>CM077304.1:99662056-104662056 GCA_039655065.1 Glossophaga mutica | reverse complement strand
TGGAGGTGGGTGCAGCCCTGTGCTGAAAAGGGTGGTTCCTGGGGCAATCAGGCCTAAGAAAAGAATGCATAAAATCCTGTGAAACCTGCTTTGCTAAGAATAAGCTCAATTTAAGTAAGGGTCCAAGCATAAAATGAGTTTGTTTCTCCAAAGTTTTATGGCCCTTCAGCTATCTGACCCTGCATCAGAATAAGCCCTCCTAGTTCTCTGAATGTTATCTATTGTTTGATCATTATTGCCTGACTGATTGATGAGCTTTATTTGTATTCCTGTACAAATTAAACACAATAAAAGGAGGAACAGGCTCAAGGCCCTTCTCTTTTGAGAGATTGGCATCTTTTCTCTCCAAGCAGATAATGTCTTGGTAGACTTATTCTCATTTGTGGCAGACAGGGGAAGCTCTGTGGGTGGAGTCCCCCCACATCAAAGTGCTTACCATCCAAAATTGACTTCTGAATTGAAAATTACATTCAGTAAAAGTTAAGTTAAAACCTTTTTGAATAAAACAATCTATACCCTTGGCCTAGGTAACCTACAAGAATGTTGCATTCAAATACCTGTCGTAGATGTGGTCACCCCAAATTATTATCCAAATCTCTAACACTATTTTACCAGATTTTTTACCAAAATAATAATTATTTTCTCACTTGGTAAATGTTACTTTATAACAACAATAAACTGTTCAAATACAGGACTTTGTTATTTATTAATAAAGTAAATTATGATTTATTTAAAAATGTTTAAAATGTTCAACCTTTATGTTAATCTAGGTTAGGCCATCCAAAAGGCAAAGCAAAGAATTAACATTAAGTCATGGTTCAGGGTTATATTTATGGGGAACAATTAACAAGACTTACGGACTTAATAAGTAAAGATAACCAAAGTAAACTGTTATTTCAAATATGTTTATATAAAAACATTGAAGTTCACTTTAAAAGTGTCCATCTTTTCTTTTAAATGGGCATAGACTTATCTGCAATCATGTACAAATATAATAAACTTTACTATTAGCTTTCTCAAACTTTTAATAGAAATATTGGGTTGGCCAAAAAGTCCATGTGGTTTTTTTCCATAAAATAAAATACACATTTTTCATTTTCACCAGTAACTTTATTGATTTGGTTATTTTAAGTATGTCAGATATTTCCCACGTGGTATAACGTTGACTGTTGTCAACTGATGTCTTGATTTGATCTCTGTCAACTTCAACTGGTCTACTCAACTGTGGAGCATTGTCCAGCAAGAAATATCCAGCACGAAACTTTGCAAACCACCTCTGACAGGTTCAATCAGTCACAGCACCTGCATAAACTGCACGTATCTTTTTTGGCATTTCAGTTATGTTTTTACCTTTCTTGAAATAATAAAACATAATATGCTGAAAATGTTTCATATTTTCCTCTATCTTCAATATTAAAATGGCTACACAAAAATTCACCAACTTTTTAAATGCCTGCTGATAGGACAGCTGTCTTAATACAATCTAACAAAACTGTTTCAAATGAAGTTAAAGAAAACTAAGTGCTACTACAGCCATCTTATGGAAGAAAACCAAACAACCTTTTTGGCCAACCCAATACAATTCTTGATTCTTTATGCAAGCCAAGAAAATAATACAAAGTGAACACATTAGAAAAATATGGACCTTTCTGTATCTATATTGCATTTTAAATTTAAACTTGAAAATATAGTTCAGATTACATGAAACACGGGGATTTCAGGTTTACATATTACCTGTGTCTTACATATTAGATAGGTCTTTCTATTGGCTGAAATGCAAAAATGATTAATTTCTTCATAACAGATTAAAAGATTACTTTCCATTGACAACAGTGGTAGTCCTAGAACAAAATGGAAGCTAAACATATTTGTCACTGTTCAGTGCCCCAAATATGCATATCTAACACCAACCACTTAGCATACATTTGCTTTAGTTCACTGAATGTCTGATAATCTTGAATTTAAACATTGCTGTAAACAAAGTCAAACTCTGCTTTCTAATATAAATAAAATGCAAGTAAACATTGTGTATTTGATTTAAGTTAATCTTGTAGTCATATTAACTTAGGACACATTGAATCACAACCATTAAACATGTAAAATGATTTTTAAAATCATCCACATGTAAAGATGAAACTAAACTCTGTAAACATGTTCCTATTTCATAACTGCTTTACTGCAGCTGCTCTTTGGTTTGGCAAAGTGATACTTACTGGTCAGATGCCTCAGGGACTGAGTATTAAAGTAAGTTTGTACCCAGATAAAACCAAATCTCCTGTATACGTTTTATTTTTTAATGGCAATGGCAAGATCTGAAATTCAACTTAATTTTCCTTAAATATCACATTTGTTCAAATGTTTTGAAAGACAATAAAGCAGTAGTAATCATCTTTCACAGGGCTTCATTTTGACATTTCAACCCAAAGAGTGACAGCACTAATCAATACCAGATGAAATACCAAAAAGGCAGTCATTCCGACACCATACTGTACCTGTAGGCCCCTGCTGAAGGGTCATTAATGTGTATGAATAAACTCAGCCAAATATTACTCAGAATGTGGCAAAACGTTGGCCATGAATTAAACCAAAAATAAAAAGTTTTAAATAAAAATGTCTGAAAAGGTGTTTACTATGCTATTAAAGATGATGTTAAGTAACAGGACTTAAAAGAACTGAGAAAGACTACAATACTACAAAAGTACCTGAATATGTAAAAGGGGAAAATTGTTTCCTCATTTGTTAATCAGGTACATGCAAATCCTTTTATCTAAATATGGAAATACTCATAAAAAGTGCCAGATAATTTCTGAAAGTAGTAAGTTTAAAACATTTACTATTTCCTTATAATATGCAAATGTCAAAATGAAGTGATGATTTTGGTTGGTAACTGATATCCCTTAGCTCTCATTATTTAAAAGTTTTCTAGAAATCAATATTATTAAGACTTGAAATAAAGGTGGAAGAATTCACGTTATATTATAGGATCCCAGATTATATTTTTAAAGCTAGCACATTCAAAGGGGAAAAAGTTATATTCTTTTAAAATCTAATATTAGTATTAGTGGAATTAGACAAATCCTATAAATTGTGAACCTGGAGTAGTTGACAATAAAATTTATGTGACATTAGGAAATTATAGAGCTATGCCTAGTATACTATTTGATATACAGAAAGTACTCCCAAAAGTATTTGTTGGATGAATAAAAAGTAAGGTTAGTTGCAAAAACAGAAATCTAAGAATGTGAGAGGTCACCCAGTTCAACTCATTGGTAACATCCCCTCCCCTAAATCCAATGTTACAGATAAGAAAACAGTAATTTTAGATTATCTAAATTATAGACGCTGGCTAAGAGTTATTTTTAGTGAGATCCAAGATGGCAGAGGAGTAACTGGAAGATATACTAACATCCTCTCAGGACCAATCTGGAATTACAACTAAATTGTGGAGAAATCATCTTGAATAACCAACTGAACACTAGCTGAAGAGAAGCCTTATAACCAAGGACAGACAGAAGAAACCACTTCACTGCAACAAGAATGGCAGGGGGTGTGGAGGAGGCACAAGAGGGCTGGCTGGGCTTTTATAGGTGGTAGCTGAAGTTTCTGGAGAAATATTAAAGGGGTGGGTGTGTTCCCACTGAGAAATGTGGGGTCTAAAACCCAAGCTGGGCTGCCTAGCCTACAGCACCAGAACTGGAAAGGAACCCAGAAAATATCCACCTGTGAAAAGCAGCAGGGTTTCTGTTTGCCAGGGTGAGATGGCTGGAGATGCAGAGAGCCTATTAAAGGCCAACACAAAAAATTTTGCTTGCGGCCATTTACCCTGGGCTCTGGCAGACAGAGGGAAGAGGTGACTAGAGATACTTGAAGAGATTCTGGGGTTGCTGGCTCTGAGGAGAGAAGTGAAGGAAGAGATGCCAGGATTCCTGTGCTGAGTCATTCCTCATACTGTGGGAGCCAGTATCTTTCTCAGGTAGAGTACTCCTCTCCAAAAGGCAACAGCCTGTGGAGAAGCAATAGCCCTATCCACAAGAATTACTCTGCTCCACCCTGTAGAGCTTAATCTAGGCTGCTGATTACAGCTTGAGGCTATATCACTGATCAGTCTAACAACTAAAACAGAAAATACAAAGAAGCAGCCAAAATGGAAAGATAAAGAAACAGACCCCAAATAAAAGAACAAGAGAACTCTCCAGAAGAAAAACTGGATGAAATGGAGGCAAGCAATTTATCAGATAATTTAGAGTAATGACTATTAGGATACACAACAGCATGGGAAAAAAAGAGAAACCATAAAAAAAGAACAGTCAGAAATAAAGAAAGTAGTATCTGAAATAAATAATACACTGGAAGGAATAAATAGTAGGTTAGATGAAGAAGAGGATCAAATTAGTGATCTGGAAGACAAGGTAGGAAAAAAACACCCAGGCAGAGCAGCAAAATGAAAAAAGATCTTGAAAAAAATGAGAGCTTAAGAAACATTTTGGATAGCATGAAGCATAACAACATCCACATCATGGGAATACTAAAAGGAGAAGAGAGGAAACAAGGGATCAAGAACCTATTTGAAGAAATAATGACTGAAAATTTCCCTAATCTCATGAAGGAAAAAAGAAACTCAAGCCCAGGAAGCTCAGAGAGTCTCCCAAAAGATTGGACCCAAAAAGACCTACATCAAGACATATCTTCATTAAAATGACAAGGCTTAAGACAAGGAGAGAATCCTAAAAGCCAGAGAGAAAAACAGGTGGTTATATACAAGGGAGCACTAGTTAGACTATCATCTGATTTCTCAACAGAAACTTTTCAGGCCAGACAGACGGGAGTGGTGTGAAATAGTCAAGGTGATGAAAAGCAAGGACGTACAACCAAGGCTATGTTACCCAGCAAGGATATCATTTAAAATTGAAGGAGAAATACAAGCTTCCCAGACAAGAAAAAGCTAAAGGAGTTTGTTAACACCAAACCAGTTCTGCAACAAATGTTAAAGGGCTTGCCAGAAGAAAAGAAAAAGGCAGAGGAGCAGTGAAGGAGAAGGTGGGGAGAAGAGGGAGAAGGTAGAGGAGGGGGAGGAGGAGAAGGAGAAGAAAAAAAAAGAGGAAAAAATCTAACAATAAAATGGCACTAAATACAAATCTATCAATAATTACCTTAAATGTAAATGGCTTAAATGCTCCAACCAAAAGACAGCATAGCTGAATGGATAAGAAAACAAGACACATATATACAATCAAAGGGATGGAAAAACATACCTTGTACAAACAGAAAGGAAAAAAAAGATGGGAGAATAGTAATTACATCAAAAAAGACTTTAAAACCAAGGTTATAGTAAGAGACAAAGAAAGATAGTACATAATGATAAAGGGAACAATCCAACAAGAGGATATAACCCTAGTAAACATTTATGCACCCAATATAGGAGCACCTAAATGTGTGAAGCAAACCTTGATGGACATAAAGGGAGAGACTGACAAAAATATAGTCATAGTCGGGGATTTTAACACCACATTGACTTCAGTGGATAGGCATTCCAGACAGAAAATCTGCAGGAGCCATCTTTATCAGGTAGAGTACTCCTTTCCAACAAGGAGACAGTGGCCTTAAATGACACAGTAGATCAAATGAAGATTACTGATATCCTCAGAAAACTTCATGTGAAAGCAGCAGAATATACATACATTTCAAGTGCACATGGAATGTTTTCTAGGACAGACCACATGTTAGGACACAAAACAAGTCTCAGTAAATTTAGGAAAACTGAAATCCAATTAAGCATCTTCTCTGACCACAAATGCTATGAAACTAGAAATCAATCACAAGAACAACAATGAAAAACACACAAAGACATGGAAGCTAAATAATGTTATTAAACAATGAATGGGTCAACAATGAGATCAAGGAAGAAATCAAAAGATACCTTGAAATAAATGAAAATGAGGACCCAACAATCTAAAATCTGTGGAACATTGGGAAAGCAATCCTAATGGAAATTCACAGCATTATAGGTCTGTCTCAAAAAACAAGAAAAAAGCTCAAATAAACGATCTAACTTTACACTAAAGGAACTTGAAAAAGAACAGCAAACAAGCCCAATGTGAGTACAAGGAAGGAAATAATAAAGATCAGAGCAGAAATAAATGAAATAGTGTCATAAAAAAAAAAAAAAACATACAAAGACCATTGAAGCCAAGGGCTGGTTCTTTGAAAAGATAAACAGGATTGACAAACATTTAATCAGATCATCAGGAAAAAAAGAGAAAGGACCCAAATAAATAAAATTAGGAATGAAAGAGGAGCAATAACAACTGACGCCAAAGAAATACAAAGGATAATAAGAAAATATTATGAACAACTACATGCCAAGAAGCTGGACAAACTGGATGAAATGGATTAATTCCTAGAAATATAAAAATCTTCCAAAACTAAATCAGGAAGAATCAGAGAATCTGAACAGACATTTCACACCTAGTGAAATTGAAGCAGTAATCAAAAAACTCCCAACAAACAAAAGCCCTGGACTGGAAGGCTTCACAGGAGAATTTTACCAAATATTCCAAGAAGAACTATTTCATAAAATTCAAGAGGAGGGAAGGCTCTCAAACTCATTTTATGAGACCAGCATTATCCTAACTCCAAAACTAGATAAAGACAATACAAAGGAAGAAAATTACAGGCCAATATCTCTGAAGAACTCAGAAGCCAAAATTCTGAACAAAATAGTGGCAAACCAAATATAGCAATGCATCAAAAAGATCACACACTATGATCATCTGGGATGTATTCTGGGAATGCAAGGTTGGTAAAATATTTGCAAATCCATAAATGTGATTAACCACATAAACAAAATAAGGATAAAAACAACATGATCATATCAATAGATGCAGAAAAAGCATTTGAGAAAATCCAGCACCCATTTACAATAAAAACTCTCAACAAAGTGAGATTACAGGGAACATACCCAAATATAATAAGGCCATATATGACAAACCCACTGCCAGTATTATACTCAATGGGCAAAAACTACAAGTGTTCCCCTTAAGATCAAGACAGGAATGTCTGCTTTCACTGCTCTTATTTAACACAGTACTGGGAGTCCTAGCCATGGCAATCAGACAAGAAAAAATAAAAGACATCCAAATTGAAAAGGAAGAAGAAAAACTGGCATTATTTGCAGATGACATAATACAGTATATAGAGAACACCAGAGATTCCAAGAAACTACTAGAAGTGATAAATGAATTCAGCAGGATAAAAATTTAATATCTAGAAATCAGTTGCATTTTTATATGCCAATAATGAACTAACAAAGAAACTGAATAAAATACAAATATGTGGAAGCATATAACATGTTCATGGACAGGAAGAATTAACATCATGAAAATGTCCATGCTATCCAAAGCAGTATACAGATTAGACAAAATTCATATCAAGATCCCAATGTTGTATTTCCAACGGCGTAAATTTAAATAGAACAAACATTTAAAAAATGTATATGGAACCACAAAAGGCCCCACACAGCAACAGCCATCCTGAGAAAGAACAAAGTTGGAGGAATCACACTACCTAATATCAAACTGCAGTATAAGGCCATAGTAATCAAAACGGCATGGTACTGGCATAAAAAAACCCCACAAAGATCAATGTAATAGACTATAGAGCTCAGAAATAAACCCACACCTTTATAGTCAATTAATATTTGACAGAGGAAGCAAGTGCATACAATGGGCTAAGAAGTTTATTTAATAAATAGTGTTGGGGAAATTGCACAGATACATACAGAAAAATGAACCTAGACCACATTCTACACCATACACAAGAATAAATTCATGGACTTCCAGCCAAGATAGAGACGTAGGTGGACACACTGTGCCTCCTCCCACAACCAAAATTAATGACAACAAAGATTTAGAAACAAGAAAACAACCTGAACTGATAGAAAATTGAACTGTACGGAAGTCCAACAACCACTCATCCAGACTGGTAAGAGGAGTGGAGTCGGGGCAGGAAAAAGTGGGGTTTGGCGGACCCGAGCATGTAGGCAGCAGCGGCTGGCAGATCCCAGGTACACAGGCGGCAGCTAGCGGACCCCGGGCATGGGGTGGCAACAGGCAGACTCAGTGAGGCTGCACAAGGCGGCTGGCTGACCAGGCGGTCCCACATTTGGTGCACAGATAATCCAGGCAAAAGGGAAGCGGTGGAAGGGACTGGAATCCAGGAGAGAGCGGAGCAAGGGCCACTGTTCCCTCTCTGACCCCCACCCCCACATACAGCATCACTACCCAGCAACTGGGCTGCCCCAGAGCCCCTCACTACGTAACAGCCACAACCAGACCAAAAAAAAAAAAAAAAAAAAAAAAAAAAAGGTTCAAACGGGAGGACAGATCAAAGCCCCAGAGCCAATTCATCTAAGTGACCAAGAGATAGCCAACCTATCAGATGCATAGTTCAAACTACTGGTGATCAGGATGCTCACAGAATTGGTTGATTTTGGTCACAAATTAGATGAACAAATGAAGGCTACACTAAGTGAAATGAAGGAAAACACACAGGGAACCAATAGAAATGTGAGGAAAACTGGGACTCAAATCAATGAAGTGGACCAGAAGGAAGAAAGAAACAACCAAACAGAAAAGAATGAAGAAACAAGAAAATTCAAAACAATGAGGAGAGGCTTAGGAACCTCCAGGACATCTTTAAACGTTCCAACATCCAAATTCTAGAGGTCCCAGAAGGGGAAGAAGAAGAGCAACAAGTGGAAAACTTATTTGAACAAATAATAAAGGAGAAATTCCCCAATCTGGCAAAGGAAATAGACTACCAGGAAGTCCAGGAAGCTCAGAGAGTCCCAAAGAAATTGGACCCAAGGAAGAACACACCAAGGCACATCATAATTACATTAGCCAAGATTAAAATGAAGGAGAGAATTCTAGAAGCAGCAAGGGATAAGGGGACAGTCACCTACAAAGGAGTTCCCATCAGACTGTCAGCTGATTTCTCAAAAGAGACCTTACAGGCAAGAAGGGGTTGGAAAGAAGTATTCCAGGTCATGAACGGCAAGGACCTACATCCAAGATTGCTCTATCCCGCAAAGCTTTCATTTAGAATGGAAGGGCTGATAAAGTGCTTCTCAGATAAGGTCAAGTTCAAGGAATTCATCATCACCAATCCTTTATTATATGAAATGTTAAAGGGACTTATCTAATAAAAAAAGAAAAAATATAACAGTAAAAAGACAGCAATCTCACAGATATTAACAATCACATCTAAAACAAAAGCAAACTAAGCCAACAACTAGAACAGGAACAGAAACCCAGAAATGGAGATCACGTGGAGGGTCAGCAACAGGGATAGGGAAGGGAAAGAACAGGGGAAAAGGTACAGAGAATAAGTAGCACAGACAGTGGGTAGAAAATAGGGGGAGGGCAAGAATAGTGTGGGAAATGTAGAAGCTAAAGAACTTATGACACATGGACATGAACTAAAGGGGGGGGGAATGTAGATGGGAGGGGGTGTGCAGCGTGGAGGGGAATGATGGGGGAGAAATGAGACAACTGTAATAGCATAATCAATGAAATATATTAAAAAAAGAATAAATTCATAATAGGTCAAAGACTTAAATGTTAGACCCCAACCATAAAAATCATAGAAGAAAACAGGCAGCAAAAATCTGTCATTGCTTGTAGGAATGTTTTATCAGATATATCTCCCCAGGCAAGGGAAACAAAAGAAAATAAAAAAACAAATGGGACTACATCAAACTAAAAAGTTCTTACACAGAAAAGGAAATCATCAACAAAATTAAAAGACAACCCACAGAATGAGAAAACATATTGCTAATAGATCTGATAAGAGATTAATGTCCAAAATTGAAAGAACTTACAAAACTCAATACTAAAACAACAACAACAACAACAACAACAACAAACTCATTTAAAAAATGGGCAAAGGACCTGAAGAGATACTTCTCCAAAGAGGACATACAGATGGCCAATAAACATATGAAAAGATGCTTAATGTCACTCATCATCAGAGAAATGCAAATTAAAACCACAATGAGATATCATCTCACACCTGTCAGAATAGCTTTCATCAATAAACCAACAACTGCTGGTGAAGATGTGGAGAAAGGGGGACCCTTTTGCACCGTTGATGGGAATGCAATCTGGTGCAGTCACTGTGGAAAGCAGTATGGACATACCTCAAAAACCTAAAAATGGATTTGCCTTTGGACCCAGCAATCCCACTTCTGGGAATACATCCTAAGGAACCTAAAACACTAATTCGAAAGAACATAAGCACTGTATGTTCATTACAGAGTTATTTACAATCGCCAAGATCTGAAAGCAGCCCAAGTGTCCATCAATAGATGAGTGGATAAAACAACTGTGGGTCATTTACACAATGGAATACTACTTGGCCATAAGGAAGAAAATTTTACCCTTTGCGACAGCATGGATGGACCTGGAGAACATTACGCTAACTGAAATAAGGCAGTCAGAGAAAGATACCATTTAATTTCACTCATATGTGGAATCTAATGAACAAACGGAACTAACAAGGAAAATGAGGACAGACTCATAGACAGAGAGCACAATGACAGGCCGTGGTGGGCTGGAGGTGAGGTGGTGGAAGGATTGAGCAAAAAGGAAAAAGGACTCATGGACATGGAAAACAGTGTGGTGATTGCTGCGGGGAGAGAAGTGTAAGGGGGCTAAATGGTAATGGAAAAAGCTACAATAAAGATTTAAAAAATTTAAAAATAAAGAAAAAGAAAAATGATGGGAGGTTTTGTAGAGGACCTGATGTTGTATCTGAGTCAGCAGGTGGATGGGAAAGAGAAATCCAAACAGCAAATCCATTTTGCAAAGACACAGAGGCATGAAACAGCATGTCAGATTTTTGTGCTGTTTGTATTTTCTTACCCACTTTTCTCCCATCTTTAGGTCAAACTGCCAGATCTAGCAAGTCATTTAATTCCTCAGGGTCTATAAAAAATGATGCAATTGGATTTTGTAATTGTGAAAAGGTGTCCAAGGCTCTCTCATTCACTCCTTCTCTGCCTTCAAAGCTTTAAGTAGACATCAATAGGCAGTCTCACAACATTTCTTACATGGTTAGCAACGGAGTTCTTTAATCTTACCCCTTCTATAAAAATACATTTCAAAACTATCTCAGGGAAGCAAAGTAGTATCTCAAGCAGAGCATGAAATTAGTGATCACTGATCTGAATTTGAAGCCAAACTTTGTCATTTACTCACTGTGTGACTTTGAGAAGACACTTAAAATATTTATGCCTCAGCTTTTATTTGTAAAATGGAGATTGTGGTATTTATCTTGCATGGTTCTTTGGAAGACAGTGGTACTTGTTTTTAAACATGCAGCACAGTGCTGGATACTTATTTGGTTCTGAAATAATTCACAAAATTGCCAACACACACACAAGATTTATTTCTATCCATTCCTGGATGCAATCAATTATTTTGGTTTGTGTGTGTATATTTGACTAAACAGTATAAAGAAGGATTAACATTTATAAGATATTGTATTTTTCTTTATAAGTAATACAACAATTCTTGCGACTTTGACTGGATTTCAAAAGAGAAAGAGGGCACATGTCTAGTCAGCAAGAGTTCAGGCTTAGTATTTTTGCATTTAAGAGTGGAATCCACCTATTGGAGACTGGAAGTTTCAAATGACTACTCAAGTAAAATTTCTTTCCTGAGAGCAGTCTTACGGCTAAAATTTCACTCTAGTTGAAACTGCATTTTAAGTCACTGTTTAAGCTGTTACAGGATTACTGTAAAAAGTTCCAAAGTAATATTTCATTACCTAAACTGAAATTTGAAAATCAATTTAATAACGTTGCATTCTACATACCTTAGGACTGAAAATATTTTTTTAACAGCTTACAACAGCCTATCTTTTTCTTTACTTTTCTTTGAGCCACTTCTACCTATTCCTACTTTGTCCAATATTTCTACAACACATGTACCTTTTTGTTGCATGCATGTATACTAATAAAAATTTAACAAAAAGTTATTTTAAAACAGAAACAAGAATATTTTTTACACTGCCAAGTTTCCTTTAAGCTTTGAGCACATTATACAACATTGTTGTATTAATGCTTAGAACTAAGCCTTCAATGAATTATTCAAATGTGCTGCATGTTTTAAATCATTATATTTAGCTATCTTAATCCTTCTGAGTGTTATTGTGTAGCCAACAATAAAAAACTTTTATTAAAAATGTTGAAAAGTATAAAATAGTAATTATAAATTATCAAGCACCCAATTTTTAAGAAGTTCTTTTCTTTTCCTTACATAGTACAAGCAACAGTGATTTGGATATTATTATTCACTTTCAGCCACCATACTGCCCTAGATGTACTTCAGTTAAGACCAGTTTTTAGCTTGTTTCTGGAGTGACAATTCACATGGACAGTGAGAAACAACTCTGATAGTGTAACTTAGGTATCAAAAAGTACATATGCCATGTTAACATGTGTTCTAACATAATGTAACAGGTGTTATTTGCAAAGTAAAATTAAGTCACTTTTGTAACTGTAAGTCAATGTTGAAATTACTTAGGATTAAGGCTTCCAGCTCTGCCTTAAAGTAGCACTTCTGTGGATCCAGCAATCTGTACAAACATTTCTTTTGAAAAAAATATATCTTCTGCTATACTTCAATTATTTCATCCCATTGATGAGTTTCTTGCAAATAATACTGAAAATATCAGTCCATAATATGTTTTTATAAACCTATAAAACGAGAAACAAGTGAGTTATTGGTTAAAACTTGGATTTTACATTTCTGAATACAAGATTTAGTAAGTGATTCTGTGGGCTAAGGTATAAGCCTACTAACAAAATAGGAAAGAAATGCTTTAATACTATTGTACTATAATAATAGTAAGGATTTTTATAAGCAGTACATAGGGATATCACTGACTTCTTCCCCTGGAGCATCAGGAGAGCATTTTATAACAGGCAGACTCAGGGTTCTCCCTTATTGTTAAGTGGTACATGATCTGAGGAGACATCTTATCCACCTTCCAAAGATTGCTGTGGGGTTTAGGAAAGACCCTCAGCAACAGTTCTAGGAACTTCAGCTGGGGATTTTCCACCACCACTGGCAGCAGCCACTATCCCTACAGTAAGGAGAAACAAAGCCAGGACTGAGAACCCCCATCTGAGGCCCACATGCTGTACCACAGCCACAGTTGTCAGTGGCACTGACTAGGACTGTGACAATGACAAGCACTCCTGTTGCTTGTCTTGAGAGCCCAGCCTGAGTGTCTGTGTTCTGATTCTGTCTGGTTCTCTGGCTCTGGCATAACTCTGGAAGGGAGCTAGGTCCTTTGTACAGAATTGAATGCTTGTGACAGATGCCATGCAAGGAGGCAGAGGCTTTCCTGAGACTGTGGATGACAACCCTTTTAAAAAACTCATGACAATGGGAACCAAGGTAATGAATGCATGCTGTCTGAAGCTACTTGACTTGTGAGCATTCATTACAGGGCAACAGGTAACCAAAACACTCTAAGTAGGTTTATCAAAAATTGAACATCTTCACAGGATGCCACTGAGCTCAGCTCCTGATTGAGTGCAGACAGCTGTATCCTTGACTTTAGTGTCAGGAGAGACTTCATTACATCCCTGTAGTTCAATTTAAGGTTACCCATTATTACCCTCATTGCTCAGACTGATACCCCCTCTACAGCTCCTGACCCTGGACACACAGTAAAGAATGAGGCATCCATGTACTTGTCTACTGTAAATTGGTCTTTTGTAGTTTCTTTTACAAAGTAAATAACATCAATGAACCTCAAGTCTTTTTTTCAGCCTTTAATGTTAGTCACTTCTCTGGGCCAAATTTTTTCAATAGTGGGCAAACCTCACCTTTTTCCTTTAAACTAATTAATAAGAGACTATTTACTAAAAAGGTCGGTCGTCTGTATACCAATCCTAAACAATTTTTACTAGCTTTTCCATTAATCTACCAATAAATATTTACTAAAATTGTGCTAGGGTTGGTATGGAAAATAAGATTTAGGCAGCTTTCTTCTGATTTCTCCTGAACTACATAATTCTGCTGATATAATTGAAAGAGTAAAAATTTGAATTACAAGTTGTTTTAAGATTGTAAAAAATGTGCAAATAAACTGCATTTATTCAAGGAAATTACCACTGTATTGTCTTACCTTCTTATTCAGTTAGTTAGTTATGACCACATGGTACTCAATTTTCTATTGCCACTGTGACATGGTTCTTTGTCCCTGTAAGTACAAAATTACATTTGACATGACCAAAACAAAATGCATTAAGTTTCTGGCTAAATAGCAAAATTGATGATTAAGGTAAAAGCAACTCTTATGTACCCACTAAATAGGCATATGGTGCCAACTGTGTCTCATCTTGTGGAACCAGAAGAAAGAAAAGCAGTGCTAAGACCAAGAAGTCTGGTTTTATTTTTATTTTTGTAAAAATGTCATTTGGCTCTAAAGACATTCACCAGAACCCTGGCTGGTGTGACTTAGTTGGTTGGAGCATTGTCCCATAAATCAAAAGGTTGCAGGTTCGATACCCTTTCAGGGTACATGCCTAGGTTGTGGGTTCACTGCCATTTGGGGTGTGTACAAGAGGCAACCAATTAGTGTTTCTCTCTCACATCAACATATGTGTGTGTGTGTGTGTCTCCCTCCCCCTCCTTTCTTGATCTAAAATGAATAAACATATCCTTGGGTGAAGATTTAAAAAACTGAATCTTTCTCTTTATCCTATACAAGGAATCTAATGATTCTAACTATACTAATTTTAGAGAAAAATTTAAATGCTATAAAATTCCAAAAAGACAAAAAAACATCAGAAAATATGACAGCAAGTTTTGAAATTTTAGGTTATTTCCTGTAGTACAAATTGACCTGAATGTCCAAATTATTTTTATACAGTTAAAGAAGACAATGACAATGTTATTACTATTAAGAACTACCACAGATATATTTTAGGCTACAACACTAGTAAATGGCCAGACTATATTATAGACCTAGGCCCAATCCAAAAGCCCACTTCTTTTTTAAATATTAATTTATTGATTGATTGATTTTTACAGAGAGAAAGAGAGGGAGGGAGGAAGAAGGGAGAGGGGAGAGAGACAGAAAGAGACAGACAGAGAGAGAGAGAGAGACTGATTTGTTGTTCCATTTATTTATGCAATCATTGGTTGCTTCTGGTATTGCTCTGACTGAGAATTGAACCCACAACCATGGCAAAACTAGGATGATGCTCTAACCAACTGAGCTATCCAGCCAGGGCCCAAAAGCCTACTTCTATCCTATCAACTGTTCTATAATGCAGCTATAATTCATGAAATGATTGTGTCATCAAGAAAAGGTTAAAATACCCCTGTCTGGTATGGCTCAGTGGCTTGAGCACTGGCCTGCAAACTGAAAAGTCACTGGTTTGACTCCCGGTCAGGGCATACGCCTGGGTTGTGGGCCAGGTCCTTAGCTGGGGGCATGCAAGAGGCAACCAATCAATGTCTCTCTCATTCGCTCTCCCTCCTCTCTAAAAATAAATAAAACCTTTTTTTTTTAAAGGTTAAAATATACTGAAATGCACTCTTCTTATAACAAGGCTGTGAGAGTATAATTCTTTCTGAAAGGTTACTTTCTAATAAGCAAAAGCTAGGACCCTAAAGAATAACCTTGTTTATGTAGTTTTGGGTGTACAACCCTGTGATTAGACATTTATATAACTTACAATATGATCATTCTGACCCATCTGACATCATAGTTGTTAGATTATCGACTACATTTCCTATACTGTACTTTATACTCCTGTGACTATTCTGTAACGACCAATCTGTACATCGTAATCCCTTCACCTTTTTCACACACCCTTTTCCTATCTGGCAATCATGAAAATATTCTGTTATCTATGAGTCTGTTTCTATTCTGCTTGTTTGTTTTTTGGACTCCACACATAAGTAAAATCACATGGCATTGATCTTTCTTTGACTTATTTCACTCAGCAATATTTCCTTTAGGTCCATTCATGTTGTTGAAGATTGCAGTATTTAATTATTTTTTATGCTTCAGTCACATTCCATTTTATATATGCACCACTTCTTTATCCACTCATCTACTGATAGACCCTTAGGTACATCCATAGCTCATCTACACTGAATAATGCTGCAATGAACATATGGATGTATGTGTCCTTTTGATTTAGTGTTTTGGGTTTCTTCGGATATATACCAGGAAGTGGAGATGCTGGGTCTGTCTTTGATTCTTATTTTAAAGTCTATTTTGCCTGGTATTAAGTATTGCTACCCTAACTTTGTTTTTGTTCCCACATGTCATGAAATATCTTTTTCCATCCCATTACTTTCAGTCTCTGTATATCTTTCAATCTGAAGTGAGTCTCTTGTAGATAGCATATATAAAGGTCTTGTTTTGTTATACATTCAGTCATCATGTCTTTTGATTGCAGCATTTCATCCATTTGCACTTAGAGTAATTGTTGAAAGCTATGTGTTTATTGCCATTATATTATTCATGTTTTTTTAATCTTTTTCTTTTTAAATAAGACCCATTATCATTTCTTCTAATAGTTTAGTGGTGGAAGTGGTTCCTTCTTGTCTGGGAAGCTCTTTATGAGTCCTCTGATTCTAAATGATAGCTTTGTTGGGTCAAGTAATCTTGGTTGTAGGTCCTTGCTTTTCATCACTTTAAAGTTTCTGTTGAGAAGTCAGTTGACAGTCTTATGGGAGCTCCCTTGTAAGTAACTAACTGCTTTTCTCGTGCTGCTTTTAAGATTCTGTCTTTAACCTTTTTAATTATGATGTATCTTGGTGTGAGCCTCTTTGGGTTCATCTTGTTTGGGACACTGTGCTTCCTGGACTTGTATGTCTTTTTTTTAAAAAAAAGATTTTATTTATTTTTAGAGAGGGAAAGGGAGGGAGAAAGAGAGGGAGAGACATCAATGTGTGGTTGCCTCTCATGTGCCCCCTACTGGGGACCTGGCCTGCAACCTAGTCATGTGCCTTGACTGGGCATGTGGCTTTGGTTCACAGGCCAGTGCTCAATCCACTGAGCCACAGCAGCCAAGGCAAGTATGCCTATTTTCCTTACCAAGTTAGGGAAGTAGTCCATCATTATTTTTTTCAAATAGGTTTTCAATTCCTTGCTCTTTTTCTTCCTGCACCCCTATGATACAAACATTGGTATGTGTGAAGCTGAACCAGATGCTCCTTAAACTTATCCTCATTTTCTGAATTGTCTTTTTGCTATTATGATTGCCTTCTACTTCCTTATCTTCAAAATTGCTGATTTGATCCTCTGCTTCATCAACTTTATTTTTGATTCCCTTAAACTATTCTTCATTTCAGTTATTGTATTCTTCATTTCTGAGTGGCTCTTTATGTTTTCTGAATTTTTTTCTGTTTCCTGTTTGTTGAAGTTTTCACTAAGTTCATCTATTCTTCCCCTGAATTCATTGAGCATCTTTATAATCATTCATTTATCCTTCATTCATGACTGGTTCCAAATCAATAAAGTTACTGGTGGAAATGAAAAATGTGTCCTTTATTTTATGGAAAAAACGAAATGAACTTTTTGGCCAACCCATTGGTTGAGCCTTGACTGCTGTTGGCAAGCCAATGCGATGGACTTGAGCCCCAGGCTGATCAGCTGTGAGGATTGGCTTTGACTGCATTAGAGCTGCTGCTGTGCAGGGGCCAACCCCATGGAGCAAGACCCACTTCAGTGGGGCTTTGTTGCCTGCCAAGTCTAGCCTTGGAATGTGTCTCCTATGGAGAAGACTAAGTTGTAATCCAGGGTGGTCTGAAGCTGCTCACTGGCTGTGCTGGCTCTGGGGCCTCCCAAGAGATGCAAGGTCACCCACCACCTGTGCCCCACTCAGGGCCACCCAGCATGAGCTTCAGAGTGATCTGCAGTTTGTTGCTACCTGTGCTTACTTGGAGTTACCTGGGAAAGGCCAAGCTGCAAACCAAGGCTGGCTGCCACTAGTTCCAGGTCTGGAGCCACTTAGCAAGAGATATGGGGTAAGCAGAGGCTACTTATTTGAGACATTTTCAGAAGTACAAAGCATAATCCAGGATAGGCAATTTGTATGGAAAGGGCTTAGGTGGGCTTGCAAACGGTGGGGGGTAAAGGGGTATCTCAGAGAATCAGCAGGGTAGGGCTAACAATTAGCCAGGTTGTTGGAAACTCAAATATGGTACCTGCCTGGGGCTCTGTGTGGGGAAGGGCTCTGAAAAGGAAAAATGGCCTCTGCTAGCACTTCTGTCTGGTAGAAAGCTGCCTCTCCAGCCCTGACCCTGAAGCCAAACAATTCAGTTCTTCCCCAGGTGTCCCTGGTGCCTATTGAGCTACTGGTCCACTCTTGGAGCTCAAAGGGAGTGAGTCCGAGTAAGTCCATGTGGGCCTTTGAAAGGAATGTCTGGGATTCCATTAACCCTGTCTCAGTCACAATCCAGCCAGAACTTATGGGGTCTTCTCTTCCTGGCACTAGAACCCAAGGCTGGCAGTTCTGATGTGGGGCCAATACCTTCACTACTTAGTGGAGACCCCTACAGCTGAGATATCCCTCACAATTTTTAACCACCATCCATGGGTGTGGAACTAGCCTGTTCCATGTCTCCATTCCTCCTACCAGTCTTAATATGGTGGCTTCTTTATATCCTTATTTGCAAGGCTTCTGTTCAGCTAGATTTCAGGCATTCTGAATGATGGCTCTTCTGTATTTTAGTTTTAATTTTGATGTGGTTGTGGGAGATTCTGAGTACTGCATGTTTACCTACACTACCATCTCAACCAGCACTCACCTTGTTTAAGTTTTATTCAGAATATTATGCCAAAAGAACTTTCTATGTGTGCAGTAAAGAAATATACAGCTGGGTAACAACAACAACAACAACAACAAAATCCAACACTGAACCAAACAAGACACAGCAGTAGCCATTATACTTCCTCAACCCCTTTCTCCATAAAAGCTACCAATAAACACTGACATCTCATATATGAGACATTATTTAAAAGTTTCACATATTTTAATTTTTTAATATTTTTAATCATTATCCAACAACTTATTTTTCCATTGCTTTTCAAAGAGAGAGGAAGGGAGAGAGAGAAACATCAATGCAAGAGAGAGGCACTGATTGGTTGCCTTTCATACATGCCAGGAATGGGGATCACATGCGAATGGACCAGAAACTGCACAATCCCACACCTGCACTGGGGCCAGAACTTACAAACTAGGTATGTACCCTGATTGGGAATTGAACTCACTCCCTTTGGTTACAGGACAGTCCTCCAACCAGAGCATGCTGTAGTATTTAAAATATCACATTATTTTGATTTTTGTACATTTATTAAATCTGGTGAGTTTCACTTTAACCACATGAAGCAATATTTTCAGATGACAAGTATTACCTGATCTGACAGTGCCTTCCTCAGAGCCATTCTCTGTCCATTGAGATTCACTGTCTAGCAATCGGTTTTTTGATTCACTAAGTGGTTTGATAGGAAAAGGTTGATTTAAGCCAATACTGAAAAGAAGAGCAAATAATTTAGTAAACAGTTTAATGTTCCATTAAGAATATTTAATTAATAAGCTTCAAATTAGTACTCCTTCTCCTACACATGGGAGGGCAACTTAAAATATCTCACCATTCTGAAAAAAACTCTATCTTAAAACAAAAAATGCCCCAATTCCCCATTAAATGGCTCTCCAGATCCAAAAATATGTACTCCAACACTGCCAATGGAAACAATTAGGCAAAAGAAAAAAGCTTCAGAGGCCAGCCTGAAACATTTTTAACATGTGTTAATCAAGAGCCATAAGGTAGCACAAGGGCACGTGAGGATCTATGTCTGTGGCCAGGACAAAAAAAATTACCTGTCATTTCCCAAGTTTTCTGCTTTCTACCTCTGCAGATTAGATCTAAGGGGAAAAAATGATTAAGTGATTTAACATAGACTTATTTTTCTAGTTAAGAGATCCAGGGAGGGAGGGAGGGAACGGAGGAATGAAAAAAGGAGGAAAAGGGAACTAATATGTATTGTGTACCTACTTTGGGCTAGACACTGTGTGAGATGCCATATACCCATTATCTCGACCTTTGCAAAAAAATTTTGCAGGTAGGTATACCTGGAAACTGAGGCTCTGGTAGTTTAAATGACTTGTTTAGACCCACAATAAATGTTGAAACTCTCTCTTAAAACCTTAGTCTAAGGTCTACGTACTCCTGATGTTAATATGTTAGCTTGTACTTAATAATCCCTTCTCCCTCACAATTTCTGTAGTAAATAAGTTCCAACTTCTTCACTTTTACAGAAGTATCTCTATCGTCTTTAAAATATCACTTAAAATGAACACTGAATGTGTGAATCAGTTTGCTTGTCATGCAAATATGGAGAAAACATCCTCTAAGGTGAATGAGAGAAAATTTTATATTTGTAGTTTTGAATCCTTAATACTATTTTCACACTACAGTTAAAATGTTTATCAAAATACAATGGTGAATAGAACAATCACTAATTTCTGTGAAAAAAATATAGCACATAAGCAAATTAAATCAATTCTTGAAGGAAGGAATGTCTTAATTTCTAGGAAGATGTGTATATTCAGAGCAGTGATGCTTCCTTGTTTGCCCACATATTTCCAATTTTATGTGATTGTTCTGGTTCATCTGGTAAGAGCAAGCATTCTCTTTCTTACTCAGAAAACTGTTATGGTTTGGATGATTAAATGTATGGTTATCCTAAGCATGTTAAGTACATATACCCAAGCAATGTATAACAATATAATTTATAAGTAGACATACATTACACATTAAACCTCAGTTAAAAAATTTAAATGGTATTTCTCTTTTGCTAATTACTACTGTATTTATCTATAACATATGTATGTATCACACACATATATAGTTTATTTTATAATGAATACTGAAAAACATAATGAAAAGAAGCACACCTTCTGGCATATTCATTTTGGTTTGTAACAGAAGCTTGTTCTGGATCCATTCCCACAAGCCGAGTTGGAAAACTGCAACCATCACCCAAACTGCATAATAAAAAATATCAGTAATAATTTAAATTATATTAAGTTAAATCAAAGTTGTCAAATTTAACTCCCAATTTTCAGAGACATGGTATAAAGAAATTATCATAACTTGTCATTTCAGAGAAAATTTCCTAAGATTTCTAATCGAATGTGATTATTTTCCATGAGAAAAGAAAACATTTCTTTTTTTCATGGACATTAACTAGATTTATTGTGGTGATCATTTCATAATATATACATACATATATCGAATCATTACATTGCATTATATACCTGAAACTAATGTAATATTATACATCAATTATATCACAATAAAAACAAAACAAAATAAACATTTCAGGATATTTAAATAACCAAAAAAAAAAAGGATACTGTCAATCCTGAAAGTATCTTTGGATACATTAAATATATAATGTTCATGAAGATAGGACTGAAAAATTTGAATTTTTTAAATATGTTTGTAAATGCTCTTTGTATATTACAGATATTCTTTAGCTGTCATCCACATTACAAATAATTTCCCCCAATCTATTTTGTCTACTTTGTATTGTTTTGGCATCCTTTTCCACATACAAAAAAATAACCCTTCTATATAGTAGGATATGTAGAATTTTATATTTATAGATTTTTGGTTCTGCATTTTTATTAAAAGTTTCCTTAGTTCCCAAGTTATACACATACTCTTGTAAAGTTTCCTCTAGAATTTTTAGTTTTTTCTCATGTCTTTGATTTAGTTTGCTTTATATATTAATGTTGTAAGATCTAACTTTATTTTCTTCTATGTGTGTAGTTGGTTGTAGTTTTTTAAAAATGTTTTTATGTGTTAATTTATTAAAAATTTAATCTTTATTGTATTTTTTCCATTACCATTTAGTCCCCTTACACCCCCTCCCCCAGCAATCACCACACTGTTGTCCATGCCCATGAGTCCTTTTCCTTTTAGCTCAATCCTTCCACCTCTTAAACCTTCACCACCCCCACACCCAGCCATCTCTGGCTCTCCATCTATGAGTCTGTTGCCATTTTCCTTGTTAGTGCAGTTTGCTCATTAGATTCCAACGTACAAGTGAAATCAAATTGTACTTATCTTCCTCTGACTAGCTTCACTTAGCATAATGTTCTCCATGTCCACCCATGCTGTCGCAGAGTAAAATTTTCCTCTTCTTTACAGCCAAGTAGTATTCCATTGTGTAAATATCCCACAGTTGTTTTATCCACTCATCTATTGATGGACACTTAGGTTGCTTCCATATCTTGGCAATTGTAAGTAATGCTGCAATGCACACAGGGGTGCTTAGGTTCTTTTGAATTAGTGTTTTGGGTTCCTTAGGATATATTTGCAGAAGTGGGATTGCTGGGTCAAAAGGCAGATTCATTTTTAATTTTTTGAGTTATGTCCATACCGCTTTCCACAGTGGCTACACCAGTCTGCATTCCCACCAACAGTGCAAAAGGGTTCCCCTTTCTCTATATCCTTGCTAGCACTTGTTTGATGATAGCCATTCTAACAGGTGTGAGATGATATCTCATTGCGGTTTTAATTTGCACTTCTCTGATGAGTGACATTGAGCATCTTTTCATGTCTATAGGCCATCTGTACGTCCTCTTTGGAGAAGTGCCTCTTCAGGTCTTTTGCCATTTCTCAATCAGGTTGTTTGTTTTTTTGGTGTTGAGTTTTGTAAGTATATTATAAATTTTGGATATTAACCCCTTATCAGATGTACTGGCCAATACGTTCTCCCATTCTATGGGTTGTCTTTTAACTTTGTTGATGATTCCCTTTGCTGTGCAAAAACTTTTTAGTTTGATGTAGTCCCATTATTTTTTTTTCTCTTTTGTTTCCCTTGCCTGGGGAGGTATATCCGATAAAATATTGCTACAAGCAATGTCCAAGATTTTGCTGCCTGTTTACTTCTATATTTTTATGGTTTTGGGTCTAACATTTAAGTCTGATCGATTTTGAATTTATTCTTTAAATTTACTTATTCTTTATCTATGTGTTTGCTTTTATGGACAGTACTATTATGATTTGATTACTATGGGCTTATAGTACAGTTTGATACTAGGTAGTATGATTCCTCCAACTTTGTTCTTCTTTCTCAGGATGGCTGTTGCTTTGCAGGGCCTTTTGTGGTTCCATATAAATTTTTGAAATATTTGTTCTAGTTCTATGAAATACATCATTGGGTTCTATGAAATACATCATTGGGATCTTGACAGGAATTGTGTTGAATTTATAGATTGCTTTCAGTAATATGGATATTTTAATCATGTTAATTCTTCTTATCCATGAACATGTTATGTGCTTCTATTTATTTTTATCTTATTCAATTTCTTTCTTCAGTGTCTTATAATTTACAAGTACAGGTCTTTTACATTCTTGGTTAGATTTAATTCTATGCATTTGTTTCTTTTTATACGAACTGTGAATGGGATTGTTTTCTTAATTTCCCTTTTTGTTAGTTTGTTATTGAAAATATTTTTTTTAAATTGTATGTTTTTTTAAATATATTTCATTGATTGTTATTACAGTTGTCCTGTTTCTCCCCCATCATTCCCCCCACCCTGCACACCCTCTCCCACCCACATTCCCCCTTTTAGTTCATGTCCTTGTGTCATAAGTTCTTTAGCTTCTACATTTCCCATACTATTCTTACCCTGCCCCTGTCTATTTTCTACCCACTATCTATGCTACTCATTCTCTGTACCTTCCCCCCCTCTCCTCCTCCCATGCCCCTGTTGCTAACCCTCCATATGATCTCCATTTCTGTGGTTCTGTTCCTGTTCTAGCTGTTTGCTTAGCTTGCTTTTGTTTTAGGTGTGGTTCTTAATAGCTGTGAGTTTGCTGTCTTTTCATTGTCATATTTTTTATCTTCTTTTTCTTAGATAAGTCCCTTTAACATTTCATATAATAAGAGCTTGGTGATGATGAACTCCTTCAACTTGACCTTATCTGAGAAGCACTTTATCTGTCCTTCCATTCTAAATGACAGCTTTGCTGGAAAGAGCAATTTTGGATGTCGGTCCCTGCTTTTCAAGATTTCAAATATTTCTTTCCAGCCCCTTTTTGCCTGTAAGGTCTCTTTTGAGAAATCAGCTGACAGTCTGATGGGAACTCCTTTGTAGGTGACTGTCCTCTTATCCCTTGCTGCTTCTAGAATTCTCTGCTTCATTTTAATCTTGGCTAATGTAATTACGATGTGCTTTGATGTGTTCCTCCTTGGGCCCAACTTCTTTGGGACTCTCTGAGCTTCCTGGACATCCTGGTAGTCTATTTCCTTTGCCATATTGGGGAAGTTCTCCTTTATTATTTGTTCAAATAAGTTTTCTACTTGTTGCTCTTCTTCCCCTTCTGGGACCCCTATAATTCGGATGTTGGGACGTTTAACGATGTCCTGGAAGTTCCTAAGCCTCTCCTCATTTTTTTGAATTCTTGTTTCTTCCTCATTTTCTGTTTGGTTGTTAGTTTCTTCCTTTTGGTCCACTCCATTAATTTGAGTCCCAGTTTTCCTTCCATCTCTATCGGTTCCCCATGCGTCTTCCTTCATTTCACGTATTGTAGCCTGCATTTTCTCATCTAATTTATGAGCAAAATCAACCAATTCTGTGAGCATCCTGATCACCAGTGCTTTGAACTGTGCATCTGATAGGTTGGCTATTTCTTCGTTGCTTAGAGGAATTGACTCTGGGGTTTTCATTTTTTCTCCGGTTTGAGCCATTTTTGGTGGATTTTTTTGTTTTGTTTTGGTTTTAGTCTGGTCGCAGCTATTACGTAGAGGGGTGGAGCCTTAGGTTTTCCTCAGGGCGGGGCAGCCCAGTCGCTGGGTTGTGACGCTATAGGTGGGGGCGGGGTCTGAGAGGGAAGAATGGCGCCTGTTCCACTCTTTTCTGGACTCCAGTCCCTTCTGCTGCTTCCCCTTCGCCTGGATTATCTGCGCACGCGTGCGTGCTGTTACGTAGTGAGGGGTGGAGCCTCAGGCGCTCCCCAGTATGGGGCAGCCCGGTTGCTGGGTTGTGACGCTGTATGTGGGGGCGGGGTCTGAGAGGGAACAATGGCGCCTGCTCTGCTCTCTCCTGAATTCAGTCCCTTCCGCCACTTCCCCTCTGCCTGGACCGTCTGCGTGCGCGAATGCGGGATCCCCTGGACAGCCAGCCGCCCTGTGCGTCCTCACTGGGTCTGCACAGTTGCCCCCCTGTGCCCGGGGTCCGCCAGCTGCCGCCTGGGCTCCCGAGGACTGCCAGCCACCGCCCGTGCACCTGGGAACTGCGAGCCGCTGCTACTTGCGTTCCTGGGTCCGCACCTCCACTTTTTCCTACCGTGACTCCGCCCCTCTTACCGGTCTGGATGAATGGTTGTTGGACTTCCGTACAGTTCAATTTTCTATAAGTTCTGGTTGTTTTCTTGTTTCTAAATATTTGTTGTCCTTAATTTTGGTTGTGAGAGGAGGCACAGTGTGTCCACCTACGCCTCCATCTTTGCCGGAAGTCCTGAAAATCTTTTTCTTTTATTGCCCTGGCTGGGTGGCTCAGCTGGTTGGAACATCATCCTATACAACAAAAGTTTGTGAGTCCAATCTTCGGTCAGGACACACACCTAGGTTGAGTGTTCAATCCCAGTTTGGAACACATCCAGGAGGTAACCAATCGATTTTTCCCTCTAACATCAATGTTTCTCTCTTTCTTAAAATCAATAAACATATCCTTGGGTAAGGATTAAACTAAAAAAACCCACTTCTTTTATAATTTACATATATTTAAAAACAGCATCTTTTATAATATTGTATGCCAACTATTCTTTAATACAAAAAATATCTTCCATGACTATTAAGATTATGATGCCTGTGAATATTATGATACCTCAAACACAGTATTCAAATATTTGGGTAACTGACCTGATCCTCACAATTATTTAAGAGATCATAAAAGCTCATGTTGGAATTCAAGATAGAAGCCCCACACATATTCATTCAAAAACATTCATTAAACAAATATTTACTGAATGCCTATGATATTCCAGGTACTAATTTAAGTCCTAAGGATCTAGCAATTAACAAAAGAGCAGGAAATCTGTGTCTTCAAAATGTTTACAACCCAAAAAGTAAAGCTATGTTTTTTTTCACATTTTAAAAACATCGAAATTGTATACATCAAGGACTTTCACTTACAGCAAAGATGGATCAACCAGGAAATCTGACCTCCAGTCTTAAACAACTGGAAAATTGAACAGTATATTCAATACTGTTTTCAAGACAGTCAGCACAGAATTGTGGTCTGTGATAGAAGAGGCATGCCCAAGTGAGTTCCAGGCTCTGCCAGGCAAAGAAGGGACACACAGAGAAAGGTGGTCTCACTGAACTGAGGTGACAGCAATTTTGAGAAGTTAAGACAGCTTGAATCTATCAGAGCTGAGGAAGAGGGAGTTATGCAGAAGCTGAAGCACAAAATTTAACTCTGTCACAACAAAATTCAACATTCTTTAAAAGGACACAAAATTTAAACTCAGAATTCAAAATGTCCACCATCCAATACAAAATTACTAGCATGAAAAGTAGCAGGGAAATGTGATACACAATTAAGGAAAAAAAAGTCGATAGAAAAATTAGATATAAGGACTTTGAAATAGTGACTGCAAATGTCTCTGAGTTAACAGGAAAACATAGATATAATGAAAAGAAAAATATAAGAGAAAAAAGAACTAAACTCAACTTCCACAGCTGAAAAATATTAATATCTGAAATGAAAAATTAACTGGATTAGCTTAACAGTAGAGTAGACATTATAGAAGAAAAGACCAAGAATTTATAAACATAGCAGTAGAAACTATCCAAACTAAAGCAAAGAAAAAAGATGGGGAGGGAAAGAGAGGGTAGGACAGAATAGCAATGGCCTGTGAGTCACAATTAAGCAATTTAACATATGTACAGTTATCAGCAACAGTATCTGAAAAGCTAGTGGGGGAAGGGCATAGGAAGAGTAGAAGCAGGCAGCAAAAACAACTGAAGACATATGATGAAAATTATTCATATCTGATGAAACCTATAGTCAGATTTAAGATTCCAGAAGAATAAACACAAAGAAAACCATACCAAAGAACATTATCATCAAACTGTCTAAAACCAGCTGAGAAAGATAAAATCTTCAAAGTAGCCAGAGGGAAATTTACAAACAGTGTAATAAAGATAAGAGTGAGACTCATTTCTTATCACAAGTGGGAACATAATGGAACTTCATCTTAAGGAAAGAAAAAAAAAAAAAAAAAGAAGTATGTGTTCCAACCAGAGTCCAGGATGGAAAAACCTTGCAATGCAGAAGACAAGAGATATAGTACACAGAAGAGATTGGCTTTTGAAGATACAGCAATAGGATCTATCCAGTGACGCACAGGAAAAGGACAACAGAAAAAAAAATGGACATTGTGTCAATGAGCTGTGGTTAGAACTTCTTTGAGTAGATACATGTTATTTGAGGAGAGGGGCATGAAAGAAGAAATGGTTGAAGAAATAATGGTTGAAATATTTTCCAAATCTTATGAAAGTTATAAAATCACAGATCCAGGGAGCTCAACCCTTACTGAGCATAAGAACACAAAGAAAATTATAATAAGGCAAATCAAAATCAAATTTCATGAATCTACTTACAAACAAAACCTTAAGAGCAACCAGAGAAAAAGACACATAAAAGATACGGTAAAAAAGATAACAGTTACCTCGAACTTCTCATCAGAAAAGTATGTAAGCCAGAAGATAGTGAAGAAATATGTAGAATTCTACACCAAGGAAAAATGTCTTTCAAAAATGAAGGCAAAAATAACTCACTTTCACACAATAGGCAATACAGTTAATTAAGAAACCCATAACACTCACAAATACATCATTGGAATTTCAAATATATTTTTTCTCTTCTACCATGACTTTTGTATTAGGTAGCCTAGGACAGCTACAAATTTCGATGGAAAGTAAATTATATAACATCTCAAGCATACCATATTTTTCGGACTATAAGACGCACCCCCAAATTTGGGGGAAAGGGGGGTGCGTCTTATAGTCAGAATGTAGTTTTACATTTATGTTGGTGAAATATTATGTTATTTATATTATTAAATATTTTACCACATTTTTTGTTTCAAAATTTATTTTCCTATTTTCCTCTAAAACCTTGATGAGTCTTATGGTCTGATAAATACACGTATATTCTTTAGATTTGAGTAAAAGTTACATTTTGGGTAGGGCCTTTAAGAGAAAACAGAATATATAATCTGTGATGGAATTTTGAAAGATATGGCTATTTAAGTAATAAATTCTCTTTAAAAATATTTTATTCATTATGCTATTACAGTTGTCCTATTTTTTCCCTCACCTTTACCCCCTCTGCTCCGCACCAGCCCTCTCTTCAGCACTCTATCCCACCCCTTAGTTAATGTCCATGGGTCATACGTATAAATTCTTTGGCTTCTCCATTTCCCATACTATTCTTTACCTCCCCCTGTCTATTTTGTACCTATCAGTTATGCTTATTTCCTGTAACTTTACCCACTTTCTCTCCCCTCTCTCTCCCCATTGATAACCCTCCATGTGATCTCTATTTCTGTGATTCTGTTCGTGTTCTGGTTTGTTTGCTTAGTTTTTTTTTGTTTTATTTATTTATTTATTTATTTTAAGGTTTGGTTGTTCATAATTGTGTTTGTTGTCATTTTACTGTTCACAGTTTTGATCTTTTTCTTTTTCTTAGATAAGTCCCTCTAACATTTCATATAATAAAGGCTTGGTGATGAGGAACTCCTTTAACTTTTCTTTATTTGGGAAGCACTTTATCTGCCCTTCCATTCTAAATGATAGCTTTGCTGGATAGAGTAATCTTGGATGTAGGTCCTTGCTTTTCATGACTTTGAATAATTCTTTCCAGCCCCTTCTTGCCTGCAAGGTTTCTTTTGAGAAATCAGCTGACAGTCTTATGGGCACTGCTTTGTAGCACTGACTCCTTTTCTCTGGATGCTTTTAAGATTCTCTCCTCATCTTTAATCTCAGGTAACTTAATGATGATGTGCCTTGGTGTGTGCTTCCTTGGGTCCAACTTCTTCGGGACTCTCTGAGCTTCCTGGAAGTCTGTTTTCTTTGCCAGATTGGAGAAGTTCTCTCTCATTATTTTTTCAAATAATTTTCCCATTTCTTATTCTATTTCTTCTCCTTCTGGCACCCTTATAATTCGGATGTTGGAATGTTCAAAGTTATCCCAGAGGTTCTTAAGTCTCTCATTTTTCAAATTCTTGTTTCTTCATTTTGTTCCATTTGAATGTTTATTTCTTCCTTCTGTTTGGTATCGTTGAGTCCCGGTTTCCTTCCCTTCACTGTTGGTTCCCTATATACTTTTATTTTACTTTGTATAGCTTTCATTTCTTCCTTTATCTTGTGGCTATACTCAATCATTTCTGAGCATCCTGATTACCAGTGTTTTGAACTGTGTATCTGATAGATTGGCTATCTCCTAACTGCTTAGTTCTTTTTCTGGAGTTTTGATCTGTTCTTTCATTTGGGCCCTATGTCTTTGTCTTGGTACACCTTGTTACTTTGCAAGGGACAGAGCCTTAGATATTCACCAGGGTAGGGCAATCTACTTAGCTGTGTTGTGGTGCTGTATGTGGGGATGGGGTCAGAGAAGGATCAATACTGCTTGCTTGGCTCTTGCCCCACTTTCAGTCACTTCCCCTACTACCCCACAACCCACAAGCAAATTGTGCTCTTTCAGGTGTTTCCCTGGTGCTGATTCCCAGGTAGGAGGGCTTATGTATGTTCTAGGAAGCCATGGGCCCCTCCACCGAACTCTCCTGTGAGACTGGTAGTTTCTCCTGCTGCTGCAACCCCCACAGGTTTTTTATAACCAGAGGTTTTAAAGCTTTCTTTCCCAGAGCTGGAACCCTGGGTTCGGCAGATTGTCTTGCTCCCCAGTTGTTCCTCCTGGTTTATCCACATGCGAATGTTTGACTGCCCCATCAGCCAGCTGCCCCTTTGCTGGGTGTTCTCTCTACCCTGGCTGCGTGTCTCTGCCCCCTGCCACCAGTCTGGATGAATATTTCTTATTTAGCTTCTTGGTTCTTGGATTTCCATACAGTCCAGATTTCTGGAACTTCTGGTTGGTTTTTATTTTTAAATTGGTTGTTATCCTTCTTTTGGTTGTACAAGGGAGCAAAGCATATGTACCTACACCTCCATCTTGGTTGGAAGCTCAAGTTTAAGTATTAAATTCTTACGATTCTCTACTTCAAACAATTTATTTTCATTTTGAAGGAAAAAGAATGATTCTTATTTTTTATGAATCATCTTTTTTCAACTTTCCATTCAAATATATGCCCAAACTCTCCTTTACCCTCACCAATAAAAAAAATAGAAAAATAAAATATTTAATATAATCAGGTATCCTCTGAGTCCGAAGACATTTAACTATAATATCCACAATTTCTGACACCTGGAATTTATATATTACCTTGAAAATATTGGAAGTAGCCAGTATTTCTTTTCATCGCCAAAGACTTGTCTCCAATTTTTACTGTATCCAAGAGAGAAACCATTTCCATCAGGTCCATATGAAAATGTGGGTGCACGGAATGATTCTGTTATGTGTGTACATAAAAAAATAAGTTATTTTACTTAAAATTATATGGGGAATGAAAGTACCAACTTTCTTGTTTTATATCTTTACTATGAAAAGTTGTAAATATAATTTAAAAGTAAATAGTATATGTAAAACAATTAAAAGATTAACTTCTGAAATTTACTGCATAAAAAAAATCTCTGAATATTTCATCACCCTTATAAAATGAAAATGTCAAAATAAGTATGTAATATTACTGAAAATTTACTAAAGTGTATCTAATATATCTTATTTTACTTTTCTTTCTTAATATTCTTACCCTTCAACTTCACTCACTCATTATTTACATGCTTCCTACTATGTGCCTGATGGCACATTACCAGGTGTTTGAGATCCAAAGATAAGTTGGATGAAATTCTTACCAAAGAACCAAAATCTAACAAAATTACAATGTGATAGAGATATGTGTGTTTTGGGGGTGGTGGTAGGGTAAGATGAAATATGGAGGACGTAATACTTGAGAATGATCCTGAACAGGTGAGAAAGCAGATGGTAATTAAAGACCATTCTTTTTTCTTTAAAGATCTTATTTATTTATTTTTAGACAGAGGGGAAAGGATGGAAAAACAGAGGGAGAGAAACATCAATGTGTGGTTGCCTCTCCCATGCCCCCTACTGGGGACCTGGTCCATAACCCAGGCATGTGCACTCGCTGGGAATCAAACCAGTGACCCTTTGGTTTGCAGGCCTGAACTCAATCCACTGAGCCATACCAGCCAGGGCTAAAGACCATTCTTTTAAGCTTGGTTGTAAAATTATGTAGACTGAGGGTTAGAGAAAGATTTAAGTTTCACCAAAAAAAATAGTTATATTTTTTGCTTTGTTTTGACTTTACAAATAGACTACATTTCAGCATATTTTATAAACTAAGGATAAGAAGCCATGGAGACACTGATTGGAAGATTGGTAACATAGAAAAGTAATCTAAAAATTGATGGAAGAAAATTCTAGAAGAAATGGGATGGGCTCTAGAAGAGTTCTAAAGATTCTTCCTTAGATTCTAGAAAAGACATCTTTAGAAGTTAGAGGAAGGGTAACAGTGATGCGCGTTTCACAGTAGAAATGTTTGTGTGAGGTTATAAAGTTAAGAAAATTAGAATTTACTTGTGACAACTTCTGATTCTTCTATGTAGGACTCACAAAATGGGTAAGAAAATTAGAGAGAATTGTGAAAGTCTGGAATAACTTGTAGGTAATGAGTGACCAACCTGATCAGAACATGACATTACTGCCACATAGAGGTGAGGGCTGATACTTTAAATCTGTCGTTGTAACAATCTCAATGGGAATGAGATTGTCTTTATCAGCTTTCTACAACTCAGATGCACATGTAGATAAAATGGACAGCTACAGTAACTGAGGTCATGGATTAGCAAATGCATTACAGGAGAAAGCTTAGGAGCCAGGTGTAACATGAGGGTACCGTTAAGAACTGTTAAAGGCATTTATTCAATACTATAAGATCTTCAAGATAGGGGCGTAGGTAGACACACTGTTCCTCCTTGCACAACCAAAGTTAAGGACAACGAAGATTTAGAAACAAACAAAAAAACCCAACCAGATCTGACAGAAAATTGAACTCTAAGGAAGTCTGACAACCATTCATCCAGACCAGTAAGAGGGCGGAGCCGGTGGCCCATGGAGAGGGGTCACGGCAGGAAAAAGCGGTGGTTGGTGATCCTGGGCATGCAGGAAGCAGCTAGCAGACCCCAGGTGCGCAAGGTGGCTGACCGAGGACACACATTAGCATGCAGATAAACCAGGAGAAAGTGGGCAGCAAGACAGACTGCTCAACCCAGGGACCCAGTGCCAGAAAATAAAGCCTAAAAACACAGATTGAAAACATTTGTGGGTGTCGAGGTGCCGGGAGAGACTCCCAGCCTCACAGGAGAGTACGTTGGAGAGTCCCACAGGGTCCTGGAACATGCACGGGCCCACTTGCCCGGGAGGCAGCACCAGAAGGGCTGAGTTTTCTTGTGGGAAGCGGTGGAGGGGACTGGGATACGAGAGAGAAGGGAGCAAGCGCCATTGATCCCCCTTGGTTCCCCCTCTGACCCCAACCCCACATACAGCTGTCACAACCCAGCAACTGGGTTGTCCCGCCTTGGTGAAGGCCTAAGGCTCCACCCCTCACTATGTAACAGGCGGGATCTCCCCAAAAAATCTATGACTCAAGCGGAAGAACAGATCAAAGCCCCAGAGCCAATACATCTAAGCGACCAAGAGATAGCCAACCTATCAGATCACAGTTCAAAGCCCTGGTGATCAGGATGCTCACAGAATTGGTTGATTTTGGTCACAAATTAGATGAACTAATGAAGGGTACACTAAGTGAAAGAAAATGTATAGGGAACCAATAGTGATAGGAAGAAAACTGGGACTCAAATCAATGGAGTGGACCAGAAGGAAGAAACAAACAACCGAACAGAAAACAAGGAAGAAACAAGAATTCAAAAAAATGAGGAGAGGCTTAGGAACCTCCTCCAGGACATCTTTAAATGTCCCAACATCTGAATTATAGGGGTACCAGAAGGGGAAGAGGAAGAGCAACAAGTGGAAAACTTATTCGAACAAATAATAAAGGAGAACTTCCCCAATCTGGCAAAGGAAATAGACTACCAGGACGTCCAGGAAGCTCAGAGAGTCCCAAAGAAGTTGGACCCAAGGAAGAACACGCCAAGGCACATCATAATTACATTAGCCAAGATTCAAATGAAGGAGAGAATTCTAGAAGCAGCAAAGGATTAGGGGACAGTCACCTACAAAGGAGTTCCCATCAGACTGTCAGCTGATTTCTCAAAAGAGACCTTACAGGCAAGAAGGGGCTGGAAAGAAGTATTCCAAGTCATGAACGGCAAGGACCTACATCCAAGATTACTCTATCCAGAGAAGCTTTCATTTAGAATGGAAGAGAAGATAAAGTGCTTCTCAGATAAGGTCAAGTTAAAGGAGTTCATCATCACCAAGCCCTTATTATATGTCAAAGGGACTTATCTAAGAAAAGATAAAAAGTATGAACAGTAAAAAGACAGCAAACTCACAGTTATTAACAACCACACCTAAAACAAAAGCAAACTTAGGAAACAACTAGAACAGGAACAGAACCACAGAAATGGAGATCACATGGAAGGTTAGCCACAGGGGAGTGGGAGGAGGAGAAAGAAGGAAAAGTTACAGAGAATAAGTAGCATAGACGGTAGGCAGAAAATAGACAGGGGGAGGGCAAGAATAGTGTGGGAAATGTAGAAGCTAAAGAACTTATGACACATGGACAAGGGGGGGTATGTGGGTGGGAGGGGGTGTGCATGGTGGAGGGGAATGAAGGGGGGGATGGGATAATTGTAATAGCATAATCAATAAAATAAAATTTTAAAAAATACTATTAAGATTTTGAATGGAAAAGGGTGGAAAATGAAACCAGAAAGGAAAGAAAACACTTGGAAGAAAAGTGTTGGAAAACAGAGAACTCAGCAATCTAAAAAAAAAGGAATTAGAGTACAGAAAAAAAAGCTGAAAGGACAAAGACTATGCTCACAGGAAGGAAACTGAAGTTGAAAATTTCAGGGACTCGATGGTTTCAAGCAATGAAAAGGTTCAGTGTTTAGTTATGGAAATGACTGGCCACTAGAATCAAAGGGACTACACTGCCTGTTTTAGATGATAGTAGTTTGACGACAGAAACTCTTAATGTGAGGAAATTATCTCAAGGTACGTAGGTGATGGTTATGAAGAAGGGTAGAGTTGATACCTCAAACGACAGAATAAGACACCTTTAAAGAACAGAAAGACAACAATTTGGAAGCAGCAGTGGAGAAACAGCCAAAGCCCAGGGGTGTGGAAGGGAAGGCTTTAAGGGCAAGTGCTGTGCTAGGGTAATGCTTTGTCTTTTAAATACTTTTTTTTTTTTTGAGAGAGAGAGGGGAAGGGAGGGAGAAAGAGAGGGTGAAAAACATCGATATGAGAGAGAAAGATTGGTTGGCCACATTCTGTATGTTCCCCAGAGGATCAAATGTGCAACGCAGGCATGTGTGTCAACCAGGAATCAAACCGGCGATCTTTTGATTTGAGGGATGATGCCAAAACAACTGGCCAGGGCATGTATTTTCAAAGTGTGAGTTAAAATACCTTAATAGGCTGCAAAATTAATTCAGTGGTTTAACGTACACTGCACATAGGAGAGCTGAATGATACTGTGTGAAATCTTTGCTTATTTATATAATTTTACAAATATTTGTGTACGCATTTATAAATGTGTGGTTATAACCAGTGGTTATAAAAAATGATGCATTCTCACTATAGTCACTGGCAAAAACAGTTTGGAAAACACTGTTTAAAAGGAACAGAAGTTTCCCAGGAAGCATTGGTCTCTCAAATACCCACCATGGGTTGTGTGGGAACTATGGCAAATTAGTGTTCATGCCCCATTTAAAGGAGTCAGCTGCCACTTAGCTGTAACTGAATGATGCTGGGTGGAAAAAAGGGCCCACAACACCAGATTAATCAGTTAAGAAGAAATCTACTTTTCTACATAAAATCTCTAAGTTTTGAGCTGTAGTGGAAGATCTTAAGGGCTAGACTGTGCATGTAGGCTGTACTTTTTCATCTCTGATTAAAGATAATAAAATGACAGGAGATTCTATGAAGAGGATAACAAATTAATTAACAGATGTAATAGAGTTTATTTACAGAGAATAGGGATGAAGACACGATGGAACTGGAGAGCTCAATAGTGAAGAGTGAGCTGAGGCAGGAATAGCACAGAAATCCTTTATTCTAGAGACCCCTCATCCCTTACGTGCCTCAGCTGGACAAGTTTAAAATGATCCAACAATAAAAGTATCTAAAAGCCTCCGTAAAATGTCTTCATCTTTCTCTATTAAAATCTGTCCCCTTCTAATTCACCTGGCAGACACATGGCTTTAGATAGCAAGGCAGGCTTTAACTTTCTTATAAAACATGGTATATTAGCTGATATCTAAATATTTCAATGATAGCACAGTGGTGCTTCTTACTTGCCAACAACTCAGTTTGAGCAATGCTGCATCACCTTGTTTTTGAAATGTTTGTCCAATTATTTTAATATTTTATCAAATTCTTCTATATTTCCACTTTTAAAAATGAGGAAAGTAAGACAACAAAGTGCGCTGTCTCTGCTGCTGCCATGAACAGCACAGGGGAGGGATGCACTGACACGAAGCATGAGTAAGATCAGTGCTTCAATCGCTGATCTGCTGAGAAGTTCCACAAAGGGGACACATGCATTGACCTCTTCAAGTACTACCAGCAGTGTGTTCAGAAAGCAGTAAAGGGAAAGGACATTCCCAGTGAGGGACCATGGTAGAGAAAAGCCTGAAAAGTCTTCTTGACCTTGACCTTGACAACGGACTACTTACATAAGGAAATTAGTCACTCTAGACTTTGTCAATTAAAGCTGTGAAGATAGCCATCAATTTAAGGAGGAGTTTGGGGTGGGGCATTTCCTCCTTCTAGATGTTTTCTTCTCACTTGTAAAAGATGATGAGCCAGTTTACTTCAGGACGATTTCTCACTTGCTCTGGCATCTTGCAGGAACTCACTGTGCTAAAACTGAATGATTTCTTGGGATTATGATTACCTTATTTCATCTGGGATCAGCTTTAAATATACTTCGTATGTACAGTAAACACTGATAAACTTGTCAGATGATCATGGTTTCCTGATCTCTTGAGTTATGCTTCAAAGGACATTGGGCATACCACGCTAGAGTTATTGTTCATGGAAGCAATTGGTTAGGACCTCTTTTCTCTCAGGGAGCTAATGCTCTGAAAAGGGATCCTAGCACAACAGTTTCAATCAATACTTGGAAGCAGTTTTATTTTTATATAGTAACTTAACTCTTAAAGATTTTTGGTGGACTGGGTTAGCCAAGAGGAAGCTTTTAAACAGTTGCTTGCCTTTCAGGTTAAGACATGCAGGCCTCAAGAATGTTAAGAGTTAGCACCATTTCAGAACTCATACTGCAGTTCAATCATTAAGATCCTTGGAGTATGCTATGGATGAAGATCCTAAATTGCAAAAATTTGCTGTTGCCAACTTTCAACCTTAGTCAATGAATTAATTAAGTCAACCTATATATCATGAAAATGCAAAAATGCTGTATCTGGTTAAATAAGGAGAGAAAGGAGTTTGCTTTATTTGTCTCGTTTACCCACACTGCTCTGTAATGTAATTATGAAGATGAAATAAATTATAGCATCAGTTCCTTAAAAAAAGCAAAATAAGACATAAATGTTGATATTAGTGATACAATTCATAAGTTTCACTGTTGCCTGACACAAAGATGGAAATGATTCACCATGTCAAAACATTATTCCTTAGTCTCAATCATGAGACATTTGGGAAAAAAGTAAAGAACTAAATGATGAGCTGTAATTCAAAATTTAATTTTTTTTAGCAATCTGAGAATTAACTACTTTATTAACATGTAAATCTACTCATCTTTCATAGATTATTTTTTGAAGACACTATATACACAGGAAACAACTTCTATTAACATTTATAATATGCTTTGTTCTCTATATACAATGCACTACTGAAAAAATACATAAAAGCCAATCTTACTTCCTCAACCTTCTTTAAAATAACGAACCTTTATATTTACATATACTGACTGTTCCTGTCTAGTCACAGTGAATTTTCACACACAATTATTTTATACTTCTTTATTATCTACTGTCCTTCTCTAGATTTCATATTCATGAGTGGTCATTTTAGTAAGTAATTATGATTTATTTTCATCTCCTTACCTATTGTTGTTCTGTTTTTCCCAACCAACCAGCAGTGGTAGCTAAAAAGTGATAGGACACTGATGAAGAACATTGTTGACACAAAGAAAAGAAACAGTACATGGAATTTGGCACGTGTATCTGTGAGTTCGTTCTGAGGAAAGAAAAAAGAAGTTAATTTTGGAGACAGTCAATTTCTAAAATGTGCTCTTATTATTTGGTTTTCCTAAAAATTATTGAATCTACCAAAAACTTGCCAGATATGAAGAGTAAAAAATTAAATAATATATCCAAAAAGCATTTTGAAAGCAGAAAACTGGCATCATCAAAGGAGTTTGCTTACATAAAATCAGAGCCATTAAAAAAAATTGCTACTAAACTAAAAAATTTAGCAATACTTTCAGTAATAAAATAAAAATATGGACTCTACCCAACATTTTCTTTTGTACTTTCTGCATATATGCAAGCCTTCCCCTCAACATCCAGGATATAGAAGGATTTCCCCATCAATGCTAAAGTATCTGCTTATTTTAGTTATATATGCTGCTAATCAGAAATTAACTGTGACAGATTTATTTTTGTACTTTTCTAATTTCCTTCCTTGGAACACCACTGCAAATATGCCTATCCCCTGAGCTGCTTCAATTTCTACGTTTTTTATCCTTGCTCCATTCTTACAGAGCCTTTCCTTTTTGGTAATTAGCAATTCTGGTAAATGAACTTAACACAAGGTATGAGTGAATGAAAACAGTTTCTCAGTTATCCATTCTTATGGCTACGTTCATTTCAATGAAGCGAAGTTTTAATTAACCTAGAACACATCAGTATCTATTAATAAGAGAAGGAGGAAGGTTTTAAAGTGTTAGCTCTTATAATGAAATCACAGAAGCTGCTAGAACAGTGGTCCTTAGAGATTTAAACACTCTTTACAGGCTAAAAGGAAGGTTTTTAGCATTACGTAATTCTGCTATTCATCTTTTCTAAGAGTAACCATGATACTTTTTAAATCATCAAGCGATTCTCCTATCTCTTCAGCTGGTGAAGCAAATGAGTTTTTACACACACACACACACACACACACACACACACACACACACTCACTATAAACGTCATAAAAGAGATGACAAGAATGCCATGGCAGTAATGTATTTTACCTCTGGACAACTCTCTGTAGATATCCTGCGGCAAAGCTTGTGCAAACAGAGACAATGTATTAAGAAACCATGTTTTACACAAAATTTTCCTGAACATTAGTCTTAGCAAACTTTTGCTTTGAAGGAACACTAAGATGTTGCTCTCTAAAGGTCATCAACAACATTTTTTCAAAAATCAGACAAGAACATTTAGCTCTTCAAGCACATTTCAGGTACACTTTAAATACATACTTTTCCACTCAGGTTTTTTTAAAATTACTTTATTGCTGTTCAATTACAGTTGTCTGTATTTTCTCCCCACCCCTCCAAACCCACCTCCCTTCCTTGATTCCACCTTCCCCCTTGGTTTTGTCCATGTGTCCTTTATAGTAGTTTCTGAAAACCCTTTTCCCCACTGTCCCCTCTCTTCTCCCTTCTCCCCTCTGGCTACTGTTAGATTGTTCTTAATTTCAATGACTCTAGTTATATTTTGTTTGTTTTCTTTTGTTGATTATGTTCCAATTAAAGGTGAGATCATATGGTATTTGTCCCTTACCACCTGGCTTATTTCACTTATGGAATTTCCTCAGAGAACTAAAAATGGAACTGCCTTTTGACCCAGCAATTCCACTACTGGGATCATACCCTACGAATCCTGAAACACCAATCCAAAAGAACCTATGCACCCCAATGTTTATAGCAGCACAATTTACAATAGCTAAGTGCTAGAAGCAACCATCAGCAAATGAGTGGATCACAAAACTATGGTACATTTACACAATGGAATACTACGCAGCAGAGAGAAAGAAAGAGCTTATACCCTTTGTGACAGGATGTATGGAACTGGAGAACATTATCCACTAAGTTTTTAAAACAGAGATTTGTATCTAGCATAGAATAAAATTAAATTTTTTAGCAAATAGCTTTGAAAACAACTTCTGATCAGTTGTTTTTAGTAACCAGATGTGACAATTTCTTACCATCTTAATTGCTATTGCAATATCCTTCTAAGAGGTTGTCACTTGCCCTTCTCTGATCTAGTGTCAGCACAGCAATCAGTGATCCTTTACAAGTCAGAACATATCACTGCTCTGCTCCCACTTCACTGAGTAGAAACTATGGTCCTTACAACACTTTCCAAGGTTCTTTACTTTTTGGGCCCATCTCCAGGACTGCTCATTAGTCTCACTCTTGCTCACCCCCTCCAGTCACAATAGCCTCCCTCCTGCTCCTCAAACATGGCAGAGAATCTCCTAATTTTGAGTCTTTTCCTCTGTCTGAAATGTTATTCTCTCAGATACCCCCTAACTGCCAACAAGTTCTTGCTCAAGTATTACCTCCTTGCTTAGGTCTATCCTGATCACTCTTTTCTTTTCCTTAGTTGAGATATAACTGACATATAACAAAATATTAGTGTCAGGTATACAATATGATTTGATATTTGTATGTCAAATGTGAATGATCACCACAGTAAGTCTAGTTAACATATGTCACTTCACATAGTTACAACTCTTTTCCTTATAATGAGAACTTGTTAAGATATACTCTTAGCTATTTTCAAATATCCTTATTAACTGTAGTCACCATGGTATACAGTACATCTCCAGGACTTATTTTGACTGCCTTCACTCACTCCACACACTCCCAACACCCTACTTCTAACTACCACTAATCTTTATATCTATGAGCTGGGCTTTTTTATGTTTATATATAAGTGAGATCACACAGTATTTGTTGTCTGAATTATTTCATTATAAAATTGCCTTCAAGATCCATCCATGTTGTTCCAAATAGCAGGATTTCCTTTCTAATATCCCACTGTATGTTGATACACCTTCTTTATCCATTTATCTGTTGATGGACACTTAGGTTGTTCCCATGTCTTGACTATTGTAAATATGCTGTTGTGAACATGGAGGTATGGATATCTCTAAGGTAATATTTTCATTTCCTTTCACTCTATTTCCAGAAGTGGAATTGCCAGGTCATATGGTAGTTCAATTTTAACTTTTTGAGGAAACTCCATACTTTTCCCATAGTGGATACACCAATTTACATTCCCACCAACAGTGCACGAGCATTCCTTTTTTCCACATCCTCACCAACACTCATTACTTCTTGTCTTTTTGATAACAGCCATTCTAACAGGTGTGAGGTAGTATCTCATTGTGGTTCTGATTTGCATTTCCCTACTGATTAGTGATGGTGAGCATTTTTTCATATACCTGCTGGCCACCTCCATGTCTTGTATTAAAAAATGTCTATTCAGGACTTCTGCCTATTTGCAAATATCTAATTGTTTTTTTTTTGGCCATTGAGTTATGAGTCCTTTATATATTTTGGATATTAACCTCTTACCAAATATATGGTTTGCAAATATTTTCCACCATTCAGCAGGTGTCGTCTTTCCATGTTGTTGATGGTTTCCTTTACTGTGTAGAAGGCTCTTATTTTGATGTAGTCAAACTTGTTAGTTTTTGCTTTTGTTGTCAAATCCAGAAAATCATTAAGAACTGTCAAAGATATTACTGCTTGCGTTTTCTTCTAGGAGATTTATGGTTTCAAGTTTACGCTGAAGTTTTTAATCCATTTAGAGCTGTGTGTGTGTGTGTGTGTGTGTGTGTGTGTGTGTAGTACAGCGGTTCCGTTTCATTCTTTTGGATGTGGCTGTCCAGTTTTCCCAGCACTATTTATTGACTGTCTTTACCCCATTGTGTATTACTGCCTCCTCTGCCAAAGATTCATTGACCATACAGAGAAGAGTTTACTTCTGGGCTCTCTATTCTGTTCCATTCATCTATGTGTCTGTTTTTATGCCAGTATCATGCTGCTTTGATTGCTACACTTTTATTTTTTAAAAGATACTTACTTATTGTTAGAGAGAGGGCTAGGGAGGGAGAAAAACATCAGTAGGTTGCCTCTTGCACACCCCCAACCTAGGGTCGGACCCGCAACCCAGGCATGTGCTGTAACTGGGAATTGAACCTGAGACCTTTCAGTTTGTGGGACAACGTCCAACTCAGTGAGCTACACCAGTCAGGACAATTGCTACAGCTTTGTAACATAGTCTAAAATCAGAAATCATAATGTCTACAGCTTCCTTTTTTCTTAAGATTCCTTTGGGTATTTGGACTCTTTTCTGGTTCCATACAAATTTTAGGACTGTTTATTGATGTGGAAAATGACATTAGAATTTTGATAGGAATTGAACTCAATCTGCAGAATGCTTTTGGTAGTATGACTATTTTAACAATATGAATTCTTCCTATCTATAAGCATGAACTATCCAATTGTGTCCTCTTCAGATATTGTAATCAATGTCTTATAGCTTTAAAAAAAAATATTTTATTTATTTATTTAAAGAGGGGAAGAAAGGGGGAGAAACATTGATGTTAGAGAGAAACATTGATTTGTTGCTTGTTCCATGCACCCCAACTGGAGACTGAGCCCCCAACACAAGCATGTGCCCTGACCAGGAAGCAAACTGGCAACCTTTCACATTGTGGGAGATGACTAATCAACTAAGGCACAATGGTCAGGGCTCAGTGTCTTATAGTTTTCAATGTAACAGGTCTTTCACCTCCTTGGTTAAATTTATTCGTAGGTATTTTATTCTTTGTGATGTAATTGTAAATGGGATTGTTTTCTTAAGTACTCTTTCTGATAATTTATTAGTGAAGAGAATGCTGCTGATTTTTGTGTCCTGTAGCTTTAATGAATTTATGAGTTCTAAAATTTTTTGAGAATCTTTATGGTTTTCTATGTATACTATCATGTCATCTACAAAAAGAGAGTTTTACTTTTTTCTTCCCAATATGTCTTTATTTCTTAATCTTGCAAAATAGCAGTGGCTATGACTTTCAATATAATGTTGAGTAAAAAAGAGAGCATCTTTGTGTTGTTCCTAATCTTAGAGGAAAAGCTCTCAGCTTTTCAGCGTTGAGCATGGTGTTAGTTGTACATTTGGCATATAGGAACATACAAACAAACCTTTATTATGGTGCAGTACATTCCCTCAATACCCACTTCGTTGAGTTTTATCATGTATAGATATTGAACTTTGTCAAATGCTTTTTTTTGTATCTATTGAGATAAACATATTTTTATCCCTCATTTTGTTAATGTGGTGTATTACATCAATCAATTTGCAGACAGTGAAGCATCCTTGCAAAGCTGGAATGAATCCACTTGATCATGGTGTATGATTCTTACTAATGTATTACTGAAATCAGTTTGCTTATATTCTGTTGAAGATTTTTATATCTATGTTCCCCAGGGATTTTAGCATGTAATTTTCTTTTCTTGTAGTGACTTGTCTGGTTTCTGTGTCAGGGTAATGCTGGCCTCATAAAGTGAGTTTGGAAGTGTTCTTCCTTCTTCCATTCATTGAAAAAGTTTGAGAAAGACTAGCATTAGCTCTTTAAATGTTTGGTAAAATTAATCAGTGAAGTCATCTAGTCCTGGACTTTTGTTGGGAGGCTTTTGATGACTGATTCAGTAATCAGTCTGTTCAGATTTTCTATTTCATCGTGATTCAGTCTTGGAAGGTTGTATGCTTTTAGAAATGTATTTCTTCTAGGATGTCTAATTTTTGGCATACAGTGTTCATTATAGTTTCTTATAATCCTCTACATTTCTGTGACATCAGTTGTAACGTTTCCTCTTTCATTTTTTATTGTATTTGAGTACTCTTTTTTCTTGGTGAGTCTAGGTAAAGGTTTGTCTATTTTGTTTCTTGTTACAAAAATCCAGCTCTTACTTTCACTGATCTTTCTGTTCTTTTTAAAGTCTATTTTATTTGTCTCTGCTCTGATCTTCATTATTTCCTTCCCTCTGCTGACTTGGGGTTCATTTTTTCTTCTTTTTTGAATTCTTTGAGGTGTAAAGTTAGGTTGAAATCTTACTTTTATTTATTGATTTGAGAGAGAAAGGAAAAGTAAGAGGGAGAGGAAGAGAAAGAAACATTAATTTGTTGTTCTACTTATTTATGCATTCATTGGTTGATTCTTGTATGTGCCTGAGTGGGGATCGAACCCTCAACCTCAGTATTGGGACAATGTTCTAACCAACTGAGCTACCTGGCCAAGGCTCTTTCTTATCTCTTGATAGGCATTTATTGCTATGAACTTCCCTCTATGAACTGTTTTTATTGCATTCCATGAGTTTTGGTGTGTTGTACCTATATTTTCATTTGTCTTGAGGTATTTTTTTACATCTTCCTTTACTCACTGGTTTGTTTAGTACCATGTTACGTCTGCATATTTGTGAATATTACAGTTTTGTTCTTGTAATTGACTTCTAGTTTCAATCCACTGTGGTTAGAAAAGATGCTTTATAGGTCAATCATCTTAAATTTAGTAAGACTTGTTTTGTGAACTAATAAAAGATCTACACTGATCCCTCACCTATCACGGGAGTTATGTTCCAGAGACCCCCACAATAGGTGAAAATCTGTGAAGTAGCAGCATTATATTTATTTTATTGTTTATACATATTTTAAGGCTTTATAAACCCTTCCCACACTCCTATAGACCTTTCCTACTCTCTTATTAACCTTTCCCACACTCTTACAAACACTTTATATGCTCTTAAACACTTTCTATACACTTAAACCTACGTAATTTTAACAACATAGGAAATTCTATATGGGTACTCACCAGTGAAGTATACTACAACTTGAAGATCATGAATTATATAGTTGTGCAGTACTGATGGCGGTGAAGGTGATGATGATGAGATGAATGTACTGCACAGCCAAGAAGAGCATTACAGCTCTTCTGAAGGCACCACTTCATCAGGTGCTTCATCAGGTGATGCAGTATCTTCACCCCTGGCTGTAACTTCTATTTCTGCTAAAGGCGTAGGTGTAACTGATCTCTTTGTCCCAGTGATGAACATAGTTATGGGGAATTGCTGGCACTGCTTTTTATATGCAGAGGCAACTTCTCCATGAAGAGAAACACTCTTGAGTCCAAAGCATCTCTGAAATTTGTCAGACCAGCCCTTGCTGGCACTGAATGGGGGTTGGTCTGGTGGGAGAAGCACTTGACGGTCCTGCTTCTGCATTGTTGCCCTTGTCTTCATCCTCATCACTGTTGTGAATGTTCGTGCTTTCCGCAAAACTATCCGTTTCTTTGCCTTTATCTGGATGGTGTTGGTATCCAGCGAGATATTCTTCTTCCTGCAGTCATTTATCCATAGGGCCAATGCAGACTCCATCCTCACAATGGCCTTATTGCGGGAAGTGACCACCCTCTTTGCAGTCTTGTTAAAAGTCACTGTTGCTGTAGACCTAATATTCTTCTCGTGTTTCTTTATGTAGTGAACAGTAGATTCGTTGATCCCATAATGGCTGCCTACAGCTGAGTAGCTTTTGCCTTCCTTTAACATGTCGAGAAGTTCCACCTTTTCTTTTATGGTAACCATATTCCTCTGGTGCTTGGGTTCACTGCCAGAAGCCTTCTAAAGGCGCAGAATGTTTGGGTGGCATCGTAGGGCTTGAAATAAATTCAAACTTGTATGAAAATTTCACAAAAACGCAACACCACAGAGTAATACTATGTGCAGTGATCACACGTGGATGTGAAGTGGACACGGAGAAATGCTGAATGTATGGGCACAGTGCGGGAGAGCAAAGAGACCAATGCTATGGTCACTGAACCAATCAGCGCCCAGGATACAGAACACAGTGCTGTGGTCAGTTGCCTTCCATTCCATCAGCCAATAGTGTGCCATGTACAATCTCACGTTGGCAAACTTGCCCAAGAGGTAGTGGTGTACTGCATTTCCATTGTGTACAGTATGGTATTCATTCGCTGAGGAAATGCATACTGTATTTTATTTTGATTTAATATTCTTTTAATACGTTTGAATTAACATTTTTATATTTTAAATTTTTGAGGCAAAAATAATTAAAATCATAAATATTATATAAACACCTATATACTGCAAAATCCTGCGATATAGTGAAAACTCCACGATATAGAATTAGATTTTTTTAAAAAAAACCTGCGATACAGTGAAGCCGCAATAAGTGAACTGTGATACAGCAAGGGACAACTGTATTCTGAGATGAGAATGTTCCAAGTGTGCTTAAGAAGAATGTGTATTCTGTGACTTTTTGATGAAGTGTTCTATACACATCTGTTAAGTACATATGGACTAACATGTCATTTGAGGCAGATGTTTCTTTATTGACTTTGTTTTTGTTTGGATTATCTATCCACTGATGAAAGTCGGGTATTAAAATCCCCAACTATTACTGTATTGTTGTCTAACCCCCCCTTTATGTCTGTTAATATTTACTTTATATATTTAGGTGCTCCTGCTTTGGGTACATAAATGTTCTTCTCTCAGACATCCACTAACTTCCTTCAAGTCTTCCCTCAAAACTTCTTACTGAGGTCTACCTGATCACTCTCTTTAATGCTGCAACTTGCCCCTAACCTACCCACTCCTGCACACTTGTCAAATTCCCTTACCTTAGTTTATTTTTCCATAGCATTTACTTCCTAATATATAATTTACTTATTTATGATGTTTATTATTTAACTTCCTCTTCTCAAAAGTAAATTCCAAGGATATGACTGTTTGTTTTGTTCACTGATATATCCCAACTGCCTACAATACTGCCTGGAACATTATAGGTGCTAAGTAAATATTTGTTGAATAAACGAAGAAAAAGGTAGAGTTAAGTTTACTAGTATCTCTTTAACATAATTAATCTAAAAAAGTTAAGTAACAACTATTCTTTAATTAATAAATCATTGCATGCAAACAGTGCTGAAGTTACTGATAAAGAAATGTGAAATTCTATAATTTGGACTTCATTCATCTGGCACCAAATCCTCTTCCTTTAAACAGGGCCACTGAGTATGGTTAAGTAGGTTGTGAACTGAATAAAAATACCATGTAAGGAAACAAGAGAGGCCAAAATTCATTAGGCTAAGACCACACAGAAATGGGACAGTCTTTCTAACATGCACAAAGGCAATGCCAGTATCCCCTGGTTTTAAATAATCAAACTTTAAAAATTTAATAATGTTTTAAATAAAATCCTTCCAAAATGTATTAGATATTTCCTGAAAAAATAATTTTGCCCTGGCTGGTGTGGCTCAGTTGGTTGGAGCATCGTCCTGTAGACTAAAAGGTTGCTGGTTTGTTCCTGGTTGGGGCACGTACCCATGTTGTGGGTTCAGTTCCCAGTTGGAGCACATACAAGAAGGCAACTGATCAATGTCCCCCCCGCCTCAATTAAAAAAAAAAAAAAAATCAGCCCTGGCTGGTGTGGCTCAGTGGATTGAGTGCTGGCCTGTGAACCAAAAGGCTGACGATTTGATTCCCAGTTAAGGCACATGCCTGAGTTGTGGGCCAGGTGCCCAGTTGGGGTAATCTGACAGGCAACTGATCCATGTATCTCTGACATATTGATGTCTCTCTACCTTTCTTTCTCCATCCTTCCTCCTCTCTCTAAAAATAAATAAATCAAATATTTTTTAAAATCAAAGGCTTAAATGTGAAATAAAAACAATAAAAATTCCAGAAGAAAATATAGGTAAATATTTGTATAACCTATAGCAAACAGACTAAAACCAGAAATCACAATTTAAATGTAGAGCTTTTAAATTAAAAAAACCCATAAAACCAGAAGTTATAAAAGTATTGTTTTAAAATATAAAATTTTGATTTGATAAAAGTAAAACAGGATTATAAGATAAAATTTGGAAATATGGAAAAAACATTTCCAACTCATAAAAGAAAGAGGATTAATGTCTATAGAGACAGGAAAGAGATTAGAGATTATCTAGGCCTGGCAATATCACTTTGATTACTATAAAACTTCAATAAGTCTCATCAACTCTAAGAGAAGCAATTACCTCCCTAAAATTGGTACTATTACAGTGTGGCTGAAAGCAGTTTGGAGCATAAAAAGAAGCTCACAATAACCTGTTTAATATTCACTTATTTGCAAATACAGAGGGGAGGGGGGAGGGGACAGTGGGGAGAAGTTTTCAGGAACTACTGTAAAGGACACATGGATACAACCAAGGGGGAGGGTGGAAGCAAGGGAGGGAGGTGGGTTTGGAGGGGGTGGGGAGAAAATACAGACAACTATAATTGAACAACAATAAAATAATTTAAAAAATGTTGGTTAATCTTAAAAATATTCATTTATTTGCAAATAAACACGTATACGTGAATGAAATATTAACTCTGGCCTCTGATCCATTATAAATTCTAACTCATAAAATTAAAGTATATCTACTTGTAATAGAGATAAATTCTTTATGTATAGAGATCTTAAAAGGCCTTAAATACATGTTTTAAGATAGAAAAAGACTTACCATCCAAAATTTTATAAAGTACTGTAAAACTGTTGTAGCCACGAAAAGGCAATATAATAAGGAATACAATAAAAACAGCAGGAAGAATTTGTAATTAGAAAATCCCACACAGTTATTCACCCTAGAAGAATATAGAAGGTCACACTGTAAAAATAAAGACAAATCTATAAACTCACAAAAACAAAAACTAGAATGTTTGCCAGGGTTCAGGGAAGGGAAGTGAGAAGTTCTTTAATGTGGACAGAGTTTTGCAAGATGAAAACGTTCTGAAGACTATTTGCACAATGTGAACATACTTAACACTACTGAATACTACAAATGGTTAAGGTGGTAAACTGTATGTTTTCCTTTATTACCATATCAATAATAATACATAAGACATTTCAAAAACCTTAATTATTTTTTGGAAATGGGTCATTTGGGAAGTAGGGAGTATGTCTTAATTGTAGATATATGTTTTTAATAAATTCTATAAGGAATTTGGAATTTTAATGTTAACACTTAATATATAATTATTTGGGCAAATAACATCAGAAAATATTCTTAAAGGAAAACATTTAATATAAACATGTACATACATATATGTGTGTATATATCTATATATATATCAATCTTGTTGTCTATAAATAACTAAATTGCCCTTGAAAATTTAGGAATGCTGAGGTTTATAAATCACTCTAAATTCTCTCCTTCCTGCCTCCCCATCCCAATATGTGACTTCCTGTATTTTTATACATACCAAGGACAGTGATGATCCATCTTAAGAATACATCTAAAAAACAAATAAGCATAAGAAAATCCATGCAGAATATTATCCTAATTCCAACTGCAGATAATTTTCCTCAAATTTTTCTTTTTACAAATACATCTTGGAAAAACCAACCCAGTAAACACTAGATTAGAGAAAATTTCTGATATTTCCACCAACATTTTCATAGGTAAGACATAACAATTTTTTTACACTGAGAATTCAGCTGAGCATAGACAGTTGCCTTGGACTATATCAAGTGACATTTTAATATACAGATATGGTGCATAGAGCACTTGGTACATTAGCTAGTCCAACTCACAAATCAGTTGAAGGAAATAAAGTGAAATACAGACAACCTCTATTTTAAACATGTGCAAGTCATAAAAATAAAACTTTAGAAGCAACTGTGTTAAAATATTAACTCTAATGGGTTTATAGATGGTTATTTTTCCCACATATTTTATAAAATTCTACACCACAGATAAGCACTACTATACTTTTATAATCAGAAAAAAAATCCCAAAATTTGCCTCCCCACCAGTATATGTAACCTATATATTTATAAAGCTGAATCACAGATCATCTCAAATAACATAACAAATGAGTTAACTAATACCCAGAAGGTTAAATAGCTTGTCTAACTCAAGTTCAAGGATTAACTGGGATTCCCAAACAATGATCTCTCCTTCCACACACTACCTTCTCACAAGCACACAAGGAATAAAATCTTTCAAGATTTTCTGGAAACAATGTTACAGGTGGAAATTGAAAAAACATTTTTGTGAGGGTTTGTTAGGTTTTAATATCAACAATAATAATAAAAAACAAGAAAACTGTCATTTTGGTCTTTTTAATCTAGGAAAAAATATTCTTAAGGGGGTTATTACTTGTTCATCAATATTATGTTAAGTGTGAACAGAGAAAAAATATTTAAAGAAAATTCCATTGACTACAATAGGAACTGTTATCAGACTACTGCAAAGCATATTTTAGCTTATGGAAATATTTATGTTAGCCCCCCTGTGTAGCAAATAATGGGAGAGGATAAAGTGTTTTTTGCTAAGTATAAAGCATATAAAACGTTTCTTTCCCTTTTCTCTCCTGTCACCAATTTCTAATGCTGGGGTTAAAGGGAAGCAAATGAGGGTAACACTTACATGTCACATGCTGAGCAATGATGCGCACGGTCAGGTTTAATCAACTGACATCTTTCACAATACCTGATGGCTACATTTAAGAATTAAAAGGAAGTTGTTGAGGATGTAGAAGGTCAGTGAATTTGACTATAAAATTTTCTTTCATTTCTTTTATAAACAATTCTGGGGAAATTGACAAGCAGTGATTTTGTCATCAGGTTTGATGTTAATTCTTCCACTGACTAGCTGGTGACCTTGGGTCAGTAATTTACTTTCTAAAAGCCTCAGTTTCCTCTTCTGTAAATGCAAATTATATCAAGTGTAATGAACTATTTTTCAGATTAAAATGAAACCTTCTAGAACATATCAGATTCTCAATTAAGCAGTAAGTATAAAAAATTATTATTTCTAGTAAAATATAAAGTCAGACTCTGATGGGAAAAGACAGTGAGGGAGAGAAAACCAGGGAGATTAAAAAGTGTACAAACAGCCATAATGGTGAACACCCAGGAATAGACTGACTCCACAGATATCTCCTGATGCCTGTTTAGTGAAACATTGTGTTAGAGACCATGGGAGAACTCCCGGCTGCCAGACACTTAGATAAAGCTAATGAGGTGAGATGGACATTGTTAACTAAAAGGCAGTGACTTGTAGTCTACCAGGTAGAAATTTGAGATGTTCTGAGAAGACTTTCTAAATCACTTCTTGTTAAAAATCAATAGAACCTGAATAGAGGTGGACAGTGAATTAAAACTTTAAACTGGATTTAGAGAGAAAATAATCATTCCAGACAGAGAAAAAAAAAAAGACAAAAAAAAGTGGAGAAGGAGAATGTGTTAGTGGAGTTGACGCAGAGAAACAGTATGGGACAAAGCTAGAGATAATTGCTGGTTGAATCAAGACTGGAGGGGAGAAGGTTTATAAAAGACACATTTTGGAGACTTCTGGCCAAGACGGAGGCATAGGTAGACACACTGTGCCTCCTCCCACAACCAAAATAAGGACAACAACAATTTAGAAACAAAATAACAACAGAACTGACAGAAAAGCCAGTAGGAGCGGGGAGTTGGGCGGCGTCTGACGGCCAGGCGGAAAGGGGTCGCAGAAGCGGTAGCACCAAGCGGGCAAGGCAGCAGCAGCTGACAAAGCCCTGGCAAGCAAGTCAGCATTGGGCAGACCCTGGGCACAGAGTGGCAACAGGTAGACCCAGCAAGGAAGCAATTGTGAGGCCCGGAACGGCATGCAAGGCGGCTGGCTGACTGGGTGGCCCCACATTCGTGCGAAGATAAACCAGGTGAAACTGAGAAGTGAGACAGACTGAGCAACCCAGGGTCCCAGCTCGGGGAAATAAAGCCTTAAAACACTGATTGAAAACACCTGTGCAGGTTGAGCTGCCAAGAGAAACTCACATCCTCACAGGAGAGTTTGTTGGATAGACCCACAGGGTCCTAGAATGTACACAAGCCAATCCACATGGGAATCAGCACCAGAAAGGCCCAGTTTGCTTGGTGGAAGCCCAGAAGAGACTGAAATATAAGAGAGAACGGAGCAAGTGCCTTTGTTCACTCTTGGACCCTGCCCCCACATATAGCTGTCACAACCCAACAACTGGGTTGCCCCACCCTAGTGGACACCTAAGGCCCCACCCCCCCGTCATAGGTAACAGGTGCAACAAGACAAAAAAAAAATGGCCCAAACAGAAGAACAGATCAAAGCTTTAGAGCAAATACAACTAGGCGACAAACAGATGGTCAACCTATCAGATGACACAGTTCAAAACACTGGTGATCAGGATGCTCACAGAATTGGTTGAATTTGGCCGCAAATTAGATGAAAAAATGAAGGCTACACTAAGTGAAATGAAGGAAAATGCACAGGGAACCAATAGTAATGGGAAGAAAACTGGGACTCGAATCAGTGGAGTGAACCAGAAGGAAGAAAAAAACAACCAAACAGAAAAGAATGAAGAAACAAGAATTCAAAGAAAAATGAGGAGAGGCTTAGGAACCTCCAGGACTTCTTTAAATGTTTCAACATCCAAATTATGGGGGTATCAGAAGGGGGAGAGGAAGAGCAACAAATGCAAAAGTTATCTGAACAAATAATAAAAAACTTCCCCAATCTGGCAAAGGAAATAGACTTCCAGGAAGTCCAGGAAGCTCAGAGAGTCCCAAAGAAGTTGGATGCAAAGAAGCACAAATCAAGGCATATCATAATTACATTAGCCAAGATTAAAATGAAGGAGAGAATCCTAGAAGCAGCAAGAGGTAAGGAGACTAACCTACAAGGGAGTTCCCATCAGACTGTCAGCTGATTTCTCAAAAGAGACCTTGCAGGCAAGAAGGGGCTGGAAAGAAGTATTCCAAGTCATGAACGGCAAGGACCTACATCCAAGATTGCTCTATCCAGCGAAGCTTTCATTTAGAATGGAGGAGAAGATAAAGTGTTTCTCAGATAAGATCAAGTTCAAGGAGTTCATCATCACCAAGCCCTTATTATATGAAATGTTAAAGGGATTTATCTAAGAAGATAAAAAACATGTACAGTAAAATGACAGCAAACTCACAATTATTAACAACCATACCTAAAACAAAAACAAAAGCAAACTAAGCTAACAGCTAGAACAGGAACAGAACCACAGAAATGGAGAGCATATGGAGGGTTAGTAACAGGGGAGTGGGAGGAGGAGAGAGGGGAAAAAGGTACAGAGAATAAGTAGCATAGATGGTGGGTAGAAAATAGACAGGGGGAGGGCAAGAATAGTATGGGAAATGTAGAAGCGAAAGAACTTACGACACATGGACATAAAGTAAGGGGGAATGTGGGTGGGAGAGGGTATGTAGGGTGGAGGGGAATGAAGGGGGGAAAATAGGACAACTGTAATAGTATAATCAATAAAATATATTAAAAAAATAAAGTCACATATTGTTTCCTGAACAGATAATGATATGTCCACATGGCTTGAAAAAGCACAAAGAGGAATTCAGTGAGAAGGTCCCACTCTGGTACTTGGGTCCCCAAATCCTCTTTGTGAAGGCAGCTCCATTACTTTCGATGATCTCTAGTCTATAAAAGGTCGACTTTCTGAAACACGTATTCTGTAATTTCATTCTTTAAAGTGCTTCTATGGTAAAATAAAAAAAACAAAAAGCCCCTGTATTTGGGATTCTAAGCAGTTGAAATCCAGTATAAAATGCTTCCTCAGGATTTGCCAGTCGTGAGAACATAAGGCACAACTCCCAGACCTGCCACTGGGGATGCTGGGTACCTCACTGCACCCCACGTCTTCAACTCTAAAATGGGGACAAGTGCAGCACCCATCTCAGAGTTGTTCTGAGGATTAAACAATCACCAATAAAGTGCTTGGCATGATTTCTAGTGTAGTGTTCAATACATAAGGGGTATTATTCAGATTAGGGGAGAGCCATTATCAATAAGGAAAAGAAGTAAAGCTTTAAGGGTAAAGGTTTTATATCATGCCTCCTAACTCTTTGGGGCACATATACTGCGATTAAAATCAGATGCTCTTGCTATGAATAGGTTACTTGAAAAATGACCCAAAATTTTGTGTATAATCCCAGGGCTTCATAAATTCTGTGAAATCTTAGATCCTGGGTTAAAAATATCTAATCTGCAGAACTATAATTACTAACAATTATTGTAAACCAGACCTTTCATAATTAAATATAAAAAAGGATTATTTTAAATTAGATATCATTTACTGACAATTTATTACATACAAAAATCCATACTAAGTGCTTATCTCACTTATGAATCTCAGTTAGTACTTCCAATAACCCAGAGAGGTAGATATTATTATCTTCATTTAAAAATGAGGAAACTAGGGCTTTAAGTGACTCTCACTGTACTAGTAATGGAAAGTTGAGGTTTGATCTGAAATCCATGTTTTCATTCCATATAGCAATATGCCAGTTATTCAGAAAGGACAGCAAAGTGCATAAAAAAATTAAAAACTTGGTCAAATATACCCTCCAAAATCTTGTGTGAATTTTATACTTTAAAAAACTCACCATGTGTATATAACTATACAAAAAAAAAGTACTTTTATTTTCCCTTGGAATTGACAAGCATGGTGGGTTCTGAAGCCAGAGTTCTTCAATCTAAACCTGTTTTTTTCACATATATCTGTCTGACCTTGAAATAGTTATTGAGTACTTAAGCCCTTCAGCATCTCCATTTCCTATTGTATAAAGTATAAAGAACAGTATCACCCTCATAGGACTGTTGTGAAGTTTAAATGAGTTCATGCGCACAAAGCACTTAGAACAGAATAATTATTAGTTATTTAAATGAACACTTTGTTCATAGTTTCACCCCTATCATAAGGCTCTCTACCCTTGAGGAAAGGAAGCTGCTACTGTACTCACATATCTCTCAATGGAGGCAGCAGGACAATGGACATACCAACAACTTTGGGACCACAAAAACCTAAGTTCAAATTCTGGCTCTCCGATATTAGCTTTATAACTCTGAACAAATTTTTTACCCCTTTGTGTCTTACCTCTCTCCCTTTCAAGTTAACACATTCTTGATTTTTAAAAAGTTACTTGGTGATGACACACAATATTAAAATTCAAACCCAAATTTCCAAATGATAGTTTACTAACAACTGAAATTTTTAGTCATAAAGTTGGAAAAGACAGAATATGCAAAGAAAAGAGACTCACATTAAAGAGAGCCTCTTAAAAATATCTTTCCATATATGTACACATCTATATCTAAAGTACCGCAGAAGACACAAACACAGGGAAATCTTGTTCCTGCCCATGTTATTTGTGGAATCACAATATCCATTTAATAGTCAAATCATGTAAATATATCTTGGCAGCAATGACCATATTATAAAAATTATTTGAGCAGGAAAGGTTAAGATTAGTTTTTCTTACTCCTTGAGCCTGACGTGGTATAGATAGGTAAGTCCCTGGCTGTTCTTCTCAAAATTTCTTGTTGTCGTTCTTGGCTGAATTCTTTTTCATAATGTTCCCTTTCAGAATTGGACAAGTAGAACTATAAAAGCAGAAATAATTATTAATTTTTTAATCCCATAATTATGAACTGTTACACTCATAAAAACAAAGTTTATCCAGAATAGGGGAAAAAACCCCAAAGTTTTCTTTACAAAGGCAAAACTTTTCTTTGAATTTCTTTAAGAAGATAAATCAAGTACATTTTAATAAAATTTATACCTGACATATTAAAAATATTTTGTCTATTTAATAATAATAACAAAGAACACGAACTAAATATTTTTGCATCTTGTTTTTTTTAAAGAGAAAATTCCTCCACCAAAAAGGTAATGAAATACATAGTAGCTAAAGTTTTGGTGTTTGAAAGTTAAGTGTCAAGATTTTTAATTTTTGAAAAAATGTCTAAGGATTCATTTGCTTTGGCTACAAGACCAAATCACAAACCTTGGGGTCCTACTATTTTCTGGTGAAATGTCTCAATGAGTAAAAGTCATTCTTTTACTAGTCTGTTTTAGCTTTTAAAAAGCTAACCAAATAGGAGTACTGTCTCCAGAATTATTAAGGACAGTCAAGGCAAGCATAGTATCTTTTTCTTAAGCAGAGATTCCTTTATGGAGTTGTTTCTAGTTTTCATTTAAGTTTTTATTCCCATAATATAACTTGCATATAGTTCATCTCTTAAAATAGCATTTTCCCTATAAAGGACTTCGGTTATTCTTCTTTTGATGTCATCCCAGTACCTTAAGGAACCCCAGTTTTATGATTCTATTCCATGTAACCAGGAACTTTATGTATCTATCAGTCTTTAATTCACAAAAGTTTTTTTAACTAAAAATGGCTTGAGACTTGCTTTTGATTATGCTTTATATGTTAACAATACTGTTCCTCAATCTTTATTTACTTACACAGTTTTGCTCAAAAAGGCCTAAGGAATCATGTCTGGAATTTTATCTTTTTATATTTACATATTTTGGTCTGCCTGTTAGCTCAAATACCAAAACTCCCTATACTTCAAAAAAAGATTTTTTTAAAAAATCTTCACCTGAGTACATGCCCATTGATTTTGAAGAGAAATGAAGGGAGGGAGACAGCGAGAAACATCAATGTAAGACAGAAACATCGATTGGTTGCCTCTCATACATGCCTTGAGTGGGAATTGAACCTGCTACCTAAGTATGTGCCATGACTAGGAATCGAATTCACAACTTTTGGTTTACAGGACAATGCTTCAACTGAACCACACACGCCGGGGCTAAAATTCCATATATTCTTTCTCATCAACAACAGTATTAGCTTATCAATGTAGCCTATTCTATTATAAATAAGGCATTAGTTTGGCAGAGAAGAAAGAGCTGAGGTTGAGGAAACTGATCCCAACAGGCTCAGGTTACTGTCTGAGACTGCACAAATGACTGGCAGAGCTGATATTAAATTCAAGTCTTTTGGTTCTTCTCTAGCATGTTTCCCCCAGTATTGCTGATATAAAATACATGCTGTTGCTTTTCATAGACTGTTGCTCTAACCAGACTAAAACACCACAATGTACAAAGTGGAGGAGTCTATTTAGGTTACTGGGCCTGGCTCCCTAAATCCAATCTTGATGGTACAAGCAATCCCAAATTACTTATAAAAAACAAGAGGTTACATAGACAAAGAGGACAGAAAGAAGTCAGAGAAATTTCCCCTGATCTTACAATTGAGACTTAAGGTCACTTGAACTTCAGGCAGGCAGGAATCTTCAGACCACATTTCCAAGATCTAGTCTCTCTTGAATTTTTCAGGTGTAGAAATACCTATTTTGCAAGATGGCCCATTCTCCATAAAGGAATTATAACTTGTTAGAAAGTTCTTCCCTGAAAGTCCATGTCTCTGAAATATAAGTATAGAATAAAAATCTTATGGTATGACTGAGACAGAAGGACCTAGGTTTGGGACCCCAAGGACACCAGGTGGCCAGAAAGAAATCCAGACTCTAAAAATATCACCATCCCTTTACTCCCTACTCAGAAACACAGAGGTGCCTATTTTTATCTTCCTTCTAATAGCGGATGCGATAACTAGCACTCTCATGTGCAGCTAGCTGATGAAGTTTTGACTGCTATTCCACCGTCCTGGGATGGTGGTAATAAACAGTTCGATATCTTGGCCCTCACAGCCTAGGGGGCAAAGACAGATGTTAAGCAATCTGACAAAAGGAGGAAGTACAAAGACCCTGAAACAGAAAATTCCACAAGCACACCTTTTTCAAAAAGTTCATCTTTTCATACAAGCCCACTCTGTCCCCAGCTTATAAAAGCAGCCAAGCAGAGGCCAGTTTAAAGGACCTTTCCTGCCCTGGCTGGTGTGGCTCAGTGGATTGAGTGGCAACCTGTGAACCAAACGATCGCCAGTTGGATTCCTAGTCAGGGCACATACCTGGGTTGCCAGCCTGGTCCACAGTTGGGGGCACGTGAGAGGCAACCACACATTGATGTTTCTCTTTCTCTCTTTCTCCCTCCCTTCCCCACTCTAAAAATAAATAAATAAAATCTTAAAAAAAAAAGAAAACCAAAAATCTTGAAAGACAGAAAGAAAGAAAAAGAAAGAACCTTACTGCCTCTCTTGTGCTCAAGCATAAGCCTAATAAAATCTGGCAGGGGAGGCTTCTGGTCAAGATGGCAGAGTAGGTAATCGATGTACTCATCTCCTCCCACAAACACATCAAAATCACAACTAAAATACAAAACAACCATCATTCAGAACCTCCTGAAACCTAGCAAAACAGAAGTCCTATAACTATGGATATGATGAAGAAGCCACTACAAGACTGGTAAAAAAGGTAAAGATGCAGAACAGACTGGTCACATGCCCACGTGTGGCAGTTAAAGGTCACAAAGGATAGGTTGTCTGTGGAGGTCTCCCCTTGTAACTGGGCAACATGGGGTCCAGCCACTTGTTGCCTCCATGTATAAGCATAGAACAAAGATTTGTGGGTAAAGAAATAGGTTTTTATTAACAGGGTTCCCAATTTGAGGGGGCCGGGAGCATTCCTGCTCTGAGCTCACCAAGCCAACCTTTCCTGCAAAGCATAGAAAACCAGCCACCCTCAGGAAGATTAATGTCCAAATCCATGTCCAGAAGTTCCCCATTATTGCTCATCTGTAGCCCAAGGCTGTTATTCAAATGGGTCTCCATCTCTACAGCTCCAGGCTTTCTCTCTCTCTGGAGCCAGGGTGGCCATCACTGCACAGCAGCTTGATCTCAGGGTCTAGGGTGCGCTGCCAGAACACTCCAGACAGTCATGCAGGGGAAGCTCCATCCATGAGGAATTTCTCAGCTTAGGCCTCTGTGAGCTAATCTCAGGGTGAGAAAGAGTAGAAGCAGCCCAGGATGCGTATGCCATGCTGCAATGGGTAGTAGCATCCCAAGGGCTGGAGCCCAGTGAAGGACACATCCCAGCAAGGGACCCTGCCTCCCGGAGCTGGCTTCCAAACATGCAAGGCATAAGCCCTGAGCATTCTCCAACCAGGGGTGTGAGGCAAGCAAGAGGGCCCAAGAAGACAAAAGAACAAGAGGCCCAGAGGCCAAGAGCCAAGAATGAGCTTCTGCCCACATTCTGTTTAAAGTCCTCTCCCCAAATCCCATATACATTGAAAACCAGTGGGAATGTCCAGCTTTTCAACCAATAAGGGCCAGAGGGAAAAATTTGCCTTTTCCCCTCTTCCAGCTGACATGTTTATTAGCAAGGGGGCAAAATCTTGAACCATACATATTCTGTACAAGCTCCCTTCTGCTGAGTCATGAGGTGCTTGTCTGCCTTGGAGAATCTCCCTCTGGAGCGTAAGCTGCTTTTAATCTTCAATTCCACCTTGGGTTTTTTTCTCCCTGCTCCCTGCCCCCTGCCTTCTCCAGAAATTTGTACTGACTGCTCACTTTGTTATACCCTGAGGAGTGAGGTTTCCCAGCTCCACATTATGCATCCCCCAAGAATAGGGTTCCACTGCTGGGAAGAGCACTTCCATAACTTCTGGCTGTAAAAAGCAAAGATTGTGGCTGAGTGAGGTTGAGGATTCCTGGTGTCCCAGGTGTTCCTCTTAAAGGGTCTGTACATAAACTTGCTGATGATCTCACTTGCTCTGAGCTCCAGCATTGAGGTAACACTCAAAAAGTTTCATATGGGGCTCTGGATGGTGTGGTTCAGTGGATTGAGTGCCAGCTTGTGAACCAAAGAGTTGCCAGTTCGATTCCCAGTCAGGGTACATGCCTGGGTTGCGGGCCAGGTCCCCAGTAGGGGGCGTGCGAGAGGCAATCACACACTGATGTTTTTTCTCCCTCTTTTTCTCCTTCCCTTCCCATCTCGCTAAAAATAAATTAATAAAATCTTTTTTAAAAAGTTTCATATGGGTACATAGAAGGAGGAACTGAATTGTCTGGCTTCAGTATGAGGGCTGGAGGGGCAGCTTTCTCCCAGAAGTGCTGACAGAGGCCACTGTTCTTTTGCTGAGCCCTCCGCACATAGAAGCACAGGCGGACACCATATCTGAGTCTCCATAAACCTTGCTCACACTGTTCTCTCCATCTGCTGACTCCCAGAGACCCCACCCCACTCAAATTGTGGGCTCACCTAAGTCATTTCCTGTGGCTTTTTCCATACACACAGCCTATCTTGGCTCATGCTTCAGACTTTCCTAATATCTCTCAAACAAGCAGCATCTAGCCCCTATGTACTCCATACCTGTTGCTGTGACCCCGGGCCTGGCAGTAGCAGCAGCCACCAATCCCAGCATAAGTAGCAGCCAACAGATAGCTTTGTAGGTCATATCCACTGGCCCTGACCAGGATGCAGGCAGCTGAACTGGGTCTGCACTTCTTGAGATGATCTAGAGTTAGTGCACCTGCTGGACAGCTTTAGACCACGCCAAAACACCATACAACCATCTCCACAAGCAACATAAGCAAGGGGCAGACTCAGTGGGCACCAGAGTCCCCTGAAGAGTCCTGGTCTATGGGGTCGACTGCTACACAGCAGATCCTCCACAATCATCACAGCCAGTCCTGAAAGCCAATCGCCTGGCAATAAATCCTTCTCATTGACATGCCAACAGCAATCAAGGTTCAACTCCAAAAGGAGGGTATGCACAGCTCACATGAGCACCCAGCTCTGATAACTGGGAAAGCTGTGCCACTAGGCCACAGGTGGCAGACACAAGGCCCAAGGGCTGAATCCGGCCCTCCACCTTGTTTTATCCAGCCCAGCACCTTGTTTCTACCCGGAGGCAGCACTGAGCTCTCGCTTAACTGTTAAGGAGCAGTTATATTTATACAGTCCTAAAATTACATTCAGCCCTTTGAAGGCAACCACAAGGCTGATGTGGCCCCTGGTGAAAATGAGCTTGATACTCCTGCACTAGGCCCTAAAGGACACTACATAAGGCTACCCTACCAAGACTGAGACACAGCAGCTGTACCTGATTCAAACATAAGGAGGAAGCCAAAATGGAGAGACAAAAAAATATGGCCCAAAGAAAGAACACAATAAAACTCAAGAAAAAAGAACTAAACAAAATGGAGATGCAGAGCTCAAAACACTGGTTATAAGGATGCTCAATGAACTTAGTGAGAACTTCAACAGCATAAAATAGAACCAGTCAGAAATAAAGGATACACTAACTAAAATGAAGAATAATTTACAGAGATTCGACAGTAGAGTGTATGACGCCAAGAACAAATCATCCACTTGGAACACAAGGAAGCAAAAAACACTTTATCAGAACAGAAAAAAGAAAAAAAATCCCCCCCCCCCAAAAATAATAAGGATAGTATAAAGAGCCTCTGGGAAAACTTCAAGCATACCAAAATTTGCATTGTTGAGGGTTGTAGAAGAAGAGAGAGGGCAAGGAATTAAAAACCTATTAGAAAAAACAATGACAGAAAAATTTCTCTAACTTGGTAAAGGAAATAGACATACAGTCCAGGAATCACAGAGAGTCCCAAACAAGATGAACCCAAAGAGGCTGACCAAGACACATCATAATTAAAAAACCAAAGGTTAAAGACAGAGATAATGAATCTTAAAAGTAGTGAGAGAAAGACAGTTAGTTACCTATAAGGGAGCTTTCATAAGACTGTCAGTTCATTTCTCAACAGAAACTTTGCAGGCTAGAAGGGACTGGCAAGAAATATTCAAAGCGATGAAAGGCAAGGACCTACAACCAAGATTTCTAGACCTAGCAAAGCTATCATTTGGAATCAAAGGACACTGAGAGAGCTTCCCAGACCAAAAAAAGCTAAAGGAGTTAGTTCATTACCACCAAAGCATATTAAAAAGGAATGATAAAGGGTCTTCTTTAAGAGGAAGAAAAAAGGTTAAAAATACAAGTAATAAAATGTCAATAAACATGTATCTTTCAACAATTACTTCAAATGCAAATAGATTAAATGCTCTAATCAAAAGACATATGGTGGCTGAATGGATAACAAGACACATATGCTGTCTATAAGAGACTCACTTCAGATTGAAAGATACCCACAGACTGAAAGTAAAGGGATGGAAAAAAAGATATTTTGTGAAAATAGAAACAAAAAGAAATGTGTGGTAGCAATACTTATACCAGACAAAACAAACTTTAAAACAAAGGCTCTAACAAGAGACAAAGAAGGACCCAGAAATTCGACTTCTGGGTATTTATCTAACGAAACCCAAACACTACATCAAAAAGACATATACATCCATATACTCATTGCAACATTATTTTGTAACCAAGATATAGAATCAACCTAAGTGTCCATTAATAGTTGACTGGATAAAAAAGAAGTGGTGCACATATACAATGGAAAATGACTCAGCCATAAAAAGAAGGAAATCCTGCCATCTATAACAACATGGATAGACCTAGAAGAAATTGTGCTGAGTGAAATAAGTCAGACAGAGGAAGACAAATGTAAGATAATTTCACTTGTATGTGGCATCTGAGAAACAAAATAAACAAGCAGAATAGAAACAGACTCATAGATATAGAGAACATTTTGATGGTTGCCAGTTGAAGGTGGTTTGGGGGTGATGGGCAAAAAAGGTGAAGGGATTAAGAAGTACGAATTGGTAGTTACAGAATGGTCATGGGGATGTAAAGTACAACATAGGGAATATAGTCAATATTTTAATAACTATGTATGGTGCCAGGTGGGTACTAGATTTATCAGGGTAATATTCTCATAAGTATCTAATCACTAGGTTATACACCTTAAACTAATACGATATGGTACTAAAAATTTAAAAAGTAATTTACAAAAAATCTGTGTGACCCTGGCTAAGTAGCTCAGTTGATTAGAGCATCGTCCTGATATACCAAGGTTGCAGGTTCACCTCTAGTCAAGGCACATACAAGAAGCCACCAATAAATGCATTAATAAGTACAGCAACAAATTGATGTTTCTCTCATTCTCTCTCTCTCTCCCTCCCTCCCTCCCTCTCTTCCTCTCTTGCTCTAAAATGAATCAATAAAAAAAATTTCTATCTGTCTGAAAATTTTTCTGGGGTTTCCTCTTAATTTCTATCTTGGGGAACCTAAGAACCCCAATGCCAGTAACATGACATTAAATACATATCTGGATAGGAGATGTTGTAACCGAATTTTAATTTCCTTGTAAAATCTGAACAAATTTTTCTGGGCTGTCCGATTTGTAGCTTGCCATAGTATTCCAGGCCTCAAAATCATTATTTTTCCTTAAGAACTAAGGTTATAAATTATGAAAAGCTTAAACCAAATGAAAATCTAAAGAGATGCCAGAATTTTAAATGAAGCATGGAATAAAACAAAGTTTAAAATGAATTAGAATTTTGAAATTATTACTAGAACTCTATTTTCCATTAAAAGCTACCAAACAAAATTCAAACTATAAAATGTCATTTTAAATTCAGTGTTCAGACAGTTCAATTTAAATATATATTGCCTTGGCTGGGTAGATCAGTTAGTTAGAGTGTCGTTCCAATATGCCAAAGTTGCAGGTTTAATATAAGAGTCAACCAATGAATGCATAAATAAGTGGAACAACAAATCAATGGTTTTCTCTCTCTCCCTTCTTTCTCTCTCTAGAATCAATTTTTAAATAAGTTCCTTAAACAGGCCCTGGCTGGTGTGGCTCAGCGGATTTAGTGTTGGCCTGTGAGTCAAGGGGTCACTGGTTCAATTCCCAGTCAGGGAACAAGCCTGGGTTGCAGGCCAGGTCCCCAGTTGGGGGCATGTGAGAGGCAAAAACACATCTCTCTCTCTTTTTCCCTCCCTTCCCCTCTCTCTAAAAATAAATAAATAAAATCTTCTAAAAATTTTTCTTAAATATATATTAAAAACCAATTAAGAGTTTGCACTGTCCTAGGTTCAGGGACCTAAAGACCAATAAAAATATAGACCTTGCCTTCAAAAGTACATTCATGCAGTCTAGTAGAAAGATTAAGCCATGTAAAGAAAGAATTGCAAATTACAAATCAGCAAACAAATACATTAACTTTACGAGGTAAGATAAAAGCTCCTTAGGAGGGTAGGGGTTTGTTAATGGCGGTTACCTGGAAGAACTGGTATCTAAGCTGGGTTTTGAGAGATAACAGGAATCTTTCAGGAAGACAGAAAGGGAAAGAGAATCTTGCCAAAAAGAACATGGTATAGGAAGCACAAAGACACAAAAACAGTATGTTCAAAGCAATACTACAGTACTTGAGTGCGGGTTTCAGGAAAAAGGAATGCAGATGAAGTTGGTCAAGATGTTAGTTCATGAAGCATCTTGTGTACCATGTAAATGAGCAGGTCATTCATCTTGTAGCTGATTGAGAATCTCTGAAGAGTTGCCAGAAAAATGATAGAAACGTATTTTCTTTTTGGAAAGATGATACTTTGTGATGGAAGATGCCTACCAGCTCTTCATATGTTGTCTCCTCCTCATTCATTCACTCATTCATGTATTTAGCAATCTGTCCATTATACACTAGGTCTGATTTTAGGTAATGAGGACACAGCAATAAACAAAAAGGTCTCACCCTGACTGGTGTGATTCAGTTGGCTGGGCGTTGTCCTGCAAAGTGAAAGGCCTCTGGTTTGATTTCCAGTCAGGACACCTACCTGGGTTGAGGGTTCAGTCCCCAGTTGGGGAGAGTGCAAGAGGCAGCCAATTGGTGTTTCTTTCTCACATTAATGTTTCTCTCCCTCACTTTCTCCCTCCCTTCCTCTCTCTTCAAAAATAAATAAATAAAATCTTAAAAAACTAAACAAAACAAAGATCTCTGCTTAATTGTCACTTCTTCAGAGAAGACTTCTTTGATCACACTAACATAGTTTATTATAATGGCTTCTACTGTTATGCTCTACCAGATGAAGTTCTTTTTCTAAATTTATCACAATTTACAATTATGTAATTATTAGTAATTACATGATTACATAATTAAATATAGATTTGTAATTACTTACAGAGTATCTCAGTAAGCACACTGTGCTCTTTCTTAGAAAGAGAAACTTAAAATCCTGTTCTTGTTTGTCAAGGCAGCTTAGTTTAGCTAGCCCTTAATGATTTAATCATTCATTCATTCAGTAATTACTGAATACCAACCATGTGCTAAAAAGTGGGGAGAGGAATCCAGTGGAGAACATTATAGAAATGATCCCTTCCCTCAAAAAACTGAAAGTTTAATAGGGTGATACATACAAGTAAAACAGTCAATTACAAATCTCTATAATAGAGCCATGACAAGGAAGGTAAGACATGCCCAGCAGGGTCCCCAGATGTAGAATTGGGCAGACAGCTAAACTTGCAGAAATAGGGAATCAGTGGCTATAAAGGCTTAAGCCCTGGGAAGAAGGCTAAATGGGTGCGATGTGCCAAAAAACAACCACCACAAAAGACAATGACATTTAGATGGTATTTACGGTGTGCTAGGCACTCTTTAAAGCACTTTATATACAATATTAATTATTATTACTATCAATTTATTAATTACATATATTATTAGTTGATTCAACCCTTACAGCGATCCCATAGATATGTACTACTGTCATCCTCATTTTACAGAGGAGAGGTCTGAGCTACAGATAGCTAAGCAAAGTCTCTGCCATCACACAGCTGCTCAGTGGCAGAGATAAGAGTTGAACCTGACAGTCTGGAGCTAGTCTGAGTTGTTAACCTCTCACTATGCTGCTTTTCAAAAGTATTACCAATTGCTTTTCCTATTCTATTTTTTATTTCCTGTAATGAGAACTAAACTCTCACGCATGCTATGTTTTCAGTAGCCATCACGATTAGTAATTGATTAAATAAAATCAGGTCCTTTTCAACTTAAAGCATTAAGATATGGATGGCATAACTCTAAGGGTTGATTATTATCAAATGTCTGAAGAATATATTTGAAGAAACACTAAGATTTATTGATAGTTTATAAAATCCCTTAAAACAAAAGCACATAATAAGAAAAAATGGGCAAAAATGTTTGGCATTATCTACTAATGGTCAATGTATACACAACTTATGATCCAGAGATTCTACCTCTAGCCATTTACCCAAAAGAACTATATATTTATGCACATAGGCATGTGTGTGTGCATTTGTCTGTGTATTAGTAGATTCACAGCAGCCCTATCTGTAGTGACCTTAACCTGGAAGCTACCCAGATGTCTGTGCCCACCAAATATTACACCAGGTACATAAACTATGTTATAGACCTCAACTAAATATAAGCAATGAGAATGAGTGATCCACAGCTGTATACAACATGGACGAATCTCACAAATAGGATGTTAATGAAAGAAGCCACACACACAAGCATTTGTCCTGTATGGCTCCGTTTATGTGACGTACAAAACCAGGCAAACAAAACCAATCTGTGCTACTGGAGTGGCTTCCCATGAACTGGGTGAGTGGAAGGGAGTATGAGGCTATGGGAAGCTGATAATGTTCTGCTTCTGACCTGGGTACTAGATACTCAAGTATGTTCAATCTGTGAAAATTCATCAAGTGTACACTTACGGTACATATACTTTTCTGCATATATGTTCTATAAAAAGTTAGATGGAAGTTGATATTTTAAAATATCTGGTCTATAATTTTTAATGAATTTAACATTAAGAGAAATAATTACACTATCATTATCATTAATATCTGAGTGCTAACCATGTGGCAGGTACTATATTAAAAACCTTACATGAGTGAATCTCACTTAATTCTCACAAACATCATATAGAGACAGGGGCACCATTATTAACTTCATTTTCCGATGAGAAACTGAGGCTCAGAGTCATTAAGCAATGTGTTACAGAGGAAAAACCAAACTCGGATGACCCTAGCCCTAGGGAATATATTCTTAATCATCTAGCTAGACTAAATTGTAGGTAAAAGAGAATTCGGGTGATATCAAGGCAAGAGAGAGACACTGGTCTTGAAACTTGCTCCACATGACTGTTCAGTTACCTTATTTTCCAGGTGGAACCTTCAACTGGCCAGATTAAGGTGTAATAAGCAACAGCCTAGACAATCTGTTCTCACAATCAAATCACTGTCTTTAGTTGTAGCATAGTTGTTCAGGGCTGAGAAAATATAAATGTTAAAAGGTTTCTAAAACCAAACCCCATTTTCCTAACTCTATTCTGTCCCTTAAAATTTTTTGCTCCAGTGATATAAAGTATAACTTTAAGAAAATGTAACATGGCAGAGGAATATGAGTACAGCTAAACTTTAACACATCATTAATCTTTATGCTGTGTTCATTGAGTTCTATCTGAGAATGGCTGATGATCACATCTACAATGCAGAATTAACAAGCACTTTCATGAATGGAGACAGAACAAATGTAATCATGTAATAAAGTTTTAACAAAGATAACACAGGGAAAATAATTCCATAATTAATTACAGCATTTGGCAATTTACCAACATTAAATTTACCTCTTTGGAGGGGGAAGCGGGAGAGGTGAAAATTGTCATCCAATAGGACCATACAAACATAACAAAGAACAGATGAAAAGCCACAAGGTAAACAACGGCCTTTCCTGGTAAATAAAAACAACATTTCATTGAATCCTGGTGAAAATAGGAAAAAGCACTACATTAAAACACCATATTTAGGGTCAGGAGGTTTAATCTAACAAAAAAAATTAAAACATACTAAAGACATCAAATACATTAGGTCCTTTATCTGCATGAGGTAAAGTTACAGACATGAAGAAACATTTTGTTTTTAAGGGTTATCATTCTAGCTTATAACTAGTATAAGACTGGTCTGAGATGAGACTTGATTTTATTAAGCTGCTGAAGATTTAAGTTGAAAACACCTCTTTCACTGATGGCATTTCAAAGCTCTTCCTAAGAGTTAGACTTTAAATGACTTGACACAGATTCCATTACAATGAACATTAAATCCAATAAAATATGAAGTGAAAATAAATAAAAGAAGTTCCTATCACAGCAAATAATCAGTACATCAGAAAAACTCAATCCCTGGATTGTTCAGAAAAGGTATTAAAAATTTTATTGTCCTTTTCAACACAGCGTAAAAATTTTTTAGCCACTTTGAATTTCTGCTATAACTGTTTCCCAAGTGGATTAGTGTTAACACTCCATTATCTTTATCTCCAAATATTAAACTCACTGAAATAACTTAAAGCTTTTCGTTGGGTTCTGTAGTTTTTCTATTTGGAAGAAATGGGACTGGTTTCCACGAGAAGCAAAAACTATCTACCAGGCGCTTAATTTCTAAGTTTGGAACTTAACACCACAAACCCACTGAAAAACAAAGCGTAAGTTTTAAAAGCATTTTAAAGTTCAGGTCAAAGACTACTTTTTCCACAAAAGCCTTCTCCATTACCTCTAGAATTCATTACACCCTCATACTCTCCTTTCCAAATAATTTGCTCAGACCTCAATTAAACCACTTCACTTGATTCATTAAAGTTAGTTGCATAATATTGATGAGCTAATAAATGCAAAAACACTTAGGACAGTGCCTGGCACATAATAAATCCTCAGTAAATACTGGTTATTATTACTCTCCAGGCATCTTAATTTCTTTTTCAAAAGATGGTTCTTGTTTGTATTCTGTCAGCATTTCCCAAAGGGAAGGACTAATAACAGTTTTCATTGATCTACAGTGAAATGAGAAATATTAATGACAACATGGTAAAGCTTTTATGGAGCTAACATGTTTTCAATTCAAAGGACTGTTCTTCCTATGGTCTGAGGTAATTTTTCCTTATGTTTTTGGTTTTAAAAATGTTCTTTTTAAATAAAAAAGTGACAGCTCCTTGGACCCCAGCATTTTCTGTTGCAATTATCCTGGTCCAGGAGACAGGAAGGAAGCCTACCGGAAGCAAGGGCTCAATGACTCCTCACATCCTACAGCTCATCAGTAAAAAGTACTTCAAATTCTAGCTCCTAAAATCTCTTTCAAAGTAAACTTTTCATTACTTTCACTGCCAGTGCAATAGTTCATAAACTGTTGCTTATTTCACTTGGATTAATACAAAAGTCAATTGGTCTCCCCAGTCCAGTCGCTCACTTCCAACCCATCTCAGTGGGCAGTGTAAAATGTGTTGCTTAGTCCCCTACCTCTTGGCAATGAAATCCTGCGAAGTAACTCCATCTATATAACTATGAATTCATTCTAAAACTCTGGGACTTCCTAGTAACCATATCTGACCATAATTATTCAAGTCACCACTTCTGCCACTGAAAGTCTAAGAGATAGCATATAAGGTAGACCTTATTTCTAACCCTCACAACAGTCTGGTAAGGTATTCTTTCAATTTACAAAGAAAGGTAAAAACTGAGGCTCAGGGAATTTAATCTCTTGCCAAGTTTCAATTAGCTACTAAATGAGAAACCCAGATTTCAAACCCATATCTGCTTGATAAAAATCCAAGACTCTTCACTATGTCATACCTAAAGTTATATTTTCCTCCACTTCTTGAACCATCATCATAGTGTTAGCATAGGCAGCTAGTTAGGTATTAACAGAAGAGAAGGAAGCAAAACTGGCTAAGGCTAAGTCAGGAGGCTAATGCTTCACAGACACCCCACATGAGAACCCAATCCTCCACCAAAGGGATGTTAATTTTGGAGCAGGCAGGAAAGACCAGCTTTCCAGTCTCCCGGGGAGAACAATTCATCAGTTTGCAGGGACTGGGGAGGGGGAGAACAAACGGAAAATTCCTCTGCCGAGGCATGTGCAATAGGAGCAAAAACAGCAACCATAAAGGGGAAGAGAAAAACCTAGGAAATGGATTGGATAGCTGGAAGCACCAGCAGAGCCCTGGGAAGGTCCAGGAAAAAGATTATGTAGTATGAAAGAAAATTTACTCCTTCCCAAACCCAAGGAAATATAATCAAAGCTTAAAAGGCCTGAGTCTCACACACATTCTCTCTCTCCCTCTCTCCCTCTCTGCAGCAGCCTTGGGGACCAGATGGGAACAGAGACTATGCTGGACTACTGGAGTCTTGGATCCCGGGCTAATGGCACTGCAGCTCTGGGCCCTGGCTCTCCTCCTGGACTCTGTGGGAACAAGCATGGGACTGTGACCCCAGAGGCTGGACTTCTTCTGAAGTGAGACAGAGTTGAGCCACCAGGTTGTGGAAGAGGCAGTACAGCAACCTCTTCAGGGGCATCTATGTCCTGTATGCCCTTCCACTAAATCTTGCTACTACTTCTGTTCAAATTCTCCTATGTGTGAGTCCCCAAAATTCATTTCCTGCAACTTAGCAAGAACCTATTTCCAGATTGGTTTACCTCAGGCAACGATAGCGGTCACAGCCTACTTTAAAGCCAACATTTGATGCCAAGATAAAGTCCTAACTACAACCTCCTTCTATTTTCAAATTTGCTTTCTTTTCACTTCCATTAAAATTGATTGTTATCCTCACTAAAAATACTGGTTTTTCAAACTGCATTTTGCATCGTCTCAGCTCTCTCCATGTTGAAGCCCACGGTCCACTCAGTAGATTCAATACCATTCTTTGTTTTTCCTTTGGAAAAGCATGCTGGAGCTCAGTCAACTAATGTTACTAATGTTACCAACCTCAGGTAACTAATGTTACCACCAACTGTCATCCTCACCTAACTCACCTCACTTTATTTTTGCCTGGTCTGACATTCAGTGAAGTTTGTCAATCCTCATCTATACACTATTGTATAGCTTTGAAATAAATAGTAGCCTAGAGTTACTTTAAACCTCCTGACTGTTTAGTTACTTATAATTAAGTCTAGAATGTAAAACAATATAGCCTGAAAATATTTTTTAAAAACATTTAACATATTTTTAGAATATTTCTGCTCTCCATAAGAACATAAACAAAATGGCTTTTGCTTTAAAAACCTGTAATTCTCACTTACAAAACATAGGTGAAATACATCTCTCAGCATAATGCCTGAAATATAGTAAGTACTTAATAATAGGACACAAGCCCCCTTTTTTCTGGTCCTCTTTTCCAGAGCTAGCTGGACCCCATAAAGCATGATTGACCCTAATTGTTTTAGAGCCTTTATCCTCAGGACTAGAAAACTACTGGAAGCCCCCTAAAGGTGCAGAGACTCTAGGAACTTATGAGACAGGATATATCAGACCACAACCACCCAAACTGGACTCTGTACCTTCAAAACAAGTTGCAGCCCAAATGAAACCTCCTGCTCTATAACCACCCCATTACCTCCTGGGGCTGGTGCATTTCTCCACACTCACCCCTTTCCCTCCCTTGGGAAAGTAAAAATAAAAATTTTGCTCTCTGTACCTTCACTTTGTGATTTCTTTCACAGCCCATGTAAGTCAGGGGCCTGCTACGTGCTGCCTGACACAGAACCCGCCTGACTAGAAATATAAGCAGACCATGAGGAATCTCTGGACAAAGAAAATTCCTGCCTAAGATTGATTAATAGCTACTCATTCATACCTTATTATTTACCCATGCCATAAAGGGAGAACATAACACCACAAAATATACCTTGTAAAGGTCAAAATTAATCTCAACCTCTTTCCACTCTCTATTTTCCCATACCAGCAATTTTCCATAGAAACTACGAACAGATATAAGCTCAAACTCTAGAGACAGTTGAGGCCTCTCTTCCTTCTTTAATGAGGAGAGTCCACTACTCTATCTGTGGAGTGGGTTTTCTTGCTTCTTCCCTCTTCTCAATAAAACCTGCTTTTCCACTTTAAACTCTTATCTGGCTTGAGTCTTAAATTCTTCTTGGCTTGGGGCTGGAGTTCCCACGGGGGACTCCCCACTCTGGCATCAAAATTATGATGTAAAAAATAGAAAATATTGCTTTTAAACAAGCTTGAATTAATGTGATTGCTAACAACAAACTTCTGTGCACACATATATACTAGCAGAAATATATAAAGTAAGTTAACTAAGCAAATTAAATCAAAGCTGAAAGAAAAAAGGAACCTATAAATCAAAAGCCTGATTGACAAATCAGCTGTAACTGAATTAAAGACAAACCAATAAAGTAAGCAAACAACTTCATCAAAAGACTCTTTGGAGGACATGGGGAAAACAGTCCCAAGAAATAAAGATACAAATTAAAAGTTCTGTTGTAATAACTTCAGAAATTCTCTGCTTTCTGTATGTGCTCATTCAACATATGGGACACAGTTTTGATTGAAAGGAAGAAAAGCAAACCTACCAAGATTGAGTCTATGTTTATTCTGTTACTGAGGAATCAGATTCAAAGCCAACTTGAGATTTACATAGTTGATGCCTTATTATTTCCAGTAATAAGAATAAATATTAATTTCTAACTGTAAAACTTCTAGAAATTCTCTGGATTTCTGTATCTCAAGTCATCAAATTTTATTCCTGAAATCCATCTCATCACACCTAAAATTTTATTTTATCTCAGTGAACTCTGAGCAAATATTTTTCCCTCTAGTCACTGTCTTTGACTAGTCATGATAAAAACTTTTCCCTTTCAAAATGAACAAGTAATACAATTTACAAATTTACAGTCTATTTAACTAAATGTCTGTGAGTACTAAAGTACAATTTTTAATAAATGTATAAACAAGAGAAAATAAAACCCCTTCTTCCGCTCTAGATAGTAAATATCTTTGAACTATTTCTATAGAGTTCTAAAGAACACACAAGGCAGAAATATGTACATCAACGAAGTTTGGGTACTAGATGCCTTACAAAATAACAACTATTTTAATTTATATAAATAATGAGAATGAGAATATATTGAATGTATAGAAGTGAACCCAAGTATTACACCTCATTTTAATTACTTAAACTTAAAAAATATATATTGTCTTTCTGAAAGCAAAAACACACAGTCATCACTAAATAAAAAGAATGTGGGTTGTAATTATGATACCCTAAGTAGTCTACTTAAATTGAGACTAAAAGTACCTTACCATTTTCTCCATTTCCAGAAAGAGTAACTAGAATAGAAGAAAAAATAGTGAATTAATATACTTTAAACATTTTGTACATAAATTTTATCACAGGTTGACTATTCACCTTAATAACATTTTCAAAAAATTAAGTTTAGTTATACAATGTAAACACTAATACAACTTCAGAATTAAACACTCTAAAACATACTGAAAACACTAAATTGCTAAAACTCAAATTCTTCTTCATCATTGACACTGCAATTACATTAAACATTTCTTTCTCAGTTTTGTTCATTTTAGGTGTATCCATACAGTTATAGTTGCGCTGTTTCTTTAGCTCTTTCCTTAGCGCTACCTTGAACAGGACTCCTCTATGGTACTCGTAGTTACTTAATTAGTCTATCATGTAAATCTATAGAATTTTTCCTCAATTTCTTTGGCATAATATTTATATCTCTTTGCTTTTACAATGAAGATCTTAGTTCCCAATTAATTTACTTAATGTGGTTTATCCTAAAATATACATAAAATAGTTTAAAAACTGCATAGTAGTGTATTTCTTTGCAGCTTTTTCATTTTATTTTGTTTTGGTTTTAAACTATATTCCACTAAGGAGTGCTATGTTCAAAAATCACTTGAGGCCCAGGCCAGGTAGCTCAGTTGGTTACAGCATCATCCTGATGCACCAAGGTTGCTGGTTCGATGTCCAGTGAGGGCACATACAGGAAGCAACCAATGAGTGCACAAATAAGTGGAACAGCAAATCCTTGCTTCTGTCTCTCTCTCCTTCTCTCTCAGATTAGCAAATAAAAAAAAACAAACAAAAGAAAAATCAAAAGAAGAAAATAAGAGAAATAATTTAATAAATTAGGTTCATTTATTATGATTTCAGATTTTACAGTTTGCTTTTTTTCCCTCTGTTTTAATTTTCCTTTTTCAATATGCATAAAATGTCAATGGTTTAAAAGTGAACATTACATAAAAAGGTACTCAGAAAAGGCCTGGCTTTCATTCCTCATTCCAAGTAATCATTTTTCTTAGTATTTGTTTTATCCTTCTTATGTTTTCTTTTAGCAAAATAAGCAAGTAAGTATATACATGGTGGGGCAAAAGAAGGTTTACAAGTGTTTGTATGGATGATAATACAATAACTAATAATACAAGAATAAACCCTGTTTCACATACTCACAACTGTAAAGCTACTTTTACCTACCCTGTTATTTCCAATTTCTCCATTTATAAACCATTCCACACCTTGCTTTTTTTTTAATCATTACATATCAGTACATAGACACAACCATGACTTGTTTGTACAGCACTGCACAGTACTCCATTGTGTGGGGGTTCCAGTAATACAATCAGGCTTTTATTGATAGACATCTGGGTAGTCTCCAGTTTTCTGATGCTACAATGTGGCAACGAATAACCTTATGCATGTGTTATTTGTGAAAGTTTATTTTCAGTGTAGATGCCAAAAGTGGAATTGTTGGACAAAAAGTAATTCTGCCCACCTATCCCTCAAATCCTCATTATAGGGGTTGCACCATTTTACACTCCTACCAGCAATGTATGAAACTGCCTGTTTCTCTAGAGTATACCCAATAAAGTGTTTTTAAATTTTGGTACTGCGGGGTAATTTCACTTTGCATTTATCTTGTGAGCGAGAGTAAGCATCTGTTCATAAGTTTATGAGCCATTTTCTTCTTCTTCTTCTTTTTTTTTTTTACTGTGAACTATCTATTTACAGCACCTATCCTTTTTTTTTTTTCTATAGGGCTTTCCTTAATCTCTGGCTATAAGATCATCCACTCACATTTTCTTCTAGTACTTGAATGTTTTTATTTTTTACATTTGGATTTGTTCCACTTTGAAATGGCAGATTCCAGGGGCAAGAAAAGTATCAGATAAGCCTTAAAAAGCATGTTGTCAAAAAGTAAGGAAGAAATAAATGATGGGGACATGTCAGAAAGACAGAGAAACCAAATTGAAAGAGATCCCATTGGCCAAGTCTGGGAGAGTCAGAGCAACAACAAGAACAAAATGGTAAGATCATAACCCATAAAAGAAGAATCCATGAGACCATGCACATATAAATGAGTAAATGACCCTCACTGGTGTGGCTCAGTCTGTTGGGCTTCATTCTGCAACATGAAAGGTCACCAGTTGGATTCCCAGTCAGGGCACATGGCTGGGTTGCAGCTTCAGTCCTGGGTGGGGGCGTGTACAAGAGGTAACAGATCAATGTTCCACTCTCACGTCAATGTTTCTCCCTCCCTTCCCCTCTTTTTGTAAATAAATAAATAAAATCTTTAAATGAATAACTAAAAATGGGGAGGAGGGAAGCCTTTTCCTTAACGTAGAATTCTTATGCGGAAGAAATCATGGAATTAGAGAAACCACCATCTGGCAACCAGTACAATAACTGTTTCAAGCAAAAATCTGTAGAGATGCTAAAAAGAGTAAGTGCAAGAAATCAGGAATAGATTTCCCCACAAAGATACTGCCTGAGTTTCTCTGGAGTCAGGTGCTGAAACAGAGTGTGAGGTACAAAATGTTTACTTAGGATCAACAAATAAAGAAAAATCTTTATTTCTACAGATGCCAAAAAGGCATTTGAAAAATCCAGTATCAATTCCTGATTTTTTGAAAAGATTTTATTGATTTATTTCCAGAGAGAGGGGAAGGGAGGGAAAAAGAGAGGGAGAGAATTGTCAATGTGCGATTGTCTCTTGTGCGCCTGGAGCTGGGGTCCTGGCCTGCAACCCAGGCATGTGCGCTGACTGGGAATTGAAACAGTGACCCTCTGGTTCAGAGGCCCCCACTCAATCCATTGAGCCACACCAGCCAGGCTGATTCCTTATTTTTTTAAAAAAGTTAACAGTCCTGGCTCCCTTCCTTCAGCAATACACTCTGACGCTACTAGCAGCTTATAGCAAAATAGGCACATGAACTATGATATTCAAATACAGCTAATTAAAAAAAGAATGTATATTCTTTATATATATGCATACATATGTGTGTGTGTGTATAAATATATAAAAACTGTGTAAGAACATGCTCCTTCACTCACTAAAGTATGTATGGGGGTGGTGGGGGAGAGAACAACACAACTCTAACCTGTCAAAAGAGGGAAAACAAGAGAAAGTATGCTAGTGGTTACTTAAATTTTCTCCCCACTCCCAATAACATTTAAAAGCCTACTCTGCTAAGAATTTTACATTATTTTGTAAGACAGGTATTATCTAATTTTACAGCATGGGAACAAGTTCAGAGAGCTCATTCAACAAATACTAAAATATACGAAGAGGTCCACATGCATGGGAGCTATAGAACAAATTAAAGGAAGAGTAGAAAAGAAATTATGGCAGAGAAGTAATGAGGGGAAGACAACATGGTAAGGACTTAATGTGTTCCACTGAACAAGGTTTTCAGAAGAGGAGTGACAAATCTGGTATTAATTTTAAAGGAATCATTCTAGCTGCTTCATAGAGAATAGGCAGGGTATAGCGTAAGGATGGGGTTGGAGCGAGAAGGGAGAGACAAGATACAAGGGTACTACAGTGTTACAGGTGATAATGCTGTGTAACAAACCACCCAAAACTCAGTGACTTTAAACAACCACTATTTATTATTTCCTACAATTGTGTGTCAGCTGTTCTGGCTAAAATCAGGTGAACTGTTTTTTCTACTAGATGTAGTCAACTGGTAGCTTGACTAGGGCAGAAAAGTCTAAGATGGCCTCATTCTTATCAGGGACTTTGGTGCTTAGCTCACCTTGGCCAGACCTCTCTCTCCAGCTCAGGGGTGTCCAACCTGCGGCCCTCCAGCTTCATGTAGCCCAGGATGGTTGTGAATGTGGCCCAACACAAAATCATAAATTTACTTAAAATATCATGAGATTTTTTTGTGATCACATGTCACAATGTATTTAATGTGTCACCTAAAACAACTCTTCTTCCAGGGTGGCCCAGATACACCAAAAGGCTGGACACCTCTTTGTCTAGCCTGGACTCCCTTACAATGACCAGAACATTCCAAAAGAGCTAAAGTGAAGATGCATGCTGTCTTGAGGCCTAGACTCCAGACCTCACACCTCACTTCCACTACATTCAATTGATCAAAGCAAGTATAAGGTCAGCCCAGATTCACCAGGTGGGTGAACGGACACCACCTCTTGATGGGAGGAAGTAAAAATTACTATGGCCATGTTTTCCAATCTAGTGCACAAGACAGAGACTATGATGGCTGGAATGAATATAGTTGCAGCATGTATAGTGGTGAGAAGCAGCCAGATTTCAGTACTTTTAATGACAGCACTTACTGATTAATTAGATGTGGAATGATTTTTCAACCAACAAACTGGAATGATGAAATTCATTTACTGAGCTAGAGTAGAAGCAGCGGGCTCAGGAAAGAGAGAGAAAAAAAATTTCAAGTTTTATTTTGAACCTGGTAAGCCTGAGATACCAACTAAATATCCAAGCAGAAATGTTAAGAAAGCAGGTATTAGACTATGGAATTTAGCATGGGAATACAAATCTGGGCTGTAGGGGGCTGAGTTAGCTAGGTGATTCGATGTTTTGCCAAAACCTCTGCAGGAGATGCGCTGCATGAGTGGGCATGTTGTTGTGGTGAAGCTGCCAATCACCCATGGCCCATAGCTGTGGCCTTCTGAATCATCCAAATAGTTTCCACAAAGGAATGTTCAAGCTTAAAATTGAATGCAGACTAATTGCTCTTCCTGCTCAGTCATTTTGAATATGACGGCCACACAGTACACATGCTCACTAAATGGCATCTACTGCCCCCACTGACTAGTACAGTGAAATTATCATTGTTCATGCCCATGCATCCAGGGCAGGAGGAGCAGGAGGAGGAGTACTAATGGTAAAAAAGAATAATGAAGCTCTGACTAGATAGCCTAGTTAGGGGTTCCATATCTAGTCAGGGTATATGCAAGAATCAACCAATAAATGCATAAAGTGGAACAAAAGAATCTCAAACACTCTAACCCCACATCTAAAAGAACCAGAGGAACAATGAAGCCCAGAGCAGCAGAAGAAAGGAAATAACCAAAATCAGACTAGAATTAAATGAGTAAAACAAACAAACAAACAAAAAACAAAACAAAAAAACCCCAAACAATTCAAAGGGTCAATGGATCCAGAAGCTGGTTCGTAGAAAAGATAAAGTTGACAAACTGTTAACCAGATTCACCAAGAAGGAAAGAGAGAGGACCAAATAAACAAAATCAGAAATGAAAGAGAGGTAACAACTGACACCATGGAAATACACAGGATAGTAACAAATTACTATGAACATGCCAAAAAAAATGGCTAGCTTGGGCGAAATGAGTAAATTTTTAGAAACATAAAATCTTCCAAAACTAAATCAGGAAGAAGCAGAAAACCTGAATAGACCATAACAACTAGCAAAATTGAAGCAGTTATCGTAAAACTACTGGCACACAAATGCCCTGGACCACATGGCTTCACAGGTGAATTTTACCAAACATTCAAAGAAGAACTAACACCTATCCTTCTCAAACTATTCCAAAAAATTCAAGACTACCAAACTCTTTTTATGAGGCTGGTATTATCCTAATCCCAAAGCCAGGTGAAGATACAACAAAGAAAAAAAATCATAAGTCAATATCTCTGATGAACATAGATGTTAAAATCCTCAACAAAATACTAGCAAACTGGATCCAGTAATATATTACACAGATCATACACCATGATGAAGTAGGATTTATTACAGGGATGCAAAGATGGTACAATATTAAAAAATTACATCACATAAAAAAAAAGACAAAAATCACACAATCATGTCAATAAATGCAGAAAGAGCATTTGATAAAATCCAGTACCATTTATGATGAAAACACTCAACATACTGGGAATAGAGGGAGCATACCTTAACATAATAAAGGCCATATATGAAAAACCTACTGCCTGCCAACATCATACTCAATGAGCAAAAACTAAAAGTGTTTCCCTTAAGATCAGGAAGACAGAGGTATCACTTTCACTACTCTTATTCAATACCGTACTGGAAGTCCTAGCCACAGTGATCAGGCAAAAAAAAGAAATAAAAGACATCCAAATTGAAAAGGAGGAAGTAAAACTATCATTATATGCAGATGAGATGATAGTGTACACAGAAAACCTTATAGGCTCCACAAAAAAACTGCACAGACTTATTAGTGAATACTGCAAATTAGTGGGATACAAAGTCAATATTCAGAAATTGATGGCACAATCAGAAAGCCCAGACAACAAAGCCCTTAGCAAAACTAAGAAAGAAATTCCATTTACTATGGCAACAACAACAAAAATAAAATACCTGGGAATAAATTTAACTAAGCAGGTAAAAGACCTATACTTGGAAAACTATATAAAAATGAAGAAAAAAATTGAGAAAGATACAAGTAAATGGAAGGATATTCCATTTTCATGGAAGACTTAACATCATTAAAATGTCCATACTAATCAAAGCAATCTATAGGTTCAACTCAATTCCTATTAAAATACCAATGGCATATTTCACAGACCTAGAACAAATATTCCGAAAATTTATATGGAACCAAAAAAAAACACCCTGAAAAGCCTCAGTGCCGCATCCTCTTCCAGCCATATTGTCTGACAAGGTCCGGATATGGGGAGAGAAGCTTCAAGGAAGGCGTCCTCCGGGAAGAGGACGCGGCATAGGGATAATTGGTAGTATGGGAATTATATTTCTAGGAGTCATAATTTTTATTGTATATATGATTAACCTGGGAAAGATGAATAAGACACATGAGAATGAAACCGATAGGCAAACCTCGGATGTGATTCCAGCTGCCACAGAACTAGACGCAGTCACCACCACTCCTGAATCATCTGTAACTGCATGTCCAGATCGTACTAACAATTTACTAGTTAAGTTAGCAAAGAATTCCCCCTCCCATAGTCGCTTGGGTCATTAAGGAAAATAAAGAAAAACTGTTTCACCCATTGTCCTTTACAGGAGCCTATTTCGAGGGCATAAGAATAGTCAATAAGGATAGAAAACATGTTCCTTGGCAAAGTCTGCCTTTTATGAAATGATTAACATGCCAAGGTCCCCCTTGGTGACTGTCCATATTTGTTTAAAGGCAATGAAGGATGGTTGGCTGAAGAAAATTAATCAGAAAGACTTAAATCAGTTCACCCATTGTAAGTAAGTAGAACAAAATCTTACAGGAACACATAATAATAGAAAGGGCACTTAGTCTTTCATAACATTTTAGTAGAATAGAATCAGGATATAGACATAGATCATGGATCAATCATTAACCACAGGCAAAAGAATTCACTGAGACTCTGTTTGGCAAGTCAAATACTTATTTTCAATTTATAAAGTCATTGTATGTTAAACTATGATTTTCTGTTTAGCCTAACCAAGGCAACAGGCAGACAGCCAAGTTCCTGTTCAGACCAAGAAGCATAGCAACAGTAATAGTATAAAAGCTTCAGCCTTACTTTCAATAAACATCTTCAGAGCATCACCTGCCTTGAGCTGTGTAGTTGCCTGATTTCCGCGCCGACTCCTACCTTCACCTCGAGGGGACCCTAAGAATTGCTGCGGCTGGACTGCGGCACCTCAGCAATCTTGAGAAAGAAGAATAAATTTGGAGGGATCACAATACCTGATATCAAACTATACTCCAAGGCCACCGTAATCAAAACAGTCTGGTACTGGCATAAGAACAGACACACAGATCAATGGGACAGAATAGAGAGCCCAGAAATAAACCCGTCTCTCTATGATCAATTAATATTTGACAAACGGGACATGAGCATACAATGGAGTAAAAACCGCCTCTTCAATAAATCATGTTGGGAGAAATGGACTGGTAAATGCAAAAAGTGAAACTAGACCACCAACCTACCCTATACACTAGAATAAACTCAAAATGGAAAAAGGCATAAATATAAGCTGTGATACTGTAAAAGACCTAGCAAAAAACACAGGCGGTAAAATTTCAGATATCCCATGTGGCAATATTTTTGCTGATATATCTCTCAGGGCAAAGAAAATACAGGAAAAAGTAAACAAATGGGACTACATCAAATTAAAAAGCTTCTGTGTGGTTAAAGAAACCATCATCAAAATGAAAAGAGAATTGACTGTTGTGGACTGTTCAGCCTGGTCTCAGGAGCTGTAACCTGCACCCCATGGTGGGCTGAGTAAGAGCCTAGGTACCCGCTTCATCTGGGTCTGTTCTGTCAAGAGGACGTGAGCTACTAAGGAGACAAAGCTTATCTCCCTGGCAGGAGCACTGCTTTTGCCTCATCCATCTCTGGCCCCAATGCTTAGTCGGTTAGTCAATGACGGGTAAGACTCCTCATGGGAGGGGCAACCTAAGCCAGACACGACCACTTGGGAGGCCCTCATGGAAGGACTTGGGGGGCTGCAGCAAAGAGGGGCTGACGGACCCTCGTCCCCCAGCTATTCTGACATAGCCAGAGTCCCCATTTCCGTCTGGGAGATGTCTTCTGTTTCCTGGGCCTAATAGGCTTAAAGGCTGAAACTATGATGGCGAGTGGTGCAGCCCTGTGCCAGTCAGAGTGGTTCCCTGGGTGATCGGGCATAAGAAAGAATTCCTAAAGTCCTGTGAAACCTGCTTTGCTAAGAGTGCACTCATTTAAATGGTAAGGGTCCGAGGAGGAAATGAGTATGTCTCCCAAAGTTTTGCAACCCCCTTACCTGACAGACACTGACTCAGATTAAGCCCTCAGATTTCTTTGAAATGTTAACCATTGTTTGATCCTTGCCACCTGACATACCTGTATTCCTGTGTATCTGAACCCAATAAAAGCCCAGTGAGGAAGGGGCTCTGGGTCATTCTCCTTTGAGAGTTTGACCACCTCTCCTCCCCAAGCAGATCATGTCTTGGTAGTTTTATTTTCATCCATGATGGATGGGGGGCTCTGTGGGCGGTGCCCCCCACAACTGACTGTATGGGAGAACATATTTGCCAATGATACATTGAACAAGGGTTTCATCACCAAAATATATAAAGAAATCATAGGACTCAACACCAGGAAGACAAACAATCCAATTTAAAAATAGGCAAAGGACCTGGACACTCCTCCAAGGAGGCCCAGAGACATATGAAAGGAAGCTCAGTATCACTAGCCATCAGAGATATGTGAATTAAAATCACAATGAAGGACTTCCGGCCAAGATGGAGGTGTAGATAGACACAATGTGCCTCCTTGCACAACCAAAATAGGGACAACAACAAATTTAAAAACCAAAAAGCAATCAGAACTCACAGAAAAATCAAAACTGTATGGAAGTCCAACCACCAAGGAGTTAAGAAACATTTATCTAGACTGGTAGGAGGAGAAGAGACTGGCAGCCAGGTAAAGAGGACTTGCGGCAAGGCTGCAGCTGGCAGAGAGGTGAGGCAGTGGCTTGCAGACTGGGCAGTCCCACATTTACATGCAGATAAACTGGAAGGGATAACTAGGGAGCAAGATAGACTGCACAACCCAGGGTTCTAGTACCAGGAAATAAAGCCTCAAAGCCTCTGACTGAAAACACCTGTGGGGGTTGAGGTGGCAGTGGGAGAGACTCCCAGCCTCACAGGAGAGTTTCTAGGACCACAGGGTCCTAGAACATAAACAAAGCACCCACCGGGGAATCAGCACCAGAAGGGCCCAATTTGATTCTGGGTAGCCGGGGAAGTTACTGAAAACCAGCAGAGAGTAGAGCAAGCAGCACTGTTCCCTCTTAGACCCCTCCCCCACATACAGTGTCACAGCGCGATGTGGGTTGCTCTGCCTGATGAACACCTAAGGCTCCGCCCCTTACTACGTAACAGGCACACTGAGACAAAAAAAAAAAAAAAAAAAATGACCCAAATGAAAACAATTCCAAGCTCCAGAAAAAATACAACTAAGCCAACCTATCAGATACACAGTTCAAAACACTGGCTATCTGGATGCACCAGGAACTCACTGGGTACTTCAACAGCATAAAAAGACCTAGGCAGCAATGAAGGTTGCATTATGTGAAACAAAGAAAAATCTACAAGGAACCAACAGTGACAGGAAGGATACCAGGACTCAGATCAACGGTTTGAAGCAGAAGAAAGAAAGAAAAATTAAACCAGAACAGAATGAAGAAACAAGAATTCAAAAAAATGAGGAGAGGCTTAGGAACCTTCAGGAAATCTTTAAATGTTCCAACATTTGAATCATAGGGGTGCCAGAAGGAGAAGAGGAAGAGCAAGAAATCGAAAACTCATTTGAAAGCGTAACGAAGGAGAACTTCCCCAATCTGGCAAAGAAAATAGACTTCCAGGAAGTCCAGGAAGCTCAGAGAGTCCCAAAGAAGTTGACCCAAAGAGGAACACACCAAAGCACATCATAATTACATTAGCCAAGATTAAAGAGAAGGAGAGAATCTTAAAAGCAGTGAGGAAAAAGGAGATAATTACCTACAAAGGAGTTCCCATAAGACTATTAGCTGATTTCTCAAAAGAAACCTTACAGGTAAAAAGGGGCTGGAAAGAAGTATTCCAAGTCATGAAAGGCAAAGACCTACATCCAAGATTACTCTATCCAGCCAAGCTGTCATTTATAATAGAAGGGCAGATAAAGTGCTTCCCAGCTAAGTTCAAGTTAAAGGAGTTCATCATTACCAAGCCCTTATTATATGAAATGTTAAAGGGACTTACCTATGGAAAAGATAAAAAATATGAACACTAAAATGACAGGAAACGCACAGCTATTAACAACCAAACCAACAAAAAACAAACTAAGCAAACTAGAACAGGAACAGAAACACAGAAATGGAGATCACATGGAGGGTTAGCCACAGGGGAGTGGGAGGAGGAGAGAGGGGGAAAAGGTACAGAGAATAAGTAGCATAAATGGTAGGTAGAAAATAGACAGTGGGAGGTCAAGAATAGTATACAAAATGTTGAAGTCAATGTGGGGGTCCTACTTTATATGAACAATCCATGGACATGAACTAAAGGGGGGAATGTGGGTGGGAGGGGGTGTGCAGGGCAGAGGGGAATAAAGGGATGGAAATGCGACAACTGTAATAGCATAATCAATAAAATATATTTTAAAAATATAATAAATAAATAAATAAAATCACAATGAGATTCTACCTCACACCAGTCAGAATGGCCATCATTAATAAATCAACAAACAAGTGCTGGCAAGGATGTGGAGAAAAGGGAACCCTAGGGCACTACTGGTAGGAATGCAGACTGGTGCAGCCACTGTGGAAAACAGTTGGAATTTCCTCAAAAAACTAGAAATGGAACTGCCTATTGACCCAGTGATTTGACCGCTGGGAATATATCCTAAGAATCCTAAAACACCAATTCAAAACAACTTATACACCCCTATGTTCTTAGCAGCACTATTTACAATAGCCAAGGGCTGAAAACAACTTAAGTGCCCATCAGTAGATGAATGGATTAAAAAACTGTGGTACATTTACACAATGGAATATTACGCAGCAGAAAGAATTCCTACCTTTTGTGACAGCATGAATGGAACTCGAGGCTATTACGTTAAGTGAAACAAGCCAAGCAATGAAAGAGAAATACTATATGATGTCGTTATAGGAGGAATCTAATGAACAAAATAATCCAACTAGCAAAACAGAACCAGAGACATGGAAACATGGAAAAGACTGACAGGTACCAGAGGGGAGGGGGAGTGGGGGAACTGTGGAAAGAAGGGGAAGAAATTAGTCAAAGAACATGTATGAATGACCCATGGACTTGGACAATGGTTTAGGGATTGCTGTGGGCACAAGGGAGGGCAAAGGGGGAAAAATTGGGACAACTGTAATAGAATAAACAAGAATAATAAAAATAAATAAATAATATGGAACAATTTGATGTTTCTCTCAAATCATAAAAAAAGGGAATGAAGAGTATTGAAAATGGTAACTACGTGGGTAAATATATAACATTTGTTTTCATATTATTTAAATCTTTTAAAAAGATAATAAACTGTTTAAACAAAATAACAGCAATATAGTGTGAGTTTTATAACATACAAAATACATGACAACAATAGCATAAAGGCTAGGAGGGAAGAAATGAAGGAATGCTTTTATAAGCTACTACATGTGAAGTGGTATATCATCTGAAGGTAAGTTTAAGTTAAATATGTATACTATAAATCCTAAAACAGACTTCACCAGTGTGGCTCAGTTGGCTGGGTGCTGTCCTGCAACACAAAAAGTTGCTGTTGAATCAATTCCCCATCAGGGCACATGCCTAGGTTGCAGGTTTGGTCACTGGTTGGGGTGTGGTGTTTCTCTTTCACAGTGATGTTTCTCTCCCTCTCTTTCTCCCTCCCTTCCCCTCTCTGAAAAAAATCAATAAATATTTAAACCCTAAATACATCACTAAAATAAAAGTTATACATAATAAGCCAACAAATGGAAATAGTCATAAAAATAATTCAAAAAATTTTTACTTTACTGGTTTTAGAGAAAGAGAGAAAAGGAAGGGAGGGAGGGAGGAAAGGAAGGAGGAGAGACATTGGTTTGCTGTTCCACCCATCTATGTATTCACTGGTTGATTCCTGTATGTGCCCCAACCAGAGATTGTACCTGCAACCATGGTACACTGGGATGACACCACAAGTAACTGAGCTACCTGGCCAGGGCAGTTCAAAAATTTTAAGTCATTTAAAAGTTGATTAATTCAAAAGAAGGCTGAAGAAAGAGGAAAAGGAAACAAAGAACACAGAGGACAGATTTAAAAATAGCAAATGATAAGGCTTAAACTAGACTATATTAATAATCGCATTGAGTGGAATGGGTCAAAACTCCCCAATTGAAAGGCAGAGATTGTACAGCATGGTGTCTATAGTTAATTCTGTACTGTATATTTGCAACTTGTTAAGAGAGTAAATCTTAAAAGTCCACCATCACAAGGAAAAAATTTTGTAACAAATAGTGGTGATGAATGTTAACTAGATTTTGGTGATGATTTTTCAATATAGATACATATGAATATTATGTTGTAGACCTAACACTAATAATATACTGTTACATGTTAATTTTTTTAAAAGGCAGAGATTTGCCTGGTTGGTGTGGCTCAGTGGGTTGAGTGCTGGTCTGCAAACCAAAGGGTTGATGGTTCAATTCCCCATCAGGGCACATGCCTGGGTTGCAGGCCAGGTTCCCCAGTTGTGCAGTAGGTCACACATCGATGTTTCTTTCCCTCTTTCTGCCTTACTTCCTCTATCTATAAAAAAATCAATAAATCTTTAAAAAAAATTTAAAATACATTACAAATATAATAAGAAGGCAGAGATTTTCAGAATGGATTTAAAAAACAAGATCTAACTGTATGTTGCTTATGATAAATGCATTTTATTTTTTTAAAGATTTTATTTATTTAGTTTTTAGAGAGAGGGGAAGGGAGGGAGAAAAAGAGGGAAAGAAACATGGATGTGCCAGAGAAACATCAATCAGTTGCCTCTCGCACACTCCCAATCAAGGACTTAGCTGGCAACCCAGGCATATGTCCTGACTGGGAATTTAAACAGTGACGTTTCGGTTTGCAGTATGAGGCTCATACCACTGACCCATACCAGGGAGGGCCAAGTAATGTATTTTAAATATAAAAATATAGTAAAAGGACAGGGAAAGACATACCACGCTAACACTAATTAAAAGAAAGATTAGTGGACATGTTAATATTTGCCAAAGTAAATTTCAAAGTAAACAATATCGCCAGGGATAAGAAAGTCACTTTATAATGATAAAGGGTCAATTCATCAAGAGGACAGTACAATTCTAAACATTTTATGTTCCTAATTACAATACTACAAAATACATGAAAGCGAAAACTGATAGAACTGGAAGGAGAAATAGACAGGTTGTCACTTATAGTCCCACCTCTCTCAATAATTAATTGATAGAACAGAAAATCAGCAAGTACAGAGAGGACCTGAACAACATTACCAACTTTCGTTAGTTGACATTTATGGAGCATTATGACATAACAGAATACTCTACCCAACAATAGACAGCAAAATATACTGCTGGATATAGAATACATTTTTCTCAAATGCAGATAGAACACTTCTAAGACAGACCACATTCTGGGCCATAAAACAAGACTGAATACATTTTAAAGAACTTAAGTCACAGAATTAACCACATGGAATTAAATCTGAAATCAGTAACAAAAAGATACCAGGAAAATCCCCAAATACTGTAACTCCAAACTGCACAACGTACTTCTAAACTAACCCATGGTTCAAAGATAAAAACAAAAGTGAAATAGGAAAATAATTTGAATTGAATAAAAATACAACATATCAAAACTGACTGGATGCAAATAAATCAGTATTTAATGATAAATCTATACGACTAAACACCTAAGTTTGGACTCAATACCTTCAGTTTCCACATTAAGAAACTAGAAAAAGGAGCAAATTAAACACAAAGTAAAAGAAAGAGAATAATATATATCAAATTACAAATTGAAGAAACTGAAAACAAAAAAATCAAATCAAAAGCTGATTCTTTTGAAATCAATAAAACAGGAATCAACCGAGTTGAGAATCAACAGTGTGCTCATTGTTGATATTTAAGCTATTTATCTTGTTACATTCTAAATTTGAAGAAATTATTGAGACACAAGGAAGTATAAGATATATGGACTCAGGTTACAGTTCTAATCTACCTATTTTTCTCTGAAAAATATAAAAGGCATATTGATCCCTAGAGAAACCACAGGGCTCTTCCAAACAATAGTTTTCTTGGAAGTAAAATAAAGGGACTGAATTAGAAAATCTCTAAAATCTCTTTAAACTCTTAGATCCTCTACATGACAAATAAAAGGTACATATATACTACTAACAGCTACAAATGACCTGAGCAAGATGTTCTGATAAAACCCTGGGAAACTAGGGAGTAGATGGTCAATCTACCAGTAACTAAATTCATGTGTTTAAATATCAGCCTTAGGGGAAATGAAAGGAGAATTTCAATTCAATTTAAAATCAAAGGCCAATATTACTAATTAACTTAACTGTCACTTCTCCACGCATTACCCCTGTGAGAAAGCCATGTTAGATGTATTACTACTTACTCAATTTTTGTCCTCAATCATACTCCTTCCAGTAATACGAATTCCTGACTAATAGGAGGTATGTGCGGAAAAAGTCCAACCATTGTTAATATAACGAGAATGGATTGTGCGATATCAATGTAACCTGGCAAGGAGAGTGGACTGCAATGCACATGTGTGAACACTGATGACTTCACTGTACTAGTCAGTGGGGGCGGAAGACCCATTTAGTGAGTATGTTTTCTTGTGGCCTTCACATTCAAAATGACTAAGCAAACAGAGCAACAAATCCGCACTCAATTTTGCTTTAAGCTTGAACATTCCCTGGTGGAAACTATTTGGATGATTCAGAAGACCAGAGCTATGGGCCATGGGTGATTGGCAGCTTCACCATGACAACATGCCTACTCATGCAGCACATCTCCTGCAGAGGTTTTGGTAAAACATCCAATCATCCAGGTGACTCAGCCCCACTACAGCCCAGATTGAGAGCCCTGCACCTTCTGGCTTTTCCCAAAACTAAAATCACCTTTGAAAGGGAAGAGATTTCAGACCAGTGATGAGATTCAGGAAAGTGCGATGGGGCTGCTGATAGCGATTGGGAGAACTGTGTAAGGTCAGAAGGTGCCTACTTTGAAGTGGACTGGGGTATCATTGTCCTTTGTAAAATGTTTCTCCCTATTTTTCACATTACATAACTGGATACTTTCCGGACAGACCACACACACACATATATATAGAGTGTGTGTGCATGAAATTACAAAATGAAGTTAGAGAAGCTGGGATGAAATGAGGGCTTTGCATTAACAATTTATTTGTTCAAATGTCCTACTGTGGATCAGGCATTTTTATTGTCTAATATTTAGAAAACTTTTGCTGCTGCCTTTTAGGAGAATATTACCTTATGCAAACGGATCATAACTAATACTGAAATCTGCCCTGAGTGTCTGGGTCTGGATAAACAACTAGTCTTGTATAGTTTTCAATTTTAAAAGCATGGACTACAGAGCCATATCATTTGAGTTCTAATTCTGATTATGCCATTTACTAGTTATTGTACAAATTATTTAACTTTATGGAGATTATTATGAGTATTAAATAAGTCAACACATGTAAAGGTATTATTTATTATCTTCCTCTCCCATCTAGTTTGATAAAGAATATCAGAAGCTATGAAAATTTTATAAAAGTTTTTGAAATAGCCCATTAAGTAAAACTTACACTTCTCTCAAATTCAAGCTCCTGTTAAATTATATATTGATGTATTTAAGTGGATCTGTGCTTATAAAAACATAAATATACATAAGTAGTTTAAAGAACAGTTTTAAAATGAGACCTAAGGAGCTTTCATGTTCAACTATGTAATGCAGTGACACTGCAGACCTCCCAAATTCTCCCTAAACTTGGATAATTTAGAAGTATTAAATGTAGGTTTTACGTAAGACCTTTCACCTTCAGTACTTTAAAATATCCTCATGGCCCACTAAAAGTTGCATGCTGAATAGAAAGATGTGGGTCACATTCTAACAACCACTCAACAATTGTGTGACCTAACCAAAGGGCCTATTTACGCAGTCTCATTTCCTACATCTGTGGCATACTGAGGAAAGAACAATGAAATGCCTCTTCCACACAACACTGCTCAATTCATGTTTCCTTTCCTTCATGTTTGATGTCACCTGTTGATTAAATGTGCAATTGCAACATAAATGCACATTTTTAGTGTTCCTTCAGAAGCTTTACTTCAAAACCACTATGGAATTAAAATAGGGTGGGAATAATCTTCTGATGTAATTAAATAAGATTGGTACAACTTTTGTAATAAATGCCCACTTTAGAGTAATTAAGATAAAGCATCATCATAAGCTGATGAGAATCCTATGGTCAGCATCACCTCCTGGAAGTAGCCTCAAGAAATACCCAACTCTAGCCAATTTTAATTCATTCAAACATTTTTGGCAAATATTCTGGTATCCAAAAGAATGAGACTAAATAATATTCAACGGATTATTATTTGGAAATGTATTCCACAACTAATTTATTCTGGGACTACTTGAAGGGAGTTTTCCTCGGAATTAAATATTCTATAGTACAAAATATTTTTATTAAAGGGTAGGTATTTACAACTAGAACAGGAACAGATCCACAGAAATGGAGATCATATGGAGGGTGAGCAACAGGGGAGTGGGAGGAGGAGAGAGGGGGAAAAGGTAAAGAGAATAAGTAGCACAGACGGTAGGTAGAAAATAGACAGGGAGAGGGCAAGAATAGTGTGGGAAATGTAGAAGCTTATGACACATGGACATGTGTCATATGACACATGGACATGAAGCTTATGACACATGGACATGAAACTTATGACACATGGACATGAACTAAAGGGGGGAATGTGGGTGGGAGGGGGTGTGCAGGGTGGAGGAGAATGATGGGGGAGAAATGGGACAACTGTAATAGCATAATCAATAAAGTATATATGTAAAAAATAAAATAAAAAAAGATAGACAAAAAAAACCCCAAAACAACTATCTCCAAACTTTCTGAGCCAAAGCATTCTCTTCCATGCTCAGAACTCGGTTTTTGCCACTTCTCTGAAAGATGTGCAAACCCGGACCCACAACAGGGAGTCCTGTTTGTGCCACCTTCAAATGGAGTGCGTGGTACAGCTTTCCATTCCTACAATCCCTGTTTTATGCGCCTCTATTTTGATAATGTGAACTCAGTCCGGACACAAAGACTAGGAATACCAAGGGATTGCGACCACAAACGGCACTCACCACGTGGCCCCAAGTTTTCACGAAGAATGGAGGCAAGCAGCTGACCAGAACCCAGAAGCCAATGTAAACCTGAAACAGCTGCTCAAAACCCATCAACTACTCCCTTAATCAATCAATCAATCAATCAATAACCAATCGATGTTTTGACAGACCATTTCCTCCCCTCTTAAGGGCAACCTAAGTAAACCGGTACCCTAAATCCTTTAAGTGTACTAGGCTGTTCCTCCTGTTTTTCAGGGGACCGGGTGAGAACTACTGAGGGAAACGACAGTAAGGACGAGCGGACTAGAAATCTCCGTAAGAAAACAGCTGCGGAAAGGATCAATTGTCTCACTCGTTCTTTGACCAAAAGCAGCACTGAGTGCGAGTTACTGACTCTGGGAAGAGGGAACTTCCCACCGGCCGGCGGTCGCCCGGCTGCGCAGCTCGCTTCCCTCCACGGTCCACACGGCCACCACTCTACAGGCCCGAGTCTTCACTGTGACTGGTACGAACGCTGGAACCGCCACACACTTCCGCAACCGCTCAGCCCCGGGAAACCCCTTCGGGCTCCGTGGTGGGGAGCGCCCTCCTGGTACTCACACACGCACAGCTCCACCACGTACGCGTAGTAGGACCAGGCCACCACGAAAGCGATGAACAGCACCGGCACCCAGCCTACACCGCGCTGGCAGCAGCGCCAGGATCGCCCCGGCGCCATGTTCCGGGTCGGCTGCAGCACCGAGGCCCAAGGAGTACCGAGCCTAAGGTAGCTACGCCGCAAATCGGACGACGGCTAGTCCCGCGGAACCGCCCCCAAGGTGCCCCGCCCCCGCGCCAGGCCCCGCCCCCGCGCCAGCTGTCGCCTCACCTTGGGGCAGGGCTCCTGTGACCAAAACGGGAGGGCGGGCCCTCGGCTCCCGACGGCCAGGGGTAGGGCAGCCGGGGCAGGCGGTGGAAGCTACTGTGGGAGCCAGGGTTGCGGGGGCGGTGCCTGCTTTGGGAATGTTAAGTTGGAAACCACTTCCTGGACAGCAGAGCTGACTCAGGGACTGCACCGTAGGCACAAACTACTCTCTCGGGGCCCATTTTCAAATAGGGCGAGGCTGTGGCCCCAGCAAGTGAAGGCGAGAGTTGTCCGGTATTGTAAGGCTCCTTCGGGGAGGCCAATGTGCATCTCTGATTAAGAACCCTGAACTTTGAAATCCTTTGCTCTGCGTTTCAGGCCTAACCCCTCCATTTTTCGAGGAATAGAACCGGTAGATGCCTGTGATTTAGCATGGAAGCCTGTAGAGTCTCAATTTGATTTAAAACACAAACTGAAATCTGAATTGGAAAAAGAGCAACAGCCTTTTCCCTTATCCCCAAGGTACTACTGAAATTTCGAGAATTTATTTACGACTGGAGTATTCTTCTAAACAATACTTGTTTATCTTAATAGAACATAAAAGCAGCACTATGAAGATGTCGTAATACAAGTAATTCCAAACTACATTTCCTGATACTTTATGTCTATTTTTCAGTAAGGTCTCCATGAAGTACATTTCCTCCTTTTATAGTGTGATGGGAAGGTTATAAAAGCAAATAATATTTCTAGCGCTAGAAATACTATAAGGTGTGTAAATGTTTTGTTCTCCTAGATTTTATACCTTGAAAGTCATGATGGTGTCAAAGCTTACAGTAGCTCCAAGGCATTAAAGTGAAAAAATTCAGCTTGTTTTTTAGAGATCCTGCTTAAAAGGGTCAGGCTTTCAAATGGAATTTGAATTATTGACAGAAACACAGTAACTTAAATCCACCATCTCTAAAACTCAGCACAAATGTTATGTCCTGCAGAAGTCCTTCTTGATCATATTGGTGGCAATAATTTCTCTCTGTTACGCTATTTTGCTTGCAATACATCATCTATTAACTTCCTGGAGCTGCCATAACAAAGTACCACAAACTGGGTGGCTTAGCACAACAAAAATTTATTATGATGGTGGCCTGCAGTGTAGCAGTGGAGAAGGTGATAAGGAAGCTATTTAGGACTTCGACTTTGCTGGACCTCTCTGCTCCAAAAACGTAGCAATGGTAGATGTAAATCTAAAAATAGAAAACCAACAGATAAACTCAGGCTCAAGGTTCCATCTTACCCAGCTCCCAACAAATGAGAAAGAAAAAAATATATACTGATCGACCCTTAGAATTGTGACTTCTAACAGAGGCTGGAGGACACACTGAAGGTCCCTGACCTGGAACCAAGCTGCCAGCTGGCCTGGTAACTAGATATATGGTGTCCCCTTAATGAAGACAGGAACTTCAAAATGCCATTTTAAGTTCTAGTTCTGAACTTAGAGCTGGGGTAAAATAAGGGCAACTAGAGGCAGCTATGAAACTATTAGGCAGGATTTATAGAAACCATGTAGCAGTGAAGAAAATAGAGAAAACTTCTTTAGTCCAAAAGAAGATAGGAAATGAAAGAGGGGGGAAAAGCAACAAAAACAACAAAAGATTAGAAACAGAAACACATATGAGATGATGTAACCAAATGCAGTTCCGGCGGCCCATCTATTCGAAAGCCAATATTTGAGAGGCAGGTGTTCATGTAAAAGAAAGTGGTTTTATTCAGGTGTCAATAACCTGGAAGATGAGGGACTGTCATCTCAAAGCCCATCTCAACATCTCAGTGCAGGTAGGGGTTTTTATGGGAGGGAGAGGGACACCAAGGAGAACAAAGAGATCAGGGGGAGAGGCATGCAGGCAGTGTTCTTGCTGGTCCTGATATAGATCTTTAATGTAAGCATCCTGGAACAGATCAGTGCCAGCCAGATTCCTGCAGCTGGGAGATCTGCATCAACTGAAGTCATGGTAAAGGCTGTTTCTTGTACAAGCAGGAACTGGAACTGCTGGCACCTGCAATATGCTTACAAAGAAACTGTCGGTATATGAGTTCTTTCCATCAGTTTGTTTCTAGATTTTATTCTAGTTCTATTTCATGGTAAATCATAGTATAAAGTTTTTGTTCCCTGTTGTAATTCCCCATTGTCAATTTTTCCTCCATATCTACGGAGCGATTATGTCCTCTGAATCTTCTGGGAAAATGAAAAACCTGAGCCTGTTGTAAAGCAAAATCTCATGAGTTAAAAGCAGATATATTTTTTAGAGGCACTTGTTGAGCAGATACGATGTTTCTGGTGTGGGAAAAATAAATCATAAAGAGGTTTAAAATAATAAAGACAAGCATTATAAAGAATACCCATGACCCTGGCTGGTGTAGCTCAGTGGATTGAGCGCGGGCCTGCGAACCAAAGGATCACAGTTCGATTCCCAGTCAGGGCACATGCCTGGGTTGCAGGCCAGTTCCCAGTGGGGGACGCACGAGAGGCAACCACACACTGACATTTCTCTCCCTCTCTCCTTCCCTTCCCCTCTAAAGATAAATAAACAAAATATTTTTTTAAAAAAAAGAATACCCATGGACATAAACAAAGGTGGGGGATTGCCTGAGGGGAGTAGGAGTTGCTGAGGGGGGAAAGGGGTGAGAATTGGGACAACTGTATAACAGCACAATCAATAAAATATTTTTTAAAAAAGAATGGTTAAACCTAAATTAAAAATTCCACCTAATATGGACCTGAGTCCTTGTGGTATCCATGAAAATAGACTTACAAACCAATGTCAAAGAGGGAACTTGATGGTCCAGTGTTTGTTGAAGCCAGGTACCCTGTTTTGGTGATGCTTGTTTCCTCCTAAGTTGAGGTGTCAATGTAAGTACGAGAAGAGTTGATGGCCATGCAAACTCTCCCTTGTTCTGCTAGTATGTAGACTAAAGCAATTTGATTTTCTGAGACAACTTTAGCTAGAAAGTCCACAGATTTTTTAATATTAGCAAGTAAGGTGGCAGTTTTATTGGCTATGGTGATTAAAGTCTTGGAGGGATTCCAAAGTACATGTTGATGAGCAGCTACTCCCCACAGTGTAACAAAGTACATCTAAAGAAATATTCATCATTGTCTGGGATTTTTCCAGGGAGATCTCAGGCCATTTGGTTGAACACTGATTGTTTGCCCTGGAGTCTTATCATCCCAGAGAGTTTAATTTATTTGCTTGTAGACCTCAGGAGAGAACACTTCTCTGGGTCCACCTGAACAAGTTAAAAGCATCTGGTTGGAGTGCATGTTCTGGTGGGACCTGCAGGTGGAGCTGCTGTCTTTCAGGAGAAAGGGTTACTTGGGGTGACAATTTACAGAGCAAGTCCTGACCCAGCAGAGTGATGGGCCGTTGAGGCAAATAGAGGAAGCTGAGGAAGCTGTGTGATAACTTAAGAGCTCTGGGTTGGCATTCTAATGACTGGAGGGAGGCTTGTTGCTGCATTTGTCTTGTTACCCTTACAACTGAAGCTGTTGTGGGTTTTTTTTTTGTTATTGTTGTTGTTAGTCAATTTGGTGTTCAATGCAGAATATGTAGCTCCCATGTCTACTACAAGTTAATCAACTTGTTCCCCATTATATCTGGGGCTCCTGTGGGGAAATAATAATGGGTTGGGAGATGTCTAGAGGAGCTTTGGACTTCCTCACTTATCATCTGAGTCATCATTCCATTTCATCATCTGCCTGTGTGTCTTTTTTTATTTCATTTCTCTTTCCCATGCCTGTTATCAGGCACCTGAGCTTTCCACTTTGGTGACCTTCTGCACCTGGTCTATTGTTCTTATTCCAATCTTCTCTATGCATAAGTGAAAATAAAACTTTGAAGACAATTAATTGAGCTAGAGTTTAATGTCCATAACTGTGTATCATAGAGTCTACTGAAATAACGTCTCCTTCTATATTCACCCTCATTTTTATCAAAGAGCCTTTTATCAATTAAGAACAAGTCATTTATTGTATTAATTCCATTTTAATTCTGCTTCATTATTTGCATAAACACAACAGGAATAGCAATAGATCGTATACTCTCTTTTTTAAAAAAGATTTTATTTATTTATTTTCACAGAGAGGGGAAAGGAGGGAGAAGAACATCACTTGGTTGCCTCTTGGAGACCCCCAACTGGGGTCTCAGCCTGCAACCCATGTATGTGCCCTGACTGGGAATTGAGCCAGTGACTGTTTGGTCCATAGGCTGGTATTCAAGCCAGTGAGCCACACCAGCCAGGGTTCATAGAGGCTCTCTTAAATGTGCTTTTCTGAAATCTTATAAGAAATTTCCATATTGAGCTTTAATTAGCCCCACAGGGTAGAGAAGCCAAGCCAGCCCGTTGCCATTAAGCTTTGTCTGCAATACCGATAACTTTGGATTAGTTCCTCTGTTGGGAACTGTCCTGCCTGGTTTCAGAAGCTATAACCCCGCTGACAGGCGAAAAGGCCCATGGCTAGGGGACCTTGAGACCATAAGCCATTAAGGAGACAAAACTTATCTTCCTGGCAGGGGCGCAGTCTCTGCCCCCATTATTTCACCCTGCTTGGGCCCTGGAGGGTTGCTGGATAGTCAGTGACAGGTAAGATTCCTCAAGGAAGGAACTACCTAAGATGGGCACAGTCATGAAGGGGCCATCAGAAAAGGACTTAGGGGATTATGGAGGAGGGACAAAAGACCCGCTTTATCATAGCCTGGTTCCTCATTCTATCTGTAAAAAATCTCCTAATCGCTTAACTGCTTTGCTTCCTTACCTGATTCAGGCCTGAAACAATGTCAAAGAGGGGTGCAGCCCTGTGCCAGAACTGCCAGTTCCCAGTGTGGGGGAGGGGGGGCAATCAGGCCTAAGAAAGAATGCATTAAATCCTGTGAAACCTGCTTTTCTAAGAATGTCCTCAATTTAAATGTTAAGGGTCCAAACACAAAATAAGTTTGTTTCCCCAGGTTTTATGGCCGATTGGCGTCACCCTGTCTACCAGACCCTGACTCAAAAGGACCCTGGTGATCCCAGAAATGTTATCCGTAAACCATACCTCCTTTCTTTGCTATGCATCCCTATGCAAGCTAAACTCAATAAAAGTCCATCGAGAAAGAGGCTCGAGACCTTTCTCCTCTGAAAGACTGGTCAGCCTTTTCTCCCCAAGCAGATCATCTCTTGGTAGACTTATTCTCATCCGTGGTGGTCAGGAGAGTTCTGCTGGATGAAGTTCCTCCACATTCCTCAAATTCTCGAAGTCTCTGAAATGTCTTGAGGTTCTTCCTTGCCATCTCCCAGGAAAGCAACGTTTGCTCCTTACCTGGAAAGACTGCCATGAACCCTATGAATAAGCAAGGGGCTTTTATCAGCTTCAGAGTCAATCTTCATACCTTAAAGTTTTCTGATGATAACCAAAGTCTAAGCATGTCTCTTTCAGATAGGACATTCTAGTCAAAATCTTGGTTAATAAAACCACAATTGGAAACTGGCTTTATGTGTCTTATGAAGAAGGAATCATATTCCTATTGGATTTATGCAAACAAACATTTGTCAGGGAAAAAGTATTATTCACTCATTAAGAGTGTTCAAATTCTGGGGGAAATATAAGTGCCTCAATATTGCTTATGAAAGTATAATTTACCAACTTGTTTTAAGAAAAAAATGTTTCCTTATGTCTGAAAAACAAAAAGAGTAAAATCAGCAATAGGTTTTCTTTTTTAAAAAGGATTTTTATTTCTTTATTTTAGAGAATGAGGAAGGGAGGGAGAAACATCAATTGGTCTCCTCTCATATGTGCTCCAACCATGGACTGAAGCCACAGCTCAGGCATGTTCCTTGACCAGGAATTGAACCAGTAACCTTTTGCTTTGTGGGACAGTGCGCAACCAACTGAGCCACATGGGTCAGTGCAAAAAATAAGCAATATTTTCAACAAAAAGTTACAAAACTGCAATCATCTTCAGTTCATTCTGTCCCATAATCAATTTATCTTATGTTGATTATTTGCCAGTATTTCTGTAACTCCAGTCATTCCACAGAGTTTCAGTAATTTTCATGCAGTTCAAAATATGATTTGAAAATTTATTTTCAGAAATATGTAATTTAGAATAAGTCAGAATCCTTTCCATGGACCTTTTTGAAGATATAACATTATTTATAAATGTATCAGGATAAAACAAAGACTGTCCCTAAATGACAAAAATACTTAAAATGGCATGGCTATAGATCTGATTATAATGCAGTTGACAAAGGAATTTGCTTTTCTGTAACAAAATTTGAAGATAACTAGAATTACAAATTAAAGTTGATCAGAACTATATAGACTTGGAGATTTTTATATAATTTTCAGAACATCCATTTTAATAAAAATATGTTTATACAAGTAGAACACAGTTATTATTTCTTTATTTGACAAAGCTTCCCAAGTTCTTTAAGCATATCAAATAGTCCTAATTAGTTCAGAATTTCTTCTTCATAAAGAGAAAGAACAAATCCCTGTGGCATTCCAGGGACCCAGGGAAATGACCCAAAGCAATTTTAGGGCAAGAAAAAGTCTCTTAAAATTTAAACCCTGGGAAGGTTGTCCAAACATATTTGACCAAAAGATTATATCTCATTATGAAACAATATTAAATTATTTATTTACCCAAGTGATGATAAAGGTATTAAATGTAAATACAGGACAGCAAAACTTTAGTTCTTATGAAAAAGAATATAGGTTTTAAAGTAATCAAGTACCTGATTAATACAATGTAACACATAGCTATTATACACACACACACACACACACACACACACACACACCTATATAGCCTTTGCTGTCTAGGCAGACACAAGAAAAACTTTTTTCCTTTTAACAGTCTGAAGAAACGAAACAAATTCTGTATTAGGTTACTTTTGATATTTAGATTCATTTACCTAATTAAATTCATTATTCAGCTTAACTATATAATTTGTTCTCAAGACCTTTCTTTACAAACCTTCTTTAATTTGCATATACTCTCTGGAATGTACACAGTCTTTCTGCAATTTGCACAGTGCCTTTTAGTTTGCTTTTTAAAAAATTCATTCAGAAATAACCAACTTTAGAACAAATTATTTACTTCTTTAACAAGTGTCTTCATATTTTACATCTTATATTATCAAACCATACAATTTCTTTCTAATCCAATTAGAATTTTTAATTCTTAGAAAGCTTGATTTTTAGTGACATATAAAATAAGTAATTAACATTCTTTTTTAAAATATATTTTATTGATTATGCTATTACAGTTGTCCCATTTCTCCCCCATCATTCCCCTCCACCCTGCACACCCTCTCCCACCCACATTCCCCCCTTTAGTTCATGTCCATGTGTCATAAGTTCTTTATCTTTTACATTTCCCACACTATTCTTGCCCTCCCCCTGTCTATTTTCTACCCACTATCTATGCTACTCATTCTCTGTACCTTCCCCGCCCTCCTCCCCCCACGCCCCTGTTGCTAACCCTCCATATGATCTCCATTTCTGTGGTTCTGTTCCTGTTCTAGCTGTTTGCTTAGTTTGCTTGTGTTTTAGGTGTGGTTGTTAATAGCTGTGAGTTTGCTGTCTTTTCACTGTCATAATTTTGATCTTCTTTTTCTTAGATAAGTCCCTTTAACATTTCATATAATAAGAGCTTGGTGATGATGAACTCCTTGAACTTGACCTTATCTGAGAAGCACTTTATCTGTCCATCCATTCTAAATCACAGCTTTGCTGGATAGAGCAGTTTTGGATGTAGGTCCCTGCTTTTCATGATTTGGAATATTTCTTCCCAGTCCCTTCTTGCCTGCAAGGTCTCTTTTGAGAAATCAGCTGACAGTCTGATGGGAACTCCTTTGTAGGTGACTGTCCCCTTATCCCTTGCTGCTTCTAGAATTCTCTCCTTCATTTGAATCTTGGCTAATGTAATTATGATGTGCCTTGGTGTGTTCCTCCTTGGGTCCAACTTCTTTGGGAGTCTCTGAGCTTCCTGGACTTCCTGGTAGTCTATTTCCTTTGCCAGACTGGGGAAGTTCTCCTTTATTATTTGTTCAAATAAGTTTTCCACTTGTTGCTCTTCTTCTTCCCCTTCTGGGACCCCTATAATTCGGATGTTGGGACGTTTAATGATGTCCCGGAGGTTCCTAGGCCTCTCCTCATTTTTTTGAATTCTTGTTTCTTCCTTGTTTTCTGGTTTGTTGTTAGTTTCGTCCTTCTGGTCCACTCCATTGATTTGAGTCCCAGTTTTCCTTCCATCTCTATCAGTTCCCCATGCATCTTCCTTCATTTCACGTATTGTAGCCTGCATTTTTTCATCTAATTTGTGAGCAAAGTCAACCAATTCTGTGAGCATCCTGATCACCAGGGCTTTGAACTGTGCATCTGATAGGTTGGCTATCTCTTCGTCACTTAGAGGAATTGGCTCTGGAAATTTTATTTGTTCTCCGGTTTGAGCCATTTTTGGTGGGTTTTTTTGGTTTGTTTTGTTTTGGTTTTAGTCTGGTCATGGCTATTACGTAGTTAGGGGTGGAGCCTTAGGTGTTCCGCAGGACGGGGCAGCCCAGTCGCTAGGTTGTGACACTATAGGTGGGGGCGGGGTCCGAGAGGGAAGAATGGTGCCTGTTCCACTCTCTCCTGGACTCTGGTCCCTTCCGCCGCTACCCCTTTGCCTGGATTATCTGCACAGCACGTGCGTGCGGTTCCGTAGTTAGGGGTGGAGCCTTAGGTGTTCCTCAGGGTGGGGCAGCCCAGTCGCTGGGTTGTGACGCTGTATGTGGGGGCAGGGTCTGAGAGGGAACAATGGTGCCTGCTCCGCTCTCTCCTGGATTCAGTCCCCTTCGCCACTTCCCCTCTGCCTGGACTGTCTGCGCGCTCGAATGTGGGACCACCTGGTCAGCCAGCCACCTTGTGCGGCCTCACTGGGTCTGCACAGTTGCTCCCATGTGCCCCATGTGTCAGCCAGCTGCCGCCTGTGGGCCCGGGGATTGCCAGCCTCCGCCCGTGCACCTGGGAACTGTCAGCCACCGCAGCTTGCGTTCCGGGTTTGCACCTCCACTTTTTCCTGCCGAGACTCCGCCCCTCTTACCGGTCTGGATGAATGGTTGTTGGACTTCCATACAGTTCAATTTCCTATAAGTTCTGGTTGTTTTCTTGTTTCTAAATATTTGTTGTCCTTAATTTTGGTTGTGAGAGGAGGCACAGTGTGTCCGCCTATGCCTCCATCTTGGCCGGAAGTCCCAGTAATTAGCATTCTTTACATTGATACTTTTATGAATACATTTTATAACTTTTAGAAATTTTCTCATTGGCAAACACATTCACATTTTCAGGAGACATACTTCAAATAAAGTACAGAATATATTTATTAACAGATCCAAGTTAATTTTCTAGCTTCTCTGCAATAAGAAGCCAAAGTAGGTAAATTCAGAAATCTCTGGACTTTCTAGCTGAAGTTGTCTTAGATCATCAAATTGCCTTAGTCTACACACTAGGAGAACAAGGAAGAGTTTGCGTGATCATTAACTCCTTCTGTACTTACATTGACAACTCAGCTCAGGTGGAAACCAGCATCACCAAAATCAGGCAAGAGGCTACCTGGTTTCAACAAACAATGGACCACCAGGCCCCTCTCTTTTAAGGAATTGGAAATTGGTTTGCAATTCTATTGTCATAGATACCACAAGGATGCAGGTATCTATTAAGAGGAATTTTAATTTAGCTTTAACCACTCTTTTCTTTTTTTAAATATATTTTATTGATTATGCTATTACACTTGCCCCATTCCCCACCTTCATTCTCCTCCATCCTGCACACCTCCTCCCACCCACATTCCCCCCTTTAGTTCATGTCCATGTGTCATAAGTTCTTTAGTTTCTACATTTCCCACACTATTCTTGCCTTCCTTGTATATTTTCTACCCACCGTCTATGCTACTTATTCTCTGTACCTTTTCCCCCTCTCTCCTCCTCCCACTCCCCTGTTGCTGACCCTCCATATGATCTCCATTTCTGTGTTTCTGTTCCTGTTCTAGTTGTTGGCTTAGTTTGCTTTTGTTTTAGGTGTGGTTGTTAATATCTGTGAGTTTGCTGTCTTCTTACTGTCATATTTTTTATCTTCTTTTTCTTAGGTAAGTCCCTTTAACATTTCCTATAATAAGGGCTTGGTGATGATGAACTCCTTGAACTTGACCCTATCTGAGAAGCACTTTATCTGCCCTTCCATTCTAAATGACAGCTTTGCTGGATAGAGCAATTTTGGATGTAGGTCCCTGCCTTTCAAGACTTCAAATATTTCTTTCCAGCCCCTTCTTGCCTGTAAGGTCTTTTTTGAGAAATCAGCTGACAGTCTGATGGGAACTCCTTTGTAGGTGACTGTCCCCTAATCCTTTGCTGCTTCTAGAATTCTCTCCTTCATTTGAATCTTGGCTAATGTAATTATGATGTGCCTTGGTGTGTTCCTCCTTGGGTCCAACTTCTTTGGGACTCTCTGAGCTTCCTGGACTTCCTGGTAGTCTATTTCCTTTGCCAGATTGGGGAAGTTCTCCTTTATTATTTGTTCAAATAAGTTTTCCACTTGTTGCTCTTCCTTGTTCCCTTCTGGTACTCCTATAATTTGGATGTTGGGACGTTTAAAGATATCTTGGAGGTTCCTAAGCCTCTCCTCATTTTTCTGAATTCTTGTTTCTTCCTCGTTTTCTGTTTGGTTGTTTGTTTCGTCCTTCTGGTCCACTCCACTGATCTGAGTCCCAGTTTTCTTCCCATCACTATTGGTTCCCTGTGTGTTTTCTTTCATTTCACTTAGTGTACCTTCACTTGTTCATCTAATTTGTAACCAAAATCAACCAGTTCTGTGAGCATCCTGATCACCAGTGCTTTGAATTGTGCATCTGATAGGTTGGCTGTCTCTTGGTCGTTTAGGTGAATTGGCTCTGGGGTATTGATCTGTTCTCCAGTTTGAGCCATTTTTGGTTTGTTTGTTTGTTTGTTTGTTTTTTGGGGGGGCGGTCTGGTCACACCTGTTACGTAGTGAGAGGTGGAGCCTTAGGTGTTTTCCTGGGTGGAGCAGCCCAGTCTCTGGGTTGTGACGCTATATGTGGGGGCGGGGTCCAAGAGGGAACAGTGGTGCTTGCCCCACTCTCTCTGTCGGATTCCAGTCCCTTCCGCCACTTCCCCCAAGCAAATTGCTCCCTCTGGTGCTGATTTCTGTGTGGGTGGGCTTGTGTACATTCTAGGACCCTGTGGATCTCTCCAACAAACTCTCCTGTGAGGCTGGGAATCTCTCCCAGCACTTCAACACCCACAAGTGTTTTCAATTGGTGTTTTTAGGTTTTATTTCCTGGCGCTGTGGCCCTGAGTTGTGAGGTCTGTCTCGCTCCCTGTTTTTGCCTGGATTATCTTCACATGAATGTGGGACCACCTGGTCAGCCAGCCACCTTGCACGACCTCACTGGATCTGCTGGTTGCCACCCCATGCCCAGGGTACACTAGTCACTGCCTGTGCACCTGGGATCTGCCAGCCACTGCTGTGCGCCCAGGTCCACCAACCTGCACTTTTTCCTGCCTCGACTCTTACCAGTCTGGATGAATGGTTGTTGGACTTCCATACAGTTCAATTTTCCGTTAGTTCTGATTGTTTTCTTGTTGCTAAATCTTTGTTTTCCTTAATGTTTGTTGTGTGAGGAGGCATGGTGTGTCCACCTACACAGCCATCTTGGCCAGAAGTCCACTCTTTTCTTTATAATGCTTGTCTTTATTGTTTTAAAACTCCTATGACTTATTTTTTCCACATCGGAAAGATTGTGTCTGTTCAACAGGTGCTTCTAAACAATATATCTGCTTTTAACTCATGAATTTTTACTTTACAACAGGCTAAATTTTTTTATTCTCCCCCCCAGAAGATTCAGAGGATACAGTAGCTCCATGGATATGGAGGAATAATTGATAGTAGGAAATTGTAACAGCGATTAAAGTAAACATAATATACTAATTAGGTGCTGATTATAGAATAGGCGATACTAACAACTCATAGAAGATTCATGTATTAAAATTTTCTTTTTAAGTATTTTATAGACATCAGCAGTTGCTACTCCTGCTTAACGAAGGAATGATCCTGACTACAGGAATTTGGTCAAGCATCAGCATCTCATATCAGAACCAGCAGAAATACTGCTTGCACATCCTATTCCCAGATATCAGCAGTTAAAACTGCAGATGGAACATGAAACTACATGATGACATGCAGGAGTTATCATTGAAACTACTCAAGAGAAGAGCTGAGAAACTGCACATCCCCAGTAATTCCTCTCTTCCCACGGTTTCCCTATATATACTAGCCTAGGATGCCTGAGATGCTAAGATGGGCATTGAAATGAGAGTCCCCCATCTTCCAGGATGCTAGCACCTGAATAAAACCACTTTTCTTTACATCAGTACCTGCCTCTTGAGTACTAGCTTTTGAAGTGGTGTGTAGCTAGACTTTTGAGGGGTTAAAAGTACAGTAAATATAAACAAAATAATGCTACATTTTATTTTATTTTAAAAATGTTTATTGATTTTAGAAAGAGAGAGAGAGGAAGGTGAGAGACAAAGAGAGGTACATTGATGCAAGAGAGAAACAGTAATTGGTCACCTCCCATACGTGCTCCAGCTAGAGATGAACCTGGAACCCAGGCATGTGCCCTGACTGGGAATCAAACCTCTAACTCCCAGGTGTATGGGGACAATGCTCCAAACAACTGAGCCACACTGGCCAGGATACTACTTTTTTTTTTTTTTTTTTTGTATAAAGGTGAATGGGGAAAAATTGGAAGCTAAATGTTAGCAGCAGAAGCTGCTGTTGTATTTTCTATAGTTCTTCAAAAACGATACTTTTACAATCATTTTTAAGAAGAAGACAATGACTAGCATACAGTAACAGGTAATAATTAACTTCATCATTAAAAGTGCTGCGACATCCCTGGTTGGTATGACTCAGTGGATTGAGCACAGGCCTGCCTGCAAGCCAAAGGGTCGCCTGTTCAATTCCCAGTCAGGACACATGCCTGGGTTGCAAGGCCAGGTCTCCAGTAGGGGGCGCACAAGTAGTAACCACAAATTGCTATTTCTCTCCCTCTCTTTTTCTTTCCCTTCTCCTCTCTCTAAAAATAAATAAAATCTTTTTTAAAAAAGTGCTGAGACAAGCCTCTGTCTTGGCTCTATGCTGCAGTAGGGAGGAATAGAGTATTATCACACCTTTTTGAATAAGTCAAAGTATAGGGAGTAAGCTGAAACACACACAAAATAATCCCATAATACCCCATTTTTCATTTCTACTGATAAAAATAATCTTTGAGAACTTCAGAGCACTGTGTCTTGGTTTAGAAACACATGAGCCAAGGAAGGTTGCAAGTCTCCATTCTTTAATGATGGGCTCAGAAGAGAGAGAAGGAGAGGGAGCAGGCATGGGGCAGGGTGAGGAAAAGAGGGGAGTGGTGAGCTGTTTGGAGAAGCAGAGGCATCACCAAGATTAGAGATCCATGTCCTGCACTCCATTAACATGTCCTGTGAGTCCCCCTCACTGGCCTGCTGCCTGCTCTCCCTACACTGACAGTGCTGTCCTCCAACCATTCTACAAATCTGTTCCTTCTTTAGTCACTCCTCCAGTGAACATTTCCTGATGGCCCACTTTTTGCCAGGCACTGTTATAAGCATGGGCAACAGAGACAAAATCCTGGCTCTGATGCCTCTTTTGTTCTTTCTGGTATTCTGTTTAACTGTGCACTGTGGTCAGAGTGAGCTTTTGGAAAATTAAATCTGCCTGACACACTTGAATGATGTGAATGCAGCCAGAGGGCTTCAAAGACCCTGCAGCCCTATAGCCTTCCTACCCTCCACCCCCATCTCCTCAGTTCTCTCTTCCTGGCTTGCTATAGGCTTGCTGCCCTTGCTCATGTCCCTCCCAACCCCCAGTGGCTCCTTTTTTCTTGAACTTCAGCACAGGCTTCCTTGTCCACAGTGTCTTCTTGCCCTGGTATTTCTGGAGCGGGGGCGTGGTCCTTCAGACCTGGCTCATTTCTGCCTCAAGGGAGCCTTCTCTGAATCCCGTGTGTCCTGGCTGCTAAAGAATTGGGTCCAAATCTTACAAGTCTGACCTTCCCTCCAGACGTGGGACTTGGGACAAAGTCCCCCAATATTCCCTATTGCTTAAACAGCACAAATACTATATGAGTAGAGATGGGTTCCAGTTTATCGTGGCTTTTCCCCCTTTTCTTTTTAAATCTTTTATTTTGAAATAATTTTAAATTTACAAGAGTCATCAAGAGTTACAGAGAGACTTCTGGCCAAGATGGAGGCACAGGTGGACACACTGTGCCTCCTCACACAGCCAAAATTAAGGACAAAAAGATTTAGAAACAAGAAAACAATCAGAAGTAACAGAAAATTGAACTGTATGGAAGTCCAGACCGTACATTCATCCAGACTGGTAAGAGGGACAGAGTTGTGGCAGGAAAAAGCGCAGGTTGGCAGATCCCAGGCACATAGATGGTGGCTAGCAGACCCTGGGCCTGGGGTGGCAACCAGCAGACCCAATAAGGCTGTACAAGGTGGCTGGCTGACCAGGTGGTCCCACATTTGCATGCCAATAATCCAGGCGAAAACGGGGAGTGAGACAGATCGCACAAACCAGGGCCACAGCGCCAGGAAATAAAACCTAAAAACACCAATTGAAAACACTTGTGGGTGTTGAGGTGCTGAGAGAGATTCCCAGCCTCACAGGAGAGTTTGTTGGAGAGACCCACAGGGTCCTAGAATGTACACAAGCTCACCCACATGGAAATCAGCACCAGAGGGAGCAATTTGCTTGGGGGAAGTGGCGGAAGGGACTGGAATCCGACAGAGAGAGTGGGGCAAGCACCACTGTTCCCTCTTGGACCCCGCCCCCACATATAGCGTCACAACCCAGAGACTGGGCTGCTCCACCCAGGAAAACACCTAAGGCTCCACCTCTCACTACGTAACAGGTGTGACCAGACCGCCCCCCCAAAAACAAACAAACAAACAAACAAACAAACCAAAAATGGCTCAAACTGGAGAACAGATCAATACCCCAGAGCCAATTCATCTAAACGACCAAGAGACAGCCAACCTATCAGATGCACAATTCAAAGCACTGGTGATCAGGATGCTCACAGAACTGGTTGATTTTGGTTACAAATTAGATGAACAAGTGAAGGTACACTAAGTGAAATGAAAGAAAACACACAGGGAACCAATAGTGATGGGAAGAAAACTGGGACTCAGATCAGTGGAGTGGACCAGAAGGATGAAACAAACAACCAAACAGAAAACGAGGAAGAAACAAGAATTCAGAAAAATGAGGAGAGGCTTAGGAACCTCCAGGATATCTTTAAACGTCCCAACATCCAAATTATAGGAGTACCAGAAGGGAACAAGGAAGAGCAACAAGTGGAAAACTTATTTGAACAAATAATAAAGGAGAACTTCCCCAATCTGGCAAAGGAAATAGACTACCAGGAAGTCCAGGAAGCTCAGAGAGTCCCAAAGAAGTTGGACCCAAGGAGGAACACACCAAGGCACATCATAATTACATTAGCCAAGATTCAAATGAAGGAGAGAATTCTAGAAGCAGCAAAGGATTAGGGGACAGTCACCTACAAAGGAGTTCCCATCAGACTGTCAGCTGATTTCTCAAAAAAGACCTTACAGGCAAGAAGGGGCTGGAAAGAAATATTTGAAGTCTTGAAAGGCAGGGACCTACATCCAAAATTGCTCTATCCAGCAAAGCTGTCATTTAGAATGGAAGGGCAGATAAAGTGCTTCTCAGATAGGGTCAAGTTCAAGGAGTTCATCATCACCAAGCCCTTATTATAGGAAATGTTAAAGGGACTTACCTAAGAAAAAGAAGATAAAAAATATGACAGTAAGAAGACAGCAAACTCACAGATATTAACAACCACACCTAAAACAAAAGCAAACTAAGCCAACAACTAGAACAGGAACAGAAACACAGAAATGGAGATCATATGGAGGGTCAGCAACAGGGGAGTGGGAGGAGGAGAGAGGGGGAAAAGGTACAGAGAATAAGTAGCATAGACGGTGGGTAGAAAATATACAAGGAAGGCAAGAATAGTGTGGGAAATGTAGAAACTAAAGAACTTATGACACATGGACATGAACTAAAGGTGGGAATATGCATGGGAGGGGATGTGCAGGGTGGAGGGGAACAATGAGGGAGAAATGGGACAACTGTAATAGCATAATCAATAAAATATATTAAAAAAAGAGTTTACAGAGAGTTCTTATGAATCCTTCACCCAGCTTTCCCCTAATGTTATCATCTTACATAACTGTGGTACAACATATTTCTCAAAACTGACAAATTAACATTGCTACATACTTTTAACTTAATTTCATACTGATTTTTAGCAGTTTTTCCAGTAATGTCCTTTTCTGTTCCAGGATCTCACATGACATTTACTTGTCACATTTTTTTTAGTTTCCCCCAATCTCTTGGCTGTTTCTCTGTCTTTTCCTTGCTTTGCACAGAAAAACACTTTTGAAAAGGACTAATCAGGTATTTTGTAGAATGTCCCTTAATTTGCATTTGTCTAATATTTTCCTGTGAGTAGACTGGGGTATGGATTGGGGACAAGAAAACCACAGAGACTATCCTCCTCTCCTCATGTCCTGCCATGGTGGACATGATACAAAATGCCTTCTCCCTGGTGATATATCAGCCTTGATCACTTGAGCAAGGGGTTGCCTCCACTGTGAAGTCACAATTTCTCCTTTCCCACACTAGTCGTTAGAAAATAGTAATCAAGTACAGCCACATACAAAGGGAGAAGAGTTAAGTTGGAGGGAGGATTGTCAAGAAATTGAGGACATCTGTTCAAACAATTGTAGTAATTAGTAAGTATCTGGGGAAAGGTGCTCTGAAGCCATGCAAATATCCTGTCTCTGTAAGAGGCAGGATATTCGTTCTCCCACTAAGTTTAACACCCATCAGTGGCCTTGGCTACTGCAAGGTCTCTCTCTCTCTCCCTCCCTCTCTCTCTCCCTCCCTCCCTCTCTCCCTCCCTCCCCCTCTCTCGCTCTTTTGCCGTATAATTGACTAATGAACCATTTCTTGACTAATAAAATACAGTCACAAAGAAAGTTCAGAGATTTAGCTGTCACAGTAAGGTGACAGAGATTCCTGACTCTGATTACAGTAAGAGTTTGGTGAGATTTGTGCTTGCACATCTGGGAGTCTTCCTCCTAAGAAGCTTCCTGGCCACTTGTCCATTGGTCAGTGTAGGCCATCTGTTACTGACTTCGTTTAGGCTGCAGGGAAAGTGTAAGTGTGCTTGCTACCATGGAAACATTGATCGACATTGCTCTCTATTGCTGTGATCTCTCCCTGTGATCACTTTGGATTGAAAACTAACAAGTTCCGTGTCAACATGTACATGCCATTCCAGACAAGAGAGGAGCAGATGTTAAACTCTTGAGAGTGAGTGTGTTTGTATGTTAGTATGTGTGTGGGTGTGGGGGGGTAGGATTCAGCATTTGGAAGTACCCTTTAGTCATGCAGCCTGTTTAAAATCCCTGTATAAAATACTCAGGTACCTCTCCTATACATGATACTTAGTTAAAGATAGTCATTTCCCCTGGACTGCAAGGTTTTTGAAGGATGGACTAAGTCTGCTTTGATGACCATTGTGAGCCCAGCATATTGGAAGGCACATAGAAGGCACTAAATCATATTAATTGAATTGACAGATGGCAAATAACCTAGAATTAGGGATATCCCTGCTTTCCCATAGTTTCTCTAACTTTCCATAACTTCATTCAGGGAAGCAGTCTTGCACATGGTGGTTATATTCTCTTGTATATGGTAGTGAGGATAGTGTTACAGTTTACTTATATTATGAAGTATTGAACTATGATATAGAACACTATTAGGGGTAAATTGACTTTGGGCATAGTGGAAAAAAGGCTGTGGTATCAGCGATGTATGGACTCAAATCTCAGCTTCATCACTTATTGGTTATGTAACATTGTGGAATACATCATCAAGCTCCCAGATATAACATAGCATTTGTTGTGAAGATTAGCTGAAATTTTATATACAATGTATGTATATATGGGTATGCATGTATAAATATGTACATATGTACTTGTATGTATATATACACCTATACATACATGTGTATGTGTATGTGTATATATATTCTAAGGTATATGTATTTCTGTCTAGCCATCATCTATTCATCTGTACTGTGTATCTGTAGTTCCTGGCATATGGTTATTGTATTAATCAGTGTCTGTTGGGAACTGCCCTGCCTGGTTTCAGAAGCTGTAATCCCCCATGGCTAAGGCTGAGTAAAGGACCTGTGGACCATAAGCCACTTAGGAGACAAAGCTTATCTTCCTTGTAGGGGCACCACCTCTGCCCCCTTTCTCTTCACCCTGCTTGGCCCTGGGCAGATGCCTGGTTAGCCAATGATGGGTAAGATTCCTCAAAAGAGGGATGACTTAAGACAGGCACGGTCATGAAGGGGCCCTCAGGGAAGCACTTAGGGGCTATAGAAAAAGGGGGTGATGGACCCTCACCTCTTGACTTTGATATAGCTTGAGTCCTCATTCTGTCTGCAGGACGTGTCCTAATGTCTTGGCTGCCTTACTTCCCCTGCCTGACTTAACCCTGAAACAATGCCTTAAGCCTGAAACAATGCTGGAGGTGGGTGCAGCCCTATGCTGGAAAGGGCAGATTCCCTAGGGTGATCAGGCCTAAGAAAGAATGGACAAAATCCTATAAAACCTACTTTGCTAATACCTTCAATTTAAATGTTAAGGGTCCAAGCAGGAAGTGAGTTTGTTCCCCAAAGTTTTATGGCCCTTTAACTATCTGACCCTGACTCAAAATAAGCCCTCAGAGTTCTTTGAATGTTATCTATTATTTAATCATTTCTGCCTGACAACAATTGATGAGCTTTATGTATACACCCTGTATTCCTGTGCAAATTGAACCCAATAAAAGCTTGTTAAGGCAAGGGTCGAGGCACTCTCTCCTTGAGAGAGTGGCCGTGCCATCCCTTTCCTCCACAGGACTTGGTAGTCCATGTGAATTTGCCTCGTCTCATCCATAACGCCACAGACCCCAGGAGCCGGGATCCGCATCAAGGGTCCATATTTCAGCAAAGAAAATTTAATACAAGGAATTGGTTAAGCAGGTGTTAGAGAACTGAAAAATCAAGGAGACACTGAGGTAATGAAGAGGACGCACCTGCTGGAAGAGGTACCTCCCGATCAGCGCCAGTGGCACAGGGAGAGGCTGGGAGTATCAGGATCTAGAAGCTTGGAGGAAAGGCCTGTCTTGCTCAGGGAAGGTGCCTGCCAGTTGGTGCTGGAGGACACAGTGAGTTGGCACTGACAGTGTCAAAACATTAACAACAACAACTAAAGTGGAGACTGGTACAAACTGCTGCTGGAAAGAGGCTGTGACTAGGGATGTTGACAGGACAGTATGCCCTCAGTCAAGGGGAAATGGGTGGGGGCCTGTCCTGGCATCACAAACCACATGTTTATGGAAGGGAGTAGGAATGAGAAACAATAGTGTGGCAACCGTGGAACTTGACTTGATTTATTCATTATTTTACCAGCTGTCTAATTCCATTGTACAACCATAGCACAATGTAGTTATCCATTTTTATTATTTGAAATGATGCTGTAATGAGCATTCCTTTAATTTTCTTTGGATTGTAGTTGGGGAGACCTTGTATAATATTCTCCAACCCATAAGGGAGTTATTGATTAATATTTTCTTCTTCCAACACTGAATGTATAAATACTATATAAAATCAGGTATTTATACATATTATAGCAAAATATTTTCTCTGATTTTATCCTCTTGGAAGGAAGACTGTCAGAGAATGAAGACAAGCACCTAGCAGAGTGCATAGAATAACAGTTTTTCTTTTTTTTCCACAATCCTGAATATATTTATTGTGTTGTTTTTATTTTATTGTTGTTCAAGTACAGTTGTCTGCATTTCCCACCCATACTCCTCCGCCACCAGCCATCCCTGCCTACCTCCCCTGATTTCACAACCTCTTGGTTTTGTCCATGTGTCCTATATAGTTGTTGCTGAAAACTCTTCACCTTTTCTCCCTCAATATCTCCTCCCGCCTCCCCTCTGGTCACTGTCAGATTGTTCTTAATTTTAATATCTCTGGTTATATTTTCCTTGCTCGTTTGTTTTGTTGATTAGGTTCCACTTAAAGGTGAGATCATGTGGTATTTGTCTTTCACTGCCTGGCTTATTTCACTTAGCATGATGCTCTCAAGATCCATCCATGCTGTTGAAAAGGGTAGGAGCTCCTTTTTACTTTCTGCTGTGTAGTATCCCATCATATAGATGTACAATAGTTTTTTTATCCATTCATTTACTGATGGGCACTTAGCTTGCTTCCAACACATGGCTATTGTTAATTGTGCTGCTATGAACATTGGGGTGCACAGGTTCTTTTAGATTGGTGTTTCAGGGTTCTTAGGATATAATCCCAGCAGTGGAATTGCCGGGTCAAAAGGCAGTTCCATTTTTAGTTTTCTGAGGAAATGCAATACTGATTTCCACAGTGGCTGCACCAGTCTGCAGTACCACCAACAGTGCACTAGGGTTCCCTTTTCTCTGCATCCTCTCCAAACGTGTTTGATTTGTTTATGTTGGCCATTCTGACCAGTGTGAGGTGGTATTTCATTGTGGTTTTAATTTGCGTCTCTCTGATGGCTAGTGAAGCTCAGCACCTTTTCATGTCTCTGGGCTCTCTGTATATCCTCCTTGGAGAAGTGTCTGTTCAGGTCTTTTGCACATTTTTTAATTGGGTTGTTTGTCTTCCTGGAGTGGACTCATGTGAGTTCTTTATATATTTTGGAGATGAAATCCTTGTCCAGGGTATCATTGGCAAATATGTTTTCCCATACAGTTGGTTCTCTTTTCATTTTAATGCTGTTTTCTTTAGCCATGCAGAAGCTTTTTATTTTGATGAGATCCCATTTGTTTATTCTTTCCTTTATGTCCCTTGCTCTAGGGGACATATCATTGAAAATATTGCTGCATGTAATATCTGAGATTTTCCTGCCTATGCTTTCCTCTAGGAATTTTATGCTATCACAACTTATATTTAATTTTTTAATTCATCTTGAATTTATTTTTGTGTATGGTGTAAGTTGATGATCGAGTTTCATTCTTTTGCATGTAGCTGTCTAGATCTCCCAATAAAATTTGTTGAAGTGGCTATTTTTACTCCATTTTATGCTTCTGCCTCCTTTGTCAAATATTAATTGGTCATAGAGACTTGGGTTTATTTCTGGGCTCTCTATTCTGTTCCATTGGTCTGTGTGCCTGATTTTATGCCAGTACCAGACTGTTTTGATTACAGTGTCCTTGTAATACAGTTCGATATCAGGTATTGTGATCCTTCCTACTTTGTTCTTTCTCAAAATTGCTGCAGCTATTTGGGGTCTTTTATGGTTCAGTATAATTTTTGAAATGTTTGTTCTCTATCTGTAAAATATGTCATTGGTACTTTAATAGGGATTGCATTGAATGTATAAATTTCTTTGGGTACTATGCACATTTTGATGATGTTAATTCTTTCAATCCATGAACAAGGTACAAGCTTCCACTTGTTTGTGTCTTCCTTAATTTCTTTCTTCAGTGTTCTGTAGTTTTATGAGTATAGGTCTTTTACCTCCTTGGTTAGGTTTATTTCTAGGTACCTTATTTTTCTTGTTGCTATAGAAAATGGGATTTTTTTCCTGATTTGCGTTTCTGACATTTTATTGTTGGTGTACAAAAATGCCTTTGATTTCTGAATATTGGCTTTGTATCCCACTGTTTTGCCAAATTCACTTATTAGGTTGAGAAATTTTTTGATGGAGTCTATAGGATTTTTTATGTACACTATCATGTCATGTGCAAACAATGACAGTTTTGCTTCCTCCTTTCCAATTTGGATGCATTTATTTCATTTTCTTGTCTGATTGCTGTGGCTAGGACTTCCAATATTATGTTAAACAGGAGTGGTGAAAGCGGGCATCTTGTTTTGTTCCTGATCTTAGTGGGAAATCTTTTAGTTTTTGCCTGTGGAGTATGATGCTGGCTGTAAGTTTCTTGTATATGGCCTTTATTAGGTTGAGGAATGCTTCCACTATTCCCACATTGCTGAGTGTTTTAATCATAAATGGGTGCTGTACCTTATCAAATATTTTTCACATCTATTAATATGATCATGTGGTTTTAATCTTTCTTTTTGTTTATGTTATGTATTATGTGTATTGATTTGAGAATATTGAACCATTCTTGCATCCCTGGGATGAATCCCAGTTGATTTTGCTCTATGATCCTTTTAATGTATTTCTGGGTACAGTTTGCCAATGTTTTGTTGAAGATCTTAGCATCTATGTTCATTAGCGGTATTGCCCTGAAGTTTTCTTTCTTTGTTGTGTCTTTATCTGGTTTTGGGATGAGGGTGATGCTGGCTTCATAAAAAGAGTTTTGGCGTCTTCCATCTTCTTGGATTTTTTGGAACACTCTGTGAAGAATAGGGGTTAGCTCTTCCTTAAATGCTTTGTAAAATTCTCTTGTGAAACTTTCCCATCCAGGGCTTTTGTGTGTTAGGAGGTTTTTGATTACTGCTTCAATTTCATCAGCTGTTATTGGTCTGTTCAGCCTTTCTGCTTCTTCTTCACTCAATTTTGGAAGATTATATTTTCCTAGAAATTTGTCCATTTCACCTAGGTTTTCAGATTTCTTGGCATATAGTTTTTCATAGTAATTACTCACAATATTTTGTATTTCTGTGGTATCAGTTGTCATCTCTCCTCTTTTATTTCTGATTGTGTTTATTTGGGTCCTCTCTCTTTTTTTCTTAATGAGTCCCCTTAAGAACTTCTTGATTTTGTTTATGTTTTCAAACAAACAGCCCCTGGATTTATTGATCCTTAGGATTGTGCTTTTATTCTTTATATCATTCAATTCTGCTCTGATCTGGGTTATTTCTTTCCTTCTATTTCCTCTCAGCTGTCTTTGTTGTTCCTCCAGTATTTGTAGGTTGTTGGGTTAGATTGTTTATTTGAAATGTTTCTGTCTTTTTTTAGGTAGGTCTCTATTGCTATGAACTTCCTTCTCAGGACTGTCTTCACTGTGTTTTAGATTGTTGTGAATTCATTTTCATTTGTTTCTCAAAATTTTTTATTTCTTCCATGATCTCATTCTTTATGCCTTCATTGTTCAATAGCATGCTATTCAATCTCCATGAGTTTGAGTGCTTTTGAGTTTTTTCCTTGAGGTTGGTTTCTAGTTTCAGTCCCTTGTGGTTAGAGAAAATGCTTGATATGATTTCAATTTTCTTGAATTTGTTGAGGCTTGTTTTGTGTCCTATCATGTGGTCTATCTTTGAAAATATTCCATGTGCATTTGAAAAGAATGTGTATTTTGCTTCTTTGAGATGAAAGGTTCCATGTATGTCAGTTAATTCCATTTGATCTAGGATATTGTTCAGTGCCACAATATTTTTGTTGATATTTTGTCTAGAAGATCTATTTTTGACAGTGGGGTGTTAAAATCCCTTACTATAATTGTGTTGCTATCAATATCTTTCTTGAAGTCCTCCAAGATTTTCCTTGTATATATGGGTGCTCCTTTTGGGTGCATATATATTTACAATGTTTATGTCATCTTGATGTATTCTTCCTTTGAGTATTATGAAGCGGCCTTCTCTTTTTATGACCCTTGTTTTGAAATCTGTTTTGTCTGATATTAATATTGCCACCCCAGCTTTTTCTCCCTGTCCATTTGCTTGGAATATTTTTTTTCCAGCCCTTCACCTTCAGTCTGTGTAGGTCTTTTGTTCTGAGGTGGGTCTTTTGTAGACAGCATACGTGTGGGTCATGATTTCTTATCCATTCAGGTATTCTATGGCTTTTGATTGGAGCATTTAGTCCATTTATCTTTAAGGTTATTATTGATAGGTACATATTCATTGCCATCTTACTTCCTTCGTACCTGTGTTCCTCCCTCTATTTTTCTTACTTTTCTTAAAGCAGACCCTTTACCATCTGTTGCGGTCTGGTTAGGAGGAGTTGTATTCTTTGAGCCTTCTTTCGTCTGGGAAACTCCTTATTTCACCTTCCATTTTAATTGGGAGCCTTGCTGTATAGAGTAGTTTTGGTTGCAGGCCTTTGTTTTTCATTACTTGGAATATTTCCTGCCATTCCCTTCTGGTTTGGAGTGTTTCCATTGAGAAATCAGCTGCTAACCTTATCAGGGTTCCCTTGTATGTTATTTCCTGTTTCTCCTTTGCTGCCTTTAAGCGTCTCTCTTTATCTTGGAATTTTGCCGTTTTAACTATAATGTATCTTGAAGTGGGCCTCTTTGGGTTCCTCTTGATTAGGACTCTGTGTTTACTGGATTTGTGTGACCTTTTCTCTCATCAAATTAGGGAAGTTTTCCATCATTACCTTTTCAAACAGGCTTTCTAGTTGTTGCTCTTCTTCTCCTTCTGGTATCCCTTTTATACGGATATTATTATGTATCATGTTGTCCTATAGTTCCCTTAACACCTCTTCATTCTTTCTGAGTCATTTTTCCTTTTCTTGCTCTTTCTGGGTGTTTTTTCCTACATTGTCATCCAGCTTGCTTATTAAGTCCTGTGTTTCATCTAGCCTACTTTTGATTTCTTCTACTGAATAATACAGGTTTTGATAAAGTGTGATTCTGATGCTGCTGAAGCAGGTTATTACCTACCCCAATTACAATGTGTTGCCAGGAGAGTCCAAGTATTCATTTCATTTCTCACTGAATGTAGCAATGAAATGCTCACAAATTGTGCATTTTAATGGTAAATGTTGTAGTTCTCTGTATTCACTTTCCTAGGAGCTGGTGAATAGCTCAGGGATGTCAGGCCAAAGCATACCACTTCAATAAGGAAGTCATTTTTGAAATGTTCTGTAAATTTCTGTATATTTGCTTGATTTTTCTGTTAAAGATCATATGTGGTACTCAAGGAAGATAAAACATTTTAGAAAAACAAGATCGCCATCTTGTGGAGTATTTGAGCAGCATTTATTCTTTTATTTTAATACATGTGCTGCCATTTACACAGTGGAATTCTATGCAGCAGAAAGAAGGAAGGAACTCCTAACCTTTGTGACAGCATATGGAACTGGAAAGTATTATGCTAAGTGAAATAAGCCAGGTGGTGAAAGACAAATACCATATGATCTCACCTTTAAGTGGAACCTAATCAACAAAACAAACAAACAAGCAAAATATATCCAAAGATACTGAAATTGAGATCAGGCTGACAGTGACCAGAGAGGAGAGGGGAGAGGATTACAGGGGAAAAGGGTGAAGGGTTTTCAGGAACAATTATAAAGGACACATGGACAATAACAAAGGGGGGTGGAAATAGGAAAGAGAGGTTGGGAGGGCTGGGTTGGTGGGAAAAGTCAGAAAACTGTATTTGAACAACAATAAAAAATGTTAAAAAATAAAATAAAAAAGTTAAAATGTCATGGGAAAAAATACATGTGCTGCCAAAGTAAGCACTAGTTCTTTTAATTTATATAAACTGTTCTGCTATCACCAGTGATTTGTTGGATTCTTTCAATTTTTCTCAATATGGGTTTTCTCACTTCATCTCATCTTCTTATTTCATCTATTCTATGGCATTGAGGTGGTATTGGTTTCAATTTACATACGAGCTTTTGCAGACATGCTATCTCCATCAAATAAAACTTAATACATCATCTGTCATGTGCTGCTTTTATCTATTTGTCTCCTAATTTTCATAACTTACATCAAACTCTGATTTTGCAGTTTGCCTGTATTTCCATGGAGAATATCAGGAAAGTTCTTTTTTTAAAACATATTTTATTTATTATGCTATTACAGTTGTTCCATTTCTCTCCCATCATTCTCCTCCACCCTGCACACCATCTCCCACCCACATTCCCCCCTTTAGTTCATGTCCATGTGTCATAAGTTCTTTAGCTTCTACTTTCCCCACACTATTCTTGCCCTCCCCCTGTCTATTTTCTACCCACCGTCTATGCTACTTATTCTCTGTACCTTTTTCCCCCCTCTCTCCTCCTCCCACTCCCCTGTTGCTAACCCTCCATGAGATCTCCATTTCTGTGGTTCTGTTCCTGTTCTAGTTGTTTGCTTTTGTTTTAGGTGTGGTTCTTAATAGCTGTGAGTTTACTGTCTTTTCACTGTCATATTTTTTATCCTCTTTTTCTTAGATAAGTCCCTTTAACATTTCATATAATAAAGGCTTGGCGATGATGAACTCCTTGAACTTGACCTTATCTGAGAAGCACTTTATCTTCCCTTCCATTCTAAATGAAGGCTTTGCTGGATAGAGCAATCTTGGATGTAGGTCCTTGCCGTTCATGACCTGGAATACTTCTTTCCAACCCCTTCTTCCCTGTAAGGTCTCTTTTGAGAAGTCAGCTGACAGTCTGATGGGAACTCCTTTGTAGGTGACTGTCCCCTTATCCCTTGCTGCTTCTAGAATTCTCTCCTTCATTTGAATCTTGGCTAATGTAATTATGATGTGCCTTGGTGTGTTCTTCCTTGGGTCCAGTTTCTTTGGGACTCTTTGAGCTTCCTGGACTTCCTGGTAGTTTATTTCCTTTGCCAGATTGGGGAAGTTCTCCTTTATTATTTGTTCCAATAAGTTTTCCACTTGTTGCTCTTCTTCTTCCCCTTCTGGTACCCCTATAATTTGGATGTTGGAACATTTAAAGATGCCCCAGAGGTTTCTAAGCCTCTCCTCATTGTTTTGAATTTTCTTGTTTCTTCATTCTTTTATGTTTGGTTGTTTCTTTCTTCCTTCTGGTCCACTCCATTGATTTGAGTCCCAGTTTTCCTCCCATCTCTATTGGTTCCCTGTGCATTTTCCTTCATTTCACTTAGCGTAGCCTTCATTTGTTCATCTAATTTGTAACCAAAATCAACCTATTCTATGAGCATCCTGATCACTAGGGCTTTGAACTGTGCATCTGATAGGTTGGCTATCCCTTCGTTGCTTAGACGAATTGGCTCTGGGACTTTGATTTGTTCTCTGGCTTGAGCCATTTTTGGTATTTTTTTTTGTTTGTTTGTTTGTTTTCTTTTTGGTCTGGTTGCTGCTGTTACGTAGTGAGGGGTGCAGCCTTAGGTGTTTTCCAGTGCAGGGCAGCCCAGTTGCTGAGTTGTGACGCTGCCTGTGGGGGTGGGGTCCGAGAGGGAACAATGGTGCCTGCTCTGCTCTCTCCTGGATTCCAGTCCCCTCTGCTGCTTCCCCTTCGCCTGGATTATCTGTGTGCGCGAATGTGGGACCACCTGGTCAGCTGGCCACCTTGCGTGGCCTCACTGGTTCTGCACAGTTGCCACCCAGTGCCTGGGGTCCGCCAGCCACCGCCTTCATGCATGGGAACCACTAGCCACTGCCGCCTGCATTCCTGGGTCCACACCTCCACTTTTTCCTCCCACGACTCCGCCCCTCTTACCAGTCTGGATGAATCGTTGTTGGACTTCTGTACAGTTCAATTTTCTATAAGTTTCCGTTGTTTTCTTGTTTTTAAATCTTTGTTGTCCTTAATTTTGGTTGTGAGAGGAGGCACAGTGTGTCCACCAATGCCTCCGTCTTGGCCAGAAGTCCAGGAAATTTCTTTTAAAATCCACTTAACCGCTACAATTTAGAGGAGAAGAGATAGAATGGAGTTGAGCAAAAAGGTCAGGCATGCCTCCTTGTGAACATGAAACTCTCTCCAGTTGCCTCAATTTTGGGTAATCTGTTCAGCATGTGTACTTTACACATTGGTTCTGTTCTTCTTCCATACAATGTTGGCAGAGAGCTTGAAACCTGGAGAAAGGTTTCACACCATTAGAAGGATTCAGGGTACTAGTATCCACAGTAGGTCTTTCTTCTTGTCTCCTGCTTATCATCACGTGAGTAGAGGTGAGGAATGGCAGGAATATGGGACATCTTGGGGCTTAGAAAAGGAAGAACTAGCCCTCAAAGTGCTGGCGGTAGAGTGTCTAGCTGGCTGCTCTTGCAACAGAATAAAATGCTCAGCTCCTTTGACTCCATCTTGTTCAAACATGCTTTTTGTTCCTATGGCCTTTTGGTTAATAGCATGTGCTTAGTCTTGCATGCAACATTAGAAGAATTCTTCTTGCAGAATTTTACAAAAACCCCCTACCAGAAAATTGCCCCTTCCGAGGAGATAAAAGTATGTGCTGTTTAACCTCTTGACCAGGCTCATATCAACAGACTAAAAACAAAGCTTCCTTGAACCCTTGATGGCACCCAGATGTTACCTGGGTAACTATCTGTGACAGTTACCTCTTGCCCCTCCCATTTCCCCCTTCCCTTGGTATAAGAGAAGCCTGAATTCCGTACTTTCTTAGTATGGTTCTTTATGATGCTAGTTCCCCATCTTCTAGGTTTCTGGCCTTTCCAAATAAAGTTGCTTTTCTTGTCCCAACACTCTGTTACTTGATTTATTGGCTGTCATGGGGTGAGCAGTAGGAGCTTAATTCAGTTACACCTTCTGATTACCTGAATCCATCTCCTGGCTCTAAATAAAAGTCTAAAATGTGCCTTAGTAAAAGGAGGAAAAATAAAACATACAAATCAAATCAAAGTCTTTTACATAGCTGTTAATTTTTTGTATGCTCTCAAATGTATTGGTGGAAAAAAAGTTCCATTTATAGAATTCTTAGAGAAACTTGCTCAGCGGTATCCTTTTTTGAGTCAGGCAGTCAACTTCCTGAAAGTTCCCCTGAAACTTACTTGTGACTTTCACCCTGACCCTCTGGTGCTGAGTAAGAGTTTGCCCTGCACAACCCTGAACATCCCTAAACTGGTCTTAGCCTACAGCAGTTCAATACAGGGAGGATGAACCTGCTGTGTGTCTGCCCTGTACCTGCACATTCTTCTGGGAGAAGTAACCTTTCTCTTAGAAAAGGATCCTTCTCTGCCATATCCAACTATGTGGGGTCATGGAAACTGCCATGACCCAACCCTTCTGACCACACTTGATTGGACTGGGATAAAAACTGATCCAGGTGGCCAATCGATCAGCACCTTTCCTAAGAGCTTTGAATCTTTTTTTAATGTTTCCATTGCTCTTGGGTATAAAACTAGGAATTATGATATGACCTAGCAGTTCATATGATAATTCCACATTTAACATTTTATGGGATCACCAAACTCTTTCCCAAAGCAGCTCTACTATTTTACATTCCCATCAGCAATGTAATGATGCTTCCAATTTCTCCACACCCTCACCAACACTTTCCCTTTTTATTTTAGCCATCCTAGTAGGAGTGAAGTGGCGGTACCTTACTGTGGTTTTGTTTTTTTTTAAGTATATTTTATTGATTATGCTATTACAGTTGTCCCATTTTTTCTCCCTTTTCTCCCCCTCTGCCCTGTATCCCCCTTCCCTCCAGCATTCCCACCTTAATTCATGTCCATGGGCCATACATATAAGTTTTCTGGCTTCTCCATTTTCTAGACTATTCTTAACCTCCCCCTGTTTTCTACCTACCAATTATGCTTCTTATTCTCTGTACCTTTTCCCCCATTCTTACCCCTCCCCCAGCCTGCCAATAACTGTCCATGTGATCTCCATTTCTGTGATTCTGTTCCTGTTCTAGTTGTTAGCTTAGTTTTTCTTTTTGGTTCAGTTATTGATAGTTGTGAATTTGTTGTCATTTTACTGTTCGTAGTTTTGATCTTCTATTTCTTAGATAAGTCCCTTTAACATTTCAGCTGATAGTCTTATGGGAACTCCTTTGTAGGTAACTCTTTTCTTTCTGTTGCTGCTTTTAAGATTCTTTTCTTAGTTTTAATATTGGGTAATTTAATTATGATATGTCTTGGTGTGTTTCTCTTTGGGTCCAACTTGTTTGGGAATCTCTGAGTTTCCTGGACTTGTGTTTCTATTTCCTTCATCAGACAGGGGAAGTTTTCCTTCATTATTTTTTCAAATAAGTTTTCAATGTCTTGCTCTTCCTCTTCTCCTTCCGGCACCCCTATAATTTGGATGTTGGAATGTTTAAAGTTGTTCCAGAAGTTCCTAAGGCTCTCATCATTTTTTGGAATTCTAGTTTCTTCATTCTGTTCCAGCTGCATGTTTATTTCTTCCTTTTGTTCTAAATCATTGATTTGAGTCTGTTTCCTTCCCTTCACTGTTGGTTCTGTGTATATTTTTCTTTATTTCACTTTGTATAGCCTTCATTTCTTCCTTTATTTTGCAACCATACTCAATCATTTCTGTGAGCATCCTGATTACCAATGTTTTGAACTCTGCATTTGATAGGTAGGCTATCTCCTTGTTGCTTAGTTCTTTTTCTGAAGTTTTTTTTTTTTATTTTTTATTTTATTTTGGCCATATGTCTTTGTCTTGGAACACCTGTTACTTTGCAAGTGGTGGAACATGAGGTATTTACCAGGGTAACACTTCACTTTGTTGTGGTGCTGTATGTGGAGGAGGGGTAAAGAGGGAACAATGCTGTTTGCTTGGCTCTCTACTGGCTTTCAGTCACTTCCATTACCCACAAGTGACTGTGCTCTTCTGGGCCGATTCCCAGGTGGGTGGGCTTTTGTACATTCTAGGATCCTATGGGCCCCTCCAATGAACTTTTTTTGTGATACTGGCAGTTTCTCCCGCTGCTGCAACCCCCATGGATTTTTTATAGCCAGAAATTTGAAGCTTTCTTTCCCAGTGATGGAACCCTGGGTTTTGCTGTCTCCCTCACCAGTTATTCTTCCTGGTTTATCCACATGCAAATGAGACCACCTAGTCTGCCTACTGCCACCATGCTGGGTGTCCTTACCACCCTCGCTGCCTGTCTCCACCCTTCCTACCAGTCTCAATGAGTGTTTCTTCTTTAGCTTGTTGGTTTTGGAATTCCATACAGTTCAATTTTCTGGAAGTTCTGGATTTTTTTTTTGTTGTTGTTGTTTTAAATTGGTTGTTATCCTTCTTTTTGTTGAGCAAGGAAGTGAACTGTATTTACCTATGCCTCCATCTTGGTCAGGAGTTTTGAACTTCAGAGAGAGCACAGTTAATCCTTTTTCTGTACATGTGTAAGTTTTTAAGTACTTGGTGTTTTCCTAAGTCCCAGATGCTACTCTGACCCTCCCAGGGTTTAAATTTGTGACACACCTTTATGTTCTTCCAGTAAATTCTTTTGTCTAAACTATTTGAGAATGGCTTTCTATTGTTTATGTCCAACAGTCGTAATGAATACATATGGGAAAGTCCATGTGAAGATCACAGTATGGTCAGGAAAAGTAGGCTGGACCAGAGTATTCCCTTCCCTGTAAACAGATGATATGGAACTAGATTTTCAGAAGACTGCTTGCCCTAACTGGTGTTGCTTGGCAGGTGTGGCATTGTTTTGCAAAATGAAAGGTCGCTGGTTCTAGGGTACATGCCTGGGTTGCAGCAGGTCTGCTGTTGGGGGCGCAGTTGGTGGCGCATGGGAGGCAACCAATGATTGTTTCTCTGACACATGATATTTCTCTCCCTCTTTTTATTTCTTCCTCTCTAAAAATAAATAAATATTTTTAAAAAGGAAGAAGATTGCTTGGTGAGCAGAAAATCAGAACAAAGGGAATTAACCATATGATTAGAGCAAGGGTGTCAAACTCATTTTCACTGGGGTCCACATCACCCTCGCAGTTGCCTTCAAAGGGCCGAATATAATTTCAACTCCTTTACAGTTAAGGAGTAGTTACATTTATACAGTCCTAAAATTATATTGGTGGGAGAGCAGATGGGTGCAGCCGCTGTGGAAAACAGTATGGCATTTCCTCAGAAAACTAAAAATGGAACTGCCTTTTGACTTGGCAATTCCACTGCTGGGATTATGCCCTAAGAATCCTGAAATGCCAATTCAAAAGAACTTAGGTACCCCAATCATCATAGCAGCATAATTTACAACAGCCAAGTGCTGGAAGCAACCTAAGTGCCCATCAGTAAATGAGTGGATCAAAAAACTGTGGTACATTTACACAATGGAATTCTATACAGCAGAAAGAAGGGGCTTCTACCCTTCCTGTCAGTATGGATGGAACTGGAAAACATTATGCTAAGTGAAATATGCCAGGCAGTGAAAGACAAATACCATATGATCTCACCTTTAAGTAGAACCTAATCAACAAAACAAACAAGCAAGCAAAATCTAACCAGAGACATTGAAATTAAGAACAATCTGACAGTACCCAGAGGGGAGGTGGGAGAGGTTAATGGGGAGTAGGAGGAAGGTTTGTCAGGAAGATGTATAAAGTACACATGGACAAAACCAAAGAGGGGTAGGATTGAGGGTAGGAGGTAGGGATAGGTGGGGCGGGGCGGGGGGAGTTGTGGTGGGAAAATGGAGACAACTGTAATTGAACAACAATAAAAAAAAGACAGAAAAAAGTTCTCATCAAGAAAAAAACTGTAAACATGTGAGGTGATAAATTTTAAACTTAATAATTTCACAATATATACTTATATTAAATCATCATGTTGTACACCTTAAAACAAAGAAAAGAAAAGTCCCTGGCTTTTATGGAAGGGAAATCCTAATAAGATAGAATTCTCTCTATATATAATAACCCAATTAAAAATATATACTGTTGTGAACCCTGACAAAGAAGACATCTACTAAGATGGACTCCCGCTGACTAACTGGGCTCAAATTTCAAAGAACAGAGCCAGCAACCATTTCTACACAGAGGCCTCTGATGTAAAATGTACTTCAGGGAGAAGCCTGCACTGAACTACCCACCTCTGCACTCGACTGCCTGCCTGACCTGTGTTACTGCCATCTGAGCAAGCCCTAATAAAGGAGTTCCTGGAATCATATTTTAGCCAGTAGGATTGAGATGGCCCTCATCCAATAGGAGCTGCAAAACTCCAACCAACTAGACTGGCTCTATTCTGACCAATCAGGATGCTGCCTTTGGATGAATCAAACTGTGAGGATTTGGAGTCCTCGTTTGCGTACGATAGAACAATCAGGGACCAGGAGCAGGGACTTTTCTATATAAGCCAGTGCCCCTCTGGCTTGGAAAGCACACTTTCTCTTTCCACTGGAGATTGAAAAATATGTCTCCCTGGCTGAGCTGAAACACCAAAGATGTCTCACTAGAGCAGAGTAGAGTGGACCAGCACAGGCCAGAACAGGCTGACATAGAATGGAGCAGACCAGAGCAGAGTGGAGTAGCACAGAGAAGAGCTGAGCAGAGCTCTCTAGCCAGAAAGGTGCCTGGCCCCTGGGTTTCCTCACAGCTGTCCTATATCACAACTGAGCTGATTTGCACTGAATAGTTTCCTTCTTCTCTGAACCCTGAAATTGGAGATACTACTTGGCATTAAAGTAGCACCAATGACCATTGGTTGACACTGTTATGTATACCAAATCTAATAGCCTCTTCTACATCTATTTTATTTTTACAGGGTTGGACACCCTCACTTTGAAACTTGATCCTGCTCTTGGATGTAAATATTCCAAGAAGAGATAGAATAAAAGTTGCAGTTCAGACCTTGCAACTAGTTTGTGAAATTAGTTCATCAATGACATTTTTAGAAGTCTTTTTACAAATATTGATATGAAGGCCTAAGTTCTTTTGAGCATTGTAGATTTGCTTTTAATATGTAGCTTTACAGACCATTTGGAGTTCATTTTGTAATCTGATGTAAGCTCAGTTATCTTTCTCTATACAGTGCATCGATTTTATAAATATAACAAATGTTCTATCCTTTATCATTGATTAAAAAATTAAATTGACATTAGAGCAGGAGACAGAGAAACATCAGTTCGTTGTTCCACTTATTTATGCATTCATTGGTTGATTTTTGTATGTGCCCTGACCTGGAATCAAACCTGCAACCTTGAAGTATCAGGACGATGCTCTAACCAACTGAACTACCGTGACAGTGCTATCATTTATGTTTTTCTTTTTCTTTTTAGTTGTACTTTTTCCATTACAATTTATCCCCCTTATACTCTTTCACCTCCACCACACCCTGCAATCACCATCGATTCTTTTATGCCAGTTCAACTATAGACCAAGTTCTCATATAGAGAAGGATTTGTGGCATACATTCTATTTAATTGGCCTATTTGTTTCTGTGTTAATGCTACACTCTTTTAATTAACATACCTTTGTAATGCCCTAATACAATAGTTTTTTTCAAAATTGTCTTAGTTATTTGTGAATTGTTGACCTTTAATATATATTTTTAGAATCAGTTTTTCAAATTCCCCAGTAAAATCTTGCTAGAATTTTTACTGGGAATATTGAAGTTTCTACATTTACATTAATTTGGAGAGAACTGACACAGAATGGTGTTTTGTTCCACTTAGTTTGGTCTTTAAAAATTTTTAATAAAGTTTTAAAGGCAATATATATATTTATATCTATATGCATACATACCATGTTAGGAGATGGTAAAGTTCTATGAAGAATAACGAAATAGAGTAAGATGATGGAGAGTGACTAGAGATCACAAGAGGATGGAATTGATCTGTGATGGTCTCTTTAACAAGGGTAACTGAGCAGAGAGCTGGATTACATGGAAGAATGTGTCCTATGGAAGACCCATTGTCACAACATTAAAGGTCAAGTGAATGGCAAGGGCAAACATCTTGAGGTTGTGATGGCTCCAGTTAAAAAAAGATGGGTATGGTCACTGGGCAAGGAGAGGTATAGGAGGTGAGGTTGGGAAGTCAGAGGCAGTTGCAGACCTTGAGACCATGTTAAGGCTTGATATTTGATAGTTATGGGAAGCCTTTGAAAGTAAACTAAATTTATTAACTTTTGTAGTGGTTGCCCTAGAATTTGCGATGTACATTTACAACAATACTGGGACAAACATCTTTGTACATGCCCTCGTGTAGATTTGTGCTTGTTTATTTGGGGGTATATATCTCAGAGTGAGATTTCTGAGTCACAGAGTGAACGTGGACTTAATTTCACTAAAGACAGCCAGACTGTGTGCTAACCAGCAGTGCATGACAGATCCCATCTCTCTGTCTACTTGAACATTCAGTATCATTAAATTTCTATTTTTTGCCAGTCTGTTGCACAAAAATTGATATCATTTTAATTTGCATTTCTTTGGTTACTAGTGAGCAAATGTTTTCTTTAGCTACTTATATCCACCTCCTGTTCACTCACTACCTCACTCTCCCTTGGTGAATTACAAATTCTGTGTTAACTGCTTTGTTTTCTGATTTTACTTGCTTTATTTTTATGTATATCCTAGATGGTACTGACTTTAGATAGTATTTTAGAAATATATAGGGTTTTTTTTTTTTTTTGATCTTCTAGTATAGGGCCAAACATACACATACTGATTACATGCTACTTTATTATAAAATCTTTAATTTATAAGTTAATGCTTTAGGTTATTTTTTAAAATGTGTGTAAAGCTATGAATGTCATTTCAAAAGTAAAAATGGCACTATAAAATATTTCTTTAAAAATGCTGTAGGTGGAGGGGAAAATATTGAATTTCACATGATTGGCTTTTGACATTTCTAAATACTTTTTTCTTAACCTATCACCCATGGGTTAACCTCACTTATATTATACATTTTAAATTTTTATTTATTTTAAAATATACTTTATTGATTATGCTATTAGTTGTCCCATTTTTCCCCCCTTTACTCCCCTCTGCTTTCAGCTGGCTTTCAGTCACTTCCTCTGCTACCCACAAGCAAATTGGGCTCTTCTGGTGCTGATTCCTGGGTGAGTGGGTTTGTGTATGTTCTAGGACCCTGTGGGTCTCTCCAACGAACTCTCCTGTGAGGCTGGGAATTTCTCTTGCTGCCTCATCCCCCACAGGTTTTTTCAGTCAGAGGTTTTGAGGCTTTATTTCCCTGTGCTGGAACCCTGGGTTGTGTGGTCTGTCTTGGTCCCCAGTTGTTCCTCCTGGTTTATCTGCTCACAAATGTGGGACTGCCTGCTCCATCAGCCACCGCCTCGCCCACCCAGGTCCTCCAGCCACTGCCTTGTCACGAGTTCTCTCTGCCCCTGGCTGCCTGTCTCCATCCCTCCTACCAGTCTGGATGAATGTTTCTTCTTTAACTCCTTGGTTGTCGGACTTCCATACAGTTTGATTTTCTGGAAGTTCTGGTTATATATTTTTTAAATTTGTTGTTGTCCTTCTCTTGGTTGTTTGAGGAGGCAGACTGTGTCTACCTATGCCTCCATCTTGATGGGAAGTCTTACACACTTTTGAAAAATAGCTTCATTAAGATGTATTTCACACACCATATAGTTCACCCATATAAAGGGTACAAAAATTGTGTTATATATATGTACAATTTTGCCATTTAAACCATTTAAAAATGTACAATTCAATGGCATTAATTATATCCACATTGTTGCAAACCATCACATTACTTCCAAAGTTTTTCATCACCCCAAACCAAAATCCTGCAACAATTAAGCAGTAAATCCCCTTTCTTCCTCCTCCCCCGCCACTGGTAACACTGATTACATTTCGATCTCTTGAATGTTGCCTATTCTAGGTACTTACATAAGTGGAGTTGTACAACATTAGTCCTTTTGTGTCTGGATTATATTTTACTTAACATAATGTTTTTAAGTTCATCCATATTGTAGCCTGTGTCAGAACTTCATTTCTTTTTATCGATGAATATATTCTATCATATATAAATACCACATTTTGCTTTTCCATTTATCTATTAATGAAGTTCTTACCACTTGTCAATCTCAAGCATTACAGTATGAGAGTCTTCTAATTAAGCACATTTAAAATATTTCAAGGACTTTCCCTTTAACAATCGGAAAGGAGAGGTTTCCCTTGCCCTATTAACCAATAAATTTTCACTGTAATATCATACTTTGTATTTTATCTAATAGTTAAAAGTCACTAGTGACATTAATGACTTTGATGCTCAAATTGTACCAGATTTGGCTGGGGGCTGCCTCTTCAGGTTGGCCCTTGTCCTTTGACATGTCCCCCATTATTTTTTTGAGCATTTTCTTACTTCTATGCATAAGGTGCCCCAGGTTCCTCTTGTGCATTCCCCTGCCCTAGTCTTGAAATCAGACATTTATTCAGGAAGTCAAACATGTTTTCAATATTTGCAATACTTATTTGAGAAGTATGTTTCAAAATGATGTAATTTTATATCGTTTAATATTTAGTGCCAATTAGTTTCTAGGGCCATTTTAAACCTTTTAATACAACCCAATAAATCCCAAGAGATCCTGATCTTGTGATCAAGATTCTCCCAAGTACAATAGTTTTTAAGAATATGAACTAATTAGGCTGGCAAGGGATGAGTATTCACATTTAAAAACAATGTGGTTTACAAATAACACATGTAAAATGAAACACACCTCAGTAATATTTGCATCTTTGTAAATACTTTATTCTGTTTCTAGGTCCAGCGTTGAAATTTACATGTTATTTTAAAGACAACTAATATACAGGTCACTGAAATGAAATGTACAACAAGTTTATGTGATATAAGATACACATGAGAAAACCTTAAATGTTAATTTGCTCTTCTAGGAACATCAGGACTTATAGAATTGATACTGGCCTTTATATTTATTACTTGTTTCTATAAGTTATTGTGGATCCTTCCAGAGAGCATATTGTGCTATTGTGTCTAAGAAATTAGTGAATAACTAGGTTTTCCACTGTATCATAGTACAAAGCATTACTTCATTCCTAGGCCTTCTCACAGGATCCAGTATCTGTTTTCGTAAAAGTGTACTTTCTTTTTACTAAGTTTGTTAATGAAATCTTGTTAAGAAATTATTGAATCAGAAAGTAATACAAGGCATTTTTGTATTACAAAGGAAATTAGTGAAGATTTAAGAAGATAAACATTTGGTACTTTAAAAAAACCTCAAATTCTGACAGTTAGAGCAATATTCCCACATGATGTTTTCCTAAAAAAGACCTTTTCCAGCTTGTTTCCAGACTTCTTTTACTCCTCTGATGCTTTCTTTTTTCACACATTTCCAGTACTCTTGAACACTTTGTTGTTGTGGTACCTGTTAACCAAAAGTAAAACTTAAGGGGCTATTTTACCGAAGGCTAAACATGACTTCACGTGTGCATTGTTACTGTTTACTTCCCACACTCCTGCAAAACATATTTGTGGTGGATTATGTTGTAAAAGGTGATTGCAACAGAACTGTACAATAAGGGTAAAAGATAAAAGTGAATGTGATGTAAGAACATCCACAGGATAATCAAGGAATGGATACATGATTGGAGATTCCTCCCTCATAAGAATAGGAAGACTTTGGTTGATCTTCTTTTATATATTGGCTTTAAAATATAATTATTTAATAATTTTTCCTTTTATAATATATGTGGAATAAAAATAAGCCTAAAAGTCTGACTTAACCTTAGAATAAATTAAAAAGAAACTACAGGTCACAATATATTTGATGAGAAATCTTAAGAATATAATTCATTTAAGTGCTGAGTTAAAAAGAACTGTGTGGTTATTATTTCTCTCAACTAGTCAAGAAAGTGGAAGTTTGACAAAGCTGTGACTCTGGTGAGCACAGGGGCACAGCATTGCTGGAAACCTGCCACACTGAAGCAGAGTCTACTTCAGATTGTGTATGTCCGTTTCCTATTGCTGGTTTTCAGCTCTTCTCTTTAATGTTTTCTGAGAAATGGTAGAGGCTCTAGGTATATTAAACTGTTAACTGCAAAGGTTGGTTTAATTTCCAGTAATATGATTATTAACTATGAGGTGTTGGATGACTACAAAGCTTGTAAGACATGTTTGTTAGTGGAAATCATATTTGCTTATTTTCCGTAAGTAATGTTTGTGGCAGGATGTGAATGTGCCACAACTAAGTTATAAGTTGATTTATTTTTGTAAACCCACCATATTTTTTCTATCTCATCCTCTGTTCTACCCTAACTGCCTACTTACTACATGGTCCTGTCTGGACCCAGGTTTCCAACCTGCACACTGCCTTCCTGAGAGGGGTTCTAGCAGATTCTCATCTAAAATAAATTTTGGGTTTGATCTGTCCCAGCTATAGGCCAATATATGAATTTGAGTGAATAATGGTAATAGCCAACACCAATTGCAAGTGTCTCAGCCACTATACTAAGTATTTTATACTTAATTCTCTTAATAATTCTTTCTGGTAGATCCTGTTAGTTTCCTCATTGTACAGATGAGAAATCTGAGACTGAGAAAAATTAAGTGGCTTTGTAAGATTTGGTAGTTAACAGGTGATAGAGCTGGGATTTCAAACTAGGTGTGTTTGCCCTGACTGGTGTGGCTTGGTTGGGCGATGTCCTGCAGAACAAAAAGTCACTGGTTTGATCCCCAATTGAGGCACATATGAGAAGCAACCATCAATGTTTCTCACACTGATTTTTCTCTCCCTCTCTTTCTCCATCCCTTCCCTTTCCTCTAAAAATAAAGAAATAAAATCTTAAAAAAAGAAACTAGGTGTGTCTAGCTGCAAAGCCCAAAGTAAATTCTAGGCTATGATTTCTGAGTAATGGTTTCTGGTTAGATTTGTATTTTAAAAAATGCAAAGAAAAATGTTAGATCATATCTGCAGGGATATTTCTTTATAAATTATGAAAACACTACTTAAGATGACACATTTCTTCCAATTCTAGGTTTAACACCATTTAATTACATGTAAACATGTTATTTAAAAATTCAAAGTCTGTTACCCATAAACCTCGATGCATCCTGTTTTTTAACACTCCAAGGAACTCTCCATGACTAAGACATTCATCGCCATCCAAATCAAAGATCTTGAAGACAGTGTCCAAAATGTTGTTTGAGAGCTCCTGTCCTGTAGCTACTTTCACAGCTCTCTTAAACTCTGCTAAAAAAGAAAACATAAACCAACTCACCCACTATGTGAAAGTCTAAGTAAAATTAATCTAATTTTTCATAATTTGAGAATTAAAAATAAATCTAACTATTAACTATATGGGCAGTAAAACAAAAAATATATAAAAATATATTCATATATAAATTTGGCTGACAAGTGCCACAGAAGTACCCTATTTGCCATGCATAATGCACTCCTGTGTATAATGCAAACCCACACTTTCATGTGCATTATACACAGGCTCATTATACCCATGTATGATGTGTGTGTGTCTTTATTTTACCCTCAAAAGTTTGGGCAAAAAAGTGCGCATTACACATGGCAAAATATGGTAACTGCAAGTGGCTATTTTAATTTAATCAATGTTTCAAACACAAGTGTTTAAACATTTCTTTCTCCCTCTCAGGGAAAAGTAAGAAAGTAAAAGCAAGCAGAGTAATTGTGAAATATAAGTATTGTGCTGTAAATCCGGAATAACCTCGATGAATTAAGTAAAGGCCAGTCCATTGTTTTTACTGCTAACTGGCACCTTGGTTGGTATCATCTAGTTGAAGAGATAATAAAAATTAAATGATGCACTGAACTTACCTAGTCTGACAGGGCGATGAGCTAAATTAAACATCTGCATGGCAATAGCAAAGTCTTCCAAGTGGGTTGTAAAATGACAAAATGACTTGAACTCATCCAGACTAATACTCTAATAAACAAAAGGGAGTTTTTATTACAATTTTGTAGTTACATTAAATAATCTTATGAAATAAGTGTTAGTCCTCTTTTCTATCATAAAGCTTAGGAATTGCTATCTTTCCAAGTAAGTCTATTAAAAAGTTTGAGATGTAGAATAACAAAGTTACGGATTTTAGAGATTAGGATGAACCCCAAGAGATAAATTTTTTTTTTAATTACTAGGGCACTGGGTGTGATTGCAGACTGTATACCGTGTGAATGGAGTTGTGCAGTGCAAGAGTTGGGATTGTCCTGTTATGGACTGATTCTGTCTCTTCAATACTCATGTGTTGAATAACCCCCAATGTGACTAGATTTTGAGATGGGAGGTCTAATTTGATAGGGCTGCTGTCCTGATAAAAGACACCAGAGTGCTCTCATTCTGTGTGTGGAGAGGAGAGGCTTCACCGGATACCAAACTTGCCAGCACCCTGATCTTTGGCTCCCAGCCGCCAAAATTGTGAGAAAATTAGTTTGTCGTTTAAGCCACCCAGTCTGTGGTATTAATGGCAAGTTGAGAATACTAATACATCCTGTGAAGTGGGCTACCTCCTAGCTTTTCTTAGGTTTATCAGTGGACATAGCATTGAGTTTTGGAGTTAGATGGACCTATGTTGAAATTCCCGTTGTGCCATTTATTATGGCATTATATATTTAATAGGGTAAAATGTCACACACTTCATAGTTCTTGATTTTTTAAGATCCCATTATAAATTAGAGACATTGGTCTATTACATGTGATCCCAATATTTCCCATTTTGTTAATTTTTAATTTTGACTTTGACTATAATTTTGGGGGTGAGGGGAATCAATAGACTTTTAATTTTAGGTAGTAATTTCATAATTTTTTTCTTTAAAACTTCTGGGTTTTCTTTAAAACTTCTCTAAGATGGCTGTTTCCAAGTTTTCTTCTATTCTTACCTCTGTTTCCTTTTCCTTTTTAACATTTAATTCTTTGATCCATCTGGAATTTACTTTAAAGTAATGAGTAAGGTAGAGACTTAACCTGTATTTTCTTTCTCAGATGGCCGGTGAATTGTCCTAATGCCATTTAACAATTCTTCTTTACCCAACTAATTTGTAATAATAGCTTACATATACTAAATTTTCTATGTGTATTTGGGTCTATCTCTGGACTTTATATTCTGGTCAACTGATGCCTATCAAAATCATTGTAACTGTTTTAGTTACAAATAGTTGATGATATATTTTAATATCTTTGCATTTTCTCTTAAAGACCACTTTTTTAGAGTAGTTTCAGGTTGACAGCAAAACTGAGGAAATCATATTTCCCTGCATCCTCAGAATTTCTTTTCATATAAAACTTCATGGCATTTTTTATTGAAACCTGTAGTGTTCAGCAGTGGTTCGTTCTCACGTTCTCTCGTAATTCCTGCATAGAAGAAGGATCACACTTTGGTGCCTCCTTGAAGTTAGGTTGAGCCATGTGATCAGTCTAGCCAGTCACCAAGGGTGGTCATGTTTCTAGGACAAAACATTTAATTGCCAGAACATGACTCGCTCCTTTCTCTTCCTACACCAGCCTCTGAAAATGGTGTTTTTTTCAGGTGGTGGAGCTCCAAGATGGCAGAGCTTCAAAAAGTCTAGGTCTCCAAGCACCACATGGGTGGTCTCCCACCTGCCATGCTGGAGATGTGGCATGGTCAGGAAAGAAGCCTTCCTCGTGTCAACCACAGTGATTTCAGGGTTAGTCTGTAACTGCAGTAAACAGGCTCTTCTGATTGGTATGGCCATCCCATTTACAGACTAATTTAAAGGAGAACTACTGTATTTATAATGCTATGACTTTCTATTCAATCACAGGGAATGTCTCTACAATCAGATAAATTTTATTTCACATCCATTAAAACTTTAAAGTTCGTTTCCACATATCTGTAGTTAATTTATAATTGTTATATATTTCTGTTGCAATTATAGGTGCAATCTTCATTATGTTTTATTATCTTTTTCTTCACTATAAAAATAGCTTTAAAATTATATGAAAATACATGCCCATTTAAAAAAATTTTTGAAATAATGTGTAAAAACATTACGTAAAGTAAAAATCCCTTGAAATCTCACCACTGTACATTAACTGTTTGGCAATTATCATTTCATGCATTTCACATATATAAACACACACACATATGGCACTACATTTTCTGACCTGGAATTTTTATACAGGGCAGCTACTTCTGATATAGCATTAGCATTGTCACAGGCATTTAATTTAGTTTTTATTGTTTCTAATGTTTTTTTCCATTTGATTCTCTTGGGTTCTCTAGGCATATAATCACATCATATGCAAAGATAACTGTGACCTCCTTTCACATTTTCATACTTTTTAATCTTGATTTGCCCTAAGATTTCCAGAACAACAGGAAGTGATGGCATTGACAGTGGACATTCCTGTCTTATCTTGACTTTACTGGAAATGCCAAACTCACGGCTGCTATACTGATTCTTAGTTAACAGTTTATTAGTAAGAAAATAGTGTATGCAGAACTTGCACTTTTTGTATTTATTTTCATACTTAAACAATAGAAAGCAGCTCAGTCTTGGTTAGTTTGGAAGTCACTTTATTTAATTATATAAATATGCCTAACATATTAGTTCATGTTCATCACAAGCATAACAAAAAGACATACCAACCTCTCCTGCTGACAACTTCTCTCTCACATTTTTCCAATAAATGTCTTTATTTTCAGTGTTAGTAAAAAAAAGGAGCCACTCTGCAAAGTCTTCTTTTCTCATGAAACTCAATCCTTTAGAGAATTGAAGGAACTCCATTTCTTGGACCTCCGTCTGTAGATTCTCCATAAACCTAAATGTTAAAGTACAGAGCTGACAGAAGTGGCCAGTGTCACACCATCAATGGGGCTGTGCAAGCACCTCTGTGAGCTGCACAAAGCATAAATGCTATGGCAAGGACTGCAAGAACCATAGTGTCCAGCAGCTGGGTAAGTCCAATACCTGCTTCAATCTGACTCCCTATACTGTTTGTTTGTGCAAATTCCACTCGGCAACCTACATTCTGACAAACTTAGACTTAAAAAATTAGTAAAATGTTGCTCTGATACAACCATAGAAAATGAAAATGTATAGAAAACAATATTTCTCCAATATAGATAAGTTGTCTATAATCAGAGAAACTTAAAATTCAGCTGGGATACTGTTTTTAGAATGTTAACCATAACTGATGGCTCCTCATATTTTTCAGATACCAAATTTGATGAATATAATTAATGGCTTTGCATCAAAAGCACAGATTTACCAGAAAGTATTTATAATCTTTTGGACACTAACATATGTCTATGTGACTTAAAAGTCTTCTTTTTTAAAAATAAAAATAAATGGTCCATGACTCTGTTTCTGTTTTGTCAGTTTATTTTGTTCATTAGATTCTACATATAAGTGAGATCATATGGTATATGTCTTTCTCTGACTTATTTCACTTAGCATAATAATCTCCAGGCCCATCCATGCTGTCACAAAAGTTAAGATTTCTTTCCTTTTAACATCTGTGTAGTATTCCATTTTGTAAATGTACCACAGCTTTGTTTGTCCATTCATTGCATGGACACATGGAACACACTGACAGCTCTCAGAAGGGAGGGGGCGGAGGGGACCGGATAAAAGAAGGTAAAGGGATTAGCCAAAGAATGTATATGTATGACTCCCAGATACAGGTAACTGTGTGGTGATAGTTGGAGGGAAGGGGGAGGGGGATGGATGGAGGCAGGTGCGGGGGGGATGGGGACATCTGTAACAGTGTCAACAATAAAAATAAATAAAAAGAAACACATAGCACTTGGATCAAACTGTCATCAACAGCTTCCTGAGAAATGTACAGCTGAAAGAATACCAGGTTAAAAATATACCTTCTTTGAACAAGAACACAGAAATGCTGATTTACTTATAACCTAAATCATGTGAAAAGCACGACTGTCTCCATGAGTTTTAACATACTGCAGATTCCTTACTCACCTTTCCACACGTTCAATGATCTGTACTCTGTACTATAATCTGTACTCTGTTATGTCACAATTTAGTGGGAATACACATGGGATGAAAAGAGGTCCAGTCCAGCTCAGTGGGAGGAGAGCTGCCACTTGACCCCCACACCTTAGAAGCATGAAGGGAGTTTAATTTTAGGCTTCTATCTGTGATAGGTCAGAGTCTGAATGTATTCAATACACATATTTATCAGTGTTATGTGTCCTTTACGGTTTAGAGTTTTATCTAAAACTTGAAGCATTTCAAATTTGGACTGAACAAAATCTACTGATACACTTTATCCTTTGTTGTACTGTGTACTGTGGTGACATTCAATTTTTTCTTATTAGGATTGTTTAAAAAATGCTTTACTTGCAAACAAATGTACAATGAAACAGGAAAGTAGAAAATATGGTATAAGAACAGGAATAGACTTCCAACCCAGATGGAGGTGTAGGTAGATACACTTCACCTCCTTGCACAACTAAAAGGACAACAACAATTTTAAAAAACAAAAAAAAAATAACTGGAACTACTAGAAAAAATCAAACTGTATGGAAGTCCGACAACCAAGGAGTTAAAGAAGAAACATTCATCCAGACTGGTAGGAGGGATGGAGACAGGCAGCCAGGGGCAGAGAGAACTCGTGACAAGGCAGTGGCTGGAGGACCTGGGTGGGCGAGGCGGTGGCTGATGGAGCAGGCAGTCCCACATTTGTGAGCAGATAAACCAGGAGGAACAACTGGGGACCAAGACAGACCACACAACCCAGGGTTCCAGCACAGGGAAATAAAGCCTCAAAACCTCTGACTGAAAAAACCTGTGGGGGATGAGGCAGCAAGAGAAATTCCCAGCCTCACAGGAGAGTTCGTTGGAGAGACCCACAGGGTCCTAGAACATACACAAACCCACTCACCCAGGAATCAGCACCAGAAGGGCCCAATTTGCTTGTGGGTAGCAGAGGAAGTGACTGAAAGCCAGCTGAGAGCTGAGCAAGCAGCTGTTCCCTCTCAGACCCCTCCCCCACATACAGTGCCACAAAACAGTAACCTGGGTTTCCCTGCCCTGGTGAATTCCTAAGGCTCTACCCCTTACAAAGTAACCCATGTGCTAAGACAAAAAAATATGGCCCAAAATAAGGAACAGGTCAATGTTCCAGAAAAAATATAACTAAACGACAAAGAGATAGCCAACCTATCAGATGAAGAATTCAAAACACTGGTAATCAGGATGCTCACAGACATGGTTGAGTATGGTCGCAAAATAGAGGAAAAAGTGAAGGCTATGAAAAATGAAATACGGGGAAATGTACAGGGAATCAAGAGTGAAGGGAAAGAAACCAGGACTCAAATCAACAGTTTGGAGCAGAAGGAAGAAATAAACATTCAACCAGAACAGAATGAAGAAACAAGAATTTTAAAAAAATGAGGAGAGGTTTCAGAACCTTTGGGACAACTTTAAACGTTCCAACATCTGAATCATAGGGGTGCCAGAAGGAAAAGAGAAACAGCAAGAAATTGAAAACTTATCTGAAAATGTAATGAAGGAGCACCTTCCTACTCTGACAAAGAAACAGACTTCCAGAAAGTCCAGGAAGCTCAGAGACTCCCAAAGAAGTTGGACCCAAGGAAGCACAGAACAAGGCACATCATAATTAAAATACCTAAGGTTAAGATAAGGAGAGAATCTTAAAAGCAGCAAGAGAAAAGAGACAGTTACCTACAAAGAAGTTCCCCTAAGACTATCAGCTGATTTCTCAAAAGAAACCTTACAGGCAAGAAGGGGCCGGAAAAAAGTGTTTGAAGTCATGAAAGGCAAGAACCTACATCCAAGATTACTCTATCCAGCAAAGCTATCATTTAGTATGGAAGGGCAAATAAAGTACTTCCCAGATAAGGTCAAGTTCAAGGAGTCCATCAACACCAAGCCCTTATTATAGGAAATGTTAAAGAGACTTACCTAAGAAAAAGAAGATCAAAATTATGAACAGTAAAATGACAACAAACTCACAACTATGAACAACCAAACTTTAGAAAACAAAGTAAAAAATCAACTAAGGAAACAACTAGAACAGGAACAGATTCACAGAAATAGAGATCACATAGAAGGTTATCAGTGGGGAGTAGGAGGAGAGAGTAGGGGAAAAGGTACCTGGAATAAGAAGCATAAATGGTAGGTACAAAATAGACAGGGGGTGGTTAAGAATAGTATGGGAAATGGAGAAACCACCAAAACTTATATGTATGACCCATGGATATGAACTAAAGAGGAGGAATGATGGTGGGAGGTGGGGTATAGGGCAGAGAGGAATAAAGGGGAGAAAAAAATGGGACAACTATAATAGCATAATCAATAAAATATATTTATAAAAAAGGAACATGAATAACTGGTTCCTTCCCTTTTTCTTTAGGTTCTAAGGCTGAAAGGTTATCAACTTAATTGCTGTTAAACTATATAGTGTCTGGTTTAAGCTACTTTCATTTTAACTAATTATACTACCTTTGAAGAACATTAAGTATATTATATGATAATAATCTTTCTAAGTCTAATATATATCTTGTTATGACATGAAAATCTGGAATATGATACTGAATATATGAACTGAAGAATTTGTAATACATAAGGCCACCAGATGCTTTCTGAATATATTTAAATAATTTGTAAGTTAGTGGACTAACTGGAAGCCCTGGGAACTTTGTTTCTCCTTGGATGGTGTTTTAGGCCCTGTGTACTGAAGCTGTGGGTGTGTACTGCACATGTGTCGTCCACCTCTGCTTTGTGTGAGGCAGCTTGAGATGAGTTTGCTAGAGTATTCACACCGCTAATCTTAAGTGTTACCAGGTTAGGTGGTTCTCCCTAAGAGCTGAGCATAAGATGTACTTACCAGCACACTATTACCTTGGCATTTATGAAAAAACTTCATGAATTTAGAACACCCTCTATTAATGAATGGTATTTCAGAAGCTAAAATAACCCCAGTCCTAAAAAGTACATCAGTATCAAAACTTGAGACCATTTTTCTTTCCTTTGTAACTACTTCTCTAATATGTCTGATAAGTCATAGAATTATTTTCAGCTTTAAAAATTTATTGGAAAAAAAATGAGGTCAAATGTACTATACCAGAAATAAACTCAGGGATTACTCCTGGTCATTATTTCTAAGGCTAACCATCATTAGAATTTAAAAGAATGAAAAGCAGAACAAGAAAAGGCCCTAAATAGGAGAGAAAAGGCAAAAGAAATCAGGAAAAACAAAACAGAGGCACTGTTTGTTATAGAGGGGTAAGCACCATCAATAGCTGCCTAAGTAGACTGAGCATCTCTGAATACATATCAATAAAGAACTAAATTTTCACATTTAGGTTATCTGTTGATTTCATAACAATAAATAAGTAACAAAAATCCCAGGAGACAGAACTTAAATTATACTTTAGTTTTTATTTAAATGGCTAAGTGGTATTTCTGTTGGGAAATCTTATGACTAGTTGTAAAAGTAAAAACAACAACAAAACAAAAAACAAAGCTAAAAACAACTCCCAAATCACAAATTTATCCACATGCTCCCTCATTAACTGCTAAATTTCTCTTGACATGCTAGTATCTACTTAATGTGCCTGTCTTTGTGGTGAACCTACTCACCCACCAAGGACCTGTGGGACTATTTTACAAACTTTGTGACCTCTTACACCTTTTAAAACAAACATGGGTATAAATATCTCTTCAGTTTCTGAGGTCTATGACCCTGGATCAAGTGCCTTTAACTTCATCAAGTCCAGTCATCAAAGGGAAGACTACCTGTCCCAAGTTTTCAGGATAGGTAAAACAATACATGTGAAACACTTAAACACATGCCAGGCACATGGTAAGTAAGTACTTGACAGACAGTAGCTTGGTAGGGCACTGAGCATGTTTGCAACTATCTTTCCCTTTTCATCCTACTCAAGCCCAGATGCAGATATTCACTGCTTTGGCTGCTCTCTTGTTCCTTGGGCTTTTTTTCTTTTAATGTAAATCATAATTTTCAGTCATATACTATAGATTTTGTACTAGTGTTGTATAGTAGGATACTTGACTAGAGTGGTTTAGATAGTATTTTCAAGGTCATGTAGATGAAATCAGAATTTAGACGCAAGTGTATGTGACCTCAAACACCATGACCTACTAACTTTCCAAGCATGTCTTGTGTTTTTAAAAAATTTAAATTATATTTTATTGTTATGCTACTACAGTTGTCTCATATTTGCCCTCTTTGCCCACCTCCACCCAGGCCCGTACTCCCTCAGGCAATTCCCACACCTCTCACTGTCCAAGTCCATGGGTTATGCATATGTTCTTTGACTTTACCTTCTTTCAACTAATTCCCATCTCCCCTCTCACCTTTGACAGCTGCTAGTCTGTTTCATGTATCCATGCTTCTGTTTCTATTTTGCTTGTTAATTTATTTTGTTCATTATGTTATACATGTAAGTGAGATCGTATGGTATTTCTTTTTCTCTCTGGCTTATTTTACTTATTTTTCTCTGATTGGTATTTCTTTTTCTCCAGGTCCATCCATGCTGTCGCAAAAGGTAAGAGTTACTTCTATGGGACACAATGAAAGCAGTCCTGAGAGCGAAGTTCATAGCCCCTTGGGCTTTGATGGCCTTCTTTAAATGTAACTTGAAAACCATACCATAGCTGCACATAGTGGTACCAACATAAACTCACTGTCTACACCTTTATTAGGCCCTCAACCCTGCCAACAGCCTCTGCCAACATGTAAAGCTCTTTTTGTTTACACAGTGGTTATTTCAAGCCCTCCACATCCTCTACAAATCTATACCATTGGCTTTGTTTGTCTTCGGTAGATGACCCTGCCCCAACTTCCTAGAGGAGTTAAAAATCATTATTCAGGAAATTCTCTCCTTTTCTTGCTATCACTACAGAAATGTGATAGCACTCAGAAAAAGAGGATGGCTAACTTACCTACCAGTCACTGAATTCCACCTCTATCCCAATGTTTCCTCTTCTGCAGGGAACTCATTCTTCTGGTCATTTGGATTCATTCCTGTATTGTTTCCTCTTTACATCATCATCTAACATGTGAGGAAAAACTTTCATATACTCCCAATCTGTTAGTGCCTGCTTTCTCTCCTTTTTTTATAGTTTACCTTCTTAGAAGACTTACTATTTATTTTGTTCCTTACCCCCTGCAATCTGGCATCTACTCCCACTGACAATATCTGAGCTACACTCACATTCTTTCCTCAAATGCTTCTTCCTTGTGTTCTCCAGCTCAGCGAATAGGCATCATCCCATTCATTCATTGGCTCCTCTCAGAAACTGGCATTACCTGACTTCTGCCCAACTCATGCGCTCCTATCTCCAGCTACTATTAATTCTTTCCCTGAAATAACCTCTTGGATTCCTCCACTCCTCCCTATTCCCACTCCCACCACCTCAGTCTAATCACCACTCCATTTCCTCTATCAGCCAGTCAGACGCTAACTGACCTCCCTGCATTCCTTTGTTTTCCTTAGCTACCTGTTCAATCTGACATCACTGCACTCTTGTGGTTCTCGGCCCTTCTCACCACTGATTAAAAACCTTCACGATTTTGCCTGTTTACCTTTTCACCCTCTTTTCTTGCTAATTTTCCCATTGCCATGTTTTTTCTTGTAATACATATTATTTTATCTATTTAGTAATCACTGAGTTCAGACAACATTGGGTTGATAATTCTTACCAATTTTGCAAATATGAATCTTTTTCCTGACTGGAAAATTGAGAAAATTAACTACCTATAGAGAGCAACAGTGTATCATTACATCGATTAAACTATTCTGAAGAATGACAGCAGACAAAATATTCCTGAGAATTTTTTTCTTACATTAAATACATTGTGTATTAGCAGCACCACAGAATAAGTTCATTTAGTACTGAATATTCTATAAATTATCAGTCAGTGTATATCAAAATTTAGGGCAGAAAAGTAGATGGTGAGATGGTGCTTCTTCTCATGTCCTTTGATGGGGGATAATTTTTGCCAGGGCCAAAGATTAGATAAAAACATCAATATTTTGTAAAGTAAAGTTTGACTTGGAGATTTAAATAAAATTATTGATTTATTGGAGTGCAAAACAGACTAAAAATTTTAAAAAAATCCTCACCTGATGATATGTTTATTGATCCCAGAGAGAGGAAGGGGGATCAGGGAGGCAGACAGCAGGGGGGAGAGGGAAGGGGGGAGAGAGAGAGAGACAGACAGACAGACACATCAATGTGTGAAAGAAATGTCGATCAACTGCCTCCTACATGCACCCCAACTGGGGATTGAACCTGTAAGCTTTTGGTGTATAGGACAATATACTCCAACCACCCAAGCCACCCGATGACGGCCAGACTTTTAAAATAATTTTTTTCCTCAGTGAAAAGTCTACACTTAACCAAGAAATGTTTTGCCCAAGCAATTTCTACATTCTTTTGTATGAACAAAGAATTTAAATTTATTTAAGTTTCTACAATAATAATGCATGACAAAAAGTCTGGCATACTGTTTGTTAAACTTGACATCAGTATCTTTTGCTCTGTATACTATTATTGCTCTGTAACTGTATTTTTTTTGACAAGTTTAATCCCATTACTAGCATTATTTCCAGAAGGCTTTATAAAGACTAGGAATCCTGTGTACAATTCATATACATTCTCAATTTCATTTTTTGAATGTTTTATTGATTTTAAAAAGGAAAGGAGAGGGAAACACTGATTTGTTGTTCCACCTATTCACGCGTTCATTGGTTGATTCTTGTATGTGCCCTGACCAAGGGTTGAACCCACAATCTTGGTGTATTGGGATGATGTTCTAAGTCAACTAAGATAACTAGCCAGGGCCTCAAAATTATGTCTTTTTAAAAATTTATTTTTATTTTTTACTTTTTTTAAAATTTTTATTTTAATTGTTGATCTTGTACATTTTCTGTCTTTTATTCTCACCTGAATCCACCACCCCATCCCTCCCCTCCTCCCTCCCATTTCCACCCCCCCATAGTTTTTGTCCATGTGTCCTTTATACTTGTTCCTGTAATTCCTTCCCCTTTTCCCCTGAAATTCCCTCCCCTCTCCCCTCTTGTGACTTTCAGCCTGTTCTCAATTTCTGTGTCTTTGGTTATATTATGCTTGTTTGTTAGTTTTGTTGATTAGCTTCCTGTTAAAGGTGAGATCATATGGTATTTGTCAAGACAAGGCTGTCCACTTTCACCACTTCTATTCAATATAGTATTGGAAGTATTAGCCACAGCGATTAGACAAGAAAAGGAAATAAAAGGCATCCAACTTGGAAAGGAGGAAACAAAACTATCATTGTTTGCAGATGACATGTTAGTATACATAGAAAATCCTATAGTCTCGGCCAAAAAACTGCTCGACCTAATAAATGAATTTGGCCAAACAGCCGGATACAAAGTCAATATCCAGAAATCAAAGGCATTTTTGTATACCAACAATGAAACAACAGAAGCAGAAATCAAGAAAAAAATCCCCTTCGATATAGCAAAAAGAAAAATAAAGTACCTAGGAATAAACCTAACCAAGGAGGTAAAAGACCTGTATGCAGAAAACTACACAACACTGAAGAAAGAAATCAAGGAAGACACAAATAAATGGAAACACATACCGTGTTCATGGATCGGAAGAATTAACATCATCAAAATGTCCATACTTCCCAAAGCAATCTACAGATTCAATGCAATACCTATTAAAGTACCAATGGCATATTTCACAGATATAGAACAAACTCTTCAAAAATTTATATGGAACAATAAACGACCCAGAATAGCGGCAGCAATCTTGAGAAAGAAGAGCAAAGCAGGAGGGATGACAATACCTGATACCAAAATGTATTACAAGGCCACTGTAATCAAAACAGCCTGGTACTGGCATAAAAACAGGCACGTGGACCAGTGGAATAGAACAGAGAGCCCAGAAATAAACCCTAGTCTCTGCAGTCAAAATTATGTCTTAAATGACAATTAAAAACTACTGAATTTTCAAATTAAAAAACTGGTTAACAAAATTAAAAAATATTGGCCATCTATGATTAAAAAAAAAGTTGTGTCCTGTTCTCTGTTTTAACTTAAAAAACAAAAACAAAAACAACAACCCCAAAACCCTTTTCTTTGAATTTTAAGTAGTCATTTCAAGGAGAAAAAGACACTGAGAAAGTTATACTTTAGTTTTGATTAGTTTTCTTTGGGAAAGAGACCATGGACACTCCATGTTGAAGAAGCTACCTGAGAGAGAGAGAGAGAGCTGAGGAAATGCAAACTGAAAGAAGCCTTCAGGAAGCTGCTGGCATCTGGGCAACAAGCTGTGAGAGGTCTTTGACAGATATGGAACTGACATGAGCTCAGCATGCATTCTGAGTGCTGACCACGTGTTATGTTCTTTGTGCTTCAGATACACTGTCTCATCCAACTCTCAGGTGCACCTCAGATTTTTCTTTATGAAAAAATTGTATATATTGTACAAATTTTAATAGCTTCAATTGTATATACAGTCAAATAAAAACTTGCATTAACAATTGGTAGAGCTGGTGTCAATAGGATCAGTGAACTAGGCTCCTTTTTCTTGCTCAGGCTGTGTAGACTTGAGTAGCTTGGAATCTCCAGGAGTGAGGGTTTATTTATACAAGCCAGCACTGTCCTTGGACACACTGTTATTAAACTGTTAGGGTGATATACACATATTATGAAGAAACCGAGTCTCCAAAAGGTTATGTACACTGCCTTAGGTCAGAGATCAAGTAAGGGTGCCAGGATCTGAACCCTGTCTTAGCCAGTCTGATGCTGGGAACAGGGTGGAAACTCAGGCCTTTGGCCCTTGTGACAGGATAAGTATGAAGGTTCACTGGCTAGGGGTGGGATGGGATGGCAGAGTGAATGGGCCATTACCTTCCTGTTTGCAAACCCTGTCAAGCTTTGATACCAGGTCAGCAAGCTGGGAAGCATGGCTGTGTGCTGGGCTGCTAGAAGCTCCCAAGCACCAGCTTGTGGGCAGACCAGCTACAGCTAATCACTTAGATCCCTGGAGCTGGAAACCCAATCAATCCCAACTCTGGTCTGGAATTTAGGAGAGGGCCTTCTACCTCATTATGGGTAGAAAGAAGGAGCCCAGAGGCTGACACGGGCAGACTGTGCCTTGTTCTGAGCACTGCAATTGGGACTGAAGACTTCCAGGACCCATGTCAGTCATCTGTAGTCTCTGAAGCCTCCACCTGGCCTAGAGCAAGAGCTTGAAAATATTTGTAGCAGTGAGTCTAAGGGCCAAGGAAGGAAGGTGCCCAATGGGTCTGTAGTGTGCTGCTCTTCCCTAAACTTGGTTGGGCTATTTCTTCCACCAGGGGGACAGTCAACAACCTTCAGAATTTGAATAGCTGAGACCAAGTCCACTTCAGATTTTTCATTTGAGAGAAAGAATAGTAATGTGAATCAAAGGGGAAAGAATAGATTAGGAAGGAAAATATTTGCATGAATTAGAGATTGTCTCTTTTCTGTTATTAGATTACTATAAAGTTGATTATTAGAATTTATAGTTTTATAGTTTACTTTTACTTTTACTCAATTCTGTAAAGTAGGCAGGACAGGACAAGTATCACCATGAAAAATTTTTAAACACTAAGAAGGTACAGTTGACCCTTGAACAACGTGTGAGTCCATGCAGTTCAAACTTGCATTGTTTAAGGGTCAACCATACTCAGGTGTTTCTTCAATTCTTACCTATAAAATTTTCTGACATGGATATAAATACTTGCATTTACCTTCGAAATTCTCTATAATGAAGTTTTCTTTCTCCTCTTTTTCCAAAGAAACGTATCTGAAGGGTTGTGCTAATTTCAGGTTCTTTCACTTTTGGCTCCTATAAAAAATGTTACAGTAATTTCAAGTAATTATAACCAAGAATAAAAATAGATCCTATAGCCCAGGACAATATCCACAAAAGACTCTTGTAACAACAAAGGCGGAAAAGAGAGAGGTAGTCATTCTGTCTGTTACTTTGCATAACAATGTTCTATAATCATCTTTGCTTAAGCAGGAGAAAAAAAGGAGGGCTGCAATACTCAAAATACTTAAGGTGGACCTAAGCAGTAAACAAAATTTTAGAAATGTTCATACCTTTTGATTCAGCAACTGAATTTCTGAGAAGTTACCCCTCATATATATTCACATATATATAAAAAATGGTATAATCACAGAATTACTAACTGTAGCATTATTTGTAATATCAAACACTGGATATTTTTAAACATCTTTCAAAAGGGGAATAGTTACATAAATTGTTACATCTGTACAACGAAGTACTATGGAGCTATTAAAAAAGAATAAGATACTCATATTAAAAAAAACAGGAGAGTATGGAACAATGTGTAGTATGTATGCTACTGCTTGTATAAAAGTGAAAAAAGATATACAGATATATTTAGTTTTATATATACGCTTATATATGCATAAAATAGCTCTGGAAGATTACACAGGAAACTGACAAGCACACATTGCTCAGGGAGAAGTGCTAACTGGGAGGAAAATTCTACCCTATATACATACGCTTGTTAACATTTTCAAGTCTACACCATATGAATGGAGCACATTTACTTAAAATATTCAGAAAAAATAAGCTACTGATAATTTTCCCAATTATTTGGGAATATTTATTTGAACAAACACAACAGAGAAGCTAATATAATATCATCTGTTTGGAAATGTTTACTTTGTCTGCACATACCTGACATTCTGTTTCATTAGTTATTGTCTTCAAGTCGTCCTGTTTACTTATGATTTTCTGCAGCTAAAAGATGGCAAACATGATTTAGATGTGTGTCTACTGGATTTTTCAAAACAACCTAAAAAAAAGATGCTATGTTTTTATTATAAAATATATGAGATATTTTAAAAATAGTAACTGAAATTCTTATACTGTAACTCCTAATGTTATGTTTTTTCCCCCAGGTCATGTAAGAATCAGAGAAGAAATAAATATGCAAGTAGTATTAACATTATTGTTATTATAATCTGGATCTTTTTTTCTCATAAAGCCAGCTTACTTAATACAGGGCAAAAATAGGCTTACAGTTGTGACACAGATACATAATACAATAATTGATAAATAATAATACAAGAATAAACTCAGTATTTTGCATATTCACAACTGTAAACCCATCTTTGCCCCCCTCAGTATATACATATTCTATTCTAAGGGCATTATTCTACAGAAACTTCATGAGTACTCTCGTTCTTCAAGAGAAATTTTATTCATAATTTTCTCTATCACTGAGACTTTATGGCCACATTTTCAAGTGAATAATTCTTAAAAAGCTACTTATATAAATGTTGTTCCTTTTCCCTTTATGCATTTATAAAGCATTAAAGTAATTTAAAGACCTACATTTCTACGTTATTATAAATTGGTAATAGAACACTAAGACTGAGTACATTAAAAAACCTACCTTTTGGAGTCATTTGTACCAATCCTCAGGTGGAAAGCAAATTAAAAGAAAATAAGTTTTTAAAAAATTAAATGTAGACAAAATCTCAAGCTACAAATTTAAATCAAACAGGAAATAAACCTTCACCCATTTTTTTCTGGGCTATTTCTTTGTTAAAAATTTAAAAATTGCTGTAGTTAAATTCCAAAATAATTACCTTAAACTTAGCTGCTTCTACTATGTCTATTTAAGAAAGTATTTATCTCTATTTCTCTAAATCCCTCAAACTTTTCAATACAGCCCTTCTTACTTTAGGGAAAAAAGTTGAAAAGCTTTATATTTGTTTTATCCTTCATTTTTTAAGGTGACAATCAAATTGTATAATGCCAAGTTCAATATCAAACATTTCTCCCTGACGGTGCTATATCTTGTTCATTTCTCATACAGGTAATATGGATCCTTTTTTAAAAAACTAAAGTATAATTGACTTACAATATTCTTTGTATTAGTTTCAGATGTACAACACTGTGACTCAATATTTATACATATTACAAAGTGATCATCATGATAAGTCTAGATACCTTCTGTCACCATAGAAAGTTATTACAGCATTATTGACTACATTCTCTATGCTGTTGGTTATTTACTTATTTTATAACAGGAAGTTTGTGTTCCTTGATTCTCTTTATGTTTTGCCCATCTCCCCACTCTTGTCCTTCTGGCAACCACGTTTGTTCTCTGCATCGATGAGTTGGCTCTGTTTTGTTTGTCTGCTCATTTGTTTTATGTTTTAGATTCTATTTATAAGTGAAATCATACAGTATTTGTCTTTCTCTGTCAGACTTATTTCATTTAGCATAATACTCTTCAGGTCTAGCCATGTTGTTGAAAATGGCAAGATTTCATTCTTTTTTATGGCTGAATATTTTAAAATAATCCACTGTGCGTGTGTGTGTATATATATACGCCATCTTTTTAAGGTGAAAGATGTATATAATCTGAAGAGAAGCCAAAGTATACATCATATCTTTTTTTTAATTTATTTTTTTAATGTATTTTTAGAGAGAGGGGAAGGGAGGGAGAAAGAGAGGGAGAGAAGCATTGATGTGCGAGAGAAACGATTGATAGGGATGCCTTTCACATGCCCCCAACCAGGGACCTGGCCTGCAACCCAGGCATATGCCCTGACTAGGAATCAAACCAGAGACCTTTCGCTTTGCAGGATGATGCTCAACCCACTGAGTCAGGGCCCATATCTTTTTGAAACAATCGTCTATTGAGGGACAGTTAGGTTGCTTCCATATCTTAACTACTGTAAATAATGCTGCAGTGGTGGGGGAGGGGTGGGGAGAAAATACAGACAACTATAATTGAACAGCAGTAAAATAGTTAAAAAAAATAATGGTGCAGTGAACACAGGGATGATGCGTATGTCTTTTTGAATTAGTGTTTTGGATTTCTTCAGGTAAGTACCCAAAAGGTGCTGGGTCGTAACATGTATTTTATTCTATTTTTAATTTTTGGAAGTATCTCCATACTGTTTTCCAAAATGGCTGCACCAATTTACAATCCCACCAACAGTTCACAAAGGTTCAATTTATCATGTGTACAATAATTAAAGAAATAAAATTAATAGATGTTATCCATAAAATGATTATAAATTTTTATAGAAAATTAAAAACTTATTTTTCTGTTATTAAATGACATTTAATATAGTTGTTATACTCTTTACATGGTCATTGTCAAATAGTTACAAATAAACAAAATAAAGATAGCAAATAGGATTAGTCTACTGAAATAAGAATTTTTTAGGAGGCTTATTATAACACTGGCTTATTCTAACATGGTGTGGAGTTTAGAACAAGGGCCTGCCCTGAATCTATCCAGTGGGTTTAGTGCCACATAAAGCTTGTCATGTTAGAGTCTTCCCTAAAATATTTCAGTTTGGACTCAGGGAGTTGGTTATAGCAGGTTCTAGTGTATTATGAAGATTACAGTACTGTATAGTTCTGCAGTAACAGATCCAGCTGAAAGATCATAAACACGTTGTGACCAGGTATGCATTCATGTCAGAAGATCTTTCTGGTCTACTAAGACACTTTCTAAAGTAGCTGTATATGATGTGGATTCATGATAGCAACATACTATATACCCATTTTGTGACCAAAGTTCTGTTTTAAGTGTTGGGAATACAGTAGTTAAGGACAGACAATGTCCTTGCTCTCATTGCACTTATACATTCTAATGGGCTACAGATAACAAACAAGTGAACAAATAAGAAATTTTAGACAGTATTAAATGCTGTAACTACAATAAAATAAAAGAAAGCCAGAGTAACAGGATTCAGGACTGCTGGGGAGAGGCTGCCATTAAGATAGGCTTATTCTGGCCCTGGGTGGTGTGGCTCAGTGGGTTGATCATTGTCCCACAAATAGGAAGGTCACCTGTTTGAGTCCCAGTCAGGGCACATACCTCGGTTGTGGGCCAGGTCCCCAGATGGAGGTGTGCGAGAAGCAACCAATCGATCTTTCTCTTGCACATTCATGTTTCTCTCCCTTTCTTACTCCCTTCCCCTCTTTCTAAAAATAAATAAATAAAATCTTTAAAAAACCAGGCTTATTCTGGGTAGTTCTCTTTGTGGACAAGACATTTGGGCTTTCCTTTATGTCCCTTGCTCTAGGGGACGTATCAGTGAAAATATTGCTGCGTGAAATATCTGAGATTTTCCTGCCTATATTATCCTCTAGAATTTTAATGGTGTCATGGCTTATATTTAAATCTTTTATCCACCTTGAATTTATTTTTGTGTATGGTGTAAGTTGGTGCTCGAGTTTCATTTTTTTACATGTAGCTGTCCAGTTCTCCCAGCACCACTTATTGAAGAGGCTATTTTTGCTCCATTTTATGTTGCTGCCCCCTTTGTCGAATATTAATTGACTGTAGAGACTTGGGTTTATTTCTGGGCTCTCTGTTCTATTCCACTGGTCCACGTGTCTGTCCAGAGTGGGAGGGGAGGGAATTTCAGGGGAAAAGGGGAACAGTTTAGAGCAACAAGTATAAAGGACTCATGGACAAAAACTATGGGGGGTGGAAATGGGAGGAAGGTGGGGAGGGCTGGGGTGGTGGGCTGGGGTGGGATAAAAGACAGAAAACTGTACAATATCAACAATTAAAAAATGCTGATTAAAAAAAAGTTAAAAAAAAAAGTTAATTTTAGCCAGATTCCTCACTCTTTCATACTTAGGGAGTTTAATATCTATATGTTTATAAGTATGATATTAAAAATTACTTCCTAACAACAACAACAAAAAAGACATTTGGGCTGAGATCTGAATGACTGAAAGCTACCAAAGGCATGGGAAAAGGATATTTTAGGTAGAGAGGAAAGCTAAGTTTCTGGTAGAAACAGGGGTGCTCTGTTAGACAAACAGCATGAAGGTAAACTGGTTAGACACAAGTGGTAAAAGAAGCAGGAGGACACATTCACCAAATACAAATTCTGAATGTTAAAAAAATATTGCCTAAGTTTACATGGGTCCATGTTTTCAATTTCAGGCTGAAAATGGAGAAAAGTATGTAGGGTTGATTTAACTTATTTTTGTTTGCAGATCATGAAGTTTAAATTCTGACACAAAACAGTACTTCAAAATCAAGAAAAAAAATTCTACTGGAAGGCTTTTGTATTTATTTAACAATAGCTCCAGGAGGTGTATTCTGCATGGCAGAATTTAACACTGCTGTATGAAAAGCACAGTCCTTACCACCAGTAGGGAACAAGGTGACATAAAGGACCACCAAGAAGAAATCTGCACTAGTAAACAGACCTTTCATCAGTCTATTGTTTAAAGAAATTATACTAAAACCCTGGCACTTATGCCAAAGAAGGAGGTGTGTCACATATGAAGGTAAATATAAATCGATCAACTATTATAGGCTCTGATCACTGCTGGTGTTGTTTATTGTTATCTGGAGCGGAACAGAATATACAGATAGTTGCTAATCCGCTTATTCTTGAGGTAAAGAAGTAAGCAATACACTTACCAACACAGTTTCTAGATCTGGATATGAATAAAACACAAATGTACCACAAAACACCAAAGTAACAAACTCAAGCAATTTCGATTTTAGGACAGTTTCATAGGACTTTATTTTAATATATTTTATCATGACTTTTGTGTTTGCTGTTCAAATCACTGTGTTCTATGTTTTCAGTATTAAAGTAATTCTTATTACTTTTCTAGCAATTATGGCAGGAAGAGCAATGAATAAAATTTACTGGAGAAACATTCAGATAAGCCCCTGTACCACTCCCCACCCTGCTGCCTTTTAAATATGTTTTTTTCTGATCTGCAAAGAACTGTTTGGTTCTTCCAATAAAATTTCAAATACAGCATGCTATATACTTAGGTTTCCTAATATAAGACCATGAATGTGAAATAATTATTTAAATAACTAATGTATACATTGTTTTTTTTCCTCTATGCTGCTATTTTAAATTGACAGGGTCCATGGGTTATCATTTTTAGTGTTGTTTCTAAGATCAGCACAGAGAACCTTTTTTTTATTTTTTAAGATTTTATTTATTTATTTATTTTTAGAGAGAGGGGAAGGGAGGGAGAAAGAGGGAGAGAAACATCCATCAGTTGCCTCTCACATGTGTCCTGATGGGGCACTGAACCTGCATCGTAGGCATGTGCCTGCTTGGGAATTGAACTGGTGACCCTTTGCTTTGCAGGATGATACCCAACCAACTGACCCACACAGGCCAGCACAGAGAACCTCTTAACGGGCTTAGATGGTTGACCTTTAGAACCTTAAACTTAAAAAAAAAAAAAAAAAATCAGTGATGTATCCCAACATATTCTTTTTCTTGTTTTCTTGACTCATGGGGTTTGATCATCCAAGAATTTTTCAGACATTTAAGGAAAAAAATTGTAAATTTCAGAATGTATTTCATAAATATAGCATTTTAAACTATTCTGTTAAAAAAAGTATCTGAGAAACTTTTAAAGTAGGTGTGCCTGACAGTTTCAGGAGCAGAGGCTGTGGAAAGCAGGAAGAAGCTCTGCGTCCACCACAGTAGGAGACCTCTTGCATTTTTCAGTTTCTCATTTGGTGTGACCTTTCTCTGCAGGCTGTCACTCGGCCCTGGGCTACCCTCATACATTAGAACAGTGCACCACAACTCTGGTCCTGGAGAGTAAGGCCCCCGTGATGTTATCAGGGTTGCTACTGTGTCTGCTTCATGACATGACCTCCAACTTTCTGATTCCAGGGATGTGTGGATACCAGGCTCTGACGCCCTGTGACTTCCAGGACTAAAAGCAGGACATTTATCCAGGTCTGACTGAATGAATCAACTGTAGTAGCTAATTAACCCAAAGAAAATTCACAGCCTTTTCATACTTATTAACCTCTACTGGGGTTAGAGCCCTAGTCAACCTTAATAATAGCAACCTTAAATATCTCCTGTTCTTGCAGCTGGGGTGGACTGAGGTGGAGTGTACTGGTACCTTGTGATTTATGACACTGGAATCTCAGGTTCTACTTGTGCGGTCATGTTTCCTTCCTGAAACTAATCTAATTAATTGCCTTCCTTAATCATCAAACACCGCAGAAGAATAATTCTTATCCACTGCCATAAATTTTGTACTTGCTGCTCACTCCTCTTCAGCCTTTTTGACTTGATCCCTACCACTCTTTTGAAATAGCTTCTGTAATGGCTCCCAATGGCCTACAAAGCTTAAGGGGCTCTCTACTCAGTCTCTATCCTAATGGCTGTTCTTTAAGAGGGTGATGTAAAATATCACCTCATTGTGCTCTTTTTCTGAGATTCCACTATCCACACTCTCCGGGCTGTCCTCTCCCTTCTTTGGTACTTGGCTTACTACCTTCCTTTCCCCAACTTCATCCTTGGGCTTCTCAGCCTCAGCTTGGCCTCTTAAATGAAACTATTTCAAGAATCTGGTCTTATCCCTGGTCACTTGACATTCTCCCCTGTGAGGTCACATACTCTCATGGCTTAAATCACCTTATTTGATTAATGATCAGAATGCTCCCTGATCCCAGCTACATTATTGTTTTCTAGACAGCTTCTTACTATACTTGTCATCCCTACAGGGGTGGCCTACCAGTTTGTCAAGTCAATATTTCCAAGTTCAGAGTTACGATCATTTTCAGCCCATTCCTTTGAATTCTCCTCCAAATGGGCAGGCTGCTATTGAAGCAAGAGCAGGCTGCAGAAATGGGTTGATTTGGAACCAAATCATGCCATCATCTTTAAACTGGGGACACCCCTACTTATTTTGTAGGTTGCTGTAAAGATTCAATAATGTAACCTAAGTTGGATGTGCCAATCCTCAGTAGGAACTAGTCTTCTGTTAATTAGTACTGTCAACATTCCTAGTCGGGCTGACTTCTCTCCTTCACTTCCTTAATCCCCTGGAAGCCAGGTCCCAGGTGTAGCCTAAGGAGCCTCCTTGCCTCCAGCTTCTCCTCTTTATTTTTATTTTTTTAACTGTTTATTTGCCAAATAACTGGAAAGAATGATCACTTTAAGAAAAAAGTCCCAAATCAATGCACAGCTTTTATTGCATCTTTAAAATGATACAAATAAATGTAAGGAATATTGCAAGTAAGTGTGAAGAATCATTTGGCATCTTGCTGTTTCTATAGCTGGACAACTTAGATCTTATTCATCAGCCTGCTGAACTGTTCCTTTTGCAGAAACACAGATACCATCCAAAAATTTTCTGATATCCTTTTTTAAATTTGTGGCTTGCTCAATCAAAGCAGCTAAATTTGATTCAAGTTCAATGTCTTTTCCTTCCAGAATCAACTCATCTTTCTGGGTTTGAGATACTGAGAACAAGCAATACCTGATCTCATCTGAACCCTGTGAATATATTTTTTGCCCAAGAAATTTATGATTTTAAAAAGAGAACCATTCTCCTGAATAACAAGGTTGATGGGGAAGTGAGCATACACAGACCTCATTTTGGAAGCCCAGCGTAATGCTCTTGATCATGTTCTGCACGTGACTCTAGATAGTGCAAATGGTGGCCAGTTCCTTTCTATTTTCCCACCATTTGTCAACCTGGAGCCTCTTCTTTTTCTTTCCAAGGAGACTGAGTTCTGCATTGACATGGTTGAAGTCCCTCTGCAGAGCGGCTCTGGGGCCCTTCACAATAACTGTGCGCCCCTTCAGAAAGATGTTGACAGTATAATTGCTGAGAATGGTCTTCATCCTTGCAGTAGAAGTGGCAAAGAACCCAGCCTTTCCTCTTTAATTCACCTATCATACTGTGGCCAGAGATGGATTTTTGGAACAGTGAAGTGCAATTATTTTCATAACAACTGCCCACTAGACTGAAATAATTTGTTATTGTCCTTGCCTACATAATTCATCATTTGTAGTTTCCAGTTTCATTTTTCTTTAAAGTGCAGCAAAATATATGAAAAAGGTGAAATTAATTCGTATCCCCAAATTACTTCTTTATATATTCCACATAAAAATTGAGGTATTTCATATTTCTTTCTTTTTTCTTCAAAATCCAGTGTGTATTTTAAACTTATAGGTCATCTCAACTCAGATTTCATTGGAAATACTTGATCTCTATTTAGATTTCATAAAATTTACAATTATAAAAGTAAACTCACATATCCAAGTTGTTTCAAACATACTTAATTTCCTGACACCTGGGTTTCCAGTCAAGATGGTAGAGTAGGTAAACACAGTACTCAGATCCTCCCACAACCACATCAAAGTTACAACTAAATTACAGAACCATCATTGGGAATAGCCTGAATCTAGCTGAACAGAAGTCCTATAACTATGTATACACAGAAGAAACCACTTTGAGACTGGTAGGAGGGTCAGAGAAGCAGAAGGGTCTGGTCTCTAACCCATGTGTGGCAGTTAAAAACTAGGAGGGATATCTCAGCTGTGAAGGTATGTATCCCTGAAGAGCAAGGGGTCCCAGCTCCCCACCTAGCCCCTACCCCAGGGTTCTAGTGCTGTGAAGTCCCCATCACTTCTGGCTGTAAAAACCAGAGGGGATTATGGCTGAGTGTGATGGAGTGCTTTTGGAATCCCAGGTGTTTTACTTAAGGGCCCAACGGACTTAGTCAGACTCATTCTCTCTGAGCTCCAATGCTAGGGCAACAGTTTGAAAGGTACAGAGACATATGGGGAGGAAATGAAGTGTCTGGCATCAGGGTAAGGACTAGAAGGGCAGCTTTCTCCCAGACAAAAGTTCTGGCAGAGACCACTGGTCCTTTTCTGAGCCCTCCCCCCACACAGCCAGCAAGTGGGTACCATATCTGAGTCTCCATCAACCTGCTAACATCGTTCACTGCCCTGGTAATTTCCTGAGACACTGTACCACTAAAATTGTGAGCCCACTCAAACCATTTCCAGTGGCTTTTCCATTCAAACAACATATCCTGGCTGATACTGCAGACTTCCCTAAAATCTCTCAAATGAGCAGCATCTGGCCTCAGCATGTCCTATACCTCTTGCTAAGTGGCCCCAGGCCTGGCAATAGTGGCAGTTAGCAATGGTTCACAGCCTGGCCTCTCCCAGGCATTTCCAAGCCCAATACATGTAGCAGCCATCTACAGAATGCTTTGTAGCTCATGCTGGGAGGCCCTGGGCAGGGTACAGATGGTGGTTAACCTTGGCCTAAACTTCTTGGGAGGTCCCAGAACTAGTGTACCTGGTGGACAACTTTGGAACATGTAGAAGTACCACTTAACCATTTTCAAGAACTACATATTCAAAGGAGGACTCAGTGGGCACCAGAGCACTGCTGAAGTGAGTCTTGCTCTGTGGGCTGGTTTCTGCACAGCAGGTCTTCCATAATGGTTGCAGCCAGACCTAATGGAGGATGGGCTAGGGGATAAATCCCTCCCACTGATGTGGCAAATAAGAACAGGAAGCTCAACTACAACAGGAAGGTGAGCCCACATGGAGGCTCACCTGAGTACCCAGCTATGGTGATGCAGAAGGCTGTGCCCCACAGAACACCTACTATATAAGGCCACCCTACCAAGACCAGGAGACACAGCGGCTCTACCTAATACATAGAAACAAGCAAACGGAGGCTGTCAAAATGAGGAGACAATAAAAATGCCCCAAATGAAAACAGAAGAAAACACCATAAAAACAACTAAACAAAATGGAGAGAAGCAATCTACTAGATGCAGAGTTCAATACACTGTTTATAAGGACACTCAGTGAACTTAAGAGGTAGAGTAGAGGAACTTAGAACTTCAACAAAGAGAAAACACAAAAATGGAGATAGAAAATGTAAAAAAGAACTAATCAGAAATGAAGAATACAATAACTAAAATAAAGAATACATTACAGGGAATCAACAGTAGAGGAGATGAAGTATAGTGTTAAGTCAGAGATTTGGAAGATAAGGAAGCAGAAAATACCCAATCAGAACAGCAAAAAGAAAAAAGAATTTAAAAAATGAGGGTAATATAAGGAGCCTCTGGTTCAACTTCGAACATACCAATGTTTGCATCATAGGGGTATGGGAAGGAAAAGAAGAGCAAGGAATTGAAAAACTATTTGAAAAAATAATGATGGACTACTTCCCTAACCTGGTGAAGAAAACAGGCATTCAAGTCCAGGGAGCACAGAGAGTGCTGGTGAACTTTCATTTGGTGAAAATGAACCCCAGAAAATGAACCCAAAGAGGCCCACACCAAGACATATCATAATTAAAATGCTAAAGGTTAAAAACAAAGAGAGAATCTTAAAAGCAGCAAGAGAAAAGCAGTTACCTACAAGAGAGCTCCCATAGACTGTCAACTCATTTCTCAAGAGAAACTTTGTAGGCCAGAAGTGACTTGCATAAAATATTCAAAGTGATGAAAAGCAAGGACCTATAACCAATATTACTTGAGCCAGCAAGGCTATCAATTAGAATCAAAGGACAGAAAAGTTTCCCAGACAAGAAAAAGCTAAAGGAGTTCATCACCAACAAACCAGGATTATAAGCAATGTTAACAGTTTTTCTTTAAGAAGAAGACAAAAAGATAAAAATATTAATAATAAAATGGCAGTAAATACATATCTATCAATAATTACTTTAACTGCAAATGAATTAAATGCTCCAATCAAAAGACATATGGTGGCTGAATGGATAACAAAACAAGACCCTTACATGTGCTGTCTACAACAGACTCACTTCAGATCAAAAGACATACAGAATGAAAGTAAAGGGATGGAAAAAGATATTTTGTGAAAATGGAAACAAAAAGAAATGTGTGGTAGCAATACTTATACCAGACAAGATAGACTTTAAAATAAAAGCTATAACAAGAGACAAAGAAGGACCTAGTAATTCCACTTCTGGGTATTAATCTGAAGAAACCTAAAACACTAAATCAAAAAGACATATACATCTATGTGTTCATTACATTATTTACAATACACAAGTTATGGAAGCACCTAGGTGTCCATCAATAGATGAATGAAGAAGAAGTAGTGAGTATATACAATGAAATATGACTCAGCTATAAAAAAAGTGAAATCTTGCCATCTGCAACAATATGGATGAACCTAGAGGGTATTATGCTGGGTGAAATAAGTCAGACAAAAAAAGAAAAATGTCATATTTCACTTATATGTGGAATCTAAAAAACAAAATAAATGAACAAGTGGAAGAGAAACACACTGGTAGATACAGAGAACATTTTGAGGTTGCTAGATGGGAGGGGTGTTGGATGAAAAAGGTGGAGGGCTTAAGAAGTACAAATTGGTAGTTAAACAAAGTCATGGGGATGTAGAAGTACAGCATAGGGAATATGGTCAATGGTACTGTAATAACTATGTGTATTGTTGGATGGGTACTATTTTATTGGGGTTATCACTTTTTAAGTTATAAAAATGTCTAATCACTGTGTTGTACACCTGAAACTAATATATTGTATGTTAACTGTAACTGAAAAATAAAAAAAATATTAAAAAATTTCCCAACAACTGAAGTCAATGTCAGTTTCTAAATTTAAATTAAAATAAAATTCTAGTTTCTCAGTCACAACTTTAATTCAAGGGCTCTATAGCCACGTATAGCTGTTGGCCACTTTACTGAACAGTAAAGGAGAGACTCTATCTTATACATAATTTTAACAAGATTTACTGTCTGTTTTCCCAGTACACTGGAGACTGGAAGAAAAAAATAGTTGACTAGAACTGACATACTTTTTTTCTATGAAATACTCTAGCAGATTAAAAAACTGACCCCTAACTGGCACATAACCAACAGTTTCTATGCAGAGGTATTTTTAATATTACCATTAACTTTCCTGGAATGAACTGAAGTTTACTGCTGGGTATCCTGGAGTTATGTCTTGGGGAAAATTCATTTAAATATATTTTCAGCCTCTCAAATATTAGCCTTAGCAAATTCCTGGAAAATATGCACCAAATTTATACCTACTGTGGCTTTTCCATTTTCCCCTATTTTTCATCAAAATCTAAGTTTTTGTTTTTCTTATCCCTTTCTTTGGGAGTGGGGTAAGAATAATTTTTAACAGGCCTATGAAGTCCTTTCTTCTGTATTATCATTTGGTGAAATCATAAAAATAAAACCCAGACTTCCGGTCAAGATGGAGGCGTAGGTATACATACTGTGCCTCCTCCAACAACCGAAAAAAGGACAACAACATATTTAAAAACAAAAAACAACCGGAACTGACAGAAAATTGAACTCTATGGAAGTCTGACAACAAAAGAGTTAAAGAAGAAACATTCATCCAGACCTGTAGGAGGGGTGGAGAGGACTTGGGGCAAGAGGGCGGTTGGCAGACCCAGTGAGGAGGCAGATTGCATACCCAGCAGTCCTACATTTGCGTGCAGACAAATCCAGATGAACAACTGGGGAGTGAGACAGACCACACAACCCAGGGCTCCAGCATGGGGAAATAAAGCCTCAAACCACTGATTGAAAACACCTGTGGGGGTTGAGGTAGCAGTGGGAGAAACATCCAACCTCACAGGAGAGTTCACTGGAGAGACCCACAGGGTCCTCCAAACTATACAAATGCACCCACCCAGGAATCAGCACCAGAAGGGTCCACTTTGCTTGTGGGTAGTGGGGGAAATGACTGAAAACTGGCAGCGCTCGGAGCAAGTGGCACTGTTCCCTCTTAAACCCCTCCCCCACAAACAGTGTCACAATGTAGCAATGTAGGTTGCCCCATCATGGTGAACACCTAAGGCTCTGCCCCTCACTACGTAACAGGTGTGCCTAGACAAAAAAAAAAAAAAGGCCCAAATGAAGAACAGATCAAAGCTCCAGGAAAAATACAACTAAGCGACAAAGAGATAGCCAATCTATCAGACGAAGAGTTCAAATCACTGGTAATCAGGACGCTTACAGAATTGGTTCAGTTTGGTCGCAAATTAGATGAAAAAATGAAGGCAATGATAAGTGAAATAAAGGAAACGTACAGGGAACGAACAGCGACAGGAATGAAACCAGGACTCAAATCAACAGTGTGGACCAGGGGACTTCTGGCCAAGATGGAGGCATAGGCGGACACACTGTGCCACCTCTCACAACCAAAATTAAGGACAACAAATATTTAGAAACAAGAAAACAACCAGAACTTATAGAAAATTGAACTGTATGGAAGTCCAAAAACCATTCATCCAGACCGGTAAGAGGGGAGGAGTCGCAGCAGGAAAAAGTGGAGGTGCGGACCCGGAATGCCATCAGCAGCGGCTGGCAGTTACCAGGTGCAGAGGTGGCGGCTGGCGGTCCCCAGGCCCACAGGCAGCAGCTGGCAGACCCTGGGCACAGGGGGGCAACTGTGCAGACCCAGTGAGGCCGCACAAGGCAGCTGGCTGACCAGGTGGTCCCACATTCGCGCGCGCAGACGGTCCAGGCAGAGGGGAAGTGGCGGAAGGGACTGGAGTCCAGCAGAGAGTGGAACAGGTGCCATTCTTCCCTCTTGGACCCCGCCCCCACCTACAGCGTCACAACCCAGCGACTGGGCTGCCCCGCCCTGAGGAACACCTAAGGCTCCACCCCGCATACGTAATAGCCTCGACCAGACTAAAACCAAAACAAAACAAACAAACAAAAAAACCCACCAAAAATGGCTCAAACCGGAGAACAAATGAAAGCCTCAGAGCCAATTCCTCTAAGCCGTGAAGAGATAGCCAATCTATCAGATGCACAGTTCAAAGCACTGGTCATCAAAATGCTCACAGAATTGGTTGATTTTGTTCACAAATTAGATGAAAAAATGCAGGCTACAATACGTGAAATGAAGGAAGACGCATGGGGAACCGATAGAGATGGAAGGAAAACTGGGACTCAAATTAATGGAGTGGACCAGAAGGAAGAAACTAACAACCAAACAAAACGAGGAAGAAACAAGAATTCAAAACAATGAGGAGAGGCTTAGGAACCTCCGGGACATTGTTAAATGTCCCAACATCCGAATTATAGGGGGTCCCAGAGGGGAAGAAGAAGAGCAACAAGTGGGAAACTTATTGGAACAAATAATAAAGGAGAACTTCCCCAATCTGGCAAAGGAAATAGACTACCAGGACGTCCAGGAAGCTCAGAGAGTCCCAAAGAACTTGGATCCAAGGAGGAACACACCAAGGCACATCGTAATTACGTTAGCCAAGATTCAAATGAAGGAGAGAATTCTAGAAGCAGCAAGGGATAAGGGGACAGTCACCTACAAAGGAGTTCCCATCAGACTGTCAGCTGATTTCTCAAAAGAGACCTTGCAGGCAAGAAGGGGCTGGAAAGAACTATTTGAAATCTTGAAAAGCAGGGACCTACATCCAAAATTGCTCTATCCAGCAAAGCTGTCATTTAGAATGGAAGGACAGATAAAGCACTTCTCAGATAAGGTCAAGTTCAAGGAGTTCATCATCACCAAGTGCTTATTATATGAAATGTTAAAGGGACTTATCTAAGAAAAAGAAGATAAAAAGTATGACAGTGAAAAGACAGCAAACTCACAGCTATTAAGAACCACACCTAAAACAAAAGCAAACTAAGCAAACACTAGAACAGGAACAGAACCACAGAAATGGAGATCATGTAGAGGGTTAGCAACGGGAGTGGGAGGAGGAGAGGGGTGAAAAGGTACAGAGAATGAGTAGCATAGACAGTGGGTAGAAAATAGACAGGGGGAGGGCAAGAATAGTATGGGAAATGTAGAAGCTAAAGAACTTATGACACATGGACATGAACTAAAGGGGGGAATGTGGGTGGGAGAGGGTGTGCAGGGTGGGGGGAATGATGGGGGAGAAATGGGATAACTATAATAGCATAATCAATAAAATATATTAAAAAAAGAAAAAAATACAATAAATATAAATAGGGTTGAGATGGGAAAAAAAAATGAACCACACCTAAAACAAAAGCAAACTAAGCAAACAGCTAGAACAGGAACAGAATCACAGAAATGGAGATCATATGGAGGGTTAGCAACAGGGGCGTGGGAGGAGGAGAGAGGGGGGAAAAGGTACAGAGAATGAGTAGCATAGATGGTAGGTAGAAAATAGATGGGGAGGGCAAGAATAGTGTGGGAAATGTAGAAGCTAAAGAACTTATGACACATGGACATGAACTAAAGGGGGGAATGTGGGTGGGAGAGGGTGTGCAGGGTGGAGGGGAATGATGGGGGAGAAATGGGACAACTGTAATAGCATAATCAATAAAATATATTAAAAAAATAAAATACAAAATAAAAAAAAAGAAATAAAAAACAAACAAACAAACAAAAAAACCCAGTGTGGACCAGAAGGAAAAAAGAAACATTCGACAAGAACAGAATGAAGAAACAAGAACTCAAAAAAAATGAGAGGCTTAGGAATCTCCTGGACATCTTTAAATGTTCCAAAATATGAATCATAAGGGTGCCAGAAGGATAAGAGGAAGAGCAAGAAATTGAAAACTTATTTAACAAATAATGAAGGAGAACTGCCCCAATCTGGCAAAGGAAATAGACTTCCAGGAAGTCCAGGAAGCTCAGAGAGTATCAAAGAAGTTGGACCCAAAGAGGAACACAACAAGGCACATCATCATTAAAGTTACCCAAGATTCAAGATAAGGAGAGAATCTTAAAAGCAGCAAGAGAAAGGGAGACAGTTACCGACAAAGGAGTGCACCTAAGACTGCCAGCTGATTTCTCAAAAGAAACCTTGCAGGCAAGAAGGGGCTAGAAAGAAGTGTTCCAAGTCATGAAAGGCAAGGGCCTATATTGGAGATTACTCTATCCAGCAAAGCCATAATTTAGAATGGAAGGGCAGATAAAGTGCTTCCCAGATAAGGTCCAGTTAAATTAGTTCATCATCACCCAGCCTTTATTATATGAAATATTAAAGGGACGTATCTAAGAAAAAGAAGACAAAAAAATATGAACAGTAAAATGACAACAAACTCACAGTTATTAACAACCAAACTTAAAACAAAAACCAACTAAGCCAATAACTAGAACAGGAGCAGAATCACAGAAATAGAGATCACATGGAGGGTTATCAGAGGCAGAGTGGGAGGGAGAGAGGGCGAAAATGATCAGAGAATGAGTAGCATAAATGGTAGGTAGAAAATAGACAGGGGGAGGTTAAGAATAGTATAGGAAATGTAGAAGCCAAAGAACTTACATATATGACCTATGGACATGAACTAAAGGGGGAGAATGCGGGTGGGAGGGGGTAAGCAGTGAGGAGGGGAATAAAGGAGGCAAACGGGACAACTGTGATAGCATAATCAATAAAACATATTAAAACAATAAAAATAAAACCCTACAAAATGTAGATCATTCAGCTAATTTCATTTTAAAGTCTTATGTTCTGTTCCTTAACTGTTTCTTCAAGGTTGTAATACAAAAAAATTAGTACTTTTAATGTATATAATTGATTTCTTGATATTTGATTTATAAGCAGTGGATATAGCTTTGAATTATGTGAAAACACACAAGTTTCTAGGTGTTGATAAACCAAAAATAACTAGAATCTACTTACCTTGAAAAATTCTTTTCTTTCAACCATCTCATCACCATCTGCATCCAGCATTTTAAAAGCAACATGAAACCCAGTATGGGGTTCTACAATCAAGTGAAAAATGAGTATGTTGAAATGCAAATTATGTGCATATTTAATAGATTTTCCAATTTGAAATCAGCCATCAGAACCTACATGACTAAGTGCCTAAACACAGAAAAAAATGATCTCTTCTTATGTTAATGATTTTCAAAGGCTGACACATTTCCATGGATGTGCTGTTCTGCTATTAAGTGTGCTGCCCTTCAAAGAAACTGTAATTTGAGAACTTTATTTATTTTTTTTAGCTTTCTTATACTCTTATAAAGACCATGGCTATTATCATATTGATTCCCTTTTCTCTTTATTTTCCTTTCTCAGAGTTTTTAAAAAACTTATTTTGAAATAATTTTAGACTTACAGAAATGTTGTAAAGATAGTATGGTGAGTTCCCATATATTCTTCATCCAGCTTCCTCTAATGCCAACATCTTAATAACCACAGTACCTTTATCAAAACTAAGAAATTAATACTGGTATGACATTTTTAACACAACTAAAGACATTATTTTGGTTTCAAGTTTTTCCACTAATGCTCTTTTCCCTATTCTAGGATCAAATACAAAAAACCATGTTGTTTTCAGTTGTCTCCCTGTCTCTTCCAAGCTGTGGAAATTTCTCTATCTCTCCTTGATTTTCGCATTGACAATGTGAAGAGTACTGGTCAGGAATTCTGTAGACTGCCGATAAGAAGTTTTTAAATATAGAAAGTAAGGTACCAATATTTATAATGATAAAGACATAAAATACTAAACCTCCAAAACACTGTTTCTTAAGAAATAGAGAATTCCACATGATAGTTGAGGAAAAAGAATGGATACTTACTAGTGAGGATTGTAAGCAAGAAGAGATACTCAGTATATGAAATTAATCCTGGAAGACATAAAATAAAAACATTGGAAAATAAGGTTGAGATGGTTCAGAAGTAATCATATACATACTACAATATATGGAAAATTCATTAAAAACAGATTTTCTTGGAAAAAGAAGATGGCGGTGAGGTAGGTGGGAGCACAGCCCAGTTCTCCGTGCCCAGCTGCAACACCTAGCTGATCTTCTGAGGAACAGAGTGAACAGCCAACGAAACCCCAGCTTATATGAAGTTTGGAGTCCAAAAATTGTAGAGGACATTGAAAAACAGATGGTGAGGAGATTGTTGGGACAGTCAGGACCCTGGTATCTGAGCAGGGACCTAGGCTGCTGTCACCCTCAACCCAGCACATGCCGTGGGATACTTGGAGAAGAGTTAGATCACCAACTCCCTCCTGTACCAGACAAGGGAGGGCAGCCGGGCACCAGGAGGGACCTGGATGCTTGAAGTCACTGGGGGGAATAGAGACAAAGTGAGAGACACACAGAGGCCGTCAACACTCACTGGGACTGTAGACACCTGCTAGGTCATTGCCAGAGATATTGGGGATCTGGGCGACACCTGGAGAAGGGAGAAGAGTTGGGCTATTTCGGACCCTGACCCAGATAGTCTCCAGTTTGGTTAGAAAGCTGGGCTGTGTGAAAAGCTGGACACTTGTTAAGAAAGGCAGGCTTAAACTAGAGGCTTTTACTAAAAAATAAAATACAAAGGCTCATAGCTGGTGATTTGAGTTGTGTGCCAGTACTTGGTTTGGGCCATCACAGGACAGCAGAATCCAGTTGAGGGCCCGCTGGGACTTGGGCAGTTTGCCAGGTAGCTGATTCACCCTGCTCATCCTACTGCTGATTCTGGATGATTGCGGCACCACTTGCCTTGCGGCTGATTTGATACGCTTGCCAGAGTTTGATTTGTGCTGCTCGCCCAGAGGCTGAGTGATGCCACATGACTGGAGCTGCTTGCCGGGCGGTGGGTTCAGGCCATGGAGGGCTCATAAAGAACAAGGAGGTGCACCGCATGGACCTTGGTGCAGCTCGTGGATTAATGGTACAGGCCTAGTGCAGATGGACTGTGGGGGCCAGCAGCTCACAGAGGACCTGGGTTGGAGGCTGGGCAACTGTAAATACTGCCACCCAGACCTGGTCCCAATCCTAGCAAAATCATAGGAAGGGAGAAAAGCAAAGCCCACCCCTCTCTTCCTGTGGCATCCAGGAAGACCAGCAGAACTTGCTCAATGGGTTTAAAGTCAGCAGGAGGCTTATTTTATTTTTTTTACTCTCCCTCTTTTATTTTCTTCTCCCAAGTGAGACAATAAGACCTGGAGTTGTGAAAGGTCCACAGACAGATCCAAAGGGGGAGCACAAGGCTAACGCCAAAAACTGAGAAACTGAGACATGTTTCATTTTGCTATCCCATAGAATTAGCATTTTCTTTATTTGTATTATTAGTATTTTTTCATTATTTCTACTTCTTTTATTTTATTAGTATTTTTTATTTCTCTTCTTTCTGCTTAGTTTTCTTTATTTTATTCTAATTGCAGTTTGACTGGTTTTCCTCATTCTCTTTCATATTGTACTTTAATTTTCATTCTTTCACTCATGTTCCAATAACACACTACTCTTGATCATGTTCTTTCTATTCTTGTTATCCAAATCATATATTTCTTATATTATTGTTGTTCCAGTACTATTGTAAATAATTGTTGTTTCACACAATTGTAAATACTACATAGCACTCTTCCTTGATCTTAGCCCACTTACTTTATCTCTGAGCTTTATTATTGTGGTTAACTATATTCTCTTGCATACTATGCCCACTCTCTATCCTTTACTCTCACTATATCTCATCATCTAATGTTGCCCAAGTGCTCTCTTTTCTGGATTCAGCTCACAATCCTTCTCCCCTCTAACAAGAGTCTTATCTCTCTTTCACCATTATAAAAAGTGGCTATTGGGTGAAATATCACAGTTAACGCTAGACTCATCCAAAGAATCTCCTATCTCGTCTCTATTTACTGGTACTTTAAATCCCATAGAATACTCTCCCGCTGTCTTAATCCATTTTGACTACCCCCTGCCACTGATCAAATACACGAATAGGTGGGAGCTGCGAACATCAGTATATGCGCTGGAGGAGAGACTGCACCAACAAAGGAACCACCAAAAGGTAAAAACCCAAGTGCAACAAGAAAGCCCACACAAACAGAAGAAAGTGCAAACCTAGAGCATCCAGACAAGGAGATCAGAGACGACACCACTAAATCCCATAGAATTCCTACCACAAAAGTTCACCGTACAAAGAAAGCTAGCAAAATGAAGCATCAGGAAGGGCAGAAACAAACTGAAAGAGTTACCTAAAATGGGGAGACAAAAAAAAGAACCTGCAATCAAAAGGAATGGAAGACTCCCAACTAAAAGAGCTAAATGAAATGGAGATAAGCAAAATATCAGATACAGAATTCAAAATAATGGTTATAAAGATGCTCAAGGAACACACACAACTACAAGGAACCGAGTGAGAACTATAACCATATGAAAAAGGAAACAAAAATTCATTTCAATAGAAGAAATGAAGAATACAATTTCTGAAATAAAAAATACACTAGAAGGAATTACAAGCAGGCGAGATGAAGCAGAGGACTGAATTAGTGAGCTGAAAGACAAAGTGGAAAGAAACACCAGGTAGAGCAGCTGCACGAAGAGTAAAAAAATATGAAGATAGCTTAAGGGAACTCCAAGATAACATGAAACGCAAAAACATGCAAATCATAGGAATACCGAAAGGAGAACAAAAGGAAGAAAGAATAGAAACCCTGTTGGAAAAAATAACAACAGAAAACATTTTGAACCTGGGGAGGGAAAACCATGCAAGTTCACGAAGTGCAGAGTGTCTCATCAATATAAATCCAAAAAGGCCAACTCCAAGACATATATTAAAATGCCAAGTATTAAAGACAAAGAGAATCTTAAAAGCAGCATGTGAGAAACAGGAAGTAACATACAACAGGCCCTAATAAGGCGAGCAGCTGTTTTCTCAACAGAAACACTACAAGCCAGAAAACAATAGCAAGAAGTATTCCAAGTAATGAAAAACAAAGGCCTGCAACCAAAATTTTTCTATACAACAAGGCTCTCAATTAAAATGGAAGGCCAAATAAGGAGCTTCCCGGACAAAAGAAGGCTCAAAGAATACTCCTCCACCAAACCAACACTGCAAGAGATACTAAAGGGTCTGTTTTAAGAAAAGAAACGAAAGGGTGACAGAGAGAGGATCACAGGTACAAAGGAAGTAAAATGGCAACGATAAGTACCTATCGATAATAACCTTAAATGTAAATGGATTAAATGTTCTAATCAAAACACATTAAACAGCTGAATGGATAAGAAATTATGACCACACATATGCTGTCTACAAGAGACCCATCTCAGAACAAAAGACCTACACAGACTGAAGGTGAAGGGCTGGAAAAAAATATTCCAGGCAAATGGACAGGAAAAAAAGCTGGTATAACAAGACTCATATAAAGACAAAATAGACTTCAGACTTCCAGGCCAAGAAGGAGACAGGCATAGGTACACAGACTGTGCCTCTTCTCACAACCAAAATAAGGACAACAATTTAGAAACAAAATAACAACCAGAACTGACAAAAAAGTGAACTGTATGGAAGTCTGACAACCAAGGAGTTAAAATAGACAAATTCATCCTAACCAGTAGGAGGGGCGGAGTCAGGCGGACAGGTGGAGAGGAGCTGGGGCAAAAAAAGGCGGTGGCATTGGGTGCACAAGGCAGCAGCTGACAAACCCCGGGCGCCACGGGGTGGCAACGGGCAGACCCAGGAAGGCGGCAATTGTGAAGTGGGGTAGGTGTGCAAGGCAGCTGGTAACTGGGCGGTCCCACATTTGAGTGCAGATAAACGAGGTGAAACTGGGGAGTAACAGACCACGCAACCTAGGGTCCCAGCACAGGGAAATAAAGCCTCAAAGCACTGATTGAAAACACCTGTGGGAGTTGAGGTGCCAGGGGAGACACCCAGCCTCACAGGAGAGTTCATTGGAGAGACCCACAGGGTCCTGGAATGTACACAAATTCACCCACAAGGGAATCAGCACCAGAAGGGCCCAATTTGCTTGGAGAAAGTGGTGGAAGGGACTGAAATCTGAGAGAGAGCAGAGCAAGTGCCATTGTTCCCTCTTGGACCCCACCCCCATATATAGCCTCACAACCCAGCAACTGGGTTGCTCCACCCTGGTGAACACCTAAGGCTCTGACCCTCACTACGTAACGGGCATGACAAGACCCCCACCCCCCAAAATGGCCCAAACGGAAGAACAGATCAAAGCTCTAGAGCAAACAGAACTAAGTGACGAAGAGATAGCTGACCTATCAGATGCACAGTTCAAAGCCCTGGTGATCAGGATGCTCACAGAACTGGTTGAATTTGGTTGCAAATTAGATGAAAAAATGATGGCTATGCTAAGTGAAATGAAGGAAAATGCACAGGGAACCAATAGTGATGGGAAGAAAACTGGGACTCAGATCAATGGAGTGGACCAGAAGGAAGAAAGAAACAAATAGAAAAGAATGAAGAAACAAGAAATCAAACAAAAAAAAAAATGAGGAGAGGCTTAGGAACCTCCAGAACATCTTTAAATGTTCCAAATTCCAAATTATAGGGGTCCCGGAGGAAGAAGAGGAAGAGCAACAAGTGGAAAAGTTATTTGAACAAATAATAAAGGAGAACTTCCAAAATCTGCTGAAGGAAACAGAATTCCAGAAAGTCCAGGAAGCTCAGAGAGTCCCAAAGAAGTTGGACCCAAGGAGGAACACACCAAGGCACATCACAATTACATTAGCCAAGATTCAAATGAAGCAGAGAATTCTAGAAGCGGCAAGGGATAAGGGAACAGTCACCTACAAAGGAGTTCCCATCACACTGTCAGCTGATTTCTCAAAAGAGACCTTGCAGGCAAGAAGGGGCTGGGAAGAAATATTCCAAATCATGAAAAGCAGGGACCTACATCCAAAACTGCTCTATCCAGCAAAGCTGTCATTTAGAATGGAAGGGAAGATAAAGCGCTTCTCAGATAAGGTCAAGTTCAAGGAGTTCATCATCACCAAGCTCTTATTATATGAAATGTTAAAGGGACTTATCTAAGAAAAAGAAGATCAAAAATATGACAGTGAAAAGACAGCAAACTCACAGCTATTTAGAACCACACCTAAAACAAAAGCAAACTATGCAAACAACTAGAACAGGAACAGGACGACAAAAATGGAGATCACATGGAGGGTTATCAGAGGGGGAGTGGGAGGGGGAGAGAGGGGGAAAAGGTACAGAGAATAAGTAGCACAGATGGTAGGTAGAAAATAGACAGGGGGAAGGCAAGAATAGTATGGGAAACAGAAACTAAAGAACTTAGAACACATGGACATGAACTAAAGGGGGGAATGTGGGGGGAATGTGGGTGGGAACGTGGGTGGGTGCACATTCACAGGGGGAATGTGCAGGGTGGAGGGGAGTGAAGAGGGGAAAATGGGACAACTGTAAAATCATAATCAATAAAATATATTTTAAAAAATAGACAAAATAGACTTCAAAACAAGGGCCATAACAAGAGGTCACTTCATAATACTCAAGGGAAGAATCCATCAAGAAGACATAAGCACTGTAAATATATATGTACCCAATATAGAAGCAACAAAATATATAAGGAAAAATCTTGGAGGACTTCAAGAAAGATATTGATAGCAACACAATTATAGTGGGGGATTTTAACACCCCACTGTCAAAAATGGATAGATCTTCCAAACAAAATATCAACAAAGATATTGCGGCACTGAATAATGTCCTAGATCAAATTAACTTGACTAACAGATATAACAGAACCTTTCATCCCAAAGAAACAAAATACACATTCTTTTCAAATGTACATGGAACATTTTAAAGATGGACCATATGACAGGACACAAAAAAGCCTCAACAAATTCAAGAAAATTGAAATTGTATCAAGCATTTTCTCTGACCACAAGGGACTGAAACTAGAAACCAACCTCAAGGAAAAGACTCCAAAACACTCAAATTCATGGAGATTGAATAGCATGCTATTAAACAATGAATGGGTCAATAATGAGATCAAGGAAGAAATCATAACGTTTTTGGAAACAAATAAAAATGAACTCACAACAATCCAAAACTTATGGGACACAGTGAAGGCAGTCCTGAGAGGGAAGTTCATAGCAAGAGAGACCTATCTAAAAAAGACAGAAACATTTCAAATAAAAAACCTATCCCTATACCTACAAGAACTGAAGGAACAACAAAGTCAGCTGAGAGCAAGTAGAAGGAAGGAAATAACCAGGATCAGAGCAGAAGTAAACGACTAAGAGACTAAAATACAATTCTAAGGATCAATAAATCGAGGAGCTGATTATTTGAAAAGATAAGAAAATTGACAAGCCTTAAAGCACACTCATGAGGAAAAAAAGAGGACCCAAATAAACACAATCAGAAATGAAAGAGGAGAGATTACAACTGACACCACAGAAATACAAAGGATTGTAAGAAATTACTATGAAGAAATAAATGCCAAGAAATTTGAAAACCTACGTGAAATGGACAAATTTCTAGAAAAACATAATCTTTCAAAATTGAATGAAGGAGAAACAGAAAGCCTCAACAGACTAGTAACTACTAATGAAATTGAAGCAGTAATAAAAAAACTACCAACACACAGAAGCCCTGGACCAGGTGGTTTCACAGGAGAATTTTTCAAAGCATTTAAGGAAGAGCTAAACTCTATCTTTCATGGACTATTCCAAAAAATCCAAGAAGGTGGAAGACTCCCAAACTCTTTTTATGAAGTCAGCAGCATCCTGATCCCAAAACCAGATAAAGACACAACAAAGAGAGAAAACTTCAGGCCAATATTGCTGATGAATGCAGATGCTAAATACCTCAACAAAATATTGGCAAACCGTACCCAGCAGTACATTAAAAGGATCATAGAGAAAAATCAAGTGGGATTCATCCCAGGGATGCAAGGATGGTACAATATTTGCAAATCAATACACATAATACATCACATAAACAAAAGAAAAGACAGAAATCACATGAGCATATTAATAGATGTGGAAAAAGCATCTGATAAGGTACAGCACCCATTTATGATAAAAACACTCAGCAAAGTGGGAATAGAGGGAGCACTCCTCAACCTAATAAAAGCCATATATGAGAGACCTACAGTCAACATCATACTCAATGGGCAAAAATGAAAATCTTTCCTACTAAGATCAGGAACAAGACAAGATGTCCTCTTGCACTACTCCTATTCAACATAATATTGGAAGTCCTGGCTACAGCAATCAAACAAGAAAACAAAATAAATGCATCCAAATCGAAAAGGAGCAAGCAAAACTGTCATTGTTTGCAGGTCAAATGATATTGTACATAAAACATCCTATAGACTCCACCAAAAAATTTCTCAACCTAATATGTGAATTTGGCAAAACAGCCAGCTACAAAGTCAACATTCAGAAATCAAAGGAATTTTTGTACACCAACATTGAAATATCAGAAATAGAAATCAGGAAAAAAAATCCCATTTGCTATAGTATCGAGAAAAACAAAGTACCTAGGATTAACCTAACCAAGGAAGTAAAAGACTGGTACTCAGAAAACAACACAACACTGAAGAAAAAAATTAAGGAAGACACAAACAAATGGAAGCATTTACCATGCTCATGGATTGGAAGAATTAACATCATCAAAATGTGCATAGTACCAAAAAAATTCATATATTCAATGCAATCCCTATTAAAGTACCAATGATGTATTTCACAGATATAGAAAAAACATTTCAAAAATTAAATGGAACCATAAACGACCCCAAATAGCTGAAGCAATTTCGAGAAAGAAGAAAAAAGTAGAAGGAATCACAACAGCTGATATCAAACTGTATTACAAGGCCACTGTAATCAAAGCAGCCTGGTACTGGCATAAGAACAGACACAGAGACCAATGGAACAGAATAGAGAGCCCAGAAATAAACCCAAGTCTCTATGGTCAATTAATATTCGACAAAGGGGGCAGAAGCATAAAATGGAGTAAAAATAGCCTCTTCAACAAATCGTGTTGGGAGAGCTGGACAGCTACATGCAAAAAAATGAAACTTGATCACCAACTTACACCATACAGAAAAATAAATTCAAGGTGGATAAAATAATTAAATATAAACTGTGACACCGTAAAAGTCCTAGAGGATAACATAGGCAGGAGAACCTTAGATATTCCACACAGCAATATTTTCACCAATATGTGCCCTAGAGCAAGTGACCTAAAGGAGACAAATAAATGGGATCTCATCAAAATAGAAAGCTTCTGCATGGCTAAAGAAAACAGCATTAAAATGAAAAGAGAATCAACAGTATGGGAAAACATATTTGCTAATTATTCCCCAGACAAGGGTTTGATCTCCAAAATATATAAAGAACTCACATGAGTCCACTCCAGGAAGACAAATAACCCAGCTAAAAAATGTGCAAAAGAACTGAATAGACACTTCTCCAAGGAGGACATACAGAGGGCCCAGAGGCATATGTAAAGATGCTCAGCATCACTAGCCATCAGAGAGATGCAAATTAAAACCACAATGAGGTACCACTTCACACATGTGAGAATGACAATCATAAAGAAAGCAATGATACCCAAGAGTTGGAGAGGATGCAGAGAAAAGGGAACTCTAATGCACGCTTGGTGAGATTTCAGATTGGTGCAGCCCCTATAGAAAACAGTAAGGAATTTCCTTAGAAATCTAAAAATGTAACTACCTTTTGACCAGGCAATTCCACTGCTGGGATTATATCCTAAGAACCCTGAAACACCAATCCAGAAGAACCTATACAACCCACTGTGCATAGCAGGATAATTTACAATAGCTAAGTGCTGGAAGCAATCTAAGTGCCCATCAGTAAATGAATGGATTAAAACACTATTGTACATCTACATGATGGACTACTACACAGCAGAAAGAAAGAAGGACCCCTACCCCTTGTGACAGCATGGATGGAACTGAAGAGCATTATGCTAAGTGAAATAAGCCAGGCAGTGAAAGACGAATACCATATGATGTCACCTTTAAGTGGAACCTAATCAACACAATAAACAAACAAACAAAATCTAACCAGAGACATTGAAATTAAGAACCATCTGACAGTAACCAGAGGGGAGATGGGAGGGGATAATGGGGTGAAAAGGGTAAAGGGTTTTCAGGAACAAGTATAAAGGATACATGGATAAAACTAAGGGTGGTAGAATCAGGGGAAGGAAGTGGGGATGGCTGGGGCAGGGGGCAGAGGTGGGGAGAAAAGGCAGAGAAGTGTACTTGAAGAATTAAAAAAAAAAAAGAAAAAACCCTCCCCAAATTTTCACTTTAAGTTACCTCTGTTTGGTACTGTGGGAAAACTTTGAGTTAAGTACAGTACTATCACTTAAAAAAGATAGGTTTTATCAGATTATTATTACTAGTAAAAAGCAGGTAATGGATGTTGGCTAGGCAAGAACTTGTACCCACTTGATGTTTTATTTGCATGGCACTCTATATAATTTCTGTTTAAATTTTGCTACTCATAACATCTCAAGTAAAGCAAAATTACAAATTTAGTAGAATAACAGAGTTGGACACACAAGGGTTAAACTGTATTATTTAAAGTGAAATAATTAAATCCCTGTCGCCGCATACTGAGTTTTCTTTGGGCAACCACTCCTTCCCCACTCTCCACCATGCAGTTTGGGTGGAATGGTCCATGATGTCTCTCTTTCGAGTCAGAGCATAGGCCCATGAGCTGGGGTCTGCATCACACTTAGGATGTGAAATCATGGACAGAGTCTGGGATCTGCTAGAGATCAGTGTTCAGAGTCTGAGAATGAAGACAGTCTTTAATTGGCAGGTCTGAAGGAAGGACACTGGTGATGCTGTTACAGAACACAGGTCCAAGGGGGACAATTATTGGCCTACCCAGTGACGCCAAAAACTGTTACAGAGCAGACATACAGACAGGCATAGGTCTCTCACACGCCGGGTGAAAGGGCCCAGGTGGTCACAATATACTATTACCGAAAGGACCCCCACTGGGCTTGATCCTCCATTGCCAGATGGAAAGACCTCTCTCAATGCCAGAGATTTGTGAAAAGGAAAGAAAATGTTTATTTAATGCTATACAGACTTAAAGTATCGAGCCAGCTGAGATGGAGGCGTAGGCGGACACACTGTGCCACCTCTTACAACCAAAATTAAGGACAACAAATATTTAGAAACAAGAAAACAACCAGAACTTATAGAAAATTGAACTGTATCAAAGTCCAACAACCATTCATCCAGACCGGTAAGAGGGGTGGAGTCGTGGCAGGAAAAAGTGGAGGTGCGGACCCGGAACGCCAGCAGCAGCAGCGGCTGGCAGTTACCAGGTGCACAGGCGGTGGCTGGCGGACCCCGGGCACAGGGGGGCAACTGTGCAGACCCAGTGAGGCCGCACAAGGCAGCTGGCTGACCAGGTGGTCCCACATTTGCATGCACAGACAGTCCAGGCAAAGGGGAAGTGGCAGAAGGAACTGAATCCAGGAGAGAGCGGAGCAGGCGCCATTGTTCCCTCTCAGACCCCGCCCCCACACACAGCGTCACAACCCAGCGACTGGGCTGCCCCACCCTGAGGAACACCTAAGGCTCCATCCATAACTACGTAATAGCCGTGACCAGACTAAAACCAAACCAAAACAAAACAAAAAACCCACCAAAAATGGCTCAAACCGGAGAACCAATCAAAGCCCCAGAGCCAATTCCTCTAAGCCGTGAAGAGATAGCCAACCTATCAGATGCACAGTTCAAACCACTGGTCATCAAAATGCTCACAGAATTGGTTGATTTTGCTCACAAATTAGATGAAAAAATGCAGGCTACAATACATGAAATGAAGGAAGATGCATGGGGAACCGATAAAGATGGGAGAAAAACTGGGACTCAAATCAATGGAGTGGACCAAAAGGAAGAAACTAACAACCAAACAAAACGAGGAAGAAACAAGAATTCAAAACAATGAGGAGAGGCTTAGGAACCTCCGGGACATTGTTAAATGTCCCAACATCCGAATTATAGGGGGTCCCAGAGGGGAAGAAGAAGAGCAACAAGTGGGAAACTTATTGGAACAAATAATAAAGGAGAACTTCCCCAATCTGGCAAAGGAAATAGACTACCAGGACGTCCAGGAAGCTCAGAGAGTCCCAAAGAACTTGGATCCAAGGAGGAACACACCAAGGCACATCGTAATTACGTTAGCCAAGATTCAAATGAAGGAGAGAATTCTAGAAGCAGCAAGGGATAAGGGGACAGTCACCTACAAAGGAGTTCCCATCAGACTGTCAGCTGATTTCTCAAAAGAGACCTTGCAGGCAAGAAGGGGCTGGAAAGAACTATTTGAAATCTTTTTTTTTTTTTTTTAAAGATTTTATTTATTTATTTATTTTTAGAGAGGGGAAGGGAGGGAGAAAGAGAGGGAGAGAAACATCAATGTGTGGTTGCCTCTCACGTGGCCCCCACTAGGGGCCTGGCCTGCAACCCAGGCATGTGCCCTGACTGGGAATCGAACCTGCGACCCTTTGGTTCACAGCCCGCGCTCAATCCACTGAGCTACGCCAGCCAGGACTATTTGAAATCTTGAAAAGCAGGGACCTACATCCAAAATTGCTCTATCCAGCAAAGCTTTCATTTAGAATGGAAGGGAAGATAAAGTGCTTCTCAGATAAGGTCAAGTTCAAGGAGTTCATCATCACCAAGTGCTTATTATATGAAATGTTAAAGGGACTTATCTAAGAAAAAGATAAAAATATGACAGTGAAAAGACAGCAAACTCACAGCTATTAAGAACCACACGTAAAACAAAAGCAAACTAAGCAAACAAGTAGAACAGGAACAGAACCACAGAAATGGAGATCATATGGAGGGTTAGCAACAGGGGCGTGGGAGGAGGAGAGAGAAGGTACAGAGAATAAGTAGCACAGATGGTGGGTAGAAAATAGGGGGAGGGTAAGAATAGTGTGGGAAATGTAGAAGCTAAAGAACTTATGACACATGGACATGAATTAAAGGAGGGGAATGTGGGTGGGAGAGGGTGTGCAGGGTGGAGGGGAATGATGGGGGAGAAATGGGACAACTGTAATAGCATAATCAATAAAATGTATTAAAAAAAAAGAAAAAATATATCGACCTAGTGTCTTCATTAAAATATCAAAGTCCTTTAGGGTACCCATAAGATGCCCAAAGTGCTTCCTCTGCCCCTGCCCTAATTCAGGGTACTGTAACTCAGGAAAAGAATTAAATGTCCAGATCCAGGCTCCTGACACCGTCAGCTGCGTTGTCGTCCAGGCAGGATCTCTAATTAATCCAAAGCCATGTGACACCCTCTCATGGCCCACCGGCAAGAGTGGAAAAGAGTCCTTTCCTCCTTCTTCCAGGCAAAGTCTCTACTGCTTCCCAGGCCATGCAGCCAAAGGGAGCACCCCAAAGCCACATGGTCCTCTCCTACCAAAGTTTCAGGGAAGAGGTCCCCACTCTGGCAAAACCTCGTGGCTCTCTCTGCAAAGCTGTGAGGGGGTCTCCACTCTGCCAAAGCCACGTGGCTCCCCCTTCACCTAAGTAATGGGAAGGGGGTGCCACTAGGCCAAAGCCGAGTGGTGGTTCTCTGCTAAAGCTGCATGGTGATTCTTCCTCACACGGCTGCAGGGATCCTGACTCTGCCAAAATTGCATGGTTCTCTCCCTGGCCAAAGACGCGTGGCTCTCTCTCTAATGGCTGCCATCTCTGGGTTTAAATCCTCACACCAATCTTCCTCTGTATCCCCACTTCAGACTCCTCCTACAATCAGTTACACCTGCCAGCATTCCTGTATTATTCTAAGTTTACTGGGCTGCCATCGTGAGTCTGGGCAGGTGTGTCCCCATGTCCTGGAGCCAATCTTCTCCAAGCTCCCACACAGGCACTGTAACTAAGGGGTCCTGTCCCCCAGTTACATCTTGCGGGGGAGTCCTTTCCATCCCCCTGGCTCAGAGCATGGCCACAGCTATTTAACACATCTAAGCCACTAGCCAAAGACTATAGATATGTTAAATGACCATGCCAGGATTCGCTGCAAAGCTGTGGCTGTACAAAACAGCTCTGTATGTCCCTGCTCCATGTGTCCCTTCCCCCAACTCACACCTGTGGGGGAAGGGGTAAGGACAATTTATATGTCCCTCTAATATTTCCTGGACACCCTGAGCTCTGGGCCCCATTCCAAATCCTTTTTTTTTGGGTCCCCCTCTTGGCTGCATCCTGTATCAATGCCTGAGCCCTGAATTAAGCTGTGCATCACTGAAGCTAGCTGTTTGGTCACAGAATCAGTATCCTTTCCTGCTCAAGTAAATGCTGTCAGATTTTATGTGCTTGCCATGAAAAGAATCACTATAAATAGAGAAAAGATATCTTATAAATCATAGCTTCTTGATAAGCTACAAAGAATTTCCCTCTGGATCATAAGCTACACAAAACACTTTATCATGGAAAACTTCAGCTATATACAAAAGTAGCTAATAATAATATGAATAATTATATATATCAGATTCAATTACCTGATTATATCAATTATCAATTCATGGAGGATCTTGGTTTACCTATATGTCTCACCCCCTATCCCTCACCTCCTACTGGATAAATTTCAAACAAAGCCCACAGATGATATTATTTCATAGTGGAAAATTGAGGCTGTATCTTTAAAAGGACTATCCCCTTCTCACAAATATATCTACCACATCTAAAATATTAACGATAATTGCTTAATATCATCAAATTAAAATCAATGTTACAAACATCCACTTCAGAAAAAAATTTAAATTATATTTTACTGATTATGCTATTACAATTGTTCTGATTTTCCTCCCTTTGCCCCACTCCACCCAGCACACCCCACTCCCTTGGGCAATCACCCCACCATTATTCATGTCTACAGTTCATTCGTGTAAGTTCTTTGGTTACTCTATTTCCCATACTGTACTTTCCATCTTCATAGCTATTCTGTAACCATCTATTTGTACTCCTTTCTTCTCTCACCGTTTCACTCATTCTCCCTCTCTTATCTCCTATCTGGCAACCTTCTGGTAACTTCTTTACTCTTGCTTTTCAAAGTCTCTGTCTTTAATCTTTGGCCTTTTAATAATGATGTGCCTTGGATTGGGCCTCTTTGCACCCATCATAACTGAGACTCTGTGCTTCCTGGAGTTGCATGTCCATTTCCTTTGCCAAATTAGAGAAGTTTGCTTTCACTATTTTTTCAGATAGATTTCCAATTTCTTGCTCTTTCTCTTCTCCTTCTGGCACCCCTATGAGGCAAATGTTGAACCTCTTAAAGTTTTCCCAGAGGCTGTTTATACTTCCTTATTTTTTTAATTTTTTTTCTTGTGGTTCTGCATGGTTATTTTTTGCTTCCTTATGTTCCAAATCATTGATTTGATTCTTGGCTTCATTCATTTTACTGTTGTTTCCCTATAAATAGTTCTTTATTAAATTATTGTATCCTTCATTTCTAACTGGGTCTTTTTATGCTGCTGAGTCCTCACTAAATTCCTTGAGCATCCTTGTAAGCAGTGTTTCGAACTCTGCATCTGATAGATTACTTATCTCCATTACATCCATCTCTTTCTGGAGTGTTAATCTAACTGTTCTTTCATTTGGGCCATGACTGTCTTATTTTGGCAGCCTCCCTGTGTTTGTTTCTATGTATTAAGGTAGAGCTGCTTTGACTCTGTGTCTTGGTAGTGTGGCCTAATATAGTAGGTGTCCTACAGGGTCCAGTGGCACAGCCTCCCGTATCACCCAAGCTGGGTACTTGAGATGTGCCCTGTGTATGGACTGAGTACACCCTCCTGTTGTAGAGGACTCTTTGTAGCTGTTGGCAGATCATTGGGATGGATTTCCCCAGGCCAGTCAGCTGCAAGGACTGGTTGTGACCACTGATCACCAACCTCCACTTTCCATGGAGGATCAGCTCTGCAGGGGCAGGGTGGTAGCTCTCCCATGTGGTCTATAGCTGTCCACTGGGTGTGTTGGCCCTGGGGCTCCCCCTGGTGATGTAGGCCAAGGTAAGCCCCCACTTGTGTTTTGTGGGGGGCACCTGGCCTGAGCTGTAAAACAATCTGAGATGGGTGCTACTTGTGCTGGGCTTGGAGATTCCCAGGTGAAGCCAAACTGTGACTCTAATCTGGCTGCTGTAAGGGCTCACTGAAGGCAGTTGTTGCTTGTTTGATAGGATTTAGGAACCAAGACCAGCCATTGTTTTGGAAAAGCAGCTTGGGTGGGTGTGAAAGTTAGCTGGGTTAGAGCCTCTCTGGATCTCCAAGGTGGTTCAGTGTTAGCCAGGTTGATAGAGTTTCAGGTATGGCACCAGCCTACTGGCTCTCTCAGGGGAAGGCTCAGTAGAGGGACAATGGCCTCTGCTTGCCCTCATGCCAGACACTTCAGTCTCCCTGTATACCATTGGTGCCCTTCAATTTACCACCCTGCTGCTGGAGCTCAGAAGGAGCTAGTCTGAGTAGGTGAGTCTGTGTGTGGGTTCCTCAAAAGGAACTGCTTAGGGCTCCAACAGCCTCTTCCACTGACTCAATCTCCACCGGCCTTCGTAGCCAGATGTTGTGGGGGCTTATCTTCCTGGCACTAGAATCTTGGGCTAGGTGGGGGACCTGGTATGGGTCTGGGACTTCTTACCCCCTAGATATCCCTCCTGAGTTTTTATCTATGTGGGTGTAGGGCCAGCGCATTCTGCATCCACACCCCTTCTACCAGTCAGGATGGATGTGGTTTCTTCAGTTACATTAATTGTCAGACTTCCATTCAACATGATTTCATAGTTGTCAGACCTTTCATTCAACTTGATTTCTGATGTTTCTGAGTGATGGTTGTTCTATATTTTAGTTGTAATTTTGATGTGGTTGTGCAAAGAGGAGAGCCATGTCTGCCAACATGACCAGAAGCCCAGAAAAAATGTTTTTAAGTGTGCTCAAATCAGAATTCAAAGAAAGTTCTTGCATTGCATTTGGTTGACAGGTCTTGTCACTTTTTTTGTGGTAAAATACACACAACATTTACCATTTTGGACATTTTTAAAAAAGATTTTATTTATGTATTTTTAGAAAGAGGGTAAAGGAGAAAGATGAGAGAAACATCAATGTGTGGTTGCCTCTTGCATGCCCCCTACTGGGGAGCTGGCCTACAACCCAGGCATGTGCCATGACTGGGAATCAAACCGATGACCTTTGGTATGCAGGCCCATACTCAATCTACTGAGCTACACCAGCCAGGTCTGCCGTTTTTAAATGTATAGTCCAGACATTAAGTAAGTTCACATTGTTTTGTAACCATTATCATCAGGATGTTTTCATCATCACAAACAGAAACCCCATAAACACAAATTACCCATTCTTTTCTGCTCCCAGCCCCTGTAACCTCTAATCCAGTGATTTTCAAGTCATGGTACACATGAACTAATTACTAAAATTTTGTGACACACCAAAAAATATATTTTTTGCTGACCTGACAAAAACATAGGTATAATTTTGATTCATTCACACTGGATGAATATTGGGTTGGCTGTTGTCATTTTTTTTTACCTGATAATCGAAGGGAAAAGAGGTCAGTGCCCCTGACTAAATAGTTAGGTATTGCATGTTTTAAAAATTCTAGCAGCACACCTGTGTGTTTGCTGCAGCATACCAGTTGAAAATCGCTGGTCTAGTCTACATTCTGCCTCTGTTTAAGGGATCTCATATACATGGAATCATACAGTGTGTCTTTTCCTGACTGGCTTTATACACTTAGCATAATGTCTCAGACTTATCCATATTGTAGCATTTATTGGAATTCCATTCCTTTTTAAGTTGGAATAATATTCTGTTTTATGTATGGACCACAGTTCATTTATCTATCATCTGTTTCCACCTTTTAGCTACTGTGACTAATGCTGCTTACAATGGTGTAATAATATAACAGTTGTTTGAGTCTCTGCTTTTTTTTTAATTCTCACCCAAAGACATTCTTTCATTGCTTCTAGAGAGGAAGGAATGAAAGAGGTTGAGGAAGAGACACATCAATTAGTTGCATTCTCGTATGTACCCTGACTGGAGATCAAACCCACAACCTGGGTGAATGCCCTGATCAGGAATTGAACTCACAAACCTTTTGGTGTACAAGATGACAATCCAACCAACTGAGTCACACTGGCCAGAGCCTGATTCTCTGCTTTTAATTTTTTTGGGTATATATCCAAAGTAGAATGCTGGATCAAATGGTAATATTATGTTTAATTTTTTGAGGAACATCCATACTATTTCCCACAGTGGTCATATCATTTTACATCCCTACTAGCAATGTGAAAGTATTACAATTTGTCTACATCCTTGCAAATAATTATTTTCTCTCCCGCCCTCCCCGCCCTTGTGAAGTGGCATCTCACTGTGGTTTTGATTTGCATTTCCCTAATAGTCACACTGAGGATCTTTCATGTGAGAATTAGCCATTTGTATATCTTTGGAGAAATATCTATTCCAGCTTGCCCACTTCTAAATTGGTTTTTCATTGTTGAGTTGTAGAAGTTCTTTATATATCCTTGATATTAGCTCCCTATATATAATCTGCAAATATTTTCTCCCATCCAGTGGGCTGCCTTTTCACTATCAATAGTGTACTTGAATCATGACTTTTAAATTTTTCTTTTGTTCCTTACATCTTAAATCTCTTTTGATATATAGGTTCTCCCTTCTCTTTTTTCCCCCTTTCAATTAGTTTGTTGAAGAAACTGGGTTATCTGTCCTGTAAGGGTTATTATAGCCTAGAAAATTTTGATGATTGCATCTTCTCGGTATCATTTCATGTTCCTCTACCTTCTACATTTTCTAATAACTGGTACTTAGATTCAGAGCTGTGCTCAGATGTGGGGATCGAACTCGAAAATTAGGTATGTACCCTGACTGGGGATCGAATCTGCAACTTTGGTGTATGGGACAAGGCTCCAACCAACTGAATTACTCAGCCAGGGCTATGGCAAGAATTCTTAATAGATGGTGTTGTGTATACCAGGAGGCTGAAATGCGAATGTTTATAGGAAATGCTACATATCCCTGAGAGATATTGACAGTAAGAGTTATAGAACTTCAGAAAAATGTGAAATTATTTCCCAGGTTTGGATGATTAGAAATATAATTTTCACCCATCCTTTAGACGGGTGAAAATTTTAGGTAAGCAGGTATAAGTGGGAAAGCCATGTAAGAGAAATAAAGATTAACATAAAAATTAAAAAGAGAACCATGGCCTGTGTGGCTTGGTTGCTTGGAGTGTTGTCCCATGGACCAAAGGGTTATGGGTTTGATTCTAGTCAGGGCACAGGGCTAGGTTACAAGTTTGGCCTCTGGTCAGGCATGTACAGCAAGTGGACAATAGAGATTTCTCTTCTACGTTAATGTTTCTTTGAAACTCTCTCAGAGCAATGAATAAAGTGTCCTTGCGTGATAATTAAAATTAAAAAATTAAAAATTAAAAAAAGACTGTTGGAAGAACAATGGGAAGTAAAGCTAATATGGTAGTCCAGAAAGGAGAAGTGATAGAAAAGTGATGGTAGAGGAGTAAGACCATACCCTAATGGCTCCCAATCACGTAAAGCAGAGATGCAGGACCACAGTCATTCAGAGCAAGGCAGGTAAGGATTTTACATCCAGGTTTTCTGTGTTTTCGCTGTAACTAACTTCAGGTATATTTTAAATATTTTTAACGACTTACTTTTTTTGGTATCACCAACTTTTCTGTTGTTTTTATATTTTGGGGCAAGAGTACTTCTCTTTCATAAAAAAGCCTATAGTAAGTCTTCAGATGTTTTTTTCTTTAAAACGTTCAGTGTTCATATGAAGTCACTCTAATATTAATAGTTGAAGGAACAAAGTATTTCATCCCTTGACTATCACAAAAAAGTCAATAGTTTTTTTTTCTAATTTTCAAAGGAATATGGCAATGTGAAGAAATGGCCAATGTGCTAGACTGAACTGGGCTTGGTGCAAAAAAAAAAAACAAAAAACAACTCATGTTTCTTTTCTCTAGACATAAGTCCATGTCTTTTACACAGGGGAGTTGTTTATAATAGAAAATTCTCATCTTTCTTTGAAATACTGATGTAAATAAAAAGCTTGTGTGGGAGGAACTCTATCCCACAGAATTCCTCTCGTTCACCTTGGATGAGAAATAAGTCGTTTTGGACACAATCTTGCTGTTCTGGTGGGAAAGTGGGTGGCAATTCCCTCTAGTGGAGAATGCCTCAAGCCCTTCTCCCAAATGGTTTTTATTGGTAATGGTACGTGTAGAAATATACAGCATACATGCATCATTGATGAGCATAGCTCATCAATCAATGTCAAAAGGCTATAGTCATACAAAAACAGGTACTATCTAGAGATAACAATTGAAGGAACACGGAGATCTGTCATAGATCAGGGTCTATTAGTCATACTGACACCAGATGGTCTTTGAGACGTGTTTTATGAGACAAGGAGTTTACTCCTTATGCCTTGAACTTAAAACATCCAGTTTATATCAACAGAGCCATACAAAGCAAAGCAGAGCAAACTTCAAAGGATACAATGTATTTATCAGGCCTGATTCCCATGGGAACCCTCCTGTTAAGAGTTGGGTCATGTCTGCCACCTGCATTACCTGGCTTTCCAGGGAGACTTACTACCCTTTCAAAGCCTGGTCTTGTGGGGCTGCAATCTCTGAAACCACACAGAGCAGTCCCCAACAAGTTTGAATAAACACAGGTGAGACAGTGTGAAAATAGCATCCTATACTCTCAAGATAGATTATAAACAAGATATCTGTACAAGAGCATTTTAGGCATCTGCCCTCTGAAAATACTTTCTAAAAAAACCTGACATTTCAGAATATTTAGAGGAGAAATAATTTAATACATACTTGTCACATCTAATTGTAAAACAAATGCTATTAAATGACAATGTTTAAAAACTGCATGTGGAATAGAGAAATATTTCAAATTATTATATTTAAAATTTTTTAAAAAATATTTAGGAGACACGTGAAGAGATGATTAAATTCTGTTATTATGCTTCTCTGGAAATATCTAAAAACTGGAGTCATTATAAAATATGACTTGCCACTGAATGCAATTTTGAGAACTCCATTCCCCAAAGAGAAATTACCACCATCTGTCATAAAAATATAGTTATATCTTAAAACATGTCTTATAATTTATATTCAGTACTTTTAAACAAAATATTTACTTATTTATTTAGAGAGGGGGAAGGGAAGGAGAAAGAGAGGGAGAGAAACATCATTGTGAGAGAGCAACATTGATTGAATCCTTAGTTGTTTGCCTCTCACATGCACCCTTACCTGGGACTGAACCCAGAACCTGGGCATGTGCACTGTTCAGGTATTGAACATGTGACTTCTTGCTTTGTGGGACACCACCAGACCAACTGAGCCACACCAGTCAGGGCTGTATTTATTTCTTTTTCTTTTTTTTCCTTTTAATTTTTATTTTAACTGTTGATCTTGTACAGTTTTCTTTTATTCTCACCTGAACCCACCACCCCAGCCCTCCCCACCTCCCTCCCATTTCCACCCCCCCATAGTTTTTGTCCATGTGTCCTTTATACTTGTTCCTGCAAATCCTTCCCCTTTTCCCCTGAAATTCCCTCCCCTCTCCCCTCTGGTGACTTTCTGCCTGTTCTCAATTTCCATGTTTTTGGTTATATTATGCTTGTTTGTTTGTTTTGTTGATTAGCTTCCTGTTAAAGGTGAGATCATATGGTATTTGTCTTTCACTGCCTGGCTTATTTCACTTAGCATGATGCTCTCAAGTTCCATCCATGCTGTTGCAAAGGGTATGAGCTCCTTCTTTCTTTCTGCTGCATAGAATTCCATTGTGTATATTTAGTACATTTTTGAGGGTGGTATTACACTGAGACTTCTGCTTGGGTTTAAAAAACACAAAATAACTATGACTTACAATTTCCTTTTTTATAATGCATGATGGGTAAAATTTTTTTATTTCAAGAATATAATATAGTACCGTTAGCTAGTTACGAGATCGTGGAAACTTTGACAATTCTTTTATGTGGATTCTGTGAGGGCTTCTCTTGTTACTTTAGATAGTCTGCCTTACTCCTCTATCCTGGCCTTAATGAAAATTGATGCTTGAATAATTTATCTGTAATTGCTAAGAATTTGACAAAGTTATTCCTTATTTAATGAGTATTTTATGACTTAAAACATATAGTCAATAACATGGTGTTGTAACATTCTCTATGTATAGTCTCTACTGTATATTCTCTAACACACAGCTGCAAACCTCATACCATAATTGGTTAATAGTACTTTGGTTAACTAAAACACTTAAGAAACTTATCATAATTACCTTTATCACCAAGGTCTCTAAAAAAGGTTGATCCACAATGAGTTCTTTGGATTGCTGCCAGTACATCCTCGATATCCTTCAAATATACACATATTAAAATATTTTAATTTAATTTATAACAGTTCATTTTCTATCATAAGGAAAGTTTAGAAAAAGAACCCCTCCCTACACACATTGCTTACCTTTTTTGTCAGCTTCTTGACAGAAGTTTTACCTAAAGCAAAGAAAAACATTACTTACTACCTACATTCCTCAGTTAAACTTGACTTCCATTAAGAAAGAAATCATTTAAAAGACAAAACAATCAAATATTTATTTAAAAAAAAAGTTTGGCAATTTTAGCTAAAATTTTTAAATGAAAGTTATGAGCCAGAGAATTCTATATCTGAACACAAAGACACTGCAAGTTCTTTGTAAGACCTGTTTTCAAATTCATTCACCCCATCTCAGACACATGAAGTACAGTTTGCATACAATATCCTATTTCAGGTGTGTATCATCATGATTTAACACTTACACGCATTACGAGTGATCACCACATTAAGTCTAGTTACCTTCTGTCACCATACAAAGTATTTATAATATTACTGACCACATTCCTTATGCTCTATTTTACATAACTTTTACCTCTTAATCCCCTTCACTTATTTTGGCTGCCACTTAACCTCCCCCCTCTGGAAACTACCAGTTTGTTTCCTGTATCTATGAATTTGTTTCTTTTTTTTTTGTTTTAGATTCCACATATAAGTAAAATCATTACATTTGTCTTTGTCTTATCTCACGCAGCATAATACCTTTCAGGTCCATCCACTGACATGAAATCTTGTAAGTATCTCTGACTTACCTTAGTTGTCTGCATCATAAATTCTTGCCAAATATGGTTTTGTTTACATAATTATTAAAAGTCTGTGTCTTTGTGCTTTACTGATTAAAACATATAGTTTCACGTTTTAGAAAGCTATCTTTTTGAACCTTGAAAAGTTCTCTTAAGCTTAGAACTCTGTAGTCAAATTTAAAAGGCTAGCTAACATGACTGTCCACTCTAAGGTGATGTCACTTCTAATACTTTTCTACTGGATTTAAATTCTTCCAGGTTTCAGCCATTTTTCTCTACTGATTATATCACTTTCCTCTTACCCACTGTAATTCTAAAGCTATCACATTGTTTTTTTTTTTGTTGTTGTTGTTGGAACTTATTCTGATAGTCTCTGCCATTTTACACAGCTAGAACGATGCTGGAAAAGGTCTTGTTTTGTTTCTTACATAAGCCATGTGCATTACAAACTTCCATTTGCTCTCAAAACATCTGTGAAGTTCCTTCAGTACACTGAAAATTCATGTGATAAGTTAAAAAAATGAATACTTTCACATGTGCCTTTTCTGTTTCCATGTTTAATTAGGACTATAAACCTAGTGGGGATAAATTCTATTATTTGATGTTATAAACTGTCAAGATTTTATTTTTGTATTATTAATCATAATATTGTGAATACAATAATTTTTAGAAACATTTATGACCATGTTGGTTAAGCTTACGTAGTCCAGTTTGGGCTAATTTTTATCCCTTGATACATTACTACATGTCACCAAATGACAAAGAACCCTAGACTGTAATGTTAAGTACTATCCCATGAGATCATCACATAGATAAACCAATTATTTTACAAACCTAAGAGTCCATGTGAATGTGTGTGTAGAATTGTAGTAATATGATGTTGATACAAACCCCAGAAAACTGTATAGTACATGTGTTTTTCTATCTTTGCATATTCTATTAACTTAAAAAAGGAACAATGATTCACATGCTTTATACTGTTTTTCTTAAAGTTGTGTAACAAAGTACTCATTACCATATGCACTTTCATTTTTAGACATTTAAGGTTAGTCTTAACAGTTTTTTAAAGAAAGACTGATCCTTGTTCCTAATGGAAGAAGTGTCCCAGGAAGTAAAACTGACATCTAGAAGGTGACTTCTTGAGATGACAGTACTGATAATTTCTGAGAAATAAGATAATTTCTAAGGGATCTTATATCTACTTTATAGCTAGATTCCTTTCTGGACTTTCAGGAATCTTTCTGTTTAAAAAAAAATCCTTCTACTTGAAACTTAGGAAGGAAGGTAAATTTTGATTCCCTGGAGTTGGTAGCCTTGATGCCAAACAGCTGAGCCAATACAATTCAATAATATGTGAATGAAATAAAACGTAAAGGTATGAGTTAATCAAATAACATAACACCAGAATCACAGCTAAGAACTAACTTGTAAAACCCTAGTGAGGCAGATATTCCATATCTCTTGTACCTTTATGTAGCTCAGGGCTTAGCATTTAAATATTCATTGAGTGAATACTTGAATAAAAAGTAGAAAAGATTCCAGAATGTCTCCTTAGTAAGATCCCTGCCTTTACATGGTTAATAAATTTTTATCCCCATTTTACAAATAAAACAAACAGGACCCAGGGCCCAGCGAAGAGCAAGAGGAATTAGGTCATGATACAGGCATTGCAGGGTTTCCTTTGTCACACAGGTCTTTCAAAAACAGGTGTTGGATGTCTTAAGTTCCATGAAAGCGGGAACCTGTGGACTAGTTTCAACACTTCAGAAAGCTTCACAGAACTGACAGCTAAGCATGTATGATCATAGGCAGTTTTTTTTCTTTTTGCTTTTGATTATAACTTGGTAGTTCTCTATATATTTGATTCTCAAAATGGAAAAACCATGTACTTAAAACAAGCTTCTCTTGTAAAAACACATTTTCAAAATGAAATCATTATTTGGAAAATGAATAAAGAAATTATCTATGCTGATAAAAATTTGGGGGCATTGTCTTGTATAAAATTCATTTTTAGATTATAAAAAGGCAGAGCTACCAGAAGTGAACACCTACTCTCTTGTACTTCCTCTCCAAGTTAATAAACTACCTTGAGTAAGAAAAGGAGTTAGAAGGATTTTTCCAGCACGTGGTTGTCTCACCCAGGCATGCTCAGTCTTATACCACTTGTTCTTGGGCTGTACCAGGAGAGAGGCCAGAGCACCAACTCAGAGGCCCATGGTCACACCTGCTACATGAGGAGCAGTAACAACAAAGGACATAGTAAAGAAACCTAAATATTTTTGTTCACATTTTTCTATCTAGGGGTAAAACCCATTTGTAAGTAATCTAGTTTTTCCTTCAGGTTTCCCTTTTTCTTTTCCTGTACTGTTTTGTTTTGTTTTTTCTTTTTTCTGGGGGAAAGTGGACTCTTCTTGTGGGGGGGCCCCTTTCCTGGGTGCCAGATGTGGGGGGCTCCGCCCGCAGAGCCCCATCCCTCCGTCAGAGATGAAAATAAAACTATCAAGACATGATCTGCTTGGGGAGGAAAGGTGGTCAAACTCTCAGAGGAGGATGACCCAGAGCCCCTTCCTCACTAGGCTTTTATTGGGTTCAAATGCACAGGAATACAGGTTTAACATGTCAAAGAAATCTGAAGGCTTAATCTGAGTCAGTGTCTGTCAGGAAAAGGGGTTGCAAAACTTTGGGAGACATACTCATTTCCTCCTTGGACCCTTATTATTTAAATGAGAGCGCTCTTAGCAAAGCGGGTTTCACAGGACTTTACAAATTCTTTCTTATGTCCAAGCACCTGGGGAACCGCTCTGAATGGCACAGGGCTGCACAGCTCACCGTCATAGTTTCAGGCTTTAAGCGGATTAGGCCCAGGAAGCAGAAGACATCTCCCAGAGGGAAATGGGGACTCGGGCTATGTCAGAATAGCTGGGGGGCGAGGGTCCATCACTCCCTCTTTGCTGCAGCCCCCCAAGTCCTTCCATGAGGGCCTCCCAAGTGGTCGTGTCTGGCTTAGGTTGCCCCTCCCATGAGGAGTCTTACCCGTCATTGACTAACCGACTAAGCATTGGGACCAGATATGGATGAGGCAGAAGCAGTGCTCCTGCCAGGGAGATAAGCTTTGTTTCCTTAGTAGGTCACGTCCTCTTGACAGAACAGACCCAGATGAAGTGGGTCCCTAGGATCTTACACAGTCCACCATGAAGTGAGGGTTACAACTCCTGAAACCAGGCTGAATGGTCCTCAACATCTTCTCTCTCTCTCTCTCTCTTTTTTTTTTTTGGCTACTTCTAGTTACACATGCATAAAAAAATTCATTTTCACAGCTATTTCAAAAATCACGCACTCATACATGGAAATAACAAAAAGGGGAAAAACTTAGCAAAACCAGTAGATCTACAGTTGAGGCTGTAAGGTTTCACTCTACAATATGAGAGCATGGCTTTCATACGCTGAGGCTTTTCTTGGTAGGGGAAGTACAGATCTCCCAGCGCCAGCGTAGAATTTTGGCTGAGAGAGGTTTTTTTTTAGGTTCTTTTAAAAAAATATATATTTTATTGATTACGCTATTACAGTTATCCCATTGTCCCCCCCTTCATTCCCCTCCACCCTGCACACCCCCTCCCACCCACATTCCCCCTCCTTTAGTTCATGTCCATGGGTCATACATGTAAGTTCTTTGGCTTCTACATTTCCTATACTATTCTTAACCTACTCGTCTATTTTGTACTTACCATGTATGCTACTTATTCTGTGCACCTTTTCCTCCCTCTCTGCCCCTCCCATTCCCCTGTTGATAACCCTCCATATGATCTCCATTTCTGTGCTTCTGTTCCTGTTCTACTTGTTTGCTTAGTTTGCTTTTGCTTGTGTTTTAGGTGTGGTTGTTAATAACTGTGAGTTTGCTGTCATTTTACAGTTCATATTTTTTATCTTCTTTTTCTTAGATAAGTCCCTTTAACATTTCATATAATAAGGGCTTGGTGATGATGGATTCCTTTAACTTGACCTTATCTGAGAAGCACTTTATCTGCTCTTCCATTCTAAATAATAGCTTTGCTAGACTTCAAATACTTCTTTCCAACCCCTTCTTGCCTGCAAAGTTTCTGTTGAGAAATCAGCTGACAGTCTTATGGGAACTCCTTTGTAGGTAACTGTCTCCTTTTCTCTTGCTGCTTTTAAGATTCTCTCAACTTTAATCTTGGGTAGCTTAATGATGATGTGCCTTGGTGTGTTCCTCGTTGGGTCCAACTTCTTTGGGACTCTTTGAGCTTCCTGGACTCCCTGGAAGTCTATTTCCTTTGCCAGATTGGGGCAGTTCTCCTTCATTATTTATTAAATAAGTTTTCAATTTCTTGCTCCTCCTCTTCCCCTTCTGGTACTCCTATAATTCGAATGCTGGAACGTTTAAAGATATCCTGGAGGTTCCTAAGCCCCTCATTTTTTTTTTTTTTGAATCCTTGTTTTTTCATTCTGTTCTGGTTGAATGTTTCTTTCTTCCTTCTGGTCCACACCATCGATTAGAGTCCCAGTTTCCTTCCCATCACTATTGGTTCCCTGTACATTTTCCTGTATTTCACTTAGCATTGCCTTCATTTTTTCATCTAATTTGCGACCAAATTGAACCAATTCTGTTAGCATCCCGATTACCAGTGTTTTGAACTTTTCCTCTGATAGGTTGGCTATCTCTTTCTCGCTTACTTGTATTTTTCCTGGAGCTTTGATCTGTTTTCATTTGGACCATTTTATTTTGTCTTGGTGTGCCTGCTCCATATGAGGGGCGGAGCCTTAGGTGTTCACGAGGGCAGGGCAATCCACATCGCTGCTTTGTGATGTTGTATGTGGGGAAGTGGTCCGAGAGAGAACAATGGTGCTTGCTCCACTCTCTGCTGGATTTCAGTCACTTTCCCCACTACCCAGAAGCAAAGTGGGCCCTTCTGGTGGTGATTCCCTTGTGGGTGGGCTTGTATACTTTGTAGGACCCTGTGGGTCTCTTCTGTGAGGCTGGGAGTTTCTCCTGCTGCCACCTCAACCCCCTACGCGTGTTTTCAATCAGTGGTCTGAGGCTTTATTTCCCTGCACTGGGACCCGGGTTGCAAGGTCTGTCTTGCTTCCCAGTTGTTCTGCCTGGTTTATCCACACACAAATGTGGGCCCGCTTCCTCTGCCAGCAGCTGCCTCGCCTGCCCTGGTACTCCACCACCACTTTGCTGTGAATCCTCTCTGCCCAGCTGCCTGTCTCTGCCCCCTCCTACTGGTCTGGATGAATGTTTCTTCTTTAACTATGTGGTTGTCAGACTTCCATACAGTTCCATTTCTGTCAGTTCTGGTTGTTTTTTCTTCTTAAATTGTTGTTGTCATTCTTTTGGTTGTTCAAAGAGGCACGGTGTGTCTACCTACACCTCCAACTTGGCTGGAAGTCCTTGGCTGAGGGAGTTTTTAAAGGTCTCCATCCATTCTAAAGATTCTACCATGTGTTTTTCTTTTCTTTTCTTTCTTTCTTTCTTTCTTTCTTTCTTTCTTTCTTTCTTTCTTTCTTTTTTATTGTTTACAGAGACATTATAAGTAAAACCAGGAACAAGCATATTTTATTATAGGCAAACAGCTATTTTAATACTTAAAATAAGCAAAACTGCATTAATACATATTAAGCATTATTATGGGTCAAATAAATCTTTGCCTTTAGACAAATTATTTGATAATCCTAACTATAAAAACATTACTAATAGCATCTAATTGTATTCCACTTTATGGGACATAAGTGGACTTATGACACACAAAAAATTAGACAACAGAGACATTTCTATCATGTGATATCTTTTGCATAAAAATATAAAACTTGGCATCAATATTAGAATTAGTGTAAGACAAAGGCGATTCCTCCAATACTTAGTTGAATTCAGTCACTATTATGAAAACAAAAGCAGAAAATGACACTGAACTAATATTACTAACAAAAGTGATAATCAGAGGAAAAAGGTACAAATTCAATGGTGTTATTTTCCTTCAACAAAGTATATGGCTTGGCTTGTTTACTTGTGCTGGAATATTTGAATAGTAAGAAATATCTGGTTGGTACTTATTCTAGAGGAAGACAAATAAATGGTGATCCCCTAAAATGCCTGAAACTGGCCTCTTGTCAACTTTGCTTGAGATACATTTCAATTGTTTTTGAAAGGAAAAAAAGAGAAATGTACTTTTTTTTTTGCAATATTAAGCACTGTGAAATAGTAAGACCATTATATACAACCAATTATATAATTAGTTTGAAAACCGATATAAAGGAGTAAATACAGCAGCTAAGAACTAAATAATGGGGAGAGGGGAAGATAAGGAAAAGCTTCTCTAAATAAGAGATGCTCAAGTTAAGACCTGAAGAACAGAGTATCCCTCCCCATCTCCTGCAGTTTCTCTTTCTGCAGTTTGTTATCTGCCATCTATTATGGTCTGAAATTATTAAGTGAAAAATTTCAGAGGTAAGCAATTCCTAAATTTCACATTGTACACCATTCAGAGCGGTGTGTTGAAATCTAACACTGTTCTGCTCTGTCCTGTCGGGGACATGAAGCATCCCTTTATCCAGTGTCTCCATGCTGGTAGACACTACCAGCCTGTTGGTCACACAGCAGCCATCTCTGCTATAACAATTGCCATGGGATTACAGGGCTTGTGTTCAAGTCCCTTATTTTACTTAACCAGGGCGCCAAAGTACAGGAGCAGTTTAAACTTCATCATGGGTATGCATGTATAGGAAAAAACAGTAGGTACAGGAAAAAACAGTATGTACAGAATTTGGTGCTATCTCCAGTTTCAGGCATCCACTGGGGATCTTGAAATGCATCCACCTGTGGATAAGGGCAAGACTCTAATATGAGCTCAGAGAAGTGGGGTTAATGGCATTCTGGGAATAGCATATACATCAATTCTGGGGTGGGAAGAGAGGAGGCCCTATCAGCCTCTTTCTTCTCTTGTGGTGAGGAGAAGTTGAGCATCTGTGCAAGTTTTGGTGGCAGGAAGCTGAGTTAATTACTATCTAATGACTTATATTTTCTGAGTTGATGATCAGGTAATTTGCTAGAGCATGTAGGACAAAGTGGAAAGCTGGGGCTTGGAGACATTTTAGTTGGCTGTATTGGAGGTTGCTAGTATAAAAAAATACAACAGATTTTTGCATAGAGATCCTGTATCTTGTGTGACCCTGATAACTCATTGTTAATTCTAGTAGTTTTATTATTTGTGGATGCTTTGGGGTTTTCTACGTAGGTAATCATGTCTCTGAAAAGGACATATCTTTTTAAATCTGCAGTTCTATTTCTTTTTCTTGCTCTTTTCACTGGCTAGGATTTCTAGTACAACGTTGAATGCAAGTGCTGAGATTGGACAGCCTTGCTAGTTCTTGATCTCAGCAGAAACGCTTTCAATCTTCCACCATTGAGAATGAGATCAGTAAGTGGCTTCATAGCCATACGGCCTTTTAGGAATTAACTTCAAAAGTGCCATAATGGATGCTGCATGAGTTGAGGCAGCCACAGAGGTTGAAGGGGAGGGGACACAGACTTCACCTCTTGATGGTAAAGTCTGGAAGAGTCTACAGGACCAGAAATATTATTGCAGCCATTTTTGGAAGTACCATCTGCTACAGCGCCTTAACCAATTTACCCTCTCAATGGAGCATTCTACCTTTTGCTTTTCACTTACCCAATTTTATCTATTCTTCTCTACCCTTTGTGAAATCCTCATTACTCCAGTCCTCATCCACAGCTCTGCTGAAGCCTTACCAAACTTAAGACAGTCTATTACCCAGACTCATACTAGATTGTGAATTCCATTAATATAGTAACAGTATCTCTTTCATTCGCCTATACCCCCAAGGCCTAACACAGTGCTTATTACAGGAGGTGAATCCAACAAAAATTTGAATAAATGAATTATGACTCATCATTTTGTTATATAATAATTTATTTTGATTGGTGTATTTATTTATTAATCTAGTCAATAAATATTTGTGCCAGGCATTGTGCTAGGTAAGGAACAGTTTCAAAGAATGGAGACCTTGATGCTGTTACTGATTAGCAGAGGGACTAGAAGATAAGGTAGGCTTGGGGTATGTGTGGGAATGGGGGTGGGAAAGCAGAGCATCTGCCACACATACACGTTTAGAGAATGTCTCTGGTATTTCTTAGAGGAGATGTTCCCAAAGACATTCAGGTGAGATAACTAGTCTGGAGAAACATATCAAAATCAGTGTTTAGGAAACAGCTAAATCACTAACTGAATAACATCATTAAGTAAGAAGGTAAAAAGGAGGAGAAGAGACGGCCTGTAGAACCTTACAAAATAACTTCTAAGATAGGCCTTATTTAGTCCCTACCAGGAGATTGAAGACTTTTTGAGGGCCCATATCTTACTAATTGCCTATGTCCTCCAGGATATTTATTGTAGCATGAAACACTTAGTTAGCATTAAATATCAGACTTATCTGAGTTGCTTTATGTATCCAGGATTACATGTATCTACAAATCCCCATTAAAACTGGGTCTCATAACCAGGAATTAGAGCTTGTCACTCTTGCAGAAGCCTTTGCTTCATAAACAAGTGATGGAATGAATCTTGGGAGAGAATTCTTCAACTATGAACAAGTTTTTTAGGCTAATCCTTTGTTAAAATTTATGACAGATAGCTCAGTTGGTCAGAGCATTGTCCCTGTACGCCATGGTTGCAGGTTCAATCCCTGGTCAGGGCATATACAAGAATCAACCAATGAATGTGTAAATAAGTGGAACAATAAATTGATGTTTCTCTTTCTTCCCCCACCCCTCTCTCTAAAATCAACAAATAAAAATTAAAAAAAAGGTTTATTTATTTTGCTTTTTATTGTTGTTCAAGTATAGTTGTCTCCATTTTCTAACACTCCCCCCATCCCCCGCTCCTACCCTCAATCCTAACCACTTTGGATTTGTCCATGGGTCCTCAAAAAGGTTTCTTTAAAAAACATTATGACAGAGAACTTACCCTGGACATAATTGGGAGGGCCTGTGGGAGCTTCCTCATGCAATGTCTTGGAGACATTCCTATAGGAATGACTACAGTTACAATAGGGCTCGGTGGCTGTAACCATACTGCACCTAACCTCCTCTCTTCAGTGTAAAAATACCTCCTTCATCCACGTCGGGTATGGTTCTTCATGGGCTCACCATATTTGTGTGTACCATGTCTGCAATTCTTCCTTTTTTCTCCAAATAAATTCTTTTACAAGGTGCAATACCTAGCTGACTTTTTACAGTCAACAGCTTGGTGATGCCATATTCTAAAACCATACAAACTGGTGACAATGGACCTTCTAAAACTGTAAAGTTTTCCAGTTTCTTATTACAACAATTGCAATACACCAGAAATCATATGTATATCAATGTCAGAAAAAAGAATCTAAGTCTGCTGACAAGTTGAATCATTTCAGAATTTCATGCTTTTAACTTACCTTGTTTTGCTTATCTGTTGTACATAAACCCCACAAAAGAGGCTCAAACTGATGAAATTCCAAACAATCTAAGTGTAGAATTATTTTATACAGGCTTTTAGAAGAGTAATACCTAATATGCTTTGTGCTTGAAAGAATGATATATTTATAGAATGGTATTTTTTAAAAGATTTTATTTATTCATTCAGAGAGAATGGAAGGGCGGGAGAAAGAGAGGGCGAGAAACATCAATATGTGGTTGCCTCTCACATGGCCCCCCACTGGGGACCTGGCCTGCAACCCAGGCATGTGCCCTGACTGGGAATCAAACTGGTGACTCTTTGGTTCGCAGCCCAAGCTCAATCCACTGAGCTATACCAGCCAGGGCTGGAATGGTATTTTTAAATGTTCTTTCTGCTTTATCCATCCCTTCTTTTTAATGATTCCTTTTTATATTATTCAGAGAACAACAGTGAGCAAGTTGATTTTAAGCAGAATATGAAGAAAATAAGGAGAGAGGGAAATAATCCTTCTTGAACACCACCCCCATCAATCAAGGAGCAGCAATTTGTCTTTAAGAATGAAAAGCATGACCTGTCAGCTTTAAACCTATTCTCACACTGAAAAACACTTCCTAGTTGGGGGGTGGGTTAGTGATGAGCCAGGGGAATATTTGATTCTTATATGCCATCTTGCAGTTTTGAGGGAACCCTAATTAAGCTCCATCATAGGTGTGTGTGTCTGTGTGTTTATACAAGAAAGCCCAGAGAGGAGAAAACACATTTGTGTGTATATAGACCAGAAACGTTGATATTTTTGCAAAGTACTCAAGTGCTGTAAGAGTAGATCTTACTCATGGTCTGATATACCGAGGTGCTCATTTTCTGTTCAACTGGAGTGGGAATGAGACTTCTTATTGAGACCTTGAAGGCCTACACAGCTAAGTTTTTGGAAAATAAATGTATCTCTAATCTGTGCTTTTAAAACTTTTGATGACATAAAAACTGGTTTCTAAAAATCTGTTAATAATCTGTTAGAACTGCACTAGATGGATGTTTTGGTATATATTATCTGCTCAGATCCACAGGAGTTCTTTGATATTAGAAAAGCATGTAAAGAGTCATATTTTGATTATGTTGATATCTCATTTATTTTTCTAAAGTATAATAATTTTAATATTAATATTTTCAGTTGTGAACGATAACTGGTATTTTTTACATATATATTTTATAACTTCATTGTGATATATTTCACTTACCATAAAATCCATCATTTAAATTGTACAATTCAGCCCTGGCTGCTGTGGCTCAGTGGACTGAGTGCCCATCTGTGAACCAAATAGTCACTGGTTCGATTCCCAGTTAGGGCACATGTTAGGGCACATGCCTGGGTTGCAGGCCAGGTCCCCCCAGTAGGGGGCGTGTGAGAGGCAACCACACATTGATGTTTCTCTCACTCTCTACCTCTCTCCCTTCCCCTCTCTCTCAAAATAAATAAATAAAATAGAGAAAAAATAAATCGTACAATTCAATTTAGTTATTCACAGAGTTATATAGGTAGCAACACAAAATGCAAATAAAAACCATGACATAACATGTTACACCTACTAGGATGACTAGTATAATAAAAAACAAAATACGAAAAATAATGAATTTTGGGGAAGATATGGAGATTGAAAGCCTCATACATTGTTGGTGGGAATTTAAAAAACATATGATGATGAACACTGATACCATGTTAAGTGAAAGAAACCAGATATAAAAGAAAAAAATATTACATGATTCCATTCATATATGTATCCAAAATAGGCATATCCATAGAGCCAGAATGTAGTTAGTAGTTGGCAGGGGGCAGGAGCAGGGGAGATGGAAAGTGACTGCTAATGGATACAGGATTTCTTTTTGGCATAATGACATTTTCTGGAATTAGATAGTGGTGATAATTGCACAGCCTTGTGAATATACTAAAAATTACTTTTAAAATGATGACTTTTGTAGTTCCGGCCAAGATGGAGGCATCGGTGGACACACTGTGCCTCCTCTCACAACCAAAATTAAGGACAACAAAGATTTAGAAACAAGAAAATAATCAGAACTGATAGAAAATTGAACTGTACAGAAGTCCAACAACCATTTATCCAGACTGGTAAGAGGGGCAGAGTCTCGGCAGGAACAAGTGGAGGTGCGGACCCCGGCACTCCAGCAGCAGCGGCTGGCAGTTTCCAGGTATGCAGGAGGTGGCTAGTGGATCCCGGGCACGGGGGGCAAATGTACATACCCAGTGAGGCCAGGCAAGGCAGATGGCTGACCAGGTGGTCCCACATTCGCATGCAGATAATCTAGGCGAAGGGGAAGGGGCAAAAGGGACTGGAATCCAAAAGAGAGCAAAGCAAGCACCATTGTTTCCTCTCAGACCCCACCCCCACATACAGTGTCACAACTCAGTGACTGGGCTGCCCCACACTGGGGAACACCTAAGGCTCTACCCCTCACTACATAACAGCTACGACCAGACTCCGCCCCCCCCCAAAGACACCAAAAATGGCTCAAACCAGAGAACAAATCAAAGCCCCAGAGCCAATTCACCTTAGCAAAGAAGAGACAGCCAACCTATCAGATGCACAGTTCAAACCACTGGTGATCAGGATGCTCACAGAATTGGGTGATTTTGCTCACTAATTAGAAGAACAAATGAAAGCTACAATAAGTGAAATAAAGGAAAATGCACAGGGAACCAATAGAGATGGGAGGAAAACTGGGACTCAAATCAATGGAGTGGACCAGAAGGAAGAAACAACCAACCAAACAGAAAAGAAGGAAGAAACAAGAATTCAGAAAAATGAGGAGAGGCTAATGAACCTCTGGGACATCTGTAAACGTCCCAACATCTGAATTATAGGGGTACCAGAAGGGGAAGAAGAGCAACAAGTGGAAAACTTATTTGAACAAATAATAAAGGAGAACTTCCCCAATCTGGCAAAGGAAATAGATTTCCAGGAAGTCCAGGAAGCTCAGAGAGTCCCAAAGAAGTTGGACCCAGGGAAGCACACACCAAGGCACATCACATTTACCAAGATTAAATATGAGGAGAGAACCTTAAAAGCAGCAAGAGAAAAGGAGACAGATACCTACAGAGGAGTTCCCATAAGATTATCAGCTGATTTCTCAAAAGAAACCTTGCAGGCAAGAAAGGGCTGGAAAGAAGTGTTCAAAGTCATGAAAGGCAAGGACCTATACCCAAGACTGCTCTATCCAGCAAAGCTATCATTTAGAATGGAAGGGCAGATAAAGTACTTCCCAGATAAGGTCAAGTTCAAGGAATTCATCATCACCAAGCCCTTATTATAGGAAATGTTAAAGAGACTTACCTAAGAAAAAAAAGAAGATCAAAACCACGAATAGTAAAATGAGAACAAATTCACAACTATCAACAACTGAACCTTAGAAAAGAACAAAAATAAAAACAAACTAAGCAAACAACTGGAACAGTAGCGGAATCACAGAAATGGAGATCACATGGAGGGTTATCAGCAGGGATAGGGAGGGGAGAGAACGGGGGAAATGGAACAGGGAATAAGAAGCATAAATGGTAGGTATAAATTAAACAGGAGTAGGTTAAGAGTAGTATGGGAAATGGAGAAGCCAAAGAACTTATATGTATGACCTCTGGACATGAACTAAGGTGGGAGAATGATGGTGAGAGGTGGGATACAGGGTGGAGGGGAATAAAGGGGAGAAAAAAATGGGACAACTTTAATAGTATAATCAATAAAATATACTAAAAGAAATACAGAGCCATAGATCAGTGGAACAGAACAGAGAGTCCAGAAATAAGCCCATGTCTCTATGGACAATTAGTGTTCGACAAAGGGGACAGGATCATAAATGGAATAAAATGCCTGTTGAACAAATGGTGTTGGGAGATCTAGACATCTACATGCAAAAAAGAAAAAAAGAAAAAAAAGAAAGAAAAGAAAAAGAAAAAAAAGAAAAAGAAAAGAAAGAGCAAAAAAGAAACTCAACCACCAACTTACACCAGACACAAAAATAAAGTCAGGATGGATAAAAGACTTAAATATAAGTCACAACAACATAAAAGTCCTAGAGGAGAACATAGGTTGGAAAATCTCAGATATTCCAAGCAGCAATATTTTCACTGATATGTCCCCTAGAGCAAGGGACATAAAAGAAAGAATAAAGAAATGAGACTTCATCAGAAGATTAAAAAGCTTCTGCATTGCTAAAGAAAACATCAGCAAAATGAAAAGGGAACCAACTGTATGGGAAAATATATTTGCAAATGATACCTCAGAAAATGGTCTGATCTCCAAAATATATAAAGAACTCACATGACTCCACTCCAGGAAGACAAACCACCCAACCAAAAATTGGGCAAAAGGCCTGAACAGACACTTCTCCAAGGAGGACATACAGAGGGCCCAGAGACATATGAAAAGATGCTCAGCATCACTAATTATCAGAGAGATACAAATTAAAACCACAATGAGATACCACTTCACACTGATCAGAATAGTCATCATAAGCAAATCAACAAACAAGTGTTGGAGAGGATGTGAGAAAAGGGAACCCTAGTGCACCCATGGTGGGACTGCAGACTGGTGCAACCACTATGGAAAACAGTATGGAATTTCCTCAGACAACTAAAAATGGAACTGCCTTTTGACCTGGCAATTCCACTGCTGGGATTATAACCTAAGAACCCTGAAACATCAATTCAAATGGACCTATGCACACCAATGTGCAGAGCGGCACAATTTATAATAGCCAAATTTTTTGAAGCAAGCTAAGTGACCAGCAGTAAATGAGTGGATCAAACAATTACGGTACATTTACCCAGCTGGTACAGTTCAGTGGATTCAGTGTGGGCTGTGAACCAAAGGGTTTCCAGTTCGATTCCCAGTCAGGGCACATGCCTTGGTTGCGGGTCTAGTCCCCAGTACAGGGTGCATAAGAGGCAGCCACACACTGATATTTCTCTCCTTCTCTACCCATTTCTCTAAAAATGAATAAAATCTTAAAAAAAAAAACAACTATGGTACCTTTACACAATGGAATACTACACAGCAGAAAGGAGGAGCTCCTACCCTTTGCAATAGTAAGGATGGATTTGGAGAGCATTACGAGAAGTGAAAGAAGCCAGGCAATGAAGACAAATGCCATATGATCTCACCTATAGGTGGAACCTAATCAACAAAAGAAGCAAGCGAGCAAAATATAACCAGAGACACTGAAATAAAGAATGAAGTGACAGTAACCAAAGGGGAGGTGGGAGGGGATAATGGGGAAAGCGTAAGTGTCATCAAGAAACATGTATAAAGGATACATGGAGAAAGCCAAAGAAGGGTAGGATCAAGGGTGGAAGGTGGGGATGTCTGTGGTGGAGGCAAGTGGTGGGGGGGAATGTAGACAACTGTACTTGAACAACAATAGAAAAAAAGAGAAAAGAAAAAAGTACTAAAAAAAAAGAAAAAGAAAAAAACCCAAATAAGTGGAAAGAAACACAGTAGGGAAACAAATTCAGTAAGAAATAGAAAATGTGAATAGACCCAAACAAGTATGAGAATGAATCTGTAAATCAAAAACTTTCCGACAAAGAAAAGCCCAGGAGGAGCAGGTGGACTTACTAGTGAATTTTACCCATCCCCCTCAAACTCTTCCAAAAACTGAAGTGGAGGAAACATGTCTCAACTCATCCTAAGAGACCAGCATTACCCTAACACCAAAACTAGACAAAGACATTTTAGGAGAAGAAAACCACAAGCCAATATTTCCTACCAATTTTGGTGTAAAAATTCTCAACAAAATTCTAGCAAACAGACGTTGACAGCTCAATAAAAGGATTATATATCATGACTAGATGGAATGCAGGGATGGCTAAGATGTGAAAATCAATCAATGCAATACTGCACATTACTAGAATGAAGGAAAAAAACCCACATAATCATCTCAATGGAGAAGGAAGTATACGACAAAATTCAATACCCTTTCGTGATAAAAACGAACTCAGAATAGAAGAGACCTTCCTTTCCATTATTAAGGGTTGTATGTAAAAGAAGAGCCTAACATCATGCTCAATGGTAAAGACTGAAAGCTTCTACTCTGAGATTCTGAACAAGAAAAGGGTGCCTGCATCTGTTACTTCTATTCAACAAGTGACCAGAAGTTCTAGCTACAGCAATTAGGTGAGAAAAAGATCTAAAATGCATCCATGTAGAAAAGGAACAATTATTTCTATTTGTAAAAGATATGATCTTATATGTAGAAAATCTTAAATTAAAAAAACTGTTAGAGCTAAAAAAATTAATCAAAGTTACAGAATATGAAATCAACACACAAAAGGTGTAAAAGGTAAAAAAAAATCTAAAAGGCATCTAATAGAAAAGTACAACTATTCCTTTTTAAAAATCCTCATCTAAGGATATGTATTGATTTAAGAGAGAGAGAGGGCAGAGACGCAGAGATGCAGAGACAGAGAGAGAAACTGATGTGAGAGAAAACTAAATTGGTTGCCACCGTATGTTTCCTGGGCAGGGGAGCCCACAACTGTTTTTGGTATATGGGTTGACCCTCCAACCAATTGAGCCACCCAGCCAGGGCATAAAAGTAAACTTATTTCCATTCATAGAAGACATGATTTTATAAGTAGAAAATCTTAAGAAATTCACAAAAAATTACAGTTAATAAATTAATCAAAGTTACAGGATACAGCATTGACACACAAAAATGAATTTTATTTCTATGCACTGGCGATGTGTGTTCTAAAGCTGCCTGTGAGGTCTAATTCATTTACAGTGTTGCTTAAATCTTTTATTTATTTTTTGGTCACCTACTTAGTTTTTCTATCTACTAAAGTGGTACTGAAGTCTCCTACTATTATTATTAAATTACTTACTTTCCCCTTCATTTCTATCAGTTTTTGCTTCTTGTATTTTAGGACTCTATTATTAGATGAATATAAATATATATCTTGCTAATGAACTGATCTTTTTCTCATGATAAAATGTGTCCAATTATCTCTAGTAAATTCTTTCATGTTTTAAAGTGTATTTTATTTGATACTAGTATAGCCACTTCAGTTTTCTTGTGATTGCTGTTTGTACAATATATGTTTTACCATCTTTTAAAATCTAATCTATTTGTATCTTTGCATCTAAACCATATCGCCTATTAATAGCATGTAAGTTGGATTCTGTTTTTCTCATCTAGTGTGACAATTTCTGCCTTTTGACTGGATTGACTGATGCATTCATATTTGATGGTGGTACTAATGATGCTCAGTTTATGTCTGCCATTTTACTTTTTGTTTGTTTTTTTGATTATTTTTTACAGACATTTTGTTTATTTTAATGAAGCTGGTACAGACAATGTGCATTTAAAACCCATGTCCTAGGCCAAAAAGTACAAAAAAATTTAAAAAGCAGTGTTCTACTGTACACACTTCTGCATGAATAACTTCATTAACTGCTAACGAAAATTAGAACTTTTCTGGGATCTTCTGACATGATTTTTCTTCACTCATAAAATGCTTTCTCTTCAGTGAAGCCATCTTTGGAGTTAGTCTTTACTCTCACCTTATCTGTCATCTTGACTCCAACCTGATATTCCTCTTCTTTTGGTTCAGACCTTCAGATTTTAAAAGCAGCTTCAAGTTAAGGAAAGGTAATTTTCCACAGTTCAGTTCTCTGAAAAACTTCCATCTCCCACTGAAAGTCATAGTCCAGGAGTGAAGGAATCTCATGCTGGGATTTTGGGGTTAATTAGAAACGTCTTATGAACACTTGCATTGGTTGACCTCATTTATCACAAGTCTGAAAATGCAGTCCTGAAAAAGGTGGCCTCTCTGTGCACTTATGTGATATTTAGAAAAGAGAGGGCAATATAATGGGGGCTAAGGTTTGACCACCAACAATCAGCACAATGAAAAGAAAACAATAATGAATGGGCACTAGAATTCAAATTACCAGATGTTTTAAAGACATGGCGGGGGGTCAGTTTTCAATTCAACTTGGAACACATTACAAAAAACTATTTTTAAAAGTAAAAAAGGACTGAGGAGAAAGTAAATAAAAGAATATCTAAACTGTTGAATATATTCTTTTGTCATCTACTTAGTTTTTCTATTAAAGTGGTACTGAAGTGTCCCACTATTATTATTCAATTAATTATTTTCCCCTTCATTTCTATCAGTGTTTGCTTCTTGTATTTTAGGACTCTATTATTAGATGAATATAAATATCTATCTTGCTTATGAACTGATCTTTTTCTCATGACAAAATGTGTCCACTTCTATTCAACAAGTGACCAGAAGTTCTAGCTACAGCAATTAGGTGGGAAAAAGATCTAAAATGCATCCATGTAGAAAAGGAACAATTATTTCTATTTGTAAAAGATATGATCTTATATGTAGAAAATCTTAAGAAATTTAAAAAAACTGTTAGAGCTAAAGGACACCATTTGCTCCTGATAAACTTCAATCACATATTCTTCCTCCATTCCTAGTTCTTTTGGACTATGATTATCAGCAATTCTCTGACCTTCAAAAAGAAACCTGAGGGAATTCATTGGAACTCCCTATCAAAGACAGTATGATTCTTTGAGTTTCTTGAGATGTGTTGTCATTTTCACTTTGAAGTGAATCTCACTGTGATCCTGCCCAATAACTTTGAGTTTAATGTATTCTCCTTCCTTCTTTTGGCCTAAGTCCTCAGTTGACAGTATGGCCTCCTGGTCACACATGGTGATGGTGGCTTCACCTGGGGTTTCCGCATAGCAGAGGCCTCTGTTAGGCAGAACTCACTCAGGGGTTCACAAATCTGTCTCTCTTCCCCCTACTTTTTGATTTTTATGTGTCTTGTTGTTGTTTCTCTATTACTTCTTAACTGCTTTGTTTACACTGAGTGTTTACTAGCGAAATATTTAATAATCCTTCAGCTATAAATCTGAGTTATTTCTTTAGCGGTTTGTCTAGGCTTACCACATACGTTTTAACTTATTAGAAATAGTTTCAGATTTGTATTCAAGTCTGACGAGACATGAAAATGTCATGTCACTTCTACGTACTTCTATTCCTTGCCCTCTTTTAGGAATCATTTATATATATATCGTTCCCATTAATGTTACAAACTACAAAATACATTGTTATAACATTGTTATTTCTTTACCCCAATACAGCTTTCCTCATATCCACCTCTCTTGTGCTGTTATTAGCAAATATACATTTTTCTATGTTATGGGCAAAATAATATACCTGTGATATATATAAAAATGTATCATATGTATGTGTGCATTATGTATAATATGCATAAATGTATACTATTGTGCACATTTTTATTTACTTCTAAAAAAATTTAAAAGATTTTATTTTTAGACAGAGGGGAAGGGTGGGAGAAAGAGAGGGAGAGAAACATCAATGTGTGGTTTCCTCTCATGCACCCCCTACCGGGAACCTGGATCACAACCCAAGCATGTGCCATAGACTGGGAATTGAACCAGTGACCTTTTAGTTTGCAGGCCAGCGCTCAATCCACTGAGCCACATAGCCAGGGTATGTTTTTATAATTAGTTAAAAGGAGAAAATATAAACACTTATACAATCTTTTAAAGTTACAAAATTACCTTTACCAATGTTCTTAGTTTCTGTGGATTCAGATTATTGTCTGGAATCATTTGCTTTCCCTGCAAAGCTTCCTTTTGTATTTCTTGCAAGGCAAGTCTACTAGCAACAAATTCTGTGAGCTTTTATCTGGAAAAGTCTTATTTCACCTTCAATTTTGAAAGACAGCTTTGCTGAAAACAGGATTCTTGGTTGACAGCTTTCTCTTTGAGCAATTTAATATTATTTTTTAAGTATATTTTATTGATTGTGCCATTACAGTTGTCCCATTTTTTCTCCCCCCTTTCCCCCTCCATCCAGCACCCCCTCAATTTTTCCCTGCCTTAATTCATGTCCATGGGTTGCACATGTAAGTTCTTTGGCTTCTCCATTTCCCATACTATTCATAATCTCACCGTCTATTTTGTACCTACTACTTATGCTTCTTATTCCTTGTACCTTTCCCCTGTTCTCCCACTTCCGCCTCCCTGCCAATAACTGTCCATATGATCTCCATTTCTGTGATTCTGTTCCTGTTCTAGTTGTTCGCTTAATTTGCTTTGTTTTTGTTACTTTTTAGGTTCATTTGTTGATAGTTGTGAGTTTGTTCTCATTTTACTATTCATATTTTTGATCATCTTTTTTCTTAACAGTACATATAATAAGGGCTCGATGATGATGAACTCCTTTAATTTGACCCTATCTGGGAAGCACACTTTATTTGCCCTTCCATTCTAAATGATAGCTTTGCTGGATAGAGTAATCTTGGATGTAGGTCCTTGCCTTTCATAACTTTGAATACTTCTTTCCAGCCCCTTCCTGCCTACAAGATTTCTTTTGAGAAATCAGCTAATGGTCTTATGGAAACTCCTTTGTAGGTAACTCTGCTTTTCTCTTGCTGCTTTTAAGATTCTCTCCTTATCTTAACCTTAGGTATTTTAACTATGATGTGCCTTGGTGTGTGCTTCCTTGGGTCCAACTTCTTTGGGACTCTCTGAGCTTTCTGAAGTTCCTGGAAGTGTATTTCCTTCGCCAGATTGGGGAAGTTTTTCTTTATTATTTGTTCAAATAAGTTTTCAGCTTCTTGCTCTTGTTCTTCTCCTTCTGGCATCCCTATGATTTGTATGTTGGAATGTTTTTAGTTGTCCCAGAGGTTCCTAAGCCTCTCCTCATGTTTTTGAATTCTTGTTTTTTTCATTCTGTTCTGGTTGAATGTTTATTTCTTCCTTCTGCCTCCAAATTATTGATTTGAGTCTTGGTTTCCTTCCCTTCACTGTTCATTACCTGTATATTTTTCTTTATTTTACTTTTAATAGCCTTCACTTTTTCCTCTATTTTGCAACCATACTCAACCATGTCTGTGAGCATCCTGATTACCAGTGTTTTGAACTCTGCATCAGACAGGCTGGCTCTCCCTTCATAGCTTAGTTCTTTTTCTGGAGTTTTGATCTTTCCTTTCCTTTCCTTCCTTTCTTCCTTTCAATTTTATTTATTTATTTTTAGAAAGGGGAAGGGAGAGAGAAAGAGAGAGAGAGAAACATTGATGTGTGGTTGCCCCTCGCGCTCCCTCTACTGGGGATCTGGCTGGCAACCCAGGCACATGTCCCCACTGGGAATTGAATCAGCGACCCTTTGTTTAGCAGGCCTGCTCTTAATCCACTGTGCTACACCAGCCAGGGCTGATCCATTCTTTCATTTGTGCCATATTTCTTTGTCTTGGCGTATCTGTTATGTTGTAAGGGGCAGAGTCTTAGGTATTAGTCTGGGCGGGGCAACCTACTTCACTCTGTTGTGATGCTGTATGTGGAGGAGAGGTCAAGAGAGAACAATGCCGCTTTCTCGTCTCTCTGCCGGCTGTCAGTCATTGCCCCTGCTACCACAGCAAATTGGGCCCTTCTGGTGCTCATTTCTGGGTGGGTGGGTTTGTGAATATTCTAGGACCCCATGGGTCTTTCCAATGAACTCTCCTGTGAATTTGGCAGTTTCTCCCGCTGCCACAACCCCCATAAGTTTTTACAGTCAGAGATTTTCAAGCTTTCTTTTCCCATGTTGGAACCCTGGGTTGTGTTGTCTGTCTTGCTCCCCATTTGTCCCTCCCAGTTTATCTGCACACGAATGTGCAACCGCCTGGTCTACCAGCTGCCATCTCACCTGCCTGGTCCTCCAGCTGCTGTCTTGCCATGCTTCCTCCCTGCCCAGCTGCACATGTCTGCCTTTTCTACCAGTCTGGATCAGTGTTTCTTCTTTAACTCCTTGGTTGTCAGACTATCATCCAATTTGATTTTCTGGCAGTTATAGTTTTTTTTTGTTTTTAAATTTGTTGTTGTCTTTCTTTTGGTTGTGTGAGGAGGCAAGTGTATCTGCCTACACCTCCATCTTGGCCAGAAGTCTTCTCTTTAGACATTTAAGTATGCTATCCCACTGCCTTCTGTCCTCCATTGTTTCTGCTGAGTCAGCCATTATGTTAAGTGGGTCCTTAGTAAGTGGCAAGTCATTTCTTTTTTTTTTGGCTGCTGTCAAGATTTCTCCTTGTCTTTGATTTCAGTAGTCTTACTAGCATGTGTCTGTTAGTAAATCTCTTTATGTTTATCATACTTTGAGATTGGTGACCTTGCTGGATATATATAAATCAGTGTTTGTCAACAAATTTTCGAAGTTTGCAGCTGTTATTTCTTCTAATATGTTTTTCCTGCTCCCTTCTCTCTCTCCTCTCCTGGTACTCCCATTAAGCATATGTTGGGAGACCATATGTAATGGAGTCCCACATTTTCTGAGACTTCATTTTTCTTCAGTCTTTTTCTTCTCTGTTCTTCAGACTGCATAATCTTCATCAATATGTCTACATTCACTCTTTTTTTGACATTTCTAATCTATTGTTGAGCTCCTTTAGTGAAATTTTCATTTCAGTTATTCTAGATTTTCTATTTGGTTCTTTAAAAATAATTTCTATCTTTTATTTGATATTATTTATTTGATGTGACATTATCATTATAATTTATTTTACAGCATTAATAAATGATTTAGTTCTCTGAGGATATATATAATGGTATTTTAAATGTTTTTTCTGCTCAGTCTGAGGTCTGGATGTACTCGCAAGCAGTTTCTGTTGGCTGTTTTGTCTAGCAGAGCAATACTTTGCTGTTTCTTTTCATGTCTCATTGTTTTTGGAAACTGGACATTTGAGATAATATATAGTAGCAACTTTGGGCACTAGCTTCCCCCTTACCACAGGACTTCCTATTTGCTTGATCACTTGTTTAGCATTTGGCTATAGCTGGTTCCTTTGTTGTTTCTCAGGGAGCACAGCTTTGGAAATGCCCAATCATGGGGCTGACACTAGTTTGGCACTCTCTTGGTCTCCTTCCTTGACCACATCAAGGTGTTAAGCTCCATTAATTGCCAGTTGGCTGTCTGTTATTTTCAAGAATGCCCTGGGACATAAATTGCTCTTGGGGTCCGAGTACCTTGTCTTAGCTCGTTTCCCCTGTCCCATATATAGCTACCCACAGGGCAGTACTTCTTCCACACTTCAGAAAGTGTCAGGAAGCCAAGAAATTGTCATAGAATACTCCTACAATATAAGGCCCAGAGGATGGGGCTGCACTGATTCTCTGCAAAGTAAAAGAAACTAGTTTAGATAATAAAATGAAGAATTTCTGGTATCATTTGAAGTAACAGAGAGCTGGAAGTTTACGTAATTACAGCTTTTGGATTTTTCCTTCTCATTCTATTTTTTTTTCAGTTTTTTTTTTTAACTGATGGCCTCATGACTCCATTATGTGACCCTCTTAATTGCTCTAGTTTCATTTTTTTTGCCCAATTTAAAACATTAATATCACCAAAAGCTAATATGCCAGATAAAATAATCATTCTATTAATAAATCATCTGGTGACATTAAAAACTTAACTATTTTCCCTTTTCTCTTTAGAAAAAGCCATATACAAAACAACTATTTCTTAGATAAATACATGTGAAAATGTTTAACTGTACTTGTGTCACAATGACTGAAACATCTAAACAATAAGAAAATGCATGGCATGAGGAATGATAATTAAAATGAAAAAACCTGTGTACCAATTATGAAAAACAGGTTTTTCAGCCCTAATATTTGTTTTTTTTTTTAATTAAAAAGAAAAACTCACGTTCTATGTGCTCAAACATTACTGAAAAGAGGAAGTCTCGTGGTGTCATGTAGTATTCTCCTTCATGTTCCAGTGAAGAAAACTGCATGAAGCGCTGTTTACGAAGAGACAACTTCTCCATCATCTTTCCACAGGAAGCATTTTCCTAAGAGAAAAAATAACAGCAATGTATTATGCCCCAACTTAGCTCCTCTAGAATAATTTTATAATTAATAAATAAATATGTAAAATAATGTAAGAGAGTGAGAAGTGATAAGAAATACAAAGTAGGATAATAGATCTCGTGGCGTAATGGTAGCACATCTGACTCCAGACAAAGTAGGATAAGAAACTGATACAGAGTAACGTTTTAGACAGGATAGTCAGGAAAGGCCTTTATAAAGATGTGACATTAAGGAAACTAAATGAGGTATAGCTACCAAGCCATGGGGCTCTCAGGAGAAAGAGTATGCTAAGCAAGAGGGAAAGATGAGAATAAGATTTGTGTGTCCAAGGAGCATTATGGCAGAAGATAAGATCACAGAAAAGTGGGCAAAAGATCATGTAAAGCTGTGATTTCATAAAGATAAACTATAGCATATCTAGTAAATAGTTCTGCTTTGAGAAATATATTTATATTATGGGTGAAAGGTGTGAAAAGAACAAAAATGGGTAAAATATTCCTAAGTGTAGGAGTCTGCAGCCCAGCCAACAGGATCTAGATCTTGACCCAAATGCTGATAGAGACAATGTTGAAATACTTATTGCTAACCTTTCACTGAACACTTGTTATGTGCAAGGCACTGTACTAATTAATCATTTTACATGGATTATTTAGTTATTTCTCACAATAACTGAAGAACAGATACTACATTAGATATGAAAGCTATAAAGTTACTGGCAGAATCAGGATAAATCTCTTAACTAGCATACTATTCTCCTACTCAAGGCTGGGCATTGTGTCCCAAGCAGAATGGATGAAGATGATATACTAGTTAACACAGATACCAAGGTCAATATAGTAACCTTGACACAGAACATGTCAGCTGTGAAATCCAAAACCGCACTCTTGTCTTAGATATGAGATCTGTCCAGAAGGTATCTAGCCATATAATATGGAAATTACAGATATTTATTGAAGAAGATACAGGAAACAAGAAACATTGTACATAGGACAATGATGCCTCAGTCTCCTTCAGAGCAGACATCTTGGGACCTCACACAGTTCTCCCAATTGCCATTAGCTCTCTGGTCATATGTTCTTGAATCTCATCAATGACTGAAATCTCTTCCCTTTCAAAGGTGATTTTAGTTTTGGAAAAAGCCAGAAGTCACAGGGTGCCAAATCTGAGCTGTAAGGGGTGCTGAATCACTGGGGTAATTTGATGTTTCACCAAAAATCTCTGCATGAGATGCAATGCATGACCAGGCACACTGTCATGATGAAGTTGTCAGTCACCAGTTGCCCATAGCTGTGGCTTTCTGAATCGTCTGAATAGCTTCAGTGGAGATTCGTTGCTCTACTTGCTCAGTCATTTTGAATGCAACAGCCACACAGTAAACATGTTCACTGAACAGCGTCTACTGCCTCCCCTGACTAGTACAGTGAAGTCATCATTGTTCACACATGGGCATTCCAGTCCATTCTCCTTGGCTGCCAGGTTACAATGATATTGTGCAAACTGTTCTCCTTATATTAATAATGGTTGGACTTTTTTCAGACAGACCTCGTAGCTTTCCTCAAGGTGCTGCTCTGACTTGGATAAAATCCTTCCTTGGACACACCACTCCCCTTTCACACTCACTATTGATGTTATTCACACAAGTGATGTTGAATGCACACTGGAATTGAAATAAGGAAAAATAAATTATAGTGGCTTAAACCTCTCTAGATTCAAAGCTCCTTTTTGGCTGATCTCAGTTCTCTCTCCTGATTTGAGAGTGGGTTTCTTGAGCAGCTAGCTTTATAACTCTTTTGTGTTTTGTGCTGTGCCTACCAGGATATATATAGAACACTCACTAGTACTACACAATGATCTGTACCCCTGTCTTCTCTAGAACCTGTCTATTTATGTCTTTTGTTTTCTTTCCCCTTGAATTACTAACAAATATCACCTGAAGGGTATATTTTAATTACACAAGTCCATACCCATCCTAGTCATCAGAAAACTGAATTTTATTAATAATTTCTGGACATTTTATACATGAGGAAGATATAGTATCACTTTTAAACAAAACAATATAAGTGACTATAGGAAAACAGTAATAAGATGAACATTAATTCATACTAGAATGTCCTCAGTACTTTGGCAATAAACTTACAGAAAGCATAATATGGGATAGGGAAGAAGGGTGACTAAGAGTCTTCTCAGTAAATGTCATAGCCCTGGCAAAGTCCTAGATATAAAAGACAGCACAGTACATTTAAAGAACTGAAAGAAGGTGAACATGGACAATATATGCTCAGAGAATATTTTTATTTATTATATAATTGTTAATATATAATCTATTGAGATTTGTTAATAGTAAGTAAATAATCTATACAGAAATACAGTATATTTCTGAATGTTTTTATATTTCCTAATACCTAAGTTTTTCATGACTGATTAAAAAATGCCTTTACCAACATTTTAATCCTTTTTGTATAAATAAATAAACTTTTCAAACTTTAACTAAAAGGGGTCCATTACTCATTTATCGTCTTCAACTGGTGTCATAACAAGTTGATTAACATGCATTTTGTGTGTTATATTATACACTGTATTCCAGATCATAAGGTTTGTATGTAAGTTTTTTCAAACTGTTGCAATCTCCAGAAAGTTTTCCAATTTATTTATAGAAAAAAATTGCATATAAGTGGACCCATGCAGTTCAAACCCATGTTATTCATGGGTCAACTATAGACATAGATTGGGCTTTTCATAAATAAATACTATTACATGCCAAATAAAGTTAGACCATAAGATACAAATCTTTTATTCATTCCAATATGGTTAACATACTTATTTATTTTTATTATTTACATAATTACAGATGTCCTCAGTTACACCAATTTGCCCACCTCCCTTCTGCCCTCAAACCCCTTCTCTTTGGCCATCACCACATGGTTGTCTGTGCTTATGGGTTATGCATATATGTTCTTTGGCTAAGCCCTTCACATTCTTTCATCCAGCCCCCACAGTCCCTTCCCCCTCTGACAGCTGTCAGTCTATTCTATGTATTTATGTCTGTTTCTATTTTGTTCCTCAGTTATTTTGTTTATTAAATTCCACACATAAGTGAGATCATATGCTATTTATCTTTCACTGACTGGCTTATTTCACATAGCATAATAATCCTAGTCCAGGTCCTGTTGCAAAAGGTAAGGTTTTCCCCCACCTTTAAAAAAAAAAATAGTGCATTGTGTGAATGTACCACAACTTTTTAAACCGTTCATCTACTGATGACTATTTGAGCTGTTTCCAGATCTTGGCTATTGAAAAAACTGCTATGAATGTGGGGTGCATATATTCTTTTGAATTGGTGTTTTGAGATTCTTAGGATATAGTCCCAAAAGTGGGACTGCTGAGTCAAAAGGCATTTCCAAAACATATAGTTTTCCACAATGCTATACCACTATGCATTCCCACCATCAATGTACCAAGATTTCCTTTTCTCCATATCCTCACCAGCACTTGATGTTTGTTGATTTATTGATAACAGCCATCTGACAGGCCTGAGGTGGTATTTAGTTGTGGTTTTAATTTGCATCTATCTGATGATGAGGGACCTTGAGCATTTTTTTTCATGTGTATTGGCCATTTGTATGTCTTCTTTAAGGGTGTCTATTCAGGTCCTTTGCCCATTTTTAAAATTGGATTGTTTATCTTCCTGGTGTTGGGTTTTATTAGGTCATTATAAATTTTGGATATTAACCCCTTATCAGATATATCAATGGCAAATATGTTCTCCCATACAGCTGGTTCCCTTTTCATATTGCTAATGGTTCATTTGCAGTGTTTTTGCATGTGTCTAATTTTCCCAACACCATTTATTGAAAAGACTGCATTTACTCTACTGTATGGTCTTGCTTCCTTTGTTAAGTATTAACTGACCATAAAGGCATGTATTTATTTCTGGGATCTCTATTCTCTTCCATTGATCTACATGCCTGTTCTTATGCCAGTACCATGCTGTTTTGATTACAATGGCCTTGTAGTATAGTATGATATCAGATATTGTGATATCTCAAACTTTGTTTTTTATTTTTATTTTAAATATATTTTATTGATTATGCTATTACAGTTGTCCCATTTCTCCCTCATCATTCTCCTCCATCCTGCACACCCTCTCCCACCCACATTCCCCCCCTTTAGTTCATGTCCATGTGTCATAAGTTCTTTAGCTTCTACATTTCTCACACTATTCTGGAGGGTGATATCTCACTTTGTTCTTTCTCAAGATTGCTGAAACTATTTGACATTGTTTTTGGTTCCATATAAATTTTTAGAATACCTGTTTGAGATCTGTGAAATATGTAATAGGAATTGCATTGAATCTATATATTGTTTTGGGTAATATAGATATTTTCATGATGTTAATTCTTCCAATCAATGAACATGGCATATGCTTCCACTTATTTGTATCTTCTCAATTTTTGTTTTCAATGTCCTATAGTTTTCTGAGTATGGGTCTTTTACCTCCTTGGCAAAATTTATTCCTAGGTACCTCACTTTTTTTGTTATTCATAGTAAATGAAACTTTTTTCTTAGTTTCTCTTTCTGATAGTTCATTATTGGTGGTATAAAAATACCACCAATTTCTAAATATTTATTATATATCCTATTACTTGCCAAATTCATTTATTAGATGTTGTAGCTTTTTGGTGGAGTCTTTAGGGTTTTCTATGTACAATCCCATGTCATCTGGGAGTAATAATCTACTTCTTCCTTTCCAATTTGGATGCTTTTGTTTCTTCTTCTTGTCTGATTGCTGTGGCTAGGACTTCCCAGTCTATGTTGAAAAGAGTGGTGAAAGTGGACATTGCTGTCTTATTCCTGCACTTAAGAACACACTTTTAGTTTTTGCTCATTGACTATAATGTTGCCTATAGGTTTTTCATGGTCTTTATTATGTTGGGGTATGATCCCTCTAGTCCCATTTTGCTGATAGTTTTTTTAAAAATCATAAGTGGGCACTGGATTTTATCAAATGCTTTTTCTGCATATCCTGATACAATAATGTGACTTTTGTCTTTCATTTTGTTTATGTGATGTATCACATTTGTTGATTTGCAAATATTGTACCAACCTTGCATCCCTGGGATAAATCCCACTTGATCATGGTGTATGATCTGTTTAATGTATTGCTGGACCTGGTTTGCTAATATTTTTTGAGGGTTTTAGCATCTATGTTCAGGGATATTGGACTGTAATTTTCTTTCTTCGTAGTGTCTTTATCTGGTTTTGGAATTTGGAAAATGCTGGCCTCATAAAATGAGTTTGAAGTCTTCCCTCCTCGTCAGTTTTTTGAAACAGTTTGAGAAAGCTAGATTTTCTTTTTATGTTTGGTAAAATTTGACTATGAAGCCACCTAGTGCAGGACTTTCCTGTACTGGGAGGGTTTTTTGTTGTTGTTGTTGTTGTCTTTTCTCTTTTGCTTACTGCTTCAATTTCATTAATTGTAACCAGTCTATTCAGGTTTTATGGTTCTTCCTGATGCAGTTTGTGGAAAAGTGTATATTTGTAGAAATGTATCTATTTTTCCCAGGTTTTCAGTTTTATTTGGGCATATAGTTGTTCACAGTATTTTCTTATAATCCTTTGTATTTTTGTGATGTCAGTTGTTACTTTCCTTTCATTTCTGATTTTATGTATTTGGGTCCTCTCTTTTTCTTGATGAGTCTGGTTAAAGGTTCATCAATCTTGTTTATCTTTTCAAAGAATCAGCTCTTGGTTCTACTGACCTTTTGTGTTGTTCTTTTAGTCTCTATATCATTTATTTCTGCTCTAACCTTGATTACTTTCTTCTTTCTACTTACTCTGGGCTTTATTTGTTGTTCTTTTTCTACTCCTTTTAGGTTAGATTGCTTATTTGAGATTTTTCTTGCTTCTCAGGTAAGTCTATAACGCTCTAAACTTCCCCCTGTGGGCTGCTTTCACTATGTCCCATCCATTGTGGGTTGCTGTATGTTCATTTTCATTTGTTTCCAGGTACTTCTTGATTTATTCCTTGATCTCACTGATAACTATGTCTTTTGATTGCAGTATTTACTCCATTTACACTTAAGGTTATTATTGAGAGTTATTTATTTATTGCCAGTTTTTTCTTTATACTATGTTACTCTCTTTTCCTTTTCTTAAAGCAATTTCTTTAACATTTCTTGCAGTACTGGCTTGGTGGCAATGAACTCTTTAGCCTTTGTCTGGGAAGCTCTTTATTTGACCTTCAATTTTAAATGCTAGCTTTGCTGGGTAGATAGTCTTAGTTACATGTCCTTGTTTTTCATCACTTTGAATACTTCATGCCAATCCCTTTTGGTCTGAAGTGTTTTCTGTTGAGAAATCACGTGGAAGCCTTCTGACAGCTCCTTTGTAGGTAATTAACTGTCTCCCTTGCTGCCTCCAAGACTGTCTGTTTTGTCTTTAACCTTTGCCATTTTAATTATGATGTGTCTTCATGTGAGTTTCTGGGCTCATATTGATTGGAACTCTCTTTGTTTCCTGAACTTGAGGGGGGGGGTGATTTTTTCCTTTACCAGGTTAGGGAAATTTTCTGTCACTATTTCTTCAAACAGGTTCTCTATCCATCGTTCACTCTCTTCTCCTTCTGATACCCCTAAGATGCAGATGTTGTTATGCTTAATGTAGTCCCAGAGGTACCTCAGATTTTTTTATTTCTTAAAATTCCTTTTTCTTTTTGTCACTCTGCTTGGGTGTTTTTGTTATCTTGTCCTCAAATTGCTGATTTGATCCTCTGCTTCATCTGACCTGCTGTTGATTCCTTCTAGTGTATTTTTCATTTCAGATATTGTGTTCTTCATTTCAGACTGATTCTTTTTTATGGTTTTTATGTCCTTTTTAATGTTTACTATCTCTTTAAATTCTCACTCAGATCATCCATTCTTCCCTTAAGGTTCTTGAGCATCATTATAACCATTACTTTAGACTCTCCATCTGTTATTTTGGTTGCTCCCATTTCATCAATTTTACTTCTTTTTTGCGGGGGGACATTTTTCTTTGTCTCCCTATTTGTGTATTAGGTAGATCTGCTATGACTCCCAAAGTTGTTAGGATGGTTTTATGAAGTAGGTATCTTGTTGGGCTCAGCCGCACAATCTTCCAGATCACTTGAGCTCCATGCTCCGGAAATGTTTCTTTTCTTTCTTTCTTAAGTTCTTATTTATTTATTTATTTATTTATTTATTTATTTATTTAAAATTATTGATCTTGTACAGTTTTCTGTCTTTTACTCCCACCCCAGCCCACCGCCCTAGCCCTTCCCACCTCCCTCCCATTTCCACCCCCCATAGTTTTTGTCCATGTGTCCTTTATACTTGTTGCTTTAAACCGTTCCCCTTTTCCCCTGAAATTCCCTCCCCTCTCCCCTCTGGTCATTGTCAGACTGTTCTCAATTTCAGTGACTTTGGTTATATTTTGCTTGTTGGTTTGTTTTGTTGATTAGGTTCCTGTTAAAGGTGAGATCATATGGTATTTGTCTTTCACTGCTTGGCCTATTTTGCTTAACATGATGCTCTCCAGCTCTATCCATGCTGTAGCAAAGGGTAGGAGCTCCTTTTTTCTTTCTGCTGCATAGAATTCCATTGTGTAAATGTACCACAGTTTTTTGATCCATTCATTTACTGATAGGCACCTAGGTTGCTTCCAACACTTGGCTATTGTAAATTGTGCTGCTATGAACATAGGGGTGCATAGGTTCTTTTGGATTGGTGTTTCAGGGTTCTTAGGATATAATCCAAGCAGTGGAATTGCTGGGTCAAAAGGTAGGTCCATTTTTAGTTTTCTTAGAAAATTCCATACTGTTTTCCATAGTGGTTATACCAGTCTGCAATCCCACCAACAGTGTACTAGGGTCCTCTTTTCTCCACAACCTCTCCAACACTTGCTGTTTGTTGCTTTGTTTATGATGGCCATTCTGACTGGTGTCAAGTGGTATTTCATTGCAGGAATGTTTCTTGTGCATTACATTCACCCACTGCTGTAGTCGAGGCTTGAATGCTGTTGGCCCTTTAATGGGTAGAGTTAACCCTTTAAGGTGGGTGACTATAAGGGTAAACTTTGATCACCATGTATGAGAAACTGTACAGGGGCTGCCCACTGAGGTGTTGTTCCTAGCAGGATGGGCCCGAAAGTTCCAGCCCTGTGCAGCTCCCCTGTGGGGCAGAACTCCGCAAAACATGGCTGGTTGAGTGGCTCAACAGGTGGAGGGAGGGGTACCACTGTGCACTTGAGATGGAGGAGACTGGTCCTTTTTCCCAAATTATACAGTTTAGTCACTGTCTGGGTCTGTGCCCAAAGCCACTCCAGAAAATAGAGAGCCTCTCAAAGTTATTGTGGGGTACAACTAGCAGATCCCTTCACAAGACCCAAGTACAGTAGCATGGCCTCGCCAGCAGTTGGGAGTCTGGACCCTCAACTCCCCAGGCTAGTGTTTAACAATAAACAGTGCTCATTCCTGGGAGAGTTTGGTCTAAGCCTCCTAGGTGGATTGAATCCCTACTGATTTTCACTGCCAGATGCTATCGGACTCTACTTTCCATCTCTGTTGCTCTGGGTTGGGGATCCATGCTTGGCACTGAGACTCCACACTCCTAGGGTGAGGGAGTTCTACAGCCATGATACCTGTCCACCTTCTCAGCCACCATGGCACCTGTGTGCATGGGCTATCCTTTTCCACCACTTTGCCATTCTTACCAGTCTCTATGTAGCTGCTTCTGTAAAAGCTAGCCTTCCATTGATTTTTTAGGTTAATTGCTTTGCAATTTAGCTGCAAATCTGGTTTGGGGCTAGGAGCAAATAGGCGCAGCTTCCACCTACTCTGCTAATAGATTACCTTGGAATCTGTGAACATACACTTTTAAAAGAACTCACCTCTAGTGTACTCTTAGTCATAATGAGGTGTCAATTATAGGGAAAGCATCTATACAAATAATAATTTGGTATGCTGACACATAGCTTGGAGGATTCAGGATATAAAGAGAAATGTGACTATTATCTCCCAAGGCTAAATCAATTCCTTTGAAAAATAAAAAGTATCATTAAGGCAAACCATAATTTTAAGCCATTTATTAACATCATAAATTTCATTATAAATGTTAGTGTTAATGTCTAAAACCCTTGTAAGTACCAAGATCTGTTTCAGAGCTATGGAAAAAATATCAGTACAGGAGAAAGTTGGAATCTCCAGGTGTTATAGGATCTGTTGCATAAACCAAATTTTCTTTTTTTCTTTGCATTTTTGATTTTTAGTCTCAATTTATATCATAACCCATTTTAAAATAAAATCTGGGAACTTCTTTTCTCTATTTTAATCCCCCCCCCACCCAAAAGTATAAATATACCTTCCTGAGACAGTTAACTCTTAATAAAATACAGGATCATAAGAAAACCCTAAACTGATGAGAAAGTAGTACAGAAAAGTTCTTCAAACCTTCTTACCACCTGACAAAACCCAAAACCCAAAAGAAGCCCACATATCCATCGTGATGCTGGCTCCTAACCTACCACTTTGAACTTTTTCTAGAAGGACCTTCTGGATATTGGTAAGTTGGCTCAAACTAAGACAAGACTATGATTGAAAACCAGTTTCTTCTGCCATATACTGGAATGAAAGGATGAAATTATGAACCATCTCACTGATCAGAACTCTAAGGAGCATCTTTCACACTGTGGTCACCACACAACTATGTAGCAAATGGCAGTCCAGTGCACTGAGGAGGGGGTACCTTTTTCCTAATTTCACAAAGGTCTCATATGTGTTTGGTAATTCTGTCATTGATATCTCCTAATCTGCATGGATAGTGCAAGGAGAGAAGAGTACAGAATGTGCACTGGAAGCTCCCATCACATGCTGCATTCAATACAGGCCCAACACCAGCCATTTTTCCCACCTGTGTCCTTTCAAAGGTAGGTGGTTCCAGCATTGGCAAATTACAGCTTAGTTGGGCAGAGGAATATACTGTATTAATGATCATACTACCCTAAAACCTATGAACTAAGTAGGAGGGCATTTCCCCAAAAAGGAAGGCACCCCAAAATGGGGGAAAAAGTGAAACCCAAAGGTCATCCTGTAGGGCAGGATAAATCTGACTTCACAGAACAGGCAGGTCTTCTGGAGTAGAACTGGGACATGGACACATTCCCAGCTGCAGGAGATTTTGATGCAGCTCTTTCTCCAACCCCTCAAAACTAATACCATAAAGAGTGCTTAGATCAAGATGGAAAGGAGATAAGGATATATATTCACACCATTTTTGGCAAGTAACACATCTGGCTAGAACATCTGTTTAAAAAATAATGTTGAGCTTATGCCAATTCTGTAGGAATAATGAATGCAAGAGCAGTAGGAAACAGGTAAAAATAAAAATCACATTCTGAAAGAAAACAGAAAAAAATCTAAAGAGGCAATGGCCTGTATAATATTAGACAGCAAAGATAACATACAAGAGGACAGAAATATTTGACAAGAGAGTTGGCTGAACTAAATGAACGAAGGGGAAAAATACCACTGCAAAACACTGAAAACTTTAAGAAACAGTATAGATTAGAGTGAACATTGCAGAAAATCTATGGACAGTGTCATAGGGAAAAAACACATAGAAGGCAGAAGAAAAGCATCAGAAAAATCAATTAGGAAAAAGAATGTCCACACATATGACAGACATCAAAGAGTTAACATAGAAGTAACTGATGTGCTTCAGGAAGAGAAAACACAAACCAACATCTATTTCAAAGATACAGTGGGCAAAACACTTACTGAAATGTACAAAAATTTGTGTTTGCTACTCTATTTGCCACTGCTTTGTGTGTGTACTCTAGGTTTGACTAATTCTAGAAAACTTCAGGAAAGACATCAATTTTAGTCTTTTTCAGAAAACCTAAACAAGGTAAGAATCATGATGCCCTTATTGCTGGATTCAATCTGGAAGCTGTTTTCTAAGGAATTAATACAAAAAAATGACACAGGAAAGGATGAAATATGACTGATTTCTAAGATTATTCTCAAGACATGCACCACCCTTCTGCAGTATGTGGAGATGAAAGTGGTATAGGGGACAGGATATCTGAGCTATTCAACTGGAAAGGCTGAAGAGTATTTTTGTGTTCCTCCTCACCCCAACACCCCAACTTGCTCACTGCAGTTTAAGAGAACTATTCATATGGAAGTGGACTAAACAACAGTCCACCTTTACCTGAATGATGAGATTCCACAAAGCGACTCTGTGGACCAACATGCATTGTCACATATAAATAATGGATGGGCTGGCAGGAAGGAACAGCTGCCTGTGAACCAACTCCTAGGGATGAAGGGTAGGATGAAGGATTCAGTGGTGGAGATCAAAGGCCTGCTTGGAACCTGCTGGTAGCTTTATCCTGAACAACCTGACACACTGAACGGGAGGTCCTATAGATGGAAAGTAATGGGAGTGCACAAATCCCTATTACCACAACTACATGCTTCTCAACCCTGCATCTATAGCTAAATACATGGGAAAGGAGGGGCAGAACTGCTGGGACTGTGCTATACTGAGCACATGACAATCATTCACATGGTTCTGCTTATACGTAAAATGCTCCATGGATTTCCAGGATTACATGTAATACAGTGAAATTTGTGACAAAGGAATTAAGAGCAATGAGTGATGTGAACTGGATAAAAGAGATCTTTGAAAGCTGATGACTTCTGTTAAAACATTTCACTAGTTTATTTCCATTACAGCAACAGGTGCTTCACCATTCTGTCTCTACTTTTTATCCATGAAATGACAAATTGGAAAAAGTTAGTTCACTGTTTTTTGTTGAACATTCTTTGGTCTCTACAGTTCTCAGGAAGAAAGTGGAAAAAGAAAGGGCCTTTTTTACAATTCTTCCAATATGTCCTATATATATTGCATTAGACAAAATGTGGAAAGCCTTATTCATTTGAGGTCTTTATTTTGGAATTTGTAATAATCTGGATAAAATGTAGTTGCCTTTGAACTTTCTGTGGTGTAACTGAAAGAGTATCTTTTCTTCTTAAAGAAAACTTTACAACTGAAAATTTTCAGTCATTACACAGAACTTTTCCATTTTGTTCTGGATCATGGAGATATGACTCGTGCATGAAACAAAATTCTGCCAGACTAAGTTAGAAATATTTACTGCATAAGTTATGTTCCTGATAAATTCTACAAAAAGACAGCGTATTAGCCAAGGACACAAGTAATTCCTGAGATTGTGGGAAGCCCTGGGATATGCTCTCCAGCTTCTGAAGATGATGTCATCTAGTGATGACACTGTCTGGACCACTTTCCAGAGACTGGAAGGAAGGTCATGTGGCTCCCCTTACATGGGCAGAAGGAAATGGTATATGGTTATATATACTAATTCTTAAAAAATACTCCTGTATTCTGTCTGAGGAAGGGTGGCCACTGTCAAATGCTGATGAGTAAAGCAATAACTTCTCTAGTAACTGCTTTCTCTTTCCTGCTGAGGTTACTGAGTAGAACACTCATTGATCCTTCCAAAATTACCCTTTTGGGGTTACATCATAACTACATAACTTTTTCTTTATGCTATAAATAGAAAGTTTAAATTAAGTTTCAAGTGATTAAAAAGAGACTAGAGCCTTAACTTAAAATCTCAGTACCCTCTGAAAGTTTGATCAAAATCATTTTTTGCAATCACAATGTTCTTCTTAAGAAATGACTGAGTTACTTTAATTTATTTTTCTTCATAGGAGAAGGTAAGTACTACTTTGTGCACACCTTCTTACTGCTATTCAACATCAGCCTACTGAATAAATATTACATGTCTACTACGACCAAGCACTGCATAGAGATAAAATGACAAATGGATAGATCCTCTCTTTCTAGTTGGGGAAACACAATAGAAGGTTCTGTTCCCCATACTTCTGCTAGACAGAAGTATGAAAGGAGCACCCAGCATTCAGCAAACATGTGTCCCACTATAATAAATTTCAAAGTGATTATTTATTTTATTTTTTGAAAGATTTTATTCATTTTTAGATAGAGGGAAAGGGAAAGAGAGGGAGAGAAACATCAATGTGTGGTTGCCTCTCACACGCCCACTACTGGGAGCCTGGCCGGCAACCTAGGCATGTGCTCTGACTGGGAATCAGACTGGTGACTCTTTGGTTTTCAGGCTGGCACTCAATCCACTGAGCCACACCAGCCAGGGCCAAACTGATTATTTTTAAATGTTATTTATTAGCTGTAACATTTTGACTTATTTTTTCAAAATGAATATATATTTTTAAGTTTATAGTAATTAAATCTAACTAGAACCCTGGTAACAGGTCTGGCACCAGTTTGTCTAGATTGTGGTCTCTCTTCTTCTGGCAGTAACAGTAAGAGAAGTGCAGCCAAGCAGTAACAAGGAACCTTTTGTGACCTGAAGCTATGATCTGATTTCAGGAACCTCAGCCATGCAAAACAGGTCTCCTTGGAACTGAGAACTTCTAGTCAGCCTGAGAAAGTGCTGCCGTCAGAGGCCACTGAGAGGGTTAACACTTAGGATATTGTATCTAACACTGTATGACAGTGTGGCACAAAGAAGAAATGGATTAAAGTATCCCTCTTTCCTTCTTCCCACCCCTTTCCTGGTGAACAGCTGCTGCCTGTAACTGTATTTTATAGATGGGATTGCAGAAGGAAAGTGATTCATCCACATAGTATTTTGCACAGCTCCTCAACCCCCACCCCATGCTCCCACATTTTGTGGTCTACTTGGACTTCGTTATCCACAATCCCAAGCAAAGACTGTCCCCTATATATGCTTCCTCAATTTACATGACACTCATGGTAAGGATGGATTTCCAAAGCTTGTGACTGAATAACAAAGGCAGTCTGACTCTCTAGCACAAGTCCCTTTACACAAAATTTGGTGAAATATAATAATTGTTTATTTTATCAAGTTTATTGCAATGACATTGATTAATAAAATTATACAGGATTCAAGTGTACAATTCTATGACACATTATCCGTATATTGCATTGTCCCCACCACTCAAAGTCAAATCTTACTCCATCACCATATATTTGACTCCCTTTACCCTTTACTACCCCCACCTCCAAGAAGTGTATTTTTTAAAAGGAAGTATGTTGCTTGCATACAAAGAGAAATTTTATCCAAGACAAACATGAAACAATTTTTAAAAAATCCTCACCCAAGGATATGTTTTACTGATCTTAAAAAGAGAAGAAGGACCCTGGCTGGTGTGACTCAGTGGACTGAGTGCTGGACTGTGAACCAAAGGGTCACCAGTTCAATTCCCAGTCAGGGCAAATGTGGGGGTTACCAGCCAGGTCCCCAGTAGGGGGCGCTTGAGAGGCAACCACACATTGATGCTTCTCTTCCTCTTTTTCTCCCTCTCTTCCCCTCTCTAAAAATAAATAAATAAAATCTTTATAAAAAAGTTTTAAAAATCCAAAAAAAGAGAAGGGAGAGAGAGAGAGAGAAACAATGTGAGAAACATTGACAGGTTGCCTCCTGTACATGCCCTGGCCAGGGATTAAACCCACAACCTAGGTATGTACACCTTGACTAGGGATTAAACCCACAACCTAGGTATGTACACCTTGACTAGGAATCAAACCCACAACCTTTTGGTATATGATTTTCCAACTTACTGAGCCACCTGGCCAGGGCAAAATGGAAAAAAAAATTTAAAAAATCTTCAGGTAAATGGAAAGATAATAAAAGCCTGAACAAAGGTTTGTAGTATCTTATTAAAAACAAAAATTACATTTCTATTTAAAAATTCCATTGATACTATTATTTTTATGAATTTGTCTTTGTACAAAACAAATACCGATTTAAATGCCAGCCTTAGGTCCTGGCTGGTGTGGCTCAGTGGTCTGAGCGTTGGCCTGTGAAGCAAAGGGTAATTGGTTCAGTTCCCAGTCAGGGCATATGCCTGTGTTTCGGGCCAGGTCCCTAGTTGGGGGTGTGTGAAAGGCAACGACATACTGATGTTTCTCTCCCTCTTCCTCTCCCTAAGAACAAATAAACAAATTCTTAAAAAAATAATGTCAGTCTTAGTTTTGTACATTGTAAACAAGATGGCTTGCTTGTGTTCTTAGCTTCAGTATTCACCTGGCTACCTTTGATGAGCTTCAATAAACTTCTACTGTACACCTTTCCAGAAGACAGATTAAATAGCCATTTACTGCTTCTGATGGTAATGAAAGCACTTCACAAGTCATGTCATACACTTGGTTGTTTCTTGATCCACTTTTCGTTTAGCTAATTTATTTAAGAATTCTAGTAATTACCTCCTTTAGTTCTTCCAAAGTACCCATTTTGGATTTGATGTCCTCTCAGTGCGTGCACACAGAACCCCGACTTTATCGGGGTTTATCAAATCCCGATAGAGGTTAGAATTTTATCAAAGCCATAATGATTCTGAATTCCTCAAGAACAGAAAGTATCTTTTTTCTGTCTCCCCAGTGCCTACTATATAGTTAACATCACTAAATGGTTAAAAAAAGGGTGCAAGCAATTAAAAAAAGTGTGCGGGAATGAATGACTCTATGAATAGGAATCAATTTCAAACTCAGTGTGATATTTACAAAATAACAATTTAAAAACAGATTTCAGTCTGTGGAATCAATATGCAAATTCTTGTTTTTTGTGATTATCTATTTTAAACTCTGTCAATAATTTATTAAAATACCTTTAGAGAGGTAGGTATGTATTCTGCCGTGTACAACAAAACTAAAGAAGTATGTACAAATAGAAATAAAGACCCTTTTATTATAGTCCTTTTACTGTAACAACAAATGCAGTTAATTAGAGGGAAAAATGCCTTCATAACAAGAGGAGAGAGGTAAAGACATTAACAGGTGGTGGCCATATTAACTGTTTCAAAGGTTACTGGTTTATTTTTCACTAATCATGGATATCACAGAATCTGACAAACTGGATCACACAGCTGCTTCATACATTTTTTCTGTAAATCTGAACGATCTAATGAATTTCAGGCCTCAAACCATGTTTGGTTTAAGTTTTAATGGATTTTTTTGGGCTGTAGCTTGAAGTTCACTGACATATTTTAGTATGGTATGTCCAGGATAAAATTTTGCTATTTAAATGTATTTGTAGGAAATAAGCAGGGGATGATCTAGACAGTTCACCAGTCTTGATAAAATGGGTAGTTTCCTAACAAAGGTACTAAGATACATGTCATGTGTGTTTCTGTTGATGTTTATTAATCATCAACATCACCAGGAAAAGCAGCAATACATAGGTTACACAATACAAACAACAAAGTAATATACAGATATGATTATATATTTTGGCAAATCAATTTACTGTTACAGCAAAGCTCTATTTTGTATCTGTTAAGTACAAACTCGAACAAATCATTTCAGACTGGCATGGATTTTAAAAATCTTCCTTTCTGCATTTACTTTCTCTATGGACATTATTTCATGATAAAATATTAATGCTCTCATTTAGTAATTTCTGAATATATTTTACCAGTAAAGATTTTTTTAAAAAAATTTTATTTATTTATTTTTGGAGAGGGGAAGGAAGGGAGAAAGAGAGGGAGAGAAATATCAATGTGTGGTTGCCTCTTGTGTACCAGTACTGGGGACCCAGCTGACAACTCAGACATGTGCCCTAACTGGGAATCGAACCAGTGACCCCCTTCTTCGCAGGCTGGCACTCAATCCACTGAGCCACATCAGGCAAGGCTTAACAGTAAAGGTTTAAACAAAGATTCCATCATAGACTTTGCTCTATAAAGACTGAAAAACTAAACTTTTTTCCTTTAAGGTAGCACCAAACATAGCTGAAATAAATAACTGCTAATAACTGAAAAGGAATTTCCACTTTACTACTTCAATTGCCACAACTACTGGAATTAATGGCCAGGTTTCTCCTTCAGCTAATCACCCTTCTGTCTTTTAAAACAGTTGGTGTCAAATGAGGAGTGACTTCCTACATCTTAACCTTCTAGTACAAGAAATTAGCAGTATAAAACTGACAATGAATCTGATACTGTTAGCATAATTGTTAGCATGTACCTAGGCAACAGTGGGTGTACCAAATATGAAGTTCTTTGGGGGTGCATGTTAAAGAAAAATTTTTATCTTGACCCTTGAGAATTTTAGGATCCTATATGAGAAACAAAACCAGTGAAAATGTAGTTTATGATAAACTGAGTTGTTACAATGCTTACTTTAAGGACAAGCATGGACAGAGCTAGCCCTTGGGTACTCTTTCTCTTTTAAAATTTATTTGATGATTAATATACTCCTGAACTCTTTATATAAAAGTCTATTCAAGAGAATAATCCTAGTTAAATCCTGGGAAGATATTGGGGGAAAGAAGGAACAAATATTTGCAGGTTAGAATAGAAAGAACCTGACATTCTGAAATGAATCACACAACTTAAATCTCCAAATTTGAATTGCTAGTGAAGTCCCAAAGAGTAACTCTGAATATTTAAAGACTTGGATGGATTTGGTCACTTTAGTTCTTAAATATTTTTGGCTATTGTTTTAACTTTTAACTTATAATAAAATAAACTTTATATATGTAATGTGTACTATTACCAGCATTAACAACATTCCTAATAATTTATTGGCAGACTCCTTAGGCTCTGAAAACTTCAATAACCCAACTTATGCACAGGTGAGAGGTAAAGAAAAGAAACTTGAAGATGCTCCCTTGGATGATGGAACTTTGTGATTATAAGGAGAGGGATGTGGAAATAGAACAGAGGCATTTACAAAGGTTTAACTAGGATGATCTAGTGCCATAGGGCTAACAGAACATACACTGGGCTAGGAAAGACAAGGGTCAGAACAGAAGTGAGTATCATACATTATCTGATATGAGGATAATGACGTGATCAAAGCAGTGAACCAGAAGATTTTAGATGTAGCATTTGAAACATTTCATAATGTGAAAGACAAATATTAAGAATCTAGAAGGGACAAGGGCTGTAATTCAAGAATTTACAGCAGAGGCTCTTAACCCTACACTACATGGTTGTACTTCCTGGTGTTTGTTACTCCCAGAAATTACATGAAAAGAAAACATGTGAACACACATTGTTGGGAGAGAGTAGGTACTTTTTATCACATTCTCAAACAGATTTGCAATCTATTCAAACATTAAGTGACAAAGATGAACAAATGAACCTGAGTGATAACATGGTAAAATGATTTGTAAAATAAAATGCTCCAACTATGAGTACTACCCATATTAGTACATATAGTTAACTTTAAATAACTGAGATGAATATCAGATTCTTCAATCCGTTTCCAACATATGGCCAAAGAGGTCTAAAAATAGCTTCTCCAACAGGACAAAGTATAGAATGAGAAACTTATTAATTCCAGGTCTTTTAAAAATGTTTTATATTTTCTACCATCTAAAGCAGATTAATTAAAATAAAGTATACACAACTGCTGTCTAGCCAGAATAAAGCAAAATGCTAAAGGACATCTTTGCTGTATAAAAATTCCAAATAAAAACTTGGTCTTAATAAAATCCTGTATGTCTATGTGCACAGTTCTGACTTTTGTATTACTGTATCTTTACACTGATGTGGCCTTAGAGCCACAGTAGATAGACTGCCTTCCCCACACTAGGCCCTCCTCTATGTAAGGAAGCAACCAGCACAGTAAGCATAATAAATACTCACAGAGCTCTTAATACAGAAACAACTAAAGAGAAGAACCTACAGAGCAAGGATACGGGGGCTCTTAATTGGGCAATTATGACCAAATTAAACCGAGAAAGACTTTTGTCTTTAAACACTTAAGAGTGGGCACTGACTGGGTAACTCAGTTGGTTAGAGCATCGTTCAGACATGTCAAGGTTTCAGGTCTGATCTCCAGTCAGGGCACAGACAAGAAACAACCAAGGAATGCATAACAAAGTGAAACAACAAATCCATGTCTCTGACTCTCTCTTTCTCTCAAAAAATTGATCTCTCTCTCTCTCTCTCTCTCTCAAAAAAACCCAAACAAACTACAAAAGAACTATATGCCACAACCTAGGTGCCCATCAGTAAATGAATGGATCAAAAAACTGTGGTACATTTACACAATGGAATTCTATGCAGCAGAAAGAAAGAAGGAGCTCCTACCCTTTGCAACAGCATGGATGGAACTGGAGAGCATCATGCTAAGTGAAATAAGCCAGGCAGTGAAAAAATTACCATATGATTTCACCTTTAACAGGAACCTAATCAACAAAACAAACAAACAAGCATAATATAACCAAAGACATTGAAATTGAGAACAGGCTGACAGTCACCAGAGGGGAAAGGGGAAGGAATTTCAGGGGAAAAGGGGAAGGGTTTACAGGAACAAGTATAAAGGACACATTGACAAAAACTATGGGGGGTGGAAATGGGAGAAAGGTGGGGTGGGCTGGGGTGGTGAGCTGGGGTGGGAGTAAAAGACAGAAAACTGTACAAGATCAACAATTAAAATAAAAATTAAAAAAAAAAAAGAAATTTGAAAACCTAGGTGAAATGGACAAATTTCTAGAAAAATATAATCTTCCAAAACTCAATGAAGAAGAAGCAGAAAGCCTGAACAGACCAGTAACACCTGATGAAATTGAAGCAGTAATTAAAAAACTACTGACACACAAAAACCCTGGACCAGACTTTTTCACAACAGAATTTTACAAAGCATTTAAGGATGCACTAGCCCCCATCCTTCACAGACTATTCGAAAAAATTCAAAATGATGGAAGACTCCCAAACTCTTTTTATGAAGCCAGCATCATCCAAAAACCAGATAAAGTCATAAAAAAGAAAGAAAACTTAAGGCCAATATTGCTGATGAACATAGATGTTAAAATCCTTAACAAAATATTGGCAAACTGCAACCAGCAATATGTGAAAGAGATCATACATCATGGGGTTCATCCCAGGGATACCAGGATGGTACAATATTTGCAAATCAATAAATGTAATACATCACATAAACAAAAGGAAAGACAAAAATACATGATCATAGCAATAGATGCGGAAAAAGCATTTGATAAGGTACAGCACCCGTTTATGATAAAAACACTCAGCAAAGTGGGAATAGAGGGAGCATTCCTCAACATAATAAAGGTCATATATGAGAGACCTACAGCCAACATCACACTCAATGGGCAAACATTTAGAGCATCGGGAACAAGACAAGAATGTCCACTTTCATCACCCCTATTCAACATAGTATTGGAAGTCCTAGCCACAGCAATCAGACAAGAAAACAATATAAATGCATCCAAATCGGAAAGGAGAAAGCAAAACTGTCATTGTTTGCAGATAATATGATAGTGTACAATGAAAATCCTATAGATTCCACCAAAAATCTACTTGACCTAGTAAGTGAATTTGGCAAAACAGCGTGATACAAAGTCAATATTCAGAAATCAAGGCACTTTTGTATACCAACAATGAAATATCAGAAACAGAAATCAGGAAAAAAATCCCATTTGCTCTAGCAACAAGAAAAATAAAGTACCTAGGACTAAACCTAACCAAGGAGGTAAAAGAGCTGTACTCCAAAAACTACACAACACTGAAGAAAGAAATTAAGGAAGACACAAACAAATGGAAGCATGTACCATGTTCATGGATTGGATGAATTAACATCATAAAAATGTCACCAACTTATGCCATACACACAAAAAAAATTCAAGGTGGATAAAAGACTGAAATATAGTTGTGATACCATAAAAGTTCTACAGGAAAACATCAGCGGGAAAATCTCAGACATTCCATGCAGCAATATCTTCACCAATATGTCCCCTAAAGCAAGGGATATAAAGGAAAGAATAAACAAATGGGACCTCATCAAATTAAAAAGCTCACTTCTGGCTAAAGAAAACAGCATTAAAATGAAAACAGAACCAACAGTATGGGAAAACATTTGCCAATGACACATCAGACAAGTGTTTGATATCCAAAATATATAAAGAACTCACATGACTCCACTCCAGGAAGACAAACAACCGAATTAAGAAATGGGCCAAGGACTTGAACAGACACTTCTCCAAGGAGGACATGGAGAGGGCCCAGAGACACATGAAAAGATGCTCAGCATTACTAGCCATTAGAGAGATGCAAATTAAAACCACAATGATATACCACTTCACACCTGTCAGAATGGCCAACAGAAACAAATTAACAAACAAGTGTTGGAGAGGAATCCTTGTGGATAAAAGGGAACCCTAGTGTACTGTTGGTGGGAATGCAGACTGGTGCAGCCATTGTGGAAAACAGTATGGAATTTCCTCAGAAAACTAAATATGGAACTACCTTTTGACCCGGCAATTCCACTGCTGGGATTATACCCTAAGAACCCTGAAACACCAATCCAAAAGAACCTATGCACCCCAATGTTCATAGCAGCACAATTTACAATAGCCAAGTGCTGGAAGCAACCTAAGTGCCCATTAGTAAATGAGCAGAACAAAAAACTATGGTACATGGCAAGCCCCAATAGCTGGTGTTTGGGGGAAGAGTCTAGGTTGCAGAGCTCTAGGACTTCCGGCCAAGATGGAGGCGTAGATGGACACACTGTGTCTCCTCTCACAACCAAAATTAAGGACAACAAAGACTTAGAAACAAGAAAACAATCAGAACTGATAGAAAATTGAACTGTACAGAAGTCCAACAACCATTCATCCAGACCGGTAAGAGGGGTGGAGTCAAGGCAGGAAAAAGTGGAGGTGCGGATGTGGGCACGTGGGCAGCAGCAGCTGGCAGTTCCCAGGTGTGCAGGTGGTGGCTATTGGATCCCAGCCACGGGGTGGCAACTGTACAGACCCAGTGAGGCCAGGCAAGGCAGATGGCTGACCAGGTGGTCCCACGTTCCCACGCAGATAATCCAGGCAAAGGGGAAGTGGCAGAAGGGACTGGAATCCAAGAGAGAGCAAAGCAAGCACCATTGTTCCCTCTTGGACCCCGCCCCCACATACAGTGTCACAACTCAGTGATTGGGCTGCCCCACACTGGGGAACACCTAAGGCTTCACCCCTTACTACATAACAGCCACGACCAGACCCACCCCCCAAAAAAACACCAAAAATGGCTTAAACCAGAGAACAAATCAAAGCCCCAGAGCCAATTCACCTAAGCAACGAAGGGACAGCCAACCTATCAGATGCACAGTTCAAAGCATTGGTGATCAGGATGCTCACAGAATTGGTTGATTTTGCTCACAAATTAGATGATCAAATGACAGCTACAATAAGTGAAATGAAGGAAAACGCACAGGGAACCAATAGAAATGGGAGGAAAACTGGGACTCAAATCAATGGAGTGGACCAGGAGGAAGAAACAAACAACCAAACAGAAAACAAAGAAGAAACAAGAATTCAAAAAAATGAGGAGAGGTTTAGGAATTTCCAGGACATCTTTAAACATCCCAACATCTGAGTGATGGGGTACCAGAAGGGGAAGAAGAAGAGCAACAAGTGGAAAACTTATTTGAACAAATGATAAAGGAGAACTTCCCCAATCTGGCAAAGGAAATAGACTTCCAGGAAGTCCAGGAAGCTCAGAGAGTCCCAAAGAAGTTGGACCCAAGGAGGAACACACCAAGGCACATCGTAATTACATTAGCCAAGATTAAAATGAAGGAGAGAATTCTAGAAGCAGCAAGGGGTAAGGGGACATTCACCTACAAAGAGTTCCCATCAGACTGTCAGCTGATTTCTCAAAGTCTTACAGGCAAGAAGGGGCTGGCAGGAAGTATTTGAAGTCTTGAAAGGCAAGGACCTACATCCAAAATTGCTCTATCCAGCAAAGCTTTCATTTAGAATGGAAGGGAAGATAAAGTGCTTCCCAGATAAGGTCAAGTTCAAGGAGTTCATCATCGCCATGCCCTTATTATATGAAATGTTAAAGGGACTTACCTAAGTAAAAGAAGATAAAAAATATGACAGTAAAAAGACAGCAAACTCACAGATATTAACAACCACACCTAAAATAAAAGCAAACTAAGGAAACCACTAGAACAGGAACAGAAACACAGAAATGGAGATCACATGGAGGGTTAGCAACAGGGGAGTGGGAGGAGGAGAGAGGGGGAAAACATACAGAGAATAAGTAGCATAGATGGTGGGTAGAAAATAGACAGGGGGAGGAGACGAATAGTGGGGAAATGTAGAAGCTAAAGAACTTATGACACATGGACATGAACTAAATGGGGGAATGTGGGTGGGAGGGGGAGTGCAGGGTGGAGGGGAATGATGGGGGAGAAATGGAAGAACTAATAACACAATCAATAAAATATATTAAAAAAACAAAAAAGAAAAAACCATGGTACATTTATACAATGGAGTACTATGCTGCAGAGAAAGAAGGATCTCCTACTTTTTGCAACAGCATGGATGAAACTGAAGAGCATTATGCTAAGTGGAATAGAGCAGGTGGTGAGGGACAAATAGCATACGATCTCACCTTTAACTGCAACCTAGTCAACAAAACAAGCGAGCAAAATCTATCTGGAGACATTAAAATTAAGAACGATCTGACTGTAACCAGAGAGGAGGTGGGAGAGGATAATGGGAGGAGGGGGGAAGGGTTTTCAGGAACAAGTATAAAGGACACATGGATAAAACCAAGTGGGGGTGGAAGCAAGGGAGGGAGGTGGGTTTACCTGGGGTGGGGGGGGGTGGCAGGTAAACAAAGACAACTGTAATTGAACAATAATAGTGAAAAAAAAAGAGAATAGTATAGGAAATGGAGAAGTCAAAGAACTTGTATGAAAGACACATGGACATGATCTAAGGGGGGGATTGCTGGAGGGAAGGGGGGTACTGTGGCCAAAGGGGAAAAATTGGGGCAACTCTAACAGTATAATCAATAAAATATACTTAAACATACAAAAAAGCAAGTAAAAAATCAATTAATTAAACAAAATACTAGTGTACATTAATCTCTTAGCATTGACACTACATACACACAAAACATGGAAATCAACCCATTTGTAATTTCCTGTCAGTAAAATCTTCTAATTGTACATATCAGGAAATGAGAAAAACGACATCATATTCCCAAACAGTAGATACACTAAGTCAACCATATTTTGCTTTGAGTATCTAGAACAGTGCTTACTTCAGCAGCACATACGAGGTATACTGAATATCTACAACAAGTTGAGGAAAAAGACTGTACTTTCCTATTTAAAGTTCATTTTTCCTAATTTAAAAAATGGTATGCATTTCCGAAGCACATACCAGCTAAGTGATTACATAACTGTGATATGTAAGAAGGTATAGTGTTTCTAGTACATAACACATAAACCATACCATACACCAATGGATAAAGATTTTATAAATCCGTATTTGTTAACTAATAGTAATCACAAATTATATTCCACACACCACTTATTCATGGAACTTTCATGAGGTCAATGAAAATTTTCTGTATAGACTATGTTGTATTTAAATACAGGATTCATTAAATATTATTTCTATATTGAAATTATTTACAATCTGAAACATTTAACACTCTTATCAATGGAGTGTAGGTTATTAAGAGAATATATTTGCCATTTGTTTATCAAGTATTTACCAGTTTTTAAACTATAACTTTTAAGTTCATATATTGCTATTATTGGTGACTTAAGATCTATTCATGCTATGTTGTAATTCATAAAACCCCAAAATTCACAGGAACAAAAGCATCAATTTGTGTAAATTTTTCACTAGACCATGTTTTATAGAACAAGAACAATAGTTTTTTACTGGATTTCAGCTAAACAAATATAATTGTAAAAGGAAAGGCTCAAATATGCTTCTGCTTTTATATTACAATATGTTTTTATTTCTTTTTTGCCCCGTCCCCAGAAGGATATATATGTTCTGTTCTTCTATTATCAAAGAAGGAAAGATAGCCTCTCATTCATGCAGGACAAATAGCTATGCCAAAAGCACAAATTACATCTAATTACAGGGTACAACTCTTTCATCTCTCTTTTCATAATCTAGCCATTTACACACTTTGATTTTTGACTTCCATTTAGGTTTATTAACATCAAAGCTTTGTCATCACTTATCCGTTTCCAAAGACATTTTTACCTGAGGCAATAACATGTAAAAATGTCTTTGCATTCTTGCTTTACCGTTGCAAGAAAGCTTTAGTCTTCATTAAGTTTACAATGTTTCCTGCTTATTAAACTTGTGTTGTTCTAAAGTTTACTGACTTTGGCATACCAATTTTAAATGTACTCTAACGAAACCCAACATAATGCAATGCACACAAATACACTCTAATCTGAGTACACTCCAACACACTCTAGTTTTACCTTCTGCTAATGTCTTCTTAGGGTCCTTTTCCATCCTTTTCACAAAAATAATTACTACAAACATAGACAATGGGAAATAATAGAAATGTCACTTCTACTGTATGAACTGTCTAGAGCTCTTACAGTAAATCAAAACAGCTCCATCATAATAACTACATTATTTGAGTTTTTAGACTTCATTGATAAGCAATAGAAAAAGAGAGTACTACATCAAATGAAACTTGTAAAATCACTTCCCAACTTAATATATTTCTGTTTGACTTTAAATACGATGGTTCACATTCCTTGCTTTTATTGAAAATTTATGACCATTTGTTTTAGTGAGGTTGTACTCATAAAACAGAAAATGAACCTGGATGGTATGGCTCAGCTGGTTGGAGCATCATCCTGTAACGGAAATGTTGCAGGTTCAATCCCCAGTCCAAGTGTGTATGGGAGGCAACCAGTCAATGTTTCTCTCTTTCCCTTCTTTCTCTAAAGGTAATGAAGAAAAAATGTCCTTGGGTGAGGATAAAAAAAATACACAAAAAAAATAAGTTCAAATGTGAACTCAAATACCTAAAAAAGCAAACCATCTTTGATGTTTTCCTACTTAAATTTTTAGTAATTAAAAAAAATTTAGTGCTATGATGCAACATATTACTCATATTAAACTAATAATATCAAGGTTTCTTAAAAATAACTTGTTAGATAATACTTCTTAGCAACATTGGAAAAACCCACCAAAAGAAAGCCATTAGAAGTGTTTGGCAGTTGGTCCCATATTCACAACTGTTTCCAAGCTCTCATTCTTCACTAATGTTGTCATCCCCTCCTCCGACCTACTCTATGTTTTTCTCCAGTAGCAGTGTCGTTACAGATCCCCCTGAGATAGCCCATGTTCCGATTCCACCTGCTGTTTTCCAGAGCAGTTTGCCATCAGGGTCTTTTGGCCTTTTTTTTTTTTTAAAGAAAAAAAAAAAAAACAGACAGAAGGAAACTGTGGAATTAGGTCTAGAGCCTGCTTTTAGGATTACTCACCATCTTCTGCTTTCACTCTACTAACGGAAGAAGAAAACTTGTCACCATTAAAGTTTGACCTTTTTACCATGGTCTTGACTCCATTTAACTTTTCATAAAGACTAGAACCAAGAATTACCTACCCCCCAGATCTAACAAATTTTGCAGCTTTATCACATTGTATCAGCATTTGAATTTCCTCTATTGTTGCACATTTTAAAACAAAACCTATCCTTGGTCTCATGTCTCCTGTTCAGTGTCTTTTTTAAATACCCTTTTCAGTAACACTTTTAGAAAGGAATATCTCTGTTCACTTTCTTTGCTTCCTTGACAGTCTCGTCTCAACACACCCCAATTAAATTGCTGTCCTCAATAGTTTACTGAGGACTTCCGGTCAAGATGGAGGCATAGGCAGACACACTGTGCCTCCTCTAACAACCAAAATTAAGGACAACAAATATTTAGAAACAAGAAAACAAACAAAACTTATAGAAAATTGAACTGTACGGAAGTCCAACAACCATTCATCCAGACAGGTAAGAGGGGCGGAGTCGCGGCAGGAGAAAGTGGAGGTGCGGACCTGGAACGCAGGGAGCAGTGGCTTGCATTTCCCAGGTGCACAGGCGGCGGCTGGCGGTCCCCGGGACCACAGGCAGCAGCTGGCGGACCCTGGGCACAGGGGGGCAACTGTGCAGAACCAGTGAGGCCACACAAGGCGGCTGGCTGACCAGGTGGTCCCACATTTGGGCGTGTAGACGGTCCAGGCAGAGGGGAAGTGGCGGAAAGGACTGAATCCAGGAGAGAGTGGAGCAGGCACCATTGTTCCCTCTCAGACCCCGCCCCCACATACAGCATCACAACCCAGCGACTGGGCTGCCCCGCACTGGGGAGCGCCAGAGGCTCCACTCCTCACTACGTAACAGCACGCCCACGTGCGCAGATAATCCAGGTGAAGGGGAAGCCTCGGAAGGGGCCAGAGTCCAGGAGAAAGCGGAACAGGCACCATTGTCCCCTCTCGGACCCCGCCCCCACCTATAGCGTCACAGCTGGGCTGCCCCGCCCTGAGGAACACCTAAGGCTCCACCCCTCACTACGTAATAGCCGCGACCAGACTAAAACCAAACCAAAACAAACAAAAAAAACCACCAAAAATGGCTCAAACCGGAAAACAAATAAAAGCCCCAGAGCCAATTCCTCTAAGCAGTGAAGAGATAGCCAACTTATCAGATACACAGTTCAAAGCACTGGTCATCAAAATGCTCACAGAATTGGTTGATTTTGCTCACAAACTAGATGAAAAAATGTAGGCTATAATACATGAAATGAAGGAAGATGCATGGGGAACCAATAGAGATGGGAGGAAAACTGGGACTCAAATCAATGGAGTGGACCAGAAGGAAGAAACTAACAACCAAACAGAAGACGAGGAAGAAACAAGAATTCAAAAAAATGAGGAGAGGCTTAGGAACCTCCGGGACATCGTTAAACGTCCCAACATCCGAATTATAGGGGTCCCAGAAGGGGAAGAAGAAGAGCAACAAGTGGAAAACTTATTTGAACAAATGATAAAGGAGAACTTCTCCAATCTGACAAAGGAAATAGACTTCCAGGAAGTCCAGGAAGCTCAGAGAGTCCCAAAGAAGTTGGACCCAAGGAGGAACACACCAAAGCACATTGTAATTACATTAGCCAAGATTAAAATGAAGCAGAGAATTCTAGAAGCAGCAAGGGATAAGGAGACAGTCACCTACAAGGGAGTTCCCATCAGACTGTCAGCTGATTTCTCAAAAGAGTCCTTACAGGCAAGAAGGGGCTGAAAAGAAATATTTGAAATCTTGAAAAGCAGGGACCTACATCCAAAATTGCTCTATCCAGCAAAGCTGTCATTTAGAATGGATGGACAGATAAAGTGCTTCTCAGATAAGGTCAAGTTGAAGGAGTTCATCATCACCAAGCCCTTATTCTATGAAATGTTAAAGGGACTTATCTAAGAAAAAGAAGATAAAAATATGACAGTGAAAAGACAGCAAACTCACAGCTATTAAGAACCACACCTGAAACAAAAGCAAATTAAGCAAACAGCTAGAACAGGAACAGAACCACAGAAATGGAGATCATATGGAGGGTTAGCAACAGGGGCATGGGAGGAGGAGAGAGGGGGAAAAGGTACAGAGAATGAGTAGCATAGATGGTGGGTAGAAAATAGACAGGGGGAGGGCAAGAATAGTGTGGGAAATGTAGAAGCTAAAGAACTTATGACACATGGACATGAACTAAAGGGGGGAATGTGGGTGGGAGAGGGTGTGTAGGGTAGAGGGGAATGATGAGGGAGAAATGGGACAACTGTAATAGCATAATCAATAAAATATATTAAAAAATAGTTCACTGAAATTTCTCTTATCAAGGTCATCAATGACTTCCCTATTGCCACACCCAAACTCATTTTCTGTTTTCATACTTTTAGCCACAGACTTAAGTGGGTATTCCCTCCTTCTAGAGGGGTTTTCTCATGATTATGCGATCATGGTAAGCACACTTATCTTACTTTTGGGGAGCTATGCACATGTCCTACTTTGAGATGATAAAAACTGCCACATAAAACTTCTTGCTATACTTACTATAACGGTGCTATAGTATACTCTATGAAACAGAAGAAAATACTGTTTTATTTCCAAAATTAGTTATGCTTCTGAGCAACTGACTTTAGTCATGTGTCCCTTAAAGACAGGGATAAATTCTGAGAAATGGTCATTAGGTAATTTTTGTGGTTGTGTGAACATCACAGAGACACTTACACAAGCCTAGAAGATAAAATCCATTACACACCTGGGCCATATGGTATGCAGTACATGAGGTCTGTTGACAGAAATGTAATAATGTGGCACAGCTGTACTATGAAGCATATAATTGGCCTGCTCTCCTCTTTGAACTTTTAAAGTTCAAAGTTTAAAATAAAATTCATGACTTATCTCGAGTGTAATATAGGAACTCACAGCATACATTTTAATCTTTTTAAAAGTTTCATCTGGTATTTATTATTTTCCTCTTCATTAAAAAATTGTAACTTGCAGTAGCATTTTTAAGCATATTTTATTATTACAGTTGTACCATTTTTTTACCCCCTTCTCCCACTCCTCCTGGTATCCCCATTCCTTCCAGCATTCTACCTCTTAGTTCATGTCTATGTGTTGTACATATCAGTTCTTTGGCTTCTCCATTTCCTATGCTGTTCCTAACCACCTCCGGGCTACTTTGTACCTGCCATTTATGCTTCTTATTCCTTGTATTTTTCCCCGTCCTCCTCTTCCCTGCTGATAACCCTCCATATGATCTCCATTTCTGTGATTCTGTTCTAGTTGTTTGTTTTTTGTTCATTTTCTTTTTTTATATTCAGTAGTTGATAGTTGTGAGTTTGTTGTCATTTTATCATTCATGGTTTTGAACTTCTTTTTCTTAGATAAGTTCCTTTAACATTTCATATAATAAGGGCTTGGTGATGACGAATTCCTCTAACTTGACCTTATCTGGGAAGCACTTTACCTGCCCTTCCATTCTAAATGATAGCTTTGCTGGACAGAGTATTCTTGGATGTAGGTCCTTGCCTTTCATGACTTGGAATACTTCTTTCCAGCCTCTTCTTGACTGCAAGATTTCTTTTGAGAAATCAGCTGATAATCTTATGAGAAATCCTTTGTAGGTAACTGTCTCCTTTTCTCTTGCTGCTTTTAAGATTCTCTCCTTATCTTTAATCTTGGTTAATGTAATTATGATGTGCCTTGGTGTGCGCTTCCTTGGGTCTAACTTCTTTGGGACTCTCTGAGCTCCTGGACTTCCTGGGAGTCTATTTGCTTTGTTAGATTGGGGAAGTTCTCCATTATTTTTTCAAATAGGTTTTCAATGTCTTGCTGTTTCTCTTTTCCTTCTGGCACCCCTGTGATTGAGCTGTTGGAATGTTTAAAGTTGTCCCAGTTTCCTAAGCCTCTACTTATTTTTTCTGAATTCTTGTTTCTTCATTTTGTTCCAGCTGAATGTTTATTTCTTCCTTTTGTTCCAAATTGTTGATTTGAGTCCTATTTCCTTCCCTTCATTGTTGGTCCCTTGTATATTTTTATTTCACTTTGTATAGCCTTCACTTCTTCCTTTATGTTGCAGCCATACTCAATAATTTCTGTGGGCAACCTGATTACCAGTGCTTTGAACACTGCATCTAACATATTGGCTATATCCTTGTCGCTTGGTTCTTTTTCTGGAGATATGATCTGTTGTTTAATTTGGGCCATATGTCTTTGTCTCAGCACTCCCGTTTCATTCTAATGGGTGGAGCCTTAGGTAGTTCCCAGTGCAGGGCAACCCACTTTACTTTGTTGTGGTACTGTATGTGGGAGAAGGGTCAGAGATGGGACAATGCTGCTTGCTGGGCTCTTGCCCCACTTTCAGTTGCTTCCTCCACTACCCACAAGTAAATTGTGCCCTTTCAGGTGCTGCCCTGGTGCTGATTCCTGGGTGGGTGGGCTTGTGTGCATTTTAGGACCCCGTGGACCCCTCCAATGGACTCTTCTGTGAGGCTGGCAGTTTCTCCCACTGCTACAATCCCCACTGGTTTTTACAGACAGGTACTTTGGGGCCTTCTTTTCCCATGCTGGAACCCTGGGTTGCATGGTTTGTATCACTCCCCAGATGTTCCTCTTGGTTTATCTGCATGTGAATGTGGAACTGTCTGGTCCTTCATCAGCTGCCACCTTGCTTCGAGTCCTCTCCACCCCAGATGCCTGTCTCCATCCCTCCTATCAATCTGGATGAATGGTTCTTCAATTACTTGGTTGTCAGACTTCCATACAGTTTGATTTTCTGGCAGTTCTAGACTCCCATACAGTTTGATTTTCTGGAAGTGCTGGCCATTTTTTGTGTTTAAGTTGGTTGTTATCTTTCTTTTGGTTGTGTGAGAAAGCAAAGCTTATCTACCTATGCCTCAATTTTGGCCACAGACCTGCAGTAGCATTTTTCTAAGCCATTTAAAATCCTTTCAGTATCAAGTCAGTATAAATAAACATACTTAAATACAGTTAAAAAAAGTGACAACATTAAAGTCAGTGGGGGAGGGAGGATGTCTACTTTGGTCTCCCTAGAAGCTGCTTTTCTAGGTATTCTCTTCTCTCTTTCCCTTATTTGTCTAACACTTGAGAGATTATTACTAACCATATCATAGGGGAGTTACCTGTCATTTTGTTACCTATGTTGAAAACTCTCCTCTTAGATCAATTGATCAATCAATTGATCAATTGTTGGCTGTAGCCACTCTCTTCCTCCTCCCCGTTTGCCAAGGGTGAGGGAAATGGGCATGTGCGCCTAAAACACAGCTTTCAGGACACCAGTTACACACAGGTACACTGAACATCCACATAACCCTTATGATCATGAATTGAAACTTTTTGAATAAAACTGGAGTTCATAAGTCCAGATAGAAATGAATGAATAAATACATACATAGTGGAGAAGAGAAAGCCCCACAAAGCCTCAACATACTGCCCTCCAAAATACTTACTAATTAATGAGTATCAAACACAAATTAACTTTACAGTGGAGAGACCTGGAAGAAACCATCTTATTAAATGATAAAAGTTAACATCATCAGTAGAAATTGGCATCATGTGCCTAACATCAAGCATTGAAAAGAATACAGCATGACTCTAGTGTTACTCCTAACAAAAATGCCTAAATCATGAGGAAACACTAGCCATACCAAAATTGAGACATTCTGAAAAGTACCAAGCCACTACTCACTGACCAGTGAAAATGCTTTAGAACTGCAAACATGCATAAGAACATAAGATGGATTGAAGATTAGAGGGAAGGTACACTAATTATAGATGGAATTCAGCCATTTTAAACATTATTTTTAAGATTTTATATTTTTAAAGAGAGGGGAAGAGAGGGAGAAAGAGAGGGAGAGACACATCGAATAGCTGCCTCTTGCACGGCCCCAACCAGGGACTTGGCCCACAACCCAGACATGTGCCCTGACCAAGTACTGAACCAGTGACTTACAAGCTGGCACTCAATCTACTGAGCCACATCAGCCAGAGCTAAATTTAGCCATTTTAAACATGGTTTTGGCTGGGCTCTTTATCTATATTCGCAATATAGTAATACATGTAATTCTTTATGAATTAAAATAACCATGATATGGTAGCAGGTTTAAAATGCACTCTAATTTCAAAGAAGTGATACTGAGATACCTGTAACAACTGTAATATAGTATGAAAATATCTAATATTTCTATTGATGACAAAGTTGGTTAGTTAATACTATTGTAGCTTGTTGCCTACATTCATAAAGAAAATGTTAAATATATGTCAATGAAAAAATTGTACTCTCTTTCTGAGTTTATAGACTCCTGAATTCTATGCCTCGATCTTCTGGGACACAAGAGAGTTAAGAACCCCTAAAATGGCTCCTTGTTCTCAGAGAAACATTTCTGTCCTGTGGCTTAAGTGGAACTTCATGATCTGATTGCCTGCCACCAGTCATCTCCCGTCTTGAACCTCGTTATTTTGCTGCTCACATTCGACTGAGTAAAACCCTTACCTGCAAACTTCTGCAATGCTATTGCTTGCAACATTCTTTCCATACTTTTTGCCTGGCAAACTCACAATCATCTGACAAGTGTAAGTTTCCATCAGTGCTTCAGGAAATCAAGACTGTGTTGGATGTACTTCTACTGCTCCTATAGCACCCACATTTACTACCCTATCACAGCACACTGTGTGAAAATTGCCCCCCACGAAACTGGAAGAACTTTAACTGTTTCTCCCCACTTTCTGCATGCCATGTGGCACAGAGTAGGTACTTCAGTAATTATGGAAGAAAGGGAAAAAAAGAAGAAAAATTCCCAATTGCTGTTTCTTGACTTTGAATTCTGCCATGAATTCCTAACTCTCTGAATGCAAGCTAGTTGTCACAACGGGAACCAATTAATAGTGATTAATATAAAATCACTATTTCCATTGGAAAAATCACTTAGTGTGACGGTTGAAAATGAAGGACATTATCACTATTGCTATAAATCCATATGAGGAAAGTTTTATTACCTTGTAATACTAAGTAAAAAAAACTACATTTCTGCATAAAATAAAATTATACCAAGAGATTGTATACATGTATAGTGATTCTCGACTATGCACACAACTCCAGAGTGGTGGTGGTGGTGGCAGTGGTGGAGAGACCCCTCCTCAGAGAGTGTTACCAAAATTGATGAGGTAGAGGACGAATTTTCAAACTATATGCCTCTCAATCTCTGTTGTACTCAACCACTGTTGCTGTGAGGAATGTGTGATCATCTTCAAGTTCACTGTGATGGTCAAAGAATGAGAACCACTGTTTTAAATTTGTCCAACAGCAGATCAAATAACACTGTGTCAACTGATCTTGTAAAAAAAAACTGGTAATAAAATGTTTTCTGTATTCTTTTAGGGAGGCTGAAGAAGGGGAGGGAGCTAAGGAGAATTCAAACTACCACAATGGCACAAAGTTTTTAATGTCATGTTAGGAATTTAAAACATAAACAGGTTGGAAGTAGGCCAGGAAAAAAGCAATGAGACAAATGAACCAAAATCAGACTACAAATTGCTGAAGGGGTAAAACAAGAAAGTCTTGTTCTGAGGACAGGGGTGAATCCACTCTGACTAGAAAGTGTGTCTGAGTAGTGACAGGTCAGAGTATAACTACAGAGAACTCTGAATGACTAAATTCTAGGCAGATCAAGGTGCTAACGGTTTCCTTTGGGAAAATTAATCTAAGCATCCTAAACAGGATGAATTAAAGGGTTGAGAATACAGGTAGAGAAACCAATGATGAATAATAAACTGCTTGACACAGATTAACTAACAAAAATGCCATAAAACACTAGAAGATAGATCCTGCCATCTGTGATCAGAAATGGTTGCAGGAGATTCATTGTACACTTTACCTATGTGGCATCTTAATTTAATACAAGTAAAGGATATCATTTGTCAATAATTTTAACTCACAAGGCCTGCTTTCCTCTCTTTTGTTGTATCTGACTGTTCTTGAAGTTTTCATGAGAAAGGTCTAATGTAAATCAAATGAACAGAAAAAGAATAAAATACTACTTTTAGTTTTAAAAAGCCCACACAAAATCTGTTTAAATTAAAATGTCCATAAAATATTTAAAAAGTAACTTTTCAAATGTTTTACGTAACCATTTCATATTGAACTAGGTAACTTAATCTTTACCGTTAATACAGGGAAGTTTTCAAAATGTCTTTTACTTAATGCTCATGGTCCAATGAAGCATTAAAGTTTATGATAGCGTACTATTTCTTTATCGTTGACCATAAAATCTGGAAATTATCGGCCGGTTAATTTTTATGGTTGACATTTTTTACGATTAAATAAAAGTCACCTATTAGAACAACTTCCCCAAAGTAGTGGTACAAGCTTGGTACGTGGTTTGGTATGTCTGGGTGGGGCGACTGGACAAAAGGACCTGCGGCCCTGAGAACCCCTTCGTTCACCAGGAAGGGAGGAAAGACCCAGCAACACGCAAAAGGGACAAATTCAGTGCTGCACTAAGGCACGCCCACTGCCATCACCACCGAATTTGTTATGCTCATGACAATTCCCAGAGCTGCCCTCACCCTGCCCCAGCGTCTGAGGAGCTCGGAGGAGCTCGGTGGAGCTCGAGGAAAGGGCTCCTCCCTACCTGCGCTAGGACAGTGAGTCTGCCCTGCGGCGCCGCCACATTCACGCGGCCGTGGTACCATGCCACTCCCGCTCCTGCCAGGGCCACGCTGGCCACTGACGCCGCCACGGATCCAGAGGCTCGCACAGTTTGCGAGCCCGCAGTCACCCCACGCAGCACCCTACTGCCCCAAGCCGCTAGCCGAGAAACCCGGGTTGCCGCCGCCGCCATCTTTGCGGAAGCGCCCGCGACTCATCACGCGAGAACCCCCTTATCCGTGGGTCTCGCGAGATCCGCGGCCTCCATATGGTCCCCAGGGTGTGGGCCTTGCGAGCGCTGTGGCCGACTTGGGGCCACGGGGTGGGGGTGGGTGCGGAGGGACTGCTTTCGGCTGCCGTGGTTCGTTGGAACTGGAGAAGCGCCAGCACAGCCAGACAAGACTGCAGTCAAAGGCTAGACGGATCCCTGTGGTGGAGGAAGTGCCTTGGAGGATGTGTCCCTTGTCCGTAAGCGAGGTATCGCCTGTTGGTCACTGAGGGATCCGGGTTGCGGCCTCCGCCCCGCATACGAAGCGGAAAAATTATCTGACAGTAATTGTGATCAGCTGTGCTGTTCGCCGCCAACAGGCGCGTTGTAACAGTGAACTCATCCCTGAAAGGTTTGGGACGCAGAGCCCAGTTCTCTGCATATTCCCAAGTACATTTGCTCTCGGTGCCGCCGCAAGCTTACCTGTATTAACGGTTTCTTAAAGCTGCCCTGTTATTCAGAAGTCTGTAGATACTTTCGCACAGGCCGTTTAAAATACCGTGGATCAAGCTATCAGGCCTATAGTGAGCACCCTTGATGTAAAAATTTTTTTCTACTTGACTCACTTAAGCAGCTAAGTTAGCTTGTTTAAATTAGATTTTTAAAATTGTGGTAAAGTACACATAACATGAAATTTACCATCCTAACTAATTTTATATCTAAGGTTCAGGGGTATTAAGTACTTTCACACTCATGTGCAACCATCACACCATCCGCATCCAAAACTTTCTTCATCTTGCAAAAATCTAGCAAAGTTAAAAAAATTTAGTATAGGGTCACATTCTTTAAAAAATATTGCTGTTTTTCAATTACAGTTATATTCAATATTATCTTGTATTAGTTTGAGGTGTACAACATAGTTAGACAATCATATACTTTACAAAGTGGTCCCCCCTATATTTCAACTACCCACCTGGCACCATACATAATTAATGGAATATTATTGACGGTATTGCCTAACCGCTGACTGTTTCGTAACTGTCAATTTGTACTTCTTAATCCCTTCATCTCTTTCACCTAACTCCCCAATCCCCCTCCCACCTGGTGACCATCAATTTGTTCTCTATATCTACCTATTCTCATATTCTTGATTGCTCTTTTGGGTTTTTTTTTTTTTTTTCCCCGAAATTGTATCCTATCCCAGCCAATTCATTTAGATGAAGTATATTCTTAAAAACTCTCAGGCAAAGCCACTCTCTTTATTTCAGGCAATCACTATTTATTGAAGGTCGAATTTAGATGCTATCCTGATAAGGTGGTTGATGGTATCTATGATACCATCTGGGGCCAAGTCAGATGCAGGAGTACCTCTACCCAATGTCCCTGTCATCATCAGGGACCCAGATATTTTCCCCAGTGTGAGTCGGAACATTACCTCAGTCCAGTTTTTCCATTGGTCATAAGAAACAATTTCACTGAGGCAGATAATGGCTTTAATTTGTTGCCTCTGACCCTCCACCCTTTGGTATTTACTTTTCAGTGTCAGTTTATTTCGAAAACTTTGTTCAGCCTCTGAAGTGTCCCTGGCCATTAGAAACTTTACTAGGGCATGCAGAAACAGAGCCAAAGTCAAAGGTACCAAGAGTCCTGGCTGGTGTGGCTCAGTGGATTGAGGCCCAGCCTGCAAACCAAAGGGTCGCTGGTTGCATTCTCAGTCAGGGCCCCTGCCTGGGTTGCAGGCTACTTCCCCAGCTGGGGCTGCGTGAGAGGCAGCCACACATCGATGTTTCCCTCTCTCCCCCTGGCCTCTGTCTAAAAATAAATAAATAAAATCTTAAAAAAAAAAAAAAAAGAAGAGTCCTGATCTTTCTTACAGGCACTACCATTTTGAAGTTTTACAAAACCAACTGAACACAAGGACCATACTAAATTTGATTTGACTGCTTGATTCCTCAGATCATTTTGTCATAATCCACCTTTAGTTCTTACTCCCTTTGTCTTAGCCAATTTGACTAAATCAATCTGCAGTTGGAACTTCCTCATGTTCTCCCCAGCTGCTGAAAACCACTTTCAGTGCCTCCAATGAAGGAAGTACATCAGACTCACTGTGCACAGATATGTGAACCAAACCACAGGGTTTGAATCCTGACTCTGCTGGAATCTGGGGCAAATTACTTAATTTCTGAGTCTCAGTTTTTTCCACTGTAAACAACTCTCATGATTTGGGGTTGGGGGATTAAGTGAGAATTCTATGGGAAATGATCTGGCACATGGTCGACTTACCATAGATGCCATTTTACCCTCTTTGAGATCTGGCTCACTCCTGCCTTTTGATCACAAATGAGCTTGATTGGTGGTTGTTGATTCTAGATCACTAGCTCATGTAACCTGAGAATTTTTTGGTTGACCTTGTACACCTCTGGTCTATTTTTCACCTCTGCTGACTCTGGTACCTCTTGACCTATGCTTTACTTTTCTGGATTGTTGACATCTAGCTTGTTTCTGTGTCCTCCTGTTTTTAGGATTTCTAGGATACCTTTGGACATCCTGGATATCTTGCCTTGTAGCTTATTCATGATTTCCATAGGCCACAGTTAAAATGGTACTATTTACACAAATGCAGCTTAATTCACACAATTTCTATAGCCAGTTGATGAAACCCTGCATGGTACTTAATCATGGCCCCAAGCCCCAAATAGGTGCATATTCCTATTAGAACATTTGGCATATTTAAAAACATTGTGTTTCTCGCACAGTTTGGAATCCTTCTGGCGGAGGCTGTCTTGTTTTTCTGTTTTCTTAGAGCCCAACATATATTAGATATTCAATGAAATGAATATATGAATAAGTAAGTGACTCAATAGATGGCACAAATGAAACTCTAGTGTGCCGATTTACATTTCATGGGCACCGAACATACAAAAATATATTATTCCTTTCATATAATTTATTTTCCAAGACAAAAATCTCATTTTATTTTAATTTTTTATTGTTATTCTGTTAGAGATGTCCCAATTTTTCCCCCTTTGCCTTTATCTATCCGGCCCACCTCGCTGCTCCCATAGTCCCCACACTGTTCTTCATGTCCATGGATCATTCATACATGTTCTTTGATTAATCCCTTCCCCTTCTTTCCACCATTACCCCCTCCCACCTCCTCTCTGGTCACTGTCAGTCTGTTCCATGCTTTCATGCCTCTGGTTCTGTTTTGCTTGTTAGTTTATTTTGTTTATAAGTTCCTGTTACAAGTGAGATTATATGCTGTTTGTCTTGTACCACGGACTTATTTCACTTAGCATAATGCTCTCCAGTTGCATACATGATGTCGCAAAAGGTAGGAATTCCTTCTTTCTTTTTGCTGGGTACTATTACATTGTGTAGATGTACCACACTTTTTTTTTTATCCACTCGCTTACTGATAGGCACTTAGGCTGTTTGCAAATCTTGGCTATTGCACATGAGGGTATGTAAATTCTTTTGAATTGGGGTTTCAGGATTCTTTGTGTATACTCCTAAGAGTGAAATTGTTAGGTCAAAAGGCAGTTCCATTTTTAGTTTCTTGAGGAAATTCCATTCTGTTTTCCACAGTGGCTGCATCAGTCTGCATTCCCACCAACAGTGTACAAGGATTCCCCTTTCTCTACAACCTCACCAGTACACATGTGTTCATTTGTTCATGATGGCCATTCTGACTGCTGTGAAGTGGTACCTCATTGTGGTTTTAATTTGCATCTCTCTGATGGTTAGTGTTGCTGAGCATCTTTTCATATATCTCTGGGCCCTCTGTATGTCCTTCTTGGGGAAGTGTCTGTTTAGGTCCTTTGTCCATTTTTTAGTGGGATTGTTTGTCTTCATGGTTTTCAATTGAGTTCTGTACATATTTTGGAGATCAACCCCTTGTCCAATGTATCATTGGCAATTATGTTCTCGCATACGGTTGGTTCATGTTTCATTTTGATGATGGTTTTTTTAGCTGTGCAGAAGTGTTTTCATTTGATGTAGTCCTATTTATTTTTTCTTTTTTTCCTCCTTGCCCTAGGAGATATATCAGCAAAAATATTTCTACATGAGATATCTGAAATTTTACTGCCCATGTTTTCCTCTAGGACTTTTATGGCGTCTTGACTTATATTTAAGTCTTTTATCCATTTTTAGTTTATTCTGGTATATGCCGTATGTTGGTGGTCTTGTTTCATTTTTTTGCATGTACCACTCCTATTCTCCTAACATGATGTATCAAAGAGGCTACTTTTACTCCATTGTATGCTCATGCACACTTTGTCAAATATTAATTGACCATAGAGACATGGATTTATTTTGGGGTTCTCTATTCTGTTCCCTTGATCTATATATATGTCTGTTCTTATGCCAGTATCAGACTGTTTTGGTTACAGTGGCCTTGTAATATAGTTTGACATCAGGTTTTGTGATCCCTCCTGCTTTGTTCTTCTTTTCCAAAATTGCTGAGGCTCTTTGGGGTCTCTTTTGGTTCCATATAGATTTTTGAAATATTTGTTTTAAATCAGTGAAATATGCCATTAGTATATTAATAGAAATTTTGTTGAATCTATAGATTGCTTTGGGTAGTATGGACATTTTGATGATGTTAATTTTTCCAATCTATGAAAATGGTACATGCTTCCCTTCATTTGTATCTTCCTTAATTTGTATAGTTTCAGTGTTCTGTAGTTTTCTCTGTTTGGGTCTTTTAACTCCATGGTTAATTTTATTCCTAGGTGCTTTATTTTTCTTATTGCTAAATGGGATTTTCCCCCCAGTTTCTCTTTCTGATATTTCATTGTTGGTGTACAAAAATACCTTCAATTTCTGAATATTGACTTTGTATCCTGCTATTTTGCCAAATTCCCTAATTATGTTGAGTAGCTTTTTGGTGCAGATTAGAGGGTTATCTATGTACACTATCATATCATCTGCATATGATAGTTTTACTACCTCTTTTTCAGTTTGAATGCCTTTTATTTCTTTTTCTTGTCTGATTGTTGTGGCTAGAACTTACAGTACTATGTTGAACAAAAGTGGTGAGAGCGGATAGCCTTGTTTGTTCCTGATCTTAGTGGGAAAGCTTTTAGTTTTTGCCTGTTGAGTATGATGTTGGCTGTAGTTTTCTTGTATATGGCTTTTATTATGTCAAGGTATGCACCATCTATTCCCGCTTAGCTGAGTGTTTTTATCATCAATGGATTTTGGATTTTATCAAATGTTTTTTCAGCATCTATAGATATGATCATGCAATTTTTATCTTTAATTTTGTTTATGGGGTGTATTATATTTTTTGATTTGCGAATATCGTACCATCTTTGCATCCCTGAGATGAATCCTACTTGTTATGGTGTGTGATATTTTTAGTGTATTCCTGGATCCGGATTGCCAATATTTTGTTGATGATTTTAGCATGTATGGTCATCAGAGATTTTGGCTTGTAGTTTTTTTTTCTTTGTTGTGTCTTTACCTGGTTTTGGAATTAGGATAATACTGACCTCATAAAAAGACTTTGGGAGTCTTCCATCTTCTTGAATTTTTTTGGAATATTTTGAGAAGGATGAAGGTTAGTTCTTCCCTAAATGTTTGATAGAATTCGCCTATGAAACAGTCTGGTTCAGGGCTTTTGTGTGCCAAGAGTTTTTTGATTCCTGCTTCAATTTCAGTAGTTGTTATTGGTCTATGCAGGCTTTCTGCTTTTCGTTGATTCAGTTTTGGAAGATGTATTAATTTTGCAGATATTTGTTCATTTTGCCCAGGTTGTCCAGTTTCTTTGCATGTAGTTGTTCTTAGTAATTTCTTACAATTCTATGTATTTTTGTGGGATCAATTGTAACTTCTCCTCTTTTGCTTCTGATTTTATTTATTTGGATACTCCTCTTTTTTTTTATGTGACTGGATAAAGGTTTGTCAATTTTATTTATTTTTTCAAAGAACCAGCTCCTGGATTCATTGATCCTTTGAATTGTTTTTTTAGTCTCTATGTCATCTAATTCAAAAAACTCCTTTTAAATTATTATCTTTTGTTGAAAAATTTAAACCTACTTGTAATTAGGTTTCATGTGTTATGTGTCCAAGTCCCTCAAACTCCATAAGATTTAATGTTTTCAGCAGTCCGGCCAAGATGGAGGTGTAGGTAGAAATGCTTTGTTTCCTAGCACAACCAAAAGAAGGATAACAACTAATTTAAAAACAAAAAACAACCATAACTTCCAGAAATTCAAACTGCATGGAAGTCTGACAACCAAGAAGTTAAACATTCATCCAGACTGGTAGGAGAGGCGGAGATGGGTAGTGGGTGCTGAGACGATGCATGGCAAGGTAGTGACTGGTGGACCTCTGTCCCACAGTTGTATGCCAGTAAGCCAGGAGGAACTATTGGAGAGCAAGATAGACCTCAGAACTCAGGGTTTCACCATGGGAAACTAAAGACTTAAAACCTCTGGGTATAAAAATCTCTGGGGGTTGTGGTGGTGGGAGGAACTCCCAGGCTCACAGTAGAGTCTGTGGGAGAGGACCATGGGGTTCTAGAACATACAGAAACCCACCCACCTGTGAATCAGCACCTGAAAGGGCACAATCTGCTTGTGGGAAGTGAGGGAAGTGTTGGAAAGTGGGGCAAGAGCTGAGCAAGTGGCATTGTTCCCTCTCTTACCCCTCCCCCACATACAGCACCACAACATAGCAAAGAGGGTTGTCACACCCTGGCAAATATCTAAGGTTCCACCCCTTACAAGGTAACAGGTGTGCTAAGACTAAAAAATATGGCCTAAATGAAAGAACAGATCAAAACCCCAGTAAAAGAACCAAGCAATGAGGAAATAGATAACCTATAAAATGCAGAGTTCAAAACACTGGTGATTAGGATGCTCACAGAAATGATTGAGCTCAGTTGCAAAATGAAGGAAGAAATGAAGGTTATACAAAGTGAAATAAAGGAATATATACAGGGAACCAACAGTAAAGGGAAGGAAACCTGTATTCAAATCAACGATTTGAAACAAAAGATAGGAAAAAACTTCCAACCAGAATAGAATGAAGAAACAAGAATTCAAAAAAAAAAAAAAAAAATGAGGAGAGGCTTAGGAACCTTTGGGACAACTTTAAATGTTCCAATGTGTGAATCATGGGAGTGCCAGAAGGAGAAGAGGAACAGCAAGAAATTGAAAACTTATTTGAATGAATAATTAAGGAAAACTTCCCTAATCTGGTGAAGGAAATAGAATTTCAGGAAGTCCAGGAAGCCCAGAGAGTCCCAAAGAAATTGGACCCAAGGAGGAAAACACCAAGACATATCATAATTAAGTTACCCAAGATTAAAGATAAGGAGAGAAGCTTAAAAGCAGCAAGAGAAAAGGAGAGAGTTACTTACAAAGGAGTTCCCATAAGACTATTAGCTGATTTCTCAAAAGAAACCTTACGGACAAGAAGGGGCTGGAAAGAAGTATCTAAAGTCATGAAAGGCATGAACCTATACCCAAGATTGCTCTATCCAGCAAAGTTGTCATTTAAAATGGAAGGGCAGAGAAAGTGCTTTCTAGATAAGGTCAAGTTAAAGGAGTTCATCATCACCAAGCCCTTACTATGTGAAATGTTAAAGGAACTTATCTAAGAAAAAGAAGATAAAAAACTATGAACAATGAGAAGACAACAAACTTTCAACTATCAACAACTGAACTTAAAAAAACAAAAACTAAGCAAACAACTACAACAGGAACAGAATCACAGAAATGAAGATCATTTGGAGTGGGGAGGGACAGGGGGAGAACAGGGGGAAGGTACAGGGAATAAGAAGCATAATAAGTGGGCACAAAATACACAGGGGCAGGTTAAGAATAGTACAGGAAATAGAGAAGAAAAGAATTTATACGTATGATCCATGGGCATGAACTAAGGTTAGGAGGGGTGGGTAATGCTGGAGAGTGGTGGAGTTCAGGGAGAAGGGGGATAAAGGGAATAATGAAATTGGAACAACTGCAGTAGCATAATCAGTAAAATATACTAAAGTAAAAAGTACATAGAAAAAGAGATTTAATGTGTTCATTCTTTTTTTTTTTTTTGCAGAGTAAATACATTATTATAATAGAACCAATTTCCTGTCAACTAACTATTCTAAATATGAAGTCCTCTCTGACAACTGCTGACATTTGTCTAAGTACATTTTCTGTATTGGTCTTTTTAGTCTCCAGCTTTGTTCAGTTCTTCATCACCAGCTGTAGAGAAAGTCCTTGGCTGGGATGTGTCTTCAACCATATAGTTTAATACCAATCCCCAAGTAAGGAACTGCTTCTAAATTTGTAAGATCTATGCTGTTTTTTATTTTTATGTTTTTATTTTTAAAATATATTTTATTGATTATACTCTTACTGTTGTCCCAATTATTCCCTCTTTGCCGCCCTCCATCTGGTAACCCCTTTCCCTCCAGCAATCCCCCCCGCCTTAGTTCATGTTTATGGGTGGTGCATATAAGTTCTTTGGCTACTCCATTTCCTATACTGTTCTTAACATCTCCCTGTTTGTTACCTACCAATTTGTGCTACTTAATCCCTGTACCTTTTCCACCATTCTCCCCCTTTCCTCTCCCAACTGATAACCCTCCAAATGATTTTCATATTTGTGATTGTGTTTCTTTTCTGCTTGTTTGCTTAGTTTGATTTTTAGATTCAGTTGATGATAGTTGTGAATTTATTGCCATTTTAATGTTCATAGTTTTGATATTATTCTTTTTCTTAAATAAGTCCCTTTAACATTTCATATAATAGTGGCTCAATGATAAAAAACTCCTTTAGTTTTACCTTATCTGGGAAGCACTTTATCTGCCCTTCCATTCTAAATGATAGCTTTGCTGGATAGTGTAATCTAGGTTGTAGGTCCCTGCTTTTCATCACTTTAAATACTTCTTGCCCATCCCTTCTAGCCTGCAAAGTTTCTTTTGAGAAATCAGCTGACAGTCTTATGTGAACTCCTTTGAAGGTAACTCTGTCCTTTCCTCTTGCTGCTTTTAAAATTCTCTTTATCTTTAACCTTTGGCATTTTAATTATGATGTGTCTTGGTGTGGGCCTCTTTACATCCATCTTGTTTGGGGCTGTATGTGCTTCCTGGACTTGCATGTCTATTTCCTTTCCCAAATTAGGGAAGTATTCTTTTATTATTTTTTCAAAGAGAGTTCCCATTTCTTGATCTTTCTCTTCTCTTTCTGGCTCCCCTTTGATGGGAATGTTGGACCTGTTAGAGTTGTACCAGAAGCTCGCTTACACTATGCTTGCTTTTTTTGGATTCTTTTTTCTTCTTACAGTTCTGATTGGTTGTCTTTTGCTTCCTTATGGTCCAAATCATTGATTTAATTCTTGGCTTTATCCTCTCCACTGTTATTTCCCTGTAAATTGTTCTTTATCTAAATTAGTATATCCTTTGTTTCTGACTGGGTCTTTATGTTGCTAAGGACCTCACTGAGTTCTTTGATTATCCTTATAAGCAGTGTTTTGAACTCTGCATCTGATAGATTGCTTATCTCCATTTCGTTTAGCTCTATTTCTGGAGTTTTGATCTTTCCTTTCATTTAGGCCATGTTTCTTTGTCTTCTCATTTTGGCAGACTCCCTGTTTGTTTCTATGTATTAGGTAGAGCAGCTTTGAGTCTGTATCTTGGTATTTTGGCTTAATGTAGCAGGTACCCTACAGGGTCCAGTGGCACATCCTTCCCTATCACCCAAGCTGGGTACTTGAGGTGCACACTCTGTGTGGGCTGAATACACAAAGTACTCTTTTTGTGATTGAGCATTGGTTGGTGTTGGCAGGTCAGTCAAAGGAGTTTCCCCAGGCCAGTTAGCTGCAAGGGTTGTCTGTGACCACTGACCATCAACCTCCACCCTCTGTGGAGGATTAGTGGTGTGGAGTCATGGTGGTGGTGCTCCTATGTGGTCTGTAGCTGGACACTGGGTGTGTAGGCTCTGGAGTTTCCTGAATGGTGCAGGCCAAGTTCAGCCCCCACCTGTGTTTTTCGGGGGCCACCCTGCCTGAGGTATAAAACAATCTGAGATGGCTGCTACTTGAGCTGGGCTTGAAGATTCCTAGGCAAAGCCAAGCTGTGAATCTAGGCTGGCTGCTGCTAGTGATGGGCCTGGGGCTACTTAGGAAGAGGTATGGGGGCCGGTGGCTCTCCGAGTCTGTGTGTTGCTTGTTTTTGGGAACTTAGGAAATTGTAAAGCATGAGATAAGATCATCCATTCATATGGAAAAGCAGCTTGGGTGGTCTTTAATTTGGGTGGGGTGGAGTCTCTGCAGATCTCCTGGGCAGGGCATACATGTTAGATGGATGGAGTTTCAGATATGGCACCAGCCTGCTGGCTCTGTGGCTCTGTGGTGGGAGGGTTCAGAAAAGGGACAATGGCCTGTGCTCTCCTTAATTCCAGACACTTCATTTCCTCCCCTTATGCCACTGCTCTCCTGTGCTGGAGCTCAGCGGGAGTGAGTCTGAGTGAGTCTGAGTAAATCTGTGTGTGGGTTCTTTAAGAGGAACTTCTTGGGACTTCAGCAGTTTCTTCTACAGACTCAATCCCTGCTGGTTTTTGCAGCCAGAAGTTGTGGGGAGTTATCTTCCTGGCACTGGAACCCAGGCCTGGGTAGTCTGGGACTCCTTGCTCCAGAGATATCCCTCTCGAATTTTTATCCACCACACATGGGTGTGAGACCAGCCTGTTTGGCATCTGTACCCTCCTACCAGTCTGGATGGATGTGGTTTCTCTAATTCTGTAGTTGCCAAACTTCCATTGAGCTTGATATCTGATGGTTCTGAGTGATGTTTGTTCTGTATTTTAGTTGTAATTTTGATGTGGTTGTGTGAGGAGTTGAACTATGTTTGCCTATACTGCCATCTTGACTGGATATCTTACAATAACATTTAATAAATTTTTTGCTTGATTGATTAATAAAGATATTAGTATATGTGCTGATTTGAAAAGCAATTAAATAAAAGAAACGGAATATAAGTTAGGAAATGGGACCAACTATAGATTTATTTATGTTGTGTACACAGCTTTTATTACACACGAGTTGTGTGTAACACTTCTCTGTATTTCCATTCACATGATATCTGTATTGCAGTTTTTTTGTAAGAAATATTTAATTTCTGGAGAGGCTTTCGGCCAAGATGGAGGCGTAGGCAGACACAGTGCCTCCTCTTACAACCAAAATTAAGGACAACAAATATTTAGAAACAAGAAAACAACCGGAACTTATAGAAAATTGAACTGTACGGAAGTCCAACAACCATTCATCCAGACCGGTAAGAGGGGCAGAGGCGTAGCAGGAAAAAGTGGAAGTGCGGACCCGGGAACACAAGCAGCAGTGGGTGGCAGTTCCCAGGTGCACAGGTGGCGGCTGGCGGTCCCCGGGCACGGGGGGACTACTGTGCAGACCCAATGAGGCCGCACAAGGTGGCTGGCTGACCAGGTGGTCCCAAATTCGCGCACGCAGATGGTCCAGGCAGAGGGGAAGTGGCGGAAGGGACTGAATCCAGGAGAGAGTGGAGCAGGCGCCATTGTTCCCTCTCAGACCCCGCCCCCACATACAGCGTCACAACCCAGCGACTGGGCTGCCCCACCCTGAGGAACACCTAAAGCTCCACCACTCACTACGTAATAGCCCTGACCAGACTAAAACCAAACCAAAACAAAACAAAACAAAAAGTCACCAAAAATGGCTCAAACCGGAGAACCAATCAAAGCCCCAGAGCCAATTCCTCTAAGCCGTGAAGAGATAGCCAACCTATCAGATGCACAGTTCAAAGCACTGGTCATCAAAATGCTCACAGAATTGGTTGATTTTGCTCACAAATTAGATGAAAAAATGCAGGCTACAATCCGTGAAATGAAGGAAGATGCATGGGGAACTGATAGAGATGGAAGGAAAACTGGGACTCAAATCAATGGAGTGGACCAGAAGGAAGAAACTAACAACCAAACAGAAAACGAGGAAGAAACAAGAATTCAAAAAAATGAGGAGAGGCTTAGGAACCTCCGGGACATCTTTAAGAGTCCCAACATCTGAATTATAGGGGTCCCAGAAGGGGAAGAAGAAGAGCAACAAGTGGAAAATTTATTTGACAAATAATAAAGGAGAACTTCCCCAATCTGGCAAAGGAAATAGACTACCAGGACGTCCAGGAAGCTCAAAGAATCCTAAAGAAGTTGGACCCAATGCGGAACACACCAAGACACATCATAATTACATTAGCCAAGATTAAAAGAAGGAGAGCTCTAGAAGCGGCAAGGGATAAGGGGACAATCACCTCCAAAGGAGTTCCCATCAGACTGTCAGCTGATTTCTCAAAAGAGACCTTACAGGCAAGAAGGGGCTGGAAAGAAATATTTGAAATCTTGAAAAACAGGGACCTACATCCAAAATTGCTCTATCTAGCAAAGCTGTCATTTAGAATGGATGGACAGATAAAGCGCTTCTCAGGTAAGGTCAAATTCAAGGAGTTCATCATCACCAAGCCCTTATTATATGAAATGTTAAAGGGACTTATCTAAGAAAAAGAAGATCAAAAATATGACAGTGAAAAGACAGCAAACTCACAGCTATTAAGAACCACACCTGAAACAAAAGCAAACTAAGCAAACAGCTAGAACAGGAACAGAACCACAGAAATGGAGATCATATGGAGGGTTAGCAACAGGGGTGTGGGAGGAGGAGAGAGGGGGGAAGGTACAGAGAATGAGTAGCATAGATAGTGGGTAGAAAATAGATAGGGGGAGGGTAAGAATAGTGTGGGAATTGTAGAAGCTAAAGAACTTATGACACATGGACATGAACTAAAGGGCGGAATTTGGGTGGGAGAGGGTGTGCAGGGTGGAGGGGAATGATGGGGGAGAAATGGGCCACCTGTAATAGCATAATCAATAAAATATATTTAAAAAAAGAAATATTTAATTTCTCACTCAAATATAGATATTGAGAAGCATAACAACTTATTTGGGCAGAAATACAGTGTTTACAAATTTCATAAAAACTCTTTTGATGTAGTAAAAAAAAGTAGTGAGATAATACAGAGGAATTACTTTATTAGTATAAGAATTGCCTCAACATATTTTTCCTAGTGAAAATATCAAAGTTATCACTGCAGAGAAATTGATACTGAAACACTGCATTTTGATTTTTTGAACATGACAATAATGAACTACCTGTCATTTTGAGTGAAGATAAGAGCTGGCCATACATAGCAGTATCTGCTACAGAGAGGTGGGAAGGCAGTGAGGCTAAGCTAATATGAGCAGTCCATAGTGCAAGACAGAAGGTGCTGTGGACCATTTCCATGCTTTCCCAGATATCTGCAGTGGTCCTGGGGACAGGCTTTGAGAAGTCTGTATGGCTCTGGGTCCTTATTAACTGGTAACTCCTCAAAGAGTGTCTACAGTTTCAGAAAGCTATACTGTGTTTGGAAGCATGGTTTTCATGGGTGAACTGCCAGAAACAAATATATGTGAAATATATGTGACTATATATGTGTGTGAGTATAACATTTGCATATTTGTGAATGAACAAATGTATGTTTGAATTTGTAGAAAGTATCTTTTTGTATGTGACAATTGATGTGCCCGGAGGATATCAGATTCAGAAATAAAGTATCACTTGTCAGTATATAAAAATTAAATTGTATAGTATAGATCTGAAACATTCTTAGGTGAAAAGTGAAGGTAGTCTTTTGTTAAAATTTCACAGTGCTTCTCTCTTTGTGAAGCCTTATCAAAGTTCTAAACCCTTTTTCTAACATGTGTGAAACTTCAAAAATGCTTTCCTCAGAGATCAAAATTTTAAACTTTAGGTTGGGTTAAATACATTTTGTAATTCTTCCTGCAGCTGTTCAAGCTATAATGCTGTAAAGTGAGAATTGCTTTTAGGGTGTATTTTTCAACAGAGCGGTTTTGAAAGTGAAACCAAATCTTCATGTTCCACATGACATTGGAATTTAAAGTTATTTTTAGAGGCTCCACTGCAGTCACCGTGTGGAACATTAAAAAACATATTGAAATATAGTAAGCTAAGAGTTAAGACAACTTTCTTCCAACATCATGTTCAGTAAATAAAAAAGAGGAATACAAATTACATCTTGCTATTACCTTTCATGCTTTTTCATAGTTATGCTACAACCAAAAAAATCATTTTGTTGTGTAAAATATTTCCACTCTTTCAATTATAGCCAGATTTGCTGCCATGGCAGGTAGGGCTTTTATTCACTTGAAAGTATGTTTGGTTTAGCTAGGGGATGTGGGATCAAACCCTTCAAGGAAAGGCACATTTTCTCTGCATTGTGGTATCTAAATATAGCCTTGACTAAGTCCCTAGAACATTGAGGTACTGGAAAATGTTCAGGTGTCCCTACTGGCACAGATTTGCTTTTGCTTTTACAAAGTAGGACTGTAGGAAGTCACTGAAGCTGAGTTGAAAAAGGGCTTTCAATTCATAGTAAAGTCCACATGAGAAATAAGTGAACACTAGTGTGAGCAAGGGAAAAACTGTGTCCATTTTCCCTTTTGCCTGTGACTTAAAAGGCCTGTGCCCCTGGGTACTGCAGGGAAGTAGATCACCTTGATTTCCTCCTTCTATCCCACCCCTAGCAAATGGCATGTGTACCATTCCTGGAGGGCCTGGCTTGAGCTAACTGTCCACTAATCCCTGGTAAAGCATCTGTTAAAGAAAGGCTCCTTTCAGGAAAGGGAGGAATCAGGCTCAAATTACACTTTAAGGATGGAATGGTTTAGGTTCATTTACAGTGAAGACTGTTCAATATCAGTTTCACAGTAATTCCAGAAGTTATTTTTTAAGGAAAACAAAGAATTTTACCAAGTAATTAAAACAATATTACAATATAAAAATTGACAGATCAAGAGATTAGAATGCAAAGTCCAGGTATAGACTGTTTTTTTGGTCATCATTTATGAGAAATATATTTTAAATTAATAGGAATATCATGGACAATTTAATCAGTGATATTAAAAGCTACATCTGAAATGTGTCATTATAGATTTAATTCTGTATATATTTACATGTATAAATGAACAGTAGACATGCTTAAAGAAAACATAGTTTTCTATTTTTTGAGTGGTGGGTATTATTTGAAGGAGAATATAAAACACAATTCCTAAAGGAAAAAAATGATAATAGGCATGCATTAACAAAACATGCTAAAAACTAAGTACAGACAACAAACTCCAAAAATATTTATAATGCATAAACCATACTTAAGGAATGTATAAAAATTGAGTTTCTGTAGTAGCAAATGGAGTCATTGTTTTGATAGGGTCATTTTTCTTCTGTCATTTGTATGCTATATATATTTTTATTGAATTTATTGGGGTAACATTGGTTAACAAAACTGTACAGGTTTCAAGTATACAAATCAATGAAACATCATCTGAATGCTTGTGCACTCATAGCCCAAAGTAAAGTCTCTTTTGGTCCCCATTTAACTCAATTTTGGTCACTTTCATCTCCTCAACTCCCTTGCCCTCTGGCTATCATCATACTGTTCTGTTGCCCATGTCAGTGTGTATGTACAGATATATATTCTTGTTTAATCCTTTTACCTTTTGTTCATCCATGCCCCCAGCCACACCCCATGATATCTGTCAGTCTGTTCTGTGTATCTGTGTTTCTGTTTCTATTCTGTTTGTTAAATTATTTTGTTCATTAGATTCCATATATAAGTGAGATCATATGGTATTTTCCTTTTTCTGACTGGCTTATTTCACTTAACATTAGTACACTTTAGGTCTATTCATGCTGTTACAAATGGTAAAATTTTTGTTCTTTTTTACTGCCAAGTAGTATTCCATTGTGTAAGTGTACCACAGTTCTTTTATCCATTCATCTTCTCATGGGCACTTGGGCTGTTTCCAGATCTTGGCTACTGTAAATAACACTGCAGTAAACATAGGGGTGCATATATTATTTTGAATTAATGTTTTGGGTTTCTTTACATATATTCTCAGAAGTGGAATTGCTGGGTCAAAAAGTAGTTCCAATTTTAATTTTTTGAGGAAATACCATGCTGTTTTCCACAATGGCTGCATCAGTCTGAATTCCCACAAACAGTGCATGAAGGTTTCCTTTTCTCCACATTCTCACCAGCACTTGTTTGTTGATATATTATTGATCATAGCCATTCTGACAGATGTGAGGTGATATCTCACTGTGGTTTTAATTTGTGTCTCTCTGATGATTAGAATGAAGTGAAGACTGTTCAATATCAGTTCCACAGTAATTCCAGATTAAGCACTCTAAGTGCCTTTGAGCATCTTTTCAAATGTGTATTGGCCATCTGTATGTCCTCTTTGGAGAAGTGTCTATTCAGGTCCTTTGCCCATTTTTCTAATTGGGCTGTTGGTCTTGTTGGTCTTGAGTTGTATAAATTTTGTATATATTTTGGAAATTAACCTCTATTCAGATGTATCATTGGTGGATATGTTCTCCCATTCAGTGAGTTGCCTTTTCATTTTGTTGATGGTTTCTTTTGCTGTGCAAAAGCTTTTTAATTTGTTGTTTTAGTTTATTTTTCCTTTCTTACCCTTGCATGAAGAGAGATATTGGCAAAAATATTGCTACAAGAGATGTCTAAGAGTTTACTACCTGTGTTTCTCTCTAGGATTTTTATGGTTCTTGACTGACATTTATCCACTTTGAGTTTATTCTTGTGTATTCTTGTGTATGGTGTAAAGTAGTGCTCTAGTTTCATTTTTTTTTTCATGTATCTGTGCAATTTTTCTAACACCATTTATTGAAGAGACTGTCTTTACTCCATTGTATGGTCTTGCCTCCTTTGTCAAATATTAATTGACCATAAAGAAGTGGGTTTATGTGAGGGCTCTCTGTTTTGTTTCATTGATCTATCTGCCTGTTTTTATGCCAGTACCATGCTGTTTTGATTATTATGGCCATAGTGTAGTTTGATATCAGGTAGTGTGAATCCTCCAACTTTTTCTTCTTTTTCAAGGTTGCTGTTGCTATTCAGTGTCATTTATGGTTCTATATAAAATTTTGGAATATTTGTTCTAGTTCTGTGATTTATGCCACTGGTATTTTGATAGGAATTGCATTGAATCTATAGATTGCTGGAGTAGTGTGGACATTTTGATGATGTTAATTCTTCCTGTCCACGAACAATGGCATATGCTTTCACTTTTTTTGTATGTTCTTCAATTTCTTTCTTTAGCGTCTTATACTTTTAAGGGTACAGGTCTTTTACATCCTTGGTTAAATTTATTCCTAGGTGTTATGTTCTTTTTGAAGCAATTATGAATGGGAATGTTTTCTTAGTTTCCATTTCTGATAGTTCATTATTCATGTGTAAAAATGCAACTGATTTCTGGATATTTATTTTGTATCCTACTAATTTACTGAAATCATGTATCAGTTTGAGTATGTTTTTTGGGGTGGAATTTTTAAGGTTCTTTATATACAGTATCATGTCTTTGGCAAATAATGACAGTTTTATGTCTTTCTCTCCAATTTGAATGCCTTTTATTTCTTCTTGTCTGGTTGCTGTTGCTAAGATTTCCAGTACTATGTTGAATAAGAATGATGAAAGCAGAAATCCCTGTATTGTTCCCAATCTTAACGGAAATGCTTGTAGTTTTTGTCCATTGAATATGATGCTGGCAGTATGTTTGTCATATATGGACTTTATTATGTTGGGATATGTTTCCTTTATTCTCATTTTGCTGAGAGTTTTTATCATAACTAGGTGCCGGATTTTATTGAATGCTTTTTTTTGTGTCTATTGATATGATCATGTGGACTTTGTCCTTCATTTTGTTTTCATGGTGTATCACATTTATTGATTGTGGATATTGTACCAAGCTTGCATCCCCAGAATAAATACCATTTGATGATGGTGTATAATCATTTTAATGTGATCATAATTGCTGAATCTTGTTTTCTAATATTTTAATGAGGATTTTAGCATCTATGTTCATCAGGGATATTGGCCTATAATTTTTTTTCTTTGTAAATGTCTTTATCTGGTTTTGGAGTTAGGATAATTCTGGCCTCATAAAATGAGTTTGGAAGTCTACCCTCCTCTTGTTTTTGTTTTTTGAATATTTTGAGAAGGATAAGGTATTAGTTCTTTTTGTTAGTATATCTTATTGATTATACTATTACAGCTGTCCCAAATTTTCCCCCTTTGCCCTCCTCTGTCTGGTATCCCCATTGTCTCCAGTAATCCCCCCGACCCTTAGTTCATGTCCAAGGTTTGTGCATATAAGTTCTTTGGCTTCTCCATTTCCTAGACTATTCTTAACATCCCCCTATTTTGTACCTACCAGTTATTCTTATTAATCCCTGCACCTTTTCTCCCCTTATTTACCCCTTCCCTCTCCCAGCTGATAACCCTCCAAACTGTTCTACATATCTGTGATTCTGTTTGTGTCCTAGTTGTTTGCTTACTTTGTTTTTTTAATATGTGGACTTTATTTAGTTATTTTAATTATATTTTATTAATTATGCTATTACAGTTGCTCTGATTCCCCCCCTTGGTCCCCCTCCACGCAGTGCCCCCACTACCCCAGGCAATGTCCCCACCATTGTTCATGTTCAGAGCTCATATGTATAAGTTCATTGGCTACTCTATTTCCTATATTGTATTTTACAACCCCAAGACTATTTGGCAAGTACCCATTTCTACTTCTAATCCCATCAGCTCTTTACCCATTCTCCTCCTTCAACCTCCTATCTGGCAACCTTTTAGTAACTAACTTCTTTACTCTTGCTTTTACGAGTCTCTCTTTTTCTTTAATGTTCAGCCCTTTAATAATGATGTGTCCTGGGAGGGCCTCTCTGCATACATCATAATTTGTACTCTCTGCGCTTCCTGGTCTTGCATGACTACCTCCTCCACCATATTAGGGAAGTTTTCCTTCACCATTTTTTCAGATACATTTCCAATGTCTTGCTCTTTCTCTTCTCCTTCTGGCACCTCTATGAGGCGAATGTTGGACCCATTATAGTTGTCCCAGAGGCCATAACCATCCTTATTTTTCTGGATTCTTTTTTCCTCCTATTCTGCCTGGGTATTTCTGATTCCTTATGTTCCAAATGATTGATTTGATTCTTGGCTTCATCCATTCTACTGTTGTTTCCCTGTAAATTGTTCTTTATTTAAATCAGTATATCTGTCATTTCTTTTTTCAAATTAATTATTTTACTTTTTAATTATTATTAATTGTTTTTTATTGTTCAAGTACCATTTTTTACCTATTGCTGCACCCCTCCCCTACCAACCCAGCCCTCGCCCACCTCTTTCCCCTGTTTCCATCCTCCCTTGTTATTGTCCATGTATCCTTTATGTTCCTGTAAACCCTTCACCCTTTCTCCCCATTATCCCCTCCCCTCACCCCTCTGGTCACTGCCAGCCTGTTCTCAATTTCAGTATCTGTGGTTATATTTTGCTTGCTTGTTCATTTTGTTGACTATGTTCCAGTTAAAGGTGAGATCATTTGGTATTTTTCCCTCACTGCCTGGCATCTTTCACTTAGCATAATGCTCTCCTATTCCATCCATGCTGTTGCAAAGGGTAGGAGCTCCTTCTTTCTTTCTGTTGTGTAGAATTCCATTGTGTAAATGTACCATAGTTTTTTGATCCATTCATATACTGATGGGCACTTAGGTTGCTTCCAGCACTTGGCTATTGTAAGTTGTGTTGCCATGAACATTGGGGTGCAAAGGTTCTTTTAGATTGGTGTTTCAGGGTTCTTAGGATATAATCTGAGCAGTGGAATTGCTGGGTCAAAAGGCAGTTCCATTTTTAGTTTTCTGAGGAAATTCCATACTGTTTCCCACAGTGGTTGCACCAGCCTGCAATCCCACCAGCAGTGTAGTAGGGTTCCCTTTTCTCCACATCCTCTCCAACACTTGTTTGTTGATTTGTTTATGATGGCCATACTTAATGGTGTGAAGTGGTATCTCAGTGTGGTTTTATTTTGCATCTCTCCAATGGCTAGCGATACTGAGCATCTTTTCGAATGTCTCTGGACCCTCTGTAAGTCCTTGAAGAAGTGTCCGTTCAAGACCTTTGTCCATTTTTTAATTGGGTTGTTTGTCTTCCTGGAGTGGAGTCATGTGAGTTCTTTATATATTTTGGAGATCAAACACTTGTCTGAGGTGTCATTGGCAAATATGTTTTCCCATACTGTTGGTTCTCTTTTAATTTTAATGCTGTTTTCTTTAGCCGCCCAGAAACTTTTTAATTTGATGAGGTCTCATTTGTTTATTCCATCCTTTATGTCCCTTGCTCAGGGGACATATTGGTGAAAATATTGCTATGTGGAATATCTGAGATTTTCCTGCCTATGTTCTCTAGGACTGTCATGTCCTAGGGCACCTTAATGGTGTCATGACTTACATTTAAGTCTTTTATCCACTTTCAATTTACTTTTGTGTATGGTGAAGTTGGTGATTGAGTTTCCTTTTTTTTTTGCATGTAGCTCTCCAGCTCTCCCAACACCATTTGTTGAAGAGGCTATTTTTACTCCATTTTATGTTGCTGCCCCCTTTGTTGAATATTTTTTAAGTATATTTTATTGATTATACTATTACAGTTATCCCATTTTCCCCCCTTCACTCCCCTTCACCCTGCACACCCCCTCCCACCCACATTCCACCCTTTAGTTTATGTCTATGGGTCCTACATATAAGTTCTTTGGCTTCTACATTTCCTATACTATTCTTACCCTCCCCCTTCCTATTTTCTACCTACCATCTATGCTACTTACACTCTGTATACCAGAGTTGAGTTTATTTCTTGTCTTTGTATTCTGTTCCATTGTTCTATGTGTCTGTTCTTATGCCAGTACCAGGCTGCTTTGATTACAGTGGATTTGTAATACAGTTTGCTATTGGGTGTTGCGATACCTCCTGCTTTGTTCTTCTTTCTGAAAATTGCTGCAGCCATTTGGGGTTGTTTATGGTTCCATATAAATTTTTGATGTGTTTGTTCTGTATCTTTGGAATATGTCATTGGTCCTTTAATAGGTATTGTAATGAATCTATAAATTGCTTTGGGTAGTATGGACATTTTAAGGATCTTAATTCTTCCGATTCATGAACATGGTATATGTTTCCATTTGTTTGTGTCTTCCTTAATTTGTTTCTTTAGTGTTATGTAGTTTTCTGAGTGGTCTTTCACCTTTTTGGATAGGTTTATTTTCCTTGTTGTATCAAATGGGATTTTTTTTTACTGATTTCTGTTTCTGATATTTCATTGTTGGTATACAAAAATGCCTTTGATTTCTGAATATTGACTTTGTATTCCACTGTTTTGACAAATTTATTTATTAGGTCCAGCAGTTTTTTGGTAGAGTCTATAGGATTTTCTACGTACACTATCATGTCTTCCGCAAACAATGATAGTTTTGTTTCCTCCTTTCCGAGTTGGATGCCTTTTATTTCTTTTTCTTGTCTGATTGCTGTGGCTAGGACTTCGAATACTACTTTGAATAGAAGTGGTGAAAGTGGACAACCTTGTCTTGTTCCTGATCTTAGTTGGAAAGCTTTTAGTTTTTGTCCATTGAGTATGACGTTCGCTGAAGGTCTCGTATATGTGGCCTTTATTATGTTAAGGAATGCTTCCTGTATTCCCACTTTGCTGAGTGTTTTATAATAAATCGGTGCTGTATGTTATCAAATACTTTTTCCGCATCTGTTAATATGATCATGTGACTTTTGTGTTTCCTTTTGTTTATGTGATATATTACATACTGATTTATTGATTTGTGAATATGTACCATCCTTGCATCCCTGGAATGAATCCCACATGGTCATGATGTATGATCTTTTTAATGTATTGCTGGATGTAGTTTGCCAATATTTTGTTAAGGATTTTAGCATCTATGTTCATCAGCAATATTGGCCTGAAGTTTTCTTTCTTTGTTGAGTCTTTATCTGGTTTTGGGATTGGGATTAGTCTTTCTTTCCTTTAATATTTCATTCATTTATTGCTTTCTGCAAATTGATTCCTATTTGTAAGCTTTATTCTTTTTAAATTTTATTGTTGTTCAATTTCAGTTGTCTGCATTTTCTCCCCACCCCTCCCCTTTACCACACGATAACCCCCCTCCCTCCCTTGCTTCCACCCTCACCCTTGGTTTTGTTCATGTGTCCTTTATAGTAGTTCCTGATAACCCTTCTCCCCACTGCGTCCCTTCCCCCCTCCCCTCTGGCTATTTTTAACTGGTTCTTAATATCAATGACTCCGGTTATAGTTTGTTTGCTTTTTTCTTTTGTTGATTATGTTCCAGTTAAAGGTGAGATCATATGGTCTTTGTCCATCACCACCTGGCTTCTTTCACTTAGCATAATGCTCTCCCATTCCATCCATGCTGTCTCAAAGTGTATAAACTCCTTTTTTTCTCTCTGCTGTGTAGAATTCCATTGTGTAAATGTACCATAGTTTTTTGATCCACTCATTTGCCGATGGGCACTTAGATTGCTTCCAGCACTTGGCTATTATAAATTGTGCTGCTATGAACACTGGGGTGCATAGGTTCCTTTGGATTGGTGTTTCAGGACTCTTAGGGTATAATCCCAGCAGTGGAATTGCTGGGTCAAAAGGCAGTTCTATTTTTAGTTTTCTGAGGAAATTTTATGCTGTTTTCTTTAGCCTTGAAGAAGCTTTTTAATTTGGTGAGGTCCCATTTGTTTATTCTTCCCTTTATGTCCCTTGCTTTAGGGGACATATCCGTGAAGATGTTGCTGTGTTGGAATGTCTGAGATTTTCTTCCCAATGTTTTCCTCTAGGACTTTTATGGTGTTACGACTTACATTTAAGTCTTTTATGCACCTTGAATTTATTTTTCTGTATGGTGTCAGTAGGTGATCAAGTTTCCTTTTGTTGAATCTAGTTGTCCAGATCTCCCAACACCATTTGTTGAAGAGACTATTTTTGCTCCATATTATGCTTCTGCCCCCTTTGTTGAATATTAATTGACCGTGGAGACTTGTGTTTATTGCTAGGCTCTGTATTTTTTTTCCATTGATGCTGGCTTCATAAAAAGAGTTTGGGAGTCGTCCCTCTTCTTGGATTTTTTGGAATAATCTGTGAAAGATAGGGGTTAGTTCTCCCTTAAATGCTTTGTAGAATTCTCCTATGAAACTGTCTGGTCCGGGGCTTCTAGGGAGTTTTCTGATTACTGCTTCAATTTCATCAGCTGTTATTGGTCTGTTCAGGGTATCTGCTTCCTCTTCGTTGAGTTTTTTTAAGATTTTATTTAATTCATTTTTAGGCAGAGGGAAGAGAAGGAGAAAGAGAGGGAGAGAAACATCAGTGTGCAGTTGCCTCTTGAGCTTCCAGTACCTGGGACCTGGCCTAGAACCCAGGCATGCGCCCTGACTGGGAATTGAACTGGCGACCCTTTGGTTCACAGGCCTGCACTCAATCTTCTGAGCTTTGCCAGCCATGGCTTCTTCATTGAGTTGTGTAAGATTTTATTTTTTTTTTTAAGAATTTGTCCATTTCACTTAGGTCTTCAGATTTCTTGGCATAGAGTTCTTTGCAGTAATTTCTTACAATCCTTTGTATTTCTGTGGAGACATTCAGTTGTAATGTCTTCTCTTTAATTTCTGATTGTATTTATTTGAGTCCTCTGTCTTTTTTCTTGATGAGTCTGCTCGAAGGATTGTCAATTGTGTTTATCTTTTCAAAGAACCAGCTGTTGGATTTATTGATCCTTAGAATTGTGCTTTTCTTCTCTATGTTGTTTAATTGTGCTCTGGTCTTTGTTATTTCCTTCCTTCTACTTGCTTTGGGCTGTCTTTGTGGTTCTGCCTTGAGTTCTTGTAGGTGTAGGGGGGTATGTTGTTTATTTGAAATGTTTCTTTTTTTTAGGTAGGCCTGTATGGCTATGAACTTCCCTCTCAGGACTGCTTTTGCTGTATCCCATAAGTTTTGGGTTGTTGTGAGTTCATTTTCATTTGTTTCCAGAAACTTTTTGATTTCTTCCTTAATCTCATTCTTGACCCATTCATTGTTTAATAGCGTGCTATTCATTCTCCATGAGTTTGAGTGTTTTTGAATTTTTTCGTTGAGGTTGGTTTCTAGTTTCAGTCCCTTGTGGTCAGAGAAAATGCTTGATATGATATTAATTTTCTTGAGTTTGTTGGGCCTTGTTTTGTGTCCTATTATGCGGTCTGTCTTTGAAAATGTTCCATGTGCATTTGAAAAGAATGTATATTTTGCTTCTTTGGCATGAAGGGCTCTCTATATATCAGTTAAGTTCATTTGGTCTAGGACATTGTTCAGTGCTGCAGTATCTTTGTTGATATTTTGTTTGGAAGATCTATCCATTTTTGAAAGTGGTGTGTTAAAATTCCCCACTATAATTGTGTTGCTATCAATATCTTTCTTATTTTTTGATTTTTTAAAGAATATATTTTATTGATTATGCTATTAAAGTTGTCCCATTTCTCCCCCATCATTCCCCTCCACCCTGCACACCCCCTCCCACCCATATTCCCTCCTTTAGTTCATGTCCGTGTGTCATAAGTTGTTTAGCTTCTACATTGCCTACACTATTCTTGCCCTCCCCATGTCTATTTTCTACCCACCATCTGTGCTACTTATTCTATGTACCCTTTCCCCCTCTCTCCTCCTCCCACTCCCCTGTTGCTAACCCTCCATGTGATCTCCATTTCTGCGGTTCTGTTCCTGTTCTAGTTGTTTGCTTAGTTTGCTTTTGTTTTAGGTATGGTTGTGAATAGCTGGGAGTTTGCTGTCTTCTTACTGTCATATTTTTTATCTTCTTTTTCTTGGATAAGTCCCTTTAACATTTCATATAATAAGGGCTTAGTGATGATGAACTCCTTGAACTTGACCTTATATGGGAAGCACTTTATCTTCCCTTCCATTCTAAATGAAAGCTTTGCTGGATAGAGCAATTTTGGATGTAGGTCCTTGCCTTTCAAGACTTCAAGTACTTCTTTCCAACCTCTTCTTGCCAGAAGGGCTCTTTTGAGAAATCAGCTGACAGTCTGATGGGAACTCCTTTGTAGGTGACTGTCCCCTTATCCCTTGCTGCTTCTAGAATTCTTTCCTTCATTTGAATCTTGGCTAATGTAATTACGATGTGCCTTGGTGTGTTCCTCCTTGGGTCCAACTTCTTTGGGACTCTCTGAGCTTCCTGGACTTCCTGGAAGTCTATTTCCTTTGTCAGATTGGGGAAGTTCTCCTTTATTATTTGTTCAAATAAGTTTTCCACTTGTTGCTCTTCTTCTTCCCCTTCTGGTACCCCTATAATTCAGATGTTGGGACGTTTAACAATGTCCCAGATGTTCCTAAGCCTCTCCTCATTTTGTTGAATCCTTGTTTCTTCCTTGTTTTCTGTTTGGTTGTTTCTTTCTTCCTTCTGGTCCACTCCATTGATTTGAGTCCCAGTTTTCCTCCCATCTCTATTGGTTCCCTGTGCGTTTTCCTTCATTTCACTTATTGTAGCTTTCATTTGTTCATCTAATTTGTGAGCAAAATCACCCAATTCTGTGAGCATCCTGATCACCAGTGGTTTGAACTGTGCATCTGATAGGTTGGCTATCTCTTCGTTGCTTAGGTGAATTGGCTCTGGGGCTTTGATTTGTTCTCTGGTTTAAGCCACTTTTGGTGTTTTTTTGGGGGGTGGGTCTGGTCGCGGCTGTTATGTAGTGAGGGGTGAAGCCTTAGGTGTTCCACAGTGTTGGGCAGCCCAGTCACTGAGTTGTGACACTGTACGTGGGGGCTGGGTCCGAGAGGAAACAATGGTGCTTGCTTTGCTCTCTCTTGGATTCCAGTCCCTTCCGCCACTTCCCCTTCACCTGGATTATTTGCGTGGGAACGTGGGACCACCTGGTCAGCCATCTGCCTTGCCTGGCCTCACTGCATCTGTACAGTTGCCACCCCGTGGACGGGATCCGATAGCCACCTCCTGCACACTTGGGAACTGCCAGCCACTGCTGCCTGCGTGCCGGGGTCTGCACCTCTACTTTTTCCTGCCTTGACTCCGCCCCTCTTACCGGTCTGGATGAATGGTTGTTGGATTTCCGTACAGTTCAATTTTTTTCTATCAGTTCTGATTGTTTTCTTGTTTTTAAATCTTTTTTTTGTCCTTAATTTTAGTTGTGCAAGGAGGCACAGTGTGTCCACCTACGCCTCCATCTTGGCCAGGCTCAATATCTTTCTTGAAGTCCTCCAAGATTTTCCTTATTCATTTAGTTGTTCCTATGTTGGGTCCGTATATTTACAATGTTTATGTCCTCTTGATGGATTCTTCCCTTGAATATTATGAAGTGGCCTTCTGGGTCTCTTTCTATGGTCCTTTTTTTGAAGTCTATTTTTTCTGATATGAGTATTGCTACCCTGGCTTTTTCCCCCGTGTCCATTTGCTTGGATTATTTGTTTCCACCCCTTCATTTCCAGTTTGTGTAGGTCTTTTGTCGTGAGGTGAGTCTCTTGCATGCGGTATATGTGTGGGTCATGATTTATTATCCATTCTGCCATTCTATATCTTTTGATTGGAGCATTTAATGCATTTACTTTTAAGGTTATTATTGATAGGTACTTATTCATTGCCATTTTACTTCCTTTGTAGCTGTGTTCCTGTCTTTCCACTCTTTTTTTTCCCTTCTCTGAAAGCAGACCCTTTAGCTTCTCTTGCAGTGCTCATTTGGTGGACATACATTCTTTCAGCCTTCTTTTTTCTGGGAAACTCCTTAGTTTGTCTTTCATTTTAATTGAGAGTCTTGCTGGATATAGTAGTCTTGGTTGTAGGCCTTTGCTTTTCATTACTTGGAATATTTCTTGCCGGTCTCTTCTTCCTTGGAGTTTTTCTACTAAGTCAGCTGCTAGTCTTATTGGGACTCCCTTTTATGTTACTTCTTATTTCTCCTTTGCTCCCTTTAAGCTTCTCTCTTTGTCTTGGAATTTTGCTATTTTAATTATGATGTGTGTGGAAGTGGGCTTCTTTGGGTTCCTCTTGATTGGGACTCTCTTTGTTTCCTGGATTTGTGTGAATTTTTCTCTTATCAAATTAGGGAAGTTTTCCATCATTACTTTTTCAAAGAGGTTTTCTATCCCTTGGTCTTCTTCTCCTCCTCCTGGTATCCCTATTATATGGACATTATTATGTATCATGTTGTCCTGCAATCCCCTTATCACCTCTTTGTTCCTTCTGAGTCTTTTTTTCCTGTTATTGTTCTTTCTGGGTGTTTTTTTCCTGCCTTGTGCTGCAACTTGCTGATTCAGTCCTCTGCTTCATCTAGCCTGCTTTTGGTTCCTTCTGGTGTGTTCCTCAATTCAGAAATTGTATTCTTCATTCCTTTTAGCCCTTGTTGATAGTTTCTATTTCCTTTTTCATGTTATGATATTGTTCAGTGAGTTCATTGAGTTCATTATAGTTTCCTTGTAGTTTTTGTTAGCTCATTATCAGTGAGCTCATTGAGCTTCCTTATAACCATCCCTTTGAACTCAGTATCTGATAGTTGATTTGCCTATAAGTCATTTAGCATTGTTTCTTTCTTTTTTTTTTTTTAAGATTTTTATTTATTTATCTTTAGAGGGGAAGGGTAGGAGAGGGGGAGAGGGAGAGAAATATCAACGTACGGTTGCCTCTTGTGTGTCCCATGCTGGGAACTGGCCTGCAACCCAGGCATGTGCCCTGACTGGGAATTGAACCGTGATCCTTTGCTTTGCAGGCCCGTGCTCAATCCACTGAGCTACACCAGCTAGGGCTTAGCATTGTTTCTGAGGCTTTCCTTTCATTTGGGGTTTGTTTCTTTGTTTTCCCATTGTTTATAAGACTCTTTTTGTTAGCCTTTGCTTTTTAAAAAAAAATGTACTTTTATTGGTTTTACTTAAATTATTTTATTGTTGTTCAGTTACAGTTGTGTGCATTTTCTCCCCATCCCTTCCCCCACCCCCTCCAAACCCACCTCCCTCCCTTGCTTCTACCCTCTCCCTCAGTTTTGCCCATGTGTCCTTTATAGTAGTTCCTGAAAACCCTTCTCCCCACTGTCCCCTCCCCCTTCCCCTCTGGCTATTGTTAGATTGTTCTTAATTTCAATAACTCTGGTTATAGTTTGTTTGCTTTTTTCTTTTGTTGATTATGTTCCAGTTAAAGGTGAGATCATATGGGATTTGTCCCTCACCACCTGGCTTCTTTCACCTAGCATAATGCTCTCCTGTTCCATCCATGCTGTCTCAAAGTGTATAAACTCCTTTTTTCTCTCTGCTGCGTAGAATTCCCTTGTGTAAATGTACCATAGTTTTTTGATGCACTCATTTGCTGATTGGCACTTAGGTTGCTTCCAGCACTTTAGCCTCTGCTTCTTTAATTGATCTGTTCTGATTCCTTGGGTTTGTGGTGTGAACTTCTATGGTAGGAAGCCTGTCAGGTTCAGTGGTGCAGTCTCCTTCATCTCCTGAACTTACTGCTCTTGGCTGTCATTTTTGTTGGTTTTCTGGATGTATTTGGGGTTTGTTTGTTGTTGGGTCTTTCTTTGGTGGGTACGTCCATCCAGTTGATTAACTGAAGGTCACTCTGCCCACAACATCTTGTATGGTGTTGTGCAGGTGCAGACAGGTTATGTCGAAGCTGGTTTTTTGTCTGTCTTAGGTTATGAGGCTTCTCTCTTGCTATTGTTCAGTTGTTTGTTCTGGATAATTTCTCTTCCATCAGTAGAGAAACCATTTAGTTGCAATTCCAGATTGGTCCTGAGTGGAGGTTAGTGTGCTTTCTCTCACTCTTCCACCATCTTCCTTTATTATTTGTTGGTGGTTCCTTTTTAGGTGGAAAAGGAGGTATATTGGTGTTCACAGCTCCCACTTACTCTTTTATGTGATAATTTGGAGAGGGAAGGCAAAATGGATTAACACAGCAGGAGTGTATTCTATTGGATTTAAAGTACCACCTCCTAGAGAAGATATAGGAGATCCTTTGGATAAGTATAGTGTTAACAGTGATATTTCACCCAAGTAGCCACTTTTTAGAAAGGGTGGAAAAGAGACAAGAGTTTATTATTGGGGGGAAGGATTGTGAGTTGAATTCAGAAAACAGTGAGCTTGTGGGAGGTCAGATTATGAGATTTAGTGAGATTTAAGGATTGGAAATAGGCATAGTGTGTGAGAGAATAGAGTTTACCACAACAGTAATAAAGTTCCAGAAGATAGTAAAATTGGCTAACATCCAGGAGGGGTGCTGTGTAGTATTTACAAGTGTAAATAATGACAAATATTTACAATAATATTGGAACAACAATCATATGATAGAAACTACATGATCTGAATAAAAATAATAGAAAACATATGACCTAGAGTAGTGTGCTATTGGAACACAAGCGAAGTGAAAGAAGAAAAATTAAAATACCCTATGAAAGAGCGAACAAGGAAAACTATTGTATATCTTTGAAGGATGCAGTTCAACTCATAACAGTTCCTTTAAATATATATATACATGCACATGCTGGTCATTGATTTTAGCCTTAATAAAAGTAGCAAGGAAACAGAAGTACAGGGAGAGTCTGAGGTTGAACAAGAGGAGAAATAACATTGCTCTGACTATTTGTCTTTCTAGCTTCTCCAGGGAGCAGGTGGGGCGAGTCCTGAGAAAGATCAAATACAGCCTTGGATCAGAGGGCAGAGTGATGAGTACATTGGACACCAAATGGGTTATAAATCACTTCTAGTACTCGTAAGTTGCTTATGCCTTTATTTCTCTTCTACCATTCTTGACTTGCCTCTTTACTCTTTCCCTCACTTTTATTTCCCATTCAGTCTCTCTGTTATCCACTTTATTTGAGTCCAAAAGCAAAGAATAAATTCATTATGGTATGAAAGAATTTCCAAAGGACACTTGCCTATTCCCTATTAGCTTTATGAAATTTTATCTTTTACAAACAAAACAACCTAAATTCAGCATTCTGACCATAAATCATGGGGTAGGGTTTGTAAATTTCTTCATGCTTGTTGTCAGCCAAGTTTTGGTTGAACCAATTTTCTCAAATCCTTCATCCTGCCTTGTTAAATTCCATAGCACAAGACAGCAGTATACAACATCTTAATCAATACATAGGCATAAAAATAAATGAAGAAAACAGGGAGGACATCTTAACAGTTCCTAAAGACCTTACTTATAGGTTAACCTACTCTAATTTTCTTGAGACTTTTGTTTGTTCCTATTACAAATATTTATAAAGAACTCACTCTGAACAAAGGATTTTGCTGGAATTTGTGGGTGATGCAAAATAAATTGAACACTGTCCCTGATTTCACAAAGTTTCCAGTTTAGTGGGAGAGAGACTTAAAACTTTCAAATAAAATAAAATGGGATAAATGCTGGATGCAAGTCAGGTTCAAAGTGTTCGGGAAGTATTTGGGGAAAGAATGATTAATTATGACCGGAGGTGCTCTTAGATGAGGTAACAGAGTTAAAAAGAGTTTGTATTGGAGTTAAAAAATGGGGAGTATGTCAACTAGCAGATATTCTTTCAAGGACATCACCATCAGAATACTTGAGTAATACTCAATAGTGTTGAGGCAGGTCACAGCAAGGTATGTTTTGGGAGATCACCAACTGTAGGATGTGGTTAAAGGGAAGTGGAATGGAAAATAAGGTTGAAAAGAAGTTTAAAGATCTTAAAGTGAAGGACTTTTCTTTGAATTCTAGATACTTTAGTGTTTGGAGTATTTAATGGAGACTCATCAAAGTTTCTCGTTGGAATACTAGAGGTTTAGTTAGGAGGCTGTTGAAATTGGCCAGGACTCAGGAAATAAAGATCTGACTTAGGAAAGGATCATGGAATGTGAAGACTGGATGAGTTTGAGACACAGGCAGAAGTGGAATCAAAAGAAGATGGCAGCTGATAGGCTGCTGAAGATGAGGGAAAACCTGGAGGCACTGGAATCTCGGCATTGCCACAAAAAAGGCAGAAGCAACTGAAGAGGTTTCTCTAGGAGGAAGGGATGTGTTAAAGAGCAGAGTGAAAATTGTATTTTGGTCTTGTGGTATTTTTGAAACATTGATATGGGGGAGTCCAGCAGGTAGTGAAAATGCATGTTTGGAGTTTGATAGAGCAGTCAGGGCTAGTGTTCTTGAACTCATAGATGAACATTATTAAGTAAGGAATAGATTTTGTTTATTTTTGGGTTGAGCTTCTTAATATCATAATTCAGTGTCTGGCTCTACCTGTCACTGCCTCCTTCCTGGCCCTCCTATCCTTATATTTCCTGCAAGGCTGCCTGCACCATGGATCCTACCATCCCCTAGGGAAAGATCAGCACCAGCCTGAGAGGGGATGCAATAGTAGCTAAGCGGGTAGGGGAAGGAAGAGACAGAAGCTAGTATAGGTGTGTGTGGATAAGAGAGAGAGTGTATGTACCAGAAGCTAGTATAGGTGTGTGTGGATAAGAGAGAGAGTGTATGTACCTAGTTACACATGTGAACACAGCTGAAATGTTAGGTTTTCAGTCCCTGGCTCAGACTAGGAGAGGAGATGGGGCGAGGAGAAGTACATGGCTTCTCCCTGGTGCCCCAGCATTGAGCTGTTCCATGGGGCCATCCATAGATTGAAAGTGGAGTTACACATCCAGTCCGTGGGGACCCTTGGTCTATCTCCTTTGAAAGTGCTGGGGGGTAGGGTGGGAGATAAGAAGTAGAAGAACTTGACACCCGGTCATGACTCCTGGTCGCCTCTGCTTGTGCTCTTGCCAGAGGGCATGAGAGCCCATAGCAGGGTGGCTTCATGTAGTCCCTGAAAGCCCCCATCTTTGTCTTTCCCATGGGTCAGTTCATACACATGGAATGGAACTGTTCTGGCTGCTCTTGGTAACCACTGAAAGATGAGTGAGCTCCCCTGAGTTTTCATCCCTGTCATGCTGGACTGTCCGTGCAGTGGCACAAGGACAGGGCCAGTGGGCACCAGGTGGCCAGCTGCTTCTGCTGGGCTCATGTTCTGCTCTCAAGTGGTAGAGGCCGGAAGCCATACTGAAACTGCCACTTGAAACTCCCCATTGGAACAGCCCAGAAAACTTGTAACCTGCCAGCAAACGGACTTCTGGTCTGTGCCTAGGCTTGTTTTGGCAGAAAATGCAGCACAAAGGCTCCAGGCCTTTCTCAGCAGAGGAGTGGCCTAATGGGGGGATCTTCCCCTTCAGCCTGTCCCTTGCTATTGTTTTAAAAATCCTTATGGTTTGGAGCAGAAAGTGCATGGAGAAGTCTTCCCATTAAACCCTGAGAAGGGCAGTGACTTTCTTGAATTCGCAGTTTGTTAGAACTGCAGGTAGGGGGTGATCCAAGATGGCAGAAGAGTAAATGGAAGCTATACTAACCTCCTCCTAGGACCAATCTGGAATTACAACTAATCATAGAGAAATCATCCTGAATAACCAACTGAACATAAACTGGAGAGAAGCCTTGGAATGAAGGACAGGAAGAAGAAACAACTTCATCACAACATGACTGATAGCGTAGGAGGCACAAGAGGGCTGGCCATGCCCCCATGGGGGACAGTCGAAGTTCAGGAGTGATAATTCAGTGGCTGCAGAGGATGGATCCCATGAGAAGAAAGGGGTCTAAACCAGGCCAAGCTGGGCTTCCCAGCCTACAGCACCTGAGACAGAAAAGAATGCAGTAAACATCCAGCCGTGAAAGCAGCAGGGTTTCAGTCTGCCAGGGAGAGAGGGCTAGAGATGTGAAGGGACTCTTAAAGGGCCAATGTACAGAATTTCATCTGCAGCCACTTACCCTGAGCTCTTGCAGAGGGAGGGCAGAATGGACTAGGGACACTTGAGGAGAGCCTGGGTTTGGTAGCTCTGGGGACAGAACTGAAGGAACAGATGCCAGGATACTTATGCTGAGTCATTTCCCATACGGCAGAAGCCATCTTTCTCAGTCAGAGCTCTCCTCTCTGAATGGCATTAGCCTGAAGGGAAGCAATAACCCTACCTGCAGGAATTACTTTGCTCCACCCTGTGGAGCTAGAGGTGGGCTGCTGATTACAACTAGATTAGTTTAACAAACTGATTAGCTTAACAACTGATTAGTTTAACAGACTAAGGCAGAAAATGCAAAGAAGCAGCCAAAATAGGAAGACAAAGAAACAGACCCAAATGAAAGAAGAGTATTCTCCAGAAGAAGAATTAGATGAAATGGAGGCAAGTAATTTATCAAAGAGTTTAGAGTAATGATTATAAGGTATTCAATAGTACAAAAAAGGACATAGAAACCATAAAAAAGGATCAGTCAGAAATAAAGAATGTAATATTCAAAATAAATAATACACTGAAAGGAATAAACAGTAGGTTAGGTGAAGCAGAGGATCAAATGAATTTAAAAAAATGAGAAGAACTTAAACATATTGGATAACAGAGTATAACAACATGTGCATCATGGGAATGCTGGAAGGAGAAGAGAGCAAACAAGGGGTTGAGAACCTGTTTGAAGAAACAATGACTGAAACTTCCCAAATCCGGTGAAGGAAAAAGACCCACATTCCAGGAAGCTCAGAGAATCCCAAACAAGTTGGACCCAAAGACCCTACACTAAGACACATTGTAATTAAAATGATAAGGCTTAAAGACAAGGAGAGAATCCTAACAGCTGCAAGAGAAAAGCAAGTAGTTACCTACAATGGAGCATCAATGAGACTGTTATCTGACTCAGAAACATAGGCCAGAAGGGAGTGGAAGAGATATTCAAGGTGATGAAAAGTAAGGACCTACAACCAAGGCTACTTTACTCAGCAAGGCTGTCATTTGAAATCAAAGGAGAAATAAGGAGCTTCCCAGACAAGAAAAAGCTAAAGGAGTTTGTTAACACCAAACCAATACTACAACAAATGTTAAAGGGCTTGCTTTAAGAGGAAGAAGAAGAAAAAGAGAAAGAAAAAAAACCCGAAAGAGCCCAAAGGAAAAAAATAAACAAATAATTCTACATCAAACTAAAAAAGTTTTTGCACAGCAGAGAAAATATGCAACAAAATAAAAAGACAACCCACAGAATGGGAGAGCATATTCACTGATACATCTGACAAGAGGTTAATATCCAAAATTTATAATGTACTTACAAAAATAAACACCAAAAATCTAAACAACCCAATTAAATGGGCAAAGGACCTGAATAGATAGTTCTCCAAAGAGGACATACAGTTGGTCAATAGACATATGGAAAGATGCTCAACATCACTAATCATCAGAGAAATGGAAATTAAAACCACAATGTGATGCCATCTCAGACCTGTGAGAATGGCTGTCATCAGTAAATCAACACAGAAGTGCTGGCAAGGATGTGGAGAAAGGAGAACCTTTTTGCACTGTTGTTGGAATGAAGATTGGAGCAGCCACTGTGGAAAGCAGTATGGAGATACCTCAAAAAATTAAAAATTGATCTTCCTTTTCACCTAGTGATCCCACTTCTGGGAATATATCTGAAGGAGCCCAAGACAGTATTTCGAAAAAACATAAGCACTCATGTTCATTGTGGTGTTATTTACAATCACCAATATATGGATGCAGCCCAACTGTCCATCAGTAGTTAGGTGGATGAAACAACTTTGGGACTTACATACAATGGAATACTAACTACATGGCCTTAAAAATGAACACAATTTTACCCTTTGCGACACTATAGATGGACCTGGATAACATTATGCTAAGTGAAATAAGCCAGTTAGAGAAAGACAAATACCATGATTTTACTCATATGTGGAATCTTTTGAACAAACTGAACTAACAAGAAACATGGGTACAGACTCATAGATGGAGAGCAGGATGACAGCTAGTGAGAAGGGAAGTTAGGGGGTGGAAGGATTGAGCAAAAAGGAAAATGGACTTCTGGACATGGACTACAGTTTGATGATTGCTGGAGGGAGGGGAGTATAAGGGGACTAAATGACAACGGGAAAGATACAATAAAGATTAAAAAACAAAAACAAAAACTTCAGGTAGAACCATAGGCCTCCAGTCCCCAGTAGAGGCTCGTTTCCACTAGGCTGGGCTTTTAACATTAAGAATTGTATCAATTGCCATTTAATGTAAATGCATCACAATTCCTCAATCTCCTCAACTCCTATGTCCTTTGACTCTCACCATTCCTCAGTGCCCTGCAGCATCTGTGGGAGCTCTTGTGCAGCTTTTATGGCTGGAAACAGCTCTGCTTCTATGATTCAGAGCTGTCATTTTTAACCACAGTCCTGACTCTCATGACCTCACCTCCTAGTCCCGAAGTCCCAGACTCCTTGGATCTGACTCCACACCCAGCCTAGACTACACAATGATGTCCCTTTGCCATCCTACCTGCTGGTCAGTTCCCAAACCAGGGTTATTATTACCTGCCCCTCCCCTTAACTAAGGAGTAGATTTTAGAGAGAAAGATGATCAGCTCTTTCTGTACTATACATATACTGTATTATCCATACTAATTATCCCATTATTGTTTTCTATTTTATGTTTCCCTCTTTAGACACAGTTTTGTTTAGTAAATGCTAGCTAGAGCTGTGTTTCTAAGAGTTCCCCCAACATGACAAATTTAAAAGACGGATTCTGGGGGAAGGAAGTGTCTATCCCCCTCAGGGCCTAATTTAGTGTTGAATGCAAGAAGTCTTCTTATCCCGGGACTTTACATTTTATAATGGATCATTGAAATGTTGTAGAATATACTTACATAAAATTACTATAATCTTAATATCTGGATACAGCAGTCAGAATAGAGAATTGTGAGGGCAGGCAATAAACTGGAAAATAATTTGCCTGCTATGCTTAAATTCTAATCCAGCAATTTTCAACTGGTATGCTGTAGTGCACTGATGTGCCACAGGAATTTGTAAAACATGCAATACCTGATTGTTTAGTCAGGGGAACTGACCTCTTTTCCCTTAGATTGTCAAATTAAAAAAAGATAACAGCTGCCCTGGCTGAATGGTTCAGGTGTCCTTCCATGCAGCAAAAGGTTGAGAGTTTGATCCCTGGTAGGGGCATGTTGGGGGATGGCCCACTATTTTTCTATCACATCATCTCTCTCTCAAATCAGTAAACATATCCTTGGGTGAGGATTAAAAAAAGAAAAGACAACAGCCAACACAACAATAGCCATCTAGTGTGAATGAATCAAAATTATGCCCATTTTTTTTGTTCGTGTGTCAGATTGGCAAAAAATTTAGTACATTTTTTGATGTGTAGCCAAATTTTAATAGTTAATTTATGTGTACCATGAGATGAAAAGAGTTGAAAATTGCTGCTGTAATTAAGTAAGAGGGATTTCTAGTTTTATTTGAAGATATATTTCTCCACAGTAGTAAGTGCTTAACAAAAGCAGAGGTTTTCTCAGGAGGCCTTAAACTTCCCACCCAAGAAGTGTTCAAGAAAATGATGATGCTAAGACTGCATGACCTCTTGATACTCCCCGCAGGATGGAGTTAAGACTGTGTCAGTCACTACATTATTAGAGGCTGGTTGTTGCCCCCTTGTTCCAAGGTCATTACTTTTGTTGATTCTTTCAGAATCCAAAGTTGAAAAGATCACAGGAGATTGTAAATAACTGTGTATTAGGAAGGATACTGCCTTTCATCTTTCCTAATGATTTTCATTATCTAACCTTTAACATTTTCAATTCCTGAGTGTGGGGAGTAAGAATGGAAACATGTCTTCATGGATGTTTTGTTTTGTTAGAACTTCTAAAGCAGATTCAAAGAGAAGCTTTATTTTTAAATTATATCTTTAAATAATTTATTTATTGATTTTTAGAGGGAGAAGGGAAGAGGGGAGAGAGAAACATTGATTTTGTTGTTCCACTTATTTATGCATTCATTCATTGATTCTTGCCTATGCCCTGACCAGGGATCAAACCTGCAACCTTGGTATATTGGGAGGATGCTCTAATCAACTGAGCTACATGGCCAGAGCCTTAAATTATATCTTTAAAATCTTACTTGAAGGCAACTCTTGGAGTTTAAATGGAAAAAATTATGAGTTTTTTTTTATGTTAGTATAGTTGAAGACTTGGTATCAATACAAAATACCTTGAATTTTTGAATTGACTGTAACCCTGGCAATTTTGTATATAAACGAACATATGTCATTATTTAACTTTTTTATTTGAATCTTAATCTCTTTTCTGTGCTTGGAATATGTGTTTATGCTTACTACTATAAAATTAGTCCAATTAAACGTGGCAAAATAAAAATAGTCTTGTAAATCTTAAATAAAAACACAGATGTAGTATAACTACTTAGTATCTTCTTCCACTACAGTAGTGTTTTGTAACAGATTAAAAGTAAGATTGTAATTCTGTCCTTTGGTAGTTTTAAAGCCCGTATTAATCCAATTTCTATGCCCATTAGCAAGTCGTATGTTTTACCAATAGGCGGCTCTAGCACAGAGGCATCTCATCTGTATTTAACCCAACAGATATTTTAATATGTGGGAGGGAAATATAAGATGTTCAAAATGCTTGAAGACCAGGAATTCAATTCTGATGAACACAGATATGTTGGCAGCCATGTGAGGTAAAAGTAGTTCTTGAGCAGAGACACTTTAAGACATAACATTGTTGCCTAAGCGTATAAGATAGTTTGGTCTCCTGTTGAGGAGAACAACAATAAAGAACAGCACTTTTGGAGAATGTCTAACCAGAAAGTCTATCTGATTTCTCAAAATAAATTCGAAAGAATGGAGGAAACCAAAGATTATATTTGTGTGTCTCGCTGGCAGGGTTAGAAGATGTAGAAGAGTATGGGAAAGAAAAAGAGAATGAAGTATAGGAATAGGATGATATTGAAAACTCTAGGTCAGGGATGTCAAACTCATTTTCACTGAGGGCCACATTAGCCTCTCGGTTGCCTTGAGAGGGCTGAATGTAATTTTAGGACTATATAGATGTAACTACTCCTTACCTAGGGGCAAGGAGCTCTACATTTGGCCCTTTGAAGGCAACTACGAAGCTGATGTGGCCCCGGTGAAAATGAGTTTGACACTTCTGCTCTAGGTATTCAAAACTTAAAAAAAAAGGTAGTATGTACTCTTTGCTTCTTTCTTCCAAAAAGCTATAAAAACTAGGATGACCACATATATGTTTAAAAAAATGTACTTTGGGAAGAAAAAAACCTATGAAGATGAAGAATTGACTATAATTATCATAAGTATTTGTAGTTGCTATATAGTTTTACATTTGCAAAGATAGCACATATGAAACTTTACTTATACCACTTTAGATGCATTATAATTCAGGTGTTTGTGAGCAGTTTGGTGTCAACCATAGTCAAACAAAGGCTTCTCTTCATTTATTTTTAAAGATTTTATTTATTTATTTTTAGAGAGAATGGGAGGAATGGAGAGAGGGAGAGAAATATTGATGTGTGAGAGATACATTGATCGGTTGCTTCTTGCATCCCCCTAACTGGGAACCCAGCCTGCAACGCAAGCATGTGCCCTGACTGGGAGTCAAATTGGTGACCCTTCAGTTCGCAGGCTGACACTCAGTACACTGAGCCACACTAGCTAGGGCATCTTCTCTTTAAATAAACTAACATCTTTATTAAAATAAGAGCACAACAATTAATGAATTCATTCCATAATTCTGGGTCTCCTTTTTCTTACTGGTAAAATGTAAGGGCTGGATTATTTTTAATATTTCTCTACTGTTCTGTGATATTGCATATAAGGGCAATATATAATTTAGACCAAGATTTAAAGAAATATTAATATCTAAGGTACAACTAAGTATTTATTATTAATGTTTTAAGATTAATCTTTAATTTGTTTCTTCTAGTTATAAATTGAAAATTTTATTTTGAGTTTTTCCTAATGTCAAAATCTGCATGTGTTATATATAGTTTTGGTGTTCCTAGGTTTCCAAGGTCTTTGGAGCATGAATGTACTGCTTTGAATTTATTCATAGTATTGGCATATCTTCTGCTTGTCTCCTGAAGTTATGAATGTATTTAGAATTCTAATTTGTATCAAACACTTAGGATTAGCAATTCTCTTTATCATTAGATCAATTTTGTAACCTACCTTTGACACTCATCAATGATACAAACTATTTTGGAAGATGAAGCATTAAAAAAGAACTTTAAAAAAACAACTCTTGCCACCTACATAACGTACAAGAGGGCACCCCCCCAAAAGCTCAGGAATTTATATATTAAAAATTATTTATTTATTCTTATATGTTTAAAGTTCAGTCATCTTCAATGTGCTCTCCATTTGATGCAGTACACCTATTTAGACTTTTTCACAGCTCAAAACTTTTTGAACTCGTTGATTTTGATGCCTTTTTAGTGCTTCTGTTTTTTGTTTCACCTCTTCCATATGTACAAAATGTTTCCCTTTGAGGACTTATTTCACCAGGGGAAACAAAAGTTGCTTGGGGTGCAATCAGGTGAATAGGGAGGGTGGGGAACAGGGTCACGAAATTTTTAGTCGAAAACTGCTGAGCACTCATGTGGTGTGGGTATGTGTGCTGGTAAATCACCCATCATGGAATGGGCAAATGGGTTGAAAAGAGTCTTCAAAAAAAATTCACTGAAGGTGAATGCCACTTCTTACAACAATGCCACTTCTTACTAATACAGATGGGTTCCTAGAACACTTACGTAGTAGAGAAAGCCTGCACTAAAAAAGGTGCCCGCCCTCCAGAAGATAATTCTGGTTTTTTGGGTCCCCCCTTCTTATGGTGATTTTGAGGACTAGGTCATGTTTTATTTCTTTTGTAAAGTATTTTCTTACATTCCTAATTACCCAGATTGATCGTGTCTTATAATTATCATCTTCATTTGTATATATATTTCTCCAAGTAAATTCTAAGGTATGTGAAGCCAAAATATTTTCTTGCGTGTTTCACTGATAAGTTTTTGCTTTATTTTTTCTCTCTCTCTCTTTTTTTTTTACCTTGAATTCCTGTTAGTACATTCTAGACTGATTCTGATCCAGTGTAGAGTTCTACCAGGAATAATTCATTACCCTTTTCCCCCCTAAAAACATGTGGCATTTTTTATCATTGACTTTGCTACCACTACTGTAATTGCTTTCTACCAGAAGTGTATTATAATTTTTTACCTGCTGATGGACCCCTCCTGGTCTTCTCATTATTACTTGGGTTTATATTTTGGTAGAGCCTTAGAAGGAAGAGAAGATAAATGTGTATGTGTAATCTGTCTTCTGTAACTAGATTTAAATGTAGTTTTATGGTTATTTTGATTAGAACTTAAAGACATTAACTTAGAGCAGTGGTTCTTAAAGTTTGATCTTTGGAACAGCAGCACTAGCATCACCTGGGGAATTGATGAGAAATGCAGAATCTTGGGTCCATCCTGGACCTACTTAATCAGAAACATTACGGATGATTCTGAACAATCCAGGTTTTAACAAGCTTTCTACAAGACTCAGTTACAAGATGAAGTTTGACAGGCACTGATTTAGAATATTGAACACTTCTTAGTGTATCATTTTTTTGTTACCCTCTATGCTTATATATTGAATTAATTCTGGCTTTTCTCATTGCTTCTTTTATACTTTTGTTTATCTTTTTTTCTTTTTACTAACTTCTTAGATCTACACTTAAATTTTAGTCTTTATTCTGTTCTAAGTAGGTATCTAAGCTTTAAAATATTCATGCATTACTGCTTTTGCTATGTCCCTACAGGTTTTAAAATACGGTGTTTGTGCCCTGGCTAGTGTGGCTCAGTGGATTGAGTGCCAGCCTGCAAACCAAAGGATCACTGGTTCAATTTCCAGTCAGGGCACATGCCTGGGTTGTAAGCCAGGTCCCCAGTAGGGGGCGTGTAAAGGGCAACCACACACTGATGTTTCTCTCCCTGTATTTCTCCCTCCCTTCCCCTCTGCCTAAAAATAAATAAATGAAATCTTTTAAAAAATATATGGTGCTTGTATTACTTATTTGTAAATATTTTACAATTTCCACTATGATTTCTCCTTTGACCCATTTTCAGAACGTTTTATTTAATTTTTAATATAGGGACTTTAATCTTTTGTTATTGCGTTATCTAGTGTTTAGAGCCTGTGACTTGTCTGCTACTTCTGTAAAATGTAGAGAATTGCTTTATATTACTTTTTATAAATAATCCATTTGTGCTAGAGAATAATGTAAATTTCCCAATTCTTTGATCCATTTTAGATATGTCCAATTAGTCAAGCTTCTTTGTTGTATTGTTCTAATTCTTCAGTAGCCATAGTTGTTATTGTTTTTTTAAATTTTGTTTTCTTGTTTCTTGTTTCAGAAAAAAATGTATATATTTTTAAACATCATTTATCTTTTTATTCTGAGATTCATTAATTGCCTGAGTTTTTTGGGATTGTGATTTATTTATTTAATTTAAATTATTTTATTGTTCTTCAATTACAGTTGTGTGCATTTTCCCCCCACTCCTCCCCCGCAACCCCTTCCAAACCCATCTCCTTCTCTTGCTTCCACCCTCCCCCTTGGTTTTTTCCATGTGTCCTTTATAGTAGTTCCTGAAAACCCTTCTCCCCACTGTCCCCTCCCCGTTCCCCTCAGACTATTCTTAGATTGTTCTTAATTTCGCTGACTCTGGTTATAGTTTGTTTGCTTTTTTCTTTTGTTGATTATGTTCCAGTTAAAGGTGAGATCATATGGTATTTGTCTCTCACCTCCTGGCTTCTTTCACTTAGCATAATGCTCTTCCTTTCCATCACTGCTGTTTCAAAGTGTATAAACTCCTTCTTTCTCTCTGCTGCGTAGAATTCCATAGTATAAATGTACCATAGTTTTTTGATCCACTCATTTGCTGATGGGCACTTAGGTTGCTTCCAGCACTTGGCTATTGTAAATTGTGCTGCTATGAACGTTGGGCTACATAGGTTCTTTTGGATTGGTATTTCAGGACTCTTAGGGTATAATCCCAGCAGTGGAATTGCTGGGTCAAAAGGCAGTTCCATTTTTAGTTTTCTTTTTCTTTTCTTTTTTTTTTTTAAGAGTATGATGTGATCTTTATTTTTTTTAATTTAATATATTTTATTGATTATGCTCTTACAGTAGTCCCATTTCTCCCCCATCATTCCCCTCCACCCTGGACACCACCTCCCACCCATATTTCCCCCTTTTAGTTCATGTCCATGTGTCATAAGTTCTTTAGCTTCTATATTCCCCACACTATTCTTACCCTCCCCTATCTATTTTCTACCCACCATCTATGCTACTTATTCTCTGTACCTTTTCCCCCTCTCTCTTCCTCCCATTCCCCTGTTGCTAACCCTCCATGTGATCTCCATTTTTATGGTTCTGTTCCTGTTCTAGTTGTTTGCTTTTGTTTTAGATGTGGTTGTGAATAGCTGTGAGTTTGATGTCTTTTCACTGTCATATTTTTATCTTCTTTTTCTTAGATAAGTCCCTTTAACATTTCATATAATAAGGGCTTGGTGATGATGAACTCCTTTAACTTGACCTTATCTGAGAAGCACTTTATCTTCCCTTCCATTCTAAATGACAGCTTTGCTGGATAGAGCAATTTTGGATGTAGGTCCCTGTTTTTCAAGATTTCAAATATTTCTTTCCAGCCCCTTCTTGCCTGTAAGGTCTCTTTTGAGAAATCAGCTGACAGTCTGATGGGAACTCCTTTGTAGGTGACTGTCCCCTATCCTTTGCTGCTTCTAGAATTCTCTCCTTCATTTGAATCTTGGCTAATGTAATTACGATGTGCCTTGGTGTGTTCCTCCTTGGGTCCAACTTCTTTGGGACTCTCTGAGCTTCCTGGACTTTCTGGAATTATATTTCCTTCAGCAGATTTTGGAAGTTCTCCTTTATTATTTGTTCAAATAACTTTTTCACTTGTTGCTCTTTCCCTTGTCCTTCCGGTACCCCTATAATTCGGATGTTGGGACATTTAAAGATGTCATGGAGGTTCCTAAGCCTCTCCTCATTTTGTTGAATCCTTGTTTCTTCCTTGTTTTCTGTTTGGTTGTTTGTTTCTTCCTTCTGGTCCACTCCATTGATTTGAGTCCCAGTTTTCCTTCCATCTGTATTGGTTCCCCATGCGTCTTCCTTCATTTCATGTATTGTAGCCTGCATGTTTTCATCTAATTTGTGAGCAAAATCAACCAATTCTGTGAGCGTCCTGATCACCAGGGCTTTGAACTGTGCATCTGATAGGTTGGCTATCTCTTCATGGCTTAGAGGATTTGGCTCTGGGGCTCTGATTTGTTCTCTGGTTTGAGCCATTTTTGGTGGTTTTTTTTGGTTTTGTTTTGGTTTTGGTCTGGCCGCGGCTGTTATGTAGTAAGGGGTGAAGCCTTAGGTGTTCCCCAGGGCGGGGCAGCCCAGTCGCTGAGTTGTGATGCTGTACGTTGGGGCAGGGTCTGACAGGGAATGATGGCGCTTGCTCCGCTCTCTCCTGGATTCCAGACCCTTCCTTGGCTTCCCCTTCGCCTGAATTCTCTGTGCGTGCGAATGTGGGACCACCTGGACAGCAAGCCACCTTGCGCGACTTCACTGGGTCTGCACAGTTGCCACCCCATGCCCGGGGTCCCACAGCCGCCACCTGTGGGCCTGCCAGCCACCTGCACACTTGGGAACTGCCAGCCACTGCCACCTGTGTTCCCGGGTCTGCACCTCCACTTTTTCCTGCTGGGACTCCGCCCCGCTTAGTGGTCTGGATGAATGGTTGTTGGACTTCCGTACAGTTCAATTTTCGATTACCTCTAGTTGTTCTCTTGTTTCTAAATATTTGTTGTACTTAATTTTGGTTGTGAGAGGAGGCACAGTGTGTCCACCTACGCCTCCATCTTGGCCGGAAGTGCATTTTTAGTTTTTTTAGAAAATGCTATACTGATTTCCACAGTGGCTGAATCAGTCTGCATTCCCACCGATAGTGCACTAGAGTTCCCTTTTCTCCACATCCTCTCCAAACTTGTTTGATTTGTTTATGTTGGCCATTCTGACCAGTGTGAGGTGGTATCTCATTGTGGTTTTAATTTGCATCTCTCTGATGGCTAGTGATGCTGAGCATCTTTTCATATGTCTCTGGGCCTTCTGTATGTCCTCCTTGGAGAAGTGTCTGTTCACGTCTTTTGCCCATTTCTTAATTGGGTTGATTACCCTCCTGGAGTGGACTCATGTGAGTTCTTTATATATTTTAGAGATCAAGCCCTTGTCCGAGGCATCATTGGCAAATATGTTTTCCCATACGGTTGATTCTCTTTTCATATTAATGCTGTTTTCTTTAGCCTTGCAGAAGCTTTTTAATTTGGTGAGGTCCCATCTCTTTATTCTTTCTTCTATGTCCCTTGCTTTAGGGGACATATCTGTGAAGATGATGCTGTGTGGAATATCTGAGATTTTCCTGCCAGTGTTTTCCTCTAGGACTTTTATGGTGTTATGACTTATATTTAAGTCTTTTATCCACCTTGAATTTATTTTTGTGCATGGTGTAAGTTGCTGGTTGAGTTTTATTTTTTTTGCATATAGCTGTCCAAATCTCCCAACACCATTTATTGAAGAGGCTATTCTTACTCCATTTTATGCTTCTTCCCCCTTTGTTGAATATTAATTGACCATAGAGACTTCAGTTTATTTCTGGGCTCTCTATTCTGTTCCATTGGTCTCTATGTGTTTTAATGCCAGTACCAGAATGTTTTGATTACTGTGGCCTTGTAATATAGTTTGATATTAGGTATTGCGATCTGTCCTACTTTGTTCTTTCTCAAAATTGCTACAGCTGTTCAGGGTCATTTATGTCTCCATATAAATTTTTGAAATGATTTTTCTATATCTGTGAAATATGTCATTAGTATTTTCATAGGAATTGTATTGAATCTATAAGTTGCTTTGGGTAGAATGAACATTTTAATGATATTAATTCCTCCATTCCATGAACATGGTATATTCTTCCATTTATTTATGTCTTCTTTAATTTCTTTCTTCAGTGTTATGTAGTTTTCTGAGTACACGTCTTTTACCTTCTTTGTTAGGTTTATTCCTAGGAAGGTTATTAGTGGGGGGCACTGCCTGCAGAGCCCCCCATCTGTCACGGATGAAAATAAAACTATCAAGACATGCTCTGCTTGGGGAGGAGAGGTGGCCAAACTCTCAAAGGAGAATGACCTAGAGCCCCTTCCTCACTGGGCTTTTATTGGGTTCAAATACACAGGAATACAGGTATGTCAGGTGGCAAGGATCAAACAATGGTTAACATGTTAAAGAAATCTGAGGGCTTAATCTGAGTCAGTGTCTGTCAGGAAAGGGGGTTGCAAAACTTTGGGAGACATACTCATTTCCTCCTCAGACCCTTATCATTTAAATGAGAGCACTCGTAGCAGAGCAGGTTTCACAGGACTTTACAAATTCTTTCTTATGCCCGATCACCCAGGGAACTGCTCTGGCTGGCACAGGGCTGCACCGCTCACTGTCATAGTTTCAGGCTTTAAGCCTATTAGGCCCAGGAAGCAGAAGACATCTCCCAGATGGAAATAGGGACTCGAACTATGTCAGAATAGCCGGGGGGCGAGGGTCCATCAGCCCCTCTTTGCTGCAGTTCCCCGAGTCCTTCCATGAGGGCCTCCCAAGTGGTCGTGTCTGGCTTAGGTTGCCCCTCCCATGAGGAGTCTTACCCGTCATTGACTAACCGACTAAGCATTGGGGCCAGAGATGGATGAGGCAGGAGCAGTGCTCCTGCCAGGGAGATAAGCTTTGTGTCCTTAGTAGGTCACATTCTCTTGACAGAACCAACCCAGATGAAATGGGTCCCTAGGCTCTTACACAGACCACCATGGGGTGCAGGTTACAGCTCCTGAAACCAGGCTGAATGGTCTGCAACAGTTATTTTTTCTGTTGCTATAGTAAATGGGATTTTGTACCCCTGATTTCTGTTTCTTATATTTCAATGTTGTTGTACAAACATACCTTCATTTTCTGAATGTTGACTTTGTATCCCTGGGTTGAGGAGATTTTTGGTGGAGTCTATAGGATTTTCTATGTACACTATCATGTCATCTGCAATCAGTGACAGTTTTACTTCATCATTTCCAATTTGTTTACCTTTTCTTTCTTTTTCTTCTGTTACTGCTGTGGCCAGAACTTCCAATACTAAGTTGAATAGAAATGGTGAGAGTGGACACCCTTGTCTTGTTTCTGATCTTAGTGGGAAAGCTTTTAGGTTTTGCCCATTGACTGTGATGTTGGCTGTAGATCTCATATATGGCCTTTATTATATGGATGTATGCTCCCTCTACTACCATTTTTTCTGGTTGTTTTTATCATAAATGGGTGCTGTACTTTTTTCATTTCTATTTATATGATCATGTGATTTTTGTCTTTCCTTTTGTTTATGTGATGTATTATGTTTATTGGTTTATGAATATTGCACCATCCTTGCATTCTTGGATTGAATCCCACTTGAGCATGGTGTATGATCTTTTTAGTGTACTGCTGGATATGGTTTGCCAATATTTTTTTGAGGGTTTTAGCATCTGTGTTCATCAGCAGTATTGGCCTATAGTTTTCTTTCTTTTGTTTGTCTTTATCTGGTTGTGGGATTAGGATGTTGCTGGTCTCATAAAAAGAGTTTGGGAGTCTTTTGTCTTCTTGGATTTTTTAGGAATAGCTTGAGAAGGAAAGGGATTATTTGCTCTTCCTTAAATGTTTGATAAAATTCACCATGTTTTATAAATGTTTTGTAAATTGCATAAAAAGCATCTAGTCCAGTGCTTTTGTGTGCCAGGAGTTTTTTGATTACTGCTTCAATTTCACTAGCTATTGTCAGTTTGTTCAGGCTTCCTGCTTCTTCTTGATTCAGTTTTGGAAGAATACATTTTTCGAGAAATTTGTCCAGTGCTCCAAGGTTTCCAAACTTATTGACATACAATTGTTTATAGTATTTTCTTACAATCCTTTGTATTTCTGTGGTATCAGTTGTAGTCTCTTCTGTCTCTTCTGTTGCACGTAGCTGTCCAGTTCTCCCAACACCACTTGTTGAAGAGGCTATTTTTACTCCATTTTATGTTGCTGCCCCCTTTGTCACATATTAATTGACTGCAGAGACTTCAGTTTATTTCTGGGCTCTCTGTTCTGTTCCACTGGTCCATGTGACTAGTTTTATGCCAGTACCAGACTGTTTTGATTACAGTGGCCTTGTAATACAGTTTGGTATCGGGTATTGTGATCTCTCCTACTTTGGTCTTGTTTCTCAAAATTGCAGCAGCTGTTCCGGGTGGTTTATGGTTCCATATAAATTTTTGAAGTGTTTGTTCTATGTCTGTGAAATATGCCATTGGTACATTAATAGGTATTGCATTGAATCTGTAAATTGCTTTGGGTAGTATGAACATTTTGATGATGTTAATTCTTCCAATCCATGAACACAGTATATACGTTTCCATTTGTTTGTATCTTCCTTGATTTCTTTCTTCAGTGTTGTGTAGTTTTCTGCATACAGGTCTTTTACCTCCTTGGTTAGGGTTATTCCTAGGTATTTTATTTTTGTTTTTGCTATATTGAATTAAATTTTTTTCTTGATTTCTGGATATTGACTTTGTATCCGGCTCTTTGGCCAAATTCATTTATTAGGTCAAGCAGCTTTTTGGCTGAGTCTATAGGATTTTCTATGTACACTATCCCGTCATCTGCAAACAATGATAGTTTTGTTTCCTCCTCTCTGAGTTGAATGTCTTTTATTTCCTTTTCTTGTCTGATTGCTGTGGCTAGGACTTCGAATAGTGTACTGAGTAGAAGTGGTGAAAGTGGACATCCTTGTCTTGTTTCTGATCTTAGTGGAAAAGATTTTAGTTTTTGCCCGTTGAGTATGATGTTGGCTGAAGGTCTCTCATACATGGCCTTTATTACGTTGAGGAATGCTCCCTCTATTCCCACCTTGCTGAGCGTTTTTATCATAAATGGGTGCTGTACCTTATCAAATGCTTTTTCCACATCTATTGATATGATCATGTGTTTTTTGTCTTTGCTTTTGTTTATGTGATGAATTACATTTACTGATTTGCAAATGTTGAACCATCCTTGCATCCCTGGAATGAATACCACCTGGTCATGGTGTATGATCTTTATAATGTATTGTTGGATGCGGTTTTCCAATATTTTGTTGAGGATTTTAGCATCTATGTTCATTAGTGATATTGGCCTGAAGTTTTCTTTCTTTGTTGTGTCTTTATCTGGTTTTGGGATTAGGATGATTCTGGCTTCATAAAAAGAGTTTGGGAGTCTTCCATCATTTTGGATTTTTTGGAATAGTTTGTGAAGGATAGGGGTTAGCTCTTCCTTAAATGCTTTGTAGAATTCTCCTGCGTAATCATCTGGTCCAGGGCTTTTGTGTGTCAGGAGTTTTTTGATTACTGCTTCAATTTCATCTGCTGTTATTGGTCTGTTCACCTGCTTCTTCTTCACTGAGTTTTGGAAGATTATATTTTTCTAGAAACTTGTCCATTTCACCTAGGTTTTCACATTTCTTGGCATACAGTTCTTCATAGTAATTTCTTACAATCATTTGCATTTCTGTGGTGTTAATTGTAATCTTTCCTCTTTCATTTCTGATTGTGTTTATTTGGATCGTCTCCTTTGCTTGATGAGCCTGCTTAAAGGCTTGTCAATTTTGCTTTATCTTTTCAAAGAACCATCTCCTGGATTCATTGATCCTTAGAATTGTGCTTTTAGTCTTTATGACATTTAATTCTGTTCCGATCTTGGTTATTTCCTTCCTTCTACTTGCTCCGTGGTGTCTTTGTTGTTGTTCCTTGAGTTCTTGTAGGCATAGGGTTAGGTTGTTTAAAAGGTTTTTGTTTTTTTTAGGTAGGCCTGTATTGCTATGAACTTCCCTCTGAGGACTGCCTTTCCTGTGTCCCATAAGTTTTGGGTTGTTGTGAGTTCATTTTCATTTGTTTCCAGAAACTTTTTGATTTCTTCCTTGATCTCATTCTTGACCCATTCATTGTTTAATAGCATGCTATTCAATCTCCATGATTTTGAGTGTTTTGGGTTTTTCCCCTTGGGGTTGGTTTCTAGTTTCAGTCCCTTGTGGTCAGAGAAAATGCTTGGTATGATTTCAATTTTCTTTAATTTGTTGATGGTTTTGTATCCTATCATGTGGTCTATCTTTGAAAATGTTCCATGTACATTTGAAAAGAATATGTAGTTTCTTTGGTATGATGACCTTTTCTTGTATGCTGTTGTACAGAGTTGGTTAACAAAGCAGTATTACCAGACAGCCAATCCAATACCAGCAAAAAGAATGCTCCTACCACATGAGCAATCTCTATTGCAATGAAACTAAGATTCATAAAGGTGAAGAGAGATTGTGGATATTATAAGACGTGACAAAGGAATGTGAGATGACTAAAAGAGGGGGAATGTGGTGTGGTAAGAGGGAGGAGAATTGATAAGAGTTGGGATAGAACTGGGTGAAGAAAGGGAGAGAGCAAAATTTGCAATGTAAGTAAAACATGAAAGGGTGATGTGAACAATGGGGCAAGAAAAGGGAAGAGAATATACTATGGAGTTTGAAGTACAATTGAAAAGGTGATGGACCAACAGGATCAAAATTTCAGAAAAACCACAGCAGTGTCAATACCAATGACACCTGAATGTTTAAGAAAGGTGGAATGGAAATAAGAATATTGTAGAAAAGCAAAAAGTGAATATGAGATGTGTATAGTAAAGAAAAATGATTTTGAGAGAATGGGAGAAACAAGTTAATTAGACTAAGGAGTAAAGCTCAGGTTAATAGAGCAGAAAAAAGAAATATAAAAAAAAGAAAAGAAAGGGTGCTAGAAAACATTGCAAGAAAATTCTTTACTCAACTGATTGGGGCAACAGGAAGGCAAAATGGAGTAAGACAGTGAGAGAGTGTTCTATGGGACTTAGAGTATAACTAAGTAGTGAACAGATAGGAGACCTTTTGGAAAAGTACAGCAGTAACAGTAATATTTTACTCAACTAGCCACTCTTTAGGAAAGTTAAAAAGAAATAAGATTGTTATTAGAAGGGAAAATAATGCGAGCTGATTTAAGGAAGAGGAACCCTTATGTGAGGTTAGGTGGAGGAGAAATCGTGACAGTAAGGTATAGAAACTTGGTGTAGTGTGACAGAAAATAAAGTTAATCATAACAGTAATAATGCTCAGGAAGATGGTGAAATGGATTAAGACCAGGGAAGGGTGCTGTGTGGGATTTGAAATAACAATAGCATGATAAGAAATAATATAATCTGGCCCTAGCTGGTGTGGCTCAGTGGATTGAGTACTGACTTGCTAACCAAGGGTTGCCAGTTTGATTCCCAGTCAGGGCACATGTCTGGGTTGTGGGCCAGGTGCCCTGTAGGGGGCATGTGAGAGGCAGCCACACATTGATTTTTCTCTCCCTCTCTCCTTCCCTTTCCTCTCCAGAAATAGATAAATAAAATCTTTTAAAAAAATGAAAAAAATACATAATCTGAATAAAAAGTGAAATACGAAGAGTAGTGAGTTATTTTGAATATAAGTGAAGTGAAAGAAGAAAATTAAAGTGCAATATGAGGAGAATAAAAAACAAAATGAACAACAAAAACAGAAACAAAACTAAATAAACAGAAAGAAGAAAGATAAATAAAATCATGCAAGGTCTGACATATAGCAAAGTGAAATTTGTCTCAGCTGTTGGTGTTTGCCTTCTGACTTCTTTCTGAATCTATCTCCAGTTTTCTCTCAGCTCCTAATCTACTGTCTTACACTTGAGAAAAAAGAAAAAGAAGAAAATAAAACAAAACAAAAAACCCCTGCTCAGATGGTTTCACAGGTCTTCTTGGATCCTGCAGGCAGAGCGGGGCTGGGCTCCCTTTTTTTTCTTTCCTGTGGTTTAGCAAGGATCGGGGCTTAGACTGGACTACAGTGATCACAAGTGCTGTTTTCAGCCAACGCCCTCAGAGCACTATGCACCCCACACTCTGCATATTTGCACCAGCCTGACATAGATAAGACACCTTGATTTGCACCCCTTCGATCAGTCCCTGAGGTGCACTGAGTGGGAGCAAATCATGCCCTCACTTCTCCCCCTTTGTTGGCTGTGCTGCTGTCCACTAAAGGTCTGTTCACTGAGGATCGCAGTTCCCCTTTTGAAAAATGTCTGTGCATTGCTGCAGCTCTGAACCACTGGCTGCCTTCCACATATTCCAGCCCTCTGGCAAGACTAGAATATATCTGGTCTATGGCCAGTTGCGGCCTACTGCCTCTCCCAGCTCCAGCTCCAGGTGTCACTGGGATCCCCCAAATTTTCTGGCAATATCCCAGCTGGAGACTACCTCCCAGCCTGCATACTCTCCACGTGTGTCGCTTGCTGCCTCCACTCCCCACCCCTTTCACAACTGCAGCGACTTTATGCATCCAGGTCTCTCCTGGCACAGGTCTGGGACTTTTCTGCCCTGGGAGGGGAGGCAGCCACCAGGCTGCTATCACTGACCTGTCTCTCCTCCAATGTACCTGTGATAGCCTCAGTCTCTGGCCCAGGGACCTTCCTATCAGCCTATAAAACCTCCTTACCTCCCATTTCGATGCATCCTCTGCACACTTTGGCTTCCAAACTTCACATTGCCTGAGATTCTGTTGGCTGTCCACTGTTTTTTGGAGATCGGGTAAATGTCCCAGTTGGGCAAATGAGCAGGTGGGCTCAGCTCCCAACTACATAGCAACCATCTTCCTGCTACTGCTTCTGCTACTTTTAAAAATATATATATTTTATTGATTATGCTATTACAATTGTCCCATTTTTTTCTTCCTTTATTCCCTTCTGCCCTGTACCCACCCTCCCACCATCATTCCCCTACTCCATTAGTTCATGTCCATGGGTAGTACATACAAATTCTTTCGTTTCTCCATTTCCCATCCTATTCTTAAGCTCCCTTGTCTATTTTGTATCTACTATTATTCTATTCTCCATACCCCCTGCTGATAATCCTCCATGTGATCTCTATTTCTGTAAATGTGTTCCTGTTTTAGTTGTTTGCTTAGTTTGTTTTTGTTTTTGATCTTTTAGGTTTGGTTGTTGATAGTTGTGAGTTTGGTGTCATTTTACTGTACATATTTTTTATCTTCTTTTTCTTAGCTAAGTCCCTTCAACATTTCATATAATAAGGGCTTGGTGATGATGAACTCCTTGAACTTGACCTTATCTGGGAAGCACTTCATCTGCCCTTCCATTCTAAATGAAAGTTTTGCTGGATAGAGCAATCTTGGAGCAATCTAGGACCTTGCCTTTCATGACTTTGAATACTTCTTTCCAGCCCCTTCTTGCCTGCAAGGTTTCTTTTGAGAAGTCAGTTGATAGTCTTATTGGAACTCCTTGTAGGTAACTGTCTCCTGTTCTCTTACTGCTTTTAATATTCTCTTCTTATCTTTAACCTTGAGTAATGTAATTATGATGTGCCTTGGTGTATGCTTCCTTGGGTCCAGTTTCTTTGGGACTGTCTGAGCTTCCTGGAAGTCTGTTTCCTTGCTAGATAGGGGAAGTTCTCCTTCATTGTTTGTTCAAATAAGTTGTCAACTCCTTGCTCTTATTTTTCTCCTTTAGGCACCCCTATGATTCTGATGTTGAAACATTTATAGTTGTCCCAGAGGTTCCTCTCCTCATTTTTTTGATTCTTCTTTCTTCTTTCTGTTTTGGTTGAATGTTTATTTCTTCCTATTGTTCCAAATCACTGCTTTGACTCCTGGTTTCCTTCTCTTCAACTGTTGGTGCCCTGTACATTTTCCTTCATTTCATTTTACATAGCCTTCACTTCTTCCTCTATTTTGTAACCATACTCAACAATTTCTGTAAGCATCCTGATTACCAGTGTTTTGAACTCTTCATCTGATAGGTTGGCTGTCTATTCATTGCTTAGTTGTATTTTTTCTGGAGCATTGATCTGTTCTTTAATTTGGGCCATATTTTTTTTGTCTTGGTACACCTGTTATATAGTAAGGGGCGGATCCTTAGGTATTTGCCAGGGCAGGGCAACTCATGTGGCTGATTTGTGGTGCTGTATGTGGAGAGGTGTTCAGGAGGGAACATTGCCACTTGCTCAGCTCTTGGCCAGTTTTTAGGAACTTCCTGTGCTACCCACAAGCAAAATTGGGCCCTTCTGGTGCTGATTTCTGAGTGAATGGGTTTTTGTATTTATAGGACCCTGTGAGTCTCTCTAATGAACTCTCCTGTGTGGTTGAGAGTTTCTCCTGCTGCCTCAACCCCCACAGGTTTTTTTCAGTCTGAGGTTTTGAGGCTTTATTTCCCCATGCTGGAACCCTGGGTTGTATAGTCTATCCTGCTCCTGAGTTGTTCCTCCTGGTTTATTTGCACACAAATGTGGGACCACTCCCTCTGCCAGCTGCTGCCTTGCCTTCCCTGGTTCTCCAGGCACTGCCTTGCGATGAGTCCTCTCTGACCATGGCTGCCTGTCTCCTCCCCTCCTACCAGTATGGATGAATGTCTCTTCTTTAACTCCTTGGTCGCCAGACTTCCATACAGTTTGATTTTCTGGAAGTTTTGGTTAATTTTTGTTTTTAAATTTGTTGTTCTCCTTCTCTTGGTTGTGTGAAGAGGCAAAGTTTATCTACCTATACCTCCATCTTGGCTGGAAATCTGCTACTGCTTCTTAAATTGATCTATTTTGACTCCCTGTCTTTGTGGTGTGAACTTCTATGTAAGAGACCTGTGTGATTTAGTGATGCAGTCTCCTCGGTCTCCTGAACTTGATGCTCTTGCGATGCCCTTTATGCTATTTATGTTGGGTCTCTGGATGTAATTGGGGTTTGATTGTTATTGGGTCATTCTTTGGTTGTTCCTTCCCCCAGGTGTGTTGCAGACTGTTCAGGCTGGTTTCAGGAGTTGTAACCCTCACCCCATGGTGGGCTGTGTAAGAGCCTAGGGACCCATTTCATCTGGGTCGGTTCTGTCAAGAGGATGTGATCTACTAAGGAGACAAAGCTTATCTCCCTGGCAGGAGCACTGCTCCTGCCTCATCCATCTCTGGCCCCAATGCTTGGTTGGTAGTCAATGACAGGTAAGACTCCTCACGGGAGGGGCAACCTAAGCCAGACATGACCACTTGGGAGGCCCTCATGGAAGGACTTGGGGAGCTGCAGCAAAGAGGGGCTGATGGACCCTCGCCCCCCGGTTATTCTAACATAGCCCGAGTCCCCATTTCCATCTAGGAGATGTCTTCTGCTTCCTGAGCCTAATCGGCTTAAAACCTGAAACTATGACGGCGAGCGGTGCAGCCCTGTGCCATTCAGAGCGGTTCCCCGGGTGATCAGGCATAAGAAAGAATTTGTAAAGTCCTGTGAAACCTGCTCTGCTATGAGTGCTCTCATTTAAATGATAAGGGTCCGAGGAGGAAATGAGTATGTCTCCCAAAGTTTTGCAACCCCCTTTCCTGACAGACACTGACTCAGATTAAGCCCTCAGATTTCTTTGACATGTTAAACCTGTATTCCTGTGTATTTGAACCCAATTAAAGCCTAGTGAGGAAGGGGCTCTGGGTCATCCTCCTCTGAGAGTTTGACCAACTTTCCTCCCCAAGTAGATCATGTCTTGGTAGTTTTATTTTCATCCGTGACAGAGGGATAGGGCTCTGCGGGCAGAGCCCCCCCACATCTGGTGCCCAGGACAGGCCACCACCCCGCACAGGTGGTTGACTGAGGGTCATTCCATCCACCACGTTGTGTATGCTGTTGAGCAGATGCTGCCAGAACAAAACCACAAAGTCCAGGAAACAAACCCGCACCTGCAAAAATAACTCCCACCTGCAATCCCACTATCAACAGCAAATGACCCAGTGTTAATAAGGGTATAAAGATATTAAGATTATCATAAGGAAGGAGAATGAATATGATATGACTTACTGAAAGAAAAATGATTTTGTGAGGGTAAGGGGAGAAGCACTAATAAGAGTTGGGAATTGGAGCAATGGAAAGAGAGAAAGTAACATTAGCATCATCAATAAAAAAGGGAATGAAGAAGGCAGAATGGAGTAAGAGAAAGGAAGCATGTAGTATTAAGTTTAAATAGAAATTAATATAAAGTGAGAGAGAGAAAGGAAAAGGCAAAAAAAGTAAATAAATAATAAAAAATAGGAACCAAACTAGAGAGAGAGATCCACTACAGCACTCTCAACAAGAAGTGAGCTAAAATTAATATAAGTAGAATGGGAATAAGAGAAAAGGAAGAAAGAAAACTTAAGAGATGTCTGTATAAAAGGGAAGTGAATTTGAGAGGATAGAGGTAGAGGAAATACTAAAAGTAAGGAATGAAAACCAGGCTAAGATGGAAAAATTAAAATTTGAGACAAAAAAAGTATGGGAGGGGAATGGTAAAATCTGAGATTTGAAATACAAAATTAGTGAAGATCTACGGATAAAATTGAAAAAATGCAACAACTATCCGATCCACAACCAATGAGCGAAGATTGCTAATGGCGGAGAGAGAGCACAGGTATTTTAACAGCAGGAAAAAGAATGTGAGATGATCATTGACAGGAGAATTGGTTTTGAGCAACTGGATGGGCAAGAAATAAGTACAAGTGTGGAATGGAAACAAGTTGTAGTAAGAGAGAAAACAAAATTTAAAACAAAAATAGTAAGAGGAAACAAAGAGGGTAAAATAGGGTAAGAGAAAGGAGGGGAAAATATGTGAATTGAAATACATTGTAGTATAAAATCTAGTGACAATATACACAGGCTTGAAGTACAAGAAGTGAATGTTAAACTATCCAGGAAAGAAAATATCACCAGTCATGGAGAAGACCATGGTAGATTTCGTCTTGGTAGCATCTAGTATTCCTGTTTTTTCTTTCTGGATCTGCTTCTGGTGATTTCAGATGGTGACCCTGACCTTAGCCAACCTGTTCAAGACTTCCAGGGATCTACTGTCTGTGGCTGACTCCTTCAATTGTTAAATCTAGTCACTCTATACTCAGCAGTTGGGCTTATGCACTACACGGTGGGGTAGAATCCCTCTTGGGGTCGGGGATATTGTTTCCCCTCAGGCTGCTGCCACTGGAGGGGAGTGGTCTGCCTAAGCATGATGGCTGCTGCAGTAAGCAGGTAGACTCAGCGTTGGAGTCCTGGCAGTTAGTCTCTTAGTTCTCTCACCCAAGCTTCCATACCCAGTCTCTTCTCAAGCATCTCCAGTCCACTCTGCTGTTCCCTTTGCTGGAGCCCTCAGTAAGTGGCTGCAAATGAAGATTTATGCATTAGGCCTTTAAACAGCTCTTTGCATCTCCAGCCATCTGTGTCTGGTAGAGCAATCCTGCTGCTTTTTGCCTCTGGATGTTATCTATGTACTTTTCGGTCTCTGGTGCTCTAGGCTGGGGATCCCAGTTTAGGGTTTAGGTCCCACACTTCTCAGGGGGATCCAACCAGCTGCTTAAATATCCCTCCAGCACTTCAGCTGCCACCTGTGGGTGCCCAGTCCTCTCATGTCTCCACTGCACTCCCTACCAGTCACATTATACTGCAGCTGATTCTTTTGCCTATCTGTGGTTATAAGGCTTCTCTCTCACTATTGTTCAGTTGATTTCTCCATAGTTTAGTTGTAATTCCAGATTAGTCCTGTGAGGAGATTAGTGTAACTTCCACTCACCCCTCCACCATCTTGGATCTTCTCTTTGAAAAGTCAGCTGACAACCTATGGGAATTTCCCTGTAGATATCTAACTGCTGTCCTCTTGCTGCTTTTAAGATTTTCTCTTTATCTTTAACCTTCGGCATTTTAATTATGATGTGTCGGTGTGGGCCTCTTTACATCCATCTTGTTTGGGACTCTCTGTGCTTCCTGGACTTGCATGTCTATTTCCTTTCCCAAATTAGGGAAGTGTATTTTCATATTTTTTCAAATACGTTTCCAATTTCTTGCTCTTTCTTTTCTCCTTTTGGTACCCCTGTGATGTGAATATTGGACCTCTTGAAGTTGTCCTAGAGGCTTGCTTATGCTCTGCTGGTTTTTTGGATAATTTTTTCTTCTTGTTCTGATTGGTTGTTTTTTGGTTCCTTATGTTCCAAATCATTGATATAATTATTGGCTTCATCCACTCTACTATTGATTTCCTGTAAATTTTTCTTTGTTCCAAGTAGTGTATCCTTCATTTCTGAGTGGATCTTTTGTATGCCGTTGAGGTCTTCACTAAGTTCCTTGAGCATCCTTATAACCAGTGTTTTGAACTCTGTATTTGATAGATTGCTTATCTTCATTTTGTATAGCTCTTTCTCTGGAGTTTTGATCTGTTCTTTCACTTGGGCCATGTTTCTTTGTCTCCTAATTTTGGCAGCTTTCCTGTGTTTGTTTCTATTTATTTGGTACAGCTGCTTTGAGTCTGTGTCTTGGTAGAGTGGTCTAATTTAGTAGGTGTCCTGTAGGGGCCAGTGGCACAGCTTCCCCTATCAACAAGCTGGGCACTTGAGGTGCATCCTTCATGTGGGCTGTGTACACCCTCCACTTGTAGTTGAGCCTTGGTTGCTATTGGCAGGTCAATGGGAGGTATTTCCCTAGGCCAGTCAGCTGCAAGGACTGGCTGTGACCACTAACCACAAACCTCTGTCCTCTGTGGAGGATCAGCTGTGCAGGGTCTGGATGGTGGTGTTCCAACATGGTCTGTAGCTGTCCACTGGGTGCATTGGCCTTGGGAGATTTCTCGGGTAATGCAGGACAAGGTCAGCCCCAACCTGTGTTTTGCCTGGGACACTGTGCCTGAGCTATTAAGCATTCTGAGATGGCTGCTACTTGAGCTGAGCTTGGAGGTTCCCAGGCAAAGCCAAGCTGTGAATCTAAGCTGGCTGCTGCTAGTTCTGGGCTTACTGAATCCAGCTCCTGCTTGTCTGATGATGTGGACTCCAGCCAGCTGTGTGCACTGTGTTGTGGATGAGATGAAACAAATTCACACCGACTGCCTGTGGAGAAAAAGGGACGGCTTCGCCACTCTCTCAAGGGTCGAGCACCTCGACCCTTGCCTGGACAGGCTTTTATTGACTTTCTAATAGCATACATCAAAGAAGATTTTCATTCATTATGCTCAGATTTGCTTTAGGTGATTACTTTTACATATAACAAAGGAAAGGATGTTACTGATTATTTCCTACAGATTAACCAGGAAAAATGTTTTAAATGCAAGGGAACGATAAGAGTAATTGGTGTGGTTACACTCCGTCCTTGGGAGAATTAGCAAAGACTTCAGGAAATTACTTGAAAGATATGCAGTAAGCATTTGCTGCTTCAACTCAGGGTGAGGGAGTTTTAGCAAAAGCAAGTCTTGAAGCAGCCTAAGTATAATGCAGGCCTGGTTTCCCATGGGAAAGCCGATCTGTGGGTTTGGCTTCCTGTGTGTCGACATGTATCTATCAGCTTTCCAGTAGGGCTGGGCTACATTTGCCATTCCATATGGATAGGTTCCCTATAGTCTGGTAAGACTTTGGAAGTTTTGAAGCATGAGCCAAGACCAACCATTCGTATGGAAAGCAGCTTCAGTGGGCCTTGTAAGTTGGGTGGGACAGAGTCTCTGGGGATCTCTGAGGTGGCTCAAACCATGTTAGCCATGTTGATGGAGTCTCAGATATGGCACCAACTTACTGGCTCTGTGGGGGTAGGGTTTAGAAATGGCTTCTGCTTGCCTCAGTGCCAGACACTTCAGTTTCTCCCTGTGTACCACTGGTGCCTTTCAAGCTACTACTCTGGTGCTGGAGCTCAGAGGGAATGAGTCTGAGTCAGTGAGTCTCTGTTTGATTTGTTTGATTTCTTTAAGGGGAGTGGCTTGGGGCTCCAGCAGTGTCTTCCACTGACTCAATCCCCACTGGTTTTTGCAGCCAAAAGTTGTGGGGACTTACCTTCCAGGCACTGGAACCCTGGGCTGGGGGGCCTGGTGGTGGCAGGTCTGGGACTCCTCATTTCTAAGATACCCCTCCTGAATTTTTATCCACCACATGTGGGTGGGGGGCCACATGTAGGTGGGGGGCCAGCCAGTTCTGTGTGCGTGCCCCTCCTCAATGTCCTGATATATGTGTTTTTTTCAATTCCATAGCTGTCAGACATGTTCAGCTCGTTTTCTGATGGTTCCGAGTGAAGGTTGTTCTATATTTTAGTTGTTTTAATGTGGTTGTGTGAAGATCAAGCCATGTCTACCCACCATGTTGACTGGAAGTCTCTACTTTTTATTTATTTATTTATCTATTTATCTATTTATTTATTTATTGTTAGAGGGGAAGAAAGGGAGAAAGAAAGTGTGAGGAACATGGGTATGAGTGGGAAACTTTGATTGGTTGCCTTTTGTACGTGGCCCATCTGGGGAGTGAACCTACAACCCAGGCATGTGCTCTGACCAGAAGTTGAACCAGTGACCTTTTTGCTTTGCAGGACAATGCCAAACCACTGAACTGCACTGGTCAGGGCAGTTACTTTGTTTTTATGGTTCCACTGTCTCTGTGAGGTTTTTGCCTTTGTGATGTAAAGGGAAGAGAGGGCATGGAGAATTATACATGACGCCTTTATTCTATTAACTCACAAGTGACACTTGTCATTCAGTTCATATTTATTGGGGAGTTACCTGACACCCAGCTGCAGATGACCTGGGAAATGCAGTTTTTCACATGCCTAAGAAGGGAAGGAGAACTGGACATTGGTAAGCTGTAGTAATGTCAACCACATCCTAATTCCTGAAAGCCCAGCAATGCGGGAAAATGGTGTTGAATGCAGAGTTCATTTTTTCCACAGTGAGAGGGCCTTTGAGACCATCTAGGTTGCAATTCTGATGGACTGGAGGGTTCCAGGTTTTTCTTAGGTTCACTAAGACTGGAGAGTCACTAAATGTCACAAATCCTACTCTGAGTGTTTAAAAACTCAATTTATACCCTGGCCAAGTATCTCAATTGGTTAGAGTCTTCTCTCATATGCCAATGTTGTAGGTTGGATCCCCAGTCAGGGCACATACAACAATCAACCAATTAATGCGTAAGTAAGTGGAATAACAAATAGATGTTTTCCTCCCTCTCTCCTTCTCTCCCTCCTTCCCTCCCTTTCCCTTTCTCTCCCTCTAAAATGAATTAAAAAACAAAAACTGAATTTACTAATTTTGATGAGGTGTATGGAATAAAATGTTTCCTAATTTTATTTACCTAAGAACAAATATTTTAATCTTCAAATACAATGAAATAGAATATAGTGGATATGAGCTTGGATAGAGGAAGCACAGAGTAGTGTGTATAAATAAAAAGGAAGATATTTAAAAAATGTAAGTCAAACAGGATTGAGAAAGGCAAGTGATTTTTGGAAAAATTTATAAGACATACCAGATTCTTTGAAGCAGCTGATAAGTATCAAGAATGGTACTCAGTGAAATTATCAATTTTAAAGAGTTTAGGATGTGTAACATTAGTGGAACTAGTTCTTTTTGGTTCTTATTAGAATTATTAACTTGCTACTTCTTTTACTGATAGTTTCCTTTTTAACATGGGGTTATAATATCTAAGTTTCTATATATATTTTTTCTGGTTTCTGAAATGAGCTGAATTAAGAAGCACAATGAAATAAAACATGTCAAGATTCACAATGTTAACTGGTATATTTTACTATAATCTTTAGGGAAATTTATTAGGATCTCTGTATCTGAGGCTAATGTGAGTTAGAGTTTTGAATAATTGCTGTGTATGCATCTGGAAAAAGCAACTGAAAGGAAAGAAATCTATTATGTCACAATGCTATTAAGGAAACAGACACAAAGTTACTAGTGTTTAAATCTATTTTCAGTATTTTAAAATTATATGTTGTATGAAAATGCTCCTCTTGAAGAAACTTATTGAGTCTCTAGTGTCTTTGAGCAGATGCCAAAGGCTAATGATTATAAAGAGCTTTATTATTGTTAATAATAATAATTAGTGGTAAAGTTCATCTTAAAATGTGATGCTTTTAAAAATAATATTGAAGATGACAAAGTGTATATATTTTCCCCCTCAATAAAGTTTTAGATTGTAAAACTACATCATAATTATTGTTTTCTATGAAACACATTGTATTTTAACTAGGGTTATTTCCTGTAGTCAAGATGTTTAAAGAGAATACATGTGGAATATGCACCAAACTCTTTCAGAACAGAGGTACTCACTAAATAGAGGGAAAGATATCATTATCCTGATATCTGTATAATGATAAGGGAAAAAGATCCATTTGTTCATTACAGCAGTAATATGAATGTTTGAATTTTCTAGAAGTTAATTTTATTTTTGATTGGCTCTTTGGCCTCAAAATTTTAAAATACTTTTTTAAATGATAAATTTTGGTATGGGATTTTGCAAATTTCTTAAGTACTGATTAACAAAAAGGAAAAGTTTCTGTTCTGGCTGGTGTGGTTTCAGTTGGTTGGAGCATTGTCTCATAAACTGAAAGATGGCAGGTTCAGTCCCTGGTCTGGTTGCATGCAAGAGGCAACCAATTGTTGTTTCTCTCCCTTCCTTCCCTTCTCTCTAAAATCACTAAGCATGTCCTCAGGTGAGGATTTAAAAAACAAAACAAAACAAAACAACTTAATACACCTGGAATGCTTGGCCTTAAAAAAAAGAAAAGTTTTTTCTTAGAACTTGAGTGTGGTGTAAAATGGCCAACATGAGTGATGCTATATCCCTGGCACTTGAGATAATGCTCAGTACTCTTGAGCTCATTGAACATCCCTATTTGCCAAGAGGTGAGTTGCTACACTTCATTGAAGAGGCCCAGAGATATTTGGTGAGGTTAAGTTTAGATTTGTAAGAAACCTTTCAAATCATTTATTAACTCTCTAATTTTATGAAGGAAATAAAATGAACCCAAAGACTTTACTTTTATGCTGGATCTGGCAAAATTTAACCCAGATCTACTGACTCCTAATGAAATACTTTCTTCTAAAGATTTTCCTTTTTTTAAAAAAATGCTGTCTTGCTATTAGACTTTAAAAATTTGGCATTCTAAATACAAACTAGCAAAAACAAAGGCTGCCTGTTAAGTTGTTAATGATGAAAGTCTTTTTTACTTCTTATCAAGTAATCATGAAGTATATTTCCAACCTTTAACACTCCTTTTTTTCTTCCCTGTCATTAATGATTAATTCTTATGATGTCCATCCAGTTTCTTTAAGTGGAAGACACCAGAGAACAAATCATCTTCTTTTCAATAAAAAATAGTGATATAAGACTAAATGCTTTACAACGTACATGGAAATGTTTTCAGAAATGTTTTACTTGTGGGCATCCTATTGGAAGGCAAGAGGGGCATTTGTTTCTTAGTTTGTGGTGAATAACTAATAGCATGGTAACAGTGTTTTAGAGGCTAGTCTACACCTCATACTTCTATGCTATGCATCAGTGTACTTAGTAGTGGTGTTGTTTCTCCAGGCTGCATTTTAAGGAGCTTCTCAAAATTGACCATTGCACTGTCTACAGCACCCCACCCTGGTGGGCACAGGCCTGCCACAGCCCATAATAGCTACTTTCTCTAGCACTGGTCTAACTCCCCCATGACATCAATAGCAGTACTGGGACTTGAGGAAGTCTATGATAATAGCAGCAGTGACAGCAATGTACCATAGAAAGACCTTGAATCATGGAAGCAGTGCAAACATTACTAGTGTATGGATGACATTTCTGGTGGTTTTGGAATTGTAGGGTAGCAGGAAGACCAATAGCTGTGACAGCAGAGGGCCATGGTAATAGGAGGGAAACCAAGCTTATGTGGTGCATATTCAGGGCCAGTATTGTTTCATTCAGTCATTCAATCTGGATGTATAAGCTTCATTTTCTAGAGTGGAAAATCCACTTCTGAGAGGTCAGGATACTTGACCGAGGTTATCTAGCTTATATGGGAAAACCTGGGGTTTGATTGTGTCCATGTGGCCTATTCTAGGCCTGTTGCACTTGGATCCTCACTGCTCTGTTTAGCCTTGCAGACTGCATTTCCCAGGCTCTTATGTCAGGGGCTTCCACATTAATTGGGCTAAAAGATTCTGGTAAGGGTTGAGAGGGGAGGGAGAAGCCAGGGCATTTCTCTTTCCCTCTCTGCTATGGCTCTGTTAGGCCCGTCATAGGTCCAGCTTCCACCAAGTGACCCTGGACTCCAACAGCACACCTTCTCTTTTAGTTCACAATGTTGCTTGTCCCCAGATTACTCAGCAGTTCCATCACTTCTGAACACCTTTATTCCAAGTATTTTTTTTATATTACTTTGAGGTTGTTATTTTTTTAATCATCTAATTTTAAGTCCAAGAGCTGCCAGTTACCTGACTTCTTTTCTCTAAAATTGTGTTAAAGCTTTATCCTAGGATTGTTTGTGGCTCAAATGAGGCAATGCAGGGAAACCTTTATAGTAAGAAGATGCATATCATTGTGTGTTTCTGTTGCTGAAGTTGACAATACCCACAGGCCAAGGGCCCTGGACTTTGGCAAAGCCTTTCTATCTACAAAGTCTTCTGTCTGGGGAGCTTCAAACACCACTGCTGCTTGCATCCCACCCACAGAGATTCTCATCTAGGTTGTCCTGGGGGTGGCTTGGGCAGGAATCTTGGTGGTTGTAATGAGCAGTCGGGGAAAGAATCAAACATTGCTTTACACCAGTGGTTCTTGACGTGTGGTCCTTAGCCCACCACCATCGATATCAGCTGTGACCTTGTTAGAGATTCACATTGGCTCCCACCCAGACCTGCTGAATCAGACTCTAGAGTGAGGCTCTGCCACCTAGCTTAACATGCTCTCCAGGTGAGTCTGATGTCTGCTCAGGTTGGGGTACAGTAGTGGGAGGTGAATATGCTGTACCTAGAGGTTTAGTTGCCCCTGGTATTCCCCTCCTTTCACCTGTGCTCACCTGTGTTCTCCTGTGGGTGGTGAAGGGGCACCTTGTGCTATCCCAGTCACAGTTCTGGGTACTTCTGTCATCCTGTGTGCATGTACTGCTTGCATGGCCCTCTTGGCAGCTGTTTCTAGCAAGTCAAGTGCTGACATTGAAGTGCAATTTATTTGTGCAACATTTAGGTATTAAACAGCCAGTGTGTGCCAGGGACTGTGCAGGACTCTGAGTGCCCTAGTCAAAGGAGAAGGTTTCTGCCATTACAATACTTAGAGTCCAAAGAGAGACTACCAAGGAGTTGAATAATTAAAATCTGCCATCACAAATGCTGTGTAAGAGCTCTTACCCTAGCAGGTTTTCTAACCATGACAATAGCACTATTATATCCCTGAGCACAGTGATCATGAGATTTATCTGTATCAGGTTTTCTTTTTCACATAATGAAAATAAAGTGAATGCACCATGTCTGACAAGGGGAAGACCTATCTCATTAGACTTGTGGTAATCAGGCTACAATGGTTTCAGGCTCTGAAAGGGTAGGACTGAAGTGAGTGCAGCAGGGAGGCACTGGTTATATAAGGCCTGAGGGCATTCATGGGTTTGGGAATGCACGGGGGAGGGAGGATTTGCTAAAAAGAATTTGGGAGGCAAGAGTCCTGATCACACAGCATATGTCTAGTAGGCCAAGTGTTTACTTGAGCAATAGTTAGAAAGGTGTCCGTCTTCAAGTGCTCTATGAATTGGGACCAATTCTTCTGGAGAATCAAACCATTTGAAGTGGCAGTGCTCTCCACAAGAGGGCGCCTCCATTATTTGTTTTTATTTTTCATCTGGCAGTCAGATTTCTATTTCCATGTTGGCTTAAAGTAAACAGAAGAATGACTTAGTTTTTATTGTTTACCAAGATGAGTTCATGTAATTTTGAAAGTTCTATTACATTCTAAGTAGTTCTAATTTTTTTCCCCATTGGGACTTCAGGGTGTCAGAAAAACAAGGGCTGTGCCTCTCCTAACAGTATCGGTATGGTATGGGGACTCTATGCCATAGCGATGATCTGTGAAAACATTTCCTTCCTTACTGCCTAGGAACAAGACCTGTCAGTAAAGTAATAGTCAGTAATAGTCTCCAAATAGGCCCCTGCATGTTTCTTTTTAAAAATTAAATTCTTACCTGAGGATGTGTATGTGTGTGTTTTAATTGAAAGAGAGAGGAGGGGTGGGGTTGAGGGAAGAGATAGATAGATAGATGATAGGTAGATATATAGACAGACAGACAGACAGACAGACATCAGTTGCCTCCTATACACGTCCCTCCCATGCAGGGCTCAACCTGCAACCTAGGTATGTGCCCTGACCAGGAACCAAACCTGCAACCTTATGGTGTATGGATGATGCTCCAACCAAGTCTGGCACTCAGCCAGGGCTGCATGTTTCAAAGAATACTCACATAACTTAGAAAACAAGAGGTTGATTCATTTAAAATCATGAAACAAGTGAATGAGGCATTTTCTTATTATTCACACAGTTACAGCCTTTGAAAACATTACCAGTATTAAGTTCAGATGCTACACTTTTAGGTCATACCCAGGAACAGGAAAGGGGCTAATCCATCTCAGAGGTGATGAGGACACATGTAGACAAACACACAAACTGTTAAGTGGCCAAAAGGTGGATGGAAAAAGCTGAACGTTAAAAATCTGTGGCTTCTGAACTGAGTGTGAAATTGAAACATAGATAATGAACTAAGCAGATAAAACAGGGAAGAAAGAGAAGTTAAATTTTAATGATACTAGACAAAAGTACGCAAAAAGTGGGCCCTCTGGCCTAGGGGCTCTGCTGTGCCTGGTAGCCAAATCCAGTGCATCACAGGTGATGATGCCATTTTTAGAGCATTTATGCAATTTCTGCTTTCCTGGGAAATATTTCCCTCTCCTCTTAGCTTCCATGTCCCCAGCTTTTCACCCCTAAATAATATGACTCAGAAAAGGGGCTATTCATGTCGGGCTTTGTGTTCTTATGGCTTTCTGCAAAGACAGGAGAGGGGAAAACTGAGACTATTGCTTTTGCTCACTTTGCTGAGATTTTCTTTCCTTGTAAGATGAAGAGCCAGGGTGTGGCGGGAGATCTTCCTAAACCACTTTAGTTCAGTACTTTCTCTGAAAGTTTCAAATGTAGATAAAAATTCCCAGCCTGTCAATGAACGTGACCTGGTGTTCTCAGGGCTGATTATGTCGACATGCCTGCCTGTGGGAAAGTTTATTTCTGTGGATGTAATCAACAGAGACCATGAATGAGAGGACTGGTTGTGAAGCTCTAAGCCTTTCCAGTATGCTCTATGTTTTGTCATTATCTTGGGGTAATTGGAGTTGAGAGGGTAGGACCTCTAATGAGCTGCTTCTCTCCCCTAATGGATGGGGGCCTGGAAATTAGTGCGGCCCCTGCTGTTCTAGTCCTTTCAGGAAGTTTGAGGCAACTGCCTAATGGTGGCCTTGCTAATGGCAACAATTACAGAATAGCCTTTTCAGTAAGACTCTGTGCATCAGTTAGAGACTAATCTCATTGAGCGACCACAGGCCTGTGACAATGTCCATTTAGGGACTTCACTGTTGTTGTCCAGAGTGGTTTTTATGTCTCCTGAGAAAGCCAAAATAGTCATGAGTGACACTAACCTCTTCCCCTCTGCAGAAACAAAGCTGGAAGAATGAGTGAGGAAGGCAGGCCTGCTCTTGAAATGTCTTCAGCTAAGGTGATCCCTTTGGTATCTAAGGGACTTCATGTGACAAGTGCAAGGCAGTAGGGGAAAACAGAGCCAGATGCCCTCCCCCAGCTGTGCTTTTAGATTTACCTGTGATGTTTTAGAAGGAGAAATGAGGGCAAAAGGTAGACGTGTGTTTTTGTGATGAGAATCCATAAAGATAGCTGGACTTTCTCTAGCTGTGAGTCATGCTATTTAACATCATGAACCAGGTTACTGTCACAGGTGTTAACACCATGAGGATGATAGAATGGGGGCACCGCTGGCTGCAGTGGCCACGGTACTTTAAGGTCACATGGCTTGGCTTTACTGGATCTTTTAGGCTGATCAGTCTTGTCCACTTGTGGCAGCACTGACTTGATCCCAGAAGGACCTGGACTTGTGAGTAGTGAGGAAGGAGATGCTCAGGATCCCACCGGTATAGGGTCAGCTCCCTCAAGTGAGGTTCTTGCCACCTTTGCATCACAGGTGCTACAACTTCACCCTTTTCCCAGCTCCAGCCCTGAGAAGAAGCTCTTCAGTTTTAGTCCTGTGTTCTCTTCCTCTAAATGATTTGATTAATTTATCTTTACTGAATTTAATACATTAAAACATTTGGTAGAATATAGAGCCATATACTACATATGTGTAGAAAGATGTAGGTATTTAATGAGTTGCCTGATTTATTTGTTTAAATTCTCACCCAAGGATACATTTATTCTTTTTTTTAGAGAGAGAGGAAGGGTTTGGGGAGAGAGGGAGAGGAAGGTAGGGGAGAGAGAGAAGTATTGATCAGTTGCCTGCTGAATGTGCCCTAACTGGGGATTGAACCTGCAACCTTTTGGTATACAGGATGATGCTCCAACCAACTGAGCCACCCGGCCGTGGCTGCACAATATTTATATATATAAAAACTATATAAGGGACTTCCAGTCAAGATGGAGGCATAGGCGAACACACTGTGCCTCCTCTAATAACCAAAATTAAGGACAACAAATATTTAGAAACAAGAAAACAACCAGAACTTATAGAAAATTGAACTGTATGGAAGTCCAACAACCATTCATCCAGACCGGTAAGGGGGCGGAGTCGCGGCAGGAGAAAGTGGAGGTGCGGACCTGGAACGCAAGCAGCAGCGGCTTGCATTTCCCAGGTGCACAGGCGGCGGCTGGCGGTCCCTGGGCCCACAGGCAGCAGCTGGCGGAACCTGGGCACAGGGGCGCAACTGTGCAGAACCAGTGAGGCCGCAGAAGGCGGCTGGCTGACCGGGTGGTCCCACATTCGCCCGCGCAGATGGTCCAGGCAGAGGGGAAGTGGCGGAAGGGACTGAATCCAGAAGAGAGCAGAGCAGGCGCCATTGCTCCCTCTCAGACCCTGCCCCCACATACAGCATCACAACCCAGCAACTGGGCTGCCCCGCACTGGGGAGCACCAGAGGCTCCACTCCTCACTACGTAACAGCACGTGCGCAGATAATCCAGGTAAAGGGGAAGCGGCGGAAAGGGCCGGAGTCCAGGAGAGAGCAGAACAGGCACCATTGTTCCCTCTTGGACCCCACCCCCACCTATAGTGTCACAACCCGGCAACTGGACTGCCCTGCCCTGAGGAACACCTAAGGCTCCATCCCTCACTACGTAATAGCCGAGACCAGACTAAAACCAAAACAAAAAAAAAAAAAAACCCACCAAAAATGGCTCAAACCGGAAAACAAATAAAAGCCCCAGAGCGAATTCCTCTAAGCAGTGAAGAGATAGCCAACCTATCAGATGCACAGTTCAAAGCACTGGTCATCAAAATGCTCACAGAATTGGTTGATTTTGCTCACAAACTAGATGAAAAAATGCAGGCTACAATACGTGAAATGAAGGAAGATGCATGGGGAACTGATAGAGATGGAAGGAAAAATGTGACTCAAATCAATGGAGTGGACCAGAAGGAAGAAACTAACAACCAAACAGAAGACGAGGAAGAAACAAGAATTCAAAAAAATGAGGAGAGGCTTAGGAATCTCCGGGACATCGTTAAACGTCCCAACATCCGAATTATAGGGGTCCCAGAAGGGGAAGAAGAAGAGCAACAAGTGGAAAACTTATTTGAACAAATAATAAAGGAGAACTTCCCCAATCTGGCAAAGGAAATAGACTATCAGGACGTCCAGGAAGCTCAGAGAGTCCCAAAGAAGTTGGACCCAAGGAGGAACACACCAAGGCACATCGTAATTACATTAGCCAAGATTCAAATGAAGGAAAGAATTCTAGAAGCAGCAAGGGATAAGGGGACAGTTACCTACAAAGGAGTTCCCATCAGACTGTCAGCTGATTTCTCAAAAGAGACCTTCCAGGCAAGAAGGGGCTGGAAAGAAATATTTGAAATCTTGAAAACAGGGACCTACATCCAAAATTGCTCTATCCAGCAAAGCTGTCATTTAGAATGGATTGACAGATAAAGTACTTCTCAGATAAGGTCAAGTTGAAGGAGTTCATCATCACCAAGCCCTTATTATATGAAATGTTAAAGGGACTTATCTAAGAAAAAGAAAATAAAAAATAGGACAGTAGAAAGATAGCAAACTCACAGCTATTAACAACCACACCTAAAAGAAAAGCAAAGTAAGAAAACAGCTAGAACAGGAACAGAACCACAGAAATGGAGATCACATGGAGGGTTAGCAACAGGGGCGTGGGAGGAGAGAGGGGGAAAAGGTACAGAGAATAAGTAGCACAGATGGTGGGTAGAAAATAGACAGGGGGAGGTTAAGACTAGTGTGGGAAATGTAGAAGCTAAAGAACTTATGACACATGGACATGAACTAAAGGGGGGAATGTGGGTGGGAGAGGGTGTGTAGGGTGGAGGGGAATGATGGGGGAGAAATGGGACAACTGTAAGAGCATAATCAATAAAATATATTTAAAAGAAAAAGAAAAACCAGAGGTAAGGAGAGCTCTTCACAAGAATAGGAGCCTAGGAATCTGCGTGGAGAGCGGGGAGGCCTTGGCCTTGGCCAGGCGCTCTGCCAAGCCTGCCCCAGGGCTCTGGGGAAGGAGCTGGGTCAGCCACTGAACCAGCTGGGAGATCTCATGAACCACCGCACAACTGCAGCCGAGCGAAAGTGGGTGCCCCCTGCTAGGTCACTGCGCGACTTTGAACCGAGTTTTCTTGGTTGCCGGGTGACTGCGAAAGCATAGTCGCCCTGACCGCAGACGGAGGCGCATGTGAAGTGAGACAGCTGCGTGAAAATAGGCACCCACACAGGAACGCACACGGTCGCGGGATCGTGGGCACTCACGAAAACATACGCGCTGGCTACTGGAGACACCTGTGGAGCCATAGTTGCCAGTGCACAGGCAGGCAGTCAAACAAGAACAGATCAGGACCAGAGGCGCAGGCGCGAGATAGCTGCTGGAGCATAGGCCCTGACCCACCACAGAAAGCCAGGCAGGCGCAAAGGCAGGCGCAAAGACAGGCGCATGACTGGAGAACCGAGCACACACCCATAAACTCGGGGAAGTGCGAACACACCAGGAGGCTCAGAACACACGCTGGAACCCCTGTGGGGAGAGGCGCCTACTAAGGCTGAGCTTCGTAGCACAATGAGGACTGAGTTCTCAACACAGAGAAAAGCAAAAAGATCACCCCTCAGCCATTGAAGCCCACAAGACCAGAAAAACGGGCTCAGCAAGTTTGAAAACAACAAGAGGGTTTTTTGTTTTGTTTTGTTTGTTCCTTTTTTTTTTTTACCTTGTGTTATATTTTTGTTTATTATTTATTTTACTGTTTTATTATTTATGCTATTACAGGTATCACAATTTTTCTTTCAGGTGCCTCTAGAAATGGCCCTTCACTTTTATTTATTTATTTTTTTTACTTTATTAATTTTTTTAAAATATATTTTATTGATTATGCTATTACAGTTGTCCCATTTCTCCCCCATCATTCCCCTCCACCCTACACAGCCTCTCCCACCCACATTCCCCCCTTTAGTTCATGTCCATGTGTTATAAGTTCTTTAGCTTCTACATTTCCCATACTATTCTTGCCCTCCCCCTGTCTATTTTCTACTCACCGTCTATGCTATTTATTCTCTGTACCTTTTCCCCCTCTCTCCTCCTCCCATGCCCCTGTTGCTAACCCTCCATATGATCTCCATTTCTGTGTTTCTGCTCCTGTTCTAGCTGTTTGCTTTTGTTTTAGGTATGGTTCTTAATAGCTGTGAGTTTGCTGTCTTTTCACTGTCGTATTTGTATCTTCTTTTTCTTAGATAAGTCCCTTTAACATTTCATATAAAAAGGGCTTGGTGATGATGAACTCCTTGAACTTGACCTTATCTGAGAAGCACTTTATCTTCCCTTCCATTCTAAATGACAGCTTTGCTGGGTAGAGCAATCTTGGTTGTAGGTCCTTGACTTTCATCACTTGAAATACTTCTTTCCAGCCCCTTCTTGCCCGTAAGGTCTCTTTTGAGAAATCAGCTGACAGTTTGATGGGAACTCCTTTGTAGGTGACTGTCCCCTTATCCCTTGCTGCTTCTAGAATTCTCTGCTTCATTTTAATCTTGGCTAATGTAATTACGATGTGCCTTGGTGTGTTCCTCCTTGGGTCCAGCTTCTTTGGGACTCTCTGAGCTTCCTGGACATCCTGGTAGTCTATTTCCTTTGCCAGATTGGGGAAGTTCTCCTTTATTATTTGTTCAAATAAGTTTTCCACTTGTTGCTCTTCTTCTTCCCCTTCTGGGACCCCTATAATTCGGATGTTGGGACGTTTAACGATGTCCCGGAGATTCCTAAGCCTCTCCTCATTTTTTTGAATTCTTGTTTCTTCCTAGTTTTCTGTTTGGTTGTTAGTTTCTTCCCTCTGGTCCACTCCATTGATTTGAGTCCCAGTTTTCCTTCCATCTCTATCAGTTCCCCATGCATCTTTCTTCATTTCACGTATTGTAGCCTGCATTTTTTCATCTAGTTTGTGAGCAAAATCAACCAATTCTGTGAGCATTTTGATGACCAGTGCTTTGAACTGTGCATCTGATAGGTTGGCTATCTCTTCACTGCTTAGAGGAATTGGCTCTGGGGCTTTGATTGGTTCTCCGGTTTGAGCCATTTTTGGTGTTTTTTGTTTTGTTTTGTTTTGGTTTTAGTCTGGTCGCGGCTATTACGTAGAGAGGGGTGGAGCCTTCGGTGTTCTTCAGGGCGGGGCAGCCCAGTTGCTGGGTTGTGACGCTATAGGTGTGCTCGGGGTCCGAGAGGAAACAATGGCGCCTGTTCCGCTCTCTCCTGGACTCCAGTCCCTTCCGCTGCTTCCTCTTTGCCTGGATTATCTGAGCACGCACGTGTGCTGTTACGTAGTGAGGGGTAGAGCCTCAGGCGCTTCCCAGTGCGGGGCAGCCCAGTCGCTGGGTTGTGACGCTGTGTGTGGGGGCGGGGTCTGAGAGGGAACAATGGCGCCCGCTCCGCTCTCTCCTGGATTCAGGCCCTTCCGCCACTTCCCCTGTGCCTGGACCGTCTGCGTGCACGGATGTGGGACCACCTGGTCAGCCAGCCGCCTTGTGTGGCCTTACTGGGTCTGCACAGTTGTCCCCCTGTGCCCGGGGTCCACCAGCTGCTGCCTGTGGGCCTAGGGACCGCCAGCCGCCGCCAGTGCACCGGGGAACTGCCAGCTGCTGCTGCTTGCGCTCCCGCACCTCCACCTTCTCCCGCCGCGACTCCGCCCCTCCTACCGGTCTGGTTGAATGCTTGTTGGACTTCCGTACAGTTCAATTTTCTATAACTTCTGGTTGTTTTCTTGTTTCTAAATATTTGTTGTCCTTAATTTTGGTTGTGAGAGGAGGCACAGTGTGTCTGCCTACGCCTCCATCTTGGCCGGAAGTCTGTTCCTTTTTTTGATTGTTTGTTTTTTTGTGTGTGTTTTTTGTTTTTTGTTTCGATAGTTTGTGTTTTTTTGTTTGTGTGCCTATTTATATATGTTTTTAATTATTCCTTCTTTATTATTTTTATCTTCTTCTTTACTCCTAAACTCCTTTTGCCTCTCTTTAATTCTTTCTTGTTTTATTCCCTCTTCCTTTCTTTCAAATTTTATCTTTTCTACCTTCCTCTTTTTTCTTCTTTATTCTTTTTTCATTCCCCCCCTTCTCTCTTTAAATACCCACGAGTTAGACAAAACAAACAAGCCTGGAACTGTGAAAAAAACCAGACTTGGCCCCAAAAAGAGGGTATCCCAGCTGATGAGACAGTGGAAGCTGTGAACAACAGGATATCCGAAGGAGAATCCACCACTGAATCTCACAGATATTCTACAACGAAAGGTTATACCACAAACCCAGGGAGCCAGAACAGAACAATTTAAGAAGTTGAGGCTAACAACAAGAGTCTTACAAACAATGGGAAGACAAAGAAACAATCCCCAAATGAAAGGAAAGGAGGAAGCTTCAGAAAGAATGCTAAATGAAATGGAGGCAACTCAACTATCAGATATCGAGTTCAAAGAAAAGGGTTGTGAGGAAGCTCCATGAGCTCTCAATCAGCTATACCAGAAACTACAGGGAAGTTATGATGAACTCACCGCAAACTATATCAACATGAAAAAGGAAATAGAAACTATCAACAAGGGCCAAGAGGAAATGAGGAACACAATTTCTGAACTGAAGAACATAGTAGAAGGAATGGAAATCAGAATCGATGAAGCAGAAGATCGGATCAGTGAGTTAGAGGACAAAATAGAAAAAAGCATGCAGAATGAGCAAGATAAGCAAAAGAGACTCAGAAAGAATGAAGAGGGTTTAAGAGAAATGCAAGACAATATGAAACAGAATAATATCCATATAATAGGGATACCAGAAGGAGAAGAAGAAGAACAAGGGATAGAAAACCTGTTTGAGAAAGTAATGATGGAAAACTTCCCTAATTTGATGACAGAAAAAGTCACACAAATCCAGGAAACACAGAGAGTCACAATCCAGAAGAACCCAAACAGGCCCACTTCAGGACACATCACAATTAAAATGGCAAAATTCCAGGAAAAAGAGACCATCTTAAAGGCAGCAAGAGAGCAAAAGGAAGTAACATGCAAGGGAGACCTGATAAGGTTAGCAGCTGACTTCTCAATGGAAATGCACCAAGCCAGAAGAGAATGGCAAGAAATATTCCAAGCAATGAGGACCAAAGGCCTGCAACCCAGACTACGTTACCCAGCAAGGCTTTCAATCAAGATTGAAGGCCAAATAAGGATCTTCCCAGATAAAAGAAGTCTAAAAGAATACATGTCTACCAAACAAATTCTGCAAGAGATACTAAAGGGACTGCTTTAAGGGCAGAAAGGAAAAGACAGAGAAAGAGAGAGAGGAACACAGGTATGAAAATGGCAATGAATAAATACCTATCAATAATAACCTTAAATATAAATGGATTAAATGCTCCAATCAAAAGACAGAATAGCTGAATGGATAAGAAACCATGACCCACACATATGCTGCCTACAAGAAACCCACCTTAGGACAAAAGACATACACAGACTCAAAGTGAAGGGCTGGAAAGAAATTTTCCAAGCAAATGGACAGGAAGAAAAAACTGGGGTAGCAATACTCATATCAGACAAAATAGACTTCAAAAGAAGAACCATAAAGAGAGACCCAAAAGGTCACTTCATAATACTCAAGGGAAGAATCCACCAAGAAGACATAAATATTGTAAATATATATACACCCAACGGAGGAGCACCTAAATACATCAAGAAAATTTTAGAGGACTTCAAGAAAGATATTGACAGCAACACAATTATAGTAGGGGATTTTAACACCCCACTGTCAAAAATGGACAGATCTTCCAAACAAAATATCAACAAAGATATTGTGGCATTGAACAACACTCTGGAAGGAATGGACTGAACTGATATATAGAGAGGCCTTCATCCCAAAGAAACTAAATACACTTTCTTTTCAAATGCACATGGAACATTTTCAAAGATAGGCCACATGATAGGACACAAAACAAGCCTCAAAAAATTCAAGAAAATTGAAAACATACAAAGGATTTTCTCTGACCACAAGGGACTGAAACTAGAAACAAACCCCAAGGGAAAAAACCCCAAACCGTCAAAATCGTGGAGATTGAATAGCATGCTATTAAACAATGAGTGGGTCAAGAATGAAATTAGGGAGGAAATCAAAAAGTTTCTGGAAACAAACAATAATGAACTCACATCGACCCAAAACTTATGGGACACAGCATAGGCAGTCCTCAGAGGCAAGCTTATAGAGATACAGGGCTACCTAAAAACAATAGAAACATCTCAAACAACCTAACGCTACACCTACAAGAACTGGAGGAAGAACAACAAAGACAGCTCAGAGCAACTAGAAGGAAGGAAATAACCAAGATCAGAGTAGAATTAAATGACATAGAGACTAAAAGCACAATCCTAAAGATCAATGAATCCAGGAGTTGGTTCTTTGAAAAGATCAACAAAATCGACAAGCCTTTAAGCAGGCTCATCAAGAAAAAAAGAGAGAGGACTCAAATAAACACAATCAGAAATGAAAGAGGAGAGATTACAACTGACACCGCAGAAATACAAAGGATTGTAAGAAATTACTATGAAGAAATGTATTGCAAGAAATTTGAAACCCTAGGTGAAGTGGACAGGTTTCTAGAAAAATATAATCATCCAAAACTCAATGAAGAAGAAACAGAAAGTCTGAACAGACCAATAACAGCAGATGAAATTGAATCAGTAATCAAAAAACTCCCGACACACAAAAGCCCTAGACCAGATGGTTTCACAGGAGAATTCTACAAAGCATTTAAGGAAGAGGTAACCCCTGTTCTTCCCACACTATTCAAAAAAATCCAAAATGTTGAAAGACTCCCAAACTCTTTTTATGAAGCCAGCAGCATCCTAATCCCAAAACAAGATAAAGACACAACAAAGAAGGGGAACTTCAGGCCAATATTGTTGATGAACATATATGCTAGAATCCTCAACAAAATATTGGCAAACTGCATCCAACCATAAGTTAAAAACATCATACACTGTGACTACATGGGATTCATCCCAGGGATGCAAGGATGGTTCAACATTCAAAAATCAGTAAATGTAATTAATCACATAAACAAAAGCAAATACAACAATCACATGATCATATCAATAGATGCGCAAAAAGCATTTGATAAGGTACAGCACCCATTTATGATAAAAACACTCAGCAACGTGGGAATAGAGGGAGCATTCCTCAACATAATAAAGGCCATATATGAGAAACCTATAGCCAGCATCATACTCAACGGGCAAAATCTAAGTTCTTTTCCACTAAAATCAGGAAGAAGACAAGGTTGTCCACTTTCACCACTTCTATTCAATATAGTATTGGTAGTCTTAGCCACAGCTATTAGACAAGAAAAGGAAATAAAAGGCATCCAACTCAGAAAGGAGGAAAGAAAACTATCATTGTTTGCAGATGACCTGATAGTATACATAGAACATCCTATAGACTCAGCATAAAAACTGCTAGACCTAATGAATTAATTTGGCCAAACAGCCAGATACAAAGTCAATATCCAGAAATCAAAGGCATTTTTGTATACCAACAATGAAACAGCAGAAGCAGAAATCAAGAAAAAAATCCCATTCGCTATAGGAAAAAGAAAAATAAAGTACCTAGGAATAAACCTAACCAAGGAGGTATAAGACCTGTATGCAGAAAACTACACAACACTGAGGAAAGAAATCAAGGAAGACAGAAATGGAAACACATGCCATGTTCATGGATTGGAAGAATTAACATCATCAAAATGTCCATACTTCCCAAAGCAATCTACAGATTCAATGCAATACCTATTAAAGTACCAATGGCATATTTCACAGATATAGAACAAACTCTTCAAAAATTTATATGGAACAATAAACGACCCAGAATAGTGGCAGCAATCTTGAGAAAGAAGAGCAAAGTAGGAGGGATCACAATACCTGATACCAAAATGTATTACAAGGGTACTGTAATCAAAACAGCCTGGTACTGGCATAAAAACAGGCACGTGGACCAGTGGAATAGAACAGAGAGCCCAGAAATAAACCCAAGCCTCTATAGTCAATTAATATTCGACAAAGGGGGCAGCAACATAAAATGGAGTAAAAATAGCCTCTTCAACAAGTGGTGTTGGGAGAACTGGACAGCTTCATGCAAGAAAATGAAACTTGAGCACCAACTTACACTATACACAAAAATAAATTCAAGGTGGGTAAAAGATTTAAACATAAGCCGTAACACCATTAAAGTCCCAGAGGAGAACATAGGCCAGAAAAATCTCAGATATTCCACGCAGCAATATTTTTACGGATATGTTCCCTAAAGCAAGGGACATAAAGGAAAGAATAAAGAAATGTGATCTCATCAAAATAAAAAGCTTCTGCATGGCCAAGGAAAACAATATTAAAATAAAAATAGAACCGAATGTGTGGGAAAACATATTTGCCAATGATACCTCAGATAAGGGTTTAATCTCCAAAATATACAAAGAACTTACACGACTCCACTCAGAAGACAAGCAACCCAATTAAAAAATGGGCAAAGGACTTGGGCAGACACTTCTCCAAGGAGGACATACACAGGATCCAGAGACACATGAAAAGATGCTCGATATCGCTAGCTATCAGAGAGATGCAAATTAAAACCACAATGAGATACCACTTGACACCAGTCAGAATGGCCATCATAAACAAAGCAACAAACAGCAAGTGTTGGAGAGGTTGTGGAGAAAAGGGGACTCTAGGGCACTGTTGGTGGGAGTGGAGACTGGTACAACCACTATGGAAAACAGTATGGAATTTTCTAAGAAAACTAAAAATTGACATACCTTTTGACCCAGCAATTCCACTGCTAGGACTATATCCTAAGAACCCTAGAACTTCAGTTCAAAAGAACCTATGCACCCCTATGTTTATAGCAGCACAATTTCCAATAGACAAGCGTTGGAAGCAACCTAGATGCCCATCAGTAAATTAATGGATCAAAAAACTGTGATAGATTCACACAATGGAATTCTATGCAGCAGAAAGAAAGAAGGAGCTCCTACCCTTTGCAACAGCATGGATGGAATTTGAGATCATCATGCTAAGTGAAATAAGCGAGGCAGTGAAAGACAAATACCATATGATCTCACCTTTAACAGGAAGCTAATCAACAAAATAAACAAACAAGCATAATATAACCAAAGACACAGAAATTGAGAACAGGCTGAAGGTCACCAGAGGGGACAGGGGAGGGAATTTCAGGGGAAAAGGGGAAGGGTTTACAGGAAGAAGTATAAAGGACTCATGGACAAAAACTATGGGGGGCAGAAATGGGAGGGAGGTTGGGAGGGCTGGGGTGGTGGGTTGGGGTGGGAGTAAAAGAAAACTGTTCAAGATCAACAATTAAAGTAAAAATTGAAATGAATGAATGAATGAATGAATAAAATTTAAAAAATGCATTTAAAAAAAAAGATTTCAAATATTTCTTTCCAGCCCCGTCTTGCCTGGAAGGTCTCTTTTAAGAAATCACCTGACAGTTGGATGGGAACTCCTTTGTAGGTGACTGTCCCCTTGTCCCTTGCTGCTTCTAGAATTCTCTCCTTCATTTCAATCTTGAGTACTGTAATTATGATGTACCTTGGTGTGTTCCTCCTTGGGTCCAACTTCTTTGGGACTCTCTGAGGTTCCTGGACTTCCTGGTAGTCTATTTCCTTTGCCAGATTGGGGAAGTTCTTTTTTATCATTTGTTCAAATAGCTTTTCCACTTCTTGTTCTTCCTCTTCCCATTCTGGTACCCCTATAATTCCTATGTTGGGATGTTTAAAGATGTCCTGGAGGTTCCTAAGCATCTCCTCATTTTTTTTGAATTCTTGTTTCTTCCTTGTTTTCTATTTGGTTATTTGTTTCTTCCTTCTGGTCCACTCCATTGATTTGAGTCCCAGTTTTCCTCCCATCTCTATTGGTTCCCCATGCGTCTTCCTTCATTTCACATATTGTAGCTTGTATTTTTTCATCTAATTGGTGAGCAAAATCAATGAATTCTGTGAGCATCCTGATCACCAATGCTTTGAACTGTGCATCTGATCGGTTGGCTGTCTCTTCATGGCTTAGAAGAATTGGCTTTTCGGATTTGATTTGTTCTCTGGTTTGAGCCATTTTTGCTGTTTTGTTTTGTTTTGTTTTGCTTTTGGTCTGGTTGCGGCTGTTCCTGTCCCTTCCGCCGCTTCCCCTTCGCTTGGGCCATCTGCGTGGGGAAATATGGGACCACCTGGTCAGCCAGCAGCTATGTGCGGCCTCACAGCGTCTGCACAGTTGCCAGCCCATGTCCGGGGTCGGCCAGCCGCTACCTGTGCACCTGGAAACTGCCAGCTGCTGCTGCCTGTGTTCCGGGTCCAGACCTCCACTTTCTCCTGCCGCAACTTCGCCCCTCTTACCAGTCTGGATGAATGGTTGTTGGACTTCTGTAGAGTTCAGTTTCTATCAGTTCTGGTTGTTTTCTTGTTTCTAAATATTTGTTGTCCTTAATGTGGTTTGTGAGAAGAGGCACAGTGTGTCCACCTACGCCTACATCTTGGCTGGAAGTCTCTTAAAAAGTTTTTTTTTTTTTACTACTTTGCTGTTCTTTCTTAAGATTGCTGCAGCTATTCGAGGTTGTTTATGGTTCCATATAAATTTTTGAAGTGTTTGTTCCATGTCTGTGAAATATGCCATTGGTACTTTAATAGGTATTGCATTGTATCTGTAAATTGCTTTGGGTAATATGGTCATTTCAATGATGTTAATTCTTCTGATCCATGAATACGGTATACGTTTCCATTTGTTTGTATCTTCCTTAATTTCTTTCTTCAGTGTTGTGTAGTTTTTTGCATACAGGTCTTTTACTTCCTTGGTTAGGTTTATTCCTAGGTATTTTATTTTTGTTTTTGCTATATCCAATGGGATATTTTTCTTGATTTTTCCTTCTGCTGTTTCATTCTTGGTATACAAAAATATCTTTGATTTCTGTATATTGACTTTGTATCTGGCTGCTTGGCCAAATTTATTTATTAGGTTGAGCATTTTTTTTTTTGCTGAGTCTATGGGATTTCTACGTACACTATCATGTCATGTGCAAACAAGGATAATTTTGTTTCCTCCTTTCCAATTTGTATGCCTTTTATTTCCTTTTCTTGTCTAATAGCTGTGGCTAAGACTTCCAATACTATATTGAATAGAAGTGGTGAAAGTGGACAACCTTGTCTTGTTCCTGATTTTAGTGGAAAAGAATTTATTTTTTGCCTGTTGAGTATGATGTTGGCTGTAGGTCTCTCATATATGGTCTGTATTATGTTGCGCAATGCTCCCTCTATTCCCACGTTGCTGAGTGTTTTTATGATAAATGGGTGTTGTACCTTATGAAATGCTTTTTCCGCATCTGTTGATATGATCATGTGATTTTTGTCTTTGCTTTTTTCTTATGTGATAAATTAACTTTACTTATTTTTGAGTGTTGAACCATCCTTGCATTCCTGGGATGAATCCCACTTGGTAATGGTGTATGATCTTTTTAATGTATTGTTCGATGTGGTTTGTGAATATTTTGTTGAGGATTTTAGCATCTATGTTCATCAGCATCTATATTGGCTTGAAGTTTTCTTTCTTTGTTGTGTTTTTATCTTGTTTTTGGGATTAGGATGATCTGGCTTCATAAAAAGAGTTTGGGAGTCTTCCATCATTTTGGAATTTTTTGAATAGTCTGTGAAGGATAGAGGTTAGCTCTTCATTAAATGCTTTGTAGAATTCTCCTGTGAAGCTATGTGGCCCATGGCTTTTGTGTGTCAGGAGTTTTTTGATTACTGATTCAATTTCATCAGCTGTTATTGGTCTGTTCAGGCTTTCTGCTTCTTCTTCATTGGGTTTTGGAAGATTATATTTTCTTGAAACTTGTCCATTTCATCTAGGTTTTCAAATTTCTTGGCATACATTTCTTCATAGTAGTTTCTTACAATCCTTCATATTTCTGTGGTGTCAGTTGTAATCTCTCCTCTTTCATTTCTGATTGTGTTTATTTGAGTTCTCTCTCTCTTTTTTTCTTGATGAGCCTGCTTAAAGGCTTGTCAATTTTGTTTATTCTTTCAAAGAACCAGTTCCTGGTTTCATTGATCCTTAGAATTGTGCTTTTAGTCTCTATGTCATTTAATTCTGCTCTGATCTTGGTTTTTTACTTGCTCTATGCTGTGTTTGTTATTGTTCCTCGAGTTTTTGTAGGCGTAGGGTTAAGTTGTTTGTTTGAAATATTTTTATCTTTTTTTTTGTGGCCTGTATCAGTATGAACTTCCATCTGCGGACTGCCTTTCCTGTGTCCCATAAGTTTTGGGTCAATGTGAGTTCCTTGTCATTTGTTTCAAGAAACTTTTTGATTTTCTCCCTAATTTCATTCTTTTACCATTCATTGTTTAATAGCATGCTATTCAATCTCCATGATTTTGAGGGTTTTGTGATTTTTTTCCTTGGCGTTGGTTTCTAGTTGCAGTCCCTTGTGGTTGGAGAAAATGCTTCGTATGATTTCAATTTTCTTGAATTTGTTGAGGTTTGTTTTGTGTCCTATCATGTGGTCTATCTTTGAAGATATTCCATGTGCATTTCAAAAGAATGTGTATTTAGTTACTTTGGGATGAAGGACTCTCTATATATCAGTTCAGTCCATTTCATCTAGAGTGTTGTTCAATGCCACTATATCTTTGTTGATATTTTGTTTGGAAGATCTGTCCATTTTTGACAGTGGGGTGTTAAAATCTCCTATTATAATTGTGTTGCTATGAATATCTTTCTTGAAGTCCTCTAAGATTTGCTTGATGTATTTAGGTACTCCTACATTGGGTTCATATTTATTTACAATGTTTATGTCTTCTTGGTGGATTCTTCCCTTCAGTATTATGAGGTGACCTTCCAGGTCTCTCTTTATGGCTTTTCTTTTGAAGTCTATTTTGTCCGATATGAGTATTGCTATCCTGGCTTTTGTTTCATGTTCTTTTGCTTGGACAATTTGTTTCCAGCCGTTCACTTTGAGTCTGTGTAGGTCTTTTGTCTTGAGGTGGGTCTCATGTAGGCAGCATATGTGTGGGTCATGCTTTCTTATCCATTGAGCTATTCTTTGTCTTTTATTGGAGCATTTAATCCATTTACATTTAAGGTTATTATTGATAGGTATTTATTCATTGCCATTTTCATACCTGTATTTCTCTCTCTCTCTCTCTCTGTCTCTCTGTCTCTGTCTCTGTCTCTATTGCTTTCTTTGTCTCTCTGTCTTTTCCTTCCTTTCCTTAAAGCAGTTCCTTTAGTATCTCTTGCAGAATTGGTTTGGTAGACATGTATTCTTTTAGACTTCTTTTATCTGGGAAGCTCCTTGTTTGGCCTTCTATCTTGATTGAAAGCCTTGCTGGATAAATTGGCCTTGGTTGTAGGCCTTTCGTTCTTGTTATTTGGAATATTTCTTGCCATTCTCTTCTGGCTTGGTGCATTTCCATTGAGAAGTCAGCTGCTAACCTTATCAGGTCTCCCTTGTATGTTACTTCCTTTTGCTCTCTTGCTGCCTTTAAGATGGTCTCTTTTTCCTGGAATTTTGCCATTTTAATTATGATGTGTCCTGAAGTGGGCCTGTTTGGGTTCTTCTGGATTGTGACTCTCTGTGTTTCCTGGATTTGTGTGACTTTTTCTGTCATCAAATTAGGGAAGTTTTCCATCATTACTTTCTCAAACAGGTTTTCTATTCCTTATTCTTCTTCTCCTTCTGGTATCCCTATTATACGGATATTATTCTGTTTCATATTGTCTTGCATTTCTCTTAATCCCTCTTCATTCTTTCTGAGCCTCTTTTCCTTTTCTTGCTCTGTCTGGGTGTTTTTTTCTATTTTGTCCTCCAACTCGCTGATGAGATGTGCTTCACCGATTCTGCTTTTTGTTCCTTCTACTATGTTCTTCAGTTCAGAAATTGTGTTCCTTATTTCCTCTTGGCCCTTGTCGATAGTTTCTATTTCCTTTTTCATGTTGATATACTTTGCAGTGAATTCATCATAGCTTCCCTGTAGTTTCTGGTAGCTCATTGAGAGCTCATGGAGCTTCCTGACAACCATTGCTTTGAACTCAGTATCTGATAGTTGAGATGCCTCTGTTTTATTTAGTATTCTTTCTGGGGCTCCTCCTTTCTTTTAGTTTGGGTATTGTTTCTTTGTCTTCCCATTATTTGTGAGACTCTTGTTGTTTCCCTCAACTTCTTAAATCGATCTGTTCTGGCTCCCTGGGTTTATGGTGTGAACTTCTGTGGTAGAATACCTGTGAGATTCAGTGGTGCAGTCTTCTTCTCGTATCCTGTTGTTCACAACTTCCACTGTCTCAACTGCTATATGCCTTCTTTTTGGGCCCAACTTTGTTTTTTTTCACAGTTCCAGGTTTGTTTGTTTGTTGTTTTGTCTCACTTGTGGGTATTTAAAAAGAGTAAAGGGGAAAAAATGAAAAATTAAGTAAGAAAAAAGAAGAGGAATGAAGTGGAGATAATATTGGAACGAAAGGAAGAGGGAATAAAACAAGAGAGAAGTAAAGAGAGGTAAAAGGAGTTGAGGGGTAGAAAAGAAGATAAAAATAAAGAAATAATAATTAAAAACAATTATATAAACAAATACACAAGCAAAAAACAAAGGAAAAAGAAGAAACAAAGAAACAACAAAAATACAAAACCTCAAAGAAAAAAACTCTTTCTGTTTTCATACTTGCCGAGCTTGTTTTTCTGTTCTTGCTGGCTGCAATGGTGGAGGGGTGATGATATCGCTTTTCTCTGTGTTCAGTACTCAGTCATCTTTGCGCTACTCTCCTGAGACCTAGTCTGGTGCCTTTCCTCACAGCGAGTTGGGTGTGTGTTCTGAGTCTCCTGGAGTGCACGCTCTTTCTCGAGTTTATGGGTGTGAGCTTGGGTCTCCGGTCGCGTGCGGCCATCTCCGTTGGCCCCTGGGCAGCTTTCTGCAGTGGCACGGGCGCCTATGGTTCAGCGGCTGTCTGCAGTCATGCTGGCGACTATGGACCCACAGCTGTCTCCAGTGGTGCAGGGCCTATGATCCTGCAGCCCCGTGTCACGTGTGTGCCTATGGTACCTCGGCCATCTGCAGTCGCATGTGCGTGCATGCGTACGCCGGTGACAGCTGTCTTCAGTGGCACATGCCTATGATCTCTTGTGCACCTATGATATTGCGCCCATCTGCGGTCACGCGTGGGGCGCCTATTTTCATGCAGCCATCTCCGTTCATGAGCGCAGCTGTCTGCAGTCCAGTCGCACAGCGACCATGATCGCTCAGCCCATTTTAGTGGTTGACCCGGCTCCCTCCCTAGAGCCTTGTGGCAGGCCTGGCAAGCGCCGGGTCGGGGCCTCACCTGCCCTGGTTTCTGTGATGATCCTGGGCTCCTATTGTTCTGAAGTACTCTCCTTACTGACTGGTTTTTCAATGTCTACTACAATTTTCCATCTCCTATTCTCAAATATGCTGTGTTACTGTTGTTTCTCTGCTCTGTTCTTCTGAAGATCGGCCAGATTTTTCTCCCATGTGTAGGGGGAAGTGGAACTGCTCCCTCCTACCGCGCCGCCATCTTCCTTCTCCAAAATTTCATTCTTTTTTATGGCCAAAACATATTTCATTATGTGACTTCTGGCCAAGATGGAGGCATAGGTGGACACACTGTGCCTCCTTGCACAACCAAAATTAAGGACAACAAGGATTTAGAAACAAGAAAACAACCAGAACTGAGAGAAAATTGAACTGTACGGAGGTCCGACAACCATTCATCCAGAATAGTAAGAGGGGCGGAGTTGTGGCAGGAGGAAGTAGAGGTTGGTTGGCCCGGGTGCACAAGCAGCTGCTGGCTGACCTGGGCCTGCAGGTGGCAGCCAGCAGGCCCCAGGCGCACAGGTGGCTGGCTGACTAGGTGGTCCCACATTCATGCGCAGATAATCCAGGCGAAAACGGGGAACAAGACAGAACTCGCAACCCAGGACACCAGTGCTGGGAAATAAAACCTAAAAACACTGAGACCCCACCCCACATACAGCGTCATAACCCAGCAAGTGGGCTGCTCTGTCCTTGTGAACACCTAAGGCTGCTCCCCTCACTATGTAACAGCTTTGACCAGATCCCCCAAAAAATGGCTCAAAAGGGAGAACAGATCAAAGCCTCAGAGCCAATTTGTCTAAGCAACGAAGAGATAGCCAACGTATCAGATGCACAGTTCAAAGCCCTGGTGATCAGGATGCTTACAGAATTGGTTGATTTTGCTCACAAATTAGATGAACAAATGAAGGCTACAATAAGTGAAATGAAAGAAAATGCACCGGGAACCAACAGAGATGGGAGGAAAACTGGGACTCACATCAATGGAGTGGACCAGAAGGAAGAAACAAACAACCAAACAGAAAACAAGGAAGAAATAAGAATTCAAAAAAATGAGGAGATGCTTAGGAACCTTTGGGACATCTTTAAATGTCCCAACATCCGAATTAGTACCAGAAGGGGAAGAAGAGCAACAAGTGGAAAACTTATTTGAACAAATAATAAAGGAGAACTTCCCCAAACTGGCAAAGGAAATAGACTTCCAGGAAGTCCAGGAAGCTCAGAGAGTCCCAAAGAAGTTGGACTCAATGAGGAACACACCAAGACACATCATAATTACATTAGCCAAGATTAAAAGAAGGAGAGAATTCTAGAAGCAGCAAGGGATAGGGGGACAGTCACCTACAAAAGAGTTCCTATCAGACTGTCAGCTGATTTCTCAAAAGAGACCTTCCACGGGAGAAGGGGCTAGAAAGAAATATTCCAAGTCATGAATGGCATCTACATTCTACATCCTTCCTTGGAAGGACCTACATCCAAGATTGCTCCATCCAGCAAAACTTTCATGTAGAGTGTAAGACAGATCAAGAGCTTCTCAGATAAGGTCAAGTTAAAGAAGTTCATTGTTGCAGAGCGTTCAGCCTGGTTTCAGGAGTTGTAACCCTCACTCCATGGTGGACTGTGTAAGAGCCAAGGGACCCACTTCATCTGGGTCTGTTCTGTCAAGAGGATGTGAGCTACTAATGAGACAAAGCTTATCTCCCTGGCAGGAGCACCGCTTCTGCCTCATCCATCTCTGGCCCCAATGCCTGGTCGGTAGTCAATGACGGGTAAGACTCCTCACGGGAGGGGCAACCTAAGCCAGACACAACCACTTGGGAGGCCCTCATGGAAAGACTCGGGGGGCTGCAGCAAAGAGGATGTGATGGACCCTCGCCCCCCGGCTATTCTGACATAGCCTGAGTCCTCATTTCTGTCTGGGAGATGTCTTCTGCTTCCTAATGGGCTTAAAGCCTGAAACTATGAGGGCAAGCGGTGCAGCCCTGTGCCGTCCAGGATGGTTCCCCCGGGCAATCAGGCATAAGAAAGAATTCTTAAAGTCCTGTGAAATCTGCTTTGCTAAGAGTGCTCTCATTTAAATGATAAGGTTCCCAGGAGGAAATGGGTATGTCTCCCAAAGTTTTGCATCCCCCTTTCTGGACACACATTGACTCAGATTAATCCCTCAGATTTCTTTGACATGTTAAACCTGTATTCCAGTGTACTGGAACCCAATAAAAGCCCAGTGAGGAAGGGGCTCTGGGTCATTCTCCTCTGAGAGTTTGTCCACCTCTCCTCCCCAGGTAGAATATGTCTTGGTAGTTTTTATTTTCATCCATGATGGAGGGATGGGGCTCTGCGGGCGGAGCCCCCTCACATCTGGTGCCCAGAACAGGGGCCCCCACAGTTCATCATCACCAAGCCCTTATTATGTGAAATGTTAAAAGGACTTATCTAAGAAAAAGAAAATAAAAAATAGGACAGTAGAAAGATAGCAAACTCACAGCTATTAACAACCACACCTAAAACAAAAGCAAAGTAAGAAAACAGCTAGAACAGTAACAGAAACACAGAAATGGAGATCATATGGAGGGTAATCAACAGGGGATTGGGAGGAGAAGAGAGGGGGAAGGTACAGAGAATAAGTAGCATAGATGGTGGGTAGAAAATAGAGAGGGGGAGGGCAAGAATAGTGTGGGAAATGTAGAAACTAAAGAACTTGTAATACATGAACTTGAACTAATTGGGGGGATGTGGGTGGGTGGGGGTGTGCAGGGTAGAGGGCAATGATTGGGGAGAAATGGGACAGTGTAATAGCATAATCAATAAAATATAATTTAAAAAACATTCCATTTTGTACATGCAACACTTCTTTATCTCTTTGTCTACTGATGGCCACTAGGTTGTAGGTTGCATCCAAATTTTCGGCTATTGTAAATGATGTTGCAATAAACGTATGGATGTGTATAGCTTTTTGATTTAGTGTTTTGGGTTTCTTCAGATAAATATGCAGAAGTAGAGGTGCTGGTCCTTTTTTGTCTCCTGTTACATCCTCTGTTTTATAGTCTGTTTTCTCTGGTATATGTATTGCTACCCCAGCATTTTTGTTTTGTGTTGTTTCCATTTTCTTGAAATATTTTTTCCATCATTTTGTCTGTGTGTGTCTTTTGATCTGAAGTGAGTCTCCTGTACACAACATAGGTAAGAGTCTTATTTTGTTATTCATTCAGTCACCATATGTTTTTGTTTGGAGCATTTAATTCATTTACATTTAAAGTAATTGTTTTTTTTTAAAATGAGGAAATATATATTTTTATTTTATTGTTGTTCAAGTACACTTATCTAGATTTTCCCCCCAAAACTCCCTCATACCCCTGCCATCCCTACCTCCCTCCCCTGATTCCAGCACCCTTAGTTTTGTCCATGTGTCCTTTATATTTTTTCCTGAAAAGCCTTTTTCCCTTCCCCCCATTGTCCCCTCCCACCTCTCCTCTGGTTACTCTCAGTTTGTATTTAATTTCAATGTGTCTGGTTATATTTTGCTTGTTTGTATGTTGTGTTGATTTGGTTCCACTTAAAGGTGACATCATATGGTATTTGTCTTTCACTGCCTGGCTTCTTTCACTTAGCATAATGCTCTCCAGTTCCATCCATGCTGTCACAAGGGGTAGGGGTCTTTCTTTCTTTCTGCTGTGTAGTAGTCCATCATGTAGATGTACAATAGTGTTTTAATCCATTCATTTACTGATGGGCACTTAGGTTGCTTCCAGCACTTAGCTATTGTAAATTTTGTGCTGCTATAAACATTGGGGTGCATAGGTTCTTCTGGATTGGTGTTTCAGGGTTCTTAGGATATAATCCCAGTAGTGGAATCGTGGAGTCAAAAGGCAGTTCCATTTTCAGTTTTCTGAGAAAATGCATACTGTTTTCCACAGTGGCTGCACCAGTCTGCATTCCCACCAATAGTGAACTAGGGTTCCCTTTTCTCCACATCCTCTCCAACACTTGTTTGTTGCTTTGTTTATGATGGCCATTCTGACTGGTGTGAAGTGGTATGTCATTGTGGTTTTAATTTGCATCTCTCTGATGGCTAGTGATGCTGAGCATCTTTTCATATATCTCTGGATCCTCTGCATATCCTCCTTGGAGAAGTGTCTATTCAGGTCTGTTGCTGACTTTTTAACTGAGTTGTTCTTCTTTGTAGAGTGTGGTCATGTGAGTTCTTTATGTATTTTAGAGGTCAAACCCTTGCCTGAGGTATCATTGGCAAATATGGTTTCCCATACAGTTGGTTCTCTTTTCATTTTCATGCTTTTTTTTTTTTTAGCCCTGCAGAAGCTTTTTATCTTGATGAGCTCCTATTTGTTTATTGTTTCCTTTATGTCCCTTGCTCTAGGGGATGTGTCGGTGGAAATATTGCTGTGTGGAATATCTGAGATTTTCCTGCCTATGTTCTCATGTAGTGTGGTGGGGCTCTGCCCGCAGGCCCTTTCCCCACCTGCCCAACCACTGCCACAGATGAAATCAAGTCTACCAAGAGATATCTGCTTGGGAGGAAAGGTGGTGGATCTCTCAAAGGAGAAGGGCCAAAAGCCTCTTCCTCAATGGGCTTTTATTGGGTCATTTTGCATAGGAATACAGGCTCATTAATCATTATCAGGCAGTATGGATCAAACAGTAGATAATGTACAAAGAACTCTGAGGGCCTATTTTGAGTCAGGGTCAGATAGCTAAAGAACAGTAAAACTTTGAGGAACAAATTCACTTCTTGCTTGGATCCTTATTTAATTGAGAGCATTCTAAATAAAACAGGTTTCACAGGATTTTACATCTTTTTTCTTAGGCCTGATCACCCTAGGGAACCCACCCTTTCCAGCACAGGGCTACACCCACCACCAGCATTGTTTCAGTCTTAAGTCAGGCAGGGTAAGCAAGGCAGCCAAGAGATTAGGACACTTCTCACAGACAGAATGAGAACTCAGGCTATGTCATAGCTCTGGGTCCCCTTTTGCTATAGCCTCCGAAGTCCTTCCTTGGGGCTTCCACGTGATCATGCCTGTCTTAGGTCATTACCCCCTTGGGGAATCTTACCCATCATTGGCTAGAGGATCAAACATTGGGGGCCAGTTATGGATGAAGTAAAAGGAGCAGAAGTGGCACCCATGCCAGAGAGATAAGCCTTGTCTCCTTCGTGGCTTATGGTCCGAAGGTCACTCACTCCTCCTTAGCCATGTGGGAGTTACAGTTCCTGAAACTAGGCACAGTGGTTCCCAACACTGTAGGACTTTAATGGTATCATAGTTTATATTTAAAACTTTTACCCACCTTGAATTTATTTTTGTGTATAGCATAATTTGGTGATCAAGTTTCATTTTTTTTTTTTGCATGTAGTTGTCCAGCTCTCCCAACACCATTTGTTGAAGAGGTTATTTTGGCTCCATTTTATGCTGCTGCCCCCTTTGTCGAATATTAATTGTCTATAGAGAGTTGAGTTTATTTCTGGGCCCTGTATTCTGTTCCACTGGTCTGTGTCTGTTCTTATGCCAGTACCAGACTGCTTTGATTACAGTGGCCTTGTAATTTTGTTTGACATCGGGTGTTGTGATCCCTCCTACTTTGTTCTTTCTCAGAATTGCTGCAGCTATTCAGGGTTGTTTACGGTTCCGTGTAAATTTTTGAAGTGTTTGTTCTATGTCTGTGAAATATGCCATTGGTACTTTAATAGGGATTGCATTGAATCTATAAATTGCTTTGGGTAGTTTGGACATTTTGATGATGTTAATCCTTCTGATCCATGAATATGGTACATGCTTCCATTTATTTGTGTCTTCCTTAATTTATTTCTTCAGTGTTGTGTACTTTTCTGAATACAGGTCTTACGTCGGTGGTTAGGTTTATTCCTAGGTAATTTTTTCTTGTTACTATATGAAATGGGATTTTTTTTCTGACTTCTGTTTCTGATGTTTCATTGTTGGTATATAAAAATGCCTGTGGTTCCTGAATATTGACTTTGTATCCCACTGTTTTGCCAAATTAATTTATTATGTCGAGCAGCTTTTTGGCCAAGTCTATAGGATTTTCTATGTATACTATCATGTCATCTGTAAACAATGATAGCTTTGTTTCCTCCTTTCCAATTTGTATGCCTTTTATTTCCTTTTCTTGTCTAATCGCTGTGGCTAAGACTTCCAATACTATATTGAATAGAATTGGTGAAAATGGACAACCTTGTCTTGTTCCTGATTTTAGTGGAAAAGAATTTAGTTTTTTCCCGTTGAGTATGATGCTGGCTGTAGGTCTCTCATATGTGGTCTGTATTATGTTGAGGAATGCTCCCTCTATTCCCACTTTGCTAAGTGTTTTTATCATAAATGTGTGGTGTACCTTATCAAATACTTTTACTGCATTTATTGATAGGATCATGTGATTTTTGTTATTGCTTTTGTTTATGTGATGTGTTATGATTATTGACGTGCAAATATTGTACCATCCTTGCATCCCTGGGATGAATCCCATTTGATCATGGTGTATGATCTTTTTAATGTATTGTTGGATGTGGTTTGCCAATATTTTGTTGAGGATTTTAGCATCTATATTCATCAGTGATATTGGCCTGAAGTTTTTTTTCTTTGCTGTGTCTTTATCTGGTTTTGGGATTAGGCTGATGCTGGCTTCATAAAAAGAGTTTGGGAGTCTTCCATTTTCTTGGATGTTTTGGAATAGTATGTGAAGGATAGGGGTTAGCTCTTCCTTAAATGCTTTGTAGAATTCTTTTGTGAAATCTCGTGGTCCAGGGCTTTTAGGACGTTTTTTAAATTACTTCTTCATTTTCAGCAGTTGTTGTTGGACTATACAGGCTTTTTGCTCTTCCCCATTGAGTTTTGGAATATTATATTTTTCTAGGAAATTTTCCATTTTATCTAGGTTTTTAAATTTCTTGGCATATAGTTGTTTGTAGTAATTTCTTAAAATCCTTTGTATTTCCTTGGTATCAGTTGTAATCTCTCCTCTTTCATTTCTGATTGTGTTTATTTGAGTCCTGTCTCTTTTTTTCTTGATGATTCTTCTTTTAGGCTTGTCTGTTTCATTTAACTGGTCAAAGAACCAGTTGCTGGATTTATTGATCCTTAGAATTGTGTTTTAGTCTCTATGTCATTTAATTGTGCTCTGGTCTTGGTTATTTCATTCCTTCTACTTGCTCTGGGTTGTCTTTGTTGTTGTTCTTGGAGTTCATGTAGTTGTAGGGTTAGGTTGTTTATTTCAAATGTTTCTATTTTGTTTAGGTAGACCTGTATGGATATGAAGTTCCCTCTCAGGACTGCCTTCGCTGTGTTTCATAAGTTTTGGATTGTTGTGAGTTCAATTTCATTTGTTTCCAGATACTTTTTGATTTCTTCGTTGATCTCATTCTTGATTCATTCATTGTTTAATAGCATGCTATTCAATCTCCATGAGTTTGAGTGTTTTGGAGTTTTTTACTTGAGGTTGGTTTCCAGTTTCAGTCCCTTGTGGTCAGAGAAAATGCTTGATATGGTTTTAATTTTCTTGAATTTGTTGAAGCTTGTTTTGTGTCCTATGATGTGGTCTATCTTTGAAAATATTCCATGTGCATTTGAAAAGACTGTATATTTTGATTCTTTGGGCCAAAAGGCTCTATATACATCAGATAATGTTCATTTGACCTAGGACATTGTTCAGTGCTGTAATGTCTTTGTTGATATTTTGTTTGGATGATCTATCCATTGTTAACAGTGGGTATTGAAATCTGGTAGTATAATTGTGCTGGTGTCAATATCTTTCTTGAAGTCCTCCAAGATTTTCTGTATGTATTTGGGTGCTCTTGTGTTGGTTGCATATATATGTTTACAAATGTGTATGTCTTCTTGATGGATTCTTCCCTTGAGTATTATGAAGTGACCTTCTGGGTCTCTTTTCGTAGCCATTTTTTTTTTGAAGTCTAGTTTGTCTATATGAGTATTGGTATGCCAGCTTTTTTTCTTGTCCATTTGGTTGGAAAATTTGTTTCCAGGCCTTCACTTTCAGTCTGTGTAAGTCTTTTGTCCTGAGGTGGGTCTCTTGTAGGCAGCATTTGTGTGGGTCGTGCTTTCTTATCCATTCAGCTGTTTGATGTCTTTTGATTGGAGTGTGTAATCTGTTTATGTTTAAGGTTATTATATTAGGTACTTATTCATTGCCATTTTTTTGTGCCCGTTTCCTCTTTTTCTCACTCTTTTCCTTCCTTTTCTTAAAGGAGTCCCTTTAGCCTATTTTACTGTGCTGGTTTGTTGGAGGTGTATTCTTTTATCCTTCTTTTGTCTGGGAAACTCCTTATTTTAACTTTCATTTTAATGGGAACCTTGCTGGATAGAGTAGTATTGGTTGCATGCATTTGTTTTTCATTACTTGGAATATTTCTTGCCATTCCCTTCTGGCTTGTAATGTTTCTGTTGAGAAAACAGCTGCTAGTGTTATCATGCTCCCTTTTGTGTTACTTTATATTTCTCTCTTGGTGCCTTTAAAATTCTCTTTGTGTTGAAATTTTGTCGTTTTAATTAGGATGTGTTTTAGAGTGGGCATCTTTGGGTTCATCTTGATTGGGACCCTCCATGCTTCCTTAAATGTGCATGGCTTTTCCCCTCTCCAGGTTAGGAAAGTTCTCTGTCATTATTTTTTCAAACAGGTTTTTTATCCCTTGCTCCTCTTCTTCTCCTTCTGATATTCCTATGATTTGAATGTTGTTGTGTTTCATGTTGTCATGAAGTGCTCTTGAGCTATCCCTATACTTTTTAAGTTCTTTTTCATTCTCCTGTTGTACCTGCGTATTTTTCTACCTTGTCTTCCAGCTGACTAATTTGTTCCTCTGCTTCATCCACCCTGCTTATATTTCCTTCTAGTGTATATTTTATTTCAGATAAGATATTCTTCATTTCCTTCATTTTTTATTTTTAGTTTTTATTTCCTTTTTCATGCTGTTGTAGTTCCCACTTAGTTTCTTGTAGTTGTCAGTGAGTTCTGTGAGCTTCCTCATAACCATTCATTTGAATTCTGTATCTGATAGTTTGCTTACCTCTATTTCATTTAGCTCTTTTACCGGGGAATCTTACATTCCTTTTGATTGCAGGTTCTTTCCTTGTCTCCTCATTTTAGGTGACTCTTCTTTTTTGTTTTTCTGTCTCAGAATGTTCTGCTTTGCCAGCTGCATTCGTGGAATGTCCTTCTGTGGTAGGAGTTTGGTGGGACTCAGCCAATGTGGTCTCTTGATCTCCTTGTCTGGATGCTGTAGGGTTGTCTTTTCTCCTGTGTGGGATCTCTTGTTATGCTTGGTCTTTATTTGTGGTGGCTTCTTTGTTGGTAGGTTCTCCCCTCCAGTTGGCTTGCTGGTAGTCACAACTCCAACCTTGTCTTGTATGCTGTTGTACAGGTATTGGTTAACAAAGCAGTGTTACCAGACAACCAAACCTATCAGACAAGCAAATGTATGTCAGCAAAAAGGATGCACTCCCACCACATCAGCAATCTCAATTGCAATTGAACAAATATTAATGAAGGTAAAGTGAGATTACAGATATTATAAGATAGGACCAAGGGAATATGAGAAGACTAAAAGAGGGGCAATGTTATTGAGTGATAAGAGGGATGAGACTTGGTAAGACTAGGGATAGAATTGAGGTGAAGAGAGGGAGAGAACAAAATTTAAGATGTCAGTTTAGTCTTTATTTCAATGGTTATATTCAATGGTTCAATGGTTAATGTTTGTTTTATTAGCTTCTACTTACAGTAATTGGAGGGGAGTGGGGAGAGGGATAATGGGGTAAAATATGGTAAGGTCCATCAAGGAAAATGTATAAGGGGCACTAGGACAAAGCTAGAACGGGTAGGTTTAAGGTTGGCAGGTGGGGAAGGGTGGGGCAGGGGGGCGTGGTGGGGTGAAAATGGAGACAACTGTATTTGAACAACAATTAAAAAATGTAAAAAAGAATTAAAGTGTAAGTAAAACATGAAAGGGTGATGGGAACAATTGGGTAAGAAAAGGGAAGCTTATACTAGGAGGTCTGAAAGCAAATTGAAAAAGTACTGGACCAACAGGAGCAAAATTGCAGAAAAACCACAGCATGGTCGACAACCATGACAACTGCATGAAGTTTAATGAAGGTGGAACGGGAATATGGATATTGTACAAAAGTGAAAAGTGAACATGAGATGTTTATTGAAAAGAAAAATAATTTTGAGAGTCTGGGGGAATCAAACTATTAAGAGTAAGGAGTAAAGCATAGGTTTAGAGAGGGGGAAAATGAGTCAGCTGATCAGGGGTAGGGGGAAGGCAAAATGGAGCAAGACAGGGAGAGTATTCTATGAGATTTAAAGTACAAACAAATAGGAGTTCTGTTGGAGAAGTACAGCAACAACCATAGTATTTCACCCAACTAGCTACTGTTTATAAAAGATGGATAAGAAATTAGACTCTTATAAGAGCAGCAAAAGAATGTGAGCTGACTTAAGAAAGAACACTTATGCGAGGTTAGATGGAGGAGAAATAGAGTAAAGGATAGGAACACAGAATAGTGTGAGAGAAAATAAAGTTTATCACAACATTAAAAAGGCTCAGAAAGATGGCAAAATGGATTAAGACCAGGGAAGGGTGTTGTATGGGATTTGGAATAACAATAATATGATAAAAAATATATAATTTGGCCTTGGTTTGTGTGGCTCGGTGGATTGAGCACCAGACTGTGAAACAGCGGGTTGTTGGTTACATTCCTGGTCAGAGCACATGCCTGGGTTGCAGGTCAGGTCCCTAGTGGGTGGCTTGTTGAGGCAACCACACATTGATGTTTCTCTCCCTCTCTTTCTCCCTCCCTTCCCCTCTGTCTAAAAATAAATAAGTAAAATCTTAAAAAAATACATATATATATAATTTGAATAAAACAAATGAAAAGACTAAGAGTTGTGAGTTATTTGGCATATGAGTGAAGTGAAAGAAGTTAAAATGCAATATGATAAGGAGAAAAAAATGAAAAAACCTAAATAAACAACAAAAAAGAAATTAAAAAATACATGCAAGTTCTGATGAAGAGTAACGTGAAATTTGTCTCAGTTGTTAGTGTTTGCCTTCTGACTTCACTCTGGATCTGTTTCTGGTTTTGTCTCAGCTCCAGGTCTTACTATCTTACTCTTGGGGAAAAAAAACCCAACACAGAAAAATCCTGCTGATGGTTGTTAAGCCTGCTAGGCTGTTTTTGCCAATCTTCCCTGGTCCTGCAGGCAATGGGGGTTTGGGCTTGTTTTTATTTTCTGGTGGTTTGGCAAGGAAGTGGGCTCTGTCTGGGTTACAATAATCACAATTGCCCAGCTTCCTGCCCACTCCCTCAGAGCACTGTGGGGTCTACACTCTTTACTTTGTGCAGTTGCTCTGGGCTGGTACCAATAAACCACCTTGCTTTGCACCCCTTTGAAATCCATGAGTTGGGCTGAGTGGGAGCAAATTGCACCCACAATCCTCTTTCCCTGATGGCCAGGCAGCTACACATGTGAGGTCCCTGCCCAGTGCACCTCAGTTCCCCTTTTGAAAAAATCTCTTTGGGTACCAATGCTACTTAGAGCCTCTGCCTGGCTTTCCACATTTTCCAACTCTTTGGGAAGTCCAGAGTCTATCTCAGACATGGCCAGTTGCGGCCCACCTCTTCTACCAGCTCCAGGTGCTGTCAGGATCTCCCCCACTCTCTGGCACTGTCCTGGCCAGCAACCACCAACCCATCTTTGGGGAATTGCTAGCTGTGTGTGTGCCTGCAGGCCTTCTCCCCTGACCCCAGTGACTTTATACATTCAAGTCTCTCCTGCCACAGGTCTGCAATTTGCCTGCCCTGGGAGGGGAGGGAGCCTCTAGGCTGCTATCACTGACCCAGCTGTCTTCCTGAGTTTTCCCTGTGGCAGCTGTGGTTTCTGGTGCCACATCTGGGGACTTGCCCCATCTGCCAATAGAACCTCCTTACTGCTTTGAAGCGGTAAGGAGCGTCCTCTGCATACTTAGGCTTCCAAACTTCATATCAACTAAGAATCTGTTGGCTGTTCTCTTTGTCCTTCTGAAGATAAGCTAATTGTCCCACTTGGGTGTATGAGCAAGTGGGCTCAGCTCCCACCTACTTTGTTGCCATCTTCTCTATATCTATTGTTATTTTATTATCCTATTTTTGATATTTCTTCTTTTTAAAGAAGACTCTTTAAAATGTCTTGTAATATTGATTTGGTGGTGATGAGCTCCTTTAGTTTTTTTCTTCTCTGAGAAGGTCTTTATCCATCCTTTGAATCTAAATGATAACTTTGCTGGGTCTAAAAGAATAATCTTGGCTGTACATCCTTACTTTTCATCACTTTGACTATTTTGTGCCAATCCCATCTGGCCTGCGGTGTTTCTGTTGAGAAATCAACTGACAGTCTTATGAAACTTCCCTTGTAGGTAACTAACTGCTTGTCTCTTTCTGCTTTTAAGAGTCTCTCTGTCTTTAACCTTTGGCTTTTTAATTATGTGTCTTAGTGTGTCCAGTTTGGGTTCATCTTGTTTGGGACTCTGTGCTTCCTGGACTTGTATGCCTATTTCCTCCATCAGCTTAGGGCAGTTTTTCATCATTTTTCAAATAGGCTTTCTTTTTTTATATAAATATGTTTTCTTGATTATGCTATTACAGTTGTCCCTTTTTCCCCTCCCCTTTGCTCCCCTCTGCCCTGTACCCCCCATCCCACCATCATTCCCTACCTTGGTTCATGTCTGTGAGTCATATGTATAAGTTCTTTGGCTTCTCCATTTCCCATGTTGTTCTTAACCACCCCCTGTCTATTTTGTACCTACCATTTATGCTTCTTATTCCTGTACTTTTTCTCCCATTCTCCCCTCTCCTCCTCCCCACTGATAACCCTCCATGTGATCTCTATTTCTGTGAATCTGTTCCTGTTCTAGTTGTTTCCTTAATTCATTTTTGTTTTTGTTTTTGATCTTTCAGGTTGGGTTGTTGATAGTTGTGAGTTTGTTGTCATTTTCTGTTGTGGACCGTTCAGCCTGGTTTCAGGAGTTGTAACCCTCACCCCATGGTGGGCTGTGTAAGAGCCCAAGGGACCCACTTCATCTGGGTCTGTTCTGTCACAAGGACGTGACTTACTAAGGAGACAAAGCTTATCTCCCTGGCAGGAGTGCTGCTTCTGCCTCTCTGGCCCCATTGCTTGGTTGGCAGTCAATGATGGGTAAGACTCCTCATGGGAGGGGCAACCTAAGCCAGACACGACCACTTGGGAGGCCTCATGGAAGGACTTGGGGGGTTGCAGCAAAGAGGCTGTGATGGACCCTCGCCCCCCGGCTATTCTGACATAGCCCGAGTCCTCATTTCCATCTGGGAGATGTCTCCTGCTTCCTAATCGGCTTAAAACCTGAAACTGTGGGGGTGAGCGGTGCAGCCCTGTGTTGGCCTGGACAGTTCCCTGGGTGATCGGGCATAAGAAAGAATTCCTAGTCCTGTGAAACCTGCTTTGCTAAGAGTGCTCTCATTTAAATGATAAGTGTCCCAGGAGGAAACGAGTATGTCTCCCAAAGTTTGGCAACCCCCTTTCCTGACAAACACTGGCTCGGATTAAGCCCTCAGATTTCTTTGACATGTTAAACCTGTATTCCGGTGTATTTGAGCCCAATAAAAGCCTAGTGAGGATGGGGCTCTGGGTCATTCTCCTCTGAGAGTTTGACCCCTTTCCTCCCCAAGCAGAAGATGTCTTGGTAGTTTTTATTTTCATCCGTGACGAAGGGATGGGGCTCTGCGGGCGGAGCCCCCCACATCTAGCACCCAGGACAGGGGCCCCCTCAATTTTCCTGTTAGTATTTTTTATCTTCTTCTTTTTTTTAGATAAGTCTCTTGAATGTTTCATATAGTAAGGGCTTGGTGATGATGAACTCCTTTAACTTGACCTTATCTGGGAAGCACTTTATCTGCCCTTCCATTCTAAATGGAAGCTTTATCTAGCTTTGCTAGATAGAGTAGTTTTGGATGTAGATCCTTGCCTTTCATGGCTTTGAATACTTCTTTCCAGCCCCTTCTTGCTTTCAAGGTTTCTTTTCGGAAATCAGCTGATAGTCTTATTGGAACTCTTTTGTAGGTAACTATCTCCTTTACTATGGATACTTTTAAGATTCTCTTCTTCTCTTTAACTTTGAGTAATGTAATAATTATGATGTGCCTTGGTGTGTGCTTCCTTGGGTCCAATTTCTTTGGGACTCTCTGAGCTTCCTGGACTTCCCGGAAGTCTTTTCCTTTGCCAGATTAGGGATGTTCTTCTTCATTATGTTTTCAAATAAGTTTTCAATTTCTTACTCTACCTCTTCTCCTTCTGACTTTAAATGTTGGAACATTTAAAGTTGCCCCAGAGGTTCCAAAGCCTCTTCTCTCTTTTTTTTTTTTTTTTTGAATTTTTGTTTCTTTATTCTGTTCTGGTTGAATGTCTATTTCTTCCTTCTCCTCCAAATCATTGATTTGAGTCCTGGTTTCCTTCCCTTCACTGTTGGTTCCCTGTACATTTTTCTTTATTTCACTTTGCATAGCCTTCACTTTTTCCTCTATTTTATGATGATACTCGACCATTTCTTGAGCATCCTGATTACCAGTGTTTTGAACTCTGCATCTGATAGGTTGGCTATCTCTTCGTTGTTTAGTTGTGTTTTTTCTGGAATGTTGATCTGTTCTTTCATTTGGACCATATTGTTTTTGTCTTGGCATACTTGTTATGTATAATGGGTGGATCCTTAGGTATTTGCCAGGGCAGGGCAACCCATGTGGCTAAGTTGTGGTGCTGTGTGTGTGAGAGGGGTCTGAGAGGGAACAATGCTGCTTGCTCAGCTATCCCTTGGCTTTCAATCACCTCTCCCACTACCCACAAAGAAATTGGGCCCTTCTGGTTCTGATTCCCAGGAGGATGGTTTTGTGTACATTCTGGGACACTGTGTGTTTCTCAGATGAACACTCCTTTGAATCTGGGAATATCTACTGCTGCCTCAACCCCCACAGATTTTTCCAGTCACAGGTTTTGAGGCTTTATTTCCTGGACCCCTGGGTTGCATGGTCTGTCTCGCTCCCCAGTTGTTCTTCCTGATTTATCTGCAGGCATATGTGGGGCACCCTAGAATGCCAGCTGCTGCCTTACTCGTGCTGGTCCTCCAGTTGTCCCCTTGCCATGCATCCTCTCCACCCTGGCTGTCCATCTCCGCCCCTCCTATCAGTCTGGATGAATGTTGTTCTTTAACTCCTTAGTTGTTGGACTTCCATACAGTTTGATTTTGTGGCAGTTCTGGTTTTTTTTGTTTGTTTGTTTTTAAATTTGTTGTCCTTCTTTTCATTTTGCAAAGAGGCAGAGTGTGTCTACCTATGCCTCTACCTTGGCTGGAAGTTGTATTTTTTCAAATAGGTTTTCAACTTCTTGTTTTCTCTCTTCTCCTTCAAGCACCTTCATGATGTGAATGTTGGTACACTTCAAGTTGTCTCAGAGGCTCCTTCTCTATTCTTGTCTTTTAAAATTCTTTTTTCATTTTTCTTTTCTGATTGGGTGTCTTATGCTTCCTTATATTCCAAATTGCCAATTTGAGCTCCTGCTTAATCTACTCTTGATTCCTTGTAGTTTATTCTTCATTTCAGTTAGTTTGCCCTTCATTTATGAGTGGGTGTTATTTTTCATGGTTTCCTCATCCTTTTTTATGCTGTTGAAGTTCTCACTAAGTTTTGAATTCTTTATCTGGTAGTTTGCTTGTCTTCATTATTACATTTACCATATTTTGCTGTATATAATGCACACTTTTTTTGGTCCACATTTTTGAAGGAAAAAGAAGGATGTGCACTATACATGGATATAATGATTCTTCAAGTATAATCATGGGTATAATAGTCCTGTATATAATGCACACAAAAAACTGTGGGCATGCATTATGCATGGGAGCACATTATACCCAGCAAAACATGGTAATTCTTTTCCTGGACATTTCTCCTGTTTTTTCCTTTGGCATCTGTTTCTTTGTCTTCTCATTTTCACTTCTTTTCTGTGTTTGTTTCTATGTATTAGATACAGCTGCTACATCTCCTGGATTTAGTAGAGTGGCCTAATGGAAGTGTCCTGAAGGGCTCAATGGCACAGCCTCCTCTGTCACTTGAATTGGGTACTCCAGGTACACAACCCCCTCATGAGGGCTACATGTACTGTTCTGTTGTAGTTGAGGTTGATTTGTTTTGGCACATTGTTGGGAGGGACTGACTCCCAGGCTGATTGACTTTAGGGACTGGCTACAACTACAGCAGAGGAGTTGCTGTGCTGGGGCTAACTCCACGGAGCAGTCTTGCTTCATTGGGCTTTGGTGCCCACTGAGTCTGCCCGTGGAGTATGTTGCCTGTGGAGGTGTTTGGGTTGTAATCTGGCCTGATCTGAAGCTGTTCACTTGATGCACTGTCTCTGGGGCCTCCTTGAAGGTGCAAGGGCAGCCACCATCTGTGCTCTGCCTGGGGCCACCCAGCATGAGCTTCAGAGCAATTTGCAGATGGTTGCTGCTTCTGCTGGGCTTTAGAGGAGACTGGGAGAGGCCAAGCTGTGAACCATGGCTGGCTGCTGCTAGTGCCTGGCCTGGGGCCACTTAGCAAGAGGTATGGGGCATGTAGAGGCCAAATGCTGCTTGTTTGAGAGATTTTAGGAAAGTCTGAAGCATAAGCTAAGAGTGGCTAGTTGTATGGAAAAGATGCTGGAAATGACTTAGGTGGGGCCAGAAGTTGGGTGGGTCAGGGTCTCAGAATCACCAGGGCGGGGTGAACAGTGATAGTTAGGTTGATGGAATCTCAGATATGGAGCCTGCCCATCTGCAGGCTCTGTGTGGGCAGGGCTCAGCAAAGGAACCATGGCTTCTGCCAGCACTTCTATCTGAGAGAAAGCGGGCACTCCAGCCCTCATCCTGATGCTAGAGAGTTTAGTTCCTCCACTTGTGTCCCTGGCACCTTTGGAGCTGCTGCTCCAGAGTTGGAACTCAGGGTGAGTCAGTCTAACGAGTCCAATCATGGACCCTTTAAGAGAAATGCAAGCATTTCTCTGTGTGGATACCAAGAGCCACACAGAGGCTTGGGACACTTCAGCCTCACAGAGCCACAATCCCCATGGGTTTTTAGAGCCAGAAGTTATGGGGACCTCACTTCCCTGCATTGGAATTCTACACTGTGGGTTCTGATGTGAGGCTGGGATCCTCAATCCTCAGAGGGAACCTCCACATTCAATATATCCCTCCCAATTTTAAACCACCACATGTGGGTGTGGGATCAGCCCTTTCTGTGACTCAGCCCTTCCCGTCTGTCTTGATGTGGCTTCTTTAAATCTCTAGTTTTAGGACTTCCATTCAGCTAAATTTCAGGCATTCTGAATGGTGGTTGTTAGAGGTTTTGAGTATTCCATTTACTTACACTACCATCTTGACCAGAAGAGTAGTCATAAAGTATCTTGAAGCTTTATTTACTTATCTTTAAAACTTGAAACAGCTATAAACATATTAACATAAACAAATAAGGAATTGTCTTAGAGAAACACAGAATAGTGAACTATGCATAGGCCTGTACACTAGAGAACAAAGCTCACCCAGAGAGAACATGAGTGGTGTGACAGCTATGTATGAGGGTGGCCCATCACTTCTAGGTACATTGTATGTACACCTTCCCCACAGGCAGTGCATGTGTATATAATATGTGTTATTGTTTATTGCTTTTTTCAACATGTATAGTCAACATATCAACACATTATCCGTAGGAGAAAGGATTGGGATGTTCAGAGTGATTTCATCTCTTGAAGGTTACATACTAAGAGAGAAGAGGGTATAATTAGTAAAGGTCAACACAGATCAAGGTCAGGATCTGGTGAGACCATGACAACAGCCTCTGCTCTCCCTCTGCTCTTTGTATTACTTGATTGGCACTTGATACAGCATCATTACAAGTCCCTCGAGGGCAAGGACCATGTTTTATGTACTGTTGAATTCTAGTATTTAGTACAGGGCTGTGCACTTAGTAGGAGCTCAATCTGTGTTTATTGACTAAAATTGAATATTATAAACAGGCAAGGAAAGGCTCACGGAGAACTGTGATGTCATGAACTATGCTGAGGGGTTATCACTCTAGGAAGGTCTGTCTCCATTCCCAGGGCACATCTTCACCTTCTCCCAGCAAACATTTCACATTGTGCAAGGATGACTGCTGACATCAACATGAATTGTATCAAGTTTGAAGGATGTTTATTGTGGCATTGTCTATAAGAATGACAATCAAACGTGCATCAGTAGGTGGAAATTGTTGTCTGATGATATTATGGAAAATGAAGTGGCCCTTAAAAAAGAACAACATAAGTCTGTGTGTTCCAACAGAGGAGGGGGTCCATGGTATAGCACTGATTTTCAAAAAACAAGCTGTATATCAATGAGTATAATTTGTTCCCATTTAAAGAAACAACCCTATACATATATGTGGGTACCTATGAAAGGTCTGAAAGGATGCACTAGTGAGTGCCTATGAGACGATGGAGAGGGTTTTTACATTTTTACTTCATACACTTCCGAGTTGTTTGAATGTCTTTCAGAAAGATTGTATTGCTTCTATTATAACATATGTCTTATGTATATGCATACATATGTAGAACAGGAGCCCACCTCCCGTGTGAGAAATGTTCTTCTTTAGTGGTCAAGAATAAATATATAAATATACATATTAAATATTTATTACTTATTAATTATTAATTTACTGATTTATCCTTGGGAGCTAAAGCAGAACAGTTCTCACAAGGGAGAAAGATCATTCTTCACTACTAAGAAATTCCCAGAGGGCCCAGAGACATATGAAAAGATGCTCAGCATCACTAGCCATCAGAGAGATGCAAATTAAAACCACAGTGAGATACCACTTCACACCATTAAGAATGGCCATCAGAAACAAATCAACAAACAAATGTTGCAGAGGATGTGGAGAAAAGGGAGCCCTAGTGCACTATTGGCGGGATTGAAGACTGGTGCAGCCACTATGGAAAACAGTATGGAATTCCCTTAGAATTAAAAATGGAACTGCCTTTTGACCCAGCAATGTCACTGCTGGGATTATATCCTAAGAACCCTGAAACACCAATCCAGAAGAACCTATGCACCCTAATGTTCATAACAGCACAATTTATAATAGCCAAGTGCTGGAAGCAACCTAAGTGCCCATCAGTAAATGAGTGGATGAAAAAACTATGGCATATTTACACAATGGAATACTATGTAGCAGAGAGAAAGGAGCTCCTACCCTTTGCAACAGCATGGATGGAACTGGAGAGCATTATGCTAAGTGAAATAAGCCAGGTGGTTAGGAACAAATACCATATGATTTCAGCTTTAACTGGAACATAATCAACAAAAGAAAAAAGAAAGCAAAATCTAACCAGAGACACTAAAATTAAGAACAATCTGACAGTAACCAGAGGGGAGGTGGTAGGGGACAATGGGGAGAAGGGTTTTCAAGAACTCCTTTGAAGGACACATGGACAAAACCAAGGGGGGTGGTGGAAGCAAGGGATAGAGGTGGGTTTGGCTGGGGTGGGGTGGGAGTGGTGGTGGGAAAATGCAGACAACTGTAATTGAATGACAATCAAATAATTTTTTTTTAAATGGGGAAAAAAAGAGATTCCCATTTTCTGTGATTGAAATCCCTATTTGTTTGGGCTCATATTTCTTTCAGTGAGAAGTATGGGACAGTGTCCTGAACGCTTGTCTTTGAACTTGTGTCAAAAAGACTTTTTTCCTTATCATGAAAGTCCTTATCTCTATTATCTAACTATCCTCTGGCATAGGGTCCTGACCATGGGGACATCTATCAGCTACTCACAGCTTGGAAATGAAATCGTTAGTCATTTTAAAGACCTCTCACTGGACACTCAATCTGAACCACCATCTGGGATCTGGGAGCTTTACAAAAATGCACACAGGTGGGCTCCACCTGAACCAGTTTACTCAGAATCTTTGAGGGTTAGTCCTGGCTCCTACCTTATCCAAATGGTCACCCAAGGTTGGGGACCACTGAGAAAAACTAGGCGAGGGCATGAGAACCATCAGGAAAACCACTGCAGGTGAAGCAAGCCAAAGACAGCATGGCACTTCAGAGTCCCTCCAAGTGTGGATTCACTGATCACCACCTAGAGTCACTTGGGGTATGCATTAAAAATATGGGTGTTTGGGTCCCATCCCAGATCTCAGAGATGTGCATTTTAAACAAGGATCCCAAGTGATTTTCAAGTAAAGTTTTGGGGCCCCTTGTGCATATCTGGCTATGTAGTGTCTTCATGGGGAAAGCAGTTATAGGAAGCTGTTCTTTCACATTGGGAAGGAGAGGCTGTTGATATATAATTGATAAATGATTGAATTATATTTAAGAAAAGTTAATTCACCAACCTTCCCAATAGAGGGTATGCATTTCAGTAAATGCAAACTGAAGAAAAAATTTCTGATTCAGTTGATTACTGTAGCTATAATGCTGTAGCTTCAGAGTTTGTGTCTACATGGTATTTTTTATCCAAAGATCTTAATGTATTTTGTAGGCATTCTTCTCATCATGCTTTTGACAGAGTTTGTAAACATTACAGTCCTCACTTTTCAGTCCACCAGGAGCAGATTTGTAATTAAAAGTCACATTCTGGAAATAAGAACTGGTATTTCTGTAAACTTCGTTGCAGTTCACATACAACAAATGGTACAATGGTAATATTTTTTCATTAATATCAAAGCTTTGAACTCTAATGGGGTGGCATTCAAATCTTTAACTATCATTAGCAGATAGATATATTATATATATATCCAGTTATATATATATAACTGGATTCTGAAAGGCTGATCCCAGACGTAAAGTTAAAATCGGTGCTCTAATATTTTTTTTGTGATTATCTTCAGAAATGACATTATTAAGACTTTTTTCTGCCACCAAATTTTATTTTAGAGGTGAAAAAGAGTAGTTGTGAAAACGGTGTTTTTGAAATTGTAGGGCTGTTTTTTATTTTGAATCACAAATTGCGTGTCCAGTTCTCTTTTTTGCATTTGCTCTGGGTATGTCTAAATAAAGCAAGTCCAAAGTTTGAGTAAAGCCCTAGATGGGCATTCTCACCAGAAGGAGAAGGAAATCCTAGGAGTAAGTCTGAGATGGGTCCTGACAACTATATTTTTATGTCACTCCCCATGTAATCCTGAGGCGTAGGCAGGCCTGAGACCTACTTCTGGGGTTTCCTTTGATGGTAACAATACCCTGTGTAATCTTGACTTTAATACACAAAAGGAAAAGTGAAATGTTATTTTGCCAAAGCAGGTTTGTACTTTTCCCATTTGTTTTGATGGTCAGTATCAAACCCCAGTCTGACATTTAAATGCTTATTATTTTTAAATTGCTGACATCAAAGCTCTGTCAATAATTCTAGGTATATCTAAACCACCATCTTATTTTTTTTATCACTCTTGAGGGGATTTGGATGAGATGACCACAATGTTCCTTTCCAGTTTTATGATTCCATCTTCTGGCTCTGATGAGTACCTGAGTGCACTAGAAAAGTCTGAATGTCTAGGCCTGGATGCGTTATAGCTCAAGGTACTGTAAGAATTCACTTATATAATGGCAGAGCCTGTTCAATGGTATTTAAGAAACTTTCTATTACACTAAATAATCTTCTGCCATACTAAAAAATAATGGTTTATATATATCAGTGTGTGGCTGAATTAGTCTTTTAACTGATTACTCATTAATGAATATTTAAGTTATTTCCAATTTTTCTTCCTTTGGTGTCTTTTTTTCCCACTTCAATGGTCTCAATGTATGTGCCAGATATTTTGCCAAATGTTATAGATGTTTCTGTGAAGGTGGTTTTGGATGAAGTTAACATATCAGTAGACTGAGTGAAGCACACGGCCCACTGGAGTGAGGGTGGGCTCATCCAATCAGCTGAGGACCTGAAGAGGAAAAAAAAGCCAACTCTGCACTGAGTTGGAGATAATTTTCTGCCTGATGGCCTTCCAAATAGCACATTGCTCTTCCTGTTTCTACAGTAGCTTCCATCCATTGGACTTGAACTAGGGTATCATCTCTGCAGATTTTGGATTTGCCAGCCTCCATAATGACATAAGCCAGTTCTCTATAATAAATCCCTTATAATAAATACATATACTTATATACATATACATATATACATACACACACACATAAGATATACAAGGTCTGTCTGGAAAAAGCCCAACCATTGTTAATATAATGAGAATGGTTTGTGCGATATCAATGTAACCTGGCAGCCATGGACAGTGGACTGGAATGCGCATGTGTGAACGATGACTTTACTGTTCTAGGCAGTGGGGGTGGTAAACACCAGTGAGTGATTGTGTTTACTGTGTGGCTGTCACATTCAAAATGACTGAGTAGAGCAATGAATCTGCATCTAATTTCATTTTAAATTGATCATTCCTCTGTGGAAACCATTTGGATGATTCAGAAGGCCACAGCTAGGGGCAACTGGTGATTGGCAGCTTCATCATGACAACGTGCCTGCTCATCCATCATGTCTTGTGCAGAGTTTTTTGAGTGAAACATCAAATCACCCAGGTGACTCAGCCCCACTACAGCCCAGATTTGGCATCCAGTGACTTCTGGATTTTCCCAAAACTGAAATCAGCTTTGAAAGGGAAGAGATTTCAGACAGTCAGTGAGATTCAGGAAGTATGATGGGGCAGCTGATGTCTATTGGGAGAACTGTGTGAGTTCCCAAGGTGCCTACTTTGAGGAGGACTGAGGTGTCATTGTCTTATGCACAGTGTTTGTTGTATTTTCAATAAATGTCTCTATTTTTCATATTACATGCCTGGATACCATCATATAGACAGATGCTATATATACTAAATCTCTCTGTGTATATATATTTATTTTATATATTACACAATATATAATATGTACACTATACATTAAATATGTACTTAATATATAGCATATATCATATATAGTATATAGCATATATTATGTAATACACATATATGTATATTATACATATACATAATAGATACATATACATAGATACATATATAATACATGTAACATGATATACAAGACATAATACATATATGTATTATAATATATGTAACATGTATTTTCTATGTTATATATCATATTATATAATACATTTAATATATATTAAATCTATAATATATAATAATATACATAATATATAATAATATGTAGTGCATATAGAATACATACTATTTTATATGTACTATATATTAAATAATGTAATATGTGTTTCAGGATTCTTAGGATATAATCCAAGCAGTGGAATTGCTGGGTCAAAAGGTATGTCCATTTTTAGTTTTCTTAGAAAATTCCATACTGTTTTCCATAGTGGTTGTACCAATCTGCAATCCCACCAACAGTGCACTAGGGTCCCCTTTTCTCCACAACCTCTCCAACACTTGCTGTTTGTTGCTTTGTTTATGAAGGCCATTCTGACTGGTGTCAAGTGGTATCTCATTGTAGTTTTAATTTGCATCTCTCTGATAGCTAGAGATATCGAGCATCTTTTCATGTGTCTCTGGATCCTCTGTATGTCCTCCTTGGAGAAGTGTCTGTTCAAATCCTTTGCCCATTTGCACCCCTATGTTCATAGCAGCACAATTTACAATAGCCAAGTGCTGGAAGCAACCTAGGTGCCCATCAGTTAATGAATGGATCAAAAAACTGTGGTACATTTACACAATGGAATTCTATGCAGCAGAAAGAAAGAAGGAGCTCCTACCCTTTGCGACAGCATGGAAGGAATTGGAGAGTATCATGCTAAGCGAAATAAGCCAGGCAGTGAAAGACAAATACCATATGATCTCACCTTTAACAGGAAGCTAATCAACAAAACAAACAAACAAGCATAATATAAACAAAGACACTGAATTTGAGAACAGTCTGACAGTGTCCAGAGTGGGAGGGGAGGGAATTTCAGGGGAAAAGGGGAACGGTTTAGAGCAACAAGTATAAAGGACTCATGGACAAAAACTATGGGGGGGTGGAAATGGGAGGAAGGTGGGGAGGGCTGGGGTGGTGGGCTGGGGCGGTGGGCTGGGGCGGTGGGCTGGGGCGGGGTAAAAGACAGAAAACTGTACAATATCAACAATTAAAAAATACTGATTAAAAAAAAAAAGAAAATAAGTAAGTCTGTAAATTGAAAAAAAAATAAATAAAAATATACATTAAAAAAATAAATAATGTAATATGTATATTATTGATTCTGCATCTCTGGAGAACTCTGTATAACACAATGAGCATTGTAAAACACATGATTTTTAGTATATTTTCAAAATTTTTTTCAGTAACAACAAAGCCTTTATTATTGCTATTATATACAAGCCTAGAAATGGTCTCTTCACAATGAAAAGCACAGCTTTTTCTATACCTAGGGCAAATTATAAAACCTCTTTTCTTTTGAGAGTGGAATTGTTTCAATAAATCACTTATTTCCAGTGAACCCCAGTCATGATAAACAGTCTAATCTCTGAGTTTTATTAGTTGGCTGTCACCATTGCACTAGTAGACAATCTCCAGTCTCCACAGAATAAAACTGTAATGACTTGGTCATTTTCTAGTTCAATGTCTCTGCCTGGCATTTTGTGACCTTCCTAGGATAACAGAAGACCTGACACAGGAACTTTGAGATGTGACAGGAACCTTTTCACCTTGAATTGTCATGCAATCTGGCACTTGTTTCTCTAGGACTTTTTGATCAAGATGATTTAGGATATTTTATCTTCAGTGTTAGTAGCTGGTTTTTGAGCAAACATGGTTGTTGTGTTTTGCATTCCCCATCTTCAGGTGCACAATATTTGAGGCAGAGTAACTGGCATCTAGGGTGGGCTGCCAGGCACTCCTCATTTGGCCTGTTTTTGTCTGGATCCGGGTGCCCACCTGCCTTTTCCCATTCATTTCGAAATACTTTTTAGTCATTCAGCTCAGCTCCATGCCTCTCCTCGGGAAGAATCTTACATTTGTTCAGGGCTTCCAGCTGACCAATCTCGGTGATAATTAATTGGCAGGTAGTCTCTGCTTTTCTTCCTTCGGTCAGGGGATTGCAGGCAGGACAAAGCGTGCAGACTCCGACTTACTCAACTCGTTGATAAATGGCCATTGCCATATCTGATTGTCATTGACTAAAAAGTATTGCAAGGAAGAAAACATTGACATTTTGCACCAAATGCCAGCATCTGGGAAATGTAGAGAAGAAATCCCAATGTCAGAAAGGATTATTTGTTCTAATCTGGGCAGTAAGCTGTTAGAAACAGCTGATTTTCATCAATTAATTGATTAGAGGGACAGTCTAATAACTTGACAATCTGGAGAATGTCAGCTGGCCTTTCTAAAATGGAAAGATTGTTAGACTCCTGGAGAATCAGTCACCCAGCAGCACACCAGAGCACTTTGACCCATGTTATTCTTGTTTAGCTAAGAATTAAAACTTTCAGAGTAGAAAATGTTCTGGTTGGAGATGGTGAGCCAGGGGAAATTTCAGTTTATTGTCACTGAGATTAAGGACTTTCAGGTGTCTGAGCTGATCATCAATATCTGTGACTTCATCCCATGCTCACAGCAGGTTTTTCGACAAATTAAATTTCTAGTATTAGGACACACTTTGGCAATGCTTCCATTATCACCAGCACTATCTCACCCAAGGATATGTTTATTGAATTTAGAGAAGAAGGGGGAGTGAGGAAGAGAGCCCAACATCAATGTGAGAGAGACATCAATAAGTTGGTTGCCTCTCGTAGCTCCCTGACTGGAGATCAAACCTGCAATCTAGGTATGTGCTGCTACTGGGGATCAAACCCACAACCTTTTGGTGTATGGACCAACACCCCAACCAACTGAGCCGCCTGGCCAGGGCTGTTACCAGCACAATTTACTGCGCAGTTCCTCAAAAAAATGTCTTAAGAACTTGTTCAGCTGATTTTGCCATTTAAAACAGACTCAAAACCAATAGTTTCCACTGGTTTATTTCCTATTTTAACAATTTGCTCTTTTCCGTCTTCCTCTGGTTTATCTTCTAACACATAGAGGTTCTTAATTGCAATTAAGAAAGTCTACTCCAAAGTGTTCTTTGTTTGGACAAATAAAGAATCTTCCTGTTGTGTTCCTGCTGTACTGGATTCTATCATGTTTGCCCCTCTCTGAATTATCCCATTCTACTCCTCACCAATCTCAGCTCACTCCTTCTGAGCTCCAGTGCTGGCACAGCAACTTGAAAGGTACCAGAGTATGGGAAGGGACTGAGTTTTCTGGCATTGGGGTGAGAGCTAGGGGGGACAGCTTTCTCCCAGACAGAAGTGCTGGCAGAGACCACTGTTCCTTTACTGAGCCCTTTCCCCACTGTGCTGGCATATCTGATTCTCCATTAACCTGCTCCACTGTTCACCCCCACCCAGGTGATTCCTTGAAACCTCCTAAAACTTTCTTTTTTTCTCATTGACACATATATTGGATTGTTAGCTGGAAGATATAGGTTGTGTTACTTGTAAATCAGATTCATTGGGTATGAGGATGGTACAGTTACAATTTAGAAACTTCCTCTGACTTCACTTTTGAGATGGAATAGAATTTGAAAAGAGCAAATGATATTTAATATAAATTCAGTTAAGGAACAAGTGAAAATTGAATACATCACCTGAAATATATTATTTTTAAAAATTAATACCATAAATTACATCTTATGATAAACTAATAATACTGTTGCAGACATATATATGATTATATTTAAAGTTTTAATGGTTTATAATCAATAACATTCAGCTATTTAAAAAATGGTTTTATTTTCTTCATCTTACTCTTCCAAAATCACTAAAAATTGTTACATAATTTTAAAGAGTAATTTCAACAAAGTCTGGAAACTAAAGGTTAAGAAAATTTAAAAAGCTTTTTTTCTTCATAGACCTTGTTTTTAAGGATCTTTATTGGAGTTTGTGGCATAATTCTCACTAATATGGTCTAGACTAGGGTCCTTAACCTTGGCACTATGGACATTTTGGGTTGGATAACTCTTTGTTGTATGGTCCTGTCTTGTACACAACACCCTGGCCTTCACCCTGCATATCCCAATAGCACCCCATCCCTGAATTGTGTCAACCAATAAATAAATGTCCCTAGACATTTCCTACAGTCCCCTGGGAGGTAAAATTGCCCCAATTGAGAATGAACTGGGGATTGGATACATATGGCATGAGTAATGCCAGCTATGTAAATAAGTAAGGGACCATAGCCTAAAAAAATTAAGTAAGGGATTGCCTTAAAAAAGTAAAGTTCAGGAAAGGGACAACTATCACAAAACATTTGGAGCCCATAATGTGGGTTTTCACCTTTTGCCTCCTGACATTTGATGTTCTGGTTAATAGGAAGTGGATTTTGCTTTTGGTTGACTTTTCCAATGCCTCTCTCTCTTGGTTTTGACCAGGATTAAAGCAACAGCCTACCCAGAATAAGAATACTGTCCTAATTTAAGGCATTCACTAGTTTTTAAACCTCAGTAATAATGACTCTGTGTTTGAGTTGATGATGGTTCATCTTGGAACTTTCCAATCCACCCAGTGATGAACTGGGGAGGAAGATGGGATGCAGCAAGGAGAGTTATTTCCTGAGGGTGCTGTTTTTGGTGGGGTCTAAAATGAGCTGAGATCCTGGTGGCTTTAAGTAAACTCAGAAGTAGGAGAAAATAAAGAAGGGAATGTTGAGTGACTGTGAAGGTCAGTTGGATGTGTCCACTTGGCTAGGCTACAGGCTCCAATTCTTCACTCAAATGGACATGTAGGTGTTGCATTTCCTCAGGCTTTGTTCCCAAACTCCACCTCATGCAAATGTAGTTTTTGTATTTAATTTTTTCCTGCTTTTCCCTTTGTTATTATAATCTTTATAAGTATCATTTTCTCTTTATTTTTCCCCATTGAAAATAGCTCTACTCTTTAGGTAAAAGAGCCCTTTTTTAGGTACCAGGCATTTGACTTGGTCTATCTCCTTTTATCCTCAAAACAAGTATGTGGTAGGTTTATTATCATCCTTATTGTACAGGTGAGGAAATTAGTCTTAGAACTGCTAACAGTCATGTCCAGACTAATGGCAGAGCCTCTGAGAAATTGCTTTTTTACTTTGCCACATTCTCTTGTCTTGCTCATTTCACATTACCTTTTCTTTGGTAGATAAAGGGATTTGCAAATTGTGGGAGAATGTTTCTTTTCATCTTGTTCTGTGGGAAATAATATGTGAAAAGATCCAATAGATGGCTCCATGTTGAATTGTGCAGTGTGTTTTTCTGAAACTCAGCAGAATGAACCATGCTTTTTTTCTTTTAGGTACTGTTGCTTATGTTTTCAAATTTAGTTCACATTTCATAGTTTTAAGTTTGGTTTAATGACCAGTTAGTCACCAGTAACTATTTCACTTGAAATCCACATAGTCAGTTACATAATTCAAAGGAACAGAAAAAGTGCTATGTGGTCATCCAACCCAACTTGGGAGGCTGGGAAGTAAAATAAATAAGCAAGTAGGAAGGTAGTAAGTAAAATCCAGTCATCATTAAGGAAATGTTCAAAGAGTAAGACCAGGCACTGTCATTGGATCTCCTTACAGTTCTCCACATGAGAACTGATTCAGAATACAGCATTCTCTCCAAAGTTGGGTATACTTAAAAACACTAATAATTTTTTAGTCTTTCTACTGTATATTCAGCCTGAAGTAAACAACACCAAACCAAACAGCCCCAAATATTGTGAAAATAACACATTCATAATCCAGTCACAACATGGTGGAGGAGGAGGCATCTCCAATGTCGGCATTTTGAAACATGATTTTGCTTCTTTTACCCTCAAGTAGCTCCTGTATCTTGAAAATGAAAATGCCTCACTAACCATAACTGTGCACAGCAATTTGTTTGGCTAGGCATGGCCATCATTTTCTACTTTTCTTTGAACTCATGCTATTTAATTATTCTTAATATTAACATTGTGTCTTTTGGGCCTGGCCAGTTCATGAATAAGACCCACTCTTCTCTCCCCTCTGATTTTCAAAAAATTGAATTAATGCTAGGGGAGAAGTTTTGGACTTTCTGGATGTCCTTCAGAGGATACAACATAAGTTCTGCTGACCACCTTGCTTAAAGACCAGCTCAGCTGGACAGCAGTGACTGTCACAGTGAGAGGAGCTTTGTTGAATTGCTATAGCTGTCTAGAGGAAGAGGCTTAAAGATGTTGCACAAACATGTTTTTGAAAGGCCAGCTTGGTAGAGCCATCCAGAGAGATGGTAAGAATAAACATATCTTCCCAGTTCATCATATTGAGAAGCCAATGTAGTTTTCTGGAGGTGAATTTATATACCAGCATAATTTGTACAATTAATGTGCCAGGAGGTTCATATAGGGCATGATTCTACTGTTATATATATATTTAGAAAAATTTGGAATGTTAATTTTTGTGTTTTCTCCCATTCATGGAAAATGCTGTCTGAGGAACTTGTTTCATAAATATTGCAAAGCCATCTTTATGAAGATCTGAGATAGGGATTCACTAATAATGTTAAATCTCACCTTGAATCTGTCTACATTTATGTAGTCTTATAAATGAAGATTAGCAAGTGCAAGTCAGTTGTTGAAGACTGTTGTTTAGCCTGGTGAATACACTACCATTTATTTTTATGTCCTTAAATTAGAGAGAGTGTAGACAAGCTAGGTCTCAGAAGAACTTGGAAAAGCCTTCCTGGCCTTTCACATGGACAGTCGTACTGAGGTGGCAGGCTTTTAGAGAGTCACTGCTGAGTCAGGTGCCCTAGTTTACCTATGCCATAGTTTTAGTACCAGCTTTAATTGAGACAGTGGATGTGTAAGACCTTTGAAAAGTAAAAAACACTATGAAATGAAGGTAGAATCTTTGACATAGTAATTTTCTTAATTTCAAATTAAAACATGAAACTACTACTTTGGATAGTATATAGTTGTTTGAGGCAGGTTAATAATCCTGAGACAACTGGGAAAAACTGGACAAATTACAAAAAATGATATTTTTAAAGGCACCATAGAGTTTGGAAAAAACAAGTCCTAGGTGGACAAAAATTAGAGACTGGAAAGTTGTTCCAAGGTAAGCTGATAATTGAAAGCTGTTTTTGGCATGGGGGGCCTTTGTTGATTCTGGACATGGGTTGAGGATTGGATTTAGCTCAGGCTGAGGGTCTCTGGAAGGAAAAAGAAATCTGCAAAGCGCAGCGAGAGGAGCTTTGCCAACGTAGGGCTAGTGAGACAAACTGGAAACCTGAAGGGCTTCAAACTCAGAGCTGGTTTTTTTTTTTTTCTCTCTCTCTCAAGATATATGCTAAATTCTTAGAATTCATGGGATCCTGGGGACTGTGGCCAAAAGTTTATAAAGGGAAAATGAAACCTCCCATGGGCTTATGCTCTTAAGAAACAAGAACCCTCTAGAAGATGGGGTCTGCTTCAGGCACAAGGCTGTTGCCCCTTTTAAAGCCTTTGCAGATTTTGCAGCTTTGTGTGACCAGGAACCTGGAGAGCTAGTCTGAAAACCCCTTCAGGATAGAGCTAGATTTCCTGCAGTCTTTCAGGGTTCAGGAAGTTACACCAGCCAGGCTCTCCAACAGAAGCATGGGAAGGCCCCATCCAAGGAACAGGGGCCAAAAAAAAAGGTCCATAGATTCTTGCTAAAACTGTGGCCCAGCCCCAACCCACTTCAATTCCTGCTGGATTTAGGTGCTCAGCTTCTTACCCAGTCTAAGAGAAGAAAAAGGACATACTCTCTAGTGAAATCATCATTATTAGCCTCCACATTTTAAAAAAGGTTTTATTTATTTATTTTTAGAGAGAGGAAGAGAAACATCAATGTGTAGTTGTCTCACACACCAACCCCCCGCCCCAGGGACCTGGCCCACAACCCAGGCATGTGCCCTGATTGGGAATTGAACCAGTGACTCTTTGGTTTGCAGGCCGGCACTCAATCCACTGAGCCACCACTGTGTAGGGCCAGCCTCCACTTTTTACATACAAGATGTGACATACTATCAACAATAAGAGACAAAAAAAAAACAGCAGAAGCAGACCACATGATAAAACTATTGGAGTTATAAGAACATTAAAATGATGTTAAAGATTTTACACACACACACACACACACACACACACACACACACACACATATACAGATGGAAACATGGAAAATTTCACCAGGACCAGGAAGCCCCGTATGACTATTCATAGGAATCCTGTAATTGTTGCCATGGTGTGGGAGTGATGGGCATGACTTAACAGAGTCAGCCTTGAATTAATCCAGTGAATACACATTGACCCTCCTCCATCAGGCTGTGAGCTGAGCAGTAGAAATTCTTGTGCTCTCAGAGGGTCCTCAGACTAAAGCAGAAGTTGATGGAAGCATAATGTGGGCCTTGTGTAATTTTACATCTCCAGTAGCTATATTAAAAGAATAAAAGAAAATAGATGGCTTCTGGTCAAGATGGCTGTGTAGGCAGACATGGCTTGCCTCTTTGCACAACTACATCAAAATTACAACTAAAATATAGAACAACCATCACTCAGGAATATCAGAAATTGAGTTGAATGGAAGCCTGACAACAACAGAATTAAAGAAACCACATCCATCTAGACTGATGGGAGGGGCACGGACACAGGAATAGGCTGGCCCCACACCCATGTGGCTAAAAACATGGGAGGGATATCTTAGGAGCGAGGAGTTCCACACCCAGCCCAGGATTCCAGTGCCAGGAAGGTAAGTCCCTACAACTCTGGCTGCAAAAACCAATGGGGATTAAGTCAGTGGAGGAGGCTGGTGGAGACCTATGCACTTCCTTTTAAATATCCCACACATGGACTCACCTACTCAGACTTGCTCCCTCTGAGCTCCAGCATCAGAGTGGCAGCTTGAAGGGTACCAATGGTATACAGGGAGAGACTGAAGTGTCTGGCATTGGAGTGAGCAGAGGCCATTGCCCCTCTAATTAGCACCCCCCCACCCCCGCCACAGGGCCAATAGGCTGATGCCATATCTGGGACTCCATCAACTTGGCTAACACTGGGTGACCCTTGGAGATTGACAGAGGCTCTACCCTACCCAAATTACAGGCTCACCTAAGCTGCTTTTCCATAGGAATGGCTGGTCTTGGTTCCTAAATCCTATCAAATAAGCAACAGCTGGCTTCAGTGAGCCCTAGCAGCAGTTAGATTAGAGTCACCCAGTAGACAGCTACAGTAGGCCACATTGGAGCAGCACCACCCTGCCCCTGCACAGCTGATCCTCTATGGAGAGTGGAGTTTGGTGGTCAGTGGTCACAGCCAGTCCTTGCAGCTGACTGTACTGGGAGAATCCCTCCCATTGACCTGCCAATAATCAAGTCTCAATTATAAGAGGAGGGTGTACTCAGCCCACACAAGGGGCACACCTCAAGTATCTGGCTTGGGCGATAGGGGATGCTGTGCCACTGGATTCTACAGGACACCTACTAAATTAGGCCACACTACCAAGACATGGAATCAAAGCAGCTCTACCTAATACATAGAAACAAACACAGGGAGGCTGCCAAAATAAGGAGAAAAACATGGCCCAAATGAAAGAACATATCAACATTCCAGAAAGAGCTCAACGATGTGGAGATAAACAATCTAGCAGATGCAGAGTTCAAACCACTGGTTATAAGGATGCTCACAGAACTTAGTGAGGACCTCAGCAGCATAAAAAAGATCCAATCTGAAATGAAGGATACACTAATTGAAATAAAGAACAATTTACAGGGAAGGAACAGTAGAGTGGATGAAGCCAATAATCAAATCAATGATTTGGAACATAAGGAAGCAGAAAACAACCATTCAGAACAATAAGAAAGAAAAAGAATCCAAAAAAATGAGGGTAGGGATTCAAGATGGCGGCATGGTAGGAGGACACAGATTCCACTTCCTCCTGCACATGGGAGGAAAACCTAGCTGATCTACAGAGGAACAGAACAGACAGCCAACAATACCACAGCATATATGAAAATAGGAGATCAAAATCTGTAGCAGACATTGGAAAACCAGACGTGGCAGCCAAGTGACCGGAGGCGGTCCTACGACCAGGACGGAGGTGGCTCTGTGACTGGAGGTGGCTCTGCGACTGACAGGGGTGGCCCTGGGACCTGAGGTAGCTCTGTGACCGACCGGAGGTGGGCGAGCTCCCGGAGGCGGCCCTGGGACCAGAGGAGGGGGCTCTGTGGAAGTCCCCAAGCTCACATCCGTGATCCTGGGGTGAGTGCGAGCAACTCAGGAAACTCCCGGAGTCCACGCCCGTAGTCTCAGGTGGGCGCGTGCGCCCTGTAAGAGACCTGGAGCTCACAGCACTAGACGCAGGGAGGGTTCGATCTGTAAGAGATCCCAGCTAGAACCCATAAACTCGGGAAAGCGAGCCCTCTGCAGGAGGCTCAGAAATCACATCCAAGGCCCTACATGGAGAGTGCACCACTAGCCCTGAGGAGAGTGCATGGCTGGCACTGAGGACAGTAGCCCAAAGCTGACTGAGTGAGAAACGGAGAAAAATGGTATGAGTCGCCTCTCAGCCTGTTACAGCCAGCAAAACCAGAAAATCCAGTTTGGCCCGTTTGAAAATAGCAAGAGGTTTTTTTGGTAGTTGGTTTTTGTTTGTTTAGTTGTTTGTTTGTTTTTTGGTTTGTTTTTCGTTTTTGTGAAGTTCTTTTTGTTTTGTTTTGTTTTGATTATATATTTTTTATTTTTCTTTATTTCTACCTTTTTTATCCCTCAATTCCTTTTGCTTCTCTTTACTTCTTTCTTGTTTTATTCCATCTTCCTTTCTTTCCAGTTTTATCTCTCCTTCCTTCCTCTTTTTTCTCTTCTTTTTTCACTTTTTAAATACCCACGAGTGAGGCAAAAAAAATCCTAGAACTGTGAAAAAAACAGAGTTGGACCCAAAGAGAGGGTATCCCAACAGCTGAGACAGTGGAAGCTGTGAACACCAGGATACCTGAAGGAGACTACACCACTGAATCTCACAGGTATTCTACCACAGAAATTCATACCATAAACCCAGGGAGCCAGAACAGATCAATTTAAGAAGCTGAGGCTTATAAGAAGAGTCTCAAAAACAATGAGAAGACAAAGAAACCATCCCCAAATGAAAGGAAAGGAGGAAGCCCCAGAAAGAATCCTAAATGAAACAGAGGCAACTCAACTATCAGATATGGAGTTCAAAGAAATGGTTGTCAGGAAGCTCCATGAGCTCTCAATGAGCTACCCGAAACTACAGGGAAGCTACAATGAACTCACTGCAAACTATATCAACATTAAAAAGGAAGTAGAAACTATCAAAAAGGGCCAAGAGGAAATGAAGAATATAATTTCTGAGTTGAAAACATAGTAGAAGGAATGAAAAGCAGAATCGATGAAGCAGAGGATCGGATCAGTGAGTTGGAAAACAAAGTAGAAAAAAATAGCCAGAAAGAGCAAGAAAAGGGAAAGAGGCTCAGAAAGAATGAAGAGGGGTTAAGAGAAATGCAAGACAACATGAAACGTAATAATATCCGTATAATAGGGATACCAGAAGGAGAAGATGAAGAGCAAGGGATAGAAAACCTATTTGAAAAAGTAATGATGGAAAACTTCCCTAATTTGATGAGAGAAAAAGTCAAACAAATCCAGGAAACACAGAGTGTCCCAATCAAGAGGAACCCAAACAGGCCCACTTCAAGACACATCATCATTAAAATGGCAAAATTCCAAGACAAAGAGAATCTTAAAGGCTGCAAGGGAGAAAAAGGAAGTAACATACAAGGGAGCCCCGATAAGCTTAGCAGCTGACTTCTCAATGGAAAATCTCCAAGCCAGAAGATAATGGCAAGAAATATTCCAAGTAATGAGAACCAAAGGCTGCAACCCAGACTACTTTATCCAGCAAGGCTTTCAATCAAGATAGAAGGCCAAATAAGGAGCTTCTCAGACAAAAGAGGTCTAAAAGAATACACCTCTACCAAACTAGTTCTGCAAGAGATACTAAAAAGACTGCTTTAAGGGAAGAAAGGAAAAGAGAGAGAGAGGAACACAGGTACGAAAATGGCAATGAATCAGTACCTATCAATAATAACCTTAAATGTAAATGGATTAAATGCTCCAATCAAAAGACATAGAATAGCTGAATGGATAAGAAAGCATGACCCACATATATGCTGCCTACAAGAGACTCACCTCAGGACAAAAGACCTACACAGACTCAAAGTAAAGGGCTGGAAACAAATTTTCCAAGCAAACGGACAGGAAGAAAAAGGCTGGGGTAGCAATACTCATATCAGACAAAACAGACTTCAAAAGAAGGGCCATAAAGAGAGACCCAGAAGGTCACTTCATAATACTCAAGGGTAGAATCTACCAAGAAGACATAAACATTGTAAATATATAAGCATCCAACATAGGAGCACCTAAATACATAAAGAAAATCTTAGAGGACTTCAAAAAAGATATTGACAGCAACACAATTATAGTAGGGGATTTTAACACCCCACTGTCAAAAATGGACAGATATTCCAAACAAATATCAACAAAGATATTGTGGCATTGAACAATATTCTAGATGAATTGGACTTAACTGATATATATAGAGCCCTTCATCCCAAAGAAACTAAATACACATTTTTTTTCAAATGCACATGGAACATTTTCAAAGATAGACCACATGATAGGACGCAAAACAAGCCTCAACAAATTCAAGAAAATTGAAATCATACCAAGCATTTTCTCTGACCACAGGGGACTGAAACTAGAAACAAACCCCAAGGGAAAAAACCCCACACCGTCAAAATCGTGGAGATTGAATAGCATGCTATTAAACAATGAGTGGGTCAAGAATGAAATTAGGGAGGAAATCAAAAAGTTTCTGGAAACAAATGAAAATGAACTCACAATGACCCAAAACTTATGGGACACAATGAGGGCAGTCCTCAGAGGGAAGTTCATAGCAATACAGGCCTACCTAAGGAATATAGAAACATTTCAAACGAACGACCTAACCCTACGTCTACAAGAACTGGAGGAACAACAACAAAGACAGCCCAGAGCAAGTAGAAGGAAGGAAATAACCAAGATCAGAGCAGAATTAAATGACAGAGACTAAAAGCACGATTCTAAGGATCAATGAATCCAGGAGCTGGTTATTTGAAAAGACCAACAAAATCGACAAGCCTTTAAGCAGGCTCATCAAGAAAAAAAGAGAGAGGACCCAAATAAACACAATCAGAAATGAAAGAGGAGTGATTACAACTGACACCACAGAAATACAGAGGATTGTAATAAATTACTATGAAGAAGTATATGCCAAGAAATTTGAAAACCTAGTTGAAATGGACAAGTTTCTAGAAAAATATAATCTTCCAAAACTCAATGAAGAAGAAGCAGAAAGCCTGAACAGTCCAATAACAGCATATGAAATTGAAGCAGTAATCAAAAAACTCCTGACACACAAAAGGACTGGACCAGATGGTTTCACAGGAGAATTCTACAAAATACTTAAGGAAGAGCTAACCACTATCCTTCACAGACTATTTGAAAAAAAAAAAAATCCAAAATGATGGAAGACTCCCAAACTCTTTTTATGAAGCCAGCATCATCCTAATCCCAAAACCAGATAAAGACACAACAAAGAAAGAAAATTTCAGGCCAATATCACTGATGAACATGGACGCTAAAATCCTTAACAAAATATTGGCAAACCGCATCCAACAATACATTATAAAGATCATATGCCATGACGAAGTGGGATTCATCCCAGGGATGCAAGGATGGTTTAACATTTGTAAATCAGTAAATGTAATACATCACATAAACAAAAGCAAAGACAACAATCACATGATCATATCAATAGATGTGGAAAAAGCATTTGATAAGGTACAGCACCCATTTATGATAAAAACACTCAGCAACATGGGAATAGAGGGAGCATTCCTCAACATAATACAGACCACATATGAGAGACCTACAGCCAACATCATACTCAACGGGCAAAAACTAAAATCCTTCCCACTGAGATCAGGAAGAAGACAAGGTTGTCCACTTCCACCACTTCTATTCAATATAGTATTGGAATTCTTAGCCACAGCGATTAGACAAGAAAAGGAAATAAAAGCATCCAAATTGGAAAGGAGGAAACAAAGCTATCATTGTTTGCAGATGACATGATAGTATACATAGAAAATCCTATAGACTCGGCCAAAAAGCTGCTCGACATAATAAATTAATTTGGCCAACCAGCTGGATACAAAGTCAATATCCAGAAATCAAAGGCATTTTTGTATACCAACAATGAAACAGCAGAAGCAGAAATCAAGAAAAAAATCCCATTTTATATAGGAAAAAGAAAAATAAAATACCTAGGACTAAAGCTAACCAAGGAGGTAAAAGACCTGTATGCAGAAAACTACACAACAGTGAGGAAAGAAATCAAGGAAGACACAAACAAATGGAAGCATATACCGTGTTCATGGATCGGAAGAATTAATATCATCAAAATGTCCATATTACCCAAAGCAATTTACAAATTCAGTGCAATACTTATTAAAGTACCAATGGCATATTTCACGGACATGGAACAAACACTTCAAAATTTATATGAAACCATAACTGACCCTGAACAGCTGTAGCAATTTTGAGAAAGAAGAGTAAAGTAGGAGGGGTCACAATCCCTGATAGCAAACTGTATTACAAAGCCACTGTAATCAAAACAGCCTGGTATTGGCACAAAAAGAGGCACATGGACCAGTGGAACAGAACAGAGAGCCCAGAAATAAACCCAAGTCTCTACAGTCAATTAATATTCGACAAAGGGGGCAGCAACATAAAATGGAGCAAAAATAGCCTCTTCAACAAGTGGTGCTGGGACAACTGGACAGCTACATGCAAAAAAATGAAACTTGAGCACCAACTTACGCCATACACAAAAATAAATTCGAGGTGGATAAAACATTTAAATATAAGCCGTCACAGCATTAAAATCCTAGAGGAGAAGATAGGGAGGAAAATCTCAGATATTTCATGCAGCAACATTTTCACTGATATATCTTCTAAAGAAGGGACATAAAGGAAAGAATAAACAAATGGGATCTCATCAAAATAAAAAGCTTCTGCACAGGTAAAGAAAACAGTATTAAAATAAAAAGAAAACCAACTGTATGGGAGAACATATTTGCCAATGATACCTCAGACAATGGTTTAATCTCCAAAATATATAAAGAACTTACATGACTCCACTCTAAGAAGACAAGCAACCCAATTAAAAAATGAGCAAGTGACTTGAACAGACACTTCTCCAAGGAGGACATACAGAGGATCCAGAAAGACATGAAAACATGCTCAATATTGCTAGCTATCAGAGAGATGCAAATTAAAACTGCAATGAGATACCACTTGACACCAGTCAGAATGGTCTTCATAAACAAAGCAACAAACAGCAAGTGTTGGAGAGGATGTGGAGAAAAGGGAACCCTAGTGCACTGTTGGTGGGATTGCAGACTAGTACAACCACTATGGAAAACAGTATGGAATTTTCTAAGAAAACTAAAAATGGACATACCTTTTGATTCAGCAGTTCCATTGCTTGGATTATATCCTAAGAACCTTGAAACACCAATCCGAAAGAACGTATGCACCCCTATGTTCATAGCAGCGCAATTTACAATAGCCAAGTGTTGGAAGCAACCTAGGTGCCCATCAGTTAATGAATGGATCAAAAAACTGTGGTACATTTACACAATGGAATTCTATGCAGCAGAAAGAAAGAAGGAGCTCCTACTCTTTGCAAGAGCATGGATGGAACTGGAGAGCATCATGCTAAGCGAAATAAGCCAGGCAGTGAAAGACAAATACCGTATGATCTCACCTTTAACAGGAACCTAATTAACAAAACAAACAAACAACCAAAGACACTGAAATTGAGAACAGTCTGACAGTGACCAGAGGGGAGAGAGGAGGGAATTTCAGGGGGAAAGGGGAATGGTTTAGAACAACAAGTATAAAGGACACATGGACAAAAGCTATGGAGGGTGTAAATGGGAGGGAGTTGAGGAGGGATCGAGTGGTGGGCTGAGGGGGGGAGTAAAAGATAGAAAACTGTAGAAGATCAACAATTAAATTTAAAAATACTCATTAAAAAATGAGGGTAGTATAAACAGCCAGGGAAAACCTCAAGAGGTCCAACATTCACATGATAGGGGTGCCAGAAGGAGAATAAAAAGAGCTAGAAATTGGAAATCTATTTGAAAAAATACTGAAAGAAAATTTCTCTAATTTGGTGAAGGAAATGGACTTGCAAGTCCGGAAAGTACAGAGAGTCCCAATTATGATGGAATGCAAAGCGGCTCACTCCAAGACACATTATAATTAAAAGGCCGAAGTTTATAGGTAGAGACTCTTAAAAGCAGCAAAAGAAAAGAAGTTAGTCCACCAGATGGTTGCCAAATGGGAAGAGAGAAGGGGAGAATGGTGGAGAGGTGAAGGGATGAAGAAGTACAAATGGTAGTTACAAAATAGCCATGGGGATGGAAAGTACAATATAGAAAATGGAGTAACCAAAAGATTTATAGGCATGACTTATGGATATGAACAATGGTGGGATTTCCTGAGGGAGTAGGGAGTGCTGGGTGGAGGGGACAATAGGGAAAAAATCAGGACAACTGTAATATAATTAATAAAGAATAAAAAAATTCAGAAAATGGGAATCTATTTAAAAAATCAGATGGACATTCTAGAACTAAAGAAACTATTATCTGATATTAATAGCTTAGTAAAGTGGTTTAACAGCAGAATGGACATAGTAAAAATTAGGATGAGTGAATTGGAAAAGAGGTTTATAGAAAATACTCAACTGAAGTACAAAGAGAAAAACTAATAGAAGACAAAACAAAACAAAACAAAAATACATAACATACACATAACCATAGTTTCAAAGAGAAAAGAGAATAGGGAAGAAGCAATATTAAAAAACCAAGAAACTTCCAAAACTGGAGAAGATCAATTATAGATTTAAGAAGCTCTGTAAAAACCTAGCAGAAGAATCACACAAAAATATGTCTGGGGACAACATATTGAAACAGCTGGAAACTCATAGACAAAAAGAAAAATCTTCAAAGCATCCCAAGATGAAAGACACATTATCTGCAAAGTAGCACCAATAAGATTTATAGCTGGCTATTCCACTGAAATTACAGAAGCTATCAGAAAGAAAATAAAGTGATGATTTTAGAGTGGTAGGAATGAAATAACTGCCAATCAGGAATTCTCTACCCAATGAAATATCTTAAAAGATGAAGGTGAAATAAACACATTTTCACCATTGAAAGGGGCCATTTGTAGCCAATAGGCTTAACCAGAAGAAAAAACTACAGAGTACTTTAGGAAGAAGGACAACGTTTCCAGATGAAAACTGGAAAATGCAGGATCAAATAATTCAAAGGGTAAATCGTAGATGCTCTTATCTTCTTTTTAAATAATTTTCTCATTACCCTTTTTTCTTTTTCATTAATTCTTCACCAGGTTTGATTCATAGCTTCTAGAATTAAGTCACATCTCTAATATTACTTTATTCTCTAATGTTATTTTATCCTTAATATAATTATGCTTTTATACTTTTGCTATTCTTCCTATCTTATGATTTTAGGTAATTATTAAAAAATGGTAACTTGGCAGTTATCCATTGAATCACTGAAAAAAAAAAAGCATAGGATAGGACTATATATAACAAATGAAACAGATAAGTGTTTCATTAAACTTAGCATTCTTGTTAGCGATAACAAAGAGCAAAGTTGGAAAAAATTGAGAATATAAACAGATAACTCAGCGGGAGACTGATTACAAATCAAGCCTAATTTGGGCAGTGGTAGGGGTGGAGAAACCTGGGGAGAAAATACAGTCTTGGGAAAGAAGAATGAGTCACAGTAAGTATGGGGAAAGGATTCTAATGAGCATTACTAAAATTCCACACAGTATGTTTATGATGTTTAAAATGCTGCTTAGAATTTATGTTTGGAAGTGAAGTAATTGCATTGCATATTCTGTGGATTCTTTTGAGGGAATCATCATCAGTCACCATGGTTGTTTATCACACTTGGAATAACACCCAATTCCTGGAAAATGTTGTTTGGGGGAGAGGAAAGGGCTACAGTTGTAAACTGGGAAGCCTCAGCTAATGGGTTGTTATTTAAAAAGCCTTGGGAGTGGATGAAATCCTCCTGGAAGTGAGTATAGAGAAAAGATCTGAGGACTGAACCTTTAGATGCTCCAAACAATGGATGTTATGGAAAGGAGGATGCAGCAAAGGATACCAAGAAAAGGATATGTGTAGTAGAAGGGAAACAGAGAATGTCTACTCATGGAAGACACACACAAAAAAAACATGTATGAAAGCTAGGAATGATTAAAAGACAAGCTCGGCTGAGAGGGCAGTAGAACAGGTTGAGAACTGACCCCTGGATTTATGTTGTCGGACATTAGTTTTAGGAGAATATGGGCAGCACCAGTGAGAAGTAATTTGCTTTTGTTTCTAATCATCTGTGGAGAATCCTGAGAACATTCCATCAACTACATGGAAGAAGCAAATATTAAAGAGGCCCTTAGTAAAAAGAGGGAAGAAAGCTTCTTTTCCCCTTTGTAGGTTGAGTAGAAAAATCCCTAAGGTAGCTACTTAATAGAAAAAAAACCCAACCCTATTTTAAGTTGTTAAATTCAACAGCGTAGTAAAGCAGCTGAGAACCCAGGATTTGATGTTGGAAGATCTGTGTTAGAATACTGCTCCATTACTTTCCTACTGTGTGACTTTGATCAAGTGTCTTAGCCTCTTTAAGCCTCATCTCCTTAATCTTAACAAGCAGAGATAATAGTTCATAGCATAATGAAGTTTAAATTAAATGTATGTGAAGTTCTTTCTGTATAATGAGTGTTTGAAAATACTGTCATTTTTATTTATATCACATGTATATTCTACAAGTAGTGAAGGAAATAGGCAAGATTAAAATGAATTATGCTGGAGTGACATAAAGGAAAGTGAAGAAAAAAGAAATAAAGAAGAGGGAAGGTCACATTAGGAAGTTAGGTAGCTTTCCTGGCCATGATGATGAACTTGGAGTGGGAGGCAGGGCATTTTGAACCAGCAACATGATGTAACATTGGGACAATTGTAAGTGAAGGAAGTCCTAGGACTTCATCAGCCACACTTCATGAGAAATGGAGAGGCAGGAAAGTAAGTGGACAGGGTAAAAGCTGAATATGGCTTAGGAAAGACAAGAGTTACGGAGAAAGAGATGGAAAGGGGCACCAGCGTGTTGAGCTTCCTTGGAGGCTGGATGAGTTTTTATTGAATTTTCAGTGATGTGTCAATTTGTGCACCTGGGCTTGTGTGGTCCCTAATTCAAATGTTTTCTGCAATTGCTCTCAAGATCTTTGCATCATGCACTGTACTTCCATTATTCAAAGGGAAATATGTAGTTATTTTAAAAAAATCAAAGTGTGTTTATGTTTTTGTAACTAAATACTATATTATGTGGCTCAAAAAGGTAAGAAAGTGCATGTAATTAAAATTCTCCCTCCTGCCCCTTGTTTCTCACCTATACAATTTCTTTTACTGAAGGCAACCAAAGCTATTGTGTTTGTTTCCTGTATATATTTTCAAAGATTTTACTTATGTGTATAAATATAAAAGTTTATTTATTAGGACAAAAATGATGAAATAACACATACATTGTTCAGGATTGTATTTTTTTTCTTAGTAGTAGTTTTTGGAGATTAGTTTATAGCAGTATACAGAAAGCTTCCCTATTTTTTCCCCTTGAACAAGCTGCTTAAGATTCTATTTTATAGGGTTATTATAATTCATATAGCCAGTAATTCTTGATGGACACAAGGGCTATTTCCAATATTGTGCTAGCCACAAAGAGTGCTACAGTGAGGAATCTTCTATATACATTATTTTGCATGTATGTTTCCAGAAGAGAAATTGCAGAGTCAAAAGAACTGTGTATTTTTAATTTTAGTATATACTACCAAAGTGCCCCTCATAAAGACTGTCACTTTTATCTCCACAGTAATGTATGAATTCCTGAATTTCCCAAAATTGAAAGTGTTTTATATTATTTTTAAACATTTTTCAAATTTATAGGTAAAGAATGGTATGTCAACACAGTTTTATTTTTCATTTCTTTTATTATGAGCGGAGTTGAGCATATTTACTAGTGTTTAAAAACCATTTGCATATCCTTTTCTGTAAACTTTTTTTATTTAGTTAAGTCAGTTTCCAATTTTTTGAGGTGACACTGGTTCACAGAATCATAAAGGTTTCAAGTGTACAACTCAATAAAACATCATCTGCACACTACATTGTGTCCCCATTGTCCAGAGCAAAGTCTCTTTCCATTCCTATTCCCCACTCCTTTGCCCACCTCCACCTGCCTCTACCCACCCGCTCCCCATTTCTCTCTGGCTGTCCCCACACTGTTGTCTGTATCTATTAGTTGTGCATATATGATCTTTGGCTAATCCCTTCACCTTCTTTCATCCAGTCCCCTCCTTGTCCCCTCTGACTGCTCTTAGTCTGTTCAATGTATCCATGCCTCTATTTCTATTTTGTTCATCAGTTTATGTATTTTGTTCATAATTCCACTTATAAGTGAGATCAATCAGTGTTTGTCTTTCTCTGATTCCATGTATAAGTGAGATCATTTGATATTCGTCTTTCTCTGACTGGTTTATTTCACTTAGCGTAATACTTTCCAAATGCATCCATGCTATTGCAGAAGGTGAGATTTCCTTCTCTTTTATGGCTGGCTGTGTAGTATTTCATTTATAAACTATTTTATTCTATTGTTACTATTTTTTGTCTTTCAACACTTTAAATATTTGATTCTACTCTTTTCTTGTTTTCATGGTTTCTGAAGAGAATTCTGATGTAATTCTGACCCTTCTTCCTCTAAAGGTAAGATTTTTTCCTTCTTTCTGGCATTTTTCCAAGATTTTCACTTTGTCTTTGATTGTCTACACTGTAGACATGGAATATACGTTGAATATGATATACAGTGTAGATTTTTAAAATATTTATCTTAGTATTCTCTGGGCTTCCTAGATCTTTGGCCAAGAGTCTGTCATCAATTTTAGAAAATTCTCAACCACTATCACTTCAAATATTTCTTCTGTTTTTTTTTTTTTTTTTACTTCTCTTTTTCTTCTGGTCATCCTTTGATTACTATTCCACAGTTCTTGGATATACTTTTCCATTTATTTCTTTTTAAAAAATCTTTGCATTTCAGTTTGGGAAGTTTCTGTTGACATATGGTCAGCCTCACTGGTTCTTTCCTTGGCTGTGTCCAGTGCACTGATGACCCCATCAAAGGCATTCTCCATTGCTGTTAGAGTGTTTTTGATTTCTAGCCTTTTCTTTAGGCTTTCCTTTTGTCTTAATCTTTCTGCTTATATTACTCATCTGTTCTTGAATGTTGTCCACTTTTCTCATCAGAGCCCTTACTGTATTAATCATGGTTATTTCAAAATCCTGGTGTGATGATTCCAAAATTTCTGCCATATCTGAGACTGCTTCTGATGCTTGCTCTGTCTCTGTACTTTGTGCATGTGTGTGTGTATGTGTTCACCTTTAGTATGTCTTGTATTTTTTCATTGAAAGCTGGATATGATGTTTTGGGTAAAGTAACTGAGATAAGTAGGCCTTTTTCTGACTAGTTAGACAGTTAGACTGTGTTTACTTTTTGCAGCTGTGGTGTCAGGAGCAAAATTTCTTCCTGTGTCCTTATTTTTGTCTTTCCTATTGTCTTTGGATTCCCTCAAGACTTCTTAAATAGTGCCTGAGTCTTTTAGCTCTAATCCCTGTTATTATAAAGGAGCCCTATGGATATGATGGTAAGGTGTGTGGGAAGGAGAAACATTTTACACTTTTATGACTACATCTCAGTCTTTTAGTAAGCCTGCCTGAGCTGGGTATTTCCCTTCCTGTGCCATGAAGGCCAGAGGGGACTAGGGTTGAATTTTTCCCTTCTTGCTGGTTGGTTAGGTGCTGGTGAAATTGAGGGGTGACTTTGATAAGGAGAACAGAGCACTTCGGGCATATTTAAAAAATGGTTGCATTTCCCCTACTCCTGAAGGAACCAGGAGGAGATTTTTTCTAAATTCTAAATTTTTTTTCAATTACACTTTGCATTTAATGTTATTTTGTATTAGTTTCAGGTGTACAGTGTAGTCTCAGGTTTTCTGAGTGAGGACTTGGTAGGGCTTCTGGAGGTAAATCTCAGGAAAGTATATGGGCCTTTTCTGAATTTTTAACTCTCAAGCTGTGTACACTGAGCCTCTGCCCCACAATTCATCAGTTATAGTTTAAAAGTGTTTGTACTGTTACTGGTTTGAGCTGTGGACTTCTACTCCATTGAGCTATGATTCTCTGAATCTCCAGTTTTCAGGGCAGCAGTTTATCCTGTGACCTCAATTCTTTGATAGATCTAATAGTTGTTGATGTTTCAGTTTGTTCAACTTTTTTCTTGAACAGAAATGATGACTTCCAAGCTCTTTACATGTCAAACTGGACAGAAGTTGTATTTTTATTTTTGGTTTGCAGGAGCTCTTTATATATTATGGAAATTAGTTCTTTATCTTCATAAGAGATGCACATTTTAAAATTTTGTCATTTATCTTTTTGAATTTGTGTTGTTCCCCTATGCAGTTAAATAAATGTTTGTGTGTGTTTGAATTTATCATTATTCTCTTTTAGGCATTTTAATTCTGCGATAACAGTTACAGGTATACCTCATTTACTCTGCTTTGCTCTGTTGTGCTTCTCACATATTGTGTTTTTTACAAATTGAAGGTAATACTCCCCACCAGCAAAAAGATTATAACTCACTGAAGGCTCAGAGGGTAGTTAGCATTTTTTAGCAATAAAGTCCTTTTAATTAAGGTATGTACATTGTTTCCCCCCATTTTTATTTACTTTATTTTATTTTACTTTACTTTATTTTATTTTAATTGTTGTTCAAGTACAGTTTTCTGCCTTTTACTCCCATCCCAGGCCACCCTTCCAGCCCTCCCCACCTTCCTCCCATTTCCACCCCACCTTGTTATTGTCCATGTGTCCTTGTTTTTTTTACACATAATGCTATTGCACACTTAGTAGACTATACTGTAGTGCAAACCTAACTTTTATAGGTACTGGGAAAACAAAAAGTTTATGTGCCTTGCTTTGTTGTGATACTTGCTTTATTTTGATAACTAGTTTTATTGTGGTGGCCTGGAACTGAACCTGAAGCATCTCCAAGGTAGGCCTGTAGTAAGGCTTTCACAAGTTAGATTATAAAGGAATTCTTCCATTGTTTCTTTTAGCTTGCTATGATTTATTTTTTTATATTTAAATATTTTCTCCATTTATGATTTTTCTTCAAGTAAAGTATCAAGATTAGGTGCTATTTTCCCTCTTCCCTATTAATTTATTTCAAAACCATTTGCTTAATAGTTCATTTTTCCCCCATTGATTGATTATCATGTATTAAATTCCAATATATATTTGGGTTTATTTCTGTAATATTTATTCTGTGCTATTGCTTTATCTCTTTTTCATATGCTAATATGAATAATTCATATGATAATACTACTCTGTTTTAATTAGTATAGCTTTACAATTTTTTAAAATATTGTATGGCTAATTACCTCCTTACTTTTCTTGTCAATTTCAAACATCCGTCAGTTTTATTTTCTATATAAAATTTAGCACTTGTGTTTCTAATTTAAAAACTTGTTGGTATTTTTATTGTGATCATGTTAAGTTTTTACCTTAATTTAGAAATGAGTGCATATTTATGAAATAGAGTTCTTTAAAGTCTAAGAACATTGTATGCCCTTCTGTTTATTCCAAGTTTTCTTTTGTGTACCCTGAGAGCTTTAAACATATTTCTTCATATAGATCTTGCACATTTTTGTTAATTTTGTTCCTAGGAATCTTATCTTCCTTTTCTTCTTTCCTCAATTGTAACTGGCATTTTCACACCTTTGTTATGTCTCTTAATTGATTGTTTATATATGTATTTAAGCTATTTATGTCTATATATTTATTTTATAGAAACATACTATTTATAAAAATTTAAAAGTATATGCCTATTATAATAGAGGGCAATGTTGCACAATGGGGGTCTGAGGTCTATGAAGTTGGCTGCACCGTAGGTTAGCCCTATGGCAGTAGGCATGGTACTTAATCTTTATAAGCCAGTTTCCTTCTGTGTCAAATGGGATAATAATAATACCTACCTCATAGGTAGTTTTGAGGATTAAAAAGATAAAGCACAAAGATGCTTAGTAGAGTTTCTGGAATGCAGTAAGCAGTGAGTCAGTGCTGGCTACAACAGTTCTGTGCTCTTACTATTGAAGCTTAAATCTAGTGCATGGGGTCGTCAGATGGGGAACAGATGTCAGCCTCTCAAACCACTCCACTCCAGCCACAATCCTCACTTCCCAAACAACAGCCCTGGACTGAGGGCTGCAGAGTAAGTGAGGGGAATGGAAGAGGGGAAACTAGAGACCCAGTACACCCTGTTGTAGGAAAAGAATAAAAGGATTCCATAATGATTTGCATTTGAGGTGTGCAAGGAAATTGGAGGAGGAAACATAGGAGGAACAAAGCAGTGAAAGTGAACAGAACACTTTTTCAAATTGTTGCCTTAAATCGGAAGGGACTTGACAGATTACAGGCCATTTATATGTACTTGTATCATAAACCTGTCTTGGCGGCAGCTCAGTTGGTCTATGAAAGAGGAACTCAAAATCACCGGGAGTAAGAGGGTGTTGGGGAAGCCAGGTCCAGATCTGCTGAGCTATGCTGGTGCTCATTCCTGTTCATGCCTCTCTCTGCTTTCCTTGTCATTTATTCCCAAGTGGGGGCTAAGTATTGGGTTGGACAAAAAGTTCATTTGTTTTTTTCTGTAAGATGGCTCTAGTGGTGCTTAGTTGTCTTTGACTAAATTCGAAACAATTTTGTTAGATTGTATTGTGACAGCTGTCATATCAGTATGCATTTAAAAAAAACTTACCAAAAAAGGTGAATTTTTGTGGAGGCATTTTAATATTGAAGATGGAAGAAAATATGCAACATTTTTGGCATATTATGCTTTATTATTTCAAGAAAGGTAAAAAACAACTGAAAAGCAAAAAAAAAAAAAAAAAGATTTGTGCAGTGTGTAGAGAAGGGTAGACCAGTTGAAGTTGATAGTGATCAAATTGAGACATTAATTGAGAATAGTCAATGTCTCAAAATATCCAAATCATTAGTTATTGGTGAAAATGAAAAATGTGTCTTTTTTTAATATATTTTATTGATTATGCTATTACAGTTGTCCCATTTCTCCCCCATCATTCCCCCCACCCTGCACACCCTCTCCCACCCACATTCCTCCCTTTAGTTCATGTCCTTGTGTCATAAGTTCTTAGCTTCTACATTTCCCATACTATTCTTACCCTGCCCCTGTCTATTTTCTACCCACTATCTATGCTACTCATTCTCTGTACCTTCCCCCCGCTCCTCCTCCCACGCCCCTGTTGCTAACCCTCCATATGATCCCCATTTCTGTGGTTCTGTTCCTGTTCTAGCTGTTTGCTTAGTTTGCTTTTGTTTTAGGTGTGGTTCTTAATAGCTGTGAGTTTGCTGTCTTTTCACTGTCATATTTTTGATCTTCTTTTTCTTAGATAAGTCCCTTTAACATTTCATATAATAAGAGCTTGGTGATAATGAACTCCTTGAACTTGACCTTATCTGAGAAGCGCTTTATCTGTCCATCCATTCTAAATGACAGCTTTGCTGGAAAGAGCAATTTTGGATGTAGGTCCCTGCTTTTCAAGATTTCAAACATTTCTTTCCAGCCCCTTCTTGCCTGGAAGGTCTCTTTTGAGAAATCAGCTGACAGTCTGATGGGAACTCCTTTGTAGGTGACTGTCCCCTTATCCCTTGCTGCTTCTAGAATTCTCTGCTTCATTTTAATATTGGCTAATGTAATTACGATGTGCCTTGGTGTGTTCCTCCTTGGGTCCAACTTCTTTGGGACTCTCTGAGCTTCCTGGACATCCTGGTAGTCTATTTCCTTTGCCAGATTGGGGACGTTCTCCTTTATTATTTGTTCAAATAAGTTTTCTACTTGTTGCTCTTCTTCCCTTTCTGGGACCCCTATAATTCGGATGTTGGGACGTTTAACGATGTCCCGGAGGTTCCTAAGCCTCTCCTCATTTTTTTGAATTCTTGTTTCTTCCTCGTTTTCTGTTTGGTTGTTAGTTTCTTCCTTCTGGTCCACTCCATTGATTTGAGTCCCAGTTTTCCTTCCATCTCTATCGGTTCCCCATGCGTCTTCCTTCATTTCACGTATTGTAGCCTGCATTTTCTCATCTAATTTATGAGCAAAATCAACCAATTCTGTGAGCATTTTGATGACCAGTGCTTTGAACTGTGCATCTGATAGGTTGGCTATCTCTTCGTTGCTTAGAGGAATTGACTCCGGGGTTTTCATTTTTTCTCCGGTTTGAGCCATTTTTGGTGGGTTTTTTGTTTTGTTTTGTTTTGGTTTTAGTCTGGTCGCAGCTATTACGTATGAGGGGTGGAGCCTTAGGTGTTCCTCAGGGTGGGGCAGCCCAGTCGCTGGGTTGTGATGCTATAGGTGGGGGCGGGGTCTGAGAGGGAAGAATGGCACCTGTTCCGCTCTCTCCTGGACTTCGGTCCGTCCGCTGCTTCCCCTTCAAGTGGATTATCTGCGCACGCGCGCGTGCTGTTACGTAGTGAGGGGTGGAGCCTGAGGCGCTCCCCAGTGTGGGGCAGCCCAGTTGCTGGGTTGTGACGCTGTATGTGGGGGTGGGGTCTGAGAGGGAACAATGGCGCCTACTCCACTCTCTCCTGGATTCAGTCCCTTCCACCACTTCCCCTCTGCCTGGACCGTCTGCGTGCACAAATGTGGGACCCCCTGGTCAGCCAGCCGCCTTGTGCATCCTCACTGGGTCTGCACAGTTGCCCCCCTGTGCCCCAGGACTGCCAGCCACCGCCCGTGCACCTGGGAACTGCGAGCCACTGCTACTTGCATTCCTGGGACCGCACCTCCACTTTTTCCTACCGCGACTCCGCCCCTCTTACCGGTCTGGATGAATGGTTGTTGGACTTCCATACAGTTCAATTTTCTATCAGTTCTGGTTGATTTTTGTTTCTAAATATTTGTTGTCCTTAATTTTGGTTGTGAGAGGAGGCACAGTGTGTCTGCCTACGCCTCCATCATGGCTGGAAGTCAGCAAAACGTGTCTTTTATTTTATGGAAGACCCAATGATCTTTTTGGCCAACCCAGTACTAAATTGTCAGCAGAAAAGACAGAGGACAAACTAGAAGGGAAAACAAGAAGGATTAAAATATTTTGAGAAAGGATAGCTTAAGCTTAGGGTTGCAGTAAAGAACAGTATTTGTGGAATACACCATGTGCAGAAATCCCTGGGGAATTATGTTAGAAATAGTGTAATAATAGCAATGGTGTGTCTATTGCATGCTGCCTGTTTTATGTGCATTTTTCTTTTATTCCTAATAATCTTCCAAAGCAGGTGTTATTATGCCAATCACACCACGTATCTCTAGAAAGCCAGGCCTCAGTCTTCTTGGAGGGAGTTCATCATCACCAAGCCCTTATTCTATGAAATGTTAAAGGGACTTATCTAAGAAAAAGAAGATCAAAAATATGACAGTGAAAAGACAGCAAACTCACAGCTATTAAGAACCACACCTAAAACAAAAGCAAACTAAGCAAACAGCTAGAACAGGAACAGAACCACAGAAATGGAGATCATATGGAGGGTTAGCAGCAGGGGAGTGGGAGGAGGAGAGAGGGGGAAAAGGTACATAGAATAAGTAGCATAGATGGTGGGTAGAAAATAGACAGGGGGAGGGCAAGAATAGTGTGGGAAAAGTAGAAGCTAAAGAACTTATGACACATGGACATGACCTAAAGAGGGGGAATGTGGGTGGGAGAGGGTGTGCAGGGTGGGGGGAATGATGGGGGAGAAATGGGACAACTGTAATAGCATAATCAATAAAATATATTAAAAAAATACTTGTAAAACACACCTACAGGCCTGGACATAGGAGCTCCTGATAGTGACAGAACTGGGAGGGAATTGTAAAAGAGTCAGCGGTAGCTAGGGGATGTGCTCCCAAGAAATGTGATGTGTGTGGTGAAAGGAAGGACTTCTATGACTGTTCATAGGAAAGCAGGGAAAATGAAACCAGATGGTAAATTAATGGGGCAAGGAAGCAGGGAAGTCTTCCTGCAGCTGGAGTTAGGGATGTGGGTGGGGTGTGGACTAAGTCAACTGCAGTGGAAAAGGGTTGCCCATGGGAGGCTGCCTGTAAGTGAGAAAATGCTCCATCAGCTACTTCCCGTTGCTGCATTGCTTTTTAAAGTGACAGTCACGAGGTGTCAGGATTCATAAGCGGAAATGGTCTTCGCTCTTTGGCTGACAGTCTAAATTCGGATAGAAAGAATTTGGTGGGAGACAGCTGGTGGAAATTGCCCCGGTCCTGCTTTCAGTGGAAATGTGCACGTGCTGCTCGGCTGTACGTGGGTCTACCCCACGTATCAAGCATCTACCCCTCTCCATCTCTGTTTGCCTCTCTCTCTTCATCAGGTTTCATTAAAGATAACAATAACCAGGAGCATTGTACCCAAGTGATCCAGGCATAGCCCTGCTTAACCCATCGCTGTTGGCTGCCCCCGAGATGAATGCAGGCTACTCAGGTGGTTTGTGAGAAGCTTGCTCCGCAGCTCCGTATCCGCCACCAAGCGGTTAATGTGAAAGCACATAGTGGATGTGACTGCTGGAAATACCGCTGGGCACGACGCTGATGCTTCATGAACACGTGAGCAGGACGCATAGAGGCAGCGCCGGACACCCCATGACCCAGGAATGCGGCAAATGGGTGTAGGAATGGGAGAATAAGAGGGTCACTTCGTCCTTGTCCTTGCTCCTCACCTGCCCGAGCACTTCGTCCACGCGGAGGCAGGGTGAGGTCGCCCGAGAATCTGCAGATTCATCGCTGCCTTTCATTTCGACAACCTTATGTCCCGATGGGGGCAGCCCAACCTTTCCCTTTCATTCCAGGGCTGCTGCTAAGGCGGGTGGACTTCTCCTTTAAAAAGGCTCCGATTCCTCTTCCCACCGCCGTAGGGGTCCAGTCACCGCTCATACTTAGATTCTAACCTCCCACCTGGCAGTCTGGGACAGCTTGCAAGTCTTGCCAAGTTTCCCCATCTGACCCGAGTCGGGCCCTTTCTAGGACAATGTGAACAAAGAGCAGCAGGGAGAGGAACCCGCGGGCGGCTGTGAAGCAAGTCTGTGTGCACGCTCGAGCGCGTGTCGGGAACCACTGTGGTGGACCCAGTGCAGAGCGTGCCTAGCTTGGCCCCCGCAAGGCCTCTCAGGGCTCCCAGCGGCGGGTTACTTTGTCCCAGCCTCAGCAGGGCAGGGACGGCCAACTGCAAGCAGAAACCCGAGCCCGTCTCTTGAGCTCTGGCTTCCACGTTGTCTCCGGGGCGGAGCAAGAAGACCCCAAGCGCCCGGCTCCTGCGGGCTCAGTGGAGAGGATACTGGACTCCCCTCTCCTTGTCCGAGCTTGTCCCAAGTAGCCTGGTCTGACCAAGGGACCACTGGAGCGTTCCCCGCCCTGAGTCTCCTTAGACACGCGCAGGTCTAACTCTGGGATACAGGCGGGTCTCGGGCGGGGGCCCCGCTGCCTTCGGAACAGCTCGGGCGGGACTAGAACAGTGCACACAAGAGATGCCTAGGGGGAAAAGCTGGCTCAAACAGATCTGGAGGCCGTGCCTGGATGTGTGCGTGTGCCTGTCTGTGTGAGCGTGTGTGACAGGTTGTGGTCGCGTCCGCCCGTCTCACCTGCAGTACGTTTTGCCTGGCAGAGGAATGAAAGAGAAACTGCCATGTCCGTTCAGTGTCATTAAATCAGCCCCCTTCCCTCCAGCTCTCTAAGTTGTATTTTTCATGCAACATTGGAGTACATGCATGCGAAACTATTTTCCCACTCCAATCTTAACCTTCAGCACTGCGCCCAGCCAGATTTCGGGGTCCCAGCTCCAGTTCTGTAGGAGAACTTGGAGTCTCAGGGCTTGCATCCCTTGCCTCTCTCCGGGCGTCTTTGTAACGCGGGATTCCCCGGCAGTCCCGGTGGTCGGCCCCAGTGGGCTGCGCTGGGCCTGCCGCAGCGCATAGTGGAAGGGCAGGCGCTAGGACCGCGGGGCGTGTGGCTGGCGCGGCGCTACCTTAAACCCAGCTAAAGCTGATGCTGCGCCACTCAGCGAGCCGGCGGGGCTGCGCAAGGCTAGCGCTCCGCCAGTAACCAGGCTGGAGCCCGCGCGGCAACACCTGTTCGCGGCTGCAAGACACACGCGATCTCTGGACGCTGCTCCCTTGCTCGCCTCCGGCCGCCTGCGCTGAACCAATGGACCTTCACCGAGCTGCCGCACGATTCTAGATCCCAGGTTTAGACGCCTAAAGTTTTCTTTTTTGTTTTTATCATATTATTATTGATTTTTTAGAGGGGTGTGCAGGAAGGGATAGTCTTCACCGCCTTCAACGTGAGATTTTTTTTTCCCCTGCAAGGATTCCTGCTGATGTCTGCAGAGTCGGTTAGAGTAAAAACGGCGCATGCCTTCCCCAGAGTCAAGACCCGTGGATTCTGACGTAGCCTGTGCATCTTAAAAATCCTATAATAACGCCTAGACATTGAAGTTGCTATGGTCATTTCGATCTGGAACCAAATGGAGAAACTACGGATTTTTTCCCTTTTGACGGCCGGCTGGGATGCAGTCCTTCCTGCTTGCTAGGAGCCGGGATCTACTTGTAGAAGATACATAGATGTGTTTATCAGTATGTCAGTGTGTGAGTATACAGCACTGGTTTCTTAGGCTATTAGTGGTTTGACCTTGAACCCGTGGCAGTGAAACGGCAGATTACTTTTATTTATGCATTTCATGGATTGAAGAAAACAACGTGTCCCCCCTGCCCCCCACCCTCTCTCTCTGCAGCCGCAGTAAGGGAGGGGAGTTGGATATACCTCGCCTAAGATCTCACGGGTTGGCACCATCATTATTGTTTATCTCTGTGCTCCAGCAGCCCAGCCTTCTGATGGCTCCCTTAGGTGAAGTTGGGAACTATTTTGGTGTGCAGGATGCAGTACCATTTGGGAATGTGCCCGTGTTGCCGGTGGACAGCCCGGTCTTGCTAAGTGACCACCTGGGTCAGTCCGAAGCAGGGGGGCTTCCCCGGGGGCCAGCAGTCACGGACTTGGATCATTTAAAGGGTATTCTCAGGCGGAGGCAGCTCTACTGCAGGACTGGATTTCACTTGGAAATCTTCCCCAATGGTACTATCCAGGGAACCAGGAAAGACCACAGCCGATTCGGTAGGTATACCATTAACACTATCGTGTCCGCGCGTTGACAGATCGGGATTATAAGTATCAAGAAGAGGTTGCCAGGTGGCGTGTGGGAAGGCTCTCTCCCTTTTTCTGCCCCTGTCTTGCAAGCTAAAGGAAAAAAAAAAAAAAAGCCTCCGGAATTGCAGGTCTTTGCTGCTGGCTGGCACTGATGCAAGTCTACATTGAAAGGCTTTCCGCCCCCCCACCCCACCCCCAAAGAAAGACATGATTTATAAATATCACACAAGTCCCTCGTTCTTTTGCGTCAGTAACTTGGGAAGATCGGGTTTAGGAAATTGTTGTTGTTTTGATGGACCAATTCCAGGCGTTTAAAGCTTTAACCATTAACTACTGAGGACTTAAAAAATGCATTTTCCTGAAAGCATGGGTTTTTATAATCTGGTGCCCCAATTAAGTTTTTTGCCCTTCTCCCTTTCCCTTAAGGAGTATCCTGCTTGAATTGTAAATGAAACATATTGATTCCCACCGTGAGGGTCTGCACCACTTGGGTGAGGTGCTCACGGGTGCTTGCTGGTAGAGTTTTCAGTTGGGAGGACTGAAGTCACATATTAGACTTGGGAAGGGGCCGGAAGCTCATTGGGGGCGCTTGTCCTTCCAGCCATCAAGTTCCTGCAGTTTTTCATAGTGTGCTGCCTGTGTGGGGTTCCAGGGTAGCTCTCCAGTGTGTGTGCTCATGAAAAGCTGCGAGGTAATTCTAAAAAGCAAGCAGCGCCGAGGATTTCACCCTCCCAGGAGGGTACTTGTGACTCAGCATGAAGGCTGCAGAACAGAGGGCTGGTGACCTGCCCCTTTCATGCACGTGCCTGCTGGGCCAGCCTGAGCCCAATATCCAGTAGAGTCTAGGTTGGGGACTCTGGGTTTTTACTCTTACTTACACATAAAATAAATAAATAAATAAATAAAATAAAAAGCACCAGTTTGGGCAACCAGATTGTTGGAAGGAGTTAACTTTTGAGTGGACCCACCTGACAACACTTAAAGTGGGTCGTAAAAAACAAAGTCCTGCGGTGATTTTCTCCCTCCAGCTTTCATGCCAGATGTTGACCACAATCTAAACTATCTGTTTTAGGTTCGGGGGGCTGTGGATGAGGCCAGAAGGCGAGCAGGTTTCAGGCCTGGGATGGGATGGCCCAGCATTTTCTCCCTTTGCTCCCCCCCCCATCCCCACCCCAGCCTCAGCCCCAAGGTGAACCTGCTAGTGCAAATATTCCTGGCTGTCTTAAAAAAGAAAGAAAGCGGGGGGGGGGGGGGGGGGGGGCGGGGAAGAGGTAACTCTTGGCTTTGCAATCATTCCTTTGAGCGCCCCCCCCCCCGCCCCTGCCCCCAGTTGGACAGCTCTGGTGGTTGCACAGTAAATACCAAACTTTGCGAGCGCTGCCCTGGGGCCGCTCTAGGGGCTGCCACCGTGTCCAGCATTCGCTCCAGGACAAGGACGGTGGGCGCTGTGGGTGGGACAACTGGAGTGTCAGGGTCGCAGAGGCTGCCCTATGTTGGGTGGCGCGTGCAGGGGTGAGCTGCAGTGGAGGAGGCGGGTACCTCTTTGCGCGGTGAGGGGAAGTGGGTTCTCCAGCTCCCGGCAAGCAGGTGCCGGCTCCGTGGTCCAGTCCTTTGGCGCTTTTGGGCCGTTGCCCGCCCAGTTCCGCGTGGTCCTAACGCACTCCATGTTCTGCATCCCCTCTGCCGGTGCTCCCTGCGGTGCTGGGAGGACCCCAGACTCTTGTCTGGGGGCCACGGGCGGTGGCTTGTGTACTTAAGGCCGCATTTTGGGAACCAGATTTTTGGCCCAAGTTGAACCCCTTCCTTTGTGTGTGTGGGTCCGTGGGGCCGACAGCCGCACCCCTCAGTTCCATGGTGGTTTTCGGTGTGGGAACCGCTGGAGGCGAGCACCGCGCGAAGGGAGACTTGGTGGGGACAGAAGACAGGCTGGAGATCGAGCCTGACTTCCCCTGTCTCAGCCCAGATCCTTCTTTCTTTTTCAGAAGTGCACAGTCAGGGCTCAGAGACTCGCTAGGCTCCGTGGCACCCGAGAGGTGGATGGGGGCCCTGCCAGGGGAAGGGGTGGGCAGGGGGACAAAGGCTTGTAGAGGCGGGCTGAACAACGGTGAGCTATTGTTAACCCCTTCCGGGAGCCCAGCTTAACACTGGTGGCCCATGGCTGCTTTCCGGCTCTGGGGAGCCTAGGGCTCCCCGGGGCACACCGGGCAGGGTGGGCTGGGAGCATTGTGTGAACTGGCTGAGCGCGGTCTTTGTAGGACCCTCAGAACCACTGTGCAATAAGACTGGCCCCAGCATAGAGAGATTATGGGATGTGCCAGTGGGGCTCCCCATGCACCAAGCTTTCTATTATTATTTTATTGCAGTCACTTTTAGGGTAGGACATTTGCTACATGCATTCGAACCATTCGAAATCCACTAACTGCCACTGGGAGAGGAGGATGCAAGGGAAGGTGGGGACCACAAGGGTGGGGCGGACCCAAGAAGTACGTTTTGGGGTCTGCAGACAAGGACGGCTGGTACAGTGACTGAATAAAGACCTTAACAACAAAAAACTAGACCTTGTCACTCCCCCCAGCCCCATCCCCGCCCCATACTGGGTGTTGGAGAAAAGTGTCGCCAAGGAAATGACATCTCTACTGTTTAGACTTGCCTGTTTGGCAGGGGTATTGTGTGTGGGAGGGCGGGGAGCGCAGGCCGTCCATCGGTGGGGAGCTGGAGGGGCTGCAAGAGCTGGCGGGTGCTCCTGCCGCTCAACTCAGCGGTGCTGCTCTCTGTGGCTTGGATGAAGTTGAATGGGTGGCTGTGCACAGTGAGGGTAGGGAAGAATTTTTTAAGTTTTTCATCTGGTTGCAATGAGAATGGCCCCCGGGAATGACAGCAGTGTGGCGGTCACTGGCTGGTACCAGTGTGGCAAGGTTCCAATATTAGCAACCTCTGCAGCGTGTTGCCTCCTACTCTTGCTGCGCAGCCCCACCCGGAGGAGTCCAGTATCTTAGGACCCAGCACTGGCGGAGTGGGGAGGCTGCGGCAGCGCATGACACCTGACATCTGGCACCCGCACCTCTGTGCTCCTTCTGCGGACTCCCCTCTGGGGACAGCATTCTTACCCTCAGTGCCTTTTCCTATTCTCTTAGAACAGAGTAGCTGTGGGGCAGGGGTGGGCTGGTTTACACTTTGATACAGAAGGTATCAAAGGTATCTTCCACCTGGAGTGAACCGGCAGAGGAAACATGCTAGAAAATGACCTCCCCCACCACCTCAGGTGACTGAGGCTTCGGCAAGCCTGGCAGTGACACAGCAGCAGCAGTGCAGGGGACACGGTGGGGGGAGGGGATCTTACTTTCATCCTAGCAGAAGCTATGAGGTGACAACGTAGGTGGGACCTTGAGAGAACCCTGTGTTTTCCCTTTGGGGACGTTTGTGTGGAGATAAGGAATTGGGGATTGTGTCTCTGGGGTATAGGCTGGGGGAGGCAGACGTTTCATTTCCTATCTTTTTTTCTCTTTAAAACACTTGCTAGGCAGAAAAAAGTGAGCAGAAGAACATCAATTGAGACAGTGGTCATGTAGAAGAATACAAAAGTGAGTGTTGGGCCTGATCCTCTATTTTACTTTCGCAGGGAAGGAAGCCTGAGCTGTTGACCCTGGCCTTCCTTGGTGGACAGATGGCCTGCTTTTCTGGCTGTGCCTTGTGGCCTGGCATGGTGGCCCTGCAAGGACCCCAGATGAGCACCTGAACTGGGGCTGCACTTCAAAGGGTCCAGATGTCAGGTGGAAATTGTATGAGGGGAGAAACACAATAGCATGATTTTTTAAAAAAAGAGGTTAAAGCAATCTTATTTCCAGAGTTTTTTGTACTTTAAAAATTCTGTTCTGTGTGTCTGGCTCTTCAGCATCTCACTAAGGTAAAGACTGCCTATTTAAGGAGCTGTTTCAGAATCGGTCCAGAGTCTTGAAAAATGGTGGGGTTATAACTACCATTCAGGTAGTCATTTCTTAAGTAACCCTGAGATTTGCTCAAGTTGCTGCTCACTGGACTTTCTGGGATGCAGGCCCTGAGATGACTGACTGGGTAGCTGTGGTATGGGGTTGCTGACTGAGCAGAAAACTCTCTGTAGTTGTGAGGAGGGGGTGGTAATCTGTTTTCAGAAGCCTAATGTTATGCCTCTCTCCACAGTCTGCATACATTCTTGTCCTCTAAAGAATGCAGCTCTGTTAAGTGTTGGGGGATTTTAGGCTAGGGAGCTGTTTAACGTGGGCCAGAGTGGAGCAGCCTCTGCCCACCCTTCCACTTCCCAGAGCTGGCCTTGTTATGGCCTTGGAGATGAGGCCCAGTAAAGGGGGCTCCTGGGAGCTGAGCCAGCTTTGGGTTAATTGTCCATTTGAACAGAGCTCTGGGGATCATCACTATTACCTGCTGAGTCTGGAGCAAGGATAAGGGTCTGGTGTTTTTTTTTGTTTTTTTTTTTTTTCCTGAAGTGGTCCCAGGAACTGACCTGGCCTCTTATGTACCAAGGATGACCTTGGACAGCCTAAGACCCTCTGGAGCTCAGTGAGCTCATCCTCACTGGGAATTGGTGGCTACTGTGAAAGGGAATTGCCAAATAACACTAGACATGAACCCTGTGTTTCCCAAGGACCTCCATCAGTACCCATTGCTTGAGGGTGTCTAGGTTGTGTTTGCCTAAGAGGAGAGACAGCCGTGGTACACATGTAAGGGTCACAGTTTTAATTTTAGGCACAATCTCATCATTCCCTCCCTCCCTTCTTCTCTTCCTTGTCCTTTCCTTCTTTTCCTCCAATTTCGTTGATCGCAGATCATTAAGCATTTAAATGTTTCTACACAAAAGCCTTCTCCTGGGCTTCCTTTGTGCTGTACGCTCATATAAACAGATAAGAGGCGGGTAGGCCGTACTCAAATGAGCACCGTTGGAAGCATATGCTTGGCTCTGGCTCAGGCCAAGAGACAGATGAGTTGACCTGGTTGAGGCTATAGAGCTCACTGCAGACGAGATGGTACTATGAATGGTAAGTATTCCAGCCTGGCCCAGGTCTGTCTTTGTGTGTGTTAGTGGTGAATTGCCAGGTTGCCAGGTCTTTCTGACTTGGGAGCATGGCCATGACTCAAACATTCGGGTGTTACAGTTGGTGTCAGCTCACTGAGACAACCTCATGAGAAGCTGGACTATTCATTTTTTAAAAAATCATCCTCGCCTGAGTATATGCATTGAGAGAGAGAGAGAGAGATAGCGAGAGCGAGAGAGGGAGGAAGGAACATGGCAGTCAGTTGCCTTCTGTATGCGCCCTGACCTGGGATCAAACTGACAACCTTATGGTGTACCCGACAATACTCCCATCAACTGAGCTGCCTGGCCAGGGCTGTACTGTCCTTTTGTGGTCTTTACTTTTCAAGGAGCATTAGAAATATGGATGTGTTTGAGGTGATGAAATCTTTTCCACCTGGGGTTACTAGATAAGTAGTTCCTTTTCAAATGTAAGCCCCTTGGAGGCTTTTCCCAGGTACTTTTAAGAAACCCCTCTGACTCTACTTCCCAAGTCCATCTTTGGACACTGACTGTTCTCTAATTGGCTCCCTCTCAATGCATTCACCACATTGCTATCATATTCATCTGTTTATTTGTCCTTTCTTCCACTAGATGGGTAGAGCTTTGAGGTTATAGGGCCTAGATTATATCTTATTCATTCTTATATACTCAACAAATGGCCTGATGCTTGACTTACAATAGTCATTTACAATTTGTAGATTGAATAAGTCACTGCAATGAATTATAGCTATCTTGATGTAAGAAAAGAAACAAGATAGATATCTTAATACTTTTTATTTCCAAAGTATATAATAATAATTTCAGAACTTACGTTCTTTAACAGAAGAAGATCTGTGCTATGTGTGCATAAATGATTTACGTAAATAGCCCCCCCGCCCACAAGATACGTCTGCCTTCCCAATGTCTGCGTGAGGAGGGAGCGGAGTCCCAGTGGCTTGCCTGTCCTCATTTCCTCTGCTGCTTCTAGTCCTCCCCATGGGATCTGTGGAGTCTGACCTAGGCAACATCTTCTAGTCAATAGTCATGGGATAACTATACACAAATGCTACATAAATCACAAATTTATGAAGAAAAGGGGGGACCAATAATAAGATGTGTGCAATAAATGAGGAGATGGCGTTTGGAGTCTGGTTGCTTGGTGGCAAGCTATTTAATACCCTTAAACCTCACTCTTCCCATTTGTAAACTGAAGATTAAAATATTTTAACGACTAGGATTATTCTGAGGGCTGAATGAGAGAAGGCATCTCATTGGGCCCTGATTAAATTCTCAAGTATTCAAGTATTAGATTGTCAACCTTCTTGATGTTCTGCATACAGTCCAGTCATGTGGATTTGTGAGGTTACATATGTCCTATTTCTTCTTGGGCCCGATGCTCACCATTGGCCAATATTTATTATTAGTTCTCAGAGCTGCGTCTTGACTACGGAAAGAAGAAAGGTCACCATATATCCACTTAGAAGATACATGTATTTTTTTTTTTTTATGATTAAATCTTTCCCTAAAGACATGTTTTACCTAATTGGTCAGACCTCCAAGGGGACAAAATGTTTCCTGTCTCTCATTATATGATGACAGTTGGACATTAATGAATTCCTGATACTAATTTCAGGATAACTGTGACCTATATTGTGCTGTGTTTTCAGGTAGCTAAGAAAAGATTCACATGTATGTGACTCCTAGTAGTAATTGAATGCCAAAATTATAATTATTTTCAACCACAACAGTTAGAAATAGTACAATGAAACAGACTTGGTTGCATCAATAAGGGTGAAGTGACTCTCATGGGGATATTGCCTTGTTTATCTTTCCATTAGCTTTGTGAGGTAGGAAAGACCGTAAATAAACTTGCTTATTTTTGGTGTATCTTCCATTATAGAGTCACAGAGTATCAGATCCAAAATGTAATTTGTAATTTCTCTTTCTATTTTTTCATGTAGTATTTCACATTCTATAAAAATAAATATTTTTTCAGGTCCAGATAGATATTCTCTGAATTGTAAACACAATATCTTTGTTGCATTTTGTGTGTATAAAACCATTCGGAATGCCCCTTTATGAGAAATACCTCTTGTCTTTCACATTGCCTTGGAACCCTTTATTATATTTATATAGTTCATTTATTTTGTTTTTAAATTAAATTTCTTGGGGTGACATTGGTTAGTAACTTTATATGGATTTTGGGTGCACAATTCTGTAACACACCATCTGTATTCTCCATTGTGTGCTCCCACCCAAAGGCTAGTTCTCTTCTGTCACCATGTATTTGTCATGTCCTCTTGTCATTGTAGCACAGTCTATTTTTGTGAGAGTTGAAAAATTAACTGTTTAAAAAAATCCATGTAAGTGCTTTTTGATTAGTCACATGAGACTAACTATAGGCCAATGTTCTTCTTAGTTTTTCTAAACTCTAAAATGTAAGTAAATTTTTTAATATTTGAAGATTTAAAAACTCAATATTTAGTATGCATTAATGCAAGGTCTTTACAAAGTCTAGCACTTTATAACACAGTTGAGAAAATGGCTATGTGCAAGTAATATTAGCATTGTCCCAAATATCCTATTGGGTAATCATGTGAAAACAACAATATAGTTAGAAAAATTGAAGCTCCTGTTGTATGGCCATAAAATTCTGGATTTATGCCCAGCTTAGTGTTTTTATTTTTAGTGAGGTAAGTAAGTAGAAAGAAGGAAATAAACAAAGGTCATTATGTTAATTTGTTTTTGGGATATAGTATTCCATAACTATTTTAAATCAGGAGTGTTTGTGAAACCTGCATTTTTTCCAGAATATTGTACTATCTTAATTGTTTAATGATTACTGTTAGGCTTAGATAACTACAACAAAAAAAAAGTATCTTGTTTAAGCAGAAATATTTGGGATGTGTGTATCTATCTTAGTGTTCCAGATGGAGCTCAATATACAGTAGAGAGCTGGATAACTTTCTGTATAAACCAATCTAGTTAGCTCCTCATCCTCATTTTGAGGTACATAAGACTATTCGCTGAATAGAATTTTGTTCTGATCTATGCCTGTACACAAATGCTTAATTTCACATTTATCAACTGTAAGTAAAACTAGATGCTCTTCTCTTCAGTTATACCTTTTAGATTCATTAGAATACGTACTCTGGTTTATGTCATATCATTCTCATCATATCTATGTAAATAGTCGCTTTTTATTTTTAAAATGTTATGCATCATGTTGATAAATGTTGTATCATATTATTATAGAAGTCTGTTCTTTTAGGCAGTGTTTTCTTTTAATCCTCATTCAAGGGTATGTTTATTGAAAGACAGAGAAATGAAGAGGAAAGAGAGAGGGCAAGAGAGAGATTGGTTACCTCCTGTTGCACCCTGACCAGGGACTGAATCCACAACCTTCTGGTGCACAAGATGATGCTGCAACCAACTGAGCAACACAGCCAGGGCTAGGCAGTGGTTTTAAGAGAAGACACTTCCTCAAGGAGTGTGAGATTATCCCAGTTGGGAGCTAGGCTCAGTCCTCTTTGAAACTTCTGGTGACACTAGGACTCTAAAATTCTCTGTGCTCTGACTTGTTCTTCATCTTCTACCCTTTGTCTTGTAGGCATTCTGGAATTTATTAGTATAGCCGTGGGCCTTGTCAGCATTCGAGGCGTGGACAGTGGACTCTACCTTGGCATGAATGAGAAGGGGGAGCTGTATGGATCAGTAAGTACTGTGACAGACTTCAGAACCTTTGTTTCATGCTGGCTTGAATGTACTTTCTCTAGGTTGTTATAGCCTAGATAAAACTGAGTCTGTTGGGAAGGAGAGTAGGAGCTTTTACTTTTTTGAGGCAAATCATTTCATTTTTATTAGTAAATATCAGTCCCAGATTTTCACTACAGCAAAGTTTCTAAGAAAGTGCTTTATTCATATGCTAAACCGTTTTCATTATCAAGTACATCAAAAATCTGCGTGTGAAAAAATCTCATCTTCTTGTATTGAATGGGAGTTATTTTCAAAATGAGTTAAAATTATCTTCTCCCAAGCTTTGCTAATCATTGTTTAAAACTAAAAATAGAGCATACAGGGCTTTCTCTGAGCTACATGAGATTTTCATTATGGAGACAGAAGGGAAATGGAAGTTATTGTCAGATTTTCTTGTATGACAAATATAAATATAATTACTTGCAAATATTGAGTTTCTTGTTTTTGTCTCTCGCTTCTCATCTCCAATGGTTGTGAGCTGCCAGTAGGAGGCAGTGAAGTATTTATGGTACCTAGCAGGTTCCAGGCACTGTTCTAGGTGCTCAGGGACATCAGTGGATGAAAGTCCCTGCCTTTGCTTTAAGAAGAAAGACTGACTTTACATCTTTGTGTCTTTTTAGTGGTGCTAGCACAGTTTATAAAACACATTGCATGGCACACACTGGATGTTTAAAACATTTTTGCTGAGCATACGAGTATGAATAATAGATTATTTATCACTATACACTGAATTTTCAATGCAAAACTTGTAATGACATCAACCTTTAGTTTTTCATTCCCATTATGATCACATGGGAATTTAATCCACATTCTCTGCCATAGGAGAACTTGGATTAGAATCTACAAAAAGTTGGAAATTAGAAGAGGCTCAAGGTGGGAGAAATTCTGGAGATCTCTATCAATAGGACTGAAGGGCATATGCATATACAATCAGGAGAAATTTTGTATAAAGAGCTCCTTTCCTGTCTACATACTAGTAGGGGTGTGTGTGTGTGTGTGTGTGTGTGTGTGTACAGGGCTTGGAAATAGTAGCAAACTTTCTCTCAAAAACTCCAGATGACAATAAATTATGGCCTGTTTAATTTGAATATAGCACATACCATTTTTAATGACTCAACATGGTTTTCCTGCCTTGGTGAAATTTGAATCAGGTTTGGTTGATTTTGTTAGAAAGATAAGTTATTTTAAAAAGTTCTTCCTTGAGAGAATAGATTATTTTAAAATATGTTTTTTTTTTAATTTTTTTTAAAGATTTTTTTAAGTACTTTTTCTTTTCCTTTTAGATTTTATTTATTTATCTTTAGAGGGGAAGGGAAGGAGAGAGGGAGAGAAACATCAATGTGCGGTTGCCTCTTGTATGTCCCCTGCCGGGAACTGGCCTGGCAACCCAGGCATGTGCCCTGACTGGGAATCGAACCGCGATCCTTCGGTTCGCAGGCCCGCGCTCAATCCACTGAGCTACACCAGCCAGGGCAGATTATTTTAAAATATGTTTTTAAGTACAGGATTGAGTTTAACTTTTTAAATATAGTTCTTGGTTTTGATAAAGTTATTTATTGTCTAAATTATTTTTGTGAACATTTTAAGTACAAACATACAAGATGTAAGGTAGCTTTTCAATTTTTAAATATAAAGTGATAATTCTCCTTTTGTCCCCACCTCCATTTTTTTTTTCACCTTTAGGCATATAGTATGGATTTAAGTCAGGCATATTTGAACTTAATAAAATGCTTTTTGTGTGTAGGACATAATCTGATCTCTTTGGGTGGCAGAGACTATGGTTTATCATAATAATCTCCAAAGGTTTGAAATTATGTGCCATCACCAAAAATGTTTTTGAGTATGGATATCAACAGTGCATATTAAATTACTTTAACATTGTATATAGTTCATAGGTATTAGCTTATAAACATATATTAAGGTAAACATTTTTCAAGGATGCAATGATTGAGTCAACACAAATGGAGACTGGACTATTTGTCCCCTGCTCTGGGGACCAACCACTTTGCACACTTCTTCAAGAACCTGCCCCTTAGAAAGATGACCCATTTTTTAGATGAAATGGTTCTGTGACTTTGTGACCATATGACCGTATGACTGTGTGACAACCTCTGTGGTTTGCTGGTTGACAAGAAGCAAATGAAACTTTGTGTTCAGCAGAGGCCTCATATTTGTTGTCTAGGCTCATCCTTGTCTCTCCTTCTGGATTCTTTCAGTGGCCACCTTACCCATCTCTCCTCTTATCCAGCTGACCTCCTGCCTGTGTGGCTCCATCTGTAGCACAGGCTGGGGAGAGAGTAGGGGCTCAGGCCCTCAGTGAATACCAGTGACACAAGTATCTGAAAAGGTGGCCAGGGGCAGAAAGTTGGAGAATCCCATTGTGGCAGGTTTTCTGTGATTCCCATAAGCTTTGTTTAGGGTTTTTTTGAGCCCACAGAGGTTGGAGGTTGGAGCTAGGAGTTGACTTCTCACCTCCATTGCCTGACAGCAATGTGGCCACACAGCCACAGGGCTAGGTGACAGTCCTATCACAGCAAAGGGCAACACAACCCAAGAAAAGGCAAAAAATGCTCATATTTCTTCTGTGGTTGAGAAATGCATACCTTCTCACATGTGTCCCCTGGTTTGGATGCTGCTTGGAGGAAAGTGTGACAAGGAAGGCATTTCCATACAGTGTTTCTTTTCTGGAAAAATATCTTAAGTGGTTTAGTGTGTGCTGCCTCTCCCATCTCCAATTCATTCTCCACACCAAGGGAGAATTACCTCCACTACCTAGAGATGAGTGTTCTCAGCTCAGACCCCTTCTCATGCTTGCCTTTGAAGTTCAGTGCCCACATTCTTCTTTTCAATTTCTATTTTAAGTATATTTTATTGATTATACTATCACAATGGTCTCAATTTTTCCCCCTGACCCTCCTCCACCCGGTAACCCTGTTCCCTACAGCAGTGCTCCCCCTTAGTTCATGTCTATGCATTGTACATGTAAGTTCTTTGGCTTCACCATTTCTTACACTATTAACATCCCCTTGTCTGTTTTGTACCTACCAATTATGCTTTTTAATCCCTGCACTTTTGTCCCCATTCTCCCCCTTCTCCTCCCAGCTGATAACCCTACAAATGCCCTGTTTTGGTTGTTTACTTTGTTTGTTTGTTTTTAAATTCAATTGTGGATAGTTGTAATTTTTTGCTTTTTTAATGTTTGTAGTTTTTTTTTTTAATCAGTACTTTTTAATTGTTGATATTGTACAGTTTTCTGTCTTTTACCCCGCCCCAGCCCACCACCCCAGCCCTCCCCACCTTCCTCCCATTTCCACCCCCCCATAGTTTTTGTCCATGAGTCCTTTATACTTGTTGCTCTAAACCGTTCCCCTTTTCCCCTGAAATTCCCTCCCCTCCCACTCTGGACACTGTCAGACTGTTCTCAAATTCAGTGTCTTTTTGATCTTCTTTTTTTAAATAAGTCTCTTTAATGTTTCATATAATAATGGCTTGGTGATGATGAACTCCTTTAGCTTTACCTTGTCTGGGGTGCACTTTATCAGCCCTTCCATTCTAAATGACAGCTTTGTTGGATAGTATAATCTAGGTTGTAGGTCCTTGCTTTTCACCATCTGGAATACTTTCTTGCCTGCAAAGTTTCTTTTGAGAAATCTGCTGATAGTCTTAGGAGAACTCTTTTGTAGGTAACTCTCTGGTTTTCTCTTGCTGCTTTTAAGATTCTGTCTTTATCTTTAACCTTTGTCATTTTAATTATGATTGCCTTGGTGTGGTCCTCTTTGGGTCTTATTTGTTTGGGATTCTCTGTGTTTCCTGGACTTGTATTGTCTATTTCATTCACCAAATTAGGGAAGTTTTCTTTCACTATTTTTCCAAGTAAATTTTCAATTTCTTGCTCTTTTTCTTCTCCTTCTGGCACCCCTATGATTTGGATGTTAGAACGTTTGGAGATGTCCCAGAGGTTCCTAAGCCTCTCCTCATTTTTTTTGAATTCTTGTTTCTTCTCTCTGTTCTGGCTTAATGTTTATTTCTTCCTTACATTCCAAATCGTTGATTTGCATCTTGGCTTCCTTCCCTTCACTGCTATTTCCTTTTTGACTTTTCTTTATTTCACTTTGTGTAGCCTTCATCTCTTCCCTTATGTTTTTGCCACACTCATTTAGTTGCCAGAGCATCCTGATCACCAGTGTTTTGAACTCTGCATCTGATAGGTTGGCTATCTCTGTTTTGTTTAGTTCTTTGTTTGGGTTTTTTTTTCTTTTCTTTCTTTTGGGCCATATTTCTTTGTCTTGTCAATTTGGCAATCTCCCTGTACTTGTTCCTATGTATTAGGTAGAGTTGCTTTGACTCCCTGTAAAACACACCTGTAAATTGTGTGGGGTAGAGCCTTAGGTAATCTCCAGGGTAGGACAACCTATTTCACCACTCTGTGTGGGGAGACAGCTCAGAGAAGGGACTGTGCTGCTTCCTGGCTTCTGGGGGTTGGCCAGACACATGCCCTATTTCCAGTCACTTCACCCACTCCCTGTTTGTGACTGGCACCCTGCCAGCTGTTGCCCTAGTGTTGAATCCCAGAGTGGGTGGGTTTGTGTACGTTTTAAGACCATGTGGGCCCTTTCAGGGAAGTTTACTGACAATCTGGCAGTTTCTTCTGCTGCTCCAACCCCCACTGGTTTTTACAGCCAGAAGTTAAGGGGATTTATCTTCCCAGACCCTGGGCTGTGTGGTCTGGCCTGGGGCTGGGATCACTTGTTCCCAAGGCGTCCCTCCCAATTTTTGTCCACCACATGTGAATGTGGGACTGCCCATGCCAGTTCTGCTGCCACCACTGCCTCTCTGTGCCACACTGTGTCTCCTCACCTTTCCACCCTGGCTTCCTGTTTCTACCCCTTCTACCTGTCTGGATGAATGTGGCTTCTTTAAATCCTTGGTTGTGCAACTTCCATACAGTTCAATTTTCTGGTAGTTCTGGCTGTTACTTGTTTTGAGATTTAGTTGTAATTCTTTCTGTGGTTGCACAAGGATGCAAAGCCGGTCTACCTATGCCTGTATCTTGACTACAGTGCCCTCATTCTTTGGTGACACCATCAATACTGTCACAGACACTGTACCAGTTCCATTTCTTACCCTCTTTCCCTGTGGAATTCGAGTTTCGTACTTGCTATTCTGTCTAATTTGTATGCGTGGTCAAGTTAGCCCCTTTCTCTAGTGTGCCTTTCTCATCTATACCTGATGAAGCAGCATTCTTTTTTTAAGATTCAGGGAAAATATTGCCTCTTCTGCAAAACCTTCACCGTACTTGGTTCCTAACTTGAACCCCTGCTACTCTGTTTAGCAGTTCTGGTGTTTTCCTTTGGGCTCCTGTAGCACTGCCTATATTTTCATGGTCACTCATATAACAGTACTACGTACAGTGTAGTTAGTTGTATTTCTGTATTCCCTAATGTTGCTAACATAGCCATGGCCCTTGTACATGCTAGGTACTCAATAAATGCTTATTGGATTGAAGTGAATGAAACATTGTGATTTCTTTTTATGCTTCATTAAACACATGGGTGTGGACCTTGTTGTATGGTCAGTGTGTCATAGGACCCAGGTCTTTAGATCTTAAGGCTCTGCAAAGGGTTGAGTTTTAATAAGTAACAGATCTGTAGATGGCTATCATCCCCTTGGTGGTAGGGGGATGTTCTGGGCACCCTGTAACATCTTCAGTGATGGTCTTTCTTCAGGCTCAGGAATCCTGGAACAGAATGTTCTTCCTGATGGGCACAGTTCTTATACATGATCCCAACTCTTCTTCTTTCTTCCTGCCCTTGATGTTGTCATTTTCCCTGCTGTACACTGCTGCGTGCTCAAAGTCTCCCTGCCAGAGAGGTCTGATGAGGAGAGCTGAGAAAGGGGTTTTGGGAAGCTCTGAGTTAGGCACTTAGGAAAGCTGTTCTTGCAGTGGAATCTCAGTGGGCACCTAGTTCTAGTAGAATTCCATTTCAGAAAGAGTGGGTTCTGTGAAGGTAAGGTTGTGGTCATTATTGTTCCCCATGGAACTGCCAGTTCTTAAACCATGTCTTACATGCTGTTGGCACTTAATAAATATTGAATGTGTGACTACATTGCCAGTGGGATTCTAGATTACCTATTTCTCATTTTTTTGTAAAAAAAAAAAAAAAAAGACCAGGTAGGCTGTGGCTTACAAGCATCTACTTTATGAATAGGTATTTGAGGCTAGAAGAGGGGATGTTGAGGCCATGGTAGTTCCTGATCATTTTGCATATAAGGCTTCCTTTTTGATAAAAAGTGTCAGGGAGTCCCACATGATAGCAATTATACTTGTAAGTGTCTTTTGACTGAAAAAAAAATCTTATGACAAAAACTCCTGTGAATTCATTAACATTTTTAAGTGAATTGGTTAAGAACAGGTCATATATACATTTGGAAAGAGCAGCATGTCTGTGAGGTATTATTTTCTTTATGAAGTTTACTGTCTGTGCAGACCCCTGTTTTCCTGTCCTGAGCCTCTCTGCACTCACGACATCTAGTGAATTTGTAAGTTTGAGTGCAAGGACTACCAGCTCCTTGCCTCCTAGTGCTCCCCGCTTCTGCCCCTTCCAATCTTCTGCACTCCTGAGCTCCTGGGACCACTTTCCCTCTTTTGTCCTTCACTTTACCTCTGTAGATGCCCCTTTTCTTAGAATACACTCTTGGTCCCACAGAGCCTGCTCTGCTCCTTACCATGGCCTGTTTTGTGGACCTTTAATTGCAGAGCTTCCTGCACCTCTTAAGGTGACCCTCTCCCCAGTTCCTCTTATTAAAGCTGTTAGGAGCCTGATCCAGAACCAGAATGTACTCAGCAGTCACTCTTTCACTCATTCATGCTTTGATTCACACACCCATGTACTTGCTCAGTCACTCACACATTCATTCTTCACTTTACTCTATTTCAGTCACTATTCCATTCACTCACTCCTTCATTCACTTGCACATTCAATTACACATTCTCTTCATTCCCTTGCATACACATTCACTCATCCACTAGTCTTCCATTCACTCGCTCACACACTCAGTCAATATTCCATTCACTCTCACATTGACTCTTCCATTCACTCACTTGCATACTCATGCTTACTTTCTTTCACAAAGTCCACAAGTATTGTTGATATCACCTCTTGTGAACACATGCCACATAGTAGGTGCTGGACACAGAGATGATCCTCATTATTTGTAGATTATGTATTTCCCACTTTCTCTACTTGCTTAAATTTGCTGGTAACCCTAAAATTATTCCTTGTGGCACTTTTGTGGTCATTTTCAAACATGAGCAGAGAAGCAAAAAAAATGAGTTGCCTAGTGGGTACCCTCCTAGCTGAGGTCCATCAAGGCGACCTCTTGCCTAATTGTTCCAGCTCTCAATGGGTAGGCAGGTGTCCTTTTCAGGATCTAATTAGCACCACATTTTTTACATTTTTGTGTTTTTGTTTGTGGTTTTGTGGTTTAAGATGCCCCCAAGCATTGTGCTGAGAGAGATGTGTGGTGTTCCTGAGAGCAAGGAGGCTGTGATGTGTCTTATAGAGCAAATATATGTGTTAGGCTAGCTTTGTTCAGGCACATTTCAGTGCTATTGGCTGTGACTTTATTGTTAATGAATCAACAACATTAACTTAAACAGAAACACATGTAAACCAGAGTTATATATTGATTATTGGACAAAAATGTTATGATGAGAGGCTGGCAGGAACCTAACACTGTGTTTTCCTCAGGAGCAGTGAGTTGGTATTTTCTAATTCATTGTTAGTGGGGACTCTCTTGAACGGAACTACCATGATAATGGGAATCAACCATGCCTACAAGTGTAAATTCTACCTCGATCCTAGAACTGATTCAGGAAGAACTTGAAACTTTGTTGAGGAGTCAGATATGCAAACCAAGTATTATAATTTGGTATGATAAATATTATAATAGGATTATGATATACAGAAAGGGACTTGGAGAGCTTACAGGAGGGAGCTTAGTTCTAGGGGTGAAAGAAAATATCAGGATTATTCACAGAGGAGATGTAGAAAAATAGGTAGGTATTCTCAGGAGAGAAGGCAGCTTTACTGCTGGGTTTGGACACATAGGCTGCTAGATGTGTCCTGAATCTATTTTCTTTATGTCCATCCTTCTGCCGTGGTTCTGTCTCTGCTTCTATATCTCCAAGCTGCTGCTGGAGGCTACCCTGCTGACAGTCGGAGGATCCTCCCTTGTCATTATCGCTTGCCATCAGGGATGGGGCTGCTTAGTTGCTGTGTCCTGGCCTGGGAGGTGCCCTTGAGCCTCAGTGGAGCCAAGTGGAAGTAACTGCTCTGGGGGCAGCTTCTGTAGTGGCCTGGCCACCTCATTCCCATGTTCCACAATGTCAGGGACCAACTTGTACTTGTGCAAAGACATCATCTTGTGTCAGTCAATCTGTGTCCTCAGCGGCAAGATGACAGGTGCTGAGAAAAACCATCTGTATTCATGACATGCCTGCTGTTGAGGGCTCCCCCAAGGACTACAGGGTTACAGCATTAAGTGGGAGAGACAGGCACAGAGCTGTCTTCATTTGCCCTCTCTATAAATGCTTTAAATCCTGACATAAGTTGATCCCTTCCTTTCTTAATCTCTTTTTTGTGCTGTTGTAATTCTTCATTGAAATCTCCAATGCAATTTGCCTTTCCTTTGTGATGAAATGCTCAAAGCTCAATGCAGTATTCCAAGAACAGACTTGCCAAGGTCATGCCAAAGACACCTTTGTGCCTATGGGGCACCCTGTGTTTGCCTTGTTGTTGCATGGAGAGATTTTTGCCTTTTGAGCTGCCACATTGCACATAATTACTGTTCACTTTCAGTTCTAGGTTTCTTTCTTTTCTCCTGGTCCTGTCCTGTCCTTTCCTTCCCTTTCCTTTTCTTCCTTCCCCATCCTATTCCTATTCCTCTTCCTCTCCTCCCCCCTTCTCCCCTCTCCTTCTCTTTCTTCCCTCCCTCCATCCATTTTCCACATGAATTGCTGTGTTTCAGATAATTTTCTCCTGATCTGTATTGTTTTATCCTCTCTATCCTTCAGATTGATTTTCAGTTTGCTTTGTTTTGATGCAGTAGTCAAGCCCATATTTGCATTCAGTAGTGGTTGAACATAGAATTAAAACATGAGTGGTAGGAACACAAGGCTCAAAATCCTAGCCCTGTCACCCACTAGTTGTGCAAACTCAGGCAGCCTACTCAAATTTGCTAAGCTATGACGATGAGACAGGGCTGATGAAGCCACACTGCAACATTACTGTGAGGATAGAGACTATGGTATTTATAAAGTGACTAGCATGGGACTTGGCTCACTGTGGCTCTTCCACAGTACCTGCTCAGTACCAGCCTTTCCCTGGGTGTTCCTCCTGGGTGACTATGGCAATGATGGGAAAGCTGTCCTGTGAGCCCTCTGAGACTCCTTTCTGGGTGGGAGAGGCACAGAAATTGTTTCTTGCCAGTTCTAATTCTGAGATAAAGATTTATGACATAGTCTACAAAAATAAAAATTTTTCTTCAGGTCAACATATGGCATCCCTCGAATTATATTTTAAAGTGTTAACCATACAGCCTTATTTATAAATATTCATTTCATTTATTTTAGATTACATTTATTGGGGTGACATTGGTTAATAACATTATGTAAGTTCAGGTGTATGATTCTATAGTACATCTTCTGTATTGCATTGTGTGACATTGCCCCAAATCTAGTCTCCTCTGTCACCATATATTTGACTCCTTTACCCTTTGTTATCTACCCCCAACCCTCTTTCCCTCTGGTAACCACCATACCATTGTCTGTGTCTGTGAGTTTGTTTGTTTGTTCATTTGTTGCTTTCTATTTAATATCCTATATATGAATGAAATCATATGGTTCTTGCCCTTTTAAGTCTGACTTATTCACTTAGTGTGATATTCTCAAGATCCATCCATATTGTCACAAATGGCAATATTTCATCCTTTCTTATGGCTGAGTATATTCCATTGTGTATATGTACCACATCTTCTTTATTTAGTCATCTATTTATGGACACTCAGATTGTCTCCATGTCTTGGCAAAATTAATTTTGTATACTTTATTCTCATGTGCAGCTCTATATTATATTATTAAGTTAAAGAAATGTATTTTTGGGTATTTAATTTACTTTGTGATGCTGCTGCTGGTGAGTATGATCATCATGATTATTGATTATTATTATTAATATTAAAATGTTAGTGAACTCACTAGACTGTCACAGCACCTGAAATGTCAACCATCAGCATTGGTTGTTCAAGGTTAAGGATGTTTTAAAAAAGGCCTATGTCAGCATATGAGTTTTGTGCCTTGGGGGAGAGAATTACTAGTCAATGCTGTCAGCCCTGATTAATATTGGAAGTGGGCTATTGTGCTGTAGCAGAGAGAGGGGCCCTGAGAGAATTAGACACAGTCACTAGGTGTTTCATAGAAAAAGGGAAGGACAGCCCTTATCACTTTCTAAGACAGCAGGGTCATTTACATATCACACATTGGGGGTTGGGAGGAAGTGTTTGGTTCCAGACAATTCTGAGCTGACACAAATACAGTTGGAATTAGGAGTTGGAGATCCAGAGTAGGGAGGATGTTAGAGACAAATTTCATCTACCTGTGATTTTATTAGGATTTCTCTGTGGGTGTTGGGCAGATGGAGGTGGAGAGAGACTTTGAGCATTGGCTGAGAGTACTTAAAAAATTCAAGAGTTTTGGTAACTTTAGAGTTGCATTTTATATGCCTTGTGTATATTTCCAGCTTTCCCTCCAGTTTGAGAGCTCTGTGACATTGCTAACTTTTTGTTTTTTATAGGATTTTGTGTTCCTTTCAAGTGAATCCTTGTAGGGTAGCACAAGGTAGGGTTTGTTGTTAGGCACACATTCATTAATGGGCCATGTTGGAAGAGGACAATGGCAGGTCGCAAATGCAAAGAAGTGGTAGACAAGACACATGCCAGGAGGGGATAGCCCTAATGGTCTCCCAGGAAGGAAAGAGAAGGGGTACCTTGTGCCAAAGTGGTATCTTCTTCCTTGTCCTTCTGTTCCCTGAAGCAGCAACCTCATTCCCTTGGCTACATTTCCGATTGGCTGCCCCTCCAGTGGGTGACTGATAACAGCACATTTTATTTGGGCATTTTCCCTGTTTACCAATTCCACTGCAGTTTCTTTTTCCATTTTCTGTTCAATGTGTCCTAGAGTTGTTGTGGGTGGCTCTTTTTTCCATCTTCTAAAACCGAATCACTAGAATCTTAGACTAAAAGAGACCTTAGACATTTGTTGGTCCAAGACCCTCATTTTCCAGAGAAAGGAATTGTTAATCAGCCTACCCCAGTGATCAGGTTGTGTGTGTATGTTTGTGGAAGGGTGGCACTCCTTTACCTGAGAAAATTCTGAGAATTGTCGAGGTCTTCAAAAATGGTCTTGGGGCTTATATTGTCATTATGTTGTAACATCTTTCATCAGTTTCTTTAATTTTATTTCTACAATCTGAGTTCTGAATTTAACCTTCTTTGTCTATCATAGAAAATCTTTGGTACAATTTTATTTTTTGATTCCACCCACTACAATATATCTGATAATTATGGTGGAAACAAATTAGTTGGATTCAACTGTCTGTATAGGATTCTTTTCTGATTCCTTATTTCCTTAATTTCACTTCTCAGCCTCTTAGCTTTCCATTGTTTCCTCCATTGTCTGTTAATCTAATTCTTCAAAGGCATTCTACTATCAGTTTTTATGTAATGCAATATTTAGTTTGAAATTTTCTCAACTTTTGCATATCTTTGATGTGCATTTTAAGTGGTCACTGGATAACATACTACTCTTGTCAGGCAATCAGCTATGGTAAGAAATGTTACATATTATTTCTTTTTAATTTGGTGGTCTAAGATTCTAAAAGAAATTTTATACTTTTTTCCTGTAGTGTTCTTTGTGAAAGAGTTAAATGTGCATTGTCTACACATTGATGTAAGCAAAAATATTTCTTAAAGTGAATATTCTCAGATTTGAATTCTATTATACCCTCAGCACAGTTTTCTTTTACCAATGGGACAGCATCTCTGAAAATACATAGAAAGTTTATGAGCTAATAGGACTTGTTAAACAAATGTCTATATCTGTAGATGGCTCCTTAGGAAGGCTCTTAAGTTGTCTAGCCTGTCCTGTGGCAATGTGGCAGGTCTGTCGTCATTGATGGTGCCTCAAGGCTGGTGAGCTCACAGCATTAGAGATGTTTATGGGTGCCCTTGGATTCAGACTGTGCCCTAATCTTGAGTCCCTAAATACCTAAGTCAGCACCTTTTGGAGGGAAGGTATTTTCTGTTTGTTTTTTATTGTTGTTGTTGTTTGGTTTGGTTTGATAGGGGAGGGGTGGAGTCAATAGTCTATGTTGATGAGATAAAATGAAAAATTTTGTACTTACTTGTTTCTTGTTGTTTACATTGACCAGACACAACTTATTCAATTATTCCCACATTCTGGTGGCAATCCTGATGGCCAGGATCATGGACCTGAAAGCAGGCCCATCTGGAATAGTGGAGATTTTAAAGTGATTTTGAAAAGTGGAGGTTAAGGTGAGCTGTATTTAGGGCAGAAGGGGGTTGATCTGAATTGGAGCTTCTAATAAAACAAGCAATAGTGCTGTGTGCCTATTCTCTCTGTGTTGCTTTCTGTCTGCTTGGGGACTTCTCCCAGGAGAGAAGAGTCGAAAGACCTGGCTTCTTATTAATGGCCCTTTAGTCATTATGTTTAACCACCGTGATCCCTGCAACAATTCCCATTAAGACATTATTGCTAGATTATCAATGAGGAAGACTACACAGGTACAGGAAATTGTGGTCCAGGGAGGTTTGAATATCACAACTAATAAGTGGCAGGTATGGGGGTTAGTTATTGCATCAAATCATTAGCTTATAAAGTGTTTGGTAACTCTCTAGTCCTGTTAGTTTCTTTACATCACTGACCTCGGATTTGTGCAAATAGTTGAAGCAACCGCTTGAGTTGGATAAATGTGGTTAATGCTATACCATCTATATTTACATGTATATGTAAACATGGAAACCACCCTTTTAAATAGCAGCATGATAAAATTTATTCATTTTCAAGGGGAACGAATAAGTCTCAAATTTTGAAAAATTCTGATTTCAGTTTTTAAATGGCTATAGATATGAATTGGGCATAGTAAAGCCCATGTGGATTACACATTTTTCAATTGTGTAATATTTTAAATTACTTTCTGTATGTGTTTATGTCTTATAATATCTGTAAACAATCTCTGGGATGTACTGTAATTTTCATGTTATTATCTCATACTTGGCTTTTAATAGGATTGTTAAAAGTTTTGAAGTTTTAATTTCAATTTTTCCTCAGTGCTCAGAGTTTGGTGATATAAAATGAAAAGAGGTTTCCATAGTTGCTAACATTCACCAGATTTTGTTCCAAAGTATGGGTTTTAGTAGACTTTTGAATTAAATCCACATTCTTCATCCAAGTCTAGGAATACAGTCCATCAGTTCAAAGATATAGGTATGCCATAAACAGCTGTAGTTAAATAATCTGAAAAAAATTAAAACATGGAAATACAATAAAACAAGAATTGATCACTTTATAGTGGAATACTCTATAAACTGTCTGCATTGGAAACAGGTGGTGAGTTTTCAAACATCTGACTTCTATAATTCTAAAATATATAGTTTATTTGAAGGCAGAAACTTTTTTCTCTTTTGCATATATTTATAAAAATACAAGTTAATATATATTTCTTGCTGCCCCAATTTGCACTCATTTACTTCTTTTTAGCTTAGAAAAATCACTTTGGAGTACAAATGCATAGCATAAATATATTCTCAATTAAATATGTGATCAGTAAGTACTGAAGTGTGAGCATAAAGAGATTAATTTTGTAAATCTTGCTACTTTATTGATCTGTGTAAAACAAAAATCACACATTAATGTAATCCTTAGTAAGAGGAAGAAATTATCTAAAAGCATATACATGGTACAGAAGAGTAACAGGATCTTTAATTTTTAATAATCATTAGTATTTTTAAGGTATATAAACTTATTTGAATGGCATTATACCAACTGCAATAATTACATGAGTTGAAAGGTCCCAGTGGTTTTGCTAGGTAATGTCTGAACAATCTTATTTAACTTGTTAAGGGAAGTTACAGCCCTCCCATGTATGAGATAACTGAACTCTAAATCATCACAACAAATGCTAGCCCTAGATTATACTGTTTTAAATGGAATATTTTCTGAGTTGCTGAGAAAGTTATATTATGTGTGTATAAAAGATGCTAAAATAGCTGCTAGGGTAATACTGCAGTGTTTACTGAGCAATGAAAAGGCCTATTCAATTTCTTAGCTTTTTTTTTTTTAACTAAAAAACCCCCACAAAAACAAAACACAAAACATGTAAAATGAGAATATTTTCTTAAATACAGAAAATAAATATGTTTCATGGTTAGACTGCGATATCCTTACCACTGTGAAATTTTATTCATAATGTGTTTTTTTGTCATCTGTTCCCATTCCTCCTGTTTGTTTGTGCAAAAGGGTGTTAATTAATTAATTAATTTATTTATTTATTTTCTTACTGTTCTTCAAGTATAATTGTCCCCATTTTCTCCCCACCATGCCCCCACTGCCCCATCCATCCCCACCTCCCACCTTGAAACCTACCCCCTGTAGCTTTGTCCATGGGTCCTTTATATGTGTTCTTGGATGATCATTCCCCTTCTTTTTCTCATTAACCACATCCCCTGACCCCTCTGGTTACTGTCAGTTTGTACTTTAGTTCCATGTCTCTGGTTCTGTTTTGCTTGCTTTGTTTTGTTTATGAGGTTTCACTTATAGGTGAGATCATATGGCATTTGTCTTTCACTGCCTGGCTTATTTCACTTAGCATATTGCTCTCCAGTTCCATCCATGCTGTGGCAAAGGGTGGGAGCTCCTTCTTTCTTTCTGCAGCATAGTATTCCATTGTGTAAATGTGCCATAGTTTTTTTTATCCATTCATTTACTGATGGGCACTTAGGTTGCTTCCAGCACTAGGCTATTGTAAATTGTGCTGCCATGAACATTGGGGTGCATAGGTTCTTTTGGATTGGTGTTTCAGGGCTCTTAGGGTATAATTTCAGTAGTGGAATTGCTGGGTCAAAAGGCAGTTCCATTTTTAGTTTTCTGAGGAAATCCCATACTGTTTTCCATAGTGGTTGCTCCAGTCTGCATTCCCACCAACAGTGCACTAGGGTTCCCTTTTCTCCACATCCTCTCCAACACTTGTTTGTTGATTTGTTTCTGATGGCCATTCTGACTGGTGTGAAGTGATATCTCATTGTGGTTTTAATTTGCATCTCTGATAGCTAGTGATGCTGAGCATCTTTTCATATGTCTCTGGGCCCTCTGTATGTCTTACTTGGAGAAGTGTCTGTTCAAGTTCTTTGCCCATTTTTTAATTGGATTGTTTGTCTTCCTGGAGTGTAGTCATGTGAGTTCTTTATATATTTTGGAGATCAAGCCCTTGTCTGAGGTATCATTGGCAAATATGTTTTCTCATACAGTTGGTTCTCTTTTCATTTTCATGCTGCTTTCTTTAGCCATGCAGAAGCTTTTTATTTTGATGAGGTCCCATTTGTTTTTTCTTTCCTTTATGTCCCTTGGTCTAGGGGACATATCAGTGAAAATATTGCTGCATGGAATATCTGAGATTTTCCTGCCTATGTTTTCCTGTAGAAGTTTTATGGTGTCACAACTTATATTTAAGTTTTTTATCCACCTTGAATTTATTTTTGTGTATAGTGTAAGTTGGTGATCAAGTTTCATGTTTTTACATGTAGCTGTCCAGATCTCTGAACACCATTTGTTGGAGAGGCTATTTTTACTTCATTTTATGCTTCTTCTCCCTTTGTTGAATATTAATTGATCTTAGAGACTTGGGTTTATTTGTGGGCTCTCTGTTCTGTTCCATTGGTCTATGTGTCTGTTCTTATGCCAGTATCACACTGTTTTGATTATAGTGACCTTGTAATATAGTTTGATGTCAGGTATTGTGATCTCTCTTATTTTGTTCTTCATTATCAAAATTACTGAGGCTATTTAGGGTTGTTTATAGTTCCATATAAATTTTTGAAATGTTTATACTGAATCTGTAAAATATGTTATTGGTATTTTAATTATAATTATTTTGAATCTATAAATTGCCTCGGGTAGTATGGACATTTTGGTGATGTTAATTCTTCCATTGCATGAACACAGTGTGTGCTTTCATTTTTTGGTGTCTTCCTTGATTTCTTTCTTTAGCGTTGTACTGTTTTTCTGAGTACAGGTGTTTATCGCCTTGGCTAAGGGTATTTCTACATACTTAATTTTTCTTGTTGCTATAGGAAATGGGATTTTTATAGTTTCTGTTTCTGATATTTCATTGTTGATGTACAAACATGCATTTGATTTCTGAATATTGACTTTGTATTCCAAATCCACATATTAGGTCAAGTAGTTTTTTGGGAGAGTCTATAGGGTTTTCTATACACACTATCAAATCATCTGCAAACAATGACAGGTTTATTTCCTCCATTCCAATATGGATGCCTCTAATTTCTTTTTTTTGTTGTTGTTGTTGGACTGCTGTGGCTAGAACTTCTAATACTATGTTGAATAGAAGTTGTGAAAGTGGACATCCTTGTTGTTCCTGACCTTAGCGGGAAAGCTTTTAGTTTTTGCCCATTGAGTATGATGTTGGTTTGAGGTTTATCATATGTGGCCTTTATTGTGTTGAGGAATGCTCCCTCTACACCCACTTCGCTGAGTGTTTTTATCATAAATGGGTGCTGTACCTTATCAAATGCTTTTTCAGCATCTTTTGATGTGATCATGTGATTTTTGTCTTTCCTTTTGTTTATGTGATATGTTACGTTTATTGATTTGTGAATATTTTACCATCCTTGCATCCTTGGATTGAATCCCACTTGGTCATGGTGTATGACTTTTTTAATGTATCGTTGGATGCGGTTTGCCAGTATTTTGTTGAGGATTTTAGCATTGATGTTCATCAGTGATAGGCTTATAATTTTCTTTCCTTGTTGTGTCTTTATCTGATTTTGGGATTAGGATGATGCTGGCCTAATAAAAAGTATTTGGAAGTCTTCTTTCTTTTTGGATTTTTTGGAATAGTTAGTGAAGAATAGGTGTAGCTCTTCTTTAAATATTTTATAAAATTCTCCTGTGTAACCTTCTGGTGCAGGACTTTTGTGTGTTGGGAGTTTTTGATTACTGCTTCAATTTCACTAGCTCTCATTGGTCTGTTCAGACTTTCTGTTTCTTCTTCACTCAGTTTTGGAAGAATATATTTTTGTATAAATTTGTCCATTTCACCCAGGTTTTCAAATTTCTTGGCATATAGTTGTTCGTAGTAATTACTTACAGTTCTCTGTATTTCTGTGTTATCAGTTGTAATCTCTCCTGTTTTGCTTCTAATGGTGTTTATTTGGGTCCTCTGTATTTTTTATTTGATGAGTCTGGTTAAAGGCTTGTCCATTTTCTTTATCTTTTCAAAGACCATTCCTGGATTTATTGATTATTTGAATGTTCTTTTAGGATCTTTGTCATTTAATTCTGCTCTGACCTTGTTTATTTCCTTCCTTCTAGTTGCTCTGTGCTGTCTTTGTTGTTGTTCCTCCAGTTCTTGTAGATGTAGGGTTAGGTCGTTCGTTTGAAATGTTTCTGTCTTTTTTTGGTAGGCCTGTATGGCTATGAAGTTCCCTCTCAGGACTGCTTTCGCTGTGTTCCAGAAGTTTTGTACTGTTATGTGTTCATTTTCATTTGTTTCCAGAAACTTTTTGACATCTTTTTTTATCTCATTGTTAACCTATTCATTGTTTAATAACATGTTATTCAGTCTCCATGCATTTGAGTATTTTTGATTTTTTTCTGGAGGTTGGTTTCTAGTTTCAGGCCATGTGGTTTGAGAAAACGTTTGATATGATTCCTATTTTCTTGAATTTGTTGAGGCTTGTTTTCTGTCTTATCATGGGGTCCATCTTTGAAAATGTTCCATGTGCATTTGAAAAGAATTTGTTTTTTGCTTCTTTGTGGTGAAAGGTTTGTGTATATAAATTAAGTCCATGTGATTTACAGCATTGTTCAGTGCTGCGATATCCTTTTTGATTCTTCATTTGGAAGATCTATCCATTGTTGACAGTGGCGTGTTTAACACATAATTTTTATTTCACCTGTTTTAACAGAGATTGAGCTTCATCTCCCAGCACAGAGGACACAGCGGTGTGTCTCTTCAGATGAATGTGCGTGTAGTTTACATGGAGAGGAGGCCAAGGACCTCTCCCCGCAGGGCATAACTTCTCCTGGCACACCCAAATGGGAGTGGTTTTGTGGATAGGGGTATGGATCACTTCTCATTCCCTGCCTCCCATTGTCCGCATACACCTGGCATAAACAGTTTAGTTTTCCCATTATTTCTGATCTTGCCAGAAGTGTTGTTTTTAATTTTTGTTTTTTGCTGTTTCTACCACTTAGCAAAAACTGTCCAATGAGATAACATTTTATTACAGACCTACTCAGTGTTTCCTGATGTGAAGGAGCAACTGTGAGGATTGCAGGCCCCTGCGCTCTTTTTAGTGGGTTTTAAGCCTCAGTTCATTAAAGAAGTGAAGGTGGTCTTTATTGGACTACTGATTTCGCTGGGGAGTCTGGACTACATCAGACTCTTCCTTTCTTCCCTCTTTCTCTCTCCTGACTTGCTCTCCTGAATTAACCCCTGGCAGTTGGGGAGGATGGATTCTGCACAGCTGAGAGCTATGAACTCAGTGTCCTGAGTTATATTTTCAGGTCTGTGCATGTGCAAGGACATCTGTATTTTCGGGATGTATAGTTAGCTGTCTGTCCTCCGGGTCTGAATGATAGATTTGGAAGCATGTCAAATGCCTTGATTTGTTTTGCTGTTTTAACTGTTTGGGGATATGTATTTGTTTTCTTAAATATATAAGGTGCCAGGTGTACAAAAGCAAGGGGAAGACTTTAAAAAGCTATTTTTGTGCTTATTTTTTCAAAGTGCCATCTAGGAAGGGATTGCTGTTATAGGTTTCAGTTGAGGAGGTAAGAAGAGCACATAGGTCCTTCAGTCTGTGGCTTCCTTTCTCCAGGTGAACAGCTCTAGCTTGTACTCAGAGTGACATTTGTGATTCTGGGATGTCACGTGCATGCCATTTCTGGTCCTGATTCCTGCACATAACAGGCAGCCACAGGAGCCCCAGATTGTGGGATATAGGGAGAAATATACCACATTTATGAAAATCTTGGAACTTTTTGCTTTAGGAATGTGAGAATTAGTACAACTTTTCTCTTGATAGCTGTGTGCCCAAGAATGTGGCTTTTTAAATTGGGGGTTCTTCTTCCATTGAAATTCAGGGAAGTAGGAGGGCTGGAATATTTGTTTTTACTTCAGTTATGACATTAGCATTATATCTTAAAATATCTTCATCAGAATTCACTCTAGAGCCTGTTAGAACTATGTATTTATGGACTTTCTGGATCAGAATTGTAAAGGATTGTGGATTGGAAATACACATTTTAAAAAGCACCTGAGTTGATTTTTATGTACACTGAAGTTTGAAAACCATGCTTATGGAGGGACAAGCAAACACCCCTTTTCAAAGGTCAGAAGCCATCTGGCATCCCTGGTGATGTGGCTGGTGTTGGTCTATGTAGCAAGAACTTTATGGAAAATATAGAAAAGATGAAGCAGTTACCTGAGCCTTTGGCTTCTGCTGGGATGGTCATCACCCTAATTACCATAATAAAAATGAAAACCATTATGCTAAGTGAAATAAGCCAGGGGTTGAAAGACAAATACTATATGATTTCACCTATAAGTGGAACCTAATCAATAGAACCAACAAGTAAGCAAAATATAATCAGAGACATTGAAATTAAGAAAAATGTGACAGTAACCAGAGGGGAGGCGGGAGGGGGTAATGGGGCAGGTAAAGGGGGAAGGGTTTTCAGGAACATCTATAAAGGACACATGGACAAAACCAAAGAGGGGTAGGATCAAGGGTGGGAAGTGGGGATGGCTGGGGTGAGGAGGAGTGATGGGGGTAAAATGGATACAACTGTACTTGAACAATAATTAAATAAAAAAGAAAAAAATGAGAACAACTCATCTTATTAGTTGTCCTTTGCCTGTTTGACTCATTGTCATAATTGGTGGGTGGAAAAGTCTAACTAGAAGACACTTGGAATTGTCTGTGCTTTAGTCATTCTGAAAAAAAAAAAGAGATTGTTTTAGATTTATACAGTTAAGCAGTTTTTGCAAAATGTGTTAAAATGGTTATAGTGGGTTAAAATAATAATTTTCTTGCCAGAGTTATAGTATGTAGCAATTGAATATTGTTTTAAATACAGAAAGTAGCTGATTTTACAAAAATACTTATTTACTTCTTTTTTTTTAAACAGGAAAAATTAACCCAAGAATGTGTATTTAGAGAACAGTTTGAAGAAAACTGGTATAACACATACTCTTCAAATCTCTATAAACATGTGGACACTGGAAGACGATACTATGTTGCTTTAAATAAAGATGGGACCCCAAGAGAAGGAACGAGGACTAAACGCCACCAGAAATTCACACATTTTTTACCAAGACCAGTGGACCCCGACAAAGTACCTGAGCTGTATAAGGATATTCTCAGCCAAAGTTGACAAAGACCATTCTTCACTTGAGCCCTTAAAAAAGTAACCACTATAAAGGTTCTGTGCAGTGGGTTCTTATTGATTAGCTGTCATCACATCTGCTCCACTGTTGCCAAACTTTGTCGCATGCATAACGTAGGATGGAGGCTTGGATGAAGACATGCTGATTTTGTCTTGCACTTAGGGGCCTGTCCTCTGGGAGGCCTGCCTGTGCCCACCTGATTTATTGTGAGAAGAGGAGAGGAGACGGGATGGGGGAGGATGTGAGTGTGGGAGTGGATAAGCAGCAGGGAATGCAAAGACAGGGGCAAAGTAGAGGATGATGGCCTGATGCATGCTGGGGAATAGGCAGACTTTCACATGTCCAATCAGCTGTCCTTCAGCCAGTATCAGCACAGCTGCTGCACTTGGACTCATCAGGATCTGCTGGTGGCCTGCACAAGGACACACTGCATTTTCAGAGGCATGGAGGGTGCAGTCTTACTTAAGAGACGTTTTCAGTTAATTCTCACTGGTACCATCCCAGTGAATTTAAAGCAAAGACCTCTTAGTAAAAAAAAAATTAAATTTATTTATAGAAATTCCAAAGGCAACATTTTATTTATTTTATATATTTATTTATTATATAGAGTTTATTTTTAATGAAATATGTACAGGCCAGATAGGCATTTTGGAAGCTTTAGGCTGTGTAAGCATTAAATGGGAAAGTCCGATATAAACCTGTGGTGAATTCATGCAAGTGAATATAACTTTGCATGGATATGAGAAATTCTGATGACCCTTAATGTACTGAAGGTGACAATCTCTTTTGTGCCCATATTATTGTAACTTACGCACATCATCCATGACACTGAGTATTCACTCTTTAGACTGCTTGTTTCATAGCTTATCCCAGAGGATTAAAGATAAACTGGGTCTCAAACTTTTATACTGTGTCTGTACTATTTACTCTTTCATAAGTGACTGATGTCATTCTTGTCACGGTTGGAAAATATGAGGGTCAGTATATATTTGACTTGTCTAAATCTCTTGCAGAATATACCAAAGCTAATCAGTAGGCATGCTTTTATTTTAGCTGGTCTCTAGAACAACAGGGTGAACATCAAACATTGCACTGATTGAGAATTCTCAAAAAGGAAAAAAGAAAGCTTACATAGCACTGTTTTTTTTTTTTTTTAAAGGGACACCTGAACCAGATGAGTAGGATCATTCTTGTAAATTTTTTATTTGTAAATTTGGTTATCAAATATGAAATTATAAAAGCACCAGAGGGGTCATTGTAACATCTTTTATAGAAAATTGCTTTTGGTGTGAACTGTCATAATACATGGTAACAGACCCTTCAAGTAAAACTTGCAAATGAAACTAATAGGTCTTCATTAATAATGATAACAAGGGGAAAGTATTATACTTGTTGACTGTGTTCTGTTTTTAAAAAGGTCTTCATAAGCACTCAGTTTTTTTAGAGGGGAGGTTACTGTATAGAATATCTTTTACAAGGCTTTTATAAGATTTTATGCTGAAAAGCATAAGAATACATATTTCTTTAGTAGCAATAATTTTGGAACTTGCCTTTGGGCAAGAGGAACTATTCCTTACTATATCTAAGGAGAAAAGAGCCAAATTCTTAAAGCAATATTTATGAAAAAGGAATTTTTAACAAATTCTCATACCACAGAGAACAGTGTCTAGTCAGTTATATTGGGAAATTGAAAGTGACAGTTAAAAAATGTGTTGGGATTTATGTAGCTAATTTTAAAATGTAATATTCCAACTTTGTTTTGCTCTGATGCACAATCTCTATGAAAAATAAATGTCACTGGTGAGTTAAAGCTGTTTTGAAGTAGAACCTGTGACTTACCGATGTGAGCACATATGGCCCTTCTGAGGTCCAAGCTGGAGCACACAGAGCCCTCCTGTTGATGGGCATTAAGGAAATGTGAAGTCTAACCTCTGGAATTAAGAAATATTTTTGGGGAAGGGACTGAAGTGATGTAAGATAGTTGATTTATGATAAAGGTCAGAATGCCCTCTTCATTTATTTTCTTGTTTTTTTTTTTTTAACTTTCTAAAGAGAAACTGCATTTAATCCCAAGACGTAGTCTTATTTATTACTTAACCCTTTGCTGCTGCTAAAATGTGCACATATTCAGGCTTTAGTTTTTCCAAACAGCATTTAATATTTTTTGACTGAAAAACATTAAACATCTAGCCACAGGGAAGAATTAGGTTTCTAGGATGTCATGGGTACAATATTTAGCAGTGAAAAAATTGATTTTAGGTGATAACCAAAAGTAATCTTAAGGTAACATGAGGTGCTAATTAGCCCAAAAGAAAAAAAAATTGTGAAAAAGATTAAGAGCTCCATGCATTCCTAGAAAATGCTACTTAATGTCTACATTTGGAGTTATTTTGTTTTGGTACCTGTTTTTTTAAATGTTATATGCTTTTGGCAATGGATACAATAAACTGTAATGGTCTGTAAATAAATAAATATTGACTTATGAAATTTATGTAAATAAGTGTTCTGGGAGAATAGGTGGCTCAGGGTTTTTGTGGGTATTGTCCTGTTGGGCAGCAGCAGAATGAATTATCCTCAGCTCATGGTTTTGCATCTGGTTTTGTCCTAAGAGACCCAGAGCCCTGAGGTACTGTGGAATGGGTGGTCCCAGTTTTCACAAGCAGATGCAAAGACAGTGTAACCACTATGTTATTGGTGCCAACATGTGCACCTTGGTTAAAGACTTAACAGGCTTGACTGAACCTCATTCCCATCTGTCTTGTGAATATTCCAGGCAGTGTCAAAGGACATGCCAGGTTGGGGAACCTGTTCACACCAGGTCCTGTTGTGTAGATAAATGAATGGATTCAGTTTATGGTGTTTTCATTCTGTTTCATCTCATAAACACTACAACCTTGCGTGATTTCCTTGATAATCTGTAATTGTATGTAAATACATATAGGATTGTGTAATTTGTGTAAATATATAATTACAGACTTTTGAAAACTGTTTTTTTTTTTTTTTGGTCCATTTTGGAGCTCCAAGTTATGTGCCTACATGAACTTATGGAATTTTAAAAACATGCTCTTGCTCTTATAGCTGTTGTGTGTATATTGAGGGGGTGGGGAGTGAAGGATTGAGGGGGAGGAACAAACACAACCAGATGCCTTTTCTTTCTGTGAGCCTGAGATAGAGAACCAGGTAACATTCTAGGATGAGCATGTATGGAGTTGTAGCAAGGAAAACAGTGTGTGTGTGCACGTTTATGTAGATGAGTGAATGGACAAAGTCATGTTGTTTAAGGTCAGATTCTGTTTGATGAATCATTTGACCTTGAAATGTGCCAAATTTAGATCCACTATTTCAGTCACTTGCACAAAAGAGCAATGTGTTGGTGGGGTGGGGAGTACATCCAATGCATTCAGAAGATACGTTGGCCACCAAGCCCCTCTTGAGGGCATGTGTGTTATAACTGTTATATAACACCCATGTGTGTCCACAGACATTGCACATTTATTTAAATTGTCACTTCATTCATTTTGAGTTCTGGTAAAGTTTCTGGGAACATATTATCTTGGCATTCTCATGGAATTTTAAAAAGTGTATTCCTTGAGCCCAAAACACCCCTAGATAATTTAGGACATACATTCCCTAGATTAATTTCATTTCATTATTATTTTAATTCCCATCTCTCCATTCCTGCCTCTTTGGCAACTATCGTCTTGTTCTCTATGAGTCTGTTTCTGTTTTGTTTATTCATTTATTTGTTTATTTTTTTAGATTACACATATAAATTAGATCATAAGATATTTGTCTTTGACATTTCACTTAGCATTGTACTCTCTAGGTCCATCCATGTGGCAAGTGGCAAGATTTCATTCTTTTTATAACAGTCATTCCATTGTGTATATAGACCACATTATCTTTATCCATGTATTGATGGACACTCAGGTTGCTTGCATATATTGGCTATTGTAAATAATGCTCCAGTGTAAATACCCAGGTGTGGAATTGCTGGGTCATAAGGTAGTGCTCTTTTTAATTTTTTGAGGAATCTCTGCACTGTTTTCCACAGCGGCCACACCAGTTTGCATCCCTACTAACAATGCATGAGAGTTCCCTTTTCTCTACATCTTTGCCAACACTGTTGATTTATTGATAGCCATTCTGAGAGGTGTGAGGTAATGTCTCATTATGGTTTTTATTTGCATTTTCTTGAGTATTACTGATGTTGAGCATCTTTTCATATATCTATTGGCCATCTGTATGGTTTATTTATTTTTTTTTTGAAAATGTCTGCTCAGTTACTCTGCCCATTTTTTTAACCTTTATTATATATATATTTTTATTACCATTCAGTCCTCTTAAACCCCCTTGCCCCCAGCAATCCCCATGGTGTTGTCCATGTCCATGAATCCTCTTTCCTTTTTGCTCAGTCCCTCCACCCCCTAACTTCCCCTTCCCCCACTAGCTGTCATGTATTTTCCATCTCTGTCTGTCCCTGTTTTCCTCGTTAGTTCAGTTTGTTTGTTAGATTACACATGTGAGTTAAATCATATGGTATATGTCTTTCTCTGACTGGTTTATTTCACTTAGCATAATGTTCTCCAGGTCCACCCATACTATTGCAAAAGGTAAAATTTTCTTCTTTTTTTACAGCAGACTAGAATTCCATTGTGTAAATGCCCCATAGTTGTTTTGTCTAGCCATCAATTGATGGACACTTGGGCTGCTTCCATATCTTTGCAATTGTAAATAACACTGTAGTGAACACAGGGGTGCTTATGTTCTTTCGAATTAGTGTTTTGGGTTCTCTCAGATATATTTCCAGAAGTGGGATTGCTGGGTCAAAAGGCAGATCCATTTTTAATTTTTTGAGTATCTCCATGCTGCTTTCCACAGTGGCTGTACCAGCTTGCATTCCCACAGATAGTGCAAAGGGGTTCATTCCCCTTTCTCCACATCCTCTCCAGCATTTGTTTTTTGATTTATTGATGATAGCCATTCTGAAAGGTGTGAGATGGTATCACATTGTGGTTTTTATTTGCATTTCACTGATGGTTAGTGATGTTGAGGATCTTTTCATATGTCTATTAACCAGCTGTATGTACTCTGGAGAAGTGTTTATTCAGGTCCTTTGCCCACTTTTTAAAAAAATTTATTTTAATTGTTGTTCTTGTACAGTTTTCTGTCTTTTACTCCCATCCCAGCCCACCGCCCTAGCCCTCCCTACCTCCCTCTTATTTCCACACCCCCCTCCTAGTTTTTGTCCATGTGTCCTTTATACTTGTACCTGTAAACTCTTCCCCTTTTCTCCTGAGATTCCCTCCGCTCTCCCCTCTGGTGACTTTGCCCACTTTTTAATTGGGTTGTTTGTTTATTTGATGTTGACTTTTGTAAGTACTTAATAAAATTTGGATATTAATCCCTTATCAGATGTATCAGCAAATATGTTCTCCCATTATGTGGGTTGTCTTTTTATTTTGTTGATGAGTTCCTTTGATGTGCAAACCTTTTTAATTTGATGAAGTCCCATTTGTTTCCCTTGCCTGGGGAGATATGTCTGGTAAAAAAATTTCTACAAGCAGCATCCGAGATTTTGCTGCTTATATTTTCTTCTGGGATTTTTATGGTTTTGGGTGTAACATTTAACTCTTTGATCCATTTTGAATTTATTTTTGTGTATGGTGTAAGAAGGTGGTCTAGTTTCATTTTTCTGCATTTATCTGTCCAGTTTTCCCAACACCATTTATTGAATACACTATCTTTAGTCCATTGTATGTGCTTGCTTCCTCTATCAAATATTAATGGACTGTAAATGTGTGGGTTTATTTCTGGTCTCTCTATTGTGTTTGATTGATGTCTGTGTCTGTTTTTATGCCAGTTTTTATGCTGTTTTGATTACTATGTCCTTGTAATTATAGTTTGGTATTAGGTAGTGTGATCCTCCAACTTTGTTCTTCCCCCCCCCCCAGGATTGCTGTTGCTATGCAGGGCCATTTGTATTTCCATATAAATTTTTGAAATATTTCTTCTAGTTTTGTGAAATATGTCATTGGAATATTGATAGGAATTGTGTTGAATCTATAGATTCCTTTGGTTAGTATGTATATTTTAATGATGTTAATTTGTCCTATCCATGAACACGGTATGTGCTTCCATTTATTTGTATGTTCTTCAATTTCTTTCTTCAGTGTCTTATAATTTCCCAAGGATAGGTACTTCACATCCTTGGTTAGGTTTGTTCCTAGGTATTTTATTCTTTTTGAAGCAATTATGAATGGGATTGTTTTCTTTTTTTTTCTCCTTTATTTTAATTGTTGTTCTTGTACAGTTTTCTGTCTTTTACTCTCATCCTGGCCCACCGCCCCAGCCCTCCCCACTTCCCTCCCATTTCCACCCTCCCTAGTTTTTGTCCATGTGTCTTTTATACTTGTTGCTCTAAACCCTTCCCTTTTTCCCCTGAAGTTCCCTCCCCTCTTTCCTCTGGTGACTTTCAGCCTGTTCTCAATTTCCATGTCTTTGGTTATATTATGCTTGTTTGTTTTGTTGATTAGCTTCCTGTTAAAGGTGAGATCATACGGTATTTGTCTTTCACTGCCTGGCTTATTTCGCTTAGCATAATGCTCTCCAATTCCATCCATGCTGTTGCAAATGGTAGGAGCTCCTTCTTTCTTTCTGCTGCATAGAATTCCATTGTATAAATGTACCACAGTCTTTTGATCCATTCATTAACTGATGGGCACCTAGGTTGCTTCCAACACTTGGCTATTGTAAATTGTGCTGCTGTGAACATTGAGGTGCATAGGTTCTTTTGGATTGGTGCTTTAGGGTTCTTAGGATATAGTCCTAGCAGTGGAATTGCTGGGTCAAAAGGTAGATCCATTTTTAGTTTTCTTAGCAAATTCCATACTGCTTTCCACAGTGGTTGTACCAGCCTGCACTCCCACCAACAGTACACTAGGGTCCCCTTTTCTCCACAACCTCTCCAACACTTGTTGTTTGTTGCTTTGTTTGTGATGGCCATTCTGACTGGTGTCAAGTGGTATCTCATTGTGGTTTTAATTTGCATCTCTCTGATAGCTAGCGATATCGAGCATCTTTTCATGTGTCTCTGGATTCTCTGTATGTCCTCCTTGGAGAAGTGTCTGTTCAAGTCCTTTGCCCATTTTTTAATTGGGTTGCTTGTCTTCTTAGAGTGGAGTCGTGTAAGTTCTTTGTGTATTTTGGAGATTAAACCCTTGTCTGAGGGATTGTTAATTTCCCTTTCTGTTAGTTTGTTATTGGCATATACAAATTCAACTGATTTCTGCATATTAATTTTGTATCCTGGTACTTTGCTGAATTAATTTATCAGTCCTAGTAGTTTCTTGGTGGTATCTTTGGGGTTATCTATGTATAGTATCATGTCACCTGCAAATACAGACAGTTTTACTTCTTCTTTTCCAATTTGGATGTCTTTTATTTCTTCTTTTTTTGATTGCTTGTGGCTAGGACTTCTAATACTGTGTTGAATAAGAGAGGTGAAAGTGGACATCCCTGTTTTGTTCCCAGTCTTAAGAAGAACATTTGTTGTTTTGCCTGTTGAGTATAATGCTGGCAGTGGATTTGTCATACGTGGCCTTTATTATATTTACATATGTTCCTTCAATTTCCATTTTGCTGAGGGTTTTTATCAAAAATGTGTGCTGGAGTCTATCAAAAGCTTTTTGTGCATCTATTGATATGATCATGTGGTTTTAATCCTTCATTTTGTTTATTTGGTGGATCACATTAATTGATTTGCAAATGTTGTACCATCTTTGCCTTCCCAGAAAAAAATCCCACTTGATCATGATGTTTGATCTTTTTGATACATTGTTGTATTTGGTTTGCTAATATTTTGTTGAGGATTTTAGCATCTATGTTCATTAGTGATATTGGCCTATAACTTTTTTTTTGTAGTGTCTTTATCTGGTTTTGAAATTAGGATAATGCTGGCCTTGTAAAACATGTTAGGGAGCCTTCCCTCCACTTGAAGCTTTTGGAATAGTTTGAGAAGGAGAGGTGCTAATTCTTCTCAGAATGTTTGGTAAAATTCACCTGTGAAGTCATCCAGTCCAGGACTTCTTTGTGGAGGAGTTTTTCGACTACTGCTTCAAGTTTATTTGGTGAAATCTGTCTATGCAGATTCTCTGATTCTTTCTGATTTAGTTTCAGAAGATTTTATGTTTCTAAGAATTTACCCATTTTGTCCATGTTGTCCAGGATGTTGGCATATAACCATTCATAATATTTTCTTATAGTATTTTGTATTTCTTTGGTGTCAGTCATTTTTTCTCCTCTTTCATTTCTGATTTTATTTATTTGGGCCCTTTCTATTTTTTTCTTCATTAGTCTGGTTAAAAGTTTGTCAATCTTGTTTATCTTTTCAAAGGACCAGCTCTTGGAAACATTGGTCTTTTGCATAATTTTTCAGACTAAATTTCATTTATTTCTGCTCTGATCTTAATTATTTTCTTCCTTCTACTTACATTGGGCATTGTTTTTTGTTCCTTTAAAAGTTCCTTTAAGTATGAAGTTAGACTGTTTATTTGAGCTTTTTCTTTTTCTTTTTTTTGTTTGTTTTTTGGAGATAGGCCTAATGCTATGAATTTCTCTCTTAGGATTGCTTTGACAGTGTCCACAAATTTTGGATTGTGTGTTCTCATTTTCATTTGTTTCAAGGTATCTTTTGATTTGTTCTTTGATCTCTTTTTTTGGCTCATTCATTGTTTAAAGACATGTTATTTAGCTTCCATGGCTTTGCATACTTTTCAGTGTTATTCTTGTGATTGATTTCTAGTTTTTTAGCATTGTGGTCAGAGACGATGCTTGATATGATTTCAGTCTTCTTAAATTCATTGAGACTTGTTCTGTATCCTAGCATGTGGTCTATCCTAGAAAACATTCCATGTGCACTTGAAAAGTATGTATATTCTGCTGCTTTGGGATGAAATGCTCTGAAGATATCAATTAAATCAATTTAATCCAATGTGTTGTTTAAGGCTGCTGTCTCCTTGTTGATTTTCTGTGTGGAAGATCTGTCCACTGAAGCCAGTGGGGTGTTCAAATCTCCAACTATTAATTGTATTTCTTTCAATCTATTCATTTATTTCCATCAAGATTTGTTTTATATATTTATGTGCTCCTATGTTGGATGTGTAAATGTATACTATGGTTATATACTCTGGTTATATCCCCTGTATCAGTATGTAGTGTCCTTCTTTGTCTCTTACTGTAGCCTTGGTTTTAAAGTCTATCTTCTCAGATGTAAGTATTGCTACCCCTGCTTTTTTTCTTTTCCGTTTGCATGAAATATCTTTTTCAATCCCTTTACTTTTAGTCTGTGTGTATCTTTTGATCTGAGGTGGATCTTTTGGAGGAAGCATGTATATAGGTCTTGTTTTCTTATCCATTCAGCTACCCTCTGGCTTTTGGTTGGGGTATTTAATCCATTTACATTTAAGGTGATTATTGATAGATACATATGTAATGCCATTTTATTGTTAGACTGTTTTCCTCTTTTCTTTTTTTGTCTTCTTCCTCCTCCTCCTTCTTAAAGCAAGACCTTTAACATCTATTGCAGTATTGGTTTGGTGTTAACAACCCCCTTTAGGCTTTTCTTGTCTGGGAAGCTCCTTATTTATCCTTTGATTTTAAATAATAGCCACTTGTTGGGTATAGTAGCTTTGGTTGTAGGTCCTTACTTTTCATCACCTTGAGTATTTCACACCACTACCTTCTGGCCTGAAATCTTTCTGGTGAGTAATTAGATAAAAGCCTAATTGCTGCTCCCTTGTAGGTAACTATCTGCTTTTCTCTTGCAGCTGTTAGGATTCTCTCCTTATCTTTTTTTTTTTTAATTTTTATTTTAATTGTTGATCTTTTTTTAAATTTTTATTTTAATTGTTGATCTTGTACAGTTTTCTGTCTTTTATTCTCACGTGAACCCACCACCCCAGCCCTCCCCTCCTTCCTCCCATTTCCACCCTCCCATAGTTTTTGTCCATGTGTTCTTTATAGTTGTTCCTGTAATTCTTTCCCCTTTTCCCCTGAAATTCCCTCCCCTGTCCCCTCTGGTGACTTTCAGCCTGATCTCAATTTCTGTGTCTTTGGTTATATTATGCTTGTTTGTTTGTTTTGTTGATTAGCTTCCTGTTAAAGGTGAGATCATATGGTATTTGTCTTTCACTGCCTGGCTTACTTCGCTTAGCATGATGCTCTCAAGTTCCGTCCATGCAGTTGCAAAGGGTATGACCTCCTTTTTTCTTTCTGCTGCATAGAATTCCATTGTGTAAATGTACCACAGTTTTTTTATCTATTCATTTACTGATGGGCATCTAGGTTGCTTCCAACACTTGGCTATTGTAAATTGTGCTGCTATAAACATAGGGGTGCATAGGTTTTTTTGGATTGGTGTTTCAGGGTTCTTAGGATATAGTCCTAGCAGTGGAATTCCTGGGTCAAAAGGTATATCCATTTTCAGTTTTTTTAGAAAATTCCATACTGTTTTCCATAGTGGTTGTACCAGCCTGCACTCCCACCAGCAGTGCACTAGTGTCCCCTTTTCTCCACAACCTCTCCAACACTTGCTGTTTGTTGCTTTGTTTATGAGGGCCATTCTGACTGGTGTCAAGTTGTATCTCATTGTGGTTTTAATTTGCATCTCTGATAGCTAGCGATATCGAGCATCTTTTTATGTGTCTCTGGATCCTCTGTATGTCCTCCTTGGAGAAGTGTCTGCCCAAGTCGTCTGCCCATTTTTTAATTGGGTTGCTTGTCTTCTTAGAGTGGAGTCGTGTAAGTTCTTTGTATATTTTGGAGATTAAACCCTTATTTGAGGTATCATTGGCAAATATGTTTTCCCACACAGTCGGTTCTCTTTTTATTTTAATATTGTTTTTCTTGGCCATGCAGAAGCTTTTTATTTTAATGAGATCACATTTGTTTATTCTTTCCTTTATGTCCCTTGCTTTAGGGGACATATCAGTAAAAATATTGCTGCGTGGAATATCTGAGATTTTCCTGCCTATGTTCTCCTCTAGGACTTTAATGGTGTTACAGCTTATATTTAAATCTTTTATCCACCTTGAATTTATTTTTGTGTATGGTGTAAGTTGGTGCTCGAGTTTCATTTTTTTGCACAAAGCTGTCCAGTTCTCCCAACACCACTTGTTGAAGAGGCTATTTTTACTCCATGTTATGTTGCTGCCCCCTTTGTCGAATATTACTTGACTGTAGAGACTAGGGTTTATTTCTGGGCTCTCTGTTCTATTCCACTGGTCCATGTGTCTGTTTTTATGCCAGTACCAGGCTGTTTTGATTACAGTGGCCTTGTAATACATTTTGGTATCAGGTATTGTGATCCCTCCTGCTTTGCTCTTCTTTCTCAAGATTGCTGCCGCTATTCTGGGTCGTTTATTGTTCCATATAAATTTTTGAAGAGTTTGTTCTATATCTGTGAAATATGCCATTGGTACTTTAATAGGTATTGCATTGAATCTGATAGGACACAAATCAAGCCTCAACAAATTCAAGAAAATTGAAATCATACCAAGCATTTTCTCTGACCACAAGGGACTGAAAATAGAAACCAACCCAAGGGGAAAAACCCAAAACCCTCAAAATCATGGAGATTGAATAGCATTCTATTAAACAATGAATGGGTCAAGAATGAAATTAGGGAGGAAATCAAAAAGTTTCTGGAAATAAACATAAATGAACTCACAATGACCCAAAACTTATGGGACACAGCAAAGGCAGTCTTCAGAGGGAAGCTTATAGCGATACAGGCCTATCTAAAAAAGACAGAAACATCTCAAACAAATGACCTAACCCTACGCCTACAAGAACTCGAGGAACAACAACAAAGACAGCCCAGAGCAAGTAGAAGGAAAGAAATAACCAAGATCAGAGCAGAATTAAATGACATAGAGACTAAAAGCACAATCCTAAAGATCAATGAATCCAGGAGTTGGTTCTTTGAAAAGATCAACAGAATCGACAAGCCTTTAAGCAGGCTCATCAAGAAAAAAAGAGAGAGGACTCAAATAAACACAATCAGAAATGAAAGAGGAGATATTACAACTGACACCACGGAAATACAAAGGATTATAAGAAATTACTATGAAGAACTGTATGCCAAGAAATTTGAAAACCTAGGTGAAATGGACAGGTTTCTAGAAAAATATAAGCTTCCAAAACTCAATGAAAAAGAAACAGAAAGCCTGAACAGACCAATAACAGCCAGTGAAATTGAATCAGTAATCAAAACACTCCCAACACAAAAGTCCTGGACCAGATGGCTTCACAGGAGAATTCTACAAAACATTTAAGGAAGAGCTAACCCCTATTCTCCACAGACTATTTGAAAAAATCCAAAAAGATGGAAGACTCCCAAATTCTTTTTATGAAGCCAGCATCATCCTAATCCCAAAACCAGATAAAGACACAACAAAGAAGGAGAACTTCAGGCCAATATCGCTGATGAACATAGATGCTAAAATCCTCAACAAAATATTGGCAAACCGCATCCAACAACACATTAAAAAGATCATACACCATGACCAAGTGGGATTCATCCCAGGGATGCAAAGATGGTTCAACATTCGCAAATCAGTAAATGTATTTCATCACATAAACAAAAGCAAAGACAAAAATCACATGATCATATCAATAGATGTGGAAAAAGCGTTTGATAAGGTACAGCACTCATTTATGATAAAAACACTCAGCAAAGTGGGAATAGAGGGAGCATTCCTCAACATAATAAAGGCTATATATGAGAATCCTACAGCCAGCATCATACTCAATGGGCAAAGACTAAAATCTTTCCCACTAAAATCAGAAACAAGACAAGGCTGTCCACTTTCACCACTTCTATTCAATATAGTATTGGAAGTCTTAGCCACAGCGATTAGACAAGAAAAGGAAATAAAAGGCATCCAACTTGGAAAGGAGGAAACAAAACTATCATTGTTTGCAGCTGACGTGTTAGTATACATAGAAAATCCTATCGTCTCGGCCAAAAAACTGCTCGACCTAATAAATGAATTTGGCCAAGCAGCCGGATACAAAGTCAATATCCAGAAATCAAAGGCATTTTTGTATACCAACAATGAAACAGCAGAAGCAGAAATCAAGAAAAAAATTCCCTTTGATATAACAAAAAGAAAGATAAAGTACCTAGGAATAAACCTAACCAAGGAGGTAAAAGACCTGTATGCAGAAAACTACACAACACTGAAGAAAGAAATCAAGGAAGACACAAATAAATGGAAACACATACCGTGTTCATGGATCGGAAGAATTAACATCATCAAAATGTTCATACTCTCCTTATCTTTAAGTCTTGTCATTTTAATTATGATGTGTCTTGGCATAGGACTCTTTGGGTCCAACTTGTTTGGGACTCTCTGAAGTTCCTGAACTTGTGTGACTTTTTCCTTTACCAGATTAAGGGTTTTTGGTTATTATTTCTTCAAATTGGTTCTTTATCCCTTGTTCACTCTCTTTTCCTTCTGACATTCCCATAATGCAGAGGTTATTACACTTCATGTTGTCCAAGATATTTCTTAAGTTTTCTTTATTTTTTAAAAATTCTTTTTTTTCCTGCTCTACCTGATTGTTTTTTCTACCTTATCTCCCAAAACATTCAATTGGTCCTTTGTTTCATCTAACATACTTATATTCTTTCCAATGTATTATTTATCTCAGGTATTGCATTCTTTGTTTCTGACTGATCCTTTTTCATGGTTTCTATGTATTTTTCATGCTATTGAATACCTTATAATCATTAAACTATCTGATAAGTGGCTTACTTATCATTTCATCTAGTTCTTTGGGAAATTCTCTTGTTCTTTTATTTGGTGTCTATATCTTTGTCTTCTCATTTTGGTTGCTTTGTGTTTTCCACCTTAGATGTTAAACCAATCAACCAACAAACCGAACACTTGTTAATCTGATTAATCTGTAATCAGCAGTCAGGTTTAGCACCACCTGGTGGGGCAGAGTAATTCCTCCTGGAATTCCTGGTGGAGGTATTCAGGCTGATGCCATTTAGAGAGGAGTGCTGTGCCTGAGAGAGTTGGCTCCTGCAATATGGGGAATGACTCAACACCAGTATCCTGGAGGCTGTTCCCTCAGTTCTTTATCCAGAGCCACCAAGCCCAGAATCTTCTCAAGCATCTCCAGTCCACTCTGCACTCCATTGTCACCACTCAGGATGAATGGCTGCAAATGGAATTTTATTCTTTGACCCTTAAATAGGCTCTCTGTGTCTCCAGCAGTCTCTCCCAGATGACAGAACCCCTGCTCTTTTTCACAGCTGGATGTTATCTGGGTTCCTTTCTGGCTCTGGTGTTGTGGGCTGGAGAGCCCAGCTTGGGGTTTAGACCCCACACTTCTTGGGGGAACACCCTGACCACTGCAACATCTCTCCAACTTCTGCTGCTGCCCATGGGAGCCCAGCCAGCCCTCTTGTGTCTCCTCTGCACTCTCTACCAGTCACATTGTACTGATATGTTTTCTTCTGTCTGTCCATAGTTGTAAGTCTTCTCTCTAGCTAGTGTTCAGTTGGTTACTCAAGATGATCTCTCTACAATTTAGTTGTAATTCCAGATTGGTCCTGGGAGGAGGTTAGTGTAGCTTTCACTTACTCCACTGACATCTTGGATCTCCTGTCCATTTCTTAAATTGGATTGTTTGGGTTTTTTTTGGTGTTAAGTTGTATGAATTCATTAGATATTTTGGATATTAACTCCTTATCAAACGTATCACTTGCTAATGTCTTTTGATTGAAGCATTTCCATTTATATTAAAAAGAATTTTTAAAAGTTATTTTATTGTTCAATTACAGTTGTCTGCATTTACCACCCATCACTCCCCCTCAACCCCAGTCAAACCCACCTCCCTCCCTTGCTTCCACCCTCCCCTTGGTCTGTCCATGTGTCCTTCATAGTAATTCCTGAAAACCCTTCCCCTCATTATCCCTTCCCCCTCCCCTCTGGTTACTTTCAATTGTTCTTAATTTCAATGTCTCTGGTTATATTTAGCTTGCGTTTTTCTTTTGTTGTTTATGTTCCAGTTAAAGGTGAGATCATATGGTATTTGTCCCTCACCCCCTGGCTTATTTCACTTAGCATAATGTTCTCTAGTTCCATCCATGCTATTGCAAAGTGTGAAAGCTCCATCTTCTCTCTGCTGTGCAGTATTCCATTGTGTAAATGTACCATAGTTTTTTAAAAATATATTTTATTGATTATGCTATTACAGTTGTCCCATTTCTCCCCCATCATTTCCCTCCATCCTGCACACCCTCTCCCACCCACATTCCCCCCATTTAGTTCATGCCCATGTGTCATAAGTTCTTTAGCCTCTACTTTTCCCATGCTATTCTTGCCCTCCCCCTGTCTATTTTCTACCCACCGTCTATGCTACTTGTTCTCTGTACCTTCCCCCCTCTCCTCCTCCCACTCCCCTGTTGCTAACCCTCCATATGATCTCCATTTCTGTGTTTCTGCACCTATTCTAGTTGTTTGCTTATTTGCTTTTGTTTTAGGTGTGCTTGTTAATAGTCATGAGTTTGCTATCTTTTCACTGTCATATTTTTATCTTCTTTTTCTTAGATAAGTCCCTTTAACATTTCATATAATAAGGGTTTGGTGATGATGACCTTATCTGAGAAGCACTTTATCTTCCCTTCCATTCTAAATGACAGCTTTGCTGGATAGAGCAATTTTGGATATAGGTCCTTGCCTTTCATGACTTGGAATACTTCTTTCCAGCCCCTCCTTGCCTGCAAAGTCTCTTTTGAGAAAACAGTCTGATGGGAACTCCTTTGTAGGTGACTGTCCCCTTATCCCTTGCTGCTTCTAGAATTCTCTCCTTCATTTGAATCTTGGCTAATGTAATGATGATGTGCCTTGGTGTGTTCCTCCTTGGGTCCAACTTCTTTGGGACTCTCTGAGCTTCTTGGACTTCCTGGAAGTCTATTTTCTTTGCCAGATTGGGGAAGTTCTCCTTTATTATTTGTTCAAATAAATTTTCCACTTGTTGCTCTTCTTCTTCCCTTTCTGGTACCCCAATCATTCGGATGTTGGGATGTTTAAAGATGTCCTGGAGGTTCCTAAGCCTCTCCTCATTTTTTTGAATCCTTGTTTCTTCCTTGTTTTCTGTTTGGTTGTTTGTTTCTTCCTTCTGGTCCACTCCATTGATTTGAGTCCCAGTTTTCCTCCCATCTCTATTGGTTCCTCATGCGTCTTCCTTCATTTCACGTATTGTAGCCTGCATTTTTTCATCTAATTTGTGAACAAAATCAACCAATTCTGTGAGCATCCTGATCACCAGGGCTTTGAAGTGTGCATCTGATAGGTTGGCTATCTCTTCATGGCTTAGATGAATTGGCTCTGGGGCTTTGATCTGTTCTCCCGTTTGAGCCATTTTTTTGTTTTGTTTTGTTTTTTGATCTGGTCGAGGCTGTTACATAGTGAGGGATGGAGTCTTAGGTGTTCCCCAGGGCAGACCGGCCCAGTTGCTGGGTTGTGATGCTATATCAGGGGGCGGGGTCTGAGAGAGAACAATGGCAGTTATTCCATGTTCTCTTGGGTTCTAGTCCCTTCTGCCACTTTCCCCAAGCAAATTGGGCCCTTCTGGTGCTGATTTCCACTTGGGTGGGCTTGTGTACGTCATAGGACTGTGTCTCTGCAACGAATTCTCCTGTGAGGTTGGGAGTCTCTCCTGGCACCTCAGCCCCTACAAGTGTTTTCAATCAGTGCTTTTAGGCCTCACTCCCCGGTCCTGGGACCCTGGATTGCACAGTCTGTCTAGCTTCCCATTTTCGCCTGGTTTATCTGTGCATGAATGTGTGATCGCAGTCAGCTTCCTTGTACGCCTTGCTGGGTCTGCTCATTGCCTCCCCATGCCTGGTAACCACCGTCTGTGCACCTGGGGTGTGCCAGCTGCCACCTGCGTGTCCGAGCCCACTAGCCACTGCTTTTTCCTGCCATGATCCCTCTCCACTGGCTGCTGATTCTGCCCCTGTTACTGGTCTGGGTGAATTGTTGTCGGACTTCCATACAATTCAATTTTCTATCTGTTCTGGTTGTTTTCTTGGTTCTAAATTTTTGTTGTCCTTGATTTTGGTTGTGAGAGGAGGCACAGTGTGTCCACCTATGCCTCGATCTTGGCCAGAAGTTACCATAGTTTTTTGATCCACTCATTTGCTGATGGGCACTTAGGTTGCTTCCAGCACTTGGCTATTGTAAATTGTGCTGCTATGAACATTGGGGTGCATAGGTTCTTTTGGATTGGTGTTTAAAAGTTCTTAGGGTATAATCCAAGCAGTGGAATTGCTGAGTCAAAAGGCAGTTCCATTTTTAGTTTTCTGAGGAAATTCCACACTGTTTTGCACAGTGGCTGCACCAATCTCCATTCCCATCAACAGTGCACTAGAATTGTTGGTAAGTATGTACTCATTGGCATTTTAATTAGTTTCTATAGTTCTCTGTTTCTTCTTGCCTTGATCTCTTACCTTGTAGTTTGCTGTTTTCCTTTAGTGTTTTTTTTTTAGGTTCATTTCTTTCTTTCTTTCCTTTACATATTTATTTATTTATTTATTTTTATGATTTTTAAAAAAATTGGCGTTCAAGCACAGTTTTCTGACTTTTCCCCCTACCCTTCCCCATTATCCCAGTCCTCCCCACCTCCTTCCCGTTTTCATCCCCCACTGTTGTTGTCCACATGTCCTTTAAAATTGTTCCTGTAAATCCTTCACCCTTTTCCCCCATTATCTCCTTCCCTCTCCCCTCTGGTCATTGTCAGCTTGTTCTCAATTTCAATGCCTTTGGTTATATTTTGCTTGCTTGTTCCTTTTGTTGATTATGTTCCAGCTGAAGGTGAGATCATATGGTATTTGTCCCTCACACCTGGCTTATTTCGAATAGCATAATGCACTCCAGTTCCATCCATGCTGTTGCAAAGGGTAGGAGTTCCTTCTTTCTTTCTGCTGCATAGAATTCCATTGTGTAAAGGTACCACAGTTTTTTGATCCATTCATTCATTTACTGATGGGCACTTAGGTTGCTTCCAGCACTTCGCTATTGTAAATTGTGTTGCCATGAACATTGGGGTGCATGGGTTCTTTTAGATTGGTGTTTCAGGGTTCTTAGGATACAGTCCTAGCAGTGTAATTGCTGGGTCAAAAGGCAGTTCCATTTTTAGTTTTCTGAGGAAATTCCATACTGTTTTCCATAGTAGTTGCATCAGTCTGCAATCCCACCTACAGTGCACTAGTGTTCCCTTTTCTCCACAGCCTCTCCAACACTTGTTGTTTGTTACTTTGTTTATGATGGCCATTCTGACCACTGTGAAGTCGTATCTCACTGTGGTTTTAATTTGCATCTCTTTAATGGCTAGTGATACTGAGCATCTTTTCATGTCTCTGGACCCTCTGTAAGTCCTCCTTGGAGAAGTGTCTGTTCAAGTTCTTTGCCCATTTCTTAAGGGTTGCTTGTCTTCTTCTTCTTCTTCTTCTTTTTTTTTTTTAGGTTATTATTGATAGGTAGTTATTCATTGCCATTTTTTTTTTTTTTTTGTACCTGTGTTCCTCTGTCTCTCACTCTTTTCCTTCCTTCTCTTAAAGCAGACCCTTTAGCAACTCTTGCAGAGCTGGTTTGGAAGAGGTGTATTCTTTGAGGCTTCTTTTGTCTGGGAGGCCCCTTATTTGGCCTTCCATTTTAATTGAGAGCCTTGGTGGATAAAGTATCCTTAGTTGCAGGCCTCTGGTTTTCATTACTTGGCAAATTTTTTGCCATTCCCTTCTGATTTGGATCTTTTCCATTGAGAAGTCAGCTGCTAGCCTTATCGGGGCTCCTTTGTATGTTACTTCTTGTTTCTCCCTTGCTGCTTTTAAGATTCTCTCTTTGTCTTGGAATTTTGTCATTTTAATTATGATGTGTCTTGAAGTGGGCCTCTTTGGGTTCCTCTTGATTGGGCCTCTGTCTGTTTCCCAGGTTTTTGTGAGTTTTCTCTCATCAAATTAGGTAATTTTCCATCGTTAACTTTTCAAACAGGTTTTCCATCCCTTGGTCTTCTTCTTCTCCTTCTGGTGTCTCCTATTATACACGTATTATTACATTTCACATTGTCTTGCAGCTCCCTTACTATCCATTCATTCTTTCTGAGTTTCTATTCCTTTTTTTTTCTCTTTCTAGGTGTTTTTTTCTACCCTATCCTCCAGCTTGTTGATTTGATCCTCTGCTTCATTCAACCTGCTTGTAATTCCCTCTAGTGTGTTTTTTTTTTATTTCTGAGATTTTAGTGTTCATTTCTTCCTTGTTTTTGTTTATAGTTTCTGTTTCCTTTTCATGCTGATGCAGTTCTCACTCATTTCCTTGTAGTTCTCTGTGAGTTCCTTGAGCATCTTTATAACCATTATTTTAAAATCTATATCTGATATTTGGTTACCTCTATTTTGTTTAGTTCTTTTAGTGGGGAGTGTTCCATTCCTTTTGATTGCTTGTTCTTTTTCTGTCTCCCCATTTTAGTTGACTTTTTGTTTGTTTCTGCACTTCCTGATATTTTGCTTTGTTAGCTGTCTTTGTAGGATGAACTTCTATGGTAGGAATTCTATGAGGTTCAGTGGTGTGGTCTCTTTGACCTCCTTGTCTGGACCCTCTAGATTTGCCCTTTCTTCTGTTTGTGTGGGCTCTCTTGTTGTACTTGGGTTTTCACCTTTTGGTGCTTCCTTTGTTGGTGGTTTTTCTCCTTTAGCAGGTACACTGATGTTCGCAGCTCCCACCTATTCTTGTATGTGATCAGTGGCAGGGGGTAGTCAAAATGCATTAAGACAGCATGAGAGTATTTTATGGGATGTAAAGTGCCAACAAGTAGAGAAGAGATAGGAGCATTAACTGTAATATTTCACCCAACTAGCCACACTTTATAAAACATGAAAGAGAGATAAGACTCTTATTAGAGGGGAGGATGATTGTGAGCTGAATCCAGAAAACAGCACTTGTGAAAGGTTAGATGATTAGATATAGTGAGATTAAAGGATAGAAAGTAGGTGTAGTGTGAGAGAGAATTGAGTTAACCACAACAATAATAATCTTTAGGATTGAAGTGAAGTGGGCTAAGATCAGGGAGGGTTGCTGTGTAGTATGTACAATTGTATGGAACAACAATTATTTACAATAGTACTTGCTGCCATCTTCTTTCCCATGTTTAGCTTCATTTCTATTTGTTTTTTGTGTGCTTGTAGGTTTTTAGTATGTGGTTGCCATGAGGTCTATGTACAACCGTCTATTTTAATAGGTGTTTAAGTTCAAATATATTGTACAAGGACTACATTTTTTTACTTCCCCTTGATGTTTTATGGTATTGATACCATATTTTAGATCTTTTTGTGTTGTGTATCTAACTCCTGATTGTAGTTTGAGTTGAGTTTGATATTTTTTTCTTTTAACTTTTGTAGTATTTTTTTTACATGTCAGATTGCTGTATTTTTTTTTTTTAAATATTTGGCTCTATCTTTGAGGATTTTTTCTTTCTCACATTAAAAAAATTCTGGCATGTCCTTCCCTTACTACTGAAAGAAGACCCTCTAACAGTTCCTGTAAAGCTGTTTTAATGGTGGTTAAGTTCCTTAGTTATTGCTTGTCCCAGAAAATCTTTATCTCTCTTTGATTCTGAATGATAACCTTGTTGGGTAAATTATTCTAGGTTGTAAGGTCCTTTCACCGAGAACTTTAAAGATGTTTTGCCATGCCTTCTAGCTTTTAAGGTTGCTGGTGAAATATCACCCAATGGCCTGATAGGGTTTCCTTTGTACAAAACTTGTTTTTCTCTTTCTTCAGGATTGTCTCATCATCTTTAACTTTTACCATTTTGACTAAAGAACATGTCTTGCTATAGGTCTCTTTGGGTTTTTTTTTTTAGAACTCCTTTTGCTTCCTGGACCTGGGGGTCTGTTTTCTTTCTCAGATTAGGAAAGTTTTTAGCCATTATTTCCTTAAATACAGTTTTTGTTCCTTTCTGTCTTTCTTCTTTTTCTGGGATCCATATAATGCAAACATCTGAGCTTTAGATATTATTTATCCCGGAGGTCCCTTAAACTATCCTCTAACTTTCTAATTTTTGAAATTATTATTTTTTTCTCTTCTGATTGGTTTCTACTAGCCTGTCTTCTATGTTCCTGACCCATTGTTCTGTGTTAGATAATCTGCTGTTGATTCCGTCTAATGTGGTTTTTACTTCAGGTGTATTCTTCAGGTCTGCTAGCTTTTTTCTTATACTTTATAACTTATTTTTAAAATCCCTACCTGGAGTATGTTTTAAAAATTGATTTGAGAGAGAGAGGAAGAGAGAGAGAGAAAGATGGATGTGTGAGAGAAATATTGATCCGTTGCCTCTCATATATATACTGCCCAACTGGGAATCTAACCCACAACCTAGGTATGTTCCCTGACCAGGGATCAAACTACAACATTTTGGTGTATGGCTCCAACCAACTGATCCATCTAGCCAGGGCTATTTTATAACTCTATGATGAAATTTTCCCTTAGTTCCTCTATTCTAATTAAGCTTGGAGAACATCCTTATGATCATTTCTTTGAATTCTTTATAAGGCAAATAACTTACATCCGTTTCATTAGGGTTTTTTTCTGGGACTTTTTTCTTTATTTGAAAGATATTCTTCTGTCTTTTAATTTAATTTTGTTTTAAAATTTTGTTTGACTTTATTTTATTTTATTTTTTAATTATTTTTATCAGTTTTTTAAATTGTTGATATTGTACAGTTTTCTGTCTTTTACCCCGCCCCCAGCCCACCACCCCAGCCCTCCCCACCTCCCTCCCATTTCCACCCCCCATAGTTTTTGTCCATGTGTCCTTTATACTTGTTGCTCTAAACTGTTCCCCTTTCCCCCTGAAACTCCCTCCCCTCTCCCCTTTGGTCACTGTCAGACTGTTCTCAAATTCAGTGTCTTTGTTTATATTATTCTTGTTTGTTTTTTTTTGTTGTTGTTGATTAGGTTCCTGTTAAAGGTGAGATCATATGGTATTTTTCTTTCACTGCCTGGCTTATTTTGCTCAGCATGATGCTCTCCAATTTTATCCATGCTGTCGCAAAGGGTAGGAGCTCCTTCTTTCTTTCTGTTTGACTTTCTATGAATATTTTTCATTGTTTGTTTATATGAATTAGAGAAAATAGCTCTCTATTCCAGTGTTGGAAAATTGGCCTATGTTGAATAAGTCTCTGTGTAGACTCTGTGCTGGGTGCTTTTGACAGACAGGGATATAGGAGCCAGGCAGTTGCTTAATGCATCTGGGGCACTGGTCTACCTGGCTGGGGCAGCTATGGGTGGGGAGGTCAGGTGTGTATAGTAATATTCTGTTGATCTTGCTTGCTCCCTTGTTTGGGCCAACAGGGGCCCAGATGATGTGTCCAGGAACACACTGCAACTACTTTGCAGGCTGGCCAGAGCATCTGCATAGAAGCCCTGTCCACCCCATGGAGGCAGAAGGGGCATATATGATAGCAGAGGGATCCCGCAAGTCCCAGCCTCTCTATTTGATATCTTCCTCTTGTTTGTTGTTCATTCAGTGTTCACTGGTCTTGCAAGAGTTACTTATTGTACATACATGCATATTTGAGTATACTCACAGAGAGGATGAGGTCAGTGTCCTCCTACTTGGACTTCCTGGTATTGTAAATTTTAAAATTGATATTTTTTTTTGTGAAAAGTGGAATAGAAAGTAATTATAAAGATAAACCAGACTGCCTTTATCAGGATATATCCCCAAAATCTGGGACTTGGGTTGTAGAATGAACCCTGGCCACAGCAGGTTGGTTACAAAGGTGTGAGCAGTGCCTCAGCATGTGATTTCTGCCTTTTACTTGCAGTGTGCCTTGGTGGCTGTTGTTCTTAGGTATTTAGATGAATTTTTCCAGTTTTATTGAGATATAATTGACATACATCACTGTATAAATTTAAGGTGTTCAGCATAATGTGTCATTTACATATGTTGTGAAATGATGACCACAGGAACTTTAGTTAACATCTGTCATCTAGCAGAATTTTTTCTATATATAGCTTTTAGGAATTTATTTATATTTACATTTATTTATTTATTTATTATTTAATTTATTGGATGACATTATTAATAAGATTGCATAGGTTTCAAGTAGACAATTCTACAAAACCTCAAGTCAAATCTTCTGTCACTGTCTAACAATTTTTAATGTAACATTTTTTCACTCTTTTGGTCAGGGTGGTGGCAGGTAAACACAGCTTGACTCCTTGCACAATCACATGAAAATTACACTTAAGTATAGAACAACCATCACTCAGAACCATCAGAAATTGAGTTGAATGGAGGTCTGACAACTATGGAATGAAAGAAACCACATCCATCCAGACTGGTTGGGGGGTGGAAATGCAGAAGATCTGGTCCTGCATACATGTGTAGTGGATAAAAATTCAGGTGAGATATCTCAGGAGTGAGGAGTCCCAGCCACACAACAGGCCCCAAACCCTGGGTTCTAGTGTCAGAATATCTTCTGAGTCCCCATATCTTCTGGCTGTAAAAACCAGCAGGGATTGAGTCAATGGAAGAAACTTTTGGAGTCCCAAGAAGTTCCCCTTAAAGAACCTCTGGGGAACCACCCTGCCTGGTTGCAGAAGCTGTAACCCCCCATGGCTAAGGCTGAGTGAGAGACCTTGGGACCATAAGCCACTAAGGAGACAAAACTTATCTTCCTGGCAGAGGTGCCACCTCTGTCCCCTTTTACTTCACCCTGCTTGGCCCCGGGCTGATGGCTGGTTAGCCAATGATGGGTAAGATTCCTCAAGGGAGGGATGACCTAAGACAGGCACAATCATGAAGGGTCCTCAAGGGAGGACATAGGGGGCTATAGGAAAAGGGGGTGATGGACCCTCACCCCTCAGCTTTGACATAGCCTGAGTACTCATTTTGTCTGCAAGAAGTCTCCAAATCTCTTGGCTGCCTTACCTCTCCTGCCTGACTTAAGCCTGAAATAATGCCAGAAGGTGGTGCAGCCTTGAGCAGGAACAGGTGGTTCCCTGGAGCAATCAGGCCTAAGAAAGAATACATAAAATCCTGTCAAACTTGCTTTGCTAAGAATGCCCTCGATTTTCTGATAAGGGTCCAAGCATGAAATGAGTTTATTTTCCAAAGTTTTATTGCCCTTTAGCTAACTGACCTTGACTCAGAATAAGCCCTCATAGTTCTTTGTATGTTATCTATTGTTTGATCTTTACTGCCTGACAATGATTGATGAGCTTTACCTGTATTCCTGTGCAAATTGAACCCAATAAAAGCCCATTGAGGAACAGGCTCTTGGCCCTTCTTCTTTGAGAGATTGGCCACCTTTCCTCCCCGAGCAGATCATGTCTTGGTAGACTTATTCTCATCAGTGGCAGATGCGGGGGCCCTGCAGGTGGAGCCCCCCCAACAAGAACCCACACACAAATTTACTCAAACTCCATCCCTCTGAGTTCCAGCATTAGGGTAGCAGCTTGAAAGGCACCAGTGGCATAGAGAGGAACTGAAGTGGCTGGCATCAAGGTGAGAGCTGGGAGACAGCTTTCTCCCAGACAGAAAGGCAGGCAGAGCCACAGAGCTTTCAGGTGGGTATCATATGTGAGACTCCATCAACCTGGCTAACACTGCCTTGCCATGGAGATCCCCTAAGGCTCCGTCCCACCCAACTTACAGCTGTTAACAGTGACTTTTCATTATGAATAGCAGGTCTTGGCTCATGCTTCACAATATCCTACATCCTTCCAAACAAGCAATAGCTGGTCTTACTGAGCCCTCAGCCCCTGTACCTCTTGCTAAGTGGCCCCAGGCATGTCACTAGCAGCAGCCAGCCTATATTTACAGCTTTGCTTCACCTGGGAATTTCCAAGCCCAGCACAAGTAACAACTATCACAGATTGCTATATAGCTCAGTCAGGATGGCCCTCTGCAAAACACAGGTGCCAGCTGAGGTTGGTTTACACCACTTGGGAAACCCCAGGGTCTGAGCACCCAGTGGACAGCTACAGGCCATGTTATTGTACTGCTACCCTGTCCCTGCAGAGCTGATCCTCCATGGAGGGCGGAGGTTGGTGGTCAGTGATGTAGTCAATCCTTGTAAGTGACTGGCCTGGGTAAACCCCTCCTATCAACCTGCCAACAGCAGCTAGTTCTCACCTACAAGAGGAGGGTGTAGCCAGATCACAAGAAGGGCATACCTCCAGTACCCAGCTTAGGTGATAGGGGAGGCTGTGCCACTGGACTCTACAGGACACTTACAACATTGGGCCATGATACCAAAACAGAATCATAGCAGCCCTACCCAATATATAGAAACAAACACAGGGAAGCTGCCAAAATGAAGAGACAAAGAACATGGCCCAAATGAAAGAACAGATCAAAACTCCAGAAAAAGAGCTAAATGAAATGGAGATAACAATTTATCAGATGCAGAGTTCAAAACACTGGTTATAATCACGCTCAAGGAACTTAGTGAGGAACTCAACAGCATACAAATGATCTAGTCAGAAACAGAGCACACATTAATTGAAATAAAGAAGAATTTACAGAGAAACAACAGTAGAATGGATGAAGATAAGAATCAAATCAATGATATGGAACATAAGGAAGCAAAAAACAACTGATCAGGAGAGCAAGAAGAAAAAAGAATCCAAAAAAACAAACATAGTGTTAGCAGCCTGAGGAACAACTTCAAGCATTCCAGCATTCGCATCATATGGGTGCCATAAGGAGAAGAGAAAGACCAAGAAATTGGAAATCTATTTGAAAAAATAATGAAAGAAAACTTACCTAATCTGGTGAAAGAAATATAGATGCAAGTACAGGAAACATGGAGAGTCCCAAACAAGATGAAAATAAAGAGGCTCACTACAAGACATGTCATAATTAAAATGCCAAAGATAAGGAGAGAATCCTAAAAGCAGCAAGAGAAAAGAAGTTTATAACCTACAGGGGAGTTCCCAAAGACTTCAGCTAATTTTTCAAAAGAAACTTTGCAGCATAGAATTCCATTGTGTAAATGTACCACAGTTTTTTGATCCATTCATTTACTGATGGGCATCTAGGTTGCTTCCAACACTTGGCTATTGTAAATTGTGCTGCTATAAACATAGGGGTGCATAGGTTTTTTTGGATTGGTGTTTCAGGGTTCTTAGGATATAGTCCTAGCAGTGGAATTGCTGGGTCAAAAGGTATATCCATTTTCAGTTTTTTTAGAAAATTCCATACTGTTTTCCATAGTGGTTGTACCAACCTGCACTCCACCAGCAGTGCACTAGTGTCCCCTTTTCTCCACAACCTCTCCAACACTTGTTGTTTGTTGCTTTGTTTATGAGGGCCATTCTGACTGGTGTCAAGTTGTATCTCATTGTGGTTTTAATTTGCATCTCTCTGATAGCTAGCGATATCGAGCATCTTTTCATGTGTCTCTGGATCCTCTGTATGAAGGAGCTCATACCCTTTGCAACTGCATGGATGGAACTTGAGAGCATCATGTTAAGCGAAGTAAGCCAGGCAGTGAAAGACAAATACCATATGATCTCACCTTTAACAGGAAGCTAATCAACAAAACAAACAAACAAGCATAATATAACCAAAGACACAGAAATTGAGAAAAGGCTGAAAGTCACCAGAGGGGAGAGGGGAGGAAATTTCAGGGGAAAAGGGGAAGGAACAAGTATAAAGGACACATGGACAAAAACTATGGGGGGGGTGAAAATGGGAGGGAGGAGGGGAGGGCTAGGGTGGTGGGTTCGAGTGAGAATAAAAGACAGAAAACTGTACAAGATCAACAATTAAAATAAAAATTAAAAAAAAAGAAACTTTGCAGACTATAACTGACTGGCAAGAAATATTAAGTCATGAAAAGCAGGGACCTACCCAGCAAAGACATCCTTTAGAATAGAAAGGCAGATAAAGAGCTTCCCAGACAAGAAAAAACTAAAGGAGTTCATCATCACCAAATCGTTATTATATGAAATTTTAAAGGGAGTGATTTAAGAAAAAAAAGATCAACACTACAAACAATAAAATAGCAAGAAATACATATCTGTCCACAATTGAATCTAAAAAAAATAAACTAAGAAACAAAAAGAACTGAGACAGAATCATGGATACAGAGAATGTTTTGAGGGTTGCCAGATGAGAGTGGGGTGTGGGGTAATGGGTGAAGAGGTGAGGGGGTTAAGAAGTACAAATAGGTAGTTACAGAATAGCCATGGGGATGTAAAGTACAGTATAGGAAATGGAATAGCCAAAGAACTTATATGCATAACCCATGGACATGAATAATGGTGTGGGGATGGTCTGAGGGAGTGGGGTGTGGAGGGGAGCAAAGGAATAAAAATTGGGACAATTGTAATAGCATAGTCAATAAAATATAATTAAAAAATACATTTTCTTCATAGGGTGGATGGAACATGCCAAAATAAGAAATGGTGTCTTCTATCATTTTATTTGGAAAGAAAGTGAAATGGATATTCTTTGTGTGTATTCTTCCTCTTGCTTCACAGCCTGCACGGTCATCAGGGTGATAGACATCCAGTTCTGAGGCTGGACAATTGATGTGATGGTCACCAGGGAGGCCAGGAAGACAGGCAAGAGAGGACTTTTTGCTATTTTGGTTAATAGTAAAAGAAAATTCTTACTTAGAATTCTTATTATTTTCTCATTATATTTCAGCCTATATCTTGGAAAACATTTTTAAAACTTGCTTTTAATTTAAAAAATGTATAGGCATACTGACATCTCAATAGCACTAAGAATATTGTGCTTCTAACCGGCTCTTGCTTTTCCCCCATCCCCTTATGAACACTTTTAAAGTATGTATATAGTTTTGGTTGTGATTTCCATGTCACTAGTGGACTTATTCAGGGACAATTGACAATGGAAAATAAAGAGTTAGAAGATTGCAGTGAGGAAATTCAGAACTGAACAATTTATTGTGCCTCTCTTACACAGGGTAAGGATACACATTAGTGACAGTGTGCATAGCCTAGCTGGGAGAAACCAAATTAAAAAACACCCATGCAAACTTTTTTCCTAAGCATTCTGTGGGATGTTGCAAAACACCCTGGCTGTTGCCTCTGGGTTTGAGTGTGTGTACAGGGCTGGTAAGTGACAGCGTTGTGGGATTTTTGTTTTTGATTAATAAAAAGAGGACTTTCACTAGTCTGTGAAGATATTAGATTTACGACTACCATTTCTGAAGGAAGCCATACTTTGAACATCCCTTTACTCTGTGGTTGACCAAGTTTTCCCTCCGTTCCTGCTTCCCTCTCATTCTGTTTTTCTATTTCTCCTTTATTCCCTCCTTCCTTTGTTTTACTGTGTGGAGCTGGCACCAGTGGTAAAGATGTGCACAGTCCTGATGGCACATGCAGAGTTGAAACAAACAGGCATCTTGGTAGATCATGAAGAACACGGTGAGGAGAGAGCCAGGATGTGAGACAGAAGGTGTGCCTGATATAGACTTAAGGGATCTGAGGTGAGATGCAAAAGTAAGTAGGAGGTTCAGAAGAGAGAGCAACAGTCTCTGGCATTTTAAATGAGCTGAGAAAGTGCCTTGTACTTAAAGAACTTGGGCCTTTTTAAAAAAATGTTTCCCAGATGGCTGTGACCCAGCCTGATTGGCTAGCATTCATTCATTTTGGTTTCCTGCCCTGTGTAAGGGCAGTGGTTATGAGGTGATCAGAACCTCCTGTGAGTCGCACCAGCTCTGTTACCCTGGACTTATCAAAGCCATGACCAGAATGCTCTTTGTTACTCTTGGTTTCTATCCAGAGGAAGCTGACTCTGTTCATTTTTGTTAATATTATTTACTTTAATATTATTTACATTCACTTTATGACACAGGCAAAATTTACAACATGATAGAAATTAAAACATAGGATAATAAAAGAGGTGAAAGTATAACCTAATTTTTAACATATCCACTTCATTCTTTCAATGAATGGGTATTGAGCAATTGCTACACAACATGGAACAGAGATGAGGGCATAGTAGAGAAGAGGACAGAAAACATTCTGATTTTGATACTTAAACACTGGGATGGGTTCTATGTCAATGCTTTTATAAGCATGCTGTACCTGTTTAAGATACTGTGAGACTAGGATATCCACATTACAAGACAATTGGGACAATATTGGCAATTTTCTATAAACTTCCCATATCTTCAGCTATGAATTTGACTTACATTTATATACAAGGTTTAAGAACTCTGTTGGATACAGCCATATTAAAATATATTGTTTGAATAGGACAGCATTTTAAAAGAGTCCTCAAATTTGATGATACAGATTAAATAGATGAGCTCTATCTTGGCAGTAAATGGGTAAACATAATGGAGGCTGCCCCATTTTTCTCACCTTGGGAAAAACCAAAGAAAAAGGCAATAGAATTCCAAAAGTTTGTCAACTGTGGATTTGTGATATCTTAAGGGTGCCAGAACTCAGTGACACTAAAAGAACTAATGAAGCTTTGGAAAATAACTCATCACCTATCGAATCCACCTCATTGACATAGAAATGGACATATAACCATGGCTTGAATATCAGAGATGAAATTATGTATGTTGATTAGAGGGATAAAGCTTTTCATTTTGTCTTCATGAGAATTTCATGTCTGTAGTTAATCAGCTTCTGGTTTACTTGTGTCTTGCTTTGATTTTCTCTATTTACTGGGGTACCATGACTTCCTTCACTTTTGGGTCTCCCTTACTCAGACCCACAATTAAAGAGTAGACATGTTTAGGCACATGGTACAGAATGAGTGGAACTGACAGAATGTGATGGCTGGTTTTTAGAGTTTCTCCAGAAGAGCATCATGATTATAAACCTAGGAAATGAAGGCTAACTGAATTACAGCAGGACTCAAAGCAGGGCATCCATCCTTTAGGAGAGACATCATGACTGTCCCTGGTTGGACAAAACGTAAGGACAGAACAGATCCATGATGCTGTCATTCACCTGGTATCTGAAGTGCTATCTAGGGATAGATTCAAGTCATGAATGAGGCTTTAACAAGTAGGCACAAAATTAGAAATCAGGCATTTCTTCTGGTGATCTGATTTTAAAAATCAACTTTAAATTTCATGGTGATTCTAATGTACATATAGATTTGCTTTCTGTTTCTTCCTCCTGGTGTATTTCCTGTGCAGGAGGGATGAGTTCTACTATCCTCATCTCAGAGCTTCTATTTGCTTCTAGATAATAAATGCTTATTTTTGTTAAGATATAGATAGACTATTAATGCCCTGGCCAGGTGGCTCAGTTGTTTGGAGCATTGTTCCATACATCAAAATGCTGCTAGGTTGTGGGTTTGACTCCTGGTCAGGGTATGTGTGGGAGGCAACCAACTGATGTTTCTCTCTCCCTTCCTCTCAAAAATCATATCCTCTGGTGATTTTATACACACACACACACACACACACACACAAATGTATGTATATATATGTATGGTCCCCAGTAGGTGGCATGTGAGAGAGGGCATATTCATTTATATATATATAAATGAATAGCCACATTAACAATGATTCCTGTTGAAGTATGTGAATTAGCCTGCCTGAAAATGTCACATGTAGCCCATATCTATGAGTCATGGCCCCATCTGTGTTCCACATGGTCCTGAATGTGTTCTCAAATGCATCAGAACCTTGAAATGATCAAACTGAACCTAAAATGACTTGTTCTGTGTCTTAATTAGATGGTTGCCGTATTCGGGGCCGTACTTTTTTTCAAATAGCATAATGATTAGAGGAAAAACAAAATAGGAATAATATATATTATTGTAGTTTTGAATAAGTCAAAGTTGATTTTAGTAGTCATGGGTCACATCTGATACTTTCTTTAAAAAGAAAAATCTTTAAACCTTGATAAACTATTAAGTTTTATTCTTAGACAAACCCATGATTTTTTTAAACATGTCTATCTAATACCCAATATATGATTTAGAACCTGAGCAAAATTTAAGTGAAGGAAATTTTTTATTGAAACTCATTAATTTATTCAGCAATTATTGAAATATTTCTGAGATTATGAAAATAGAAACAGAATTATTGAAATTTGCCTTTATATACAGTTTGAATATATATTGACTTACTTGACTTATGCCTACCCTTTGTAAAAGTGTTATGAGCTAATCATCATAAGCTTTTCTTCTTGTTTCCCTTATGTAAAATATAACTTTTTTTTCCAGAAAAGGTGGACTTGTATAGGTTTAAAGCAAGATACCATCACTGTATAGCAAGTACTTTAAATAATGAACTATTGTCATTTGGAGATCTTCTTTTGGTTCTCATTCAACTGAGTGCTTAAACATTGTTCCCAAAGGAATTTCTTCTTGGTTTGACTTTGAATTGAAAAAATGTCTCTAAAAGACATTTTTAACTTAATGTCTTTGAGTGCTGGCCTGTGAACCAAAGGGTTCCTGGTTCAATTCCCAGTCAGGGTACATACCTGGGTTGTAGGCCAGGTCCCCAGTAGGGGGCATGTGAGAGGCAACCATATTTTGATGGTTTTCTCCCTCTCTTTTTCCTTCCCTTCCCCTCTTTCTAAAAATAAATAAATAAAATATGTTTTTAAAATCTCTTAAAAATAAAACACACACAAAATCAATGTGATGTAATTTAGCATAACTTTTGGTCATGTTTTATAATGATTAGTCTATATTTTTACTTTAAAATAGTCAAGTTTCATAATTCCTGTGCAACTGTTTTTACCTCAGCAGCATGTGATGGCTTGTCATGAGGCTATCTTATTTGGGAACCACACCCAATGGCTGTGAGAGCTCTCAGAAAATTATGTTAAGGAGTATGTGATTAATGTATGAACAATTTATAAATATATTTGATTAGTTACTGCTCTCTAGAAAGGGGTTGTGTACTGATTAGCATGTGAGGATAAGGAAAACTACCTGACAATAGGAAAAGAGCCACCTGAAAATACTTGGAGTCCACAAAAGGCCAGAAATAGGACTTCTTCCTACCAACCAGATTAGAAAACTCAAGATTCATAGAGCATTGAGTAAAGAATAATTATCTTTTGACTAAACAAAGTTCCAATCTTACCTAACATATTTTTAAAGTAACACCAAAAAGGGTCAAACTATTTTCAAGTAAACATAAGCCCAATAATATTTATGGAAATAAAAAAATTCAGCACCCAGCAAGATTAAAATACACAATGTTTGACATCCGGTCAAAAATCACCAGATGCGTAAAGGAGGAGGAAAATATAACCCATAGTAGGAGAAAAAAATCACTCAATTCAACCTGACCCAGAATTGACAAAGATGTGAGAATGAGCATAAAAATATATTGAAACAGTTATTCCACATTTCAAAAAAGTTGGCAGCACAAAAGTTACAACATATTCAAAATTGACTTCTAGAGATGAAAAGCACAGAGTGTAAAGTGAAAAATTCATTGAATGGGATTAGTGGTAGTGTAGACATTACAAAAGAAAGATGCATGCACTCAAAATTTTAGCAGTAGAAACCATGTAAAATGGAAGACAGAGGAAATGTAATAAAAAAAATAAACAGGTTATCACCGGACTGTGGGAAAACTTCAAGAAACTTAATATACATGTGATCAGGGTCCCAAAAGAGAGAAGTGAGAGGAGAAGACCACAAATTTTTAAATAAATTATGGCTGTAAATTTTCAAAAAAAAATTAAATATGTTTATTAATGAGAGAGGGAGAAAGAGAGAGAAAGAGAAACTTTGATTGGTTGCCTCTCATACTCCAACCAGGGATGGAATCAACAACCCAAGTATGTGCCCTTACTGGGAATTGAACCCTACCCATTTGGTGCATGGGACGACACTCCAACCACATTGGCAAGGGCAAGTTTCAAACTTTGATAAACACAGATCCAAGATGCTCAATAAAGCATTAGAAAAATGAGAAAGGAAAAATGACAGCAGGTAGCATCCTAATTATATTGCTGACAACCAGGGATATAAGAGAAAAATCTTAAAAACAGCCAGTTAAAAGAACACACATTAGGCTTCCAGCGAAGATGTAGGCATAGGTGGACACATTGTGCCTCCTTGCACAACCAAAAGAAGGACAACAACAATTAAAAAATAAAAACCAGAACTTACAGAAAATTGAACTGTATGGAAGTCCGACAACCAAGGAGTTAAAGAAGACACATTCATCCAGACCAGTAAGGAGGGGTGGAGACGGGCAGCCAGGTGGAGAGGACTCAAGGCAAGGCAGCAGCTGGTGGAGTGGGCGGTCTCACATTTGCGTGCAGATAAACCTGGAGGAAGAACTGGGAAACAAGACAGACCACGTAACCCAGGGTCCCAATGTGGGGAAATAAAACCTCAAACCTCTGATTGAAAACACCTGGGGTTGAGGCAGCACTGGGAGAAACTCCCAACCTCACAGGAGAGTTCGTTGGAGAGACCCACAGGATCCTAGAATGTACACGGGCTCATCCGCCGGGGAATCAGCACTAGAAAGACCCACTTTGCATGTGGGTATCAGGGGAAGTGACTGAAATCCAGCAGAGAGCAGAGCAAGTGCCATTGTTTTCTCTTGACCCCTTCCCCACATATAGTGTCATAATGCAGTGACATGGGTTGCCCCGCCCTGGTGAACACCTAAGGCTCTGCCCCTTATATGTAGCAGGCATGCTGAGACTAAAAAAAAAAAAAAAAAGACACACACACACAAAAAAGGCCCAAACAGAAGAACATATCAAAGCCCCAGAGCAAATACAACTAAGTGACAAAGAGGTAGTCAACCTATCTGATGCACAGTTCAAAGCAGTGGCGATCAGGATGCTTACAGAATTGGTTGAATGTTCCGGCCAAGATGGAGGCATAGGCGGACACACTGTGACTCCTCTCACAACCAAAATTAAGGACAACAAATATTTAGAAACAAGAAAACAACCAGAACTTATAGAAAATTGAACTGTAAGGAAGTCCAACAACCATTCATCCAGACCGGTAAGAGGGGTGGAGTCGTGGCAGGAAAAAGTGGAGGTGCGGACCCGGGAACAAAGGCAGCAGTGGCTGGCAGTTCCCAGGTGCACAGGCGGCAGCTGGCAGACCTCGGGCATGCGGTGGCAACTGTGCAGACCCAGTGAGGCTGCACAAGGTGGCTGGCTGACCAGGTGGCCCCACATTCCCACATGCAATCCAGGTGAAGGGGAAGTTGCGGAAGGGACTAGAATCCGGGAGAGAATGGAGCAGGCACCATTGTTCCCTCTCAGACCCCGCCCCCACAAACAGCATCACAACTCAGTGACTGGGCTGCCCCACACTGGGGAACACCTAAGGCTCCACCCCTTGCTACATAACAGCCGCGACCAGACCAAAACCAAAACAAAACAAAAAAACCCCACCAAAAATGGCTCAAACCGGAGAACAAATGAAATTCCCCAGAGTCAATTCCTCTAAGCCGTGAAGAGATAGCCAACCTATCAGATGCACAGTTCAAAGCCCTGGTGATCAGGATGCTCACAGAATTGGCTGATTTTGCTCACAAATTAGATGAAAACATGCAGGCTACAATATGTTAAATGAAGGAAGATGCATGGGGAACCAATAGAGATGGAAGGAAAACTGGGACTCAAATCAATGGAGTGGACCAGAAGGAAGAAACAAACAACCAAACAGAAAACAAGGAAGAAACAAGGATTCAAAAAAATGAGGAGAGGCTTAGGAACCTCCAGGACATCTTTAAATATCCCAACATAGGAATTATAGGGGTACCAGAAAGGGAAGAAGAAGAGCAACAAGTGGAAAATTTATTTGAACAAATAACAAAGGAGAACTTCCCCAATCTGGCAAAGGAAATAGACTTCCAGGAAGTCCAGGAAGCTCAGAGAGTCCCAAAGAAGTTGGACCCAAAGAGGAACACACCAAGGCACATCATAATTGCATTAGCCAAGATTCAAATGAAGGAGAGAATTCTAGAAGCAGCAAGGGATAAGGGGACAGTCACCTACAAAGGAGTTCCCATCAGACTGTCAGCTGATTTCTCAAAAGAGACCTTACAGGCAAGAAGGGGCTGGAAAGAAGTATTTGAAGTCTTGAAAAACAGGGACCTACATCCAAAATTGCTCTATCCAGCAAAGCTGTCATTTAGAATGGAAGGGAAGATAAAGTGCTTCTCAGATAAGGTCATCATCACCAAGCCCTTATTATATGAAATGTTAAAGGGACTTATCTAAGAAAAAGAAGATAAAAATATGACAGTGAAAAGACAGCAAACTCACAGTTATTAACAACCACACATAAAATAAAAGCAAACTAAGCAAATAACTAGAACAGGAACAGAACCACAGAAATGGAGATCACGTGGAGGGTTAGCAACAGGGGAGTGGGAGGAGGATAGAGGGGGAAAAGGTACAGGGAATAAGTAGCATAAATGGTAGGTAGAAAGTAGACAGGGGGAGGTTAAGAATAGTATAGGAAATGTGGAAGCCAAAGAACTTATATGTATGACACATGGACATGAACTAAAGTGGGGGAATGTGGGTGGGAAGGGATGTGCAGGGTGGAGGGGAATAAGTGGGGGGGAATGGGACAACTGTAATTGCATAACCAATACAATATATTTTTAAAAATTTGAAAAAGAACACACATTATTACAGAATTAAGGATGACAGTGGATATCTTTTCTGAAATAATGTAACTAAGGAGACAGTGAAGTATGTTTAAAGGGTAGTATAATATCTATACAAATATGCAAAATTAATATGAATCCTGAAACACAGCCAAAAAATTTTAAATTCAAATAATATAAATATCTGACTTCATTTCTGTTTTTCTGTTTAAATTATACATTAGAAAATGGTTTATTGAATAAAAAGTTTTAAAACTTGTACCCAACGATGTTCATCATTGTTTTATTGAAATGACAACAACAATAAATTTGTTGCCCCGACATAAAGTAATTATTAAACTAATTAGTGGTCATATATAAGATAAAAATACACAGTATACAAAAACTAATGGTATTTCTGCTTATTTTTAATGGAGAATCAGATATTGAAACAAAAGTAACATTTAATAAAAGTAAAAAATATTGAAGAGAAATATGACAAAAGATGTCAAAGATCAGCGCTTCGTAGACTATATAGCATGGCTGAGATAAATTGAAGAAGACCTAAATAAATGGTGGGATATACCATGTTTATGTATTGTGAAGGTACAAATTTCCTGCATATTGATCTGTTGACCTAAGGCAATCCCAATCAAAATCTTGCCAGCTTTAATTTTTTTTAGAAATTATGTCACTAATTCTAAAATTCATATGGAAATGCAGAGGATCTTGAATAGCCAAAAGAATTCCTCAAAGGAATAAAATTGGATAACTGATACTGAGTTCAAGACTTATAAAACTACAGTAATTAAGACTGGAATTGGCATAAAGATAGGCAAATAGATCAATGAAACAGAATATGGAGCCATAAATAGATCCATACATAAGTAGATACCTAATTAAAAATTATATTTATTATTTTCTATGTTGTCTTAAAAAGAATACCTGGAGAGAGACTTCAGTTTATAACAGAGATAACAGAATCACTGGAGAAGAAATGTGACATGCTAACTTTATTATTTTAATCTCTATACTTTTTTACAAAATAGAATTTATTTTTTTAAATCCATTTTCGGTTAACAGCAAAGTTGAGGTGAGGGTTCAGAGATTTCCCATATTCACCTATTTACATAGATGCACAGCCTCCCCATTATCAACATCCCCTATCAAAGTTGTGTATGTGTTAGAACCAATGAACTTACATTGATATAATTACCTGAAGTCCATAATTTACATTGTAGTTCACTTGGTGCTGTGCATTTTATGGATTTGGACAAATGTATAGTGACTTGTATCCATTATTATATTACACAAAACAGTTTTACTGCCATAAAAGTCCACTGTGCTCTGATAATTTATTCCTTCCTTCACTCTGGCAACACTGATCTTTTTATTTAATTGTCACCCGAGGACATTGTTTTCATTGCTTTTTGGAGAGAGAGGAACGGAGAGAAGACAGGAGAGAGAGAAACATCAGTGTGAGAGAGAAACATCGATTGGCTTTCTCCCATATGTGCCTGGACCTGGGATTGTATGGGTCCAGACCAGGGATTGAACCTGTCATATGGGCATGTGCACTGACCAGAAGTTAAACCCACAACTTTTCAACTATGGAACAATGCTCCAACCATATGAACCACACTAGCCAGGGCGATGCTGATCTTTTACTGTCTCTGTAGTGCTGCCTTTTTCAGAATGTCATATACTTGGAATCAATATAGTAGGTAGCCTTTTCAGATTAGTTTCTTTCATTTAGTAATATGCATTTAAGTTTCCTCTATGTATTGTCATGGCTTGATAGCTCATTTGTTTTTAGTGCTGAATAATATTCCGCAGTCTGGATGCCAGTTTATTTACCATCATCTACTGAGGGACATCCTGGTTGCTTCCAAGTTTTGGCAATTATGAATAAAGCTGCTGTAAGCATGTGTGTGCAGGTTTTTGTGTGAACACAAGTTCTTATCTCCTTTGGCTAAATACCAAGGAGTGTGATTAATGGATCATATAGTAACAGTATGTTTAGTTTTCTAAGAAACCGTCAAACTATCTTCCTAATTGGTGGCACATTTTGCATTTCCATCCATGATGAGTGAGAATTCCTGTTGCTCCATATATCCACCAACATGGACAACTAATTTTTTCACAAGGATGCAAAGGGGATTCATTGGAGAAATTATGGCTTTTCAAAAAAATGGTATGGATCAATTTGATATCCATATGCAAAAAATTCAATCCATACTTTGTACCATATATAGAAATTTACTCAAAACCCAAAACTATACAACTTTTAGACTTAGACATAAGATAAGACATCTGTGATCCTGGGTACAGGATCCTGGGTACAGATATCTGATACAACACAGAGTACAATCTCTTTTAAAGATACCATTAAGAGAATGAAAAGTAAAGCCAGTAGCCTATAGAATGTTTTTTTTAATTATGTCCAGAATTACATGTTCAGGGACATACATCTAATATGTAGAAAGAACTCTCAAATCTCAAGAAAATGGGCAAAATATCAAACAGGAACTCCATCAAAGAATATATGAGTGTCAAATAAATACATAAAAAGATATTCAACATCATTGCTCATTAGGGAAATGCAAAAGAAAATCACAATGAGGTATCATTACACATTGCTAAAATTAAAAAAAAAACTGCCCTTTCATAGTGTTGGTGAGATTTTGGAGGAACTAGAACTCATACCCAGATGTTCAGGCATGCAGAATTGTGCAACCTCTTGGAAAATGGCAATTTCTTAAAACATGTGTCTTAACATGTGTCTTCTATATGATTCAGCCATTCCATTCCTGTGTATGCATCCAATAGGAATAGAGGCATATGTTTATACAAAGACATATGTAGTGTTCATACAAAGACATATGTAACTTTTTCAATAATAGTCCCAAATGTGTACTACAGGCAAATGAATAAACTATGGTACAGTGGCATACTGTTCAACAATAAAAATGAATTATTGAAACATGCTGCAGCAATGATGAGCATTAAAATAATTCTGCTGAATGAAAGAGGTTAGATAAAAAAAGTACATGCTGTATGTTTCCATTTAAACAGAACTCTAAAAGATTAACAATAAAGAGTTACAGGAAGTAGATCAGTGATAGGACAGGCAGGGTGGGAAGAATTACCAAAGGAGCCTGAGGGGACTTTAGGGAAATGAGTACGTTAATGATCTTGATTTACTGGGTATATAAGTATGTCAAACTTATCAAATCATACATTTTTGTGCAGTTTATTGTATTCCAGTCATACCAAAATAAAAATTTTAAAAACTGTATGAAATGATTACAAACAATACTGACAGGTGTTGTCAGCATTTAGCTGAATCATCCACCTTGAAGTTTGTGTGAGGACAGCACACTTCATAGGAGAATATTGCTTGATTACAACATACAACACAGGAGCTGTGGAAGCAAAATAAAAAACAAAAAATCAAGGAAATTAGGACATATGTAATGTCATATAGAATACCATTTTGGCATGCTTGTAATGATTAGTTCTATATTTTTATTGGGTTGACCAAAAAGTCCGTCTAGTCTTTTCCATACAATAAAAGACACATTTTTCATTTTCACCAATAACTATTGATTTGGATATTTTGAGTATATTGGCTATCTCTGACATGGTAGAATGTTCATTGTTCTCAATAAATATCTCAATTTGAATGCTATCAACTTCAACTGGTCTATCCAAACAAAGAGCATCATCCAGCAAGAAATCTCTAGCATGAAACTTTGAAAACTACTTTGGACATGTTCTATCAGTCACAGCACCTTCTCCATCCACCGCACAAATCTTTATTTTTTATTCTTTGCATTTCAGTTGCATTTTTACCTTTACCTTTCTTGAAATAATAACACATAATATGCTGAAAATATTGTGTATTTTCTTCCATATTCAATATTAAAATGGATACACAAAAATTCACCAATTTCAATAAGTTTTTTTAAAAAAGATTTTATTTAATTACTTTTTAGAGAGGGGAAGGGAGGAAGAAAGAGAGGAAGAGAAACATCAACATGTGGTTGCCTCTCATGTGCCCCCTGCTGGGGACTTGGCCGGAAATCCAGATATGTGCCCTGACTGGGAATCAAACCTGTGACCCTTTGATTTGCAGGCCAGCACTCAACCACTGAGCCACACCAGCCAGGACTGATAAATTTTTTTTAATGCATGCTGATATGACAGCATTACAATCTAACAAAATTATTTTGAATGAAGTTAAAAGCAACTAAGTGCTACTAGAGCCATCTTATGGAAAAAAACGTGAAAATTTTGACCGACACAATAGTTCTTAACAGGAGTTACATTTTGGAATTCCTGTTTAGCTGTTTTTATCTCAGAAACACAGGACAATTTGACATGAGGAGCCATACCTGCTCGTTCTTAGCACAGTTTGGAAGCTATGTTAAGGGCTACATTACAAATGTATGAAAAAATTATAAGCCCATTGGATTCATTACTGCTCCCTAGAAAGAGCTCAGCGTTTGCAACAAGTGCCAGAATTTAGGCTATGCTGTGAAGTTCATGAGAGATTAGTGGAAAAAACTAATGCAATGTGTAATCCAGTGATGAAATTACCCATTCTTGGGACTGTAGAATTTATACACACACACACACACACACACACACACATATTATATATATATACACACACACACACATTATATATAATATATAACACATATATTTATTGTTGTTCAAGTACAGTTTTCTCCATTTCTACCCCTGCTCCTCCTGGCCCACTCATCCACACCTTCCACCCTTGATTCTACCCAGCTTGGCTTTGTCCATGTGTCTTTTACACATATTCCCTGATGACTCTTCCCCTATTTTTTCCCATCATCCCTCTTCCCTCTTACCTTTGGTTACTGTTAGTTTGTTCTTTATTTCAATGTCTCTGGTAATATTTTGCTTGCTTGTTTGTTTTGTTGACTTTATATTTAATACATGACACGTAGTTCAAGGCTGTAGGATTATGAATTAATGGTCTGAAAACAAATTGTATATAAAACAAAGGAGGTCCAAATAAAGCTTTCTTTTTGTTTTCTTCAAACAGAATAGAACCGTTCATTTGGAAGGCAGTAAATAAACCAGTGATGGTTTGTATCAATAAAAACTAGGCCATTTTGTGCCTTGAAGTATAAAGTATTGTTCCCATGTTAAATGGGAACAGTACTGCTTAAATATTTAAAAAGAGTGGACATTGAAATATTAATCATTTATAATGGTGTTAATTCAAATTGGGCAATAGTAATTTATAAATGATATATTTATTTTCATTTTCTCATGGGATCAAAAATGAATGAGGCTAATCAATATTTTAAGCATGTGAAAGTAAACTCTAGTGTCACTTTCCAATATTTATTTATGTATATTGAATTTATTGGGGCAACATTGATTCACAAAACTGTATAGATTTCAAGTATACAACTGAACAAAACCCATCTGCACACTGCATCATGCACCCATTGCCCAAAGGAAAATCCTTTTCCATCTGTCCTCATTTCCCCCCTCTTCGCCCACCTCCACCTACCTTCATCCCACTTTTCCCTCTGGATATCACCACTCTGTTTTCTATGTCTATGTGATATGTATTATATATATAATATCTGTCCAGAAAATGTCCAACCACTGTTAATATGGGAGAATGGTTTGCATGACATCAATGTAAACTGGTAGCCAAGGAGAGTGGACTGGAGTGTGCATACATGAACACTGATGACTGCACTGTACTAATCAGTGGGGGTGGTAAATGCTGTTGAGTGAGCATGTGTGCTGTGTGGCCATCACATTCAAAATGACTGAGTGAGGAATCTCCACCCAATTTTGCATTAAGCTTGAACATTCCTCTGTGGAAAATATTTGGATGATTCAGAAGGCTGTAGTAATGGGCAACTGGTGATTTGCGCTTCATCATGAAAATGCACCTGTTCATGCATCATGTCTCATGCAGAGCTTTTTGATAAAACATCAAATCACCCAGGTGATTCAGCCCTGCTACAGCCCATATTTGGCACCCTGTGACTTCTGGCTTTTCTCTGAATGGAAAGAGATTTCAGATAGTTGATGAGATTCAGGAAAACATGACTGGAAAGCTGATGGCAATTGGGAGAACTGTGTGAGATCCTAAGGTGCCTAGTTGAAAGGGACTGAGGTGTTGTTGGTCTATACAGAATGTTCCTTGTGTATCTTCTTCAATAAATGTCTCTATTTTTCATACTACATGGCTGGATACCTTTTAGACAGACCTCAATTTTATATATATGTTATTTTTTTTGCTTAACCCTTCACCTTTTTTCATCCAGCTTCCCAATCCCCCTCCCCTCTGACAGCTGGCAGTCTGTTCCATGTACCGAGTTCAGAAAATACACAAATCTGTACTTTCCAGCCCTCTATAATGCAATTAAAAAAAGCCAAGAATGTGTTTCTACTTTATTGCTACACAATGTTGCTTGAATTGCTGCCATGTTGTTCATCCAATAACTTGTCTGTTTGGAATTAACAAAAATGGATTGACACCCATTGGGAAGTAGGAAGGACATACAAGGAGGGGTCTTTTGGTGCTCGCCAAGCCCAGTGGGACCGAGGAGCTCTGTATTTGACTAAGCCAGCACCAGGGAGGCAGGAGGAGGAGATCACCAGGGCAACTCCTAGGCCCTTCTTTCTGCTTTTCTACACCTGCTTCAACTATATAGCAGACCTTTAGGGGGTTTCTGGAGAGCTTGGGTAGATGATCTCTCTCTGCCTTTCTCTCCTTACTAGGTGGAAAAAAATTCTGATTTGTCTTTTCTTGGTACCAATCTATGACATTTTAATTTTCCACCATGCATGACAAACATCTTCCCTGACCTTATTGTTTATATATCCACCTCCCTGTTGGATGGCTCTATCTGAATGTCTGCTTGGTTCTTCAAGCTCAGTACATTCAAATGGAATCATCACTTCACACCTTAATCCTGATCTGTTTTCTGTGAGCACCATCTCTAAGATGATACTACCGCCATTACAGGTACCCACGAGGAAACTCGGGTATCCTTGTCCCCACCCTAACACTAAAACTCACAATCACCAAATCCTGCTGATTTATCTACCAATCAGTTTTCTATTTTTTTCAAGAAATAGTTTTTGTTGTATTTTTTCCCATTAAAATTTAATCCTCCCTTACACCCCTCCCTCACTTGTGATCAAAAACACTGTTGTCCATGTCCATGAGTCCTTTTTCCTTTTTGATCAATCACTCTACCCCCTAACCTTCCCCTCTTAGCTGTTATCCTATTCTCTATCTATAAGTCTGGCTCTATTTTGCTTGTTAGGTCAATATGTTAGATTCCACATATGAGTGAAATTGTACAGTATTTGTCTTTCTCTGACTACCTTATTTCACTTAGCATAATGTTCTCTGGGTCTATCCATACTGTTGCAAGGGCAAAACTTTTTTCTTTTTTATAGCCAAGTAATATTCCATTGTGTAAATGTCCCACAGCTGTTTTATCCACTCATCTATTAATGAACCCTTGGGCTGCTTCCATATCTTTGCAATTGTAAATAACACTGCAATGAACACAGGGGTGCTTATGTTCTTTCGAATTAGTGTTTTGGGTTCTCTCAGATATATTTCCAGAAGTGGGATTGCTGGGTCAAAAGGCAGATCCATTTTTAATTTTTTGAGGTATCTCCATGCTGCTTTCCACAGTGGCTGTACCAGCTTGCATTCCCACAGATAGTGCAAAGGGGTTCATTCCCCTTTCTCCACATCCTCTCCAGCATTTGTTTTTTGATTTATTGATGATAGCCATTCTGAAAGGTGTGAGATGGTATCACATTGTGGTTTTTATTTGCATTTCACTGATGGTTAGTGATGTTGAGGATCTTTTCATATGTCTATTAACCAGCTGTATGTACTCTGGAGAAGTGTTTATTTAGGTCCTTTGCCCACTTTTTAATTGGGTTGTTTGTTTATTTGGTGTTGACTTTTGTAAGTACTTAATAAAATTTGGATATTAATCCCTTATCAGATGTATGAGAAAATATATTCTCCCATTATGTGGGTTGTCTTTTTATTTTGTTGATGAGTTCCTTTGATGTGTAAACCATTTTAGTTTGATGAAGTCCCATTTGTTTCCCTTGCCTGGGGAGATATGTCTGGTAAAAAATTTTCTACAAGCAGCATCCGAGATTTTGCTGCTTATATTTTCTTCTGGGATTTTTATGGTTTTGGGTGTAACATTTAACTCTTTGATCCATTTTGAATTTATTTTTGTGTGTGGTGTAAGAAGGTGGTCTAGTTTCATTTTTCTGCATTTATCTGTCCAGTTTTCCCAACACCATTTATTGAATACACTATCTTTAGTCCATTGTATGTGCTTGCTTCCTCTAGCGAATATTAATGGACTGTGAATGTGTGGGTTTATTTCTGGTCTATCTATTGTGTTTGATTGATGTCTGTGTCTGTTTTTATGCCAGTTTTTATGCTGTTTTGATTACTATGTCCTTGTAATTATAGTTTGGTATTAGGTAGTGTGATCCTCCAACTTTGTTCTTTCTTTTTTCCCCCCAGGATTGCTGTTGCTATGCAGGGCCATTTGTATTTCCATATAAATTTTTGAAATATTTCTTCTAGTTTTGTGAAATATGTCATTGGAATCTTGATAGGAATTGTGTTGAATCTATAGATTCCTTTGGTTGGTGTATATTTTAATGATGTTAATTTGTCCTATCCATGAACATGGTATGTGCTTCCACTTATTTGTATGTTCTTCAATTTCTTTCTTCAGTGTCTTATAATTTCCCAAGGACAGGTACTTCACATCCTTGGTTAGGTTTGTTCCTAGGTATTTTATTCTTTTTGAAGCAATTGTGAATGGAATTGTTTTCTTAATTTCCCTTTCTGTTAGTTTGTTATTGGCATATACAAATTCAACTGATTTCTGCATATTAATTTTGTATCCTGGTACTTTGCTGAATTAATTTATCAGTCCTAGTAGTTTCTTGGTGGTATCTTTGGGGTTATCTATGTATAGTATCATGTCACCTGCAAATACAGACAGTTTTACTTCTTCTTTTCCAATTTGGATGTCTTTTATTTCTTCTTTTTTTGATTGCTTGTGGCTAGGACTTCCAATACTGTGTTGAATAAGAGAGGTGAAAGTGGACATCCCTGTTTTGTTCCCAGTCTTAAGAAGAACATTTGTTGTTTTGCCTGTTGAGTATAATGCTGGCAGTGGATTTGTCATACGTGGCCTTTATTATATTTACATATGTTCCTTCAATTTCCATTTTGCTGAGGGTTTTTATCAAAAATGTGTGCTGGAGTCTATCAAAAGCTTTTTGTGCATCTATTGATATGATCATGTGGTTTTAATCCTTCATTTTGTTTATTTGGTGGATCACATTAATCGATTTGCAAATGTTGTACTATCTTTGCCTTCCCAGAAAAAAATCCCACTTGATCATGATGTTTGATCTTTTTGATACATTGTTGTATTTGGTTTGCTAATATTTTGTTGAGGATTTTAGCATCTATGTTCATCAGTGATATTGGCCTATAACTTTTTTTTTTGTAGTGTCTTTATCTGGTTTTGAAATTAGGATAATGCTGGCCTTGTAAAACATGTTAGGGAACCTTCCCTCCACTTGAAGCTTTTGGAATAGTTTGAGAAGGAGAGGTGCTAATTCTTCTCAGAATGTTTGGTAAAATTCACCTGTTAAGCCATTTGGTCCAGGGCTTTTGGTTGTTAGGAGTCTTTTGAATACTGCTTTAATTTCTCTAGGTATAATTTATCTATTCAGATTCTCTGATTCTTCCTTATTTAGTTTTAGAAAATTGTATTTTCTATGAATTTATCTATTTCTTTAGTTTGTCCATTTTGTTGGCAAATAGTTGTTCATAATATTTTCTTACAATCCTTTGTATTTCTTTGGTGTCAGTTGTTATTTCTCTGCTTTCATTTCTGAACCCCTTTGACTTCAATGGATAGATCTTCCAGATAGACAATCAACGAGGAGACAGTGGCTTTAAATGACACACCTGATCAAATGGATTTAATTGATATATCCACAGAATTTCCCTCCATTTCAAATGCAACATGGAACATTTGCTAGGATAGACCAATACATTTTCAAATCATTTCTTCCTCTCTATTCCTCTTAGCACGCCCAGTTCAGGCCTGTTCATCATTTGAACATGTGGCCACAGCTGACCTGAATTCCCACTTCAGCCCTTGGCCATCCTGTCCACTCTTCATGAAGTTGCCAGAGTGGCCCAACTGCAGCCCCACTGCTGGGACATTCTGCATCTGGGAATGTACTACCACACATGATGTAACACCCCATCAGAATCTGAGGTAGCACTTTCCAACACATTAATATTTCTGCTTAGAAAATTTGGTCATATGAAGTGGGTTAATAAAGTCTGTACATAGCTTCAGACCAGTGCACATTGGTTTTTGTGTTGTAAGTTTGGATGAAGTCTGAGTTTGCCCCCTAAAGTGCTAAGCTTCATGTTCTAGACTTTTTGGGTGCGGGGTTACACATGCTTAGTTGCACGTCATTGTAAGACCCTCTCTATACCAGGAATTTCTACAGCTCCTGTGGCCTTCTGCGTGAATTCTACACCTTCCTGGCTTGCCATCACTTGGGTTCCCTGTACTTCCTGGGGATGACATTCACTCCTACTTCCATCTCTGCTCTAGTGATACTGTAATGCTGTGGCTCCCCAGAAGCACCACACCATTTCTTGACTCCATGCCTCTGTTCATGCTGTTCCTTCTTCCTGCTGTTCCTTGCTCCCCTGCTGTCCATGTTCTGAGACTTGCTGCAGACTCAGTCACTTACTTCAGGGTCTTTATGCACAAGACTTTGCTCTCACTGACTGCACAGCACATTGGAGTGAATTGGTTTGTTTCTGTGTCCAGTGTTCTGGCACAGCCAGTGACTGCAAAGTGCTTAGGGCTTGGGTGGGGGGGCTTTATTTACTGAGTAAATTGGAAAAATGGCTACACCTCCTTGCTCTCATACCAGAATGTATTTAGTGTTTTATTGTAGGTGCTAATGGGGCATTGAGAGTCCATGGAAGGACTTCAGGCTTTGAAACTGACTTTTTCAGAAACACATGTATTCTTCTAGGGTGACTGGACTTCAACTTCTTTTTCTAAAATATTTTGTTTATTTATTTATTTTTAAGATTTTTTAATTGTTATTCTATTACAGTTGTCCCAGCTTTCCCCCCTTTGCTATCCTCTGCTCATCCTATCCCCCACTCTAACAGTCAATTCCACACTGTTGTCCATGTCCATGGGTCATTCATACATGTTCTTTAACTAGTCTCTTCCCCTTCTTTCCACCATTATCCCCTATCCCCCTTCCCTCTGGTCACTGTCAGTCTGTTCCATTTCTCCATGCCTGTGATTGTATTTTGTTTGCTAGTTATTTTGTTCATTAGATTCCTTTTGTAGGTGAGACCATATTGTGTTCGTCTTTCAACGAATGGCTTATTTCACCTAGCATAATGTTCTCCAGTTCCATCCATGCTGTCACAAAAGGAAGGAATTCCTTCTTTCTTTCTGCTGCATAGTATTGTATTGTGTAAATGTACATAGTTTTTTGATCCACTCATCTACTGATGGGCACTTAGGCTGTTTCCAGCATTTAGCTATTATAAATGACACTGGTATGAACTTTGGAGTGCATAGGTTCTTTTGAATTGGTGTTTCAGAGTCCTTAGGGTCTACTCCCAGCATTGGAATCTCTGGGTCAAAAGGCAATTCGGTTTGCAGTTTTCTGAGGAAATTCCATACTGTTTTCCCCAGTGGCTGTACCAGTCTTCATTCCCACCAACAGTGCACTAGGGTTCTCTTTTCTCTGCATCCTCACCAGCACTTATTGTTTGTAGATTTATTAACGATGGCCATTCTGACCAGTGTGTGGTGATATCTCATTGTGGATTTAATTTGCATCTCTCTGATAGCTAGTGATGTTGAACCTCTTTTCATGTGTCTATGGGCCATCTGTATGTCCTCCTTGGAGAAGTGTTTCTTCAAGTCCTTTGCATTAAAAAAAATCCTCACCTAAGGATATGTTTACTGATTTTTCCCCTTAAAATATTTTAATTTTTTAAAATTGTTTTATTGTTGTTCAAGTACAGCTGTCTGCATTTATCCCCCTGCCACTCCCCCACCCCCAGCCATCCTTACCTCCCTCCTCTAATTCCACCCCACATTGGTTTTGTCCATGTGTCCTTTATAGTTGTTTCTTAAAACTCTTCCCCCTTTGTTTATTGATTTTAAAGAGAGAAAGGGTGAGAGTAGGAGAGAGAGAGAGAAAGAGAGAGAGAGATTTGTTGCATCCCACAGGCGCCCTGACCAGGGATAAACCTGCAACCTTTTGTTACGTGGGATGATGCTATGACCAAGTCAATGGGCCAGAGCTGCTTCTAACTTTTGTAACTACAGTTCATAAGCATTGGCTAAATGGACAAAGAAAGTTCTTTGTTCCCTACAGACTTCATAAGCAGTGCTCTGAGGCTTTGTCCATGAGCTGGTGCAGAGGAACTTGGGGTGTGAGTGGGGTCATGTAGGTGTGCTCTGTGGGCGGCCTGGTGGGCTCAACCTTATTCTGTCACTTGCTTGAGACCATTATTTAACATTTTACAGCCTCAGTTTCCTCATTGGTATATAACAGCCTACTAAGGATGGCACCTGGTGAACTCAGTACATACATGGCAGAGCTCATCTTGTAGTTTTAGCTGTGTAACAGATTGGGTCACCTGGGGCATGTTACTCCCACTAATCTGTACATGGCAGTGCTAAGCTAGAATTGCAGTCCTGGCTAATGTATCACAACATAAGAATTACAACGAGGTATACTAGTGGAGCAAATCATTTTGTTATTGAAAATGTAAAGCTCAAGAAATGTTCTTGTGCACCCAGGGATGTATGGGCCTGTGTCAAGACTAGGCACCATGTTCACCTCAAGGCAGAAGTACAACAGGGAAGGTGGGCTGTGAATGTGGAGCACACAGGGTGCTCAGGGAAGGCTGCCTAAAACAGTCTATGAATTAGTTATCTTTTTGTTTTTTTACCTTTTAATTTAAATTTTATTACATTTATTGGGGCGAAATTGGTTAATAAGGTTATATAGGTTTCAAAAGTACAATTGTATAGTAGTATATCATCCATATATTTTATTGTGTGTTCACCACCCTAAGTTGTGTCCTTTGTCACCATATATTTGACTCCCTTTACCTTTTCAATATATTTTTAAAATTAAATTTATTGAGGTAACATTGCTTAATAAGATCACATTGGTTTCAAGTGTGCATTTCTGTGATGCATGATTTAAATTTTGCATTATGTGCCCACCGCCTAAAGTCAAATCGTCTTCTGTAACCATATATTTTCTGCCCCTCTACCTTTTTTTTTTTTTAATATACTAAAGTGGCTTCAAGGTTATCCATGTGATGATGGCACTCTCATTTATTTGTATTCTGATAAGCATTTTTACAGTGGAAATAAAGAGATGGAATTATATTAGTGTGCTGGAAATTGTGTAAACTGAGGAGCACACCTGAACAGATCTGGAAATATAAAGTTAAGGATCACTGAAATAGAAGACTTTCAATGGCCCTTCTAACCCTAAAACCTGATACCCTACAATCCACAGCAATGATCCTACTAGATCTTTGGCACTTCACTATTACCATTACTACATATTGTTTTGGGTAACAAATGTTTTAGCTCACTCTATTTCCTTGCAAATGGATCATTTGCAGTTTTTCATTCTTATGAAGACATTGTCCCAATGTTTATGGGACAATGACAATGAGGTGGGCACTGCACTGGGTGCAGGGATATCAACAGTGAGCATGACAAATGTATTTTCACCTTCTTTGAGCTTCCAGTCTACTGGGGAGGAAGGAATGACAATAAAGTGAAATATAAGCTGGGGTAGTAGATGTCCAGGCTAGACTGAAAACCAATATAATTTTGAAAAACATGATTTATTCCTGCTGAATTGAAACATTACTCTTTGGTATCTTAAATTTCTGTCTGCCTGTCTGTGTGTCTGTCTCTCTCTCTGTGTGACTCCAACAAAACTTTCCCAACATTCTTTATAAATTGTCCTTTGCTTCATCTCACCCTCATTACTGGAGCTGTGCCTCCTTGTACCAGCTAAAAACCTTTTCACGTGGGTGTTTCCATGTTTTCATTATTTATAGGCTGCTATGTTTTCCCCTTTGCTCTCACCAGTTACCACCCAGACGTGCTGTACATAGTTATTTTAATCTTTCCCAGTAAATCAATTCTCCCAAACTCCCCATCATTTTTATTACTCTTCTCTGATCTCCTTTCAGCTTTTCTACATCTTTATAGTATTGAAGTGCCCGGAATTTAAAGTAATTTGCTAGGGGGCATTGCAGAGAGGCTATTAAAGGGAGCCTTTCACCTCTGTTCACGATGGAACCATTGGGAACAAAACCCCAAACTACATTAGCCCTTTTGCTGCTGTATCAACTCTATTAACTCATATCTAATTTTCTTTTCCCCATCATCCTGCCCATCTTTCTCATGGTCTTTGTGGTTGCTCAGTGGGTAGAATGGACTTTGCTGTTTCTACAACAGTTTCACTAGTTTCTAGCTTCTAGTCCAGAATCAGCATCAAGAATGAGAGGAAGAAAATTGAGAACAGAGTCCCTAAAACAAAGCAAATCTAGAAGTATAACGATGGTAGTACTAGCTGCTGTGGGGAAGGACTCACCGTGTGCTACAAGACTCAGTTATTTATTCTCCTTCAGTACTCATCATAATTTTGTCACATGGACTGAGGAATCTGACGCAGAGAGATGTCAGTTAAGTATGGGGAAATCACCCAGCTAGAGGCTACACAGTTGGGTTTGAATTCCACCCAGCCTGATAACATGCCTTTACTCTTGGGAACCTGGAGTGAGAAGATACAGGTGTCAGTCAGAGGGTTGCACAAGGGCTGTCAGAGAACTCTGGAGTAAAGTACAGCTTTAATATTGACTCAGTGAGGCACCATGGCCAGCACTGTCTAGGCCTCAATGCCTTATCCACTGAAGTCTTCAAATAAATGAGTGAAGGCTAAGATCCTGGAGGTAGCAGATACTCAATAAATGTCATCACTCCCCCACTTCCCTCAACTCCACCGTTCAGAAAGTAACTTTGGCAGTTACCCAAATGACAATAAATGCAAAGCTCAGTAAGACAGGCCCTGTCAGCATATCTTTCAAAGTTTTAATTCTAAGGAATAGAATTAGCCAGTCTCTGAGGACATTTCTAGAAGAGTTTACTTGGAGTGGATCTTAATGGCCAGTTGCCTTCTCTGAATAGCACCACTTCTTGACACACCTCACTTTTGTTTTTCCTTCTTTTTAGGTCAAAGACAAAATGGAGTAATTCAACTTTATTTCTCCTTATACTTATGTAAGGAAATACTTATACTTGATCAGGAAAATGGAGTTCGATAGGAGAAACTAGGATGAAAATGGTATAATTAGTGTGCATAAGTATGACTTTTTTTGAGCAAAAATACAAGTTGGTATTTTGAAGCCATTACTACATTGGAAAAACACTGCTGAGATTCCCCTCTCACCATCTAACAATTCCTCATGGGCTCATTTGTGGTGTGGCATGGGGTGGTAGGAAATGTATGGCTTCTGCAGTCATGCAGATCTTAATTAGTTTTGTGAAATTAGGTGTCACTTAATTTATTTGATCTTAATTTTTCTCATCTTTAAGTTAGAATTTCTGCTAATGAGCTGTCATGAGGTACAAACAAGAGAATACAGGATGGGGCAAAAGTTTTAATAAGTTACAGTTGTAAGTATTTGAAACACAGAGTTTATTCTTGCATTATTATTTATTGATTATTGTATTATTTTCCATACTGAAAACCTCCTTTTGCCCCACCCTGTGTATTTTCTTGGTGCTTGATATATGAGCAGGTGCATCACAAACGTTGGTTCTCATTCTACTTATTTCTACATCATACTCTCCCTTACCTTTTTGGTTATTTTTTAAATTATATTTTCCCCATCACCATTTGTTCCCATTATACCATTTTCCACTTCCACTACCTCCCTCCACCCAGCCTCCTACAATCACCACACTGCTGTCCATTTCCATGAGTCCTTTTTATTTTTCTTCACCTCCTAACATCCTCCCCACCTTAGCTGTCATCCTGCTCCCTATGATTCTGTCTCTATTTTTTTTGTTAGTTCAGTTTGTTCATTAGATTCCACATATGAATGGAATTATATGGTATTTATCTTCCTCTGACTGGATAATTTCATTTAGTATAATGTTGGCCAAGTCCATTCATACTGTTGTAAAGGGTAAAATTTTCCTCTTTTTTATGGCTGAGTAGTATTCCATTGTGTGAATATACCATAGTTGTTTTGTCCACTCATCTACCTGATGGACACTTATCTATCTGATGGACACTTGGGCTGCTTCCAAAACTTGGCTATTGTAAATAACACTGCAATGAACATAGGGATGCTTATATTACTTTGAATTAGGGTTTTGGGTTTGTTTGGATAAATTCCCATGAGTGAAATTGCCGGGTCATAAGGTGTTTCCAGTTTTAATTTTTTGAGCTAACTCCATACTGCTTCCCACAATGGCTGCTCCAATCTGCATTACCACCAACAGTGCAAAAGGGTTCCCCTTTCTCCACATCCTTGCCAGCACTTGTTTGTTGATTTACACTTGTTTGTTGATGATAGTCACTCTGACAGGTCTGATGTGATATCTCATTGTGGTTTTTATTTGCATTTCTCATACAAGTACATATGCGTATTGGCCATCTGTATGTCCTCTTTGGAGAAGTTTCTGTTCATGTCTTTTGCTTATTTTTAATGGGATTGTTTATATTTTTGGTGTTGAATTTTATAAGTCATTGATAAATTTTGGATATCACCTCTTAATCAGATGTATTGGTGGATATGTTCACCCATTGAGTGAGTTGTCTTTTTATTTTGTTTTTGTTTTCTTTTGCTGTGCAAAAACTTTTTAGTTTGATGTAGTAGTCCCATTTGTTTATTTTTTCTTTTGGTTCCCTGGGGAGATGTATCTGATAAAATATTGCCACAAGCATTGACTGAGATTTTACTGCCTATACTTTTTTTTAGGATTTCTATAGTTTTGGATCTAACGTATAAGTATTTAATCTGTTTTGAATTTATTCTTGTGTGTGGTATTAACAAGGGGTAAATGCAGACAACTGTACTTGAATAACAATAAAATAATTGAAATAAAAAATAAAAGGCACTCTAGTTTTATTTTTTTTTGGATGTATCAGTTCTATTTTCCTACAACCAATTATTGAATAAACCATCTTTGGCATATTGTATGTGCTTACTTCCTCTGCTGAATATCAATTGATTGTAACGGTGTGGGTTTCTTTCTGGGCTCTCTATTGTGTTCCATCGATCTAAGTGTCTATTTTTATGACAGTACCATGCCGTTTTGTTCACTATGGCTTATAATATAGTTTGTTATTAGGTAGCATGATTTTTCCAACTTTGTTCTTTTTTCTCAAGATTGCTGTTGCTATTTGGGGCCTTTTATGGTTCCCTATAAAATATTTTTAATTTTTAAAATTTTAATTGTTGTTCTTGTACAGTTTTCTGTCTTTTACTCCCATCCCAGCCCACCAAACCCCAGCTGTCCCCACCTCTCTCCAATTTCCAACCACCCCCCCCAGGTTTTGTCTATGTGTCCTTTATACTTGTTGCTCTAAACCCTTCCCCTTTGCCCCTGAAATTCCTTCCCCTCTCCTCTCTGGTGACTGTCAACCTGTTCTCAATTTCAGTGCCTTTGGTTATATTATGCTTGTTTGTTTGTTTTGTCGATTAGATTCCTGTTAAAGGTGAGATCATATGGTATTTGTCTTTCACTGCCTGGCTTATTTTGCTTAGCATGATGCTCTCCAGTTCCATCCATGCTGTTGCAAAGGGTAGAAGCTCCTTCTTTCTTTCTGCTGCATAGAATTCCATTGTGTAAATGTACCGTAGTTTCTTTATCCATTCATTTACTGAAGGGCACCTAGGTTGCTTCCAACACTTGGCTATTGTAAATTGTGTTGCTATGAACATAGGGGTGCATAGGATCTTTTGGATTGGTGTTTCGGGGTTCTTAGGATATAATACAAGCAGTGGAATTGCTGGGTCAAAAGGTAGATCCATTTTTACTTTTCATAGAAAATTCCATACTGTTTTCCATAGTGGTTGTACCAGTTTGCACTCCCAACAACAGTGCACTAGGGCCCTCTTTTCTCCACAACCTCTCTAACACTTACTGTTTGTTGCTTTGTTGATGATGGCCATTCTGACTGGTGTGAAGTGGTATCTCATTGTGGTTTTAATTTGCATCTCTCTGATAGCTAACGATATTGAGCATGTTTTCATGTGTCTCTGGATCCTCTGTATGTCCTCCTTGGAAAAGTGTCTGTTCAAGTCCTTTGCCCATTTTTTAATTGGGTTGCTTGTCTTCTTAGAGTGGAGTCATGTAAGTTCTTTATATATTTTGGAGATTAAACCCTTGTCTGAGGTATCATTGGCAAACATGTTTTCCCATATGATTTGTTCTCTTTTTATTTTCATGCTGTTTTCTTTAGCTGTGCAGAAGCTTTTTATTTTGATGAGATCCCATTTGTTTATTCTTTTCTTTATGTCCCTTGCTCTAGGGGACATATCAGTAAAAATATTGCTGTGTGAAATATCTGAGATTTTCCTTCCTATGTTCTCCTCTAGAATGTTCTCACCAAATATAATGGTGTCACGGCTTATATTTAAATCTTTTATCCACCTTGAATTTATTTTTGTGTATGGTGTAAGTTGGTGCTCGAGTTTCATTTTTTTTTTTTTTTTTTTGCATATAGCTGTCCAGTTCTCCCAACACCACTTGTTGAAGAAGCTATTTTTACTCCATTTTATGTTGCTGCCCCTTTTGTTGAATATTAATTGACCATAGAGACTTGGGTTTATTTCTGGGCCCTTTGTTCGATTCCACTGGTTCATGTGACTGTTTTTATGACAGTACCAGGCTATTTTGATTACAGTGGCCTTGTAATACAGTTTGGTATCAGGTATTGCAATCATCCTACTTTGCTCTTCTTTCTCAAAATTGCTACAGCTGTTCAGGGTCAGTTATGGTTCCATATAAATTTTGAAGTGTTTGTTCTATGTCTGTGAAATATGCTATTGGTATGTTAATAGGTATTGCATTGAATTTGTAAATTGCTTTGGGTAGTATGGATATTTTGATGATATTAATTCCTCTGATCCATGCACACAGTATATGTTTCCATTTGTTTGTGTCTTCCTTGATATCTTTCTTCAGTGTAGTGTAATTTTCTGCATACAGGTCTTTTACTTCCTTGGTTAGTTTTACTCCTAAGTATTTTATTTTCCTTTTTGCTATATCAAATGGGATTTTTTTCTTGATTTCTGCTTCTCCTGTGTCATTGTTGGTATACAAAAATGCCTTTGATTTCTGGATATGGACTTTCAATCCAGCTGTTTGGCCAAATCCATTTATTAGGTAGAGGAGCTTTTTGGCCAAGTCTACAGGATATTCTATGTACACTATCATGTCATCTGCAAACAGTGCTAGTTTTGTTTCCTCCTTTCTGAGTTGGATGCCTTTTATTTCCTTTTCTTGTCTAATTGCTATGGTTAAGTCTTCCAATACTATATTGAATAGAAGTGGTGAAAGTGGACAACCTTGTCTTGTTTCTGATCTTAGTGGAAAAGATTTAACTTTTTGCCCCTTGAGTATGATGTTGGCTGCAGGTCTCTCATATATGGCCTTTATTATGTTGAGGAATGCTCCCTCTATTCCCACTTTGCTGAGTGTTATTATCATAAATGGGTGCTGTACCTTATCAAATGCTTTTTCCACATCTATTGATATGATCATGTGATTTTTATCTTTGCTTTTGTTTATGTGATGTATTACATTTACTGATTTCCAAATGTTGAACCATCCTTGCATCCCTGGGATGAATCCCACTTGGTCATGGTGTATGATCTTTTCAATGTATTGTTGGATGTGGTTTGCCAATATTTTGTTGAGGATTTTAGCATCTATGTTCATTAGTGATATTGGCCTGAAGTTTTCTTTCTTTGTTGTGTCTTTATCTGGTTTTGGTGTTAGGATGACGCTGGCTTCATAAAAAGAATTGGGGAGTCTTCCATCATTTTGGATTTTTTCAAATAGTCTGTGAAGGATAGAGGTTAGCACTTCCTTAAATACTTTGTAGAATTCTCCTGTGAAACCATCTGGTTCAGGGTTTTTGTGTGTCAGGAGTTTTTTGATTACTGCTTCAATTTCATCTGCTGTTATTGGTCTATTCAGGCTTTCTGCTTCTTCATTGAGTTTTGAAAGATTATGTTTTTCTAAAAACTTGTCCATTTCATCTAGGTTTTCAAATTTCTTGGCATACAGTTCTTCATAGTAATTTCTTACATTCCTTTGTATTTCTGTGGTTTCAGTTGTAATCTCTCCCCTTTCATTTCTGATTGTGTTTCCTTGGGTCCTCTCTCTTTTTTTCTTGATGAGCCTGCTTAAAGGCTTGTCGATTTTGTTGATCTTTTCAAATAACCAGCTCCTGGATTCATTGATCCTTAGAATTGTGCTTTCAGTCTCTATAGTCTCTATGTCATTTAATTCTGCTCTGATCTTGGTTATTTCCTTCCTTCTACTTGCCCTGGGCTGTCTTTGTTGTTGTTCCTCGAGTTCATGTAGCTGTAGGGTTAGGTTGTTTGTTTGAAATGTTTCTGTCTTCTTTAGGAAGGTCTGTATAGCTATGAACTTCCCTCTCAGGACTGCCTTCACTAAGTCCTGTAAGTTTTGGGTCATTGTGAGTTCATTTATGTTTATTTCCAGAAACTTTTTGATTTCTTCCCTAATTTCATTCTTGACCCATTCATTGTTTAATAGCATGCTATTCAATCTCCATGATTTTGAGAGTTTTGGGCTTTTCCCTTTGGGGTTTGTTTCTATTTTCAGTCCCTTGTGGTAGGAGAAAATGCTTGGTATGATTTCAATTTTCTTGAATTTGTTGAGGCTTGTTTTGTGTCCTATCATGTGGTCTATTTTTGAAAATGCTCCATGTGCGTTTGAAAAAAATGTGTGTTTAGTTTCTTTGGGATGAATGGCTCTATATATATCAGCTAAGTCCAATTCATCTAGAGCATTGTTCAATGCCACAATACCTTTGTTGATATTTTGTTTGGAAGATCTGTCCATTTTTGACAGTGGGGTGTTAAAATCCCCTACTATAATTGTGTTGCTGTCAATATCTTTCCTGAAGTCCTCTAAGGTTTTCTTGATGTATTTGGGTGCTCCTATGTTGGGTGCATATATATTTACAATGTTTATACCTTCTTGGTGGATTCTCCCCTTGAGTATTATGAAGTGAATTTCTGGGTCTCTCTTTATGCCTCTTCTTTTGAAGTGTATTTTGTCTGATATGAGAATCGCTACCCTGGCTTTTTCTTTCTGTCTGTTTGCTTGGAAAATTTGTTTCCAGCCTTTCACTTTGAGTCTGTGTAGGTCTTTTGTCCTAAGATAGGTGTCTTGTAGGCAGTATATGTGTGGGTCATGCTTTCTTATCCATTCAGCTATTCTATGTCTTTTGATTGGAGCATTTAATGCATTTACATTTAAGGTTATTATTGATAGGTACTGATTCATTGCTATTTTCATACCTGTGTTCCTCTCTCTCTCTCTCTCTCTCTCTCTCTCTCTCTCTCTCTCTCTCTCTCTCTCTCTCTCTCTTCCTCTTTCCTTTCCTTTCCTTAAAGCAGTCCATTTAGTATCTCTTGCATTACCGTTTTGGTAGTGGTGTAATCTTTTAGACTTCTTTTGTCTGGGAAGCTCCTTATTTGGCCTTCTATCTTGATTGAAAGCCTTGCTGGGTAAAGTAGTCTTGGTTGCAGGCCTCTGATTCTAATTATTTGGAATATTTCTTGCCATTCTCTTCTGGCTTGGAGCGTTTCTATTGAGAAGTCAGCTGCTAACCTTATCTGGGCTCCCTTGTATGTTACTTCCCTTTTCTCCCTTGCTGCCTTTAAGATTCTCTATTTGTCTTGGAATTTTGTCATTTTGATTATGGTGTGTCTTGAAGTGGGCCTGTTTGGGTTCCTCTTGATTGGAACTCTCTGTTTTTCCTGGATTTGTGTGACTTTTTCTCTTATCAAATTAGGGAAGTTTGCCATCATTACTTTTTCAAGTAGGTTTTCTATCCCTTGCTCTTCTTCTTCTCCTTCTGGTGTCCCTTTTATATGGATATTATTATGTTTCATATTGTCTTACATTTCTCTTAATCCCTCTTCGTTCTTTCTGAGCCTCTTTTCCTTATCTTGCTCTTTCTGTGTGTTTTTTTCTACGTCGTCCTCCACCTTGCTGATCTGATCTTCCGTTTCATCAATTCTGCTTTTGATTCCTTCTACTATGTTCTTCAGCTCAGAAATTGTATTCTTCATTTCTTTTTGGCCCTTATTGATAGTTTCTATTTCCTTTTTAATGTTGATATAGTTTGCAGTGAGTTCATTGTAGCTTCCCTGTAGTTTCTCATAGCTCATTGAGAGCTCATGGTGCTTCCTGACAACCATTGCTTTGAACTAAATATCTGGTAGTTGAGTTGCTTCTGTTTCATTTGGCTTTCTTTCTCGGGCTTCCTCCTTTTCTTTCATTTGGGGATTGTTTCTTTGTCTTCCCATTGTTTGTGAGACTCTTCTTGTAAACCTCAGATTCTTAAATTGTTCTGTTCTGGCTCCCTGGGTTTATGTTGTTAGATTTTGTGGTAGAATACCTGAGAGAATCAGTGGTGCATTCTACTTTGGGTATCCTGGTGTTCACAGCTTCCACTTCTCAGCTGTTGGGATGCCCCCTCTTTGGGTCCAACTCTGGTTTTTTCACAGTTCTAGGTTCTTTTTGTCTCATTCATGGGCATTTAAAAGAGAAAAGAAAAAAATTAAAAATAGAGAGAAAAAAGAGGAAGGAAGAGGAGATAAAATTGGAAAGAAAGGAAGAAGTAATAAAACAAAAAAGAAGTAAAGAGAAGCAAAAGGAATTGAGGGATATAAAAGATAAAAATAATAAAAAATATATAATTAAAACAAAAACAAACAAACCAAAAACCCCATAAAAACAAACAAACAAACAAACAAACAAAGAAAAAACAAAACCCAGAAAAACCCAACAAAAAACCCCCCACAAAAAAACCTCTTGCTGTTTTCAAACTGACCAAATTGGTTTTTCTGATCTTGCTGGCTGCAGCAGGCTGAGGAGTGACTGGTACTGCTTTTCTCCTTGTTCCGCCCTCAGTCAGCTTTGGGCTACACTTCTCAGTGTCATTTGTGCACACTCACCAGGGCTAACGATGCACTCTCCACACAGGGCCTTGGGTGTGATCTTACGGATTGAGCACTCCCCACGTTTACTGCTGTGAGCTCCGGGTCTTCTACAGCGTGCACATGCCTACCTGAGTCTATGGGCATGGCCTCGTGAGTTTCCCGAGTTGTGTGCACTCACTGTAGGATCAGGGGTGTGAGATCCAGGTCCTCCACAATGCTCCCTCCTCCAGTCCCAAGGCCACCTCCAGGAGCTTGGCCATGTCTAGTCAGTCACAAGGCTGCCTCTGGTTGGTCGCAGAGCTATGTCTATTCACAGGGCCACGTCCGGTTGCAGGGCTGCCTCCATCCCTATTCCATGGCTGCTTCTGGTCACTCGGCTGCCACATCTGGTTTTCTAATGTCTGCTACAGATTTTGATCTCCTATTTTCATATATACTGTGGTACTGTTGGCGATCTGCTCTATTCCTCTGTAGATTGGCTAGGTTTTTCTCCCATGTGTAGGGGGAAGTGGAATCCGCCTCCTTCTACTATGCCGCCATCTTGAATCCCATATAAAATTTTGAAATATTTGTTCTAGTTCTGTGAAATACACCATTGGCATCCTGATAGCAATTGAGTTGAATTAATAGATTGCTTTGGGTAGTATGGGCATTTATGATGTTAATTCGTCCTATCCATTAACATGGTATGTGATGCGGACACCTGCCTGCAGTGTTTGTGGCATTATGGTTGAGATAAGATACATTCACATGGACTACTGAGTCCTGTGGAGGAAAAGGGATGGCACGGTTAGTCTCTCAAGAGGAGAGCACCCCGACCCTTGCCTTGACAAGCTTTTATTGAGTTCAATTTGCACAGGAATAAAGCTCATCAATCATTGTCAGACAGAAATGATTAAACAATAGATAACATTCAAAGAACTCTGAGGGCTTATTCTGAGTCAGGGTCAGATAGTTAAAGAGCCATAAAACTTTGGGGAACAAACTCACTTCCTGCTTGGTCCCTTAACATTTAAATTGAGGGTATTAGCAAAGTAGGTTCCATAGGATTTTATGCATTCTTTCTTAGTCCTGATTGCTCCAGGGAACCCACCCTTTCCAGCACATGGTGGCACCCACCACCTGCATTGTTTCAGGCTTAAGTCAGGGAGGGAAGTAAGGCAGCCAAGAGATTAGGAGACTTCTTGCAGACGGAATGAGGATTCAAAGCTGAGGGGCGGGAGTTCATCACCTCCTTTTTCTGTAGCCCCCAAGTTCTTCCCTGGGCCCCCCATGATCATGCCTGTCTTAGGTCGTCCCTCCCTTGAGGAATCTTACCCGTCATTGACTAACTGATTAAGCACTAGTGGCCAGGCAGGGTGAAGTAAAAGTTGCAGAGGCAGTGCCCCTGCCAGGGAGATAAGCTTTGTCTCCTCAGTGGCTTTTGGTCCCAAGGTCTCTCACTCAGTCTTAGCCATAGGGGGTTACAGCTTCTGAAACCAGGCAGGGTAGTTCCCAACAGTATGTGCTTCCACTTATTTGTATTTTGTTTAATTTCTTTCTTCAGTGTCTCATATTTTTTTCAAGTTCAGGTCTTTTACATTCCTAGTTAGATTTATTCCTAGGTACTTTATTCATTTTCAAGCAACTATGAATTTGATTGTTTTCTTACTTTTCCTTCCTGATAGTCATTATTGGCATAAATGCAACTAGTTTTTGAGTATTAATTTTGTATTTTGATACTTTACTGAGTTCATTTATCAGTTCTATTTGGTTTGCTAATATTTTGTTAAAGATTTTAGCATTTATTTTCATCAGGGATATTGGCCTATAATTTTTTTCTTTGTAGTGTCTTTATCTGGTTTGGAATTAAGATAATGCTGGCCTCATAAAGTGAGCCAGGGAGTCTTTCTTCTTTTTCAATTTTTTGGAATGCTTTGTGGAAGAGATGTGTTAATTCTTATCAAATGTCTGGTAAAATTCACCTGTGAGGTCATGAAGTCCAGGTATTTAAAAAAAAATTTATTGTTGTTCAAGTACAGTTGTCTCCATTTCCCCCCACCACCTTTACCTGTCCCATCCATCCCCACCTCCCACCCTTGATCCTACCCTTCCTTGACTTTGTTCATGTGTTCTTTATACATGTTACTAACAATCCTTCCCCCATCACCCCATTATCCCTTTGCCCCTGGTTACTGTCAGTTTGTTCTTTATTTCAATGTCACTGATTATATTTTGCTTGCTTCTTTGTTTTGTTGATTAGGTTCCACTTATAGGTGAGATCATATTGTATTTGTCTTTCACTGGCTGGCTTATTTCACTTAGCATAATGATCTCCAGATCCATTTATATGGAACCATAAATGACCCTGAATATCTGCTGCAATTTTGAGTAAGAAGAACAAAGTAGGAGGTATCACAATACCTGACATCAAACTACATTACTAGGCCACTGTAATCAAAATAGTCTGGTACTGGCATAAGAACAGACAAATAGATCAATGGAATAGAATAGAGAGCCCAGAAATAAACCCATACCTCTATGGTCAATTAATATTCAACAAAGCAAGCAGAAGCATAAAATGGAGTAAAAATACCCTCTTCAACAAATAGTGTTTTGAAACTGGGAATTCTTTTAAATTGAGACTTTTTTTATTACTCCAATTTTACTAGGTATAATCTGTCTATTCAGATTCCCTGATTCTTCCTGATTTAATTTTGGAAAATGGGCCCTGGCTGGTGTAGCTCAGTGGATTGAGCGCGGGCCTGCGAACCGAAGGATCGCGGTTCGATTCCCAGTCAGGGCACATGCCTGGGTTGCCAGGCCAGTTCCCATCAGGGGACATACAAGAGGCAACCGCACATTGATGTTTCTCTCCCTCTCTCCTTCCCTTCCCCTCTAAAGATAAATAAATAAAAACCTAAAAGGGAAAAAAATTCTTTAAAAAAAACTTTTGGAAAATGGTATATTTCTAGAAATGTATTCATTTCGTCCAGTTTGTCCAATTTTTTGGCACACGTTGTTCATAATATTTTCTTACAACCCTTTGTTTTTCTTTGGTATCAGTTGTTATTTGTCCTCTTTCAATTCTGATATTATTTATTTGGGTCTCTTCTTTTCTTGATGAGACTGGTTAAAGGTTTGTCAAACTTCTTTATGTATTCAAAGAACAAGCTATTGGATTCATGACATTTCCTATTGTTTTTTAGACTCTATTTTATTTAATACTGCTCCGATTTTTATTATTTCCTTCCTTCTACTCACTTTGAGCTTTGTAGGTTGTGGTTTTTCAAGTTTCTTTAAGTGTAAAGTTAGATTGTTTATTTGGGCTTATTCTTGTTTTCTTGAAGTATGCCTGTATTGTTCTGAATTTCCCTCTTATTGTTGCTTTCCAGTGTTCCACAGGTTTCGGGTTGTTGTGTTCTCATTTTCATTTGTTTTAAGGTATCTTTGGGGTTTTTATTTGATCTCATTATTGATCCATTCATTGTTTAATAAGATGTTATTTAGCTTCCATAACTTTGTGTATTTTTCATTTTTCATCTTGGAATTGATTTTTAGTTTCACAGCATTAGTGCCAGAACTTGTTATTACTTCCATCTTTCTAAATTTATTGTGACCTGTTTTGTGTCCTAACATGTCAGTTCTAGAAAACAGCCCATGTGCTCTTGAAAAGAATGTATATTCTGTTGCTTTGGGGTGAAATGCTCTGAAGATATCAATTAAATTCATTTGATCTAGGGTGTTGTTCGATGCCTCTGTCTGTTGATTTTCTGTCTGGAAGATCTATCCATTGTAGTAAATAAGATGTTAAAATCCCATACTATGACTGTATTTCTGTTGATCTCTCCCTTTATGTCCATCAATATTTGTTATACATATTTAGGTGCTCCTGTGTTGGGTTCATAAATGTTTATTAGGGTTGTAACCTCTCGTTAGACTGTTCCCTTTATTAACAGGTAGTACCCTTCATTGTCTCTTACGATAGCCTTGGTTTTATTTTTTATTTTATTTTTTTAATCAGTATTTTTTTAATTGTTGATATTGTACAGTTTTCTGTCTTTTACCCCGCCCCCAGCCCACCACCCCAGCCCTCCCCACCTTCCTCCCATTTCCACCCCCCACAGTTTTTGTCCATAAGTCCTTTATACTTGTTGCTCTAAACCGTTCCCCTTTTCCCCTGAAATTCCCTCCCCTCCCTCTCTGGTCACTGTCAGACTGTTCTCAATTTCAGTGTCTTTGTTTATATTATGCTCGTTTGTTTGTTTTGTTGATTAGGTTCCTGTTAAAGGTGAGATCATATGGTATTTGTCTTTCACTGCCTGGCTTATTTCGCTTAGCATGATACTCTCCAATTCCATCCATGCTGTCGCAAAGGGTATGAGCTCTTTCTTTCTTTCTGCTGCATAGAACTCCATTGTGTAAATATACCACAGTCTTTTGATCCATTCATTAACTGATGGGCACCTAGGTTGCTTCCAGCACTTGGCTATTGTAAATTGTGCTGCTATGAACATAGGGGTGCATAGGTTGTTTTGGATTGGTGTTTCGGGGTTCTTAGGATATAATACAAGCAGTGGAATTGCTGGGTCAAAAGGTAGATCCATTTTTAGTTTTCTTAGAAAATTCCATACTGTTTTTCATAGTGGTTGTACCAGTATGCAATCCCATTAACAGTGCACTAGGGTCCCCTTTTCTCCACAACCTCTCCAACACTTGCTGCTTGTTGCTTTGTTTATAAAGGCCATTCTGATTGGTGTGAAGTGGTATCTCATTGTACTTTTAATTTGCATCTCTCTGATAGCTAGAGATATCGAGCATCTTTTCACGTATCTCTGGATCCTCTGTATGTCCTCCTTGGAGAAGTGTCTGTTCAAATCCTTTGCCCATATTTTAATTGGGTTGCTTGTCTTCTTAGAGTAGAGTCTTGTAAGTTCTTTATATATTTTGGAGATTAATCCCTTGTCTGAGGTATCATTGTCAAATATGTTTTCCCATGCAGTTGGTTCTCTTTTTATTTTAATACTGTATTCTTTAGCTGTGCAGAAGCTTTTTATTTTGATGAGATCCCATTTGTTTGTTCTTTCCTTTATGTCCCTTGCTCTAGGGGACATATCAGTAAAAATATTGCTGCATGAAATATCTGAGATTTTCCTGCCTATGTTATCCTCTAGGATTTTAATAGTGTCATGGCTTATATTTAAATCTTTTACCCACCTTGAATTTATTTTTGTGTATGGTGTAAGTTGGTGCTCGAGTTTCATTTTTTTGCATGTAGCTGTCCAATTCTTTCAGCACCACTTCTTGAAGAGGCTATTTTTGCTCCATTTTATGTTGCTGCCCCCTTTGTCGAATATGAATTGACTGTAGAGACTTGGGTTTATTTCTTGGCTCTCTGTTCTATTCCACTGGTCCATGTGTCTGTTCTTGTACCAGTACCAGGCTGTTTTGATTGCAGTGGCTTTGTAATACAGTTTGGTATCAGGTATTGTGATCCCTCCTACTTTGCTCTTCTTTCTCAAAATTGCTGCCGCTATTCGGGGTCATTTATGATTCCATATAAATTTTTGAAGTGTTTGTTCTATGTCTGTGAAATATGCCATTGGAACTTTAATAGGTATTGCATTGAATCTGTAAATTGCTTTGGGTAGTATGGACATTTTGATGATATTAATTCTTCCGATCCATGAACACAGTATATGCTTCCATTTGTTTGTGTCTTCCTTGATTTCTTTCTTCAGTGTTGTGTAGTTTTCTACATACAGGTCTTTTACCTCCTTGGTTAGGTTTATTCTTAGGTATTTTATTTTGCTTTTTGCTATATCGAATGGGATTTTTTCCTTGATTTCTGCTTCTGCTGTTTCACTGTTGGGATATAAAAATGCCTTTGATTTTTGGATATTGACTTTGTATCCGGCTGTTTGGCCAAATTCATTTATTATATCGAGCAGCTTTTTGGCCGAGTCTATAGGATTTTCTATGTACACTATCATGTCATCTGCAAACAGTGCTAGTTTTGTTTCCTCCTTTCTGAGTTGGATGCCTTTTATTTCCTTTTCTTGTCTCATTGATGTGGCTAAGACTTCCAATACTATATTGTATAGAAGTGGTGAAAGTGGACAGCCTTGTCTTGTTTCTGATCTTAGTGGGAAAGATTTCAGTTTTTGCCCATTGAGTATGATGTTGGCTGTAGATCTCTCATATATGGCTTTTATTATGTTGAGGAATGCTCCCTCTATTCCCACTTTGCTGAGTGTTTTTATCATAAATGGGTGTTGTACTTTATCAAAAGCTTTTTCTGCATCTATTGATATGATCATGTGATTTTTGTGTTTGCCTTTGTTTATGTGATGAATTACATTTACTGATTTGCGAATGTTGAACCATCCTTGCATCCCTGGGATGGATCCCACTTGGTCATGGTGTATGATCTTTTTAATGTGTTGTTGGATGCGGTTTGCCAATATTTTGTTGAGGATTTTAGCATCTATGTTCATCAGTGATATTGGCCTGAAGTTTTCTTTGTTTGTTGTGTCTTTATCTGGTTTTGGGATTAGGATGATGCTGGCTTCATAAAAAGAGTTTGGGAGTCTTCCATCATTTTGGATTTTTCGGAATAGTCTGTGAAGGATAGGGGTTAGCTCTTCCTTAAATGTTTTGTAGAATTCTCCTGTGAAACCATCTGGTCCAGGGCTTTTGTGTGTCGGCAGTTTTTTGATTACTGCTTCAATTTCATCAGCTGTTATTGGTCTGTTCGGGCTTTCTGTTTCTTTTTCTTTGAGTTTTGGGAGATTATATTTTTCTAGAAACTTGTCCATTTCACCCAGGTTTTCAAATTTCTGGGCATACAGTTCTTCATAGTAATTTCTTACAATCCTATGTATTTCTGTGGTTTCAGTTGTAATCTCTCCTCTTTCATTTCTGATTGTGTTTATTTGAGTCCTCTCTCTTTTTTTCTTGATGAGCCTGTTTAAAGGCTTGTCGATTTTGTTGATCTTTTGAAAGAACCAGCTCCTGGATTCATTGATCTTTAGGATTGTGCTTTTAGTCTCTATGTCATTTAATTCTGCTCTGATCTTGGTTATTTCCTTCCTTCTAATTGCTCTGGGCTGTATTTGTTGTTGTTCCTCGAGTTCTTGTAGGTGTAGTGTTAAGTTTTTTGTTAGAAATATTTCTGTCTTCTTTAGGTAGGCCTGTATTGCTATGAACTTCCCTCCGAGGACTGCCTTCATTGTGTCCCATAAGTTTTGGGTTGTTGTGAGTTCATTTTCATTCGTTTCCAGAAACTTTTTGATTTCCTCCCTAATTTCATTCTTGACCCATTCATTGTTTAATAGCACGCTATTCAATCTCCATGATTTTGATTGTTTGGGGATTTTCCCCATCAAGTCAGTTTCTATTTTCAGTCCCTTGTGGTAGGAGAAAATGCTTGGTATGATTTCAATTTTCTTGAATTTGTTGAGGCTTGTTTTGTGTCCTATCATGTGGTCTATCTTTGAAAATGTTCCATGTGCATTTGAAAAAAATGTGTATTTAGTTTCCTTGGGATATAGGGCTCTATATATATCAGCTAAGTCCAATTCGTCTAGAGTATTGTTCAATGCCACAATATCTTTATTGATATTTTGTTTGGAATATCTGTCCATTTTTGACAGTGGGGTGTTAAAATCCCCTACTATAATTGTGTTGCTGTCAATATCTTTCTTGAAGTCCTCTAAGATTTTCTTGATGTATTTAGGTGCTCCTATGTTGGGTGCATATATATTTACAATGTTTATGTCTTTTTGGTGGATTCTTCCCTTGAGTATTATGAAGTGACCTTCTGGGTCTCTCTTTATAACTCTTCTTTTGAAGTCTATTTTGTCTGATATGAGTATTGCTACCCCAGCCTTTTTTTCCTGTCCGTTTGCTTGGAAAATTTGTTTCCAGCCTTTCACTTTGAGTCTGTGTAGGTCTTTTGTCCTGAGGTGGGTCTCTTGTAGGCAGCATAAGTGTGGGTCATGCTTTCTTATCCAGTCAGCTATTCTATGTCTTTTGATTGGAGCATTTAATGCATTTACATTTAAGGTTATTATTGATAGGTACTGATTCGTTGCCATTTTCGTACCTGTGTTCCTCTCTCTCTCTTTTCCTTTCTTTCCTTAAAGCAGTCCCTTTAGTATCTCTTGCAGTACTGGTTTGGTAGAGGTGTATTCTTTTAGACTTCTTTTGTCTGGGAAGCTCCTTATTTGGCCTTCTATATTGATTGAAAGCCTTGCTGGATAAAGTAGTCTTGGTTGTAGGCCTTTGGTTCTCACTACTTGGCATATTACTTGCCATTGTCTTCTGGCTTGAAGCGTTTCCATTGAGAAGTCAGCTTCTTGGGGATTCCTTGTATGTTACTTCCTTTTTTCCCTTGCTGCATTTAAGATTCTCTCTTTGTCTTGGAAGTTCGCTATTTTAATGATGATGTGTCTTGAAGTGGGCCTGTTTGGGTTCCTCTTGATTGGGACACTCTGTGTTTCCTGGATTTGTGTGACTTTTTCTCTCACCAAATTAGGGAAGTTTTCCATCATTACTTTTTCAAATAGGTTTTCTATCCCTTGCTCTTCTTCTCCTTCTGGCATTCCTATTATACGGATATTATTACATTTCATGTTGTCTTGCATTTCTCTTAACCCCTCTTCATTCTTTCTGAGCCTCTTTTCCTTGTCTTGCTCTTTCTGGCTGTTGTTTTCTACTTTGTTTTCCAACTCACTGATTTGATCCTCTGCTTCATCGATTCTGCTTTTCATTCCTTCTACTTTGTTCTTCAGCTCAGAAATTGTATTCTTCATTTCCTCTTGTCCCTTGTTGATAGTTTCTATTTCCTTTTTAATGTTGATATAGTTTGCAGTGAGTTCATCGTAGCTTCCCTGTAGTTTCTGGTAGCTCATTGAGAGCTCATGGAGCTTCCTGACATCCATTTCTTTGAACTCCTTATCTGATAGTTGAGTTGCCTCCGTTTCATTTAGGCTTCTTTCTGGGGCTTCCTCCTTTTCTTTCATTTGGGGATTGTTTCTTTGTCTTCTAATTGTTTGTGAGACTCTTCTTGTAAACCTCAGCTTCTTAAATTGATCTGTTCTGGCTACCTGGGTTTATGGTGTCAACTTCTGTGGTGGAATATCTGTGAGATTCAGTGGTGAAGTTCTTCAGGTATCCTGATGTTCACAGCTTCCACTGTCTCAGCTGTTGGAATACCCCCTCTTTTGGTCCAACTCTGGTTTTTCACAGTTCTAGGATTTTTTTTGCCTCACTCATGGGTACTTAAAAAGAGAAAAGAATAAAGTGAAAAAAAAAAGAAAAAAAAAGAGGATGGAAGGAGAGATAGAATTGGAAAGAAAGGAAGAAGGAATAAAGCCAGAAAGTAAAGAGAAGCAAAAGGAATTGAGGGATAAAAAAGGTAGAAGTAATAAAAAATATATATATAATCAAAACAAAACAAAAAGAACCCCAGAAAAACGAAAAACAGACCAAAACAAACAAACAAAAAAAACCCAACTAAACAGACAAAAAACAGCTATCAAAAAAAAAAAAAAAACCCACAAAACAAAACACCCAAAAACCAAAAAAAAAAAACAAAAAAAATCTCTTGCTATTTTCAAAGAGGCCAAACTGGATTTTCTGGACTTGCTGGCTGTAGCAGGCTGCAAGGTGACTTGTACCGCTTTTCTCCCTGTTCCTCACTCAGTCAGCTTTGGGCTACTGTCCTCAGTGCCAGCTGAGCACTGACCCCAGGGCTAATGGCGCACTTTCCATGCAGGGCCTTGGGTGTGATTTCTAAGCCTCCTGCAGAGGGTGTGCTTTCCCGAGTTTATGGGTTTCAGCTGGAATCTCTTACAGATCCATCACTCCCCGAGCCTATTGCTGTGAGCTCTGGGTCTCCTACAGGGCTCGAGCGCCCACCCGAGACTACGGGCGTGGGCTCCTCAAGTTTCCCGAGTTGCGAGCACTCACCCCAGGATCACAGATGTGAGTTCCGGGTCTTCCACAGAGTCCTCTTCTCTAGTTGCAGGGTCACCTCTGGCCCTAGGGCCGCTTCCGACCCAGTTGTAGAGCCACCTCAGGTCACAGGACCGCCTCCGGTGGGTCGCAGAGCTACCTCCAGTCACAGAGCCGCTTCCGTCCCAGTTGCAGAGCCGCCTCCGGTCGCCGGGCCGCCTCTCTCCCAGTCTCAGGGCCGCCTCCGGTTGCTCGGCTGCCACGTCTAGCTTTCCAATGTCTGCTACAGATATTGATCTCCTATTTTCATATATACTGTGGTATTGTTGGCTGTCTGCTCTGTTCCTTTGTAGATCAGTTAGGTTTTTCTCCCATGTGCAGGAGGAAGGGCAATCTGCATCCTCCTACCATGCCGCCATCTTGAACCCCCTAGCCTTGGTTTTAAAGTCTATTTTGTCAGATTTAAGTATTGCTAACCAGGCTTTTCTTCCCTTTCCATAACATGAAGTTCTTTCTTCATCCATTTACTTTTAGTCTGTGTGTATCTTTCATTTCAGGTGGGTCTCTTGGAGGCAGCATATATATACAAGTCTTATTTTCTTACCCATTCAGCTACCTTATATCTCTTGATTGTAGCATTTAAGCCATTTACACTGGAAGTTATTTTTGATTGATGTGCATTTATTGCCATTTTATTTTAAATATTTTTTCTGTTTTTTCTTTTTCTTCTTAAAGCAAGCCCTTTAACTTTTATTGCAATACTGATTTAGAGGGAACAAGCTCCTTTAGCTTTTTCTTTTCCGGGAAGCTCTTTATTTCTCTTCAATTTTAAATGATACCTTTTCTGGGTAAAGTAGCCTTGGTTGTAGGTCCTTGCTTTTCCTTTTTTAAAGTTGATTATGCTATTATAATTGTCCTGTTTTTTTCTCCCCTTTATTCCCCTCTGTCCTATAACCCCTCAACCATCATTTCCCCACCTTAGTTCATGTCCATGGGTTGTCATATAAGTTCTTTGGGTTGTCATATAAGTTCTTTGGCTTCTCCATTTCCCATACTATTCTTAACCTCCCCCTGTCTATTTTCTACTTACCATTTATGCTTCTTATTCCCTGTACCTTTTCCCCCATTCCCCCCCACTTCACTGCTGATAACCTTCCATGTGATCTCTATTTCTGTGAATCTGTTCCTGTTCTAGTTGTTTTCTTAGTTCAGTTTTTTTTAGGTTCAGTTATTGATAGTTGTATGTTTTCATTTTACTGTTTGTATTTTTGATCTTCTTTTTTATCTTTGATAAATCCCTTGAACATTTCATATAATAAGGGCTTGGTGATGATGAACTCCTTGAACTTGACCTTATCTGAGAAGCACTTTATCTGTCCTCCCATTCTAAATGATAGCTTTGCTTGATAGAGTAATCTTGGATGTAGGTTCTTGACTTTCATGACTTTGAATACTTCTTTCCAGCTCCTTCTTGCCTGCAAGGTTTCTTTTGAGAAATCAGCTGGTCATATGGGAACTCCTTTGTAAGTAAAACTTCTTTTCTTTTACTGCTTTTAAGATTCTCTCCTTGTCTTTAATTGTGGGCAATTTAATTATGATGTGTCTTAGTGTGTTCCTCCTTGGGTCCAACTGCTTTGGGATTCTGAGGTTCCTGGGCTTGTATGTCTATTTCCTTCACCAGATCGGGGAAGTTTTTCTTCATATTTTTAAATAAGTTTTCAATTCCTTGCTCTTCCCCTACTCCTTCTGGTACACCTATGATTTGAATGTTGGAATGTCTGAAGTTACCCCAGAAGTTCCTAAGCCTTTCTTCATTTTTTTGAATTCTTCTTTCTTCATTCTGTTCCTTTTGAATTGTTTATTTCTTCCTTCTCTTTCAAATTGTAGATTTGAGTCCCAGCTTCTTTCCCTTAATTGTTGGTTCCCTGTATATTTTTCTTTATTTCACTTTGTATAGCCTTCACTTCTTCCTTTATTTTTCATCTGTACTCAGTTATTTCTGTGAGCATCCTGATTACCAATATTTTGAGCTCTGCATCTGCTAGGTTAGCTATCTCCTTGTTGCTTACTTCTTTATTTGGATTTTTAATCTGTTCTTTCATTGGGGTCATATTTCTTTCTCTCAGGTGCACCTGTTACATTGCAAGGGGTAGAGCCTTAGGTATTCACTGGGTAGAATGGTGGTGGGAGAACTCCCTTCTCTGTTGTGGTGCTACATGTGGGGGAGGGGTCAGAGAAAGAACAATTCTGCTTGCCTGGCTCTTGCCCTGCTTTCAGTCACTTTCCCATTATTCTCAGGCTAATTGGGCCTTTCTGGTGCTGGCTCCCAGGTTGGTGGGTTTGTGTATGTTCTAGGACCCTGTGGGTCCGTCCAATGTACTCTCTGTGATGCTGGGAGTTTCTCCCTCTGCTGCAACCCCTATAGGTTTTTACAGCCAGAAATTTTGAGGCTTTATTTCCCAATGCTTAAACTCTGGGTTGCACATTCTATCTTGTTTGCCATTTATTCTTCCTGGTTTATTTGCATGTGAATGTGGGACCACCAGGTCTGCCAGCCACCAGCTTGCCATGCATCCTCTCCACCCTGGCTTCCCATCTCTGCTCCTCCTACCAGTCTGGATGAATATTTCTTCTTTAACTTTTTGGTTGTTTGACTTCCTTACAGTTTGATTTTGCAGCAGTCCTGTTTATTTTTTGTTTTTGAATTTGTTGTTGTCCTTCTTTTAGTTGTGTGAGGAGGCACAGTATATCTACCTATGCCTCCATCTTGGCTTGAATCCTTCTGGTATTTCCATGATGCAGTTGTTGCTATACTTTATGTTGTCCCAAAGTTTTCTTAAAGTCTCCTTATTTTTTAAAATGATTTTTTCTTTTGCTACTCTGCTCATGTGTTTTTTTCTACCTTGTCTTTCAAATCACTTATTTGATCCTATGCTTTATGTAACCTGCTATTTATTCCTTCCAGTGTATTATTCATTTCAGGTATTGCATTTTTATTTGTGACTTTTCCTTTTTTATGGTTTCCGTGTCTTTTTTCATGATGTTGAGCATCTTTGTAATAATTACTCTAAACTCTACATCTGATAAATTCCTTGTCTTCATTTGATTTAGCTCTTCTTCTGGGGAATTGTCTTGTTCTTTCATTTGACACCTGTTTCTTTGTCTTCCCATTTTGTCTGCTTCTTCGTGTTTGTTTCTATGTATTTGGTAGATATGCAAAGACTCTCATGCAGTCCTAAGTCAGACAGTGCCTGTGACTGGCCCTGGGCAACCTGTTTGGAGATATCAGTAATCCATAATTTGTGGCTCCCTCTGCTGGTCCTGGGTGTGTGCAGAAAGAACCAAGTTGCGCTCAAGGCTGGCTTTAACCAGCACTGGTTCTGGGGAAGATCAGTTTCAAATCTTCCAGATACCTGCCTTTGCCTGCAGGTTTTCTGTTAGGCTTAACAATGAAATAGCCTCAAGTTGTACTCCTTAGCAGCTCAGGTTAAACTCCAAATGGTAGTATAAGAAGGATTCTGGTGAGTGGGGCTATTCATTCCCCCCAGGCTGATCCTGTATCGAGGGGAATGCTCTGTTTGGGGCAGATGGTCTCTGCTGTATGGGGGAATGACTTGGCACAGGGTTCCTGGTGGTGACTCTTCAGGTCTCTTTCCAAAGCCACCAACTCCAGACTCTCTTCATGTGGCTTTAGTCTTTTCTGCCCTCCCTCTGCTAGAGCCCATGTGTGGCTGCAAATGAAATTTTGTGTGCTGGCCCTTAAGAGGCTCTCTGCATCTCTAGCCACCTCTCCCTCACAGAGAGAAACCCCATCTCTTTTCACAGCTTGATATTATTTGGGTGCCTTTCCTCATTCTGTTACTCTAGACAGATTGGGGTTTAGATCCTACACTTCTCAGTGGGATCCTCCCCTTCCCCTGGCCACTGATGTATGCCTTCAAAACTTCAGTTGCAGCCTGTGAAAGTCCAGCCAGCCCTCTCACGTCACCACACTTTCTACTAGTCTCAATGAATTGATGTGGTCTTTTCCATAACTCCTTCTTTATAAGGCTTCTCTCCAGCTAGTCTTCAGTTGGTTATTCAGGATAATTATTCTATAATTTACTTGTAATTCCACTTTGGTCTTGAAAGGAGACCAAGTTAGCATGGCTTCCACCTACTCTGCTACCATCTTGGAGCCTCTTATTCTTTTTAATTCATGTAGTATATGGTTTGCTAAATTACCTACATATTAGTGAAAACTCCTAAATTACTATGTGTTCAGAACTGTAGGGTGTATACTATGCACAACCAACATCATCACATAATCACCATCACCACCACAATCACAATCATTACTATCACCACCATCATGGTAATTACCATAACCACCATAATCACCACCATTACCATAACTACAACTACAACCACCAACAAACATCACCACCATCACTAGCATCATTATCACTACCACCATCATCATCACCAGTCTTACCACTACTGCCGTAGCTATCTATAGTAGTACTTTCTGAACACTAGTGTGCCAGGAATTATGCCAAGCACTTTACAGACACATTCTCATTTATTCTTCACAATTAACCTTTGAAGTAGGTACTATTATTATGCTAATTTTGAAAAATGAGAATATTGATGCTTGGAGAGGTTAAATAACTTATTCAAGGTCATACAGGACATGAGAGAGAGACAAAAAACATGAGCCATGAGCCCTGCCCTGAGGAAGTATATGGTCTGTTGGGAAGCAAAATTAAATTTTATGCAAAAATAGTGTCTTTAAGAAGACATTCTGTGTAAGTGCCAAATTTGCTGCAGATGTTTAGGGAACAGGAACTGATGGGGATCCCTGTTAGTTTCTTTTGTTTTATAGATTTAAAACTTATTGAGATTCTTCCAAGCACTGTGTGGGTACATGTGGGAGGTAGGAATCTCAGGCAGTTCCTTAGAGTGAACAAGTTTTTAAGAAAAGACAGGCTTTTCAGGGAAAACAGAAATTGAATGAGACTTGTATCATAGAAACTGGACTTCTGAGGTTGTACTGGATCTAAGGCTGCTCCAGAAACAGGGAAGCAGCAGTAATTCTGGCTTCTTCTCTAAGGCTCTACTGTCAACAGAACTTGACCACTTACAGAGGTTTCCACTCCTGCTCCTGTAAGTTCCCTCTCTCTCTCCTCTACCTCTTTCCCTCCCCTGTTCAAATTTCTGAGAGAGAGAGAGAGAATCCTATTGGTCTGCCTACACCTCATCATCCTTTTTTAAGCAGAGCTTTTGCACCTGGAAAACTCTTTGATCGCTGGCCAGACTATTGACTGTCAGGCCTAGATGAGGAGTTCCCACTAATCCAAATTGCTTTGGCCAAAAGATCTTGATCATAAAGAACATGTTCACCTATGCAGAAGGAGCCCCTTGAGGTTTCTGTCCCAGGGGAGTTCTGGGTGTGGCAGGCACCTTGACTGGCCTGTTGACTACAGCTGGGGAAACCTATATGAAGGAGAGGAACTTGGCAGTTTTAAAAGGAATTTAAAAGGAGAGTTTCAGTCTGGGAGAAAAATATCTTAGAGAAACTTACAGAGGGCGGCCTGAAATGAGCTTTTGGTAGCAGAAGAAGTAAGGAAAGGTACAGTGGGAACCAGGGTCAGTTATGTTAACACAATCAGGGGCCTTACAAGTCAGGTAGAATTGTTTGGACAATAGTTGTGAGGCACTAGATCAGGGCTGTAAAACTCATTTTCAGCAGGGGCCACATCAGCCTCACGGTTGCTGCCTAAGGGCCAAAATAATTTTAGGACTGTATAAATGTAACTACTCCTGAACTGTTAGGAGTTGAAATTACATTTGGCCCTTTGAAGGCAACTACGAGGCTAATGAGGCTCCTGCTGAAAATGAGTTTGACATCCCTGCACTAGAGACCATTATGGGTTTTGGAATATGAGAGTGATGTGAAAACTGTACTTGAGAAAAACCCATGTGGCAGATATGAAGCATTGGTTGGAGCAGACAACCAGAGTTGGGGATCCCATCAGGAGGTGGCTATGTTCATATAGAAGTGTGACCAGGACACAGGAAATCAGAACTCCTTCTCAGAGAGATGTTCATTTCCTGTACTTAGGCCCATTTCAGGGTTTCTAGCACTCCTGCAGACTCAGGCAATTAACATGTTCACATGATACTCTGTTTATTACACAACTCACATAATCTGGTTTGAACAACAAAATCCCTATTTGAATAAACTCAAATCATAGAGTAGGTTGGCAATGAGTTACAGGTTGTTTTAAAAATACCTATTTTGTTTACTGAATTTACCTACTTTCTAAGTTCCTGAACTAAACTTCTATAGCTCTTGCTGTCATATATTCTCTCCTATATTTTCTGTTTTATTTCTTACCCTTTTTAATAACTCCTCAATTTTTATTCTTTATTTTTTCTGTTATGTCCAACTGCTGAAATACTACCAAGTCAGCTACCCAACCCTTTGATGTCCCCCGACAGACACTGCACTAAACACCCAAGTGAGTTTAATTAGCTTTTCTTCAAGAAAGCACTTCATTGTCTCTAAAAGCTTCCTTAAGATACAAAATTTGAAAATCTTATTAACGACACACATGATGGTTTTGCTTCCTCTGAACTAACAAAAATTATTTTTTTCTATTGTGTTTTGAATGCATTCACCATGTTACAAAAAATATTAGATGCTATTGATCAGAAAATCTACTCTTATTTAATGTATTGTCATTGCTATGAATAAATATACTGCCAATTAAAGTAAGACACACAGACATCTTTAAGACACCTCTTAAATTTACAGTTGTGAAAAATAAATGTGTAAAAAATAGATGTGTAAAATGTGAACATTAGAAAAATCCAGGAGGATGGGGTTTTAAGTTGGTGAACAAATGGAGATTCAGGGAGGGGATGTGGAAGCTTTGTGTTCTTATGCATCTATTCCATTTGGCTGTTCCTGAGTTAATTATTTTATAAACCACCAATGATTTAGAACAGTCCCTACTGGAAGTGGGGTCAGGAACAGAGGCTAAAGATCAGCAGGTGGAATTCACCCTGGAATCTGGAGCAAGGTCAGGAATCTGCAAATTCAGCGTAAAACACAGGACAATCCTCACTGTCTACTGGAAATGAGATCATGATAAAAGACAAAAAAACCCGGAACTGTGAAAAAACCAGAGTTGGAACTAAAGAAGGGACAGCCCAATAGCTGAGACAGTGGAAGCAGTGAACACCAGGATACCCAAAGGAGAATGTACCACTGAATCTCACAGGTATTCTACCACAGAAGTTCACAGCACACCATAAACCCAGGGAGCCAGAACACATCAATTTAAAAAGGTGAGGCTAACAAGAAGAGTCTCACAAACAATGGGAAGACAAAGAAACAATCCCCAAATGAAAGAAAAGGAGGAAGCCCCAGAAAGGATGCTAAATGAAACAGAGGCAACTCAACTATCAGATAAGGAGTTCAAAGAAATGGTTGTCAGGAAGCAACATGAGCTCTCAATGAGCTACCCAAAACTACAGGGAAGCTACAATGAACTCACTGCAAACTATATCAACATTAAAAAGGAAATAGAAACTATCAACAAGGGCCAAAAAGAAATGAAGAATACAATTTCTGAACTGAAGAACACAGTAGAAGGAATGAAAAGCAGAATCGATGAAGTATATCAGATCAGTGAGGTGAAGGATAAAGTAGGAAAAAAACACACAGAAAGAGCAAGAAAAGGAAAAGAGGCTCAGAAAGAATGAAGAGGGATTAAGAGAAATGCAAGTCAATATGAAACATAATAATATCCATATAAAAGGGATACCAGAAGGAGAAGAAGAAGAGCAAGGGATAGAAAACCTACTTGAAAAAGTAATGATGGTAAACTTCCCTAATTTGATAAGAGAAAAAGTCACACAAATCCAGGAAAAACAGAGAGTCCCAATCAAGAGGAACCCAAACAGGCCCACTTCAAGACACATCATAATCAAAATGGCAAAATTCCAAGACAAAGAGAGAATCTTAAAGGCAGCAAGGGAGAAAAGGGAAGTAACATACAAGGGAGTCCTGATAAGGTTGGCAGCTGACTTCTCAATGGAAAATCTCCAAGCTAGAAGATAATGGCAAGAAATATTCCAAATAATTAGAATCAGAGGCCTGCAACCAAGACTACTTTACCCAGCAAGGCTTTCAATCAAGATAGAAGGCCAAATAAGGAGCTTCTCAGACAAAAGAGGTCTAAAAGAGTAGACCTCCACCAAATCAGTTCTGCAAAAGATGCTAAATGGACTGCTTTAAGGAAAGGAAGGAAAAGAGAGTGAGAGTGAGAGGAACATAGGTATGAAAATGACAATGAATAAGTACCTATCAATAATAACCTTAAATGTAAATGCATTAAATGCTCCAATCAAAAGACATAGAATGGCTGAATGGGTAAGAAAGCATGACCCACACAAATGCTACCTACAAGAGACCCACCTCAGGACAAAAGACCTACATAGACTCAAAGTGAAGGGCTGGAAACAAATTTTCCAAGCAAATGGACAGAAAAAAAAAGCCAGGGTAGCAGTACTCATATTAGACAAAACAGACTTCAAAAGAAGGGCCATAAAGAGAGACCCAGAAGGTCACTTCATAATACTCAAGCAGAGAATCCACCAAGAAGACATAAACATTGTAAATATATATGCACCCAACATAGAAGCACCCAAATACATAAAGAAGACAAGCAACCCAGTTAAAAAATGGGCAAAGGACTTGAACAGACACTTCTCCAAGGAGGACATACAGAGGATACAGAGACACATGAAAACATGCTTGATATCACTAGCTATCAGAGAGATGCAAATTAAAACTACAGTGAGATACCACTTGACACCAGTCAGAATGGCCTTCATAAACAAAGCAACAAATAGCAAGTGCTGGAGAGGTTATGGAGAAAAGGGGACCCTAGGGCACTGTTGGTGGGATTGCAGACTTCTACAACCACTATGGAAAGCAGTATGGAATTTTCTAAGGAAACTAAAAATGGATCTACCTTTTGACCCAGTAATTCCACTGCTTGGATTATATCCTAAGAACCCTGAAACACCAATCAAAAGAACCTATGCACCCCTATGTTCATAGCATCACAATTTACAATAGCCAAGTGTTGGAAGCAACCTAGGTGCCCATCAGTAAATGAATGGATCAAAAGACTGTGGTACATTTACACAATGGAATTCTATGTAGCAGAAAGAAAGAAGGAGCTCCTACCCGTTGCAACAGCATGGATGGAACTGGAGAGATCATGCTAAGCGAAATAAGCCAGGCAGTGAAAGACAAATACCATATGATCTCACCTTTAACAGGAAGCTAATCAACAAAACAAACAAACAAGCATAATATAACCAAAGACACTGAAATTGAGAATAGGCTGACAGTGACCAGAGAGGAGAGGGGAAGGAATTTCAGGGGAAAAGGGGAAGGGTTTAGAGCAACAAGTATAAAGGACACATGGATGAAAACTATGGGGGGTGGAAGTGGGAGGGAGGGGGGAGGGCTGGGGCGGTGGGCTGGGCTGGGAGAAAAAGACAGAAAACTGTACAAGATCAACAATTAAAAAAAATACTGATAATAAAAAAATACAAAAAAATACAGGAAATAGTGAGTCATAGATTAGCATTGCAACTGCCATGTTCAAAAGTGATGCATTGGTGGTATAGTGGTGAGCATAGCTGCCTTCCAAAATTGAGGATGCTCAACTGGTAAGATGGACTTTGATCTAAAATACATCAAGGCATATCACATAAACTCCACAGTAATAATATTAATCTAAACTAATATAAGTAGGTGATAAACACAGGAATCTTTTTTTGTTAATGTTAGCTCTTCCCTGGAAATTCAGAAATTTATATTAAGGGCAAAAACTTTCTAATACTATTACATTTAAATGTGACAAATATCTGTATTGGAATGAGCAATTTATTTTGGACTTGGATGTAAAAAAAGTACAACTCATAAATTTTACTATTGTCTCTCTCATTTTATTGTATATTTTAGTTTACTTTAATTGTTGACATTAAATATACTTAAATATGTATTTTAAAATAATAAATATACGAACAAAGAAAAAGAATATACTTGTACAGGCTGATGTTGGTCTTAACAACAGCTAACAAATGGCTGTGAGACTTATCAATGTGATTGTTTTGTAAGTTATATAAATGTATAATCACTGAGTTGTACACCTAAAATTAATATAATATTTCATGTGAAGTGTAACTAAAAATTTTTATAAAAGATTAAGCAAAAAATTAAAATTTTCTATGTGACCTAAAAAAAAGAAAAAGAAAGAAAATCTTAGAGGACTTCAATAAAGATATTGACAGCAACACAATTATAGTAGGAGATTTTAACACCCCATGTCAAAAATAGACAGATCTTCCAAACAAAATATCAAAAAAGATATTGTGGCATTGAAAAACACTCTAGATGAAATGGACTTAACTGATATATACAGAGCTCTTCATCCCAAAGAAACTAAATGCACATTCTTTTCAAATGCACGTGGAAATTTTCAAAGATAGACCACATGATAGGACACAAAACCAGCCTCAATAAATTTAAACAAAATGAAATCATACCAAGCATTTTCTCCAACCATAAGGGACAGAAAATAGAAATGAACTTCGAGGGGAAAAGCCCCAAACCCTCAAAATCATGGAGATCGAATAGCATGCTATTAAACAATGAATGGATCAAGAATGAAATTAGGGAAGAAATCAAAAAGTTTCTGGAAACAAAGGAAAATGAACCCACAATGACCCAAAACTCATGGGACTCAGTGAAGGCAGTCCTCAGAGGGAAGTTCATAGCTGTACAGGCCTTCCTAAAGAAGATAGAAACATTTCAAACAAACAACTTAACCCTATGCCTACAAGAATTCAAACAACAACAACAAAGACAGCCCAGAGCAAGTAGAGGAAGGAAATAACCAAGATCAGAGCAGAATTAAATGACATAGAGACTAAAAGCACAATTCTAAGGATCAATGAATCCAGGAGCTGGTCCTTGAAAAGATAAACAAAATCAACAAGCCTTTAAGCAGGCTCATCAAGAAAAAAAGAGAGAGGACTCAAATAAACACAATCAGAAATGAAAGAGGAGAGATCACAGCTGGCACAATAGAAATACAAAGGATTGTAATAAATTACTATGAAGAACTGTATGCCAAGGAATTTGAAAACCTGGGTGAAATGGACAAGTTTGTAGAAAAATATAATCTTCCAAAACTCAATGAAGAAGAAACAGAAAGCCTGAACAGACCAATAACAGCAGACGAAATTGAAGCAGTAATCAAAAAAACCCTGACACACAAAAGCCCTGGACCAGATGGTTTCACAGGAGAATTCTACAAAGCATTTAAGGAAGTGCTAACCTCTATCCTTCACAGACTATTCGAAAATATTTAAAATGATGGAAGACTCCCAAACTCTTTTTATGAAGCCAGCATCAGCCTAATCTCAAAACCAGATAAAGACACAACAAAGAAAGAAAACTTCAGGCCAATATCACTGATGAACATAGATGCTAAAATCCTCAACAAAATATTGGCAAACCACATCCAACAATACATTAAAAAGATCATACACCATGACCAGGTGGGATTCATCCCAGGGATGCAAGGATGGTTCAACATTCGCAAATCAATAAATGTAATACATCACATAAACAAAAGCAAAGACAAAAATCACATGATCAGATAGATAGATGTGGAAAAAGCATTTGATAAGGTACAACACCCATTTATGATAAAAACACTCAGCAAAGTGGGAATAGAGGGAGCATTCCTCAACATAATAAAGGCCATATATGAGAGACCTGCAGCCAACATCATACTCAAGGGGCAAAAAGTTAAATCTTTTCCACTCAGATAAGAAACGAGACAAGGCTGTCCACTTTCTCCACTTCTATTCAATATAGTATTGGGAGTCTTAGCCACAGCCATTAGAAAAGAAAAGGAAATAAAAGACATCCAAATTGGAAAGGAGGAAACAAATCTATCATTGTTTGCATATGACATGATAGTGTACATAGAAAATCCTATAGACTCAGCCAAAAAACTGCTTGACCTAATAAATGAAATTGGCCAAACAGCTGGATTGAAAGTCAATATCCAGAAATCAAAGGCATTTCTGTATACCAACAATGAAACAGCAGAAGCAGAAATCAAGAAAAAATCCCATTTGATATAGCGAAAAGCAAAATAAAATACCTAGGACTAAAGCTAACCAAGGAGGTAAAAGACCTGTATGCAGAAAACTACACAATACTGAAGAAAGAAATCAAGGAAGACACAAACAAATGGAAACATATACTGTGTTCATGGATCAGAGGAATTAACTTTATCAAAATGTCCATACTATCTAAAGCAATTTACAAATTTAATGCCATACCTGTTAAAGTACCAATGGCATATTTCACAGACATAGAACAAACACTTCAATAATTTATATGGGGCCATAAACCACCTCAGGTAGCTGCAGCAATTTTGAGAAAGAAGAGCAAAGTAGGAGGGATCACAATACCTGATACCAAACTGTATTACAAGGCCACTGTAATCAAAACAGCCTGGTACTGTTATAAAACAGGCAAATGGATCAGTGGAATAGAACAGAGAGCCCAGAAATAAACCCAAGTTTCTAGTTAATCAACATTAGACAAAGGGGGCCACAACCGAAAATGGAGTAAAAATAGCCTCTTCAACAAATGGTGTTGGGAGAACTGGACAGCTATATGCAAAAAAATGAAATTTGAGCACCAACTTACACCATACACAAAATAAATTCAAGGTGGATAAAAGATTTAAATATAAGCTGTGACACCATTAAAGTCCTGGAGGAGAACATAGGCAGAAAAATGTCAGATGTTTCATGCAGCAACATTTTTATTGGTATGTCCCCTATAGGAAGGGACATAAAGAAAAGAATAAACAAATGGGATCTCATCAAAATAAAAAGCTTCTGCATGGCCAAGGAAAACAGTATTAAAATAAAAAGAGAACAAACTGTATGGGAAAACATATTTGCCAATGATACCTCAGACAAGGTTTTAATCTCCAAAATATATAAAGAACAAGACTCCACTCTAAGAAGACAAGCAATCCAATTAAAAAATGGGCAAAGGACTTGAACAGACACTTCTCCAAGGAGGACATACAGAGGATCCAGAGATATATGTAAAGATGCTCAGTATCACTAGCTATCAGAGAGATGCAAATTAAAACCACAATGGGATACCACTTCACACCAATCAGAATGGCCATCATCAACAAAGCAACAAACAGCAAATGTTGGATAGGTTGAGGAGAAAAGGGGATCCTAGTGCACTGTTGGGATTGCAGACTTCTACAACCACTATGGAAAGCAGTATGGAATTTTCTAAGAAAACGAAAAATGGATCCACCTTTTGACCCAGTGATTCCACTGCTTGGATTATATCCTAAGGACCCTGAAACACCAATCCAATAGAACCTATGCACTCCAATGTTCATAGCAGCACAATTTACAATAGCCAAGTGGTGGAAGCAACCTAGGTCTCCATCAATAAATGAATGGATCAAAAGACTGTGGTACATTTACACAATGGAATTCTATGTAGCAGAAAGAAAGAAGGAGCTCCTACCCTTTGCAACAGCATGGATAGAACTGGAGAGCATCATGCTAAGCAAAATAAGTCAGCTAGTGAAAGACAAATACCATATGATCTCACCTTTAACAGGAACCTAATCAACAAAACAAACAATCAAGCAAAATATAACCAAAGTCACTGAAGGAGAGAACAGACTGACCGAGATGAGAGGGGAGAGGGGAGGGAATTTCAGGGTTTACAGGAACAAGTATAAAGGACACATGGACAAAAACTAGGGGGGTGGAAATGGGAGGGAGGTGGGGAGGGCTGAGGTGGTGGGGTGGGATGGAAGTAAAAGACAGAAAACTGGACAAGAAAACAATTAAAATAAAAATTAAAAAAAGACAGAAAAGTGTACAAGAACAGCAATGAAAGAAAATTAAAGAAATGTGAAAATAATGTGTTAGAATTGGTGAGTTATTATAATGAGTTATGAGAATCTTTTGAATTACATTTTCAAATGGTAAGTAAATCAAGAAATAAACCAGTGATGGCCTGCATCCTGGGACAAATCCTAATTTTAATTTTATCCCAAATGCTACCAAACCCTATGACTAACCCCTTCTTAACCCTAACTAATTCTTATTCTTCCTCTCAGTGTTGCTATGCAACTAATCATTCAATTCATTTGATATTAGGGTAGAGAGTGCTCATATTTATTGATTTCCAACTGTCTTAGTTTGTGTTGCTGTAAAAAAACACCATGAACTGAAAAGCTTAAATGACAAACACTTATTTCTCACAGTTCTGGAGGCTGGGAAATCCCAGATCAAGGTGCTGGCAGATGGGTGTCTGTGAGAATCCTCTACCTAATTTGCAGATGACCATCCTCTCAACTTTGCATTCTATTCTCACATGGCAAAGAGAGTGGAGAGAGCAGGGAGGAAGCAAGCTCTTTAGTGCCTCTTCTTTTTTTTTATTGTTGTTCAAGTACAGTTGTCTCCATTTTCCCTCCACCATGACCCCTGCCCCACCCATCCCTGCCTCCCACCCTCAAACCTACTCCCTTTGGCTTTGTCTATGGGTCCTTTATACATGTTCTTTGATGGACCTTCCTCTATTTTCCCCCATTATCCCTCCCCCTGCCCCGCTGGTTACTGTCAGTTTGTTCTGTATTTTAATGTTTCTGGTTATATTTTGCTTGCTTGTTTTGTTCATTAGGTTCCACTTATAGGTGAGATCATATGGTATTTGTCTTTTACTGTGTGGCTTATTTCACTTAGTATAATGCTCTCTAGTTCCATCCGTACTGTGGCAAAGGGTAGGAGCTCCTCCCTGTTGTGTAGTATTCCATTAGGTAAATGTACCATAGTTTTTTTATCTACTCATTAGTGGTGGGCATTTAGGTTTCTCCCACCACTTGCATAGTGTAAATTGTGCTGCTGTGAACATTGGGGCACATAGATTCTTTTCAATTGGTGTTTCAGGATTCTTAGGATTATACTCTAGTGCGTCTTCTTATAAGGGCACTAATCTAATTTATGAGGGCTCCACCCTCATAACCTATTACCTCCCAAAGAGTCTTCTAATATCATCACATTGGGGGCTAACATTTTAACATATCAATCTCGGGAGGAAACAAATATAGAGTTCATAACACCAGCTCTACCACCTCTCCCTTTACTGAGTTCTTCATCCTAATTTGCTTCTTATAATACATTGTCTTGTCTCTTTGTCTTTGGTCTCACCCTCTTCTAGTCTTCCACTATTCAGCCATTTCTCTTTCTAAAATTAAAATCTTAGCATGCCAGTTTTCTATTTAGTAATTTTTTTCCTCTACTTGGAGTGTTCTTTTTTCCATCTTTGCCTAGCAAAGATCCAGCTCACATGTCACTTTTGTGACTTCTTTTTTGACACCACTGATACACTTTATAGCTGTGTCCTTTTATGCTTCCATTAGTACTTTGTCCAGAAATAAGATACATAGTTTAGCATTGGGTAGAGATGAATACTAGGGCTTGTGTTAGGATAGTGCTAGTAACAGGTGAGAATGAAAAATAGTCAGTCTGTGGTCTGATTAGTAGGGTTATGGGTCATTTATGAAGACCAAAAAAAAAAAAAAAATGGTTACTAGAGACTCAAATGTGAGCTAAGAAGTTCATAAGTCTTAGAAGGTCAGAAACAGGAATGTGTCCCTGGCTGAATAGCTGATGAGATGAGTTTCTCCACTTTCTTCCTTCTGGGGTTCTCCATGTTGCATCAGCTCTGTAACTAATTTGGGAGTTGGCATATGACAGCCCACAGGTCGAATCTGCTTGTTGACTGTTTTTGTAAAGTTTTATAGGGAGTGGAGATGCTCATTTGTTTATATATTGTCTATGACTGCTTTTACACTACAACAACTCCAGCAAGTGGTTGTGACAGAGACCACATGGCCGGCAAAGTCCAAGCACATTTACTCTCTGGCCCTTTGCAGAAAATGTTTGCTGACTGATCCCTTCCCCCTAAATCTAAGACATTTTAGGGGCACCATTCCATAGTGCCTGATGGTTTAAATAGTTGCTTCTTGTCTCTGCACACACAAAATAAGTGAAAGATGAAATGATAAGTTAATAATAATAAAGAATAAATTATAAGTAACACAAAAAGAAAAATAAAAAACACAGTAAAAAAAAAGACCAGTTAAAAAACAACAAAGTCAAGGTCCAAGCTAAGGTTTTTGCCCAAATAATCCCTTTGAAAGTGTCTTGAAGATCACTCTTTGTGTCTTTGACGACAATGGACTCAATAGCTAGCATCAGAGGGGGAACTGCCAAACAACATGTGGTGTCTTGAGGGAGGTTTGTTTTTTAACTTATGGAGCCCAAGTCTTCACCATTCTCCCCTTCCTGTCCCCTGTCCTTTCCTTCCTGTTCACCCCTGTCCTCCCTGTACAGAAATATCTTGCATCTAGCCTGGGATGTGGACTCTTTCTCCTTCTTCCTGTCTGTGATCACCGTCAGAACTCAATTGTGCTTAGGAAATCTAAGACATGCATTTTGGGGCCCAGAGGCCAAGGTAAGAAACCTGTCTTTTTAGAGATGATGAAAACCTTCTGCTCAGCCAACTGAAGAGCTCTGTGGTGCCCAAAAGAACATATGCTACTCTGGAGAAAGCAAGTGGGTTCATTCGGAAGTGAGCAGCTGACTCCCTACTCAGTCTCAGAGTGGCCTGGCACCTGAAGAGAGGGAATATTTCTATCTTCTCTTCCAACTCCTTTCTTTGCTATTTATATTCAAATGTCATCTTTTGTCAGAGGTCTCTGGTGAGCAGGTAATGGGGGTTCTCAAGTACGCATGCAGCTCACAGGCACAAGGACAGGGCTCCTGGGTAATCTGACAGTGTGGCTTGCATCCAGCAGGGCCATATGTCATGTAATCCTAACCTGGACCCTCTGCCAAGCCAAGCTATTCTTATTGTCATTCAGAGACACGTTCCAAAAGAAACTCTAGAAGAGTTTGTGGTGCATAGGTGCTATAGAGGGTATGTCCAAGTCAGAAGTTTTAAAATGTAATTTTGATAAAATATAAAGTAAGACGGACCATTGGCCACATGGGTAATGGCAAGGCTGTCCTTGACCAGGTGTTAGTTGGAAAGGAGCAGGGCAAAGGGAAAGCCACAGACAAAGTGCAGTGATTTGATGCAATTGCTTGGTCTTTAGATTTGAGGGTGACATTTTTCTAAAAAGTGATGTAGAGATGGCTCTGCCAGCTGGTGCTTCAAACAACAGCTCAGTTCAGATGTACAGAACCTTTCCACAAAAGCACTCTGTCCCCATCATCCCCCACACTCCTCAGCCATTTGGTCTTCTCTTGTGGGTGTTTTTTATCCCTCAATTCAGTCAAATAGGTTGTATCATGGGCCCACTCTGTTCAGTATGCATAGGGCTAGCAATGTTGGGGCATAAAGCTGGCACTGTGTGTGCATGCACACATGTATTTGTGTGCATGTGTTGTATACATGTGTGTGGGCATGTGAATGTGTATGTTATGATAAATATAGGAGGAATAAATGAAATACTGATGAGATTTAGAGAGGTGTGCTGTTTGGGTGATAAAGAAAGATTTTATGGAGATGAAATATGAGAATTGAGATGGGTCTAGAGAGAGGGATGGAATTTCAATAAGAGCAAATTCATCTGGGTGCAATGTGAAAAAATGTGGAAAGTTGGGAGGTAGACGTGTGTTGGGGAATAACTCATAGTTCAAATGGTGGATATGGTTAGGGGATTGGGAAGAGTTATGGTGGGTGGGGTCTGTATTAATGAAGATTATGTTTGGCCAAGAGTGGCAGAAAATCAAAGGTAACTATAGCTTAAATGAGATATAAATATGCACAGTCCAGTGGTCTCCAGGGTTGCTGTAGACCCTCTGTGTCAGGAACTCATGTTCCTTCTCTTGTGTTACTCCACAATGTGGACCTTTAATTGATAGTCCAACATTATACCATCACGTTCTACACATTACGATGGACAACAAGATAAAGAAGAAGGGAGTGGAGAAAGCATGTGTGCTCTGTCACTTAAGTAGAATCTTAGAAACTACTGCTAGAGCTTCTATTCATTCCATTGGCTGGAGTTAGTCACATGGTCACAGCCTGGACTATCCAGCTGCACTGGATCCTGAGAAATGCACACATTAGGCTAGATGTCCACATTCCAGCAAATCACAGAAGGAGGAAAAAATGGGTATTAAAAGACACCTGGTGGTATCTGTTCTAGGTTGTATGGGACCTTGAATGACAGGTTGAGAAGGACACACTAAACTTTGGAGCCTATTGGAAGCTGTGAAGCTTTGAGAAAGAAGTTATGTGAAAGGAAGATTTTAGAGAGATGAATCAATCAGTAGTATGTAGCTGAATTAACTTGGGGAGACCAGTAGGTTGACTGCTGCTTTGTAGTTGAGAATTAATGGTGACAGTGGGACTAGAAATCGGGGTGTAGGTCCGAGACTCATTGCACAGATGACATAGCAGAGCCAGTCCATTGAAAAAAGTGACAAAAATGTTAGAAATGATGTGAAAATTTTAAACCTGGGTGTTTGAGAGAACAGGTTTGGCAATATTTGAATTGCCAGGAAGAGGAGATGATTTAGGGAAGATGATGGTGGGTTTTGAGTATGTTATATTTGAGGCTTAAAATGAGTAGTTGGACTTGTGGGTCAAGAATAATATGGTAAATTAGTTGCTTCCAGACCACAGTTGGGCTTCAGGTATATTTTGTTTGCCACAAATGGGCCAATTTAAAAATTAAATTAGTTGTTAACAAATTGCTTACAAAATTTTTCGTATTTGACTTTAGAAAAATCATAAGTTTTGGAATTACTGGGCTCTCATTCTTGCAAGGTAACAGTTGACTAGATTTGAGAGTGAAGTATGTGCTTTCCACTTCGTCACAGTCACCATCCTTCCCTATTATCTCTACCTGCTCAGCCCCTGTAGGTATTTGGGTGTTAAACCCCATTCCAGGGTTTGGAAAAGATGTCAGGGCCACAGATTCAGACTTGGGAGCCATGATTTTAGAAGACAGAGTTGATGATATTGAAATGAATCAGACTGTTGAAGGGGGGAGAATACAAAGAAAGCAGAAGAGATCTAGGAATGTTGGGTGTCTCATATTGATGCAACAGAAGGATAAGTTGAGCCCATGATGTAGACTTGGACGGGAAGCATCAGGGAGGCAGGAGAAAGCCAGAGCTGCATCCAAGTATGGAAATAAAAGGAGAAAAAGGATTTCAAACTGGAAATCAGCCTGTCAAATGCTGCAGAAAAGGGAGGAGAATGAATCATGGCCAGAGGTCATTTGCTGTGAATATTAGGGGGTTGTGTAGAATTTCAGTTAGAATGGTGAAGGCAGAAGTCAAATTCAAGCACCACTTTGTTATTCCTAATAATCTGAGTTCATTGGTCTGAAAATACTGTGGTGCAGAGGAGGCAGGCTTACCTGTGATTGTCTGTGCTTTACTTTCTCACTCACCTAGTGCGGACCAGCAGGAAGGCAGCAGACTTTAATCCAGGGGGGAAAGCACTTTGGTGTTCCACATTGATTAAGTGCCAGCTTCTTAAATATGTTACTCATTTAATTCCCACAGAAACCTTAACTTTAGTTCTTATTTCTCAAAGTTTTTACAGATAAACAAACTGAAGCTTGTAGAGATGATGCATTTTGCTCAAAGTGTTTCACACAGAAACATAGATGAAGAGTTAGGAGTTGCAGATGGCCTCCACCTTCCCTGTTCTTTTTACACGCAAACCAATTCCACCATCCTACGGGAGACTGGGAAACCTGGGTCCTCTGTTCCTTTGAGTTCAGGAGATTAGGCCACAATCCTGCAGACAGTCAGCAAAGGACCTCCTCACTACTTTTCAGCACTGTTTTGTTCAATTGCTATGTCTTGTTCTAGGTATGCCCTGAAATAGTTAAAAGACACTAATTTTTAAGGTGAAAAATGTTTTGATTCTGTTCATATTATTTAATACATGAAATACCTTTGCTTTGTCCTAATTACACTACTATGTCTGAAAACTATGGGCCATAAATAACACCCACATTATAATCATGAAAAATGGGAATGATACATAGGAATATGATTAATCATGGACTGGATTTATTTCACTATAAGCTTTTACTACACTTCTCATAAAGTACTTAAAGCTTAGGAGGCACTCAGTTCATATTGGAATGAGCCAATGGTTCTCTCAGTGGCAATGGGCAGGATAACTCTGCACCTCTATCCACACTGCACCCTGTAGCTATGAGGAGATAAGGCAGAGTTGAGAAGTCAGTTAAACTTGCGCTATTTCTATTGTTCTTCCTCCTTTGGAGAATCATCAGTGTTTAGCATAGTAATTCCTAACATTGCTTGAGCACTTACTATGTGCTAGATTTCAGAGTTAGTGCCTTGACCTGCATGTCCTGCTTTTATTTTCACAACACCTCCTGGCAGATGTTCCGATTACCTTTGTTTGACACCTGAGGAAACAGAGTTTGGAAACTGGAAGATTTTTCTTAAGACCATTTGGTCAGCAACTTAGTTAGAATTGGGGTCCCTCATGTCTAAGTCACTGTGTGCCTACTGCAGAACCAGTAGTCATATTAGGAGCCAGGACTGTCTAGTATAAAGATAGCCAGCCCTCCTTCTCAGAAGACACAGTGCCTGGCCAGACTGCTTGATGTGAGACCCAAGAACTTCTCACAGCAAGTAGGCTGGCTTACTCTCCTCATTGGAGATGTCCATTCATTTTTATTTTTAAAATGGGGTGTCTAAAACAGCTGATGGATCCTAATTTCTGACCCTAGTCCAATGGATAATTTTTCTCCTACTGGTGCCATTACTTATATGGGAAATTTTGCTAAGGAGTAAAAGTAAAATCTTATTTGCTTGTATATTTAATAATTCTACTATGAAAAAGAACAAAATAAAAAAATTGAGGTTCTCCCTGGAAACCTGAGGAGCCTGCTTGCTGAGAGGGCTATTCCATCACTGTAAATAAGAATGGCTTGTCAGGTTGGAAGGGGCCCAGAGCGCCTGACTTCTTTGTCCAGATGGTTTCTCCTTTGGGAAGGAGCCATACTCAGTAATGGACCCCCCTACGATAATAAGAAACATAAGGTGGGGATGGGCAGGGGGCTTAAGCAGGTATTTATCACAGTGACTGTGCCCAAGATTTCTTGCAGAGACTGATTCATAAATTTTAGTAATGTTTTCTCCTCTGATAGGTGTGGCTTTTTAAAAAGGGCATTGTTTGCAGTACATTAATGTGAACGCTAAATATAGCTGAAGAAGCCCAGCCCCTGGTACTCTGTCTCCCACGGAAGGCTGGCATCTGCCAGTCCATAACCTAGTTTTGTTCCAGTCTTCCTTGCTGGAATATATCCTGCTATAGAGGCTATTTATAGCCAGAATACATTCTGAAAGTTGTAGAAATGCTCTCTGCTGCAGTGTGCTGCCTTCTCAGGAACTGCTGGCATATCGACGTGCAGCCAGGCGTCCTTCCCACAGCGCCGGGACTGGGTGACCTTGATGCATGACATCCTTCCCCTGAAAACAAAAACACCAACTTGGAGTTTTAATTAAAAGGCAGTAAGTGGGCTATCAAGCTTGCAGCATTGGCTAAGCTGCTATTAATGGCAGTGTGGATTTGAGGTCACCATTGTGAAGCCTGAAACATTAACTTATCAGGGGAAATGCATCAGCTGAATTTATTTCCAGGTTCACCAAGGGGGAGAGGCCCCAAAGAACTTTTTTTGCTGTATGAAACTTTCAACTGATGGTTGTTGGCACCATTTAATGCCAACAGGAGCCCCCAATTTGGGGTGCTGTAAAGAAGGAAACTTTATTCAGTGCAAAATGGCTAAACTGTTTTTCTGGGAAAATAGATTTGGAGGAGAGAGAGAGAGACAGACAGACAGACATTGATTTGTTGTTCCACTGATTTATGCGTTCATGGACTGAATCTTGCATGTGCCCTGACTGGAGATGGAACTCACAACCTTGACATATCAGGATAATGCTCTAACCAATTGAGCTATCAGCCAGGGAAAACAGCTCAATTGTGATACAGCATGGTTGTAAAAACAGCACTGCTGTGAGACCATCTCTCTCCAGCTAGACTGCTCTGCTCTGTTCCTTGCTGGTCTGCTCTGCTCAGTTCTAGTCTGTTCTACTCTGCTCTGGTGAGACATCTTCAAGTGTTTCAGCTCAGTCAGGGAATGCAGCCTTCAGTCTTTGGTGGAAAGTGTACTCTTTAAGCTAAAAGGTAAAAGGCTTACATACATAGAAGTACCTGCCTCTGGTCCCTGATTGGTCTGTCTTTATGCAAATGGGGATTCCAAATTCTCACAGTTTGGTCCAAAAAGCACTGTCCTGGTTAGTCAGAATAGAACCACTCTGGTTGGTTGGAGCTTTGTAGCTCCAATTGGATTGAGAAAGCCTCAGTCCTATTGGTTGAAACAGGATTCCAGGAACTCCTTTATAAGGGCTGGCTCAGATGGCAGGAATACAGTGCAGGTACACAGTTCAGTGAAGGCTTCTCCTGAAGTACAGTTTGCATGAGAGGCCTCTGTGTAGAAATGGCTATCAGGATCTATTTTTTTTTTTTTAAGAAAATATTTGAGCCCAGTTAGCCACCATAAGCCATTCTTAGTAGGTTTTTTCTTTCTTAGGGTCCACAAACTGGACCTGATTAAGAACACAGAGAATTCTATTAGGACAATTCCAGCTGCCATCCCAAAGTACAGACATGAAGGAAAACACATGAACACCATCCTGTTGGTCAGGACTGTGTGGACCCTATGGGTCTACTCACCCATGTGCTGGCAGGTAACATAGCTCCGTTTCATGACTTGGTATGGCTCCCAGGACACTATTGGTTCAGCTGGCTCATAAAGTGAATTATGTCTGCTCCAGCAGGTTATTTTACATTAAAAAGTTATTTAAAGCCTTTTAAAAATAGCATTATTGGAGTCTGTTCTTGGTTTATATAACTTTGTGTGGAGGCACACAAGTTGTTTATTGCAAAGATATCCTGAGTCCCAGATTAAAAAACAAAAACAAAAACAACCCTCTAAATAAAGGGATCATCTCCACCTAGGATCCCCTAGGTGGAGTGGTGTGGTGAGTTTTGACTGGAGCCTGGCACATGGGGTCAGTGGTGGGGTCTCGTGGGTTCCTCCTGACTAGATGCAGTCCTGGCTCACCAAAGTGTCCTCCCTCAGGGTGTCTTTCGCTGTGTTTTAAAGGCTTTCCCAGGAGATTCTGATGTTTGAGATGGTTTGGAAGCTTTTGATTAAAGAACTTTTAGAAGTCCAGACTCATCATGGCTAAAAATAACTGATATTTTCAGAGAAGAGGAAGGGAAGACACAGAAGAGCCTAATGTGACTTACTTCTGCTTTTCTCATGAGGACTACCTTTGTGGTGGTGGTTGTGATGATCCAGACATTATATTGTTTAGACTTAACAGAGGCACAGAGGCTGAGGGCTCACTTTCTTTTCTACCTCTCCCTGTTTCCTCCTGGGCTGTGATGAAGCAGCCCTGCCCTTGTAGCTATGTCTTACTCACCATCCATAGTAACTTCTATGGCTGACAGTAGAGGGGAAGAAAGCTAGAAGAACCCCCCACATCCCAATCCTCTGCACTTCACCCAAGTTCTGAACCTAACCCCAGGTTTAGCATAGATTCTGCCAACATATGTTGTTGTTTGAGCTGGTGTCCTTGTCCTATGCTATCCCTGCTGGACCCCAGGACAAGAGGAGAGGAGAAGGGGGCGAGGTCGTTGTGCTTCCCACTCTTCCCACTGTTGTCAAGGAGGTAGATGAAGTGAGGGGTAGGGACACCTGGTGTGCAGAACTTGCCAAATTCTATGGTATAAACATTCTCATCATGACTACTGATTTCAAACTACTTATGAAAGTTCCTGAATGTATAACCACTGAGAATTACATGTCAGCAATTAAAAGTGTGCCTGGTGCCTGTGAGTTGATGTCTGTACCATGCTGCTCTCCCCTGTTCAGCAGTGCTTTTGCTGCCACAAATCACACATTCCTGTGTGGTGGCCTTGGTCCAACCATCCAGATGGTCTGATGCCCCTCTGTGCATCCTGTACACAGTCTGCTAATGTGACAACTAGCACACAGTAGGTGTTGCTTGAGGAAATGGACCTGACCATTAGGCTCTACTCCAGCTGTACTGATAACTAGGGCTACACACTTCAGCAGAGGACAGGGACCCCGCATGCCTGTTATGAGTAGGGGTTAGCATCTGGAGTCTCAATTGTATTGGCTCCTGTGTATGTGGACTGGTGGCAGAAGTCATTCATGCAGAATATAACAGGGACTGAAATGAGGAGCTCTAGGCGAGGCAGATGGAGGATCAGCCTCTGGACCTTCTGGCTCTCAGGTCCGGGATATGGACTGGAAGACAGACGTTGAGCTTTGGGGCAGCCAGAGCAAGCCTAGTTGGAGGGGACCCTATATGGGGCAGGGTGACAAACAGAGCCAGGTGCTTGGAGGAGCAGTGGCAGCTGCACAGCAGAATAATGTTTATATGTGCTCCATGTGGGAAACACTGGGAGTGTGCACTGAAATTTTTAAGCCCTTTCTTCCTCCCTCTCAAACACCATGCCCGGAATCTCCTTAAAGCAGTAAAATAGTGATGTGAATGTGGTCAGCTCTTGCTTACACATTATTTAGTCATGTTTAAATGCCCAGTGCTCAATGTAATGCTCACTCCGTATGCAGCTGGTCTCCAGGAACTCATGTAAGTTTTTAGGAATTCAGCCCCCATGTGTCCATCTTGTGGCCTCTCAGTCCCGGACTTTGTGATGCTCCTCAGGATGAGACCTGTGCCTTCTGTACAGTCTTCCCCCTCTGTTCTTGCACATCTGTAGCTTGCTCTTCAGCCCCAGGGGATTTTCTATAATGAAAATGTGATCATTGTCTTGATGAAAAAACATCTACTGTCTTTAGGATCAAACCTACACTTCTTGGGAGGCATCTGAGCCCCGCTCTGCTCTGGCCCTGGATGCTGTTTTAGGTTGGTCTCCAACTCCATGTACACTTATTCTGAGTTCCTGCCCTGGATTGGACATCGTGCTGCTTGCCCTCCTCAGGAGCTGCCATGGCCTGCACGTGGCTGTGCTTGCCACCCTCAGGGTCTTAGTTCCAGCTCTGTCTTCTTTCCCACACCCGTGCATCCCCCTTTTCTAATTCCTCTGTGCTCTGAGACTCCCTCTCACACCCATTCTAGTACACTTTGGAGTAACAGTGACAGTTCTTTGTTCACTCTGACGCCCATAACTCAACAACATTAATGCTTAACATGTAGCAGCACAAAAAATATTCTCTTAAGTGGATTTACTCAAATGTATGATTTACCTTTTGCATGTTTGTCTGAGTTGTAACAAATTGGAACTCAGTCTCAACAGTCCCCCTTGGAATGACTGGGTGGGAGGAGGGTGGGGAGCAGAGAGGTCCAGGGAACTGGGGGCAGAGTAGGTGTACTGACATCACAAGGATACTCAGCACCTGTGCCCCGTTTTCTATCTCTAGAACCAAAACTGATAATGGACTGCACATGTGAGCAGATACAGGATTCTGGGATAAGCTCTAAAGGGCAGAGAGCACAAACACCTGGTTTGCTTTGCCTGCATCACAGCACAGGCCACGGATGAAGAGAGCCTGGTAAACACTCGAGGGCCCTAGAGGCTGACGTGTGTCTGGCTTACCCCTGATGATGAGATTATATCTCTGGTGGTAGAGTGTCAGCATCCATGCCAGCCTCGTTTCAATAAGGGGCACTATTTTGGGCAAACATCCACCAGGGAAATAAACATCTGTGGTGTTGTGTAACGGGGCTTTCATCTTACCCCAACAGAAAGTGGGTCATTGAAATGTGGGCAGGGAACAGCTAAAGTGATGCCTGTGCCTGGGAAAGACATGATTTTAGTCCTGTTGTGTTGTTCTGATACCAGAGGCCACAGCAGTGTGACGTGGATGGCAGAATTAAAAGGACACGGCACAGGCCTTCTGGGAAGCCTTGGCCCTTTGTCTGACGAGTGAGTTTTGATTTTTATGATTAATGGTGCACTGAGTCAACACAACAATTCCACCCCAGCAGCCTCTGTGGAAATTGTGCAGAGGAGCCATGTGGATTCCATTCTCTATGAATTTCAGACATCTGACCCATGTGATTTTTTATAGTGAAAAAAAAAAAGTGAAGCATACAAACCCCAAACCTTTACAACTCCACATGACTTGGTCACTACTGGCAGTTTTCTGTTTTAATCTTTCTAACCTGGAAATGTGTTCATTGGATTCCACTCCCTCTTTTTTACTTTATTTTATTTTTTGTTTCAATTTGTCTTTTTATTATAACATGAACTAAATGTAAAAAATTACCTCAGTCTTCTGACTTTATTTCCCAGAGTTGTTAGAAAATCTAAATGACAATATAAGTCATTATGAAAGTGTATTGGGAAGTACAAGAGCTGATGTAAAATGATCATCAAGTTTCTGAGTATTAAGGGATAAAAGTAAGTGAAGGATAGCAGCTGACACAGATGCAGGATGTCCTGGTTTAACAAGGTGCCATCTAGGAAGGCCCTCAAATGTTCCGGGGACAAGTCATAGCCACAGGCCAGCAGTATTCTGTGGGGTGAGTTCCTACCCTTTTGCTTTGTAAATGAGTTGCCCTTAGTAATTTAGGATTTTCTTTAACATTTTAAAATTAAAATAACTTATCAAACAGGAGTCATTTTTGTGGGTAAGTCACAGGATAATACATTGGGATGACTTTGTTCTTTTTTTAGTTCAAAAAGCCTTAATATGGTCATTTTAATTGATGCAAATGGGGATGACAAATGTACACGTTAGACTTTCATCACCAATGAAAAAAATAAAACATTTTAATAGACTTAAAACTCTTATTAGTAAGTTTAGATTTTGGTGAAAGATAATTTGAAATACTGTTAAAATAATACAATGTTAAAAAAAAATTGGCCAGGTACTGATGTCATTTTAGTGAGCTACCATCATTTAAATATAAGAAGAGTAACTTCTTGATCTGAATTAGTGAAACCTTAGCATAGATTGTCTCTAGAGAACATTATTTAAGAATACTTTTTTCAGATACGTTCTGATACTCAAATTCGCTTTATAACAATTATAGTTTAAACTTTTGATTATATTTTTCTTAAAAAGCTGTCAGGTTTTCATTTCTTTGGGAGATGTTTTCCCTAGTGTGATGTTCAATTCCACAGGTTAAACTTTCTTCATTATTATTAAGAACTCCATACATATTAGCAAGATTGCCATTCACTGCTTTTTCATCTCTTTGAAACAACACAGGAGGACTTGCTAGACTAAAGCCGATGTCTTTAAAAGCATGCAAAAAGAGTATTCCCACAATGATTGTACAGAAACCATCATAGTATGGATGCCATTATCAATAGGCATGTCCTGCCACTCTTTAAAAAGAATAGCAGAACGAATCAGGACTGGTGTGAAGATGTAGTAGATGGGAGTCCCGGGGGACATATTGAATATATTCAGGGCCCTGTTCAGGTAGTTGACCTGCATCCTCACACAGATGATGAGGCTGAGCAGCAGGTCCCAGGTCAGGAGGTGCTGCAGCGCATGCTTCCCAGCAAACAGCTCCTTGATAGCAATGCCAGGCCTTTCACACAGGAGACAGAGAATGCTCTAATCACAGAGCAGATCATGATGTCACAAGAATGTTCATCTGTCCATGGGGAGTACCACCATGAAGATTAATATCAAGGACACAATGACCACAATGTAGCAAAGACCATCAAACCTGGATCCCTGAGCTGGTGAGACTTTTCAAGTCTTGATCTCCTCCTTTTTTTGGTGTTTGAATGACTATAACTATGGATCATAGCGTACTTAACAAACATCCTATTTTCCCATAAAGATTAAGTCTCTCATTTATAAAGTATGAAGAAAGAAAGGCACTTACTAGGATGCTGAGGGCTCCTAATGAAGTGTAGCTGATGCAAAGGCATATGAAGTGAAGTTGACCACCTCACTAGCTCCCATCGAGAGGAGTCCAGCCCACCACAACCATTCTTTAAGATATGCCTGGCCACCTTGACCTGCTCTCATGAAGCCTTTCCTGGCAAGTTGCAGAAGGTTTTTTTTTTTTCCTTTTCCAAAACGAAATTCCCTCCAATGAAAATTCTGGAGCTCCTAGCCAATCCCAGACCAACATAGATGTCATATTTTCCATGACCCTGGCTCATTTGTTAGTGACTTAGGAAGTTTCTATGACTCACATTGATCACAGGGCTTAAAAATCCTGGTCCTGGAAGCATGATGATGCAAACTTCAAACATGTAAATTTAATATGGTCTCTCTTATGAAAAAAAAAGGCTAGAAGAGGTAGAGATGAGTTATTCACTCTCATTTCCTCATAAGTAATACCTTTTACTCTTATAAACCCTGACAGAGTAGATCTAGCCCCATGTGACAGTCAGATGTGCCACTTCCCTTCCATTATCCAGCTCTGGTCACCTCCTCGCATGCCCTCACACAAGCCACATAGGCTGATCTCTACTGTGCTGCCAGGGACAGTGCCTTTGTCCACTGTCCAGTGGGAGGGGCAAGCATCCAGGCTTGCAAGCCACACACCATCTCCACCATTGGGGAGCCCCAAGGGCAACTTGTCCCAGACAACTTTCAGCCCTTCTGGCCTCTGGTACTGAGGACAGCTGCAAGAATTTTCTTTTTAAAAAGCAATATTGTGGAGTTCCAGCCAAGATGGAGGTGTAGTAGAAATGCTTTGCTTCCTCACACCAAGAGAAGGATAACATCCAATTTATAAACAATAAACAACCAGAACTTTCAGAATATCAAACTGCATGGAACTCTGACAATTGAGGAGATAAAGAAACATTCATCCAGACTGGTGCATCTAGACAAAGAAATATGGCCCAAATGAAAGAATAGATCAAAACTCCAGGAAAAGAGCTAAGTGACGAAGTGATGGACAGCCTATCTGAGGCAGAGTTCAAAACACTGGGAATCAGGATACTCACAGAATTGATTGAGCTCAGTCAAAAAATAAAGGAAGAAATGAAGGCTATGCAAAGTGAAACAAAGCAAAATATACAGGGAAACAACAGTGAAGGGAAGGAAACCAGGATTCAAATCAATGACTTGGAACAAAAGGAAGAAATAAACATCTACTTGGAACAGAATGAAGAAACAAAAAGAAAAAAATGAGGAGAGGCTTAGGAACCTCCAGCACAACTTTAAACATTCCAAATCCAGATCATAGGAGGGGTCAGAAGGAGAAGAGGCAAAGCAAGAAATGGAAAACTTATTTGAAAAAATAATGAAGAATGTAGGGTAAGTAGAGGCAGTATGGTTTCCTAACCCTGGTGTCTAGGTAGCTAAGGGGAGCCATGTTCCCATAGCCTTGGAGGGTCCTGATAACCTGTGTTCTCATAGTCTTGAGATTGGGTCTGATAAACTGTTCCCATAACATGAAGTGGGCTTGCATGTGCAGAATTATATTATGTTATATAATTTCTGGCATCTTGCTGGCTTTGTTCCCCTCTAGTAAGTAAACAGGTAGGGACTCCAGGCTGGGAGCAATGACGCTGAGAGACATGCAAAAGGAGAGGTGCCACGATGGGTGCCATGCTGGGGAGAGAGGGCCATGACATGAAACATGAACATAGACATGCTTGCAGCATGAATATTTTTCCATCTGCATGAATACCATGAACCTGCCTGGCCTTGAAGGGTGGCAACACAAAAAACTTCCTCAATATGGCAAATGAAATAGACTTCCAGGAAGTCCAGGAAGCTCAGAGAGTCCCAAAGAAGTTGGACTCAAGGAAGCACACATCAAGGTACATCATAATCACATTACCCAAGTTTAAAGATAAGGAGAGAATCTTAAAAGCAAAAAGAGACAAGGAGACAGTTGCCTACAAAGGAGTGCCCCTTAGACTATCAGCTGATTTCTCATAAGAAACCTTGCCTGCAAAAAGGGGCTAGAAAGAAGTATTCAAAGTCATGAAAGGCAAGGACCCACATCCAGGATTACTCTCTCCAGCAAAGCTATCATTTTGAATGGAAGGGCAGATAAAATGCTTCTCAGTTAAGGTCAGGTTAAAGGAGTTCCCATCACCAAGACTTATTATATGAAATGTTAAAGGGACTTATTTAAGAAATAGAAGAAGATCAAAAACTATAAACAGTAAAATGACAACAAACTCACAATTATCAACAACTGAACCTAAAAAAACAAAGACTAAGTGAACAACTAGAACAGGAACAGGATCACAGAAATGGAGATCATATGGAGGGTTATCAGTGGAGAGGGGGATGGAGAGAATGGGGGGAAGGTGCAGGGAATAAGAAGCATAACTGGTAGGCATAAAATACACAGGGAGAGGTTAAGAATAGTATAGGAAATAGAGAAGCCAAAAAACTTATATACACAACCATGGACATGAACTATAAGAAGGGGGAATGCTGGAGGGCGGGAGTGCAGGGTAGAGGAAGGATAAAGGGCATAAAAATGTTGGGACAACTGTAATAGCATAATCAATAAAATATACTTTAAAAAACAATATTGCTATTTTATGGTAATATGTGTGAATAAATCAGATTATATTTTGTGGGGGCATCTAATGAAACTTTTTAATAAATAGCAATTTTAAGTAAGTGATTGAGAGTAAAATGAGAATGTGTCCCAATACTCTGCCATTGCTGTCTAATCCCCATGGAAACATATTAGTGCTTTGGTTGATTAAGAAGTTGTCTCCAAAACACATTTCATAGCTGCAAGATTGTTTTGATTTGATTAATTGATATTAGAGGAAAGTTTTGGCTCATACATTTATTAGGTTTCAAGCCACGTGGTCATGTGAGGAAATGGTACCAAGTGCTGGTGTTCCAAGACTCTAGTTCATATAAATGTGACAACAGCAACCATGGTGGTGACAGCCACAGAAAAAGTAACTCATGTGGAATATTGATAGTGTGACAAGAGCTTTCCATGTCCTGCTCTGGCTGGGTGGCTCAGTTTGTTGGAGCATTGTCTGGTACACCAAAAGGTTGTACATTTAATCCTCATTGGGCATGCATATGGGAGGAAACTGATAGATGACTTTCTCTCACATCAATGTTTCTCTGTCACATTGATGTTACTCTCTTTCTCTCCCTGTCTTCCTCTCTCTAAAATTAATAAACATATCCTTGGGTGAGGATTAGCTCATTTAACTTGTTAGGTGGTTACTGTTTTTTATGCCCATTGCATGAGGAAATGGAGGCTTATGCACATTGTCTAAGATCACATAGTAAAGGGTAATTTGACTTCAGAGCTTGCAAAATGTTCTCTCCCTGAAAATATTGTCATGCCCTGCCTACAGAAAATTGAATTCTGCATGCTGCTGGAAAGCTAGGTAGTTTGATGTGCAAAGTAAAGCAGTAGGCCTTGTATATGTTCTCCAAAGAGAGTTCCAAGTGGTTTATGTCTGCCCACACCTGCCTCTCTCTGTAGTCACACTAGGTAAGTAGAATCCCAGCCTATCAGGTGCTGTGTAGCTGTGGGGGACTTGTGCCTTAAATGGGCCATTAATAGGATCTGCCATTAAGGTTCCCAGAGGGTAAACTAGACCAAGTCATACCCATCACCTTCAGAATCAAAATTAAAGAATTTTTTAAAAATATATTTTATTGATTATGCTATTACAGTTGTCCCATTTCTCCCCTATCATTCCCCTCCACCCTGCACACCCTCTCCCACCCACATTCCGCCCTTTAGTTCATGTCCATGTGTCATAAGTTCTTTAGCTTCTACATTTCCCACACTATTCTTGCCCTCCCCCTGTCTATTTTCTACCCACTATTTATGCCACTCATTCTCTGTACCTTCCCCCCTCTCTCCTCCTCCCATGCCCCTGTTGCTAACCCTCCATATGATCTCCATTTCTGTGGTTCTGTTCCTGTTCTAGCTGTTTGCTTAGTTTGCTTTTGTTTTAGGTGTGGTTCTTAATAGCTGTGAGTTTGCTGTCTTTTCACTGTCATATTTTTGATCTTCTTTTTCTTAGATAAGTCCCTTTAACATTTCATATAATAAGGGCTTGGTGATGATGAACTCCTTGAATTTGACCTTATCTGAGAAGTGCTTTATCTGTCCATCCATTCTAAATGACAGCTTTGCTGCATAGAGCAATTTTGGATGTAGGTCCCTGTTTTTCAAGATTTCAAATATTTCTTTCCAGCCCCTTCTTGCCTGTAAGGTCTCTTTTGAGAAATCAGCTGACAGTCTGATGGAAGCTCCTTTGTAGGTGACTGTCCCCTTATCCCTTGCTGCTTCTAGAATTCTCTCCTTCATTTGAATCTTGGCTAATGTAATTACGATGTGCCTTGGTGTATTCCTCCTTGGATCCAACTTCTTTGGGACTCTCTGAGCTTCCTGGACATCCTGGTAGTCTATTTCCTTTGCCAGATTGGGGAAGTTCTCCTTTATTATTTGCTCAAATAAGTTTTCCACTTGTTGCTCTTCTTCTTCCCCTTCTGGGACCCCTATAATTCGGATGTTGGGACATTTAACGATGTCCTGGAGGTTCCTAAGCCTCTCCTCATTTTTTTGAATTCTTGTTTCTTCCTTCCTTTCTGTTTGGTTGTTAGTTTCTTCCTTCTGGTCCACTCCATTGATTTGAGTCCCAGTTTTCCTTCCATCTCTATCAGTTCCCCATGCATCTTCATTTCACATATTGTAGCCTGCATTTTTTCATCTAATTTGTGAGCAAAATCAACCAATTCTGTGAGCATCTTGATGACCAGTGCTTTGAACTGTGCATCTGATAGGTTGGCTATCTCTTCACTGCTTAGAGGAATTGGCTCTGGGGATTTTATTTGTTCTCTGGTTTGAGCCATTTTTGGTGGGTTTTTTTGTTTGTTTTGTTTTGGTTTTAGTCTGGTCGCGGCTATTACGTAGTGAGGGATGGAGCCTTAGGTGTTCCTCAGGGCAGGGCAGCCCAGTCGCTGGGTTGTGACGCTGTATGTGGGGGCGGGGTCCGAGAGGGAAGAATGGTGCCTGTTCTGCTCTCTCCTGGACTCCAGTCCCTTCCACCACTTCCCCTTCGCCTGGATTATTGGTCTGGATGAATGGTTGTTGGACTTCCGTACAGTTCAATTTTCTATCAGTTCTGGTTATTTTCTTGTTTCTAAATATTTGTTGTCCTTAATTTTGGTTGTAAGAGGAGGCACAGTGTGTCTGCCTATGCCTCCATCTTGGCCGGAAGTCTGTGCTGTTTCGGCTCCTCCAAGGTCTAAAGAATGTTTTGTAAGTTAATTTCATAGAACAAAATGATGATTATTTGTTACTATAAATGACAGGTAAAAAGAAAAAGTGCATGCTACTGGCTTTGTAAGATAGGGCATAAAAGACAAGTATCTTGACACTGTATTATAGATAAGACCTTGCTCTCTGAACACCTGTCTGGGCTCAGAGGTGAGCATTCAGGTTCACACCTTGTCTTATCTTCATTACCTCCTTTATTTTTTAACATTTTCATGTTGGTCCAAAGGGGAGCCATTGTTTTGAACCAAAAGGTACAATCCAGTGGAGCTAGAAATATGTATTTTGACACAACTCCAATATGATTGTATTAGGAGATGAGGTCTTTGGGATGTGATTAAATCTAGATGTGGCCATGAGAATGGAGCCCCCATGATTGCATTAGTGCCCTTATAAGAAGAGAGAGACAGAGAACCCAGGCTGGGTGTCTCAGTTGGTTGGAGCATTATCCCCATAACACCAGAATGTTACAGGTTCGATTCCCAGTTAGGGCACATACCTAGGTTGCATGCTTGATCCCTGGTTGGGAAGTGTATGGGAGGCAACTGATCTATGTTTCTCTCTCATATTACTTCCTCTCTCTCCCCCTTTCTCTTTCTCTTTAAAATCAATGAATGTCCCATATCCTCAGTGAGGATTAGAAAAAAAGAGAGAAATCAGAGCTTCCTCTCTCTGCCATGTGACTCTGTAGCCTGCAAGAGTTCCCTCACTAGAACCTAGCCCTGTGGGCACTCTCATCTTGGACTTCTCATCCTTCAGAACTGTGAGAAGCAGTTCCTGATATTTAAGACCCTGCCTGTGGTATTTGTTATAGAAGCCTGAGCTGATTATGCATTATTTTTTTTGAAGGTCAGGAAAAATGTTTTACCCCAACATCTAACACACTGTCTGAAATACAAGGGGAGCCCAATAGAAGTTTTTGAGTTGATGACAGTGAGACATATGTTCTCAGCTCTACAGTTCAGTGTCCACTCCCAGTCTGGTAAGCCCTAGAGGCCAGCTTCTCCTGTCTATCTTCTCCCATGCCCCGTCCACCTGCAGAGCCAGCAGTGGCCTGGAGACACTTTCTTATTTAGCACTTTCTCATTCAGCATTACTATACTTCTGACTCTTATGCCTCTCTCTTCCACTTTGTTTTTTAAATTGTGATAAAAAAACATAGTATAAAATGTATCATCTGAACCATTGTAAGTGTACAGTTCAGTAGTGTTAAATATATTCAGGTCATAAAACAGATCTCCAGAACTTTTTCATCTTGTAAAACTTAAACTTTATATTTGTTAAACAAACTCCCTTTCCATCTCCTTCCAGTCTCTGATAACCACTATTCTACTTTCTGTTTCTATGAATTTGACTATTTTAATGACTCTTATAAGTGAAATTACAGTGTTTAGGTTTTTCATGTCTGGCTTATTTCACTTAGAATAATATCCTTCAGGTTCATCCATACTGTCATATGTGACAATATTCCCTCATTTTTAAGGTAGAATAATACTCCACTGTATGTATGTACTACATTTCATTTATCTAGTCATCTGCCAGACATTTGGATTGCTTCCATCCTATGGCTATTATGAGTAATGCTGCTATGAACATGGATGGGCAAATATCTCTTTGAGTCCTGCTTTCAATTCTTTTGGGTAAATACTCTGAAGTGGGATTGCTGGATCATATGGTATTCTTATTTCAATTTTTTTAGGAACTTCCATAGTGGTTGTGTCACCATAAAACAGTCTGATGGGATACCAGGGGAGTCTCCACCTGCTGGTCAAGATGGAGGCAGGGGAGATTCTTACACTGAGTATGCCCAAAGCTAGAGATATGTATGGATGGGGCCCCAGCTATGCAAGCTAAAAATGTAGATGGATAGGGCCAAAGTCCTAAAGCTAGAAAGATGAATGGATAGGGCACTGAGTGTCAAAAGCTAGAAAATAATTGGATTAGAAAAAAAGCTCTTCCCTCTCTATCTATATAAGAGCTGCAGGCTTTAGCAGGAGGATGGAGATGGTCTTTGACATGGGAATCCACCATCCTCTCAGGTTGTGGTACCCAAATAAGCTTCTTTACTTTTTGCACCAACACCTGCCTCATGAATTTGGCTTTTTGTGGCAACAGACAGCTGAACCTCTGTCTTTGTTCTGTAACAGCTGCACCATTTTACAATGCCACCAACAGTGCATGATGGTTCCAATTTCTCCACATCCTCATAAACACTTGTTATTTTGTTTTTCTTTTAAATTTTTGATAGTAACCATCTTAATGGGTGTGATGTGGTATCTCATTTGGTTTTAATCTGCATTTCTCTGATAACTAATGATGTTGAGCATATTTTTATATACTTGTTGGCCATTTGTATATCATTTTTGGAGAAATATCTATTCAAGATTTTTGCTCATTTTTAAATCAGGTTATTTGATTTATTGTTGATTTGTAGGAGCTCTTTTATATATTCTAGATATGAATCCCTTATAAGATGTATGATTTGCAAATATATGCTCCCATTCTGGGAGGTTTATGATGACTGATTAAATATCTCTACTAGTAATTGGTCTGTTCAGGTTTTCTATTTATTTATGCGTCAGTCTTTCTAGGTTGTGTGCTTCTAGAAATTTATCCATTTCTTATAGGTTCTGATTTGTTTGCATAGAATTGTTCATAGTGGTCTCTTATAATTCTTAGTATTTTTGTGTTATCAAGTGTAATGTCTCCTCTTAAATTTATTTATTTTTGATGGACAGACCCTGCCTCAGGTTTATTTGCACAAACACCACAGGAGGACCCCAGGCTCAGGGGCACACCAGTGTTTCTGTTCTCATGTCAGCACACAGAGGCCTCTACTGTAGAGTCTTTGCAGGGGCCTGGGCATCTTTGGGAGCCTGAGACTGAGCCTGAGCTGCAGCTGCATCTGCAGCCTGGAGCTTGGTTTAGACCTTGGCCTTGGTCTTTGGTGGGTAGAGACAGAGACCCTTGGCAATGCAGGCACGAGCACTCTGCTTGAGCTTGGGGTTAGCAGTGTAAGCAAGTTGACTGAGCTTGTGGCTGCTGCCTTTGGGATCTTGGGCTTTATCTCCTTGGTCTTGACTGGGGCCTTGATAGCCTCAGCATGTACACTCATAGCCTTGGTGTTGTTGGCCTGCATTTTCTTCAGGTCCTTCTTATACTTCTTGGCAAAGCACATGTTCCTCAGGAACTTGGGGTCTACCCCCTTCAGAGATTTGTATCTTTGTGATGGGGGTTTCTTGATGCCATTTTTGTGCCATTTTGGGGACTGGTTATGTGTGATGTGGTTCTTGGACTTGGCCATCTCCACGCCCAAGTCTGCAGCTCTCGAAGCGCCTGAAACTGGAAGAGAAAGAGTTCTTAAATTTCTGATTTAATTTATTTGAGTCTTCTCTTTTTCCATTTCTTAGTGAGTTTAGCAAAAAGTTTGTCAGTTTTATAAATATGTTCATAAAAGCAGCTTAGTTTCATTGATCTTTAAAACTTTTTTTAGTCTCTATTTTACTTACTTCTGCTCTGATCTTTATTTCCTTCCTTTCTGTAACTTTGGGCTTTGTTTCTTCTCCTTTTTCTAGTTCTATGAGGTATATAAAGTTAGGTTATTTGAGATCTTTCTTATTTCTTTTTTTTAGTATATTTTATTGATTATGCTACTACAGTTGTCCCATTTTTTATCTCTTTTATCCCCCTCCTCCCTGCATTCCCCTCACCCTCCTGCATCCTCCTCTCCTTAGGTCATGTCCACGGGTTGTCCATACAACTTTTGGCTTTTCCATTTCCTGGACTATTCTTAACCTCCTCCTATCTATTTTGTGCCTACCTATTTATGTACCTTTTTTCCCCCATTCTCTCCATCCCCCTTCCCACTGATGACCCTCCATATGATTTCCATTTCTGTGATCCTGTTCCTGTTCTAGTTGTTTGCTTAGTTTTTTTTTTTTTTTTTAGGTTCAGTTGTTGAACCTAAAAAACTGAAGGTTTTTTAGGCTCACAACTAACTAGAAATAGTTGTGAGTTTGTTGTAATTTTACTGTTCATAGTTTTTGATCTTCTATTTCTTAGATAAGTCCCTTTAACATTTCATATAATAAGGACTTGGTGATGATGAACTCCTTTAACTTGACCTTATCTGGGAAGCACTTTATCTGCCCTTCCATTCAAAATGATAGCTTTGCTGGAGAGAGTAATCCTGGATGTGGGTCCTTGCCTTTCATGACTTTGAATACTTCTTTCTAGCCCCTTTTTGCAGGCAAGGTTTCTTATGAGAAATCAGCTGATAGTCTAAGGGGCACTCCTTTGTAGGCAACTGTCTCCTTGTCTCTTTTTGCTTTTAAGATTCTCTCCTTATCTTTAAACTTGGGTAATGTGATTATGATGTACCTTGATGTGTGCTTCCTTGAGTCCAACTTCTTTGGGACTCTCTGAGCTTCCTGGACTTCCTGGAAATCTATTTCCTTTGTCAGATTGGGGAAGTTCTCCTTCATTATGTTTTCAAATAAGTTTTCAATTTCTTGCTCTTCCTCTTGTCTGCCTGGCACCCCTGTGATTCGGATGTTGGAAGATTTAAAGTTGTCCCAGAGGTTTCTAAGCCCCTCATTTTTTTTGAGTTCTTGTTTCTTCATTCTGTTCTAGTTGGAAGTTTTATTCTATCTTTTGTTTCAAATTGTTGACTTGAATCCAAGTTTCCTTCACCTCACTGTTGGTTCCCTGTATATTTTGCTTTATTTCACTCCATGTAGCCTTCATTTCTTCCTTCATTTTGTGACTGAGCTCAATCATTTCTGTGTGTATCCTGATTCCAAGTGTTTTTAAATATATTTTATTGATTATGCTATTACAGTTGTTCCATTCCCCCCTTCATTCCCCTCTGCCCTGCACACCCTCTCCCACCCACATTCCCTGTTTTAGTTCATGTCCATGTGCCATAAGTTCTTTAGCTTATACATTTCCCATACTATTCTTGCTGTTCCCCTGTCTATTTTCTACCTACCCTCTATGCTACTTATTCCCTGTACCTTTCCCCCTCTCTCCTCATCCCACTCCCTTGTTGATAACCCTGCATGTGATCTCCATTTCTGTAATTCTGTTCCTGTTCTAGTTGTTTGCTAAGTTGATTTTTGTTTTTTGTTTTAGGTGTGGTTGTTAATATCTGTGAGTTTGCTGTCTTTTTATAATACATGTTTTTTTTTTAATCTTCTTTTTCTCAGATAAGTCCCTTTAACATTTTATATAATAAGAGCTTGGTGATGATGAACTCCTTGAACTTGACCTTATCTGAGAAGCGCTTTATCTGCCCTTCCATTCAAAATGATAGCTTTGCTGGATAGAGTAATCCTGGATGTAGGTCCTTGCCTTTCATGACTTCGAATACTTCTTTCCAGCCTCTTCTTGCCTGTAAGATCTCTTTTGAGAAATCAGCTGACAGTCTGATGGGAACTCCTTTGTAGGTAACTGCCTCCTTTTTTCTTGCTGCTTCTAGGATTCTCTCCTTCATTTTAATCTTGGGTAATGTAATTATGATGTGCCTTGGTGTGTTCCTCCTTGGATCCAACTTCTTGGGGACTCTCTGAGCTTCTTGAACTTCCTAGAAGTCTATTTTCTTTGCCAGAACGGGGAAGTTCTCCTTTATTATTTGCTCAAATAAGTTTTCCACTTGTTGCTCTTCCTCTTCTGGTACCCCTATAATTTGAATGCTGGAATATTTAAAGATGTCCTGGAGGTTCCTAAGCCTCTCCTCATTTTTTCGAATTCTTGTTTCTTCCTTCTTTTCTGTTTGGTTGTTTGTTTCTTCCTTCTGGTCCACTCCATTGATTCGAGTCCCAGTTTTCTTCCCATCATGATTGGTTCCCTGTACATTTTCCTTCATTTCACTTATTGTAGCCTTCATTTTTTCATCTAATTTGTGAGCAAAATCAACCAATTCTGTGAGCATGCTGATCACCAGTGCTTTGAACTGTGCATCTGATAGGTTGGCTATCTCTTTATCACTTAGGTGTATTTGTTCTGGAGCTTTGATATGTTTTTCTGTTTGGGCCTTTAAAAAAATTTTTTGGTGTTGTAGCGCCTGTTAAGTAGTGAGTGGCGGATCCTTAGGTGTTCACTAGGGTGGGGCAACCCAGTTGCTGGGTTGTGATGCTATATGTGGGGCAGGGGTCTGAGAGGGAGCAATGGTGCTTGTTCTGCTCTCTGCCAGATTTCAGTCACTTCCTCCACTCCCCTCAAGAAAACTGGTCCTTTTGGTGCTGATTCCCTTGTGGGTGGGTTTGTGTACATTCTAGGACCCTGTAGGTCTCTCCAACAAACTCTCCTGTGAGGCTGGGAGTCTCTCCTGGCACCTCAACCCCCACAGGTGTTTTCAGTCATTGTTTTGAGGCTTTAGTTCCTTGTTTGGGGGCTCTGGGTTGCACAGTCTATCCTGTTCCCCAGTTTCTCCTGGTTTATCTGTGTGCAAATATGGGCATGTCCAGTCTGCCAGCCACCCTGTATGCCATGCCCCTCCACAATCTGCCACCTTGCTGGGTCTGCCAGCTGCAAACCTGTACCCAGATCTGCCAGCCACTGCCTGTGTGCTCCAGGTCTGAAAGCCACCACTTTTTTTTTCTGCAACCCCTCTCAGGCTGGTTGCCCAACTCCATCCCTCCTACCAGTCTGGATGAATGTGTCTATTTTAATTCCTTGGTTGTTGGACTTCCATACAGTTCAATTTTTCTATCAGTTCTGGTTGATTTTTTTTGTTTCTAAATTTTTTTGTCCTTACTTTGGTTGTGCAAGGAGGCACAATGTGTCTACCTATACTTCCATCTTGGCTGGAAGTCCTGATTCCCAGTGTTTTGAACTCTGCTTCAGAGAGGTTGTCTATCTCCTCATCACTTAGTTCTTTTTCTGGAGTTTTGACTGTTTTTTCATTTGGGCATTCTTCTTCTCAGCACACTAGTTATATAGTAAGGGGCAGAGCCTTAGGTATATGCCAGGGTGGGGTAACCCTCTTTGCTAGGTTGTGGTGCTATCTGTGGGAAAGGGGTCAGAGAGGGAACAATGCCAATTGCTAGGCTCTCATCTCACTTTCCATCACTTCCTTTGCTTCCCACAAGCAGATTTTGCCCTGTCAGGTGCTAATTCAAAGGTGGGTGTATTTGTGTATGTTCTAGGATCCTGTGGGTCTTTCCAACAGACTCTGTTGTGAGACTGGGAGTTTCTCCTCCTGCCACAATTCCCACAGATTTTTACAGCCAGAGGTTTTGAGTCTTTAGTTTCCCTCACTGAAACCCTGGATTTTGCTCCCCAGTTGTCCTTCCCAGCTTATCCACACACAAATGTGGGACTGTCTGGTCAGCCAGCCCCCACATCACCTGAGTGGTCTGCCACCTTCCCTTGCTGCCCATTGTCGCTACCCCCATCACCACCCTTCCTACCAGTCTGCATGAATGTTTCTTTAACTCCTTGGTTGTCAGACTTCTATCCAGTTTGATTTTCTGGAAGTTATGGTTGTTTTTATTTTTAAATAAGTTGTTATCCTTTTTATGGTTGTACGAGTAAGTGAAGTATTTCTACCGATGCCTCCATCTTAGCCTGATATTTTTTATTTATTGAGGGTAGGTATTTACCACTATCAACTTCCCTCTGTGAACTGCTTTTGCTGCCTTTGTAGGTTTGGTATGTTGTACTTCCAGTTTTATTTGTCTCAAGATATTTTACAAGTTTTCTTTTGATTTTTTCTTTGGCTCATAGATTATTCAGAAGCATGTTGTTGAATCTCATATATTTGTGAAATTCCCAGTTTTCTGTTTGTTATTTATTTCTAGTTTCATACTATCGTGGTTAAAAAAGATACTTGGTATGATTTCAATCTTATGTTTATTAATATTTGTTTTATGTCCTAACATGAAATCTCTCCTGGAGAATGTTCCATATGCACTTGAGTTGAATGTGTGTCCTGTTTCTCTTTGATGGAGTGTTCTGTACATGCCAACTAAGTCAATCTGATCTAACATGTAACTTAAGTCCAACGTTTCCTTATTGATTTTCTGTCTGGATGATCTGTCTATTGATTAAAGTGGAATATTGAATTCTTGTACTATTAAGTATAGTTACCTCTTCTTCCTTTTGTTTTGTGGTTGCATGGATATAATTTCCTATTCTTTCTTTTAGACTTTGTGTGTCCTTAGAGCTACATAATTGACATTACTATAGCAGACTTCCTTGGGCCTAGCAAGAAACTACCTGTGACAATAGACAATTTCAAGTTTTCACTGGGTGCTACTAAAACACACAGATCTCCATGAGATTGATACCGACTGATTTTTCCAGCTGTGCTCCAGTATATTGCAATATACCATGGATGAGGTATCTATCTCCCTGATATGCTTGAGTACTCTTATTCCCTGGGACAGTCAGAGCCAGGGACTGATTCCTGTGTAGACTGCATCACTCTGAGAAGTAGAGTTACCATCGATCTAACCTTGATATGCCATATATGCTGGATTGGCTGGATGTGCTGGATTTGCCTCTCAATTCTCTGTTTGAAATGTCTTCCCTAGAGGCCTATAATTTTATCATTGACATACATTTGTTCATGTTTTGAAAGCTTATTGTAACCTCACATATTATATTAGTCATCTTAAGCCAGGGAGGAAAACATCTTGGGATATGACTCTTTCAAATGCAGCTGCAAGGGCCCTGTGTTTGAGAGGCAATAAAGTATGGCAGAGAAAGCACACAGAAATATGGGTTTAGATGTTATACATCACATAAGCAAAAGGAAAGACAAAGATCACATGATTATATCTATTGATGCAAAAAAGCATTTGATAATGTAATGTACATTACATTTGATAATGTAAAAACGCTCAGCAAAGTGGGAGTAGAAGGAGCATTCTTTTTTTTTTTTTTAAGATTTTATTTATTATTTATTTATCTTTTAGAGGGGAAGGGTAGGAGAGAAGGAGAGGGAGAGAAATATCAATGTACGGTTGCCTCTCGTGTGTCCCCTGCCGGGAACTGGCCTGCAACCCAGGCATGTGCCCTGACTGGGAATCGAACCTCGATCCTCTGGTTCGCAGGCCCGCGCTCAATCCACTGAGCTACACCAGCCAGGGCTGAAGGAGCATTCTTCAACATGATAAAGGCCATATACAAGAAACCTACAGCCAACATCATATTCAATGGGCAAAAACTAAAAGCTTTCCCACTAAGATCAGGAACAAGACAAAGATGTCCACTTTCACCACTTCTATTCAATATAGTATTAGAAGTCCTAGGCACAGAGATCAGACAAGAAAGAGAAATAAAAGGCATACAAATAGGAAAGGAGGAAGTAAAATTGTCATTGTTTGCAGTTGATACTATAATATTATAGTATACATAGAAAACTATAGACTCCACCAAAAAACTGGTCGACCTAGTAAGTGAATTTGGCAAAACAGCAGGGTTCAAAGTCAATATTCAGAAACCAAAGGAGTGTTTATAGACCAGCAACCAAAGATCAGAATCAGAAATCAGGAAAAAAAATCCCATTTGGTATAGCAACAAGAAAAATAAAATATCTAGGAATAAACCTAACCAAGGAGGTAAAAGACCAGTACTCAGAAAACTACACAACACTGAAGAAAGAAATTAAGGAAGACACAAACAAATGGAAGCATATACCATATTCAGGGGTTGGAAGAATCAACATCATCAAAATGTCCACATTACCCAAAGCAATTTATAGATTCAATACAATCCCTATTAAAATACCAATGACATATTTCACAGATACTGAACAAACATTTAAAAAATTTATATGGAAACATAAATAATCCCGAATAGCCACAGCAATTTTGAGAAAGAAGAAAAAAGTAGGAGAGAATCACAATATTGATCTCAAACTATATTACAAGGCCAGAGCAACCAAAACAGTATGGTACTGGCATAAGAAAAGACACATAGACCAATGGAACAGAACAGAGACCCAGGAATAAACCCAATTAGAAGTCTCTATGGCAAATTAGAAGGCTAGTCTCTATGGCCAATTAATATTCGACAAAGGGGGCAGAAGTATAAAATGGAGTGAAAATATCCTCTTCAACAAATGGTGTTGGGAGATCTGGACAGCTACATGCAAAAAAAATGAAACTATATCACTAACTTACACCATACACAAAACTAAATTCAAGGTGTGTAAAATACTAAATGTAAGTCATGACACCATGAAAGTCCTAGAGGGGAACATAGGCAGGAAATTCTCAGATATCCCATGCAGCAATATTTTCACCAATATGTCCCCTAGACCAAGGGCCATAAAGGAAAGAATAAACAAATAAGATCTCATCATAATAAAAGCTTATGCAGAGCTAAAGAAAACAGCATGAAAATAAAAAGAGAACCAACCATATGGGAAAACATATTTGAGAATGATACCTCAGTCCAGGGTTTGACCTACAAAATATATAAAGAACTCACATGGCTCCACTCCAGGAAGACAAACAACATAATTAAAATATGTGCAAAGACTTCAACGGACATTTCTCCATGGAGGACATACAGAGGGCCCAGAGACATAAGAAAAGATGCTCAGCATCACTAGCAATCAGAGAGATGAAAATTAAAACCACAATTAGATACCACTTCACACTGGTCAGAATGGCCATCAGAAACAATTCAACAAACAAGTGTTGGAGAGGTTGTGGAGAAAAGGAAACCCTAGTGCACTGTTGGCGAGAATGCAGACTGGTACAGCCAGTGTGGAAAACAGTATGGAATTTCCTCAGAAAACTGAAAATGGAACTGCCTTTTGCCCTGACAATTCCACTGCTGGAAGGAACTATACCCTAAAAATCCTGAAACACCAACCCAAAAGAACCTATGCACCCCAATGTTCATAGCAGCACAATTTACAATAGCCAAGTGCTGGAAGCAACCTAAGTGCCCATCAGTAAATGAGTGGATCAAACAACTATGGTACATTTACACAATGGAGTTCTATGCAGCAGAAAGAAAGAAGGAGCTCCTACCCTTTGCGACAGCATGGATGGAATTGGAAAGCATCATGCTAAGTGAAATAAGCCAGGCAGTGAAAGATGAATACCATATGATCTCACCTTTAACAGGAACCTAATCAAAACAAACAAACAAGCAAAATACAACCAGAGACATTGAACTAAAGAACAAACTGACAGTAACCAGAAGGGAGAGGGGAGAGTGATAACATTAGATAATGGGGGGGTCATCAAGGGACATGTACAAAGGACACATGGACAAAGCCAAAAGCAGTAGGTTTGAGGGTGGGAGGTGGAGATGTGTGGGGCATGGGGTGTGGTGGGGCGAAAATTGGGAAAACTGCACTTGAACAATAATTGAAATAAAAAGAAATATGGGTTTAGAGAGCTGAATTCTAATTCTTGGTCTATTGCTAATATATTGTGTGACCCATGGAAGTAATTATACTTTTCTGGGTATCTATTTTTCTTATTTAAAGTAATAATTAATTGTGAGAAATACTGATATCTTTTATTTGTTGTATGTTCACTCTGTGCCAGAATCTATATTAAGTGTTTTATATGCATTTCTTTTTTCTTTTTTCTTTTTTTAATCAGTATTTTTTAAATTGTTGATATTGTACAGTTTTCTGTCTTTCACCCCGCGCCCAGCCCACTGCCCCAGACCTCCCCACCTTCCTCCCATTTCCACCCCCCATAGTTTTTGTCCGTGTGTCCTTTATACTTGTTGCTCTAAACCGTTCCCCTTTTCCCCTGAAACTCCCTCCCCTCTCCCCTCTGGTCACTGTCAGACTGTTCTCAAATTCAGTGTCTTTGTTTATATTATGCTTGTTTGTTTGTTTTGTTGATTAGGTTCCTGTTAAAGGTGAGATCATATGGTATTTGTCTTTCACTGCCTGGCTTATTTTGCTTATCATGATGCTCTCCAATTCCATCCATGCTGTCGCAAAGGGTAGAAGAAGCTCCTTCTTTCTTTCTGCTGCATAGAATTCCATTGTGTAAATGTACCACAGTTTTTTTATCCATTCATTAACTGATGGGCACCTAGGTTGCTTCCAACGCTTGGCTATTGTAAATTGTGCTGCTATGAACATAGGGGTGCATAGGTTCTTTTTCTTTTGATCTTCACAAAAACTCTTTCTTGAAGATTAGTTGTATTTCTTGTGATTGAAGAAATTGAAGGTCTGAAAGTTAAGCAATATGCTTAACTAATAAATGACAGAGCTGGGATCGAAACTCAGATTTATCCATTAAGTTATATGATTACATCACCTCTGAGTTTCTTTCCATTTATGCCATTCCATGAATATACCAGATTGTAGAAGATCTTCTGAAGTCTTTGAAGTCTTGCAGTTATTAATGTTTGAGCTTCAGAGTTACATAATTGTAACTACAAACAAAAGCATACTATGTATTGGGGGACTAATTTTTTTAAATACCAGTCTTCATTCCTTCTGGAATTCTAGTTACATGTTTGACAGTTTTATTTTATCCTGAATGTATTTTAATAGCATTTACTCTTCCTGTGCTGCAATCTATATAGTAATATCCTCAGGTTCATCTTCAGTTTACTAATTCTTCCTTTATTTTTGTCTAATTTTTAAACTCAACCACCAAGGTGTTTTAATATCATCAATCATATTTTTATTGCTGTAGTTCTATTCCTTTTAAAAATAGCATCTTATTTGCTTCTTACATTTTTATTATTTTTTATCTTAAACCATTTCAAATTTTTATTTTTTTAATCTTTATACAATAGTTCTAAAGAATTGAATCCTGATCTTTATTTTGTCTGCTGATTCCCATTGATAATGGTTTCCTTCTTCATGTGCTGTGTGTGAACTGGGTTTTGAGAATTACGTTCTGCATTGGTTTTCTAGGTGATTTAAAATTTTAAGATCTCCTAAAACTTCTGGGAAATCTAGCCTGGAGTTTTGAATTCCTGGGGGGAACTTAAAAAATAAACCAGTTAGATATGGTACATTTACACAATGGAATTCTATGCAGCAGAGAGAAAGAAGGAGCTTCCACACTTTGCAACAGCATGGATGGAACTGAAGAGCATTATGCTAAGTGAAATAAGCCAGGTAGTGAGGGTGGCTCAAATACCATATGATCTCACCTTTAACCAGAACCTAATCAACAAAAGAAAAAAGCAAACAAAATATAACCAGAGACACTGAAATTAAAAACAATCTAACAGTAGCCGGGGGTGGGGTGAAGGGGACAGTTGGGGAGAAGGGTTTTCAGGAACTACTATAAAGGACACATGGACATAACCAAGGGGGAGGGTGGAAGCAAAGGAGGGAGGTGGGTTTGACTGGTGGAGCAGGGAGTAGTGGGGAGAAAATGCAGACAACTATAATTGAACAATAATAAAGTAATTAATTTATAAAAAAGATAGAAAGGCTTTCTCTTTCTCTGCTTGTGCTGGAAGTAAATTGTTCCTTAGTTCATTGTTTCCTGATTTCCTTTGAGAGTTGTGTCTTTGTATGAGAGTTTCACCTCCTGTCTCCTCTGGGTGACCGAGTCTGCACATTTTCCCCTCCTCTGTGTTGTCACAGTGTGGGCTTACAGAGGTCTCACTCTGATTTTTGGTTTCTTCTTTACTTCTGGACTTTGGAGAGTTCTTTTTTTGAGAACCCAAATAGATGTTTAAAAGGAATCTCATGTTTTATTTAGTATTTTAAATTGTATTGTAGTGGGAAAGCTTCCTGGTTATTAAATTCTTTATATTGTTGGAAATAATGTTCTCTCTTTATTAAATATCATGATAGTTTTTCAAGGTAAGCATAGTTACCTCTAGTTTGCAAATAATAAGGTGCTACACAGGGGTTTAATAACTTGCCCACTGGTAGATGAAGGAGTCTAGACCTGTCCTCGCCCATGCTCTTTCCAATACACACAGGACAGGTGTTGGGTCAAGGATCAAGCCCTGAGTGAGAAGAAAGTGGTCAAGAAGAATTGTCTGCAGTTCCAGTTCTCACATGGATGGAACTGGAGAGTATTATGCTAAGTGAAATAAACCAGGTGTTGAAAGGCAAATTCTCTATGATCTCAACTATAAGTGGAACCTGAAGAACAATCAAACAAACAAGCAAAGTAGAACCAGAGACATGGAAATAAGGAACAAACTGACAGTGACCAGAGGGGAGGGAGGAGGAGAGCAATGGGGAAAAGAAGGGGAAGGGTCTAGTCAAGGAACATATATAAAGGACCCATGGACAAAGACAGCGGGGTGTATTGACTGTGGGAGTGGGTGATGGGTGGGGCAGGGGAGAGCAATGGGAGGAAATTGGGAGAACTGTAATTGAACAACAATAATACAAAATTAAAAAAAATTGTCTGTGGCACTCTGCCTACTTCACAGGTCTCCTAGGACCCGATCTGGAGCCCTAGCCTTTTTAGGGCTGTAGAATCAGAGCACCAAAAATATGTCATCAGGTGATAAACATGACATACAGGGGAAGAAAAAGCAATTGGGTCACAGAGGTGGAGAGTAATGGTTATTCATGAGCTTTTATGAGGTACTTTCCCTGTCCCTTGAGAAAGAAGACACAGGCACCTGTAGAAGTACCCCAGGGAATGCCATACGACAGAAGAGTGTGAGAGCAGGTGACCTCAGAGACAGGTGATGGCCAAAGGCAAAGATGCAAGGTCAGTGCTGTCTGTCAGGTGGTGCTCACATCCTATGAGCATGGCTTTCTTCTTCCAGACAGAGGCTGACACCCACAAGACCCTTCAGATCAATTCATAGCTCAGGTTAGGAAATTTAAAACCAGGAGCATTGAAAACAAATCCCTCGTCTCTACTTTCAGCATTCTCTTTTCTTTGTCCTTGTATTTCAGTTTCCCAAGGGCCTTCACCTTGATTAAGCTGTCAATTGGTAAAAATATTGGGTTTAGGGATCATTATTTGTGGACTTTCAGGCAGGGATTGCAGAGTGAACACCCACCCTTGGCTCTCCTCCTTCCTGTAGCACTGTTAAATGAACAATAAGATGATGATGTTAAAAAGGCATAAACCACCAGGTCAAAAGAAAAGGAGAAGAGATAGCATGTGTCTGCATTTGAATATACAGTGAGGAGGTTTACAAAAGTAGAGGAGAATTTTCAATTGAATGAAGAATATAGAAATAAAGTAAAGGTAGAGCAACAAGTATAAAGGACACACAGACAAAAACTATGGGGGGTGGAAAGGGGAGGAAGGTGGGGAGGGCTGGGGTGGTGGGCTGGGGGCAGGGTAAAAGACAGAAAACTGTACAATATCAACAATTAAAAACTTTACATGCATTAAAAAAAAAGAGATGAAGTAAAGGAAAAAATATGAACTCCAGGAAACTGAATTATTGTGTCAGCCATGAGGCAAATAGCTACTGAATAACATGAATAATCTGTGAATTGCATTTACACAGCTATACTACTGTAATCCCTGAGCAGTGGTGAAACATAAATTATAATATAACTAAATTGGAAAGATGGTGGAAAGAAAATGTATGCTTTTGTGTGTAGGGATGGGCTAAGAATCAATGGATAGTACCTAAAATGGAAAAACCCAGAAGACATAATACATGTAAGTTATTTAGAGACATGGACACAAATACCTAAATAATTGGCTAAAAAATTTGAAAGTGGTTGCCTTGGGGAGCAAAAAGTGGGGCACAAGCTGTTACTGCTGTTTTTTTTTTTTTCTTGTCAACTTGACACTGGTCTGAGCACATGTGTAATTTTGTTCAAAATCAAACAAAAAAACCAATATGCAATTTCATAATAGAAAGTATTTTAGTTTTAAAAAGAAAATAAGAATAGTAAGTGACTCTGAGCCTAACCAGAAATTGGAGTAACTAATAGAAATCCTGGTGGGAAGCCCCAAGGAGACATGAGCACAGGGCATTAGTCCTACTTTGCCCTGCCCCCAGCCAGGTCTGCTTGGCTCACTGTCTATTCCCACATGTGGACCTCGGACTAACTATGTCCTGAGATTGTTTTCTGGACAGACCTGGTTCTGGGACTGTCCTTGAACTGCTCTGTTTTCTCTGGCTTGTTCTTGCTTCTAGAGTCCCCACGTTCTGTTGCCTCCTCTTTTGACTATAGCCTTTTCTTGCTTTACAGCAAGCAGGTCCTAGTTTTGCACTTAGCTGCTTCATTTTGAACCCAGTGCATGCTGGGCATCTGGAGTGGAGGTGGCAGAGAGCTGCCAGGGACTCAAGTCCTGCCTGAAGATGGTTTCCTAGGCAGCAGAGAGTTTTTTAAAAACCTTGACCCTGAACGCATCAAGCTAAGCATGTGCTCCCCAATTGTTCTGCAAATGTTCTCTGTTGTCCCACTTATCCTAAGTTCACAGTTACCTATTTTTTTTTCCTGGCTGTCAAAGACCTTTGAAGTGATTTCCATTCTACATTGTGGTGTGCAAACCTCTGTAGACTCTGGTTTTGATTCATCCCTGTGCCAGCTTAGAAGCACATACAAATTATCTCTTTTGCTGTTAGTTTTCATTACCCATCAAAAATTATGTGTACCAATTCTCTAAAATCTAAACATTAACTAGTATTTTCATTAGAAATGACTTACAAAAAAGGTGATAGCTAGATTTCCTGTCACTAAGAGCTCAAGCTAGTGGTGTGGTGTGAAGGACATGCTCTAGCCTCCTCCTCCATACACTCTAATCTAGCTCGTCTACCCAAGATTACAGCTCTGCAGCACTTTGTATAATCCCTTACTTAACCATTCAGTTAACTTCAAAGGCATGTGTATCTAACAGTTTTGTGCACTTCTGCCAGAAACTCACCTTCTTGAGACCCAGTGGAAGGCTCTTCTCCATAGTGAAGATCCATTATCCTCAATACTTCTTGGTATACCATCTTAATAACATTTTCTGGTTGTCTCAGAATATTGGCATGTTTTGTTTCTCCAAAGGGATGTTCAAGTCCTCCAGCATAGATTTTTCTTTGAGTTCTTTCTTTTTCATAGAATACAGTCCTATTTTAGGCTCACATTGGGCTCTAGAGAAAATGGATACTTTATAATAGACTTCCATCTTTACTAAAAACTTAATAAAATAAAGATGTCAACTTTTGGCATAGTGAAGTCCTGAACTTGACACTTATTTGAAAGTTCAAGATGAGAAAGTTGTTATATATCATCCTCATCACCATTTAGCATTTAATGCTGTTATCAAAATTTGGGATCTGTCTCTTGCAGACCAGAGACACTGAGAGCAGCTCATGCACTATTAATTATACTTGGCAAAAAAGGGAAGCAGTAAAAATAATAGCTCAGACTTGGAACTCAAAACTGAAAGATCTAAGATGATGGATTATTTTCCCTCTTTAGAATAGTTTTGAATCTAACCATTTGTGAGTAAAATGACTTTTGTCTTTATGACTTACAGTATAAACATTGGATCACCTTATGAGTTCAAAGAACTTTATGGCTATTTTCTGTTTTTAGGCAAATATTCTGTCATATTCATACATAACATATTCATACATCAAAAGACAGTACTTGTTTAACAATTGTTAATTGTGTCTTTGTACTGTTAATTACATTAGTTTAATGTTCCTATGCAGTTGCTGATTTCTTAGAGGCTGGAGAGACTCTGTGACCAGTGGTATGCCTTAGGTTTTTCTTCTCCTTTTCCCTTTATTTATCAAGCATTTCTCTGGGTTCCTTTTAGTAGCTTTACTAATGATAAATTATTTAATCTTCACAGGCCATATAAGGTAGTTATCCTGGAATATCCTTATTTTACAGATGAGGAAAACTGAGGCACAGAGATGTTAAATAATTTGTATAAGGTTACAAAGTTAGTGAGTGATACCATCAGGATTCTGACCAGGGAGGTCTGGTTCTGAAAACTACACTCTTAACCAATATGTTACTTTGCAACTCCCAAATCTTTGCTGTTGCTGATTTAAATTGAACAGAATTTAACATTGTGGGAGAAGAAGGAGGAGAAAGTGTTCTCCTCCCATTCTCACATCCAGGCTGGAATATATGTATAGAATTGTACAATGTTTAACTAGGAGACTCATGGAATTTAGCCAACAGTACACTTGCATTTGATTTCCAGCTCTGCAAAATGCAAACAAGTTTTGCCCTTGTTTGTCTCAGGGTCATAGCCTGGCACGGTCTCCCAAATGGTCAGAGGAGAAATTAGAAGTTGAAGGAGTAATAGTTTAAATTGAGGGCTTATAAAGTTAATAGAGTTATTCTTCCGTGTTCTGTCTTCCCTTCTATCTCTCTCTGGTTGAGTGGGGATCAGAAATTGGACTAATATGAGAAACATAGGAGTCTGTGAAGTGTTGTATGTGATGCTGGCCACATCATGCCCTGAATGGGGTTACACAGACTGTGAAACAAAGTGAGGGCTTAGGAATGAAAAGGAGGATGAAAAAGAAATGCTCAGGTAAGTGGAGGATAGAGTTCATTTGAAATGTAGAAATATTCATTGAGAGCTGTGATTTTTTTTGTCCTCTGGCACTTAAGAAAGAGAATCACAGTACCAAAACTTAAATGAAACAACTGTGATTCTTTTTTAGTAAAACAGACTCTGAGAATATACATAATTTTTCTTGCATATATTTGAATATTTAGTTGTAGAGATAGTAAATGTGATAAAATACTAAACAGAAAGGGACATTATTTGAAATAACTAATTGTTAACATGTTTAATTATGAGGATTATGTCCTTGAAAATATAAAAAAGGCCACTCACATTTTCTAACCTTCATATGAAAATTATATAACCAATGTTTGCTCTTTTTTTTGGTAGAGGCATTAGAACTAGCAGACCAATATAGGGTGGAACTAGTTTGGACTTTTGGATGTGGAACCAGGGGCTAAAGAGTAAGATTCTAATCACTGGGATGTGGCCCCAGCATCTAGCCCAAGTATCTGTACCAAAGTGGAAGGAGCCATGAGTAGGGAGCTCTTCATTTAGATCTCATGAAAGAGTTTTTAAAATTAACTTGGAGCTCCCTTTCTGTTTGGGCATCAGAGAGATGCCACTGACATGAGTCACAGAGGCTCAGTCCCCATGTTGTATGAATCTGTAGAGGATTCCAGAGCTGTTCCAGGTCAATTCTATGTGATGTGGAGGTTTAGTGATGTGACCAGGTGCCAAAGACTTGAAGCAGAGAGACTGCACATTGTCTAGGTAGGAGCTAATGTTCAGGAACAATGGGAAGCACACACCTTACAGGTACAGCAAGGGGCCAACACTCTTCTGGAAAAGCACTGGCACTGTAAAGTGGCATTCCCACTCACTGAATATTCTTCCTTGTTCCTGGGTTTCCATGGATCACCCCATTCTCCTAACCAACTTCTTGGTCCTGAGGAAAACTTTGGTTCAGTGAAAGAGCAAGGAGTTTGGATCAGGCAGAGGTGAAATACTATAAGTTGTACAATTTGAGCAAGCTGCCCCTTCTAGACATCGATATTTTCACCTGTAAAGTGTATGCAGAAGACTGTCACATAGAGTAGATGAGAGAATGAATTAACCAGTGGGTGCGTGGATGGTCCTGGTGCTTCCTCTGCTGTTCACTGATGTGCTGTGCTTTCCCAGGGACATGCGTGCTCTAGCATTGAAGTCCAAGGCCAGCTGGACATGAGGAACTGACTTTTCTCTCTGAAGTGAATCTTGTTTCACAAGGATAAAGAATGCTGGTCAGAGGGATTGAGTGTCCTCTGTCCAGGACTGGTTCAGGAGCATCCCTATCCTTTCCAGAATGGCCCTCCTTTCCCTCATTCATTTCATTTGCCTCTTAAACATAATCTCTTCACCCTTACAAAATTATTGTGTCAAAGGCTAGAACATATTTTATAATGTAATAGGGACAGAATCATGGGAGAAACAAGACCTTTTTTTGCATCTCTAAGCTAGGACCTCTCCACACTGTATTCCATATGCAGGAAGGACAACAATTAGATGCTCTGGGCTGACCTGGGAGTCTGGCATGCTGAGTATATTGAGGGCTGTTCTGAGGAAGGACCAAGCAGACCACTGGAAAGCATGCATGCTCAGGGTAGAGAGAAAAGTGACTTTGAAATGATTTGTGGTCTCTTGTTCACAGTATGCACTAGCCTGTCCTTGGCTGTGTCTATGGTCTGGGGCAATAGGATGGGGACACACATAGGAGGAGCTCCCTTGCTAGTCTCTGCCATCCCAGGGTACAGGAGCACTCACTGAGGAGCTCCATGGCAAAGATACTGCACACAGAGGTGACAAAGGGAGATGGTCCTCCTCTGGTAGGGATAAAAGCTGGCAGGTCCAGTGGCTTCTATTGCCATGGAGGTGATGCCTGTATTTGGTAGCCAAGGGAATGGCCCCTTGGCATTGATGTCTGTGTCCTCCACAGGGACAGCTTTTGTGCAGACAGCTGGAAGCATCTCCCCAGGGGGATGGTCTGCTGTGGGAGCAGACACAGTGTTCTGTGAGCTCCCACAGCATGCTGCTTTCTGACCTTTGCAGCTGTGCATGGCAGCACTCAATAGGGACAGGGGCAGAAGCAAGAGGGTAGGAGGGGACAGTACCTGAGATGTCATTGAGGAAGACTCTGGTCTTGAACACTCCTGGGACTTCTTGAGAAGGGATGTGTTTGAAGTGACACTGGGGTTCTGAGATGGTGGGTATGGCTGGGGTGGCATAGGAAACCCGGTTGCATTCATTAGTAACTTACAGTGCACTTATATACAGGTTTATATTGAGGAAATCATTGACAAAAGGAGTCTGACAGGCAGTTGAGTAAGACGATAGATGTGAATATATAACTCAGGTACTCAGAAAATTGAAAGAAAACCCCACAAAAAAAACAAGACAAAAAACAAAGACAAGAATGACTTTGTAGAAAAATGCAAGCCAGACTTCAGAGCCAGAAATTAACTTAGACCTGTGTTCTGAAAGAAAAACACTTGTCTGGAGACAAGGTGGAGTGCAGTGGGAATAAATGAACAGATTAGAACCCATGGAAGCCACAGAAATATGTGCCAGCTGGAGGTATTGTTCATGTCACTGGCCAGAGAAACTCAGGGAGGCTTAGGGAATGCTGGGCCTAAAGATTGAACTGTGTGTGGTATGCAATGTGTGCATGTGTGTATATAGCATGTGTTGGTGTGTGTATGTTTTATGTATGCAATGCATGCATGTGTGTGGAGTGTGTGGTATTGCAAATACTGTATGTATATGTGTGTAGTGCACATGTGTGCTCTTGGACACACACATGATGGAGGGTATGGTGCCAATACTAGAAGGTCAGAATGATTTCTGAAACCAAGAGGTTGACTCTGAATGAACCTTCCACCAGCTGTCCTTGCTGTGTGGGAGCCTTCAGAACTAGAAGTGTAGAATGAGACATCTTCTAGTTGGATAAAGTGAGGTTTTGGGGACCTGGTGTCCATCTGTCTTTGTCTGTGTACATATGGTTGATACTAGGACAATGTTCATTGCTCACATCAGGGATAAAGGAAGAGTTTTACAGATTTAACCATTGTGTAGCTGTTTGTGGGTAGAATATCTTAAATTTCATGTAAAGAGGTAACCCTGGTTGCATTTGCATTACCTCTTGTACTGAGTCCACTGATTTAGTTAAAGTTGACATAAACAATTAGAATGTTTTGACTTTATCCTGATATCCTGAATATTTGCCTAAATGGGCTGAAATGATTTTGAGGTGTGCTGACCCTTCTTTGAGTGATGTGTGCTCCCCACATAAGATAAGTAAAGCCCATTAAAAAACAGGACCAAGAACAATGAATGTTGATGGAGAGCCAATCTGAAAAAGGTGGGATCTCTTTCTTATAGAATGTTGGTTGATCGCTTTTTCAAGATAAATGCCTCAAATATGTCTCCTTCATATTCCCAAATACCTTAATTTCAACTTGAAGCACATGGAGAAAAAAAGAAAGAGGAGAAGAGGGAGGGAGGAACAGGGAGTGAGAATGTGAGAGTACGCAGGCACAGGTCTGGCAGGTGGGTTCTCAGCAGCCTCTCCATCAGATAAGCAGCACTGGGCAGTCAGTTGAATTCAATCATCCCTTCGTTGGGTTTATATTTTCTCCTGAATTTTTACCTACAGTGCATTGATAATATTCTTGGTTAGATGGTGGGACTTTCCAGACTTCACACCAAGCTCATAAAACTCTCCTTTACAATATCCTTCTTCTTTTTTTCAAAGAATAAATGTGGAAACAGAGAAACACCTGTAGAATGAGAGAGAATTACCAATGCAGTGGCACAGTGGCCCAATAGCAGGTTGATGAAGCAGTTTCCCAAATGAATATGTTACATATTAAAGCCCAGCTCTTCAAGGGAAGAAAATAGATGGAAAGGTGATGCCCACATGTTAAGAATTCACACCCTCCTCTGATAACAGCAGAATTAAAAAAGCAATTTTAAACATAGGAGGAAAGAAAAATATGCAAGTGTTACTTGGAGCAGAGCCAAGCTCACCATCCTCCATGCCAAGAACAATTCATTGCTCTGAAGTCACATATCCTCCCGCATGCCAGCCTAGTGTGGCAATTCCAGGGAAGGCCTTTTGCACAATTGGCCATTACCTTGGTTCTTACAGTGTATTCTTGGCATTTTCTGCAGGCTGCACTTTGAAGTGAGTGTACATATGCATGTACATCTCTGAGAGGGATATTGTGACCATCTATCCCACTCTCTACTGCTCTTTATTGTATTACGTCACCTAATGTCATAGTTCCTAAAGTTTAGACCTCCAAAGTCACTTAAAAGAAAAACATACCAGAAAAGAGTTTTCCTTTTTTACTTTCCAAGAGGTAAACTTGGAAAAGAATATCCTTGTATGGAGTTCTGCAATTTCTCATGTGAAGAACACCAAAAAAAAAAAAAAAAAAAAAAAGACTTGAACATCCAGAGGAGGTCTGCTTCCCTATTTACCTTCCTTCACATTGATCCTAGAATTTACGGTGACTTTCTCTTTAGACTTCAGGGAGCACATGTGCACTGTGGTTGGTAATGTAGGAAAAAGGCGGCCTCTTAAGGTTTATTGAGCATGATGAGGGAATTACTGCCAGCGTACCCTGGGCTTTCACACGTCTTTCCTTCAGATGGTCAAACCATTTTTTAAATTCCAATAGATCAGCAGCCCATCCCCAAATCATTTTGGTGAGGTTTCCTTGGGGTTTCTCTTTGCAACATGGTGAGTTGCTGGCATGGGGTGAGTGAGAGGTGAGTGTTGCCTTCTAGAATCTTGGTCAAATCAGTCCAGCACATCTTTGTGCTTTTCATAAGTTAATTGCTAACTTCCAAGGAAAAATATCATTTCTTACTTTCTGGTCTCTTATCACACATGGCTTGGTTAAGCAGTAACTCTCAGATAAACAGAATTCACCCCATCCCCCTCCTTTCCACACAAATTTATATGAGAATCAAGAGAAAAGAATCAGCACTGTTAATAACACACTAAATTGAAAGTAACTCAGTTTCTTTGGTGCACCTTGAGGATATTTACATCTTCAGAGAACCAAGTCTTTCCAGGACCCAGTGCTTATTTATCTGAGTATGCTTTTATGGAAAAGCAGCTTATTGGCTTTGGGGGCCATTCCTCTACCAGCTATGGGCCATCAGCAGCAATGGTTTGTGACTTGAGTCAAAACCTTTTGTTATGCTGAAGCTGGCCCTTACTTCCACATTTCAGAGATTTTATAAATGGATAGCGTCCAAAGAGTCCAAGGGGCTGGGGATAAGGCAGTGGGTGAGATTTGAACACCATCTGGGTCTTGGGTACAAACAGAGTTGAGAAGTGGTGGCCACACTATGGCTTTGTCACATAAGCAGGTGGCTACATTATACCACCTATATGTTATGATTTAGAAGTTTCCAGAAAAGCCCCTTGACTATGATGTAGGCTTCTCTCTCCTCAAAGACCTTCCTCAGAGTCTGAAATGTAGACCAGGAGACTTCTGCATTTCAGTTTAGGTATAGTCCTCCAAACCTCTCCTTTAAAATGTAGTGTTTTATTTTACAGAGGAATGTATTAACACATCATCACCCAGACCACATACTATGAGTTAGAGTCAACTAAACAGATGTCACCTGTAAGGTACTGTAGGTGGGGCCCTCAGAAAGTGCCACCATCACCCAGGTGGCTTCTGACCAAGTTCAGTTACCTGAAGGGCCAGTGAGCACCCTCTGTTGTTTCTCAGGGTGGCTTTGAGTTTCCTGTAGTGACATTTACATTCATGATTAGAGCAAGATCTTTAGGAATCCTAAATATGCCAATTACCTACCCCTTCCTGACTGACTATGACAAATCCAAATTCAAATTCATTCAAACTAGCAACAAGTATAAAGGACTCATGGACAAAAACTATGGGGGGTGGAAATGGGAGAAAGGTGGGGAGGGCTGGGGTGGTGGGCTGGGGGTGGGGTAAAAGACAGAAAACTGTACAATATCAACAATTAAAAAATACTGATTAAAAAAAGTAAAAAAAAATTCATTCAAACTGCAAAAACAGGCTTAAGGTGGCTCAGCTAAGTGTTGATTTTCCCCATGAGGAGGAGTTTCTTGTACTTTTTGAAATACAAAATGTAAAAATTTTTTTTAAAATCTTTTTTTTCCTGTTTTGCTCAGAGTCAGGTCCTACTGACTCTGCCAGCTGGGCAACCTGGCCCCATGTTCACTCCCAGGATCCAATTACCACTATCTGTGACCCCCCAAAACCCACTGCATTTCTTGATTTAGATTTTTTCTTTTAGCACCAGACTTACCTCCTCCATGTCCAACAACTATGTCTATTCAGATGTTCCAAGAGCACCTCCATCTTGCAAATCCCAAAGCAGAACTCATAGTCCTTTCCTCCAAATATGCTCTTCTGCCTGTTTTCTCCATCTCAGAAAACTCATCCAGTTGCTCAAGTCAGAAATCTGGGAGTCATCCTTAACTTCTTCCTCTTTGTCACCTCTATATCCCCAAACTCCATAGTTCTCCACTTAAGCATCTCCCAATCCCACCTATTGTCACTTTTACCCCCACTGCCATTACCCTTCTCAAGTATCACGAGCTCTGACCTGGGTCATTATTGCAGCCACATGACTGAACCCTTGCCTCTGCTCATCTCATCTGAAATATGTGTTCTGCACCTGTGGCCCAGGTGTTCTCCCGATTCCCCCGCTCATCTCATCATTTTGCTTTCTCTGCTGGGATGGCACCGATGGCTTCACTTCTCTATGAGACTTACTTGCTGCTCTGCAATCGCCAGTGCTTCCTGCTGCAGTCCATGTCTGGCCACCTTCCACCTGCTGTCTGCCCCCCTGTGATAGTAACACCTACAAAGTTCTGTAAATACAGCAATCTGCTACCCTTTGGGCCTTTGCACATGCTGTTCCATCTGCCTGGAGCCATCTTGGCACTTTGTATTTGCCTGGCTGAGTCCTTCTCATCCTGGACTCTTACAGCTTTCCCTACAGGTACTTCCCTGGTCACCCTGAACACCCCGTACATTCTCCCCACTGTAGAGGGTTCCCCCTGTCCCTTTCCTGACCTGTGAACCCTAGGATGGCAGGCCTTGCATGGATCTTTTTTGATATTGCTTGCCTAGCACAATACTGGTCACCTAGTAAATATCCTTGGTAAATATTTGTTGATCAAATGACTGTATTTCAGTACATCAAGTTTGAGGGAAAGGAGTTGGTTGGCACTTCAGTTAAGGACCATAAGTATAGATGGATGATGTATCTTGGTTCTGAGTGTGGGACGCATAGAGAGAGGACACAAGGTTGAGATAGAAAATATAACAAGAGCCATCACTTAATGATGTGTTCACCAAGGTCAGGTTCTCCATAGTATCTTGTGGTTGTCCTGAATTTATAGTGAGGAAACTACAGTGTTGATAGCTTAAGGCACTTAGCCAGGGTAACTCAGCATGTGTGGACAGATGTGATAGAGGTGGGGCCAGTGATATAAAGACAGACTATCTGTCCCCAGTGTTGCCTGGGCCTGTCTATGTAGGGTCTCAAATTATTAGGTTATCTAACACTATTAAAACTGTTTTGCAAAATTAACATCCAGTTGTAGTCAATTTGCCCTAATATGTGTTTGAAGAGTGGTAAGGTGCTTCTTGGGGGGTATGTGTGTGTGTCTGCAGTATGTTTTTCACAATAAAGAAATCAAGGGAGAGTGACATCAGGAGTTCCTGGGCTGATTAATGGAGATAGTAGCATTTGCTATTTTGAGTTAGTTGGCCAATTTTTCCAAATGATTACCTCAAAAATCAATGAATTAATTAATTTTCCACCAAATATATATCAAATAGGATGCGAGATGCTGTTCCATACTCTGGGTGAGAGAAAAAGGAAGGTATCAGGTGTTCCTCTGGTGTGGAGAGAGGAGACTAGCCACCCCTTATGAACACAAAGCAGAAAAATCGGTGTCACATATGTGAGACTGGAAAGTGGGGTTTTCCTCTCTTCTTCCTCCCCCCTCTTTCCCTTCCCTTCCCTTCCCTTCCCTTACCTTACCTTCATTCTTTCTTTCCTCCCTCCCTCCCCTTCCCTCTTTTTCTCCCTCCTTCCTTCCTTCTTTCTTTTCTCCCTTCCTCCTCTTCCCTCTCTTCCTCCCTCTCTTCCTCTTTCTTCCTTTCCTTCATCCTTTCTTAATAGCTGTGAGTTTGCTGTCTTTTCACTGTCATATTTTTGATCTTCTTTTTCTTAGATAAGTCCCTTTAACATTTCATATAATAAAGGCTTGGTGATGATGAACTCCTTGAACCTGACCTTATCTAAAAAGCACTTTATCTTCCCTTCCATTCTAAATGAAAGCCCTGCTGGATAGAGCAATCTTGGATGTAGGTCCTTGCCTTTCATGACTTCTAATACTTCTTTCCAGCCCCTTCTTGCCTGTAAGGTCTCTTTTGAGAAATCAGCTGACAGTCTGATGGGAACTCCTTTGTGGGTGACTGTCCCCTTATCCCTTGCTGCTTCTAGAATTCTCTCCTTCATTTGAATCTTGGCTAATGTAATTACGATGTGCCTTGGTGTATTCCTCCTTGGGTCCAACTTCTTTGGGACTCTCTGAGCTTCCTGGACTTCCTAGAAGTCTATTTCCTTTGCCAGATTGGGGAAGTTCTCCTTTATTATTTGCTCAAATAAGTTTTCCACTTGTTGCTCTTCTTCTTCCCCTTCTGGGACCCCTATAATTTGGATGTTGGGATGTTTAACGATGTCCTGAGGGTTCCTAAGCCTCTCCTCATTTTTTTGAATTCTTGTTTCTTCCTTGTTTTCTGTTTGGTTGTTTGTTTCTTCCTTCTGGTCTACTCCATTGATTTGAGTCCCAGTTTTCCTCCCATCTCTATTGGCTCCATGTGCGTTTTCCTTCATTTCACTTATTGAAGCCTTCATTTTTTCATCTACTTTGTGAGCAAAATCAACCAATTCTGTGAGCATCCTGATCACAAGGGCTTTGAACTGTGCGTCTGATAGGTTGGCTATCTCTTCATCACTTAGAGGAATTAGCTCTGGGGCTTTGATTTGTTCTCCCATTTGAGCCATTTTTTATTTTTATTTTTTTGGTCTGGTTGGGGCTGTTACGTAGTGAAGGGTGGAGCCTTAGGTGTTCACCAGGGTGGGGAAGCCCAGTTGCTGGGTAGTGATGCTGTATGTGGGGGTGGGGTCCGGGAAGGAACAAAGACACTTGCTCCTCTCTCTTGGATTCCAGTCCCTTCTGTTGCTTCCCCTTTCCCTGGATTATCTGTACGCAAATGTGGGACCACCTGGTCAGCCAGCCACCTTGCACAGCCTCACTGGGTCTGCACAGTTGCCACTCTGTGCCCGGGGTCTGCCAGCCACCGCCTGCACACCTGGGATCTGCCAGCTGCTGCTGCCTGCACGCCCTGGTCACCAACCTCCACCTTTTCCTGCTGGGATTCCGCCCCTCTTACTGGTCTGGATGAATGGTTGTTGGACTTCTGTACAATTCACTTTTCTATCAGTTCTAAATATTTTCTTGTTTCTAAATCTTTGTTGTCCTTAATTTTAGTTGTGAGAGGAGGCACAGTGTGTCCACCTATACCTCCATCTTGGCCGGAAGTCTTTGTACTACAGTTTTTGATCCATTCATTTACTTAGTGTAATTGAACAACAATTAAAAAAAATATTCAGCACTTCAAAAAATGATGAGTTCTTCTTTAATTGCTGTTTAAAGAAGTTCTATTTCTTTGTAAGTTTTAAATTTTATTCGCAGAACATCTTAATGACTTTTGTACATACCATTTGCCCTGGATCACCTTGCAGTGCCTCCCATCTGGTTCCTATGTGCACCAAATATGGCCAGTGATTTTCTTTTCCTGTTGTTTACACACATTTATTGTCATCTTCTGAGTTTCTGACAAAACTAATACATGTACATTGTAGAAAATTGAGAAAAATATGACAATATGGGAAGAATTTTATTATTTGGTGATAAAATTATTAACACATTGGTGGAAAAATCTCTTTGTGGGTATAACAGAGAGAATGTTTTATATTGTAACAAGCTGAGAGTACTTGTTATTGTTTATATTTAATCAACAGGTAGGGCCATCTCAGATGGGATCGTGTTGAAACTATTTCTCATTGAAGCCCTTCTGTATTTACTGACCTAAACTGGAAGAAAAATTTTGGAAACTAAACTGGCATGAGATGAAATTTGTGGAAGCAAAACATTTACAATCCTTAAAAAATTCATTGCATAGGATGGATATTTTCCCTTTTTCATTCCCTTAAGCTCTGCAGTTGGACCACTCCTTCCATGTTCAGCTTTGAAGCTGACAGGCAGCATCAATACACTCCTACCATAAGGTGTCCTTATTCCATTATTTCCCTTAATTATTTTTACTGGAGTATGCTAACATTGTGTGTTGCTGAGCATTTAGGGTTCTGTAGTGAGGGTCAGCCAATGACAATGTGGATTGGAAAGCACCTGCACTTGAAAGTTGACATAGGAAGGACTGAAAAGTGTTGGTGAGTAGTTTGAGAAACTTTTTAGAGGATACAGAACATTTATTCCAATGGCTGAACTAGTGTGTGAGGATAGAGCTCTCAGCCCCTGAGTTTATGAATGGCCGGTGGATTCTGTCATTATACCAACTCTTATTACAGCATAGGTGCAACTGCTGTTGGTGGATTTACAATATCTTTGCCAAAAAATAGGAGTACAGGGAGTGACAATTCAGGTTAGTTTACTGTTATTGACAAATGTAGAGGTTAAATGAATAGTCAGAGAAGCAGCCAGTTGCAGCCAGATTGAAGATGTTTATGCTGCAGACCACTAACATCACCTGGGATTTTATAAGCACAGCAAGCACTGCAACCACAAACAGTCATCACAGCAACATCTGTTTGGAAACAAAAATATGGACACTATAGATAACATTTTCTCTGGACTTGCTAAAATAGAATTTAAATATTATTCAACCAATTAGAAAGTCCTTCTGTGAAGCTCCCCTTCTCCATGCCCAAGAAAAGACCTCAATTTACCCTGAATGCTTCCCCATAGGAAATTGGTAATATCTGAACACACTGCATGTTTGTATCTTTGTTTCTAAATATTATGCTCCACAAAATAAACAAATACTCCTTGGAGGAATGGCTGATTTCAGGCCTGGGGAAGAGAAGAAATTATAAGAGGAGTCTGGAACATCTTTGTTATGTCAGAAAGTAAGGAATTGCTCACAAAATGATAGTGACATGTCAAAAGGACCCAGGGACAAGCTTGAGGAGCTCTCACTGGCCAAATGAGGGACAATGTGAGCATCAAAATGAATGATGACAATAACAGGTTGCAATTCCCTGAATTGTATAAGAATGCCCAAGTCCACAGTGATAATAAATAAATGGAGACTAAAGGCAAGCTCTTCCTTCAAGTCAAATGCTATCTGATAAATGTAAAAAGACTAGAGTTAAAACATCACCATTTCATAACCATCGGAGAAAAGATGGAGTCAGACCAGAATCATCCAAGCATGCCAAAACTATTGGATGAAAGTTTGGGAGAAACAAGATATTCACATTATCTCAAAGAATTTCCCATAGACTACTTATGACTTACAAAGGTAAAGATGATAACTTCATAGTGAAGAAACATGTAATGCACCTGAAGCACCTCTTACCATGTGTTTCTGTCCCAAGTGTGTAACCTTGACCTAACTCCAACTGAGAGGCAATGGCCTGAAAAATGCCAATGTTATGAAAGACCAAGAAAGCTGGAGGAACTTTCTAGATTAAAGGGATTAAAGAGGCATAACAACTAAATGCAATGCATGATCCTGAACTGAATTCTGGATCAGGGGTGAAATCTAAATGTGGACTGTAGATTAGATAACACTGTCACATCAAAGTTATTTTTTTCTGAACTTTTGTTTATTATAATAAGAGAATGTTCTTGTCCTTGGAAAGTGCATGATGAAAGATTTTGGGGTGAAGACACAGCAGGTCATCATCTAACTCTCAAAAGGTTTAGCAAAAAATATAACTTTGTATGTTATGATGCATATAAAAAATAAAAACATATTATATCTAAAAAGGGAAGGATAAAGCAAAGTAGTCAAGTGTTAAAATTGTGACTCTGAATCCGGGTGTACTGTTATTTCAACTTTGATGAAATTATTTGAAAACAAAAAGTTAAAAGAAAAAGAAGTGACTAATTTCACTACAGTTTCAGGGGGAAGTAAGCAAGATCTACTTCACATTTCGACTTATTTCTTCTCTTCTCTGGATGCTTCCTGTTTCTCTTGTAGAGCTTAGACTGTCCCTGTGGCTTCCGTGTCCCTGCTGTGGGCTCATGCTCCACACCTGCTGCCAATATCCCCTAGGTTCATTTACGTTGTTGCAAATGGAAGATTTCATTCAGTTTTATGGCCAAGTAATATCCTATTGTATATATGTATCACACCTTCTTTATCCATTTGTTTATTGATAGGAACTTACGTTGCCTTCATATCTTGAGTATTGTAAATAATTCTTCAAGTGAACATAGGGATGCATATGTCTTTTATAATTAGTGTTTTGGGTTCCTTCAGATAAGAACACAGAAGTGGGTTTGCTGGATACAGTAGTTCTATTTTTACTTTATTAAGAAATCTTTATACTGTTTTCTATAGCGGCTGCACCAATTTACAATTCCACCAACAGTGTACAAGAGTTCCCCTTTCACCACATCCTTGTCAATACTTGTTTGTTGATTTATTGATGGTAGCCATTCTGACAGGTGTGAGGTGAAACCTTACTGTAGTTTAATTTGCATTTGCCTGTGATTAGTGACATTGAGCATCTATGTATATGTCTATTGGTCACCTGTATGCCTTCTTTTTTTTTTTTTTTTTTTTTGGTCTTTTAAAAAACTTACAGAACTTGTAGAGCTTTTAAGATGTGGTTAAATTGTGTAATTATTGTATCTGGTAGCAGAGGTGTAGTGTTGGCTTGGTGACTCTTTGCTCTAGTGTCCAGGACTTGATGGTTGTGCAGTGCCCACTCTAATTTCTTTCTATGACATGGATGTTAGTAGCATCACCATAGTCTTTCCCTTCCAAATACTTTGCTTTCATATTTTGTATCTACACTGGCAAACTAGCAGTTGTAACCACCTGTGGAAGATCATTCACCTTTGGTGGAAATGAAGTCCTCTTGTTCTTTATCAGACAGTGGGAAATGTCCATGGAAAGCAACTACTGAGTCTGATTCCTTATTGGTTTCCTCAGATCTCCCACTGCCCCCTTTCTATGCAGAATATTGATAAGTAAGTGGTCATTTTTCAGAGGACAAGAGTTCTACTTCTTTTAGTCTTCATCAATATAGAAACCAGTGGCTGGAAAGTGTATTGGTACTTGCAAATGCCTGGATTTTAAAAACAGTGTTGTGGTAAAATAGGACAAATTTCCCTCTAAAGCAAATGTGACCACTATGAGCTACTCAGCTTTGCTGATTTCTTCTTTCTCCATGTAGTCTTGACCTTGGTTGGGTGAGATAACATGATTTATAGTATGAGTGGTGTCTAGAGGGCAGAAACTATGTTATACATGTTCTAAGATATAAATCATATAACATTTGTATGGAGTAAATCAGACAGTTTATATACATGATTAATTGCTAAATAAAATTGTTTTAGAATACATTTATAGAATGTACCTTAGCTATATTATGATTCTTAAATTATTCCTTAAAAGTTAAAACAATATATTCCCAAATACAAAAGGCATATTAGGAACTCTAATAAGAAGTAATGGCCCTGGGGCACATCCTCATCCCACCTTCCTTTTCTTAGGGGTAACTGCTTTGATCTCTCTCAGTTGTTTCTTTTGTTAGTTATTGCCAATCCCTGAATATTGTGTTTGTACTGTAATTTCTTCATTCTGATGGGCTATATGAGGATTTAGTTAATCTATACCTCTCATCCCCATATATTCTCCCAATATCTCAATATAGTCATGCCACATTTTGGGCACCTTCATCGTTGGGTAACTTTGTAACTTTAAGTATAAATAGACCTTGTCTTCTTATTGTATTACTGAGTGTATGTCAGCTTTTGACTTTGCATTAGTCCCGGGACTAGTTACATAATTTTTAGGGCCTATTGGAAAAAGAAAATACATGGTTCTTGTTTAAAAATCTCTAAGAATGTTGAAAGAGCATTAAACCAAGCATAAGGCTCTGTGTGACTGCCCATGAGGCATGTCCTGAGCTGCCCCTGTTTGCGCCTATCTTACCCTTCAGCTTTCTTCTTTTTCACCTCTTAACTTTTGTCATTTCTTTTTACTTTTAAAATAGCAAGATTAATAATGCTTTGATTTTGTCTGTAACCATACATATATCATTTATTTATTCTCTATAGGTTAAGTATCTAAGTTGAAAATTAATATGTACGTAGTTCATTATTATGAATTTGCAAATATTCATTGCAAAACCAAATAAAGCCCTGTATTTTCTTTCTTGTACATCCTTTCGTTTTTTCTGTAGTTTCCAATTGCTTTTAATTTTGTCTTATCCAGTTGCCTTGATCACATTCTCAGTTTTAACCAACTTTGCCCAATCTATTCAATCTAATTTTCCCCACAGGCTTTCCCAACTTCTGAAGCGGCCTCCTGCCTTATTTTTCAATCTGTGTTTAATTATCCCCAGGTGTGCTGCCTGGCTGTTGCCCTGGGACTTTTCCATATTGCTGCCCTGTTTCACTTTCATTGCTTTCTAGACATTCATTCTGCTTGGTTTATTCTTTGTGTGCGCTGCCACCTCCTCAGGTAACTTTCTTTTGTAATGAATGTGGGAAGAAGTTCTGAATGAGTCCTTCAGAAACTTTTATATTTTATTCTCACTCTTGAGTTGTAGTTATGAATAGAGTTCTAGATTGACAGTAATTTTCTCTCAAGAGTTTTGAAGAGTGTTATTTATTGTAGTTTGTCTGCTGTCGTTGATGAAAAAGGCCATCTAGGTGCCTTTTATTTTATATAGTGCCTCATTTTTCTCCCTGAAGACAGTTTCCTCTTTATTCTTGGTTTCTGAATTTTAGTGTTGTTCTCAGGTGTAGCATCGGTGTGGGTCCTCTCTTACTTATTACGCTGCCTTATTACTAGGCATGTGGGAGCATTTAAATCTGGAGATGACTGTCTTTTAATCTTTGGGAAATAGTCTTGAATATGTTGTTTGGTAATTTCCTCCCGTCTGTTTTACCCTATTATCTTTATGACACACCTATTAATTGGATCTTGGACCTCTTGGGCTAATTCTATATGCCTATTATCTATTATCATAACTTTATCCCTCTTTTAGTTTTAATTTTTGGGGGTTTTCCCAATTTATCATTCACTATTTCTATTACTATAACATGCTTTTTAATCTTTACAATTTAGTTTTCTGTAATTTTTCTACTCATAGCATTCTGTTCTTGATTTATAACTACAACAACCTCTTTAATTAGTAAACAAATTATTCCTGACTACCCCATAGTACTTTTTTCTGTTTATTAATATGTACCCTGTTCTTTTTTTGCCCCATGAAGGAAGCTTGTATGTTGGTGGTCCTAGGCCTACCTTTTAATTTTAAGGTGAGGCACCTAAATCCAATGATGAGGTCTCTATTTACATGAATAAGGTTTGTGAATTGATGATTTGCTTCAAGGTAATGGCTGGTAACAGAGCATTTTTGATGGGGGGACTTCTATGTATTAGAATGTATAATTCTTTCTTCTGTGGTGGTCAGATATTTTAGGGTGAAGTTCTATATATTTTTTGCCTGTAGTTATTTTCCTGGTTGGAAGTTGAAGTGTGTAGAATCGACTTCTTAAAGTAATTTTTAATCATTTCCTCATTTTTATCACCAGAGATCTCCCTTATCTTCCTGTTTTAATGGTTTGGTTGCACAGAGGCTCCTCAACTTATGATGAGTTAGTTCTGATAAACCAACTGTGAGTTGAAAATATGGTAAGTTGAAGGGAGATCCAAGATGGTGGTAGAGTAGGTGGAAGCTACCATCACCTCCTACCAGGAACAAACCAGAATTACAACTAAATTATAGAATACTCATCCTGAATAACCAACTGAAAGACAGTTGAACAGAAATCTCATAACAGAGGATCTACAGAAGAAGCCACATCAAGACTGGTAGGAAGGGCAGAGACATGAAAAGGGCCAGTCCTGCACCCATGTACAGTGGCTGAGAACCTGGAGAGATATCTCAACTACAAAAGTTCCCCCTGAGGTGTGTGAGACCTTCACCCCATGCTGGGATCCCCAGCCCAGAGCACCAGAATCAAGAAGAGGAGCCCACCTAACATCTGGCTGTGAAAATCAGCAGGGATTATGCCTGCCAGGGAGATGGGAGCCTGCTAGAAACCTAGGAACCCTCTTAAAGGATCAGTGACAAAATCTTGTTCTCACCACTCACCCAGGGCTCTGGTGGAAGGAAGGTGGCTCAGAATGAACAAAGCCATACAAAGAAGGACTGGGGTTGTGTGGCCCTGAGGAGAGAACTAGAGAGTCAGTTGTCAAAGTTCCTTGCTGAATCACTCTCCCACATGGCCCACAGATGTCATCTTTTCTGGGTCAAGCACCCCTCTCCACAGGGCACTAGTCTGGAGGAGTACACTAGCCCCATCCTTCCAACTTCTTCTGGCCTGGCCCTGTCAAGCTCATGCCTTGCAGAAAAGTATGCTAGCTGTCCCCAGCCTTGGCCCAATGTGCAGTCTTTCTTGGGGAGCTCTTGTGGAGATGGTCTCAGGGATTGTGGAGACAGCTTGGGGAGAGAGTGAGTTGTATGACTTGGGAGCAGGGGTCATTTTCACCCCTGCAGGCCTGACTAGCATTGTTCTACACAGGAGATTTAGTGGATACATCTCGACTCTCAGTGACCTTGCCCTGCTGAGCTTATGCCCTGAAGAGGAGACTGCTTGCTGAGTGTGACTATCCTAGGCTCATTGTAACAGACATTTTCAGAAGGCTCTCAGGGAAGGCCAGAGATCCTCAGGGGTGGAGGAACAGCTGACAGGAGGAGGGGGATCTTGCGTTGCCTTGGACCTTTTGTTGACTTGCCCCTGGACTTGGTGCTGGTGGGAGCTGATTTTGGTATGCAGTGTCACCTCTCCCATATGCACCCAGGAAAAGCAGAAGAGGTCACATACTGGTGATCACAACTTCTGGCCAAGATAGAGGTGTAGGTAGATACACTGTGTCTCCTTGCACAATCAGAAAAAAGGGCAACAACAAATTTAAAAACAAAAAGTAACCAGAACCTCCAGAAAATTGAACTGTATGGAAGTCAAACAACCAAGGATTAAAGAAGAAACATTCATCCAGACCAGTTGGAGGGGAACAGAAGGGCAGCCAGGGTGGAGAGGACTAGAGGCAAGGCAGCAGCTGGAGAAATGGGGTGGGCAAGGCAGTGGCTGGCAGACCAGGCAGTCCCACATTTGCGTGCAGGTAAACCAGGAGGAATAACAGGGAGTGAGAGAGACTATGCAACCCAGAGTCCCAGCATGGGGAAAGAAAGCCTCAACACCTCTGACTATAAAAATCCGTGGGGGTTGCAGCAGCAGGAGAAACCCCCATTCTCACAGAGAGTTCATTGGAGAGACCTACAGGGTCCTATAATGTACACAGGCCCACCCACCCAGGAATCAGCACCAGAAGGGCTTAATTTGCTTGTAAGTAGTGGGGGAAGTGACTGAAAGTCAGCCAAGAACCAAGCAAGAGTCATGGTTCCCTCTTTGACTCTCTCCCCCACATACAGTGCCACAACGCAGCAAAATGGGTTGCCCCACCCTGGTGAATACCTAGGGCTCCACCTCTTACTCCATAACAGGCATGCTGAGACAAAAAATATGGCTCAAATGAAAGAATGGATCAAAGCTCCAAAATAGGACTAAACAATGAAGAGATAGCCAACCTTTTAGATGCACAGTTCAAAACACTGGTAATCAGGATGCTCACAGAAATGGTTGAGTATGGTCACAAAATAGATGAAGAAGTAAAGGCTATGAAAAGTAAAATAAAGGAAAATATACAGGAACCAACAGTGACAGGAAGGAAACTGGGACTCAACTCAGCAATTTGGACCAGAGGAAGAAATAAAAGTTCAACCCTAATATAATGAAGAAACAAGAATTCAAAAAAAAAAAAAAAATGAGGAGAGCCTTAGGAGTCTCTGGGACAACTTCAAACATTCTAACATCCGAATCATAGGGGTGCCAGAAGGAGAAGAGGAAGAGCAAGAAATGGAAAACTTATTGGAAAACATAATGAAGGAGAACTTTCCCAATGTGACAAAGAAAATAGACTTCCAGAAGTCCAAGAAGCTCAAAGAGTCCCAAATAAGTTGGACCCAAGGAAGTACATAACAAGGCATATCATCATTACATTACCAAGATAAAGATGAGGAGAAAATCTTAAAAGCAGCAAGAGAAAAGGAGACCATCACCTACCAAGGAGTTCCTGTAAGACTATCAGCTGATTTCTCAAAAGAAATCTTACAGGCAAGAGGGGCTGGAAAGAAGTATTTGAAGTCATGAAAGGCAAGGACCTACATCCAAGATTACTCTACCCAGCAAAGCTATCATTTAGAATGGGGGTAGATAAAGTGCTTCCCAGATAAGGTCAAATTAAAGGAGTTCATCATCACCAAGCTCTTATTGTATGAAATGTTAGAAAGACTTATCTAAGAAAAAGAAGATAAAAAATACAAGAAAATGCAGACAACTGTAATTGAACAATAAAGTAATTAAAAATATAAATATTTAAAAATACAAACAAGAAAATGACAACAAACTCACAACTATCGACAACTGAACCTAAAAACAAAAACAAACTAAGCAAACAACTAAAACAGGAACAGAATCACAGAAATGAAGATCACATGGAGGGTTATCAGTGGGAGGTGGAGTGGGGAGAGTGTGGGAAAAGGTACAGGGAATAAGAAGTATAAATTGTAAGTATAAAATAGACGGGGAGGTTAAGAATAGTATAGGCAATGTAGTAGCCAAAGAACTTATATGTATGACCCATGGACATGAAATAAGGGGAGGGGAATGTGGGAGGTAGGGGAGGTGCAGGGCAAAGGGGAATAAAGGGGAGAAAAAACTGTATTTATGTAATAGCATAAAATATGTTAAAAAAGAAATCATATTCTTTATTTCCTCTTGGCTCTTGTTGATAGTTTCTATGTCCCTTTTCATGCTGGTATAATTTGCAGTAAGTTCCTTTTAGCTTTCCTGTAGTTTTTGATAATTCTCACTGAGCTCATTGAGCTTCTTTATAACCATTGTTTAAAACTCAGTATCTGATAGTTCACTTGCCTTTATGTCATTTAGCATTCTTTCCGAGGATTCCTCCTTTCATCTCTTTTGGGGGTTGTTTCTTTGTCTTTCCATTATTTGTGAGGCTCTTGTTTGCCTTTCTTTCTGGAATTGAACTGACTGACTCCCTGAGTTTGTGGTATGAACTTCTGTGGTAGGAGACCTGTGAGATTCAGCGGTGCCCTCTCCTTGATCTCCTGAACTTGATGCTCTTGGGATGCCCTTTATGCCATTTACATTGGTTCTTTGGAAGTAATTGGGATTGTTGTTGGGTTATTCCTTGGTGGGTTCTTCCCTCCAGCTGGTTGACTGAGGGTCACTCCACCCAACATGTCTTGTATGTTGTTGCGCAGGTGCTGAAGCCTGGCCTCAGGATCCTCCACTCTACTCAAACTCCTGTCACTTGTACTTTATTTTTCTTTTTTCTATATCAAATGGGAATTTTTTTCTGATTTCTGTTCTGACATTTCATTGTTGGTGTACAAATATACCTGTGATTTCTGAATGTTGACTTTGTATCCCACTGTTTTGCCAAATTCACTCATTAGGTTGAGCAGTTTTTTTTGGTGGAGTCTATAGAGTTTTCTATATACACTCTCATGTCATCTGCAAACAATGACAGTTTTACTTCCTTCTTTCCAATCTGGATGCGTTTTATTTTTTTTTCTTGTATGATTGCTGTGGCTAGGACTTCAAATACTATGTTGAATAGAAGTGGCATAAACAGACACCCTTGTCTTTTTCCTTATCTTAGGCAAAAGCTTTGAGTTTTTGCCCGTTGAGTATGTTGTTGGCTGTAGGTTTCTAGTACATGGCCTTTGTTATGTTGACATATGCTCCCTCTACTCCCAATTAATTGAGTGATTTTATCATAAAGGGGTGCTGTACTTTATCAAATGCTTTTTCAGATTCTATTGATATGATTGTATGATTTCGTATTTCATTTTGTTTATGTGATGTATTATGTTTATTGATTTGTGCATATTGTACCACCCTTGCATCCCTAAGGTGAATCCCACTTGATCATGGTGTATGACCTTTTTTTCTTTTTATTTTAATTGTTCTTGTACTGTTTTCTGTCTTTTACGCCCATCCCAGCCCACCACCCCAGCCCTCCCCTCCTCCTTCCCATTTCCACCCCCCATAATTTTTGTCCATGTGTCCTTTATACTTGTTGCTCTAAACCCTTCCCCTTTTCCCCCTGAAATTCCCTCCCTTCTCCCCTCTGGTGACTGTCAGCCTATTCTCAATTTCAGTGTCTTCGGTTATATTATGCTTGTTTGTTTGTTTTGTTGACTAGGTTCCTGTTAAAGGTGAGATCATACGGTATTTGTCTTTCACTGCCTGGCTTATTTCACTTACCATGATGCTCTACAGTTCCATCATGCTGTTGCAAAGGGTAGGAGCTCCTTCTTATTTTCTGCTGCATAGAATTCCATTGTGTAAATGTACCATACATTCTTGATCCATTCATTTACTGATGGGCACCTAGGTTGCTTCCAACACTTGGCTATTGTAAATTGTGTTGCTATGAACATAGGGGTGCATAGGTTCCTTTGGATTGGTGTTTCACGGTTCTTAGGATATAATTCAAGCAGTGGAATTGCTGGGTCAAAAGGTAGATCCATTTTTAGTTTTCTTAGAAAATTCCATACTGTTTTCTATAGTGGTTGTACTAGTCTTCTTTTGCCCATTTTTTAATTGGGTTGTTTGTCTTCCTGGAGTGGAGTTTTGTGAGTTCTTTATGTATTTTGGAGATCAAGCCCTTGTCTGAGGTATCATTGGCAAATATGTTTTCCCATATAGGTTTTCTTTTCATTTTAATGCTGTTTTCTTTAGCTGTCAAGAAGCTCTTTATTTTGATGAGATCCCATTTGTTTATTCTTTCCTCTATGTCCCTTGCTCTAGGGGACATATTAGTGAAAATATTGCGGCTTGGAATATCTGAAATTTTTCTGCCTTTGTTTTCCTCTAGGACTTGTATGGTCTCATGACTCATATTTAATTCTTTTATCCACCTTGAATTTATTTTTGTGTATGGTGTAAGTTGGTGCTCGAGTTTCATTTTCTTGCACGAAGCTGTCCAGTTCTCCCAACACCACTTGTTGAAAAGGCTATTTTTACTCCATTGTATGCTTGTGCCCCCTTTGTCGAATATTAATTGACTATAGAGACTAGGGTTTATTTCTGGGCTCTCTATTTTATTCCATTGGTCTATGTGTCTGTTCTTATGCTAGTACCAGGCTGTTTTGATTACAATGGTCTTGAAATACTGTTTGATATCAGGTATTGTGATCCCTCCTACTCTGTTCTTCCTTCTCAAAATTGCTGCAGTTATTTGGGTTAGTTTATGTTTCCATATACATTTTTGAGATGTTTTTTCTGTATCTATGAAATATGTCATTTGTACTTTAATAGGCATTGCATTGAATGTATGAATTGCTTTGGGTAGTATGGAAATTTTGATGATGTTAATTCATCCAATCCATGAACATGGTAAATGCTTCCATTTGTTTATGTCTTCCTTAATTTCTTTCTTCAGTGTTGTGTAGTCTTCTGAGTTCAGGTTTTTTACCTCCTTGGTTAGGGTTATCCCTAGGTACTTTGTTTTTCTTTTTGTAATATTAAACGGGATCTTTTCCCTGATTTCTGTTTTGATATTTCATTGTTGGCGTACAAAAATGCTTTTGATTTCTGAATGTTGACTTTGTATCCTCCTGTTTTACCAAATTCGCTTTTTAGGTCAAGTTGCTTTTTGGTGGAGTCTGTAAGATTTTCTATGTACTCTATCATGTCATCTGCAAACAATGACAATGACAATTTTGCTTACTCCTTTCCAATTTGGATGCCTTTTATTTCTTTTTGATGTCTGATTAATGAGGCTGGGACTTCCAATACTATGTTGAATAGAAGTGGTGAACATGGACAAACTTGTGTTGTTCCAGATCTTAGTGGGAAAGTTTTTAGTTTTTGCCCATTAAATATGATGTTGGCTTCAGGTCTCTCATATATGGCCTTTATTAGGTTGAGGAATGCTCCCTCTACTCCCACTTGGCTGAGTGTTTACACATAAATTGGTGCTGTACCTTATCAAATGCTTTTTCTGCATCTGTGGATATGGTCATGTGATTTCTGTCTTTCCTTTGGTTTATGGGGTGTATTATGTTTATCGGTTTGTGAATATGGTACCATCCTTGCATCCCTGGGATGAATCCCACTTGTTCATTATGTATGATCTTTTTAATGCATTGCTGGATGCAGTTTGCCAATATTTTGTTGAGAATTTTATCATCTATATTCATCAGTCATATTAGCCTGTAGTTTTCTTTCTTTGTTGTGTCTTTATCTGGTTTTGGGATTAGGATGATGCTGGCTTTATAAAAAGAGTTTGGGAGTCTTCCATACCTTGGATTTTTTGGAATAGTCTGTGAAGTATAGGGGTTAGCTCTTAAATGTCTTTTAAATTTCTCCTGTGAAATTGTCTAGTCTGGACGTTTTGTGTGCCAGGAGTTTTTTTTCTATTATTATTATTACTGCTTATTTCATTAGCTGTTATTGGTCTGTTCAGGCATTCTTGTTCTTCATTCAATTTTGGAGGATTATACTTTTCTTGAAATTTGTCCATTTCACCTAGGTTTTCAAATTTCTGAGCATATAGTTGTTCATAGCAATTTCTTACAATCCTTTGTATTTCTGTGGTATCAGTCGTAATCTTTCTTCCTTCACTTCTGATTGTGTTTTTTTTTGGATCCTTCTATGGTAGCAGTCCTGTGAGGTTCAGTGGTGAAATCTCCTTCATATCCTGAAACTGCTGCCTTTGAGCTGTTGTTTATATTGGTTCTCTTGGATATATTTGGGTTGTGATTGTTGTCATGTCTTTCTTTGGTGGGTACTTCTCTCCAACTTCTTAACTAAGGGTCACTCCACTCACTATGTCTTGTATGGTGTTGTGCAGGTGCACACCCATTGTATCAAAGCTGTTTCTGCTGTCTGTTCAAGGTTATGAGGCTTTCCTCATTATTGTTCAGTTGTTTGTTCTGGATAATTTCTCCACCATTTAATTGTAATTCCAGATTGGTCCTGGGTGGAGGTTAGTGTGGCTCTCACTTTCTCCCCCCACCATCTTCCTTTATTATCCATTGGTTGTTCCTTTGTTGGTGGGTTCTCTTTTCTGGTAGGTGTATTGGTGTTCACAGCTCCCATCTACTCTTTTATGTGATCATTTGGAGGGGGAAGGCAAGTGGATTAAGAGAGCGGGAGTGTATTTTATGGGATTTAAAGTATCACCCATTAGAGAAGAGGTAGGAGATGTTTTGGAAAAGTATAGTGTTCACTGTGATATTTCACCCAACTAGACACTTTTTAGGAAGAGTGGAAAAAAGATAAGACTGTCATTAGAGTGGGAAGGATTGTGAATTGAATCCAGAAAAACAGAGTGCTTATAGGAGGTCAGATTATGAGACATAGTGAGAGTAAAGGATAAAAAATAACCATAGCGTGTGAGAGAATATAGTTAACCACAACACTAATAAAGTTCTAGGAGATAGTGAAATGGGCCAAGCTCTGGGAGGGATGCTGTGAAGTATTTACAATGTATGGAACAACAATTATTTACAATGATAATGTAGCAAGAATCATATGACAGAAACTATATGACCTGAATAACATGACTTAGAGTAGTGTGCAATTGGAACACAAGTGAAGTGAAAGAAGGAAAATCAAAGTACACGATGAAAGAGAAGAAGGAAAAGTCAACAAACAAAGCAATTAAACAAACAAATAAAGTGTAGAAAACTAAACAGAAAGAAGAGAAATGAAAAAATAATAATACAAATAAACAATACATGTAATTTTCTGTAATGGCAAAGTGAAATTTGTGTCAGTTTCTCAGTTGTTGGGGTTAGCCTTCTGATTTGTCTTTGGGTCTGTCTCTGAACCTTTCACAGTTCCAGGTCTTATTGTGTCACTGGGAAAATAAAGGGGGAAAAAAAGCCTCCTGCTGACTTTAAACTGGCCAAGCAAATTCTATCGGCCCTCTTGGTTGTATCAGGCTGAAGGGGTTGGAGTTCACTTTTCTCCCATCCTATAGTTTTGTGAGGATGGGGGCCATGTCTGGGCCATACTCTTCACAGTTGCCCAGCCTCCAGCTTACTTTATGTGCTGCCACCCCCCCCCCCCACCCTCCACTGGCCATCTAGACCAGGCTGGCACCTGTAACCCACCCGTTGTGCTGTCCTTGAGGTGCACTAATTAGGGGCAACTAACACATCATCATCTCGCTCTTTGCTGTCCTAGGTGCTAGGCACTCTCAAAGTCTCTTCAGGGTAGTTCAGCTCTCCCACTGAGTTAAGTCTTTCTGGGGACTTCTAACTCCTTGAGCCCTTTTGTTCTCCTCTTGGGACTGTCTCCTCTTTCTTAGCAAGCTAGCCTGGCCATGTGGGAACAGGGGCATGGCCTGGGCTGCTCTGGCATGCACAGGGACATACCTGCAGCTGTGGCCGCTCAGGCAGTGGCCTGGGCAGTGGAGGGGGATGGCTGCTGCAGGAGAGTTTTCTAAACAGTGACTTTTTTTTGAACCAAATCCTACTGTTCGAGCTTGCTGATCCTAACAAGCACCTAGCCATCCAGCCCAACTTTCCAACCAGACCAGAGAATATCCAGGTTAGGGTCCATCATGGCCCAACTCTTCTCCCTTCTCTAGGTGTCACCCAGCTCCCCAATTTCTCTGTTAATGACCCAGCTAGGATCCACAGTCTCAGCGGGTGAACACTGCTCCTTTGTGTATCCCACTTTGTCTTTATTCCTCCCAGCAATTTCAAATATCCAGGTCCATACTGTTGCTGCTCTATCCTACCTGTTTGGCAGGGGAAGGAACTGTTGAATTGGCTCTCATCCAAGAATCCTGTGGCAGGTGCTATCAGGCACTGGGCTGGGGGCCATAGCAGCCCTCATCCCCACGCTAGTCTCAGGGACCTTACTGTCCCAAAGCAATCTCCTTACCATTTGTTTTTCAATGTCCTCTACAATTTTGGCCTCTGACTTTCATATATACTGGAATTCCACTGGTTGTTCACTCTGTTCCTCAGGAGATCAGCTAGGTGTTCCACTTGTGTGCAGGGAAATCTGTTCCCACTTAACTCACTGCCATCTTCGAGAAGATCCAATTTATGGTAAAAACACTCAGCAAAGTGAGAATAGAGAGAACATGTGTCAACATAATAAACATCATATATGTGAAACCTACAGCCAACATCATACTCAATAAGCAAAACTAAAAACTTTCCCAGTAAGATCAGGAACAAGATAAGGATGTCTGTTTCTACCACTTCTATTCAATATAGTATTGGAAGTCCTAGCTACAGCAATCAGATAAGAAAAAGAAATAAAAGGCATCCAAATTGGAAAGTAAGAAGCGAAACTATCATTGCTTGCAGATGACATGATAGTGAACATAGAAAACCTATCCACACTACCAAAAAACTCTTCCACCTAATGAGGAAATTTGGTAAAACTGTAGGAGAGAAACTCAATGTTCAGAAATCAAAGGCATTTTTCTATACCAACAATGAAATATCAGAAACAGAAATCAGGAAAAAATGTCCCATTTGATAAAGCAACAAGAAAAACAAAGTACCTAGGAATAAACCTAACCAAGGAGGTGAAAGACCTGTACTCAGAAAACTACACAACACTGAAGAAAGAAATTAAGGAAGACAGAAACAAATGGAAATATGTATGTTGTTCATGGATTGGAAGAATTAACATCACCAAATGTTCATATTATCCAAAGCAATTTATAGATTCAATGCAATCCCTATTAAAATACTAAAGACATATTTCACAGATATAGAACAAATAGTTCAAAAATGTATATGGAACCATATGTGACCCCAAATAGCTGCAGCAATTGTGAGAAAGAAGAACAAAGTAGAAGAGATTGCAATACCTCATATCAAACTCTATTACATGACCACAGTAATCAAAACAATATGGTACTGGCATAAGAATAGACACATAGATCAATGGAAAAGAATGGAGAGCCAGAAATAAACCCAAGTCTCTATCATCAATTAATATTTGACAAAGAGAGCAGAAGCATAAAATGGAGTAAAAATAGCCTCTTCAACAAATGGTGTTGGGAGATCTGGACAACTGCGTGCAAAGAAATGAAACTCTACCACCAACTTACACAATACACAAAAATAAACTCAAGATGGATAAAAGACTTAAGTATAAGTTGCAACACCATAAAAGTCCTAGAGAAGAATATAGGCAGGAAAATCTCAGATATTCCAAGCCACAGTATTTTCACTAATATGTCCCCTACAGTAAGGGGTATAAAGGAAAGAACAAATAGACGGACTTCATAAAAATAAAAACTTCTTTATGGCTAAAGAGAGCATCAGCAAAATGAAAAAGGGGGCCAACCATATGGGAAAACATATTTACCAATTATACCTGAGACAAGGTTTGCTCTCCAAAATATGTAAAGAACTCACATGACTCCACTCCAGGAAGGCAAAGAATCCAATAATAAAAAATGAGTAAAGGACCTGAACAGACATTTCTCCAAAGAGGACATGCAGAGGTCCCAGAGTCACATGAAAAAATGCTCAGCATTACTAGCCATCAAAGAAATGCAAAATAAAACCACAATGAGGTACCACTTCACGCCAGTGAGAATGGCCATCATAACCAAATGAACAAATTAGTACTGGCAAGGTTGTGGAGAAAAGGAATTCTTAGTACACTGTTGGTGGGAATGCAGACTGGTGCAGTCTTTGTGGCATTTCCTCAGAAAACTGAAAATAGAACTGCCTTTTGATCTGGTGTTTCCTTTGCTGAGACTATACACTAAGAATTTTGAAATAGCAATTCAAAGAACCTATGCACCCCAATGTTCATAGCAGTACTATTTACCATAGCCAAATGTTGGAAACAACCTAAATGCCCATTGATAAATGAATGGATAAAAAAACTGTGGTACATTTACATGATGAAGTAATATGGAGCAGATAGAATGAAGGTGCTCCTACCCTTTGCCCCAGCATGGATGGATCTGGAGAGAATTATAGTAAGTGAAATAAACTAGGCAATGTAAGGCAGATACTATATTATCTCACCTCTAAGTGGAACCTAATCAACAAAACAAACAAGTAAGCAAAATATGATCAGAGACTTTGAAATAAAGAACAAACTGACAGTAACCAGAGTGAAGGTGGAGGGGATAATGGGAGAAAAGGGGGAAGTGTTGTCAGGAACATGTATAAAGGACTCAAGGAGCTAGTCAAAGCGAGGTATGATCTAGGGTGGGAGGTGGGGATGGTTGTCATCTGAGGGAGTCTTCGGGGGGAAATTGAGACAACTCTACTTGAACAACAATGAGAAAAGAAAAATAAATAAATACATAAATAAAATATGAGTGCTGGTATTTTGCAACTTGCTATCTTACCTAGGATTGGGAATATGGTCCTTGACATGTAGTGTAAAATCAGTGCATTTAATTTGCTTACTGAGAAGCTGTGATATGAGAGTATCTGAGGTGTGTTATCAAAAAAGTTTAATTTTTTAAAAAATGCAAGTGACTCCTGGATACTATTTTTGTATCCTGCTACTTTACTGAATTCATTTATCAGTTCTCATAGTTTCTTGTTGAAATCTTTAGGATTCTCTATATACAGTATTATGTCATTTGCAAATAATGACATTTTTACTTCTTTCCAATTTGGATGCCTTTTATTTCCTTTTGTCTGGTTGCAGTGTCTAAGACTTACAGTACTGTGTTGAATAAGAGCGGTAAAAGTTGATATCCTGGACTTGTTCTTGATTTCAAGGGAAATGCTTGTTATTTTTGCTCATTGAATATGATGTTGGCTGTGTGTGATATATGGCTTTTATTATGATGGGGTATGTTCCCTCTATTCTCATTTTTGATGAGAGTTTTTGTTATAAATGGGTGCTGAAGTATATAGAATGCTTTATTCTGCATCTATTTATATGATCATGTGATTTTAATCCTTCATTTTGTTTATGTGGTGTATCACATTTATTGATTTGCAAATATTGTACTTCCTTGCATCCCTGGGATGAATCCCACTTGATCACGGTGTATGATCTTTTTAACTAATGTATTGCTGGACTAGGTTTGCTAATATGTTGTTGACCATTTTAGCATCATTGCTCATCAGGGTTTGGCCTATAATTTTCTTTCTTTGTAGTGTTTTTTCTGGTTTTAGAATTATAATAAGCCCAAGCTAATCAAATGAGCTTGGGAGTTATCTCTTTTCTTGAATTTTTTGGAATAGTTTGATAAAGATAGGTGTTAGTTGTCCTTTGAATGTTTGGTAAAATTTCCCTTTGAAGCTTTCCTGTCTAGGACTTTTGTTTCTTAGTTTTTTGGTTACTGCTTCCATTTAACTGGTTGAAACCTGTCTATTTTGATTATCTGTTTTTTCCTGATTCGGTTTTGGAAGGTGGAATGTTTCTTGGAATTTGTCCAACTTGTCATCATAATGTTTTCTTACAATTCTTTGTATTTCCTTGGTGTCAATTGTTACTTCATCCCTTTCTTATTTTGTTTGTATAGGTCCTTTCTCCTTTTGTTTTCTTGCTGAATCTTGTTAAATGTTTGTTAATGTCATTTGTATTTTCACAGAATCAACTCTTGGTTACATTGATTTTTCATATTGTTTTAGACTTTATTTCATCTATTTATTCTCTGAGCTCTATTATTTTTTTTCTTCCACTCACTTTGAGCTTTGTTTGTTTTTTTCCAGTTCCTTTAAGTGTAAAGTTAGATTATTTGAGATTTTTCCTGTTTTTGAGACAGGCTTGTAATGATACAATATACCCTCTTAGGACTGTTTTCCCTGTGCCATAGATTTGGGGTAATTGTGTTTTTGTTTCATGGTATATTTTGATTTGTTCCTCAACTTTATTGTTAACCTATTCGTTGTTTAGTACCATGTCACTTAGACTCCACTTCTTTGTGTGTTTTTCAGGGTTTTTTAAAATTGATTTCTGGTTTCATGCCATTGTGGTTGAAGAAGATGCTTGATAAGATTTCAAACTTCTTAAAATTATTGAATCTTGTTTTCTGTCTTAAGATGTCTGTCTTAGAGAATATTTTATGTGCATTTGAAAAGAATGTATATTCTGCTGCCTTAGGGAGAAATGTTCTGAAGAGATTAATTAAATCCATATGATTTAGTAGTCATTTAAGGTCACTATTTCCTTGTTGATTTTCTGTATTGAAGATTTATCCATTGATATCAGTGGGGTGTTAAAATTCCCTGTTGACTGTATTACTCTCAATCTCTCTCTTTATGTCCATCAAGATTTGCTTTACATATTTATCTTTCACCACCTGGCTTATTTCACTTAGCTTAATGCTCTCCAGTTCCATCCATGCTGTCCCAAAGGGCAGGAACTCCTTCTTTCTTCCTGCTGTGCAGAATTCCATTGTGTAAATGGAATTTACAGTTTTTTGATCCATTCATTTACTGATGGGCACCTAGGTTGTTTCCAGCACTTGGCTATTGTAAATTGTGCTGCTATGAACATTGGGGTGCATAGGTTCTTTTGGATTGGTATTTCAGGCTTCTTAGGATATAACCTGAGCAGTGGAATTGCTGGGTCAAAAGGCAGTTCCATTTTTTGTTTTCTGAGGAATTTCCATACTGTTTTCCATATGATCCCACCATTAACAGGAACCTAATCAACAAAATGAGCAAGGAAGCAAAGCATAACCAAAGACATTAAAATTGAGAACAGGCTTACAGCGACCTGAGGGGAGAAGGGGAGGGATAATGGAGGAAAAGGGTGAAGGGTTTACAGGAATGATTATAAAGGATATATGGACAATAACAAGGTGGGGTGGAAACAGGGGAGGGAGGTGGGGAGGCCTGGGTTGGTGGGGATCGGTGGGGGAAAAAGGCAGAAAACTGTACTTGAACAACAATAAAAAAACTTGCTTTACATATTTAGATGTTCCAATATTGAGTGCATAAATGTTTACAAGAGTTGTATCCTTCTTTTGGATTGCTCCCTGTATTATTATGACATGTTTTTATTTCTTACTATTGCCTTTTTTAATGTAAATAATTTATTTTTTTTGTTTTTTATAAAGTTTTTTTGGAACACAGCCCCTCCCATTTGTTTACATAGTGTCTAGGCAACCTTTGCACTACAACAGCAGAGGGTAGTTGAGAGAGACCATATGGCCCATAAAGACTGAAATATTTTTTATTTGGTTCTTTTTTTCCTTTATTTTAATTGTTGTTCTTGTACAGTTTTCTGTCTTTTATTCCCATCCCACCCACTGCCCCAGCCCTCCCCACCTCCCACCCATTTCCACCCTCCCTAGTCTTTGTCCAGGTGTCTTTTATACTTGTTGCTCTAAACCTTTCCCCTTTTCCCCTGAAATTCCCTCCCCTCTCCTTTTTTAACTTCTATTTGTCAGATACAAGTATTGCTATCTCAGCTTTGTTTTCATTTCCATTTGCATAAAATATCACTTTTTCAGTGCTTTACTTTTAGTCTGTATCTTTCATTCTGAGATGGGTCCTTTGTAGAAAGTATATATATGGGTTTTGCTCTCTTATCCATTCAGCCATCCTATGTCTATTGATTGGGGCATTTAAACCATTTACATGTAGAGTCAATTATTGATAAGCACATACTTATTGCCATTTTATTCTTTTAACTATGTTTCTTTCTTCTTCTTCTCCTCTTTCTCCAGCTCCTTCTCCTTTTTTTCCTCCTCCTCTTCCTTCTTCTTCAAGCAGGCCCTTTAACATTTCTTGTAATATTGGTTTCATGGTAACAAATGCCACCAAACCAGTTTTTGTTTTGTTGGGAATCTTTTTATTTCTCCTTTAATTTTCAATTTTAGCCTCACTTGGTAAATTATTCTTGGTTGTAAGTCCTTGATATTCATTGCTTTTAATATTTCATGCCAATCTTTCTGGTTTGGAATTTTTATGTTGAGAAATCAGCTAACAATCTTATAGGACCTCCCTTGAAGGTAAGTAACAGTCTTTCTCTCACTGCTTTTAAAATTATTTTTTCTTTAACCTTTTCTATTTTAATTATGAATGTGTCTTAGTGTGAGACTCTTTGGGTTCATTTTGTTTGGAACTCTGCACTTTATAGAATTGTGGTTTTTTTTTTTTTCTTTACCGGGTTAGGAAATTTTTCAGTTATTATTTTTTTAAATAGGTTCTCAATTCCGTGTACCCTCTCTTCTCCTTCTGGTACCTCTATGAGGTTGATACTGTTATGCTTCATTTGTCTCTAAGGTCCATTAAAATATACTTTATTTTAAAAATCTTTTTTAGATTTGCTGCTCTGCATAGGTATTTTTCTACATTGTCAACAAATCACTGATTCAGTCTGCTATATCCAACCTACTGTTTATTCTTCCAGGGTATTCTTTTTTATTTCTTTTTAAAAATATTTTACTTATTTATTTTTAAATATTTTATTTATTTATTTTTATTTTTATTATTTATTTATTTATTTATCTTTAGAGGGGAAGGGAAGGAGAGAGGGAGAGAAACATCAATGTGCGGTTGCCTCTTGTATGTCCCCTGCCGGGAACTGGCCTGGCAACCCAGGCATGTGCCCTCACTGGGAATCGAACCGCGATACTTTGGTTCGCAGGCCCGCGCTCAATCCACTGAGCTACACCAGCCAGGGCTTTACTTATTTATTTTTAGAGAGGGGAAGTGAGGGAGAAAGAGAGAGAGAAACATCAATGTGTGGTTTTCTCTCACATGCCCCCTACCAGGGACCTGGCCTGCAACCCAGGCATGTGCTGTGAACATTCCTCAACATAATAAAGGCTATATATGAGAGACCTACAGCCAACATCATACTCAATGGGCAAAAACTTAAATATTTTCCACTAAGATCAGGAACAAGACTAGATTGTTCACTTTCACCACTTCTATTCAATATAGTATTGGAAATCTTAGCCACAGCAATTAGACAAGAAAAAGAAATAAAAGGCATCCAACTCGAAAAGGAGGAAACAAAACTATCATTGTTTGCAGATGACATGATAGTGTACATAGAAAATACTATAGACTCAGCCAAAAAGCTGCTTGACCCAACAAATTAATTTGGCCAAACAGCCAGATACACAGTCAATATCCAGAAATCAAAGGCATTTTTGTATACCAACAATGAAACAGCAGAAGCAGAAATCAAGAAAAAATCCCATTCGATATAGCAAAAAGAAAAGTAAAGTACCTAGGAATAAACCTAACCAAGGAAGTAAAAGACCTGCATGCAGAAAACTACACAACATTGAAGAAAGAAGTCAAGGAAGACACAAACAAATGGAAGCACAAACCATGTTCATGGATCAGAAGAATTAATATCATCAAAATGTCCGTACTACCCAAAGAAATTTACAAATTCAATGCAATACCTATTAAAGTTCCAATGGCATATTTCACACACATAGAACAAACACATCAGAAATTTATATGGAACCATAAGCAACCCTGAATAGCTGCAGCAATTTTGAGAAAGAAGAGCAAAGTAGGAAGGATCACAATACCTGATACCAACTGTACTACAAGGCCAGTGTAATCAAAACAGCCTGGTACTAGCATAAAAACAGGCACATGGACCAGTGGAATAGAACAGAGAGCCCAGAAATAAACCCACGTCTCTATAGTCAAGTAATATTCGACAAAGGGGCAGCAACCTAAAATGGAGTAAAAATAGCCTCTTCAGCAAGTGGTGTTGGGAGAACTGGACAGCTATGTGCAAAAAAATGAAACTCGAGCACCAACTTACACCATACACAAAAATAAATTCAAGGTGGATAAAAGATTTAAACATAAGCCGCAACACCATTAAAGTCCTAGAGGAGAACATAGGCAGGAAAATCTCAGATATTTCATGCAGCAACATTTTTACTGATATGTCCCCTAAAGCAAGGGATATAAAGGAAAGAATAAACAAATGGGATCTCATCAAAATAAAAAGCTTCTGCACAGCTAAAGAAAATAGCATGAAAATAAAAAGAGAACAAACCGTATGGGAAAACATGTTTGCCAATGATACCTCAGACAAGGGTTTAATCTCCAAAATATATAAAGAACTTACATGACTTCACTCTAAGAACACAAGCAACCCAATTAAAAAATGGGCAGAGGACTTGGGCAGACACTTCTTCAAGGAGGACATACAGAGAATCCAGAGACACATGAAAAGATGCTCAGTATCACTAGCTATCAGAGAGATGCAAATTAAAACCACAATTGAGATACCACTTGACACCAGTCAGAATGGCCATCGTAAACAGAGCAACAAACAACAAGCGTTGGAGAGGTTGTGGAGAAAAGGGGACCCTAGTGCACTGTTGGTGGGAGTGCAGACTGGTACAACCACTATGGAAAACAGTATGGAATTTTCTAAGAAAACTAAAAATGGATCTACCTTTTGACCCAGCAATTCCACTGCTGGGAGTATATGCTAAGAACCCTGAAACACCAATCCACAAGAACCTATGCAGCCTTATGTTCATAGCCGCAGAATTTACAATAGCCAAGTGTTGGAAGCAACCTAGGTGCCCATCAGTAAATGAATGGATCAAGAATGTATGGTACATTTACACAATGGAATTCTATGCAGCAGAAAATAAGAAGGAGCTCCTACCCTTTGCAACAGCATGGATGGAACTGGAGAGCATCATGCTAAGCGAAATAAGCCAGGCAGTGAAAGACAAATACCATATGATCTCACCTTTAACAGGAACCTAATCGACAAAACAAACAAACAAACAAGCATAATATAATCAAGGACACTGAAATTGAGAACAGGCTGACAGTCACCAGAGGGAAGAGGGAAGGGAATTTCAGGGGAAAAGGGGAAGGGTTTAGAGCAACAAGTATAAAGGACACATGAACAAAAACTAGGGTGGGGGTGGAAATGGAAGAGAAGTGGGGAGGGCTGGGGTGGTGGGCTGGGATGGGCGTAAAAGACAGAAAACTGTAGAAGAACAATTAAAATTTTTAAAAAAGTAAATCAAAGAATTGTGGGGAATTCAGCCATGTGGTATGTGACTGGTTGGTCAATAAGAGTTTTTCCTTACAGGATAAAAGCAAGCATAATCAATGGTTAATATAAATGACCCTCTGTAACCAAAATGGGATTTGATAGGTGGGGTTTAGTTGAAAGCTGTGTCTTCATTCATGTTTAGAATCACTGAGAGCTGCTCCTCTCTTCAATGATTGTGGCAACCTGAGAAAGGAGGAAATGGAAATGCTGTGGCACTGACAGAAGCTTTCCTGGTGTTATAACATGCCCCGTGGCACATGCTTAAAAGGATGTTTTTGGGTGACCATGTTTTTTTAACCTTGAAATATTTGTTTTAATTTTTTTTGATGGATATGTTGGGTTTTTAAGGCTAACTTGGTCAATTTGTTTTTCAGAGTAAGAAATGCTGTTGAATTGTATGAGAAAACAAAATAATTTTAAAGGGACTCTTTTCATCACTCAAGATTATTTTTTTAAAATCCTAAATGTAAACCTAGGCCTTTTGTACCAGTTTCAACAAACAAAGCCAGGAGGAGGCACAAATCCTGGTTTCTAGATGGCAATCACATCTTTGGTTCATTTGGCAGCACCGCTCTCATCTGTTAGGCTGAAACTATTTTTTTTTTTTTTTTTGGTCCTAATGTATTAGAGTATTTTGGTGCCCCGAAGAACTGAAAATGTGGAGAGGACTTTACCTTATTCTGTCAATGTGTTTTTCAAGATATATTTTAAAGAGTGCTGTCAAAAATGTCAGATCGCTTATGTGTTTAATTTATTTTCCCAAAGATAAAGCTTTGAGTCTCTCTCTCTTCATTCCCCCACCCTCAACAGCAACATATCTTCAGAGCAGTTTTTAACTCTCTCTGATCATACAGTTAAGTGAGACCTTTTCAGTGCCTGTCAGCTGAAATGATCTTCCTTTTCCATTCCTGTTGTCAATTTGGACTGCAAATTTGCACTTCAGGCACTCTCCCTTGAGATGGTAGATCTAATATTTGTGGCATTTCAGTCTACAAATATTAATTGAATATCTGGTATGTGCTGGGCACCACATGTGGCAATTTGGCCTTTAGGTTGAGGAGCTGAGCAAAGCAGAGTTACAATCTATGGGGCAAGGCAAACATTGAACACATGATTAAAATTGTGATGACTGCTGGGTTTGGGGGAACATGGTGCTAAAGGAGACAAGTAAAGCAGGATATGTGGGAAACAGACCTTTTGGCTCATCAGGAGACCTGACTTTTTGCTTCAGTTTTGCTACCAACTTTATTTGACCTTAGACAGCTCATTTTCCCAGGCCTTAGCTTCCTTAGCTTTAAAGAGCTTAGCTTCCTTAGCTCATAATCTCTTCAAAACATACAATCATAATAGAATTAAACATAATTAATTGGAAAGTTCTATCTAAATTAGTGGAAAAGTCTGAAATGTAGAGTATATGAAAACAGACTGAACTTTTACTGCTTTGAGAATATAGATACCTGGGATTATATAAATAAAATTGGCTACCATTTGAATAATATTTTATAGTTTTAAAAATACTTTCATAATCATATTTTATTACCATGATTTTTACTCAGTTAAGGAACACCCAGAATTGTGGCTGTACATGGAAGACTCCCAAGATGAACAATCTGTTGAATGATTACAAGAATGGTGACCAGCTTATTAGTCATATAATCAACAACTTAGTACTTATCTGTCTGGGGTAGTACTTAAGAATGTCTTACATTTCTTCTTTTAGGTATTTTAACATTCTCCTCCAATCTTGTTTACTCTGTTAATCAAAGGATAACACCAGTTTATTTTAAATTTTATTCTATTTTTTATATTTGTAAATTTTTAAATATTATTTTATATTATAGTTGACATAGAACATTATATTACTTTCAGATGTACAGAATAGTGGTTAGACATTTATATATTTCACAAAATGATCACTTCTGATAAATCTAGTGCCAACCTGGCAGTGTACATATTTATTACAATATTATTGACTATATTCTCTATATTGTACCTTTAATCCCCATGACTGTTGTTATAATTGGCCATTTGTACACCTTAATCCATTTCACTTTTTTCACCCAGCCAACCAACACCTCCCATCAGGCAACCATCAGTTTGTTCTCAATATCTGTGTGTCTGTTACTGCTTTGTTTGCTTGCTTATTTTGTTGTATAGGTTCCAAATGAAATCACATCATATTTGTCTTACTCTGTCTGACATATTTCCTTAGCATTTACCCTTTAGGTCCATCCAGGTTACCTCAAACGCCAACATTACATTATTTACATGGTCAAGTAATATTACAATGTATATACAGGATGAGGCAAAAGTAAGTTTACAATTATTTAATAAATAGTAATACAAGAATAAACTCTGTGCTTTGCTTACTCAGAAATGTAAACCTACTTTCTCCCTTACTCTGTATACACCACATCTTTATTCATTTGTCTATTGATGGAAACTTAAGTTGCTTCTATGTTTTGGCTATTATAAATAATGCTGCAGTGAACACAGTGATGTATATATCTTTTCAAGTTAGTGTTTGATTTCTTTGGATAAACACCCAGAAAAGAGATTGCTGGATCACTCTTATTCAGTAAGTTCTCCTTTAGTTTTGTTGGTAATTTTCTTTGTGGTGCAAAAGATTTTTAGTTGCTGTAGTCCCACTTGTTTATTTTTTCTTCTGTTGTCTTTGCCCAAGGAGATATAACTAAAAAAAATGTTGCTAAGACCAATGTCAAAGAGTTCATTGCCTGTGTTTTCTGCTCCCAGTTCTATGGTTTTAAGTCTTTCATTTTAGTCTCTATTTTGAGTTTATTTTTGTATATGGTATAAGAACGTCTTCTAGTTTCATTGTTTTGTTTCTGTCCAGTTTTACCAACAGCATTTGTAAATTCATTTATTTTTTTTCTTCATGAGTCTGGTTAAAGGTTGTCAATCTTGTTCATCCTTTCAAAGAACCAGATTTTGGTCATTGATATTTTGTATTTTATTTTATTTTATTTTTAGTATTTGCGTCATTTATTTCCACTTTGATCTTCATTATTTCCATTCTTTTACTTACTCTGGGCTTTGTTTGTTGTTGTTTTTCTAGTTCTTTTAGGTGTAGTGTTAGATTGTTTAAGAGTTTTCTTGCTTCTTCAGTTAGTCTTGTAATGCTATGAATTTCCCTCTCAGGATTACTTTTGCTGTTTACCATAGATTTTGGGTTGTTGTGTGTTCATTCTCATTTGTTTCCAGGTAATTTTTAATTTATTTCTTGATCTCATTGATAATCCATTCATTATCTAATAACATGCTATTTAGCTCCAAGTATTTGAATAATTTTGAGAGTTTTTATTAAAGTTGCTTTGTAGTTTTATACCATTGTGATCTGAGAAAATGCTTGATGTGATTTCAATCTTCTTGAATTTGTTAAGACTTATTTGTGTCCTAACATATAGTCTATCTGAGAGAATGTTCCATGTGAACTTAGAAGAATGTGTATTCTGCTGCTTTGGGATAAAATGTAAGTATCAATTACATATATTTGATCTGGTGTTTCATTTAAGGTTGCTGTTGTTTTGCTGATTTTTTGTTTGGAGGACCTATCCATTGATGACAGTAGGTTATTAAAATCCCCTACTATGACTGTATTGCTTTTGTTCTCTTCCTTAAAGTCTATCAAGATTTTCTTTATATATTTATGTGCTCCTATATTGGGTGAATATATGTTTACAAGAATTATAGTCTCTTACTGGATCAATTCCTTTAGTATTATGTAGTGTCCTTCCTTGTCTCTTGTTATGGCCTTTCTTTTGAAGTCTATTTTGTCAGCTATAAGCACTGCTACTCCATATGTTTTTTATTTGCATTTGCATGGAATATTTTCTTCCATCCCTTTACTTTCAGCCTGTTTGAATCTTTTTTTTTTAATTTTTATTTTAATTGTTGATCTTGTACAGTTTTCTGTCTTTTATTCTCACCCGAACCCACCACCCCAGCCCTCCCCTCTTCCCTCCCATTTCCATCCTCCCATAGATTTTGTCCATGTGTCCTTTATACTTGTTCCTGTAAATCCTTCCCCGTTTCCCCTGAAATTCCCTCCCCTCTCCCCTCTGGTGACTTTCAGCCTGTTCTCAATTTCAATGTCTTTGGTTATATTATGCTTGTTTGTTTGTTTTGTTGATTAGCTTCCTGTTAAAGGTGAGATCATATGGTATTTGTCTTTCACTGCCTGGCTTACTTCGCTTAGCATGATGCTCTTAAGTTCCATCCATGCAGTTGCAAAGGGTATGAGCTCCTTCTTTCTTTCTGCTGCATAGAATTCCATTGTGTAAATGTACCACAGTTTTTTGATCCATTCATTTACTGATGGGCATCTAGGTTGCTTCCAATACTTGGCTATTGTAAATTGTGCTGCTGTGAACGTAGGGGTGCATAGGTTCTTTTGGATTGGTGTTTCAGGGTTCTTAGGATATAGTCCTAGCAGTGGAATTGCTGGGTCAAAAGGTAGATCCATTTTTAGTTTCCTTAGAAAATTCCATACTGTTTTCCATAGTGGTTGTACCAGTCTGCACTCCCACCAGCAGTGCACTAGTGTCCCCTTTTCTCCACAGCCTCTCCAACATTTGCTGTTTGTTGCTTTGGTTATGAGGGCCATTCTGACTGGTGTCAAGTAATATCTCATTGTGGTTTTAATTTGCATCTCTGATAGCTAGCGATATTGAGCATCTTTTCATGTGTCTCTGGATCCTCTGTATGTCCTCCTTAGAGAGGTGTCTGCCCAAGTCCTTTGCCCATTTTTTAATTGGGTTGCTTGTCTTCTTAGAGTGGAGTCGTGTAAGTTCTTTGTATATTTTGGAGATTAAACCCTCATCTGAGGTATCATTGGCAAATATGTTTTCCCACACAGTCAGTTCTCTTTTTATTTTAATACTGTTTTCCTTGGCCATGCAGAAGCTTTTTATTTTTGATGAGATCCCATTTGTTTGTTCTTTCCTTTATGTCCCTGGCTTTAGGGCACATATCAGTAAAAATGTTGCTGCGTGTAATATCTGAGATTTTCCTGCCTATGTTCTCCTCTAGGACTTTAATGGTGTTATGGCTTATGTTTAAATCTTTTATCCACCTTGAATTTATTTTTGTGTATGGTGTAAGTTGGTGCTCGAGTTTCATTTTCTTGCACGAAGCTGTCCAGTTCTCCCAACACCACTTGTTGAAGAGGCTATTTTTACTCCATTTTAGGTTGCTGCCCCCTTTGTCGAATATTACTTGACTATAGAGACATGGGTTTATTTCTGGGCTCTCTGTTCTATTCCACTGGTCCACATGCCTGTTTTTATGCCAGTACCATGCTGTCTTGATTACTATAACCTTGTGGTATAGTGTGATATCAGGTAGTGTGATACCTCCAACTTTGCTCTTTTTCAAGTTTGCTTTTGGCTATTTTGGGTCTTTTGTCGTTTTATATAAATTTTGGGAATATTCATTGTAGTTCTGAGAATATTCTATTGGTATTTTGATAGGGATTATATTGAATCTGTAGATTGCTTTTGGTGATATGGATTTTAATGGTATTAATTCTTCCAATACATGAACATGGTATAGCCTTCCATTTATCTGTGTCTTCTTTAATTTCTTTTATCAATATCATAGTTTTCTGAGTATAAGTCTTTTATCTTCTTGGATAACTTGTCCATTGACTCCTTGGGTAACTGTACATTACTGTATAAAAAGTACAACCGATTTTTAAATATTAATTTTATATTTTGTAACTTTATTAAATCAGTTCTGATTTTGTTTGGTGGAATATGTACAATTTCCTATATATATAGTGTCATGTTATTTGCAAATTGTGACAGTTTTACTTTTTTTTTCTAATTTGGATGCCTTTATTTCTTTTTCTTGAGTGATTGCTGTGGCAGCTAGGACTTTCAATACTATGTTGAATATGAGTGGTGAGAGTGAAGATTTTTGTCTTGCTCCTGATCTTGGAAGCAATGCTTTCAGCTTTTCACCATCGAGTATGATGTTAGCTGTGAGCTTGTCAAATGTGGCCTTTAATATGTTGAGGAATATTCTCTACCCCCACTTTGTTGAGCATCTTTATCTGAGTGGATGTTGAAATATTTCAAAAGCATTTTCTGTATCTATTGATATGACCATGATTTTTATTATTTTGTTTATGTGGTATATCACATTGATTGATTGGTGGATATTGAGCCAACAGAAACATGATTTCCTTTGGTTTCATTCAGTGGAATTCTTGTCATAATGAAAATAAGCATGTCAGAATAGAACAGGTCATTTGACAGGAATAAACATTCTCAAATCTCTGTGGCTCACCACAGCAAAATTTATGTCTACTCAGTGTCTGTGGAGGTTGAGGCCACACCCCAGAGTATCTATTCTCTATGTAGGATGAGGTACAGGCTGATCTGATCTTGTGACTCTGTTATTTTTGCACCAGGGGAGCAGAAAGCATAAGCCTTGCCTGTAAACCATTCATGTTTGACCTGAACTGAACCCAGGGTCCTACCTAGCTTTATCAGGCTGGAAATACAGTATTATGTGTGACAAATATTTGTATTATACATGAGAAACTGGGGACAGGTGTCATTTGTATTTTTCAGTTCAGTGAATACTTACCGAGCCAATATTTATGTTTAGCACTTTCCCAAGGTATTTAGAGAAGTATAAAACATAGTACTCATTCTCAAAGAATTTAGTGCTTTCTGCAAAAGCAGGCCACCTGGAATAATTTAACAGCAATACAAGACTTACTATGAGAACTTCTAAGCAGATTTTTCAGACATCTTTAGAACATTTTTCAGAAAGAGTGACAGGAGAATGAAGAGAGAAGTGGGCATTCCAGGTAAAAGAAGATTATGCTCAAATGCTTGTGGAAATGAGTTTGGTGGTCCTCATGAGAGAGGGGGACAGGGGCAGGGAGAGATGGAAAGGTGGAGGAGAGGAGAATTAGGGAAAGAAGCGGAGGGAGGGAGGGAAAGAGGAAGGGAGAGGGAGAGATAGAGGTAGATCAGCTTTTCTAGAGAAGTTGTAGTCTTAGGAGGAAGATCTTTGGAGTTAGAATGAGTGGATTTGAATTCTTGCTCTGGTTCTCTCATGTACTTGCTCTGTGATTTGGGGCAAATTAATTCACCCCTGGGGGCTGAGTCCGCTTGTTTGTAAAGTGAGTGGTAAGCACTGTACTTACTCCAAGGGTTGTTCTGAGCTTTAGGCGAGGTAATACATTCAAAATACACAGAAGGTTCCTGATACGTGGTACTCAAAGCTCAGTAGGTGGGAGCTCTACCATTCTGGGAAGGATGGGTTAGAATGGGCAAGTGTGCAAACCACAGATTGCAGAAGAGTTTGCACTTGACTTTATTCCAAAGGGGAACACTGGCCTAAGGAGTATTTCCTAGATTTGCTAGAATTTTGCATTATGAAATGAACCTCTATCTTCTTGTTTTCTGACTTTAAGGACAGTTGAATTCTATCAATCTCATTCCAAATAAGGAATGCTCATTGCTCAGACATTGTGCAGGAACATCCCTCCTTTGAGCAATTAGTTCCCTTCTGTTCATGTCAGCTGGCTATTGCCTTGCCACACCTTCTTCTATTCAAAGCTGCTTCCTAACACTGTTTTCTTTTCATGTCACTTTTTGGATCATGCAAAAAAATATAACAATGTGTGATTCTTGCTCTCAGGAAACTTCTCTAGTGGTTGTATCAAAACTCAGCTGTTCCAAGTCCATTTTTAGAACGTTTGTTTCAATGAAATGAGAAAAAGTAAAAATAGCTCAAGCAAACATTTCAAAGGTGTCTTAAATTATTTTTCACTCATTTTTCTTCTTATGTTGTGAATATTTTTAGTTTCTATAGAGGGAAAGTGAAAAGTAAATTCCTGGCAGCTGTGAATTGTATTTATACTAAATGGTATGTTATATTTCTATAGAAATAGCTCAGAAGGCTGGAAGAGCCAGTTTTCATGGAAATCCAACTATTATTTTTTTGTAGTTATTGACTGTCTTTCTGTACATTCTAACATCAGCTAGAAAAGTGGGGGAGAAGAGATGTGCACACTCAGATTGCATCCTCAGAAGCAGGTGCTTGCCCCCTGAGTCAAACACCAGACAAATCCTGCCAACTTGGCTCTCTTTCCCCCTGTCAGTTTTCTCAGAAAAATGACAGGGCTTAAGCTTTTGACAGATAACTTGCTCATGAAGCCCAGCAAACCAGAGATGCATGTACATTGTTGGACAGCTTTGAGAAATGACGTTTTCTCTGCAATCCTGAATATCTCTGAGTCTGCCACCACAAATTGGGAATGCACCCCCACCCTACCCATACCATTTACCATTGGCCACGTGAACTTGACAGTATTTTAAACATCATCACTCTGCTTTCTAATGAAGACATCTCTTCCCACTGTTTATCCAATGATCACACTTTGGGAAAACAAAATATAAAATGTCAACTCACCATACTGAATACACATTTTTCTAATTAAAATGGTAGTGAGAGTTTATGTTGAATGGAGGAGGGGAACCAGGGATACAAAATACATCTGTTACTGTTTGGACCTAACTTGGAGAGAGTCATAAAATGCAAGCTGTACAGAAACTTCATGTGGCCACCTGTCCTGTGGGCAGTTAGGGTTTTTGTCCAGGTCAGTTGCATGACCTCTTTAGGTCACATGTGAAGATCACAGGCTAAACAAACTGCATGATCTTTTCTCTGTGGTCCAGGAGCAGGAGAGATAGGACAGTCAGGAGCAGTTCCCCTTGATTCATGCTTGTGGTTCTTTGGTCGTTACAGCCACCATCCCAGAACTTTCACTCCAAACACCTCCCCTTTATGGACTAGGAGAAAGTGTCCTGCAAGGAACTGGAAGACATATTTTTTTCCAGTTTTATTGAGGAATAATTGACATACATCACTGTAAATTTAAGGTATACAGCATAATTGTTTGATTTACCATAATAGGTTCACTAACATCCATCTTCTCATATAGATAGAATAAAAAGAAAAGAAAAAAAATTCTCCTTGAGGTGAGAACTCTTAGGATCTACTCTCTTAACAATTTTCCTTTGTATCATACAGGACTTTTGGCTATAGTCCTCATTTTGTACATTACATCTTCAGTACTTATTTATATTATGAGGTCTGTCCAGAAGGTATCCAGCCATGTATTGTGAAAAATAGAAACATTTATTGAAGATGATACAAAATGCAAGAAACATTGTACATAAAGGCGTACATGAAACATTGAAGGTGACAATGATGCCTCAGTCACCTTCAAAGCAGGCATTTGGGACCTCATGTAGTTCTCCCAGTCATCAGCTGACCCATTAATTGTATTTTCTTGAATCTCATCAACAGTCTGAAATCTCTTCCTTTTCAAAGGTGACTTTGGTTTTGGGAAAAACCAGAAGTCACGGGGTATGAAATCTGGGCTGTAGTAGGGCTGAGCCACCTGGGTGATTTGATGTTTTGCCAAAAAACTTTGCATAATATGTGATGCATGAGTGGGTATGTTGTTGTGATGAAGCTGCCAATCACCACTTTGTCCGTAGCTGTGGCTTCCTTTATCATCCAATAGTTTCTGCTGAGGAATGTTCAAGCTTAATGCAAAATTTGATGCAGATCTGTTGCTCTATTCACTTAGTGATTTTTCATGTGAAAGCCACACATTACACATGTTCATTAAATGATGTCTACCACCCCTACTGACTAGCACAGTGAAGTTGTCATTGTTCATACATGCACATTACAGTCCACTCTCCTTGGCTGCCAGGTTACATCAATGACATGCAAATCATTCTTGTTATGTTAACAATGGCTGGACTTTTTCTGGACAGACCTCAAATAACTGGAAGTTTTTACCTTTTGGCCACCATTCTCCTGTTCCCTCATGCCTTTTCCTCTTTGTCTCTGGTAACCACAAATCCGATCTCTTGTTTTAATGAGTTGTTTTTTTTTAAAGATTCCACATATAAGTGAGATTGTACAACTTCACTTAGCACAATACACTCCAGGTCCATCCATGTTGTTACAAATGATAGGATTTTCTTGTTAGTTTTTAAATGGCTGAATAATATTCAATTGTACAGGTAGCACAGTTTCTTTATCCATTTATCCTTTGGTGGACACTTAAATTACTTCCATATCTTGGCTATTGTGAATAATGTTGCAATGAACATGGGGTTGCATATCTTTATGAGTTTGTGTTTTTTCCCCTTCAGATAAATAGCCAGAAGTAGAATTTGCTGAATTTATATGGTAGTTCTATTTTTAATTTTTTCGAGGAACCCTCATACTGTTTTCCATAGTGGCTGCATCAATCTGCATTCTTACCAACAATGCATGGGGGTTTCCTTTTCTCAACATCCTGGCCAACACTTGTTATTTCTTGTCTTTTGATGATAGCCATTCCAACAGGTGTGAGGTGGTATCTCATTGTGGTTTTGATTTTCATTTTCATGATGATTAGTTATGAAAATCTTTTCATGTACCTGTTGGCCTATTGTATATTTTGGGGAAAACGTATTAAAGTTTTTTACCCATTTAATTGGGTTGTTTTTGCTATTGAGTTGTATGAGTCCTTTACATATTTCGAATATTAATACCTTATCTGATATACAATTTACAAATATATATTCCCATTCTGTAGGTTGTTTTTTTATTTTGTTGATGGTTTCTTTTACTGTGCAGAAGCTTTTAAATTTGTTGTAATTTTGATTTTGATGCTTGTGCTTTAGGTGTTATATTAAAATAGATCACTACCAAGACCCATGTCAAGGAGCTTTATTCCTATGTTTTCTTCCAGTGGTTTCCTGGGTTTCAGATCTTACACCTAAAGCTTTAATTCATTTTGAGTTACTTTTTGTGAGTGGTGTAAGATATGGGTCCAATGTCATTCTTTTACATATGAATATCAAGTTATCCCAGTACCATTTATTGAAAAGACTCTCTTTTCACCACTGAGTATTCTTGGTTCTCTTGTTGAATATTAGTTGACTGTATATGCCTGGGTTATTCCTATGCTCTTCATTATGTTCTGTTGATTGATGTGTCTGCTTTTATGCCAGGACTATGTTGTTTTGATGACTATAACTTTATATTATAGATTGAAATCAGGAAGTATAATGCCTCTTGCTTTATTCTTCTTTCTCAGTATATATTTTTTTGTGTGTCTCCTTATAAGTTTTAAATGCTTATTCTATTGTTGTAAAACATGCCAAAGAAAAGATATTTCATCAAATCTATAGGTAGTTTTTGGGTAACATTACATTTTAACAACATTAATCCTTATAATCTACGAACATGGAATTCCTTTCCATTTATTTATTTCCTCTTTGGTTTCATTCATCAGTGGCTAGTAGTTTTCAGAGTAGAGATCTTTCACATCCTTATTTAAATTTATTTCTAAGTATTTTAGTGTGTTGATGGTATTGTAAATAGGATTTGTTTCTTTATTTCTTTTTCAGAAAATTCATTGTTAATGCATAGAAATGCTACTGATTTTTCCTTAATATTAATTTATTAGGGTAACACTGGTAAACAAAATTATACAGATTTCAGCTGCAAAATTCTACAACACATCATCTGTACACAGTATTATGTGCTCCCCACCTAAAAAAAGTCTTTGTCCATCACTGTTTATTCCACCTATACCCTCCAAACCTACCCCTGGAAGTCCCAACATTGTTGTTCATGTCTGTGAGTTTTTTTCTCTTTTATTTATCAATCCTTCTACCCTCCTCTTACCCCAGCCAGCAGTGAGCCTTCTCTCTATGGGTCTAGCTCTACTTTTCTTGATATTTTATTGTGTTGATTAGATTCCAGCTTATTTCACTGGGCATAATGGTCTCCAGATTCATCCATGCTATTTACAGAGGGCAAGATTTCCTTATTTTTATGGTTAAGTAGTATTCCATTATATAAATGTACCATGGCTTTTACTAATCTACTAAAGGGCATTTGTGCTGCTTCCAGATCTTGGCTCTTGTAAATAATGCTGCAATGACCATTGTGGTGCATACATTCTTTCAAATTTGTGTTTTAAATTCCTTTGGATAAATTCCCAGAAGTGGAATTATGGAGTCATAAGCAGTTTCATTTTTAATTTTTTTAGGTAACTACACAATGGCTGCACTAATCTGCATTTCCACCAACAGTGCACAAGGGTTCCCATTTTCCACATTCTAGCCAACACTTGTTTCTTGATTTACTGATGATAGCCATTCTGACAGGTATAAAGTGATATCTCATTGTGGTTTTAATTTGCATTTCTCTGATGATTAGTGATGTTGAGCATCTTTTCATATGTCTACAAACCATCTGTATGTCCTCTTTGGAGAAGTGTCTGTTCAGGTCCTTCACCCATTTTTTAAACTAAGTTGTTTGTTTATTCAGTGTCAAGTTCTATAAATTCTTCATCAGTTTTGGATATTAACTTTTTATCACATGTTTCAATGGCAAACATGTTCTCTCATTCAATGGGTTATCTTTTCATTTTGTTGATTTTCTTTTGCTGTACAACAAACCTTTTTAGTTTGATGTAGTCTCATTTGTCTAATTTTTTCTTTTTTCTTGCCCTTAGAGATGTATCAGAAAAATATTGCAATAGGAAATGTCCAACATATTACTGCCTATGTTTTCTTCTGTGATTTTTATGGTTTCAAGTCTAACATTTAAGTCTTTAATCCATTTTGTCTTTATTCTTGTGTGTGGCATAGAAGGTTGTCGAGTTTCTTTCTTTTTCTTTTTGCCTATATCTGTCCAATAAACCCAACACCATTCTATAATAAACTGTCTTTACCCCATGTGTCTTCTCACTTTCTTTGTCAAATATTGACTATGAAGATGTGGGTTTATTTCTGGGTTCCCTGTTCTGTTTCATTGATATGTGTCTGTTGTGATGCCAGTACCATGCTGTTTTGATTAATATGGCCTTGTGGTATACTTTGATGTAAGGTAGCATGATTCTTCCAATTTTGTTCTTTCTCAATATTGCTGTGGCTAATCTGTTTTTTTTTTTTTTTTGTGGCCCCATGTAAAGTTTTGGAATATTTGTTCTGGTTCTGTGAATTACGCCATTGGTATCTTAAGAATTACACTGAAAAAGATGGAGGAAGATGGTGGTGAGGTAGGTGGGAGTGGAGCCCAGTTCTCCCTGTGCCCAGCTGGAACACCTAGCCAATCTTCTGAGGAATAGAGTGAACAGCCAATGAAATCCCAACTTATATGAAGTTTGGAGGCCAAAAACTGCAGAGGACATTGAAAAACAGATAGCGAGGAGAGTGCAATGGGATTGTAAGGTTCCTGGGATCCCTGCTGGGACCAAAGCTACTGCAGTCCCTGGCCTGGCACCTGCTGCAGGATATGAGGAGGAGAGTTAGAGCACCAGCTCCCTCCCCTACCAGAGCAGGGAAGGTAGCCTTGTACCAGGAGGGACCTGGGTGTTGGAAGTTGCTGGGGGAAGTAGAGACGAAGTGGGAGACACACAGAGGTGGTACACATCCACTGGGATAGTGGATGCTGGTACCAGAGAAACTGGGGTGCTGGGTAACAACTGGAGATGGAAGGAGTTGGGTTGTGTCAGATCCTGACTTGGATAGTCTCTAGATTGGTTGCAAAGTGGGGCTGTATGAAAAACCGTGCACTTGTTAAGAATGGCAGGCAGCTGCTTTGTAAGGAACTCTCAACAGTGGCTGGCATGCCCCAAGGATGATTTCAGCTGCACACGCCCAGAGTGAGTGGTGGAGGGGAACCATGTGCCTTGCTAGTCTTGCACTGTGCACCCAGAGACAGTAGTAGAGGGCAACTGTGCACCCTACTGGTCTGGCACTAAGTGCCCAGAGACAGTAGCAGAGGGGAACCATGTGCCCTGCTAGTCTCGGGCTCTGTGCTGGAGATTGATTCATGCTGTGAGAAGCTGAGTGGCTGATGTGAACTTGGCAGCTCACAGAAGACCTGGGCTGGAGGCTGGGAAACTGTGAATAGTGCAATCCAAACCTGGTCCTCATCCTCTCAGAACCAAAGGAAGGGAGAAAAGTGAAGCCCAGCCCTCTCTTCCTGTGGCATCTAGGAAGACCAGTAGAACTCCCTGAACAGGTTTAAAGTCAGCAGGAGGCTTATTATTATCTTTTTTTTTTTCTGTTTTTTTTTTATCCTCTCTCTTCCTGCCCCCATTTTTCTTTTCTTTTCTTTTTTTATTCTTCTGAGACAATAAGATGTGGAGTTACAAAGGGTCCAAGACAGATTGAAAGGGGGAGCATAAGGCTGACCCCCAAAACTGAGAAACTGAGACAAATGTCACTTTTCTACCCAACAGAGCTGGCATTTTATTGTGTATGTGTATTATTATTATCTTGCAATTATTTTTTATGACTTTTATTTTATTAGTATTTTTTTATTTCTCTTCCTTATGTTTAATTTTCCTCATTTTATTTCCCTGTTTAATTGCATTGCTTGGCTGGTTTTCCTTATTCTCTCTGTATTGTATTTTAATTTTCCTTCTTTCACTTCACCCATGTTCTAATAACACACATTTCTTCATCTGATACTTTCTATTATGGTTATCTAAATCATATATTTCTTGTCATATTATTGTTGTTCCAGTATTACTGTAAATAATTGTTGTTCCATATAATTGTTCATACTACACAGCAACCCTCCATGATCTTAGCCCACTTTACTTTAATCCTGAGCATTATTATTGTTGTGTTTAACTCTATTCTCTCTGACACTACATCTACTCTCAATACTTTAATTTTACTCTATTTCATCATCTAACCTTACACAAATGCTTTTCTGGATTCAGCTCACAATTATCCTCTCCCTAACAAGAGTCTCATCCCTCTTTCACCTTTTATAAAAAGTGTCTAGTTGGGTCAACTATCAGTTAATGTTATACTTATCTAAACAATATCCTATCTCTTCTCTACTTGCTGGTATTTTAAATCACATAAAATACTCTCCCACTGTCTTAATCCATTTTGCCTACCCCCTGCCACTGATCATATACAAGAATAGGTGGGAACTGCAAAAATCAGTATACCTGCTGGAAGAGAAAAACCACCAAAAAAGGAAGCACCAAAAGGTACAAATCCAAGTACAACAAGAGAGCCCACACAAACAGAAAAAAGGACAAACCTAGAGTGTCCAGTCAAGGAGATCAGAGACCATACTACTGAACCTCATAGAATTCCTACCATAGAAGTTCACCCTAAAAAGACAGCTAACAAAGCAAACATCAGGAAACAAAGAAACAAAAAAAATCAACTAAAATGGGGAGACCAAAAAAGAACATGGAGTCAAAAGGAATGGAAAACTCCCCCCTAAAGAGCTAAACGAAATGGAGGTAACCAAACCATCAGATATAGAATTCAAATTAATGCTTATAAAGATGCCCAAGGAACTCACAGAGAACTACAAGGAACTGAGAGAAAAAGGAACATCAGCATGTTTACCTCAGCATGAAAAAAAATAGAAACTATAAACAAAAACCAGGAAGAAATGAACAATAAAATCTCAGAAATAAAAAAAACACACATTAGAAGAAATTACAAGCAGGCTGGATGAAGCAGAGAATCAAATCAGCAAGTTGGAAGTTAATGTAGAAAAAACTCCAAGATACGGCAAGAAAAAGAAGACTCAAAAAGAACCAACAGATGATAAGGGAACTGCAAGACAATATGAAATGAAACAATATCCATATAATAAGGATACCAGAAGGAGAAGAAGAAGAGCAAGGGATAGAAAACATGTTTGAAAAAGTAATGATGGAAAACTTCCCTAATTTGAAGAAAGAAAAAGTCACACAAATCCAGGAAACACAGAGAGGCCCAATCAAGAGGAATCCAAAGAGGCTAACTTCAAGACACATCATAATTAAAATGGCAAAATTCCAAGACAAAGAGAGAATCTTAAAGGCAGCAAGGGAGGAACAGGAAGTAACATACAAGGGAACCTGGATAAGGCTAGCAGCTGACTTCTCAATGGAAACGCTCCAAGCCAGAAGAGAATGGCAAGAAATACTCTAAGTAATGAAAGCCAGAGGCCTGCAACCAAGATTACTCTACCCAGCAAGGCTCTCAATTAAAATGGAAGGCCAAATAAGGAGCTTCCCAGACAAAAGAAGTCTATAAGAATACACCTCCATCAAATCTGCTCTGCAGAAGATGCTAAAGGGACTGCATTAAGAAAAGGAAGGAAAAGAGTGAGAGAGAGAGGAATGGAGGTATGAAAAAAATGGCAATGAATAAGTACTTATCAATAATAACTTTAAATGTAAATGGATTAAATGCTCCAATCAAAAGCCATAGAATAGCTGAATGGATAAGAAAACATGACCTGTATATATGCTGTCATGAACCTCAGAACAAAAGACCTACACAGACTGAAAGTGAAGGGATGGAAGAAAATATTTCAATCAAATGAAGGTGAAAAAAAAAAAAAGGCTGGAGTAGCAATACTTATATCAGACAAAATAGATTTCAGAACGAAGTCCACAAAAAGAGACAAAGGAGATATAACCATTTTAAACATAAATGCACCCAACATAGGAGCACCCAAATATATAAGGAAAATCTTGGAGGACTTCAAGAAAGAGATTAACAGCAACACACTCATAATAGGAGATTTTCACACCCCACTGTCAGAAATGATTAGGTTTTCCAAGCAAAGAATCAACAAGGATACTGTGGCATTGAACAACACTCTAGATAAAATGGATTTAATTGATATATACAGAAACTTGCACACCAAAAAAGCAAAATATACATTCTTTTCGAATGCCATTAGAATATTTTTCAAAGCTAGACCACATGGTAGGTCACAAAACAAACCTCAACAAACTCAAGAAAATTGAAATCAGATCAAGCATTTTCTCAGACCACAAGGAAAAAACTCAAAAACATTCAAATTCATGGAGACTGAATAACATGCTATTAAATAATGAATGAGTTAACAATGAGATCAAGGAAGAAAGCAGAAAGGGATACAAAGTCAATATTTGGAATTGAAGCAATTTTTGTACATCAACAATGAGATTATCAGAAACAGAAACTAGGGAAAAAATCTCATTTACTATAGCAACAAGAGAAATAATGTACCTGGGAATATACTTAACCAAGGAGTTAAAAATACTGTACTTAGAAAACTACACAGCACTGAAGAAAGAAATAAAGGAAGATACAAACAAATGGTATCATATACAGTGTTCATGGATTGGAATAATCAGGATAATTAAAATGTCTATACTATCCAACATAATCTATAAATTCAATGCAACCCCTATTAAAATACCAATAACATTTTACAGATTTAGAACAAATATTTCAGAAATCTATATTGAACCATAAATGACCTGGTATAGCCTCTGCAATCTTGAGAAAGAACAAAGTAGGAGGTATCACAATACCTGATATCAAACTATAATTCAAGGCTGCTGTAATCAAAAGAGTCTGTGGCATAAGAACAGACACAGACCAATGGAACAGAATATAGAGCCCAGAAATAAACCCATATCTCTATGGTCAATTAATATTTGACAAAAGGAGAAGAAGCATAAAATGGAGTAAAAATAATCTCTTCAACAAGTGGTGTTGGGAGATCAGGACAGATGCTTGCAAAAAATAAAATGAAACTAGACCACCAACTTACACCGTATACCAGAATAAATTTGAAATTGATAAAAGACTTAAACATAGCCATGAAGGACACATAGACAAAAACTATGGGGGGTGGAAATGGGAGGGAGGTGGGGAGGGCTGGGGTGGGAGTAAAAGATATAAAACTGTACAAGAACAACACTTAAAATAGAAGTTTAAAAAACAAACAAACAAACAAACAAAAAACATAGCCATGATACCATAAAAGTCCTAGAAGAAAACAAATTTAAAAGCGTTTGCAAGGCTAAAGAGTACATCAGCAAAATGAAAAGGGAACCAATGATATGAGAAGATATATTTGCCAATACCCCCAGACAAGGATTTGATCTCCAAAATATGTAAATAACTCACACTACTCCACACCAGGAAGACAAACAATCTAATTAAAAAATGGACAAAGGACCTGAACAGACACTTCTCCAAGGAGGAGGACACACAGAGGGTCCAAAGGCATATGAAAGAATGCTGAACATCACTAACTATAGAGAGATGCAAGTTAAAACTACAATGAGATACCACTTCACACCCAGTCTGAATGGCCATCATTAACATATCAACAAACAATAAGTGCTGGTGAGGATGTGGAGAAAAGGAAACTCTAGTATACTATTGGTAGGAATGCAGACTGGTGCAGCCACTGTGGAAAACAGTATGAAATTTCCTCAAAGATCTGAAAATGGAACTGCCTTTGACCTGGCAATTCCACTTTTGGTACTATACTCTAAGAATCCTGAAACACCAGTTCAAAAGAACCTATGAACCCCAATGTTCATAGCAGCATTATTTACAATAGCCAAGTGCTGGAAATAGCCTAAGTGCCCATCAGTAAATAAGTGGATCAAAAAACTGTGATATATATACTCAATGGAATACTACACAGCAGAAAGAAAGAATTCCTACCTTTTTCAACAGCATGAATGGAACTAGAGAACATTATGCTAAGTGAAATAAGCCAGGCAGTGAAAGACAAATGCCATATGATCTCACCTATAAGTGGAACCTAATGAACAAAACAAATCAGCAAAGTAGAACCAGAGACATGATCACAAAAGAACAAGCTGGCAGGAACTAGAGGGGTGGAGGTTGGAGATAAAGGAGAAAAGAAGTGGAAGGGTCTAGTTAAAGAAAAAGTATTAATGACCCACATACATGGACAACAGGGAGGTGACTGACTGTGGGAGCAGGGGTATGGCTGGGCAGGGAAGAGCAACAGGGGAAAACTGGGACAAGTGTAATAGAACAAGAATGAAAAGAAACATCAGCAAGAGAAAAGCAGATAATTACCTACAAAGGAGTTCACAAAAGACTGTTAATTTCTCAAAAGAAACTTTACAGGCTAGAAGGGATTGGCAAGAAGTATTCAAAGTGGACTTCCGGCCAAGATGGAGGCGTAGGTGGACACACTGTGCCTCCTCTCACAACCAAAATTAAGGACAACAAATATTTAGAAACAAGAAAACAACCAGAACTGATAGAAAATTGAACTGTATGGAAGTCCAACAACCATTCATCCAGACCAGTAAGAGGGGCGGACTCGCGGCAGGAGAAGGTGGAGGTGCGGACCCGGGAAACAAGCAGCAGTGGCTGGTGGTCCCCAGGCCCACAGGCAGCAGCTGGAGGAACCCAGGCACAGGGGGGCAACTGTGCAGACCCAGTGAGGCCACACAGGGTGGCTGGCTGACCAGGTGGTCCCACAATCTTGCGCGCAGACAGTCCAGGCAGAGAGGAAGTGGCGGAAGGGACTGAATCCAGGAGAGAGCAGAGCAGGCGCCATAGTTCCCTCTCAGACCCCGCCCCCACATAAGCGTCACAACCCAGCGACTGGGCTTCCCCGCCCTGAGGAATGCCTAAGGCTCCATCCTCACTACGTAATAGCCGAGACCAGACTAAAACCAAAACAAAACAAAAAACCCACCAAAAATGGCTCAAACCGGAGAACAAGTAAAAGCCCTGGAGCCAGTTCCTCTGAGTGACCAAGAGATAGCCAGCCTATCAGATGCGCAGTTCAAAGTCCTGGTCATCAGGATGCTCACAGAATTGGTTGATTTTGCTCACAGATTAGATGAGAAAATGTAGGCTACAATACGTGAAATGAAGGAAGATGCATGGGAAACCGACAGAGATGGAAGGAAAACTGGGACTCAGATCAATGGAGTGGACCAGAAGGAAGAAACTAACAACCAAACAGAAAACAAGAAAGAAGCAAGAATTCAAAAAGATGAGGAGAGGCTTAGGAACCTCCGGGACATCGTTAAACGTCCCAACATCCGAATTATAGGGGTCCCAGAGGGGGAAGAAGAAGAGCAACAAGTGGAAAACTTATTTGAACAAATAATAAAGGAGAACTTCCCCAATCTGGCAAAGGAAATAGACCTCCAGGAAGTCCAGGAAGCTCAGAGAGTCCCAGAGAAGTTGGACCCAAGGAGGAACACACCAAGGCACATCGTAATTACATTAACCAAGATTAAAATGAAGCAGAGAATTCTAGAAGCAGCAAGGGATAAGGGGGCAGTCACCTACAAAGGAGTTCCCATCAGACTGTCAGCTGATTTCTCAAAAGAGACCTTACAGGCAAGAAGGGGCTGGAAAGAAATATTTGCAATCTTGAAAAGCAGGGACCTACATCCAAAATTGCTCTATCCAGCAAAGCTGTCATTTAGAGTGGAAGGACAGATAAAGTGCTTCTCAGATAAGGTCAAGTTCAAGGAGTTCATCATCACCATGACCTTATTATATGAAATGTTAAAGGGACTTATCTAAGAAAAAGAAGATAAAAAATAGGACAGTGAAAAGACAGCAAACTCATAGCTATTAAGAGCCACACCTAAAACAAAAGCAAACTAAGCCAACAGCTAGAACAGGAACAGAACCACAGAAATGGAGATCATATGGAAGGTTAGCAACAGGGGAGTGGGAGGAGAGAGGGGGAAAAGGTACAGAGAATAAGTAGTATAGACGGTGGGTAGAAAATAGACAGGGGGAGGGCAAGAATAGTGTGGGAAATGTAGAAACTAAAGAACTTATGACACATGGACATGAAATAAAGGGGAGAATGTGGGTGGGAGAGGGTGTGCAGGGTCGGGGGAATGATGGGGAGAAATGGGACAACTGTAATAGCAAAATCAATGAAATATATTTAAAAAAAAGAAGTATTCAAAGTGATGAAAAGCAAGGACCTACAACCTAGATTACTCTACCCAGCAAAGCTATCATTTAGAATTGAAGGGCAGATAAAGTGCTTCCCAGATAAGCTCAAGTTAAGGGAGTTCATCATTACCAAGCCCTTATGTGAAATGTTAAAGGGACTTATCTAAGAAAAAGAAAAGATCAAATCTATGACCATTAAAATGGCAATAAGTACATAACTATCAACAATTGAATGTAAAAAAATAAACTTAACAAACATGCAGAACAGAAACAGAATCATTGATATGGAGAACATTGGGATGCTGGTCAGTGGGGAGAGAGGTCTAGGAGAATGGAGGAAAACGTGAAGGGATTAAGAACTACAAATGGGGTCCTGATTGGTATGGCTCAGTGAATTGAATATTGGGCTGGGAACTGATAGGTTGCTGGTTCAATTCCTAGCCAGGGCACATTCCTGGGTTGTGGACTAGGTTCCCAGTTGGAGGCATGTGAGAGGCAACCAATCTATGTTTCTCTCATATATCAATGTTTTTCTCCCTCTCTTTCTCCCTTCCTTCCTCTCTCTCTCACTAAAAATAAATAAATAAAATCTTTAAAAAATAGAAATACACTTTGGTAGTTATAGAATATGCAGCATAATGTTAAGAGCCAGTATCGGAAATAGAACTTATATGCATGACCCATGGACATAAACAAAGGAGGTGAGATCGCCAGAGGGAGTGGTGATGCTGGGTGGAGCAGGGCAAAGAGGGAAAATTGGAGATAACTATAATAGCATAATCAATAATAAATAAAATTCAAGGAAACCCAAGAGAAAGAGAAGAGAAATCAATGTGAGATGTAGGAGGAGACAAATTTTGGAAATCTTTAAAGGAATTACTTGTTCTCATTTTATGATTTTCTTAACATCTTCCCTCTTGTTCTCCTTGATGTGGAGCCCAGGGCTTCCCTGTTGTCCCCAGTAGTGACAAAGGACTCTACTGAGGTATATTATACCAATATTAAATTACAGGAGATTGAAAAGTAACACAAACTCACTTTTCCCTAAACAAACCAAATGGGAGCTCAATACTACCTGGAGTTGGAATTTAGGTGCTTGGAACAATTACAATGTAAGAAAGCCCCAAACTCAGCAAACCCAAAAGCAAACTTTGACTGTTTGACAACATAAGCAAACTACTGACAAAAGTGTCCAGCAATGCTGTCTTTTCTTCTGAGGGTGAGGACTGAGAAACCACAGAAGTAAGTCAAGAGGTGAAGGCAGCACAGCCACCTGGCTGGGGCACCTGAGCTGGCTCCACATCTCTGCCACTTGAGGTGCAATTCAAGACACGGTGCCTTTGATGTCTAAGCTCTTGCTCTGCACTCTGCATCAGGTTGGTAACCTGAGTGGGTCCCTCCCTGTGCACTGCAGGGCCAGCTCGTGATCAGGCAGGGCTCTTGGGCTAATGGTCCCAGGTTTGGATTTCAGGGGCGGGGACTTTCAGTCGGGACACCTTTGGCAAGCAGCTCAGATTCTGGAATGTGTGTGCTCTGCCTCGTGGGCTACCAGTGTGGCATCAGGTTCCCTGTGTGTTCAGAGAACAATAGCCATGGGTTCCAGGCTAATTAGCTGTATGAATGCCTGGGGGGCCCAGCTCTTCCCTGGCTGTCTGCTTGGCCGGGCCACTGCCCTTGTCTCTGAGGAGCCTGCTTGCACACTTGCTAGCTTGGAGAGCTCCACAGGCACAATGGTGCATCAGAAGAGTAGAGTCTGAGGGCAGGAGTCAGATTTGTGATTTGTATCACATGGGTGGTCCATGGTGACATTAGATCGAGAAATGGCCTGTACAAAGCCATCATGTTTCTTTCGGCACACTTGTGTGCCTGTTTGTGAGCAGCTGTGGGAGCAAACGCACTTTTCTGCCCCAGTACCAGCTGTGTTTGGATATGACCACTTTCAGCACTGATATTTCATGTTTGTTTTTTTTTTGTTTGTTTGTTTTTGTTTGTTTGTTTTGTTTTTTTTTTTGTAGTATAGGGAGAATTACTTTTTCTATAATCAATGTGTTTAGTATTTGAATGTCTCTGGTCGGGGAGTCAGCTGAGGTACAAGCTAGAGTGTGGAAGGCTTTAGTGTTCATTGAGCATGAGCCACAGTCTTGGGGGAAATGGCCCCCAAGATTTAGTGGAATATTAGGTTTGAGAGAGTCAAAAGGCCTTGAATATTTGACAAGAAAAAAAGGTGATTTTGCATTCAGGGTCATCTAACTCAAGTCAGGATAGTTCGGATTTACATAATGTTAAATTAAGAATGTTATTTATTTAACAAAAGTATTTACAGCAGGAGTCTGCTAACAGGAAGCCATCCCCAGAGGCTCTGAAACAAGCAGAAGCTTAACTCACATCTTTTGAGGTTTGGGAAATGAGGGTCACCTAAATGCTTACTTTCATGCCTCTTCAGTTTGGATGGAGGACATGGGAAAAACCTTAGAAGGTTAGAATGAGAGTACTTCTTAATCTGGTTTTGGCACAAAATCCAACTTCTTTCCTTCTATAGTACTCTTGCACCTGCTTCCAAATCAGTTTTTCTCTCTCATTAAGTTGCTCCTTTGAGATTTAAAAATTAGACTGTACTTTGAATGGCCTCAGTTGGGCTAGATTTGAGGAAATACTTGTAGATATTTAAAATACAAGGTCAGGCAGAAGTAAGGCCTACTTGAGTATGGTTGGGAGGATAATAGTATGGGTCTAATAATTTAAAGTTTTAATTTGAACATTTCAACTAAAATGTCATATAGTGTGCTTGAGTGTGATATTGTTATGTTACAGAATTACATGCCTATAATTTTGTAATAAAAAGTTTTATAGTAAAAAGGGGCATTATTTATGCTGGACCCTGTATTTTCTTCCAAAGTTCTTTAAAACAACAACAAAAAAAGACATTGATGGTTATTTTTCAAAAGGATGGAAGAATCAATGCGTAATAATGACTCTAGAAAGTTCTGCCCATTGCAGATCCTTGCTACTCAAGGTGCGGTCATTGGATCTATAGCAGGGTCCTCATCTGGGAGTGGGTTAGAAATGCAGAGCCCAAGGCCCCATCCAGCCCAGGCTCCAACTTCAACAGAGCCCCCTTGTTCTTGTGAAAAACAGAGCATGGGAATAAATAGGCACCTCTGTGTCTTGAATCTAAAATTACCTCTTCTTTGCTCTCTCATATCCTTCCCCCACCACCTATTTCAGTTGTTAATCCACAGAGACATACTGGACCACCCTTGGGACACCTAGATTTTTCTCTGTTTGAAGTATGTGAAGAAATTTGACAGCTGGAGACCTTTCTGTTAACAGTATTATAATAAAACATTCCTCCAAACCAAATTCAATAATTATTAACATGTTTAAACAGAAAACGATGTTTACTAAGGCATTCTTCCTGAGGCTTAACACAGCCTGTGAAGAGGGTGGGGTAGGAGTGAGGAGATAACTCTACCTACAGTTCAAGGTAACATCAGTACTAAAGGTTTAAATAAGAAAAATCCTCTTTCTTAGAAGCTGGAAATGGAAATCCTTTTACACATACAATCAGTCAGTGATAACTTGTCAGTGAAGTGACTCCATTCAAGTAATGAGAGGCTGTGTCCAGTAGCAGAGGTTGTTCCTACCCCTAGTTCTGTGCCGAATACCATCTAGTAAAGGATGGGAAGGAAGTGCTTGAACAAAAAGGGTTGTTTCAGCTCCTCAGGCCTGTGAGGGCAGGCACCAGAGGATTTGTGATCACTGTGTCCTAACTGCCTAGCACAAAGCTCAATCAGTAGTTACTCAGTGAATCACAGCAGTAATTTCCATTGGTGTCTGGGACTAAAAGAAATGTCTGAATCTTTGAAAGCAATGAATGTTCCTTTGGCAGAGTAGACACAGCCCTTGAAGCATGTGCTTTCTTTTCTTGTTACAAGCAAATGTGAAGATACTGACTGTGGCTTGTAGAAACCCTGGATGCCTGGACCTGGAGTCTCCTGGAACTCCTGCATCAGAGAGCTGTGAGAATTTTTGCTACAGCTTGGCTCACTTATTCAATATGCTTTTGCTGGCATCTGCAAAGTGTATGTGAGCTGGGGCTGCACATGGCCCTGGTAAGGAGATGAAATACAGCTTATGACTCTCAGGGGCTCCCAGTTCAATGGGGACTCATGTGTTTAAGTAATGATACTTTATTTTAAAAGCCCCAGAAGTATATGGAAGGCACTATTGTGAGTGTAGAGGAAGGAGCTTTGTGAGATGAGGGTGGAAGGACATGGATAGCATCAGGGTCTTGATCCTATCATATACATCACTTCTCAAGAATCAGAAGACAGTCTCAGTGTGACGACAAGTTATTGAGTGTTCACTGTGTGCCAGGCACATTTCTAAGGGATTTACATGTGTTAATTCATTTACCCCTCACAAAAACTGCTGGTATATTATCCCCAGTTTTCAGACTTGGGAACTGAGGAGTGAGAGGTAAGGAGACTGTGCGACTGGTAAATGGAGAGCAGGGGCTAATGAAGGAGTGCCAACCAGTCCACTGTTCCTCAGCACAAGGCTGGCCTCCTTCCCAGAGTAAAAGGTGGCCCAGGCATGGGGGAAGTTCTGATGACAGGTAGGGGCTGGGTGCATCCTGATTTTTGATTTTAAGGAACTTAGTGTTGCTCTCTAGTTGATAGTTATTAAAAGATTTTTTTATTGCAGTTAAACTATACATAGCATAAAATCTAACCCCATCTTAACCACTTTTAATAGATAAGTGATACAGCTAATTTCCATGTTTTAATTTTTTTAGTTTTTTTTCCTCATTAGCATTATTTTTCTTGAGAGAGAGAGAGAGAGAGAGAGAGAAACCAACAGATAGACAGACAGACATCTATGTGAGAGAGAAACATGAACTGATTGCCTTCTGTATGTCCCCAGACTAGGGACCATATGCACCTGGACTAGGGACCAAACCTGCAACCTAGACATGTGCCCTGACCAGGAACTGAACCCACAACCTCTTGGTTTATGGGACGATGCTCCAACTGAGCTACACCAGCCAGGGCTTAAACACTTTTAAGTGTACAATTCAGTGGCATTAAGTGCATTTACATTGTTATACAACCATCACCACAATCATTTCCAGAATATTATCATCTTCCCAAACAGAAACTGTCCCATTAAACATTAATCCCAACCCCTGCCCCCTGCACCTCCCTCAATCCTTGGCAACCACAATTCTACTTTCTGTTTCCATGAATTTTACTACTCTGGGTGCCTGATATAAGTGGAGTCATTTGTCCTTTTGTGATTGGCTTATTTCACTGAGCATAATGTCTTCAAGGTCTATGCATGTTATAGTGTGTGTCAGAATTTCCTTCCTTTTTTCGGGCTGAATACTATTCCATTATGTGCATAGACCACATTATTTTTATTCCTTCATGTGAAGATGGCAATTGCATTGCTTCCATTTTTTTTGGCTACTGTGAATTGAGGGTTTTTATGCTTGGGAACGATTTAGTCACATTTAGATTTTTTAGGCACAGAGGGAAACATCTCTGGTTGTCAAGCTAGGTTTACAAAGCAGAAGCCATGTCTCCCTCCCATTTCCATCTCTGGCATGTAGTAAGGACTGGTTGAAAGGACAAGTGACTTTACTTGTGGAAGTCTCTTTATACCTTAGAACTGAAGTAAAGGAGATGAAATAGAAACAAAATAAAATGATGTACTTGAAAGTACACAGATGCCATAAAGCCATCACACATGCCAGTTATTATTCTCATTATTTTCTGTTTATCATAACTTTGAGTTCATCGTTTCTGAACTGAGATTCCAACTGTTATCAGTTTATGTACAGCTTCATTAAAGCATTGTTGTTCTTTCCTCACAACTCCTGCCATCCAGAAATTCCAACGCCACCTTAATTATTCAAGTGAATAAAGAAATATTCATTATGAAATATTTGGAAATTCAATTTGCAGGGAGGATGCCTTTTTCTCCGCTTGAAAGGTATCTGTGTCTCAGGTGGATCTATGTCCTGGTTACCTGAATACTTCACTTGAGTGTAAAAGATTAAAAACTCCAATTACATTAAAATATTCTGTTGTGAAATATTTCAAACACAAAAGCAAGGGAATAAAGAGCATAGTGAGCATTTAGATTCATCACCCATATCTGACAGTCATTTGTGTCTTCTGCTCTGCTTACACCATTCATTTATATACTTTTTTGTTTAGGATGTTTAGAAAATATCTGTGCCATTATTTCATGTTATTCCTACAGACTTCAGACCGCATTTCTGAAAAGTATGGCATTTGCTTTTGTAATCACAATAATAAACCAATTCAAAAGAACCTTTTCAACCCAGTGTTCATAGCAGCACAATTTGTAATAGCCAAGTACTGGAAACAACCTAAGTGCCCATCAGTGAATCAGTGGATCAAAAAACTATGCTAAGCGAAATAAGCCAGGCAGTGAAAGACAAATACCATATGATCTCACCTTTAACAGGAAGCTAATCAACAAAACAAACAAACAAGCATAATATAAACAAAGACACTGAACTTGAGAACAGTCTGACAGTGTCCAGAGGGGGAGGGGAGGGAATTTCAGGGGAAAAGGGGAACGGTTTAGAGCAACAAGTATAAAGGACTCATGGACAAAAACTATGGGGGGTGGAAATGGGAGGAAGGTGGGGAGGGCTGGGGTGTTGGGCTGGGGTGGGGTAAAAGACAGAAAACTGTACAATATCAACAAAAAGAAAAAAATTAAAAAAAGAAAAAGAATTAAAAAAAATTAAAAATAGAAAAAAAAACAAAAAACAAAAAACTATAGTACATTTACATGATGGAATACTATGCAGCAGAAAGAAAGAACTCCTAACCTTTGTGACAGCATGGATGGAACTGGAGAGCATTATGCTAAATGAAGTAAGCCAGGTGATGAAAGGCAAATGCCATATAATCTCACCTATAAGTGGAACCTAATAAACACATCACTAATCAAGCAAAATATAATCAGAGACATTGAAATTAAGAACAAGCTGACAGTAACCAGACGGGAGGTAGGAGGGGATAATGGGGGGAGGAAGGGTTGTCAAGGAACATGTATAAATGACTCATGGACAAAGCCAAAGGGGCTAGTATAAGGGTGGGAAGTGGGGATGGCTGGGGTTGGGGGGTGTGGTGGGGGGGAAATGGAGACAACTGTACTTGAACAATAAAAATCCCCCCTAAAATTAGAGTTACTTACATAACCAAATTTCTACTTGACTGAGAAATGTTTTCTTACACTTTGTTCAAATGAGGCTGCATGTCTTAGTTTAGGTTGCTATATTGAAATAGAAGGCTTAAATAAGAAACATTTATTTCTCACAGTTCTGGAGGCTGGAGGTCCAAGATCAAGATGCTGACAAATTTGTTGTCTAGTGAGGCTCTCTCTATGGCTTTGCAGAGCTTTGCCTCCTTGCCATGTCCTCACATGGTAGAGAGAGAGAGAGGAATCTGGTCTCTTCCTCTTCTAATAAGGTTACTAATCCATCATGGGTCTCCTCATTTATGACCTCATCTAAAACTAATTACTGGTACCTCCCAAAGGTCCTCCTAATACCATCATGTTGTGGGTTAGGACTTCAACACATGAATTTCAGGGGACACAAACATTCAACCCATAACATTCCATAAATGTCACTCACTGAATTTATTTATAATGTCTCTCAAGTCTTTTAATACAGCATAGACAATGCTCCATCATGTCATTGCTGCAGAAACTGAGTCATTTGTCCTGTAGAAGGTCCCACATTCTGGATTTGTCTGTTGGCTTCCTTGTTTAATCATTGAACTTGTTTCTAAAATGGAGGTGATCTCTCGAGGGTTAATGGAGTTCAGACTCATCCTTTTTTTGGAAAGAATATTTCATAAATAGCTCTGTCTGTGTCCTGAGGCCCACAGAAGCTAGTTGTCCTACCTCAGAGCTGCTCAGATTCATTATGGATTCAGAGTAATCTTTTAAAATATATAGGAAAAAGTCATTTTTCTTCTTATTCCAAATGTAAGACATTATTTGTAAAAGATTTACAAATTATAGATAAGAAAAAAAAATAAAACCATCTTAAAGTCCTACTCATAGATAACAGCCATTAAAATTTTGATCCAGATCCTTCTAGTATTTCTTCATAATATAGAATACCTCATAATCATCTTTTTCTACTTATTGTGAATATTTTTCAGTTTTTGAAATATTTTTACAATGTAATTGGCTGTATAGTCCTTGTGTGGTAGAGTCAGAATTTATTTAATTAATGTACTACTTTTGGACAAGTCATGGAAATCTCAATGCCACTGTCCAAAATAGTCATTCGGATTTGACCCTAAACCACTCTGAAAGCAAATGATGACTGCCCATGTATCTGCTTCTTGAGATGCTAGTCCTCTCTTCTGGGGGTGCAGTGGATGGGGTTTGTGAAAAGTTTGGATTGATAAGGATAAGCATGCAGGTGAGGTGCAGGGAGAGAGCTCCAGGCTGGGTCTTACTGAAGTGTTGAAACATATTTTCTTTGTCTTACCTAATACTCTACCATGTCCTGGTGTTTCACAACCAGTTGCACAGTCTGATGGCTGATTTTATGTGCCCCCACCTGTGGCCAGAGACCAGAACCAGCAGCATCAGGGGCTTCTGTGAGCCTCTTGGTAATGCAGAATCTTAGGCACCCCTAGAAGGGAAGGGTGAGACTCATGTTCCAAAGCACTTTTACTCAGTAAATGCCTGGGAGGCTATTCCATTTTGAGGTTTGCATGGGATGAACATGCTCATGGCAGCTGTGGAGGGAATCTTTCTTTCTGAGGAAGGAGAAAGCATACTGGGCCTTGGGAATGTAGCCTGGCAGGGCTCAAGGTCTGCAGTTCAGACTCATTATGATGACTATGAGATGTCAGTCATAAGTGGTCCAGTCTTTGGTTTTCCCCTCAGTGTGATAGGAAACCATGTTTTTTTATTTCATAGGAATGGTCTGAGGCTTAAATGAAATCAGGTTCATGAAATACTTAGCACTGTGCCTGGCACATGGGAAATGCTCTGTCACTTGTTGCTGTTGATGGCCACAAAATGCTGTTTTATAAAGAGGCATGAGAGCAAATTCTAACTGATCGATGTTACCTTGGGGAATACCAAGTTGTTGAAATTTTCCCTCCTAACTTCAGCATCAAAGAAGGCAGCAATCAGCTTAGCTATAAACCATTTTAGGTTGGATGCACTCACATTGTGTTTAGAACAACCACCCAGTAGAACCATAAGCTGAGGCTTGAATATGCGTTGATATCAAAAAGAGATTATATTTATAAGGACTCTACCTTTAAAAAGATCTGTTTTGTTCAATTCTATAGTTTACTAGAAAGAGCAACACAATGAAGTCACCCTAAGTCACACAGTTGACTCATTTTTTTGTCAATGAAGGAAATGAAGTAAAGTGCTACCGAATACAGTGTGGACTTTTTCCAACCCCTATAATAAATATTTGTAAAACAAGCCTTGGTGGCATGAAGATCATTGTGATAGAAACTTAGCACATGATAATATGTTTCTTTTTTTTATTTTTTTTTATTTTTTTTATTTTTTAAATCAGTATTTTTTAATTGTTGATATTGTACAGTTTTCTGTCTTTTACCCTGCCCCAGCCCACCACCCCAGCCCTCCCCACCTTCCTTCCATTTCCACCCCCCATAGTTTTTGTCCTTGAGTCCTTTATACTTGTTGCTCTAAACCGTTCCCCTTTTCCCCTGAAATTCCCTCCCCTCCCACTCTGGACTCTGTCAGACTGTTCTCAAATTCAGTGTCTTTGTTTATATTATGCTTGTTTGTTTGTTAAAGATGGATCTCCTGACAATTAGGGATGGATTCTTATCCTAATTGAGGGAAACACTCTTTTGGGGACCTTATTTAGCTCCAATGAAAAGAATCACAAGTTGCCATCTGTAGAAATACCTGTATCTGGTATGCACAACCTCTAAATCTTGGAATTTTCTTAAGTAGATGAAGGATCTCCCTAAATTATCTTAACTTCAGAAAGCAGGAGCATTCCTCACTACACCCATGACTATCCTTCTCCTGAGATATTTTCCTGCATTGAGTTGCTGATGAAGATCCAGAGTTTTACTGAGATTCTGGTTCCAAGTTATTACTGAACAGATTTGCTAACTATGACATGATGAATATTGTTTGGAGTCCACGCTTCTTCTTTTTCAGTGGGATGCCTTCTACAGTTTTCCTATGTTCACTGAGGGAAGGAAGGCAATTTATGTCACCATGTGGATATATTCAAAACCTGTATTCCAAAAACCTGTAAGTTACCTACTTGGAACAGGTGACCGAATCAATGATGATGTACATTTCTAGAACACATATTTTTACTTTTAATCTATACTTTTACATTTTCAAATATTATTAGGCCTACACGAATCCACAAAGTAAGCATTTTTCCATTCTTACCATTATCCTGGTTTTTTATTATTTTGCATATTTTTAGTGTTTCTTGTGTTTACAGGCAACTAATTCAAACTAATTTGCATATAGCCACATTCCAATTCCTTCACATCCTAGGAATACCCCCTGAAAGAAAAGATAGCACATATCCAATTTCCTTTAAACCCAAGGCTTTATTCTCATTGGTATTATACATACTTTTCTTAACTTATAGACCCATAAGCCATGACCCAATGTTTCTTCCTGAGGAAGGCATCTGCTGTTCGTTTATCCCTCTATCTTTGAGTGACTTTTAATTATTTTCAGAATCAATTTGTGGTCTTCATTGTCATGAATTAGAAATATTGAGAATTAAGTATGGAAAGGCTACACTCACAGGCTGACTTTCCTCAGAGCTGAGTCCACGGCAGAATGTTGATGGTGCCATGTTTTATTTTTTAAAAAATGTTTTTATTTACTGATTTTAGAGGGACATTGATTTAGAGAGACATTGATTTGTTGTTCCACTTATTTATGCACTCATTGGTTGATTCTTAAATGAGGGATTGAACCCCCAAACTGGGGATAGTGGGATGATGCTCTAACCAACTGAAGTACCTGGTCAGGGTCTTTTTTTTTTGATTACAACTTTTAAGATCTATGTCTTAGCAGCTTTCAAATATACATTACAGTCTTGTAGAGGCTGCCCTTCTGCAGATCCTTGCTGATTGTTGTCTAACTGGCAACTTGGTCTGAGGAACCTGGAAGGATGAATTTTTTTGTGTGTGAATATCACTCAGTCACAGAAATGTTTGCTTTGGGGATTTATAATGAAAGCCAAGAATTGGAGAAAATCACTATTTTACTTTCAGATTACCTAGTTACAAAACAGAGCTACTTCAGAGCTCCTACCCTTTGCGACAGCATGGAAGGAATTGGAGAGTATCATGCTACGCGAAATAAGCCAGGCAGTGAAAGACAAATACCATATGATCTCACCTTTAACAGGAAGCTAATCAACAAAACAAAGAAACAAGCATAATATAAACAAAGACACTGAATTTGAGAACAATCTGACAGTGACCAGAGGGGGAGGGGAGGGAATTTCAGGGAAAAAGGGGAACGGTTTAGAGCAACAAGTATAAAGGACTCATGGACAAAAACTATGGGGGTGGAAATGGGAGGAAGGTGGGGAGAGCTGGGGTGGTGGACTGGGGCGGGGTAAAAGACAGAAAACTGTACAATATCAACAATTAAAAAATACTGATTAAAAATAAAAAATAAAAAAATTAAAAAATAAAAAAAAAGAAAAACAAAACAGCGCTAGTTCAGCCTTGCTGTTCTTCATGCTAGCAATGATGCTGGGCAAACATTGTTTATCTTAAGGTAATGGGGCATGACAGGGCCCTTGCTTTTTTATTGTGGTAAAATATACATAACATTTCCCATTTTAATGGTAATTAAATGTACAATATAGTGACATTAAATGCATTCACTTTGTTGTGCAACCATCCCCACCATTTTCCCAAACTGAAACTCTGCCGCATTAAGCAATAATTTTACATTCCTTCTTCTCCCGGCTCCTGGCAACCACTCTTCTCCTTTCTGTCTCTATGAATGTGACTATTCTAGGGACCTCATGTAAATGGAATCATATAGTATTTGTCCTTTTGTGTCTGGCTTATTTCACTTAGCATAGTGTCCTCAGGGTTTATCTATGTTGCAGCATGTGTCAGATTTTCCTTTATTTTAAAGCTAACATTATAATTTATATAATATAAACAAATAATATAACATGTACAATTTTTTACTATTACATTGTATGTATATACCACATTTTGTTTATCCATTCATCAGTAGATGGACACCTGAGTTGCTTCTACCATTTGGCTTTTATAAACAATGCTACTGTGAATACAGGTGTACAAATACATATTTGAGCCCTTGCTTTCTTTTCTTTTGGAACATATGGTAATTCTATTATATTTTTTGAGGAATCTCCACACAGTATTTGACAGTGGCTACAGCATTTTACATTCCCACCAACAGTGTGCAAGGGTTCCAAATTCTTCACATCCTATCAACACTTGTTTTCTGTATTTTTTCCTTAGTAATAGCCATCCTAATGGGTATGAAGTAGTACTTCATTGTGGTTTTGATTTGAATTTCCCTGATGATGAGTGATGTTAAACATCTTTTCATGTGATCGTTGGCTATTTGTCTATCTTAGATCAATTTCCATTGCTCATTTTTGAATCAGGTTGTTTGTTATTTTTTGTTAGTTGTTAGGTCCTTTGCTTTTGAAGACTAGAAGGATAGTGAAAACGGTTCTGTCAGTGAGTCAATCAACATCTCCTAACCTCTATAGGTGCAGCACTGTCTAAGCAGGTGCTCCATTTTGTTCACACGACAATGTCTACGGTAGCTTCCAAGCAACAAGAATTGATATTTTCTTGCAGCTGAGTCACCTGGAATTTACCAAGGGATTTACAGAGGTGCAAACAAGATTGTGGGAAGCAAGGAAGCAAATGAGTCCCCACATAAATCAGCAAGAAAGCTCTCTGATTAGAAAACCCCCCTTCCCCTAGTACAACAGCCTTCTGGGTCCTAATTTTAGTCTTCAGATACAATCTAACTATCAGGAAGAAAGTAGCAACCCCAGAACAAAACGCACTCTGGCACTTAGGACTCTTCCAGATAAAAAGCTTACATTTTTTTTTAACATTTCTTTGAAACTGGGGACTTAACATGATTTAAGCTCATGTAAAGCCATCGTTAACATCACTCTTCTTCCACCACTATGCGGGACCTTTACTCCACAGCTCTCTAAACACAGATAATTGCCATGGTAACCATGGCGTTACTGACTTTCACACATATACTTGTACCTTCCTTAAAGAAACACAGAACATGACAGTGTAGAATTAAACCAGTAAATCTTCTGAATGTTTTTTATTTGTTGTTATATAGTTGTCAGACTTTTGAGAAGAACTGGAAATTGTCACCTGCTGTCAATTGTACTTGGAAAAGGAGGTGTTTGTCCAGGCCCTTTGACATACTGCCAGAAAATAGAGTCTTGTTTGTAACATTGTGTAAGGAATGACCCATAGGTTTCTACATTGTTAGAGTCAGAAGACTTTCACAGCAGAAAATGTCATTAGGAACACAAAGTACTAAATAGTGTAGATTTTTGTATGGCATCTTCTCTGGGTCGCTGACTACCCTAAAGTTGGTAAAAGTTTGCACAAGCATGCTTTTTTGGTAGTCTCTAATTTTATCCTTGCCTATGTTTGTAAACATGCACAACAATTTTGTTGTGACTTCAAAAGTCTGTCTTTTTTCTTGACTATGTAAACAAGTATTTTATTGCCCCATAAATATCGAATGAGTTGTCAGCAGAATGAAACCCGTATGACACTTTCATTAAGAGGCATCTCCAAGCATCTTCTGGGGCACTGGGAGTATAGTAAAGATGACTAAAGAACAGTGATTACAAGTTTTCAGCAAGCCACTTGCAGTTGGTTTTGAGTGTTTCATAATATTTGATCCATGTCTGAGAAGAAATATCTCTCTGTAATTGTACATGTGATGAGGACTCACTTTTCTTCTAGCTAATGAAAGGTAGCTCTGACTCCTCCATCATGAAGCACTCTATCTCTGGAATACTCATGTTTTGATGGAAGAGAAGGAAGGACCCTCCCTGTTTGCTTGTTTTCTTCTAAATTAAGAGTTGTAATAAAGCAAACTCAACCAATGTAACAGTGGAACATTTCATAGTTACACAGCAGTGAAGATGAACTCAAGCAGTGCATGATAAATGTTTCTCTGTGCTTAGATTGGAATGCCTCCAAACCCTTAAACTCCCACAGCAATATGGAAAGACCTTCCTAAGGTTTTTATATTCTTAGCTTGAATATTCATTTTTTTAATTTACAAGATAAAGCCCGTTGGTTTCAAGGATAACCATGCTATACTTCTGTAGAGAGTAGACAGAGATAATGCTGGAATGAGAAACTTTTTTTTTTAACCTGGTGAATACATTATTTGCCTTCCAAATCTACCATGTGGGTGATTTTCTGTGTTTTCTATAATTTTAAAAAATCTTTTCTTTAAATATTTTATTTATTTATTTTTAGAGAGAGGGAAAGGGAAAGAGATAGAAAGGGAGAGAAACATCAATGTGTCATTGCCTCTCATGCACACCCACTGGGGACCTGGCCTGCAACCCAGGCATGTGCCCTAATTGGGAATCGAACTGGTGACCCTTTGTTTTGCAGGCTGCTGCTCAATCCACTGAGCCACACGAGCCAGGGCTGTTTTCTATAATTTAATTATAATTCTGCAAACCTGAATTCAATGGTATAAGAAATAAATTGGCGATCTTTTTACTAACCGTGTAACTGTGTAGGGGATAAGAACAGATGTGAGATAAATCTGACCCTTCACTGTAGAATTGTCAAAGAAGATGGTGCTTGAAATGCATCACAAGACAGTCTCTCCCTGAGACTGACAAGCTAATTGAAGCATTCTGCTTTCTTGTGCACAGGCTAGGGTAATCAGGGATGCTGCTTGGAGTATGTGACCTGAATAGGTGCCTGAAAAATTGGTAGAATTTGGAGAAAAGACCAAGTAATGACATGAGAATTCAGTTGGTTGATGGACATCTATTTGAAGTAATTCATTACTGGTTTTATCCAGCTCCCAATGCTGGGTGACATAGAAATCTTCAAGTTTAGTTTAGCTGGGACTGAATAGAGGGGAAGCCAATTCAGACTGGGGAGATCAAGTTATTTAAGTTTCACACTTGTCTTGAACTCTCCTGGCATAGGGAAAGTACCTGTGCCCTGCCCAGAATGTGTTTACTAGATAATTCCTTGTCACCCTCAAGATCTCAGTTTAAACATTGCTTCTTAAGAGATACATTTCCTGATGTCTCTGGGAAGGTAAAAACCAACTCTTCACCAATAAGCATTCATGATCCTTTGCACTGTTCTTTTAATTTGTGCTGCTATTTAATTATCTATATAGCCTTTATTAGACCATGAACTCATGAGGTCAGAGACTGTTGCCCAGCGGTATTGAACCCTACATCTATAGTACCTAGTACTTAGCATGTAGCAGGAGCTCAACAATAAATACTGTTAGGGCAATCAAGTGAGCTTATTCATGTATGAGAATGCTCTTCATGTATGGGTTACCTCTTCCTGATTCTTGTACCCTACCTGTTCCACAACTCTTTGGGAGTCACCTTTATTTAGTTTTCATCAGTCTTCCATGCACTTTTCCTATGTTTTGCTTTCTGCAGTTTTGCCCCTTTTCAAGTGAATGATTGCTCTTATTGGCCAGAGCAAACCTCAAAAATGCAAATCTGATTATCATATTGCTCTCCACCAAAGGCAAAAACATCCTTGCTGATGTGGGTTCTGCTTTTCTGTCCTCCGAACACTTGTCCTATCACAACTTCCTACACCCTCCTTCAGCTGTCTGAACTCTCCAAGATGGCTCATACTCTTCTGATTTCGCACCTGCTGTTCCTCTAGGCAGAGATGCCTCTGCTATCTTTTATCTGGAAAAATCATACTCATTCTCAAGATCCAACCTAAGTAGCTCTCTTCAATGAGACTTTCTCTATCAACTCTGGTTTTTTTGTTTTTTGTTTTTTTTGACTATCAATAGTGCCAGGTAGATAGCTCTACTTTTTGCTCTTCTCACAATTATTTCTTTGCATGTTTATTTCACTTATTAGACTGAGTTTCTAGAGGGCACTCAGCATGCTGTTCATGCATAATCCCAATTTTATCTCTATAATTTAATAAAATCTCTGTCAAAATATTTTGAATGAATGACTGAATAAAGGAAAATCTCTCTTATTGTTCTTACCCACATCTTAGAAATTTATGAATTTATTTTTAGGAGTGTCAGTTCCTTTCCTAGGTTAGAACTCAAGCATTCGGAGTTAGAAATTGTTTCTTACAGTGTCTTTATGAATCACTTTGTACTAATTGTGCATTATAAAAACCCACTAAACATTTGTGGTTGATTGAATACTAGAAAGCCAATGTATATTTTATTTTATGTAAAAAGATTTTTTGGCTTACAATCATATTGCTGGAAAAATACCAAAAAATATAATTGGCTACCTAGTCCTGTACCAAATGTAATTAAAAAATATTTTATTGTTGTTCAAGTATAGTTGTCCACATTTACCCCCAGCACTCCCTACCACCCCAGCCATCCCCACATTCCTCCCCTGATTCCATCTCGCCTTGGTTTTGTCCATGTGTCCTTTATAGTTGTTCCTGAAAACCCTTTCCCCCTTTCCTCCCATTATCCCATCCCACTTCCCCTCTGGTTACCTAATCAACAAAACAAACAAGTAGGTAAATGTAATTTTTATTAATATATCTCCAATCCTTCTTTTCAGAGGTTATTTCTTTTACATTCATGCACAAAATTCCAACTGAGGAATTTTTTATTTTTTGAAAGAGTATTCAAAAAAATTATTGTTGACACTATTACAGATGTTGCCATTTCAGACCCCTTTGCCTGCCTGCACCCATACCCTACCTCTTCCCTCTGGCTGTCACCACATTGCTGTCTGTGTCTATAGGTTACACACATATGTTCTTTTGCCAATCCCTTCACTGTCTTCCAATTGGTTCCCCCTCCCCTCTGAAAGCTGTCAGTCTGTTCCACGTATCTGTTCCTCTGTTTCTGTTTTGTTCTTCAGTATATTTTGTTCTCTAGATTCCACATATAAGGGAGATCATATACTATTTATCTTTCTCTGACTGGCTTATTTCACTCACCATAATACTCTTTAGGTTCATCCATTCTGTCGCAAGGGTGAAATTTCCTTGATTCTTATGGCCCTGTACTATTCCATTGTTTAAATGTACCACAGCTTTCCCCACCCTCTGCTCATCTGCTAATGGGCACTTGGGATGTTTCCAGGACTTGGCTATTGTAAATAATGCTTCAATAAATGTAGGGGTGTGTATATTCTTTTGAATTGGTGTTTTGGGATTCTTGAATTCAATCTAATTCCCAGAAGTGGGATTACTGGGTAAAAAGGCAGTTCCACTTTTAATTTTTTGAGATAACTCCATACTGTTTTTCACATTGGCTGTACCAATCTGCATTCCCACCAACAGTACACTAGGGTTCCCTTTTCTCCATATCCTTGCTGACACTTGTTGCTTCTTGATTTATTGATGATAGCCATTCTGAGAGGTGTAAGGTCATATCTCATTGTGATTTTAATTTGCATTTCTCTGATGACTAGTGACATTGAGTATTTTTTCATATGTCTGTTGGCCATCTGTATGTCCTCTTTGGAGAAGTGTCTATTTAGGTCCTTTGCACATTTTTTAGTCAGATTGTTTGTCTTTCTGATGTTGAGTTGTATAAGTTCTTTACGTATTTTGGAAACTAACCCCTTATTAGATGTATCATTGGCAAATATGTTCTTCCATACAGTGGGTTCCTTTTTTAATTTGTTGATTGTTTCTTTTTCTGTGCAAAAGCTTTTTAGTTTAATGTAGCCCCATTTATTTATTTCCCTTGCCCTTAGAGACATATTGGTGAAATATTAATGTGAGAGACTCCTGATATTTTACTGCCTGCATTTTCTCCTGAGATGTTTATGGTTTTGCAACTTACATTTAAGTCTTTTATCTATTTTGAGTTTATTCTTATGCATGGTGTAAGTTGGTGGTGTAGTTTCATTTTTGTGTGTGTACCTGTCCAGTTTTCCTGACACCACTTATTGAAGAGACTGTCTTTATTCCATTGTGTGTGCTCTTGCCTCCTTTGGCAAATATTAACTGACCATAAAGGTGTGGATATATTCCTGAGCTCTCCATTCTGTTCCATTAATCTATATGCCTGTTCCTATACCAGTACAAGGCTGTTTTGATTAAAATGGCCTGTAGTATAGTCTGATATCAGGTATTGTGATCCCTCCAAATTTATTCTTCTCTCCCAAGGATGCTGAAGCTATGTGGGGCTTTTTTGATTCCATATAAATTTTTAGAATAATGTTCTAGATTTGTCAAATATACCATTGGTATTTTAAACAAAATTGCATTGAATCCATAAATTGCTTTGGGTAGTATGGCCATTTTAATAATGTTAATTTATCCAATCTATGAACCCAGTGTATGCTTCCACTTATTGGTATCTTCCTTAATTTTTTTCTTCAATGTCCTGTAGTTTTCCAAGTACAGGTCTTTTACTTCCTTTGTTAAATTTATTCTTAGGTACCTTGTAATTTTTGTTACAATAGTAAATGGGATTGTTTTCTTAGCTTCTCTTTCTGGTATTTCACTATTAGTGTATAATAATGCCACTGATTTCTGAGTACTAATTTTGTATCCTAATAATTTGGCAAATTCATTTATTAGCTCTAGTAGCTTTTTGGTGGACTCTTTAGGATTTTGTATGTACCATATCATGTATCTGCAAATAATGTCAGTTTTACTTTCTCCTTTCTAATATGGATGCTTTTTTATTTCTTCTTCTTGTCTGATTACTGTGGCTAGGACTTCCACTACCATGTTATATAAGAGTGGTTAAAGCAGACACCCCTGATATGTTCCAGATCATAAGGGAAATGATCTTATCTTTTGTTAATTGAATATACATTGGCTGTAGGTTTGTCATATATACTCATATATCCTTTACTGTGTGAAGGTATGTTCCATCTATTCCCACATTGTTGAGAAACTTTATTATAATTGGTTCTGGATTATACTGAATTCCTTTTCTGTATCTATTAATATATCATCATGCGGTTTTATCTTTAATTTTGTTTATGTGATGTATCATGTTTATTGGTTTGTGGATACTATATCAACCTTGCTTCCCCAGAATAAATCCCACTTGATCACAGTAGATGTTATTTTTAACGTATTTTAGATCTAGTCTGCTAATATTTTGTTGAGGATTTTAATACCTTTGTTCATCATGGATAATGGCCTATAATTTTCTTTCTTTGTGTGTCTTTATCTGGTTTTGCAAATGTGATAATTCTGGTTTAGCAAAATGAGCTTGGGGATTTTCCTTCCTCTTGAATTTCTTGCAGTAGTTTAAGAAGGGTAGGTGTTAGTTTTTGAATGTTTGGTAAAATTCACTTGTGCAGGCATCCAGTCCAAAAGTTTTATTTGTTGGGAGTTTTTTTGATTACTGCTTCAGTTTCACTAGTTGTAATCTGTCTATTCAGATTCTCTGACTTTTCCTGCTTCAGCTTTTGAAGATTGTATGTTTCTAGGAATTTCTCTTTTTCATTCAGATTGTCTAATATATTTACATATAGTTGTTTGTAATATTCTTTTACAATCCCTTTATTTATTTGGTGTCAGTTGTTACTTCCCTTTCACTTCTGACTGTATTTATTAGGGTCCTGTTTTTTTCTTAATGAGTCTGGTTAAAGGTTAGTCATTCATGTTTATCTTCTCAAAGAATCAGCTTTTGGCTTCATTGATCTTTTGTATTTTTTTAAAAAAATGTTATTGTTGTTCAAGTAAGTTTTCTGCCTTTTCCCCCCACCCCTCCCCACCACCCCAGCCCTTCCTGCCACCCTCCCCTGTTTCCACCCCACCCTTGTAATTGTCCATATGTCCTTTATAATTGTTCCTGTAAATCCTTTCCCCTTTCCCCCCAATACCCCCACTCTGGTCACTGTCAGCCTGTTCTCAATTTCAATGTCTTTGGCTATGCTTTCCTTGCTTTTTCATTTTGTCGATTAGGTTCCTGTCAATGGTGTGATCATATGGTATTTGTCTTTCACCACCTGACTTATTTCACTTAGCATAATGCTCTACAGTTCCATCCATGCTGTAGCAAAGAGTAGGAGCTTCTTCTTTCTCCTGTATAGAATTCGACTGTATTGTTTTTTAAGACTCTATTTCATGTATTTCTGCTCTGATCTTTATTGTTTCCTTCTTTCTACTCGCTTTGCGCTTTGTTTGTTGTTTTTGCCAGTTCCTGTAAGTGTAAAGTTAGATTGTTTATTTGAGTTTTTTCTTTTTATTATTTTTCTTTTTTTCTTTTTTTAAATATATTTTATTGATTATGCTATTACAGTTGTCCCATTTCTCCCCCATCATTCCCCTCCACCTTACCCACCCTCTCCCACCCACATTCCCCCCTTTAGTTCATGTCCATGGGTCATAAGTTTTCTAGCTTCTACATTTCCCATACTATTCTTGCCCTCCCCCTGTCTATTTTTTCCCATTATCTATGCCACTCATTCTCTGTACCTTTTCCCCCTCTCTCCTCCTCCCATGCCCCTGTTGCTAACCCTCCATATGATCTCCATTTCTGTGGTTCTGTTCCTGTTCTAGCTGTTTGCTTAGTTTGCTTTTGTTTTAGGTGTGGTTCTTGATAGCTATGAGTTTGTTGTCTTTTCACTGTCATAGTTTTATCTTCTTTTTCTTAGATAAGTCCCTTTAACATTTCATATAATAAGGGCTTGGTGATGATGAACTCCTTGAACTTGACCTTATCTGAGAAGCACTTTATCTTCCCTTCCATTCTAAATGACAGCTTTGCTGGATAGAGCAATTTTGGATGTAGGTCCCTGCTTTTCAAGATTGCAAATATTTCTTTCCAGTCCCTTCTTGCCTGCAAGGTCTCTTTTGAGAAATCAGCTGACAGTCTGATGGGAACTCCCTTGTAGGTGACTGCCCCCTTATCCCTTGCTGCTTCTAGAATTCTCTGCTTCATTTTAATCTTGGCTAATGTAATTACAATGTGCCTTGGTGTGTTCCTCCTTGGGTCCAACTTCTTTGGGACTCTCTGAGCTTCCTGGACGTTCTGGTAGTCTATTTCCTTTGCCAGATTGGGGAAGTTATCCTTTATTATTTGTTCAAATAAGTTTTCCACTCGTTGCTGTTCTTCTTCCCCCTCTGGGACCCCTATAATTCGGATGTTGGGACATTTAACGATGTCCCGGAGGTTCCTAAGCCTCTCCTCATTTTTTTTGAATTCTTGTTTCTTCTTCGTCTTCTGTTTGGTTGTTAGTTTCTTCCTTCTGGTCCACTCCATTGATTTGAGTCACAGTTTTCATTCCATCTCTATCAGTTCCCCATGCATCTTCCTTCATTTCATGGATTGTAGCCTGCATTTTTTCATCTAGTTTGTGAGCAAAATCAACCAATTCTGTGAGCATTTTGATGACCAGTGCTTTGAACTGTGCATCTGATAGGTTGGCTATCTCTTCACTGCTTAGAGGAATTGGCTCTGGGGCTTTTATTTGTTTTCCGGTTTGAGCCATTTTTGGTGGTTTTTTTTTGTTGTTGTTGTTTTGGTTTTAGTCTGGTCGCGGCTATTACGTATGAGGGGGTGGAGCCTTAGGTGTTCCTCAGGGCGGGGCCGCCCAGTAACTGGGTTGTGACGCTATAGGTGGGGGCGGGGTCTGAGAAGGAGCAATGGCGCCTGCTCCGCTCTCTCCTGGACTCCGGCCCTTTCCGCTGCTTCCCCTTCACCTGGATTATCTGCGCACGCGCACGTGCTGTGACGTAGTGAAGAGTGGAGCCCCTGGAGCTCTCCAGTGCAGGGCAGCCCAGTTGCTGGGTTGTGATGCTGTATGTGGGGGTGCGGCCTGAGAGGGAGCAATGGCGCCTGCTCTGCTCTCTACTGGATTCAGTCCCCTCCGCCACTTCCCCTCCGCCTGGACTGTCTGTGTGCTCAAATGTGAGACCACCTGGTCAGTCAGCCAGCCGCCCCGTGCGGCCTCACTGGGTCTGCACAGTTGCCCCCCAGTGCCCGGGGACCGCCAGCCGCTGCCTGTGCACCTGGGAACTGCCAGCCGGTACTGCTTGCGTTCCTGGGTCCGCACCTCCACTTTCTCCTGCTGTGACTCCGCCCCTCTTACCGGTCTGGATGAATGGTTGTTGGACTTCCGTACAGTTCAGTTTTCTATAAGTTCTGTTTTTTTTTTTAATTTTTTAATTTTATTTTTTTAATCAGTATTTTTTAATTGTTAATATTGTACAGTTTTCTGTCTTTTACCCTGCCCCAGCCCACCACTCCAGCCCTCCCCACCTTCCTCCCGTTTCCACCCCCCATAGTTTTTGTCCATGAGTCCTTTATACTTGTTGCTCTAAACTGTTCCCCTTTTCCCCTGAAATTCCCTCCCCTGGTTGTTTTCTTGTTTCTAAATATTTGTTGTCCTTAATTTTGGTTGTGAGAGGAGGTGCAGTGTGTCCGCCTACGCCTCCATCTTGGCCGGAAGTCCTGAGTTTTTTCTTGTTTCCTGAGGTAGGTCTGAAATGCTGTGAATTTCCCTCTTAGGATTCTTTTGCTGTGTCCTATACATTTTGGATTATTGTGTTCTCCTTCTTATTTACTTCAAGGTAATTTTTAATTTGATCCTTGATATCATTGCTAACCCATTCATTATTTAGTGACATATTTAGCTTCCATGATTCTGTGTATTTTTCATTTTTTCCCTTGCAGTTGATTTCTAGTTTTATACCATTTGGTCAGGGAAGATGCTTGATATGATTTTAACCTGCTTAAATTTATTGAGACTTGTTTTGTGTCTTAACATGTGGTCTATCTTAAATAATATTTTATGTACACTTGAAGATAATATATATTCTGCTGCTTTGGAGTAAATGCTTTGAAGATATCAATTATAAATATCTGATCTAGTGTGTCATTTAAGGCCACCGTTTCCTTGTTTATTTTCTGTCTGGAAGATCTCTCTATTTATATCAATGTGATATTAAAATCCTCTACTATGACTGTACTACTGTTGATCTTTTTCTTTATGTCCATCAAGATTTGCTTTATAGGGGGAGGAGAAGATGGCGGTGTGGTAGGAGGGAGCAGACCCCATTTCCCCTCTATACATGGGAGAAAAACCGGGCCAATCTACGGAAGATCAGGGCAGACAAGGAACAGTAACACAGCATATTGGAGAATAAGAGGTCAGAAATTGTAGCAGACACTGGAAAACCAGCGGTAAGGAGAGCTCTTCTGAACAATAAGAGCCCAGGGTCCAGCGCACAGAGAGCAGGGCGGCTGAGGCCCCAGCCCGGCACTCCGCCAAGCCTGCCCCAGGGCTCTAGGGAGGGAGCTGGGTCAGCCGCTGAACCGGCTGGGAGATCTCAGGGTCCACCGTGCGACTGCGGCCGAGCAAAAGTGGGTGCCTCTCGAGGGATCGAAAGTGGGTGCCCCACACCAGGTCACTGCGCGACTTTGAACCGAGTTTTCATGGTCGCCGGGCAACTACGAAAGCACAGTCGCCCCAACCACAGACCGAGGTTCGTGTGAGGTGAGACAGCTGCATGAAAATAGGCACCTTCAGGGGACCGCACACGGTCACAGGCTAATGGACACTCATGAAAACATAGGTGCTGGCCACTGGAGACAGCTGTGGAGCCAGAGTTGCCAGTGCACGGGCGGGTGCTCAAACGCGGACAGCGCAGGCCCAAGGTGCAGGCGAGAGATAGCAGCTGGAGCGCAGGCCCTTCTCAGGGAAAAAGGCAGGCGGCTGAGCCCGAACACAGAAAGCCTCCCAGGGACAAAGGCAGGCGGCTGAGCACGAACACAGAAAGCTTTCCAGGGGCAAAGGCAGGTGGCTGCGCATGACTGGAGAACCTAGCACACACCCATAAACTCAGAGAAATGCGCACACACCAGGAGGCTCAGAACACACGCTGGAAACCCTGTGGGGAGAAGCGCCCACTAACGCTGGGATACATAGAACAATGAGGACTGAGTTCTGAACACAGAGAAAAGCAATAAGACCACCCCTCGGCCATTGCAGCCAGCAAGACCAGAAAAACCGGCTGGCAAGTTTGAAAACAACAAGAGGGTTTTTTTTTTTTTTTTTTTTTTTTTTAATATTTTTAATTTTTTAAAATATTTTTTTAAAAAATATTTTGTTTTGCTTTGCTTGTTCTTTTTTTTTTTTGGCTGCTTATATCTGTGTGGGGGTGTCTGTGTGTGTGTCTGTTTTTTGTTTTCCCAGTTTGTTTGTATTTTTTGTTTGTATGCCTGTCTATTTATATGAGTTTTTGACTACTCCTTCTTTATTATTTTTATCTTCTTCTTTACTCCCTAACTCCTTTTGCCTCCCTTGAATTCCTTCTTGTCTTATCCCCTCTTCCTTCCTTTCCAATTTTATCTCTTCTACCTTCCTCTTTTTTCTTCTTTCTTCTTTTCTTCATCCCCCCCTTCTTTTTTTAAATACCCACGAGTGAGACAAAACAAACAAACAAACAAGCCTGGAACTGTGAAAAAAAAAAAAACTAGAGTTGGCCCCCAAAAGAGGGTATTCCAGCTGATGAGACAGTGGAAGCGGTGAACAACATGATATCCGAAGGAGAATCCACCACTGAATCTCACAGATATTCTACCACAGAAGGTCATACCACAAACCCAGGGAGCCAAAACAGATCAATTTAAGAAGTTGAGGCTAACAACAAGAGTCTTACAAACAATGGGAAGACAAAAGAACAATCCCCAAATGAAAGGAAAGGAGGAAGCACCAGAAAGAATGCTAAATGAAACAGAGGCAACTCAACTATCAGATATCGAGTTCAAAGCAATGGTTGTCAGGAAGCTCAATGGGCTCTCAATGAGCTACCAGAAACTACAGGGACATTATGATGAACTCACCACAAACTATATCAACATGAAAAAGGAAATAGAAACTATCAACAAGGGCTGAAGGGAAATGAAGAACACAATCTCTGAACTGAAGAACACAGTAGAAGGAATGAAAAGCAGAATCGATGAAGCAGAAGATCGGATCAGCGAGTTGGAGGACAAAATAGAAAAAAACACTCAGAATGAGCAAGATAAGGAAAAGAGGCTTAGAAAGAATGAAGAGGGTTTAAGAGAAATGCAAGACAACATGAAACGGAATAATATCCGTATAATAGGGATACCAGAAGGAGAAGAACAAGAACAAGGGATAGAAAGCCTGTTTGAAAAAGTAATGATGGAAAACTTCCCTAATTTGGTGAGAGAAAAAGCGACACAAATCCAGGAAACACAGAGAGTCACAATCAAAAGGAACCCAAACAGGCCCACTTCAAGACAGATCAATATTAAAATGGCAAAATTCCAAGACAAAGAGAGAATCTTAAAGGCAGCAAGGGAAAAAAAGGAAATAACATACAAGGGAACCCCGATAAGGTTAGCAGCTGACTTCTCAATGGAAACACTCCAAGCCAGAAGAGAATGGCAAGAAATATTCCAAGCAATGAGAACCAAAGGCCTGCAACCCAGACTACTTGGCCCAGCAAGGCTTTCATTCAAGATTGAAGGCCAAGTAAGGAGCTTCCCAGACAAAAGAAGTCTAAAAGAATACACCTCTACCAAACCAATTCTGCAAGAGATACTAAAGGGACTGCTTTAAGGGAAGAAAGGAAAAGACAGAGAGAGAAAGAGAGAAAGGAACACAGGTACGAAAATGGCAATGAATAAATACCTATCAATAATAACCTTAAATGTAAATGGATTAAATGCTCCAATCAAAAGACATAGAATAGCTGAATGGATAAGAAAGCATGACCCACACATATGCTGCCTACAAGAAACCCACCTCAGGACAAAAGACATACACAGGCTCAAAGTGAAGGGCTGGAAACAAATTTTCCAAGCAAATGGTCAGGAAAAAAAAGCTGGGGTAGCAATACTCATATCAGACAAAATAGACTTCAAAAGAAGGGCCATAAAGAGAGACCCAGAAGGTCACTTCATAATACTCAAGGGAAGAATCCACCAAGAAGACATAAATATTGTAAAATATATGCACCCAACGGAGGAGCACCTAAATACATCAAGAAAATTTTAGAGGACTTCAAGAAACATATTGACAGCAACACAATTATAGTAGGTGATTTTAACACCCCACTGTCAAAAATGGACAGATCTTCCAAACAAAATAGCAACAAAGATATTGTGGCACTGAACAACACTCTAGAGGAAATGGACTTAACTGATATATATAGAGCCCTTCATCCCAAAGAAGCTAAATATACTTTCTTTTCAAATGCACATGGAACATTTTCAAAGATAGACCACATGATAGGACACAAATCAAGCCTCAACTAATTCAAGAAAATTGAAATCATACCAAGCATTTTCTCTGACCACAAGGGACTGAAACTAGAAACCAACCCCAAGGAGAAAAACCCAAAACCCTCAAAATCATGGAGATTGAATAGCATTCTATTAAACAATGAATGGGTCAAGAATGAAATTAGGGAGGAAATCAAAAAATTTCTGGAAACAAACGATAATGAACTCACATCGACCCAAAACTTATGGGACACAGCAAAGGCAGTCCTCAGAGGGAAGCTTATAGTGATACAGGCCTATCTAAAATAGACAGAAACATCTCAAACAAATGACCTAACCCTACGCCTACAAGAACTCGAGGAACAACAACAAAGACAGCCCAGAGCAAGTAGAAGGAAAGAAATAACCAAGATCAGAGCAGAATTAAATGACATAGAGACTAAAAGCACAATCCTAAATATCAATGAATCCAGGAGTTGGTTCTTTGAAAAGATCAACAGAATCGACAAGCCTTTAAGCAGGCTCATCAAGAAAAAAAGAGAGAGGACTCAAATAAACACAATCAGAAATGAAAGAGGAGAGATTACAACTGACACCGCAGAAATAGAAAGGATTGTAAGAAATTACTATGAAGAACTGTATGCCAAGAAATTTCAAAAACTAGGTGAAATGGACAGGTTTCTAGAAAAATATAACCTTCCAAAACTCAATGAAAAAGAAACAGTAAGCCTGAACAGACCAATAACAGCCGGTGAAATTGAAGCAGTAATCAAAACACTCCCGACGCACAAAAGTCCTGGACCAGATGGCTTCACAAGAGAATTCTACAAAACATTTAAGGAAGAACTAACCCCTATTCTCCATAGACTATTAAAAAAAAAATCCAAAAATATGGGAGACTCCCAAACTCATTTTATGAAGCCAGCATCATCCTAATCCCAAAACCAGATAAAGACACAACAAAGAAGGAGAACTTCAGGCCAATATCGCTGATGAACATAGATGCTAAAATCCTCAACAAAATATTGGCAAACCACATCCAACAACACATTAAAAAGATCATACACCACGACCAAGTGGAATTCTTCCCAGGGATGCAAGGGTGGTTCAACATTCCCAAATCAGTAAATGTATTTCATCACATAAACAAAAGCAAAGACAAAAATCACATGATCATATCAATAGATGTGGAAAAAGCATTTGATAAGGTACAGCACCCATTTATGATAAAAACACTCAGCAAAGTGGGAATAGAGGGAGCATTCCTCAACATAATAAAGGCTATATATGAGAAACGTACAGCAAGCATAATACTCAATGGGCAAAGACTAAATTCTTTTCTACTAAAATCAGGAACAAGACAAGGCTGTTCGCTTTCACCACTTCTATTCAACATAGTATTGGAAGTATTAGCCACAGCGATTAGACAAGAAGAGGAAATAAAAAGGCATCCAACTTGGAAAGGAGGAAACAAAACTCATTGTTTGCAGATGACATGTTAGTATACATAGAAAATCCTATAGTCTCGGCCAAAAAACTGCTTGACCTAATAAATGAATTTGGCAAAAGAGCCGGATACAAAGTCAATATCCAGAAATCAAAGGCATTTTTGTATACTAACAATGAAACAACAGAAGCAGAAATCAAGAAAAAAGTCCCATTGGATATAGCAAAAAGAAAAATAAAGTACCTAGGAATAAACCTAACCAAGGAGGTAAAAGACCTGTATGCAGAAAACTACACAACACTGAAGAAAGAAATCAAGGAAGACACAAATAAATGGAAACACATACCGTGTTCATGGATCGGAAGAATTAACATCATCAAAATGTCCATACTTCCCAAAGCAATCTACAGATTCAATGCAATACCTATTAAAGTACCAATGGCATAATTCAGAGATATAGAACAAACTCTTCAAAAATTTATATGGAACAATAAATGACCCAGAATAGCAGCAGCAATCTTGAGAAAGAAGAGCAAAGCAGGAGGGATCACAATACCTGATACCAAAATGTATTACGAGCCCACTGTAATCAAAACAGCCTGGTACTGGCATAAAAACTGGCATGTGGACCAGTGGAATAGAACAGAGAGCCCAGAAATAAACACTAGTCTCTACAGTCAATTAATATTCAACAAAGGGGGCAGCAACATAAAATGGAGTAAAAATAGTCTCTTCAGCAAGTGGTGTTGGGAGAACTGGACAGCTTCATGCAAGAAAATGAAACTCGAGCACCAACTTACACCATACACAAAAATAAACTCAAGGTTGATAAAAGATTTAAACATAAGCCGCAACACCATTAAAGTCCTAGAGGAGAACATAGGCAGGAAAATCTCAGATATTACACGCAGCAACATTTTTACTGATATGTCCCCCAAAGCAAAGGATATAAAGGAAAAAAGAAACAAATGGGATCTCATCAAAATAAAAAGCTTCTGCATGGCCAAGGAAAACAGTATTAAAATAAAAAGAGAACCGACTGTGTGGGAAAACATATTTGCTAATGATACCTCAGATAAGGGTTTAATCTCCAAAATATACAAAGAACTTACACGACTCCACTCTAAGAAGACAAGCAACCCAATTAAAAAATGGGCAAAGGACTTGGGCAGACACCTCTCCAAGGAGGACATATAGAGGATCCAGAGACACATGAAAAGATGCTCAATATCGCTAGCTATCAGAGAGATGCAAATTAAAACCACAATGAGATACCACTTCACACCAGTCAGAATGGCCCTCATAAACAAAGCAACAAACAGCAAGTGTTGGAGAGGTTATGGAGAAAAGGGGACGCTAGTGCACTGCTGGTGGGAGTGCAGACTGGTACAACCACTATGGAAAACAGTATGGAATTTTCTAAGAAAACTAAAAATGGATCTACCTTTTGACCCAGCAATTCCACTGCTAGGACTATATCCTAAGAACCCTGAAACAGGAATCCAAAAGAACCTATGCACCCCTATATTTATAGCAGCACAATTTACAATAGTCAAGTGTTGGAAGCAACCTAGATGCCCATCAGTAGATGAATGGATCAAAAAACTGTGGTACATTTACACAATGGAATTCTATGCTGCAGGGAAAAAAAAAATGGAGCTCATACCCTTTGCAACAGCGTGGATGAAACTTGAGAGCATCATGCTAAGCAAAATAAGCCAGGCAGTGAAAGACAAATCCCATATGATCTCACCTTTAACAGGAAGCTAATTGACAAAACAAACAAACAAGGATAATATAACCAAAGACATGGAAATTGAGAACAGGCTGAAAGTCACCAGAGGGGAGAGGGGAGGGAATTTCAGGGGAAAAGGGGAAGGATATACAGGAACAAGTATAAAGGACACATGGACAAAAACTATGGGGTTGTGGAAATGGGAGGGAGGTGGGGAGGGCTGGGGTGGTGGGTTCGGGTGAGAATAAAAGACAGAAAACTGTACAAGATCAACAATTAAAATAAAAATTAAAAAAAAATAATATTCTGGGAGTGAGAGGGCATTTATCCTGCACATAATTAAGTCTTTTGTTGTTCATAATAGAGTTTCCACCTTTAGCTAGAAAGGTGGAAAGAAGCTAGAAAAATAAGGGCAAATAAACCCAAAGTAAGTAATAGACAAAAGAGAATAATAATAAACAACAGAATAGGAATCAGTAAAATAGGAAACAAAATTACTAGAGAAAATCAACAAAACAAAAAACTGGTTCTTTGAGAAAATCAGTAAAATTGACAAACCTCTTAGAGTGATCAGGAAAAACAGAGAAGGCACAATACATATAGTAAAAGAATAATTGGGTATTATGACTTTTAGCATCAATAAATTCTACAATTTAGATGATTATTATTTTTTTTTTTGCTGTTTTTCATTAAACTGCACATCTGATAAAAAAAAGATTTGCTTTATATATTTAGGTGCTCAGATGTTGTGTACATAAGTATTTACCAGCATTATATCCTTTTGTTTGATTGTTTCTTTTATCATTATGTTGTATACTCTTTTGTCCCTTACTACAGACTTTGTTTTAAAGTCTATTTTGTCAGAAGTAAGTGTTGCTACCCCAGGTTTTGTTTCATTTCCATTTGCAAGAAATATCTTCTTCGATCTCTCTACTTTTAGTCTGTGTGTATCTTTCATTCTGAGGTAGGTCTCTTGTAGACATCTACATGGGTCTTCCTTTCGTATCCATTCATCTACTTTTTGTCTTTTGATTGGAACATTTAAGCCTTTTATGTTTAAAGTGATTAGAGATAGGTACATATTTATTGCCATTTTATTCTTTTAACTCCATTCTTTTTTTTTCCTTTTCTACTTCTTAAAGCAGGCCCTTGAACATTTCCTGTGACACTGATTTGATGGTAACACGCTCCTTTAGGTTTTTCTTGTCTGGGAAACTCTTTATTTCTCCTTCTATTTTAAATGATAGCCTTGGTGGATATAGTTGTGTTTGTTGTAGGTCCTTGCTTTTTGTCACCTTGAATAGTTCATGCCAATCCTTCCTGGCCTGAAATGTTTCAGGTGAGAAATCACAGGACAGTCTAATTGGAGCTCCCTTGCACGTAACTACCTGTTTTTTTTTTCTTGCAGCTTTTAAGATTTTCTCCTTTTTAGAGAGAAGAAAAGCTTTTCCATTTTAATTATGATGTATCTTGATGTCATTTTAATTGTGATGTTAAGGGCCTCTTTGGGCCCATCTTGTTTGGTACTCTCTGAGCTTCCTGGACTTGTGCGTCTTTTTATTTAACCAGACTAGGGAAATTCTCAGTCATTATTTCTTCAAATAAGTTCTTGACCCCTTGTTCACTCTCTTCTCCTTCTGGTATTCCCACAATGTGGTTGTTGTTATGCTTCATGTTGTCCAAAGGTATCTTAAGCTCTCTTCATTCTTTTTAATTATTTTAAAATTTTGCTGCTCTGCTTGGGTTTTTTTTTCTACCTTGTCTTTAAAATCACCGATTCGATCCTCTGCTGCATCTAACCTACTCTTTATTCCTTCCAGTGTATTATTTATTTCAGACAAGGCATTCTTTATTTCTGACTGGTCCTTTTTTTTATCATTTCTATGTCTTTTTTTCATACTGTTGAGTATCCTTATAATCATTCCTTTAAATTCTATATATGATAAATTGCTTGCCTCCTTTTCATTTTGTTCTTTTTCTTCAGGATTCTCTTGTTCTTTCATTTGGGGCCTATTTCTTTGTCTTCCCATTTTGGCTACCTCTTTGTGTTTGTTTGTATGTACTACAAGATCTGCAAAGATTCTGATGCACCCCTGTGTCAGACACTGCATATAACTGTCCCTGGACAACCTGTTTGGAGCTATCAGTGATCCATAGCTTGTACTCCCCTGCTGGGCATGTTTGTGTGCCAAAATAACTAGGTTGGGCACCAATGCAAGCTTTTACCAGCACCAGGCCTAGAGCAGGGTCAGCTAAAGTCTCAGAGCTCTCAAGGATCCACCTTAGTTGTTAAACTTATTCACTGAGATAACCTCCAGCTCTTCTCCTCAGTAGCCTGGCTTAAGCTCAACAGAGTAAGGTAGACTAATTCCTATTTTGGGGTTATTGCTTCCTCAGGCTGATGTCTCTTGGAGGGGAGTACTCTGTCTGAGACAGATTTCTTCTGCAGTATGGGGAATGACTTAGCACAGGGATTCTGCTGGCCATTCCTTCAGTTCTCTCCCCAGAGCCACCAGCCCCAGACTCTCCTCACGCGTCTCTAGTGTACTTTGCCCTCCCTCTGCTGGAATCCTGGGTAAATGGCAAACAGAACTTTTTGTGTTGGCTCTTTAAGAGGCTGTCTGTCTCCAGCCATCACTCTTTGGTGGACAGAAACCCCACTGTTTTCACAGCTAGATGCTACCTGGTTTCCTTTCCCAGCTCTGGTGCTATAGGCTAGGGATCCCAGCTTGGGGTTTAGATCCCACACTTCTCAGTGGAACCCCTCCAGCCACTGAAATACTCCTCTGGAACCTCAGCTGCCACCCATGGTAGCCCAGCCAGCCCTCTTGCACTTCTTCTGCACTCCATACCAGTCATGTTGTGGTAAAATCATTTCTTCTGTCAGTCCTTGGATATAAGGCTTCTCTCCAGCTATTATTGTTCATTTGGTTATTCAGGATGATTTCTCTACAATGTAGTTGTAATTCCAGTTTGGTTGTGGGAGGAGGTTAGTGTAGCTTCCACTTACTCCTTTATCATCTTGGGTCTCTATTATAGTTTCATCTAGATTGATGTTAGCCTGTTCATGCATGGAATTGACCCTGAGGCTGACTGACTGTGAGGCTCAACTCTGACCATGGCATGTGAATTGCTGTGCTGGTGCAGTCTCGATGTGACTTCTTCTGCAAGTCCTTGGATATAAGACTCTGCTTCAGCTAGTCTTTAGTTGGTTTTTCAGTGTGATTGTCCCCCAATTTATTTGCATTTACAGTTTGATTCTGGGAGGGGGTGTGTTCAAGATCCACCTACTCCACCACCATTTCAATCTCTCTTGTTGGTCCTCATCCATCCACTCAGACAAGATGTAGGTGAGAAAAAATAGTGAGGATGTTTGGAAAAGGTTCATTTTAGGCCTTATCCCTTGGCAAGTGAAGCCTCAGAGAAATAGTTGAGGCCAAACTAGACTGCAGTTGGTTGAACCAAAGGTGATGCTGGACTAGGAACTAGTTGAGGCAATGCAAAAGTCCAACTTCCTCTTTGTCCTTTTAAAAGTTTGCAGTCAAGGGCCTAGCTGGTGTGGCTCAGTGTATTGAGTGCTGACCTGCAAACCACAGGGTCACCAGTTCAATTTCCAGTCAGGGCACATGCTTGGGTTGTGGGCCAGGTCCCCAGTAGAGGGTGAGAGGCAACCACACATTGATGTTTCTCTCCCTCTCTTTCTCACTCCCCTTCTGTCTAAAAATAAATAAAATCTTTTTAAAAATTATTAAAATAAAAAAAAGTGTGCAGTCAAGGACAAGAGTAGTTTGGGACAAGAGCCACAAGTCCCAACTGATGTTTCTGAATGTTTTATCTTTGAAAAAATATTATTTCAATTAATAAAATTTCTTATGTTAGTTCATAATTTTTGCCTGAACCAGAGGTTCAGTAATGGTTGATTGAAATAAAAATCGTGATTTTGTGTTTTGGAATTGTGAATGGTTAAACAAATTTGATGAATATAACTGTCATTGAGAATCCCAGAAAACCAAAGGAATCATTAGAATGGAACTTGACAGACCAAATGCATCAGTGTCATTTAGGCTCTGGTTAGAACTATGAATTCTCAGGTCCCACCTCAGACCTATTGAATCAGGAACTTCAGGGATGGGGCTCAGCAATCTTGAGTTTTACAAGCCCTGCAGGCAATTCAGATGCTTTCTAAAGTTTGAAAACCACTGCTTTAGTAGAAATTTTGCCTTAGTACAAAGACTTCCCTACTTAACACAGGGTGATTCGACCTCTGGTTGGCTCTTTCTATTAAGCAGAAACCTTGTCTTGGAGTGAGGGAGACTGCCATACTTTTGAATAGATTTGACTGGTAAATTATTTTGCCTGTCTCCTCATAATTTTCATTCTCTGAGCTCTGTTTTTCATGGCACAGCCTGGAGCTCCCATGCTCTCACTTTGTGTCCACTCACAGAGGACAGACTCCACTCTCTACAAATTGTCCTCTGGATGTGTTTCTGCTTGTCTGGATCCTCCTTGACATTTCAGATTTGGTCTCAACAGAATAGATGTATTACTGTGTATGTGGATGAAGACTGTGCTCATTTTTTGTCTATCATCATTTGTTGACTCATATTGCTTTTTATGTAAAATAGAAACATAAATAAGAAAAATACAATCATGTGCCCCTAAGGAACTGGCAGTCAACAAGAAAAGTGGTTTATATCACCATAAATTCAGATGCTTTGCTCAATCTGATGTACCCTCATTTTTCACATATATGGATGGTGACAGCTAGTGATTTCCATAGATTGAGAATGTCACTGTAGGGAAAGTGATTTACAGTGATTCCTTTTTTTTTCAATTTTTTTTTTAACTGTTGATCTTGTACAGTTTTCTGTCTTTTATTCTCACCCCAAACTACCACCCCAGCCCTCCCCACCTCCCTCCCATTTCCACCCCCATAGTTTTTGTCCATGTGTCTTTTATACTTGTTCCTGTAAATCCTTCCCCTTTTCCCCTGAAATTCACTCCCCTTTCCCTTCTGGTGACTTTCAGCCTGTTCTCAATTTCAGTGTCTTTGGTTATATTATGCTTGTTTTGTCGATTAGCTTCCTGTTAAAGGTGAGATCATATGGTATTTGTCTTTCACTGCCTGGCTTATTTCGCTTAGCATGATGCTCTGAAGTTCCACCCATGCTGTTGCAAAGGGTAGGAGCTCCTTCTTTCTTTCTGCTGCGTAGAATTCCATTTTGTAAATGTACCACAGTTTTTTGATCCATTCATTTACTGATGGGCATCTAGGTTGCTTCCAACACTTGGTTATTGTAAATTGTGCTGCTATAAACATAGGGGCGCACAGGTTCTTTTGGATTGGTGTTTCAGGGTTCTTAGGATATAGTCCTAGCAGTGGAATTGCTGGGTCAAAAGGTATATCTATTTTTAGTTTTTTAGAAAATTCCATACTGTTTTCCATAGTGGTTGACATACAGAGGATCCAGAAACACATGAAAAGATGCTCGATATCGCTAGCTATCAGAGAGATGCAAATTAAAACCACAATGAGATACCACTTGACACCAGTCAGAATGGCCCTCATAAACAAAGCAACAAACAGCAAGTGTTGGAGAGGTTGTGGAGAAAAGGGGACCCTAGTGCACTGTTGGTGGGAGTGCAGACTGGTACAACCACTATGGAAAACAGTGATTCCTTTTTAATTAGCACCTCTATCCTTAAACCATTTGCAAAATGGAAAAAGTGTTAAAAGTCAGGAGAACCTACGCTTATAAGACCTAAAGATCTTCACCTGAAGAAAAAACTGTCTAGAAGGGACTGATGTAATAATAGAATTATAAATAATAGTTTTCATATTGCTGTTACAGTTATTGAGGATGTCAGTGGGTAAGTGGGGTGGAGATTCATCCATGATGAGTCTATATAATACTAATAAAAGAATACATTTAAAATTATTCTTACTTTGGACTTCCGGCCAAGATGGAGGCGTAGGCGGACACACTGTGCCTCCTCTTACAACCAAAATTAAGGACAACAAATATTTAGAAACAAGAAAACAACCAGAACTTATAGAAAATTGAACTGTACGGAAGTCCAACAACCATTCATCCAGACCGGTAAGAGGGGTGGAGTCGAGGCAGGAAAAAGTGGAGGTGCGGACCCGGGAACGCAAGCAGCAGCGGCTGGCGGTTCCCAGGTGCACAGGTGGCGGCTGGCGGTCCCCGGGCCCACAGGCAGCAGCTGGCGGACCCCGGGCACAGGGGGGCAACTGTGCAGAACCAGTGAGGCCGCACAAGGCGGCTGGCTGACCAGGTGGTCCCACGTTCTCGAGTGCAGATGGTCCAGGCAAAGGGGAAGTAGCGGAAGGGACTGAATCCAGGAGAGAGCGGAGCAGGCGCCATTGTTCCCTCTCAGACCCTGCCCCCACATACAGCATCACAACCCAGCAACTGGGCTGCCCCACACTGGGGAGCGCCTGAGTCTCCACTCCTCACTACGTAACAGCACGCGTGGATGCACAGATAATCCAGGCAAAGGGGAAGCAGCGGAAGGGACCGGAGTCCGGGAGAGAGTGGAGCAGGCGCCATTCTTCCCTCTCGGACCCCGCCTCCACCTATAGCATCACAACCCAGCGACTGGGCTGCCCCGCCCTGAGGAACACCTAAGGCTCCATCCCTCTCTACGTAATAGCCACAACCAGACTAAAACCAAAACAAAACAAAAAAACCCCACCAAAAATGGCTCAAACCAGAGAACAAATAAAAGCCCCAGAGCCAATTCTTCTAAGCGACCAAGAGATAGCCAACCTATCAGATGCACAGTTCAAAGCACTGGTCATCAAAATGCTCACAGAATTGGTTGATTTTGCTCACAAATTAGATGAAAAAATGCAGGCTACAATTCGTGAAATGAAGGAAGATGCATGGGAAACTGATAGAGATGGAAGGAAAACTGGGACTCAAATCAATAGAGTGGACCAGAAGGAAGAAACTAACAACCAAACAGAAAATGAGGAAGAAAGAAGAATTCAAAAAAATGAGGAGAGGCTTAGGAACCTCCAGGACATCGTTAAACGTCCCAACATCTGAATTATAGGGGTCCCAGAAGGGGAAGAAGAAGAGCAACAAGTGGAAAACTTATTTGAACAAATAATAAAGGAGAACTTCCCCAATCTGGCAAAGGAAATAGACTACCAGAACGTCCAGGAAGCTCAGAGAGTCCCAGAGAAATTGGACCCAAGGAGGAACACACCAAGGCACATCGTAATTACATTAGCCAAGATTAAAATGAAGGAGAGAATTCTAGAAGCAGCAAGGGATAAGGGGACAGTCACCTCCAAAGGAGTTCCCATCAGACTGTCAGCTGATTTCTCCAAAGAGACCTTACAGGCAATAACGGGCTGGAAAGAAATATTCCAAGTCATGAAAGTCAAGGGCCTACATCCAAGATTGCTCTATCCAGCAAAGCTTTCATTTAGAATGGAAGGACAGATAAAGCGCTTCTCAGATAAGGTCAAGTTCAAGGAGTTCATCATCATCAAGCCTTTATTATATGAAATGTTAAAGGGACTTATCTAAGAAAAAGAAGATCAAAAATAGGACAGTGAGAAGACATCAAACTCACAGCTATTAAGAACCATGCCTAAAATAAAAGCAAACTAAGCAAACAGCTAGGACAGGAATAGAACCACAGAAATGGAGATCATATGGAGGGTTAGCAACAGGGGCGTGGGAGGAGGAGAGAGGAGGCAAAGGTACAGAGAATGAGTGGCATAGATAGTGGGTAGAAAATAGACAGGGGGCGGGCAAGAATAGTATGGGAAATGTAGAAGCTAAAGAACTTATGACACATGGACATGAACTAAAGGGGGGAATGTGGGTGGGAGGGGGTGTTCAAGGTGGAGGGGAATGATGGGTAAAAAAATGGGACAACTGTAATAGCATAATCAATAAAATATATTAAAAAATTATTCTTACTTTATTTCATTAAAAATAAGCTACTTTGGTTTCAAAGAATTGCTTCTATAGCCTTGGCCACTGGGTGTGGAATTGTGGGTAAAGCAAAGTGAGTGACAACACAGGTGCCATCTGGGAACAAGAGCCAGAGAATCAGGCTTCTAGGTGGAAAGAGAGAAGTGAGAATAAACTGTGAATACTCTGAATTTCACATAAAAATAATGGGTGAGAGGGAACGAAAGTCAGGAAGAAGCAAAAGAACAGATGAGATGGAATGGCCTGTGTTCAGTAGAGGCAGTGCTCGACCATGAGGTTTGGGCAAAGTTGGTGGTTAAGTCTTCTGTATGTGGTCATGTCACCTTCTCTTTTAGCCACTCCTAGAAATCAACCTCCATTTAGAATACACGGGATATGGGGAAGTTCAGAGGGAGGTGGGACCGGACCTGTTAGAGAAAGCAGGTCAGTGTTTTCACCACCTGATTGCCACCTTTCTTGGTTGAATGGAGTTTCATCTGGCTGGGCAGAAAATTCACTCCAAAGCTAAGGGAATGTTGTGAAGGGTGGCTTCCTGGAAGCCCCAAATGGATAGTCCAATGGATGAGTTGGCTTCTAAGTGTCATGACTAAAAAACTTGGTGAAATTTATACTACAAAGCATCACAAACTTTCCATTGCCCATCATGTGGTTTCCAGAGTCTTTTTCTGGCCTGGATGTACATATTTTTCTTCACCAGAACCCATGCTTTTCAGATGGCAAAGGCAGGGGAAGTACCCTTAATCAACTGGTCCTGGTGCTGAGCTGGAAATCACGTATCAGGATTGTGGCTGGATCATGGTGCCTCTGTTTCCAATTCAGTCATCCTATGTTTACACCAGTTTCTGAGCCTTGGAGTGGTGTCTCTTTTGGAAACTTTTTGTTCAGTTGTGTATTTTTTCCTTAATGTATTAATGCAACTAAAAAGCTATTAATCTATTATTTTTCCCCTTATTTGTGTTATGGTATCAATTTTATTTATTATTTTATATTGCCATTATTTATGGCATCCTGTCCTAGCCTAATGTTTATCTCCTATCTGTTTTGGTAGAAGTCAAACTGTAAGTGGCCTAGGTGGGTGAAAATCCTGCCACGTTGCCTCTCTCTGCCTTTCTTTTAGCTGGTGGGAGCAGTCACTCTGCTCTGGTCACATTTCCTGCCTGCCCTCTGCTTTCCCAGCTGCCATAGAGCCAACTTCAGGAACTGTGTGAAGCTTCTGAGAAGGAGCCCTTGACTTGGAACAAGTGGAATTTAAGTGAGAGAAGTTGTGGCAGCTGTGAAATCAGAGGTGGACAAAGGAGGTACAAATTGTCAAAAATTCTGTTTTTTTGAAATGTGAGAATTGGACAGCCCAAGAAAGTTATACATTCTGAAAACATACTCTTGTGCCCTTGGTGGGTGACTCAGTTGGTTGGAGTGTCTCTGTGCACACCAAAAGGTTGCATGTTTGATCCCCAGTCAGTGCACATACCTGGGTTGCAGGTTCAATCAACCCTCTCTCTGCCCTCTTCCTCTCACTCTAAAATCAATAAACACACCCTTGGTGAGGATTAAAAAAATAAAAAACATGCTCTTGTGATATCATAAAATGGAGTTTCTTTGTTGCAATTTCAGGTAATTTTTCTGAAGGCATTTGGGATAAGAAAACAAAGAGATTTCCATGAAATTATATATAATTGTTAATATATATTTAATAACATTTAAGATGACTGATAATAGTATTGGCACAACAGATTTCTGTTCCAATGAACATATTTTACATTGGCACACTTCATGGAGCTCAGGAATTAACATGGGGTCAATAGTAGAGCACATGGGCTCTTGAGAACAGCAGCAAAAGCCTCTAGAAATTCTGATACCATTCATAATATTCCACCTGTGCTTTCTTAACACCTTTGTCAGCAGATCATGGGGGTAAATGTATGATTTGGTCTTAGTAGTTTGAAATGTACTCAAAGATATTGAAGCCTGCCATTCAACTGATGCATGTATTAAAGGTAATTGATAAAGCCTTTATTTGCTGGGTGATGTTAAATACTGAGAGTACATCAAAGTGCATTCTGTAGTGGAGTGATGGGAAGACGTAGATTTGAAATTTTGACCCCAACCACTTAATGTTACTGGGCCTATTTTTCCACACATGGAACAAGCTTCTGAAGGTATCCCATGGCTACAAATGCCAAGGTTCTATAAATTCTTTGCTTAATCTAGGTGTTTGTGGGGGGGGGGACATTTTGCACATACTCTTTCTCTCCAGTTTCATGGAGCTGTTAGATGGAAGAGTGTCTGTTTGCTTGTCTTTTGTCTCCTCTAAACTGTCTTTAGAGTTTGACAGATGGCTTCAAGGGACAACTATCCAGGGAACAAATAGATTGCTCATAACTGAGGCATAAGGGTCAGAAGAGGCATTGTTAGAAGAAGCCTTATGTGACAAGGAGGGTGTGTTTCTTTTTCTGGCTAGAAAATACTCTTGCTTGTTCTCTTAAAGATGGACTCTTATTGGCTGAAGATGTAGATCCAAAGAGGATATTAATCTGAAAGTAACAGAGTGTGAGTTTTATGGGCTCTGGACCATTCAGGGCTCAGTTGTTCCTTTTTAATGAGGATAGCTATTTCCTCTCTTCATTCTCTGGCAGAGGGGCTGTTCCCAGTGACACTCGCCTGTAGAATGAGGTCTTCTTACTGTCAGTCCTGGCTCATTGTAGAAGAGGTTGAGCTTTATTTGAGTAACTAACTCTTCCATAAGGTTTTAATGGAAGCCTGAATGGAGTCCTTACAATTCTTCTTCAAACCTGTAGCCCATTTAAAAGTCCAGTTAAAATGTTTTTGTATTTGTTTGCCTCTGGTTGTCCCAAATCACAATGCTGTCCCATTGTGAATTGCTGTCACCCTTGTGGGTATAGAACCCCTCTTCTGGACTAACATGGGCTAATGTGAGGCAGGTCCCATTCTTTCTGCAGTAGCCAGTCATCTACAGGGTAGACACTTGCTTTATTCATCTTAGGTACCTTTTGGCACCTTGCACTGTCCCTCTTACACACAAGTCCCTAACAGGGGACTAATTTGTTGAATGTGAGAATGAACACTTGTGAATAAATGATTTCTAGGAAAGTTTAGAAATTTCATTATTTCTAGTTGTTCCCAAATTTCCATTATTCCAGGTAGGGGTCTGAGAAATAGTATAATCCAAGTTGTTCACTTTATATCCTAGCTTCACTTCTGAGAGAAGTTTTCAAAGAAACACAGTTGCAAATGCCTTGTTTAGAAAGCAAAACTGGAGACTGTTTACTTCTATGGGATGGAGAGTGGCATTAAGATCTTCCAAATGTGAGGACATCTGTATATCAGTTTTATCTCTTCCCTCCTCTTTCTCAACTCCTATGCCCAATCTTTTACTTTATTATTGTTTGGTCTCCCGTGTCAAATAAAGCACCTTTTATATTGAGTACAATTGGCCCAGTAACAAGTTTGTCTAGTCTAAAGTGCTGAGCAAACATTAACCCATCTGCCTCCAGGTGACCCCACCTTGCACACCTTGTTTAAACACCCCATTTATCCCAGATAACCCTGCTGGGCAAAAGCATGGAGAATGAGAGCAAGCACAGAAGAGCTGAAATATCTGTTGGGGTGTGTTGCATACTGATGTTTCCCCTGATGTAAAAGGTCTTAAATCCTAATTGTTTACAGTTCAAAAGTCTTCCAGAGGGAGATTAAGGGTGAAATGCATGAAATAGGAAATGGCTGAATGCCTTTCAGGTGGTGAGAGCTTTTGATGATGAATGGTCTAAAATATTTCAAAATAACAAAAATCCAAAGATTTTATTACCAAAGTAAAATTAAGCAACAAATTCTTGAGACTCTCCATAAATCAAAAATTACCATCTCCCAACAAAATAAAAATATCTGGCTGAGTTTGGGGAGTGAAGAAGATACTAATTTATCTAAATGACATGTTGACCATAGCTGCTCTCAGGAGGTTGTTTTTTCTTGTTTCATCTGAGAAGTCTAGCTTATCCCTCCTCTCTGCCTTTGGAACTTGCTACATTTTAAAAGGCCCATTTCAATTCTATCACAAGAAATGGAATTTGTGGAGTTCATAGTTATGTCAGCCCTCTACACTTAAAAAACATTTTAATGAAAGAAATACTGTATTGTAAAATTAGGATGCTATTTAAAATACTCAAAAATTGTAATTACAGTGGAAATTGAACAATCCCCCCCAAATTCTTGTTTTTAATTTATGTACAAATTTTAGCAAGCAACTTCAGTTCTGTGGGCTTGGTTTGCTTGTCTACATAGTGCAATGTATTTTGTGACCTTAGTGCTAATGCTTCTTTATTTTTACCATGTATACAATATCTCAATTACTTTAACACTGGCTTAAAAAATCATAGTTAAAGAAAATTGTAGTAGTTGTACTGATCTGATAGCTTGGAGTTTTAAAATATCATCACAATTTCATTTGTGATGCTTCAGGAGAGATTATGGCAACATATATCATTTTTTTCTTTTTCTCACACATGTGTGTGAGTGTGAGTGTGTGTCATTGAGTGTGTATCTTCTGCTTAGCAAAAAGTACACATCTTCAATGCACATAATGGCTTTAAATGTGTTTTACGGAACTTGCTCTTTAAATGCCAATTTAATAGCAAATAATTCTTAAAAAATGGCCCAGAGTTATAATATTTTCAAAGAGAATGCATAGTATAACTTCAGTCTTATTTTCATCCAACAAGTAAGATGTAAATGTGTGATTGTCGTCTGAGATAAATGGAAATTGCCACCTATATCTTCTGAATAGTTCTTGGAGATTCAATAAATATTGCAGTTCCTGTGAAAGGCTGTCTGGAATCCTGTTGTTGAGGATAAAGGGCAACTCTGCATCATGACCTTCCCCTGTACCAGCACCTGTGTGGTGAAAAGATTAGTGGTGATGTCCAGCCTTCTACACATTCCCTTGTGGCAGCAATGTGTAAATCAAAATTAAAAACACTTAAAAATTTTAAACATATTTTATTGATTATACTGTTACAGTTGGCCCACTTCCCTCCTTAATCCCCCCCACCCTGCAACCCTCTCCCACCAGCATTCACCCCGCTTAGTTCATGTCCATGGGTCGTACATATAAGTTCTTTGGCTTCTACATTTTCTATACTATTCTTAACCCCCCACTGTCTATTTTGTACCTACCATTTATGCTACTTGTTCCCTGTACCTTTTCCCTCCCCCTCCCCCCTGATAACCCTATATGTGATCTCCATTTCGGTGATTTTGTTCCTGTTCTAGTTGTTTGCTTATTTTTATTTTTGTTTTAGGTTCAGTTGTTGATAGTTGTGAGTTTGTTGTCATCTTACTGTTCTTATTTTTGATCATCTTATTCTTAGGTAAGTCCCTTTAACATTTCATATAATAAGGGCTTCGTGATGATAAACTTCTTTAACTTGACCTTAATTGGGAAGTACTTTATCTGTCCTTCCATTGTAAATGATAGCTTTGCTGGATAGAGTGATCTTGGATGTTGGTCATTGCTTTTCATGACTTTCTAATACTTCTTTTCAGCCCCTTCATTTTCTTTCTTTCTTTTTTTTAAACATTTTTAATGTTGTTCAAGTACAGTTTTCTGCCTTTTCTCCCCACTCATCCACACCACCCCAGGCCCCCCACCTCCCTCCCCTGTTTCCACCCCACCCCTTGTTATTGTCCATGTGTCCTTTATAATTGTTCCTGCAAACCCTTCATACTTTCCCCCTATAATACCCTCCCCTCCCCCCTCTGGACACTGTCAGACTGTTCTCAATTTCAATGTCTTTGGTTATATTTTACTTGCTTGTTCCTCTTGTTGATTAGGTTCCTGTCAATGGTGAGATCATATGGTATTTGACTTTCACCACTTGACTTATTTCATCTAGCATAATGCTCTCCAGATCCATCCCTGCTGTTGCAAAGGGTAGGAGCTCCTTCTTTCTTACTGCTGCATAGCATTCCATCATGTAAATGTACCATAGTTTTTTTTTTTTTTTATCCACTCACTTACTGATGGGCACTTGGGTTGCTTCTAGCACTTGGCTATTGTAAATTGTGCTGCTAGGAACATTGGGGTGCATAGGTTCTTTAGATTGGTGTTTCAGAGTTCTTAGGATATAATCCTAGCAGTGGAAACGTTGGGTCAAAAGGCAGTTCCATTTTTCATTTTCTGAGGAAAACCCACACTGTTTTCCATAGCCATTGCACCAGTTTGCAATGACACCAACAGTGGACTAAGGTTTTCTTTTCTCCACAACCTCTCCAATACATGTGGTTTGTTGCTTTATTCATGATGGCCATTGTCAGTGGTGTGAAGTAGTATCTCATTGTGGTTTTAATTTGCATTTCTCTGATGGCCAGTGATACTGAGCATATTTTCATATGTCTCTGGACCCTCTGTATGTCCTCCTTGGAGAAGTGTCTGTTTAAGTCCTTTGCCCAACTTTTAATTGAGTTGCTTGTCTTCTTTTTTTAAATTTTAAACATTTTATTTATTTACTTTTAGAGAGAAGGGAAGGAGGAAGAAAGGGTGGGAAACATCAATGTGTGGTTGTCTCTCATGTGGCCCCCACTGGGGACCTGTCCCGCAAGCCAGGCATGTGCCCTGACTGGGAATAGAACCGGTGACCCATTGATTTGCAGCCCACTCTCAATCCATTGAGCTACCCCATCCAGGGCAGGTTGCTGGGATTCTTAGAGTGGAGTCATGTGAGTTCTTTACATATTTTGGATATCAAACCCTCATCTGAGGTATCATTGGCAAATATGTTTTCCCATACGGTTGGTTCTCTTTTTATTTTCATGCTGTTTTCTTTAGCCATGCAGAAGATTTTTATTTTGATCAGATCTCATTTGTTTATTCTTTCTTTTATGTCCCTTGCTCTAGGGGACATATCAGCGAAAACACTGCTGCATAGAATATCTGACTTTTTCCTGCCTAAGTTCTCTTCTAGGACTTTAATGGTGTCATGACTTATATTTAAATCTTTTATCCACCTTGAGATTACTTTTGTCTATGGTGTAAGTTGGTGCTCGAGTTTCATCTTTTTGCATTAAGCTGTCCACCTCACCCAACACCATTTGTTGAACAGGCTATTTTCACTCCATTTTATGCTGCTGCCCCCTTTGTCAAATATTAATTGACCGTAGAGACTTGGGTTTATATCTGGGCTCTCTGTTCTGTTTCATTAGTCCCTGTGTCTGTTCTTATGCTAGTACCAGGCTGTTTATATTACAGTGGCCTTATAGTATAGTTTGATACCAGGAATTGTGATCCTTCCTACTTTGTTCTTCTTTCTCAAAATTGCTGCAGCTATTCAGGGTCATTTGTGGTTCCATATAAAATTTTTAAGTGTTTGTTCTATATCTGCGAAATATGCCATTGTTACTTTAATAGGGATTGCATTGAATCTATACATTGCTTTGGGTAGTATGGACATTTTGATGATGTTAATTCATCCAATCCATGAATATGGTATGTGCTTCCATTCGTTTGTGTCTTCCTTAATTTCTTTCTTCCATGTTGTGCAGTTTTCTGAGTATAGGTCTTTTACCTCATTGGTTAGGTTTATTCTTAGGTATTTTATTTTTGTTGTTACTTTGTCAAATGGGATTTTTTTCCTGATTTCTGTTTCTCATGTTTCATTGTTGGTATGCAAAAATGCCTTTGATTTCTGAATATTGACTTCGTATTCCACTGTTTTGCCAAATTCACTTATTAGGTTGAGCAGTTTTTTGTTGGAATCTATAGGATTTTCTATGTATACTATTGTGTCCTCTGCAAAAAATGACAGTTTTTTTCCTCTTTTCCAATTTGAATGCCTTTTATTTCCTTTTATTGTCTGATTGCTGTGGCCAGGACTTCCAATACTATGGTGAATAGAAGTGGTGAAAGTGGACAACCTTGTGTTGTTCCTGATCATCGTGGGAAAGTTTAGTTTTTGTCCATGGAGTATGATGTTGGCTGTAGGTCTCTAGTATGTAGCCTTTATTATGTTGAGGAATGCTCCCTGTATTCCCACTTTGCTAAGTGTTTTTATCATAAATGGGTGTTGTACCTTACCAAATGCTTTTCTTACATGTATTGACATGATCATGTGATTTTGTCTTTGCTTTTGTTTATGTGATGTATTATGCTTATTGATTTGTGAATATTGTACCATTCTTGCATCCGCGGGAAGAATCCCACTTGGTCATGGTATATGATCTTTTTAATGTATTGTTGGATGTGGTTTGTCAATATTTTGTTGAGGATTTTAGTGTCTATGTTCATTAGTGATATTGGCCTAAAGTTTTCTTTCTTTGTTGTGTCTTTACCTGGATTTGGGATTAGGATGATGTTGGCTTCATAAAAAGAGTTTGGGAGTCTTCCATCTTTTGGATTTTTTGGAATAGCCTGTGAGGGATAGGGGTTAGCTCTCCCTTAAATGCTTTGTAGAATTCTCCTGTGAAACTGTCTGGTCCATAGCTTTTGTGTTTCGGGAGTTTTTTGATTACTGCTTCAATTTTGTCTGCTGTTATTGTTCTGTTCAGGCTGTCTGATTTTTCTTCATTCACTTTTGGAGAATTATATTTTTCTAGAAATTTGTCCATTTCACCTAGGTTTTCAAATTTATTGGCATATAGTTGTTTGTGGTAGTTCTATACAATCCTTTGTATTTCTGTGGTATCAGTTGTAATCTCTCATCTTTCATTTCTGGTCATGTTTATTTGGGTCCTCTTGATGGATCTGCTTAAGGCTTGTTGATTTTGTTTATCTCTTCAACGAACCACCTTCTGGATTTATTAATCATTAGAACTGTGCTTTTAGTCTCTAAGTCATTTAATTCTGCTCTGATCTTGGTTATTTCCTTCCTTCTACTTGCTTTGGGCTATCTTTGTCATTCCTTGAGTTCTTGTAGATGTAGGGTTAGGTTGTTCATTTGAAATATTTCTATCATTTTTAGCTAGGCCTGTATCTCTATGAACTTCCCTCTTGGACTGCCTTCGCTGTGTCCCATAAGTTTTGAATTGTTGTGAGTTCATTTTCATTTGTTTCCAGAAACTTTTTGATTTCCTTCTTGATCTCATTCTTGACCCATTCATTGTTTAATAGGATGATATTCAATCTCCATTAACTGGAGCGTTTTGGAGTCTTTTCCTTGAGGTTGGTTTCTATTTTCAGTCCCTTGGGGTCAGAGAAAATGCTTGGTATAATTTCAATTTTATTGAATTTATTGAGGCATATTTTGCATCCTATCATGTTATGTATCTTTGAAAATATTCCATGTACCTTTGAAAAGAATGTTTATTTTGCTTCTTTGGGATGAAAGGCTCTATGTATATCAGTTAAGTTAATTTGATCTAGGACATTGTTCAATTCCACATTATCTTTGTTGATATCTTGTTTGTAAGATCTATCCATTTTTGACAGTGGGGTGTTAAAGTCCCCTACTATAATTGTGTTGCTGTCAATATCTACGTTGAAGTCCTCCAAGATTTTCTTTATGTATTTGGGTGCTCTATGTTGGGTGCATATATATTTACAATGTTTATGTCTTCTTGATGGATCTTCCCTTGAGTATTATGAAGTGTTCTTCTGGGTCTCTTTTTATCACCATTTGTTGAAGTCAATTTTTGTCTGATATGACTGTTGCTACCCTGGCTTATTTTCCTGTCCTTTTGCTTGGAATATTTGTTTCTAGCCCTTCACTTTCATTCTGTGTAGGTCTTTTTTTCTGAGGTTGGTCTCTTGTAGGCAGCATATGTGTGGGTCATGCTTTCTTATCCATTCAGCTATTCTATGTCTTTTGATTGGAGCATTTAATCCATTTACATTTAAGGTTATCCATAGGTAGTTATTCATTGCCATTTTTTTTGTATCTGTGTTCCTCTGTCTCTCACTCTTTTCCTTCCTTTTTCTTAAAGCAGTCCCTTTAGCAACTCTTGCAGAGCCGGTTTGGAACAGGTGTATTCTTTGAGGCTTCTTTTGTCTGGGAGGCCCCTTATTTGGCCTTCCATCTTAATTGAGAGCCTTGCTGGGTAAAGTAGCCTTGGTTGCAGGCCTCTGGTTTTCATTACTTGGCAAATTTTTGCAGTTCCCTTCTGATTTGGATCTTTTCCATTGAGAAGTCAGCTGCTAGTCTTATCCAGGTTCCCTTGTATGTTACTTCCTATTCCTCCCTTGCTGCCTTTAAGATTCTCTCTTTGTCTTGGAATTTTGCCATTTTAATTATGATGTATCTTGAAGTGGGCCTCTTTGGGTTCCTCTTGATTGGGTCTCTCTGTATTTCGTAGATTTATTTGACTTTTTCTCTCTTCAAATTAGGGAAGTTTTCCATGATTACTTTTTCAAATAGGTTTTCTATCCCTTGCTTTTCTTTTTCTCCATCTGGTATCCTTATTGTATGGATATTATTATGTTTCATGTTGTCTTGCAGCTACCTTACCACCTTTTCACTCTTTCTGAGTCTCTTTTTCTTTTCTTGCTCTTTCTGGGTGTTTTTTCTACCTTGTCCTCCAGTTCACTGATTCAATTCTCTGTTTCATCCAGCCTCCTTGTAATTCCTTCCAATGTGTTTTCATCTGAGATTTTATTGTTTATTTCTTCCTGTTTTTTCTTTATAGTTTCTATCCTTTTTCATGCAGATGTAGTTCTCACTCAGTTCCTTGTAGTTGTCTGTGAGTTCCTTGAGCATCTTTATAACCATTAATTTGAATTCTATATCTGATAGTTTGGTTACCTCCATTTCATTTAGCTCTTTTTAGGGGGGGTTCCATTCCTTTTGATTGCATGTTTGTTTTTGGTCTCCCCATTTTAGTTGATTCTTTTTGTTTGTTTCTTTGTTTTCTGATGTTTTGCTTTGCTAGCTGTCTTTGTAGGGTGAACTTCTATGGTAGGAATTCTATGAGATTCAGTAGTGTGGTCTCTGATCTCCTTGACTGGATGCTCTAGGTTTGCCCTTTCTTCTGTTTGTGTGGGCTCTCTTGTTGTACTTGGGTTTGTACCTTTTGGTGCTTCCTTTTTCAGTGGTTTTTCTTCTCCAGCAGGTATACTGATTTTTGTAGCTCCCACCTATTCTCATATGTGATCAGTGGCAGGGGGTAGGTAAAATGGATTAAGACAGTGGGAGAGTATTTTATGTGATTTAAACTACCAGCAAGTAGAGAAGAGATAGGAGATTCTTTGGATAAGTATAGTGTTAACTGTTATATTTTACCCAACTAGTCACTTTTTTATAAAAGGTGAAAGGGAGGTGACACTCTTGTTAGGGGGAGGATGATTGTGAGCTGAATCCAGAAAACAGAGCACTTGTGAATGGTTAGATGATGAAATATAGTGAGAGCAAAGAATAGAAAGTAGGCATAGTGTGAGAAATAATATAGTTAACCACAATAATAATAATGCTCAGGATTGAAGTGAAGTGGGTTTAGATCAGGGAGCGTTGCTGTGTAGTATGTACAATTGTATGGAAGAACAATTGTTATCAATAGTACTGGAACAACAATAATATGACAAGAAGTATATGATTTGGATAAGCAGAATAGAAAGTACCAGATCAAGACTTGTGTGTTATTGAAATATGGGTGAAGTGAACGAAGGAAAATTTAAAATAGGATAAAGAGAGAATAAGGAAAACCAGTTGAACAATGCAATTCAGCAGAGAAATAAAATGAGGAAAACTAAACATAAGGATGAGAAATAAAAAAATACTAATAAACTAACAGTGGTAAAAATAATGAAAAGATAATAATAATACACATAAACAATAAAATGCCAGCTGTATGGAATAGCAAAGTGACATTTGTCTCAGTTTCTCAATTTTGGGGGGTTAGCCTTTGCTCCCCCTTTCAATCTGTCTCTGGGCCCCTTACAGTTTCATGTCTTATGGTCTTGCTTTTAGGAAGAAAAAAAGAAAAGTAAAAAAAAAAAAGAGAGAGAGGATCCAAAAAGAAAAAGAAATAATAAACCTCCTGTTGACTTTAAACTTGTTTAGCAAGTTCTGCCTTCTTCCTGGATGCCACAGGAAGAGGGGGGCTAGGCTTTGCTTTTCTCCCTTCCCATGGTTTTGAGAGGATGGGGATCAGATCTGGGCCATAATTTCCAGGCCTCCGCTTGCCCAGGTCCTCTGTGAGCTGCCAGGCTCAAATCAGCCACTCTGTCTTTGACCACACAGCGTGAGTCAATCTTCGGCGTGGACCCCGAGACAAGCTGGGCGCGTGTGGTTCTGCTTAGCTATTATTCAGTCTCTGTGTATGTGCGGCTGAAATTTCCCTAGGGGCTTGCCAGCCACTGCTGAGAGCTCCTTACAGAGCAGCTGCCCACTGTTCTTAACAAGTGCCCAGCTTTTCACACAGCCCAACTTTCCACTCAGTTTGGAGACTATCCAAGTCAGGGTCTGACACTGCCCAACTCCTCTCTTCTTCAGGTGTTGCCTGGCACCTCAATTTCGCTGGCGTTGGTGTCCATGGTCCCAGAGGGTTTGTACTGCCTCTGTGTGTCTCCCACTTCATCTCTATCCCTACCCCAGGGACTTCCAGCATCCAGGTCCCTCCTGGTGCTGGGCTACTTTCCCTGCTCTGGTGGGGGAGGGAGCTGGTGATCTAACTCTCCTCCCTATATTCTGCAGCACGTACCAGCCTGGGGCCATAGCAGCCTTGGTCCCTGTGCAGATCCTAGGGACCTTATCATCCCAGGGCAATCTCCTCACCATCTGTTTTTCAATGTCTTCTGCAATGTTTTGCCTCCAAACTTCATATAAGCTGGGATTCCATTGGCTGTTCACTCTGTTCCTCAGAAGATCGACTAGGTTTTCCAGCTGGGCACAGGGAGAACTGGGCTCTGCTTCCACCTGCCTCACTGCCATCTTCTCCCTATCCCCAGCCCCTTCTTGCCTGTAAGGCTCCTTTTCAGAAATCAAGTGATAGTCTTATGGGAACTCCTTTGTAGTTAACTGTCTTTTTTTTTCTCTTGATGCTTTTAAGAGTCTCTCCTTCTCTTTAATCTTGGGTAATGTAATTATGATGTGCCTTGGTATGTCCTTTCTTGGGTCCAACTTCTGGACTTTCTGAGCTTCCTGGACCTTCTGGAAGTCTATTTCTTTTGTCAGATTGGGGAAGTTTTCCTTCATTATGTTTTCAAATAAGTTTTCAATTTCTTTCTCTTCCTCTTCTCCTTCTGGCACCCATATGATTCAGATGTTGGAATGTTTAAAGTTGTCATGGAGGTTCCTAAGCCTCTCCTCATTTTTTGAATTCTTGTTTCTTCATTCTATCCTGGTTGAATGTTTCTTTCTTCCTTCTGGTATAAACTGTTGATTTGAGTTCCGGTTTCTTTCTCTTCATCGTTGGTTCTCTGTACATTTTCCTTTATTTTACTTTGCATAGCCTTCATTTTTTCCTCCATTTTTTGACCATACTGAACCATGTCTGTGAGCATCCTGATAACCAGTGTTTTGACTGTGCATCTGATAGGTTGGCTATCTCTTCATAGCTTAGTTGTATTTTTTTTTTTTTTTTTTTTTGGAGCTTTGATCTGTGCTTTCCATTGGGCCATATTTTTTTTTGTCTCAGTGTGCCTGTTACATAGTAAGGGGTGGAACTTTAGATATTCACTAGTGTGTGGCAAACCATTTGCTGTGTTGTGGCACTGTATGTGGGGGAGGGGTCAGAGAGGGAACATTGCTGCTTGCTTGGCTCTCAGTGGGCTTTTAGTCACTTCCCCTGCTACCCACAAACAATTTAGGCCCTTCTGCTGCTGATTCCTGGATTGGTGGGTTTGCGTACATTTTAGGACCCTGTGGATTTCTCCAAGTAACACTTCTGTGAGGCTGGGAGTTTCTCTTGCCACAGCAACCCCTACAGGTATTTCAGTCAGAGGTTTTCAGGCTTTAATTCCCCCTGGGTTGTGCCATCTGTCATGCTCCCCTGTTGTTACTCCTGTTTATCCGCATGCAAATGAGGGACTCCCTGGTCTGCCAGCCACTGCCTTGCCCATTCTGGTTCTCCACCTGCTGCCTTGCTTCATGTCCTCTCCACCCTGGCTGCCCTTCTCTGCCCCTCCTACTGGTCTGGATGAATGTTTCTTCTTTAACACCTTGGTTGTGGGACTTCCATACAGTTTGATTTTCTGATAGTTAGGATTGCTTTTTTGTTTTTAAATTTGTCATTGTCCTTCTTTTTGTTGTGCAAGGAGGCACAGTGTATCTACCTATGCCTCTATCTTGGCCCAAAGTTCCAAAATTAAAAACACTTCTAAATTCTAAAACAGGAAAGCTCTTATGATCCTCTATCCCTTCTCCTGTGCATTTAAAAAAGTATTCAACTATCCAGTTATTTCAAATGTTAATTATTTTGGCGTTTTTGTGCCACTGCCTTGCCTTAATAGGCATTCAGAATACTGTTGACATGTGCTCACATCCACAGGCCATGATCAAGGGCAAAGTTTGGTTCAACCAGGGCAAGGATGGACATTCTTATAGATGAGCTTCCTGGATCACAGACTACCCACAGGTATTTCTTTTTGCAGGTGTTGCAAACTACCAGGCAGATGGGGAGCCAAGCTCATTTCCTAGCGCATAGCCCATGTTTATATGGCACTTTTTTTTTACTTAATCGATCACTGGTCTATTACCAAAGAATATGACTCAGGAACGGCCAGATGGGAGAGATACATGGGAAAAGGCTTGGGGAAAGTGTATGCAGCCTCCATGCCTTGTCCAGATGTGCCTCTCTCCCGACATCTCCACATGTTCACCAACCTGGGAGCTCTTCAAAAAAAGGACTAAAGTTCTGTCTTTCTGGAGTTTTGTGGAGGCTTCATTACAGAGTCAGAATTGACTAAGCCTTTGGCCATTGCCGATCAATTCAACCTCTATCCCCTCTACCTTCCCTGTGGTGTATGTGTGAGAGTGTGAGGTGGGTCAGAAAGTCTGATTCTCTAATCATATGGTTGGCTCCATTGGCACCAGACCCCATCCTTAGGTGCTTCCAAAAGTTATATGGCATTTTTCTACCTAAAACATTGATAAGTGAAGGAGTAATGAGAGCATTTATGAAGTGCACACATGATAATATTTATATACAGAAGGGTCCATAAATGTTTATAAATCTTCAAATGAAGATTATGCAAATTTGCCTGATAATGCAAATTTTCAAATATTTTCACTACGGAATGGTGGATAATTCATCCAGCTTTTTCCTTTGTGTTACAAGTACATTTTACCAAAATTTTGTTAGCTAAAATTCTCCAGACTTTTCACTTTTTCAAAATAGATTTTCTCAATTTTTTTGCATAAAATCATAAAGTTATAAAGTATTAATTATGCAAATAATATTAGAGCATCAAACACTTAGAAGCATCTCATTGTAAATGGCTAAACCAGTTGAGAATCTGGAAAAACATTGTATTCAATTTCCAGTTTTAGAAAATATTATTTAACATTGTGTAGTACAGCTATACATGCAAATATCAATCTGCTATGGGTTGAGTCACATTTTCTGGGATAGGCCACAGTGAATAAAACTTACAAAATAATTATGATGGAACTGGAGAGCATTATGCTAAGTGAAATAAGCTAGGCAGTGAGAGACAAATACTATATGATCTCACCTTTAACTGGAACCTAATCAATAAAAGAAAAAAGCAAACAAAATATAACCAGAGACATTGAAATTAAGAACAATCTGACAATAGCCAGAGGGGAGGGGGGAGGGTATGGTGGGGAGAAGGGTTTTCAGGAACTACTATAAAGGCCATATGGGCAAAACCGAGGGAGAGGGTGGAAGCAAGGGAGGGAGGTGGGTTTGGCTGGGGTTGGGGGGAGTGGTGGGGAGAAAATGCAGACAACTGTAATTGAACAACAATAAAGTAGTTAAAAAACGATTATGAGTGATCTTAAGTGAGTGCTTTGCTTGTTAAATGGTAACAGTCTTACAAGGACATGGAAGTTAGTAAGATTCCCCTTATACATGGCAAAGTCAGTGTTTCCAAATTTCTCCATGGAGTCTAACTTGATGTCAATGAGAAAGTATCCTCCAAAATAACATAAAACACATAGAATGTGTTTAAGTGCATAAATTCAGAATAGGATGTTTTGGCACCTTTATGGCATTATATGCTATCTAGTAGAGCCAACATCTCAGTCCATGTTTGAGCTTTCTTTGATTTTTTAAAAATTTTCACACGTTCCTAAGAAATAGGTTCCAGAAGCTTAGTAAGGTGTAAGAAGAAAAAGTTAATTCAGTCATATAGGGATGCCAAGATGGAAAGTGATCAGAACTCTTTTCCGTGTGTCTACATAACAAAAATAGCTGGTGTTATGAATTTCAGTTTTGCCCAAATTGTGGCATTTGTCAAGAAAGAAGATGATGTAGGAATCATTTATGTGTATGAATTTGCCCTCCAAATCATTTTTGTGTGGGATCTGCTTTACAGACTTTTCCAGCTTTATAACCTCTGTGATGCTGCACGATGTAAAATGACACTTTCCAAACATTAAAAAAGTTTTTAAGCACAGTTGATATTCAATACTAGACTGTTTTCAGGGTACACCTGATAAGTCTGGTACCCACCTGACACCATACATGGTTATTACAATATCATCAACTATATTCCCTATGCTGAAATTTATATCCTCATGACTACGTTTGTAACTACCAATTTGTATTCTTAATCCCTTCACCTTGTTCATACATCACCTCAATTCCCTCTGCTCTGTCAACCATCTTTAATGTGACTTGAAATTGGAGAAATTGTAATCTTTTTGTTTTGAAAGCTAATTGTCTTTTCTCTTTTTATTGTATTGTATCCATTTAGGTCCTGTATGTATCAGGTTGACTTTAGGTTTGTTTTTCTGTGCCTTTTGTGGGAAAGGCAGTCTGTATAATTCTGTCAAGAAACACAGTTTATGGAGTAAAGGTATTTTCCTGCTCATATTTGCTAGTTGGTTTCTTGTAACTTTTGAGGAACATGAAATTGTTGCTAAAGCAATTTGTGGTATATGAATAAGCATGATAAACATTTTCAAGGAACCATGTCTTAAGAAGTGCTGTGACTTTTTTTGTCCCTCTTTGGGCCCTTTGGTTTTGCCAGCAACTTTGATTGGTGTCCTCTTGGCTCAGAGATCTCTCTTAATCATACCAAATGCATTCTTTAGCTCAGGATTTACATAAAGACAAAAATCACACTATGGCCAAGAACAATGCACTGTTCATACACATCTATTTCCAGTGTACAGACAACTATAAATAGTACTTCTGCATGTAGCAGGCATAGGAGTTACCCTTTTCTTTAAGGACTTTGGGAACCCTTACTCAAGAAACTGTCCCTGTTTGGGCTTTCCCAGAGGCCCTCTTCTTTCTACATTTCTTAAACTTCTCCCTGCTGTTTCCATCTGCCCTGTGTTGATGGCCAGCTCCTTTGTCAAGGCATATCTTCATTCTTGAACTTCTGTGAAGTACCTGGTAGGTGTCAGGCACTGTGTAAGGCTGGAAACAGCAGAAGAAATGTGGTCCCCATCCTCCATAAGCTCTAGTTGGTGAGATCAGCTCCCTGGAAAGTCTCTAACTGCATAGATGTGATATGTTGCTGCCATAGGGCTGCATGTCTCATAATAAGCAGCACCAGCTGAGAAAGCAGGGGTGTTGGAGAGTTCTCACAGCAAACCAACATCCTAGCCAGAAGAGTGGGTATATAATGATAGCTTTTTACTTTGCATTGTACTGGAAGGAGTACATGCTTCTGAGTTTTGTAAATTGCTACATAAAACAATACCTTTGTCAAACTATTAATAAAATATGAACAAATATAAACCGATAGCCTAGTGGGATGCTTAATAAGAAAACAATTATTTCCAGTTATGGCATTTTGTTTTGGAGACAATATACCTACTCTGAAAAAAATGTTGCTTCTGTGGTACATTTTTTTTTTGTTTTAATTAAAATTTGTTTTTATTGTTCTATTATAGTTGTCCCAATTTTTCCCTCATTGTACTGCCTTGACCTGCCCACTCCTCACTCCCTCTGTCAATCCCCACCCTGTTGTCCATTACCATTGGTGCTTTATACATGTTCCTAGACTAGACCCTACCCCTTATTTTCCTCATTATCCCTCTCCTCTACCTCTTTTCTAATCACTGTCAGTTTGTTCCACATTTTCATGTCTATGGTTCTATTTTGCTCATTTGTTTGTTTTGTTCACTAGATTCCACTTATAGGTGAGATCATATGGTATTTGTCTTTTGCTGCCTGGCTTATTTCACTTAGCTTAATGATCTCCTGATCCATCCATGCTGAAGGGTAGGAGTTCCTTCTTTTTTTCTGCTGTGTAGTATTCCATCGTGTAAATGTACCACAGTTTTTAATCCATTCATTTACACTTAGGCTGTTCCCAGCACTTGGCTATTGTAAATTGTGCTGCTATGAACATTGGGGTGCATAGGTTGTGTTGAACTGGTGTTTCAAGATTCTTATGGATAATCCCAGTAGTGGAATTGCTGGGTCAAAAGGTAGCTTCATATTTAGTTTTTTGAGGAAATTTCATACTGTTTTCCACAGTGGCTGCACCAGTCTGCATTCCCACCAATAGTGTACTAGGGTTCCCCCTTTCCCACAACCTCGCCAGCACTTGTTGTTTGTTGACTTGTTAATGATGGCTATTCTGACTGGTGTAAAGTGGTTTGTCATTGTGGTTTTAATTTTCATTTCTCTGATGCCTAGTGATGTTGAGCATCCTTTCATACATCTATGGGCCATCTGTACATCCTCCTTGGAGAAGCGTCCATTCAGGTCTTTTGCCCATTTTTTAATTGGATCATTTGTCTTCCTGGTGTTGAGTCATATGAGTTCTTTGTATATTTTGGAGATCAAACCCTTGTCTGAGGTATCATTGGTAAATGTGTTTTCTCATATGGTTGGTTCCCTTTTCATTTTGCTGATGTTTTCTTTAGCTGTGTAGGAACTTTTATTTGATATAGTCCCATTTGTTTATTCTTTCCTTTATATCTCTTACCCCAGGAGATATATCAGCAAATATATTGTTGTGTGAGATATCTGACATTTTACTGTCTATGTTTTCTTCTAGGATCTTTATGGTGTCATGGCTTATATTTAAGTCTTTTAATATCTTGAGGTTATTTTGGTGTATGGTGTAAGTTGGTGGTCTAGCTTCATTTTTTTGCATGTAGCTGTCCAGGTCTCCCAACACCATTAATTGAAGAGGTTATTTTTACTTTATTTTATGCAGCTACCCCCTTTGTTGAATATTAATTGACCATAGAGAGGTGGGTTTATTTCTGGGCTCTTCATTCTGTTCCATTGATCTCTGTGTCTGTTCTTATGCCATTACCAGACTGTTTTGATTACAGTGGCCTTGTAATATAATTTGATAACAGGTATTGTGATCTCTCCTACTTTGTTCTTCTTTCTCAGAATTGCTGAGGATATTTGAAGTCATTTATGGCTCCATATTAATTTTGAAATATTTGTTCTATATACGTAAAGTACCATTGTTTTTTTTAATAAGTATTGCATTGAATCTATAGATTGCTTTGGGTAGTAGCTTCTGTGGTACCTTTGACCTTATTTCATGGATGTTTGTCTGTAAAAGGAAATTTTTATAAAATATTCACAGAAAAAGCCTTAAATTAAAATAGGGAAGTTTTTTTCCTGTTCAAACCATTGGACAATTGCTCAAAGAAATCTCTAAGGCCAGACTATTTGTAAGGAAATCCCTTTTAAAAAGTGTACAATTATATGGGAAGTTCATGTTCATGTGAGTAGATGGAAGACATGGCTACATGCACATGGCAGCTAAGGTTCAACTTGCTACAGTCGTTGATCTACCCTTAGCTTTAACAGCGAGCAATAATTTTTAGCATTTAAAGCTGCTTTTCTGGCTTGTAAACTGATTGGAAATTTATACCAGTTATTGATTCCTTTATTTTATAGGTATAAAAAGAACGAAAACCAAAACACAGCATAAAACTCCCCGTATCCAACCCTGCCTTTGGTTGGAAAATGTGAAACAAAATCCTCCCTATAAAGTTTCTCAAATACTTTGGCTTTTGCCTGAATATTGGCCCATGAAACCATTCCAGTATTTTGAAAATGTAAGCATCAAACCTTTGAACCAAAATGGATTTGAACATTGTGGACTTCTTTGAAAATATCCGTAATTCTCTTGTCTTGTAACTCCATAATTCTTTAATGATTTCTATATCACTATGCCAATGCCTTTGATCACAAAAATTATGACATTCTTTAAAGGCTTATTTTTTTTAACACTCCAATCTCTTACATTGCTTTTGAAGAACATTTTCTAATACATCTTATGGAACTGGGTAGAGAATTTCATTTCTTTCTATCCCAGTAGGGAGACTTACATACTTTCTTTGCAGTGGCCTAGATTCATCCGGTTCATTTGGTATTTTAATGACATTTGAAAAAATACCCTTGACAACCCTTTCCTGTATAAAGGACACATGAACAAAGCCAAAGAGGGGAAGGATTGAAGATGGGAGATGGGATTGGGTGGGGTGTGGGAAAGTGGTGGTGGGAAAATGGAGACAACTGTATTTGAACAACAATAAAAAATAGCAAGTAAAAAAATACTCCTAATTTCTGTGGTGACTGGTTTAGATATGTAGAGTTTTTAAAATATATTTTCTATTGTTGTTTGAGTACAGTTGTATCCATTTTACACCAATCAGTCACCCCAACCCCAGCCATCCCTACCTCCCACCCTCCATCCTACCCAGTTTGGTTTTGTCCACATGTCCTTTACACATGTTCCTTGACAACCCTTCCTCCTTTTCTTCCCATTATTTCCTCTCCTCCAGTTACTGTCAGTTTGTTTTTAATTTCAATGACTCTGGTTACATTTTGCTTGCTTGTATATTTTGCTGATTAGATTCCACTTACAGGTGAGATCAAACAGTATTTGTCTTTCACTGCCTTGTTGCGGACCGTTCAGCATGGTTTCAGGAGTTGTAACCCTCACCCCATGGTGGATTGTGTAAGAGCCTAGGGACCCACTTCATCTGGGTCTGTTCTGTCAAGAGGACATGAGCTACTAAGGAGACAAAGCTTATCTCCCTGGCAGGAGTGCTGCATCTGCCTCATCCATCTCTGGCCTCAATGCTTGGTTGGTTAGTCAATGATGGGTAAGACTCCTCATGGGAGGGGCAACCTAAGCCAGACACAACCACTTGGGAGGCCCTCATGGAAAGACTTGGGGGGCTGCAGCAAAGAGGATGTGATGGACCCTCGCCCCCTGGCTATTCTGACATAGCCTGAGTCCTCATGTCTGTCTGGGAGATGTCTCCTGCTTCCTAATCGGCTTAAAGCCTGAAACTATGAGGACGAGTGGTGCAGCCCTGTGCTGGCCAGGATGGTTCCCTGGGTAATCGGGCATAAGAAAGAATTCCTAAAGTCCTGTGAAACCTGATTTGCTAAGAGTGCTCTCATTTAAATGATAAGGGTCTGAGGAGGAAATGAGTATGTCTCCCAAAGTTTTACAACCCCCTTTCCGGACAGACATTGACTCAGATTAAGCCCTCAGATTTCTTTGAAAAGTTAACCATTGTTTGATCCTTGCTGCCTGACATACCTGTATTCCTGTGTATTTGAACCCAATAAAAGCCCTGTGAGGAAGGGGCTCTGGGTCATTCTCCTCTGAGAGTTTGACCACCTTTCCTCCCCAAGCAGATCATGTCTTGGTAGTTTTTATTTTCATCCATGACGGAGGGATGGGGCTCTGCGGGCGGAGCCCTCCCACATCTGGCACCCAGGAGATGGGCCCCCGCATCACCTGGCTTCTTTCACTTAGCATAATGCTCTCCAGATCCATCCATGCTCCCTCAAAGGGTAGGAGCTCCTTCTTTCTTACTGCTGCATAGCATTCCATCATGTAAATGTGCCATAGTTTTTTTTTTTCCACTCACTTACTGTTGGGCACTTGGGTTGCTTCCAGCACTTGGCTATTGTGAATTGTGTTGCTATGAACATTGCAGTGCATAGGTTTTTTTGAATTGATGTTTCAGGATGCTTAGGGTATAGTCCTAGGCAACAGACTTGCTGGGTCAAAGGCAGTTTTATTTTTAGTTTTCTGAGGAAAATCCATAGTGTTTTCCACAGTGGCTGCACCAGTCTACATTCCCACCAACAGTGTACTAGGGTTCCCTTTTCTCCTCAACCTCACCAGCACTTGTTGTTTATTGATTTGGTTATGATGGCCCTTCTGACTGGTGTGAAGAGGAATCTCAATGTGGTTTTTATTCACACCTCTCTGATGGTTAGTGATGCTGAGCATCCTTTCATATGTCTCTGGACCCTCTCTATGTCCTCCTTGGAGAAGTGTCTGTTCAAGTCCTTTGCCCATTTTTTTTTTAACTGGGTTGTTTGTCTTCCTGGAGTGGAGTTGTGTGAGTTCTTTATACATTTTGGATTCCGAACCCTTGTCTGAGTTATCATTGGCAAATATATTTTCCTATATGGTTGGTTCCCTTTTCATTTTGCTGATGTTTTCTTTAGCAATGCAGAAACTTTTTATTTTGATGACATCCCATTTGTTTATTCTTTCTTTTATGTCCCTTGCTCTGGGGGACATATCAGTGAAAATATTATTGCATGGAATATCTGAGATTTTCCTGCTGATGCTCTCCTCTAAAACTTTTACATTGTCACAACTTATATTTAAGTCTTTTATTAATTTTGAATTTATTTTTGTGTATGGTGGAAGTTGGTGGTTGAATTTCATTTTTTTTTTTTTTTTGCATATAGCTGTCCAGATCACCTTGCTAGGTGATTGAAGAGGCTATTTTTGCTCCATTCTATGGTGCTTCTGTCTCCTTTGTTGAATATTAATTGACCATAGAGACTGGGTATTATTTCTTGGCTCTCTATTCTGTTCCATTGATCTATGTGTCTGTTCTTATGCCAGTATTAGCCTTTCTCATTACTGTGGCCTTGTAATATAGTTTGATATCACATATTGTGATCCCTCTTACTTTGCTCTTCTTTCTCAAAATTGCTGCAGCAGTTTGGGGTCACTTATGGCTCCATATAAATTTTTAAATGTTTTGTTCTATATCTGTGAAATATGTCATTGGTATTTTAATAAGAATTCCATCGAATCTATAAATTGCTTTGGGTATTTTCGATGTTTTGATGATGTTAGATCTTCCAATCTACGAACATGGTATGTGATTCCATTTGTTTGTGTCTTCCTTAATTTCTTTCTTCAGTGTTGTGTAGTTTTTTGAATGCAGGTCTCTTACCTCCTTGGTCAGGTTTATTCCTAGGTGTCTTATTTTTCTTGTTGCTATATCAAATGGGATTTTTTCCCTGATTTCTGTTTCCGATATTTCATTGTTGGTGTATAAAAATGCCTTTGATTTCTGAATATTTGTATCCCACTGTTTTGCTAAATTCACTTATTAGGTCAAGTAGTTTTTTGGTGGAGTCTATAGAATTTTCTATGTACACTATCATGTCATCTGCAAACAATGGCTATTTTGGTTCCCCCTTTCCAATTTGGATGCCTTTTATTTCTTTTTCTTTTATGATTGTTGTGGCTAGGACTTCGAATACTATGTTGAGTATGAGTGGTGAAACTGGACAACCTTGTTTGTTCCTGATCTTAGAGGGAAAGATTTCAGTTTATGCCCATTGAGTATGATGTTGGCTGTAAGTCTCTGGTATATGGTCTTTATTAAGTTGAAGAATGCTCCCTCTGTTCCCACTTTGCTGACTGTTTTAAACATAAATGGGTGCTGTACCTCATGAAATGCTTGTTCCTCATCTATTGTTATGATCATTTGATTTTGTCTTTCTTTTGTTTATGTGATGTATTATGCTTATTGATTTGCAAATATTGTTCCATTCTTGCACCCCTGGGGTGAAGCCCACTTAATCGTGGAGTATGATCTTTTTCATGTATTGCTGGGTATGGTTTGCCAGTATTTTGTTGAGGATTTTAGCATGTACATGCATTAGTGATATTGGCCTGAAGTTTTGTTTCTTTGTTGTGTCTTTATCTGCTTTTGGGGTTGGGATGATTCTGGCTTCATAAAAAGAGTTTGGGAGTCTTTCATCTTCTTGAATTTTTTAGAATACTCTGTTAATGATAGGGATTAGCTTTTTCTCAAATGCTTTGTAAATCTCTCCTGTGAAACTGTCTGGTCCATGGCAGAAGCTTTTGTGTGTCAGAAGCTTTTTGATTACTGCTTCAATTTCATCAGATGTTTCTGGTCTGGTCAGGCTTTCTGCTTCTTCTTCACTGAGTTTTGTAAGACTCTCTTTTTCTAGAAATTTGTCCGTTTCACCTAGGTTCTCAAATTTCTTGGCATATAGTTGTTTGTAGTAATTCATTACAATCCTTTGTATTTCTGTGGTATCAGTTGTAATCTCTCCTCTTTCATTTCTGATTGTGTTTATTTGGGTCCTTTGTCTTTTTTTCTTGAGGGAGTCTGCTTAAAGGCTTGTTGATTTTGTTTATCTTTCTGAGGAACAAGCTCCTGGATTTATTGATCCTGAGAACTGTGCTTTTCATCTTTCTGTCATTTAATCTGCTCTGATCTTGGTTATTTCCTTCCTTCTATTTGCTCTGGGTTTTCTTTGTTGTTGTTCCTGGAGTTCTTGGAGGTGTAGGGTTAGGTTGTATATTTGAAATGTTTCTATCTTCTTTAGGTGGGCCTGTATTGCTATGAACTTCCCTCTCAGGACTCCCTTCACTGTATCCCATAAGTTTTGGATTGTTGTGAGTTCATTTTCATTTGTTTCCAGAAACTTTTTGATTTCTTCCTTAATCTCATTCTTGACCCATTCATTGTTTAATACCATGCTATTCAATCTCCATGAGTTTGAATGTTTTTTTTTTTTTCCTTGAGGTTGATTTCTATTTTCAGTCCCTTGTGGTCAGAGAGAATGCTTGATATGATTTGAATTTCCTTGAATTTATTGAGGCTTGTTTTGTGTCCTATGATGTGGTCTGTCTTTGAAAATATTCTATGTGAATTTGAAAAGAATATGTATTTTGCTTCTTTGGGATGAAAGGCTCTATGTATATCAGTTAAGTCTATTTTATCTAGGGCATTGTTCAATTCTATAATATCTTTGTTGATATTTTGTTTGTAAGATCTATCCATTTTTGACAGTAGGGTGTTAAAATCCCCTACTGTAATTGTGTTGCTGGCAGTATCTTTCTTGAAGCTCTGCAAGATTTTCTTTATGTATTTGGGTGCTCTATATTGGTATATTGGGTGCATATATATTTACAGTGTTTATGTCTTCTTGATGGATTCTTCCCTGGAGTATTATGGAGTGACCTTCTGGGTCTCTTTTTATGGCTCTTTTTTTTAAAGTCTATTTTGTCTGATATGAATGTTGCTACCCTGGCTTTTTTTCCTGTTGATTTGCTTGGAGTATTTGTTTCCAGCCCTCTACTTTCAGTCTTCATATGTCTTTTGTTCTGAGGTGGGTCTGTTGTAGGCAACATATGTGTGGGTCAATATTTCTTATCCATTCATCTATTCCATGTCTTTTGATTGGGCATTCAAGCCATTTACATTTAATGTTATTATTTATAGATACTTATTCATTGCTGTTTTTTCATACCTGTATTCCTCTCTTTCTGTTTTTCTTCCTCTTCTTAAAGCAAACCCTTTAGCATCTCTTGTAGAGCAGGTTTGGAGGAGATATATTCTTTTATGCTTCTTTTGTCTGGGAAGCTCCTTATGTGGCATTACATTTCAATTGACAACCTTGCTGGGTAGAGTAGCCTTGATTGCAGGCCTCTGATTTCATTACTTTGAAATTCCTTGCCATTCTCTTCTGGTTTGGAGTGTTTCTATTGAGAAGTCAGCTGCTAGCCTTATTGGGGCTCCCTTGTATGGTACTTCCTGTTTTCCCTTGCTGCCTTTAAGATTCTCTCTTTGTGCCTTGGAATTTTGCCATTTTAGTTATGGTGTGTGTTGAAGTGGGCCTCTTTGGGTTCCTCTTGATTGGGACTCTGTGTTTCCTGGATTTGTTGAGTTTTTCTCTCATCAAGTTAGGGAAGTTTTCCATGATTACTTTTTCAAACAGGTTTTCTATCCCTTGCTGTTCTTCTTCTCCTTCTAGTGTCCCTATGATACAGATATTATTCCATTTCATGTTGTCCTGAATGTCTCTTATCTCCTCTTCATTCTTTCTGAATCCCTTTTCTTTTTCTTGCTCTTTCTGGGTGTTTCTTTCTACCTTGTCCTCCATGTCTCTGATCCTATCCTTTTCTTCATTTAGCCTGCTTTTGATCCTTCTACTGTGTCAGTTCAGAAATTGTATTCTTCATTTCCTCTTGGTCCTTGTTGATGGTTTCTGTTTTCCTTTTCTTGTTGATATAGTTTGCAGTGAGTTCATTGTAGTTTCCCTGTAGTTTTTGGTAATTCTCTGTGAGCTCATTGAGCTTCCTGATAACCATGGCTTTGAACTCCATACCTGATAGTTGACTTGCTTTTATTTCATTTAGCATTCTTTCTGAGTGTTCCTCCAATTCTTTCATTTGGGTATTGTTTCTTTTTGTTCCCATTGTTTTTCTGTGTTCAATTGGAGGGGGAAGGCAAAATAGTTTAAGACAGTGAGAGTGTATTTTAACCATTAAGCCAAAATGGTGGGAGTGTATTTTAAATCATTAAGCCAAAATGGTTTAAGACAGTAGGAGTGTATTTTATGGTATTTAAAGTACCAATATGTAAAGAAGAGATAGGAGATCCTTTGGATATGTATAGTGTTAACTATGATATTTCACCCAACTAGCTAGTTTTAGAAAGGGCAGAAAATAGATAAGACTCTTGTTGGGAGGGGGTCTAGGACTGTGAGTTGTATCTAGAAAGCAGTGAGCTTGAGGGACCTCAGATTATGAGGTAAAGTGAGAGTAAAGGATAAAAATAGGTGTAGTATGAGAGAGAATAGAGTTAACCACAACAGTATTGAAGTTCTGGAAACAGTGAAGTAAGATAAGATACAAGCAGGGTGCTGTGTAGTATTTACAATTGTATGGAACTGCAATTATTTATAATAGTAAGAGAGCAACAATCATATGACAGAATCTATGTGATCTGAATAACAAGAATAGGAAGTAAAGGACCTAAAGTAGTGTGCAGGGAATTTCAGAGGAAAAGGGGAAGGGTTTGTAGGAATAAGTATAAAGGACACATGGACAATAACAAGGGGGAGTGGAAATGGGAGGGATGTGGGGAGGGCTGGGGGGTGGGCTGGGATGGGGGTAAAGGGCAGAAAACTGTACTCGAACAACAATTAAAATTTAAAAAAAAAGAAAGGAAAAGGGAAAAAAAGAACACAAGTGAAGTGAAAGATGGAAAATTAAAAATATACTATGAAAGAGAGAACAATCAAAACCAGTCAAACGATGCCATTTAACAAACCAAGAGAAGTAGACTAAACAGAAAGAGAAATAAAAAATACTAATAAAATAAAGATGTAAAAATAATAAAAAAGTAATAGCAGTACAAATATACAATAACTTATAAGTTCTCTGGAGTAGCAAAGTGAAATTTGCCTTATTGTCTCAGTTGTTGGGTTGGGATGACCCCTTTTGGGTCTAACTCTGGTCCTTTCATAGTTCCAGGTTTTATTATCTCATTTTCTGGGGGGCGGGTGGAAAGGAAGAAAGAAAGAAGGAATTGAAAGAAAGAAAGAAGGAATTTTTTAAAAAGGAAGTCTCCTGCTGGTTTTAAACGAGCCAAACCAGTTCTGCTTGTCTTTCTGGCTGCAGCAGGCTGAGGGGGAATTGGTGGGGTTGGGCAGGAGGTGTCTCTGGTCAGCCGGTCAGGGTGTTCTGTTCCAGGGGCTGCGGTTGTGAGTGCTTGGTCTCCATTGCTGGAGTGGCACAGGAAGTTGCTGGGCTAGGAGTTTGGGTGTGCACCGTCTCCAGGGCTGTGGGCATGAACACTCAGGCCTCTGCTGCTGGGGCAGGATGGGCAGCCACTGGGCTGCAGGTTCAGGTGTACACTTTCCTCGGGGTTTTGGGCATGAGCTTGCAGCCTGTGCCACTTCAGTGGCAGCTGTGGTGGGGTGGGGGTTGGGTGGGTCTGTGGCACACCTCCAGGGTCACGGGCGAGGTTCAGCACCTTCTGCTGCTGGGGCCAGGGTTAGGGGTGCAGTAACAGTTCTGGCAGCAGAGGTGGGTCCATGGCTAATGCTGCAGAGGCTGCTCAGGCACGACTCGGGGAGGTGGGTGTGGCTACCCTGGGAGAATTCCCCAAACAGCCACTGAGTGCCTCTTTTTTTTCTTTTTCTTTTTGAAAAATTCCTTCTGCTCAAGTCTGCTGCTCCAAACAAGTGCCTGGCCTCTCAAACAGCCCAACTCTCCAACCAGACCACAGACTATCTGGGTCAGGACTCATCATGGCCCAACTCATCCCAGCCTGTGTCCACAGTCCCAGTGGGTGCACATCAGCCCTGTGTGTTTGCCACCTCATCCTTATTCCCCCAGCAACTTCAAACATCCATGTCCATCCTGGTGCTGCTCAAACCTTGTTTGGCAGGGGAGGGAGCTGTTGACCTGGTTCTCTCCCAAGAATCCTGTGGCAGATCTGGTGGGCGCAGGGCCTGGGGCTGCAGCTGCCCTGGTCTCCATGCTGGTCCTAGGGACCTTATTGTTCTGAAGCACTCTCCTTATCATCTGACTTTTCAATGTCCTCTAGAGTTTTGGCCTCCACTTTTCATATATGCTGGGATACCATAGGCTGTTCACTCTGTTCCTCAGAACATTGGCTAGGTGTTCCACCTGTGCACAGGGGGAAGTGGACTCTGCTCCCACCTATCTCCCCACCATCTTCCCAGTCTCCTAATAACAACTTTATTAAAAAATAAAATTAAAATGAAAAAGAGTTCAATTGTAACAAGTAGAAGAATATGTAAAGATTTAAATTACAGCCAACTTTTAAAAAAATATCCTGGCACATTCTTGTGTTCTGTTTAGGGTCCTTGTATGGGAAGTCTTTTTGGGAAAGATGAGGAAGCCAAACATGCTGGGCTGTTATGGATTAAACAATGCTAAGGGAAAGGAAAGCCAGCCTGCCATGCAACTGTTATGTGCCAATACCGTGCCATAGGGAGCCACAGGTATTCTAGTGTAAAATCTCTATGAGAATGCTGGGTAGGGCAGGTTGGCTGTGCCACCAATTTGTACAAATGAGAGAACTGAGGCCGAAAACTTTTGTTTTGTTTCTAATAAGTGACAGAGCCAAGATCCATACCCACCTTGGTGTGAGACCTGATACAATCGCTTCCTTCTTCATACCTGCTGCTTTTCAACCGTCCCAGGTAATCACTGTGGTCTTCGGGTGGCTTTCTATGTAGCATCCTTTATCTGAAGGGGTTGTTCTTTTTGAACCTTCTTCTCTGAGCAACATTTTTTTCTTGCATGTCTTAAATAATTTTGTTCTCATTTATAAATTCAGATATGAAAAAATATTGAGTAAGTATAGCAAGTAAAATTGGTTGATTTCATTTTTGGCTTTGAAAGACAAGGTGCATTCTTTCACTACAACATCATCTCCAGTTCCTTCAGTGGTTAGCTGGGGCCAAGGTTCTTCCAGTTGTGAGAGTGCCAGTGGGCTCAGGCTGGAAGCACATTAAGGATTGCAGAGTGCCTTGGAGAGCTACACCTAAAAGGGCTATCTCTGGGTGCTCTCACTCCCCACATCAGATAGAAGAGACCTCCTACAATTACTGGGGTGGGTCCAGGTTTGAGGACTCCTGTTTGGCAAGGTAGAGGAAAAAATGTGTTTATTAAGAAACTAGCTATGGAGCATAAATGGATGTTGAAATAGACCAGATCCAGGAGAAACAGCTCTCCAGCAGATAGCTGTAAAAATTAAGGTTACAAAACAGAACACATACTTTGCCCTGGTGCTCTGTCTCTGAACCCGGAGTGAGGCCCTTTGCCTGAGCTTGTTTCCCAGCTGGTGTTTGCTTCACTCCACATAGTCTTCGTAGGTTTCTCTGCCCAGCTGATCTCTTTTGTAATATTCATTTCACATTATTTTGTATGGGATAGCTGCATTTGAGTTTTTCTTGACAAAATACAGGTTCCTTTTTGTTAAACACTTCCTGGGAGAAGTTCACAGACTTGTCAAAGACTCCCTGGGAGAAGGGAGGTGAGGACAGAATGCAGAAAAGGACTTCCTACATTTTTTTGTGGAATTCTTACCCAAGAGACCTGGGAAGATATACTTCACCTCTTCCCCCCACCCCACAAATAATTAATGAAGCTCTTTGAAGAATATCTTGATTCCAGTTCTACCCAAACTTTGTTCCAAGAAGGATTAAAATTCCTTTGTTCTCTATACTGAGAGACATTTCATTAAATGCAGACACAAGACAAAGTGGCCAAGAATCTGATAACACAGGATATCCAGATTACACATTATCCATGCAATACAAAGGCTACTGGCAGAATAAGGGTCATTTTACAAAGACAGGTAGTGACTTGCTTTGCCTAAATTAGTCATGACTCCTACAAGTTTCCACTTTTTTCAGGATTTGTGTGTGGGTTGCCAAGAGGGTAGATAGAATTTTACTTTCATACCAAGATGATTCAAGCATATTTCCTACTTTCTATCATTGACTATGGCATGTTGAAGGTCATGGAATTTTTAATGCTCCTCACCAGAATGCATATAGATCAGGGTGTCAATTTCAAACTAATTTTTCACCAAGGGCCACATCAGCCTCACAGATGCCTTCAAAGGGCAAAATGTAATTTTAGGATTGTATAAATGTAACTACTCCTTAATAGTTAAGTGAGAGCTCAGTGCTTCTGCCAGGCAGAAACAAAGTGCCAGGCTGGATAAAACAAGGTGGAAGGCTGGATTCGGCCCATGGGCCTTGTGTTTGCCACCTGTGATATAGAGTCTTGCATATAACAATGCCATCATATTCCAATGATTTTATAAGATAGAGACAATTATGAAGAAAATAATGTTGATGGAAGAATTAAGATTATGAGGCCTTCCTTATAGTAATAGCATTTAAGGTCTTGAATACAGGACATTTTACTATAAACATAACACCTGATTGTGTAATCAGCAATATTAACTTGTGGATATGAAATTAAGCACAGAGGCTTCCTGAATATAGCAATTCATTGTTAATTATTATAATTGGTCATTTGAAAGACTCTTCACACATTCAAAGTCAGCCCTGGAGAGGCATGCCAGAATTGAGGGGAAAATAAAGGAAGAAAAATAAATAGGAACTTTGATTTCCCTATATGAGATGAGTTAGGCCAGGTAGATACAATGGGTCCTGCGATTCAGACCCAATTTACTGTACTGCCTTTTAAGCAGAAAAAGTGGGAAAAGGATGAGGAATAACAATTTTCCTATATTTTAATAGCAGCTATAAATGTATTCATAAATAGGGTACCTGTTCAAAAGAATTGTTTTTCTTGTATGTAATGCTGGAGTAATTAAGCCAATGGAAAAACTTAGGAAGAATAAAATTCCAAGAGTTGACGCTTTCTGGGGAGGAGGCTGGAAAGGCAGTGATCTTTTTAATTTTAGTGCCTTGTAATTTTGCCACTCACCAAGAAACCCTTTTCTAGTCATGAGAAACACATTAGGAACACATTAGTCTTCCTGCTGATATCTGGAGCCATGCTACCAGCTCTTACAGAACCTTTCATAAAATGCCTGTCATGACTGACCAGTGTATGTGCCTCAGTGATTCTTAAGGGAACAGAATATTGATTGGGTCCTTAGTTGTTTTGGGAGAGATGTTCAGTGGGTTAGGAAATTGAAGTTTCTAAGTTTATATTCAATTGGGTACCTGTGTTCATGATTCAGGTTCATTCTTTGGAGAACCATATGAAAACTTTTAGAGCTCATATTTTGAAAAAATATGTTGCTACGTTCATATGAGTAAAATATTTTTATTTTTCTCTCTCTCCCCCTTTCTTCTTTCATCCCTTCTTTGCCATCTTCTATATTATGGCCTGTCAGTCTCTTCATCCATTGGTCCATCTGTCTGCCTGTCTGTTCATCTATCCATTTGTACATCTGAAGTAATGGAGTGTATGTAATTGCTTCACTTACTTTTTTCTTAGCCTCAGTGGTAGAAAGCTTAGAGATAAGTTTTATACTCAACTTCTATAATAGAAATAATAATTGTAAGAGCTAACATTTATTGATTACAGACTAGGCTTCTTTCAAGTTCCTAAGTGTATACTTTACAGAATCATTCCATGATTTAATTCTTATTATTGTCCTACAAAGTTGCTACCAATGTATTTATGATTTTATTACATTTTTTTGGCCATAGAATTTTTTGTTTTATACTTTATTTTATGGCAACATAATTCTTGTTTAACAGATGAGAAAGCTGAGGTTTACTGAGACTTGTGGCTTATGTGACAAGATAGCTTGTGTAGATAACAGCTAGTTTGTGGGGGGTCTCTACCTGCAAGGCCCCCCTGTCTGCCATGGATGAGAATAAGTCTACCGAAACATGATCTGCTTGGGGAGGAAAGGTGGCCAATCTCTCAAAGGAGAAGGGCCAAAAGCCTTTTCCTCAATGGGCTTTTATTGGGTTCATTTTGCACAGGAATACAGGTAAAGCTCATTTATCATTGTTAGGCAGTAAGGATCAAACAATAGATAACATACAAAGAACTACGAGGCCTTATTCTGAGTCAGGGTCAAGTAGCTAAATGGCCATAAAACTGGGGAACAAACTCACTTCTTGCTTGGACCTTTATCATTTAATTTAGAGCATTCTTAGCAAAGTAGGTTTCACAGGATTTTATATATTCTTTCTTAGGTCTGATCACCCGGGGAACCCGCCCTTTCCAGCACAGAGCTGCACCACCCTCTGTCATTTTTTCAGGCTTAAGTCAGGCAGGGGAAGTAAGGCAGCCAATAGATTAGGAGACTTCTTGCAGACAGAATGAGGATTCAGGCTATGTCAAACCAGAGAGGGAGGGGAGGGAATTTCAGCGCAAAAGGGGAACGATTTAGAGCAACAAGTATAAAGGACACATGGACAAAAACTATGGGGGGTGGAAATGGGAGGAAGGTGGGGAGGGCTGGGGTGGTGGGCTGGGGGCAGGGTAAAAGACAGAAAACTGTACAATATCAACAATTAAAAAATACTGATTAAAAAAAAGAAATAAAGGAGAGAAAAAAATGAAAAAAAAATCTGAGGGTCCATCACCCTCTTTTGCTATAGTCCCCCAAATCCTTCCCCGGGGCCTCTCTGTGATTGTGCATGTCTTAGGTCATTCCCCACTTGGGGAATCTTAACCATCATTGGCTAACCAATCAAGCATTGGGGGCGTTATGGATGAAGTAAAAGAAGCAGAAGTGGCACTCCTGCCAGGGAGATAAGCTTTGTCTCCTTATTGGCTTATGGTCCTAAGGTCGCTCACTCAGTCTTAGCCATGGTGGGGGTGGGGTTGCAGCTTCTGGAACCAGGTAGGGCAGTTCTCAACACTATTTAGTGGTGAAGCCTGTGTTCAAATCCAGGGAGTCTATCCTGCATCCTGTGCTTCTATATGCTACTGGCCCTGGTGGCTCTCTTAGCCTTGGTCTTCTCTTAATGAATCTTCATTTCATAGTCTTGTTATTTTTATTCTTATGTAATATGTCAATTGTAAAAGGTTCATTTATTGTAAAGTGAACCAAATTTGCTTTAAAATCATATGTGACATAAATAATTAAGAGAATTTAGAATAACTGTTGTTAATCCATACATTCAGTGCTTATTTCAATTGAGTGGTATCATTTTGTAGAACTTTTAAAGATTATAGTTTTCAATAACAGTTTATATTCATACTGTTTTGTATTAGTTTCAGGTGTACAGCATAGTGGTTAGACAATCATGTACTTTACAAAGTGTTCCCCCAGACAGGTCTAGTACCCACCTGACACAATGCATAGTTATTACAATATTTTTTCAAGATTTTTAAAATATATTTTATTTTAAAAATTATTTTATTGTGGTTCAATTACAGTTGTCTGCATTTTCCCTCCAGTACTCCCCCCCACCCAAGCCAAATCCAACTCCCTCCATTGCTTCTACCCTATCCCTTGGTTTTGTCTATGTGTTCTCTATAGTAGTTCCTGAAAACCCTTCCCCCATTGGCCCCTCCCCCCTTCCCTCTGGCTATTGTTAGATTGTTTTTAATTTCAATGTCTCTGGTTATATTTTGTTTGCTTTTTTTTTTTTGTTGATTATATTCCAGTTAAAGGTGAGATCATATGGCATTTGTCCCTCACCTGCTGGCTTATTTCACTTAGCATAATGCTATCCAGTTCCATCCATGCTGTCCCAAAGGGTAGGAGCTCCTTTTTCTCTCTGCTGCATGGTATTCCATTGTGTAAGTGTACCATAGTTTTTTGATACACTCATTTACTGATGGGCACTTAGGTTGCTCTCAGCTCTTGGTTATTGTAAATTGTACTGCTGTGAATATTGGGGTGCATAGGTTCTTTTGGATGGGAAACTCAGGGTTCTTAGGATATAATCCCAAGTGGAATTGCTGGGTCAAAAGGCAGTTCCATTTTTGGTTTTCTGAGGAATTTCCTTACTGTTTTCCACAATGGCTGCACCAGTCTGCCTTCCCACCAACAGTGTACTAGGGTTCCCTTTTCTCCACATCCTTGCCAACACTTGTTTGTTGATTTGTTTCTGATGGCCATTCTGACTGGTGTAAAGTGGTATCTCATTGTGGTTTTAATTTGCATCTCCCTGATGGCCAGTGATGCTGAGCATCTTTTGATATGTCTCTGGGCCCTCTGTATGTCCTGGGAGAAGTGTCTGTTCAGGATTTTGCCCATTTTTAATTGGAGTTTTTGTCTTCCTGGAGTGGAGTCATGGGAGTTTTTCATATATTTTGGAGATTAAACCCTAGTCCAAGGTATTATTGGCAAATATGTTTTCCCATATAGTTGGTTCTATTTTTTTATTTCAATGCTGTTTTCTTTACTCACCATGCAACAGCTTTTGAAATTGATGAAGTCCGATTTGTTTATTCTTTTCTTTATGTCCCTTGCTTTAGGGAATATGTCAGTGAACATGTTGCTGTGTGGAATGCCTGAGATTTTCCTGCCCATGTTATCCTCTAGGACTTTTATGGTTTCACAACTTATACTTAAGTCTTTTATCCTCCTTGAATTTATTTTTGTGTATGGTGTAAGTTGGTGGTCAAGTTCCATGTTTTTGCATTTAGTTCTCCCAACTCTCCCAGCACCATTTGTTGAAGAGGCTATTTTCACTCCATTTTATGCTTCTGCCCCTTTGTAAAATATTTACTGACTATAGAGACTTGGGTTTATTTTGGACTCTCTATTCTGTTTCATTGGTCTATGTGTCTGTTCTTATGCTAGTATCAGGCTGTTTATATTACAGTGGTCTTGTAATACAGTTTGATATCAGGTATTGTTCTTCTACTTTGTTCTTTCTCAAAATTGCTGCAGCTGTTCAGGGTCATTTATGGTTCCATATAAATTTCTGAAATGTTTTGTTCTATATCTGTGAAATATGTCATGGTTACTTTAATAGGGATTGTGTTGAATCTATAAATTGCTTTGTGCAGTATGGACATTTTGATGATGTTAATTCTTTTAATCCATGAACATAGTACATGCTTCCATTTGTCTGTGTTTTCCTTAATTTCTTTCTTCAGTGTTGTGCAGTTTTGTGAGTACAGGTCTTTTACTTCCTTGGTTAGGTTTATTCTTAGGTATTTTATTTTTCCTGTTGCTATATCATATGGCATTCTTTTTCTGATTTGTGTTTCTGATATTTCATTGTTGGCATACAAAAATGCCTTTGATTTCTGAATATTGACTTTGTGTCCTGCTGTTTTGCCAAATTCACTTATTAAGTCAAGTAGTTTTTTGGTGAAGTCTATAGAATTTTCTATGTACACTATCATGTCATCTGCAAAAATGATTGTTTTGCTTCCTCCTTTCCAGTTTGGATGCTATTTATTTCCTTTTATTGTCTGATTGCTATGGCCAGGACTTCCAGTACTATGGTGAATAGAAGTGGTGAAAGTGGACAACCTTGTGTTGTTCCTGATCATCATGGGAAAGTTTAGTTTTTGTCCATGGAGTATGATGTTGGCTGTAGGTCTCTAGTATATAGCCTTTATTATGTTAAGGAATGCTCCCTGTATTCCCACTTTGCTAAGTGTTTTTATCATAAATGGGTGTTGTACCTTATCAAATGCTTTTTTTACAAGAATTGACATGATCATATGATTTTTGTCTGTGCTTTTGTTTATGTGATGTATTATGCTTATTGATTTGCAAATATTGTTCCATTCTTGCACCCCTGGGATGAATCCCACTTCATCATGATGTATGATCTTTTTCATGTATTGCTGGGTACAGTTTGCCAATATTTTGTTGAGGTTTTAGCCTCTATGTTCATCAGTGATATTGGCTTGAGATTTCTTTCTTTGTTTTGTCTTTATCTGGTTTTGAAATTAGGATGATGCTGTCTTCATAAAAAGAATTTGGGAGTCTTCCATCTTCTTGAACTTTTGGAATGATTTGTTAAGGATGGGGGTTATCTCTTCCTTAAATGTGCTGTAAAATTCTCCTGTGAAACTGGTCCATGGCTTTTGTGTGTCAGAAGCTTTTTGATTACTGCTTCAATTTCATCAACTGTTATTGGTCTGGTCAGGCTTTCTGCTTCTTCTTCATTGAGTTTTGGAAGACTCTCTTTTTCTAGAAATTTGTCCTTTTCATCTAGGTTTTCAAATTTCTTGGCATAGAGTTGTTTGTAGTAATTCATCACAATCCTTGGTATTTATGTGGTATCTGTTGTAATCTACCCTCTTTCATTTCTAATTGTGTTTATTTGGGTCCTCTTTTTTTCTTGATGAGTCTGCTTAAAGGTGTGTTGCTTTTGTTCATCTTTTCAAAGAACCACCTCCTGGATTTATTGATTCTTAGAATTTTGCTCTTTAATCTCTATGGCATTTAATTGTGCTCTGATTTTTATTATTTCCTTCATTCTAGTTGCTCTGGGTTGTCCTTTTTGTTGTTCCTTGAGTTCTTGTAGGTGTAGGGTTAGGTTGTATATTTGAAATGTTTGTATCTTTTTTAGGTAGGTCTCTATCACTATGAACTCCTGTCTCAGGACTGCCTTCACTGTGTCCCATAAGTTTTGGATTTTTGTGAGTTCATTTTCATTTGTTTCCAGAAACTTTTTGATTTCCTTCTTGTTCTAATTCTTGACCCATTGATTGTTTGATAGCATGCTATTCAATCTCAATGAGTTTGAGTGTTTTGGAGTTTTTTCCTTGAGGTTGGTTTCTAGTTTCAGTCCTTTGTGGTAAGAGAAAATGCTTGATATGACTTCAATTTTCTTCAATTTATTGAGGCTTGTTTTGTGTCCTATCATGTTATGTATCTTTGAAAATATTCTATGTGAATTTGAAAAGAATATGTATTTTGCTTCTTTGGGATGAAAGGCTCTATGTATATCAGTTAAGTCTATTTTATCTAGGGCATTGTTCAATTCTATAATATCTTTGTTGATATTTTGTTTGTAAGATCTATCCATTTTTTGACAGTAGGGTGCTAAAATCCCCTACTGTAATTGTGTTGCTGGCAGTATCTTTTTTGAAGCCCTTCAAGATTTTCTTTATGTATTTGGGTGCTCTATATTGGGTGCATATATATTTACAGTGTTTATGTCTTCTTGATGGATTCTTCCTGGAGTATTATGGAGTGACCCTCTGGGTCTCTTTTTATGGCTTTTTTTTAAAAGTCTATTTTGTCTGATATGAGTGTTGCTACCCTGGCTTTTTTTCCTGTTGATTTGTTTGGAATATTTGTTTCCAGCCCTCTACTTTCAGTTTTTGTATGTCTTTTGTTCAGAGGTGGGTTTGTTGTAGGCAACATATGCGTGGGTCATGATTTCCTATCCACTCATCTATTCTGTGTGTTTTAATTGGGGGTATTGGACCCATTTACATTTAAGGTTATTGATAGGTACTTATGCATTGCCATTTTTTTTTTTTGTTCTTGCGTTGCCCCTTCTCTGTGACTGTTTTTCTTCTTGTTCTTAAAGTACACCTTTCAGCATCTCTTGCAGAGTTTGTTTGGAGGAGATATGTTGTTAGAGGCTTCTTTTGTCTAGTAAACTCCTTATTTGGTCTTCCATTTTAATTGAGAGCTTGCTGGGTACAGTAGCCTTGGTTGTATGCCTCTGGCTTTCATTACTTGGAACATTTCTTGCCATTCTTTTCTGGCTTGGTGTGTTTCCATTGAGAAGTCAGCTGCTAGTCTTATTGGGGCTCCCTTGTATGTTACTTCCTGTTTCTCCCTTTCTGCCTTTAAGATTCTCTTTGTCTTGGAATGTTGCCATTTTAATTATGGTGTGTCTTGAAATGGGCCTCTTTGGGATCCTCTTGATTGGGACTCTGTGAGTTTCATGGATTTGTGTGACTTTGTCTCTCATGAAATTATGGAACTTTTCCATCATTAAAGTTTCAAACATGTTGTCTATCCTTTGCTCTTCTTCTCTTTCTGGTATCCCTATTATATGAATATGAATATATTTTCTTCAGCTTGGTCATAGTACCCCATTTCCTTTTTTTAAAAGTATTTTTATTGATTATGCTATTACATTTTCTCCAATTTCCCAACTTTATCCCCCCTCTACCCTGTCTCTCCAATCCTCCAGCATCTGCCCCTCACATAGTTTATGTCCATGGGTAGTACATATAAGTTCTTTGAGTCCTCTGCTTCCTATACCATTTTTCATCTTTCCCCATCTATTTTTGTGCCTACTAGTTATGCTGCTTCTTCCCTGTACCTTTTCCCCCTATTCCTCCCTTCCCCCTCCCCACTGAACTCCCTCTGTGTGATGTCCATTTCTCTGATTCTGTTCCTGTTTTGGTTGTTTGCTTAGTATTTGTTTTCATTGTTTTTCTTTCCTTTTAGGTTCACTTGTTAATAGTTGTGAGTTTGTTGTCATTTTATTGTTCATATTTTTGATCTTCTTTTTCTTAGATAAGTCCCTTTAATGTTTCACATAATATGGGCTTGGTGATGATGAACTCCTTTATCTTGACCTTATCTGGGAAGCACTTTATCTGCTCTCCCATTCTAAATGAAAGCTTTGCTGGATAGAGCAATCTTGGACACAGGTCCTTGCCTTTCATGACTTCAAATACTTCTTTCCAGACCCTTCTTGCCTGTAAAGTCTCTTTTGAGAAATCAGCTGACAGTCTGATGGAAACTCCTTTGTAGGTAATTGTCTTCTTTTCTGTTGCTGCTTTTAGGATTCTCTCTTTATATTAATCTTGGGAAACTTAATGATGATGTGCCTTGGTGTGTTCCTCTTTGGGTCCAACTTCTTTGGGACTCTCTGGGTTTCCTGGACTTCCTGGAAGTCTATTTCCTTTGCCAGATTAGGGAAGTCTTCCTTCATTATTTGTTCAAATAAGTTTTCAATCTCTTGCTCTTGTTCTTCTCCTTCTGGCACCCCTATAATTCAGATACTGGAACATTTCAGGTTGTCCCAGAGAATCCTCAGCCTCTCTTCATTTTTTGGATTCTTGTTTCTTTGTTCTGATCCAGTTGGATGTTTATTTCTTCCTTTTGTTCCAAATTGTTGCTTTGAATCCTCATTTCCTTCCTGTCACTGTTGGTTCCCCGAATATTTTGCTTTATTTCATTTTGGGTATCTTTCATTTTTCGACCAAACTCAATCAGTTCTGTGAGCATTTTGATTGCCAGGGCTTAAATTCTCCATATGATAGGTTGGCAATCTCCTCATCGGTTAGTTCTGGGGTTTTGCTGTGTTCTTTCATTTGGGCCATATTTCTTTGTCTTGGTGCACGTGCTAAGTTGTAAGGGGGCGGGGCCTTAGGTATTCACTCAGGCAGGGCAATCCTCTTTGCTGTGCTGCTGTGCCGGAGGAGCCAGAGAGGGAACAACACAAGCAGCTTGCCTGTTTTGTCTCTAGTGCACTTTCCAACAGACTCTCATGTCAGACTGTATCTCCCACTGCAGCAACCCAAGCCTTAGCCCACAGTCAGCTCTGAGTCTCAGTTTCCCTCTTAAGTCAGTTCCTCCTGCTCATCTCTGCCAAGCTCAGCCATCAGCCCCGCCCCTCAGCCACCTCGCTGTGGTTTTTCAGAGTCGGCCCCATGCAGTCTGCCTTACCAGTCTGGTTGATTTTTTCTTAATTCCTTGGCTGCCGGAGTTCCATGCAGTTTGATTTTCTGGGGTTTTTGGTTATTTATTGATTTTAGATCAGTTGTTATCCTCCTTTTGGTTGTATAGGGAAGTGAAGGGTTTCTACCTAGGCCTCCATCTTGGCTGGAACTCTGAGCCTCTCTTTCTTCCCACTGTCCTTCCTGGGAGACTGTTTTATACCACTGAAATCATCAGGCTTCCTTCTTAGTTAGATGGTGGGTATCTAGTCTGTTTCTTTCCCTACAGTGGCCTGTGCTGAATACCTACCATGTGCCAGGTACTGGGCTACTTGCTCTGCATCCTCACTGTAACCCTAAAAGCCCCAATTCCACTTAGGAAACCCAGGCTCAGACAGTTTAAAGGACTTGTCAAAGATCTCCCAGGTAGACACAGAGGGATTGGGCTACTAGGTACTTCTGCTGATCCTGAAAGTCATGGCAGGAACTATTTCCAAACATCACCACCTATTGCTTATGAAGTCCCTACAAGGTATTGCCAAATGTTAAATAATAACATCAAATAATTTAAGCCAGCAGTTCACCAAGTGAGATCTGGGGTCCCCTCAGGCCCCTGAAATCCTTTCAGGAAATCTATGAAATCAACATGTTTCTTGTAATGATGGTAATGTCTCTTGTCTTTCTGACTTGTGTTCAGAATGTATAGAGACATTTCCAGAGACTGATGGCCAACAGGACGTGTGCTTGACTAGGTCTTTGTGGATTAAATTTTTCCCAATTTCAATTTATAAAATGGCAAATGTTGACCAATATAGCTCACATTAACAAAGGCTCTCTGGTGTCCCCAATAATGTTTAAGAAGGTAAAGGAATGCAGAGACAAGAAACACTGAGAATATCCAACTTAAGTAACTGTATTGGATTGTTATGTTGATTTTTATTTTTTTATCATCACTTGAGGACACTTTTTGATTGCTTTGTGAGAGAAAGAGAGAAACATTGATTGGTTGCTCTCTCACACATGCCCTGACCAGGGATCAAACCCACAACCTGGGTATGTGTCCTGACCATGAATCAAACCCACAACCCACAGAGAAATGCTCCAACCAACTGAGCCACACCAGCCAGGGTTCATTTTTAACTGACCACATTAAAATGTAGAAATCTTATTTAATCTGAGGTAGGAGTGGCATTATTTATAAAATGGGTAAGTTCTGCAGTTTTCATTGTGTATTTGAAATCCAGAGGTTTTTCAGAAATGTACTGTAAAACCACCTTTTATAAACTGTCTCTCAAGAAGCAGTAATGATAACACAGCCCGTCAACCCTCATTTTTAAGCAGGTTATTACAAACTATGTAAATTTTAGCATCACCACTTTTATTATTATTTTTAAGTGAAGCAGAGAAATATTCCCATAGTTTTAAAGTCTTATCAGAAACATTCATTTTGCCAATTTCACCCTAACAATCTGCGGCAATTTTCACCTCATATAATTTTGCATGCTAATCTTACACTGCCACCCCAGGCAGAGTGGCATTTCACATGAATAGAATTTTACTTAGCAGAGTTTTAGCAGCTTATCTGGGCTAATTTATTAACAAATAAAGTTACCCAGTAGTGTTCTAAATTTTACTTCACTAGGTTATCTAATTAGCAAAATAAAGAAAAGAGTAAAAATCTATCTTTCTGTTCAGAATCAGAAGAAATGTAAACCCAAATGAATATAAAACTTAAGCAAAATTTAGAGTTATATTTAATTCAATGGAGTTAAATGATAAAGATAAAATGGTGAGTGTTAGAAAACTTAGGAAAATGGACTGGAGAAGACTGCCAAGAATTGCTTTTGGAATAAATTAACATGCTCCCAAGAATGCATGTAAATCTCTGCTGTTGGCAGCATGAGTTGGAGGCCAGAGAAGGTTGGAAACATCAGGCAAATGAAAAAATTTTGAAAATTCTTCTAAAGTGCAAGTTTCTCCAGAGGTTTTCCAGAGAACAAGCTCTGATTCTTATGTCTAAACTAGAACATGGAGTACTCAAAAATAAAATATGCAAAAAGAACTTGTATCACCCAGGAATTATTTCAGCGTTCACTATGGCATCTTTGAAAAGTTATATTGTTCTCTCAATGTTGTATTTTTTCTTGAAAAGATTGAGAGATTTCAATTCCACTCCACCTTATCCCTGGTTTCAGTTCTGCAATATAACCCAAACTGTGTTTGACACACATGCCATCAGCCTTAAAAATGAGTGAACAGTCACTGGTGCTTCATGTTTAAGATAATGAAGTCCAATGAGACTGAGAGCATATATATTGTTGAAACTGAAATTAACATGAGTCTGGTTTACTTTGAAGCCACAGGGGAAACTCTGAGGGCCCAAACCCATTCTGACCCAGGGACCCACTTCCTTCATATCACTTTCCCCTTTGGCATCAGGTGGCACTTGGTTTGACTCCCACCAGGTCACTGACCATCTGTAAGAACGTAGACCACCTGCTTCTTTTTCTGGAGCCTCTGTTTCCTGCATTCTCTGGAGTCACCACCTGAAAGGTCTGACAGGAATTCCATGCCATTTACCTGGCACAATTCTGGCCACCAGTACCTATGCTTCAAAATTGCAAAATGAAAGTTATTGCAACACTATTTAAATGTACTAAACAACAACAAAAAAAATGAAAATCTTCCATTTTTGCTGGGCACGCTATTGTAAGATCAAATGAGGCTGGGAGGGGTTTTTAATATATTTAAGTCACTGAGTATTTTGAATTTAACAGAAAGTTCATCTTATTATATGGCTTGTTACTGTGCACATGTCCCAGGGCTTTAATTTGCTCATCTTTAGGAGAGGTATGACACCTGCAAACTGACATCTTTATAAAAATCATTTAATTTCCTTTGACAACAAGAGGACAGAAAAGACTCTGACAAGGCAACAGGTAAATTGCTCATCAGATGCAAGTGTTCCTCAGTTTCACTAGAAAAGCCAGGCCTTCCTTCAGTCGGCATGTGTGTCAATCTTATGTGCACAGGACACAAGGATAACAAGAATCATACAGGATCCAGTTCGAAGTGTAAAACAGACAGACAAATACTGACTCTCAAACTCTAAGAACCATATTAGAAGTGTTTATTTGGAGACAAACATTTGCCTCCAACACACACATGTATGTTTTTTCTGTTAGTATAACATTCATGGCTCTTCTCCATCTTCACTCACTCCACGGGGAGAAGGAGTGACACCTGGAGGATTTGGAGCCAGTGCTCCGGCCCTGCCCCCCAAACTGGTCTGTGCATGGGGCCTGTGTGCTGGCCCAGCCCTCCTCACTACACAGGGCCTCTCTCCTCCTGCTGCACTGGGGAGGGACTGGGTCACTCAAGGTGAAATATTAGCAAGACCCCTATTCACAGAGTCACATCCCATCTCCCACCCTGAACCCCCACCATGTGTTGATTCAAACTGAGGTAAGGAGAAGGAGTGTATTTAGTGACCTCCTAAATTACCAGTACCTGGTTATGTAGACTGGTCACTTAAGAAACAAAGGCCGGCATTTGGAAAACAAAATAATATGCAAAGGAGACAGAAATTACTAAGGCAGGCAGCTTTAGAGCTTAAGCTGTAGTAAATGCAGGTCAGGTGGAATTTTGACCTCCACAGGTCTTTATGGCTCCTGGTGTTTCATAGCAGGCTGGAATTCAACAAATACTGGCCACTTGGGGCATTAGCAAGTCTGCAGTCAAATTGGAGACTCAGAAAGGAAGCTGGCTGCTGGAGCCACTGGTACACAGGGTAACTGAGGCCTCGTTTATTTAAAGTAGACAGAGGTTCTGTCTCTACAAAGACCCTTGGGCATTAGAATAGAGAACAGTGGTTTCTCAGCCACATCCACAGGCTGGGAGGGTGGGAGCAGAGACTTTAAAAACTGTAGATTTGAGTTCTTTGTGCTATACGTGGGGTTGGGCCTCAAAAGGTTTCTGAAGCAAGGCTCCCCAAATCCCATTACCTGACCTCAGGACCCAAGGAAGAATCTGGAAGAGTTTGAGGTCTGCATATAGCATTGCTAGTCCCACAGCTATTAAAAGTGGTCCCCTCACCCACAAGATCTCAGATTGGCTCAGCTGATTTTTATGAATGATAGCAGAATCTATTAAGTTTCCAAATATTGAACTGTGGTTTTATCCTCAGTAGGATAATAAAATTTTATTAATAATGACATTTAAAAATTGTTTCATTCACTGGTGTATCATAAGTATTGAGAAGAGTACCTTATCTACAGTAGGTACTCAGTTAACAACTTTGAATGGATAAGGCAATGATTAAAAACAAAATATGCCACCATCTTGAGTTGAGAGAAAGAAAGAACCTGATAAAATGGCTGCAAACCCCAAAGTTCAGAACACATTTTTTGTTTTTATTTTATTTCTTTTTCTTTTTTAATCATTTTTTGTTAATGTTCGAATACAGTTGTCTTCATTTTCCAACCACCACTTTCCCCGGCCCCACCCACCCTCACCTCCCACCCTCAATCCTATTCCACTTTGGATTTGTCCATGTGTCCTTTATACAAGTTCATTGATGACACTTTCCCTTCTTACTCTGGTTATTGCCCTCCCCCCCCTTCTGGTTACTGAGAGTTTGTTCTTAATTTCAATGACTCTGGTTATATTTTGCTTGCTTGTATGTTTTGTTGATTAGGTTCCACTTATAGGTGAGATAATATGGTATTTGTCTTTCACTGCCTGGCTTCTTTCACTTAACATAATGCTCTCTAGATCCATCTATGCTGTCAAAAATGTATGAGCTCCTTCTTTCCTTCTGCTGCTTAGTAAATCCATCATGTAAAAGTACCATAGGTTTTTAATCCACTTATTTACTGATGGGCACTTAGGTTGCTTCCAGCAATTGGCTATTGTGAATTGTGCTGCTATGAACATTGGGGTGCAGAGGTTTTTTTGAATAGGTGTTACAGAATTTTTAGGGTATAGTTCTGACAGTGCAATTGACACATCAAAGGCCGTTCAATTTTTTTTAGTTTTCTGAGGAAATTACACATTGTTTTCCACAGTGGATGCACCAGTGTGCATTCCCACCAACAGTTCTCTAGGGTTCCCTTTTCTCCACATCCTCCCAACACTTGTGGTTTGTTGATTTCCTTCTGACGGCCATTCTGACTGGTATGAAGTGGTAACTCATTGAGGTTTTAATTTGCATCTCTCTGATGGCTAGTGATGCTAAGCATGCTTTATATGTCTCTGGGCCCTCTGTATGTCCTCCTTGGAAAAGTGTCTGTTCAGGTCCTTTGCCCATTTTTTAGTTGGATTATTTGTCTTCCTGGTGTGGAGGCATGTGAGTTCTTTATGTATTTTGGAGATCAAACCCTTGTCTGAGATATCATTGGTAAATATATTTTCCCATACTGTTGGTTCCTTTTACACTTTGCTGATGTTTTCTTTAGCAACGCAGAAACTTTTCATTTTGATGAAGTACCATTTGTTTATTCTTTCCTTTATGCTCTTTGCCATAGGGGACATATCAGTGAAAATATTGCTGTATGGAATATCTGAGATTTTTCCTGCCTATGTTAAGAATGCATTTTAAAAGGCCTGTGCCAGACTTCCAGCAAAGATGGAGGTATAGTAGATACACTTGTCTCCTCACACAACCAAAAGAAGGACAACAACAAATTTAAAAACAAAAACAAACAAACAAACAAAAAAAACAATCAGAAAATCCAGAAAAATCAAACTGTATGGAAGTCTGACAACCAAAGAGTTAAAGAAATTTTCATCCAGACTGGTACGAGGGGCAGAGACAGTCAGCTTGGGCAGAAAGGACATGTGGCAAGGCAGTGGCTGAAGGACTGGCTGCGTGGGGCAGCAGCTGGCAGTCTCACTTTTGTGGGCAGATAAACCTTGAGGTACATCTGAGGAGCAAGCGAGACCATACAGCCCAGGGTTACAGCATGGGAAAATAAAGCCTCAAAGCCTCTGACTAAATAAATCTGAGGGGGTTGAGGCACTGGGAGAAACTCCAAGCCTCACAGTGGAGTTAGTTCTTTGGAGAGATCTGCAGAGTCCTAGAACATACACAAACCCACCCACCCAGGAATCAGCAACAAAAGAGCCTAATTTATTTGTGGGTAGCAGGGGAAAAACAGCCAAGAACTAAGCAAGTAGCAGTGGGAACAATGTAAATTGTGTTGCTGTGAAAATTGGGGTGTTTGGACCCCTCCCCCACAGACAGCACCACAATGCAGAGACCTGGGGTGCCATGCCCTGACCAATACCTAAGACTCCACCCTATACAATGTAACTGGCACATCAAGATTAAGAAATATGGCGCAAAAGCAAGAACACATCAAACCTCCAAAAATAGAACTATGCAATGAAGAGATAGCCAACGTATCAGATGCAGAGTTCGAAACACTGGTAATCAGGATGCTCACAGAAATAACTGAGTGTGGTTGCAAAATAGAGGCAAAAGTGAAGGCTATGCAAAGTAAAATAAAGCAAAATATACAGGGAACCAACAGTGATGCGAAGGACATGGTACTCAAATCAACAGTTTCCAGCAAAAGGAAGAAATAAATATTCAATCAAAACAGAATGAAGAAACAAGAAGTAAAAAAATCAGGAGATGTTTAGGAACTTCCAGGACAACTTTAAACATTCCAATATCCAAGTTCTATGGGTGCTAGAAGGAGAAGAGTAAGAGAAAGAAATTGAAAACTTATTTGAAAAAATAATGCAAAACTTCTTCAATCTGGCAAAGGAAATACACTTCCAGGAAGTCCAGGAAGCTCAGAGAGTCCCAAATAAATTGGACCCAAAGAAGACTACACCAAGACATGTCATAATCAAGTTACTCAATATTAAAGATGAGGAGAGAATCTTAAAAGAAGAAAAAGAAAAGCAGAGACTTACCTACAAAAGAGTTCTCATTAGACTATCAGTTGATTTCTCAAAGAAACCTTACAGGCAAGAAGGGACTGGAAAGAAGTATTTGAAGTCATGAAAGGCAAGGAACTATATCCAAGATCACTCTATCCATCAAAGCTATCATTTAGAATGGAAAGGCAGATAAAGTGCTTCCCAGGTAAGGTCAAGTTAAAGGAGTTCATCATCACCAAGCCCTTATTATATGAAATGTTAAAGGGACTTATCTAAGAAAGAGAAGATGATCAAAAGTATGAACAGTAAAATGACAACAAACTCACAACTATCAACAACCAAACCTAAAAAAAAAGAAAGAAAAAAAACCAAACTAAGCAAACAATTAGAACAGGAACAGAAACACAGAAATAGAGATCAAATGGAGGGCTATCACCAGGGAGGGTGAGAAGGGAGCATTACGGATTAAGTACAGAGAATAAGAAGCATAAATGGTAGGTACACAGTAGACAGGGGGAGGTTAAGAATAGTATAGGAAATGTAGAAGCCAAAGAACTTATATGTACAGCCCATGGACATGAACTAAGTGGAAGTGGGGGAAATGTGGGTGGGAAGCGAGTGCAGGGTGGAGGGGAATAAAGGGGCAAAAATGGGCCAACTGTAATAGCATGATCAATAAAATATATTTTAAAATATAAAAGTAAAATAAGATAGCAAATAATTATAAACAAGTAGGAAGAGGGAGCTCAGATCTGTGTAGAAATTCATAGTAAGGAGGTGGGCAGTCCTTTAAAAGTAAAAAAGCCATGTAGAAGTCTAAAGAATATCTATACTCCTGTGTTCATTGCAGTGTAATTTACAATAGCCAAGCTATGGAAGTAACTCAAGAGCTCATCAATAGACAAGTGAATAAAAAAGCTGTGGTACATATATACAATGCAGTAATACTAGGCTATAAAACAAGAATAAACTCTTGGCATTTGCAATATCATGAATAGACCTAGAGGGTATTATGCTAAGTAAAATAAGTCAGACAGAAAAAGCCAAATACTATAGACCTTCACTTATATCTGAAATCTAAAGAGGAAAATAAATGAACAAACCAAATACAAACAGACTTGTAGACACAGAAAACAAACTGATGGTACCTAGAAGGGAAGAGAGTTGGAGCTGGGTGAAAAAGGTGAAGGGATTGTGAAGTACAAATTCATGGTCAACAAACAGTTACAAGGATGTAAATTACAGCTTAGTAAATATAGTCAATAATATTGTAATAACTGGCCATTTTTGGGAGTTACTCAGTTTTCCTGGGTCTTTCTCATGTCACTGGAAGTATACATGTTGTTAAACTTTTGTTTGTTTTACTTTTGTTAGTCTGTCTTATATCAATTGTTTCTTAGACAAACTAGAAGAACTGAATAGGATAGAAGAAAATTTGTTTCTTTCCAGCACTTGGCATGGTCATTAGGACTTAACTTTACTGGCTGGACACTAGTCATCCCTAGGAGGCTGCTGTAGCTGAGAGATCTTGGACCTTCTGACAAAAGGCAGCTGAAGAGTAGGTAGGAGCTGTGAACACCAATATACCTGCTGGAAGAGGAAACCCACCAACAAAGGAACCACCAACAGATAACAACAGAAGAAGGTGAAGGAGGGAGTGGAAGCCATACTAACTTCAACCCATGACCAATCTAGAAATACAATGAAATGGTGGAGAAATTACAGGCAACAAATTACTGAACAAGAGCAAGAGAGAAGCCTCAAAACATTGTACACACAAAAGAACCAGCTTCAACACAACCCATCCAAATCTGCATAACAGAATACAACACGTTGTGGACAGAGAGACACTCAGTTAACCAGCTGGAGGGAAAGACCCACCAAAGAAAGACCCAACAACAATAAGAACCCAAAGACATACAGACAGCCAACATAAATGACAGCCCAAGACCAGCAAGCTTGGGAGATCAAAAAGACTGCACCACTGAATCTCACAGGTCTCCTACCATGGAAGTTCACATCATGAGCCCAAGGAGTCAGAACACATCAATTTAAGAAGTAGAAGTTTATAAGAAGAGTATCAAAAACAATGGGAAGACAAAGAAACAATCCCCATGTGAAGGGAAAGGAGGAAGCCTCAGAAAGAATGCTAAATGAAAGAGAGGCAAGTCAACTATCAGATATGGAGTTCAAAGCAATGGTTATCAGGAAGCTCAATGAGCTCACAGAGAATTACCAGAAACTACAGGGAAGCTACGATGAACTCACTGCAAACTATATCAACAAGAAAAAGGAAATAGAAACTATCAGCAAGGGCCAAGAGGAAATGAAGTATACAATTTCTGAACTGACCAACACAGTAGAAGGAATCAAAAGCAAGCTAGCTGAAGCAGAGGATTGTATTAGTGAGCTGGAGGACAAAGTAGGAAAAAACACCCAGAAAGAGCAAGAAGAGGAAAAGAGGCTCAGAGAGAATGAAGAGGGGTAAAGGGAAACGCAGGACAGCATGAAACATAATAATATTCACATAATAGGGTCTGAGTTCCAGGCAAGATGGAGGCGTAAGGAGAAACTCTCCCCTTCCTCACACGACCAAAAGGAGGATAACAACCGATCTAAAATCAATAAATAACCAAAAACCCCAGAAAATCAAACTGCATGGAACTCCGGCAGCCAAGGAATTAAGAAAAAATCAACCAGACTGGTAAGGCAGACTGCATGGGGCCGACTCTGAAAAACCACAGCGAGGTGGCTGAGGGGCGGGGCTGATGGCTGAGCTTGGCAGAGATGAGCAGGAGGAACTGACTTAAGAGGGAAACTGAGACTCAGAGCTGACTGTGGGCTAAGGCTTGGGTTGCTGCAGTGGGAGATACAGTCTGACATGAGAGTCTGTTGGAAAGTGCACTAGAGACAAAACAGGCAAGCTGCTTGTGTTGTTCCCTCTCTGGCTCCTCCGGCACAGCAGCACAGCAAAGAGGATTGCCCTGCCTGAGTGAATACCTAAGGCCCCGCCCCCTTACAACTTAGCACGTGCACCAAGACAAAGAAATATGGCCCAAATGAAAGAACACAGCAAAACCCCAGAACTAACCGATGAGGAGATTGCCAACCTATCATATGGAGAATTTAAGCCCTGGCAATCAAAATGCTCACAGAACTGATTGAGTTTGGTCGAAAAATGAAAGATACCCAAAATGAAATAAAGCAAAATATTCGGGGAACCAACAGTGACAGGAAGGAAATGAGGATTCAAAGCAACAATTTGGAACAAAAGGAAGAAATAAACATCCAACTGGATCAGAACAAAGAAACAAGAATCCAAAAAATGAAGAGAGGCTGAGGATTCTCTGGGACAACCTGAAATGTTCCAGTATCTGAATTATAGGGGTGCCAGAAGGAGAAGAACAAGAGCAAGAGATTGAAAACTTATTTGAACAAATAATGAAGGAAGACTTCCCTAATCTGGCAAAGGAAATAGACTTCCAGGAAGTCCAGGAAACCCAGAGAGTCCCAAAGAAGTTGGACCCAAAGAGGAACACACCAAGGCACATCATCATTAAGTTTCCCAAGATTAATATAAAGAGAGAATCCTAAAAGCAGCAACAGAAAAGAAGACAATTACCTACAAAGGAGTTTCCATCAGACTGTCAGCTGATTTCTCAAAAGAGACTTTACAGGCAAGAAGGGTCTGGAAAGAAGTATTTGAAGTCATGAAAGGCAAGGACCTGTGTCCAAGATTGCTCTATCCAGCAAAGCTTTCATTTAGAATGGGAGAGCAGATAAAGTGCTTCCCAGATAAGGTCAAGATAAAGGAGTTCATCATCACCAAGCCCATATTATGTGAAACATTAAAGGGACTTATCTAAGAAAAAGAAGATCAAAAATATGAACAATAAAATGACAACAAACTCACAACTATTAACAAGTGAACCTAAAAGGAAAGAAAAACAATGAAAACAAATACTAAGCAAACAACCAAAACAGGAACAGAATCAGAGAAATGGACATCACACAGAGGGAGTTCAGTGGGGAGGGGGAAGGGAGGAATAGGGGGGAAAGGTACAGGGAAGAAGCAGCATAACTAGTAGGCACAAAAATAGATGGGGAAAGATGAAAAATGGTATAGGAAGCAGAGGACTCAAAGAACTTATATGTACTACCCATGGACATAAACTATGTGAGGGGCAGATGCTGGAGGATTGGAGAGACAGGGTAGAGGGGGGATAAAGTTGGGAAAGTTGGGAAAAATATAATAGCCTAACCAATAAAAAATACTTAAAAGAAAAAAAAAGAAAGAGTGGCTTGGTTTTACCTCCTCTTCACCCTTGCATGACTCCTTCCCTATAGTGTGTTTATCTTTGAAAGCTTTGATCTAAAATGAAAAACTACACTCCCAAAGTGCAAGCTGATGTGGTTCAGTGTTTTTGGGCTCAGTTTTTTGCTTTTTTAGATAAAATTTTACTGTTCTTACTGCAGTAGTGAAATGTTTCTCTAGTCATCCCTGACACTGTTGCTTACTCTCAATCCTTGTCTCCCAGACCCATTGCAGCCCTATTTTAGAGACAGTTCTTGCTCGAACTGGTCCTTAAACATGGAGCTTGTGTTTCATATGATTTTTTCTGTAAGTTGTGGGATATTCCTCATCATTTTCTGTTAGTGTCTGGTTGTGTGTTATGGATCCCAGGGGGAAATGGACAATATTCCTTTGACTGAGATTCCGTATAGGGTTATTGAAGGGGATTATAGGTGGAATAATGGTAGGCACAGTCTGCAGAGGAGGGTGGGTCAGTGCTCAGCCAGGGTCAGGGCAGGCAGTTCTCCCCACTGGGTAAGAATACAAACTGATGCCCAGGGACTTGGCTGCAGAACCTCCTTGGAGGCTGTAAAAAGGGTGCGGGGTTTTCACAATAGATATTTTGACAATGATTCTCCTGCTATGGTTTTAGTGATACTTGCTGGACTTCTCCAAAGCCATTAGGAAAATCTTACTCCTGATTTCTTAAATTATAAATTCTTGCTGGTACTGATTTCCTTGTTTTAATGTCAGTATGACTTATTGAGCGCTGATTCTGTGGAATGGAGACCTGGGGAGGAGACATGAGAAGAAGTGTACAGTGACCCTGATTTCTGTCTCTGGTGCAAAAGAAATGGCCCTGGCAGCCCCAGACACAAGCATTAAGGAAGACGAGTCAGTCTTGGGAGCAAGAGAATAATTTTAACTTAGGACCTATTTCTTGCAATGGGGTAGGTTACCTGAAAGAAAAATTTGTTATAACCTCCCTGTGATTACTTACTGAAGTCCTGGTTGCAACTTTGGGGTCATCTAAACTGGGATATTCATTCCAAATCCACCATTTCCAAGCTGAGTAACACTGGGTGCAGTTCTTAACATATTGGTGTTTCTGTGTTCTCCTCTATAAAATCAGGGTTCATATTAAGAGTTTGATGCCATGAGAACAGGTCTCAGAACCCCTTTTGTTTGTTCAATATTTTAGTTTGCAACATTCACAACTTGGTTTCAATCAGGCAACAAATATAAGTCTTATTTGAAATAAAGTGACGATGAGGTTCAGGGATAAGGGGAGGGATTCTTTTAGGAGTACACAGGGCTCAGAGGTGAAATCACATCTGTGACCCCAGGTTCCTGTTTTAGATTCAGACTGACTTGGGTTTGAATCCCCAGAGAGCCACTTACTTGCTGTATGAGTTTGGCCAAGTTACTTGAGAGCTCTTTGCCTCAATTTTATCACTCATAAAATTGAGGATAATACTATGACCTCCCTCATGGATCAATGTGGGAATTCACTGAGATAATAAATGTTAAGTTCTTAGTAGAGTGTCTGGCATATATTAAGCCCTCAATAAGTGGCAACTGTTATTATCCCTTAAACCACAATGCCTCTCAGATACACTCTTTAAATCTCAGCCAGTTATTTTAAAACTGATTCCTGTAAGTGGTCATTTCCTTAATAAGAAGGTTAAATAGATCATGTGCAGAAAGCACAATACTGACTTCACAAACCCGTGCTTTGGGATAACAGGAGCTCTTTCTGACACATGGATCCATGTTGGCCTTAGGGAGAGAAACTGCTGTAGACAGGGATAAATGAAATACTTTTTTTTTTACCAGTTTGGCAAATTAATTTTAATACACAGATATGAAACAAATATAGATTCACAACATTTACAAGAAATCATTCAAATAACATTGTAAATATATGTATATATATATATTTTAATTTTTTTAATCAGTAATTTTTTAAATTGTTGATATTGTACAGTTTTCTGTCTTTTACCCCGCCTCCAAAATACTTTTGAATATTGCACACATCATCTCAGAGCTAGTAATCATAGATTTTTTGTCTCCATCTCTCAATCCTGACTGAGATTAGCAAACCTCTATAAAGTGTGTCAGCTATTCATGGTTTTGAAAGGTAACAAGAAGGTCTCATCCCAGTGTTTCAAGGGCTCAGATTTTTTTTTTTTTTTTTTTTTTTTTTTTTTTTTTTTTTTTTAGTGCAATGAAGTTTGTACTATGTTAACCCCAGGGTGTTGCCATTTTTTAAATTTCTTTGATACAATAAAGCAACAGGCCTCTTCCTGAGCCACATGGAATGGCGACTGGTGTTTTAGTGGCTAGTTCTGGTGTCCTTGCTGGCCAGCACAAGGCTGCTGCTCACTTCCATCCCTATGTCCTCCAACTGTACTTGATCCACTATCCTTTGAGGAATGGACTGGGACATGGATGTGGAAAAAATCAAGTTTGAATCTGACGCATAATCTTTTATGTAATGAAATATGATGCTCTCAAGAGTAAAAGTTCCTGAACATGGGTGGGTCCTCCAGGACCAAATGGGGACAAATCCATTCTATCAGTCATAGCTCCCACGTCCAGGGTCAGTGCCCTGCAAGGTGCCTTCTGACACCAATATTTCTTCAGGATACACCTGTTCTTTGTGCCAGATCTTCAGGCATGCTGTTAACAAAGATGTGTAACTTTGAATCATCACTATTGCACTACCTCATATTGTGCCTGCCTGACCATCTTCACAGATGCTCCATCTGTGAACATCCAGCTTTTGGTTATGAGCGTTTGGGGCATTTGTGCCAGTGCTGAACTTTCTGGTGGCCATAGTGTGAGAAGCAAGTTCAGAAAGCTCTCTTTCTTTTCCTTGTTTAAAGTCATTACAGTGGCCCTACTGTTTGTCATGGCAACCAAAATAATTTTTAAAAATTTTGGTAAGTCATGAAGTCACACATATATACTATAGTGTCATTGAACTTTATACACAAAAGATTATTATAAGAAAACACAGCAGATAGAGAATCAAACTTGTCTAATTAGGGAAGGATTCTGGGTATTTATCTGAAGAAATTCAAAACACCAATTTAAAAAGACATATGAACCTCTACGTTCATGGCAGCATTATTTACACTAGCCAAGATAAGGAAGCAACCAAAATGTCCATCAATAGACAAGGGAATAAAGATATGGTTACATATATATAATGGAATATTACTTGCCCATAAAAAGGATGGCATCTTACCGTTCATGACAGCATGGATGGACCCAGAGGGTATTATGTTAAATGAAATAAGTCAGACAAAGACAAATACCATATGATTTCACTTATATGTGGGATCTAAAAAAGTAAAGTAAATGAACAAAAAAACAGAAACAGATTCATAGATACAAAAAACAAACAGGATTGACAGACGGAATAAGGTTGGGTGCTGGGTGAAAAAGGTGAGGGGATTAAGAAGTGCAAATTGGTAGTTATAAAATAGTCATGGGGATGTAAAGTACAGCCTAGGAATATAGTCAATAATATTATAATAACTATGTATAGTGCCTGAAAGGTAATACACTTCCGAGGGGGAATCACTTAATGAATTATATAAATGTCTAACCACTATGCTATCCACCTGAAGCTAATATAATATTATAAACTGTGATTTTAAACACAAATAAGTAAACAAACAAATATTTCTTCTTGATATCCAGAAGTGTAGCTCAGATCATCTGAGTCCTCTTCCTCAGCATGCACCAAGTTGTGATCCAGCATGTGTGTCCAGGAAGGCTGTGCTTGTGACCATGTGTTTCCTCCTCAAAACCTCTGAAGAACAGCTTACCAAAGGCAGGCATGTCAGACAGAGTGACTCCTGACATGAGGACTTGTAAGGGTGCTGTGGGCCTCATTATTGGCAATGGTAACCTAAATCCTTTGAGAAGCCTTGTTCTTAATGCGTCCTGATTTTCATGTAGGTAATCATTCAGCTTTTTATAAAGCTCTTGGTTATATATGAAGAAAGTGTTATTCATTGGCTTTTCACCTACTGTTCCTTTTCTGTGCAAGTGTGTTGAGCTCTACAACAGGACATGATTGGAGGAAGGGAACAGCAGGAAGGATTTGAAATCAAAGTGTCTGTCTACCTGGATGTGTCCACCACCTCTGTTTGCTGCTCTTGCTCTCTAGTTGAGCTCTGCCTATTAGGTAAAGGACCATATCTTCATGTGGTTTAAAAGGAATTTCATTTCTGGAGTAATACTTCTAAATTATCCTTTGTAAATATATTGTTTATTTCCCTGAGCAATTGTCCCCATCCTAGGCCCCTAGTTATACCTTGGTGAGTCACACTGCACTCAGCCATCACTGCTAACTCTCAATGTGCTTTGGGGTCATAACTTGTGATGACTGACAGATGTCACGCCATGGGTCTGAGCAACTCAAAGTTTCATCGGGGAAAACACTTCATTGAGGACACAAAGATGGCCTTGGAGATGTGTCCTAATTGTGGGTATCTTATACTTTGGAGATAACTTTCTTTACTTTAATGTATGTGTTGGTGACTGAAATCAAACTTTGTCCCGTGTTAAGCTACACGACCAGAAACTAAGGATTGTTATATCCTTGTGGTTCAATGGATTGTTGGAGGTACTTCAGGTGGTTCTGTGGCCTTGTAAATTTTATAGTCAGTCATTTTCCATCAACATTCTTGTGTGGAGGAAACAAAAGCAGCTCTGAACAACTGCTCTGTGTTGAGCTGGTTACAGGGGTGATGCTGGTCCTATGAGAGGGAATTTAATATCCAGTCTTTCTTAAAATGAAGTGTTGTAAAGTGAAAGGTGTCAACCAAAGGACATTGATTACACCTCACTTGCCACCTATTGATGAACAAAGCTGAATTTTAGATTCCACAGATAAGTAAGGGCGGACTGTGGCTTGGGAGGGACACAGCTCAATGCTTCTGAGCCACTTTGGTGCACATGCCTGGGGAGTATAAGACCATCATTGTCTTGGGAGCACGGTGAAAAGGCAAATACACTAATGTCTGTGCAGAGATCCCACAGATAGCAGGGCTACATACCAAGGTAAGAGTCTGTGCCAAATATACACTGCTGAGAACACCAAGATGGGCTTCTCTGGATTCATTTTGTGATATGTTCATTTTTCTTGGAGATGCAGTTGTTAAGGCCACCCTTGCTAAATGTATGTGCTGTGTTGTAGCTATAAAATGGGGAAGATACCCAGCACAGTGATGGAAAGAACTTATCTAAAATAGGACTTTGATCCCTTTTGGCAGAAGTGGAAGGCAGGGAGACAGGAAAAGAGAAGAACAGGGTAGAGGAGTGAAGGGTAGATGAGTGGGGCTCTAGGTTCTCAGAAGTTAGTCCAGGAGAATGTAGGAAGAATAAGGACACTTTTGTATCATCTTGATTTGCTTAATGCTAACTAGTGTGTTCTAAAAATCAGATTTAGGCCTTGGCTGAATGGGTTGGTTGGCTGGAGCATGGTTCCAACTTATCAATGTTTCTCTTCCACATTGATATTTCTCTCTCTCTTACTCCCTTACTCTCTCTCTATAATCAATGATCATATTTTTGGATGAAGAATAATTTTTTTTTAAAAAGTGGACTTGGGAAACATCCCCACTGTGTGGTCCAGTTATTGTGGTACTGCTTTTTCTTCTGGACCTTAAACATTCCGCTAAACTTCCTACATGTACAGACTTGAGTTTGAGTCCTGGACCACTAAGGGGTTAAGCATGGGCCAATTTCCAAGTCAGATTCCTCATTCATAAGGATGCCAATAGTATCCGGTTTGTTGCTGGATTTTTGTTGGAGTTAAATGAGATAATGTAGTGCTTACCACTGTACTCAGCACTTAGCTAATCCTTCAATAAATAGTAGTTAGCGTATTATCAGTTGAGTTGGGTGATTTTATGTAAGACAAATGTGGTGGGGGCAGAGATAGGTTGGAGATTATTGGAGGGACTGATGGATGGGGACACTCCCACAGTGGTGGGAAAACAGTGGGGTTGTAGACTTCAGAGGTAGCAGTTAGATTCTTCCTGGGGCATAGAAATAAAAAGTTAAGACAAAGAGAGCAAAGTCTTGGAAATGGGACTTGTTACTGTAAATAAAGGCTCTCATTTATGCTGATAGAATGTTGCCTGAGAGTCACATCTCACATTGGCTGCCTCCTCAGGGTTGCTTGCTCCACCTCAGTCATGGCACCACCCTGCTCACAGGATTTCAGGGCTCCAGTCTCTTGTTCTGCATGCCTCTGTCCGGATGTGACATACATTAACTAATGAACTACAGTGTGTTGTGAAGTTGATGACTTCAAATGTGTATGTGGAGCACAAGGATATGAGCAAAATAGTCTAAATTCTGTTCCTCACCACTGAGCTGTGCACCTTTGGTTATCTCAATTAACTTCTGATGACCTTGCTCTGTTCCTTTGTAAGATGAAGGCTTTGACTAGATCCTCAAAATCCTTCCATGATCTACAGTTTCATTCCATATTTAGCATAAATCCATTGAGCCATGGGTTCCTTCTTCATCCATATGTTCAGTACAACTTTTGGAGCACTGACTCTGTGCCTGTGAGGGCTAATCACTCTGTATACAGATGTGAGTAAGCCCACATGAGCAAGTGAAAGGAACACTGTGAGCTACTCTGTACTGGAGATGGACATGGAGTATCAGGGCACAGCCAGAAGCTCTCGGCCTTTCCCTCCTCTGCCTCTTTGCTTGTTTGGCTATTTGCAGGAATGGAGCAAACCTATTTAGGAGGCATTTATTACACTGAATTATGCACATCAGTTACCATCACCTATAGCTGTGCTCATTTTACACCTGAGAGCCACATCTAACAACATTCAGTATCAGTCATAAGAATGATGCAAGCACTTTTGAAGTCACAGAGTGAGGTCTTTTTACATTAACTGCATGTTCATAGTTCAGTCTAATACAAACAACAATATATGTGTTAGAGCTGCTTCAACTCCCCTGGGTAACTGAAAGTCCCTTCACATGTCTCACTTTGATGAATATATGGGACTGCAGTTACCTGTCTCGAGGATGTTGTATGACTGTGTTTATACAACATTAACACAAAAACATTAAGAGGAAAGTAGGGCCGAGTTATTGGATCCCTCTGAGTCAGTGTGTAGAGGCCAGGTTTTGACTCAAACACTTTCAATATGGTGTCATTGCAGGCTTGGACATTATTTCTGCTTATTCTAATTTGTTCATTGTAATATGTAAAAGCAATAAAAATGCCTCAGATTTTCAGGTTTATGAACAAAAGAGCACAGATATTCCACATGAGAACATGCCCAGTATTTTTTTTTATGGGCTGGAAGGGTGTCCCCATACTCACATATATGCAAGTGTGCACCTGCCTTCAATAAGCCTCAATCAGCATATGTAAGTGAACTGCATGCCAAATTTGCCTGGTAAATCAATAATAAAAAGAGCAGATGTGTTTCTGGGCAAGGGAAAAAGTGAAGAGGTTCAATTGAGATCTGTGAGCTGCAAATGATCAGCAGAGCTAATGAAATACTCTGAAAGATTCTAATTGTCATAGTTTTCCAATTTTAATATGTCAGAAAAACAGTCATTGCCATAGTGTGAAGTATAGTTGCTAAAGGCTATAGCACTGAGAAGCTCTGATGTCACCTGGTAATTTGCTATTAAAAAATGAAACCTGCTCCTTCTGCCATCATGGAAAACAAGACAGATGCAACCCATTAACACGGCCCAGCCAGATAATCCATTTAAAGCTTATTAAGAAAACTGATCACATTCTGTGGGAGACTCCCTATTGTCTACTTCCTCCAGCCTGATACAGTCCCATTGGAGAGAATAGGCTGATGATATACTATACGCAATCTGATTACTTGGTGAGCCGTCAGTTCCAGTCTTCTGTCTGCTCATGTGTCCCATGATTTTGTGGTTACTTATTTATTTAGTGGTGTGAGGCTTAGCATCAGAGTGACACAGCCTTCTGGGGACATACATTTATGGGGCAATCTGTAATATTCTGAGACTAGGGGAAGAGGGAAGAAATGGAAGCAGAGAGGAATTAGCATAAGGAGCTACTTCTGGTATTTGAGACTCCCCAGGGTTGAACTTGCCCACTATGGCTAGAATTCTTTCTGGGGGGACAGAAAGAAAGTGGATAAAGGCAGGTGCAATTGGGTGGAATTGGAAGGAAATAATGTGTAAATTCACCTCGTTGGTGGGACTTGATGAGTTAGATTGTCCCTGAACCATTCTCTTTTTAAAAATATAGTAAATATATATATTTAATTTTTATTTTCAGTGACATTTGACATTCAATATTATGTTACTTTTAGGTGTACAGTATAGTGCCTAAACCATTCTTTTATCATCCACTCTAGTTAGTGTCAGTGATCTTGAGTCAGAAGGTGCAGTGTAGGTGCTCTGACCTTGAATAAACTGACTTCAGTTCCTGGTTCTCAGTCAGAATAGGGACTAGGTGTTACTTTCACATCTGGCCTTTAGGGTGCTGCTCCTGAGCACATCTCGTCACACCAACTCCTCCCAAATTCCAGCTCTTGTCTTTATTGATGTTATCGAGAGAAGCTTCCTGGGAAATCCAACACATTCTTATCAGCCTAAGTTAATTATTGTTTATAATCTCCAAATATAGTTTATATCTAGATCTTGTTTGGAAAGTGAGCTCAGGCAGGGGTTGAGCATCTGTGTCTGGATTCTATACTTGGAATTCTAAATTAGCAGCCCTTGTTTTATCTTCCTATCAGGAGGATGTTACTGGCCTTTTGTGGGCAAGTCAACTTCAGACAGCCACAGTGATTTATAAATGAAATCTCCACAGGGCAAACAGGAGAAGAAAGTTTTAGGACATTTAATAAAACTCTCTTTGGCTTTAAAGTGGAAGAGACCGTTATTAAATGCACATGGGCAAATATATTAACACAGTGTTGGCTATTTTCTAGCAATTCTAAACTATTAGTTGATACTTTAAATCTCTAAGAGGCATGTCCTTCATCTCAAGTGACAGGAGAGAGTGCCTGAATTTGCCCACTCACTCAGTAGCTGCTTCTGAGTCTTGGTGCATGGTGACGTGTGTCAGCCACAGTTAAAACAAGTTAATGATAGTGGGATGAAGAAAGGATCCAGAAGCTGAAAACCTGGAAAGCCAACACACCTCATGGAGGATGGTGTGATAGTAAAAGCTTGGACACTGGAATGAGACCTGGGTTTGGATCCTTGGTCAAGGACATTGACCTTTGGCAGCTTTGTTCCATTTATAAATTAGTAGAGACCCTACAAGTCTGTAATAACAATTAACTCAGTGGCTCTGGTATCTTCCCAGCTGTTATTTTCAACTTACATGGTAACTGGAGAATGAGGACTGGATCATAGGCTTAACAGTGAGTTCGTTCTCAAAAGGTCTGGCTGTATGGTGTGCAGGGAGTTTATGTCTTACTACCAATTCCGTTACTGATCCACACCTCAGGGGGTCCATGGCGTGGACAGGTAGTGAGCAGGACAGCAGCCTGAAGGTGAACTGTGGGTTTATCAGCACCAATGCCTTATTTATACAGTTCTGCTTAAGAACTATTATCTTTGTAATAATAGTACTCATTGGTTTATTCACCGAATGGACTAAGCACCTACTGTGTATCAGACATTATTCTATGAGCAAAACAAAGTTCTTAACATTAGGGAACTTGCATCTTCGTGGGGGATTAGATAAAATAAATGAATATACATTATGTCTGAGAGCAGTAGTCACTGTAGAGAAAGATGAAGAGGGGTGAAGGGGTGGGGGTATTGGAATGGAGGTGTGAATTGCTACTTCACCTGGGTACTTAGGAAAGGTATTCCTAGTTAGGGGACATTTGAGGGAAGCAGGAAGGAGGTCAGCATGCAAATATCTGAGGGGTTAGCACTCCAAGCAGAGGATAGTGCCAGGCCCTGAGGTGGCAAGGGTGGGGAGGCACAGTTTCAAGAAGTATGGTGTGTAGGAAGCAGAGAGAGCTGGTGTGAGGTGAGTATTAGTGTGGGTGGGTGAGGGGACAGGTCATTGTGAGAACTTTGGCTTCTCTGAGTGGGATGGGAGCTACTGAAATGTTTTGAGACTATAAAGTCAAGGGATGCATTATTAGGCTTATAACTTCCAGAAGAGAGAGGATGATGGTTTGGATCAGGGTAGTTGAAATGGAGATGGTAAAAAGTGATAAGATATATCTAGGATATAATTTGGAGATATAAGTTGGTGGGTTGGATGTAAGTGTGTGAGAGAAAGGACAGTTAAGAATGGCCCCATGATTTCTGGTATGAGTGTTAGAATCATTGTGTTGATGTTTCTGAGTCGGAACAAAGATGGAAAGCAGAAGTTTGTGTGAGTTTGGTTTTGGACATGTAGAATGAGTTGTCTCTAAAGAGGGCTGTGACAAATACCATATGATCTCACCTTTAACTGGAACCTAATCAACAAAACAAACAAGCAAGCAAAATATAATCAGAGACATTGAAATTAAGAATAATCTGACAGTAACTGGGTGGAAGGTGGAAGGGGATAATGGGGGGAAGGTGGAAAGGGTTTTCAGGAACAACTGTAAAGGACACATGGACAAAACCAAGGTGGGGATGGAAGCAAGGGAGGGAGGTGGGTTTGGCTGGGATTGGGGGGAGTGGTGGGGAGTAAATGCAGACAAGTGTAATTGAACAACAATAAAATAATTAAAAAAAATAAAGGGTGCTGTGAGCTCTCTGAGTGCCAAAGAGACATTAGCAAACACCTTGTTGGGTATTTGAGGAAGGAATCAGGGCTTAGAGTGGGGAAAAAGAGCTGGAGTCATTTTGCCAACATTCCTGAACCTTCATAAATTTTATGACCAATCTTCTTTCCAAAGTCTAGAGAGTTCCACTATGGGCACCCACCATTTTGGCCACTAACAGGCAAAGGACAGAAGTAACCTGGGCAGGGGGAGGTAAAGGAGCTTGTAGAAAAAGATCTCAGAACCTGGAGTAACTGCTCAAATTATGTTTGGGTATAGAGATTGCTGAGGGAGCCAAGAAAGTGAAGTCATGGATTTCAGGTGACCAGAAAGAAAGGAGTGACATCATGTTTCACAGAAGCTTTAAGCATTAGAAGGAAGAGAAGCAATGAGCCAGTGATTTTAGGGCTGATTATTAATATCTAAAGTGGGAGTTATAATAAGCCTTTTTGTCATGTTTGTTTCCAGGTTGGTGTATGACTCTGGAATTGGGAACATTTTTAAACTTTCTTCTAATTAGTTTTCATCTGGTTACATGTGAATATAATTTAAAAAAATAAACAAAATGATAGCAGGCTGAAGACAAATTCACCAGAGCAGATTTGTTGCCACAAAGCAGAAGAAGCATCATGCTATCAGAGTGTTACTTGGAAAGGCAAGGTGCAGACATATGTAGTTTTGCAAGATGGTGTTTTCAGTATTAGCCCAAGAGGTTCTGTTAGCTGGTAAGATGCTTCCTGGCTCATTGGACTTTTCAATTCCATGTTCTCATGAACATGTCAGTAGCATCAACTTTGGGGAAGGATGCTGAGATCTTAAAAATAATTATTGTCCTGCCTTGATGAAAGCATTTTGGAAACAAACATACAAATGTACACAGTAGCTGAGAGTCCTCTCTTTGTAGTGATGGTAGTGGTAGTTTAGCTTGCATGAGAGATCAGTGGGTATTGGAGAAGTGTCTTCTCACTGGAGAGTAGGACTGAAAATGTGAAGCCTGATAAGCAGAAATGTGCTGTCTGCCTGAAGCACTGGTTCTCGAATCAAGAGGTAGAAAGCATGTTAGAAAACCAACTTTTTATGCTAAGTGAAATAAGCCAGGCAGTGAAAGACAAATACCATATGATCTCACCTTTAACAGGAACCTAAACAATAAAACAAACAAACAAGCAAAATATAACCAAAGACACTGAAACTGAGAACAGGCTGACAGTCACCAGAGGGGAGAGGGAAGGGAATTTCAGGGAAAAAGGGGAAGGGTTTACAGGAACAAGTATAAAGGACACATGGACAAAAACTAGGAGGGGTGGAAATGGGAGGAAGTGGGGAGGGCTGGGGTGGTGGGCTGGGATGGGCATAAAAGACAGAAAACTGTACAAGAACAACAATAAAGAAAAAAGACATACCAAGTACAGATGTGAAATTAAAATAAAAAAGAAAACCAACTTTTTGAAAACAGGAATTCAGATAATTTTCTAGGCCATTAAAACCCCTACTGTAACTCTGTGACTCATGTTACTGCCATGCTCTGATGGCAAATTTTTACTCTTGAATTAGAGAGAAGTGGGGAGACAGATAGTGGGGGACTATAGGGGAGGGGTCCCCAAGGAACATGTATGAAGGACAAATGAACAATGCCATGAAGGGTAGGTTCAAGGATGGGAAACAGGGATGGGAGGGGTGGGGGGCCATGGTGGGGTGAAAATGGAGACAACTGTACTTGAACAACAATCAAAAAATAAAATAAATAAAATAAAATTTAAAATATTGCTAAACGTTCAAAAATAGTAAGTCATTTAAAATTAATAATAAATGTATAGCATTCTAACATTAAAAGAAGGATGAATGCAGTGTAGAAGAACCATGTTGCTGGAAGTCAGCTTTGAGTCAGTACAGATTTATGTTGTCTAAGGAGAGTCATCTGTAGAAAGTTGAGATTTGAGAGTGTGATTGCAAATATATGGATGGATTTTCTTTAAGATGTATACACACTTACTCAAGGGCATGTTAGATGTAGGTTCTTGCAGACTTGTGGTCTCTCTGGGGAGAACCTGGTGGCAGTCACTGGTTCCTTATGAGATGATGGAGTGGTCAGTGGACAGAGCTGTGGACCGCAATCAACCTTGTTTCTGTTCTTTACCATCTGAGTTTGTCCGTGTGTGTTCCTGTGTGCACTTGGAGGAGACTTTATGGTGAAAAGGAAGAATATGAAAATCAGTATGTAATCTGAGTCAGGATCATTTTTATTTGCAATGGCAATGTGCTCCTGATGTATCCCTGTGTCTGAATAATATGGAAACAGTGAGTCACGCAGTCAAAAGAATTCTACCAGTGGAGTGGAGTGTATTGGATTTATAGGAAAGAGACTTCATAAGATTTTCCTATTTGCCTTTAAAGAAAGAATCTGCCTATAAACTCAGAAAGGTATAATTCTCCAGATGTTTTTAAACAATTGGTTATATATTAAAAATGTAAGCTACTGTTTTGGTCTTTGAAATGAGAAATAAATGACTTCTGATTGTTTCTGAAGCCACAACAAGACTGACACATGTTTTCAATGATCATGGTCTAGCAAGCATTATGTTCTAACTATAAATTGTTTGTTACAAGTTGAAACAAGTCATCTGACAAAGGTGAAAATGAATCTGTGCTTCGTACCATTGTGCTCCCAGATTTTCAGGCTTACATTGCCACACCAAAGGCTAAAATTTCTAGCCTTGTCTCAAAGTCTAAAAAAAGTCCCATGAGCTCAGAACAAGCTGTGGAAAGAGTCTGATGAAGGAGACATTGTGGACCACCCAGAGAGCGACACTGCTTGCATGAAAGGGTGTTAAATTGTGGGAATGTTGACCACAGCTTTGGGCTTTGAACCAAGTGACTTGCCTTATGAAAACTAAAAAACAATCTTCTGCTCCAATAAATTTGGAACCTATAGCATTTATTTGATTTGATTCAGCCTTTGTATTCAGACATTATCTGAATGTGTAACACAACTGTGTGGCTGAAACATGGCTGGAGGATCTGGCCTAGAGAGTTCTGTCTGAAAAGTTAGATTTAGAGAGTCATTCATTCTTTTTTCTCTTGAGTGTAAGACTCGTTTTTTTGCTCTCAGGCGTGAATCCATAATCAGTAGTTGTCATGTTATATAGGTTAGCCCCAAGAAAAGCATTTTTCTTCTTTTTAATTTTTGGCTTTTACAACTCTCAAAATGGACCCCAAAATTTCCTAATGTTCTAGACAAAGCAACAAACTGTAATTATTTTTTAATCATTACATAAATTTCCAGAACATTTTCCATCCTGTTTTAGATGGTTAGCTAAATAATTTTTATTTCTGTTTATTATCTGATATAAGTGTAAATATATAACTTAAATTAAAAAACAGCAATCCCAGAAAATACTATTATCTATCCATTATCTTTATTAATAAGTAGAGGACATATATATTAGTAAGATTTAAGGGAAAATGAAATAAGTGCTTTCTTGGTTGATTAGCTACAAAATTCATAAAGGTTAGGGAAAATTAGAATCAAATTTTAAGGAATTATTTCATTTTTCCAATTACATAAAAATTCAAAACAGACCCATCTACTTTGTGGATTTGATTTTCATATGGTTATGAATTGGTTAGTGTTTTGGAGTGAAGGCTGAGGAAACCTTGAAGCAATCTGATGAGATTTCCTGACCAGGATACACCCTAGGCTGCTTGCCTCCAGGCCCTTATGGCATTTCCATTAAAGGCACAGATTGTCTGCAACAAATGACTTTACCATGAGGGCTTGTTGCTGAGCTGTGTGCTGGACCGATGGCTGAGCAAGTGCCAGGTCCCTTGCAGGTGCCTGTGGGTTTCCCATAAGGGCCATATTAGGACAAGTAAGTGTGGATGCATGGAGTGATGGGGCAGGAGCATTTACTCTGTGTACACAAGCACTCACATACATGTGTCCTCACGCACCACACACATCATATGTACTCACATACCACACACATCATATGCGTGCACACCACACCACACATGGACACACACATGCACAGATGACACATGTGCACACCCCACACATGTGCACACACAAACCACGTGCACACACATTTGCACGCACATGCACACATGGCCACACATTGCACATGCATGCACACTTACATAATGTGCACAGCACCACATGCATATGCACACATGGACACACATCCACATTGTTTCTTGTATCATCTACCAGTCTGCAACACTGGAATTTTTTTTTTGTTATGTTGTTCAAAAATGTCTTATAGAGTCTGGGTCCTTGTTCATGACAATGGTTTTAGTACCGCCCTGCCCCAAGCAGGGCAGAGTGTCTTTTGAGTCCTATGGATAGTTGTTTGATTTTTGATTAATAGAGAAAGTCCTGGTGATGCTAAAACTAAGATGTTTGCAAGCATAGTGGGTATAGGAAGGGGGGCTCAGTCCCAGGCTCATATCTGCATGAGTAAGCTTGTGACCTCATAGAATTACCTGAGCCTGCTTCTACCCTAGTCTCCTTTCTTTTTCATCAACATGTTAAGCCTTGAATATTTATTAGCTTCATCTACACATTTATTGTTCTTCCTTCCTATATTCGTATCTTCTCTTTTCTGTGTTTGGCTGATAATATTTTAGCATTACTTCTTTTCAGTGGAAAACAGTTTGTAGTAGGAGCCTTTGTACTGCTGTTTCTTCTTGGCCTGCCCCACTCCAGGTGGCCTATTTATGGAAAGAGGATGGGCACATGACTCACCTGCATCTTCTGCGATTGGCAGAGAGCATGGAGATATGTCTTAGGCATCCAGATCTCTACATTCTGCTGGTTCTGAGGTGACATCAGGAACCACGGGTACCTGATCCTCAGAACCTGGCCTGAGGAGAATAGAGGTGTGGTTAGAGAATGATCCTGAGAGAGAGTACGGGAGGGGGTACTGACAGGGTCAATTGTTCTTGTCCTTGAGTGAGGGGCTGGGACACTTCTCCTCACAAACATTTCTCCATTGCTGTAATTTAACTCAGCCCAAGCACGTGTGAGTGACATGCATCCCCATGAAGCTTTAGCAATTGGTTGATGTGGTATGAACCTTCTGCCTTATATTGCTGAACCTCTTGAAGGTTTGGTCCAGATCATCTAATCACAGGAAATCAGTAGGAATTCAATGATTAATTGAAGAGCAGGATCCTGGGTGTGTGGCTTGGGGCAGGGATCTCTGCTTGGCCTCCTCCTCTTCCTTATTAGCCTCACTCAATACTGGCTTTCCATGTGGCAAAGCTGAGGGCTGAGTAAAGTGGAAAAAGTGCAGATGCAGGATCTCACTTCAATGTGGAGAAAGTGGAAGCCACCCTTTATAATCCAGAAAAATGTCTATATGTAGGCTCATTTATTGGAGAACATCTTGTAATAGTTTTAAAATTGTGAAGGTCAGGAATTCCCAGATGTTTTGTTCTGAGGGACCACAGGGTGTCTAGTTTTAGGACTGCAGATAGCACGGGGTATGCAGGGGCTGGCGGATGAGAAGTATGAGTGTCTGTGCTGGGTGTAGAGGCCACAGGCAAGGTGAATGGTTTGAGGAGGTGAGCTACCTGCATGGCACTTCTGGAAAACTAAAGGAGGGAGCATGTTCCCTGGTGATGGAACATCAGGGTTATGAACAGCCTCTGGTTATAGGGTTGGGACTGGGTCATCAGGGAGAAAACTGGACACCAGAGAGTAACTATCACTTTCTTAAGAATATGTTCATGGCAGGGCTGGACCAATACTGTGAGTCTCAACTCCTCTGCATCATGTGGCATCTGAGGTTGTACAAGGTGGAGGGCATGAAATGGACCATGGTACTTCTGACTTCTTTGTGCCATGGCCTCTGTGTTGAAATCAACAGTACAGTCATCAGGGACTCAGGGATGTAAGGGTAATGACTGGGTGTCATCCCCATACACAGGGAGGCTCATGTCTGGTGCTAATCTGGGAGTGAGTGCTCCTTATCAGTGGTTAGGATCTAGCCATCCAAACTTACGAGCTGCCCAACCACCCCACTCCCAATACCCTCCCACTCTCTCTTCCATTGTTCTCACCATTCCAGACTGTTCTTTTACTATTTCTTTTCATTTTATTTTATCTCTTAAAAAATCCTTACCTGAGGATATGTTTATTGACTTTAGAGAGGAAAATAGAGAGCATCCAAGAGAGAGGGGGAGAAAAGAGAAATATTGATTGGTTGCCTTCCATATGTGCCCTGACTGGGGATCAAATCTGCAAAGTTTTGGTGTATGGGATGATTCTTCAACAAAATGAGCCACCTAGCCAGAGATTATTTTATCTTTTTAATTGTCCAACCCTTCAAACCACCCCAGCACAGCATGTTATACCAGATCAGAACAAGGAAGTAACATTCTTTGCTGTGAAGCCAAGAACAAAGGCTGCATCCTGAGTGCTGTGTATTCTCTCTCAAAGTGGCAATTAGCACTAAAGGCTGAAATCCAGGGGATGTTTTTGAGGGCAGAAATGGAAGACATTTGATCATAAGCCTCATAGAGCTAGTGAGGAAAACGGGTGTCAGCTGAGAGCTGCCTGCATTTTCTGGGCACTCTGGTTTTCACAAAATCCAGTTGGTATGAACAAGGGAGGAAGAAGCATGATGCATATAATGGGCATCTCTTCGATGTGCTGAGACTTTCACTAGATCTGTGACACCCAGGCAGGTGCTCATTTATAGGGTTGGATGAGACTAACTGTTGAGGCTTTGGGCCAATACAAGTGATTATGAAAAAACTTCAGAAACATAGGTGGGGTGGAAGTGGCTGGCTATGACCCAGCAAGAGGTGCCAGGAGGCTCTGAGCAGAGATTCTGGGGTCCTGAGCATTTTGAATTTGTGCTGTGATTTTCATAGCAGCTTGAAAGTGCAGTAGCAGATGCCATTTGTGTTTTCACAAGAAACAAAGAGCTGGTCAAATGAAAGTTGGCTGGGACAGGAAGGGGGCCCTGGAGAGATCTGAAGCGTTGACCATGTGCTAGAAGGGCAGTCACTAGGGAACTTGATGTTGGGAATAACCCTGAGGCTCATGATGACTCTGAGAAACCAAAACTTTAAGGGAAATCAAAAGCTAACATTTGTTTTTCACATCAAATTTTGTAGTTTCTGGTGTTAGTAAAGCTAATATTTAGCAAATGATGCCTTTTCAGTGAACAAAATTATTCTTCAAAGTTCCTAGAATCAAAAGTCCCTGAATCTCACAAAAGAACTTGTGAGATTCACTGAGGCTGTAGGTTAACTTATTTTCTCAGCTTGGAATAAGGATCAGCAGTGCTATCTCAAAGGAGCTGGATAATAAAATAAGATGTCCAATCAGCTCCCTTTACCCCTTTTACTACTTCTTGTAGGATCTCGGGATCGTGGAGCTTCTGGACCTGATGTGGGCACTTAGTTGTTGACGGACTCTCCCTGCTTCTCTACTGCTTTGGGTGATCCTGTGCCCAGACTGTTATCTGGGGATTGTGACTTGTAGGGTCCACCATAGAGCCAGAGCAGATGCTGGAGAGTTTCACAAAATCCTCAGTCTGAGTATAGTCTCACAGATAATGTCAAGAGGATAGTGGAAAATGAGAAAAATAATGCAGAAAAGTGATCAAAACAGAAAGTGAATCTCCAGTCTTTGCCAACTGGTACCTATCTGGATCAGACTGTTGTGCCTATCTTATTATAGTGACTTGCTGTGCTTGCAAAGGAAAGACCACCAAATCCCATTGAATTTCTAGCATCATATCTTTAAAAAAAAAAACAAGGTACAGTTTGAAGATCAAAACTGACTTACTGGGAGGAACAGAAAAATTTGGCTTCTGCTACAGATTTACATGATTAAAAGGAAGTTTTAATTGCCATGATTCCACCCTCAACCTCCCAACCATTTTGAAAGTATGAAAACCTTCAGGACAACAATTTATTACTGGAGTTGCAGAAGAAAACATATTTCCTATTTTGATTTAATCACCATACTTATTTAATGAGTGTATTATGTGCATCTTTTTCTCAGATTGTCTTTAACTTTGTTTTTACGATGACCTTCAAAATAAATTGTTAAATGTCAAACAAAAATAAGGTGTCCACTTTTGGAAGAACAGGAAAAACTTTGCCTCTGATTCCCTTATTTCTGACGATCACCAAGGACACAGGAAAACACCTCATCCCTAATACTTGCTGGGTGGAGAGAGAAAAAGTCAGAAATTCCCTGATAGTTTTCTTGAATGGAATGTGTTCTGTTTTATTTCATATATTTAAAAGTTGCCCCAAATCGTTCTGTAAAGGGAAGGAAGGAAAGAGAGAGAAAATGCTTCATTATCACAGTTGCTGAAGGGCAAGAGAGAGGGAAGGAATGCCAACCTCAGTTCTACAATTGTGCAAGCACTTGAAGAAGCTTGTGTCATAGACCAGTAAGAAGGAATAAGTTCTAAGAAGCATGGATGGGAAAAGGCATTTAAAGATCAGGTGGTAACTCAGACTGAAACAGGACTTTCTGTGCTTATGCCCATTTGTTTATGACAGCCACAAGGTATGTCCTAAAGTAATTTATGAGTTGTTTTCAGTTACAATGACATTTAGGTGCTATCCGAAACACCTGTTGCAAATGTACCTGTAACATTCAGTATGGGGGAAGCACTGAGACAAAGCTATTTTCACAAGAGAATAGCAATGTGAAAGGTATGGTCTCACTAGGTACATCTTGTAAACATGCACAGAAAACATTAACAGCCATGTTGGCCATGTCCTTCTATGGTGGGAGGGAGTAGACCTGCTCGTCTTGTCTCTGCTTCCTCTTTAGTAAATTCTCCCCTTAACCCAACCTGTTTGTAAGCCATTCTTTGAGCTGCAGAATATTGTTTCAAAGAAAGGGTAGCCTTCCCTGACTTTCACTGATGTTTTTTTTATTTTTAGAAGTCTCTACAGCTTATTAATGTTATTAAAATGTTTTTAAAATATTATTTAAACCCCCCCCCCCCCGCCATACTACCATTCTCCCCAAGTCTTTACCAAAAGCACTGAGCTGTGGGCATGGTGAGTCCAGAATCCACCTTTTCTTGGATGCGGGGAGGCTCAGCAAATAAAATAATGGAGGCAGTCAACATGGCCAGAGTGCAAAAATTGCAAATGCAAGAAGAAGGAAAATCAGAGATTCTGCTCTATGTGTGATGAGTAATATTGCAAGTACTGTACTTTACAGAAGCAACAGTAAAATGATAAGATAATAGGCTTTTATCATATTGAGAATTATGAGTAAAAGTGGAAATAAAAGTGTATGGAACTTGTTTAGTAAAAGATAGTGAACTTATTATAGGGTTACACAAACAAGCCCCTGCACATTTAAATGACAATTTACTCTGACACTTTGAAATTATTAATGAACTGTCTTCTTGTCTTCTAATTCTTTTTTAAATCCTCACTCAAGGTTTTTTTTTCCTTGCTTTTTACAGAGAGAAAAAGGGATAGAGAGAAACATTGATGTGAGAGAGAAGCATCAATCGGTTGCCTTTTGCATGTGCTGTATAATAGACTCCTTGACCAGGGATCATATGCTCCCAGACAGGGGACCTAACCCACAATCTAGGTATGTGTCCTGACTGGGAATAGAACCCACAGCCTTTTGCTTATAGGACGATAACCAAACCACCTGAGCCATAGCAGCCAGGGCTGATCTTCTAATTCTTAAGAAACCTTAAGAAAAATCTTCAGAAATTCAATCAACGTTTTTTTTTAAAGAAAATGTTCCTTTTGTCTCTGGTATTCTTATATGTCATTCTGATGTGATAAAGTGTATGTTCACCCCATTGTCCTACATGGTGCACGTATAAGACCTTGATGTGGACCCAGCAGTCTAGGTCTTAAAAACCCTCCATAATTCTGATGCATCTCCAGTGTGAGGGCCAGTGCTTTAGATTAACTTTCACCTTCAGCCACAGAATAAGTTCAGGTGGCATGGTACCATGGTACTGCAGGGGTGGTCTAGGCCAGAAGTTCTCAAGGTGTGGTCCCTGGAAGCTTGTGAGAAATGCAAGTTCTTGGGCCCTATCCAGGCCACCTCCTCATAAACTTTGGGCCTGGATCCCCAGCCAAGATGGAGGCATAGGTAGATATACTTTGCCTCCTCTTACAACGAAAAGAAGGACAACAATGTATTTAAAAACAAAACAAAATAAAAAACAACCAGAAATTCCAGAAAATCAAACTGTATGGAAGTCTGACAACCAAGAAGTTTTCATCCAGAAACTTTCATCCAGACTGGTAGCAGGGGCAGAGATGGTCAGCTGGGGTGAAGAGGATGCATGGCAAAGCAGTGGTTAGCAGACTGGGGCGAGCGAGGCAGCAGCTGGTGGACCAGCAGTCCCATATTCACCTGTGGATAAACTGGGAGGAACAACTGGGAAGCAAGACAGACCAGGCAACTCAGGGTTCCAGCATGGGAAAAGAAAGCCTCAAAACCTCTGGCTGTAAAAATTCTATGGGAGTTGAGGCAGCAGGAGAAACTCCCAAACTCACAGGAAAATTTGTTGGAGAGACCCACGGGGTCCTAGAATGTACACAAGTCCACCCACCTGGGAATCAGCACAAGAAGGGCCCAATTTGCTTGTGAGAAGTGGGCGAAGTGACTGAAAGCCAGCTGGGAGCCAAGCAAGCTGCAATGTTCCCTTTTGGACCCCTCCCCCACATACAGCACCACAACAGAGTGACATGGGTTCCTCACCCTGACAAATATCTAAGGCTCCTCCCCTTACAATGTAACAGGCATGCTGAGACAAAAACAAATATATATGTATGTTTGTACATATATATGTATGTGTGTGTGTGTGTGTGTGTGTGTGTGTGTGTGTGTCCCAAATGAAAGAAAGGATCAAAGCTCCAAAATAGAACTAAGCAATGAAGAGATACCCAACCTATCAGATGCAGAGTTCAAAACATTGATAATCAGGATGCTCACAGAAATGGTTGAGTTTGGTCACAAAATAGAGGCAAAGTGAAGGCTATGCAAAATGATATAAAGCAAAATATACAGGTAACCAACAGTAATACACAGGAAACCAGGACTCAACTCAGAAATTTGGAACAGAAGGAAGAAATAAATATTCAACCAGAACAGAATGAAGAAACAAGAATTCAAAAAAATGAGGAACCTCCAGGACAACTTTAAACATTCCAACATCCAAATCATAGGGGTTCCAGAAGGAGAAGAGGGAGAGCAAAAAATTGAAAACTTATTTGAAAACATAATGAAGGAGAACTTTCCCAATCTGGCAAAGAACATGAACTTCCAGGAAGTCCAGAAGTTCAGAGAATCCCAAAGAAGTAGACCCAAGGAAGCATACACCAAGGCACATCATAATCACATTATCCAAGATTGAAGATAAGGAGAGAATCTTAAAAGCAGCAAGAGGAAAGGAGACAGTTACCTACAAAGGAGTGCCCATTAAGACCATCAGCTGATTTCTCAAAAGAAACCTTACAGGCAAGAAGGGACTGGAAGGAAGTATTCAAAGTCATGAAAGGCAAGGACCTACATTCAAGTTACTCTATCTAGCAAAGCTATCATTTGGAATGGAAGGGCAGATGAAGTGCTTCCTAGATAACGCCAAGTTAAAGAAGTTCATCATCACCAAGTCCTTATTATATGAAATGTTAAAGGGACTTATCTAAGAAAAAGAAGGTGATGAAAAGTATGAACAGTAAAATGACAACAAACTCACAACTATCAACAATAAACCAAAAAAACAAAACAAAACAAAAAAACCCCAAAACAAATAAAGAGAGAACCAAATTAAGCAAACAACTAGAACAGGAATGGAATCACAGGAATGGAGATCACATGGAGGGTTGACAGCAGGCAGGTGGAAAGGGGAGAATGGGGGAAAAGGTACAGGGAATAAGAAGCATAAATGGTTAAGTACAAAATAGACAGGGGGAGGTTAAGAATAGTATAGGAAATGTAAAAGCCAAATAACTTATATGTATGATCCATGGACATGAACTAAGCAGGGAGGATGCTAGTTACAGGGGGAATACAGGACAGAAGGGAGTAAAGGGAGGTAAATGGGACAATTATAATAAAATAATCAAGAAAATATATTAAAAATGTATATTGGATCTAAAAAAATACTAGAAAAATTACTTTTGGACTACAACTCTTACTTGATTACCATTTTCCCAAACCCCTTACCTACACTTTTCTTCACTTTATAAAAAGGTTAGCTTGAGGTGAGGTGTTAAGACAGTTTTTGAAGATACATAGCCTACTGTCTTCTCAGATCACTGGCATCTGAATAATGTGCTCATGAAGATTCAATCCTTGTTTCTACTTCTTGGTTCTACACACTTGGTAGTGACAAGCAGCACAAATGCTGACTTTTCTGTTTTACAATAGAGAGACTACCAGGAGAAAATTAAATTTAATTTTGTACATTTTAGAATAAAATAAAGCTCAAAGGGCAGCCAGTAATAGAAGGTTATATGACATATTAAGCTAAAGAGAAGGGGCTGGTTAGTCTGGATTTTAAGGGGAGGAAGTCAATTTATGTGGAGATGAAAAAGCAAATGCTTGGTAAACAAATGTTCGCTATGCCATGTAGAGACAATGGGACAACTGTAATAGCATAATCAATAAAATATATTTTTTAAAAAAGAAACTTTGGGCCCGCAACCCAGCAATCTGTTTTAACAATCCCTTTAGGTGATTTGGAAGCCTGTGAGTACTTGAGAACCAAGCTTTTAGACTTGTTTCTCAAAAGTCTCTGTGTAAGGATCACCTGGGGATCTTATTAAAATGCTATTTCCATTCTGTTTGTAAGTCTTGAGTGTCTGCTTTTCTAACAAGTTTCCAGGTGCTGCAAAAACTGTGGACCCATGGACCACCCTTAGAGCAGCGAGGTTCTGAAGTATTATGATCACTGTAAATTTGCACCCTCTATTACAAGTGTATAAAAGGGCATTCTAATTTAAATGTCATCCTTTTGTGGATGAGCTACAGTGAGTCAGGGTCTAAAATGAATTACCTTTTTGAGTAAACCTGATGATATTGTGAGTTCCTGACTGCAAAAGCCTGAGGAGATAACTTTTGTTGTTGTTTGATTTCTTTTGGACCTATAATAGGCACCTAATAAATGCTACAGAAAGAGCGAATAGAGACCCCGTTGTGATTTTTCCAGGGACCCATGCCTGAATGGCTAGGCAGCATCACTCTGCTGAATCTTTTTTAATGACAAAAAGGTGTTGAGCTGGAGGGGCGCACACTTACAGGCACCTGAGGGAAGAGTCAGGCTCAGCACCAGAGTTCCCTGAGGATACTCCTTCTGTGGACATGGCTCATTTTTTTCTCTAGTTAAATCCAACTTCTTATCAAATTTCATTTCTTATATGCCTCAGTGCACTCAGCACTAATCATTTTTGCTAAATTACATTTCTTCCTCTAATTATTCCTTTCTCTAACTGCAACTGAGGCAAAAATGCACTTCCTGAGACTGAGTGGGGAGCTGTATCAAGGCCACTGCAGCCTTCCTTTTTAAGGAGGAAAGTATGGTGTTTTCTTTCTTTCTTTTTAAAATTTTTTTATTTTAATTGTTGATCTTGTACAGTTTTCTGTCTTTTACTCCCACCCCAGCCCACCACCCCAGTCCTCCTCACCTCCCTCCCATTTCCACCCCCCATAGTTTTTGTCCATGAGTCCTTTATACTTGTTCCTGTAAACCTTTCCACTTTTCCCCTGAAATTCCCTCCCCTCTCCCCTCTGGTCACTGTCAGCCTGTTCTCAGTTTCAGTGTCTTTGGTTATATTTTGCTTGTTTGTTTGTTTTGTTGATTAGGTTCCTGTTAAAAGTGAGATCATATGGTATTTTTCTTTCACTGCCTGGCTTATTTCACTTAGCATGATGCTCTCCAGTTCCATCCATGCTGTTGCAAAGGGTAGGAGCTCCTTCTTTCTTTCTGCTGCATAGAATTCCATCGTGTAAATGTACCACAGTTTTTGATCCATTCATTTATTGATGGGCATCTAGGTTGCTTCCAACACTTGCTAATGTAAATTGTGCTGCTATGAACATAGGGGTGCATAGGTTCTTTTGGATTGGTGTTTCAGGGTTCTTAGGATATACTCCCAGCAGTGGAATTGCTGGGTCAAAAGGTAGATCCATTTTTAGTTTTCTTAGAAAATTCCATACTGTTTTCCATAGTGGTTGTACCAGTCTGCAATCCCACCAACAGTGCACTAGGGTCCCCTTTTTTTCACAACCTCTCCAACACTTGCTGTTTGTTGCTTTGTGATGGTCATTCTGACTGGAGTCAAGTGGTATCTCATTGTGGTTTTAATTTGCATCTGTCTGATAGCTAGCGATATCGAGCATCTTTTCGTGTGTCTCTGGATCCTCTGTATGTCCTCCTTGGAGAAGTGTCTGCCCAAGTTCTTTGCCCATTTTTTAATTGGGTTGCTTGTCTTCTTAGAGTGGAGTCGTGTAAGTTCTTTTTATATTTTGGAGATTAAACCCGTGTTTGAGGTATCATTGGCAAATATGTTTTCCCATTCAGTTGGTTCTCTTTTTATTTTAATACTGTTTTCTTTGGCCGTGCAGAAGCTTTTTATTATGATGACATCCCATTTGTTTATTCTTTCCTTTATGTTCCTTGCTTTAGGGAACATATCAGTAAAAATGTTGCTGCATGAAATATCTGAGATTTTCCTGCCTATGTTCTCCTCTAGGACTTTAATGGTGGCATGGCTTATATTTAAATCTTTTATCCACCTTGAATTTATTTTTGTGTATGGTGTAAGTTGGTGCTCGAGTTTCATCTTTTTTGCAGGTAGCTGTCCAGTTCTCCCATCACCACTTGTTGAAAAGGCTATTTTTGCTCCATTTTATGTTGCTTCCCCTTTGTCGAATATTAATTGACTATAGAGACGTGGGTTTATTTCTGGGCTCTCTGTTCTATTCCACTGGACCACACGCCTGTTTTTATGCCAGTACCAGGCTGTTTTGATTACAGTGGCCTTGTAATACAGTTTGGTATCAGGTATTGTGATCCCTCCTACTTTGCTCTTCTTTCTCAAGATTGCTGCAGCTATTCAAGGTCGTTTATTGTTCCATACAAATTTTTGAAGTGTTTGCTCTATATCTGTGAAATATTCCATTGGTACTTTAATAGGTATTGCATTGAATCTGTAAATTGCTTTGGGAAGTATGGACATTCCGATCCATGAACACAGTGTATGCTTCCATTTGTTTGTGTCTTCCTTGATTTCTTTCTTCAGTGCTGTGTAGTTTTCTGCATACAGATCTTTTACCTCCTTGGTTAGGTTTATTCCTAGGTATTTCAATTTTCTTTTTGCTGTATCAAATGGGATTTTTTTCTTGATTTCTGCTTCTGCTGTTTCATTGTTGGTATACAAAAATGCCTTTGACTTCGGGATATTGACTTTGTATCTGGCTGTTTGGCCAAATTCATTTATTAGGTTGAGCAGTTTTTTGGCTGAGTCTATGGGATTTTCTATGTACACTATCATGTCATCTGCAAACAATGATAGTTTTGTTTCCTCCTTTCCAAGTTGGATGCCTTTTTATTTCCTTTTCTTGTCTAATTGCTGTGGCTACGACTTCCAATACTATATTAAATAGAAGTGGTGAAAGTGGACAACCTTGTCTTGTTCCTGATCTTAGTGGAAAAGATTTTAGTTTTTGCCTGTTGAATATGATGTTGGCTGCAGGTCTCTCATATATGGCCTTTATTATGTTGAGGAATGCTCCCTCTATTCCCACTTTGCTGAGTGTTTTTATCATAAATGGGTGCTGTACCTTATCAAATGCTTTTCCACATCTATTGATACGATCATGTGATTTTTGTCTTTGCTTTTGTTTATGTGATGAATTACATTTACTGATTTGGGAATGTTGAACCATCCTTGCATCCCTGGGATGAATCTCACTTGGTCATGGTGTATGATCTTTTTAATGTATTGTTGGATGTGGTTTGCCAATATGTTGTTGAGGATTTTAGCATCTATGTTCATCATCGATATTGGCCTGAAGTTCTCCTGCTTCGTTGTGTCTTTATCTGTTTTTGGGATTAGGATGATGCTGGCTTCATAAAAATGGATGTGTTTTCTTGTTCCTCTTTCCCCCTTGTCTCCATTACCACCTCTTAGTGATTCTGGGTCTACATCCTTTATTTTAGACAAATTGATCTTTTTCTCTACAGAAGGTCTCCCAACCAACCCCCTTGTTCATTTATTCATTCTTTCACATCCTGTTGGTGAATAAGATGCTAATCCTTGCCCATGAAAGGCTGGTAACTTCTTTTTCACAGTGTCTTTTCTTGTTGAGAAGCTCCAGACTTCCACTTTCTGTAAATCTCAGGAATGAAAGGGGATGGGCAAATCAACCATTCCACCATTAGAAGACTCAAATACTTACAAAAATCAGTGTGATTTGAACTAAATCCTGTTCCTTTGGATGATTTGGTTCACTCAGGAAGCAGTGAGGACCCTCTTCTGGTTAGTTCCAGAAGACTGACTTTGCTGAGGTTTGTTGGGAGGTGCTGCTGGCTCTACTGGTGCTCCTAGGATAGCCTCAGCCTTCTGTGCAATTCAGCCTGAGCAACAGCTCAATGAAATGGGATTTGAAGCTTCTGGAACTCGTGTCAAACCAGCTTATTTTGCTGCACATGGAGCTCTGTTCCGCAAGCATCTACTAAGACATTATAAAAAATGAGTAAAGAATGTGTAAAACTTTCATACTTCTATTTTTTTAGGGCAACGAAATGTTTGATTCCACAAACGGACCTGTAATTAATACCCACAGGAAGAAACTAAGAAATAGATTTTGTTCCTGTCACCCTTACAATAAAATTGAAGTTAAGCAAACTGGAATGAGGCCTTTTAAAGTTAACCCTAAACACTACTTAGAGTGCCTTGTGCTCTGGTGTTGAATTGCATGACTATGTGCATTGTATAGCATTAGTCTATGCTGCCCTGTGACAGAATGCAGCAGGCATGACTTGTCAGCCCGTGAACAGCTCGACCTCTCTGAAGACAATGGCATTAGCCTCCTGGCAGTTCCTCACCTGTTTCAAATATTTTGTATAATACTTTTATAAAGCCTCCACATCTATGCCCTGGTGAGAACGAGAATTCAATTTCACAAGTAGGAAAATGGTTCAAGGAATGTCCAGCAGTCCCATCAATCCACTTGCATATTTGCAGAATTGTTTTTGAAATTGTGATATGTAGACTTTCATTCCTTTGTAAATATGTGCTATTAAATGTATGGCTTGATTTAGGCATGGATTGTGGCTAAATTATGGTGACTTTGTGTATCATAACTGCCCTGCCTGGTTCTAAACCTTTATCTTGCATGAATGTGTACTTCCTCATCTCCCCCTCCCCAATCATTCTAAAGTTTACAAAGTGAGATGTGTGGATGCCTCTCTTAGGCCACATCAGGTGCACCCCCAACTACAGAGCTCTTTGCAGAGAGAATATAATTCACTCACCAGTGGCAGTACCCTCTGAGGTGCACACTGACAAGGACAGGGTACAGCCCTGGGGGAAGCAGCAATTCAGTGTGCTTGCTGGAGGGAGAGTCAAGGACATGCCTAGATAAAGGTTGCTGAAGCCACCACATCCCTATCTCTGAGGTCCTTTGGCTGGGGCTCTGTTTGGAACATAAGGAAGTCACCCAAGACCTTCTGGGTGCAGGCAGAGCTTGGTGTTTTCTGCCTTTCTGCCCCATCAGCACCCTATTCCAAGGCCCGGGTTTGTTTTTCTGAGCTGCTCTCTGTACCCCATCTGCTATCACCATATTTGAAAAAAAGAAAAAGTGAAAAGGCAAAAAAATTTCCCACAGGAAGTCTTAAATAGGTGTCAGATCAATCTTCCTTCCCTCATTCCCTGAGGACTTCCATATTTCTTAGACCTCAGTGCAAGCAGAGGTGCCTCTCAACTGGCCCTGTATCTATTCAAGAACATTTGGGGGGTTTTGCCTGGTTCCTACTCACATGCCCAGACCCCTTTATGGGCACCTGTTGTTAATCCATCTCTTATTTAAGAATGTATATACATATTGGGCTTGTCTTAGATAGGTGCATGAACGTCTATTGCCACTTTGCTGTTGTCTAACACATCAAAACTTTGGACAATGTTACATAGAGGTAGTAGCCTTGTCATTTTTTTCTGAGGATTGTTGAGTTTAAGGTGAAAACCCATTTTTTTCTTTAAATAACCTTAAAGGAAATGCCTTTTCTGTATTTTCTCACATGCAATGACAATTCTTTGACGTTGTTTTGACACTGACATCTTGGTTTAGTCTGAGGTTAGGTATGAGACTCTAAGAAACAGGACAGGATTTATGAATCCAAAAAAATTCAGTGCTGCTATTCATGCAACAATAATGTTTTCTCCTCCAGACAACAAAGGATTTTTGGAGAAGCATTTCCTGGATATGAGAGTTTGGGGGTTCCTCTGCCTGCCTGACCCTCACACTCCCACTTTGCACTCCTGTCTCCACAGCCATGTGGGTTATTCACTGGCATAATTCAGCTGCTCCAACTGGAGAACAGATGGCAAGGCCTTGGACAGAGAAGCAATGGGCTGCCTCTTCCTCATGGAAATGAATTCTACGCATGTGAAAATGCCCTGTTGTCAGGAAAATAGGGCAGGGAAGCATATCTGAATGCAGCCTTAGTTGGAGATGGTTCTGCAATTCGGGTTGTACTTGTGTTGATCTTAAGTCCTTTTTGTGGCTCTTCAGAGTTCTCCTATATTCTGCAGAGCTCATCTTTCTCAAGCACAATGTTGGCATTGCCTAAATCCAGCCATTATGCACAAAGAAATTGGCCCATGATGGATGCTCAGTGGCCTCGGCTGAGCCTTGAAGCTGGTGTCCTCTGTCCCTGCTCTTTCCTATCTCCTCTTGGTTGTATGGCCTCATGGCTGCACAGGTTGACACTTCCCAGCTGCAAGCTCAGATGCCAGACACTGGAATGTGTTTTTCTAGTAGTGGCAGCTGTGGCCACAGGAGGAGTGTGGGGGCCCATGGAACTCACTCCCTCATTTGCTTCCTTGCTGGCTCTGAAGACAGGCTGACAATCTGTGGCTGCTTTGCTGGATGCCATTGTGCTTTGACTTGCTTTTATGGCACAGACTTTACTGGCTCTGGATGTCAAGTTTCTGTGCAAACCTGCCACAGTGCATGCTGACTTGGTTAACTGAATAGCCACAGTAAGACCTTGCTGTATCTCTTAATTCTCCAAGTTCTTCAGTAGGATGGAATGGAGGAGCCAGCCAGAATTATGGCAGGATAGGAGCCAAGTTCTCCTCCTGAGTGAGGAGAGACTGGACCAACTGAAAGGCATGAAGAGAATATTTGTCTGTCTTTGGATGATGTCCTTCTGCAGGGGTGGGACAAAGATGAGGTGGGTTTCTTTCCTCACATAATGCAAAAAGGATAGTGTGTTTCCTGGGTTTCAGAGCCCTGAAATGGTTGGAGTGAGAGACAGAAATTCCTTTCACAGCCTGAGCAATTCAGGGGCACTGGCTGCCAAGTAGAGTCCTTTGCAGTAGAGCAGATTTTGGAAGCTTTGCAGCCTGATCATGTGGGCTCCATAAAAGCTGATAAGAAGATGGGAGGAAAGTAGAGAAGAATGTCTTTCTGGGACCATAGAATACCAAATGCAGAAGGACCTAGTCCCTGCTCCTTGTAAGCCAATTTTGTGGCAAGTTATTGAGTGATTGTGCTTGGAAGCTGGGAGAGGTCACAGAGTCTCTGTCTCCTGTGCCCAAAGGACTTCATTTGGAGTTATCTCTTGTGGGTGAGCAGCATAAAGGAGCTCAGGAAGTTCCATGTGGTAAGAGGGCTATCAAGCTGTGCTCTGAGTATGGCTGGGTCTCCTTTTATGGCCCCATCCATATCTCTAACCACTCCCCACCCCTCCTATTCTCTGTTCTGGCCACTCAGTTCTCTCTGTGCACCATCCTTCTCCTTGGGACATTTGCATGGGCTATCTCTCCTCTTTGAGCACCTGTTTTCTGTTCTTCATACCAAACTGTTCCTGAATTATCTCACAGAATTCAGCCTCCGCATCATCTCCTGCAGGGAGCGTTCCCAGATGCTCAAGCCTAGGGATAGTGGTCCTGTTAAGGTTCCCAAAGCAGCCTGTACTTCTCTCCATTAGACTCTGCCTTTGCCTGGACTCTAACTTACATCTATGACTTCTCTTCTTGTTTGCTAAACTTCACTCAGGAAGGGACATCTAGATGGTGATTGGTATACAATAGGTTTTTAAAAAATAGTGGTTGAATGATTGAATGCAAGTGTAGGTTCTATTGACCTTTCCTTTCTAGACTCAGTTCATGCCTAAAACATCTTGAAGGAATGGGTTCTTGTAGCTGAACATTATAATAATAATTGCTACCATTTTCTGAGCACTTATGTGTAAGGAACTATATAGGAACCTTATACACACATGTGAACATAACAATGCTGCAAAGTACGTGCTGTATTTCCATTTTTCAAACTATGTTATGCTGATGATAGATCTTCTCTTCTAGCAAAACAGAGATGTTCAGAGGCTTGGTGGCACTGTCATTGGCCTTCCTTTGGCCTCAGTCACTGTCAGTGATCTCTTGTATCAGACAGGATGAGCTAGATCAAAACAAAATGGTCTTTATTTTCCATTAACACTTTGTCTCTCTTTCAGGTAGATGGGGCACTCTGCTTGCGGTAGTCACTCAGGACCCTAGGATAACTGAGTGGCCACCAGTCCATATGGTGATGGTTTCATGTCAGAAAAAGGTGGAACTGTAGGGTTTCACACAAGCAACGATATGATTCAGCCATTTTTAATCACCGGTCATGGGCTATGATTAGAATTTTGTCATCCTAGAAACAAAGGGCAAGATGGACTAGTGCTCATGTCTCATCAACCTGATGTTGGACACTCACTGGATGCTGGTTCAAGGATCACTTGGAGCAATGTGAAGCTGTTTCTCTAATAGTGTCATCCAAGTTCCCAAAGTTGACTGTTTCACATGTAATACTTTCTTACCTCCATCAATGATTACTCTTACTCTTCAAGGCATCTCAGTCAAGAAGAAAGTTATAGCTATAGATTAAAAGGAAAACAGCCCTTCCCAGTGTGGCTCAGTGGATTGAGAGCTGGCCTGTGAACCAAAGGGCTGCTAGTTCAATTTCTAGTCAGGGCACATTCCTTGGTTATGGGCCAGGTTTCCAGTTGGGGGCATGTGAGGGGCAACCACACATTGATGTTTCTCTCCCTCTCTTTCTCTCTCCCTTCCTCTCTGGCTAAAGATAAATAAATAAAATCTTATAAAAATAAAAGGAAAACATACTCTGATATCTCATCAATTCACGTCCATCCCTTTAAGCCACATTGGAGTGAACTTACAAGCAGCAAACCTCTTGGCTGTAAGAATTAGTGGCCTAAAGATACAATAGGAGACCAGTAATTCATGTTTCTGATTTACCTGCAGCTCTGCTCATTTAGCCTCACTTAGCCTCATTTAGCACTGGGGTGCCAGTGTGCATGGCTTATGTTGCTATCATTCATATTATTTATGAAAAATGCTGAGCTATTGCAAAAGTAGGGATTCCTAGATTCCTTTGTTCACTACAGTGAACTCAACATTGGCAACTCTCCTGATCTACTGTGGAACAGATCTTTCATGTTTATTTCTTTGGAGCATCCTATCTGTTTTTGTTCAGAAATATCAAATGCTGAAAATCATTATATTGGATTACTTAGTGGGTCAGTCAAACATTTGACAGGGGGTTCCTGCCCTGTGTGGGAGAGTCAGGGCACAGAGACCAAAGAGCCTGGTTTCTGCCTTCAAGGATTTCGAACTGTAGTAAAGAATTAGAGAACAAATAGATAAGAAGGGAGTGGTTTAGATGCTATTATTATAATTTTTTTTCTGAGCAACAGTATATACCTAGGAGATTATGTACAAAATAAAACATTCCTGGAATTTTCTCCTGATCTTTAGCCTCCTTCTTTAGTACATGAGAATGCCCTATGAATTCATTTGTAAGATCAAAATATTTAGTTTGTGAGATGGTATGGTCCTGGAGGCAACTGTCTTGGTATCCTGTTGCCTCCCAGAGTGTCTGGAACACAGTAGGTGCTCAGTAAATGGATCTCAATGAATAAATTCAGAAATCAGGCATTATAGTTGAACCAAACATGCTGATACATATGTATTTTTAAAAATTTTATTGAATTTACCAGGGTGATATTGATCAATAAATTGTAGGTTTCAGGTGCACAATTCTATAACACATCATCTGTACATTGTATTATGTGTTCACTACTCCAAGTCAAGTCTCTTTTCATTACCATTTATCCCCCCTTTACTTTCTTCTGCCTTTCCCTACCCATCCCCATTCCCCACTTTTGCTCTGGTATTCACTGTACTGTTTTCTGTGTCTACGAAGATTTTTCTTTGCTTAATCCTTCACTTTTTTAACCCAGCCTCCAAATGCCACCCTGATCTGACAGTTGTCAGTCTTTTCTCTGTATCTATGAGTCTGTCTCTATTTTGCTTGTTAGTTTATTTTGTTCATTAGATTCAACATGTAAATGAAATCATATGGTAGTTTTCTTTCTCTAACTGGTTTATTTTGCTAAGCATAATACTCTCCCAGGTCCATCTATGCTGTGAAAAAAGGTAAGATTTCATTCTTTTTTATGGCTGAGTAGTATTCCATTATGTAAATGTACCACAGGTTTTTTATCCACTCATTTACTCACACTGATACATATTGACTAACTACTATACTACTACAATGTTATACCACTACAGTACTACTCGGCTACAACACAAAAGCATTACAAATTTCAATACTATAACACCACAGCACTACAATACCATAGCACTATAATGCCTCAGTAGTATCATGCTACAACACTATAGTACTACCCTACTATAATACTAGAGCAATACATTGCTACATTACAATATCAGCCCACTTCTTCCACACTAAAATGCCACATTATTATAATACTACATTACTACAATGCTATACTATCACAACACTGCAGTACTATTATACTATAGTACTACAATACTATGCTATTATAGTACTACACCACTACAACACTACAAGTCTATGGCACTACAATACTGTAGTATGAAATACTATAGCACTATGATATTACATTTCTACAACAGTACCTCACTACAACAGTATAGTGCTGTACTACCACAATATTGCAAGGAATATAGAGACTAGAAAGATGACATCCTTACTGCGTATGTGCAATATATAGTCATATTTTAAATACACCCACGTAAGTAAATATATTCACAATGTGTTTGTGTGTGAATGTACACATGGTTGTGTGTGTGTGTATACACATGCACAGGTAGGTTGCTGAAATGAAACTCCATTTGATGCTGCTTACTTAATGACACATTTTAATGACCCTGGAGTCCTTAGATAAGGCAATGGCACATATGAAACCACACGAAATTGCTGGTTTGCTTTAGTATCTGGTCTCCTGTGGCGTCCCTGGTAGGCAGCACCCTTTGCTGTGCTGTGGACCATTTATGCAGACAACATACTCTAATTTTAGCTTGAACAAACAAATGAATAATCTGTGATCACATGTAAAAATTGTCCTTAAAATTCAATTTAAGAGCAACCTAAATTTTTTTTCATGAGGTATACAAAGCCTACCTGGATATCATACTTTAGAAAAGATATAGCTTTTTAGAGAACTCCACTGGGTATGTCTGTATTACTCTGAAGAACTTCCATCCTAGGCTGTGCTGAGTGAAGCAGAAGGAGGCCAGCCCTGCCCTGCTTTTCAGGGTCAGTAGGGGAGATAATTAAAGTGGGAAATGGGTTATAACTGGCACACATTGGAAAGGGTGGGTTGCCGTGTCTTCCAGATTTCCCTCATAAAGACGAAATCACAGTCCTGAGTGTTAGTTACTGACGGGGGATAAATGTATCCTGAAGTCAAAGCCAAGTGAAGCCATTGTTATTCTGGACAGGGCCAAACTGATAAGGGGAGTTCTTTTCTCAGAAGAATGTCTTACTGTTTGGAAGTTCACTATCCACTTTGAGGGATTAAATAGAAGAATAATAAATTATCCTTTCTTTATATCTTGAGTATCTGCTGAAACAATTAGCACAGAATGGATATTGGATTCTTTTTATTTCATTTAGACAGGTAAGGAAAAACAACTCATGTCATGGAAAATGTCACTGAGACAAGAGCTTAGAGATGATTTCTTTCTGCTCAGAGCAGGGATTAATGAAAAAAAATCACCCCACTTGTGCTGCCCATGCTTGGAATCCAGGCCATATGCCTGCATTCCCCAACCTTCCTGCTCTTCTCCTCACAGGGTTGTAGGGAGAATGTCTGGAGACACAGAAAGACAATGGTTCAGGAAAATGTACATCCCTGTACATTGAGCCTACCCTGGGGAAACCTTGGCTCTATGACTGATGGATGGCTGGTGACATTGAGGTACTACCACATGGGCCCCACCAGCGTGGGATCAGGCAGAGCCTTTGCCTTGACACTATCCATCCTCCATCACTGCATGGTTGTTGTAAAGTTCAAATACAGTGGTGAGTGTGAAAATGCCATGCAAGAATGTCTGGCCTGGTACAGATGTACATGTGTCTATGGCCACTTCACCTGGTGGTGTGTGTCCAGTTCCTCCTAATCACACTTCCTATTCCCTTCCAAGGAAGGCAAGAGAGACTCAGATTTTCAAGTTTTAGGCAAAGTACGAAAAACATATGAAGGTTTGATCACAAAAGCAAGCATCCCACAGAAAACACAGAATGCAGCTGGACAAAATGGTGTCTGTAAGTTGGAAATTGTTAAAAGTGGAGCATGGCAGAACAGCCTGAGTGTCTTTGGATTGGTCCAACCCCTCTGGCCTTTCTCTCCCCTTTAGAATGTCATCTGTGGTTTCACATCTCTGAACACACAGACTTCTCATGATGATGTTTTGAATAAAACCTAGGTGTATCCTGAGAGTGTTAATATTAAAAAGCTATAACAGAACCTTCTCCAAGTCTTCTCAAAAACACTCCAGGAATCTCTTGAAGTGGCCACACAGTAAATAGGCTTGGTGACACCCACATTTTTCTCAAGTGGGGAGGAAAGTCCAGGGATGGCAAACCTTGCTGGTGGGGAGGCATGCTCTTGGTGAGTGGCTGACTAGTGAAATTCAAAGCTTTTGAATGCTTTCCACTTCCAAATGTGTGGACAGACAGAAATGCATTTGGGTCTCAATTACTCTTACACAACATGTGTCGGTGGTACCAAGCTTCTGATGTTTGTTAAAGAAATAGAAGAACATGTGGAAATGGAGATTCCTGGGTTGTACCTTGTGCTGCTGGGTCATTAAGGTTCCTGGAGCTCAGGAGTCTGCATGTTTGTAAGGCCTTGGTGACTCTGCTGGAGACATACACAGGATTACACTTTGGGGCTTAATGGCTTATGTTTTCAGGATAGAAGGGGAAAGTTTATTAAAGGCAAATTTACATGTAATAAACACTTCATGGGGTCACTGTTTATTCAGTAAAGGTGTTTCTGAGTGATGTCAGCATTACTGTGCTGAAGGAAGTGACTGGCAGATGGTATTTGATGGTGTTCTCCTCTGGCTCTGGCTGAGCTGTAAGGCCTGTGGTCTTATGTGACAGGATCATTTAGTGATTCACTCATCTGCAGAGCATCGGAACCCTGTCTGTTTCCTGCTTACCATGAGCAGCACGATAAGCCCCACTGTTATGCCGTGGCAAAGGCACCAACTCTTCAGAATAGATGATGTAAAGAGGGCTGCAGATTTGTCCTTTAGGTGGACCACTCTGGCCACAGTGTACGGGGAGGAATTTCAAGATGGTGGAAACCCTAGCCAGAAAGACCAATGGGGAAATCCTTTTGGATTCTAGGAGAGGTAAAAGTGTCACCAGAGCAGTGCAAGTAAGAATGAGGTGCAGGGTTGAGGAATATGTGATTCCTCATATTCTTCAGAAAGCTCAGAAGTGCCTTCCTGGACATAGGGAGATGAAGGGCCAGGGATTTAGGGCTTCTAGCTTAGGGGACTGGTGATTGGTAGGGTAGAGAGTACTGGGGATGGGTGCAGTTACTGGGAGTTTGTTCTAGATATGGGAAACTTCTATGTTTGTGGGGTATCACAGTGAAGCTACTCCATCCTCCCTTGACCCCCTAAGAGATTTAATTTGCCATCCAGGTGGTCCATGTTAGCCTCACTCTGAGTATCTTTTTTTAGGGGGCTCACTGTGTCACCAGCTTTGCTTCAGCTGCCCCTGTTCACATGGCACATGAGGCAGAAACATTTTTCTTTCCTCTCCTGGGTGGTTGTGGGATGCTGCCATCACTGGTGAGCAAAGACCTCACCTCCCCTGTTAAAGAAAAGGGTTCCATGCTCCCTGTCCTCAGGGAACAAGATACTTTTGGTTCTTCAGCATTCTCTCCTTTTAAACATGCACCTCTTTTAGATCTCTTGAGGGGACACACTGAGGGGCCGGTCTTCTTGGCTTGGGGTAGAACAGGTATGGCCAATCCATGGAGGAAACTTCTTTAAAGGTCTCATCACCCATCTTCTCTTTCAGAGGTTCATCTTTCCACTCAGTTCAGATGAGCTGCTGATGGGATGTGTCCACAATCTTTTCAGCTATTTCCTTCTTTGATGCTGTCCATGGAAGAAAGCACAGATCGTTTGTTTAAAACTGAGAAGAGTAAGAAGATGTGAACGTATAGAGGTTTTAAGAAATTCTCTGCAGTGAAAATTTTGGTTTAAAATCACTTAATAATGTTATGTGTTATTCTCTGAGACAGTTTTGGATTAGTTATGGAGCCCTCCCACAATCAGGAAAAAGATCTGGGCTTTCACCCTTGCTCTCTTACTCACTAGTTGTGAGACTCTCTGACCTTTGGTTTCCTTTTTTGGGAAAATAGTGTATGTATGCCTATTTTTTAGGGTCATCATGAAGATTAAGTGAGATAGCTTGTGAATAAGTGCCTACCACTAGACCGGGAGGAGTAGAATTTCATAATTGTTAATTTCCTACCAGTTGTCAGTTTCTTCCCTAGTTGAAAATTTGGGAGGAATGTAAATGTTATAGTACAGATAGAATTCCAGAAAAAACTTGTGTTATTCTGGCTGACAGAAATGCTGATTATGAAGGTGGTAGCTACTACATTGCTCTATCTATCTATCTATCTATCTATCTATCTATCTATCTATCTGTCATCTATCATCATCATCTATCTATCATCTATCTATCTATCTATATATCATCATCATCTACCTATCATCTATCTAATGTATCTATCATCTATTTGTCTATCCATCTGTCAATTCATCATTTATCTACCTACCTACCTATTTATTGTCTATCTATCTAATCTATCATCTGTCAGTCTATCAATATCTATCTACCTACCTAACCATTATTGATCTAATTATCTAGCTATCCATTATCTATCATCTACGCATCTATCATCTATCTATCTATCTATGTATCTATCTATCATCTATCATTATCTTCTACCTACCTACCTATCATCTATTTGTCTGCTTATCTATCCATTCATACACTCAACCACACATAAATACACAAAACACAAAAGCAAGTGTAAATAATTAAACTTGAGATAGCAGCTTTCCTCCCATTTGAAGGGTACTGTTTTAAATTTAAAGCATTTCCATTCGAGTTATTAAAAACATATGACAAACATGGATGTTTGACCTCCAGATTTGTCTTTCTAATTGTGTCCTACACAGCTCAGCAATGTCTCAACTCCCCTTAAAAGATTTCCCTTCATATTTGCTCCTTCTCTTAATACTTTTTAAATCTCAGTTAATGGTATTATTGTTTGTCTACAAAGACAACCAAGCTGGAGACCAAAGATATCCTGTATTTAGTTATCCTCTTTCTCATCCAGTCCCTGGTTTTTTCCTTTCTTTCCCAACAACATTGCTGTCCCCTCCTTGCCATATCTCTGTCCGTAGCTATATCTGTAGAAGTGGAAGTTAAGGGATCATTACTTGGAAGGGAAAATGGATTCTCCATTCTTTGAGATAACTTTCTCTAACAAATTCTAAAGTCAACTTGACAATTAAAGGCCTAGAGGAAGCTCTGAGAACAGGAGCTAACTTTTCCTGTGAAAAAGTTTGTCCTGGACAAATCCAAAGGTGGTGGGGTCGAGAGTGGGAGGCAGGGATGGGTGGGGTGGGGGGTAGTGGTGGGGTGAAAATGGAGACAAATGTACTTGAACAACAATAAAAAAAAGAGTATGTCCTGAGCAGGTCTCCTTCATGCTACCCTGTCCTCCAAACTTAGACCTAACCTGTACCTTTGAGGCTGTGAAAACTGTGACAAAAGCAGTTATCTAATTGCTATCACACATTTTGAGTTTCTTTCAGAAAATGAATATTTATACTTATTTAATGTATCTTTTATTTTCAGTTTCTATCTTCTTGTAAATCTTATTTTTATATCAATGTCTTCTACTTTCTAAGGTTTTCCCTTTTGTATTTTCCATTAGTCCCTGAAATCTCATGATATTAATTGTATTTTTTATTGATTGAAATATAATATTTTTAGAGAATTGTTATTTTCTTTTTCATGTTTACCTAAGGCACTTATGCATTCAAGTAAACCTTTTATGGATTAGACAAGTTCACAATGTTTCTACTATGCCCTTCATAGCTGTAGTTCCTTAACTATTAATAACACCCAATTAACTACTACATAGTAAAGCCATGGCTGCTGTTTGTCCTAGGTTCCTGAGAGTGAGCCCCTATGCTCTTGGAATGTCCTAAGTGATGGGAGCATCTTTGTTATTTACAATGGATTCCTCAGACCACACCAGAGTTTATGCTAATGAGGTGACTCTTGGTGGATCTTTAAACAGTTTTAGAAAGGAGGCTGGCCATGCTATAAAGACCAACCATGTGATTAAAGGGTTGGGGCTTTGAGCCAAGCGATACCAGCCTGACCTCTGGGGAGGGGACGGGGGCTATAGATTGAGTTCAGTCACATGGACAATTATATAATCAATCATGGTTATGTAATAAAACCCTCCAAAAAACCCTGGACACCCAAAGTTCAAATCAACTTCCTGGTTAGTGATCCTTATCCCCTCAGCCGTTTTGTGAGGATTGAATGTGTGAAGACTTAGAGCCCAACACACAAAGTGCTCAGAGATTTCTGTGAGTTAACTTATGCTAGAGTGGTGATGATAGCTAACCCTATCATGTATATGAGCCATGACCCAGTGCACATTAGAGCTAGAGTGGAGCCACTGGAGATGGTTGTGACAAGAAAATAGTAGGGGTCCTAATGTGAGTTCATCTGGACAGATTATCTTGGATTAGCTTGATGACTTTCCAACCAGAACTGTCTCCAGTAATACCACTGCCTCTGTATTAGCTGGTGATTTCTGCTGCCTATAGTTTAAACCTTGGGCAGTGAGGATGGGTGAGGAGGAAGGGAAGGAGAATTTCTTTCTCTGTATTTGAAAGGCTTTTTCCTGGTGTCCTCTTACATGAAGGGGGAACTGGATTTTACTATTTTGGTGGAACTTCACAAGCCTGGGTCTTTCTTTAGTTCAATACCTGGTTGTTTATTTTGGTCAAAAGGCATCATCCCCTTTAGTGCTCATTTACTTCCCAGAGAAATCTTACACTTGTTTTAAAATGATTGCAAATTTTTGGGCTCTTTGAAAGTGTGCTTTCTGTTGTGTTATAGAGGGAAATAAGATTGTATAACCTGGGGTGACTCGCTAGAGTTTGGTGAGTATTAATGGGAAAATACTCTGTAAAGATCAAAGACACTCTATAGTTTAGTTAGTGATTAACCCAGCTAATCCTGACATTCTGTGGTTGTCTGAGAACAGGAGTCCTTGGAGGGAAGGTAGAAGGAGCTACCTGGAACTGAGAGTGGCCAACCAAGCCACTTCTTCATCCCTTCCTGTTGTAAGGACAGGGACTCCCCAACTGTCAGGATAGCTGATCAGCATTGTCCTCAGCGATATCCCCGTAACATGTGATTCTATGAAATTTCCCATATTATAGTCAGAATGAAAGTATACTAAGTCTCCCTGCTCTCTGCTTAGGGCCTTTCCTTTGGGGCTGGTAGAATATTGCAGTGGCTCTCCTTTCACATTGTCTATAATGAAAGGATTTGATAAGCAAACTGCTGCTATCAACAAGACTTTAGGGAGAGGATTCGGAAAATGCAAACACTTGTCAGTACTTGCCAGTTACATGCAGATGGTGTGTACATCACAGGTGTGTTAAATGTGAAGTGTCTGTGGAACTACAGCTATGTGCTTGTGAGCCTTCTTGGAAGGTTCTTTTACGATCCCCACTTACAGACAAGGAAACTGAGGCTCGAAGTGACTCAATAGCTCTTCTAAGGTCACAGCCAATCAGCAGTAAAGCCATTCCATGTTGTCGGCAGTGAGTTTCATGAATTACATATCTGACTTGTAATGGTATGAAAACATTGGGTATGAATGTAAGGGCTTTATTTTTCTGGATGAGAAAGCCGGATATAAATGCTTCCTGGGGTTTGTTTAGCTATTCAATGACTGGACTCTGGGTTGGTAACTGTGACTGTAATGGCAAATTTACACATCATTTTCTCCAATGACAGTATTGAAATGCAGGATGGAAGGATGACAAACAACAGTCTCCACACGTCTCTCATTTCTTAATCTGAGAGAAAAGCCTTTTCCAGAAGTTTTTCTGGGAAGACTTGGCCCAGACCAGGCTAGTCTCATGCCTGGTCCTGGAGGCAGTGGCGCTGAGACACCAATGTTGAGCTCAGTCATGGGAGAAGCTCTGCTATTGGAGGAAGTGAGAAATATCTGCCCAGAGGCTCTAAGGGCTCCTTCCTATGAGGTAGGACAGTCTGGGGAGGACATTCGGGAGTGTGCTCTGCTGACCTGGCTCTGTGCACACCCACAGGCACTTACCGCCTCCAATGTTGTGGTTCCTGGATGCAGACATTAGTGTTTTATGTCCCCACCCTGGAGCAATTGTGGTTGAAGACCCTTTGATTTTTACAGTTCCCTCATTTCCTGCTGTGTAGATTCACATATATTTCAGATGCCCTTTGAGATGGAAATACTTCTGAATAATTTGTAGACATATCATTAGAAGGCTTAGCTTAATCCTTATAAGACAGGAACATGAAAACATCAGGACTTTTGACTAGGAAGAGAGTGTAAGCAGTGACTTAGGAGTGGGGGCATCTGAGGATCTGAGCAGAAACAAGTGACCCCAAGATGGAGAGATGCAAAAAAGGATACAGAGGACAGACAAAGTCAAAGTTCACCTGTTTTACAAAGTTGGCACAGAATCTGTCCTGAGTGGTACAAGGAAGGAGAGCACTGTTCCCTCCTGGTCTCACTCTCCATCCCCACTGCGGTGTTGGGAACCAGAACTTTTAATAAAAAATTCACCACTGCCCTGGCTGGTATGGCTCAGTGGGTTGGGTGTTGTCTTGCAAACCAAAAGGTCATGGGTTCAGTTCCCCATCAGGACACCTGCCTGGGCTGCAGGTTCAATCCCTGAAAGGCAACCAATTGATATTTTTTATATTGATGTTTCTCTCTCTCCCCCTCCCTCTAAAATCGATGAGCATGTCCTTGGGTGAAGATAAAAAATTAAAAAATATATAAGGATTTCAATTGCTTTACGGGTTAAGCTTTTGCCAAGTAACATAAGAAAATAACTCCCTGTGATTTACTCTAACACCTTGAGGTAGCTCTAGGCCTCACACATTCTTCTTGCCTGTTCCTGCCACAGTGTCCCATGTGAAAACCAAGGAGCCTGTGGCTGGGGTTCTGATACATGGTTAGCAGCTCATGGGACCCAGGTGTATTCTTGTTGACTTCATCCTATTTCAGAGGAGGGGGAACAGCGTCTGTATTTTTTTTTTTTGCTTTTTGCCCTTTTATAGATAATTTTTCTCCCATGTAGCTGGTGTAAGTGCACAGGTCTGGGGCTCCCTGCCATTTGGGAGGCTCCCTCCCCACCCTAAGAAGTCCTGCATTTATCCAGTTTTGCTTTGGGTCTTGGGGACAAATGTGTGTTTTTGTTTTGCTTGTCTATTCCGAAGAAGGATGAGCCTTGTCATGAGAGAAATCGTGCCCCACTCCCTACCCACTTCCCAAATTCATGTGTTGAAGTCTTAACCACTAGCACCTCAGGATTTGACATTATTTGGAGACAGGGCCTTTAAGAGTTAATGAAGGTGAAATGAAGTCATTAGAGTGGGCCCTAATCCAGTGTGGCTGGTGTCCTTGTAAGGAGAGATTAGGACATAGACACACACACACACACACACACACACACACACACACACACACGGCCATGTGAGGGCACAGGGAGAAGACAGCTGTCTTCAAGCCAAGGACAGAGGCCTTAGGAGGGACCAGACCTGTGGATTCCTTGATTCTGGACTTCCAGCTCCAGCTCTAGAGACAATACATTTATGTTGTGTAAGCCCCCTTGCTTGGGGCTTTGTTCTGCACCTTGAGCAACTAATACAAACACCATCCCCATTTCTGTAGTATGAGGGTCCCACAGGGCTGAGAGGGAAGGGATCAAAATAAACAGGTTTCCATTTTACCTCTGGCCTTACTCATTAGGTTGTGTCTTTGTGGCTGAATATTATCCTATGTAAGTCAACAGGCTGGGATGTGACCCATTAATAACAAACAGGGTGCCTTGTTCTGTTGCCTTGCACCCAGCAGGGAGAAACTGTGAGTGCTCAGGTGAGGAGCTGATCAAGGATTGAAACTCTGGCCAAATACGTTTCTACTTGTCACACAACTGACAATGACCATCACTTATAAATTCGCATTAATAGGAAAACATGTTCTAAAATCCAAACAACTTACAAGTGCATTTTTGGGTTACAACTTGTCTAAAAGAACCACCAATATGTGTAGATTTCTTATCAACATTCAAATTGTATATACTTTTTACTGACACACTATGTAATTCAACTTTTCTGTTAATATGAATAGTCTTTCCCTAATGAATGTTCATCAATATACCTATTTCTTAGGTTGAGTAAATGGATTCAGAGGATTTTGCTGAAAAAAAAATGATAAGCTTGAGAAGTCTTTTTTTATTATACTACAAATCCCCAAATTTTAAAAAGGATGGAAACTTTTAGCTTTCAGTATTTGAGATGCTGTCCCCTGTTTATGTGAAAACACTCACGTTACATCGTAATGCTGCTGAAAGAAGACATTTTCTTAATGACTTGCTGTGAAATACTCTGTTCTCCTTAGCATTCTTAGTACAAGATAAAATAGAATAAAACACTATGAACTTCTTTAAAAGTGCATGAAATGAGTTCGACAGTGGTTCAAGGCTGAGAAGTAGATTGACATTGTTAACCAGCGCATAACTATGAAATCTCCTGTGAAACTGTCCAGTCCAGAGCTTTTTTGTGCCAGGAGTTTTTTTTTTTTTTTTTTTTTTTTTTTTTTTTTTTTTAATTTCTTTTTTTATTTTAATTGTTGTTCTTGTACAGTTTTCTGTCTTTACTGCCATCCAAGCCCACCGCCCCAGCCCTCTCCACCTTCCTCCCATTTCCAACAACCCTAGTTTTTGTCCATGTGTCTTTTATACTTGCTGCTCTAAACCCTTCCCCTTTTCCCCTGAAATTCCCTCCCTTCTCCCCTCTGGTCACTGTCAGCCTGTTCTCAGTTTCAGTGTCTTTGGTTATATTTTGCTTGTTTGTTTTGTTGATTAGGTTCCTGTTAAAGGTGAGATCATATGGTATTTGTCTTTCACTGCCTGGCTTATTTCACTTAGCATAATGCTTTCCAGTTCCATCCATGCTGTTGCAAAGGGTAGGAGCTCCTTCTTTCTTTCTGCTGCATAGAATTCCATTGTGTGAATGTACCGTAGTTTCTTGATCCATTCATTTACTGATGGGCACCTAGGTTGCTTCCAACACTTGGCTATTGTAAATTGTGCTGCTATAAGCATAGGGGTGCATAGGTTCTTTTGGATTGGTGCTTCAGGGTTCTTAGGATATACTCCCAGCAGTGAAATTGCTGGGTCAAAGGTAGATCCATTTTTAGTTTTTTTAGAAAATTCCATACTGTTTTCCATAGTGGTTGTACCAGTCTGCAATCCCACCAACAGTGCCTGAGGGTTCCCTTTTCTCCACAACCACTCCAACACTTGCTGTTTGTTGCTTTGTTTATGAGGGCCATTCTGACTGGTGTGGAGTGATATCTCATAGTGATTTTAATCTGCATCTGTCTGATAGCTAGCGATATCGAACATCTTTTCATGTATCTCTGGATCCTCTGTATGTCCTCCTTGGAGAGGAGGACATACAGTGTCTATTCAAGTCTTTTGCCCATTTTTTAATTGGGTTGCTTGTGTTCTTAGAGTGGAGTCATGTAAGTTCTTTATATATTTTGGAGATTAAACCCTTGTCTGAGGTATCATTGGCAAATATGTTTTCCCATACAGTTGGTTCTCTTTTTATTTTAATATTGTTTTCCTTAGCCATGCAGAAGCTTTTTGTTTTGATGAGATCCCATTTGTTTATTCTTTCCTTTATGTCCCTTGCTCTAGGGGACATGTCAGTAAAAATGTTGCTGTGTGAAATATCTGAGATTTTCCTGCCTATGTTCTCTGCCAGGAGTTTTTTGATTACTGGTTCAATTTCATCAGCTGTTATTGGTCTGTTGAGGCTTTCTGCTCCATTAAGTTTTGGAAGATTATATTTTTCTAGAAATTTGTTCATTTCACCTATGTTTTCAAATTTCTTGGCATATAGTTGTTTGTAGTAAATCCTTACAATCCTTTATATTTCTGTGGTGTCAGTTGTAATCTCTCCTCTTTCATTTCTGATTGTGTTTATTTGGGTCCTTTCTCTCTTTTCCTTGATGAGTCTGCATAAAGGCTTGTTGACTTCGTTTATCTTTTCAAAGAACCAGTTCCTGGATTTATTGATTCTTAGAATTGTGCTTTTAGTCTCTAAGTCATTTAATTCTGCTCTGATTTTTGTTATTTCCTTCCTTCCACTTGCTCTGGGTTTTGTTGTTGTTCCTCCAGTTCTTGTAGGTTTAGGGTTAGGTTGTTTATTTTAAATGTTTCTATCTTTTTTAGATAGGCCTGTATCACTATGAACTATTCTTTCAGGACTGCCTTCTCTGTGTCCCATAAGTTTTGGGTTGTGAGTTCCTTTTCATTTGTGTCCAGACACTTTTTTATTTCTTCCTTGTTCTTATTCCTAACCCATTCATTGTTTAATAGCATGCTATTCAATCTCCATGAGTTTGAGTGTTTTGGAGTTTTTTCTTTGAGGTTGGTTTCTACTTTCAGGCCCTTCTCAGACCACAGGTCTGAGAAGATGCTTGATATGATTTCAATTTTCTTGAATTTTTTGAGGCTTATTTTGTGTCCTATCACATGGTCTGTCTTTGAAAATGTTCCACATGCATTTGAAAAGAATGTGTATTTTGCTTCTTTGGGATGAAAAACTCTATATACATCAGTTAAGTCCATTTCATCTAGGACAATGTACAACACCACAATATCTTTTTTGATATTTTGTTTGGATGATCTGTCAATTTTTGACAGTGGGATGTTAAAATTTCCTACTATAATTGTGTTGCTGTCAATATCTTTGTTGAAGTCCTCCAGGATTTTCTTTATGTATCTGGGTTCTCCTATGTTGGGTACATATATGTTTACAATGTTTTGTCTTCTTGTTGGATTCTTCCCTTGAGTATTATGAAGTGACCTTCTGGGTCTCTTTTTATGACCCTTTTTTTGAAGTCTATTTTGTCTGATCTGAGTATTGCAACCCTGGCTTTTTTTCCTGTTGGTTTGCTTGGAAAATTTGTTTCCAGCCCTTCACTTTGAGTCTGTGTAGGTCTTTTGTCCTGAGTTGGGTCTCTTGTATGCAGCATATGTGTGGGTCAAAATTTCTTATTCATTCAGCTATTCTATGTCTTTTAATTGGAACATTTAATCCAGTTACGTTTAAGGTTATTATTGATAGGTACTTATTCATTGCCATTTTACTTCCTCTGTACCCATGTTACTCTCTCTCACTCACTTTTTTATCCTTTTCTTAAACCAGACCCTTTAGCATGTCTTGCAGTGCTGGTTTGGAGGAGGTATATTCTTTGAGCCTTCTTTTGTCTGGGAAACTCCTTATTTGGACTTCCATTTTAATTGAGAGCCTTGGTGAATAAAGTAGTCTTGGTTGTAGCCTTTTGTTTTTCATTACTTAGAATATTTTTGCCAATCCCTTCTTGCTTCCATTGAGAAGTCAGCTGCTAGTCTTATCAGGGTTCCCTTCTATGTTACTTCCTGCTACTCCGTTGCTGCCTTTAAGATTCTCTCTTTGTCTTGGAATTTAGCCATTTTAATTATGCTGTGTCTTGAAGTGGGCCTATTTGCATTCCTCTTGATTGGGATTCTCTGTGTTTCCTGGATTTGTGTGACTCTTTCTCTCATCAAATTAGGGAAGTTTTCTGTCATTATTTTTTCAAACAGATGTTCTATGCCTTGCTTTTCTTCTTCTCCTTCTGGTATCCCTATTATATGGATATTATTATGTTTCATGTTGCCCTACAGTTCCCCTAACACTTCTTTGTTCTTTCTGAGGCCTTTTCCCTTTTATTGTTGTGTGTGTGTGCGCGCGCGTGTGCGCACGCGGGCCATGTCCTCCAGCTTGCTAATTCAATCCTCGGCTTCATCTAGCATGCTTTTGATTCCTTCTGCTGTGTTCTTCAATTCATAAATTGTATTCTTTATTCCTCTTTGCCCTTGTTGATAGTTTTTATTTCCTTTTTCTTTTTGATATAGAGTTTGAAATGAGTTCATTGTAGTTTCCCTGTATTTTGGTAATTCTCAGTGAGCTCGTTTAGCTTCCTTATAACCATTGCTTTGATTCAATATCTGATTGCTGACTTACTTCTACCTCATAGCTTTTTTTTTCTGAAGCTTCATCCTTTCCTTTCATTGGGGATTTGTTTTTTTGTCTTCCCAGTGTTTGAGAGACACTTCTCGTTAGCCTCTGTTTTTAAAATTGATCTGTTTTGACTGCCTTAGTTTGTGGTGTGAACTTCTATGGTAGCAAACCTGTGAGATTCAGTGGTGTGGTCTACTTGATCTCTTGGACTTGCAGCTCTTGCGCTGTCATTTATGTTGGCTCTCTGGATGTATTTGGGTTTTGATTGTTGTTGGGTCTTTGGCGGGTTATTCTCTGCAGCTGGTTAACTGAGGGTTACTCCACCCACCACATCTTCTATGCTGTTGTGAAGGTGCTGACAGGTTGTATCAAAGCTGGTTCTTCTGTCTGTCTGAGGTTTTGAGGCTTTTCTCTTGCTATTGTTCAGTTTTTTTTTTTTTTCCTGGATAATTGCTCCACTGTTTAGTTATAATTCCAGTTTGGTCCCTGGTGGAGGTTAGTGTGGCTTCCACTCACTCCTCCACCATGTTCCTTTATTATCTGTTGGTAGTTCCTTTGTTGGAGGGCTCTCTCTTCAGTAGGTATATTGGTGTTCACAGCTCTCACCTCCTCTTTTACGTGATCAGTTAGAGGGGGAAGGAAATATGGATTAAGACAGTGGGAGTGTGTTCTATGGGATTTAAAGTACCAATCCATAGAGAAGAGACAGGAGATCCTTTGGATAAGTATAGTGTTAACTGTGATATTTCACCCAACTAGCCCCTTTTTAGAAAGGGTGAAAAAGAGGTAAGACTCTTGTTATTGGGAGGAAGGATTGTGAGTTGAATCCAGAAAACAGTGAGGCTGTGGAAGCTCAGATTATGAGAATTAGTGAGAGTAAAGGATAGAAAATAGGCAAAATGTGTGAGAGCATAGAGTTAACCACAATAGTAATAACATTCCAGAAGTCAGTGAAATGGGGTAAGATCTGAGAGTAGTGCTATGTAGTGTTTACAATTGTATGGATGAACAATTGTTTACAATAATACTGGAACAACAATCATATGACAGAAACTATATGATCTGAATAACAGTAATAGAAAGTATTAGATCTAGAGTAATGTGCTATTGGAACGCAAGTGAAGTGAAAGAAGGAAAATTAAAAATACGCTATGAAAGAGAGAACAAGGAAAACCAGTCAAACAATGCAATTAAACAAATACAACAAAGAATACTAAACAGAAAGAAGAGAAATAAAAAATACTAATACAATAAAAGAAGTAAAAATAATGAAAAAAATAATACAAATAAACAATAACATGCAAGTTCTCTGGAATGGCAAAGTGAAATTTGTGTCAGTTTCTCAGTTGTTGGGATTAGCCTTGTGATTCATTTTTGGGTCTGACTCTGGTCCTTTCACAGCTCCAGGTCTTATTGTCTCACTTGGGGAAAAATTAAAAAAAAATAAAAGAAAGAAAGAAAGAAAGAAAGAAAGAAAGAAAGAAAGAAAGAAAGAAAGAAAGAAAAAAAGCCTCCTACTGATTTTAAACCAGCCAGGAGAGCTCTGCTGGTCTTTCTGGCTGCAGCAGGCTGAGGGGGATTGGGTTTTGCTTTTCTTGCTTCCTATGGTTGTGCAAGGATGGGTGCCAGGATGGGGCTGCATTCTTCACAGTGCCCAGACTCCAGCCCAGTTCCTCCATTCACTGCTGGGCCCCCAGTGCCCTTTTGCGCCAGACTGGTGCCTTCAATCCACCAGTTGTACGGTCCTTGAGGTGCACTTATTAAGGCAACTCACATACCACCTTCTTTCTCTTTGCTGTCCTAGGTGCTAGGCACTCTCAAAGTCTCTCCAGGGTAGTTCAGCTCCACCACTGAGTTAAGTCTTTCTGAGGACTGCTAACTTCCTGGGCCCTGCTGCTCTCCTCCGTGGGGTGTTCCTCCTCCTTTCTCTTAGGGAGCCAGTCTGGCCTTATGGGCTGGAGTTTGCTGCCAAGGCTGTGGCAACAGGGCAGGGGTACATCCTTGGAGGTGGCAGGGTGGGCATGCTTTGTCATGGTGGCAGGGCTTGTGTGCAGCTGAGGCCACCTCACTGGGGCTGGGAATGTGCCTGAGGTTGTGGCTGCTGGGGCGGGGGTGTCTGCTGCAGGAGAGTTCCCCAAACAACCACTGAGAGCCTCCTTCTCAACAAAACCCCCTACTCAAGCCCAGTGCCCCCAACAAGTGCCAGGCCTCTCACACAGCAAAACTTTCCAGCAAGACCAGAGAGTATTCATGTCAGGGTCTGTCATGGCCCAACTCTTCTCCCTTTTCTAGGCATCTCCCAGCTCCCCAATTTCTCTGGTAACGACTCAGCTGGTGTCTACAGTTTCTGTGGGTGAACACCACCTAGTTGTGTTTCCCACTTCATCTTTATTCCCTCCAGTGACTTCAAGCATCCAGGTCCATCCTGGTGTTGCTCTATCCTCCCTGTTTGGCAGAGGAGGGAGCTGTTGATTTGACTCTTGTTTAAGGATCCTGCAGCAGGCACTGGCAGGTGCTGGGTCCGGGGTTATAGCAGCCTTGGTCCCTACGCTAGTCTCAGGAACCTTACTGTCCCAGTGCAGTCTCCTCACCATCTGTTTTTCAATGTCCTCTACAATTTTGGCCTCCAAACTTCATATATCCTGGGATACCATTTGCTATTTACTCTGTTCCTTAGAAGATCACCTAGATGTTCCACCTGTGTGCAGGGGGAAGTGGGTTCCACTCCCACCTACCTCGCCACCATCTTCAGAATCTAAAGATTTTTAAACAAAGATGGAACAAGGGTTTATTGAAAGCCTAGCACCAAGCTAGAATGAATGAAATACAGTGCCTACCCATAAGGAACTCACAACTCTGATCTGATTCAGTGCTTAAAGAAGTTCTTTTTAATACCTATTTATTCCGGAAATGAAGGAGATAATCCTGCAAATGCTGAGCCACTACTTCGCATATAGTCCCACATTCTGTAAATGTCTGCTGTTATTGTCACTATTAGAAATGTAGCAAAAGAGACACCATGAACTATTTTGCTGCCCTTTTGGTTTGCTTTATCCTTTAGTCACATTTAGGTCAGTGCCTGTAAAGCAAAGTTAATTATTACAGAAATCTGTAAGTGCTGCTGAGATGCTGATGAGTGCATAGCACCTTTTCTACCCAGGGATAAAAATAAACAGCCATCTCCCCTTAAAACATCACTGCAATTTGCTATTCAGATTTTATGTTTCCCTGTTATTCATGCAGCTCTGCAAGTATGTCCATCTGATCTAGTTTTCAGGACTCAGGTTAGAAGTTTCTGAGGTCCTCTCTCCCCATCTTTTGCCAGCATTAGAACTGGGTTTATTTTATTTTATTTTATTATTTTATTTTATTTTATATTTTATCATTAACATGAATACAGATGGACCCATTTTTTCTACTTGGCCTTTATAACCCTAGCCATCACCCCACTTCTCTCAGGCCATCACCACACTGTTGTCTGTGTCTGTGGGTCATGCATATATGTTTTTCATTTTTCTGGCTAATCCCTTCACATTCTTTCATTCAGCTTTCCCACCCCAACCCCTCTGATAGATGTCAATCTGTTCCATGTGTCCACGCCTCTGTTTTTATTTTGTTTGTCAGTTAATTTTGTTCATGAGATTTCACATATAAGTGAGGTCATATGATATTTGTCTTTATCTGAATGGTTATTTCACTTAGCATAATAATCTCTAGGTTCACTAATGCAGTTACAAAAGGTAAGATTTCCTTTTTATGGCTCAGTAGTATTCCATTGTGCAAATGTACCACAGCTTTTGCATCCACTCATCTATTGATGGGCACTTGGGCTGTATCTAGATCTTAGATATCATAAATACAACTGCAATAAACATAGGGGTACATATATTCTTTTGAATTGGTGTTTCCACATCAAATTAAAAAGATTCTGCATAGCTAAAGAAACCATCAACAAAATAAAAAGGGAGCCAAGTCTATGAGAAAACAGATTTGCCGATGATATATCTGATAAATTCCAAAAATATATAAAGAACTTATACAACTCACCACCGGAAAGACAAATAATCCAATTAAAAAATGGGCAAATGGGGTCGGAAGATGGCGGCGTGGTAGGAGGGAGCAGACCTCATTTCCCCCTACACACGGGAGAAAAACCGGGCCAATCTATGGAAGAACAGAGCAGACAAGGAACAGTAACACAGCATATTGGAGAATAAGAGATCGGAAATTATAGCGGATATTGAAAAACCAGCGGTAAGGAGAGCTCTTCAGAGCAATAGGAGCCCAGGGTCCAGCGTGCGGAGAGCGGGGCAGCTGAGGCCCCGGCCCTGCGCTCCGCCAAGCCTGCCCCAGGGCTCTGGGGAGGGAGCTGGGTCAGCCGCTGAACCGGCTGGGAGATATCAGGGGCCACCTCGCGACTGCTGCGGAGCAAAAGTGGGTGCCCTGCGCCAGGTCACTGCCTGACTTTGAATTGAGTTTTTGTGGTCGCCCTGCGATTGCGAAAGCACAGTCGCCCCATCCGCAGACAGAGGTGCGTGTAAAGTGAGACAGCTGCATGAAAATAGGCACCCACATGGGACCACACACGGTCGCGGGCTAGTGGACACTCATGAAAACATAGGTGCTGGCCACTGGAGACAGCTGTGGAGCCAAAGTTGCCAGTGCACGGGCGGGTGCTCGAACGCGGACAGCTCAGGACCAAGGCGCAGGCGTGAGATAGCAGCTGGAGCATAGGCCCTTCTCAGGGGCAAAGGCCGGCGGCTGCGCCTGAACACAGAAAGCCTCCCAGGGGCAAAGGCAGGTGGCTGCTCACAACTGGAGAACCTAGCACACACCCATAAACTCAAAGAAGTGCGCACACACCAGGAGGCTCAGAACACATGCTGGAAACCCTGCGGGGAGAGGTGCCATCTAACACTGGGATACATAGCACAATAAGAACTGAGTTCTGAACACAGAGAAAAACAATAAGATCACTCCTTGGCCATTGCAGCCAGCAAGACCAGAAAAACCGGCTTGGGAAGTTTGAAGACAACAAGAGGGTTTTTGGTTGTTTTATTTTTTTTTAATGTTTTTAAAAATATTTTGTTTTGCTTTGTTTGTTCCTTTTTTTTGGATGTTTGAATTTGTGTGTGTGTGCGTGTGTGTGTGTTTTGTTTTGCTAGTTTGTTTGTGTGCCTGTCTATCTATATGAGTTTTTAATTACTCCCTCTTCATTATTTTTATCTTCTTCTTTACTTCCCAACTCCTTTTACCTCCCTTGAATTCCTTCTTGTCTTATTCCCTCTTCCTTTCTTTCCAATTTTATCTCTTCTACCTTCCTCTTTTTCTTCTTTCTTCTCTTTTTCATTTCCCCCCTCTTCTCTTTTTAAATAACCATGAGTGAGACAAAACAAACAAACAAACCTGTTCTGTGGAAAAAACCTGAGTTGGCCCCCAAAAGAGGGTATTCCAGCTGATGAGACAGTGGAAGCGGTGAACAACAGGATATCTGAAGGAGAATCAACCACTGAATCTCACAGGTATTCTACCACAGAAGGTCATACCACAAACCCAGGGAGCCAGAACAGATCAATTGAAGAAGTTGAGGCTAACAACAAGAATCTTACAAACAATGGGAAGACAAAGGAACAATCCCCAAATGAAAGGAAAGGAGGAAGCTCCAGAAAGAATGCTAAATGAAACGGAGGCAACTCAACTATCAGATATTGAGTTCAAAGCAATGGTTGTCAGGAAGCTCCATGAGCTCTCAATGAGCTACCAGAAACTACAGGGACGTTATGATGAACTCACCACAAACTATATCAACATGAAAAAAGAAATAGAAACTATCAACAAGGGCCAAGAGGAAATGAAGAACACAATCTCTGAACTGAAGAACACAGTAGAAGGAATGAAAAGCAGAATCAATGAAGCAGAACATCAGATCAGCGAGTTGGAGGACAAAATAGAAAAAAACACCCAGAATGAGCAAGATAAGTAAAAGAGGCTCAGAAAGAATGAAGAGGGTTTAAGAGAAATGCAACACAACATAAAACGAAATAATATCCATATAATAGGGATACCAGAAGGAGAAGAAGAAGAACAAGGGAAAGAAAACCTGCTAAGTGAAGTAAGCCAGGCAGTGAAAGACAAATACCATATGATCTCACCTTTAACAGGAAGCTAATCAACAAAACAAACAAACAAGCATAATACACCAAAGACACGGAAATTGAGAACAGGCTGAAAGTCACCAGAGGGGAGAGGGGAGGAAATTTCAGGGGAAAAGGGGAAGGATTTACAGGAACAAGTATAAAGGACACATGGACAAAAACTATGGGGGGATGGAAATGGGAGGGAGGGGGGAGGGCTGGGGTGCGGGGTTTGGGTGAGAATAAAAGACAGAAAACTGTACAAGATCAACAATTAAAATAAAAATTAAAAAAAAAAGAAAGAAAACCTGTTTGAAAAAGTAATGATGGAAAACTTCCCTAATTTTGTGAGAGAAAAAGCCACACAAATCCAGGAAACACAGAGAGTCCCAATCAAAAGGAACCCAAACATGCCCACTTCAAGACACATCATCATTAAAATGGCAAAATTTCAAGACAAAGAGAGAATCTTAAAGGCAGCAAGAAAAAAAGGAAGTAACATACAAGGGAACCCCGATAAGGTTAGCAGCTGACTTCTCAATGGAAACGTTCCAAGCCAGAAGAGAATGGCAAGAAATATTCCAAGCAATGAGAACCAAAGGCCTGCAACCCAGACTACTTTACCCAGCAAGGCTTTCAATCAAGATAGAAGGCCAAATAAGGAGCTTCCCAGACAAAAGAAGTCTAAAAGAATACACCTCTACCAAACCAATTCTGCAAGAGATACTAAAGGGACTGCTTTAAGGGAAGAAAGGAAAAGACAGAGAGAGAAAGAGAGAGAGAGGAACAAAGGTACGAAAAAAGTAATGAATAAACACCTATTAATAATAACCTTAAGTGTAACCAATCAAAAGACATAGAATAGCTGAATGGATAAGAAAGTATGACTCACACATATGCTGCCTACATGAACCCACCTCAGGACAAAACACATACACAGGCTCAAAGTGAAGGGCTGGAAACAAATTTTCCAAGCAAATGGTCAGGAAAAAAAAGCTGGGGTAGCAATACTCATATCAGACAAAATAGACTTCAAAAGAAGGGCCATAAAGAGAGACCCAGAAGGTCACTTCATAATACTCAAGGGAAGAATCCACCAAGAAGACATAAATATTGTAAATATATATACACCCAATGGAGGAGCACCTAAATACATCAAGAAAATTTTAGAGAACTTCAAGAAACATATTGACAGCAACACAATTATAGTAGGTGATTTCAACACCCCACTGTCAAAAATGGACAGATCTTCCAAACAAAATAGCAACAAAGATATTGTGGCACTGAACAACACTCTAGAGGAAATGGACTTAACTGATATATATAGAGCCCTTCATCCCAAAGAAGCTAAATATACTTTCTTTTCAAATGCACATGGAACATTTTCAAAGATAGACCACATGATAGGACACAAATCAAGCCTCAACTAATTCAAGAAAATTGAAATCATACCAAGCATTTTCTCTGACCACAAGGGACTGAAACTAGAAACCAACCCCAAGGAGAAAAACCCAAAACCCTCAAAATCATGGAGATTGAATAGCATGCTATTAAACAATAAATGGGTCAAGAATGAAATTAGGGAGGAAATCAAAAAGTTTCTGGAAACAAACGATAATGAATTCACATCGACCCAAAACTTATGGGACACAGCAAAGGCAGTCCTCAGAGGGAAGCTTATAGTGATACAGGCCTACCTAAAAAAGACAGAAACATCTCGTACAAAAAACCTAACCCTACGCCTACAAGAACTCGAGGAACAACAACAAAGACAGCCCAGAGCAAGTAGAAAGAAGGAAATAACCAAGATCAGAGCAGAATTAAATGACATAGAGACTAAAAGCACAATTCATTCACGATCAATGAATCCAGGAGTTGGTTCTTTGAAAAGATCAACAAAATCGACAAGCCTTTAAGCAGGCTCATCAAGAAAAAAAGAGAGAGGACTCAAATAAACACAATCAGAAATGAAAGAGGAGAGATTACAACTGACACCGCAGAAATAGAAAGGATTGTAAGAAATTACTATGAAGAACTGTATGCCAAGAAATTTGAAAAACTAGGTGAAATGGACAGGTTTCTACAAAAATATAACCTTCCAAAACTCAATGAAAAAGAAACAGAAAGCCTGAACAGACCAATAACAGCTGGTGAAATTGAATCAGTAATCAAAATACTTCCAACACACAAAAGTCCTGGACCAGATGGCTTCACAGGAGAATTCTACAAAGCATTTAAGGAAGAGCTAACCCCTATCCTTCACAGACTATTCCAAAAAATCCAAAATGATGGAAGACTCCCTAACTCTTTTTATGAAGCCAGCATCATCCTCATTGCAAGTCTAGATGAAGACACAACAAAGAAGGAGAACTTCAGGCCAATATCGATGATGAACATAGACACTAAAATCTTTAACAAAATATTGGCAAACCGCATCCAACAACACATTAAAAAGATCATACACCATGACCAAGAGGGATTCATTCCTGGAATGCAAGGATGGTTCAACATTCGCAAATTGGTAAATGTAATTCATCACATAAACAAAAGCAAAGACAAAAATCACATGATCATATCAATAGATGTGGAAAAAGCATTTGATAAGGTACAGCACCCATTTATGATAAAAACACTCAGCAAAGTGGGAATAGAGGGAGCATTCCTCAACATAATAAAGGCTATATATGAGAAACCTACAGCCAGCCTCATACTCAATGGGAAAAAACTAAATTCTTTTCTACTAAAACAGGAACAAGACAAGGCTGTCCACTTTCACCACTTCTATTCAATATAGTATTGGAAGTATTAGCCACAGTGATTAGACAAGAAAAGGAAATAAAAGGCATCCAAATTGGAAAGGAGGAAACAAAACTATCATTGTTTGCAGATGACATGTTAGTATAGACAGAAAATCCTATAGTCTCGGCCAAAAAACTGCTCGACCTAATAAAAGAATTTGGCCAAACAGCTGGATACAAAGTCAATATCCAGAAATCAAAGGCATTTTTGTATACTAACAATGAAACAACAGAAGCAGAAATCAAGAAAAAATCCCATTGGATATAGCAAAAAGAAAAATAAGGTACCAAGGAATAAACCTAACCAAGGAGGTAAAACCTGTATGCAGAAAACTACTAAACACTGAAGAAAGAAATCAAGGAAGACACAAATAAATGGAAACACATACCCTGCTCATGGATTGGAAGAATTAACATCATCAAACTGTCCATACTTCCCAAAGCAATCTACAGATTCAATGCAATACCTATTAAAGTACCAATGGCATATTTCACAGATATAGAACAAACACTTCAAAAATTTATATGGAACAATAGACGACCCAGAATAGTGGCAGCAATCTTGAGAAAGAAGAGCAAGGCAGGAGGGATCACAATACCTGATACCAAAATGTATTACAAGGCCACTGTAATCAAAACAGCCTGGTACTGGCATAAAAACAGGCACGTGGACCAGTGGAATAGAACAGAGAGCCCAGAAATAAACCCTAGTCTCTATAGTCAATTAATATTCAACAAAGGGGGCAGCAACATAAAATGGAGTAAAAATAGCCTCTTCAACAAGTGGTGTTGGGAGAACTGGACAGCTTTGTGCAAGAAAGTGGAACTTGAGCACCAACTTACACCATACACAAAAATAAATTCAAGGTGGATAAAAGGTTTAAACATAAGCCGTAACACCATTAAAGTCCTAGAGGAGAACATAGGCAGGAAAATCTCAGATATTACATGCAGCAACATTTTTACTGATATGTCCCCTAAAGCCAGGGACATAAAGGAAAGAATAAACAAATGGGATCTCATCAAAATAAAAAGCTTCTGCATGGCCAAGGAAACCAGTATTAAAATAAAAAGAGAACCGACTGTACGGGAAAACATATTTGACAATGATACCTCAGATAAGGGTTTAATTTCCAAAATACACAAAGAACTTACACGACTCCACTCTAAGAACACAAGCAACCCAACTAAAAAATGGGCAAAGGACTTGGGCAGACACTTCTCCAAGGAGGACATACACAGGATCCAGAGACACATGAAAAGATGCTCAATATCGCTAGCTATCAGAGAGATGCAAATTAAAACCACAATGAGATACCACTTGACACCAGTCAGAATGGCCTTCATAAACAAAGCAACAAACAGCGAGTGTTGGAGAGGTTGTGGAGAAAAGGGGACACTAGTGCACTGCTGGTGGGATTGCAGACTGGTACAACCACTATGGAAAACAGTATGGAATTTTCTAAGAAAACTAAAAATGGATCTACCTTTTGACCCAGCAATTCCACTGCTAGGACTATATCCTAAGAACGCTGAAACACCAATCCAAAAGAACCTATGCACACCTATGCTTATAGTAGCACCATTTACAATAGCCAAGTGTTAGAAACAACCTAGATGCCCAGGAGAAATGAATGGATCAAAAAACTGGTATGACTTCCAGCCAAGATGGAGGCGTAGGCGGACACACTGTGCCTCCTCTCACAACCAAAATTAAGGACAACAAATATTTAGAAACAAGAAAACACCCAGAACCAATAGAAAATTGAACTGTAGGGAAGTCCAACAACCATTCATCCAGACCGGTAAGAGGGGTGGAGTTGGGGTAGGAAAGAGTGGAGGTGTGGACCCAGGAACCAAGCAGCAGCGGCTGGCAGTTCCCAGGTGCACAGGAGGTGGCTGGTGGTCCTCCGGGCCCACAGGCGGCAGTTGGCGGACCTCGGGCACAGGGGGGCAACTGCGCAGACCCAGTGAGGCTGCACAAGGCGGCTGGCTGACCAGGTGGTCCCACATTCGCGCTCGCAGACGGTCCTGGCAGAGGGGAAGTGGCAGAAGGGACTGAATCCAGGAGAGAGCGCAGCAGGCACCATTGTTCCCTCTCAGACCCCGCCCCCACATAAGCGTCACAAGCCAGCTACTGGGCTGCCCCACACTGGGGAGCGCCAGAGGCTCCACTCCTCACTACATAACAGCACGCGTGCACGCGCAGATAATCCAGGTGAAAGGGAAGCAGCCGAAGGGACCAGAGTCCAGGAGAGAGCGGAACAGGAGCCATTCTTCCCTCTCGGACCCCGCCCCCACCTAAAGCATCACAACCCAGCGACTGGGCTGCCCCGCCCTGAGGAACACCAAAGGCTCCATCCCTCACTACGTAATAGCCGCGACCATACTAAAACCAAACCAAACCAAAACAAACAAACAAAAAAACCCACCAAAAATGGCTCAAACCGGAGAAAAAATGAAAACCCTTAGAGGAGTCAATTCCTCTAAGCTGTAAAGAGATAGCCAACCTATCAGATGCACAGTTCAAAGCACTGGTCATCAAAATGCTCACAGAATTGGTTGATTTTGCTCACAAATTAGATGAAAAAATGCAGGCTACAATATGTGAAATGAAGGAAGACGCCTGGGAAACCGATAGAGATGGAAGGAAAACTGGGACTCAAATCAATAGAGTGGACCAGAAGGAATAAACTAACAACCAAACAGAAAATGAGGAAGAAACAAGAACTCGAAAAAATGAGGAGAGGCTTAGGAACCTCCAGGACATCATTAAATGTCCCAACATCCGAATTATAGGGGTCCCAGAAGGGGAAAAAGAAGAGCAACAAGTAGAAAACTTATTGGAACAAATAATAAAGGAGAACTTCCCCAATCTGGCAAAGGAAATAGACTACCTGGAAGTCCAGGAAGCTCAGAGAGTCCCAAAGAAGTTGGACCCAAGGAGGAACACACCAAGGCACATCATAATTACATTAGCCAAGATTAAAATAGACTACCAGGAAGTCCAGGAAGCTCAGAGAGTCCCAAAGAAGTTGGACCCAAGGAGGAACACACCAAGGCACATCATAATTACATTAGCCAAGATTAAAATGAAGCAGAGAATTCTAGAAGCAGCAAGGGATAAGGGGACAGTCACCTACAAAGGAGTTCCCATCAGACTGTCAGCTGATTTCTCAAAAGAGACCTTACAGGCAAGAAGGGACTGGAAAGAAATATTTGAAATCTTGAAAAGCAGGGACTTACATCCAAAATTTCTCTATCCAGCAAAGCTGTCATTTAGAATGGAAGGACAGATAAAGCGCTTCTCAGATAAGGTCAAGTTCAAGGAGTTCATCATCACCAAGCCCTTATTCTATGAAATGTTAAAGGGACTTATCTAAGAAAAAGAAGCTCAAAAATATGACAGTGAAAAGACAGCAAACTCACAGCTATTAAGAACCACACCTAAAACAAAAGCAAACTAAGCAAACATCTAGAACAGGAACAGAACCACAGAAATGGAGATCATATGGAGGGTTAGCAACAGGGGCGTGGGGGGAGGAGAGGGGGGAAAAGGTACAGAGAATGAGTAGCATAGATAGTGGGTAGAAAATAGACAGAGGGCGGGCAAGAATAGTGTGGGAAATGTAGAAGCTAAAGAACTTATGACACATGGACATGAACTAAATGGGGGAATGTGGGTGGGAGAGGGTGTGCAGGGAGGGGGGAATGATGGGAGAGAAATGGGACAACTGTAATAGCATAGTCAATAAAATATATAAAAAATAAAAATAAAAAAGAAAGAAAGTAAAAAAACTGTGGTACATTTACACAGTGGAATTCTATGCAGCAGAAAGAAAGGAGCTCCTACCCTTTGCAACTGCATTGATGGAACTGAAGAGTATCATGCTAAGCGAAATTAGCCAGGCAATGAAAGACAAATACCATATGATCTCACCTTTAACAGGAAGCTAATCAACAAAACAAACAAACAAGCATAATACAACCAAAGACACGGAAATTGAGAACAGGCTGAAAGTCACCAGAGGGGAGAGGGGAGGGAATTTCAGGGAAAAAGGGGAAGGGTTTGCACGAACAAGTATAAAGGACACATGGACAAAAACTATGGGGGGGGGTGGAAATGGAAGGGAGGTGGGGAGGGCTGGGGTGGTGGGTTGGGGTGGGAGTAAAAGACAGAAAACTGTACAAGATCAACGATTAAAATAAAAATTAAAAAAAAAATTGGTAAACTAAAAAAAGTGGGCAAAGGACCTGAATAAACACTTCTTCAAAGAGGACATGCAGATGATCAATAGTGGAAAAAATGCTTAGTGTCACCAGTCATCAGGGAAATGCAAATGAAAACCACAATGAGATAGCACCTCACACCTGTCAGAATGGCTACCATTGATAATTCAGCAAACAATTGCTGGTAAGGATGTGGAGAAAGGGGAATGCTAGTGTGCACTGTTTTTGGGAATGCAGACTGGTACTGACACTGGGAAATGGTATAGAGTTCCCTCAGAACTTGAAAAGTGGATCTACCTTTTGACCCAGTGATTCCACTTCTGGGAACATATACTAAGAAACAAACAAACAAACAAACAAACAAACACTAGAACAGCAAGGGTGCCTGACACCTCCAGATCCCTCTCTCTGGCTGTGTGTTCTAGGAGGGTGGTGTTGCATCAGGGACAAGTGAGCCTTTACTGTATTAAACCACTGAGATTTGGGGATTTGCTTTGTTGGAAGTTAGTATTAATTTCCCAGACTAATACACATATGCTTCTACAAATCCAACAAAAACTAAAAACACCTTTACATCAAGATGTCTAGAGTTTTGGATAATGACTTCCTGCTTAGAGAAGGTAGATGTAAATTTGTGTGTGTGTGTTTACAGGGAGGGCAATATATTTTCTCCATTGTGAAATCAATGTCAAAGTTAGAGAAATCCACCATTTCTGAATTAATATATTTGTAAAATGCTAAAAAGATGAGGCATAGTATGAAAGTGTGGGTTTAGATCAAGTTTAAATGGTAGTGATTCCATGAGTGTTATATAGTTACTTCATTACCCACAGAGTATTTCACATTTAAATAAAAATATTATATGTGCAATTTATGTTTGTGAATCTACAAAATGTTGGGTGTCGCATGCTATGCTAATAGATTTTATTTGAGCAAATCTTGATTTTGATGGTTTCAGTTCTGTGTAGGGAGACAAGATAGGGAAAGGCAAGAGTTGAGATATCTAAATATACTGTGTTTGTTCTTAGCTCGTTTCTGCCCACCCTATCCAGACATCTATTATTACCACAGGGAGACAGAAATGTTTCATGGAGGAAGTAAAAGGAATTCCTCACTCAATGTGTCATCAGAACAGCTCTGTATTTGGACTTTATAAAAATTAAGTTTATTGGGGTGACATTGGTTAGTAACATTATGTAAGTTTCAAGGGTGTATTTCTATACTACATTACCTGCATATTGCATTGAGTCTTCACAAGCCAGAGTCTAGTCTCCTCTGTCACATCTGATCTGCTTTACCCTCTTTACCCTCTGCCCCCATCCCCTTTTCCCTCTGGTAATCACCATACTGTTGTCTGTGTCTGAGTGTGTTTGTTTGTTTGTTCATTGTTGCTTTTAGCTTTATATTCAACACATGAGTGAAATTACATGGTTCCTTCCTTTTCCATTTGACTTATTTCACTTTGCATGATACTCTCAAGATTCATCCATGTTGTTGCAAATAAAAGTATTTTACTTTTTCCTATGGCTGAGTAGTGTTTCATTGCATATACATACCACATTTTTTTTATCCAACCATCCATTGAAGGACACTTACATTGCTTTCACATCTTGGCTACTGTGAATAAGGCTGCAGTGAACATAGAGGCACATATACCTTTACAAATAAATGTTTTCAAATTTTGGGTAGATTCCCAGAAGAGGGGTTGTTGGATCATGTGCTAACTTCCTTCTTAATTTTTGAGGAACCTCCCTACTATTTTTCAATAGAAGATTTGAGGGTATAGATACTGCAGTAACAGGATGTTGAAGCATGCTGACGAGACCCAGCCAAGTTCTATACAGTCAGGTGACAATGTATGCCACACAAAATAAAATACGTGAAGTCACAGCCTGGGCTCAGGTGAGCATCCTGCATCTTCCCAGCTTCTTAAAAAAACTTAGTGTGCAAAGATGTGTGAATGCAGCCTTAAGGAATTTAACAGGTGGATAATTTAAAATATTCACATCATATCAAACATGTAGAGGGAATATTATGGACTAAAAACACAAACATTTTGTGTGAATGTTGAAATTAAAAGTGACTTCATTGATTTCTTTTTGCTTGTTCTCAGTCCACTTAAAGCTCTGTGCCAAGACCTTTAGGTCTGTCCACTCCTATTCTTTGTTGTTGGGGGACTTTGATGGCAATCTGTGAGAACCTCTAAGTGTGTGGAGGGTCTTAGATAGCCCCACACCTATTTTTATCTGGGTGATTTTGTTTTTGTCCTACATATCGTTTTAGGAAGAGAAACTTGATATTTAAAATATTCCACAGATTTACTTGTAAGAGCTCTTCAAATACCTATCCTATATTTTAAAGTAAAGTAATTTTCACGGATGTTATAAAGTGATCATTGCAACTGGTCCAGCATGTTCAAGGTCTGAGGAAAAGGTCATTTTCTTTGAAATAAAGATGCTCTTCATGTGTGAATTGATTTCAGCCTGTTTCTAGGAGTGAGTTTTCTTCAAGTATGTTTGGGATGTTCAGGGTTTGAAGTCTGGGCTATGTAATGGGAATCACTGGTGTGCAGGATGCTTTTCTGGGAAGGTCTTTTGCTCAATCTGAGGAGTCAGAGTCTTTGCTAAAGGTTTTTTCTGTGTTCTCCATGGTACACTGCCAGGCCTCTGGGATCCCAGTGGCAGCAACTTCCTAGTACACAAGGCTGGGAGGTGAGGGAGAAGATGGGGTGCCTCTTGTTTCATTTTGGGGCTTCAAAGCAGGCCCTCAAAGCTGTTGAACATTGGACTAATAACACCTTAAAGATTTTTATTTATTTATATGTTTTTTAAAAATATTTTATTTATTTATTTTTAGAGAGAGGGAAAGGGAGGGAGAAAGACAGGGAGAGAAACATGGATGTGTGTGAGAGCTACATTGATTGGTTGCCTCTTGTTTGCCCCTAACCGGAGGCCTTGCCTGCAACCCAGGCATGTGCCCTGACAGGGAATGGAACCAGGGACCTTTTCGTTCCCATGCCAGTGCTTGATACACTGAGCCACACCAGCTAGGGCAACATCTTATGCTTATATAACAATTAACAATTTACAAAGTACTTTTAAACTGGACAAGGATAGTAAGGATTCTTTAATATTAAGGGTATTAAGACTCTTTTTTTTTTAAATTTTTATTTTTTTAATCAGTATTTTTTAATTGTTGATATTGTACAGTTTTCTGTCTTTTACCCCACCCCAGCCCACCACCCCAGCCCTCCCCACCTTCCTCCCATTTCCACCCCCCATAGTTTTTGTCCATGAGTCCTTTATACTTGTTGCTCTAAACCGTTCCCCTTTTCCCCTGAAATTCCCTCCCCTCCCACTCTGGACACTGTCAGACTGTTCTCAAAGTCAGTGTCTTTGTTTATATTATGCTTGTTTGTTTGTTTTGTTGATTAGATCCTGTTAAAGGTGAGATCATATGGTATTTGTCTTTCACTGCCTGGCTTATTTCGCTTAGCATGATACCCTCCAATTCCTTCCATGCTGTCGCAAAGGGTAGGAGCTCCTTCTTTCTTTCTGCTGATAGAATTCCATTGTGTAAATGTACCACAGTTTTTTGATCCATTCATTAACTGATGGGCACATAGGTTGCTTCTAGCACTTGGCTATTGTAAATTGTGCTGCTATGAACATAGGGGTGCATAGATTCTTTTGGATTGGTGTTTCAGGATTCTTAGGATATAATCCAAGCAGTGGAATTGCTGGGTCAAAAGGTATGTCCATTTTTAGTTTTCTTAGAAAATTCCATACTGTTTTCCATAGTGGTTGTACCAGCCTGCACTCCCACCAACAGTGCACTAGGGTCCCCTTTTCTCCACAACCTCTCCAACACTTGCTGTTTGTTGCTTTGTTTATGAAGGCTATTCTGACTGGTGTCAAGTGGTATCTCATTGTGGTTTTAATTTGCATCTCTCTGATAGCTAGAGATATCGAGCATCTTTTCATGTGTCTCTGGATCCTCTGTATGTCCTCCTTGGAGAAGTGTCTGTTCAAATCCTTTGCCCATTTTTTAATTGGGTTGCTTGTCTTCTTAGAGTAGAGTCTTGTAAGTTCTTTATATATTTTGGAGATTAATCCCTTGTCTGAGGTATCATTTCCAAATATGTTTTCCCATACAGTTGGTTCTCTTTTTATTTTAATACTGTTTTCTTTAGCTGTGCAGAAGCTTTTTATTTTGATGAGATCCCATTTGTTTATTCTTTCCTTTATGTCCCTTGCTCTAGGGGACGTATCAGTGAAAATATTGCTGCGTGAAATATCTGAGATTTTCCTGTCTATATTATCCTCTAGAATTTTAATGGTGTCATGGCTTATATTTAAATCTTTTACCCACCTTGAATTTATTTTTGTGTATGGTGTAAGTTGGTGCTCGAGTTTCATTTTCTTGCATGTAGCTGTCCAGTTCTCCCAGCACCACTTATTGAAGAGGCTATTTTTGCTCCATTTTATGTTGCTGCCCCCTTTGTCGAATATTAATTGACTGTAGAGACTTGGGTTTATTTCTGGGCTCTCTGTTCTATTCCACTGGTCCACGTGTCTGTTCTTGTGCCAGTACCAGGCTGTTTTGATTACAGTGGCTTTGTAATACAGTTTGGTATCAGGTATTGTGATCCCTCCTACTTTGCTCTTCTTTCTCAAAATTGCTGCCACTATCTGGGGTCGTTTATGATTCCATATAAATTTTTGAAGTGTTTGTCCTATATCTGTGAAATATGCCATTGGAACTTTAATAGGTATTGCATTGAATCTGTAAATTGCTTTGGGTAATATGGACATTTTGATAATATTAATTCTTCCGATCCATGAACATGGTATATGCTTCCATTTGTTTGTGTCTTCCTTGATTTCATTCTTCAGTGTTGTGTAGTTTTCTGCATACAGGTCTTTTACCTCCTTGGTTAGGTTTATTCCTAGGTATTTTATTTTTCTTTTTGCTATATCGAATGGGATTTTTTTCTTGATTTCTGCTTCTGCTGTTTCACTGTTGGTATAAAAAAATGCCTTTGACTTTGGGATATTGACTTTGTATCCAGCTATTTGGCCAAATTCATTTATTACGTCGAGCAGCTTTTTGGCCGAGTCTATAGGATTTTCTATGTACACTATCATGTCATCTGAAAACAATGATAGTTTTGTTTCCTCCTTTCCAATTTGGATGCCTTCTATTTCCTTTTCTTGTCTAATTGCTGTGGCTAAGACTTCCAATACTATATTGAATAAAAGTGGTGAAAGTGGACAGCCTTGTCTTGTTCCTGATCTTAGTGGGAAAGACTTCAGTTTTTGCCCATTGAGTATGATGTTGGCTGTAGGTCTCTCATATATGGCTTTTATTATGTTGAGTAATGCTCCCTCTATTCCCACTTTGCTGAGTGTTTTTATCATAAATGGGTGTTGTACTTTATCAAAAGCCTTTTCTGCATCTATTGATATGATAATGTGATTTTTGTCTTTGCTTTTGTTTATGTGATGTATTACATTTATTGATTTGCGAATGTTGAACCATCCTTGCATCCCTGGGATGAATCCCACTTGGTGATGGTGTATGATCTTTTTAATGTATTGTTGGATGCGGTTTGCCAATATTTTGTTGAGGATTTTAGCGTCTACATTCATCAGTGATATTGGCCTGAAGTTTTCTTTCTTTGTTATGTCTTTATCTGGTTTTGGGATTAGGATGATGCTGGCTTCATAAAAAGAGTTAGGGAGTCTTCCATCATTTTGGATTTTTTGGAATAGTCTGTGAAGGATAGGGGTTAGCTCTTCCTTAAATGCTTTGTAGAATTCTCCTGTGAAGCCATCTGGTCCAGGACTTTTGTGTGTTGGAAGTATTTTGATTACTGATTCAATTTCACCAGCTGTTATTGGTCTGTTCAGGCTTTCTGTTTCTTTTTCATTGAGTTTTGGAAGGTTATATTTTTGTAGAAACCTGTCCATTTCACCTAGTTTTTCAAATTTCTTGGCATACAGTTCTTCATAGTAATTTCTTACAATCCTTTCTATTTCTGCGGTGTCAGTTGTAATCTCTCCTCTTTCATTTCTGATTGTGTTTATTTGAGTCCTCTCTCTTTTTTTCTTGATGAGCCTGCTTAAAGGCTTGTCGATTTTGTTGATCTTTTCAAAGAACCAACTCCTGGATTCATTGATCGTGAATGAATTGTGCTTTTAGTCTCTATGTCATTTAATTCTGCTCTGATCTTGGTTATTTCCTTCTTTCTACTTGCTCTGGGCTGTCTTTGTTGTTGTTCCTCGAGTTCTTGTAGGCGTAGGGTTAGGTTTTTTGTACGAGATGTTTCTGTCTTTTTTAGGTAGGCCTGTATCACTATAAGCTTCCCTCTGAGGACTGCCTTCATTGTGTCCCATAAGTTTTGGGTTGTTGTGAGTTCATTTTCATTTGTTTCCAGAAACTTTTTGATTTCCTCCTTAATTTCATTCTTTACCCATTCATTGTTTAATAGCATGCTATTCAATCTCCATGATTTTGATGATTTGGGGATTTTCCCCATCAAGTTGGTTTCTAGTTTCAGTCCCTTGTGGTTGGAGAAAATGCTTGGTATGATATCAATTTTCTTGAATTTGTTGAGGCTTGTTTTGTGTTCTATCATGTGGTCTATCTTTGAAAATGTTCCATGTGCGTTTGAAAAAAATGTGTATTTAGTTTCTTTGGGATGGAGGGCCCTATATATATCAGCTAAGTCCAATTCGTCTAGAGTACTGTTCAATGCCACAATATCTTTGTTGATAATTTGTTTGGAAGATCTGTCCATTTTTGACAGTGGGGTGTTAAAATCTCCTACTATAATTGTGTTGCTGTCAATATCTTTCTTGAAGTCCTCTAAGATTTTCTTGATGTATTTAGGTGCTCCTATGTTGGGTGCCTATATATTTACAATGTTTATGTCTTCTTGGTGGATTCTTCCCTTGAGTATTATGAAGTGACCTTCTGGGTCTCTCTTTATAGCTCTTCTTTTGAAGTCTATTTTGTCTGATATGAGTATTGCTACCCCGGCCTTTTTTTCCTGTCAATTTGCTTGGAAAATTTGTTTCCAGCCTTTCACTTTAAGTCTGTGTAGGTCTTTTGTCCTGAGGTAGGTCTCTTGTAGGCAGCATATGTGTGGGTCATGCTTTCTTACCCAGTCAGCTACTCTATGTCTTTTGATTGGAGCATTTAATCCATTTACATTTAAGGTTACTATTGATAGGTACTGATTCATTGCCATTTTCGTATCTGTGTTCCTCTCTCTCTCTTTTCCTTTCTTTCCTTAAAGCAGTCCCTTTAGTATCTCTTGTAGTACTGGTTTGGTAGAGGTGTATTCTTTTAGACTTCTTTTGTCTGGGAAGCTCCTTATTTGTCCTTCTATCTTGATTGGAAGCCTTGCTGGATAAAGTAGTCTTGGTTGTAGGCCTTTGGTTCTCATTACTTGGAATATTTCTTGCCATTGTCTTCTGGCTTGTAGCGTTTCCATTGAGAAGTCAGTTGCTAACCTTATCGGGGCTCCCTTGTATGTTACTTCCTTTTTCTCCCTTGCTGCCTTTAAGATTCTCTCTTTGTCTTGGAAGTTTGCCATTTTAATGATGATGTGTCTTGAAGTGGGCCTGTTTGGGTTCCTCTTGATAGGGACTCTCTGTGTTTCCTGGATTTGTGTGACTTTTTCTCTCACCAAATTAGGGAAGTTTTCCATCATTACTTTTTCAAATAGGTTGTCTATCCCTTGCTCTTCTTCTTCTCCTTCTGGTATTCCTATTATACGGATATTATTACGTTTCATGTTGTCTTGCATTTCTCTTAAACCCTCTTCATTCTTTCTGAGCCTCTTTTCCTTTTCTTGCTCTATCTGGCTGTTTTTTTCTACTTTGTCCTCCAACTCACTGATCCGATCTTCTGCTTCATCGATTCTGCTTTTCATTCCTTCTACTGTGTTCTTCAGCTCAGAAATTGTATTCTTCATTTCCTCTTGGCCCTTTTTGATAGTTTCTATTTCCTTTTTCATGTTGATATAGTTTGCACTGAGTTCATCGTAGCTTCCCTGTAGTTTCTGGTAGCTCATTGAGAGCTCATGGAGCTTCCTGACAACCATTTCTTTGAACTCCTTATCTGATAGTTGAGTTGCCTGTGTTTCATTTAGCATTCTTTCTGGGGCTTCTTCCTTTTCTTTCATTTGGGGATTGTTTCTTTGTCTTCTCATTGTTGGTGAGACTCTTCTTGTAAACCTCTGCTTCTTAAGTTGATCTGTTCTGGCTACCTGCGTTTATGGTGTGAACTTCTGTGGTGGAATACCTGTGAGATTCAGTGTTATAGTCTTCTTCAGGTATCCTGGTGTTCACAGCTTCCACTGTCTCAGCTGTGGGAATACCCCCCTTTTGGTCCAACTCTGGTTTTTCCACAGTTCTAGGATTTCTTTGCCTCACTCATGGGTATTCAAAAAGAGAAAAGAATAGAGTGAAAAAAGAAGAGAGAGAAACAAGAAAAAAAAAGAGGAGGGAAAGAGAGATAGAATTGGAAAGAAAGGAAGAAGGAATAAAGCCAGAAAGAAGTAAAGAGAAGCAAAAGGAATTGAGGGATAAAAAAGGTAGAAGTAATAAAGAAATAAAAAATATATAATCAAAACAAAACAAAAAGAACCCCACAAAAACGAAAAACGAACCAAAACAAACAAACAAACAAACAAAAAACCCAACTAAACAGACAAAAAATAACTATCAAAAAACCCCCACAAAACAAAATGAAACAAAACACCCCCCCAAAAAAAATAAGAAGAAAAAAAAAATTCTCTTACTATTTTCACACAGGCCAAACTGGATTTTCTGGACTTGCTGGCTGTAGCAGGCTGCGAGGTGACTCGTACCGCTTTTCGCCCTGTTCCTCACTCAGTCAGCTTTGGGCTACTGTCCTCAGTGCCAGCCCAGCACTGTCCCCAGGGCTAATGGCGTACTCTCCCTGCAGGGCCTTGGGTGTGATTTCTGAGCCTCCTGCAGGGGGCGAGCTTCCCAGAGTTTATGGGTTTCAGCTGGGATCTCTTACAGATCCATCCCTCCCCGAGCCTATTGCTGTGAGCTCCGGGTCTCCTACAGGGCGAGTGCCCGCCTGAGACTACGGGCATGGGCTCCGAGAGTTTCCCGAGTTGCGCGCACTCACCCCAGGATCACAGATGTGAGCTCCGGGTCTTCCAGAGTCCCCTTCTCTAGCTGCAGGGTCGCCTCTGGCCGCAGGGCTTCTTCCAACCCGGTCGCGAGGCCGCCTCCGGTCCGTTGCAGAGCCCCCTCCGGTCGCCGGGCCGCCTCCGGTCGGTTGCAGAGCCCCCTCCGGTCGCCGGGCCGCCTCTGTCCCGTCTCAGGGCCACCTCCGGTCGCTTGGCTGCCACGTCTAGTTTTCCAATGTCTGCTACGGATTTTGATCTCCTATTTTCATATATACTGTGGTATTATTGGCTATGTGCTCTGTTCCTCTGTAGATCAGTTAGGTTTTTCTCCCATGTGCAGGAGGAAGGGCAATCTGCATCCTCCTACCATGCCGCCATCTTGAACCCCGGTATTAAGACTCTTAAGGACACACACAGTCTCAGGTTTGAAATGAAGGCAGTGAGGCCCAGAGGAGGTGGGTGGCTTGCCAACACTCACACAGCAGCACAAGTGTGGCTGGGACTGGAGTTGAGATCTCCCAAGTCCAGCAGGCCATCTTCCCACTGCCACATGTGACCTCAGTGCAACTATATGTGGCATGGTGGGCAGAGAGGCCACCTGAACAGCTAGTTGCCTTGCTGGCAGCACTGGCCCTTCTAACATCCTTCCAACAACTCTTTGGGGAGGAAAGTCAGGTCATTTAAGGCAGTGGTCACCAGGCTTTTTGGCACCAGGGACCAGTTTTGTGGAAGACAGTTTTTCCACACATGGGGATGGGTGGGGGGGATGGATGGTTTCAGGATGATTCAAGCACATTTCATTCAAGCTCACCTCCTGCTGTGCAGCCCAGTTCCTAACAGGCCAGGACTGGTACTGGTCCATGGCCAGGAGGTTGGGGGCTCCTGATTTAGGGCATCTCTAAACTGCAGAAGAAAGTGAGACTTAGAAAAATGAGCACCTTGTTAAAGGGTGGAGTGCAGTTGCTCCAATCTTGAGGTCTTTTTCCTGCACCTACCTCACTGCTCCTAGTGTGGCTGTGGTCATGGCTGCCCATAGTCCACTGACCACCCTGAGGACAGCTGGAGCACTTCACCCAAAGAAAGGCAATGTAATCACTGATGCTTGGGTGAGAATTTAAAGAAACAGACAATTACTGAGATTTGTTACTCACAGAAAAAGAGAATAGTTAGCTTGCATTGTGGGAATGAGGACAGTAGATTTTAGAACAGGTTTTGCAGAAGGAAAGAGTGGATTTTGTCAGTTGTCACTTTTGGTTCACTCTCTTGCCATCTGCTGACTCAAGAAAAATTTATCCGAAAATGAGAATTAATGTAATGGTTGATTCCATTACTTCTGTGCTTTTTAGATGAAATGTGATCATTCGGCTTCACATTCCTTCTCCTCACCTGCTCTGGAAAACAAATTGAATTCTTTGAAGGAAAATTCAGTCCAGACCAGAACACACACAGAACTGGCCTCTACCCCTCTTCTGAAAGTGTCATCCCTCCTCTGAGCCATAAATGCTTGTAGCTGGTTTGTTTACTTTGAATGATTTATTCCACTGAGGTCTAATTTCAGGGGCTCCCTGAGACCCAGATGTCTGAGGATGCAACCACGCAGAGTAAACAGTTTCTTATACTAACTTCCTGCAGGATTTGTTTTAGCCTTTGCTGGAAACTCTGCTGGTGAAGTGTACTAACTTTTAATCAGCTGGATGTTCAGCCATCTCTGTATTTGTTAACCTAGCTGCCCAGACAGATATGTACTCTGGGTAAACCTGGAGGCTCACCCCTGTTTCCTTCCGGGGCATCCTCTTACTCTGACCTCCTGAGCTAAAAAATTAAATGCCATGCAGATAGTCATGTGCCACTATTTCCAGCACCTTTTTAAAATAGCTCTCTGTCCAAGTTTTTTAAAAGCTTCTTTTATTATGTATTATGTCTGTATATTATGTGTACAAAATTGGTACAGTAGCTTCATAAACATCTAGTTACAGTCTCCTTTGAAATAGAGGAGACTAATTAATATATTTCCTTTTGCAGTTGAGCCTGGGGAAATAATGTAACATGTGTGAGGACCCTACACCAGTGGTTCCTAGAACAGAGGGGTCCTGGTATGACTCAGAGCCACCTCTAGTTATGGCCTAGCTCCATGCACAGAATCTACGGCCTCCAGTTCTCCTTCCTGAAGGACAATGTAAATTCCTCCCTCTGTGATGCTAACTGACTCAAATCTTTCCTCATTTCTCTTATTTCTACATGTATAGTCCATGAGTTCACATCAACCAAAGAATCAAAGAATGATGGGTGCTTCTTTTGTTGGCAGTGGCACTTACTTTCTCCTTCCAAATGATCCGGTTAGTCAGGCAGGGATGGCACATGTAACGAACATGGTGATTGATTCATGCACTGATTGACATGCCTACCTTGACCATGGTCCCCACTTTAAATGCATAGATCATGTTGTGTAGTGCTGGTGCTGGTGGGTATGGTGTACTCTGTGATTTTATAGGCTATCCTAGTCTGCCTTCTGATTTTAACATTCCCTCACTGTCCACATCCTGTTTATGCCTCCACATTCAGCTCCATTGCTCTTCCATCTCATTCCATAACAAATGCCCTAGATCCACTTTCTAGTTGTACCCACCGAGCCTGTCATGTGCACTTCCTTTTTGCTCCCTCTGTTTTAACATGCTCTTCCCACTTATTTGTCTTTTAGTTCCTCTCAGTGCCAAGGCCACAGTAAGTCATTAGCTATTCTATCAGCGCCTACATTTGCTCACAGGACAGACCTCTCCTGTGAGTCTGGAACTGGCCTCCATGAGCCATAGTAATTGGTGTGCATGTCTTTCTTCTCTTCCAAGCCTGGGCACTCTAGGACAACCAGGACCTGTCTCATAAACTTTGCATCCACCCTGTCCAAAACCCTCACAAAGCTCTGAGCTGTGGTGCCTAGAAATTGTTATTTACCGAATAGCTAATATAACTCACACTGTTGGACATGCTGGCAGGAAGAAAATCCATAGAAGAGATCTGATAAGAGTTGCTGATGGGCCATGGCACATTCTGAGCCCATACCATGTGAGGTTTATAAGAAGGTTCCTAAAATTAGAAGACCCAGGCTGTGTCCTTTCCATCTACTGGGAAAAACTTGGTCTTTCCCAGATGTGGATTTTCCATGACTCTAATGAGACAGACAGTTAGCTACCTCACTTGCCCAGGCTCCTTTGCTTAATTTTGGACTTAGGAGAGCTCATAAAAGTTTAGAACATTTGGCCTGCCTCAGTATGCTCCACTCTTGGATCTGTCTCTCAGAGAGGACCATGGCATCACTCTCCAGAGCTGCAGAAAGGGCCGGACTACATGAATTAGGTAAAATGGGGGTCTTTCTGAGGACTGGCACATTCTTCAGTGGATGAGATAGTTGGATTGTCTGGCTCATTAGTCTCTCTTTTACAGCTAAACTAAAGAATGTCTTAAGAGGAAATGTAGTATTACTCTTCAAAGACATTTGCCTCAAAAGTTATGAAGGCACCTGAAAGGTGCCTCTAATTAAATAACAACACACAACATGTTTTAATTATGTTTTATACTTTTTGAAGTTCTTTTGTGTCCTTCCAAGAAATTCAGTTCTTCCACAAGTCTTGGAATGTAGGTGGAGGTAAGAGTCATATCTACTAGTAGATGAGGAGGGTGAGTCCAGGGTCAGTAACCTATGTCAAGTCACAGGACAAACAGTGTCAGAGCTGAGGCAGAACTCAAGTCTCCTGATTAATCTCTACTTTGTCTCCTTCATAAGTGTCATAGCAGAAACACATCATAAACTGTGTATGTAGGAGAGGAGGAACTTACTTTTAGTTCAGAATGTTCCATCATAGTGAGCATGGGAGCTGATCTTCCAGGGTTGGAGCTATTATCAGATAGGAAAAGGTCAAGACGGAAGAATGTGTGTGTGTGTGTGTCCATGTGTATGTATGTTGTGAGTGTGTGTGTTTTATGATATGTAGCATTGTGTGCATGTAGTATGTTTGCGGTATGTGTAGTGTGGTGTATACACAAGTGTGTTTTGGTGTGTAACTATGTGGTGTGTGCATGTGTGGCATTTTTGGCATATACACATGTGGTGTGGCATGTGTACAGACGTTGGGAAGTGTGTATATGTGTTTGTGTGTGATATGCACATGTGTGCAGGCATTGGAAGGTATGTGGTGTGTGCGTATGTCTGTGTCTATCAGTTGTATGTGGTATGTGTCTGTGTGTGGTGTGTGAGTGCAGGTGAGGTGTGTGTGCCCCATGGAAGATGTGTGGAGGCAAGAAGTTTCCAGACCAGCTCACATCACATTCACAGATGAAAACAGGGGAAGGAGGAACCATAGGGCTTTAATGGTGACAGTGATTTGATTTTTCAACACATTTGGTGGATTATATAAATTTAGGATTGAAAGAGGCAGCTGGAGCTCCACTAGTGGTAATATTTAACATCTTTTTAATACTTTCCTTCCTCATTTAGTGCCCCCTCCTCAAAGAAACTAAAACCCTCCCCCAACTTCATGCCAAGTCTATGTGTGACATACAGGTGGTAAGAAGCCATCCTCCTCTGTGATCCCAGGTCACTCAATCTTAGACTCATTAGAAGTTCATGCCTGTTTTTGTAGTGAATTTAAAACCCTTTGGAAACATTTCCTTGTGAATCTTCACAATCTACCCAAGAAGCAAATAATATACTCAGTATCTATAAGTGTTCCCATGGGGCAACTGGAGGTAATATGGAGCTTAACTTCCCAGGTGGCAGGTGAGGCATTAGAGGGGACTGGGGCTCACAGATCCCACCAACTTTCTTCCTGTGGTCATTTGACCTTTGGCTGCCACCATACAGTCACTTGTGGCTATTATTCTGAAACTCGCTTCTGTTGTTTATCAAGAACTTCTGTTGATGTAAATCAACTGTTGTTCAAAAAAAAAGGTAATGACATCCCAGAAGATATTTTGTGAATCAAGCAAGATATGAATGTATTTGAAGTGAACAAGAGTGAAAGTTGCAGGTGAGATTTCTTATCACTGTACCTTGTGTATGGCCATTAGCCTGATTCATTCTTTAACTGCAGTGTCTGGTTTAACACAGAACAGCACAAAACATACATTTTTATAAATAGACACACATCTTTGAATTCTGACACCAGAAAGACCCTGGGAGTTGGGTTTCAGGCCAGCCCGGGTCTGAGATGCAGGGGATGTGGGAGCCTGTGGTCTTGCTGTTATGTGTTGAAGGAAGGCGAGGAGATACCATTTTTAGGTCCAAGTGCAGTCAGGGGTGGGACTGAAGGCCTGGAGCCACAGAAGGTGTGTGTGGAGACAGTGGTTGAATTCCATGGATTAGTGAGATGAAAAAGGGAGAAAGATAAGAGGTGGGGGATTAACAGAAAAGAAGTGTCAACTTCGCAAGAGGAGCCTGGGTTTTATGGAATGTGCTCTGTGTAAAAAATAACTGCATTTTGATGTCTCTTCCAGGCTTTTCACAGGGAGACAGCTGCAGAGGGAGAGAAAAATGCAGAGCCCTCTGCAGCACGAGTGGTTCCAGAAGACATGTGGCCATGGGAAGGCTTGGAGTGATCTGCTCACTGTCTTTTCCTTCAGATCAACAGAACTTGAAAGCCTGGCATATCACCCACTGGGTGCTGCCTTCCTTGTGGCACTTTATGGGAGGTAGTAACGTTTGGGGTCATATTAGTACATGTCTACTTAAACAAACAAACAAAGAAACAAACAAACAATCAAGTTGGAAGATACAGCCTCATCTTTTAAACATGTAGTTAGTCCGTGTAGTCATGTGTCTTGATATTCAAGCAGGACTAAGTGTAGCTGTGTGAGCACTCATATACATACATGTGCACACACATATGTGCACACATGCACATTTTGGAGATGGTTTAGAAAACATGAATGTTCAGCTTTGTCTTTGGGGGCTGTGAAAGTACTTACCAGGAGGCAATGCATGTTTGAAAACAAAAGGACTGTCCCTTTGAGGCCTGCATGTGAGAGGATGTGCTTGTTAGCCACAGAAAGCTTTGTTTCCATGCAGTTAATCTCAGGAGATTCTGTTCACATTTTATTCAAATTTCCACTTTGCAGAGATTAGCTTTTGCTATTTTGACAGGTGGAAACACCAAGAGCACAATTCTGTTAAAATGATGACTTGTTCGTGTGAGGAAAGAGGGATTTCAGCATATATCAGTTACTCCTGATGTCTATTTCAATAGATTTTTATTTGTAGAATATTGGCACATTTTTATCTGTGAGTCCTCTCAATTATTTTTGGAGGGAAGAGATTCATTAAAAAATGAATGATGGGCACAGTCACGGACAGAGAATTCTAAATTAAATATTCTCTTCTTGATCTTGCCATCTTATTTTTTAAAAAAGTGAAATTAACATGAGTTCATTTAATATCTTGCAAGGCTGAGCCAGAAATAATTCCATAATCCCAAAGGATCACTCCTATTTTAGCCTTCAAACAGCTCTTTAAATACACATGCCTTTATCTAGCCTTTTATTTTCTTTCATGTTTCTTTAGGCATTTGACTTACAGTCTGTTTCATGCACTCCCCTTTTCTAATCTCTTTAGGGATGTCCTTTTAGGGCTGATGGTCAAAAAACATTCACATTTTTATTTTGGGCACTCATGGCTCTGTCTTCCTCATTTTATTCTGGAAAAAGGGGAATGAATAGAAGTGGGTGTGTCTTCCATCCAAAATGTAAAATTCAATTTTTCAAAATACTGTATGGAGACCATCCACACAATGTGTGAAAGACAGTTAGGGATGGGAAATGATCTGCATGCCATGGTTCTCACTCCTATTATGATGAACGGTCTCTGCTAGGTCATCCCCCTTACACATCCAGCAGGGAAATATGAGTTTTGATGGACATTATAAAAGAAGACTCACTTAAGGTACTCTGAGCTTAAAGTGTCAAGAAAACCATTTTTTCTGACATCTCTTTCCTATTTCCTCTTTCTAAGGGTATAATTAGATTTATTTGGGACTTCAGAGGTTGTTATAGCTTTAGTATGGTTACAACTAGGGTGGGCTTCCAGTTAGAGCTGTGAAATTGCAAACGGCCTCCTTGGAGTCCTATCTCAGGTGACCAGAGCCCATTTGGATTTACCTAGCACCCCAATGCAAGGTTCACTGGGCCAGACACTGTCCATCCAGCCTGCTTTATGCCAGGGCTCTCACCCACTTCCCATCCCCCAGTACTTTGTGTTTGTTTAATTAGCAAATCTACTACCTGGAATACAGAAAAGTACATGTTCCTAGTCTTAGGACTCTTACTGTTGACGTGTAAGTCATAGAGGAAGTCATTGATAACATGGATATAGTTGTGAAGTGGTCTGTGTTTCTGAAGAGTCATTTGGTGAAGGAGAAGGCGGGTAGTGAGGACCCAAACAGGAAGTCCCCAAAAGGGGATAAGGTGCATATGTGGCTGGAGAAAGAAGGACAGGAAGGTGAGCAAAGGCCCTGGTTCTTACTACTTTTATTTTTATTATTTTTTAACTGTTGTGCAAATATGGTTGTCTTCATTTCCCCCCACACCGCCCAACACATCCTCACTTACCACCCTCAGTCCTACCCACTTTAGCTTTGTGTCCTTTATACATGTTCCTTGTGTACTATACATGTGTTTTTTACATGTGTGTCCTTTATACATATGCCTTGATGACCCTTCCCCCATTTCCCCCTGTTATCACTTTTCCCCCTCTCCTCTAGTTACTGTCCATTTGTTCTTTATTTCAATGTCTCTGGTTATATTTTGCTTGATTATTTGTTTTGTTGATTAGGTTCCACATATAGATCAGATCACATGGTATTGTCTTTCATTGCTCGATTATTGTACTTAACATAATGCTCTTCAGATCCATACATGCTATCACGAAGGGTAGGAGCTCCTTCTTTCTTTCTGGTGTGTAGTATTCCATTGTGAAAATGAATCATAGTTTTTTGATCTACTCATTCACTGATGGACACTTAGGTTGCTTTCAACACTTGGCTATTGTAAATTGTGCTGCAATGAACATTGAGATGCACAAGTTCTTTTGAATGGTGTTTTAGGATTCTTACGATATAATCCCAACAGTGGAATAGCTAGGTTGAAAGGCAGTTCCATTTTTAGTTTCTTGAGAAAATTCCATACTGTTTTCCACAGTGGTTGCACTAGTCTGCATTCCTATCAACAGTGTATAGGGTTCACCTTTCTCCATAACCTCACCAGCACATGTATGTTCATTTGTTCATGATGGCCATTCTGACTGGTGTAAAGTGATATCTCATTGTGGTTTAAATTTCCATCTCTCTGATAGCTAGTGATGCTGAACATCCTTTCATATGTCTCTGGGCCTTCTGTATGTCCTCCGTGGAGAATTGTCTGTTCAACACTTTTGCCCATTTTTTAATTGGGTTGTTTATCTTCCTGGAGTGGAGGTGTGTGAGTTATTTATATATTTTGCAGATCAAACCCTTGTTCAAAATATCATTTGCAAATATTTTCCCCATAAAGTTGGTTCCCTTCTCATTTTGTTGATGTTTTCTTTAGCTGTGCAGAAGGTTTTATTTTGGTTATCTTTCATTTGTTTATTCTTCCTTTATGTTCATTGCTCCAGGGGATATATCAGTGAAAATATGCTGACTGGAATATTTGAGATTTTCCTGCCTATGTTCTCCTCTAGGACTTTTATGGTGTTTCGACTTATATTTAAGTCTTTTATTAATCTTGAGTTTATTTTTGTGTATGGTGTAAGTTGGTGGTCAAGTTTCATATATTTGCATGTAGCTGCCCACATGTCCCAACACCATTTGTTTACTCCATTTTATGCTTCTGCTCCCTATGATGAATATTAATGGACTGTAGAGACTTGGGTTTATTTCTGGGCTCTCTATTCTGTTCATTGATCTATGTGTCCCTTCTTATGCCAGTACAAGACTGTTTTGATTACTGTGCACTTGTAATACAGTTTGATGTCAGCTATTGTGATCCCTTCGACTTTGTTCTTTCTCAAAATACTGCTGCTATGCTAGGTCATTTATGGTTCTGTATGAATTTTTGAAATGTTTGATCTGTATCTTTGACATATGTCATTTTTATTTTAACAGTGATTGCTTTGAATCTATAAATTGCTTTGGGTAGTATGGAAATTTTGATTATGTTTGTTCTTCCAATCCATAAACATGGTATGTGCTTCCATTTGTTTGTGTCTCCCTTAATTTCTTCAGTGTTGTGTAGTTTTCTGAGTACAGGTCTTTTACTTCATTCTTTAAATTTATTCCTAGATACTTCATTTTTATTATTGCTATATCAAGTGGGATTTTTTTCCTGATTTCTGTTTCTAATATTTCATTGTTGGTATACAAAAATGCCAACGATTTCTGAATATTGACTTTGTAACCCACTGTTTTACCAGATTCACTTATTAGGTTGAATAGTTTTTTTGTGGAGTCTATAGGGTTTTCTATGTACACCATCATGCCATCTGCAAACAGTGACAGTTTTACTTTCTCCTTTCCAGTTTGGATACCATTTATTTCTTCTTTTAGTCTGATTGCTGTGGCTAGGACTTCCAATACTACGTTGAATAAAAGTGGTGAAAGCGGACATCCTTGTCTGGTTCTTGATGTTAGTGGGAAAGCTTTTATTTTTTGCCTATTGAGTATGATGTTGGCAGTAGGTTTTCTATATATGGCCTTTATTAGGTTGAGGTATACTCTGTCTATTCCCACTTTGCTGAGTGTTTTTATCTTAAATGGGTTCTGTACCTTATCAAATGCTTTTTCTGCATCTATTGATATGATCATGTGATTTTTGTCTTTCCTTTTCCTAATGTGAAGTATTATGCTTATTGATTTGAGAATATTGTACCATCCTTATATCCCTGAGATGAATTCCACTTGATCACGGTATATGATCTTTTTAATGTATTGCTGGATGTGGCTTGCCAATATTTGTTGAGGATTTTAGTGTGTATGTTCCTCACTGATATTGGCCTATAGTTTTCTTTCTTTGTTGTGTCTTCATCTGGTTTTGGAATTAGGATGATGCTGTCTCATAAAAAGAGTTTGGAAGTTTTCCTGCTTCTTAGATTTTTTGCAATAGTCTGAGGAGGATAGGGTTATATCTTCCTTAAATGCTTTGTAAAATTATCCTATGAAACTGTTCGGTCCAGGGCTTTTGCGTGACAGGAGTTTTTGATTACTGCTTCAAGTTCTCTAGCTATTATTAATCTGTTCAGGCTTTCTGCTTCTTCTTCATTCAGTCTGGAAGATTATCTTTTTCTAGAAATTTGTCCATTCCACCCAGGTTCTCAAATTTCTTGGTATACAGTCTGTTGTAGTAATTTCTTATACTCCTTAGTATTTCTGTGGTCTCAGTTGTAATTTCTCCTCTTTCTTTTCTGAATTTATTTATTTGGGTCATCTCCCTTATTTTCTTGAGAAATTGGTTAAAGACTTGTCAATTTTGTTTATCTTTCCAAAGATACATCTCCTGGATTTATTGATCATTTTCATTGCTCTTTGGTCTCTATGTTGTTTAATTCAGCTCTGATCTTGATTATTTTCTTCCTTCTACTGGCTCTGGGCTTTCTTTTTTTTGTTATTCCTCTATTTCTTGTAGATATAGCATTGGTTGTTCATTTAAAATGTTTCTATCTTTTTTTTTTGGTAGGCCTGAATCACTTTGAACTTCCTTTTCAGGAGTGCCATCACTGTGTCCCATAAGTGTTGGACAGTTCTGTGTTCATTTTCATTTGCATCCAGCAACTTTTTGATTTCTTCCTTGATCTCATTCCTAACCCATTCATTGTTCAAGAAATTGCTATTCATAAGAGGAGGATGGCAGCATGGTAGGAGGAGGCAGATTCCACTTCCCCCTACACACAGGAGAAAAACCTAGATGATCTACAGAGGAGCAGAGCAGACAGCCAGCAATACCACAGCATATATGAAAGCAGGAGATCAAAATCTGTAGCAGACATAGGAAAACCAGATGTGGTGGCTGAGCTACCAGAGGCAGCCAAGTGCCCAGAGGCAGCCCTGGTACCGGAGGCAGCCCTGGTACCAGAGGTGGCTCTGCGACTGGAGGAGGGGGCTTTGTGGAAGACCCAGAGCTCACACCTGTGATCCTAGGGTGAGTGCATGCAACTCAGGAAACTCAAGGAGCCCACCTGCAGTAAACTCAGGTAGGCTCATGTGCCCTGTAGGAGATCTGGAGCTCACAACAATAAATGAGTGGAATGCTCCATCCCTAGGAGATCCCAGCTCAAACCCATAAATTCGGGAAAACGCACTTTCTGCAGGAAGCTCAGAAAACATGCCCAAAGACCTGCATGGAGAGTGCACTAGCCCTGGGAACAGTGCATGGTGGGCACTGAGGAGAGTAGCCCAAAGCTGACTGAGTGTGGAATAGGAAGAAAAGCGATACCAGTTGCTCCTCAGACTGTTGCACCCAGCAAGACCAGAAAAAAACAGTTTTGCCGGTTTGAAAAGAGCAAGAGGTTTTTTTGTTGTTGTTGTTTCTTTGTGTGTGTGTGTGTGGGGGGGGGGTTTGGTTTGTTTTTTGTTTTTGCGGGGTTTTTTGTTTTGTTTTAATTGTATATTTTTACTTTTTCTTATTTTTATCTTTTTTATCGCACAATTCTTTTTTCTTCTCTTTACTTCTTTCTTGTTTTATTCCTTCTTCCTTTCTTTCTGATTTTATCTCTTCTTCCTGTGTTTTTCTTCTGTTTTTCCTTTTTGTTCTTTTCTCTTTTTAAATACCCACAAGTGAGACAAAAAATCCTGGAACTTTGAAAAAAACAGAGTTGGACCCAAAGAGGAGGCATCCCAATAGCTGAGATAGTAGACGCTGCGAACATCAGGATAAACAAAGGAGACTGCACCACTGACTCTCATAGGTATTCTACCACAGAAGTTCACATCACGCCATAAACCCAGAGAGCCAGAACACATCAATTTCAGAAGCTGAGGCTAACAAGATGAGTTGCACAAACAATTGGATGACAAAGAAACAATCCCCAAATGAAAGGAAAGGACAAAGCCCCAGAAAGAATCCTAAATGAAACACAGGCAACTGAACTATCAGATAATGAGTTCAAAGCAATGGTTGTTAGGAAGCTCCATGAGCTCTCAATGAGCTACTGGAAACCACAGGGAAACTACAATGAACTGACTGCAAACTATATCAATATGAAAAAGGAAATAAAAATTATCAACAAGGGACAAGAGGAAATGAAGAATGCAATTTCCTGGCTGAAGAACACAGTAGAAGGATTCAAAAGAAGGATCAATGAAACAGAAGATTGGATCAGTGAGTTGGAGGACAAAGTAGAAAAAAAAAAACCCCAGAAAGAGCAAGAAAAGGAAAAGAGGTTCAGAAAGAATGAAAAGAGATTAAGAGAAATGCAAAGCAATATGAAACATAATAATACATGTATAAAAGGGATACCAGAAGGAGAAGAAGAAAAGCAAGGGATAGAAAACCTATTTGAAAAAGTAATGCTGGAAAACTTCCCTAATTTGATGAGAGAAAAAGTCACACAAATCCAGGAAACACAAAGAGTCCCAATTGAGAGGAACCCAAACAGGCCCACTTCAAGACACATCATCATTAAAATGGCAAAATTCCAAGGCAAAGAGAGAATCTTAAAGGCAGCAAGGGAAAAAAAGGAAGTAACATACAAGGGAGCCCCGATAAGGTTAGCAGCTGACTTCTCAGTGGAAATGCTCCAAGCCAGAAGATAATGGCAAGAAATATTCCAAGCAATGAGAACTAAACACCTGCAAGCAAAAGTACTTTACCCAGCAAGGCTTTCAATCAAGATAGAAGGTCAAATAAGGAACTTCCCAGACAAAAGAAGTCTAAAAGAATACACCGCTACCAAACCAGTTCTGCAAGAGATACTAAAGGGACTGCTTTAAGGAAAGGAAGGAAGAGAGAGAGACAGAGAGAGACAGAGAGAGATATGAAAATGGTAATAAATCTGTACCTATCAATAATAACCTAAAATATAAATGGATTAAATGCTCCAATCAAAAGACATAGAATAGCTGAATCGATAAGAAAGCATGACCCACATATGCTGCCTATAAGAGACTCACCTCAGGACAAAAGACCTACACAGACTCAACGTGAAGGGCTGGAAACAAATTTTCCAAGGAAACCGATAGTAATAAAAACCCAAGGTAGCAATAGTCCTATCAGACAAAATAAACTTCAAAAGAAGATCCATAAAGAGAGACCCAGCAGGTCACTGCATAATACTGAAGGAAGGAATCCACCAAGAAGACATAAACATTGTAAATATATATGCACTCAACATAGTAGAACCTAAAAACATCAAGAAAATCTTAGAGGACTTCTAGAAAGATATTGACAGCAGCACAATTATAGTAGGGGATTTTAATACCCTACTGTCAAAATTGGGCAGATCTTCCAAACAAAATATCAACAAAGATATTGTGGCATTGAACAATACTCTAAATGATATGGACTTAACTGATATATATAGAGCCCTTCATCCCAAAGAAGCTAAATACACATTCTTTTCAAGTGCACATGGAACATTTTCAAAGACCACATGATAGGACACAAAATCAGCCTCAACAAACTCAAGAAAACTGAAATCTTACTAAGCATTTTCTCCTATGACAAGGGCCTGGAAGTAGAAAACAACTCCAAGGGGAAAAACCCAAAACACTCAAAATCATGGAGATTGAATAGCATGCTATTAAACAATGAATGGGTCAAGAATGAAATAAGGGAGGAAATCAAAAAGTTTCTGGAAACAAATGAAAATGAATTCACATTGACCCAAAACTTATGGGACACAGTGAAGGCAGTCCTCAGAAGGAAGTTCATAGCAATAGAGGCCTACATAAAAAAGATAGAAAATTTTCAAATAAACAACCAAACTCTATGCCTACCAGAACTTGAGGAACAACAACAAAGACAGCCCAGAGCAAGTAGAAGGAAGGAAATAACCAAGATAAGAGTAGAATTAAATGGCATAGAGACTAAAAGCATAATTCAAAGGATCAATGAATCCAGGAGCTTGTTCTTTGAAAAGATAAACAAAAAAACAAGCCTTTAAGCAGGATCATCAAGAAAAAAAGAGAGGACCCAAATAAACACAACCAGAAATGAAAGAGGAGCAATCACAACTGAAACCACAGAAATACAAAGGATTGTAAGAAATTACTATGAAGAACTGTATGCCAAGAAATTTCAAAACCTAGGTGAAATGGACAAATTTCTAGAAAAATATATTTTTCCAAAACTGAATGAAGAAGAAGCAGAAAGCCTGGGCAGACCAATAACAGCAGATGAAATTGAGGCAGTAATCAAAAAACTCCCGACACACAAAGGCCCTGAACCAGGTGGTTTCACAGGAGAATTCTACATAGCATTTAAGGAAGAGCTAACCCCTATGCACACAGACTATTCGAAAAAATCTAAAATGATGGAAGACTCTCAAACTCTTTTTGTGAAGCCAGCATCATTCTAATCCCAAAACCAGATGAAGACACAACAGAGAAAGAAAACTTCAGGCCAATATCACCGATTAACGTAGATGCTAAAATCCTCAACAAAATATTGGCAAAGCACATCTAACATTACATTAAAAAGACCATACACCATGACCAAGTGGGATTCATCCCAGAGATGCAAGGATGGTTCAACATTTGCAAATCAGTAAATGTAATACATCACATAAACAAAAGCAAAGACAAAAATCACGTGATCATATAAATAGACGTAGAAAAAGCACTTGATAAGGTACAGCACCCATTTATGATAAATACACTCAGCAAAGTGGGAATAGAGGGAGCATTCCTCAGCATAATAAAGGCCATATATGAGAGACCTTCAGCCAACATCATATTCCGTTGACAAAAAATAAAATCTTTCCCACTAAGATCAGGAATAAGACAAGGTTGTCCACTTTTACCACTTCTATTGAATACAGTATTGGAAGTCTTAGCCACAGCAATTAAATAAGAAAAGAAAATAAAAGTCATCCAACTTGAAAAGGAGGAAATACAATTATCGTTGTTTGCAGATGACCTTATAGTGTACATAGAAAATCCTATAGATTTGGCCAAAAATCTGCTTGACCTAATAAATGAATGTGGCCAAACAGCCAGATACAAAGTCAATATCCAGAAATCAAAGGCATTTTTTTATACCAACAATAAAACAGCAGAAGCAAAAATCAAGAAAAAAAATCCTATTTGATATAGCATAAAGAAAAATAAAATACCTAGGACTATACCTAACCAAGGAGGTAAAAGACCTGTATGCAGAAAACTACACAACACTGAAGAAAGAAATCAAGGAAGATACAAACAAATGGAAGCACATACCATGTTCATGCATTAGAAGAATTAATATCATCAAAATGTCCATGCTACCCAAAGCAATTTACAAATTCAATGCAATATCTATTAAATTACCAATGGCATATTTCACAGACATAGAACAAACACTTCAAAAATTTATATGGATCCATAAACAACCCCGAATAGCTGTAGCAATTTTGAGAAAGAAGAGCAAAGTAGGAGGGATCACAATACCTGATACCAAACTGTATTACAAAGCCACTGCAATCAAAACAGCCTGGTACTGGCATAAAAACAGGCACATGGACCAGTGAAACAGAACAGAGAGCCCAGAAATAAACCCAAGTCTCTGCAGTCAATTAATATTTGACACAGGGGCCAGCAACCTAAAATGGAGTAAAAATAGCCTTTTCAACAAGTGGTGATGGGAGAACTGGACAGCTACATGCAAAAAAATGAAATTCGAGCACCAACTTACACCATACACAAAAATAAATTCAAGGTGTATAAACAGAAAACTGTACAATATCAACAATTAAAAAATACTGAAAAAATAAATAAATAAATAAACAAACAAATAAATAAATAAATAAAAAGATTTAAATATAAGCCGTGACATCATTAAAATCCTAGAGGAGAACGTAGGCAGGAAAATCTCAATTATTTCACCCAGCAACATTTTTAGTGATATACCCCCTAAAGTAAGGGACATAAAGGAAAGAATAAACAAATGGGATCTCATCAAAATAAAAAGCTTCTGGCCCTGGCTTTTGTAGCTCAGTGGACTGAGCGTGGGCCTGTGAACCAAAGGATCGCGGTTCGATTACCAGTCAGGGCACATGCCTGGGTTGCAGGCCAGTTCCCAGCAGCAGACACACGAGAGGCAACCATACATTGATATTTTTCTCCCTCTCCCTCTCCCCTACCCTTCCCCTTTAAAGATAAATAAATAAAAATCTTAAAAAAAAGTAAAAAGCTTCTGCATGGCTAAAGAAAACAGTATCAAAATGAAAAGAGATAAATGTATGGTAAAACATATTTGCCAGTGATACCTCAAACAAGGGTTTAATCTTCAAAATATATAAAGAACTTACACAACTCCACTCTAAAAAGACAAGCAACCCAATTAAAAAATGGACAAAGGACATGAACAGACACTTCTCCAAGGAGGACATACAGAGGATCCAGAGACACATGAAAAGATGCTCAGTATTGCTAGCTATCAGAGAGATGCAAATTAAAACCACAATGAGATACCACTTCACAACAGTCAGAATAGCCATCATAAAGAAAGGAACAAACAGCAAGTGTTGGAGAGGTTGTGGAGAAAAGGGAACCCTCGGGCACTCTTGGTGGGATTGCAGATAGTACAACCACCATGGGAAACAGTATGGAATTTTCTAAGAAACTGAAAATGAATCTACCTTTTGACCCAGGAACTCTACTGCTTTGATCATACCCTAAGAACCCTGAAACACCAATCCAAAAGAACCTAAACACCCCTATGTTCATAGCAGCACAATTTACAATAGCAAGTTTTGGAAGCATCCTAAGTGCCCATCAATAAATGAATGGATCAAGAATCTATGGTACATTTACACAATGGAATTCTATGCAGCAGAAAATAAGAAGGAGCTCCTACCCTTTGCAACAGCATGGATGGAACTGGAGAGCATTATGCTAAGCAAAATAATCCAGGCAGTGAAAGACAAATACCATAGGATGTCACCTTTAACCGGAACCTAATCAAGAAAACAAACGCAGAAGCATAATATAACCAAAGACACTGAAATTGAGAACAGACTGACAGCACCAGAGGGGAGAGGGGAGGGAATTTGAGGGGATAAGGGGAAGGGTTTAGTGCAATAACGATAAAGGACACATGGACAAAGTTAGGGGTGTGGAAATAGGTAGGAGATGGGGAGGGCTGAGGTGGTGGGCTGTGATGGGAGTAAAAGACAGAAAACTGTACAAGAACAACAATTAAAATAAAACTTTTTAAAAAAGGATTGTGTTATAATTATAAACAATATAAAATGGTATTTGCTTGAATAATAATTATATTTCAAATGAAAAATAAATAAATTGAAATAATATTAAAAAAAGAAATTGCTATTCAATGTCCATGAGCTTGAATGTTTTTGATTTTTTTCCTTAAGGTTGTTTTGTGTGTGTGTGTGTGTGTGTGTGTGTGTGTGTGAAGCCATTGTGGTCTAGGAAAATGTTTGACATGATTTCAATTTATTTGAATTTGTTGAGGCTTCCTTTGTGTCCTTTCATGTGGTCTATCTTTCTACATGTTCCATGTGCATTTGAAAAGCATGTGTATTTGTTTCTTTGGGATGAAAGGTTCTGTATGTATAGGTTAAGTCCGTTGGATCTAATGTGTCATCCAATTGCACAGTGTCCTTGTTGGTATTTTGTTTGGAAGAGCTATCCATTTTTGACAGCACAGTTTTAAATCCACTAGTATAAGTGTGTTGCTGTCTATTTCTTTCTTGAAGTCCTCCAAGATTTTCCTGATATAGTTGGGTGCTCCTATGTTGGGTGCAGGTATGTTTATATTGTTTAATGTATCTTCTTTATAGATTCTTCCCTTGAGTATTATGAAGTGTCCTTCTGTGTTTCTTTTTATGGCCTTTGATTTGAAATCTATTTTTTGTTCATATAGATATTACTACCCTAGCTTTTAAAAAAAATTATTTTAATTGTTGTTCTTGTACAAGTATAATATAACCAAAGACACTGAACTTGAGAACAGGTTGACAATCACCAGAGGGGAGAGGGGAGGGAATTTCAGGGGAAAAGGGGAAGGGTTTAGAGTGACAAGTACCCTAGCTTTTTTTACCTGTCTGTTTTGTTGGAATGTTTTTCCCTAACCTTTCACTTTCAGTCTGTGTAGGTCTTTCATTCTGATGTGGTTCTCTTGTAGGCAGTATATGTGTGGGTCATGTTTTCTTATCCATTCAGCTACCCTATGTCTTTTCATCGGAACATTTAATTTTAACATTTGTGGTTATTATTGATAGGTACGTATTCTTTACCATTGTACTCCCTTTGTACTTGTGTTCCTCTCTCTCTGACTGTTTTTCTTCTTATCATTAAAGCAGCCTCTTTAGTAAATCTTGCAGTGCTGGTTTGGTGGAGGTGCATTCTTTTAGCCTTGTTTTGTCTGGGTAGCTCCTTATTTCACCTTCCATTTTAATTGAGAGCCTTTCTGTGTAGAGTATTGTTGGTTGCATGCATTTATTTTTATTACTTGGAACATTTCTTTCCATTCCTTTCTGGCTTGTAATGTTTCTGTTGAGAAGTCAGCTGCTAGCCTTATGGAAGCTTCTTTGTATGCTACATCCTGTTTCATCCTTGGTGCCTTTAAGATGCTCTCTTTGTTTTTAAATTTTGACATTTTAATTATGATGTGTTTTGCCACGGACCTTTTTGGGTTCTTCTTGTTTGGGACCCTCTCTGCTTCCTGGACTCATGTGGCTTTTTCATTCATCATGTTAGGGAAGTTTTCCATAATTACTTTTTTCATACATGTTTTCTATTCTTTGCTACTCTTGTTCTCCTTCTGGTATCCTTATTATATGGATATTATTACATTTTATGTTGTCCTGCAGTTCCTCTAACACTTCTTTGTTCTTTCTGAGGCATTTTCTCTTTTATTGCTGTTTCTGGGTGTTTTTTTCTACCTTGTCCTCCAGTTCACTGATTCAATCCTCTGAGTCATCAAGCCTGCTTTTCATCCCCTCTACTGTGTTCTTTAATTCAGAAATTGTATTCTTCATTTCCTCTCGACCTTTTGTTGATTGTTTCTATGTCATTTTTTATTCTGATATAGTTTGTAGTAAGTTTCTTGTAGTTTCTCTGTAGTTTTTGGTAATTTGCATTGAGCTACTTGAACTTCTTTATAACCACTGCTTTGAACTCAATATCTGATAGTTGACTTGCCTCTGTTTCATTTAGTACTATTCTGTGGATTTCTCATTTCCTTTTGATTAGGGTTTTTTTCTTTGTCTTTCCATTATTTGTGAGATTCTACTTGTTTGCTTCTGTTTCTTAAATTGATCTGTTTTGACTTTGTCTTTGTGTTGTGAATTTCTATGGTAGGAGACTTGTGAGATTCAGTGGTGCAGTCCCCTTGATCACTTGAAGTTGATACTCTTGGGAAGCCCTTACTGCCTTTTATCCTGGTTCTCTGGATATAATTGGGTTTGGTCGTTGTTGGGTCTTTTTTTGGTGGGTCCTTCCCTCCAGCTGGTTGTCTCAGGGTCACTCTACCCACCATACCTTCATGCTGTTGTGCTGATGCTGTCAGAACAAAACCACTAATTCCAGGAAACAAACCCAGAACTTCAAATATAACCCCCCCAAACTCTACTATCAACATAAGTAATCAGTATTAATAAGGGTATAAAGAGATTAAGACTATTATAGGTAAGGACATGTAGGAAAGGTGTAGTTTTCATGTAGGAAGACTATTATAGGAAAGGTGGATATGATATGTCCTACTGAAATAAAAATGATTTTGAGAGGGTAGAGGAAGGAGCACTAATAAGAATTGAGCATTGGAACAATGGAAAGAGAGAACATAAAATTTACCTCATAAATAAAAAAGGGAATGAAGAATGTGGAATGGGGTATGAGAAGGGAAGTGTATAATATTGTGTCTAAACAGAAATTAAAATAATGTAAAGTAAAAAAAGGTGAGAGAGAGAAAGAAAAAGAAAGGTAAAATAGTAAATAATTAATAGAAATACAAGAGCCCATTTGGAGAGAATTATCCACCCCAGTACTATCTACAACAAACAAGCTAAAATTAATTTAGGTGATATGGGAATAAGAGGGAAAAAGAAACAAAGATAAGTCTAAGAGATGTTTAGAAGAATGGAGAGGGATTTTGAAATGATAGAGGCAGAGGGAATACTAAGAGTGAGGACCAAAAACCAGGCTAAGAGAGGGAAAAAATAAAATTTGTGCTGTAAGGAAAAAGAAATAAGAAAAAAAGTAGAAAAAAGAAAAATAAAGGGGCAGGATGAAAGATAAATAGAATAAAGACAAAAAAGAAAAAATACAGTCTAAGACAGCAAAATTAAAATTTTAGACAAAAATAAAAAGAGTAGGAGAGGGGACCAGTAAAATTTGATATTTGAAATACAGAATTAGTGAAGCTCTAGAGATAAAATTGAATAAACAATGGAACAACAACCATCCCACCCACAACCAATTAGCATATATTGTTAAAGGTGAAGAGAAAATGGGGGTATTTTAAGAGCAGGGAAAAAGGATGTGAGATGGCCATTGACAAGAAAATTGGTTTTGTGTGTCTGGACATGGGAGAAATAGTAAGAGTGCAGAATAGAAACAAGTTGTGGCAAGAGAAAAAAATTTTTGAAATGAAAATAATGCAAGGAAAGAAGAAGGTAAAATTGGGTTAGAAAAGGGAGGGGCCAATTATGTGAATTGAAATACACTATACTATAAAATCTAGTGACTTAATATGTACAAACTTGCTGGACATGAAATGAATGTTAAAAAACTATCACAAATCATGAAGACCACAGTGGCTTTAGTTTTGGTAGCCTCTTGTATTTACAGCCCCCTTCCCTTTTTTCTTTATGTATCTGCCTCTGGTGATGTTAGATGTTGACCTGTCTGAGTTTAGGCAGCCTGTTTGATACTGCCAGGGATCTGCTGACCCTGGATTTCTCCTTCAATTGTTCATCTTGTCACTGGGCACTCAGCAGTCTGGTTTTAGCACCATGGGGTAGGGCTGAATCCCTCCTGGAGTGGGGGCTATGTTTACCCTCAGGTTGCTGCCACTTGGAGGGGAGTGGTCTGCGTGAGCAGGATGGTCGCTTCTTATGGGGGTTGGCTCAGGACCAGGATCCTGGTGACAACTCAGTTCTCTCCCCAAGGCCTCTGTCCCCAGTTTCTCCTCAAGTCTTTCTAGTCCACTCTGCCCCCAACTTTGCCAGGGATCTTCTGTCCCTGGTTCTCTCCTTCAGATGTTAATCTGGTCACTCTGCACTCAGCAGTCAGGCTTAAGCACCACAGAGCCAGGGCAGAGACCCTCCTGAGGTCAGGGCTATGGTTTCCCTGCAGGCTACTGCAACTCAGAGGGGAGTGGTTTGCCTGAGCACAATGGCTGCTGCCATCTGGGGGATGTCTCAGCCTTGGGATCCCAGTGGCGTCTACTCTCTCTGCTTTCTCCCCAAAGCTTCCATCCCCAGTCTCTCCTCAGGCATCACTAGCCCACTCTGCCCGCTTCTTTACCATACCCCAGGGGAAGTGGCTGCAAATGAAAATTTGCCCTTTAAACTGCTTTAAAGTGCCTTAAACTGCTCTCCATCTTCAGTGGAGAGCAACCCTGCCACTTTTCACTGCTGGTTGTTGTCTGTGTACTTTTTGGGCTCTGGTGCTCTAGGCTGGGAATCCTAGCTTAGGGTGTAGACCCCATTCTTCTCAGGGGAATCCAACAAGCTGCCTAATTATCCCTCTGGTGCTGCCACCTGTGGGCACCCAGGAAGCCCTCTGGAGTCTTGACCATATTCCTTACCAGACAGGTTGTGCTAAAGTGGTTCTTGTGTCTGTCTGAAGTTATACAGCTTCTCTCTGGCTATTGCTCAGTTGTTTGTTCCATGTGGTTTCTGCACAATTGAGTTGTAATTCCAGATTGGCTCCGGGAGGAGGTCAGTGTGACTTCCATTCACTCTCAATCAGAAATCCTAGTATGTTAAATCTTAAATTTTTTTCAATTTCTTTGCCAGTTTCTCAGGCAGCAATTTTTTGTTTGTTACTTATAGAACCTGGTGACAAATGCATTTTATTATCTATCTATCTATCTATCTATCTATCTATCTATCTATCTATCTATCTATCATCATCATCATCAATCATGTATTTATTTACTGGGGTGACTTTGGTTCACAAAATCATACAGGTTTCAAGTGTACAAGTCAATAAAACTTCATCTGCTCACTGCTTCTAGTGGCCATCTTCCCAAGCAAAGTTTTTTTTTATCCTCATTACCCCCCACCATTTGCCTACCTCCATCTACCACCCACCCCATTTCCCTCTGGCTGTCACTCACTGTTGACTTTGTCTATATTATGTGTATATGTTTTCTGGAGAATTTCTTCACCTTCTCTCATCCAGTCCCCTTCTGCCTCCTTTCTGAGATGTATCAATCTATTCCATGTGCCCATACCTCTGTTTCTACTTTGTCTGTAAATTTATTTTGTTCATTGGATTCCACATATAATTGAGATCATATGGTATTTGTTTTTCTCTAACAGGCTTATTTTGCTTAGCAAAATAATCTCCAGGTCCATCCATTCTGTTGCAAAAGGTAAGGTTTCCTTCTTTCATACAGCTGTGTAGTATTCTGTTGTGTAGGTGTATCACACTTTTTATCCACTCATTTACTGATGGGCCCTTGGGTTTCTTCCATATCTTGGGTATTATAAATAATGCTGCTATGAATATAGGGATGCATATATTCTTTTGAATTAGTGTTTCAGGATTCTTAGAATATATTCCCAGAAGGTGCCTCACTGGGTCAAAAGGCAGTTCCATTTCCATTTTTTGAGGAGACTTCATACTGCTTTCCACAGTGGCTGCACACATCTGCATTCCCACCAATAGTGCACAAGGGTTCCCTTTTCTCTGAAACCTCACCAGCACTTGTTTGTTGATTTATTGATTGTGGCCATTCTGGCAAGTGTGAGGTGGTGCCTCATCATGGTTTTAATTCGCATCTCTCTGATGGCTAGTGATGCTGAGAATTTTTTCAAATGTCTATTGGCCTTCTGTATATTCTCTTTGGAGAAGTGTCTATTCAGGGCCTTTGCTCATTTCATTTCATTTATTTTTAGACAGAGGGGAAAGGAGAGGGAGAAAGAGAGAGAGAGAAACATCAATGCGTTGTTGCCTCTTGTGCATCCCTTACCGGTGACCTGGCCAGCAACTCAGGCATGTGCCTTGACTGGGAATTGAACTGGTGACCCTTTGCTTCACAGGCCAGTGCTCAATCCACTGAGCCACACCAGCCAGGGCTTCCCATTTTTAATTGGATTTTTTGCCTTCCTAGTGTTGAGTTGTATATATTCTTGATCTATTTTGGATATTAACCCCTTATTAGACATATCATTGGCAATATAATCTCCCATAGAGTGGATTCCCTTTACATTTTGTTGATGGCTTCTTTTGCTGTGTAGAGGCTTTTTAGTTTGATCTAGTCCCATTCATTTATTTTTTCTTTTATTTCCCTTGCCCTACGAGTTTTATTGGCAAAAATATTGTTAAGAGAGATGTCTGAGATTTTACAGCCTATATTGTCTTCTAGGAATTTATGGTTTTGAGCCTAACATTTAAGTTTTTATCCATCTTGAGTTTATTTTTGTGTATGGTGTGAATTGGTTGTCTAGTTTCATTTTTTTTGCATATACCTGTCCAGTGTTCCTGATAAAATTTATGAAGAGATTGTCTTACATCATTGTATGTTGTTGCCTCCTTTGTTGAATATTAATTGACCATAAAGGCATGGGTTCATTTCTGGGCTCTCTGATCTGTTTCATTGGTCTATATGCTTGTTCTTATGCCAGTGCCTGGCTGTTTTGATTACAACGGCCTTGTAATATACTTTGATATCAGGTATTGTGATCCTTCCTATTTTGTTCTTCTGTTTCAAGATTGCTGGGGCTGTTTGGGTTATTTTTTGGTTTCACATAATTTTTTGGAACATTTGTTCCAGATGGGTGAAATATATCATTAGTATTTTAATAGAAATTGCTTTGAATCTATTGATTGCTTTGTGTAGTATGGGCATTTTAATGATGTTAATTCTTCCAACCCATGAACATTGTACATGCTTCCACTTATATGTATCTTTCTCAATTTTTTCCTTCATAGTCTTATAATTTTCTGAGTATAGGTCTATTGCATCTTTGTTTAAATGTATTCCTAGGTACTTTCTTTTTTGTTGTTGTTATTGCTACAGTAAATGGGATTTTTCTCTTAATTTCTCTTCCTCATATTTCATTATTGGTGTTAAAAATGCCACCAATTTCTTAATATTAATTTGCACCCTGCTACTCTGCCAAATTCATTTATTAGATATAGTAGTTTTCTTGGTGGAGTCTTTAGAGTTTTTTATGTATAATGTAATGTCTGATTGCTTTGGCTAAGACTTCCAGTACTATGTTGAATATGAATGATAAAAGTGGACATCCCTATCTTGCTCCTGATCTTAAGAGAAATGCTTTTATTTTTTTTCCCATTGAGTCAGGTGTCAGTTGTAAGTTTGTCATATATATCTTTTATTGCGTTGAGGTTTGATTCCTCTATTCCTCTTTTGCTGAGAGTTTTTATCATAAATGGTGATGGATTTTATCAAATGCTTTTTTAAGTCTATTAATATGATCATGTGATATTCATTATTTTGTTTATGGGTTATATTACATATCTATTTGCAAATATTGTACCAATCTTGAATCCCTTGTGTACATCAAATTAGATCATGGTGTATGATCTTTTTAAGGTAGTGCTGGAACTGGTTTGCTAGTGTTTTGTTGAGAATTTTAGGATTTATGTTCATCAGAGGTATTGGCCTATATTTTCTTTCTCTGTAGTGAAAGTTTGGAATTAGGATGATACTGGCCTCAGAAAAAGAGCTTAGAAGTCTTCTGGCTCTTGTATTTTTTAGAAAAGTTTGAGAAGGATAGGTGTTAGTTCTTCTTTGAATATTTGCCTGTGAAGCCATTTGGTCCAGGACTTTTGTTTGCTGGGACTTATTTTCTTTTTTATGACTGCTTCAATTTCATTAGTTGCAATCAGTCAATTCAGGTTTTCAGATTCTGCCTGATTCAGTTCTGGAAGATTGTATGTTTCTAGGAATTAAAAAAATATATTGTTGTTGTTACTGTTGTCCTGATCCTCCCAATTAGTCTCCCCTGACCTACCTATCTCCCACCTCCCACATTCAATCCTCCCTGCTTCTCCCTGTTGTCTTTGTCCATGGGTCCTTTATACATGTTCCTTGACTTGACCCTTCCCCTTCTTTCCCCCATTATTCCTCTCCCCTGTCCGCTCTTGTCACTGTCAGTTTGTTCTGCATTTCCATGTCTCTGGTTCTATTTTGCTCACTCGTTTGTTTTGTAGATTAGGTTTCACTTAATCTTTGAGTTGTTTTTGGTCCCTTGAACTATTTAGGTTAAATGGCTGGCTTCTAAATGGGATCCATTGAGGTTCTCTGATGGATTTCTGAGAAGACCAGACATAGTATTGCCACCTCTCATTCTACCTCCACCATGTAAATACAATACTCAATAAATCCAATTTTATTGTTATCACCTGGTAAGCATTTTTAAAGGTGATTACTGGGATGTTAGTGTATGGAGAACCATTATATGGTAACTGGAAAACTCTGCTCTCATGTATAGAATTATCAATGTTCACATATACAAATTTGATGCCTCACAATTGATCAGCAAAGCAGCCAATAAAATGTTACCAATGTTATTTCATCATACTATTGTTTGAAGGGCCAGAGAGGCAGGCTCTCTAGAATATTTCTCTGGCTGAGTTAGGGGAGCTGGGGGGTGACATGGAACCCAGTCATGAAGGATGCCCAAGGTTTCAACTGGAGAAGTTTCACTCTAATCAGAGGGACCAGGAAGGGCCTTGTTAATTCAAAAGACCAAACATTTTGTATAAGTTTCTTCTTGCTATTTTGGCACTAGAGACTGGTGGAGGTTTATCAATCTCCACAATAATTTTTGGATACAATTTTGTAGGAAAACTCTAGCTTAGGCATCAGGCAAGACTTTGGGGCCTCAAGAATCTGAAAAGATTTTGTACATTGGCTTTGTTTTCACAGAAAGACAAAAACCCTCTGGAACACAAACTGATTCTGTGTTTTAGCTTTGCTGTATGCTATAGTCTCTGAGAAACACAAAGTTATACAGGTTTCAGACTTACAGTAACTGAAACAAGGGAGCCTTTCTTCATGATTAGAGAAGGCTATGAGTGGTCCAGGACCATCAGACAGTGTCTTGTTTTCCAACTGTTGGACAGATGCCTCTGTTTAGTCATGAAAATTGGAAGTATGAGTCACATATAATTCTATGTTTTTTGAAAGTTTCCCTGAGAAATAACCTTTAAGTATCTCATCTTTAATTCTGTGCCATACTTTTATTGCATTTATATCTTGAGATAAACATGCCTTGTAAATAGCCAAGTGCAATGAATTCTTTACCTAAAAGGGCTTTTTTTTTATTGTTGTTCAATTACAGTTGTCTCCATTTCCCCTACGCCCCATTATGCTACCCTGTCCTACACACCCTCACCTCCCACATTGAATCCTCCCCACCCCATTGTCTTTGCCCATGGGTTCTTTATGTATGTCCCTTGACTTGACCCTTCTCCTTCTTTTCCCCATTGTCCTCCTCCACCCCTTCTGGTCACTGTCTGTTCTTTATTTCAATGTCTCTGGTTCTATTTTGCTCAGTTGTTGGTATTGCTGAGTAGGTTCCACATATAGGTCAGATCACATGGTACTTGTCAGTCACTGCCCTTGTTTCACTTAGCATAATACTCTCCAGTTCCATCCATGCTGTTGCAAAGGGTAGGAGTTCCTTCTTTTTTTTCTGTATAGTATTCCATTGTGTAAATGTACCACAGTTTTTTGGTCCACTCAGTTACTTTTGGGCACGTAGGCTATTTCCAGCATTTGGCTATTGTAAATAGCGATGCTATAAACATTGGGGTGCATAGGTTATTTTGAATTGGTGTTTCAGGATTTTTAGGCTATAATCATGGCAGTGGAATTGCCAGGTCAAAAAGCAGTTTCATTTTTAGATTTTTTTAAAAAGATTTTATTTATTTACTTTTATTTATTTATTTTAATTTTTTTATTATTGTTCAAGTACAGTTGTATCCACTTTCCCCCCAACACTCCCCTCAGTTTTAGATTTCTTAGGAAATTCCATACAGTTTTCCTCAGTGGCTACACCAGTCTGTATTCCCACCAACAGTGCACTAGGGTTCCCCTTTTTCTACAACCTTGCCAGCACTAATTTTTGTTGCTTTGTTTATGATGGCCATTTTGACTGGTGTGAAATGTTATCCCATTATAGTCTTACTTTACATCTCTCTGATGGCTAGTGATACTCAGCATCTTATCATATGTCTTTGGGCCCTCTGTATGTCCTCCTTGGAGAAGTGTCTGCCCAAGTCCTTTACCCATTTTTTAATGGGATTGCTTGTCCTCCTGGAATGCAGGTGTGTGAGTTCCTTCTATATTTTGGAGATCAAATCCTTGTCTGAGATATCATTGGCAAATATGTTTTGCCATACAGTTGGTTATCTTTTCATTTTAATGTTGTTTTCTTTAGCTGGGCAGAAGATTTCTAATTTGATGTTGTCCATTTGTTTATTCTTTTCTTTTATATCCCTTGCTGTAGGTGACGCATTGGTGAAAATATTGCTGCCTGGGGTATTTGAAATTTTCCTGCCTGTGTTCTCTTCTAGTACTTTTATGGTGTCACAACTTATACTTAAGTCTTTTATCCAACTTGAGTTTATTTTTGTTTATGGTACAAGCTGGTGATTGAGCTTTTGTTTTTTTGCATGTAGCTGTCCAACTCTCCCAACACCATTTGTTGAAGAGGCTATTTTTACTCCATGTTATGTTGCTGCCCGCTTTGTTGAATATTAACTGACCATAGAGACTTGGGTTTATTTCTGGGATCTCTATTCTGTTCCATTGCTCTACATGTCTGTTCTTATGCCAGTACCAGACTGTTTTGATTACTGTGGACTTGTAATATAGTTTGATATTAGGTATTGTGATCCCTCGTACTTTGTTCTTCTTTCTCAAAATTGCTGTGGCTATTCAGGGTTGTTTGTGGCTTCATATATATTTTTGAAAATTTTTTTTGTATCTGTGAAATACATCATTGGTATTATAATAGGGATTTCATTGAATCTATAAATTGCTTTGGATATTATGGAGATTTTGATGTTAATTTTTCCAATCCTTGAACAGTGTATATGCTTCCATTTATTTGTGCCTTCCTTAATTTCTTCAGCGTTGTGTAGTTTTCTGAGTACAGGTCTTTTCTCTTCTTGGTTAGGTTTATTCCTAGGTACTCTATTTTTCTTGTTGTTGCAAATGGGATTTTCCCCCTAATTTCTGTTCCTGATATTTTGTTGTTGGTGTACAAAAATGCCTTTGTTTTTAGAATATTGACACATATTTGATACTGACAAATATTTGTATCACACTGTTTTGCCAAATTCCCTTATTAGCTGGAGTAGTTTTTTGGTGGAGTCTATAGGGTTTTCTACGTACGCTATCATGTCATTTGCAAACGGTGACAATTTTACTTCTCCTTTTCCAATTGGATGCCTTTTATTTCTTTTTCTTGTCTGATTGCTGTGACTGGGACTTCCAATACTCTGTTGAATATAAGTGTTGAAAGTGGACACCCTTGTTTTGTTCTTATCATAGTGAGAAAGCTATTATTTTTTGCCCACTGAGTATGATGTTGGCTGTAGGTTTCTTGTCTATGGCCTTTATTATGTTGAGAAATGCTTCCTCTATTCCCACTTTGTTGAGTATTTTTATCATAAATGGATGCAGGATATTGTCAAATGCTGTACCTGCATCCATTGATATGATCATGTGATTTTTGTCTTTCATTTTGTATACATGATGTGTTACAGTTATTGATTTGTGAATATTGTACAATCCTTGCATTCCTGGTATGAGTGCCTCTTGGTCATGGTGTATGATATTTTTATTGCATTGATGGATATAGTTTACCAATATTTTGTTGAGTATTTTTTAATTTTTATTTTAATTGTTGTTCAAGTACAGTTTTCTGTCCTTTACCCCCACCCATATCAGCCCACCCCCAGCCCTCCTCTCCTCCTTCCTATCATCACCCCCTCCTTGTTATTGTCCATGTGTCCCCCATACTAGCTCCTACAAACCCTTCCCCCCTTCACCTGAAATTCCCTCCCCTCTCCCCTCTGGTCACTGTCAGCCTGCTCTCAATTTCAGTGTCTTTGGTTATATTTTGCTTGTTTGTTAGTTTGGTTGATTAGATTCCTGTTTGTTGAGTGTTTTAGCATCTATGTTCATCAGTGATATTGGCCTGTTGGTTTCTTTCTTTGTTGTGTCTTTATCTGGTTTTGGAATTAGGATGATGCTGGCCTCATTAAAAGACTTTGAGAATCTTCCTTGTTTTAAAAGAATTTTAGTAGCTGTTTAATATGACATTTTCCTGGGAAGCAGAGAGAAGATAAGTTTTTCTTTTTACTCTCTCTGAGTTTTGTTTCTACAGCCTGAATCAACAATTGGGCATGGCATTTTTGAGTGTTAATGGGATTTAGTTAGCATTTTCTTTCAGGACTTTTTCTACCACTGCTCCCCCCCACCCATAATCATCCTATTTGTTGGAACTAAGAAATGTGGAAATGCTACAGGAAATTTTTATCCAACAGGCAGATTAGAAGTGGGGTAGAATACTGACCTAAAATAAAGTGGAAGGTCTATTTCTAAACCTAGAATTTATGGATTGGGGAATTGGGAAGTGGTATTGTAAGGAATAGGTAAGGAATAGATTGGCAGTCTGCACTTTTTTTTCCAGGCATGTTTAGACCATGGTGTCATTTGACTGTCCATGGATTTGAAGCTGCCCATATCCTACACATGATCATGAGTGGTTCACTTACCTCTTCATACTCCTGACTCCTAAAAGTGGGGATAACATTAGCAGCTAGCTCACAAAGTTAATCTGAGGATTACAGGAAATTAAATTGCATCCACACAACTTTACAGGACTTGTCACAGTTCTTGGAAAAGTGAATGTGCTAAATTAACATTATTATTATAATTAATGCTATCAGTGACTTTCTGTACAGCCTGAGCCAATCAATATACATTGCTGGTTATTTACATGCTAAATTAAATAAATGCCAAGGAACTTGGTAAATTATAGTAATTTTTATTTGATGGAGCCATTTACAGGTCCAAGAATGAACCGTTTCTAATGTAGCCCAAAGCCATAGCTAGGTTCATCTGTACAGGGTGGAGCCAAAGTCAGAAGAAGCTACAATGATATGTGAGATGCAATATTGAAATAAACTTTTATTAAAAGAACATGTGTCAGTTGGAATGTTGGGAGCACACAGGGAATCATCCTCCACTTTTTTCTGGGGCAATGCCTTCATCACATAAACACTCAGAGTCTCATTTACTTGTTGGTAAAGAAAGCTGGTGCTGGTATGGAGAAGGTTTGATAGACCCTTTCATGCATGGTTATTTTAGTAATTACTAAAATTAAATATTTAATAATGAATGAAATTAAGGAGGTTATTGCAGTGGGTGGTGCATAGTAAGTCCCCAATAAATAATGACCAGAGGGATCTCAGCTGTCCCAAGGGCTGTGAAAGAAGCTGGTGAGAACAATGAGAGACACATCCTGTGGATTATACCCTACAGAGGGTGATGGACCAGCTTCATCTTAGAAACTGGGAGGGGACCCATAGCAGGCTTTCCCCCTGGTTCTGAGTATCCTAAGGTGAATAGACCTCTACTAGAACCAGCATTCTCAGAAGGACAGCCTGGTGTCTCTGCTGAAGTAAGTCTTTGAGGAGCACTGCTGAGTCACCCAGGTGTCCAGTTAGTTTGGAGTGACCCAGAACAGGGTTTGTTTTGACTGTATCCCAGTAGAACACACGTGTCCATTGAGTGAGGCAAAGTCTGAGTGCAGTCTCTGAGATGCTCACCCAGTGGCCATATATCAGAACAGGCACAGAGATTTTTTGAAAAGACATTTTCTAGCTTCAGTTATGGAGATTCTAATTGATGGAGGTGGAGAAGGACAGATGTGTGTGCTGCAGAGAGGGCAGTGAGAAGAACACTGCTTTCTGTCTTGCAGTGAGAAACTACTTTTGCATTTATTGACTATAAAGGACCATAGATGCACCCTAGGTTTGCTATGTATTTATTTATTTATGGCAAAAATCAAGCTGAGAATAGGAGACAGGGCAGCATTTTCCCTGATAAGCTCTTGCTGGTTCAGTGGGTCTAGCACAGGGCCTAGTCTTGTGTAGTAAATATTTTTAAGCTTTTCTGATGAGTCTGGGCACATGAGTTTGGAAAATTCTAATCTACAGGATCTTATAATTTGAGCCTCCCAAATGAAACCTGCATTCCTAACCCCTTAGACTGTACCAGTGACCTGGGGCCTTTAGAAGACCCCAGAGGCATTCTTGGGGTGTCTGTGTAGCATAAGGCAAATGCTGAGCTCCATGACATGATTTCATCATTCAAGAAATACCATTCTGTGAGTATTGGCAGGAAAAAGCCTCCCCGTGTTGAGATGAATGACCCCTACTTGATTCCTGTATAAACCCTACTACCCCTTTGTCCTGACTCCTTGCTCATTTTATTATTGAGTGAATCCTTCTAATGGTGGTGGAGTCCTGGGAAGGGACTGTCTCACAGAAGTTCCAAGATAGGTGGAGAACAGGAGTAGGAGGGAAGGAATTTTGTGCATGGAAATTTTCTTCTTTAAAGCAAAACTGCACCTCAAATAATCTGGGCACACACAAGGACATCTGTGTATAGGAGCTGACACTAAAGAATGTACCAGCTCTGCTTGACCTGTTCCGTGGAAGACAGAATAAAATGGGGGTTGAAGCTCAGGGGGTCTAACCCTCCTCCAGCCCAGGACCTCTATCCTCCTTGAGCTAGTGAGCACCATGGCTAGCAGTGACTTCTTCCATTACAAAGGACAGTGACTATTGATGGTGACAGCCAAGATCTCAGCTGAGCAAACTGATACTGCTGACCAAAAAGTAATCCTGTTGTTGCTGAGCCCTGTCATTCACTCCACTATTCCATGACATGATTTTGAAATGGAAAGCAATTTTGTGGGTTGCAATCAATGGGCAGGACAGAGCCTTTCTCTTGCTTAAGGGAATATGATCACATAAGTAGTTTGAAGTGAGCAGACAGAGTGGCATGAAGAGACCTAGAGGAGGAAAGGGAGAAGGTCTGAGGTAGGTAGAAAAGTGAAGTTCTTTTAAGGAATATATTATTTAAAAAAAACCCACAGCATTTTCCTTACTACATGATGCATTTAAACATGAAGAAGGTACAAGTTTTTAGATTTAAATTTTTTTAAATGTAGGTTATCTTTAAGATAAAATAGTCAACTCTTGGTAGACATAGTAACTTGTAATTTCACTAATTTTATTGAGCAAATGCATTGCTCTGAAACTATCATTACTATATCAAAATAGATGCTTGAAACAAGCAGTTGGTTTTGTAAATGTCTCTTTGTGGATTCTTCTCTCTTTCCTGGTGCTCTCCTGCCCCCCAGGGATGCTCATGTCTTCCCCTCTTTTTATCACTTCCACCATGTGACATTCTCCACGACACTCTTTAGGGACCCACATGCAGCACTTGCTTATCCCTAAGCTCTCTCTTGTTCTCTCCAGACAGAATTGGCTGCTCAAATATCATAAATGTCATAAACTCATGCACACTTTCCAAACTTCTGTTATAAAAGATTTCACATCCCAAGGGGATTCATTCCCTAAACATCTACCTGTTTTCTTGCACAGAAAAGTCTAAGGTCTAAGACAGCAGATATTGCTCTCAGTGAGTGTGCGTCTGTGTTTCCAGGGCTCAATGAGGTGCTGGAGCAGTGGGGGGCTGGAAACACATGCTGATGAGGGATGCAGAAATCAGTGTGGGAGGTGCTCACCTTCCTCATTACCCACTGGGACACAGACACATGGTAAGTTCTGAATTGTAAAAGGGTGATAACTGGAAGGGAGTTCCTAAGATGACTCCCATCTTGAAAGGACATGGAATTTACAGTCAGAGTATACTTAGTAGATAGTATTTGTTCACAATGTTTGTTGAACACAAAACCCTTGAGGTGTTGTAGGCATGATTAACTGTTAGTGGATACATAACTTACCAAGTGTTATCCAGCAGTCCTGTGGCTCCCAGCCCTGACCTCCATCCCTAAGTCCATTGAAGAGCTTCTGTGGCAGGGCAGACTTCAAAGGCCAGAGAGCTCTTCATGCACAACCCCAAACATCTCTGCTTCTGGGCTAACATCTTAAAGAAAGACGATGATTGGGGTATGCATTGCTAATAAACCAGGCTATGGTGGTCATGTGCTTGGGTGCCCACAGGGACTCATGGACTGGGCACATCCTCTTCCATTTTGCCTGTGTTGCAAACTGCAGGTGAAGTTCCCAAGGATCCTGGCTCCTTGAAAGCAAGGTAAACGTCTGTGTAAGGGCTCCCATCTGTCATTGTTAACTCCAGAATTCATGTCAATTTTGCCATTTCTAACATATTGTAACTATTGCTGTGGTTTCAGGGTTTGCCACAAGCAAACAAATACAAGTGGATGTTCAATTTACTTAAAGCTTATACATGTCAGCATCTGTATAAATAAAAAAGAGGAAGAAAAATAAACCGATGATGATTTATATCACTAATGGTTTGTTTTGCTTGTTTTCTGTAGTTGTAACCTGATGGTCTCTGTTTAAAATGAGCAGAGAAGTGGTACAAGGAGCATGGAGGCAGCTCACCTTCTGTTTCTGCTTGCTCCTCTGCCATTATTGGGGAAATTTGATTTTCTGTGGAGTTAAACAAGCAAATATTAATTGCCATTGAGCAAGAAAAATGTAACCAAGGTTGTGAATGTGTTGGTAAAGATAAGTATGTCTAATCTAAAGACAACCGTAAGTTCTCCTGAGATCTAAATGTGCTGCCCTCTGTGATGTTTCCTCTCTGCTCACTTTCAGGAATTCACCCTTTTTTGGATTTTTTCTGATGGGATGACTTGTACGACTTTGCAATCTGCCCCAGAAACTATAAAAGGGACATTCTTGATATTGTCAGGTCAAACTGTCCAAAAACAACTTTGAATTTCAAATTTAGGCTGTTAACAAAGTAGGCAGTCAAGGGGTGATGAGAGCCTCGGGAGCGCTTCAAGATGGTGCTGGTTCATGAGTGACATCACTGCACCAGCTTGGAAGAGGACTTGTTCCTGAGCTTTTGTGGGGCATTTCTTTCCACGAGAGAAAGCTTGTTGCTGCAAGAGTGACTGATTGTGTCCTGTGTCATGAAGAACACTGGTCAGTTAATTGCCTGGTGGGTGGCTTGAAATGAGAGCTGGTGATGATGGTGAGAATGAACCAGGCTCCTGGGACATGCAGGGCCAAGGGCCTTTTAAAAACATATATATTTTATTGATTATGCTATTACAGTGGTCCCATTTCCTCCCTTTAGTTCCCTCTGCCCTGCACACCCCTTCCCACTCTCACTCCCCCTTAGTTCATGTCCATGGGTCATACATATAAGTTCTTTGGCTTCTACATTTCCTATACTATTCTTCACCTCCCCCTGTGTATTTTCTACCTACCATTTATGCTACTTATTCTCTATGCCTTTTCTCCTTCTCTCTCCTTCCCCACTGATAACCCTCCATGTGATCTCCATTTCTGTGATTCTGTTCCTGTTCTAATTATTTGCTTAGTTTGTTTTTGTTCTAGGTTCATTTGTTAATAACTGTGGGTTTGTTGTCATTTTACTGTTCATATTTTTATCTTTTTCTTAGATAAGTCCCTTTAACATTTCATATAATAAGGGCATAGTGATGATGAATTCCTTTAACTTGACCTTCTCTGAGAAGCACTTTATCTGCCCTTTTATTATGAATGAAAACTTTGCTGGATAGAATCATCTTGTGCGGGGGCCCCTGTCCTGGGCGCCAGATGGTGGGGTGGGGCTCCGCCTGCAGAGCCCCATCCCTCCATCATGGATGAAAATAAAAACTACCAAGACATTTTCTGCTTGGGGAGGAAAAGGGTCAAACTCTCAGAGGAGAATGACCCAGAGCCCCTTCCTCACTAGGCTTTTATTGGGTTCCAATACACTGGAATACAAATTTAACATGTCAAAGAAATCTGAGGGCTTAATCTGAGCCAGTGTTTGTCAGGAAAGGGGGTTGCCAAACTTTGGGAGACATACTCATTTCCTCCTGGGACACTTATCACCTAAGTAAGAGCATGCTTAGCAAAGCAGGTTTCACAGGGCTTTAGGAATTCTTTCTTATGACCAATTACCCAGGGAGCCGTCCTGGCCGGTACAGGGCTGCACCACTCACCCCCACAGTTTCAGGCTTTAAGCCTATTAGGAAGCAGGAGACATCTCCCAGACGGAAATGAGGACTCGGTCTATGTCAGAATAGCCGGGGGGCGAGGATCCACCACATCCTTTTTGCTGAAGCCCCCCGAGTCCTTCCATGAGGCCTCCCAAGTGGTCGAGTCTGGCTTAGGTTGCCCCTCCCATGAGGAGTCTTACCCGTCATTGACTGCCAACCAAGCATTGGGGCCAGAGATGGATGAGGCAGAAGCAGTGCTCCTGCCAGGGAGATAAGCTTTGTCTCCTTAGTTCACGTCCTTGTGACAGAACAGACCCAGATGAAGTGGGTCCCTTGGGCTCTTACACAGCCCACGATGGGGTGAGGGTTACAACTCCTGAAACCAGGCTGAACGGTCGACAACAATCTTGGATGCAGGTCCTTCCCTTTCATGACTTCAAATACTTCTTTCCAGCCCCCTTTTGCCTGTAAGGTCTCTTTTGAAAAGGAACTCCTTTGTAGGTAACTGTCTCCTTTTCTCTTGCTGCTTTTAAGATTCTCTTCCTATCTTTAATCTTGGTTAATGTAATTCTAATGTGCCTTGGTGTGTGATTCCTTGGGTCCAACTTCTTTGGGACTCTCTGGGCTTCCTGGGCTTTCTGGGAGTCTATTTCCTTCACCAGACTGGGGGGAGTTCTCCTTCATCATTTGTTCAGATAAGTTTTTAAGTTCTTGCTCTTCCTCTTCTCCTTCTGATACCCCTATGATTCAGATGTTGGGATATTTAAAGATATTCTGGAGGTTCCTAAGCCTCTCCTCATTTTTTTGAATTCTTGGTTCTTCATTCTGTTCTGTTTGAATGTTTCTTTCTACCTTCTGGTTCACACCATTGATTTGAGTCTCAGTTTCCTTCCTGTCACCGTTGTTTCCCTGTATATTTTCCATTATTTCACTTAGCATAGCCTTCGTTTTTTTCCTCTCATTTACAACCATTTTCAACCAAGTCTGTGAGTATCCTGATGACCAGTGTTTTGAACTGTGCATTTGATAGGTTGGCTATCTCTTTGTCACTTAGTTGTATTTTTTTCTGGGGCTTTGATCTGTTCTTTCATTTGCCCCCCCCCCCCCCACTTTTTTTTTTTTTTTTGTCTTGGCATGCCTGTTATGTAGTAAGGGGTGGAGGCTTAAGTGTTCACCAGGGTGGAGCAATCCACATTACTGCATTGTGATGCCGTATGTGGAGGAGAGGTCCGAGAGGGAACAATGTTGCTTGCTCTGTTCTCTGCCAGTTTTCAGTCAGTTCCCCTGCTACCTACAAGCAATTGGGCCCTTCTTGTGCTGATTCCCAGGTGGGTGGGTTTGTGTACACTCTAGGACCCTGTGAGTCTCTCCCAGGAACTTTCCTGTGAGGCTGGGAGTTTCTCCCACTGCTGCTTCAACCCCCACAGGTTTTTTCACTCAGAGGCTTTGAGGCTTTATTTCCTATGCTGGAACCCTAGGCTGTGCAGTCTGTCTTGCTCCCCAGTTGTTCCTCCTGTTTTATCTGCACATGAATGTGCTACTGCCTGGTCTGCCAGCCACCATCTTGCTTTGAGTCCTCTCCACCTGTCTGCCCATCTCCATCCCTTTTATCTGTCTGGATGAAAGTTTCTTCTTCAACTTCTTGGTTGTCAGACTTCCATACAGTTCTATTTTCTGTCAGTTCTGTTTGTTTTTTGTTTTTAAATTTGTTGTTGTCCTTCTTTTGGTTGTGCAAGGAGGCACAGTGTGTGTCTACCTATGCCTCCATCTTGGCCGGAAGTGTCAGGGGTTCTTAACACTGCACTCTACAAGACTGTTTCTTGCATACCTAAGTGAGACTCTAAGGTCTCATTCTTTATTATTTATTAGTGGCTCATTAAGACTGCTAAATAAAAACAGATTGTTGAAAAATAGCATGTTAATTTTAAAATACTGGTTATGCTCTACAGCAGATTCAGCAGCCTTTGTATTGTGGGTCCATCACTGGGTTTTGCATATATAGTTATGTTAAGACACATCCATGGTTACCTGTTAACATACTGTCTATGGCTACTTTTCTTATACGTCGTGTGCAGTAAGTACAATAGATATGCTATGGTTTATAAGCCTAAATCATTTACTATCTAGCCCTGCTCTAGAGTAGCCCTGTCCAATAAAAATATATTGTGAGCTATATTTATAATGTAAAATTGTCCATTGGCCACATTAAATGAGTAAATTTAAATTGGTGGATTTAATTTTTAATAGTTCACTTTAATTTTATTTTTTCTATTACAATTTATCCCCCTATACTCCCTTCCATCTCCACCCACCTCCTCCCTCCTCCCCACGCTGTTGTCCATGTCCATGAGTTCTTTTTCTTTGTTGCTCAATCCCTCCACCTCCTAACCTCCCCCCACCTTAGCTTTCATCCTGCTTTCTGCCTATAACTCTGTCTCTACTTTACTTCTTGGTTTGGTTTGTTCATTAGATTCCACATATGAGTGAAATCATATGGTATTTGTCTTTCTCTGACTGGCTGGTGAAATTAATTTTAACAATATATTTTTACAAACTAATATATCCAAATATTATCATTTCAATAACTGATCAATATAAAACTTAATGAGACATTTACGTTATTTTTCTCATATGGAGACTTGGAAGTTCAATGCTGATTACTCTTGTAGCATAACCCCATTTGCAGGAGCCATGTTTCAAGGGCTTAATATCCACCTGTGTCTAGTGGCCACCGAACTGGAGAGCAGGAATCTAGTACCTTCTTTTTCTTTCACTGCCTAGAAGGAGATTTGGTTGGTTGGTACGTTATTGGCTTCATCACCCTTCTCAGTAGTTCTGTTTTCAGTTCTAGGAGGAAAGGGGCTTCTTCCAAGTGATTTAGATAATTCAAGCTTATTTCATTGTGGAATGGGGACATAAAAGCATCCTGAGAGCAGAGTGATGGAAGGGCCTTCCTTTTGTAGACACTATCCTTTGCAACTGCATGAGTGGAATTGGAGAATATTATGCTAAGTGAAATAAGCCAGTCAGTGAAAAGAAAAATACCATATTATCTCACTTATAAGAAGAATCTAATAAACGAAATAAACTAATGAGTAAAACAGAACCAGGGGCACGGAAACAGGGAACAGATTGACAGCTGCCAGAGGGAGGGGAATGGGGGAAGAAGGGGAAGGGAATAATCAAAGAACATGTATGAATGACCCATGGACATGGACAATGGTGTGGGGATGGACAGTGAGAGTGGAGGTTGGGCTAGACAGAGGGGGGCTAATGGGGGGAAATTGGGACAACAGTAAAACAAAACAGTAAAAAAAAAAAAAAAAAAAGAAAGAACAAATATCCATCCAGCTCTTGTAAGGTTGAAGGGCTTTTGTCTTTTGTCCACATTTGGTTCCTAAAATGTATCCTCTAAGACAGGGGTGTCAAACCCATTTTTGCCAGGAGCTACATCAGCTTTGCAGTTGCCTTCAAAGAGCCAAAATAATTTTAAGACTGTTGAATGTAACTACTCCTCAACTGTTAAAAAGTTGAAATTACACTCAGCCCTTTGAAGGCAACCTGTGAGGCTGATGTGGCCCCTGGTGAAAATGAGTTTGACACCCCTGCTCTAAGGTGACCCAAGTGGCATGAAATTAGGTAACTTTCTCAGAAGATAACAATGTAACATTTATTAATTCCTCTTAACAGTAAAGAGAAAAAAATGCAACAAAATAACTAATTTTGTTAAAGAATGGTCAGGAGGCATAACTTAACAAAATGATTTTATTTTTAATTTTTTTAACTCTGAGCTGCTTGGTCTGTCCCAGGAAAACAATCTTTATCATTTCAAAATGAAAGATCCAGAGGAAATGTGTAATGCCATTGGTTCTGCATTATTGCAATCTGAACTCATGTGCAAAAAACTGTGCATTTGTCATGAAGACTGGAGATTGTATGTAATCCTACTAATACACTCAGTTGGCATGGAGGGCCCACACAGTCTATTCAGTGTGAAGTCTGATTAACAACTAAACAAAAAAGAAAAGAAAATTTGGAAGTGATTGCTTTGGAAAGCACAGAAAAATTCCTATTTTCTTGTCAGAGTTTTTAATCTGCAAGTGGAAAAAACAGAGTTTAAAATGTTTATTTATGAGGCAAGGAAGCTTTTAACTCTGATATTTTCTATTTAACAGGAGACTCCAAGTTGGTGCTCTGAGCATTTATTGAATAGATTTAAAAATCATGCATGGGTGACATCATGAGAATTTGACATATTTATTTAAACAATTGACTGGATTGCCAGGTTATACTATTTGGTCTTTAGTTCAGATGTTTTCTGCTTGAAAAAGGCCACAGTGTGATGTCTAATGAACAAGTTCCCTGCTAACACACATCTTTGTTTTTCTCTCTAATCTTTTGTTATCACCATGTGGGTAAGAGCATAAATAATTCTCTTAGTCTTAATATCCTTCTGGAACAAAAGAAATGAATCATCAATTATTTTTAATTTAAGTCTTGAATCTCCAATATGAATGCTAATTGTCAGGCAGCACCATCCTATCTCTAACAAAGTATAAAAATAAAGGAAATCTCTAAGAAAAGTGACCCTCTCACTGACTGTTCCTTTCTAGCTTATGGATGGTCTTTTCTGAGCAGTATGTATGAGGCTGGAAGGTGACAAAGCATAACTCACAAACTTTTGGGGTGTATGCTTCTATCAAAATTGTCATCCTTACCAAGTAGTAAGCAGCTGATGGGTCTAGACCCTGTACTGATTTGTGTTGATTGGGATTGTGGTGGAGACCGATGTGACATGGAGGTTTTGGAAGTATAAATGCTTTGGTTTAACTTTTAATGGAACTTAAGTTACTTAGTTAATTATTCCACTTACATTCCTTTTGCTGACCACAGTGGCTATGTGCAAGAGAATCCAGTCCTGAAGTATTCATTGAGCAAATTTTCTTGGAGGCCATCTTCATCCCCATGCAACTTTTACTAAACATCTTAGACTTTGGGGTAAAAAGAAAATCTATAAATTCAGGTATATGTGAAAAAATCTTCAGTTAATGACCTTATCTCTGAAGTCATCAAACAAGAAATGGAAGAGAAAGCCAAAAGCCTTTCTTTGTTAATTTTACAAACATTGGTTGAATACCTCTCATGTAGAAAGCACAATGCTAAGTGCTAATATAAAAAGAAAAAGAAGACAGTGAGGCTCTGTAGTCAGTTGGGGACAGAGTTACACTAATGTAATAAAGAACTCAATAGAAAAAACTGAAGGTATCATAAATATACAAATGAGAGAATCATCCCAGTGAAGGCTGAGACCTGGACACCTTTCTTCCCTATTCAACCTCAGATATGGATGCTTCAGGGGCATGTGGGGTGTTTAATGTCCATGCAGAAGCCTTCAAGAGACATCATCCTTGTTTCCCATCAGAGCTTTCATAATGGAAAGACACACTTTATGAAAGCTGTGCATGAGGCTTTGTGTTGCAGGGGTATTATATCCCCTATTAAACACTAAAGCAAGGGAGGAAATTAAATGTGAACTCACAGGGCATCCTTTAGTTTAAACTTCTGTGTCTGACCACTAAACAGACAGTGAGTTAATCTGTATACCAAGCATCGGTCTACTGCTTGGGACACATGTGTGAATAAGATGATGACCAGCCCTTAAGATAATTTTAATTTTCTTCTGGGATGGAACAGATAATATACCCAGACACAAATTAATCATGCAGGATTATATTAGATAATGAAGGGATCAATGCACCACATAAGATAGGTCCATGAGAAAGATAGTAGCTTATGAGGAAGTGAGTGGTGGTTGCTTCCATTATGGTCAAAGAAGGCTCATTGAGGAAGAAGTAAATGATGAGAATAAAGCAACATTTGTAAAGGTCCTGAGGTGGGAATGGGTCCTGAAAGTCTGAGTAACAAAAATGACACCACTATTTGCAATAGTTGTGTGATCTAGAGGGGAATGGGAGGCAGTAAGGGCAGGAGGCGGATGGTGGTCAGGGATTGGAGGTCAGAACCAGGTACTCATATACACACAGTGATAGGGAAATTGCCAGTGGAGGTATATGTCACGCCAAACATCACAAAAATTGTTATTACAAAAACAAAAAACTCTATATTTAAGGGAGGCAGGGAATCCTCAGACATAAGTTCTAGGTATGATAACCATTAGAGAGTTCAAACTCTCTAAAGGAGAATAATGTGGACAACATCCCCACTCCCCCATCATGTCTACCCTACATCAGAAGATTGTATTAAAGGGGAATCTGGTGATTGCAATAAACACAGAAAGCCTTCAGGTATAGTTTTAGCACATACCAGTACTTAGAGATTGCACAAGATAATCCTGGGAATGTAATGAATGTGCAGCAAGATGTTAGAAGCTGAATTCTATGGATTTAGTAGAGTTATGAGTGGTATTTTAAGATGACTTTCATTGTTGCCATCTAAAAGAGGAGAAAATTTAGGAGTCACCTACTGGTAAAAGTGGCCTGGGGAAGATAAACAGATGTCCCATGGATCTTTTTGGAATGTCCTTGCTGCACAGCATTTTCTAAGAAAGCAGGACTTGAAAAGACAAAATGTTATTGGTGTACTGAACTGGACTGATGAGAAATGGTGTACTGAGACTCACTTAATGGTTGTCCCTCTGTCCACCTGCCTAAATCCCTCTCAGAGTATACTAAATACCACTAAACAACACACACTCCCCACAATGAGATTTCATGATTGCATTGACTTTATTAGTACAATGTTGCTATTTGTGGAAATGCTTACCCTGTCATATAACCTTATTCATTTCAGGAACTTCCAGAAATACCTATCCCCTCTTCACCAGGGAATTGGCTGACAGTTTACCTTTCACCTCGAACCTTTGTCTTGTTGCTTTGTCAGTCTTAAACTACTACACTGTGGTCCTTCTCCACTCATAGTCAAGCCACCTGTATAGAAAGAGCCTCCTTAAGTCAGGCTTCAAAATGCAAATAAAATACCACTTCACTACTAAGGACATTACTAAAGACCTTATGGGGCAAGTGTCCTCCCCAGTAGTGCTGACCAGTGAACGAGGCTCTCTCCTGCCAACAGGTTGTGCTGGTATCTGAAGATGGACATATCCAAAGTTGACAAAGGAGAGATTTACCAAGAGAAATTGGACTAAGCTTGGGATCTTGATACAGATTAAAACATAACAAAATTAAGAGCATGAAAAAACGTGTCACACACTGGGAAAAGATATTTGCAACATTTACACCTGATAATGGACTGTTATTCAAAATAAAGAACTTTTCAAACTCAACAATGTGAAAACAGACCATCCAATTAATAAAATGGTCAAAAGATCTGAACAAGCCAGCTCACCAAAGATATATAAATTACAAGTAAGCACATAAAAAGGTGTTCAACATCATATATCTTTAGGGAATGTCAAATTAAAACAAGGAAATACCACTACCACCTATCAGAACGGCAAAAATCAAGAACAGTGACTACACCAATGCTGGTGACAATGGGGAGCACCAGGAACTCTCATTCATTGCTGGTGGGAATATAAAATGGTGCAACCACTTTGGAAGACAGTTTGGCAGTTTCTTATAAAATTAAACATACTCTCAAAATACAATCCAGCAATCATGCTCCTTGTTATTTACCTAAATGAGTTGAAAACACGGCCACACTGAAACCTGCACATGTCATGACACCATAAAAGTCCTAGAGGAAAGCTTAGGCAGGAAAATCTCAGATATTCCATGTAGCAATATTTTTGCGGACATGTCCTCTAGAGCAAGGGATGTAAAAGAAAGAATAAACAAATGGGATCTCATCAAAATAAAAAGCTTCTGCAGGGCTAAAGAAAACAGTATTAAAATGAAAAGAGAAGCAACTATATGGGAAAACATTTGCCAATGATACCTCAGACAAGGGTTTGATCTACAAAATATATAAAGAACTCACACAAGTCCACTTCAGGAAGACAAACAACCCAATCAAAATATAAGCAAAAGACCTGATCAGACACTTCTCCAAGGAGGACATAGAGAGGGCCCAGAGACATAAGAAAAGATGCTCAGCATCACTAGCCATCAGAGAGATGCACATTAAAACCACAATGAGATGCCACTTCACACCAGTCAGAATGGCCATCAGAAACAAAGCAACAAACAACAAGTGTTGGAGAGGATATGGAGAAAAGGGAACTCTAGTGCACTGTTGGTGGGAATGCAGACTGGTGTAGCCACTGTGGGAAACAGTATGGAATTTCCTCAGAAAACTAAAAACAACTGCCTTTTGACCACTACTGGGATTATATTCTAAGAACCCTGAAACACCAATCCAAAAGAACCTATGCAACCAAATGTTCATAGCAGCACAAATTATAACAGCCAAGTGCTGGAAGGTACCTAAGTGCCCATTAGTAAGTGAGTTGATCAAAAATCTATGGTACATTTACTCAATGGAATACTATGCAGCAGAAAGAAAGAAGGAGCTCCTACTCTTTGCTACAGCATAGATGGAACTGGAAAGCATTAGGCTAAGTGAAATAAGCCAGGTGGTGAAAGACAAATTCCATTTGATCTCACCTTTAAGTGGAACCTAATAAAAAATGAATGAGCAAGCACAATATAACCAGAGATATTGAAATCAAGAACAATCTGATAGTAACCAGAAGGGAGGTGGGAGGGGATAATAAAGGGATTGGGGAAGGGTTTTCAGGAACAGCTATAAAGGACACATGGAAAAAACCAAGAGGGGGATAGAATCATGGGAGGCAGGTGGGGATGGCTGTGGTGGTGGGGGAATGGTAGGGGGAAAATGCAGACAACTATACTTGAACAACAGTAAAATAAAAAAAAATAACATTAAAAAAACTGCACATGAATATTCGTAGCAGTTTTATTCCTAATTGTTGAGTATTGGAAGCAACCAAGATGTCCTTCAGTAGGTGATGAATAAACAAACTGGTCCATACAGACAGGCTAATAATAAGTGAGCTAAATAAAGGAAACATAAATGCAAGATATTAATAGTAAGGAAATGTGGTGGGGTTGGGGGACAATGAGGTATCTGAGGACATATTGTGCTTTCTGCTCAATGTTTTTATAAACTGAAAACTGCTTGAAACTGTAAAACATGAATTAAAAATAACCACAAAATTCCAGGCAATTGTAGTCTAATAAATTATTAAGTAATTTGGGCACTAGTTACAATGAACAACATATAAACAGCCTCCTCACTTAGACCTGGGTGAGTGAATGAGGGAGACAATATCATCAGGGAGTTTTCAATAAGGTTTTAATTGTTGGCAGAACCCTTAAGAGAGAGATAGTGCGAGAGAGAGAGAGAGAGAGAGAGAGAGAGAGAGAGAGAGAGAGAGAGAGAGAGAGAGGATTAGCTGGGTGATGAGGGTCACAGAGCATTTTAGGCCAGGAAAGTAGCATGTATGAAAGTCTAGGTGTAGGTGGAAGTATCTTCACAGTGCAAGGGAGGAGAGAAGAGTATACCCTTGGGACCAGGGGTGTGACATGGCCAATGGGCATTTTGGGACAATCATTCTGGTTGCAGAGGAGAGGTGGGTTATAGGGTGCAACTTTAGAGGCAGCCAGGCCAACGCAGTAACTATCAGAGGTGAGGGATTCTGTAGGGTTTGCCTCTTTCTTCCTGTGGCTGGCATAGTGCTGGGTGTTCAGTGCAGATGTGGGCAACGTTTGCTGACCAAGCAGCATGAACAGCATTTGCTGACATGTGTTCCCTACAGCTGGACTTCAAACATTTTCTCCCCTGACCTACTCAGCTCTCTCTGCTATTGCATCTATAATGATGTGGGGACATCTTTTCCAAATGCTAAATTGGAATGCATGACCTGATTAATTATATGAAATAGTTGACATTTGGAGTTGTCCCCCAAAATCTGTTTTAAAGAATCAGAGGGATAAACATTTCTCTTTATTCTCTTTCCAAAATGGAGATATTTCATTTAGAGCTCTTGTGGAAAAAGTAGAAAAAAGAGTTGGGGGAAAAAAGAAAAAATGGTGTAGAATATGTTTCATTTATATAGTAAGGGACTCCTGGGCCATATAGCAGCTTGACTTTCCAAAGTTCATAATGGCTCTCTTTATTAGTGAATTTTAGAGTATCTTGGAGGCAGAATTTTCTATGAATAGGTAGAAGACACATAAAAAAAGAGGCATGTTTGCTGCTAGCATAATAATAGCTCTGCCCCTGACATCACTGAGCAGCCTGGCCATGCAGCACAAGTTACTCAAAATCCTTTTGCGTTCAGAGAAATTTACCAAAATTCCTCACAAAAAAGGGACTTTTGAAAATTACATTGATCATATCGTATCCCTATAATCCTTCATGTGTTTTGTCTTCTTATAATTTGTTCTTAAGTCATTATCTGTTAAAACCAAAATTTTAAATGTAAGATCAAAGTTTACTTGAGTTATGAAAAGCAGTTTAGATCAGTTTGCAGGTTTGGCTCAAAATCATTCATTCCCTTTCCTTCTGTGTCTCTGTGTTTCTGTCGCTGTGTCTCTGTCTGTCTTTCTCTCTCTCACCCTTTCTCTCTGTCTCTCCTCCCAACCTTGCCCCCTCATTTCCTTCTATCCAACTTTTATTCATCATTTGCTTTTTCTTCGCAGAATATTTCTCCTTCCAGAGCACTTCAACTCATAGTAAACAATGTCATTACTGTTTTTACGTTGTCTTCAGTTCTGGTATCTGTGCAGGGCTCTGTACTTACACAGAAAGATGACACTATTTCTGGGGCTCCAAAGATCTCCCAGGGTTCCCACAGCCTCAGATACTGGGAGGGGAGTGACTTGGGTCCCTAATGAACCTAGAGCAGCTCTCTCTGTATCTCTTTATAATTGGGGCTTCTCTATTTGATTTGATTTGGAGATAAGGTTCCTAATTAAACACAACAGACAAAAGGATAAAAACCCATGATTTCAGTTGAACTACCATCAGGTCATGGTTACATGTACTTTGCTACTCTCTCTTCCTTCCCAATTTCTGTTGTCTTCAGAGGCCAGATAGATTTGGGATAAATTCCCTGCTCTCTCCCATCAATCACTATATGTTCAGAAACTCTGGAATCAAATATTTCAGGTGTATTGAACTCTAGCTGTCTTAGTCCAGGAACTAAATGGATGTTTATTAATGATATATCAAACAGTACATGTCTTAAGCAGTCACTTATGCTCACACAGTCATGCAATTAATACAGTCACACATTAATATGTGAATACAATTGATTTCTTTATTGTTATCACAAAGATCTGAACTGAGACAATGTCTGAAACAAAGCAAGCTTTTTGTTGTTCCTCATGTGTCACTATTTCTTTTTTTTTTTTTTTTTACTGCCTCGGAGCAAGTGTGTGTGTGCATGCATGTGCACATGCTTGCATAGGTACCATCTTAAATTCCATCTAAAAACATTGGAAGAGAAACATTATGGAAAGTTAAGGGTCTGAAAAGAATGTGGTCTGAATATTTCAGATTTGTCAGATAAGAGGGTTGATCAGTTTCCTATAGAATTTACTTTGAAATTAAATTGTTTTAAAAGCCTTGGCATTTCAAGCTCATAGGCTGAGTAGATGTGAGGAGAGCCTCAGGGAGTGGTGCCTTGTGTATTGACACATGAGGTTCAGGCTAGGTTTCTGACACTTTCTGGATAGTGACCTTAGGGAGATGTTCAGTCTCTGCTCCTCAGTTTCTTCTCTATCAAACAGAGATATTACAATCTTACCTTTTTAGGATGTTAGGAGAGAAAACTAGATAGTAAATATGAAAATTATTATCAGCTGGGCATTCTGTGGAGGGAACCACTGTTATCACCATTTATTTTGTGGTATCTAGTACGTGAAGTGTTCAAAATATTTAACTACGTGTGTGTGTGTGTGTGTGTGTGTGTGTGTGATACAAGCAAAAATAGTAACAAAAGTGTGAGCTGAGATTTATTTTCATTCCTGTTTGCTTTTCACTCTAGTGTGTCACTGAGGTAGAGAACGGTTCCATTGGCATTCCTGATACTGGTCCGCCCTTCATGGGACAAAGCAGGGAAGCTGTGCACTACAGCCTATTTAACAAGCTGACACTTTGGTCATACTCATTTTTTTTTAAAGAGCTAATAGTAACCGTGTGAAAAAGTGCTAGTTTATGTGCTGCTACACATTCGAGAGGAAATAAAACCACAGCATGTGTCCTCTTATAGTTTGTGGTTGGAGAACCACTTCCCAGAACAAGGTGAGCATGTGGCCCACCAAGCAGTGCACAGAGCACCTGTACTTTGACAAAGGAAAGCCATATAGGAGCTGGTGCTCAGCTCTGGGGCTCTGACTTGGTGACTTCAGGCACTGTTGAAAATATCAAAGGCTGAGACTTAATTCTCAATATTTTTGAAATCTTTCAATTAGTTTTTACTGCCTTGATGGTTTCTCCAGTGGCTATGGGAGGTTTTCTGGTTTAAAGAAAGTAAGGTAAGGCCTCTGTAAGGAGTGACACTCAACCAGCTGACATTTTTAGGGGCCTCAGAAAGCTGTGGTGAATGCAGGGTGATAAGCCTTGCAGAGGGCTTTTCATTTTGGAAAAGTGAGCTTTGTGGAAGTTTTGCAGAAAAGCTTGACTATACTTTCATTACTAGAAGACTTCTCCAAATATTGACAACTATGGCAGAATGAACTGCCTTATGAAGACGATTTTATGTCATTATGGTCTTCATGGCTGAACTTTAACCTCTTCACTGCTGTCACAGCCAAAGCAACAGACAAAATGAAATTGTAGGCTTTGGAGAGGAGGCGCTTGTTTCCAAAAGACATCCTAACTCCAGCCCCACTCATCATCGTTTTTGATGTGTCTTTGTTAAGGTCTAAATAGTCTTATTTTGGAAGTCAGTGATTATAAAAAAGATGATAATTAAAAAGAGCCCCCAAACTTTTCTTTGCTGTTGAAATTACTTTAGAAAATTAACAGTTTTCTTCAGGCATTTTCCTTCTCTGTATAAAGTAAGCCCATATCCTGTAGTAAGTGTCTGAGGGCAATGCAGAAGTAGAAGGATCCACTTGAACTTCCCTCTCAAACATTTCAGTGGAGGAAAGGACCTTGCTAGTTATGGGCACCCGAGAATGTGTAGCAAACTCTGGTCCCAGAGGACACAGAGAGGAGCCATGGAACTAGGGCATTGGGCATTCAGTTCTGATCTGTGGCCATGCATTTTTAGGTTGGAAAAAAAAAACCTTCATTACATGGACAAATGACTGTGTCAGGTACTACATTTATCTGCATTTTCTTATTTAATCCTCACAAGAGATTCACAAAGGGTGTTGTTTTATGCTTATTTTGCAGATAATAAAACTAGGATTCAGAACTAATGCTATTGCTATATGATTTATTTAGAGTTAATATCAAGAGTAGGGAAAGAGAAAGAAAACTAGGAAATCAATTAGATTTCAAGATGAAAATGAATTGACAATTTATAAAAAATCCTCTCTCACTCCCAGGCAGGGTTCAGGGTCCACTCCCTCCAGGGGGAGCTGTGGTGTCACAGTAAGTCTCTGTGGTCCCCCAGGGAAGAATGGCTTAGGATCTGGATACAGCAGGAAGCCTCATGGTGGACTGTGTTCACAGAGTACATTGGACAGTGTAGAGTACTTTAAAAAACAAGCCAACAGGCCTATATGGAATCACATATTCCAGTTCAACAGCAATAAACAGAGACTTAATTACAGTGTCAGCTCTCCCAGAAATGGACTCTTAAACCAGTCAATCAGGAATCACCCAGTCAACACTAGTGAGGTCATATGTCTGGTGGATCCCCGCCTTCCCCTGAAGGAAAGTAACTTTAACTGAATCAAGTCACTTTTTTGCTAGTATAACCTCCTTGTTCCTTCTCCTTTCTGCCTATAAAAGTTTTTCCTCTTGTATGGCTCCTCAGAGCTCCTTTCTTTTTTTTTTTTTCAACTTTTTTATTATTTATTTATCTTTTAGAGGGGAAGAGTAGGAGAGAAGGAGAGGGAGAGAAATATCAATGTACGGTTGCCTCTCATGTGTCCCCTGCCGGGAACTGGCCTGCAACCCAGGCATGTGCCCTGACTGGGAATCGAACCGCGATCCTCTGGTTCGCAGGCCCGCGCTCAATCCACTGAGCTACACCAGCCAGGGCCAGAGCTCCTTTCTATGCATGAGATTGAATACTGCTCAATTCATGAGTCATTGAATAAAGCCAATAAGATCTTTAAAATTTACTCAGCTGATTTTTTTTTTTTTTTTTTACAATGAAGACATTTTTGATTGTCGCAATTGGGTGGACTTTAATATCATCTGGGGGTAGAGACCAGGAATGCTGTTAAAAACCTGAAATGGCCCTGGCTGGTGTGGCTCAGTGGATTGAGCACGGGCTGTGAACCAAAGGGTCACGGTTCATTTCCCAGTCAGGGCACATGCCTGGGTTGCAGGCCAGGTCCCCAGTGGGGGCCATGTGAGAGGCAACCACACATTGATGTTTCTTTCCCTCTCTCTCCCTCCCTTCCCCTCTCTCTAAAAATAAATAAAATATTAAAAAAAAACCCTGAAATGCATAGAGCAGTGGTCTAAAAGGACAGTGGTGCCAAGGTGGAGACACCCCACTTAGTTAACTTGGCTTGATTGATGGGATATCATAGGTTGATTTATGAAATTTAGTTGGAAGATTCAAGAAATTTAGAGCAGAGGGACTTTCTTGATGTCTTGGGTCTTTTCTACATTTTGAAAACATATCCTTCACCTGCCTCCTCCCAATATGGAACTATGCACAGTAGGATGTGGGCTGGACTGGACTGAAAACCTGGAGGCCAGCTGGCTTTAGTGCATGAAATGACTTTAATCAGAATATGGCCACTGAGATGAAAGCCTGGGATGAATAGGGAGATGACAGGTTTGGAACATCAGAGTCCAGTGGGCCACCTATCATTTTGGAAGACCTAGTCTTGGGATCTTTAGGTCAAGAGCACATTACATTCAATTTCTTGTTTTCCCAGTATGCAGAATCCACCTACCAGCTGAAAGAATATTTTTCTGTTCATAGAATGGACTAAGCTCATAATCACCTCAAGTTTTAGCATTTGCTGTTTACTCTACCTGGACTATTGCTTGCTCCCTCACATCATATACGTTTCTGCTTAAAAGTGAGAAAAACTATCTAATCTTAAAGTACTCTTCACTCCTTCATACTTTGTGTTCCTTCAAGTTGCATTATTTATACTTTCAGAGAGCTTTTAGAGATTTGACATTGTTATTTTCCATGTCTTTGTCTGCTTCTCTTGTTACAATTTAAGTTTCATGAGAACTAAGCTTTTGTTTGTCTTGGTCACTATGTTATCCTGTATTTCAGGATTTTGATTAGTATTTGATAATTTTTTCCAATGAAAGGATAAATGTGTTTATGTGTGTTGTCTGTGTATGTCTAAGTACACACCTGTGAGACTCCCGAGTTACCCAATTCCAGGGCACAGCAGACCCGAGTATGGTGCGAAAGATCTTGAAAGGTCATTTGTCACTTGAACTTATGGAACTGTAGAGGTTACCCATAAAAGGATCTCAAGTTCTCAGTTACAGCTCTTCTAAATTTGAGAATGATGCTGAAGTTAGCAAGGTCCCTTAAAGCTTAGACAGACTGTCTTAATTTAAGCAGTGGTGAGCATGGCACTAGGCAGCATTTTATTTAAAGTTTAACAACAAAAAAAATCTACACAGACCATCTGTTTCAGGAACAATAAATAAACAAAAATATGAATTTAAAAATAATTACGAGGACAAAAAATAATTAGGAGGAGAGTACATTGGACAATTCATTACTCACTTGGAAAAGATAGTGATAGCAATGCTATGTTCAAAGTATCTTAGTCATTTCTAATTGATCAAAATAACCTGATGTTTATAGCCAATGAGAGAGTGACTCAGAATGAAGTGAAGTCAGTGAAATGCCAGGAGTTTTTTCGTCAAAAAAAGAGACATGGCCCATATGTTCAGAAATATTTTTGTCCTTAGGAAATGTTTATAAAAAAGATGGATAGGCAGTTCCTCAAAAACAGACTCAACTAATACTAACACAATTCGATTTGGATACCAGAAACATTTTTTCACTAAGATCACCTTTCTTTTTATTTGCTAATTGCCCCTTGTTATGTTTGGGACAGCATTCGGGCACCAAATGCAAACAGTTGCCTTCATGGCACATTCATTTTAGGTAAAAAAAATTAAAATGTTAAACACTGTCAGAAACTTTTTCATGGTATTATCCATATTTTTGGGTAAATAAACATGATAAATGATAAATAATGCCATTGTCTCATAATATGTAAAATATATACATATATATTTAAATGAGCTACATTTTAGAGCACATGTGGCAGCTGACAATTGGCCTTAGATTTGGGGGTGGTGGGAAGACAAACTGCATAGGGTAAACTCATTAAAAACTTGGGCTGATTTTGCACAGACACTTTTTGTTGCAGAAGCAATGTTGGCTAGTACAGTGGTGTGAATGGGAAAATATGTCAATATTTAGACATTTGGAAGTGTCACAACACAACTTGGAGTTCTAGCTTCTCATGAAAGAAAAGAAGATGTAGTCACCGGGACTACTCACCATTTCTGCATGGCTGGAATAATGAATTAGGAAGAGAAAAAGATAGTCTACTTTTCTCTCTCTCCTTCTCCCTTTCTCTTTTTCGTTTTTTCCTTCTTTCCTTCTGTCCTAATTTCCGAATCTGTGAGACTGTTGCACTGGTGTTGTTTTCCCCCAAGGGGTGGTCTTCAGAGGGTTTGAGAAAGACACATCAGGGTTCCATTATTAAGTGGCTGACTTTTCACCATGTCAAAAGATGGAAATTGAATTGATTTTGTATGCTTTATGTCTGATGTGTTTAAGGTGTACAGGGTGCTCCAGGGCCTTAAGATGAATGCATGAAATGACAACAGTTAATGAGACTCAACTGAAAAAGTAGACACTAAAAGAATACAAACCAGTGCCTGAGAAGGAGCCCCAACTGACTTACCCATGAGGACTGAAGTTGGGGTTGGAGCTTCGGGTCTCATGACTTGTTTTTACCATAAAGGACTGGAAGTTATCAGAAACTTTCTGGTTTTCTTTAATCACATTCTGAAAGAGTGTAGGGAGTGGGTGGTAAAGCTTGGAGCAGACGATAAGAAAGAGGGAGAGGTTGTTTATGCAAGGCCTCCGTGCCTGACACTCAGTAGGCACTGGACAAACGTAGGCAAAGGATCTCTGCCTTGCTTTTGATAGAATTAATATGGAACCTGCTGGGACACTTGGGTAAGTTACTTACTTGATAACTAAAGTTTTGGGTGATCTGCCCTGTTATAGCCTAGGATGGACTGCCGCTCTGAGGAGGCCTCTCCCTACTTCTTCAAACTTTCCTCCCAGCCAGACAGGCAAGTTTTGGACTCTATACTTGTTGCAGGGCCCCTATACTTTGGCCCCTGCAACAAGATGTGCACCTTATAAGGTCTCTGAGGGCATTTATCTCCTCCATTTTCCTACTTGATAGTTTGTTATTCATTCACTTATTTTGTATTAGAGAGGGGAAGGGAGGGAGAAAGTGGGGGAGAGAAACATCAGTGTATGGTTGCCTCCCATGTGCCACCTACTGGGTACCTGGCCCACAGCCAGACATGTACCCTAACTGGGAATTGAACCAGCAACTCTTTGGTTTACAAGCTGGCACTCGATCCTCTGAGCCACACCAGCCAGGACATGTTATTCCTTTAAAGCTCACTGCTGGGAGAAGCTTGGAGTGCTGTGTTTACTCACCTTCCCTGGGTTACTGGAAGGCACACACTGCCCCTTTTGCATCCAAATTCCAGGGCCAACACCTTGGTTGGAACTCAATGAATGACTGAAGAATGAGTTGATATTCTTATATCACTGATATCCTTGCTTTTAGCATCTCTTCTACCACTTAACATTTACTTGCATTGACTTGTCTTATATTAAAATAGCTTATTCTAGCCCCCTGCAATGGGAGAAAAACCTAGCTGATCTATGGAGGAACAGAGCAAACAGCCAACAGTACCCTCGCATATATGAAAATAAGAGACCAAAAATTGTAGTGGACATTGAAAAACCAGATGGTAAGGAGACCGCTTCAGGACAATAAGGTCCCAGAGACTGGTGTGGCGACCAGGGTGGCTACAGCCCCAGGCCTGGTGCCCACCTGGTCTGCCATAGGGTCCTTGGGAGAGAGCCGGGTCAACTGCTCCCTGCCCTGCCAAACAAGGTTTGAGTAACACTGGGACAGGCCTGTTTGCTTGAAGTCACAGAGAGGGGAATAAGGACTAAGTGGCAAACACACAGGGGCTGTGAGCACCCACAGAGTCTGTGGACGCTGGTTGGGGAGAGTTGGGAGTCACGCAGTGATAGACTCTGACCCCGATAGTCACTGGTCTGGCTGTAGAATTGGGCTATGTCAGAGACCAGGCTGTTATATGGAGCGGCAGGATTGAGTAGGAGGAATTTCTCAAAAAGACAGCAAACTCACAGATATTAACAACCACACCTAAAACAAAAGCAAACTAAGCAAACAACTAGAACAGGAACAGAAACACAGAAATGGAGATCATATGGAAGGTTATCAACAGGGGAGTGGGAGGAGGAGGGAGGGGAAAAGGTACAGAGAATAAGTAGCATAGACTGTGGCTAGAAAATAGACAGGGGGAGGTCAAGAATAGTGTGGGAAATGTAGAAGCTAAAGAACTTATGACACATGGACATGAACTAAAGGGGGGAATGTGGGTGGGAGAGGGTGTGCAGGGTGGAGGGGAATGATGTGGGAGAAATGGGACAACTGTAATAGCATAATCAATAAAATATATTAAAAAAGAAAAAATGAAAAGAGAGACACTGTTTGGGGAATTATCCTGTAGCAGCTGCTCTGGGCTAGCTCCTCACAGCCAGAAAGCTATCTGGAGGTTGAGCAAAAGGCCCTGTGCACCCCCATAGCACTTGTAAGGAAGGGTGTGCTTCCAAACCTGTGGGACTGAGGCAGGTTGGCCAAATGTGTGCCCGCACCCCAGCCCATAGCAGTAACCCTGTCTTACACCCAAGGTGCCAGGGGTGGGAGGAGCCAGGCTGTGCAGATCAGGAAGGGAGAAAAGCCATACCAATCGCCCCTCAGCCTGCTGCAGCCAACAAGACCAGAAAAACCAGTTTGGACAGTTTGAAACCAACAAGAGGCTCTTGGGTCTTTTTTGTTGTTATTTTTTAAGTAATTTTTTTTATTTTTTAACTTTTATTATTTTTTATACTTGAATTCCTTTTTCCTCTCTTTCCTTCTTTCTTGTTTTCTTTTTTCTTCCTTTCTTTCCAGTTTCATCTCATCTTCCTTCTTTCTTCTATTTTTTTTTAAATACCCACAAGTGAGACAAAAAATCTGGAACTTTTCTGGTGAAAAGACCAGAGTTGGACCCAAAGAGGGGGCTTCCCAACAGCTGTGACAGTGAGACAAATTTTACTTTGCTATTACAGAGAACCTGCAAGTTATTGCATATTTGTATAATTATTATTTTCCCATTATTCTTACATCTTTTATTTTAATACTGTTTTTGTATTCTTCCTCTTTCTGTATAGTCTTCTTTGCTTGGCTGGTTATATCGTATCATTTGACAGGTTTTCCCTGTTCTCTCTTTCATAGTGTATTGCTAATTTACTGTCCTTCCCTTCACTTGTGTTCCATTAGCACACTACACAAGATCCTATACTCTCTATTCTTGTTACCTAGATCTCATAGATTCTGTCATATGATTGTTACTCTAATATTATTATAAATAATAGCTGTTCCATACAACTGTAAATACTTCACAAGACCCCTCCCAGATCTTAGTCCATTTCACGGTTTCCTGAACTCTATTACTGCAGTGCTTAACTATATTCTCTCACAAACTACACCTATTTATTGTCATTTACTCTCACCTTACCTCAGAATCTGACCTCCCACAACCTCACTGCTTTCTAGATCCAACTCACAATCCTTCCCTCCCAAACAAATGTCTCATCTTCTTTCCATCCTTTCCAAAAAGTGGCTAGCTGGGTGGAAGATCATGGTTAACACTACACATAGCCAAAGGATCTCCTATCTCTTCTCTACCAGGTGCTACTGTAAATATCATAGAATACTCTCCTGCCGTCTTAAACCATTTTGCATTTCCTCATTTTGCATTCCAACTGATCACAAAAAAATAGTAGGTGGAAGCAGTGAACACCAGGATACCCACTGGAAGAGGAAACCCAACAACAAACGAACCACCAAGAGATAACAACAAAAGAAGGTGAAGGAGGGAATGGAAACCACAAAAATCTCAATCCAGGACCTATATGGGAATACAGCTAAATAGTGGAGAAACTACCTAGTACAAACAACGGAACAAGAGCAAGAAACAATCCTCAAACTTTGTGTGCACAGAAGAGCCAGCTTCAACACAACCTGCCCTCACCAGAAGAACAAAACACAAGAGGTGATGGAAAGAGTGACCCTCAGTTAATCAGATGGTGGGAAGGACTCACCAAAGAAGGACCCAACAACAATCAAAACCCAAAGACAAACACACAGCCAACTTAAACCACAGCCCAATTCCAGTGAGCTCGGGAGATCCAGGAGACTGCACCACTGAATCTCACAGGTATTCTACCACAGAAGTTCACACCATAAACCCAGGTAGCCAGAACAGATCGATTTAAGAAGCTGAGGCTTACAAGATGAGTCTCACAAACAATGAGAAGACAAAGAAACAATCCCCAAATGAAAGGAAAGGAGGAAGACCCAGAAAGAATCCTAAATGAAACAGAGGCAACTCAACTATCAGATATGGAGTTCAAAGAAATGGCTGTCAGGAAGCTCCATGAGCTCTAAAAGAGCTACGAGAAACTACTGGGAAGCTACAATGAACTCACTGCAAACTATATCAACATGAAAAAGGAAATAGAAACTATCAACAAGGGACAAGAGGAAATGAATACAATTTCCGAGCTGAAGAACACAGTAGAAGGAATCAAAAGCAGGATTGATGAAATAGAAGATTGGATCAGTGAGTTGGAGGACAAAGTAGAAAAAAAAAAAAAAAAACACCCAGAAAGACTAAGAAAAGGAATAGAAGCTCAGAAAGAATGAAAAGGAATTAAGAGAAATGCAAAACAATATGAAATATAGTAATATCCGTATAATAGGGGTACCAGAAGGAGAAGAAGTGCAAGGGAGAGAAACCTATTTGAAAAAGTAATGATGGAAAACTTCCCTAATTTGATGAGAGAAAAAAGTCACACAAATCCAGGAAACACAGAGAGTCCCAATCAAGAAGAACCCAAACAGGCCCACTTCAAGACACATCATCATTAAAATGGCAAAATTCCAAGACAAAGAGTGAATCTTAAAGGGAGAAAGGGAGAAACAGGAAGTAACATACAAGGGAGACCCGATAAAGTTAGCAGCTGACTTCTCATTGGAAATGCACCAAGCCAGAAGACAATGGCAAGAAAAATTCCAAAGTAATGTGAACCAGAGGCCTGCAACCAAGGCTACTTTACCCAGCAAGGCTCTCAATCAAGACAGAAGGCCAAACAAGGAGCTTCCCACACAAAAGAAGTCTAAAAGGGTAAACCTTAACCAAACCAGTTCTGCAATAGATGCTAAAAGAATTGCTTTAAGGAAAGGGGGGGTGGGGAGAGAAACACAGGTAAAAAATGGCAATGAATAAGGACCTGCCAATAACAACCTTAAATGTAAATGGATTAAATGCTCCAATCAAAAGACGTAGAATAGCTGAATGGATAAAAAAGAATGATCCACACATATGCTGCATACAAGAGACCCACTTCAGGACAAAAGACATACACAGTCTCAAAGTGAAGGGCTGGAAACAAATTTTCCAAGCAAACGGACAGGGAAAAAAGGCGAGGTAGCAATACTCATATCAGAAAAATAGACTTCAAAAAAAGGGCCATAAAGAGAGACCCAGAAAGTCACTTCATAATACTCAAGGGAAGAACCCACCAGGAAGACATAAACATTGTAAATATATATGCACCCAACATAGGAGCACCCAAATACATAAAGAAACTTTTAGAGGGCTTCAAGAAAGTATTGACAGCAACACAATTATAGTAGGGGATTTTAACACACCACTGTCAAAATGGACAGATCTTCCAAACAAAATATCAACAAAGATATTGTGGCATTGAACAACACTCTAGATGAAATAGACTTAACTGATATATATATAGAGAGAGCGCTTCATCCCAAAAAAGCTAAATACACATTCTTTTCAAATGCACATGGGATATTTTCAAAGATAGACCATATGATAGGACACAAAACAAGCCTCAACAAATTCAAGAAAATTGAAATCATACCAAACATTTTCTGCAACCAAAAGGGACTGAAACTAGAAACCATCCCCAGGGGAAAAAACCCAAAACACTCAAAATCATGGAGATTGAATAGCATGCTATTAAACAATGAATGGGTAAAGAATGAAATTAGGGAGGAAATCAAAAAGTTTCTGGAAACAAATGAAAATGAACTCACAATGACGCAAAACTTATAGGACAGAGCAAAGGCAGTCCTGAGAGGGAAATTCATCATAATAAAAGCCTACCTAAAGAAGATAGAAACATTTCAAACAAATGACTTAACTCTAGGCCTACAAGCACTCGAGGAACAACAACAAAGACAGCCCAGAGCAAGTAGAAGGAAGGAAATAACCTAGATCAGAGCAGAATTAAATGACATAGAGACTAAAAGAACAGTTATAAGGATCAATGAATCCAGAAGCTGGTTCTTTGAAAAGATAAACAAAATTGACAAGCCTTTAAGCAGGCTCAACAAGAAAAAGAGAGAGAGAACTCAAATAAACACGATCAGAAATGAAAGAGGAGAGATTGCCACTGACACCACAGAAATACAAAGGATTGTAAGAAATTACTATGAAGAACTGTATGCCAAGAAATTTGAAAACCTAGGTGAAGTGGGTAAGTTTCTAGAAAAATATAGTCTCCCAAAACTCAATGAAGAAGAAGCAGAAAGCCTGAGGAGACTGATAACAGCAGACGAAATAGAAGCAGTAATCAAAAAACTCCTGACACACAAAAGCCGTGGACCAGATGGTTTCACAGGAGAATTCTACAAAGCATTTAAGGAAGAGCTAACCCCTATCCTTCACAGACTATTCAAAAAAATACAAAATGATGGAAGACTCCTCAACACTATTTAGGAAGCCAGCATCATCCTAATTCCAAAACCAGATAAAGACACAACAGAGAAAGAAAACTTCATGCCAATATCACTGATGAACATAGATGCTAAAATCCTCATCAAAATTTTGGCAAATCACATACAACAATACATTAAAAAGATCATACATCATGACCAAGTGGGATTCAACCCAGCAATTCAAGGTTGGTTCAATATTCTCAAAATAGAAAATGTAATACATCACATAAACAAAAGCAAAGACAAAAATCACATGATCATATCAATAGATGCGGAAAAAGCTTCTGATAAGGTACAACATCCATTTATGATAAAAACACTCAGCAAAGTGGGAAAAGAGGGAGCATTCCTCAACATAATAAAGGCCATATATGAGAGACCTTCAGCCAACATTATAGTCAATGGACAAAAACTGAAATCTTTCCCACTAAGATCAGGAACAAGACAAGATTGTCCACTTTCACCACTTCTATTCAATATAGTATTGGAAGTTTTAGGCACAGCAATCAGACAAGAAAAGGAAATAAAAGGCATGCAAATCGGAAAGGAGAAAACAAAATTATCATTGCTGATGACATGATAGTGCACATAGAAAATCCCACAGACTCGGCCAAAAAACTGCTTGACCTATAAATGAATTTGGCAAAGTAGTGGGGTACAAAGTCAATATCCAGAAATCAAAGGCGTTTTTGTATACCAACAATGAAACAGTGCACTAGGGTCCCCTTTTCTTCACAACCTCTCCAACACTTGCTGTTTGTTGCTTTGTTTATGAAGGCCATTCTGACTGGTGTCAAGTGGTATCTCATTGTGGTTTTACTTTGCATCTCTCTGATAGCTAGTGATATCAAGCATCTTTTCATGTGTCTCTGGATCCTCTCTATGTCCTCCTCGGAGAAGTGTCTGTTCATGTCTTTTGCCCATTTTTTAATTGGGTTGCTTGACTTCTTAGAGCGGAGTTGTGTAAGTTCTTTATATATTTTGTAGATTAAACCCTTGTCTAAGGTATCATTGGCAAATATGTTTTCTCATACAGTTGGTTCTCTTTTTATTTTAATACTGTTTTCTTTAGCTGTGCAGAAGCTTTTTATTTTGATGAGATCCCATTTGTTTATTCTTTCCTTTATGCCCCTTGCTTTAGGGGATATAATTGTAAAAATGTTGTTGCGTGAAATATCTGAGATTTTCCTGCCTATGTTATCCTCTAGGATTGTAATGGTGTCACAGCTTATATTTAAATCTTTTATTGACCTTGAATTTATTTTTGTGTATTGTGTAAGTTGGTGCTCGAGTTTCTTTTTTTTTGCACGTAGCTGTCCAGTTCTCCCAGCACCACTTGTAGAAGAGGCTATTTTTGCTCCATTTTATGTTGCTTCCCCTTTGTCAAATATTAATTGACTGTAGAGACTTGGGTTTATTTCTGGGCTCTCTGTTCTGTTCCACTGGTCAACATGCTTGTTTTTGTGCCAGTACCAGGCTGTTTTGATTAGAGTGGCTTTGTAATACAGTTTGGTATCAGGTATTGTGATCCCTCCTACTTTGCTCTTTTTCATCAAAATTGCTGCAGCTATTTGGGGTTGTTTAGGGTTCCATATAAATTTTTGAAGTGTTTGTTCTATGTCTGTGAAATATGCCATTGGTACTTTAATAGGTATTGCATTGAATTTGTAAATTTCTTTGGGTAGTATGGACATTTTGATGATATTAATTCTTCCAATCCATGAACACAGTATATGCTTTCATTTGTTTGTGTCTTCCTTAATTTCTTTCTTCAGTGTTGTGTAGTTTTCTGCATACAGGTCTTTTACCTCCTTGGTTAAGTTTATGCCTAAGTATTTTATTTTTCTTTTTCCTGTATAAAATGGGATTTTTTCTTGATTTTTGCTTTGCTGTTTCATTGTTGGTATAGAAAAATGCCTTTGATTTCTGGATATTGACTTTGTTTCTGGCTGTTTCGCCAAATTCATTTATTATGTTGAGCAGCTTTTTGGCCGAGTCTATAAAATTTTCTATGTACACTATCATGTCATCTGCAAACAATGATAGGTTTGTTTCCTCCTTTCCGATTTGCATGCCTTTTATTTCCTTTTCTTGTCTGATTGCTGTGCCTAAAACTTCCAATACTATATTGAATAGAAGTGGTGAAAGTGGGAAACCTTGTCTTGTTCCTGATCTTAGTGGGAAAGATTTTAGTTTTTGTCCATTGACTATAATGTTGGCTGAAGGTCTCTCATATATGGCCTTTATTATGTTGAGGAATGCTCCCTCTTTTCCCACTTTGCTGAGTGTTTTTATCATAAATGGATGTTGTACCTTATCAAAAGCTTTTTCCGCATCTATTGATATGATCATGTGATTTTTGTCTTTGCTTTTGTTTATGTGATGTATTACATTTTCTATTTTGAGAATATTGAACCAACCTTGAATTGCTGGGTTGAATCCCACTTGGTCATGATGTATGATCTTTTTAATGTATTGTTGTATGTGATTTGCCAAAATTTTGATGAGGATTTTAGCATCTATGTTCATCAGTGATATTGGCATGAAGTTTTCTTTCTCTGTTGTGTCTTTATCTGGTTTTGGAATTAGGATGATGCTGGCTTCCTAAATAGTGTTGAGGAGTCTTCCATCATTTTGTATTTTTTTGAATAGTCTGTGAAGGATAGGGGTTAGCTCTTCCTTAAATGCTTTGTAGAATTCTCCTGTGAAACCATCTGGTCCACAGCCTTTGTGTGTCAGGAGTTTTTTGATTACTGCTTCTATTTCGTCTGCTGTTATCAGTCTCCTCAGGCTTTCTGCTTCTTCTTCATTGAGTTTTGGGAGACTATATTTTTCTAGAAACTTACCCACTTCACCTAGGTTTTCAAATTTCTTGGCATACAGTTCTTCATAGTAATTTCTTACAATCCTTTGTATTTCTGTGGTGTCAGTGGCAATCTCTCCTCTTTCATTTCTGATCGTGTTTATTTGAGTTCTCTCTCTCTTTTTCTTGTTGAGCCTGCTTAAAGGCTTGTCAATTTTGTTTATCTTTTCAAAGAACCAGCTTCTGGATTCATTGATCCTTATAACTGTGCTTTTAGTCTCTATGTCATTTAATTCTGCTCTGATCTAGGTTATTTCCTTCCTTCTACTTGCTCTGGGCTGTCTTTGTTGTTGTTCCTCGAGTTCTTGTAGGCCTAGAGTTAAGTCATTTGTTTGAAATGTTTCTATCTTCTTTAGGTTGCCTGTATTGCTATGAACTTCCCTCTGAGAGTCCTCTTCATTGTCTCTCATAAGTTTTGGGTCGTTGTGAGTTCATTTTCATTTGTTTCCAGAAACTTTTTGATTTTCCCCCTAATTTCATTCTTTACCCATTCATTATTTAATAGCATGCTATTCAATCTCTATGATTTTGATGGTTTTGGGATTTTCCCCTTGAAGTCGGTTTCTAGTTTCAGTGCCTTGTGGTTGGAGAACGTGCTTGGTATCATTTCAGTTTTCTTGAATTTGTTGAGGCTTGATTTGTGTCCTATCATGTGGTCTATGTTTGAAAATGTTCCACGTGCTTTTGAAAAAAAAATGTGTATTTAGTTTCTTTGGGATGAAGGGCCCTATATATATCAGTTAAGTCCAATTCATCTAGAGTATTGTTCAATGCCACAATATCTTTGTTGATATTTTGTTTGGAAGATCTGTCCATTTTTGTCAGTGGGGTTTTAAAATTCCCTATTATATTTGTGTTGCTGTCAATATCTTTTTTTAAGTCCTCTAATATTTTCTTTATGTATTTGGTTGCTCCTATGTTGGATGCATATATATATTTATTATGTTTATGTCTTCTTGGTGGATTCTACCCTGAGTATTATGAAGTGACCTTCTGGGTCTCTCTTTATGGCTCTTCTTTTTAAGTCTATTTTTTTCTGATATGAGTATTACTACCTCAGCTTTTTTTCCTCTCCGTTTGCTTGCAAAATTTCTTTTCAGCCTTTCACTTTGCATCTGTGTAGGTCTTTTGTCCTGAAGTGGGTCTCTTATAGGCAGTGTATATGTGATTCATGCTTTCTTATCCATTCAGCTATTCTACGTCTTTTGATTGGAGCATTTAATCCATTTACATTTAAGGCTATTATTGATAGGCACTGAATCATTGCCATTTTCGTACCTGTGTTCCCCTCTCTCTCTTTTCTTTCCTTTCCTTAAAGCAGTCCCTTTAGTATCTCTTGCCGAATTGGTTTGGTAGAGGTGTATTCTTTTAGACTTCTTTTGTCTGGGAAGCCCCTTATTTGGCCTTCTATCTTGACTGAAAGCCTTGATGCATATAGTAGTCTTGGTTGTAGGCCTTTGGTTCTCATTACTTGGAATATTTTTTGCCATTGTCTTCTGGCCTGGAGCGTTTCCATTGAGAAGTCAGCTGCTAACCTTATCGCGGCTCTCTTGTATGTTACTTCCTTTTTCTCCCTTGCTGTCTTTAAGATTCTCTCTTTGTCTTGGAATTTTGCCATTTTAATGATGATGTGTCTTGAAGTGGGCCTGTTTGGGTTCTTCTTGATTGGGACTCTCTGTGTTTCCTGGATTTGTGTGACTTTTTCTCTCATTACATTAGGGAAGTTTTCCATCATTACTTTTTCAAACAGGTTTTCTATCCCTTTCTCTTCTTCTTCTCCTTCTGGTAATCCTATTATTTGGATATTATTACATTTCATGTTGTCTTGCATTTCTCTGAATCCCTCTTCATTTTTTCTGAGCCTATTTTCCTTTTCTTTCTCTTTCTGGCTGCTTTTTTCTACTTTGTCTTCCAATTCACTGATCCGATCCTCTGCTTCATCGATCCTGCTTTTGATTCCTTCTACTATGTTCTTCAGCTCGGAAATTGTATTCTTCATTTCCTCTTGTCCCTCGTTGATAGTTTCTATTTCCTTTTTCATGTTGATATAGTTTGCAGTGAGTTCATTGTAGCTTCCCAGTAGTTTCTCGTAGCTCTTTTAGAGCTCATGGAGCTTCCTGACAGCCATTTCTTTGAACTCCATATCTGATAGTTGAGTTGCCTCTGTTTCATTTAGGATTCTTTCTGGGTCTTCCTCCTTTCCTTTCATTTGGGGATTGTTTCTTTGTCTTCTCATTGTTTGTGAGACTCATCTTGTAAGCCTCAGCTTCTTAAATCGATCTGTTCTGGCTACCTGGGTTTATGGTGTGAACTTCTGTGGTAGAATACCTGTGAGATTCAGTGGTGCAGTCTCTTTTGGGTATCCTGGTGTTCACAGCTTCCACTGTCTCAGCTGTTGGGATACCCCCTCTTTGGGTCCAACTCTGTTTTTTTCACAGTTCTAGGATTTTTTGGCCTCACTCGTGGGTATTTAAAAAGAGAAAAGAAAAAAGTGAAAAAAGGAGGAAAAAAGAGGAAGGAAGGGGAGATAAAATTGGAAAGAAAGGGAGAAGTATTAAAACAAGGAAGACCTAAAGAGAAGCAAAAGGAATGGAGGGATAAAAAGGTAGAAATAATAAAAAATAAAAGTATATAATCAAAACAAAGCAAAACAAAAAGAACCCCACAAAAACAAAAAACAAACCAAAAAACAAACAAAAAACCCAACTAAATAAACAAAAAACAACTACAAAAAAACAAAACCCCCCCCCAAAACAACTCTTGCTATTTTCACACGGGCCAAACTGGATTTTCTGGTCTTACTGGCTGTAACAGGCTGAGAGGCGACTCGTAACGCTTTGCTCCCTCTTCCTCACTTAGTTAGCTTTGGGCTACTGTCCTCAGTGCCAGCCGTGCACTATCCTCAGGGCTAGTGGTGCACTCTCCATGCAGGGCCCTTGGGTGTGATTTCTGAGCCCCTGCAGAGGGTGGTCTTTCCGGAGTTTATGGATTTCAGCTGGAAACTCTTACAAATTGAACCCTCCCTTAGTCTATTGCTGTGAGCTCCAGGTCTCCTACAAGGTGCACGTGCCCACCCGAGATTACGGGTGTGGGCTCCGTGAGTTTCTTGAGTTGCGAGCACTCACCCCAGGATCACGGATGTGAGATCCAGGTCATCCACAGAGCCCCCTTCTCAGGTCGCAGGGTCGCCTCCGGTCCCAGTACCACCTCTGGTCGGTTGCAGAGCCACCTCCAGTTGCAGGATCGCCTCCGGTCCATATATGGTCTTTATTATGTTGAGGTATGATCTCCTCTGTTTCCACTTTGTTGAAAATTTTTGTCATAAATGAGTGCCAGAACTCATTTTACCAAATGCTGTTTTCTGCCTTTGCATACAATCATGTGATTTTCTTCTTTCATTTTGCTTATGTGATGCATTATTACATTTAGAGATTTGTGAATATTATACCAGACTTGCATCCCCAGAATAAACACTTGGCCTGGTTTGTGATCTTTAAGTATATTGCTGGATCTGGTTTGCTAATATTTTTCCAATGATTTTAGCATCTATGTTCATCAGGGACATTGGCCTATAATTTTCTTTGTAGTGTCTTTATCTCATTTTGGAATTAGGATAATGCTGGCTTCATCAAATGAACTGGAAAGTCTTCACTACTTGCATTTTTTGGAATAGTTTGAGAAGGATAGGTATTAGTTCTTCTTTGAATGTTTGGTAAAATTCACCTGTGAAGGCATCAGGTCCAGGAATTTGGTTTGCTGGGAGTTATTTGATTGTGCTTCAATTTCAATAGTTTTAATCAGTGTATTTAGTTTTTTCTTTCTGATTCAGTTTTGGAAGACTGTGTGCTTCTAGATATTTCTCAATTCCTAGGTTGTCCAATCTGTTGGCATATAGTTGTTCATAGTATTTTCTTACAATTGTTTTTATTTCTGTGGTGTCAGTTGTTAATTTTCTTTTATTTCTGATTTCATTCATTTGGATCTGCTTTCCTTTTTTCTTGATGAGTCAGGTTAAAGGTTTGTTAATCTTGTTTATCTTTTCAAAGAACCAGTTCTTTGTTTTATCAACATTTTGTATTGTCTCATTATTCTCTAGGTCATTTATTTCTGCTCTAATTTTTATTATTTCCTTCCTTTTACTTACTCTGGGATTTGTTTTTTGTTCCTTTTCTAGTTTTTTTAGGTGTAGGGTTAGATTGTTTATTTGAGATTTTTCTTGCCTGTAATGCTATGAACTTCCTTCTCAGGAATGCTTTTGCTGTGTCCCACAGATTTTGAGTTGTATGTTCATTTGCATTTGTTTCCTGGTAGCTATTATTTTTAAAGATTTTATTTATTTATTTTTAGACAGAGGAGAAGGGAAGGAGAAAGAGATGGAGAGAAACATCAATGTGTGGTTGCCTCTCACACATGTTCACCTGGGGACCTGGCCTGCAACCGAAGCATGTGCCCTGACTGGGAATTGAACCAGCAGCCCTTTGGTTCTCAAACTGACACTCAGTCCACTGAGTCATACCAGACAGGGCTGTTTCCTGGTAACTTTTGATTTATCACTTAATCTTATTGTTTACACATTTATTGCTTAATAATACACTATTTAGCCACCTTGTGTTTGAATGTAGTTTGGTATTTTTATTGTAGTTGATTTCTAGTTTCATACCATTGTGGTGAGAGAAGATGCTTGATATGATTTCAGTCTTCCTGAATTCACTAAGTCTTATTTCATACTAACATATGGACTATCTTTGAGAACGTTTCATGTGCACTTGAGAGGAATGTGTATTCTGTTACTTTGAGATAAAATGTTTTGCAGATATCAATGAAATCCATATGATCCAGTCCAGTTGTCATTTAAAGTCCCTGTTGCCTTGTTGATTTGTTTGTTTAGAGGATCTAGCCATTGTTGTCAGTGGGTTGTTAAAATCCCCAACTATGACTGTATTGTTGTTTATCTCTCCCTTAATGTACACCAAGATGTTCTTTATATGTTTAGGTGCTCCTATGTTGAATGCATATATGTTTGCAAGGGTTATATTCTCTTGCTGGATTGATTCCTTCAGTACTATGTAGTAACCTTTGTGTGGCCTTTGTTTTGAAGTCTATTTCATCTCATATAAGTATTGCTATCCCTAGCTTTTCTTTTGTTTCTATTTGCATAGAGTATTTTTCCATCTCCTCACTTTCAGTCTGTGTGTATCTTTTATTCTGAGATGGATCTCTTTTACACATTATAGATATGTGTCATGTTTTCTTATTCATTCAGCTACACTGTGTCTTTTTATTAGAACATTTAATCCATTTACATTTAAGTTCATTATTGATAAGTACTTTTAATTGCCATTTTATTCTATATAACCATGTTCTTCTCTCTTTTTCTTTTTCTTCATCTTGTAGCAGGTCCTTCAACATTTTTTTGTAATTTGGTTTGTTGGTAATGAACTGCTTTACTTTTTTTGTGTGGGAAGTTCTTTATTTCACCTTCAATTTTAAATGATGGTCTTGCTGGCTAAAATAACTTGGTTGTAGGTCCTTGCTTTTCATCATTTTAACACTTTATGCCAATCCCTTCGGGCCTGAAGTATTTCTGCTGAGAAATCACCTGACAGCCTTATGAGATCTTTGTAAGTAACTAATTTCTTTTCTCTTGCTGATTTTAAGATTCTTTGTCTTTAAACTTTGGCATTTAAATTATGATGTGTCTTGGTTTGGGCTTCTTTGGGATTATTTTGATTGATACTCTTTGTTCTTCCTGAAGTTATGTTACTTTTTCTCACTAAGTTAGGAAAGTTTTCAGCCATTATTTCTTCAAACATCCTTGTTCACTCTCTCATCCTTCTGAAACTACTATGATGTGGATGTTTTGATTATTGATGTTCCAGAGGTCTCTTAGACTTCATTTTAAAAGTTCTCTTTTCTTATTGATGCTACCTTTGAGTGATTACTGTTAGCTTGTCCTCTTATTCTCGGATTCAGTCCTCTGCTTCATCTAACCTGCTGTTGATTCCTTCTTGAGTATTCTTCATTTCAGATATTATGGACTTCATTTCAGACTAATTCCCTTTTTATGGTTTCTATGTCCTTTTTAATGCTTACCATCTCTTTGTTTAAGTACTTGCTTAGATTATCTATGCTTTCCCTAAGATCCTTGAGCATCCTTATAACCATTGTTCTAAACTCTGTATCTGGTAGTTTGGTTGCTTCATTTTATTTAATTCTTTTTCTGGGAATTTCTTCTATTCTTTCACTTTGGGGCATATTTTTTTTGTCTGCTCATATTGTCTCTTGTATTTGGAAGATCTGTTATGACTCCCATGCATGTTATGATAACTTTATGATGTATGTTGTTGGGCTTAGCCTTACAGTCTTCTAGATCATCTGAGCTTCATGCTCCAGAAGATTTTCTGGTGGATTATGTGTATCCTCTTGTTGTAGCTGAGTCTTGAATGCTGATGACCCTTTCATGGATGGAATTAATCCTTCAGTCTGGCTGACTATAAGGGTAAACCTCAATCACCATGTATGAGGTGCTGTGCAGAGGCTACCCTTGAAGCAGAGTTGTTACTAACAAACACCTGTTGAAATCCCCTTTTTGGCTAGTTGGATCAAGCTCTGGTGTAGTCTGAAGCCCACCACTAGTAGTGTTGGTTCTGGGTCCACTTGGGTGGGGTTCAGATACCAGTTGTTGTCAGACATTGTAAGTAACCAACCTTAGGCTACCTGTCAGAAGGTACCATGCTATTTGCTGTTTGTGGCTATATTTTCTGGGCCTGGAGGTCTGCCTTCATCTGTCAGCTACTTCACCTCCCCATGAATTTGCCTAGTCTTCCACCAGAGCTTTTCAAAGAAAGACTGTAGAGGCCCAGGCTGGCTGTCCCTCACAGACCCTTCCACAGACTGTGAGCTCAGTAGGGATGGGTGACTGGGGTCAGGAAGATAGGGCTAGTGCTCTTACTTAGGGGTTATGTGTTCAGGCACTCAATGAGGGAAAAGTGGCTCCTACTCTTAAGCCAAAATACTCAGTCTCTGCCTGAGTCTTCAACTCTAGCTTCCCTAGGAGGAGCATGCTGCATGTTCAGATTGGGTATAGCCAGTCATTCCTTTTACAGAAGCAAACTCAACTGCTTAGAGCCACTGGGGATTGGAGGAGACAGATCAAAAGAGTCTCCTGTTGGTAGTGGTTCTGGCCAAGCTGGCAGGAGGAGACCAAACACTTTGTTTTCATCCCAGGGAGACACACTCTGAATGTTTCAGCTCTGAGCAGCCTCCATTCCCCCTGGGAACTGTGCTCATCAGGGATGGGCCACCAGGACTTGTGGGGGCAGATCCAAACAGTTTTCCATTGGTGGTGGTGTTGACAAGCTTGCAAGAGGGGCATGGGCACTTCATCCCCTTCTGGGGTAGTGCAGTCTGAGCTCACAGGGGATGTTGGAGTGCTCTCCCATGATGTAGCCTCACAACTGAGCACCAACCAGTCTGATTCTTGGAGAAAAGCCTTCTTGGGAAATGGGGCTCTGATAGTTTCAGCTCTTCATAGCTCTTTGATTCTCCCATGTAACTGAATTCAGCAGGGCTGGGCCACAGACAGGTAAAACAGGTGATTTTAATGAGTGATTTTAATGAGTGATTCAATAGGTGGGGTGTTCGTGGGAGTGCTGATTATGCACTTGATGTGGGGAAGAATGATTCCTTTTCCAAAGCTACATCATTCAATCATTGAGCTCTGCCAAGAGCTTCCCCAGAAAAACAACCCCCAAAGTCCCTTCTGGGTGCAGCCAGCAGACCCTTCTGCAGGACCCGAGCACAGCAGAGTGGTGTCAACTACTGAGTTGGAAAACTACCAGTGTATGCCCCAGGATGGTGCTGCAACAATAGGGGTGCTCAACTCCGGGAAGGTAGTGTCTGTGTCTCTAGTGGACTCCCTTTATTCCAAGGCAGACTGAATCCCAACTGATTTTCACCACCAGATGCTATGCCAGCTCCTCTTCCTGTCTCTGTTGCTCTGGGTTAGGGATTCCTGGATGGGGTTGAGACCCCACATTACTGGGGAAATGGAGTTTTGTGGCTGAGATACCCTTCTGGCTTATCAGCTGCCACACACGTGTGTGGGGGGCCAGTCTTTTCTGCATTTCCACCCTTCTTGCCACTCTCTATGTAGTTTCTTCTATAAATCCTTGGTTATAATATTTCTGTTCAGCTAGCCTTCAGTTGGTTATTCAGGTTGATTGCTCATGATTTAGCTATACATCAGATCTGGGGCTGGGAGCAGGTGAGTGTAGCTTCCATCTACTTTGCAGCCATCTTGGAATCCTCCTGACAGGTAGAAGCTTCTTCCAGGCACAGGCCTGTGGGTGAGTATCACACTGTGCTTGAGGTGGGCAGGATAAGCGTTTTAGCATTTTACACTAAGGCTCGAAGAAGTTAAGAAAGGATTTGAATTCAAGCCTGTGTATGTTTGGATGAAAAAAATAGAATTGCTCTAAAATAATTTATGGAACACTATCTGCTGCTTATTCAGAAAGTTCTGGCCTGGAAAAAAATCTGTACCCTATTGAGTAGCTTAGTTGAGTAGTTATAGCACATCCAGTGTTAGGGGAAAGCGGGTAGGAGCTTTCCATCCATAACCCCCCTGGGGCCATTGCACTCTCCTGGAGGATAATTTGTTAGAACAATTTTAACTCTTTGATAGACACAGTTTCTGACTCCGACCTTCAGGCCTCCTTTTATCTTCCCTTTTTCCTCATCTATTATAAATCTCTTTAGGAGAAGAGCTTATAGTAGATGGCAGCAGTGATTTTAATGGCTAATTGAAAAATCATGGGCCTTTAAAGTTCAGAAAGGGCTTCAAAAAGATTGATGATGGCCCATGGGGTTCCTGTCTCTCTCTCTCTATCTCTCACTCTCTCTCCCCTCCCCTCTTTCTGCTAGATGTCATCACCTGTTAGTATGTGAGTTCAGTAATTTTCTCTTCTTTTTAGTTATAAACTTTGGGTATAATAAGAAGGTTTGGGATATGTTGAGCTTGCTTTTTTTTCTCTAGGTAAAACTGTGTCTGCAATTTATTCCATAATGTGGGAAATATACCATCATTCCCAAAGTGGTCAAGAGACCCTTTTAAACAATGAAGTATCATGGCATGCACATAGATGGTGATGTTATTAACACCTAATAAATAAAATAATATTTTACATTTGATGCTGTGGTTCTGATTCCCCAAATCCTCGAGCTATAGCATAAATCCAGATTTCTGAAATAAAGCCAAATTGAATGTGGGAGTGGGAATTCAGAGCTTTCTTTGTAATTGTCACACTATTATAGAAAGCACCCTTGGGTGTCCTCAATTTCCATATAGTAAGTAGTCCAGGGAAGTAGTTCTTAGACTTGAGATTTCATACAGCAGCAGAATTTCCCAAACATTAGAATACTGACATATTTGTCAATTTTTAATTTTGCTATAGAAAAAGAACATTAGAAATATAAAAAATAAAACAAACTCAGACCAAAATCAGATCAACAAACAGCCACCTCCAACCTATAATCACTGTATCATTCATAAAAGAAACACAATTTCAATATTAAAATATTTAGAAAACTAAGGCTCCTAATTTGTAAATAAATGAGTCCTTTAAATAGGCTATATTTGAATTGTGAAAAGCTTATTATATTTTCTTACTTTATCATGGGATCATTTTACTTTTTAAACTTCTGATAAAGGAGGGACCAAAATATATGACAAATTAAATATGTCTGGGTAAATATAGGAAAAATATGCCTTAGTGAAATCAAAGGGATGATTTAAAATTTTTCTGGTTATGTGGGAATTCAAAAAGTAGTCAAAATTATTTACTATTATTTATAAAAGAATTACATACATTATGTTAGATCTTTAAACCAGATTTTTTAAGAGAAGGGGCAGCTCTAAAAGATATGTTTTAGACTATTACTGCACATGTCAGACAAACCACCTTGAGTATTTCTGCCTTTAGCTGATGGAGGTGTTTAGTACCCTGCCATGTAGTGACTCAAGTGTCATGTCATTGTGTCTGTCTGTGCCATCCCTTCTGCTCAAGCCTCTTCTTCTGTTTTGGCTACTGCTTCCTGAGGGCATCCTCTAGATTTCACATGGCCTTGCTACCTCATGCCTTTGTCCATGTGGCTTTGCAGTATCTGTGTCCTCTGTTGGGTGGTCTGCATCTTCCCTTTGCATCTCTAGTTCAACTTCCTGGAGAAAGAAGATTCTGGTTAGCCCTGTTTGTATTGTGCCCCTTGGTGAACAGAGCTTTCATTTAGGACCCACAGAAGCTCATTTCAGCTAATTCATTGATTGTTGTTGGGGCTGGTGCCCAGCTCTGGTCCACCTAGTGGTTTCTTGGGACATGTGTCCTATACCAGGCACTTCACATGAGGTATCGACTTCATTGCTCCTAGAGATCTGCAGGTAGGTGACAATGTTAAACTTAACTGAGACCTGTACTTTGTGGAAAACAGCTGTGGTTATTAAATCTTCCCAGCAATGGCTAACCACAGAAGACCACCCTACTCTCTCACATTCTTGGATATGACCCATCTCTACCCTTCCTATGTGACTCCCATAATACTTACCATGACTCTTTTATTTAGTTGCCTTCATAAAACTCCCATGTTTCTCATTAATAGATGTTCTCCCTGTTACAACAGCCTGAATAACATTGTCCTCTTTATTCTCAGGTGCATCTCATCTTTCACATAAGAATCATTTTTTTTTTTCCATTTCTGTTCCCAAGTAAACTAAAACTTGCCCTAAACCACAAAAACAAAAAATGACTGGTGTTTGGTTTTGAGGGTGGCTGTAGAATAAGACTCCAATGTTCTGTGTGTTTTGTTCCAGATCCTTGTCATCATATCAACATCATTAGGACACCTGAAGACTTCTCCAGGATGTGGCTCTGAGGAAAAGAGTACTGTCTTCCCTAGGCAAGTCAACACTTCCCAGTGAAATAGGTACTCATGTTGTATAAACTCTGAAAGATTTTGTATTTAAGCCAACATTTTTTCTCTGCATCTCTGCATCTCAACATTTCCATAAGCAAACAGGTTCTCCCAGGAACATCAGTGTCAGGTTAATATTCTCAGAGTGAGCTCTGGAGTCTTGGCAAGAAGCTGGTAATGTTTAGATGTGAAACAGGCATCCAACTTGTTGGAAGTGAGTGCATGTTTGTCACTGCCTGGAGGACTCACAGCCATGATGCCTGATGTTCTGGTCCCCATGACTGGGGCCCAATGGAAGAAGCATTTGCCTTTTCTGTTGTCTTCCTATGCCATATCTCTGGATTTTATGCACAGGTTACTTGTCTAAGAGACAGTGTTCTGGGAACTTGTGTGTACTAGATAGAATGGATGGTGCACAGCCCCTCTCCAAGTGTGTACCAAAGATGACCAGCCCCAGTGGGCACTGAGAACTCCTGGTACTCTGGTACTACATGGACTGGGACAACAGTGAGTCCTCTGTTTCAGGTGCGAAGTCAGGGAAAATACTTCCACATGGCACAGAATCTTGCCCTAAAAAGTATTTTGTGATCCTGAGTAGAATTTAATAAGTTCATTATATAATACTCTGTACACAATAAAATTCTCCAAATTTGTTTCCTTTAATGACTTTTTAAATATATTTTGTTGATTATGCTATTACCGTTGTCCCATTTCTCCCCCATCATTCCCCTCCATCCTGCATACCCCCTCCCACCCACATTACCCCCCTTTAGTTCATGTTCATGTGTCATAAGTCCTTTAGCTTCTACATTTCCCACACTATTCTTGCCTTCCCCCCGTCTATTTTCTACCCACTGTCTATGCTACTTATTCTCTGTACCTTTCCCCCCTCTCTCCTCCTCCCACTCCTCTGTTGCTAACCCTCCATATGATCTCCATTTCTGTGGTTCTGTTCCTGTTCTAGCTGTTTGCTTTTGTTTTAGGTGTGGTTGTTAATATCTGCGAGTTTGCTGTCTTTTCACTGTCATATTTTTGATCTTCTTTTTCTTAGATAAGTCCCTTTAACATTTCATATAATAAGGGCTTGGTGATGATAAACTCCTTGAACTTGACCTTATCTGAGAAGCACTTTATCTTCCCTTCCATTGCAAATGACAGCTTTGCTGAATAAAGCAATTTTGGATGTAGGTCCCTGCCTTTCATGACTTCAAATATTTCTTTCCAGCCCCTTCTTGCCTGGAAGGTCTCTTTTGAGAAATCAGCTGACAGTCTGATGGGAACTCCTTTGTAGGTGACTGTCCCCTTATCCTTTGCTGCTTCTAAAATTCTCTCCTTCATTTGAATCTTGGCTAATGTAATTATGATGTGCCTTGGTGTGTTCCTCCTTGGGTCCAACTTCTTTGGGATTCTCTGAGCTTCCTGGACTTCCTGGTAATCTATTTCCTTTGCCATATTGGGGAAGTTCTTCTTTATTATTTGTTCAAATAAGTTTTCCACTTGTTGCTCTGCTTCTTCCCCTTCTGGTACCCCTATAATTCGGATGTTGGGACGTTTAAAGATATCCCGGAGGTTCCTAAGTCTCTCCTCATTTTTTTTGAATTCTCGTTTCTTCTTTGTTTTCTGTTTGGTTGTTAATTTCTTCCTTCTGGTCCACTCCATTGATCTGAGTTCCAGTTTCCCTCCCATTTCTATTGGTTCCCCATGCGTCTTCCTTCACTTCACATATTGTAGCCTGCATTTTTTCATTTATTTTGTGAGCAAAATCAACCAATTCTGTGAGCATCCTGATAACCAGGGCTTTGAACTATGCACCTGATAGGTTGGCTATCTCTTTGTCGCTTAGAGGAATTGGCATCGGGGATTTGATTTGTTCTCCGGTTTGAGCCATTTTTGGTGTTTGTTTTTTTTGTTTGTTTGTTTGCTTGTTTTTGTTTTTGGTCTGGTCGTGGCTGTTACGTAGTGAGGGGTGGAGCCTTAGGTGCTCCCCAGTGAGGGGCAGCCCAGTTGCTGGGTTGTGACACTGTATGTGGGGCGGGGTTGAAGAGGGAACAATGGCTCCTGCTCTGCTCTCTCCTGGATTCCAGTCCCCTCTGCCTCTTCCCCTTTGCCTGGATTATCTGCGCACTCGAATGTGGGACCACCTGGTCAGCCAGCTGCCTTGCGCGGCCTCACTGGGTCTGCACAGTTGCCACCCCATGCCCAGGGTCCACCAGCTGCTGCCTGTGGGCCTGGGGTCTGTCAGCCACCTGCATACTTGGGAACCGCCAGCCACTGCTGCCTGCATTCCCGGGTCCGCACCTCTACTTTATCCTGCCGCGACTCTTCCCCTCTTACCGATCTAGATGAATGGTTGTTGGACTTCCATACAGTTCAATTTTCTATCAGTTCTGGTTGTTTTCTTGTTTCTAAATATTTGTTGTCCTTAATTTTGGTTGTGAGAGGAGGCACAAGGTGTCCACCTATGCCTCCATCTTGGCCAGAAGCCCTGATTTTTTTCTTTATTTTCACAATCAAAGGGCCTTAGTGTCTACAAAGAACCCATTGACACCTTTATGACTCTGCTTCGCAGAACTTAGGTGTTGGTCTGTACTTTCTTCTTGGTTTTTTAAAAAATGTATTCACACACCCAGAATAGAAAATAATTCTAGAAAATGCTTATTTTCTCTATGTCCCTTTTAAGTATTTGAAATTGTTTCCATTTTAAGGCCACAGTCTTTCGTTTTTATAAAACATGATGCTGTGATTTAATGTGAACATATTGAATCATACACACAAGTTGGGAAAAAATATTCCCAAAGCCCAAGTATGTTAAAAACAGGATTAAATCTCACTCCCATTTTGCTGAGCCTGCTTGCAAAATGTATTTTTCATAGCTCTGAAGGCTAGGAAGTCCAAGAAGTCCAAGATGGAATGTGCTGGTACATTCCATGTCTGGTGAGAGTCACTTCCTTATTCATAGATGGCAGTCTTTTACCTGTATCATCACAAGGAGGAAGGGACATGGGAGCTCCCAGTGTCTCTTTTATAAGGACACTAATCCCTTTCATGCTCTAATCACTTTCCAAAAACCCTGCCTCCTTATATATCACATTGGGGGTTAGGTTTCAACATATGAATTTTGAGGAGACAAACATTCAATTTATCACACTAACCAGTCTGAATTCTGAGTCCCTGTGCTTTGAAATGAAGGCACCTACCATATAGAATTTCTGTGGAGGGTGAGGTCAAGAGGGTGAAGGTTTAATGAAAAAGTGCAGATACCTTGTCTAGAACAGCTTTATATTCACTAAGGTTTGTGCTATGTGTATCAGCAATCAATGTTCAAGCTCTAACTATGAACACAGGTCCATTCAAGTTTTCTGTTTTATTTTCCCCTGGTGAGCACAGGACAGAGGCTTTCCACACTGGTCATTCTGCTCCTTTCTAGACCACCTACCCATGGACCATGACCATTGTTTTTCCTTCCTGCAGTGGGCCTGGACAGCTGCACCTGCTGGAGGTAGAAGGGGGAAATTGTATATTGCAGCATGTCCTTTTCTCCATTTATTTCTATATGGTACTAGATCTTTAGGATTCTGTGGTGACTATATGAGAAGTCTCTCTCAACAATGCATTACTATACTTCATGCAAAAAAAAACTGAAAGATCAAAAGCAAAATTGGACTTACTTGTGGCATTATCATTTGTGCCTGCTTTCCTGCATGTTTGGTGAGCTCCGTGTGTTATGGACACAGTTGATGTTCCCTTGGGCCAAGAGAAACAGGTCTTCACAGAATGCTCCAGAAATGAGTCACAGAAGACAAACACGGTGCTCCAACATCAGCAAGCAAACATCTTGGCCAGCATGGGGATAGCCAAGTGAGAGAAGGCAGTAATCTGTTTTCTGAGAATATGAACAAGACCTCCAAATTACTTTCAACCCTAAGAACACTGTTTATGGAGGCATCAGAGAACACTCAGGAGAGCTCCACTGAGGCATGGCTGAGGATAGAAGCAGCTGCAAGCTGTCAGGGAAAAGCCCACATATGCATGGACCATATCCCAGTGCATCAACACTGGCATCAAGTCTGGTGTTGACTGGCCTCAGAAGGATGCGGTGGATTTATTTTTGAGGTCCTTCTAGAGGACCTGTTATGGACAGCAGTTGAAAATTTGCTGTGCAGAAGATACCAAGTAGAACATTTTTGTGCATAATGTGAGCACCTTCTGATGTGAGGTGACTTCTCCAAGGGCCTGGGATACTTCAGTGTCTGATTCACCTGGGGAAGGAACATGAACAGGTGGACCTTGACCACTAAGTTATGGGGGGTAAGGGAGGAAAGTATATAAGATCCTGTATATTAGTTTACATTCCATAGTTACACTCATGAATTTCACTTTGTTACTTTTGATTCAATTAAAAATCAGAAAGTACAGTCTGAATAAAAGCTTATCAAAATGACCTTTACATTGAATCTTCATATGAGACATATATCTGGCAGTGGTAGCTTTTTGCAGGTAAGATACTTGCATTTTACAGGAGAGATCATCAGTGCCCAGAGAGAGCAAACTACTTCACTTTCAAGTAATAAATATTTACTGTCCTCCCTTTACATGCAACACAACCTCAAGTTATTTGCCTTCTAAGTAATGCGATATGCTAACCTGTTCATATATGTAAGAGCAATCTATCAGGGTGGACATAGAAACATATAAATTCTGCTTCAAGCTGCACTTGCAAACAGATGCACATGCATGCCTGTATGCAACACACACACAACACACACCCGCACGTGCACACACAGCACAAACACACACATCCTTACGCACAAGTGCACAGAACACATGTGCGCACACCTGTACACACATGCAAACATACCACACATGCACACATGTTTATACAACATACAGTCATACTCACATGCGCACATGTACTCAGATGCACACAAAACATACATGCACACACATAGGAAAAGCTGCTGTGCAAGTTTTCATGGCATATGAAGAAGCTGCCTCTATGTCTATCTACTCAAGAAAGACTAGGTGGCATCATCACCACTGTAAACTTGGTGTGTGTGGTTAGGCATACATTAAACAAAGTTTTGAGAACTTGGTATTTGAAGCATTGCTGGTATATCTTTGGGCATTAATTTTGGAAATTCTGCTGCTGTAAGGTTTTTATTGCTGTCCTTTGACAAAGCTGGCAGCCATGTGTCTCTGAGCAAGAATGTGTCTCTTTCTAGCTTTGAAAAGCTCATCTATTAATCTATCCTAAATAGGTAGCATGTCAGGATGTATGTGGTCATTGAATTTTATCTGTGATCGTCAGTCACACTCATGATTTTCTTTTTATAATTTTTTTCTTTCTCTCAAGGTTCTTGCAGTCAATCTTGATTTTCCAGACTGGCCTCTAAATTCAGGGTAATCTCTATCATGCACTAAGCAATTGATGTGAGTCATTTTTAACATTTTCACGATTGAAAATTTCCCAGAAGGAGAGCTAAAGAGAAAGTTTTATAACTATGTCGACCTTGAAATAAAAAAAATCACTTCACTTTCCTGCTCCATGTCTTACCACATCCTGGCTTAAAAATCACATTAGAAAAATCAATAGAGTTACACAATTTAAATTTGTTCTGGCCAATCATATGTGGCAACTCATACTCAGCAGTGAGAATTTTCTTAAGCTGGAGAACTGGGCTGGGCAAGTATTTAATGAGTGTTGGAGGGATTATAACATTTTCTTTTTAAGTTTTTATTTTTGGTGAACTTTAAGCATCAACATGAACCTAGAGTAACATGTCATAAGACTTAACCATAGACAATGAAAATGAGCTTGGGGACCCTGAGCTGCCCAGCAAGGCACCAAGCGGGATGGGAAGGTCGAAGATTTGGGAAAATGTGGTTGATCTTAGAGCTAAAGGAGAAAGTGCTTGTATGTGATTTTAGGGGAAGAAAAATATGAAAACATAGAGTACACAAGGCTGAGAAGATAACTTTAATATGAGTAGCCATAACCATGTGGTTCTAGCAGTATCTTGTTCATCCATCAAATAATCACATTACAGTAGGATCCACACCCAGTATGTGTATCTTTCTGGTTCTTCTCAATTTCAGGCAGCTCCTTATTCTTCAGACAGTTGACTAATTTTAAGCAGTTCTCTAGCCTCATACATGGGGCATGGCATATGGTGAGGGGAGCTGGTGATGGATCTAAGGAATTTGAGTAAAAATATTAAGAAGGAAGTGGTAACTTGGCCTGGTTTGAAAAACAGAAAATACTAAAGGTCAAAATATTTTGTTGCTATTAAAAAAATCTCTCATTTACTTCCGGCCAAGATGGAGGCGTAGGCGGACACACTGTGCCTCCTCTCACAACCAAAATTAAGGACAACAAATATTTAGAAACAAGAAAACAACCAGAACTTATAGAAAATTGAACTGTACGGAAGTCCAACAACCATTCATCCAGACCGGTAAGAGGGGCGGAGTCGCAGTAGGAAAAAGTGGAGGTGCGGACCCAGGAACGCAAGTAGCAGCGGCTCGCAGTTCCCAGGTGCACGGGTGGTGGCTGGCGGTCCTCAGGCCCACAGGTGGCAGCTGGCGGACCCCGGGCACGGGAGGGGGGGCAACTCTGCAGACCCAGTGAGGAAGCACAAGGCAGCTGGCTGACCAGGGGGTCCCACATTCGTGCACGCAGATGGTCCAGGCAGAGGGGAAGTGGCGGAAGGGACCGGAGTCCAGAAGAGAGCGGAACAGGCGCCATTTTTCCCTCTTGGACCCCGCCCCCACCTATAGCGTCACAACCCAGCGACTGGGCTGCCCCGCCCTGAGGAACACCTAAGGCTCCACCCCTCATACGTAATAGCTGTGACCAGACTAAAACCAAACCAAAACAAAACAAAAAATCCCACCAAAAATGGCTCAAACCGGAGAAAAAATGAAAACCCCAGAGTCAATTCCTCTAAGCAGTGAAGAGATAGCCAACCTATCAGATGCACAGTTCAAAGCACTGGTCATCAAAATGCTCACAGAATTGGTTGACTTTGCTCATAAATTAGATGAGAAAATGCAGGCTACAATACGTGAAATGAAGGAAGATGCATGGGGAACCGATAGAGATGGAAGGATAACTGGGACTCAAATCAATGGAGTGGACCAGAAGGAAGAAACTAACAACCAAACAGAAAACGAGGAAGAAACAAGAATTCAAAAAAATGAGGAGAGGCTTAGGAACCTCCAGGACATCATTAAACGTCCCAACATCCAAATTATAGGGGTCCCAGAAGGGGAAGAAGAAGAGGAACAAGTAGAAAACTTATTTGGACAAATAATAAAGGAGAACTTCCCCAATCTGGCAAAGGAAATAGACTACCAGGACGTCCAGGAAGCTCAGAGAGTCCCAAAGAAGTTGGACCCAAGGAGGAACACACTAAGGCACATCATAATTACATTAGCCAAGATTAAAATGAAGGAGAGAATTCTAGAAGCAGCAAGGGATAAGGGGACAGTCACCTACAAAGGAGTTCCCATCAGACTGTCAGCTGATTTCTCAAAAGAGACCTTCCAGGCAAGAAGGGGCTGGAAAGAAATATTTGAAATCTTGAAAAGCAGGGACCTACATCCAAAATTGCTCTTTCCAGCAAAGCTGTCATTTAGAATGGAAGGACAGATAAAGCGCTTCTCAGATAAGGTCAAGTTCAAGGAGTTCATCATCACCAAGCTCTTATTATATGAAATGTTAAAGGGACTTATCTAAGAAAAAGAAGATAAAAAATATGACAATGAAAAGACAGCAAACTAACAGCTATTAAGAACCACACCTAAAACAAAAGCAAACTAAGCAAACAGCTAGAACAGGAACAACCACAGAAATGGAGATCATATGGAGGGTTAGCAACAGGGGCGTGGGAGGAGGGGGGGGGGAAGGTACAGAGAATGAGTAGCATAGATAGTGGGTAGAAAATAGACAGGGGCAGGGGAAGAATAGTATGGGAAATGTAGAAGCTAAAGAACTTATGACACATGGACATGAACTAAAGGGGGGAATGTGGGTGGGAGAGGGTGTGCAGGGTGGGGGGAATGATGGGGGAGAAATGGGACAACTGTAATAGCATAATCAATAAAAAAATTGTTAATAGAAAAAAATCTCTCATTTATTTATTCAGTATATATGTGTTGACAGTCTGGACAGCTCAGGGAAAGTATCTGCCTGTTCAGAGTCATGTCTCAGTGAGGAGGCAGCTATGAAATACCCCTAAATACACTGTGACTTATGCTAAAGAATAAGCTTTTTGTTTTTAGATTTTTCAATGAAATTGTTTAGATGTCTAAGCACAAGTTTGTCCTACTTTTGCATCATTTTCATTAATTTATGAATTAATTATTATTGAGGACTGCCATGTGTAGGGTGACATTCTAGGTTCTGGGGATGCTATAGAGAAACAAGCAAAAGTACCTGGTTTCATCACTTATGAACTAACAGAGACATAGATAATAAAAGTGGCAAGTGCTTCAAACATATTCTTTCCAGTGCCTCCAGTAATACTGCTAGGTGTCATTGTCCTTCTTTTGTAGATGGTGAGGCTGAGACAGGAAAGCATAAAGTAATTTGCCTGTGATCATAGTGCTAAAAATGGAAATGGAGGAAGATGGCAGCGAGGTAGGAGGGAGTGGATTCCACTTCCCCCTACACCTGCGAGAAAAACCTAGCAGATCTACCGAGGAACATAGCAAACAGCCAACAGTACCCCAGCATATATGAAAATAGGAGACCAAAAATTGTAAAACCAATTTGAAACCATTGAAAAACCAAACTGTAAGGAGGGTGCTTTGGGACAATAGGGTGCCTGGAACCGGGAATCAGGGTGGCTGCAGCCACAGGCCTGGTGCCCACTGCCCCCGCGTCCCCCCCCCCCCCCCGCCTGTCTGCCACATGGTTCTTGGGAGAGAGCTGGGACAACTGCTCCCTTCCCTGCCAAACAAGCATAATATAAACAAAGACACTGAATTTGAGAACAGCCTGACAGTGACCAGAGGGGAGAGGGGAGGGAATTTCAGGGGAAAAGGTGAATGGTTTGGAGCAACAAGTATAAAGGACACATGGACAAAAACTATGGGGAGTGGAAATGGGAGAGAGGTGGGGAGGGCTGGCGCGGTGGGCTGGGTGGGAGAGTAAAAGACAGAAAACAGTACCATATCAACAATTTAAAAAATACTGATTAAAAGTAATAATAATAATAATAATAATAAAAAACAAACAAGGTTTGAGCAGCACCGGGATAGACCTGGCTGCTTGAAGTTGCAGAGAGGGGAATAAGGACTAAGTGGCAAACACACAGGGGCTGTGAGCACCCATGGAGTCTGTGGACACTGGCTGGGGAGAGTTGAGAGTTGGGCTGTGAAGGGCCCTGACTCCCATAGTCACTGGTTTGGTTGGAGAATAGGGTTGCTCGAGAGGCCAGGCCTCTGTATGGAGTGGCAGGCTTGCGTAGGAGAAATTCCTCAAAAAGAAAAAGTGAAAAAAGAGACACTGGGGAATTCTCCTGCAGCATTCACTCTGGTCTCTTCCCCACCCAGCTGGACAGCACTCCTGAGGTGGTGCTAGCTCTGGGAAGGGTGTGTACTTGAACCTGAGAGACCAAAGGCGGCTTGGCCTAGCCTGTGGGCCTGCGACCTGGGGAGACTGTGCTCTGAGGAAGGCCCCAACCCGCACACCTCACCCCAGGGAGAGTGTGTTCTGAGGAAGGCCTGGATCCCACACCCAAGACGTGGGGAGAGGGAGAGGCACCAGGCTAGCCCTAGGGAGTGCCCACCAGGCTGACTGAGCTAGAATCAGGAAGGGAGAAAAGCAAAATAAATTGTCCCTCAGCCTGCTGCAGCCAGCAAGACCAGAAAAACCTGTTTGGCCAGTTTGAAACCAGCAAGAAACTTCTTTTTTCACTGGCCAAACAGGATTTTCTGGTCTTGCTGGCTGCAGCAGGCTGAGGGATAATTTATTTTGCTTTTCTCCCTTCCTGATCCTAGCTCAGTCAGCCTCATGGCAGTGAAAGACAAATAGGTATGATCTCACCTTTAACAGGAACCTAATCAACAAAATAAACAATCAAGCATGATATAACCAAAGACACTGAAATTGAGAATAGGCTGACAGTCACCAGAGGGGAGAGGAGAGGGAATTTCAGGGGAAAAGGGGAAGGGTTTATAGGAACAAGTATAAAGGACACATGAACAAAAACTATGGGGGGTGGAAATGGGAGGGAGGTGGGGAGGGCTGGGGTGGTGGGCTGGAGTGAGAGTAAAAGACAGTAAACTGTACAAGATCAACAATTACAATAAAATTAAAAAAAGAAAAAAGTAATTCTTTATTTTTAAATTTTTATTATTTTTATTTCTCAATTCATTTCCCTCTATTTCCTTCTTTCTTATTTTATTCCTTCTTCCTTTCTTTCCAATTTTATCTCTCCTTCCCTTCTTCCCCTCCTCCTCCTCCTCCTCCTTCTTCTCCTTCTTCTTATTCCTTTATTCTTATTCTTATTCTTCTCCTCCACCTCCTCTTCCTTCTTTCTTAAGCCCGAAAGTGAGACAAAAAACCTGGAACTGTGAAAAGACCACAGTTGGACCCAAAGAGGGGGAATCCCAATAGCTGTGACAGTGAGATAAATTTCACTTTGCTATTACAGAGAACCTGCAAGTTATTGCATATTTGTATTATTATCTTTTTATTATTCTTATATCATTTATTTTAATAGTATTTTTGTATTCCTCTTCTTTCAGTTCAGTCTTCTTTGCTTGGCTGGTTATATCGTATCATTTGACAGGTTCCCCTTGTTCTCCCTTTCATAGTGTATAGCTAATTTACTGTCCTTCACTTGTGTTCCATTAGCACACTACTCAAGGTCCTATACTCCCTATTCTTGTTATCCACATAACATATATTCTGTCATATGATTGTTGCTCTAATATCATTGTAAATAATAGCTGTTCCACACAATTGTAAATACTACACAACACCCCTTCCAGATCTTAGCCCACTTCACAGTTTCCTGAACTCTATTACTATAGTGGTTAACCCTATTCTCTCACACACTACACCTATTAACTATCCTTTACTCTCTACTTACCTCAAATTCTGACCACCCACAATCTCACTGCTTTCTAGATCCAACTCACAATCATTCCCTCCCAAACAAGAGACTCATCTTCTTTCCATCCTTTATTAGTTTTAAAATATATTTTATTGATTATGCTATTACAGCTGTCCCATTTTCCCCTTCACTCCCTCCAGCCTTCAAGCCCCCTTCCACACACATTCCCCACTTTTAGTTCATGTCCATGTGTCATACTTATAAGATCTTTAGCTTCTACATTTCCCACACTATTCTTGCCCTCCCCCTCTCTATTTTCTACCTACCATCTATGCTACTTATTTTCTGTACCTTTTCCCTCTCTCTCCTCCTCCCACTCTTCTGTTGATAACCCTCCATGGGATCTCCATTTTTGTGGTTCTCTTCCTGTTCTACTTGTTTGCTTTGTCTGTTTTTGTATTAGGTGTGGTTGTTAATAACTGTGAGTTTGCTGCCATTTTACTATACATGATTTTATCTTCTTTTTCTAGATAAGTCCCTTAACATTCATATAATAAGGGGTTGGTGATGATGAACTCCTTTAACTTGACCTTATCTGGGAAGCACTTCATCTGCACTTCCATTCTAAATGACATCTTCGCTGGATACAGCAATGTTGGACATAGGTCCTTGACTTTTGTGACTTGGAATACCTCTTCCCAGCCCTTTCTTGCCTGTAAGGTCTCTTTTGAGAAATCAGTTGCCAGTCTTATGGGAACTCCTTTGTAGATAACAGTCTCCTTTTCTCTTGCAGATTCTAAGATTCTCTGCTACATTTTAATCTTGGCTAATGCAATTATGATGTGCCTTGGTGTATTCCTCTTTGGGCCTAACTTCTTTGGGACTCTCTGAGCTTCCTGGACTTCCTGGAAGTCTATTTCCTTTGTCAGAATGGGGAAGTTCTCCTTTATTATTTGTTCAAATAAATTTTCCACTTGTTGCTCTTCCTCTTCCCCTTATAGTACACCTATAATTGGAATGCTGGAACATTTAAAGATGTCCTGGAGGTTCCTAAGCCTCTCCTCATTTTTCTGAATTCTTGTTTCTTCATTTTTTCCTTATTGGATGTTTCTTTCTTGCTTCCTGTCCACACCATTGATTTGAGTCCCAATTTTCTTCCCATCACTATTGGTTCCCTGTACATTTTCCTTTATTTCACTTAGCATAGCCTTCATTTTTTCATTTAATTTGAAACCAAATTCAACCAATTCTGTGAGCATCCTGATGGCCAGTGTTTTGAACTGTGCATCTGATAGGCTGGCTATCTCTTTGTCGCTTAGTTGTGTATTTTTTTCTGGAGCTTTGATCTGTTCTTTTGTTCAGGCCATTTTTTTATCTTGACTCACTTGTTATGTAGTGAGAGGGAGACCCTTAGGTGTTCACCTGGTTGGGGCAACCAAGTCCCTGGGTTGTAATGCTGTATCTGGGGGCAGGGGGTCTGAGAGGGAACAATGGTGCTTGATCTTCTCTTTGCCAGATTTCAGTCCCTTCTGCTGCTTTCCCCAAGCATTTTGGGCCCTTCTGGTGCTGATTCCCATGTGGGTGGGTTTGTGTACATTTTAGGATCCTGTGGATCTTTCCAACGAACTCTCCAGTGAGCCTGGGAGTCTCTTCTGGCCCCTCAACCACCGCAGATGTTTTCCATTATTGTTTTGAGGCTTTATTTCTCTGAGCTGGAACCCTGAGTTGCGCTGTCTCACTCCCATTTCATCTGGTGTATATGCTTGCGAATGTGGGACTACCTGGTCTGTCAGATGCCTTGTGTGCTATGCCCCTCCACAATCTGTCATGTCGCTAGGTCTGCCAGCTGCCGCCTTGCACACCAGGGGTCCCCCAGCCACAACTTTTTTTTTTTCCTCAACCCCTCTCTGCCCAGCTGCCTGACTCTGCCTGCTACCAGTCTGGATGAATGTGTCTACTTTAACTCCTTGGTTGCCGGACTTCCATACAGTTCAATTTTCTGTCAGTACTGTTTGTTTCTAAATTGTTGTTGTCCTTGTTTTGGTTGTGCAAGTAGGCACAGTGTGTCTACCTATGCCTCCATCTTGGCTAGAAGTCCTCCATCCTTTCTAAAAAGTGGTTATTTGGGTGGAATTTCATGGTCAACACTGCACATAGCCAAAAGATCTCCTATCTCTTCTCTACCCTCTGCTACTGTAAATATCATAGAATACTCTCTTGCTGTCTTAAATCATTTGGCCTTCCCACACCAATTGATCACAAAAAAGAGTAGGTGGAGGTTGTGAAGCCCACGATACACGCTGGAAGAGGAAACCCAAAAACAAAGGAACTACCAACAGATACCAAAAGAAGAAGGGGAAGGAGGGAGTGGAAACCACACTAACATCAATCCAGGAACTATCTGGAAATACAACTAAATAGTGGAGAAATTACCAAGAACAAACAACTGAACAAGAGTAAAAAAGAATCCTCAAAATCTTGTACACATGGAAGAACCTGCTTCAGCACAAACTGCCCACACAAGCACAAGAAAATACAAGAGGTGGTGGTCAGAGTGACCCTCAGTTAACCAGCTGATGGGAAGGACTCACCAAAGAAAGACACAACAACAATAAAAACCCAAAGACAAAAACAGACCCAACTTAAATGACAGCCTAAGACCAGTGAGCTGTGGAGAACAAGGAGACTGCACCACTGTCTCTTAGGGTATTCTACCACAGATGTCCACAACATAAACCAGGGTGTCAGAACGGATCAATTTAAGAAGCTCAGGCTAACAAGAAGAGTCTCACAAACAATGGGAAGACAAAGAAACAATCCCCAAATGAAAGGAAAGGAGGAAGCCCCAGAAAGAATGCTAAGTGAAATAGAGGCAACCCAACTATCAGATATTGAGTTCAAAGAAATGGTTATCAGGAAGCTCTATGAGCTCACAGTGAGTTACCAGAAACTACAATGAACTCACGGCAAACTATATCAACATGAAAAAGGAAATAGAAACTATCAACAAGGGACAAGAGGAAATGAAGAATACAATTTCTGAACTGAAGAACACAGTAGAAGGAATCAAAAGCAGGATCGAATGAAGCAGAAGATCAGATCAGTGAGCTGGAGAATGAAGTACAAAAAAACACCCAGAAAGACCAAGTAAAGGAATAGAGGCTAAGAAAGAATGAAGAGGGATTAAGAGAAATGCAAGACAGCATGAAATGTAGTAATATCCATATGATAGGGATACCAGAAGGAAAAGAAGAAGAGCAAGGCATAGAAAACCTATTTGAAAATGTAGTGATGGCAAACTTCCCTAATTTGATGAGAGAAAAAGTCACACAAATCCAGGAAACACAGAGAGTCCCAATCAAGAGGAACCCAAAGGGGCCCACTTCAAGACACACCATAATTAAAATGGCAAAATTCCAAGGCAAAGAGATAATCTTAAAGGCAGCAAGGGAGAAACAGGAAGTAACATACAAGGGAGTCCCGATAAGGTTAGGAGCTGACTTCTCAATAGAAATGCTCCAAGATAAAAGAGAATGGTAAGAAATATTACAAGTAATGAGAACCAGAGGCCTGCAACCAAGGCTACGTTACCAGCAAGGCTCTCAATCAAGTAGAAGTCTAAATAAGGAGCTTCCCAGTCAAAAGAAGTCTGTAAGGATACGCCTCCAACAAACCAGCACTGTAAGGGATGCTAAAGGGACTGCTTTAAGAAAAGGAAGGAAAAGAGAGGAGCGGGGGAGAGAGAGAGAGAGAGAGAGAGAGAGAGAGAGAGAGAGAGAGAGAGAGAGAGAGAGAGAAACATAGGTACAAACATGGAAATGAATAAGGACCTGCCAATAACAACCTTAAATGTAAATGGTTTAAATGCTCCAATCAAAAGACTTAGTATAGCTGAATGGATAAAAAAGAATGATCCACACATATGCTGCCTAGAAGAGACCCACCTCAGGACAGAAGACCTACACATACTCAAAGTGAAGAGCTGGAAACAAATTTTCCAAACAAATGGACAGGAAAAAAAAGCCAGGGTAGCAATACTCATATCAGACAAAATAGACTTTGAAAAAAAAAAAAAAGGCCATAAAGGGAGACTCAGAAGATCACTTTATAACACTCAAGGGAAGAACCCACCAAGAAGACATAAACATTGTAAATATATATTCACCCAAAATAGGAGCACCCAAATTCATAAAGGAAATTTTGGAGGACTTCAAGAAAAATATTAATAGCAACACAATTATAGTAGGGGATTTCAAGACCCCACTGTCAAAAATGGACAGATCTTCCAAGCAAAATAACAACAAAGATATTGTGGCATTGAACAATGCCGTTGATGAAATGGACTTAACTGATATATATAGAGCCCTTCATCCCAAAGAAGCTAAATACACATTCTTTTAAAATGCTCATGGAATATTTCCAAAGATAGACCACCTTAGAGGACACAAAACAATCCTCAACAAATTCAAGAAAATTGAAATCATATCAAGCATTTTCTCTGACCACAAAGGACTGAACCTACAAACCAACCCCAAGGGGAAAAACCCAAAACACTCAAAATCATGGAGATTGAATAGCATGCTATTAAACAATGAATGGATCAAGAATGAAATTAGGGAAGGAATCAAAAAGTTTCTGGAAACAAGTGAAATTAAACTCAGAACAACCCAAAACTTATTGGACACAGCTAAGGCAGTCCTGAGAGGGAAGTTCATAGTGATACAGGCCTACTAGAAAAAGACAGAAACATTTCAAACAAACCACCTAACCCTATGCCTACAAGAAGTTGAGGAACAATGACAAAGACAGCTGAGAGCAAGTAGAAGAAAGGAAATAACCAAGATCACAGCAGAATTAAATGACATAGAGACTAAAAGCACAATTCTAAGGATGAATGAATCCAGAAGCCAATTCTTTCAAGACATAAACAAAATTGACAAGACTTTAAGTAGACTCATCAAGAAAAAAAGAGAGAGAACCCAAATAAACACAATCTGAAATGAAAGAGGAGAGATTGCAACTGATACCATAGAAATGCAAAGTATTGTAAGGAATTACTATGAAGAACTGCATGCCAGGAAATTTGAAAACCTAGGTGAAGTGGACAAATCTTTAGAAAAATGTAATTTTCCAAAACTGAATGAAGAAGAAGCAGAAAGCTTGAGACTGATAACAGCAGATGAAATAGAAGCAATAATCAAAAAACTTCCAACACACAAAGTTGTGGACCAGATGGTTTCACAGGAAAATTCTACAAAGCATTTAAAGAAGAGCTAACCCCTATCCTTCACAGATTATTCCAAAAATTCCAAAATTATGGAAGACTCCCAAACTCTTTTTATGAAGCCAGCATCATCCCAATCCCAAAACCAGATAAAGACACAACAGAGAAAGAAAACTTCAGGCCAATATCACTGATGAACATAGATGCTAAAGTCAACAAAATTTTGGCAAATCACATCCAACAATACATTAAAAAGATCATACACCATGACCAAGTGGGATTCATCCCAGGGATGCAAGGATGGTTCAACATTCGCAAATCAGTAAATGTAATACATCACACAAACAAAAGCAAAGACAAAAATCACATGATCATATCAATAGATGCAGAAAAAGCTTTTGATAAAGTACAACACCCATTTATGATAAAAACACTCAGCAAAGTGGGAATAGAGGGAGCATTCCTCAACATAATAAAGGCTATATATGAGAGACCTATAGCCAATATCATTCTCAATGGGCAAATACTAAAATCTTTTTCACTAAGATCAGGAGCAACACAAGGTTGTCCACTTTCACCACTTCTATTCAATATAGTATTGGAAGTTTTAGCTGCAGTGGTTAAACAAGAAAAGGAAATAAAAGGAAACTAAATCAGGGAGTTGGAAACAAAACTCATTGTTTGCAGATGATATGATAGTGTACTTAGAAAATCCTATAGACTCGGCCAAAAAACTGCTTGATCTAATAAATGAATTTGGCAAAGCAGTGGGATACAAAGTCAATATCCAGAAATCAAAGGCATTTTTGTATACCAACAATGAAATAGCAGAAGCAGAAATCAAGAAAAAATATCCCATTTGGTATAGCAACAAGAAAAATAAAATACCTAGGTATAAACTTAACCAAGGGGATAAAAGACCTGTATGCAGAAAACTACACAACACTGAAGAAGGAAATCAAGGAAGACAGAAACAAATGGAAGCACATACCGTGTTCATGGATTGGAAGAATTAACAACATCAAAATCTGTACTACTCAAGGCAATTTACAGATTCAGTGTAATACCTATTACAGTACCAATGGCATATTTCACAGACATAAAACAAATATTTCAAAAATTTATATGGAGCCATAAGTGACCTTGAATAGGTGCTGCAAATTTGACCAAGAAGAGAAAAGTAGGAGGGATCACAATTCCTGATACCAAACTGTATTACAAGGCCACTGTAATCAAAACAGCCTGGTTCTGGCATAAAAAAGGCACATAGACCAATAGAACAAAACAGAGAGCCCAGAAGTAAACCCAAGTCTCTATTGTCAATTAATATTCAACAAAGGGGGCAGCAACATAAAATGGAATAAAAATAGCATCTTCCACACATGGCATTGGGAGAACTGGACAGCTATATTAAAAAATGAAACTCGAGCACCAACTTACACCATACACAAAAATAAATTCAAGGTGGATAAAAGATTTAAATATAAGCCATGACACCATTATGCTCCTAGAGGAGAACATAGGCAGGAAAATCTCAGGTATTTCATGCAGCAACATTTTCACTGATATGTCCCTTAGAGCAAGGGACATAAAGGAAAGAGTAAAAAAATGGATCTTATCAAAATAAAAAGCTTCTGCATGGCTAAAGAAAACAGTATTAAAATAAAAACAGAACACGTGGGCTGGGATGTAAAAGACAGACAACTGTACAAGAACAACAATTAAAATAAATTTTAAAAAAGAGAACCATCTGTATGGGAAAACATATTTGCCAATGATACCTCAGACAAGGGTTTAATCTCCAAAATATATAAAGAACTTACATGACTCCACTCTAAGAAGACAAGCAACCCAATTAAAAAATGGACAAAGTACATGAACAGACATTTCTCCAGGGAGGACATACAGAGGATCCAGAGACACATAAAAAGATGCTCAGTATTGCTAGCTATCAGAGAGATGCAAATTAAAACCAAAATGAGATACCACTTGACACCAGTCAGAATGGCCATTATAAACAAAGCAACAAACAATGCCCTGGCTGGTGTAGCTCTGTGGATTGAGCGCGGGCCTGCGAACCAGAGGATCGAGGTTCGATTCCCAGTCAGGGCACATGCCTGGGTTGCAGGCCAGTTCCCAGCGAGAGTTCCCAGCAGGGGACACACGAGAGGCAACCGTACATTGATATTTCTCTCTCTCTCCCTCTCTCCTACCCTTCCCCTCTAAAGATAAATAAATAATCTTAAAAAAACAAAAACAAAACAAAACAAAAAAAACCCCACAAAGCAACAAACAAGTGTTGGGGAGGTTGTGGAGAAAAGAGAACCCTAGTGCACTGTTGATGGGATTGCATACTAATACAACCACTATGAAAAACAGTATGGAATTTTCTAAGAAAACTAAAAATGGATCTACTTTTTGACCCAGCAATTCCACTGCTGGGAGTATATCCTAGGAACCCTGAGACACCAATCCAAAAGAACCTATGCATCCCAATGTTCCCAGCAGCACAATTTACAATAGCCAAGTGTTGGAAGCAACCTAGGTGCCCATCAGTAAATGAATGGATCAAGAAACTATGGTACATTTACACAATGGAATTCTATGCAGCAGAAAGAAAGAAGGAGCTCCTACCCTTTGCAACAGCATTGATGGAACTGGAAAGCATTATGCTAAGCGAAATAACACAGGCATTGAAAGAAGTACCATGATCTCACCTTTAACAGGAGCCTAAACGACAAAACAAACAAACAAGCAAAATATAATCAAAGGCACTGAAATAGAGAACAGGCTTACAGTGACCAGAGGGGAGAAGGGAGGGAATTTCAAGGGGAAAAGGTGAAGGGTTTACAGGAAGAAGTATAAAGCACACATGGACAAAACAAGGGGGCAGGGTTGTGGAAACGGGAGGGATATGGGGAGCGTTGGGGTGGTAGGCTGGGTTTGGAGTAAAAGGCAGAAATCTGTACTTGAACAACAATTAAAATTTAAAAAATAGTTAACCAATAAAATAAAATAATATTCTTCACAAAAAGAAAAATGAAAATGTTGGAAATTGAACCCATACCTCCATACCTTTCGTTATACCATAGACCATACCTTTCATTGCACTGTGATTTATACAATTTAACGTATCAGAAACCCTCTTCCTTTTCATTTAATAAAAAGTACTATTGTATTGCTTTCCCAGAGCTTCTGTCTTGAGAGTGGCATCTATTTTAATGTCATGTACTCCTGTGGAGGAGGAAGAGACACCTCATCTGTATATGCACCAGGCTCATTTAGATAGTAGTGACTCCTTCCCCCTTTGACTGACTGTCTTTCTTTGCCCTCAAATATGTCGGCTTGCCATTTTTCAGAATGTGGCCAGCCCCACCTGCCTGTCCTTCCAGCTGGAAATAGTCTTAAAAGTATATCACCTATGCTTATTATGCAGTGTTAATTTCGAGGAATGTGATTCCTTTTAAGCACTATAAGTTAGCTCAATAACTCAAGCAAGAGACTGGTTCCATGCCAAGAATGGTCCCAGCAGTAGCCAGATCAGCTGGACAAATAGACAACCCAGGCAGAGGTGGCGGGGATGGCACAGAGAACACAGAAAGCTGTCAGCTTGATCTCACAGTTTTGTAATGCTTTAGGCTTTTGAAATTGCTTTTACAGATAATTTGAACTTTTGTCATCTCTGCAGAAACATTGTTATGTAGGTGAGGATAATAGATATTTTCATTTTAAGTATGAAGAAAATGGGACAGAAAGAGTAGGAGAAGTGGAGGCTAGGTACTGTCAGAGTTTAAGCTTCTTGTATTTACTATTGTTTTTTATTTTGCTTTTTCAAAGTAATTTCCCCCTCACTATAATATTAATATGCATTTGTGGATGACAATTTTGGAATGTCAAAAGCATCAAGAAATAAAATTAAAATCACATGTAATTCCACTACCCAGAAATAGATAACATTTTGGTGTAAAATTTTCCAACCTATTTTCCTGTAAGTGTACGGGATACACATTTTCCAAATTGGGACTCAGAGTGTATACCATATTTAATAAACTTAAATTTTCACTCAAATGAATTTCTTATGTGATTAATTATTTTTGTAATATTATAATAGCTATGTATTATTTTTGATGGGTGACATACTTGATATAGATAAATCCTGTTGACAGTTCAGTCATTCTTTACGAGTGTGGTATACATATGGATGTTTTCATTGAATGCTGACTTGGGGGAAGAAGAAACTGTTATTTTGAAGATACTAAATTCTTCTTTCAAAATTATTAGACATACTTTTAATGAATTCTTTGGGGTATAATTTATATATAGTGATATTCATGCATTGGGTTGGACAAAAGGTCATTTAGTTTTTTCTGTACAATGGCTCTAGTAGTGCTTAGTTGTCTTTAACTTCATTTGAAACAATTTTGCTAGACTGTATGGTGACAGCTGTCATATCAGTGTATAATTAATTTAAAAAAAAAACTTATCAGGAGGGGAGATGGCAGAGAAGTGAATGGGAGAAACACTAACCTCCTCCCAGGGCCAATCTGGAATTACAACCCAATTGTGGAGGAACCACCCAGAACAAACAACTGAGCAATAGCCAGAGAGAAGCCATATAACTTCGCACAGACAGAAAATCCAGCTTTGGCACAACCTATCTGGTAAGTACTGTAGAGACTCAAGAGGGCTGACTGGGTGCCCACAGGTGGAAGTGCCAGAGGGATAATTAAGTAGCCAGTTGGATCCCCCTGAAAACAATTGGGAGCCTAAACCCTAAGCTAGGAGTCCCAGCCTGGAGCACCAGAGCCTAAAATGTACACAGAAAACAACCAGCAGTGAAAAGTGGCAGGGCTGCTCTCTGCCAGAGATGGAGATCCATTTAAAGGGCCAACATAAATTTCCTTTTTAAATTTTTTTTAAATTTTTTGTTTAATTGTTGTTCAAGAACAGTTTCAACACAAATTTTCATTTACAGCCACTTCCCCTGGGCTCTGGCAAAGGCAGGGGCAGAATGGGCTGGTGATGCTTGAGGAGAGACTGAGAACTGAAGCTTGGGGGAAGATATCTGAGAGAGTAGACACCACTGGGACCCCAAGGCTGAGACATCCCCCAGCAGCCATCATGCTCAGGCAGACCACTCCCCTTTGAGTGGCAGTAGCCTGAGGGGAAACAATAGCCCCGGCCCCGTAGTGCTCAAGGCTGACTGCTGATTAGAATGACCAGATTAACAACTGAAGGAGGTAGCCAAAGACAATAGATCCCTGGACATGGAGGGGTACAGAGTGGACTAGACAGACTTGAGGAGAGACTGGGGAAGAGCCGTAGGGGAGAGAACTGAGAGAGTGGACACAGGGATCCCAGTGCTGAGCCAATCCTCATACAAAGCAACCATCCTGCTCAGGCAGATTATTCTCCTCTGAGCAACAGAAGACTGAGGGGAACCAATAACCACCACCCCAGGAGGTATTTGGCCTTTTCCTATGGTGCTTAAACCTGACTGCTGAGTGCAGAGTGACCAGCTTAACAATTGAAGGAGACAGCCAAAGACAGCAGATCACAGGAAGTATCAAACAGACTGCCTAAGGTCAGATGGGGTCAACATCTGACATCACCAGAGGCAGATCAAGAAAGAAAACAAAACAAAAAAAAGTGGTAAATACAAGAGGCTACCGATAGGAAAGCCACTGTGGTCTTCATGATTTGTGGTATTTTCTTTCCTGCACAGCTTTTTAACATTTCTTGTTCAGCAAGTTTGTATGTATTAAGTCACTAGATTTTATACTATAGTGTATTTCAATTCACATATTTTGCCCCTCCCTCCTTTTAGCCCATTTTAACTTCCTCTTTCCTCACATTATTTTTATTGAAAATTTTGTTTTCTCTCTAGCTAATACCTGTTTCCATTCCACACTCTCACTGTTTCTCCTTTGTCCAGACAGACATAACCAATTATCTTGTCCAGGGTCATTTCACTTATGGTCCTGCTCTTAAAATACCTACATTCTCTCTCCACCTTTAAAAATCTTTGCTAGTTGGTTGTGGGTAGGGTAGTTGCTGTGGCCTTGTGTATTTAATTTTATCTCTAGAACTTCAAAAATTCTGTATTGCAAACATCAAATTTTACTGGCCCTCTCTTATACTTTTTTTTCATTTCAAAGTTTAATTTTTCCATCTTAGTCTGTTTTTTTTCCTTTTTTTCTCTTTCTCTGTCTTCAATTTCTCTTTCATCCTGCCCTTTTATTTTTCTTTCTCCTCCTCCTCCTTCCTCCTCCTTTTCTTCCTCTTCTTCCTCTTCCTCTTCCTCTTCCTCTTCTTCTTCTTCTTCTTCTTCTTCTTCTTCTTCTTTCTTCTTCTTCTTTCTTCTTTCATCTTCGTCTTCCTTCTTCGTCTTCTTCTTCCTTCTTCGTCTTCTTCTTTCACTAATTTCTCTCTTACATCCCAAATTTTCATTTTTCCCTCTCTTAGCCTGGTTTTTGTTCCTCTCCTTCTCCCTCTATTATTTCAAAATCACTTCCTATTCCTCTAAGCATCTCTTAGACTTTTTTGGTTTCTTAATTTCATCTTATTCCCATACCACCTAAATTAATTTTAGCTTATTTGTTGTTGATAGTACTGTGGTGGATCTTTCACACCAACTGGGCTCCTATATTTTAATTAATTATTTAACATTTTTCCTTCCTTTTCTTCCTCTGTCTTACTTTATTTTATTTTATATTATTTTAATTTCTGTTTAAACCTAATATTATATACTTCTCTTCTCATACTTCACTCCACATTCTTCACTCCCTTTTTTATTCATGAGGTAAATTTTACCATTTCTGTTTCCACTGATCCAACTCCCATCTCTTATTAGTGCTCCTCCCTCCACCCTTTCAAAATCATTTTTTTTTCAGTAGGTCATGTCGTATCCACTCTTCTTGCTTATAACAGTTTTTTAAAATCTCATTACACCCTTATTAATACTGGTTCATTTGCTGTTAACAGCTGGAGTTATATTTGCAGATGTGGGTTTGTTTCTTAGACACTGGTTTTGTTCTCATAGCAGCTGCACAACAGCACACAAGATGTGATGGGCAGAGGGACCCTCAATCAAACAGTGGAAGGAAGGACCCATAAAAGAATGACCCAACAACTATCAAAACCCAATTATACCCAGAGAACCAGCATAAAAGGCATAAAGGGAACCCCAAAAGCATCAAGTTCAGGTGATCAAGGAGACTGCAACACTGAATCTCACAGGCCTCCTATGATAGAAGTTCACACCACACAGTCAGAAAGTCAAAACAGATCAACTTAAGAGGCAGAAACAAACAAGTAGAGTCCCTCAAATAATGTGAAGACAAAGACACATCTCCCAATCAAAAGGAAAGCAAGAATCCTCAGAAAGAATGCTAAATGAAATAAAGAAAAGTTAATCATCAGATATTGGGTTCAGAACAATGGTTATAAGGAAGCTCAACAAACTCATTGTGAACTACCAAAAACTACAGGGGAACTATAAAGAACTTACTGAAAAATATATCAGCATAAAAAAAGGACACAGAAGCAGTCAACAAGGGCCAAGAAGAAATAAAGAGTACAATTTCTGAATTAAAGAACATAGTAGAAAGAATCAAAAGCAAGCTTGATGAAGCAGAGGATTAAATCAGTGAGCTGGAAGACAAGGTAAAAGAAAATCCAGAGAAAAACCTAGCCGATCTACAGAGGAACAAAGCAGACAGCCAGCAGTACCACAGCATATATGAAAATAGGAGATCAAAATCTGTAGCAGACATTGGAAAACCAGACGTGGTGGCTGAGAGGCCAGAGGCAGCCGAGTGCCTGGAGGCAGCCCTGGGACCAGAGGTGGCCCTGCGACTGGAGGAGGGGGCTTTCTGGAAGACCTGAAGGTCGCATCCATGATCCTAGGGTGAGTGCACATAACTTGGGAAACTCAGAGAGCCCACCCACAGAAAACTTGGGTAGGCGTGTGTGCCCTGTAGGAGACTCAGAGCTCACAACATTAAATGCAGGGAGTGCTCAATCTGTAGGATGTCCCAGATCAAACCCATAAACTTGGGAAAAAGCGTGCTCTGCAGGAGGCTCAGAAACCATGCCCAAGGCCCTGCATGGAGAGTGAACTGCTAGCCCTGGGGAGAGTGCACTGTGGGCACTGAGGAGAGTAGCTCAAAGCTGACTGAGTGAGGAACAGGGAGAAAAGCAATACCAGTTGCCCCTCAGCCTGTTGCAGCCAGCAAGACCAGGAAAACCAGTTTGGCCAGTTTAAAAAGAGTTAGAGGTTTTTTTGTTTGTTTGTTTTTGGTTTTTTTTGGGGGGGGGAGTTGTTTTTTTGCGGGGGTTTTGTTTTGTTTTGTTTTAATTATATATTTTTATTTTTATTATTTTTATCATTTTTATTCCTCAATTCCTTTTGTTTCCCTTTACTCCTTTCTTGTTTTATTCCTTCTTCCTTTCTTTCTGATTTTATCACTTCTTCCTCCCTCTTTTTTCTTCTCTTTTCACTTTTTCTGTTCTCTTTTTAAATACCCACGAGTGAGACAAAAAAAACTGAAACTGTGAAAAAAACAGAGTTGGACCCAAAGAGGGGCATCTGAACAGCTGAGACACTGGAAGCTGTGAACATGACAAAACCCGAAGGAGACTGCACCACTGAATCTCACAGGTATTTTACCACAGAAGTTCACACCATAAACCAGGGAGACAGAAAGATCAATTTAAGAAGCTGAGGCTTACAAGAAGAGTCTCACAAACAATGGGAAGACAAAGAAATAATCCCCAAATGAAAGGAAAGGAGGAGCCCCAGAAAGAATGCTAAATGAAATAGAGGCAACTCAACTATCAGATATTGAGTTCAAAGCAATGGTTGTCAGGAAGGTGCATGAGCTCTCAATGAGCTACCAAAAACTACAGGGAAGCTACAATGAACTGACTGCAGACTATATCAACATGAAAAAGGAAATAGAAACTATCAACAAGGACCAAGAGGAAATGAAGAATACAATTTCTGAGCTGAAGAACACAGTAGAAGGAATGAAAAGAAGAATCGATGAAGCAGAAGACTGGATCAGTGAGTTGGAGGACAAAGTAGAAAAAAGCAGCCAGAAAGAGCAAGAAAAGGAAAAGAGGCTCAGAAAGAATGAAGAGGGGTTAAGAGAAATTCAAGACAACATGAAATGTAGTAATATCCATATAATAGGGATACCAGAAGGAGAAGAAGAGGAGCAAGGGATATAAAACCTATTTGAAAAAGTAATGAGGGAAAACTTCCCTCATTTGATCAGAGAAAAAGTCACACAAATCCAGGAAACACAGAGAGTCCCAATCAAGAGAAATCCAAAGGGGCCCACTTCAAGACACATCATAATTAAAATGGCAAAATTATCAAATTAAGTGTCTTTGTTTGTATTATGCTTGTTTGTTTATTTTGTTGATTAGGTTCCTGTTAAAGGTGAGATCATATGGTATTTGTCTTTCACTGCCTGGCTTATTTCGCTTACATAATGCTCTCCAATTCCATCCATGCTGTTGCAAAGGGTAGGAGCTCCTTCTTTCTTTCTGCTGCATAGAATTCCATTGTGTAAATGTACCACAGTTTTTTGATCCATTCATTAACTGATGGGCACCTAGGTTGCTTCCAGCACTTGGCTATTGTAAATTGTGCTGCTGTGAACATAGGGGTGCATAGGTTCTTTTGAATTGGTGTTTCAGGGTTCTTAGGATATAATCCAAGCAGTGGAATTGCTGGGTCAAAAGGTATGTCCATTTTCGGTTTTCTTAGAAAATTCCATACTGTTTTCCATAGTGGTTGTACCAATCTGCAATCCCACCAACAGTGCACTAGGGTCCCCTTTTCTCCACAACCTCTCCAACATTTGCTATTTGTTGCTTTGTTTATGAAGGCCATTCTGACTGGTGTCAAGTGGTATCTCATTATAGTTTTAATTTGCATCTCTCTGATAGCTAGAGATATCGAGCATCTTTTCACGTGTCTCTGTGACCAGAGGGGGAGGGGAGGGAATTTCAGGGGAAAAGGGGAATGGTTTAGAGCAACAAGTATAAAGGACACATGGACAAAAACTGTGGGAGGTGGAAATGGAAGGAAGGTGGGGAGGGCTGGGGTGGTGGGCTGAGGGCGGGGTAAAAGACAGAAAACTGTAAAATATCAACAATTAAAAAATACTGATTAAAAAAATAAAATAAATAAAATACAAAAAAATTAAAAAAAATAAAATGACAAAATTCCAAGACAAGGGAGAATCTTAAAAACAGCAAGTCAGAAAAAGGAAGTAACATACAAGGGAGCGCCGATAAAGTTAGCAGCAGACTTCTCAATGGAAAGAAATATTCCAAGTAATGAGAACAAAAGGCCTGCAACCAAGACTACTTTACCCAGCAAGGATTTCAATCAAGATAGAAGGCCAAATAAAGAACCTCCCAGACAAAAGAATTCTAAAAGAATACACCTCTACCAAAACAATTCTGCAAGAGATAAAAAAGGGACTACTCTAAGGAAAGGAAGGAAAAGATGAGAGAGAGAGAGAGAGAGAGAGAGAGAGAGAGAGAGAGAGAGAGAGAGAGAGAGAGAGAGAGAGAAATGGCAATGAATAAATACGTATCAATAATAACCTTAAATGGTGGGGAGGGCTGGGGTGGTGGGCTGGGGCGGGGTAAAAGACAGAAAACTGTACAATATCAACAATTAAAAAATACTGATTAAAAAAAAAGAGAAAAAGTAAAAAAAAAAAAAAGCTCCAATAAAAGACATAGAATAGCTGAATGGATAAGAAAGTATGACCCCCACACACACTGCGTACAAGAGAACCACCTCAGGACAAAAGACCAACACAGACTCAAAGTGAAGGGCTAGAAAAGTTTTTTCCAAGCAAACCAATAGGAATAAAAAGCTAGGGTAGCAATAGTCATATCAGACAAAATAGACATCGTAAGAAGAGGCATAAAGAGAGACCCAGAAGGTCATTTCATAATACTCAAGAGAAAAATCCACTAAGAAGACACAAACATTGTAAATATATATTCACCCCACATAGGAGCACCTAAATACATCAAGAAAATCTTAGAGGACTTCAAGAAAGATATTGACAGCAACACGATTATAGTAGGAGTTTTCAACATCCCACTTTCAAAAATGGACAGATCTTCCAAACAAAATATCAACAAAGATATTGTGGCATTGAACAACACTCTAGATGAAATGGACTTAATGAATATATATAGAGCCCTTCATCCCAAAGAAACTAAATACACATTTTTTTTTCAAGTGCACGTGGAACATTTTCAAAGATAGACCGCATGATAGGACACAAAACAGGCCTCGACAAATTCAAGAAAATTGAAATCATACCAAGCATTTTCTCTGACCACAAGGGACTGAAACTAGAAACTGACCTCAAGGGGAAAAACCCAAAACACTCAAAATCATGGAGATTGAATAGCATGCTATTAAACAATGAATGGGTCAAGAATGAAATTAGGAAAGAAATCAAAAAGTTTCTGGAAACAAATGAAAATGAACTCACAATGACCCAAAACTTATGGGACACAGCAAAGGCAGTCCTGAGAGGGAAATTCATCATAATACAAGCCTACCTAAAAAAGATAGAAACATTTCCAAACAAACAACATAACTCTACACCTACAAGCACTCGAGGAACAACAACAAAGACCGCCCAGAGCAAGTAGAATGAAGGAAATAACCAAGATCAGAGCAGAATTAAATGACATAGAGACTAAAAGCATGATTCTAAGGATCAATGAATACAGAAGCCAGTTCTTTCAAGACATAAACAAAATCGACAAGCCTTTAAGCAGGCTCATCAAGAGAAAAAGAAAGAGGACTCATATAAACACAATCAGAAATGAAAGAGGAGAGATTACAACTGACACCACAGAAATACAAAGGATTGTAAGAAATTACTATGAAGAACTGTATGCCAAGAAATTTCAAAACCTAGGTGAAATGAAGTTTCTAGAAAAATATAATGTCCCAAAACTCAGTGAAGAAGAAGCAGAAAGCCTGAACAGACCATTAACAGCTGATGAAATAGAAGCAGTAATCAAAAAACTCCTGACACACAAAAGCCCTGGACCAGATGGTTTCACAGGAGAATTCTACAAAACATTTAAGGAAGAGCTAACCCCTATCCTTCACAGACTATTCCAAAAATTCCAAAATTATGGAAGACTCCCAAACTCTTTTTATGAAGCCAGCATCATCCTCATTGCAAGTCTAGAGGAAGACACAACAAAGAAAGAAAACATCAGGCCAATATCACTGCTAAATATAGATGCTAAATTCCTCAACAAAATATTGGCAAACTGAATCTAACAATACATTAAAAAGATCATACACCATGACCAGGTGGATTCATCCCAGGGATGAAAGGATGGTTCAATATTCTCAAATCAGTAAATGTAATACATCACATAAACAAACGCAAAGAGAAAAATCACATGATCATATCAATAGATGCAGAAAAAGCTTTTGAGAGGGTACAACACCCATTTATGATAAAAACATTCAGCAAAGTGGGAATAGAGGGAGCATTCCTCAACACAGTAAAGGCCATATATGAGAGACCTATAGCCAGCATCATTCTCAATGGGCAAATACTGAAATCTTTCCCACTAAGATCAGGAACAAGACAAGGTTGTCCACTTTCACCACTTCTATTCAATATAGTGTTGGAAGTCTCAGCTACAGTGATTAGACAATAAAAGTTTATAAAAGGCATTCTACTCAAAAAAGAGGAAACACAACTATCATTGTTTGCAGATGACATGATAGTGTACATAGAAAATCCTGTAGACTGCCAAAAAGCTGCTTGACCTAATAAATGAATTTGGCCAAACTGCTGGATACAAAGTCAATATCCAGATATCAAAAGTATTTTTGTATACCGACAATGAAACAGCAGAAGCAGAAATCAAGAAAAAATATCCCATTTGATACAGCAAAAAGAAAAATAAAATACCTAGGAATAAACCTAACCAAGGAGGTAAAAGACCTGTATGCAGAAAACTATACAATACTGAAGAAAGAAATCAAGGAAGACATAAACAAATGGAAGTATATACCGTGTTCATGGATCGGAAGAATTAATATCATTAAAATGTCCAAACTATCCAAAGAAATGTACAAATTCAATGCAATACCTATTAAAGTACCAATGGCATATTTCACAAACATGGAACAAACACTTCAAAAATGTGTATGGAACCATAAACAACCCTGAATAGCTGCAGCAATTTTGAGAAAGAAGAGCAAAGTAGGAGGGATCACAATACATGATACCAAACTGTATTACAAGGCCATTGTAATCAAAACAGCCTGGTACTGACATGAAAACTGTACAAGAACAATTGAAATAAAAACTAAAAACAAATGGAAAAAAAAGAAAATTTGAAAAAGATCAAGAAAAAAAAAACAACTGCAAAAGAATGAAGAGAGTTTAAGGGAAATTCAGGACCACATGAAATGGAAAAATATCCATATAATAGCAATACCAGAAGGAGAAACAGACGAGAAAGGAATAGAAAACCAGTTTTAAAAAGTAATGATGGAAAACTTCCCTAATAGAGGAGAGAAAATGCCATATAAGTCCAGGAAGCAGAGAGGGTCCCAATCAAGAGGAACCTGAAAAAGCCAACTTCAAGATACGTCATAATTAAAATGGCAAAATTTAAAGACAAAGATAGAATCTTTTTTATTTTATTTTTATTGTTGTTCTGTCTTTTACTTCCATCCCAGTCCATGACCCCAGCCCTCCCCACTTCCCTCCCATTTCCACCCCCCATAGTTTTTGTCTATGTGTCCTTTATACTTATTCCTGTAAACCTTTCCCCTTTTCCCCTGAAATTCCCTTCCCTCTCCCTTCTGTTGACTGTCAGCCTGTTCTGAATTTCAGTGTCTTTGGCTATATTTTGCTTGTTTGTTTGTTTGTTAATCAGGTTCCTGTTAAAGGTAAGATCATATGGTATTTGTCTTTCACTGCCTGGCTTATTTCACTTAGCATGATGCTCTCCAGTTCCGTCAATGCAAGGGGTAGGAGCTCCTTCTTTCTTTCTGCTGCATAGAATTCCATTGTGTAAATGCACCATAGTTTTTTGATCCATTCATTTACTGATGGGCACCCAGGTTGCTTCCAACACTTGGCTATTGTAAATTGTGCTGTAAAGACAAAGATAGAATCTTAATGGCAAAAAAGGAGAGACAGGAAGTAACATACAAAGGATCCCTGATATGGTTAGCAGCTGATTTCTAGATAGAAGAGAATGGCAAGAAATAATCCAACTAATGAAAAACAAAGGCCTCCAACCAAGACTCCTCTATCCAGCAAGGCTCTCAATTAAAATGGAAGGCCAAATAAGGAGATTCCCAGACAAAAGAAGTGTACAAGAATAATTCACCAAACCAGCTCTGCCAATTATGCTAAAGAAACTGCATTAAGAAGAGGAAGAAAAACAGTGAGAGACAAAGGAACAAAGATACAAAGGGAGTAAAATGGCAATGAATAAGAACGTATGAATAATAGCCATAAATGTAAATGGATTAAATGCTCCAATGAAAAGATATAGGGTAGCTCAATAAATAAGAAAACATGACCCACACAAATGCTGCCTACAAGAGACCCACATCGGAACAAAAGACCTACATAGACTGAAAGTGTAGAGCTGGAAAAAATATTCCATAGAACAAACAGGGAAAAAAGCCAGGGAAGCAATATTTATATCTGACAAAATAGACTTCAAGACAAAGACCATAAAAAGAGATACAGAAGGACACTTCATAATACTCAAGGGAAGAAATCATCAAGAAGACATAAATATTATAAACAAATCTGCACACAACATAGGAACACCCAAATACATGAGGAAAATTTTAGAGGATGTCCAGAAAGATATAGACACAAAGACACACATACTAGTGGATTTTAACACTGCACTCTCAAAAATGGATAGATCTTCCAAAGAAAATATCACCAGATATTGAGTCATTGAACAATGCCCTAGATCAAATGGACTTAACTGAGCTATATTATACAGCCTTTCATTCCAAAGAAGCAAAATACACATTCTTTTCAAATGCACATGGGCCATTTTCAAAGATACACCACATGATAGGACACAAAACAAGCCTCAAAAAATTCAAGAAAATTGAAATCACATGAAGCATCTTCTCAGACTACAAGAGCCTGAAACTAGAAACCAACCTCAAAGAAAAAACACAAAAATACTCAAATTCATGTACACAGAATAGCATTCTATGAAACAAGAAATGGGTTAAGGATGAGATCAAGTAATAAGTCAAAAAGTTTCTGGAAACAATTGTAAAGGAACTCATATCAGTAAAAAATTTATGGGACACAGTAAAGGCAGTCCTGAGAGGGAAGTTCATAGCCATACAGGTCCGTATAAAAAAGATAGAAATATTTCAAATAAGTAACCTAACCTTACATCTAGTAGTACTGGAAGAATAACAATAGACAAAGCCCAGAATGGGTAGGAGGAAGGAAATAACCAAAATCAGAACAAAATTACATGACACGGAGACTAAAAAAAAAAAAAAAAACCCAAAAAATAAACAATTCAAATGGTCAATAAATCTAGGAATTGGTTCTTTGAAAAGATAAACAAAATCAACAAGTCTTTAAGTAGATTCATCAAGAAAAAAAGAGAGAGGACCAAAATAAACAAAACCAGAAATGAAAGAGGAGAGGGATTACAACTGATACCACAGAAATACAAAGGAATGTAAGAAATTACTATGAAGGGCAATAAATATGCCAAGAAATTGGAAAACCTAGGTGAAATGGACAAATTTCTAGAAAAATATAATCTTCCAAAGCTGAATGAAGAAGAAGCAAAAAGCCTGAACAGACCCATAACAGCTGGAGAAATTGAAACAGTGATAAAAAAACTCCTAACACAAAAGGCCTGTACCAGACATGTTCACAGAAAAATTCTACAAAGCATTTAAGGAAGAGCTAACCCCTATCCTTCACAGAGTATTTCAAAAAATCCAAGAATAGGGAAGACTCCCATACTCTTTTTATGAGTCCAGCATTACCCTAATCCCCAAACCAGAGAAAGACACAATAAGGAAAAAAAAAGTATAGGCTAATATCGCTGATGAACATTGATGCTAAAATCCTCAATAAAGTACTGGCAAACTGCATCCATCAATATGTCAAAAAGATCATACATATATCATGGTCAAGTGGGATTCATCCCAGGGATGCAATGATGGTACAATATTCACTAATCAATAAACATAATACACCACATAAAGTGAAGAAAAGAAAAATATCACATGATCATATCAATAAATGCAGAAAAAGCATTTGATAATCTACAGTACCTATTTATGATAAAAAAAATGCTCAGCAAAGTGGAAGTGGAGGTAGCATACATCATAAAGGTTATGTATAGAAAACCTACAGCCAACATTATACTCAATGGGCAAAACTAAAAGCTTTCCTAGTAAGATTAGGAACAGGACAAGGATGTCCGTTTTCATCACTTTTATTCAATATAGTATTGGAAGTCCTAGCCACAATGATGAAACAAGAAAGAGAAATAAAAGGCATCCAAATTGAAGAGGATGATGTCAAACTGCCATTGTTTGCAAATGACCTGATAGTGTACATACAAAACCTTATAGACTCCACCAAAAAACTACTTGACATAATAAGTGAATTTGGCAAAACAGAGGGATATAAAGTAAATATTCAGAAATACAAGAAATTTTTATACACCAACAATGAAATACCAGAAACAGAAATCAGGAAAAAAAATCCCATTTGCTATAGCAACAAGAAAAGTAAAGCACCTAGGAATAAACCTAAACAAGGAAGTAAAAGATCGACCAGTATATTCAGAAAACTACACAACACTGAAGAAAGCAATTAAGGAAGACACAAATAAATGGAAGCCTATACTGTGTTCATGGATTGGGAGAATTAACATCATCAAAAGTCCATATTATACACAATGCAATTTACAGATTTAACACAATCCTTAATCTACCAATGACATATTTCACAGATATAGAGCAAACATTTCAAAAAGTTATATGGAACCATACATGACCCCAAATAGCTGCAGTAATTTTGAGAAAGAAGAACAAAGTAGGTGGGATCACCATACCTGACATCACAGTATATTACAAGGCCACAGTAATCAAAACAGCCTGGTACTGGCGTAGAATGGACACATAGATCAATGGAGTAGAACATAGAGCCCAGAAATAAAACCAAATCATATGGTCAATTAATGTTCAATAAAGAAGGAAGAAGCATAAAATGGAGTAAATATAGCCTCTTCAGCAAGTGGTGTTGGGAGATCTGGATAGCTATATGCAAAAAATGAAACTTGACCAACAACTTACACCATACCGGAAAAAACAACAACACCCAAAACCCCTCAAGATGGATAAAAGACTACAATGTAAGTTGTAACATCTTAAGTCCCAGAGGAAAACATAGGGTGGAAAAACTCAAATATTCCATGCACCAGCATGGCCAATATGGCTCTTAGAACAAGATACATAAAGGAAAGAATAAACAAATAGGACTTCATCAAAATAAAAAGCTTCTGCACAGCTAAGAAACACTTGGCAAAATGAAAAGGGAACTGACTGTATGGGAAACTATATTTGCCTAAGGTATCTCAGACAAGGGTTTGATCACCACGATAAGTAAAAATCTCACACTACTCCACTCCCAGAAGACAAACGATCTGATTAAAATATTGGCAAAGGACCTGAACAGACACTTTTCCAAGAAGGACATACAGAAGGTCCAGAGACATATCAAAGGATGCTCAGCATTTCTAGCCATCAGAGAAATGCAAATTAAAACCACAATGAGATAACCACTTCACACTGGTGACAATGGCCATCAAAAATAAATCAACAAACAATAAGTGCTGGTGAGGTTGTGGAGAAAAAGAACCCTAGTACATTGCTGGTGGGAATGCAGACTGGTGCCACTGTGGAAAACTGTATGAAATTTCCTCAAAAACTAGAAATGAACTGCCTTTTGACCCAGCAATTCCACTGCTGGGTTTATACCCTAAGAATACTGAAACACTAATTTTTTTTTAATTTTTATTTATTTATCTTTAGAGGGGAAGGGTAGGAGAGAGGGAGAGGGAGAGAAATATCAATGTACGGTTGCCTCTTGTGTGTCCCATGCTGGGAATTGGCCTGCAACCCAGGCATGTGCCCTGATTGGGAATCGAACCGCAATCCTTTGGTTCGCAGGCCCGCGCTCAATCCACTGAGCTACACCAGCCAGGGCCTGAAACACTAATTTAAAAGAACCTATATACCCCAATGTTCATAGAAGCACAATTTACAATAGTGAAGTGCTGGACGCAGCCCAGGTGGCCATCATTAAATGAGTGGATCAAATCTGTGGTATATTTATACAATGGAATACTACTCAGTAGAAAGACAGAAGTATCAGAAAGAAAGAAAGAGTAGGAGTATGTCTCCTACTCTTCTCATCAACATGGATGGAACTGGAGAGCATTATTCTAAGTGAGGTAAGTTAGGCAGTGAAAGACAAATACCATGTAATCTCACCTATAAGTGGAACCTGATCAACGAGACAAATAAGCAAGGAAAATATAACAGAGACATCGAAATTAAGAACAAACTGATAGTAACCAGAGAGGAGCAGGGAGGGATAAATGGGAAAAAGAAGGGGTAGGGTCATCAATGAACATGTATAAAGGATCCATGGACAAAGCTAAAGCAGGGTAGGATTGAGAGTGGAAGGTAGGCATGGGGTTTGGGGAAAGTGAATGTGGGCAAAGGGAGGCAACTGTATTCAAACATTAATACAAAATGATTAAAAAACTCATAACAATTGGTTAATTTTTGTGCCAAAATTTTAACATTGTCGATGTAATAAAATGTGCAACATTTTCAGTGTATTATGCTTTGTTATTTCAAGAAAGGTAAAAATGCAACTGAAAAGCCAAAAAAGATTTGTGGAGTGTATGGGATAAGGTGCTGTCACTGATTGAATACATCAAAAGTGGTTTGTGAAATTTCTTCATATTATTGATAATTTGGCCAAATAATTCTTTGCTGTGGGGCTGTTTTTCTTTGCATTGGGAGGTGTTTGGCAGCACCCCTGTTCTCTATCCACTAGAAGCCAATAGCAGAAGATAGCCAACATAGTCAAAATATACAAATCGATAAAGTTATTGGTGAAAATGTCTTTTATTTTACAGAAAAACCAAACAGACTTTTTAGCCAACCCAATATTTTGAGAGTGCAGTTTGATGAGTGTGACAAATGTGTTTGCCAACCCCAATCCCATCACAGATGATATCTTTTGTCACAGAAACTTCTCACAGCCCTTTTCTAAGTTTCTCCTCAAAGTCGTCTCTCCTCAAACTCGACTTTTCAACTGTAGCTATAGAACTGAATTCTATCAATGTAGATAAGTTTTGCCTTGTCTAGATGTTCTAATAAATTGAACAATGTACTTCCAGCACCTTGGTTTTCCCTCTCAACATTATGTTTTTGAGATTCATCTTGTGATCACAGAAATTAATAGTTTCATCTTTAAAAAAAAAGATTTCATTTGTTTATTTTTAGAGAAAGGGAAGAAGAAAGAGTGGGAGAGAAACATCAATGTGAGGTTGCCTTACACACGCCCCCTACTGGGCACCTGGCCTGCAACCCAGGCTTGTGCCCTGACTGAGAATTGAACCTGCAACCCTTTGGTTTACAGGCCAGTGCTAAATCCACTAAGGCACACCAGCAAGGGCTGGTTTCTTCTTCTTTTATTCCTTGGTGGAGTCAATTATATAAATATACCACAATTTGTTTACCTGTTCTCTTGATAGGAATTCCAGTTGTTTCCAACTTAGGATGTATTAAGGATTTTCTGTCTTTAAAATTTTTTTAAATTGTTCAATTTCAGTTGTCCCCATCCCCCCATTGCTCTCCCCTCCCTGCCCTGCCTACCTGCCTTTTCTCACATTCAATCCTCTCCCACCCTTGTCCTTGTCCATGGGATCTTTTTATACATATTCCTTGACTTGACCCTTCCCCTCTTTTCTCCCATTGTCCCCTCCCTCCTTACAAGGTGTTGTTTGTGTGTTCATGTGTGTTTGATTTTTAAAACATATGTTTTAATGGGTAACTATATAGAAGTAGAAATGTTGGGTCAAAGCATAGGTGTGCGTTTAACTTTGCAAAAAGGTCCCAGCTTTCCACTAATCATACCATTTTATTTTATACCCTCACCAACAATGTATGGAAGTCCTAGTTACAAATCATGAAATCACTGGTGGTGTCAGTCCTTTTAACTTTAGCCATGTCAGAGGACCTACAGTGGCATTTCCCTGTAATTTTCCTACCTATCCACGTTTCCAGGAACTAATTATGCTGAGTATTGGTCATGGTAATATTGGTCAATCATGTATCTTGCTTTGTGAAGTGTCTCATCTTATTTTTAGCCCCTTTTTATTGTTGTTCAAGTACAGTTGTCTCCATTTTCTCTGCACCACTGCTCTCTACCCCAGCCATCCCCACCTCCCACCCTCAATTCTACCTACCTTTGCCTTTGTCCATGTGCCCTCCCTTTATACATGTTCTTCACAACCCTTCCCTCTTCCTCCCACTCCCATTATCCCTCCACCTCCCCTCTGATTACTGTCAGTTTGTTATTAATTTCAATATCTCTGGTTATATTTTGCTTGTTTGTTTGTTTGGGTTCCACTTATAGGTGATATCATATGGTATTTGTCTTTTACCACCTGGCTTATTTCACTGAGCATAATGCTCTCCAGACCTATCCATGCTGTTGCAGAGGGTAGGGATGCCTTCTTTTTTTCCTGTTTTTAGTCTACTTTTAATTGGGGTATTTGTGTTTTCATAAAGTTGTCATAGTTCTTCTGCATTTCAGATAGAAGTCTTTTGTTAGATATTGTAAAGGTTCCCCCAAGCTGGTATCTGCTTCTCATTCAGTTACTGATGTTTTTGAAGCAGATGAAATATTTTTTTTCCTTAATGGTTAATGCTTTTTGCCCTCTAAGAGAGTTTTTTAACTGATATTTGAAAATGTGGTTTCCTATGTTTTCTTTTTTTTTTAAATTTTTATTTTCATTGTTGATCTTGTACAGTTTTCTGTCTTTTATTCTCACCCGAACCCGCCACCCCAACCCTCCCCACCTCCCTCCCATTTCCACCCCCCCCATAGTTTTTGTCCATGTGTCCTTTATACTTGTTCCTGTAAATCCTTCCCCTTTTCCCCTGAAATTCCCTCCCCTCTCCCCTCTGGTGACTTTCAGCATGTTCCCAATTTCCATGTCTTTGGTTATATTATGCTTGTTTGTTTGTTTTGTTGATTAGGTTCCTGTTAAAGGTGAGATCATATGGTATTTATCTTTCACTGCCTGGCTTACTTCGCTTAGCATGATGCTCTCAAGTTCCATCCATGCTGTTGCATAGGGTATGAGCTCCTTCTTTCTTTCTGCTGCATAGAATTCCATTGTATAAATGTACCACAGTTTTTTGATCCATTCTTCTTTAAATTTTTCAAATTGAGGTATAAATGACATACAACATTATATTAATGTCAGGTATAAAACATAATGATTTGATTATTTGTATAAACTGTACAATGTTTACCACAGTAAGTCTAGTTAATGTCCATCACCGCGCATAATTACAGTTTTCATCTTTTGATGAGAGCTTTTAAGATTTACTCTAAACAGCTTCCAAATATGCAACATGATATTATTATTGACAATCAACATGCTATACATTACATCTCCAGAACTTATTTATTTTATAACTGGAAGCTAATACCTTTTGACCCCCTTCATGAATTTGGCCCACCCCTACCCTTACCTCTGTCAAAGTAAGAAACATCTAAACCTGTAATAATTATTATGAGTTTATTTGAGCCAAACTGATGACAATTTCTGGTAAGCAAAACCTCAATGATGAAGAAAATGCTCTGGAAAATGGAAGTTTTGCACTTTATTTTATGCATTACAATAAAAAGAGGAGATATAAGTGGATTACATGAAATCCACCAGTGATAGATTAGGGAGGTAGGAGAAAGTAAAGTGAAGAGACAGCTGGGATTGGATAAAAGTGAAATGATAGATGAATACTTCCTTTACATAGATGTGTACAGAATGGTTAACAGTCAACAATTAACACAATAACAATGACAATAAGGGGATGTGTGGCCTTTCTCTGGTGCAGTAGTTGTGTCCCAGGGATTTGTTAAAAGGCAAGTTACCTTAACATTCCAAAGGTATGTTATCCCAGATGCAAAAAGACAGTGGGCTCAGTTAAGGAAAAGAATGACTTATTGCAGAAGATTCTGGCCTAGGACAATGACTACCCATCATGACCTGCTTTGGGTTAGAAAATTTTTAACTTCAGACCGTGCTGTGTGGTTAGGTCTCCTATTATGCAAGGCTGTCACACAGACCTCCTCTGAGCTTGACATGCTTAGCACATGGCCCCTTTTCATCCACATTTCTGGTTGTTACCAATCTGTTCTCTGTATTTGTGAGTTCGGTTTTTGTTTGCTTGTTTATTTTTTAAGATTCTACATAAAGTGAAATCATATGGCATTTGTCTTTCTTTTTGACTTATTTCACTAAGCATAATACCTTTTAGGTCTATCCATGATGTTGCAAATGACAAGATATCACTCTTTTTTTATGGCTGAATAACATTCCATTGTGTGTATGTATATGTAAATATATATTGCATTTTCTTTATCCAGTCCTTTATTGATGGACATTTTGTTTCCATATCTTTGCTATTGTAAATAATGCTGTAATAAACATAAGAATGCATATACCTTCTAGAATTAATGTTTTCATTTTCTTTGGATAAATACCCAGAAGTGGAACAACTGGTAGTTTTATTTTTAACTTGTTGAGTAGCCTCCATGCTGTTTTCCATAGTGGTTGCACCGATTTACATCTCTACCAACAATGCACATGAGTTCCCTTTTCTCCACATTTTGCCAATACTTGTTATTTCTTGGCTTTTTGATAAGAGCCATTCTGATAGGTGTGAGATAGTATCTCATTGTGGTTTTGTTTTGCTTTTCCTTGATGATAGGTGATATTGGGCATTTTTCCATGTACCTGTTGTCCATTTGTATGTTATCCCTGGAAAAATGTATTCAGATCCATCCATTTTTAAAATTTTTTTTTGCTATTAAATTGTATAGTTTATTTGAATATTAATCCCATATTGGAGAAATGATGTGCAAATATTTTCTTCCATTTGGTAGATTGTCTTGTCACTTTGTTGATGGTTCCTTTGCTGTGCAGAAGCTTTTTTGTTTGATGTCATACCACTTGCTTTTTATTTTTTTGTTTGTGCTGTAGGTGTCATTATCCAAAAAATTATTGCCAAACCTTATGTTGAGGAGATTTATTCTATGTTTTCTTCAAGAAGTTTCACAATTCTGCCCTGGCTGGTGTAGCTCAGTGGATTGAGTGCGGGCCTGCGAACCAAAGGATTGCGGTTCAATTCCCAGTCAGGGCACATGCCTGGGTTGCCAGGCCAGTTCCCAGCAGGGGACATACAAGAGGCAACCGCACATTGATGTTTCTCTCCCTCTCTCCTTCCCTTCCCCTCTAAAAAAAAAAAAAAAAAGATAAATAAATAAATAAATAATAAAAATAAATAAATAAAATATTAAAAAAAAAAAAAAAAGAAGTTTCACAATTCTCACTCTTACATTCAACTCTATAATCCATTTTGAGTTAATTTTTTATGTATTATGTAAGGCAGTACTTATTTTCTTCTTTAAGCTGTATAGCCATAGCTTCTACATATAAATATATGGTCCTTATTAAATTACTTCTTGTGTAATACAAGAAGCAGGAATTGATCTTCATCTGTTTCAAATAGATATCCAGTTGTTTTAGCATCAATTGTTGGAATAGCTTTCCTTTCTCCATCGGATTATTTTAGCTCAATTGTTGAAAATTAATTTACTTTGTGAGTCTGTTTCTGTCCTCTGTTCTTTTCCAGAGCTGTATTTGTTTATCTTTACCTCAATGTCATACTGACTTATTAACTTACAGCAAGACAAATGCAGAGAATGTATTGGCTATTCTAATTCTTTTTTTTTTTTTTTTGGCATGTCATATAACTTTTTAAAAAGAACTTAAATTTCTGCAAAAAAGTAAAAGCTTGCTGGGATTTTTCTGAAGATTGTGTAAAATCTGTAGATGAATTTGAGGAGAACTCATATTTTTGCAATACTGAGTGGGTCTTCCAACCCCAAAAACATGGTATATTTTTGCATTTATTTAGGTCTTTTCTTTTGTATTTCTGTAAGATATATTTTACTGTTTTCATTGTATAGGTCTTGTACCTATTTTTTAAAGTGTGTCCCTCCTAGGTTTTATGCTTTTAATGTGATTCTTTCTTTATTGTTGTTCAAGTACAGCTGTCTCTATTTTCCCACCACTGTCTTTTAAATATATTTCCATATCATCTGTTACTAGTATATAGAAATACTACACATAGTTTTTATATTGACCTTGTGTCCTATGACTTTACATTTATTTGTTGTAGTAGTTTTTTACAGACTTTAGGATTTTCTGTATAGAGACATTGCAAGTGAATAAACAGTTTTATTATTATCCAATCTTTACATATTTTCTTTTCTTTTTTATTTCATGCACTAAGTCTTCAGCACCACAATGAATAGATGAGACTTCTTGCCTGGCTCCCAGTCCTACAAGAATAGAATTTAGTGTTTTATTGTTAAGTATGATGTTAGCTGCTATCTTTTTTTTGTATAATCCCTTTTTTCAAATTGAGGGAAATCCTTTAGATTTCTAGTTCACTGAAAGTTGTTTTTAAATCATGCATGGGTGTTATGCTTGTATTGTGATAATCTTATGGCTTTTCTTGCATAGTCTGTTCAATGCTAAGCCAAACCTATATTCCCAGCTCAATTCACTTGATGTATTGATATAAAGTCATTATATACTATCACTTTAATACATTTATTGGTTTGACTTAATTTGCTAATATTTTGTTAAGGATTTTTGAATCCACATTCACTAAGTATACTGGTATCTTTTGTGGGGTATAGAGAGGTAATCTTTTGTTTGAGTTTGGTATTAGGATAATGCAATTTTAAAAGATAAACCAGGAGTTGTTCTCCTCTTCTCAATTTTCTGAAAGAGTTTGTACAATATTGGCATAGTATATACTTTTACTATTTGGTAGGTTTCAGCAGCAAAGCCATGGGAATCTTTATTGTGAAATTTCTTTAAAAAATGCTTTTGCTAAACATATCTTGATCATTCTTTTTTTAAATACTGTTTGTCCTTCAGTGGATGCAACTGCACATGTATTTGGTCATTATTTTTGTTGTCCAAGACTGACAAAAAGAAGATTAAGTTTGCACTATTAAACCCAGAATCTTGATGGGGCCCCAACAATCCTGAGATTCACATCTGTGAGGAGAAGGCACTGTTTATCAGGTGCAGGTATCTCTGAAGGGACCAAATGAGGCTGGCTCTAGGAATGCACAAAAGGCTAAAATCAACTCTTGCTGCTGGGTTGAAGATGGGTATTTTAGGGTCAAGCTGGCAAGAAAGTGGCAAGTCTATTCACTGCTTCCCTGTCCCTTATATTTGAGCCTTCTAGTGTCCCAGTAGGGTCTCTCTTGACAGAGTCTATGGTGGAGGGAGTAGCAGCATACAAAGAAGACCACGCTTCACAAACAGGGGCAAGAGAGGAGGATTTGAAAGTGAGAGACACCTGCTTGCTAAATGAGCATAATCGTTTTCCAATTCAGTCTCTATGGAGTGGCCATAGAAATCTTAAAAAAAAATATGATGTTTGCCATTGCACTCTGATGAAACAAAAGTCTTAGCTGGCCTGTTGGCTGTTGAAAACATATCCCTAATCATTCTCATAGTCTCACTTTTTTCCTCTTTCTTTGTCATTGCACACCAGATTTTTTTCTGCTATGAAACATACACATATGATCTTCCTTGCCTCAGAAGGCTCCTCTTCTTCACCTGCTAACTCCCTCTTAGCCTTTGGTCTCAACTTGAAATGTATTTATTCACAGAGGCCTTTCCTCACACTACATGTAAAGTAGGCCAGTCTTTTAAAGCCCACACAAGTTTTCTTTTTAAGCATGTATCTGGCTTCTAGCTATATTTATGTTTGTTGTCTTATGTCTGCCTCTTTTGTTGGACTTTGAGCTTGTGATGTAGGCCATGCTGTTCTGTATACCCCATTAAGCCTAGTGTCCAGTGGTGTTTACAGTAGGTGGTGGTTAAATCATTAATTCATGAGTGAATTATTGTCTTGATTACTATTTATTCCTAGAAAAAGAATTCTTAAACATATTTTTAGAATTAGTGGAAAGAGTTAAATGAACAAGTGACTGAATTTTGCACTTGTGGAATGCAGAAAGAGAACATTGTAACTTTATGTTAAGAAAAGACCTTTGTTCTTAGAGAAGGTGCTTAGAATGGAAACAAATTTACCTCAGGTTCTGGTTTCAGTTATGACACTTCTTACACAGGGTGGCACATGAGGGCCTTTGGCATCACCTTAGTTGATCTTCCACAGAGAGGAAGCCAAAATGGGGATACAAAGAATCAAGTCACAAATAAAGAAAGGAGAAATCCTTAGAAAAAGAACTAAGTAAAATGGAGGCTAGCAATGTACCAAATACAGAGTTCAAAACAATGGTTATAAGAAAGTTCAATAAACTTAGGGAAAGAATGGATGAATTAAATGAGAACCTCAACAAAGAGCTAGTAGCATTAAAAAGGAAACAGAAACCATAAAAAAAGAAGACATCAGAAGTTACAAACACAATATCTAAAGTGAAGAATTCACTAGAAACGATCAATAGCAGATTAGATGAAGCAGTGATTTGGAAGACGAGGTAGCAGAAAACACCCATTCAGAGCATGGAAAAAAAGAATTAAAAAAATGAATTTTTTTAAAGAATCTTTTGATTAAGATGAAGTGTTACATCATATGCATCATAGGGGTACCTGAAGGAGAAGACAGAGAGTAAGTATTGAGAACATATTTGAAGAAATGATGACAGAAAATGTACCTAACCTAGTGAAATAAAAAGACACACAAGTCAAGGAGGCATAGAAAGTCCCAAACAAGATTAACTTGAAGAGGCCCACACCAAAACACACTGTTTTTTAAAATTATTTTATTGTTATCCAAATACAGTTGTCTGCACTTACCATCCATGACTACTCCACTTCCCACCCCAGCCAAATCCATATCCCTCCCTTGATTCCAAACCCCACTTCGCTTTGTCTATGTGTCCTCTAGAGTTGTTCCTGAAAACCCTTCCCCCCATCATCCCCTCCTGCCTCCCCCCTGGTTACTGTCAGATTGTTCTCAATTTCAATATCTCTGGTTATATTTTGCTTGTTTTTTTTTTTCTTTTGTTGATTAAATTCCAGCTAAAGGTGAGATCATATGGTATTTGTCCCTAACTGCCTGGCTTAATTCACTAAGCATAATTCTCCCCAGTTCCATCCATGCTGTAACAAAGGGTAGGGGCTCCTTCTTTGTCTCTGCTGCTTACTATTCCATTGTGTAAATGTACCATAATTGTTTGATCCACTCATTTACTGATGGGCACTTAGGTTGTTTCCAGTACTTGACTATTGTAAATTGTGCTGCTATGAACATTGGGATGCATAGGTTCTTTTGGATTAGTGTTTCAGGGTTCTTAGGATAAAATCCAGGCAGTGGAACTGCTGGGTCAAAAGGCAGTTCAATGTTTAGTTTTCTGAGGAAATTCCATACTGTTTTCCACAGTGGCTGTGCAGTCTGCATTCCCATCAACAGTGCACTAGGGTTCCCTTTTCTCCACATCCTCTGCAACACTTGTTTGTTGATTTGTTTATGATGGCCATTCTCGCTGGTGTGAAGTGGTATCTCATTGTGGTTTTAATTTGCATCTCTCTGATGACTATTGATGCTGAGACTCTTTGCATATGCCTCTGGACCCTTTGTATGTCCTCCTTGGAGAAGTGTCTGTTCAAGTCCTTTGCCCATTTTTTAATTGAATTGTTTGTCTTCCTGGAGTGGAGTATTGTGGGTTTTTTAATATATTTTGGAAATCAAACCCTTTTCTGAGGTGTCATTGTCAAATATGTTTTCCCATGTAGTTGGTTCTGTTTTCATTTTAATACTGTTTTCTTTAGCCCTAAAGAAGCTTTTTAATTTGGTGACATACCATTTATTTATTATTTTCTTTTTGTCCCTAGCTTTAGGGGCATATCAGTGAAGATGTTGCTGCATGGAATGTCTGAGATTTTCCTGCCAATGTTTCCCTCTAGGACTTTTATGGTGCCATGACTTATATTGAAGTCGTTTATACACCTTGAATTTATTTTTATGTATGCTGTAAGTTGGTGATTGAGTTTCATTTTTTACATGTTGCTGTCCAGATCTGCCAACATGATTTACTGAAAAGGCTATTTTTACACCATTTTATGCTTCTTTCTCCCTTGTCAAATATTAATTGACAATATAGACTTGGATTCATTTCTGGGCTCTCTATTCTGTTCCATTAGTCTATGTATCTGTTCTTATGCCAGTTCCAGGCTGTTTTGATTACAGCCACCCTTGTAATACAGTTTGATATCAGGTATTGTGATCTCTCCTACTTTGTTCTTCTTTCTCAAAATTGCTGCAGCTATTTGGGGTCATTTATGGTTCCATATAAATTGCTGAAATGTTTGTTCTATATCTGTGAAATATGTCATCGGTACTTTAATACGAATTGCATTGAATGCATGAATTGCTTTGGGTAATATGGACATTTTGATGATATTCTTCCAACCCACGAGCATGGTACATGCTTCCATTTGTTTGTGTCACCTTTAATTTCTTTCTTCGGTGTTGTGTAGTTTTCTGAGTACAGGTCTTTTACATCCTTGATTTGGTTTATTGCTAGGTACTTTATTTTTCTTGTTGCTATACCAACTGGGATTTTTTTTCCAGATTTCTCTTTCTGATATTGCATTGTTGGTGTATAAAAATGCCTTTGATTTCTGAATATCAACATTGTAACCCTCTGTTTTTCCAAATTCACATATTAGGTCAAGCAGCTTTTGGTGGAGCCTGTAGGATTTTCTGGGTACACTATCATGTCATCTGAAAACAATGGCAGTTTTGCTTCCTCTTTTACAGTTTGGATGTGGTTTATTTCTTTTTCTTGTCTGATTGCTCTGGCTAGGATTTCCAGTATATATTGAGTAGGAGTGGTGAAAGTGAGCATCCTTGTCTTATTCCTGATCTTAGTGGGAAAGTTCTAAGTTTTACTCAGGGAGTATGATGTTGGTTGTAGGTCTCCCATATATGGCCTTTATTATGTTGAAGAATGCTACCTCTATTCCCACTTTGCTAAGTTTTTTTTTTTTTTTATCATAAATGGGTGCTGTACCTTATCAAATGCTTTTTCTGCATCTATTGATATGGTCATGTGATTTTTGTCTTTCCTTTTATGTGGTGTATTGTGTTTATTGATTTGTTATTATTGTACCATCCTTGCATCCCTGGGATGAAACCCACTTGGTCATGCTGTAAGATGTTTTTATCATATTGCTGGATGCAATCTACCAATGTTTTGTTGAGGTTTTAGTGTCTATGTTCATCAGCAATATTGGACTGTGTTTTCTTTCACTGTTATGTCTTTATCTGGTCTTGTGATTAGGATGATGCTGGCTTCATAAAAAGAGTTTTGGAGTCTTCCATCTTCTTGAATATTTTGGAATAGTCTGTGAAGAATAGCTCATCATTAAGTGCTTTGTGAAATTTCCTGTGAAACTATCTCATCCAGTGCTTTTCTGTCTCAGGAGTTTTTTGATTACTGCTTCAATTTCATGTGCTGTTATTGCTCTCTTAAGGCTTCCTGCTTCTTCTTTATTCAGTTTTGATAGATTATCTTTTTCTAGGAATTTGTCCATTTCACCTAGTATTCCAAATTTCTTGGCATATAGTTCTTCATAGTAATTTCTTACAATCCTTTGTATTTCTGTGGTATCAGTTGTAATCTCTCCTCTTTCATTTCTGACTGTGTTCATTTGGATCCTCTGACTTTTTTTCTTGATGAGTCTGCTTAAAGGCTTGTTGATTTCGTTTATCTTTCTGAAGAACAAGCTTTTGGATATATTGATTCTTAGAGTTGTGCTTTTAGTCTCTGTATCATTTAATTCTGCTCTGTTCTTGGTTATTTCCTTCCTTCTACATGCTCTGGGCTGCTTTTGTTGTTGTTACTTGAATTCTTGTAGGAGTAGCATTAGGGTGTTTATTTGAAATGAATCTATCTTTTTTAGGTAGGCCTGTATTGCTATGAACTTCCCTCTCAGGACTGCCTTCACTGTGTCCCATAAATTTTGTATTATTGAGAGTTCATTTTCATTTACTTCCAGAAAATTTTTATTTCTTCCTTGATCTCATTCTTGATCCACTCATTGTTTCATAAGATGCTATTCAATGTCTATGAGTTTGAGTGTTTCTTTTTTAAATTTTTTTCCTTGAGGTTTGTTTCTAGTTTCAGTCCCTTGTGGTCAGAGAAAACCCTGATATGATTTCAATTTTCTTGCATTATGTTGAGGCTTCTTTTATGTCCTATCATATAGTCTGTGTTTGAAATGTTCCATATTCATTTGAAAGAAATGTGTATTTTGCTTTTTGTCATGAAAGGCTCTGTCCTTTTATTATCAGTTAAGTCCACTTGTTCTAGGGAAATATTCAATGTCACAATACCTTTGTTGATATTGTGGTTGGAAGATCTGTCCATTTTTGACAGTGGGGTGTTAAAATCCTCTACTATAATTGTGTTGCTGTCAATATTTTCTTTTAGTCCTCTAAGATTTCCTTTATGTATGTGGGTCATCCTATGTTGGGTGCATATATATTAACAATGTTTATATCTTCTTCGTGGATTATTCCCTTAAGTATTATGAAGCAACCTTCTGGGTTTCTTTTTATGGCACCCTTTTTGAAGTCTATCTTTCGAATTTTTAAATTTTTATCTTAATTGTGACTCTTGTAGAGTTTTCTGTCTTTTACTCCCATCCCAGCCCACCACCTCAGCCCTCCCCTCCTCCCTCCCATTTCCACCCCCCATAGCTTTTGTCCATGTGTCCTTTATACTTGTTGCTCCAAACCCTTCCCACTTTCCCCTGAAATTCCCTCCCCTCTCCCATCTGGTGACTGTCAGCCTATTCTCAATTTCAGTGTCTTTGGTTATATTTTGCTTGTTTGTTTGTTTTGTTGATTAGGTTCCTGTTAAAGGTGAGATCATATGGTATTTGTCTTTCACTGCCTGGCTTATTTCGCTTAGCATAATGCACTCCAGTTCCATCCATGCTGTTGCAAAGGGTAGGAGCTCCTTCTTTCTTTCTGCTGCATAGAATTCCATTGTATAAATGTACCACAGTCTTTTGATCCATTCATTTACTGATGGGCACCTAGGTTGCTTCCAACACTTGGCTACTGTAAATTGTGCTGCTATGAACATAGGAGTGCATAGGTTCTTTTGGATTGGTGTTTCCGGGTTCTTAGAATATAATCCAAGCAGTGGAATTGCTGGGTCAAAAGGTAGATCCATTTTTACTTTTTATAGAAAATTCCATACTGTTTTCCATAGTGGTTGTACCAGTATGCACTCCCACCAACAGTGCACTAGGGTCCCCTTTTATCCACAACCTCTCCAACACTTGCTGTTTGTTGCTTTGATTATGATGGCCATTCTGACTGGTGTCAAGAAGTATCTCATTGTGGTTTTAATCTGCATCTCTCTGATAGCTAGTGATATCAAACATCTTTTCATGTGTCTCTGGATCCTGTGTATGTCCTCCTTGGAGAAGTGTCTGCCGAAGTCCTTTGCCCATTTTTTAATTGGGTTGCTTGTCTTCTTAGAGTGGAGTTACGTAAGTTCTTTGTATATTTTGGAGATTAAATCTTTGTATGATGTATCATTGGCAAATATGTTTTCCTGTACAGTTGGTTCTCTTTTTATTTTAATAGTTTTCTTCAGCTTTGCAGAAGCTTTTTATTTTGATGAGATCCCATTTGTTTATTCTTTCCTTTATGTCTTTTGCTTTAGGGGACATATCCATAAAAATATTGCTGCGTGGAATATCTGAGATTTTCCTGCCTATGTTCTCCTCTAGGACTTTAATGGTGTTGCGGCTTATGTTTAAACCTTTTATCCACCTTGAATTTATTTTTGTGTATGGTGTAAGTTGGTGTTCAAGTTCCATTTTCTTGCATGTAGCTGTCAAGTTCTCCCAACACCACTTGTCGAAGAGGCTATTTTTACTCCATTTTATGTTGCTGCCCCCTTTGTCGAATATTAATTGACTATAGAGACTTGGGTTTATTTCTGGGCTCTCTGTTCTATTCCACTGGTCCACGTGCCTGTTTTTATGCCCGTACCTGGCTGTTTTGATTACAGTGGCCTTGTAATAAATTTTGGTATCGGGTATTGTGATCCCTCCTACTTTGCTCTTCTTTCTCAAGATTGCTGCCGCTATTCTGGGACGTTTATTGTTCCATATAAATTTTTGAAGTGTTTGTTCTATGTCTGTGAAATATGCCATTGGAACTTTAATAGGTATTGCATTGAATCCGTAGATTGCTTTGGGAAGTATGGACATTTTGATGATGTTAAGTCTTCCGATCCATGAACAGGGTATGTGTTTCCATTTGTTTGTGTCTTCCTTGATTTCTTTCTTCAGTGTTGTGTAGTTTTCTGCATACAGGTCTTTTACCTCCTTGGTTAGGTTTATTCCTAGGTACTTTATTTTTCTTTTTGATATATTGAATGAAATTTTTTTCTTGATTCCTGCTTCTGTTGTTTCATTGTTGGTATACAAAAATGCCTTTGATTTCTGTATATTGACTTTGTATCTGTCTGTTTGGCCAAATTCATTTATTAGGTCGAGCAGTTTTTTGGCCGAATCTATAGGATTTTCTATGTATACTATCATGTCATCTGCAAACAATGATAGTTTTTTTCTTCCTTTCCAATTTGGATGCCTTTTATTTCCTTTTCTTGTCTAATCGCTATGGCTAAGACTTCCAATACTATAATGAATAGAAGTGATGAAGGTGGACAACCTTGTCTTTTCCTGATCTTAGTGTAAAAGATTTTAGTTTTTACCCATTGGGTATGATGTTGGCTGTAGGTCTCTCATATATGGCCTTTATTATGTTGAGAAATGCTCCCTCTATTCCCACTTTGCTGAGTGTTTTTATCATAAATGGGTGCTGTACCTTATCAAATTATTTTTCTGCATCTATTGATAGGATCATGTCATTTTTACCTTTCCTTTTGTTTATGTGATGTATTAAATTTACTGATTTGCAAATGTTAATCAATCCTTGCATCCCTGGGATGAATCTCACTTGGTCATGGTGTATGATCTTTTTAATGTGTGGTTGGGCACGTTTTGCTAATATTTTTTTGAGTAATTTAGCGTCTATGTTCATCAGTGATATTGGCCTGAAGTTTTCTTTCTTTGTTCGGTCTTCATCTAGACTTGCAATGAGGATGATGCTGGCTTCATAAAAAGAGTTTGGGAGTCTTCCATCATTTTGGATTTATTTAAATAGTCTGTGAAGGATAGGGGTTAGCTCTTCCTTAAATGCTTTGTAGAATTCTCCTGTGAAAACATGTGATCCAGGGCTTTTGTGTGTCGGGAGTTTTTTGATTACTGCTTCATTTTCATCTGCTGTTATTGGTATGTTCAGGCTTTCTGCTTCTTCTTCGTTGAGTTTGGGAGATTATATTTTTCTAGAAACTTGTCCATTTCACCTAGGTTTTCAAATTTCTTGGCATACAGTTCTTCATAGTAATTTCTTACAATCCTTTGTATTTCTGTGGTATCAGTTGTAATCTCTCCTCTTTCATTTCTGATAGTGTTTATTTGAGTCCTGTCTCTTTTTCTCTTGATGAGCCTACTTACAGGCTTGTCGATTTTGTTTATCCTTTCAAAGAATAACCTCCTGGAATCACTGATCCTTAGAACTGTGCTTTTAGTCTCCATGTCATTTAATGCTACTCCGATCTTGGTTATTTCCTTTCTTCTACTTTCTCTCAGCTGTCTTTGTTGTTGTTCCTCGAGTTCTTGAAGGCATAGGGTTAGGTTGTTTATTTGAAATGTTTCTATCTTTTTTAGGTAGGCTTGTATTATGATGAACTTCCCTCTCAGGACTGCCTTTGCTGTGTCCTATAAGTTTTGGGTCATTGTGAGTTCATTTTCACTTGTTTCCAGAAACTTTTTCATTTCCTCCCTAATTTCATTCTTTACCCATTCATTGTTTAATAGCATGCTATTCAATCTCCATGATTTTGAGTGTTTTGGGTTTTCCCCCTGGGGTTGGTTTCTAGTTTAAATCCCTTGTGGTTGGAAAAAATGTTTGGTATGATTTCAATTTTCTTGAATTTGTTGAGGCTTGTTTTGTGTCCTATCATGTGGTCTATCTTTGAAAATGTTCCATTTGCAATAGAAAAAAATGTGTATTTAGTTCCTTTGGGATGAAGGTCTCTGTATATATCAGTTAAGACCAATTCATCAAGAATATTGTTCAATGCCAGAATATCTTTGTTTATATTTTGTTTGGAAGATTTGTCCATTTTTACTGTGGGGCATTAAAATCCCCTACTATAATTGTGCTGCTGTCAATATCTTTCTTGAAGTCCTCTAAGATTTTCTTGATGTATTTATGTGCTCCTCCATTGGGTGCATATATATTTACAATGTTTATGTTTTCTTGGTGGATTCTACCCTTGAGTATTATGAAGTGACCTATCAGGTCTCTTTTTATGGCTCTTCTTTTGAAGTCTATTTTGTCTGATATGAGTATTGGTACCCCGGCTTTTTTTCTCTGTTCATTTGCTTGGAAAATTTGTTTTCAGCCCTTCACTTTGAGTCTGTGTAGGTCTTTTCTTCTGAGGTGGGTCTCTTGTAGGCAGCATATGTGTGGGTCATGCTTTCTTATCCATTCACCTATTCTATGTCTTTTGATTGGAGCATTTAATTCATTTACATTTAAGGTTATTATTGATAGGTATTTATTCATTGCGATTTTTGTACCTGTCTCTCCCCCTCTCTCTCTCTTCTTCTTTCCTTTCTTTGAAGCAGTCCCTTTAGTATCTCTTGCAGAATTGGTTTGGTAGAGGTGTATTCTTTTAGACTTCTTTTGTCTGGGAAGCTCCTTATTTGGCTTTCTATCTTGATTGAAAGCCTTGCTATGTAAAGTAGTGTTGGTTGCAGCCCTGGCTGGTGTAGCTCAGTGGATTGAGCGCGGGCCTGCGAACCAAAGGATCGCGGTTCGATTCCCAGTCAGGGCACATGCCTGGGTTGCCAGGCCAGTTCCCGGCAGGGGACATACAAGAGGCAACCGCACATTGATGTTTCTCTCCCTCTCTCCTTCCCTTCCCCTCTAAAGATAAATAAATAAATAAATAATAAAAATAAATAAATAAAATATAAAAAAAAAAGTAGTGTTGGTTGCAGACCTTTTGTTCTCATTACTTGGAATATTTCTTGCCATTGTCTTCTGGCTTTGAGTGTTTCCATTGATAAGTCAGCTGCTAACCTTTTCAGGGCTCCCTTGTATGTGACTTCTTTTTTCTCTCTTGCTGCCTTTAAGATTCTCCCTGTGTCTTGGAATTTTGCCATTTTAATTATGATGTGTCTTGAAGTTGGCCTATTTGGTTTCCTATTGATTGGGACTCTGTGTTTCCTGGATTTGTGTGACTTTTTCTCTCATCAAATTAGGGAGGTTTTCTCTTGTTACTTTTTCAAATAGGTTTTCTATCCCTTGCACTTCTTTTTCACCTTTTGGCATCCCTATTATACAGATATTATTACGTTTCATATTGTCTTGCATTTCTCTTAATCCCTCTTTATTTTTTCTGAGCCTCTTTTCCTTTTCTTTCTCTTTCTGGGTTTTTTTTTTTTTTTTCCTACTTTGTCCTCCATCTTGCTGATCCAATCTTCTGCTACATCAATTTTGCTTTTTTTTCCTTCTACTGTGTTCTCCAGTTCGGACATTGTATTCTTCATTTCCTCTTGGTCCTTGTTGATAGTTTCTATTTTCTTTTTCATGTTGATATTGTTTGCAGTGAGTTCATTGTAGCTTCCCTGTAGTTTCTGGTTGCTCATTGAGAGCTCATGGAGCTTCCTGAAAACCATTGCTTTGAACTCAATATCTGATAGTTGCGTTGCCTCCATTTCATTTAGCATTCTTTCTGGGGCTTCCTCCTTTCCTTTCATTTGGGGATTATTCCTTTGTCTTCCCATTGTTTGTGAGACTCTTCTTGTTAGTGTCAGCTTCTTAAATTGATCTGTTCCAGCTCCGTGGGTTTATGGTGTGAACTTCTGTGGTAGAATACCTGTGAGTTTCAGTGGTTCATTCTCCTTCGGGTGGCCTGGTGTTCATAGCTTCCACGGTCTCAGCTTGGGATGACCCCTCTTTAGGTCCATCTCTGGTTTTGTCACATTTACAGGGTTTTTTTTTGGGGGGGGTGTCACCCCGGGTATTTAAAAAGAAAAAAAATGAAAAAAGAAGAAAAAAAAGGAAGGAAGATGAGATAAAATTGGAAAGAAAGGAAGCAGGAATAAATCGAGAAAGATGTAAAGAGAAGCAAAAGGAAGTGAAGGATAAAAAATATATAAATAATTTAAAAATAAAAAAATATATAATTAAAACAAAATAAAATACCCACAAAAAGAAAAAAACAAACAAACCACCCCCCCCCAAAAAAAAAACGAAAAAGAAAACAAAATAAAAATCCTCTTGCTGTTTTCGAAGAAGCCAAACTGGTTTTTCTGGTCTTGTTGGCTGCAACAGGCTGAGGGTTGACTGGTACTGCTTTTCTCCCTGTTCCTCACTCAGCTTTGGGCTACTGTCCTCAGTGCCAGCTGTGCACTCTCCCCAGGGCTAGCAGTGCACTCTCCGTGCAGAGCCTTGAGTGTGATTTCTGATCCTCCTGTAGAGCAGACACATTCCTGAGTTTATCGGTTTGAGCTGGGATCTCTTACAGATCGAGCCCTCCCTGAGTTTGTTGCTGTGAGCTCCAGGTCTCCTACAGGGCACATGCACCTACCCCAGTCTAAGGGCATGGGCTCTGTTAGTTTCCCGAGTTGTGAACACTCACCCTAAGTTCACGCATGCGAGCTTCATGTCTTCCACAAAGCCCCCTCCTCCGGTCGCAGGGCCGCCTCCAGTCGCAGGGCCACCTCCGGTAGCTCGGCCATGTCTAGTCAGTCGCGGGCAGCCTCTGGTCGGTCACAGAGACTCCTCCGGTCAGTCATAGAGCCAACTCTGGTCACAGGGCCATCTCCATTTGGTTGCAGGGCTGCCTCCATCCTGGTCCCAGGGCTGCCTCTGGTTAGTCACAGGGCCGCCTTCGGTCAGTTGCAGAACCACCTCCGGTCGCAGGGCCTCCTCCATCCTAGTCCCAGGGCCTCCTCTGGTCTCTTAGCTGCCACATCTGGTTTTCTAATGTCCGCTATAGATTTTGATGTTCTATTTTCGTATATGCTGTGGTACTGTTGGCTCTCTGCTCTGTTCCTCTGTAGATCAGCTAGGTTTTACTCCCATGTTCAGGGTGAAGTGGAATCTGCCTCCTTCTACCATGTTGCCATCTTGAATCCACCTATTTTTTGAATTTTTAAAAAATTTTATTTTAATTGTTGTTCATGTACAGTTTTCTGACTTTTACTCACATCCCAGCCCACCCCCCAGTGCTCCCCACCTCCCTCACATTTCCACCCCCCTTAGTTTTTATCCATGTGTCCGTTATACTTGTTCCTGTAATCACTTATTTTTTCTGATATGAGTATTGCTACCCCATCTTTCTTTTCCTGTCCATTTTCTTGGAATATTTGTTTCTAGCCTTTCGCTTTCAGTCTGTGTAGGTATTTTGTTCTGAGATGGGTCTCTTATAGGCAGCATATGATTGGGCCATGATTTCTTATCCATTTAGCTACCCTATGACTTTAGATTGGTGCCTTTAATCCGTTTACATTTAAGGTTATCATCAATAATTACTTATTCATTGCCATTATTTTGTACCTGTGTTCCTCTCTTTCTCTCTAACTGTTTTTCTCCTTGTTCTTAAGGAAGACACTTTAGGATCTCATGGAGAGCTAAAATGAGGTGTATTTAAATGACGTGTATTCTGTTAGACTTCTTTTGTCTGGAAACACCTTATTTAGCCTTCCATTTTAATTGAAAGGCTTGGTGGATAAAGTAGTGTTGGTTGCAGGCCTTTGCTTTTTATTACTTGGAATATTCCTTGTCAATCTCTTCTGGCATGGAGTGTTTCCATTGAGAAATCAGCTGCTTATCTTATTCGGGCTCCCTTGTAGGTGACTTTCTGTTTCTTGCTTGCTGCCATCAAGATTCTCTCTTTGTCTTGGTATTTTGCCATTTTAATTATGATGTGAAGTGGGCCTCTTTGGGTTCCTCTTGATTGGGTCTCTCTATGTTTCCTGGATTTGTGTGTTTTCTCTCATGAAATTAAGGTAGTTTTCTATTATTACTTTTCAAACAGGTTTTCTATCTCTTGCTCTTCTTCTCCTCCTTCTGGTATCCCTATTATATGAATATTATTATGTTTCATGTTTTACTGAATTTCCCTTAACTACTCTTCATTCTTTCACTCTTCCTTCTTCATTATTTGAGTCTCCTTTCCTTTTCTTGCTCTTTCTCAGTGTTTTTTTCTACCTTATCCTCCAGCTTGGTGATTCGATCCTCTGATTCATTCAGCCTGCTTTTGAGTCCTTGTACTGTGCTCTTTAATTCAGAAATTTATTCTTCTTGGCCCTTGTTGATAGTTTCTATTTACTTTTTCAGGTTGATACAGTTTGCAGTGAGTTCATCATAGTTACCCTGTAGTTTTTGGTAATTCTCTGTGACCTCATTGAGCTTCCTTATAACCATTGCTTTGAACTCAATATCTGATAGTTGACTTGCTTCTATTTCATTTTGCATTCTTTCTGAGGCTTCTACCTTTCCTTTCGTTTAAGCTTTGTTTCTTTGTATTCTCATTATTTTTGAGACACTTCTTGTTAGCCTCTGCTTTTTAAATTGATCTGTTCTGACTCCCTGGGTTTTTGGTGTGAACTTCTATGGTAGCAGACCTTTGAGATTCAGTGTTGTGTTCTCCTTGATCGCTTGAACTTGCTGATCTTGGTCTGTCATTTATGTTGGCTCTGTGTTTGTATTTGGGTTTTGATTGTTGTTGGGTCTTTCTTTGGTGGGTCCTTCCCTCCAGCTGGCTAACTGAGGGTCACTCTGTCCACCACGTCTTGTATGATGTTGTGTAGGTGCAGACAGGTTGTATCAAAGCTGGTTCTTCTGTCTACCCAAGGTTTTGAGGCTTGTCTATTGCTCTTGTTCAGTTATTTGTCCTGGGGAATTTCTCCATCATTTAGTTGTAATTCCATATTGGTCCTTGTGGAGTTTAGTGTGGCTTCCACTCACTCCTTCACCTTCTTCCATTATTATCTCTTGGTGGTTCCTTTGTTGTTGGATTTCCTCTTTCATCAGGTATACTGCTGTTCACAGTTCCCACCCACTCTTTTATGTGATCAATGAAGAGGGAAGAAAAAATGGATTAAGACAATGGGAGTGTGTTCTATAGTATTTAAAGTACCAACCCATAGAGAAGAGATAGGAGATCCTTTGGATATGCCCAGGGTTAACCATTGTATTTCACTCAACTAGTCACTTTTTAGGAATGGTGGAAAAAAGATAAGACTTTTGTTAGGGAGGTGAAGGATTGTGAGTGGGATCTAGAAAGCAGTGGCCTTGTGGGAGGTCAGATTATGAGATGTTGTGAGAGTAAAGCATAGAAAACATGCAGTGTGTGAGAGAGAATAGAGTTAGCCACAACAGTAACAAAGTTCTAGAAACAGTGACATGAACTAAGATCCTGGAGGGTTGCTATGTAGTATTTACAAGTGTATGGAACAGCAATTATTTATAATAGTAATGGAGCAACAATAGTATGGCAGAATCTATGCGATCTGAATAAAAAGAGTGGGAATCACATGACCTAGAGTAGTGTGCTATTGGAACACAATTGAAAGGAAAGATGGAATATTAAAAATACACCATGAGAGAGAATGAGGAAAACCAGTCAAACAATGGAATTTAACAAACCAAGCAAAGAAGACTGAACAGAAAGAGGAGAAATAAAAAAAATACTAATAAAATAAAAGATGTAAAAATAATGAAAAGATATTACAAATATATAATAACTTGCTAGTTCTCTAGAATAGCGAAGTGAAATTTGTCTCACTGTCTCAGTTGTTGGGATGACCCCTCTTTGGGTCTAACTTTTGTCCTTTCACATCTTTATGTTTTATTGTCTCACTTATGGTGATGAAAAAAAAAAAAGGAAGAAAGGTAGGGAGAAGGAATGAAAAAAAAAAAAGCCCCCTGCTGGCTTCAAACCAGCCAAGCCAGTTCTGGTGGTCTTCCTTGCTGCATCAGGCTGAGGGGGTGGGGGATTGGTTCTTCTTTTCTCCTTTCCTGTGGTTTTGTAGGGGTGGGAGCCAGGTCTGAGCAGCACTCTTCACAGTTGCCCAGCCTCCAGCCCAGTTCCTCAGTTCACTTCTGGGCCCCCAGAGCTTTTCTGCATGTATCCTATGCCTTCAGTCCACCAGTTGTGCTGTCCTTGAGTTGCACCAATTTATGGGCAACTCACACACCACCTTCTCATTATTTGCTGTCCTAGATGCTAGGGACTCTCAGTCTCTGTAGGGTAGTTTGGCTTCCCCACTGAGTTAAGTCTTTCTGGGGATTGCTGACTCCCTGAGCCCTGCTGCTCTCCTCTGCAGGGGCATCTCTGCCTTCCTCTTTGTGAGCCAGTCAGCCCCAGCAGGGCAGGGGTGCCACTGTGGCTGCCATGGTAGATGTGGGTGCATGCCTCCTCTGCTGCTGTGCCCAGGTTGGTGGGGACTGGTGTGTGGTGCTTCTGGGTTGTGGGTTCAGTTGCGCTCCACCCCCATGGCTGTGGGTATGAGTACTTGGCCTTCACTGCTGAGGTGAAAGTGCAGTTGCAGGGCAGCAGTGTTGGGTGTGTGCTGGCCTCAAGTGCTGCAGTGGCAGCTGCAGTGGGGTGGGGGGTGCCTGGGTGGGTAGTGCACCACTGGGGTCACAAGGATGGTTAGGTGTCTTCTGCAATTGTGGCCAGGGGTACTGGTGCAGCCCCAGTCCTGGCAGCAAAGGTGGGCCCACAGCTGAGGTTGAGGAGGCTGCTCAGGAGCAGCAAGGGGTTGCAGCAGTGGCTGCTGTGGGGTAATTCCTTAAACAGCCACCTAGTACCTCTTTTTCTTTCTTTTTGAAAATTTTCTCTTATTCAAGCCTGCCTCTCCAAACACGCGCCTGTCCTCTAATGCAGCCCAACTCTTTAACCAGACCGGGGACTATCCGAGTCAGGGTCCATCACAGTCCAACTCTTTCTAGCTGGTGTCCATAGTTTCAGTGAGTGCACATTGACTGCCCCTGTGTGTTTACCACTTTGTCCATATTCCCCCCAGTGATTTTAAGCATCCAGATCCATCCTGGTGCTGCACAAACCTCCTTGTTTGGAAGAGGAGGGAGCCATTGACCTGTCCCTCTCCCAAGAATCCTGTGGCAGACCCAGCTGGCACTAGGCCTGGGGCTGCAGCTGGCTGCCCTGGTCCCCGTGCTGGTCCCAGGGACCTTATTGTCCTGAAGCACTCCCCTTACCATCTGATTTTTCAATGTCCTCTACAGTTTTGGCCTCCAGCCTTCATATATGCTGGGATACTGTTGGCTATTTATTTTGTTCCTCAGAAGACTGGCTAGGTGTGCCACCCATGCACAGAGGGGAGTGGACTCTGCTCCCACCTATCTCACCACCATCTTCCCTCTCCCCAAGACACATTATAATAAAAATGGTGCAGGGTTCCCAGTCAGAGCACTTTCCTGGGGTGCTGGCCTGGTCCCCAGTAGGGGGCACGTAAGAGGCAACCCCACGTTACTGTTTCTCTCCCTCTTTTTCTCAATCCCTTACCCCCCTCTCTAAAAATAAATAAATAAAATCTTTTAAAAAATGGCAAAGGTTAAAGACACATAAAATCTCAAAAGCAGCAAGACAAAACAGTTAATATGACTGTTAGCAGATTTCTCAACAGATGCTTTCCAGGCTATAAGGGATTGGCACAAAACATTCAAAGTGAGGAAAGCAAGGGCCTACAACCAAGACTATCCTAACCAGCATGGCTATCAATTAAAATGGAAGGAATAATAAATAGCTTCCCAGAACAAACAAATAAACAAACATAAAACCCCCAATAAACTAAAGGAGTTAATCACCACAAACCAGTATTAGAAGAAATGTTAAAAGGACTTTTTGAGATGAAAGGAAAAAAAGAGGGACATAACTATAAAGAATAAAAATGAAATAAATACATACCTATCAATAATTATTTTAAAGGTAAATGCTGCAATCAAAAGAAAAAAGGTAAACAAAAAGATAAAGGGTAGCTAAATGGATAAGACAACAAGACCCATGTATATGCTGTCCAGAAGATATCTACCTCGGATTGAAAGATAAACACAGACTAAAAGGAAAGGGATTGGAAAAGATATTTCATGCAAATGGAAATAAAAAACACTGGGGTAGCCATATTAATATAAGATAAAATAGACTTTAAAACAAAGGCTATAATAAAAGACAAAGAAAGACATTACATAAAGATAAAGGGAGCAACCCAACAAGAAGATATAAGCCTTGTAAATATTTATGCACCCAATATAGCAACAGCTAAATATATGAAGCAAATATTGACAGCCACAAGGGAGAAATCAACAGTATTACAGTCATAGGAGGAGATTTTATCACCTCATTGTCATCAATAAATAGATTTTCTTTTCAAGAAAACAGCAGCTTTAAATGACACACTAGAGCAGATGAATTAAACTGATATTTTCAGAGCATATTACCCCAAAGCAGCAGAATATACATTCTATTCAAATGCACATGAAACATTTTCTAGAGTAGACCAAATATTAGGACACAACACAAGTATCTTTTAAAAATTGAAATCATATTGACTATCTTCTCTGACCACAATGGTATGAAACTTGAAATCAAGTACAAAACACACACACACACACACACACACACACACACACACACACACGGAGGCTAACTAACATGTTACTAAACAATGAATAGATTAACAATGGGATCATGTTAGAAGTCAAAAGATACCTTGAGACAAATGAAAGTGAAAACACAATTCAAAATCACTGGGACACAGCAAAAGCAGTCCTACAAGGGAAATTCATAGCAATACAGGTGAACCACAAGAAACAAAAAAATCTTAAATAAACAATCTAATCTTTCACCCAAAGGAACTAGAAAAAGAAAAATAAAAAAGCCAAATGGGAGTAGAAAGAAGGATAATAAAGATCAAAGCAGATATAAATGAAATAGAGTCTATAAACCAATGCAAAAAATTGAGAAAGTCAAGAATTGGTTCTTTGGAAAGGTAAATAATACCGATAAACCTTTAACCAGACTCCTCAATAAAAATGAGAAGACCCAAATAAATGCAATCAGAAATGAAAGAGAAGGAGCCCTGGCTGGTGTAGCTCAGTGGATTGAGCGCGGGCCTGCGAACCAGAGGATCGAGGTTCGATTCCCAGTCAGGGCACATGCCTGGGTTGCAGGCCAGTTCCCAGCAGGGAACACACGAGAGGCAACCGTACATTGATATTTCTCTCTCTCTCCCTCTCTCCTACCCTTCCCCTCTAAAGATAAATAAATAATCTAAAAATAAAAAATAAATAAAAATATAAAAAAAAAAAGAAATGAAAGAGAAGGAGGAGATTTAGGGTTCCAGCCAAGATGAAGGTGTAGGCAGAAATACTTCACTTCCTTCTATAACCAAAAGAAGGATAACAACTAATTTAAAAACAAAGAACACCCAGAACTGCCAGAAAATAATTTGCATGGAAGTCCAACAACAAAGGAGTTAAAGAAACATTTATCCAGACTGGAAGGAGAGGCAGAGATGGGCACCCAGGGTGCAGAGAATATTCATTAAGACAAGGTGACAGACTGTGCAGTTGATCCCACATTCATGTGCAAATAAGCAGGGAAGAACAATAAGACAGGCCACAAAACCCAGGGTTTCAGTATAGAAAACTAAAGACTCAACATCCCTGTCTGTAAAAAATCTGTGGGGTTCTGGCAGTGGGAGAAACTCCAAGACTCACAAGAGAGTTCATTGGAGAGGCCCACAGGGTCCTAAAACATACACAAACACACCCACATGTGAATCAGCATCTGAAAGGGCACAAGCCACTTGTGGGAAGAGAAGGAAGTGATGGTAAGTGGGACCAGAATGGAGCAAGCAGCATTCTTCCCTCCCTGACCACTCCCTCACAGACAGTGCCACAATGCAGCAAAGAGGGTTGTCAGCCCTGGTGAATACCTAAGACTCCACCCCTTACCATGTAACAGGTATGCAGAGATAAAGAAATATGGCCCAAATGAAAGAACGGATCAAAACTCCAGAAAAAGAACTAAGCAACAAGGAAATAGACAAGCTATGTGATGCAGAGTTCAAAACACTGGTAATCAGAAGGCTTACAGAATTAATTGAGCTCAGTCACAAAATAAAGGAAAAAATGAAGGCTACACAAAGTGAAATAAAAGAAAATATACAGGGTACCAACAGTGAAGGGCAGGAAACTGGAACACAGATCAATTATTTGGAAGAAAAGGAAGAAATAAACATCCAACTGGAACAGAACAAAGAAACAAGAATGCAAAAATATGAGGAGAGGCTTAGGAACCTCTGGGGCAACTTTAAGAGTTCCAACATCCAAACCATGGTGAGGTGCTAGAAGGAGAAGGGGAAAAGCAAAATATTATTTGAAAAAATAATGAAGGAGAACTTCCTTAATCTGGCAAAGAAAATAGGCTTCCAGGAAGTTCAGGAAGCCCAGAGAGTCCCAAAGAAATTGGACCCAAGGAGGAAAACACCAAGGCACATCATCATTAAGTTATCCAAGAGTAAAGATAAGGAGATAATCTTAAAAGTATCAAGAGGAGAGGGGAGAGTTACCTACAAAGGAGTTCCCATAAGGCTATCAGCTGATTTCTCAAAAGAAACCTTGCAGGCAAGAAGGGGCTGGAAAGAAGTATTTGAAGTCATGAAAGGCAAGGACCTACATGCAAAAATACTCTATCCAGCAAAGTAATAATTTAGAAAGATAGGACAGATAAAGTTCTTCCCAGATGAGGTCAAGTTAAAGGAGTTCATCATCACCAAGCCCTTACTATTAGAAATATTAAACAGACTTATCTAAGAAATAGAAGATGAAAAATTATGAACAATAAAATGACAACAAACTCAGAACTATTAAAAAGTGAACTTAAAAAACAAAAATTAAACAAACAATAGAATAGGTACTGAATCACAGAAATGTAGATCACATAGAGGGTTATCAACAGGGATGGGGAGGGAGAGAATGGGAGAAGAGGTACAAGGTCTAATAAGTATAAATGGTAGGCACAAAATAGACAGGGAGCAGTTAAGAATAGTATAGGAAATGGAGAAACCAAAGAACTTATATGTACAACCCATGGATGTGAATTAAGTGGAGGAATACCGGAGGGTGGGGGGTGCAGGGCGGAGGGGGATAATGGGAAGAAAAATTTGGGAAAACTGTAATAACATAATCAATAAAATATACTTAAAAAGAAATGAAAGAGATGTTGACAACTGACACCACAGAAGTACAAAGTATTATAAGAAAATACTATAAACAACTATATGCCAACAAATTGGACAATGTGAAAGAAATGGACAACTTTGCAATAAGGGTTGTAATAATTGAAAGATTATTTGTAATAATATACAATCTTTCAAAACTAAATAAAAAAACAGAAAATGTAAACAGACCAATTACAACTAACAAAATCAAAGCACTAATCAAAAACCTACCAGAGAACAAAAGTGAATTTTACCAAACATTAAAAAAAATTAACCTCTATTTTTTCTCATACTTTCCCAAAATATTCAAGAGGAGGGAAATTTTCCATGCTCATTTTATGAAACCAGCATTTTCCTAATTCCAAAACAAGATAAAGACACTTCCAAGAAAGGAAATTATAGGATAATATTCCTGGTGAATATAGCTGGAAAAAATTCTAAAAAATATTAACAATCTAAATTCAGTAATACATAAAAAATATCAAGATTGGTACAATATCTGCAAATAAAATAACATGGTGCACTCTGTAAGCAAAATGAATAAAAATCATATGATTGTATCAACAGATGTAGAAAAGGCATTTCAGAAAGTACAGCACCCATTTATGATAAAAACTCTCAGCAAAGTAGGAATAGAAGAAACATACCTCAATATAATAAGGACTATATATGACCAAACCCACAGGCAACAATATACTGAATAGGCAAAAACTAAAAGCATTTCCTAAGATCAGGAAGAAGACAAGGATATTTTCTTTTACCACTCTTATTCATCATAGTACTAGAAGTCCTAGCCACAGCAATCTGACAAAAAGAAGAAATAAAAGTCATCCAAATTGGAAAGGAAGACGTAAAACCATCATTAATTGCAGATGACATGATAGTGTATGTAAAGAACCCTAATGATTTTATTAAAAAATTACTTGAACTGATAAATGAATCCAGTAAAGTAGCATGATGCAAAAATGAATATTTAGAAATTAATGGCATTTTTATAAACTAATAATAAACTTTCAGAAAGTAAAAATAGGAAAACAGTCACATTTACAGTTTCTTCAAAAATACATACGATGAATTTAACCAAGAAAGTAAAAGACTTGAATTTGGAAAATTATAAGACACTGAATAAGGAAATTTAAGAAGACATGAATAAATGGAAGCATATATCATGCTCATGGTTAGGAAGCATTAATATAATTAAAACATCCATACTACCCAAATCAATCTGTAGATTCAACACAATTGGTACCAAAACACAAATTGTGTATTCCTCAAAGTTAGAACAAATAACTAAAAAATTATATGCCACAACAAAAAAATCCAGAATAGCCACAGGAATCTTGAGAGTAAAAAGAGCAAAGTGGAAGGTATCATGCTACCTGATATCAAATTATACTAACTATAGTAATCAAAACAGCATGATGGTGGCATAAAAACATACATACATGGGGTCCAGCAGAAGTAAGACTTGCTTGAGTGTGGTTGGTAGGGTATGTGAATGTTTTGCACAAGATGGACAGCAATTTGAACATTTCAACTAAAATGTTGTATGGTGTGCTTGAGTGTGATATTGTTGTTACAGAATTAAATGCTTATGATTTTGTAATAAAATATTTTTATAATAAAAAGAGTGTTATTTGTGCTGGAACCTGTATATGTATCTTGGAGATATCAAGATGGCATCAGAATAGTTGGAAGCTACAATAACCTCCTCCAAGGACCAAACTGGAATTACAATGAAATTAAAGAACAATTATTCAGAATAACCAAGTGAAGACAAGCTAAAGAGGAGTCTTTTCACCAAGGATTTGCAGAAAAAGCCACATCGAGACTGGTAGGAAGAGAAGAGACTCTAAAAGGGCTGGTCCTGTTCCCATGGGTGGTGGCTGAGTTTCCAGAAGAGTATGTCAGCTGTAGGGGGTTCCTTTGAAATGTGTGCAGCTTAAACTCCAAGCTGGGCTTTCTGTCCCAGAGCACCAGAGCCAGGAATAGATGCCCACATAACATCTGGCTGTGGAAAGGAGTGGGATTTCTGTCCACCAGGGAGAGACAGAAACAGCTAGAGACACAGGCACTCTCTTAAAGGGCCAACACATAAAATTTCGTGTGCAGCCACTCACCCTGGTCTCTGCCAGAGAGAGGACAGTACAGACTAGAGTCAAGCCTGGGGTTTCTAGCTGTAGGAGGAAAGTGAAAAGACAGCCACCAGGATTGCTATGTTGAGTCATTCTACAACACATCAGTTACCATTTTCCTCAGCTGTAGTACTCCCTTTTGTGCAACATCAGACTGGAGAAAAGTCAGTGCCCTACCCTCACTCACACCACATCACATGGAGCTTGGGCCCTGCTGAGAAGTCAGCTACCTTGACTAGGGGTTAGAGGTTGGGGCCAACTCAGGACTGTCAGTGACTGAGCTGTCTGGCTTTGGGGCAGGGACCATTTTCCCCACTTTCCCACAAACTAGACTGATATTTCCCTTTCATGGGAGATCCAATAGAACCACACTCCTGGCTTTGGACGACCCAACCTCCAGGCTCCAATGCCCCACTCATTTGACTTCTAGTGGCTTCACCCTGCTGAGGTCTGGGAAAAATTTGGGACAGACTGAGTCTTGTGGCTCTGGGGATGGTGGCCACAACCTTCACCTTCCTTAAACCTGAACAACATCTACCTTCCACAGAAGATCCACTAGCCCCATCATTCTATCTCTGCCAGAGGCTCTTTCAGTAATTGAGCCTAACAGACAATTGATATGTAGAGGCAGGTGGAGGTAGATCCCATTGCTGTATCCGGGGACTTTTGCTGACTTTCCCCCATGCCCAGAGCAGATAAAAGCTAAAATTGATGCACACCTTGGTCCTTCCAATGTGCATCCACATAGGAAGGTAGCTACAAATTGTGGACATCTTGTAACTCCAAATATATTGCTGAGGGCCAGGCACAGACAGTATCTGACATTGGTCTACACCAGAGTCACTCCCCAGAGGATCAGAATCAAAAGACCCAGTGCTTAGCTTCAGACAATATCAGAGTAGGAACCAGTAAGATTCACAAACAGTGTATTCAAAGGCAGATCTCAGCAGGCAGTAAAGCACCAACAGAGCAGCTTGCATGCTGTTGTCAGGGTTGAACCTCATGGTAAGCCAGCCTGTGTTATTTCCACACATGAATGGGATGTTAGCAGTCAAAAGTCAATTACAACAGGAAAGCCCACATAACTCATGCAAGAGACATTCCTAGAGCACTCAGTTCAGTTGATCTAGGAAACTGTGCCACCAGGTTCTACAGGACACCTACTACATAAGGTCACCCCATGAAGACTGGGAGTCAGAGAAGATCTATCTAATACATAAAAACAAACACAAAGAGGCAGCAAAAATAGGGAGACAAAGAAACAATTCCCAAATGAAAGAACAGTAGAACTCTCCAGAAAAAGAGGTAAATAAAATTTATGCAAGCTATACTGTTATCAGATATACTGTTCAAAGTAATGATTATAAGGACATTCAAAGAACATAGTGAGAACTATAACAGCACAAAAAAGTACAGAGAAACCATGAAAGAAAACCAGTTGGAAATAAAGAATACCATATCTTACATAAAAATACACTAGAAAGGATAAAAAGTTAGCTGAATGAAACAGAGAATTTGGAGTCAGCAATTTGGAAGATAAAGTAAAACAAAAAAGCCCACTCAGATCTGCATCACAAGGGTACCAGAAAGACAAGAGAGATTAAGGGATCAAAAACATATTGAGGATATAATGACCAAAAACTTGCCTGTGAAAGAAAAATCTACACAGTCAGAAAGTATAGAGAGTCCCAAACAAGATGAACCTAAAGAGGCCTACACCAAGAAAAATGATAGGTAAAATGTCAAAGATCAAAAACAAAGGGAAAATCTTAAAATCAGCAAGAGAAAAACACTTAGTTTCCTACAAGGGACCTCCCATAACAGTGTCAGCTGAATTCTCAACAGAAACTTTTTAGACAAGAAAGAATTGACATTAGTCCGGCCAGGATGGAGGCATAGGTGAACACACTGTGCCTACTCTCACAACCAAAATTAAGGACAACAAATATTTGAAAACAACTAGAGCTAATGGAAAGTTGAACTGTATGGAAGTCCAACGACCATTCATCCAGACTGGTAGGAGGGGCGGAGTCCTGGCAGGAAAGAGTGGAGGTGTAGACCCGGGAACACGGGCGGGCGGCGGTAGCTGGTGGTTCCCAAGTGTGCAGGTGGCTCTCGGACCCCGGGCAAGGGGTGGCAGCTGTGCAGACCCAGTGAAGCCATGCAGGGCGGCTGACTGGCCGGGTGGTCCCACATTCGTGAGAGAGGATGATCTGGGCGGCGGGGAGGTGGCGGAGGGGACTGGAGTCTGGGGGAGAGGCACCATTGTTCCCTCTTGGACCACAACCCAACATACAGCCTCATGACTCAGCGACTGGGCTGCCACGCAGTGGGGAACACCTAAGGCTCCACCCCTCATATGCAATGGCCTCGACCAGACCAAAACCAAACCAAAACAAAAAAAAACCCCAACAAAAATGGCTTAAACTAGAGAACAAATCAAAGCCTCAGAGCCAATTCCTCTAAGCCATGAAGAGATAGTCAACCTATCAGATGCACAGTTCAAAGCCCTGGTTATGAGGATGCTCACAGAATTGGTTGATTTTGCTCACAATTAGATGAAAAAATGCAGGCTACCATACGTGAAATGAAGGAAGACGCATGGGGAACCAATAGAGATGGAAGGAAAACTGGGACTCAAATCAATAGAGTGGACCAGAAAGAAGAAACTAACAACTAAACAGAAAACAAGGAAGAAACAAGAATTCAAAAAAATGAGGAGAGGCTTAGGAAATTCCAAGACATCATTAAACATCCCAACATCCAAATTATAGGGGTCCCAGAAGGGGAAGAAGAAGAGCAACAAGTAGAAAACTTATTTGAACCAATAATAAAGGAGAAATTCCCCAATCTGGCTAAGGAAATAGACTACCAGGAAGTCCAGGAAGCAAAGAGAGTCCTAAAGAAGTTGGACCCAAGGAGGAACACACCAAGGCACATCATAATTACAGTACCCAAGATTAAAATGAAGGAGAGAATTCTAGACTCAGCAAGGGATAAGGGGACAGTCACCTACAAAGGAGTTCCCATCAGACTGTCAGCTGATTTCTCGAAAGAGACCTTGCAGGCAAGAAGGGGCTGGAAAGAAGTATTTGAAGTCTTGAAGGGCAGGGACCTACATCCAAAATTGCTCTATCCAGCAAAGCTGTCATTTAGAATGGAAGGAAAGATAAAGTGCTTCTCAGATAAGGTCAAGTTAAAGGAGCTTATCATCACCAAGCCCTTGTTATATGAAATGTTAAAGGGACTTATCTAAGAAAAAGAAGCTCAAAAATATGACAGTGAAAAGACAGCAAACTCACAGCTATTAAGAACCATATCTAATACAAAAGCAAACAACTAGAACAGGAACAGAACCACAGAAATGGAGATCACATGGAAGGTTAGCAACAGGGGAGTGGGAGGAGGAGAGAGGGGGAAAGGTACAGAGAATAAGTAGCATAGATGGTAGGTAGAAAATGGGGGGGGGCAATAATAGTGTGGGAAATGTAGAAGCTAAACAACTATGATACATGGACATGAACTAAAGGGTGAAATGTGAATGGGAGAGGGTGTGCAGGGTGGAGGGGAATGATGGGGGAGAAATGGGACAACTGTAATAGCATAATCAATAAAATATATTTAAAAAACAAATAAAAAGAATTGACATTAAATATTCAAGGTAATTAAAAAGAAGGACCTACCACCAATATTGCCTAGCAAGGCAATCATTTAACATTGAGGAAGAAGAGGGATCACAATACCTGATACCAAACTGTATTACAAGGCCAGTGTAATCAAAACAGCCTGGTACTGGCATAAAATCAGGCACATGGACCAATGGAATAGAACAGAGAGCCCAGAAATAAACGCAAGTCTCTACAGTCAATTAATATTAAACGAAGGGGACAACAACATAAAATGGAGTAAAAAAAGCCTCTTCAACAAATGGTGTTGGGAGAACTGGACAGGTACATGCAAAAAAATGAACCTTGAGCACCAACTTATACCTTACACAAAAATAAATTCAAGGTGGATAAAAGATTTAAATATAAGCTGTGACACCATTAAAGTCCTAGAGGAGAACATAGGCAGGAAAATCTCAGATATTTCGCCCAGCAACATTTTTTCCAATATGTCCCCTAGAGCAAGGGATGTAAAGGAAAGAATAAACAAATGGGATCTCATCAAAATAAAAAGCTTCTGCATGGCTAAAGAAAACAGTATTAAAATAAAAAGAGAACCAACTGTATGGGAAATCATATTTGCCAATGATACCTCAGACAAGGGTTTGATATCCAAAATATATAAAGAGCTTACATGACTCCACTGTAAGAAGACAAGCAGCCCAATTAAAAAATGGGCAAAGGACTTGAACAGACACTTCTCCAGGGAGGGCATACAGAGGATCCAGAGATTCATGAAAAGATGCTCAGTATTGCTAACTATTGGAGAGATGCAAATTAAAACCACAATGAGATACCACTTCACAGTGGTCAGAATGGCCATAATAAACAAAGTAACAAACAGCAAGTGTTGGAGAAGTTGTGGGGAAAAGGGAACCCTAGTGCACTGTTGGTAGGATTGCATACTGGTACAATCACTATGGAAAATAGTATGGAATTTTCTAAGAAAACTAAAAATGAATCTGCCTTTTGATCCAGCAATTCCACTGCTAGGATTGTATCCTAAGAACCCTGAAACACCAATCCAAAAGAACCTATGCACTCGTATGTTCATGGCAGCACAATTTACAATAGCCAAATGTTGGAAGCAACCTAGGTGCCCATCAGTAAATGAATGGATCAAAAAACTATGGTACATTTATACAATGGAATTCTATGCAGCAGAAAGAAAGAAGGAGCTCCTACCATTCACAACAGCATGGATGGAAGTGGAGAGCATTATGCTAAGCCAAATGACAGGCAGTGAAGGACAAATACCATGATCTCACCTTTAACAGGAACTTAAACAACAAAACAAACAAGCAAGCAAAATATAACCAAAGACACTGAAATAGAGAACAGGCTGACAGTGACCTGAGGGGAGAGGGGAGGGAATTTCAGGGGGAAAAGGGGAAGGGTTTACAGGAACAAGTATAAAGGACACATGGACAAAATCTAGGGGGGTAGAAATGGGAGGGAAGTGGGAAATGTTAGGGGGTGGGCTGGGATGGGAGTAAAAGACAGGAAACTGTACATGAACAACAATTAAAATAAAATTAAAAAAAGAAAAAAGTGAAAAAAATAAAAATAAACCACCCCCCAAAATAAAAAATAAAATTGAAGAAGAAGTAAAGAACTTCCCAGAAGAGAAAAATATAAATTAGTTCTTTATAATCAAATGAGTAGCAGAAAAGCAGAGAAATGTTTTAAAAAATAAAATGACTATCTATGTACCTATCAATTAATAATTACTTTAAATGTAAATGACTTAAATGATCCAATCAAAGCATTTAAGGTAACTGAATTGAAAACAAAGCAAGAACAATATATATTCTGTCCCCAAGAGACCCACCTCAGAATAAAAGATACACACAAAGAGTAAAGAGATAGAAAAAGATATTTCATGCAAATGTACAGGAAAAATGAACTGGAGCAGCAATACTTAAATCTGAAAAACTAGCTGTTAAAACCAATGCTATAGTAAGGGACAAAGAAGGACACTACACAATGAGAAAAGAAAAAATTCAACAACAGGTCATAATACTAGTTAACATTTATACACTGAAGTTTGGAACATCTAAATATGTAAAACAAATCTTGATGAAAACAAAGGGAGAAATTGATAGAAACATAGTTATAGTGGAAAATTTTAACAACCCATTGACTTCAATGGATAGATCTTCCAGACAGAAAATCAACAAGGATACAGTGGCCTTAAATGACACACTAAGTCAAATTGATTTAACTGATAGCTTCACAGCATTTTTCTCCAAAGCAGCAGAGTATACAGTTTTTTCAAATGCACATGGAATGTTTTCTAGCATAGACCACATGTTAGGACACAAAACAAATTTCAATGAATTTAAGAAGGTTGAAATCATGTCAAGCATCTTCTCAGATCATAATGCTAAAAATTATAAGGCTATATTATGAGCCTACTGTAATCAACGCAGTATGGTACTGGCACAGGAACAGACATACAGAAAAATGGAACAGAATAGAGGGCCCAGAAATAAACCCAAGTCTCTATGGTCAATTAATATTCAACAAAGGGGGCAGCAACATAAAATGGAGTAAAAATAGCTTCTTCAACAAATGGTGTTGGGAGAGCTGGACAGCTACATGCAAAAAAATGAACTTGATTACCAACTTACACCATACACAAAAATAAATTAAAGGTGGATAAAAGACTTAAATATAAGTCATGACACCATAAAAGTTCTTCAGGAGAGCACAGGTAGGAAAATCTCAGATATTCCACACAGTAATGATAGGTCCCCTAGGTCAAGAGACATAAAGGAAAGAACAAACAAACAGGATCTCATCAAAATAAAAAGCTTCTGCATGGCTGAGAAAAAAAGCATTAAAATTAAAAGATAACCAAATGTATGGGAAAACGTATTTGCCAATGATACCTCCAACAAAGGTTTGGTTTCCAAAATATATAAAGGACTCATACAACTCCACTCCAGGAAGACAAACAATCCATTTAACAAATGGGCCAAGGACCTGAACAGACATTTCTTCAAGAAGGACATATAGAGGGCCCAGAGACAAATGAAAGGATGCTCAGCATCACTAGCCATCAGAGAAATGTAAATTAAAAACACAATGAGATACCACTTCACATCAGTGAGAATGGCCATCATAAACAAATCAACAAACACCAAGTGTTGGAGAGGTTGTGGAGAAAAGGGAATCCTAGTGCACTGTTGGTGGGAATACAGACTGATTTAGCCATTGTGGAAGAAACAGTATGGAATTTCCTCAGAAAACTAAACATTGAACTGCCTTTTGACCCAGTGATATCACTTTTGGGATTATACCCTAAGGATCCTGAAACACCAGTCCAAAGAACCTATGCACCCCAATGTTCATAGAAGTACAATTCACAATAGCCAAGGTCTGGGAGCAACGTAAGTGCCCATCGGTAAATGAGTGGATCAAAAACTGTGGTATATTGACAGAGTAGAACTACTCAGCAGAGAGAAAGAAGGAGCTCCTACCTTTCACAACAGCATGGATGGATCTGGAGAGCATTATGCTGAGTGAAATCAGCCTGGCGGTGAAAGAGAAACACCATATGATCTCACCTAGAAGTGGAACCTAATCAACAAAAGAAACAAACAAGCAAAATACAACTAGAGACACTGAAAATGAAGAACAATCTGACAGTAACCAGAGATGAGCAGGGAGAGGTGTAATAGCGGATATTGGGGGAGGCATCAAGGAACATGTATCAGGGACATATGGACAATGCCAAAGGGGGTGCATTCGAGAGTGGGAGTTGGGCATAGGTGGGGTGAAAATGGAGACAATTGTACTTGAACAACAATAAAAAATGAAGTACAAATTGGTGGTTACAAATACAGCATAGAGAATATAGTTAACAGTATTGTGATAACTGTGTATGGTATCAGGTTGGTTCTCTAATTTTTAGGGGAATGGCTTTGTAAATTATATAGATGTGAAAACATTATGCTGGAAACCTGAAACTAATATAGTATTAAATGATGGGAAGATGGTGGCAAGATAGGAAGATGGTGGCAAGGTGGGTGGGAGTGGACCCCAGTTCTCCCTGTGGCCAGCTGGAATACCTAGCAGATCTTCTGAGGAACAGAGTGAAGAGCCAATGGAATCCCAGCTTATATGACGTTTGGAGGCCAAAATGGCAGAGGACATTGAAAAACAGAAGGTGACACAATTGTTCTGGGACAGTACGGTCCCTGGGATCTGCACAGGGAGGTAGGCCACTGTGGCTCTGGCCTGGTGCTTGTTGCAGGGTACTGGGAGGAGAGTTAGATCACCAGCTCCTACCAGAGCAGGGACGGCAGCCCAGCACCAGGAGGGACCTGGATGCTGGAATTCACTGGAGGGACTAGAGACGAAGTGGGAGAAACACAGAGGCAGTGTACATCTGCTGGGACTGCGTACACTGGCACCAGAAAAATTGGGATGCCATGCAACATCTGGAGAAGGGAGGAGTTGGGTTGTGTCAGACTCTGACTCGGTTAGTATCCAGATTGGTTAAAAAGTTGGGCTGTGTGAAAAGCTGTTTGCTTGTTAAGAATGGCGGGCAGCTGTTTTATAAGGAACTCTTGAGCAGCAGCTGGCTCACCCTGAGGGTGATTGGAGCTGCATGCCCAGAGACCCAGTGGCTGATCTGAGCCTGGCAGCTCACAGAGGACCTGGGCCAGAGGCTGGGCAATTGTGACTAATACAGCCCAGACCTGGTCCTTATTTTCTCAAAACCATAGGAAGGGAGAAAAGTGAAGCCCAGCGCCTCCTCTTCCTGTGGCATCCAGGAAGACCAGCAGAACTTGCTCAGTGGGTTTAAAGTCAGCAGGAGGCTTGTTATTTTTTCTTTCCTCCCTCCTTTTTTTTCCTTTTTTATTCCTCCCAGTGAGACAATAAGGCATGGAGGTACAAAGGTTCAGAGACAGATCCAAAGGGGGAGCACAAGGCTAACCCCCAAAATTGAGAAACTGAGACAAATGTCACCTTGCTATCCCATAGAGCTGGCATTTTATTGCTTATGTGTGTTATTATCATTATGTTTTACATTATTTTTACCACTTTTTTATTAGTATTTTTTAATTTCTCTTCCTAATGTTTAGTTTTCCTTGTTTTATTTCTCTATTTAATTGCATTGTTTGACTAGTTTTCCTTATTCTCTCTTTTTGTTGTGTTTTAATTTTCCTTCTTTTGCTTCACTTGTGTTCTAATAATGTACTACTCTTGATTGTGTACTTTCTAGTCTGGTTGTCCAAATCATATATTTCTTGTCATATTATTGTTGTTCCAGTACTGTTGTAAATAACTGTAATTCTGTACAATTGTACATACTACACAGCAACATTCCCTGATCTTAGCCCATTTCACTTTAATCCTGGAACATTATTATTTTTGTGGTTAACTCTATTCTCTCACAGTACACCTACCTTCTATTCTTTATTCCCACTATATCTCATCATCTAACCTTGCACAAGCACTGTTTTCTGGATTCAGCCCACAATCCTACCTCCTTAACAAGAGTCTTATCTCTCTTTTACCTTTTATAAAAAGTGGCTAGTTGGGTGAAATATCACAGTTAACACTATACTTATCCAAAGAATATCCTATCTATTCTCTACTTGCTGGTACTTTAAACCCTATAAAATATTCCCCCCATTGTCTTAATCCATTTTGCCTCCCACTTGACACCAATCACATAGAGGAATAGGTAGGAGCTGAGGACATCAGTATACCTGCTGGAGGAGAGAAACCACCAACAGAGGAAACACCAAATGGTAAAAACCCAAGTACAACAAGAGAGACCACACAAACAGAAGACAGGGCACACCTAGAACATCCACACAAGGAGATCAAAGAGACCACACCAATAAAGTCCATAGAAGCTTTACTATAGAAGTTCACCCTACAAAGACAGCTAGCAAAGTGAGACCGTGAAGCACAAATACAAAAAAAAAAAAAAAAAGAGTCACCTGAAATGGGGAGACAAAAATAGAACTCTAATCAAAAGTAATGGAAGACTCCCCACTGAAAGAGCTAAATGAAATGGAGGTATCCAAACTATCAGATATAGAATTGAAATTAATGGTTATAAAGATACTCAAGGAGCTCACAGAAAACTACAAGGAACTGAGTGAGAATTATGTCAGCATAAAAAAGGAAGTAGAAACTATAAACAAGACCCAGGAATAAACAAACAATAAAATCTCAAAAATAAAAAATAAAAACACTAGAGGGAATTACAAGCAGGCTGGATGAAGCAGAGGATGGAATGAATCAGTGAGCTGGAGGACAAAGTAGAAAAAAAAAACCCAGAAAGAGCAAGAAAAGGAAAAAAGACTCACAAATAATGAAGAGGTGGTAAGGGAGCTTCAGGACAATAGGAAATATAATAATATCCATATAATAAGGATACTAGAAGGAGAAAAAGAAGAGGAAGGGATACAAAATATGTTTGAAAAAGTAATGATGGAAAAGTTCCTTAATTTCATGAGAGAAAAAGTCACACAAATCCAGGAAACACAGAGAGTCCCAATCAAGAGGAACCCAAAGAGGCCCACTTCAAGACACACCATAATTAAAATGGCAAAATTCCAAGACAAAGAGAGAATCTTAAAGGCAGCAAGGGAGAAAAAGGAAGTAACATACAAGAGATCCCTCATAAGACTAGCAGCTGACTTCTCAATAGCAAAAAATTCAAAATGATGGAAGACTCCTCAACTCTTTTTATGAAGCCAGCATCATCCTAATCCCAAAACCAGATAAAGACACAACAAACAAAGAAAACTTCAGGCCAATATCACTGATGAACATAGATGCTAAAATCCTCAACAAAATATTGGCCACCCCCATCCAACGATACATTAAAAAGATCATACACCATGACCAAGTGGGATTCATCCCAGGGATGCAAGGATGATTCAACATTTGAAAATCAGTAAATGTAATAAATCACATAAAAAAAAGCAAAGACAAAAATCACATGATCATATCAATAGATGTGGAAAAAGCATTTGATAAGGTACAGCACCCATCTATGATAAAAACACTCAGCAAAGTTGGAATAGAAGGAGCATTCCTCAACATAATAAAGGCCATATATGAGAGACCTACAGCCAACATCATACTCAACAGACAAAAACTGAAATCTTTTCCACTAAGATCAGGAACAAGACAAGGTTGTCCACTCTCACCACTTCTATTCAATATAATATTGGAAGTCTTAGCCACAGCAATTAGACAAGAAAAGGAAATAAAAGGCATTCAACTTGGAAAGGAGGACACAAAACTATCATTGTTTGCAGAAGACATGATAGTGTACATAGAAAATTCTATAGACTCGGCCAAAAAGGGTCTGCTTTAAGAAAAGGAAAAAAAACAAAGAAACCAAAAAGTGTGGGAGAGAGACAGGATCCCATGAAAGAAAAATTGCAGTAAATAGTACCTATCATAATAATCTTCAAACTAAATAGATTCAATGCTCCAATCAAATGACATAGAATAGCTGAATGGATAAGAAATCATGACCAACATATATGCTGCCTACAAGAGACCCACCTCAGGACAAAAGACCTACACAGACTCAAAGTGAAGGGCTGGGAAAAAATATTCCAAGCAAATGGACAGGAAAGAAAAGCCAAGGTACCAGTATTCATATCAGACAAAATAGGCATGAAAAAAAAAGGGCCATAAGAAGACATCCAGAGGTCACTTCATACTACTCAAGGAAAGAATCCACCAAGAAGACATAAACATTGTAAATATATATGCACCCAACATAGGAGCACCCACATACACAACGAAAATCTTGGAGGACTTCCAGAAATATATTGACAGCAACACAATTATAGGAGGGGATTTTAGCACCCCACTGTCAAAAATGAATATATCCTCCAAACAAAATATCAACAAAGGTATTGTGGCATTGAACACTGCCTAGATGAAATGGCCTTAACTGATATATATATAGAGAGAGCCTTTCATACCAAAGAAGCAAAATACTCATTCTTTTCAAATACACATGGACCACTTTCAAAGTTACATGACATGATAGACACAAAGAAGCCTCAACATAATTAAAGAAAATTGAAATCACATCAAACATTTTCTCTGAGCACAAGGAACTGAAACTAGAAACTAACCTCAAGGAAAAAAATCCAAAAAACACTCAAACTCATGGAGATTGAATAGCATGATATTAAACAATGAATGGGTCAAAAATGAGGTTAAGGAAGAAATCAAAATTTTCTGGAAACAAATGAAAATGAACTCACAATAATCCAAAATTTGTGGCACACAGTGAAGGCAGTCCTGAAAAGGAAGTTCATAGCAATACAGGCCTACCTAAAAAAAGATAGATACATTTCAAATAAACACCCTAATGCTACTCCTACAAGAATTCAAGGAACAACAACAAAGGCAGCCCAGAGCAAGTAGAAGGAAGTAAATAACCAAGATCAGAGCAGAATTAAATGATACAGAGACTAAAAGCACAATTCTAAGGATCAATATATCCAGGAGCTCATTCTTCAGAAAGATAAACAAAATCAAGAAGCCTTTAAGCAGAGTCATCAAGAATAAAGAGGACTTCTGGCCAAGATGGAGGCATAGGTAGACACACCGTGCCTCCTCGCGCAACCAAAAGAGGACAACCAACATTTAGAAACAAAAAGACAACCAGTCCTGAGAGAAAATGGAAATATATGGAAGTCTGAATACCAAGGAGTTAAAGTAGACACATTCATCTAGACTGGTATGAAGGGTGGAGTCAGGTGGCTGGGTGGAGATGGTTTGTGGCAAAAAAAGTGGTGACTGGCGGACCCTGGGCATGCAAGGTGGAAGTGGGTGGACACAGCAAGGAGGCAGATTGTCAAAAGGTGCTGGCAGGGAGGGTGGCTGGTGGACTGGGCTGTCCCACATTTCTGTGCAGATAAACCAGGTGAAACTGGGGAGCGAGACAGACCATGCAACTCAGGGCTCCAGCATGGGGAAATAAAGCCTCAAAACACCAATTGAAAACACCTGTGGGGATTGAGGTGCTGGGATAGATTCCCAGGCTCACAAGAGAGTTCGCTGGAGAGACCCACAGGGTCCTAGAACATAAACAAACCCACCCACATGGAAATCATCACCAGAAGAACCCAGTTTGCTTGTGGGAATCAGGGGAAGTGACTGAAATCCAGCAGAGAGATGAGCAAGTGCCATTGTTCCCTCTTGGACCTTTCCCCTATATACAGAGTCACAACCCAGCCATTGTGTTGCCCCGCGCTGGTGAACACCTAAGGCTCCACCCCTTACTATGTAACAGGTGCATCAAGACAAAAAATATGGCCCAAACGAAAGAACAATCAAAGCTCCAGAAAAAATACAACTAAGCGACAAAGAGATAGCCAACTTATCAGATGTAGAGTTCAAAGCACTGGTGATCAGGATGCTCACAGAATTGGTTGAATTTGGTTGCAAATTAGATGAAAAAATGAAGGCTATGCTAAGTGAAATAAAGGAAAATGTACAGGGAACCAATAGTGATGGGAAGGAAACTGGGACTCAAATCAATGGAGTGGAGCAGAAGGAAGAAGGAAAAAAACAAACTGAAAAGAATGAAGAGAGAAGAATTCATAAAAAAAATAGGAGAGGCTTAGGAACCTCCAGGTAATCTTTAAATGTTCCAATATCCGAATTATAGCGGTACCAGAAGAAGAAGTGGAAGAGCAACAAGTGGAAAAGTTATTCGAACAAATAATAAAGGAGAACTTCCCCATTCTGGCTAGGGAAATAGACTTCCAGGAAGTCCAGGAAGCTCAGAGAGCCCCAAAGAAGTTGGGCCCAAGGAGGAACACACCAAGGCACATCGTAATTACATTAGCCAAGATTAAAATGAAGGAGAGAATCTTAGAATCACCAAGAGAAAATGAGACTGTTACCTACAAAGGAGTTCCCATCAGACTGTCAGCTGATTTCCCAAAAGAAACACTACAGGCAAGAAAGGGCTGGAAAGAAGTATTCCACGTCATGAAAGGCAAGGACCTACATCCAAGATTGCTCTATCCAGCAAAGCTTTCATTAAAAATGGAAGGGCAGATAAATTGCTTCTCAGAGAAGGTCAAGTTAAAGGAATTCATCATCACTAAGCCCTTATTATATGAAATGTTAAAGGGACTTATCTAAGAAAAAGAAGATCAAAAACATGTACAGTAAAATGACAGCAAACTCACAGTTATCACAACTGAACCTAAAAAAATCAAAAACCAAAACAAAGCAAGCAAACAACTAGAACAGGAATAGAATCACAAAAATGGAGATGATCATATGGAGGGTTATGAACAGTGGAGTGGGAGGAGGAGAAAGGGGGAAAAGGTACAGAAAATAAGTAGCGTAGATGTTAGATAGAAAATAGACAGGGGGAGGGTCAGAATAGTATGAGAAATGTAGAAGCTAAAGAACTTACAAATATGGCACATGGACATGAACTAAAGTGGGGGAGTGTGGGTGGGAGGGGGCAGGGTAGAGGGGAGTGAAGGTGGGAAATGGGACAACTGTAATAGCATAATCAATAAAATATATTTTAAAAAATTTAAAAAGACAGAGTACCCCAATAAACACAATCAGAAACCAAAGAGGAGAGATTACATGTGATTGCACTGAAACACAAAGGATTGTAAGAAATTACTACAAAGAACTATATGCCAAGAAATTTGAAAACCTAGGTGAAATCCACAAATTCCTAGAAAAGGATAATCTGCCAAAACTGAATGAAGAGGAAGCAGAAAGCCTGAACAGACAAATAGCAGCTGATGAAATTGAAGCAGTAATAAAAAAACTCCCAAGTCATAAAAGTCCTGTACTGGACGGGTTCACAGGAAAATTCTATAAAGCATTTAAGGAAGAGCTAACCCTTATCCTCCACAGACTATTCCAAAAAATCCAAGATGACCAAAGACCCCCAAATTTTTTTTACAAAGCCAGCATCATCCTCATTGCAAGTCTATATAAAGACACGACAAAGAAAGAAAATTTCAGGCCAATATCACTGATGAACATAGATGTTAAATCCCAACAATATATTGGCAAACTACATCCAGCAATACATTTAAAAGATCATACTCCATGACTAAGTAGGTTTCATCCCAGGGATGAGAGGATGGTAAAATATTCACAAGTCAATAAATATAATACATCGCATAAACAAAAGAAAGATCAAAATCACATGGTCATATCAATACATGCAGAAAAAGCATTTCATAAGGTACAGCACCCACTTATAAATACACTCAGTAAAATGGGAATAGAGGGAGCATTTCTCAACATAATAAAGGCCATATATGAGAGACCTACAGCCAACATCATAGTCAATGGGCATAAACTAAAATCTTTCCCACTAAGATCAGGTACAACACAAGATTGTCTACTTTCACTAATTCTATTCAACATAGTATTGGAAGTCCTAGCCACTGCAATCAGACTAGAAAAGGAAACTAAATGCATCCAAGTGGGAAAGGAGGAAACAAAGCTGTCATTGTTTGCAGATGACATGATAGTATACATGTAAAATGCTATAGACTCTACCCCAAAACTGATCAACCTAATAAATGAATTTGGTAAAATAGTGGGATACAAAGTCAATATTCAGAAATCAAAGGCATTTTTGTATACCAACAATGAAATATTAGAAACACAAATCAGGAAAAAATCTCATTTGATATATCAACAATAAAAATAAAATACCTAGGAATAAACCTGACCAAGGAGGTAAAAGACCTGTACTCAGAAATCTACACAACACTGAAGAAAGAAATTAAGGAAGATACAAATATATGGAAGCATATACTACATTCATGGAATGGAATAGTTAATGTCATTAAAATGTCCATACTGCCCAAAGCAATCTACAGATTCAACTCAATCTCTATTAAAATACCAATGATGTACTTCACACATTTAGAAAAAATATTTCAAAAATTTATAGGGAACCATAAATGACCCCGAATAGACTCAACAATCTTGAGAAAGAATAACAAATATGAGGCATCACAATAACTGACAAGAAGATATATTACAAGGACACTGTAATCATAATAGTCTGGTACTGGCATAAGGACAGATACATAGACCAATGGAACAGAATATAGAGCCCAGAAATAAACCCAAGTCTCTATGGTCAATTAATATTTGAAAAGGGGGCAGGAGCATAAAGTGGAATAAAAATAACCTCTTCAAAAGATGGTTTTGGGAAAACTGGACTGGTACATGCAAAAACACGAAATTAGACTACCATCTTACACCATTCACCAATAAACTCAAAATGGATAAAAAGCTTAAACATAAGTGTGACACCATAAAAGTCTTAGAGGAAAACACAGCTAGTAAAATTTCAGATATGCCACACAACAATGTTTTTGCTCATATGTAATCTAGGGCAAAGGAAATAAGGAAAGGCTAAACAAATGGGACTACATCAAATTAAAAACCTTCTACATAGCTAAAGAAAACATGATCAAAATGAAAGGGGAATGAACCATATGGAAAAACGTATTTGCCAATGACACCCAAGACAAGGGTTTGATCTTTAACATATATAAAAAACTCAGACAACTCTATGCCAGGAAGATAGACAATCCAATTTAAAAAATGGACAAAGGACCTGAACAGTCACTTTTCCAAGGAAGGCATACAGAAGGATCCATTGTCATATGAAAGAATTCTCAACATCACTAGCCATCAGAGAGATGCAAATTAAAACCACAATGAAATATCACTTCACAATGCTCAGAATGGCCATCATTAAGAAATCAACAAACAAAAAGTGCTGGCAAAGTTGTGGAAAAAAGGGAAGTACATGGTTGGTGGGAATACTGACTAGTGCAGCCACTATGGAAAACCGTATGGAATTTCCTCATAAAACTGAAAATGCAACTGAATTTTGATCCATTGATTCCACTCCTGGGATTATACCCTAAGAATCCTGAAACACCAATTCAAAAGAACCTATGCACCCCAATGTTCATAGCAGCACTGTTTACAATAGCCAAGTGCTGGTAACAGTCTAAGTGCCCATCAGTAAACGTGTGGATCAAAAAACTGTGGTACATTTTCACAATGGAATATAACACAGCTGAAAGAAAGAATGAATTCCTACCTTTTGCGACAACATGGACAAAACTGGAGAATATTATATTAAGTGAAATAAGCCAGTTAGTGAAAGACAAATACCATATGATCTCACCTATGAGAAACCTAATGAACAAGACAAACAAACCAGCAAAATAGAACCAGAGGCATGAAAACAAGCAACAGGCTACAGCAACCAGAGGGGAGATCAGAAGGGACAAGGGGGAAATGATGGGGAAGGGTCTAGTTAATGAACAGGTATAAATGACCCACAGACATGGACAACAAACAGGGTTGGCTTTGACTGTAGGATGGGGGCTAAATAGGGCAGGGGAAAGCAACAGTGGAAAATTGGGACAATTGTGATAGAAGAACAGTTAAGAAATAAAATCATATTAAGCATCTTCATTTCTGTGAATGCAATGGTTTGAACATAGAAATTCAGTAAAAATCCCTTAAAAACATATGAAAGCTATACTATGGTACATTTACGCAATGGAATTCTATGCAGGAGAAAGAAAGAAGGAGCTCCCACCATTTGCAACAGCATGGATGGAACTGGAAAGCATTATGCTAAGTAAAATATAAGTCAGGCAGTGAAAGACAAATACCATATGATCTCACCTTTAATGGGAACCGAAACAACAAAACAAACAAGCAAAATATAACCAAAGACACTGAAACAGAGAACAGGCTGACAGTTACCAGAGGGGAGAGGGGAGGGAATTTCAGGGCAAAAGGTGAAGAGTTTACAGGAACAAGTATAAAGGACACATGGACAAAAACAAGGGGAGGGGGTGGAATTGAGAGGGAGGTAGGGAGGGTTGGGAGTGGGCTGGGATGGGAGTAAAAGGCAGAAAACTGTACTTGAACAACAATTAAAATAAAAAAAAACACATAGAAGCTATACAAAATGTTACTAAACAATGAGTGGGTTAACAATGACATTAAGTTAGAAATCAAAAGATACCTCGAAATAAATGAAAAGTTAAAACTCAAAGTCTATGGGAGACAGTACAAACAGCCTTTAGAGGAAAATTAAATGTAAATGAAACTTTACGCTTAAGGTAACTGAAGAAAATAACAAAGTAACCTGGACTGAGTAGAAGAAAAGGAATAAGAAAGATCAGAGTAGAAATAAATGAAATAAAGTCTAAATAATGAGTACAAAACATCAATAAAACAAAGAGCTGGCTCTTTGAAAAGATATAAAAAATCAACTAACCTTTAACCAGCCTCATCAAGGAAAAAGAGATGATTCAAAAAATATGAGAAATGAATAAGAAGTAACAGTGACATGAAAGAAACAGAAAGGATTCTAAGAAAATATTATAAATAACTATATGTTAACAAATTGGACAATCCAGAAGCAATGGATAAATTCATAGAAACATGCAATCTTCCAAAACTGAATCAGGAAGAATTAGTTAATATGAACAGACACATTACAATTAGTGAAACTGAAGAAGTAATGAAAAATCTCTCAGAAAAAAAAAGTCCCAGACCAGATAGCGAAGCTCATTTTATAGGGCCAGGGTTATCTTAATTCTGAAATCAGATAAAGACACTGCAAAGAAAGAAAATTATAGACTAAAATCCTGATAAATATAGATAATAAAGTCTTCAAAACTTTAGGAAAGATGTCCAGAAATACATTAAAATGATCATACATGAACAAATGGAATTTATTCCGGGGATATACAGTTACTATAATATCTGCAAATCAATACATTTGATAAACCACATAAAAATGAAGGATAAAAACCACATTTTCATGTCAATGGATGCAGAAAGAGCATTTGATAAAATCCAGCATCAGTTATGATAAAGACTCTTAGCAAAGTGAGAATAGAGGGATCATGGCTTAATGTAATAAAGGCCATATATGACCAACACAGAGCCAAAAATCATACTCAGTAGGCAAATCTAAAAGCATTTCCCTTAAGATCAAAACAAGACAGGGACTTGCACTTTCACCATTCTTATTCAACATAGTTCTGGAAGTCAGGACCAAAGAAGGATAAATAAAAGGCATCCAGTTTGGAAAGAAAGAAGTAATATTGCTATTATTTTCAGGGGACATTTTACTGTATATAGAGAACTCTAATTATTCCACCAAAAACTACTATAACTGATGAATGAATTCAGTAAAGTAGCATAATACAAAATAAATATTCAGAAATCTGATTCAATTTTACACACCAATAATAGACTATCAGAAAGTGAAACTAAGAAAACAATCTCATTTACAATTGCTTCAAAAAATACAAAATATCTAGGAATAAATTTAACCAAGGATGTAAAAGACCTATACTCAGAAAATTGTAAGACACTGAAGGAAGAAACTGAAGAAGATCCAAATAGGTAGTAGCACATAATGTATTCATGGATAGGAGGAATTACTATAATTAAAAATGTCCATATTTCCCAAAGCAATCTATATTATTATTGCAATTCCTATCAAGATACTAATGGTGTATTTCACAGAATGAGAAGAAATATTCCAAATATTTATATGGAACTACAAATGACCCAGAAAAGCCACAATTATCTTGATAAAAAACAAAGTTAGAGGAATCATGTGACCTGATATGAAGCTATATTAGAAGGCCATAGTAATCAAATACATAGCACTGGCATAAAAGCAAACATTTAGATCAATGGAACAAAATATCCCAGAAATCAACCCATACCTTAATTGTTAATTAATATTTGAGGAAGGAAGAAAGGACATACAATGGGATAATGACTGTGTATTCAATAAATGGTGCTGGGGAATTTGGACAGATACTTGCAGAAAAATGAGAGTAGGCCACATTCTTACATAATAAACATGAATAAACTCAAACTGGATTAAGGGGTTAAATATTAGACTTGGAAGCACAAAAATGTTAGAAGAAGACATAGGCAGTAAAAATAGTGGACATTTCTTGTAGCAATATTTTTTCTGATCTATCACATCAGGCAAGAGAAATAAATGAAAAAATAAACAAGTGGGACTACATCAAAATAAAAAGATTTTGCATAGCAAAGGAAGCCATCAACAAAATGAAAACCACTGAATGGATGCCCTGACTGGTGTGGCTCAGTGGATTGAGCGCTACCTGTGAACCAAAGGATTGCCAGTTTGATTCTCAGTCAGGGCACATGCCTGGGTCTCTGGCCAGGTCTCGGTAGGGGGCACTTGAGGGGCAACCACAAACTGATGTTTCTCTCCTTCTCTTTCTCCCTCCCTTCCCCTCTCTCTAAAAATAAATTTAAAAAAATACTTTTTTAAAAAAGAAAAGAAAACCACTGAATGGGAGAACAAATTTGTTGATACATCTGAAAATGCTTAATATGCAATATTTATGAGAAACTTATAAAACTCAACACCAAAAAGAAAGCCAAAAAACAATCCACTTAATAAATGAGCAAAGGACCTGAATAGACATTCCTCCCAAGAGGACATACAGATGGTCAATAGACATATGAAACAGTGCTCATCTTCACTAATCATCAGAGAAATGCAATTGAAAACCATAATGAGATATCACTTCACACCTCTCAGAATGGTTATTGTTAGCAAATTAACAAACAACAAGTGTTGATGAACATATGGAGACAAGAGAACCCTTGTGTACTGTTGGTGGGAATATAGAGTGGTGCAGCCACTGTAGAAAGATGTATGAAGTTACCTCAAAAAAATTGAAAATTGAACTGTCTTATGACCCATCAATTCCACTTCTGAAGTTATATATCACCAAACCCAAAACACTAATTCAAAAGAATATATATGCATCCCTATGTGCATTGCAGCATTATTTACAATACCTAAGATTTTAGAGCAGCCAAGTGTGCATCAGTACATAAGTAGATAAAAAAGCTTTGGATATTCAAACAATGGAATACTACTCAGCCATAAAAAATAAGAAAATCTTACTTTTTGTGACAGTATGGATGAATTTGGAGAGTATTATGCTAAATAAGATAATTCAGTCAGAAAAACACATGTACCATATGATTTATCTTATACATGGAATCAAAAACAAACAAAGTAAAGACAGACTCATGGATACAGAGAACAGACTGACAGCTGTCAGAAGAGAGTTGGTTGGGGACTGCATGAAAAGGATGAAGTGATTAAGCAAAAGAAAAAAGGAAGACTCATAGACACAGACAACAGTTTGGTGATTGCCAGAAGAAGGTGAAATTGGGGATAAGTGATGGTGGAAGAAGACTTGACTTGGGTGGTAAACACACTATACAGTACATAGATGATGTATTGTCAAATTGTGTATTGTCAAATTGTGTATAAAATATATAATTTTATTAATCATTGTAACCACAGTAAATTCAGTTTTAAAAAGTAAACAAACAGAAAAAACCCAGACATATAAATCAATGAAACAGATTGGAGAGCCCAAAAATAAGCCCACATGTATATGGTCAATTGATACTTGACAAAGGAGGAAAGAACATACAATGGAATAAAGATAGTCTATTCAGTAAATGGTGTTGGAAAAACTGGGCACATACATGCAAAAAAATGGAACAAGACCTCCATCTTACACCATATACAAGAATAAACTTAAAGTGAATTAAAAAATTAAATGTAAGACTTGAAAGCATAAAACTCCTAGAGAAAAACATAAGCATTAAAATTTCTGACATTTCTCTTCGCAATATTTTTTTATGATATATCTCCTCAGGCAAGGCAAGTGAAAGAAAAAATAAACAAATGGGAATACATCCAACTAATATCTTTTTGCACAGGGAAGGTAACCAGCAACAAAATGAAAAAATAACATGCTGAATGGGAGGAAATATTCCCCAATGATACATCTGATAAGGGGTTAACGTCCAAAATTTATAAAGAATTCATACAATGCAATACCAAAACAAACAAATGAACAATTCAATTAAAAATGGGCAGAGGTTGTAAATAGACACTTCTCAAAAGAGGATGTACAGTGGGCCTATAGAATTATGAAATGATGCTCAACATCACTAATCATCATGTAAATACAAATTAAAACCACCATGAGATACCACCTGACACCTGTCAGAGTGGCTATCATCAATAAACCAACACACAATAAGTGTTGGTTAAGATGTATAGAAATGGGAACCCTCATGCACTGTTGATGGGAATACAGATTGATGCAGCCACTGTGGAAAATGTTTTGGAGGTTCAAATTAAAAGTGGAATAGCCTTATGATCCACCAATTCCAGTTGGGTATATATTCAAAGAAACACAAAACACTACTCAAAAAAATATATGCACCCCTATATTCACTGAAGCATTATTTACAATAGCCAAGATTTGGAAGCAACCCAGGTTTCTATCAATAGATGGGTGGATAAAGAAGAACTACATATATACAATGAAATATTACTTGACCGTAAAAAGAAAGAAATGTTAATATTTGTGACAGCATGGATGAATCTGGAGGGTAATGTGCTAAGTGAAATAAATCAGTCAGTGAAAGACAAGTATATGATTTTACTCACAAGAAGAATCTATAGAACAAAGTAAATGAACAAACATAATTGAAACAGTCTTGTAGTTACAGAGAACAGACTGATGGTTGCCAGAGGGGAGGGAGTTGAATAACTGGATGAAAAAGGTGAAGAGATTGAGAAGTACAAATTGATAGTTACAAGTAGTCACAGGGATGTAAAGTATGGCATAGCAGATATGGTCAATAATATTATAATAACTATGTATGGTGCCAGAGGGGTACTAGATTTCTTAGGGAAACACTTTGTAAAATATATGATTGTCTAGCTACTATGTTGTACACCTGAAGCTAATAGAAACTAATACTGAATGTAAAGTGTAATTAAAATATTTTAAAATTTTAAAAATAAATGAATAAGTGACTGGGAGAATGAGGCAATAGACAGGGGCAGGGCAGCTGCCTGAGGCTGACTCCACATTTTGTTCAGTTCTGCCTCCACAGCAACTTCACTACAAATGTTCATTCAGTAGCCTATCTGATGGCATCTACAAAGGTTCTAGTTTCTGGGAGAAACAGCTATTACTGCTGTCGTTTGTCAGCTTTGTGTTCTGACCTGGTGATCCTTACACAAGCAGAAGTAATTTAGATGGATTAGAACATTGACTTCTTTTCAAGTGCCCACAGAAACCTTGACATGTAGAAAGCCCAGAAATACACCCATGTCCACATATCCTAATCTAGAAATGTCTATTTTTAAGCAGCATGAGCTTGTTTTCACTCAGGACAATGTCCACCTTGTTAATAGAGAGTTGGATTTATATAGGTGGCCATCTCCTCACTCAGATGTCTTGAGGAAAAGGTACATGAAAGACCTATTTTTAGTGTATCTGATGGCAAATTTTGAGACAGGAAACATGCCTTTCATTTATGGACACAACAAATTTTATTATTAGTTTGATCCAAATTTCACTTTTCAGAACAAGGAAAGGTTTTCAAATTTTGAGACAGGAAACATGCCTTTCATTTATGGACACAACAAATTTTATTATTAGTTTGATCCAAATTTCACTTTTCAGAACAAGGAAAGGTTTTCAGGATAGGTGAATGAATTTGTTCAGGCAAGTCCACAGTAGACTTAAGCAAACACAAAATGTATACCTATTTTCCAAGCTATAATTAATTCATCTTTTCAGCAAAGTTGCTGATTGCCTTCTATAAGCCACACATGTGCTAAGGCCAGGGATTCACCAGGACCAGTGAAACCAGTAAGTTGATTTCACCTTAGAGAAAATGTATGCTCATACACCTGAAGTCAGAGTAAATGGGTTCTTGAGGGTGATGGGATGCAGGAGGAGGGTCAGGCTTGTCTAGAGAAATGCATGACAATTGGCTAGGCTTTCCCCTTGGAGAAATCAGGAAGACTTTCCTTCAAGTAGATAGCAGGCTCAATTCTGACATGGAAGACCACACAGATTGCTACTTCTTTTTTCCTTAAGTAGTTAGAAAAGGGAGAATGTTCAGCTAGAGGAGTATGTGATCTGGTGTCACCCAAGTGGCATGATTTTTAGATTGGTGCCATTTTTTCTCCCTTGTTCCCCAAACTCAGAATACCTGCTGAACCCCAGAGCTGAGGCCTGTCTCCTTAACTTTCATATCTGTAGAAGTGTGGCCTACCGTTTCTATGACAATACCCAGTTGGAGAGTCACTTGGTGAAATCTTACCTAACAGGCAGAACCAACTTGTCATTTCTTGAGATTAAAATTTGGATCTACAGAAAAGGTAAGTTCTCTGAGACCATGGCTTATGGCGTGTGAATGTGGGGAGGAGATAGAGTTGGTAATAGGTAAGGGTTTGAGGAGGTGGAAGTGGACCTTGGAGACTGCTTGTGGTTGAGCTGATTGAAGAGGGCTGCCTAAATGTTAAGAAATGATTCTGGGGACACAAAATATCTGCTTCTTAACTTTTCAGTGTGGTTTTGTTCACAGGGTGTTACATTATTACTCTTTAAATAGAGCTTGAAATTTTTCACATTACTCTGTCTCCAACAAAAACCCATTCACTTCATTCTATGAAGAACACACAATGTTAGTTTTTTTAAAATCCTCACTTGAGGGCATATTTTTTCATTGCTTTCAGAGAGGCAGGAATAGGGTTGGGGGAAGAGCAGAGGAGAGAGTGAGAGAGGGGAGAAGAAGAAGGAGGAGGAGGGTAAGGAGGAGAAGAAAGATGGAAGAAGGAAAAAGAGGAAAAGGAAGAAGGAGGAGGAGGAGGAGAGGAACATCGATTGCTTGCCTTCTCACATGTGCCCCAACCAGGCATCAAGCTTGCAATCTGGATATATGCCTTGACTGGGAGTTGAACCTGCAGCCCTTTGTTCTACAGAATTATGCTCCAACCAACTGAGCCATGCCAGCCAGGACACATATATGTTAATTTTTATCAGGTTTTGAAATCCTGGAAGTAACTATGCCAGCTTGGGCTCACAGCCTTGGTGGGCGGGATACGGGGGTTCGGTTCTTTTTCTTTCTCTTCAGTGTCCTCCATGTTTTTTGTGACAAGCATGCACTGCTTCTAATAAAACCTCAGCAAACTTAAAGCCATCTTAGAAGTCTTACACCAACAATTTTATTTTTCAAAAAGGAAAAGAAAGAAGACAGATTTCTTGGGATAACTTTCCCAAGTCTCCTTGATCAGCATGCCTACTGTGCATTCACTCTTTGAATAGGCCTATCCAGGCTGAGCTGAGCTACAGGAGGCTCAGGAGAGATGGAGCCTTCTGCCACCCATTACCCCACCACACACATATGAGCTCCCAGCAGAGGTCCAGACATCTAATCCATGAAATTCTGCTCACCTTGGACACTTCTAAAGCAGATATTGTGTGAAGGGCCATGGAACTCAGTGGAGGGAACAGGGTTCTTCCTGGGCCTGGGCAAGAGGTGTGTTCAGACTCTCCTCCTTCTGCCTCCTGTGCTGTCTATATCTGATCCTCCATCTTTTTTGGCCTCAGGACCTCCTCCTCACCTCTGCCTTGCTAATCCCAGTCCCACTCAGTAGCAGGTGTAAGAGATGAGTGGCATCCTGCAGTAATTAGTGGGTAGGAGCTCTGGTGTAGAGGAGCTGAGATGAGCAGGGATGATTTCTTTTGATGTCTTTTTACAGCTTCCCCAGGATCCCACAAATTCAGGAACTTTGAAATAGTTAATGAAGGAAAAAGAGATACGTTGTTAGAGCAGTTTTGTGAGTCAGAGCATCAGCCAACTGTTTCCAGTTTTGGGAGGGCCCACATCGTCTTGGGGTTTATATTCTCTGTTCTGATAACTAGGCTATCATTCCTGAAGTATTTGCCTTTGATAGGGAAAAACCCACAAAAGAAAACATATCTTTGGATTGAAGTGTTTTCATTGCTTCATTTTAAATGTGCCCCTCTGGCAGCTTAGTGCTTCACACCCAATTCTCTAAGAGACACAGAGCCTAGCAGATATTTAACATTCCTCTTATTTCCCCAAAGCAACCAATGTCAGCAGTGCTCAGAGCCAACCTGAAATGTCCTGAGCTCCCAGCACACTAGAAGCCCTAAGCAGTGGGGACACCTCCCACCATAGAGGGACCTCTACCCTGTGTCTCAGGCCTGGATACCCTGGAAGATCCCTCCCAGTTCAGGGTTTCTGCCCAAGAAGATTACTTGCTATTTAAAAGGGCAAAATCCCAAGAACCATCTGCACCTCCTTTGCTCCCAGTGTGATTTGAGTTTCCAGTACTCATGTCTGTCTGCCCTGAGGCCTGAGCAAAACCATGGCTAGAGCTCTCTTGGCTACACTCTGCCCTTTGCAATTGTGTAGTCCTTGAAATTTCCATTTAAAATATTCATGTATTTTCCTGTTTTTTTTTTTTTTTTCTTTCTAGTTTTAAAAATATTGAAATGACCAAAATATCTGGGCACTTCTGTCAGGGTCAGCAGGTGAGTGGTCAGAGGCTGTATTTTCTGCAGTGGTGTGTGGTACAGTAGATCTGGAGGAGAGAAGAGTCTGCTGCAGATGGCCCCTCTGGAGCTGGGCTCTCTAGTACCTGGAGCAGGAAGGCAGGGAGGTTCCTCGACCCTCCTTCTCTGTCCTACCTTAGTCCTTCCCTTCCAACTGAGCTGGAGTGTCAGTCCTGCTTTCCTGAGAGTCAGTCATTTTCCTGTGCTCTGAACCTGTCCTGTTGTCACTTCCAGGTTGAAAGTTCACCATGGGCTCACATGTCCTTACTAGACAGGAACCTTTCCGGGATGAGTTTTGGCTATGCTTATCTAAGGACCCCTGTTTCTAGAAAATACCTGGCACAAGGCAATGGTAGTGGTGAAGGTGACAGTCATGGTACTAAGAATGAAATAAAGGTGGATTCCATGTCTCAAGGGCTTCTTCTGTGCAGGCAATGTGGCATATGAGAGTCATTTGATCCTCACAAATATACTTTAGTTAGGTTGCCATGTAACATCCTTAGTCTAACTTCAAAATGCATTGCTCTTCACTCGCTAAGTAGATGGAGGGGTATTGCCAGAGCTGACCTGAAGATAAGAAAGATGTCCATGAGTCACAAAGCGAGTAACAGAGTTTCCATTGCCTCATTCTACCCACTGAGGTCACCACTGTCCCTGGAAGATGTATGTATTTTTTTTTCTGGCTTCTTATTTTTTATTCTTTTTATTTTATTTTAATTGTTGATCTTGTACAGTTTTCTGTCTTTTACTCCCACCCCAGCCCACCACCCTAGCCCTCCCCACCTCCCTCCCATTTCCACCCCCCATAGTTTTTGTCCATGAGTCCTTTATACTTGTTCCTGGATGTACGTATTTTTACAGACCTAGCAGCCACTGTGTGTGGGCATTCTGACTGTAGGTGTCCCAGAAGCCTGGGTAACTGAGAAAGATTCATCTGTCCAGGACCAGCCTATATGGGGCCAGCCCCCTTCTCTCTGGCTCTTTGTTTTGATGGGGCCTCACAGCTGTTCTGAGTGAACCAGGAGCTCATGAACTTGAAGGAAATAGCATAGACTATGCTAGCAATCTAATTCTAACTGCAAAACTGTCAGCTATTTAGGGAAAGAATGGATGAGCTTAGAGTGATCGGTCACTCCCACTGTCAGCAGTGGGGCCCATCTGCTGCTACCCAAAGCCCACAGGGACAGCACCTCTCCATAAGGCTCTACCCTTCCCAGGTGTTTCCTTTATACGTGATTCTGGCACGTGTGCCCACCTCTCCAGAGGTGCGACTACGAGTGACCATTGTAAGAGGTGCGACTACGAGTGACCATTGTAAAACTTTTTCATGACTATAGTTTCCTGCATGTTCAAGCTCTTTTTGTCCTTTCTCTCCTCTCCTGCTTTTTTCTTGGATTCTGAGCCGTCATCCTTCCTGGTGGCTCTTGGTTTCCCCCTGCCTGTGCTTTCTTCTCTGAGTTCCACTCTCTCAAGGAAACAAGGTCTGCCAGTCCGGGGCTGTATAAAGTCACCTCACTGACCACACTGCTCTGTCTCAGGACATACAAGTAGCAAATATTGTGGGCCACTACTGCCAACAGAATGGATTTAAAATTTTGTGTTCAGGGGATCTGTCTGAAATAGACTATAACTCATTTCAAGTCATCTTGCTTTCTCACAGCAGGAGATATGTTAATGACTAGATAGGTGATAGTTTCACTACATCAATACAGTGTTAGTTCAATAGTTACATGGTGACATAATGGATTGTCTTCACCCTGTGATGGCCCTTGTATTCCACTGTGCCGTTGGGAAATGAAGAGCTTTTTTTCCACTGTAAAAACAACAAAATATTAGAAGCAACAGTAATACTCCAGGTAACTTTGCTGTCTTTGCATCACATATGGTGCAGGGACCCCTGTCCAGGGTGCCGGATGTGGGGGGGCTCTGCCCGCAGAGCCCCATCCCTCCATCATGGATGAAAATAAAAACTACCAAGACATGACTGCTTGGGGAGGAGAGGTGGCCAAACTCTCAGAGGAGAATGACCCAGAGCCCCTTCCTCACTGGGCTTTTATTGGGTTCCAAAACACCAGAATACAGGTTTAACATGTCAAAGAAATCTGAGGGCTTAATCTGAGTCAGTGTCTGTCAGGAAAGGGGGTTGCCAAACTTTGGGAGACATACTCATTTCCTCCTCGGACACTTATCACTTAAGTGAGAGCACTCTTAGCAAAGCAGGATTCGCAGGGCTTTAGGAATTCTTTCTTATGCCCGATCACCCAGGGAACCATCCTGGCTGGCACAGGGCTGCACCGCTTGCCCTCACAGTTTCAGGCTTTAAGCCTATTAAGAAGCAGGAGACATCTCCCAGGCGGAAATGAGGACTCGGGCTCTGTCAGAAGAGCCAGGGGGCGAGGGTCCATCACATCCTCTTTGCTGCAGCCCCCCGAGTCCTTCCATGAGGCCTCCCAAGTGGTTGTGTCTGGCTTAGATTGCCCCTCCCATGAGGAGTCTTACCCGTCATTGACTGCCAACCAAGCATTGGGGCCAGAGATGGATGAGGCAGAAGCAGTGCTCCTGCCAGGGAGATAAGCTTTGTCTCCTTAGTAGGTCACATCCTTGTGACAGAACAGACCCAGATGAAATGGGTCCCAAGGGCTCTCTTACACAGCCCACCATGGGGTGAGGGTTACAACTCCTGAGACCAGGCTGAATGACCTGCAACACCATATGGTACAAAAGTGCTCTGATTCAGGTTGGGACATATTTACCATGATTAGCCAAATGGGACTGTTGTGGATGTGTCTGGCCTCCTGTGTGTAGCCCACAGAGTTTACATCTGGAGACACTTCAATAGAAGAGATCCACAGTTCAGAGTGTGAGCAGCCTCAGCTCATAGCAGACTCAGGCTGTGAGCAGTTTCAGAATTGCTACCAGTGTTATGTCCTCTTAGGGCCTGAAGGGAAGTTAGAAACCAGGAATCTCTTGTGGGCAGTGTGGCCAGGGCCTGCTCCTGGATAAGCAGGTGACAGTTGCGCTGTAGACATCATCCAGTGAGGCCACTTGTGCTCCTGGAAGGAAAGCCAGTGCCAGGCCTCGCACTCCACATCAGCAGTCACTTGCCACTTGTGATTACTGAGCACAAAAATGTGGCTGGTTTAAATGGAGGTGTGCTACAAAATGTAAACTGCACACTGGATGTCAAGGAATTGGTATGAAAAAAAGAATGCAAAGTATCTTATTCATAATATTTGAATTGCTCACACCTTGTAATGATATTCCTTTGAATATATTAGGTGAAATAAAATATATTAGTGAAATTAATATTGTCAACTTCTTTTTACATTTTAAAATGTGGCTATCATAAAATTTAAAAATTACATCTATGACTTGTGTTTGCATTTCACATTATATTTCTAAAGGAAGTCCTAATATAGAATCCAAGTAGGTAGCCCTGAGTTGCACCCAGAGATCCATTTTGTATAGGAAGCAGAGGTAGCCAGGAAAGAGTGGGGCTGGGGACCAGGAGTCTGCCAAATGAGACACTTAGTTTAGAACTGGTTTCTACATGTTGTCCAGCCCTACAGGAGTGGTTACGTGATGGCTTGGGTTATTCCCAAGTACTTACACCTTTGGGGACCAAACTCTGTACTTGGGACCTGAAGCCTTGGTGTGGCTCCTTCTTCACCTCTGATCTGCTGTGTAGCTCAGAGCAAATCATCAGAGCAACAACATCTTTTCACCTCCAGTTCTAGTCCTTTGTTATTTTATGAGAGTAAAGAAAGACATGTACCATGAAGGCCACTTGTGAACTGGGGACCAAAGGGGACATAGCATCTGTCAGAACAGCATCACCAGAGTCTGGCAAATAGTTCAGCTCAGCTCTGGTTTGAGTGAACTTTCCAGTCTGGGTGGGAAAGTCTAATAGGTGTGGGCTGCTGTGCAGACCAAAGGGCACTCTGTGAGGTGTTGTAGATTCATTAAATTTCTCCCGAGATGGCCCTCCGTAGTTAATTCAATCTTATGCCTGAGTGTTGGCTGGGGTTGGACAAAGGTGGAACCTGTGATCATGAATGACAAGGTTTAAGCCCCATTTGGAAAAGCAGGGTGAGCTCTTAGGGCACAGTGACAGGGTGATGTTTCTTAGTGAGGCCACTGGCATGGCAGTGAGGATGGTGCACTATATCACAGTACCATCTTTTCTGGGCAGTGACAGGCACACTGCTAGACAACTTACCAGGGCGTTCACAGTGGCACAGCCATATGAGGTGTTGATATACAAGGGAACTAGACCAGAAAACCAAAAAGAAGAAGCTGTTGAGAACCTAACAGATGAGAAATTCTTTATAACATGACCAGGGAAAAAATAGTGACCGAAAGGTTGTGTCATTGGAGACGCAATGCATGACCCGCTAATTGAAAGCTGCCTACCAAGAACATTTGACATCAATACAATTTACTTAACCAAATCACTGTTATTAGTGAGGGACAATGACAAAGAATTATCCTACATGCACACATTTAATTTTGGTGATTATTATTTATGCATGATTTATTACCCCCAGTGCAAAGCACAGCTGGAGGGATCATAGGGATGACTCATGATTCCTTGAGGCCAAATTTTTGTTTTGTTCTGTTTTGCCAAAATGATGGTTTTATTGAAACCCAGGATGACAGTCTGCTCCTGATGTGTCACTAGCCATAAACACATTGGAGGAAATGGAGGGGCAGTGAACTATAACTTTGTTTCTCATGAGAGGTTCAACCTCTCTTTTCTTAAATAGGAAGTTCTAACCAGAGATCTTGAGAAGGACACAAATCTAAGACTTTCTTTAAGATGGTGGTTGCAGACTACAAAGAGGGCACAGTAACATCATGTTACATTCAAGTCATCTGAAATGATTTAATTATCATATTTCTATCATCTCTGGGAAGGCTGCTTTTCCAGGCACACTAAAAAGGTGCATGGCACATTCTAAGGCTGCACAAGAGAATTTGCATAATTGTTATACACAGGGAGCAGTGGAGCAAAGAAGGTCACATTCTTGTTCCTATATGTAATTCTGTACCAAGCAACATTAGTCTCCTTGCTGAAGACTACCCCTTGCCTGTCTCAGACAGAGCTGGGCAGCAGAAGGTGATATACATCATAACATATATATTAAAATAAAATCCTTTTTTATAGAAAACTTCAGAAAAGGATAAGCCTACCATGTATAAAACAATAAATCAAAGTACCAGTAATTAGTAATAAAGATGGAATAATTTAGTTAAGGTAAATTGAGAGCAGTAACTAGTTTCCAAAAAGATTGTGTTCTCTGATTTTCCAAGATTTCCACAGACTGAGAAACCACCTGAATGTGTACTCTGGGTGCCAGAAGGAGATGCCCAAGACTGGCTGGAGACACCTTTGTATGTCAGTCTGCTGGAGAAGCCTCTGGACCATCCACTTTGTCTGGCATTAAGATCCTAAACAGAGAGACTCTGTTTATAACCACAGTGGAACCAAAGTCCCCAGGGAATTTTCTCTGCTAGCACAAGCTTTGTTATTAATTCACTGTCAAGGTTTTCATGAGGCCTTTCTCTTCTCTATCAATTAGTTTTACTGCTTTCTGCCCCCAGAATCTCTGACATTTAGTGTAAATGCCATCTCTGCCTAATTCTTATGGATAGGACTTTTCTTTTTAATTAAATGATTAGGGCAAAGACTACAATCAGAGAGTCTGTCAACAGGGAGGGGGAGGAGGTTGAGTGCCTTAATGGCTCCTCCCACAGTCTCCATCTACCACCCCCAAATAAACAGGGATTCTGAGTAAAAAGTGTACTTTCCATGCAAATGACGATTCAAGATAATCCCTTTCCTGCTCTCACCATTACCAGCTTCCCTTAACTATACTGTTCCCTTTCTGTAAATCCAGAAGCTAGCAATACTTCAAGTGAAAGGCCACCCTTCTTCAAGCAGCTCCAATAAATTCTAGGTCTGCGGAAAGCCCTTAATGAGCTGTCATTGGGTTTCCTATACTGTTCGTAACCCCAGAGGCTTTCATTGGTTTTAATTTTCAATTTTACCTAATGGACTTTTTTATTTTTATTTTTTAAAATAAATTTGGAAAATTCAAAAAACAAAAATTTTTTATTCAAAAGTTAAACTGCCCTACCCTTTAGATGTTCTGGTATGTCATGTTATAACTTTGTGTCATGCCAATTAAATTTGAACATAAATTCATCCCAGTTTTTACTAGCCGTTTATCTTTTTATTATTGTTATTCTATTACAGCTGTTCCAATTTTTCCCCTTTGCCCTCCTCCACCCAGCCCACACCCTGCTCCCATAGTTAATCCCCACACCATTGTCCATGTCTATGAGTCATTTATACACATTCTTTGACTAATTCCTTCCCCTTCTTTCCACTATTCCCCCCTCTCCCTGTCCTCTGGCAGATGTTAGTCTGTTCCATGTTCCCATACCTCTGGTTCTATTTTACTTAGTTTATTATGTTCATTAGATTCCTCTTATAAGTGAAATTATATGTCATTTGTCTTTGTCGACTGGCTTATTTCACTTAGCATAATACTCTCTAGTTCCAACCATGTAGTTGCAAAAGGTAGAAATTTCTCCTTTTGTTATGCTGCATAGTATTCCATTGTGTAAATGTACCACAGTTTTTTGATCCATTCATCTGCTCATGGGCACTTAGGCTGTTTCTGGCATTTGGTTATTATAAATAGAGCTGTTATGAACATAGGGGTGCATAAGTTCTTTTGAATTGTTGATTCTTGATTCTTAGGGTATATTTCCAGCAGCAGAATTGCTGGGTCAAAAGGTAGATCCACTTTTAACTTTTTGAGGCAATTCCATACTGTTTTCCACAGTGGCTGGACCAGTCTGCATTTCCACCAACAGTGCACTAGGGTTTCCTTTCCCCCACATCCTCGCCAGCTCTTGTTGTTTGTTGATTTATTGATGACACCATTCTGACAGGTGTGAGGTGATATCTCATGGGGTTTTAATTTGCATCTCTCTGATGGCTAGTGATGTTGACCACTTTTCATATGTCTATGGACCATCTGTATGTCCTCGTTGAAGTGTCTATTCAGGTCCTTTGCCCATTTTTAAAATTGGGTTGTTTATCTTTCTGGTGTTGAGTTTTAGAAATTCTTTATATATTTTGGAGATTAAACCTTTGGCCAATGTATCATTGGCAAATATGTTCTCCTGTAGAGTCATTTCCTTTTTCATTTTGATGATGGCTTCTTTGTACGGGACCAATAAAGACCCCAAATAGCCTCAGCACTCTTGAGAAGAAAAAACAAAGTTGGAGGGATAACAATACCTGATATAAAACTATACTACAAGGCTACTGTAATCAAAACAGCCTGGCACTGGCATAAGAACAGATATAGATCAATGGAACATAATAGAGAGCCCAGAAATAAATCCATGTCTCTATGGTCAATTAATATTTGACAAAGGGGACACGAGCATACAATGGAGTAAAAATAGTCTCTTCAATAAATGGTGTTGGGAAAACTGGACTGGTACATACAAGAAAAAACCCACCATGAAACTAGACCATCAACTTACAGCATGCAGTAAAATTTCAGATATCCCACCTAGCAATATTTTTGCCAGTGTATCTCCTAGGGTAAGGGGAATAAAAGGAAAAATAAACAAATGGGACTACATCAAATTAAAAAAGTTTCTGCATGGCTAAAGAAAGCATAGTCAAAATGAAAAAGTAGCCCTGGCTGGTGTAGCTCAGTGGATTGAGCACGGGCCTGCGAACCAGAGGATCGCGGTTCGATTCCCAGTCAGGGCACATGCCTGGGTTGCAGGCCAATTCCCGGCAGGGGACACACCAGAGGCAACCATACATTGATGTTTCTCCCTCTCCCTCTCTCCTACCCTTTCCCTCTAAAGATAAATAAATAAAAATCTTTAAAAAAAAAAAAACTGTTAAAAAAAAATGAAAAAGTAGCAGTTTTTCTTAAAGGTAAGAATTTTCTGGCTAAATGCTGCAATGAGAACATGCAGACCTGAGGGTTACTTCCCCTTCTACAACAGAGCACTGTGGTAACATGTTGGGATATTTCTACACTCTCATTCATCCATGGATAAAATGAGAAGACATCACATATATGGCGAGCATGTGCATGTAAGGGAAGTATCATACACACTATTGATTGTGTATTATAGGTTGTGACTCTTGAATAAGGAGTGGCTTTTAGCTCATGAGTTTCTTTTAGGTAAATGTAATTTTTCTTTGATAAGAAAATTAGTTTTGAAAAGAAAGGACTTAAAAAGTACAATTTAAAATCTGAATTATAAATCTAAATTTTTAGATCTAAATTTATATTCTGCAGAATATAAGTACAGAATGGTGGGAAAGAGAGTGGGAAATATTGCTGGGATGTGTAGAGCCTGCCTTCAGAGCACTTGACATAGTCATATCCCATGACCCTTCTTGCTTTTTAGTTAGCATTTGGCACTTCAGGGCTTATGTTAAAGAAAGAAGAGGCAACTAGGGAGTATAATTCAGGGTTCCAACATGACCATGAATGGTTTATACTTAATTGTTTTTCTGTAGCAATTTCTTCCCATGATCCATGTGGAGGACTGAGTGAAGGACTGGGTATGCCCACCATGAGTCACACTGACCAGAGTTTTCCATGTCACTTCCTCTCTCTGATCTTTTGTCTCCCCATCACCTGTGTAGAACTCTTTAACAGCAACAACATTGTTGCTTTGAAAAGTGTATCCCCCACTCCACACTCATTTGTATTCCATTTTGGTTAAGAGAAGACTAGTTCAGATTCAGTACACAACCATCACTGTGTTGCTACATATGGGGTTTCCCCAACCCTATCTTCCTCTTCACCTCACTTAGCACATAACCTTGTATTTTTTGTACCTTCATGTGTCCTTCTCCTTTCAATAGGCTCTTTTGATGCTAAGGGTATTTTTAAAAAATTATTATAATCTTTACATCAGTCAATACTCTTAAGGCAGTACTTTGCACACAGTAAGCACTTAATAAAGTTTCATTGATTGTACACAATTGCAAATATTTGCAAGTACAAACATTTGTACTTGATATAACTACACATGCAGTTAAATTTTGGGGAAAAATAATAAATCTGATGCTTTCCTTTATCTCAGATTACTCCTTAATTGTTGGCAGTCCCCACTATTTCAACCCAGATCATATGGTGCTCTCACTCTACATGCTCTGATGGTGGTGTTGAGGGGGTGTTCTTCCCATTTTTGTCCTTCATTATGTTTTATAATGACCTCTAATCCGCAGTTTCTGGTGTCCTGTCTGTTCTGCTCTCCACTAGGCACCTCCACATGCATTACCCAGAGGCTATGAGTCCTCCATGCCTCAGATGTACCTACTGAACTCCTGATCTTCCTAAAGACATTACCAAACACCCAGTAACTTGGCCTAGAAACTTTGGAGTTATTCTTGCTTCTTTTCCTATTTCTCCATACCAAGAATTTTGGCTCTGATCTCTTAAATAGCTTTTTAATCTATCCATTCTTTTCTATTCTCTATTCTTCTGAATGCATGATGAGTTAACAATTTTCCTATGTACAACTCCTTAAAGTCTTGAAGATGAAGTCCATATTTCTTAAGCAGATATTCAAGGCCCTTCATCATCTGGCTCCCATTATTGGGCCCACACAAACTCTAATGTTCAGCCACTTTCATTATTCTGTCTCTGAATGTCCCTTGATTTCTTATTTCTTCCTGTTGTTTACTGTGGAACAAAATTTTCATTTACATCCAATGGTCACAGTTCTGGTCAGACTTATAAGATCTAGCTCAAGTATTTTTTTTCAATCTTATTTTTATTTTTATTGTATTTTTCCCATTACTATTAATCTCTCTTACCCCACTTCCCCCAACAATCACCACACTGTTGTTCATGTCCATGATTGCTTTTTACTTTTTGCTCAATCTTCCCACCTCATTAAAACCCCCACTAACTGTTATCTTGCTCTCTGTCTATGAGTCTGTCTCTATTTTCCTTGTTACTTAAGTTTGTTATTAGATTCCATATATAAACAAAACCATATTGTATATGTCTTCTTCTGACTGGCTTACTTCACTTAGCATGATGTTCTCCAGCTCCATCCATGTTGTCAGAAAGGGTAAAAATATTCTGCCATTTTATGGCTAAGTAGTATTTCATTGTCTTAATGTCCCATAGTTGACTTATCCAATCATTTTTTGATGGACACTTGGGCTGCTTCCATATCATAGCACTTGCAAATAACACTGAAGTGAATATAGGGCTGCTTACATTCTTTCGAATCGGTGTTTTGGGTTTCTTCTGATATATTCCCAGAAGGGGGATGGTTGGGTCAAAAGGCAGATCCATTTTTAATTTTTTGAGGTATTTCCATACTGCTTTCCACAGTGGTTGCACCAGTCTGTATTCCCACCAACAGTGAACTAAGGTTCAGTTTACTCCACAATCTTTCCAACACTTGTTTGTTGATTTAATGATGACACCCATTCTGACAGGTGTGAGGTGATAGCTCATTGTGGCTTTAATTTGCATTTCTCCGATGATTAGTGATTTTGAGTATCTTTTCATATGTCTATGGGCCATCTGGATGTCCTTTTGGGAGAAGTGTCTATTCAGGTCCTCTGCCCATTTTTTAATTTGGATTGTTTGGGGTGTTTTTTGGTGTTGAGTTTTGTAAGTTCCTTATAAATATTAGATATTAGCCCCTTATCAAATGTATCATAAAATATCTTCTCCCATTCCATGGGTTGTCTTTTTATTTTGTTGATATTTCCCTTTGCTGTGCAAAATCTTTTTAGTTTGAACGTTAATGCTACCCCAAATAATCTATGGATTCAAAGCAATTCCTATTAAGATTTCAATGAGGAAGAAAGAAGATGGTGGAGGAGTGAATGGAAGCCACACTGACCTCCTTCTAGGAGCAGTCTGGAATTACAACTCAATTGTGGAGAAACCACCTGGAACAAATGAGCAATAGCCAGAGAGAAGCATATAATTTCAGACATACAGAACCAGCTTTAGCACAACTGGTCTGGCAAGAATTGTGGTGGAGACTCGAGAGGGCTGGCTGGGTGCCCACGGGTAGCAGTGCTATTGGGATAATTAAGCAGCTGGTTGGATCTCCCAAAGAAGATTGGGGCCTAAACCCTAAGCTAGGATTACCAGCCTAGAACACTAGAGCCCAAAGAGTACACAGATAACAACCAGTGGAAAGAGCAGCAGGGTTGCTCTCTGCCAGAAACAGAAGGTTGGAGAAGCAAGGGCCACTTAAAGGGCCAACATACAAATTTTCATTTGCAGCCACTTACCCAGGGCTTGGGCAAAGGCAGGGGAAGAGTGGGTTGGAGATGCCTGAGGAGAGATTGGGTATGGAAGCCTTGGGGAGAGAACTGAGACAGTAGCTGCCAGGATCCCGGTGCTGAATCAACCCCCAGATGGCAGCAGCCTTTGTGCTCAGGAAGTCTACTATACTCTGTGTGGCAGTAGCCTGAGGGGAAACCATAGCTGCGACTGCAGGAGGGTCTTTTCCCCAGCCCTTTGGTGCTGAAGCCTGACTGAGCACCTGAAGGCTGAGTCCTAATGACCAGATAAACAACCAAAGGAGACAACCAGAGTCAGTAGATTACTGGCAAAGTTGGGGCAGAGTGAACTAGAGAGACTTGAACAGAGACTGGGGATGGAGGCTTTGGGAGAGAACTGAGAAAGTAGCCTCTGGGATACCAATGCTGAACCATCCCCCATATACAGCAGCCATCCAGCTCAGACAGACCACTCCCCTCCAAGCAGTAGTAGCCTGAGGGGACACAATAATAACCCCCACCACAGGAAAGATTTAGCCCTGCCCTACGGTGCTTAAACCTGACTTCTGAGTGTAGAGAGACCATATTAACACTGGGAGGAGACAGCCAGTGACAGCAGATCACAGGAAGTATTGAACAGGCTTCCTAAGGTCAGACAGGGTCAATATATAACATCACCAGAGGCAGGTCAAGAAAGAAAGGAAAAAAAAAAAAAAAACCAGTGGTGAATACAAGAGACTACCGATATGAAAGCCACTGTGGTCTTCTTCATGATTTGTGATATTTTCTTTCCTGTATAGCTTTATAACATTCATTTCTTGTCCATCAAATTTGTATATATTAAATCACTAGATTTTATACAATAGTGTATTTCAATTCACATATTTTGCTCCCCCTTCACTTAGCCCATCTTACTTTCCTCTTTCCTTCCAGTATTCTCATTTCAAATTTGGTTTTCTCTCTAGCTACAAGTTGTTTCCATACCACACTCTTACTATTTCTCTCCTGTCCAGACGCTCAAAACAAATTCTCTTGTCAAGGTCATTTCACATCCTTTTGCTCAGCTATTAAAATACCTGTATTCTCTTCACCTGTGTCAAAATTCGTAGTTGGTTCTGGGTAGGGCAGTTGTTGTTGCATTGTTTTTTCAAGGTTATCTCCAGAGCTTCACTAATTTGTATTTCAAATAACAAATTTTACTGGACACCTCTCGTATTTTTTTTTTTTTACTCAAATTTTAATTCTGCCATCTTAGCCTGTTTTTTTTTCTTTTTCTTTTTTGTTTTTATTCTATTTTTCTTTCATACTGCCTTTTTATTTTTTCATTCTCCTTTTTTTCCCTTTACATCCAAAATTTTAATTTTTCCCTCATTTAGTCTAGTTTTTATTCCCTCTCCCTCTACTGTTACAAAATCACTTCCCATTCCTCTAAACATCTCAGGCTTTTCTTTGTTGCTTCCCCCCTTTTATTCTTATACCACCTATATTAATTTTAGCTCATTTGCTGTTGATAGTACCCTGGTGGATTTTTCTCTCCAATTTGACTCATATTTTTATTAGTTATTTAATATTTTCCCTTCTTTTTTCTTTCTCTCTCTCACTTCATTTTATACTATTTTAACTTCTGTTTAAAACTAATAGTATGCACTTCCCTTCTCATACTCCATTCCACATTCTTCATTCCCTTTCTTTATTCACAAGGTAAACTTCATCTTCTCTCCTTCCATTGCTCCAACTCCCAACTCTTATAAGTGCTTCTCCCTCTACCCTCTCACAATCATTCCCCTTTCAGTAGGTCATCTCCTATCCACTTTCTTTTCTTATAGTAGCCTTAATCTTGTTACACCCTTACTAATACTGGTTCCTTAGATATTGACAGAGGGATTTTGGGGGGAGTTATGTTTATGGGTGTGAGTTTGTTTCTCAGACACTGGTTTTGTTCAGGCAGCACCAGCAGAACAGCACACAAGACATAGTGAGTGAAGTGACCCTCAGACAAGCAGTGGCAGGGAAGGACACACAAAAGAATGACCTAACAACAACCAAAATCCAATTACATCCAGAAAACCAGTATAAAAGGCATAAAGGACATCCCAAGAACATCAGGTTCAGGAGATCAAGAAGCCTACGCTATTGCATCTCACAAGACTCCCAACACAGAAGTTCACACCACAAAGGCAGAAAGTCAAAACAGGTCAATTTAAGAAACAGAAGCAAAGAAGAAGAGTCCAAGAAACAATGGAAGTCAAAGAAACAACCCCCTCCCAATCTAAAGGAAAGGAGGAATCTTGAGAAAGAATGCTAAATGAAATAGAGATTTGTCAACCATCAGATATTGAGTACGAAACAATGGTTCTAAGGAAGCTCAATGAACTCAGTGCAAACTACCAAAAATTGGTAATTTCAAGGAAATTACCAGAAACTGACTGCATACTACATCAGCATAAAAACGGACATAGGAACTATCAACAAGGGCCAAGAAGAAATGAAGAATACAATTTCTGAATTAAAGGACACAGTAGAAGGAATCAAAGGCAGACTCAATGAAGCAGAGGATTGAATCAGTGAGCTGGAGGACAAAGTAGGAAAAAACATCCCCAAAAGAGCAAGAAAAAGGAAAAAGACTAAAAAAGATTGAACAGGGGTTAAGGGAAATGCAAGATAACATGAAACAGAATAATATCAGTATAACAGGGATACTAGAAGGAGAAGAAGAGGAGCAAGGGATAAAAAACCTGTTTGCAAAAGTAATGATGGAAAACTTCTCTGATTTGATGAGAGAAGAAGCCACACAAGTTCAGGAAACAAAGAGGGTCCCAATCAAGGGAACCCAAAGAGGATCACTTCAGGACACATCATAATTAAAGTGGCAAAATTTAAAAACCAAGAGAATCTTAAAGGCACCAAGGGTGAAAAAGGAAGTAACATACAAGGGAGCCCCAATAAGACTAGCAGCTGACTTCTCAACAAAAACATTACAAGCTAAAAGAGAATGGCAAGAAATAATCCAACTAATGAAAAACAAAGGCCTACAAGCAAGACTCCTCTATCCAGCAAGGCTCTCAATTAAAATGGAAGGCCAAATAAGGAGATTCCCAGACAAAAGAAGTGTACAAGAATAATTCACCAAACCAGCTCTGCCAATTATGCTAAAGAAACTGCATTAAGAAGAGGAAGAAAAACAGTGAGAGACAAAGGAACAAAGATACAAAGGGAGTAAAATGGCAATGAATAAGAACATATGAATAATAGCCATAAATGTAAATGGATTAAATGCTCCAATGAAAAGATATAGGGTAGCTCAATAAATAAGAAAACATGACCCACACATATGCTGCCTACAAGAGACCCGCATCAGAACAAAAGACCTACACAGACTGAAAGTGTAGAGCTGGAAAAAATATTCCATAGAACAAACAGGGAAAAAAGCCAGGGAAGCAATATTTATATCTGACAAAATAGACTTCAAGACAAAGACCATAAAAAGAGATACAGAAGGACACTTCATAATACTCAAGGGAAGAAACCAAGAAGACATAAATATTATAAACAAATCTGCACACAACATAGGAACACCCAAATACATGAGGAAAATTTTAGAGGATGTCCAGAAAGATATAGACACAAAGACACATATACTAGTGGATTTTAACACCGCACTCAAAAAAGTGGATAGATCTTCCAAAGAAAATATCACCAGATATTGAGTCATTGAACAATGCCCTAGATCAAATGGACTTAACTGAGCTATATTATACAGCCTTTCATTCCAAAGAAGCAAAATACACATTCTTTTCTAATGCACATGGGCCATTTTCAAAGATACACCACATGATAGGACACAAAACAAGCCTCAACAAATTCAAGAAAATTGAAATCATAGAAAGCATCTTCTGAAACCACAAGGGCCTGAGACTAGAAACCAACCTCAAAGAAAAAAACACAAAAATACTCAAACTCATGGAGATTGAATACCATGCTATTAAACAGTGAATGGGTTAGAAATAATAACAAGGAATAAATAAAAAGGTTTCTGGAAAGTTTGACAGTGACCAGAGGGGGAGGGGAGGGAATTTCAGGGGAAAAGGTGAACGGTTTAGAGCAACAAGTATAAAGGACTCATGGACAAAAACTATGGGGGGTGGAAATGGGAGGAAGGTGGGGAGAGCTGGGGTGGTGGGCTGGGGTTGGGGTAAAAGACAGAAAACTGTACAATATCAACAATTAAAAATACTGATTAAAAATAAAATAAAATAAAATAAATGAAAAAAAAAAGACGGGGAAAAAAAAAAGGTTTCTGGAAACAAATGAAAATGAACACTCAACAACTGAAAACTTAGAGAACACAGTGCAGGCAGTCCTGAGAGGGAAGTTCATAGCAATACTGTCCTACCCAAAAAGGATAGAAACATTTCAAACAAACAACTGAACCCAACATCTATAAGAACTTGAGGAACAACAACAAAGACAGCTCAGAGCAAGTAGAAGGAAGGAGACAACTAAGATAAGAGCAGAATTAAATGACATAGAGACTAAAAGCACAATTCAAAGGATCAATAAATCCAGGAGATGGTTCTTTGAAAAGATCAACAAACTTGACAAGCCTTTAAGCAGACTTATCAAGAAAAAAACGGAAAGGACCCCCAAAAGCACAATAAAAAAATCAAAGCAGTGAAATTACAATAGACACCGAAGAAATACAAAAAAATTGGAAGAAATTTCTTTTTTCTTATTTATTTATCTAAATTTTATTTTAATTGTTCTTGTACCGTTTTCTGTCTTTTACTCCCATCCCGGCCCACCGCCCCAGCCCTCCCCACTTCCCTCCCATTTCCATCCCCCCAGTTTTTGTCCACATGTCTTTTATACTTGTTGCCCTAAACCCTTCCCCCTTTCCCCTAAAATACCCTCCCCTCTCCCTTCTGATGACTGTCAGCCTGTTCTCAATTTCAATATCCTTGGTTATATTTTGCATGTTTTTTTTTTTGTTGTTGTTGATTAGGTTCCTGTTAAAGGTGAGATCATATGGTATTTGTCTTTCATTGCCTGGCTTATTTCGCTTAGCACAATGCTCTCCAGTTCCATCCATGCTGTTGTGAATGGTAGGAGCTCCTTCTTTCTTTCTGCTGCATAGAATTCCATTGTGTAAATATACCATAATTTTTTCATCCATTCATTTACTGATAGGCACCTAGGTTGCTTCCAACACTTGGCTATTGTAAATTGTGCTGCTATGAACATTGGGGTGCATAGATTCTTTTGGATTGGTGTTTCGGGGTTCTTAGGATATAATCCTAGTAGTAGAATTGCTGGGTCAAAAGGTAGATCCATTTTTAGTTTTCTTAGAAAATTCCATACTGTTTTCCATAGTGGTTGCACCAGTCTGCAGTCCCACCAACAGTGCGCTGGGGTCCCCTTTTCTCCACAACCTCTCCAACACTTGCTGTTTGTTGCTTTGATTATGATGGCCATTCTGACTGGTGTCAAGTGGTATCTCATTGTGGTTTTAATTTGCATCTGTCTGATAGCTAGGGATATTGAGCATCTTTTCATGTGTCTCTGGATCCTCTGTATGTCCTCCTTGGAGAAGTGTATGTTCAAGTCCTTTGCCCATTTTTTAATTGGGCTGCTTGTCTTCTTAGAATAGACTTGTGTAAGTTCTTTGTATATTTTGGAGATTAAACCCTTGTTTGAGGTATCATTGGTAAATGTGTTTTCCCATACAGTTGGTTCTCTTTTTACTTTAATACTGTTTTCTTTAGCCGTGCAGGAGCTTTTTATTTTGATGAGATCCCATTTGTTTATTCTTTCCTTTATGTTTCTTGCTCTAGGGGACATATCAGTAAAAATGTTGCTGCATGAAGTATCTGAGATTTTCCTGCCTATGTTCTCTTCTAAGACTTTAATGGTGTCATGGCTTATATTTAAATCTTTTATCCACCTTGAAATATTTTTGTGAATGGTGTAAGTTGGTGCTCAAGTTTCATTTTTTTTTGCACGTAGCTGTCCAGTTCTCCCAATGCCACTTGTTGAGGAGGCTATTTTTACTCCATTTTATGTTGCTGCCCCTTTTGTCAAATATTAATTGACCATAGAGAATTGGGTTTATTTCTGGGCTCTCTGTTTTATTCCACTGGTCCACATGCCTGTTTTTATGCCAGTACCAGGATGTTTTGATTGCAGAGGCCTTGTAATACCTGTATTGTACACAATACAGGTATTATGATCCCTCCTACTTAGTTCTTCTTTTTGTTCTTCTTTCTCAAGATTGCTGCAGCTATTTGAGGTCGTGTGGTTCCATATAAATTTTTGAAGTGTTTTCTTCTATGTCTATGAAATATGCCATTGGTAGTTTAATATGTATTGCATTGAATCTGTAAAATGCTTTGGGACATATGGACATTTTGATGATGTTAATTCTTCAGATCCATGTACATGGTATATGTTTCCATTTGTTTGTGTCTTCCTTGATTTCTTTCTTCAGTGTTGTGTAGTTTTCTGAGTGGTCTTTCACTTTCTTGGATAGGTTTATTTTACTTTCCTTGTTGTATCTATTGGGAATTTTTTACTGATTTCTGTTTCTGATATTTCATTGTTTGTATACAAAAATGCCTTTGATTTCTGGATATTGACTTTGTATCCCGCTGTTTGGCCAAATTCATTTATTAGGTTGAGCAGTTTTTTTTGGCTGAGTCTACAGGATTTTCTATGTACACTATCATATCATCTGCAAACAATGATAGTTTTGTTTCCTCGTTTCTGTGTTGGATGCGTTTTATTTCCTTTTCTTGTCTAATCGCTGTGGCTAAGACTTCCAATACTATATTGAATAGAACTGGTGAAAGTGGACAACCTTGTCTTGCTCCTGATCTTAGTAGAAAAGATTTTAGTTTTTGCCCGTTAAGTATGATGTTGGCTGTAGGTCTCTCATATATGGCCTTTATTATGTTGAGGAATGCTCCCTCTATTCCCACTTTGCTGAGTGTTTTTATCATAAATGGGTGTTGTACTTTATCAAAAGCTTTTTCTGCATCTATTGATACGATCATGTGATTTTTGTCTTTGCTTTTGTTTATGTGATGTATTATGTTTATTGATTTTCAAATGTTGAACCATCCTTGCATCCCTGGGATGAATCCCACTTGGTCATGGTGTATAATCTTTTTAATGTATTGTTGGATGCGGTTTGCCAATATGTTGTTGAGGATTTTAGCATCTATGTTCATCAATAATATTGGCCTGAAGTTCTCCTTCTTTGTTGTGTCTTTATCTGGTTTTGGGATTAGGCTGATGTCGGCTTCATAAAAAGAGTTGAGGAGTCTTCCATCATTTTGTATTTTTTCTTGAAGTCTGTGAAGGATAGGGGTTCTTCCTTAAATGCTCTTCCTTAAATGCGTTGTAGAATTCTCCTGTGAAACCATCTGGTCCAGGGCTTTTGTGTGTCATGAGTTTTTTGATTACTGCTTCAATTTCATCTGCTGTTATTGGTCTGTTCAGGGTTTCTGCTTCCTTTTCATTGAGTTTTGGGAGATTATATTTTTCTAGAAGCTTGTCCATTTCACCTAGGTTTACAAATTTCTTGGCATATAGTTCTTCATAGTAATTTCTTACAATCCTTTGTATTTCTGTGGTGTCAGTTGTAATCTCTCTTCTTTCATTTCTGATTGTGTTTATTTGGGTCCTCTCACTTTTTTTTCCTGATTAGGCTGCTTAAAGGCTTGCCAATTTTGTTTATGTTTTCAAAGAACCTACTCCTGGATTCAGTGATCCTTAGAATTGTACTTTTAGTCTCTATATCTTTTAATTCTGCTCTGATCTTGGTTATTTCCTTCCTTCTACTTGCTCTGAGCTGTCTTTTTTGTTGATCCTCATGTTCTCGTAGGTGTAGGGTTAGGTTATTTGTTTGAAATGTTTCTATTTTTTTTTAGTTAGGCCTGTATCGCTATGAACTTCCCTCTGAAGACTACCTTCACTGTGTCCCATAAGATTTGGGTCGATGTTAGTTCGTTATTATTTGTTTCCAGAACCTTTTTGATTTCCTCCCTAATTTCATTCTTGACACATTCATTGTTTAGTAGCATGCTGTTCAATTTCCATGATTTTGAGGGTTTTTGGTTTTTCCCCTTGGGGTTGGTTTCTACTTTCAGTCCCTTGTGGTTGGAGAAAATGCTTGGTATAATTGCAATGTTCTTGAATTTATTGAGGCTTGTTTTGTGTCCTATCATGTGGTCTATCTTTGAAAATGTTCCATGTGCATTTGAAAAGAATGTGTATTTAGTTTCTTTGGGATGAAGGGCTCTATATATGTCAGTTAAGTCCATTTCATCTAGAGTGTTGCTCAATGCCAGAATATCTTTGTTGATATTTTGTTTGGAAGATATGTCCATTTTTGACAGTGTGGTGTTAAAATTCCCTACTATAATTGTGTTGCTGTCAATATCTTTCTTGAAGTCCTCTAAGATATTCTTTATGTATTTAGGTGCACCTACGTTGGGTGCATATATATTTACAATGTTTATGTCTTCTTGGCGAATTCTTCTCTTCAGTATTATGAAGTGACCTATCAGGTCTCTTTTTATGGCTCTTGTTTTGAAGTCTATTTTGTCTGATATGAGTATTGCTACCCCAGCATTTTTTTTCCTGTCCATTTGCTTGGAAAATTTGTTTCTAACCCTTCACTTTGAGTCTGTGTAGGTCTTTTGTCCTGAGGTGAGTGTCTTATACGCAGCATATACGTGGATCTTGCTTTCTTATTCATTTAGCTATTCTATGTGTTTTGATTGTAGCATTTAATCCATTTACATTTAAGGTTATTATTGATAGGTATTTATTCATTGCCATTTTCATACCTGTGTTCCTCTCTCTCTCTCTCTCTCTCTCTCTCTCTCTCTCTCTCTCTCCCCCCCCTCTCTCTCTCTTCCTTTCTTTCTTTAAAGCAGTCTTTTTAACATCTCTTGCAGAGATGGTTTGGTAGCGATGTAGTCTTTTAGAATTCTTTTTTTCTGGGAAGCTCCTTATTTGGCCTTCTATCTTGATTGAAAGCCTTGCTGGGTAAAGTACTCTTGGTTGCAGGTGTTTAGTTCTCATTACTTGGAATATTTCTTGCCATTATCTTATGGCTTGGAGCATTTTCTCTGATAAATCAGCTGCTAACCTTATTGGATCTTCCTTGTATGTTGTTTCCTGTTTCTCCCTTGCTGCCTTTAAGATTCTCTCTTTGTCTTGGAATTTTGCCATTTTAATGATGATGTGTCTTGAAGTTGTCCTCTTTGTGTTCCTCTTGATTGGGAATCTCTGTGTTTCCTGGATTTGTGTGACTTTTTCTCTCATCAAATTAGGGAAGTTTTCCATCGTTAGTTTTTCACATAGGTTTTCTATCCCTTACTTTTCTTCTCCTCCTTCTGGTATCCCTATTATATGGATATTATTATGTTTCATGTTGTCTTGCATTTCTTTTAATCCCTCTTCATTCTTTATGAGCCTCTTTTCCTTTTCTTGCTCTTTCTGGGTGTTTTTTTCTACTTTGTCCTCCAAGTCGCTGATCTGATCTTCTGCTTCATCGATTCTGCTTTTCATTCCTTCTATTGTGTTCTCCAGTTCGGACATTGTATTCTTCATTTCCTCTTTGCCCTTGTAAATAGTTTTTATTTCCTTTTTCATGTTGATATAGTTTGTAATGAGTTTATTGTAGCTTCCTTGTAGTTTCTGGTAGCTCATTGAAAGTGCATGGAGCTTCCTGAGAACCATTGCTTTGAACTCAGTATCTGATATTTGAGTTGCCTCCATTTCATTTAGCATTCTTTTTGGAGCTTTCTCCCTTTCTTTCATTTAGGGATTGTTTCTTTGTCTTCCCGTTGTTTGTGAGACTCTTCTTGTTAGCTTCAGCTTCTTAAATTGATCTGTTCCAGCTCCCTGGGCTTATGGTGTGAAATTCTATGGTAGAATACCTGTGAGATTCAGTGGTGCATTTTCCTTCAGATATCCTGGTGTTTACAGCTTCCACTATCTCAGCTGTTGGGATGTCCCCCTTTGGGTCCAACTCTGGTTTTGTCAAAGTTACAGGTTTTTTTTTTTTTTTTGGTCTCACTTATGGATGTTTAAAAAGAAAAAAGTGGGAAAAAATGAAAAAAGAAGAAATAAAAAAAGAGGAAGGAAGAAGAGATAAAATTGGAAAGAAAGGAAGAGGGAATAAAACAAGAAAGAAGTAAAGAGAGGCAAAAGGAGTTGAGGCGTAAGAAAGAAGATAAACATAATAAAGAAATAATAATTAAAAACAGGTATATAAACAGACAAGAACACAAACAAAAAACAAAACAAACAAACCCCAAGAAACAAAAAAAAAAACCCAAAGAAATAACAACAACAACAACAACAACAACAAAACACCACAGAAAAAACTCTTGCTGTTTTCACACTTTCTAGCCGGTTTTTCTGGTCTTGTTGGCTGCAATGGTCAAGGGGTGACTGTATCGCTTTTCTCTCTGTTCAGCACTCAGTCATCTTTGGACTACTCTCCCCAGAGCTAGTCCTGTGCCTCTCTGCACAGGTCCTCGGGCATGTGTTCTGAGCCTTCTGGAGTGTGTGCACTTTCTCATGTTTATAGGTGTTTGCTTGGGTCTCTGGTCGTGCAGCCGTGCAGCTGTCTCTGTTGGCCCCTGCCCAGCTTTCTGCGGTGGTACAGGCACCTTTGTTCTGATGGCTGTCTGCAGTCGTGTAGGTGACTATGTACCCACAGCTGTCTCCAGTGGCACCTGACCTATGATCCCGCAGGCACTTATGATCCTGCGGCCGTCTGTGGTCATGCAGTGCCTATTGTCATGCAGCCATCTCTGTTCACGTGCACAGCCATCTGCAGTCGTGTGGCAACCACGATCGCTCAGCCCCTTTCAGTGGTTGACCCACCTCCCTCCCTAGCGCCCTGCGGCAGGCCTGGTGAGCACCAGGCCTGGGCCTCAGCCACCCTGGTCTCCACGCTGATCCTGGGGCTCCTATTGTTCTGAAGTACTCTCCTTACCAACTGGTTTTTCAATGTCCGCTACAATTTTCGATCTCCTTTTCTCAAATGTGCTGTGTTACTGTTGCTTGTCTGCTCTGTTCTTCCGTAGATCTGCCAGGTTTTTCTCCTGTGGGTAGGGGGAAGTGGAATCTGCTCTCTCCTACCATGCCGCCATCTTCTGAGCTCTGTAAGAAATTTCTATGAGGACCTATATGCCAAGAAATTTGAAAACCTAGGTGAAATGAACAAATTTCTAAAAAAAGATAATCTTCCAAAACTGAATGAAGAAGAAGAAGAAAGCCTGAATAGACCAATGATAGCTGATGAAATTGAAACAGTAATCAAAAAACTCCCAGCACACAAAAGCCTTGGACCAGATGGGTTCACAAGAGAATTTTACAAAACAGTTAAGGAAGAGTTAACTTCTATTCTTTATGGACTTTTTAAAAAAATCCAAGAAGACAGAAGACTCTCAAACTCTTTTTATAAAGCCAGCATCATCCTAATACCCAAATCAGATAAAGACACAAGGAAGAAAGAAAACTACAGGCCAATATTGCTGAGGAACATAAACATTAAAATCCTTAACAAAATATTTGCAAACCACATCCACCAATACATTAAAAATCGTACACCATGATCAAGTGGGATTCATTCCAGGGATACAAGGATGGTATATATTCACAAATCAATAAATGTAATATGCCACATTAAAGCAAAGACAAAAATCACATAATCATATCAACAGATGTACAAAAAGTATTTGATAAGGTACAGCACCCATTTATCATAAAAACACTCAATAAAGTGAGAATAAGGAGAACATTCTTCAACATAGTGAAGGCCACATACAAGAGGCATACAGCCAACATCATACTCAATGGGTGTAAACTAAAAGCTTTTTCATTAAGATCAGGAACAAGACAAGGATGTCCATGTTCACAAATACAATTAACATAGTATTTGAAGTCCTAGCCCCACAAATCAGACAGGAAAAAGAAATAAAAGGCATCCAAATTGGAAAGGGGTAAGCAAAACAATCATTGTTTGCAATGGACATGATAGTGTACATAGAAAATCCTACAGACTCTACCAAAAAAGCACTCAATCTCATAAGTGAATTCAGCAAAACAGCGTGATACAAAGTCAATATTGAGAAATCAAAGGCATTTTTGTATACAAACAATGAAATATCAGAAACAGAAATCAAGAAAAAATCCACTTTGATACAGCAGCATGAAAAATAAAATACCTAGGAATTAATGTAACCAAGGAGGTAAAAGACCTGTACTCAGAACACTATACAACATTGAAGAAAGAATTTAAGGAAGACACAAATAAATGGAAGCATATACAATTCATGGATTGCAAGAATTAACATCATCAAAATGTCTATACTACCCAAAGCAATTTATAGATCCAATGAAATCCCTATTAAAATACCAATGTCATATTTCACAGATATAGAACAAACACTTCAAAAATTATATTGAACCATAAATGACTTCAAATAGCCACAACAATTTTGAAAAGGAAGAACAAAGTAGGTGAGATCACCATACTTGACATCAAACAAAATTATTACAAGGCCACAGTAATCAAGACTGTAAGGTTGTGGCATAAGAACAGACACATAGATCAATGGAGCAGAGTAGAGAGCCCAGAAATAAACCCAAGTCTCTGTGGTCAATTAATTTTTGACAAAGGACATAGAAGCATAAAATGGAATCAAAATAGCCTCTTCAACAAATGGTGTTAGGAGATCTGGACAGCTACATGCAAAAAAATGAATCTTGACCACCAACTTACACCATATAGAAAAATAAACTCAAGATGCATAAAAGACTTAAATATAAATTGTGATACCATAAAAGTCCTAGAGGAGTGGATAGGCAGGAAAGTCTCAGATATTTGCTACAACAATATCTTCACTGATATGTCCCCTGGAGCAAGGGACATAAAAGAAAGAATAAACAAATGAGACCTAATCAAATTAAAAAACTTCTGCATGGCTAAAGAAAATAGCATTAATATGAAAGGAGAACCAACTATACGGGAAAACATCTGCCAATGACACCTCGGATAAGGGTTTGATCTCCAAAATATATAAAGAACTCACATGACTCTACTCCAGGAAGACCAACAGCCCAGTTAAGAAATGAGCAAAAGACTTGAACAGACACTTCTCCAAGGAGGACATACAAAGGGCCAGAGACACATGAAAAGATGGTCAGCATCACTAGCCATCAGAGAGATACACATTATAACCATAACGAGATACCACTTCACACCAGTCAGAATGGCCATCAGAAACAAATTAACAAACCATAAGTGTTGGAGAGGTTGTGGAAAAAAGAAAACCCTAGTGCACTGTTGATGGGAATGCAGACTGGTGCAGCCACTTTGGAACAGTATGGAATTGCCTCAGAAAACTAAAAATGGAACTGCCTTTTGACCCAGCAATTCCACTGCTGGAATTATACCCTAAGAACCCTGAAACACCAATCGAAAAGAACCTATACACGCCAATGTTTATAGCAGCACAAATTACAATAGCCAAGTACTAGAAACAACCTAAGTACCCATCAGTGTATGAATGGATCAAAAACCTATGGTAAATTTACACAATGGAATAATAAGCAGTAGAAAGAAAGAAGGAGCTCCTATCCTTTGTGATGACATGGATGGAACTGGAAAGCATTATGTTAAGAGAAGTAAGCCAGGTGGTGAAAGACAAATAACATGTGATCTCACCTTTAAGCAGAACCTAATTAACAAAACAAACTGGCAAGCAAAATATAGCCAGAGAAATTGAAATCGACGACAAACTGAGAGTAACCAGAGGGGAGGGGAGAAGGAAGTGATGTGGGAAAGCAAGGAAAGGAACGTAAATGGATATGAATGAGGGACCCATGGGCTGAGCCAAGGGGGTTGGGATTGAGAGTGGGAGGTGGGCATGGGTAGGGCAGGGCAAAGTGGTGGTGTGAAAATGGAGACAACTGTATTCAAACATCAATAAAAATATATAAAATATCTGTTATTAGTCTGCCCATATAGGTACATATTATGTGTCGCCAGAGTCATGCCTATGTTTCATCCACTGTGATCCAGGAAAGAAGATGAGTTGAAAAACAGAGTGGATGATAAGGCCAACATGAAACACCCCACTAATGTACTGGGAAGCCTGAAGCCCCTCATGGTTTAACTGAGAACTATTTCAAAGATGTCCTAATAAAACGTTTCTGTTGTCTAGCCTTTTTTTTGCCAAAGTGGAATTTCACTCCCTATGGGAATACCATCAATGAGATGATGAGGTCCCCCTGCTCCATGCTGCACTGCTCTGGAAATTCCCTACCCATATAAGTCAGAGGACCAGTGTGTTTTCTCATTTATTGGTCACTGTGTGGGTTAGGTTGTGTGCAGACTGATATATCAGGGTTGCCTTAAGAGGCTAGCTGAGAAGCTTTGCAAGTAACGGCAATGACCTAATGTGAGAATTAACAGAAGAGGATGCAAATTTAAGTGTGATTGAATAGGTGCAGAGTACTGCGAGGCCAAACTGGGCAGAGCCTGTGATTTATGTCAAAGGTACAGGATCACAAAGATTTTCTCAGTGTATGGGGCTTGTTTCCAGGCTTCAGAAGAAGGGAAATAGTATTCCTCTGAATAGGGAGAAAGCACATGACTGAAGTTAGAGAACAATGATTTCTTTTAATAAAAAGATAAGAGTAATGTAACTTTTTAAAAAGACTTTATTTATTTATTTTTAGAGAGAGGAAAAGGAGGGAGAAAGAGAGGGAGAGGAACATCAATGTGTGGTTGCCTCTCATGTGCCACCTACTGGGGACCTGGCCCACAACCCAGGCATGTGTCCCAACTGGGAATCCAATCAGCAGTCCTTTTGTTTAAAGACCTGTGCTCAATCCACTGAGCTAAACCAGCCAGAGAAGGCTAATGTAATTTTTTAAAAAATATTTTATTTATTTAGTTTGAAAGAGAGGGGAAGGGAAGGAGAAAGTGAGGTAGAGAAACATCAATGTGTGGTTGCTCTCATGTGCCCCCAGTTGGGGACCAGGCCCACAACCTAGGCATGTGCCCTGACTGGGAATTGAATTGAATCGGTGACCCTTTGGTTTGCAGGCCAGCACTCAATCCACTGAGCTACACCAGCCAGGGCTAATACAACTTTTGATATGGAATTTATATTTCCTGATTAATTTCTTCAGCCTCCTTGATTCAAACTTACCACAAAATGAGGAATCCACTTCCTTGCAGGGTAGGAAGGCCTGCTTGCCCCATCCCTCTGGGGTTATATGTTGTCTGCTTCAGATACCACTGGGGTTCCAGCTATATGCTAAGAAGGATTTTACTCCCAGTCTGGAACAGGACCAGAGCTTTCCACCACTGTGAGGTAGTCATTTTACGTTAGGACACCTGCACATTGAGATTTCACTAATACATAGCTGCTGATTTGGAGTGTGTTTTTCTCATTGATGAGATGTCTTATATAGTTTATGGTGCTAGAGGATGATTGAAGAGAGAGTCAACTCCCCCCAGCCAAAAGAAAATCCTTACTAATCACTTCTATAGTGATGGTAGGGCAGCCCTATGAGGCAGTTGGGCATTTGGACATTTGCCTTTTAGGGGAAATGGTGCTTTTTTAATTTACTCTGAGAGAATGAAGAAGAGCAGTTCTCATGAATCCTGAAGGTAGGCTAGACTTCAGAACCCATGGATGGAGCCAAAAGGGATGGGATTGAGGGTGGGGGGTAGGCATGGGTAGGGCAGGGGAAAGTGGTGGTGGGAAAATGGAGACAACTGTATTCAAACATCAATAAAAAAGTTAAAATATTTTAAAAATCTGTTATTAATCTGCACAGATAGGTACATATTATCTGTCACAGAATCAAGAGTTTGGTTATTGAGTGGTGTCAAGACTGTGGCCATCAGCATTGAGAATGTGTAGGTGGCCATGATGGCCACAGGTCCTCTGTGTGAAGTTCTTTGTGAAGCTTAGAATTCTGTTTGCTCATGTCACCTTCCCTCATCCCTCACTTTGTTTTCTGTCTTGACAGTATTTCTGTTAGTTAGACAGCCACAAAGAGTATAGAGGATTCAGAAGATCTGGAAGAAGGGGAAACAAGAGGTCCTGTCTGGGAGAAAGGGATTCTGTTCTGACTTCCTCCCACATTAACTACCTATCATTTGGAACATTTTGGAAGAATGTGAAAGCATGAGACAGACTGACTACTCTGTGGAAAAGATGGCATGGATAGTGGTGTCTGAGACCTCTGTTTCCCAAAGTGGGGTCCTCTCCAGTGCTCCAGTCAGTCAGCTTTTCTTGAAAAAAAAAAAAGGGCTTTAGAGGGGGTAGCTTAGTCCTTACAGGGTGTCCAACTCATGGCCTGTGGGCCACATGCAGCCCAGTATGGCTATGAATGGGGCCTAACATAAAATTGATGTAACGCCTCGTGTAAAATGCAAAGACATATGAAATACTGCTGCTGCCCTACATTCCTAACAGCCTTGTTGAAAGGCAGACCATTTATACTGAGAAAGACGACCACACCAAATGTTTATGCTAAACGCTAAAGGAGGGGTACGAACTATAAAAGAGTTAGTATTTGAAGTAGATGGAGGACTTGGTTTAATGGAATGAGTAAAACAGTAAGGAAGGTCTGAACAAATAGAGAGGGAGAGGAATATTAGGGCTTGGCAGGAATATTGTTGGAGAATCGTCAAAAACTCCTCTGGAAAAGAGTCTCTTCATTAAGAAATAAGTGTGAGGAGAAAGGGACTGGTTCTCAGAGTCCCTGGGAATCCATGGCTCCTTCAGAGTTGGGGGAACTATGTAGGAACATGGTCTCAGGCTCATTGTCATCCCTTGGGGCCATCAGTCATGAAAGCCCCTGAAAAATCTCTGACATGTTAGTGACTGGAACATAGTGTTGCACAGGACAGTTTGGAGTCACAATGCCAGGTGGGGTCTTCTGGGATACCTATTAGAAGGCCTGTAAAGTCATAACTCTGAAGTCGGTCTCAACCCAACTAATTACCATGGACCTGTTTCCTTCAACCTCTCCTCACTGGCATTTGGGATTTTGGGGGTTCTAGGTTGAACCCTGTGCCCATAGGGTGCCCAGTGCTCACCCTAGGAGTTAAATGCCCTCCCTTGAAGCCGAGCACCCAGGGGAGCCAAGTGCCTTGGCAGACAGAGTCTCAGGGGCTATAATTTTTTTCTTCCTTTTGAACTCTTTATAGATCAGAAAATAAATTTTTTTAAAGATTTTATTTATTTGTTTTTAGAGAGAGGGGAAGGGAGGGAGAAAGAGAGACAGAAACATCAATGTGTGGTTGCCTCTGACATGGCCCACACTGGGGTCCTGGCCCACAACCCAGGCATGTGCCCTGACTGGGAATCGAACTGGAGAAAATAAAATTTTTAAAACTTTGCCAAGGTGAATAAAGTGATGGAAATTTGAATATTAGTGGCAATTGTGAAATAAAGGTCCTGCTAATTATAAATTGAATTATCTTTCATATTTAAGCAATTAATTTTCTAATATGTATTTTGAAAGTTGATCAGATCTATAGCCATGTGCACTTACTTTTTTAAATTTCAATTTTTTAAATCAAGGCTTTTTAAACTTTGCTTCTGTTGTGTTTATTTATATAATTAGCCTCCATTTATGGCAGCTGATTCTGTTTCTGGGTTTTGTAATGGTAGGAAATTTCCTTCTGAAGTACATTGAATTAAACTAAAAAATAATGAACTTAGAGAAAATTGTTAAATACTAATGCATAGCATATGGTATATGGGTGTACCAAGACTGTGACATACTTAATGACTGAAGTTTATGAAATGCTGTTCATGAAGAACTCCGGATGCACTCCCAGCCTCTGCTGTTGAAGATGGTGAAACTGACAGGACCTCCCTTGTGCCTATGAGACTATGTACATATACTGAAAATTCAAGAAACCAATAACAAAGGTTTGCTAATTCTCTTTGGAGCTGTGAGCCTCACCTTTTGTATGCTCAGTAAGCAACCAGAGGACAGGAACTAGATCTTATTGGTGCTGGTGTCTGTGGTATCTGGCACAAGGCCTGTACATACTAATCATTTCATACATTTTGCTGAATAAATGAATCAGCATCTTTGCATTGCATTACAAATGTCTCTAGAAAGCATAACTTTTTTGTTTATTCTAGAACTATTGTGCCATAATTACATAGATGTAGCCAGGATATCTAGATCTTCAGGAATTTCAAAAGAGTGATACAACTTCTGTGCAGGTGTGTGGGGTTTGAATTTCAGACTCCAACATAGTGGAGCAGGTGTGAGAAACTGTGAATAAAGTACAAGATTGGAGCTACCTCAGAGATTGAAGTTGGCCACTTTTTATATATCTAACATTTTCTTTCTTCTTCAGAAGAAAAAGATTCTTGGAAAAGACACATAGCTGGTTGTTAGTTATTACTGGAAAAATATCACACCAACCCCTGGCTGAGAGTCATTATTTCCAGTGGAAATACTGACTTGTAGCACCAAGGCCTATTGTAAAATCTAGTGAAATGTGCATAAAACCCTGCATCTGGTTTAAGATTTATCTTTGCTACCAAGACCGTCTATCTGCATTTTTGACCCTGGTTGGTTGTTCATCCAGGGGTGAGGGGCTATCTTGAGGAAAAAAAGGAATTATTGGAAAAAACATAGAGAATGAGACTTTCTTTTGATATCACAATGGTTTATTTAAAAAACTGTTCTAAATGTGGTGGGAAAAAAGGTAAATAGGAACTTTATTGTAATGACTTTCAGGTGGTAGCCTTTAGACAGCATTGCTTTGCCCTTCTCAGTGACCTTTATTAAATTAGGCTTTGGCATAACAGGTGACATAGGGAGGCTGTTGTCAAAATCAATTGTAGATCACAGGCTTAACTTCTGTGACATGATTAAACATGGTGGACTGTTTCTTGATGTCCCTGAGTGAAGCCCCAAGCTAAAGTAAATGTGGGGAGAAGCCTTGCTCATTTTAAGGAACAGGATTGCGTTTTCTCTACTGAAAAATTGCTTTGCAATCTGTTCCATGTGTTCACTCCGAGTCCACTGCCATCAGTACCGGCATTGATGCATAGGAGCAGTCCCTTCTCCACCTGGTATGATATTCTGTTCTGACTGAATTCTCCCTGGTCCTGATTTATTGTTAATTGCAAATAAGCTGGTATAGACATTTTTGTGGAATGAAGAGATACCTGCTGTTCTTGAGTGTGGGATTGAAATTCAAGAATGTGTCCTTATTCTGGTAATGAAGGTTGAAATTAGTTATGAGGTGCATTTAAGCCCAACTACGTGGTAAGGCTGATGAGAGTCTGCTTAAAATACTCGCTTAAATGTCAAGAAAGCAGCTGTGAAGTGTCTCTTGGCCTCACGTAGGAAAGGAGAATGGTGCTGAGGGAGGCTTTACATGGCAATATTTCAGGGGCTTGGAGCCCACCAGGCAGTTCTGGCACCTGGGTCACTAACCTGCCAAGTGGAGCAGCACCCTGCAGAGAAATCAGGTGGGTGGGCTGACACTCTGTTGTTCCTGCTCTCTTTGTTTAGAAGCAAAAGTCTCCAGGCAATGATCCTGCAGATGGGCCAAAGTCCCCATAAATCTCCCGCTGACATAGTGGGGTAGGGGGAGAGGCAACAGTCGTGCCACCCACTCCTTCCATGGAGACCTTCTGCAGCTCCCAGAGGGCTCCTGACTCTCCATTCGGTCTCTTTCCCTTGTTTGTTTTCAGAAGCTGTTTATTCAGACAGAGATCAGTTGTCTTACAGGAGTAATTTCCTCCATCTTGGACCTTCGATAATTATTTTAAATTTCTTGAGGAACCTCTGTTTCCGTAGTGGCTGCAGCATTTTACATCCTTGCCAATACTTCTGAAAATAACACATATTTATTGTCTTGTAGTTCTGTAACTCAGAAGTCCGACATGGGTTTCATGGGCTAAATCAAGGTGTGTAGGAGAGAATACACCTTGCTTTTTCAGCTTCAAGATGGTGTCCACATTCCTCAGCTCCTGCTTCCCTTTCTCCATCTTCAGTACCAGCATTTTGCCTTTCTTCCACAGTCACATCTCACTCTGACTGTTCTCTACCACTTTTAAGAAGCCTTGTGATGACATTGTCTCCCCCTAATCTAGGACAATATCACCATTGTAAGGTCAGCTGATCCTAGCAATCTTCATCCCCTTGGCCATATTCACAGGTTCTGGTAATTAAGGTACAGATATCTTTTTTTTTAATTTTTAATTTTATTTTAATTGTTGTTCTTGTACAGTTTTCTGTCTTTTACTCCCATCCCAGCCCACCGCCCCAGCCCTCCCCACCTCCCTCCCATTTCCACCCCTGCCTAGTTTTTGTCCATGTGTCCTTTATATTTGTTGCTCTAAACCCTTCCCCTGTTCCCCTGAAATTCCCTCCCCTATTTTGGGAGTGACTATTCTGCTTACAGAATAAATGCAATTCAGTGTTAAGATCTGATGTTTCTGTCTCTGTTCAAAAACATTTTTCATACTGATTGGGATGCAGATTGGAGGGCTAATCATTGGAAGATGTGAGAAGCTTGTAGTAGAAATTATCTTCCATTATCTCTGGTTTCTAATGAATTTTTTAGCCATGGGTTGGTCAGTGCTGAGTCCACTGCTTCCCTGAGGAGCTTCCTTCCAGGCCTGGAGACAGGCTTGTAGATGTGGGTAGCAGGGCTTTTGTGCAGATGGAGGTGAAAACTCACTCAGTGGCCCCTTTTGTCTTTCAGGTTTCATAGCTACAGGGATCCCGGGTTTTTTCCCTTTCCCTATTAGTAAATTTTGTTTTGTTGTGATAAAATCCACAGAAGAACCCATGTACTCCAATGTTCATAGCAGCACAATTTACAATAGCCAAGTACTAAAAGCAACCTAAGTGCCCATCAGTAAATGAGCAGATCAAAAACCTGTGGTACATTTACACAATAGAATACTATGCAGCAGAAAGAAGGAGCTCCTACCCCTTGTGACAGCATGGATGGAACTGGAGAGCATTATGCTAAATGAAATAAGCCAGATGGTGAGGGACAAATACTTTATGATCTCACCTTTAATAGGACCCTAATCAACAAAAGAAAAAAGCAAACAAAATATAACCAGAGACATTGACATTAAGAACAATCTAACAATAACCAGAGGGGAGGGGGGGAGGGGATAGTGCGGGGAGGTTCAGGAACTACTATAAAGGACACATGGACAAAAACAAAGGGGAGGGTGGAAGAAAGGGAGGGAGGTGGATTTGGCTGGAGTGCAGGGGAGTGGTGAGGGGGAAAATTCAGTAATTGAAGAATAAAATAATTTTAAAAATCCACATAACATATAATTTACCATTTTAACCATTTTTAAGAGTATTCTTCATTAGCATTAAGTACATTCAAATTTTGTGCAACTATCACTACCACTTATCTCCAGAAAAATTTTAATCTCCCCAAACTAAATCTTTGCTCCCATTAAACACTAATATTATTTTTCTTTCCCTAGTCCCTGACACCAACCTTTCTACTTTTTATCTCTGAATTTGCCTGTTCTCGGGACCTAGTATAGGCAGAATCATATACTATTTATATTTTTGTAAGTAGCTTATTTCACTGAGAATAATGTTTTCAAGGTTCAGAATTTCCTTCCTTTTTATGGCTGAATAATATTCTATGTGTATGTGTAACACATTTTGTTTGTTCATTCATCTGTTGATGGACATGTAGATTATTTTTACCTTTTGGCTATTGGAAACAATGCATCCATGAACATGAGTGTACAATATCTGTCCAAGTTCCTGCTTTCAGTTCTTTTGTGTCTAAACCTTGGGGTCGAATTACAGCATCCTGTGTTAATTGTTATGACTTTTTAAAGAAACTCCACACTGTTTTTCACAGTGCCTGCACCATTTTAATTCCCACCAACAATGCACAAGACTTACAACCTTTCTACATCCTCATGAACACTTGTTATTTCCTATCTCATTGTAATGCTATTTTCTTTAGCTGTGTAGAAGTGGTTTATTTTGATGAAATCCCATTTGTTTATTCTTTCTTTTATGTCCCTTGCTTTTGGGGACATATTGGTGAAAATATTGCTGTGTGGAATATTTGAGATTTTCCTCCCTATGTTCTCCTCCAGGACTTTCATGGTATCACAACTTATATTTAAGTCTTTTATCCACCTTGAGTTTATTTTTGTGTATGGTGTAAGTTGGTGCTTGAGTTTCTTTTTCTTTTTCTTTTTCTTCTTCTTTTTTTTTTTTGCATGTAGATGTCCAGATCTCCCAAAAGTCCCTCTCTCAACACATATTTGTTGAAGAGGCTATTTTTACTCAATTTTATGCTTCTGCCCCCTTTGTAGAATATCAATTGACCATAGAGGCTTGTCTTTATTTCTGGGCTCTCTATTCTGTTCCATAGGTCTATGTGTCTGTTCTTAATGCCAGGACCATTTTAAATCAGTTTTTGTTGTTGTTTTGTGTTAGTTCTTTATATATTCCGGATATTAACCCCTTTTGAGGCATATGACTTTCAATTATTTTCTCCCTTTCTTAGGATGTCATTTACACTCTTTTGAGAGTGTTCTCTGATGCGCAAAAGTTTTGTTTTGATGAAACACAAAATTATGTACTTTATGTTCTATTGCTTATTTTGTGATTTTGCTGTTATATACAAGAAATTAGTCCAAAATTCCAATGTCATTCACCTTTTTAAATATGTTTTTTTCTGAGAATATTATTTTTAGTTTTTTAGGCTAGGCCTTTTATCCATTTTTAGTAAATTTTTGTCTCTGGTGTAAGGTAAGGATTTAAAAAAATAATTTATGACATTTAACCTCATGGAGAACCACTCTGTAATATTGAATGCACATATTCTGGAAACGTTCTACAGATGAAAACAATGAGTAATAAGAAAAGTGAACGGCTTGCTGAAATTTAAATACTGTTGGCTAGGGAAAGTAGAGTCCAGACCTAATAATTCCTTGTCATAATTTTTTAGGGGGTGGGGACAGAGGGACTAGGTCAGGATTCTCAGCTATAAACATATTTCCAAGAATAATAAATTGCTCTGTGAATAACTGTGGATAGTTTACATTGTACATAACAGATAACTCTCCCAGCTTATGTTAGATATGCTAATTCACATGCTTTTTCTCAAATTTTCTATTAAATTATACCTGATATTAATAATGATTTTTATTCAGACATATTCTCTCAACACATCATTAAAAACAGTTCACCAGTACTTTCTGTTCATCTTATAATTGAAAACTGAATAAGTCAATCTATTTGACATATCCTCTAGGATATTTCAAGGCACATCAAACTCAATGTTTCAAAATAGAACTCCCAGCTAACCTCTCAGGTCTAGTCCTCTCCCCTCAATAAACGTGAGCCCTCATATACCAGGTACTGTTTCTGGTCACAAAGGGTGTCACCTTTTACACAGCTCTGCAACCAGCATCCTGAGTGTCATCTCTGATATCTCTCTCCCCCTCATTCCATCATCAACCCTGTTCATTTTATCTACTAAATATTTTATAACTCTGCAGTTCTTTTTATCTCTACACCTTATACAAAGTTGCTCTGGTCTATACTACCATCATCTTTCACCTCAACCAGGAAAACCATCTCTTATTGTGACTTCTTACATTCAAGAAGGACTCCCTGCTGCCAACAGAGTGATTGTTCTTCAAGGAAACCTTTCTTGACATCGTTGAGTAGATGGAATCTGTCATTACGCATTCTTCCAGTGATATGCCTTTATGCCATTGCAACTGCCACAGTTGAAATTTTTAAATTAACTTTTAAGTTTGCATGCAGTAAAATTTACCAATTTTATGGTTGTAGTTAGATGAGTTTTGACAAATGTATATACTCATGTCACCATGATCACAATAAAGATGTAGAACTTCTCCTCTGCTCTGTACACCTTCCTTGTGCTCCTTTGCTATTTTGTCTCTCCATTCTTACAAAATTATTGACCTGCTTAGGTTGGCTTTTTAAGAATTTTGTGTAAATAGGATTATACAGACTTACTTCTGGTTCTGGCTTCTTTTGCTCAGCATTATGTTTTTGAGGTTCATTTATGTTGTGTTGTGTGTCAGGAGTTCATTTCTTTATTCTGCTCTGTATATTTCCATACACTATATACAAGTGGAGACCCCTCAAAATGGGAATTATCTTCTGGAGTGCAGGCCCCTTTTTGTATAGGCTGCCCCTGCTAGGTGAGTATTCTAGGAATCCATTTGTATCAGTGTACCAGCTGGCATTGTTGTGAGAGGCTGTGTTCGACCTCAGTGAATTTCTTTTGAAGACTCTTTTGCAGCATTTGCCCATTTTATGATGGGTGATTTATGAGCACACCTGCCCACACAATGCTGAGTGTTCATCAGTTTTTGAGCAAAAATGGCATGACTCTCATGATCCACCATTCCTACTCACTTGATCTTACTCAGAGATTTTTCTTTTGTTTCACTGGGTGAAAAAAAGTCTTCAAAGGGAAATGTTTTGCTGATAAAGAAGAGGTGAAATAAAAAATGGCAGAAGCACTAAAAGACATAAAAACCAATGAGTTCAAAAACTCCTTTTTTAAAAAAAGATTTTATTTATTTATTTTTAGAGACAAGGGAGGGAACAAGAGAGAGAGAAAGAGAGAAACCTCAATGTGTGTTTGCCTTTCACGCATACCCTACTGGGGACCAGCAACCAAAGCATGTGCCCTGACTGGAAATTGAACGGGCAACCCTGTGGTTTGCAGGCCAGCACTCGATCCACTGAGCCATACCAGTCAGGGCTCAAAAACTCTTTTGAGCAGTGGAAAAACATATTGACAGGGATACTGTATCAAAAGTGCTTTGAAGGTGATTGAAGTTTAAACATGTAAGAATACACAATTTTTTAATAAATAAATTCTAGGGTTTTTGGGACCCCCCTCATAAATTATGAAATCTTTATGTACATGTAGGATTCCTCCAACTTGTTCCTTTCACAAATGTTTTGGTTCTTTTAGGTTTGCATTTTAAAGATCCTGCTAAGATCCTGTTTGGCACAACATTGATTTTCTGGATCAATTTGGGATGCATGGACATCTTGATGATACATTTATGTAAGGCTTTAATCTTTCTTCGCATTATTTCTTTAGTTTTCAGTATTTTTTCTTCTTCATATTTATGAAATCTCTATTAAATATTTAATGCTTTTGAACATTGTGTTATTGCTTGGATATATATATATACACACACACACACATACATATATAAATTTCAAATATCATATATCCTGCATTCTTTCTAAATTTACTTATTTCTAATAATTTTTAAGTAGATTCCCTAGGATTTTTCTCCATCTCTGATTATGTCACCTGCAAATAGCAAAAACTTTGCATCTTCCTTTCAGATCTGTATTCCTTTTATTTGTCTTTGTTGCCAGACTGGCTAGAATCTCCAGGACAATGTAAGTGAGGTGTTGGGAGTGGAAATTCTGGCCTGTTCCTGATCTTAGGAGGACATTTGGTCTTTCATCACTAAATCTTATGTGAACCATAGAGTTTTCATAGATGCCATTTTTGAGTTTTTGAGTTAAGGAAGTTTTCTACTCTTTCTAGTTTTCTGATAATTTTTTTTTTTTGTAATCGTAAATGGGGTTAGATTTTTGTCAAATGTTCTTTTTTTTGCTTTTATTGTGATGATTGCATAGTTTTTTTTTTTTCATTTTAGTTTTCTGTGAATATGATGACTTAAGTTGATGGACTTTTGTAGATAATTTCTCTGAACTTAAGACTCAGAAAAAAGTGAACTACTGCTCTTCTAAATCAAAGATATTTTTTCCAATTAGAGCTAATTTTTTATATTATATTGTCATTTTAGTCTAGTAACTGGGTGGGACTGAATCCTAGCTCTATCAGATACTAGCTGTATGACCATGCATTAGTTATTTAACCATTCTGAGCCTCAATTATATAGCTTTCTTGTATGACTTTTGTGAGAATTAAGTGGGACAGTGCTTGTAGCATGCTCACATTTACCAACTGCTGGCATATTTCAGACACTGTTATAAGCATCACTTGTGTATCATTTTGTCTATGCCTACTGACCTATAACAAAACAAGTGCTATTGTTTGCATTTTCACAGATGAGGAACCAATGCACAGAGATATATGTATCTTGCCCAATGTCCACAGCTGACAGGGGGCAGGTAAGGGGATGTCTGCCACAAACTGTGTCCAGATTCCATGTGCACAGCTCAAAATTACAGTCTCTCTGCACCACACTACATAGCAAATAGTGTGCTGTCTACCAATGTAAATAACATTAGCTATTGATGGTGTTTTGTTATCATCCACAAAGTATATATTTTGATATTTTATACCACTTCATTATGGGAGGAGCATGGGAAAACATATTTTCCAAAATTCTATAAATTTTGCTTTAGGTTCTGAAAAGAACAGAACAACATTCTTTAAAACACCTCAATTTTTTTTACCTATTTTTTTTTTTTTTGAGAGAGGCAGTCTACAAAAGACTGTACATAAATGGTCCTATTTCTGAAGCTTGATTAAATCAGGAATTTGTGAGATATTTTTGAACAAAGTACACTTATTCAGTGGTCTACAAAACCTGCACACTTCCTCTGTGCTCGCAAAGTTGTGTACTTAAAATATATTTTTGATTTTTTGTAATAATCTTTTATTTAATATATATATATTCATACATATTTAGAGAACTAATGATCATTTCTAATTATCAGCATTAGGAAAATATAGTCTTTGAAGTGAGTCTTAAAGTCATTTCATCACTTAAGCAAACACATCTATTTCCCGACTAAGCTGAAGCAATTATCATTAATTATTTTATATTAAGTTATGTAATGTTGTGTATTCTGACTTCTACCTGACAGTCATGGGCCTTCTCAACTGCATATGCAAAAGGTGAAGTTTTCTGAGGGGTTTCAACTGTACATCACTCTTAGGAAACACTTTTAACCCAATTTCTAATTTTATCAGAGTTTTATAGTCAGCAGAGCACACATGCACAATGTTCTTCTGTGGACAATTCTATATTTCCATTTCTCTTTGTGTTTCTTCCAATTCCTGTTCATTTTCTACTTTTCATTGAAAGTTTTTATTAAAATGAGTGTGTGCACACTAGACAAATGCTACTTTGTTGCACAGGATTTCTTGCTGCTAAATTTTTGCTGTTTCATTACCCGATTGATCTGATTTTTCTACTGCTAAATTAAGTTTCTCTCAAGTGACTTATCTTTAAAATAGTATTTCTTTCAACTAATATTTATCTCTTTTAACTTCTTTTTTAAGGAAATGTTTTCTAGGATAAAGGATTTGGTATAATTTTAATTTTTTTCTAATAAAGAGATCATTTTGGTACAAATAAACAAGAAAAAAGAAGTAGCCAAGAGAATTCCAGCCATTAATTAATTCATATTGTGAAACTGAGTTTACAGAATTTCTTGTTCTGTTAAATGATAATGGGCCGATCCAAACCTTCATAGAATAGTGAGGGTGAAGTTGGTGGCATAAAACAAGCCTTGTGCTTAGTCTGTTCTAACACTCCTCTGTTACCAATCAGCCTACAGAGATAGATGAAGCTCTGTACTTCTCAAAGCCTTCGTTTCTTTTTTTTTTTTTTAAATTTTTATTTAGAGGGGAAGGGTAGGAGAAAGGGAGAGGGAGAGAAATGTCAATGTAGGGTTGTCTCTTGTGTGTCCCCTGCTGGGAACTGGCCCGCAACCCAGGCATGTGCCCTGACTGGGAATCGAACCGCGATCCTCTGGTTCGCAGGCCCGCGCTCAATCCACTGAGCTACACCAGCTAGGGCGGTTTCTTAAGTCTGTTTGACCATGATATCTTTTGCTTCTAAAATGCCATCAATTTCTGACTACAATATATGTATTGGATCTCACTCACAGGAATCTTAACTCTAGGTCACTGAAAAGACACTGGACTTATTGTTTATAAAATGTTTGCTCTAATATACCAAAATAGTATGAACAAATAGGGGAGCACTTTCGATCTCTAATAGCAATTTTCATTGTGGGACATTTAAGTTGACCATTAATTAATTCAGTAAAATATTTCAGAGTATATAGTGTTTTGTTTTGAACCTCTAGGCTTTCTCTAAAGCAATTTCAAACTTTTTTAGAACATAAGATGTCCAGTAGAAGTAGAAATTTGAGGATGAGATTTATGTGAAGAGATTAGAAATCTACTAAATTTCCATATTTAAATATATTTTAAATAAAAGACATGATGAGCAGGAAACAACTGATTCAATAATATGTGCCCCTGCTTATCTTTCATTATTATGTGAATTAGGTGCTCCATTGTAGTGCGTGGACTTTAGAAAACATGATGACTGTAATGTGAATGGATCTATCTATCTATCTATCTATATATATATGGTGTCTTGTGAAAGTTATGTGATTATGTTAGAGGAGTTTTCCTAATTCATAACACTTTTGCAATTTTAGTAATGGCAACTCAAAGGGCACACCTTTTAATGGACATGTAAGGAAAAGACAATAAACTATTAAAGAACTAATGCCAACCTGTCCTTGGGGTTTTCATGGAGGAAGAGAAAGTGGACAACTGCCGAGACAGTGATGACAGCAGCAGTGGGAGAACCAGGTGAGCCTATTGTGTCAGCTCGGTGATGATGGGTTTTTGTGCATCTTCAGGGCTTTTTGAAAACTTGCAGTTGAAGCAGGAGTGCAGCCATAGACATTGCTGCTTTACAAAACAACATAGTAATGATGTGAGGTCATCAGTAGTCATCAAAACAATGATCTACACAATGCATTTCTTAATTACACATATATTTAAAGTGTAGAATATTGTTGGTTTTTTAATGATGTGGATCTCTAACTAGGTCTGAGCTCTCATGTAATTGGTACTCATATTAACACCAGCAAGCAAAGCCTCCTTGTGTGAGGTGTGGATAGGGATCCCTGTGAGACCTAGGCTGGGATGCAGAGTAGCTGGTACCCTACGTTCTGTTCAGATATGACAGGACCTGAGGTGAGTTTCTTGGCAGAAATAAGACTGAATGTGATCATTTTTGTTGAACTAAAATGATAAACCTGTACCTTAGGAGAACCACTTTATAATTTATGAGTAGTGTACCTACTATTTGACCACAATGCTTTTCTTTTCTTTTTTTAATTCATTTACTGTTTAAGTTTCTGTCTATGGTCCACAACATAAGGTCTTTATTCCAGAAGATTTCCCTCTTGTCCTGTCTTCTATCCACCCATGTTACCTTTTTTGCTGTATTTCCAAATCAGAAAACAGTCATGATCCTTAGTCTTGCTGAACAGTTTTCTTCATGCTGAGATTTCCTAGTGCTGCCTCAGTATCTGGAATATCTGAGATTTAGTGTGTGAATTTTCTGGCTTCCTTACCACCCAGTAATTTTCTTTCATTTATCAATTATTTATTCTACACTGACTCTGGTAGATATTTTTTTGTAGTGCCCTGTGTTTACTTCTTTTACTGCATCTATCATGCTATATCATGTCTTTCTCATGTTGCTACATTTTCTCACTGTGCTACATTTTTTTATGGCAAAAACAGTTCTGGTATTTGTCTTTCACTACCTGGCTTATTTCGCTTAGCATGATGCTCTCCAGCTCCATCCATGCTGTAGCGAAGGGTAGGAGCTCCTTCTTTCTTTCTGCTGCATAGAATTCCATTGTGTAAATGTACCACAGTTTTTTGATCCATTCATTAACTGATGGGTACCTAGGTTGCTTCCAACACTTGGCTATTGTAAATTGTGCTGCTATGAACATTGGGGTGCATAGGTTCTTTCGGATTGGTGTTTCAGGGTTCTTAGAATATAATCCAAGCAGTGGAATTGCTGGGTCCATATGATCTCACCTTTAACAGGAACCTAATCAACAAAACAAACAAACAAACATAATATAACCAAAGACACTGAAATTGAGAACAGGCTGACAGTGACCAGAGGGGAGAGGGGAGGGAATTTCAGAGGAAAAGGGGAACGGTTTAGAGCAACAAGTATAAAGGACACATGGACAAAAACTATGGGGGTGGAAATAGGAGGGAGGTAGGGAGGGCTAGAGTGGTGGGTTGGGGGGAGTAAAAGACAGAAAACTGTACAAGATCAATAATTGAAAAAATACTGATTAAAAAATAAATAAAAAAAAACAGTTCTGGGTTTACCATTATATGTGGTACTTTTCAGATTCATAGAACATACTAGAGACTCCATAAAAAATTTCCCCCTGAATTCAACAATAATGCTAAACCTCTTTTTGAGCTTAAGTTTTGATGATAATATTTTTATTTAAAAATTTAGTATAAAATATTTAAATCATGGAGAAAATGATAGTAAATAAATCTATACTTTAGTAAATAGTGCTAAGTCATGATAAGTAATGATCAAACATAGAATATCTCCCACCAAGCATTGTTAAGTTTAAAGTATTTTACTACTTTCATAAATATTTTTATTATATTTTATAATTCCTACAATCTTATTTAAAAAAAAATACAGGTACAGTTGAAGGTCCTGTGTTCTCCCTGATCTCAATTCTCTTTCTTATTCCCCAAAAGAAATAGCAATCTGAGTTTATTGTTTAGTATTCTTACATAGGGTTTAGTCTTCTATTCTCTGTGATTGTAATTTAAAACAATACCTAGTATTGTTTTGCATATTTGTGGATGAATAAAAATGGTGTGATATTCTTTGTATACTTTTGCAACTTGATTTCCTCAATTAATGTTACAATTTTGAAATAGTCCATGTTGATGAATATTGCCCTAGCCAGCTCACTGAAATTAATTGCAGAATAGTGTTGCAGTGTGTGAACAAACCCAAAATGTATTAATCAATGCCTCTAGCGACAGGCATTTAGATTGGCTCCAATATATTTGCTATTGCAAGCAGCGTGACAATTAACAATCTCAAACATGCCCACGTTTGCACATATGTAAATGCAATTGCTGGATTAAAGTTAGTTGTCTCAAAAGTACTATTTGATAAAAATCAAATCTGACACTTTGTCTTTTGTGAAGTTAAGTTCATTTTTATTTATTATAATCCCTCATGTATTTGTTTTCATCTCTGCTATCTAATCCTAATTTTTCTTTACTTCTCTCTACTCTCTTTTCCTGCTTCTGAGCTATTATCATTGCCCCTACCAACTTTTTATTGGTTGGAGGTTATATATGCATTATATTTATGTTCTTCTAGTAGCTACCCTTAACATTTTAACATGGGTGTTTGAAATAATAAAGTCCAAAATTAGTTAATAGCTGCATTGTTTAAGAAGATACTAAGGTTAATTTTAATGTCTCTGGTTATAGTTTGCTTGCTTGTTTGTTTTGTTTATTAGGTTCCATGGGGGGGATGCAGACAACTTTACTTGAACAACAATAAAATAAAAATAAAAAATAACAAGAAGAAGATACTAAGCAATGAGGGTCTGACAACATATGAACTCTGATGAGCCATTTCTGTTTTTCAAATTATTTTTCCTGAGTGCTTTATTTTCTTAAAGGTTTTATTTATGTATTTTTAGAGAGAGGAAGGGAGGGAGAAAGAGAGGGAGAGAAACATCAATGTGTAGTTGCCTCTCTCACGCCTCCCTACTGGGGACCTGGCTTGCAACCCAGGCATTTGCCCTAGACTGGGAACTGAACAAGCAACCCTTTGATTTGCCATCTGGCACTCAACCTACTGAGCCACACCAGACAGGACTATTTTCCCCAGTACTTAAGTTCTCACTTTTTAAAAATCTATGTCATATAGTGGTAAATGAGATTAACCATAAATTTTGTCATTTCATAATTTCTTTTTGAACATCAATCTTTACTCCTGTTTTCTTCCCAACGAATATATTCTTAAGTAGGTGTGTTAGTAATAAAGTTGTTTGGGGTTTTGCTTACCCAAAATTGTCTTATCTAGTACCTATTTTTGAATAATTGCTTAACTGCATACAGAATCCTATGTTATAGTTATCGCAGCACTTCAAAAACACTTTCCTGCTGCCTTCTGCTCTTATAATGTTGGCTGTCAGCACAATTACCATTTCTTTGTAGATAGTCCTTTTTTCTCTTTGATTCCTTTTAAGATGGCTGCTTTGTCTTTGATGTTTATAGATGCCTTATAATATACCTGTCTAGTGGTAGATTTATTTATCCTGTTTTGAATCTTCTATGATTTCTTTTTTTCTTTTTTTAATATATTTTATTGATTATGCTATTACAGTTGTCCCATTTCTCCATCATTCCCCCCACCCTGCACACCCTCTCCCACCCACATTCCCCTCTTTAGTTCATGTCCATATGTCATAAGTTCTTTAGCTTCTACATTTCCCATATTATTCTTGCGCACCCCCTGTCTATTTTCTACCCACTATCTATGCTACTCATTCTCTGTACCTTTCCCCCCTCTCCTCCTCCCACACCCCTGTTGCTAACCCTCCATATGATCTCCATTTCTGTGGTTCTGTTCCTGTTCTAGCTGTTTGCTTAGTTTGCTTTTGTTTTAGGTGTAGTTATTAATAGCTGTGAGTTTGCTGTCTTCACTGTCATATTTTTTATCTTCTTTTTCTTAGATAAGTCCCTTTAACATTTCATATAATAAGAGCTTGGTGATGATGAACTCCTTGAACTTGACCTTATCTGAGAAGCGCTTTATCTGTCCTTCCATTCTAAATGACAGCTTTGCTGGAAAGAGCAATTTTGGATATAGGTCCCTGCTTTTCAAGATTTCAAATATTTCTTTCCAGCCCCTTCTTGCCTGGAAGGTCTCTTTTGAGAAATCAGCTGACAGTCTGATGGGAACTCCTTTGTAGGTGACTGTCCCCTTATCCCTTGCTGCTTCTAGAATTCTCTGCTTCATTTGAATCTTGGCTAATGTAATTACGATGTGCCTTGATGTGTTCCTCCTTGGGTCCAACTTCTTTGGGACTCTCTGAGCTTCCTGGACGTCCTGGTAGTCTATTTCCTTTGCCAGATTGGGGAAGTTCTCCTTTATTATTTGTTCAAATAAGTTTTCTACTTATTGCTCTGCTTCTTCCCCTTCTGGGACCCCTATAATTCGGATGTTGGGACGTTTAATGATGTCCTGGAGGTTCTTAAGCCTCTCCTCATTTTTTTGAATTCTTGTTTCTTCCTCGTTTTCTGTTTGGTTATTAATTTCTTCCTTCTGGTCCACTCCATTGATTTGAGTTCCAGTTTTCCTTTCATCTCTATCGGTTCCCCATGCGTCTTCCTTCATTTCACGTATTGTAGCCTGCTTTTTTTTATCTAATTTGTGAGCAAAATCAACCAATTCTGTGAGCATCCTGATCACCAGGGCTTTGAACTGTGCATCTGATAGGTTGGCTATCTCTTCGTTGCTTAGAGGAATTGACTCTGGGGTTTTCATTTTTTCTCCAGTTTGAGCCTTTTTTGGTGGGGTTTTTTGTTTTGTATTGTTTTGGTTTTAATCTGGTCGCGGCTATTACGTAGTAAGGGGTGGAGCCTGAGGTGTTCCTCAGAGCGGGGCAGCCCAGTCACTGGGTTGTGATGCTATAGGTGGGGGTGGAGTCCGAGAGGGCAGAATGGCACCGGTTCCACTCTCTTCTGGACTCTGGTCCCTTCCGCTGCTTCCCCTTCGCCTGGATTATCTGCACACTCGCGCGTGCTGTTGCGTAGTGAGAAGTGGAGCCTCAGGCGCTCCCCAGCGTGGAGCAGTCCTGTCGCTGGCTTGTGACGCTGTATGTGGGGGCGGGGTCTGAGAGGGAACAATGGCGCCTGCTGCACTCTCTCCTGGATTAAGTACCTTTCGCCACTTCCCCTTTGCCTGGACCGTCTGCGAGTGCGAATGTGGGACCACCTGGTCAGCCAGCCGCCTTGTGCGGCCTCACTGGGTCTGCACAGTTGCCCCCCTGTGCTCGGGGTCTGCCAGCTGCTGCCTGTGGGCCTGAGGACCGCCAGCCACCGCCTGTGCACCTGGGAACTGCGAGCCGCTGCTGCTTGCGTTCCTGGGTCCTCACCTCCACTTTTTCCTGCTGCGACTCCGCCCCTCTTACTGGTCTGGATGAATGGTTGTTGGACTTCCGTACAGTTCAATTTTCAATAAGTTCTGGTTGTTTTCTTGTTTCTAAATATTTGTTGTCCTTAATTTTGGTTGTGAGAGGAGGCACAGTGTGTCTGCCTACGCCTCCATCTTGGCCGGAAGTCCTCTTCTATGATTTCTTAAAGTGAGAATTTTTGAGTTTCTCTGATTGTGAATACATTTTAGACATATCCTCTTTGAATATTTTTCTTTTGCAATTTTCTTTCTAATCTCTACTTTGAGAAATTTTATGAGAAAACAATAGACTTTGTAGCCTCCATACTCTGTTGTGTTGTTTTATATTAAGTGTTGGCAAATAGAAAGCTATAAATACTGTAAATTATGAACCATAGATTCAATACACATCCATGTACAAGCATACAGTTTAATATATAAAGGTGACTATTGTTTCTGAATTTTCTCATGAGCTTCTTATTAGTCCCTTCCCCAAGCCATGTAACTACAATATTATCCTGCAAAGTGTGTGTATCATCACCATACTTTTTAGTGTTACCACAGATATTTGTACCCTTAAAGAAGGTGTTGCTTAATTTTTAAAGGTTTTGAACTTTACACACATGGAATCATACCCTAGGTATTCTGTGACTTGATTTTTATGTTCAGTATTAAGTGTAAAACATAATTTTAATTATGTAACTGTAAGTTCTTTTGTTTTTTCCATTTATAGGTTCTCTATTCTGTTCCATTGATACCTTTGTCTGCTTTTTCACTAATACCACACTGTTTTGATTACTGTTGCTATATGGTTAACCTTGAAGTTGGATATATCAGTCTTCTAATGTTGTTCTCCTTCAATATTTTGTTGCTTATCTAGGTCTCTTGACTCTCCATATAAATTTTAGAATTTTTTGTTAATATCCACAAAATAACAAGCTGGAATTCTGATTGGATTACATTGAATCTATAGATCAAATTGGGAAAAATTGTATCTTGACAATATTGCCCTTTTTAAAATGATGTATTTATTTACTTATTTTTAGAGATAGAAAAAGGGAGGGAGAAAAAGAGAGAGAAACATCAATTGACTGCTTATCACACACTCATCAACTGGGGACCAGTCCCACAACCCAGGAATATGCCCCAAATGGGAATCAAACTGGCAACTCTGCTTTGTGGGACAACACCCAACCAACTCAGCCACACTGGTCAGGGTGACAATATTGTCTGCCTATCTATGAACATGGATATCTCTCCATTTATTTAGTTCTTTTTTAATTTCATTCATCATAGATTTATAGTTGTCTTCAATAGATTATGTTCATATTTAGTTAGATTTATACTTTGCTATAATTGCTTATTAGTTCTAGGAGGGTGTTTTTTATTGATTCTTTCACATTTTATACATAGATGATCATGTCATCTGTGAACAAAGATAGTTTCATTATTCCCTCCCAATTTGTATAGATTTTATTCCTTTTTCTTGTTTAGAGCTTCTAAAAATAGTTGAAAAGGATTAATGATATGAGTAAGGTAATACTTACCTTGAACCTGATATTGTGGGAAAGCTTTAAGTTTCTTACCATGAAGTATGATGTTAGCTATGGGGCTTTTGTAGACAATCTTTATCAAGTTGTAGAAATTCTCCTCTGTTTCTAATTTAGTGAGAGTTTTCTTTTTTATCAAGGATGGGTATTGAAGTTTTTCAACTGCCTTTTCTACATGTATTCATGCAATCATGTGAGTTTTTCTTTTTTAGCTTGTTTGATGTGATAGATTACATTAACTGATTTTTAAATGTTGAACCAGCCTTGCATACCTGGGATAAATTCCACTTGTTTATAATGTATAATTATTTTTATACATTGTTGAATTCAATTTTCTAATATTTTTGAGATTTTTTTCATGTATGCTCATGAGTAATATTGCTCTGTAGTTTACTCTTCTTGTAATGCCTTCCTAGTTTTAATATTAGGGTAATGCTAGCCTTATAGAATGATTTAGTAAGTATTCTTCTGCTTCTATCTTCCAAAAGAGATTTTACAGAAATGGTATAATTTCTTCCATAAATGTTGGGTAAAATTTACCAGTGAACCCATCTGGGCTGATACTTTCTGTTTTAAAAGGTTACTAATTATTCATTCAATGTATTTAATAGATATAGGCCTATTAAGATTTTACATTTCTAATTTGTGTGAGTTTTTGCAAATTGTGACTTTTAAGGAATTAGTTCATTTCATCTAGGTTATTGAATTTGTGGATATAGAGTTGTTCCAAGTATTGCTTTATTATCTGTAGTGATGTTCTCTCTTTCATACCTGATATCAGTCTTCTCTATTTTTTCTTGTTTGCTTAACTAGAGGCTGAAAAAATCTTTTCAAAGAAAAGTTTTGCATGCCATTAACTTTATTCCATTGATTTCATTTTGCATTTTCTTTTTTTTTTCCCATAAACATAGCAATTTATTTTTTTTTCTTTTTTTTTAATCAGTATTTTTTAATTGTTGATATTGTACAGTTTTCTGTCTTTTACCCCGCCCCAGCCCACCACCCCAGCCCTCCCCACCTTCCTCCCATTTCCACCCCCCCATAGTTTTTGTCCATGAGTCCTTTATACTTGTTGCTCTAAACCGTTCCCCTTTTCCCCTGAAATTCCCTCCCCTCCCACTCTGGACACTGTCAGACTGTTCTCAAATTCAGTGTCTTTGTTTATATTATGCTTGTTTGTTTGTTTTGTTGATTAGCTTCCTGTTAAAGGTGAGATCATATGGTATTTGTCTTTCACTGCCTGGCTTATTTCGCTTAGCATGATACTCTCCAATTCCTTCCATGCTGTCGCAAAGGGTAGGAGCTCCTTCTTTCTTTCTGCTGCATAGAATTCCATTGTGTAAATGTACCACAGTTTTTTGATCCATTCATTAACTGATGGGCACCTAGGTTGCTTCCAGCACTTGGCTGTTGTAAATTGTGCTGCTATGAACATAGGGGTGCATAGATTCTTTTGGATTGGTGTTTCAGGATTCTTAGGATATAATCCAAGCAGTGGAATTACTGGGTCAAAAGGTATGTCCATTTTTAGTTTTCTTAGAAAATTCCATACTGTTTTCCATAGTGGTTGTACCAATCTGCAATCCCACCAACAGTGCACTAGGGTCCCCTTTTCTCCACAACCTCTCCAACACTTGCTGTTTGTTGCTTTGTTTATGAAGGCCATTCTGACTGGTGTCAAGTGGTATCTCATTGTAGTTTTAATTTGCATCTCTCTGATAGCTAGAGATATCGAGCATCTTTTCATGTGTCTCTGGATCCTCTGTATGTCCTCCTTGGAGAAGTGTCTGTTCAAATCCTTTGCCCATTTTTTTAATTGGGTTGCTTGTCTTCTTAGAGTAGAGTCTTGTAAGTTCTTTATATATTTTGGAGATTAATCCCTTGTCTGAGGTATCATTGGCAAATATGTTTTCCCATACAGTTGGTTCTCTTTTTATTTTAATACTGTTTTCTTTAGCTGTGCAGAAGCTTTTTATTTTGATGAGATCCCATTTGTTTATTCTTTCCTTTATGTCCCTTGCTCTAGGGGACGTATCAGTGAAAATATTGCTGCATGAAATATCTGAGATTTTCCTGCCTATATTATCCTCTAGAATTTTAATGGTGTCATGGCTTATATTTAAATCTTTTATCCACCTTGAATTTATTTTTGTGTATGGTGTAAGTTGGTGCTCGAGTTTCATTTTTTTGCAAGTAGCTGTCCAGTTCTCCCAGCACCACTTATTGAAGAGGCTATTTTTGCTCCATTTTATGTTGCTGCCCCCTTTGTCGAATATTAATTGACTGTAGAGACTTGGGTTTATTTCTGGGCTCTCTGTTCTATTCCACTGGTCCACGTGTCTGTTCTTGTGCCAGTACCAGGCTGTTTTGATTACAGTGGCTTTGTAATACAGTTTGGTATCAGGTATTGTGATCCCTCCTACTTTGCTCTTCTTTCTCAAAATTGCTGCCGCTATCCGGGGTCATTTATGATTCCATATAAATTTTTGGAGTGTTTGTTCTATGTCTGTGAAATATGCCATTGGAACTTTAATAGGTATTGCATTGAATCTGTAGATTGCTTTGGGTAGTATGGACAGTTTGATAATATTAATTCTTCCAATCCATGAACATGGTATATGCTTCCATTTGTTTGTGTCTTCCTTGATTTCATTCTTCAGTGTTGTGTAGTTTTCTGCATACAGGTCTTTTACCTCCTTGGTTAGGTTTATTCCTAGGTATTTTATTTTTCTTTTTGCTATATCGAATGGGATTTTTTTCTTGATTTCTGCTTCTGCTGTTTCACTGTTGGTATACAAAAATGCCTTTGATTTTTGGATATTGACTTTGTATCCAGCTATTTGGCCAAATTCATTTATTACGTCGAGCAGCTTTTTGGCCGAGTCTATAGGATTTTCTATGTACACTATCATGTCATCTGCAAACAATGATAGTTTTGTTTCCTCCTTTCCAATTTGGATGCCTTTTATTTCCTTTTCTTGTCTAATTGCTGTGGCTAAGACTTCCAATACTATATTGAATAGAAGTGGTGAAAGTGGACAGCCTTGTCTTGTTCCTGATCTTAGTGGGAAAGATTTCAGTTTTTGCCCATTGAGTATGATGTTGGCTGTAGGTCTCTCATATATGGCTTTTATTATGTTGAGGAATGCTCCCTCTATTCCCACTTTGCTGAGTGTTTTTATCATAAATGGGTGTTGTACTTTATCAAAAGCTTTTTCTGCATCTATTGATATGATCATGTGATTTTTGTCCTTGCTTTTGTTTATGTGATGTATTACATTTATGGATTTGCGAATGTTGAACCATCCTTGCATCCCTGGGATGAATCCCACTTGGTCATGGTGTATGATCTTTTTAATGTATTGTTGGATGCGGTTTGCCAATATTTTGTTGAGGATTTTAGCGTCTACATTCATCAGTGATATTGGCCTGAAGTTTTCTTTCTTTGTTATGTCTTTATCTGGTTTTGGGATTAGGATGATGCTGGCTTCATAAAAAGAGTTTGGGAGTCTTCCATCATTTTGGATTTTTTGGAATAGTCTGTGAAGGATAGGGGTTAGCTCTTCCTTAAATATTTTGTAGAATTCTCCTGTGAAACCATCTGGTCCAGGGCTTTGGTGTGCCGGGAGTGTTTTGATTACTGATTCAATTTCACCAGCTGTTATTGGTCTGTTCAGGCTTTCTGTTTCTTTTTCATTGAGTTTTGGAAGGTTATATTTTTCTAGAAACTTGTCCATTTCACCTAGGTTTTCAAATTTCTTGGCATACAGTTCTTCATAGTAATTTCTTACAATCCTTTGTATTTCTGTGGTGTCAGTCGTAATCTCTCCTCTTTCATTTCTGATTGTGTTTATTTGAGTCCTCTCTCTTTCTTTCTTGATGAGCCTGCTTAAAGGCTTGTCGATTTTGTTTATCATTTTGCATTTTCTTGATGATAATAATCTCATAATCAAATTTTATGAAATTTTGCTGTTGCTGTTGAGCATGAAAAAATAGAGCTTGAAAGTTTTCCAGTAGACAAATTGGCTTTCTAAATAAAAGCTGAGGTCCCCAAGAGTGCTGAAATCCATGAGTCTATTCATAGTGCAGAGAAAGGATCCCCTTATGCTGTTTCCATATGAACAATGTGAAAACAAGCTCTGTAGCACAATCAGCTGCCAATTAGTAGCGAAAAATGTTTTAAGAGGACCAGGATTCAACCCTATCACATATTGATCCAATTTAAAGGCATTGGCTAGACTTGTAGCCAAGATGGAGACATAGGTAGATACACTTTGCCTCCTCACACAATCAAAAGAAGGGCAACAGTAAATTTAAAAACAAAAAATAACCAGAACTCCCAGAATATCAAACTGTATGGAAGTACAACAGCCAAGGAGTTAAAAAAGAAACATTCATCCAGACCAGTAGGAAGGGCAGAGAAGGGCTGTAGGGGCAGAGAGGACTTGCGGCAAGGTGGCAGCTGGAGGGCTGGGGTGGGCAAGGTGGCAGCTGGAGGGCTGGGGCGGGCAAGGTGGCAGCTGGCAGAAAGGGCAAGGCAGTGGCTGATAGAGTGGGTGGTCTCACATTTGCATGCAGATAAACCAGGAAGAACAACTAGGGAGTCAGACTACACAACCCAGGGTTCCAGCATGGGGAAATAAAGCCTCAATACCTCTGACTGAAAAAGCCTGTGGAGGTCAAGGTGGCAGGAGAACTCACAGCGTCACAGGAGCATTTGTTGGAGAGACTCACAGGGTCCTAGAACGTATCTACCTACTTGGGATTCAGCATCAGTAGGGCCCAATTTGCTTGTGGGTGGCGGAGTAAGTGACTGGAAGCTGGTGGAGAGCTGAGGAAGCAGCATTGTTCCCTCTCAGACCCCTCCCTCACATACAGTGCCACAATGCAGAAATGTGGGTTGCCCTGCCCTGGTGAATACCTAAGGCTCTACCCCTTACTACATAACAGGCATGCAGAGACAAAAAACATGGCCCAAATGAAAAATAGATCAAACCTCCAGAAAAAAATACAACTAAGCAATGAAGAGACAGTCAACATACAAGATGCAGAGTTCCAAACACTGGTTATCAGGATACTCACAGAAATGGTTGAATATGGTTGCAAAATAGAGGAAAAAGCGAAGGCTATGAAAAGTGAAATAAAGGAAAATGTAGAGGGAACCAACAGTGAGGGAAGGGAACTGGGACTCAGATCAACAGTTTGGAGCAGAAGGAAGAAATAAATGTTCAACCAGAAAAGAATGAAGAAATAAGAATTCAAAAACATGAGGGGAGGCTTAGAACCTTCAGGACAACTTTAAACATTCCAACATCTGAATAATGGGGGTGCCAGAAGGAGAAGAGGAAAAGCAAGAAATTGAAAACTTATTTGAAAAAGTAATGCAGTTCTTTCCTAATCTGGTAAAAGAAATAGACTTCCAGGAAGTTCAGAAAACTCAGAGAGTCCCAAACAAGTTGGACCCAAGGAAGCACAATCAAGACACATCATAATCAAGTTACCCAAGATTAAAGATGAGGAGAGAATCTTAAAAGCAGCAAGAGAATATGAGATCGTTACCTGCAAAGGAGTTCCCATAAGACTATTAGCTGATTTCTTTAAAAAAACCTTGTAGGTAAGAAGGGGCTGGAAAGAAGAATTCAAAGTTATGAAAGGCAAGGACCCACATCCAAGATTACTCTATCCAGCAAAGCTATCATTTAGAGTGGAAAGGCAGATAAAGTACTTTCCAGATAAGGTAAAGTTAAAAAAGTTCATCATCACCATGTCTTTAGTATATGAAATGTTTTCTTAATTTTTAATTTTTAAAATTATTTTATTGTTCAATTAGAGTTGTCTACATTATATGAAATGTTAAAGAGACTTATCAAAGAATAAGAAGAAGATCAAAACCATGAACAGTAAAATGACAACAAACTCACAACTATCAACAACTGAACCTAAAGACCAAAAACAAATGCTAAGCAAACAACTAGAACAGGAACAGAATCACAGAAATGGAAATCACATGGAGGGTTATCAGTGGGGTGGGGGAGGGAAGAGAATGGAGGAAAAGGTATAGGGAATAAGAGGTATAATTGATAGGTACAAAATAGACAGGAGTGTGTTAAGAATAGTATGGGAAATGGAGAAGCCAAAGAACTTATATGTATGACCCATGTGCGTGAACTAAGGTAGGGAAATGATGGTGGGAGGGTGGTACAGGGCTGAGGGAAATAAAGGGGAGAAGAAATGAGACAAATGTAATAGCATAATCAATAAAATATATTTTGAAAAAGCATTGGCTGTAACATTACCTATAATGTATGGGATGGGTACTATGCTAATTGCTTTACTTCATTTAACTCTTAAAACAATAACATGTTAGAAGTGCTATTATTATTTCTACTTTATCATGGAAGAATCTGAGAGTGAGACCACTTTGATAACTTAAAAGACACTGATCTCATAAAGGAAAGATCTGGAACTGGGACTTATTGGTCTGACTCCCAAAAGCATGCTCTTAACTACCGAGATATACTTCCTCTTTTTTCTTTTTTAAGAAAGAGGTATTTGAAACATCACTTAAATTTTCCTAGAGGCAGAAAAAATGTCATAATTTCCTTCTTTATGTGTTTGGAGTATTAGGGATTAAATAATGAAAGGAAGTTTTTATCAATACTCTCTCTGTCTTTCTTTGTTAGCTTGTGAAAACTGAGCATGGACCTGGTGAACTTCTTGAAATGCAAACTAGGGCTTCCATAGGGCAAGGACATTTATCTGGAGTGGGACCCTATGAACTGTGGTTACAGTTGTTGCTGCTCCTGGGAAGAGCCTTTTCAGGATTTTCTGGAAGGAGATTCCTCATATAGATGATCACATGTGAGGACTAATCTCAGAGCCCATGGGATTCTCCCACTTGTTGAACTAGGTTTTAATAAACTACTCCCAACTCTCTTCTAAAATCACAGATACCAAGGGAATGGATCTGCTACTTTTCTTTCCTGAAATTCAGTAAAGAAATTAAAAAAAAAATACTCAAGAGATTTTTTCCTTAGAAATCTCAAACATTTTTTCAGGGGGTGTGTCCAATTCAAGCTGCATTTGTCAAGTGACCATTCTAATAATGATCACAGGCTTACATTTTTTCAAGATCTCCTAATTTTAAAGCATTTTTACAAACAGTACAGACAAGGTTATGTTGGGAGAAACTAATGATGAGTAAGACAGTCTCTACTGAACCTAAGGGTTACCACGGGAAAGAGTTAGTTGTTTCTGCAGGCTTCAGGGAGAAAACCATTATTAAGAGATAATCTTACAACTTTCAGCCACTCAGTGGGATGCTGGATAAAGAAGGTGTAGTTCATGTTACTTCAGAAAAGAAGTACCAGTATTTATATCAGGGAGAAGACCTTTCTGACAACTGGTGCTTCCAAACATGGAATGGATTGCCTTTTGATGTTGGGAGCTCCACACCTAAGAAGATGCCCAGGCTGAAAGACCCAGTGTTATTAGGGAGGGAACAGCAACAGGATTGATGTCTAATGCTCTCTTGAGCTAAGGACATATGATCTGAAGCCATTTTACTTAAGATCTAATTTTGGTTGCACCACTTGCTGCTCCTGTGAACTTGGGAAAGTAACAGTCTCTTCCTCATGTGGCCACTGTGAGAATTAAATGGGTTAATGTAGAGTGTTTACAACAGTTTCTGGTTGCCAGATAAATCCTTAATGAATGTCAGTAATTATTATTAAGGCCACTTCCAATTCCATACAACCATGCTTATAGGAATGGGGATGTGTACTGTGCCCACAGTGAACTATGGCAAGGGCAGGAAAGAAGAAAAAGTTGTGAGAAAATAGTGCAGTCTACTACAGATTTGTTTAGAATGTGAACATTAACCACTCAGTGTTTGAAGAGATTGTAGGTGTCTTGAAAGAAAGAATCATCATGCTCACTCTTCATGCAATAAGCATGCAGTGGGTCTAGGTAATTTTCATATGGTATCCTCAGTTGATATTAGAATCACAGCAAACTCATCAGCCACTGCAAAATGCCCAGCAGGTCACCTGGTCTACCTGAAGGTAGGGTAAGATGCTAAAGAGACAGTTCCTGCCCCCAGTGTGCTCACACTTTGGTGAGGGAGGCAAATGCTAAACATTGTAATTAGGTCAGACTGAATACCTCTCACTGCTTGGGGTGTTGGAAATAGACTGTTGCAAAAAGTGGCTCTAAAGACCTATGGTAAGTTGAGAAATCATGAGTACACTGTATTTTCTAAAGGCCAGTGTGCTCACTGAAGTTGATTTTATGATAAGACTCCTAAGAGAACTTAGGGAACATTTGGCATTGTAGAAAACAAAGTTTCTTTCAGAACTCTTGTTCCTGGAGAACATTCTCCTTATACCCATACCTCTGAGAAAGGCAATGCTAGGAATTCACATCCTGACCTTGCAATTTATGGGCAAATCGCAGCTCTCTAGGCAGCAGGGTGTAGCAGCTGGATGCCCTGAATCTGACCTACACTCAGCAGAATTGTCTCACTGGCCTTGCCTCCAATCTGAGGACAGGGATGATGGCTCCTTTGGAGGGTGCAGAAAATTATATAAATATAATATTAACCAGTGTTGACTATTTACCAAACATGCTGTTAGTGCCTCTGTATTTTCATAGTGTTGACTGTGCATTGAATCCCTTACTCCTGAAAATGACTGATGGGAATGGGATAGTTATTATTGTTCCTTTTTAAGAGGTTTAGTGGCTAAATGTCTTGGTCAGCCTGCCTCCAGATGTTGGGCTCCTAACTACCAATTTTGCCTTTTATTTAAATTAGTTTTTCTTAATTTTGGAGGGTTCCTAGACCTATTTAAGAGTCTGACACTCCCTTTCCTCAAAACTGTGCAAACACACAAACATGCATAATTTGCAGAAAATGTAAAGGCATTCTGGGGAACTTTAAAAACCATTCAGGAAAGATATATTTAAGATTCTGGTAAAAATTATGCAGATTGGTCCAGATAGAGAAAAAACTGGTCCAGCCTATGTTTCCCAAGGATTTTTATGGTGTCATGGCTTATATTTAAGTCTTTTATCCACCTTGAATTTATTTTTGTGTATGATGTAAGTTGGTGATCAAGTTTCATTTTTTTCCATGTAGCTGTCCAGCTCTCCCAACACCGTTTGCTGAAGAGGCTATTTTTATTCCATTTTATGCTTCTGCCCCTTTTTTCAAATATTAATTGACCATAAAGACTTGGGTTTATTTCTGGGCTCTATATTCTGTTCCATTGATCTATGTGTCCATTCTTATGCTAGCACCAGACTGTTTTCATTACAGTGGCTTTGTAATACAGTTTGATATCAGGTATTGTGATCTCTCCTACTTTGTTCTTCTTTCTCAAAATTGCTGCAGCTATTCAGGGTCACTTATGGTTCCATATAAATTTATGAAATGTTTATTCTATATATGTGATATATGTCATTGGTCCTTTAACAGGGATTGCATTGAATCTATAAATTGCTTTGGGTAGTATGCACATTTTGACAATGTTAATCCTTCCAATTCATGAGCATGTACATGCTTCCATTTGTTTCTGTCTTCTTTAATTTCTTTCTTCAGTTTTGTATCATTTTCTGAGTATAGGTCTTTTACATCCTTTATTCCTTTTACATCACTTTATTCCTAGGTACTTCATTTTTCTTGTAGCTACATAGAATGGGATTTTTTCCTGATTTCTGTTTCTGATATTTCATTTTTGGTATACAAAAAAGCCTTTGATTTTTGAGTATTGACTTTGTGTCCTGCTATTTTACCAAATTTGTTTATTAGATTGAGTAGTTTTGTGGTGGGGTCTATGTACTATTTTCTATGTAGACTATCATGTTGTCTGCAAACAATGACAGTTTTGCTTTCTCCTTTCCAATTCCACATAGCAATATCTTCAATGATATGTCCCTGAAATCAAGGGACATATGGGAAAGAATAAGCAAATGGGACCTCATCAAATTAAAAAGTTTCTGCACAGCTAAAGAAAAGAGAACGAACTATATGGGAAAACATATTTGCTGATGATACCTCGGACAAGGGTTTGATCTCCAAAATATATAAAGAACTCACACTACTCCACTCCAGGAAGACAAAAATCCCAATGGGAAAAAGACTTGAACAGACACTTCTCCAAGGAGGACATACAGAGGGCCCAGAGACATATGAAAAGATGGTCAGCATCACTAGCCATCAGACGCTATCAGAGAGATGCACATTAAAACCACAATGAGTTACTGCTTCATACCAGTCAGAATGGCCATCATAAACAAATCAACAAACAAACATTGGAGAGGATGTGGAGAAAAGGGAATCCTAGTGCACTGTTGGTGGGAATGCAGACTGGTGTGGCCACTGTGGAAAACAGTATGGAATTTCCTCAGAAAACTAAAAAGGGAACTGCCTTTTGACTCAACAATTTCATTGCTGCATTTATATCCTAAGACCCCTGAAACACCAGTCAAAAAGAACCTATGCACCCCAATGTTCATAACAGTGCACAATTTACAATAGCCAAGTGCTGGAAGCAACCTAAGTGCCCATCAATAAACAAGTGGATCAAACAATTATGGTACATTTACACAATGGAATTCTATGCAGCAGAGAGAAAGAAGGAGCTCCTACCCTTTGTGACAGCATGGGTGGAAGGAGAGAGCATTATGCTAAGTGAAGTAAGCCAGGCAGTGAGGGACAGATGCCATTTGATCTCACTTTTAACTGGAACCTAATCAACAAAACAAATAAGCAAGCTAAATATAACCAGAGACATGGAAATTAAGAACCATTGACAGTGACCAAAGTGGAGAAGGGAAGGGATAATGGGGGAAGGGATTTTAGGAACAACTATAAAAGACATGGACAAAATCAAGGTGGGGTAGAAGCAAGGGAGTGAAGTGGGTTTGGCTGGGGTGGGAGATAAATGCAGACAACTGTAATTGAACAACAATAAAATAATTAAATAAAAAAGAGAAAAAAAGTTGTTCCATGTAAGAGCTGAAGGTTAGCGTTAACTTTAAAACCATCCACAGTTTTTTGGAAAAAAAGGTGAGGTCTCTTGAGAGCTAAGTCACCTCGTTGTTTGAAACCAAATATGTGAATAGTGTGATGCGCACAAACACACACACATGCCTGCATTGCGTATACTCCTGAGCCCACATTTCATGGATTGGTTGATTTTCAGAGTAAGTTTAGAGAGGGTTCCCATACCTTTGGATATAGAGGTACTCAGCCCATATGATCTCATTTTATTGGAGATGGCAGACCACAAAACAGTTGTTAGGAAGATACATTATCCGAGAAGATACCAGGTCTACCCAATTGAAGCTGAATCAGGCATGTTAAGAAAATTCCCTCTCAAGGCATTTTGGCCCAATTCACATAGGCCCGAGTCCCAGGAAGACTAATTAACCATAGGAGCTGTGTCATGGCTGAGGGAAGCATAGGCCCTGTTATCACCTCAATAGGGCACTTTCTTCAGTGAACCACAGGAGTTTAAATAGACTCAGGGAAGATCCAAGTGAAGTTTTCATCAAAGTGTCATAGGATCTTCTTTCCTAATATCTTTAGTACTCCAGAAATTGTATTATCATCTTGAAAGGGACCAGCATCAAGCTTTATATACCACTTATGCACCATAAATATTCTTTGATTTCCATCTCGACAAGGTAGCTGTACAAAATACATCTTATTTCCTCTTGTTGGGTCATGTTTAATGTGGTTACCTGTCACTGTAATTTCTATGCCAATGAACACATTGGTCCTATAAAGACGGACCTGGTAAAAACGCAATAAAGACAAGTGAGATGAATCACAAATCCTTGAAGAATCTTCATAGGTTCTGGGAAGAGATGTTCAGTATTTGCGTCTTTAGTCAAGCATTTCAAAGAAGGAGACAGGCACTATGAAAGAGGTCAACAGGAGAAACATCAGTACTGTTGCATTGTATCTAGAAGTAGACAGAACCATCCATCAATCATTGGGTCAGTTAACTAATCAGCTCATGCTTAAAGACTGCCCGCTATGTGCTAGCCACCATGCTGAGTCCCAGGGACAAAGTTCTAAGATAACACACAAAGTTTTCTGTCCATCATGGAGTCACATTAAACACACAGAGATGAATCTTACCTTGCATCAACAAGGTTGGCCCACAGGGTGTTGTTTAACATGAGCTAAGTTTGGGTAAATACATATTATTTTGCTCCCTGAGGAAATCATTTGTAAACTAATATCTGGAGAAGGATTGAAATTACTCAGGCAAAAACAGGGAGGGGGGAAGAGAGAGGAAGGACTTTCAGGCAGAAGGAAACAGTCTCTACAACAGTCATGGGAATGAAAATAGGGGGAAAAATGTGGCAGAAGCAGAGAAAAGCCCAATAAAGCTGGCTTATACTGAGTGAGTGGGGTTGAGTGAGGGGGGATGGGCTGAAAGATATGGAGCTCCTAGAAAGATTTTGAACCTGGGTCTGACATGGAAGGGTGTTGAGTAGGGGAATGACATAGGTGTTTGAGTTGGAAAGATCATTTAGATGTCAGTGTGAACTGGACAGAGTGTTGCAAGAAGACAAGCTATAGCTTGAAAGGAACATGTTTCAGGGACAGATGAAATAGCCTGAGATAAGTATGGTGACACTAGGGGTAGGGATAAATAAGTGCACACAAAGACTTTATAAAGCAGCGGAACTGGTAGGACCCTTTGATTGGATACAGAGATGATGACTGGTTGGATGACAGAGGTCTGTGTGTTTATGGAGGAAAAGAGGAAATAAAAAGCCAAATGTGGTAGGAGTAAACACAAAAGACATTTGTTATTTCTTGTGTCCTTAGCTGTTTACATGCAATCGTTATTTAATTCTTACAACCACTCTACAGTTAAGTTATCAGAAAATGCCCTACTAAATCAAAGTGAGTGTCATTATCTCCATTCTAACTTTGGAAAGGAGGAATCAAAGAGAGAAAGTGCTTTGTTCAAAGCTGATTATCAAGTGCCCATGGTATATGAAAACCTGAGCTGCCAGGCTGGCTGCAAACTCAAGACAGAGTGAATGTCACCATGGCTTTTAAAAAGTATGTTTCTCGATGGGAAAGATGAACCTAGAGACCTGAAAGCAGTGATGGGCACTTTACAGGAAACAGATTGACAGTATGAATAGTTTTTGCAGCCCCAGTGCTGGGAACACAATCAGCATCAGGCACAGAATTTGTTATAGAAGCAGAACTTTTTGAGTGGGACTTTCTGGAGGAGATAGGATGTAAGCTAAGTTTCTTTTTAATTTTTAAATAAATTTTTAAGTTTTGAATAGTTTGAGATTTACAGAAGAGTTGCAAAGAGGTACACTGCATTCCCATACATCCCTAGGGAAAACCTGCTGTTAACTTTTATGTTACTAGGGTGCATTCATTACAATTAATGACTCAGACATCATTATTAACTAAACTTCATACTTTATTAGATTTCACTTATTAATTTGCTAATGTCATTTTTCTACTCTGGAACCCTGTCCAGGACACCATAGCTGTCATCTATCCTTGTGCTCCTCTGTGATGATCATTTTTCAGCTTCCTTGTTTTTTAAAAAATTTTATTGTTATTCTATTACAGTTCCAATTTGTTGCCCATTGCCCTCCTCCACCCAGCCCACCATCCACTCCCACCATCAATTCCCACACCATTGTCCATGTCCATGAGTCATTAATACATGTTCTTTGACTAGTCCCTTCCCCTTCTTCCCACCATTATCCCCTCCACCACTCCTCTCTAGTCACTGTCAATCTGTTCCATGTTTCCATGCCTCTGGTTCTATTTTACTCATTAGTTTATTTTTGTTCATTAAGTTCTTTTTATAAGTGAGATCATAGGGTATTTGTCTTTCATTGACTGGCTTATTTCACTTGGCATGATGTTCTCCAGCCCCATCCATGCTGTCACAAAAGGTAGGAGTTCCTTCTTTATTTCTGCTGCATAGTATTCCATTGTGTAAATGTACCATAGTTTTTTGATCCACTCATTTACTGATGGGAACTTAGGCCATTTCCAGCACTTGGCTATTATAAATAATGCTACTAAGAACATAGAGATGCATAGGGTCTTTTGAATTGTTGTTCAAGGATTCTTAAGGTATAATCCCAGCAGTGGAATCAGTGGGTCAAAAGGCAGTTCAATTTTTAGTTTTTCTGGGGAAATTTCTTACTGTTGTCTACAGTGGTTGCAGCAGTCTGTATTCCCACCAACAGTGCACAAGGATTACCTTTTCTCCACATCCTCACCTGTTGATTTATTAATGATGGTTATTTTCACTGATATGTAGTGATATCTCATTGTTGTTTTTATTTGCATCTATCTGATAACTAGTTATGTTGAACATCTTTTCATATATCTCTGGGCCCTCTGTATGTCCTTGGAGAAGTATCTGTTCAGGCCTTTGTCTATTTTTAATTGGATTTTTGTCTTCTTGGTATGGAGTTTTATGAATTTTTTACATATTTCAAAGATCAAACCCTTGTCCAAGCTATTATTGATAAATATATTCTCCCATATGGTCAGTTCCCTTTTCATTTTGGTGATGGTTTCTTTAACCATTTAAAAGCTTTTTAATTTAATGTAGTCCCATTTGTTTAGTTTTGCCTTTATTTCCCTTGTCCTAAGAAATATATCATCAAAAATATTGCTACGTGGGATATCTGAAATTTTACTGCTTATGTTTTCCTCCAGGACTTTTATGGCATCATGACTTATATTTAAATCTTTTATCCAATTTGAGTTTACTTTGGTGTATGGTGTAAGTTGGTGGTCTAGTTTCATGTTTTTTCTTGTATGTACCAGTCTCGTTCTCCCAACACCATTTATCGAAGATACTATTTTTACTCCATTGTATGCTCCTGTCCCCTTTGTCAAATATTAATTGACCATAGAGACATGGATTTATTTCTGGGCTCTCTATTCTGTTCCATTGATCCATGTGTCTGTTCTTATGCCAGTACCAGACTGTTTATGGTGGCCTTGTAGTATATTTTCATATCAGATATTGTGATCTCTCCAACTTTGTTCTTCTTTCTTAAGATTACTGAGGATATTCAGTGTCTTCTTTGGTTCCATATAAATTTTTGAAATATTTGTTCTAGATCTGTAAAATATGCTATTGGCATTTTAATAGGAATTGAGTCAAATCTATAAATTGTTTTGGGCAGTATGGACATTTTAATGATGTTAATTTTTCCAATCCATGAACACAGTATATGTTCATGGTATATATGAACAGTATATATTTGTATCTTCCTGAATTTCTTTCTTCAATGTTGTATAGTTTTCCAAGTACAGGCTTTTACCTCCTTGGTTAAGTTTATCCCTAGGTTCTTTGTTTTACTTGTTCCTATAGTAAATGTGATTTTTCCCCCTAGCTTCTCTTTCTGATATTTCATTACTGGTGTACAAAAATGCCCTCAATTTCTGAATATTGACTTTCAATCAAAGAGAAGCAGAAAGCCTGAATAAGCCGATAACAACTAGTTAAATTGAAGGAATAATCAAAAAAACTTCTGGCACACAAAAGCCCTGGACTGGATGGCTTAACAGGCAAATTTTGCAAAACATTTAAAGAACTAACTCCTATCCTAAAACTATTCTAAAAAATTCAAGAATAGAAAGCACTCTCAAACTGTTTTTAAGAGTAAAAGCACAATGAAGAAAGAAAACTTAAGGCCAATATCTCTGATGAACAAAGATGCTAAAATCCTCAACAAAATATTGGAAACCTGGATCCAGAAATACATTAAAAACATTATACAACATAATCAAGTGGAATTCTTTCCTATTTTTGATGACTTTGATATTTTTAAGCAGCACCCATCTGACTATAATGTCTTTTCCTTTTGACTGTGCTTAAATGTCACTGCCATGAGAAGACTTCATTACATGATAGTTGAGATAAGATCCTCATTGCAGATTCTCACAGCATCCTGGACGTTCCTTAGGACCCATCTTCCCAGTTAGTTGATTAATTTGCTTATTCTTTCTTTATTCACTCAATAAATTCAGCATTTAATTGTATACCAGGCAAGTGCTCAAGGTGCTAGAGATGTAGCAGTGAACAAGCTGTGGGGTGGACAGTGCATATGTGTGATATGTAGTATGTTTGGGACTCATAAATATCAGGGAGAAAAAACAAAGAGCATGCAAGGATGTGGAGTGGAGTTTTGAATTTAAATGGGATGGTCACTGAGAATGTGGTATATAGGCAAAAATTGAAGGAGGGGAAGAATAACCCATTCCAGTTGAATGTCTGCGCAAGGAGTTCCAGAATAGCCAGAGGGCTCGTGTCAGATGCCTATTAAACACAAAGGCCTAGATAGCAAGTTGGTGATTTATATATGGCCTCAAGGGTAGGATTGGGATTTAAAATTGGGGATGCAAAATTGGAGTGTCACCATTCAGATGGCGTTTGAATATATGGGACTAGATGATGTTCAATGACTGAGTTCTGGTCCACCTGCATCCCCCAGACTGGGGAGGTGATAGGGGACTGGTGCAGGAGACCCACAAAAAGGCGGGAGAGAAAACCAGGCAGCTATGGTGTCCTGGAAGCCAAATAAAGAATGAAGGAGTGATCAATACTGTTAATTACTGAATGTGAATGAACTCAGGACCAAGCATGGCCCAGTGCATTAAGCCAGTGTGTGTCCTTGGGGAACTTGGAAGAGCAGCTCCAGGTGAGTTGTGGATGAGGCAGCAGGATTGGGGTGGGACTGGTCAGGCACAGGAGGACAGACATCCAAGAATGTATAGATAGATGACTCTGGTGAGTATCTTGGCTGTAGAGGGAGCTGAGAAATTTATGGGCATAGGGAGCTATAGATCAAAGAGGCATTTTTATTTTAATGAGATGCATCATGATAGATTTGTCAGCTGGTGGGAATGAAATTGTAGAAAAGAAAGAAGTGAATGGTGTCACAGCAAGAGGAGAATTTTGGTTTCATAATTTTGACTGAATAATTGTTGGTGCAGTGGCTTTATTTCTGAGTTCTCTGGGTAAGCACAAACTGCTGGCTGAGGGCATTTTATTTTTCACAAACTGTGAGTGGAATTCCTAGTGTTCCCACACTCCATATCTTCTTAGACCTGAGTGTGCTGGAGCCAGGAAAGTCTTTGCCCCAAGGTCATCTGCCAGTACACCCAGCACTCTGCATGTGGTCTCCTGCCCATACACTCCCCTAAAGGTCTAACTCCCCTCAAAACCAGGCATTTGCTGAAGTAGAAATGGAGAAAGAAGATGTGTGGCACATGACATGGCAGAAATTTCCTAAAGCCCTTTAAGAATCTTCTCTCTCTTGGGCAGCTGCCTCACACCCCTTCTCTATAGCTCCAAACTTTCTGCCTTCCATGGCCATTACCTACTGCTTATTACTGCAATCAGGCCTTTTGTGTCCAGGCCCCATCCAGACCATACACTTGGTTACTCCAGTACAGATTACTCCAGTGTCCAAAACTATCAGATGCAAGATGCAGGGTTGAGTTTTCAGCTGAGATGCTTTCAATGGTGAGGACACTTTCATTCTGCACCACCTTTGATGTTCACAAAGTTCCCAAGTGAAGCTGGGAAGTCAGACTAGCACATCTGCAAAACTGGGTCTCCTCTAGGAGGCAACCACATGGTTTCCAAAGCATCTGTTTCAGTGTGTGATAGTGTTCTCAATCTTAGGTTTGAGGGCAGAATTTATGCTTGTTTGTAAAAAATATTTTTTCAAACATATTTTTCTAGGTACCACACATACACTCACTGACACCAACCTCCCAGCCCACAGAGGCATGCTTCTCTCTTAAACACCCACACTCATATAAACCTGACTGACCCTGCCAGAAAGAAACCCACAGTAAGCAGTGCTTTGTGCCCATCTGGGCATGACCTGCCTACACTATTTGCCTAAAATACTTGTAAGTATATATATTTCATGGCACAAAACTAATTTTTGAATCAAGTGTGGGGGCTCCAGGGCACCTTGCCATTTCCTCTTGTCCCTAAAGCTGTGAAACTAAATTATAGGGCTGGGAAAACAAGAGGCCAGCTGTGCTCCAGCTGCAGCACAGTTGTGACAAAGTGAAAAGTGTGGGCACCAACAGATCATTAACTGTGTAGCCAGAAACAGACTGATGATTGGTTGGTGTGCTCCAGGGGGTGGAGAGAAAGAGCCTGGCTGATGCAATGCTGGTTCCAGTCCAAGGTGGGCCCAGCCCTTATCTGTCAAAGCAGAAGTGTCCAGTGTTTCAGATGCATGACCATATGGTCTTTGCATTGTCATATATTGGGACAAGCTTTATTTTTTCTAAATCTTTCTTAAAATTGTCAGAAGTTTTTCTCTTGCTTTGGTTTTATTTTTAAAATTTTCCCACAATTTCCTGTAGTGCTGTCTCTCTGGTTGAGTTCAACTTGACTGTTGATTATAATTACCAAGAGGCTTGTGATGAGAGTTGAAAAATCTAAGTTGATGTTCAAGTTGCATTACACTTAAGCAAAACCAGAGACCAAATAATGCACACTGGTTTAGAGTTGTCCATGTGTTTTGTCTAGATTAACAAATTTAGGTGAATTTTGCTTTTGCAGCATTAATAATGGCAGGACAGTTTCTGAACATTGTAAATACTGCTCATATATAGTTGCTAAAGTATGAGGTTGAATAAACATTATTACATCAATTGTTTGTGAAAAACTGACCTGCAGGGAACCAAATTGTGCTTTGAAATAAACCTTTCTTATTTGGAAGGAGGGGAGAGAGAATGGATCAGGACACTAAGAAGTGGCTAATTTAATGCTTGGGTGGCAATCCAAAGTGACCATATATATTTGACGTAATCTTCTAGTGACTCTTTCTCTGTCATTATCTCTAAAATGGCCATAACTGGATAGACTACAGGCATTTTACACACTTACTACTGATTCCATGTTGAAAGAAGGAATGAACATATTGTTTTTCTGTAGCCAAGTAACATGGATGCAGGTGTTTTGACCTCAAGGATCCGTAGACACTTAGTTCAGCATTTCACAAATGGGGTAACTTGAGCCCACAGAACTGCATGTGTTTGGATAGTTGAGCAGGAGACAGGGCCAAGAAGTCTTTTCTCAAGGCCTCTGTCATCTGTGTCTGCCAGTTTTGCTATCACAACATTCTTATGATTCTACTCTATCCACTATGGCCCATTTTCAGGGCAGGTATGGCCTGCATGTGAAAGAACACAAGTGAAGAGATGTTTGCCTCTTAAGATATTTAAAAAATTATGTTGGAATGATGACTTAAAACAATTTAAACTTATATGGAATCAAGTGTTTCAATTATACAACTTAATTTTTTCTTAGAATAGTTTTCCACTCATCTTAAAATGTTGTTAAACCTTTATTTAACTGCCTGAGAGGACATTGAGAAGAGCTCCTGTATCTAAATGCAAGTCTGGCTGCCTGTTGCTTCAAAAGCCAATACTTGAGAGGCTGATACTGATGCTGATGTAAAGGACAGTGGTTTTATTCAGGTGCCAGCAACCTGGAAGACTCATCTCAAAGCTCATCCTAACAACTCATTTCAGGCAGGGGTTTTCATAGGGAGGGATAGGGACAAGGAGAGCAAAGAGTTCAGGGGGAGAGGTTGTACACTTTCAGGCACTAACCTTGCTGGTCTTGATATGGATCTTTAATGTCAGTATGCTGGAACTGGTCAGTGCAAACCAAATTCCTGCAGTTGGGAGAGCTGCATTAATTGAAGTCATGATCAAGGTCATTTCCTTTATAACCAGAACTGCTGATGCCTTCAATATGTTTGTAAAGAAACTGTTTTTTATTGGTTTGTTAGTACATCTTATTTTAAGTCTATTTCATGATAAGTCAGAGTAGTATAAAGTTTTTATTCCTCATTACAATTTCCCACTGTCAATACTTCCTCAATATCTATGGAGCTACTATATCCTCTGAATCTTCTGGTAGAATGAAAAACTTTAGCCTGTTGTAAAGCAAAATCTTGGGAGTTAAAAACAGATACATAATTTTTTAGAAGCACATGTTGAGCAGATAAAATGTTTCTGGCATGGGAAAGGCAAGTTATAAGGAGGTTTATTTTTTATTTTTAAAAACATTTTATTTATTTATTTTTAGAGAGGGGGAAGGGAAGGAGAAAGAGAGAGAGAGAAACATCAATCTGTGGCTGCTTCTCATGTACCCCCCACTGTGGACCCCATTTGCAACCCAGGCATGTGCCCTGACTGTGAGTTCGCTGGCCTGTGCTCAATCCATTGAGCTACACCAGCCAGGGTGGAGGTTTAAAACAATAAAGTCAAGCATAATAAAGAAAAGAGTGGTTAAACCTAAATTAAATTTCTCCTAACACGGACCTGAGTCCTTGTGGTATCCATGAAAATAAACTCACAAATCAATCTCCCATTCCCTCAGAGAGGGGAGTGATGGTCCAATGTTTGTTGAAGCCAGGTAGACTGTTGCCTGATTTTGGTGATGTTTGTCTCCACCTGAACAATATAAGTACAACAAGAGGCGTTGATGGTCATGAAACATCTCCTTGTTCTGCTAGTATGTAGTCTAAGGCAATTCTGTTATTTAAGGCAATTTTCAGAATATTAAAAAGTCCAGAGATTTTTGAATATTAAAAAAGTGAGGTGTCAATTTTATTGGCTATAATGATTAAAGCTTTGGAGAGCTTCTGAAGTACATGTTGATATATAGCCACTCCCCACCAGGGTGATAGAGTACATCTAAAGAAATATTCATCACTGGATGGGATTTCTCCAGGGGGATCTCAGGGTATTTGTCTGAATTTGTAATTTATAATGTCAGACTCCTTTCTATGGATCTTTCTGAAGATGGAACATATTTGTAAATGCATCAGATTAAAAGAATGACTGTCTCTAAAAGACAAAAATAATAAAAATTCCATGGCTATATATCTGAGTATAATGCAAATAATAAGGGGATTTGCTTTCCTGTAACAACATTTTAGTATAAAAATTATAATTAAAAGTGAATGTATTGGAATATATGAGAACTTTGTAGACTCTTGGAGATTTTTATGTAATCTCTAGAACTTTGATTTTAATAATAAAAATAGAACACAATTAATATTTCCTTATTTGACAACCCTCCCCATGTACTTTAAGCATATTAATTAAGCCTAATTAGGTCAGAATTTCTTCTTCATAAGGAGAAAGAGCAAATCCCTGCAATATTCCTATTTGAATGACCCAAAGCCAATTTTAGGTCAAGAAAAGTCTCTTAAAATTTAGACACTGGGTTCTCCAAACATATTTGACCAAAAGATTATATATCATTAGGAAACAGTATTAAATTATTTATTTATCCAAATTGATAATAAAGGTATCAAACATAAATACAGGCTAGCAAAATTTTAGTCCTTACGATAGAGAATATGGGTGTTTAGTCCTGACTAGTGTGGCTCAGTGGGTTGGGCATAGTCCTGCAAGGTGAAAGGTCATTGTTTCAATTTCCTGTCAGGGCACATTTCTGGATTACAGTCCAGATCTCTGGTTGTGGGTGTGTGAAAGGCAACTGATCTCTGTTTCTATCACATATTAATTGGTGTTTCTCTTCCTCTCTCTCCCTACTTTGCCTTTGCTCTCTAAAAATAAAGAAATAAAATCTTTTAAAAAAGAATATGGGTATATGATGCAGATCCTGGCTCATGGGGTCCATGAAGATGAGACAGATTTATACAGACTACTGAGTCCTGTGGAGGAAAAGGAATGGCATAGCTACTCTCCCAAGGGGAGAGTGCCTTGACAAGTTTTTATTGCTTTTATGGGCACACTACATGATGGTCCTCATTTACTATGCACAGGAATAAAGCTCATCAATCAATGTCAGGAAGAAATGATTAAACAATAGATAACCTTCAAAGGACTCTGAGGACTTACTCTGAGTCAGGGTCAGATAGTTAAAGGGACATAAAACTTTGGTGAACAAACTCACTTCCTGCTTGGTCCCTTATTATTTAAATTGAAGGTATCAGCAAAGTAGGTTTCATAGGATTTTATGCATTCTTTCTTAGGCCTAATTGCCCTAGGGAACTCGCCCTTTCCAGCACAGGGTGGCACCCACTTCTGTCATTGTTTCAGGCTTAAGTCAGGCAGGAGAAGTAAGGCAGCCAAGAGTTTAGGAAACTTCTTGCAGACAGAATGAGGACTCAGGCTATGTCAAAGCTGAGGGGCAAGGGTCCATCACCCCTTTTTTCTATAGCCCCCCAAGTCCTTCCCTGGCGCCCTTGTGATCATGCCTGGCTTAGGTCGTCCTGCCCTTGAGGACTCTTACCTTTCATTGGCTAACCAATCAAACATTGGGGGCCAGGCAGGGTGAAGTAAAAGAAGCAGAGGCAGCACCCCTGCCAGGGTGACAAGCTTTGTCTCCTTAGTGGCTTATGGTCTGAAGGTTGCTCACTCAGCCTTAGCCATGTGGGGGTTACAGCTTCTGAAACCAGACAGGGCAGTTCCCAACAGGTATATAAGTAATTAAGTACTCAATTAATACAGTATAATATAACATTATTTTTTTTAAATATAGAATATTTGCTTTCTAGGCAAATACAGGAAAAAATGTTCCCCTTTTCACACACTAAAAAAGAACAGAAAAAATTCCCTATTAGTTTAATTTTGATATTTAGATTCATTTGCCTCATTAAATTCCTTATTCACCTTAACTATATAATTTACTCTCAAGATCTCTTTTCAGAAACCTTCTTCAACTTGCACAGACTCTCTGCCATGTATACAAACCCTCTGTGACTTACATGATTTTTCTGCAATTCACATGTTACCTTTTAGTTTGCTTCTTTTTAACTTATTCAGAAAGAACCAACTTTAGAACAAATTATTTTCTTTTTTCTTCAGTAAGTGTTTTCATGTTTTATACATTCTATTACCAAACCATACTTTTCCTTCCCAACTTAATTAGAATTCTTAATTCCTAGAAACCTTGTTTTTTAGTGATAACTAAAAGTAAGTAATTAGCATTCTTTAGGTTGATACTTTTATGAATACATTTCATAACTTTTACAAAAAGTTTGTTTTCTATCAGCAACTACAATGGTATTTTGAAGAGACATACTTCAAATAAAGTACCAGATATATTCATTAACAGATTCAAACCCGTTTTTCAGCTTCTCTGTTAAAAGAATCCAAAGTAGGCAAACTTAGATCAACTAATATTTCTGTATCCCATTATTTCAAGATATCTATATATTTAATAATTTTCACAATTTAACTCAGCAAAACTCCAAAGTTCCAAGTCACCCAAGACTTGGAAAACTTTATAGCTATATATCCATGTATCTATATATCTCTCTCTATATTTTTCCTGATACACACACACACACACACACACACACACACACAAGAAAATCTTCATCAAGAGCTCTTTTAGTTACATCTATTAATTAGTTCTTAACAATTTTGTGAGGTTTTAAAGTCAATTATGCAAGCCATTTTTTGATAAATTCTCTACCACAGATAAATAACATGAACTTATTCCTGCAAAACCAGACATATATTTTATGTTAAGAATTTTAAAAGATATTAATTAAATTTAAACCATTGAAATATAAAATATTTTTCCAGAATACATGACCTTAAAATATTCAAGATAGTTTTTTTTACCATACATATGAACAGTATTATTAATAATCATAAAGAAGAGAAGATTAAAAAAATTGTCCTTGACAACTTTAAGGAGGTTGGCAAAGAGGTGGGAGAGATATCAGGCTTGGATGGGAAGTAGCTTGAGTTTAAATGTCATTTTTTTCTTCACATTGTGGAGAGACAATCATCCACGCTGCTTCCACAATCTGCACAGGATTTGGGGAGTGGCACTAATTGCTCTGTTGTTCCTGGGACTTCAGCAGCTCCTGGACTTCCAGGAGGAGGATTTAGAGTCTTTTAAAGGCTTATTTGTTCATTTTTTCCACTTTCTGAGTTTATAGTATGGGAGGGGAGTGAGATCTTTTCCCCCTATGAACCATCAATATAAATTCTTTCTCAGTAGAATCCTCATGATGTAACAATACAAAAGCTTGCACATAAGAAATTTTATTATATTTACCAGACTTGTGAAAAACTATTCTAATTAGTCATTGACTTATGCTGTAAGTTGACCATGAAGCTAAAATGAAACATCTAAAGCAAAGATAAACCTCAAATAAATGAGTACTCTCAAATCAAGTTTTCTCACAGGAGGTTCTGGGACATTAATGTGAATGACCTTCACAAGGTCTAAGTGGCACAAAGCCTAGATGACAAAGATAGGGGATTCCCTGTGTGAACAAAACAGCAACGGGCAAGTCAAGTCCTTAAAAGATAAGAAAGCAAAGAACAGTAACTACAGTTTTATTTCAAACAGGCAAAAGCTCTCAGCTCTGAAACAGAACAAATATTCAGCACCCAGAAAACCATAAACCAGAATACCAAAAGCACACTCCTAATTACACACTGGGGCAACTGGGGTTTATCTTTTCACTTTATCACTGAGTCATGCCTACTGCCATTCAGTACCTGTTGATTCCTACAGAATCCCAGATGGTTCAAGTAACCCATATTGTGGATCTGGGGGCTCCTGGTTGTACACACTGGGGGCTTTACCCAGTTTGGACTCATCAGCTCACCAATAACCTGTTTTGTTTCTCCAGCTAGATAAAGCAGGTGGCCAGCACCAGTAAAAAACAAAGGCCAGTCCCCAAGTAAAATAACTCAGCAACTGCTAGGGACTCCCAAGTTCTTTCACAGTGTTGCTCAGCCCCAGGCAGCCTGCAAAATCCTCTCCAATGTCCAGGGACTTACCTGTGGGCCCTTATTTGCTCCTGGCTCAATTATCAAAGCTGTAACTGAACACAGGTTTGGCTGCCTGCTGCTTCAAAAGCCAATACTTGAGTGCTGAGTTCTGATGTGACAGAAAATGGTTTTATTCAGGTGCTGACAAACTGGAAGAGGGGGGAATCTCATCTCAAAACCAATCTTAACATCTCAGTGCAAGCAGGGCTTTTTATAGGGAGGGAGATGGACAAGGAGAACAAAGAGAACAGGGGGAGAGGTTGTGGACATGCAGGCAGTGTCCTTGCCGGTCCTGATATGGATCTTTCATGTCAGCATCCTGATACTGATCAATGCCAGCCAAATTCCTTCAGTTGGGTAATCTGTACCAGCCAAAGTCATGGTCAAAGCTGTTTCTTTTACAAGCAGGAACCAGAACTTCTGATGCCTTCAATATACTTGTAAAGAAATTGTCAGTATGTGAGTTATTTTTATCAGTTTGTTAGTACATCTTATTCTAAGTCTATTTCATGTAAGTCAGAGTAGTATAAAGTTTTTATTCCCTCCCACTCCCAATGATTAGTTAGGGAAGTTCACTAACTATAATGGTATTAATTGTATATCCTCAGTTCTCACTACGGGGCAGAATTTCATGTGACATGGTTACCAAATGGTATCTCATTTGGTCGTCTTAGCATGTCTTTGAGGTATTATAGTATAGTTGCTATTTTATATTTAAGGAAGCCACACAACTGGTGGTATAACCAGAATTTTACCTTTAACTTGGAGATTCTGACAACCCACCTCATTTGCCCTTATCTCTGATTTGGTCAATAAGATGCCATTGCACACATGTTCATATTGCCTGGTACCAAAGATTTTTTGTTGGGTAAACACAATTAACTGAATTTTTTTGCTTACTTCTTCTTGGACACGTGAATTCCACACAGGGAGGTCTATGGGAGTCTCCTTGATGATACTTGTTGCTGGTGTCACTCCATTAATCATTAGATCAATCAACAAGCACAAAGATGGGTGCTCTGCCTCAGTGAAACACTGGCTAGAAATGATCTGGACCCCTGGGTTGAAACAAAAGTTTTGGTAAAATATTTCACTGATCTTGTGATCATTTAATTAATGACCAGCATTCCGGCCTATTTCCTAACAAATTCTAACTTTCAGTTCTGTAATTATGGACACAATTCAAATGTCCTTCTCCCATGATGCTTTACCAGTTCTCTCCCTCAGTTGGAAACTGTCCCTGCAGCACCATCACAGTGGTTTTGGGTGATGTGTCATAGCGACTGTTTGGTGATGACTTTCTCAAAGGGGATGCAGACTAAACAGCCACATGGAGTGTACTCCACTTTCACTGGCTGCATGGCCCTGTGTTAACTTACCTCATATAACTAACTTGCTTTCATTACTTCTATCTCACATGTAATTAAAGTGAGGTATTCCATGGAGGGTTGGTATGAAGAATATTAAGTAGTAGTGTGAGCTCTGGCAGAGGAGATACTCCACAGTTGTTAAACGGTATACTTAAACATATTAAATAAACATGTTAAATAAACAGATCTCCAGGTTGCTTCTTCAGAACAGAGGCACTTTATCTTACACTGTGTGATGGTTATACACTATTTCTAAAATTAAAAACACCAGGGGTTGCTTCAGTAGCACACATACTAATAAGCTCTAATACATATATGTGTCTATGTGTTTAAAATATACTATCATGTTAGTTATATTATTTATCATATATTTATGTGTAATTATACATATAGTATATACTAGCACTGGAATCACATATATATGTCAATATTAGATACACTGCTTTGTGGAATTCAAATTTAACTTGCTATTTCTACCATCTTCTAATGCCAACCAGTTAATGACTTGAAGACTATACCACCGGTTTGTGGTTTTGTGGTTTTGTTGATGTATCTCTAGGTAAATTCTGAGAGAATGAGAGGTCCTAATTCTGGGTCTGCCCTATTCCCATTACCCCTTGCATTGTAGGTTGAGACAAGCATGTCTATAGTCACAGCAATGCTCCTCGACACAAGTTATTTGTTACTTAACCTCTAACTAGTTATTTGTTCCTGTGTCACAAAATCTGCCTGTCACAAAAAGCTCAGAACCTGATCTCACATGCCTGTGAGCAAAAGGAATAATTCTCATCTGTTCATTGAGAAACCAGGTGATTGACCCAACCATGGTCCCTGTGGGAAATGAACAGTATGCACTAGGTAGGGGTATTGGGGTCTGAAGCCTAGACCAGGAAATGTCTCACACCTTCTCACTTCAGAACATTTTGGCACTCACCTAATTTTTCTGTCATGCCTTTTGTTCTGGTGAGGGTTAGGGGTTTAGCTTTGGGGAAGATTATACAGACAGCACTAGCTCCAAACATTTATTTAAAGGGAAATAGCACTAGCTGCCATGTCTATGTCAGTGAGATGGATTCTTTGGGGCCCTTTCCCCTCCCAAGTCTGACAAGGCAGACAAAGATAACAGCTTTCTAGGACTCCATGCACAGTGGAGGCGTCACTCTTAAATCCTAGGAATGTGCTTCCTACTCCTCTGTGCTGCTTGCCTTTGTTTTTTCAAATGAGCAGAATCCTGGGTGGGCAAAGATCTTCCTGGGGGATCTCTCAACATTCATTCCCTCCTTCAAAGCCCTGCGACATTTCAATTATTTTTCTGGTGCCCATGAAAAGTAGTTTTCAGATCGAAGTTGAAAGAAAATACCGGATATGGCACATGAAAGCAATGAAATATGGCACTCAACAGAGATGAGTTGAGTAGTATGACTGGTTGCTATAGATTTCATGAGCACATTTCAGGTTTGCATCAGCCATTAAAAGAAAAATAGAAACCATAATTGCTCTTAATCTCTATTCATCCTGCAAATCTAGTTCAAAGGGTGAACTTGAAGGGGAAGATTAAAACAAAAATAGACATGAATCTTTGGACAATGCCAGATTTAATTTTCCTTCTTTGAAGACATGTTAAAAATAGAGATGGAACCCAAGGTGTAAGCCCTTAGTGGGGAGCTGATGCTCCATGTCAGGGCTACATGAGACATGACTTTATTGCATTCTTTTCCCCAGTTCCACTTGTGCCCACAATCCCCTTCTCTGTAAGTGAAATACTTGGGCTGAGTTTTTGGCTCAGAAGCTGAGCAAGATGATCATCCCTACATGTGTGCTTGTATTTCACTTTTAAAAACAATACAGCTCTGCTTAAATTATAGTGAAATTACTGTACACCCAAGGAATTAAAGTCGGGAATGGAAGCTTGGAGAAAAGAGAATAGCCAACTTTGTCTGGCTGTAGTAGATACCAGGCAAAATATTACCTGGTAATTGATAGTTCTCTTTCTCAATTCATCTAGAAGAACAATCCTTATCAATTTTTAGTTACCTTACTCATGTTAATTTTTAAAACATAACACAATTATATTAAATGATTCAGATTTTTAATGAAACAAATGTATTTTTTACATAATAAAAAGCAATAGTTAGCATCTGAAACTAGACTGCATAGACTAGAATGTGAAGTATTCAAACTTTGACAAACCCAAATTTCAGGATTCAATGTAAGAATATTTCAGAATGTGTATGACAATTGGACTTTTCTTTAGTGTAACATATGATTCAATTGAGTCTGATATGCTATAATTTGTACTGGCACTATCTAAGGCAAACATTTTGCAATAGAAAGACTATGATGCCCCAATATCTTATTTCTTTCTATATTTACAAAAAAATTAGATTGTGATTGTTGAATGGACGGGGTGAGCAATACATTCCAGGTTGTCTTCTCCACCTCCACTTCTTCCTTCTTATTTGCCTCTTTTGCTTTACATTGTTTTCCAAGAAAAGATTTTATCCTTCTGATGAAATTTTTTAAGGACTTCCCTACTTGTGCATTTTAAACTGTTGATTCTCTCTAATTATTATAGCTAGATTCCCTTTCACTCAGTAGGTTTAAACAAGTGGTGGGCTTATTTTTCTCCAATTTTTAAAAACCAGGTTGGTCTCCAGTGTTCGGTCTCAAAATAAGTGAACCATTTGAATGAATGGTATCTGTGCATCTGTTTCTCCTGAGAATCACAAGTGATGGCTAAAGAATAGGAATACTATTCTCTAACCAATTCTGGTTTCATTGGTGTTGGAGGGAAAAATAATTTTTTGATCATTTGATTCAGGATTGATTAGGCATGGGCTCATTTCCATGGCACTCTTATTCAGTTTGAGGGTTGGAAGCACTCAGTAGACATCACTCTTGGACTCTCCACCAACCTGAGCTCTGAAACCTTTGCCTCTCATGTTCTGGGTTGACCAGTGAGGGGTTCTGACTTCTGTACATTACAAGACTTTGATTAGTTAACATTAAAGCGTGGTTTCTTTAAAAGATGTTAAAAGCTGCTTTTAATTGAGTAACCTCATGGCAAATATTAAGATGATACTTCTCATCCAATTTTCTCTTCAAGGAGTATATCCTAGTTTTAAAAACCTTCTTTTATTCAAATTGTTAGGCCAAACCAGACAGAGTCCATCAAAATTACCACTCCTTTTATGAATTTAGAAATTGTGCTCAGACTATTGCTCCATGAGAAACTATAGTTTTCTTTATAATTTATAGTGTGATGGTGACTTGAACTGTCACATTGGCTCTTTCTGACTCAGGACAGAAAAGGGACTAGGGACTCATTAAGACATGTTAGACAATGGTGTGGTAATTTTGAGGGCTGGGGAGGAGGCTGGGTAGAGAGGGTATAGGAGGGAAAATCGTGCTAGAAAATAAATAAATAAATAAATAAATACACATGTAAAACATCACGCACACAAAAGACGTGTTAGAGTAGTTGGGTGCTTCCATATAATTTTTTTTTTTTTACGCTGGGAAAGACCTAGATTTTTCCTGGTTAGTTCCTAAGAAATAATGAAAATGTTTGCAAGGTATGCTGTGTTGAAGAACAAAAGCTTACTTTGTTATAAATAATTATTTAACTTAAAGAAATATGAGTTTACAGAGGGCTAATCTAAGATAATCAGTAAGGAAGTAGGCAGGTATTTATCTGATCTCTACAGCAAAAACTTTCTGAAATAATAAGTGATGAAAGGGGACTTCCGGCCAAGATGGAGGCATAGGTGGACACACTGTGCCTCCTCTCACAACCTAAATTAAGGACAACAAATATTTAGAAACAAGAAAACAACCAGAACTGATAGAAAATTGAACTGTACGGAAGTCCAATACCCATCCATCCAGATCGGTAACAGGGGCGGAGTCGTGGCAGGAAAAAGTGGAGATGCGGACCCAGCAATGCAGGCAGCAGCGGCTGGCAGTTCCCAGGTGTACAGGAGGTGGCTGATGGGCCCACAGGCAGCAGCTGGCGGACCCTGGGCATGGGGTGGCAACTGTGCAGACCCAGTGAGTTCGCACAAGGCAGCTGGCTGACCAGGTGGTCCCACATTTGAGTGCGCAGACAATCCAGGTGAAGGGAAATGGCAGAAGGGACTAGAATCCAGGAGAGAGAGGAGCAGGCACCATTGTTCCCTCTTGGACCCTGCCCTCACATACAGCATCTCAACTCAGCAACTGGGCTGCCCCGCACTAGGGAACACCTAAGGCTCCACCCCTCACTATGTAACAGCTGTGACCAGACCTCCTCCCCCCAAAAAAAACACCAAAAATGGCTCAAACCAGAGAACAAATCAAAGCCCCAGAGCCAGTCCCTCTATGTGATGAAGAGATAGCCAACCTATAAGATGCACAGGTCAAAGCCCTGGTGATCAGGATGCTCACAGAATTGGTTGATTTTGCTCACAAATTAGATGAAAAAAATGCAAGCTACAATATGTGAAATGAAGGAAGACACATGGGAACTGATACAGATGGAAGGAAAACTGGGACTCAGATCAATGGAGTGGACCAGAAGGAAGAAACAAACAACCAAACAGAAAACAAGGAAGAAACAAGAATTCAAAAAAATGAGGGAAGGCTTAGGAACCTCCAGGACATCTTTAAACGTTCCAACATCAGAATTATAGGGGTACCAGAAGAAGAAGAGGAAGAGCAACAAATGGAAAAGTTATTCGAACAAATAATAGAGAACTTCCCCATTCTGGCTAAGGAAATAGACTCCCAGGAAGTCCAGGAAGCTCAGAGAGTCCCAAAGAAGTTGGGCCCAAGGAGGAACACACCAAGGCACATCGTAATTACATTAGCCAAGATTCAAATGAAGGAGAGAATTCTAGAAGCAGCAAGGGATAAGGGGACAGTCACCTACAAAGGAGTTCCCATCAGACTGTCAGCTGATTTCTCAAAAGAGACCTTACAGGCAAGAAAGGGCTGGAAAGAAGTATTCAAAGTCTTGGAAGGCAGAGGCCTACATCCAAAATTGCTCTATCCAGCAAAGCTGTCATTTAGAATGGAAGGACAGATAAAGTGCTTCTCAGAGAAGGTCAAGTTAAAGGAGTTCATCATCACCAAGCCCTTATTATATGAAATGTTAAAGGGACTTATCTAAGAAAAAGAAGATAAAAATAGGACAGTGAAAAGACAGCAAACTAACAGCTATTAAGAACCACACCTAAAACAAAAGCAAACTAAGCAAACAGCTAGAACAGGAACAGAACCACAGAAATGGAGATCATATGGAGGGTTATCAACAGGGGAGTGGGAGGAGGAGAGGGGGGGAAAGGTACAGAGAATAAGTGGCATAGACGGTGGGTAGAAAATAGAGAGGGGGAGGGCAAGAATAGTGTGGGACAGGTAGAATCTAAAGAACTTATGACACATGGACATGAACTAAAGGGGGGGGGAATGTGGGTGGGAGAGGGTGTGCAGGGTAGAGGGGAATGATGGGGAGAAATGGGACAACTGTAATAGCATAATCAATAAAATATATTTAAAAAAAGTGATGAAAGGAATCACAAAATGGAAGACTGGTAGATCTGCTTGCATAGATTTACAAAACCTTTATACATCTATATGCATTAAAAATTTTACCAATAAAATTAAAAAAATAAAAGAATAATATTTGAAGTAAACCTAATGAAGGAGGTCACTCTTATTGTATGAAGAACTCATGCAAGTCAGTAATTGGAATGTACAGCCAGAAAAACTACAAATAAAAAAGGAAATTACAATGTCTGATAAACTATAACATTCAACCATTTTAGTAATTTAAAAAGTGCAAAGTTTAATACTAAACTAGTATCAAAAAGTTAAAAGAAACCTAATTACTGGTAAGTAGGCATTTCCATATATTGCTGGTATAATTGTAAACTGATGACCTATTTGAAAGACAATTTAGCACTATGCATTAGAAAGTTTACTGTTTCATTTGATTTCATTGTAGTGTTTTTTTGTTGTTGTTGTTAGCAGAAAACTAGTGAGAAATCAAATAATCAAGTAAATAATTGTGGGTTATAGGATGTATACAGTCATTACATAATATTCACGGACACTTTTAACAATAAAGGAAAATACTTATGTTAATCGTAAAAAATATACAAAATTGTACATCATGTATGCCCAAATATAAAATTCTGTTCACATTGAAAATGCATAAAAGTATTTAAAACATAAAGGATATTATTTTTGGATTTTATTCTTTATGTTTTTTTTTTCTATTTCTGCTATTGTAAAGTATTTTAAGTATTATTCCTAGTCACCAGTCAATGAACCCAAGCTTATTTTACATGTCAGTGCAAACTTTTATAGCTGAGTCTTAATTGTGCTGTTTTTACCATGGACAGTATTAGTATGGATGTGTATAAAATCACTCTATATTTTATTAGTATGTATAGCATGTATACACTAATTATTATATACTCGTAATAATATATATATCCTGTAATATAAACATGTTAATATTGACATATGTTTATATAAAAATACTTTTAAATTTTAATATTATTATATTAATAATATATAAATAGGTTATTACACTATATACAAGACCTGTCCAGAAAGTATCCAGCCACATAATATGAAAAATTGAGACATTTATTGAAGAAGATACAAGGTACAAAAAACATGTACATAAGGCAATGATGCCTCAGTCTCCTTCAAAGTAGCTTACTTGAGACCTCACATAGTTTTCTCATCTTTGTTGATGGCTGCTAGTACACATTCAACATTCTCAGGTGTACTGATTGCTGCAGGCTTCATAGAACATGGATCACTTTCAACAGATTCTTGACCATCTTTGAAATGTTTGTGCCACACCTTTATTTGCATCGCACTGATTGCATCATCCCCAAAAGCCTACTGAGTCTTATGAATAGTTTCCATGGAGGAATGTTCAAGCTTAATGCAACATTTGATGCAGATTCATTGTTCTCCTTGCTCAGTGATTTTGAGTGTGAAGGCCACACAGTACAGATGCTCACTCAAGGGTGTCTACCATCCCCACTTCCTAGTACAGTGAAGTTGTCATTGTTCATGCATGTGCATTCCAGTCTGCTTTCCTTTGCTGCCAGCTTACATTGATGTTGTGCAAACCATTCTCATTATATTAACAATGGCAGGACTTTTTCCAGACAGACCTCATATATGTAATATAAACATAACTATGTATTCATTCGTCTTATGTAAAATAATGGATTTCTGCTGGTAAGATAGACTAATTGCAGTTTAATGTATTTTGAATTGTCTGAATGGATCCTACATTCTCAGGTCACAAGTAGTGTTCTTAAACTAATGTCAAGTCCAAGGATTTCTGAGGCCCCATGAGGGCTCTTGTATGGTCACAAATTTCCAGTGCAGTGGGGCCTTTTGGACAGTGCCCTGGTGTTCTTCATCATAGAGTATGACTTTTATAAAGTGTTAGTGTTGCTGTGTGAATGGACATTGTCAACTTCAGGGCTCAGATTAGCTAAATATGTTGCCTTTGAAAAGAAAAAGACTTGAGTTGATCTCTAAGGAAGGACAAATACATAGTGAATCAAAGGGCCCTTTCACATCTGTAAATCAAATATCCAAGAAATTAGAAGTCTGCCCCAGCTTTACAGGTGTCTTTTGCTTTGATCATTAATTAAAATGTGACTTCTATCTTGGTGTCATTGTTGGAAGGCTTCACAAAACAAAGTATGTCAGGTACCTGACAATTTTTTATAATGACCCGAAAGACAGGTGTTCATTCCTGCAAAAGCTTTGAAGCTAAAAATAAAATAACACAAAATTTAAATTAAAGGATATTCCCAAACACATAGTAATCATCTTAAGACATGCTCTTCAGTGTATTTTTTTTCCATCCCAGATGATGGTGGTGATGGTGGTGGGAGGCGGGTGGCATAGTGGTTGGTGTTAAAGGTGGGAAAACCCTGGCTGGAAAGGAATGCAGAAAATGGGTAAAATAAACCCTGGGAAGTCATTTGAGATCAATCGTCAGAGAATGTGTCTCAACAGTGTCATTATCAGATTAATATTTGAGTTACAATCTAAGCTGGACTTATTTGGATAACAAAAATCAAAAGAAAAGTTTTTATAAACAATTTTGCCTTGGAGCAAAAGAAATGTATTTGGGGCAAGATCTTTGTGACTTTCCACCACACCTTTCAAATTCCTACAAGCTTGGGTGCTACATAAAGAATCACAAACATCCTTACCTTCACAGCCACAGTTTGTTTTATCTTGAGTCAAAATTAGAGAAAACCCAAATTCTTTTAATTTCATGTGAGTTTCAGGTGAACTACTTCCTGACCAAATAACCTAGAGAATATTTCTAATTGTAATAAAAACCACAATTTCTTGGGTAGATCACTTTAAACTGAAAATGGGAAGATATGCTTCCTTGGGGATAAAAGCCAACGTTGATTTACTGATTGTTTCTTTTTATCCCCTCATCAGCATTTACAGGAGCCAGAGTACTTGATTATGAGTTTGTTAATAAAATGGTATTGATTATCTGAATAGCTTGGAATAGTTGGCAGTAGTCAGCAGATAAATAATTTCAGTGAAATACATAGATTAAAAACTGTATACAACATTAAGAAGAGAAGTTGGGACCTATTCATTAGGCTTATGAAACACTAAGTGGGTATAGCACGGTGATGGTGTGGGGAGAGGGGTCAGCTTGTCTTCTAGTGAAGAAAGAATTTCTGGGCAGGGGGACTCAGGGGTCCCCAAAGAGGGAGGAGTTCATTGGTGGTGAGTTCTGGAATGTTGCATATCCAGGAGGCATTCTGGAGTAAAGGGTGCTGTTACCTAAGCATCCATTGAGGATAAGCTGTGTGGTGAGAAAGCCATGTAGAATTCCCAGACCAGCTGGAAGACTGGGGCAGAGAGGAATGGGCCACACTGAGAGAGCTGTCATAGCATTAATACAGTCAGTAGTTTTAAAGAGAAGTGTTACTCGGTCACAGACTAGGTCATATTGTGAAAGAACTTCTGCGAAAAGCAGGAAACCAGTGATAGGACAGTGGTTTTGTTCAGACTTCAGCTTAGCCACTAAAATCACATTGTAGGTAAATATTGACAAGGAAAGACACTCACACTAGGTTTAGAACACTCCATTTTTTAAAAAAAATAATACATTTGAAAGAAAAGAGAAGCTATGAGGAAACAAATGCTGACAAGAATGTTTACAGTATGCAGACATAACATTCCCATTTTAATTTTTTAAAGCCTAAATTGGAAAAAAGAGAATAACTGAGTGGAGGGTTGCAACCCACTGACCGTGAGCACTTTATTTTCTGACAATTGAAGTTCTTCTTTCACTTGCTCTTGCCTTATGTAGGTTTATAGAGGTTGGCTCTTTTCCGTAAGTTATTTTAGAGTTCAATCAGTTGAATTTCTCATTTGTATGATGATCTTTTTAAAAGAGGCTTTGCTTACTCCAGTTTCTCCTCCCACTGTCTCCTTCAGTGCCAGAGCAGGGGATCTGGGTTTGATAGAAGCTCTGGAACATACACATGGTACATCTGGAGGCCTTGCAAACCCTGTCACTCTGGCTCATGCTGCTATCTTTCTGACCCCCAGAATCTACAGTCTTAGCCTCATGAAGTTGAGAATTTCTGTCTGGCAGCCACTGGTCTTGTCTACACTATCCTACCTAATGACCAAATGTGTGGCAAGAACGTTCCTCAGGGATGGTAGGAAGGAATGGTCTGTAGTTGGTTATCTGACCCTCCATGTGTAGGTTTTCAGTGAGTGTTCCTAATTTTTTTTCTTTGGAAAATATTGAGTGCAGTTGATGAAGTAGCCAGCAACTGGCTTTCTCCGAGAAACATTGAGGTCTCAGAAGCTTTAGTGGACAGTCAGAGCTTTGGCCTTTTGTGTGGCCACAGCTCCGTCCTTTATCAGAAACCACATGCAATTTACTATAGTCTCCTCTTGTTCCTTCATAAGGGAAGCAACCATCTGTGTAATGATGTTGATTATGTAATGATAATATTTCTTGATACTATTTATTGAATGCCTTCTATGTATTAGGTGTTATACAGTGAGTTGTATGTTTATATAACTTCAGTTTCCTCATGATTCTATGAAATAGATGTTTTATGTTCATTGATTGATAAGAAAGTTTAGCTTCAAAATCTAAGTCCACACAAGCAGAGTGTGGAAGGCACAAGATCGATCCGATCTTTTTGTCTTCAATGGGTTTATGGGAGGGCACAAAATTTGTGGAATGTACTTGCCTTGCTCTTTCAATATTTTAAAAATATAAACTATTGAAACATAGTAAACCTTCAATAGTACCTTTTGAGTGAATAAATTAAGTTTCAGGATTTTCTATCACACTTTTATAGCAAAGACTGATCTTGACCATAGTATGGTAAGATGGGATGGTCTCCTGAACTAAGTGTGAAAACTCTGTCCTTCTGGAAATGAGATCCATGGAAATGAGACAGAAAGGATAGGTAGGACATTTACTTTCTTTTTTCAGCATATCTTGACATTTTAGGCTAAATTTGGGTTGATTTTACTAAACAGATACCATTGGAGCACCAGTATCCTGTTACAATTGAGAAATTTTGGGGTTCACTCTCTCTCACTCCCATACATGCAGAAGTTCAAATGTAATCATTGAAACTCCACCAAAGGGAAGTTCAAGGATGGCCAGTGAGGTTGTGTATGAAAGCATGATATATATATATAGTGTGTGTGTACACATATATATACATACACACTAGGGCAAATATATGTGTATATGTGTGTGTATATGTGTGTGTATACATATACATATACATACATACATATATATATATATATATATACACACACACACATGTCTCAAAAGTTTAGAATTATGAAGTCTTGATGAAACATCATGAATTAGGAAGATTAACTGTACAGGATTTAACCTTCTCACTATACAGGGAGGAGGCCAGTCTTATCAAAGTGGGAGACCTGGGCATAGTTGTAAGACCACATTCCTGTGTTTGTCAGTGGACTTTGTTGTACACCAGTATTTTCTCTTCTCTTTCTTTTCTTTCCTTGCATTCTTGTTTTGTTTGTTGAAGAAAAGGCAACTGAGCCTGGTGGGGAGCTTGCTCCTGGCCAACTCTGTCTCCCCTTTCTGGTACCCCTCTTGCAGCCCAGGATCCCCCAATAGCAGAATTCATTGCCATTCCCACAAACACTGAGAAGGTCGTGTATTTACTGCCTAGTGAGATGACAATGATAACACATAATGAAATGAAGTTTAAAAAAAATTATTCCCATTTCGGAGCTTTTGCCAGGTATGTAATGCTGACACTTACAGGAAGGTTGTACAACATGGATGCTGGGGCTTTCACTGGACAGGAGATGGTTAGGGTTCTCAGTCATCATGATTTCCTCCAGATAGGAGACAATTTATGCATATAACAGAAACTGTGGGCTGCTTGGCTTCCCTGTAGAGGGGCCACAATGTGCATTTAATGAGTTGAGATCCTGTGGGGTTTCTAACTAGGGCAAGTATTTTCATGATCCAGGATGAACTCAGGTTGCTATTAATTTGATGATTTACAGGGTGATTAAATGAAAAATAAAAGAGGGGAATAGAAACCACTGCAACCAGCTTGTAAAAATGTTCTGTATCCTTTCTATAATATTTCTGATTTTTATTACTGTTAACACCTAAACATTTCAATATAGATCATATGTTTTAATAAACAGCTTAAATTAAGTACATTAAAAAAAACTCTCACTTGTTACTCATTGTGGTAATGGTGAGAAAGCAACCTGGTTATGATCAAGTTGTCAGCATATCATTCTTTTAAAAACACAAATCTAGCAAGGACTTGCCCTTCCTCACTTCCACTCACTCAATCTCTCCTGACTGGTTTGTTCTCACTCTAGAGCAAGAAACCTAAGACATACTCCTCTTCTTAGATTTGGAAAGATAATATTCTGTGTAGATTATTTCTCTTACATCCAGATTTTGTTTAACGGTTTGCGTTAGTTTGAATATCTCAGTAATGATTAACAGAACACAATCTTAAATCTATTTCAGTATAGGGATAAAAATATCCAATGTTAAAATTATTTTTAAGGCCTCCTAAAATCAGATTAGATTTTTTAAAGTTGGGCCTTTTTGTTTTGTCTTCAAATGTGATCACCAAAAATGTCCCAAACCCAGGCAAACTTACGGAACTTTTCATGTCATGATTGATTTATTTTTGGTGTTTGGTCTTAAAGAAAAGAAGAGGGTAGGGGTACTATGAGCTTGTTCTTGAAGAAATCTTTTTTTAAAAAAATCATGGGCATTGTGTTAAAAATACAAACATTTTTAAAAGGATATAACACTCCTTACTTGATCGTCTGTCTCATCATGTTACTTCATAACATGATCATGTCATGTTATGAACTAGAAGTATGTGCTCCTGCTATTTGTCATTAATTCAGTAAATACATGTGAGGTGCTTGCTATGTGTGGGGGGCTGTGCTCTGCTTGGGAAATGCAAATGTAATAGGACATAGTTCCTACTCTGGAGTGAAAGACTGAGGGGGAAGAGGGCTCTGGTTCTTGGTGAGTCACTTACTGAGCATGGTCTGAGCTGCCCACTCTACTCTTTTGGGTAAAAACCATGAGCCAGGGGTTCTGCTCTAAGGAGGCTCAGTTTCACGTTAAACCCATGTGCAGGCATGCCAGACACCAGACAGGACAAGGCTGTGGCCTCACAGGCTTGTTGTAGGATATCTTGCCATGTCCAGAAAGTCAGAAGAGGGTGTAGTAAGGAGATTTGTTGAGGGTGATATTGGCAGTGAGTTATAACCAGAGGGAGAGAGTTCCAGGCAGAGCCATGCCAGGACAGTGAGACAAGGTGAAGAGAGGGTTAGTCCAGGAAACAGGAGAATACCAGTGAGGTGAGAGGGACAGAGAGGAGTGGGGGATACTAGCAGATGGAAAGCCCTACAGGAGCACTGTATAACCTATATATACCTTCTGCACGTGGTCTACAAGTTCTCCTCAGTACCAGCAGTGATAGTGATACCACCTCAGCTCACAGACTACAGCCCTCACCTCTAGGGACTTTGTGTCTTCTTCAGAGCTCTTTCATGAGCTTTGCAGCCATGTACCAAAGTCAAGTAAGTGCTGAGGAAATACCAGCTTCCAATTGCCAGCTCAAGGTCCCCATGTTGTCAAAATTTTTCAGGTAATCTCAATTTCTCTATGGCTCTTTGAGCAAACCAGGAGTTTTATGATTCCCTGAGTGTTTGTAGACAGGGTTGAAAAGAGCCCAGAAAAGATGTATATCTTATTTCAGGAGGTGGTAAAAGTGATAAACAAAGTGGACATGAGTGTCTAAGAGTGAGTCTGTGTAAAAAAATATAACAGAACAATAGGATCATTTTGGGAATCTTTCCCATAGTTGAGTAGCAGCTCATAGCAGAGCTGAATTTAGTAATTATTTGCATTTAGCCAGTTGTTTGAAATGAAGGCTTGAGTTTATTTGCAGAGAAAGATAACAATTTTGGGAAGAATTCATGTGACTTAAGGTTTTTCAGATGAACATGCGCACCCAGATCTCAGCATCATCTGCAGATATTTTATTTTATTCCCCTTCTACCCCAAAGAAAAATAAATAAAACATGTCCCCTGAATCTTTTTGATTACATACTAGGTATAATTAATGTCTGTTGAATTTCCTGTGTGGGTGGCAACTCTATCACAGCCCAGAAAAAAAAAAAATGTTTCTTTCAACATTGAGCATCATCAGGCATTCAGTTTAGCTCTTTTGCACATTATCAGCCTTTGGTCCATGGGCTTGGTTGTTTCAGTTTCAGTAAAACTGTTTTAAGTTTTGCTCCCTGTATTTTGGATGGCATCATTTACAGGTGTCTTTATTATTGTTTCTAAACTGTACACACTAGTGAGATTTGTAGTGTTTTCAATGTTTGTGACATGTAATGCTTTGTCCTCCAGATGGAACTCTCTCAAGTCAATACTGACAGTTACCTTCTCCTCTTGGAAAGTTTGTACTTTTTGAGTTTTCTTTTTTTAAACTCAAACCAGAGAATCTTTCACCACTCAGCTGGGATTTAGTAATACCTTCATTATATTTCCTTTCGTTTTCTATTTGTCTGGTTAGAAGTCATTGATTCTCTGGATGTCTGGGATACAACACAAGGTGGTTGTCATAAATTGGAAAAAGTGTGATGATAGACCACAAAATAAGGTAAAGATACCATTTACCTGGACAGGTAAAACAGGTAACCTGGATAGTAAATGGAAAGGGCATGGACTTAGTATCAGACCCACTTAATTCCAAATCCTGACTGTACCATTTATTATCTATTTGCCCTTAAGTGAGTTCTTAAATTGTTTTGTCTCATTTTATTTAACTATAAATGAATAGAATACTCTCTGTAAAGGCTATTATGAGGACTAGTGAAAATGTACATAAATGACAGGTCCCTACCTATTTAGCACTAGGTATTTAACAAATGGTGATTATTGTTATCCTTAAAGTGATGATAATCTACATCATGCACAACTACATGTCTTCCTCATCAGAGCTGTTACCTTCAGCATAGTAGCAAAGTATTGCCATGAGGCCCAGAGACAGAACTTCAAATTAAACAAAAATTGGAGTTGGAGATCTACTGAAATAAAAGCATGGAAAATTTGGGACCAAAAGTTGAAATTTACAGGAGTGTACATTGCAGCTGATTCATGGAGGGTTCTTTTAATGAACAGAAATATTCTAGTATGAATGGAGCTGCTGCATGAAATGCTCTGCTCCTGGTCTGAATGTGTCCAAGAAGAAGTCAAATGGCCACTGGTCAGTGCTGATGACAAATATATTTTTTGGGTGGGAATATGGATGAATATTCTTAAAATTGTTTATCTGACTCTAAGATCCCATGGCAAGGATCAATACAGTGGTTGGCATGGGAGGATGGGAAGAACTTTTAGTCCAATGTCAGAGTTTCTCACAAGGACATTTTCCTCTTCACATCTCAGTTCTGGTGCATATGAAAAAAAAAAAAAAAGAAGTCCACTTATTTTGTAGTTTATATTCACACATTCTGTAGAGTAGAATTGATAAGGTTCATAATTGTCATCAAATCCAACCTTTCATCCAATTCCAGAATTTCCAGACACCACTGTGAAAGATGACTGGTCACAGGCTATTTGAATCAGTTCAGGGCCAGGGAACTCACTGCTTACTTAGCAAGGCTAGCCTTGATGTCATTGTACAACCTTAACTTTCTGAAAATTCTTTAATGTATTGGGTAGAGCTACATGAACTTTCCCTTTCCTGAGGGATAAATAAGGTTTGTGGACAAATTATCCCACCTGGTTTCTTGACAAATTCATCAATTCTTGGGAGTTGGCTGGTGTACCCTAGGGGGACACAACAGGCTATGTTACCCTATTCTTGACCTTTATGTAGTCACAGCATGCTGTTAACTCCTTTTGAGTTTTTTTTTAAAAGCACAATTTGTGTAATGGTATTTTACTCAAACACTACATAATTACCCTGTACTTTTTGGAGTGCTTTTCTTTTCAATCTAAATGAAGAATTTTAAATGTAACTGGGCTAAACATAATCTTGCTTTTTTTTTTTTTTTTTTTGCATCCATTATACTTCTTATGTGAATTCTGATTCTGTCACCTAGCCCAGAGGTTGGCAAAATATAATCTGTGGACTAAATATGGGCAGCCACCTCTTTTTGTAAATAATTTTTGGGCAGAGCCACACACATTAGTTTATGCATTGTTGAGGCTGCTATTATTCTACAATGGCAGAGTTGAGTATTCAGGGTAGTTACTATGTGGTCCGAAAAGCATAAAATATTTGATCTTGTATAACAAGTTTCATAGCCATTGACCTAGCTTATTAGCTCTTTTTCCCAATTGTGTGTCATCTGAAAATTGGAGAAGCACTTGTAGGCTTCTGATTATATTGTTTATAAAAATATTGGGTGTTACAGAGCCAGGCAAATTCAAACGTAAGATTTATTAATCAAATCATTGTAGATATAGTCATCACTATACTTCCATTGTGGCAAAGATGGCTAGTACTCACTGTTATTAATGATATCCATGCTTTCCTTTACTTCTTTTGCCTACTGGTAGACCTCATTTCCTAGCATCCTTTTCAGCTGGATATGTCAGTGAGACTAGATTATGATCTACGCATTGAAAATGTCAGTGATGGAGCCACTTCCAGGAAGGTGCATAAAAACCTCTCTAGAAGAATCCTCTCTGTCTCTTGTCCACTGGCTTTGATGAAAAGACCCTAGAGACTTAGCGGAGGCACAGACACAAGATAGACGGAGCTTTGATTACCAATCAAAATCCTTTCACACTGGACTGTGGTATGAGAAAGAAATAAACCTGCACTATACCTAACCACTGTTATTTGAGGGTTGTTGACATAGCATATAGACTACTTTGGCTAATATAAAAATCTAACTAATTTTTATTACTTTCATATACAAGAACTCGAAATGGCACTTACTTACCAGAGGTCTTTTTCAAACTTAGATAAATATGTTCATAATATTTCATTAATTTAAGATGAACATTCACAAATGTAAATACCATTTATGTAACTTTTCCTTGGTCAACCATTATATCCTCCTAGTAAACTCTTGTATTTTTAAATGTTCACCAATTAAATATTACCTTATCTATTCCTTATTTTTGCAATGATTATTATCTTTTATATCAATGAGTTTTCTGAAAAGTTTTGCTGTCTATTTGTGATTTTCATCGGCCTCTTACTTCAGTCATGTCTCTTGAATCTTTTGGGAAATGACTGGCCAATCTGTGAGTTGAATAAACCTGTTAAATGGCCTCTTACTATTTCCTTACACATCCTTTTACTTCAACCTCCTTTCTTCTGGTTTTAAATACAGCAAACTTAACTTAATCCCATGGCCAACAACATGTTCATGCAACTCAAAGCATGTATTAGTCTTAGCCTTTTGATGTTGCTTTTAAGGACCTTGGTAGAGAGAAATAGAAATTCCTCTCTCTCTTTTTTCCAGTCAATCTCCCCTTTAATTTTCTTTCCTCCTCCTCCTTTTTTTTTTTTTTTTTTTTGTTGTTGTTGTTGGGAAAACTTAATGAGATGGTATAGGTGGAAGGGCTTTATAACTAGTTTTATTATTCTTTTCCTTTTTATAAATTTTATTGTTGTTCAAATACAGTTGTCTGCCTTTTCCCCCACTGCTTCACTCCACCCCAGCCATCCCCATCACTCTCTGCTGATTCCACCCACCTTGGTTTCATCTATGTATCCTTTATAGTAGTTCCAGAAAACACTTCACACATTCTTCCCCAACCCTCAAGCCATTATCCTCTCCCATCTCCCCTCTGGTTAAAGTTTGTTTGTTCTTAATTTCAATGTCTCTGGTTATATTTTGCTTGCTTGCTTGTTTGTTTTGTTGATTAGGTTCCACTTAAGGATGAGAACATATGGTATTTGTCCTTTACCACTTGGCTTATTTCACTTAGCATAATGCTTTCCAGTACCATCCATGCTGTCACAAAGGGTAGGAGCTCCTTCTTTCTTTCTGCTGTGTAATGTTCCATAATGTAAATGTACCCTAGTTTTTTGATCCATTCATTTACTAATGGGCACTTAGGTTGCTTCCAGTACTTGGCTGCTATAAATTGTGCTGCTATGAACATTAAAGTTCATAAGTTTTTTTGGATTGGTGTTTCAGGGTCTTAGGATATAATCCTAGCAGTGGAATTGTTGGGTCAAAAAGCAGTTTCATTTTTATTTTTCTGAGGAAATGCCATAGTGTTTTCCATAGTGGCTGCACCAGTCTGTATTCCCACCAACAGTGCACTAGGGTCCCCTTTTCTCCACAACCTCTCCAACACTTGCTGTTTATTGATTTGTTTATGATGGCCATTCTGACTGGTAGGAAGTGGTTTTTCATTGTGGTTTTAATTTGCATCTCTCCAATGGCTAGCGATGCTGAACATCTTTTCAAATGTCTCTGGATCCTTTGTATGTCCTCTTTGGAGAAGTATCTATTCAAGTCATTTGCCCAATTTAAATTTTTTTTTTGTCTTCCTGGAGTGGAGTTCTGTGAGTTCTTTATATGTTTTGGAGGTCAAACCCTTGTCTGAGGTATCATTGGCAAATAAGGTTTTTTTTTTTTTTTTCATTTTAATGCTGTTTTCTCTAGCTGTGTGGAAGCTTTTTATTTTGACAAGATTCCATTTGTTGATTCTTGCCTTTATGTCCCTTCCTCTGGGGGATATATCAGTGAAAATATTGCTGCTTGTAATATTTGAGATTTTCCTGCCTATATTCTCCTCTAGGACTTTTATGGTGTGATGAATTTGATTTAAGTCTTTTATCCACCTTCAATTTATTTTTCTGTATGGTGTAAGTTGGTGATCAAGTTTCATTGTTCGGCATGTAGCTTTCCAGATCTCCTAACACCATTTGTTGAAGAGGCTGTTTTTACTCTATTTTATGTTTCTGCCCACTTTGTAGAATATTAATTGAGCATAGAGGCTTGGGTTTATTTTGGGGCTCTCTACTGTGTTCCATTGGTTTATGTGTCTGTTTTTATGCTAGTACCAGGCTGTTTTGATTACAGTGGCCTTGTAATACAGTTTGATATCAGGTATTATGATCTCTCCTACTTTGTTCTTCTTTCTAAAAATTGCTGCAGGTATTTGGAGTCATTTATGGTTCCATATAAATTTTTGAAGTGTTTGTTCTATGTCTGTGAAATATGCCACTGGTACTTTAAGCTGTTGCATTGAATTTATAAATTGCTTTGGGTAGTATGGACACTTTGATGATCTTAATTCTTCCAATACATGAACATGGAATATGTTTCCATTTGTTTGTGTCTTCCTTATTTCTTTCTTCAGTGTTGTGTAGTTTTCTGCATACAGGTCTCTTACCTCCTTGGTTAGGTTGATTCATAGGTATTTCATTTTTCTTGTTGCTATATCAAATGGGATTTTTTCCCCTTATTTCTGATATTTCATTGTTGGTATACAAAAATGCTTTTGATTTCTAAATATTGACTTTTTATCCCACTGTTTTGACAAATTCATTTGTTAGGTCAACTAGTTTTTTGGTGAGTCTGTAGGATTTTCTATGTACACTAACATGTCCATCGGCAAACAATGACAGTTTTGTTTCCTCCTTTCCAGTTCGAATGCCTTTTCTTTTCATTTCTTTTCTTTTCTTTACTTTTTTCTTTCTTTTTCTTTTCTTGTCTGTTTGCTGTGGCTAGGACTTCCAATACTGCATTGAATAGGAGTGCTGAAAGTGGACAACCTTATCTTGTTCTTGATCTTAGTGAGAAAGTTTTTAATATTTGCCTATTGAGTATGATGTTGGCTGTACATTTCTCTTATACAGCTTTTACTAGGTTGAGAAATGCTTCCTCTATTCCCACTTTGATGAGTGTTTTTATAATAAATAGGTGCTGTACCTTATCAAATGCTTTTCCCACATCTATTGATAATATCATGTGATTTTTGTCTTTGCTTTTGTTTATGTGATATATTACATTTGTTGATTTGGGAATATTGTACCGTCCTTGCAACCCTGGGATGAATCCCACTTGGTCATCATGTATGATCTTTTGAATGCATTACTGAAGGTGATTTGCCAATATTTTGTTGGGAATTTTAGCATCTATGCTCATCAGTGATATTGACTTGAAGTTTTCTTTCTTTGTTATGCCTTTATCTAGATTTGTGATTAGGATGATGCTGGCTTCATAAAAAGAATTGGGGAGTCTTCAGACTTCTTGGATTTTATGGAATAGTCTGTGAAGGATAGAGTTTAGCTCTTCCTTAAATGTTTTGTAGTATTCTCCTGGGAAACCGTCTGGTCCAGGGCTTTTGTGTGTTGGGTGCTTTTTGATTCCTGGTTCAATTTTGTCAGCTGTTATTGGTCTATTTGGGCTTTCTGCTTCTTCATTCAGTTTTGGCTGATTATGTTTTTCTAAAAATTTGTCCATTTATAAGGGTTTTCAAATTTGTTGGCACATAGTTCTTCATAGTAATTTCTTACAATCCTTTGTATTTCTTTGGCATCAGCTGTAATCTCTCTTCTTTGGTTTCTGAGTGTGTTTATTTGGGTCCACTCTATTTTTTTCTTGATGGCTCTGCTTGAAGACTTGTCAATTTTGTTTATCTTTTCAAAGAACCAACTCCTGGATTTATTGATCCTTAAAATTGTTCATTTAGTCTCTATGTCATTTTTTAAAATTTGTTTTTATTATTATTTTTTAATCAGTATTTTTTAATTGTTGATATTGTACAGTTTTCTGTCTTTTACTCCCCACCCCAGCCCACCACCCCAGCCCTCCCCACCTTCCTCCCATTTCCACCACCACTAGTTTTTGTCCATGTGTCCTTTATAATTGTTGCTCTAAACCCTTCCCCTTTTACCCTGAAATTCCCTCCCCTCTCCCCTCTGGTCACTGTCAGACTGTTCTCAAATTCAGTGTCTTTGTTTATATTATGCTTGTTTGTTTGTTTTGTTGATTAGGTTCCTGTTAAAGTCGAGATCATATGGTATTTGTCTTTCACTGCCTGGCTTATTTCACTTAGCATGATGCTCTCCAATTCCATCCATGCTGTAGCAAAGGGTGGGAGCTCCTTCTTTCTTTCTGCTACATAGAATTCCATTGTACAAATGTACCACAGTTTTTTGATCCATTCATTAACTGATGGGCACCTAGGTTGCTTCCAGCACTTGGCTATTGTAAATTGTGCTGCTATAAACATAGGGGTGCATAGGTTCTTTTGGATTGGTGTTTCAGGGTTCTTAGGATATAATCCAAACAGTGAAATTGCTGGGTCAAAAGGTATATCCATTTTTAGTTTTCTTAGAAAATTCCATACTGTTTTCCATAGTGGTTGTACCAATCTGCAATCCCACCAATAGTGGCATATATCGTGTTCATGGATCGGAAGAATGAATATCATCAAAATGTCCATACTACCCAAAGCAATGTACAGATTCAATGCAATACCTATTAAAGTACCAGTGGCATATTTCACAGACATAGAACAAACACTTCAAAAACTTATATGGAATCATAAACGACCCTGAATAGCTGCACCAATTTTGAGAAAGAAGAGCAAAGTAGGAGGGATCACAATACCTGATACCAAACTGTATTACAAAGCCACTGTAATCAAAACAGCCTGGTACTGGCACAAAAACAGGCACACGGACCAGTGGAATAGAACAGAGAGCCCAGAAATAAACCCAAGTCTCTACAGTCAATTAATATTGGACAAAGGGGGCAGCAACATAAAATGGAGCAAAAATATCCTCTTCAACAAATGGTGCTGGGAGAACTGGACAGCTACACATAAAAAAATGAAACTCGAACACTAACTTACACCATACACAAAAATACATTCAAGGTGGTAAAAGATTTAAATATAAGCCATGACACCATTAAAATCCTAGAGGATAATATAGGCAGGAAAATCTCAGATATTTCACCCAGCAACATTTTTAGTGATATGTCCCCTAAAGCAAGGGGCATAAAGAAAAGAATAAACAAATGGGATCTCATCAAAATAAAAAGCTCCTGCATGGCCAAAAAAAAAAAAAAAAAAAAAAAAGTACTAAAATAAAAAGAGAACCAACTCTATGGGAAAACATATTTACCAATGATAGCTCAGAAAAGGCTTTAATCTCCAAAATATATAAAGAACTTACAAGACTCTACTCTAAGAAGACAAGCAACCCAATTAAAAATTGGGCAGAGGATTTGAACAGACACTTCTCCAAGGAGGCCATACGGAGGATCCAGAGACACATGAAAAGATGCTCGATATCGCTAGCTATCAGAGAGATGCAAATTAAAACCACAATGAGATACCACTTGACACCAGTCAGAATGGCCTTCATAAACAAAGCAACAAACAGCAAGTGTTGGAGAGGTTGTAGAGAAAAGTGGACTCTATGTCATTTAATTCTGCTATGATGTTAGGTTATTTCCTTCCTTCTACTTGCTCTGGGTTTTATTTGTTGTTCCTCCAGTTCTTGTAGGTGTAGGGTTAGGTTGTTTATTTGAAATGTATCTATCTTTTTTTATGTTGGTCTGTATCACTATGAACTTCCCTTGCAGGATTGCCTCTACTGTGTCCCATAAGTTTTAGATTGCTGTGAGTTCATTTTCATTTGTTTCCAGAAACTTTTTGATTTCTTCCTTGATCTCATTCTTGACCCATTCATTGTTTAACAGCATGCTATTCAATTTCATTGAGTTCAAGTGTTTTTGAGCTTTTTCCTTGAGGTTGGCTTTTAGTTTCAGTCCCTTGTGGTCAGAGAAAGTGCTTGATATGATTTAAATTTTCTTGAATGTCGAGGCCTGACTTGTGTCCTATCATGTAGTCTATCTGAAAATGTTCCATGTTCATTTGAAAAGAATGTGTATTTTGTTTCATTGGGATGAAAGGCTCTCTACATATATCAGTTAATTCCAGTGATCTAGGACATTGTTCAATGCTGAAATATATTTGTTGGTATTTTGTTTGGAAGAGCAATCCATTTGGACAGTGGGGTGTTAAATCTCCTACTATAATATTGTTGCTGTCTATATTATTCTTGAAGTCCTCTAAGTATTTCTTTATATATCTGGGTGCTCCTTAGTTGGGTGCATATATATTTTCAATGTTTATGTTTTCCTGATGGATTCTTCTTTGTGTATTATGAAGTAAACTCTCGGTCTATTTTTGTGGCCCTTGTTTTGAAGTCTATTTTGTATGATATGATTATTGCTACCCTGGCTTTTCTGTCCTGTCCATTTGGTTGGAAAATTTGTTTCCAACCCTTCACTTTTAGTCTGTGTAGGTTTTTTGTTTTGAGGTGGGTGTCTTGTAGGCATTTGTGTGGGGCCTGTTTTCTTATCCATTCAGCTACTCTATGTTCTTTGATTGGAGCATTTAATCCATTAATATTTAAGGTTATTATTGGTAGGTATTTGTTCATTTGTCCCCCTTTGTACCTGTGTTCCTCTCTCTTTCACTGCTTTCCTTGCTCTTCTTAAAGTTGTCCCTTTATTTATTTTTTTTTAATATATTTTATTGATTATGCTATTACAGTTGTCCCATTTCTCCCCCATCATTCCCCCCACCCTGCACACCCTCTCCCACCCACATTCACCCCTTTAGTTCATGTCCTTGTGTCATAAGTTCTTTAGATTCTACATTTCCCATACTATTCTTGCCCTCCCTCCCCCTGTCTATTTTCTACCCACTATCTATGCTACTCATTCTCTGTACCTTCCCCCCCTCTCCTCCTCCCACGCCCCTGTTGCTAACCCTCCATATGATCTCCATTTCTGTGGTTCTGTTCCTGTTCTAGCTGTTTGCTTAGTTTGCTTTTGTTTTAGGTGTGGTTCTTAATAGCTGTGAGTTTGCTGTCTTTTCGCTGTCATATTTTTGATCTTCTTTTTCTTAGATAAGTCCCTTTAACATTTCATATAATAAGAGCTTGGTGATGATGAACTCCTTGAACTTGACCTTATCTGAGAACCGCTTTATCTGCCCTTCCATTCTAAATGACAGCTTTGCTGGAAAGAGCAATTTTGGATGTAGGTCCCTGCTTTTCAAGATTTCAAATATTTCTTTCCAGCCCCTTCTTGCCTGTAAGGTCTCTTTTGAGAAATCAGCTGACAGTCTGATAGGAACTCCTTTGTAGGTGACTGTCCCCTTATCCCTTGCTGCTTCTAGAATTCTCTGCTTCATTTTAATCTTGGCTAATGTAATTACGATGTGCCTTGATGTGTTCCTCCTTGGGTCCAACTTCTTTGGGACTCTCTGAGCTTCCTGGACGTCCTGGTAGTCTATTTCCTTTGCCATATTGGGGAAGTTCTCCTTTATTATTTGTTGAAATAAGTTTTCTACTTGTTGCTCTTCTTCCCCTTCTGGGACCCCTATAATTCGGATGTTGGGACGTTTAACGATGTCCTGGAGGTTCCTAAGCCTCTCCTCATTTTTTTGTATTCTTGTTTCTTCCTCATTTTCTGTTTGGTTGTTAATTTCTTCCTTCTGGTCCACTCCATTGATTTGAGTCCCAGTTTTCCTTCCATCTCTATCGGTTCCCCATGCATCTTCCTTCATTTCACGTATTGTAGCCTGCATTTTTTCATCTAGTTTGTGAGCAAAATCAACCAATTCTGTGAGCATTTTGATGACCAGTGCTTTGAACTGTGCATCTGATAGGTTGGCTATCTCTTCACTGCTTAGAGGAATTGACTCCGGCGTTTTCATTTTTTCTCTGGTTTGAGCCATTTTTGGTGGGGTTTTTTGTTTTGTTTTGTTTTGGTTTTAGTCTGGTCGCAGCTATTACGTATGAGGGGGTGGAGCCTTAGCAGCCCAGTCGCTGAGTTGTGACGCTGTAGGTGGGGGCGGGGTCCGAGAGGGAAGAATGGCGCCTGTTCCGCTCTCTTCTGGACTCCGGTCCCTTCCGCTGCTTCCCCTTCACCTGGATTATCTGCGCATGCGCGCGTGCTGTTACGTAGTGAGGGGTGGAGCCTCAGGCGCTCCCCAGTGTGGGGCAGCCCAGTCGCTGGGTTGTGACGCTGTATGTGGGGGCGGGGTCTGAGAGGGAACAATGGCGCCTGCTCCGCTCTCTCCTGGATTCACTCCCTTCCGCCACTTCCCCTCTGCCTGGACTGTCTGCGTGCGCGAATGTGGGACCCCCTGGTCAGCCAGCTGCCTTGTGCGTCCTCACTGGATCTGCACAGTTGCCCCCCTGTGCCCGGGGTCCGCCAGCTGCCGCCTGTGTGCCCCAGGACCTCCAGCCACCGCCCGTGCACCTGGGAACTGCGAGCCGCTGCTACTTGCGTTCCTGGGTCCGCACCTCCACTTTTTCCTACTGCGACTCCACCCCTCTTACCGGTCTGGATGAATGGTTGTTGGACTTCCGTACAGTTCAATTTTCTATAAGTTCTGGTTGTTTTCTTGTTTCTAAATATTTGTTGTCCTTAATTTTGGTTGTGAGAGGAGGCACAGTGTGTCCGCCTACGCCTCCATCTTGGCCGGAAGTCCAAAGTTGTCCCTTTAGTAAGTCTTGTAGGGCTAGTTTAGTGTAGATATATTCTTTCAGCCTTTTTTTGTCTGGCGAAATGCTTGTTTTTGCCTTCCATTTTTATTGAGAGGCTCACAGGGTAGAGAAATTTTCCTTGCAGGACTTTGTTTTTCATCACTTGGTATATATCTTGCCATTTTCTCCTGGATTGGAGTGTTTCTGTTGAGAAATCAGCTGCTAGCCTTATTGGAGCCCCTTTGTATGTTACTTCTTGTTTCTCCCTTGCTGCTCTTAAGATTTCCTCTTTTTCTTTAATATTTGGCATTTTAATTATGATATGTCTTGAAGTTGGCCTCTTTGGGTTCATCTTGATTGGGACCCTCTGTGCTTCCTGAACTGCATGTTTTTTTTTTAACCCTCTCCAGGTTTGGAAAGTTTTCTGTCACTATTTTTTCAAACAGTGTTTCTATCCGTCTTCCTTTTCTTCTCCTTCTAGAATTCCTATGATTCAAATGCTGTTGTGTTTCATATTATCCTGGAGTTCCCTTAAGCTATCTTCATATTTTTTTAGTCTTTTTTTGTGCAGCTCTTCCACCTGGGTGTTCTTTCCACCTTGTCTTCCAGCTCACTAATTTGGTCCTCTCTTTCATCCAGCCTGCTTGTAATTCATTCTAGTATGATTTTTATTTCCAAAATTTTATTATTCATTTCTTTCTGGTTTATAATTCTATTTCCCTTTGCATACCTTTTTTTAGTTCTCACTCAGGTCCTTGTAGTTGTGTATGAGTTCCTTGAGCATCTTTGTAATCATTATCTTGAATTCTATAGCCAAGAGTTTTCTTACCTCCATTTCATTTAGTGGGGAATCTTTCATTCCTTTTGATTACAGTTTTTTTTTGTCTCCTTATTTTAGGTGACTCCTTTGGTTTGTTTCTGTGCTTCTTGATGTTTTGCTTTGCTAGCTGTCTTTGTAGGGGTAGCTTCTATGATAGGAATTCTATGGGATTAAGTGGTGTGTTCTCTTTGATCTCCTTGTGTGGATGCTCTAGGTTTGCCCTTTCTTCTGTTTGTGTGGGCTCTCTTATTGTACTTGGGTTTTTACCTTTTAGTGCTTCCTTTTTTGGTGGGTTCTCTCCTCCAGAAGATATACCAATATTTTCAGCTCCCAGCTGTTCTTGTATGTGATCAGTGGCAGGAGGTAGGCAAAATGTATTAAGACAGAGGAAGAGTATTCTATGGGATTTAAAATACCAGCAAGTAGAGAAGAGGATATTCTTTGGATAAGTATAGTATTAACGGTGACATTTCACCCATCTAGCCACTTTTATTAAAAGGTGAATGAGAGATAAGACTCTTGTTAGAGTAGAGGATGATTGTGAGCTGAATCCAGAAAACAGAGCACTTGTGCAAGGTTAGATGATGAGATATAGTAAGAGTAAATGATAGAGTAAATATAGAAAGTGAGAGTAAATATAGAAGGTAGGCATAGTATGGGAGAGAATAGAGTTAATGACAGCAATAATAAAGCTCAGGAGTAAAGTGAAGTGGGTTAAGATCAGGGAGGGTTGCTGTGTAGTATGTACAATTGTATGGAACAATTGTTTACAATAGAATTGGAACAACAATATTATGACAAGAAATATATGATTTGGATAACAAGAATAGAAGGTACACGATCAAGCATAGTGTGTTATTAGGACACAAATGAAATGAAAGAAGGGAAATTAAAATACAACATGAAAGAGAGAATGAGGAAAACCAGTCAAACTATGTAATTAGATAAAGAAATACAATGAAGAAAACTAAACATAAAGAAGATAAATAAAAAGTACTAATTAAATAAAATAAGTAAAAATAATGAAAAAATAATGATAATACAGATAAGTGATAAAATGCCAATTCTATGGGAATAGCAAAGTGACATTTGTCTCAATTTCTCAGTTTTTGTGGTTAGCCTTGTGGTCCCTCTTTGCATCTGTCTCTGGACTGTCTTGCCTGGGGGAAGAAAAAAGAAATGAGAGAGAAAAGAAAAAAATAAACCTCCTGCTGACTTTAAACCTACTGAGCGAGTTCTGCTGGTCTTCCTGGATGCCACAGGAAGAGGGGGGCTGGACTTTGCGTTTCTCCCTTTCTATGGTTTTGTGAGGATGTGGGCCAGGACTGGGCCAGAATTTTCACAGTTGCCCAGCCTCCAGCCTAGGTGCTCTGTGAGCTGCCGGCCCCCACTGTTCATCTGCATCAGGCTTGTGCCTTTAATCCACCAGTTGCTCTGAGGTCCATGTGCTGTACTTTATGCTTGCTCTTCTCAAGCCCATCATGGCCAGAGCTCACTGCCAGGCAAGCAGCACCAGTCAGCTGCCAGGCACAGGGCACCACTCAGTCTCTGGGCAAGCAGGGAGAGTCAAGCCTGGGTGCAAGGCTCAAATCAGCCTCCGAGCTAGTGGCATAACTCAGTTGCTGGGTTGGCAGCTCAGTCAAGCACGTGTATGTGGCTCTAATCCACTGTCAGCCTACTGTCTGGAGAGAAGCCTGAGCCAAGCCTGGGTTTGAAGGTCAAATCACCCTCAGGGTGAGCCAGTCACTGTGCAAGAGTTCCTTACAAAGCAGCTGCGAGCCTTTTATTTATTTATTTATTTTGAGTAAAAGCCTCTTATTTAAGCCCACCATTCTTAAAAAGTGCCCTGCTTTTCACATAGCCCAACTGTCTAACCAGACTGGAAACTATCTGGGTCAGGGTCCTACACAGTCCAACTCCTCTTCATTCTACAGGTGTCGCCCAGCTCCCTAATTTCTTTGGGAATAATCTAGCCAGTGTTCACAGTCCCAGAAGTTGTAAACCACTACTGTGTGCCTCCCACTTCATCTCTATGTCCTCCAGTGACTTCCAGCATCCAGGTGCCTCCTGATGCCAGGCTTCCCTACCTGCTCTGGTAGCAGAGGGAGCTGGTGATGTAACTCTCCTCCCCATATCTTGTGGCAGGTGCTGGTGGGGGGCTGCAGCAGCCTTGGTCCCTGCACAGAACCCAGAGACCTTACCATCCTAACACAATTTCCTCACCATCTGTTTTTCAATGTCCTCTGAAATTCTTGGCCTCCAAACTTCATATAAGCTGGGATTCCATTGGCTGTTCACTCTGTTCCTCAGAAGATTGGCTAGGTGTTCTAGCTGGGAACAGGGAAAAGTGAGCTCCTCTTTCACCTCCCTCACCACCATCTTCTCTCTTCTAACTTTCTATAATTATTTTTTTATTATATGAACTTTAATATTTGGTAGATGAATAAATAAGAAGTATTTGTCAGTGACTTTTATAATTTTTATTCCTCTGGGGAAATTACAAAGAAAGAACCCAATAAACATGTGTAAAATGACCTTGAATTATTTTTTCAAGAGTTGTTGAAAATTTTCCAAGAGTTCGATTTCTTAAGCAATAGGGTATGTATTCGAACAGAACAGGAACAGCAGTTTCTTGATTTAAAAAATGCTTTGAGATATTTTGTGGCCTTCATCAGCACTCTAAGCAAAGCTCACCTAAGGAAGTCTGATTAGGAGTCTGATGGTTGGACAGTATGATTGAACCTGCCATGCCAATACACTCTTTTCACAAGGAAAACCTTGAAATTTCTTATGTTTGCCACTGGCCATAAGCAGAGTGAGTGAGGTGTCAACTTTGATCTTCAAAATGTGGAGCTTATGGAAAAAATTAACTTCGAGTTGATGTGTCTCACAGTATGGAAGCATCTAACATATAGCATTGTGAAGGAAATGAGAAGGGCAGGGTGTGGGGTACAACATGTCAAATCACTTCACTTTAAAAGCTATGCACCCTGATTAAATATGACTACACAGCAAACTGAGTCAGTCTGAACATTCATGAGAGGCAGCCTTTTGTGGAGAAAGGAACACAGGACAAAGAGTCCAACTCAACTACCCATACTAGGTTGAGACTGTCTTGTAGTCTATATGATGTGACTCAGAACCCAAATTTGCATTTTAGTAATGCTACGGGATCCAATGAGTTAATGACTATAGAGATATTTTGAGAGATTTGAGTTTTAAACAGGTGAAATGATTTTTTTTTCCTTTCTAGGGAGGGAATAAGTAAATAGTTTTAATTTTCTTAGGACTTCTAAAAATATGTGGTTGAGTTTCCACCTCTTCTTTATATCAAGTCTCACACTTCATGGATCTGCTACCTAACTGCCCACCCACTTGGTCATGAAATCAAGCCTGGACCTATGTCAATCAAAGTCTATAATTTGAATACCCATGAACTTTAAAAGGACCAATTTTATAAATGTTCCTAATACTTAAAAAAAAAAAAAATCAAAGTGGTTATGTAATTAGAAAACACTTTGGCACATCATATTTTCCTCTTTCCCTCAAAATACTCAAAAGATCACCTTTCATATGCTGACACATCTGGTCATCACTATCACTATGTGGGGGCTTATGCAACAGGACAGACATCTCAATGAGATCAAGACTATAGCTTCAGTTTTCAAAATGATTGTTAATTTTCTACACCCAAAACACACACCAGGTAACCATCTTTCTGTAGGTGAATACCTCTGCAAAGTTCAGCTCATGAGGAAGAGGGACATATGGGTTGAGTCATGCCTTCAGCAGATAAGCATCTAACATAGTATGTGCCCTATACTCTGTTAGGTCCCTTTCTTCCTTTGGCTTAGAGACTAAAGGTAGAGACAGATATCCCTCAGGTAAACATTAGTGTAATGAATTTCATAAGGGGAGTATAATATATCCCAGTATATCTATCAACTCTATTTGAAAAATAAGTGACTTCTGGCTGAGATGGAGGTATAGGTAGATATGCTTTGCCTCCTCACACAACCAAAAGAAGAAAAACCAACAAATTTAAACAACAGAAAATAATTAGAACCACCAGAAAACTGAACTGCATGCATATCTGACAACCAAGGAGTTAAAGAAGAAACATTCATCCTAACTGGTAGGAGGAGCAGAGATAGGCAACTGGGGTGGAGAGGACTTATGGCAAGAGAATAGCTGGAGTACCAGGCCATCCCACATTTGAGTACAGATAAACTGGGAGGAACAACTGGGGAGTGAGATAGACCCCACAACCCAGGGTTCCAGTGCAGGGAAATAAAGCCTCAAAACCTCTGGCTGTAAAAATCTGTGGGGGTTATGGCAGTAGGAGAAACTCTTAGCCTCACAGGAGAGTTTGTTGGAGAGACCCACAGGATTCTAGAATGTACACATGACTACCCACCCGGGAATCAGCACCAGAAGGGCCTAGTTTGCATGTATGTAGTGAGGAGTGACTGAAAGTTGGCTGAGAGCTGAGCAAGAAGCACTGTTCCATCTCAGACAACTCCCCAGTATACAGTACCACAATAGAGCCTGAGGTTATTTTCCACACTCTGGCAAATACCTAAGGCTCTGCCCCTTACAATGTAACAGGTGTGCCAAGACAAAAAATATGGTCCAAATGCAAGAATATTAAAGCTCCAAATATAGAACTAAGTGATGAAGAGATAGCTAACCTATCCAATGCAGAGTTAAAAACACCGGTAATCAAGATGCTCACAGAAATGACTGAGTAGGGTCACAAATTAGAGGAAAAAAGAGGCTATGTAAAGTTAAATAAAGAAAAATATACAGGGAACCAGCAGTGAAGGGAAGGAAACTGGGACTCAAATCAATGGTTTGAACCAGAAGGAAGAAATAAACATTCAACCAGAACATGATAAAGAAATAAGAATTTAAAAAAATATGAAGACGCTTAGGAACCTCGAGGACAACTTTAAACATTCCAGTATCCAAATCATAAGGGTACCAGAAGAGAAGAGGAAGAGAAATAAATTGAAAACTTATTTGAAAAAATAATGAAGGAAAACTTCCCAATCTGGCAAAGGAATAGATTTTCAGGAAGTCCAGGAAACTCAGAGAGTACCAGGGAGTTGCACCCAAGGAAGCACACACCAAGACATATCATGATTGCATTACCCAAGATTAAAGATAAGAAGATAATCTTAAAAGCATCAAGAGAAAAGGAGACAGTTACTGACAAAGGAGTTCCCATAAGACTATCAGTTGATTTGTTGAAAGAAACCTTACAGGCAAGGAGGGGTTTCAAAGAAGTATTCAAAGTTATAAAAGGCAAGGACCTACATCCAAGTTTACTCTATCTAACAAAGCTATCATACAGAATGGAATGGCAGATAAAGTGCTTCCCAGATAAGGTAAATTTAAAGGAGTTCATCATCAGTAAACCCTTATTATATGAAATGTTAAAGGGACTTATTTAAGAAAAAAGATGATCAAAACTATGAACAGTAAAATGATAACAAACTCACAACTATCAACAAATGAACCTAAAAAAAAAGAACAAAACACAATGAAAACAAAAACTAAGCAAACAACTAGAACAGGAACAGAATGAGAGAAATGGACATCACATGGAGGGTTTTCAGTGGGGAGGGGAAAGGAAGGAATGGGGGAAAGGTACAGGGAAGAAGCATAATTGGTAGGCATTAAATAGATCCGGAGAGGTCAAAAATGGTATAGGAAACAAAGAACTCAGAGAACTTATATGTACAATCCATGGACATGAACTAAGGAAGGGGAAATGCTGGAGGGATGGGGGATTCAGGGTGGAGGGGGGATAAAGAGGGAAATTGGGAAAACTGCAATAGCATATTCAATAAAATACATTTAAGAAAAAATATATGTCTGGAAAGAATGAGTCTTCCCCAAAGAGAGCCAAGCACAGTCATACTGTGCCTTGCATACCACCTGTAAGGCAGAAGATTCTACAAATTACTGAGGAGCAAGAGTTGAAAAAAAAGCATGAAAATGTAGCAGGAGGTTTTGGAAATGTGGAAAAAGAATGAAGAATTCAAGAAACTTGCTCTTGCAGGAGCAGGACAACCTGTGAGTCAGGTAACCAAATCAGTTAACTTCCACTTCTGCACAGATGAGTGAATCAAACAACATCCTCAGAACCAGGAAGAGTATAAGGAAGTGAACTTTATAGCTGAACTGCAAAAGCACCCTCCATCTCCTGCCCAAGTGACTAAGGGATGCACCTTATAAAGCCTGTCAACCTGTCCCAAGGAAAGAAGAGAACATTTGATGAAACAACTTCTTCATATGTGTCTCTTGCACAACAGATTGAAGCCTTCTATAAATGAGCCCCTAACAGGTATTACTTGAGGAGAAAGAAGGCTATCACTCTGTTACCCTCCAAATATGCTGTGGACAAGATTTGCAAAGACCCACAGATTCCTCTGTTGCTAACCAAATGGTGCACATGGCCTATGACCTGGTGAACATGGCAAGTTCAGCAGATCAGGAGGCTGAGAATGTCAAGAAACTGCAGCAATATAAATTCAAAGCATGGGAACTTGATCCCAGAATTCTTGAAGGTGGGCCCATCTTGCCCAAGAAGCCACCTGTGAAGCTGCCCACTCAGCTTATTGGCTTTGATTTGGAGATTGAGAAAAGAATCCTCCTGGAATCTTTTTTTTTTGTGTGTGTGTGTGTGTGTGTGTGTGAATCAAAGAATAAATCAGAGGATGAATACTTTGAATTTCATTCCAGACCTTGCCTAAGATCTTGGAAGATGTTGTGGGTGTTTCTGAAAAGAGAGTACTTTCAATCACTGTCCCCAAATCACCGGCCTTTACATTAAAGAACAGAATCTGAATGCCCACCAATGATGAGGAAAAGGAGCCAGTAGTGATAAGAGCTCAACCCATGCCACATTTTGGGGTGCCTTTTAAGCTCCATATTCCAGAGGCAACAACTCTGGAAATAAGCCCTTTCTCTTTTGATTTTTGAGACAGAAAATGTCAGTTACAGAGGGAGAATAAAATAAGAGAACTGCAGAAAGAAGAGGTGCCCAAATTCAAGGCACTTCTTTGCCTCATTTTGACATTGTTAACCTGACAGAGAAGAAGGTGAAGAATGCAATCCTGACTGAGTCTTTCTGCTTGGATACTGTTAAAAGAGGTGCTATAAAGGCACAGACTTGGAAGCATCAGCTGAAGGAAAAACTGAGACAACAGAAAGAAGCAACTTGCTTCAAGGCTCATCTAAATACCATCATCCCCCAGAAGCCCTTTATTCCCAAGAAAGAAAAAATCTGTAGCTAAGGGCCTTTCTGGCTCTCTAGTTCAGAAACCTTTTCAGCTGGCCACTGAGAAGAGAGCCAAGAAGTGGCAAGAGCCAGAGAAAAAAATGGCTGAGGTAGAAGCCCAGAGGACACAGCAACTTGAGGAGGCCAGGCAGCAAGAGGAAGAACAGGAGAGGAAGGGGCTAATCAGGCTCCAGAAAGAACTGGTATGGGGGGTCCCTATCCTGGGCACCAGATGTGGGGGGTCTCCATCCGCAGAGCCCCATCCCTCCGTCACAGATGAAAATAAAACTACCAAGACATGATTTGCTTGGGGAGGAGAGGTGGACAAACTCTCAGAGGAGAATGACCCAGAGCCCCTTCCTCACTAGGCTTTTATTGGGTTCCAATACACAGGAATACAGGTTTAACATGTCAAAGAAATCTGAGGGCTTAATCTGAGTCAGTGTCTGTCTGGAAAGGGGGTTGCAAAACTTTGGGAGACATACTCATTTCCTCCTCGGATCCTTATCATTTAAATGAGTGCACTCTTAGCAAAGCAGGTTTCACAGGGCTTTAGGAATTCTTTCTTATGCCCGATCACCCAGGGAACCGTCCTGGCCGGCACAGGGCTGCACCACTTGCCCTCACAGTTTCAGGCTTTAAGCCTATTAGGAAGCAGGAGACATCTCCCAGACGGAAAGGAGGACTCGGTCTATGTCAGAATAGCCGGGGGGCGAGGATCCACCACATCCTTTTTGCTGAAGCCCCCCGAGTCCTTCCATGAGGCCTCCCAAGTGGTTGTGTCTGGCTTAGATTGCCCCTCCCTTGAGGAGTCTTACCTGTCATTGATTACCGACTAAGCATTGGGGCTGGAGATGGATGAGGCAGAAGCAGCGCTCCTGTCAGGGAGATAAGCTTTGTCTCCTTAGTAGGTCACATTCTCTTGCCAGAATAGACCCAGATGAAGGGGGTCTCTAGGCTCTTACACAGCCCACCATGGGGTGTGGGTTACAACTCCTGAAACCAGGCTGAATGATCTGCAACAAACTGGTGCACAAAGCAAACTCAATACACAAGTAGCAGGGTATGGAGATAAAGTCAAGTGACCAGCTTCTGACTTTGCCTATATCTCCCAAGTTCTCCACTGGATTCCACTGCTAAACTCAGCTGCTAACTGCAGACACAACCTGGGAAAGGAACTGCATTTTCCAACAAATCAGGAATCTTCTTTCTTTATCACGAGGGCATGGAGAGAACCCATTTCTTCAGACTTTTACCTACCCATGCCTGACAGAGCTTACCTAATAGCTGCTGACTCTGTGTTGAGAATTGTGATCCTGCATTATTGAGACTAATAATGAGACTCAATTCATATACGTCTGGATCACACTCCATGTAGTTATTTCCTTTGAACTATCAGCTGACCTTTAAAATGGCTTTTAACTTTGAGTAGAATTTAAAGTCTCTATATCAGCACAGTGTAATTTCCCTTGTCCCTCCCCTAATTCTCCCCTTTTTTCTACTTTAAATCAGAAAATAAAGATAGTTAAATACTGAAAAAATAGCTATACAAGTAAAGATTGACTGTGGGAGTTGGGGGTTGGGGCAGGAGAGAGCAATGGGGGAAAAGTTGGGACAACTGTAACTGAACAACAATAAACAAAATAATACAGAGAGAAAACAAAGAATCACTGAAGATAAACTTGATTTCTGTCACTGTCCTGTGTTCTATGACCACAGCTACTGTAGAAATTGTTTATTGTACAGCTCTGGATAAATCAGATAGATATGCAAGAAGAGAAGATTTTTCAACTGCTAAATGAGGAATGTATGTTACCTGCTGTGCAGAGAACAAGACAAATCTCATTAGGCCTTCAAGGTCAAGTTTTCCTTGAACAATGATTTTACGTGAAATATTTTCATTGACTCTAAATCAGGAAAGAATATATATTAGCCATCTTTCCCATGGTAACAAATGGTTTCCAAGTCCTCATGGTCTCCAACAGTTTCTTTCTTCTTGATATTTCTTGTTGGTGACTACAATTGGCAGTGTCTGCCACAGCTCTACTTGGGTGTGCACAAAAAAATTTCATTCTTGGTTTTAGGCGAAGGAACAATATCCACTTGGAGTAAGCCATCCTTCTAGAAAAAGAAGGTGCAAGAGAACGAGGAAACCTGTACTATTTCTGCATACAATCTCATCCATTCCTACTTTATTAGTCAAATAAAGCCACATAGCCAAGGTACACATGGCTTGGGGAGAAAAATTCTGCCTACAGAAAGGACACAGAAGAATAGATAGGAGGTGTGTCATCTTATAGGGAAAGGAATAAATAATTGGGAACAATAATATGATTTGTCACAGCATGTCAGTTCTTGTGTGGTGTCTTAATTTTGTAAAAACCCCAGTAAATTCAGCTTTAGAGACAAGTGCTTACAGACCCAAATAGCCTGTTAAAGTTCTTGGATGTTTATTCATAATTATGTCTAGTCTGCACACTGAGTACTAATCAATATTTTCCATTGTGTCATTCATCATTAGTACTTTTATATTTTAACTATGAGTTGGAGTTTAACTAAGGGCTAAGCTGGACTAAAGGAAATAAATGGTTTTTCCTACATTTAGGTATTTTACTCTTGAGGTTAAATTTTACTTCATTATTAAGTATGTGATCATAAAATGTTCATATGCTGTCAAAGTGGGCTCTATACAAGCTGTTTAGGAGTCAAGTATCAACAATATTTACAAGTGACAGTAATTTACAGGGAGCTTCTCCACAAAGGCTGTTCTCATGTTGCTCAGCTTCCTCTAGTAACCAGCTCCCTGGTTACTAAGTAGTTAGGAAATCAGAGTTCTTGGCACTTTACCTAAAGGTTTTGGTGTGTTAATCTTGGTTTCCTGGTAAGATTCCAAGTAAGGTAATGACTTTCTGACTTCTTAAGTTACTTCTGCAATTTTGTTTGAACAGGATGTTCTTCTCACTTTCTGTCTCATGTGGTTTTGCTAAGTGACCTGCTTATTACAGAGATGTGCCATCTTCCTTTGTAAGTAAGATAAGGATAATTTAAAAGCACTTGTAAAAACTTCGGAGCAGTGACAATGTACTTTGTCATGAATATGTCTTGGATGTAGACATGGACTCTCTCCTGACAGAGATCTCAAATATAACCAAATTCATGTATTGACTTTCCTCAATGTGATTTGCTTCGATAGTTTGTCCCTGGGTGAGCTCACCCCACAGAGGAAACCCAGTAAGAAGATTCAACCTGGATCCCTTCTCTGAATGAGTAGTGGAGAAGTTCTGAGGAACCTCCCTGGTGTCTTCTCTCTGGCTAGTCAGACAGAGTTCACACAATCTCTCTTAGAGAGATGGGTTAAACTGAAGATTATGGAGAAGCAATCTTGAATGTTCACCAAGAACTATTAATAAATATTTCCTATTATTTTAATGTTTAAGGGCATGTTTTGTTATTTATATCACTAATATAGCTTATTTAGAAGAATGCATATTTATGTGCACATATTTTAACAGTACAAATAACTTGATTCCTAGTTTTATTATTAATAGAATATGAAGTGACTTGTATAAAACTTTAAACAAATAAATGCTGAATAGATGTTTAATACCTATGTATATATTGAATTTCCTCAGCACAACACTAATTTCTAATATTTTCACCAATAAAATCCTTTTTAATTAGTTGTAGTCCAATTGATTTCGTATTATAAAGATTTTTACCTTCTGAATAAAATGTCTAAAGTAATAATTAATTCATTTTCTTAGTTTTCTGTTTTTGTTCAAAGATGCATAAAACCAATAATCACAGTTATTGATCATCTTCAGGTCACTATTAGACTGTAACCTCTTTGAGGACCTAGAGAATATATTTTCTTATTTCTATTCTCAGTCCTGAGCATCAGATTATCACATTCTAGATGCTCAAGAAACATTATGGAGGAAGAAGGGACAGAGGAATCAACATGTGAGGTATCTCCACCTGCTCCTTCTCCAGCATCAGCATCTCCCTTGGCTCACACCTTTGTCTGTCCTCTTTCAGTGGCCAATTGCAACAGCTGCAAAAGCCTCCATACATATCTTCTCACTATTCCACCAATTTCTTATGGTCACAGTACTGATCCTCCTGAAACACAATGAGCTTCACTGCTACTCCAAACTGACTGTCTACGGACCAGAAGAAAACAGTTCAGCTCCTGAATGCGCAGAGGAGGCCTTTGACCCATGCCTACTTCTTGAGTACTTCACACTGCACACTTGTCACTCCCTCACACACCTGTAACTTAGTCACACCAAATGTCACTGTCCTTGTATGCCTGCCTGAACTAGCCCTGCCCTTTTCACTCCTTAATAGGAAAACAGTCTCTCCTCTTGGTAAAAACTTCTCTTACCTCCCTCTCAACACACCCCAGCTGAGTCATTTCTACCACTGTAGTGTCCCATAATGTCATTATGCTTTGGTTTCACTCTTACTGCCTTTTTCCCATAACTGTCCCTTTCACTAAAGCAAAATCCTCAAGGGTAGAGAATAAATATTTTCACCTGTTTAGTTACAGGCCTGATAGCTCGTATGTAGTTGTTTTTGCTGAGAAACAAATAAACGTTTGAAGTAAGCATGTCCTTAGTTGATCAAAGTACATATGTTTGGGAGAAGAAATTATTGATTTAGGTAGAACCTCTATGTCTTATTTTTTCTCACTAGGAGCTCTATTTTTCTGTACAAAACACCCCTCTATGCACTGCTCCACAATGGATCATAGAGGCTTATTAGAGAACAGTATAGGATATTTTACTGATCAACAACCATGAGGTGGTATGAAAAAAATGACTCTAGATTTCCAATATCTGACTTCCTCTGTGACTATAATACTAGAAATTCTAGCTGAACACATTGCTTCTCAGCTAAAAACCACAATTCCTAGTCTCTCTTACATCTTGGTCTGGCCACTGGGTCTAGAATCTCACTGACAGGATGTGAGCAAAAGTGATGTGGGCAGATTCCAAACAAGAGCGGTACACCACCTCTTTCTTATTTGTCTCTTCCCATGGGCTGGAATGGTGGTAGGTGAAGGAACCATCTTTGAACAGATTAAAGAAGCATCATGTATTGAGAATATTCAGAGGAATAACGCAGACATAGTCTGGGTTCCTATATTACCTACTGCAATGATTCAATGAAGAGATGACAAATGAACTAAAGTAGAAGTGATGATGCTAAAGATCCAGATTCTTTCCTTTTTTTAAATGATAGCCTTGGTGCTGTTATCTGTGGACTACTTACTTATGGCTTTACCATCTTGTTTAAGCCATCTATTTTGAGTATCTTTGTTATAGCTGCTTAGCAAGTATGTAACTGATACCAGGGGGATCATATATTGTTAAGCTTAACCATGAGACATTTTCAACAAATATATGCTGAAAACTTACTTTAGTAGTATAAGAAAAAAGGCTCTTTATTTAGTCTAAAAATCATAATTACAATTCTTTCTACTTTCCTTCCAGGAGGTTGATAACATTAAGTCTTCTTTACCTTTTCAGGCCACACACACGCACATATATATTATTCTGCACTTTATTTCCTATTATGCAAGTCAGACCAGGTTGTAATATTTGACAAGATTTTGCAAAATTTGTACTTACTTCAGCAGCACATGTACTAAAATTAGAATGCAACAGAGAAGATCAGTATGGGCCCTGTGCTAGGATGACAGCAAATACATGAAGAGTTCCATATTTTTGGTGGAGAAATTATCCGGAACAAACAACTGAACACTAGAGAGAGAGAAGACTCAAAAACTAGGATGCACAGAAGAACTAGTTGTGATGGGCTGCACAACAGAATACAAGATGTGATGGGCTGAGTGACCATCAGCTAATGAGCTGGAGGGAAGGACTCACCAAAGAAAGACCCCATAACAATAAAAATGCAAATACATCCATAGAGACAACATAAATGACAGCCCAAGACCAGCAAGCTCAGGTGATCAAGGAGACCGCACTACTAAATCTCACAAATCTCCTACCACAGAAGTTCACTGCATAAACTGAGAGCGTCAAAACAGTGGCTAATGAGAAGAGTCTCACAAACAATGGGAAGACAAACAAACACACAAACAAAACAAACAAACAAACAAAAAACAACCCAAAACACCCAAATGAAAGGAAAGGATGAAGCCTCAGAAAGAATGCTAAACGAAATACAGGAAAGTCAATGATCAGATATTGAGTTCAAAGCAGTCATTATAAGGAAGTTCAATGAGCTCACTGAGAACTACCAAAAACTATGGGGAAACTACAAGGAACTCACTAGAAAATATATTACATGAAAAATGGAATAGAAACTATCAACAAGGGCCAAGAGGAAATGAAGAATACAATATCTGAATTGAAGAACACAGTAGGAGGGAACAAAAGCAGGCTAGATGAAGCTGAGGATCGAATCAGCAAGCTGCAGGACAGGGTAGAAAAAAACACCCAGAAAGAGCAAGAAAAGGAAAAGAGACTCAGAAAGAATGAATAGGTGTTAACGGAACTGCCGGACAACATGAAAAGTAGTAATTTCCATATAATAGTGAAACAAGAGGGAGAAGAAGGACAAGGAATAGAAAACCTGTTTGAAAAAGTAATGACAGAAAACTTCCCTAATTTTTTTTCCTTTTTTTAATCAGTATTTTTTAATTGTTGATATTGTACAGTTTTCTGTCTTTTACCCCGCCCCAGCCCACCACCCCAGCCCTCCCCACCTTCCTCCCATTTCCACCCCCCATAGTTTTTGTCCATGAGTCCTTTATACTTGTTGCTCTAAACCGTTCCCCTTTTACCCTGAAATTCCCTCCCCTCCCACTCTGGACACTGTCAGACTGTTCTCAAATTCAGTGTCTTTGTTTATATTATGCTTGTTTGTTTGTTTTGTTGATTAGCTTCCTGTTAAAGGTGAGATCATATGGTATTTGTCTTTCACTGCCTGGCTTATTTCGCTTAGCATGATACCCTCCAATTCCTTCCATGCTGTCGCAAAGGGTAGGAGCTCCTTCTTTATTTCTGCTGCATAGAATTCCATTGTGTAAATGTATCACAGTTTTTTGATCCATTCATTAACTGATGGGCACCTAGGTTGCTTCCAGCACTTGGCTATTGTAAATTGTGCTGCTATGAACATAGGGGTGCATAGATTCTTTTGGATTGGTGTTTCAGGATTCTTAGGATATAACCCAAGCAGTGGAATTGCTGGGTCAAAAGGTATGTCCATTTTTAGTTTTCTTAGAAAATTCCATACTGTTTTCCATAGTGGTTGTACCAATCTGCAATCCCACCAACAGTGCACTAGGGTCCCCTTTTCTCCACAACCTCTCCAACACTTGCTGTTTGTTGCTTTGTTTATGAAGGCCATTCTGACTGGTGTCAAGTGGTATCTCATTGTACTTTTAATTTGCATCTCTCTGATAGCTAGAGATATCGAGCATCTTTTCATGTGTCTCTGGATCCTCTGTATGTCCTCCTTGGAGAAGTGTCTGTTCAAATCCTTTGCCCATTTTTTAATTGGGTTGCTTGTCTTCTTAGAGTAGAGTCTTGTAAGTTCTTTATATATTTTGGAGATTAATCCCTTGTCTGAGGTATCATTTCCAAATATGTTTTCCCATACAGTTGGTTCTCTTTTTATTTTAATACTGTTTTCTTTAGCTGTGCAGAAGCTTTTTATTTTGATGAGATCCCATTTGTTTATTCTTTCCTTTATGTCCCTTGCTCTAGGGGACGGATCAGTGAAAATATTGCTGCGTGAAATATCTGAGATTTTCCTGCCTATATTATCCTCTAGAATTTTAATGGTGTCATGGCTTATATTTAAATCTTTTATCCACCTTGAATTTATTTTTGTGTATGGGGTAAGTTTGTGCTTGAGTTTCATTTTTTTGCATGTAGCTGTCCAGTTCTCCCAGCATGACTTGTTGAAGAGGCTATTTTTGCTCCATTTTATGTTGTTGCCCCCTTTGTCGAATATTAATTGACTGTAGAGACTTGGGTTTATTTCTGAGCTCTCTGTTCTATTCCACTGGTCCACGTGTCTGTTTTTGTGCCAGTACCAGGCTGTTTTGATTACAGTGGCTTTGTAATACAGTTTGGTATCAGGTATTGTGATCCCTCCTACTTTGCTCTTCGTTCTCAAAATTGCTGCCGCTATCCGGGGTCGTTTATGATTCCATATAAATTTTTGAAGTGTTTGTTCTATGTCTGTGAAATATGCCATTGGAACTTTAATAGGTATTGCATTGAATCTGTAAATTGCTTTGGGTAATATGGACATATTGATAATATTAATTCTTCCGATCCATGAACATGGTATATGCTTCCATTTGTTTGTGTCTTCCTTGATTTCTTTCTTCAGTGTTGTGTAGTTTTCTGCATACAGGTCTTTTACCTCCTGGGTTAGGTTTATTCCTAGGTATTTTATTTTTCGTTTTGCTATATCGAATGGGATTTTTTTCTTGATTTCTGCTTCTGCTGTTTCACTGTTGGTATACAAAAATGCCTTTGATTTTTGGATATTGACTTTGTATCCAGCTATTTGGCCAAATTCATTTATTACGTCGAGCAGCTTTTTGGCCGAGTCTATAGGAATTTCTATGTACACTATCATGTCATCTGCAAACAATGATAGTTTTGTTTCCTCCTTTCCAATTTGGATGCCTTTTATTTCCTTTTCTTGTCTAATTGCTGTGGCTAAGACTTCCAATACTATATTGAATAGAAGTGGTGAAAGTGGACAGCCTTGTCTTGTTCCTGATCTTAGTGGGAAAGATTTCAGTTTTTGCCCATTGAGTATGATGTTGGCTGTAGGTCTCTCATATATGGCTTTTATTATGTTGAGGAATGCTCCCTCTATTCCCACTTTGCTGAGTGTTTTTATCATAAATGGGTGTTGTACTTTATCAAAAGCTTTTTCTGCATCTATTGATATGATCATGTGATTTTTGTCTTTGCTTTTGTTTATGTGATGTATTACATTTATTGATTTACGAATGTTGAACCATCCTTGCATCCCTGGGATGAATCCCACTTGGTGATGGTGTATGATCTCTTTAATGTATCGTTGGATGCGGTTTGCCAATATTTTGTTGAGGATTTTAGCGTCTACATTCATCAGTGATATTGGCCTGAAGTTTTCTTTCTTTGTTATGTCTTTATCTGGTTTTGGAATCAGGATGATGCTGGCTTCATAAAAAGAGTTTGGGAGTCTTCCATCATTTTGGATTTTTTGGAATAGTCTGTGAAGGATAGGGGTTAGCTCTTCCTTAAATGTTTTGTAGAATTCTCCTGTGAAACCATCTGGTCCAGGGCTTTGGTGTGCCGGGAGTGTTTTGATTACTGATTCAATTTAACCGGCTGTTATTGGTTTGTTCAGTCTTTCTGTTTCTTTTTCATTGAGTTTTGGAAGGTTATATTTTTCTAGAAACTTGTCCATTTCACCTAGGTTTTCAAATTTCTTGGCATACAGTTCTTCATAGTAATTTCTTACAATCCTTTGTATTTCTGTGGTTTCAGTCGTAATCTCTCCTCTTTCATTTCTGATTGTGTTTATTTGAGTCCTCTCTCTTTCTTTCTTGATGAGCCTGCTTAAAGGCTTGTCGATTTTGTTGATCTTTTCAAAGAACCAGCTCCTGGATTCATTGATCCTTAGGATTGTGCTTTTAGTCTCTATGTCATTTAATTCTTCTCTGATCTAGGTTATTTCCTTCCTTCTACTTGCCCTGGGCTGTCTTTGTTGTTGTTCCTCGAGTTCTTGTAGGCGTAGGGTTAAGTCGTTTGTTAGAAATGTTTCTGTCTTCTTTAGGTAGGCCTGTATTGCTATGAACTTCCCTCTGAGGACTGCCTTCATTGTGTCCCATAAGTTTTGGGTTGTTGTGAGTTCATTTTCATTTGTTTCCAGAAACTTTTTGATTTCCTCCTTAATTTCATTCTTTACCCATTCATTGTTTAATAGCATGCTATTCAATCTCCATGATTTTGATGATTTGGGGATTTTCCCCATCAAGTCGGTTTCTAGTTTCAGTCCCTTGTGGTCGGAGAAAATGCTTGGTATGATATCAATTTTCTTGAATTTGTTGAGGCTTGTTTTGTGTTCTGTCATGTGGTCTACCTTTGAAAATGTTCCATGTGCGTTTGAAAAAAATGTGTATTTAGTTTCTTTGGTATGGAGGGCCCTATATATATCAGCTAATACCAATTCGTCTAGAGTACTGTTCAATGCCACAATATCTTTGTTGATAATTTGTTTGGAAGATCTGTCCATTTTTGACAGTGGGGTGTTAAAATCTCCTACTATAATTGTGTTGCTGTCAATATCTTTCTTGAAGTCCTCTAAGATTTTCTTGATGTATTTAGGTGCTCCTATGTTGGGTGCATATATATTTACAATGTTTATGTCTTCTTGGTGGATTCTTCCCTTGAGTATTATGAAGTGACCTTCTGGGTCTCTCTTTATAGCTCTTCTTTTGAAGTCTATTTTGTCTGATATGAGTATTGCTACCCCGGCCTTTTTTTCCTGTCCATTTGCTTGGAAAATTTGTTTCTAGCCTTTCACTTTAAGTCTGTGTAGGTCTTTTGTCCTGAAGTGGGTCTCTTGTAGGCAGCATATATGTGGGTCATGTTTTCTTATCCATTCAGCTACTCTATGTCCTTTGATTGGAGCATTTAATCCATTTACATTTAAGGTTACTATTGATAGGTACTGATTCATTGCCATTTTCGTATCTGTGTTCCTTACTCTCTCTTTTCCTTTCTTTCCTTAAAGCAGTCCCTTTAGTATCTCTTGCAGTACTGGTTTGGTAGAGGTGTATTCTTTTAGACTTCTTTTGTCTGGGAAGCTCCTTATTTGTCCTTCTATCTTGATTGGAAGCCTTGCTGGAACTGGGCTGCCCCGCACTGGGGAGTGCCAGAGGCTCCACTCTTCACTACGTAACAGCACGCATGCGTGCGCAGATAATCCAGGTGAAGGGGAAGCAGCGGAAAGGGCCGGAGTCCAGGAGAGAGTGGAGCAGGCGCCATTGCTCCTTCTCAGACCCTGCCCCCACCTATAGCGTCACTACCCAGCGACTGGGCTGCCCCGCCCTGAGGAACACCTAAGGCTCCACCCCCTCACTATGTAATAGCCGCGACCAGACTAAAACCAAAATAAAACAAACAAACAAACAAAAAACCACCAAAAATGGCTCAAACCGGAAAACAAATAAAAGCCTCAGAGCCAATTCCTCTAAGCAGTGAAGAGATAGCCAACCTGTCAGATGCACAGTTCAAAGCACTGGTCATCAAAATGCTCACAGAATTGGTTGATTTTGCTCACAAACTAGATGAAAAAATGCAGGCTACAATCCGTGAAATGAAGGAAGATGCATGGGGAACTGATAGAGATGGAAGGAAAACTGGGACTGAAATCAATGGAGTGGACCAGAAGGAAGAAACTAACAACCAAACAGAAGACGAGGAAGAAACAAGAATTCAAAAAAATGAGGAGAGGCTTAGGAACCTCCGGGACATCTTTAAACGTCCCAACATCGGAATTATAGGGGTCCCAGAAGGGGAAGAAGAACAGCAACGAGTGGAAAACTTATTTGAACAAATAATAAAGAACTTCCCCAATCTGGCAAAGGAAATAGACTACCAGGACGTCCAGGAAGCTCAGAGAGTCCCAAAGAAGTTGGACCCAAGGAGGAACACACCAAGGCACATCGTAATTACATTAGCTAAGATTAAAATGAAGCAGAGAATTCTAAAAGCAGCAAGGGATAAGGGGACAGTCACCTACAAGGGAGTTCCCATCAGACTGTCAGCTGATTTCTCAAAAGAGACCTTCCAGGCAAGAAGGGGCTGGAAAGAAATATTTGAAATCTTGAAAAGCAGGGACCTACATCCAAAATTGCCCTATCCAGCAAAGCTGTCGTTTAGAATGGAAGGGAAGATAAAGTGCTTCTCAGATAAGGTCAAGTTCAAGGAGTTCATCATCACCAAGCCCTTATTATATGAAATGTTAAAGGGACATATCTAAGAAAAAGAAAATAAAACTATGACAGTGAAAAGACAACAAACTCATAGCTATCAAGAACCACACCTAAAACAAAAGCAAACTAAGCAAACATCTAGAACAGGAACAGAATCACAGAAATGGAGATCATATGGAGGGTTAGCAACAGGGGAGTGGGAGGAGGAGAGAGGGGGAAAAGGTACAGAGAATGAGTAGCATAGATAATGGGAAAAAAATAGACAGGGGGAGGGCAAGAATAGTATGGGAAATGTAGAAGCTAGAAAACTTATGACCCATGGACATGAACTAAAGGGGGTAATGTGGGTGGGAGAGGGTGGGTAGGGTGGAGGGGAATGATGGGGGAGAAATGGGACAACTGTAATAGCATAATCAATAAAATATATTTTAAAAAAATCAAAAAAAAAAAAGAAAAAAAAAAAAGAAAGCCTTGCTGGATAAAGTAGTCTTGGTTGTAGGCCTTTGGTTCTCATTACTTGTAATATTTCTTGCCATGGTCTTCTGGCTTGGAGCGTTTCCATTGAGAAGTCAGTTGCTAACCTTATCGGGGCTCCCTTGTATGTTACTTCCTTTTTCTCCCTTGCTGCCTTTAAGATTCTCTCTTTGTCTTGGAAGTTTGCCATTTTAATGATGATGTGTCTTGAAGTGGGCCTGTTTGGGTTCCTCTTGATAGGGACTCTCTGTGTTTCCTGGATTTGTGTGACTTTTTCTCTCACCAAATTAGGGAAGTTTTCCATCATTACTTTTTCAAATAGGTTTTCTATCCCTTGCTCTTCTTCTTCTCCTTCTGGTATTCCTATTATACGGATATTATTACGTTTCATGTTGTCTTGCATTTCTCTTAAACCCTCTTCATTCTTTCTGAGCCTCTTTTCCTTTTCTTGCTCTATCTGGCTGTTTTTTTCTACTTTGTCCTCCAACTCACTGATCCGATCTTCTGCTTCATCGATTCTGCTTTTCATTCCTTCTACTGTGTTCTTCAGCTCAGAAATTGTATTCTTCATTTCCTCTTGGCCCTTTTTGATAGTTTCTATTTCCTTTTTCATGTTGATATAGTTCGCACTGAGTTCATCGTAGCTTCCCTGTAGTTTCTGGTAGCTCATTGAGAGCTCATGGAGCTTCCTGACAACCATTTCTTTGAACTCCTTATCTGATAGTTGAGTTGCCTCTGTTTCATTTAGCATTATTTCTGGGGCTTCCACCTTTTCTTTCATTTGAGGATTGTTTCTTTGTCTTCTCATTGTTGGTGAGACTCTTCTTGTAAACCTCTGCTTCTTAAGTTGATCTGTTCTGGCTACCTGCGTTTATGGTGTGAACTTCTGTGGTGGAATACCTGTGAGATTCAGTGTTATAGTCTTCTTCAGGTATCCTGGTGTTCACAGCTTCCACTGTCTCAGCTGTGGGAATACCCCCTCTTTTGGTCCAACTCTGGTTTTTCACAGTTCTAGGATTTCTTTGCCTCACTCGTGGGTATTCAAAAAGAGAAAAGAATAGAGTGAAAAAAGAAGAGAGAGAAAAAAGATAAAAAAAGAGGAGGGAAGGAGAGATAGAATTGGAAAGAAAGGAAGAAGGAATAAAGCCAGAAAGAAGTAAAGAGAAGTAAAAGGAATTGAGGGATAAAAAAGGTAGAAGTAATAAAGAAATAAAAAATATATAATCAAAACAAAACAAAAAGAACCCCACAAAACGAAAAACGAACCAAAACAAACAAACAAACAAAAAACCCAACTAAACAGACAAAAAACAACTATCAAAAAAACCCCACAAAACAAAATGAAACAAAACACCAAAAAAAAAAAAAAAAATCTCTTGCTATTTTCACACAGGCCAAACTGGATTTTCTGGACTTGCTGGCTGTAGCAGGCTGCGAGGCGACTCGTACCGCTTTTCACCCTGTTCCTCACTCAGTCAGCTTTGGGCTACTGTCCTCAGTGCCAGCCCAGCACTGTCCCCAGGGCTAATGGCGTACTCTCCATGCAGGGCCTTGGGTGTGATTTCTGAGCCTCCTGCAGGGGGCGAGCTTTCCAGAGTTTATGGGTTTCAGCTGGAATCTCTTACAGATCCATCCCTCCCCGAGCCTATTGCCGTGAGCTCCGGGTCTCCTACAGGGCGCAGGCGCCCGCCTGAGACTACGGGCGTGGGCTCCGAGAGTTTCCCGAGTTGCGCGCACTCACCCCAGGATCACAGATGTGAGCTCCAGGTCTTCCAGAGTCCCCTTCTCTAGTTGCAGGGTTGCCTCTGGCCGCAGGGCTGCTTCCAACCCGGTCGCAGAACCGCCTCCGTTCGCTGGGCCACCTCCAGTCGTTTGCAGAGCCGCCTCCGGTTGCCTGGCTGCCTCCGGTCGGTTGCAGAACCCCCTCCGGACGGGTGGCCACCTCCGGTCGGTTGCAGAGGCCCTTCCGGTCGCCGGACCGCCTCCGGTCGGTTGCAGAGCTGCCTCCGGTCGCCGGGTCGCCTCTGTCCCGTCTCAGGGCCACCTCCGGTCGCTCGGCTGCAACGTCTAGTTTTCCAATGTCTGCTACGGATTTTGATCTCCTATTTTCATATATACTGTGGTATTGTTGGCTATCTGCTCTGTTCCTCTGTAGATCAGTTAGGTTTTTCTCCCATGTGCAGGAGGAAGGACAATCTGCGTCCTCCTACCATGCCGCCATATTTATGAGAGAAAAAGTCACACAAATCCAGGAAGCAGAGAGGGTCCTAATGAATTAGAATACAAAGAGGCCCACTTCAAGACATATCACAATCAAAATGGCAAAATTCTAAGACAACGAGAGAATCTTAAAGGCACCAAGGGAGAAACAGGAAGTAACATACAAGGGAACCCTGATAAGACTTCTGAATGGAAATGCTCCAAGCCAGAAAATATTGGCAAGGAATATTCCAAGTAATGAAAAAACAAAGGCCTGCAACCAAGACACTTCTAACCAGCAAGGCTCTCGATTAAAATGGAAGGACATCTGTCCATTTTTGACAGTGGGGTGTTAAAATCTCCTACTATAATTGTGTTGCTGTCAATATCTTTCTTGAAGTCCTCTAAGATTTTCTTGATGTATTTAGGTGCTCCTATGTTGGGTGCATATATATTTACAATGACTCATGGACAAAAACTATGGGGGGTGGAAATGGGAGGAAGGTGGGGAGGGCTGGGGTGGTGGGCTGGGGCAGGGTAAAAGACAGAAAACTGTACAAAATCAACAATTAAAAAATACTGATTTAAAAAAAATAATAATTCCTAAAAAAATAAATAAAATAAAAAAATAAAATAAAAAAATTAAAGAAAAAAAAGAAAATGCTTAAGAATGCATGTTCACTCATTATATCTTATCATTAGCATTACTTTCACTGAATTAAAAGAAACTAATTTAATACTGAAAAAAAAATGGAAGGACAAATAAGGCATTTCCCAGATAAAAGAAACCTCAAGGAATACATCTCCCCCAAACTAGCTCTGCAAGAGATGCTAAAGGGTCTGCTTCACGAAAAGGGGTAAAAAGAGTGAAAGAGAGAGGAACACAGGTATGAAAAATGGCAATGAATAGGTACCTATCAATAATAACCTTAAATGTAAATGGATTAAATATTCCAAACAAAAGGCATAGAATAGCTGTGGGTAAGAAATCATGACCCACACATAGGCTGTCTACAAGAGACCCACCTCAGAACAAAATACCTACACAGAGTGTAAGTGAAGGGCTGTAAACAAACATTCCAAGCAAATGGACAAGAAAAAATGTTGGGGTAGCAATACTCATATCAGACAAAATAGACTTCAAAAAAAAAAAGAGCCATAAAAAGAGACCCAGATGATCTCACCTTTAACAGGAATCTAATCAACAAAATAAACAAGCATAATATAACCAAAGACACTGAAATTGAGAACAGCCTGAAAGTCACCAGAGGGGAGAGGGGAGGGAATTGCAGGGGAAAAGGGGAAGGGTTTACAGGAACAAGTATAAAGGACACATGGACAAAAACTATGGGGGGTGGAAATGGGAGGGAAGTGGGGAGGGCTGGGGTGGTGGGTTGGGGTGGGAGTAAAAGAGAGAAAACTGTACAAGATCAATAATTAAAATAAAAATTGAAACAGGAAGCTAATCAACAAAACAAACAAACAAGCATAATATAAACAAAGACACTGAATTTGAGAACAGTCTGACAGTGTCCAGAGTGGGAGGGGAGGGAATTTCAGGGGAAAAGGGGAACGGTTTAGAGCAACAAGTATAAAGGACTCATGGACAAAAACTATGGGGGGGTGGAAATGGGAGGAAGGTGGGGAGGGCTGGGGTGGTGGGCTGGGGCGGGGTAAAAGACAGAAAACTGTACAATATCAACAATTAAAAAATACTGATTAAAAAAAAAAAAAAAGAGAGAGACCCAGAAAGTCACTTCATAATACTCAAGGGAAGAATTCATCAAAGAGACATAAATATTGTAAATATATATACACCCAACATAGGAGTACCCAAATACATAAGGAAAATCTGGGAGGACTTCAAGAAAGATATTGACAGCAGCATAATTATAGTAAGAAATTTCAACACCCCACTGTCAAAAATGGATAGATCTTCCAAACAAATGTCAACAAAGGTATTGTTACATTGAACAATGCCCCAGAACAAATGGACTTAACTGATATACATATAGAGCCTTTCATCTCAAAGAAGCAAAATACACATTCTTCTCAAATGCACACTGAATATTTTCAAAGGTAGACCACATCTGGGACACAAAATAAACCTCAACAAGTTCAACAAAATTGAAATCATATCAAGCATTTTCTCTGACCGCAAGGGACTGAAATTAGAAACCATCCTCAAGGAAAAAAAACCAAAACACTCAAACTCATGGAGATTGAATAGCATGCTATTAAATAATAAATGGGTCATGAATGAGATCAAGGAAGAAATCAAAAAGTTTCTGTATATAAATGAATATCAACTCACAACATTGAAAACTTGTGGGGCACAGCAAAGGCAGTCCTGAGAGGGAAGTTCATAGTGATATAGGCCTACCTAAAAAAGATAGAAACATTTCAAATAAACAACCTAACTCTACACCTACAAAACTCGAACAACAACAAAGACAGCCCAGAACAAATAGAAGGAAGGAAATGATCAAGATCAGAGAGAATTAAATACCACAGAGACTAAAAGCATAATTCTAAGGATCAATAAATCCAGGAGCTGTTTCTTTGAAAAGACAAACAAAATCAACAAGACTTTAAGCAGACTCATCAAGAAAAAGAGAGGACTCAAATAAACACAATCAGAAACCAAGAAGAGAGATTTCAATTAATACCACAGAAACACAAAGGATTGTAAGAATTTACTACAAAGAACTATATGTCAAGAAATTTGAAAACCTAGGTGAAATGGACAAATTTCTAGAAAACAGATAATCTTCCAAAACTGATTGAAGAAGAAGCAGAAAGCCTGAACAGACCAATGACAGCTGATGAAATTGAATCAGTAATTAAAAAAAAAAAAAAAAAAAAAAAAAAAAAAAAAACTCCCAACACACAAAAGCCCTGGATCAGATGGTTCACAGGGGAATTCTACAAAGCATTTAAGAAAGAGATAACCCCTATCATTCACGCACTACTCAAAAAAATCCAAGAAGATGGAAAACTCCCAAATTCTTTTTATGAAGCCAGCATCATCCTAATTGCAAGTCTAGATAAAGACATAAGAAAGAAAAAAAAAAACTTCAGACCAATATCGCTGATAAACATAGATGCTAAAATCCTCAACAAAATATTGGCAAACCACATCCAGCAATACCTTAGAAAGATCCTACCCTGTGATCACATGGGAATCATCCCAGGGATGCAAGGATGGTACAATATTCCTAAATCAATAAACGTAATACTTCACATAAACCAAAGGCTGAGGGCTCAACCCACATACATAGACTTTGCAATGTGATAGTCAACCAGGAAAATCTCTGATGCATTACCTGCTTTTTTCCTCTTCATCCAGCACAACTGAGAAATGTCAGTTCAGTGGTGAAACATATCTTAAGGTAATTTCCTGACAGGTGTATCTGATGTGACAAGGCCACAAAAAAGTAGAGCTAAATGGTCATATACATGTTTAGTTGCCTAGTGGAGTGGAAGGCAGCAAACTAGAGAAAAATGGTGTTTGATTGAGGCACACAGCTACTATGGTCATCAGGGGCTGGTAAGCCCAAGTGATGGTAAAAATCAAATGATTCCTTTCAGAAAGCTGACCAAAATTTTGCAACAGCATGGACAGACCTGGAGATTATTATTCTAAGTGAAACAAGCCATCAAAGAAAGACAAACATCATATGATCTCACTTATACGTGGAATCTAATGAGCAAAATCAACTAATAAACAACATAGAAACAGAGGCATGAACACATGGAAAAGAGTGGCAACTGACTGAGGGTAGGGGAGAGAGGGTAATGAAATAAGGTGAATGGATTAGCTAAATAACATATGTACATGACCCATAGACACAGACAACAGTGTTGTGGCCAGAGGAAATGGGGGCAGAGGCTGGGTGGAGGTAGGCCCAAGGGGTAGAGGAAATGGGGACATCTATGATTGTGTCAACAATAAAAATATTTTTAAAATATATAGCTAAACTTGGCACATTGGTATTGCCAAATTACATATTAAATTTTGATAGTTCATTTCTTCTAAAGAGCAAAAATCATTCCACAGGCACTATTCCAGTTATTATTAAAACTGTTTTACAAATGGGAAAACTAAAACAAAGATAAGTTGAATCATTTACTCAGAATCTTTGCTGAATCACAGCAAACCTAAGAATGCCCTTTCTGCTCACTCTCTATCCTCTTGTCCCCTTACATTTCCAGGCAAATTCTCCTGCAGCTAATTTTTAAATAATTTCTCAGGTTTAGATTAATTCAAGACTCCACTGTGAAATAAAAAGAAAAACAAAATAGCTCCAAAATAGGGTGTACAAACTAATAAAAATAAGTACATTAAATCTATTTAGTAAGATGAGACTCAAATTACCTTCTAGAGATAAACAACACAGTGTTACAAAAAGAGACATTTCTTTCCATGTTAGAACAAGTCACCTTTCCACCTAATAAATCATAATCTCTGACTTTCATGAATTCTGTAATTCTGCAGTCATTTTCTTCAAAACATAAACATGCAAAGTCTGCCTTTACTGAAGTTAAGAAGCACACTTGTGATAAAGTCCTTTGAACCTATTTTTAAAAGACTGTCAGGTGGAAAGTCAAAGACTAATGTTTTCTTTGGTTGTAAAATCTTCCTATGTAAGCCTGGATGGAGCTCAGAAAAGAACAGTCATATCATCAACCATGTCATTGCGGAGGAAACTTAAAAACTAATCCAAAGATCAGAATTGGTTTAATATACTTCCCAGCAGTATTGTTCAGCATTTAGCAAACTTAGGCACAGAACCTGTCCTTTCCTGTATTGATGCCAGAAGTAAAGCAGTGATTGCATGGGCTTTGTCCAGGCCTATTCATGCAGTCAGTAGGCACCTGTAATAGTGTCACCACCAGGCACCAAGATGGCTGTACCAGGTATTAAAATACTGAAATACTTCCATGCTGGTTAATAAAGAGTCACTGCTCCTAGACCACAGAGTGCTCCCTGGGGTCATCTATGCCACAGGGTCCCTCCTTTGGGGAATCCAGGTTCCCAGCTGGGGCTCCCAGAGACCTGTACAGCACATGAACCTGCATATCTACCAGCTGTTTGGAGATTGGTGCTACACAGACTGACAAATATTTTACCTTTTACCCCGAGCTAGCTTTGAGTTATTGTCCTCATATTAAACCTGGCTGCACAAATGTAAGCAGCAATTAGTAGCTGCATCACTTGGCAAAGGTAATGTAAGGATAAACTTTTCCAGAAAAGAAACATGGCAAAGGGAGCATGAACCTAAAGTAATGGGGCTCCTGGGCATCACTGTCTGTAAAAGGGTCCTAATACATGATGACGTATACCTCATAGGATTCGATGCCACAGGTTTTACATAAAAACAAGACATAATGTATTAAAAATCAAACAAGTAATAAAACAATTTTGCTTGGTTTTTTACACTCATAAAAAATAGTGATAAGCTGGATGACTTGAAAACTTTAAATGAATCAATGTAGGCTTGTGAGTTTTATTTATAACAAATTTCTTGGCAACAATTCGAGGCATTCAAAATCATTTATGTCATAAATGATTTTAAATTGGGCAAATCTTAAATTGGGCAAAATTTCTATAGTAGATGATCAATGTAAATTACTGAACATGATGAAGATGATGGTGATGATGGTGATGATGATGATCTTTGTTCTAATTAAGTATAAAAGTTAACCTAACATTTGCCCTCTTTATTATTTCATTACTTCCTAATTATGATGAAGGCTATATATAAGCTTGTATAAAATTGTACAGAACAATCAAAACATGGTTACTGAGAACAAATATGTTGTTTGGACTTTGTTAACAGGTATCAGAAACCCCATACTTCATTAGAAATACATAAAAACATCCTTAGTTATTAGAAAACTTTTTTCCAAAAATATCCTTAGACAACAGCTCTTACAGGAACTTCAGGTAAGCTTCCATGGCATTATTGATTGCTTAGTTGTATCTTCTTGGCTGAAATTATGGGACAAATGTATATGAACTATACCAGTTCCCCACATTGGTGGCAATGTCACTGCTTGTCTTTTGGGACCTATGAGCAGAAATGATAGTCATGTTCCCACAGTCTCTAGAGCTAATTTATCCAACCAAAAGTTTCAACACAAACTGTTAATAACAGTATGAAGTCAGAAAAAGAACAGCTTCCACAGGATCCCAACAATGTACTGTGGCCTATTAATAGGTTACAAAACCAAGTTAGGGTCTTACAGACAATGTGTCTTCCATAAATTAGAAGAGAATAGAATAAAATAGAAATGGTGTTTTAAACTAGTAACCAAAAAATACCAAAATAATAAAATCTTTAAAGTTTAAGTTTAATTTTTTAAATAAATTGGAAATATGTAATTATTTCTTTCATGTAAATATACTAAATTCAGTTTGTTCTCTTCCTAGTTTCTGGAAGTCATTGTTAAGCTACTTGTACCCTGAGTGGTTGTTAGCATGAATTTTGAACATAAAGGGCATGGTAAAGTCTGAATCCAGAGGCAACACTGAGATCAGGTGGAGACTCAGCCTCATGGAGATATTAGGCTGAGGAAGCAAATGGGGCCTGAGTAGGGGAGAAAGCTGAAGTGGCTGCCACCCTTCTCTGTCACCAATCCTCTCTTCCAGAATTATGCTTTTTTGTACACTCTTCCCACAAGTGTCCAAAGTCCTGGTGGTGTCTGAATGCTCTGGGTCTATGGCCAATGCCACCCAATACTTTGATGTGAGGAGAAGCTCAAGGATTTGACATAAGGAACTGTTTATGAATTCTTGGAGTTTCTAGTACCAAGAGAAAGAAATCGCACTACAATTAAAGATATCCCGGGGGAAAAAAGAACTGTTTAACTGACCCGTGATGAAAATGGATCCATGAATCTGAATTTAGGGGAGGACTCAGATTACGCGTGTTGTCATTGTTTTTTTTAAGTATATTTATTGATTATGTTATTATAGTTGTCACAGTTTTCCCCCTTTGCCATCTCCTTCCCAGTAACTCTCTTCCCTCCAGCAACACTTCCTTAGTTCAAGTGCATAGGTAAATGACTGGAACAGGAACAGAATCATAGGTATAGAGATCATTTAGAAGATTATCAGCTGGTAGTGGGAAGGGAGAGAATGGGGGGAAAGGTGCAGGGATTAAGAAAAACTATTGGTAGGTACAAAATAGTGAGGGAAATGGAGAAGCCAAAGAACTTACAAATTGTTATTTCCAACACCTTCTGTTGGTATGTGAAATGGGTCACTCCAGAGCCAGAGGCCACCACACACAACTCAGAGTACTGACAGCAAACTCAAGTGAGCTCAATTAAAACTGAACCTGAGTCTCAATGCACCTCCCTCCAGGAGTTGAAGAGGAGAAACTAACATCTATAATTTGTATACATTTAAAACCATGTTCACTGCAACTTAAGACTATATTTTATATAATACAGATCATTAGAACTGATCATAGGTTTATCCCCTATTAAAACATGAGACTAGATGGAACTTGAGAGCATCATGCTAAGCGAAATTAGCCAGGCAATGAAAGACAAACCATATGATCTCACCTTTAACAGGAAGCTAATCAACAAAACAAACAAACAAGCATAATATAACCAAAGACATGGAAATTGAGAACAGGCTGAAAGTCACTGGAGGGGAGAGGGGAGGAAATTTCAGGGGAAAACGGGAAGGGTTTACAGGAACAAGTATAAAGGACACATGGACAAAAACTATGGGGATGGAAATGGGAGGGAGGTAAGGAGGAATGGGGTGGTGGGTTGGGGTGAGAATAAAAGACAGAAAACTGTACAAGATCAACAATTAAAATAAAAATTAAAAAACAAACAAACAAACAAAAAACCATGAGACTAGAGCCCTGACCAGTAGTGAACAATTGGTTGGGCATCATACTGCAAACTGAAAGGTTGCCACTTCAATTCCTGGTCAGGGCACATGCCTGGATTGCAGGTTTAGTCCCCGGTTGGAGCATGTACTATAGGCAACTGATCAATGTTTCTCTCCATCTCCTTCCCCCCCCTTCCCCTCACTCTAAAAATAAATAAATAAAATCTTAAAACATGAGAATAGAGTATAATTTAACAACAAATATGAAGGAGTTGTCTTCCGGCCAAGATAGAGGCATAGGTAGATACACTTTGTCTCCTCACATGATCAAAAGAAGGACAACAAATTTAAAAAAACAAAAAATAATCAGAACCTCCAGAAAACTGAACTGTATGCAAGTCCAACAATCAGGAAGTTAAAGAAGAAATGTTCACCCAGATTGGTAGGAAGGGTGGATACAGGCAGCCAGTAGGGAGAGGACATGTGGCAAGGTGGTGGCTTGTGGACCAGGTGGCCCCATATTTGTGAGCAGATAAACCAGGAGGAACAACAGGGGAGCAAGACAGACCCCTCAACCCAGGGTTCCAATGCAGGGAAATAAAGTCTCAAAACCACTGTCTGTAAAAATATGTAGGGCTTCTGGTGACAGGAGAAACTCCCAGCCTCACAGAAGAGTTTATTGGAGAGACCCACAAGGTCCTAGAACATACCCACTCACCCAGAAACCAGCACAAGCAGGGCAAAATTTGCTTGTTGGTAGTGAGGGAAGTGACTGAAAACCTCTAATAGCCTAGAAAGCAACATTGTACCCTCTCTGACCCCTTCCACACATAGAGCATCACAACACATTGCTCCACTCTGGCAAACACCCAAGGCTCTTCCCCTTAAAATGGAACAAGCATGCAAAAACAAAACAATGTGGCCCAAATGAAAGAATAGATAAAAGCTCCAAAAATGAACTAAGCTATGAAGAGATAGCCAACCTATCAGATGCAGAGTTCAAAATACTGGTAATCAGGATGCTCACAGAAATGGTTGACTTTGGTCACAAAATACAGGGATAAAGGAGGCTATGCAAAGTGAAATAAAGGAAAATATATAGGGAACCAAGAGTGAAGGTAAAGAAAATGGGACTCAAATCTATGGTTTGGAGCAGAAAGAAGAAATAAACATTCAACCAGAACAGAACGAAGAAACAAGAATTCAAAAAATTGAGGAGGTGCTTAGTAAACTACAGGACAACTTTACATGTTCCAACATCAGAATCATGGGAGTGCCAGAAGGAGAAGAGGAAGAGCAAAAAATTGAAAACTGATTTGAAAACATAATGAAGGAGAACTTTCCCAATCTGGCAAAGGAAATGGACTTCCAGGAAGTCCAGTAGTTCAGAGAGTCCCAAAGAAGTGAGACCCAAGGAAGCATACACCAAGGCACATCATAATCACATTATCCAAGATTGAAGATAAGGAGAGAATCTTAAAAGCAGCAAGAGGAAAGGAGACAGTTACCTATAGCGGAGTACCCATATGACCATCAGCTGATTTCTCGAAAGAAACCTTACAGACAAGAAGGGACTGGAAGGAAGTATTTGAAGTCATGAAAGGCAAGGACCTACATCCAAGTTACTCTATCTAGCAAAGCTATCATTTGGAATGGAAGGGCAGATAAAGTGCTCCTACATAAAGTCAAGTTAAAGGAGTTCATTATCACTACACCCTTACTATATGAAATGTTAAAGGGACTTATCTAAGAAAAAGAGGATGATAAAAAATATGAACAATAAAATGACCACAAACTCACAACTATCAACAACTGAACCTGTAAAACAAAAGCAGATACTAAGCAAACAACTATAACAGAAACAGAATCACAGAAATGGAGATCACATGGAGGGTTATCAGTGGGGAGGGGAATAGGTTGATTGGGGGATAAGGTACAGGAAATAAGAAGCATAAATAGTAGGTGCCAAATAGGGGGAGGTTAAGAATAGTATAGGAATTGGAGAAGACCGAGAACTTCTATGTACAACCCATGGACATGAACTAAAGGGTGGGGAATGTGGGTGGGAGTGGGTGGTGCAGGGCACAGGTGAATAAAGGGGAGAAAAAGTGGCACAACTCTAATAGCATAATCAATAAGATATTTTTTAAAAAATTAAAAAAATTAAAGAGTCAACAATTTCAGTCTTAGAAACCAAAAAAGAAGGTGCTGGACTCTATAATGTATAACAAACAGTTTTACAAAACTATTTTATAAAATTTAAAAATGCTTTTGGGTGAAATTGACCCTTCTGGCTGTGATGACTAACACTAACTATTACCAAAAGAATAAGACCTTTAGCTGAACTTCCAGCCAAGATGGAGGCGTAGGTGGACACACTGTGCCTCTTCTCACAACCAAAATTAAGGACAACAAATATTTAGAAACAAAAATCAACCAGAACTGATAGAAAACTGAACTGTATGGAAGTCCAACAACCATTCATCCAGACCGGTAAGAGGGGTGGAGTCGAGGCAGGAAAAAGTGGAGGTGCAGAACCCGGCACTCAGGCAGCAGCGGCTAGCAGACCCCAGGCACAGGGTGGCAACTGTGCAGACCCAGTGAGGCCGCACAAGGTGGCTGGCTGACCAGGTGGTCCCACATTAGCGCACAGATAATCCAGGTGAAGGGGAAGTGGCGGAAGGAACTGGAATTCAAGAGAGAGTGGAGAAAGCACCATTGTTCCCTCTCGGACCCTGCCCCCATATACAGCGTCACAATTCAGTGACTGGGCTGCCCCCCACTGGGGAGCACCTAAGGCTCCACCCCTTACTACATAACAGCAGCGACCAGACCCCCCCCCAAAAAAAAAATCACCAAAAATGGCTCAAGCCAGAGAACAAATCAAAGCCCCAGAGCCAATTCTTCTAAGCAATGAAGAGATAGCCAACCTATCAGATGCACAGTTCAAAGCCCTGGTGATCAGGATGCTCACAGAATTGGTTGATTTTGCTCACAAATTAGATGAGAAAATGCAGGCTACAATACGTGAGATGAAGGAAGACGCATGGGGAACCAGTAGAGATAGGAGAAAAACTGGGACTCAAATCAATGGAGTGGACCAGAAGGAAGGAAGAAAGAACCAAACAGAAAACAAGGAAGAAACAAGAATCCAAAAAAATGAGGAGAGGCTTAGGAACCTCTGGGACATCTTTAAACGTTCCAACATCAGAATTATACGGGTACCAGAAGGAGAAGAAGAAGAGCAACAAGTCGAAAACTTCTTTGAACAAATAATAAAGGAGAACTTCCCCAATCTGGCTAAGGAAATAGACTCCCAGGAAGTCCAGGAAGCTCAGAGAGTCCCAAAGAAGTTGGACCCAAGGAGGAACACACCAAGGCACATCGTAATTACATTAGCCAAGATTAAAATGAAGCAGAGAATTCTAGAAGCAGCAAGGGATAAGGGGACAGTCACCTACAAAGGAGTTCCCATCAGACTGTCAGCTGATTTCTCAAAAGAGACCTTGCAGGCAAGAAGGGGCTGGAAAGAAGTATTTAAAGTCTTGAAAGGCAGGGACCTACATCCAAAATTGCTCTATCCAACAAAGCTGTCATTTAGAATGGAAGGACAGATAAAGTGCTTCTCAGATAAGGTCAAGTTCAAGGAGTTCATCATCACCAAGCCCTTATTATATGAAATGTTAAAGGGACTTATCTAAGAAAAAGAAGATAAAAAAATATGATAGTGAAAAGACAGCAAACTCACAGCTATTAAGAACCACACCTAAAACAAAAGCAAACAACTAGAACAGGAACAGAAACACAGAAATGGAGATCATATGGAGGGTCAGCAACAGGGGAGTGGGAGGAGGAGAGAGGGGGGAAGGTACAGAGAATAAGTAGCATAGACAGTAGGTAAAAATTTACAGGGGGAGGGCAAGAATAGTATGGGAAATGTAGAAGCTAAAGAACTATGACACATGGACATGAACTAAAGGGGGAGAATGTGAGTGGGAGGGGGTGTGCAGGGTAAAGGGGAATGATGGGGGAGAAATGGGACAATTGTAATAGCATAATCAATAAAATATATTTTAAAAAAAGGAATAAGACTTTTAATCATGAGCAATACTGTGGTAGGTGCTCCAGACAGGGGAAATGGAATTAGAAGATACATTAATTTGGCCACACAATCTATCTGCTGCTTCCAAAATACCATATCTTCTGCCAGGGTTTGTACAATAGCTCTTTCCCCAACCCCTAACCATACTAAAATTTTTCTCATGAAAGAAGCCAGAGAAGTAGGTCGGTCCACATTTGCTTACATGTAAAGTAAGAAATAAATTGTTCGGAGATATCTGGAAATAAATTGGAGGGACCAGAAATATGCCTCACCCCACTCCTACTCTGCTTCAAATCTCCTGTACCATCGCACTGTGATGGTCAAAGACTGTTTCATACTTTTTTCCCTATTAACTGAATGTTCTTAATGGTTTAAACCAAATAGTTTGAGTAACCCGTAAATGCAAAAGTACATGATTGCAATTGTTCTGAGAGCAAGTGCTGATGGGTGAAGAAGAACAGACACAAGTCTGTGTCAGTGACTTCCAGAAGGCAAATGAGTTACCACAGAGAAAAAGCACATGGTCTGTGTTCCAGGATTTTCCATAAATTGGACCCTAAGCTCAGACACAGTTGATGTGAATCATGGCCAGTGACCAGTATCTTGTTAATGCTGAGAAAACTGTATATTCAGTGACTGTCCAAAGCTTTGGGCTCTGTGCTCTTTGCCAGAGGTTGTTAGTGATATTGTTCTCACTGTTTCCTCATCAGCAAGTGTCCTTCCTGCTCAGGTTGGGTCTGTGACTATGTGGCATCACTAATGTGATTGTCAGATCCTTGTGGTGTTGGTAGAGTTGCAGTGATGCCAAGATGGTGAAATAGTTAAGAGAGTTATTTTTAAAATTTGGGATTAAAGAACAGGGTTCTGATGTATACATGTAGCCTAGTGAACCCATAAAGTAGTCTCTCACCACAGCAGGCAAAATGTATGCACCTCTTATTCCAAACATGCACTTTTAGCATTTTCTTATTATCTTGACTTATTACATTGCCTTCACTGTTTATTTTTGATGTATTTTTGTTTGATGAAAATATTTTTCTTAGAAGATGAATTTTATTTTTTTAAAGATTTTATTTATTTATTTTTAGAGAGAGAGGAAGGAAAGGAGAAAGAGGGAGAGAGAAACATCAATGTATGGTTGCCTCTCATGAGCCCTCCAACTGGGGCCCTGGCCTGCAACCCAAGCATGTACCCTGACTGGGAATCGAACCTGCAACTTTTTGATTTGCAGGCTCATGCTCAATCCACTGAGCTACACCAGCCAGGGCTGTTTGATGAAAATATTGTGGAAGAGGGTGATGGTGTGATTTGTACCAGTCCTCTAATCCCAAAGTCTGGCTGGGATCCTGAATGCCCAGCATGGGTGAGGGCTCAGCCCAGCTAACACTTGTGGTCACTTTTTATGAGGGCAGTATTGAGCAGCCACAGATTTAAATGAGAAACCTGACACAGCAGAACATGTCCATCATTATAAGAATAGCTGGAGTAAGGTAAGTGTAACAAGAAAAACTCAACATTTCAAAGACCAAAACGTGTGCTACAGTTGCTGGGATCAAGGCAGCCTCTGCTAAGGACAAGGTCTATAAACACTGTAATTGAAAATGGAGCATTTGGTAAATGGGAAAAAAAAAAAAAAAACATTCTCAAATACAGTGTGCCTTTCCTCCAGGCTTTGAGATGCATGGCATGGTCCCATAGAAGGCCATACATAGCCTCCCTGCTCACCAGCAGCAGCATCCTTCACTTCCAACCCCAGATGGTCAAATCTCATTCCCTTAGTCACCCTTCTAAGTGTAAGAGGCAAGTCACAAATCTGCTATTTTTTTCATAGCCTAGGTCTCAGGTTAACATTCCTGCCACAATCATTTCTTCTGAAGTACCTTCATAACCTAGGACCTTTCATGTACTCAGACACAAAGTTCTATAGCAACACAGCCAGTTACAAATGGTTCTATCCTATTTTATGAGATACTGAGTTGCTTTTCAGACACAATAGACCATAGTAAAAGTCATGCTGTAGAAGTATAATTATTGGAGAGAACTTTGACCTCCAGATGCACCTGGAACTAAAGTCATATCCACCCTACATGGACCCAAAGAACCAAACATGACTGGAACTTGAACACCAAAACCCTTTCAGATGCCAAGGGTCTGTTGTCCAGAAAGATCCAGTGCTGATGTCCCTTTACCACCAGCTCTTCTGCACACATTTCCCAAAACTCTAATAAACTCTTGACCTGGCCCAGCAAGCAAGATAGGTTTGTGGTCCATAAGCTCTCCCATCTCCTTGGTTGGCACCTTCTCAATCATAAACCCTTCCTTACTCCAAACTCTGAAATTTTTAGTGTTGTATTTTTGAAGCATCAGGCACATGAACTTGGGTTTTGGTAACAGTTCTCAATTGCAATGGAAAGCACCTAAGGAATTTCTTTTGAGAACTGGCCTCTGGATTGGCAGCACTGTGCTTATCTAAACAAGCTATGTGAGTATGATTTCTTCAACAGATTTTTTTAAATATATTTTATTGATTATGCTATTACAGTTGTCCCATTTCTTCCCCATCATTCCCCTCCACCCTGCACACCCCCTCCCACCCACATTCCCCCCTTTAGTTCATGTCCATGTGTCATAAGTTCTTTAGCTTCTACATTTCCCACACTATTCTTGCCCTCCCCCTGTCTATTTTCTACCTACCATCTATGCTACTCATTCTCTGTACCTTCCCCCCCTCCTCCTCCCACACCCCTGTTGCTAACCCTCCCTATGATCTTCATTTCTGTGGTTCTGTTCCTGTTCTAGTTGTTTGCTTAGTTTGCTTTTGTTTTAGGTGTGGTTCTTAATAGCTGTGAGTTTGCTGTCTTTTCACTGATCAGCACAGTTTCTTTTTGTCCATCAGGGCAAGAGAAGCCAAAACATTGACATGTGAAGAGTAATGAGTTGGAGGTAGGCAAAGGAGCAAATGGTTTAACTTGCTGAACAATTTCCAGAGCTACTGAAGAATATACCTAAATTACCAAATCATGAAGATGCAAAGAATGAACATTTCAGGTAACAGGCACCCAAAAGTAAACACTTAAGCAAAATTCACTTTCAGGAACTATTTCCATCCTGAGTAGTCTTAGGAGAACTGAACTGAAAGCCTGATTTTGGAAGTCTACTACCTTTAAGGAACAAAAGGAATAAACAGCTATGAATTCTGCAATAGAAAAGGCTTTGTCTGTGATGAGGCTGAAGAGATTGAACTGTGGAGTGCCCATGATATGAGGACATGGGACATAGTCACCGGATTGCCTAGATCGACCTGCATTTTCAGTCATCTCTTGCAGGGTCAGGCATACAAGCAGTGTTCAGCACATGTCAGTTGACCATGGCAATGGCCCAAAGTGGTCAAAATATATTCTCCCAAATATCACAGAGCACCTTGTGCATAATCTTAATGTTTTCCATCACATGGTGACATAACAGTCTATCATCTGCACATCACTGACTGTGAGCTATCACAGATCTGGATAGCTTGTTACACCTTTGCACATCGAGGCCCAGCGCTATGCTCAAAAGGAACTCCGAATTAACCCCATAAATTCAGCTTTCCCATCAAAAAAGGCATTAGTCCAGTGTCTTACACAGTGTCTGCTACATTTCCACTCCATGTTGCAAATGAAGGAACTGAAGCATGGAGAAAGACAGAGATCAGGTTTGTCCCTGAGGGAGAGATCTGGTGCAAGTTTCCAGCTCCAGGCCAGGTTGATCAAAAACTACAAAAATGATGTGATAAAAACCATTCTGGGAAAACTTTTTTTAAAAAGTAAGAACAGTTGCTTGGAACAATAGATTGTCTGTGGAGAGATATCCCAGTTATGGTGGGCCTGATAAACAACAATAATACTATTGAGAAACACAGGGGTAGTCTACATGCTCATTAGTCAAAGATGTAGACTTGTGAACACATTTTGGGAAATCAGGAGCAGATTTCCCTAAAGAAAAATTCAATATTTTCCTCTGACCCTGCTCTTACTATTTCTACATGGTTCCTGAGACAAGGACTCTGTCCTAGCACATCTCTGGGGGTGTGGCTTTCCAGCATCTTTATTGAAAGCACCACCTGGAAGAAGTGATTACCTAACAATTTGCCAAAAGGGAGGGCTGCAGAGCATTTGGCATTTTTGAATTGCAACTGTTTTCTGTCATCGTAAAGAAAAAGCCAATCATTTTTCCCAACAAGCCACCCGCTCTGTCTCCTGTGCAGATTATTATGAAATTGCCAAAGACCACACACTTGGCTTTCTCGGTTTTCACAGTTTTTAAAGCCATAGTCAAAAGGCAAAAGGAGCAGGGGACAAGAATTTCTTTCCAGCATAGCATCTGAAGTGGAATTCTCTTGGTAGAATGCTATTCTTTTCTGGCAACTTTCCATTAATTCCATGTTCTTATTAAGTGTTTATCAGCTTGCTGAAATAAAAGGAAGACAAAAAAATGTTGAACATTGTCCAATTGGGAAAGTGCCATACAGCCTTTACAGTCATGCTATTGAATATTCTGAAAATGAATTTTAAAGACAAAAATTTAGTTCATAATATAAAAGTTCAATTTATGATAACATTTATCTTTACATTTATAAGGAATTTGCAAACAAAGATGATTATCTAGGTCTTTGAAGATGTGCATCATGAATCAATCCAGCTACATATTACTGATACAAGACAGTTGGTTTAAACAGACTTGGCTCAATGTGATATTTTTTTGGTGTGAAATTATATGATAGAATTTCGAAATGCACACCATGTGAGTCATAGGCACTGGCTCAGAAGTAGGAATTTCATACCAACATTTTAAGAGGCAGATCAATGATGTAAAGTTTGTTTTCAAAAGAGAATAAAATAAACATTTTAGTTCCAAAACTAACCTGACTCAAGGGGCAGAAAAGAACATGACATTGGTCCCAAAGTCTTGGAAAGTAATTGTTGTTCCTCAATTAATCATGAGAACCCTCCTAGATCATGTCCACTGTGCTCCACGCTCACAGAGATCAGCCTTCTACCTTCCTATCTCCCCCCAACATGGATTCCAACAGCTGACAATCCATTCCTCCTGGATTCAAAGTGTGACTCAGCCTGCCTTGTTACCCTTTAGCAATGCTTCTCACCACCTCCCTGGCCTAACCGTGTCCTGTCTTCCTTTCTGATAGCATCCAATTAGACCTCCCACACATACACACTTTTAGATTGATACATATAAGATAGCATTAGGGCTTTTGTTTTTTCAGCTTATATTTTAATGGTTCACAAAATTAGTGCCTATTACAAAGAACAGTATTTTAATTCTTCAAGGTACTTTATGATGACAGTAGGTACCTTTGTTTCTCTTATTCCCACCACCTAGATTTTCCACTCTATCTCTGATTTTACGGGCCTAATACATTCTTCTATACTTAAGTCAAGCATCATTCCACTTATAACACCTTTTCTGGTTCTCCTGTTGCCTGTAATTTTTCACTTATCACAGTTTCTAGTCTACCTGGTAGTTGTTGCAATAAATTATTATTTATTATATACTTGCTTTTTATTACTCTTGAATTGTTTCACACAAGTAACTTGGTCTCCCTCACAGATATCTCAGGCAATCTGAGGATAGGATTATTCTTGTATGATATTCTCTATAAGACCTGGTATCAAAGTATCACTTAATAAGTAGTAATGGAAGACACACTTCAAATTTTGGTGGAGATTGTAGCTGAAGTGGTAATATATTCATATAGCTAATCTCCAAAGTATTGCCTCAACAAGTATTCAGTTTCATTTTATTTTTTATTTAAATTATTTTATTGTTGTTCAATTGCAGCTGTCTGTATTTTCTCCCCACCCCCTCCAAACCCACCTGTCTCTCTTGCTTCCACTCTCCCCCTTGGTTTTATCCATGTGTCCTTTAGAGTAGTTCTTGAAAACCCTTCTCCCCATTGTCCCCTCCCTTCTCCCCTTTGGCTCTTGTTAGATTATTCTTAATAGTGAAATAAGCCAGGCAGTGAGGGGCAAATACCATATGATCTAACCTTTAATTGAAACATAATCAACGAAAGAAAAAAGCAAACAAGATACAATCAGAGTCATTTTATTTTAAGACATAGCTCTCAATTTGAATCACTCATGTTGCATTGGGGTAGGGGAATAAGAGAGCAAAGAGACTGTAAAGAGTCTGAGATCGGTGTGCCCTGTGGCACAAAACAGCAGCACCAAATATTGCTGTGGATTGAAATCACCTGGGTAGTTTATTAAAAATAAAATGGAAAGCCTTAAGACTCACCCAAAACTACTTAAAAGATACCTCCCAAACAGGATCAGGAACTTGTCTCTACTTTAAAAAGCTCCCTAATGGTTCTGGATGGGGAGCTTGGTTCAGGTCAGTGAGTTGGCATTTAGAAATCCCTCATGTAAACACTGGGTTCAAATCCAGGTTTTGGAACTGTCAAGTCATATGATTTAAGAGATGTTGTTTAAACCTTCTGATCTTCATTCACTCATCTGTGAAACTGAAAAAATTAAATCCAATTTCAGTGAGGACATGACCCTGCTCTTACTTCTGTCCCCTAATTTGGCTTTGCCCTCCGACCTGGGAATATAGAGTTATTTCTTTACTATAGGGAGTGTCAGTCATCTCAGTGCAAATCCTCATAGAAAAAGAAGATGCTGAGATCAGAAGTGGAATCTTCAAGGAAGGCTTTATTCTGGAAGACAATCTCAAACTTTCTCTTGGGCCCCAGAGTCTAGATATGGTCTGACATGATACTAGATAGAGGGTCAGAGGGATGAACTGACCTCTACCACAGGAGATAGGCTTGGAGCTCCACCATAAGACTTCCTGCAGAGGGCCGTATAAGAGGTGGTGATGTCTGAGGGTTTGAGAACCTCATCTGGTAACAAGTTATACACCATTCATTGTATAAATTACTCTTTCTGTTATTCTGGAAATTTTTCAGTCTTTTTAAAAATATTTTTTCATTGTTGTTCAAGAACAATTGTCTGCATTTATCCCATTCCATTCCCCACCTACTGCAGCCATCACCATGTCCCTCCCCTGACTCCACCCCACCTTGGTTTTGTCCATGAGTCCTTTACAGCTGTTCTTGAAAACACTTCCCTCCTGTCCCCCCATTAACCCCTCTCAATTCCTGTCTGTTTACTGTCAGATTGTTCTTAATTTCAACATCTGTGGTTATACTTTGCTTGCTTGTTTGTTTTGTTAAATAGGTTCCAATTAAAGGTGAGATCACATGGTATTTATCTTTCACTGCCTGGCTTATTTCACTTAGCATAATGCTTTCCAATTCCATCCACGCTGTCCCAAAGGGTATGAGCTCTTTCCTTCTCTCTGCTGTGTAGTAGTCCATTGTGTAAATGTACCATAGTTTTTTGATCCATTCATTTACAGATGGGCACCTAGGTTGTTTCCAGTAATTGGCTATTGTAAATTGTGCTGCTATGAACATTGGGGTGCTTAGGTTCTTATGGATTGGTAGTTTAGGGTTTTTAGAATATAATCCCAGCAGTCGAATTGCCAGGTCAAAAGGCAGTTCCATTTTTACTTTTCTAAAAATGCCATACAGTTTTCCACAGTGGCTGCACCAGTCTGCATTCCCACCAACAGTGGGATCCAGGGTTCCTTTTTCTCTATATCCTATCCAACAGTTGTTGTTTCTTGATTTGTTTATGATGGTGATTCTCACTGGTCTGAAGTGGTATCTCATTGTGGTTTTAATTTGCATTTCTGTGATGGCTAATGATGCTGAGCATCTTTTTATATATTTCTGACCCTCTGTATATCCTCCCTGGAGAAGTGTCTGTTCAGGACTTTTGCCCATTTTTTACTTGAGTTGTTTGTTTTTCTGGAGTGGACTCATGGGAATTCTTTATATATTTTGGGGATCAAACCCTTGTCCAAGGTATCATTGGTAAATATGTTTTCCCATGTAGTTGGTTCTTTTTTCATTTTAATGCTGTTTTCTTTAGCCAGGAAGAAGCATTTTAATTTGATGATGTCCCATTTGTTTATTCTTTCCTTTATGCCCCTCCTCTAGAGGACATATCAATGAAAATATTACTGCGTGGGATATCTGAGATTTTCCTGACAATGCTTTCCTCTAGAACTTTTATGGTATCACAATTTATATTTATTTATTTTTTCCAAGTTAATGAGATTTATTTTATTTTTTTTAATTTTTATTTTAATTGTTGATCTTGTACAGTTTTCTGTCTTTTATTCTCACCCGAACCCACCACCCCAGCCCTCCACTCCTCCCTCCCATTTCCACCCTCCCATAGTTTTTGTCCATGTGTCCTTTATACTTGTTCCTGTAAATCCTTCCCCGTTTCCCCTGAAATTCCCTCCCCTCTCACCTCTGGTGACTTTTAGCCTGTTCTCAATTTCCGTGTCTTTGGTTATATTATGCTTGTTTGTTTGTTTTGTTGATTAGCTTCCTGTTAAAGGTGAGATCATATGGTATTTGTCTTTCACTGCCTGGCTTACTTCGCTTAGCATGATATTTAAATCTTTTATCCACCTTGAATTTTTTTTTGTGTATGGTGTAAGTTGGTGATTGAGTTTCATTGTTTTGCATGTAGCTTTCCAGCTTTCCCAATCCCATTTTTTGAAGAGGTTATTTTTACTCCATTTTATGCTGCTTCCTCCTTTGTCAAATATTAATTGACCATGGAGACATGAGCTTATTTCTGGGCTCTCTGTTTAATCTCTCTATGTTTCTGTTCTTATGCTTCTGCCATGCTGTTTCAATTATAGTGGCCTTGTAATACAGTTTGATATCAGGTATTATGATCCCTCCTATCCTACTTTGTTCTTCTTTCTCACAATTGCTGCAGCTATTCAGGACATTTATGATTCTGTATAAGTTTTTGAAGTATTTGTTCTATATCTGTGAAATATGCCATTGGTATTTTAATAGTTGTTGTGTTGAATCTATAAATTGCTTTGGGTTGTATGTACATTTTATGATGTCAATTCATCCAATCCATGAACATGGTACATGCTTTCATTTGTTTTTGTCTTCCTTAATTTCTTTATTCAGTGTTGTGTAGTTTTCTTTTTTTTTTATTTGTTTCATTTTATTTCTGACTTTCAATGATTACTTTATAAAATTTAATTTTTTTTTCTAATATTGCAAAGTATTTGCCTGGTTTTAAATTTTTTTTTTTTGTATTTTTTAATTGTTGATATTGTACAGTTTTCTGTCTTTTACCCCACCCCAGCCCACCACCCCAACCCTCCCCACCTTCCTCCCATTTCCACCCCCCCATAGTTTTTGTCCATGAGTCCTTTATACTTGTTGCTCTAAACCGTTCCCCTTTTCCCCTGAAATTGGGTATTTTATGTCCTTGTTTTGGATTATTCCTAGGTACTATATTTTTGTTACTATATCAAAGGGGATTTTTCCCCTGATTTTTGTTTCTGATATTTCATTGTTGGTGTATAAAAATATCTTTGATTTCTGAATATCGACTTTGCATCCCACTGTCTCACCAAGCTCTCTTATTAGATAGAGTAATTTTTGGTGGAAGCTATAGGATTTTCTATGTACACTGTCATGCCTTCTGCAAACAATGACAGTTTTGCTTCCTCCAATTCAATTTGGGTGCCTTTTATTTATTTATTTTTTGTCTGATTGCTGTGGCTAGGGCTTTCAATACCAAGCTGAATAGGAGTGGTGAAAGCAGACATCCTTGACTGTTTCTGATCTAAGTGGGAAAACTTTTAGTTTTTGTCCATATAATGTGTTTTTTATGCCAACATGTTTCAAAATTCTTTGCAACTGCATATATAAACAGGAAGTACTTCCCTAGCCACTAGAATGGGCTCACTCCTTGAGCAGTATGGGTTCAACAATGCATAGAACATTTCACACATTCAAGGCTTGAATATGAGGGGTAGCTTCATCCTGCTGACATCACCTGGGAAGTTTCCTGGCTGAGTCATTCTGAGCTGGGGAAAGGTTAGGGCATTTATGTCTCTTTAGAAAGCCAGCCTAATTCTATTCAGTGCTGACTCGTGGTCACTTGTTAAATTATTCATACCCCAGGCCATAAACTCATGGAGGTGCCTCTGAAGTTTGGCCAATTGTCTATACCAGCTGATGGAGGAGGGAAGCAGGAGGGAGAGAGGCCTTGTATAAAAGTCATGGCAACCTGACCCCTGCAACAATCACTAGAAGTAGGAATGGCCCAGGAGGATAGAACAGAAGACTGTCAGTGTAAACTGTGTTATCTGACTTCAGTGACACCACAAATTCATCAGCTTCATAAATTTATTCATAGGTACCACATAAATAAAATAAAAAATCCCAGAAAGTTTCTCTTATTCAAACTTCAGTTTCATTAGCAAAGACAGCTTCTGCTTCAGGCAAAAAAAGAACAAAATTCACACAGTAGATCTTTTCTGGGATGGTTTTAATTTAGAGAAAAGCAAAGCTAATGACCATGTATGTATGCCTCATCTTTCTCTTTTCCTAGTGCTGTGGGATTATTTTCATGGTTAAAGAGTAGAGTTAACACAACATACAAAGGATGAAAAGAGGCAGTGACAGCAGTATTCACACAAAAAAAAATCACAGGTACAAATTCATGAATTAAAAAGAAAGACCTCAAATTAAAACCTAGCTGTACACCTTAAGAAACTAAAAAGAAAAGAGTAAGTTAAACCCGAAACCAGCAGAAGGAAAAATAGATAAAAGTGGGGATTAGTAAAATAGAGAATAGAAAAACAATAGAGAAAAATCAATGGAGCCAAAAGTTCTTCTTTGGGGAAGATCAACAAAGTCATAGAGTGACTAAAAGGAGGAATCATCATACACACACACATTTGTAACTATGTGAAGTGATGGAGTTTAAACAGACTTTCTGTGGTAATCAGTTCACAATATGTACATAGATTAAATTATGTTGTACACCTGTAACTAGTATGTCAATTATGTCTCAATAAACTCTTTTCTAGTATTCACATTAAACAAAGGGAAAATAGGTGAAATTAATATTATATTTTATTTAACTCAATATATTGAAAATATTGTAATTTCACTATATGATCAATATTACAAATTATTATATAAAATATTAATCTTTGTCCTATAAAAAAGAGGGTAGATCATTGACAACAGGGACTTATTGTTTCATTATTGGGGCTCAGTGGTGCTAGGCTTGTCTCTTCACTTGCTAGAAACTGTCTTAACTGACAGAAGGTAGTGGAGGCTCCAAGGCCATTCATGAGATGCTGTGCGTACAAGTGAAACAAAATAACATATTTTCCATATCCAAAATGTTTTTAGAAACAAAAAAAAAAAAGAAAAAGGAATCACAAATATTGAAGGCAATCTTACATGGAAAAGAGCAAAATAGGGCTGAGTTGCTCCATGGAGGGTCAAATTAGGTTCAATAAAGTCAGATGGCTCCATAGGTTGTGGGATGACATTTATGGAAGGATTGTCTAACCAGGGTCTTGGTGCATAGCCTTTGCTGGTGAATTTGTCACTTTTCCCACCCCAAATTACTACCTAAGCTCAACAGTACTATCTTCTCCAAATGCAGGAATCAGTCTTTTGTTCCAAGTCACTGTGTCCTGGTGACAGCTCTGATTCTCCATAGAAAATTCCACTTTCCCAAATAGCTCCAAATTAAATATTTACTTTACTGATTCTAAATCATTTCACCCATAGACAAATGTGTTTTTATTAGGACATTTGTAAGAATGTTTTGAGCAACCATTAGGATGTTACTTGTACCACTTGAAGCTTCAGGGACATGATCAATACAGGTGCCTAGAGCAGCTTTCCTTGGGTGGGGGCCATGGTCAGCAAAGGCCTAGTCCTAGAAGCATCATCTTATACCAGACACTTGGGAAGTGCTGGGCCTCTCAGGGTGTGTCAAATCAAGTATGTGTTTTTGATATTATCCTCTTTTCCTCATCTGCAACATCTAATCATTGAGTCTTAATGTTTTATATTGTCTTCCATTTTTTTCCATGGGTCATTATTAAATACCTGGTTCCTCCTTGTCTCTGGAAAGATTTGATCCACTCCCTGTCCAGTTTGCATGGAGCCAGCAACTTATTTCCCAAGATGCAGCATGACAGTGCCACTTCCAGGAGGGCCACCACTACCCACAGAGTAGACATAAGAGAAGCACTGTAACCTGGGGAGGACCTGCCTTTCTAGACCTATGTCCTTTTCCCCAACCCCCTCTTTAACAGCATATGCTGAAACTATCAGGACTCCTCCCATAAAACCTGGCCTTCAGGTAACCACAGCCTGACTACAACTTCAAAAGGGATCTTGAACCAGAACCACCTCGCTGAGCCACTCCTGTATTGCTCATCCATGGCACTATGATAGGCACATCTGTTGTGTTATGCTGCTACATTTTGGGAAGATTTGTTACCAAGCACTGAACCCCAGTCCCTGGCCTGGTATTGTTACACATCAGGAGGATACAGCTCTGTTGCTCTATTGCCCAGAGTGGGCAGAACTATGGGCATAGCTGCCACCACAGACTTGCTCTCAGAATACTTGATCCAGGCAGCTGGCAACAAGAGCATTCAAATCGATGTGTAAAATGTGGTATTTTGTACAAGTGTTCAAGCATAGATATTCAGAGGTGTTGTCCTCTCATCAAATTCAGGAAGGCACAGCATGAAAATGAAAAGAGGACAAACAACTTCTGAGAACAAGGTGTAGAAAGCAGAGATGAGAGGACTTTCTCACCAGTTGGTAGCTGGAGAAAATCCATTGGCAGAGCCTCAGCTGGCTTTTCCCTTCTCTCCATCAAGAAAGGACAGCAGAGCAGAGAGGAGTCTGAATATGGTTTTTTTTTTTTTTTTAGTTTAATGATTATTTATTTCATTTCATTTCATTTATTTTATTTAACCTTTATCATACTTTTCCCATTACTATTTAGTCCTCTCATACCCCCTCCCCACCAGCAGGCATCACACTATTTTCTGTGTCTATGAATCCTTTTTCCTTTTTTGTTCCATCCCTCTACCCAATTACCCTTCCACTAGCTGTCATCCTGCTCTTTGTATATGAGTCTGTGCCCCTTTTCTTTGTTAGTTCAGTTTTTCATTAGATTTCACATATGAGTCTGAATATTTTTAAAGTCTTCAAAAACAATGGAAAGTGTTTGTGTTTGTGGGGTTTGTGTGATAACAGTAGACCAAGTGGTCAGGGCACTGTGTAATCCCATAGGAGCCATACTCAGATTTTAGTCCCCATCCCCTTGGCATTGCTTCACATTAGTGCAGCTTTCCTTGCAGTCACCTCTAGAAGGAACAAGGTAAGGAGGAAGGAAAGTCTGATGGCACACAGCCTCTTGTCAGCAGCCTTCAAGCCTACAGCCTGGAACTGAAATGTGGCTGAGATGCACTGTTTCCCTCCTCCTTCTCCACTACCTTTCTCCTTACTGTAATGACCCTCAAGTTCTTCACTCTGATACTGGGTCCCCCTGCTCAGTAAGTTCTTGGTGTTGACACCTTCCTTTTGCTATGAAGACCTATGGGTAGGAGAACATTTCACATGTCCTCCCTGACACTTTACTTGAAGTGCTGTCTCACCTGGAACATCATTACTGTAAGCCTGTCCTCTAACTGTAGAAGGAGAAGACTCTACAGTGGTTCTGAAAACAATGGAAAGACCTCAACAGATGACACCACAAGAATACTGCTCTGGTCTGTTAGTGGGGTGAGAGTCAGAGGGGCTCGAAGCTAGAACTTGGGATTCAGTCCAAGAGTATAATGAGGAAATCCTAAGGAGACATGTTGGCAGTCTGATCTACAGCCTTAGTGAGAAGAACTGGTACCTGGCAATGACCCTGCTCCCCCTCCAAAGATAACTGAGGTTGACATGATTAGGATGTTCCTCCATGACTGATCCAGTGACCAGGTGTGGACTGCATGCCCTGCTGCAGGTGCCGTGCTAGGTCTGGGGTGGGAAAAGTGAGTGGGCCTGTTTCTCCCCTGAAGGATCCAAGAGGTCTCCTGTGAGATGTCTTGCAAAGCCTAGTAAAGCAAGCTCATCTGCACTGTAATTATGCATTTTATGGAGGTTTCATAAAATAGCAGACACATGAGGTAAGAGCAGAATAATTAGTTAAAACTGAGGCAGGACACTTTCTTATATCCTGTAGGTATTCAGTGGCCCAGGTAAGCATTTTTTAAAACCTTCTTTCTTTGAGCCATTTATAATATACTAAACTTAGTCTAGTTGGAAAAAAGTCACAATAGTACTGCTATCTCCTGTTCAACCAAACCACTTTAATTTTTTTCTAGAAATTATTTCATTATTCAGTGTAGGAACAGCAAGCACTGTTTAGTAATTTTAATCTTCAGAATGCTTCATGTTTATTAATTAGTAAAACAAAGAGATAGTTGAAACATGAAACAAAACCTAGCAAAATATTAGGTATTTTATTCTCCAGGAATCATTCATTTTACAAAAAAAAATGAATTTACTTTGTTTCTTGACAAGAACACTTAGTCTATTATGTGTTTTGTATGTGTTTGATAGGATTTTCCTTCTTTTGTTCTGCATTTGGCATTGACAATGCAGCGTTTTCATGCATGCATATGTTTTCTTTCTGTTGTGATCTGCGGGGAAGGAACTGAGGAAGTCATTGTCAGCTGCTGCTGTTGTAGGGTGAAAAGGTATCAATGAAGAGATCCTTCTATATCCCTTTGTACTTACTGACCCCCTGGGTTCCTCTCCCAGCACTACTGGCTTGGCTGCTTCTACCTGAGTTGAGGCCCTGAGGGCAGAAATGGGGAGCTCAGCCACTCTTCAGCAGAATCAAGGCCTCTAGTGTTAATTAACTATTTCAATAAAAAGTGAAAAGTTAAGAAGTACAAACTGATGTGTATAAATATAGTTGTAGGGCTCTGGCAATGTAGTTCACTTGGTTACAGCATTTTCCTGATGCATCAAGGTTGTGGGTTTGATCCCCAGTCTGAGCACATATAGGAAACAACCAATGAATGAATGAATAGGTAGAACAACAAATCGATGATTTTCTCTCTCTCTAAAATCAATAAATAAAAATAAAAATAGTCACAAGGATATAAAGTACAGCATAGGGAATACAATCAATAATATTGTAATAACCGTGTATGGTGCCAGGTGGGTACATGACTTACGGGTGGTTCACTTCACAAGTTATATAAAGGTCTAATAATTATGTTAGACACCTGAAACTAATGTAATATTGTAAGTAAACTGTAATTTAAAAATTGAAAAAATTTTAAATGAAAATTTTTCTCTGTGTCCCTTTCAGAGAAGTAGGGGCAGGTGTAATACATTTTTGTTTTTATAATGACATCATGGCCATGATTATAACAATAACTTTTTCAGTACTGATGATGAGGAAACTAAAAGAAGTCAAAGACTGTATTTACTTATCTGATATTGGATTATATCAAACCCCTGATGCTTAGTTTTTGCCCGTATTGGACACAGCTACTCATGGATAAGCATTAGAGCCCAGGGATCTAACCTCCAAGCACATATCCAAAGTCACCTTCCATGAACTTCCACAAGAGCCATCCTCACTAACATCCACTTCCTTACTTTCCACCCTCTATGCACGCCTCTCTCCTCTATTCCCCAGATTCCTGATGCTCATTTCCTGATCTGCTCATGTTTCAGAATCATTCTGCTACCTAGCCATAAGGGCAACCAGGGTGAATTCACACCAAGTGTTTAGCAAGAACTTGATTCATAGTAAGTGCCCTATAAGAATTTTTTCTTGAGATTTAGGAAGGTGGTGGTGAGGTAGGTAGGAGTGGAGCCCACTTCTCCCTGTGCCCACCTGGAATACGTACGTAGCTGATCTTCTGAGGAACAGAGTCAACAGCCAATTAAATCACAGCTTACATGAAGTTTGGAGGCCAAATATTGCAGAGGACATTGAAAAACAGATGGTGAGGAGATTGCACAGGGATGGTAAGGTCCCTGGGATCTGTGCGGGGACCAAGGCTACTGTGGACCCTTGCCTGGAACCTGCTGTAGGATACAGAGAGAACAGTTAGATCACCAGCTCCCTCCCTTACTAGAACAGGGAGGGTGGCCTGGAACCAGGAGGGACCTGGATGCTGGAAGTTGCTGGAAGGAATAGAGACAAAGTGGGAGACACACAGAGTCAGTATACATCTGATAGGACTGTGGATGCTGGCACCAGAGAAACTGGGGTGCCACATGACACCTGGAAAAGGGAGGAGTTGGGCCATGTCAGACCCTGACTCAGATAGTCTCTGGACTGGTTAGAAAGTTGGGCTGTGTAAAAAGCCGTGCACTTGTTAAGAATGGCGGGGGTAGCTGCTTTCTAAGGAACTCTCCAGCAGTGACTGGCTCATCCTGAGGGTGATTTGAGCTGCACTTCCCCAGAGATTGAGTGGCTAAGAGGAACTACACGTCCAAGCTTGACTCGTGCTGGGTGCCCAGAGACTGAGTAGCTGATTGGAGCCTGACAGCTCATGGATGACCTGGGTCAGAAGCTGGAAAACTATGAATATTGCAGCCCAGACTTGGTCCCCATCCTCTCAAAACCATAGGAAGGGAAAAAAGTGAAGCCCAATCCCCTCTTCCTGTGGCATCCAGGAAGAACAGCAGAACTCACTGAAAAGGCTTAAAGTCAGCAACAGGCTTTTTCTTTTTCTTTCTTCTTTGTTCCTCTCTCTTTTTCCCCCTTTTCTTTTTCTGCCCTCAAGTAAGACAATAAGACATGGAGTTATGAAGGGACCAGAGACAGATCCAAAAGGGGAATGCAAGGCTAACCACAAATTTAAAAAACTGAGACAAATGTCACTTTGCTATTCCATAGAGCTGGCATTTTATTGTTTATGTGTATTATTATTATCTATTCATTATTTTTACTTTTATTTTATTAGTATTTCTTATTTCTCTTATGCTTAGTTTTCCTCATTTTAATTCTCAGTTTAATTACATTGTTTGACTCAGTTTCTTTATTCTATATGGTGTTTTAACTTCCCTTCTTTCATTTCACCTGTGTTCCAATAAAATACATTCTTGATCAGGTACTTTCTATTCTGGTTATCCAAATCATATATTTCTTGTCATATTATTGTTGTTCCAATACTATTGTAAACAATTGTTACTCCATACAATTGTACATACTACACAACAACCCTCCCTGATCTTAGCCCATGTCATTTAATCCTGAGTATTATTATCGCTGTGGATAACTGTGTTATTTCTCACACTATGCCTACTTTCTATCATTTACTCTCACAATATGTCATCATCTAACCTTGCCCAAGTGCACTGTTTTCCAGATTCACCTCACAATCACCCTGCCCCCCCAACAAGACTCTTAGCTCTCTTTCACCTTTAATAAAAAGTGGCTAGTTGGGTGAAATATCACACTTCATGCTATACTTATCCAAAGAATCTTTTCTCTTCTTGCTGGAACTTTAAATCCCATAAAATACTTTCCCACTGTCTTAATCCATTTTGCCTATCCCCTGCCACTGATCACATACATGAACAGCTGTGAGCTGCAAATATCAGTATATTTGCTGGAGGAGAGAAACCACCAATAATGGAACCACCAAAAGGTAAAAACCCAAATACAACAAGAGAGCCCACACAAACAGAAGAAAGGGAAAACCTAGAGCATCCACACAAGGAGATCAAAGAGACCACACCACTGAATCCCATAAAATTCCTACCTTAGAAGTTCACCCTACAAAGACAGCTAGGAAAGTGAAACATCATGAGCGCAAATACAAAAACAAAAAAACAAAAAAAAAAAACCAGTCACCTAAAATGGGGAGACAAAAAAAAAGAACATGCAATCAAAAGGAATGAAAGACACTCCATTAAAAGAGTTAAATGAAATGGAGGTAATTAAACTATTTGATATAGAATTCAAAATAATGGTTATAAAAATGCTCAAGGAACTTACAGACAATTACGAGGAACTGGGTGAGAACTACAACAGCATGAAAAAGGAAGTAGAAACTATAAACAAAAACCAAGTGGAAATTAACAATAAAATCTCTGAAAAAAATACTAGAAAGTATTAAAAGCAGACGGGATAAAGCAGATGACCCAGTCACTGAGCTGGAGGACAAGGTACAAAAAAACACTGAGAAAGAGTAAGAAAAGGAAAAGAGGCTCAGAAAGAGTGAAGAGGGGTTCAGGGAAATGCAGGACAACATGAAATGCAATAATATCCATATTATAGGGATACCAGAAGAAGAAGCAAAGCAAAGGTTAGAAAACTTGTTTGAAAAATTAATGATGGAAAACTTTCCTAATTTGATGACAAAAAAAACAAAAACAAAAACAAAAAAAACCCTCACACAATCCAGGAAACACAGAGTTCCTTCCCAATCAGGAGGAACCCAAAGAGGCCCACTTCAAGATACATCATAATTAAAATGGCAAAACTCTAAGACAAAGATGGAATCTTAAAGGCAGCAAGGGAGAAACAGGAAATAACATACAAGGGAATCCTGATAAGACTAGCAGTTGACTTTTTAATGGAAATGCTCTAAGCCAGAAGAGAATGGCAAGAAATATTCCAAGTAATGAAAAGCAGAGGCCTGCAACCAAGACTACTCTATCCAGAAAGACTCTCAGTTAAAATAGAAGGCCAAATAAGGAGCTACCCAGACAAAAGAAGTCTAAAAAATGCACCTCTACCAAACCAGTTCTGCAAGAGATGTTAAAGGGACTGCTTTAAGAAAAGGAGAAAAAAGAGCGAGAGAGATGAACACAGGTATGAAAAAATGGCAATGAATAGGTACCTATCAATAATAATCTTAAATGTAAATGGATTAAATGCCCCAATCCAAAGACAGAATAGCTGAATTAATAAGAAATCATGACTCATAGTTATGCTGCCTACAAGAGACCCACCTCAGAACAAAATACCTACATAGACTGAAAGTGAAGGTCTGGAAATAAATACTCCAAGCAAATGGATAGCAAAGAAAAGCCGAGGTAGCAATACTCATATCAGACAAAACAGACTTAAAAAAAGGGCAAGAAAAAAAAGATACTGAGAAGGAAATTTCATAATACTCAAGGGAAGAATCCATCAAGGAGATATAAACGTAAATATTTATGCTTCTAGCATAGGAGTACCCAAATATATAAAAAATCTTGGAGGACATCAGGAAAGATATTGGCAGCAGCCAAATTATAGTAGAGGATTTCAACATCCTACTGTCAAAAATGGATAGTCTTCTAAACAAAATATCAACAATGGTACTGTGACATTGAACAATGCCTTAGAACTAATGGACTTAACTGATATATATATATAGAGAGAGCCTTTCATCCTAAGGAACAAAATGCACATGATTTTCAATGCACATGGAACATTTTCAAAGAAACCACATGATACAACAGAAAACAAGCCTCAATAAATTCAAGACAATTTAAATCATATCAAGCATTTTCTCTGGCCACAGGTGACTGAAACTAGAAACCAACTTCAAGGAAAAACACTCAGATCAAACTCATGGAGATTGAGTACCATGCTATAAAACAATGAATAGGTCATGAATAAGATCAAGAAACAAATCAAAATGTCTCTAGAAATAAATGAAAATCAACTCACAAAGACAGAAAATTTACAGAACAAAGCAAAGGAAGTCCTGTGAGGGAAATTCATAGCAATACAGGCCTACCTAAAAAAAGATGGAAACATTTCCAAAAAACAACAGAATTTTACATCTACAAGAACATAAAGAAGAACAACAAAGGCAGCCCAGAGCAAGTAGAAGGAAGGAAATAACCGAGATCAGAGTAGAATTAAATGACATAAAGACTAAAGGCAGAATTCTAAGATTCAATGAATCCAGGAGCTGGTTCTTTAAAAGATAAACAAAGTTGACAAGCCTTTAAGCAGAATCATTAAGGGAAAAAGAGAAAGAATCCAAATAAACACAATCAGAAGTGAAAGAGGAGATATTACAACTGATACTATAGAAACACATAGGATTGTCAGAATTTACTACAAAAAACTATATGCCAAGTAATTTTAAAACCTAGGTGAAATGGACAAATTTCTAGAAAAATATAGTCTTCCAAAAGTGAGTGAAGAAGAAGCAGTAAGCCTGAACAGACCAATAGCAGCAGATGAAATTGAAGCAGTAATCAAAAAACTATCAACACACAAAAGCCCTGGACTGGTTGGTTTCACAAGAGAATTTTACAAAGAATTTAAGGAAGAGCTTACCCATATCATTCACAGACTAGTCCAAAAAACCCAAGAAGATGGATGACTCCCAAACTCTATTTATGAAGCTAGTATCATCCTAATCCCAAAAGCAGATAAAGACCCAACAAATAAAAGAAAACTTAAGGCCAATATTGCTGATGAACATAGACACTAAAATCTTGAACAAAATATTTTCAAACTGCATCCAGCAATATGTTAAAAAGATCATACACCATGACCAAGTGGGATTCATCCCAAGGATGCAAGGATGCAACAATATTCACAAATCAATAAATGCAATATACCACATAAACAAAATGAAAGACAAAGGTCACACGATCATATCAATAGATGTGGAAAAAGCACTTGATAAGGTACAGCACCCATTTATGATAGAAACACTCAGCAAAGTGGGAATAGAGGGAGCACTCCTCAACATAATAAAGGCCATATATGAGAGACCTACAGCCAACATCATACTCAATGGGCAAAAACTAAAATCTTTTCCACTAAGATCAGGAACAAGACAAGGTTGTCCACTTTCACCACTTCTATTCCATAGAGTATTGGAAGTTTTAGCCACAGTGATTACATAAGAAAAGGAAATAAAAGGCATCCAACTTGGAAAGGAGGAAACAAATCTATCATTGTTTGCAGATGACATGACAGTGTATGTAGAAAATCCTATAGACTCAGCCAAAGAGCTGCTTGACCTAATAAATGAATTTGGCCAAACAGTAGGATATAAAGTCAATATCCAGAAATCAAAAGCATTTTTGTATAGCAACAAGGAAACAGCAGAAGCAGAAATCAAGAAAAAAAATCCTATTCGATATAGCAAAGAGAAAAATATAATAACTATGAGAAAACCTAACCAATGAGGTAAAAGACCTGTATGCAGAGAACTACACAACACTGAAGAAAGAAATCAAGGAAGACACAAACGAATGGAAGCACATACCGTGTTAATGGTTTGGAAGAATTAACATCATCAAAATGTCCATACTACCCAAAGAAATTTACAAATTCAATGCAATGCCTATTAAAGTACCAGTGGCATATTTCAGAGACATAGAACAAATACTTCGAAACTGTATATGGAACTATAAACGACCCAGAAAGCTGCAGCAATTTTGAGAAAGAAGAGCAAAGTAGGAGGGATAACAATACCTGATACCAAGCTGTACTACAAGGCCACTGTAATCAAAATAGCCTGGTACTGGCATAAAAACAGGTACATGGACCAGTGGAATAGAACAGAGAGCCCAGAAATAAACCCAAGTCTCTATGGTCAATTAATATTCGACAAAGAGGGCAGCAACATAAAATGGAGTAAAAATAGCCTCTTCAACAAGTGATGTTGGGAGAACTGGACAGCTACCTGCAAAAAAAGTGAAACTTGAGCACCAACTTTCACCATACATAAAAATAAATTCAAGGTGGATGAAAGATTTAAATATAAGCCATAACACTTTTGAAGTCCTAGAGGAGAACATAGGCAGGGAAATCTCAGATATTTCACCCAGCAACATTTTTTCTGATATGTCCCTTAAAGCAAGGGACATAAAGGAAAGAATAAACAAATGGGATATCATCAAAATAAAAAGCTTCTGCATGGCCAAAGAAAACAGTATTAAAATAAAAAGAGAACTGGCTGTATGGGAAAATGTATTTCCAATGATACCTCAGACAAGGTTTTTATCTCCAAAATATATAAAGAACTTTCACGACTCCACCCTAAGAAGACAAGCAGCCCAATTAAAAAACGGACAAAGGACTTGAACAGACACTTCTCCAGGAAGGACATACAGAGGACTCAGAGACACATGAAAAGATGCTCAGTATCACTAGCTATCAGACAGATGCAAATTAAAACCACAATGAGATACCACTTGACACCAGTCAGAATGGCCCTCATAAACAAAGCAACAAACAGCAAGTGTTGGAGAGGTTGTGGAGAAAAGGGGACCCTAGTACACTGCTGGTGGGATTGTAGACTGGAACGACCACTATGAAAAGCAGTATGGAATTATCTAAGAAAACTAAAAATGGATCTACCTTTTGACCCAGCAATTCCACTGCTTAGATTATATCCTAAGAGACCTGAAACACCAATCCAAAAGAACCTATGCACCCCAATGTTCATAGCAGCACAATTTACAATAGCCAAGTGTTGGAAGCAACCTAGGTGCCTATCAGTAAATGAATGGTTCAAAAAACTATGGTACATTTACACAATGGAATTCTATGCAGCAGAAAGAAAGAAGGAGCTCCTACCCTTTGCAACAGCATGGATGGAACTGGAGAGCATTATGCTAAGTGAAACAAGCCAGTTGGTGAAAAACAATTACCATGTGATCTCACCTTTAACTGGAATCTAATCAACAAAACAAACAAACAAGCAAAATATAACCAAAGACACTGAAATTGAGAACAGGCTGACAGTGACCAGAGGGGAGAGGGGAGGAAATTTCAGGGGAAAGGGGAAGGGTTTACAACAACAAGTATAAAGAACACATGGACAAAAACTAGTGGAGGTGGAAATGGGAGGGAGGTGGGGAGGGCTGGGGTGGTGGGCTGGGTGGTTGGGAGTAAAATACAGAAAATGGTACAAGAACAACAATTAAAATAAAATAAAAAAAGAAAAGCATAGCCAAAGACATTGAAATTGAGAACACGCTGACAATGATCAGAAGGAAGAAGGGAGCAGATAATGGGAGGAAAGGATGAAGGATTTACAGGAAGAATTATGAAGGACACATGGACAATAACAAGGTGTATTGGAAACAGGGGAAGGAGGTGGGCAGACTTGCGGTGGTATGTAGAGGTGAGGGAGAAAGGAAGAAAACTGTACTTGAACAACAACAAAAACAAAATAATTTCTTCTCTCTTGGCCTACCAGCAATTGTGGTCAGTGAATTCAGTTAGCAGGAATTCACATAGATAATGAGTGCTTCAAATTAAAAAAATCTTATTTTTGTTTACTCATAATCATTTTTTGACTTTAAATTGATCATGTTTAGAGACTACTGGCAAAAGTAAAATTTCTCATTAGGTAGATGTGATACATTTTGTGGATTACTTTGTTTTCTTTTTTATATTTTGAATTTTTCTAGGCTTTAGAAATATTGTTTTCTTGTGTGTTTCTGTTGTGCTTATCTGGGTGCATATCTATCTTCACTCGCTTAATCTCCCATGATTCCTCAGGCCCCAATGAGGACTCCAGGAGCTTCCACAAGACTGTAATATGGGTTCTCAGAGTTCTATCTCTTTGGAGCTTAATCCTGAAGACCTCAAATGAAAGAAAACATAATTTCAAATATTCTCTCTCTGTGCATTTTCATAGGTTATGATCCCTTACATAAATTTTAAGTTATTTTGATAGGTTATTTTAAATATTTTTAACATTTAGAACACAAGCTGGAATGTCAATGAATATTTATTGTGGTAACTATTGTTGATTCCCTTTATTATGTGGGTATGTTGGGGTGGTATTTAGAGGTTAAAAAGGTGAACTCAAAGGTAGAAATTTCAGGTAAGGACACTTTTTCTTAAGTTTGACAAAGTACTGAGTGAACTAGATTTAACAAAGACAAACTTGTTTTACAAAATGAAAGAAAAAATCTAGAACATGGCAGAGAAACAAGGAAGTAAGTTCTAGAAATATTAAGGAAGATGGCCCTAGTACTAATCTCTGTCTCTGTTGCTCTATTTTTCCTTTCCTTGGTTAAATGAAGGGAAGGAAAGCGATGGCTAGAGTGATTTGCCTTCTTTAGAAACATTCCTTATAGGCTTGACATAGTGGGAGAAAATCTCCTCAGCTATTTTCCTGGTGTTAATTCAACTCTGAATGTAAGAACTAAAACCCTTTTCTATTTCTAAGATCACCAAGAGCCATTGTTCAAATAATTAGATCCCTAGCCATTTTCAAATAATTGTTTGTCTTTCTAACAGCAGCCCCATAAATCAGTGCACTGGGTGTCCTTAGGCACTGGAATTGGGTATGAGTTTTCTCATCACTAACAATAACTCAGAAGCATCTAGGCGGGGCGGGGCGTTCAGATGACCAAATCACAGTCACAATAGGGTGACCTGAAAATCTGAGCCTGAACTCTGGGTTCACCAAAATATCTCTTTGTTGTTGTGCCCTAGCCACTGAAACCCTGCTTTTGTTTTCATTTCCTATTATTCCAATTGGTCATCAGAAGCATCTGATTTTTGCAAGATGGTTACAGAAAATGTGTAAGTAAAAGATTTAGTTCAATGACTGAGGCTGTGTTTTTAAGGGTATTTTTAAGATTTTTGAAAGTGACTTTTTTTCCTCAAGTAAATGAGTTGATATTTTTGGCTAATTCTTTTGGGGTTATTGGAGATAACCTAAAACTTCCCTATTTGAACATAGTTTCTGGTGGTTGTCCTTATGTAAGATGAATTATTACCAAATTTTATGAAGAAAAATGCCTAATTTTACTTACATCATTATTTGTGATATTTACTACCTATTTCATGAAATCAATTTGTCAGTGAAAAAATGTTTCATTTGAAAAATATATGAGAAAGTATTGCTATGACTAATTTTTTACCTTTCTTGGTTCTACACCATGGAAAGGTCTGACATTTGAGTTCATGTGAAACATTTTCTCTGAGGTTTTGTAGTCCACCATTTACTCATTTGAAAAATCTTAGTATGGCATTCAAGGACTTTGGAACCTAGTCTGACTGTTCTTCTTGGTATTAACCGGGCAGCTAGGCTTTGCTGATGCCCAGTTTCCTTCATCTATGATATTGAAAGAATACTATATACTGTGCAGAATTCTGACGGGGCTTAAAGACAGGTGTGCAAAGCCCCAGGGGAGAACCAGAAGGTACTGGGCATTCAGCAAGTGGCCTTAGTATAACATTCTAACACTCATAGTGTTGACAGTACACACTATTGTTACCACAGCAGTAATGCTGGTAGTATATGAATACCCTTTTCTTTGTTCTCCACCATAACTCATTAGACTATTTTTATCTTGGGACGAAAGGGAGACCTGCTTTGAAGCATAAACTGAGTCCTATGATTTTAACATAGTTGAGGTTTCTTGTAAATGGAATACTTAAAATAATGATTCCTTATGATTTGGGTCATGAAAATTCAGTGATCTGTTGTTGAGTTCAAGACAGTATGCTATAATGTCATTGTTAGAATGAATTTGAAAGCCATTCCTTCTGTGTCAGAGGTGACTCATTTAGGACTGTAATTGTTACTGTTTCCAAAGGAATTTCTGCATTATTTCTGCAAATAAACAGGTAGCATTTCTCCATGTGTTGGTTAAAGTGAAGGTCACCACAGAATGTTAACGATGATAACATTTCAACACTCTTGTCACTTTCATGTCTGATATTTTCTTGGTAGTGGCTTTACTGGTGACATTTGTATTAGCTGACATTTAACTTCTATGCTTCATGGAGGAAGCTCTTGCCACCAGGTCCTACTATCAAGCCCAATACAAGTGATCACATTAAGAAATTCAGAAAATCAGACCCCTTCTTCTCATTTTGACAATATAATAGTAAACATGACTTACATCAGTGGATATAGGTTGGACCTGAGTAATTATATTAAGGCAGTTGGGGATTGGGTCTTCTTAGATGGGGGCATTTCTTCAGAAGAGGAGTCATTTGGCCTCAGGGGACCAGAAGCAGATGCCAAAAGACTTGGAGGCTCCTGGAGGTTGGGGGTAGGGATGAGGGCATGAACAGGACTATAGATGAACAACCTCTTAAAGGGACAGGCAGTTCCAAAGACTCCCATGTGCCATAGAAAAAATTTTATCTCAATGTAAGATGCGTACATTTTAGAAACTGAACATAGACTCTTTGGTTACAGAGATGTGTGAGGTCTCTGTAGTTTTGCATAGACTAATGCTCTCCCTCACTGTCTCCTGTATGGCTTTTTCTGGTGGATGACTGATGGAGACAGTTTTAGAGCAGACATTCAACATGGCAATGACTCAGGGAAAAAATGGTCCCAAAAGGGGTTCAAGTTCCCATTTAACTAAAAATGTAATGTTAAAACCCTTGATAAGGAATTCTCTTTAAATCTTTTGAAATCCGAATCCTGGGACTTCTAAGTTTCTATATTTAATATATTAAGAATTCATGATCTCATTTCAATAAATTGTTGAATATCTTCAAAGGTTTAATAAATTTATATTTTAAAAAGATTAGATTAATTGATTGATTAATTGATTGATTTTGCTTTCACTGTGGGAGCTGATAGGTTGCTATTCTGTGTAGAAGCCACACAGAAATATCTAGAAAAGTCATTTGGGTTAGACAGAGCTTCAAGAAATGATTAAGAACAGAGAGTACAACAAACTGAGCCTTCATATCTTCTTGAAGGCTCACAGTCCCATGTCTGCAGCCTAAGAGGTACCTGAGATACAGCTTTGGATGATGTCCCAAAAGCTTCATCCATCCTGGACTGTCGGTCCTCAATGTCAGCTCGGGTGGCTTTTCTGGCAGAGTTGAAATATGTTTCAAAATGTGTATGTGTTTTAGTGAGTTGAGTTCTTAATTTTGGGTGGGGCACCATGGATGAGAATAAGTTTACCAAGACATGATCTGCTTGGGGAGGAAAGGCTGACCAGTCTCTCAGAGGATAAAGGTCTTGAACCTGTATTTCAATGGGCTTTTATTTGGTTTATCTTGCATAGGGAAGCATATGAAAGAAAGGAGGTATGGTTTATAGATAATATTTCTGGGATCATGGGGGTCCTTTTGAGTCAGGGTCTGGTAAACAGGGTGACATCAATTGGCTGTAAAACCTTGGGAAACAAGCTTATTTTGTGTTTGGACCCTTAATATTTAAATTGAGGACATTCTTAGCAAAGGAGGTTTCACAGGACTTTATGCATTATTTCTTAGTCCTGATCACCCCCCACTGGAAACTGTCAGTTGAGGCACAGGGCTGCACCCCACTTCAGCAGTGTTTTGGACCTGAATTAGGTGGAGTAAGCAAGGCAGCCAAGAGATCAGGAGACTTTTTACAGATAGAATGAGGACTCAGGCTATGATAAAGCTGAGGGGTGAGGGTCTTTTGTCCCTCCTCCACAATCCCCTAAGTCCTTCCCTGATGGCCCCTTCACAACTGTGTCTGTCTTAGGTTGTTCCTTCCTTGAGGAATTTTACCTGTCACTGACTATCCAGCCATCCTACAGGGGCCAAGCAGGGTGAAGTGAAGGGGGCAGAGGTTGAATCCCTGCTGGGAGGATAAGTTTTGTTTCCTTAGTGGCTAATGGACCCAAGGTCCCCTAGCCATGGGGCCTTCTCACCTGTCAGTGGAGTTACAGCTTCTGAAACCAGGTGGAATTGTTCCCAACACTTAATGGCCAGATGACCATCTCATTCAAATTTCCCTGTACTTGGAATTGGCAGACTGATTCCATCCTAAGTGACAGCATCAAAACCAAGATCATATGTACATAATGATTGAATTGATTGCCCCCACCACAGTCTTCCAGATGGGTGCTATTGCTCAGCCTCAAAAGCATAGCATTACCTTATGAGAGTGCATAGAAGACCCTTATGTGCCTGACTCATCATGAATAGATGCCTTGTGGTATGTCATTAGAACCTTCTGAAAGGATTCATTTCCCCTACAAAGAACAATAAAGAAGGTTCAATTCTCTGATCACTACCCCCAAATACAAGAATATTGAATTGGAAATGGATGTGAGTCTGTGATCAGAATAGGCCCAAAACACAGCTTCAGTTTCATAAGGCACTTAGTGAAGTACCTCTGGGATTGCTTAACCAATGCTGGACCCAGGATGACACCTGGTGCCATGCCAGCTCTTTCCCAAAGATTATCTTATTTAGTGCTTCCTTTTGTATAAACTGGGCAGATGAAAACAAGGATAAGATATAAATTAAAGATTTATATAATAAGTGAGTTTTTAAAATTAAATAAAATAATAGATGGTCTTTCTTGAGCATTCTCTATATGCCAGGCACTGGCATATTTGACACTTAACAACGGTCATTTCACTTAATCCTCACAATGACACCATGAGGCAGGTACTGACTGAGAATGATAATCCTTGGCTCACAAGATGGATACCTGACAGGAGTAAAGGTGGTAGTAAAAATCTAAAAAAGCAGTCATCTGATTCTAAATCTATAGTGACACCACACTATCTTTTACCAGGGATATATTTTAGCTTCTTAGAATTAAATTCAGGGCAATATGTTTTCCTGGAATAATGATGTAATAAGGTAACAAGTAATGAATACATTAATTGTTAATAGAATTTCTAATTCTATTCAAGTTTAACATTTTTTACAAATACTTAAACATTTTTTTTGTAAATGACAGAAGCCTAACATACATGCCTACAATGTTCTTCTAGGAAGAGCATTTGCCTGTTACCTTCTGGAGGTTACAACTCGCTTCTTCAAATTCTTTCTTGTCCATGTCCAATCTCATTCTGTTAATGCTCTATGGGTTGTCTGAGATGCAGTGCAGAATTAAAATTTTCTCTTTACTTTATCCCTACCATGACAGTGACAGATGTTGACACTGACATTCATACATGGTGCTGCAGTATGTTCTCTCTTAAGTGGTGGACTGTGACTCTGGAAATCATGTGTGCTGGGTTTCAGTGTGTGTGTTAAGTGAGAAATGGTGACTCTGGTACTCATGTGTGTGTCACTGCAGTGTGTGTATGCTTAGGTCTAAGTGACAGACATGACTCTGGAACTCACATGTGTGGTACAGCATTGTGTGCTTAGTCATAAAGATGCAATCCTGTTTAGTTTTTTTTTTTTCTGCTACTTTTATTTTTTGTCTGAACACTGAGGTGGAGAGAGATTAACCTTCAGGAATGAGTGTCACTAAAGTGAGCTATTCTGGCAGTACATGTCTTCACTGTGTTTTCATCTTACCTCTCCTTCCACTGAAAGAACATGTTCTCCAGAATGTCTATTTTTAGAGAACTAGTAAAAAGACACAATCTGACATGGCTAAAATTTCAGGTAGAAATGTTATAAGAGAAAATTATCTTTTTAGTAAATGAGTAAGGCACTAAAGTGGTACACTTTATGCTCTTAGTTATGAATATTGGGATCTTTTTGTTACTTACACTGACTGCTTCTATAGTTTCCCAAGCTCCAAATCTCTTTGTAACCTGAGAAGAAATTATCTCAGCTCCTTTCTCCTCTCCTGTAACATATTGAGGGCCAGCTTTGTGTCTTCCTGTCAGAAAGCTGTTTCCAATGAAGAAAAAATGTTTCAAGGTGTTTTTTCTGCTGACAGAGGAGAGACAAGGGGGTGGGACCTTCCATGGTAAGCAGAGGTGCAATGAGAGGAGACAGAGAAAAGCACATCCTCTCATGTGCTTGAAGGGGAAGTTGAGGTTACTTGGGATAGCTCTGGGTCCTGCTGAGGTGAGGCCAGAGCTCTTCAGGACTGAAGGATGAAGGAGGCCAGTTATCAAGAAAAACAGGGGCCCAAGCTCCTGGGAGCAGGACTGGAATCCTAGACTCACTTCAAGTTGACTAGTCAATTAGTGTCCAGCTGGGATGAGCCACATAACCTTGAAGACCAGTGATGTCACCAACATACTCCTAAAGCTCAACAACAAGGTCAGAGGGGACTCCATCTTCCAACATGAAGATATTCCAGTCATCCTGATCCTCACACCTGGGAAATGAGCAGGAAGGAGCAGCTGACAGAGACTAGTCACTGTAATCTGAGAGAGACTGGGTGCTGCTTCCAAAAGAATGTTCCAATGATCTGATTCAGAGATCAGGTGTCATATTTTCCTTAACATTTGAGTTTAAATGCACAGTGAGTATACAATAAAATTGAAATGTTTCAATCCTGTCACACATGTTGACCCCAAATAGAGAGAATCCAGCTGGCATATTAGTAGAGAGAAGACTATCTGAGAACTTTTCAAATTGTACCTCTTTGTTGCCTGTACCTAAGTGGACTATTACTTTGTGGTCTGTTTAAAGCTGCCAATGACATTAAAAGATAGTACACTAAATGAATCATCATCTCAAATAAATGTTGGATAAACCAGAGCTCTAATTCAGAGACCTTTCTGAGTAGTCCTTAAATCCCTTTTGGTACACTAAATGTTTTTCTGCAAATCTTCCAGTCCTTAATGACAGCTTTATTTAGCTTCTTCTTTTGTTTCTCTCTCACTTGGTCCACCCTAGTAATCATCTCAGACTTTATATGGAAAGTCTTTGCTTTTCCAGTGTAGACTTCTTTTTGGAATCTCTGAAATGAGAAGAATGACTCATCAACATGAAGATATCTCAAACACTGGTATTATGGTTTAGTACCTTCTGATGAGCTCCTGGTGCCATGCTGTCACAAGTCTGGGCTGCTTCTTGCTGCCCCTCACCCAAAGTTCACCTCCTTTGAGTTCTAGGTCATGTTAAGTTGGACAACCAGAATGACAGGGGAGTTCATCTTGCTCTCTTTCAGTCCAGAATTGAGGGGAGATCTATGATTTGGGCTTGGAATTAGAAAACACTTGAGCTGGGCAGCTAAGAAGAAGGGCCTAGGACATGGCTCTTGGTCCTACCTTGTTCTGTTACTTACAGTCTGGGAAGTCAATGTGTAGATTAGCAATAAGTAAACTGTCTCCATGCATGCCTTAGTCACTCTTAACATACATTCTGGGAAATACCATTGAATAAACACTATTGGACAATGGAATTAATTTATATAAGTAACTTGTAGGACCAATGTTTTTATTATTTTTTAATGTCACAAAATTTTCCTCAGCATCTGGGAAAACCATAGTAGTGGACTGGGTACCCCACTAGACAGGCCTAACGGAGAGCAGATGGAAATTCTGAGCATGAAGTAAGAACAGATGGGGCTCTGCAGGTGAAATTGAACTTGAGTCTTTCAAGGTTCACCATGCTGAACACAAAATCCCATTAAGCTTGTTCTAATAAAGTAAACTGACAAACTGCATGGTAGTGTCCACCTCACGAATTTCCAAGTCACTTAGCTGTCAAAAATTTCTGTACCGAGGGTTAAGAAAACAGTTCCTTGAGTGCAGCCTGCTCATTTGCAATGGCAAACTTTTTAAGCTGTGCTTTCTCTTACTTGGGACTGTAGGAAAGTGGCAGTGCTATAAAAAGAGAGAAAATATTTGACCTCTTTCTTTTTTAGCCAGTTGCTTGCTTCTACTTTCCTCTATAATTTTCACCTTCTCCATTTAGAGATTGTGCACCCACTGAAAGTCATGCTGGCCAGACAAGCAGACCTGTATGCTGACCAGTCAGAAGCCTTCTGATGTTTTGAAAAGATGTGACCTCATCCCACACTTGTTGCTTTCTGTGCAAGAGGCCAAGATCTCTGACACCATTATTATAGTCAGGGCAAGATGGAGCTGGTGTACAATGTGTTGTTAACTGGTGCTATGTGAATGCCTTCACCGGCTGCTACTTCTCAAATGGTATAGAACTCTGCAAGTTGTAGGAAGCAACTTGGTTCTAAATTTATCCAAGTCTGTGTGAGTGGCCTGAGAAACCCAAAAGAAAGCTTTTCTTTTGGTACAGGGGAGGCTCCTTACCTTGTGATTTGTCTTTTGATGTTAGATTGTAGAGGAGAACTAGAGAGGTGCTGGGGTTGTGGCATCTAAAAGATGAGGTTGTATTGTGTTGTCTCCTCTGTTCTTCATCTCACCACTAGCTGTGTGAAATCCAACATCAGACTTCTTTGCATAGGATACGGAGGATACTTACTTATCTCACCCTTTCTCTCTGCTTTGACTTTTCTGTGGTTAAGGAGGGAATGGCTATGGGTGTGGAAGTTTCTTGGTTTAGTGGTCAGGGGTAAAGAGGTCTGGGAAGAGAATTTTCTCTTGTTTTCCCAGGAGTCCAAATTATCCCTCTCAAAACAAAACAGCACATGAATTCCAAAGGAGCTCAAATTGTGAGTGTAGTTCGCTTTATTTATTTATTTATTTATATCAGTATTTTTTTAATTGTTGATATTGTACAGTTTTCTGTCTTTTACCCCGCCCCCAGCCCACCACCCCAGCCCGCCCCACCTTCCTCCCATTTCCACCCCCCCATAGTTTTGGTCCATGTGTCCTTTATACTTGTTGCTCTAAACCATTCCCCTTTTCCCCTGAAATTCCCTCCCCTCCCCCTCTGGTCACTGTCAGACTGTTCTCAAATTCAGTGTCATTGTTTATATTATGCTTATTTGTTTGTTTTGTTGATTAGCTTCCTGTTAAAGGTGAGATCATATGGTATTTGTCTTTCCACTGCCTGGCTTATTTCACTTAGCATGATGCTCTCCAATTCCATCCATGCTGTTGCAAAGGGTAGGAGCTCCTTCTTTCTTTCTGCTGCATAGAATTTCATAATTCATTTGGGCTAGAGTGTAGGGCCTTGAAAAATCAGGTAAAAAATTGTAAAAATTCATACAGTTGTCTGAGATTGTAAATATGTGAGAGCCACCTATATATATATATACTTCAAAAGGGGTAACACAGCATATTTAACCATCATGATGACATAATCAATTAGGATAGAGTCTGTTTCCATAAAAAGATGATGCTGGTTTTGCACCACTAGGATGGTGACACTAGAAACCAGCAGTGGAGTTTGCTGTCATCCTTGCTCACAAACCTGCATAGAAGGGTGTGTGACTGCATAAGTATTGGATTGAAAGTTCAATGTTTCAGGTGGTACCCTTAGAGTCAAAATTGATCAAGAAGCATTATTAATAAAATAGAGGTAAATATTTGCCTTATTGCAAAAATAATGCCTAAAACTAAGTGCTCAATAAATAGCAGCTGTTACTATTATAACTCATCATTCTTCAGACTACCATATAGTAACTCAATTTTTCTTTATCAATTAGTTTTTATATTTCTAATAATGACAAGACCTCAGTGTTTCAGGAATGCCTAGCTTGTTTTGAACATTGAATATATAATAAACAATTTTAAGTATCAGTGTGACAGCTGGCAGATAAAAACACAGGATATGCAGTTAAATTTGATCGTTGGGTAAACAACAGAAAATTTTTTAGTATGCGTGAGTCCCAGTGGTTGCATGATATATACTTATACTAATAAAAGTATCCATTGTTTATCTGAAATTAAAATTCAAATAGAGTTATGTTTGCTAACTATGATATCTCCAGCTGTGATTACTTTTGGTGCGATTGCTGTCTTAGGAATGCATGCCTCTAAGTATGTAGAATCTCGCAGTGCTGAGAACTTGGGGAAGGTCGGTGAGCTGAACCATGTAGTTTTATTTTTATTTTTATTTTTTTAAATATATTTTATTGATTATGCTATTACAGTTGTCCCATTTCTCCCCCATCATTCCCCTCCACCCTGCACACCCTCTCCCACCCACATTCCCCCCTTTAGTTCATGTCCATGTGTCATAAGTTCTTTAGCTTTTACATTTCCCATACTATTCTTGCCCTCCCCCTGTCCATTTTCTACCCACTGTCTATGCTACTTATTCTCTGTACCTTTACCCCCTCTCTCCTCCTCCCACTCCTCTGCTGCTAACCCTCCATATGATCTCCATTTCCGTGGTTCTGTTCCTGTTCTATCTGTTTGCTTAGTTTGCTTTTGTTTTAGGTGTGGTTCTTTTTTTTTCCTCTTAATCAGTATTTTTTAATTGTTGATATTGTACAGTTTTCTGTCTTTTACCCCGCCCCCAGCCCACCACCCCAGCCCTCGCCACCTTCCTCCCATTTCCACCACCACTAGTTTTTGTCCATGAGTCCTTTATACTTGTTGCTCTAAACCGTTCCCCTTTTCCCCTGAAATTCCCTCCCCTCCCCCTCTGGTCACTGTCAGACTGTTCTCAATTTCAGTGTCTTTGTTTATATTATGCTTGTTTGTTTGTTTTGTTGATTAGGTTCCTGTTAAAGGTGAGATCATATGGTATTTGTCTTTCACTGCCTGGCTTATTTCACTTAGCATGATGCTATCCAATTCCATCCATGCTGTTGCAAAGGGTAGGAGCTCCTTCTTTCTTTCTGCTGCAGAGAATTCCATTGTGCAAATGTACCACAGTCTTTTGATCCATTCATTAACTGATGGGCACCTAGGTTGCTTCCAGCACTTGGCTATTGTAAATTGTGCTGCTGTGAACGTAGGGGTGCATAGGTTCTTTTGGATTGATGTTTCAAGGTTCTTAGGATACAATCCAAGCAGTGGAATTGCTGGGTCAAAAGGTATGCCATTTTCAGTTTTCTTAGAAAATTCCATACTGTTTTCCATAGTGGTTGTACCAATCTGCAATCCCACCAACAGTGCACTAGGGTCCCCTTTTCTCCACAACCTCTCCAACACTTGCTGTTTGTTGCTTTGTTTATGAAGGCCATTCTGACTGGTGTCAAGTGGTATCTCATTGTAGTTTGAATTTGCATCTCTCTGATTGCTAGCAATACTGAGCATCTTTTCATGTGTCTTTGGATCCTCTCTATGTCCTCCTTGGAGAAGTGTCTGTTCAAGTCCTTTGCCCATTTTTTATTTGGGTTGCTTGTCTTCTTAGAGTGGAGTTCTGTAAGTTCTTTGTATATTTTGGAGATTAAACCCTTGTCTGAGGTATCATTGTCAAATATGTTTTCCCATGCAGTTGGTTCTCTTTGTATTTCAATACTGTTTTCTTTGGCCATGTAGAAGCTTTTTATTTTGATGAGATCCCATTTGTTTATACTTTCCTTTATGTCCCTTGCTTTAGGGGACATATCAGTAGAAATATTGCTGCGTGAAATATCTGAGATTTTCCTGCCTATGTTATCCTCTAGGATTTTAATGGTGTCATGGCTTATATTTATATATTTTATCCACCTTGAATTTATTTTTGTGTATGGTGTAAGTTGGTGCTCGAGTTTCATTTTTTTTGCATGTAGCTGTCCAGTTCTCCCAGCATGACTTGTTGAAGAGGCTATTTTTGCTCCATTTTAGGTTGCTGCCCACTTTGTCCAATATTAATTGACTGTAGAGACTTGAGTTTATTTCTGGGCTCTCTGATCTATTCCACTGGTCCATGTGTCTGTTCTTGTGCCAGTACCAGGCTGTTTTGATTACAGTGGATTTGTAATACAGTTTGGTATCAGGTATTGTGATCCCTCCTACTTCGCTCTTCTTTCTCAAAATTGCTGCCTCTATCCAGGGTCATTTATCATTCTATATAAATTTTTGAAGTGTTTGATCTATGTCTGTGAGATATGCCATTGGAACTTAAATAGGTATTGCATTGAATCTGTAAATTGCTTTGGGTAGTATGGACATTTTGATGATGTTAATTCTTCCAAACCATTAGCACGGTATGTGCTTCCATTTGTGTGTGTCTTCCTTGATTTCTTTCTTCAGTGTTGTGTAGTTCTCTGCATACAGGTCTTTTACCTCATTGGTTAGGTTTATTCCTAGGTATTTTATTTTTCGTTTTGCTATATCGAATGGGATTTTTTTCTTGATTTCTGCTTCTGCTGTTTCACTGTTGGTATACAAAAATGCCTTGATTTTTGGATATTGACTTTGTATCCAGCTATTTGGCCAAATTCATTTATTATGTCGAGCAGCTTTTTGGCTGAGTCTATAGGATTTTCTATGTACACTATCATGTCATCTGCAAACAATGATAGTTTTGTTTCCTCCTTTCTGAGTTGGATGCCTTTTATTTCCTTTTCTTGTCTAATTGCTGTGGCTAAGACTTCCAATACTATATTGAGTAGAAGTGGTGAAAGTGGACAGCCTTGTCTTGTTCCTGATCTTAGTGGGAAAGATTTCAGTTTTTGCCCGTTGAGTATGATGTTGGCTGTAGGTCTCTCATATATGCCCTTTATTATGTTGAGGAATGCTCCCTCTATTCCCACTTTGCTGAGTGTTTTTATCATAAATGGGTGTTGTACTTTATCAAAAGCTTTTTCTGCATCTATTGATATGATCATGTGATTTTTGTCTTTGCTTTTGTTTATGTGATGTATTACATTTACTGATTTGCGAATGCTGAACCATCCTTGCATCCCTGGGATGAATCCCACTTGGTCATGGTGTATGATCTTTTTAATGTATTGTTGGATGCGGTTTGCCAATATTTTGTTAAGGATTTTAGCGTCTATGTGCATCGGTGATATTGGCCTGAAAATTATCTTTCTTTGTTGTGTCTTTATCTGTTTTTGGGATTAGGATGATGCTGGCTTCATAAAAAGAGTTTGGGATTCTTCCATTATTTTGGATTTTTTGGAATAGTCTGTGAAGGATAGGGGTTAGCTCTTCCTTAAATGTTTTGTAGAATTTTCCTGTGAAACCATCTGGTCCAGGGCTTTTGTGTGTCGGGAATTTTTTGATTACTGCTTCAATTTCATCAGCTGTAATTGGTCTGTTCAGGCTTTCTGTTTCTTTTTCATTGAGTTTTGGAAGGTTATATTTTTCTAGAAACTTGTCCATTTCACCTAGGTTTTCAAATTTCTTGGCATAGAGTTCTTCGTAGTAATTTCTTACAATCCTTTGTATTTCTGTGGTGTCAGTCGTAAACTCTCCTTCTTTCATTTCTGATTGTGTTTATTTGAGTCCTCTCTCTTTTTTTCTTGATGAGCCTGCTTAAAGGCTTGTCGATTTTGTTGATCTTTTCAAAGAACCAGCTCCTGGATTCATTGATCCTTAGGATTGTGCTTTTAGTCTCTATGTCATTTAATTCTTCTCTGATCTTGGTTATTTCCTTTCTTCTACTTGCCCTGGGCTGTCTTTGTTCTTGTTCCTCGAGTTCTTGTAGGCGTAGCGTTATGTCGTTTGTTAGAAATTTTTTTGCCTTCTTTAGGTAGGCTTGTATTGCTATGAATTTCCCTCTGAGGACTGCCTTCATTGTGTCCCATAAGTTTTGGGTTGTTGTGAGTTCATTTTCATTTGTTTCCAGAAACTTTTTGATTTCCTCCTTAATTTCATTCTTTACCCATTCATTGTTTAATAGCATGCTATTCAATCTCCATGATTTTGATGGTTAGGTGTGGTTCTTAATAGCTTTGAGTTTGCTGTTTTTTCACTGTCCTATTTTTATCTTCTTTTTCTTAGATAAGTCCCTTTAACATTTCATATAATAAGGGCTTGGTGATGATGAACTCCTTGAACTTGACCTTATCTGAGAAGCGCTTTATCTGTTCATCCATTCTAAATGACAGCTTTGCTGGAAAGAGCAATTTTGGATGCAGGTCCCTGCTTTTCAAGATTTCAAATATTTCTTTCCAGCCCCTTCTTGCCTGTAAGGTCTCTTCTGAGAAATCAGCTGACAGTCTGATGGGAACTCCTTTGTAGGTGACTGTCTCCTTATCCTTTGCTGCTTCTAGAATTATCTGCTTCATTTTAATCTTGGCTAATGTAATTATGATGTGCCTTGGTGTGTTCCTCCTTGGGTCCAACTTCTTTGGGACTCTCTGAGCTTCCTGGACTTCCTGGAGGTCTATTTCCTTTGCCAGATTGGGGAAGTTCTCCTTTATTATTCGTTCAAATAAGTTTTCCACTTGTTGCTCTTCTTCTTCTCCTTCTGGGACCCCTATAATTCAGATGTTGGGACATTTAACTATGTCTGGGAGGTTCCTAAGCCTCTCCTCATTTTTTTGAATTCTTGTTTCTTCCTCGTTTTTTGTTTGGTTGTTAGTTTCTTCCTTCTGGTCCACTCCATTGATTTGAGTCCCAGTTTTCCTTCCATCTCTATCAGTTCCCCATGCATCTTCCTTCATTTCACATATTGTAGCCTGCATTTTTTCATCTAACTTGTGAGCAAAGTCAACCAATTCTGTGAGCATTTTGATGACCAGTGCTTTGAACTGTGCATCTGACAGGTTGGCTATCTCTTCACTGCTTAGAGGAATTGTCTCTGGGGCTTTCATTGGTTCTCCAGTTTGAGCCATTTTTGGTGGTTTTTTTGTTTTGGTTTGTTTTGGTTTGGTTTTAGTCTGGTCACGGCTATTACATATGAGCGGTGGAGCCTTAGGTGTTGCTTAGGGTAGGGCAGCCCAGTCGCTGGGTTGTGACGCTATAGGTGGGGGTGGGGTCCGAGAGGGCACAATGGCACCTGCTCTGCTCTCTCCTCGATTCACTTTCCTCTGCCGCTTCCCCTCTGCCTGGACCATCTGCGCGTGCAAATGTGGGACCACCTGGTCCGCCAGCCGCCTTGTGCGGCCTCACTGGGTCTGCACAGTTGCCCCCCTGTGCCTGGGGTCTGCCAGCTGCCGCCTGTGCACCTGGGAACTGCCAGCCACTGCTGCTTGCGTTCCTGGGTCCGCACCTCCACTTTTCTTGCTGCAACTCCACCCCTCTTACCGGTCTGGATGAATGGTTGTTGGACTTCCGTACAGTTCGATTTTCTATCAGTTCTGGTTGTTTTCTTATTTCTAAATATTTTTTGTCCTTAATTTTGGTTGTAAGAGGAGGCACAGTGTGTCTGCCTACGCCTCCATCTTGGCCGGAAGTCTGAACCATGTTGTTTTATAGTCCACTGAGCTGCTGAAACTCTTTGTGTTGATTTTCTTTAAATAGTTTTGTTTTGCTTATAATTAAATAGTCCACAACCATGGTGAAGTTGTCAAGGCCATAAATGACTGGCTTCCCTGAAGTTTGCGTGAAAAACTAAACTGTACAAACTCAAAGGTGAAACTAGGTCAAGTGGTAGAGTTGTGGTAAATATCTAAACTATTTTGATTCCAAAATTCTCTACCCAGAAATTTTAGAGTAAGTGACAACATGAGACATAGAAATTGAGCTTATGCAATGCTGTTTGGAAAAGGAAGAACTTGCAAGATGGAGGTGTAGGTAGATATGCTGTGCCTCCTTGCATAACCAAAGGAAGGACAACAACAAATTTAAAAACAAAAATCAACCAGAACTTTCAGAAAAATCAAACTGTATGGAAGTCCAGAAACCAAAGAGTTAAAGAAGAAATATTCATCCACACTGGTAGAAGAAACAGAGACAAACAGCTGGGGTGGAGAGGACTCCCGGCAAGGTGGTAGCTGGAAAATCAGGTGGGTGAGGTGGTGGCTGGCTAAGCAGGTGGTCCCACATTTGCATGTGGATAAACTTGGAGGAAAAACTTGGGAACAAGACAGACTGCATAACCCAGGATTCCAGTGAGGGAAAAATAAAGCCTCAAAACTTGACTGAGAAAACCTCTGGGGGTTGAGGAGGTGGGAGAACTCCCAGCCTCACAGGAGAATTCACTGGAGAGACCCACAGTGTCCTACAACATACACAAACCCATCCACCCATGAATAAACACCAGAAGGTCCCAATTTGCTTGTGGTTAACAGAGGAAGTTACTGAAATCAGGCTGAGAGTTCAGGAAGTGGCATAGTTCCCTTTCAGACCTCTCCCCGACATACAATGCCACAATACAGCAATGTGAGTTGCCCTGCCCTAGTGAATACCTAAGTCTCCACCCCTTACTTTGTAACAGGTGCACTGAGACAAACAAACTGGCCCAAATGAAAGAAAAGATCAAAGCTCCAGAAGAAAATACAACTAAGTGATGAAGAGTTTGCCAACCTATCAGATGCAGAGTTCAAAACACTGGTAATCAGGATGCTCACAGAAAGTTTGACTATGGTCACAAAATAGAGGAAAGAGTGAAGACTATGAAAGGTGAATTAAAAAAAAATGCTCAAGGAAACAACAGTGATGGAAAGGAAACCAGGACTCAAATAAACAGTTTGGACCAGAAGGAAGAAATGAACATTCAACCAGAACAGAATGAAGAAACAAAAATTCAAAAACAAACAAACAAAAAAAAATGAGGAGAGGCTTTGAAACCTCCAGGACAACTTTAAATGTTCCAATATCTGAATCATGGGAGTGCCAGAAGGAGAAGAGGAAGAGTGAGAAATCGAAAACTTATTTGAAAAAATAATGGAGAACTTCCCTAATTTGGCAAGGGAAATAGACTTCCAGGAAGTCCAACAAGCTCAGAGAATCCCAAAGAAGTTGGACCCAAGGAAGCACACACCAAGGCACATCCTCATTACATTACCTAAGATTAAAGATAAGGAGAGAATCTTAAAAGCAGCAAGAGAAAAGGAGACAGTTACCTACAAAGGAGTTCACATAAGACTATCAGCTGATTTCCCAAAAGAAGGCTTACAGACCAGAAGAGGCTGGAAAAAAAGTATTCGAAGTCATGAAAGGCAAGGACCTACATCCAAGATTACTCTATCCAGCAAAGATATTATTTAGAATGGAAGGGCAGATAAGGTGCTTCCCAAATAAGGTCAAGTTAAAGGAGTTCATCATCACCAAGCCCTTATGATATGAAATGTTAAAAGAGCTTTTCTAATAAAAAGATGTTCAAAAATATGAACAGTAAAATGACAACAAACTCACAACTATCAACAACTGAATAAAAATCAAAAACAAACTAAGCAAGTAACTAGAACAGGAACAAAATCACAGAAATGGAGATCATATGGAGGGTTATCAGTAGGTGGAGGTGGGGGAAGAATGGAGGTAAATGTACAGGGAATAAGAAGTGTAAATAGAAGGTACAGAATAGACAGGGGAGGTTAAGAATAGTATAGAAAATGTAAAAGCCAAAGAACTTATATGAACTACCCATTAGACATGAACTAAGGGGGGCGTGGCAGAGGATCCTGGGTGGAGGGGAATAAAGGGGGGAAAATAGGACCACTGTAATAATATAATCAATAAAATATATTTTAAAAAATGAAGTAATTGCAAATTTCTTGATGGATTTGATTACATGGCTCTGTAATTATTGTTGGTGACTTCTCATATTTTTTATATTTCTAGGTAAAATTAGAATTATATTAATTCTATTTCCAGTTGTTGGCTAGGGAATTACTTCTTGCAGTATCAGAAATGTCCATGGCCACTCACACATGCCCACACTGTCTCAGATAGGACAGTGTAGACATACAATCACTTTACATGCACTTCTTTGGGACATGGGATGGAACTGGAATCCCAGGAGAAAACCCACAAGGACATGGGGAAATGTACCCACTCCATACATACACAGTAGTCCCAGCTGAAACTGAATTTTTCTCATTAATGTTATAACAAAACAGTATAATTCAAGCAATTGCTTACCATATGGATATTCAAGGAGGTTGAAAGGTCAAGTACATGGAAATGGTAGGTTTCAGGTATACTGATAAGTGCTCCTCCACTCAGGTAGGTTGTTGTTGGTAGTGGATGCTAACACTTAATATCTCAAAAAGTGATTACATCTTCAGTGCACTTTCAGAATCCCAATGAAGCCTGTGATATTGTCTTTATATGAAGGAGAGAAGGAATTTTAAGTCAGAAACATTCTAAGTTAACACCACTTTTACAGTATAGTGCCTACCCTATTTCTCCCTCTTCTTCCCCTCTCTTACTCCCTCTTCCTCCCTCTCCCTCTTCCTATCTCTGTTCATCTTCCTCCCTATCTCTCTCCTTCCTCTTCATCCTTCCCCTCTCTCTCCAACTCTGTCTCCCTGTCTCTCTCCCCTTCTCCATCTCCCTTGCTCCTCCTCCCTCTCCTTGTCTCTCTCTCTCTTTCCTAGTACCATTTGCCTCTAATTCTCTTAAGCACTGCCCTAGCTTTACTGCCTTTATTCTTGTACAGAATTTTTCAGTATTTGTAATGATCATAATTGCTCCAGCTCTAGAACCCTAAATATTTGGAAAATGAAGTCTGCTCAATTGCTGGAAAACTCTGGGTCTTTCCACATGGATGACATGATAAACTTTCATTTTTCAATAACTCTTTAGATGACCACTGAAGCTGATTCTCTGTAACCAATGGTGCATTTCTTTCTAAACTCTAGAAAGCCCTTGAGGAACCTGAGAAGTGACGGGTATTCATGTATTCCCCTGATTCTTGAGATGAGCACTGCATGTACACTATGGTTTCTACAGTGCATGATGGCATTAAAATTTTCTTTCTCTGTAGAAGCCAAGTCAGAGAATAAGTCCAGGGCCAAGCCAAGGAGCTATTGTTACCTCCTCTCATTAGAAAATGCTATGTTTTCTTTGAATTCTGGTAATGGTTCAACTACCTAAACAATTTGGACAGTTTTCAGGTGCTGCTGCCTCTGCAAGTCAAGAAAACCAAAACTTTTATAAGCTCCACACACACATACAGACATACAAATAGCCTGATAAACTGAAATTCTCAAGGTTTTTGTCATGTACTTATTTTAAAACATAAACAACTATAATGTGTAGTGTATTTCACATAGTGAATTTTTTTAATTTTTAAGTCTTATTTAAAAATATCTTTCTTCAACAAACTTAAAATGATTTTTTCTTGTATCACTGTAAAGTCAGCACTGCAAATATTATCACTTTTATTTTATAATTGGGAAAATTTGCCCAGGAAATTGTGGCTTTCCCTAGTCCTGTACTGTCATGATTTCTGTTTCTCATCTTATGCTGGATTCCAGGAGAGTTTGCTACTTCCTTTAGAGGCAAGTTATACTTTATTTGGGGAGAGTCTCAAGTGCCCCCATCCCACATGACTGTAGAGATGTAAGCCACATAGCTTACAGGTCATTTATCATTATGGAAAATTATAATTAGACAGTCACCTATGAAATCCCAAACTTCTTGCTTTTGATTCTGTTACAAATTCTGTTTCAAAATTAAGACATGTTCAACTTAAGGTTTCAGATACTGGAATGTTTTCAGTATTATCATTCAGATCTTGTGAAAATTATGCTATAACATATTTGAAAGGAAAAGGAGTTTGCTTTTGTATTTCTCCATCAGGTCATTTTCTGTGTTGCCTCTGAATTCTGCCTCAGCCTACAAGTGACCCAGTGGAGCTGACTATGCTGTGATCAGATCTAGTTTTCTGTTCTCTTTTTCCCTCTGATTAGTGATTTATGATTAATTTTGGTCTTGTGAAAACAAATTCTCAGACTGTGTTGACATATATAAACCATTTGACTAAATTCAGTAAAAATAAAGGAAAATAAACCTCAAAGAACAAACAGGATGGTTGATTTCTGTAAATCACTTATTATTTTTATTTACTGGATCACAGATTGATAATTTGGCTGTATGTCCCTCTTTCAGACAGTCATATCAACATTGTAAAGACCAATAATTTACTTATAAAGTGACCCTGTGTCCTCATCTCCTTTCTCCATGAAATGTGTTTGTCCTGAAAGTGGACTTAATTTTTACCATGATTGCTAACAAGCATAATATAAACAAAGACACTGAATTTGAGAACAGTCTGACAGTGTCCAGAGTGGGAGGGGAGGGAATTTCAGGGGAAAAGGGGAACGGTTTAGAGCAACAAGTATAAAGGACTCATGGACAAAAACTATGGGGGGGGGGGTGGAAATGGGAGGAAGGTGGGGAGGGCTGGGGTGGTGGGCTGGGGCGGGGTAAAAGACAGAAAACTGTACAATATCAACAATTAAAAAATACTGATTAAAAAAATAAAAAAAATAAACATCTGAATTAAACATTTTCATTCTCCTGCAAAAACTACTTTGTTTCTTTAACACTGGAACAGGCATTTAATTAAGTATTCTTAACTCTTTACAAATTAAAGGGAAAAAGTGGTACCTTACCCCAACCCTGAGGAGTTTTGCAGCAGTGGCTTGTTGTTGACTGTGGGAAGTTGAGATCAGAATTCACTAGCTTTGCAGATGCTGAAGGTGATACCCTCAGCCTGTGCTTCCTGGTTTGTGGATGAGATGAATAAGATGTAAAAAAGGGTAGATAGTGACTTGGATGTGACAAGTCTCTCTTTTTCTCATGTGTTATGAAGCTTTTAAGAGTGTGCAAGGATAATGTTTATATGGGGAATGTGGGAAAGGCATATGTGGTGTGAGAGGCATTTGGAAAGTGTTTGAAGAGCATGAGGACACTAAGTATCTGGAAATTAGGGAGAGAGGACTTAAAAAGCTGGTTCTGTCTACTGCCTCTATATCAGAAAATATTCCAAAACAAAGTGACTCAAACAATAGAACCATTTACTTTGCTCATTGATCCATACATGAACCACTTCATTCCCCTCTTCCATGTACAAGGAAAACACCACTGTCCTGGGATTTGTTGAACCCCATAACTGTGTCCTCATTGTTCCACTTAAGGTTGCTGTGCAGCTGCTGAGGTCTCATTCTGGGTGGCTTCTTTTGTGGCTGTTTGGACACTAGGTCCACATCTTGAAAATTGCAAGGAGCACTTAATTTTTTCTGGAGAGAAGGAATTTATTTTCAACACATTGCTTTGCAATTTGTGAGTCAGAAAAATGATGGAAGCACACAACTTTTTGGTGATAATGGGCGGCAGCTGGAAGTTACCCTGGGATAGGAGCAAGTGCCTGGACACTGCTCAGTGGATAATATACCTAAGACATGTCAGCCCACATGTGTGAAGTTACTAATTCCTCTCCTTCTGTGTAAAAGCCCCTCTGTTTCTCTTTCATCCCCAGAGGATTTCTGCTCCCTGTGAGGTGATGGTGGCACTGCCCACCTCATTTCTCATGATAAGCTTGTTGTCTCCCGACTGTATTCCCCTGAGCTCTGAATGGTAAGTGCTGCCTTCATTCTCATTTCAAAGGCAGCGACACTCCACACTCACCTAACAAATAATGCCACACATTAAGTTAGTTTTGACAAATTCACAGTTGTGTCAAGATACAGAAATATTTCCTTTCCCCTATTCCTTTGTACCACTTTCAGAAAACCACTCCTTCTGTCCCAAGTCCCTGGCACCACTGATCTATTTTTCATTTCCATAATTTTGTGTCTTCCAGAATGTCATGTAAGTGGAATCACACAACCTGGTTTTTGAGTCCATTATTTCACCCATACTGAATACATTAGAGACGCACATAATAGATGGCTCAGTACATGGAGGACTCCTTTCCATAGCTGGGGAGCCCATTATAAGAATATGCTAGTTTACTCCCACTCCCAGCTGAGGCACATGTGTGTTGTTTCTGGTTTTGGACAGTTATGAATGCAGCTGCTTCACACATTTGCATACTGGTTTCTGCATGAATGTGATTTCCATTGATGTGGAAACAGCCTGTGCATGGCATTTCCCAGGGCATGCATTCTGCTATTTTTTTTTCTAGCTTTTCCCCTATATTTTATTTCTATTAATCAATTGTAACTTCAAATTTACTGATTTATCATTTCTGTTCTGCAATTGAACCCATCCAGTGATTTTTTCATTTCAAATATTTTATGTTTAATTTTAGAATTTTCCATTTTTATGTCATTTCAATTTCCCTCTGAGGTTTTCTATTTTTCTTATTCACTTCAAGATTGTTCACTTTTTCCTCATAAAGATGATTATAACAGCTGCTTTAGCACTTGATAATTCCATGTCTGGGCATTTGTTGATTGTTTTGTGCCATGGGAATTTGTCAGATTTTCCTGGGTTTTGGATGTCAAGTAATTTTGTGTTGTATACCAGACATTTGAGTGTTGCATTGTGAAATTCAAGATATTTTAAAGTCCTCCAGAGATTGTTGACTTATCTGAACATTTTTTTAAGTATAATTTAACAAAACAACTTCTTAACCAATAATAAAAACAAAACAACACTTTTGGAGGACAGCATTTCTTTACCAGGGCAGCCCAATAGAACTTTGGTGAGGATGGAAATGTCTTCTCTCTATGCTGCCCAACATTGTAGCCACTTGTCACAAGTAAGAAATTTTAAATATGGCTATTGTGACTGAAGAACTCAATTTTTAATTTCAATGAATTTTTATTAACATGAATTTAAATAACCATACACAGTTAGTGGCTGAGATAGTGGACAAGGCGGTAAAACTTTTTCAGGCTTAAAATAGTTTCCTGGTATGACATAAATTAAAATAAAAACACTTCTACCAATAAGATATTTTATTTACATTAAAATCATGAAGCTATAACAGAATGAACCAAGACAGTGTTTTTATTATGTATATTCACTGTGCATGAGTGAAAGTTGAGTTGAGCTTACTCAACTTTGAAAAAGTCAATGAGAACCATTGAAAAAGTCAATGATTTTAATACTTATAAAATTCAGGAAAACACAGCCAGAGAAATCTGTTTCACACACACAGGAGATAACCCATCTTCCACCTCTTCTTGGCTGTTTTCATAACTGGGTTTAGACCTGAAAAAATTACTAAATTTATCCTAGAGTGGGGATATCCACCATGGCAGGTACATAGAATGACAGATTGTTGCTTTTATCGAAGAATGTTCTCATTTAAATTTTAATTCTTAATTTTTGTTTTGCATTGTATTTCAATTATTTTGGAATTTGTCAATTTCAATTTTTCTCCGTTAGTGGAATCTGTGGACTCGTTAATATTATAATTCAATTTGTATGTAGTTTGCTTCTTTTTTTAACCTTGTTTCTTTCCTGCTCCTTCCTACCCAGCCCCTGCACTGTGATCCCTACTTCTTAGCAGTCACGCTTGTCTAACTATTGCTAAGTAAAAAACAAAACAAGACAAAACAAAACAAAACAACTCCTCCCACCCTGCCACAAAACCTAATAGCTTATAACAACAATGCTTCCCTATTTCCACTGATTCTGTGGTTCCTGGCAGTTTAGCCATGTCGTTCCTCCACTGGTCCTGCCTGGCATTCTATGGGCACGCAGCTGGCCTTTTGTTTCCAAAGTTTCTCCAAACACTCCTCAGCTAGGACTTCTACAGCCTTTCCTCATGGCTAAATCTAGAAGTGCAGAATCAGAAGTTGCCAGATCTTCTTAAAGCTTAGGGCAAGACTTCTAGTCAAGATGGAGGCATAAGTAGATACACTTTGCTTCCTCGCACAACCAAAAGAAGGACAACAACCAATTTAAAAATAAAATGAAACAAAACCCCAGAACTGCCAGAATATTGAACTGTATGGAAGTTTGACAACCAAACAGTTAAAGAAGAAACATTCATCCAGCCTGTTAGGAGGGGCAGAGATGAGCAACTAGAGAGGAGAGAATGCCTGGCAAGGTTGCAGCTGGTGGACTGGGTGGTGCCACATTCACATACAGATAAACCAGGTGGAACAACTGGGGAGCAAGATAGTCTGAGCAGCCCAGGGTTACAGCATGGGGAAATAAAGCATTAAAACCTCTGGCTGTAAAAATCTGTGGGGGTTGTGGGGGTGGAAGAAACTCCCATCTTCACAGGAGACTACATTGGAGAATCCATGGGGTCCCAGAATTTACACAAACCCGCCCACCTGAGAATAAGAAGGGCCCAATTTGCTTGTGGGTATCAGGGGAAGTGACTGAAAGCAGAGCAAGAATGGAGTAAGCAACATTGTTCCCTCTTTGACCCCTCCCCAGATGCAACACCACAATGCACAAAAGTGGGTTGCCCTGTCCTGGTGAATACCTAAGACTCCATCCCTTACAATATAACAGGTGTGCCAAGACAAAGAAATGGCTCAAATGAAAGAACAGATCAAAAGTCCAGATAAAGAACTAAGTGATGAGGAGATAGTCAACCTATCAGATGCAGAGTTTGAAACACTGGTAGTCAGGATGCTCACAGAAATGGTTGAATATGGATGCAAAGTGAAAGAAGAAGTGAAGGATATGCAAAACAAAATAAAGAAAAATATACTGGGGACCAATGGTCAACGGAAGGAAACAGAGACTCAAATCAATGATTTGGAACAGAAGGAAGAAATAAATATTCAACCAGATCAGAATGAAGAAGGAAGAATTCAAAAAATGAGGAAAGGCTTAGGAACCTCTGGAACAACTTTAAATGTTTCAATATTTGAATCATAAGGGTACCAGAAGGAGAAGAGGAAGAGCAAGAACTTGAAAACTTATTTGAAAAAATAGTGAAGGAAAATTTCCCTAATCTGGCAAAGGAAATAGACATGCAAGTTCAGGAACCTCAGAGGGTCCAAAGAAGCTGGGCCCAAGGAGGAACACATGAAGACACATCGTAATTAAATTACCAAAGATTAAAGATAAGGAGAGAATCTTAAAAGCAGCAAGAGGAAAAGAGAGAGTTACCTACAAAGGGGTTTCCATAAGATTATCAGCTGATTTCTCAAAAGAAAACTTACCTTTCCCTGTATCTAAAAATAAAATAAAATCTTTTAAAAAAAGGTGGGGAGAAAAGTAAAAATTAAAAAAATAATAAAGTTGTAACTGTAAATCCTTTCTCTGTCTTCGAAATGTATGCAAATCGTTTAAAAGCTAAGACTCTTGCTAGTTTTGCATACTAGCAATCTTTCTTGGGGTCCTTGGAGCAATCTTTGAAATGAGAACCTCAGGATGGACTGTACCCTTATCTCCTTGTTTCTGTGTTTCTAAACACCTGGCTACAACATTTTTCTTGTTTTATAGATATGTGATTCTTTTTATGTTGAATAAAACAACTAAACTGTAAAAAAAAAAAAAAAAAGAAGAAGAAAGAAAAGAAACCTTATAGGCAAGAAGGGGCTGGAAAGACGTATTCCAAGTCATGAAAGGCAAGGACCTACATCCAAGATTACTGTGTCCAGCAAAGATATCATTTAGAATGGAAGGGCAGATAAAGTCCTTCTTAGATAAGGTCAAGTTAAAGTAGTTCATCATCACCAAGATCTTTTTTATATGAAATGTTAAAGAGACTTATCTAAGACAAAGAAGATGATCAAAACTATGAACAATAAAGTGGCAACAAACTCACAACTATCCATAACCTAATCTAAAAACAAAAATGAAAACAAAAACAGAAACAAATTAAGCAAACAACTAGAACAGGAACAGAATCACAGAAATGGAGATCACATAGTGGGTTATCAGTGGGGAGGAGGGAGGGGGAGAATATGGGGAAAGGTACAGAGTATAAGAAGCATAACTAGTATGTAGAAAATAGGGGGAGGTTAAGAATAGTATACAGGTACTTCCGGCTAAGATGGAGGCGTAGGCAGACACACTGTGCCTCCTCTCACAACCAAAATTTAGGACAACAAATATTTAAAAACAAGAAAACAACCAGAACTTATAGAAAATTGAACTGGACGGAAGTCCAACAACCATTCATCCAGACCGGTAAGAGGGGCGGAGTCGCGGTAGGAAAAAGTGAAGGTGCAGACCCAGGAACGCAAGTAGCAGTGGCTCGCAGTTCCCAGGTGCACGGGTGGTGGCTGGCGGTCCTCGGGCGCACAGGCGGCAGCTGGCGGACCCTGGGCACAGGGGGGCAACTGTGCAGACCCAGTGAGGATGCACAAGGCGGCTGGCTGACCAGGGGGTCCCATATTCGCACACGCAGACGGTCCAGGCAGAGGGGAAGTAGCGGAAGGGAATGAATCCAGGAGAGAGCTGAGCAGGCGCCATTGTTCCCTCTCAGACCCCGCCCCCACATACAGCGTCAAAACCCAGTGACTGGGCTGCCCCGCACTGGGGAGCGCCTGAGGCTCCACAGCTCACTACCTAACAGCAGGCACGCATGCGCGGATAATCCAGGCGAAGGGGAAGCAGCGGAACGGACCGAAGTCCAGAGGAGAGCGGAACAGGCACCATTCTTCCCTCTCGGATCCCGCCCCCACCTATAGTGTCACAACCCAGCGACTGGGCTGCCCCGCCCTGAGGAACACCTAAGGCTCCACCCCTCATACGTAATAGCTGCGACCAGACTAAAACCAAACCAAAACAAAACAAAAAACCCCACCAAAAATGGCTCAAACTGGAGAAAAAATGAAAACCCCAGAGTCAATTCCTCTAAGCAATGAAGAGATAGCCAACCTATCAGATGCACAGTTCAAAGCACTGGTGATCAGGATGCTCACAGAATTGGTTGATTTTGCTCATAAATTAGATGAGAAAATGCAGGCTACAATACGTGAAATGAAGGAAGATGCATGGGGAACCGATAGAGATGGAAGGAAAACTGGGACTCAAATCAATGGAGTGGACCAGAAGGAAGAAACTAACAACCAAACAAAAAACGAGGAAGAAACAAGAATTCAAAAAAATGAGGAGAGGCTTAGGAACCTCCGGAACATCGTTAAACATCCCAACATCCGAATTATAGGGGTCCCAGAAAGGGAAGAAGAGCAACAAGTAGAAAACTTATTGGAACAAATAATAAAGGAGAACTTCCCCAATATGGCAAAGAAAATAGACTACCAGGATGTCCAGGAAGCTCAGAGAGTCCCAAAGAAGTTGGGCCCAAGGAGGAACACATCAAGGCACATCGTAATTACATTAGCCAAGATGAAAATGAAGGAGAGAATTCTAGAAGCAGCAAGGGATAAGGGGACAGTCACCTACAAAGGAGTTCCCATCAGACTGTCAGCTGATTTCTCCAAAGAGACCTTCCAGGCAAGAAGGGGCTGGAAAGAAATATTTGAAATCTTGAAAAGCAGGGACCTACATCCAAAATTGCTCTTTCCAGCAAAGCTGTCATTTAGAATGCAAGGACAGATAAAGCGCTTCTCAGATAAGGTCAAGTTCAAGGAGTTCATCATCACCAAGCTCTTATTATATGAAATGTTAAAGGGACTTATCTAAGAAAAAGAAGATCAAAAATATGACAGTAAAAAGACAGCAAACTCACAGCTATTAAGAACCACACCTAAAACAAAAGCAAACTAAGCAAACAGCTAGAACAGGAACAGAACCACAGAAATGGAGATCATATGGAGGGTTAGCAACAGGGGCATGGGAGGAGGAGGGGAGGGAAGGTACAGAGAATGAGTAACATAGATAGTGGGTAGAAAATAGACAGGGGCAGGGTAAGAATAGTATGGGAAATGTAGAAGCTAAAGAACTTATGACACAAGGACATGAACTAAAGGGGGGAATGTGGGTGGGAGAGGGTGTGCAGGGTGGGGGGAATGATGGGGGAGAAACGGGACAACTGAAATAGCATAATCAATAAAATATATTAAAAAAAGAATAGTATACAAAATAATATATAATATAGGAGGAGCCAAGGAACTTATATGTATGACCCACGGACATGAATCAAAGGGGGAGAATGCTGGAGAGTGGTTGGTGCAGGGTAGAGGGGGATAAGGGGAAGGGAAAAAATGGGGCAGCAGTAATAGCATAATCAATAAAATATACTTAAAAAAACTTAGGGCAGTACTGATGCAACAGTACCTGTTTCTGTTCCTTCATCTTTGGAAATCACAGGTCACCCAAGATCCAGCATGGATTTTACCTCATGATAAGAGACAGCAGAGAACCAGAACTATCTTTAGCCTGTCACTGCAGCTAAATCAGTGTTTTGTTCATTTCTTTTCTGTTAATCAATATTTGAAGGTTTGGTGGGATCCATTTGTTCGACAGAAGGATGGGCTGAATGTTACTTTAGAGGTGAAGGGAGTTTTTTTAACCTTACAAGCTTACCAAGAAAAAAAAAGAAAAAGACAAAAAACTCCATTATGAAATGACTATTACAATTAACAATTAAAACTTAAAGTTTCTGCTTGTATAAGTCACATCCCAGGTTGTTCACTTTTCTCCAAAGTCATATTTATACTTATGGCTTGTTTCCTGCTATAGGACAGTATCCTAATATTTAAATCATGGGTGCTTTTATACTTTAAGTAATAGAAAACCTAAATGGAGTTACTTAAATAAATAGGGGCTTTTCTCACAAAGCAAACAGTACAGAGATAAGTGGCCGCTGGCTGGTGTTTATTCAGCAGCTTAGTGACATCAAGGCCACTGGTGATTTAATTTTTCTGGCCTTTTTCCTTCTGGTTGCCAGATGGCTGCTGCATTTTCAGCTGTCATGTCCACATCAGAATCAGTAAGGAAGAACCATGGACTGGATTAGCAAGGCCACCACCTCCCCAGAGACCCAGGGAAAACTAGGCTTGTGTCTCCTCAACATGGGCTCCAACATGGGCCCCTCCCAGTTGGAACAAGGTTTTAGAGGAAGAGGTTTGGGTATTGGGGAGTAACAAGCAATATGCCTAAGATGGCCCCAGTGATCCCATTGCCTGATATTCACCTCTCTGCAATTCTTTTATTTCTAGTATGTGTGGACCTTGTGACTCATTTCTAATGTAGAGACAATGGGAAAAGTAATGGTATGTCATTTATGAGATTAGGTTTCAAAGAGACTGTGACTTCTGTCTTGGGTGTTTTGTCTCTTCCTGTGCTTCTTAATTGCTTTACATGGGTGACTAGTTGCCACATTGTGAGGCAATCCATGTACGTGAGCTTGGAAATGCATCTACTGAGGTCTATCAACAGCCATATGAGTGGCTTGGAAGAGGACCCTCCGGTCCAGCTGAGTATTTAAGCTACTGACTAGATACACCCATGTAAGCCATATCTGAGTCCTGACACACATAAACTGTGAGTTAATAGATGTTTATGTTTTAAGCTGCTAAATTTTGGGCTAATGTGTTACACAGCAATAGATAACTAATCCATTGGATCGCTCAATTTACCATGTCAATTATATGTAATAATATTATTTAAAAAAAAACAAAAGCAAAAACCAAAGCAACTCTTTTTTTAAAATAATTTATTTATTTAGTTCTAGACAGAGGGGAAAGAAGGGAGAAATAGAGGGAGAGAAATATCAATGTGTGGTTGCCTCTCACACACCCTCCACTGGGGACCTGGCCCACAACCCAGGCGTGTGCTCTGACTGGGAATCCAACCAGTGAATCTTTGGTTCAAAGGCTGGTGCTCAATCCACTGAGCCACACCAGCCAGGACAAACCAAAACAACTCTTGATGAAAAAATTACCAAAGTTGTCTTGAAAGCTTAAATACATTAGGTACACAAATTCTCCTTGGCCTCAAAGTTATCTTTAAAAAAATACTAGAGTAATAAAGCATATACATTTCCATGAAAACTGTGTTATCACCTAATAAATATGCTTATTTAAATATTTCATGGCTTTGTTTTCTACTTCATTCTTTTTACTTTTTTTTCAATTTTTATTTTAATTGTTGATCTTGTACCATTTTCTGTCTTTTACTCCCATCCCAACCCACCACCCCAGCCCTCCCCACCTCTCTCCCATTTCCACCCCCCATAGTTTTTGTCCATGTGTCCTTTATACTTGAGAGCATCAGGCTAAGCGAAATAAGCCAGGCAGTGAAAGACAAATATCATTTGATCTCACCTTTAACAGGAATCTAATCAACAAAACAAACAAACAAGAAGAATATAACCAAAGACATTGAAATTGAGAACAGGCTGAAAATGGGAAGGGTTTACATTCTTATTTCTTTATTTGCAAAGCTCTTAGTCTTCAAGAGGCCTTATCATGGGTAGAAATTATTCTGACCAATTCAGTCATGAGATTTTTGAAATAATATTTTTCTTTTTAGCCCAATTTAATTTTCTAACATCCCATTGATTAATGTTTTTGTCTCAAAATATTATATTTCAGTTTTTGAAATATCTATAAATAAGTTTATTTTTTCTTTAGTGTACTTGGGGCAGTCTTATTTCCTTTTTCTAAATATGCTCTCTCATTCTTGCTTGTATGCTGTTGACCATTACACACTAATTGTGTAAATATTATGTAAATATTTTTGCATACCAACCTCTTCTCCCCAAAAATCTAATCCATAGCTCAAAACTCACCTCCAAGGCTTCACTGATTATGTAAGTGCATGTATATTCTCCCTAACACCATCTGGCCCTCAGTCACCCTCACTGCATATAGAAGACATTGAGCAAATATTTCTGAAATTAAGTTTGAAATTTTTATGGCAATCTTGAACATTTTCTTTTAAAATTAATATTAATCTTTATACTTCATAACAGGAAATAGGGTGAGAGATACTGCCTGTACCTTATTTCATATGACAATTTGTGACAAAGGCATTATATTTTCCACTTGACAAATGAAGAAAGTGACAGGTATAATGTTTAAATAACAGCTTTTTGATATTACCATGCCATTTTTGTCTTCCATTTTTTATGTGGTGTATTATGTTTAGCGATTTGTGAATACTGTACCATCCTTGCATCCCTGGGATGAACCCAACTTGATTGTGGTGTATGATCTGTTTAAAGTATTGCTGGGTCTTGTTTGCCAATATTTTTGAGGATTTTAGTGTCTACATTCATTAGAGATATTGGCCTGTAGTTTTATTTCTTTATTGAGTCTTTACCTGATTTTGGAATTAGTATAATACTGTCTTTATGAAAAGAGGTTGGTAGCTTCCCTCTTCTTGAATTTTTTGGAATAGTTTGAGCAGGATAGGAGTAAACTTTTCATTAAATGTTTGGTAAAATTCGCCTGTGAAGCTGTCTGGTCCAGGGATTCTGTGTGCTGCAAGGTTCTTGATTATTGCTTTAATTTTACTCTGACATAGGCAGTAAAATGTCAGTTATCCTACACAGCAATATCTTCACTGATATATCTCCTAGAGCAAGAAATATAAAGGAAAGAATAAACAAATGAGACTACATCAAATTAAGAAGCTTCTGCATGGCTAAAGAAAATATCAGCAAAATGAAAAAGGAACCTTTCAAACATATGGGAGAACATATTTGCTAATGATACCCTGAAAAAGAGTTTGATCTCAAAAATATATAAAGAACTCATGTAACTCCACTCCAGGAAGACAAACAATCCAATTAAAAATGGGTAAAGGAATTGCATTGAATAGACTATTTTCCAAGGAAGTCATATAGAGGGCCCATAGAGATATGAATGGATGCTCGCCATCACTGGCTCTCAGACAGATGCAAATTAAAACCACAGGGAGACACCACCTTACACATGTCTGAATGGCCAACATTAACAAATCAACAAACAAGTGCTGGTGAGGATGTGGAGAAAAGTGAACTCTAGTGCTCTGTGGAAATGCCAACCAGTGCAGCCACTGTGGAAAACAGTATGGAATTTCCTCAAAAAACTAAAAATGGAACTGCCTTTTGACCTAGTGATCCCACTGCTGGAATTATACCCTAAGAATCCTGAAACACCAATTCAACAGAACCTATGCACCCCAATGTTCATAGCAGCATTATTTACAATAGCTAAGTGCTATAAACAGCTTAAGTGCCCATCAGTAAATGAGTGGATCAGAAAACTGTGGTACATTTACAGAATGGAACACTATGTTCCAGAAAGAATGAAGGAACTCCTACTCTTTGTGATAACAGGGTTGTAACTGGAGAGCATTATGCTAAGTGAAATAGGCCATGCCGTGAAAGAAAAATACCATATGATCTCACCTATAAGTGGAACCCAATGAACAAAACAAACACATGAGCCAAATAGAAACGGTGAGATGGAAATAAGGAGGAAATTCACAGTGACCAGAGGAGAGAAGTCAGAGAGGTAATGGGGGAAAGAAGAGGAAGGGTCTAGTCAGGGAACATATGTAAAGGACCCATGGTAACCAACAACAAGGTGGGGGCAGAATGGGGGTCAGGGCATATGAGAGCAACAGTGGAAAAATTGGGACAACTGTAATTGAACAACAATAAAAAAAAGTTAAATAAAATCCTTAAAAAACACAGTGATAATGCAAAGATTCAAACTCAGGTGACTGAAAACCCAAATCCTTTCATTTTAATTTTTTTTAATTTATTTCATTTATTTATTTTATATTTTATTGTTGTTCAAGTACAGTTTTCTGCCTTTCCCCCCTACAGCTCTACCCCCACATCCCAGCCAACCCAACCTCCCTCCCCTAATTCCACTCCCCCCTTGGTTTTGTCCATGTGTCCTTTAAACATGTTCCTGAAAACCCTTCACCCTTTGCCCCCGTTATCCCCTCCCATCTGCCCTCTGGTTACTGTCCATTTGTTCTTAATTTCAATGTCTCTGGTTACATTTTGCTTGTTTGTTTGTTTGTTTTGTTGATTAGTTTCCACCTAAAGGTGATAGAATATGGTTCCATCTAAATATGGTATTTATCCTTCACCACTTGGCTTACTTCACTTTACATCGTGCTCTCCAGTTCCATCCATGCTATAGCAAAGGGTAGGAGCTCCTTCCTTCTCTCTGCTCTGTAGTATTCCATTGTATAAATGTACTATAGTTTTTTGATCTATTCATTTATTGATGGGCACTTAGGTTGCTTCTAAGCACTTGGCTATTGTAAATTTTGCTGCTATGAACATTGGGGTATATAGGTTCTTTTGGATTGATGTTTCAGGGCTCTTAGGGTATAATACCAGCAGTGGAATTGCCAGGTCCAAAGGCAGTTCCATTTTTATTTTTCTGAGGAAATTCAATACTGTTTCCAACATGGTTGCACCAGTCTACAATCCCACTAACAGTGCACTAGGGTTCCTTTTTCTTCACATCCTCTACAACACTTGTTGTTTGTTGCTTTGTTTCTGATGGCCATTCTGACTGGTGTGTAGTGGTATCTCATTGTGGTTTTAATTTGCATCTCTCTGGTGGGTAGTGATACTGAGCATCTTTTCATATGTCTCTGGACCTTCTGTATGTCCTCCTTGCAGAAGTGTCAGTTCGAGTCCTTTGCACATATTTTTAATCAGATCGTTTACTTTCCTGGATTGGAGTTGTGTGAGTTCCTTATATATTTTGGAGATCAAACGCTTGTCCAAGATATCATTGGTAAATATATTTTCCTATACAGTTGGTTCTCTTTTTATTTTAATAATAATTTCTTTAGCCATGTAGAAGCTTTTTATTTAGATGAGGTCCCATTTGCTTATTCTTTCCTTTATGTCCCTTGCTCTAGGGTAAATATCAGTAAAAATATTGTTGCATGGAATATCTGAGATTTTCCTGACTATGTTCTCCTGAAGGACTTTTATGGTGTCAGGACTTACATTTAAGGCTTTTATTCACCTTGAAATTATTTTTGTGTATGATGTAAGTTGGTGATCAAGTTTCATTTTTTTTCATGTAGCTGTCCAGCTCTCCCAACACCAATTTTTGAAGATGTTATTTGTACTCCATTTTATGCTTCTGACCAAGTTCTCAAATATGAATTGACCATAGAGACCTGGGTTTATTTCTGGATTCTCTGCTCTGTTACATTAGTCCATGTGTCTGTTCTTATGTCAGTACTAGCTACTTTGATTACAATGGCCTTGTAATACAGTTGGATATCAGGTATTGTGATCCCTCCTACCTTGTTCTTCTTTTTCAAAATTGCTGCAGCTATTTGGGGTCATTCATGGTTCCACATAAATTTTTAAGTGTTTAGTCTATATCTGTGAAATATGTTATTGATATTTTATTTTATTTTTTTGTTTTTTTTTCTTTTTTTGTTGTTTTTTTTTTCCACAAAGAACTTTTTATTGGAATAAGGATCCATCTACTTTTTTTCCTCATATCATAAACAGGATGACCAGTCTTACCCATAATATTGGACTATGACTTATATAGCGTGGAAGCATTGTAATGCTGTCATGGTTCAAGCTTCATGTCTTTAAAAAATGACTTTCAGGGATCATTTCTATAGTTTGTTATTGGTATTTTAATAGGGACTGCATTGAACCTATAAATATGCTTTGGGTAATATGAACATTTTGATCATGTTAATTCTTCCAATACATGAATATGGTATATGTTTCCATTTCTTTATGTCATTCTTAAGTTCTTTCTTCAGTGTTGTGTAGTTTTCTGACTACATGTCTTTTACCTCCCTGGTTAGGTTTATTCCTATGTATTTTATTTTTCTTGTTACTATACAAATGGGATTTTCTTCCTGATTCCTGTGTCTGATATTTCATTGTTGGTATACAAAAATGCCTTTGACTTCTGAATGTTCACTTTGTATCCCACTGTTTTGCCAAATGCATTTATTTAGTCAAGTAGTTTTTTGGTGGAGTCTATAGGATTTTCTATGTAAGCTATCATGTCATTGGCAAAAGATGACAGTTTTTTTTTCCTCTTTTCCAATTTGTATGTATTTTATTTCTGTTTCTTGTCTGATTGCTGTGGCTAGGCCTTACAGTACTAATTTCAACAGAAGTGGTGAAAGTGGACATCCTGTATTTTTCCTGATCTTAGTGGGGTAGTTTTAGTTTTTGTCCATTGAGTTTGATGTTGGCAGTAGGTCTCTTGTATATGGCCTTTATTAGGTTGAGAAATTCTCCCTCTATTCCCACTTTCCAGAGTGTTTTAATCATAGATGGACAATGTACCTTCTCAAATTCTTTTTCCACATCTATTGACATGATCATATGATTTTTGTCTTTCATTTTTTATGTGATATATTATGTTTATTGATTTGCAAATATTGTACCATCCTTGAATCCCTGGGATGAATCCCACTTGATCATATGGTATGATCTTTCTAAGGTATTGCTAGATGTGGTTTGTCAATATCTTGTTGAGAATTTTAGCCCCTATGTTCATCAGTGATATTGGCCTGAAGTTTTCTTTCTTTGCCATGTCTTTATCTGGTTTTGGGACTAGGATGATGCTGGCTTCATAAATAGAGTTTGGGAGTCTGCCGTCTTGGATTTTTTGGAATAGTCTGTGAAGAATAGGAATTAGCTCTTCCTTAAATGCTTTGTAGAGTTCTCCTGTGAAACTGTTCTCTCTAGGGCTTTTGTTTATTGGGAATTTTTTGATTACTGCCTCAATTTTGTCAGCTGTTATTGGTCTATTCATGCTTTCTGCTTTTTCTTCATTAGTTTTAGAAGTTTGTGTTTTTCTAGGAATTTGTCCATTTCACCTAGGTTTTCAAATTTCATGGAATATAGTAATTTCTTACAATCTTTTATATTACCGTGGTAGCAGTTGTAATCTATCCTCTTTCATTTCTGATTGTGTTTATTTGGGTCCTTTTGGGTCTTTCTTTCTTGATGGGTCTGCTTAAATGCTTGTTGATTTTGTTTATCCCACAAAAGAACCAGCTATAGGATCTGTTGATCCTTAGATTGTGCTTCTAGTCTCTATATCATTTAGTTCTGTTCTGATTTTGGTTATTTCCTTCCTTCTACTTGCTCTGGGCTGTGTTTGTTGTTGTTCTTCATGTTCTTGTAGATGTAAGGTTAGGTTGTTTATTTGAAATGTTTCTATCTTTTTTAGGTAGGCTTGTATCACTATGAACTTCCTTATCAGGTCTGCCTTTGCTGTGTCCCATAAGTTTTTAATTGTTGTGAGTTCATTTTCATTTGTTTCCAGAAACTTTTTGATTTCTTCCTTAATCTCTTTCTTGACCAATTCATTGTTTAATAGCATGCTATTCAATCTCTATGAATTTGAGTGTGTTTTTGGATTTTTTCATTGAGGTTAGTTTCTAGTTTCAGTCCCTTGTGGTCAGAGAAATTCTTGATGCAATTTCAATTTTCTTGAGTGATGTTGAGTCTTGTTTTGTGCCCTATCATGTGGTCTATCTTTGAAAATGTTCCATGTGCATTTGAAAAGAATGTGTTTTTTGCTTCTTTGGAATGAAAGGTTCTCTATACATCAGTTAAGTCTATTTGATCTAGGACATTGTCAATGCCATGATATCTTTGTTGAAATCTTGTTTGGAAAATCTCTCCATTTATAACAGTGAGGTGTTGAAATACCCTACTATAATTATGTTGCTGTCAATATCTTTCTTGAAGTCCTTCAAGATTTTTTTTTATGTTTTGGGTGGTCCTATGTTGGATGCATATATATTTACAATGCTTATGTCTCCTTGATAGATTCTTCCCTTGAGTATTATGAAGTGACCTTCTGGGTCTCTTTTTATGGCCTTTTTTGATGCCTATTTTGTCTGATATGAGTATTGCTGCCCCAGATTTTCTTTCCTGTCAATTTGCTTGGAATATTGATTTCCCGCCCTTCACTTTGAGTCTGTGTAGGTTTTTTGTTCTGAGATGGGTCTCTTGTAGAAGTATATGTGTAAGTCATTATTTCTTATCCACTCAGCTATTCTATGTCTTTCAACACTTTTTGTTGAAGGGGCTATTTGGAATCCATTTTATGTCTCTGCACCCTTTGTCAAATATTAATTGACAATAGAGGCTTTGGTTTATTTCTGGCTCACTTGTGTTCCATTTGCCTATGTGTCTTTTCTTATACCAGTACCAGGCTGTATGGATTACAGTGACCTTGTAACACAGTTTGATATCAGGTATTTTAATTCCTACTACTTTGTTCTTCTTTCTCAAAATTGCTGTGAATTTTCAGGTCATTTATGGTTTCATATAAATTTTTGAGGTGTTTGTTCTATAGCTGTGAAATATGTTACTGGTATTTTAATAAGGATTGCATTGAATGTATAAATTTCTTTGGGTATTGCAGACATTTTGATGATGTTACTTCTTCCAAACCATGAACATGGTAGATGCTTCCATTTGTTTGTGTGTTCCTTAATTTTTTTCCTCAGTATTTTGTAGTGTTCTGAGTAGAAATCTTTTACCACCTTGGTTAGGAACTTGGTTAAGCTATTTCTAGGTACTTTATTTTTCGTGTTGCTATATCAAATAGATTCTTTTTCTTGATTTCTGTTTCTGATATTTCATTGTTGGTGTACAAAAATGCCTTTTATTTATGAATATTGACCTTGTATCTCGTTTCTTTGCCAAATTCACTTATTATTTCAACCAGTTTTTGGTGTAATCTCTAGGATTTTCTATGTACACTATCATGTCATGTGCACACAGTGACAGTTTTGCTTCCTCCTTTCCAATTTGGATGTCTTTTATTTCTTTTTCTTGTCTGATTGCTATGGCTAGGAATTCCAAAACTATGTTGAATAGGAGTGGTGAAAGCAGACATCCTTGTCAGTTCCTGATCTTGGTGGGAACGTGTGATGTTGGTTGTAGGTCTCTTATATATGGCCTTTATTAGGTTGAGGAAGGTTCCCTCTATTAGCACTTTGCTGAGTATTTTATCATAAATGAGTGCTGTACCATATCAAATGCTATTTCTGCATCTATTGATATGATTATTTGATTTTTGAAGTATTACATGTATTGATTTGGGAATATTGTACTAGCTTTGACTTCCTGGGATGAATCCCACTTTACCATGGTGTATGATCTTTTTAATGTACTGCTGGAAGTAGTTTGCCAACATTTTGTTGAATTTTAGCATCTGTATTCATCACTTATTGGCCTAAAGATTTATTTCTCTGTCATGTCTTTGCCTGGTTTTGGGATTAGGAGATACTGGCTTCATGAAAAGAGTTTGGAGGTCTTCTGTCTTCTTGGATTTTTTGGAATAGTCTGTGAAGGATAGGGGTTCACCCTTCCTTAAATACTTTTTAAATTCTCCCGTGAAAGTGTCCAGTTCAGGGCTTTTGTGTGTCAGGAGTTCTTTGATTACTGCTTCAGTTTCATCAGCTGTAATTGGTCTGTTCATGCTTTCTTCCTCTTCTTTATTCAGTTTGGAAGATTATCTTTTTCTAGAACTTTGTCCAGTTCACCTAGGTTTTTAAATTTCTTGGCATATATTTCTTCATATTATTTACTTAAATTTTTTGTATTTCTATGGTGTCGCTTGTAATCTCTCCTCTTTCATTTCTAATTCTGATTATTCGGGTTCTCTCTCTCTCTCTCTCTCTCTCTCTTTTTCATGAGTCTGCTTTAAGACTAGTCGATTTTGTCTTTTCAAAGAACCAGCTCCTTTGTTTTTCGATCCTTAGAATTTTGCTATTAATCTCTACATCATTTAATTCTGCTCTGATTTTGCTTATTTCCTTCCTTCTACTTACCTGGGCTGTCATTGTAGTTGTCCCTGCAGTTCTTGTAGATGTAGGATAGGTTGTTTATTTGAAATGTTTCTACATTTTCAGGTAGGCCTGTAGTACAATGAACTTCCCTCTCAGGACTACCTTTGCTGTGTCCCATAAGTTTTGGATTGTTGTGAGTTCATTTTAACTTTTTTTCAGAAACTTTTTGATTTCTTCCTTGATCTCATTCTTGACCCATTCATTGTTTAATAGCATGCTATTCAATCTCCATGATTTTGAGTGTTTTTCAGCTTTTTCCTTGACATTGATTTCTAGTTTCACTCCTCATGATTGGAGAAAATATTTAAAATGATTTCAGTTTTCTTGAATTTTTCTAGGCTTGTTTTGTGTCCTATCATGTCATCCATTTTGAAATGTTCCATGTGCATTTGAAAAAGAATGTGTATTTTGTTTCTTTGGGATGAAAGATCTATTAATATCAGTTAAGTCTATTTCATTTAGGGCATTGTTCAGTGCCACAATATCTTTGTTGATATTTATTTTGGAAGATCTATCCATTTTTGATAGTGGGGTGTTAAAATCTCCTACAATGATTGTGTTGCTGTCAATATCTTTCTTTAAGTCCTCCAAGATTTTCTTTCTATTTGGGTGCTCCTATGTTGGGTGCATATATGTTCACAAGGTTTATGTCTTCTTGATGTATTCTTCCGTGGGTATTATGACATGACCTTCTGGTTCTCTTTTTATGGCTGTTTTATTTTTTTTTTTTTGAAGTCTATTTTGTCTGATATGAGTATTGCTACCATGGCTTTTCTTTCCTGTCCACTTGCTTGGAATATTTTTTTGCAGCCATTCACTTCCAGTCTATATAGGTCTTTTGTTCTGAGGTGGGTCTTTAATAGGCAGCATATGTGTGGATCATGTTTTCTTCTTTTTTTTTTTCAATTTTTTTCTTCCATTTTTTGTTTTATTTTTTTTTAATCAGTATTTTTTAATTGTTGATATTGTACAGTTTTCTGTCTTTTACCCCGCCCCAGCCCACCACCCCAGCCCTCCCCACCTTCCTCCCATTTCCACCCCCCATAGTTTTTGTCCATGAGTCCTTTATACTTGTTGCTCTAAACCGTTCCCCTTTTACCCTGAAATTCCCTCCCCTCCCACTCTGGACACTGTCAGACTGTTCTCAAATTCAGTGTCTTTGTTTACATTATGCTTGTTTGTTTGTTTTGTTGATTAGGTTCCTGTTAAAGGTGAGATCATATGGTATTTGTCTTTCACTGCCTGGCTTATTTTGCTTAGCATGATACTCTCCAATTCCTTCCATGCTGTCGCAAAGGGTAGGAGCTCCTTCTTTCTTTCTGCTGCATAAAATTCCATTGTGTAAATGTACCACAGTTTTTTGATCCATTCATTAACTGATGGGCACCTAGGTTGCTTCCAGCACTTGGCTATTGTAAATTGTGCTGCTATGAACATAGGGGTGCATAGATTCTTTTGGATTGGTGTTTCAGGGTTCTTAGGATATAATCCAAGCAGTGGAATTGCTGGGTCAAAAGGTATGTCCATTTTTAGTTTTCTTAGAAAATTCCATACTGTATTCCATAGTGGTTGTACCAATCTGCAATCCCACCAACAGTGTACTGGGGTCTCCTTTTCTCCACAACCTCTCCAACACTTGCTGTTTGTTGCTTTGTTTATGAAGGCCATTCTGACTGGTGTCAAGTGGTATCTCATTGTAGTTTGAATTTGCATCTCTCTGATAGCTAGAGATATCGAGCATCTTTTCATGTGTCTCTGGATCCTCTGTATGTCCTCCTTGGAGAAGTGTCTGTTCAAATCCTTTGCCCATTTTTTAATTGGGTTGCTTGTCTTCTTAGAGTAGAGTCTTGTAAGTTCTTTATATATTTTGGAGATTAATCCCTTGTCTGAGGTATCATTTTCAAATATGTTTTCCCATACAGTTGGTTCTCTTTTTATTTTAATACTGTTTTCTTTAGCTGTGCAGAAGCTTTTTATTTTGATGAGATCCCATTTGTTTATTCTTTCCTTTATGTCCCTTGCTCTAGGGGACGTTTCAGTGAAAATATTGCTGCGTGAAATATCTGAGATTTTCCTGCCTATATTATCCTCTAGAATTTTAATGGTGTCATGGCTTATATTTAAATCTTTTATCCACCTTGAATTTATTTTTCTGTATGGTGTAAGTTGGTGCTCGAGTTTCATTTTTTTGCATGTAGCTGTCCAGTTCTCCCAGCACCACTTATTGAAGAGGCTATCTTTGCTCCATTTTATGTTGCTGCCCCCTTTGTCAAATATTAATTGACTGTAGAGACTTGGGTTTATTTCTGGGCTCTCTATTCTGGTCCACTGGTCCACGTGTCTGTTCTTGTGCCAGTACCAGGCTGTTTTGATTAAAGTGGATTTGTAATACAGTTTGGTATCAGGTATTGTGATCCCTCCTACTTTGCTCTTCCTTCTCAAAATTGCCGCCGCTATCCGGGGTCGTTTATGATTCCATATAAATTTTTGAAGTGTTTGTTCTATGTCTGTGAAATATGCCATTGGAACTTTAATAGGTATTGCATTGAATCTGTAAATTGCTTTGGGTAATATGGACATTTTGATAATATTAATTCTTCCGATCCATGAACATGGTAAATGCTTCCATTTGTTTGTGTCTTCCTTGATTTCTTTCTTCAGTGTTGTGTAGTTTTCTGCATACAGGTCTTTTACCTCCTTGGTTAGGTTTATTCCTAGGTATTTTATTTTTCTTTTTGCTATATCGAATGGGATTTTTTTCTTGATTTCTGCTTTTGCTGTTTCACTGTTGGTATACAAAAATGCCTTTGATTTTTGGATATTGACTTTGTATCCAGCTATTTGGCCAAATTCATTTATTATGTCGAGCAGCTTTTTGGCCAAGTCTATAGGAATTTCTATGTACACTATCATGTCGTCTGCAAACAATGATAGTTTTGTTTCCTCCTTTCCAATTTGGATGCCTTTTATTTCCTTTTCTTGTCTAATCACTGTGGCTAAGACTTCCAATACTATATTGAGTAGAAGTGGTGAAAGTGGACAGCCTTGTCTTGTTCCTGATCTTAGTGGGAAAGATTTCAGTTTTTTCCCATTGAGTATGATGTTGGCTGTAGGTCTCTCATATATGCCCTTTATTATGTTGAGGAATGCTCCCTCTATTCCCACTTTGCTGAGTGTTTTTATCATAAAAGGGTGTTGTACTTTATCAAAAGCTTTTTCTGCATCTATTGATATGATCATGTGATTTTTGTCTTTGCTTTTGTTTATGTGATGAATTACATTTACTGATTTGCGAATGTTGAACCATCCTTGCATCCCTGGGATGGATCCCACTTGGTCATGGTGTATGATCTTTTTAATGTGTTGTTGGATGCGGTTTGCCAATATTTTGTTGAGGATTTTAGCATCTATGTTCATCAGTGATATTGGCCTGAAGTTTTCTTTGTTTGTTGTGTCTTTATCTGGTTTTGGGATTAGGATGATGCTGGCTTCATAAAAAGAGTTTGGGAGTCTTCCATCATTTTGGATTTTTCGGAATAGTCTGTGAAGGATAGGGGTTAGCTCTTCCTTAAATGTTTTGTAGAATTCTCCTGTGAAACCATCTGGTCCAGGGCTTTTGTGTGCCGGGAGTGTTTTGATTACTGATTCAATTTCACCAGCTGTTATTGGTCTGTTCAGGCTTTCTGTTTCTTTTTCATTGAGTTTTGGAAGGTTATATTTTTCTAGAAACTTGTCCATTTCACCTAGGTTTTCAAATTTCTTGGCATACAGTTCTTCATAGTAATTTCTTACAATCCTTTGTATTTCTGTGGTGTCAGTCGTAATCTCTCCTCTTTCATTTCTGATTGTGTTTATTTGAATCCTCTTTCTTTTTTTCTTGATGAGCCTGCTTAAAGGCTTGTCGATTTTGTTGATCTTTTCAAAGAACCAGCTCCTGGATTCATTGATCCTTAGGATTGTGCTTTTAGTCTCTATGTCATTTAATTCTTCTCTGATCTTGGTTATTTCCTTCCTTCTACTTGCCCTGGGCTGTCTTTGTTGTTGTTCCTCGAGTTCTTGTAGGTGAAGGGTTAAGTCGTTTGTTAGAAATGTTTCTGTCTTCTTTAGGTAGGCCTGTATTGCTATGAACTTCCCTCTGAGGACTGCCTTCATTGTGTCCCATAAGTTTTGGGTTGTTGTGAGTTCATTTTCATTTGTTTCCAGAAACTTTTTGATTTCCTCCTTAATTTCATTCTTTACCCATTCATTGTTTAATAGCATGCTATTCAATCTCCATGATTTTGATGATTTGGGGATTTTCCCCATCAAGTCAGTTTCTAGTTTTAGTACCTTGTGGTTGGAGAAAATGCTTGGTATGATATCAATTTTCTTGAATTTGTTGAGGCTTGTTTTGTGACCTATCAGTGGTCTATCTTTGACAATGTTTCATGTGCGTTTGAAAAAAATGTGTATTTAATTTCTTTGGGATGGAGGGCCCTATATATATCAGCTAAGTCCAATTCGTCTAGAGTACTATTCAATGCCCCAATATCTTTGTTGATAATTTGTTTGGAAGATCTGTCCATTTTTGACAGTGGGGTGTTAAAATCTCCTACTATAATTGTGTTGCTGTCAATATCTTTCTTGAAGTCCTCTAAGATTTTCTTGATGTATTTAGGTGCTCCTATGTTGGGTGCCTATATATTTACAATGTTTATGTCTTCTTGGTGGATTCTTCCCTTGAGTATTATGAAGTGACCTTCTGGGTCTCTCTTTATAGCTCTTCTTTTGAAGTCTATTTTGTCTGATATGAGTATTGCTACCCCAGCCTTTTTTTCCTGTCCATTTGTTTGGAAAATTTGTTTCCAGCCTTTCACTTTAAGTCTGTGTAGGTCTTTTGTCCTGAGGTGGGTCTCTTGTAGGCAGCATATGTGTGGGTCATGCTTTCTTACCCAGTCAGCTACTCTATGTCCTTTGATTGGAGCATTTAATCCATTTACATTTAAGGTTACTATTGATAGGTACTGATTCATTGCCATTTTCGTATCTGTGTTCCTCACTCTCTCTTTTCCTTTCTTTCCTTAAAGCAGTCCCTTTAGTATCTCTTGTAGTACTGGTTTGGTAGAGGTGTATTCTTTTAGACTTCTTTTGTCTGGGAAGCTCCTTATTTGTCCTTCTATCTTGATTGAAAGCCTTGCTGGATAAAGTAGTCTTGGTTGTAGGCCTTTGGTTCTCATTACTTGGAATATTTCTTGCCATGGTCTTCTGGCTTGGAGCGTTTCCATTGAGAAGTCAGTTGCTAACCTTATCGGGGCTCGCTTGTATGTTACTTCCTTTTTCTCCCTTGCTGCCTTTAAGATTCTCTCTTTGTCTTGGAAGTTTGCCATTTTAATGATGATGTGTCTTGAAGTGGGCCTGTTTGGGTTCCTCTTGATAGGGACTCTCTGTGTTTCCTGGATTTGTGTGACTTTTTCTCTCACCAAATTAGGGAAGTTTTCCATCATTACTTTTTCAAATAGGTTTTCTATCCCTTGCTCTTCTTCTTCTCCTTCTGGTATTCTTATTATACGGATATTATTACGTTTCATGTTGTCTTGCATTTCTCTTAAACCCTCTTCATTCTTTCTGAGCCTCTTTTCCTTTTCTTGCTCTATCTGGCTGTTTTTTTCTACTTTGTCCTCCAACTCACTGATCCGATCTTCTGCTTCATCGATTCTGCTTTTCATTCCTTCTACTGTGTTCTTCAGCTCAGAAATTGTATTCTTCATTTCCTCTTGGCCCTTTTTGATAGTTTCTATTTCCTTTTTCTAGTTGATATAGTTCGCACTGAGTTCATCGTAGCTTCCCTGTAGTTTCTGGTAGCTCATTGAGAGCTCATGGAGCTTCCTGACAACCATTTCTTTGAACTCCTTATCTGATAGTTGAGTTGCCTCTGTTTCATTTAGCATTCTTTCTGGGGCTTCCACCTTTTCTTTCATTTGGGGATTGTTTCTTTGTCTTCTCCTTGTTGGTGAGACTCTTCTTGTAAACCTCTGCTTCTTAAGTTGATCTGTTCTGGCTACCTGCGTTTATGGTGTGAACTTCTGTGGTGGAATACCTGTGAGATTCAGTGTTATAGTCTTCTTCAGGTATCCTGGTGTTCACAGCTTCCACTGTCTCAGCTGTGGGAATACCCCCTCTTTTTGTCCAACTCTGGTTTTTTCACAGTTCTAGGATTTCTTTGCCTCACTCGTGGGTATTCGAGAAAAGAATAAAGTGAAAAAAGAAGAGAGAGAAAAAAGAAGAAGAAAAAAAAAGAGGAGGGAAGGAGAGATAGAATTGGAAAGAAAGGAAGAAGGAATAAAGCCAGAAATAAGTAAAGAGAAGCAAAAGGAATTGAGGGATAAAAAAGGTAGAAGTAATTAAAAAAATAAAAAATATATAATCAAAACAAAACAAAAAGAACACCACAAAAATGAAAAACGAACCAAAACAAACAAACAAAAAACCCAACTAAACAGACAAAAAACAACTATCAAAACAAGCCCACAAAACAAAATGAAACAAAACACCCCCCCCCCAAAAAAAAAAAGAATAAGAAGAAAAAAAAAAAATCTCTTGCTATTTTCACACAGGCCAAACTGGATTTTCTGGACTTGCTGGCTGTAGCAGGCTGCGAGGCGACTCGTACTGCTTTTCTCCCTGTTCCTCACTCAGTCAGCTTTGGGCTACTGTCCTCAGTGCCAGCCCAGCACTGTCCCCAGGGCTAATGGCGTACTCTCCATGCAGGGCCTTGGGTGTGATTTCTGAGCCTCCTGCAGGGGGCGAGCTTTCCAGAGTTTATGGGTTTCAGCTGGAATCTCTTACAGATCCATCCCTCCCCGAGCCTATTGCTGTGAGCTCCGGGTCTCCTACAGGGCGCAGGCGCCCGCCTGAGACTATGGGCGTGGGCTCCGAGAGTTTCCCGAGTTGCACACACTCACCCCAGGATCACAGATGTGAGCCCCGGGTCTTCCAGAGTCCCCTTCTCTAGTTGCAGGCTCGCCTCTGGCCGCAGGGCTGCTTCCAACCCGGTCGCAGAGCCGCCTCAGGTCGTGTGGCCTCCTCCGGTCAGTTGCAGAGGCCCCTCCGGTCGCCGGGTCGCCTCTGTCCCATCTCAGGGCCACCTCCGGTCGCTCAGCTGCCACGTCTAGTTTTCCAATTCTGCTACGGATTTTGATCTCCTATTTTCATATATACTGTGGTATTGTTGGCTATCTGCTCTGTTCCTCTGTAGATCAGTTAGGTTTTTCTCCCATGTGCAGGACGAAGGACAATCTGCGTCCTCCTACCATGCTGCCATCTTGAACCCCCGATCATGTTTTCTTATCCATTCCACTGTTCTGTGTCTTTTGATTGGGGCATTTAATCAACTTACATTTAAGGTTATTATTTTTTTTTAATATTTTTATTTATTTATCTTTAGAGGTGAAGGGTAGGAGAGAGGGAGAGGGAGAGAAATATCAATGTATGGTTGCCTCTCATGTGTCCCCTGCTGGGAACTGGCCTGCAACCCAGGCATGTGCCCTGACTGGGAATCGAACCACGATCCTTTGGTTCGCAGGCCCGCACTCAATCCACTGAGCTACACCAGCCAGGGCTTAAGGTTATTATTGATAGGTACTTGTTTGTCACCATTTTTTGGTACCTGATTTTCTTCTTGTTCTTAAAGCAAACCCTTCAGCATCTATTGCAGAGCTCGTTTAGAGTAAGTATGGGTTTGAGGCTTCTTTTGTCTGGGAAGCTCCTTATTTGGCCTTACATTTTAATTGAGATCCTTGGTTGACAAAGTAATCTTGGTTGCATGTCTCTGGTTTTCTTTCTTTCTTTCTTTCTTTCTTTCTTTCTTTCTTTCTTTCTTTCTTTCTTTCTTTCTTTCTTTCGTCTTTCTTTCTTTCTTTCTGTCTGTCTTTCTTACTTTCTTTCTTTCTTCCTTCCTTTCTTCCTTCCTTTCTTCCTTCCTTTCTTTTTAAGATTTTATTTATTTATTTTTAGAGAGGGGAAGGGAGGGAGAAAGAGAGAGAAACATCAATGTGTGGTTGCCTCTTGCATGGTTCCCACTGGGGACCTGGCCCACAACCCAGGCATGTGCCCTGACTGGTAATCGAACCTGCGACACTTTGGTTCGCAGCCCGCGCTCAATCCACTGAGCTACGCCAGCCAGGTGGTTTTCATTATTTAGACTATTTCTTGACATTACCTCTGGCTTGGAGGGTTTCCTTTGAAAAGTCAGCTGCTGGTCTTATTGCAGCTCCCTTGTATGGTGCTTCCTGTTTTTCCCTTGCTACCTTTAAGATACTATCTTTATCTTGGAATTTTGCCATTTTAATTATGATGTGTCTTGAAGTGGGCCTGTTTAGGTTCCTCTTGATTGGGACATTCTGTGTTTCCTGGATTTGTGTGAATTTTTCTCTCATCAGACTAGGGAAGTTTTCCATCATTAATTTTTCACACAGGTTTTTAATCCCTTGTTGTTGTTGTTGTTGTTGTTGTTGTTGTTCTTCTTCTTCTTCTTCTTCTTCTTCTTCTTCTTCTTCTTCTTCTTCTTCTTCTTCTTCTTCTTCCTCTTCCTCCTCCTCCTTCTCCTCCTTCTTCTTCTACTTCCTCTAGAATACAGATATTATTATGTTTAATGTTGTCCTGCATTTCACTTAATCCTTCTTCACTCTTTCTGAGCCTCTTTTCCTTTTCTTCCTCTTTCTCAGAGTTTTTATACTACTACATCCTCCGGTTCACTGATTTGATCCTCGGCTTCATTGAGACTGCTTTTGATTCTTTCTACTGTGCTCTTCAGTTCAGAAATTGTATTTTTCATTTCCTCTTGGCCCCTGTTGATAATTTCTATTTCCTTTTTCATGTTGATATGGTTTTCAGTGAGTTCATTTTAGTGTCCTTGTAGTTTTTGGTAATTCTCTGTTAGCTCATTGAGCTTCCTGATAGTCATTTATTTGAACTCAATATCTGATAGTTGAGTTGCCTCTATTGCATTTAGCATTCTTTCTGAGGCTTCCTCCTTTCCTTTCATTTGGGGATTGTTTCTTTGTCTTCCCTTTGTTTGTCAAACTCTTCTTGTCAGCTTCTGTTTCTTAAACTGATCTGTTCTGAATCCTTCGATTCATGGTGTGAACTTCTATGGTAGAAGACCTGTGAGATTCAGCAGTACAGTCTCTTTCATCTCTTGAGCTTACTGGTCTAAGGCTGTCATTTATGTTGGCCTGTCTGTATGTCTTTGGGTTTTGGTTGTTGTTGGGTTTTTCATTGGTGGGTCTTTCCTTCCAGCTGATTAACTGAGGGTCACTCCATCCACCATCTCTTGTATTCTGTTGTGCAGGTGTGGGCAGGTTGTGTTGAAGCTGGTTCTTCCATGTGTACAAGGTTTTGAGGATTCTCTCTTGCTCTTGTTCAGTTGTTTGTTCCTAGTTATTTCTCCACCATTTAGTTGTATTTCCAGATAGTTCCTGGGTTGAGTTAGTGTGGCTTTCACTCCATCCTTCACCTTCTTCTGTTGTTATCTGTTCGTGGTTCCTTTGTTGGTAGGTTCCCTCTTCCATTAGGTATCCTGGGGTTCACAGCTTCCATCAACTCGTCTGATTTTTCTCTGTCCTCTACAATTTTTGGTCTCCAATATTCATATATACTGGGCTACTGTTGGCTGTTTGCTCTGTTCCTCAGAAGATCAGCTAGGTGTTTCACCTGTGTGCAGGGGAAAGTGTATCCTGCTCCCATCTATCTTGCCACCATCTTCCTTCTAGAGATCATGTTTTCCTATCCATTCAACTATTCTATATCTTTTGATTGGAGCATTTAATCAACTTACATTTAAGTTTATTATTGATAGGTACTTATTCATTGACATTTTACTTCCTTCATAGCTGTGTTCCTCTCTCTCTCACTCCTTTTTCCCATTTTCTTATAGCAGACCCTTTAGCATCTCTTGCAGGGCTGGTTTAAAAGAGGTGTACTCTTTGAGGCTTCTTTTCTCTGGGGAACACTTTATTTGTCCCTCTATTTCAATTGAGAGCCTTGCTGGATAGAATAGTCTTGGTTGCAGGCCTTTGGTTTTCATTACTTGGAATATTCCTTGGCATTCCTTTTTCTGGTTGGAGAGTTTCCATTGAGAATGCAGCTGCTCCTTTTATTGGGGTTACCTTGTATGTTGCTTACTGTTTCTCCCTTTCTGCTTTTAAGATTCTCTCTTTGTCTTGGAATTTGGCCTTTTTATATGATGTGTCTTAAAGTGGGCCTCTTTGGGTTCCAATTCAGTGGGACTCTCTGTCTTTACTGAATTTGTGTGACTTTTTCTCTCATCAGATTAGGGAAGTTTTCCATCATTACTTTATCCAAACATTTTTCTGTCCCTTGCTCTTCTTCTTCACAATCTGGTATCCCTATTATACGGATATTATTATGTTTCACGTTGTCCTAAAGTTCCCTTACCACCTCTTCATTCTTCCTGAGTGTTTTCCTTTTCTTGCTCTGTCTGGGTGTTTTTTCTACCTTGTCCTCTCACTTCCTGATTGTATCCTCTGATTCATCTAGCCTGCTTTTGATTCCTGCTACTGTGTCTTCAATTCAGAAATTGTATTCTTCATTTCCTCTTGGCCCTTGTTGATAGTTTCTATTTCCCTTTTCTTGTTGATATAGCTTGCCGTGAGTTCATTGTAGTTTCCCTGTAGTTTTTGGTAATCCTCTCTGAGCTCATGGAACTTCCTTATTGCTTTGAACTCAATATCTGATAGTTGACTTGTCTCTTTCATTTAGCATTTTTTCTGGGGCTTCCTTCTTTCCTTTTATTTAGGGTTTGTTTCTTTGACTTACTATTGTTTGTGAGAATCTTCTTGTTAACCTCTGTTTTTTAAAGTGCTCTGTTCTGGCTCTCTGGGTTAATGGTGTGAACTTTTATGATAGTAGACCTGTGAGAATCAGTGGTGTAGTCTCCTCAATCTCCTGAACTTGCTGCTCTTGGTCTGTCACTCATTTTGGCTCTCTGGATGTATTTCAGTTTTGATTATTTTGGGGTCTTTCTTTGGTGCATACTTCCTTCAAGCTGGTTATGTGAGGGTCACTCTGCCCACCATGTCTTCTGTGTTGCTGTGCAGGTGAAGATAGGTTGTGTTAAATCTGGTTCTTCTGTCTGTCTTAGGTTTTGAGGCTTCTCTCTTGCTATTGTTCAGTTGTTTGTTCTGGGTAAGTTCTCCACCATTTACTTATAATTCCACATTGGTACTGGGTAAAAGTCAGTTTGGTTTTCACTTACTCTTTCACCTTCTTCTGTTATCTCTTGGTGTTTCCTTTGTTGGTGCATTCTGTCTTCCAGAAGGTATACCGGTGTTCAGAGCTTCTGCCAATTCTTTTATGTGATCAGTTGGAGGGGGAAGGAAAATGGATTATGATAGTAGCAGTGTATTCTGTGGGCTATAGAGTACCACCCCACAGAGAAGAGAGAGGAGATCTTTTGGATCAGTATAGTGTTAACCATGATATTTCAGCCAACTAGCCACGTTTTAGAAAGGGTGGAATAAAGATAAGACCCTTTTTAGTGGAGGGAAGTATTCTGAGTTGAATCCAGAGAACAGTGAGTTTGTGGGAGGTCAGATTATACGTTATAGTGAGAGTATAGGATAGAAATAGATGTAGTGTGTGAGAGAATATAGTTAATCACAAGAGTAAAAAAAGTTCCAGAAGACAGTGAAATGGGCTAAATAGTATTTACAATTGTATAGAACAACAATTATGTAAAATAGTACTGGGGCAACAATAATACAAGAAGAAATATATGATTTGGATAACAATAATAGAAGGTACGTGATCAACCATAGTGTGTTATTGGAACATGAGTGAAGTGAAAAAAGGAAAGTTAAAAGACAATATGAAAGAGAGAATAAGGAAAACTAGTCAAACAATGCAATTAAAGAGAGAAATAAAATGAAGAATAGTAAACAGAAAGAAGAGAAACAAAATATATTAATAAAATAAAAGAAGTAAAATAATGAAAAATAATAATACAAATAAACAATTAAATACTAGTTCTATGGGATAGCAAAGTGAAATTTGTCTCAGTTTCTCAGTTTTGGGAGTTAGCTTTCAGCTCCTCCTTTGCATCTGTCTCTGGACCTTTTACAACTTCAGTTCTTATTGTCTCACTTGGGGAAAGAAAAAGAGAGAGAAAGAGAAAAGAAAAAATATAAGCCTTTTGCTGACTTTAAACCCATTCAGTGAGTGTTGAGAACTGCCCTGCCTGGTTTCAGGAGTTGTAACCCCCCATGGCTAAGGCTGAGTGAGTGACCTTCAGACTGTAAGCCACTAAGGAGACAAAACTTATCTCCCTAGCAGGAGCACCACTTTTGCTTCATCCATAACTGGCACCCAATGCTTGGTTGGTTAGCCAATGATGGATAAGATTCCCTCAAGGGAGGGGTCGCCTAAGACAGACACAATCACATGGAAGGCCCTCAAGGAAGTACTCAGGGGACCACAGCAAAAGGAGGGTGATGGACCCTCACCCCCCAGCTATCCTGACATAGCCTGAGTCCTCAATCCTTCTGCGAGAAGTTTCCTTATCTCTTGGCTTCATGGCTCTGCTCCATTTAAGCCTGAAACATTGACAGAGAGTGGTGCAGTCCTGTGCTGCATAGGGCGGACTCCCTGGGTGATCAGACATGAGAAAGAATTCATAAAATCCTGTGAAACCTGCTTTGCTAAGAATGCTCTCATTTAAATGATAAGAGTCCAAGCAGGAAATGAGTTTGTCTCCCAAAGTTTTGTAACCCCTTAGCTGACAGACCCTCAGATTAAGCCCTTGGAGTTCTTTGAAATGTTATCTATTGTTTGTTCTTTGCCACCTGACAATGACTGATGAGCTTTATCTGTATTCCTGTGTAAAACAAACCTAATAAAAGCCATTGAGGAAGGGGCTCTTGGCCCTTCTCCTTTGAGAGATCGGCCACCTCTCCTCCCCAAGAAGATCATGTCTTGGTAGTCTTATTCTCATCCATGGCAGATGGTGTGGGGGGGGGGGGCTCTGTGGGTGGAGCTCCCCAACAAGTGAGTTGTGCTGGTCTTCCTGGATGCCACAGGGAGATGCAGGCTGGACTTTGCTTTTATCCCTTCCTATGGTTTTGTGAGGATGGGGGCCAGGTCCAGGCCACACTATTCATAGTTGCCCTGCCTCCAGCCCAGGTGCTCCATGAACTGCTGGACCCCCACTGTCCATGTGCTCCAGGAATGTGTTTTTAATACACCAGTTGTGCCAAGGCCTATGTGATGCACCTCCTCCTTGCTCTTTGTGAGCCCACCATGGTCAGAGTCCACCGCCAGGTAAGCAGCATGAGTCAAGCTTGGGTGTGCAGCTCAAATCAGCCTCGAGGTGAGTGGTGCCTGGAGCAGCCAGAATCAGCCTCAGGGCAAGTGGGCAAATCAGCTACCTGGCAAGCTGCCTAAGTCAAGCTCATGCAGCAGCTTGAATCTGCTGTCGTGTGAGTGACCCAAGCTAAGGATGGCATACTGAGGGCCCAGAGACATATGATAGGTGGCCCAACATCACTAGCCATCAGAGAGGTGCAAATTAAAACCACAATGAGATACCATTTCACACTAGTCAGAATGGCCATCATAACCAAATCAACAAACAATAAGTAAAAGCAAGGATGTGGAGAAAAGGGAACCCTAGTGCACTGTTGGTGGGAATGCAGACTGGTGCAGCCACTGTGGAAAACATGTGGAATTTCCTCAGAAAACTAAAAATGGAACTGCCTTTTGACCTGGCAAACCCACTGTTGGGTTTATACCATCAGAATCCTGAAACACTAATTCAAAAGAACCTATTCACCCCAGTGTTCATAGAAGCACAATTTACACTAGCCAAGTGCTGGAAGCAACCTAAGTGCCCATCAATTAATGAGTGGATAAAGAAGCTATTGTATATTTACAAATATAGTACATTTGTACTACAAGAAAGAAAGAAAGAAAGAAAGAAAGAAAGAAAGAAAGAAAGAAAGAAAGAAGGAGCTCCTCCCCTTTGTGACAGCATGAATGGAACTGGAGAATGTTATGCTAAGTGAAGTAAGCCAGGTGGTGAAAGACAAATACCATATGATCTCACTCATAAGTGGAACTTAGTTGACAAAATAAACAAGCAAGCAAAATATAAATGTGGTACATTTACACAATGGAATTCTATGCAGCAGAAAGAAAGAAGGAGCTCCTACCTTTTGCGACAGCATGGAAGGAATTGGAGGGTATCATGCTAAGCGAAATAAGCCAGGCAGTGAAAGACAAATACCATATGATCTCACCTTTAACAAGAAGCTAATCAACAAAACAAACAAACAAGCATAATATAAACAAAGACACTGAATTTGAGAACAGTCTGACAGTGTCCAGAGTGGGAGGGGAGGGAATTTCAGGGGAAAAGGGGAACGGTTTAGAGCAACAAGTATAAAGGACTCATGGACAAAAACTATGGGGGGTGGAAATGGGAGGAAGGTGGGGAGGGCTGGGGTGGTGGGCTGGGGCGGGGTAAAAAAAAATATATATATAACCAGAGTCGTTGAAATAAAGAAGAAACTGACAGTGACCAGTGGGAGATGGGAGGAAAATAACAGGGGAAAGAAGGGAAAAGGTCATGAAAGAACATGTATAAAGGACCCATGGGCAAAGCCATAGTAGGTTAGGATTGAGGGTGGAGTTGGGAGTGGATGGGGCAGAGGAGAGCGTTGGGTGCGGGGATGGAGAAAACTGCATTTGAAGACCAATTTAAAAATCACAAAAAATTTGCAACTCTCTGATAGCTAGCAATGTTGAGCATCTTTTCATATGTCTCTGGATCCTCTGTATGTCCCCCTTGGAGAAGTGTCTGCCCAATCCTTTGCCCATTTTTTAATTGGGTTGCTTGTCTTCTTAGAATGCAGTCGTGTAAGTTCTTTATATATTTTGGAGATTAAACCCTTGTCTGAGGTATTATTGGAAAATATGTTTTCCAATACAGTTGGTTCTCTTTTTATTTTAATACTGTTCTCTTTAGATGTGCAGAAGCTTTTTATTTTGATGAGATTTCATTTGTTTATTCTTTCCTTTATGTCCCTTGCTTTAGGGGACATATCAGTAAAAATGTTGCTGCGTGAACTATCTGAGATTTTCCTGCCTATGTTCTCCTCTAGGACTTTAATGGTGTCACAGCTTATCTTTAAGTCTTTTATGCACTTTCAATTTATTTTTGTGTATGGTGTAAGTTGGTGCTCGAGTTTCATTTTTTTGCATGTAGCTGTCCAGTTCTCCCAACACCACTTATTGAAGAGGCTATCTTTGCTCCATTTTATGTTGCTGCCCCCTTTGTCAAATATTAATTGACTGTAGAGACTTGGGTTTATTTCTGGGCTCTCTGTTCTGTTCCACTGGTCCACGTGCCTGTTTTTATGCCAGTACCAGGCTGTTTTGATTAGAGTGGCCGTGTAGTACAGTTTGGTATCAAGTATTGTGATCCCTCCTACTTTGCTCTTCTTTCTCAAAATTGCTGCAGCTATTCTGGGTAATTTATGGTTCCATATACATTTTTGAAGTATTTGTTATATCTCTCTGAAATATGCCATTGGTACTTTAATAGGCATTGCATTGAATTTGTAAATTGCTTTGGGTAGTATGGACGTTTTGATGATATTCATTCTTCCAATCCATGAACACGGTATATGCTTCCATTTGTTTGTGTCTTCCTTGATTTCTTTCTTCAGTGTTGTGTAGTTTTCTGCATACAGATCTTTTACCTCCTTGGTTAGGTTTATTCCTAGGTATTTTATTTTTCTTTTTGCTATATCAAATGGGAATGAGATACTTCTTGACACCAGTCAGAATGGCCATCATAATCAAAGCAACAAACAGCAAGTGTTGGAGAGGTTGTGGAGAAAAGGGAACCCTAGTGCACTGTTGGTGGGAGTGCAGATTGGTACATCCACTATGGAAAACAGTATGGAATTTTCTAAGAAAACTAAAAATGGATCTACCTTTTTAGCCAGCAATTCCACTGCTTGGATTATATCCTAAGAACCCTGAAACACCAATCCAAAAGAACCTATGCACTCCTATTTTCATAGCAGCACAATTTACAATAGCCAAGCATTGGAAGCAACCTAGATGCCCATCAGTTAATGAATGGATCAAAAAACTGTGGTACATTTGCACAATGGAATTCTATGCAGCAGAAAGAAAGAAGGAGCTCCTACCCTTTGGGACAGCATGGATGGAACTGGAGAACATCATGCTAAGTGAAATAAGCCAGGGAGTGAAAGACAAATACCATATGATCTCACCTTTAACAGGAACCTAATCAACAAAACAAACAAACAAGCATAATATAAACAAAGACACTGAAATTGAGAACAGGCTGACAGTGACCAGAGGGGAGAGGGGAGGGAATTTCAGGGGGGAAAGAGGAAGGGTTTACAGGAACAAGTATAAAGGACACATGGACAAAAACTATGGTGGGTGTAAATGGGAGGGAAGTGGGGAGGGCTGGGGTGTTGGGCTGGGGTGGGTGTAAAAGACAGAAAACTGTACAAGATAAACAATTAAAATAAAATTAAAAAAATAAATTGTAAAGAAAAAATAAAATAAACATCAATGGTTAAAAAAATCACAAAAAAAATTAAAAACCCTGTAGAATTAATGGAAACAAGCTAAACAGAAAGAAAGGAAAAATATATTAAAAAATGAATAAAGTGCAAGTTCTGAAGGATAGAATGCTGAATTTGTCTCAGCTATTGGTGTTAGCCTTTTGACTTCTTTATGGCTCTGTCTTTGATCTTCACACAGCTCTAGGTCTTATTTCTTACACTGGAAGAAAAGACAAAACATCTCCTATTGACTTTGAACCTGCCAAATGGGTTTTGCTGGTCTTCCTTGATGCTCCAGGCAGAGGGGTACTGGACTCTGTTTTTCCTTTCCTTTCATTCCCTACAGTTGGGGGCTCAGTCTGGGCTACAATAATCACTGGTGCCCAGTTTCCAGCATATGCCCTCAGAACATTGTGCAGCCCACACAATCCACTGAGTATATGTGCCAGGTCAGTGCATATAATCCACCTCATTGAGCAACACTTTGATTAGTCCATGAGGTGCACCGAGTGGGAGCAAATTGTCCTCCTTGTTTGTTGGCCTGGGTGCTGTACCTGTACAAAGTCCCTTATGGGCAGTTCAGTTCCTCTATTGAATTAAGCCTCTGTGGGTGCTACTACTTCTCTGTGTCCCTGCTGCCCACCTTTGACCTTCTGTGAGGCACCCCGAGTGGGAACAAATTGCACCCCCTCCTCCCTCTTTGCTGGCCCAGCTGCTGTGCAGTAAAGTTCCTTGTACAATGAATGAAAGCCTTTTTTGAGTGAATTCCCCTGGTTTGTGGCTGGATGTTTTTAACACATGCCCAGCTTTCTACACAGACAGCTCTCTGACAAGTCCAGAGACTATCTGGGTCACAGCCAATCATGACTCATCTCTTCCCCCATCTCCAGGTCTCACTCAGCTCCCCAGTTTTTCTGATAATGTCTCAGATAGTGACTGCCACTCCAGCAAGGTACACCACCAGCTGTGTGTCTCCTACTTTGTCTTTACCCTCCCCGTGACTTTAACTATCCCAGTGTCTCTTGGCAGGGGTCTGTGAAGTTGCCACTCTGGGAGGGGAGGGCACTGCTACATTGTAATCACTGACCCAGCTCTCCTCCAAAGCTCCTGTGGTAGTTGCAGTATCTAGTATAGGACTCAGGGACCTCCCCATCAACCTGAAAATAGTCTTACCATCCATTTTTAAACATCCTCTGCAACCTTTGGCTTTCAAACTTTCTATCAGCTTGAATTCTGTTGGCTGTCCACTCTGTTTTTTGGAAGATCAGAAGATCAGCTAGGTGTCTCAGTTGGGTACACGAGCAAGTGGGTTTAGCTCCCATCTACCTCACTACCATCTTCTGGCCTTCCAGATACAAAGTTTAAAATAATGGTTATAAAGATGCTCAAGGATATTAGAAGAATGGGTAACCTTGGTGAGAACTTAAACAAAGAGATGGTAAGCATTAAAAATGACATAGAAACCATAAAAAAGAACCAGACAGAAATGAAGGATACAATATCTGAAATGAAAAATATAGTAAGAGGAATCAACAGCAGGTTAGATAAAGCAGAGGATCAAGTCAGTGACTTAGAGGACAAGATAATAGGATCATCCCCAAAAAATGAAAAATAAAAAAGACAACAGAAACAAGGAAAAACTAAGGGACCACTGGTACAACAAGCATAACAATACTGCATCACAGGAATACCAGAAGGTGAAGAAAGTGAGAAAGGGATAGAGAAGCTGTTTGAAGAAATAATGGCTAAAACTTTCCTAAACTTGTGAAGGAAATGGTCACACAAGTTCAGGAAGCACAGAGACTCCTGATCAAGATGAACTGTAAGAGACTCACAACTGAGACACATCATAATTAAAATGAAAAAAGATAAAGACAAAGAGAATCCTAAAGGCAACAGGAGAGACAGTTAATTACCTACAAGGGAGCTCCTATCTGGTTGTCAGCTTATGTCTCAACAGAAACACTTCAGGCCAGAAGGGTTTCGTATGAATTATTCAAAGTGATTAAAAATAAGGACATACAAGCAAGACTAACCAGCAAGACTATCCTTTAAATTAAAGGTAAAATAAAGAGCTTCCAAGACAAAAGAAAGCTAAAGGAGCTCATTACCACCATGCCATTATTGCAAGGAATGTTAAAGGGATTGCTTTAAAAGAAGAAGAAATAGAGAAAAGAGCATAAGCATAAAGAAAAAGTGGAAATAAATAAGTACCTATCTATAACAACCTTCCAGTCAAAAAAGCATAAGGTAGCTGAATGGATAAGAAAACATGACCTTTACATATGCTGTCTATAAGAGACCCCCCCTAGAAACAAATAAGTCAAAAAGGCTTAAAGTGAAGGGATGGAAGAAAATATTCTATGGAAATAGAAACAAACAAACAAACAAACAAACAAACAAACAAAAACTTTGAGAGATAAAAACTTACAAGTGACAAAATAGAACAAAACAAAGGCCATAACAAGAGACAAAGAAGATCATTAAAGAGATTAATTCAACAAGAATATAACACTTGTTATATTGCTGTAAAGGATATAACCCTTGTAAACATATATGTTAACAAGGATATAACCCTTGTTAACATATATGTACTAAATATAGGAGAACCTAAATAAATAAAAAAATCCTGGGGATCTTTAAGGAAATGATTGATAGCAACACAGTCATAGTAGGGGATTTTAACAGCCCGCTGTCATAAATAGATAGATTATCCACACACAAAAAAAAAATCAAAAAGGAAATAGTGATCTTAAACAACACAATAGATTGAATAAATTTAATTGATATATAAAGAATATTTCATCCAGGGGGTTCAAGATGGTGGCATGGTAGGAGGACACAGATTGCACTTCCTCCTGCACCTGGGAGAAAAACCCAGCTGATCTACAGAGGAACAGAGCAGACAGCCAACGATACCACAGCATATATGAAAATAGGAGATCAAAATCTGTAGCAGACATTGGAAAACAAGACGTGGCAGCTGAGCCACCGGAGGCAGCCCTGAGACCCGGACGGAGGCAACCCTGTGACCGGAGGTGGCTTTGCAACTGAGTCGGAAGAGGCCCTGGGACCGGAGGCGACCCTGCAACTAGAGGAGGGGACTCTGTGGAAGACCCGGAGGTCACATCTGTGATCCTGGGGTGAGTGAGCGCAACTCGGGAAACTCTCGGAGCCCACGCCCGTAGCCTTGGGTGAGCGTGTGTGCCCTGTAGGAGACCCGGAGCTCACAGCAATAGACTTGGGGAGGGTTTGATCTGTAAGAGATCCCAGCTGAAACCCATAAACTCTGGAAAGCGTGACCTCTACAGGAGGCTCAGAAATCACACCCAAGGCCCTGCATAGAGAGTGCACCACTAGCCCTGGGGTCAGTGCGCAGCTGGCACTGAGGACAGTAGCCCAAAGCTGACTGAGTGAGGAACAGGGAGAAAAGCGGTAGAAGTTGCCTCACAGCCTGTTACAGACAACAAGACCAGAAATATCAGTTTGGCCTGTTTGAAAATAGCAAGAAATTTTTTTGTTTGTTTGTTTTTTCCAGGGGTTTGTGTGGGTGTGTGTGTTTTGTAGTTTTTTTTTTTTTGTCTCTTTAGTTGGCTTTTTTGTTTCTTTGTTTTTTTCTGGTTTGTTTTTCTTTTTTGTGGGTTTTTTTTTGTTTTGTTTTGATTATATTCTTTTATTATTTCTACCTTTTTTTATCCCTCAATTCCTTTTGCTACTCCTTACTTCTTTCTTGTTTTATTCCTTCTTCCTTTCTTTCCAATTTTGTCTCTCCTTCCTTCCTCTTCTTTTCTTTTCTTTTTTCAGTTTCTTCTTTTCTCTTTTTAAATACCTATGAGTGAGGCAAAAACCCCCCCTAGAACTGTGAAAAAAAACAGAGTTGGAACAAAAGAGGGGGTATCCCAACAGCTGAGACAGTGGAAGCTGTGAACACAAGCATACCTGAAGGAGATGACAGCACTGAATCTCACAGGTATTCCACCACAGAAGTTCACACCATAAACCAAGGGAGTCAGAAAAGATCAATTTAAGAAGCTGAGGCTTACAAGAAGAGTCTCACAAACAATGAGAAGACAAAGAAAAAATCCCCAAATGAAAGAAAAGGAGGAAGCCCCAGATAGAATGCTAAATGAAACAGAGGCAACTCAACTATCAGATAATGAGTTCAAAGAAATGGTTGTCAGGAAGCTCCATGAGCTCTCAATAAGCTTCCAGAAACTACAGGGAAGCTATGATGAACTCACTGCAAACTATATCAACATGAAAAAAGGAAATAGAAACTATCAAAAAAGGCCTAGAGGAAATGAAGAATACAATTTCTGAGCTGAAGAACACAGTAGAAGGAATGAAAAGCAGAATCGATGAAGCAGAGGATAGAATCAGTGACATGGAGGACAAAGTAGAAAAAAGCAGCCAGAAAGACCAAGAAAAGGAAAAGAGGCTCAGAAAGAATGAAGAGGGTTTAAGAGAAATGCAAGACAACATGAAACGTAATAATATCCGTATAATAGGAATACCAGAAGGAGAAGAAGAAGAGCAAGGGATAGAAAACCTATTTGAAAAAGTAATGATGGAAAACTTCCCTAACTTGGTGAGAGAAAAAGTCACACAAATCCAGGAAACACAGAGAGTCCCAATCAAGAGGAACCCAAACAGGCCCACTTCAAGACACATCATCATTAAAATGGCAAACTTCCAAGACAAAGAGAGAATCTTAAAGGCAGCAAGGGAGAAAAAGGAAGTAACATACAAGGGAGCCCTGATAAGGTGAGCAGCTGACTTCTCAATGGAAATGCTCCAAGCCAGAAGAGAATGGAAAGAAATATTCCAAGTAATGAGAACCAAAGGCCTACAACGAAGACTACTTTACCCAGCAAGGCTTTCAATCAAGATAGAAGGCCAAATAAGGAGCTTCCCAGACAAAAGAAGTCTAAAAGAATACACCTCTACCAAACCAGTACTACAAGAGATACTAAAGGGACTGCTTTAAGGAAAGAAAGGAAAAGAGAGAGAGAGAGGAACACAGGTACGAAAATGGCAATGAATCAGTACCTATCAATAGTAACCTTAAATGTAAATGGATTAAATGCTCCAATCAAAAGACGTAGAATAGCTGAATGGATAAGAAAGCATGACCCACACATATGCTGCCTACAAAAGACCCACCTCAGGACAAAAGACCTACACAGACTCAAAGTGAAAGGCTGGAAACAAATTTTCCAAGCAAACGGACAGGAAAAAAAGGCCAGGGTAGCAATACTCATATCAGACAAAATAGACTTCAAAAGAAGAGCTATAAAGAGAGACCTGATAGGTCACTTCATAATACTGAAGAGAAGAATTCGCCAAGAAGACATAAACATTGTAAATATATATGCACCCAACATAGTTGCACCTAAATACATCAAGAAAATCTTAGAGGACTTCAAGAAAGATATTGACAGCAACACAATTATAGTAGGGGATTTTAACACCCCACTGTCAAAAATGGACAGATCTTCCAAACAAAATATCAACAAAGATATTGTGGCATTGAACAATACTCTAGATGAATTGGACTTAGCTGATTATATATAGAGCCCTTCATCCCAAAGAAACTAAATACACATTTTTTTTTTGAAATGCACATGGAACATTTTCAAAGATAGACCACATGATAGGACACAAAACAAGCTTCAACAAATTCAAGAAAATTGAAATCATACCAAGCATTTTCTCCGACCACAGGGACTGAAACTAGAAACCAACTTGATGGGGAAAATCCCCAAACCATCAAAATCATGGAGATTGAATAGCATGCTATTAAACAATGAATGGGTAAAGAATGAAATTAGGGAGGAAATCAAAAAGTTTCTGGAAACAAATGAAAATGAACTCACAACAACCCAAAACTTATGGGACACAATGAAGGCAGTCCTCAGAGGGAAGTTCATAGCAATACAGGCCTACCTAAAGAAGACAGAAACATTTCTAACAAACGACTTAACCCTACACCTACAAGAACTCGAGGAACAACAACAAAGACAGCCCAGGGCAAGTAGAAGGAAGGAAATAACCAAGATCAGAGAAGAATTAAATGACATAGAGACTAAAAGCACAATCCTAAGGATCAATGAATCCAGGAGCTGGTTCTTTGAAAAGATCAACAAAATCGACAAGCCTTTAAGCAGGCTCATCAAGAAAAAAAGAGAGAGGACTCAAATAAACACAATCAGAAATGAAGGAGGAGAGATTACGACTGACACCACAGAAATACAAAGGATTGTAAGAAATTACTATGAAGAACTCTATGCCAAGAAATTTGAAAACCTAGGTGAAATGGGCAGGTTTCTATAAAAATATAATCTACCAAAACTCAAAGAAAAAGAAACAGAAAGCCTGAACAGACCAATAACAGCTGATGAAATTGAAGCAGTAATCAAAAAACTCCCGACACACAAAAGCCCTGGACCAGATGGTTTCACAGGAAAATTCTACAAAACATTTAAGGAAGAGCTAACCCCTATCCTTCACAGACTATTCCAAAAAATCCAAAATGATGGAAGACTCCCTAACTCTTTTTATGAAGCCAGCATCATCCTAATCCCAAAACCAGATAAAGACACAACAAAGAAAGAAAACTTGAGGCCAATATCACCGATGAACATAGACGCTAAAATCCTTAACAAAATATTGGCAAACTCCATCCAACAATACATTAAAAAGATCATACAGACTTCCGGCCAAGATGGAGGCGTAGGCGGACACACTGTGCTTCCTCTCACCACCAAAATTAAGGACAACAAATATTTAGAAACAAGAAAACAACCAGAACTTATAGAAAATTGAACTGTACGGAAGTCCAACAACCATTCATCCAGACCGGTTAGAGGGGCGGAGTCGCAGCGGGAGAAGGTGGAGGTGCGGACCCAGGAACGCAAGCAGCAGTGGCTGGCAGTTCCCAGGTGCACAGGCGGCGGCTGGCGGTCCTTGGGCCCACAGGCAGCAGCTGGCGGACCCCGGGCATAGGGGGGCAACTGTGCAGACCCAGTGGGGCCGCACAAGGTGGCTGGCTGACTGAGCAGGTGGTCTCACATTCGAGCGCGCAGATGGTCCAGGCGGAGGGGAAGTGGAGGAGGGGACTGAATCCAGGAGAGAGCGGAGCGGGCGCCATTGCTCCCTCTCAGGCCCCACCCCCACATACAGCATCATAACCCAGCGACTAGGCTGCCCCGCACTAGGGAGCGCCAGAGGCTCCACTCTTCACTACGTAACAGCACGCGTGCATGCGCAGATAATCCAGGTGAAGGGGAGGCAGCGGAAAGGGCCGGAGTCCAGGACAGAGCGGAGCAGGCACCATTGCTCCTTCTCAGACCCCGCCCCCACCTATAGCGTCACAACCCAGCAACTGGGCTGCCTCACCCTGAGGAACACCTAAGGCTCCACCCCCTCATACGTAATATCTGGGACCAGACTAAAACCAAAACAACAACAACAAAAAAACCCCACCAAAAATGGCTCAAACTGGAAAACAAATAAAAGCCCCAGAGCCAATACCTCTAAGCAGTGAAGAGATAGCCAACCTGTCAGATGCACAGTTCAAAGCACTGGTCATCAAAATGCTCACAGAATTGGTTGATTTTGCTCACAAACTAGATGAAAAAATGCAGGCTACAATCCGTGAAATGAAGGAAGATGCATGGGGAACTGATAGAGATGGAAGGAAAACTGGGACTGAAATCAATGGAGTGGACCAGAAGGAAGAAACTAACAACCAAACAGAAGACGAGGAAGAAACAAGAATTCAAAAAAATGAGGAGAGGCTTAGGAACCTCCGGGACATCTTTAAACGTCCCAACATCCGAATTATAGGCGTCCCAGAAGGGGAAGAAGAACAGCAACGAGCGGAAAACTTATTTGAACAAATAATAAAGGAGAACTTCCCCAATCTGGCAAAGGAAATAGACTACCAGGACGTCCAGGAAGCTCAGAGAGTCCCAAAGAAGTTGGGTCCAAGGAGGAACACACCAAGGCACATTGTAATTACATTAGCCAAGATTAAAATGAAGCAGAGAATTCTAGAAGCAGCAAGGGATAAGGGGACAGTCACCTACAAGGGAGTTCCCATCAGACTGTCAGGTGATTTCTCAAAAGAGACTTTACGGGCAAGAAGGGGCTGGAAAGAAATATTTGAAATCTTGAAAAGCAGGGACCTACATCCAAAATTGCTCTATCCAGCTAAGCTGTCATTTAGAATGGAAGGGAAGATAAAGTGCTTCTCAGATAAGGTCAAGTTGAAGGAGTTCATCATCACCAAGCCCTTATTCTATGAAATGTTAAAGGGACTTATCTAAGAAAAAGAAGATAAAACTATGACAGTGAAAAGACAACAAACTCATAGCTATCAAGAAACACACCTAAAACAAGAGCAAACTAAGCAAACAGCTAGAACAGGAACAGAACCACAGAAATGGAGATCATATGGAGGGTTAGCAACAGGGGCGTGGGAGGAGGAGAGAGGGGGAAAAGGTACAGAGAATGAGTAGCATAGATAATGGGAAAAAAATAGACAGGGGGAGGGCAAGAATAGTATGGGAAATGTAGAAGCTAGAAAACTTATGACCCATGGACATGAACTAAAGGGGGGAATGTGGGTGGGAGAGGGGGAGAATGATGGGGGAGAAATGGGACAACTGTAATAGCATAATCAATAAAATATATTTAAAAAAAGAAAAAAATATAAAAAGATCATACACCATGACCAAGTGGGATTCATCCCAGGGATGCAAGGATGGTTCAACATTCACAAATCAGTAAATGTAATTCATCACTTAAACAAAAGCAAAGACAAAAATCACATGATCATATCAATAGATGTGGAAAAAGCTTTTGATAAAGTACGACACCCATTTATGATAAAAACACTCAGCGAAGTGGGAAAACCTGAATAGAGACCTTCTGCTTTTTGGGCTCAGGCAATCACACCTACTGGATGTCTCACCCAGGCAGGAGTGCCCAACCCAACCAGCTCCAGGGCACTGGAGATGTCAGTGAAAAAGGGGTTCGGGATGATTAACAACCAATGACTCCCAACAGTATGATAGTGAGCTAAGAATTATTTTTCTATGCCACCACGACCTGTCAGACCATCAACTGGAATGTCCCAGGCTCATGTTTTATCCATCTTGGCTTTTGTTTCCAGGTTTGACCATGAGTACATATTCTTGCTCAAAAATTTGACTGTGCTGTAGAAGGTATTTTAGCATGGAAGTCCAGCTCCCTAAGATGGTAGACTGCAGATGCATTCCTGACTTGATGCTGACACCGAACTGAGAGTCATATTCTACAGCCCTCACATTTTTCACATCAGCAGACAAATGCTAATGTGACGAAGTCACTTACCCAAGGTCACGACAGTGAAATTTGAGTGTCTGGACCATCAGGTCCCCTTTCAGCTACCAATAAATAAAATTTTTTGGTAACCATGGACACACAGAAGAAACAGCTTGACCACAATGTGACTGGCACAGAGAGCAGAGGAGACATGAAAGGGCTGGCTGGGCTTCTATGAGTGGCAGCTTAATTGCTGGAGAAATGTGTCATTAGCCGGGAGGTTCCCCCTAAGAAGTATGGGGTCTAAACCTCAAGCTGGGCTCCCTAGTCTACAATACCAGAACTGGAAAGGAACCCAAATAACATCCATCTGTCGAAAGCAGCAGGGTTTCTGTCTGCCAGGAAGAGATGGCTGGAGTGACAGAGAGCCTTTTAAAGGGCCAATGCATAAAATTTCTTTTGCAGCCATTTATGCCAGGCTCCAGCAGAAGGGATAAGAGTAGACTAGAGATGCTTGAGGAGAGACTGGGGATGTTGGTTTGTGGGAGAGAACTGAAGGAGCAACCACCGGGACCCCAGTGCTGAGTCATCCCCCATACTGCAGGAGCCATCTTGCACAAACTGACCACTCCTATCCAAGTGGAATCAGACTGAAGGGAAGCAATAGCTCGACTTGCAAGAATTACTCTGCCCAACACTGTCATGCTTAAGCCTGACTGATGATTACAGAGTGATTAGAATAACAATTGAAGTAGTCAACCACAGACTATGGATCCCTGGTAGTCTCAAAGAGGCTGCCTAAGGCCAGATGGGGACACTATCTGAAATCACCAGAGGAGGATCCAGAAAGAAAAAAACAGTGCATCTGCACAGCAGCATACAAGATATGGTAGGTAGTGTGACTTTCAGTCAGCCAGAGGAAAGTACCCACCAAAGAACAACCAAACAATGATCAAAACTGAATTACAACCAGAGAGCCAACATAAACAGCATAAAGTGCATCAAAAGACCATCAAGTTAAGGAGATCAAGGAGATGGCACCACTGAATCCCACGTGTCACCTAACATAGAAGTTTACACCATGTAGTCAGGGAGTCAACGTATATCAATATAAGAAGCAGAAACAAACAAGAATAGTACCTAAAATGAGAAGATAAAGAAACAACTCCCAACCAAAAGGAAAGGAGGAATACCTAAAAAGAGTGCTGAATTAAATACAGGCAAGTAAACCATCAGATATTGAGTTCAAAATAATAGTTATAGGGAACATCAATGAGCTCAGTGAAAACTGCAAACAACTCTAGGGAAGCTACAAAAAACTTACTGTGAACTACATCAACATGAAAAAGGACATAGACACTATCACTAGGATCCAGGAGAAATACAAATTCTGAATTGAAGAACACAGTAGAAGAAATTAAAAGCAGGTTAGATGAAGCAGAGGATCAAACAGCAAGCTGGAGATAAAAATAGAAAAATTTATCAGACCAAGCAAAAAAATTTTTAAAAGATTCAAAAAGACACAAAACCAAGTGAAAAAAACTCAAAAATGGTTTTAGGGAGCTGTAAGATAACATGAAATCTAATAATATCCATATCACAGGAATACCAGAAGGAGTAGAAGAGGAGCAAGGCATAGAAATCCTGTTTGAAAAAGTAATGATAGAAAGGATTCCTAATTTGATGAGAGAAAAAGTCACAGAAGTCCAGGAAGCACAGAGGGTGAAAATAAGGTGAAAAAAGAGCTACACACACACACACACACACACACACACACACACACATGAACATGTCTCCACCAAACAAGCATTGCAAGATATGCAGAAAGGACTTCTTTAAGAAGATGAAGAAAGAGGTAGGAAACAAGTACAAAGGGGGAAAATGACAATGAGTAAGTACCTATCAATAATAACCTTAAATGTAAATAGATTAAATGCTCCAATCAAAAGACATGGGGTAGGGACTTCCAGCCAAGATGGAGGTGTAGGTAGACACACTGTGCCTCCTTGCACAACCAAAAGAATGACAACAACAATTTAAAACAAAAACACCCAGAACTGACAGAAAATTGAACTGTATGGAAGTCTGACAACCAAGAAGTTAAAGAAACATTCATCCAGATGGGTAGGAGGGGTGGAGACAGGCAGCTGGGCAGAGAGAACTCAAAGCAAGGCAGCTGCTGGAGGACCAGAGAGGCAAGGCAGTGGCTGGCAGACCTGGTGAGGCATCAGCTGGTGGAGCAGGTGGTCCGACATTCAAGTGCAGATGGAGCGGGAGGAGCAACTGGGGAGTAAGGCAGACTGCACAGCCCAAGGTTCCAGGCAGGGGAAATAACACATCAAACCACTGAGTGAAAACACCAGTAGGGGTTGAGGTGGCAGCAGGAGAAATTCCCAGCCTCACAGGAGAGTTCATTGGAGAGACCCACATGGGTCCTAGAATGTACAGAAGCCCACTCACCTGGGAATCAGTACCAGAGGGGCCCACTTTGCTTGTGGGTAGTGGGGAAAGTGACTGAAATCCAGCAGAGACCAGAGCAAGTGCCATTGTTCCCTCTTGAACCCCTTTCCCACATGCAGCATCACAGCACATGGACATGAGTTGTCCTGCCCAGGTGAATACCTAAGGCTCTGCCCCTTACCATGTAACAGGTGCATCAAGATGAAAAAAAAAAAAAATGGCCCAAATGAAAAAACAGATCAAAGCTCCAGAAAAAAAAATACAATAAGCAACAAAGAGATAGCCAAACTATCAGATGCACAGTTCAAAACTTTGGTAATCAGGATGCTCACAGAATTGGTTGAATTTGATAGCAAATTTGATTAAAAAAAATGAACACTATGCTAAATGAAATAAAGGAAAATGTACAAAGAACCAATATTGATGGGAATAAAACTGGGACTCAATTCAATGGTGTGGACAGGAAGGAAGGAAGAAACATCCAATAAGGAAAAAATGAAGAAACAAGAATTCAAAAAATGAGGAAAGGCTTAGGAACCTCCAGGACATCTTTAAATGTTCCAGCATTCTAATTATAGGTGTACCATAAGGGGAAGAGGAAGAGCAACAAGTGGAAAATTTATTTGAACAAATAATAAAGGAGAACTTCCCCAATCTGGCAAAGGAAATAGGGTTTCAGGAAGTTCAGGAAGCTCAGAGAGGCCCAAAGAAGTTGGACCCAAGGAGGAACATGCCAAGGCACATCGTAATTACATTAGCCAAGATTAAAATGAAGGAGAGGATTCTAAAAGCAGCAAGGGACAGTCACCTACAAAGGAGTTCCCACCAGACTGTCAGCTGATTTCTCAAAAGAGACCTTCCAGGCAAGAAGGGGCTGGAAAGAAGTATTCCAAGTCATGAAAGGCAAGGACCTACATCCAAGACTGCTCTGTCCAGCAAAACTTTCATTTAGAATGGAAGGGCAGATAAAGTGCTTCTCAGATAAGGCCAAGTTAAAGGGGTTCATAACCAAGCCCTTATTATATGAAATGTTAAAGAGATTTGTCTAAGACAAATAAGATAAAAAATGAACAGTAAAATGACAGCAAACTTACAGTTGTTAACAACCACACTTAAAACAAAAACAAAAGCAAACTAAGCAAACAACTAGAACAGGAACAGAACCACAGAAATGGAGATCATATGGAGGGTTATCAACAGGGGAGTGGATGGGGAAGAGAGGGGGAAAAGGTACAGAGAATAAGTAGCATAAATGGTAGGTAGAAAATAGACAGGGGAAGGGGAAGAATAGTATGGGAAATGTAGAAGCCAAAGAACTTATATGACCCCTGGACATGAACTGAAGTGCGTGGGAGAGGTTGTGCAGGGTGGAAGGGAGTGAAGGGGGGAAATGGGGCAACTGTGATAGCATAATCAATAAAATATATTTCTAAAAAAGACATAGGGTAACCGAATGGATAAGAAAATATGACCTGCATATTGGCTGTCTACAAGACACCCACATCAGAAGGTCTAAACAGTCTGAAAATGAAGGGGTGGAAAAAAATATTTCAAGCAAATGTACATGAAGAAAAGTTAAGGTAACAATACTTGTATCAGACAAAATAAATTTTGAAACAAAGGTCATAAAAAGAAACAGCAGAGGACACTATACAATACTTAAGGGAACAATCCATCAAGAAGAAAACCTTTCTAAACATCTATGAACCCAACATAGGAGCACAAAAAAATATAAGGAAAATATATAAGGAAAATCTTGGAGGACTTCAAGAAGGATATTGACAGCAACACACTCATAGTAGTGAATTTTAACACCCCACTGTCAACAGTGAACACATCTTCCAAGCAAAGATTCAACAAGGATGTTGTGGCATTGAACAACGTTGTAGATCAAGTGGAGTTTAATATTTACAGAACCTTTCACTTTTTAAGATAGACCACATGGTAGGTCACAAAACAATCCTCAACAAACTCAAGAAAATTGATACAATATCAAGTATTTTCATGGATCACAATGGCTTGAAACTAGAAAATAACCTCAAGGAAAAAACTAAAAAATATTCAAATTCATGGAGACCAAGTAACATGCTATTAAATAATGAATGGGTTAACAATAAGATCAAGTAAGAAATATAAAGGCTCTGGAAACAAATGAAGATGAACACACAACAATCCAAAACCTATGGGTCACAGCAAAAACAGGCCTGAGAGGGAGGTTTGTAGAAATACAGGCCTACCTAAAAAGATAGAAGATTTTCAAATAAAACACCCTAACCTACATTTACAATCACTAGAGGAACAACAACAAACCAAGCCAAGGGTGAGTAGAGGAAGGAAATAATCAAGATCAGAGCAGAATTAAATAGTATAGAGACTAAAAAAATTAAAAGACTAATAAATCTAAGAGATGGTTCTTTGAAAAGATAAAATCAACAAGCCTTTAACCAGATTCACCAACAAAAAAAATAGAACACCCCCAAAATAAAATCAGAAACAAGAGGATAAATTACAAATGATACCATAGAAATACAAGGATTGTAAGAAATTAATACAAACAGCTATATGCCAAGAAACTTAAAAACCTGGGTGATGTGGAAAAATTTCTAGAAACATAATCTTGCAAAATTCAATCAAGAAGAATTACAAAGCCTGAATAGGTGAATAGTAATTAGTGAAATTGAAGCAGTAAAACAAACAAACAAACAAAAATTCTCCTGGCACACAAAAGCCCTGGACTGGATGACTTCACAAGAGAATTGTACCAAACATTTAGGGAAGAGCTAACTGTTATCCTCAAACTGTTCCCAAAAAATTCGAGAAGAGGGAAAACTCCTGGACTCTTTTTATGAGGCCAGCATCATCCTATTCTCCAAATCAGATAAAGACACAAGAAAGAAAGAAAACTACAGGCCAATATCACTAATGAATGTATATTCTAAAATTCTGAACAACATATTGGCTAACTTGATCCAGCAACACGTTAAAAAGATCATACAACATGATCAAGTGGGGATTTATCTCAGGGATGCATAGATGGTACAATATTTGCAAATATTTGCAAATAAATCATTTATTGATAAAGAGATACAAATTAAAACCACAGTGAGATACCACCTCACCTAGGTCTAAATGACCATAATTAACAAATCAACAAACAACAAGTGCTAGTGAGGATGTGGAGGAAAGGGAACCCTAGTGCACTGCTGATGAGAAAGCTGACTGTTGCAGCCACTGTGGAAAACAGTACAGTATTCCCTTAAAAAACTAAAAATGGAACTGTTTTTTGACCCATTGATTCCACTGCTTGGATTTTACTCTAAGAATCCTGAAACACCAATTCAAATGGACCTATGCATCCCAGGTTCATAGCAGTGTTATTTACAGCAGCCAAGTACTGGAGATAGCCTAAGTGCTCATCAGTAAATGAGTGGATAAAACAAACAAACAAACAAACAACAACAACAAAAAAAAAACCCTGTGCTACATTTACACAATGGAATACTATAGAGCAGAAAGAAAGAAGGAACTCATTCCCTTCATGACAGCATGGATGGGACAGGTGAGTATTAAGTTAAGTGAAAGAAGCCTGGTGGCAAAAGACAAATACCATAGATCTCACTTATAAGTGGAACTGAATGAACAAAAGAAAAAAAAAAACAAGCAAAATAGAGGCAGAAGCACTAAAATGAGGAACAAACTAACAGGGAACCAAGGGGGGCAGGGAGGAGGATAAGGTAGGAAAGAAGGGGAAGGATCCAGCTAATAAGCAAGTATAAATGACCCACGGGCATGTACAACAGTGTGAGGATTGACTGTGGGAGTGGGGGGGGCATGGAAGAGTAATGGGGGAAAATTGGTACAACTGAAATAGAACAACAATAAAAGAAAAGAAATAAAACCTGAATAGACCAATAACAACTAATGAAATTGAAGCAGTCCTGGACTAGATCGCTTCACAGTCAAATTTTACCAAACATTCAAAGAAGAACTAACACACTATTCCAAAATTTCAAGAGTAGGAAGACTCCTAATTTCTTTTATGAGGCAAGCATTATCCTAATTCTAAAATGTATAAAGACACTAATAAAAAGGAAATTATAGGCCAATATCCCTGATGCTAAAATCCTTAATAAACTATTAACAAACAGTATCCTGCAATACATTAAAAAACTTATACGCCATGGTCAAGTGGGATAAATCACACAGATACAAGGTTGGTACAACATTTGTAAATCAATGAGTGTGTTACACCAAATAAACAAAATGAAAGATAATGATCACATGATCATATCAATAGACACAGAAAAAGCATTCGATAAAAGTCAGCACCCATTTATGATAAAACTCTCAGCAAAGTTTGGACAGAGAGATTATACCTCAGCATAACAAAGGTTATATATGAAAAACCTACAGCCAAGATCATAGGCAAAACTAAAATCATTTCCCTTAAGGTCAAAACAAGATAGATCTGTTTGCTTTCACTACTCTTATTCAGCATAGTACTGGAGGTCTAAGCCATAGCTAGATTAGACAGATTAGAAGAAGAAATAAAAGGCATTAGATTAGAAGAAGAAATAAAAGGCATTCATATTGTAGATTAGAAGAAGAAATGAAAGGCATTCATATTGTAAAGGAAGAAGTAAAATGGTCATCATTCACAGATGACATGATGCTGTATATAAAACCCCCCAGAAACTCCACAACCAAACTGTTAGAACTAATAAACAATTCTACAAAAAAGCAAGACAAAATTTAACGTACAAGTTCTGGCACAAATAATGCTCCTTTTTATTAAAAAATCTTTTATTACAAAATCATAAGCATGTAGTTCTGTAACAGGCAATATCATACTGAAGCACACCATATGACATCTTAGGTGAAATGTTCATATTAAAACTATAAATTGTTGCACTCATATTATTACCCTACCAACCATACTTAAATAGGTGTTCCTCTGCTGGATCCTGTATAGAAATTGATGGCATTTTTATACACCAATAATAAACTCTCAGAAAGTGAGTCTAAGAAAACAATCACAGTTACTATTGAAACAAAAATAAGGTAACCAAGAATAAATTTAAATGAAGAAGAGACTTGTATTGGAAAGCTATAGAATGCTGAAGAAAAATTGAGGGAGATACAAATAAGTGGAAGCATAAAATGTGTTTATGGATTGAAAGAATTAACATTATTAAAATGTCCATACTATCCAAAGCAATCTATAAATTAAATGCAATTCTTATCAAAATACCAATGTCATATTTCACAGATCTAGAATAAATATTTCAGCAATTTACAGGAATAAAAAAAAGACCCCGAATAGCTTCAGCAATCTCGAGAAAGAAGAACGAAGTTGTAGGTATCATTATATCTGCTATTAAATAATTCTATAAGGCAGTTGTAATCAAAACAGGTTGTTACTGGAATAAGAACAGGCATATAAATCAATGGAACAGTTCAGAGATTAATACATCCACAAATTAGTCTATGCCCTCATTGCCAATTCATATTTGACATAGGAAGCAAGAGCATACAATAGAATAAAGACAATCTGTTCAATAAATTGTATTGGAAAAAATGGACAGCTACATGAAAAAATAAAACTAGATCACTAAGTTATACTATACACAAGAATAAACTCAAAATGGATAAAAAACTTAAATATAAGTCATGAAACAATAAAAATTCTAGAAGGAAACATAGGCAGTAAAATTTTGGATATCTCCCATAGCAATATTTTTGCCAATATTTATTCTAGTGCAAGGAAAACAAAGGAAAAATTAACAAATGGAATTATACCAAATTAAAAGCTTCTACAGAGCTAAAGAAACCATCAACAAAATTAAAAGAAAACCCACTGTATGGGAGAACATATTTGCCAATATATCTGATAAAGGTTTATTTTCTGAAATATATAAAAAAATTCATACAACTCAACACTGGAAAGACAAACAACCCAATTAAAAAACAGTGGAAAATCCCTGAATAGACAGTTCACCAAAGAAGATTTACAGTAGATCAATAGACACAAGAAAAGATGCTCAACATCAGTAATCATCAGAGGTGCAAATTACAGCCACAGTGAGATATCCCCTCTCATCTGCCAGAATGGCTAACATCAATAAATCAACAAATAACAAGTGCTGATGAGGATGTGGAGAAAAGGGAACTTTAGTACTTATGGAGGGAATGCATACTGGTGCAGACATTGTAGAAAAAACAGTATGGCATTTCCACCCAAAATTAAAAATTGAACTCCCTTTTGACCCAACAATTCCACTTCTGGGACTATATCATAAGAAATTCAAAACACCAATACAAAAGAATACAAGTACCCCTATATTCATATTTACAATATCCAAGGTATAGAAATGGAAACAGCCAAGTGCCCATCAGTAGTAGATATGTGGATAAAAAATGTTGTGCTACATTTACATAATGGAATATTACATGGCAGTAAATAAGAAGGAGCTCTTACCTTTTGTTAGAGCATGGGTGGACCTGGAGATTATTATGCTAAGTGAAATAATCTACTCAGTGAAAGACAAATACATAATCTCATTTATATGTGGAATCTAATGAACAAAATAAACTCACAAACAAAATAGAAAGAGGCATAGATACATGGAGCTTACTGACAGTTGTCATAGGGGAAGAAGAGGAGGATTGGAAGAAAGAAGGTGAATAGGGTAGCCATAGAACATATATGCATGACCCATGGACATAGACAACCAGGTGATGATGGCCTGAGAGAGGGGTAAGCAGGGGCTGGGTGGAACTGAGAAGAGGGGGAAAAAGTGGGGACCACTGTAATAGTGTTATAATAAAGAATGCAAAATAAAATAAAATTTAAAAGACGCCCAAGTTGGAAAGAATGAATTAAAACTATTTATAGATGACCAGACTATATACAGAAATATCCAAAAGAATTTACCAAAATGACTAAATGTAATAAATGAGTTCAACAAAGTTGAAGAATATAAGATAAATGCACACAAAAAAATTGTTTCTATATACTAGAAATAAACAATTAAAAATAAATTAGTAAAACAATTCACTTATAATAATGTATAAACAATAAAATACCAGGAATAAAATTAACAAAGGAGACGAAAGACTTGTTCACCAAAAACTGGAACACATTGCCAAAGAAATTAAAGAAAGTTTATACAAATAGAGAAACTTCCAAGTCCATGGACAGGAAAACTTAATGTTGTTAATATGGTAATAGTTATTGTTAAAGTGGTGATACTGTCCAAAATAATCTATAGATTCAATGCTATTCCTATAAAAATCCTGATGGTCTTTTCAGAAATGGAAAATTTGATTCTCAACTTCATGTAAAATTACAAAAGTTCCCAAACAGCCAAAACAATATGTAAAAGTAAATTAAAGTAGGAGAAATCATACTTCCCAATTTAAATACTTAACATAAAGCTACAGTAGTCAGAACAGTGTGGGACTGGCATAAGGATAGACAAAAAGAATAACTAGGACTGATAGTTCATAAATAAACTCAAACACCTGTGGCCAGCTGATTTTCAATAACAGTATCTAGGTCATTTAATGACCTAAGAATCATCCCTTTAATAAATGATGCTGTGACAGGTGAATGACCACATGCAAAAGGATGAAGTTAGACTTCCATCATACACAAAAGAGGTATAAAGATGTGGAAAGGAATCAAATCAAGACTTTTCAGCTCTTCCTAAATTTTGTTTTCCATTTACACAGTCATTCTTATTTTTCATATCAATACCTTTAAAGGTCAAGTTTCATTTTATTGAATAAGTATCATGCATATTATTTACAACCATTGCTTCTTTGTCTGTGACACATTCACATGTTTTAGTTCCAAGTTATGTTGTTGTTACTATTGTTTAAAATCAGAGCAATCCCATGCATTTTATTCCTTATCATGCCTATCTTTCAAATTCTTTGAGAGATACACTCAGCAGCAGTAAAATTTCTCTCTCCTATTTTAATCTCCCTTAGTCAGTAGTCTATGCCTGCTAGGCCAGGAAGTAGACTCTATTTTAGTTCCCTCTTTATAACTTATGTTTTCAAACTGAGTATATACAATGCATGGTCTGTCAAAGAATGTCCGTTGCATGTATTTTATTTTTCCTTTTTCATGAATCACAACTCTTGCAAAGTTCTATTTTGTTAATCTTTACAAAACAGATTTTGGATGAAGTTATTCTTTCTGAAATATTTTGTTGTACTTTTTCATTTTATAAAATTCAGCACTGACTTTTATTCATTTTCTTCTCCTAGTGTCTGCAGTTTCTTTTCTTTTCTTTTCTTTTCTTTTCTTTTCTTATTTATCTCCTTACAGTGACTTTCTGCTTTTCTTTTCCCAAAGTTCTTTATTTTTTTTTATTCACTAATAACAACCCAATTTAAGGTATAATATTTCTCTCTAAGTTCAGCTGTGGCCCCCAACATTTGGTAAACAATTTTCATATCATTGCTTTCTTGATAGTTTGATTTCTCTTTTTATTCTTTGTTCAAAGATTTTATGTGGGTGTGTTTCTTTGTACTCAGGTACTAAGAGGTTTTTAATAAACTCAGTGGTCTCAGAATCTCATTTATCAAGTTTTTCTTCATGGTCAAATAATGAACACTTATTTGTGAAAGTCTTATAAAAAATGTATAGCTTCTATTTGGGAGATACTAGCTTATGTTCACAGCAATTATTTTGTTTGTTGATCATGTTATGTAATTTCTTCATACTTTACTTAAGCTTTGTTGACTACATACATCCTTTTTTTAATCCTCACCCAAGGGTATGTTTATTGATACTTTTACAGAGATAAAGGAAAAAGGGAGAGGAGAGAAAGAAAGGGAAAGAAGGAGAAAGAGAGAGAGACATGGAGGAGAGAAACATCATAGAATCGATGTTGAATTGATTCTACTATAGTAGAATCTATGTCTTCTATATAGAGAGAATTGATGTAGGAAAGAAACATAGATCGGTTGCCTGTGGTACATACCATGACCAAGGATCAAACCCACAACCTAATTATGTGCCCTGACCAGGAATTGAACTTGCAACTTTTGGTGTACAGGATAACACTCCAACAAACTGGGGCACCTGGCCAAGCCTTCATCTATCCATCTTTGAAGAAGGTATAATGTTTTCTGTTATAAATATACTTTTATCACATACAGCAGTTTGCAAAGTTTTCTCATATTTAGCTGCTATATTCTTGCTGCATAGAGACATAAGACAGTTACATTTCTTTTTATGATTACTCAATATCCTTTTTTGTTCTCACTAATGCTTAACCTTAAATGCAAATTATCATTTCAATATATTATGATGTTAATTATATATTAATATATTGCCTTTCATTTTTTCTACTTTTGTGACTTTTTTTGTATTTTATTTTTTTCGTTTAATACTTTCTTGAGGTCCTGAAGATGGCAGCAAGGTAGGTGGGAGCAGAGCCCACTTCCCCCCGCACACAGGTGGAACACCTGCCCAATCTGAGGAAAAGAGGAAACAGCTAATGGTATTCCAGCATATATGAAGGTCGGAGGCCAAAATTGTAGAGGACACTGAAAAACAGATGGGAAGGAGATTGTTGTGGGACAGTAAGGTCCCTGGGACCAGGGCAGGGACCAGGGCTGCTATGGCTGCATGGCTGAGGCCCGCTGGGCCTGTTACAGGAGTCATTGGAAGAGAGCCAGGTCAGTGGCTGCCTCCCCTGCCAAATGGGGAGGATAGAGCAGCACTAGGATGGACCTGGATGCTTAAAGTCACTGGGGAAAATAAAGACAAAGTGGCAGGAGCACAGGGGCAGTGTTTACTCATTGTTACCAGAGAAATTGAGGAGCTGGGTGATGCCTGGAGAAGGGAGAAGAACTGGGCTGTGATGGACTCTGAACCGGAGATTCTCCGGTCTGGTTGGAAAGTTGGGCTGTGTGAGAGGCTGGGTGCTTATTGGGAGCAGCAGGCTTGAATAGAAGGATTTTGTTCAAAAAAGAGATTTTAAGTGGCTGATTATGGAGTCCTCCCACAGAGGCTGACTCTGCCACCCTAGCCATGCTCCTGCAGATGCTGCAGCTTCTGCCGCACCCCTACCACTGCAGTGGTGGAGGCTGTGTCCCCACTGCCACTGCAACCTCCACCATACACCTGCCCCTGCCACCACAGCAGCTATACCCCTGGCCCCACTCACAAGGCAGGACTGACTTGCTAAGAGGAAGAAAGAGGTGCCCCCAGCAGAGGAGAACAGCAGGGCTCAAGGAGTTAACAGTTTCCAGAAAAACTTAACTCAGGGAGGAACTGAACTACCCTGAAGAGACTTCCAGAGTGCCTAGCACCTAGGACAGTAAAGAGCTAGAAGGTGGTGTGTGAGTTGCTCCTAATTGCTGCACCTCAAACATAGCACAATTGGTGGATTGAGGAGGCCTGGGGTGCCTGGCACTGAACTGAGGAAAGGGCTGGAGGCTGGGTGACTGTGAAGATTGCGGCCCAGACCTGGCCCCCATCCTCTCAAAACCATAGGAAGGGAGAAAAGAGAAACCCAACCCCCCAGGCATGTTACAGCCAGGAAGACCAGCAGACCTTGGTCAGCTTAAGGTCAGGAAGAGGCTTTTATATTTATATATATATTTTTCTTTTTATTTATTTTATTTTTAAAAATTTTCCCCAAGTGAGACAATAAGACCCACAGCTGTGAAAGGACCAGAGTCAGACCCAAGGAAGGATCACAAGCCTAATCCCAACAATTCAGAAACTGAGACAAATTTCACTTAGCTATTCCAGAGAACTTACATGTTATTGTTTAATTGTATTATTATTATTTCATTTTTTTACTTCCTTTTTTTAAATTTCTCTTCTTTCTATTTAACTTTCTTCATTTAATTGCCTGTTTAATTGCATTGTTTCACTGGTTTTCCTTGTTTTCTCTTTCATAGTGTACTTTTAATTTTCCATCTTTTGCTTTAGTTGTGTTCTAATAACACACTACTCTAGGTCATGTACTTCCCATTCTTGTTATTCAGATCATCAATTCTGTCATATGATTGTTGTTCTACTATTATAGATAACAACTGTTGTTCCATACAATAATTAATATAAATACTACACAGCACACATCCCAGATTTTAACCCATTTCAATGTCTTCTGGAACTTAATTACTGATGCGGTTAACACTATTCTCTTGCAAATTATGCCTATTTTCTATCCTTTACTCTCACTATACACCATAATCTGACCTACCACAGGCTCGCTGCTTTCTGGATTCAACTCAAAATCCTTTCTCCCTTCTAACATGAGTCATATCTCTTTTCTACCCTTTCTAAAAACTGGCTAGTTGGGTGAAATATCATGGTTAACTCTATACTTATCAAAAGGACCTCCTATCTCTCCTCTACAGGTTGGTACTTTAAAACCCATAGAATACACTCCCACTATCTTAATCCATTTTGCCTTCCCCCTTGAATGGATCACAAAAAAGAGGAGCTGGGAGCTCTGAACACCAATACACCTACTGGAAGAGAGAACCCACCAACAAAGGAACCACCAACAGATAATAATAAAAGAAGCCACACTAACCTCTGCCCAGAACCAATCTGGAATTACAACTAAATGATAGAGAAATTATCCAGAACAAACAACTGAACAACAGGGAGAGAGAAGCATCAAAACCTTGGACAGACAGAAGAACCAGCTCCAACACAACCTGTCTGCATCTGCACAACAGCATACAAAATGTGGTGAGTGGAGTGATGCTCAGTTAACCAGCTGGAAGGAAAAACCCAATAAGAAAGACCCAACAACAATCAAAACCCAAATACAACCAGAGAGCCAACACAAATGACAGACCAACAGCAGCAAGTTCAGGAGGTCAAGGAGACCACACCACTGAATCTCACAGGTCTGCTACCATAGAAGTTCACACGACAAAGCCAAGGAGTCAGAACAGATCAGTTTAAGAAGCAGAGGCTAATGAGAAGTGTCTCACAAACAATGGGAAGACAAAGAAACAAACCCTAAATGAAAGAAAAGGAGGAAGCCTCAGAAAGAATGCTAAAGAAAGTAGAGGCAAGTCAGCTACCAGATATTGAGTTCAAAACAATGGTTATAAAGAAGGTCAATGAGCTCACAGAGAATTACCAAAAACTACATGGAAACTACAATGAATTCACTTCAAACTATATCAACATGAAAAAGGGAAAAAAACTATCAACAAGTAGAATAGAAGAAGAATAAAATTTCTGAATTGAAGAACAGAGTGGAAGGAATCAATAGCAGACTGGATGAATCAGAGGATCCAATCAGTAGTTGGAGGACAAGGTAGAAAAAAACACCCAGAAAGAGCAAGAAAAGGTAAAGAGACTCAGAAAGAATGAAGAGATGGTAAGGAAACTCCAGGACAACGTGAAATGCAATCATATCTGTGTAATAGGGACACCAAAGGTGAGGAAGAAGAGCAAGGGATAGAAAAACAGAAAAAGTAAAGATGGAAAACTTCCCTAATTTGATGTCAGAAAAAGTCACACAAATTTAGGAAACACAGAATGTCCCAATGAAGAGGAACCTAAAGAGGCCCACTTCAAGATACATCATATTAAAATGGCAAAATTCCAAGACAAAGAGACAATCTTAAATGCAGCAAGGGAGAAAAAGGAAGTAACATACAAGGGAGCCCCGATAAGGTTAGCAACTGACTTCTCAATGGAAACGCTCCAAGCCAGAAGACAATGGCAAGAAATATTCCAAGTAATGAGAACCAAAGGCCTACAACCAAGACTACTTTATCCAGCAAGGCTTTCTTTTTTTTTTTCTTTTTTTTTTTTTGATTTTTTTAAAATATATTTTATTGATTATGCTATTACAGTTGTCCCATTTCTCCCCCATCATTCCCCTCCACCCTACCCACCCTCTCCCACCCACATTACCCCCTTTAGTTCATGTCTAATTAGACAAGCAGGCTCATCAAGAAAAAAAGAGAGAGGACCCAAATAACACAATCAGAAATGAAAGAGGAGAGATTACAACTAATACCACAGAAATACAAAATACTGTCAGTAATTACTATGAAAAACTATATGCCAAGAAATTTGAAACCCTAGGTGAAATGGACAAGTTTCTAGAAAAATATAATCTTCCAAAGCTGAATGATGAAGCAGAAACCCTCAACAAACCAATAATAGCTGATGAAATTGAAGTAGTAATCAAAAAACTTCCAACACACAAAACCCTCGACTGGACACTTTCACAGGAGAATTCTACAAAGCATTTAAGGAAGAGCTAAACCCTATCCTCCACAGATTATTCCAAAATATCCAAGAAAACAGAAGACTCCCAAACTCTTTTTATAAAGCCCACTTCATCCTAATCCCAAATCTAGATAATGACATAACAAAGGAAAAAAAAAAAAACTTCAGGCCAATATTGCTAATGACTATAGACACTAAAATCCTCAAGAAAATATTGGCAAACCACCTCCAGTAATACATTAAAAAGATCGTACCTCATAATCAAATGGAATTCATCCCAGGGATGTAAGGATGGTACAGTATTCCCAAATCAATAAACATAATATATGACAAAAAGAGAAGGAAAGACAAAAATCACATGATCATATCAATAGATGCGGAAAAAGCATTTGATAAGGTATAGCACCCATTTATGATAAAAATACTCAGCAAAGTGCTAATAGAGGGAGCATTTGTCAACACAATAAAGGCCATAAGTGAGAGAGCTATAGCTAACATCATACTCAATGGAGAAAAAGTAAAAGCTTTCCCACTAAGACCAGGAACACACAAGAATATCTGCTTTCACCACTCCTATTCAACATAGTATTGGAAGTCCTAGCCACAGCCATCAGACAACAAAAAGAAATAAAATACATCCATATTGAAAAGGAGGAAGCAAACTGTCATTTTTTGCATGCAACATGATAGTGTACATAGAAAATACTATAGATTCTACCAAAAAACTGCTCAACCTAATAAGTGAATTTGGGGAAACAGCAAGATACAAAGTCAATATTCTGAAATCAAAGGCATTTGTGTACACCAACAATGAAATATCAGAAACAGATATCAGAAAATATTTCATTTGACATAGCAAAAAAAAAAAAAAAAAAAAGTACCTAAGAATAAACTGAACCAAGGAGGTAAAAGTCATGTACACAGAAAACAACAAACACTAAAGAAAGAAATTAAGGAAGATACAAACAAATTGAAGCATGTACCATATTCATGGATTGGATGAATTAACATCATCAAATTTTCACACTACTGAAAGCAATTTATAGATTCAATGCAGTCTCTATTAAACTACCAATGACATATATCACAGATATAGAAAAAAAATTCAAAAATTTATATGGAACCATAAATGACCCCTAATACTCATAGCAATTTTGAGAAAGAAAGACAAAGTAGGAGGGATCACAATACCTCATATCAAACTATATTACAAGGCCACTGTAATCAAAACAGCCTGGTACTCGCATAAAAACACACATATTCCCTAATGAAACAGAATAAAAGCCAAGAAATAAACCCAAGTCTCTATCGTCAATTTGTATTTGAAGACTCTTGTTGTTAGCCTCAACTTCTTAAATTGATCTGTTCTGGCTCCCTGGGTTTGTGGTATGACCTTCTGTGGTAGAATATCTGTGAGATTCAGTGGTGGATTCTCCTTCGGATATACTGTTGTTCACAGCTTCCACTGTCTCATCAGCTGGGATACCCTCTTTTTGGGGCCAACTCTGTTTTTTTCACAGTTCCTGGCTTGTTTCTTTGTTTGTTTTGTCTCACTCGTGGGTATTTAAAAGGAGAAGAGGGGGAAAAATGAAAAAAGAAGAACGAAGGAAAAAGAGGAAGGTAGAAGAGATAGAATTGGAAAGAAAGGAAGAGGGAATGAAACAAGAAAGAAAGAGAGGCAAAAGGAGTTGGGGATTAAAGAAGAAGATAAAAATAATAAAGAAGGAATCATTAAAAACACTGCTAGGACTATATCCTAAGAACCCTGAAATACCAATCCAAAAGAACCTATCCACCCCTATGTTTATAGCAGCACGATTTACAATAGCCAAGTGTTGGAAGCAACCTAGATGCCCATCAGTAAATGAATGGATCAAAAAACTGTGGTACATTTACACAATGGAATTCTACTCAGCAGAAAGAAAGAAGGAGCTCCTACCCTTTGGGACAGCATGGATGGAACTGGAGAGCATTTTGCTAAGTGAAATAAGCCAGGCAGTGAAAGACAAATACCATATGATCTCACCTTTAACAGGAATCTAACCAACAAAACAAAGAAACAAGCATAATATAACCAAAGACATTGAAATTGAGAACGGGCTGAAAGTCACCAGAGGGGAGAAGGGAGGGAATTTCAGGGGAAAAGGGGAAGGATTTACAGGAAGAAGTATAAAGGACACATGGACAAAAAATATGGGGAGTGGAAATGGGATGGAGGTGGGGAGGGCTGGGGTGGTGGGTTGGGGTGAGAATAAAAGACAGAAAACTGTACAAGATCAACAATTAAAATAAAAATTGGAAAAAAATAAATATAAAAATCTAAAAAAAATAAATAAAATAAAATAACAAAAAAAATTTTTGTATTTGACAAAGGAGGCAGCAGCATAAAATGGAGTAATAATGCCCTCTTCAACAAATGGTGTTGTGATACCTGGACAGCTACATGCCAAAAAATGAAACTTCATCACGAACTTACACCATACACAAAAATAAATTCAAGGTAGATAAAAGAATTGAACATAAGATGTGACACCATAAAAGTCCTTCAGGAGAACCTAGGTAGGAAAATCTCAGGTATTCTATGCAGCAATATTTTCACATGTATATCTTAGAGAAAGAGATGTAAAGAAAGAATAAACATACGGGATCTCATCAAAATAAAAAGCTTCTGCATGGCCAAAAAAAGACAGCATGATAATGAAAAGAGTAGCAACTGTATGGGAAATCATATTTGCCAATGATACCCTGAACCAGGGTTTCATCTCCAAAATATATAAAGAACTAAACAACTCCACTCCAGGAAGACAAACAATCAAACTAAAAAATGGGTAAAAGACCTGAAGAGACACTTCTGCAAAGGGGACATGCAGAGGGACCAGAGACATATGAAAAGATGCTCAGCATTGCTAGCCATCAGAGAGCTGCAAGTTAAAACCACATTGAGATACCACTTCACACCCATGGCCATCATAAACAAATCAACAAACAAGTGTAGAGGATGTGGAGAAAAAGGACCCTTAGTTCACTATTGGTGGGAATGCAGACTAGTGCAGCCACTGTGGAAAACAGTATGGAATTTTCTCAGTACACTTAAAATAGAACTGCCTTTTGACCTGATAATCCCACTGCTAGGATTATATTTTAAGAACCCTGAAACACCAATCCAAAAGAACCTATGCACCCCAGTGTTCATAGCAGCAAAATTTGAAATAGCCAAGTGCTGGAAGCAACCTAAGTGCCCATCAGTAAATGGGTGGGTCAAAAAAAAAAAAAAAAAAAAACATGGTACAGTTACATATTGGAATGCTTGGCAACAGAAAGAAGGAAGGAGCTCCTACCGTTTGTAACAGCATGGATGGAACTGGAGAGCACTATGCTAAATGAAATAACCCAGGCAGTGAAAGACAAATACCGTATGATCTCATCTTTAAGTGGAAAGTAATCAACCAAACAAATAAGCATGGAAATAATAACCAGTCACATTGAAAGTAAGATCAAAGGAACAGTAACCAGAGGGGAGACGGGAGGGGATGATGGGAGGAAAGGGGGGAACTGTTTTCAGGAACAAGTATAAAGGACTCATGGACAAAACCAAGGGCGAGGTTGAATCAGGGAAGGGAGGTGGGGATGGCTGGGCTGGAGGGGGTTGGAGGGAGTAAATGTAGACCATTGTACTTGAACAACAATAAAACAATTTTAAGAAAGTACATTGTACTTTTAATATATTAAAATCATAAATGTCTTGTATAAAATTCCTACATACTTGAAACCCCTTCTAAATTGAGTTTTTTCCCAATAAATGTGTATATGTGTACATATTACAAATCCCTTGCCATGTTCACAGCACACACAGTTTATTATAATTCAAAAGCAGTAACACTCATTAGCATAAAAGAAGACAAAACTAATGGCAGATTTAGATTTTTTTGGTAAATGAGAGGGAAGTTTTTGAGATATTTGAAATAACATAATCTCTCTTACTGTATACAAACTACTGAATAATTTTGCTAAATTTTATAACCTAGCCAACATTTTAGAGGTAAGAAATTTTTTGTTTTGTTTTTTACACTAACCTTTTATATTTAAGTCAAGGTCATCCCTCCAGTAGTAACATATACATCTAATTTATATAAAAGATCACTAAAGAAGCTTGTGGAATATCTTTCCTTCACTATCCTGGGTTTGATATGGAGCAGTTTCGTGTGAAGAGAATTCAAGATTTAAGTGAGCTCTTGAGGTCTTTTCTCTGAACTTTTAAGATATGGTAAGTGGGTTTCAGTACAGATTCCAACCACCAAAGAAATCCAGGACAAGTTTTAAAGAAATGAGACACAGTAAAAGCTGGTTGTTTTGCTCTGTCTTTTCCCTGTGTCTTGAGTCTATCTCTTCTTTGTTTGTCTCTCTCTTTCTTTCTTTTTATTTGTCTTTATCCCTTTATCTACATCTTCTCAGAGCATAGTCTGTTTTCCTGACTCTTTTTCCAAAGCATTTTTGTTGCATTCATGTATTTACTGCTTTTACAAAAAAAGCAGTAAACAAAACTTCAGATATAATTTTTTAATGTGACTGAAAGGAAGATGACAAAGTCATGCATAAAAGAAACAATACTTTCTACTTCTTCCAATAATCTGAAAATTCACCCATCAATGGTGTGTTGCTTCCATATTTTGGATACTGTAAATAATGCCACAATAAAAATACTGTGGACAAAAAAGAAAGTGGCCACATACTTAAACTGACAATCTCAGGGGAGGCCTGCATGGTGGTTTTACAAACTCAGAAACCTAAAGTAATCACATAGGATGGTCTGAAATTAAAACTTTCTGACTAAAAGCGAGTCATGATGAGTAGTCATGTCTAAGGCTGGTTTGTTCCCTACAGAAGTCAATCTCTACTTTAACTGAGCCTGTCTGGTGTCTTTTTGCATCTACAATACTATACTTATGGAATGTTAAAGTAATTTCTTTTTTTTTGGATGCCTCACTGCACCAGATACCACAAATCCCCTCCTTGCTATTATTATGTTAATTAACTGTTAACTGTCCTATACCCACCTATGTGGGTAAAAAAAAAAGTATGTGTCTATTTGTTTTACTTTTTGTCCAACCCCAGAGATTACCCTGCATTGCTTTTTCCTGCCTCCTTAACCTACCACCAGTGAATTTCATGTAACTTCCTTATGTTTATTCCTTTGATTGTAATATATAAAATAAGGTGCAAAACTGCCATTCTCTTAATGGCAGTTTCCTTAGTCCTTTGAGATTTTGCTTCCCAGCAATTGTCATCAATTTGGATCAAATAAACACAAAGAAATCCTTACAGATTTGGATATTTCTTATATCAAAAACAGAGGTGCATATGTCTAGTTGAACTAGTGTTTTTATATTCCTGAGGTAAATACTCAAAAGAGGAATTGCTGGATCATATGTTAGTTTTATGTTTAATTATTTGAGAAACCTTCATACTGTATTCCATTGTGGCTGTACCACTTTATGTTCTCACCAACAGTGCACAAGGACTTCCCTTTCTCTACATCCTCCCCAACACTTTTTACTTCTTGTCCCTTTGATGATAGCCACCTGAACAGGTGTGAGATGACATTTCATTTTGCTGTTGACTTGTATTTCCCTAAAGATTAGTGATTTGGAGCATTTTTTTTTCATGTGCCTGTTGATTATCTGTATATCTTCCTTGGTAAATTGTCTATTCAGGTACTATGCCTATTTCTAAATTAAGGTGTTTGTTTTGTTGTTGTTGAATTGTATCAGTTATTTATGTTTTTGAAATTAACTCCTTATTGGAGTTAATTTCATTTAGAGTTATTGGAGTTAATTTCATTTGGAGTTATTGGAGTTAACATCATTTTGCAAATACCTTCTCCAATTCAGTTGGTTGCCATCACAATTCCAGATTTCAAACTATACTTCAAAACTATAGTAATTAAAACAGTATGGTATGGGCAGAAAACAGGACACACAGACCAATGGTACAAACTTGAGAACTCAAAATAAACCCATTTATATGTGAACAACTAAGTTATGACAAAGGAGTAAGGAATATACAATGGAAAATTTTTCTTTAATGAATGATGTTAGGATAACTGGACTGTCACATGCAAAAGAATAAAAGTAGATTGTTGTCTGACATTGTACACAAAAAATAACTCAAAATGGGACATCCAGCCAAGACGGAGGCATAGGTAGACACACTGTGCCTCCTTGCATAATCAAAAGAAGGACAACAACAAATTAAAAACAAAAACCAACCAGAACTTACAGAAAAATCAAACTGTATGGAAGTCCAACAACCAAGGAGTTAAAAAAGAAACATTCATCTAGACCAGTAGGAGGGTCAGAGACAGGCAGCCAGGTGGAGAGGACTCATGGCAAGGCAGCAAGTGGTGGACCCAGCAAGGCAGCAGATTGCAGACTAGGTGGTCCCACATTTGCATGCAGATAAACTTGGAAGAAAAACTGGAGAGTGAGATAGATCACACAATCCAGAGTTCAAGCATAAATCCTCAAATTCCTGATTGAAAACAGCAGTAGGGGTTGCAGCAACAGTGTGAGAAACTCCCAGCCTCACAGGAGAGTTCATTGGAGAGAACAACGGGGTCCTAGAATGTACAAAAGCCCACCCACCTGGGAATCAGCACCAGAAGGGCTCAATTTGATTGTGGGTAGCAGGGAAAGTGACTGAAAACCGGCAGAAAGCAGAGCAAGCAGCATTGTTCCTTCTCAGACCCCTCCTCCATATACAGCATCACAATGCAGCAATGTGGGTTGCCCTGCCCTGGTGAACACCTAAGCCTCTACCCCTTACCATGTAACAGGTGTGCCAAAAAAAATAAACAAACAAAAGGTCCAAATGAAAGAACAGATCAAAGCTCCAGAAAAAAATACAACTAAGTGATGAAGAGATAGCCAACCCCTCAGATGCACAGTTCAAAGCTCTGGTGATCAGGATGCTCACGGAATTGGTTGAAAATTAGATGAAAAAATGAAGGCTGTGCTAAGTGAAATAAAGGAAAATGTATAGGGAACCAACAGTGATGGGAAGGAAACTGGGACTCAAATCAACAGTGTGGACTGGAAGCAAGAAAGAAACATCCAACCAGAAAAGAATGAAGAAACAGGAATTCAAAAAAAATGAGGAGAGGCTTAGAAACCTCCAGGACATCTTTAAATGTTCCAACATCTGAATCATAGGGGTACCAGAAGGAGAAGAGGAGGAGCAAGAAATTGAAATTTTATTTGAACAAATAATGGACAACTTCCTCAATCTGGCAAAGGAAATAGGCTTCCAGGAAGTTCAGGAAGCTCAAAGAGTCCCAAAGAAGTTGGACCCAAGGAAGAACACACCAAGACACATCATAATTACATTAACCAAGATTAACCATAAGGAGAGAATCTTAAAAGCAGCAAGAGAAGAGGAAACAGTTACCTACAAAGGAGTTACCATAAGACTATCAGCTGATTTCTCAAAAGAAACCTCGCAGGCAAGAAGGAGCTGGAAAGAAGTATTCAAAGTCATGAAAAGGAAGGATCTACATCTAAAATTGCTCTATCCAGCAAAGCTTTCATTTAGAATGTAAGGGCAGATAAAGTACTTCTCAGATAAGGTCAAGTTAAAGTAGTTCATCATCACCAAGCCCTTATTATGTGAAAGATTAATGGGACTTATCCAAGAAACAGAAAAAAAAATATGAACAGTAAAATGACAACAAACTCATAGTTATTAACAACCACACCTAAAACAAAAACAAACTAAGCAAACAACTAGAACAGGAACAGAACCACAGAAATGGAGATCACATGGAGGATTATCAGTAGGGCAGTGGGTGGAGAAAGAAGGGAGAAATGTACAAAGTGTAAGTAGCATAAATGATAGGTAGAAGATAGACAGGTGGAGGTTAAGAATAGTATAGGAAATGTAGAAGCCAAGGAACTTATATATATATGACACATGGACATGAACCAAAGGGGGGAATGTGGGTAGGAGGGAGTTCACAGGGTGGAGGGGAATAAAGGTGGGAAAATGGGACAACTGTCATAGCATAATCAATAAAACATATTAAAAAGAGGGAAATAAAAGAAAAGCAACAAGAACACAAAAAATAACTCAAAATGGATTAAAAATTTGAATGTAAGACCTGAAACAATATGTAGAAGAAAACATAGGCTGTAAGCTTCTGGACATTGCTTTTGGTATATTTTAATAAATTTGACTCCAAAGGCAAGGGAAGCAAAAACAAAAATAAACAAATGGGACTACATCAAACTAAAACCTCCTGCACAGCAAAGCAAACCATCAACAAAAGAAGAATCTGGTAATTGTCATGAAGCATATAACAATAGGGTTTATGATGTTGTTTTACAAAGGTAAATCCAGCCAGAGCCAGGATCTAGGGCTAAGGAAGAGTAGGTGTTTGGGAAAATTGATGAAATCTCATTTCCTCTTCCCCCCACAAGGATGCTCACTAACTTGAAAAATCTAGGAGATCTTCAGAAGAGGAAAGTCAGTACCTGGGCAGGGGGGTATTATATATTTCTTTACAATAGAAGATGGGGATACAAGGTCATAAAATGTGGAAAACTGGTTGGGAATGGGCAACCTTGATGATGTAAAGTCTTGGAATGATGCTACAAGTGAGGTGAGCATCTATCTTGAAATCTTGATAAATTTAGAACATTCCTTCCCCCAATCCCCACAATCAACTATTTTACAGGTTCATGGCTTATTTTTCTGAAGCAAGTATCTTGTTTATTTTTGGTTCATTATCAGTATTTATCACAGGTACAGAAATGTTTTTTTGGATTCATTTCTTACCTGGATCATTTTGTCATATATGCATCTCATTATGTGAAATATAGTTATTTTCTTACATTACTGGACTTTACTATTACAGTAAAAACTTTATAGCACATTATTTATTATCATGATAAATATTTTACCTGGTAGAAATTTTAAGGCAAATATCAGACAGAAGGATAATATAATAACAAAAACACTTAAAAACATCCCTTTATTCACCTGTTAATGAAGCACTGTGATCACAGAGTTAAAAAGATGACAGGAAATTCTTGGCACTTGAGGTGATTCCTGGCAGGTGGGGCTGGCGTCATGTCATAGTAATATTATTTTGTGATGGATGGGAATGGATGATACTGAACACTCTTGTGAGGATGATCTGTTTGGGATGGCTGTTCCCCTCACTGCAAGCCATTGTGGGATACTATGCTGACTCCTGCTGGCCTCAGGGGTCAGCAGGAGTATTCCCTGTTTTTGTGAAACCTGTGTGTCAATGTATAACAGCTTTCAGATATGTAAACTACTAAACCAAGTTAATTACTCAAGAATAAATACACAGAGATGGCGGCATGGTAGGAGGACGCAGATTGCCCTTCCTCCTGCACATGGGAGAAAAACCTAACTGATCTACAGAGGAACAGAGCAGACAGCCAACAATACCACAGTATATATGAAAATAGGAGATCAAAATCTGTAGCAGACATTGGAAAACTAGATGTGGCAGCCGACAACCAGAGGCGGCTCTACAACTCACCAGAGGCGGCCAGGTGACCCGAGGGGGCTCTGCAACCAGGTCGGAAGCGGCCCTGGGGACAGAGGCAACCCTGCAACTACAGAAGGGGACTCTGTGGAAGACCCGGAGCTCACATCTGTGATCCTGGGGTGAGTGCGCGCAACTCGGGAAACTCGAGGAGCCCACGCCCGTAGTCTCAGGTGGGCGCTCGCGCCCTGTAGGAGACCCGGAGCTCACAGCAATAGGCTCGGGGAGGGATGGATCTCTAAGAGATTCCAGCTGAAACCCATAAACTCTGGAAAGCACACCCTCTGCAGGAGGCTCAGAAATCACATCCAAGACCCTGCATGGAGAGTGCGCCATTAGCCCTGGGGTCAGTGCTCAGCTGGCACTGAGGACAGTAGCCCAAAGCTGACTGAGTGAGGAACAGGGAAAAAAGCGGTACGAGTGGCCTCACAGCCTGCTACAGCCAGCAAGTCCAGAAAATCCAGTTTGACCTGTTTGAAAATAGCAAGAGATTTTTTTTCTTTTTCTTTTTTTTCCCTTGGTTTTTGGGTGTTTTGTTTTGTGGTTTTTTAGGATAGTTGTTTTTGTTTAGTTAGTTTGTTTGTTTGTTTTGATTTGTTTTTCGTTTTTGTGGGGTTCTTTTTCTTTTGTTTTGATTATATATTATTTATTTATTTCTTACTTCTACCTTTTTTATCCCTCAATTCCTTTTGCTTCTCTTTACTTCTTTCTGGCTTTATTCCTTCTTCCTTTCTTTCCAATTCTATCTCTCCTTCCTTCCTCTTTTTTTTCCTCTCTTCTTTTTTCACTTTATTCTTTTCTCTTTTTAAATACCCACAAGTGAGGCAAAAAAATCATAGAACTGTGAAAAAACCAGAGTTGGACCAAAAGAGGGGGTATTCCAACAGCTGAGACACTGGAAGCTCTGAACACCAGGATACCTGAAGGAGACTACACCACTGAATCTCACAGGTATTCCATCACAGAAGTTCACACCATAAACCCAGGTAGCCAGAACAGATCAATTTAAGAAGCTGAGGTTTACAAGAAGAGTCTCACAAACAATGAGAAGACAAAGAAACAATCCCCAAATGAAAGAAATGGAGGGAGCCCCAGAAAGAATGCTAAATGAAACAGAGGCAACTCAACTATCAGATAAGGAGTTCAAAGAAATGGTTGTCAGGAAGCACTATGAGCTCTCAATGAGCTACCAGAAACTAAAGGGAAGCTATGATGAATTCACTGAAAACTATATCAACATGAAAAAAGGAAATAGAAACTATCAAAAAAGGCTTAGAGGAAATGAAGAATACAATTTCTGAGCTGAAGAACAAAGATGAAGGAATGAAAAGCAGAATCGATGAAGCAGAGGATAGAATCAGTGACATGGAGGACAAAGTAGAAAAAAGCAGCCAGAAAGACCAAGAAAAGGAAAAGAGGCTCAGAAAGAATGAAGAGGGGTTAAGAGAAATGCAAGACAACATGAAACGTAATAATATCCGTATAATAGGAATACCAGAAGGAGAAGAAGAAGAGCAAGGGATAGAAAACCTATTTGAAAAAATAATGATGGAAAACTTCCCTAACTTGGTGAGAGAAAAAGTCACACAAATCCAGGAAACACAGAGAGTCCCAAGCAAGAGGAACCCAAACAGGCCCACTTCAAGACACATCATCATTAAAATGGCAAACTTCCAAGACAAAGAGAGAATCTTAAAGGCAGCAAGGGAGAAACAGGAAGTAACATACAAGGGAGCCCTGATAAGGTTAGCAGCTGACTTCTCAATGGAAATGCTCCAAGCCAGAAGACAATGGCAAGAAATATTCCAAGTAATGAGAACCAAAGGCCTACAACGAAGACTACTTTACCCAGCAAGGCTTTCAATCAAGATAGAAGGCCAAATAAGGAGCTTCCCAGACAAAAGAAGTCTAAAAGAATACACCTCTACCAAACCAGTACTGCAAGAGATACTAAAGGGACTGCTTTAAGAAAAGAAAGGAAAAGAGAGAGAGAGGAACACAGGTACGAAAATGGCAATGAATCAGTACCTATCAATAGTAACCTTAAATGTAAATGGATTAAATGCTCCAATCAAAAGACGTAGAATAGCTGAATGGATAAGAAAGCATGACCCACACATATGCTGCCTACAAAAGACCCACCTCAGGACAAAAGACCTACACAGACTCAAAGTGAAAGGCTTGAAACAAATTCTCCAAGAAAACGAACAGGAAAAAAAGGCCGGGGTAGCAATACTCATATCAGACAAAATAGACTTCAAAACAAGAGCCATAAAGAGAGACCTGATAGGTCACTTCATAATACTGAAGAGAAGAATTCGCCAAGAAGACATAAACATTGTAAATATATATGCACCCAACGTAGGCGCACCTAAATACATAAAGAATATCTTAGAGGACTTCAAGAAAGATATTGACAGCAACACAATTATAGTAGGGAATATTAACACCACACTGTCAAAAATGGACAGATCTTCCAAACAAAATATCAACAAAGATATTCTGGCATTGAGCAACACTCTCGATGAAATGGACTTAACTGATATACATAGAGCCCTTCATCCCAAAGAAACTAAATACACATTCTTTTCAAATGCACATGGAACATTTTCAAAGATAGACCACATGATAGGACACAAAACAAGCCTCAACAAATTCAAGAAAATTGAAATCATACCAAGCATTTTCTCTGACCACAAGGGACTGAAACTAGAAACCGACTTGATGGGGAAAATCCCCAAACCATCAAAATCATGGAGATTGAATAGCATGCTATTAAACAATGAATGGGTAAAGAATGAAATTAGGGAGGAAATCAAAAAGTTTCTGGAAACAAATGAAAATGGACTCACAACAACCCAAAATTTATGAGACACAATGAAGGCAGTCCTCAGAGGGAAGTTCATAGCAATACAGGCCTACCTAAAGAAGATAGAAACATTTCTAACAAACGACTTAACCCTACGCTTACAAGAACTCGAGGAACAACAACAAAGACAGCCCAGGGCAAGTAGAAGGAAGGAAATAACCAAGATCAGAGAAGAATTAAATGACATAGAGACTAAAAGCACAATCCTAAGGATCAATGAATCCAGGAGCTGGTTCTTTGAAAAGATCAACAAAATCGACAAGCCTTTAAGCAGGCTCATCAAGAAAGAAAGAGAGAGGACTCAAATAAACACAATCAGAAATGAAAGAGGAGAGATTACGACTGACACCACAGAAATACAAAGGATTGTAAGAAATTACTATGAAGAACTGTATGCCAAGAAATTTGAAAACCTAGGTGAAATGGACAAGTTTCTAGAAAAATATAATCTCCCAAACCTCAAAGAAAAAGAAACAGAAACCCTGAACAGACCAATAACAGCTGATGAAATTGAAGCAGTAATCAAAAAACTCCCGACACACAAAAGCCCTGGACCAGATGGTTTCACAGGACAATTCTATAAAAACATTTAAGGAAGAGCTAACCCCTATCCTTCACAGACTATTTCAAAAAATCCAAAATGATGGAAGACCCCCAAACTCTTTTTATGAAGCCAGCATCATCCTAATCCCAAAACCGGATAAAGGCACAACAAAGAAAGAAAACTTCAGGCCAATATCAGTGATGAACATAGACGCTAAAATACTGAACAAAATATTGGGAAACCGCATCCAACAATACATTGAAAAGATCATACACCATGACCAGGTGGGATTCATCCCAGGGATGCAAGGATGGTTCAATATTCAAAAATCAGTAAATGTAATTCATCACATAAACAAAAGCAAAGACAAAAATCACATGATCATATCAATAGATGCAGAAAAAGCTTTTGATAAAGTATAACACCCATTTATGATAAAAACACTCAGCAAAGTGGGAATAGAGGGAGCATTCCTCAACATAATAAAAGCCATATATGAGAGACCTACAGCCAACATCATACTCAATGGGCAAAAACTAAAATCTTTCCCACTAAGATCAGGAACAAGACAAGGCTGTCCACTTTCACCACTTCTATTCAATATAGTATTGGAAGTCTTAGCCACAGCAATTAGACAAGAAAAGGAAATAAAAGGCATCCAAATTGGAAAGGAGAAAACAAAACTATCATTGTTTGCAGATGACATGATAGTGTACATAGAAATTCCTATAGACTCGGCCAAAAAGCTGCTCGACCTAATAAATGAATTTGGCCAAACAGCCGGATACAAAGTCAATATCCAAAAATCAAAGGCATTTTTGTATACCAATAGTGAAACAGCAAAAGCAGAAATCAAGAAAAAAAAATCTCATTCGATATAGCAAAAAGAAAAATAAAATACCTAGGAATAAACCTAACCAAGGAGGTAAAAGACCTGTATGCAGAAAACTACACAACACTGAAGAAAGAAATCAAGGAAGACACAAACAAATGGAAGCATATACTGTGTTCATGGATCGGAAGAATTAACATCATCAAAATGTCCATACTACCCAAAGCAATTTACAGATTCAATGCAATACCTATTAAAGTTCCAATGGCATATTTCATAGACATAGAACAAACACTTCAAAAATTTATATGGAATCATAAACAACCCTGGATAGCGGCAGCAATTTTGAGAAAGAAGTGCAAAGTAGGAGGGATCACAATACCTGATACCAAACTGTATTACAAATCCACTGTAATCAAAACAGCCTAGTACTGGCACAAGAACAGACGCATGGACCAGTGGAATAGAACAGAGAGCCCAGAAATAAACCGAAGTCTCTACAGTCAATTAATATTCGACAAAGGGGGCAGCAACATAAAATGGAATAAAAATAGCCTCTTCAACAAGTGGTGCTGGGAGAATTGGACAGCTACATGCAAAAAAGTGAAACTCGAGCACCAACTTACACCATACACAAAAATAAATTCAAGGTGGATAAAAGATTTAAATATAAGCCATGACACCATTAAAATCCTAGAGGATAACATAGGCAGGAAAATCTCAGATATTTCACGCAGCAATATTTTTACTCGTATGTCCCCTAGAGCAACGGACATAAAGGAAAGAATAAGCAAATGGGATCTCATCAAAATAAAAAGCTTCTGCACAGCTAAAGAAAACAGTATTAAAATAAAAAGAGAACCAACTGTATGGGAAAACATATTTGAAAATGATACCTCAGACAAGGGATTAATCTCCAAAATATACAAAGAACTTACAGAACTCCACTCTAAGAAGACAAGCAACCCAAATAAAAAATGGGCAAAGGACTTGAACAGACACTTCTCCAAGGAGGACATACAGAGGATCCAAAGACACATGAAAAGATGCTCAGTATTGCTAGCAATCAGAGAGATGCAAATTCAAACTACAATGAGATACCACTTGACACCAGTCAGAATGGCCTTCATAAACAAAGCAACAAACAGCAAGTGTTGGAGAGGTTGTGGAGAAAAGGAGACCCTAGTGCACTGTTGGTGGGATTGCAGATTGGTACAACCACTATGGAAAACAGTATGGAATTTTCTAAGAAAACTAAAAATGGACATACCTTTTGAGCCAGCAATTCCACTGCTTGGATTATATCCTAAGAACCCTGAAACACCAATCCAAAAGAACCTATGCACCCCTATGTTCATAGCAGCACAATTTACAATAGCCAAGTGCTGGAAGCAACCTAGGTGCCCATCAGTTAATGAATGGATCAAAAGACTGTGGTACATTTGCACAATGGAATTCTATGCAGCAGAAAGAAAGAAGGAGCTCCTACCCTTTGCGACAGCATGGATGGAATTGGAGAGCATCATGCTAAGCGAAATAAGCCAAGCAGTGAAAGACAAATACCATATGATCTCACCTTTAACAGGAACCTAATCAACAAAACAAACAAAGAAGCATAATATAAACAAAGACACTGAATTTGAGAATAGTCTGACAGTGACCAGAGGGGGAGGGGAGGGAATTTCAGGGGAAAAGGGGAACGGTTTAGAGCAACAAGTATAAAGGACTCATTGAAAAAACTATAGGGGGGTGGAAATGGGAGGAAGGTGGGGAGGGCTGGGGTGGTGGGCTGGGGGCGGGGTAAAAGACAGAAAACTACAATATCAACAATTAAAAAATACTGATTGAAAAAAATTAAAAAAGAAATATCACTTAAAAAAAAAAAAAAAACCCTTGTGATGCCAACATGAGAATTCTATAGATACCATCAAAAAAAAAAAAAAAGAATAAATACAGAAAGACCGGTTAACTAATGACATTTATCAAATGATCATTTTGCAGGACACTGTACCAAGCCCTGGAGGACTGCCTACAAATACAAAGGTAATCTATATTTCCTGACTTTGCATCCTGGGGCAAAAACTATGTGTGAGCATAATAGGTTAATAACATAGTTTATGTGTTTAGATTTATTTTCAAATGCATATATGTTTTCTTATTTTTACAAACTAGGGCTTGTCCCTAGAAGCATAAGTAGGATGGTGAGGAGGTCTGGAGTCTTATAACAAGAGAGCAGTTGGGAGAATTAATGTGTTTTTAGCCTGGGGAAGAGAAGACATAATGGAGAAAAGATGGTTGTCTTTCAAAATTTGAGAAGCTGTCAGTTGGGAAGAGGATTAGATTCATTCTCTGAAAGTCCAGAGGGCATGCATATTATGAACATTTCAAGGAAATAGGTTTGGATTGAAAGAAATGTCTAAAAATGTGAATATACATAAACAACTGATGAGTTCTAAAACACCACAGGGTGTGTTTGGGAAGGAATTTTTGCACCAATTAATCCAGGTTCATTTTGGGTTAGTATTTTAGAAGGTACCGTTCAACTCTAAGATTCTTTGATTCTTGGATATAGAAATTCTACTTTAAACAGATTCTGTTTGTTTATTACACCTAGTTACAATGTTACAGAACAACCAGTGCTATTACAGAACAGCCTCATGGAGGGGTACTGCTTGATGACAACAGGCAAAACTCTGGAGTCAGGGGTTGTTGGAAAATGAAAGGATTTGTTTATTTAAACATTACACAGTTTTCGAATAATGGTAGGTTTATTCTTCAGAGTCCCACTCCCTTTAAAACATCCAAAGGCAAATAACCCTGCCACCCTCTGCTTGATCAGACCGATTCAAATTTGTGCCTGGAATCTCCTTTTCCACATTGAAAAAATACTGTTCTATGGAAAACACAGATGGCTGTAGCCTGGTCATCCAGGCTTCATGGTAGGTTTCTGGTCGCAATTCAGCTCCAAGTGTCTCTCATGAATCTGTGGCCAGGCAGAGCCATACAGGATAGCCGTACTGCCTCTACTTTCTGTGCAGAAGGGGTTCTGGGAATCTTCCCAGACAAGGCAGACTCCAGGACCCAATGGCCCATGAAGTCAGGCCACTTATGGCCAACTGGACTAGTGAAGGGAGGGAAAAGACTGCATGTTTCCTCACTTGTTCTGTTTTGAAGCCTTTGCCCCAAAACCCATGCTCTACAGAGCATCCAACTTTTCAACCAATGTGTGTGTGTACTATGGTCCACCATATTTGTCAACCCTCATCTTCCATTGTTTTTCCCTCTCTTCTTGCTCACATTTTTGGGGCATAAATTTCCTGGGAGTGTACAGAAGCACAAGTGTCTCAGCCAAAGTGGGGAGTCTGGCCCCTACAGCTTGCACAGGCTCTTTCCAGCCTGTGTCAGGAGCTTCCCAGCTGCTGTGATAATTCATACTGGTTTGTGCAGCCATGTTGCCTTTGTTTACAGTTGCCCCAAGTTGTGGGAAAGCTCTCATGTGGTTTTAGTGGTGATTTCAATACAAGCTACCTTCAGACTTTCTGCAACTCCCTTCCCTTTAGGGGAGTGGTGCTGGCTCTGGTGCCACTTCTGGGGTCTTTCACCCACTCTTCAGTGATCTGGCCTGACCTACCCTGTTACAATTCCCCCTTTTACACCTCTGGACTTTAGTTTTACAAAGACAATGAACAAAGGTCTCATTCTTTCATAGCTATTTCCTGCTGGCCATGGAGGTAGTTCTAACTATTCCTTGTGTCCAGAGTATCCCTATCGGAAAGGGGGTCTGTAGTGGAGGGGTCCCTTTATGCAAGGGAGAATGATCTCGCAGAGTTCAGGTCAGTTGTCTGTCCCTGGAAACTGGTGTGTGTGTGTGATATCCAAATGGATGGCACTGCTGGACAAGTTGGCATCCTTGTTGTATTTTGGAGGGTACAAATTTTGCAAGAGTTAGAAGGCATGATCAGAATCATAACCACTAAATGACAAAGACAGGGACTAATTCAACAGTGTCTCTGATTTAAAAAGACTGGTTTCCTTGGAGGAAGGTGTGGAAAATGTCTCACATAGTCTGAAGTGCATTTGCCCACTATACTTAACTTGGGCTAAGTCTAGGATTCCCCTTTTAACATGTCTGGCCATTTTCTGTCTAAACCATTAAGACAGAAAAGGAAAACAGATTAAAGCAAAGCTGACACACCTCCCCATACTTCACCAACTCAGCCATTTAGTCCAACCAAACAGTTGTCTCAGGAAGTGGTGATACAGATGTGCTTCTTAAGTGAGGCCAATACTGTGTAACCAAACACCCAGGTATTGCGATATAGGCATACCTCTTATGAAGGAACAACATACAGATTAATTTACATAAGTCATAAATCAATCTCTGAGTATGCAAGACTGCCTTTTGAGCAGATGTCTCATTGCAAGGCCTTTGCTGGAATGACATTAAGTAGTGACAATCTGACAAATCTTTCCTTCTTATGAATTGAACATCTCTGGTGATGTCACAAACCCAGTTCAGATTCCAAGTGAGAACAAAACTTAGAGGACAGTTAGCTGCACTAAAGTCCAATATCTACCACTGAACATTACAATTTTTCTCAAAAAATGATTTTTCACCTTATTGTCACCCATATTGTCATCAAAGAATACTATCAGTTTTTACTTTTGCCTTATTGTTTGCATAAATGCAATGGGAACAGCAGTTAACCACATGGGCTCTTTAAACCTGCTTGGCTGGAACCTACACAAGTCATCTTTAGACTGAGCTACACTCAGCCCTTCAGGTTGCAGAAGCCAAACCACATGCCTGCTGTCAGGCTTCACCTGCTGTACCTATTTTCCTCAAGTCCTTGAGGTTCCCAAGGACTTAAGATTACATCTTGTCATCTTTCAGGAAAGCAACCTTTGTTCCTTGTGTGGAAAGACTGCCATGAGCCACATGACCAACCAAGTTACCAGGCCCTCCAGTGGGCTTTCATTACCTTTGAAAGTCAATCTCAGTTCCTCAAGGCTTTCTGGTAACAGAGTCCAGGCATGCCTCCTTCAGGCATGATATTCCAGTCCAAATCTTGGTTAACAAAACCTCCACTGGCAAATGGTCTTATTGGTTTCATGCAAGGAAATTTATGCCATCACCCATTCATTGAGAATGGCAAATTCTGGAGGGTGGAAAATGCAAAGCATGAAGGAAAATTCTTGTCCTTCCAGTACTCACTGAAATTGCATCTCCATGCCATATACCTTCCATTACTTACTTTCCCACTTAATGTGAAGCTTTAACTCTCAGAAACCTCAATTTTATTTCAGAACAGAAACAAAGCAAAATATAAAGCAAAGACAGCATTTCAAAAGGGAGGAGGACTGGAACTAGCCTTCAAATCTTGTCTCACACTAACTGGTCACACCAAATGGTCACACAGATGACCTTTCTTAGGTTGGAATGGTAGGTACATTCTCTCACCCACTGCTACACAGTCTTTTGGCAGAGACAAGACCTCTCACCAAGCTGGACTCTAACTGGCACCCAACAATCTTTCCTAGGTCCAAATGGCAGAGACAGAGGATTCCCAGTATACACAAACAGCAAAGTTTCTCCAAATATCCACAACATAAGAAAACAAGGAACAAAACAAACCTAAACAAAGGATAACTATACCCAAACCCTGAGATTCATCTCCTGTCAGGTTTAAAACTTTCATAGCCTTCTATATATCTTATACTAATTTAAAATGACCATAATTCACTCTCAATACTTGTTCTTTTCAACAATGGGAAAGACACACTCAAACTCAGTATCAAGCTGAGTCCCTAGGGCTAAAAGTTCCTAGGACCAAAGTCCCTAGGTTTGCAAACACGTTCCATAAGCACAGGTCTTTGTTCCTATTCCTCGCTAAATCTTGCTATAGAATAAGGCTTTGGGTGGTACCTGGCCTTTACCCTAGTTTAATAAATTTGCTGAGGAAGCCACCATCTAGGAAATGCAAAACAGGATAAAAAAGACTTGGCATTTGGAGCTGCTGTCTCTTTCTAAAAGAGGAACTCTAAATCTCCTTCAGAAGTAGAGATCCAGCTTTCCCTTCCAGCATCAATCACACCAGCAAGGTACGGTAGAGTCCTCCTCGGGTGATGCTCATTTTATCTGTGTCTTCCAGGTCTTTAGCAAGTCTTGGTCTCCCAGCCAGAATGGGTGGGAGGACTCAACAAATGGATAGATGGACCTGCAATAAGTAAACTTGTTTAAAATGGTTAGTGTTTTCCCTAAAGGTTGTGCTCAATTTTTGACTCATGCTCCAAATCTGGAGGGGGCACTCCTAAAATAGAGATCTGGGGTGGGGGGTTCTCCCATACACTATTTCAAAAGGGCTCAATCCAAGCCTGTTTCTGGGTGCTACCCTAATTTGGGGCAAGGCAATGTGGAATGCCTGATCCCATTTCAAATATCCTTCCTGGCCTATTAGTACCAGTGTATTCTTCATTTTTCCAGTCTTTCCCACAGATTGAGGTCTCTAAGATACGTGCAGTTTCCATTGGATCTGTAGCTCCTGTCCAACATTCCGAGATATCTCTGAAGTGAACGATGGTCCATTGTCACCTTGAATGTTGTGAGGGAGTCCAAAACTAGTTCCTTGTTGGTCCTTTTCCATGAGGCTGTTCCCATCTGTATGTGACTCTCAGTCTAGCACTACCAGAGGTTGGGCTAAGCAATTATGCTAGAGGGTTGAGTCTCCCTCTGAGTCTGAAAGCAGGGTGGCCAAGTTCAAGATTTTGGTAGTCTGTGAGGCAACATTTGGGTTGTCTAACAAAATGACATGGTTGGGAACCATAGGATGAATGTCCTCAAAGGTTTGGATATTAACCATTCCATCTGGGGCTCCATTGGCCCAAACAGCTTGAGCTACCTGCTCATTGATCTTGAGCAGGAAGAGTTTGCCTTTGGTTTTTTGCCTGCAAGTTGGGAGCACCTGCAGTTGGATATCAGTTCCAGCTGGGCTTCTAGATATAGTTGCTGCTTCTGAGGGAAAAAGATTACGTGGGCATGCAATTTAGAAAGGAAATCTCTACCCAGAAATGGAATGGGGCAGGTGGCATGTAGAGAAAACTATGCATAACTTTTTGATTTCCAAGCTGGCATTCCAGAGCTTGAAGAAATACCTGTCTTTGAAATTGTCCAGTCACTCCAGTAATCATTACTGCATCTGAACTTTTCTTGCTTATCTTTACATTTAGCATTGAATATATAGATTTTGTATCTATAAGGAAATTGATTGGGGATACAATAATCAGTTGGGAGATGTCTGGGGGGAGCTGTTGAGCCTCCCCATTCATTATCAGATTCTCCTCTCCTGGCATTTCTCAATGTGGGATTTCATCCTCTCTATTTTCTTTTTTTCAGCTTTTGGTATTCCTTTTCTAGTGGCCCCTCATGCTTGCAATAGGCACATTGGCTCCTCATGGATCTTTCCTCCTTTCTTTCAAGTTCCATCTCTCCTGGTTTCTCCACACCGGTTCGAAGAACACCATGGCCTGTTCTAACTGCCTCAATTCCCAGGCATTGTAAACTTTGACAGCTATGTCCACCTATTGAGAAAGATTCATTCCCAATGCCCCATCTAAATGCTGGAGTTTCTTTCTGATATCTGGGGCACTTTGCCCAATAAAAGTCATGTTCACCATCTGAACATTTTCTGGTGCTTCTGATCAGCATCAGTATGCCTTCTACAGGCCTGATAGAACCTCTCTAAAAATGTTGCCATGGGGTGTGTACATGCCCCACAGCAAAAGCCAAATGAGGACCTTTCTGAATATTCAGGCTCTTTTACTTGGGCACCCCTTCCTTAAGCCCTCCCAATATGTACCTTTTGTAATGTTCTAGGAGGGCTGCCCCTACTGTTTACATCCCAGTTTGGTTCTGTCAAAGGAATTGCCACAGCTGGATTGGGGGGTGCCATTAGGATTTTCTTGGTGGAAGCACTGAGCCTCTTCATTAATCTTATTTGTAACCATGAATTTCTCATCTGCTGTTTGAAAGATATTAAGGAGGACCTGCACATCTGCCCAATTTGGATGATGAGTGGCAAAATGGAGACAACAAAATCTGTCATTTTCTCAGGGTCTTTCCTATAGGAGGCATTGGAATTCTTCCAATTCAGTAAGTCTGAAGGGGAAAATAAAATATGAGCCCAATAGTAGCCAGTGGGCTGGCCTTCCTGATTTACTCTGCCTATAGGGAATTGCCTCAGAGGGAACTGCCTTGCTCCAGATAGGCATGGTCCCTGGCCAAATTGGGTGCTCTGACTGGTCTTTGAGGAGGAGACCTATCCCTCATCATATAGGGGTTGAGCCATTGGCTCTTTGGGCCTTAATTCAAGGGTAGCTAGCAGAAGGGGTGGTGATAGGGGAGGTCTTCCTGCTATCACCCCTGAGTACCCTGGGTTCAGGGCATTGCTGAGACTCATTCCTTGCTCTCCTTTTTTTTCTTGTGTCTTACTGTCACGGAGAGGTTTTGAGGACTTTTCCCTTCTCTGCTGCATCAAGAGATTCTCTGTCCCTGGTGACACCCTATTATGCAATGACATAAGTGCATCGACATAACATATTTTGGTCCATTTGTGCAACCATTGTCAATACAATTCCAATTGCATGATGGTACAATAACTCAGGGAACCATTTAGGAGCTATTTCCCCCCACAGCCTAAAATATACATAGGTCACACAGTGTTGCAGTAATAAACCAATATATCCTTAGACATTGGATAATGACTGTATATATTCCAGTCTACTAGAATTCTACTCATTAGACTCCCTCTAGGAGCTAATACAGAATTGCCTCTATTGGAATGGCCATACAGGCCAAGACCTATGACCAAAAAAAATCTAAGGAAACTGAGAACATATAAAAAAAAAAAAAACTGATCAGGGGAGGGAGGTGGGGATGGCTGGGGTGGGGTGGGGTGGTAGGGAGAAATGCATACGACTGTACTTGAAGAACAATAAAAAACCCCTGGTGTCCATAACTCAATTATTCCAGAGTGCTCACAAGCAAATCTTCTGCCAACCAACCTCACAAACCATGGTCCTGATAGCTTGGCCAGTCCTCACCTGAACTCCACTTCACAGCTTCAAAACTTGGGTGATCCTCATGTCTTCTTAGAGTCTATCCTTTTCCCAGACCCATTTCCCTTCCACCTGCCAGTTGTATTTGAGCATCTGATGCCTCAATAGAATGTGCAGATTAATTCTCAGTAACTGGGAAATCCCACAATCCCAATCTCTCACTCCTGGGGGTAGGGGGAGATTCAACCAGTCACGAACAGCTAGGGCCATACATTGTGAGCCAATGTTGTTACTGAACAGCCTCATGGTGTTCCACTGCTCATTGTCTATAGGCAACACGCTGGAGTCAGAGTTTAGGTGAAAAACAAAAGGAGTTGTTTATTTAAATATTATACAATTTTGGAATAATGGCAGGTTTCTGCCTCTAAGCCAGACTCTCTTTAAAAGACAAATAACCCTGCCACCCTCTGCCAGACCAGACCAATTCCAAAATGCACCTGGAGTCTCTTCTCCCCCATTTAAAAGTACCATCCTTTGGAACATGCCAGTGGCTGCAGCATGCACATCCAGGTTGTTTGGCAGATGTCTGATCACAGTCTGGCTTTAGTCATCTCTCATAAGTCTTTGTGTGCCTGGCCAGATACAACTGGACAACATAGTCAGCACTGCCACCACTTTCGGTGCTGGAGTGACACTGGGAATTCTCTTTGACCACGCAGCGTCCAGGGCCCACCAGCCCATGAACTTGGGCTCCTGCAGCTGACCAGGCTAGTGAAAGAAGGAAAAGAATGCATGTTTCCTCCCATCCCAGCCCACTGCCCCAACCCTCCCCACCTCCCTCCCATTACCACACCCCCTAGTTTTTGTCCATGTGTCCTTTATACTTGTTGCTCTAAACCCTTCTCCTATTCCCCTGAAATTCCCTCCCCTCTCCCCTCTGGTGACTGTCAGCCTGTTCTCAATTTCAGTGTTTTTGGTTATATAAAGACAGAAAACTAGAGGGAAGATGGTGGCATGGTAGGAGGGAGCAGATTCCATTTCCCCCTACACATGGGAGAAAAACCTGGCCGATCCACGGAAGACCAGAGCAGACAAGGAACAGTAACACAGCATATTTGAGAATAGGAGATCGAAAATTGTAGCGGACATTGAAAAACCAGTGGGTAAGGAGAGTACTTCAGAACAATAGGAGCCCAGGGATCAGCGTGGAGAGCAAGGCGGCTGAGGTCCCGGCCATCGCTCCGCCAAGCCTGCCCCAGGGTTCTAGGGAGGGAGCTGGGTCAGCAGCTGAAACCTGAGAGATCCTAGGGGCCACCGCTCAACTGTGGGTGAGCAATAGTGGTTGCCCCGCACCAGGTCACTGAGCGACTTTGAACTGAGATTTTGTGGCGACTGTGAGCTATCATAATCGCCCCGACTGCAGACGAAGGCGTGTATGAAGTGAGATGGCTGCATGAAAATAGACACCCACATGGGAGCGCACATGGTCGAGGGATCATAGGCACACTTGAAAGCATAGGCGCTGGCCACTGGAGACAGCTGTGGGACCATAGTCCCCAGTACACCGGCGGTCGTGCAAACGCAGGCAGCTTAGGGCCATAGGCGCAGTCTCGAGATGGCTGCGGGATCAAAGGCCCAGAGACACCACAGAAAGCTGCACAGGGGCCAAGGCAGGCGGTTGCACGCCACCGGAGAACCGAGCTCACACCCATAAACTCGGGGAAGTGCGCGCACACCAGGAGGCTCAGAACACATGCTGGAAGCCCTGTGGGTAGAGGCACTGTACTAACTCTGGGGACCATATCAACTCTGAGGACCTTAGCACAATGATGACTGAGTGCTGAATGCAGAGAAAAGCAATACCATCACCCCTCCCAATCGCAGCCAGCAAGACCAGAAAAACCGGCTGAGCAAGTTTGAAAACAACACGAGTTTTTGGTTTTTTTTTCCTCCTTTCTTTTTGGTTTTGGTTTTGGGGTTTTTTTCCTTTTCCTTTTTTTATTTTTGTTTGTTTCACTTGTTTGTTTTTGTTTTCTTTTGTCTGTGTGCCTGTATATATATATAATTGTTTTTAAATATTACTTCTTTATTATTTTTATCTTCATTTTTACTCCCCAACTCCCTTTGCCTCTCTTTACTTCTTTCTTGTTTTATTCTCTCTTCCTTTCTTTCCAATTCTATCTCTTCTACCTTCCCCTTTTTTCTTCTTTCTTCTTCTTTCATTCCCCCCTTCTCTTTTTAAACACCCACAAGTGAGACAAAACAAACAAACAAACAAACCTGGAACTGTGAAAAAAACCAGAGTTGGTCTCAAAAAGAGGGTATCCCAGCTGATGAGACAGTGGAAGCTGTGAACAACAGTGTATCTGAAGGAGAATCCACCACTGAATCTCACAGGTATTCTACCACAGAAGGTCACACCACAAACCCAGGGAGCCAGAACAGATCAATTTAAGAAGTTGAGGCTAACAACAAGAGTCTTACAAACAATGGGAAGACAAAGAAACAATCCCCAAATGAAAGGAAGGGAGGAAGTTCCAGAAAGAATGATAAATGAAATGGAGGCAACTCAATTATCAGATATTGAGTTCAAAGCAATGGGTGTCAGGAAGATCCATGAGCTCTCAATGAGCTACCAGAAACTACAGGTAAGTTATGATGAACTCACTGCAAACTATGTCAACATGAAAAAGGAAATAGAAACTATGAACAAGAGCCAAGAGGAAATGGAGAATACAATTTCTGAACTGAAGAACACAGTAGAAGAAATGAAAAGCAGAATTGATGAAGCAGAAGATCAGATCAGCGAGTTGGAAGACAAAGTAGGAAAAAACACACAGAAAGAGCAACAAAAGGAAAAGAGGCTCAGAAAGAATGAAGAGGGATTAAGAGAAATGCAACACAACATGAAACGGAATAATATCTGTATAGTACGGAACCAGAAGGAGAAGAGCAAAGGATAGAAAACTTATTTGAAAAAGTAATGATAGAAAACTTCCCTAATTTGGTGAGAGAAAAAGTCACACATATCCAGGAAACACAGAGAGTCCCAATCAAGAGGAACCCAAACAGGCCCACATCAAGACACATCATAATTAAAATGGCAAAATTCCAAGACAAAGAGAGAATCTTAAAGGCAACAAGGGGAAAAAAAAGAACTAACATACAAAGGAAGACAGATAAGGTCAGCAGCAGACTTCTCAATGGAAACGCTCCAAGCCAGAAGAGAATGGAAACATGTATTCCAAGCAATGAGAACGAAAGGCCTGCAACCAAGACTACTTTATCCAGCAAGGCTTTCAATCGAGATAGAAGGCCAAATAAGGAATTTTCCAGACAAAAGAAGTCTAAAAGAATACACTTCTACCAAAACAATTCTGCAAGAGATACTAAAGGGACTGCTTTAAGGGAAGAAAGGAAACGACAGAGAGAGAAAGAGAGAGAGGGAAACGCAGGTACTAAAATGGCATTGAATAAATACCTATCAATAATAACCTTAAATGTAAATGGATTAAATGCCCCAATCAAAGGACATAGAATAGCTGAATGGATAAGAAAGCATGACCCACACATACGCTGCCACAAGAAACCCACCTCAGAACAAAAGACATACACAGACTCAGAGTGAAGGGCTGAAAACAAATTTTCCAAGCAAATGGACAGGGAAAAAAGTTCGGGATAGCAATACTCATATCAGACAAAATAGACTTCAAAAGAAGTCATAAAGAGAGACCCAGAAGATCACTTCATAATACTCAAGGGAAGAATCCACCAAGAAGACATAAACATTCTAAATATATATGCACCCCACAGAGGAGCACCTAAACACATCAAGAAAATCTTGGAGGACTTCAAGAAAGACATTGACAGCAACACAATTATAGTAGGCAATTTTAACACTCCACTGTCAAAAAATGGACAGATCTTCCAAACAAAGTATCAACAAAGATATTGTGGCATTGAACACCACTCTAGAGGAAATGGACTTAACTGATATAGATATAGAGCCCTTCATCCCAGAGAAGCTAAATACACTTTCTTTTCAAATGCACATGGAACATTTTCAGAGATAGACCACATGATAGGACACAAAACAAGCCTCAACAAATTCAAGAAAATTGAAATCATACCAATCATTTTCTCTGACCACAAGGGACTGAAATGAGAAACCAACCCCAAGAGGAAAAACCCCAAACCTCCAAAATCATGGAGATTGAATAGCATACTATTAAACAATGAATGGGTCAAGAATGAAATTAGGGAGGAAATCAAAAAATTTTCTGGAAACAAATCATAACGAACTCACATTGACCCAAAACTTACGGGACACAGCAAAGGCAGTCCTCAGGGGGAAGTTTATAGCAATACAGGCCTACCTAAAAAAGATAGAAACATCTCAAACAAACAACCTAACAGTACACGTACAAGAATTCAAGGAACAACAACAAAGACAGCCCAGAGCAAGTAGAAGGAAGGAAATAACCAAGATCAGAGCAGAATTAAATGACATAGAGACTAAAAGCACAATTCTAAAGATCAATGAATCCAGGAGCTAGTTCTTTGAAAAGATCAACAAAATTGATAAGCCTCTAAGGAGGCTTATCAAGAAAAAAAGAGAGAGGACTCAAATAAACACATTCTGAAATGAAGGAGGAGCAATTATGACTGACACCACAGAAATACAAAGGGTTGTAAGAAATTACTCTGAAGAACTGTATGCCGAGAAATTTGGAAACCTAGGTGAAATGGACAAGTTTCTAGAAAAATATAATCTTCCAAAACTCAATGAAGAAGAAACAGAAAGCCTGAACAGACCAATAACAGCTGATGAAATTGAAGCAGTAATCAAAAAACTCCCGACACACAAAAGCCCTGGACCAGATGGTTTCACAGGACAATTCTATAAAAACATTTAAGGAAGAGCTAACCCCTATCCTTCAAAGTCTATTCAAAAAAATCCAAAATAATGGAAGACTCCCAAACTCTTTTTATGAAGCCAGCATCATCCTAATCCCAAAACCAGATAAAGACACAACAAAGAAGGAGAACTTCAGGCCAATATTGCTCATAAACATAGATGCCAAAATCCTCAACAAAATATTGGCAAACCGAGTCCAACAATACATTAAAAAGGTCATGCACCGTGACCAAGTGGGATTCATTCCAGGGATGCAAGGATGGTTCAATATTCGCAAATCAGTAAATGTAATACATCACATAAACAAAAGCAAAGACAAAAATCACATGATCATATCAATAGATGCAGAAAAAGCATTTGATAAGGTACAACACCCATTTATGATAAAAACACTCAGCAAAGTGGGAATAGAGGGAGGATTCCTCAACATAATAAAGGCCATATATGAGAAACCTACAGCCAATATCATACTCAACGGTCAAAAACTAAAATGTTTTCCACTAAAATCAGGAACAAGACAAGGTTTTCCACTTTCACCACTTCTATTCAATATAGTATTGGAAGTCTTAGCCACAGCAATTAGACAAGAAAAGGAAATAAAAGGCATCCAACTCGGAAAGGAGGAAACAAAACTATCATTGTTTGCAGATGACATGATAGTGTACATAGAAAATCCTATAGACTCAGCCAAAAAACTGCTCAACCTAATAAATGAATTTGGCCAAACAGCCGGATACAAAGGCAATATCCAGAAATCGAAAGCATTTTTGTATACGAACAATGAAACAACAGAAGCACAAATCAAGAAAAAAAAAATCCCATTTGATATAGCAAAAGAAAAAGAATATACCTAGGAATAAACCTAACCAAAGAGGTAACAGACCTGTATGTAGAAAACTACACAACATTGAAGAAAGAAATCAGGGAAGACACAAACAAATGGAAGCACATACCATGTTCAAAGATCGGAAGAATTAACATCATCAAAATGTCCATACTACCCAAGGCAATTTACAGATTCAATGCAATACCTATTAAAGTACCAATGGCATATTTCAAAGACATAGAACAAACACTTCAAAAATTTATATGGATTACATTTAAATTTTTTATTCATTACAATAAATGACCTAGAATAGCTGCAGCAATCTTGATAAAGAAGAGCAAAGTAGGAGGGATAACAATACCTGATACCAAAGTGTATTACAAGGCCAGTGTAATCAAAATAGCCTGGTACTGGCATAAAAACAGGCACATGGACCAGTGGAATAGAACAGAGAGCCCAGAAATAAATCCAAATCTCTACAGTTAATTAATATTCAACAAAGGGGGCAGCAACATAAAATGGAATAAAAATAGCCTCTTCTACAAGTAGTGCTGGGAGAACTGGACAGCTACGTGCAAGAAAATGAAACTTGAGCACCAACTTACGCCATACACAAAAATAAATTCAAGGTGCATAAAAGACTTAAATATAAGCTGTGACACTATTAAAGTCCTAGAGGAGAACATAGGCAGGAAAATCTCAGATGTTTCATGCAGGAACATTTTTACTGATATGTCCCCTAAAGCAAGGGACATAAAGGAAAGAATAAACAAATGGGATATCATCAGAATAAAAAACTTCTGCATGGAAGTACTAAAATAAAAAGAGAACCGACTGTGTGGGAAAACATATTTACCAATGATACCTTAGACAAGGGTTTAATCTCCAAAATATACAAAGAACTTAGGTAACTCCACTCTAAGAAGACAAGCAACCCAATTAAAAAATTGGAAAGGACTTGGGCAGACATTTCTCCAAGGAGGACATACAGAGGATCCAGAGACACATGAAAAGATGTTCGATATCACTAGCTATCAGAGAGATGCAGATTAAAAGCACAATGAGATACTTTTTGACACCAGTCAGAATGGCCATCATAAACAAAGCAACAAACAGCAAGTGTTGGAGAGGTTGTGGATAAAAGAGGACCCTAGTGCACTGTTGTTGGGATTGCAGACTGGTACAACCACTATGGAAAACAGTATGGAATTTTCTAAAAAAACTAAAAATGGATCTACCTTTTGACCCAGCAATTCTACTACTAGGACTATATCCTAAGAACCCTGAAACACCAATCCAAAAGAACGTATGCACCCCAGTATTCATAGCAGCACAATTTACAATAGCCAAGTGTTGGAAGCAACCTAGGTGCCCATCAGTAAATGGATGGATCAAGAAACCATGGTACATTTACACAATGGAATTCTATGCAACAGAAAGAAGGAGCTCCTACCCTTTACAACAGCATTGATGGAACTGGGAGCATCATGCTAAGCAAAATAAGCCCGGCAGTGAAAGACAAATACCATATGATCTCACCTTTAACCGGAACCTAATCAACAAAACAAACAAATAAGCATAATATAACCAAAGACATAGAAATTGAGAACAGGCTGACAGTGACCAGAGGGGAGAGGGTAGGGAATATGAGGGAAAAAGGTGATGGGTTTACAGGAACAAATATAAAGGACACATGGACAAAAACTATGGGGGATGGAAATGGGAGGGAGGTGGGTAGGGCTGGTGTGGTGGGCTGGGGTGGGAGTAAAAGACAGAAAACTATACAAGATCACCAATTAAAATGAAAATTTAAAAAAAATTAAAAAATAAAATACAATGTTCAACTAAAAAAAGACAGAAAACTGTAGAGGAACAAAACTTAAAATAAAAAGTAAAAAAAGGACTACTAAAAATTTAAAAAAAAATAAATCAGAGGAGTAAATTTGATTTCTTGTCAGTGACTTCACTCATGCACTTTGTGTTAAATTAAATATTCCGAAGAAGGGAATTTCCTGAGAAACATAATAATCAATAAAATTCATGCTATATTAAAAACAAAAACAAACAAACAAAAAAGAATGCATATTCCGTGATGCATTCTGTTTTAAAGGCTCAGTCCAGAAATCCATGCGCAATGGAACATTAGGCTTTTCAACCAAGGTATGCCAATGTCTGCCATATTTGTCTGTCTCTCCAGTGTCTTTGCCCATCTTCTGGCTGGCATTTTGCAGAGGGGGCAGAAGTTTCTCAGTTGTACACAAGGACACAAGTGTCTCAGCCCAAGGCAGAACATCTGGCCCCTAAAGCTTGCTCAGGCTCTTTACAGGCTGTGTCATGAGCTGCTTAGCTGCTGGGGCAATACACACTGATTTGTGCAGCTACATTGTCTTTGTTTACAGTTGCTCCAAGTTGTGGGAAGGCTGTCATGCAATTTTGGTGTGATTTCAATCCAGGTAGCGTCTTGTGCTTCCTGCAACCTTCCTCCTGGTGGGTGGTGAAAGTGTTGGCTCAGGCGATCATTCCCCAGTAATCTGGTATGACCCACCCTGTCACAGAAATAGCATACTCTGCAGATCCCGATATCTAAATGTAAACATGGCTTATCTGGACTCCTGGGACTGACTCTGCCAATGCCCACCTTTGTCTAACAATGCATTCCCCCCATCCTATAGCAGGTAACCTTCTTGGTGACTTTCCTAGTGGCCTTCCTAGTGACTTTTCTTTTTGTCTCAGAGTCATCACACATGCTAGTCCCTTTGCCTACACTTCCTTTTAATTGCCTCTGCATTAACTCTACATTTCCATGTAAATGTCTCTCTTTCCTATGAAATCTTTCCAGGCTTACTCAGCAAGTTTGCTTCTTTCTTTCTCTCTCTCTTTCTTCTTTCTCTCTTTCTTCTCTCTCTCTCTTTCTCTCTCTCTCTCTTTCTCTTTCTTTCTTTCTTTCTTTCTTTCTTTCTTTCTTTCTTTCTTTTCTTCCTTCTTTCCCTTCCTTCCTTCCTTCCTTCCTTCCTTCCTTCCTTCCTTCCTTCCGTCTCTCTCTCGCTCTTGCTCTCACTCTCTCTCTCTCTCTCTCTCTCTCTCAATTATTTTATTTTACATATTTTAGAAAGAGTGAAAGGGAGGGAGAAAGAGAGGTAGAAAAATGTTAATGTGTGGTTGCCTCTCGCAGGCCCCTTGCTGGGGGTCTGGTCTCCAGCCTAGGCATGTGCCCTGACTGGGAATTGAACCACAACCTTTTGGTTTGCAGGTCCATGCTCAATCCACTGAGCTACACCAGCCAGGGCTGCTTCCCCTTTTAAAGGTCTACATAGCATTGTATACAGTTGACCCTTTAATGACATGGATTTGAACTATATAGACTTTTGAAAAAATGTTATAAATGTATTTTCTTTTCCTTGTGATTTTCTTAATATTTTTTCTCTAGCTAACTTTATTGTAAGAATACAACATTTAATACATATGACATACAAAAATGTGTTAATTGACTGTTTCTGTTGATGGTATGGTTTTCTGTCAATAGTGGGTTATTAGTTATAAATAACATATAAGCAGATCTTTAACTGCTTAGGAGTTGACTGCTGTGTTGTTTAAGGGTTAACTGTTCTTCCTTTTGTAACATTCCTCATTCCATTTGAGATTTGCTGGTCACTGTACTTATTTCCTGCAGGACTCAGATCTTTATGAGGGTGGGAACCCCTTTGGTTCAGGCTGTATTATCTTAGCACAATTCCAAGCAGAAGCCTTCTTAATAAAAATGTTTGGTATATTAATGTTATCCTGGTACATTTAAAAAATGATTTTGTATATTTATAACAGATTTACTTTTAAATTTTCAAGAACTCATGTATTGTGTGTGATACCATAGCAGACAAAGATGAGCTATGATAATTTAGGAATTGGAAAGCCTTTGAATATTTTAAAGTTTTATTCCCTGACAGTGGTGCATAGTTTCTTTCTCATGGCAATGCCTCCAGTGTTCTCAAAACAGTCCTCCCTACACATCACCACAATCTTCACCAAAGAAGAATAAAATTGCTGGTCAGAATCCCTTGATATAGGGGCAGAGTAAGCCTAGAGGGGAAAGAACTACTAATAGTGAGAAAAGGTGGTAAAGAGAAAAGACAAGAAATTGCTTTGCACACAGTTTTACTTGGTTTATTTTTTAGATGAAGTACAAATTTAAGATTAATACTTTCTCTCCTTTCACTTCACCCCAAATTATAAATACACAGGAAAGTGTTTGGCTATGATCTTGGAGATGAAAATTTAGAACATTTTACTGCAATCCAGCTATATTTACAACTTTGGTTTTTGAAGAGCTGTTGTTTACTATTGTTGTTGCTTTTGCCTTAGGAAAGTTAGTTTAAATCTCACAGGCATTTCCAATTTATTAATAGGTTTTCATACCAGCTGGCATAAAAGATCACTGGTCAGTTTTCTTGATGGATCCTTTAAATCTATGTTTCATTAGAAATGGTTTCTCTGACTGTCTTCAGTAGTTTGGAGACCAGATTGAGAAGGCAAGATATATTTTTTTGAGCTTGTATGACTACATGAGACCATTTCTCCTCCTGCTCGTCCAGTCCCTTTTTGCTTTTGCTCAAAGAAAATTAATGCAAATCTTACACTACTGACTGTACTGATGAATGTGTAGGCCCTTGGTTTGCAATTGAACAGAGCAGAGGAAATACATGGCCAGATTCATGTGTAATATTTATAGGGTTACTGCTTATAAAAGCATTTAGGGGTTATCTTATCTAGGGAAGAGATGGTAGAGCAGTTATGCACTCTTTTATAATAGCAGCCATTATCTTAGGAACATCAGCTGAGAACTTGCTTTAGTGAAAATTAAAAGAAGAATAAAGCATATGAGGCACCATGGCATGTGCAAGGACCTGAATATATGTGTATTTGTTTTCAGTAGAGAGGGGGTTTTAGTTGTTTTTTCTAAGACTGAGGACATGTCTTTGATGAGTCATCTTTACTGTCATCTGATCATAAAGTCAATATTTCCTAAGCAATTTAGAGGTATACTGAGATGAGTAAGGACTTCACATCAAGGATCTTCTTGGGTTTAATGGTATAAAGATTACTTAATTACACTTGTGGGGTCATATGGATTAGATTTGTTACCATAGTCTCATTGGTGAGATCCTCAGGGTGATAGAGCCAGCAGATGTTTGTGTCTAAGTCACAAAGTAGGACAATAAATTCTGTGGTTCTTTAAAGCAGTGACTGGAACATCAAAGGGGGAGCTCCCAGGTAAAGTCATAGTGGGGAGACATCAGGTGGGATTTGATGGCAACTGTAAGGAGTAGGGGTGCTACAGAACAGCTCAGACCATAACAGACATTTGAGAACTTTTGGTAAATAAGTTTTTTGGATTCTAGAGTATAAGGAACATGGCGATAAAACTGGACGAGGTGAATAAATGTAAATTGACCAGGGAAGAGATTGCTATAATAATCATGCTTAAAAGAATTAGAGTTCAACCTGGCCTCTAAAAGGGCAGCTCTCTTCCCTGAATGAAACTTTGCTGCTGTCCTTCCTCCAGTGACTTCAGCTAGGCTCAGCCACTCCACATGGCTGTGTTGTTCCCAAGGGTGACCCTGGCTCTCTGTGTGTGAGTGCATCCTGCAGAAGCCAATAGTGACACTTGTCCTGGGCTGCACATGAATATAGATCTTCATCTCCAGTACAGTCAGGTTGCCACATATGATGAGTTCTAGATATGAATAATAAAAACACCCACATTACACCAATAAGCAACAGCCAGAGCTGTGAAAGAAAATAGTCCACACTACCAAATATCTCTCTCTCAGCCAAAAAAAGAAAAAGTCACATGAATTCAAATATATAAAAAGGCTGTGTCCTCCACAATGTCAGCCCCATTGAAAGCCTTGCTATCCTTGGCCCTGCTGTATCACTCAGTCTGCAAAGTCAGAGGGTGGTGACTGAAGCCATCGTGAAATAGTGCAGGGACATCTGGCACAAAGTTTAGCAGAACCCCATGTGATTTCTGGGTAGGATCCATCCCCAGAATCCTTATGTGGTCTCAAGAACAACTGAGAAAGCATGGCCAAGAGCTGCACTGTATTGGAAAAGGCTGTTCTTCTTAGTTTAGTCTTATTTTCCAAAGCCCATGCACTTCATTTTTTTAAAGGCTAGACAGACTCCTCTGTTACTGGTCTTACATCACTTAATAAAAATGAGAACAATGTGTGAGTGAGTGTAAACATATAAGAAGGTCTCTCTTCTCTGGGCAAGTTAGACTTACAGATCCTGTCAGATGTTCCCCTGGAGGATGACACAGCCCCAGGATTACCCTTTCACATACCCCAGGTAGGAACATGTGTATGTACAAAAAAAGGAGGACATGCAATAATTGGGAGTCTTTTTCACAAAAGCACTAAGCACTCGTGCATAAACCATTCACATTTGTGTGAGTGAGGGAGGGAAGAGGCAATTCTTGGGGAGTGAGGCTGAAGAAGGTGAGGTATTTTTCAGAATGCAGCAAAGCCATGTGGTGACCCTGCCTGAAGCAAATATTAAAGTAGCTCTTTGTTATTTATTTGTCTTATGTTAAGACAAATAAATGTGCCTTTCACCTTTCAAGAAAAGAGGTTAGAAAAGATGCAGGCAAGAAACTGCAACCCTCACCCTTTATAAGATCTTGAATACATGTCCTAAATCTTGTACATTTTATTTTCTCAATGTTTAAATGTAAGTAATTTAATGAATTCTCTATTTACCCCAGTGAGCTCTGTGACAATAAGGAGGTCTGATCACAATTCTATCCTCCCTCTACCAGAGACAGTGTTGAATGCAGCCTCTCATGGGGGAGAACGAAGAGGGTTCTCCTTGGAGACAAGGCTGGTTGTCCTATTACTGTCCGAGGCCATCACAATCAGGGAGGTGACCTGGGCTAGGCAGTCAAGGGCTCATGAAAAAGTGGGGAGAATCTGTTTCTTTTTCAGGTTTCTATAGTAGTTTCATACTATTAACAGTGGATACATTAGTAGAGTGTGTTTTGGGAGCATTTCATTCTTTCTCATAATTTGTGTTTCTTTCAGGTTACACCTTCATTGGATGTCCTTAGCGTTGTTTTCTTGTGAGGCCATAACCTTGGCTCCTGTGGTGTCTCCCTCACTCCTGGGCTCTATGGTGGCTCCCTTTTTGATGTGACCTGAGTTCCTACTGAAGACTCAGTTCTCCACCTTTAGCTCAGATTTTCTGCTGGAGCTCCAGTGCCACATGTATGTGTTAACCTGGAGGCCTTATAAGCACCTCAAGGCCAATATTTTCAAAATCCAGTGTATTGATGAATTTGCTTATCAATAACTTGCATATACCAGATCCTATGTTAGAAGTAAAACACCAAATCCACCATTAATATGTTTAATGATAAGGCAGCTTTAGTATCATTTTTAAGAACATGAGCTTTGGAGAAGGAAAGACTGGGTTTGGTCACTTTTAGGTTGTATAAACTTAGACAAGTTACAGAACTTCTCAAAAAATCTCAATTTGTTCATCATTAAAAGGGGATAACAATATTAGGGTCTTGAAGCCAGTATAAGAATTCAATGTGATAATGTATAAGAAGGATACATAAACAATGCATGGTATACAGCTGAGGATCAATAAATATTACTGGTTATAAAAATGTATAAAATAAGTGTGGGTACATTTAACTGTATTTTGGTGGATTAGGGGAAACTTACGGTACCAGAGGTTTTGCAGTCACTGCTCAGAGATGAGAAGCAGGCAGCCAGGTGGGTGGGGGCATGTTCCATCCTGTTAATGAAGTGAGCATTGAAGTGGTCACTGAACAGTGTAGTTCTGAGAGCAAAGAGTTTGTGGGTATTAATAAGGAGAGGTGGAGGCAGAGTGGATGCAGACATCCCATCATGAAGTATCTCACATAAGCCATTGAAGGAACTGAAGCAAGAAAATGGCAGGATCAGATTTGTATTTTAGAAAGAAGACATTGAGAACTGTGTGCAGTAGGGTGGGGTTTTGGCAACTCAAAAACAGTGAGACAAGTTAGTCAACTGCCACAATCCAAGCAGAGTGATGAGAACCTGAATTAAGGTGATGGTTCTAAAGATTGATACAAATGACAGGGATCTGAGTGGAGATGAAGGAGGTGGAGTCTGCAGGACTTGATGGCTCAATGTCATGACTAAAGAAGAAAAACAATCTGAACACTTGTCAAACTTAATCTATGGGCAAGTACATGATGGGAGTACCATTCCATGAGCAGAAAGTGGAAGAGAAAAACGTCTTGATAAGGGGTTCAGTTTGGGACTGAACATATTTTTTGTTGAATTTATTGAAGGACTGATGTCTAATGGAAGACAGACTTTTTTTCTAGGGTGTAAGAAACCAAATCTGGGAGATGATCAGTGGACTTGTGTGTTCAGATGGAGAATCAGGTCCCAGGAGAGGAGGAAAGGCAAACCTGGGGAATAATGCACATGTATGAGGGAGGAAGCAGTCATGGGTTTCAGAAGAGAATAGGAAAACTTGACATCACAAAGAGTGACCAAACGAGTGACTCTTATTGTCACAGACTCAAGTATATCCACTTAGAGAAGAGGAAACTGACCATTGTTCCAGGCAACATGGAAACCATTCATGACCTTGGTCAGAACAATTTTACTGGAGCTGTGGAAACAACGCCAGGATATAATGAGTTGAAAAGACCCTGGGAAGGAGGGAGGGTGTCTCTGTACTATTTCTACTACCTTGAGAAGTTTCATCATGGAAAAGGAAAAGGGAGAGAAACCAGAATTTAAAAATGAATTTGAATTTGAATAAAGTTTTTACTTTGTTTTTAGAGCAAATGTGGGTGAATGCTGTGTGTGTGTGTGGATGTCCTCTATTTTGTTTCCAATACTTGACACATATAAGTATTCACAAAACTTAGTTGAAAAATTAAATTCTAAACATAGAGCATGTTCCCAAGCCATTCAATAAAATGCCAAAATATATTAATGATATAAACCTGGTACTGATGGTGTCATACAAAAAGGAGTACCATTTAGTGAAATTTTAAATTAATAAGTGGGCAGATTTTATTAGTGAGGAAGCTGGACCATGCAGGGTTGGAGAGGCATGGAAAGCAGTATGGAGACTTTAATCACTGCTCTAGAACTCTGGAATAATGGGTGAGGTGTGTCTATTGGTATGTAAACATGCTGACATGGCACAAAGAATCTGGTTGCTTTAAAGGTTTTGTCTTGGCTCTGAGGCCAGCTTCTCCTATCTTGGGGTGGAGGAGAAATACCAGAAAAAGTGTTTAGAAGAATTGTTATTGGGTTGGAGAAGCTTAAGCAGTACCCTGTCACATCTGTGAAATGAATCATGGCAAGAACCAGGACAAAAAGGACCATTTATTTAAGTGCCTATGAAACAATAACAAGAAAAAAGGTCCAACTTTGGCCTCTTTTATTCTCCTTTATTTTGGGTCACAAATTTTGGAGCCCTCTGACCATTCTGACTCTCAAATGAAGATGGCTATTTCAAGAGCATTCCTTACTCTATGTGTTACTTCAAGATTCCTTGAGATCTTACTGTCGTCATTGGGTATGTTTTACAGTAGCCCTGAGTGAGTCTTACGAAACCCCTCACAGTGTGAAGCATGAAATATTTCTAGTGATCATCAATATTTATCAGCTATTTTGGTGAGAACCTTCTCTCCAGTGTCATGCAACAGCCACAAAATCCAGTCTGCTAACTGCAGTGAATTGCCTGAGCAGGGCTACTTTTGTCTTAAATACTACTGCCTTTGCTTAAATGAGCCTGGTTGTTCCATCCGGAAATATCAGTATTATCTTTTACTCTGGTTCTTTCCTGCTTTCTTTGAGTAAACCCATTATCTAATCAGGGGTGTTCAACCTTTTGGCATATCAGGGCCACACTAGAAGAAGAAGAGTTTTCTTGGGCCACACATTACATACACAAACACTAACAAAAACTAATAGCAAAAAAAAAAAAAAAAAAAAAAAAAAGTTTTAAATAAATTTACGATTTTGTGTTGGGCAGCATTCATAGCCATCCTGGGCCATAGGCTGGACACTCCTGAACCCTATTTACTGGTATTCTCACTTTAAAACTTCACATGTACATAGTTACTTTTAAAGATAACAAAATAGTATAGAATTTTTTGCATGTATTTTTATTTATGATTATTCCAATATTCCCACTAGGTAACAGTTAAGAAATTGAAGTATAATAATATTACTTTTATATCACATACTTATTAGTGCTATACTTAATGTTTCTGGTCTCCTGAGTCAGGGTTGCTCCAGGAGAACTGAACACACTGTGTGGCAGCTGCTGTGCTAGAAATTTGCAAATATTAATTCACAATTGTGAGGCGTTATCATTAGGTCCGTTCTACCTGTGAGGGGGATTGAAGCTAAGAGAGGGAAGACAATGTTCTCCAGGTGGTACAATAATAAACTGTAGAGCTGATTTATACCCAGATATAATTGATTTAAGAACTTGAGCTATGTTATAATACCTCTGTGGCTTGGCCTGAGCTATTGTTCTATGACCAAGGTCAGTGCATTTGGCTGCACAGCAGTGTCTAGCTCTTGGGCTCAGCCCAAGGTCTCCTTGCTGTGCTTACCTAATCTTGGGCCATGTAAAGAGGCAGTATCATCAGGGAGGGATATCTTAACCTGGAATATCCAGCAGGGATACTTTTCCTCCTTGGTTTGTTGGAATGATGCCTATTTTGTTGCATTCAGAGATGCCATATGTGCTGATAATTAACCTCCAGGACTGTGCACATTCATTGATACCTTGGGATAATTACTCTGCTGCCTCAGCCAGCCCACCTGTAACATAGGCCTGGGGTGCAGCCAGAGCTTAAGAGGGGGAGGGCTGGGGGGTGGGCTGGGGTGGGAGTAAAAGACAGAAAACTGTACATGAACAACAATTAAAATAAAATTTAAAAAAAGAAAAAAGGGAGAAACTTGAAAGTTAGTTTATAACTTTGTAGCTACTTCATGGGCAGAGGGTGGGAAGAAGATATTTTCACTGGAAATAGTGTTATCTCATTACTCTATCCACACAGATCTTAATATCTAGGTTTGAGATTGTGTATTTATTTATAAAGAAACTTCAGAGATCATGAAAAATGTGATTAGTTACCAGCTTACTGATGATAGAAAAGACTGTAACATTTCTTCAGCAGTTAAAGTATCAGGTTACTGGGAACTTTCCTCATGCTGACATTTCATGTTTCTGGTGGAATTCCATCAGTGCCTGAGATGACACCTGGAAAGTCCATAAAACTTCAAAGATCCATAAGCAAGTCAACTTCCTCACTTCAAAAACCCCAATGTACCCTTGCACTTCAACTTTTGCATATGTTTGCTGAAAATTAAATTCACCCCCAAATTAGGGGTTTGGAGCTATGTGAGTGTGTGAGCTGGGAAATTCTGAACTTCTAATGGGATGTGGAATTACTGAGTTCCTGAACTCTTTAGGAGATGTTAACTTCCTCACCTTGTACTTTTTTTTGGTCTGGGTAATACTGACTAAGAAGTTCCTTTGGGCAGAGAGTTACTTAAGTTTCTTTAAATGATGAGTTTAATGATGGGTGTGACTATTTGACATTAAGAAAAGTCAGAGAACTCAGTAGCTCACCTCACTGCCTTGAGTATTTGCATTAGTCTGGTAGACTTAATGCCTCTGGCAGAAATAGAAAATACTACCCACATGTGACTATGATTGCAGTGAAAATCATCTCTTGAATATATTGACTTGGGTGTGCTAAAGGTTTTATTTGTTGTGTCAGTATATTCACTGTAGGTGTGCAGAGCAGAATGTGTATCTTGTTTTCAGATGAAGACCAATTCAACTCTAAACATTTTCCCCCAATTATCTGGTGCTACAGAAAACTGTCCGACTTCAACCCTTGTTAAATTGCTCCGTTTCTATTGGCTTCACTTAGAAAATATATCAGTCTTATGTCCAACTCACAAAGTTGAGACCCAAAAGGAAAAACAAATTTCTCGTGAGGTCATTCCTATAGTCTGAACACTATCTTGTAGACTTCTTTCTTGAGCCACTAAAATGAGAAAGATCTTGGATATAAGTCCAGCTGTTGGAAAGAAAGGAAGAAGCAAGGAAAATCTTGCATGAGCCCCAGGTATGAACAAACAAACAGGAGACAGAATGGTGCTGGGCATTGATTATAAATACTTATATAGGAGCAGAAAGAAGCATATCCTGCATGTGTATGTGTTGGGTGACTAATAAAAATTATTTGAAGAAAAATAAAGTGCATACTCATTTATTTTTGGGTATTTAGTCAAAAAGAGTGTCAGAAAATCCAAGAGTATAGCTGTTTGCTTTTTGTTTCAAAAAGCCAAACAAGTTCTAGGAATACTAAAAGCAGGAGCAGAGTTGAAATGGTTGTCAGCTGTATTTTGTAGGAGATCTGGGTGTGAGTGTGTATCTGGAAATTTTAGTTCATTTCTTGGTTGCTAACACTTCAGTCAGCATTCCCAGCCAGCAGCCTGGTTATCAACCTTCACAGAAATGTCTGTAGAGATGGGGAAATTTCAATACCTCACTAGTGAGGTCCAGGCTGAGGGGACCATTCTTTCTTCAGTTTTGTTCTTTCAAATAGACTTGTATGAATTACATGAAGAAGTTCAGCAATTCCTCAGTCCTGACTTTGGGAGCTCAAGGTTTTTTTTCTGATAGGGCTCTTTTGAGGTATTTGAGAATATTGAGAACATATCATAATTATTTTATTTTATTTTTTATTTTCCTAAAAAGTAACTTGATACTTTTGTATTTCTCTATGGGTAAAATCATGGGAAGTTATTTTATGTTGCTTGATAAATGATATTGTTAACCCTCATAGCATGTTGTGTGTGTGAGGAACACATTACACACAGCACACAGTTTTCAACCTTCTGTAGTCTCTTAAAAGATGGGTGCGATCTGCTTGCTGTAAGCATTAAAACATCTCTGTTCTCCAGAGAGTGATTGATATTGGGTTACTGCCTGTTAGTTTGATTGATATAGTTTAAACACTTACTTTAAATAAAAATGCACATAAAACAGAGCCCCTTTCAGATCACCTTTGATGTGTAAGTGGTACCAAAACAAGAGATTTTACTAGGAACTCACCCTTTCTCTGTCAAATTGGTTGGCTATTCACATATTTTTAGAAAAGATAAATATTTTGCCCATATTTTGAGATTGAAAGTATTCCATAAAGGTGCTTTGATGCAAAATTTTAAAGATTTTCTGTTTTTCTAAAACCTTACATACCTGCACAAATTCTCTGTGGCTATTTTAGCTGATACCTAATCAAAGTTGGTGTCCACTAGAGACCACTAACGAACTCACAAAGCAAAGCTCTGTGGACATTTCCATGATCAGGGTAAAATCTTCCTTTAAATTATATTTTGTACATTCCAGGAATCAAAAACTGGAAGAGTTGGCTGAGTCTGTATTTCTAATTTTTCCTTGCTGAGAACTCCCATGAAAATTTATATCTTTGAAATTGGAAAAAAAAACAATAACTTCCAAGTTTGGATTATGTTCTGGATATATTTCTGAGAATACAAGAATTTCTCTGCTGATACTTGGGAAAATAAGGATGATAAGAGCTTATTCAAAAAGTATATGTTACATAGATATTTAAAAATTATATACAGGAATCCAGTATAGATGGAGGTATAGGTAGAGATTCTTTGTTTCCTCACACAACAAAAGAAAGATAAGAACCAATTTAAAAAAACAACAACCATAAATGACAGAAAATAAAACTGCATAGAAGTCTGACAACCAAGGAGTTAAAGAAGAAACATTCATTCAGACTGATAGGAGGGGCAGAGATGGGAAGCCAGGGTGGAGAGGATACAAGGCAAAGCAAGGGACCAGGTAGGTGATGTGACATCTAGCAGTTAGGATTTCCCACATTCACAAGCATAAACTGGGAGGAACAACTGGGGAGCAAGATAGACCATGGAACCCAGGGTTTCAGCACAGGAAACTAAATCCTCAAACACTCTGGCTCTAAAATACTGTGGCAGTTGTGCCAGTGGGAGAAATTCCCAGTCTCACAGGAGTGTCCATTGGAGAGGCCCACAGGATCCTAGAACATATACAGGCACACCCACCTGGGAATCAGCAATAGAAAAGGCATGATCCACTTGTGGGAAGCAAGGGAATTGATGGGACATGGGGTGAGAGCTGAGCAAGTGAGCAAGCAGCATTGTTCCCTCTTTGACCCCTTCCCAGATGCAACACCACAGTACACAAAAGTGGATTGCCCTGCCCTGGTGAATATCTAAGACTTCATCCCTTACAATATAACAGGTGTGCCAAGATGAAGAAATATGACCCAAATGAAAGAACAGATCAAAAGTCCAGATAAAGAACTAAGTTATGAGGAGATAGTCAACCTATCAGATGCAGAGTTCAAAACACTGGTAATCTGGATGCTCACAGAAGTGATTGAGTTTGGTTGAAAAAGGGAGGAAGAAATGAAGGCTACATGAAGTGAAATAAAGCAAAATATACAGGGAACCAACAGTGAAGGGAAGGTAACTGGGACTCAAATCAATAATTTGGAACAAAGGGGCAAAAAAAAAACAAAACCCCAAAACATCTAACCAGAACCTAACGAAGAACAAAAATTCAAAAAAAAATGAGGAGAGGCTTAGGAATCTTTGGGACAGCTTCAACATTTCAACATTTCAACATTCAAATCATAAGGATTCCAGAAGAAGAGGAAGAGCAAAAAACTGAAAATTTATTTGAAAAAGTAATTAAGGAGAACTTCATTATTTTTTTCCTAATCTGGCAAAGGAAATAGATTTCCAGGAAGTCCAGGAAGCCCAGAAAGTCCCAAAAATGTTGGACCCAAGGAAGCACACATAAAAACACATCATAATTACATTACCCAAGATTGAAGATGAGAGAATCTTAAAAGCAGCAAGATGAAAGGAGACAGTTATCTACAAAGGAGTTCCCATAAGATTATCAGCTGATTTCTCAAAAGAAATCTTGCAGGCAAGAAGGGGCTGGAAAGAAGTATTCAAAGTCATGAAAGGCAAGGACCTACTTCCAAGATTACTCTATCCCACAAAACTATCATTTAGACGAGATCGGGCACGTTCAGGGTGGTATGGCCGTAGACAAAACTATCATTTAGAATGGAAGGGCAGATAAAGTACTTTCCAGATAATGTAAAGTTAAAGGATTTCATCATCACCAAGTCCTTATTATATGAAATGTTAAAGAGACTTATCAAAGAATAAGAAGATCAAAACCATGAACAGTAAAATAACAACAAAGTCACAACTATCAACAACTGAACCTAAAAAACAAAAACAAACACTAAGCAAACAACTAGAACAGGAACAGAATCATGGAAATGGAGATCATATGGAGGGTTTTCAGTGCGGAGGGGAGGGGGAGAATGGGGGAAAAGGTACAGGGTATAAGAAGCACAATAGGTAGGCACAAAAGAGACAGGAGAGGTTAAGAATAGTATCGGAAATGTAGAAGCCAATGAACTTATATGTACAACCCATGGACATGAGCTATGGGAGAGAAGATGCTAGAGATTGGGAGGGTGCAGGGCAGAGGGGGAGAAAGGGGAGAAAAAATTGGGACAACTGTAATAGCATAATCAATAAAATATACTTAAAAATAAATTTAAAATTACATACATCTAAAAACTACTCACGCACACACACACACACACACAAATAAAGGGTGGTCTTTTGTTATAAAACTATCTTGATTAGTCATTGTGGGAGACCAAATTGAGCTCCAGGGAAGTCTTCAGAGAGACGACATGAGACTGTGTACAAGGCTGAAAAAGGATGGAAAGAACCAAGCACATGTCTAGGATTAAGTTGGCCTAATGTGCAAATATGTAAGTAGTTTGCATTGCCCTGTTTTTTTGTGTATTCAAGACTTCAGTGATGTTGGCTTATTACCTGGTGAAAATCATGTAAACAGGGCTTATTTCATGGACACTTGCAACCCTAAGTGCAAAAGAAAAGACTTTTCTTACCCAAACTGGAAGTTAAGTATCGCCTTGAGTGTTGTGTGTGTCTGGTTACTTTGATATCTGTAGGACTTTTTCATGTGCAGGACAAGATGGACTACCTTCCATGAAAATGAATTCTGCTGTGAGAGTTCTTAAGTTCATAAATGCAGTCACACTCACATTTTTTCAAGGATATTTACAATGTGGTTGTGCATCTGTGTTGAATTAACTTAATTTTTTTTTTGCTACTATAACAAGTTTTAAAATGAAGGAAGCTAGTAGCTTTTATTTCAAACCAGTTTTCTATAGCAGTTTAGGCTTCTATTACTAGGACGCTTACTGTCTTTTAAAATTATATTTTATTGATTATGCTATTACAGTTCTCCTGACTTTCCACCCTTGACCCACCTCCACTGAGCATCCCCCACTCCCTCAGGAAATCCCCATGGGTCATGTGTATTAGTTCTTTGGCTACTCAATTTCCTATACTGTACTTTACAACCTCATGGCTATTCTGTAACTACCCACTTGTACTGCTTAATCCCTTCACCTCTTCACCCATTCTCTCCCTTTCCCCTCCCATCTGGCAACCATCTGGTAACAAATTCTTTTTCTCTTATTGCTTTTAAGAGTCTTATTTATCTTTAACCTTTGGCTTTTTAATTATGATATGTCTTAGAGTGGGGCTCTTTGCATCCATCATAATTGGGACTCTCTGCACTTCCTGGACCTGCATGTCTATTTCCTTCACCAAATTAGGGAGGTTTTCTTTCACTATTTTTTTTTCAAATAGATTTCTGATTTATTTTTCTTCTCCTTCGGGGACCCCTATGAGGTGAATGTTGGACCTCTTGAAGTTGTCCCAGAGGCTGTTTATACCATGCTTGGTTTGGGGTTTTTTTGGATACTTTTCTCTTCTTGTTGCTCTGCATGGTTGTTTTTTGATTCCTTATGTTCCAAATGATTGGTTTGATTCTAGATTTCATCCACTCTACTGTAGTTTCCCTGTAAATTGTTCTTTATTTCAGTTAATGTATCATTTATTTCTGACTGGTTCATTTTTTATGCTGCTAAGATCCTCATTAAGTTCCCTAAGCACCCTTATAAACATCGTTTTGAACTCTGCATCTGATAGATTGCTTATTTACATTTTGTTTAGCTTTGTTGCTGGAGTTTTGGTCTGTACTATCATTTGGGCCATATTTCTTTTTTCCTCATTTTGGCAGGCTCCCTGTGTTTGTTTCCATGTATTAGGTAGAGCTGCTTTGACCCTGTGTCGTGGTAGTGTGGCCTAATGTAATAGGTGTCCTCTAGGGTCAAGTGGCACAGTCTCACTTATCACCCAAACTGGGTACTTGAGATGAACCTTTCATGTGTGCTTAATACACCTTCCTCTTGTAGTTGACTCTTGGTTGCTGTTGGAAGATCAATGGGAGGGATTTACACAGGCCAGTCAGCTGCACCTGGCCCTGGGGTGTTCCAGGTAGTGCAGGTCAAGATCAGCCCCCACCTTTGTTGTGCCTGGGGCACCCTGCCTGAGCTATAAAGCAATCTGAGATGGCTGCTACTTGGGCTGGGCTTGGAGATTCCCAGGCAAAGCCAAGCTGTGAATCTAAGCTCTCTGCTGCTAGGACTCACTGAAACAAGTTGTTGTTTGTTTGATAGAATTTAGGAGCCAAGACCAGCCATTCTTATAGAAAAGCAGCATGGGAGGGCCCATAATTTGGCTGGGGAAAAGGCTCTGGGGATCTCCAAGGCAGATCAAATAGTGTTAGCCAGATTGATGGAGTCTCAGATATGGCACCAGCTTGCCAGCTCTGTGGGCAGAGCATTTAGCAAAGGAACAATGTCCATTACTCACCTTGAAGCCAGACACTTCAATTTCTCCAAGTATACCATTGGTGCCTTTCAAGCTACTACCCCAGTGTTAGAGCTCAGAGAGAGTGAGTCTGAGTATGTGAGTCTGTAGGGTAAGTGGAGGCAGTCTGGCCTCCTCACCCAGGTGTCTGTGTAACTAAGGGAAGCAGTGTTGCCATAGCCTTGGAGGGGCCTGATAACCAGTGTTCTCATAGCCTTGAGACTGGGTCCAATACACTGTTCCCATAACATGAAGTGGGCTCACATGTGCAGAATTATGTTATGTAATGTTCTAGCAGTTTTCTGGCTTTGTTCCAGAATACTTAATTCTAATACTTAAACAGGTAGGGATTCCTTGCAGGGTGTGATGATGAGAGACATGCACAAGGGGACAGCTGTCACTCTGGGGAGCAAGCGCCATGACATGTACCACACAGAGACATGCAGGGAGACAATGCAGCTTGCAGTGTGCGTGGCTCACCCACCCATGAATAAAGGCATGCCAAATATCCCAACATTCACAGAGTTCTGTGAATATTATTCCATCTGCAGGAATACCATGGATCTGCCTGGCTTTGAAGGGTCACAGCACAATTGGCATAGTTAGCAGGATTCGTTGCAGAATGGTTTGGAGTCACAGAAACAGTGGCCCAGCTAACTGAGGGGATGCAGTGGCAGCACCAACAACTGGTGCCCACCTGGGTGGTGTATGCCAGTACTGTGCAAGTGCAGCTCCTGGTGTCCACACACTGGCATCCAGTGCAGGCCTAAATTATCTGTCCAGACCCCAGAGATGTGACCCCAAAAGGCTCGTCCTCTGCATCTAAAGGGTCATTTGGCTGTGCCAACCTCCCAGAAAGAAGGAGGAAATATACTGCTAGCCCTGTGAGCTAGATGTGCATGTGACACAAGAAGGATTTTGATGGGGTTTGTGGCAACAATCAGAATGGCTATGTCAACCCTTGGGTTTCTGCTCCCAACTAAGGAAGTAGCAGAGGTACAGTACTCCTTGGTTGAAAATCAGTTGGTTGCAGTATATGCTGCCGTGTTGGCCACATAGAGGACATAACAGGAACTGCCCCCATGACTGTTAGGACCACCTAACCAATTGCAGGGTGGTATGGATCAGACACCCACGTTAGCTAAGTGGGGTCTTATCTGCAACAAAGGAGTACTCTGTCCACTAACCCTTTGTGAGCTGAGCTACAGGAAGTGTTAGGTGCAGGTTTTTATGTAGATGAGAAATCTACTGTTCTTGTCCCTATAGAAGAGATGGAAGCTAGCCCTTTCCAGGAAGGGCAGGCACCTATTCCCTCAGATGCATGGTACACTGATGAGTCCAGTAGGGGCCAACCTGCTGTGTGGACCACTGTAGCAGTTCAACCAGAAACAGAAACTATTAGTTTGACACTGGTGCGAGACAGAGCAGCCAGTGGGCTGAACTTTGAGCCATTTGGCTCATGGAGGTCAGTGAGGTCCCACCCCTGACTATTTGCACAGATAGTTGGGCAGTGTATTGGGGGCTGACATTATGAATCTTTACCTGGCCTACAAATAAATGGGTGGTTATGCATAGACCATTGTAGGGACAGGCTTTGTGGCAAAACTTATGGCAGTAAGGCCACCAGAAAGAAATCACTGTATATCATGGGACTGGGCATGCCCCTCTTGCTTCCCCTGGGAATGATGAGGCTGATACTCTAGCCAAGGAGTGGTGGCTAGAAACGGTACCTGACAGTCCCTCAGGAATGGAGGTAGCCCAGTGGCTACACAGTCACCTTTTACGTGCTGGGCAAAAGACCATGTGGTCCACTACCAAAATTTGGGGGTTACCTGTTACATTGGCAAAGGCACAAGAAGTTGTGAGACCTGTGTTGTATGCTAAAGAGAGCACCCCAGAAGGCCTGTGGGAACTACTGGACAGGCAGTGCAGGGACCAGTACCAATGACCCAGTGGCAGATGTATGTAATTGGGCCCCTACCTAGTTCAGAGGGATATAAGTATGCTATTACAGGTGTGGACATGAACACAGGACTTTTAGCTGCTTATCCAGCACAGCACAGAAATCAGAAAGCAGTGGTTGCTGCACTGGAGTGGTTATGTACTGCTTATGGGTGACCCTCAATTCTTGAAAGTGATCAGGGGATGCATTTTACTGGGGCCTTGGTACAACAGTAGGTTCAGGACTTGCAAATTGACTGGAAATTTCATGTTGTCTATCATTCCCAAGCTGCTGGAATGATTGAATGGCACAATGGTCTCTTAAAGCAAGACATTTGAATGGCAGCTGCCACCCCTACACAATAGGGATTGGACAAAATGCTAATGGACTGTCCTCCATACTCCAAATGAGAGGAATTAGAGAGGGTCCCAGCTCCAGCAGAAGCACTGCTCCACTAGACTGCTGCTCCAATTCAGCTGCAGGTGCAGACTAAGGATGCCTTACTGAAACCAGGCATGGGAAAATGGGAATATTCTCTTACCTGCTCCAGATGGCCTGGAGTGAGGGCAAACATCCACTTGGACATGACCTTAGGAAATAAATGCTCCCCACATGTATTGGGTGGCTCTTGTTGCCCCTTGGGGCTAAGGGGTGGAAAGAAACTTACAAATAGTGCCCTGGGTGATTGGGACATGTTCCTCAATCTTAAAGGTGACGTATCCAGGGCCAGAAGACCACAAAATGCTTCCTCATGGCCTCTCTGTGATTCACCTATGGCCTATTGTGAGTTCTCACCTGTTATTGCAAATAGATGCTGAACCCTAGCTGAGGCACAAAAAATCTGGTATCCGCACCCAGGAAGACCCCCTCTGTCTTATCAGCTGACCAGAAGCTTGCTTGTATATTGCCAGAGGGCCATGACTTGCCTTTACTGGTGCCTATAACTACTCTGTCTTTTTGCCCTTTGTGGACTGGGTTCATACCTATGCCTCAGTAGCTGACCAATCAATGTGTTGGGTCTGCACTGAACTCCTCCTGAGCAGGTTGGCCGGCCCCCCATGGTGCATCTCTACTGCTTCTGTCTCAGATTGAACTTGGCTTCAGAACCAGTGGAACATGGACATCCCTTGTGGAATGCTACCTGGACTGACATCTATGATAGGGTGAAGCAATGATATGAGCAGCCCAAGTCATTAAGTGGCTACTCTGTATGGGATGGTTTGGGGTGGCTTACAGCTGACGGCATGGAGCTGGCTGGACCAGCTCCCCTTTTCATTGAGAACCCCAAAGGACAAGCCCAGGTGGGCTGGACTCTTGACAGGTATGTGTCATACCCATATTCTGGACATTGCTGGGAAGTTCAGAATGGTGCATGGGCTACAGTTCTTACTGGGACTCCCTGGGTGGGTGGCCGATATGAGTGGCCTTACCTGTATGCGAATCAGACTGGCCATTGTACCTAGGCATGGCCTGATTGCCTGTGTTTTGGCTGTGAGCTGTTAAAGCTTTACTGTTGCAGTGGCAGTGCTTCTGTTTTGCTTGCTTGTTGCTGTATCGTATACTGTTGTTGTGGGTTATGGGTGCAGGGCTCTGTCCTCCACACCAAGGGAACCTGGTGGAAGACATCCTCACATAGATTGTAATGCAAAGAACCCAGAAGGGATGGATTGTAGGGTAAGTGGAGTCAGTCTGGCTTGCTCACCCAGGTGTCTGGGTAACTAAGGGAAGCCATGTTCCCATATCCTTGGAGGGCCCTGATAACTAGTGTTCTCATAGCCTTGAGACTGGGTCCAATAAACTGTTCCCAAAACATCAAGTGGGCTCACATGTGCAGAATTATTTATGTTATGTTATGTTCTGGAAGTTTTCTGGATTTGTTCCCCTCTAATACTTAAATAGGTAGGGATTCCCTGCTGGGTGTGTTGATGATAGACATAAGCAAGGGGACAGGTGCCATGCTGGGGAGCAAGGGCCACAACGTGTGCCATGCAGAGACATGCAAGGAGACACATAGCTTGCAGTGTGTGTGACTCACCCACCCACGAATAAAGGTATGCCAGACATCCAAACAGCTCTGTGAATATTATTCCATCTGCGGGAATACCCTGGACCTGCCTAGCCTTGAACAATTGCAACACAGAGTCTTTGCGTGGGTTCTTTAAGAGGGACTGCTTGGGGCTCCAGCAGTTTCTCCTGCCAACTCAAACCCCACTGATTTTTGCAGTTGTGAGGATATATTTTCCTGGCACTGGACTCCTGAGTTGGGTAGATTGGTATGAGTTTGAGACTCCTCACTCCCAAGATATCCCTCCTAAATCTTTTCTATTATTTTTTTTATTTTTATTTTAATTTTTGTTCTTGTACAGTTTTTCTGTACAGTTCTTGTACAGTTTTTCTGTCTTTTACTCCCATCCCAGCCCACCGTCGCAGCCCTCCCCACCTCCCTCTTATTTCTACACCCACTAATTTTTGTCTACGTGTTTTTTATAATTGTTGCTCTAAACCCTTCCCCTTTTCCCCTGAAATTCCCTCCCCTCTCCCCTCTGGTGACTGTCAGCCTCCCTCCTAAATTTTTATCCACATGGGTGTTGAACTATCCTGCTCCATGTCTCCACCCCTCCTACCAGACTGGATAGATGTGGTTTCTTTAATTCTACAGCTGTCAGATACCCATTCAACTTGATTTTGTAGTTGTCAGACTTCCATTCAGCTCAATTTCTGGCATTCCTGAGTGATAGTTGTTTATATTTTAGGTGTATTTTGGATGTGGTTGTGTGAAGAGGGGAGCAATGTCTGCCTAGACTGGCATCTTGGCCCGAACTCCAGTCTATTGTTTTTTAACTTATTCCGTGTGAAGAGATGTATTTTTTCATTAAATGTGATAGAAATAATGTATTAAGTGATTTCATAAAATTGGCAGAAAATACATCCTTCTTGGAGAAAATATGTCATATACACATACAGATAGAGAAAATATTAAAATTTCAAATCACACTGGGACTATGAAGAATTCTCTGTAAATGTAATGATATAAAATTAAGTTACAACCTTGAAAAACAAATTATGTTGAGTTTACTTGTTTCTTCAGTACAGTGAGAAGATGGAATGTATCTAATCATGGTTCTATATAAAAGGCTTCCTAATGAATTATATTTTAAGTAAATGCCAGATTGAGAAAGTTCCTAATCTGTGTTACTTGGTAAGATTTTAAAAACATAGTTTAATGTCAACTACATGTAATGAACTACTAAAATGGGTTGATCACTTTGACGATTGCTCAAGGAAATCCATAGAAAAGAAAATGCTTAAATTATTAAATAATTGAATTTACAAAGGGCTCAGCATATAATTAAGATGTTTTCCCTAAATTTGCAAGTATTTTGAAAGGCATCCAGTAGGCACTCAGTTGGTTCTGTTGACCTGATTGCCCATTTCTGTCACTCTTGCATACTGTTGTGATTGCTCTCCACATGGAAAAGATTTCCTGATTGGAGGTTTTGACTTCAAAGATCGATGGTAGAGTTTGCTCACTATGTTTTCTTTAAAGGTTTCTAGGAGAATCAAATACACAGCCGTGGTTGAAAGTCACTATTCCCTTGTATTTATTGGCTTTTTTTTTTTTTAATCTGTTTCAAGGGCTCAGAAATAAACTCAAGACTCTACAGTCAATTAATATTCAACAAAGAGGGCAGCAACATAAAATGGAGTAAAAATAGCCTCTTCAATAAGTGGTGTTGGGAGAACTGGAAAGCTACATGCAAAAAAATGAAACTTGAGCACCAACTTACACCATACACAAAAATAAATTGAAGGTGCATAACAGATTTAAATATAAACTGTGACACTATTAAAGTCCTAGAGGAGAACTTAGGCAGGAAAATCTCAGATATTGCATGCAGCAACATTTTTACTGATATGTCCCCTAAAGCAAGGGACATAAAGGAAGGAATAAAAAAAATGGGATCCCATCAAAATAAAAAGCTTCTGCACGGCCGAAGCAAACACTATTAAAATAAAAAGAGCACCAACTGTATGGGAAAACATATTTGCCAATGATACCTCAGACAAGGGTGTGATCTCCAAAGTATATAAAGAACTTACATGACACCACTCTAAGAAGACAAGAAACCCAATTGAAAAATAAACAAAGGACTTGAATAGACACTTCTCCAAGGAGGACATACAGAGGATCCAGAGACATGTGAAAACATGCCCAGCATTACTAGCCATTGGAGAGTTGCAAATTAAAACCACAAAGAGATAGCACTTCACACCAGTCAGAATGGCCATCATAAACAAAGCAACAAACAGCAAGTGTTGGAGAGGTTGTGGAGAAAAAGGGACCCTAATGCACTCTTGGTGAGATTGCAGAATGGTACAACCACTATGGAAAACAGTATGGAATTTCCTCAGAAAACTAAAAATGGATCTACCTTTTGACCCAGCAATTCCACTACTAGGATTATATCCTAAGAACCCTGAAACACCAATCCAAAAGAACGTGTGCACCCCAGTGTTCATAGCAGCACAATTTACAATAGCCAAGTGTTGGAAGCAACCTAGGTGCCCATCAGTAAATGGATGGATCAGGAAACCATGGTACATTTACACAATGGAATTCTATGCAACAGAAAGAAAAAAGGAGCTCCTACCCTTGTAACAGCATGGATGAAACATGGAGAGCATTGTGCTAAACGAAATAAGCCAGGTGGTGAAGGACAAATACCATATGATCTCACCTTTAACAGGAACCTAATCAACAAAACAAACAAACAAGCAAAATATAACCAAAGACATTGAAATTGAAAACAGGCTGACAGTGACCAGAGGGGAGAGGGGAGGGAATTTCAGGGGAAAAGGGGAAGGGTTTGTAGCAAGAAGTATAAAAGACACATGGACAAAAATTAGTGGGGGTGGAAATGGGTGGGAGGTGAGGAGGGCTGGGGAGGTGGGCTGGGATGGGAGTAAAAGACAGAAAACTGTACAAGAACAACAATTAAAATAAAAAACAAAAGAAACTATGGTATATTTACACAGTGGAATTCTATGCAGCAGAGAGAAAGAAGGAGCTCCTACCTTCTTTTGGGACAGCATGGATGGAACTGGAGAGCATTATGCTAAGTGAAATAAGCCAGGTGGTGAGGGACAAACACCATATGATCTCACCTTTAACTGGAACATAATCAACAAAAGAAAAATGCAAACAAAATATAACCAGAGACATTGAAACTAAGAACAATCTGACAATAGCCAGAGGGGGGGGGAGGGGACAGTGGAAAGAAGGGTTTTCAGGAACTACTATAGAGGACACATGGACAAAAGCAAGGGGAAGGGTGGAAGCAAGAGAGGGAGGTGGGTTTGGCTGGGGTGGGGTGCAGGAAATGCAGACAACTGTAATTGAACAACAATGAAGTAATTTTAAAAAAAGAAAAAGAAAGAAAAAGAAGAGGAGATATTTGGTCTATGCAGTCTCCAGCTTGGCTGATGGAGGCAGATTAAAGGACCAAGGTTTTATAATTTAATGTATAGAGAGGCTAAATGTGTTTTTAAATTTCTAGCAATGAATGAGGCAGAAATTGTAAGAGGAAGCAAACAGAAAAGGCTCATTTGCTTCATGGCAGGGAGTGTGAAAGTGTAACTGTGAATTAAAATAAATAAGGTAGAGTTGCTCACAGAGTTCATCAAAACCATGTTTATCTACTGATATCCATACGTACATTCATTTTGTACATCACACTTTATACATATTCATATTAATGAAAAAGTGGAGCTGACGGCCATGACTGCAAAGGAAGACACAATTGGCAGCATCTCTGGACGTGTGAAGTGGCAGAGAGTTACCCACTGGTTTGGGCCCAGCACCCACCACTGGCTGCCTGGCTTTGATGACTGCCACAGTCGTGGGGATAATTCGCCACCAAATCATGTTTACTTGTTAGAGAGCCTAGGCATTTAACAGAGATTCATGAACTTTAGTAATATTTGCACAAAATGAGAAAGGGAGGTTACTTTGGCAATGGATAATTTGATTCATTATGTATAATCAAACTTTATAATAGGTACCAAATGGCTACTATGGGAAATATTTCTTATTTGTGAAGTTTTAAAATATTTACTGGCTGGTGGACTAATGGCACATGAAGCAATTGGAATTACCTGTGAAATCCATTCTTTACTGAATTATTAAAATAGTTTGAAACTTTAAAGATTCATATCTTTTCAAGCACTCAGGAGTTATCTTTTCAAGCATTCAAGAGTTTTGAGAGCTGGTTCAAGGAAAAATAAGCCAACAAACTCAGATTTACCAAGAACCAGGGTAATGGCTAAAGCTTTAAAATGCCCATTTCAAAAAGACTCACAGATACAGAGGACATTTTGACAGTTGCCAGATTGGGGTGAGTGGGATGGGAGGATGAGTGAAAAGGGTGAATGGATTAAGAAGTGCATATGGGTAGTTATAGAATAGGGAATATAGTCAATAATAGTGAAATAACTGTATATGTGTCAGATGAGTACTGGCTTTATAAGGGTGATTACTTTATAATTTACATAAATGTCTAATAACAAGATTGTACACCTAAAATGAATACAATTTTTATGTCAATTGTAATTTAAAAATAAAAAATGAAATACCCTCTTCAAAGAAAATCTGTGTCTCCAATTCAGCAGTCAGCGCTTTGGAGACAAAGACATTGTCCAGGACTGTATTTCATGTCTGTAGTAGATACCTGGTCATAGTGAGCAGTTGGTAAGTGTTGGATGAATGAGTTCATGTGCTAAATCTTCTAAGATGATCACATCAGCTGTTAAAGCTACACAACTTCTAGTAAAATTGCTCAGAAATTAAGTTGTGCCATTACAAAATAGAGCCTTAACTCAACATATCATGAAGACAAGAGATATCTTGTCAAAGGTCCCAACCTGTGGACTCAGTAGGGAGCAAAGAGAGGGGACCTACATTCAGCACTCAATGGCATGAGGTTCCAAAGATTCTGGGATGGTGATCATCATCCAGAGCCAGGGACCAGGTAGAACACAAGAGAGGGCCAGGGAGCCATGTCTGTAGCTCACAGAAGTAAATGATGACCTAAGGACCCATATCCAGACTTAAAGGAACTGAGGTCTCCCCATATCTAATGAATGCCCAAGAACAACTCAGGCAAGAAGCTTGAAGATGTTTTTAAAATCTTTTAGCTTCTAACTCAAATAAATGTAGATTAGGACATCACCAAAGTGTAGGTATCTACCACACGGAACCAGACAAACAATAACTTATCTAGGATTACAAACTTTAAAGTAGACAAAATTTTTTGTTTGTTTTGCTTTTACTGATTTGAGCTGTGTTGAGGCCTAGAGAGGTTTGTGTTACTTACCTAAGCTAAATGGTTAAGATGTGGCCTAGCCAGCACTTGATAAAATGAAGAATGATGAATGATGAAAATGCAAAGCAAATGCCAGCTTTGTAGGTTCAAATTGTCTCCTCATAACATGAAGGGGACAAGAGATGCTTCCAGGGTCCTTCTCCTTGCCTCACTACTCACAAACTCACGTTTTCAAGAATTCTCTGAGGCAAAGATGTAAACACTAGCTTATCAGCTTGGAAACAATTTCTTTTAATAAAACTGTATTAAAATATTGACTTGGTTATGATTTCCCCCCTCAAGGGCATTTTCCACGCCCCCCCCCCGCCGAAATCCTTATAATTGGTAGTAGGTTTGTTCTTAGAAAGTCCTAAACCTTTAGCAAATACTTTAGCATGTAAGCAAAAAGTAAGTAGAATGTTTAATTTCTTGTGAAAATGAAAGTAAATTTGCTTTCTTGCTTTATGTGGAAAGAGCCTGAAATTACAGGTTGTGGGATTCATTCTGTGCCTGTTCAGTGTGTTTCATATTATAACACAATTAGAGAGTGTCTATTCTTCCTTTTAATTGGTCTTAAACTGTTAATTTTTTCCTTATCCTGTCCTGTACAGTTACGTTTAGTCTTCCTAGTGTATTTGGAATAGTTTGTAAGCTTTATAAAACTGAGTCTTTCATACTTTTTAGATATTTTTCCTTTAAAGTCCATACTAGCCATAGCCTCAGTTTTCTCTTTTTAAACTTAATTTATATTTGATTACATTTCCCATTATCATTTAAACCCCTTATACCCCTCCCACACCAATCACAACACTGTTTTCCATGCCCATGAGTCCTTTTTCCTTTTTGCTCAATTCTTTCACCCTACCCCAAGCTGTCAGGCTGCGCTCTACGAGTCTATTTTGCTTGTTAGTTCAGTTTGTTCATTAAATTCCACATATGAGTGAAATCATATGCTATTTTTTTTTCTGACGGGCTTATTTCATATAGCATAATTTGTTCCAGGTCCATCCACTGCCAGGATCATACTCAATGACCAAAAACTGCAAGCATTCCCTGAAGATTGGGAACAAGACAAGGATGCCCACTTTCACCTCTCTCATTCAACATAGTACTGGAAATCCTAGCCACAGCAATCAGATGAGAAGAAAAAATAGAAGGCATCCAAATTGGACAGGAAGAAGTAAAACTGTCTTTATTTGTAGATGACATGATATAGGTAGAGAATACCAAAGATTGTAGGAAGAAACTACTAGAACTGCCCTGGCTGGTGTGGCTCAGTGGATTGAGTGCCAGCCTATGAGCCAAAGGGTCACTGGTTCAATTCCTAGTCAGGGCACATGCCTTGGTTGGGAGCCCAGTCCCCAGTAGAGGTGCGAGAGAAGCAACCACACATTGATGTTTCTCTCCTTCTCTTTCTCCCTCCCTTCCCCTTTGTCTAAAAATAAATGAATAAATAAATATTAAAAATAGAATCTACTAGAACTGGTAAATGAATTCAATAAACTAGCAGGATACAAAATTAGTATCCAGAAATCAGTTGCATTTTTATCTGCCAATAATAAACTATCAGAAAGGGAAATTAGGAAAACAATTGCATTCACAATTGCTACAAAAAGAATAAAATACCTAGGAATAAACCCAACCAAGGATGTGAAAGACCTGTACTGATAAAATTATAAGACACTGAAGAAAAATAATTGAAGAAGATACAAATAAGTGGGAGTACATACCATGTTCGTGGATAGGAAGAATTAACATTGTTAAAATTCCCATACTACCCAAAGCAATTTATAGATTCAGTGCAATTCTTATCAAGATTCCAATGATGTATTTCGCAGAACTAGAACAAATATTTCAGTTTTAAATTATAGACTGGTTTATAACTGACAGTTCACCACCTACTGTATTACCTACTTTGTAATTAGATTTCCAGTTAAAAGACAATACTTGAGCTCAGACATAGTTCTACACAATCTTGTTAGACAGTTGAGGTATTAGTTCTTTGTTTCCACATTAACATTGTTTTGTTTGTGAAAACTCTTGTTCTGATTTACAGTTATATTTACTTTACGTGGTGTAGTTTTTAGCTCATCCTTCTATTTGGTATTAATTATTTGGCTACTTTAACAATATAGGAAGAAATCACCCTGAACTAGATGCCCATAAAGGTGCAAACCATGACATAATATTTTACTGCTGTTTGACAAGAGAAACTCGGAGACACAGATGTCCCATCTAACCAGTTTCCTGTACAGAGAAGAAGGCAGAGAAATTTAACTTTTCACATTATTAATGGCTTCTGCTTCAATCGGTACTGCACATTGTAGCAGGTGAGGGAAAGTTCCACATTGAACTATTTTCAACTGTCATCCCATGTGAACAGGAGCAATGCACAAGTATTAATCTGCCCACAGCCATGGAGGCAGCCTATTCTCCACTTTTTCAGTCCAACATGTGGGAAGGCTGAAATAGGTCTACCTGTGAGAGAACCAGGAGAGGACTATGAGCAAGACAGTTTGGCCTAGTAGGAGCATGACAATGGCAGGAAGAGGTATTTGGAAACCAGGGTATTGATTCCCAGGCCTATCCTACTAAGCCACATTAGAGAAGAGAACTTTGAAAAAGGAGAGATGGCTGGACTTCTGCAGGGAGGAGATCCAGGCTCCTTGGAAGAACAGAATGAAGTTTAAGAGTGGAAATGAAGACAGGCCAAGCTTCTGGTTTCCTTGTGTAAATGGCTCAGCCCAGACTTTGTACATGACCATGCACACAAACACAAATACATATATATATACAGACAGGGGTAGAGAGAGGGAGAGTGGGAGAAAGTGAGAAAATGATCAGAGAGAGAGAATGATGAGCCTTCTCCCAAGGGAGGTAGAAGGTAGAACTAACTTCTCTTGATATATGGAAAAATAACCCTTGTGTCTTCCTTCTTTCAACCCATTTTAAAACTTTACCTTGGGGTGGAATGAGGGTTTTACACCTAGAAGTGTACTGAGAAAAAGGGCATATAAAGAGTCAGGTGATTTCAGTTTCCTTCCTACAGACACAGTGAGTTCTGTTCCACTTTCAGTGGAAAGCAGTTTTGAGAACAAAATAGCTGTATGCTCACTTTGCTGCTCCATCTACTTTGTACTTTTTTAATGCCATGGACTTCTTTGCCAATCCTACAGAGCCTGAGGACCCTTCCAAAGAACAATGCTTCTAAATACATGGAGTACAAAGGAATGTATTATATTGAAATAGACTTCTACCAAAGGATCCTTTGCAGGAATTCTCTGGGGTCTATGTGAAAAATTAGTGTTCCATGAAGCTACATAAGTAAGTGTTCCTGTAGAAAATAGATGGCCCGCTCAAGTTCAGGTAATTTGAGGACTACTTAATAAACACTATTTCCAAAACTCAGGCAGGGTGTAAGGAAACCATGGAGAATCTGAAGAATCATGAAGTACATGGTTTAGCAGAGATAAAGGGAGGAGGGGAGAAGTGGTTGTGAGAAAACCTGGAGAAGAGCTACTCATCTTGGGAAAGGTCCCCACCCCCCACAGTGACCTTTCTTGGAGGGAGTCAGGAGCACAGATACCCTTCTTCTCTGTGTCCCCTGATGGGGCTCCTCAGATGCTGTATGTTAAGTTGATACATACATACACACACACACACACACACACACACGTATGTATATCAATTTACATTTCAACAATTCTCTGTTTGGAGTCAGAAATTCCTTCAGCTCCCACTTGGCCATTGTCATGTGTCCTGTGTCCTGTTAACCACAAGCATTATCATAAGGTGGCATAGAAAAACAGGTAAATTACTGTGCACAGATGCCATTGGCAAAATGTTCATTTACCACAAGTTAGTCTTTATTTGTGTTGACAAATAAGTAAAAATACTTTAAACCATCTGCGGAATTAGAATAATGGACTGTTTCCCCTTTTGTTAGAATATTTTTTTGTGATAGATTTTAAAAACAACACATACTGGTAGAGTTTTAGGTTAGCCTGCCAAAGATCTCATCTCTCTCAGCTGAAGGGGAACTCCTTCAAGATTCATTCTACCCAAGATTCATCTTGAGAAATGGCTAAATTCAACTAATGGTTAGTATTGTCATTTTACAAATTACACACAACTATTTAGAAGAGGGAAAGAAAGAGAATGATTTTTTTCACCCCACACAGACTCATTGAAAATGTCATGCCTAATGTTCAGGATTTGTTTCTCTTTGTAATGCTAGAGGGTTGAGGAGATTCTGCCCTGGCATACTAGTGGTCCAGGCAGAGAGGCAGGTGGCCTGTAGTTTTGGTCATTTGTTCTGGGAACTCAGCCTGCACTGCTGTGAAATGATTTGCACATGGGTGTACCAGGAGTTCCCAGAACTCCGTCCCAGGTGCTCCCCTCCCGTTTCCACCGCTGGTTGGCTGGCTGCATTTGGGTGTATGTCTCATGTGTCATAATGTTCTGTTCTAAAATACAGTTAAAGATGAGGTCATATGGCAGAGCAGGTGCCATTGTTCCCTCTCAGACCCCGCCCCCACATACAGCATCACAACCCAGCGACTGGGCTGCCCCGCCCTGAGGAACACCTAAGGCTCCACTCTTCACTACATAATAGCCGTGACCAGACTAAAACCAAAACAAAACAAACAAAAAAACAAACAAAAAAACCCCCACCAAAAATGGCTCAAACCAGAGAAAAAAATGAAAACCCCAGAGTCAATTCCTCTAAGCAACGAAGAGATAGCCAACCTATCAGATGCACAGTTCAAAGCACTGGTCATCAAAATGCTCATAGAATTGGTTGATTTTGCTCACAAATTAGATGAAAAAATGCAGGCTACAATACGTGAAATGAAGGAAGACGCATGGGGAACTGATAGAGATGGAAGGAAAACTGGGACTCAAATCAATGGAGTGGACCAAAAGGAAGAAAGAAACAACCAAACAGAAAATGAGGAAGAAACAAGAATTCAAAAAAAATGAGGAGAGGCTTAGGAACCTCCGGGACATCCTTAAACGTCCCAACATCCGAATTATAGGGGTCCCAGAAGGGGAAGAAGAAGAGCAACAAGTAGAAAACTTATTTGAACAAATAATCAAGGAAAACTTCCCCAATCTGGCAAAGGAAATAGACTACCAGGACGTCCAGGAAGCTCAGAGAGTCCCAAAGAAGTTGGACCCAAGGAGAAACACACCAAGGCACATCATAATTACATTAGCCAAGATTAAAATGAAGCAGAGAATTCTAGAAGCAGCAAGGGATAAGGGGACAGTCAGCTACAAAGAAGTTCCCATCAGACTGTCAGCTGATTTCTCAAAAGAGACCTTACAGGCAAGAAGGGACTGGAAAGAAATATTTGAAATCTTGAAAAGCAGGGACCTACATCCAAAATTGCTCTATCCAGCAAAGCTGTCATTTAGAATGGAAGGACAGATAAAGTGCTTCTCAGATAAGGTCAAGTTCAAAGAGTTCATCATCACCAAGCCCTTATTATATGAAATGTTAAAGGGTCTTATCTAAGAAAAAGAAGATCAAAAATATGACGGCGAAAAGACAGCAAACTCACAGCTATTAAGAACTGCACCTAAAACAAAAGCAAACTAAGCAAACAGCTAGAACAGGAACAGAACCACAGAAATGGAGATCACATGGAGGGTTAGCAACAGGGGAGTGGGAGGAGGAGAGGGGGGAAAAGGTACAGAGAATGAGTAGCATAGGTAGTGGGTAGAAAATAGACAGGGGGAGGGCAAGAATAGTATGGGAAATGTAGAAGCCAAAGAACTTATGACACATGGACATGAACTAAAGGGGGGAATGTGGGTGGCAGAGGGTGTGCAGGGTGGGGGAGAAATGGGACAACTGTAATAGCATAATCAATAAAATATGTTTTAAAAAAAATGAGGTCATATGGTATTTGTCTTTCACTGCCTGGCTTATTTCACTTAGCATAATGCTCTCCAGTCCCAACCATGCTGTTGCAAAAGGTTGGAGTTCTTTCTTTCTGCTACATAGAATTCCATTGTGTAAATGTATCATAGTTTTTTATCCATTCATTTAATGATGGGCACTTAGGTTGCTTCCAGAACTTGGCTACTGTAAATTGTGCTGTTATGAACATTGGGGTGCGTAGGTTCTTTTGGATTGGGATTTCAGGGCTTTTAGGATATAATCCTAGCAGTGGAATTGCTGGATCAAAAGGTAGATCCATTTTTATTTTTCTGAGGAAATTCCATACTATTTTCCATAGCAGTTGCACCAGTCTGCAATCCCACCAACAGTGCACTAGGGTTCCCTTTTCTCCCCATCCTTTCCAGCACTTGTTTGTTGCTTTGTTTATGATGGCCATTCTGACCAGTGTGAAGTGGTATTTCATTGTGGTTTTAATGTGCATCTCTCTGATGGCTAGCAATACTGAGCATCTTGTCATATGTCTCTGGATCCTCTGTATGTCCTCCTTGGAGAAGTGTCTGTTCAAGTCCTTTGCCCATTTTTTAATTGGGTTTCTTAGAGTAGAGTCTTGTAAGTTCTTCATATATTTTGAAGATCAAACCTTTGTCTGAGGTATCATTAGCAAATATGTTCTCCCATACATTTGGTTCCCTTTTCATTTTAATGCTGTTTTCTTTAGCCATGCAGGAACTTTTTATTCTGATGAGATCCCATTTTTTTATTCTTTTCCTTATGTCCCTTGCTCTAGGGGACATATCAGTGAAGATATTGCTGCATGGAATATCTGATCAATGAAACAAACAAACAAGCAAAATATAACCAAAGATATTGAAATTGGGAACAAGCTGACAGTAACCAGAAGGGAGAAGGGAGGGTATAATGGGCAAAAAGTTTAAATGGTTTACAGGAACTATAAAGAACACATAAACAATAACTAGAGGGGGTGAAAACAGGGGAGGGAGGTGGAGAAGGCTGGGGAAGTGAGGTGGGATGTGGAGGAAAGGTAGAAAACTGCACTTGAACGACAATAAAAATCAAAAGTATTTTTAGGTGCCCATCAGTAAATGAATGGATCAAAAAACTATGGTACATTTACACAATGGAATTCTATGCAGCAGAAAGAAAGAAGGAGCTCCTACCCTTTGCAACAGCATGGATGGAACTGGGGAGCATTATGCTAAGCGAAATAAGCCAGGCAATGAAGGAGAAATACCATATGATCTTACCTTTAACAGAACCTAGTCAACAAAACAAATAAAGAAGCAAAATATAACCAAAGACATTGAAATTGAGAACAGGCTGACAGACACCAGAGGGGAGAGGGGAGGGAATTTCAGGGGAAAGGGGGAAGAGTTTAGAGCAACAAGTATAAAAGACACATGGACAAAGACTAGGGAGGGTGGAAATGGATGGGAGGTGGGGAGGGCTGGGGCAGGGGGCCGGGATGGGTGTAAGACAGAAAAGTGTACAAGAACAACAATTAAAATAAAGAGGAAAAAAAAATACAGCAAAGTTCATGAAGTTTTGCTTCCTTAAAAGTAAACTTGATTCCTACATCTGAAATTCTGAGCTTCTCTCACAGGGTTTTTTTCCTTTGTTTTGGTTTGAAAGTACAGAGTAGTTCTCCAAAAGTGGTCTCTAGAAACCAAGATGCGGCCATAAGTTCTGTTTCATACTGGATTTTCTAAATATCCAATTAGCACCATAAGTGTTTTCTGGGCTTATTTTCTGTTCCTGGAAATCCTAGCATAGTAGTTGACTTGATGACTGAAAAAGATATTTTATCTTCATTCTTTTTTTCAAGCAGAATAATATTTTAAAATTAATTCTCTTTGGGTAAATGGAAGAGAAGGGAGGAACAGGTAAATGTGTCTGCTAGTGTTTTGATCTGAACAGCTCTAAAATGTTTTGTTTATTGACACAGGGGAAAATGGTTTGTGTAAGGTTAACATTGCAACCATGTAACTGGTCACTCCTGTAGAGTGCTTGCATGGATTACGAAGGCTACCAGGTGCCCATCTATTAGCAATACTGTCCCAGCCACAAGCAAACTGTCGTGAAAACCATATGCAGTAAGTCTTTCAAATAAATTTGTTAAAAGCTATTGGACTTCAGCCTTACCCACTGAAGTTACAACATTAGATCACTCTCTAACTAGTATTTATTTTCTTAGGCATTCCTTACTTGTGCAGCTGTGCCATGCTGGCCTTTGATTTTAAATGACCCCACTAGGATGAGTGTTTACAGTCCCTGAAGGTCAGGAGGTGTTCAGGGTGATGTATGAGGTTGTGTCCCACCTGAATGCCAAAACCCAGGGCTTCTGATCTCCCTTACATTCCTTGGTCTTCAAGTCTGGAATCTGTTGATTCCTTCAAGATAATGGCAAACCACAAAGATACTCTCAGAGAGGGGATAGAGTATAAAGGGTAGAAAGACTTATCCTCAGGCCAGTGTTCCCCAGACTACCTGGTTTTCTTATTATGATGAACTTGGGTGGCAAAAGTACATTTGGGCTTATTTCAGCTCACCTGTGAAATCTGAGTTATAACTGAGTTTACTGGCACTGGCTTCTTGTAATGCATGTTTTTTCAATTTATGTATTTGAAATCCTAAGATATCCAATGGACCATTGACCCCTTGGAATAAGTCTTTCATCTACAGCAATTTACTCTTAATATTGTCTCTGGAGAGATGGCACCTTGAAAACCTGCCCATAGTGGAGAGGTATCTTCACTGTAGGCTGTAAATATCAGTTAAGGTAGAAAAGTCAAATGATGATGCAGCATAGTATGTATTTCTGAACTCTTTGTGCCTTTTGGAAATAAAGAAAAGAGCCCTTTCCACCTATCAGGACAATGTCCAGAGGCCATGCCTGTCTCTGAACAATGTGGCCAGTAGCAAGTCTTTAAGACAACAATTATACCCAAAATTCTGTGGACAAATAATGCCTTCCAATATCTTGAAGAAAATTTCTCCCTTGTAAAATAAATTATATCCTTAAGGTATCTAAGTTTTATCTTGAATTTTTTATCAATAATATTTTAACTTATTCTTTCAAAGGCAATATTTAGGTGGCTTTTCATACTTTGCTTCTTTTCATCTCCATACAATCTTATGAAAAGTGAAATTTCTCTCATTTTATGTAGAGGAAATGAAGACTGGACTAAGAAAGTGGAGGTCCCAGTGCTGTTCAGGGGCAGAGCTTACACAAAACGTAGATTTGGTTGACTTCAGAGCTGCTGCTTAGTCATGAGACACCAATGCCTCATTTTTTATATGAATAAAGTAGTTTGATTTTATTTATTTATTATTTTTGTATTGTTGTTCAAGTACAGTTGTCTTCATTTTCCCACCACCATTTACCCCTGCCCAACCTGTCCTCACGTCCCACCCTCAATCCTTCCCCTCTTTGGCTTTGTCCATAGGTCTCTTATACATGTTCCTTAATGACCCTTTCCCTTCTTTCCCCTGTTATCCATCCCCCCCTTCATTTTAATGTGAAGTACACAACTGTCCTACAATGAAAGAAGAAATGTGTTAGGCCTGTGACTTTAGAAGCACTGAGGACTTCAGTGCCATCCTTCAGTTCTGATATTGCTTACAGAGCAGAATCAGTGAAATTCCAGCTCTACACATCTATGTTTATTTCTTGTTGGGAGATATAAGAGCACATACACATGCTCTTACTTCATAGCAGTCTATGCTATTTCGACTCAGGGTGGTAAAATTCAGCTACCTAGTTCCATCTGAGACTGTCTTCAGCACTGGATGATAAATATGTTGGCTGAGCAGAGAAGACACAGTGATGTGAAACAGCTACAATGTTTGATCTGCAGCATGAAGATGGCTGTCTTTGAATGTAAGTGTTCACGTGAAAGAGGACTTCAGCACGTCCAGAGTTGCCCCTGTGGTGCCAAGCTATGGGGTGCCTGTTGTGCCCTATTAGTATGAAGAAGCTCAACAGGAGAAGGGATGAGAGAAGCTGGTCTCAGTCTTTTGAATATCTTCAGTGAATAGGCTGAGCTATAAATAATAAAGTATTTAAACTCACCCCTAAAAGCCCACGCATACATACCTGGCCTGTTCTACTCTTACAGATAAAAGGGTAGCTGCTTGCCTAGCTATTCTCTCTCCTTCACTCATTCTCTCCTCCTGGGGCCCTTTACCTGCATAATCTCTGAGACCAAATTTCAGCTTGAACATGAAAAGAGAAACACTGGGGGACCACATCATGCAGCAGAACAACAGTGGGTTCTCCTGGGCACCATTTTGTATGACAGGGGAAAATTACGTGTTATCACTGGGTGAACAAAGTGTTGGGGGGCAAAGTAATGAGAAATGTGCCTATTCAGCTGCACTGAGTGATCTGAGCAATAACTTTTAATGGTATGGCTATGTCTGCTTTGAATGAAATTCATAGAAGTTCAGAAAGAAGTGCTGTCCTGCCACTTTCCTGAAGAAAGGATGCCTATTTCTCTCTCTAAAAAGTGTTTATTTTTAAAACTTAGTTTTGCAGGTGGCTGACTTTGAGGTTAGTTCTTCATTTTTTATCATTTACTCCAAGGCCTGGTCCTCCTGGGGCCTCTGAAGCCAGATGCTGTGCTTCCACATTGCTAGGGAGGCTATACCTTCAGAAGTAACTTATGGCATTGTTTGTGATTATCTGTAAGGGTACAGAACACATGGCTATTTTAGTCCAGAAAGCCAAAGTCTAGGAAATATTTGCTACATACTAAAAGCAAATTAATGATGTTACTACATAAAGAGCTCCTAAATCAACGAAATATTAATACAGGTAAAGCTGAGAATGAAATACAGTTCCATGTCTTGAGCCTAAGCTGCCAAGACCAGTGTCCTGAGAAGGACAGACTGGAGTTTGTCTGTGTAGCATCTTCTGGGGTGTGTCCAGGGGATCTCATGTCATTCCAAGTACAGGAGCAAACAGTGAGGGAATCTTGAAGGGGTGCAGGGAATGGGTGGAGGAGAACATGGAATGATTATAGCTGCATCTCTAAATTCTTTTTGGGTCGAGAGCAGGCTAAAGAGGATGGGATCACAGCCTGTGTTGGTGACGTTAGGAGAGTCCAAGACAAAGACAATGGTAACTGGAAAAAACCTGGATGTCAGAGCATTCAAAGAAAGTTAATGAAATGAGTACAGTTTTAGGAAGAAAAATTGACAGACATGATGCTGGTTTGGATATGGGCATGAGGGAGAAGGAAGTGCCAAGGCTGACTCCTGGGTCTTTGCTTGGAGAACCACTGCCAGTGGGTTCACTTACAATAACTCACACTGGGAGAGCAATGCTGGATGGTAGTTCTGTGAAGTTTGTGTTGAATTTCAAGTTATTCCGCAGTCTCCTAGTCACCTGACAAAGGAGAGGGCTAAGCTGCTGGTGGAGTTTGGGGCATTGGTAGAGAAAGAAGTGGAGAGGGCCTACCAAGTGTTTTAAGTGTTTAAGAACTTCAGAATTAAATGTCCAGGTGGAAGATGATAAACTTGGAAACAGCTCAGTGAAGGAACAGTCAGAGAGAGAGGAGAAAAGCCAGTCATTGTGTCATGGAAAAAGGAAGGAGCATAGGATGATGTGAAACATGCTGACAGGACCATTGAGTTCAGCCACATGATGCTTATTGGTAGCTGTGGTGAGAGTCATTTTGTTATAGCAAGGAGGGTAGGGGTCAAAGTGAGTAGGTGGGGAAGTTAGAGGGAGCTAAAGAGTGAAGACAACAAATATAGAGTGATCTTAAAAAGCTTGGCTATGAAAGGGAAGGGGGCCGTGGAGGGACACACAGCAAAAGGAAGGATGAGAACCGGAAGAGGACAATATGTCTATGAGAAGAAAGTCTGGGGAGGTTGTGGGCATAGATATACTTTGAGACAAGGTGCATGGTGACAAACTGAACCTGGACACGAAATGGCTTCTCCTGAGTGACAGGAGGAAAGGAATGTGTGCAGAAGGTAACAGATTTATCCACTAGTATCTGGAGACAGTTGGATTCCCTTTATGATGGCTCCAACTTGTCTCTGTAAAGTAGGAACCAAGTGACTATTGCTAATAAGATAGGTGGAGGAACCAGAGGAAAGGAGTGTGAACAGGAAGGCCTGTGCTCAAGATAGCAAACCACTGTAATATCTGCTTCAGAATCTTGTCTGCATTGATTTAAAAAGTGTTCCTTAGCACCTGTAGCTGCGAAGTGAAATGGTACAGGATGCTGTGTCAGCCAACTAGAGCTGCCATCACAAAATAACACAGACGAGGTTGCTTATACAAAAGAAATGCATTTCCCACAGTTTTGGTGCTAGGGGTTAAAGGTTAAGGTGTTGGTACGTTTGGTTCCTCCTGAGGCCTCCATCCTTGGCTTGTTAACAGCTTCTTGTCCCTGTATCCCAACATGGACATATTCCTGGGGGTGTCCATCCCTGGGATCTCCTCCTCTTCCTATCAGGGCACCAGCCAGTCCTACTGCATCAGGGTCTCACTGTTATGAGTTCATGCAACCTTAATTAGCTCTTCAAAGGCTGGAGCTTCAAATTTAGTCATACTAGGGGTTGCATGTAAATGTAAATTTCGGATGGATCACAGTTCAGTCTATAACAGGTAGATAAAGAATATTTTTTTTTTTCTTTTTGGAAAGTGGCAATGCATAACTTGCAATCTTTAAAGTTTTCTTTAAAGGTTTCAGGTGAGTCTTTGCTTTTTAAAATTTTTTTTGTTTTATTTTTTTGATTTATGTTTTTATTGTTGTTAAGTATATTTGTCTCCATCTTCACCCCACCACAACCCATGCCCCACCCATCCCACAATCAAGCCCACCCCCTTTGACTTTGCACATGTGTCCTTCATGTATGTTCCTTGATGGCCCCCCTGTTATACCTTATTATTGCTCTCCCTCCTCCTCTCTGAATTACTGTCACATTGTTCTTTATTTCAATGTCTCTGGCTATATTTTGCTTGCTTATTTGTTTTGTTGATTAGGTTCCACTTATAGGTGAGATCATATGGTATTTGTCTTTCACCACCTGGCTTGTTTCACTTAGCATAATGCTCTCTAGTTCCATTCATGCTGTCACGAAAGGGCAGGAGCTGCTTCTTTCTTTCGGCTCCTAGTATTCCATTGTGTAACGCATCATAGTTTTTCTTTTAACCTTTTTTTATTGATGTTTGAATACAGTTGTCTCCATTTTCCCACCACCACTTTCCCCCACCTAACCCACCCCCACCTCCCACCCTCAATCCCACTTGCTTTGGCTCTGCCCATGAGTACCTCATTCATGTTGATTTACATCCCTTTCCCTTCTTTCTCACATTATTTCCCTCCCCCCTCCCCTCTGGTTACTCCCTTCTCCTTAGGTTTGTTGTCAATTTCAATACCTCTGGTTATATTTTGTTTGCTTTTTTCTTTTGTTTATTAGGTTCCAGTTAAAGGTGAGATCATACAGTATTTGTCTTTCCCTGTCTGGCTTATTTCACTTAGCATAATACTTTCCAGTCCCATCCATGCTGTTGCAAAGGGTAGGAGCTCCTTCTTTCTTTCTGGTATGTAGTATTCCATTGTGTAAATATACCATAATTTATTGATCCGCCCATTTACCAATGGGCATCTAGGCTGCTTCCAAAACTTGGATATTGTAAATTGTGCTGCTATGAACATTGGGGTGCATAGGTTCCTTTGAATTGGTGTCTCAGGATTCTTAGGCTATAAACCCAGCGGTGGAATTGGTGGGTTAAAAGGTAGTTCCATTTTTAGTTTTCTGAGGAAATTCCACAGTGTTTTTCATGGTGGCTGCACCAGTCTGCATTCCCACCAACAGTGCACTAGGGTTCCCTTTTCTCTGCATCCTCTCCAACATTTGTTTGTTGATTTGTTTATAATGGCCATTCTGACCAGTGTGAAGTGGTATCTCACTGTGGTTTTAATTTGCATCTCTCTAATGACTAGTGATGCTGAGCATCCTTTTATATGTCTCTGGGTCCTCTGTATGTCCTCCTTGGAGAAGTGTCTGTTCAGGTCCTTTGACCATTTTTTTAATTGGATTGTTTGTCTTCCTGGTGTGGAGTCATGTGAGTTCTTTATATATTTTGGAGATCAAACCCTTGTCCAAAATATCATTGGCAAATATATTTTCCCATACAGTTGCTTCCCTTTTCATTTGCTGATGTTTTCTTTAGCCATGCAGAAGCTTTTTATTTTGATGAAGTCCCATTCGTTTATTCTTTCCTGTGTGCCCCTTGCTCTAGGGGACATATCAGTGAAAATATTACTGTGTGCAATATCTGTGATGTTCTTGCCTATGTTCTCCTCTAGGACTTTTACGGTGTCACAACTTATATTTATGTCTTTTATCCACCTTGATTTTATTTTGTGTATGATTTTTTAAAAACTTTAAAATCATTTTATTACTTTTTTCCTCCCTATAGCTTGATGTTCTCTTTTCAATTTACTTACAAATTTATTTTTCTCAGCCATTATCATATCAAATACTTCACAGAAATTTTCCATACTTTATTTTAGTCCAAAAGGAATTCTGTGTGAAAGACAATTCTTTTTCAAGTAGACCCAGGGGTATGTCACTGCTTTTTCTGCCTCTTCATGAATTTTTTTTTTAGCACATTTGCTCTAAAACACTTCTCAAAGGAATGGGAATAATTTTTTTTACAACAACCAATCTTGATGTAAAAATAGGTTAAAAAGAGAAATGGATATTGATACTTTTTACTGTAGAAGTAAGATAGTCTTACCATCACTTTTCTGAGGAAAGTTTCAAAATGTTTACTTCCCTTAGAAGATACCAACAAAGTGAATTAAATAAGTCCTTTTTTAACACAGCCAGTAACATATTTTTCTATTTATGTTTTACACTGTATTCTTATAATAAAGTAAGCTAGATAAAAGAAAATATTAAGAAAATCATAAGATAGAATACATTTATAGTACTGTATGTATTTTTTAACTTTTTTATTGTTGTTCAAGTACAGTTATTTCCATTTTTTCCTGCATCACTTCCCCCCACCCCAGCCTTCCCCACTTTCTGCTCTTGATCCTATGCCTTTTTGGTTTTGTCCGTGTGTCTTAAATAAGTCCTTTTTTTAAAAAAATAGAGTTAGTATTTTCCCCCATGCCTTCTCTTGTTAAGTTTATGATATTATGGTGACATTCTTTATGATTATATAACCCATTTTATGCTTTCATAGATCTTTGTATTCAGAGATAAATATCTGATGTTATTTCAGATCAGGTGTGTCTGTGAATTACAAATACCTGAAAAACAGGTAAAACAGGGTAGGAAATTTTTCATTTCCTTATGTAAACTGACCCAGAGAAAGGGAATCCAAGACTGTGAGGTACAATGGTAGCCATGGGGAGCCCAGGATTTTTCCAAGACTCTGCCTTGATAAAAAACCTGTTTTTCCCTCACAGTTTAAGGTAGCTGCAAGAACCCCAGCCATTTCATCTGAGTTCCAATCAGAAGAGTTGAATGAAGAAATATATAATGCTACATTTTATCTTATTAAGAAATATTTCTAGAAATTCCACCCACTTCCACTTATATATTACTAGCCAGAATTTGTAGATAGCTTCCTGGGAGCCTGGAGAGTATGACCAATTAGGGAGTTATAGTGCATCCAGAATAAGGTCAGAGCTCTGACACTAAAGAGGAAAATAGGAAGAACAGATGCCAATGGCTACAAACACTGACAGTTCCTTTGTACACCATGCACAAGCAGTAGCTGCTATTAGGGCATGAAATTAGGGGTCGTGGAACCCCTTACTCTGGAGAGACAGGGGCCTATGCTCCAGAACAACAATAGTTATCAGTAATAAGTTCAGAGAGCACACGAGCAGTTTGTAAAGCATTTTCATAGCCATTATTTCACTTAGTCCTTATAATGATGCTCTGAGGTTAGCATTAGCCCAGTGACCTACATATTTGTAATTATTTTGTAAATTGTCCAAAATAATATAACCCCTATACAGGGATTATATAATTAATATATAATTATCCCTATTATATATACATATCCCTATATATAATAGGGATTATATAATTATATAGGAATATGAGACTAACATGGTGCTTGACATGGAGTGGTGCTTAGTATGCGCTTTATTAGGGATTGGCTGTAACAAAAGTTGGAGGGAGTGATTGGTTCAGTTTGAGAGAACCCAAGAAGAATTCCTTAGGGATGTCACTGAATAGTGTTTAGAGTAAGAGCAGGCTTCACTAGGTGAAGGTAGGTGGGCAGGGCATTCCTGTGGGGTCAGAGCTGTCCCCTCTACTTGTGAGATTTAGCACTTTCCTCCTCTCCCAGCTTTCCACATATCCTTGACACCTTAGCTTCTACTCACCTTTGCAAGGAGATCCCCTCCCCCTGGAATCAGGGAAAGGTGCCTGATTATATGGTTGTCATGGCATCTCATAATTCTCACCTTAGTACTAGGAACACCTTCTGATTTTATATATACTGGTAAAGTTTTATCACTGTCTCTGTCCCTTCATATACTGTCAAGTCTGCAAGATCTCTGTCTCTTTTTGTCCCTGTGGGTAGCACTATCTTTAGGAAAGTGCTCCTTTCAGTATAGGTCCCACAAATATCTGTCAGGTATAGGAATGCACCAATGAACTTAAGAAACAAAAAGTGTTTTGAGTGACTGAAATGTCTGGTACAAGGTTGTACATAATAAGAGGTCCACTGGACCTGGTGGGGTAATTCTGTTCAGGGTTTCCAGGCCTGTGGCCACTGCTTTAGAACCTCAATTTTACAGAGATGATATAAAAGTCAGTGAAAGTGAAAAATGAAAAGACAGGAAGGGGAGAATTGGAGAACTTGTCTAAGATGTGAGTCAACAATTCAGAGTAGTGGAAAGTAGCTAAGCTTGAAACCCAGCTTTCTGTTTCCTCTTTTCCAGTCTTGGCTCCATGGCTGTGACATAGTCAAAAAATGCACAGCTCTCTGGGTCCAATGATGGGCAACCTAGTTTCAGAGTTTAGTCATCTGCTGCTTTTTTGTTCACAGCCTCTTCCCAGAGCCCTCTCTCTCTTTTTATTTTTATTTTGTTAGCCAGAGAAGATAACACAAAAGAAAAATAGACTGCTTTCCAAGAAAAGTGTAGTACATTCAAGAAAAACACATACAAGAAAAATGTAGAGCCACTTATTTATTGAGCTGGTGAACTGATGGCTCCATTGTCAGATTTTTTTTTAATGGAATAAATCACATGCATGTGTGTTGCTTTACAAAGCTCTTACGTTACTAGGTTTAGACACAGACTATGTGAAAGGACAAAGTATGATTCTAATTTTTCTCTTTGTGATTCAAAAAACAGTGACAAAAAGCTCTAAAGAACAGAGTCTTGAATTGTTGAATTGCTAAACACACAGACACACACACACACCACCACTGGTCCACCTCCCTTTGTGTGAAGAAAGGCTAGCATGTCACAATTTCTGTTGCTGATAGTCTTGTGTTATCTTAGCTGGGATGGATTTAATAACTGAGAGAGCCATTTGAGATGTGATGACCCTTTGGAGGCCTTAAGTTATAGGACAATACTAGTGAGAAAATATGTGCCAAGGAACTTGCCTTGGTGATTTCTGTAAATGACTCCACTTCAAATTGCCAGGATTATACAGCCTCCTACATTTACAGGTGTTCTAATTTCCTGGGACTAATTTTAGATGGTGGAAGATTTTAATCATAAAAAGGAATTGTCTCCATTGTCAGACTAACTTCAGAAGCTGATTTGAAAGCAGGTGTTAAGAAATTCCCAGAACATCCCATGGGCACCAGCAGGCAGGTTGTTATTCCTTTGAGAGAGAAAATCCTGCATGGCCAGGGCCTCTCTGATTCTCCCACTGAACTTTTGTATCTCTCTTAACTTTATTTGTGCTATAAAGAAGCTGTGGGGTCTGAGAATTTAGGGAAGATCTTGGAATGGGTTTATAAGCATCATTCTTCCTCAGGGAAATCTTGAGAGAATGAAGAGGCACCTTTTACCTCAGCAGAGCCTTAGGATGATGACAGTCTTTATTCCTGTTAACAGAAAGGCTTTGAAGGGACAAGTGGATTAGGGGATGGAGGGAAAAGCTTAAAGTGACAGGGTGGCTCCTCTCTTTCTTGCTGCTGTCTCCTCTGTTTGAACTTCATTTATCTCTTTCTCCCCAAGTCACACTCCTATGCCCAGGTGATGAAATCGGATATAAGCATAGCTTCAGCAGTGACCTTCTCAGTTAACCTTCAGTCACCAACACTAATTGAAACATAAGATTTTGGATTCTAGGCAAAAATAGCTTGTCCATTTGGTTCAATGGTTGAAATCTACTGACAATGTTCTGAGACTATGAGGAGGGGTACATGGTAGGAGGGGTACACTGTAGGAGGGGACCTGCCTAACAACATCTTGTGGATCTGTTTTGAGCTGGACTGGACAGTCTCACTGTGCAGAGCCTCATGTTGGAAAAATCCTCTGCATCTCATTTTCTTTGAGGAATTACTCATGCTGCCTTCCTACCCTAGATCCTTAGCCTCTCCTTTGAAACTTGCAAGGAAGAAAATACTCAATTTTATGTATTTGAACACATTTAAGTTAAACAGAAAGCTTGTGAGGCTCAGAAAACACCACAATAAAATTTATGATGAGTGAAAAACTAAAGAAAGACACCAGTAGTGTTTATTCCTAATATATTTACTAATAATTTTATTTGTTTGTTTCTCTAATTTTTCTATGAGAAAGTATATTTAGGCCATTTGAAAGAAAGATACATTAAAATGCACTGGCCCAAAGTAGCCTGGGGGTTCCATCTACTCAGATAGCTCTGGTGATAAGCTGTTGACTTTTGAAGGAATTTTAGAGGTTTTCCAGTCCAGGTTCCCACCTAGTTTTAAGCATTTTTTTCCTGGAGAGTCTGGTTCAGTCTCTACTTAAGCTCCCAGAGATAGGGAGATTGCTGTCTCATCAGGCCACCAATGGGTGGCCTGGACTTGTTGGGCAGTTCTTGTTAGAATCAAAAAGATAATTCCCTGAATTGAACATGGTGCCCTGAAGTGAGTGTAGGGGATGCATATGTGACAGAGCTAGTCATTCTCTTCATCTGGACACTATACATGTAGCTTTTCAGCCTGAGATGGCATTAGCATTTTTAGCGGTTACATCACACTGTTCATTTATATTATGTCTGTGGTCATCTCAGGGTGAGAGAGTTTGGACTGGCAAAATACTGTATTGTGTCTGTGCTGGAGATCCAGAAATGCAGGCATGATAAGTAACATGAAGACAGCTAATAGCAAGACTGGGTCCTGGGTGGGACTGGCAGTGAGGAGAGGCTTTCCTGCATTGGGGCCTGTGGGTGCAGTGTTAGGAGCTCCTGCTCAGTTTCTGACCCACTTTGGGTCTGGGCACTCTGCGGAGGGAAATTATTTTGTTAAAACTTGCTCTTGCACTGGATGTGCAAATATAGAGAAGCTAGGAAATCAGTGGACAGAATGCCAGTCTTGAAGGGCAAAGCTAGTCTGCCAGCCTGGTCCCATGAGCCATGCCAAGAGCTGTGCTGCAGAAAGAGTAGAGGCAGGTGTGGTCATTGGCAGGGATATTGCAGCTGTCTAGAGGGCAGAGTGATGTGGAAAGAATTCTGGAGAAAGCAGCTGTCCTCAGGACATATCAGAAGTTTAAAGCAGTGCTGAATGGGGGCAGGGCCCAGAAAGATCAGGCCTTAGGTGGGCACAGAGACCCTGGAAAGAAGGAAACCCTTGGTAGTGTCACTATGTCTTGGAAATGAAGGTATGAAAAGAGAAGTAGAGTCAGTTCCTGGGACAAAGATGCATTGGAGGTGCAGGTAACAGCACACATTGATGTGAAGCAGATGAGATGGTCTCTGACCTCCAGGAAGATTCAGGGAGGATAAAAGGGCTTTGGATTGGGCAGAAAGCCATCTGGTCTATGGATGGGACACTGGTGGTTCCCATAAGATAACTAGGCCTGGGATAAGCTTTCTTATGCAGGAATGTTTTGAGTTAACCATTTGAACATTGGTTTTAGTGAAGATTTGTGGTAAGAAATAACAGTAAAGTGGGTTTTTAGTGTTATGACTTAGCAAGCCCAATTGAACAACTGTGTGTGGACCTCTCAGGGTTCTACTCACTGGTCTTCTCTCAGTGGACAGTAGACTCCAGCTAGAAGCACCAGGTCCCACCGAGTACCCTGGAAGAGAAAGAGTCTTAGGAAGACTTGGATACTGGAACAGTTTGTTAGCAAGATTGGACCAGAGAGGGGCAGTTTAGTGGCAGATGGGTCCATGAAGGGATACTTCTACTACAGAAAATCAGATAGGCTTTTCTTGACTTAAATTTATGGGTTTGAGAATCAGGTCATTTTTGTGTTTAATGATAGACTCACCCATGCTGCTATCATGTCATTTAATTTAAATTCCATAAGCATATGAAGTAGGAGGGGACTCACAGGTGACATTGTCTGGTTCATTCTTTGACATTCTGTTCTATAAAGTTAGGCAGCAGATAGCATCACTATAAAATAGCTATTTAATAATTCTATAATAATTTACGAGACCCTTTAGAAACCCATATGTCATCAACATATTTATTTCTTAATGAAAATGTACAAGTATAGTTTTAAAAATGGTGTTATAAATATCCCAGATTAAAATCTGTATTAAGATATGTAAGCAGCCCTGGCTGGTGTAGCTCAGTGGATTGAGCTCGGGCCTGCGAACCAGAGGATCGCGGTTCGACTCCCAGTCAGGGCACATGCCTGGGTTGCGGGCCAGTTCCCAGCGGGGGACACACGAGAGGCAACCGTACATTGATATTTCTCTCCCTCTCCCTCTCTCCTACCCTTCCCCTCTAAAGATAAATAAATAAATAAATCTTAAAAAAAAAGATATGTAAGCATTTCTATTTAGAATATTTTTTCAAAAGTGGATTTCTAACTTATAAATCATTGTATATGACCCACTCTTTTTCTTAATTTGCCTCTTACTTTGTGCTCTGCTGTGTTTGTGTTTACTGTGTTGTAAAGGTCTTAATGAGATGTAAATGGGAAGTCTCAAGTACCCTGTCCAGGCATCATGTTGAGCCCACATGGCTGGCTGCAGCAGATATTGGACCAGCAGGATTTCTGGTTGTCACAGCTGTAGTGCTGTCCTAATTGCTTGTGACATAGGCCTGCCTTTTGATCTTGACCATGTTCTTCTAATTATTTAATCTTTGACAACATTAAGACATGTTTAACCACATACCACAAGTAACAATCCTGAGTTACTTTTCTCTTGAGGCCTAGTTTAGATTCAACACTAACAGTGGCTAAGCCAAGAAAATAAGTGTATTTTCTAGACTCTGTTGAGGAGAACCTGGGAATGAGGGTGGGTAGGGAGGAAGCATCCAGTCTCCCTAGTTCAGATGTCTGCTGATACACTTTCTATTAGTTCTGAATTACTTCTGCAGTTATGGGTTTTCCAGCAGGGTCCCTAGTGTGGTAGTGACTGGAGGGTCTTCCTGCTCAGGGAAGGCAGGGACAGGGTTCACTGAGACAGACAAAAAGAAAAAAGAAATGGATTCTGGTGTTTTTTGCTTATACCCTTCTTTCCTATTTAGAAATATTTACATTTTATTTTAACATTTAATTTGCATGTCAGTTGAATCTCAGTTGGCTCTAAGCTGTTTGATGGTAGTGTCCTTACTGTCTAACCAGTTTATCACCTGTACTTATTGAGTGAATCAATGAATGAGCAAATTAACAATTTCAAGATGAAGGAATATTAAATTATGTTTGTCTTAGCTCATGTGTAAATATTGAGACCTCCCAGTGAAAAATTCAGAAGAAATTCTGTATCTTTATAAAAATTGCAGCAAAGGTATACTCACATAAAGATTTCCATTGGAGGGATCACCAAGGAACACAATTGCTGGATCATATGGCAATAATATAGTTAGTTTTGGAAGAAACCCCAAACTGTTTTCAAAGGAGCTGCACTATCTTTTATTTTCAGCAACAGTGGATGAAATTCTTGCTGTTCTACTTCCTCCCCAGCATTTGGTGTAGTCAGTATTTCAGATTTTGGAGAATCTAATAATTATGTAGTGGTACACATTGTTGTTTTAACTTGCATTTCCCTGATGACATATGGTAAAAATCACTTTCTCAAGTGCTTATTTGCAACTGTATATCTTCTTTGGTGAAGTGTCTACTAAGGTCTTTGGACCATTTTACATCAGTTTGTTTTCTTGTTGAGTTTTGAGTTCTTTGTCATTTTTAGATAAGCCTTTTATCAGATTTTTAAAAAATATTTTCCCAGTGTGTGGTTTGTCTTCTCACTCTCTTACACTGTATTTCACAAAGCAAAAGTTCCTAATTTTAATGATGTCCAGCTGTTTCTTTTATGGATCATCTAGATTTTCTCCTATGTTATCTTGTAAGAGGTTTATTGTTTTGTGTGTTATATTTAAGTCTGTGATCCATTATGAGTTAATATTTGTGAAGGGAGTAAGGTCTATGTTCAGATTTATTTTTTACGTGTGGATGTCCAGTTGTTCCAGCACCATTTGTTGTAAAGACTGTCTTTACTCCATTGAATTGTCTTTGTTCCTTTGTGAAAGATCACTTGACTACATTCATGTGGGCCTATTTCTGGTCTTTCTATTCTGTTCCATTGATCTATTTGTAAATTGTTTAAATCAATACCACACTGTGTTTATTACTATAGCTTTATAGTCAGTCTCGAGGTTCCTTAACTTTGTTCCTCTCCTTCAATGTCATGTCCCCTATTTATTTTTCTAAAACTTATCTTTGCTATGAAATGAAATGAAATGAGATACATATAGGGAAAATATGACTTTAAATCATCAGAGATCAACTTTATTTCAGAACATTTTAGTGTTTTGTAGTTTTTTAGAGCTTATATTAGAAAAAGACAAAGCATTTTGGGGTGAGGCTAAGAGAGTATTTCTGTGCTTTTTTTCCTTTTTTAGTAAGTCCTGTGTTTCAACTCCCATTTGTCACACAGACCCAGATTATCTGATACTTATACTTGAAAATCAGGAAGGGTATATTCACATATGGATGGAAAGTTATTTTCTTAGAAATTCAAGGAGCAAAATCAGCTGTCAATAAGCTTTTAGAAGGAGAGTAAAAGATTGCTAGGAATGTGAGTGTGACAGACCATTTCTATAATATTTGGGAACTATATGAAGCACCTGTTCTAAACTAAATAAAACATTACATAAAGCATTTGAAGCAACTTCATTCTGCCAACATCTTTTGTGTTCTCACAGAAATACAGAACACATATATATTTATATCATTATGGAAACGTGTCAAATTGACCATGCTCTAATATCTCTACGATCAAAAAATTCTCAAGTAATTTTAGCCCTTGACATAATCCATTTCTCAGTTTCAATACCTTTTAAAACTGTTTCCACAAATACTGACTTAAAGTCATCCATGTGTGTAGAGCAAGGAATGGAATGAGAAACACTGCGTGGCAGCCAATTGAAGAAGGGGCTCTTATTTCAAAACAAAACCAATATTTGGGTTTGTTTAGCCTGCACAACTGTACTTTTGTGCAAGTGTCTTCATTTTAGGCAAGAAGTTTCTCTTATTCAAAGGTTAAGAGTAGGGCCCAGGGCATGTACTGATTTTATGGTTCAATTTTTTTAAAATTTGTAAGCTGTGAAGAGGTATCTTTCTAACTCCTTTAAACAATTGCTATGTGAGGTTATGTATTCTCATCACTTTAGAAAAATGTACTTCACAGTAATGATTTGCACTAGGTAGGATCATATAGAACCCGATAAATGGGTATGGTCTGCCTTACCAAAGCCTCCACAGTCTAAATAAGACCTATAGAAGAACAGGGAGACCAGAAGGACACCCTGTTGTGAAAGATAAAACTGTACCTATCCCCATTTAAACAAATTCCTCTCACATTTCTTGTTAGTAGTCCTTCTCAACAGAGAGTGTGTCGGAAATAAAGTCCAAGCCACACTTCCAAGAAGTAAGTTTTGAGGAGAGTTACAAAACAACAAACATTTCTGATAATTGCTGTGAGAGGGGAGTTTTTGAGCTTTGAAGTTATAATCATGAAAAGCCTGGAGATAAAGTTGCCAGAGATATGGGCAGACAGAAGTACAACATGTGTGAGGAAAAAAGGGTCTTCACTTTCCATTCTTCCAGTGTATAGGAAGGTAAACTGCTGTGGGAATTGGCCAGATAAAATAGACGTGGTCATGAGCCTTGCAGCATCCTGCTTCTACCTGAAGGGACCAAGTAATGACTGTGCTTCTGAACTCTGAGTTTGCTACTTGTGAACCAGGCACTTGTTAGGATCAGGGAATGTCCTGGTGAGGGGACAGCACAAGTGCGTGGATGGAGAGTTACAGTTCCCTGCAGCAAACAAAGGGCTTTGAGTAGCATTGAGTTCTGGAGTCCTGGCAAAATCCTGGCAAAACCATCTCAGATTGCAATTAGAAAGGGGCATCCCACCAGCTGTGTGTACATGGAGAGCGGGTGAGGAGCAGGTGGGAGGTGACTCATTGTGCACTCACTTATTCATTGCAAGTTCTGTGGTTTTCAGTAAAGTGCTTCCTGCTTTTACTATTTTATATTCCTGAAAATCAGGTAGACATCTCTCTGGGATGATGTCAAAGTGGAATAAAAATGGTAAAATGATCTCAGGGCTAGAATCTGTACTTTGTTGTACTGAGATCATACCTTACTTTTCTGAACATTTAAGAAAAAAATTATTTATGTTGCCTCAGAGACTATGTCTTTTGGATCATGGATCCTGGGACAGAGCATTGGCAGGCTGCCTCAGAAGAGAGAGAAACATGTTCTCACTGATGGGAACACATTCAATAAGGGCCAGAACCCTCACACCTTCCAATGTCAGGTGGTCTGGGGTGGCTTCTGTATAGAAAACAACATCTGCCATGCACTGGGTGCTAGTATTTTACTGCCCAAAACATGAGGAAAACATGGGGGAAATTCTTTTGTTTTTACATTAAAGACAAAACATTATGTACAGATCCTCTGTAATATCCAAACTGAGTCTTGCTAAGCATTTGATGAATGTTCCCTAAGTAACAAACGTAGCAGTATGATGATAGTCATTCAGGAAACGAGGTGCAGGATGGAACCTTAGAAAAGTACAGAGCCTTGAACAAAAGGTTACTCCTAGGGTTAATATAAATGGTTTTCTCACTGCAGGACCAACAAGGCTTGCAGACAACATCACAGAACTCCATGTTCATTCATCATAATTTCTTGTGTCTCCCAGTTGTTCCTTCTACTCCCTGATAGTTCCCAGGAGACCTAGGGTATGGAATCCAGAACCCACTAAGTGGTTTGTTTCCACCCTGTCCTAATGATTTTTCTCAGCCCAGGACTAGAGACCACCTTGAGACTGACAGGGTAACTTTATTTCTAGTGTCCTGCCATCCTTTGTCTCTCAGTAGAGACTGCCCACAAGGATCAATTATGGAAAACAAGAAGCCAAAGAAAAGTAGGAAATTGCTACTGTATGTCATATGTGTGCTTTTGCATTTAGCTTGAACTTCAACCTGGCCTGTGTTCCTTCAGGAGATTTTTAAAAGAAATAAGCTTGGTCTTGTTACCATCAGATACAAAGATAGGAGAAATGGGCTGGAAACATCCTGAATCTTCTCTGAATTCTATTTTACACTTATGAAAAGTACAGCAAATTCTTTACCTCCATGACATTCAGCTATTATGTTTAACAATATAATTAGAAAGGTCATGTAGCCTATTCCCATTGTAAGAGATAAGACAGTGCAAACAACTAATTCAATTAGACAGCTTTCTTTCAAGGATAAGGATCCGAGTTGCCTCCAGCTAAGTTCTATCTTATGAAGGACCCACTAGCCCAGTATACACCACAGGAAGCCTTGCTGGATCCTGCACCTTTAGTCCCTCCTCTACTCTGAGCAGTGGGCAACCTCCTTCTGGATGGAACTCCAGCCACTCAGGCAGGTCAGCTTTATGACCATTGCTCTCACTTTTCTGAGTCTCACTTTCTGTACCCCAAGGACTTATTTAACTTGAAACAGATCAAAAACCATACATGGAACTGCATGGTTACCATGCCTTTGTGTCTTCCCACATATGTCTTAAATTAAGGCTCCCTGTGCTGAGCAGACTGTGCTGCACATTAGTCATCTGGTTAGTGTTTGGTCTGTGCCACATGACAGCTGTGGTGATTCACAAGTCTATTACTTAAAAAGAGTATGAATAAGGGAACTACTAAGTGGACTGAGGGACCATGAGTCCACTTCAAATAGGAAGATATGGGAAGATGAGTGCAAGGAGACCTTCATGAATCCCCTCTCCTTGTTCACCTGGTATCAGCAGTCACCACTGAGACTCATTGTGTGGAAAAATGCTCTTATCATCACTGGCATTCAAAAGGAGAAGTTTCATGTGAAAAATTAGAGCAGTGTTGTCTGAGTTGATAGAAATGAGATTGTGTCAAGGTTTCCATTTTTTATTTATTATTAAATATATTGAGAATACCGACTATTAGTTCAAGATGGCGGCATGGTAGGAGGACGCAGATTGTCCTTCCTCCTGCACATGGGAGAAAAACCTAACTGATCTACAGAGGAACAGAGCAGATAGCCAACAATACCACAGTATATATGAAAATAGGAGATTAAAATCCGTAGCAGACATTGGAAAACTAGACGTGGCAGCCGAGCGACCGGAGGTGGCCCTGAGACGGGACAGAGGCGACCCGGCGACCGGAGGGGCCTCCGCAACCGACCGGAGGCGGCCCAGCGACCGGAGGGGCCTCCGCAACCGACCGGAGGCGGCCGGGCGACCGGAGGCGGCTCTGCGACAGGGTTGGAAGCAGCCCTGCGGCCAGAGGCAACCCTGCAACTAGAGAAGGGGACTCTGGAAGACCCAGAGCTCACATCTGTGATCCTGGGGTATTCCACCACAGAAGTTCACACCATAAACGCAGGTAGCCAGAACAGATCAACTTAAGAAGCAGAGGTTTACAAGAAGAGTCTCACCAACAATGAGAAGACAAAGAAACAATCCCCAAATGAAAGAAAAGGTGGAAGCCCCAGAAAGAATGCTAAATGAAACAGAGGCAACTCAACTATCAGATAAGGAGTTCAAAGAAATGGTTGTCAGGAAGCTCCATGAGCTCTCAATGAGCTACCAGAAACTACAGGGAAGCTACGATGAACTCAGTGCAAACTATATCAACATGAAAAAGGAAATAAAAACTATCAAAAAGGGCCAAGAGGAAATGAAGAATACAATTTCTGAGCTGAAGAACACAGTAGGATGAATGAAAAGCAGAATCGATGAAGCAGAAGATCGGATCAGTGAGTTGGAGGACAAAGTAGAAAAAAACAGCCAGATAGAGCAAGAAAAGGAAAATAGGCTCAGAAAGAATGAAGAGGGTTTAAGAGAAATGCAAGACAACATGAAACGTAATAATATCCGTATAATAGGAATACCAGAAGGAGAAGAAGAAGAGCAAGGGATAGAAAACCTATTTGAAAAAGTAATGATGGAAAACTTCCCTAATTTGATGAGAGAAAAAGTCACACAAATCCAGGAAACACAGAGAGTCCCAAGCAAGAGGAACCCAAACAGGCCCACTTCAAGACACATCATCATTAAAATGGCAAACTTCCAAGACAAAGAGAGAATCTTAAAGGCAGCAAGGGAGAAAAAGGAAGTAACATACAAGGGAGCCCCGATAAGGTTAGCAACTGACTTCTCAATGGAAACGCTCCAAGCCAGAAGACAATGGCAATAAATATTCCAAGTAATGAGAACCAAAGGCCTACAACCAAGACTACTTTATCCAGCAAGGCTTTAAATCAAGCTAGAAGGCCAAATAAGGAGTTTCCCAGACAAAAGAAGTCTAAAAGAATACACCTCTACCAAACCAGTACTACAAGAGATACTAAAGGGACTGCTTTAAGGAAAGAAAGGAAAAGAGAGAGTGAGGAACACAGATACGAAATGACAATGAATCAGTACCTATCAATAGTAACCTTAAATGTAAATGGATTAAATGCTCCAATCAAAAGACATAGAGTAGCTGACTGGATAAGAAAGCATGACCCACACATATGCTGCCTACAAGAGACCCACCTCAGGACAAAAGACCTACACAGACTTAAAGTGAAAGGCTGGAAACAAATTCTCCAAGAAAACGAACAGGAAAAAAAGGTCGGGGTAGCAATACTCATATCAGACAAAATAGACTTCAAAAGAAGAGCTATAAAGAGAGACCCAGAAGGTCACTTCATAATACTCAAGGGAAGAATCCACCAAGAAGACATAAACATTGTAAATATATATGCACCCAATATAGGAGCACCTAAATACATCAAGAAAATCTTAGAGGACTTCAAGAAAGATATTGACAGCAACACAATTATAGTAGGAGATTTTAACACCCCACTGTCAAAAATGGACAGATCTTCCAAACAAATTATCAACAAAGATATTGTGGCATTGAACAATACTCTAGACGAATTGGACTTAGCTGATATATATAGGGCCCTCCATCCCAAAGAAACTAAATACACATTTTTTTCAAACGCACATGGAACATTTTCAAAGATAGACCACATGATAGGACACAAAACAAGCCTCAACAAATTCAAGAAAATTGACATCATACCAAGCATTTTCTCCGACCACAAGGGACTAAAACTAGAAACCGACTTGATGGGGAAAATCCCCAAATCATCAAAATCATGGAGATTGAATAGCATGCTATTAAACAATGAATGGGTAAAGAATGAAATTAAGGAGGAAATCAAAAAGTTTCTGGAAACAAATGAAAATGAACTCACAACAACCCAAAACTTATGGGACACAATGAAGGCAGTCCTCAGAGGGAAGTTCATAGCAATACAGGCCTACCTAAAGAAGACAGAAACATTTCTAACAAACGACTTAACCCTACGCCTACAAGAACTCGAGGAACAACAACAAAGACAGCCCAGGGCAAGTAGAAGGAAGGAAATAACCAAGATCAGAGAAGAATTAAATGACATAGAGACTAAAAGCACAATCCTAAGGATCAATGAATCCAGGAGCTGGTTCTTTGAAAAGATCAACAAAATCGACAAGCCTTTAAGCAGGCTCATCAAGAAAAAAAGAGAGAGGACTCAAATAAACACAATCAGAAATGAAAGAGGAGAGATTACGACTGACACCACAGAAATACAAAGGATTGTAAGAAATTACTATGAAGAACTGTATGCCAAGAAATTTCAAAACCTAGGTGAAATGGACAGGTTTCTAGAAAAATATAACCTTCCAAAACTCAATGAAAAAGAAACAGAAAGCCTGAACAGACCAATAACAGCTGATGAAATTGAATCAGTAATCAAAACACTCCCGGCACACAAAAGCCCTGGACCAGATGGTTTCACAGGAGAATTCTACAAAACATTTAAGGAAGAGCTAACCCCTATCCTACACAGACTATTCCAAAAAATCCAAAATGATGGAAGACTCCCAAACTCTTTTTATGAAGCCAGCATCATCCTAATACCAAAACTAGATAAAGACATAACAAAGAAAGAAAACTTCAGGCCAATATCACTGATGAATGTAGACGCTAAAATCCTCAACAAAATATTGGCAAACCGCATCCAACAATACATTAAAAAGATCATACACCATGACCAAGTGGGATTCATCCCAGGGATGCAAGGATGGTTCAACATTCGCAAATCAATAAATGTCATACATCACATAAACAAAAGCAAAGACAAAAATCACATGATCATATCAATAGATGCAGAAAAAGCTTTTGATAAAGTACAACACCCATTTATGATAAAAACACTCAGCAAAGTGGGAATAGAGGGAGCATTCCTCAACATAATAAAATCCATATATGAGAGACCTACAGCTAACATCATACTCAATGGGCAAAAACTGAAATCTTTCCCACTAAGATCAGGAACAAGACAAGGCTGTCCACTTTCACCACTTCTATTCAATATAGTATTGGAAGTCTTAGCCACAGCAATTAGACAAGAAAAGGAAATAAAAGGCATCCAAATTGGAAAGGAGGAAACAAAACTATCATTGTTTGCAGATGACATGATAGTGTACATAGAAATTCCTATAGACTCGGCCAAAAAGCTGCTCGACCTAATAAATGAATTTGGCCAAATAGCTGGATACAAAGTCAATATCCAAAAATCAAAGGCATTTTTGTATACCAACAGTGAAACAGCAGAAGCAGAAATCAAGAAAAAAATCCCATTCGATATAGCCAAAAGAAAAATAAAATACCTAGGAATAAACCTAACCAAGGAGGTAAAAGACCTGTATGCAGAAAACTACACAACACTGAAGAATGAAATCAAGGAAGACACAAACAAATGAAAGCATTTACCATGTTCATGGATCGGAAGAATTAATATTATCAAAATGTCCATATTACCCAAAGCAATTTACAGATTCAATGCAATACCTATTAAAGTTCCAATGGCATATTTCACAGACATAGAACAAACACTTCAAAAATTTATATGGAATCATAAACGACCCCGGATAGCGGCAGCAATTTTGAGAAAGAAGAGCAAAGTAGGAGGGATTACAATACCTGATACCAAACTGTATTACAAAGCCACTGTAATCAAAACAGCCTGGTACTGGCACAAGAACAGACGCATGGACCAGTGGAATAGAACAGAGAGCCCAGAAATAAACCCAAGTCTCTACAGTCAATTAATATTCGACAAAGGGGGCAGCAACATAAAATGGAGTAAAAATAGCCCCCTCAGCAAGTGGTGTTGGGAGAACTGGCAGCTACATGCAAAAAAATGAAACTTGAGCACCAACTTACACCATACACAAAAATAAATTCAAGGTGGATAAAAGATTTAAATATAAGCCATAACACCATTAAAATTCTAGAGGATAATATAGGCAGGAAAATCTCAGATATTTCACGCAGCAATATTTTCACTGATACGTCCCCTAGAGCAAGGGACATAAAGGAAAGAATAAACAAATGGGATCTCATCAAAATAATAAGCTTCTTCACAGCTAAAGAAAACAGTATTAAAATAAAAAGAGAACCAACTGTATGGGAAAACATATTTGAAAATGATACCTCAGACAAGGGATTAATCTCCAAAATATATAAAGAACTTACAAGACTCTACTCTAAGAAGACAAGCAACCCAATTAAAAAATGGGCAAAGGATTTGAACAGACACTTCTCCAAGGAGGACATACAGAGGATCCAGAGACACATGAAAAGATGTTCGATATCTCTAGCTATCAGAGAGATGCAAATTAAAAGTACAATGAGATACCACTTGACACCAGTCAGAATGGCCTTCATAAACAAAGCAACAAACAGCAAGTGTTGGAGAGGTTGTGGAGAAAAGGGGACCCTAGTGCACTGTTGGTGGGATTGCAGATTGGTACAACCACTATGGAAAACAGTATGGAATTTTCTAAGAAAACTAAAAATGGACATACCTTTTGAGCCAGCAATTCCACTGCTTGGATTATATCCTAGGAATCCTGAAACACCAATCCAAAAGAATCTATGCACCCCTATGTTCATAGCAGCACAATTTACAATAGCCAAGTGCTGGAAGCAACCTAGGTGCCCATCAGTTAATGAATGGATCAAAAAACTGTGGTACATTTACACAATGGAATTCTATGCAGCAGAAAGAAAGAAGGAGCTCCTACCCTTTGCAACAGCATGGAAGGAATTGGAGGGTATCATGCTAAGCGAAATAAGCCAGGCAGTGAAAGACAAATACCATATGATCTCACCTTTAACAGGAAGCTAATCAACAAAACAAACAAACAAGCATAATATAAACAAAGACACTGAATTTCAGAACAGTCTGACAGTGTCCAGAGTGGGAGGGGAGGGAATTTCAGGGGAAAAGGGGAACGGTTTAGAGCAACAAGTATAAAGGACTCATGGACAAAAACTATGGGGGGTGGAAATGGGAGGAAGGTGGGGAGGGCTGGGGTGGTGGGCTGGGGCGGGGTAAAAGACAGAAAACTGTACAATATCAACAATTAAAAAATACTGATTAAAAAAAAAAGAAAAAGAGAATACCATACTAAGCAAAACAAGTCAGACAGAAACAGTTAAAAACCATGTAATTGCACTCATATATGGGATATAAAACTGAAAGCAACAAATGAACAAACAAGAAAAACAAACAAAAACTCAAAGGTTTCATTTTTTTTTTCTCAACTGAGGATATTTTTCCATTGCTTTTAGAGAGAGAGGAAAGGAAAGAGAGAAACATCGATAGGTTGCCTCCCATACATGCCTATACTAGGGATTGTATCTACAACATAAGCATATGCCTTGACTGGGAATCAAACTCACAACCTTTCTGTTACAGGACAATGTTCCAACCAACTGAGCCACACTGGCCAGGACTCAAAGGTTATCATTTTTAAAGCTCTATTTTTGTCAGGTAATAACTTACTGAAAACACTCATAATGTGTGGAAATTGGACCTTATCAGAACAGAAAATGCAAAGGATCTTTACATTCTGGGGGAAGGAAAGGAACGGAACACATCATGTCTGTCAGCCATATAGGTACTAGTAGAGATTGTCTTTATTTTCCTCCGTATTTCAGCGACCCAAGTATTTCTCATGTCATTCTATTTATTCCTAAAGCTACTTCACAAAAACCCTGGAACCAACTTTTTTTATATGTGAGGAACTGATTGATTAAATTTAATGCAAACTTACCCAAAATAGTTTCCCACCTGCAGTCCTGGCAGAAGTGGAATCATTAATCAATAATTGTTTGCTTTTAATTTATTAATTTTATGAAGCCTTTTAACCAGGAAAAGTGAGATGTTGAAACTGTCCTAGAAAGTACATATTATGAAATTTAGATCTATGGTTAACACTTTGAGAGAATGGTAGTTTGTTTTTGTAAAGATGTTCTATGTTCCTGGAAGACATAGTAAACTGATGGATTGCGTATTAGCTGTTGTGTATATAAGGTAAATATCCTAGAATGTCAAACTGTGGTAACACTGGCTACAACCAGTCACCCTTTCTGGGGTCTGTGTGGGCTGAGTTGTAAACAGCATTCTTACACAGAGAAAAAAGGTATGAGAGCAAAAACTATTGGAGAAAAGAGGACCAGCGTCATTAGCAAATTGGTGTTACCTTAAGAGCAAAGCTGGTGGCAGAATGTCTCCTTGTCTCAATAAAAATTTACATCTATTCTATGGAACCAGAGACTGTGGCTTCCAGGAACTTATTACCCAACTGGGGAGCTGGACACTTAAACATGATCATATAAACTTTGTGTTCATCTAAATGGTGAATAGGTTGTATACGTTTGCATATGGCAACAGGCAACATTTTTTCAACGTTTTATAATAATTTTCTGTGAGCAGCCTTTTTGTCACATTGGGGATGGTGGGAAATTTAACACATAGTTCTTTTTCTCTTTTTTATATTTTTAAAGATTTTTATTTATTTTTAGAGAGAGGGGAAGGGAGGTAGAAAGAGAGGGAGAGAAACATCAATGTGTGGTTGCCTCTCATATGCCCTACACTGGGAACCTAGCCTGCAACCCAGGCATGTGCCCTGACTAGGAATTGAACTGGCAACCCTTTGGTTCACAGGCCAGTGTTCAATCCACTGAGCCACACAACCCAGGGCCTTTTTTTTTTTAAGTATTCTTTATTGATTATGCTATTACAATAGTCTCAATCCCCCCCTTTATCCCCCCTCTACCCTACCCTCCAACCCTCCAGCACTCCCCCCACTTAGTTCATGTCCATGGGTACATATAAGGTCTTTGAGTCCTCTGTTTCCTATAGCATTTTTTATCTCTCCCCATCTATTTTACGCCTACTAATTATGCTTCTTCTTCCCTGTACCTTTTCCCCCCTATTCCCCGTTTCCCCCTCCCCACTGAACTCCCTCGGTGTGATGATGTCCATTTCTCTGATTCTGTTCCTGTTCTGGTTGTTTGCTTACTTTTTGTTTTCATTGTTTTTCTTTTCTTTTAGGTTCATCTGTTGACAGTTGTGAGTTTGTTGCCATATTATTGTTCATATTTTTTATCTTCTTTTTTCTTAGATAAGTCCTTTTAAGGTTTAGTATAGTAAGGGCTTGATGATGACGAACTCCTTTAACTTGATGTTATCTGGGAAGCACTTTATCTGCCCTTCCATTCTAAATGAAAACTTTGCTGTATAGAGTAATCTTGGATGTAGGTCCTTGTCTTTCATGACTTCAAATACTTTTTTCCAGCCCCTTCTTCCCCGTGAGGTTTCTTTTGAGAAATCAGCAGATAGCCTTATGGGAACTCCTTTGTAGGTAACTGTCTCCTTATCTCTTGCTGCTTTTAGGATTTTCTCTTTGTCTTTAATCTTGGGTAACTTAATGATGATGTGCCTTGGTGTGTTCCTACTTGGGTTCAACTTCTGTGGGACTCTCTGGGCTTCCTAGACTTCCTGGAAGTCTATTTCCTTCACTAGATTGGGGAAGTTTTCCTTCATTATTTGTTCAAATAAGTTTTAAACTTCTTGCTCTTGTTCTTCTCCTTCTGGCACCCCTATAATTCAGATATTGGAATGTTTCAGGTTGTCCCAGAGAATCCTCAGTCCCTCTTCATTTTTCCAATTCTTGTTTCTTCGTTCTGATCCAGCTGGATGTTTATTTCTTCGTTTTGTTCCAAATCGTTGCTTTGAATCCTGGCTTCCTTCTTGTCACTGTTGGTTCCCTGAATATTTTGCTTTATTTCAGTTTGGGTATCTTTCATTTTTTGACCAAGCTTAATCAGTTCTGTGAGCATTTTGATTACCAGGGCTTTAAATTCTCCATCAGATAGGTTGTCAGTCTCCTCATAGCTTAATTCTCTTTCTGAGGTTTTGCTGTGTTCTTTCATTTAGACCATATTTCTTTGTCTTGGTGCAACTAATAGGTTATAAGAGTGTGGGGTCTTAGGTAGTCACCCAGTCAGGGCATCCCTCTTGCTGCTGGGGGAGGGGCCAGAGAGGGAACAATAAAGCTTGCCTGTTTCATCTCTAGTGCACTTTCCAACAAACTCTCATGTCAGACGGGAAGTATCTCCCACCGGAACAACCCCAGCCTTAGCCTACAGTCAGCTCTGAGTCAGTTTTCCCCTTAAGTCAGTCCCTCCCATGCAGCTCTGCCAAGCTGGACAGTCAGCCCTGCCCCTCAGCCACCTTGCTGTAGTTTTTCTGAATTGGCTGCGCAGTCCGCTTTACTGGTCTGGTTGTTCTGGTTGATTTTTTCTTTAATTCCTTGATTGTCAGAGTTCCGTGCAGTTTGATATTCTGGTGATTTTGGTTGTTTATTGATTTCGGATTGGTCATTATCCTCCTTTTGGTTGTGTGAGGAAGTGAAGGGTTTCTACCTACACCTCCATCTTGGTCAGAACTCTCTTTTTTAGAAAACATTATTTTAATTGTTGTTCAATTACAGTTGTCCCCATTTCCCTCCATTACTCTCCTCTGCCCTACGTACCCCCACCTCCCACATTGAATCTTTCCACACCATTGTTTTGTCCATGGGTCCTTTATACATGTTCCTTGACTTGACCCTTCCCCTGTTTCTCCATTACCTCCGTAATATGTAGTTTTAAACTGGATGAATAAATAAAGACCTAAAAGCAGTGTGACAAATTGCAATGATGATTGTGATAGAGTAGAATTGAATGGGAACAAAAACAAAGACCTAAACTTAAATCCTGAGACACAGAGGCTGAATTACTGAATGAGGAAAATACTTTACAAACTCCTGCTTGGATAAGACTATAGGACAAGTCAAGGAGAGGAGGGCTAACACTTGCAGGGCAGCAACTGTGTCCCACCATCGGTGGCTCTGCTCAGGGCTCCAGGTAGGTTTCTCACCACCCTCACAGCAAGACTGGTTGGTGCCATCACTGAGCATCTTGCAGGGTGAATGTTTCATGTATATCTCCTGTTCAATTCCCATGACCACCTTGTCATCTTAACAGACAAGATAGCTGAGACTCAGAGAGGTGAAGTTATTTGGCCAAAGGTTTGCAGGTATCAGAAAAGACAGGAAGAGGATTTGTCATAAAATCTATGCCTTTATATTTATTAATTTTTAACAATGCCATCAGTTTTTCTTTTTTCCTTTTAAAATAACAGGTTTTATTACATATGAAGTCATTTATTCATTGCATAATGAGAAGAGTTTGAATTTAGGGATGATATTCTCTGCTGAAAAGGGTTTGCAAAAATCCTGCTTGGTATGAATTAAGCTTGAGAGTGTTCAAACACTTCACTATAGGTTTTAAAGAATGAAAAGCAGATTGATGACTAAAAGTAAACTGCTCTAGACATATTTTCCTTGTAGAATTTAGAAATTTTTACACATTGTTTAATAGTCTGTACATTCATTTCTTAGAATATGTTCCTTCATTTGAAAGAATACATTGCTGAAAACCATGGGCAAATGGATTCTTCTATTTAAAAAAAAATCATTATAATATAACTTGATTTACAGGGTGGATAACTATTAAGTTTCTTTTTCTGTTTTTATTTTTATTGCTGTTTGTGTGTTTATGCTGTTACAGTTGTGCCGGCTTTTTCTTCCTTTCTCTACCTCCACCCATTCCCACACTCTACCCTCCCCAAGTCAATCCCCATAACAATACCATCTCCTTCCAGGATGTAATATGATTTCACCAACAGGTGTGTATCACTCAGAATCGGAGCATAGTACTTCTTTGCTGTAAGATGAAAGCTGTATCATTATAGCAAGTGCATGGATTGTGCAACTAGATGACCTGAGGTGAAAGCTTTGTCTCTTATGAGCTGAGTGGCCTTGATCAAATTGCTACAACAACACTTCTCTGTGCCGCAGTTACCCTATCTGTAAAGTGCAGATAAGCATAGTACTTACCGAATTCACAGGTTATTTATATGACTCAGTAAGTTATTTTATGTAAAGTCTTTAGAACAGCACTTGGCAGGTTTTAAGGACTGTGTGTACACATGATTATTGTGCTGCTCACCTCAGGTCTCTCCTAGAATCCTGGGCTACTGGGGCTCAGGATTTGCAAATTATTGGTCCCATAAAAGGTAACCAGAAAGTAGTGCTAGAGATGGAAATAGTGTCCCTACAGAGCTAATGAGGGTCTGAAGGCACTAAGTCTATGTGATCAGAGCCATTTAAAAACATTTGAACTAATTTTGTTCTAAGTTTGGCCATCAAAAAGAAGGTAATAGAAGAAAAGGATGCATTTTTTGTTTGGTAAACTGTCCCTAAATCACAGCTCCAGAAGCCCTAGGGGACTGCTGGTAATGGGAGATGCTGTAGTATGTTTCTTTAGGACCTCCTAGGGGCTGGCACAGTGCCTGCATTGCACCGTGTTCCTGTGGCCTGTGCTCTCCACATAATGATCTGACAAGTGTACTCTTACCGCTCATGACACTGACAAGGCCACCTCACAGATTGAGTCTGGTGATTACCTCTGAGTTAGCAGAGGTTAAGTCTCTGGGCTGACAGTGTATTAATTAGTTCAGAAATATTTTTTCAGGGACCACAGTGTTTAAGACATTGTTCTAGACACTTGAAGAAAACAGACACAGCTTGTCACCCTGAGGAGGCTGGCATTGTGGCTACCAGGATGGAACCAGAGAACCAGCTCAGCTGCCTGACCTTGAAACTCACACATGAGAATGAATGAACTGAGTGGAACTACAAGAGCATAGGCTGGACCTTCAGACTCCCTGACATCTCTCCTTTAGTCCAACATCCAATTAGCCTATTGATTAACCATTACCTTTATGTGCCATTTGTTATTTAACTCTAGATCACATCTCTCATGTAAGAATTAGTCAATTTCTTAGAGATAATGGGTGACTAAAGCTACACCTTGGAATTCAAGTGCAGCACAATGTCTTTTACAAAATGATGGCCCTCCCAAGAGAAATTGAGGAGAGGGTGTGTGTGTGTGACATCAAAATTTCTCTAAAAAAAATCTAAACTGACTAGACAGGAACTGTTCAAGCTTAGCCTGCCATCCTGGACATTTTTGCTATATAAGCATCCAATAGTTTCAGGTGGATCAGTGGTTCTCAAATTTGACTGCACATCAGACTCATAGGAGCTATTGGGGAGGAGAGCAGGCACAGGTTTTAAGGCTTGTTGTGTTGAGAACTACAGCTGTGGAGGACATAGGTTATAAGGTGTGTTGCAGACAGAATTCAGATGCTGTGCGTGTGGTGGGAACAAGAAGAGATATGTGAGTTTCTATGACCTGTATAGTCACCCTAGTACTTGTGTACTAATAAGAATCTGTCAAGACTCCTAAACTTGAGTCACAAGAAGAACTTACTGTACTAAATACTTTCCTCTGGATTTTTGCTTCTTTTGTAGCCCCAAGTGGGAGAAGCTGAAATTTAGGCCAAATAGGCTCTCCTTGGGGCAGAAACTCAAGATACTGGAATTGGGAAATATTCCTTCCCCACAGATAGATGGGTTAAGATGGAGCTTAAGAACCAATTCTTTCACCAGGCCTCCTTGCTGGTGCACAGCCTAAGAAAAATCCCTCCATGGGCAGAGAGCCTGACACTCAATGGGAAATACTCACGTATGGGCCATGCAGGGTTGAACTTAGCAGAAGTGGGACCTGCCGTGTGTGTTTGAGCCTTTTTGTACTTATGACAGCTGGAGACTCAGATTCTCACTTGGGTACAAGAGCCTCCCATTAGATACAAGAAAAAACTTGGAGCATTCAGGTATATGCTGGGACAGCCAATCTCTCAAAATACATGAATCCAGGTTGTCTACAGGTCTCCTTTCTGAGCTCAGTGTGTATACTTGCTTGAGATGTTTTTTTTAGCCTCCAGGAGTCTCCAAGAGGTATTCTTCAGGAGCTGGAAGTTTTCTTTGCTTGTAAAGCTTCAGCTACTTTCTTCCCTCGTCATGCCCCAGGAAAATCCCTGTTCCCTGGGCAGCACCCACACCTTTTAGAGACTTGTAGGCAGAGAGCCAACAGACTCTTCTTTTGTTCCCTTTTATGTCTGCTTCCAAACTAATGTTTAGGCGAGTTAGACACATTTATTTTACTTTCTTAAATGACTAATTTTTAAAAAAAATTAATCTTGGGACTCATCATCACATCAGTTGCCTTATGTTGATTAATGTAGCATTTAAAATAGGCTAATTTGTACATGGAGATATACCTATAAAATCCACAAGTTATAATTAGGATTTGTATATTTGTGAATGTCCACATTTATCTGGAGAATGACCCTTCTAGTCTCCACTTCAACCCTGTCTATCCCTGTCCACTCAGGATGATGAGTAAAGAATATCTGAAAGGTCCCCATCATGCATCTCTAATCCATGCCTAAGGACAATGACACACAGTGTTTAGAGGATGATTTTCATCATACAAATTGTCTGCATAAAAGTCATCACAAAAATCACATCACTTATGTAGGAAATAAGAAATCTCTTTAGCTTGGAAAATCTTACTAGAATAGAAATGAATTACTAGTTCTCCAAGTCCAGGCAGGAGCTTTCTGTTTTAGATATTCTCAAAGGAATGACTTCAGAATATTCAGGTGGGTGAAGCCAAACTAAATACGAGTTACCTGGTAAACATATAATGGTTACCTAGCAACTACTGGGTTGGCCAAAAAGCTCTTTTTTTTTTCTCCTGTAAGATGGCTCTAGTAGCACTTAGTTGTCTTGAACTTCATTCAAAACAATTTTGTTAAATAGTATTGTGACAGCTGTCAAATTGTTGAATTTTTGTGTAGCCATTTTAATATTGAAGATGGAAGGAAATACACAACATTTTGGCCTATTATGCTTTATTATCTCAAGAAAGGTAAAATGCAAAAAAAAAAAAAGTTTTACACAGTGTATGGAGAAGGTGCTATGACTGATTAAATGTGTTAAAAGTGGTTTATGAAGTTTCATGCTGGAGACTTCTTTCAAGATAACGGATGCTGCATGGTTGGGTAGACCATTTGAAGTTGTTAGAGATCAAATCGAGACATTATTGAGAACAATCAATGTTATAGCACACAGTAGATAGCCGACATAGCTGACATACTCAAAATATCCAAATCAATAAAGTTATTGGTGAAAATGAAAAATGTGTCTTTTATTTTACAGGAAAAAAATTGGCCAATCCAATATATATTTCCCCGTGTCATTTGGAAAATAATTACAACCATGTGACTAATGGAATCAAGAAAAAAAATCCTATTGTGAAGACTGTCGTGGTCTTTGTGGATCTGGGAAATACAGAGAAGGCCACATGCTCTCAAAGGCTGGCCACCCATCTCTGTCACTGTGGTTATGTGGATACTCGCCCCATAGGGACCTTGAATTTGTCTCTTGTTAGCACTGCCTTGTCTGGAGAACCACTCCTGTTAACGTGAAATTACATTGAAGCACTGAAGGAAGAAGAACATCTGAAATAATCTCCACATGAAAAGGCTGAGGAGAACTTTCTAATCCTAAGTATGCACACATATTACCTTGGGTGGTTGGTAAACAGGTATTTGGGCCCTGGTATGTAGTAGTAAAAAGAACTCATTCTTAAAATGTGTGAGAGAGAGAGAGCCAGAGACTTTTGTTGCCTTATGAAATAAATTAATCCCCTAAATTAATATAATTAGCAGGAGGGAAGCTTGCAGGATGAATAGGGGCTTGGACAAGTGCATTTTATGGGAGTCTTTAAAATGAAGAGGCAAGCTTCCCTGAAGGCCGATTACATGGATATTTTATTAACAGACTGAAGCTGGGGCACAACTAGGCCAGGTGGGGAATGCATGGAGATAGAGAGTGACAGATTGGAGATGGGCTTCAAATATTTTTTCTGTTCAGGAGCTAGGAGTGACATTAAGGGTGAGATTGACCCCTTGACAGCCACCTTCTAAACAGAGAGCCACAGATGACATGGGCTTTCCCCCCACAAGCACATTGGGTCCCCTTTCAACCCAGTCACTCCCAAAGACTCTTGGTTCTTGCAGAGGAAACAGCCAGTATATCTGGTCACTGTGCCCCAGGGGGATCCAACCTGGAGGGGAACCCTGGGTGACAGCAGGTGGATCTGAGGACCTGACTTCCAGGGTGATGCCAACTATTTTATCAGAGATAGTACCATCACAGCAGCTCCTGGAGTGAGGCCTGTCATGGAGGATGAACACCAATAGAGGAAAGATTGACTTAATAAGTGATGCTCAGTTATGTCAGATTCCTTTTGACAGTAGTCCCTACCCAGAATCCTGAATTATGTCTCAATTTCAGTGTCTCAACTATCCCATTCTTCCTTTTTTCATAAATTTTTTTACCTGTAGATGGGTTTATAGAAGATAACAGGGAAAGGATAAGCTTCAAAAACTCTTATAGTTTGGCTTTTGCAAACCTTAGGTGAGCCACCTTTCCCATTGAACTTCCACTGAAGTTCAAATCATGATATTCTAGACATTCTAGAACCACAGGGAGCATTTGTATTGTGAAACCTGAGCTAAACCCAGATAGAGGTGTTATGGACTGAATGTCCCCTACATTCACACAATGTTCTAACCCTCAATGTGATGAATTTGAAGAAGCCTCTGGGAGATAGTTAAGGTCAGATTAGGTCGTGAAAATGGGGCCCTTGTTATGGAAATAATACCCTTATTAAAAGAGGAAGAGATAGGAGAACTCTCTGTCTCTGCCATGTGAAGACACAGAAAATAGGTGGCCATCTGTTACATCTGAAAAGACAGCTCTGGACAGACCCAAGATCTGCCTGGGTCTTGATATCAGACTTCAAGCCCCCAGAAGTGTGAGAAATAAATGTTTTTTTTGTTTGTTTGTTTGTTTAAGCTCCTCAGTGGATAGTGTTCAGTTATAGCAGCCTGAACAGTCTGAAAGAGGAGGTGAGACTAGGGAGGAGACAATGTTGACCTCTTCTGCAATTCCCAGGTGGTTCTCAGTTCCAGAGCTGACAAGTGGAGAAGTCTCCAGGGTAAATCAGGTGGTTCCCAAATTCTGAGCCCTACTCTCTAATTTAGAGCAATGGGTCTCTAATTTTAATGTACATAAGCACCACCTGAGGGACTTCTTAACCTACAGGTTCCATTCCAATAGGTCTGAGATTGGAGGCATGAGCCTGCATTTTAACAACCTCCAGGTGATAGCAACGTTGTTGGACCTTGGACCACACTGGAATTGAAGCCAATGGAAGCAAGGGGAGGACAAGTCATCTGTTTTTGTTCTGATATCAGATCATTGCTCCATTGTGAGTATTCATCAATAACCTTGGTGATACAAGCTGAAGGCATCAATACTGACACTCACTGTAACTACCTAGAAGAGAGTTCATGTAAAATTCTAAATTAGTGGATGTTATACCTTTTAGTTGTCTCTTGGGCACGCCTCCACACATTGTACCTTACAGGACAACTGTGAGAGGGTTCCACTGACTGTGGATGGAGCTTAGTGGTTACATACATAGTACTTACCTATGCAGGTGGAACCTACACTCATAGGGCATAAGGATTGCTGAAGAACACTGTCTACTTTAAAAGAGCCAGCAACTTTCAAGGCTCTTAAGCACTGGACAATATAACACATGGATATCCGGTTTATTTTTAAAAATGTATGTAGTATGCCCTGGCTGGTGTGGCTCAGTGGATTGAGCTCCAGCCTGTGAACCAAAGGGTTGTGGCTTCGTTTCCCAGTCAGGGCACACATATGGGTTGCAGGCCAGGTCCCTGCTAGGAGATGCATGAGAGGCAACAACACATTGATGTTTCTCTGCCTTTCTTCGTCCCTTCCTTCCCCTCCGTCTAAAAATAAATAAATAACACCTGGCCAAGATGGAGGCATAGGTAGACACACTGTGCCCCCTTGCACAACAAAAAGGACAACAACAAATTTATAAAAAAAAAAATCAACCAGAACTAACAGAAATAAAATTGTATGAAAGTTGAACAACTAAGGAATTAAAGAAGAAACATTCATCCTGACCAGTAGGAGGGGCAGAGACAGGCAGCCAGGTCAGAGAGGATTTACGGCAAGGTGGTGGCTGCAGGACCTGGATGTGCAAGGTGGCAGCTGGTGGACAAGGTATTCCCACATTCACGTGCAGATAAACCAGGAGGAACAACTGGAGAGTGAGACAGACTGCACAACCCAGGATTCCAGGGCAAAGAAATAAGGCCTCAAAACCTCTAACTGAAAAAATGTGTGAGAGTTGAAGTGGTGGGAGAAACTCTGAGCCTCACAGGAGAGAGTTCCATGGAGAGCTCAACATGGTCCTAGAATGTACACAAACCCACCCACCTGAGAATTAGCACGAGAAGGGCCCAATTTGATAGTGAGTGGTGGGGTAAGTGACTGAAAACTGGCAGAGAGGAGAGCAAGTGGCACCGTTCCCTCTCAAACCTCGCCCCCCCTCAACATACAGCTTCAAAATACAGCAATGTGGGTAGCCCAGCCCTGGTGAAAACTTAAGGCTCTGCCCCTCACTACATAACAGATTCATCAAGACAAAAAAATGACCCAAAAGGAAGAACACATCAAAGGTCTAGAAAAAACACAACTAAGCAATGAAGAGATAACCAATCTATCAGATACACAGTTCCAAACACTGGTAATCAGGAAGCTCACAGAATTGGTTGAAAATGGTTGCAAATTAGAGGAAAAAATGAAGGCTATGCAAATGAAATAAAGGAAAATGTATAGGGCACCAACAGTGACAGGAAGGAAACCAGGACTCAAATCAACAGTTTGTAGTAGAAGGAAGAAAGCAACATTTAACCAGAACAGAATGAAGAAACAAGAATTCAAAAATAATAATAATAATAATAATAGGGAGATGCTTAGGAACCTCTGGGACAACTTTAAGCATTCAAACATCTGAATCATAGGCATCAAAGAGGGGGCATTCCAGAAGCTGAGACAGTGCAAACTGTGAACACCAGGATACCAGAAGGAGACTGCACCACTGAATCTCAGAGGTATTCTACCACAGAAGTTCATACCATAAACCCAGGGAGTCAGAACAGATCAATTTAAGAAGCTGAGGCTTACAAGAAGAGTCTCACAAACAATGAGAAGACAAAGGAATAATCCCCAAATGAAAGGAAAGGAGGAAGCCCCAGAAATAATGCTAAATGAAATGGAGGCAACTCAACTATCACATATTCAGTTCAAAGCAATGGTAGTCAGGAAATTGCATGAGTTCTCAATGAGCTACCAGAAACTACAGGGAAGCTATGATGAACTCATTGCAAACTATATTAACATGAAAAAGGAAATAGAAACTATCAAAAACGGCCAAGAGGAAATGAAGAATACAATTTCTGAGCTGAAGAACACAGCAGAAGGACTCAAAAGCAGTACTGATGAAACAGAAGATCGGATCAGCAAGTTGGAGGATAAAACAGAAAAAACACCCAGAAAGAGCAAGAAAAGGAAAAAGAGGCTCAGAAAGAATGAATAGGGGTTAAGAGAAATGCAAGACAATATGAAATGTAATAATATCTGTATAATAGGGATACCAGAAGGAGAAGAAGAGCAAAGGATAGAAAACCTATTTGAAAAAGTAATGATGGAAAACTTCCCTAATTTAATGAGACAAAAGGTCACACAAATCCAGGAAACACAGAGAGTCCCAATCAAGAGGAACCCAAACAGGCCCACGTCAGGACACATCATAATTAAAATGGCAAAATTCCAAGACAAAGAGAAAATCTTAAAGGCAGCAAGGGAGAAACAGGAAGTAACATACAAGGGAGTCCCTATGAGGTTAGCAGCTGACTTCTCAATGGAAACGCTCCAAGCCAGAAGAGAATGGCAGGAAATAGTCCAAGTAATGAGAACCAAAGGTCTGCAACCAAGACTATTTTACCCAGCAAGGCTTTCAATAAAAATAGAGGGCCTAATAAGGAGCTTGCCAGAAAAAAAGATGTCTAAAAGAATACACCGCCACCAAAACAGTTCTGCAAGAGATGCTAAAGGGACTGCTTTAAGAAAAGGAAGAAAAAGAGACAGAAAGAGAGAGAGAGGAACACAGGTACAAAAATGGCAATGAATCAGTACCTATCAATAATAACCTTAAATATAAATGGATTAAATGCTCCAATCCAAAGGTATAGAATAGCTGAATGGATAAGAAAAAATGATCCACACATATGCTATGTACAACAGACCCACCTCAGGACAAAAGACATACACAGTCTCAAAGCGAAGGGCTGGAAACAAATTTTCCAAGCAAATGAACAGGAGAAAAAGGCCGAGGTAGCAATACTCATATCAGAGAAATAGACTTCAAAAAAAAGGGCCATAAAGAGAGACCCAGAAGGTCACTTCATAATACTCAAGGGAAGAACCCACCAAGAAGACATAAACATTGTAAATATATATGCACCCAACATAGGAGTACCCAAATACATAAAGAAACTCTTGGAGGACTTTGAGAAAAATATTGACAGCAACACGATTATAGTAGGGGATTTTAACCCCCTACTGTCAACAATGGACAGATCTTCCAAACAAAATATCAACAAAGATATTGTGGCATTGAACAACACTCTGGATGAAATGGACTTAACTGATATATATAGAGAGAGCCTTTCATCCCAAAGAAGCTAAATACACATTCTTTTCCAATGAACATGGAACATTTTCAAAGATAGACCACACGATAGGACACAAAAAGAGCCTCAATAAGTTCAAGAAAATTTAAATCATACCAAGCATATTCTCCAACCACAAGGGATTGAAACTAGAAACCAACCCCAAGGGAAAAACCCAAAACACTCAAAATCATGGAGATTGAATAGCATGCTATTAGGCAATGAATGGGTCAAGAATCAAATTAGGGAAGAAATCAGAAAGTTTCTGGAAACAAATTAAAATGAACTCACAACAACCCAAAACATAAGGTACACAGTGAAGTCAGTGCTCAGAGTGTAGTTCATAGTGATATAGGCCTACCTAAAAAAGAGAAACATTTCAAACAAACAACCTAACCCAATGGCTACAAGAACTTGAGGATCAACAACAAGGACAGCCCAGAGCAAGTAGAAGGAAGAAAATAGCCAAGATCAGAGCAGAATTAAATGACATAGAGACTAAAAGCACAATTCTAAGGATTAATGAAACCAAGAGCTGATTCTTTGAAAAGATAAACAAAATCCACAAGCTTTTAAGCAGCCTCATCAAGAAAAGAAGAGCGAGGACCCAAATAAACACAATCAGAAATGAAAGAGGAGAGATTACAACTGACACCAGAGAAATACAAAGGATTGTGAGAAATTATGATGAAGAACTATATGCCAAGAAATTTGAAAACCTAGGTGAAATGGACAAGTTTCTAGAAAGATATAATCTTCCATAATTCAATGAAGAAGAAACCAAAAGCATGAACAGACCAATAACAGCTGATGAAATTGAAGCAGTAATCAAAAAACTCCCAACACACAAAAACCCTGGACCAGATGGTTTCACAGGAGAATTCTACAAAACATTTAAGAAAGAGCTAACCCCTATCCTTCACAGACTATTCCAAAAAATCCAAAATGAAGGAAGACTCTCAAACTCTTTTTATGAAGCCAGCATCATCCTAATCCCAAAACTGATAAAGACACAACAAAGAAAGAAAACTTCAGGCCTATAATGCTGATAAACATAGATGCTAAAATCTTCAACAAAATATTGGCAAACTGCATCCAGCAATACATTAAAAAGATCATACACCAGGACTAAGTGGGATTCATCCCAAGGATACAAAGGTGGTTCAATATCTGCAAATCAGTAAATGTAATACATCACAAACAAAAGCAAAGACAAAAATCACATGATCATATCAATAGATGTGGGAATAGCATTTGATAAAGTACAGCACCCATTTATGATGAAAACACTCAGGAACGTGGGAATGGAGAAAGCATTCCTCAACATAATAAAGGCCATATATGAGAGGCCTACAGCCAACATCATACCCAATGGGCCAAAATGAAAATCTTTTCCACTAAGATCAGGAACAAGCCAAGGTTGTCCACTTTCACCACTTCTATTCAATATAGTATTAGAAGTCTTAGCCACAGCAACTAGACAAGAAAAGGAAATAAAAGGCATCCAACTGGGAAAGGAGGAAACAAAACTCTCATTGTTTGCAGATGACGTGATAGTATACATAAAAAATTCTATAGACTTGGCCAAAAAACTGTTTGACCTAATAAATGAATTTGGCCAAACACTGGATACAAAGTCAATATCTAGGGGGGAAAAGGCATTTTTATATATCAAAATGAAAGAGCAGAAGCAGAAATCAAGAAAAAAAATCCCACTCAATATAGCAAAAAGAAATATAAAATACCTAGGAGTAAACCTAACCAAGGAGGTAAAAGACCCATAGGACAAAAACTACCCAACACTAAAGAAAGAAATCTAGGAAGACACAAACAAATGGAAAAATATATCATGTTCATGGGTCAGAAGAATTAACATCATCAAAATGTCCTTACTACCCAAAGAAATTTACAAATTCAATGCAATACCTATTAAAGTACCAATGGCATATTTCACAGACCCAGAACATACACTTCAAAAATTTATATGGAACCATAAAGGACCTCAACTAGCTGCAGCAATCTTGAGAAAGAAGAGCAAAGTAGGAGGGATCACAATACCTGATACCAAACTCTATTACAAGGCCACTGTAATCAAAACAGCCTGGTACTGACATAAAAACAGGCAAATGGACCAGTGGAATAGAACAGAGTGTCCAGAAATAAACCCAAATCTCTATGGTCAATTAATATTCGACAAGGGGGTAGCAATATAAAATGGAGTAAAAATAGCCCCTCAGCAAGTGGTGTTGGGAGAACTGGACAGCTACATGCAAAAAAAATGAAACTTGAGCACCAACTTTCACCATACATAAAAATAAATTCAAGGTGGATGACAGATTTAAACATAAGATGTAACACTATTGCAGTCCTAGAGGAGAACATAGACAAGAAAATTTCATATATTTCACCCAGCAACATTTTTTTCTGATATGTTCCCTAAAGCAAGGGACATAAAGAAAAGAATAAACAAATGGGATGTCATCAAAATAAAAAGCTCCTGCATGGCCAAAAAAAAAAAAAAAAAAAAAAAACAAACAAAAAAAAAAACAGTACTAAAATAAAAAGAGAACCAACTGTATGGGAAAACATATTTACCAATGATAGCTCAGAGAAGGCTTTAATCTCCAAAATATATAAAGGACTTACATGACTCCACTCTAAGAAGACAAGCAACCCAATTAAAAAATGGGCAAAGGACTTGAACAGACACTTCTCCAAGGAGGACATACAGAGGATCCAGAGACACATGAAAAGATGTTCAGTATCGCTGGCTATCAGAGAAATCTAAATTAAACCACAATGAGATATCACTTCACACCTGTCAGAATGGCCATCATAAACAAAGCAACAAACAATAAGTGTTGGAGAGGTTGTGGAGAAATGGGGACCCTAGTGCACCGTTGGTGGGATTACAGAATGGTAGAACCACTGTGGAAAAGAGTATGGAATTTTCTCAGAAAACTAAAAATGGATCTACCTTTTGACCCAACAATTCCACTGCTAGGATTATATCAAAAGATCCCTGAAACACCAATCCAAAAGAACCTATGCACCCCAATGTTCATAGCAGCATAATTTACGATAGCCAAGTGTTGGTAGCAACCTGGTGTTGGTGCCCATCAGTAAATGAATGCATCAAAAAACTATGGTTCATTTACACAACGGAATTCTACGCAGCAGAAAGAAAGAAGGAGCTCCTACCCTTCACAACAGCATGGTTGGAACTGGAGAGCATTATGTGAAGTGAAATAAGCCAGGCGGTGAAATACAAATACCATATGATCTCACCTTTAACAGGAACCTAATCCAAAAAACAAACAAACAAGCAAAATATAACCAAAGACGTTGAAATTCAGAACAGTCTGTCAGGCACCAGAGGGGAGAGGGGAGGGTATTTCAGGGGAAAAGCGGAAGGGTTTAGAGCAACATGTATAAAGGACACACGGAAAACAACTAGGGTGGCTGGAAATGGGAAGGTGAGGAGTGCTGGGGCAGTGTGCTGGGATGGCAAAAAGACAGAAAACTGTACAGAAATAACAATTAAAATTAAAAAATACAAAAACAAACTAAGCAAATAATTAGAACAAGAACAGAATCATAGAAATGGAGATCACATGGAGAGTTATCAATGGGCGGGGGAAGAGGTTGATTGGGTGGCAAGGTACAGGGAGTAAGAGGCATAATTGATAGGTATAAAATAGATGGGGGTGTTAAGAATAGTATGGAAAATGGAGAAGCCAAAGAACTTACATGTATGACTCATGTACATGAACTAAGGTGGAGAAATGATGGTGGGAGTGGTAAACAGGGCTGAGGGAAATAAAGGGGGGAAATGGACAATTGTAATAGCATAATCAATAAAATATATTAAATCAAAAATAACTAACTAAATAAATAAAATCTTTTCAAAATGCATGTATGTAAAAAATGCATGCAGTGTCATTGTTTACTTCAATTTTTGATTGATTAAATTATTTTGGTTATATTGGCCCTGATAGGAGCTTTTGATGAAAAATGAGCAAAATAACAGGCAAACAGGAACACAGTGGCTTCCAGTCACTTCCAAGTTACCATCTATCTGCATTTTCAGGAAAGGTGTCTGGCATGGATTAAGGCACAGATTTACTGGGAACTTCTTTGTAGGGAGGCTATTTCCAGGCCTGGGACTTCTCTTCTGTCATGTCACATGAACATGCATAGCACATATGGTCATAAAAAGTCTAAGAAAGAATATCTAGAACAAAATGACCTCCTGATAGAGCCTACTTCTGCTTGCCTAGTCCCCACTCTCCTCAGTATGGGTCCATCAAGGTGTGGCTTTCATTTCAGGTCCCTGGTTCCCACTGGCTTGCTCCTGCTCCTTTCCCAGTGCTGTCTCACTTTAACAATATTATAAAGTAAATTACAGGACACTGGCTGAGCCCTCGGATTCGTAATAGCCAGTGAATAATGTGTATTAAGCATTAATCATGCACAGGTAGACATGGACTGATTTTAAGGAAGCAAAGTAGAGTGTCATTGGGGCAGAGAAAGAGGATCCTGGTGACAAGTAAACTGACAAGTGCCAGTGTCTAAGCCACTGGCCACCTGTGAGAAATCTCTGGTAGACATAAGAGGCTTTTAAACCTACAATATTGCTTTTACAAATAGAGGTTAATATATCTAATTTGCTTAAAAAAAGTCAGACATAGTCTATGTCTATCTAGAGACATAGACCTAATTTGCTTTAAAACATCATTATAATGAATCATTCCTGGAAATTCTCAATGATGTGACAAAATCAGAATGAGTGATAAAAGGTCAAAGGAACCCTCTATGATAGAGCTCATTTGGTCTGGTGTACATTTCTTCAAAGCCCTCATCTGCTCACAACCCAAGCCCAGTAGATGTGTCAAAACTGTTTAAGATAGGCATGGTCGTAATGAAAGCAACCTCAGCTTTCCAAGGTGTTTAGGTCTGGTAACACATGAAGTACATATGTCATTATTTTGGTTGTGCTAAATTTATTACTTCATATGGTTTCGTTTCAAGGGGGAGCTGTTTTAGGGAATATGGAGGTAAACTCTTAATATTGTGTTGCAGTTGAATTTTTATGATTATTTATTTCTCTTATTCTTACCATCTGATAGTTTTTGTTTCTCTAAACTTGCCATCAATAATAATTTTACACGGAAATTTTATTTTAGAGATTTGGGAAGATGGTGGCAAGATATGTGGGAGTGGAGTCCACTTTCCCCTGCACGCAGGTGAAACACCTAGCTGATCCTCTGAGGAACAGTCAACAGTCAACAATATCCCAGCATACATGAAGAATGAAGACGAAAAATTGTACAGGATATTGAAAAATCAAATAGTTGATACTTTAAATACCATAGAATACATTCCTGCTTAAAAATGGCCTTAAACCATTTTGCCTTCCCCACCAACTGATCACAAAAAAGAGTAGGTGGAAGCTGTGAACACCAGCATACCTGCTGGAAGAGAGAACCCACCAACGAAGGCACCACCAATGGACAACAACAGAAGAAAGTGAAGGAGGGAGTGAAAACCACAATTCAACCCAGGACCTATGTGGAAATACAACTAAATGGTGTAGAAATTACTCAGAACACACAACTGAACAAAAGCAAGAGAGAGTTGTCAAAACCTTGTATACACAGAAGAACCACCTTCAACACAACCTATCCACACTTGCACAACAGAATAGAAGAGGTATTGGATAAAGTGACCCTCATTTAACCAGCTAGAGGGAATGATCCACCAACAAAAGATGCAACAACAATCAAAACCCAAAGATACACAGAGAGCCAACATAAACAACAGCCCAAGACCAGTGAGCTCAGAAGATCAAGGAGACTGCAACACTGAATCTCACATGTCTTCTACAATAGAAGTCCACACCATAAACCAAGGCAGTCAGAACAAATCAATTTAAGAAGCAGAGGCTAACAAGAAGAGTCTCACAAACAATAGGAAGACAAAGAAACAATTCCCAAAGGAAAGGAAAGGAGGAAGCTTCAGAGAGAATGCTAAATGAAAGAGAAGCAAGTCAACTATCAGATAATGAGTTCAAAGCAATGGTTATAAGGAAGCTCAATGAGCTTACAGAGAATTACCAAAAACTACAGGGAAACTACAATGAACTCATTGCTAAATGTATCAAAGTGAAAAAGGAAATAGAAACTATCAACAAGGGCCAGGAGGAAATGAAGAATACAATTTCTGAACTGAAGAACACAGTAGAAGGAATCAAAAACATGATCCATTAAGCAGAGGACTGAATCAGCGAGCTGGAGGAAAAGGTAGAATAAAACACTCAGAATGAGTAAGAAAAGGAAAAGAGGTTCAGAAAAATGAAGAGGGAATTAGAAAATTCAGGACAACATGAAACATAATAATATCCATATAATAGGGTACTGGAAGGAGAAGAAGAAGAACAAGGGATAGAAAACCTGTTTGAAAAAGTAATGATGGAAAACTTTTCTAATTTGATGAGAGAAAAAGTCACACAAATCCAGGAAACACAGAGAGTCCCAATCAAGAGGAACCCAAAGAAGCCACCTTCAAGACACATCATTATTAAAGTGGTAAAATTCCAAGATAAAGAGAGAATCTTAAAGGCAGCAAGGGAAAAACAGGAAGTAACATGCAAGGGGTCCCCAATAAGACTAGCAGCTGACTTCTCAATGGAAATGCTCCAAGACAGAAAGGGATGGCAAGAAATATTCCAAGTAATGAGAAACAGAGGACTGCAACCAAGACTACTTTATCCAGCAAAGCTCACAATTAAAATGGGAGGCCAAATAAGGAGCTTCCCAGACAAAAGAAGTCTCAAAGAATATACCTCCTCAAAACCACCTCTGCAAAAGATGCCAAAGAGTTTTTTTTTAAGAACAAGAAAAAAGACAGTGAAAGACAGAGGATCACAGATATGAAAAAATGGAAATGAACAAGTACCTATCAATAATAACCTTAAACATAAATGGATTAAATGCCCCAATCAAAAGACAAAGAATAGAGGAATTGATAAGAAAACATGACCCACATATATGCTGCCTACAAGAGGCCCACCTCAGAATAAAAGACCTATACAGACTGAAAGTGAAGGGCTGGAAACAAATATTGCAAGCAAATGGAAAGGGGGGGAAAGATGTGTTAGTAATACTCATATCAGAAAAAAATAGACTTTAAAAAAAGGCCATAAAAAGAAAGCCAGAAAGTTGTTTCATAATACACAAGGGACAAATCCATCAAGAAGACAGAAACATTGTAAATACATATGCACCCAGCATAGGAGCACCGAAATACATAAAGAAAATCTTGGAAGACTTCAAGAAAGATATTGACATCAAAACAATTATAGTATGTGATTTTAACACCCCACTGTCAAAAATGGACAGATTGTCCAAACAAAATATCAACAAAGAAAGATATTGTGGCATTGAACAATGCCCTAGATCAAATTGACTTAACTGATATATATGGAGCCTTTCATCCCAAAGAAGCAAAATATACATTCTTTTCAAATGCACATGGAACATTTTCAAAGATATACCACATGATAGGACACAAAACAATCCTGAACAAATTCAAGAAAATTGAAGTCATATCAAGCATTTTCTCTGACCACAAAGGACTGAAACTAGAAACCAACCTCAAGGAAAAAAACCCCAAAATACTCAGACTCATGGAGATTGAACAGCATGCTATTAAACAACGAATGGGTCAAGAATGAGTAATATTAGGGAAGAAATCAAAAAGTGTACGGAGACAAATGAAAATGAACTCACAACAACCTAAAAATAATGGGACACAGCAAAGGCAGTCCTGAGAGGGAAGTACATAGTGATACAGGTCTACCTAAAGAAGATAGAAACATTTCAAAAAAAGAACCTACTCCTATTCCTACAAGTACCTGAGGAACAACAACAAAGACAGCCCAGAGGAAGCAGAAGGAAGGAAATAACCAAAACCACAGCAGAATTAAATAACATGGAGAATAAATGCACAATTCTAAAGATTAATGGATCTAGGAGCTCCTTTTTGGAAAAGATAAACAAAATCAACAAGCCTTTAAGCAGGCTCATCAAGAAACAAGAGAGAGGACTCAAATAAACACAATCAGAAAAGAAAGAGGAGAAATTACAACTGACCACAGACATACAAAGAATTGTACAAAATTACTATAAAGAACTGTATGCCAAGAAATATGAAAACATAGGTGAAATGGACAAATTTCTAGAAAAGGATAATCTTCCAAAACTGAATGAGGAAGAAGCAGAAAGCCTGAACAAACCAACAACAGCTAATGAAATTGAAAGAGTAATCAAAAAGCTTCTGACACACAAAATCTCTGGACCAGATGGTTTCACGGGAGAAATTTAAAAAGCATTTAAGGGGAGCTAAACCCCATACTCCACAGATTATTTCAAGAAATTCAAGAAGATGGAAGACTCCTAAACTCTTTTTATGAAGCCAGCATCATCCTAATCCCAAAACCAGATAAAGACACAACAAAGAAAGAAAATTAAGGCCAATATTGCTGTTGAACATAGATGCTAAAATCCTCAAGAAAATATTGGCAAACCACATCCAGAAATATGTTAAAAAGATCATACACCATAATTAAGTGGGATTCATTCCAGGGATGCAAGGATGATACAATATTTTCAAATTAATAAACATAATAAACCACATAAAAAATGAAAGACAAAAGTCACATGATCATATCAATAGACGTGAAAAAACCATTTCATAAGGTACAGCACCCATTTATGATAAAAATATTGTGTAAAGTGAGAATAGAGGGAGCACTCCTCAACATAAGAAAGGCCATATATGAGATACCTACAGCCAACATCATACCCCATGCACAAAAACTTACAGCTTTCCCACTAAGATCAGAACAAGACAAGGATGCCCACTTTCACCACTCCTATTCAACATAGTACTGGAAGTCCTAGCCACAGCAATTAGACAAGAAAAGGAACTAAAATGCATCCAAATTGGAAAGGGGGAAGTAAATCTGTTATTGTTTGCAGATGACATGATAGTGTACATAGAAAATCCTATAGACTCCACCAACAAACTATTCAGCCTAATAAATGAATTTGGCAAAACAGTAGGATACTAAGTCAATATTCAGAAACCAAAGGCATTTTTGTACACCAACAATGACATATCAGAAACAGAAATCAGGAAAAAATATCCCATTTAATATAGCAACAAGAAAAATATAGTACCTTGGAGTAAACCTAATGAAGAAAATAAAAGACCTGTACTCAAAAAATTATACAACACTGAAGAAAGAAATTAAGAAAGACACAAACAAATGGAAGCATGTACGATGCTCATGGATTGGAGGAATTAACATTATCAAAATGGCCATACTACCCAAAGCGATTTATAGATTCAATGCAATACCTATTAAAGTACCAGTGACATCCTTCACAGATATAGAACAAACATTTCAGAAATTTATATAGAACCATAAAGCACTCCGAAGAGCCACAGCAGTTTTGAGAAAGAACAAAGCAAGAGGGATCACAATAAGTGATATTAAACAGTATTACAAGGCCACTGTAATCAAAACATCCTTGTATGGTCATAAGAACAGACAAATGGACCAATGGAACAGAACAGAGAGCCCAGAAATAAAGCCAAATCTCTACAGTCAATTAATATTCAACAAAAGGGAAAGAAGCATAAAATGGAGTAAAAATAGCCTCTTCAACAAATGGTGTTGGGGGATCTAGGCAGCTACATGCAAAAAAATGAAACTCAATCGCCAACTTACACCATACACAAAAATTAATTCCAGGTGGATAGAAGACTTAAATATGAGTGGTGACACCATAAAAGTCCAGAGGAAAACATGGGCAGGAAAATCTCAGACATTACACACAGCAACATCTTCACTTATATGTCCCCTAAAGCAAAGGACACAAAGGAAAGAATAAATGAATGGGACCTCATCGAATTAAAAAGCTTCTGCATGGCTAAATAAAATAACATTAAAATAAACAGAGAACCAGCTATGTGGGAAAACATGTTTGCCATTGATATCTCGGACAAGGGTTTGATCTCTAAAATATATGAAGAACTTATATGACTCAATGACAGGAAGACATTCAACCCAATTAAAAAATGGGAAAAGGACTTGAACAGACACTTCTCCAAGGAGGACATACAGAGTGCCCGGAGATATTTGAAAAGATGCTCAGCATCACTAGCCATCAGAGAGATGCAAATTAAAACCACAAAGAGATACCACTTCACACTGGTCAGAATGGCCATTATAAACAAAGCAACAAACAACAAGTGTTGGAGTGGTTGTGGAGAAAAGGGGACCTTAGTGCACTGTTGGTGGGAGTGCAGACTGGTACAGTCACTGTGGAAAACAGTATGGAATTTCCTCAGAAAAATAAAGATGGAACTGCCTTGTGGCCTGGCAATTCCACTTCTTGGATTAGATCCTAAGAACCCTGAAACACCAATTCAAAAGAACCTATGCACTCCAATGTTCAAAAGTAGCACAATTCATAATAGCAAAGTGCTGGAAACAACGTAAGTGCCCATCAGTAAATGAATAGATCAAAAACCAGTGATACATTTACGCAATGAAATCCTATACAGCAGAAAGAAAGGAGCTTCTACCCTTTGTGACAGTGTGGATGGAACTAGAGAGCATTATGCTAAGTGAAATAACCCAGGTGGTAAGTGACAAATACCATATGATCTCACCTTTAACTGGGACATAATCAACAAAAGAAATAGCAAACAAAATATAACCAGAGTCATTGAAATTAAAAACAATCTAACAATAGGGAGAGGGGTGGGGGGAGGAGACAGTGGGAAGAAGGGTTTTCAGGTACTATAAAGGACACATGGAGAAAACCAAGGGAGAGGGTGGAAGCAAGGGAGGGAGGTGGGTTTGGCTGGCGTGGAGCAGGGGTGGGGAGAAAATACAGACAACTGTAATTGAACAACAATAAAATAATTTTAAAAAAGAAATTTCATTTTAGAATTTACAACCCTGCTCTTTGTTATACAAATCTAGTGCCAAATTTTCTCTCAGTGGCTTAATTAGTGTTAGATTTATCATCCTACAAAGCCCCACATTTTAAAAAAACTCTATTATCTACATGTGGTTTTGTACGTTTCTTTTTAAGAGAATTCATAGAGACCTAGCCCTGCCACTTGGGAACTTATAGTTTGAATGTCATAGGAAGAAACAATCAAACTTCCATTATGAAGGTGGATGGGCTAAATAAAAAATTGACTAAACCGAGGCTTGAAGTACAGGCAGAAGTGGTACTTGTCTTTCCTGTTTTCTCTTTTTTATTTTTACCACGTACATGAGGGGGAACCCCAAGGAAACAGAAATTTATTTATAAGGAATTGTGTATTTATTCTTACATGTTTAAACTTTAGTCACCTTCAAAGTGTTCTCCATTTGGTGCAATACACCTATCATGATGTTTTTTCCACTGCTCAAAACAATTTTTGAACCCGGTTTTGATGCTTTGTAGTGCTTCTGCTGTTGTTTGTTTCACCTCTTTCACATAGGAAAAATGTTTCCCTCTGAGGACTTTTTCATCTGGGGAAACAAACAAAAAGACAGTTGCTGAGGGTGAGATCAAGTGAATAGGGAGGGTGAGGAAGTGGGGTCATGCTGTTTTTGGTAAAAAACTGCTGAACACTTCAGCACAGTGTGAGCAGGTGTACTTGTAAATTACCCATCATGAAATGGGCAAACACATTGAAAGAGTCTTAAAAAAATTTCACTCTCACAAACAACACCAGCCAGCTGGTACACTGATATATGTACACACTCATCTAAGCAGAGGAAGCCTGTACTACAAGGGACCCAGCCTCCAGAAGATAGTTCTGGTTGTTTTTTGGGTCCCCCGCCTCATATACCTTCCCTTCTCTCTCTTTCCATCCATCCATCTATCCATCCATCCATCCATCCATCCACCCATTCCTCTATCCGCCCATCTATCCACCCATCTATCCATCTGCCCATCTGTTTATTTGTCCATCTGTCCATCCATCCACCTATCCATCCATCTGTTCATTCATCTTTCTGTCTTTCCATTCATCCATCTACCTGTATCAAGATGTCCAAAGAATAGAAAAGAGTTTCTTGGGTTTTGTAATATGTAATCGCTTTATAACCTCAGGTATTGTTGATATTATTTTGCCAGCTCTTGACTGAAATAGTCTAAATATGTACCTACACCAATAACTGGATGCTTTTTTTTTTTTAACTAGGTGGTATACAACAAAGCCAGAGTAGCTAAATGAAGAACCACCAAAAAAACCCAAGACAGGTGGGGTGGATATTAATATGGGTTTCTTTACCCTTAAGAAACAAACTGTGAAAACCCTTATTCAGGTTGGGTTAAGGAGTTAGTCTTCTAGTTTGCTTCATGGTTGGTCTAATTTCTGCTCAGATTGCTTTTATTCCACTGGAATGTAACCTTCATGCTTCAAAGTCCTTATCACTCTTTGTGGATGATCTTTAATTTCTCCAAGTTCACTTAAATTCCAAACCTTTATCACAATTGTATCTTTGGAAATGGTTCTTCCCTCTCACAGATTCTGGTAACTACTGAATTATTTATTACCTGGCAACAGGGTCTGAGCTGTTCCTTGTACCTGCGTCTCCTTTTAATGTTCCATGTTTGGTGTCAGCAGCCTTGACCCACTGCCTTTTTCTTTCCATGTCCTTGCTTTTCTGAGAAGCAGGAGAAGGATTATACCTCTTCCTTTCTTTCCTTCACATTTTGATCAGAAGAGTTACTTTCTGAATGGAGTTTAATCCTCAGTTGGATGCAGACACTGACACCAGGGTACCTGCTGGTAACAGTGTTAAATAGCTTTAGTTATAATGAGAGCTTGCATGTCATCCTGTTTTTTAAAAAAATATTGAATTTACTGGGGTGATATTGGTTAACAAAATTATATAGATTTCAAGTACACAATTTTATAATATATCATCTGTTTATTCATTGTGTGTTCACCACCCAAAGTCAAGTCTCCTTCCATCACCATTTATCTCTCCTTTACCTTGCCCCACTCCCCTTTCCCTCTGGTATCACCATACTGTTGTGTGAATCTATGAGTTTTTTTCTTAATCCCTTCACTTTTTCAACCAGCCCCCTAACCACCCTCCCCTCTGACAGCTGTCAGTCTGTTTTTGTATCCATGCCTCTGTTTCTATTTTGTTGGTTGTTTATTTTGTTCATTAGATTCCACATATAAATAAAATCATATGGTATTTGTCTTTCTCTGAATGGCTTATTTCACTTAGCATAATAATCTCCAGATCCATCCTTGCTGTTGCACCAGATATGATTTCTTTCTATTTTACAGCTGAGTAAGTATTGCATTGTGTATCACAAATTATTTTTTATCCACCCATCTACTGATGGGATCTCTGGCTGCTTTCAAGTCTTGGCTATTATAAATAACACTGTGATGAACATAGCAGTGAATATATTCTTTCAAATTACTGTTTTGAGTTTTTCAGATACATTCCCAGAAGTGAAATTGCTGGGTCATAAGGCAGTTCCATTTTTAATTTTTTTGGCGACACTCCATACTCTTTTTAACAGTGGCCACACCAATCTGTATTCCCACCAATAGTGCACAAAGGTTTTCTTTTCCCACATTCTTTACAACACTTGTTTCATTTATTGAATGTAGCTACTCTGACAGGTGTGAGGTGATAGCTCATTATGGTTTTAATTTGTGTTAATCTGATGATTAGTGACACTGAACTTTTTTTTCATATGTCTATTAGCCATTTGTATGCCCTCTTTGGAGAAGTGTTTACTCAGATATTTTGTCCATTTTTAAATTGAATATTTTTGGTGTTGAGTTGTATTAGTTTATACATTATATATATCTCTCTCTTTATCAGATATATCACTGGCATATATATTCCCCCATTCAGTGGGTTGTCTTTTCACTTTGTTGATCACTTTGCTTTCAGAAAGAGCTTCATACACTCTGGTTTCCATGCTGGGGCCAGGCTGTCCCTACTGCCATCTATGGTTAGTTACGGGTACACCAATCTGTTTCCTAGCTAAAATTCCTTCTCTGTTGTTTTTCTCTTTCCTAGAGATTGTCCCCTGTGGACCTGAATACTCTGGAGTTTAGAAGAGACATTAATGAATGTTTAATTAGCCTTTAACGGAGGGATGTAAGACTTTAAGTACCTGTAATGGGAAGTTAATTTCTCTAGGTGCTTTACACATAATAGTTTCATTTTGATTTGAGGTATTTTACAGAATACTGTCATATTGAACTATGTGGGAAAATCCAAAGCATAGAATCATGTCCAAATGTATCTAATGACCTTATTCACTTTACTTTGAAAATTGATAGCTAAAAAGGCAACGTAGGTTATAAAAAGAGAAAACTACAACAGCTCTGAACTCAAAAGATCCACTAACTGACTCAGGCCAAATTTCTCAGACATGCTAGAAACCTTGTTCCCTGTGCGGTAACTGGAGACAACACCACTTTCTACATTTCAGGGAGTTGCAGTTGGGCAGTAACATCTATAAAGGACTCATGGACAAAACCAAGGTGGAATGGGATCAGAGGTGGGAGGTGGGGATTGCTGGGGTGGGGGGCAGTGGTAGGGGGAAAATGGAGACAACTGTACTTGAACAACGATAAAATTAACAAAAAATATAAAACACTATCATATATTTTTGAAATGTGAACCCACTCTTATTTTTATTATTTGCATGCAATTACATTTTTCTCTGAGATTGGTCAAAATCTGCATGCTAGATTTTGAAAACAATTGTCTATTTTACTAAGTTCTTTCTATGTAGGATAATCCTTCATTTAAAAACAAATACTTGTCATCATTCAAAAATGAGCTTAAACTATTTTATTCAGAACTAAACAGTAAATTATGACACAACATCCTAGTTACTAACTTTTCTCAGATAAAGTTATCTTAGAAAGCATGATCACATTCAGGTTCAAACATACAAAGAGCAACAGTGAACAAAGACACTGTCACTTCCCATAATACACTTACTTGGGTGCCTGCAATAATCATTATATTTATCAATAATTTAGTCTTTAAAGTAACTATAAGATAGGCGCCCCAGATTTTTAGTCCTGACAAAAGATTTCCTGATTCAAAAATGTTTCTGTTCATTCTTTATATAAATAAGCTTCAAAAGTACAAGTTTTAATGGGAGAACAATTTAAATCATCTTTACAAACCCAAGTTCCCTAGAAACACAAAACCCCAGTGTGTATACGTTTTCAGTTTAAAATATCCTGTCACTGATCTTCGCATCCTTGAGAGGAAGTGAGGGTTTTTTAATACCTATTCTATAGATAAGGAAACTGAAGTTTGTACAAACTCATTCAAGGTGACATAGCTAAGTGGAGGGAAGTGAGGACCAGAACTTAATATCTACCTTTAGTTCTAACATCCCTTTTCTTGTAGCCCCAAAGGGAATCAGTATATGAAATTTCTCTGCAGCTCATTACCTAGAATTCTTCAGTTATTCAAAATTATACAGAGACCAACCAATTATGGCTAAACTGTTTAAAGGTCTGTATTAGATTCTGAATAACTCTGTATGACTGCATCTATGTAAGCTTAGTTTTGGCTGCTCTTTATAAAAGCTTAAGGCACTGAATTACATATTTAGTGTTACAGGAAAAGCTTGGTTCCAGAGAATCTGTTCCTTTTATCAACTAAGGATTAGAGTGTGGTAATTTATGCTTTGGTGTTAGAAAGTTTGTTTTCTGTCTAGTGTCCTCCCTTTCACAGCTAGCCTCTTCAGTGTTCAAAGGAGCTGTGTGAGTGTTTGGAAGTTGTGGACTGGCCCTTACTATGCAGTCATCAGGTTAACTGTAGCAAGCACATTTGCAGCAGACTAAACACAGCAATATTCTGGTCATAAAAAGGCTAAAGACTTTTGAATACTTGGTTCTTTTTATAACATAATTTCAGAATACTCACCAAGCATCATTGTGGTTCATAGGAACACATGCTTTTACGAAATGCATATTCACATAAACTTTTAGAAAAGGCTGTTAATAAGTAAGTATAAAGGACACATGGACAAAAACTATGGGGGGCGTGGAAATGGGAGGGAGGTGGGGAGGGCTGGGGTGGCGGGTTCGGGTGAGAGTAAAAGACAGAAAACTGTACAAGATCAACAATTAAAATAAAAATTTAAAAAATAAATAAATAAATAAATGGGAGGAATGTGGGTGGAGGGGGTGTGCAGGGTGGAGGGGAATGAGGGGGGAGAAATGGGACAACTGTAATAGCATGATCAATAAAATATATTAAAAAATAAATGTAAAAAATTAAAAAAATAAAAAAAATAAGTATGTTTGATTGTCATGAGGACATTCCTAGGTCTGTAACTCTTCTAATTCTTCATAGTCTTATAACAGTTGGAAACACCTAGTGCTTTTCTTTTTTTTGTGTCTGGTCACTGTGGAGAGAGGATATGCTGACAGTAGAATATAATTATTCCCCTCTTGGTCACCTAAAATATGTTCAGCCTTCTTTAGCTTACCAGCACAGGCAATGGTAGCCTTTTATTTCTGAATGGACTACATTTGTCTTGGTTGAGTTATGCAATTCATTTTCATTGCACATGCAAATGTGTTTCTTATTATCCAGTTTATTGTCTTCGTTCCCAACACATTTTTTTTTGTTTTCCCTCCCCAATTCTACCTCTGGGTTCTTCTTTATACGCTCTTTTTTGGATATTTTCATATGAAGGAGGTGGGATTTTACTGTGCAAAGTCAGTGCCCATGTCCTTTTAACTATTGGGTCAGAGGCCAGCAAACCTACTTACAGGTGAGAATGGCCTTCAAAGAGTCAGCTTTTGGGTGTGAGGGAGGGTGCTTCCCAACTACTGTTTCTCATCAACCCAACCACCCTAAGCCATTAAGCCACTGTAATAGTTTTTGCTAATTTGACTTTCTGCACATAAACAACCTTGCCTGTACTTTAAAGTTCTCAAGAAAGGCATGAGGAGTTTCAAATTACAATAATTCAACTCCAAGCAGAAGGCTAATTCATCTTAAAAAAAATAAATCAGTAAAACAGAAGTTAATTAAAGTGTAAACAATGGACAGCATTGTGGCCCAGAGTCTCAGCAAAGGAACCTTTGAAATTCTTTGTGTAATGGATATTACCTGATTACACTCCGAGTAGGGTGGGGTTTAGGGAAGGATCAGCTTACTGAGCTCTTTCTCTTCTTCCCCTTAAAAGAAACAAAAGACAGAAAAAAACAACAGATACTTTCAGAGCTGGGAGCTAGGTGATGGCTTCCTAAACACAAGGTTTCCCAGGGAGTCTTGTTAGGGCAGAGTGATGGTGGGAGCTCTGAAGAGGAGGCCCCTGCAGGGTGGCAGGAGAGCCATTTCCACAGCAGATCTGCAGAGAAGATGACATTGTGGTGAGACTGACACCAGGCCAGGTCACGCAAAGGACACAACTGCCCTCATCATTGATGCCAGGGCCAGAACAGGACTGTGCCAATAACACGGAGAAGAGAGAGATACCCCTCCCTGCCTAAGGGCAGGCTTGGCTGAGAGAGCTGCAGGGAAGGGAAGATGTGGCCAAAAATAGCCCAAACCCTAGAGTGTTTTCAGGACAGAGCCTCTTATTTTTGATCTTGAGAGAATTCAAAGAAGGGATGGTGAGGCAAAAGTCCAAGTACTGCTCGAGAGGGGTATCTAACCTTCTCTGTTCACAGGATCCTGGGCATTGGATTCCTGTTTTCTTTGAAGATCAGGTGGTATAAGGAGATGAAATATTTTCCTTAAGAAAAATCCAAAGAATAATAAAGTGATGTTGTGTATAGTTTCCTGCCACACTATGTTTAATAAGCAAATGCACCTGTCAGTGGTGCCTCCTGACCATCCTATAGCACCGATAGCCTGTGTGTTTGTGCGCAATGCACTTGTGAGCACCCGTGTATGTCCACAGGTGTTTGCATGTGTGTGCATGCGTGTGGGTCTGTTGGTGGGACTGGTAAAGGGGAGAAAAGAGGAAAGAGCAGACCCAGAATGAAGTCAGAGGTACAGGTGGTTCTTGTGTGCAGTGCACTAAGAGGTTCCAATAAATCTTCCTTGAAAAACAGTGCACTGCAGATTGTCCCCCAAAATCTTAATTTTACTTCATACTGCCAGAATTTCTATCATAATGACCTGATTTTACAGAAAACAAGATCCTTTTTTGTTTTTAACAAGCAGGCATTCCTCTTAAGTGTCTGTGAGCTACTGATATCTTAGAACCAATTAGTCTAATGAAAAGCCTCTCTACCATCAAGTTAAAATGCTGGCCTAATGGAGAAATAACTTGGAGAAAAATAATACCTTTTTATTTTATCTTTTTACAATTATTTTGTCGTTGTTCAAGTACAGTTGTCTGCATTTACCCCCATCACTCCCCCGAACCCAGCCATCCTCACCTCCCTCCCCTGAATTTTCTCAGAAAACTAAAAATGGAAACTGCCTTTTGACCTGGTAATTCCACTGGTAGGTTATATCCTAAGAACCCTGAAACACCAACCCATAAGAACTTATGCATCCCTATGTTCATAGCAGCACAATTTACAATAGCCAAGTGCTGGAAGCAACCTAGGTGCCCATCAGTAAATGAATGGATCAAAAACTATGGTACATTTATGCAATAGAATACTATGCAATAGAATAGTATGCAGCAGAAAGAAAGAAAGAAGGAGCTCCTACCCTTTGTAACAGCATTATGCTAAGTGAAATAAGCCAGGCAGGAAAAGACAAATAGTATATGATCTCACCTTTAAGTGGAACCTAATTAACAAAACAAACAAGTAAGCAAAATATAACCAGAGACATTGAAATTAAAAATAATCTAACAGTAACCAGAGGGCAGGTGGGAGGGGGAAATGGAGGGAAATGAGGGTAGGGTTTTCAGGAACAACTATAAAGGACATATGGACAAAACCAAGGTTATGAACTTTTTTAAACACAAATGCTGGATGCCCAAATTCTTTAGGAGTGAAATTCATTTAAAAGCCACTGAGGAAAACAGTATGGAGTTCCTCAAAAGATAAAAAATGGAACTGCTTTTTGATCCTGTGATACCACTTCCGGGAATATATCCTAAGAATCATGAAACACTAACTTGAAAGAATATATGCACCCCTATGTTCATGGCAGTGTTATTAGCAATAGCCAAGCTCTGGAAACAGTCCATCAGTAGATGAGTGGATAAAAAGCTGTGATACATTTATACAATGAAATGCTATGTAGGTGCAAAAAAGAAGAAACTCTTACTCCTTGCAATAGCACGGATGGACTGGAGATTATGCTAAATGAAATAAGCCAGTCAGAGAAAGACAAATACCCTATGATCTCACTTATATATGGAATATAATGAACCAAATAAAATGACAAAAGAGAAACAGAGGCATTGATACACAGAACAGACTGACAGCTATTGGGAGGGTGGGGTGCTGGATAAAAGCAGGTAAAGGGATTAGCCACAGAACATATACGCACAATCCATAGACACAGACAACTAGTAGTGATAGCCAAAGGGAAGGGGGACAGGGAGTAGGGGGAGGTCAACAAAGGGCCAGCAAATGGGGGCAGAGAGAGACTCTGCCTGAGGTGATGGGTGCAGGATGCAGTGTGCAGATGAGGTTTTATTGTGTTGTACACTTGAAACCTGCATGTTTTTGTGAACCAATATCACCCCACTGTATAATTTAAATTCATTAGTTAATTAATTAATTTTAAAAAGTGACTTTTAAGCTATTTTAAACTTATGGGCCTAAATGCTTATCCATAAAAGCAAGTGTTTTGTTTTTTAAGATTTATCCTTAGCTACCAAATTCACTGCAGATAGAAGAAAGTAGAACCATGTCTACCAAAGGCCTATTGTGTCCCAAGTATGTCATAAATAGTATTTCACTTAATTTAATCATGCCAATAACTCCTTCAGGTCAATGCCATCTGTCCCATTATCGAGAGCAGTAAAATAAATTTCAGGGCTAGTACAAGTTAAAGCCAGATGTTGGCATAGTGATCCCTACCCCCAGGTGCTCTTCTTAATATGTTCTGCTCTGGCTGAGAATTAGTGCCTAAAATGTTATGCATATATTTTAAATCTAAATGTTGGCCACACTTTAGAAAAGCATGGACTTTCCTATACAATATGTGTAAGGAAAGTAAGAACATGCTTTTCACTCTCTTTTTCTCAGTGTACGAATGAGAACTAAGGTGAATTTAGAAGTACATGGAATTATAGAAAGATACACTGAGAAACGCATCTCTGGCTGAGTTTTACCTGGTAGCACAAATGGTTCATCATTCAGGAACTGAAGCAAACCTTGCCACGTCTCCCTCATGCCTCTCAGTTGCTAACCACGTCTATAGACACCCTTGCCCTCTTCAGGAATGTCAGTAGTATGTGTACCTGCAGAGGTAAGCAAAATCTACAATATATGCTTGTGAACAAGCCCAATCTGGTCCCTGCCCTCACAGAGCTTATGCTCCAGGAGGAGAGACAGACAATAAACAAATAACTAAGTGGGAAAATAATTACAAGACACCATAATGTCAGGAAAAGGACAACTGTGCCTGTGTGGTATCTGTGGTACAGAGTCATTAGCATGTAGAATGGAGAAGCATTCTGGAGTAAGTCCATCTGTCTTTTCATATGAGCTCTGCCACTGATTTGCTGGGTGATCTTGAGCAAGTGCCTTAATGTGTTTGTGCTTCAGTTTTTCTTATCTACAAAAGGAATAATGATACTCATTTATTTATAGAGTTGTTTTAAGAATTAAATGATTTAATATGTAAAGTTTTTAAATCAGTACTTGGCATATAATGAGGGCTATACACTTGATACCAAAGGAGGCCTAAGGGTGAGAAGCAGGTGGCACCTGGTGGAGGAGGGCCAGAAAATGTGGGAGGTCATAAGAGCAAGAAAAGGCCTGGAGTGCAAAAGAACTGATTTTGAAAGGTATTTTTTTCCCACATAAAAAGATATTTTTTACAATTATATAAAATTTACCTATTTCTGTACTAAAACTTTATCATATTAAAAATAGTTAAACTTTTAAAAACAAATTTTAATATTTAAATAAAAGCCACATGGATAATTTTCAGCTATTTAACTACTCATTATTAGAATCATCTGTGGCACTATGAGACCAATCAGGTTTGGAGGATAGTACCCTAAACCAAATGGCCCCAGGATTTTGGCTTTATGAGCTAATTATCCTACTTTTATCATTCTCTCTCTGTTCACATGGTGATATTCTAAGCTGTAGCTCCAACATTTTATCTCTTAGTATGCCCAACTGTAGCAGTTTAGAGCCCTTCTAATAGTCTGGTTTTAATCTGCTGAGTGACAAGAAAGCAGGTAACTCTATTTGTATTTGAATGTCCGATAAAGTCTGTAGAGTCTGAGTGAAGGTTTTAGGGTTTGTGCACATTGACTTAGCTCGGCTAAATGTTTTTCTCACTGAGAAACACTGTTCACTCACTTACGAACCTCTCTTTTAGTTTTTGATGTATCTAGAATGATGGCTTTCATGGAACTGGAATAGCATTGTGTAGATTTAGTGCTTTATGGAACATAAAGGACTACAGTGGGGTTGGTTAATATCCCCAACTGAATAAGCAAAGTCTTGATTTAGAAAATTGCATGTCCCTCTTGAGAAACATAGAATTTTAGAGCCAAATGTAACAGGGAGGTATCTAATTCCATCTCCTTTATTCCTGTATGTGAAACCCAAGAGGGACAAGGAACATATTCAAGGTCATACAGAATCCATTTGTCATTATGACCACAGCCTTCAGTTTGTGAGTTTTTCTGTCTCCCTGAAACTGTTTAATGAACAACCTTCCATAAGTGTGGGACCTGAAAACCTTTGCCTGCTCTGCAGCAGAGTGAATGCCAGCACTGGTCGGAACTAGGCCCCTAGGTTTCTGGGCTGTCTTCTCCATTCCACCTCCAACATTCCCTTTTCTGAAACAGAAGATAAAACAAAAGAAGGGAAAAGTCTGTGGGTTGGAGTTTAATTAAACAGAGAGGTTAATCAAAGCCTGGTTTCAGTAGCTTGGAGGCAAAAAGGGATTCCTACAGCTGGAGATAATTACATGAAATTTAGAAAGGTATACTAACACTCAAAATAGGAGACAAGTTCCAAATACCAAAGTAGGCTTTTGTTGAAGTGGACAAACCCTCACAGTGGTCCAAGACTAACAGGGACAGTATTTGTCAGCACACCTTTTTGAATGACAGGCGTTTTCTTTTTCTTGTTGTTGCTCTAGCTACCACAGTCCTGATAGTTTCCAAGAATATATTAAGATCTTTCCTTCTAAGATCAAATGGTGCAAAATCCCAGTGGTTTGAACTTGGTAAGAACCTTCAGATCTCCTACCCTTTGCGATAGCATGGATGGAACTGGAGAGCATTATGCTAAGTGAAATAAGCCAAATGGTAAAAGACAAATACAATATGATCTCACCTTTAACAGGAACCTAATCAACAAAACAAACAAACCAGCAAACTAGAACTAGAGACATGGAAATAAAGAACAATCTGACAATGACCAGAGAGGAGTGGGGAGGGCAATAACAGGAAAAGAAGAGGAAGGGGCAAGTCAAGAAACATGTATGAGGGATCTATGGGCATGGAAAATGGGGTGGGGATTGGCTGTGGGAGCTGGGGGTGTGGGTAGGGTGGGGGAGAGCAAGTGGGGAGAGAAAACAATACAAATAAAAATGGATGTCTGTGAAGCGGAATGTACCTGACACTGCATGTACCAGCACCTTGTTCTTGAATTTCCCAGCCTGAAGAACTATAAGAAATAAATTTCTGTAGTTTATAAGTCAAAAAAAAAAAAAAAAAAAGAACCTTCAGATCAGTGGGATTCTGGTTAAGATTAAACGACTGACTCTCCAAAACAAATGAAAAGATCTAAAAGGTCCTGATTTGTAGCATTTGACAATTTCATTGGAATAACTACTCCACCATGGCTGATTTTAAGCTACTGACATGAAGTCACTAGTCCACTAATAGTAAAGCTGAAAATAACTAGTGATCTAACATCTATCCATCCATCTGTCTGTCATCCACCCATCTGTCCATCTATTTGTTTGTCTGTATCTCATTTATTATCTATTATCTATCTTCTCTCTATCATTTATCTATCATCTATCACCTATCTGTCTATTATCTATGTATCCATCCATCCATCTATCCATCCCTCTACTCACCTATTAACCTACCTACCTACCTATCCACCTCAACCTTATGGTCCTTGTCTGTAAAATTAAGTGAGGAACTAGGTAATCAATAAGGCAAATTTCAGTTTTAATTTTGTGTGATCATCTTCATGATATGTTGTTTCATGGAAAGATTTGATTCCTCAATTAACTCAGGGAGTTCATTGTATTTTTAATGGTGCCCATGCCTTTCTTTGTTTTTATAGCATTCATCACCTTCCAAAATAGTAGCTATTTACTTGTGTATTTTCATTAGAAGCTGAGCTCCTGGAAAGCAGGGCTTTGTTTGTTTTGGTCACTGCTGAACCTTAGTTAGCACCTACACCAGGTCCTAGCTCATTGGAGTGCCTGGTAGATATGTATTGAATGACATCATTTAAACTCTTCCTTATAAATTTAGAGAAAATGAGACTTTAAGAAACAAAGTGCTTTTCCTGAAGTTGTGTAGCACTTTGTGGCAGAACTGAAGACAGCACCTAAATCTTGCAGTTTGGGGTTCTTCCCTGAATCCTTCTGTGGATTATCTCACAAACTCTAAGTCCCAGAAGAAGCTCACGTGTGTCTGTAGGCTGCAATTTGCAATCTGCAGAGCTTATGTGGAATAAAGAGAGCTGTGACCTGCCTGCTTTGCTCCAGCACCTCACTGCACAAACCTTTTCCCTTTTCTAATGAACAGATTAACTTGTGGTTTATGTATATTGGTGGGGATGGAAGCATGGGACATATGTATTGTTTCTACTCCAGAGGCCCTTCTCTTGAGGTTCTACTGTAATCAGAAGAACTACTTTTTTTCTTAGTCAGCTCTTGTTCACTTCAACAAACACTTCTCTTAGATACTACTTTAGGTGCTGCAGAGATATAGATGAGTAACACAAGGCCCCTGATAATTAGGAATGTGCAATCTTCTGGAGGCAACTGATAAAGGATAATAACATGATGTGGGCAAGTGTAGTTCAAAGGAAAATTCCAAAGCTGTGACGTCCAGGGGAGGGAATTCCACATAGTTAGTGACATTAGGTTCTTTAAAAGAGACTCATTTGAGCAATCAGTAATCTATCCACTTAATAGGTTTTTTCTGTCTCAAGTGAGTAGTATTTGTGAAAAATGAAGGTCTCTACCCATCTACAGAAGGTTCTACAAAAACAAAAGTTCTATGTGAATATGTCATCATCATCATTCTTCTTCCAGATACTATAGTTAGATGGTGACCACATAGCCTTGAACATCAGGAGCCACTTGACTTACAGGCACATCCTGATGTCTATGTCAGGAGACGACTTCCCTAAATTAACTCAGAAATTACTTTGCTATGTCCTGAATGGAAAATAGCAGTGACTCATTAAAACATCTCAACTTGATTTTAAAAAGTACTAGATGGAAATTCAACTGGCTAAATCAGCAAAACCATTCAGTCACAATGAAGTGACTTTAGGCATGGAGTTGTTATAAAAAGTTACTAATTTTATGAATTATTGAAGGTCCACAGGCCTTCCTTGAGACTTTCCTTGAGACCTTAAATAAATGAAGGCTGGCTCAGAAGAAACCTCTCCGTGGGTCAGTGTGGATTTTAATTAGATGCTAGAATCAAGCATTAAACATCTTGTCACTGAGTAGCTTCCTCTCTCAATTGCTTTTGGACCTTTGAACTACAAGGCAAATGCACCAAAAAGTCAAGGAAACTCACAGTGGTTTTGTGCTTTGGGAGTAATAAGTCATTTCAGGTAATGGTGTGGTAGGAAAATTGGTTTTGTGTCAGCTTATTGATAGTGAATGGAAGTTACACCTGAGTGATGGCTGCCCTGTGTTTTACCTGTGGACAATTGAAAAGGAAGGAACACAACAACATTTACTTATCTTACTTAATGAATGTTATCACGTGGAAAAGGTAAATCAGAAATGCCGAGATCACACATACCGATCTCCTTTTGAACACACAATGCCCTCATTTATATAAATCTTAGCACTTGATAGCTTCCGCATTTAGACACATGCACAGCCAGCCTGGCTGAGCACACTTCCTTCTCAGGGTGCTCAGTCTCACAATTTCAGAAACTTTTAAATATAAGGAGACTGAGGAGCCTAAATTCCAGTGGTTTCCAAATTAATGGTTTAATAGAGAAGTAAAGCAGATGGGGCTATTTGAAGTTTTGAATTTCTGCCTTCCGTCCACCCTCCCCAGCTTATAACTCCCCTTCATTGGAAAGAGAAGTTATAAGTGGCCTACTGGTGACCCCAGGCAAGGAGGCCCAGAAAGAAACAGATTGCAATCTTCTTAATTAGGCTGCTTTGTCTTATTCCTGTATCTTCAGCTCAAATATTGTTTTCCTCTGAGGCTGTTTCTGGGTGAACAGTTTTAAAGAGTGGGCCCTGACAGGGTGGCCAAGTGATTTGGGTGTCATCCTGTATACCAAGAGGTTATGGATTTGATTCCTGATCAGGTGTGTACAGGAGGCACCCAATCCAATGTTTCTTTCTCTTAATCTCTCTCTCCCCCCCTTTCTTTCTCCCTAAAATCAATAAACATATCGTCATGTGAGTATTAAAAAGAGAGAGAGAGAGTTTTAAAGCTGTAGGAGTAGTTTCCAACTTTCAAATGATTCCTAGTAGTTGTTCCCTTGTATTCCCAGGGAGGCCTGTGCCCATTTGGCCTTACTAATTCTGTCAGGGTCTCCTGGTCCTATTCAGTTCCACCCCTACCCCTAGCCTTGTTCCACCTCTGGACATCCAGAATTTCCAAGATTCATGATCCTCACTCAGTACCTCCTCAGTTAAGGTGGCATGAGCAGGAATGGCTCCACCTTGCTCCTCCTTTTAAGGTCCTCAAAATATCCCTGGGTACCTTTCTGCTTCCTTCTTGAAGGCACATTCTAACTGCACTGGTAGTTAGCCTTGTTGCAAGATCCTCAATTTAAGCATTTGAATAAACTTTAAAAAATTGGGTGTTGGAAAATTATTTAGCTTTAATCTCCTTAGGTTTAAACACACACTGAGCTTGGACTAAAGTAGGATAACCAAAGTAGGATGAATTGCTTTTTATCTCTGAATACAAGAAACTTGATACATGTCAGAAAGCAAAATGGTGATTTGGGGTTTTTCTCTGTTTCTGAGACAAAAAGAGCTCAAGAAAATATGTGTGTGCACATGCTTGTGCTCTGGTTTGATACATCTATCGTTTTCATTTTCTTGTACTTCTGTAGCCCTGGACTAACTGCCATTGACTCCATGCCTTAGGGTTACAGAAGCCACCTGGGGAACTTCCTGCCAGTTCACAGAATCAAAGACACACCAAGTTTGCCATCCTATTCCCAAGAGATATATGAACACAGGATGCTGTCAACACAGCAGCCCCTATTTTATAGAAGGCCTTTGCAGTGAGTCTCCTCTTAATGCCTTCTCAAAGGATTTCAAAACAGAAGAGCAGATTCTTGAAAGGATTTCAAGACAGAAGTTTAAAATCCCTGCATTAAAATGAAGGGATTCTAATTCAACAGGTGTGGAGTAAGGACCTTGGATAGATCTTATATACTAGTTCATACAACTTACTAAAGCTTGGACACACTGAAAATGATAATTCATTTATATATTTTATTATGCTTTATTTAGAATTTTATGATTTGAAAAATAGACTCCTATATATATATAGGAATGAAAAACAGACATTGACTTAAGAATAGACACTTTCGTAGTTAGTCTCAGAACCTCAAATTCTGCCCTATATCTGTGAAATATATCATTGGTATTTTAATAGGGATTACATTGAATCTATAAACTGCTTTTGACAGTATAGACATTTTGATGATGTTCATTCCTCCAATCCATGAACATGGTATATGCTTCCTTTTTGTGTGTCTTCCTTTATTTCTTTGTTCAATGTTGTGCAATTTTCTGAGTACAGTTCTTTTACCTTCTTCATTAGGTTTATTCCTAGGTACTTTATTTTTCTTGTTGCTATGTTCAATGGGATTTTTTCCCTGATTTCTGTTTCTGATATTTCACTGTTAGTGTACAAAACTGCCTTCAGTTCCTGAATATGACAATGTGTTCTGCTATCTTGCCAAATTCACTTATTACTTCACATAGTTTTTTGGTGGAGTCTATATAGTTTTATATGTACAATATCATGTCATCTACAAACAGTGACAGTTTTACCCCTACCTTTCCAATTTGGATGTCTTTTATTTTATTTTTTGTCTGATTGCTGTGGCTAGGACTTCTAATACTATGTTGAGTAGAAGTTGTGAAAACTGATATCTTTATCTTGTTCCTGATCTTAGTGGGAAAGCTTTTAGCATTTGCCCATTGAGTATGATGTGTCTGTAGGTCTCTCATATATGGCCTTTATTACGCTGAGGTATGCTCCCTCTATTCCCACTTTGCTGAGTGTTTTAATCATAATTGGGTGCTGAATGTTATCAAATGCTTTTTCTGCATCTATTGATAGGATCATGTGATTTTTGTCTTTTCTTCTCTTTATGTGATGTATTATGTTTATTGCTTTAGTAGTATTACATCATCCTTACATCCCTGGGATGAATCCTACTTGTTTGTTGCTTTGGTGTATAGTCTTTTTAATGTATTACTGGAGGTGGTTTGCAAATATTTTGTTGAGGATTTTAGCATGTATGTTCATCAGAAATATTGGCCTGTAGTTTTCTTTCTTTCTTGTGTCTTTACCTGTTGTTATGATTAGGATGATGCTGGTTTCATAAAAAAAAGGTTGGGGGGGGTGGTTCTCTTCCTTATGATTTTTTTTGGAATAGCTTGAGAAAGATAGTGGTTAGCTCTTCCTTAAGTGCTTTGTAAAATTCTTCTGTGAAACAGTCTATTCCAGGGTTTTTGTGCCTGGGAGCTTTTTGAGTACTGCTTCAATTTCACTACCTGTTATTGATTTGTTCAGGCTTTCTGCTTCTTTTTCTATCAGTTTTGGAAGATAATACTTTTCTAGAAATTTATCCATTTCTCCCAGGTTTCCAAATTTTTTGGTTGTAGTTATTCACAGTAATTTCTTACAATCATCTATCTGTACTTGTGTGGCATCAGCTGTAATCACTCCTCCTCTTTTAATTCTAATTATGTTTATTTGGGTCCTCTCTATTTTTATATTGATGAGTCTGCTTAAAGGCCTGTCAATTTTTTTTATCTTAAAAGAAAAAACAGCTCATGGATTTATGGATCCTTTGGATTGTTTGTTAGTCTCTATGTTGTTTAAGTTTGCTTTGACTTGGTCATTTCCTTCCTTCTACTCACTCTGGGCTTTGTTTGTTGTTGTTCCTCCAGTTCTTGTATAGGGTTAGATTGTTTATGTAAATGTTTCTATCTTTTTTCAGTAGACCTGCATTGCTATAAACTTCCCTGCCAGGACTGCCTCTGCTGTGTCCCATGAATTTTCTACTATTTTGTGCTCATTTACATTTGTTTCAATTTTGTTTTATTTTCCTTGATGTCATTATTAACCCCTTCATTATTTAATAGCCTGCTATTCAATCTCCATGAGTTTGAGTGTTTTTGAGCTTTTCCTTGAGGTTGGTTTCTTGTTTCAGGCCATTGTGGTCTTAGAAAATGCTTGATATGATTTCAATTTTCTTTGATTTGTTGAGGCTTGTTTCATGTCCTAACATGTGGTCTGCTTTTGAAAAAGTTCCATGTGCATTGGAAAAGAATTAGTATTTTTATTCTTTAGGATGAAAGGATATATATATATATATATATATATATATATATATATATATATATATATATATATAAAATCAGTTAATGTGGAGGGGCTCCACCCGCAGAGCCCCATCCATCCACCGAGCATGAAAACAAAACTACCATGACATGATCTGATTGGGGAGGAGAGGTGGCCAATCTCTCAAAGGAGAAGGGCCAAGAGCCCCTTCCTCGATGATTTTTATTAGGTTTGTAATACACAGGAATACAGGTAAAGCTCATCAATCAATGTCAGGTGGCAAGGATCAAACAATAGATAACATTTCAAAGAACTCTGAGGGTTTAATTGAGTAAGGGTCTGTCAGTTAAGGGGTTACAAAACTTTGGGAGACAAACTCATTTCCTCCTCGGACCCTTATCATTTAAATGAGAGCATTCTTAGCAAAGCAGGTTTCACAGGACTTTAGGAATTCTTTCTTATGCCCAGCCACCCATGGAGCTGCTCTAGCCAGCACAGGGCTGTACTGCCCTCTGTCAGAGTTTCATACATAAGTGGATTAGGACCAGGATGCCAAGAAACAAGGAAAACTTCTCTCAGATGGAATGGGAACTCAGGCTATGTCAGAATATCCGGGGGGCAAGGGTCCATCACCCTCTCTTTGCTGCAGCCCCCCTGAGTCCTTCCATGAGGGCCTTCCAAGTGGTCGTGCCTGGCTTAGGTAACCCCTCTCTTGAGGGAATCTTACCTGTCATTGGCTAACCAACCAAGTATTGGGGGCCAGTTATGGATGAAGCAGAAGCAGTGCTCCTGCCAGGGAGATAAGCTTTGTCTCCTTAGTGGCTTACAGTCCGAAGGTCACTCACTCAACCTTAGCCATGGGGTGCAGTTACAACTCCTGAAACCAGGCAGAACAGTTCCCAACAAGTTAAGTCCATTTGATTTGTTGGTATGGACTTTTAACTTACATGAGACTCTCAATATCTTACATGAGACTTCAAAATATCCAAGGTATATTTTAAAGGGTCCTATGAAATTAGATTTACATATTGGACATAATGTATTGTAGGACCATTTATTCATTTAGCAAATAAGCATGTGCATATGCCTCTTACATAGACACATAAATGTAAACAAGCAAGATGGGTCCTTGCTATAAGTGGATTATAGCCTAGTGTATATGCTAATAAAGATTTTATAGGGGGAGATCAGAGATGGTGGAGGAGTTAGTGAAAGCTACCTTAACATACTCTCAGGACCAATCTGGAATTACAACTAAATTATAGAGAAATCAACCTGAATAACCAATTGAACACTAGCTGAAGAGAAGCCTTATCACTGCAGACAGAGACAAGAAACCACTTCACCACAATGAGACTGGTAGGGAGTGTGGAGGTTTGAGAGGTCTGGGTGGGCTCCCACAGATGGCAGCTAAAGTTCCAAGGGGATATTTCAGTGGCAAAGGGGTTCCACCTGAGAAGTGTGGGGTCTAAACTCCAAGCTGCACTTTCCAGCCTATAGCACCATAGCCAGAAAAGAACCTAGATAACATCCAACTGTAAAAAGTACCAGGTTTTCTGTCTGCCAGAGACAGAAGCAGACAGTCTCTTAAAGGGACAACACACAAAATTTCGTTTTCAGCCTCTTACCCTGGGCACTGGGAAAAGAAGGGAAGAGTGGACTAGAGCTGCTCATGGAGAGTCTGGGGGTGGTGGTTCTGGAGAGAGAACTGAAGGAACAGTTGCCAGGATACCTGTGCTGGATCATTGTTCATACTACAGAAACCATCCATCTCAGGCAGAGCAATCCTCTCCGAGTGTCATTACCCTGAGGCAAAGCAGTCTCCCTGCCAAAAGGAATTATTCTGCCCTATCCTATGGTGCTTAAGCCAACCAGCTAATTATAGCTTGATTAATTTAACAAACTGATGGATTTAATCATGATTAGTTTAAACACTAAGGTGGAAAAAAGAAAGAGGCAACCAAAATGGGAAGACAAAAACACAGAACCTAAATAAAAGAACAAGAGCATTCTCCAGAAGAAGAACCAGATGAAACGGAGGCAAGCAATTTATTAGAAAGACAGTTTAGAATTGTGATTGTAAGGATACACAACAGCATGAAAAAAGACATAGAAAACATAAAAAAGGACTGGCCAGTAATAAAGCATTCAATATCTAAAATACATAATATACTGGAAGGAAGAAACAGGTTGGATGAAGCAGAGGGTAGAATCAGAGATTTGGAGGTAAGGTAGTAAAAACAACAACCAGGCTGAGCAGCAAAAAGAAAGAAGAATTTTTTTAAAAGGAGAGCTTAAGAAACATCTTGGACAACATGAGGTGTAAAAAATCCATATCATGGGAATACCAGCAGGGGAAGAGAACAAGGAAGGAATCGAGAAATTATTTAAGAAATAATGACTAGGTGGAGAAGGAAGATGGTGGCATGGCAGGAAGGAGCAGATTCCACTTCCCCCTCCACATGGGAGAAAAACCTAGCCAATCTACAGAGGAACAGAGCAGATAGCCAACAGTATCACAACATATATGAAAATAGGAGATCAAACTCTGTAGCGGACATTGAAGAACCAGTTGGTAAGGAGAGTACTTGAGAACAATAAGAGCCCAGGTATCAGTACAGAAACCAGGGCAGCTGAGGCCCTGGTCTGGCACTTGCCAGGCCTGCCACAGGGCTCTAGGAAGGGAGTCAGGTCAACTGCTGAAATGGGCTGAGCAATCATAGTCGCCCGTGCAACTGCAGATGGCCACATGTGTGAATGGAGATGGCTGCATGACAATAGGCGCCTGCACGTGACCACAGATGGACACGGGACTATAGGCATACATGCCACTGGAGACGGCTGTGCGACTATAGTCACCCAGGTGACTGCAGACACCTGTGGGAACATGGGCACCCGTGCCACCACAGATGGCTGCACACGGGTCCACGGAGACTGCTGCATGCGACCAGAGACCTGAGCTCACACCCATAAACTCGAGAAAGTGTGCCCACTTCAGGAGGCTCAGAACACACACTCAAGGTCCTGTGTGGAGAGGTGCTTGACTAGCTCTGGGGAGAGTGGCCCAAAGATGAATGGGTGCTGAAAACAGAGAAAAGCAATACCGTCACCCCTCAGCCATTGTAGCATGCAAGACCAGAAAAACGGACTCGGCAAGTTTCAAAACGGCAAGAGTTTTTTGTTTGGTGTTTTATTTTTTGTGTTCTTTTTTGTTTGTTTCTCTGTTTATATAATTGTTTTTAATTATTATATCTTTACTATTTTTATCTTCTTTTTTAAACCTCAACTCCTTTTGCCTCTCTTCTTTCTTGTTTTATTACCATTTCCTTTCTTTCCAATTTTATCTCTTCTTCCTTCCTCTTTTTTAATTCTTCTTTTTTCATATTTTCCCTCTTTTCTCTTTTTAAATACCCACGAGTGAGACAAACAAACAAACAAACAAAAACAAAAACCCTGGAACTGAAAAAAAAACAGAGTTGGTCCCCAAAAGAAGGCATCTCAACAGATGAGACAGTGAAAGCTGTGAACAACAGGATACCCAAAGGAGACTGCACCACTGAATCTCACAGGTATTCTACCACAGAAGTTCATACCAAAAACCCAGGGAGCCAGAACATATCAATTTAAGAAGCTGAGCTAACAAGGAAAGTCTCACAAACAATGGGAAGACAGAGAAACAATCCCCAAATGAAAGGGAAGGAGGAAGCCCCAGAAATAATGCTAAATGAAACAGAGGCAACTCAACTATCAGATATTGAGTTCAAAGCAATGGTTGTTAGGAAGCTCCATGAGCTCTAAATGAGCTACCAGAAAATACAGGGAAGCTATGATGAACTCACTACAAACTATATCAAAATGAAAAAGGAAATAGAAACTATCAATAAGGGCCAAGAGGAAATGAAGAATGCAATTTCTGAACTCAAGAACACAGTAGGATGAATGAAAAGCAGAATCGATGAAGCAGAAGATCGGATCAGCGACTTGGAGAACAAAATAGAAAAAACACCCAGAAACAGCAAGAATAGGAAAAGAGGCTCAGAAAGAATGAAGAGGGGTTAACAGAAATGCAAGACAACATAAAACGTAATAATATCTGTATAATAGGAATACCAGAAGGAGAAGAAGAGCAAGGGATAGAAAACCTATTTGAAAAAGTAATGATGGAAAACTTCCCTAATCTGATGAGAGAAAAAGTCACACAAATCCAGGGAACACAGAGAGTCCCAATCAAGAGGAACCCAAACAGGCCTACTTCAAGACACATCATAATTAAAATGGCAATATTCCAAGACAATGAGAGAAAATTATAGATAGCAAGGGAGAAAAAGGAAGTAACATACCAGAGAGCCCCAAAAGGTTAACAGCTAACTTCTCAATGGAAATTCTCCAAGCCAGGAGAGAATGGCAAGAAATATTCCAAGCAATGAGAATCAAAGGCCTGCAACCAAGACTACTTTATCCATCAAGGCTTTCAATCAAGATAGAAGGCCAAATAAGGAGCTTCCCAGACAAAAGAAGTCTAAAAGAATACACCTGCCAAACCAGTTCTACAATAGATACTACAGGGACTGCTTTAAGGCAAGGAAGGAGGGAAGGAAGGAAGGAAGGAAGGAAGGAAGGAAGGAAGGAAGGAAGGAAGGAAGGGAGAGAGAGAGAGAGAGAGAGAGAGAGAGAGAGAGAGAGGGAGGGAGGGGAACACAGTTCTGAAAATGGCAATGAATCAGTACCGATCAATAATAACCATAAATGTAAATGGATTAAGGCCTCCATCAAAAGACATAGAAAAGCTGAATGGATAAGAAAGCATGACCCACACATATGCTTCCTACAAGAGACCCACCTCAGGACAAAAGACCTACACAGACTCAAAATGAAGGGCTAGAAACACATTTTTCAAGCAAATGGACAGGAAAAAAAGGGGGGCTAGCAATACTCATATCAGACAAAATAGACTTCAAAAGAAACAGCCATAAAGAGAGACCCAGAAGGTTACTTGTTAATACTCAAGGGAAGCATCCACCAAGAAGACATAAACATTGTAAATATATATGCACCCAACATAGGAGAACCTAAATACATCAAGGAAATCTTAGAGGACTTCAGGAAAGATATTGACAGCAACACAATTATAGTAGGGGATTTTAACACAGCACTATCAAAAATGGACAGATCTTCCAAACAAAATGTCAACAAAGATATTGTGGCATTGAACAACACTCTAGATGAAATGGACTTAACTGATATATATATATAGAGAGCCCTTCATCCCAAAGAAATTAAAGACACATTCTTTTCAAATGCACATGGAACATTTTCAAAGATAGACCACATGATAGGACACAAAACAAGCCTCAACAAATTTCAGACAATTGAAATCATACCAAGCATTTTCTCCAACCACAAGGGACTGAAACTAGAAACAGACCCCAAAGGGACAATCCCCAAACCCTCAAAATCACAGAGATTGAAGAGCATGCTATTAAACAATGAATGGGTCAAGAATGAAATTAGGGAGGAAATCAAAAAGTTTTTGGAAACAAATGATAATGAACTCACATCTAACCAAAGCTTATGGGACACAGTGAAGCCAGTCCTCCAAGGGAAGTTCATAGTGACAGAGGCCTTCCTAAAAAAGATAGAAATATTTCAAACAAACAACCTAACCCTATGCCTACAAACCTCGAGGATCAACAACAAAGAAAGCCCAGAGCAAGTAGAAGGAAGGAAATAACCAAGATCAAAGCAGAATTAAATGGCATAGAGACTAAAAGCACAATTCTAAGGATCAATGAATCCAGGAGCTGGTTCTATGAAAAGAGAAACAAAATCTATAAGTCTTTAAGCAGGCTCATCAAGAAAAAAGAGAGAGAGAGAGAGAGAGAGAGAGAGAGAGAGAGAGAGAGAGAGAGAGAGAGAACCCAAATAAACACAATCAGAAATGGAACAGGAGAGATTAAAACCAACACCACAGAAATACAAAGGATTATGAGAAATTACTATGAAGAACTATATGCCAAGAAATTTGAAAACCTAGGTGAAATGGACAGGTTCCTAGAAAAATATAATCTTCCAAAACTTAATGAAGAAGAAGCAGAAAGCCTGAACAGACCAATAACAGCTGATGAAATTGAATCAGTAATCAAAAAACTCCCAACACACAAAATCCCTAGACCAGATGGTTTCACAGGAGAATTCTACAAAGCATTTAAGGAAGAGCTAACCCCTATCCTTCACAGACTATTTGAAAAACTCCAAAATGATGGAAGACTCCCAAACTCTTTTTATGAAGCCAGCATCAGCCCAAACCCAAAACCAGATAAAGACACAACAAAGAAGAAGAACTTCAGGCCAATATCACTGATGGACTTAGATGCTAAAATCCTCAACAAAATATTGACAAACTGCATCCAACAATACATTAAAAATATCATACAGGGGTTCAAGATGGCAGCATGGTAGGAGGACGCAGATTGCCCTTCCTCCTGCACATGGGAGAAAAACCTAACTGATCTACAGAGGAACAGAGCAGACAGCCAACAATAACACAGTATATATGAAAATAGGAGATCTAAATCTGTAGCAGACATTGGAAAACTAGACGTGGCAGCCGAGTGACCTGAGGTGGCCATGAGACTGGGACTGAGGTGGCCAGGCGACCGGAGGGGGCTCTGCAACCAACCGGAGGTGACCCTGCGACCGCAGGCTGCTCTGCAACCAAACTGAGGCAGCAAGGTGACCGGAGGGGGCTCTGCAACCGACCGGGGGTGGCCCTGCGACGTGAGGCAGCTCTGCGACCAGGTTGGAAGCGGCCTTGGGGCCAGAGGCGACCCTGCAACTAGAGAAGGGGACTCTGTGGAAGACCCGGAGCTCACATCTGTAATCCTGGGGTGAGTGCGCGCAACTTGGGAAACTCGCAGAGCCCACGCCCGTCATCTCAGGTGGGCGCTCGAGCCCTGTAGGAGACCCAGAGCTCACAGCAATAGGCTTGGGGAGGGATGAATCTGTAAGAGATTCCAGCTGAAACCCATAAACTCAGGAAAGCGCGCCCTCTGCAGGAGGCTCAGAATTCACACCCAAGGCCCTGCATGAAGAGTGCGCCATTAGCCCTGGGGTCAGTGCTTGGCTGGCACTGAGGACAGTAGCCCAAAGCTGACTGAGTGAGGAACAGTGAGAAAAGCAGTAGGAGTCGCCTCGCAGCCTGCTACAGCCAGCAAGTCCAGAAAATCCAGTTTGGCCTGTTTGAAAATAGCAAGAGATTTTTTGTTTGTTTGTTTGTTTTGTTTTTGGGTGTTTTGTTTTCTTTTTTTCTGTTTTGTGGTTTTTTTTGATAGTTGTTTTCTGTCTGTTTAGTTGGGTTTTTTGTTTGTTTGTTTTGGTTTGTTTTTCGTTTTTGTGGGGTTCTTTTTGTTTTGTTTTGATTATATAATTTTTTATTTTTTTATTACTTCTACCTTTTTTATCCCTCAATTCCTTTTGCTTCTCTTTACTTCTTTATGGCTTTATTCCTTCTTCCTTTCTTTCCAATTCTATCTCTCCTTCCTTCCTCTTTTTTTCCCTTCTTTTTTCACTTTATTCTTTTCTCTTTTTATATACCCACAAGTGAGGCAAAAATATCCTAGAAGTGTGAAAAAAACCAGAGTTGGACCAAAAGTGGGGGTATGCCAACAGCTGAGACAGTGGAGGCTGTGAACACCAGGATACCTGAAGGAGACTAAACCACTGAATCTCACAAGTATTCCACCACAGAAGTTCACACCATAAACGCAGGTAGCCAGAACAGATCAATTTAAGAAGCTGAGGTTTACGAGAAGAGTCTCACAAACAATGAGAAGACAAAGAAACAATCCCCAAATGAAAGAAAAGGAGGAAGCCCCAGAAAGAATGCTAAATGAAACGGAGGCAACTCAACTATCAGATAAGGAGTTCAAAGAAATGGTTGTCAGGAAGCTCCATGAGTTCTCGATGAGCTACCAGAAACTACAGGGAAGCTACAATAAACTCACTGCAAACTATATCAACATGAAAAAGGAAAGAGAAACTATCAAAAAAGGCCTAGAGGAAATGAAGAATACAATTTCTGAGCTGAAGAACACAGTAGAAGGAATGAAAAGCAGAATCAATGAAGCAGAGGATCAAATCAGTGAGTTGGAGGACAAAGTAGAAAAAAGCAGCCAGAAAGAGCAAGAAAAGGAAAAGAGGCTCAGAAAGAATGAAGAGGGGTTAACAGAAATGCAAGACAACATAAAACGTAATAATATCTGTATAATAGGAATACCAGAAGGAGAAGAAGAGCAAGGGATAGAAAACCTATTTGAAAAAGTAATGATGGAAAACTTCCCTAATTTGGTGAGAGAAAAAGTCACACAAATCCAGGAAACACAGAGAGTCCCTATCAAGAGGAACCCAAACAGGCCCACTTCAAGACACATCATCATTAAAATGGCAAACTTCCAAGACAAAGAGAGAATCTTAAAGGCAGCAAGGGAGAAAAAGGAAGTAACATACAAGGGAGCCCCGATAAGGTTAGCAGCTGACTTCTCAATGGAAATGCTCCAAGCCAGAAGACAATGGCAAGAAATATTCCAAGTAATGAGAACCAAAGGCCTACAACCAAGACTACTTTACCCAGCAAGGCTTTCAATAAAGATAGAAGGCCAAATAAGGAGCTTCCCAGACAAAAGAAGTCTAAAAGAGTACACCTCTACCAAACCAGTGCTGCAAGTGATACTAAAGGGACTGCTTTAAGGAAAGAAAGGAAAAGAGAGAGAGAGGAACACAGGTACGAAAATGGCAATGAATCAGTACCTATCAATAGTAACCTTAAATGTAAATGGATTAAATGCTCCAATCAAAAGACATAGAATAGCTGAATGGATAAGAAAGCATGACCCACACATATGCTGCCTACAAGAGACCCACCTCAGGACAAAAGACCTACACAGACTCAAAGTAAAAGGCCGAAAACAAATTTTCCAAGCAAATGGACAGGAAAAAAAGGTCGGAGTAGCAATACTCATATCAGACAAAATAGACTTCAAAAGAAGAGCTATAAAGAGAGACCCAGAAGGTCACTTCATAATACTCAAGGGAAGAATCAACCAAGAAGACATAATCATTGTTATATATATGCACCCAACATAGTTGCACCTAAATACATCAAGAAAATCTTAGAGGACTTCAAGAAAGATATTGACAGCAACACAATTATAGTAGGGGATTTTAACACCCCACTGTCAAAAATGGACAGATCTTCCAAACAAAATATCAATAAAAATATTGTGGCATTGAACAGTACTCTAGACGAATTGGACTTAGCTGATATATATAGAGCTCTTCATCCCAAAGAAACTAAATACACATTTTTTTTCAAAAATATCATACACCATGACCAAGTGAGATTCATCCCAGGGATGCAAGTATGGTTCAACATTCGCAAATCAGTAAATGTATTTCATCATATAAACAAAAGCAAAGACAAAAATCACATGATCATATCAATAGATGTGGAAAAAGCATTTGGTAAGGTACAACACCCGTTTATGATAAAAACACTCAGCAAAGTGGGAATAGAGGGAACATTTCTCAACATAATAAAGGCCATATATGAGAGACCTACAGCCAACATCATACTCAATTGGCAAAAACTAAAATCTTTTCTACTAAGATCAGGGACAAGACAAGGTTGTCCACTTTCTCCACTTCCATTCAATATAGTATTGGAAGTCTTAGCCACAGCGATTAGACAAGAAAAGGAAATAGAAGACATTCAAATCGGCAAGGAGAAAACAAAACTATCATTGTTTGTAGATGACATGATAGTGTGCACAGAAAATCCTATAGACTTGGCCAAAAACCAGCTCGACCTAAATGAATTTGGCCAAATAGCCAGATACAAAGTTAATATACCAAAATCAAAGGCATTTTTGTATACCAACAGTGAAACAGCAGAAGCAGAAATGAAGAAAAAACATCCCATTTGGTATCACAAAAAAATAAAATAAAATACCTAGGAATAAACGTAACCAAGGAGATAAAATACCTGTGTGCGGAAAACTATATAACACTGAAGAAAGCAATCAAGGAAGACACAAACAAATGAAACGTATACCGTTTTCATTGATCGGAAGAATTAATATCATCAAAATGTCCATTCTACCCAAAGCAATTTACAAATTCAATGCAATACCTATTAAAGTACCAATGGCATATTTCACAGACCCAGAACATACACTTCAAAAATTTATATGGAACCATAAATGACCTTGATTAGCTGCAGCAATCTTGAGAAAGAAGAGCAAAGTAGGAGGGATCTCAATACCTGATACCAAACTGTATTACAAGGCTATTGTAATCAAAACAGCATGGTACTGGCATAAAAACAGGCACATGGATCAGTGGTACAGAACGGAGAGCCCAGAAATAAGCCCAGGTCTCTATGGTCAGTTAATATTCAACAAAGGGGTCAGAAACATAAAATGGAGTAAAAATAGCCTTTTCAACAAGTGGTATTGGGAGAACTGGACAGCTACATGCAAAAAATGAAACTTGAGCACCAACTTTCACCATACATAAAAATACATGCAAAGTGGATAAAATATTTAAATATAAGCCGTGACACCATTAAAGTCCTAGAGGAGAACATAGACAGGAAAATCTCAGATATTTCACACAGCTACATTTTTACTGATAGGTCCCCTAAAGCAAGAGGCATAAAGGAAAGAATAAACAAATGGGATCTCATCAAAATAAAAAGCTTCTGCACAGCTAACGAAAACAGTATTAAAATAAAAAAAGAACCAACGGTATGGGAAAACATATTTGCCAATGATACCTCAGACAAGGGATTAATCTCCAAAATATACAAAGAACTTCTACGACTCTACTCTAAGAAGACATGGAACCCAATTTAAAAATGAGCAAAGGACTTGAACAGACACTTCTCCAAGGAGGACATACAGAGGGCCCAGAGACACATGAAAAGATGCTCAATATCAGTAGCTATCATAGAGATGCAAATTAAAACCACAATGAGATATCACTTCACACCAGTCAGAATGGCCATCATAAACAAGGTAACAAACAGCAAGTGTTGGAGAGGTTGTGGAGAGTTTGTGGAGAAAAGGGGACCCTCGGGCACTGTTGGTGGGATTTAGACTGGTACAACCACTATGGAAATCAGTATGGAATTTTCTAAGAAAACTAAAAATGGGTCTACCCTTTGACCCAGCAATTCCACTGTTTGGATTATATCCCAAGAACCTTGAAACACCAATCCAAAAGAACCTATGCACCCCAATGTTCATAGCAGCACAATTTACAATAGCCAAGGGTTGGAAGCAACCTAGGTGCCCATCAGTAAGCAAACGGATCAAGAAACTATGGTACATTTACACAATGGAATTCTATGCAGCAGAAAGAAAGAAGGAGCTGGATGGATTTGGAGAGCATTATGTTTAATGAATAGCATGGATGGAATTGGAGAGCATTATGTCCAACGAAATAGGCCAGGCAATGAAAGACAAATACCATATGATGTCACCTTTAACAGGAACCTAATCAATAGAACAAACAAATGAGCAAAAAATAACCAAAGACACTGAAGTTGAGAACAGGCTGACAGTCACCAGAGGGGAGAAGGGAGGGAATTTCAGGGGAAAAGGGGAAGGGTTTAAAGCAACAACTATAAAAACACATGGACAAAAACTAAGAGGGGTGGAAATTGGAGGGATGTAGGGAGGGCTGGGGTGGTGGGCTGTGGTGGGAGTAAAAGACAGAAAACTACAAGAATAACAATTAAAATTAAAAAATAAATAAATAATATAAAATATTTTTAAAAACAGAAAGAATAATTTCTCCCTAGAAGATTTACTTTTATATTTAATAATTTTTAATAAAAATTGATAACCTAAATAAATAAAATAAATTATGACTAAAAACTTCCTTAATCTGGTGAAGGAGAAAGACACAGAAGTCCAGCAAGCTCAGAGAGTCCCAAACACATTGGATCCTAAGAGACCTGTACTGAGACACATCATAATTCAAATGATAAGGCTTACAGACAAGGAGAGAACCCTGAAAGCGACAAGAGTAAAGCATGATGTGACATACAAGAGAGTAATAATTAGACTGTCTTCTTATTACTCAACAGAAACTTTTCAGGCCAGAAGGGAGTTGCAGGAGATATTCAAGGTTTTGAAAAGCAAGCACCTACTTTACCCAGCAAGTTTATCATTGAAAATCAAAGGAGAAATAAGGAGCTTCCCAGACAAGAAAAAGTTAAAGGAGTTTGTTTACATCAAATCACTACTGCAACAATTGTTTCCTCTTCTTTAAGAAGAAGAAAAAGAGAAAGAAAAAAGCAGTAAAGTAATCTAACAGTAAAATAGCACTAAATACATATCTATCAATAATCACTTTAAATGCAAATGACCTAAATACTCCAACTGAAAGACATAGGGTAGCTGAATGGATAAGCAAACAAGACCTATATACATGCTGCTTCCCAGAGACCCATCTCAGATAGAAAGATACACACAGACCAAAAGTAAAGGGATGGGGAAAAGATATTTCATGCATATGGAAAGGGAAAAAAGTTTGGGGTAGCAGTACTTATATCCATCAAAATAGACTTTAAGTCCAAGGCTATAGTGAGAGACAAAGAAGGACACTACATAATGATAAAAGGAATACTCCAAGAAGAGGATACAACCCTAGTAAACATTTATGCACCCAACATAGGAACATCTAAATATGTGAAGCAAATCTTGATGAACATAGAGGGAGAGATTGACAGATACACAGTCATATTTGGGGATTTTAACACTACATTGATTCTATTGATAGATATTCCAGACAGAAAATCAACAAGGAGAAAATGGCCTTAAATAACACACAAAACCAGATGGATTTAGTTGATATCTTCAGAGCATTTCATCCCAAAGCAGTAGCATGTATGTACTTTGCTAGAGTTCATGGAATGTTTTCTAGGATAGACCACGTGTTAGGCCATAAAACAGGTCTAAATGAATTTAAGAAGATTGAAATCATCAAGCATCTTCTTTGATCGCAATGCTCTGAAACTAGAAAAAAATCACAAAAAGAACACTGAAAAATACACAAAGGCATGGAAGCTAAATAACATGTTATTAAATAATTAATGGGCCAACAATGAGATCAAAGAAGAAATAAAAAGATACCTTGAAAGAAATGAAAATGAGAACACACAATCCAAATTCTGTGGCACATTGTGAAATTAATTCTAAAAAAGAAATTCATACCATTACAGGCCTATCTCAAACAATAAGAAAAAGATCAAATAAACAATGTAACTTCACACATAAATGAACTTGAAAAATATCAACAAACAAAACCCAAAGTGAGTAGAAGGAAGGAAATGATAAAGATCAGAGCAGAAATAAACAAAATAGAGTCTACCAAGATGATACAAAAGATCAACGAATCCAAGAGCTGTTTTTTTGAAAAGATTAACAGGATTGAAAAACCTTTAACCAGACTCATCAAGAAAAAGGGAGAAATGACCCAAATAAATAAAATCAGAAATGAAATAGGAGGTATAACAACTGACACCAAAGAAATACAAAGAATTCTAAGAAAATATTATGCACAACTATATGCCAACGAAGTGATCAACCTGTATGACATGGATAAATTCCTAAAAACATACAATCTTCCACAATTAAATCAGAAGAGTTAGAAAACCTGAATAGATTACACCTAGTGAAATTGAAGCAGTAATCAAAAAACTTCCGACAAAAACCCTAAAACATATGGCTTCACTGATGAATTTTACCAAACATTCCGAGAACTACCACCTCTCCTTCTTAAACTATTTCATAAAATTCAAGAGTACCAAAGGCTCCCAAACTCCTTTTATGAGGCCATCATTATCTTCATTCCAAAACCAGATAAGGACACTATAAAAAAAGGAAGTTATGGGCCAATGTCCTTGATGAACATAGATGCTAAATTCCTCAATAAAATATTAGCAAACTGAATACTGCAGTGCATCAAAAAAGATCTCACACCATGATCAAGTGGGATGTATTCCTAATCAATAGATGTGATTCACCACATAAAAAAAATGAAGGATAAAAGCCACGTGATCATATCAATAGATGCAGAAAAAGCTTTTGATAAAATCCAGCACCATTTATGATAAACTTTTAGTGAAGTGAGATTAGAGGGAATATCTCTAAATAATAAAGGCCGTATATGATAAAGGCCATATATGATAAACCCACTGCCAGGATCATACTCAATGGGCAAAAAGTACAAATATTCTCCTTAGGATCAAGAACAAGATAAGGATGTCCACATTCACCTCTTATTCAACATAGTAGTGGAAGTCCAAGCCATAGCAATCAGACAAGAAGAAAAAATAAAAGGCATGCAAATAGGTAAGGATGAAGTAAAACTGTCATTATTTGCCAATGACATAGTACTGTACATAGAGAACCCCATAGATTCCATCAAGAAGCTACTGGAACTGATAAATGAACTTACTAGCACTGGTAAGTAGCAGGATTCAAAATAAATATCCAGAAGTCAGTTACATTTTTATATGCCAATAATGAACTAAACAGAAAGGGAAATTGAGAAAACAATTCCTTTCACAGTGAGGATTAAGAAGATGGTGGTGAGTAGGTGGGAGCTGAGCCCAGTTCTCCCTGTGATCAGCTGGAACACCTAGCTGATCTGAGGAACAGAGTGAACAGCCAGTGGAATCCCAGTTTACATGAAGTTAGGAGGCAAAAAATTGCAGAGGACTTTGAAAAACAGTGAGGAGATTGAGCTGGAATGGTAAGGTCCCTGGGGTAAGGCACTAGTAAGGCACTGGGACCAAGGCTGCTGTGGCCCCCAGTCTGGCACCTGCCTTAGGATACAGAGAGGAGAGTTAGATCACCAGCTTCCTCCGCTACTAGAGCAGATAGGGCAGCCTGGCACCAGGAGGGACCTGGATGCTGGAAGTCACTGGAGAGAGTAGAGACGAAGTGGGAGACACCCAGAGGTGGTTCACATCTGCTGGGACTATGGATGCTGGCACCAGAGAAATTGACTTGCCAGTTAACACTTGGAGAAGGGAGGAGTGGAGCTGTGTCAGACTCTGAATTGGATAGTCTCTGGACTGGCTGGAAAGTAGAGCTGTGTGAAAAGCTGCGTGCTTGTTAAGAACTGCAGGCAGCTTCTTTATAATGAATTCTCAGTTGGCTTACCCTGAGGGTGATTTGAGCTGCTTGTGCCCAGAGACTGGGTGGCTAAGCGGAACCTCACCCCTGGATTGACTCATGCTGTGTGTAGCTGAGTGGCTGATTTGAGCCTGGCAGCTCACTGAGAACTTGGGCCAGAAGCCCAGAAACTGTGAATATTGTGGCCTAGAACTGGTCCCCATCCTCTAAAACCACTGGAAGGGAGAAAAGTGAAGCCCAGCCCCCATCCTCCTGTGGCATCCAGGAAGAACAGCAGAATTCACTGAACAGGTTTACAGTCAACAGGAGGCTTAATTTTTTATTTCCTCTATACTTTTGGTCCTTATTTTTTTCTTCCCCCAAGTGAGACAATAAGACATGGAGTTATGAAGGGTCCAGAGACAAATCAAAAGGGGAAGCAAAAGGCTAAACCCAAAACACTGAGAAACTGAGACAAATGTCATTTTGATATCCCATAGAGCTGGTATTTTATTATGTGTACTATTATTATTTTTCATTATTTTAGCGCTTTTATTTTATTAGTATTTTTTTCCTTATGTTTAGTTTTCATTGTTTTATTTCTCTGTTTAATTATATTGTTCAACTGGCTTTCCTTATTCTCTCTTTCTTGTATTTTAGTTTTCCTTCTTTCACTTCACCCGTGTTCCAATAACACACAGCTCTTGATTGGGTACTTTCTATTCTGGTTATACAAATCATATATTTCTTATCATATTATTGTTGTTCCAGTACTATTGTAAATAATTGTTATTCCATACAATTGTACATACTATACAGCAACCCTCCCTGATCTTAGCCCACTTCACTTTAATCCTAAGCATTATTATTGTGATGGTTAACTATTCTCTCTCACACTATGCCTACTTTCTATCCTTTACTCTCACTATATCTCATCATCTAACGTTCCACAAGTGCTCTGTTTTCTGGATTCAGCTCAAAATAATCCTCTCCTCCAAGAGTCTTATCTCTCTTTCACCTTTCATAGAAAGTGGCTAGTTGGTTGAAATATCACATTAACACTATACTTATCCAAAGAATCTCCTATTTCTTCTCTACTTGCTGGTACTTTAAACCCATTAAATACTCTCCCACTGTCTTAATCCATTTTGTCTACCCCCTGACACTGATCATATACAAGAATAGGTGGGAGCTGTGAACATCAGTATACCTGCTGGAGGATAGAAGCCACCAACAAAGGAACCACAGAAAGGTAACAACCCATACAGCAAGAGAGCCCACACAAACAGAAGAAAGGACAAGCCTGGAGTGTTCAGACAAGGAGATCAAAGACCACACCACTGAACGACATAGAATTCCTACCATAGAAGTTCACCCTCCAAAGATAGCTAGCAAAGGGAAACATTAAAAAGCACAGAAACAAACAAAAAGAGTCATCTAAAATGGGGAGACAAAAAAAGAACATGCAATCAAAAGGAATGGAAGAGTCTCTAGTAAAAGAGCTAAAAGAAATGGAGAAAATCAAACCATGAGATACAGAATTCAAAATAATGTTTACAAATATGCTCAAAGAACTCACAGACAATTACAAGGACTGAGTGAGAACTACATCAGCATGAAAAAGAAAATAGACAACATAAACAAAAACCAGGAAGAAATGAACAATAAAATCTTGGAAATAAAAACACATTGGAAGGACTTACAATCAGGATGGATGAAGCAGAAGATCAAATCAGTGAGGTGGATGACAAGGTAGAAAAAAACATCCAGAAAGAGGAAGAAAAGGAAAAGAGGCTCAGAAAGAATGAAGAGGTGGTAAGGGAGCTGCAAGACAATATGAAACATATAATATCTGTATAATAGGGTTACCAGAAGGAGACAAAAAAGAGCTTGGGATAGAAAACCTATTTGAAAAAGTAATGATGGAAAAATTCCCTAATTTGATGAAAGAAAAAGTCACACAAATCCAGGAAACACAGAGAGGTCAAATCAAGAGGAAAGGAAGGAGGCCCACTTCAAGATACATCATAATTAAAATGGCAAAATCCAAGACACAGAGAATCTTAAAGGCAGCAAGGAAGAAATAGGAAGTAACATACAGGGAAGCCCTGATAAGGCTAGCAGCTGACTTCTCAATGGAAACGCTCCAAACCAGAAGAGAACAGCAAGAAATATTCCAAGTAATGAGAACCAGAGGCCAGCAACCAAGACTACTTTATCCAGCAAGGCTCTCAATTAAAACAGAAGGCAAAATAAGGAGCTTCTGAGACAAAAGAAGTCTAAAACAATACACCTCCACCAAAGCAGTTTTGCAAGAGATGCTAAAGGTTCTGTTTTAAGACAAGGAAGAAATGGAGTGAGAGAGAGGGAAACACCGGTACCAAAAAATGGCATTGAATAAGTACATATCAATAATAACTTTAAACGTAAATAGATTAAATGCTCCAATCAAAAGACATAGAATAACTGAGTGGATAAGAAGGCATGACTGACACATACGCTGCCTACAAGAGACCCTCCTCAGAACAAAAGACCTACACAGACTGAAAGTGAAGGGCTGGAAACAAATTTTCCAAGCAAATGGACAGGGGAAAAAAAGCTGGGGTAGTAGTACTCATATCAGACAAAATAGACTTCAAAATAAGGGCCATAAAAAGAGATCTGGAAGGTCACTTCATAATACTCAAGGGAAGAACCCATCAAGAAGATGTAAAAATTATAAACATATATGTAGCCAACATAAGAGCACCCAATTCATAAAGAAAATCTTGGAGGACTTCAAGAAAGATATTGACAGCAACACAATTATAGTAGGGGATTTCAACATCTACTGTAAAAGATGTGTAGATCTTCAAAGAAAATATCAACAAAGATATTGAAGCATTGAACAATGCCCTACATCAAATGAACTTAACTGATTTTATATATCTATATCTATATCTATATCTATATCATCTATATCTATATATCTATATCTATATCTATATATATATATATATATATATATAGAGAGAGAGAGAGAGAGAGAGAGAGAGAGAGAGCCTTTCATCCGAAAGAAGCAAAATATACATTCTTTCCAAATGCACATGGAACATTTTCAAAGCTAGACCACATGAAAAGACACAGAGCAAGCCTGAACAAATTCAAGAAAATTGAAATCATATCAAGCATTTTCTCCAAGCACAAGGTACTGAAACTAGAAAACAACGTCAAGGAAAAAGCTCAGAAATACTCAAACTCATGGAGATTGAATAGCATGCTATTAAACAATGAATAAGACAAGAATGTGATCAAGGAAGAAATCAAAAAGTTTCTGGAAACAAATTAAAATATTCTTGCAATGATATAAAACTTATGGGACACAGTAAATGCAATGCTGAGAAGGAAGTTCATAGTGATACAGGCCTACCTAAAACAGATAGAACATTTCAAATAAACAAACTAACCCTACATCAACAAGAACTTGAAGAACAACAGCAAACACAACCCACAGCAAGTAGAAGGAAGGAAATCACCAAGATCAAAGCAGAATTAAATGACATAAAGACTAAAACCACAATTCTAAGGATCAATAAATCCAGGAGCTGTTTGTTTCAAAAGATAAACAAAATCAACAAGCCTTTAAGCAGACTCATCAAGAAAAAAAAGAGAGAGGACCCAAATAAACATAATCAGAAATGAAAGAGAAAGATTACAACTGATACCACAGAAACACAAAGGATTGTAAGAAATTACTATGAAGAACTATATGCCAAGAAAGTTGAAAACCTAGGTGAAATGAAAAAAAATTCTAGAAAAATATAATGTTCCAAAACTCAGTGAAGAAGAAGTAGAAAGCCTAAACAGACCAATAACAATCGGCAAAATTGAAGCAGTCATCAAAAAACTCCCGACACACAAATGCCCTGGACCAGATGGTTTCACAGTAGAATTCTACAAAGCATTTAAGGAAGAGCTAACCCCTATTCTTCCCAGACTATTCCAGAAAATCAAAGAAGACAGAAGACTCCCAAACTCTTTTTATGAAGCCAGCATCATCCTAATCCTAAAACCAGATAAAGAAACAACAAAGAAAGAAAACTTCAGGCCAGTATCACTAATGAACATAGACGCTAAAATCCTCAACAAAATATTGGCAAGCCGCATCCAGCAATACACTAAAAAGATCATACACCATGACCAAGTGGGATTCATCCCAGGGATGCAAGGATGGTTCAATATTTGCAAATCAATAAACATAATACATCACAAAAACTAAAGCAAAGACAAAAATCACATGATCATATCAATAGATGCAGAAAAAGTATTTGATAATGGATAGCATCCACTTGTGATTAAAATACTCACCGTGGCTGGTGTGGCTCAGTGGATTCAGTGCTGGCCTGCAAACTAAAATACCCAGCAAAGTGAAGGATTATATCCTAAGGACCCTGAAACACCAATCCAAAAGAACCTATGCACTCTATGTTCATAGCCAGTACAATTCACAATAGCTAAGTGTTGGAAGCAACCTAGGTGCCCATCAGTAAATGAATGGATCAAGTAACTATAGTACATTTACACAATGGAAGTTTATGCAGCAGAGAGAAAGAAGGAGCTCCTACCCTTCACAACAGCATGGATGGAATTGGAGAGCATTATGCTAAGTGAAATAAGCCAGGCTGTGAAAGACAAATACCATCTGATCTCACCTTTAACAGGAACCTAATCAACAAAACAAACAAATGAGCAAAATATAACCAAAGACACTGCAATTGAGAACAGGCTGACAGTGACCAGAGGGAAGAGGGGAGGGAATTTCAGGGGAAAAGGGGAAGGGTTTAGAGCAACAAGTATAAAAGACACATGGACAAAAACTGGGGCAGGGGCTGTGATAGGACTAAAAGGCAGAAAACTGTACAGGAACAACAATTAAAATTTTAAAAATGTAAAAAAAGAATAAAATAAAATACTCAGCAAAGTAGGAATAGATGGAGTAGTCCTCACCATAATAAAGGCCATATATAAGAGACCTACAGCCAACATCATATTCAATAGGCAAATAGAAAATAAAGCTTTCCTACTATGATCAGGAAGAAGACAAGAATATCAACTTTCACCACTCCTATTCAACATACTATTGGAAGTCCTAGCCACAGCAATCAGACAAGAAAAGTAAATAAAAGGCATACAAATTGGAAAAGAAGAAACAAAACTGTCCTTGCTTGCATATGACACGATAGTGTACATAGAAAATCCTACAAATTCCACCAAAAAAGTGCTGGACCTAATACACGAATTTGGTATGACAGGGGATACAAAGTAAATAATCAGAAATCAAAGGCATTTTTTATACCAACAATGAAATATCAGAAACAGAAATCAAGAAAAAAATCCCATTTGGTATAGCAACAAAAAAATAAAATATGTAAGAGCAAACCTAAACAAGGAAGTAAAAGACTTGTAGTCAGAAAACTACATAATACTGAAGAAAGAAATAGGGAAGACACAAATAAATGGAAACATATACCATGCTCATGGATCAGAAGAATTCACATCATCAAAATGCCCATACTACCCAAAGAAATGTACAGACAGAATGCAATACCTATTCAAGTACCAATGGCATATTTCACAGATATAGAACAAACACTTCACAATTATATATAGAGCCATAAATGACTCTGAATATCTGCAATTTTGAAAAAGAAATGCAAGGTAGGATGGATCACAATACCTGATATCAAACTGTATTACAAGCCCACTCGAATCAAAATAGCATGATACCAGCATAGGAACAGATACATGGACCAATGGAACAGAATAGAGAACCCAGAAATAAACCCAAGACTCAAGGTCAAATAGTATTCAACAAAGAGGACAGCAGCATAAAATGGAGCAGAAATAGCCTCTTCAACAAATGGTGCTGGGAGAGCTGGACAGCCACTTGAAAAGAAATGAAACTTGATCACCAATTTACACCTTATACAAAAATAAATTCAAGATGGATAAATGACTTAAATATAGGTTATGACACCACAGTAGACCTAGAGGGGAACATAAGCAGGGAAATCTCAGATATTCCACACAGCACATCTTCATTGATATGTTCCTAGAGTGAGAGTGAGGGACATAAAGGAAAAAATTAAACGAACAGGATCTCATCAAAATAAAAAGCTCTGTACTGCTAAAGAAAACAGAATTAAAGTGAAAAGAGAACCAATTGTATGGGAAAACATATGTGCCAATGATACCTCAGACAAGGGTTTGATCTCCAAAATACATGAGGAACTCACACAACTCCACTATAGGAAGACAAACAGCACAGTTAAAAAATGGGCAAAGAATTGAATGGACACTTCTCCAAGGGGACATTCAGAGGGTTCAGAGACATATAAAAAGAATCTCAGTATTGCTAGCCTTCAGAGAGATGCAAATTAAAACCACAATGAGATACCACTTCACACAGATTGGGAATAGCCATTCATAAACAAAGCAATAAACAAGTTTTGGAGAGGTTGTGGAGAATAGGGAACCCTAGTGCACTGTTGGTGCCATTGCAGACTGGTACAACCACCATGGAAAGCAATATGGAATTTTCTCAGAAAAGTAAAAATGGAACTGCCTTTTTACCCAGCAATTCTACTTCTGGGATTATATTCTAAGAACCCAGAAACATCAATCCACAAAAAGCTATGCACCCCAATGTTCATAGCAGTACACTTTACAATAGCCAAGTACTCGAAGCAACCTAAGTGCCTATCAGTAAATGAATGGATCAAAAAACTATGGTACATTTACACAATAGAATTCTATGCAGCAGAAAGAAAGAAGGAGCTCCTACCCTTTGCAACAGCATGGATGGAACTGGGGAGCGTTATGCTAAGTGAAATAAGCTAGGCTGTGAAAGACAAATACCATATGATCTCACCTTTAACAGGAAGCTAATCAACAAAACAAACAAACAAGCATAATATAACCAAAGACACTGAAATTGAGAGCAGTCTGACAGTGACTAGAAGGGAGAGGGGAGGGAATTTCAAGGGAAAAGGGGAACGGTTTAGAGCAACAAGTATAAAGGACACATGGACAAAATTAGACCAATTTCTTATACCACACAGAGGAATAAATTCAAAATGGATTAAAGACTTAAATGTTAGACTCCAAAACACAAAAATCATAGAAGAAACCATAGGCAGCAGAATCTCAAACATTGCTTATAGCAATATTTTATCATATATATTGTCCCAGGCAAGACAAATGATACCTCTAATAAGGCGCTAACACCCAAAATTTATAAAGAAATTACAAAAAGCAACACCAAAAAAGCAAACAACTTAATTAGAAAATGGGCAAAGGGCCTGAATAGAAATTTCTCCAAAGAGGACATACAGATGTCCAACAGAAATAAAAACTGATTAAAAAAAAAAAAAAAGATGCTCAATGTCACTAACCATCAGAGAAATACAAAGTAAAACCACAATGAGATAGCATCTCACACCTGTTAGAGTGGTTATCATCAATAAATCAACAAATAACAAGTAGTAGCCAGGATGTGGAGAGAAGTACCCTTTTGCACTGTTGTTGGGAATGCAGACTGGTACAGCACTGTGGAAAGCAATATGAAGACACTTGAAAAAAGTAAAAATGCATCTGCCTTTTGACCCAGTGATCCCACTTTTGGGAATATATCAAAAACAATCCAAAACACTGATCTGAAGAAACATAAGAACCCCTATGTGCATTTCAGCATTATTTACAATCCCCAAGATATGGAAGCAGCCCAAGTGTCCATCAGTAGATTAGTGGTAATAACAACTATGGAACATTTACACAACGGAATACTACTTGACAAAAAAAAAAGAAAGAAAGAAAGAAGAAAGAAAGAAAGAAAGAAAGAAAGAAAGAGAAAGAAAGAAAGAAAGAAAGAAAGAAAGAAAGAAAGAAAGAAAGAAAGAAAGAAAGAAAGAAAGAAAGAAAGAAAGAAAGAAAGAAAGAAAGAAAGAAGAGAAAATTTTACCTTTTGTGACAGTATGGATGGACCTGGAGAACATTATGCTAAGTGGGATAAGCCAGTCAGAAAGACAAATACCATATGTTTTCACTTATATGTGGAATCTAATGAACAAACTTAACTAACTAGGAAAATGGTGACAGACTATTAGATGGAGAGCAGGATGACAGCTAGTGGTGAGGGTGTAGTGATGGGGTAGCTCTCTACTCTCTAGTGTAAGGAAATTTGAAGCAAATAATAAAAATTACTCATGATCATGGACAACAGTATGGTGATTGCTGGGGGGAGGCAGGTGTAAGGGTACTAAATGGTAAGGGGAAAATTCCAGTGAAGATTAAATTTAAAAGGCAGACTTTATAGGAACTATAGAGATGTAGATATAGGGTGGATTGGAGGTTCGGGGCAGAGTATTCAACTTTACCTGCAAGCAGGCGTGATCAAGAAAGGTCTCTCAGAAGAGCTAATACTTTGAACTGAGCCTTAAAAGATGAGTATATGCTGGCTAGGCAGTCAGGTGAGGAAAATGCATTACAGGCAGAGCAATGACTGTGATATGCAAGAATGTAATAACTTGGTAGACAGTGTGGCTGGGATACTGGTGATGCAGGGAAAGGCATGTGTGGCAAGGGCCAGCAGTGAGGAAGGGACAAGCTCAGAAAGTAGACAAAGGTCAAGTTATATAAGGAATATGGAGTCTGTTTGAAAAAGGAAGAGGGACCACTGGAATGTTTTAGGTAGAGGGTACTGTAACAGGGTTGCATTTCATAAGTCACTCACCATAGATTATGATGGTGGAGGAGGGGGCAAGACATCAGCCACGCTGTTGGATTGGGGATCCATCATAACATTCTAAAGCTGAGATAACAGGGATGGAAGTTAAGTGGAAAGAAAAGGGCAGTGGTCTAAAGGGAGTCAGCTGTGTGGTCAGGTCATCATAAGTGTCACTATGGTTTAGCAGGATAATTAGAATTATAACATAATTCATGTATAACTAATTTTATGACACCATGGACTGTTTTTGGCTCATCACTGGCCTGATTTGTTGCTGAATATATTTATAACTAGAACACATTGATTTCTGACCATCTAGGGTGGTCATTTTCTTATAGTACTTGGGTATTTTCTTATGCTTTAAGAAGTAGAAAAGAAGGGTCCACTTTATTCTTTGTGGCTTATGTCACATGTGTAGAATTCTTAATCTCTAGCCCTGATCTTTACAACTCTCTCTATAGTACAAGCCAAAAAATGTAACCAAAGGTCTTTATTGTCTAGGAATTTCATTCCTTTCATTATGTCATACTAGAACCTATAATCACAAAAAAGCTTTGAAATCACTAACTTCTGAAATAAGAATTTACTGTGAAGTAAATATCTAACTTCCATTCACATAAACACATGTTTATGTGACTGACACTTGAGTTTTATTTCTTACGTTATTTAGGATCTTTTATTGTAACCTTAGACTTATTAAATAATATATGTACATAAATATATAGTGTAATTAATGTAAGTTGCAATTTCTTGAGAGCATGTAGATATACGGGGAGCTGTAGAATGGCTCCACCACTGTCCTGGTTGTCACTTTCAACAATGCTTTTGTTGTTTTCTATGTGTGGAGGCTAAGGACTCACAGATTTGAATTTTTCTAATTAGAAGATTGTATAGATGGTTTATCTATATCTACAATTTTCACTTTCATCTAACATAATTTGATACATAGGAGGATTTTATAATCATTTGTCACTGTGCATGTAGAAGCAGCCAGACATTTGCACCAATTTCTTTTCACTCTTATTTATTTTTTATTAAATACTTTTGAATTTTATTGTTGTTCAATTACAGAAAAGCCTTTCCCCCCACCTGTCCCCCCAAAGCCATCCCCACCTCCCTCCCCTGTTTCCACACGCCCTTGTTTTTGTCCATGTGTCCTTTATAGTTGTTCCTGTAAACCCTTCACCCTTTTCCCCACCATTATCCTCTCCCATTTCCCCTCTGGTTACTGTCAGTTTGTTCTTAATTTCAAAGTCTCTGGTTATAGTTTGCTTGCTTGTTTGTTTTGTTGATTAATTTCCACTTAAAGGTGAAATCATATAGTATTTGTCTTTCACCGCCTGACTTATTTCATTTAGCATAATGCCCTCCAGTCCTCCCTGCTGTCTCTCTTATCTTATGGTGGATTTGGACCATTTTAAGCTTTTCTAGGTATATGAATAAGTCAATGGAATCCTTTCAAAAAACTGCGTTCTTATCTTCAAATATTCTTGAAAATCAATCATCACATTTAGAGCAAATAAAATGTGGTGGAACTACTTGATTTCCCAAAACACTGGTGTTTTTATTTCTTACCCCCTCACAATAAAGAGTGGAAATTGTTAGGAAGGAAAGTCATTCACTTCTGACATATTCATTGTGTGTTAACTCTGGGTAGTTCTGTGTGTTCTCAGCTTTTGGGAAATAAGGGTAAAACAAGTATCACCCCGCCTTTTAGGATCTTAATGTTGTATGGAGAGAAAGAAATTTCTTTAAATAATTGAAGTGTGTCAATAATTCAAAAGAGGTAGAAAAAAAGGGAAGGTGAAAACATAGATTAGGACTAACGTTAAAATGATGAGCATACCTTAACTGGAACATAATCAACAAAAGAAAAGGGCAAACAAAGTATAACCAGACACATTGAAATTAAGAACAATCTAACAATAGTCAGAGGGGAGAGGGAAGGTTTTCAGGAACTACTATAAAGGACACATGGACAAAACCAAGGGGGAGGGTGGAAGCAAGGGATGGAGGTGGGTTTGGCCTGGGTTGGGGGGAATGGTGGGGGGAAAATACAGACAACTGTAATTGAACAACAATACACTAATTAAAAATAATAAAATGATGAGTACAAATTATGTTAAGGTAAATTGTGAGTTACATGTATGTCATGACAGCATAAATTCTATTAGATAAGGACTACGGGAATGGTGACCATTTGATAATATACATAGGTGTTGGCTTTGGAATATTATATTTACTAATAATGCTAATACGAACACTAGTAAGTGTATAATTAATAGTGGGCAGCTCTTATGGGCCAGGTTTTTGAAAGGTGTTTTATGAATGTATGACGTTTGCTCCAAGAAATAAAATCAGATGTCAGGAAAACAGTAGAGATTGCAGGTCATGAAAAGAATGTGGAAATCAGACATTCCAGGCTTAAAATCTGGGTGTATTCTAATTACCATGTCACTATACACAAGTTACCTGGCAGTTCCAAGTCTCTATTGTTTTTCATGGGGAGAATATTCAGGGGGGCAATTATATGAAAATGTAATTAATTCACTAAGAATAGTATGTTAATAGTTTTTTGAGGTGGGGAAAACTCTGGTTTAGATAGTTTATATCATTTTGCCAATACCACAGCAAGTTTAGAAGCAGGGCTGAGATTCAACCTAGATTTTCAGACTGCAAAGCCTGAAAACTTTTTATACTATATTGGACACACTGTAACAATACTCTTTATGTACTTATTATATAGTTATATATTATATCAATTTTAAAAACCTTGCATCTCAATGACCATGATATCTGGAAATTAAAGTTGATTTCACGTCCTCATTTTAGATTTCAACTATATGTGTACTTTTCATGTGTCTAATCAGTTTAGCTGTAATTAAAAGGCATAATTGTATGTGGTACTAAAAGTTGGCATGTCTAAACATCTCATTAGCTGATATCAGATCTGATTTAGAAAATTTTAGGTTTTGGTTGAGATGTGTAAACACAAGCCACTCAGACATCAATTTCCCTTTCCTACCAACTGCATAAGTAATGCTCTCTTTAGTTTTATAAGTTTTGGAACAATTTTAAGAATGTGAAACTAATATTTAATTAATTATGGTGCTCAACCAAAACAAAACCAAAGTCTATCTGTTATTCCCTTTTCTGTCATCATTAAAGGAGCCTGTTAATAGAGGAGAACTTGGCAGCCAGAGTAGAACGGCAAGGTTGGCGCCATGGGGAAACTGCTTCATGCTGCAAAATTCACAAAATTACATTCCTGCAACACACTTCTCCCTTTTCTGGGAATTTTGTTCTTTCATCACAATGTGCAACCTCATAGTAGAAAAGGAAGGCATTAAAGCACTGAAAATTTCTGATCAGTTTTAGGGAAGGGAGTCAAACTTCATTTCATCATGTGTGACCAAAACCATCTCCTGTGATGGAAAGTATAGATTCATTTTCATTCTTCTTTTTCTTGTGATAGCTAAGCCCATGAATATTCTGACCTACAGTGAATGTAATTAAAAGATCCATGAAGAAAAATGAATGAATGAGTAAATAAATATTTTTGTATTACTTTTTTATGTGAGAGTGGGCAAAAACTTCTCATAACTCTCCGAAGAGTAAAGGACTCTGGCTCATGTATAGGCTGTATTAGAAATGCTCACTATGCTTCATTTTGCCTCTATTGTTCTTATTGCTGAAGCAGAAGGAAGATTGTGATTGGACAGTGGCATTTATGGTTACTGAATCCACACCAAATCTAGGAGCTATATTTCCTGATGTTTTATCTTGGTTGTTCTTCTGTTTTCATTACTTCTGCTTTCATCTTTATTAATTTCTTCTTTTGCTACCTTTGGATTTATTTTGGATTTCTTTTTTTTTTCTAGGTTCTTGAAGTAGGAGCTTAGATTAGTTATTTGAAACTTTTTATTTTAACTAATGTAAACATTTCATGTCATGAATTTTCCACTCATCTTTATTTTATCTATGTCCTACCAATTTTTTTCTTTTTTAAAAAATTGTTCTTCAAATAGAGTTTTCTGCCTTTTACTTCCATCCCAGTCCCACCAATTTTTACATTCATTTAGTTCAATGTATTTTTTTAATTTCACTTGAGACTTTCTCTACAACTCATACAGTGTTAGTTTATTGTCTAATTTCTCTTTTTTTGGCTTTTTATTATTTTATTCTTTTAAATGTTTGAAGTTTTCTGTTATCTTCCTGGTTTTTTTTTTTTTTTATTTCTATTTTGATTCTGTTGTGGTTATGGATACACCCTGTATGATTTCAATTTTTAAAAATTTGTTGAGGTTTGTTTTTAAGTCCAGAATGTGGTCTATCTTGGTGAATTTTCCATGAGTGCTTGTAAAGGAGATGTCTGCTTGCACTGTTCTGTAAGTGTTGATCAGATCCTATTGGTTGATTTGTTGAGTTTTTATAGATATTTGCTGGGTTTTTTCTTTCATCGTTCTGTAAGTTGCTAAGAGAGGGTTGTTGAAGTCTCCAGCTTTAATCCTGAGTTATTTATTTCTCCTTTCCGTTCTATCAATATTTCCTTCATTTATTTTGCAGGTCTATTTTTTAGTGCATACAAATTTAGGAATGCTATGACTTAGCAAATTAGCCCTTTTTCTCATTATGTAATGAACTTCTCTATCTCTGGTAGTTGCTGCTTCTAATTTTTTGATTAATAATTGTATAACATATTTTCCCCATCATTTTACTTTTAGTCTACCCATATCATTATATTTTAATTTTTTTTTTTAATCTTTAGAGGGGAAGGGTAGGAGAAAGGGAGAGGGAGAGAAATATCAATGTAGGGTTGTCTCTCGTGTGTCCCCTGCTGGGAACTGGCCTGCAACCCAGGCATGTGCCCTGACTGGGAATCGAACCGCGATCCTCTGGTTCGCAGGCCCGCGCTCAATCCACTGAGCTACACCAGCCAGGTCAACCCATATCATTATATTTTAATTGAGTTTCTCATAAACAAAATATAGTCATGTTTTCAAATTCACTGTGCTACTCTGTCATTAAAGTTGCATATTTAAATCCTTTACATTTAATATAAGTATTGATATGTTAAAGCTTAAGTCTGGCATTGTATTTTATTATTAAATTTATTGATGTGCATTGGTTAATAAAATCATTTAGATTTCAAGTGTATACAATTTTATAATATATCATTTGTATATTGCAGTATTTGATTACGACCCAAAGATAAATCTCCTGTCACCATATATTTGATCCCTTTTACCCTGCAATACAATCCCCCAATACCCTTACCCTCTGGGAACTGTCATACTGTTGTCTGTGTCTATGAGTTTTTGTTTTTCTTGTTTGTTTATATGTTTCTTTTACTTTTATATTCCACATAATCGTAAAATTATATGGCTTTTAACTTTTTCCATCTGGCTTATTTTGCTTAGTGTGATATTCTCATGGTTCATTTACATTGTGAAAAGTGGCAAAATTTCATCTGTGAGTACTATTCCATTGTATATATGCACCACATCTTTATCCAATTATCCATTGAAGGACACTTTGGTTGTTTCCGTGTTTTGGCCACCATGAAAATACTGCAATAAACATAGGGGTGCATATATCTTTACGAACAAATGTTTTCAAATTTTCAAGTATATATCCAAAAGAGGGATTGTTGGATCATGTGGTAATTATATTGTTATTTTTTTGAGAAACCTAGATAATATTTTCCTTTGTGTTGTACCAATTTTCATTTCCAGTGGTGAAAGAAGGTTCCTCTTTCTCCAAAACCTCTACAACACTTAATAATTGTCTTGTTGTCGATTGACGTTCTAACAGGTGTGATGTGGTATTGCATTATAGTTTTTACTTGCATTTTCCTAACAGCTAGTGAAGTTGAGCATCTTCTCATATATTTGTTGGCTATTTGTATGTCTTGTGAGAACTGTCTGTTCAGGTCTTCTGCCCATTTTTTAATGGGATTGTTTTTGTTGTTGAGTTGCATGAGTTCTTTATGTATTTTGAATATTAGCCCCTTGTCATAGCTGTTGTTTCTAAATAACTTCTCCTATTTGGTTGGTTGACTTTTTATTCTGTTGGTTTTTTTTCTTTTGTACAGAAGCTTTTTAGTTTAGTCCCTTTCATTTATTTTTATTTTTGCTTGACTTGCCTTTAAGGTCAAATTTGTAATATCCTCTCTAAGACCAATGTCTATAAATTTAGTGCCTATGTTTCCTTCTATGTAAATTTTTGTTTCCGGTCTTATATTTAGGTCTTTGATTCATTTGTAGTTAATTTTTGTATATGGTGAAAAATAGCAGTTTAGTTTCATTCTTTTGTATGTGGCTTTCCAATTTTTTCATTATTATTTTTTGAACAGGGTTTTTTTTCTCCATTGCATGTTTTTGACTCTTTTGTCAAAGATTATTTAATTATATACGTGTGTATGTGTTTTATTTCTGGACTCTCAATTTTTTTCCATCGTTCTATGTGTCTGTTTTTTTCCCAATATCATGCTGTTTTGATTATTGTTAATTTGTAGTATAATTTGAAGTCAGGGAGTATGGCACCTCTGGCTTTGTTCTTTTTTCTCATGATTGCTTTTGTTTTCAGGATATTTTGTGGTTCCTTGAAAATCTGATGATCTTTTGTTCTCTTTTCTTTAAAAAGTTCCATTGGGATTTCAATGGATATTGCATTAAATCTGTACATTGCTTTGGTTTATAGGATCATTTTAAACATGTTGATTCTTCAATTTATGAATATGAAACATCTTACCATTTCTTGTGTCTTCTGTACTTTCTTTAATAATGTCTTCTATTTTTCATTGTACAGGTCCTTCACATCCTTTACATTTATTACTAGGTATTTTATGTTTTTGTTGTTGTTACAATTGCAAAAGGAATTATTTTTTAATTTCTTTATTCTGAAATTTTGTTGTTAGTATATAGAAATACAGTAGATTTTTTACATTGTTTTTGTGTCTTCAACTTTAGTGTATTTCTCTAATGTTTCTGATACATTTTTCATAAAATCTTGAGGGTTTTCTATACAAAGGATCATGTTTTCTTCAAAAAGTGAAAAGTTTACTTCTCCATTGTCATTTTGGATGCCTTTAATTTTTTCTGTTGCTTGATTGCTCTGGGTAGGACATCTAGTTCTATGTTGAATAAAAAATTGGTGAGAGTTGGTAACCTTGTGTTGTCTCTGATCTTAGAGGCAAAGCTTTCAATTTTTTACCTTGATTATCTTAACTGAAGTATTGTCATATACAGCCTTTACTATGTTGAGATAATTTTATACTCACTTTATTGAGTGTTTTCATCATGAATCGATGCCTTTACCTTGTCAAATGTTTTTTCTGCATCTGTCAAAATGTTCATATATTTTATCCTTTATTTTGCTAATATGGTTTACTACATTGATTGGTTTGCATATATTGAACCATCCTTGTGCCCCTTGAATGAACCCCATTTGATTGTAACGTATTACCTTTTTAAAGTATTTTTATATTCAATTTGCTAGTATTTTGTTTAGGCTTTTTGCATCTGTGTTTATCAGAGATTTTCTCTGTAGTTTTCTTTTGTTCTGTTATCCTGTATCAGGGCAATGTTGTCCTTATAAAATGTGTTAGTGTTGCTTCTTCAAATTTTTAGAAGAATTTAAGGACAACTATTAAATCTTTCAGTGTTTGGTAGAATTTTCTAGTGAAGCCATCTGATCCTGGCTTTTTGAGGTTTTGGATGGTTGTTTCAATTTCCTAACTTTTGATTGGTATATTTAGATTTTCCAGTTTTTTTATGATTCAGTCTAGGAAGGCTATGTATTTCTAAGAACTTCTTCATTTTTTTCTAGATTGTTGAATTTGGTGGCTTATAGTTTTTCATAGTATTCTTCTGATGATCCTTTGTATTTCTTTGATGTCTGTGGTAACTTCTCTTTTTCCATTTCTGATTTTGTTCATTTGAGTCTTTTCTCCATTTTCCTTTAGTGTGTGTAGCCAGAGGTTTGTCAATTTTATTAATCTTTTCAAAGAACCACCTCCTGTTGCATTAATTTTTGTGATGTCTTTTTTCTCTATTTCATTTAATTCTGCACTATTTTTATTATTTCCTTCCTTCTGCTGACTTTGTGTGCCATTTTTTCTTTTTCTAGTTCTTTAAGATGTAATGTTAGGTTGTTTATTTGGGATTTTTGATGCTTCTTGAGATAAGCCTCTAATGACATACACTTCTTCTGTCTTATTACTGCTTTTGCTGCATCCCCCCAAATTTTCATATGTTGTCATGCTTATTCGTTTCTATGTATATATTGATCTATCCTTTTATTTCCTCTTTGACCCAACTTTTTAGCAGTGTGTTATTAAATATCCATATATCTGTTGTCTTTTTCCACTTTCTTTGTGCAGTTTATTTCCAATATGAGAGCATTGTGATCAGAGAATATACTTGGTATGATTTCATTTCTTTTCTTTTTTGCCCTCTTTTTCACTTTTCTTACTGTTGTTCAGTTACAGTTCTCCAGGCTTTTTCTCAATTCCTGCCCTTGTCCTGTCAACCCTGACTCTCACAGTCAATTCACCCACATTGTCTGTGCCAATGAGTCCTCTATTCATGTTCCTTGGCTTGTCACTTTCCTTTCTTTCCCCTGTTATCCCCCTCCCCCCACCTCACTGGTCACCATCAGTTCTTTATTTCTAGGTCTCTGATTCTATTATGCTCAATTGTTTGGTTCTTAATTAGGTTCCATTTATGCGAGATTATATGGTATTTGTCTTTCACTGCATGGTTTATTTCACTTAACATAATGCTCTCCAGTTCCATCATGCTGTCATGAAGGGTGGGAATGCCTTCTTCCTTTCTGCTGTGTAATATTCCATTGTGAAAATGCACCACAGTTTTTTGATCCATTCATTTACTGATGGGCACTTAGGTTGTTTCCAGCAACCAGTTATTGTAAATTGTGCTACTATGAACATTGGGGTGCATAGGTACTTTTGAACTGGTGTTTCAGGATTCTTAGGGTATAGTCCCACCAATGGAATTGCTGGGTCAAAAGGCAGTTCCATTTTTAACTTTCTGGGCAAATTCCATACCATTTTCACAGTAGCTGCACAAGTCTAAATTCCCATCAACATTGTACTAGGTCTCCCTTTTCTCCACAAACTTGCCAGCACTTGTTGTTTGTTGAATTAATAACAATGGCCATTCCAACCAGTGTGATTTGGTATCTCATTGAAGTATTAATTTGTATCTTCTAATGGCTAGTGATGTTGAGCATTTTTCCCATGTGTCTCTGGACCCTCTGTATGTCTTCCCCAGGAGAGTGTCTGTTCACATCCTTTTCACAGTTTTTAATTGGGTTGTTTGTCTTCCTGGTTTAGAGTCATTTGAGTTCTTTATACATTTTGGAGATCAAACCCTTGTCTGAGGTATTATTGTCAAATATGTTTTCCCATAAAGTTAGCTCTCTTTCCATTTTCTTGATATTTCTTTAATGGTGCAGAAGCTTTTTATTTTGATGTAGTCCCATCTGGTTATTCTTTCCTTTATGTGCCTTGCTCTAGGGGATGTATCAGTGAATATATTGCTGTGTGGGATATCTGAAATTTTGCAGCCTATGTTTTCCTCTATACTTGTATGGTGTCTTGGCTTATATTTAAGTCTTTTATCCATCTTGAGTTTATTTTGGTTTACGGTATAAGTTGGTGGACTGGTTTCATTTTTTTTTTTTTGCATGTCCCTGTCCAAATTACCCAGTGCCATTTATTGAAGAGGCTATTTTCACTCCATTTTGTGCTCCTGCCCCCTTTGTGAAATAATAATTAACCACAGAGACATAATTTATTTCTGAGCTCTCTATTTTGTTCCATCAATCCATGTGTCTGTTCTTATGCCAGTACCAGACTGTTTTGTTTACCATGTCCTTGAAATATAGTTTGATGTCAGGTGTTTCAAACCCTCCTACTTTATTCTTCATTCTCAAAATTTCTGAGGCTATTCAGGATCATATATGGTTCCAGATGATTTTTGAAATGTTTCTTCCATATCTGTGAAATATGTCATTAGTATTTTGACAGGGATTATGTTGAATCTATAAATTGCTTTGTGTAGTATGGACATTTTGATTATGTTCATTCTTCCAATCCATGAACATGGTATATGCTTCCATTTATTTGTTTGTTCCCTAATTTCTTTCTTCAGTGTACTGTAATTTTCCAAGTACAGGTGTTTTACCTCTTTGATTAATATTATTACTCAGTATTTTATTTTTCTTGCTTCTATAGTAAATGGGAATTTTCTCCTACTTTCTGTTTTGATATTTCATTGTTGGTGAACAAAAATGCCTTTCATTTCTTAATGTTCATTTTGTATCCAGTTGTTTTGCCAAATTCAATTAGGCCAAGTCATTTTTTTGGTGGAATTACAGGGTTTTCCATGTACACTGACCTGTTATCTGCAAAGAGTAACAGCTTAACTTTTTCTTTTCCAATTTGGATGACTTTTATTTATTTTTCTTGTCTGACTACTATGGCTAGAATTTACAATATCATGTTGAATAGAAATGGTGAAAGTGGACACCCTGTCTTGTGCCTGATCTTAGGAGGGAAGATTTTAGTATTTGCCCACTGAATATGATGTTGGCTGTAGGTCTTCCATATATGGTCTTTTTTATGTTGAGGTATGACTCCTCTATTCCCACTTTACTGAGTGTTTTCATCACAAATCATTCTCATACATTATCAAATGTTTTTCCACATCTACTGATAAGATCATGTGCTTTTTGTCTTTTGTATTGTTCATGTTACGTATTACATTTATCAATTTGTGTATATTGTACCAACTTTGCATCCTTGGAATGAATCCCACTATATCATGGCATATGACTTTTTGATGTATTGCAGGATCCAGTTTGCCAACAGCTTGCTGAGTATTTTAGCATCTATATTCATCAGGATTATTAGCCTGTAGTTTTCTTTCTTTTTTTGTGTCTTTATTTTGACTTGGGATTAGGATGATCCTGGCCTCATAAAAAGAGTTTGGCAGACTTCCCTGTTCTTGGACTTTTTGGACTACTTTGAGAAGAATTTGAGTTAGCTCTTCCCTAAATGTTTGGTAAAATTCTCCTGTACATCTGTCCAGCCCAGTGCTTTTATGTACCTTGAGTTGTTTTTACTACTGTTTCAATTTTCCTAGCTGATATCAATCTATTCAGGCTTTCTGCTTCTTCTTGACTCACTTTTGGAGGATTATTTGTCACTAGAAATTTGTCTATTTTACCCAGGTTTTCAAATTTCTTGATGTATAGTTGTCTGTAGTAATTTCTTAAGATCCTTTTTATTTCTCTGTTATCAGTTGTAATTATACCTCTTTCATTTCTGATTTTATTTAAATGGGTCCTCTCTCTTTTTATATTGATGAGTCTGCTGAAGGCTTGTTGATTTTTTTAAATATTTTCAAAGAACCAGCTCTTGGATTTATTGATCCTTTCATTATTCTTCCAGTCTCCATGTCATTTAATTCTGGTTGATCTTGCTAACTGCATTCCTTCTATTTGCTCTCAGCTTTGTGTCTTGTTGTTCCTCCAGTTTTTTTTTTTTTTTTTTTTTTTTTAGATGTATGGTTAGATCATTCCTTTGAAGTGTTTCTATCTTTTTTAGGTAGGCCTGTATCTCTATGAGCTTCACTCTCAGGACTGACTTTACCATGACCCATAAGTTTTAGACTGTTGTGTGTTCATTTTCATTTGTTTCTAGAAACTTTTTGATTTCTTCCTTGATCTCATTCTTGACCCATTTATTGTTCAATAGCATACTATTAAGTCTCTGTAGATTTTTTTTTTAGTTTCTTCCTTGAGGATGGTTTCCAGTTTCAAGCCATTGTTTTCTGAGAAAATGCCTGATATCATTTCAATTTTCTTGAATTTGTTGAGGCTTCTCTTGTCTCCTGTCATGTGGTCTATCTTTGAAAATATTCCACGAGCATTTGAAAAGAATGTGTATTTTGCTTCTTTGTGGTGAAAGATATGTATCTATCAGTTAAGTCCTTTTGATCTAGGGCATTGTTCAATGCCACAATATCCTTGTTGATTCTTTGATTGGAAGATCTATTCATTGTTGAAAGTGATGTGTTATAATTCTCTAGTACAAGTGTGTAGCTGTCTATATCTTCCTTGAAGTCCTCCAAGATATTCCTTGTATATTTGGTTGCTCCTATGTTGGGTTCATATATGTTTACAATGTTTATAGCTTCTGTTTATTGCTTCATCTTCTTCCCTTTAGAATTATGAAAAGACCTTCTTTTTCTCTCTTTATTATTTTTGCTTTGAAATCTATTTTGTCTTATATAAGTATTGCTATCCTGGCTTCTTTTTCCTGTCCATTTTCTTGGAATATTTTCCCCAACCCTTCCCTTTCAGTCTGTGTAGGTCTTTCATTCTGAGGTGGGTCGCTTGTAGGCAGTATTTATATGGGTCATATTTTTCTATCCATCAGCTACCCTATGTCTTTTAATTGGAACATTTAATCCATTTACACTTAATGTTATTATTGATATGTTCTTATTCATTGCTATTTTTCATCTCTGTTCCTCTCTCTCTCACTCCTTTTGCACCTGTGTTCCTCCCTCTCTCGCTCTCACTCTTTTTCTTTTTCTTGAATCAGTCCTTTTAGCATGTCTTGCAATGTCAGTTTGGTGGAAGTGTATTCTTTTAATCTTCTTTTGCATTGGAAACTCCTTATTTTGCCTTTCCTTTTAAATGAGAACCTTGGTGGGTAGAATAGTCTTGGTTACTGACCTTTGCTTTTCATTACTTGGAATATTCCTTGCCATTCCCTTCTGACTTGGAGTGCTTCCTGTGAGATGTCAGCTGCTGGTCTTATTGGGGCTCCTTTGTATGTTACTTCTTGTTTCTCCCTTGCTGCCTGCAAGATTCTCTCTTTGTCTTTAACATTCAGCGTTTTAATTATGATGCGTCTTTGAGTGGGACTGTTTAGGTTCATCTTTTTTGGAACCTTGTGTGCTTCCTGAATGTGAATGGCTTTTCTGCTCTCCAGGTTAGGGAAGTTTTCTGTCATTAATTTTTCAAACAGGTTTTCTATCCCTTGCTCTTTTCCTTCTCCTTCTGGTATTCCTATGATGTGAATGTTGTTAAATTTCTTGTTGCCCTGTAGTAACCTTAAATTTTCCTCATACTATTTGAGTATTTTTTCATTTTGTTACTCTACTTTGGTGCCTCTTTTTGCCTTGCCTTTCATGCCTTGCTGGTTCTATCCTCTTCTTCATCCAGCCTGCTTGTAATTCCTTCTAGTGTATTTTTTATTTCAAAAATTGTATTCTTCATTTTTCCTGGTTCTTGTTTATAGTTTCTATTTCCTTTTTAATGCTGCTTTAATTCCCACTCAGTTTGTTGTGGTAGTCTGTGAGTTCCTTGAATATTCTTATAACCATTTTTTTGAATTTTATATCTGATAGATTACTTGGCTCCATTTCATTTAGCTCATTTACTGGGAAGTGTTCCATTCATTCCAATTGCAGGTTCTTTCTTTAACTCCCCATTTTAGGTGACTTTTTGTTTGTTTCTGCATCTCAGGATGTTCTGCTTTGCTTGCCTGTCTTCACAATGTGGAATTCTGTGTTAGGAGTTCAGTGGGACTTGTGGTGCAGTCTCTTTGATATCCTTGTCTGGATGCTCTTGGATTGCCATTCTGCCATTTGTGTAGGCTTTCTTGTTGGTGGCTTCTTTGTTGGTGAGTTCTCTCCTCCTGTGGGCTTACTGGTAGTCACAACTCCAACCTTGTCTTATAAGCTTTTGTACAGATGTTGGTTAACAAAGCAGTATTACCTGATAACCAAACCTATGCCAGCAAAAAGAACCCCCCACCACATCAGCAATCTGAACTGCAATCTTCAACAAAGTTGAAGAGTGATTACAAATATTATACAATAAGACTAAGTATGAGATGACTAATAGAGAAGAAAATGTTTTTGAGTAGGAAGAAATGTTTTTTCTTTTTTCTCAAGAAATGTTTTTGAGTAAATGTTTTTGAGAATAATTGATAAGAAAGGTAGAAAACAAAATTTAAAATGTAAGGAAAACATGGAAAGATGATTGCAAAAATGGGGTATTAGAAAAGGGAAGAGTATGCTTGAGGTTTGAAGTAAAATTAAAAAAGTATTGTACCAATGGGAGCAAATTGCAAAAAAATCACAGCAAGGTCAATAGTAATAGTAGATGAATGAAGTTTAATAAAGGTGGAATGGGAATAAGAATATTGCATAAAACCAAAAAGTGAATATGAGTTGTCTACAGTAAAGAAAATTGATTTTGAGAGGATTGGGCTAGCAAACTAATAAGAGTAAGGAGTAAAATCCAGGCTGAAAGATGGGAAACAAATGAAATAAAATTCCTCACTGAACTGATTAGGGAGATGGGGTAGGCAAAATGAAGTAAGACAGGGGGAGAATTTCCTATTGGATTTTAAATATAAAGAAATAGTGAACATATGGGAGTTCAATTGGAAAAGTATAGCAGTACCCATGGTATTTCTCCCAACTTGCCACTGTTTATAAAGGTGGAAAATAAATGAAACTTTTATAAGAGGGGAAAAACAATATGAGCTGACTTAAGAAAAAAGAGCGCTCATGTGAATTTAGATGGAGAAGTAGTTAGAAACATAGCATAGTGTGAGAGAAAATAAAGTTTACAACAACAGTAATAAAGCTCAGGAAGACAGCAAAATGGATTAAAACTAAGGAATAGGGCTGTGTAGGATTTGGAATAACAATAATATGAAAAAATATGTAATCTGAATAAAAATAATAAAAAGTAAAAGACCAAGAGTAGTGAGTTATTTGGAATATGAATGAAGTGAAAGAAGAAAAATTAAAATGCTATACAAAAGCAAAAAAAAAAAAAAAAACCACAAACAAAAAAACAAAAAATAAAAGGAGAAAGAAATAAAAAAATACATGCAAGTTTATTTTGGAATACATTTCTGGTTTTCACTCAGATCCAGTTCCTACGTGGGTCATCCAACTTCTGGTGACACCTCCTGTATCTCCTTCTCTGACCTCTAGAGGATCTTTGTTGCAACTGACAGTGTGAGGTCTCCATTTCTCCTGGGAGGGATTTTTCAATCTTCTGGGAAAATTGTGGTTGTATTCTCCCTGCTCCTATACTTCCTGTCTTATACTGTCCCGATTTATTTCCAATAATGTGTAGTTTCTTCTTAAATAGCTTTCTGTTTCATGGGGGACAGGGGGCAATCTTTGTAAGAGTGTCAGCTCTCTCCTGCTTGGTATAGTCTGCAGCTCTGTGTGCAAGCTAAGTGTGGGCAGTGCCCTGAATCCCCCTTGTTGTACCCTTTCTTAACTTCCTGTTTTGCAAACAAGCAAGCAAAATATAACCACAGGCACTGAAATTAAAAACAGACAGTAACCAGAGGTGAGGTCAGAGGGAATAATGGGGGGAAAGGAGGAAGGGTTGTCAAGGAACATGTATAAAGAACAGATGGACAAAGTCAAAGGGAGTTAGGACTGAAGGTGGGAGGTGAGGATGGCTGGAGTGGGGGGAAATTGGAGTCAACTATACTTGAGCAACAATAAAAAATTAAAAATAAAAAATCCACAAAAAACAAACAAAAAAGCAAATCTTCCTCTTTTGATGACTCTAGTGAAATAGGGACCTAGGGCCCAGTGTGCTTTGTCTTCCCACGTGGAGTTAAAAATGGGCCTTTTTAGGCATTAGCTTTGCTGTCTTACCCTTACCAAGAAAGAAAAAAAGCCCCCTGCCAGTTGTTATACCTGCCAGCTGGTTTCGCAGATCTTCCTGGCTCCTGCTAGTGGTGGGGGATTGGGCTCAATTTTCCATTCAGAGTGGTTGGGCCAAGGAAGGGGGCTCAGTCTGGCCTACAATAATCACAGATGCACAGTCTCCAGCCCACTGCCCTCAGAGCACTTTGCGCCCCACACTCTGCACTCTGTGCCATTATGTCAGGCTGGCACCAAGAAACCACCTCACTTTGCACCCCTTTGATCAATATACCATGTGTAGCTTGTGGGAGCAAATCACGACCACAATCCTCTCTCCTTGTTGGTCAGTCAAGCTTCATGCATGAGGTCCTTGCCCAGCATGCTTCAGTTCCCCTTTTGAAAAAAGTCTTTGTGGGCACTAAAGTCACTGCCCAGCATTCCACACACTCCAACTCTCTGGCAAATCAAGAGTATATCTCAGTCAGAGCCAGTCATAGACCTTCTCTTCCCCCAGCTTCAGGCACTGCAAGAGTCACCCCCACTCTCTGGCACTGTCCTAGCTGGTGACCACCACCCCAGCTTAGGTGTGCTGCCAGCTGTGTGCATGTGTGCTACCTGTTTTCCTGTAGCAACTTTATGCGTTCAAGTCGCTCTTGGCCTGCGTCCGTGGTTTCCTCGCCCTGGAGGAGACGAAGCCACTAGGCTGCTGTCACTGACATGACTCTCCTCCAATGTTATCGCCACAGCAGCTGAAGTTTCTGGGACCACACCCGGGAACTTTCCCTGCCCATCTATAAAACCTCCTTGCCCCTGTTTTGAAGCATCCTTGGCACACTTTGGCTTCCCAACTTAGTATCAACTAAGATTCTGCTGAGTGTTCAATTTATTTTTTGGAAAATCAGCTAAGTGTCCCAGTTGGGTGCATGAGCAAGTGGGCTCAGTTCCCACCTACTTTACCATCATCTTCCCCAAATCTCAATATTTTTAACTTTGTTAAGGTTAGCTTTCTCTCTCAACATATGGTCTGTCTTGAGAATATTCCATGTGCACTAGATAAAAATGTATAATCTGGTGTTCTGGGATGAAAGGCTTTGATCTAAAATGTCATTTAAGGTTGATTTTTCTTATAGTTTTTCTGTTTGGATGATTTATCCACAGCTGTCAAGGAGGTATTTCGATTTATTATAATTGTGTTTTTGTCAGTTTTTCTCTATAGTTCTGTTAGTAGTTGCTTTATACATTTTGGTGCTCCTTGATTGGGTGCATATATTGAGAAGTGTTATGTCTTCTTGATGTAGTGCTCTTTTTATCATTATAAAATATCCATCTTCGTCTCTTATTATCTTTTTTTATTTTGAAATATATTTTGTCAGATATAAGTATGGCTACACCTGCTTTTCTCTGAATGCCATTTGCTTTGAGAATCATTTTCCACCCTTTCACTTTGAGTTTGTATTTGTCCTTTCAGACAAATATAGAGATTTCAAATGTCAAAGGAGACATTTCTCCTGAAGGCAGTGTATGTATGGTTGGACTTTATTTTTTGATCCAATTTGCTACTCCATGCCTTTTATTGCTGAGTTCAGTTTATTTACATTTAGGATTGTAATTTATATGTGAGCATTTCCTATAGTTATTTTATCTTTTGTTTTATGGTAGTTCTCTGTCTCCACTGTTTCTTTTCCCTTGTGTTCTGTCTGTTGTTTTAGTTTGGTAGTATTCTATGATTTATACCTCTTTTTTTAAGTAATTTGTCTCCATTTTTAATTTTTTGTGTGTGCTCAACAATTGGTTCATGCCAAAGAAAGTTTAATATGTACAGTAGTCCTTTTCTTCTGAATGTATCTTATAGCCATTCCTTTTTGCAAATGCACACATTTACCCTCACTCCTTGTACATTTTTGTTGCCACAAATTATCCCTATTTATGTTATGAGTCATTTCCACATTGCAGTAGTTATTTTTTAATTCTACTTCCTTTTTACAATTTTTAACTTCCTTTAAACTTCATATTATATTTAAGTTTATAATGCCTTATTCTGAAAAAGGGTTGCAATATCCTGCTTCTGTCTGTATGTTAGTAGTCTTACTCATAGTTTTGTATCCTTTTGTCTTTTTATTTTAGGCAGAAGAGCCTGTTTCAGTATTTCCTATATTGTAGGTGTTGTGGTGGTATGTTTGCTTAGCTTCTGTGTGTCAGAAAAAGTCTTTATTTTTTCTTTGTATCTAAAGAATAACTCTGTTGGATATATTATTCTTGACTGGTAATTTACTTTTTCTGATAGTTTGAATATTTGATTCCACTCTGTCCTAGCTTGTAGGGTTTCTGCTGAGAAATCAGAGGATAATCTAATGGAATTTTCTTTATAGGTTACCCTCTTCTTTTCCCTGTCTGCCTTGAAAATTCTTTCTTTGTCATTAATTGTTTTGACAGTTTTAATACAACAGCTTCTTTGGATTGAGGTACCTGGATATTTTGTTTGCTTCTTGAATTTGAAGATCTAGCTCTTTCCATAGGTTTGAGGAGTTCTCATCAACTATTTGTTCGAATACGCACTCTGATCCCATCTTTCTCTCTCTTTTGGGTATGCCTATTATTCTTATATTGCTTTTTCTGATGGAGTCAGATAGTTCTTGCAGAGTTCCTTCATTTATTTTACTCTACAGTCTCACTTTTCTTCCATCTGCATCATTTCTAGATTTTTATCTTCAATATCACTATTTTTTGTCCATTTGGTTTGCTCTATTTCCTAAGCTTGCTAGTTTGTCATCTCTTTTATTGAGTTCTTCATCTCCAGATTTTCTATGTAATTCTTTTTTAAAGTTTCACTCTCTATGGTAAAGTACTCATTTTGTTTACTGATTTTATTTCATAGTTCATTAAACTGCCTGTGTTTTTATGTATCTTGTTTAGCTTTTTCAGAACCACTATCTTGAATTCTCTGTCATTTAAATAATATATTTCCATGTCTTTATGTTTATTTTCTGGAGATTACAAAATTATTTCTCAGCTGCCTTATTACCTTGGCTATTCACGGTGTTAGATGGGTTCCTTCTCTATCTTGATATCTAGGGGAATGATATTACTTTTTTCTAAGAATGGCACCTCTCTAGTAGATTGATAAGAAGAAGTCTTTCTTTTATTTTCCAGTTGGTGGCACTGAAACACAAGTTTTTTTAATTTCTATTGCACTACACTGCTTCTGAAATATATTTGGGGCAGTGGAAGATGCCCTTAGCTCCCTGGGGAGTTGGCATCCCTGTGACCAGTTTGTCTCAGTCTCAGGACATTGCCCCTGTAGGGGAATGTGCTGGGTGATGCGATTCTGAGTCTGTGAAGTCCCAATGCTGGCCCCTGCAAATAGATGATGCTGGCAGTGCAGCCACAATAAGTGGGGGAACAATGAGCTAAGGGAGGCCAGCTGGTACCTTTGTAACTTCCCAGCAATGGAAACTGCCAGCCCTCATCTGTGTCACCTCTATATTCATATCTCTATGACTATGGGTAGCTTTAGTACTCCCCTCACCCTAACTGAAGCTCAGGAAAAATATGCTTCTGTAGCCCCAGTTTTCAGAGTTGCTTATTATGTGATCTGTAGCCTTCCACTCACTGCTACAGCTTCTTCTAGGGCCTTCTGTTAGCTGTGGGAGGGTGAGGTGGAAAGCAAGCTCTGGGAGCATGAGGGTAGGTGGCTGGCTTTGTGGTTTTGTTTTTCTGCCTGCCAATAGTGGCCACCAGACATCTGTGGCTGTCCCTACCTCTGTGCTCTGTCTCCACTCTGGTCACTGGGCTCAGCCTCACCACACACTGACTACTCTGACAGGAGAGCTCACTGTGTCTCTTTTCTCCTCTGGGCTCAGGAAGTGCCAGCAACCTGATTCCTCCCCTCTCCCAGTGAGCTCTGGGCTGCTTCCATGGCACCCCTCTCTGCTATTCTCCATTCCCTCCTCCTGGCTCACTCCTATATGCTTACCTTCAGATGTTTCAATACAGGACTTTCTCAGATGTGTTTGTGAGCTGAGCATGGAATTCTTTGTTGAATTATAGCTGTTCAAATTGTTGTAACTTCAAGGGGAGAGACCAGGGGAACTTCTTACAATGCCATTCCTCTGATGTCACTCTGCCATTTTATTTTTGTTTTCTCTTTGTTCCAAGTTTTTAGCTCCTCTGTTTTTGTTTTCATGCCTTTCCTGTGGGTCATCTGAACATTTTTTTTAGAATTTCATTTTGATTTTCCTATAGTATTTTTAGAACATTTCTTCGTATAGCTTTTTTTTGCAGTTGCTAATAATATTGTGTTATATATACTTAACACAGACTATTGATGAGGACATTTTACCAATTCAAGTGGAATGTAGAAGTCTTACTTTCCTTTACATTCTTTACTTTCTCCATGTATAGTCCAATAATCATAACTATTTTTACATATATTCAGAACTATATTAGAAAGTTTTATAACTTTTTTCTTTAACCCTCAAGCATAATTTAGAAACTCAAGAGGAGAAGTACAATGCATTTTTCCATATTTTTACTCTTGTTTTTTTCATTATTCCTATGTTCAGGGATTCCTTCTCTTATATCTTTTGTGTTTAGAGAACTGCCTTTACCCAGTTCTGCTGGTGATAAATTTTATTAGTTTTCCTTCTTCTGAGAATGCCTTGATTTCCCATTCATTCCTGAAGGACATTTTTCACTGGAGATAGAATTTGCACTTCTCCAGAAGAGCTGCACTTTGACAGCTCTTCTCTTTCAGCTCTTAAAAAACTCTGTGTTGCTTTCTTCTTGACTTCATAATTTATGGTAAAAGATCTACTGCCATTCAATTATTTTTTTTCTATTGGTAATGTATTATATCTCTCTTTCTTTTTAAAAGATTTTTTACTTGTTTTCATAAATTTGACTACACTGTTTTTTGGAGTGGATTGCCTTCAGTTTAGCTTGTTTAGTATTTTTTTAGATTCTTGAATATATAGATTTAAAGCCTTTTGTCAAATTTTGGAAGCTGAAGCTATTATTTCACTGAATACTTTTTTAACTTTACCCTGATTCTTCTAAGATTCCAATAATAAGAATATTTGATATTTTGTTATAGTTCCTGAGATTTTGTTCATTTTTATCCAGTCCAGTCTGCTTTCTATTCTTCTATCTTTTTCATTCTGCTCCTGAGCTCACCCAATGGGTTTGTTTTTCAGTTATTGTACTTTTAGTTCTACAATTTCCATTTAGTTCTTCTTTATATCATTTAATTATTTGCTGAGAATTTCTTTTTTTTCAGTTGTTACAGGAGGGTTCATAATAGCTTATTGAAGCATTTTTATGATAGCTCTTCAAAATCTTTGTCTGATTTTAAAGTCTGTTTTATTTCTGTTGGTCCCTAATTGTCTTTTTATCAAAGGTGAGATCTTCCTTGTTCTTCGTGTGATGTGTGAATTTTTTATTGAAACCAGGACATTTTAGGTATTTTATAAAACTCTGAATCTTATTTAAACCTATTTTAGCTTGCTTTCTCTGACATGTCTCTGGCAGAAAAAAGGGAGTGGATGCTTCACTATTGCCAGGAGGGAGTAGAAGTTCAGCCCCTTGGCCTCTATTGACACCCAAGGTGGTTAGGGTTTCTTGTTACCACTGGGAAATGATGGGAGTTATGGCTCCTCAGTAGATCTCTGTTTACTTCTCCCTGGAAGAGGGAGATAGTAATACCTCATAAGTTCTCTCCACATGATCTCCACTGACACTATGAAGATAATATCTCATAATCATTGAATGATATTGAAAAACCTGACTCTCCACTAGCTTACCATGACATCAGACAGCAGATAGTGGAGGAGTGCCTCATTACTACTGGGTCAGGGTGGAAGTCCAGGTTCCCCACAAAGTCTTCATTAACACTGCAGTGGGAGTTTCATCAACAGGTATGAAAGTCTCAGCCTCTTACTCTGCTTTCTTTAATATCACTTAAATAGAGCCTGAAGAAAGCGGAAGTCTAAGTTCCCTACTCCATTTTTTTCTAGCATGGGTAGGGATGAGTGAGGCTATTTTTTCCTTTTCCTTTTCTTTCTTTCTTTTTCTTTTTTTTGCTGGAGTTATTGGATTATTATTCTAAAATTTTCTGTCTCAATAAACTGCTCCTTTACTGGTCTGCTGACTAGAGAGAACAGGCTTTTGTTGGGGCTTATTTTTGTCTGCAAATGTTAGCACTTTGGGTAGTCAGCTTTTTCAGGTCCAAGGGTAGGATATATAAAGAAAAAAAACTAAAACCAAATTATAAAATCTCACTGCCATGGATGGTATTCCTTTGGTTTAGCTGTCGCTAATCAATTTGATTTCTTCACTTTTTAGAAGTTTCTTATATTATTTTATATAAAATATTCAGGGTTTTTATTGTATTTATCAGGAGCAACAAGGAAAATATTTTTATTTTATCTCTCTGGATGTGGATGTTTGAGTTTGTTGATTTTTAATCATTGGGGAAAGCCTCTTGATGAATAGCAAATTGTGTATTGCTGTGACACATGGGAGAGCCCACCAGATAAAGCAACATTTGCGGGACAATGTTCTATGTGTCCTGAATGTTTTATTATCATTATTATTATTTTAATATATTTTATTGATTATGCTATTACAGTTGTTCCATTCCCCCCCTTTATTCCCCTCTACACTGCACAACCCCTCCCACCTGCATTCCCCTCCTTTAGTTCATGTCCATGGGTCATACATACAAATTTTTTAGTGTCTACATTTCCTATACTATTCTTTTTTTTAAATATATTTTATTGATTATGCTATTACAGTTGTCCCATTTCTCCCCCATCATTCCCCTCCACCCTACCCACCCTCTCCCACCCACATTCCCCCCTTTAGTTCATGTCCATGGATCATAAGTTTTCTAGCTTCTACATTTCCCATACTATTCTTGCCCTCCCCCTGTCTATTTTTTTCCCATTATCTATGCTACTCATTCTCTGTACCTTTTCCCCCTCTCTCCTCCTCCCATGCCCCTGTTGCTAACACTCCATATGATCTCCATTTCTGTGGTTCTGTTCCTGTTCTAGCTGTTTGCTTAGTTTGCTTTAGTTTTAGGTGTGGTTCTTGATAGCTATGAGTTTGTTGTCTTTTCATTGTCATAGTTTTATCTTCTTTTTCTTAGATAAGTCCCTTTAACATTTCATATAATAAGGGCTTGGTGATGATGAACTCCTTGAACTTGACCTTATCCGAGAAGCACTTTATCTTCCCTTCCATTCTAAATGACAGCTTAGCTGGATAGAGCAATTTTGGATGTAGGTCCCTGTTTTTCAAGATTTCAAATATTTCTTTCCAGCCTCTTCTTGCCTGTAAGGTCTCTTTTGAGAAATCAGCTGACAGTCTGATGGGAACTCCCTGGTAGGTGACTGTCCCCTTATCCCTTGCTGCTTCTAGAATTCTCTGCTTCATTTTAATCTTGGCTAATGTAATTACAATGTGCCTTGGTGTGTTCCTCCTTGGGTCCAACTTCTTTGGGACTCTCTGAGCTTCCTGGATGTCCTGGTAGTCTATTTCCTTTGCCAGATTGGGGAAGTTCTCCTTTATTATTTGTTCAAATAAGTTTTCCACTCATTGCTGTTCTTCTTCCCCTTCTGGGACCCCTATAATTCGGATGTTGGGACGTTTAAAGATGTCCCGGAGGTTCCTAAGCCTCTCCTCATTTTTTTGAATTCTTGTTTCTTCCTCGTCTTCCGTTTGGTTGTTAGTTTCTTTCTTCTGGTCCACTCCATTGATTTGAGTCCCAGTTTTCCTTCCATCTCTATCAGTTCCCCATGCATCTTCCTTCATTTCACGAATTGTAGCCTGCATTTTTTCATCTAGTTTGTGAGCAAAATCAACCAATTCTGTGAGCATTTTGATGACCAGTGCTTTGAACTGTGCATCTGACAGGTTGGCTATCTCTTCACTGCTTAGAGGAATTGGCTCTGGGGCTTTTATTTGTTTTCCGGTTTGAGCCATTTTTGGTGGGGTTTTTTTTGTTGTTGTTGCTTTGGTTTTAGTCTGGTCGCGGCTATTACATACGCGAGGGGGTGGAGCCTTAGGTGTTCCTCAGGGCGAGGCAGCCCAGTCGCTGGGTTGTGATGCTATAGGTGGGGGCGGGATCTGAGAAGGAGCAATGGCGCCTGCTCCGCTCTCTCCCGGACTCTGGCCCTTTCCGCTGCTTCCCCTTCACCTGGATTATCTGCGCACGCGCGCGTGCTGTTACGTAGTGAAGAGTGGAGCCTCTGGCGCTCCCCAGTGCGGGGCAGCCCAGTCGCTGGGTTGTGACGCTGTATGTGGGGGTGGGGCCTGAGAGGGAGCAATGGCGCCTGCTCCGCTCTCTCCTGGATTCAGTCCCCTCCGCTACTTCCCCTCCGCCTGGACCATCTTCGCGCTCGAATGTGAGACCACCTGGTGAGTCAGCCAGCCGCCTTGTGTGGCCTCACTGGGTCTGCACAGTTGTCCCCCTGTGCCCGGGGTCCGCCAGCTGCTGCCTGTGGGCCCGGGGACGGCCAGCCACCATCTGTGCACCTGGGAACTGCCAGCTGCTGCTGCTTGCGTTCCTGGGGCCACACCTCCACTTTCTCCTGCCGCGACTCCGCCCCCTTACCAGTCTGGATGAATGGTTGTTGGACTTCCGTACAGTTCAGTTTTCTATAAGTTCTGGTTGTTTTCTTGTTTCTAAATATTTGTTGTCCTTAGTTTTGGTTGTGAGAGGAGGCACAGTGTGTCCGCCTACGCCTCCATCTTGGCCGGAAGTCCCTATACTATTCTTAACCTCCCATTTTCTACCTACCATTTGTGCTACTTATTCTCTATACCTTCCCCCTCTCCCTGTCCCACTCCTATGCTAATAACCCTCCATATGATCTCCATTTCTGTGATTCTGTTCCTATTCTAGTTGTTTGATTAGTTTGTTTTTGTTTTTAGGTTCAGTTGTTAATAGCTGTGAGTTGGCCCTTCATGTTTTATTGATGTGCTTCAGACACTGGTGCAGCCATTGGTTAGGGCAAGGATGTCCAGAACATGATTCTACATCAAGACCTTCACTTTATTGTGACAACAAAATTTATTTCATCAGAATGAAGTAATAGAAAATTATGATCTCAGGAATATTTGTGTGTTATTGGGAAATTTATAGTAAATATGATAAATAGATTTTGATATTAAATACTGATTCAATCTCACAAAGAGTCGGTGAAGTTCTTAAGAAAATTGTCTCTATTCTAATTCTAATATGTATTTATCTTTTTTATTGTTCTGGCTCTATTAAATATATGTTCTACATTATTCCTGTCCATTGTGTGCTAGTAATAAATAATGATTATAATGATAGTAGCAGTAATAGTATTAGGAGCTATTACCTATGTAATTTTTTCTATGTAGGTAGAGTAATTTAATACACACAACTCAGTAGTTAGTAACCATTATTATTCCCTTAATACAGATGAAGAATTATTGAGCAGAGAGATTCAGGGAGTTTCCCAAGTTCCTTTAGTCAGTAAGTGGCACAGCCAGGGTTGCAACTAAGGAAGATGTGTTCACTTTTCTGCTCCAGAGACTTTAGTGAAACTTGCTGAAAACTCTTACCAATTCTTTCAATTATTTTAACTTCAAACTTGAAGCACAATCTTTACTACTAACTGTATTTCTAAAGTGGTTTTGATTTCTTCAAAATGCCTGCCACCAATAGTTAGTTATCCTCAAAGTGGTTACTATGTTTGGATGGTGGTTGTTGGGAGACACTGTCCATGGGTTTCTCATGCTCACAAATGTCTTGCTGTATTTCAACTCCAAGAATGCCAGTCCTTGACTGCTCTTACCTCAGCCATTTCAAAGATTTTTGTTTGTGTTGAGAGAAGATATTTCCTCTCAAAAAGAAGAGCAGTGAAACTATTGAAGCCACATCTCCCCCAAACTCAGGGTTTCTCTTCTGTCAGTTAAGTCATAGTAGGAGTAGCTGTCTTCTGTTCCTCTCCATCTTCTTGTGGGATGTGGAGCCTGGGATGTGGATGCTGCTATGCTCATACTGTGATTGCTGCTTTTGTTGTGAGGAATAACATGTTTTTTGTTTCTGACCCAGGAGTTTTGTGTTTTCTGGGGCATCAGTGAAACCCTTGAAGGCTAACTATTTAATCTGAAGGTAGCATAAAGTCCCAGGCCCTTCAGCTTTGACCAAGAGGCAGGTACCCTTGTGCTTCAATCTAGGAGCTCTGGGAGCTCAGTCCTCACATAGATGGCTGGGGCTTAACTTCTGCTTCTTATGCAGGAAGAGTAAGTTAGACATTGATTCTGGTCAGAAAACAATTCTTTCACATGGGAAAGCATAAACTTTCTAAAACTTCTTGTGTGACATTATTAGAAATTTTTTCATTGTAGCAGTTTAGTATCTAACCAATTTATAACTCCATGCCCACAGCCACATAAAGTAAATCGATCAATTATTAATTTGTTTTCTTATAATGCTATCTCCACCTACTACTCTGGGGAAAATTATAGCTAGTATGGGTGGGCAAGTGCTTTTTTGGCCAAGTCAAATAATAAAGGCAAATTAGAGAAATGTGATGAAAATAATAGAGATTTATGTTTGAGAGAAGTTCCAGGAAGTGATAGAAAAATGAGGTGAAATGAAAGTTGAACATATTCATTTGAAAGTTATTACTTTACACATAATGAAGGTAGTGTTTGCTTTGATTTAAATTTGTGATTTGACTCTCAGGTCTGAACATTCTAGACTCTCATCTAAGACGATGGACTCCTCACCTGCATGTGATACAGCCCTACCTAGGCTGACCTGAGTTAGTGTCTGCATCCATTACATTTGGCATTAAATACCAAATACAATGACAATAAAATATGAGGACATAGCCTGTCTCTGAATCATGATGCAAGGTTTAAGTAAAACAGCTAATAATTTGTGGAGAATGACTAGTAGCAGTAACCTTGAAAATGATAAAGGATTTTACTCTCTGAAAAGGGACAACTAGAGGAAACATGAACAGCAGAAATAATCTGATAATACCTGGATTGAGGTGTGGACTATAGGGATATATTAGCAAGTTAACAGCAAATATTCTCCCAGTGTTATGTCTTCCAGTAATCACATCAAACACATATGTGTACACACATGCACATGCACACAGACACACACATTGAAAGGTTCAAAGGAGAAACTGTCTTCTAACAACTCCAACCCAAACTGTGTGTCTTTTCAGCAACCCAGATGAAGCAGTGATGAAAACAGATATGAGAGTTAATGATTTTTAAAGTTTCACTCTTCATTCACTTCTTGTGTGAAATATTTGATGTTCAGTTTGTCTTCTGAAACAGTGATGGAAAAATGCATTTTGTATTCGGGCTCCACCTGCTCCTCCCCCTGTCCATCTTTCTCCTGTCCAGGCATCCCATTTTATAAACATTTGCACATGCTGGGTTTTGTCTTCTTTTTCATAGTTTGGTAAATATGCACTTTAATATCCTCTTTATTTTTTCTCCAATTTTTGTTTTTGTTTCCCTCATTTTCTGAGCATCATATCTAGCCTGTTTATGTTTCTTTTTGTGTCTATTTGTTTCAAAATATTTTCTTTCTTTATAATTATTATTCTTTATTTATTTTCTCTTCAGAAAATGATGTAATGTGTAAAAGAGACCTTCCTTCTATATTCCTTCTCTAAAATTATTATTTTGTGATGTTAGAAGATGGGACTCAGGGTCTTCCTCAGATATTTTGCTGCTGAGTAACCCACCATTTGTTTTGACCAGGGCTCTCATCATTCTCCCTTCTCTGCTGAATCATATAGAAAGTAGGCAGGAGTATCCTGTACATGCCTCATTGTGTGTCAGTGTGTCAGTTTGTGGGTCTGTGCAAATATGTGCAATGCAGGGTACATGCACAGAATGCTCCACTGCACTTGACCATGTTTATTTTGAAATGTCATTTCCAATCACATCTAACGTTTATTACTGGCCTCCCTTCATGGCTTTCTGGGACACAGTTTAAATGGCCAAGAATAAACATGTCAACTCTAAATAGAAGATTATGGCAACAACCAAGACAGATGGCCATTCATCAGTTTCTTAAAAATTAAAATGCCCTTCTATAGTTAGACTTGCTTATAACTCTGGCTATGGGCTGGGAAGAAAGCAGATATTTAGTGGACTGAATGGGATACAGACTACAGGTTAAAAATACAAAAGATAATTTCTCTGTTAGTGTAAGATATTCTTGAAGAATGCCAAGTTGAGTCTCCAGCCTCTAAAGAAATTTCTCTCAATCACTGTAATCTAGTGATTCTAGATTCTAAGAAGATTGAATTGTGGGTTAGATATGTATTATATGGATATTAAAATCCATAGTCATATATTCATATTTAAGGGCATACATTCTAAAGATGTCTAGTTGCAAAGAGAAATGTAATTTGTTTTATTTTCTATCTGAAAGAAGAGTATCACAAATAACTGAACTCTACTTATGGACACATTCTCTGGATTCCTAAAATAAAATATGACAGTGACAGGAGTAATTTGCCAGTCTTCTCAGTAAGTATGAACTTTGTGCGTGTTTTATTTTCAAGAAGCCAGCAGAAGCTGCCAACTTGCCAAATTAAGGGGTGTCCAAATAAACTGGGTTAATATCATCAAGTGATTGCAATGAAATATGACTTCACTGATGATAGCACACTGGGATTCTAGCAGAGGCTTCCCTTATGAAACCTTACTCTCCATGGCTTTCTGTGATTATTATGAAATATATTGACTCCTGCCCTTTGCTCTAGTCAATGGAAGGAGTTTGAAAAAAGTATTTCAAAAACAATTCAAATGGATTACTAATTATGGAATGCTAGCATAAGTTTGGGTTTTATCTGTGAAATAATGGAATTTTTCTGGATTATCTCACAAATAATAAGATAGGGATTGATTCTTTTAAAAATCAAGTCATGACACTGGAGACAGTGATGATGACCAGAACCCTCACAAATGTTTCATTATATTCTTATACTTTTGAATTCCTTTTGTCAAATTTTTTCTTTTTTAAATTTTGTTTTTCAATTTAAGTTTGTAATATTATTTTTGTATTAGTGTCAGCTGTACAAAATAGTTGTTAGACAATTGTATACTTTACAAAGTCTCCCCACGAGAGTTCCATGTCCTTATACTTCAAAATCTGAGAGACCAGGAAACCAGCAGCTGTTGAGCTAGAATAGTGGATCAGTGCTCATGACTGTAGCCTGTATTACTTCCTTATCTTTGCAGTTGAGGATTATTGGGTTTCAAACCCACCTGCCCCTAAAGACAGGACACTTAGAGCCATGACACATGCAGCAGTTACAAGGTACTGTTTCACTCTGTTTTACTCATAAACAGTCTGCCAAGATGGAGACACAGTAAAACTAATGTGCCCAGATCAAATTTAAAAAAAGATCAAAACCATGGGAATTAAAAGAAGTCAATAATTTTCTTCAAGAAGTACCTAGTTTGTTAAAGTATAAAAAAACGCACTGCTTCCATGAAGTGTGAATTGTATTTAGATTAATAGCAGGAAAGTATGTCTATCTTTTCTTTAATTAAGGCCTATACTCATCTGAACAAAATTAAGTAAATAATTGAAGTGTTATCTATGCAGTTCAAGTCCCTAAACATATCTTTATCTCAATATTACAAGATAAAAATCTTGGTGGATGTGAATAGGACCTAAATTATCTTCAAAATTGACCTAATTTTATTGTTTTATTTTTATATAACATACAAGACATGCCTTTTAGAAAAATAAAAAAGACATTATTATTTACTGTAGATTACAAAAGTGACAGTAAACACTGCATGAGATTTGGCTGAAAGAAATCTTTATTAGCTTTAGTAGGGCTTCATCTTAATCTCAGCTGTCACCAGTTAGACACAGTTGGTGTTACTTTACTTAGAAAATTTGAACCTAATCAACAAAACAAACAAACAAGCATAATATAAACAAAGACACTGAATTTGAGAACAGTCTGACAGTAACCAGAGGGGAGAGGGGAGGGAATTTCAGGGGAAAAGGGGAACGGTTTAGAGCAACAAGTATAAAGGACACATGGACAAAAACTATGGGGGGTGGAAATGGGAGGAAGGTGGGGAGGGCTGGGGCAGTGGGCTGGGGGCGGGGTAAAAGATAGAAAACTGTACAATATCAACAATTAAAAAATACTGATTAAAAATAATTAAAAAAAGAAAATTTGGACTCTAATTTATATAGTCTCTATAGCTCTAAAATTTTAGAGTTAATAATCTGTTTTATTTTAATTTAAATATTGTTAATGTGTTTAGAGATAATTTTTACCATTTTTCTCCTGTGGCAGTAATGCATACAAATTATTTTCATTGCATGATTAGTATGAAAATAAAATTCACAGATGGTTATCTAATGATACATTTCTGACAATTTCCTATTTGCAATAAATTTCAGACATACTTGCAGGGGGGCCCTGTCCTGGGTGCCAGATGTAGGGGGACTCCACCCGCAGAGCCCCATCTCTCTATCCTGGATGGAAATAAAACTACCAAGACATGATCTGCTTGGGGAGGAAAGGTGGTCAAACTCTCAGAGGAGGATGACCCAGAGCCCCTTCCTCACTAGGCTTTTACTGGGTTCCAATACACAGGAATACAAGTTTAACATGTCAAAGAAATCTGAGGGCTTAATCTGAGTCAGTGTCTGTCAGGAAAGGGGCTTGCAAAACTTTGGGAGACATACTCATTTTCTCCTCGGACCCTTATCATTTAAATGAGAGCACTCTTAGCAAAGCACGTGTCACAGGACTTTATGAATTCTTTCTTATGCCCGATCACCAGGGAACCATGCTGGCCGGCACAGGGCTGCACCACTTGCCCTCCTAGTTTCAGGCTTTAAGTCGATTAGGCTAATGAAGCAGAAGACATCTCCCAAACAGAAATGGGGACTCGGGCTATGTCCAAATAGCTGGGGGCGGGGGGGAGTGAGGGTCCACCACTCCCTCTTTGCTGCAGCCCTCCAAGTCCTTCCATGAGGGCCTCCCAAGTGGTCGTGTTTGCCTTAGGTTGACCCTCCCGTGAGGAGTCTTACCCATCATTGACTACTGACTAAGCGCTGGGGCCAGAGATGGATGAGGCAGAAGCAGCACTCCTGCCAGGGAGATAAGCTTTGTCTCCTTAGTAGGTTACATCCTCTTGCCAGAACAGACCCAGATGAAGTGGGTCCCTAGGCTCTTACACAGCCCACCATGGGGTGAGGGTTACAACTCCTGAAACCAGGCTGAACGGTCCGCAACACATACTGATATTACTTTGAGAAAACTGATTTGTATACTCACTCCCATTTCAGCAGAATATCCTTACATTCTCAGTAATGTCCAGCAGATGATATCAAGACATGGGTCAGCTAGTGAACACATGGGCTTATAAGGAAAATTGACCTGAAACAGTTCAAATTCACAAATAAGTCACCATGCAGGGTATTTTATTTATCGGGAACAACAGTGAACATTTACATCATAATTCTCTGCCCAGTAGTCTTGAGGCAGCAGGTTTCTTCTTTCTTATTATTTGTATGACTCTGAAATCCCCTGCTGATATAGGAGTGGATTGCTGAAGGCACTTGGCCAATGTGGTATGTCCACACACTATGCACAAGACAGGCTGCCAGCTAGGAGAGCATTCACTGTTGAGGAATGGGTTAGCTGCCTCTCTAATGAATTTAACACAATAAATTTCTCCAGTGGTTGATTTGAGGCCTTTCTTCACCTTAAATGGCACCTGAAAAAAATTGATAGACATCAAAGAGTTAGAAAGAGGACTGTTCCATTCCTGGTGTTTGCTCACAGTGCATGCAGACAACTGTACTCCCAAGATCAGTATCTGATACTTATGGAGTGCTTGCTTTGGGTACCAGCTGCAGAGGCAGGAAGTCTGTATCCCAAGTGCAAATCACATGGACTAGTTGTCTTTTCTCCTCATAGGACACAGGTAAAACATGAATTTGAGTGCATCTGACATGACACGTGGGTTCTTAACAGTAGGACAGAGGTAGGTATATCATTGACTTGGTCTGTTCATGCTGTTGTAATGAAATATCACTGACCTAGTATCTTATAAACAACATAAATTTATTTCTCAAAGTTCTGGATGTTGGAAGTCCAAGATCAAGGTATCAGCATGGTCACATTTGGTGAGAATTGTGTTATTGGTTCACACAGCCAGCACCTTGTTCTGTGTTCTCACATGGAGGAGGGGCCTGGGAATCCCTTTGGAACACTAATTCCTTTCATGGGGCACCACCGTCATGACCTTAGCTCCTACAAAACTTCATATTTACTAATAACATTATCTTGGGAGTTAGGAGCCCAACATCTGAGTTAAGGACAGAAGTACGCCAACATTTAACTGTCTCAGTCACATATGCATACCTAAGACCAAGATGCTTTTAAGGGTATGAGAGGAGGTATGGCAATTATTTGATGCTGTTGAGAGAGATTTTTGTTTTCTACTAAAGCAAATATTTTGGTTAATTTTTTTATTTTTTTATTTTAATTGTTCTTCTTGTACAGTTCTGTTTTTTACTCCCATCCCAGGCCACCGCTCCAGCCCACCCCACCTCACTCCCATTTCCACCCCCTAGTTTTTGTCCACATGTCTTTTATACTTGTTGCTCTAAACCCTTCCCCTTTTCCCCTGAAATTCCCTTCCCTCTCCCCTCTGATGACTGTCAGCCTGTTTTCAATTTCAGTGTCTTTGTTTATATTATGCTTATTTGTTTGTTTTGTTGATTAGGTTCCTGTTAAAGGTGAAATCATATGGTATTTGTCTTTCATTGCCTGGCTTATTTCACTCAGCATAATGCTCTCCAGTTCCATCCATGCTTTTGCAAATGGTAAGGAGCTCCTTCTTTCTTTCTGCTGCATAGAATTCCATTGTGAAAATGAACCATAGTTTTTTGATCCATTTGCTTACTGATGGGCACCTAGGTTCCTTCCAACACCTGGCTATTGTAAATTGTGCTGCTATGAACATAGGTAGGGGTGCATAGGTTCTTTTGGATTGGTGTTTCAGGGATCTTACAATATAATCCTAGTAGTGGAATTGCTGGCTCAAAAGATATGTCCATTTTTAGTTTTCATAGAAAATTCCATACTGCTTTCCACAGTGGTTGTACCAGTCTGCAATCCCACCAACAGTGCAATAGGGTCCCCTTCCAACACTTGTTGTTTCTTGCTTTGTTTATGATGGCCATTGTGACTGGTGTGAAGTGGTATCTCATTGTGGTTTTAATTTGCATCTCTCTGATAGCTAGTGATATTGAGCATCTTTTCGTATGTCTCTGGATCCTCTGTATGTCCTCTTTGCAGAAGTGTCTGTTCAAGTCCTTTGCCCATTTTTTAATTGGATTGCTTGTCTTCTTAGACTGGAGTCGTGTAAGTTCTTTATATATTTTGGAGATTAAACCCTTGTCTGAGGTATCATTGTCAAATATGTTTTCCCATACAGTTGGTTCTCTTTTTATTTTAATACTGTTTTCTTTAGCTGGGCAGAAGCTTTTTATTTTGATGAGATCCCATTTGTTTATTCTTTTCTGTATAACCCTTGGTTTAGGGGACATATCAGTAAAATGTAGCTATGTGAAATATCTGAGATTTTCCTGCCTATGTTCTCTTCTAGGACTTTAATGGTGTCAAGGCTTATATTTAAATATTTTATCCACCTTGAATTTATTTTTCTGTATGGTGTAAGTAGGTGCTCAAGTTTCATTTCTTTTTGGACATAGCTGTCCAATTCTCCCAACACCTTTTTGTTGAAAAGGCTATTTTTGCTCCATTTTACGTTGCTGCCCCTTTTGTCAAATATTAATTGACCATAAAGACTTGGGTTTATTTCTGAGCTTGCTGTTGTATTCCACTGGTCCATGTGCCTGTTTTTATGCCAGTACCAGGCTGTTTTGATTACAGTGGCCTTGTAATACAGTTTGGTATCAGGTATTGTGATCCCTCCTAATTTGCACTTTTTTCTCAAGATTGCTGCAGCTATTTGAGGTACTTTATGGTTCCATGTAAATTTTTGAAGTGTTTGTTCTATGTCTGTGAAATATGCCATTGGTACTTTAATAGGTATTGCATTGAATCTATAAATTGCTTTGGGAAATATGGACATATTGATGATATTAACTCTTCTGATCCGTGAACATGGTATATGTTTCCGTTTGTTTGTGTTTTCCTTGATTTCTTTCTTCAGTGCTGTGTAGTTTTCTGCATACACGTTTCTTACTTCCTCGGTTAGGTTTATTCCTAGGTGTTTTATTTTTCTTTTTGCTATATCGAATGAGATTTTTTTCTTGATTTCTGCTTCTGCTGTTTCACTGTTGGTATACAAAAATGCCTTTGGTTTCTGAATATTGACTGTGTATCCAGCTGTTTGGCCAAATTCATTTATTAGGTCAAGGAGCTTTTAGGCTGAGTCTATAGGATTTTCTAGGTACACTATCAAGTCATCTGCAAACAATGATAGTTTTGTGTCCTCCTTTCCAAGTTGGATGCCTTTTATTTCCTTTTCTTGTCTAATCACTGTGGCTAAGACTTCCAATACTATATTGAATAGAAGTGGTGAAAGTGGACAGCCTTATCTTGTTCCTGATCTTAGTGGAAAAGATTTTAGTTTTTGCCCATTGAGTATGATAGTGGCTGTAGGTCTCACATATATGGCCTTTATTATGTTGAGGAATGCTCCCTCTATTCCCACTTTGCTGAGTGCTTTTATCATAAACGGGTGTTGTACCTTATCAAATGCTCTTTCCACATCTATTGATATCATCATGTGATTTTTATGTTTCCTTTGTTTATGTGATGAATTACATTTACTGATTTGTGAATGTTAAACAATCCTTGCATACCAAGTGGGATGAATCCCACTTGGTCCTGGTGTATGATCTTTTTAATGTATTGCTGGATGCGGTTTGCCAATATTTTGTTGAGGTTTTTATCATCTATGTTCATCATCGATATTGGCCTGAAGTTCTCCTTCTTTGTTGTGTCTTTATCTGGTTTTGGGATTAGGATGATGCTGGCTTCACAAAATAGTTTGGGAGTCTTCCATTATTTTGGATTTTTTTCAAATAATCTGTGAAGGATAGGGGTTAGCTCTTCCTTAAATGCTTTGTAATATTCTGTGAAACCATCTGGTCCAAAAACCATCTGGCTTTTGTGTGTTGGGAGTTTTTTTTGATTACTGCTTCAATTTCATCAGCTGTTATTGGTCTGTTCAGGCTTTCTGCTTCTTCATTGAGTTTTGGAAGATTATATTTTTCTAGAAACTTGTCCATTTCACCTAGTTTTTCAAATTTCTTGGCATACAGTTCTTATAGTAATTTCTTACAATCCTTTGTATTTCTGTGGTATCAGTTGTAATCTCTCCTCTTTCATTTCTGATTGTGTTTATTTGAGTCTTCTCTCTTTTTTTCTTGATGACCCTGCTCAAAGGCTTGTCGATTTTGTTTATCTTTTCAAAGAACCAGCTCCTGGTTTCATTGATCCTTAGAATTGTGCTTTTAGTGTCTACGGCAATTAATTCTACTCTGATCTTGGTTATTTCCTTCCTTCTACTTGCTCTGGGCTGTCTTCGTTGGTGATCCTCGAGTTCTTGTAGGCATAGGGTTAGGTTGTTTGTTTGAAATGTTTCTACCTTTTTTTATGTAGGCCTGTTTCACTATGAACTTCTCTCTGAGGACTGCCTTCACTGTATCCCCTAAGTTTTGGGTTAATGTGAGTTCATTATCATTTGTTTCCAGAAACTTTTTTATTTCTTCCCTAATGTCATTCTTGACCCATTCATTGTTTAATAGCATGCTATTCAATCTCCGTGATTTTGAGGGTTTTGGGTTTTTCTCCTTGGGGTTGGTTTGTAAGTTCAGTCCTTTGTGGTCAGAGAAAATGCTTGGTATGATTTCAATTTTCTTGAATTTGTTGAGGCTTGTTTTGTGTCCTATCATGTGCTCTGTCTTTGAAAATCTTCCATGTGCATTTGAAAAGAATGTGTATTTAGTTTCTTTGGGATGAAGGGCCCTATATATATCACTTAAGTCCATTTCCTCTAGAGTGTTGTTCAATGCCACAATATCTTTGTTGATATTTTGTTTGGAAGATATGTCCATTTTTGACAGTGGGGTGTTAACATCCCCTACTAAAATTGTGTCACTGTCAATATCTTTCTTGACGTCCTCTAAGATTTTCTTGATGTATTTAGGTGCTCCTATGTTGCGTGCATATATATTTACATTGTTTATGTCTTCCTGATGGATTCTTACCTTGATTATTATGAAGTGATCTTCCAGCTCTCTCTTTATGGCTCTTCTTTTGAAGTCTATTTTGTCTGATATGAGTATTGCTACCCGGCTTTTTTTTCCTGTCCATTTGCTGGGAAAATTTGTTTCCAGCCCTTCACTTTGAGTGTCCGTAAGTCTTTTGTCCTGAGGTGAGTCATGCTTTCTTATTCATTCAGCTATGCTATGTCTTTTGATTGGAGTATTTAAACCATTTACATTTAAGGTTATTATTGATAGGTATTTATTCATTGCCGTTTTTGTACCTGTGTTCCTCTCTTTCTCTTTCTTGCTCTCTGTCTTTTCCTTCCTTTCCTTAAAGCAGTCCCTTTAGTATCTCTTGCAGTACTGGTTTGGTAGAGGTGTATTCTTTTAGACTTCTTTTGTCTGGAAAATTCCTTATTTGGCTTTCTATCTTGATTGAAAGCCTTGCTGGATAAAGTTGTCTTGGTTGCAGGCCTTTGGTTTTCATTGCATGGAATATTTCTTGCCATTGTTTTCTGGCTTGGAGTGTTTCCATTGAGAAGTCAGCTGCTAACCTTATTGGGGCTTCCTTGTATCTTACTTCCTTTTTCTCCCTTGCTGCCTTTAGGATTTTCTCTTTGTCTTGAAATTTTGCCATTTTAATTATGATGTGTCTTGATGTGGGCCTGCTTGGGTTCCTCTTGATTGGGACTCTTTGTGTTTCCTGGATTTGTGTGACTTTTTCTCTCATCAGATTAGGGAAGTTTTCCACTATTGCATTTTCAAACAGGTTTTCTATCCCTTGCTCTTCTTCTTCTCCTTTTGATATCCCTATTATATGGATATTATTACTTTTCATGTTGTCTTAATCCTTCTTCATTCTTTCTGAGCCTCTTCCTTTTCTTGCTCTTTCTGGGTGTTTTTTTCTATTTTGTCCTCTGACTTGCTGATTCGATCTTCTGCTTCATCAATTCTGCTCTTCCTTCCTTCTACTATGTTCTTCAGTTCAGAAATTATATTCTTCATTTCCTCTTGACCCTTGTTGATAATTTCTATTTCCTTTTTTATGTTGATATAGTTTCCAGTGAGTTCATTGTAGCTTTCCTGTAGTGTCTGGTAGCTCATTGAGAGCTCATGGAGCTTCCTGACAACCATTGCTTTGAACTCAATATCTGATAGTTGAGTTGCCTCGGTTTCATTTAGCATTCTTTCGGTAGCTTCCTCTTTTCCTTTCATTTGGGGATTGTTTCTTTGTCTTCCCATTGTTTGTGAGACTGTTCTTGTTAGCCTCAACTTCTTGAATTGATCTGTTCTGGCTTCCTGGGTTTATGGTGTAAATTTCTGTGGTAGAATTTCTGTGAGGTTCAATGGTGCAGTCTCCTTTGGGTATACTGTTATTTACAGCTTCCACCCTCTCAGGTGATGGGATGCCTTATTTTGGGGACCAACTCTGTTGTTTTCACAGCTCCAGGTTTTTTGTTTTTTTTTTTGTCTCACTCACGGGTATTTAAAAAGAGAAAAGAGGGGAAAAATAAAAAAGAAGAAGAAAGAAAAAACAGAGGAAGGAAGAAGAAATAAAATTGGAAATAAAGGAAGAGGGAATAAAAGAAGAAAGAAGTAAAGAGAGACAAAAGGAGTTGAGGGGTAAAAAAGAAGATACAAACAATAAAGAAATAATGATTACAAACAATTATATAAACAGACAAACACACACACACACACACACACACACACACACACACAAAAGCAAAAAAAAAAAAAAAAGACCAAAAAAAAAAAAAAACCCAAAAAACAAAAAGAAACAAACAAACAAAAAAGAACACCAAACAAAAAACTCTTGCTGTTTTGAAACTTGCCGAGCTGGTTTTTCTGGTCTTGCTGGCTGCAATAGCCAAGGGGTGACAGTATTGCTTTTCTCTGTGTTCAGTACTCAGTCACCTTTGGGCTACTCTCCCCAGAGCTAGTCTGGTGCCTCTCCACACAATGTCTCAGGCATGTGTTCTGTGCCTTCTGGAGTGCGCACACTTTCCCGAATTTATGGGTGTGAGCTCTGGTCTCTGGACACACAGCCTTCTCTGTTGGCCCCTACGTAGCTTTCTGCGGTGGCACAGGCACCTATGTTCCCATGGCCTTTTGTGTTCATGCAGGCGACTATGGACCCACAGTCATCTCCAGTGGCTTGGGGCCTTTGATCCCGTGGCCCTCTCATGTGTGCGCCTATGGTCCCGCAGCCATCTGAGGTCACGCACGTAGGCAACTATGGTCCCACGGCTGTCTCCAGTGGTGCAGGCCTATGATCCTGTGGCCATCAGTGGTCACGTGTGGGCATTTATTGTCATGCAGCCATCTCCATTCACATGCACAGCTGTCTGCAGTCACAAGGCGACCGAGATCGTTCAGCCCGTTTCAGCGGTTGACCCAGCTCCCTCCCTAGAGCCCTGGGGCAGGCCTAGCAAGCACTGGGCCAGAGCCTATGCCACCCTGGTCTCCGTGCTGATCCCTGGGCTCCTATTGTTCTGAAGTACTCTCCTTACTGACTGGTTTTTCAATGCCCGCTACAATTTTCGATCTCCTGTTCTCAAATATGCTGTGTTACTGTTTCTTGTCTGCTCTGTTCTTCTGTAGATCAGCCAGGTTTTTCTCCCATGTATGGGGGAAGTGGAATCTGCTCCCTCCTACTGCGCCACCATCTTCCTTCAGCAAATATTTTATTTTTGTAAATACTTTTGCTACAAACTCTCATATTTCTTCATTTCATGTGTCAGTACACTACTCATACCTCACTACATCTGAGACTGAGAAAAAAGAAACATGAGATCGACCTGTCATTGGGAGCTGGCCTAAATGATGACAGGAGAATGGGTTCTTGCGAAATGTAACTAAGCATGAAGCCTGAACAAATTTCATTTATCGTAAGCCAAGATACTGATCTAATGCCTACATCTAGATCAAAGTTAGAGAAAATAATGCTAGATCATTTAAATTACAAAAACTAGCATTAAACTTGAGGCAAAAAATCGAAAATGCTATTATACAACACTAAGTAATGACATTAATCTTCTTCTTTCTAATTTAAACCCAATGTCCAGTTGTCTGACAACTGTACGTGAACAACAATAAAAAATAAATAAACCCAATAATCACTAATAACTATGCTCTTCTCCTAGAACTCCAGGAGAGCCTGTCCCTAGCTCCCTCCAGTTCCCTCTGCCAGTCATCTCCCATACTTCACTGAGGTGGAGTTTCACAAAGATGTGGAGTAATTAAACTTCATTGCTTCCTAATTTCAGCTTTGCCTGCTTAACAAACCTCTTTAGTCGCTATGTCTCTGCCCTAAACCAGTCTCTCCTTGAAGCCTTTGGTCTCAGATTCCTCCCTCCCCCATCATTATGTACCTGAATTTTATTCCTTCTTCATTTAATTCTTTTCCTCATACTACACACATGGTAAAATAGCCACTTCTTAGATAAACTCTTCCTTGCTGGATCCTGAACTATACTCTAGTGTCCCTTTTCTTTTCTTTCTCATTCAATGCTGTTTAATTATTTAGTAGAGGTTATTGAGCATTTAGTAGGCACAAGCACCATGCTAAACTTTATAACTCTATAATTAAAATGTTATTCTTTTTCAGACTAAAAACTCACATATGTTTTAAGTTATAGAATTATAGCAATGAATAAAGAATAAAATAAAAATTACAAGAAATCTTATTCCCTTACTAAACACTGTCTATCCTGATTATCAGTCAGCCATTGGTCTATAGCTACACATTGATCATGATGTACTTTCAATATAGATACAGAATAATACAAAGTGTGCCTTATAAGGTACATACCTTTACTTTTTTAAATTTTTATTTTAATTGTTGTTCTTGTACAGTTTTCTGTCTTTTACTCCCACCTCAGTCCTCCCCACCTCCCTCCCATTTCCACCTCCCATAGTTTTTGTCCATGTGTCCTTTATACTTGTTACTCTAAACCCTTCTCCTTTTCCCCTGAAATTCCCTCCCCTCTCCCCTCTGGCGACTGTCAGCCTGTTCTCAATTTCAGTGTCTTTGGTTATATTATGCTTGTTTGTTTTGTTGATTAGGTTCCTGTTAAAGGTGATTAAATTAAATTAAATTAAATTAAAACCACAATGAGATACCACTTGACACTGGTCAGAATGGCCATCATAAACAAAGCAACAAACAGGAAGTGTTGGAGAGGATGTGGAGAAAAGGGGACCCTAGTGCACTGTTGGTGGGACTGCAGACTGGTACAACCATTATGGAAAACAGTGTGGAATTTTCTAAGAAAACTAAAAATGGATCTACCTTTTGACCCAGCAATTCCACTGTTTGGATTATTTCCTAAGAACCCTGAAACACCAATTCATACCTTTCCCTTTTATAGAAAGTTTGTATTATGAGATGTTTTTCATTCTCTTTAATATCACTTATTTTTACATTTACATGTTATTTTTATTTAATCTTTATTGTATTTTTTCCATTACTATTTAGTCCCCATATACCCTCATCCCCCCAGCAATCACCACACTGTTGGAAAGCACAATTAGTGCCAATTCCATAGTGTTCCATGTGACCTGGATGCCTGGCTGGTTACCAAAGTTTCATGCTCTTAGATTGAAGATCCATTTAGTAAAGTTGGTCTGAGATATGGCTGCCCAGATAGGATTATGCCTTTATTAATATAGGACCATGTTGCTAGTTCTCATTAATAATGGTGTGTTACCTCTAGGCCACAAAGAAGTTAGGAAGTAAGAATTCTTCAAGCTCTTTAACTTCCCTCATCTGGTGACTTGATATCAATGACCAAAGTCTCTTTGGAAGCTATGTGGTAAAGAATGGCAAAGCCTCTATCAAACTAGGGCCACTAATGACTCCACATAGTAGATAACCATCCTACTTACCCTACAGACAGCTAAATTTTACCTAGTGAGAAAATAAAAGTTTATGTGATTAAGCCATTGAGATATGGGGGGTTATTTCTTATATTAACTAGTATTACTTATAACTAATCCAGAAACTAGTACTTTAAAGTGGGCGCTGCCATTGAAGGTGAAACAATGGAGACCCAAGTTATGCTTTGGCAAACTATTTGGTTATATTTTTCAATAAAGTGTAAGGACAATCAGTTTGACTGTAGCTCTAGGGAAAAGGTTAACAAATAGAATATACTGATTGTATGCAGACTGTTGGTTTCCTGGGGCTGCCACCAACTGGGCACTTACAACAACAGAAATTTATTCTCTTACAGTTGCAAAGCCTAGACATCATAAATCAAAGTACTGACAAGGTCATGCTCCCTTCTTTTGAGGGCTCTGGGAAGACACCATCTCTGCGTCATCCACTTCCTGGCGTTGGTCACACTCTTGCATGCCCTTTGATTTCCAGTTGTGTCACTCCAGTCTCTGCCTATGTTTTCACAAGGCTGTTCCCCCTGTGTATGTGTATGTTTCTCTGAAAATCACTCTCTTTTCATACAGATACCAGTCACTGGAGTTAAGGTCCACATTAATCCAGTACAAACTCATCCTAACTTGATGCCATCTGCAAAGACTCTATATCCAAATAAGGTCACATTCATAGGTACCAGGAGTACAATTGAATCACAAAATAAACACTGAAAAATTATAGGAGATCAAGCAAAATATGCTTATTTGTAGGCAAAATTGAAAGGAGATAGATAGTTTGTTGTTTTTTCAAAAGCCGGACTGACTGGGAACACCTTACATATTTAACATGTAGAGACTCAGGCTACCAGGGTAGGAGGAGTAGATTCTACATGTAGGAATGCTACACCTGGCAATTTATTCCAAAGGTGGCTGTGGCACTGATGGCTGGCTGTGCACAAGATATTAGGGTCCTTGTCAACAACAACAATAACAACAACAACAACAACAACAACAATAGCAAAAACCTGTTGCTGAGACATAACTGTTGCAGGTGGGAAAAGAAGGGATGTATTTTACCTCCACCTGGTTAATGAGGGACTGTGACTTCTTCATTCTTCTTCCTCCATCTTCTGACAAAATGTCCATATCATGATCTTGGGTTCAACACTTGAATAGACTCTGTCAGCCTGTATCCTTTAATACTTGGATGGAGAAATAAACTCGTATTTTGTGAAGCCATTCAAATTTCAGAGTTTATTGGTGTGGCAACGAAACATTTTACCTTAGCCAACATGTTAGATATTTCTTAATTTATATGAAATGCCCTCAATGGTTAGGGATTTTAGATGTTCTTAGCTTTCCACTGTTAAAATGTTTATGATGTTTTATATATATCCCTGCTTATTTCTTTAGGATACATTCCTAAATATGAAATTGGAAAGTTGTGAGAAGCTATCAATATCTGTAACCCTACAAAAATATTTCAATTTATAGTTATTTCTGTCATAATTGTATGATAGTACTATATTTCCACAACATACTTTGAAAAAAGTTGCTAAATTGACAGAAAAAATCATATTTCAAGTGAATTTTGAAGTTCAGTCTGTGTGTCACTATCACTCAGTCTCTTTCCAGTCACTTCTGAACCCATTACAATTCAACTTTCACCCCATAGAGCAAGTGAAAAGTTTTTGATAGCCTCTAATGACTTCTTGGCTATCAAACCAAATAGGCATATTTAATTTTTGGTCCTATTTTAACTTTTTATACTACTTCAAAAAGTTAAACACAGACTTTTTCTTCATTGTTATGCCCTTCATTTTTGTCTTCAGCTATTATTATTATTACTATCATTAGTAGTAGTAGTAGTAGTAGTAGTAGTATTTCAATGTTTGTGCCCATCCTGTTTGAGTTCTTTTTCTTGACCTTCTTTGCCTCATCCCTGCATGATGTAGTTGCTTGCTGTTCTGTCTTTGTCCTTGGCCGTTATGTTTTCTACCTCCACCCATGCTCCCAAACCTACCTCTGTATGCTGATGGATTTCATATCCATGTGGTTAGCTTGACCTCTCACGGATTCTGTGTCAGACTTCTTGGGGACAGTCCGTACCTAGATATCCCTAGAGACTTCAAACTAAGCAGAACTGAATTCATTATTTCTTTTTCCTTCAAATCTGTGCTATTTTCTTTATTTCTTATATGTATTGGTTGTTCCGCTATTCACTCATTCCCCTAGGCTATTGGAGTCATTCAATCTTCTTAAATATTCATATTCAACTTCATTTGAGTTTCCCATATTTTTTATCCACATTGTGTGACCCATGTTTAGCTAGCCATCACTTAGAACATAACTTCTTTTGGATTTCCCTCTTTTGTCACTTCCCCATAACTTCATTCTCTAATTAGCCTCATAATGATGTTTCTAAAACAGTGTCATTGCTCATATTATTAAAGCTCTGTCCTCTTTTGTTAGCATACAGAATAAAGCCCAATACTCTTATTCAATGCAAGGTCCTGTAGGTTTATAGTTTCTTTCTTTTTTAATTTTTATTTTAATTGTTGATCTTGTACAGTTTTCTGTCTTTTACTCCCACCCCAGCCCACCACCCTAGCTCTCCCCACCTCCCTCCCATTTCCACCCCCATAGTTTTTGTTCATGTGTCCTTTATAGTTTCATCCCACAATCCATAGCACCCCTAGTCCAGGACATAATGCTCTTTGCTCCTAAGTTTGGTCTATTCACATGATATTTCATGGTGGTGCAGTTGTGCATATACTTTTTCTGGATGGAAGTCCATTCTTTTCCTCCTCCTCCTTCTTCTTCTTTGATGACTACTACCACTATTATTATTACTATGTTTTGTGAACTCATAGTTATTCAATAAATTTCACTCACTGGTCAGTTGCACTGTGAGGTTTCTTTCTATTGTATATTAATTTTTATCTATGCTTCTATTGTTGCCTAGATCACACTGTGTTGTTTTTAATCTGATTGTCCCTCTGAACAAAGACCTGTATCCAAGGAATGAAGGACAGTTCTGCCATATATTTAGCATGTTGTACATATTTGTTGAAGTAAAAAAAGCTCAAGTCAATAAAGATTAAAGACCAATACTCTGTTGCATAGAACTTTCATTTCAATGCGGGTCTCGTACATTTTTGTGAATCTAGGTTTTTCCTAATTCCTTAACCAGAAAAAATTTATTAGGAAATGCATGTATAAAAAAAATAGAACCCTTTTAGTCAATTTCACTGTCATTTAATCAGTTAAGTCTCAGACACAGTGGGTGGGAGGCAAAGAGAGAGAATGATAAACATCACACAATCAAAATGTCAGTATTTGGAGGAAACAGAGTCATGGAGAGTTTTCTTTTAAATTATTTTGCCTAAATTACTATGTGGTAAGTGATCAAGTGAGGATTAGGACTCAGACACTAGAGCTTTGCTCTTAGCTGCTGCACTTAGTGGCCATTGTATGGGAAGAAGTTGCTGAGATTGTGCTTGGAAGGCTCTCACAAAGTCTAAAGGATCTGAACATGGAAAATCTGAGACATTTTTCAAGCAGGATTGTGAAAAAATGGTGGAATGTTGAGGAGATGGTAGCCACCTATCATATAGCTCCAGTGACCCCCCTCCTGGGATTGGCACCCTGTTCCCTATTGTCATGATTCCAAAAACAAAACAAAACAAAACAAAACAAAACAAAACAAAAAACACATGCTTTCTATTTCTCCTCACTATTCCCCTGTGCTTGTTTTAGGGGAGAAAGGATTTGGGTATAGCTACTGGTAGCCTCAGGCCACCAATCTGTGATGGCCACCAAATTCTGCCTACGATTGCTGAGAAAGTTTGGAAGTTGGTTTTGCCTCAGCTGAGTCCTGAGATGACTGTGGCCCTGGCTGACATTTGATCACAGTGTTGTGGGAAACCTTTAGTAGAACACCAGGTGAAGCCATGTCCAGATGCCTGAGCACAGGAACTGTGAGATGAGAAGAGCACATTGTTTAGGCTACTAATTTGTATTGCAACAAGAGGTAACTAATACAGAGAATAAGAAAATAACATACATTATATGCTAATATTCCTGAAGTTTAACTTTAAAATTTGTGACTATTTTTGTGTGAAATATAAATGTTTGTTAAATTGAGATTTTTTTTTAAAAATGGAGACATTATTGTTTTCATAAGATCTTTCTTTTTAAGACCATAAATTATACATTGCAAATAAGAAGGAATGCCTACAGAAATAAATGCCTAAGAAAATAATGCAATTAAAGCAAGAGATTCTATGAAACATATATATAGTGAGATATATCAATACTCTTATACTTTCCCGATGACCTCAATTATTTGTTCAAATGCGGGGGCCCCTGTCCTGGATGCCAGATGTGGGGGGGGCTCCTCCCTCAGAGCCCCATCCCTCCATCACAGATGAAAGTAAAAACTACCAAGACATTTCTGCTTGGGGAGGAAAGGGGTCAAACTCTCAGAGGAGAATGACCCAGAGCCCCTTCCTCACTAGGCTTTTATTGGGTTCCAATACACAGGAATACAAGTTTAACATGTCAAACAAATCTGAGGGCTTAATCTGAGCCAGTGTTTGTCAGGAAAGGGGGTTGCCAAACTTTGGGAGATATACTCATTTCCTTCTGGGACCCTTATCACCTAAGGGAGAGCACTCTTAGCAAAGCAGATTTCACAGGTCTTTAGGAATTCTTTCTTATGCCCGATCACCCAGGGAGCTGTCCTGGCCAGGACAGGGTTGCACCGCTCACCCCCTCAGTTTCAGGCTTTAAGTCTTTTAGGAAGCAGGAGACTCCCAGATGGAAATGAGGACTCGGGCTATGTCAGAATAGCTGGGGGCGGGGGTCCATCACATCCTCTTTGCTGCAGCCCCCAGTCCTTCCATGAGGCCTCCCAAGTGGTTGCGTCTGGCTTAGGTTTCCCCTCCCATGAGGAGTCTTACCCGTCATTGACTGCCATCCAAGCATTGGGGCCAGAGATGAATGAGGCAGAAGAAGTGCTCCTGCCAGGGAGATAAGCTTTGTCTCCTTAGTAGGTCACGTCCTTGTGACAGAACAGACCCAGATGAAGTGGGTCCCTTGGGCTCTTACACAGCCCACCATGGGGTGAAGGTTACAACTCCTGAAACCAGGCTGAACGGTCCACAACATTCAAATAAACCATGGTGTATATATGTATATACGTATGTATGTATACACACACACACATACACACACGTATACATGATAGATATATGTGTATACACATATACACATCTATGTGTGTGCATATGTATACACCTTTATTTTAATGTATTATGTTTTTACTTTAGTTTATTTTTCAATTACAGTTTATTTTAAATATTATTTTGTATTGGTTTCAGGTATACCAATCAGGTATTGTTTCTAATCTGCACAGTGATTAGACAACCATATAGTTTCTTTTCTCTTTTCAAAGGAACAAGTACTTTCATTTTTATTTTTTTTAAGATTTTATTTATTTATATTTTTAGAGAGGGGGAAGGGAGGGATAAAGGAAGGGAGAGAAACATCAATGTGTGAGTGACACATTGATTGGTTGCCTCTCTCATGCCCCCAACTTGGGACTTGGCCTGTAATCCAGTCATGTCCCTTGACTGGGAATCTAACCAGTGACCTTTTGGCAGGCTGGCACTCATTCCACTGAGCCACACAAGCTGGGCCCAATCATAGTCTTCAAAGTGTTCCCCCAATATTGTTAGGACTCACCTGACACTACACATAGTTATCACATTATTGACTATATTGCCTGTGCTGTACTTGACAATCCCATGGCTATTTGGTAATGAACATTTGTACTTAATCCCTTCACTTCTTTCATCCTTCCAACGCCCCTCCTGTATGGCAACCATCAGTTGGAGTCATACTCTCTGTGTCTAGGAGTCTGTTTCACTTTTGTTTGTTCATTTATTTTGTTCTTGAGATTCAAATATATATAAGATAATATGGTATTTGTCTTTTTCTGACTGACTTATTTTACTTAACATAATGCCCTCCAAGTCCATTCATGCTATGGCAAATGGTAAGGTTTCACTCATTTTTTATGGCTGAATACTATTCCATTATATATCTTCCATATATTCCACATATTTCATATATTCCATATAAATCTATCTATATATAGCTTTTTATGTATATAAATATACATAGCTATATATATATATATATATATATATATATATATATATATATATATGATCTCACAGCTTTTTTATCCATTGCTATTTATGGGCATTTGAGTTGTTTCCATAGTTTGGCTATTGTAAATAATACTATAATGAACATAGGGTTGCATACATACTTTTGATACTGTTTTGGGTTTCTTCAGATATATATCCAGAAGTGGTATTGCTGAGTTATAAGGCAGTTTCACTTTTAATTTTTTGAGAAACCTCCATATTGTTTACCACAGTGAATACTCCAATCTATGTTCCCACTAACAGTGCATGAGGATTTCCTTTTCTCCATATGCTACCTGACCTTTGTCATTTGTGGATTTATTGGTGATAGTCATTCTGAAAGGCTTGAGGTAATATTGTATTATAGTTTTAATTTAGATTTCTCTGATAATAAGTGACATGGAGCATCTTTTCATATGTCTATTGGCCATCCGTATGTCCTCTTTGGAGAAGTGTTTATTCAGGTCTTTGGTACAATTTTTAATTGGATAACTTGTTTTTGGTGGAGTTTTTTTGATGTTGAGTAGTATGAGATCTTTATAAATTTTAAATATTAACTTCTTAGAAGATATATCATTGGTGATAATCTTTCATTCAGTAGGTTGCCTTTTCATTTTTTCGATTGTTTCTTTTGCTGTGCAAAAACTTTTTGGTTTTGATATAGTCCCATATGTTCATTTGTTTTCCTGTTTCTCTTTCCCTAGAAGATATACCAGGAATGATATAAATAGGAGATATATGAAAGATTTCAACCCTTATATTTTCTTCTAATAGTTTTATGGTTTTGAGCTTTATATTTAAATTTTAATCCATTTTGAATTTGTTTTTTAATATGGCATAAAATGGTTGTCTAGTTTCATTTTTCCATGTTTCTGTCCAATTTCTCCAGTACCATTTACTGAAGAGAGCATGTTTACCCCATTGTATGTTCTTGCATCTTTATCAAATATTAATTGACTATGTAGGTGTGGGTTTATTTCTGGGCTCTCTATTCTGTTCCACTGATCTACATTCGTTTTTTTTGTGAGAGTGTCATGCTGTTTTGATTACTGCAGCCTTATAGTACAGTTTGATATCAGGTAGTGTGATACCTCTAGCTTCATTCTTCTTTCTCAAAGTTGCTGTGGCTATTTGATGTTATTTGTGGCTTTATATAAATTTTTGGATTATTTGTTCTAATTCTGTGAAAAATATCTTTTTTTTATAGAAATCACATTGAATCTATAGATTGCCTTGGGTAGTCTGGAAATTTTAATGATGTTAATTCTTCCTTACCATGAACATGGTATATACTTTCATTTATTTGTATCTTCTTCAATTTCTTCCTTTATTGTCATAATGTTTTGAGTTCAGATATTTTACCTCCTTAGTTAAATTTACTCCTAGGCATTTTACTTTTTGGTTTTGCAGTTGAAATATGATTGCTTTCTTAGTTTCCCTTTTGATAGTTAATCATTGGTGTATAAAAATGCAACTCATTTCTGAATAGTTGTATTCTGCTACTTTGCCGAATTCATTTACAGTTCTAGTAGTTCTTTGGTGTAGTCCTTAGGGTTTTATATATGCAGTGTCATGTCATTTGTAAGTATGATAGTTTTACTTTTTCCTTCCCAATTTGGATGCCTTTTATTTCTTGTCTGGTTGCTGTAGCTAGGACTTCTAGTAATATGTTGAATAAGAGTGGTGAGAGCAGACATCCTTGTTTTATTTTTTGAATAAGAGTGGTGAAAGCAGACACTTCAATTTTGTTTTGATGTTTTTTTCTTTTTTTTACCCCTTGAGTATAACATTGGCTCTGGATTTGTCATATATGGCCTTTATTATGTTGGTTTTTTTCCCCTTTATTCACACATTTCTGAATTTTTAACATAAATGGGTACTGGACATTGTCAAATATTTTTCTGAATCTATTGATATGATCATATATAATTTTTATTCTTCACTTCGTTTATGTAATTTATCACAGTAGTTGATTTGTGAATATTGTACCAACCTTGCATAACCAGAATAAATCCCACTTGATCATGGTGTATGATCTTTTCAATATATTGCTGAACTAAGTTTTCTTGTTTTATCTTTTTTTAACTTTATTATTGTCCAAAGAACAGTTTTCTACCTGATCCCCCACCTGTCTACCCCACCCCAGCCATCGCCACCTCCCTCCCCTGATTCCACAAAAATGAATTCAGTTTTCTAATATTTTGTAGAGGATTTTGCTTGTGTTTATCAGGAATATTGGCCTATAGTTTTCATTCTTGTAGTGTCTTTATTTGGTTTTGGAAGTAGAAAAATGCTGCCATCATAAAATGAACTTGAGAGTCTTCCTTCTTCTTCAATTTTTTGGAATCATTTGAGACAGATAAATGTCATTTTTTGATTGTTTGGTAAAATCTTCCCATGGACCCATCCAGTCCAGGACTTTTGTCTGCTGGGAACTTTTTGATTATTGCTTTGATTCCATTAGCTGTAATCAGTCTATTTAGATTTTCTGTTTCTTAATATTTTTTATTTTCTTTTTTTAAAAGATTTTATTTATTTATTTCAGAGATATGGGGAAGGGAGGGAGAAAGAGAGGGAGTGAAACATCAGTGTATGGTTACCTCTAGTGCACCCCATACTGGGGATATGGCCTGCAACCTAGGCATGTGCCCTGACTGGGAATCAAACCAGCGATGCTTTGGTTCACAGGCCTGTGCTCAATCCACTGAGCTACACCAGCCAGGGTGTTGTTGTTGTTGTTGTTGTTTTTTTTTCTTACTGAATTTTTTTGTGGTGATATTGATTAATAAAATTATATAGATTTCAAGTGCACAATTTTATAACACACTATATATATAGTACTGTGTATTCCACCACCAAAAGTCAAGTCTCCTTCCATCACCATTTATTCACTTTACCCTTTTTTACCTCTCCTGACCCCCTTTCTCTCCTGTAATCACCATACTGTTATTTGTGTCTATGAAATTTTTTGTTCAATCCCATAACCTTTTCACCTAGCCCCATCACTCCTCTACTCTGATAGCTGTCAGTTTTCTGTATCTATTTATCTGTTTCTATTTTGTTTGTTAGTTTATTTTGTTCATTAGATTGCACATATAAGGACAATCATATATTTATCTTTCTCTGACTAGCTTATGTCACTTAGCATAACACTGTCCAAGTCAATCAATGCTGTCCAAAAAGTAAGATAGCCTCTCTCTATATAGCAGAGTAGCCTTCCATCATGTAAATTTTCCATAGATTTCTTCTTTTTTTCCCTCACTGGAGGACATGCTTATTGATTCTAGAGAAAGGGGAAGGAAAGGAAAGAGAGAGAGGGAGAGAAACATAGATACAGGAGAGAAACATAGATTGGCTATCTCTCACATATGTCCCAGCCAGGGACTGAACCCACAACCTGGATAAGCACCCTGACCAGGAATCGAAACTGTGACCTTCTGCTTCACCAGATGATGCTCTAACCAACTGAGCCACACAGGCCAGGGCAATGTACCACAGCTCTTTTATCCACTCATCTATTGATGGACACAGGCTACTTTCAAATCTTGGATATTATAAAGAACACTACAATAAACATAGCAGTACATATTTTCTTTTGAATAAGTGTTTATGTGTTTCATTTCATTTTGTTTTGTTTTATATAATCCCAGAAGTAGAATTCCTTGGTCACAAATCAGCTCCTTTTTTACTTTTTTGTGGAAACTAGATACTGTTTTCCATAGTGGCTGCATCAATCTGCATTTCCACAAGGACACCATTTTCCCCGTATCCTCACAAACACTTGTTATTTGTTGATTTATTAAAGATAGGCATTCTGACAAGCATTAGTGATATCTCATTGTAGTTTTAATTTGAATCTCTCTGATGATTATCAATGTTGAGTATTTTTTATATGCCTGTTGGCATACTGTATGCCCTCTTTGGGGAAGTGTCAGTTCAGGTCCTTTGCCCATTTTTTAATTGGATTCTTTGTCTTTTTGGTATTAAGTTGTATATGTTCTTTATAAATTTTGGATATTAACCCATTGTCAGATGCATCGTTGACAAATACATTTTTCCATTTACTAGGCTGTCTTTACATTTTTTGATGGTTTCCTTTGCTGTGCAAAGATATTTTAGTTTGATATAGCCCCTTTTGTTTATTTTTTTCTTTTGTTTTCCTTGCCCAAGTAGATATATTAGACAAAATACTATTACGAGAAATGTCTGAGATGTTACTTGTGTGGGGCACCATCCGCAGAGCCCCCCATCTGTCACGGATGAAAATAAAACTACCAAGACATGATCTGCTTAGGGAGGAGAGGTGATCAAACTCTCAAAGGAGAATGACCCAGAGCCCTTTCCTCCCTAGGCTTTTATTGGGTTCAAATACACAGGAATACAGGTATGTCAGGCAGCAAGGATCAAACAATGGTTAACATTTCAAAGAAATCTGAGGGCTTAATCTGAGTCAGTATCTGTCCAGAAAGGGGGTTGCCAAACTTTGGGAGACATACCCATTTCCTCCTTGAACCTTATCATTTAAATGAGAGCACTCTTAGCAAACAAAGCAGGTTTCACAGGACTTTATGAATTCTTTCTTATGCCCTATCACCCAGGGAACCATTCTGGCTGGCACAGGGCTGCACCACTTGCCATCATATTTTCAGGCTTTAAGTTGATTAGGCCCTGGAAGCAAGAGATAAGCAAGACATCTCCCAGACAGAAATGGGGACTCGGGCTGTGTTAGAATAACCGGGGGGTGAGGGTCCATCAACCCTCTTTGCTGCAGCCCCCCAAGTCCTTCCATGAGGGCCTCCCAAGTGGTCGTGTCTGCCTTAGGTTGCCCCTCCCATGAGGAGTCTTACCCGTCATTGACTAACTGTCCAAGCATTGGGGCCAGAGATGGATGAGGCAGAAGCAGCGCTCCTGCCAGGGAGATAAGCTTTATCTCCTTGGTAGGTCACGTCCTCTTGCCAGAACAGACCCAGATGAAGTGGGTCCCTAGGCTCTTACTCAGCCCACCATGGGGTGAGGGTTACAACTCCTGAAATCAGGCTGAATGGTCTGCAACAGTTACTACCTATGTTTTTGACTAGAATTTTTATGGTTTTGAGACTTATATTTAATTCTCCAAACCACTTTAAGTTTATTCTTGTGTATGGTGTAAGGAGATGGCCTAATTTCCTTTTTTGTATGTATTTGTCCAATTTTTAAACACCATTTATAGAATAGACTGTCATTACCCCACTGTATGAGGGAGGACCCTAAAATGGAATTTATTTATTAAAAATTATATATTTAACTTTACATGTTTAAACTTTAGTCATCTTTAAAATACTTTCCATTTGATGCAATGCACCTATAGAGACATTTTTTTCCACTGCTCAAAACAGTTTTTGAACTCGTCATTTTGGATGCCGTTTAGTGCTTCTGCTACTTTTTGTTTCAGCTCCTCCACATCGCAAAATGCTTCCCTTTGAAGGTTTTCTCATCTGGGGAAATGAGAAAAAAGTCACTCAGGGCAAGACTGGGTGAATACAGAGGTTGGAGAACAAGGGGTCGTGCATTTTTGGTCAAACTTGCTGAACACTCAGCACAGTGTGGGAAGGTGCACTCATAAATCACCCATCATGAAATGTGCAAATATGTGTCTTCAAAAAAATTCACTGAAGCTGAATGCAGCCTCTCACAACAATGCTAGCTGGTACACTAATAACAGAGGGGTTCCTGGAATACTCACCTATTGGGGAAAACCTGTACTACAAGGGGCCCACCCTACAGAAGATAATTCATTTTTAGGATCCCCCCTCTTCTGTCCTTGCCTCCTTTGTCAAACATTAATTTAGTATAACATCATGTTTTTTATTTCTGGGCTCTCTATACTTTTCCATTGATTTATATGTTTGTTCTTATACCTCTATCATGCTATTTTGATTACTTGATCTTGTAATATATTTTGATATCAGGTAGCATGATTCATCCACCTTTGTTCTTTCTCAAGATTGCTGTTGACATTGAGGGTCTTTTGGACTTTATATACATGTATATACATTTATGAATCATTTGTTTTAGTTATGTGTCATATGTTATTAGTATCTTGATAGGAATTTCATTGAATATATAGATTGAATAATATGGGCAATTTAATTATGTTAATTCTACCTATCCATGACACAAACACAGTATATGTTTTTACTTATTTGTGTTTTCTTCATTTTCTTTCTTCAGTATTTTTTAAAAGTATATTTTATTGATTATGCTATTATAGTTGTCCCATTTTTTCCTCCCCTTTACTCCTCCCCACCCTGTACCACCTTCTCCTACCAGCATCTCCCCACCTTAATTTATGTCCATGGGTCATACATATAAGTTCTTTGGCTTCTCCATTTCCTATACTATTCTTAACCTCCCCTTGTCTATTTTGCACCTACCAATTATGCTTCTTATTCCCTGTACCTTTTCTGCCATTCTCCTCTCTTCCCCTTTACCACTGAAAACTTTCCATGTGATCTTCATTTCCGTCATTCTGTTCCTGTTCCAGTTGTTTGCTTAGTTTGTTTTTGTTTTTTAGGTTCAGTTACTGATAGCCGTGAGTTTCTTGTCATTTTACTGTTCATACTTTTGATCATCTTCTTTTTCTTAGATAAGTACCTTTAACATTTCTTATAATAAGCGCTTGTGGTGATGAACTCCTTTAACTTAACCTTATTTGGGAAGCACTTTATCTGCCCTTCCATTCTAAATGATAGAGAATCATTGGGTTAGATTCTCTATCCAATCATTTATTGGATACAGTAATCTTGGATGTTGGTCCTTGCCTTTCATGACTTCAAATACTACTTTCCAGCATCTTCTTGCCTTTAAGATTTCTTTTGAGAAATCAGCTGATAGTCTTATGGGAACTTCTTTGTAGGCAACTCCTTTTCTCTTGCTGCTTTTAAGATTCTCTCTTTGTCTTTAATCTTGGGTAACTTAATTATGATGTGTCTTGGTGTGTTCCTTCTTGGGTCCAATTTCTTTAGGGCTCTCTGAGCTTCCTGGACTTCCTAGAGGTCTATTTCCTTCATCAGATTAAGGAAAGTTTTGTTCATTATTTTTTTTTTTCAAAAAAATTTTCAGTTTCTTGCTCTTCCTCTTCTCCTTCTGGCACCCCTATGATTCTGATGCTGTAATGATTCAAGCTGTCCTGGAGATTCCTAAGCCTTTCCTCATAGTTTTATTTATTTTTTATTATTTCTGTTCTGGTTGAATGTTTATTTCTTCATTCTGTTCCAAATTAAAGTTTTGTGTCCCAGTTTCCTTCCCTTCACTGTTGGTTCCCTGTATATTTTTCTTCATTTCACTTTGCATAGCCTTCACTTATTCCTCTATTTTGCATCAATACCCAATCATTTCTGTGAGCATCCTTATCACTAGTGTTTTGACCTTTGCATCTGATAGGTTGTCCCTCTCCATGTTGCTTAGGGTTTTTTTTTTTCCCCTGAAGTTTCTATCTATTCTTTCATTTGGGCCATATTCTTTGTTTTGGAGTACCTATTACTGTAAGGGGTGGAACCTTAGGCATCGCCAGGATAGGGCAACCCACTTTGCTACATTGTGGTACTGTATATGGGGGAGAGGGAACAATGACACTTGCTTGGGTCTCCCCCACTTTCAGTCACTTCCCCTGCTACTCAGAAGCCAATTGCACCCTTCTGGTGCTAATTCAGTATCTCATATAATTTTCTAAGTAAAGGTATTTTATAACCTTGGTTAAATTTATAATAGATATTATTTTTGATGCAATTATAAATATAGTTTTCTTAATTTCATTTTTGATAGTTAATTATTGGTTTATAAAAATGAAACTGATTTTTTAATATTAACTTTGTATCCTGATAGATTACCAAATTGATTTATCAGTTCTAGCTGATAAGTCTTTAGGATTTTCTACATACAGTATCATGTCATCCACAAATAATGACAATTGTACTTCATCTTTTCAAATTTTGATCTTTTTTTCTGTTCTAATTGTTGCTGATAGGACTTCCAGTACTATATCGAAAAAGAGTGATTAAGCAGACATCCGTGACTTGTTCCTGATCTTAAAAGAAATGCTTTTTGTTTTTGCCCATTAAGTTTGGTTTTGCTGTGGGTTTCTCATATATAACCTTTATTATGTTGAGGTATGTTCCCTCTATTTCCACTTTGCTGAGAGTTTTTCTCATAAATGAGTATTGGATTTTTATCAAATGCTATTTCTACATCTGGTGATATGATCATGACTATTTTTAATAATTTTATTTTTTATTTTTTATTTATTTTTGTTCAGTTACAATTGTCCTGCATCTTTTCCCCATTGCTCATCCCTACCCAATTTCTACAATCCCAGCTACCCACCTCCCCCACCATTGGCCATGTCTGTGTGTCCTCTATTGGTGTTCCTTTGTTTGCTACCTCTTCCTCTTGTTTCCTCTGTTACCTTCCTCTCCTCCCCTCTGGTCACTGACCATTTTTTTTTTTTTTAATTTCCAAGTCTCTGGTTCTATTTTTGCCTATTTGTTTTGTTGATTAGTTTCCACGTATAGGTAAGATCATGTGACTTTTATCCTTAATTTAGTTTATGTGGTGTAACGGATAAATTGATTTATGAATATTGTACCATCCTTGCATCCTCTGAATAAATCCCACTCGATCTTGGTATGTGATCTTTTTAATGTATTCCTGAATTTAGTCTGCTCAGATTGTGTTGAGAATATTTGCATCTCTTTCATCAGGAACACTGGCTTATAATTTTTTTTTTGTTCTTTCTTTATCTGGTTTTGGAATTAAGATAATGCTGGCTTTGTTTAGTGAGCTTTGGGGTCCTCCTTCCTGTTGAACTTTTTAGAATGGTTTGAGAAGTACAGGTGTTAATTCTTCTTGAATGTTTGATAAAATTAACTATGAAATCATCTAGTCCAAGACATTTGTTTGTTGAGAATTTTTTATTACAGCTTTAATTTCTTTAGTTGTAATTGGCCTATTCAGATTTTCTGATTTTTCTTGATTCACTTTTGGAAGATTATAGGTTTCTAGGAATGCATTTTATTCATGTTGTCCAATTCATTGGCATATAATTGTTGGTAATATTTTTAATTCATTAAATCATTTTTATTATTCTGTCACAGTTATCCTAATTTTCCCTCTTTGCCTTCCTCTGCCTATCCCAGTCCCTGCTCCCACAGATAATTCCCACACTGTTGTCCATGTATGTGGGTCATTCATACATGTTCTTTGTCTAGTCTGTTCCTCTTCTTTTCAGCATTATCCTGCTCCCCTCCTTCTGATCACTTTCAGTCTTTATTTATAATTTTATTTGAATACTTTCTCTCTTTTTTTCTTGATGAGTCTGGTGAAACTTTAATCAATTCTATTTTTCTTTTCAAAGAACAAGTTCTTGATTTCATCAATCATTTGTATTTTTTGGACTCTATTTTTTATTTTTGTTCTGATGTTTATTATTTACTTTCTTCTACTCACATTGGGTTTTGTTTTTTTCTTCTAGTTCCTTTAATTGTAAAGTGAGGTTGTTTATTTTAGATTTTCTTTGTTTCTTGAGGTGGGCCTGTAATGCTATGAATTCCCCTCTTAAGTCTGCATCTGCTGTGTCTTATAGATTTTAAGTTGTGTTCTCATTTTTGTACCTTTTGATTTCTTCTTTGATCTTGTTATTGATCCATTCATGTATAGCAATTTGGTATTTAGCCTTCATGTACTTGCATATTTTTCAGGTTTTTTTCTTGTGTTTGATTTCTAGTTTCATGTGGGGGCCCCTGTCCTGGGTGCCAGATATGGGGGGGCTCCGCCCAAAGAGCCCCATCCCTCTGTCATGGATGAAAATAAAAACTACCAAGACACGATCTGCTTGGGGAGGAAAGGTGGTCAAACTCTCAGAGGAGAATGACCCAGAGCCCCTTCCTCACTGGGCTTTTATTGGGTTCCAATACACAGGAATACAGGTTTAACATTTCAAAGAAATCTGAGTCAATGTCTGTCCGGAAAGGGGGTTGCCAAACTTTGGGAGACATACTCATTTCCTCCTGGGACCCTTATCATTTAAATGAGAGCACTCTTAGCAAAGCAGGTTTCACAGGACTTTAGGAATTCTTTCTTATGCCTGATCACCCAGGGAACTGTCCTGGCTGGCACAGGGCTGCACCACTTGCCCTCACAGTTTCAGGCTTTAAGCCCATTAGGAAGCAGAAGACATCTCCCAGACGGAAATGAGGACTCAGGCTATGTCAGAATAGCCGGGGGGCGAGGGTCCATCACCCCCTCTTTGCTGCAGCCCCCAAGTCCTTCCATGAGGGCCTCCCAAGTGGTTGTGTCTGGCTTAGGTTTCCCCTCCCATGAGGAGTCTTACCCATCATTGACGAACCAACCAAGCATTGAGGCCAGAGATGGATGAGGCAGAAGCAGTGCTCCTGCCAGGGAGATAAGCTTTGTCTCCTTAGTAGGTCATGTCCTTGTGACAGAACAGACCCAGATGAAGTGGGTCCCTAAGCTCTTACACAGCCCACCATGGTGTGAGGGTTACAACTCCTGAAACCAGGCTGAATGGTCCGCAACAGTTTCCTACCACTATATTCATAGAAGATGATTGATGTGATTCCAATCTCTTTAAATTTACTGAGAGTTGTTTTGTGTCCTAACATATAGTCCCTCCTAGAAAGTGTTGTACACTTGAAAAGAATGTATATTCTTCTGTCTTGGGGAGAAATGCTCTGAAAATATCAATTAAATCCATCTTGTCTAATGTGTTACTTAAAGCCATCATTCCCTTGTTGAATTTTCTGTCTAGAAGTTCTGTCTATTAATGTCAATGCATTGTTAAAATTCTCTAATATGACTCTATTAACTGTTGATCTTTTTCTTCATAAATCAAGATTTGCTTTATTTATTTAGGTGCTATTATTTTGAGTGAATAAATGTTTACAAGGATTATATCCTCTTGATGGATTGCTCCCTTTATCATTATGCAGTGACCTTCTTTGTCTCTCATTATATTCTTTATGTCAAAGTATATTTAATCAGATATAGGTATTGCTACTCCACTGGTTTTTTTTATTTCCATTTTCATGAAATATTTTTTCCATGACCTGACTTTTACCTTCTGTGTATCTTTCATTCTGAAGTGGGTCTCTTATAGAAAACATATATATAGGTTTCATTTTCCTACCCATTCAGATGCGCTATGTCTTGATTGGAGCATTTAAGCCATTTACATTTAGAGTATTGACAGATATATATTTATTGCCACTTTATTATTTATAAGCATTTTTTTCTGTTTTGTTTCCTCTTCTTAAAGAAGACCCTTTACTATTTGTTATATTACTGGTTTAGTGATAATGAACTCCTTTACCTTCTTGTCTAGGAAGCTCTTTATTTCTTCTTTAATTTTAAATTACAGGCTTGCTGAGTAAAGTAGTCTTGGTTGTAGGTTCTTGCCTTTCATCTTTTTGAATATTTCATGTCAATCCCTTCTCACATGAAATGTTTCTGTCTTTCTCTTGGTGTTTTCAAGCTTCTCCCTTTGTCTTTAACCTTTGTCATTTTAGTTATGATGTGTCTTGGTGTGGGCCTCTTTGGGTCATTTTGTTTGGGATTCTCTGGCCTTCCTTAACTTGTGTCTTTTTCCTTCAACAGGTTAGGAAAGTTTTCAACCATTATTTCTTCATACAGGCTCTTGATTCATTGCTGTACTTTGCTTTCTGGTACCCCTGTAATGCAGATGTTTCACTTCATATTGAGCCAAAGTCCCTTAAACTAAATGAGAATTTTTTAAAATTCTTGTTTTACTTTGCTGATCTGATTGGGTGTTTTCTGCTACATTGTCTTCCAAATCACTCCTTCGATCCTTTGCTTAACATACTATTTATTCCTTGTAGTATATTCTTTATTTAGCATATTTTTCCTTCTAGTTATTCTTCATTTATGATTGGTTCTGATTTATGGTGTCTTTTTTCTTGCTGTTGTAGTTCTCAATAAGTTTCTTGTAGGTCTTGTTGAGTTTTTTGATCATCCTTATAATCATTTTTTGAACTTTGTATCTGGTAAATTGGGTCATGTTCCTTTTTTATACATATTGGCTGCCTCTTTGTGTTTGTTTCTATGTTTTTGGTTGGTCTGCTATGTCTCTCAGTCTTGGTATTGTGCCATTATGTAGTGGGTGCCCTGTGGGATCCAGAGGCACAGTCTCTGTGATCACATGAGCTGTGTGTGTCTACAACGCCCCTAGTGTAGGGTATGTGAGCCTTCATATTTTGACTGAATCTTGATTGTTATTGACCTATGATGCCTGGGGTCAACCCTCAGGTTGTATGACTTTGAGGATAGACCTTGACCACAGTGTACAACTACTATGCAGGTGCGGACCACACAACGTAGAATTTGCCTCAGCAGGGTCCAGCATCTGAAAAGATCTCCCTTTGGATATGACATTTGTGAAGCTAATTGGATCCTGCTGTGATGTTCTCTGAAGCTGGCCCCTGGGTGTGCTGGTTGTGGGGTCAACATCAGATGCTGCCTGTAACTGGCCCTGGGAGACCTGTTTGGAGCTATGAAGTGATCCATAGTTTGTTGTGCCTCTGCCGAACTCAGGTGTGTGTGTGAAGGACCAATTTGTGCACCAATGACAACTTCCACCACCACCAAGTTTGGGGGCAGGTCAGCCAAGGCCTGAGATACATAAGGAACCCTGAGATATACTTCCAGTTACCTTCACCTGCTTTCTGCCTGTTAGGCTCAGTCACTGAAACAGTGTGTGGTAGTATTCAAGTCATGTGAGGTAATATTCTCATTGAGTCACCAAATAAGGTGAGTGGTACGGATTAATATAGATTCAAACACAACAACTGTGCTAGGTCTAAGGCTACTCTTTAATAGTCTCATGGTACACAGAGGTCAGCCACCACCTTCCAGGTGTCCATGGATCTTTCTGGTGGGGCAGGTTCTCAAGAAGTTGTCAGGGTGAGGCCGAGAGTATTCCCCAGGTCCAAACAGACCAAGATTTCACTGTGTGAATGGAGGGTTATGCACAGGAATGATGATATTAGTCAGAAAAGCAAGGGAAAAATGGCTTCTCCCCAAGAGCCACACAAATCAGTTTTTCCCAGACTCTGCTCAGACCTCCTAGAGAGTCTTCTGAGTTGTAGCATCAGACTGGCCATAGCCCACTGACATATTCCAGACCACCAGCTGGGCAGGGTGGAAAAACCATGAGTCATGAGGATGGAGAAAGGAAATTATTAACGATAATATTTGAATACCCGTTAATAAGGGTGTTAAAATATTATATTTTATTATTCAAATATTTCTGTGCCAACAATAGTTTCCTTAAATGTTTATTCATTCCTGAAAAAAAAAAAGCTAGAGTAGTAATACTAATATCAAACAAAACAGACTTCAAAACAAAAAAACATAAAAAAAGACATTGAAGGACACTTCTTAATACTCAAGGGAAGAATCCATCAAGAAGACATAAACATTATAAACATATATGCTCCCAACATAGGAGCAAGAAAGTATATAAGGAAAATCTTGAAGGACTTCAAGAAAGATACAGACAGCAACATGCTTATACCAGGGAATTTTTATACCCCACTGTCAAAAGTGGATATATTGGCTTCATACCACAGAAGCAAAATACAATTTCATTTCAAATACACATGGAATATTTTCAAAGATAGACCACATGATAGGACACAAATCAAACCTCAACAGATCCCAGAAAATTGAAATCATATCAAGGATTTCTCCAACCACAAGGGACTGAAACTAGAAAATAACTACAAAGAAAAAATTACAAAGCCTAAAATTGTAGAGATTGAATAGCATGCTATTAAACAATGAATGGGTCAAGAATGAGAATATGGAAGTAAGCAAAAAGTATGAGGAAACAAATGAAAATGAACATGCAATAGGACAAAACTTATGGGACACAGTGAAAGCAGTCCTGAGAAGGAAGTTCATAGAAATACAGGCCTACCTAAAAAAGATAGAAACATTTCACATAGAGAACCTAAACTTACATGGACATGAACTGGAGAAACAACAACTAACCAAACCCAGAGTGAGTAGAAGGAAGGAAATAACCAAGAGCAGAGCAGAATTAAATCGCATAGAGACTAAAAGAACAATTGTAAGGAACAACAAACCCAGGAGCTGAATCTTTGAAAGGACAAAGAAAATCAACAAGCTTTTAAGCAGACCCATCAAGAAAAAAGGGAGAGAGGGCCCTAATAAACTAAATAAGAAATGAAAGAGGAGAAATTACAATTGATACCACATGAATACAAAGGATTTTAAGTTGTTCAAATTACTATGAACAACTATGCTAAGAAGTTTGGAAACTTGACTGGAGGGGGCTCTGTGACCCAGTCAGAAGCGGCCCTGGGGCCAGAGGCAACCCTGCAACTAGAGAAGAGGACTCTGTGAAAGACCCGGAGCTCACATCTGTGATCCTGGGGTGAGTGTGCGCAACTCAAGAAACTCGCAGAGCCCACGCCCGAAGTCTTGGGTGGGCGCGTGCACCCTGTAGGAGACCCGGAACTCACAGCAACAGACTTGGGGAGTTTTGGATCTGTAAGAGATCCCAGCTGAAACCCATAAACTCAGGAAAGTGCGCCCTCTGCAGGAGGTTCAGAAATCACACCCAAGGCCCTACATGGAGAGTGCGCCATTAACCCTGGGGACAGTGTGGGGCTAGCACTGAGGACAGTAGCCAAAAGCTGACTGAGTGAGGAACAGGGAAAAAAGCGGTACGAGTCACCTCACAGCCTGCTACAGCCAGCAAGTCCAGAAAATGCAGTTTGGCCTCTTCGAAAATACCAAGAGATATTTTTTGTTGTTGTTTTTTTTGGGGGGTGTTTTGTTTTGTGTGTGTGTGTTTTTTTTTTTTTTTTTGATAGTTGGTTTTTGTCTGTTTACTTGGGTTTTTTGTTTGTTTGTTTGTTTTGGTGTGTTTTTCGTTTTTGTGGGGTTCTTTTTGTTTTGTTTTGATTATATATCTTTTTATTTTTTTATTACTTCTACCTTTTTTATCCCTCAATTCCTTTTGCTTCTCTTTACTTCTTTATGGCTTTATTCCTTCTTCCTTTCTTTCCAATTCTATCTCTCCTTCCTTCCTCTTTTTTTCTCTTCTTTTTTCACTTTATTCTTTTCTCTTTTTATATACCCACAAGTGAGGCAAAAATATCCTAGAAGTGTGAAAAAAACCAGAGTTGGACCAAAAGAGGGGGTATGCCAACAGCTGAGACAGTGGAGGCTGTGAACACCGGGATACCTGAAGGAGACTACACCACTGAATCTCACAGGTATTCCACCACAGACGTTCACACCATAAACCCGGGTAGCCAGAACAGATCAATTTAAGATGCTGAGGTTTACGAGAAGAGTCTCACAAACAATGAGAAGACAAAGAAACAATCCCCAAATGAAAGAAAAGGAGGAAGCCCCAGAAAGAAGCCTAAATAAAACAGAGGCAACTCAACTATCAGAGAAGGAGTTCAAAGCAATGGTTGTCAGGAAGCTCCATGAGCTCTCAATGAGCTACCAGAAACTACAGGGAAGCTACGATGAACTCACTGCAAACAATATCAACATAAAAAAGAAAAGAGAAACTATCAAAAAGGCCTAGAGGAAATGAAGAATATAATTTCTGAGCTGAAGAACACAGTAGAAGGAATGAAAAGCAGAATCGATGAAGCAGAGGATCGAATCAGTGAGTTGGAGGACAAAGTAGAAAAAAGCAGCCAGAAAGACCAAGAAAAGGAAAAGAGGCTCAGAAAGAATGAAGAGGGGTTAAGAGAAATGGAAGACAACATGAAACGTAATAATATCCGTATAATAGGAATACCAGAAGGAGAAGAAGAAGAGCAAGGGATAGAAAACCTATTTGAAAAAGTAATGATGGAAAACTTCCCTAATTTGATGAGAGAAAAAGTCACACAAATCCAGGAAACACAGAGAGTCCCAATCAAGAGGAACCCAAACAGGCCCACTTCAAGACACATCATCATTAAAATGGCAAACTTCCAAGACAAAGAGAGAATCTTAAAGGCAGCAAGGGAGAAAAAGGAAGTAACATACAAGGGAGCCCCGATAAGGATAGCAGCTGACTTCTCAATGGAAATGCTCCAAGCCAGAAGACAATGGCAAGAAATATTCCAAGCAATGAGAACCAAAGGCCTACAACCAAGACTACTTTATCCAACAAGGCTTTCAATCAAGATAGAAGGCCAAATAAGGAGCTTCCTAGACAAAAGAAGTCTAAAAGAATACACCTCTACCAAACCAGTACTGCAAGAGATACTAAAGGGACTGCTTTAAGGAAAGAAAGAAAAAGAGAGAGAGAGGAACACAGGTACAAAAATGGCAATGAATCAGTACCTATCAATAGTAACCTTAAATGTAAATGGATTAAATGCTCCAATCAAAAGACATAGAATAGCTGAATGGATAAGAAAGCATGACCCACACATATGCTGCCTACAAAAGACCCACCTCAGGACAAAACACCTACACAGACTTAAAGTGAAAGGCTGGAAACAAATTTTCCAAGCAAATGGACAGGAAAAAAAGGTCGGGGTAGCAATACTCATATCAGACAAAATAGACTTCAAAAGAAGAGCTATAAAGAGAGACCCAGAAGGTCACTTCATAATACTCAAGGGAAGAATCCACCAAGAAGACATAAACATTGTAAATATATATGCACCCAACATAGGAGCACCTAAATACATCAAGAAAATCTTAGAGGACTTCAAGAAAGATATTGACAGCAACACAATTATAGTAGGAGATTTTAACACCCCACTGTCAAAAATGGACAGATCTTCCAAACAAAATATCAACAAAGATATTGTGGCATTGAACAGTACTCTAGATGAATTGGACTTAGCTGATATATATAGAGCCCTTCATCCCAAAGAAACTAAATACACATTCTTTTCAAACGCACATGGAACATTTTCAAAGATAGACCACATAATAGGACACAAAACAAGCCTCAACAAATTCAAGACAATTGAAATCATACCAAGCATTTTCTCTGACCACAAGGGACTGAAACTAGAAATCGACTTGATGGGCAAAATCCCCAAATCATCAAAATCATGGAGCTAGAATAGCATGCTATTAAACAATTAATGGTTAAAGAATGAAATTAAGGAGGAAATCAAAAAGTTTCTGGAAACAAATGAAAATGAACTCACAACAACCCAAACTTATGGGACACAATGAAGGCAGTCCTCAGAGGAAAGTTCATAGCAATACAGGCCTACCTAAAGAAGATAGAAACATTTCTTTTTTTTTTTTTTTTTTTGATATTTTATTTCTTTATTTTTAGAGTGAGGGGAAGGGAAGGAGAAAGAGAGGGAGAGAAACATCAACATGTGGTTGCCTCTCACATAGCCCCCACTGGGGACTTGGCTTGCAACCCAGGCATGTGTCCTGACTGGGAATCGAACCGCGACCCTTTGGTTCACAGCCCATGCTCAATCCACTGAGCTACGCCAGCCAGTACGATAGAAACATTTCTAACAAACAACTTACCCCTACTCCTACAAGAACCCGAGGAACAACAACAATGACAGCCCAGGGCAAGTAGAAGGAAGGAAATAACCAAGATCAGAGCAGAATTAAATGACATAGAGACTAAAAGCACAATCCTAAGGATCAATGAATCCAGGAGCTGGTTCTTTGAAAAGATCAACAAAATCGACAAGCCTTTAAGCAGGCTCATCAAGAAAAAAAGAAAGAGGATTCAAATAAACACAATCAGAAATGAAAGAGGAGAGATTACGACTGACACCACAGAAATACAAAGGATTGTAAGAAATTACTACGAAGAACTCTATGCCAAGAAATTTGAAAACCGAGGTGAAATGGACAAGTTTCTAGAAAAATATAATCTTCCAAAACTCAATGAAGAAGAAACAGAAAGCCTGAACAGACCAATTACAGCTGATGAAATTGAAGCAGTAATCAAAAAACTCCCAACACACAAAAGCCCTGGAAGGTGACTTTACAGGAGAATTCTACAAAACATTTAAGGAAGAGCTAACCCCTATCCTACACAGACTATTCCAAAAAATCCAAAATGATGGAAGACTCCCAAACTCTTTTTATGAAGCCAGCATCATCCTAATCCCAAAACCAGATAAAGACACAACAAAGAAAGAAAACTTCAGGCCAATATCACTGATGAACATAGACACTAAGATCCTCAACAAAATATTGGCAAACCGCATCCAACAATACATTAAAAAGATCATACACCATCACCAAGTGGGATTCATCCCAGGGATGCAAGGATGGTTCAACATTCGCAAATCAGTAAATGTAATACATCACATAAACAAAAGCAAAGACAAAAATCGCATGATCATATCAATAGATGCAGAAAAAGCTTTTGATAAAGTACAACACCCATTTATGATAAAAACACTCAGCAAAGTGGGAATAGAGGGAGCTTTCCTCAACATAATAAAGGCCATATATGAGAGACCTACAGCCAACATCATACTCAATGGTCAAAAACTGAAATCTTTCCCACTAAGATTAGGAACAAGACAGGACTGTCCACTTTCACGACTTCTATTCAATATAGTATTGGAAGTCTTAGCCACAGCGATTAGACAAGAAAAGGAAATAAAAGGCATCCAAATTGGAAAGGAGGAAACAAAACTATCATTGTTTGCAGATGACATGATAGTGTACATAGAAAAGCTTATAGACTCGGCCAAAAAGCTGCTCAACATAATAAATGAATTTGGCCAAACAGCCGGATACAAAGTCAATATCCAAAAATCAAAGGCATTTTTGTATACCAACAGGAAAAAGCAGAAGCAGAAATCAAGAAAAAAATCCCATTTGATATAGCAAAAAGAAAAATAAAATACCTAGGAATAAACCTAAACAAGGAGGTAAAAGACCTGTATGCAGAAAACTACATAACACTGAAGAAAGACATCAAGGAAGACACAAACAAATGGAAGCATATACCGTGTTCATGGATCGGAAGAATTAATATCATCAAAATTTCCATCCTATCCAAAGCAATTTACAAATTCAATGCAATACCTATTAAAGTTCCAATGGCATACTTCACAGACATACAACAAACACTTCAAAAATTTATATGGAATCATAAACGACCCCGGATAGCAGCAGCAATTTTGAGAAAGAAGTACAAAGTAGGAGGGATCACAATACCTGATACCAAACTGTATTACAAAGCCACTGTAATCAAAACAGCTTGGTACTGGCACAAGAACAGACATATGGACCAGTGGAATAGAACAGAGAGCCCAGAAATAAACCCAAGTCTCTACAGTCAATTAATATTTGACAAAGGGGGCAGCAACATAAAATGGAGCAAAAATAGCCTCTTCAACAAGCGGTGCTGGTAGAATTGGACAGCTACATGCAAAAAAATGAAACGAGCACCAACTTACACCATACACAAAACTAAATTCAAGGCGGATAAAAGATTTAAATATAAGCCATGACACCATTAAAGTCCTAGAGGAGAACATAGGCAGGAAAATCTCAGATATTTCATGCAGCAATATTTTTACTGATATGTTTCCTAGAGCAAGGGACATAAAGGAAAGAATAAAGAAATGGGATCTCATCAAAATAATAAGTATTACAGTTGAAGTAGTTCAAATGTCTAGATACAGAGAACCACAGGGAAATCCTGCTCTCTACAAATAATAGCTGCCATTAATATTTGGAAAATATGGGTGCACACAACACTCAATAAAACACAGCTCTGGTGGGATTTCTGTCAGGGCACTGTGTCTGCTCAGAGTGCAAGGTCTTACTTAAGTGAGGCAGAATTTACAGTTGTCACGAAGAGGTCACATGTTGCAAGGAAAGTGATTTGTGTTATTAAACTTTACAAAAGCTTCCCTGGTAGTAACTGAAATGACTTATAGTCTGCTCAGTGGTTCATTGGAGAAAATGAGTGTTAATTGTATTCAGTGATGGCTGAGGTTCTGATGGGCCTGTATTCACAAGAGGAAGAATACAGATGAGAATAAAGAATACATACAGTGTTCAAACTTACCAGGGTCAAATTAATCTAATAAACACTAATGTAAATACAAAATAATAATAATAATAATAATAAGCTTCTGCCCAGCTAAAGAAGACAGTATTAAAATAAAAAGAGAACCAACTGTATGGGAAAACATATTTGACAATGATACCTCAGACAAGGGATTAATCTCCAAAATATATAAAGAACTTACAAGACTCTACTCTAAGAAGACAAGCAACCCAATTAAAAAATGGGCAAAGGATTTTAACAGACACTTCTCCAAGGAGAACATACAGAGGATCCAGAGACACATGAAAAGATGCTCGATATCTCTAGCTATCAGAGAGATGCAAATTAAAAGTACAATGAGATACCACTTGACACCAGTCAGAATGGCCTTCATAAACAAAGCAACAAACAGCAAGTGTTGGAGAGATTGTGGAGAAAAGGGGACCCCAGTGCACTGTTGGTGGGATTGCAGATTGGCACAACCACTATGGAAAACAGTATGGAATTTTCTAAGAAAACTAAAAATGGACATACCTTTTGACCCAGCAATTCCACTGCTTGGATTATATCCTAAGAACCCTGAAACACCAATCCAAAAGAACCTATGCACCCCTATGTTCATAGCAGCGCAATTTACAATAGCCAAGTGCTGGAAGCAACCTAGGTGCCCATCAGTTAATAAATGGATCAAAAAACTGTGGTACATTTACACAATGGAATTCTATGCAGCAGAAAGAAAGAAGGAGCTCCTACCCTTTGCGACAGGAAAGGAGAGCATCATGCTAAGCGAAATAAGCCAGGCAGTGAAAGACAAATACCATATGATCTCACCTTTAACAGTGACCTAATCAACAAAACAAACAAGCATAATATAAGCAAAGACACTGAAATTGAGAACAGTCTGACAGTGACCAGAGAGGGAGGGGAGGGAATTTCAGGGGAAAAGGGGAATGGGTTAGAGCAACAAGTATAAAGGACACATGGACAAAAACTATGGGGGGTGGAAATGGGAGGAAGGTGGGGAGGGCTGGAGTGGTGGGCTGGGGGCGGGGTATAAGACAGAAAACTGTACAATATCAACAATTAAAAAAATACTGATTAAAAAAATAAATGAATATCTAAATGATCAAGAAATTATATACATTTTAATTAATTATAAAGTAATTAAACTGTGAGTTAAATAAATTTCAAGTATTTGGTAGGTAGGAGATCAAGGAGACTGCACTGATGGATTTTACAGTTCTCCTACCATAGAAGTTCACACCACAAACTCAGGGAGTCATAACAGATCATCTAAAGAAGCAGAGGCAAACAAAATGCGTCTCACAAGTAATAAGAAGACTAAGAAGCAACTCCAAATGAAAGATAATGAGGAATCCTCAGAAACAATGATAAATGAAATACAGGCAAGTCAACTGTCAAATAGTGAGATAAAAACAATTGTTATGAGGAAGCTCATTGAGCTCACTGAGGTTTACTAAAAAATACAGGGAAGCTACAAGGAACTTACAGTGAATTATACTTGCATGAAAAAGGACACATAAACTATCAAAAAGAGTCAAGAGGAAATGAACAATACAGTTTCTGAATTAAAGAACAGAAGAGAAGGAATGAAAAGTGGGCTAGATGAAGCAAAGGATCAAGTCAGCAAGCTAGAAAACAAGGGAGGAAAAGAAAACAATTCCCAGAAAGAGCAAGAAATGGAAAAAAGTCTAAAAAGAAATGAACAGGTCATTAGGGTAATACAGGACAGCATGAAACATAATAACATTTGTACATTAGGGACACCAGAAGGAGAACAAGATGAGCAAGTGACACAAAACCTATTTGAAAAAATAATGATGGAAAAATTTTCTATTTTGATAGGAGAAAAAGTCACACAATTCCAGGAATCAAAAATGATACTGATCAAGAGAAACCCAAAGAGGCCCACTCCAAGATACATCATAATTAAAATGGCAAAATTCCAAGACAAGGATTGAATCTTAAAGACAGCAAGTGAGAAACAGGAAGTAACATACAAGGGAGCCCCCATAAGGCTGGGAGCTGACTACTCAATGGAAACACTACAAACCAGGAGAGAATGGCAAGAAATATTCCATGTAATGAAAATCAAAAGCCTGCAACCAAGACTGCTCTACCCTGAAAGGCTTTCAAAATTGAAGGCAAAATCAGGAGTTTCCCAGACAAAAGAAGGCTGAAATAAAACTATCCAAACTAGCACTGCAAGATACATTAAAGGGACTGTTTTAAGAAAAGAAAGAAAAAGAATGAGAGAGAGAGGAACACAGGCACAAATGGAGTAAAATGACAACAATTTAAGGTATTTAAGTACCTTAAATATAAATGGATTAAATGCTCCCTTCAAAAGACATAGGGTAGTTGAATGGATAAGAAAACATGACCTGCACATATGCTGCATACAAGAGACTCACCTCAGAACAAAGACTTACACAGTCTGAAAATAAAGGGTTGAAAAAATATATGCAGGCAAACAGGAAAAAAAGAAGTGGGTGTAGCAATATTTATATCTGATAAAATAGACTTCAAAACAAAGGCCACAAAAAGGGACACTGGAGGACACTTCATAAAACTCAACAGAAGAATCCATCAAGAAGACATAAACATTATAAACATGTATGCACCCAACATAGGAGCACCCAAATATATAAGAAAAATTTTGGAGGACTTCAGGAAAGATATAGAGAGCAACATACTAATACTAGGAGTTTTTTTACACCCCACTGTCAAAAATGGATAGAGCTTTCAAGCAAAATATCAACCAGGATGTTGTGGCATTGAACAATGCCCTAGATCAAAAGGACTTAACTGATCTTCACACACACACACACACACACACACACACACACACACACGAACCTTTCATCCCAAAGAAGCAAAATACACATTTTCAAATGTACATGGAACATTTTCAAAGATAGACCACATGATAGGTCACAAAACAAGCCTCAACAATTTCAAGAAAATTGAAATCATATCAAGCATTTTCTCCAACCACAAGGGACTGAAAATAGAAACCAACCTCAAGGGAAAAACTCAAAAATACTCAAATTTGTTGAGATTGAATAAAATGCTATTAAATGATGAATAACTTAATAACAACACATAGGAAAGAGGAAGATGATGGCAAGGTAGGTGGAAACAGAGTCCACTTACCCCTGTGCACAGGTAGAACACCTGGCTGATCTTCTGAGGAACAGAGTGAACAGCCAACGGTATCCCAGCATATATGAAGGTTGGAGGCCTTCATATTGTAGAGGACATTGAAAAACAGACAATAGGCAGATTGATTTGGGACAGTAAGATCCCCTGGGACCAGCGTGGGGACCAGAGCTGCTACAGCCCCAGGTCAGATGCCTTCCAGCCCTGCCACAGGAGTCTTGGAATAGAGCCAGGTCAATGGCTCTCTCCCCTGACAAACAGAGAGGATATATTGGCACCAGGATGGACATGGATGCTTGAAATCAATGGGGGGAATAAAGAGGAAGGGGTAGATACACAGGATCAGTGTTCACCTGCTGAGACTGTGGATGCCACCTGGGTCATTATAAGAAAAATTGGGGAGCTGGGTGATGCCTGAAGAAGGGAGAAGAGTTGGGCCATGATGGACCCTGACCCAGAGAGTCTCTGGTCTGGTTGGGAAGTTGGGCTCTATGAGAGGCCGGGGGCTTGTTAGGAGTGGAATATTTGAGCAGGAGGATTTTGTTTGAAAAAGAGGCTCTCAATAGCTGATTAGAGAACTCTCCCTCAATGGCTGTGCCACCTGCCCCACCCTGGGCAAGCCCACTCCCAACCACCTCAGGAGCCTCTGCTGCACTCCCTCCTCTTCCACCACTGCCACAGTGGACCCTGCCTCCCCTGCTGCACCCTGGGCCACATGCATGCACCTGCCCCCTCCTCCCACCTTAGCAGTGCAGGGAGCACCACATTCCCACTGCCTCAGCATCACATACTGACCCCTACCTCTGCCACTGCAGGCCTAGGCATGATTCCCCCCCAACCACTTTGCCTACTGGCTTGCAAAGAGGTAGGAGAAGGCATCCCCACAGAGGACAGCAGCAGGACTTGGAGAGTTAGCAGTCCACAGAAAGACTTAACTCAGTGGGGAAGGTGAACTACCCTGAAGAGACTTTGAGAGTGCCTAGCACATAAGACAGCAAAGACCAAGAAGGTGGTGTGTGAGTTGCCCCTAACTGGTGCACCTCAAGGACAACACAACTGGTGAATTGAAGGCACTGGCCTGGCATAGAAGGGCACTGGGGGCCCGAAAGTGAACTGAAGAACTGGGCTGGAGACTGGGCAACTCTGAAGAGTGCAATTCAGACCTGGCCCCCATCCTTGCAAAACTATAGGAAGGGAGAAAAGAGAAACTTCCTCAGCCTGCTACAGCCAGGAAGACAAGCAAAACTCACTTGGCCAGTTTAAAGTCAGCAGGAGGCTTTTATTTCTATATATATTTTTTTCCTTTCTTTATTTTAATTTTTTCCCCAAGTGAGACAATAAGACCTGAAGGGAGCTGTGAAAGGACCAGAATCAGAGCCAAAGAAGGATCACAAGCCTAATCCCAACAATTGAGAAACAGACAAACTTCACTTTGCTATCCCAGAGAATTTGCATATTATTGTTTATTTGTATTATTTTATTTTTTCATTATTTTTACTTATTTTATTTTATTAGTATTTTTTATTTCCCTTCTTTCTGTTTAATTTTCTTCATTTTATCTGTTTGTTTAATTGCATTATTTGATTGGTTTTCCTTGTTCTCTCTTTCATAGTATATTTTTAATTTTCCTTCTTTCACTTCACTTGTGTTCCAGTAGCATACTGCTCTAGGTCATGTACTTCCCATTCTTCTTATTCAGATTATATCAATTCTGTCATATGATTGTTGTCCCAATATTATTGTAAATAATTGTTGTTCTATATGATCATTAATACTACACAGCACCCCTCCCAGATCTTAGCCCATTTCACTGTCTTCTGGAACTTTATTACTGTTTTGGTTAACTCTATTCTCTCACACACTATGCTTATTTTTTATCCTTTACTCTCACTATATCTCATAATATGAACTCACACAGGCTCACTGTTTTTTGAATTCAACTCACAATCCTTCCCCTCTCTAACAAGAGTTTTATCTTTTCTCTACCCTTTCTAAAAAGTGGCTAGTTGGGTGAAATATCACGGTTAACATTATACTTATCCAAAGGACCTCCTATCTCCGCTCTACAGGTTGGTACTTTAAATCCCATAGAATACACTCCAACTGTCTTAATCCATTTTTCCTACCCCCTCCAACTGATCACATAAAAGAGTAGGTGGAGCTCTGAATACCAGTATACATGCTGGAAGAGAGAACCCACCAACAGAGGAACTACCAACAGATAACAAAGTAAGATGGGGAAGGAGTGAGTGGAAACCAATTTAACCTCCTCCAAGGACAAATCTGGAATTACAACTAAATAATGGAGAAATTACCCAGAACAAACAACTGAACACTAGGGAGAGAGAAGCCTCAGAACCTCAGATAGACATTTAAAAAAAAAGGTTTGATACAAACCATTCACACCTGTAAAACAGCATACAAGACATGAGGCGGGGAGTGACCCTCAGTTAACCAAGTGGAGGGAAGGACCCACCAAAGAAAGACCCAACAACAATCAAAACCCAAATACATCCAGAGAGGCAACATGAATGACAGCCCAAGAACAACAGGTTCAGGGAATCAAGGAGATTGCACCACTGATTATCACAGATCTCCTACCATAGAAGTTCATACCACAAACCAAGGGAATCAGAATAGATCAATTAAAGAAGCAGAGGCAAACAAGAAGAGTCTCACAAATAATGAGAAGACTAAGAAGCAACCCCAAATGAAAGAAAAGGAGAAATTCTCAGAAAGAATGATAAATGAAATACAAGCAAGTCAACTGTCAAATATTGAGATCAAAAAAATTGTTAAAAGGAAGCTCAATGAACTCACAGAGAATTACCAAAAATCACAGGGAAATTACAATGAACTAGCTGCAAAATATGTCAAAATGAAAAAGGAAATAGAAACTATGAATAAGGGCCAAAGGAGTGAAGAGTGGAATTTCTGAATGAAGAAAAGAGTAGAAGGACTCAAAAGAAGGATAGATGAATCAGAGGATCCAATCAGTGAGGTGGAGGACAAGGTAGAAAAAACACCCACAAAGAGCAAGAAAAGGAAAAGAGACTCAGAAAGAATTAAGAGGTGGTAAGGGAAGTGCAGGACAACATGAAACATAATACTAGCAGTATAATAGGGACACCAGAAGTAGAAAAAGATGAGCAAGGGATCAAAAACCTATTTCAAAAAGTAATGATGGAAGACTTTCCTAATTAGGTGAGAGAAAAAGTCATACAAATACAGGAAATACAGAGAGCCCCAATCAAGAGGAACCCAAAGAGACCCACATCAAGACACATAATAATTAAAATGGCAAGATTCCAAGACAGTGAATTTGAAAGGCAGCAAGGGAGAAACATGAAGCAACATATAAGGATGCTCAGATAAGTCTAGCAGCTGATTTTTCAATAGAAAAGCTCAATGCCAGAAGGGTTTGGCAAGGACTATTCCAAATAATGGGAAAAAAAAAAAAAAAAAAAAAAAAAAAAGGCCTGCAAACAAGACTGTTCAGCAATGCTCTCAATTGAATGGAAGGCCAAATAAGGAGTTTCTCAGAGAAAAGAAGCCTCAAATAATACTCCCCTTCCAAATCAGCCCTGCAAGATATGCTAAAGGGTCTGCTTTAATAAAAGGGAAAAAAAGAGTGAAAGAGAGAGGAACACAGGTACAAAGGAAGTAAAATGGCAATGAATAAGTACCTCTCAATAATAACCTTAAAACTAAATGGATTAAATGCTCCAGTCAAAAGACATAAAACAGCTGAATGGATAAGAAAACATGACCCACACATAAGCTGCCTTTAAGAAACCCACCTCAGAACAAGAAAAAAACTACAAAGACTAAAAGAGAAGGACTAGAAACAAATATTCCAAGCAAATGGACAGGAAAAAAAGCCCAGGTAGCAATACTCATATTAGAGAAAAGAAATTTCAAAAAAAGGGCCATAAAAAGAGACCGAGAAGGTCATATCATAACAATCAAGGAAATAATCCATCAAAAAGACATAAACATTCTAAATATATGTGCACCCAACATAGGAGCACCAAAATTCATAAGGAAAATCTTGGAGGACTTCAAGAAAGATATTGACAGAAACACAATTATAGTACAGGATTTCAACATGCCACTGTCAAAAATGAATAGATCTTCCAAACAAAATATCAATAAAGATATTTTGGCATTGAACAATGTCCTAGATTGAATTGACTTAAGTGACATATACACAGCCTTTCATCCCAAAGAAGCAAAATATACATTCTTTTCAAATGCACATGGACCATTTTCAAAGATAGACCACATGATAGGGCAGAAAACAAGCCTGAGAAAATTAAAGAAAATTGAAATCATATCAAGCATTTTCTCTGACCCCAAGGGACTGAAACTAGAAACTAACATAAGGAAAAAATTCCAAAACACTAAAAACATAGAGATGAATAGCATGCTATTAAACAATGAATGGGTCAAGAATGAGATGATGGAAGGAATCAAAAAGTATCAGGAAACAAATGAAAATGAACTCACAACAATCCAAAACATGGGACACAGAGAAAGCAGTACGAAGAGGGAAGTTCATAGCAATACAGGCCTATCTAAAAAGCATAGAAACATTTCAAATAAACAGACTAACCCTAACCAACAAGAATTGGAGGAACAACAATGGTAGTCCAGAGTAGGTAGAGGAAAGAAAATAACCAAGGTCAGAGCAGAATTAAACAGCACAGAGACTAAAAGCACAGTCCTAAGGATTAATATATCCAGGAGCTGGTTCTTTGAAAAGATAAACAAAATCAACAAGTCTTTAAGAAGACTCATCGAGAAATAAAAGAGAGAGAACCCAAATAAACACAATCAGAAATGAAAGAGGAGAGATTACAACTGATACCACAGAAATACAAAAGAGTGTAAGAAATTACTATGAAGAACTACATGCCAAGAAATATGAAAATCTATGTGAAATGGACAAATTTCTAGAAAAATATAATATTCCAAACCTCAGTGAAGAGGAAGCAGAAAGCCTGAATGGACCAATAACAGCACACAAAATTGAAGCAGTAATAAAAAAATTCCCAATACACAAAATCCCTGGACTGGACTGTTTCACAGGAAAATTCTACAAAGCACTTAAGGAAGAGGAACTCCTATCCTTCACAGACTATTACAAACAATCCAAGAAGATGGAAGACTCCCAAACTCTATTTATGAAGCCAACATCATCCTAATCCCAAAACCAGATAAATGTACAACAAAGAAAGAAAATTTCAGGCCAATATCACTGATGAACATTGATTCTAAAATCTATAGGAAACTGTTCTGCACGGTGTGGGCCCAGACAGTACCCACACCCATGGAGAATCAGTCCTGCATTTTACCTAGACTGCTTTGAGACTTGCTTTTGCTAAAACTCCCTCACCTTGAATTGAGGCAGCAAATGTTTACAGTGTATCTGTAAAGTAACTTCCTAAAATCTATGCTAAACCTTCCAAGGGTGAATGTAACCAGTTCATCCACTTTTCCCTTTGCATTTGCAAATATGCTTGTTCTGTGATGTGATTAGTGGGATCCTTTTCTTTGTTTTCTGTAAAAGGTAACACCTAAAGTGAACCTCTGCATAGTAAATGAGGACCATCATGTAATGTGCTCAGAAAAAGCAATAAAAGTCTATCAAGGCAAGTGTTGGGGCGCTCTCCCCTTGAGAAAGTGGCGGAGGTGCTCTGAGGCTTTTTCTCCTCTTGAGAGAGAAGCCATGTCATCCCTTTTCCTCCACAGTACTAGGTAGTCCATGTGAATTTCTCATCCGCAATGTCATGGACCCCACAAGCCAGGGTCCGCATCAAAAATCCTCAACAAAATATTGGCAGATCACATCCAGCAATACATTAAAGAATTATACACCATGACCAAGTGGGATTCATGCCAGGGGTGCAAGGATGGTACAATATTCACAAACCAATATATGTAATACATCACATAAACAAAAGGAAAGACAAAAATCACATGATCATATTAATAGATTTGGAAAAGCATTTGATAAGGGACAGCACTCATATATAATAAAAACAGCCAGCAAAGTGGGAATAGAGGGAGCATTCTTCAACATAACAAAGACCATATATGAGAGACCTACAGCAACCATCTTACTCAATGGACAAAAATTTAGAGCATTCCCATTAAGATCAGGAACAAGACAAGGTTGTCTGCTTTCACCACTTCTATTCAACATAGTATTGGAAGTCCTATCCACAGCAATCAGACAAGAAAAACAAATAAAAGTCATCCAAACTGGAAAAGAGGAAGCAAAACTGCCATTGTTTGCACATGACATAAGTGTATATATAGAAAATCCTTTAGACCCCACCAAAAAACTATTCAACCTAATAAGCGAATTTAGCTAAATAGCAGGATACATAGTCAATTTTCAGAAATCAAAGCATTTTTTGTTCACCAACAATGAAATATCAGAAACAGAAATCAGGAAAAAAATACTATTTGATACAGCAACAAGTAAAGTACCTAAGAAGAAACCTAACCCAGGATGTAAAAGACCTGTACTCGAAAAATACACAACTCTGAAGAAAGAAATTAAAAAAGATAGGAATAAATGGAATCACATACTATATTCATGGATTGGAAGAATTAACAGAATCACCATGTCCAAAGTACCCAAAGCAATTAAAGATTGAATGAATCTCTATGAAAATAGCAATAATATATTTTATAGATATATAACAAACATGTCAAAAATTTATATGGAACTATTTAAAAAACCCAAATAGCCATGGCAATTTTGAGAAAGAAGAACAAAGTAGTAGAGTCACAATGCCTGATATTAAACTATATTACAAGTAATCAAAACAGTCTTGCACTGGCATAAGAACAGACACATAGACCTATAGAACAGAACAGAGAGCCCCCAAACCCAAGAGTGTACGTTCAGTTAACATTTGACCAAGAGGCATGAGCATAAAATGGAGTAAAAACAGCCCTTGAACAAATGGTGTCAGGAGATTTGGACAGCTACATACAGAAAATGGAATTCCACCACCAACTGATGCCATGTACAGAAATAAACTCAAAATAGATAAAAGACTTAAATATGAATCATGAGAGCATAAAAGTTCTAGAGGAGAACATGGGCAGGAAAATCTCAGATATCCCATGCAGCAATATTTTCAGTGATATGTCCCCTAGAGCAAGGGACATAAAGGAAAGAATAAACTAAGGGGATTTCATCAAAATAAAAAGTTTCTGCATGGCTAAAGAAAACATCAGAAAAATAAAAAGGTAACCAAGCATATGGGAAAATACATTTGACAATGATACTTTGGACAGCTGTATAATCTCCAAAATATAGAAAGAACTCACATGAATCCTCATCAGGAAGACAAACAACCCAATTAAAAATGGGCAAAGGACCTGAACAGACACTTCAAGGAGGACATACAGAGGCCTCAGAGACATGTGAAAGGATGGATGCTCAGTATCGCTAGCTATCAGAGAGATGCAAATTAAAACCACAATGAGATACCACTTCACACCAGTCAGAATGGCAATCATAAGCAAATCAATAAACCAACAAGTGCTGTGGAAGTTGTGGAGAAAAGGGGAACCCTAGTGCACTGTTGGTGGGAATGCAGATTGGTTCAGCCTCTATGGAAAATAGTATGGAATTTCCTCAGAAAACTAAAAATGGAACTGCCTTTTTACTCAGCAATTCTGGTGATGGGAGTATACCCTAAGAATCCTGAAGCACCAATAGAAAGAACCTATGCATCCCAATGTTTACAGCAGCACAATTCACCATAGCCAAGTGTTGTAAGCAACCTAAGTGTTCATCAGTAAATTAGTGAATCAAAAAACTATAGTACATTTACACAATGGAATACTGTGCAGCAGATAAAAAGAAGCAACTCCTACCCTTTGTAATAGCATGGATAGATCTGTATAGCATTATGTTTAGTAAAATAAGCCAGGTGGTGAAAGACAAATACCATATGATCTCACCTATAAGTGGAACCTAATCAACAAAACAAAGAAGCAAACATATTATAACCAGAGACATTGAATTAAAGAAAAAAGTGACACTAACTAGAGGTGAGGTGGGAGGGTATAATGGCGGAAAACAGGAAGGTTTGTCAAGGAACATGTATAAAGGACACAAGGACAAAACCAAAGGGGGATAGGATCAAGGGTGTGAGGTGAGTATGGCTGTCATGTAGAGTGGAGACCTGGTGGTAAATGGAGAAGAATGTACTTGAATGACAATAAAAAATAATAAAAAAATAAAAATAAGTAAAATTATTTTGTGGATTGCTATAATTAAAGTAGTGTCCCTTGAACTTGTTTTGTGTTAACATTTCCTTTTTAACAAGAATGCACCAAATTTCTCAAAGATATATGCAACATTGTTCCTGCCAATGAAATTTTGTGATACAATTTTATGTATAACACAATGTGGAAACTGTTGCAGTTCCCTGCATGCTGGCTAATTCTATCTGTATGGGACTTAATTTAGGTAACTGTCTTTTTAATTCATTATTTTAATACCTTTACATGTCTCTATGTATTTTAAATTGCTTCCAGGTTGAAATAGAATGTTCTAATTCTAACGGCAGGAAAACATGACTTCTGAGACATTTTTAAGTCAATAATTTTAATGGCTTGTATTGCATTTGCTTCCTACAGTAGGGTGGGTGTAGATGTTCTCATAGGTCAGAGATGCCCACTTTGGCCCAAAATACCACCTGTTGCACAGACAGGCATCATTAATGAGGCAAGAATCATGGCATACTTTATTGTGAACTACACATCTGATAATAAGGTTTAATTCACTGACAGGCATAAATTATATTCAGAGATTAAATTCATTTTCTATGGCCTAAAGGGACTTTTCTAAATTTGGTCATTACATTTTTAATTTAATAATTTTCTTATGTGGAAAAATGGTGTTTTTTACAGAAATGTGATGATTATCCCTTCTCAGAGAGATTTATGTATTACATTTCTGAGACTTAATAGAGATTTAGGTTCCGTGTGGGAAATATGTTGAAGATAAAATTTAATGGTGCACTGAACCACAAAGGTGGTTTGTTGTCGTAAGTCATATGGAACACTTGTAAGTGATGAAACTTGCTAGCTTCTCATTGAAAGAAAAAATATTTGAAAAGCAAATTTAAAATAATGCCTTGTAAAATAATTTTTATTTTCGTATACTTTTTCCTGTCACCATGTATCACAGAAGAGTTTTCATTCACTCTGCAATTGGTTGACTGTAAGACTATGTTTAACACTAAAAATGACAACAGTCACATGGTGTCCCTAGGATTTAAATAGATTTTTTTCCTTTTTGTGCTTTACAGTTCTAAATACAAGCAGATGGATTTAAATTATTTTAGTGGATTTCTCCTAAGATATGATCCTCAAAATGAATCTCTAGACAGTCTGTATGTCTCCATAGAAATGCATTTTCCCCTCTTTTTGGCAATGTTGCCTAGCTTTTCTATCCAGTGTTGTTTACTCTGTCCTTTTTGTGCCTATTTTGTACATTCAAATTTGTCAACCCTGTGCTTTATCACTTCAGATGCCTTTCAGACAATAGTTTAAAGTAGGGTTATCAGGAATTTCTGCAATAATGAAGATAGTCTACCTCTGTGCTGATGTATGGCCACCTGTCACTATTGTAACAGAAGAACTAAGTTTCTGATTTCATTAAATTTTAATTAGTTAAAATTTAAGGATTCACATGGCTACTACTCTGCTGATGAGTGCTGTATAGATAATCAGTTAACAGCACCTGCCTATGTGAAATATATTGTTCCTCTCACTATAAAATTCACTGTGCTCTTTGGGCATTTGGCTTGTTTTATTTAATTTTGTGGAGTGCTTATTATGTGCCAGGCATTGTGAAAAGTTCATCAACACAAATACTTAATTATTTCCATTATTTTTACTTATTTCTGAACTTTAGTTAGCTACCGGGCCTTGTGGGGAGCAATTTTTAAGTTGATTGACCAAAGGGAGCTTCATGTGGAATGCCAGGACCCCTCAGCAGGTCACCATTGGACGCAGGTTGTTCACTGTGTCTGTCTTGCTTACAGCCAAAGGTGCAGACTGTGCATGCAGTCAATAGAACTGTATGTGTGATTCGATGGAAAGTACGTTAATAAAAGGTCATTTTGTGTCTCCTTTTTGTTTTCTCCCAAAATTTTCCTTGAGATTTTATATTAAAAGGGTGAAATTTTCTTCTAATTGGATATGAACCACATGTGTCATGTCCCTGGCATTTTCATAGATTCTATGTCAACCAAATCCTAAATTCATAAATACAAACATGTTCATTGAAAATATGTTCCTTAAAAACATTCAGGTATTTTAATAACTATATAAATTTTTCATAACATTTCTGCCTGATTGGATTAAGATCAAATTTATTAAAATATGTCTGAACCAATTGAGTGAATTGTGATATAATGTAAAGTACAAAACACCCCCCAAAGATAATTTCTATCAACATTTCACATCTGCAGTTAACTTGAAGCAGATGCTAAAAGTCATGGTCCTCTGTTTTATATTTACATGCGACAACATGTTTTGATCTTTGCTTTTTAATTGTAACATCATGTAATGCAGCTTTTTAAAAAGTGCATGTGTGGTAAGTGTCAAAGCCTGAGTTAAAATTTTATTTCAAAAACTCTTTGAAACATTTCCATTGATCCTATCTTTCTCCATGCACTTGACAGCACTCAGCAGATTTGGACAGCTGAGAATGGAATTACAGATTTCATACCATAGTTAACGGACACAATCATTTTGCATGTGCTGTTTTCTATAGACCAGATGATGAATCAGCACCGCAAATTTATTTTTGCTTAGAGAGGGAACTTCTGTAAAATTCACAGGAGGTGGACAGTGGTGTCTCCCCTATTACTGATTGTCCTGTGATTGGAAAATAAGAAGATGAGCGCTGATGAAACTGGGACTCTTACCATTGGAGAGCAAGTAGGAGAATTGGGAGAACCTCAATTTTCCTCTTTCTTTTTTATTCTAAATGTGAGCATTCCCTGACGTAGAAGAGAAAATCTTTTAGAAAGATCTACTAAGAAAAGTACTTATTTTTCTTAAGATATATATACATATATATTTGTTATACATATAACAAAGTATAACAATATATTATTTGTGCTATATATAAGATATATATGATGTATATACAACAAACATATGGCATATATAACACAAAGTATAACAAGTATACATATGACACAAATATTTGTTTTATATATATAACAAATATATGACATACATATGACAAATATATGACATATATACCATGTTTTTCAGACTATAAGATGCACTTCCCCCACCCCAAATTTGTGAGGAATAATGGTTGTTAATGCTCTGTTGAGTTCAGTTTACATTTACATTGTTGAAATATTATGCTATTTATGTTATTAAATATTTTAGCACATTTTTTACTTCAAAATTTTTTTTTCTATTTTCATCCTCTAAAACCTAGGTGAGTCTTATGGTCCAAAAAATATGGTATGACATATATATATAACAAAGTATGACATATATATATACAATTTCCTATATATATAACATATACGTTACATATAGAAATATCGTTGTATAAATTTAAATATTCACTGTATATTTACATATATTAATATGTTTACTATATATTTACATAGTAAATATATGAATATATGTAAATATATTTATATGAATATATTTAATATACATATGTTCATATAAATATATAAATATTGATATAAATTTATAAATAAATAGATTTATGTATGTGTATAAATATAAAATATATAAATATTTATAATATATATCTAATAAAATATATAGTAAACATATGTCTATATTTTACATATAAATATATGATATATTTATGTAATCTATATATTTACATATAAATATATTATAAAATGTATACATATATAATATAGATTATTTGTTATATACATAGCAAATATATGATATATATATACATGTGTATGTTATACATATGTTAGATATATATATCTGTGTAAAATATAATGATTTTTGAGATATACTGGGGAGCGTAAAAGTACAGGCATTTTATTTACACACTTTTAAAAAGTTTATTGAAGTAAATATTTGCACAGGAACTATAATTTCATGGCATAAATGGACATAGAATAAAAAAACACATGGACATCAGATATGGTGCCTAATGATACCACCTGTTTCTGAACTTTCTATAAATATTTGCTGCTGACATGCCCAGGTGTGGCAGAGTACAGATGTCTCTTCTCATAGTATCTCCTGACTGAGCTTAACACATTGTCTAACAAATGCTATATATCACTCAATAAGTACTTTTTTTCTTTCTTTCCCACTATCCTGCCCTTAGCCCAATATATCAATTTGATTCATGTGAGGAGTTAATCCAGTATAAACTTTCCAACATGGCATTGAATTAACTTGGTCTAATGCAATATTTTCAAGGCATTTTTTTTTAGTATACCTTTAAAACAAAACAAATGCCAAATGTCTACTCTATTGCTTCTCTAGATTAAAAAATAATCCCCCTGCCCAGGCTGCTGTGGCTCAGTGAATTGAGTGCTGATCTGCCAAGCAAAGGGTCAACTGTTCAATTCCACTCAGGGTGCATGCCTGGGTTGTGGGCCAGGTCCCCAGATGAGGGCATGCAAGAAGCAACCAGTCAAGTTTCTCTCATACACCTATATTTCCCTACCTCTCTTCCTCCCTCCCTTCCCCTCTCTCTACAAGTAAATAAATAAAATCATTTTAAAAATGATCCCTCTAAATATATAGAGATCCCAACTTTTTGCATTATGATCTTACTGGAAAGAATATACAGGTGTTTAAAAGGCAGAATCTCTTATGTTTCGAAAGACTTTTGTATTTCCCTGCCAGAACCAGGAGTAACTTGGGCACTGAATTTTTCTTGTAGTTAAACCTTATATCATGCAAACATTTTCCTTCTACGAGACCCCTTCAGAAGATGGGCTTTTTTATGGGACAAGGAAAACAGTATCAAGGTTACTCCTGGAGTGCTGTCAACATGGCTCTGAAAGCTGAGGATGATGGATCTGGTTTTCTTTGGAGAAGATTTTGTAATCTAGCACCTTGCTGCTGAATACTATTCCACAGGGACCAGCAACATTGTTATACCAGGGTCATAAATGGTGAGGTCCATCCTCAGACCTACAAAATTAATGTATACACTTTATTTTTTATTTTTAAACATTTTTAATTGTTGTTCAAGTACAGTTTTCTGCCTTTTCCCCAGACTCCGCACCACCACCACAGCTGTCCCTAACTCCCTCCCCTGAGTCCCCCCACCTTGTTATGGTCCATGTGTCCTTTATAATTGTTCATGCAAACCTTTCACCATTTTCCCCCTTTTCAAATTCCCTTTCCCCTCTAGTCACTGTCAGCCTGTTCTCAACTTCAATGTCTTTGGTTATATTTTGCTTGCTTGTTCGTTTTGTTGATCAGGTTCCTGTTAAAGATGAGATCATGTGGTATTTGTCTTTGACTGCCTGGCTTATTTCACTTAGCATAATGCTTTCCAGTTCCATCCACGCTGTTGCGAAGGGTAGGAGCTCCTTCTCCCTTTCTGCTGCATAGAATTTCATTGTGTAAATGTACCATAGTTTTTTGATCAATTCATTTACTCATGGGCACCTAGGTTGCTTCCAACACTTGGCTATTGCAAATTGTGCTGCTATGAACATTGGGGTGCATAGGTTCTTTCAATTGGTGTTTCAGGATTCTTAGGATATAATCTGAGCAGTGGAATTGTGGGGTCAAAAGGCAGATCCATTTTTAGTTTTTGTAGAAAATTCCATTCTGTTTTCCATAGTGGTTGTACCAGTCTGCAATCCCACCAACAGTGCACTAGGGTCCCCTTTTCTCCACAACCTCTCCAACACTTGCTGTTTGTTGCTTTGTTTATGATGGCCATTCTGACTGGTGTCAAGTGGTATCTCATTATGGTTTTAATTTGCATCTCTCTGATAGCTAGCAATATCAAGCATCTTTCCATGTGTCTCTGGATCCTCTGTATGTCCTCCTGTTGAAGTCCTTTGCCCATTTTTTAATTGGGTTGCTTGTCTTCTTAGTGTGGAGTCATGTGTGTTCTTTCTATATTTTGGAGATCAAACTCTTGTCTACAGTATCATTGGCAAATATATTTTCCCATATGGTTGGTACTCTTTTCATTTTCATGCTGTTTTCTTTAGCTGTACAGAAGTTTTTTATTTTGATGAGATCCCATTTGTTTATTCTTTCATTTATGTCCCTTACTCTAGGGATTGGAGATATTGCTCCATGGAATATCTGAGATTTTTCCAGCCTATGTTCTCATCTAAAACTTTAACGGTGTCACAACTTATATTTAAATCTTTTATACACCTTGAATTTATTTCTGTGTATGGTGTAAGTTGGTGCTCGAGTTTCATCTTTTTGCATGTAGCTGTCTAGCTCTCCCAACATCATTTGTTGAAGAGGCTATTTTACTCCATTTTATGCTGCTGCCCCCTTTGTTGAATATTAATTGGCTGTACATGCTTGGATGTACTTCTGGGCTCTCTATTCTATTCCATTGGTCTATGTGTCTGTTCTTATGCTAGTACCAGGCTGTTTTGATTACTGTGCACTTGTAATACAGTTTGATATTGGGTACTATGATCCCTCCTATCTTGCTGTTCTTTTTCAAAGTTGCTGTAGTTATTTGGGGTCATTTATGGTTCCATATAAATTTTTGAAATGTTTGTTCTATATCTGTGAAATATGCCATTGGTACATTAATTGGTATTGTGTTGAATCTATAACTTTCTTTGGGTAGTATGCACATTTTGATGATGTTAATTCTTCCAATATATGAATACAGTATATGTGTCCATTTCTTTGTGTCTTCCTTAATTACTTTTCAGGGTTTTGTAGTTTTCTGAGTACAGGTTTTTTTTTACTTCCTTAGATTGGTTCCTAAAATTCCTAGGTATTTTATTTTTCTTTTTGCTATATCAAATGGGATTTTTTTCTTGATTTCTGCTTCTGCTGTTTCATTGTTGCTATACAAAAATGTCTTTGATTATTGGATATTGCCTTTGTATCCAGCTGTTTGGCCAAATTCATTTATTAGGTTGTGCAGTTTTTTTGGCCAAGTCTATATGATTTTCTATGTACGCTATCATGTCATTTGGAAACAATGATAGTTTTGTTTCCTACTTTCTAAGTTGGATGCATTTTATTTCCTTTTCCTATCTCTTCTCTGTGGCTACGACTTCCATTACTATATTGAATAGAAGTGGTGAAGTGGACAACCTTGTCTTGTTCCAGATTTTAGTGGAAAGTATTTTAGTTTTTGCCCATTGAGTATGATGTTGGCTGAAGATCTCTCATATATGGTCTTTATTATGTTGAGGAATGCTCCCTCTATTCCCACTTTGCAGACTGTTTTTATCATAAATGGGTGTTGTACCTAATCAAATGCTTTTTCTGTATCTATTGATATGATCATGTAATTTTTGTCTGGTTTTGTTTAGGTGATGTATTACATTTACTGATTTGTGAATATTGAACAATCCTTGCATCACTGAGATGAATCCCAGTTTGTCATGGTGTTTGATCTTTTTCATCTATTGTTGAATGCAGTTTGCCAATATTTTGTTGAGGATTTTAGCATCTATGTTCTTCAGTGATATTGGCCTGAAGTTTTCTTTCTTTGTTGTGTCTTTATCTGGTTTGGGGATTAGCAAGATGCTGGCTTCATAAAAAGAGTTTAGGAGTCTTCCATTATTTTGGATTTTTTGGAATAGTCTGTGAAGGATAGAGGTTAATGCTTCCTTAAATGCTTTGTAGAATTCTCCTGTGAAACCATCTGGTCCAGGGTTTTGTATGTCAGGAGTTTTTTGATTACTGCTTCAATTTCATTTGCTGTTATTGGTCTGTTCAGGCTTTCTGCTTCTTCTTCATTCAGTTTTGGAAGATCAGATTTTTCTACAAACTTGTCCATTTCACTTAGGTTTTCAAATTTCTTTTTTTAATTTTACATTATTTTTATATTAATTGTTGTTCTTGTACAGTTTTCTATCATTTACTCACATCCCGGCCCACCGCCCCAGCACTCCCCACTGCCCTCCCATTTCCACCCCTCTAGTTTTTGTCCGTCTGTCTTTTATAATTGTTGCTCTAAACCCTTCCCCTTTTCCACTGAAATTCCCTACCATCTCCCCTCTGGTGACTGTCAGCTTGTTCTCAATTTCAGTGTCTTTGGTTATATTTTGCTTCTTTGTTTCTTTTGTTGGTTAGGTTCCAGTTAAAGGTGAGATCCTATGGTATTTATGTTTCATTGCCTGGCTTATTTTGCTTAACATGATACTCTCCAGTTCCATCCATGCTGTTGGGAAGGGTAGGAGCTCCTTTTTTTCTGCTGCATAGAATTCCATTGTGTAAATTGACCATAGTGTCTTGATCCATTCATTTACTGATGGGCACCTAGGTTGCTTCCAGGACTTGGCTATTGTAAATTGTGCTGCTATGACCACTGGGGTTCATAGGTTCTTTTGGATTGGTGTTTCAGGGTTCTTAGGATATAATCCAAGCAGTGGAATTGCTGGGTCAAAAGGTAGATCCATTTTTAGTTTTCTTAGGAAATTCCATACTGCTTTCTGTAGTGGTTGTACCAGTCTGCAATCCCACCAACAGTGCACTAGGGTCCCCTTTTCTCCACAACCTCTCCAACACTTGCTGTTTGATGCTTTGTTTATGATGGCCATTCTGACTGGCGTCAAGTGGTATCTCATTGTGGTTTTAATTTCCATCTCTCTTATAGCTAGTGATACTGAGCATCTTTCATGTATCTCTGGATCCTCTGTATGTCCTCTTTGGAGAAGTATCTGCCCAAGTCATTTACCCATTTTTTAATTGGGTTGCTTGTCTTCTTAGAGTGGAGCTGTGTAAGTTCTTTGTATATTTTGGAGATTAAACCCTTGTCTGAGGTATCATTCATAAATATGTTTTCCCATACAGTTGGTTTTCTTTTTATTTCAATACTGTTTTCTTTGGCTGTGCAGAAGCATTTTATTTTGATGAGATCACATTTGTTCATTTTTTCCTTTATGCCCCTTGCTTTAGGGAACTTATCAGTAAAAATGTTTCTACGTGAAGTATCTGAGATTTTCCTTCCTATCTTCTCCTCTAGGACTTTAATGGTGTCATGGCTGATATTTAAATCTTTTTTCCACTTTGAATCTATTTTTGTATATGGAGGAGTTTGGGCGTCAAGTTTCTTTTCTTTTCTTTTCTTTTCTTTTCTTTTCTTTTCTTTTTTTTTTTTTTTTTTGCATGTAGCTGTCCAGTTCTCCCAACACCACTTGTTGAAAATGCTATTTTTACTCCATATCATGTTGCTGACCACTTTATCAAATATTAATTGACTGTAGAGACTTGGGTTTATTTCTGGGCTCTCTGTTCTATTCCACTGGTACACATACCTGATTTTATGCCAGTACCAGGCTGTTTTGATTACAGTGGCTTTGTAATACAGTTTGGTTTCAGGTACTGTGATCCCTCCTACTTTGCTCTTCTTTCTCAAGATTGCTGCAGCTATTCTAGGTCATTTATGGTTCCATATAAATTTTTGAAATGTTTGTTCTATGTCTATGAAATATGCCATTGCTATTTTAATAGGTATTGCATTGAATCTGTAAATTGCTTTTGGTAGTATGGACATTTTGATGATATTAATTCTTCCATGCCATGAACACGGTATATTTTTCCATCTATTTGTGTCTTCCTTGATTTCTTTCTTCAGTGTTGTGTACTTTTCTGCATACGGGTCTTTTACCTCCTTGGTTAGTCTTATTCCTAGGTATTCTATTTTTATTTTTGCTCTATCAAATGGGATTTTTTCTTGATTTCTGCTTCTGCCCTTTCATTGTTGGTATACATAATTGCCTTTGATTTCTGGATATTGCCTTTGGATACAGCTGTTTGGCCAAATTCATTTATTAGGTTGTGCAGTTTTTTGGCCAAGTCTATAGGATTTTCTATGTACACTATCATGTCATCTGCAAACACTGATAGTTTTGTTTCCTCCTTTCCAATTTGGATGCCTTCTATTTCCTTTTCTTGTCTAATCACTGGGGCTAAGTCTTCCAATACTATAATGAATAGAAGTGGTGAAAGTGGACAACTTTGTCTTGTTCCTGATCTTAGTGGAAAATATTTTAGTTTATACCCATTGAGTATGATGTTGGCTGTAAGTCTCTCATATATGGCCTTTATTATGTTGAGGAATGCTCCCTCTATTCCCACTTTGCTGAGTGTTTTTATCATAAACGGGTGTTGTACCTTACCAAATGCTTTTTCCACATCTATTGATATGATCATGTGATTTTTGTCTTTGCTTTTGTTTATATGATGAAATACATTTACTGATTTGCGAATGTTGGACCATCCTTGCATCCCTGGGATGAATCCCACTTGGTCATGGTGTATGATCTTTTTAATATATTGTTGGATGCCATTTTTCAATATTTTGTTGACTATTTTAGCATGTCTTTTCATCAGTGATATTGACCTGAAGTTCTTCTTCTTTGTTTTGATTTATCTAGTTTAGGGATTAGGATGATGCTGGCTTCATACAAAGAATTTGGGAGTCTTCCATCAACTTGGATTTTTTCGAATAGTCTTTGTAGGATAGGGGTTAGCTCTTCCTTAGATGCTCTGTAGAATTCACCTGTGAAACCATCTACTCCAGGGCTTTTGTGGTTCTGAATTTTTTTGATTGCTGCTTCAATTTCATCATCGGTTAGTGGTCTGTTCAGGCTTTCTACTTCTTCTTTATTTAATTTGGAAAATTATATTTTTCTAGAAACTTGTCCATTTCACCTAGGTTTTCAAATTTCTTGGCATACAGTTCTTCACAGTAATATGTTACAATCTTTTGAATTTCTTTAGTGTCTGTTGTAATCTCTCCTTTTTCATTTCTGATTGTGTTTATTTGGGTCCTCTCTCTTTTTTTCTTGATGAGCCTGCTTAAAGGCTTGTTGATTTTGTTTATCTTTTCAAAGAACCAGCTCCTGGATTCATCGATCTTCAGAATTGTGCCTTTAGTCTCTATGTCATTTAATTCTGCTCTGATCTTGGTTATTTCCTTCCTTCTACTTGCTCTGGGCTGTCTTTGTTTTTGATCCTTGGAGTTCTTGTAGATGCAGGGTTAGGTTGTTTGTTTGAAATGTTTCACCTTTTTTTATGTAGGCCTCTATCACTATGAACTTCCCTCTGAGGACCGCCTTCACTGTGTCCCATAAATTTGGGTCATTGTTAATTTGTTATCATTTGTAACCAGAAACGTGTTTATTTCCTCCCTAATTTCATTCTTGACCCATTCATTGTTTAATAGCAAGTTATTCAATCTCCATGATTTTGAGGGTTTTGGGCTTTCCCCCTTGGGGTTGGATTCTAGTTTCAGTCCCTTGTGGTCATAGAAAATATTTGATATCATTTCAATTTTCTTGAATTTGTTCAGGCTTGTTTTGTATACCATCATGTGGTCTATCTTTGATAATGATCCATGTGCATTTGAAAAGAATGTGTATTTAGTTTCTTTGGGATGAAGGGCTCTATATATATCAGGTAAGTCCATTTCATCTAGCGTGTTGTTCAATGCCACAATATCTGTGTTGATATTTTGTTTGGAAAATCAGTCCATTTTTGTCAGTGGGTGTTAAAATCCCCTACTATAATTGTGTTGCTGTCAATATCTTTCTTGAAGTCCTCTAAGATTTTCTTGATGTATTTAGGTGCTCCTATATTGGGTTCATATATATTTACAAATTTTATGTCTTCTTGGTAGATTCTTCCCTTGAATGTTATGAAGTGATCTTCTGGGTCTGTCTTTATGGCTCTTCCTTTGAAGTCTATTTTGTCTGATATGAGTACTGCTACCCCGGCTTTTTTTTTTTTTCCTGTCCATTTTCTTGGAAAATTTGTTTCCAGCCCTTCACTTTGAGTCCATGTAGGTCTTTTGTCCTGAGGTGAATCTCTTGTAGGTAGCATATGTGTGGGTCATGCTTTCTTATCCATTCAGCTATTCTATGTCTGTTGATTGGAGCATTTAATCCATTTACATTTAAGGTTATTATTGATATGTACTTATTCATTGCCATTTTTGTACCTGTGTTCCTCTCTCTCTCTCTCTCTTTTCCTTCCTTTCCTTAGAGAAATCCCTTTAGTATCTCTTGCAGAACTGGTTTGGGAGAGGTGTGTTCTTTTAGACTTCTTTTGTCTGGGAAGCTCCTCATTTGGCCTTCTATCTTAATTGAAAGCCTTGCTGGGTAAAGTAGTCTTGTTTGTAGGCCTTTGGTTCTCATTGCTTGGAATATGTCTTGTTCTTCTCTTCTGGCTTGGAGCATTTCCATTGAGAAATCAGCTACTAACCTTATCAGGGCTCCCTTGTATGTTACTTCCTTTTTCTCCCTTGCTGCCTTTAAGATTCACTCTTAGTCTTGGAATTTTGCCATTTTAATTATGATGTGCCTTGAAGTGGTCCTGTTTGGTTTCCCCTTGATTGGGATTCTCCGTGTTTCCTTGATTTGTGTGACTCTTTCTCTCATCAAATTAGGGAAGTTTTTCAGCATTACTTTTTCAAATAGGTTTTCTAATCCTTGCTCTTCTTCTTCTCCTTTTGATATCCCTATTATAGAGATATTATTACGTTTCATGTTGTCTTAATCCCTCTTCATTCTTTCTGAAGTTCTTTCCCTTTTCTTGCTCTTTCTGGGTGTTTTTTTTTTTTTACTTTGTCCTCCACTTCACTGATACAATCTTCTGCTTCATCAATTCTGCTTTTTATTCCTTCTACTGTGTTCTTCAGTTCAGAAATTTCATTCTTCATTTCCTCTTGGCCTTTGTTGGTAGTTTCTATTTCCTTTTTTATGTTGATATAGTTTGCAGTGAGTTCATTGTAGCTTTCCTGTAGTGTCTGGTAGCTCATTGAGAGCTCGTGGAGCTTCCTGACAACCATTGCTTTGAACCCCTTATCTGATAGTTGAGTTGCCTGGGTTTCATTTAGCATTCTTTCTCGGGCTTCCTCCTTTCATGTGGGGATTGTTTCTTTGTTTTACTGTTGTTTGTGATACTCCTCTTGTTATCCTCAGCTTCTTAAATTGATCTTTTCTGGCTCCCTGGGCTTATGATGTGAACTCCTGTGGTAGAATACCTGTGAGATTCAGTGGTGCAGCCTCCTTAGGATTTCCTGGTGTTCACAGTTTCCACTGTCTCAGTTGTTGGGTTGCCCCCTCTTTGGGAGCAACTCTGGTTTTTTCACAGTTCCAGGTTTTATTTTTTTGTCTCACTCATGGGTATTTAAAAAGAGAAAAGTGAACAAAAAATGAAAAAAAAGAGAAAAAAGAGGAAGGATGAAGAGATAAAATTGGAAAGAAACAAAGAAGGAATGAACCAGAAAGAAGTAAATAGAAGGAAAAGAAGTTGAGGGGTAAAAAAGATAAAAACAATAAAAATAATAAAAAAATTATTTAAGCAAATAAAATACAAAAAATACTCTTGCTGTTTTCAAACTGGCCAAGCCAGTTTTTCTGGTCTTGCTGGCTGCAATGACTGAGTGGTGAAGGTATTGCTTTTCTCCCTGTTCAGCACTCAGTCAGCTTTGGGCTCATCTCCCTAGGCCTAGCCCCATGCCTCTCAGTGCAAGGCCTTGGGGCGTGGGCTCTGGGCCTGCTGCCGAGCACGTGCTTTCCCTCAGTTCATGGGTGTGAGATCTTCTGGGGTGCCTGCGCCCTCCTTGGTTTATAGGTGAGGGTTCTGGGTTTCCTATGGAGCATGTGTGCTGCCGGAGTTTACAAGCATTGGCTTTGAGTGTTCTCCACATTTTGCGTGCTCACCCTGGGTTCACGGGGGTGAGCTCCAGGTTTCCTATGGATTGTGCTCAGTCCCCAGGTTTACCTGTGTGAGCTCTGGTTCTCCTATGTAGTGTATGCACTGCCTGAGTTTATGAGTGTTGGTTCTGTGTTTCTGCAGTGTGGCCGCTCACCCTAAGTTCATGGGAGTGAGCTCCGAGTTTCCCATGGATCATGTGAACTCCCTGGGTTCACATCCATGGCTCTAGTTCTCCCACGGATCACTTGCATTCCCCAGGATCCTGAAGTGGGCTTCCACAAAGCCCCCTTCTGCGGTTGCGGTCACCTCTAGTTGCATGGCCCCGGCATGCACTCCACCCAGGGCTATGTGTGGTGCTCACATCCCCAGCGTGTTTGCCACACTCAGACCTTAACTTCTCTCTCTGAGACTTCAAGTAACCAGTCTTGCCCATTCCTGCTCAACCCTTGTTTGACCAGGGAGCGAGCTGTTGACCTGGCTCCCTCACTAGAGCCCTGTGGCAGACCCGGCAATTGCCGGTCCTGGGGTTTCAGCTGCGCTGGTCTCCACGCTGATCCCTGGGCTCTTATTTTCTGAAGAACTCTCCTTACCATCTGGTTTTCCAATGTCCGCTACAGATTTCGATCTCCTATTTTCACATATGCTGTGGTACTGTTGGCTGTCTGCTCTGTTCCTCTGTAGATCGGCCAGGTTTTTCTCCCGTGTGTAGGGGGAGTGGAATCTGCCTCCTCCTACCTTGCCACCATATTCCTTCCTTCTCCTTTATTCTTTGTTCAAATAAGTTTCCACTTGTGGCTCTTCCCCTTCTGGTACCCCTATAATTCAAATGTTGGAACATTTAAAGGTGTCCTGGAGGTTCCTAAGCCTCTCCTCAGTTTTTGAATTCTTGTTTCTTTATTCTTTTCTGATTGGTTGTTTCTTTCTTCCTACTGGTCCATTCCCAGTTTCCTTCCCACTTAGTGTAGCCTTCATTTTTTCATCTAATTTGCGACCAAAATCAACCAATTCTGTGAGAATCCTGATCACAGTGCTTTGAACTCTGTATCTGATAGGTTGGCTATTTCTTGGTCTCTTAGATGAATTGGCTCTGAGGCTTTGATCTGTTCTTCCATTTGGGTCATTTTTTTTTTTTTTGTCTGTTGGTGCCTGTTACATATGAGGGGTGGAGCCTTAGGTGTTCACCAGGGTGGGGCAATCCAGTCACTGGGTTGTGACCCTGTATGTGGGGGAGGGGTAAGAGAGGGAACAATGGCATTTGCTCCACTCTCTCTCAGATTTCAGTCCCTTCTGCTGCTTCCCACAAGCAAACTGGGCCCCTCTGGTGCTGATTCCCTGGAGGGTGGGGTTATGTACATTCTAGGACCCTGTGAGTCTCTCCAACAAACTCTCCTGTGAGGCTGGGATTCTCTCCCACTGCCTCAACCCCCACAGGTGTTTTCAATCATTGTTTGAGGCTTTATTTCCCCGCACTGTGGCCCTGGATTGTGCAGTCTGTCTTGCTCCCCAGTTTCGCCTGGTTTATCTGCGTGTAAATGTATGACCACGGTCAGCCAGCTTCCTTGCGTGCCTCACAGGGTCTGACTCCTGCCACCCTGCACCTGGGGTCTGCCAGCTGCCGCCTGGGTGCCCCAGTCCACCAGCCACCACATTTTCCTTCCGTGACGCCTCTCCACCGGCTGCTGACTCCACCCCTTACTGGTCTGGATGAATGGTTGTCGTACTTCTGTACAGTTCAATTTTCTGTCAGTTCTGGGGTTTTTTTGTTTCTAAATTTTTATTGTCTTTAATTTTGGTTGTGCGAGGAGGAACCATGTGTCTACCAATGCCTCCATCTTGGCCCCAGAGTTTTTTGATTACTGCTTCAATTTCATGTGCTGTTATTGGTCCATTCAGGCTTTCTGCTTCTTTTTCATTGAATTTTGGAAGATTATATTTTTCTAGAAACTTCTCCATTTCACCTAGGTTTTCAAATTTCTTGGCATATACTTCTTCATAGTATTTTCTTACAATCTTTTGTGTTTCTGTGGTATCAGTTGCAATCTCTCCTTTCATTTCTGATTGTGTTTATTTTAGTTCTTTCTCTTTTTTCTTGATGCATTTGCTTAAAGGCTTATTGATTTTGTTTATTTTTTCAAAGAACCAGCTCCTGAATTCATTGATCCTAAGAATCGTGCTTTTAGTCTCTGTGTTGTTTAATTCTGCTCTGATCTTGGTTATTTCTATTTTCTACTTGCTCTGGGCTCTCTTTGTTGTTCTTCGAGTTCTTGTATGTGTAGGGTTAGGTTGTTTGTTTGAAATGTTTCTATGTTTTTTCAGTAGGCCCGTATCACTATGAACCTGAATTTCAGGACTGCCTTCACAGTGTCCCTTCACTTTTGGTTTGTAGGAGTTCATTTTCAATTGTTTCCAGAAACTTTCAAATTTTTTCCTTGACATCATTCTTGACCCATTCATTGTTTAATAACACGCTATTCAATCTCCATGAGTTTGAGTGTTTTTGAGTTTTTTCCTTGAGGTTGGTTTCTAGTAGCAGTACCTTGTGGCCAGAAAAAAATGCTTGATATTATTTCAATTTTCTTCAATTTGTTGAGGCTTGATTTGTGTCCTATCATGTGGTCTATCTTTGAAAATGTTCCATGTGCATCTGAAAAGCGTTGTTTCCATGGCATGAAAGGATCTCTCTATATATATCAATTAAGTTCTTTTGATCTAGTACATTGTTCAATGCTGCATATCTTTGTTGATATTTTGTTTGGGAGATCTACCCATTTTTAACAGTGGGGTGTTAAAATTCCCTACTATAATTGTGTTGCTGTCAATATCTTTCTTGAAGTCCTCCAGGATTTTTTTATGTATTTGGGTGCTCCTATGTTGGGTGCATATATGTTTAGAATGTTTATGTCTTCTTGATGGATTCTTCCCTTGAGTATTATGAAGTGACCTTCTGGGTCTCTTTTTATGGCTCATTGTTTGAAGTCTATTTTTTGTGATATGAGCATTGCTACCCTGTCTTTTTTTACCTGTCCATTTGCTTGGAAAATTTGTTTCCAGCCCTTCACTTTCAGTCTGTGTATGCCTTTTTTTCTGAGGTGGTTCAGAAAAAAAAGAGGTGCGTGTCTCTTGTAGGCAGCATATGTATGGGTCATGCTTTCTTAGGCATTCAGCTATTCTATGTCTTTCTATTGGAGCATTTAGTCCTTTATGTTTAAGGCTATTATTGGTAGGTACTTATACACTGCCATTTTTTCATTCCTGTGTTTGTCTCTCACTCTTTTACTTCCTTTTCTCAAAGTAGTTCCTTTTGCATCTCTTGCAGAGCTGGTGCGGTGGACGTGTATTCATTTAGACTTCTTTTGTCTGGGAAGCTCCTTATTTGGCTTTTCATCTTAATTGAAAGTCTTGCTGGGTAAAGTACCCTTGGTTGCAGGCCTGTGGTTTTCATTACTTGGAATATTTCTTGCCATTCTCATCTAGTTTGGAGTGTTTCCACTGAGAAGTCCTCTGCTAGCCTTATTGGGGCTCCCTTGTATGTTACTTCCTGTTTATCCCTTGCTGCCTTTAAGATTCTCTCTTTGTCTTGGAAGTTTGCCATTTTAATGATGATGTGTCTTGAAGTGTGCCTCTTTGGGTTCCTCTTGATTGGGACTCTGTGTTTCCTGGATTTGAGTGACTTTTTCTCTCATTAAATGAGGGAAGTTTTCCATCATTACTTTTTCAAATAGGTTTTCTATCCCTTGCTCTTTTTCTTCTCCTTCTGGTATCCCTATTATACAGATATTATTATGCTTTATGTATCTTGCAGTTCACCTCTTTTTCTTTCTGAGTCTCTTTTCCTTTACTTGTTCCTTCTGGAATTTTTTTCCACCTTGTTGTCCAGTTCAAGGATTCGATCATCTGCTTCATCCAGCCTGCTTGTAATTCCTTCTCATGTATTTTTCATTTCTGAGATTTTATTGTTCAAATCTTCCTGGTTTTTGTTTATATTTTCTATTTCTTTTTTCCTGCTGATGTAGTTCTCACTCAGTTCCTTACAGTTGTCTGTGAGTTCCTTTAGCATCTTTATAACCATTATTTTGTGTTGTGTGTGTGATCGTTTGGTTACATCCATTTCTTTTAGTCCTTTAGTGGGGAGTCTTCCATTCCTTTTGATTGCATGTTCTTTTCTGTCTCCCCATTTTATTTATTTTTTAAATTTTATTTTAATTATTGTTCAAGTACAGTTTTCTGTCTCCCCATTTTAGATGCCTCTTTTTTGTTTGTTTGTTTGTTTGTTTATTTCTGTGCTTCCTGATGTTTTGCTTTGCTATCTGTATCTGTAGGGTGAACTTCTATGTTAGGAATTCTATTAGGTTCAGTGGTGTGGTGTCTTTGATCTCCTTGTCTGGATTCTCTAGATTTCATCTTTCTTCTGTTTTGTGGGCTGTTTTGTTTTACTTGGGTTTTAACCTTTTGTTGGTGGTTTTTCTCCTCCAGCATACAAACTGATGTTTGCAGCTCCCACCTATTCTTGTTTGTGACCAATGGCAGGGGGTAGGCAAAATTGATTAAGACAGCAGGAGAGTATTTAATGGGATTTAAAATGCCAGCAAGTAGAGCAGAGATAGGAGATTCTTTGGATAAGTATGGTATTAACTGTGATATTGCACCCAACTAGCCACTTTTTATAAAAGGTGAAAGAGAGATGAGACTCTTGTTAGAGGCGGGGATTATCGTGAGCTGGATCCAGAAAACAGAGTACTTGTGCAAAGTTAGATGATGACATATAGTGAGAGTGAAACATAGACTGTAGGTGTAGTGTGAGAAAAAATAGAGTTAACCATAATGATAATAATGCTCAGAATTGAAGTGAAGTGGGCTAAGATCAGGGAGGGTTGCTGTATAGTATGTACAATTGTATGGAATAACAATTATTTACAATAGTACTGGAGCAACAATAATATGATAAGAAATATATGATTTGGATAACCAGAATAGAAAGTACCTGATCAAGAGCTGTGTGTTATTGGAACATGGGTGAAATGAAAGAAGGAAAATTAAAATACAATAAAGAGAGAATAAGGAAAATGAGTCAAACAATGCAATTAAACTGAGAAATAAAATGAGGAAAACTAGACATAAGGAAGAGAAATAAAATATACTAATAAAATAAAAGTGGTAAAAAATAATGAAGATAATAATAATAATACACATAAACAATAAAATGCCAGCTCTATGGGATAGCAAAGTGACATTTTTCTGTTTCTCAGTTTTTTGCATTTAGCCTTGTGCTCCCCCTTTTGATCTGTCTCTGGACCCTACATAACTCCATGTCTTATTGGCTCACTTGGGGAAAGAAAGAAAAAGAGGAAAAAAGAGAGGATAAAAAAAATAAGCCTCCTGCTGACTTTAAACTTGTTCAGGGAGTTCTGCTGGTCTTCCTAGATGCCATGGGAAGAGAAAGCCTGGGCTTTGCTTTTCTCCCTTCTTATGGTTTTGAAAGGATGGGGACCAGGTCTGGGTCAAAATTTCCTGGTATTCACTGGACCAGGTCCTCTGTGAGCTACCAGGCTCAAATCAGCCACTTAGTCTCTGGGCACATAGGGTGAGTCAATCTCTGGCAAGGAGCCCGAGACAAGCCAGGTACATGTGGTTCTGCTCAGCTATTCAGTCATTGGGCACATGCACCTGAAATCACCCTCAGGGTGAGCCAGCCACTGCTGGAGAGTTCCTTACGAAGGATCTGCCAACTGTTCTTAACAAGCACATGGCTTTTCACACATCCCAATTTTCCAGCCAGTCCAGAGATTATCCGAGTCAGGGTCTGACATGGCCCAGCTCCTCCCTTTTCCAGATGTTTCCTGACACCTCAGTTTCTCTGGTGCTGATGTCCATGGTCCCAGCAGATGTGTACCACCTCTGTGTGTCTTCCACTTCATCTTTATTCCCCCCAGCGACTTCCAGCATCCAGGTCCCTCCTGGTGCCAGGCTGCCTCCCTACTCTGGTAGGGGAGGGAGCTGGTGATCTAACTCTCCTCCCCATATCCTGCGGCAGGCACCAGACTAGAGGTTGCAGCAGCCTTGGTCTCTGTGCAGATCCCTTGGACCTTACTGTCCCAGTGCATTCTCCTCACCATCTGTTTTTCACCGTCCTCTGCAATTTTTTGCCTCCAAGCTTCATATAAGCTGGGTTTCCATTGGCTGTTCACTCTGTTCCTCAGAAGATTGGCTAAGTGTTCCAGCTGGGCACAGGGAGGACGAGTTCTGCTCTCACCTACCTTGCTGCCATCTTCCTTTCTCTACATAACTAACCTATACACTTTAATAAAATTTTCCTTATGATTTGTACTCATGTTAAAATTGGAGAAGCACCAATCTGACATTTGCTCTTCTGGGTGAGTTCTTTTTGTCTGCTTGCCAAATTTAAGGGGGTAAATTAAGGTGACTTTTCTTGGGCTGTTTGAATAAGCCTTCCTGTTAGTGGAAGGAGGAAAAATTCAAATGCTATCAAGCACTTCTTATAGCCTCTTGGGAGGCTCAGAATTTGAACTCAGCTTAAGTTTTTTACATTACACCATATCACCTAACAGATATAAAGAGGCCAGCGTAAATGCAGAAGACCTAGCAGACAACCTGAGCAGTGTGTGACACAGGTGTTGCTTATGGTGTCTTTGCATCACCTTCTGTACTCCACTCTCCATCCTGTAATCATGTGCTCTTCTTTCAGGTTTCATTCTCATCTAAGAGCTCCTTTACACTAACAACAACATATCTACAAACAGAGATTATTTCCTAGACGTTTTTATTACAGCCTTTTAAACATGAGCCTCCCCAAAGTCTTAAGACCCCCAAAAATGAATATATAACTCTAAGATGCTATGCATCATAATGGATGCAGCTTTGAGGTGAGGATCCCTGTCTTGAACTGTTTAAAACATGCTAGGACAATGTCTGTCGATTTGTAAAGTCTATTTAAATTCCCCAAAACTGTATTATGTGTCAAAGATGTTGGGGAAAGCTGCCATATATTTGACCTTTGGAGCCTATTTCCTTCTTGGGTTTACCATCTTGTAGGATTTCCACCAGAAGAAAGCTAGACTGAATCCAAATTTGTAATGTAGCTGGTGCCCCCTGCTGGAATAGGTCTCCTTAAATTTCTATCTTTTGAGACGTGTATCAGCAGCCCCATTAAGACACAGACTAGCCAACATAGCCTACGAGTTTCTGGGCAATTAATTTAATTATACACTCTGCTCAATTCCCTGGCATGTAAAGTGGGATAAGAACAGCATCCAATCTTAAATTTCTTGTTGAAAGGTAGAATTAATTAGGAATCATAATGAAATACTTTATGAAAACTGGTACTAAATACTGATGAATGTTTGAACATGCTTCCAGTATTCCTACAGCAGGATAATGACAATATGATATGTATTATTAAGCCTGATGTTGCTAATTTTATCTCATTATTAATCTCCACTACTCTCAAAGTTGAAATGCATACATATACCTTACATATCCCAACTGATATTGTGTCAGCTAAGAACTCTGTCTGTTAGAGTGCTCTGGTGATTTGTAGTCTTTTATTGATAAAGGGGGCTTCTTACCACACGACAAAGAGCCATTACAGTCTTAAAGAATGAATACCAGTTGAAGGAAAAGGGAGTATAAGATTGGAGATGACCTTCCTGGCATAGGGAGAAGGAAGTGTACCCTTATTTTCTGGCCAAGTAACTGCAGGGGAAAAGAAGAGAGAATGAGTTAGAGTGAAAGGTCAATATGGGTCCTCACTTTTCATTTCTTGAACTAGAATGCTAGTGGGGGTAGGAGAAAATTTACGGACAGAAGTAGGACAAAAATATGAAAAATTCCAGAGGGCTGGTTGTATCTGGGTGGCTGTGTCTGGGTCACTGCTTGTTTCCAGAAGAAGCTGTGTTTGCTTTTGCACCCTGTGTGATGTGCAACCAGCAGAACTATCAAGTCTCCTAGTCCTCATTGCCTGAATGTGGTGTGTTGGAGATGGACAAGGGGAAAAAAAAGCCCTGAAGAAGATGGTGAAAGAGTGAATTATCCTGAGACTGGGATCAAGGGTGAGGAGGTCTGCTAATATTCCAGGTGATAGAGTAGACAGTTGGGTACATGGAAGTGCTTAAGGAAAGCTTCCACAGTGCCCAATGGTCATAGAATCACACACTCAACAGGTGCTATGGGCTTGGAATGGGCCAGACCACCCATCCACAGTTGGGAATGTGATGGCTTTCTGAGATTTGGCATTCTGGCCACAGCAAGACTGCTAAACATCCACTCCAAATGCCCAGATATTATCCAAAAGAGAAGTAGGAGGAATATGGAACACTAAGAATTTACCTAAAGAGTATTTAAATTATTGGATCAGATGAAATTCACCACATTGAGATGTTGGATAAGCCCTGAGAAATAAAGAAGCTGCATTGGTCTTTACACATTCCACTTCAGTACATACTTTGTGTATCATAAAATGTCAAATTTCTTCTGATGGCCTGATATTTTAAGTATTATAAAGGACAAAAGTGTTGTATTCATTATATATTGATTAGTCTGGTATTGATTAAGACTATACCTTAGAACTTGTTACAACCTAGGCTGTGTAAGCAAATGAGCTTTATGGCTTTTTGTAGAAACTTAAAGATGGCAAGAGGCCATTAGCATGTGATGTCATGTTAATAAAATGATTGTAGGATATGTGTTAAGAGAAAAGGTATGCCCACATAGGGAGAGGAGTAGAGGGTGGGGAATTTTAGTTAGTTGAGAAATAAAAAATTAAGAAAACAATTCTATTCACTGTAATGACACACAGGCCTTAAGCTGAAACAAGAAGTCACATTTAGGAATACTAAGAAACAAATGGAACCTGTGCATGTCTCTGCTCAGTTTGACATTAGCTTTACAGAATGGAGGCCTGCTTTTAAAATAAATGTATCATAGAGGAGAAGATGGCGGCGTGGTAGGAGGGAGCAGGCCCTATTCCCCCTCTACACACGGGAGAAAAACCGGACCAATCTATGAAAGATCAGAACAGACAAGGAACAGTAACACAGCATATTGGAGAATAAGAGGTCGGAAATTGTAGCAGACACTGAAAAACAAGCGGTAAGGAGAGCTCTGCGGAACAATAAGAGCCCAGGGTTCCAGCGCGCGGAGAGCGGGGTGGCCGAGGCCCCGGCCTGGCGCTCCACCAAGCCTGCCCCAGGGCCCTGGGGAGGGAGCTGGGTCAGCCGCTGAACCGGCTGGGAGATCTCAGGGGCCACCTCGCGCGACTGCGCCCGAGCAAAAGTGGGTGCCCCGCACCAGGTCACTGCGCAACTTTGAACTGAGTTTTCGTGGTCGCCGGGCGACTACGAAAGCACAGGCCCCCCAACAGAGACAGAGGCGCGGGCGAAGTGAGACAACTGCATGAAAATAGACACCCTCAGGGGACCGCACAGGGTCTCGGGCTAGTGGACACTCGTGAAAACATAGGCGCAGGCCGCTGGAGACAGCTGTGGAGCCAGAGGGGCCAGTTCATGGGCGGGTGCTCAAACGCGGACAGCTCAGGCCCAAGGTGCAGGCGCCGGATAGCAGCTGGAACGCAGGCCCCTTTCAGAAGCAAATGCAGGCAGCTGTGCCCGAACACTGAAAGCCTCCCAGGGATAAAGGCAGGCGGCTGTGCACGTCTGGAGAACCTAGCACACACCCATAAACTCGGAGAAGTGCGCACACGCCAGGAGGCTCAGATCCCACGCTGAAAACCCTGTGGGGAGAGGCGCCCACTAATGCTGGGATACATAGCACAATGAGGACTGAGTTCTGAACACAGAGAAAAGCAATAAGATCACCCCTCGGCCATTGCAGCCAGCAAGACCTGAAAAACTGGCTGGCAAGTTTGAAAACAACAAGAGGGTGTTTGTTTTGTTTTGTTTTGTTTTGTTTTGTTCTGGTTTTTTCATTTTTTTAATTTTATTTTTTTAATATATTTTTATTTTTTTTTAAATATTTTGTTGTGCTTTGCTTGTTCCTTCCCCCCCCCTTTGGCTGCTTATATTTGTGTGGGGGTGTCTGTGTGCGTGTCTCTTTTTTGTTTTGCCAGTTTATTAGTGTCTTTTTGTTTGTAAGCCTGTCTATCTATATGAGTTTTTAACTACTCCTTCTTCATTGTTTATATCTTCTTCTTTACTCCCCAACTCCTTTTGCCTCCCTTGAATTCCTTCTTCTCTTATCCCCTCTTCCTTTCTTTTCAATTTTATCTCTTCTACCTTCCTCTTGTTTCCTCTTGCTTCTTTTTTTCATTTTCCCCCCTCTTCTTTTTGTAAATACCCACGAGTGAGACAAAACAAACAAACAAGCAAGCCTGAAACTGTGGGGAAAAACAAAAACAAAAACAAAAACCAGAGTTGGCCCCCAAAAGAGGGTATACCAGCTGATGAGACAGTGAAAGCGGTGAACAACAGGATATCCGAAGGAGAATACACCACGGAATCTCACAGATATTCTACCACAGAAGGTCATACCACAAACCCAGGGAGCCAGAACAGATAAATTTAAGAAGCTGAGGCTAACAACAAGAGTCTTACAAACAATGGGAAGACAAAAGAACAATCCCCAAACGAAAGGAAAGGAGGAAGCTCAAGAAAGAATGCTAAATGAAACAGAGGCAACTCAACTATCAGATATCGAGTTCAAAGCAATGGTTGTCAGGAAGCTCAATGAGCTCTCAATGAGCTACCATAAACTACAGGGAAGTTATGATGAACTCACGGCAAACTATATCAACATGAAAATGGAAATAGAAACTATCAACAAGGGCCAAGAGGAAATGAAGAACACAATCTCTGAACTGAAGAACACAGTAGAAGGAATGAAAAGCAGAATCGATGAAGCAGAAGATCGGATCAGCGAGTTGGAGGACAAAATAGAAAAAAACACTCAGAATGAGCAAGATAAGGAAAAGAGGCTTAGAAAGAATGAAGAGGGTTTAAGAGAAATGCAAGACAACATGAAACGTAATAATATCCGTATAATAGGGATACCAGAAGGAGAAGAACAAGAACAAGGGATAGAAAACCTGTTTGAAAAAGTAATGATGGAAAACTTCCCTCATTTGGTGAGAGAAAAAACCACACAAATCCAGGAAACACAGAGAGTCCCAATCAAAAGGAACCCAAACAGGCCCACTTCAAGACACATCATAATTAAAATGGCAAAATTCCAAGACAAAGAGAGAATCTTAAAAGCAGCAAGGGAGAAAAAGGAAGTAACATACAAGGGGGCCCCAATCAGGTTAGCATCTGACTTCTCAATGGAAACGCTCCAAGCCAGAAGAGAATGGCAAGGAATATTCCAAGCAATGAGAACCAAAGGCCTGCAACCCAGACTACTTTACCCAGCAAGGCTTTCAATCAAGATAGAAGGCCAAATAAGGAGCTTCCCAAACAAAAGAAGTCTAAAAGAATACACCTCTACCAAACCAATGCTGCAAGAGATACTAAAGGGACTGCTTTAAGGGAAGAAAGGAAAAGACAGAGAGAGAAAGAGAGAGAGGAACACAGGTACGAAAATGGCAATGAATAATTACCTATCAATAATAACCTTAAATGTAAATGGATTAAATGCTCCAATCAAAAGACATAGAATAGCTGAATGGATAAGAAAGCATGACCCACACATATGCTGCCTACAAGAAACCCACCTCAGGACAAAAGACATACACAGGCTCAAAGTGAAGGGCTGGAAACAAATTTTCCAAGCAAATGGTCAGGAAAAAAAAGCTGGGGTAGCAATACTCATATCAGACAAAATAGACTTCAAAAGAAGGGCCATAAAGAGAGACCCAGAAGGTCACTTCATAATACTCAAGGAAAGAATCCACCAAGAAGACATAAATATTGTAAATATATATGCACCCAATGGAGGAGCACCTAAATACATCAAGATAATTTTAGAGGACTTCAAGAAAGATATAGACAGCAACACAATTATAGTAGGGGATTTTAACACCCCACTGTCAAAAATGGACAGATCTTCCGAACAAAATATCAACGAAGATATTGTGGCATTGAACAACACTCTAGAGGAAATGGACTTAACTGATATATATAGAGCCCTTCATCCCAAAGAAGCTAAATACACTTTCTTTTCAAATGCGCATGGAACATTTTCAAAGATAGAGCACATGATAGGACACAAAACAAGCCTCAACAAATTCAAGAAAATTGAAATCATACCAAGCATTTTCTCTGACCACAAGGGACTGAAACTAGAAACCAACCCCAAGGAGAAAAACCCAAAACCCTCAAAATCATGGAGATTGAATAGCATGCTATTAAACAATGAATGGGTCAAGAATGAAATTAGGGAGGAAATCAAAAAGTTTCTGGAAACAAACGATAATGAACTCACATCGACGCAAAACTTATGGGACACAGCAAAGGCAGTCCTCAGAGGGAAGCTTATAGCGATACAGGCCTATCTAAAAAAGACAGAAACATCTCAAACAAACAACCTAACCCTTCGCCTACAAGAACTCGAGGAACAACAACAAAGACAGCCCAGAGCAAGTAGAAGGAAAGAAATAACCAAGATCAGAGCAGAATTAAATGACATAGAGACTAAAAGCACAATCCTAAAGATCAATGAATCCAGGAGTTGGTTCTTTGAAAAGATCAACAAAATCGGCAAGCCTTTAAGCAGGCTCATCAAGAAAAAAAGAGAGAGGACTCAAATAAACACAATCAGAAATGAAAGAGGAGATATTACAACCGACACCGCAGAAATACAAAGGATTGTAAGAAATTACTATGAAGAACTGTATGCCAAGAAATTTGAAAACCTAGGTGAAATGGACAGGTTTCTAGAAAAATATAACCTTCCAAAACTCAATGAAAACGAAACAGAAAGCCTGAACAGACCAATAACAGCTGGTGAAATTGAATCAGTAATCAAAACACTCCCGATGCACAAAAGCCCTGGACCAGATGGCTTCACAGGAGAATTCTACAAAACTTTTAAGGAAGAGCTAAACCCTATTCTCCACAGACTACTCCAAAATATCCAAAAAGATGGAAGACTCCCAAACTCTTTTTATGAAGCCAGCATCATCCTAATCCCAAAACCAGATAAAGACACAACAAAGAAGAACTTCAGGCCAATATCGCTGATGAACATAGATGCTAAAATCCTCAACAAAATATTGGCAAACCGCATCCAGCAACACATTAAAAAGATCATACACCACGACCAAGTGGGATTCATCCCAGGGATGCAAGGATGGTTTAACATTCGCAAATCAGTAAATGTAATTCATCACATAAACAAAAGCAAAGACAAAAATCACATGATCATATCAATCAATGCGGAAAAAGCATTTGATAAGGTACAGCACCCATTTATGATTAAAACACTCAGCAAAGTGGGAATAGAGGGAGCATTCCTCAACATAATAAAGGCTATATATGAGAAACCTACAGCCAGCATCATACTCAAAGGGCAAAGACTAAATTCTTTTCCACTAAAATCAGGAACAAGACAAGGCTGTCCACTCTCTCCACTTCTATTCAACATAGTATTGGAAGTATTAGCCACAGCGATTAGACAAGAAAAGGAAATAAAAGGAATCCAACTTGGAAAGGAGGAAACAAAACTATCATTGTTTGCAGATGACATGTTAGTATACATAGAAAATCCTATAGTCTCGGCCAAAAAACTGCTCGACCTAATAAATGAATTTAGCCAAACAGCCGGATACAAAGTCAATATCCAGAAATCAAAGGCATTTTTGTATACCAACAATGAAACAACAGAAGCAGAAATCAAGAAAAAAATACCATTTGACATAGCAAAAAGAAAAATAAAGTACCTAGGAATTAACCTAACCAAGGAGGTAAAAGACCTGTATGCAGAAAACTACACAACACTGAAGAAGGAAATCAAGGAAGACACAAATAAATGGAAACACATACCATGTTCATGGATCGGAAGAATTAACATCATCAAAATGTCCATACTTCCCAAAGCAATCTACAGATTCAATGCAATACCTATTAAAGTACCAATGGCATATTTCACAGATATAGAACAAACTCTTCAGAAATTTATATGGAACCATAAACGACCCAGAATAGCGGCAGCAATCTTGAGAAAGAAGAGCAAAACAGGAGGGATCACAATACCTGATACCAAAATGTATTACAAGGCCACTGTAATCAAAACAGCCTGGTACTGGCATAAAAACAGGCACGTGGACCAGTGGAATAGAATAGAGAGCCCAGAAATAAACCCTAGTCTCTATAGTCAATTAATATTCGACAAAGGGGGCAGCAACATAAAATGGAGTAAAAATAGTCTCTTCAACAAGTGGTGTTGGGAGAACTGGACAGCTTCGTGCAAGAAAATGAAACTGGAGCACCAACTTACACCATACACAAAAATAAATTCAAGGTGGATAAAAGACTTAAACATAAGCCGTAACACCATTAAAATCCTAGAAGAGAACATAGGCAGGAAAATCTCAGGTATTACACGCAGCAACATTTTTACTGATATGTCCCCTAAAGCAAGGGACATAAAGGAAAGACTAAACAAATGGGATCTCATCAAAATAAAAAGCTTCTGCATGGCCAAGGAAAACAGTATTAAAATAAAAAGAGAACCGACTGTGTGGGAAAACATATTTGCCAATGATATCTCAGATAAGGGTTTAATCTCCAAAATATACAAAGAACGTACATGACTCCACTCTAAGAAGACAAGCAACCCAATTAAAAAATGGGCAAAGGACTTGGGCAGACACCTCTCCAAGGAGGACATACAGAGGTTCCAGAGACACATGAAAAGATGCTCGATATCGCTAGCTATCAGAGAGATGCAAATTAAAACCACAATGAGATACCACTTGACACCAGTCAGAATGGCCCTCATAAACAAAGCAACAAACAGCAAGTGTTGGAGAGGTTGTGGAGAAAAGGGGACACTAGTGCACTGCTGGTGGGAGTGCAGACTGGTACAACCACTATGGAAAACAGTATGGAATTTTCTAAAAAATCTAAAAATGGATATACCTTTTGACCCAGCAATTCCATTGCTAGGACTATATCCTAAGAACCCTAAAACACCAATTCAAAAGAAACTATGCATCCCTATGTTTATAGCAGCACAATTTACAATAGCCAAGTGTTGGAAGCAACCTAGATGCCCATCAGTAAATGAATGGATCAAAAAACTGTGGTACATTTATACAATGGAATTCTATGCAGCAGAAAGAAAGAAGGAGCTCATACCCTATGCAACAGCATGGATGGAACTTGAGAGCATCATGCTAAGCGAAGTAAGCCAGGCAGTGAAAGATAAATACCATATGATCTCACCTTTAACAGGAACCTAATCAACAAAACAAACAAACAAGCATAATATAACCAAAGACATGGAAATGGGGAACATGCTGAAAGTCACCAGAGGGGAGAGGGGAGGGAATTTCAGGGGAAAAGGGGAAGGATTTACAGGAACAAGTATAAAGGACACATGGACAAAAACTATGGGGGGGGTGGAAATGGGAGGGAGGTGGGGAGGGCTGGGGTGGCGGGTTCGGGTGAGAATAAAAGACAGAAAACTGTACAAGATCAACAATGAAAATAAAAATTAAAAAAAAATAAAAATAAAATAAAATAAATGTATCAAAGGTACAGATGAAGAAAGAATACTTTCCTACTTAAATTCATTTTCACTGAGATTGATATTAATGACATGGCTATTTATGAGTGTTGCAATTTTTATAATATTCATTCAGTTAACTGAACAACAGTGTGGGGAAACAAAAACATAACCTGAGTTTTAGACAAGTGTCACCAGGGACTCCCAGTCTGGATAATATTGTGTAGACTCATCTCTTTCTGCTCCTCTCTGTTAAATATCACCAGAGACAACCAAAAGGAAGAATGAGGAAGGCAGACTGACTAAGGGTGCCAAGATAGGAGCAACATGAGGGGGCAGGTGTCTTAATGTCCTATCCAGCAATAGAAGGCAATCAAGCTGATGTTTCCTCCCCACCTCCCCAGCCTGGCAGAGGGGTTGGGGGAAAAGGCAGAAAACTGTATGTGAAAAAATGTTTAAAAAAAAAAAAAGCTGATGTTTCCTGATGCACAGCCAAGTGGACCCATTTTTCCCCTGGATTAAATGGGAGCCCTGTTGAAAACATCAGTTAAGGTGATGGATCAGAGTCCTACTGAGCACTAGCAATCAGGGTGAGGCCCCATCTCTGCCTTAATAGAGGGACTCCCTACCCCTACTTGTAGATGCCTGTCATCAAGCCAGAAGTGCTCTCACATTGACCCTTGGAACCAACACTGATTATAAACAGACAAGAGACTAGTGTTATATATGGATATCAGTCTAAAACATGTAAAATATTAAAATATAGGATATTAAACATATCCTATATTCCAGAAACATGTTAAATGAATAGTATAATATACTATTACTGAAATAAATTTATTTCAGGAATACAGCCTACTTAATATTCATAAATCCATTAATTTCACACTAAAAATCCAAGTAGAAATTAATATGATAACCTCCTTAGGAATTATAAAGTTTAATATTAGATCTTGATAAACAGGAAATTCCTAATAAAATTATAGATGTAATCTTAATTAACATAATAAAATATATTTTTAATAAGTCTAGAGTTAACATCTTGATTAGCAAGAAACACTATTAGAAATATTCCCATTAAAATGAGAGATTGGACCCATTATAGCAAACCATATCCCATTAAAATGAGAAATGGTTTGCTATAACTATTATTTAGCATTTTTCTGGACATGTAAGCCAATGCAATCTGATAAGAGAATAAAGTTAAATATAATAAAATTGGAAAACAGAGAGATTACAATTGTATATCTTGGCAGATTGCATTGTATTTAGAAATAGCCTATAGAATTAACTGAAAAACTACTGCAACAGCTAGGAACATTTGAATCAATGTACAGAATTTACATAGGAGGAGATGACCCAAGTTACAATATACAAAAGATAATATCATCATGAAGTAAATTTTATAGTTATGTATAAAATCTATATTTATATAGAAAAAGGAAATTTTCTAAATTAGCAAGATTTTATTCTGGGACTTTCTATTCAGTTTCATAGATTTTGTTAACAATAGTTGTTCCTCTTCTAATAATTTAAGATTTATAATGTTTTAAAATTTGGTAAAACAAGTCCTGCTTCAATATCCTCAATAGGATGCTTGTTTTGTTTTATTTATGTTATATACTATTTTCATCTACAAAAAACAATTTCAATTTTCAAAGTATTGATGTAAAATTATTTCTCATATGTTCCTGAAAGAAATAATCCAGGTGCAGGATGTATTGCACAGTTGTACTAAAGCAAGCATGATTTGCAAACTCTGATAATACTGAGAGACAGGAGGAAGAAGTTCTTTTTCTCTGAATTTATGAGCCATATGAATATATTATTTATTAAAAATAAGTAAATTTAAATTTTGAAATATGATAATAGTTTCTACATATGAGTCCTCAGAGATGCTTTTTAAAGTATTATGTATTAAAGCTTTCAGTTCCATTAAGCCTATGTGTGTAGGTATTGCTTTGACCTTTGATTTTTTAAAAAAATTACTTTATTGTTGTTCAATTACAGTTGTCTGCATTTTCTCCCCACCCCATCCATACCCACCTCCCTCCCTTGCTTCCATCCTCCCCCTTGGTTTTGTCCATGTGTTCTTTATAGTAGTTCCTGAAAACCCTTCTCCTCACTGTCCCCTCCTCACCTCGCTATTCTTAGCTTGTTCTTAATTTCAGTGTCTCTGGTTACATTTTGCTTGCTTTTTTCTTTTGTTGATTATATTCCAGTTAAAGGTGAGATCATATGGTATTTGTCCCTCACAGCCTGGCTTATTTCACTTAGCATAATGCTCTCCAGTTCCATCTATGCTGTTGCAAAGGGTAGGAGCTCCTTCTTTCTCTCTGCTATGTAGAATTCCATTGCATAAATGTACCATAGTTTCTTGATCCACTCATTTGCTGATGGGCACTTAGGTTGCTTCCAGCACTTTGCTATTGTAAATTGTGCTGCTATGAACATAGGGGTGCATATGTTCTTTTGAATTGATATTTCAGGGCTCTTAGGGTATAATCCCAGCAGTGGCAAGTGTTGGAGAAGTTGTGGAGAAAAGGGAACCCTAGTGCACTGTTGGTGGGAATGCAGACTGGTACAGCCACTGTGGAAAACAGTATGGAATTTCCTCAGAAAACTAAAAATAGACTTTGATATTTTTTCAGGGAAAAGGAGATAAAAATTTTAAGAACTCAGACCATAACTTTCTACAATATTCTATTACACTTTATGTTTTGTGTAATTGATTCAATCTTTGTCTTAGTTGGCTGACATATATACACATAAAATATTTAATGTGCAACATACAGTTTATAATTTTCATTTAAGCTAAGAAAGTAATTGTGTATCATCTTGTTCTTAATCAGAAATGTTATTTTCAACCATAAATTTGTCTATCTGAGATTAGATTCCTCTTAAATTTCACAACTTCTTGTTCTGTATTCTCATCCTAGTCTTCTGCTCAAAGAATTTCTTAAGTGGATATAAAATTTTCTGCCATGTTTTGTACCATGTTAGATTTTATATGATTGTTTTTGTGGTACAATTGCACAAAACCTCAGAACTTGCTCTTATTTGTTTATATTGTGTTATCTCTGGTTATGAAATTTCTGAGGGCAAAACAAACACTCTTAAAATTATCATTTTTACATCATAATATTATTTCCCATGATTTCTCTCAAATGCTGATGGAATATAGTATATTATTTCAATTAATAATATTCTCACTACTCTCCTGATACAATATGTGAAATCTGTAAGGGAAAGTTAATATCATTATACCTAAAACACTTGCTGACTTTTTTGCCACATGAGGAAATGTGGTTGGTCTTCCTTCTAGCCCAGTTTCAAAGAGTCTGCAAAACCCCTGGATACTCTGCTGTCTCTTTTGACCTGTCCCTTAATTTTTATGTAACTTTTAAGTTTTAAAAGTTGTAATGTATTTCAGCCTTTCAGTTTATTTTTTCCCCATCTACCTACCCAACCATTCCCCATGCAGAGACAATTTTTCCTGTGCCTTGACAATGAAGCCACATCTCCAACAGAGGGACCAGGGTTTGCCATGCCCTCTTTAAGAATGATGATATAAAGATATATAGTTAGTAATGAAAGCAAATATTTGTTTAAATATTTAACACAAAAAATTAAAAAAGCTGATAAAGAGTCAAGTAGTCTAAAATCCATAAAAACTGTTATTTGTTAATTGTCTAACACACCATCACATCTTTTTTTCTGCTTCTTGATTTTTGCCTTGTGGGAGGACAACAATTTTTAAAAAGCAATTTCTGTAGGGAAAATATGAAAAAAGATAATTCAGCCCTTTTTCTTCCATGGTTGACTGAAAAAATTAGAATAATTGTTTTTAGCTTCACAACACTCACATGAAGATGAAAAGATTGTTGTTAAATTTAATAAGGATTGCTATTCTGACTTGGTTAAACTGCTATCAACTTGTTCTCATGCATGAACAATAAGTAAGAGTTCAAGTCATTCATGCATGGAGGTTGTGTGTTATGAGTTTTCACTGTATTGTCAGTGTCAACAAGAAATTTAAATACTTTCCCATGTCCTTTATTAAGTGTATTATTATTCATTATTTCTTTGAAGTTTATCTTTTCCTCTAAGTGAATTATAGCTTATGGCAAGGTCTGAATTGTTGTTGTTACAATTTGCTTTTTAATGACAAAATAATTTATGTTGACTTAATTGCTAATCATTATCACTTTTGTACTTGATTAACCTAATTCTTTAATGTAATTATAAAGATGGCAAAAGAAGTTACCAAAATTTTCTTTAAAAATAAACCATTCAGATCATAGTTCCTGGACTTAAGATCAATTATTGAATGCTTCCTATTTCAGTCAGTATTAAATTGGGACTACATGGCCCTGTGTGACCTGGCCTGCCTTCTTCTCAAACTTCACCTCCCACCATTGCTCTTCCTGCATCTTGGGCTCCTGCCTCTTGGAGCTCAAGGGGCTGGAGCCCAAGATACTGAGCTTTTTCAACATCAAGAGGTCACACCAGCTCTTTACTGTTCTCTTTCTTTAGATCTCAACAATAATAACTATCATCTTTTATTTTAATTTTTTTCATTGTTAGTCAATTACAGTTGTCCTCTTTTACTCCCCATTATTCACCCCTGCCCCACCCATTCCACCTCCCACATGCAATACTCTGCCACCCCTTGTCTTTGTCCACAGGTCCTTTATAGTGTTCCTTAATGACCCTTCCCATTCTTTCCCCTATAACACCCCTCCCCCACCCTCTCTGTTTACTGTCTGGTGTCTTTATCTCCATGTCTCTGGTTCTATTTTGCTCACTTATTTGTTTTGTTAATTCAGTTCCTCTTATAGGTGAGATCATATGGTATTTGTCTTTTACTGCCTGGCTTTTTTCCCTTAGCAGAATGCTCTCCAGTTCCATCCATGCTGATGTGAAAGGTAGCTACTTCTTTCTTTCATCTGCCATTGTGTAAATATACCACAGTTTTTTAATCCACTCATTTACTGATGGGCACTTAGGCTTTTTCCAGAATTTGGCTAATGTAAATTACACTGCTATGAACATTGGTGTGCATAGGTTCTTATGGATTGGTGTTTCAGGATTCTTAGAGTATTATCCCAGAAGTGAAATTGCTGGGTCAAAAAGCAGTTCCATTTTATATTTTTATGTAAATATAAAAAAGGAAATTCCATACTGTTTTCCAAAGTGGCTGCACCAGTCTGCATTCCCACCAACAATGCACCAGTGTTCCCTTTCCTTCACAACATAGTCAACGCTTGTTTATTGAATTGTTTATGATGGCCATTCTTACCAGTGTGGAGTGGTATCCCATTGTGGTTTTAATTTGCATCTCTCTGATGGCTAGTGATGCTGAGCATCCTTCCCTATGTCTCTGGGCCATCTATATGTCCTCCTTAGAGATGTGTCTGTTCTGAAGCTTTGCCCATTTTTTAATTGGGTTATTTGTCTTCCTGGTATGGATTCCTGCGAGTTCTTTATATATTGTGAAGATCAAATCCTTGTCTGAGGTGTTATTGGCAAATATATTTTCCCACATGGTTGGTTTCCTTTTCATTTTGCTTACTTTTTTTTTTTTTTTTAGTCATGGAGAATTTTTATTTTGATGAAGTCCCATTTTTTTTCTTCTCTCCTTGCTTTGCCTAGGGACATATTGGTGAAAATATTGCTGCATGGAATATCTGAGATTTTCCTACCCATATTCTCCTCTAGGAATTTTATGGTGCTGTCACAACTTATATTTAAGTCTTTTATGAGAGAATTTCAGGGGAAAGGGGGAAGGGTTTAGAGCAACAAGTATAAAAGACACATGGACAAAAACTAAGGAGGGTAGAAATGGGAGGGAGGTGGGGAGGTCTGGGGTGATGGGCCAGAATGGGAGAAAAGACAGAAAACTGTACAAGAACAACAATTAAAATAAAGAAAAAAATTTTAAAAATCAATCTCGATTTTATTTTTATGTATGGTGAAAGTTGGTGGTTAAGTTTAATTTTTCTGTATGTAGCTGTCCAGATCTCCCAACGCTACTTGTTGAAGAGGCTATTTTTGTTCAATTTTATGCTCCTGCCCCCTTTGTCAAATATTAATTAACCATAGAGACATGGGTTTATTTCTGGGAGATAGATAGATAGATGTATCTGTTCTTATGCCAGTACCAGACTGTTTTGATTACAGTGGCCTTATAATATAGATTAATACCAGGTATTAAGTGTGTGATCACAAAGTGTGATCCTTCCTACTTTGTCCTTTCTCAAAATTGTTGAGGCTATTTGGGGTCTTCTATGGTTCCATATAAATTTTTCAACCATTTGTTCTCTATCTGTGAAATATTTCATTGATATTTTAATAGGGATTGTGTGGAATTTATAAATTAATTTGGGTAGTAGGGACATTTTGATGATGTTAATTCTTCCAGTCCATGAGCACAGTGTATGTTTCCATTTATTTATGTCTTCCTTAATTTCTTCCTTCAGTATTCTTTAGTCTTCTGAGTATAAGCCTTCTACCTCCTTGGTTGGGTTGTTTCCAGATATTTTATTTTTCTTGTTGCTATAGCAAATAGAATTTTCCTTCTTTTATGTTTCTGATATCTCTTTGTTGGTGTATAAAAATGCTTTTGATTTCTGAATATTGACTTTGTTTCCTGTTGTTTACCAAATTCACTTATTAGGTAGAGTAGTTTTTGGTGGAGCTTATAGGGTTTTTTATGTACACTGTCATGTCATCTGCAAACAGTGACAGTTTTACTTCCTTCTATTCAATTTAGATGCCTTTTTCTTCTTCTTCTTGGCTGATCACTTTGGCTAGGATTTCCAATAATATGTTAAATAGAAGCAGTGAAAGTGGACATCATTGTCTTGTTCTTAAACATAGTGAGAAAGCTTTGAGATTTTGCTCAGTGAGTATGATGCTGGATGTAGGTTTTTCCTATATGGCCTTTATTATGTTGAGGTGTTATCCCTCTACTCCCACTTTGCTGAGTGTTTTTATCATAAATGGGTGCTATACCTTATCGAATGCTTTATCTACATCTATTTATATGATTATCTGATTTTTGTTTTTCATTTTGTTAACACGATGTATTGAAGTTATTGATTTTTGTGGATATTATACCATCATTGCATCCCTGAGATGAATCACATTTGATTATGGTGTACGATCTTTTTAATGTGTTGGTGGATCTTATTTGCCAATATTTTATTGAGAATTTTAGCGTCTATGTTCTCCAGCAACACTGGCCTGTAGTTTTCTTTCTTTGTCATGTCTTTATCTGGTTTGGGGAATAGGATGATACTGGGCTCATACAGAGATTTGGTAGTCTTCCTTCTTGTATTTTTAAAAATAGTCTGTGAAGTATAAGGATTAGCTCTTCCTTAAATGTGTTGTAAAATTCTCCTGTGAAACTGTCCTGTCAAGGGCTCTTCTGTGCCTTGAGTTTTTTGATTACTGTTTCAAGTTCACTAGCTGTTATTGGTCTATCCAGGCTTTCTGTTTCTTGATTTAGTTTTGGGAGATTCTATTACCCTAGAAGTTTGTCCTTTTTACCCAGGTTTTTTAGTTTCTTCGCACATAGTTGTCAGTAATAATATTTGACAATCATTTTTAATTCTGTGGTATTAGTTTTAATTTTTCCTCTTTTTTCTTATTTTATCTATTTTGGTCCTCTCTTTCTTTTTCTTGATGAGTCTGCTTAAAGGCTTGTTGATTTTGTTCGTCTTTTCAAAAAACCATCTCCTGGATTTACTGATCCATTGAATTGTATTTTTAGTCTCAATGACATTTAATTCTCCTGTGACATTGATTATTTCTTCCCTTCTACCTGTTCTGGGCTTTGTTTGTTGTTGTTCCTCCAGTTCTTGTAGCTGTAGGGTTAGGTTGTATATTTGAAATATTTCTATCTTTTTTCAGGTAGGCCTGTATCACTATGAACTTCCCTCTCAGGACTGCCTTCACTGTGTCCCATGGGTTTGGGACTGTTTTGTGTTCATTTTCATTTGTTTCCAGGAACTTTTTGATTTCTCCCTTGAGCTCATTACTCCCCCATTTATTATTTAATAGCATGCAATTCAATCTCCATAAATTTGAAAGCTTTTGCTTTTTTCCTTGAGGTTGGTTTCTAGTTAGAAGCCCTTGTGGTCTGAAAAAATGCTTTTTATGTTTCAATTTTCTTGAATTTGTTGGGTGCAGGGGACCCTGTCCCGGGCGCCAGATGCGGGGGACCCTGTTCTGGGTGCCAGATGTGGGGGGGCTCCACCCACAGAGCCCCATCCCTCCATCACGGATGAAAGTAAAAACTACCAAGACATCTTCTGCTTGGGGAGGAAAGGGGTCAAACTCTCAGAGGAGAATGACCTAGAGCCCCATCCTCACTAGGCTTTTATTGGGCTCAAATACACCGGAATACAGATATGTCAGGCAACAAGGATCAAACAATGGTTAACATTTCAAAGCAATCTGAGGGCTTAATCTGAGCCAGTGTTTGTCAGGAAAGGGGGTTGCCAGACTTTGGGAGACATGCTCATTTCCTCCTGGGACACTTGTCACCTCAGGAAGAGCACTCTTAGCAAAGCAGGTTTCACAGGACTTTAGGAATTCTTTTTTATGCCAATCACCCAAGGAGCCATCCTGGCCAGGACAGGGCTGCACCGCTCACCCCCACAGTTTCAGGCTTTAAGGCAATTAGGAAGCAGGAGACATCTCCCAGATGGAAATGAGGACTTGGGCTATGTCAGAATAGCCGGGTGGCGAGGATCCATCACATCCTCTGTGTTGCAACCCCCCGAGTCCTTCCATGAGGCCTCCCAAGTGGTTGCATCTGGCTTAGGTTGCCCCTCCCATGAGGAGTCTTACCCGTCATTGACTGCACACCAAGCTATGGGGCCAGAGATGGGTAAGGCAGAAGCAGTGCTCCTGCCAGGGAGATAAGCTTTGTCTCCTTAATAGGTCATGTCCTTGTGACAGAACAGACCCAGATGAAGTGGATCCCTTGGGCTCTTATACAGCCCACCATGGGGTGAGGGTTACAACTCCTGAAACCAGGCTGAACGGTCCGTAACAGTTGGGACTTGTTTTGTGTCTTATCGTGTAGTCTATGTTTGAAAGTGTTTCATGTACATTTGAAAAGAATGTGTATTTTGCTTCTTTTGGATAAAATTTTCTATACATATCATTTAAGTCATTTGATCTAATGAATTACTCAGTGCCACAATAACCTTGTTGATATTTTGTTCAGAAGATCTCTCCATTTTGACAGTGGGGTGTTAAAATCCCTTACTATAAGTGTGCTGCTCTCTGTACCTTTCTTAAAGTCCTTCAGGATTTTCCTTATATATTTGAGTGCTCCTATGTTAGGTGCATATATGTTTACAATGTTTATAGCTTGTTGATGGATCATTCCCTTGAGTATTATGAAGTGTCCGTTTGTGTTTCTTTTTATGGCATTTGTTTTGAAGCCTATTTTTCTGACATAATAGTATTACCAGCTTCCTTTCCTGTCCATTTGCTTGGAATATTTGTTTCTAGCCCTTCGCTTTCAGTCTGTGTAAGTTTTTTGTTCTCAGGTGGGTATCTTATAGGCAGCTGTGTGTGGGTCATGTTTTCTTGTCCATTCGGCTATTCTATGTCTTTTGATTGGAGCACTTAATCCATTTATATTTAAAATTACCGTTGATAGATACTTATTCATTTTTGACCTCTGTACCTGTGTTCCTCACTCTCTCTTTTTCTTCATCTTCTAGAAGCAATCCCTTTAGCATGCCTTGCCTTGCTGGCCTGATGTAAGTGTATTGTTTCAGATTTCTTTTGTCTGGGATACTCCTTATTTTGCCTTTCCTTTTAATTAACTTTGCTAGATAGAGTAGTCTTGGTTGCAGGCCTTTGCTTTTCATTACTTGGAATATTTCTTGGCATTCCTTTCTAGCTTGTAATGTTTCTGTTGAGAAATCAGCTGCTAGCCTTATTGGATTTCCCACATATGTTTCTTCCTGTTTCTCTCTTGCTGCCTTTAAGATTCCCTTTATTTTCAACATTTGTCATTTTAATTAGGATGTATCTTGGAGTAGGTCTCTTTGGGTTCACCTTAATTGGGACCCTCTGTGCTTCCTGAGTTTGCATGTCTTTTCTGCTCTCCAGGTTAGTGAAGTTTTCTGTCACTATTTTTCCAAAAAGGATTTCTATCACTTCTTCTTTTCTTCTTCTTCTGGTATTCCTATGACTGGAATGTTGTTGTGTTTCATGTTGTCCTGTAGTTCCCTTAAGCTATCTTCATATGTTTCAGTCTTTTGTGTGTGTGTGCAGCTGCTCTCCTGGATATTTCTTTCCACCTTGTCTTTCAATTCACTAATTTAATTCTATGCTCTGCTTCATCCAGCATGGTTGTAATTCCTTTTAGTGTATTTTTTTTATTTCAGATATTGTATTCTTCACTTCTTCCTGTTTCTTGTTTATAGGTTCTATTTCCTTTTTCATGCTGTTATAGTTCCCACTTAGTCCCTTGGAGTTATCAGTGAGTTCCTTAAACATCCTTATAACCACTGTTTTCAATTATATATATGACAGTTTGCCTGCTTCCATTTCATTTAGCTCTTTTACTGGCAAACCTTCCATTCTTTTTGATTATCAATTTTTTCTTTGTATCCTCATTTTAGGTGACTTTTTTTGTTTACTTATGCAATTCTGTATGCTCTGCTTTGCCACTTGTCTTTGTAGAATGAACTTTTGTGATAGGTATTCTGTGGGACTCAGTGGAGTAGACTCTTTGATCTCCTTGTCTGGATACTACAGCTGCCCTTTCTTTTGTGTTTTTGGTCTCTCTTGTTATGGGGCTTTACCTGTGGGTGGCTTCTTTTTCAGTGGGTTTTCTCCTCTAGCAGGCTTACTGGTAGTCCCAACTCACACATTGTCTTGTATGCTATTTTATAGATGTTGGTTAACAAAACTGTATTACCATACAACCAAACCTATGCCAGCAAAAAGAACCCCTCTACCATATCAGCAATATCTATTGAAATTAACTGAGATTAATAAAGGTGAAGATAGACTGAAGATATTTTAAGGTATGACAAAGGGAGTATGAGATAACAAAAAGAGGGGAAAATGTGATTGAATTGTAAAAGGGAGGAGACTTGATAAGAGTTGTGATAGAATTGAGGTGAAGAAAGGGATAACACAAAATTTAAAACTTAAGTAAAACCCTACATAGTGATAGGAACAAGGGTTAATGAAAGGGAAGAATATACTATGAGATTAGAAGTAATATTGAAAAGGTACTGGACTAAAGCACGCAATATTACAGAAAATTCACAGCAGGGTGTATAGCAACAATAGCTGAATGAAGTTTAATAAAGGTGGAATGGAAATAAGAATATTGTGGAAAAGTGAACATAAAATGTCTACTGTAAAGAAAAATGATTTTGAGACATGGGGGAAGCAAGTTAATAAGGTTAAAGAGTAAAGCCCAGGTTGAGAGAAGGTGGAAAGAACACTGAGAAAGCAATGAAATAAAATTCCTTACTAAACTGATCAGGGGCAGGGTGAAGGCAGAATGGAGTAAGACAGCAAGAGAGTATTCAATGGGATTTAAACTACAAACAAATAGTAAATATACAGGAGTTCCTTGGAAGAAGTATAGCAATAACCATGGTATTTCGCCCATCTAGCCACTGTTTATAAAAAGTGGAGAAGAAATAAGACTCTTGTTAGAGGGGAAAAAGAATGTGAGCTGACTTGAGGAAGAAGAGTGCTTATGTGAGGTTAGCTGGAGGAGGAATAGTGAGAATAAAGGATAGAAACTTGGCATAATGTGAGAGAACATAAAGTTTATAACAACAATAACAAAACTCAGGAAGATGGCAAAATGGATTAAGACTTGGGAAGGGTGCTGTGTAGGATTTGGAATAACGATAGCATGACAAGTAATATATAATCTAAATAAAAAGAGTAACAACTAAAAGGCCAGGAGTAGTGTGTTATTTGGAGTATGAGTGAAGTGAACAAGAAAAAATAAAATGCAATATGAAAGGGAGAATAAAAAAGAAAACATATAATAAAAACAAACAAAACTAAATAAATGGAAAGAAGTAAGAGAAATTTAAAAATGCAAGTTCTGAAGGATAGCAAAGTGAAATTTATCTCAGCTGTTGGTGTTCACCTTCTAACTTCTTTCTGAATCTGTCTTGGCTTTTTATCAGCTCAGGTCTTACTGTCTGACTCTTGGTTGGGGAGTGGGGAGCCCTTTGATGATTTTAAACCTATGCAGCTGGTATTGCAGATCTTCCTGGATCCCGTAGGCAGAGGGGAGCTGGGCTCTGTTTTTTCATTCTCTATGGTTCCATGAGGATGGGGGACTCATCCTGTGCTACAATATTTACAGGTTCCCGGTTTCCAGCCTTCACCCTCAGAGCACCATGTCACCTCCACTCTCCACTCTGCACATTTGTGCTAGGCTGCCACCAATAAGCCACCTTGTTTTTCCCCCATTTGTTGGTCTGTGAGGTGCCCTGAGTGTGGGCAAATCATGCCCATACTCATCCCTCTTTGTTGGCCCAGTGCTGCACACATAAGGTCCCCTGCACAGTGCACCTCAGATCCTCTCTTGAAAAAAGTGTCTTTGGGTGCTGCTGCTACTCTGAGCCACTACCTGGCTTTCCTCACAGTCCAGTTCTTTGGCAATTGCAGGGTCTATCTGGGTCATGGCCAGTTGAGGCCCACCTTTTCTCCAAACTCCAGGTGTCACCAGGTTCCTCAAAATTCTCTGGAACTATCCCAGCAGGCAGCCACTGCTCCAGCCTGAGTATACCTCCAGCTGTAAGACTCTTGCTAGCTTTCCCTCAAGGCAACTTTATGTGTCTAGGTGTCTCCTGGTGCAGGTCTGGGTCTTTCTCATCTTTCTGTTTCTGTTGAGTGAACTTTTCCTGATCACTCTTTCTATCATTATTGTTTCATTAAACATTTTATTTCCTTAATAGTACCAGTGGAGGAATTTCTAAACTTCTCTTCTTCATCTGATCATTTGATATATTTGGCTGTTCATTGTCTGTCTCACTGGTTGGACAGCCAGTCTTTTGAAGACAAGATCTCATCTGCTCACTGTTTCTCCTCAGGGTCATAAGCAGTGCCTGGAGCAGGAGAAGTGGCCAGTCAGTAGCTGTTGAATGTACATGTATGTTTTGAAGTAATTCTTTGGCCCAAACAAGTTTGGGCAATACTTTATACAGAAAACATTTAAAGATTTACAATATTAGCATTTTGATAATTCTGAGACTTTCTGCAATAAAAATGTATTTGTCATTCCATTTAACCCAGAATGCCATAAGTTTATTTAAACAAAGAAGCTTTTGATGGGGGTAAGCATATCAAGTAACACCTGGGAAATGTTCACAGAAACCTTCATAATTACAGAATTCTAACACTAAAGGAACTCTATGCTATTTTTCATGGAACAACTTATTAAGGACTTAGGTTGAACAGACATTGGATTCTAATTCCCTCATAACTCTGCTCTCCTCATTCTTTCATTCTACAAGCATTTATTGAGTACCTACTGTTCATCAGACATGACATAATGTCCCATAAATACACCAACTGACACAGTTATTACAACATGGGCTCTCTAGAGCCTATGCATACTTGATAAGGTGTGAGAGGCAACTTGCTCTATGGGAGTAGGTGGCAGGAGTACCTAACCCCATTCCAGGTATGGAAAAGCTTCCTTGATGAAAGCAAGACCTGAAGAAGTTTGCCAGATGTAGAGCTGGGGAAGGGCCCTCAGGCATTGACAGCAGTATACTCTTGGAGCTGGAAGCAGGAAGTTGCAGGGCAGCCAGTGGAAGGGTAGCTCATATAAACTGTCCAGAAATGGGGAAGAGGGGGGTGGAAAATGCAGACAGAAAAGTGAGCAGCCCCAGTTCACACAGAAGTGACCTGAAATCATTGATTTACTTACCAGCCTTCTAACCTGAATACCAGTTTTTTGAGGTGGTTTTGTTTTCTACTTTGTGTTTCTAGAACTTACCTTTTCACTTGGCATTTGATAAGCACTTAGTAAAGCTTTGTGAAAATAGATGAGTTAAAAACAAATTGAAGACCACAAAGGCCTTTCAGTGATGTTGTCTGTGGGGGCTATTGCTCATTCATATACAACTCGTTAGCAACTACTTTCTGTGAGCAACAGGAAAACAAATCACAGACGTGATAGTAATTTCAGGTCTTTGGGATGGAGCAACAGCCAGAGTCACCTCTCAGGAAAAGAGAGCAATCATCCCCCAAACATTTGGGAATATCTTTTTAGTTTTTGAGCAATTCTAAATGTCAGAGTCATTTAACTTTTCAGAGTGGGCAATGTAAAACAAGTATTAAACTGGGAGTGGGGGTTCGGACAAGTCCAAAAGCAGAAAAAAAGTACTGCAGACTTGTTTCCACCCATCAGTGGCCAATAAATGATGTCTAGACTGTCTTTTGCTCCCATCTGGAGACTTCTGTTCTTAAATAATAAACGAGTCAAAGGAAAGCAGTTAAGGGTGGGAGGAACAGCAGGGTCTTCACATTTTGCTACCCTATGACTTCTTTGCCAACAGGAAGACAACTATTCCAACTGAGTTATGAAAACTGCTGTAATTCCAGATTTTGTTACCGTCCTGGCTAGCCAAGTCATTTTTGGGTAGCTCCACACTTCTTATCTTGGACCAGGCCCATGACTTTCTTATACTCTGAGAATTCATGTGAGGGATATTATATAAACTGTCTGTGACTACCTCTTTTTTGAGAGCTTGAAACCAAAGAATATTTAAACATTTTATTATCTTTTATGGTGAATATGTCCATGTATATGATCAGACTTCTATAAGGGGAAGAAAAATACAGGTTTTGCTGGAGAAAGGGTGTAGGAAGTAAGGAAAGAGCTTGTTTCTTGTGAAACTGGTTCTGTGAATAAATGAAGAATGATGGTTTTGAAGGAAACTTCTGACTTTTCCTCTACTCTCTACAGTCCCTTACTATTTGGTTAGATCACATATTTTTTTCATATTTTGCAGTTTTCTTTGTTAGCCAATTTTTACTTAAGCAAGAACATCTCTCTTTACTTTTTGAGCTCTTCATAGGAGAAGGAACATGAACAAGGGGAAAGGTTCTGGGCAGCCAGAAGGAGCTGGTTCTTTAGATGTCTCAAGAATGGAGGCTCCTGGGGTTGTCCCCGATGTCTATGATCTCCTAAGGTCCTATCTCCCACATCTTTGGATGGTTGGAAAGAGAGAAGCTGCAGGGGGTGAGAATCATTTTTGAGCAGGTGTGGCCCAAGCTTCATGCTATATGCACCTATAGTTGACCTTGGGCCCTTAAAGGGCAGTCAGAGTGCTGTAGCTATAAGGTTGCATTGTACAGTGTGGTGGTGACTTAATTCTGTCAAATAACAACCTATATTTACACATCTATAACTGGTTATAGGTCTGGGTGTGTTGTTTCTGTACTTTAGGACAGGTGATAAAATTTGCTAAAACACAACATAAAAACATAAAGCCCGTATTCATTTTTGTCTGAGTCATGCAACAATAGCATTCACTTGTCACTTCCATAAGGCCTTGTTTCTAATTTGCATGTTTCTATGTTTATTTTAATTTTATTGTAGTTCAAGTACAGTTGTCTGCCTTTTCTCTCCTCCTCTCCCCTCCACCCCAGCCATCCCCACCTCCCTCTTCTGATTCCACAACCCCCTTGGTTTTGTCCGTGTGTCCTTTATAGTGGTTCCTGTAAACCCTTCACTCTTCCCCCACATTATCCCCTCCCATTTCCCCTCTGGTTACTATGTTTGTGTTTTTAGGCTGGTGTTTAATCCAGTGAGTCTAGAACAATAAAGCAGGTGTGACTCAGACTTACTGCATCCTCCAAATTCTAGGTCTTTATGCTTCTGTTGGTTAACACCTGCAAGTTTAGCTGTTTGAATTCAGAACATTTTACTAAAATCTTAACGTTTCAGTAGCATGGATGACTATAATAATATTAAAATATATTGCAGGATCAACAGTAAGGAGAGTGTCTCACTCATTACTGAGTTCCTAATATTTAGCATAAAATCTTGTATTATTATGGCTCAAAAAAAGTTCTTGTTTCATCTGGAACTTGGCTTAGATTCCCCCAGAATTAGTCCCTGAGATAATGATTTGAATACATATAGTTTTGGAGGGGGTCCAAGGTCATGACAAGGGGAATGAGGAAATGATATAGAGAGGGGAAAGTAACCAATAAGATGTGGATTATTTAGTCATTGCCACCATGGGCAATTGAAGCTGGAAACCAGAAAAACTCTGAAAGATACTGTAGAACAGATGCCTCAGAATTTATCTACCCAAGGAGCTACTGCAAAGGAGCCACTCTAATTAACTATCAGGTTCTGAAAGTAGGTTAAGAGCTATCATCTGGAGTGATTGTTCCCTGTTGCTTCCAATCTGCCTTGCTGTGACCATAGTGGCCTTCCACAGTTCAAAATGTACATGCCCTCCATCAGAGATGCAGACAGAGGCAGTGGGAAGTCCACCAGCCACATGACAGTCCTAAGCAGTCTAGGAAATTATAGTCATGGACAGTATCTGTGCAAGTCAATTTTTCAAGTGAAAGTAGTTGTTGATTATTCTAATTCCTCTTAATGTAGTTTTAAGGGTATCTATGACATTTTAGTAATAGTTGTTTCAATAATTTAAAAATAAAAAATATTTGTATGAAGTGCAAATTATCTTTTTCCTTTTTTATCTGCTCATACTTTCAGTGGCATATCTAAGATCCATTGTCACATCCAGCTCATGGATGTTTGCCTCTGTTTTCACCTAGGACTTTTATGGTTTTCATTTAAGACTTTTATGGTTTTGGCTCTTGTATTTAAGTTCTTAATCAGTTTGACTTATTTTGTATACTGTGTGAGGTAAGGGTCCAAGTTCATTCTTTTGCACATGGATATCCAGTTGTTTGAGCACCACCCTTAAAGATCCTATTCTGTCCCCATGTAATGGTCTAGCACCTGTGTCAAAAATCAATTGGCTATCACAAAGTAGTCATGGGGATGTAAAGTAAAGTACAGTGCAGGGAATGTGGTCAATAATAGTGTGATAACTATGTATGGTGCCAGGTGGGTACTGGAAATATTGAAGGGAATCACTTCATAAATTATACAAATTATATATTTGTGTGACCACTATATCATATACCTGAAACTAACATACAATAATATCTACTGTCAACTTTAATTGAAAAATAAAAAATATGTATTGAAAATTTTTGAACTATCAATTGGCTGTGATGGATGGCTGTTTTCTATATGTTCAGTTTAATTCCATTGGTCTGAATGTCTATTCTTATGTCAGCATCATATTGTTTTGATCACTATGGCTTTGTAGCAAATTTTGAAATTGAGCAGGGTGAGTCCTTCTACTTTGTTATTTTTCAAGATTGTTTTGCCTACTTGGGATCACTTGTAATTCCATATGAATTCTATGAGCTGATTTACCATTTCTGTAAAAAAGATCACTGGAATTTTGATGAGTTGCATTGAATCTGTAGATTAATTTGGGCAATATTGCCATCTTAACCATATTACATTTTTTAATCCATGAACATGGGGTATTTTTAATTTACTTAGGTCTTTAACTACTTTTTGCAATGTTTTGCAGTTCACTATACAAGTCATTCACTTTAGTTCAATTTATTTTTAGGTATTTTTTCTTTGAATGTTATGGTAAATGGAAACTAATCAACAAAACAAGCAAGCAAGCAAAATATAAATGAAATTACTTTCTTAATTTTCTTTCTGGATGATTATTGCTGGTGTATAAAAAGTAGTATTTTGCTGTGTGAATCCTGTGCCATATAATTGTCTGAATCATTTCTTAGTTCTGGATGCTGCGTAGATACTTTGGGATTTTCTGCATCTAGGATCACATCATTGTAAATAAAGATACTTTTACTTCTTTTTCAACTTGTACATTTATTATCTTTATTGCTATATTTATCTGGCTAGCTCTTCTAGTACAGTGTTGAATGGCAACAATGAGGGCAGGAATCCTTGTCTCATTCCTGACACTAGGAGGAAGCTGCCCATCTTTCAGCATGAGTATAATGTTAGCTACGCATTTGTCATAATGATTTTTATCATGTTGAGGAAGTTCCCCTCTACTTCTAGTTTCTGAAAGGATATTTAATTTTGTAAAATGCTTTTTTTTTATTTCTGTCAAATGAAATGATCACATGAAGTTTTCCTTCATTCTACTGATGTCATTTATTACATTGATTTTCTTATGTTGAAACGCTCTTGAATTACAAACTTTTTTTACATCAAAGGACAGTGTCAGAAAAGTAAAAATGAAACTTACAGAATGGAAGAAAATATTTGCAAATCATATTTGTAAAAAGGGCTTAGAATAAAGAACATATAAAGAACTCTTACAACTTAACAGCAAAACCCCAAAAAATCTAATTAATAAATGGGCAAAAGACAACAATAGATCTTTTTATTTTTTTCACAGAAGAAATATAAATGGCTAACAAATAACTTGAGTAAAAGACAGAAAACTGTACAAGATCAACAATTAAAATAAAAAGTTAAAAAAAAGAACTTGAAAAAGATGGTCAACATCACTAGTAATTACAGAAATATAAATCAAAGCCACAGTGAGGTACTATTTCACATGCGTGAGGATATCTAGAATTAAAAAAAAAAAAATCAAGAAACATCAAGTGTTGGCTAGAATGTGGACAGTGTAAACTCTTTGTACATTTCTAGTTGGAATGTAAAATGGTTAGTCCACTGCATAGAAGAATTTGGTGATTCTTTAAAAAGTTAAACATAGAATTGCCGTATAACCCAGTGATTGCACTTCTAGGATTATATCCAAAAGAACTGAAAACAGATACACAAACAAATAGTTGTACATGAATGTTCATATCAGCACTATTAACAGTAGCCAAAAGTGGAAACAGCCTAAATGTCCATCAACAGATGAGAGGACAAACTAATGGTAGTACAAAATACACAATGGAATATTATTCAACCCTGAAAATGAATGAATTACTAATACATGCTACAATGTGAATGAAGCTCAAAAATATTAGGATAGGTAAAAGAACCTAGACAAATTGGTCACATATTATATTATTCCATTTATATGAAATGTCCAGAATAGGTAACTTAATAAAAAACAGAAAGCACATTGGTGGGTACCAGGAGCTAAAAGTTGGGAGAATGAGGATTTATTGCTTAATGAGTACAGGGTTTTCTTTTGGAGAAGTTTAAATATTTTTAAACTAGACAAAGGTGGTATTTGAGCAATACTGTAAATGCACTAAATTCCCAAATTATTCACTTTAAAATAGTAACTTTTATATTATGTGACTTTCCCTTCAATAAAAAATTAAATAAATTATATTTGTTATTACTATTAGTCTGATTCTGACATCTGACAATTCATGCAGTTTGATATTTGTTGCATTTGGAAGCTATCATCCTGAATATAGCTTAAGTTCTGGCTATAAATTAACTTATTTAACTTAAGACTTTGAGTTAGACATTATTTTTACACATAATTTTGCATGTTTTTGTTACTATTATTTTAGGAACAAACCAATTGTGTGTAAAGGAGAGATAGTTTTGCTAATAGGAATGTCATATGGACTCCAGGCTGAAAAAAATGTACTCTATGTTAGCTCTTATAGCAAAGTACTTAATCACATTTTACCAGAATATTTTTCCTCTCTATAACCATTTTGAGAAGCATTCTGATAATCTTTTAAAATATATTTTATTGATTATGTTATTACAGTAGTCCCATTTTTCTCCACTTCATTACCCTCCAACCTGTACCACCCTCCCACCAGAATTCCCCCACTCCCCACTTAGTTCATGTCCATGGGTCATACATGTAAGTTCTTTGGCTTCTCCATTTCCCATATTATTCTTAACATCCCCCCTGTCTGTTTTGAACCTGTCATCTATGCTTCTTATTCCCTGTACTTTGTCCCCCATTCTCTCTCTCCCCTTCCCCACTGATAACCCTCCATGTGATCTCTATTTCTGTGATTCTGTTCCTGTTCTACTTGTTTTCTTCACTCATTTTTGCTTTTGTTTTTTTAAATTCTGTTGTTGATAGTTCTGAGTTTGTTGTCATTTTACTGTTCGTATTTTTTTAATATATTTTATTGATTATGCTATTACAGTTGTCCCATTCCCCCCCCATCATTCCCCTCCACCCTACACACCCTCTCCCACCCACATTCCCCCCTTAGTTCATGTCCATGTGTCATAAGTTCTTTAGCTTCTACATTTCCCATACTATTCTTGCCCTCCCCCATCTATTTTCTACCCACTATCTATGCTACTCATTCTCTGTACCCTTTCCCCCTCTCTCCTCCTCCCACATCCCTGTTGCTAACCCTCCATATGATCTCCATTTCTGTGGTTCTGTTCCTGTTCTAGCTGTTTGCTTAGTTTGCTTTTGTTTTAGGTGTGGTTCTTAATAGCTGTGAGTTTGCTGTCTTTTCACTGTCCTATTTTTATCTTCTTTTTCTTAGATAAGTCCCTTTAACATTTCATATAATAAGGGCTTGGTGATGATGAACTCCTTCAACTTGACCTTATCTGAGAAACACTTTATCTGTCCATCCATTCTAAATGACAGCTTTGCTGGATAGAGCAATTTTGGATGTAGGTCCCTGCCTTTCAAGACTTCAAATATTTCTTTCCAGCCCCTTCTTACCTGTAAGGTCTCTTTTGAGAAATCAGCTGACAGTCTGATGGGAACTCCCTGGTAGGTGACTGTCCCCTTATCCCTTGCTGTTTCTAGAATTCTCTGCTTCATTTGAATCTTGGCTAATGTAATTACGATGTGCCTTGGTGTGTTCCTCCTTGGGTCCAACTTCTTTGGGACTCTCTGAGCTTCCTGGACATCCTGGTAGTCTATTTCCTTTGCCGGATTGGGGAAGTTCTCCTTTATTATTTGTTCAAATAAGTTTTCCACGTGTTGCTTTTCTTCGTCCCCTTCTGGGACCCTTATAATTCGAATGTTGGGACGTTTAAAGATGTCCCGGAGGTTCCTAAGCCTCTCCTCATTTATTTGAATTCTTGTTTCTTCCTTGTTTTCTGTTTGGTTGTTAGTTTCTTCCTTCTGGTCCACTCCATTGATTTGAGTCCCAGTTTTCCTTCCATCTCTATCAGTTCCCCATGCATCTTCCTTCATTTCACGTATTGTAGCCTGCATTTTTTCATCTAGTTTGTGAGCAAAATCAACCAATTCTGTGAGCATCTTGATGACCAGTGCTTTGAACTGTGCATCTGATAGGTTGGCTATCTCTTCACTGCTTAGAGGAATTGGCTCTGAGGCTTTTATTTGTTTTCCGGTTTGAGCCATTTTTGGTGGGGTTTTTTTGTTTTGTTTTGTTTTGGTTTTAGTCTGGTCTCGGTTATTACGTAGTGAGGGGGTGGAGCCTTAGGTGTTCCTCAGGGCAGGGCAGCTCAGTCGCTGGGTTGTGACGCTGTATGTGGGGGCGGGGTCTGAGAGGGAACAATGGTGCCTGCTCTGCTCTCTCCTGGATTCAGTCCCTTCCGCCACTTCCCCTCTGCCTGGACCGTCTGCGTGCGCGAATGTGGGACCACCTGGTCAGCCAGCCGCCTTGTGTGGCCTCACTGGTTCTGCACAGTTGCCCCCCTGTGCCTGGGGACTGCCAGCCACCGCCTGTGCACCTGGGAACTGCAAGCCGCTGCTGCTTGCGTTCCTGGGTCCGCACCTCCACTTTCTCCTGCCTCGACTCTGCCCCTCTTACCGGTCTGGATGAATGGTTGTTGGACTTCCGTACAGTTCAATTTTCTATAAGTTCTGGTTGTTTTCTTGTTTCTAAATATTTGTTGTCCTTAATTTTGGTTGTGAGGAGAGGCACAGTGTGTCCACCTACGCCTCCATCTTGGCCGGAAGTCCCGTATTTTTGATCATCTTCTTTTTCTTAGATAAGTTCCTTTAACATTTCATATAGTAAGGGCTTGGTGATGATGAACTCCTTTAACTTGACCTTATATGGGAAGCACTTTATCTGCCCTTCCATTCTAAATGATAACTTTGCTAGAGTAATCTGGTATGTAGATCCTTCCTTTTCATGACTTTGAATACTTCTTTCCAGCCCCTTCTTGCCTGCAAGCTTTCTTTTGAGAAATTAGCTGATAGTCTTATGGTAACCCCTCTGTAGGTAACTGTCTCCTTTTCTCTCACTGCTTTAAGATTCTCTCCTTATCTTTAATATTGGGTAATGTAATTATGACGAGCTTTGGTGTGTGCTACATTGGGTCCAATTTCTTTGAGACTCTCTGAACTTCCTGGACTTACTAGAAGTCTCTTTCCTTTTCCAGATTAGAGAACTTCTCCTTCATTATGTTTTCCAATAAATTTTCAATTTCTTGCTCTTCCCCTTCTCCTTCTAGCAACCATATGATTTGGATGTTGGAATGTTTAAAGTTGTCCTGGAGGTTCCAAAGCCTCTCCTCATTTTTTTGAATTCTCCTTTCCTCATTGTGATCTGGTTGAATATTTATTTCTTTCTTCTGCTCCAAACTGTTGATTCGAGTCCCAGTTTCCTTCCCTTCACTGTTGGTTCCCTGTCCATTTTCCTTTATTCCACTTTTCATAGTTTTCACTTTTTCTCTATTTTGTGACCATACTGAACTATTTCTGTGAGCATCCTGATTACCTTGTTTTGAACTCCGCATTTGATAGGTTGGCTATCTCTTCATTGCATAGTTGTATTTTTCCCAGAGCTTTGATCTCTTCTTTCATTTGGGCCATATTTTTTTTTGTGTTGGTACTCCTGTTAAGTAGTAAGTTGCAGAGCCTTAGGTATTTATTTATGTGGTTGAGACTGAGTTTTCCCCCCAGAGGTAAACATTGTCTTAGAATGTAGGCCCTTTGTCCATGTTTTACTGACAATATTATTTAAATGTTATCATCATTCAGTTTTACTTAATCTGAGATGACTTTCCACTCAAACATATTTACTTGAACCACAACTGATTTTAACATAAAAAGGTAGTTAGGAATAATATGTTTAAGTGAATTCAGTTAATGGATAGTTGAACTGTCCAGAATACTCTATGTGCATCTTTTGTGGCCAACAGACATAAGGCAGGGGGCGGGGGTGGCCATAGGTCCACTTCAACCTCACCTGGAACTAAAGCGATGATTAACAAAGTAACTCTATTTACAAGAAACTGCCTGCCTCATATATTCATCAAAAGCCAGCTGTCTGTGCATCTTCTTTTCCAAAACCCAATAGAAGAACCCAAGGGGAAGGTGAATCATATGGCTAGCTGGGATGTGAAGCAGTGTGTGAGCATTGCCATGTTCCTGGGTCTCTGCTTGTGAGGGATCGCATTCCACAAAACTGTGGTGACCCAAAAGCACTTCCCTGTGCTTGTTATATGGAGGGAAGAATGATGTTTCTAGGAATCAAGATCCTGTGATTGAAATTGGGTTTCTGGCTCTCAACTTGGCAGAAATGTTTTTAATGATGTTTTATTTAGTATTTTATCTTGGCATTATAGATTTCTACTCCAATTAGTTCAGTGCTTCCTGGTCTGTACAGGTTTGGCTGAGGTTCTGATTTCATTTTCTTGTCAGTCCCCTCATTTGTTCTTATAGCTGAAGAATGATGGCCAAGTGACATTTCAGTACCGTCACCCATATTAATAGTCTATGTAGAATTTCATATTTGAGTTGGGTATGTTTTGTGTATGTTTTCATGCATTTATGTAGGTCATAAACAAACATTAAAAATTTAGAAAACAGAGATAAATTATTGGGCAAATTGGAATTAGCTATTACCTGGAGATAACATTGGGTTAAATTCTGACAGGAAGATGGTGGCAAGGTAGGAGGGAGCAGATTCCACTTCCGCCTACACATGGGAGAAAAACCTAACCGATCTACAGAGGAACACAGCAAACAGCCAACTGTACCCCAGTATATATGAAAATAGTAAACCAAAAATTGTAGCAAACATTGAAAAACCAGATGATAAGGATAGTGCTTCAGGACAATAAGGTCACAAGGACCAGTGCAGGGACCAGGGCGGCTGCAGCCCCAGGCCCAGTACCCACCGAGTCTGCCACAGGATTCTTGGGAGAGAGCTGGGTCAACTGCTCCCTCCCCAGCCAAACAAGGTTTGAACAGCACCAGGAGAGACCTGGCTGCTTGAAGTCACAGAGAGGGGAATAAGGACTAATTGGCAAACACGCAGGGGCTATGAGCACCCACAGAGTCTGTGGACACCAGCTGGGGAGAGTTGAGAGTCACACCATGATGGGCCCTGACCCTGATAGTCACTGGTCTGGCTGGAGAATTGGGCTGTGGAGAATTCCTCTGTATGGAACAGCAGGCTTGAGTAGGAGGAATTTCTCAAAAAGAGAAAGTGAAAAAAGATAAACTCTTTGGGGAATTCCCCTGCAGAAATCACTCCAGCCTCTTCCCCACCCAATTGGGCAGCATTCCTGAGGTGTCTCTGGAAGCCCTGCATGCCCCCATAGCAATGGGGAGGGTGTGTGCCTGAACCGGTGGGGCCAGAGGAGGCCTGGCCTAGCACGCCAGCCACAACTGGAGGACAGTGTGCTCTGTGGAAGACACCAGCCCAAATTGGAAATCCAGAGAAAAGTGCCCTCTGAGGAAGGCCTGGATCCCACATCCAAGGCCCCACAGAGAGGCACCAGACTGGCCTTGGGGAGAGTGCCTATAAAGCTGACTGAGTGCAAATTGAAAAGGGAGAAAAGCCATGCCAATAGCCCCTGAGCCTACTGCAATAAGCAAGACCAGAAAAACTGGCGTGCCCAGTTTGAAAGGAGCAAGAGGCTTTTTTTAAAGTAATTTTTTATTTTTATTATTTTTTTATCTCTCAATTCCTTTTTCCATACTTTCCTTCTTTCCTGTTTTAGTCCTGCTTCCTTTCTTTCTAATTTTATCTTTTCTTCCTTCCTTCTGCTGCTTCTTTTTTTTTAATACCCACAAGTGAGACAAAAAACAAAACAACACAAAACAAATAAAAAACCCTGGAACAGTGAAAAGACCAGAGTGGGACCCAAAGAGGGGGCATCTCAACAGCTGAGACAAGGAGACAAATTTCACTTTGGTATTACAGAGAACTTGCAAATTATTGCATATTTGTATTATTATTTTTCATTATTCTTACATCTTTTATTTTAATAGTATTTTTATATTCCTCTTCTTTCTTTTTTTAATTTTTCTTTTAATTGTTGATCTTGTACAGTTTTCTCTTTTACTCCCAGGCAAACACCCAGCCCTCCCCACCTCCCTCCCATTTCCACCCCCCATAGTTTTTGGCCATGTGTCCTTTATAATTATTGCTCTAAACCCTTCCCACTTCCCCCTGAAATTCCCTCCCCTCTCCCCTCTGGTGACTCTCAGCCTGTTCTCAATTTCAGTGTCTTTGGTTGTATTACACTTGTTTGTTTGTTTTGTTGATTAGGTTCCTGTTAAAGGTGAGATCATATGGTATTTGTCTTTCACTGCCTGGCTTATTTTGCTTAGCATGTTGCTTGCCAGTTCCATCCATGCTGTTGCAAAGGGTAGGAGCTCCTTCTTTCTTTCTGCTGCATAGAATTTCATTGTGTAAATGTACCAGAGTTTTTTGATCCATTCATTTACTGATGGACACCTAGGTTGCTTCCAACACATGGCTATTGTAATTTGTGCTGCTATGAACATAGGGGTGCATAGGTTCTTTTGGGTTGGTGTTTCAGGGTTTGTAGGATATAATCCAACAGTGGAATTGCTGGGTCAAAAGGTAGATCCATTTTTAGGTTTCTTAGAAAATTCCATACTGCTTTCCACAGTGGTTATACCAGTCTGCAATCCCACCAACAGTGCACTAGGGTCCCCTTTTCTCCACAACCTCTCCAACACTTGCTGTTTGTTGCTTTGTTTATGAAGGCCATTCTGACTGGTGTCAAGTGGTATCTCATTGTGGTTTTAATTTGCATCTCTCTGACAGGTAGCAATATCGAGCATCTTTTCATGTGTCTCTGGATCCTCTGTATGTCCTCCTTGGAGAAGTGTGTGTTCAAGTCCTTTGCCTATTTTTTAATTGGGTTGCTTGTCTTCTTAGAGTGGAGTCGTGTAAGTTCTTTATATATTTTGGAGATTAAACCCTTGTCTGAGGTATCATTGGTAAATATGTTTTCCTATACAGTGGGTTCTCTTTTTATTTTAATACTGTTTTCTTTAGCCATGCAGAAGCTTTTTACTTTGATGAGGTCCCATTTGTTTATTCTTTCCTTTATGTCCCTTGCTTTAGGGGACATATCAGTAAAAATGTTGCTGTGTGAAATACCTGAGATTTTTTTTTTGCCTATGTTCGCCTCTAGGACTTTAATGGTGTCATGGCTTATATTTAAATCTTTTATCCACCTTGAGTTTATTTTTGTGTATGTTGTAAGCTGGTGCTCGAGTTTCATTTTTTTGCACATAGGTGTCCAGTTCTCCAAACGCCACTTGTTAAAGAGGGTATTTTTGCTCCATTTTATGTTGCTGCCCACTTTGTATTCCTCTTCTTTCTTTTTAGTCTTCTTTGCTTGGCTGGTTATATTGTATCATTTGAGAGGTTTCCCCTGTTCTCTCTTTCATAGTGTATTGCTAATTTACTGTCCTTCCCTTCATTGTGTTCCATAAGCACACTACTCAAGTTCCTATACTCCCTATTCTTGTTATCCACATCACATAGATTCTATCATATGATAGTTGTTCTAATAATATTGTAAATAATAGCTATTCCATACAATTGTAAATAGTACACAACATGCTCCCAGATCTTAGCCCACTTCACAGTTTCCTGAACTCTATTACTGTAGTGATTAATTCTATTCTCTCACACACTAGACCTATTTACTACCCTTTACTCTTACCTTACCTCAGAATCTGATTTCCCACAACCTCACTGCTTTCTAGATCCAACTCACAATCCTTCCCTCCCCAAAAAGTGCCTTATCTTCTTTCCATCCTTTCTAAACATTGGTTAGTTGGGTAGAATATCACAGTTACCACTATACATAGCCAAAGGATATCCTGTCTCTTCTCCACCGGCTGCTACTATAAATATCATAGTAGCCTTCCAATAGCCTTAAACCATTTTGCCTTCCCTCTCCAACTGATCACAGAAAAGAGTAGGTGGAAGCAGTGAACACCAGGATACCACTTGGAAGAGGAAACCCAACAGCAAAGGAACAACAAACTGGCAATAACAGAATAAGTTGAAGGAGGGATTGGAAGCCACACTAACCTGAACCCAAGACATATCTGGAAATACAACTAAATAGTGGAGAAATTACCCAGAAAAAACAACTGACTATGCGCAAGAGAGAATCCTCAAAACCTAGTACAAATGGAAGAACAATCTTTGACAAAACCTGTCCTCACCAGCACAACAAAATACAAGAGGTGGTGGACAGAATGACACTCAGTTGAAAAGCTGGTGGGAAGGACCCACCAAAGAAAGACCCAACAACAATCAAAACTCAAAGACAAAAACGAGTCAACATAAGTGACAGCCCCAAGACCAGTGAGCTCAGGAGATCAAGGAGACTGTACCACTGAATCTCACAGGTATTCTACCACAGAAGTACATAGCATAAACCCAGGGAGCCAGAACAGAGCAGTTTCAAAACCAGAGGCTAACAAGAAGAGTCTCACACACAATGGGAAAACAAAGAAACAATCCCCAAACGAAAGGAAAGGAGGAAGCCTCAGAAAGAATGCTAAATGAAATAGAAGCAACTCAAATATCAGATATCAAGGTCAAGGCAGTGGTTATCAGGAAGCTCAATGAATTCACAATGAATTACCGGAAACTACAGAGAAACTACAAAGAACTCACTGCAAAGGATATCAACATGAAAAAGGAAATAAAAACTATTAAAAAGGGAGGAAATGAAGAATACAATTTATGAACTGAAGAACATAGTAGAAGGAATCAAAATCAGGATAGATGAAGCAGAAGATCAGATAAGTGAGCTGGAGGATAAAGTAGAAAAAAAAACACACAGAAAGAGCAAGGAAAGGAAAAGAGGCTCAGAAAGAATGAAGAGGGATTAAGAGAAATGCAAGACAATATGAAACGTAATAATATCCGTATAATAGGGATACCAGAAGGAGAAGAAGAAGAGCAAGTGATAGAAAACCTATTTGAAAAAGTAATCATGGAAAACTTCCCTAATTTGATGAGAGAAAAAGTCACACAAATCCAGGAAACACAGAGAGTCCCAATCAAGAGGAACCCAAACAGGCCCACTTCAAGACACATCATCATTAAAGTGGCAAAATTCCAAGACAAAGAGAGAATCTTAAAGGCAGCAAGGAAGAAGCAGGAAGTAACATACAAGGGAGCCCCGATAAGGTTAGCAGCTGACTTTTCAATGGAAACACTCCAAGCCAGAAGAGAATGGCAGGAAATATTGCAAGTAATGAGAACCAAAGGCTTGCAACCAAGACTACTTTACCCAGCAAGGCTCTCAATCAAGATAGAAGGCCAAATAAGCAGCTTCCCAGACAAAAGACGTCTAAGAGAATATATCTCCACCAAAACAGCTCTGCAAGACATGCTAAATGGAATGCTTTAAGAAAAGGAAGGAAAAGAGAAAGAGAGGCAAACAGATATGAAAATGGCAACGGATAAGTACCTATGAATAATAACCTTAAATGTGAATGTAATAAATCCTCCCATCAAAAGACATACAATAGCTGAATGGATAAGAAAGAATGATCCACATATATGCTGCCTACAAGAGACACACATCAGAACAAAAGACCTACACAGACTGAAAGTGAAGGGTTGGAAACAAATTTTCCAAGTAAACTAACAGAAAAAAAAAAAAAAGGCAGGATAGCAATACTCATATCACAAAAAATAGACTTCAAAAAAAGGGCCATTAAGAGAGACCCAGAAGGTCACTTCATAATATGCAAGGGAAGAATCCATCAAGAAGACATAAACATTGTAAATATATATTCACCCAACATAGGAGCACCCAAATACAAAAAGAAAGTCTTGGAGGACTTCAAGAAAGATATTGACAACAACACAATTATAGGAGGGGATTTTAAAACCCCACTGTCAAAAATGGACAGATCTTCCAAATAAAATATCAACAAAGATATTGTGGCATTGAGCAATGCCTTAGATGAAATGAACTGAACCAATATATATTCAGAGAAATAGATGGGGGAGGGAGAGGGAGAGAGGGAGAGGGAGAGAGGGAGTCCTTCATCCCAAAGAAGCTAAATACACATTCTCTTCAAATGCACATGGGACATTTTCAAAGATACACCCCATGATAGGACACAAGACAAGCTTCAACAAATTCAAGAACATTGAAATCAGACCAAGCATTTTCCCTGACCACAAGGGACTGAAACTAGAAACCAAACCCAAGGAAAAAAACCCAAAACCCTCCAAATCATGGAGATTTATAGCATACTATTAAATAATGAACGGGTCAAGAATGAGATCAAGGAAGAAATAAAAAATTTTCTGGAAACAAATGAAAATGAACTCACAACAACCCAAAACTTATGGGACACAACAAAGGAAGTCCTGAGAGGGAAGTTCATAGCAATTACAGGCCTACCTAAAAAAGATAGAAACATTGAAACAAACAACCTAATCCTATGCCTACAAGAAGTCGAGGAACAACAACAAAGACCACCCAGAGCAAGTAGAAGGAAGGAAATAACCAAGATCAGAGCAGAATAAAATGCCACAGCGACTAAAAGCACAATTCTAAGGATTAATGAATCCAGGAGCTGGTTCTCTGAAAACATAAACAAAATTAACAAGCCTTTAAACATGCTAATCAAGAAAAAAAGAGAGAGGACCCTAATAAACACAATTAGAAATGAAAGAGGACAAATTACAACTGATACCACAGAAATACAAAGGATCGTAAGAAATTACTATGAAGAACTGTATGCCAAGAAATTTGAAAACCTAGGTGAAATGGACAAATTTCTAGAAAAATATAATGTTCCAAAACTGAATGCAGAAGAAGCGGAAAGCCTGAACAGACTAATAACAGCTGACAAAATTGAAGCAGTAATTTAAAAAATTCCTGACAAACAAAAGCCCTGGACAAGATGACTTCACAGGTGAATTCTACAAAGCACTTAAGGAAGGGCTAACCCCTATCCTTAATGAACTATTCAAAAAAAAAAAAACAAAAAAAACACCAAAATGATGGAAGACTCCCAAACTCTTTTTACGAAGCCAGCATCATCCTAATCCCAAAACTAGGTAAAGACACAACAAAGAAGGAGAACTTCAGGCCAATATAGCTGATGAACATAGATGCTAAATTCCTCAACAAAATATTGGCAAACCACATCCAACAATACATTAAAAAGATCATACACCATGACCAAGTGGGATTCATCCCAGGGAATGCAAGGACTGTTCAATATTCACAAATCAGTAATTGTAATACATCACATAAACAAAAATAAAGACATAATTCACATGATCATATCAATAAATATGGAAAAAGCATTTGATGAGGTACAACACCCATTTATGATAAAAACAGTCAGCAAAGTGGGAATAGAGGGATCATTCCTCAACATAATAAAGACCATATATGAGAGACCTACAGCCACCATCATACTCAATGGGCAAAAACTAAAACCTTTTGCACTAAGATCAGGAACAAGACAGATTGTCCTGTTCCACCACTTCTATTCAACATAGTATTGAAATTTTTTGCCACAGCAATCAGACAAGAAATGGATATAAAAGGCATCCAACAGCTTTGGATGAAAAGGAGGAAACAAAACTGTCATTGTTTGCAGATGACATGATAGTGTACGTAAAAAATCCTGTAGACTCCACCAACAAACTGCTTAACCTGATAAATGAATTGAGCAAAACTGTAGGCTACAACGTCAATATTCACAAATCAAAGGCATTTTCGTATTCCAACAATGAAACAGCAGAAGCAGAAATGAAGAAAAAAATCCCATTTGTTATAGCAAAAAGAAAGATAAAATACCCAGGAATAAACCTAATCAAGGAGGAAAAACACCTGTATTCAGAAAACTATATAACACTAAAGAAATAAATTAAGGAAGATACAAATAGAAACATATACTGTGTTCATGGACTAGAAGAATTAACATCATCAAAATGTATATACTACCCAAAGCAATTTACAGATTCAATGCAATACTTATTAAACTACCAATGGCATATTTCACAAATATAGAACAAACACTTCAAAAATTTATATGGAACCATAAGCAACCCCAAATAGCTGCTGCAATTTTGAGAAGGAAGAGCAAAGTAGGAGGGATCACAATATTTGATACCAAACTGTATTACAAGGCCACTATAATCAAAACAGCCTGGTACTGGCATAAAAACAGGACATGGACCAATGGAACAAAACAGAAAGCCCAGAAATAAATCCAAATCTCTACAGTCAATTAATATTTGACAAAGGAGGCAGCAACATAAAATGGAGTAAAAATAGCCTCTTCAACAAATAGTGTTGGGAGAATTGGACAGCTATGTGCAAAAAAATGAAACTCGAGCACCAACTTACACCATATACAAAAATAACTGCAAGGTGTAGAAAAGATTTAAATATAAGGGGTGACACAATTGAAGTCCTAGAGGACAACATAGGCAGGAAAATATCAGATATTTCATGCAGCAACCTTTTTTACTGATATGTCCCCTAGAGCAAGGGACATAAAGGAAGAATAAACAAATGGGATCTCATCAAATTAAAAACCTTATGCATGGCTAAAGAAAACAGTATTAAAATAAAAAGAGAACCAATTGTATGGGAAAACATACTTGCCAATGATACCTGAGAAATGGGTTTAATTTCCAAAATATATAAACAACTTACATGACTGCACTCTAAGAAGACAAGCAACCCAATTAAAAAAAATGAGCAAAGAACTTGAACAGACACTTCTCCAAGGAGGACATACAGAGGATCCAGAGATACATGAAAAGATGTTTATTATCTCTAGCTATCAGAGAGATGCAAATTAAAACCACAATGAGATAGCACTTCACAATGGTCCGAATGGCCATCACAAACAAAGCAACAAACAACAAGTGTTCTAGAGGTTGTAGAGAAAAAAGGACCCTAGCGCACTGTTGGTGGGATTACAGACTGGTACAACCACTGTGGAAAGCAGTATGGAATTTTCTAAGAAAAATAAAATGGATCTGCCTTTTGACCCAACAATTCCACTGCTAGGATTATATCCTCAGAACCCCGAAACATCATTCCACAAGAACCTATGCACCCCAATGTTCATAGCAACACAATTCACAACGGCTAAGTGTTGGAAGCAACCTAGCTGCCTATCAGTAAATGAATGGGTGAAAACAACTCTGATACATTTACACAATGGAATTTTATGCAGCAAAAATAAAGGAGCTGCTACCCTTTGCAACAGCATGTTTGGAACTGGAGAACATTATGCTAAGTGAAATAAGCCAGGCAGTGAAAGACAAATACCATATGATCTCACCTTTAACAGGAACCTAAATAACAAAACAAACAAGCAAAATACAACCAAAGACACTGAAATAGAGAACAGGCTGGCAGTCACCAGAGGTGAGAGGGGAGAGAATTTCAGGGGAAAAAGGGATGGGTGTATAGGAACAAGTATAAAGGACACATAGATAAAGAGTAGGTCGGGGGGGCAGTGGGAGGGCATAGGAGGGAGGTGGGGAGGGCTGGGCGGGTAGACTGGGATGGGAGTAAAAAATAGAAAACTGTACTTGAACAACAATAAATAAAATAAAATTAAATTAAATTAAAATATATTAAAATAAAATAAAATCCAGTGAGTTAAATTCTAAGACTATTTTACTCCAGCCTTTTTTATACACATGATTATGCATTTCATATCCATATACATTTTAAACTTGCATTCATTCTGTTTGTGTAGTTTTGCATTTAAATTTCTATTTGAAATATATTGTGAATGCTTTTGCATATCATTTGATAGTTGCTGTTTTATTAGCTTCTTTGGTCTTACTTTTAGTTTTTGTGTTTGTATATATGAAATATATTTTGTTTTTTTTATATATTCTCTAGTGATGTACAGAGTCCATGATGTTTTTTTTTTAATTTTTGATGCAGTTTTAATTAACATAAAACTTTATATTAGTTTTAGGTCATAATGGGCTCTTATTTGTAGTAGGGGTTATCTTCAAGCTTTTCAAAACTATTCTTAATAAATTTTGTATAGTCAACCAATCAGTTAATGAATGGATCAAAAAACTGTGGTACATTTACACAATGGAATTCTATGCAGCAGAAAGAAAGAAGGAGCTCCTACCCTTTGCGACAGCATGGAAGGAATTGGAGAGTATCATGCTAAGCGAAATAAGCCAGGCAATGAAAGACAAATACCATATGATCTCACCTTTAACAGGAAGCTAATCAACAAAACAAACAAACAAGTATAATATAAACAAAGACACTGAATTTGAGAACAGTCTGTCAGTGTCCAGAGTGGGAGGGGAGGGAATTTCAGGGGAAAAGGGGAACGGTTTAGAGCAACAAGTATAAAGGACTCATGGACAAAAACTATGGGGGGGTGGAAATGGGAGGAAGGTGGGGAGGGCTGGGGTGGTGGGCTGGGGCGGGGTAAAAGACAGAAAACTGTACAATATCAACAATTAAAAAATACTAATTAAAAAAAAAAACTCTTAGAAAAAATACAGGGGAAAGCATTAAAAAAAAAAAAAAAAAAAAAAAAAAAAAAAAAAAAAAAAAAAAAAAAAAAAACAGTGTTTTGAGTTTTTTCTTTGTAAGAAAAGTAAATGCACCATTTTGCTTCCATACACTGTTGTCTTCAACATTTAAAATTTAGGGTTTTTGGTAAAAAATATTTTAGTGGAAATGTTTTTAATTTATATATTATCTTCTTTAGAATAATATATGGCATATGTTTTTTGCCAATATCTATTTCCATTTTATTCCATGAAACTGTTCAGGTCTGGTTCATACTCTAATTTTGATTTCTGTTTCTTTGTCACCTGAAGTGTATATTTTGTTTTAATTTTACTCATAGAATTTTTTCATGTCATTGTGTTTTTTATTTTTTTATTGTTGTTCAAATATAGTAGTTTCCACTTTCACCCCACCACACTGCCCCATCTCCCACCCTCAAACCTATCTCCTTTGTCTCTGTCCATGTGTTCTTTATACATATATTTTTTAAATTAATAAACAAAATTTCAGAACAGTTTTAGGTTTACAGAAAAATTGAGCAGAAGGTATAGAGAATTTCCCTTATTCCTCTGTCCACAAACAACCTCTCCCACTATCAACGTCAGACACCAGATGCTACATTTATTACAATACAGTCTGTACCCTTTTTAGATTGGTTTTGTTCATTTAGTAATGTGCATTTAAGACTCCTCTATGATCTCTTCATGGTTTGATAGCTCATTTCTTTTAACACTGAATAATATTTCATTGTCTAGATGTACCATAGTTCATTCATACTCATCTACTGAAGGACACCTTGCTTGCTTCTAAATTTTGGCAACTATGAATATAGCTACCACAAACATCCATGAGCGGGTTTTTGTGTGGACATAAATTTTCAGTTTATTTTTGGGAAAACCAAGGAACACAATTGCTAAACATACGGGAACGGTATGTTTAGTTTTGTAAGAAACTGCTAAACTTTCTTAAAAGTTTCCGTGCTATGTTGCATTTGAGAGATCCTGTTGCTCCATATCCTTACCAGGAGCTGGTGTCATTACTCCAGATTTCCACAAGTCTAACAGGTGTGAAGTGATATCAACACTATTGTTTTGATTTGCATTTCCCTGATGACATATAAGAAGAAGCATCTTTTCATGTACTTAATTACCGTCTAGTCTATATATCTTCTTTGAGGAGGCATTTATTATTTTTTTAATTTATTGCTGTTCAAGTACAGTTGTCTGCATTTTATCCCACCTCTCCCTGTGACCCCAGATATCCCCATCCCTCTCCCCTGATTCCACTCCCACTTCGTTTTGCCCATGAGTCCTTTATAGTTGTTCCTGAAAAACCTTCCACCCTTTCCCCACATTATCCCCCACCACCTCCCCTCTGGTTACTGTCAGATTGTTCTTAATTCAGCGTCCCTGGTTGTATTTTGTTTTCTCATTTGTTTCATTGATTAAGTTTCACTTAAAGGTGAAATCATATGGTATTAGTTTTCACCCCCTGGCTTATTTCGCTTATCATAATGCTCTCCAGTTCCATGTATGCTCTTGAAAAGGGCAGGACTTCCTGCTTGCATTCTGCTGTATAGAATTCCATTGTGTAAATTTACCATAGTTGTTGATCCACTCATTTACTGATGGCCACTTAGGTTGTTTCCAGCACTTGGTTATTGCAAATCATGCTGCTATGAACATTGGGAAGCATAGGTTCTTATTGACATGTTTCAGGGTCAATAGGCAGTTCCATTCTTAGTTTTCTCACAAAATTCCGTACTGTTTTCCATAGCGGCTGCACCAGTCTGTGTTCTCACCAACAGTACACTAAGGTTCCCTTTTCTCCATATCCTTTCCAACACTTGTTTGTTGCTTTCTTTATGATGGCCATTCTGACCAGTGTGAAGTGGTATCTCATTGTGGTTTTTTAAATTTTTATTTAATTGTTGTTCGTTGCGGACCGTTCAGCCTGGTCTCAGGAGGTTTAACCTGCACCCCACGGTAGGCTGAGTAAGAGCCTAGGGACCTATTTCATCTGGGTCTGTTCTGTCAAGAGAATGTGAGCTACTAAGGAGACAAAGCTTATCTCCCTAGCAGGAATGCCGCTTCTGCCTCATCCATCTCTGGACCCAATGCTTAGTCCATTAGTCAATGATGGGTAAGACTCCTCATGGGAGGAGCAACCTAAGCCAGACATGACCACTTGGGAGGCCATTATGGAAGGACTTGGGAGGCTGTGCAAAGAGAGGGTCATGGACCCTCACCCCCCAGCTATTCTGGCATAGCCCAAGTCCCCATTTCCATCTGGGAGACATCTTGCTTATCTCTTGCTTCCTGGGCCTAATTGGCTTAAAGCCTGAAACTATGATGGCAAGCAGTGCAGCCCTGTTCTGGCCAGAACGGTTCCTCAGGCGATCGATTGGGCACAAGAAAGAATTTGTAAAGTCCTGTGAAACCTGCTTTGCAAAGAGCGCTCTCATTTACATGAAAGGGTCTGAGAAGGAAATGGGTATGTCTCCCAAAGTTTTGCAGCCCCCTTTCCTGACAGACACTGACTCAGATTAAGCCCTCAGATTTCTTTGAAATGTTAACCATTGTTTGATCCTTGCCGCCTGACATACCTGTATTCCTGCGTATTTGAACCCAATAAAAGCCTAGTGAGGAAGGGGCTCTGGGTCATTCTCCTTTGAGAGTTTGACCACCTTTCCTCCCCAAGCAGATCATGTCTTGGTAGTTTTATTTTCATCCATGATGGAGGGATGAAGCTCTGTGGGCAGAGCCCCTGCACAGTTGTTCTTCTACAGTTTTCTGTCTTTTACTCCCATCCCAACCCACTGCCCCAGCCCTCCCCAACCCCTCCCATTTCCACCTTCCCCCGCTACTTTTTGTCCATGTGTCCTTTATACTTGTTGCTCTAAACCCTTCCCCTTTTTCCCTGAAATCCCCTCCCCTCTCCTCTCTGGTGACTCTTAGCCTGTTCTCAATTTCAGTGTCTTTGGTTATATTATGCTTGTTTATTCATTTTGTTAATTAGGTTCCTGTTAAAGGTGAGATCATATGGTATTTGTCTTTCACTGCCTGGCTTGTTTTGCTTAGCATGATGCTCTCGAGTTCCATCCATGCTGTTACAAAGGGTAGCAGCTCCTTTCTTTCTGCTGCATAGAATTCCATTGTGTAAATGTACCAGAGTTTTTTGATCCATTCATTTGCTGATGGGAACCTAGGTTGCTTCCAACACTTGGATATTGTAAATTATACTGCTATGAACATTGGGGTACATAGGTTCTTTTGGATTGGTGTTTCAGGGTTCTTAGGATATAATCCGAACAGTGGAATTGCTGGGTCAAAAGGTAGATCCAAAGCCTTTCCTCATTTTTTTGAATTCCTGTTTCTTCCTTGTTTTCTGTTTGGTTGTTTGTTTCTTCCTTCTGGTCCACTCCATTGATTTGAGTCCCAGTTTTCCTTCCATCTCTATTGGTTCCCCATGCATCTTCCTTCATTTAACATATTGTAGCCTGCATTTTTTCATCTAATTTGTGAGCAAAATCAGCCCCAATCTGGCAAAGGAAATACACTACCAGGAAGTCCAGGAAGCTCAGAGAGTCCCAAAGAAGTTGGACCCAAGGAGGAACACGCCAAGGCACATCGTGATTACATTAGCCAAGATTAAAATGAAGGAGAGAATTCTAGAAGCAGCAAGGGATAAGGGAACAGTCACCTACAAAGGAATTCCCATCAGACTGTCAGCTGATTTCTCAAAAGAGACCTTCCAGGCAAGAAGGGGCTGGAAAGAAGTATTCCAAGTCATGAAAGGCAAGGACCTACATCCAAAATTGCTGTATCCAGCAAAGCTGTCATTTAGAATGGAAGGGAAGATAAAGTGCTTCTCAGACAAGGTGAAGTTAAAGGTTTACAGCATCACCAATCCCTTATTATATGAAATGTTATAGGGACTTATCTAAGAAAAAGAAGATAAAAATATGACAGTAAAAAGATAGCAAACTGACAGCTATTAACAACCATACCTAAAACAATAGCAAACAATTAGAACAAGAACAGAATCACAGAAATGGAAATCACATGGAGGGTTAGCAACAGGGGAGTGGGAGGAGGAGAGGGTTGGAAAAGGTACAGAGAATAAGCAGCATAGATGGTGGGTAGAAAATAGAGGGAGGGCAAGAATAGTGTGGGAAATGTAGAAGCTAAAGAACTTATGACACCTGGGCATGAACTAAAGGAGGGGGGTGATGTGGGTGGGAGGGGGTGATGTGGGTGGGAGGGGGTGTGCAGGGTGGAGGGTAATGTTGGGGGAGAAATGGGACAACTGTAATAGCATAATCAATAAAATATATTAAAATAAAAAAAGGTAGATCCATTTTTAGTTTTCTTAGCAAATTCCATACTGCTTTCTATAGTGGTTGTACCAGTCTGCAATCCCGCTAACAGTGCCCTAGGGTCCCCTTTTCTCCTCAACCTCTACAACACTTGTTGTTTGTTGCTTCATTTATGATGGCCATTCTGACCAGTGTGAAGTGGTATCTCACTGTGGTTTTAATTTGCATCTCTCTGATGGCTAGTGATGCTGAGCATCTTTTCATATGTCTCTGGGCTCTCTTTAACGTCTTTATTGGAGAAGTGTCTGCTCCGTTCTTTTGCCCATGTTTGAATTGGGTTTTCTGCCTTCCTGTTGTGCACTCATGTGAGTTCTTCCTATATTTTGGACATCAAACCCTTGTCCAAGGTATCATTGGCAAATGTGTTTCCCCATACAGTTGACTCTCTTTTCACTTTAATGCTAATTTCTTTAGCTGTTCAGAAGCTTTTAATTTTGATGAGGTCCCATTTGTTTTTTCTTCCTTAATGTCCCTTGCTCTAGTGGACATATTAGTGAAAATATTGCTGCATGTAATATCTGAGATTTTGCTGCCTGTGTTTTCCTCTAGGAGTTTTATGGTGCCATGGCTTATATTTAAGTCTTTTATCCTCCTTGAATTCTTTTTTGTGTATGGTGTTAATTGGTGCTCAAGGTTCTTTTTTTTTTTTTTTTTGGCATATAATTGTCCACCTCTCCCAACGCCATTTGTTGAAGAGGGTAATTTCACTCCATTTTATGTTTCTGCCCCTTTGTCAAATATTAAATGATCATAGATACTTGGGTTTATTTCTGAACTCTCTATTCCTTTCTATTCGTCTATGCGTCTGTTTTTATGCCAGTACCAGGATGTTTCGATTACTGTGGCCTTGTAATACAGCTTGATATTAGGTATTATGATCCCTTCTACTTTGTTCTTTTTCTCAAAATGACTGCAGCTATTTGGGGTCATTTATGGTTCCACATATATTTTTGAAATGTTTGTTCTATATTTGTGAAATATGTCAATGGTACTTTAATAGGGATTATGTTGAATCTATACATTGCTTTTGGTAGTATGGCCATTTTGATTATGTTAATTCTTCCAATCCATGAGCATGGTACATGCTTCCATTTGTTTGTGTCTTCCTTAATTTCTTTCTTCAATGTTGTGTAGTTTTCTGAGTACAGGTCTTTTACCTCTGTGGTTAGGTTTATTCCTAGGTACTTTATTTTTCTTGTTGGTGTATCAAATTGGATTTTTTTCTCCTGATTTCTATTTCTGATACATCATTGTTGGTGGACAAAAATGTCTTCAATTTCTGAATATTGACCTTGTATCCCACTCTTTTCCCAAATTCAATTATTAGGTCAAGTAGTTTTTTGGTGGAGTCTGTAGCATATTCTATGTACACACTAATGGCATCTGAAAACAATGACAGTTTTGATTTCTCTTTTCCAATTTGGATGGTGTTTATTACTTTTTCTTGTCTGATTCCTGTGGCTAGGACTTCCAATGCTATGTTGAATAGGAGTGTTGAAAGTGGACATCCTTGTCTTGTTCCTGATCTTAGTGAGAAAGTAATAGTTTTCCCATTGAGTATGATGTTGGCTGTAAGTCTCTCATATATGGCCTTTATTATGTCAAACAATGCTCCCTCTATTCCCATTTTGCTGAGTATTCATATCATATATGAGTGCTATACCTTATCAAATGCTTTTCCTGCACGTATTGATACAATCTTGTGATTTTTGTCTTTCCTTTTGTTTATATGATGCATTACGTTTATTGATTTGAGAATATTGTACCATGCTTGCATCATTGGGATGAATTCCATTTGATCATGCTGTATAATTTTTTTAATGGAATGCTGGATGCTATTCGCCAATATGTTGTTGAGGATTTTAGCATCTATGTTCATAAGTGATATTGGCCAGAAACAAGGTTATGGTAGGAAATTTTACACCCCATGTCAAAAATGGATATACCTTCCAAACAAAATATCAACAAAGATATTGTGGCACTGAAAAATGTCCTAGATCAAATGGACTTAATGGATGGATAGATAGATGATAGATAGATAGATAGATAGATAGATAGATAGATAGATAGATAAATGATATATCTATATCATCTATATCTATATCTATATCCTTTCATCCAAAGGAAACAAAATAAACATGCTTTTCAAATGCACATGGAACATTTTCAAAGATAGACTACATGATATGACACAAACAAACCTCAACAGATTCAAGAGAATAGAAAAGACAGCAAACTCACAGCTATTAACAACCACACCTGAAACAAAAGCAAACAACTAGAACAGGAACAGAACCACAGAAATGAAGATCACATGGAGGGTTAGCAACAAAGGAGTGGGAGGAGAGGGGGGCAGATACAGAGAATAAGTAGCATAGACGGTGGGTAGAAAATAGACAGAGGGAGGGCAAGAATAGTGTGGGAAATGTAGAAGCTAAAGAATTTATGATATATGGACATGAACTAAAGAGGGGAATGTGGGTGGGAGGGGGTGTGCAGGGTGGAGGGGAATGATGGGGGAGAAATGGAACAACTGTAATAGCATAATCAATAAAATATATTTTAAAAAGTAAAAAAGAGAATAAAAATCATATCAAGCATTTTCTCTGACTACAGGGACTTTGTTGTGTCTTTATCTGGTTTTGGAAATAAGATGATGCTAGCTTTGTAAAAGGAGTTTGGGAGTATTCCCTCTTCTTGAATTTTTTTGTATAATTTGCGAAGAATAGGGGTTAGCTCTTACTGAAATGTTTTTATTTTATTTTATTTTTATTTATTATTTTTAATCAGTATTTTTTAATTGTTGATCTTGTACAGTTTTTTGTCTTTTACTCCCCCCCAGCCCACTGCCCCAGCCCTCCCCACCTCCGTCCCATTTCCACCCTCCATAGTTTTTGTCCATGTGTCCTTTATAATTGTTGCTCTAAACCGTTCCCCTTTTTACCCTGAAATTCCCTCCCCTCTGGTCACTGTCAGATTGTTCTCAATTTCAGTGTCTTTGGTTATATTATGCTTGTTTGTTTCTTTTGTTGATTAGGTTCCTGTTAAAGTTGAAATGTTTTGAAAATTCTCCTGTGTAGTTGTCTTGTTCAAGGCTTTTGTGTGCTGGGAGGTTTTTTTTTTTTTAATTTTTAATATATTTTATGCTATTACAGTTGTCCAATTTCTCCCCCATCATTCCCCTCCACCCTGCACACCCCCTCCCACCCACATTCCCCCCCCCCACTTTAGTTCATGTCCAGGTGTCAGAAGTTCTTTAGCTTCTACATTTCCCACACTATTCTTGCCCTCCCTCTGTCTATTTTCTACCCACCGTCTATGCTGCTTATTCTCTGTACCTTTTCCACCCCTCTCCTCCTCCCACTCCTCTATTGCTAACCCTCCATGTGATCTTCATTTCTGTGGCTCTGTTCCTGTTCTAGTTGTTTGCTTAGTTTGCTTTTGTTTTAGGTATGGTTGTTAATAACTGTGTTTGCTTTCTTTTTACTGTTCATATTTTTTATCTTCTTTTTCTTAGATAAGTCCCTTTAACATTTTATATAATAAGGGCTTGGTGATGATTCTGGGAGTTTTTTGATTACTGCTGTAATATTATCAGCTATTATTGGTGTGTTCAGACTTTCTGCTTCATCTTCATTGAGTTTTGGAAGATTATATTTTTCTAGAAATTTGTCCATTTCACCTACGTTTTCAAGTTTCTTGGCTTATAGTTCTTTGTAGTAATTTCTTACAATTCTTTGTATTTCTGTGGTATTAGTTGTCATCTCTCCTCTCTCATTTCTAATTGTGTTTATTTGGGTCCTCTCTCTTTTTTTCTTGATGAATCTGCTTAAAGGCATGTTGATTTCGTTTCTCTTTTCAAAGAACCAGGTCCTGGATTTATTGATTGTTAAATTGTACTTTTAGTCTCTACGTTTTTTAATTGTCCTCTTATCTTGGTTATTTCCTTTCTTCTACTTACCCTAAACTTTCTTTGTTGTTGTTCCTCGAGTTCTTGTAGATGTAAGGTTAGGTTGTTTATTTGAAATGTTTCTATCTTTTTAGGTAGGCCTGTATTGCTATGAACTTGCCTCTCAGGATTACCTTCACTGTGTTCCATTGGTTTTGCATTGTTGTGAGTTCATTTTCATTTGTTTCCAGGAATTTTTTGATTACTTTTTTGGTCTCATTCTTGACCCATTTACTGTTTAATAGCTTGCTATTCAATCTCCATGAGTTTGAGTGTTCTTGAGTTGTTTTTTTTTTTTTTTCTTGATGTTGGTTTCTAGTTTCAGTCCCCTGGGGTCAGAGAAAATGCTTGATATAATTTCTATTTTCTTGAATCTGTTGAGGTTTGATTTGCTTTGTGTCCTATCATGTGGTCTCTCTTTGAAAATGTTCCATGTGCATTGGAAAAGCATGTGTATTTTGTTTTTTGGGGATGAAAGGCTATAAATATAGATATATCATATATATGCATATATAAATATGTAGATATAGGTATATTGATTAAGTCCATTTGATCTTTTGATTTTTCTATTTGATCTTTGATTTTTCAATGTCACAATATTTTTGTTGATATTTTGTTTGGAAGATTTATCCATTTTTGACATGGGGTGTAAAATTCCCTTCCATAATTGTGTTGCTGTCAGGATCTTTCTTGAAGTCCTCTTTATATCTTCTTGATAGATTCTTCCCTTAAATATTACAAAGTGACCTTCTGAGTCTCTTTTTGTGGATCTTGTTTTGAAATCTATTTTTTCTGATATGAATATTGCTACCCTGTCATTCTTTTTCCTGTCCATTTGCCTGGAATATTTTCTCTAGCCCTTCACTTTCTGTCTGTGTAGTTCTTTTGTCCTGAGGTGGGTCTCTTGTTGCCAGCATTTGTGTGAGTCATGCTTTCTTATGCATTGAGCTCTTCTATATCTATTGATGGGTGTGTTTAATCTATTTACATTCATGGTTATTATTGATAGGTACTTATTAACTGAAATTTTATTTCCTTCATACTTGTGTTCCTCTCTCTCACTCTTTTTCTTCCTTTCCTTAAAGCAGTCCCTTTAGCATCTCTTGTAGTGCTGGTTTGGAGGAAGTGTATTCTTTGAGCCTTTTGTCTGGGAAACTCCTTATTTTACCTTCCATTTTAATTGAGAGCCTTTCTAGATACAATAGTTTTGGTTGCAGACCTTTGTTTTTCATTACTTGTAATATTTCTTGCCAATCCCTTCTGGTTTAGAGCATTTCCATGGAAAAGTCAGCTACTAGTCTTATTTGGACTCATTTGTATTTACTTCCTGTTTTGGGGGAGATATGTCTTTTTTGGACCATTTTGAAATCTGGTTTTTTGTTTGTTTTTATTATTGAATTTTAGGAGTTCTTTGTATATTTTGAATAACAGTCTTTTATCACACATATCTTTGATAACTGTTTCCTCAGTGGATAGTCTTCTCACTTTCTAGACAGTGTCTGTTAAGAAGGAGAAGTTTTTACCTTTAATGAAGTGCAGATTATAAACTATTTCTTTTATATATCATGATTTTAGTTTTGTATCTAAAAAGTTATAGCCATATCCACTGTCATCAAGGTTTACAATGTTATTTTCTAAGAGTTTTATAGTTCTTAATTTTATATGTAGGTCTGTGACTCATTTTTGAGTTGATTTTTGTGAAAGATACAGTCTGTGTTTAGATTCATTTTTTTATGTGGATGACCTATTGCTTCAGCACCATTTGTTGAAAAGATATTCTTTACTACATTATATTATGTTTGCTTCTTTGTCAAAGATGAGTGTATTTCAGAGCTTTCAGTTCTGTTCCATAGATGTATTTTTTTTCTATTATTTTGTCAACACTACACCATCTTGATTACTGTAGTTTTATACTAAGTCTTGAAGTTGGTTTGTCAATCTTTCAGATTTGATCTCCTTCAACATTGTGTTAGCTACTCTGCTTTTTGTTTCTCCATGTAAGCTTTATAATAATTTTGTCAATATACACAAAATAACATTCTGTGATTTTGATTGGTATTGCATCAAATCTGTGATTTGTGTTAGAAAGACTAGCTTTGTGACATTATTGGGTCTTCCTCTCCATGAAGATGGTATGTCTTTTCAGTTATGTATTTTTTCTTTGATTTTATTCACCAGACATGTATAGTTTTTCTCATATAGATCTTGCATCTGTTGTGTTAGATTTATACACAAATATTTTGGGGCAATAAATTAAATGGTGTTGTGTTTTATATTTTATATTCCACTTGTTCATTGCTGACATGTAGGAAAGTCATTGACATTTGTATATTAACTTTGTATCCCACAAACTTGCTATAATTGCTTATTAGTTTCAGGAGTTTTTGTTTTTGCCAATTATTTTTGGAAGTCCTAAATAAATTAACATGCAATGTGAAAAAAAGGCATTTTTTTCTTCTTTTCTAGTCTCTGTATTTTTCATTTTCTTTTATGTTTTTTTAATTGCATTAGCTAGAATTCCTAGCACAATGATGGGAAGGAATGGTGAGCAGAGATATCCTTGCCTTGTACCTAATCTTAGTAGGAAATTTTTTAGTTTATCACCATTTATTATGATGTTAGTAGGTTTTTTGTAGATTTTCTTTATTAAGTGGAAAAAAATTGCCCTTGATTCCTAGTATACTGAGAGCTTTGTTATGAATGAGTGTTGGATATTGCCCAATCCTTTTTCAGCATCAATTTAGATGATCATGTGATTTTTTTAGCCTCTTGATGCAGTGGATTTATATTATTTGATTTTTGAATGTTGAACCAGCCTTACATACTTGGGATATTAATTATGCTATTTAAATTTTTATGCATTATTGGATTGGATATGCAAAATTTTCTGAGAATTTTTGTATGCATATTCATGAGAGAAATTAATCTGCAGTTTTCTTGTAATGTCTTCTTGTTTTGGTAGTAGAGTACTCTGAAAGAGATTGTAGAAAACTGGTATAATTTCTTCCCTAAGTGTTTGGTAGAATTTACCAATGAACATATGTGAGTCTAGAGTTTACTGTTTTGACTGTTTATCAATATCTTTAATAGGTAGGGGTCTGTTTAGACTGTCTATTTCTATTTCTTCTTGTGTAAGTACAGGCAGATTTTATATTTAAAAAAATTGGTCCATTTTGGGGGTGCCTATGTGGTTTTCTATGTACACACTCTTGTCATCTGCAAACAATGACAGTTTTAATTCCTCCTTTCCAGTTTGGATGCCTTTTATTTATTTTTCTCCTCTGATCACTATGGCTAGAATTTCCAATAATATGTTGATTAAAAGTGGTGAAAATGGACACCCTTGTCTTGTTCCTGATCTTAATGGGAAGGTGTTTTGTTTTTGCCCATTGAGTATGATGTTGACCATAGCTATCTCATATATAACCTTTATTGTATTATGGTATGCTCCCTTAACTCCCATTTTGCTGAGTATTTTTATCATAAATAGGTGCTGTGCATTATCAAATGATCTTTCTACATCTATTGATATGATCATGTGATTTTTGTATTTTCTTTTGTTTATGTGAAGTATTATGTTTATTGATTTGTAAATATTGTAGCATCCTTTCATCTCTGGGATGAATCCCACTTGATCATGGTGTATGATCTTTTTAATGTATTGGTAGATCTGGTTTGCCAACATTTTGTTAAGGATTTTAGCATCTATGTTCATCAGGGATGTTGCCCTATAGTTTTCCTTCTTTGTTGTGTCTTTACCTGGTTTTGGAATAGGATAATACTGACCTTATAACTGTAGGCTCCACCAAAACACTAAGTGACCTAGTAAATGAATTTCACAAAACAGTGGGATGTAAGGTCAATATTGAGAAATCGAAGGCATTTTTTCACACCAACAATAAAGTATCAGAAACAGAAACTAGGTAAAGAAAATCACATCTATTATTGCAACAAGAAAAATAAAGTACATAGGAATGAACTTAACTGAGGAGGTAAAAGGACAGTACTCAGAACTTAACCAAGGAGGTGAAAGGACTGTACTCAGAAAACAACACAATGCTGAAGAAAGAAATTAAGGAAGACACAAATATAGAAGCATGTATTGTGTTCATGAATTGGAAGAAGTAACAACATCAAAATATCCACACTACCCAGAGCAATCTTAGCTATCAAATTAACAATGATATATTTCACAGATATAGAACAAACATTTCAAAAACTTATAGGGACTCATAAATGACCCAGTATAGTCTTAGAAACTTTGAGAAAGAACAAAGTAGGAGGATTCACAACACTTGATATGAAAGTATATTACAAGGTGACTGTAATCAAAACAGTCTGGTCCTCCATAAAAACAGAAATATGAATCAGTGGAACGGAATAGAGAGCCCAGAAATAAAATGATGTGTCTATGATCAGTTAATATTTGACAAAGGGGGTAGAAGTATAAAATGGAGTAAAAACATCGTCTTCAATAAATAATGCTGGGGGATCTGAACAGCTACATACAAAAAAAATGAAACTATACAAGAAATTTACACCATACATGCAAATAAAATCATGATGGATAAAAGACCTAAATATAAGCCCTGACATCATGAAGTTCTAGAGGAAATGAAATTTCAGATGTCCCATGCAGCATTATATTCACTGATATATCTCCTAGGGAAAGGGATATATTCAGTCCATCTTGTTTGAGACTCTCTTCACTTCCTGAACTTGTGTGTATTTTCCTTTCACTAGACTAGGAGAAATTTTGGTCATTATTACTCAAATAGATTCCCAAACCATTGTTCACTTTCTTCTCCTTCTAGTATTCCAATGATGCAGATGAAATTACGTTTCATGTTTCCCAATGTTTTCTTATACTCTCCTCATTTCAAAAATTCATTTTTCTTTTGCCTCTCTACATGGGTGTTTTTTCCACGTAGTCTTCCTAATCACTGATTCAATCCTCTGTTTTATCTTACCTACCGTTTATTTCTTCCAGTGTATTATTTATTTCAGATATGGCATTCTTTATTTCTGACTGGTCCATTTTTATTGTTTCTATGTCTTTTTTTCATGCTGTTGAGTATCCTTATATCATTACTTTAATCATTACTTTAAAATCTATATCTGATAAATTACTTGCCTCATTTTCATTTAGTTTTCCTTCTGGATGTTTCTCTTATTCTTTCATTTGGGGTCCATTTCTTCATCTTCCCATTTTGCCTGCCTCTTTGTATTTCTCTGTATGTATTAGATATGCAAAGACTCTTATGCAGACCTATGTCAGACCCTCCCTGTGACTTATCCTGGGCAATTTGTTTGGAGTTATTGGAGATCCACAGCTTTGTGGCTCCCTCTCCTGGCCCTGTTTATGTGCAGAACAAACCAGGCTTCACACCAAGGTTTGCTTTTACTAGCTCCAGTCCTGACAGATAGTCAGCTAAAGTCTCAGAGCTCCCAGAGATCCACCTTATTTGTTAAATTAATCCCTGCAATAACCTCCAGCTGTACTTTTTAGTTTTTGGCTTCAACTCCATGGGAGGGGGCAGAGTAATTCCTCTGGTTGGGGCTATTTCTTCCGTCTAGGCTGATGCCACTTGGAAGGGAGTGCTCTGCCTGAGAATGATGACTCTTACAGTATGGGGGATGACTCTAAATAGGGATCCTGGTGGTGGACCCTTCAGTTTGCTTTCATAGATACCAGTCACAGACTCCCCATCAGGTCTCTAGTCCTCTCTTCTCTCCCTCTGCTGGAGTGCAGGGTAAATGGCTGAAAATGGAATTTTGTGCCCTGGCTCTTTAAGAGGCTCTCTATCTCCAGCCATCTCTCACTGCTAGGCAGAAACCCTTCTGCTTTTCACAACTGGATATTATCTGAGTTCCTCTCCTAGCTTTGGTGCTGTAGTCTGGAAAGCCCCGATTGGGGTTTAGACCCAACACTTCTCTAGGGGCACCCCCTAGCCACTGAAATATCCCTCTTGAATTTCAGCTATTATCTGTGAGAGTCCAGCCAGCCCTCTTGCACCTCTGCACTCCATACCATTCACGTTGTGGTGAAGTGGTTTCTTCTGTTTGTCTGTGATTTTAAGGCTTCTCTCATGCTAGTGTTCAGTTGGTTATTCAGGATTATTTCTCTGCAATTTAATTGTAATTCCATTTTGGTTCTGAAAGGAAGTTTTTGCAGCTCCAACCTATTACTCCACCATCTTGGATCTTATTTTTTTTTATACTATGGTTTTGTTGATCATATAATTTGATGTTAGTAGTTATTTTTGTCTCATCATATTAAGGATATTCTCTCACTGTCTTCTGATTTACATAGTTGGGAATTCTGTTGCTAGTCTAATGGTCATCCGTTTGTGGGTCATTTGATTTTATATTATGCTTTCCAAATGCTTCCTTTTATTTATGGTATTATCACTTTATTATGGTATACGCTTTCTTATCATGAAGTCCTTCTTCCTTCTTTTTTTCTTGTGTTGTTTTATTGTTATTGTTTATATATAGGAAAAGTCCAGTTAATAAGTCTTGAATATTTTCTTTCATATTTTTATTATTTCTCCTGGAACTGTGATGAAATATGTATCTTTTCACTTTGTCTTCCATGTTTGTAAATATTTCTGTTAAACTACATTTTCTGATTTTAAATTCCAGGGAGTGCTTTAAAAACTATTTTTCAGTTCACTATTTCTTTATCTGTATCTAATCTGTTGATTAGACATCATACATTTCAATTTTTTATCTTTATTGTGATTTTGTTCTGCAAGTTGTATTTTTAAAAATCTAATAATTTTAATATTATCTAATTCCTTATTCAGTTTTTATAATCATGTTGTATATTTTTGAACATATTTTGTACTTTTATCTTATAACTTAATATTGGCAGTCTATATTAATCTGATTTAATTTTACATTGTTTCTAGTATGTTCAGTCATACTAGATTTTTTTCTAATTTGTTCCATGATTTTAAAAAATTTGCAAATTATATGCACATTTATTAGGAGTCTAGTAGCCAGAATATATTAAAAAAACTCTTAAAACTCAGCAATAAAAGTAAATATTCTAATTAAAACTGGCAAAGGATTTATTTATTTTAAAAGTTTTTAAAAATATTTTTCCATCACCATTTATCCCCCCCCCCCATATCCTCTTCTACCTCCATCCTCCCTCCCCCTTGCAATCACCACATTGTTGTCTGTGGTGAAAAAACGAGAAATGAGTTCCTTCTCTTTTTTTTCCTTTTGGCTCAATCCCTCTACTCCCCAGCCTTACCCCCCGCTGTGGAGCTGTCACCCTGTGGTTGGTATATGATCCTTTAAACTTCATCTGTGAAAATTACTTGAGGTTTGTTTTTCACGGAGATTTTTGTCATTCACCTGGGAATATAGCCAACCTAGGACAATCTAAACCTAGACATTCTCTTTGGATTTTTGGAGATCACAGAAATAGCATGTATTCTATTCAAAAACATAGATATGTTTGACTCCAAGCTGTGAATTTGAATTGAAACAACTTCTAATTCTCTTAACTAGCCATGCTCTTTCATCACCTTGCTTTGCCCATTCTGCTCTTTTTTTCTCTATACCAGCAAATTATCTTCTCAGGAATGCTTCTTCTGAACAATCATCCCTAGTATCTAATTAGTGAAGGTACCCTCAGGCTGGTTCATCATCTTTTTCTTAGCCTTTTTGACACAGCATTTCAATCACCTTAAACCTTCTTAGGAGCAGGCACTATATCTTTTGCATATTTTATCTTCAGGGCTGAGCATGGTCCTTGACACATACTAAACATGTAATAAATCTTTGTTGAATAAATAAGTACACTTCAAAATTAATAAAAAATTATAATACTCCCCTTTTTGCTGATGAATTTGTCTTAGCATTATATTTCAGGCCCAATTGTAAATACTAATTAAATATATCTGCCAATTTTCTCCTGAGGAAAAGTTAAGAACAAATTAATGATCAAACCAAAATAATTGATATTGGCAGAGACTTTTCAGTATGACTGAAGTGGGTAATATTAAACAACCTACTCAACAAACTTACTCATCTAGTTATGTGGGGATGATGGAATGTGCAGTTTAATCATTCCAGTGGACTTGTCTGGAAGTTCTTTTCAAAGCCAAAGTTAATGTCAATAGAAAAGAACACTTAGTAACTCCTCAGGGTCTCTCTGACTTTGACTCATTCCATATTCCTAGCATACTGTTTGAGTGTTTAAGGGATGTGGCTTGTCAATAATGCAGTTGAGCAGATCTAAAATGGATGTTTGAAGGAAGGTTGCATGCTGCTCAAATTTGTAAAAAATGGTTAGAATATGAACAAGTTACTTTGGTTTACATCAGTTTGTAATCTTACACTTTTGGCATCTGAAGTTTGGGTGTTCTTTGATTAATAACACAAAATACATATACTTCAATCATTTTGGGGTTTACATGCTTTGCCAAAAATTCAACTAAGAAAATGGACATTCAAAAGGAAAATTATGAGCCATGTTAACTATTCATTCATTTAAATTCTCAAATTTCTATCTCTGTATCACATTAGAGAGTATCGGAAAGTCACTTTCATGGAGTTGATTACATTGAAAAACCTTTATAGAACTACTGTTCAACCATATACCCTTGCTTTTTATTGAAGATCAGTATAACAAAGAACATGCATTTGTTGTTGAATCCAAAGCTTATTTAACCTATGCAATAGATTGTTTTTTATTTAGTCAAGTAGTATTTATTGAGCATTCATTCTTCCAAAAAAAGCTTACCTCTTCTAGAATTAGTAGGCTATCATTTATTACATAACTCAAAATATGTGCACTAAACTTCCTTCTGTAAAGCTTCCTTCCTTTTGCTGCCAGGAAGCTTAGAATTAATTGTGGGTCTCATGAAGTGGTTTTCTTTTTCTTTCTTTCTTTTTTTTTTTTTAAGGAAATCCTTTTTTTTTTTCTTTTAGATTTTATTTATTTATCTTCAGAGGGGAAGGGAAGGAGAGAGGGAGAGAAACATCAATGTGCGGTTGCCTCTTGTATGTCCCCTGCTGGGAACTGGCCTGGCAACCCAGGCATGTGCCCTGACTGGGAATCGAACCTCGATCCTTCGGTTCGCAGGCCCGCGCTCAATCCACTGAGCTACACCAGCCAGGGCTGAAGTGGTTTTCTTGAACCTAGTATTTCTGGTGCCATTCTCTCTACTATGCTGTTTTGATGCCATCTCATCATCTACACTCTTGTTATTTTACCCTGTTCACATGGTCTTATTTAGTCTTAAACATTTATATGTAATGACCTAAACATACGCAAGGTCATATATAATAAATAGTGGCAAGGCAGTATACCATCTTCTTTATCCACCAATGGGCCAGGGCAGTTTTAAAGGTTTAAAGCCTGTGGTGAAATACACCAAGTATTTCTGGCTTAAAGAAACTTAAAGTCAGATGGAAATGAGACTACCTAGGAGGCAACACAACTCAAACTCCCAAACAATGAAAATAGTTTGTAAAGAGCTTAGCTGATTTTCCTCACTTGTATTGTACTGTAGGATTGGATGTAGGAGGTTTGCTAAAGTGACACTTAAAGTTGACAATAGCATGAAAAATGCCATTTCTCTGTGTCACCATCTCCAGTCCAGTAAAAACAACTCAGAAATTAGAAGAGTTTCTTTGAATTTGTGGTAGAATGGGTCACTGAAGTTTCTATACATGTTAAGCTACAATAAAACCTGTAAAAATTAATGTAAAGGCTTTTCATAAAGGTCCATTTATATATCAAAGGAAATATGATGATGATTTATCAAAACAACATCTAAGTGATTTTTGATACTTTAGCAATAATATTGAATTTAGCTCAGTAATAAAGGGGGTGAATACTTTAAAAGATAAAAAAGAGTCTACCTTATAATCATGTAGAATATACTGTGTATGTAGATTATTCTCACAATTATCTTGTTTAGTTATGAAACTGTTGTGAGGTGGTAAGGGCATAAATAATTATGTAAGACTCTAAGGTTCAGAAAAGCCACTTCCAATTCTAAAGTCTCTGACACAGCAGTTACAAAAAATAAACTAGATTTACTTGTATCATATATGATATTTATCATATGTATTTGTATATGATATATATATACATGAAATATACATGCATATTATATATATTTGTATATGATAAATGATACAAATATACATATTTATATCATATACAAGGTCTGTACAGAAAAAAGGCCAGACATTGTTAATGTAACTAGAATGGTTTGCATGACATCTATGTGACCTGTAAGTCAAAGAGAATGGACTGGAGTATACATGCATGAAAAATGATGATTCACTGTGCTAGTCAGTGAGGGCAGTAGGCATTCTTGAGTGAGCATGTGTACTGTGTGGTCATCATGTTCAAAATGACTGAGCAAGTAGAGCAGTGAATCTGCATCCAATTTTGCATTAAGATTGAACATTTCTCTGTGGAAACTATTCAGATGATTTAGGAGGCTTTCAAGGATGATGCAATGAGGGCAGCACAAATAAAATTATGGGACAAATGCTTCAAAGATGGTCAAGAATCTGTTGAAAGTGATTGAGCCACATTGTGGAAGGCCTGCAGCAAGTAGAACACTGAAGAATGTTGAAGGTATACAGGCTGCAATCAACAAAGATTAGCGACTGACAGTGCAAGAACTAGAAGCTGATGTGAAGATTCTAAAAACTACTGTGTGCAAGATTTTGGTGCAGGATCTTGGCATGAAAGTTGGCATGGCAATATTTGTTCCACAGCTTCTGCTACTAGAGAAGAAGAAAGATCATGTTGCAGTTGCTAATGACTTGATTCAAACCACTACCAATGGACCACATTTCTTCAAGAAGGTTATAACTGGAGATGAATGGTGGGTCTATGGCTATGATCTGTAAATGAAGGCCAAATCATACCATTGAAAGTTGCCTGGTTCCCCATGCCTGAAGAAGGTACAGCAAAGTCATAGCAAGACCAAAACCATGTTAACTGTGTTTTATGAATGGGAAGTTGTTGTCCATCATGACTATGCCACTCCAGGCCAAACAATTCATGAGGAGTCCTACCTCAACATTTTTCACCAGTTGAGAGATGCATTGTGATAAAAACAGCCACAGCTATGAGCAACTGGTGATTGGAAGCTTCATCACAACAATGTGCCCACTCATGCATTATATTTTGTGCAGAGATTTTTGGTGAAACATCAAATCATCCAGGTGACTCAACCCCCTACAGCCAAGATTTCACACCCTGTGACTTCTGGCTTTTCCCAACACTAAAATCACCTTTTAAAGGGAGGATATTTCAGATTGTTGATAGCATTAAGGAAAATATGATGGGACATCTGCCAGTTGTTCCAACAAAGGATTTTGCAGTGTTTTGAACAGTAGAAGAGATGCTGGGAGAAGGGTGTGAGGTCTCAAGGGGCCTACTTTGAAGAGGATAAGTTTTCATTGTCATATGTATAATGGTTCTTGTATCTTCTTCAATAAATATCTCTATTTTTTTGTAGTACATGGCTGGATACTTTCTGGGCAGGTCTCATATACTTGTAACATATAATTGAAATGATAAATAATGATTAATTAAAGAAAATTGCAATAAATATAAACATATTCCAAGAATAGTGATTATATTTGGGGAAAGTTGACAGGGAATGTGTTGGAGAGTTTTTATGTCAATAGCATCTCATTTAAAAAAATAAAATACAATAAACATGGAAAAAGCTAACATTTCCGTAACCCAGTATGTGAGTATATACATGTCTGTTATAATATTGTCTTGATGTTTGAAGCATTTATTTCAAATAATTAAGCTTTTAACTACAAATCCCCTATTTCATTGTAATTTCATGGTTTTTCCATGGTCACATAGTACTAGGAGGTACTAGTAGTTTGATTAGTGTCCTCCCCCCACAAAAAAAATGTCCTCCAGGAACATTAAAAGGTGTCTTTATTTAGAATAAGTTCTTTGTGAATATAGTCAAGGTAAAGATCTCAAATGAGATCATCCTGAATTAGGGTGGGTCCTAAGACCAGTTATAAATGTTCTAATAAGAGACAGAAAAGGTGAAGACACAGAGACACAGGGGAGAATTTGAGGCAGGATAGAGTGATGAATCTACAAGTCAAGCAAAGACTGGAGCCACCAGAAAATAGAAGAAATTGTAAGGATCTAACCAGAGTCTTCTGAGGGAGTGAGGTCCAGCCAACACCTTGATTTAGCACTTTGCCTCCAGAACTGTGAGAGAATAAATTTCTGTTGTTTTAAGCCACCATTTGTGGTAATTTGTTACAGCAGCCCTACAGAATTAGTATGTGGGGAAATACAAGACACTAACTGTATTTCCACACTCTAGTATCTTGCATTTAATTCTTGAGAGTCCCCAGAAAACCAAGTAACAAAGATGTGGTGTGCCAAATTCTGTCACATCATGGCCATGTCTAAGTACTAGGAGCATTTTTAAATACGTAGAAATAATACATTTCTAACAGCAGTAAAGATACACAATTTCTGAAAGATGATGAGAAAAAGAATGTTCTTCTTTTCTATTTAAAGATTTTTCAGAAAAATGTCCAGATTTCTCGGCATTCTTTATTTCCCATTTGTGGAACCAATATAGAAATTGAACTAAGTTGCCAAGTTAATCCTACAAATGAGTAAATTCTGTCCTGAGTGGAGGGAGATGAAATAAGAGACTCTTAGAAGGTTTGATATAGACCCATTATAATACTGAACACTAAACTTAGCACAAGGCCAGTGCTGCAGCTCTGGCCAGTATGATTCCAGATCCTGAGAACATGGAAAGTAGCTGGAGATATGGCTGGATGTCTGCAGGTTGACTAATTTCACTGATTCCTCACCAAGGCCAGTGCTAGGGTTGGAGGCCTGAGACTTGACACTGCAACCTCCTCACTCCACCGAGTGGGACTGAAGGACAGGAGCCATGTGTATATCCCTGGCTGCTGCTGGCCAAGCTGAGACTCAGCTGAGACTCAGCTGGCCCTGGCCTGACAACTTGTCTTGTGTTTCCCCACTGTCTTGGCAGAAAGACCAGAGGACAATATCAGCTTTGGACAAACTGCACTGGTGTAGTGCAGCTCACTGCTGTGTGAACAGCAAATCATTTTTCCATCTATTTGTGAGGTTTACACATATGCTACAGATTGGTGGGTGTAACTGATCCACCCTTGCTTTTTGGTTTTTCTTTGGCCGTGGTTCAATGAGTAATCGATATTTCTGGGGATCAATGCCTCATGTCACTCATCAAACCACTTGTGTTTTACATGAGTGAGGCAATGTTCTCTTCTCTTCTCTTCTCTTCTCTTCTCTTCTCTTCTCTTCTCTTCTCTTCTCTTCTCTTCTCTTCTCTTCTCTTCTCTCCTCTCCTCTCCTCTCCTCTTCTCTTCTCTTCTCTTCTCTTCTCTTCTCTTCTCTCCTCTTCTCTCCTCTTCTCTTCTCTTTTCTCTTTCTCTTCTCTTCTCTTCTCATCTTTCTCCTTCCTTCCTTCCTTCCTTCCTTCCTTCCTTCCTTCCTTCCTTCCCCTCTCTTTCTTTCTTTCTTTCTCTCTTTCTTTCTCTTTCTCTCTTTCTTTCTCTCTTCTTTCTTTCTTTCTTTCTTTCTTTCTTTCTTTCTTTCTTTCTTTCTTCTTTCTTTCTCTTTCTCCCTTCCTTTCTTTCCTTCTCTTACTTTTCTTTCTTTCTCTTTCTCTCTTTCTCTTTCCCTCTTCCTCTTCCTTACCTTCCTTTCTTCTTTCCATCCTCCATTTTTCCTCATTTTTCTTCATTTTACTCCCTATTCTGCTTCTTTTTCTTTGTGCCAGTTAGCAATAGGTCTTTTGCAGGGTGCAAGAGAGCAATTGAGAACCATGTAATTGAGATGTTCTTAAAGCATAATAAATTACAATTGTTTTTATTTTTTAATATTTATTTATTTATTTATTTATTTATTTATTTATTTATTTATTTATCTTTAGAGGGGAAGGGTAGGAGAGAGGGAGAAGGAGAGAAATATCAATGTATGGTTGCCTCTTATGTGTCCCATGCTGGGAACTGGCCTGCAACCCAGGCATGTGCCCTGACTGGGAATCGAACCGCGATCCTTTGGTTCACAGGCCCGCGCTCAATCCACTGAGCTACACCAGCCAGGGCAAATTACAATTGTTTTTAAAAGTATTAAAAGAGATTTAAATTTTTCCTTGAGACAATGGAAACTATGAAATATAGAGTACAACAGTTTAGTTTTAGCATGAAGATATTTACTGAGGAGCTACAGTATGAGCAGCATCCTGCAAGGACATCTGTGTCATCTTATGACTTTGCAGAAGTACTTTATCCTAATACTTGGCTTGTATTATGAAAAAGAGTTTCTGTTTGCTTATAATAATATTGGGGAGACAATGGGAGTTAACATAGAGAAAATGATAAAAACAAGACAAACCATGTTTTTAAAAAGGGAAGAAGTAACTTGAGAGAGGGTTTATTTGTGTTGAAAAGTGTCCTGAAACCAAATCTTGTGGATATGTAGAGTGTAGTCAGTGATAGAGGACAGTGGAGAGCATGCCAGCCCTAAGGAACAGGATAAGCAAAGGGATATTGTTACCATAAAATAATCTGCTGTAATGCCAGGGATCTCTTTGTTTATTGGTCAAGATGGTGGCAGGGGAAGATTCTTATACTGAGCATACCAAAAGTTAGAGATATAAATGAATGGAGCATGAGTGAGCTGAACACTAGAAAGATGTGTGGATAGGGCCTGGAGCATGCCAAAAGCTCAAAAGATAATTGGAACATGGAAAAAGCCATCCCTTCCTGATCCCTATAAGAACTGTGGGCTTTAGAAAGAGGATTGAACTAGTCTTTGAGAAGGGAGTCCACCATTGTCCCAGGTTGGACAGCATCTAAATAAACCTTTTACCTTTTGCATCAGCTCCTGCCTCACAAGTTTGGCTTTATGTGGCAACAGGTAGCCAAACCTATGTTTTTGTTTGGTAACAATATGATGTTCTGAGAAAAAAGGGAACTGTGGTTTGGCCAAATAGGCTTAAAATTATAGATTTTAAAAGGTAGTAAAGTTTGTCACTTTGTCTTTGGCTCTATTCTATCTAGGTGGGCTAATGTCCACTACTTTGGCAAACATAGCCAAGATCAGGCCATGAGGTCAGGCTATGACAACCACAACTCTCTTCATGTGGATACACACTCTGTGTTGGTGGGGATCCTATATTGATGTATAACCTAGCTGACATTGGATTGCTCAGGGATATTATATTCTTTCTCATGGATCCCTGTGGAATATTCTGGACTGAAAACACTCTACTCTAAAGTTCCTTATCTATTTTCAGCACACCAACAGGAGCTCCTTATTAGGCTACTTCACCACCTCTTTGTTTTTCCTGATCATCTCCTCCTCCTCCTCCTCCTCCTCCTCCTCCTCCTCCTCCTCTTCTTCTTCTTCTCCTCTCCTTCTCCTTCTTCCTCTTCTTCTTCTTCTTCTTCTTCTACAATAGAAAAATATTTGTCTGTTTATTTTTTCTTTTAAAATATTTTGTTGTTGATCTTGTACAGTTTTCTGTTTTTTACTCCCACCCCAGCCCACTGCCCAGCCCTCCCCACCTCCCTCCCATTTCCATCCCCCATAGTTTTTGTTCATGTGTCCTTTATACTTGTTGCTCTAAACCCTTCCCTTTTCCCCCTGAAATTCCTTCCCCTCTCCCCTCTGGTGACTGTCATCCTGTTCTCAATTTCAGTGTCTTTGGTTATATTATGCTTGTTTATGCACCCCTATGTTCATAGCAGCACAATTTACAATAGCCAAGTGTTGGAAGCAACCTAGGTGCCCATCAGTTAATGAATGCATCAAAAAACTGTGGTACATTTACACAATGGAATTCTATGCAGCAGAAAGAAAGAAGGAGCTCCTACCCTTTGCAACAGCATGGATGAAACTGGAGAGCATCATGCTAAGTGAAATAAGCCAGGCAGTGAAAGACAAATACCATATGATCTCACCTTTAACAGGAACCTAATCAACAATACTTCACCACTTCTGAAGACAGCTCCTTAGCTCACCTTCCTCCTGCTTGTAGGCAGAAAGTACCAATTTTTTGATTCCCACATGGGGAATTGATTCCATTTTATTCCTTGTTATTTTTTTAATCTTTTTTTCAGAGACTATTCCTTTCAGTAATCTACCCATCCACTACAAAATCAATTCATTCATTTCTTTCTTTCAAATGACTTTTATTGTAAATTTGTCTTTGTTTTCCAAATTCTAAAACAAGCAACAAACTTTCCCCCTTAAAACAAAATGAAGACAAGAAGGGCATAAAAATTACTTTTTGTACAACTTTTCTCCAAAGTATTGTTTCTCCCAAGTATCTAACTTTTTCGATATGTAGCCAAAATTTGAAAAGAAATTAACCTTTTATAATCAAATTATTTTACTTAAGAATTAGCTTCTCCTATATAACACAATTGTAACAATTCATGTATAAATGTCATCAGTGACATACTTTGTGCTACTTTCGACAGATCTTTTTGGATCCCAGACTCTCACCACATTCCACACAGTTAACCATTTCCTCATGACATATACCTAGTTCTCTCTCTCTCTCTCTCTCTCTCTCTCTCTCTCTCTCTCTCTCTCTCTCTCTCTCGCTCTGAAATCATTCATTTCTCTTCATCTGTGAGTATTCTGTTCTCTCTCACTGTCCAATTAAGATGTGTTCACTGAAGTTTTGTAATTGGTCTGTTCTGCACAGAAATTCACCCATATCACTAGCTAGGACCTCTCTGTGCATAATTTCATTTCTTTCTTTTTTTTAATATATTTTATTGATTATGCTATTACAGTTGTCCCGTTTCTCCCCCATCATTCCGCCCACCCTGCACACCCTCTCCCACCCACATTCCCCCCTTTAGTTCATGTCCTTGTGTCGTAAGTTCTTTAGCTTCTACATTTCCCATACTATTCTTACCCTGCCCCTGTCTATTTTCTACCCACTATCTATGCTACTCATTCTCTGTACCTTCCCCCCCTCCTCCTCCCACGCCCCTGTTGCTAACCCTCCATATGATCTCCATTTCTGTGGTTCTGTTCCTGTTCTAGCTGTTTGCTTAGTTTGCTTTTGTTTTAGGTGTGGTTCTTAATAGCTGTGAATTTGCTGTCTTTTCACTGTCATATTTTTTATCTTCTTTTTCTTAGATAAGTCCCTTTAACATTTCATATAATAAGAGCTTGGTGATGATGAACTCCTTGAACTTGACCTTATCTGAGAAGCGCTTTAACTGTCCTTTCATTCTAAATGACAGCTTTGCTGGATAGAGCAATTTTGGATGTAGGTCCCTGCTTTTCAAGATTTCAAATATTTCTTTCCAGCCCCTTCTTGCCTGGAAGGTCTCTTTTGAGAAATCAGCTGACAGTCTGATGGGAACTCCTTTGTAGGTGACTGTTCCCTTATCCCTTGCTGCTTCTAGAATTCTTTGCTTCATTTTAATCTTGGCTAATGTAATCACGATGTGCCGTGATGTGTTCCTCCTTGGGCCCAACTTCTTTGGGACTCTCTGAGCTTCCTGGACGTCCTGGTAGTCTATTTCCTTTGCCATATTGGGGAAGTTCTCCTTTATTTACTCAAATAAGTTTTCTACTTGTTGCTCTTCTTCCCCTTCTGGGACCCCTATAATTCAGATGTTGGGATGTTTAATGATGTCCCGGAGGTTCCTAAGCCTCTCCTCATTTTTTTGAATTCTTGTTTCTTCCTCGTTTTCTGTTTGGTTGTTAATTTCTTCCTTCTGGTCCACTCCATTGATTTGAGTCCCAGTTTTCCTTCCATCTCTATCAGTTCCCCATGCATCTTCCTTCATTTCACGTATTGTAGCCTGCATTTTTTCATCTAATTTATGAGCAAAATCAACCAATTTTGTGAGCATTTTGATGACCAGTGCTTTGAACTGTGCATCTGATAGGTTGGCTATCTCTTCGTTGCTTAGAGGAATTGACTCCGGGGTTTTCATTTTTTCTCCAGTTTGAGCCATTTTTGGTGGGGTTTTTTATTTTGTTTTGTTTTGGTTTTAGTCTGGTCGCAGCTATTACGTATGAGGGGTGGAGCTTTAGGTGTTCCTCAGGGCGGGGCAGCCCAGTCGCTGGGTTGTGACGCTATAGGTGGGGGCGGGGTCCGAGACGGAAGAATGTCGCCTGTTCCGCTCTCTTCTGGACTCTGGTCCCTTCCGCTGCTTCCCTTTCACCTAGATTATCTGCGCACGTGCGCGCGTGCTGTTACGCAGTGAGGGGTGGAGCCTCAGGCGCTCCCCAGTGTGGGGCAGCCCAGTCGCTGGGCTGTGACGCTGTATTTGGGGGCGGGGTCTGAGAGGGAACAATGGCACGTGCTCCGCTCTCTCCTGGATTCAGTCCCTTCCGCCACTTCCCCTCTGCCTGGACCGTCTGCGCGCGCAAATGTGGGACCCCCTGGTCAGCCAACCGCCCTGTGCGTCCTCACCGGGTCTGCACAGCTGCCCCCCTGTGCCCGGGGTCCGCCAGCCACCGCCCGTGCACCTGGGAACTGCGAGCCACCGCTACTTGCGTTCCTGGGTCCGCACCTCCACTTTCTCCTACCGCGACTCCGCCCCTCTTACCGGTCTGGATGAATGATTGTTGGACTTCCGTACAGTTCAATTTCCTATAAGTTCTGGTTGTTTTCTTGTTTCTAAATATTTGTTGTCCTTAATTTTGGTTGTGAGAGGAGGCACAGTGTGTCCGTCTATGCCTCCATCTTGGCCCTAATTTCATTTCTTCACTTATGATTATCCCTTTCCTCTAATTTTAGACTAATGTTCTCTTTTCCCAAGTCTTTGATTTCAGCTTAATGCACTGGGTCCCAAACCATCCCCTTTGTTTCCAAAGACACATCAATGCCTCCTCTTAATGGCTCTATTCCAGGAAATACAGAGTGAAAAATTCTGTAAATTCCCCTTATTCAGCTAAAACCTGCTAGTCACAAATTCTTAGTCTGGAAAAGTATTTTGTATATTTTTAAAATATCCCCACTGTCTTTACTTCTCTCTCTCTCTCTCTCTCTCTCTCTCTCTCCCTCCCTCCCTCCCTCCCTCTCTCTCTCTCTCTCCCTCTCCCTCCCCCCCCTCATAGTTTTTTTGAGATATAATTCGCATATCATACACTGTGCCCATTTAAAGTGTACAATTCAATGATTTTTGGTATCTTACATCATTAATTTTCAAAACTGTGTTAAAATATATATCACAATTTCCCATTTTAACCATTTTAAAATATATAATTCTGCAGCATTAATTACATTTGTAATGTTGTGCAACCACCGCCACTATTTTTTCCAAAACTTTTTCACTGTCCCCAACAGAAACTCTATCACCATTAAGAAAAAAAGTCCCCACATCCCCTTCTTCTCAGCCCGTGGTGACCTATAACCTATTTTCTGTCTCTATGAATTTTCTACTCCAGGTATCTATATAAATTAAACAATCCAATATTTGTCCTTGTTTATTTTTTAGGTATTACAATAACATTTCATTTGTGTACATGAAAATTTGAATTTCATATAATTTTATGTGTCATGAAATATTATTACTCTCTTGATATTTTTAACTATTAAAATGTAAAAAATATCCATTATTAATTTCCAGACTACAGAAAAGGTAGAAAGACAGATAGCCCACCAGATTTGTCTTATGCTGTTCTAAAAAATAAGATTCTCATAAATTAGCATGAATTCAATTAAAAGATGGCAGAATTTACAGTTACAGAAAAGTAAGATCACTTAAGAATCAAGGCTTACCAGAAAACCAACTGTAGAGAAGGAAGATGGTAGAGGAGTGATTGGAAATCACACTGACCTCCTCCCATGGCCAATTTGGAACTACAACTCAATTATGGAGAAACCACCTGGGACAAACAACTAAGAAATAGTCAGAGAGAAGCCGTATAATTTCTGACAGACAGAAGAACCAGCTTCAGCACAACCTGTCTGGTAAGGAGTGAGATAGAGACTCAAGAGGGCAGGCTGGGCGCCCACAGGTGGCAGTGCTGGAGGTACAATTAAGCAGCTGTTTGAATCCCCTGAGAAGAATGGGATCTAAACCCTAAGCTAGGTTTCCCATCCTAGAGCACCAGAGCCCAAAAGTACACAGATAATAAACAGGAGTGATAAGCAACAGGGTTACTCCCTGCCAGAGATGCATGGCTGGAGACACAATAGCCACATAAAGCGCCAATGCAAAAATTTTCATTTGTAGCCATGTACCCTGGGCTCTGACAAAGATGAGGACAGAGTAGGCTGCTGACTCCTGAGGAGAAACTAGAGACTGAAGATTAGGGGAAAGAACTGAGAAAGTGACACCAGTAATCTGATGCTGAGTCGTCACCCAGACAGCAGCAGGTGCTCAGGCAGACCATGACCCTCCGAGGAGCAGCCAGAAGGGAAAAAATAGCCTCCAACCCAGGATTGATTTGGCCTCGCCCTATGGTGCTTAAACCTGACTACTGAGTGCAGAGTGACCAGATGACAATTGAAAGAGACAGCCAGTGACAGCAGATCACTAGAAGTATCAAACAGGCTGCCTAAGGTCAGATGAGGTCAACATCTGACATTGCCAGAGGCAGATCCAGAAATAAAGAAACAGTGGTAAATACAAGAGGCTACTGAGACAAAATACACTGTGATATTCTCCATGACTTGTGACATTTTCATTTCTGCATAGCTTTTTAACATTCATTTCTTGTCCAGGAAGGTTGTACATATTAAGTCACTAGATTTTATACTATAATGTATTTCAGTTCACATATTTTGCCCCTCTCTCCACTTAGTCCATTTTACCTTCCTCTTTCCTCACATTGTTTTCATTTCAAATTTTGATTTCTCTCTAGCTACAACTTGTTTCCACTCCACACTCTCACTATTTCTCCCCTGTACAGACACACAAAGCCAATTTTCTTGTCAAGGGTCATCTCATATCCTTTTTCCCTGCTCTTAAAATACCCACATTCTCCCTCTACCTCTAACAACTTTTGCTAGTTGGTTGTGGGTAGGGTAATGGTTATTGCATTGTTTTTTTTTTTTTTTTTTATTTTATGTCTCGAGTTTCACTAATCCTGTATTTCAAATATCAAATTTTACTGGTACCCTCTCCTACTCTTTTTTTTTTTTTATCTCAAATTTTAATTTTGCTGACTTAGTCTGTTTTTTTTTTCTTTTTCTTATTTGTCTTTTTTCTATTACTCTTTCTTCATACCCTTTCATTTTTCTTTATTCTCCTTTTTTCTTTTTCTTTTTTCCTTACATCCCAAATTTTAACTTTCTCTCTCTTAGCCTAGTTTTTGTTTCTCATTCTTAGTATTCCCTCTATCTCTATTATTTCACAATAATTTCCCATTCCTCTAAACATCTCTTAGAATTTTATTTGTTTCTTTTTTCCTCTTAATCCCATACAACTTATATTAATTTTAGCTTATTTCTTGTTTGTAGTACTGTGGTGAATTTTTTTCTCCATTGTGGCTCCTATATTTTTATTAATTATTCATTATTTTCCTCCCTTTTTCTTCCTCTCTCTCACATTATTTTATATTACTTACATTTCTGTTTAAACCTAATATCATATGCTTCCTTTCTTGTGGGGGAGCTTTGCCTGCAGAGCCCCCTGTCCACTGCGGATGAAAATAAGCCTACCAAGACGTGATCTGCTTGGAGAGGAAAGGTGACCAATCTCTCAAAAGGGAAGAGCCTGGAACCTGTTCCTCAACGGGCTTTTCTTAGGTTTGTTTTGCACGGGAATACAGGTGAAGCTCATTAATCATTGTCAGGCAGTAAGGATCAAACAATAGATAACACACAAAGAACTCCAAGAACCTATTTTGAGTCAGGGTCAGATAGTTAAAGAGCTATAAAACTTTGAGAAAAAAACTCACTTCTTGCTTGGACCCTTATTTAATTGAGAGCATTCTAAACAAAGCAGGTTTCACAGGATTTTACATATTATTTCTTAGGCCTGATCATCCTAGGGAACCCTCCCTTTCCAAAACAGGGAGGTACCCACCACCAGCATTGTTTCAAGCTTAAGGCATTGTCTCAGGCTTAAGCCAGGCAAGGGAAGTAAGGCAGCCAAGAGATTAGAAGACTTCTTGCAGACAGAATGAGGACTCAGGCTATGTCATAGCTGAGGGGTGAGGGTCCATCACCCCCTTTTGCTGTAGCCTCCCAAGACCTTTCTTGGGGCCTCCATGTGATCGTGCCTGTCTTAGGTTGTTCCCTCCTTGGGGAATCTTACCTGTCATTGGCTAACTGATCAAGCATTGGGGGCCAGGCAGGGAAAAGAAAAAGGAGCAGATGTGGCACCCCTGCCAGGGAGATAAGCCTTGTCTCCTTAGTGGCTTATGGTCCAAAGGTCACTTACTCAGCCTTAGCCATGGGGGGTTACAGCTTCTGAAACCAGGCAGAGAGGTTCCCAACACTTTCTCATACTCCATTCCACATTCTTCAGTCCCTTTTTTATTTATGAGGTAAATTTTACTTTCTCTTTTTCCATTGCTCCAATCTCCAATTCTTATAAGTGCTCCTCCCTCTATCCTCTCAAAATCTATTTCTTTCAGTAGGTCATCTCATATCCACACTCCTTTCCTATAATAGTATTAATCTCATTACACCCTTATTAATACTGTTTCATTTACTGTTGATAGTGGAATTTTTGAGGGAGAGTTATATTTGCAGGCGTGGGTTTGTTTCCTGAGCTTTTTGGTTTTGTTCTGGCAGCATGTGCACAACAGCACACAAGACATGGTGTGCATAGTGACCTTCAGTGTACCAACTGGAAGGAAGGATCCACCAAAAAAAGACCCAACAACAATCAAAATCCACTTACAACAAGAGAACCAGCATAAAAGGCATAAAGGGAATCCCAAGAGCATCAAGTTCATGTGAACAAGGAGACTGCATCACTGAATCTCAAAGCCTCCTACCATAGAAATTCACAACACAAAAATAGAAAGGCAAAACAGATAAATTTAAGAAGCAGAAGCAAATAAGAAGATACCCATAAATAACGGGAAGACAAAGGAGCAACACCTCAATGAAAAGAAAGAAAGAATCCTCAGAAAGAATGGTAAATAAAGTAGAGGCAACTCAACTATCAGATATTGAAATCAAAACACTAGTTACAAGAAAGCTCAATGTCCTCAGTGTGAATTGTTAAAAACTACAGGGAAACTATAAGAAACTTACTGCAAATTATACCAGCATAAAAAAGGACATAGAAACAATCAACAAGGACCAAGAGGAAATGAAAAATACAATTTGTGGATTGAAGAACACAGTAGAAGGAATCAGAAGCAGATAGATGAAGCAGAGGATTGAATCAGTGAGCTGGAGGACAAGGCAGAAAACAATTCCCAAAAAGAGCAAGAAAAGGAAAAAAGACACAAAAAGAATGAAGAAAGATTAAGGGACAAAATGAAACAGAATAATATCTGTATAATACAGATAACAGAAGAAGAGGAGGAACAAGGAAGAGAAAACCTGTTTGAAAAAGTAATGATGGAAAACTTCCCTAATTTGATGAGAGAAAAAGCCACACAAGTCCAGGAAGCAGAGAGGGTCCCAATCAAGAGGAACCCAAATAGGACCACTGAAAAATATGACATAATTAAAATGGAAAAATTTAAAGACAAAGAGATAATCTTAAAGGCAGCAAGGAAGAAAAAGGAAGTAACAAACAAGGGACCTTGGACAAGGCTTATAGCTGACCTCTCAACAGAAACATTACAAGGAGAAGAGAATGGCAAGAAATATTCCAAGTAATGAAATGCAAATGTCTACAACTCAGAATATTCTATCCATCAATCTTCTTGATTAAAATGGAGGGTGAAATAAGGAGCTTCATGGAAAAAGAAGGCTAAAAGAATACATCTCCATCAAACCAGTATTACAAGACATGCTAAAGGGAGAGCTTTAAGAAGACAAAGAAAAACAGTGTGAGAGAGGGAAGAACAAAGGTACAAAGGGGGTAAAATGGCAATGAATAATTACTTATCAATAATAACCTTAATATAAATGGATGAAATATTCCAGTTAAAAGATATAGAATAGCTAAATGGATAAGAAAACATGGTTCATATATATGCTGCCTACAAGAAACTCACCTTAGAATAAAAGACCTACACAGACTGAAAGTGAAAGGATGGAAAAAATATTCCAAGCAAATGGACAGGATAAAAAAAAAGGCAGGGTAGCAATACTCATATTTGACAAAATATACTTCAAAGCAAAAGGCCATAAAAAGAGATACAGAAGGACACTTCATAATACTCAAGGAAAGAATCCATCAAGAAAACATAAATAATATAAACATACATGAACACAACATAGGAGCACCCAAATACACAAAAAATCTTGGAAGACTTCAAGAAAGGTATAGATTGTTGCAGACCATTCAGCCTGGATTCAGGAGCTGTAACCCTCACACCATGGTGGGCTGTGTAAGAAGAGCCTAGGGACCCACTTCATCTGGGTCTGTTCCTACTAAGGAGACAAAGCTTATCTCCCTGGCAGGAGTGCTGCTTCTGCCTCATCCATCTCTTGCCGCAACGCTTAGTCAGTTAGTCAATGACAGGTAAGACTCCTCATGGGAGGGGCAACCTAAGCCAGACATGACCACTTGGGAGGCTCTCATGGAAGGACTAGGGGGACTGCAGCAAAGAGGATGTGATGGACCCTCGCCCCCCGGCTATTCTGACATAGCCCGAGTCCTCATTTCCGTCTGGGGGATGTCTTCTGCTTCCTAATCGGCTTAAAGCCCGAAACTATGAGGGCAAGTGGTGCAGCCCTGTGCTGGCCAGGATGGTTCCCTGGGTGATCGGGCATAAGAAAGAATTCCTAAAGTCCTGTGAAACCTGCTTTGCTAAGAGTTCACTCATTTAAATGATAAGGGTCTGAGCAGAAAATGAGTATGTCTCCCAAAGTTTTGCAACCCCCTTTCTAGACAGACACTGACTCAGATTAAGCCCTCAGATTTCTTTGACATGTTAAACCTGTATTCCTGTGTATTGGAACCCAATAAAAGCCTAGTGAGGAAGGGGCTCTGGGTCATTCTCCTCTGAGAGTTTGTCCACCTCTCCTCCCCAAGCACATCATGTCTTGGTAGTTTTATTTTCATCTGTGATGGTGGGATGGGGCTCTGTGGGTGGAGCCCCCCCACATCTGGCACCTAGGACAGGGGCCCCCCACAGTAGATAGCAACACGCTTATAGTAGGGGGTTTTAACACCCCACTGTCAAAATGGATACATCTTCCAAACAAAATATCAACAAAGATATTGTGGCATGAACAAAGTCCTATATCAAAAATACTAAACAGATACATATAGAACAATTCATCCCTAAAAAGCAAAATACACATTCTTTTCAATGCACATGGAACATTTTCAAAGATAGACCATATGATAGGACACAAATCAAACCTCAACAGATTCCAGAAAATTGAAATCATATCATGCATTTTCTCCGACCACAAGGGACTGAAACTGGAAATCAACCTCAAGGAAAAAACTCAAACACACTCAACCTCATGGGGATTGAATAGCATGCTATTAAACAATGAATGGGTCAAGAATAAAATTAGGCACCTTGAATTTATTTTTGTGTATGGTGTAAGTTGGTGCTCGAGTTTCATTTTTTTGCATGTAGCTGTCCAGTTCTCCCAGCACCACTTATTGAAGAGGCTATTTTTGCTCCATTTTATGTTGCTGCCCCCTTTGTCAAATATTAATTGAGTGTAGAGACTTGGGTTTATTTCTGGGCTCTCTGTTCTATTCCACTGGTCCACGTGTCTGTTCTTGTGCCAGTACCAGGCTGTTTTGATTACAGTGGCTTTGTAATACAGTTTGGTATCAGGTATTGTGATCCCTCCTACTTTGCTCTTCTTTCTCAAAATTGCTGCCGCTATCTGGGGTCGTTTATGATTCCATATAAATTTTTGAAGTGGTACATTTACACAGTGGAATTCTATGCAGCAGAAAGAAAGAAGGAGCTCCTACCCTTTGCGACAGCATGGAAGGAATTGGAGACTATCATGCTAAGCGAAATAAGCCAGGCAGTGAAAGACAAATACCATATGATCTCACCTTTAACAGGAAGCTAATCAACAAAACAAACAAACAAGCATAATATAAACAAAGACACTGAATTTGAGAACAGTCTGACAGTGTCCAGAGTGGGAGGGGAGGGAATTTCAGGGGAAAAGGGGAACGGTTTAGAGCAACAAGTATAAAGGACTCATGGACAAAAACTATGGGGGGTGGAAATGGGAGGAAGGTGGGGAGGGCTGGGTTGGTGGGCTGGGGCGGCGTAAAAGACAGAAAACTGTACAATATCAACAATTAAAAAATACCGATTTAGCCCTGGCTGGTGTAGCTCAGTGGATTGAGCGCGGGCCTGCGAACCAGAGGATCGCGGTTCGATTCCCAGTCAGGGCACATGCCTGGGTTGTAGGCCAGTTCCCAACAGGGGACGCATGAGAGGCAACCGTACATTGATATTTCTCTCCCTCTCCCTCTCTCCTACCCTTCCCCTCTAAAGACAAATAAATAAATAAATAAATCTTTAAAAAAAAAATACCGATTTAAAAAATAAAAAAAATAAAATAAAAAATGAAAAAAAAAAACTATATAAAAAAATAAATAAATAAATAATCCTAAAAAAAAAAAAAAAAAAAAGAATAAAATTAGGGAGGAAATAAAAATGTTTCTGGAAACTAAAGAAAATGAACTCACAATGACCCAAAACTTATGGGACACAGAAAAAACAGTCCAGAAAGGGAAGGTAACAGTGATACAGGCCTACCTAAAAAAGACAGAAACATTTCAAATAAACAACCTAAACTCTACATCAACAAGAACTGGAGAAACAACAACAAATAAGGCCAAGAGCAAGTAGAAGGGAAGAAAAAAAACAAGAGCAGAGCAGAATTAAATGACATAAAACTAAAAGAACAATTCTAAAGATCAATAAACTCAGGAGATGATTCTTTTAAAAGATAAAAACATTGACAAGCCTTTAAGCAGACTTATCAAGGAAAAAAAAAGAGAAAGGACCCCCCAAATACAATCAGAAATGAAAAAAGAGAGAGGTTACAACTGATTCCACAGAAATACAAAGGATTGTAAGAAATTCCTATGAAGAAGTATATGTGAAGTAATTTGAAAACTTAGGTGGAATGGACACATCTCTAGAAAGATATTATCTTCCAAAACTAAATGAATAAGCAGAAAGCCTGAACAGACTGATAACAGATCATGAAATTGAACAGTGATCCAAAAACTCAAAACACACAAAAGCCCTGGACCAGACGGTCGCACAAGAAAATTCTACAAACATTAAAGGAAGAGCTACCTCTATACTTCTCAGACTGTTGTAAAATATTCAAGAAAAGGGAAGACCCCCAAACACTTTTATGAGGGCAGCAGCATCCTAATTCCCAAACCAGATAAAGACACAACAAACAGAGAAAACCACAGGCCAATATCATTGATGAACATAGATACTAAAATCCTCAACAAAGTACTCATAAACCTCATCCAGCAATATATCAAAAAGATCATACACCACAATCAAGTGGGTTTCATCCGAGGGATGTTAGGATGGTACAATATTCACTAATTAATAAATGTAATACATCACATAAACAAAAGAAATGACAAAAATCACATGACCATATCAATAGATGCAGAAAAAGCATTTGATAAGGTACAGCAACCATTTATGATAAAAAAGTGAGAGTTGAGGGAGCATACCTTAACATAATTAAGGCCATATATGAAAAACCTACAGTCAACATCACACTCAACCGACAAAACCTAAAAGCTTTCCCACTAAGATAGGGAACAAGACAAGGATGTCCACTTTCAACACTTCTATTCTACATAGTATTGGATGTCCGCTCCAAAGCAATCAGAAAAGAAGAAGAAATAAACAAATTGGAAAGGAGGAATTAAATCTGTCATTGTTTGCAGATGACATGATAGTATGCATAAAAACCCTATAGACTCCACCAAAAAACTATTTCACCTAATAAGTGAATTTGGCAAAGAAGCTGTGTGCAAATTCAAAATTCAGAAATGGAGGGCATTTTTCTACACCAACAATGAAATATCAGAAACAGAAATCAGGAAAAAAATCCCACTTGGTATAGCAAGAATAAAAATAAGGTACCTAGGAATAAACCTAACCAAGCAGGTAAAAGACCTGTACTCAAGAAAGCACACAACACTGAAGAAAGAAATTAAGGAAGACACAAACTGATGGTAGCATGTACCATTCTCAGGGACTAGAAGAATTAACAAGATTTCATACTACCCAAAGGAATGTATAGTTCCAATGCAACCCTTATTAAAATACCAATGACATATTTCACAGATATAGAACAAACATTTTTAAAAAATTATATAGAACCAGAAATGACCCCAAATAGCTGCAGCAATTTTGAGAAAGAAACGCAAAGTAGGAGGGATCACCGTACTTTACATTGAATTATATTACAAGGTCACAGTAATCAAAACAGTCTGGTACTGGCATAACAATGGACACATAGACCAATGGAAAAGAATAGAGAGCCCAGAAAGAAACTGAAGTCTCTATGGTCAATTAATGTTCAACAGGGTGGTCAGAAGCATAAAATGGAGTAAAAACAACCTCTTTAAGAAATGGTGTGGGGAGATCTGGATTGCTATATGCAAAAACATGACTCAACCACCAACTTACACCATCCACAAAAATAAACTTGAGATGGATAAAAGACGTAAATATAAGTCCTGACACCATAAAAGTTCTAGAGGAGAATATAGCCAGGACAATCTCAGACATTCCATGCAGCAATATTTTCACCAATATGTCCCTTACAGCAAAGGACATAAAGGAAAGAAGAAACAAATGGGACTTTATCAAAATAAAAAGCTTCAGAAACAGTATTGAAATGAAAAGGGAACCAAATGCATTGGAAAATATATTTGCCAGTGTTATCTAGGACAAGGGTTTGATCTCCAAAATATGTAAAGAACTCACACAACTCCACCCCAGGAAGACAAAAAATCCAATGAAAAAAACATGGACAAAGGAAATTTTGTCCAACAGACACTTCTCCAAGGAGACATATGGAGGGCCCAGAGACATGAAAGGATGCTTAGCATCACTAGCCATCAGAAAGATAAAAATTAAAACCACAAAGAGATACCACTCTACACTGGTCAGAATGGCCAACATAAACAGTTCAATAAACAATATCCCCCATTAGGGATATAATGGGGAAATTAGGGAAAACGTCATCAAAGAACATGTATAAAAGATCCATGGACAGAGGTAAAGGGGGATAAAATTGAGGGTGGCAGGTAGAGGTGTGTGGGGCAGGGGGAAGTGTTGTTGGGAAAGTGTAGACAAATGTATTTTTAAATTATTAATTTAATTAAAATTATTAATTATAATTTATTAAATTAATTAGAAATTAAAATTTTTAATTAATAAAATTTTAAAAATCAACTGTGGGTGTATCCTTGTTTATTTGACATTTCACTTAGCATGATGTTTTCAAGGTTTATCCATATTATAGCGTGTATCAAAATTTCATTCTTTTAAATGGCTTGCTGTTCCATTGTATTTATCTACCAGGTTTTACCTATCCTTCCATCTATTGATGGATGATGTTGGGTTGCTCCATATGTTGGCTGATTGAGTAATGTCACAGTGAACATGTTGCACAGGTATCTGTCCCATCTCTTGCTTTCAATTTCTTTGGCCACACACTTAAGAGTGGAATTTCAGTGTCACATGACATTCTATGTTTAGTTTTTTGAGGAACAGCTACACTGTTTTTGTCACAGCAGCTACATTTTACATTCTCACAAGCCATGTACAAGGCTTCCAACTTCTCCATATCCTTACCTGCATTTGTTATTTTCCATCATTATTATAGAATCATCATATGAGTTATCAGGTTGTGTGTATGTCTTTTATTATTATTTGGTGCCTGGACTATTATAATAATACCCTAACTGATCTTCCTGCTGTACCACTTGTTCTTCAACACATCTAATACTCTAATTCTCTGACCTAAAAATATTTGTCTGATCAACAGTTTTCAGTAACTCATTATTGCCTCTCGAAAGTCACCAAAGGGGACAGGGGAGGGAATTTCAGGGGAAAAGGGGAAGAGTTTAGAGCAACAAGTATAAAGGACACATGGACAAAAACTAGGGGGAGTGGAAATGGGAGGGAGGTGGAGAGGGCTGGGGTGGTGGGCTGGGATGGGTGTAAAAGACAGAAAACTGTACAGGAACAACAATTAAAATAAAATTTAAAAAAATCTAGACTCTTCTGGTCCACAATAATTACCATTTTTTGACCAAAATCTGCCTCACCTATACATGGGGAAGATAATATTACTTACCTTATAGGGTATGTGAAAAGAATAAATACAATAATACATGTTTAATATAGTTGGTTAACATATGCATGATCAGTGTATGTTTACTCTTTTGAAGTAGGAGTGCCTTGTTTACAGATAAAAAAACAAATCCTAAAATGGTAAGTAGCTTAACCAACGCTAACTGCTCACTCTGAGCCAGAGTCAGATTTTGAGCCAGCCAGAGTCAGATTTGAATGAACTAACCTCCTTTCATTTGCTCTGCTCTTCCATATAGAATTATGAAATAAAAATGATTCATGTCCCAATGAAATTTTGTAAGCTGGAGTAAGGGATTATTATTATATTAGCATTATGTCACTTGTCTCGTTGTGCAATGTCCAGTCTTTCCTTTGGCTCCACACCCTCAGCCCATTTGGCATAATCTCTGCCTTCTCCTGGTAACTCATGTCTCATGTTCCCTTTCCAGAGTACTGCAAATACTCTGTTTTAATCCAAGTGATGTTAGCTACATTAATAAAAGATCTGTTTTTAATTTACAATCACAGAGGCTTCCTCTCTGTGTAGATGGTAATTTCTTACAAATTCTGGCCCTGGCTAAGCCTTCTTGTGGTTGGTTCAGTCTCAGTGTCCAGTCCTCTACTGTTTCTTTGGTAATATTCTTCCATTTTGCTCAAAATTAACTCTTCTCCTTATCCACCAAAGTAACCTGCTCTCCTCTTTCCAGTTTTTCATGAGAGCATTTTCTTTAGCAAGTCATCCAGCTATGGTGGTTTACCATTCTAGCTGAAGGCCAATAGTCTGAAGTAATGATAGAAAATATAAGAAAAAAAATGCTTTCAAGCTAGGCAATAATCTTTGATTTATAGTATCTATCTCCTCTCTCGTGATTTTTTAAAAGTCTTTGTCTTATTTAGGTGATAAATCTAAGGGATCGAAGCAGCTCTGTTTTCTAAATTCAGAGTAGCTCCAAGGTTGTTGTCAGATTTAATTATCTATCATGGAAATGATAAAATCTCTATTAGCAACTGCAGGTAAATATGCCATTTGCTACTGCTTCAGGATAATGGAGTCATATTCAAGGCCACTGTGCTAGAGGTTCTTCATTTTGTCTTGTGTATTGCCCTCTATTTGGGGGCACAGGGGCCTGAGAACATTTTTAGAATTTGTTTCCCTACCAACATGCTATTCGTTTCCATAGTATCATCTATGGCTTTAATATTCTAATTTCTATGTTATTTTAAAAATTCTACCTGAATACTTTTTACCATTTACCTTATCCTTTTTACCCAGTGGAGGTTAGAACTGCCAAAAGTATTCCAGGTGCATGTGCATGAGACTGTAAAAGTGGCATCATTGCTGCTGCCTCAGTCTCCCAGGCAAGCACCCCATGTTAGAAACCCAAAATGGAAACGGGGAGAGGGGAGCTAAAGATCCCTGGGTTCTGTATCAATAACATCTGCTCACTCAAATTCCTTCATGCAGTATGAAGATAACTTTTTAATACCTTCATTAATGGTCAGATCAGCTTTATTTTCCCTCTGTGTTATCTGGAATTTAGTAAAGAGTGCCCTGCAAGTTAAACTATCTACTAGACTTTTTCCAATCAAAACTGGAATCCAATTGGTGAATTTTTTTCTACTTTTACTGTTTTAACATACATTAAGTAAATAATACTTGAAATATCCTTCTAACAATATTTTCGCTGGAAAGGTGAATGCTTTAGTAAAAAGTAATTGATATGAATTAAACTCTATCCCTCATAACGATAGTAAAATTTTTACAAGTAAATTTTTCTTTCTTGTACATGAAAATCCTACATTATAGGTTATTGTGGCCCATCAACACTGGTGAGATAGGTCTTCCATATATATTTTATTTTATTTTCATTAAGTAGAGTAAAACCCTTTAAAATTGATGGCTGAACATAACCCCTAGAAGTTTTCCTTATTGGGGAACATCATTTCACCTGTGGTACAATTAAAACTAATGAAGTAATAAACAACATCACTAGCTTTCCTCCAGAACTTCTGATAATAGAATGGTTCCCAAGGGTATTCCAAACTTTCATTACTTCCTAAAGTTTCTAATGTTATCATACCCCCAATAAACTGCTCAAAGTGTATTTTATCTTCAACTTGAGAAAGAAAATTGAGTTTATTAGGTGAAAATTATCTCAATTCTCATGCTTTTGGTTTACATTTAACATATATCTCTATTTACACTTAACTATTTTCCTTCTCAGGATGAAATTATATCCCTACTCTTATTTTTTATTGGAAATTTCTCTTATGTGATTGATCATTAAAGAGCTTGGACATAAAGTCATCCAGACTTCCATTTGAACTCTGGAGTTTTTTACTGGTTGCTCTCTGTGTGACCAAATGTTTCATCTCTCTGAGTTTTTGTTTCTCTTTCTGGGATAGAGCCAGGGATGAAATGTGGTTAGCCAGTAATGGATACTCAAAAAATAATTCTCCTTCCCAGGTCTTTCAGGGATTTCTTCTCTCAAGCATATCTCATTTCTTAGATATACTGAGGTCTGTCCAGAAAAAGTCCAGCCATTGTTAATATAATGAGAATGGTTTGCACAACATTGATATAACCTGGCAGCCAAGGAGAGTGGACTGAAATGCACATGTGTGAACAATGGTGGCTTCACTATTCTAGTCAGTGGGGACAGTAGATGACACTGAGTGAGCATGTGTACTGTGTGTCCATCACATTCAAAATGACTGAGCAAGTAGATCGATGACTCTGTATCGAATTTTACGTTAAGCTTGAACATTCTTCCATTGAAACTATTCAGATTATTCAGAAGGCTGAAGCTATGGGCAACTGGTGATTGGAAACTTTATCATGACAACATTCCCACTCATGCATCATGTCTCATGAACAGTTTTTTGGTGAAACATCATATCACCCAGGTGACTCAGCCCCCCTACAACCCAGATTTGGTGCCCTGTGACTTCTGGCTTTTCTCCAAAATAAAATCGCCTTTGAAAGGGAAGAGATTTCAGAATGTTGCTGATATTCAGGAAAATATGACAGGACAGCTGATGGTGATTGAGAGAACTGTGTGAGGTCCCAATGTACCTACTTTTAAGAGGCCTGAGGTGTCATTGTCCTATGTACAATCTTTCTTGAATCTTCTTCAACAAATGTCTCTATTTCTCATATTAAATGGCTGGATACCTTCTGGACAGACCTTGCATGCCTTTTCTTTCTTCATTGGTTTCTACATCAGTGAGCCAACAAATTTCCTGGTTCTGAAAGTCAAATAAAAACTAAAATGGGGTTCTCTTGTTTATACTTCTTCTTGAAGCCATACTTCCATTTCTTTTTTGAACTTGCTGATGTGTTTCCTTTTTTTGGTATATTTTTTTTAATTTTATTTTTTAATTTCATTTCATATTCAATATCATTTTGTGGTAGTTTCAGGCATGCAGTATAGTATACAAAGTGACCTCCATATTTCCAGTACTCTGGTACCATGCATAGTTATTATAATATTATTAACTCTATTCCTTATGCTGCACTTTACATCCCCACGACTATTTGATACCTACCAATTGGTACTTATTAATCCCTTCACCTTACTCACTTAGTCCCTCAAACCCTTACCCTCATCAATTTGCTGATATGTCTCTTGAAATCATATATTCACTGTGCCACTAGTGACATTTATTTATAGTCAACTACAGCCCCCAGGTTTCTTTAAGATAATTCATAAAGCAGTGAAAGATGATTTATTCCACTGTTTTGTTAAAGGTCTCCAATGCTCTCCTGTAATTTTTCATACTATGATTTATTCCACTGTTTTTTTAAGGTCTCCAATGCTCTCCTGTCATTTTTCATACTATCAGATGAGTATGAAGCTTTATTACCATATTGAATATAGCCTTTCCTAAAATTTCTAACATGGTTTCTGGAACTGAACCCTGGATTCTAATCTTTCCTCTTCCCTCTAGCTCCTTATTGATGTTCTTCCCTAGGTTTGCTTCTTCTGATCACCTATTAGATTAAGCAATCCCAAATATTTGCTCCTGGAACATTTTTTTGCACTCTCCTTGGACAACTTTATTTTCTTCCATTCCTTTGAATTAATGAAGACTACTTATTCTTGCCCTTCATGGCTATATATTCAAATATAGTGAATGACTGTCCTACAACTGTTAATAGACTTATCTTCTGAAAAATATACGTGTGACTGTTTTTCCTCCACATTTTCAATGTTATTGATTTTATCTAGTTTGAAGTAGGTTGTATTTAAGCCAATTAACCCCCGTTTAAAAACAAAAATATCAATTTGGCAAAGTAACAGTTTTTAGTATGTTGGCCAGAACAAGTACCACAAATCTTGAAAACAATGATGAAAATCCAAGAAAATAAATTTTGTATTAATCTTTCCAAAACATGGAATAGCTGAGGAAATGCAGCCATGCTGAAGACCTATTTCTGTGGAAATCTTTCTAAAAATATATACCAAGAACCAAGATTTTAGTACTTTTAGAATAACACGTTTATTTTTCAAATAATAGCCTAGCCAAATATGAACCTAAGTTGTTATGAGAAACATCATACAGTAAGCGCTTTAAATTCAATTAATTACAAAGTCCTTTTTGTGGCCTATTTGTATCTCTTGACCAAATATCTGAATTAGGGTTCAGAGTTGTCTAGTTTTAACAATTTTTATGTTATATACACTGCCAAAAATACCAGCCATCCATGTTAAAACCTAAGAGTTGAAATAAAACCTAGATATTATAAAAACCTCAAGTTTTAGGACTTCTAGCCAAGATGGAGTCATAGGTAGATACATTGTGCCTCCTTGCACAACCAAAATAAAGACACCAACAAATTTAAAAACAAAAAACAACCAGAACTGAAAGAAAATGGAACTGTATAGATGTCTGACAACCAAGGAGTTAAAGAAGAAATATTCATCCAGATTGTTAGGAAGAGAGGAGACAGGAAGCTGGGAAGAGAGGACTTGAAGCAAGGCTGCAGCTGGAGGACTGGAGTAGGTGAGGTGGTGGTTGGCAGACCAGGTGAGATGGGAGCTGGTAGAGTAGGCAGTTCCAAAGTTGTGTGAAGATAAACTGGGATGAACAACTGGGGACCAAGACAGACCACACAAACTAGGGAAATAAAGTCTCAAAACCTCTGATTGAAAAAACCTATAATAGTTGAGGCAGGAGAAGAAACTCCCAGTCTCACAGGAAAGTTGATTGGAGAGACCCACAGGATCCTAGAACATACGCAAAACCACCTGCCCTGGAATTAGCACCAGAAGGGCCAAATTAGCTTATGGGTAGCAGTGGAAGTGACTGAAAGATGGCAGAGAGCTGAGCAAGCAGCACTGTTCCCTCTTGGAGCCCTCCACAACATAGAACACCACAATTCATCAATGTGGATTGCCCTGCCCTGGTGAATACCTAAGACTCCAGCACTTACTACATAACAGGTGTACTGAAACAAACATACAAAAGTGGCCCAAATGAAAGAACAGATCAAAACTTCAGAAAAAAATACAACTAAGAGGTGAAGAGACAGCCAACCTATCAGATGCATAGTTCAAAACACTGGTATTCAGGATGCTCACAGAATTGGTTGAATATTGTCACAAAATAGAGGAGAAAGTGAAGGCTCTGAAAAGTGAAAAAAAAAAAAAGAAAAGAAACAGGGAAATAACAGTGACGGGAAGAAATCTGGGGATCCAATCAACAGTTTCGAAAGGAAGGAAGAAATAAACATTCAACCAGAACAGAATGAAGGAACAAGAATTCAAAACAATGAGGAGAGGCTTAGGAACCTCTTGGACAACTTTCAACATCATAGGAATGCCAGAAAAAGAAGAGAAAGAGCAAGAAATTGAAAACTTTTTTGAAAATATAATGCAGAACTTCCTTAATCTTGCAGAGGAAATAGACTTCCAGGAAATCCAGGAACCTCAGAGTCACAAAGAAGTTGGACCCAAGGAAGCAATCACCAAAACACATCATAATTACATTACCCAAGATTAAAGATAAGGAGAGAATCTTAAAAAGCAGTGAGAGAAATGAAGGAAGATTGTGGAATGGTAGGAGGATGCAGATTCCATTTCCCTCTACACATGGGAGAAAAACCTAGCTGATCTACAGAGGAATAGAGAAGACAGCCAACAGTACCACAGCATATATGAAAATAGGAGATCAAAATCTGTAGTGGACCTTGGAAAACCAGACGTGATGGCTGAGAGACCAGAGATGGCCAAGCACCTGGAGGTGGCCCTGGGACCAGGGGAGGAGGCTTTGTGGAAGACACAGAGCTCACACCTGTGGTCCTAGGGTAAGTGCATGCAACTCAGGAAACTCGTGGAGCCCACACCTGTAAACTCGTGTAGGCATGTGTACCCCGTAGGAGACATGGAGCTCACAAAAATAAACGTGGGGAGTGCTCAATCCATAGGAGATCCCAGCTCAAACCCATAAACTCGGGAAACTATGCGCAGTGCAGGAGGTTCAGAAACCACATCGAAGGCCCAGCATGGAGAGTGCACCTCTAGCCCTGGGGAGAGTGCATGGCTGGAACTGAGGAGAGTAGCCCAAAGCTGACTGAGGGCAGAACAGGGAGAAAAGTTATACCAATCCCACCTCAGACTGTTGCAGCTATAAAGACCAGAAAAACCAGTTTGGCTGTTTTGAAAAAAGGAAGAAGGTTTCTTTTGTTTGTTTGTTTGTTTTTGTTTCTTATTTGTTTGTTTTTTGTTTTCTTTTGTTTTGTTTTAATTATATACTTTTATTTGTTTATATTTATCTTTTTTATCCCTCAATTCCTTTTCCTTCTCTTTACTTTTTGCTTATTTTATTCCTTCTTCCTTTATTTCCAATTTTATCTCTTCTTCCTCTTTTTTTCCTTCTTTTTTTCATTTTATTCTTTTCCCTACTTAAATATCCACAAGTGAGACAAAAAAAACCTGGAACTGTGAAAAAAACAGAGTTGGACCCAAAGAGGAGGCATTCCAACAGCTAAGACAGTGGAAGCTGTGAACACCAGAAAACCAGAAGGAGACTGCACCACTGAATCTCAAAGGTATTCTACCACAGAAGTTCACACCATAAAACCAGGGAGCCAGAAAAGATCGATTTAAGATGATGAGGCTAACAAGAAGAGTCTCACAAACAATGGGAAGACAAAGAAACAATCCCCAAATGAAAGGAAAGAAGGAAGCCCCACAAAGAATGCTAAATGAAACAAAGGCAACTCAACTATCAGATAAGGAGTTCAAAGAAATGGTTGTCAGGAAGCTCCATGAGCTCTCAATGAGCTACCAGAAACTACAGGGAAGCTACGATAAACTCACTGCAAACTATATCAACATGAAAAAGGAAATAGAAACTATCAACAAGGGCCAAGAGGAAATGAAGAATACAATTTCTGAACTAAAGAACACAGTAGAGGAATGAAAAGCAGAATAGATGAAGCAGAATATCAGAACAGCGAGTTGGAGGACAAAATAGAAAAAAACAACTGGAAAGAGTAAGTAAAATAAAGAAGGCTCAGAAAGAATGAAGGGGGGATAAGAGAAATGCAAGACAACATGAAATGTAATAATATCCATATAATAGAAATATCAGAAGAAGAAGAAGAAGAAGAAGAAGAAGAAGAAGAAGAAGAAGAAGAAGAAGAAGAAGAAGAAGAAGAAGAAGAAGAGGAGCAAGGAATAGAAAACATATTTGAAAAAGTAATGATGGAAAACTTCCCTAATGTGAAGAAAAAAACATCACACAAATCCAGGAAACACAGAGAGTCCCGATCAAGAGGAACCCAAAGAGGCCCACTTCAAGGCACATCATAATTAAAATGGCAAAATTTCAAAATTAAAGAAATAATCTTAAAGGCAGCAAAGGGAGAAAAAGGAAGTAACATACAAGGGAGCCCTGATAAGGTTAGAAGCTGACTTCTCAAGGGAAACGCTCCAAGCCAGAAGAGAATGGCAGGAAATATTCCAAGTAATGAGAACAAAAGGCCTGCAACCCAGACTACCTTACCAGCAAGGCTTTCAATCAAGATAGAAGGACAAATAAGGAGCTCCCCAGACAAAAGAAGTCTAAAAGAATACACCTCTACCAAACCAGTTCTGCAAGATATACTAAAGGGATTTCTCTAAGGAAAGGAAGGAAAGAGAGAGACACAGAAAGGAACACAGGTACAAAAATGGCAATGAATCAGTACCTATCAATAATAACCTTAAATGTAAATGGATTAAATGCTCCAATCAAAAGACATAGAATAGCTGAATGGATAAGATAGCATGACCCAGACATATGCTGCCTACAAGAGACCCACCTCAGGACAAAAGACCTACATGGACTCAAAGTGAAGGGCTAGAAACAAATTTTCCAAGCAAATGAACAGGGAAAAAAGTCCGGGGTAGCAATACTCATATCAGACAAAATAGACTTCAAACGAAGAGCCATAAAGACAGACCCAGAAGGTCACTTCATAATACTCAAGGGAAGAACCCACCAAGAAGGCATAAACATTGTAAATATATATGCACACAACATAGGAGCATGTAAATACATCAAGAAAATCTTAGAGGACTTCAAGAAAAATATTGACAGCAACACAACTATAGTAGGGGATTTTAACACCCCACTGTCAAAAATGGACAGATCTTCCAAACAAAATACCAACAAATATATTGTGGCATGAACAACACTTTACATGAAATGGAATTAACTGATATATATAGAGCCCTTCATCCCAAAGAAACTAAATACACAATCTTTTCAAATGCACATGGAACAGTTTCAAAGATAGACTACATGATAGGACACGAAACAAGACTCAACAAATTCAAGAACATTGAAATAAGACCAAGCATTTTCTCCAACCACAATGGACTGAAACTAGAAACCAACCACGAGGGGGAAGACCCAAAACCCTCAAAATCATGGAGATTGAATAGCATGCTATTTAACAGTGAATGGGTCAAGAATGAAATTAGGGAGTAAATCAAAAAGGTTCTGGAAACAATGAAAATGAACTCACAATGACCCAATACTTATGGGACACAGTGAAGGCAGTTTGAGAGGGAAGTTCATAGCAATACAGGCCTATCCAAAAAAAGATAGAAACACTTCAAAGAAACAACTTAATCCTAGGCATACAAGAACTCAAGGAACAACAATAAAGACAACCCAGAGCAAGTAGAAGGAAAGAAATAACCAAGATCAGAGTAGAATTAAATGACATAGAGACTAAAACCACAATTCTAAGGATCAATGAATCCAGGAGCTGGTTCTTTGAAAAGATAAACAAAATCAACAATCCTTGATGCAGGCTCATCAAGAAAACAAGAGAGAAAACTCAAATAAACACAATCAGAAATGGAAGAGGAGAGATTACAACTGACACCACAGAAAAACAAAGGATTGTAAGAAATTACTATGAAAAACTGTATGCCAAGAAATTTGAAAACCTAGGTGAAATGGACAAGTTTCTAGAGAAATATCATCTTCCAAAACTGAATGAAGAAGAAGCAGAAAGCCTGAACAGACCAATAATCATGCATGAAATTGAAGCAGTCATCAAAAAACTCCCGACACACAAAAGCCCTGGATCAGATGGTTTTACAGGAGAATTCTACAAAGCATTTAAGGAAGAGTTAACCCCTATACATCACAGACTGTTCCAAAAACTCCAAAATAATGGAAGACTCCCAAACTTTTTATGAAACCAGCATCATTCTAATCTCAAAACTAGAGAAAGACACAAAAAAAGAAAGAAAACTTTAGGTCAATAACTCTGATGAACATAGACCCTAAAATCCTCAACAAAATATTGGCAAACCACATCCAACAATACATTAAAAAGATCATACACCATTACCAAGTGGAATTCATCTCAGGGATGCAAGGATTGTTCAACATTTGCAAATCAGTAAATGTAATACATCACATAAACAAAAACAAAGACAAAAATCACATGATCATATCAATAGATGCAGAAAAATAATTTGATAAGGTACAGCACCCATTTATGATAAAAACATTTAGCAAAGTGTGAATAGAGGGAGCATTCCTCAACATAATAAAGGCCATATATGAGAGCCCTACAGCGAACATCACACTCAACAGGCAAAAACTAAAAGCTTTTCCACTAAGTTCAAGAATAAGACAAGGTTGTCCACTTTCACCACTTCTATTCAATATAGTATTGGAAGTCTTAGCTACAGCCATTAGACAAGAAAAGGAAATAAAAGGCATCCAACTCGGAAAGGAGGAAACAAAACTATCATTGTTTGCAGATGACATGATAGTGGACATAGAAAATCCTATAGACTCGGCAAAAAAACTGCTAGAAGTAATAAATGAATTTGGCCAAACAGCTGGATACAAAGTCAATATCCAGCAATCAAAGGCATTTTTGTATACCAACAATGAAACAGCAGAAGCAGAAATCAAGAAAAAATATCCTATTTGGTATAGCAACAAGAAAAATAAAACACCTAGGAGTAAACCTAACCAAGGAGGTAAAAGATCTGTATTCAGAAAACTACACAACACTGAAGAAAGAAATGAAGGAAGAAAAAAACAAATGGAAACACATACCATGTTCATGGATCAGGAGAAGTAATATCATCAAAATGTCCATACTGCCCAAAGGAATTTAAAGATTCAATGCAATACCTATTACAGTACCAATGGCATATTTCACAGACATAGAAGAAACACTTCAAAAATTTGTATAGAACCATAAATGGCCCCGAATAGCTGAAGCAATTTTGAGAAAGAAGAGCAAAGTGACAGGGATCACTATACCTGATTTCAAACTGTATTATAAGGCCACTGTAATCAAAACAGCCTGGTATTAGCATAAAAACAGGTATGTGGACCAGTGGAATGGAACAGAGAGCCCAGAAACAAACCCAAGTCTCTATGGTCAATTAGTATTCATCAAAGGGGCAGCAACATAAAATGGAGTAAAAATAGCCTCTTCAACAAATGGTGTTGGGAGGAGAACTGGACAGCTACATGCAAAAAAATGAAACTCGAGCACCAACTTACACCATACACAAAAATAAATTCAAGGTGGATAAAAGATTTAAATATAAGCCGTGACACCATTAAAGTCCTAGAGGAGAACATAGGCAGGAAAATCTCAGATATTTCACACAGCAACATTTTTACCGATATGTCCCCTAAAGCAAGGGTCATAAAGGAAAGAATAAACAAATGGGATCTCATCAAAATAAAGACCTTCTGCATGGCTAAAGAAAACTGTATTAAAATAGAAAGAGAACTGACTGTATGGGAAAACATATTTGCCAATGATACCCTCAGACAAGGGTTTAATTTCCAAAATATGTAAAGAACTTTCACAACTTCACTCTGAGCAACCCAATTAAAAAATGGGCAAAGGACTTGAACAGACACTTCTCCAAGTAGGACATACAGAGGATCCAGAGACACATGAAAAGATGTTTAGTATCTCTACCTATCATCACAGAGATGTAAATTAAAACCAAAATGAGATACCACTTCACACTGGTCAGAATGGCCTTCATAAACAAAGCAACAAAAGAAGTGTTGGAGAGGTTGTTGGAGAAAAGAGAACACTAGTGCAGTCCTCATGGGATTGCAGACTGGTACAACCACTATGGAAAATAGTATGGAATTTTCTAAGAAAACTAAGAATAGATCTGCCTTTTGACCCAGCAATTCCACTGCTAGGATTATATCCTAAGAACTGTGAAACACCAATCCAAAAGAACCTATGCACCCCAATGTTCATCGCAGCACAATTTACAATAGCCAAGTGTTGGAAGCAACCTAGGTGCCCATCAGTACATGAATGGATCAAGAAACTATGGTATATTTACCCAATGGAATTCTCTGCACCAGAAAGAAAGAAGGAGCTCCTACCATTTGCAACAGCATGGATGGAACTGGAAAGCATTATGCTAAACAAAATAAGCCAGGCAGTAAAAGACAAATAGCATATGATCTCACCTTTAACAGGGACCTAAACAACAAAACAAACAAACAAGCAAAATATATCCAATGACACTGAAATTGAGAACAGGCTGACAGTCACCAGAGGGGAGAGGGGAGGGAATTTCAGGGGGGAAATGGGAAGGGTTTATAGGAACAAGTGTAAAGGACACATGGACAAAAACTAGCAGGGGTGGAAATGGGAGGGAGGTGGGGAGAGCTGGGGCACTGGCCTGGTATGGGATTAAAAGACAATAAACTATACAAGAACAACAATTAAAATAAAATTTAAAAAGTAATCTTTAATTAATTTAACCAGGGATGTGAAAAAAAATAAATAAATAAAATGAAACCACAATGAGATACCACTGCACACTTGTCAGAATGGCCATTATAACCAAATCAACAAACAAATGCTGGTAAGATTGTGCAGAAAGGGGAACCCTAGTATATTGTTGTTGGGAATGCAGACTTATGCAGCCACTGTGGAAAACAGTATGGAATTTCCTGAAAAACTAGAAATGGAACTTCCTTTTGACTTGGAAATTCTACTTTATGTTCATTTCCAAAATCAATTACAAGTTCAAATGCAGCAATGGACTTTTACAATTGTATAGCTAAATACACAGAATATACAGACTTTCAAAACCTCTGTTCTACTCCAAAATATATAAAAATAATAGATACAAACTATAATATATAAATAATATATAATCGAAATACATAGTCACATTTTATAAACCGAAAGTGATCTTCACAAACTGGGTGGGGGTTAATGCAAAGAGTGAGTTCAAATATAAGTAGTGACTGAAACTTTACCAATGTTCTGGTGCTTGTGTACCTGGAAGCATTATGGGCACCTGGGAGGTCTGTGTCAACTTGTAAATAAAATGAATTTCAAAGGACCTGGAAGACTCAAAACAATTTTGAAAAGAACAAAATTATATGACTTACAGTATCTGATTTATAAACATACTATATTATCATAGTGATCAAGACATTGTGGCATTGATATATATATATCTCCTGCAAAGCAGAAATTTACAGGGAATCTGTGAATATAGTGGCAAGATAGGTGGGAGGGGAGTCCACCTCCCCCTGTGTACAGGTGAAACACCTAGCTGATCCTCAGGAACGGAGTGAACAGCCAACAGTATCCCAGCATATATGAAGGTCGGAGACCAAAAATTCTAGAGGCCATTGAAAAAATCAGACAGTAAGGAGAGCGCTTCAGGACAATGAAGTCCCTGGGACCAGTGTGGGGACCAGGGTGGCTGTAGCTTGAGGCCCTGTGCCCACACGGATCTGCCACAGTGTTCTTGGGAGAGAGCCAGGTCAAAGGCTTCTTCCCCTGCCAAACAAGGTTTGGGCAGCACCAGGAGGGACCAGCAGGCTTGATGTTGTGGGGGGGTAATAAGGACAAAGTGGCAAACACACAGGGGCTATATGCACCCATTGAGACTGTGGATGCCTGATTGGGGAGAGTTGGGCCCTGTAGGACCCTGACCTGGATGGTCCCCAGTCAGGTTGGAGAGTTGGGCTGTGTGAGAGACCAGGCGCTTGTTTGGAGCAGCAGGTTTGATCAGGAGGAATTTTTCAAAAAGAAAAAGAGAAAAAAGCCACTCAGCATCTGTTTGGGGAATCCTCTTGCAGTAGCTGCTCCAGCCTCCTGCACTCCTACCCCCACCCAGCCACACAGTGCTCCTGTGGTGGCAAAGAAGGCCCCATACTCACACCCAAGCCCTGGGGAGGGCGTGCACCTGAACCTACAGGATTGGCAGCTGCCTGTCCTGCCATACCCACAGGTCTGGGATGGAGCACACGTGACCCCACCACCCAGAAGCCCCTCCCATCCAACCCCTGCACCCTGGGGGGAACAGCAGAGGGGGCCCGCACCTGCATCTGCAGAGGCAGCCACAACAGTATCCCTGCCCTGTGGGGAAGAGGAAACCTACCAACAAAGAACTACTAACAGGTAACAACAGAAGAAGGTAAAGGAGGGAGTGGAAGATACACTAACCCAACCCAAGATAGATCTGGAAATACAACTAACTGCTGGAGAAATTACTCAGAACAAGCAACTGAACAAGAGTGAGAAAGAATCCTCAAGACCTTGTACACACAGAAGAAACAGCTTCAACACAAACTGCCCACAGCTGCACAACAGAATACAAGACATGGTGGATGGAGTGAAACTCACTGAAATAGCTGGTGGGAAGGACCCACCTAAGAAAGACTCCAAAACAATTAAAACCCAAAGACAAACAGAGAGCCAACATAAACAACAGCCCAAGACCACCAAGCTCAGGAGATTAGGGAGACTGCACCACTGAATCTCACAAGTATTCTACCACAAAAGTTCACACCATAAAACCAGGGAGCCAGAAAAGATCAATTTAAGAAGCTAAGGCTAACAAGAAGAGTCTCACAAACAATGAGAAGACAAAAAAACAATCCCCAAATGAAAGGAAAGGAGGAAGCCTCTGATAGAATGCTAAATGAAATAGAGGGAACTCAACTATCAGATACTGAGTACAAAGCAATGGTTATCAGGAAGCTCAATGAACTCACAGAGAATTACTGAAAACTACAGGGAAACTACAATGAACTCATTGCAAAATGTATCAAAATGTAAAAGGAAATAGAAACTATCAACAAGGGCCAAGAGGAAATGAAGAATACAATTTCTGAACAGAAGAACACAGTAGAAGGAATCACAGCAGAAGGATCCATTAAGTAGAGGACTGAATCAGTGAGCTGGAGGAAAAGGTAGAATAAACACCCAGAATGAGTAAGAAAAGAAAAAGAGGTTCAGAAAAATGAAGAGGGGATGAGGAAAATGCAGGACAACATGAAACGTAATAATATCCATATAATAGGGTACTAGAAGGAGCAGAAAAGAGCAAGGAATAGAAAACTTGTTTGAAAATGTAATGATGGAAAACTTCCCTAATGTGAAGATAGAAAAAGTCACACAAATCCAGGAAACACAGAGAGCCCCAATCAAGAGGAACCCAAACAGGCCCACTTCAAGATACATCATAATTAAAATGGCAAAATTCCGAGACAAAGAGAGAATCTTAAAGGCAGCAAGGGAGAAACAGGAAGTAGCATACAAAAGAGCCCCGATAAGAGTAATAGCTAACTTCTCAATGGAAACACTCCAAGCCAGAAGAGAATGGCAAGAAATATTCCAAGTAATGAGAATCAGAGGTCAGCAACCAAGACTACTTTATCCAGCAAGGCTCTCAATCAAAATGGAAGGCCAAATAAGGAACTCCCTGGACAAAAGAAGCCTCAAAGAATATACCTCCACCAAACCAGCTCCGCAAGAGATGCTAAAGTGTCTGCTTTAAGAACAGGAAGAAAAACAGTGAAAGAGAGAGGAACACAAGGTACGAAAAAAATGACAATGCGTAAGTACCTATCAATATAACCTTAAACATAAATTGATTAAATGCCTCAATCAAAAGACACAAAATATCAGAATGGATAAGAAAACTTGACCCACATATATGCTGCCTTCAAGTGACCACCTCAGAACAAAAAACCTACACAGAATGAAAGTAAAGGGCTAGAAATAAATATTCCAAGCAAATGGACAGGAAAAAAAGTAGCCGGGGTAGCAATACTCATATCAGACAAAATAGACACCAAAAAAGAGCCATAAATAGAGACCCAAAAGGTCACTTCATAATACTCAAGGTAGGAATCCATCAAGAAGACATAAATATTCTAAATCTATATGCACCCAACATAGGAGGACCTAAATACATAAAGAAAATCTCAGAGGACTTCAAGAACGATATTGACAGCAACACAATTATACTATAGGATTTTAACTCCCAACTGTCAAAAATGGACAGATTTTCCAAACAAAATATCAACAAAGATCATGGCATTGAACAATGCTCTAGATGAAATAGACTTAACTGATATATAGAGAGCGTTTCATCCCAAAGAAGCAAAATACACATTCTTTTCAAATGCACATGGACCGTTTTCGAAGATATACCACATGATAGGACACAAAACAAGCCTCAATAAATCCAAGAAAATTAAAATCATATTAAGAACTTTCTCTGACCAAAAGGGACTGAAACTAGAAATCAACCTCAAGGAAAAAAACCAAAACACACAAACTCAAAGAGATTGAATAGCATACTATTAAACAATGAATGGGTCAAGAATGAGATTAGGGAAGAAATCAAAAAGCTGCTGGAAACAAATGAAAATGAACTCACAACAACCTAAAAATAATGGGACACTGCAAATGCAGTCCTGAGGGGGAAATTCATAGTGATACAGGCCTACCTAAGAAAGATATAAACATTTCAAATAAACGACCTAACCCTATGCCTACAATGACTTCAGAAACAACAACAAAGACAGCCCAGAGCAAGTAGAAGGAAGGAAATAACCAAGTTTAGAGGAGAATGAAACTCCATGGAGACTAAAAGCACATTTCAAAGGATCAATAAATCCAGGAGCTGATTCTTTGGGTGGAAAAAGAAAACGATATGGACAAGCCTTTAAGCAGACCCACCAAGAAAAAAGAGAGGACCTAAATAAACACAATCAGAAATGAAAGAAGAGAGATTACAACTGATACCACAGAAATATGAAGGCTTGTAAGAAATTACTATGAAAAAGTATATGCCAAGAAACTTGAAAACGTTGGTAACATGGACAAATTTCTAGAAAAATATGATCTTCCAAAACAGAATGAAGAAGCAGAAAGCATGAACATACCAATAACATGATGAAATTGAAGCTGTAATCAAAAAGCTTCAAATGCACAAAATCATTAACTGGATGGTTTCACAGGAGAATTTTACAAAACTTTAAGGGAGAGCTAACCTCTATTCTTCAGAGAGTATTCCAAAAAATTTAATAAGGTGAAAGACACCCAAACTCTTTTTATGAAGCCAGCAACATCCTCATCCCAAAACCAGATAAAGACATAAGAAAGAAAGAAAATTTCAAAATATACAAAGAACGTACATGACTCCACTCTAAGAAGACAAGCAACCCAATTAAAAAAATGGGCAAAGGACTTGAACAGACACTTATCCAAGGAGGACATACAGAGGATCCACAGACACATGAAAAGATGCTCAGTATAGCTAGCTATCAGAGAGATGCAAATTAAAACCACAATGAGATACCACTTGACACTTGTCAGAATGGCCATTATAAACAAAGCAACAAACAGCAAGTGTTGGAGAGGCTGTGAAGAAAAGGGGACCCTAGTGCACTGTTGGTGGGATTGCAGTGGTACAACCACTGTGGAAAGCAGTATGGAATTTCTTAAGAAAACTAAAAATGGACCTACCTTTTGACCCAGCAATTCCACTGCTAGGATTATATCCCAAGTGTGGGTGGTCCCTGTTTGGGGAGCCAGATGTGGGGGTAGAAAGATCAGCAACGGGATCCTGAGGCCTTAAGTTTTCCTCCCATGCAGGAGCGGAGGGAGGGATCAGAGGCAGGGAAGGTATCTCCTTGTTACTAAGAAGTGGAGTTGAGCCTTCCTGACCGGAGACAATAAAGGCAGATTCCTTTGCCTTCATAGTGACTCCCTCCTCCCTCATCTGACATGGATCTTTCCCTGCCCCCTCAATCTTAGTATCTGAGTTGCGAATATGAAGGGCCGTTAAAGCAGTCCTCACCATCCCCCAAGTAAAAAGATTCTGATGCCCGATAGGGGTGCCATTTTCCTGGTGTGACTTCAATTCCCATCCTACCTTTTCCCATATTTCCAAATCTAAAGTCCCTTTATCGGGAAACCATGGGCAATATTTTTTAACAATAAGAATTAAGTTAACTAAGTTCTGCTTTTTAATATGACTGCCCAAGGCTTTGAGAAGCTGCTGGATTTCCTTAAGGTATTGCTTCTGATTTTTAGAAAGCCTGTTTCCCATGGCTCTTAGAAAAATTCCTTAACAAACAGAGCATCCCCCCACCCTTTTTTAAAAATTCTTCCCCCGGCCAAACGCAGAGCTTAGAAAGCCAGATTGAACAACAGAGAATGGACCCCAGCCAGCAGTCACTGCCACTTCCTGCGGCTGCGGCTGCCACTGTGGCTGCAGCTGCAGCTGCTGCAGCCTCGCGCTGGTTGCACTTCCCAGCAGAGAGATCCAGCCACCACTCAACTCCCCCAGAACGAGCAGCCTGGGGGTGTGTGCACTTGTAGCTCCAGGCACTGCTGCCAGGGTTTTGGCAGCACGCAGGGGGAAGGGAGATGGAGCAATGAGTACTGTGTGCTCCCAGCCCCACTCTGCACCCCAGCCCCAAACAAAATAATTCTTTTCTACAAATTCCTTCTGCCACAAGAGGCAGCGGATTTTGATCACTCTCTCCACCTGCACCCTCAAATCCTATTTCTCACTAGTGACAGAGTGTGGTGGGTCAGAGATGTTCTGTTGGTGATAAACCATCAGGAAGGGCTGCCGGGAATCCAGGAGACCCTGACCCTGCTTATGGGTTTCAGGTTAAATTCCATGCATCTAAGACTGCGAGGTGGCTCAGAGAACTAGGTGACCAACCTTTATATCGTGCTTTCCTGACTGAGCCAAAAGATTTGTGAGATGGAAATCCTTACGAGGCACCTGCTCGTCTTAGGGATTGGACCCCAGACACCTCCACAGGGTACCAACTCACATAGGGATGCCCGAGATCTCGAGCCGGAGGGAGGAAATGGTTCTTTTCTTCAGCGTTTTAGCAGGAAGCTGAAATGCTCATAAATACCTTGCTGTTAAAAGGGGAAGTCTTTGCTTTCTCCTCCCAAGCCTAAAAACATAGCTGGGATTGCACTTCAGGGAATGGGACTGTGAATGCTTTTACAGTGTGCTTTCTCGTTGTGGGGGTTTTTCTTGCAGTTGGCAGGTAACCTAGTGTTCTACCCTGTCCCACGACCAACTCATACCTTTCATGGGAGATTTCTCATGGCGGTCACCCTAATGGTTTTTAAAATGACCGCAGAATGCAGCGAATGCTTGGGCGGGAGAAAGCAAGACTCTTATTATGAAAGAGAGTGCAGGGGAGAGAAATGAGAAGATCACTCAAGAGGTGGCAACAGTAACATTTCCTCTTATCTGTAACACGCCTAGGAGCCTTACCGAAAGATGCCCCTGGTCCCTATGGGGATGAAGCGCTGATTTCCGTACCAGTTAGACATGCTGTCCGGTGACGATGGCTTGTAGCCTCTGGTCAAGCAGGTTTCAGGTCCCTGTTCAGGCGCCAGATGCAGATGGTCCCTGTTCGGGTGCCAGATATGGGGGACCCTGTCCTGGGTGCCAGATGTGGGGGGGGGCTCCACCCGCAGAGCCCCATCCCTCCATCATGGATGAAAATAAAACTACGAAGACATGATCTGTTTGGGGAGGAAAGGTGGTCAAACTCTCAAAGGAGAATGACCCAGAGCCCCTTCCTCACTAGGCTTTTATTGGGTTCAAATACACAGGAATACAGGTATGTCAGGCGGCAAGGATCAAACAATGGTTAACATTTCAAAGAAATCTGAGGGCTTAATCTGAGTCAGTGTCTGTCAGGAAAGGGGGCTGCAAAACTTTGGGAGACATACCCATTTCCTTTTCAGACCCTTTCATGTAAATGAGAGCACTCTTTGCAAAGCAGGTTTCACAGGACTTTACAAATTCTTTCTTGTGCTTGATTGATCGCCTGAGGAACCATTCTGGCCAGAACAGGGCTGCACTGCTTGCCATCATAGTTTCAGGCTTTAAGACAATTAGGCCCAGGAAGCAAGAGATAAGCAAGATGTCTCCCAGATGGAAATGGAGATTTGGGCTATGTCAGAATAGCTGGGGGGTGAGGGTCCATGACCCTCTCTTTGCACAGCCTCCCAAGTCCTTCCATAAGGGCCTCCCAAGTGGTCATGTCTGGCTTAGGTTGCCCCTCCCATGAGGAGTCTTACTCGTCACTGACTACCAACCATGCATTGGGGCCAGAGATGGATGAGGCAGAAGCAGCACTCCTGCCAGGGAGATAAGCTTTGTCTCCTTAGTAGCTCATGTCCTCTTGACAGAGCAGACCCAGATGAAGAGCCTCTTGGCTCTTACACAGCCCACCATGAGGTGAGGGTTACAACTGCTGAAACCAGGCTGAACGGTCCGCAACACCCAAGAACCCTGAAACACTAATCCAAAAGAACCTATGCACCCCAATGTTCATAGCAGCATAATTTACAATAGCCAAGTGTTGGAAGCAACCTAGGTGCCCATCAGTACATGAATGGATCAAAAAACTATCGTACATTTACACAATGGAATTCTATGCAGCAGAAAGAAAGAAGGAGCTCCTACCCTTTGCAACTGCATGGATGGAACTTGAGAGCATCATGCTAAGCCAAATAAGCCAGGCAATGAAGGACAAACGCCATATGATCTCACGTTTAATAGGAACCTAACCAACAAAACAAACAAACAAGCAAAGTATAACCAAAGACATTGAAATTGAGAACAGGCTAACAGTCATCAGAGGGGAGAGGGGAGGGAATTTCAGGGGAAAGGGGAAGGGTTTATAGCAACAAGTATAAAAGACACATGGACAGAAACTAGGGGGGGTGGAAATTGGATGGTGGGGATGGGAGTAGAAGATAGAAAACTGTACAAGAACAACAATTAAAATAAAAAGAAAAGAAAAGAAAAGAAAGAAAGAAAACTTCAGGTTAATATCATTAATGAACATAGATATTAAAATCCTCAAGAAGATATTAGCAAATCTCATCAAGCAATACGTTAAAAAGATCGTACACCATGATCAAGTGGGATTCATCCCAGGAATGCAAGGGTAGTATAATATTTGCCAATCAATAAACATAATATACCACATAAACAAAATGAAAGACAAAAATCACATGAATATATCAATAGATGCAGAAAAACCATTTGATAAGGTACAGAACCCATTTATGATAAAAACACTTAGCAAAGTGAGAATAGAGTGAGCATTCCTCAACATAATAAAGACCATATATGAAAGACCAACAGCCAACATCATTCTCAATAGGCAAAAACTAAAAGCTTTCCCACTAAGATCAGTAACAAGACAAGGTTGTCTGCTTTCACCACTCCTATTTAACATAGTATTGGAAGTCCTAACGACAGCAATCAGATGAGAAAAGGAAATAAAAGGCATCGAAATTGGAATGAAGGAAGCAAAACTGTCATTGTTTGCCAATGACATGATAGTGTACATAGAAAATCCTATAGACTCCACCAAAAAAGTATTCCATCTAATAAATGAATTTGACAAAATGGTGGGATACAAAGTCACTATTCAGAAAACAAAGGCATTGTTGTATACCAACAATGAAATATCAGAAACAGAAATAGGGAAAAAATATTGTTTGATACAGCAACAAAAAATAAAATAAAATACCTAGGAATAAACCTAACCAAGCAGGTAAAATACCTGTACTGAGAAATTTACACAACACTGAATAAAGAAATTAAGGAAGATGCAAACCAATGGAAGTATGTACCATGCTCAATTGGAAGAGTTAACATCATCAAAATGTCCATACTATCCAAAGCAAGTAATAGATTTAATACAATCCCCATTAAAGGAACAATGATATAGTTCGCATATATAGAACAAATATTACTGAAATTTATATTGAACCATAAATGACCCCGAATAACTGCAGCAAATTTGAGGAGAAGAACAATGAAGGAGGGATCACAATACCTGATATCAAACTCTATTATAAGGCCACTGTAACCAAAACAGCCTGGTACTGGCATAAAAACAGGACGTGAACCAATGGAACAGAACAGAAAGCCCAGAAATAAACCCAAGTCTCTATAATCAATTAATATTTAACAGAGGAGGAAGAGAATAAAATGGAACAAAAACAGCCTCTTCAACAAATGGTGTTGGGAGATCTGGACAGCTACATTCCAAAAAAATGAAACTGGACCACCAACTGACACCCTACACAAAATTAACTTCAAGGTGGATAAAAGACTTAAATATAAGTCATGACACCATAAAATTCCTAGAAGAAATATAGGCATGAAAATCTCAGACATTCCATGCAGCAACATCCTCACTGATATGTCCTCTAAAGCAAGGGACATAAATAAAAAAATAAATAAATAAACACACAAGACCTCACCAAATTAAAAATCTTTTGCATTGCTAAAGAAAACAGCATTAAAATGAAAAGAGAACCAACTGTATAGGAAAACATATTTGCCAATGACACCTCTGACAAGGGTTTGATTTCCAAAATATATTAAGAACTCACATGACTCCACTCCAGGAAGACAAAAAACCCAATTAATATATGAGCAAAATTATTGAACAGACACTTCTTCAAAGAGGACATATGGAGGGCCCAGAGACACATGAAAAGATGCTCAGTATCACTAGCCATCAGAGAGAAGCAAATTAAAACCACAATGAGATACCCCTTCACACCAGTCAGAATGGTCATCAGAAACAATCAACAAACAAGTATTGGAGAGGATATGAAGAAAAGGGAATCCTAGTGTATTGTTGGTGTGAATGCAGACTGGTGCAGCCACTATGGAAAACAGTGCAGAATTTCCTCAGAAAACTAAAAATGGAACTGCCTTTTGACCTAGCAATTCCACTGCTGCGATTATACCCTAAGAGCCTTAAACACCAATCCAAAAGAACCTATGCACCTCAATGTTCATAGCAGCATAATTTACAATAGCCAAATGCTGGACGCAACCTATGTGCCCACCAGTAAATAAGTTGATCAAAATACTATGGTTCATTTACACAATGGAATTCTATGCAGAAGAGAGAAAGAAGGAGCTCCTACCCTTTGGGACAGCATGGATGGAACTGGAGAGCATTATGCTCAGTGAAATAAGGCAGGTGGTGAGGGACAAATACAATATAATATCACCTTTAACTGGAACATAAGCAGCAAAAGAAAAAAAGCAAACAAAATATAACCAGAGACATTCAAATAAAGAACAACCTAACAATAGCCAGAGAGGAGGGGGGAGGGGACAGTGGGGAGAAGGGTTTTCAGGAATTACTATAAAGGACACATGGACAAAACCAAGGGGGAGGATGGAACCAAAGCGGATGGTGCAATTGGCTTGGGTGGGATGTGTTGTGGGGGGATAATACACATGATTGTAATTGAACAGCAATAAAGTAATTTAAAAAAACAGGAATTTACAAAAATGTGTATTTATTTTTATAGTATCATTTTTAAAAATTATTTTATAGTTGTTCAATTACAGTTTTCTGTTTAAACGTAATTTATTAAAATGCAATATTTAAACTTCAGTCATGTTCAAAATACTCTCATTTTGATGCAATACACATTTGAAGACATTTTTTACACTGCTCAAAACAGTTTTTGAACTCATCAATTTTGATGCTTTTAGTCCTCCTACTGTTTTTTGTTTTGCCTCTTCCACATTAGCTAAGTATTTCCCTCTGAGGACATTTTTCATTCAAAGAAACAGACAAAAACACGTACATCACTTGGCGTGAGATCTGGTAAATAGTGAGAGTACAGCATGGGGGTCATGACTTTTAATCAAAAACTGCTGAACACTGAACACAGTGTGGACAGGTGCACTCATTAATCGTCCATCATGAAAGGGACAAACACATTGAAAAATTCTTCAAAAGAATTCACTGAAGCTGAAAACAGCCTCTCACGATGCCAGCTAGTCCACTGATACAGATGGGTGCCTAAAACACTCACCTAGTAGAGGAACCCTATACTACAAGAGGTCTCCCTCCAAATGATAATTGTGGGGATTTTTTTGGTGGGATCCCCCCTCATATGTAACAGATTAGAGTTCAGAAATAAATTCTCAATTTTATGGCCAACTGACTTTTAAAAGGTGTCAACTTTAATTTATTAAAGAAAAGATATTATTCAATAAATGTTGAAGAAAACCTTGGATATTGTATATATAGAAATATAAACTTAGAGCACCCAAACCATAGACAAGATTTTATTAAAACATATAATTGTTTTATATTTAAGTGAAAAAAACTATAAAATTTCAAAAGGTAACAGTTGGTGAAAATGTTTGTCTTTTTATGTTGGGTAAATGTTGTCTAGATATGACACCAAAAACATAACCCATTAAAAATAATACCTAAAACTGCATGGATATTTTTTTCTCCAAAATCTATCAGGAATATAACAAAAAATACAAGGCACTGACAAGACAATAGTTGCAAATATTATATATTTATTTAACCAATTTGGGTTTTATTTATTTATTTTTGGAGTGAGAGGAAGGGAAGGAGAGAGGGCAACACCAATGTATGGCTGTGTCTCGCATTCTCTGTATTGGGGACCTGACCCTCAACATAGGTATGTACCTAGACTGGGAATTGAACCAGCAACCCTTTGGTTCGCAGGTCAGCACTCACTCCCGTGAGTCACACCAGCCAAGACACACATACTATATTTTTAAAGGACTTCTGTTGAGACATACAAAAAGCTGCAGCAACCATTAATAAAAAAACTTCAGCAATTTGTTTTTTCAATTAGAAAATCAGCAAAAGATTTGAATAGACATTTTGGCAAAGAATATATATGATAAGAATTATGTCTAAATAAATATAAGAAGAGGTACTCAACATCATCAGTCATTAGTGAAACAGAAATTAAAACCAAATTTCACAGCATCACATACCCACTAGTATTTCTACAACCTAAAAGTATGACAACAGCAAGTATTAACAATTTTGTGGAGAAACTGGAGCTCTACTACATCACAAAAATACAAGGATATAGTAATTTTGGAAAAGTTTAGCAGTTTATAAAGCAAACATTATTTACATATAATCCAGAAATTTCATTCAAATTTTATATCCAAGAGAAATGAGAACATATGCTCACACAAGGAATTGCATAAAGTTCATGGCAGTAGGGGGGCAGTTCCAAGATGGCAGCAGACTAGGAGGATAGATTGTGCACCACCTCCCAGAACCAGACTGGGGGAAAAAAATTAAACACCTGATTTAATTTGGTTTAACAATCACCTGCATTAAACCAAAGACTACTTGAAAATGCTTTTAACCAAGGGTGGCAAAAAAAATCACCCCTAGATTGGTTGAAAGGGTGAAAACATCTTAAAGAAGCCATCCCTATTCACATGAATGGCTGGCAGAGGTGGCTGCATGGCTGTTGTAGCTTCTGCTTGAGAGGAGAGAAGCCAGGACAACAGACTGGGCTCCCAAGCACAGAGAGCCAGTGCCAAGGTTAGCCCACCATGTAGCATCTTGTGATGAAAGGTCGTGGGGGCTTTCTTTACTGGAAAGATTCAAAAACCTCTGAAGACAAACCCACCATCATGTTTTTTCCTTAAATGTGAAAAACACAGATTTTGTGTGGTGGCTAGTCACCTTGGACCCAAGCAAAGGGAGGCTGGCACAAACTGGAGTTATGCAAGGAGAGTCTGGAGTGGGAGGTACTGAGGAGACACTTTAGGGAGCAGCTGTGGGATTTTCAGGACTGGGATATAACTGGACTCCATAGCAGCCATCTCTCTTGAGAAGAGCTAGTCCCTCCCAAAAGAAAATCAACTACCTCACCCTGTGGGATACTGCTCCCCTTACCCTCTGGAATTCTGATGGCCACATCCTCTAGAATAGTGTTTTTTCCCTGAACCCTGCACATTTTTTGTTCTTTCATTTTAGCTTTGCCTTGTGTTTTGTTTTGTTTCCTTGTTTTCTTCCTTTTTTCCTCTCATCCTGCATCTTAGCCATTGCTGAGGAGGCAGCAACATAAACAGACTCAAGGGATGTCAGAGACTGACTATAGGGTGCATCCAACCCATAAACCTTCCTGGGAAACAAAATTGTGCTTCCCCCTTATGGGAGAGTCATAGAAACACCCTCCCAGCACCTGGCACACCCAAAATCTGGGATCTGGAAGCCCACTAGGGGTCTTGCCCTGCTGAGTACAGGAAAATAATCCCAGGCAGACTCAGACTAGTGGCTCAGGGGAGCAGAAACACACCCACCATCTCCCCTGAAGTATGAAAGGCACCTACCATGAGAGGTCCAGGAATTACACCCCTCTGTTTCTGTCAGAAGCCCTCTTCAGAAATAGTTGGGTCTGTGACTAGTCTAAGATTGACAGTGGGCCAGGAGGACAGTAGGCAAAGACAGATCCTGTGGTGACATGAGATGTTTACTGACACACCCGTAGACCCAGTGCTGACAAAAGCCAGCTTTGTGCAATAGGTTGTCCCATTCTGAGAGCAGCTAAGCCCGGAGTAATGAGTCACAAATTGTGGATCACTTGAAGCTTCTAAAAGGCTGCTGAGGGCCAGGTGAGGATAGCATCTTACATTGGCTTCCACCATACTCAGACATCAGAGCCATATCCAAAGGCAGAAACAACCAGGTAAGCACTAAATCTTGCTGAGACAGATCCACTTGTTTCTTTTATTATTATTTTCAATATTTTTCTTTTTAATAGCCTTTTTAATTTTTAAAAGATTTTATTTATTTATTTATTTATTTTTAGAGAGCGGGGAAGGGAGAACGAAAGAGAGGGAAAGAAGCATCAATGTGTGGTTGCTTCTCACATGCCCGCTACTGGGGACCTGGCCAGCAACTCAGGCATGTGCCCTGACTGGGGATGAAACCAGAAACCCTTTGGTTCACAGGCCAACATTCAGTCCACTGAGCCACACCAGCCAGGCAGACTTTTTTATTTTCTTAAAGATTTTATTTATTTTTTAGAGATGGAAAGGGAGATAGAAAGAGGAGAGAGACATCAATGTGTGGTTGCCTCTCGCACACCCTGTACTTGGGACCTGGGCCTCAACTCAGGCATGTGCCCTAGACTGGGAATCAAACTGGCAACCCTTTGATTTGCAGGCCAGTGCTCAACCACTGAGCCACAACAGCCAGGGACCTTTCTACTTTTTTTTTAATCCAGTTTTTCTTTGTCTTATATTTTTGGTGTTCTATTTTTTCATTCATAACTTTTTGTTTACTCTTACCTTTGATTACTCCATTTTCTTTTCTTCATTACTTTATTTTTTTCTCTTTCTGTGCTCCTTTTCCCTATTTCCTCTTTCAGTTCATTGCTAGTATTATTTCTCTTCCTTTTTCTCCTATGCAATCACTTTTTTCCCCCTCTGGTCTTCTCATATTCTCTTTCCTGTTGCCTATCTACTATTTTATTTCTCTTTCCACTTGTATTATTCTTTGCTCTTTTGTCATTGACATTGCTGATGTGATTTGTCTTGGTGTTGTTTTGCTTTGTTCTGCCAGCATCTATACAACAGTATAAAAGATAGGGTGGGGCTTCAGCCTCATAGACAGCCAGAGGGAGTTTCCACCAACAAATGTGCCAATAAAAATCAAGACGCAGATATAATGGGAAAGTCAACATAACCCACACAAAGGACATTCTTAGAGTATCCATATCAGGAGATCAAAAGAGAGTCTGCATCCCTGGGTCCCACAGGATTCTTACCATGTAGGCCACTCAACAAGACAGAGAGTCCAAGTAGATCAATCTAATACACAGAAACAGACACAAAGATACAATAAAAGTGGGAAGACAAAGAAACAATCTCCAAACAAAAGAAAAGGAGAATCTTAAGGAGAAGAGATAAATAAAATTGAGGAAAGCAATTTCTCAGACATAGATTTCAAAATAATAGTTATAGGATGCTCAAGGAACTTAGTGAAAACTATAAGAAGTTTAGCGGAAACCACATCAGCATGAAAAAGGACATAGAAACTATGAATGAGAATCAGGTGGAACTGAAGAATACAGTATCTGAAATGAAGAATATATTAGAAGGAATTAAAAGCATACGAAATAAAGCAGAGGCTCAAATCAGTGAGCTGGAAAACAAAGTAGGAAGAAAACCCAGTCAAAACAACATAACAAAAAAAAAAAAAAAAAAGATTTCAAAAAAAAAAATGAGGATAGCTTAATGGAGCTTTGGGACAACATGAAAGATAACAATATTCCCAATCATATGGACACCAAAAGGAGATAAAGGGAGTTAAGTGAGAAAATAAACAAAAGGAACTATATCACATTAAAAACCTTCAGCACAGCTAAAGACATCATCAAAATGTAAAGGGAATCAACTGTATGAGAGAATTTATTTGGCAAAGATACAGCAGACAAGGGTTTAATCTCTAAAATTTATAAAGAACTCATATGACTCAACACCAGGAAAACAAACAACCCAGTTACAAAATGTGCAATGGGCTTGAATAGAAACTTCTCCAAGGAAGGCATACAGATGGCCCACAGGCACTTGAAAAAATGCTCAATATCACTAGTGATCAGAGAGATGCAAATTAAAACCACAATGAGGTATAAACACACAGTTACCAAAATGACTATTATTAATAAATTGACAACAAAGTGCTGGCAAGGATGTGGAGAAAAGGGAACCCTAGTGCATTGTTGGTGGGAATGAAGACTGGTGCAGCCACTGTGGAAAACAGTATGGAATTTCATCAAAAAATTAAAAATAGAACTTCCCTTTGACCTAGTAATTCCACTGCTGGAAATATACCCTCAGAATCCTGAAACACCAATTCAAAAGAATTTATATACCCCTCGGTTTATAGCAGCACTATTTATAATAGCCAGGGTTTGGAAACAGACTAAGTACCCATCATTACATGAGTGTATTAAAAAAAAAAAAAAAAAAAACAGTGGTATGTTTACCTAATGGAATATTATGCAGCAGGAAAAAAGAATGCCTACCATTTGCAACAACATGAATGGAACTGTGTACTGTAACGAACTATAGAAATGATCCCTGAAAGTATAGTCTTGTGTACTGTTATGTTAAGTGAAATTAGCCAGTTGTTGAAAGACAAATACCATATGATCTCACTTATAAGAGGAATCTAATGAACAAAATAAACTAATGAGCAAAATAGAACCAGAAGCATAGAACCATGTAACAGAGTGACAGCTGTAAGAGGAGAGGGATGAGGTGGGACTGATTGGAAGACAGTAAAGGGATTAGTCAAAGAACATATAAGAAAAACTCATGGACATGAACAACATGTGGGGATTGACTATGGAAGTGGGGCCAGGCTGGGAGGAAGGGGGCAAAGGAGGAAAAATTGGGACAACTGCAAGAACATAAGCAATAAAACATGAAAATCTACAAAAGTTAAAATAAAAATAAAAAAAGAAATTCATGGAACTATTTTTTCATAAGAGCCAAAGACAAAAATCAATCCAAATGTCCATCAACTCATGCATGAAAAACAAATTATGATATTTTCAAATAATGGAATGCTTGATAGAAAAAAAGAGAAATAAACTATTGATATATACAGCCATGTAGATCATTATTAGAAATATTATGCTAAGTGAAAAAAGCCAGACAAAATTTCCACACATATTGTACAGTTCCATTAGTAAGACATTTTAGATAAGGCAAATTTATAGAGACAGAGAATAGATCCAAGGTTGCTTGGGACTGAGGACAGAAGTGGGAATTGACTGCAGACCAGCATGAGGACACTTTTTGTAGTGATGGAAGAATTCTATAATTGAATTGGAATGATGGCCCAACTGTATAAGTTTAATAAAATTTATTAAACTATGCACTTACAATGGGTTTATTTTTGCTATTTTAATAAAGGACTGATCCTTTTATTTTAAAAAATTAGTGAAATTACAAAAATTGTTAAAATTCCAGTATTTTTACTAACTGTGAGAGTAATAAAATGTTACATATTAAGTTTCAAAAATTGAGAATGAGGAACTTTGTATTTTTGAATGGTATTTAACAGAGATTGATTGTCAAAAGAGTTGTACATTTTTTAATGATTTTCAGGTGATATAATTAATTGAGAAACAGTTGTACCATTAGCTTGTCTTTATTGAGTCTCATTCTGTTGACCCTATCAGTGTCCTCATTATATGGAAACTTGGAAAATTGATTTTTAACACAAAGAACTCATGAGTCCTAATTTCTTCCATCACTTGAAATGTTGATTTTGGCAATAAGTGTTGCTATACTTAGTTAAACACAAGCTTCTGTATATTTGCTAAGTAATAATATGAATAAAAGCACTTCAATACATAATGGTAAACTGAAAGCGACCTGAAGCTTTTATATGTAAAATAATTTTCTCACAGCTTTATAATTAGTTTTGGGCAGTTCCATGTCTTTCCAGAACTTTCCATGCAGGACTTCATGTCCACTTATTTCCATATGTTTGTGATTGTGTCTTATTTCAGAGATGCTTGAGTACAGTGTAAAGTGGGGGACTATGACCCACTTGTAGGTTGTGAACATTAATTTGTTAAAAGAAAGAGTATATTGAAATAGAGAACAATATTAATCACAGTTAGTAAATTGTGATAGTGTTATTTTCCCAGAATTCTTTATTCCCTTCCCACTCTAGCCATAACTTGAACTCTGAATTTGGACTTGGCTAGAAAGTTTGTTGTGTTGGGAAATACATAGGCATAAATGGCAGTACGCAGCTCCAAATGAGCTTTACCAGCACTCAGGAACTTGAGCACATGGACGGTTTCACAAGACACAACTCATACCAAGAGTGGGGGACCAATGGCACAAACTTGATTCCAACTGTCAACTCAGAGTCTGACCCAGAAGTTCCTGTCAAATCTAGCAGGTCACCATTGACACAATCATGTTTGAAAAAATGTAATTATGAATGGTAGCCACTACAATTTAGAGTTATTTGTAATGCAGCATTATTACAACAAAAATAATGCCCAAGGGTTAGCATTGTATCATCAAACATTTTTCACTTACATAAATGTTGCTATAGCTGAAGAATTGGGCCATTCATGGGGTTGTGAACTAAAATATATCTCACTATATATTTTTTTATTTTTTAATTTAAAAAAATTTTAAAGATTTTATTTATTTATTTTTAGAGAGAAGAGAAGGACAAAGAGAGGGAGAAAACACCAATATGTGGTTGCCTCTCATGTGCCTCCAACTGGGGACCCAGCCAGCAACCCAGGCATGTGCCCTGACTATGAATCAAACCAGCGACCCTTTGGTTCACAGCCCACGCTCAATCCAATGAGCTACACCAGCCAGGGTTATTTCATTACATATTGATTAAAACATTGAAAACTATGTTTTAGTTTGCTGACAAGTGAAATATTTTTAGGAAGAGGAAGATAAATATGTTTTCCCATTGTATTATACATAACAGTCAAACTTATAATTTTTAAAAAAAAATATCTAGGGGGGTTCAAGATGGCAGCATGGTAGGAGGACGCAGATTGTCCTTCCTCCTGCACATGGGAGTAAAACCTAACTGATCTACAGAGGAACAGAGCAGACAGCCAACAATACCACAGTATATATGAAAATAGGAGATCAAAATCTGTAGCAGACATTGGAAAACTAGACGTGGCAGCCAAGCAACTGGAGGCAGCCCTGAGACCAGGACAGAGGCGACCCGACGACCGGAGGCGGCTCTGCCACTGACCGGAGGCGACCCGGAAACGGGAGAACGGCTCTGCAACTGACCGGAGGTGACCCGGCGACCGAAGTGGGCTCTGCGACTGGGATGGAAGCGACTCTGCGACCGGAGCTGGCTCTGCGACCCACTGCAGGTGGCCCTGGGTCCTGAGAGAGCTCTGCAACCAACCGGAGGCGACCCTGCGACCTGAGGCGGCTCTGCGACTGGGTTGGAAGTGGCCCTGTGGCCAGAGGCGACCCTGCAACTAGAGAAGGGGACTCTGTGGAAGACCCGGAGCTCACATCTGTGATCCTGGGGTGAGTACGCGCAACTCGGGAAACTCACAGAGCCCACGCCCGTCGTCTCGGGTGGGCACTCGAGCCCTGTAGGAGACCCGGAGCTCACAGCAATAGGCTTAGGGAGGGATGGATCTGTAAGAGATTCCAGCTGAAACCCATAAACTCCAGAAAGTACGACCCCTGCAAGAGGCTCAGAAATCATACCCAAGACCCTGCATGGAGAGTGCGCCATTAGCCCTGGGGTCAGGGCTCGGCTGGCACTGAGGACAGTAGCCCAAAAAGCGATACGAGAAAAGCGGTACGAGTCACCTCCCAGCCTGCTACAGCCAGCAAGTCCAGAAAATCCAGTTTGGCCTGTGTGAAAAGAGCAAGAGATTTTTCTTCTTCTTCTTCTTCTTCTTCTTCTTCTTCTTCTTCTTCTTCTTCTTCTTCTTCTTCTTCTTCTTCTTCTTCTTCTTCTTCTTCTTTTGTTTTTGGGTGTTTTGTTTCATTTTGTTTTGTGTTTTTTTTTGATAGTTGTTTTTTGTCTGTTTAGTTGGGTTTTTTGTTTGTTTGTTTTGGTTTGTTTTTTGTTTTTGTGGGGTTCTTTTTGTTTTGTTTTGATTATATATTTTTTTATTTTTTATTACTTCTACCTTTTTTATCCCTCAATTCCTTTTGCTTCTCTTTACTTCCTTCTGGCTTTATTCCTTCTTCCTTTCTTTCCAATTCTATCTTTTCTTCCTTTCTCTCTTTTTTTCTCTTCTTTTTTCACTTTATTCTTTTCTCTTTTTAGATACCGACGTGTGAGGCAAAAAAATCCTAGAACTGTGAAAAAACCAGAGTTGGACCAAAAGAGGGGGTATTCCAACAGCTGAGACAGTGGAAGCTGTGAACACCAGGATACCTGAAGAAGACTATAACACTGAATCTCACAGGTATTCCACCACAGAAGTTCACACCATAAACCCACGTAGCCAGAACAGATCAATTTCAGAAGCTAAGTTTTACAAGAAGAGTCTCACCAACAATGAGAAGACAAAGAAACAATCCCCAAATGAAAGAAAAGGAGGAAGCCCCAGAAAGAAGCCTAAATGAAACAGAGGCAACTCAACTATCAGATAAGGAGTTCAAAGAAATGGTTGTCAGGAAGCTCAATGGGCTCTCAATGAGCTACCAGAAACTACAGGGAAGCTACGATGAACTCACTGCAAACTATATCAACATGAAAAAGGAAATAGAAACTATCGAAAAGGGCCAAGAGGAAATGAAGAATATAATTTCTGAGCTGAAGAACACAGTAGAAGAAATGAAAAGCAGAATCGATGAAGCAGAATATCGGATCAGTTAGTTGGAGGACAAAGTAGAAAAAAGCAGCCAGAAAGAGCAAGAAAAGGAAAAGAGGCTCAGAAAGAATGAAGAGGGGTTAAGAGAAATGCAAGACAACACGAAACGTAATAATATCCGTATAATAGGAATACCAGAAGGAGAAGAAGAAGAGCAAGGGAAAGAAAACCTATTTGAAAAAGTAATGATGGAAAACTTCCCTAATTTGATGAGAGAAAAAGTCACACAAATCCAGGAAACACAGAGAGTCCCAATCAAGAGGAACCCAAACAGGCCCACTTCAAGACACATCATCATTAAAATGGCAAACTTCCAAGACAAAGAGAGAATCTTAAAGGCAGCAAGGGAAAAAAAGGAAGTAACATACAAGGGAGCCCCGATAAGGTTAGCAACTGACTTCTCAATGGAAACGCTCCAAGCCAGAAGACAATGGCAAGAAATAGTCCAAGTAATGAGAACCAAAGGCCTAAAACCAAGACTACTTTATCCAGCAAGGCTTTCAACCAAGATAGAAGGACAAATAAGGAGCTTCCCAGACAAAAGAAGGCTAAAAGAATACACCTCTACCAAACCAGTACTGCAAGAGATACTAAAGGGACGGCTTTAAGGAAAGAAAGGAAAAGAGAGAGAGAGGAACACAGGTACGAAAATGGCAATGAATCAGTACCTATCAATAGTAACCTTAAATGTAAATTAATTAAATGCTCCAATAAAAAGACATAGAATAGCTGACTGGATAAGAAAGCATGACCCACACATATGCTGCCTACAAGAGACCCACCTCAGGACAAAAGACCTACACAGACTTAAAGTGAAAGGCTGGAAACAAATTTTCCAAGCAAATGGACAGGAAAAAAAGGCCGGGGTAGCAATACTCATATCAGACAAAATAGACTTCAAAAGAAGAGCTATAAAGAGAGACCCAGAAGGTCACTTCATAATACCCAAGGGAAGAAGCCACCAAGAAGACATAAACATTGTAGATATATATGCACCCAACATAGGAGCACCTAAATACATCAAGAAAATCTTAGAGGACTTCAAGAAAGATATTGACAGCAACACAATTATAGTAGGAGATTTTAACACCCCACTGTCAAAAATGGACAAATCTTCCAAACAAATTATAAACAAAGATATTGTGGCATTAACAGTACCCTAAACAAATTGAACTTAGCTGATATATATAGAGCCCTCCATCCCAAAGAAATTAAATACACATTTTTTTCAAACGCACATGGAACATTTTCAAAGATAGACCACATGATAGGACACAAAACAAGCCTCAACAAATTCAAGAAAATTGATATCATACCAAGCATTTTCTCCGACCACAAGGGACTGAAACTAGAAACCGACTTGATGGGCAAAATCCCCAAATCATCAAAATCATAGAGACTGAATAGCATGCTATTAAACAATGAATGGGTAAAGAATGAAATTAGGGAGGAAATCAAAAAGTTTCTGGAAACAAATGAAAATCAATTCACAACAACCCAAAACTTATGGAACACAATGAAGGCAGTGCTCAGAGGAAAGTTCATAGCAATACAGGCCTACCTAAAGAAGACAGAAACATTTCTAACAAACAACTTAACCCTACACCTACAAGAACTTGAGGAACAACAACAAAGACAGCCCAGGGCAAGTAGAAGGAAGGAAATAACCAAGATCAGAGCAGAATTAAATGACATAGAGACTAAAAGCACAATCCTAAGGATCAATGAATCCAGGAGCTGGTTTTTTGAAAAGATAAACAAAATCCACAAACCTTTAAGCAGGCTCATCAAGAAAAAAAGATAGAAGACTCAAATAAACACAATCAGAAATGAAAGAGGAGAGGTTACGACTGATACCACAGAAATACAGAGGATTGTAAGAAATTACTACAAAGAACTGTATGCCAAGAAATTTGAAAACCTAGGTGAAATGGACAAGTTTCTAGAAAAATATAACCTTCCAAAACTCAATGAAAAAGAAACAGAAAGCCTGAACAGACCAATAACAGCTGGTGAAATTGAATCAGTAATCAAAACACTCCCGGCACACAAAAGCCCTGGACCAGATGGTTTCACAGGAGAATTCTACAAAACATTTAAGGAAGAGCTAATCCCTATCTTTCACAGACTATTCCAAAAAATCCAAAATGATGGAAGACTCCCAAACTCTTTTTATGAAGCCAGCATCATCCTAATCCCCAAACCAGATAAAGACATAACAAAGAAAGAAAACTTCAGGCCAATATCACTGATGAACATAGACGCTAAAATCCTCAACAAAATATTGGGAAACCGAATCCAACAATACATTGAAAAGACCATACACCATGACCAAGTGGGATTCATCCCAGGGATGCAAGGATGGTTCAACATTCGCAAATCAGTAAATGTAATACATCACATAAACAAAAACAAAGACAAAAATCACATGATCATATCAATAGATGCAGAAAAAGCTTTTGATAAAGTACAACACCCATTTATGATAAAAACACTCAGCAAAGTCGGAATAAAGGGAACATTCCTCAACATAATAAAGGCCATATATGAGAGACCTACAGCCAACATCATACTCAATGGGAAAAAACTGAAATCTTTCCCACTAAGATCAGGAACAAGACACGGCTGTCCACTTTCACCACTTCTATGCAATATAGTATTGGAAGTCTTAGCCACAGCAATTAGACAAGAAAAGGAAATAAAAGGCATCCAAATCAGAAAAGAGGAAACAAAACTATCATTGTTTGCAGATGACATGATAGTGTACATAGAAAATCCTATAGACTCAGCTAAAAAGCTGCTTGACATAATAAGTGAATTTGGCCAAACAGCCGGATACAAAGTCAATATCCAAAAATTAAAGGCATTTTTGTATACCAACAGTGAAGCAGCAGAAGCAGAAATCAAGAAAAAAATCCCATTCGATATAGCAAAAAGAAAAATAAAATACCTAGGAATAAACCTAACCAAGGAGGTAAAAGACCTGTATGCAGAAAACTACACAACACTGAAGAAAGAAATCAAGGAAGACACAAACAAATGGAAGCATATACCGTGTTCATGAATCGGAAGAATTAATATCATCAAAATGTGCATATTACCCAAAGCAATTTACAGATTCAATGCAATAACTATTAAAGTTCCAATGGCATATTTCACAGACATAGAACAAACACTTCAAAAATTTATATGGAATCATAAACGACCCCAGATAGCGGCAGCAATTTTGAGAAGGAAGAGCAAAGTAGGAGGGATCACAATACCTGATACCAAACTGTATTACAAAGCCACTGTAATCAAAACAGCCTGGTACTGGCACAAGAACAGACACATGGACCAGTGGAATAGAACAGAGAGCCCAGAAATAAACCCAAGTCTCTACAGTCAATTAATATTCGACAAAGGGGGCAGCAACATAAAATGGAGCAAAAATAGCCTCTTCAACAAGTGGTGCTGGGAGAACTGGACAGCTACATGCAAAAAAATGAAACTCGAGCACCAACTTACACCATACACAAAAATAAATTCAAGGTGGATAAAAGATTTAAATATAAGCCATGACACCATTAAAATCCTAGAGGATAACATAGGCAGGAAAATCTCAGATATTTCATGCAGCAATATTTTTACTGATACGTCCCCTAGAGCAAGGGACATAAAGGAAAGAATAAACAAATGGGATCTCATCAAAATAAAAAGCTTCTGCACAGCTAAAGAAAACAGTATTAAAATAAAAAGAGAACCAACTGTACGGGAAAACATATTTGACAATGATACCTCAGACAAGGGATTAATCTCCAAAATATATAAAGAACTTACAAGACTCTACTCTAAGAAGACAAGCAACCCAATTAAAAAATGGGCAAGGGTTTTGAACAGACACTTCTCCAAGGAGGACATACAGAGGATCCACAGACACATGAAAAGATGCTCGATATTGCTACCTGTCAGAGAGATGCAAATTAAAACCACAATGAGATACCACTTGACACCAGTCAGAATGGCCTTCATAAACAAAGCAACAAACAGCAAGTGTTGGAGAGGTTGTGGAGAAAAGGGGACCCTAGTGCACTGTTGGTGGGATTGCAGATTGGTACAACCAGTATGGAAAACAGTATGGAATTTTCTAAGAAAACTAAAAATGGATCTACCTTTTGACCCAGCAATTCCACTGCTGGGATTATATCCTAAGAACCCTGAAACACCAATCCAAAAGAACCTATGCACCCCTATGTTTATAGCAGCACACTTTACAATAGCCAAGTGCTGGAAGCAACCTAGGTGCCCATCAGTTAATGAATGGATCAAAAAACTGTGGTACATTTACACAATGGAATTCTATGCAGCAGAAAGAAAGAAGGAGCTCCTACCCTTTGTGACAGCATGGAAGGAATTGGAGAGTATCATGCTAAGCGAAATAAGCCAGGCAGTGAAAGACAAATACCATATGATCTCACCTTTAACAGGAACCTAATCAACAAAAAAAAGAAACAAGCATAATATAAACAAAGACACTGAATTTGAGAACATTCTGACAGTGACCAGAGGGGGGAGGCGAGGGAATTTCAGGGGAAAAGGGGAACGGTTTACAGCAACAAGTATAAAGGACTCATGGACAGAAACTATGGGGGGTGGAAATGGGAGGAAGGTGGGGAGGGCTGGGGTGGTGGGCTGGGGTGGGGTAAAAGACAGAAAACTGTACAATATCAACAATTAAAAAATACTGATTAAAAATAAAATAAAAAAATGGGAAAAATATCTAATCTGGGAGTATTTTTTATTATCTATGTCAAGAGGGTGGGTCCCCTGAGCTGGACCTGGGCAATCAGGAAAAGTGTGGTCAAAAGCTTATAAACCCTTCAGCTGTGAGGGCTTTTTTAAATACCTAAGTCAGGAGGGGTAAGGGGTAAGGGGACTGTTTCCTGAGTTGGAACATCAAGAGCCTGCAGGAAAATAGTGGTCAACAGCTCATAAGCCATTTTTTCTCTACTTCTCTATTAAGGAGTTGTCTGGAGAAGGCAGTGCAGTTTGGTTCAAGTGCAGACAGAAGAAAGCATAAATGTCTCCTGAAGAAATGTGGCCTCTGAGTTAGGGGAGTCCCAGAAACTGAACCAGAGGACCAGCATGGTGATGACACAGGCAAAGTTATGGGAAAATACTATCCAGTAAGAACTTCTTTGGGGTATAATTTAAAAACTATAAAAGTAAAGTCAACCGTTGGGTTTAAACCATAGGAATGGCCCAATAATGCATTTCTAGGTCTCTCTTGCCTTCAGGAAATTTTTAGGTAGGAGTAGCTCAACTTAAAGCTAGATATTGTTAGAAAAATTAAATAAAGTGATAATTTATATTCAGATAGAATATGTTTAAAAGAAAATTTAATTAATAATTGTTTTAAAAATTTCTGGAGTAGCAAAGAGGAAAACAGGTGTTCTTCTCTGATTCTTGGAGTCACATACATCAAGTCACTAAGAGGGGTGGATGAGATGAAGTGGATCCGATGATACTTACACCTGATTAAGTATCATCACATCACCAATATTGACTGAAATGTAATATATTCCATGACATTTTTAGCATAAAACTTGAACAGAGAACTTACAAAATTCTAGAGAAAAGACAGTTTGGTTTAATTCAAGGCTCAATTTCCCTGAGGAAGAGGTGAGACTGTATTTAAGTTAATTTATTATATAAGTGGTTTTCAACCTTGCTTATAAAAAATCAATAGTTCCACTGACAAGGCCTTTTCCCAGGCCCATTAATCAGAATCCCTTGGAGTGGGACCACTGGTGGTTTCTTATGCAACCAAGGTTGAGAATAATCGTATTAAGCATGCTAAACAAACTTTTAACAGAAATATTTTATCGTTTATTTGAAAAGTGGGAAATGATTAAAAAGATAAAATGAAAGGTTTCTGACCTTTTTTCTTAGTGGGCTGAGAAGAATATTAGAACTTTATCCTTAGTGCAAATGTCTTTTTAAATTTCAATACTTCATCTACTCTTTGCCTGTTGATGGAACATGTTACTAAAATCACACAGGGTCCAGGTGTTAAAGCATTTCCTGCATGTACCTAGAGGCATGTAGATTTAACCACTTCACTTCAGATCTGGAAAATGGCCTGTCTTATCAGTGGTCTGTATTATTTACTATAAAGAATAAGCCAGGCAGTGAAAGACAAATACCATATGATCTCACGTTTAACAGGAACCTAATCAACAAAACAAAGAAACAAGCATAATATAACCAAAGACACTGAAATTGAGAACAGTCTGACAGTGACCAGAGGGAAGAGGGGAGGGAATTTCAGGGGAAAAGGGGAACGGTTTAGAGCAACAAGTATAAAGGACTCATGGACAGAAACTATGGGGGGTGGAAATGGAAGGGAGGTGGGGAGGGCTAGGGCAGTGGGCTGGGGGGGGGAGTAAAAGACAGAAAACTGTACAAGATCAATAATTTAAAAAAAAAACTGATTAAAAAAAGAAAAGAAAAAAGAAAAGCCTACTCTAAAATGAAAAAAAAAAAAGAACAACACTTTTAAAAAATGTAAACTTATGATACACACAAGTTTAATCATAGAGTCATTTTAGCAATACATGTTCTCATTGAGACAGGAGATAGTCATGAATGTCCCATAACTAGGATAAAGGACATCAATACAGAACTGATACCCAGTTCTAAGACCCGCTGTCATGCTTCCTGGAAAAGTGCTGAATCATAACAAACCATGACTGCCCCTGTCCAGATGATTCTGTGATCACTGCATGACCCCTGTTTTATTATAATAACATTATAACAAATAAGCATTGTGGTCCCCCACCAGGAATGGGCAATCAAGGAAAATCATGGGAGATTGCATGCACAGTAGCTTAAAGTCATGTAACTACTCACATATGCACAATAAAACCTTACCAAAACTAACCTGGAAACATCTACTCTATCAGACTAGAATCCCTCTGGTCACTGAGGGCCAATCTCTGCTCAGAGATAGTCCGTTCCCATATACTGTGGGGTGTACTATTGCTTAATCAATCTCTCTCTCTCTCTCTCTCTCTCTCTCTCTCTCTCTCTCTCTCTCTCTCTCTCTCCCCCCTCCCCCCCATAAACTCTCTGTGTGTTCAGTTCAATTCTTTGTTCATGCTCACCAAAAACCCAGTTACCTGTGCTTACTGTGACAGTTTTTGGTGAGACAGCTAGAAGAAGACCGTGGAGGAGTAAGCCCCCTTTTCTGCCTAGCTTACACTTAGGGATTTTCACTTTCTTTTAGCATCTACTTGATTGTGTGTTTCTATTCTGCTTTGATTAGTTTGATATTCCCTGATAGAAGGTTGGCTGCTAAATTGTGGGTATGGTTTGGGCAGTTAAAAGCCATAAGGGTGCCTGCTGCTTGAAGACTCCCGTGAGAGGATAAACTGGTCACAAATCAGAGTTAGCATTTAGTCCCCACCAGGTATAAGAAAATGTCTGCACACCAGTCAGGCACACTGTGAAAAATCACAAGACACTGCCCCACTACTTGGCCACTCCCTGGCCACTCCCTCATAGGCGTAGTTTAAACTTTCATACAGGATATCAGTTACCATCTTGCTTGTGCTACAACTTCCTTTTTCAGTTTCTTCATCAGGCCCACTGTCTGTCTTTTATACTTGTTCTCCCCAGCTGACTTTTGGCCTTTATGCCTGTGCCTGTGCCCTATTTGCTTGCTGCGTAGGAAGGGTTATTAATGCTGTATTTGTACCCAAAGTATCTATTTCTACCCTAAATGATGTTAATATTCCAATTGCTAATATAGCTGCAGGACTGAGCCATTTCCAAATTTGGCATTTATAACTACCATGCCAGCAGCAACATTGGTCAGAGCTGGTTAATAGGCACCTGCTGGTCATTTCTTACCAGAAATGGCCATGTAAAGACACTCTCACCTCGTTAGTTAAATATGTATCCTAAAGTGGTTTATTCACCTTTATAGTGGTATTTTAACTTCCCCTCTTGGGCCATGTCTCACAATGAGATCCACCTCTGGTGTTAAGAGGGGACATCCTTTAGACACCTCTACAAGTTCCATCTGGGGAATATTCAGACTCAGGTACAATTTCTCAAAGCTCTGGAAAAATTAGACAGAAGAATACCCAAGTGTCCTCTTTGTGATTTGGATAAGGGTCATTTTATAATAAGGTCATCTATGTGTTCCTCTTGGTGCTTTACAAGGCCAGAAACTATTTTGCTAGTGAGACATCTCCTTTGCCTCATACCTGAAGACTTAACATGAAGATGAGTGTCTCCATAGATGGAGAATATAGGAATGGAAACATACTCAGTCCACCTGGGTAGAGCCATGGGTCTGGGGTCTTTAGGATTACAGGTAATTGTTCTAGAATGCTGGAGTAGCTCCCTCCCTACAGTTCTTCACAGCCTGGACACTCACTAGGACCATGAATTATCCAGATAATATCCAGGGAATTCAGAGTTTTCGAATTGAGCATAGGAAAAGAAATGGTGCTAACCTTTTACAATTTTTTTATTGTTATTGTATTTTCCATTACTATATAACCTCCTTGTACCCCCTCCCTCCTGCAGTTCACCACACTGTTGTCCATGCCCATGGTCCTTTTTCCTTGATCCCTCCATCCCCTCACCATCCCCCACCAATAGCTGTCATCCAACTCTCTGTCTATGAGTCTGTCTCTATTTTGCATGTTACTTCAGCTTGTTCATTAGATTCCCTATATAAGTGAAATGATCTTTCTTTCTCTGACTGGTTTATTTCACTTAGAATAATGTTCTCCAGGTCCATTCATGCTCCCACAAATGGTAAAATTTTCCTCTCTTTCATAGTATTTCAATGTGTAAATATTCCAGAGTTGTTTTATCTACTTACCTACTGATGGACACTTGGGAATTTTCCATATCTTGGAAATTGTAAATAGCAAAAAGAGAACATAGAGATGGCCAACAGACATATGAAAAGATACTCAATATCACTAATCATCAAAGAATTGCAAATTAAAACCACAATGAGATATCGCCTCACACCTGTCAGAACATCTACCATCAATAAATCAACAACAACAAAAAAGTGCTGGTGAAAATTTAGAGAAAAGGGAACCCTTTTGCACTGTGTGTGTGTGGGGGGGATGCAGACTGGTGCAACCACTGTGGGAAAGAGTATGGAGATATCTCAAAAAATTAAAAATAGATCTTCCTTTTGACCCAATGATCCCACTCCTAGGAATATATCCAAAAACCTCAAAACACTAATTTGAAAGAGCATAATCACCCCTATTTTCATCCCCCATGGCCCACTAGGGAAAGCTCCTGAGGCAAAGATAGGAACCTCTAGATTTCAAGGGAGTATGTTTCTATTTTTTTCTTTTTTTCTTTAGGATTGCCACAGTAGAGATAGGAAACATACCTCCAATCCCTCCCAAATTGTCATTTGGGTCACATTGTTAGAAACTAGGGTAAATTTGATCCTAAAACTTTTAAAAAGATGATATTAATTTTCTTTTTGTAATAATGTGTGGCCTTAATATACATTAGGAGATAGAGGGATTTGGCCTGAGAATGGGGACAATAATTGTAATACCATAAAACAATTATATTTATTCTGAAAGAGGGAAGGAAGTGATCTGAAATTCCATACATGGAGGCCTTTATGGCTGTGCTAAGATCAATATTTCTCCATACCCACTAAGACAGAAGCTATATGCCCAAGTGTTGATCATAGAAGATATACTTCCCCACCTGTTTCTCAGGGGGAATTAAGTGGAGATCCCAAAGTCTGGGAGCCTCTGCTCCTACTTCAGAGGGATCAGCCTCTCCACTGCCTTACTCTCTGGTCTACCCCAAACCACCAACTGAGCAAAAACCCAGCCCAGCAGGACATACTAGCAGTGGGGCTTCGTATATCCCTATCACTCCTACAGTCCTACCCTTGAGGAAGGGAGGTAGCGATGCAAGGTCAGTCTAGGAATTTTTTGTTTTGGAGAACCCTACGTACTTCACTAGCAATTTCCAAAGAATGTGGCCTTTGATATGCCATGGGGAGATTTATATACAATTTTAACCACCTGCTGTTTCCCAAGTGAGAAATAGAAGTTCTGTAAGGAGGTCCACAAACATGCAGAACAATTGCATGCCCAAAATCCCAGCACTAACCAACCTGCTGCTCAGGCCATCCCAGACCAGGATCCCTACTGGTAATACAATACTGAGACAGGAATCTGGTATGGGGAAGCAATGCTAAATCGCCTATTAGTGACAATTGAAACTGCATCAAGAAACCTGCAAAATATGAAAAAATCAGGGAGACCACACAAGGCAAGGAAGAGAACCCAGCTGTCTTCAGAAACGGGTTAGTAGAAGCCTTCTGAAAATATAAAAACTTGGATCCATCCTCCCCAGAGGGGTGAATCTTGATAGGATAGCATTTTATAAGCCAGCCTCCCCCAGATATTCAAAGGAAACTTCCAAAATTACAAAGGGGCCCACAGACCTCTCTAGACCAGCTCATGGATATGGCTTTTCTGGTCTTTAACAACAGGGATTTGGAGGGGGAAAAAGCAGGTAAAAAGGAAAGGGAGAAGTAAGATGAACTCCTTGTGCTATTGGCAGAAACCATTCCCACCAGGGAAGTTCAGAGAGGCCTCCAAAGAATCAGGGACAAAAATATCAGACCTATTATAAAGTACCCCAGACATTGGGCAAAGAACTGCACTTGGCCACCTCTGAGACCCTGTCTTCTATGCAAGAACATCAGTTCAGACACCTGGCACTGAAAGGTAGACTGCACCAACGCCCAAAGTAGAAAGGGATTATCACCCAAGGCCATGGCCACTCTTAAGGACTGAGGGTGCCTGAAGAATAGGTTGGGCCTGTTGAATGGTAGTATTCCCATCTCTACCAAGGAGCCTCAGGTAACTCTAGATATGGCAGGTAAGAAAAATTAACTTTCTTGTTGATACTGGGGCCAGTTACTCTGTCCTTAATTCTTACTTTGGACCTCATTCCTCAAAATCAACTAAGATAATGGGGGTTGAAGGAAACGTTTAATGCTTAATTCTATATACACCCTATCACTTGTTAATTTGAGAGTCAAATATTCGAATCCTCTCTTTTGATAGTTTCTCAATGCCCTATTGCTCTGTCATGCTGGGACCTTTTAGCCTGCATGGGAGCCATGCTGTTGTTGCCTGAAGAGCCACCTGAGTTAAACAAGGTAATGGTAATCAGTAGGAGTTAAAACCAGGAGGAGATTCCGAATTTCATTCTGGATGCAATAAACCTGCTAGTCTGGGAGTTAGGGATTCTGAGAAGAGCAAAGATGGCACTACCAGTTAAAATCCAATTAAAGCCTAGGTCAGACTATCCTCACAGGAAGCATTATCCTATGAAGTGGAGAGTTTTGGAAGGGTTGCATCCTATAGTAACTTAATTTACATAGAAGCTCATTGTCCCTTTTCCATCTTATTGTAACACTCCCATCTTACCAGTGATAAAACCCACCAGAGAGTATAGGGTAGTCCAGGATCTAAGATTAGTCAATGAAGCAGTAGTTCCTTTACATCACATAGTAGCTAAACCTTACACTTTGCTTTCACCAGGGGTGTCCAACCATGGCCCATGGGCTGCATGTGACCCAGGATGGCTATAGATGTGGCCCAACATAAAATCATAAATTTACTTAAAATATTATGAGATTTTTTGTGATCATGTGTTGCAGTGTCATGCAAAATAAACATACATACACTCTCACTATTTGTACACATGAGTGGCTTCAGTTTTATAGTGGTGTGCAGCTTCCAGTGTGTTATCTTCCAAGTGCAGACAGTAGGATTGACACCATCAGATGTTATATGTGCTTGTGGTGACTTAGTGAGGCAGTGATTTCAATATTTCAACCTACCATTGCAACATTAAGCTTTTAATGTCACTGAGAAGTCAGGTAAGCATTCTTATTTAATTATTAAAGGTACTTCCACACTTTGGCAGTGCCTCGCACATCACCCACCATGCTTTACCATCAGCTGTCTTCTGAGGGCTGTGGAAGGGCCCAAACCTTGCTTTCTATTTTCCTGTCAATTAATTCTCATAATAAAAGTAAACGAAGTCCCTTATCTATTAGTATTTTTAATTATAATATTGCTTCTACAACACTCAGAAGAAAAAAGGACTCTCTCAAAAAAGAAAAATTACAGATGAAGGATGATTGTTCAATGAAAAATTGACAGATGACTTTTTTTTTATTGTTGAGGGAAATAATAAGGCATTCTGCTTAATTTATAGGGAATTTGTGCAAGTTTTCAAGGACTATAATTTGAACAGACATTATATGCAAAAACATGCTGCCAAATTCAATGTGTATGAAGGACTGTGTTGTAAGGACAAAATAATAGAACTGAAAAAGTCTGTGTTCTCAATGAAAATTTTTTTTAAAAAATTAAAAGTCAAGCAGATTCCATTGTAGAAGCTAGTTATATGGTAGCATGTTTAATAGCAAAAACTCAAAACCATTTACTGAGGGCGAGTTTAGTAAGCAACGTATAGAAAGTGTGGCAGATATAATTTGCCCTGAAACAAGGGATATATTTCTAAAATCAGTTTCTCTCACCAGACTATAGCCAAGTGAATTGAAGAAATTGGAAAAATCTATCAAAAGAAGTTTGGAGAGTAAAGCTGCTAATTTTTAATTGTGCTTTGGCAGTGGATGGTAGCACTGATGCTACAGATACAGCTCAACATGCCATTTTTATTAGACGAAGTGATGACCAATATGTCACTGAAGAAATGGCTTCTTTAGAGCAATTAAAAGACACAACTTAATGAGGAGGTTTATATGAAGCAGTAAAAAAAATATGATAAAGTGATTTTCTTTGTCCATTGTCAACATATCTGGTATAGTGACTGATGGTAGATAAGAGAGGGACTTGTAAAATTAATAGGAGATGATGCAATTGCCACCCAAAACTCATGTTTGATGAAGTATTATTGCAAAAGCTTTAAAAATGGACAATTTCATGCAAATAATCATCAAGACTGAATTTCATAAGAGCCAAGGAATTGAATCATTGCCAATTCCAGGAATTCCTTAAAAGTACTGATGCCGACAATGGTGACATCATTTACTTTTTGGAAGTAAGAGGGCTAAGACAAGGCCGAATACTGAAAAAATTTTATGATTTGCTATGTTATCAAGTTGTTTATGGTATCAAAAGACATTTTTGTGCTAGAACTGGATGATGAAAATTGGCTTACAGATTTAGCATTTTTAGTGGATTTAACCAATCATTTAAGTGAGTTAAACATGCATCTTCAATGTGAAAACTAACATCAATACCATGTTTTAAATGATAACAGTGTTCTAAATGAAGTTGAAGTTACAGCAAGTTCAAATTAAAGCAAACAATTTTATGCATTTCGACATGTTGGCCTCACAGTTCTGTGAACAGTAAAAAATATGCAGCCTTGTTTTTCAATTTGATACAAGAATTTTAAAATAGATTTAGAGATTTCTGGGAAAATATTTTGCTATATTTGCAACTCATTTTCAGTCAACATAAATATATTATCTGCCAATTTTCAAATGGAATGCTGCAATCTGACATTCAACTTAAAGAAAAAATTGGTTGTGTCTCTTTACTGGACTTTTATAGGTCTTATCTTCCCAGAGACAAATATCCTTGCTTCACAATCATGCCTTAGTCACGTCATCACTATTTGGCAGCCTCTACATTTGTAAGCAAATATTTTAAAAAATAAAACACATTAAGAGTAAACTTAGAGAGTTCTGGCCAAGATGGAGGCACAGGTAGAAACCCTTTGCTTCCTTGCACAACCAAAAGGAAGATAACAACCAATCTAAAAGCAATAAACAACCAGAAGTTCCAGAAAATCAAACTGCATGGAACTCTGACAACCAAGGAATTAAAGAAATATTCACCAGACTGGTAAGAGGGACAGAGATGGACAGCCAAGTGAGCTGAGAGGACCCACGGCAAGGTGGAGGACTGGGCAAGCAAGGCGGTGAACCACACAAACAAAGCAGGCCTGACTGAACAGGAAACTAAAGACTCAAGCTAGCTGTAAACTACCATGGGGGTTGCCACAGTGGGAGAAACTCTCAGTTTCACATGACAGACTTCATTGGAAAATGGGGCTACAGCCAAGCAAGTGAGCTCATTGTTCCCTCTCTGACCCCTCCCTCACAGACAGCACCACAATACAGCAAAGAGGGTTGCCTCACCAGGGTGAACACCCGAGGCTCTCCCCCCTCTGCAACATAACAGGTGTGCTGAGACAAGGAAATATAGCCCAAATGAAAGAACAGATCGAAACTCCAGAAAAAGAGCTAAGCAACAAGGAGATAGCCAACCTATCTGATGCAGAGATCAAAACACTGGTAATCAGGATGCTCACAGAACTGATTGAACTCAATCAAAAAATGAAGGCTACCCAAAGTGAAATAAAACAAAATATACTGGAAACCAACAGTGAAGGGAAGGAAATCTGGACCCAAATCCATGATCTGGAAAAAAAAATGAAAAAATAAATATCCAGCCAGAGCAGAATGAAGAAACAAGAATTCAAAAAAAATGAGGAGAAGCTTAAGAAGCTCTCATAAACATTCCCATATCTGAATCATAAGGATGCCAGAAGGAGAACAAGAGCAAAAAGTTGAAAACTTATTTGAACAAAAAATGAAGGAAAACTTCCCCAATCTGGCAAAGGAAATAGACTTCCAGGAAGTCCAGGAAGCTCAGAGAGTTCCAAAGAAATTGGACTCAAAGAGGAACACACGAAGGCACATCACCATTAATTTACCCAAAATTAAAGATAAAGAGAGTGTCTTGAAAGCAAAAGGAGAAAAGGAGACAGTTAACTGCAAAGGAGTGCCCATAGGACTATCAGCTGTTTTCTCAAAAGAAACCTTACAGGCAAGAAAGGGCTGGATATAAGTATTCAATGTCATGAAAGGCAAGGACCCACATCCAAGAGTACTCTATCCAGCAAAGCTATCATTCAGAATGGAAGGGCAGATAAAGTGCTTCCTAGATAAGGTCAAGTTAAAGGAGTTCATCATCACCAAACCCTTATTATATGTCAAAGGGACTTATCTAAGAAAAAGAAGATGATCAAAACCTTTGAACAGTATAATGACAAGAAACTGACAACTATCAACAACAGAGCCTAAATAAATGAAAAAAAAAACTAAGCAAATAACTAGAACAGGAACAGAATCAGAGAAATGGACATCACATGAAGGGTTTTCAGTGGGGAGGAGGAGGAGAAGAACAGCGGTAAGTACAGGGAATAAGAAGCGTTAATAGATAGGCATTGAATAGACAGGGAGAGGTTAAGAATGGTATAGAAAACAAAGAAGTCAAAGAACTTGTATGTATAACCCATTGCCATGAACTATGGCAGGGGGAAGGCTGAAGGGTTGGGGGGCCCAGGGCAGAGAGGAGATAAAGGGGAAAAAATTGGGAAAACTGTATTAGCATAATCAATAAAATATACTTAAAAAAAAGAAATGCATCATGAAAAAAAGAGTAAAATTAGGACCAAAATATCTGATAAGCACCCTGAGACCTCAGTGAAAATTGTAACTACTTCTTATCAAACCATATATTGATGCATTCATTTCTCATATACTGTGTCAAACATCCCACTACTTTTATGTTACCCCCTTTTGTTTTACTTTTATAATAAAAAATAGAAAAACATCAATGACATTTTATTACTTAGATATGTACGTTTTCTATATTAGTGATCACAAACTTGGGACTGGCTCCACAATTTTGAAAGATTATTGAAAGGGCTGCTGCATAATTAGGGTTATTATGTGAAGAATTTTTGATTTATCTGTGGTGGCAGATATCACAAAAATTATGCTCAGGCTCTTTTTTTTTTTTTTTTTTTTTTTTTGGCTCATCAGTTTTTGTTAATGTTTGTTTATTTAATGTGTGTCCCAAAACAACTCTTCTCCCCGTGTGGCCCAGAGATGCCAAAAGGTTAGATATCCCTGGCTTTCACAAATACATAATGGTACCAAGTGTTATGCGGTACTAGATTTAAAGATGCTTTCTTTTTCATCTCTTTGCATACTGGCTGTCAGTATGTTTTCTTTTGAGAGTACTGATCCAAAGATCATGATGGTACACCAGCAATATACTTGAACCATATTACCACAAGGATTCAGGGACAGTCCCCATCTCTTTGTTAGAGTATTAGAAAAGAAACTTAGAGATCTACAGTTACAAGGAGGAGCCATTTTACAACATGTAGAAGATATACTAATCTGTAGCCCTCCAAGGAGACTTCTAACCAAAATATCACCTAAACTCTGGATTTCTAGTTGAAAGAAGATATTGAGTATCAAAGAAGGCTCAGATTACCTCCCTCTCAAAAGTAAACTATTTGGGATATATCTTAAACCTGGATCTAGTCAACTCTCACAGAAAGAATTAAAGTCATTATTGACCTAAAACTTCCTGCCACTAAATAACAACTCCATTTCTTCCTAGGAATGGCAAAGGTTTACAGGATTTGAATCCTTAACTTTGGCCTAATTGCCAAACCTTTATATGAGGCTACTACAAGACCAGACACTGAACCCAGTGTATGGGAAAAGGAACATAATAGGCCTTGAACAAAATTAAGCAGGCTTTGGTTGAAGCCCCAGATTTAAGTATACATGACTTAAATAAATGTTTCTCCTTATATGTAGCAGAAAAGTAGGGAATAGCTTTGGTTCTAGTACAGTCACTAGGCCCTGAACAGAGCCCTGGCCAGTTGTATATTTCTCTAAGAAACTGGACAATGTCGCATCAGTATGACCTTGTGTTTAAGGACAATCACAGCTATAGCTATGTTAACTGAAGAAGCTACCGAATTAACTCTTGGGCAAAAGTTAGAACCCCATATCATGTACAGGGAATATTAGAAATAATGGGACATCTCTAGCTAATAGAAAACAGGTTAACTAAATGTCAAGCCCTACTTCAGGATTATCCTAAAATAACCATAAAAATCTCTAATACTTTATTTTTTAAATCTTTTTTTGGGGGGCGAGTATTTAGGTTAAAGTTTTGGACAGAGTTAGAATTGTAAAAAGGTGAATTTTTGGCAGGCAAGTGGTCAGAATGAGGCAAGAAACACAAACAATTTATTTCAGAGTTCAGCAAGCTATGGTTCACAAGCCAAATATGTTTTTGTAAGTCCTGCTAGTTAAAAATTGGTTTTACATTTTTTAATGGTTGTAAAACAATCAAAGAAATATTTTGTAACATTTGAAAATTATAAGAAATTCACATTAAAGAGCTGCCAAAGCTCTAATACTTTACATCCAGCTTCCTTAATGCCTACAGAATCATGTCATGATTTAGACCAGTTCTGCTCAGAAGTAATCAGTCTTAACTACTTGAGCAGTATTGATTTGCTTGACCAACCCTTAGAAAATCCTGACAAACAATGGTTCATGAATGGAAGCTGCTTTGTACAGAATGGACAGCAAAAAGCAAGGCATAATAGTTAGTTTATATAATACCATCAAAGTATGACCTCTTCCACCCTTGACCCAGGCTCAAAAAGCACAAGTTATAGCCCTTATACCTGAGCTCTCATCCTAGGACAAGGAAAAATGATTGTTACCTATACAGACTCCAAATATACCTTCCTTGTTCTACATGCTCATGATGCCATATTGAAAGAAAGGGGGCTCCTCACTGTTAATAATTCCAGTATTAAAGACGAACCAGAAATCTTAAACTTGTTGGAAGCAGTTAAGCTCCTGGAGAAAGTGTTAGACATGCATTGCAAAGGCCCCAGAAGGATATGTCCCCAATCACAGAGAGAAGTAGAACAAACAAGAAGCAAAGAAGGCAACACTAGGAACTGCCAAACAAATGGCCTTATTTCACAATATAAATGGCTCAGATACCAAAACTAACTATATATATGTATGTGTGAGGAAATATCTTGGGTTTTTGAGCTAGAGGGTGTCCATGAAGGACCTTGGATATATATTTTTCTTAAATTTTTAAAATAATTTGTTATTGTTCAAATACAGTTATCTCCATTTTCCCAGAACCACTTTCCCCAGCCCCACCCACCCCCACCTCCAACTCTCAATCCTACGCCACTTTGGTTTTGTCCATGGGTCCTTTATACATGTTCTTTGACAACACTTTCCCTTCTTTCTTTTTTTTTTAAATATATTTTATTGATTATGCTATTACAGTTGTCCCATTTCTCCCCCATCATTCCCCTCTACCCTACAAACCCTCTCCCACCCACATTACCCCCTTTAGTTCCTGTCCATGTGTCATAAGTTCTTTAGCTTCTACATTTCCCATACTATTCTTGCCCTCCCCCTGTCTATTTTCTACCTACTATCTATGCTACTCATTCTCTGTACCTTTTCCCCCTCTCTCCTCCTCCCACGCCCCTGTTGCTAATTCTCCATATGATCTCCATTTCTGTGGTTCTGTTCCTGTTCTAGCTGTTTGCTTAGATTGCTTTTGTTTTAGGTGTGGTTCTCAATAGCTGTGAGTTTGCTGTCTTTTCACTGTCATAGTTTTATCTTCTTTTTCTTAGATAAGTCCCTTTAACATTTCATATAATAAGGGCTTGGTGATGATGAATTCCTTCAACTTGACCTTATCTGAGAAGCACTTTATCTGTTCATCCATTCTAAATGACAGCTTTGCAGGATAGAGCAATTTTGGATGTAGGTCCCTGCTTTTCAAGATTTCAAATATTTCTTTCCAGCCCCTTCTTGCCTGTAAGGTCTCTTTTGAGAAATCAGCTGACAGTCTGATGGGAACTCCCTGGTAGGTGACTGTCCCCTTATACCTTGCTGCTTCTAGAATTCTCTGCTTCATTTTAATCTTGGCTAATGTAATTACGATGTGCCTTGGTGTGTTCCTCCTTGGGTTCAACTTCTTTGGGACTCTCTGAGCTTCCTGGACGTCCTGGAAGTCTATTTCCTTTGCCAGATTGGGGAAGTTCTCCTTTATTATTCATTCAAATAAGTTTTCCACTTGTTGCTCTTCTTCTTCCCCTTCTGGTACCCCTATAATTCGGATGTTGGGATGTTTAACATGTCCCAGAGGTTCCTAAGCCTCTCCTCACTTTTTTTGAATTCTTGTTTCTTCCTTCTTTTCTGTTTGGTTGTTAGTTTCTTCCTTCTGGTCCACTCCATTGATTTGAGTCGCAGTTTTCCTTCCATCTCTATCAGTTCCCCATGCATCTTCCTTCATTTCACGTACTGTAGCCTGCATTTTTTCATCTAGTTTGTGAGCAAAATCAACCAATTCTGTGAGCATTTTGATGACCAGTGCTTTGAACCGTGCATCTGATAGGTTGGCTATCTCTTCACTGCTTAGAGGAATTGGCTCTGGGGCTTTTATTTGTTTTCCGGTTTGAGCCATTTTCGGTGAGGGTTTTTGTTTTGTTTTGTTTTGGTTTTAGTCTGGTCCCGGCTATTACGTAGTAAGGGATGGAGCCTTAGGTGCTCCTCAGGGCGGGGCAGCCCAGTTGCTGGGTTGCGACGCTATAGGTGGGGGCGGGGTCTGAGAGGGAACAATGGCGCCTGCTCCGCTCTCTCCTGGATTCTGTCCCTTCTGCCACTCCCCCTCTGCCTGGACCGTCTGCTCGAGCGAATGTGGGACCACCTGGTCAGCCAGCCACCTTGTGTGGCCTCACTGGTTCTGCACAGTTGCCCCCCTGTGCCCAGGGGTCCGCCAGCTGCTGCCTGTGCACCTGGGAACTGCAAGCCGCTGCTGCTTGCGTTCCCGGGTCTGCACCTCCACTTTCTCCTGCCTCAACTCCGCCCCCTTACCGGTCTGGATGAATGGTTGTTGGACTTCCGTACAGTTCAATTTACTATCAGTTCTGGTTGTTTTCTCGTCTCTAAATATTTGTTGTCCTTAATTTTGGTTGTGTGAAGAGGCACAGTGTGTCCGCCTACGCCTCCATCTTGGCTGGAAGTCCCCTTTCCCTTCTTTCTCCTTTATTTCCCTTACACCTCCCCTCCTGTGACTGTCAGTTTGTTCTTCATTTCAATGTCTCTGGTTACATAATGCTTGTTTGTTTGTTTTGTTGATTAGGTTCCACTTATAGGTGAGATCATATAGTATTTCTTTTTCACTGCCTGATTTACTTTACTTAGCATAATGCTCTCCAAATCAATCTATGCTGCCATGAGGGGTAAGAGCTCCTCCTTTCTTTCTACTGCATAGTATTCCATTGTGTAAATGTATCACAATTTTTTGATTCACTCATTTACTGATGGGCACCTAGGTTACATCCAGCACTTGGCTATTGTAAATTGTGCTATTATGAACATTGGGGCGCATAGGTTCTTTTGGATTGATGTTTCAGGATTCTTAGAGTATAGCCTGAGAAGTGGAATTTCTGGGCAGGCAGTAGCATTTTTTAGTTTATTGAGAAAACTCCATACTGTTTCCCACAGCAGCTGTACCAGTCTGCATTCCCACCAACTATGTACTATGGTTCCTTTTTCTCCACAACCTCATCAGCACTTATTGTTTGTTGATATATTAGTAATGGCCCTTCTGACTGGAGTGAAGTGATATCTCATTGTGGCTTTAATTTGCATCTCCCTGATGGCTACTGATGCTGAGCATACTTTCATATGTCTCTGGGCCCTCTATATGTCCCCCTTTAAGAAGTGTCTATTCATGTCCTTTCCCAATTTTTTAATTGGATTATTTGTTTTCCCAGAGAGGAGCCCTGTCAATTTTATATACTTTGGAGATCAAACCCGTTTGATCTCCAGTGGCAAACATATTTTCCCATACAGTGGCAAACATATTTTCCCATAAAGTTGGTTTCCTTTTCATTTTACTAGTGTTTTTATTTAGCCATACAGAACCTTTTTATTTTGATGAAGTCCCATTTGTTTCTTCTTTCCTTTATGTTCCTTGCTATAGGGGATATATCAGTGGAAATATTGCTGCATGGAATATCTCAGATTTTCCTGCCTATGTTCTCTTAAAGGACTTTTATGGTGTTAAGACTTGTATTAAGCCCTGGCTGGTGTAGCTCAGTGGATTGAGCGCGGGCCTGCGAACCAAAGAATCGCGGTTCGATTCCCAGTCAGGGCACATGCCTGGGTTGCAGGCCAGTTCCCAGCATGGGACACACAAAAGGCAACCATACATTGAAATTTCTCTCCCTCTCCCTCTCTCCTACCCTTCCCCTATAAAAAGATAAATAAATATAAAAAAAAATAAAGTCACTATTAAAAAAAAAAAAGACTTGTACTAAACTCTTTTTATCAACCTTGAGTTTATTTTTGTGTATGGTATAAATTGGTCACCGGGTTTCTTTTTTTTTTCTTTCTTTCTTTTTTTTTTTTTTTTTTGCATGTAGCTGTGCAGATGTCCCAAAACCATTTTTTGAGGAGGCTATTTTTACTGCATTTTATGCTTCTGCCCCTTTGTTGAATATTAGAGACTTGGGTTTGTTTCCAGGCTCTCTATTCTGCTCCATTAATCTATATGTCTGTTTGATGCCAATACCAGACTGCTTTGGTTACTGTGGCTTAGTCATATAGTTTAATACCAGGTATTATGATCTCTCCTACTTTGTTCTTCTTTCTCAAAATTTCTGAAGCTATTTGGGGTCATTTCTGATTCCATATAAATTTGTGAAATGTTTGTTCTATATCTGTGAAATACATCATTGATATTTTAATAGCGATTGCATTGAATCTATAAATTGCTTTGGGTAGTATGGACATTTTGATGATTCCAGTTCTTCCAATCCATGAATGTGGTATACACTTCCATTTATTTGTGCCCTCTCTAATTTCTTTCTTCAGTGTTGTGTAATTTTCTGAGTACAGGTCTTTAGTACCTCCTTGGTTAGGTTTATTCCTAGGTAATTTATTTTTCTTGTCATAGCAAATGGGAATTTTTCCAGATTTCTGTTTCTTCTATTTCATTGTTGGTATACAAAAATGCCTTTGATTTCTGAATATTGACTTTGTATCCTGCTGTTGTGCCAAATTCACTTATTAGCTCAAGTAGTTTTTTAGTGGAATCTATACAGTTCCCTATATACACTATCATGTCATCTGCAAATAATGACAGTCTTCCTTCCTCCTTTCCAATTTTTATCCCTTTTTTCTTCTTCTTATCTGATTACTGTTGCTATGACTTCTAATACTATGTTGAAGAGAAGTTATAAAAGTGGACGTCCTTGTCTTATTCCTGATTTTGAAGGGAAAGCTTTTAGTTTTTGTCCTTTGAATATGATGTTGGCTGTAGGTTTTTCATATATGGCCTTTATTATTTTGAGATATGTTCCCTCTACTCCTACTTCATTAAGTGTTTTTATCATAAATGGGTGCTGTACCTTATCAAATACTTCCAGCATCTATTGATAAGACCAATGATGTTTATCTTTCTTTTTGTTTATGTGTTTTTACGTTGTTTTTTTATGTTTATTGATTTGCAAATATTGTACCAACCTTTCATCCCTAGGATGAATCCCACTTGATTTTGGTGTATAATATTTTTAATGTATTACTGGAATCAGTTTGCCAGTACTTTGTTAAGGATTTTAGCATCTATGTTCATCAGTGATATTAGCTTCTAGTTTTCTTTTTTGTTGTGTCTTTTTTTCTGGTTGTTGATTAGGATAATGCCTGCCTCATGAGAACTGTTTGGTAGTCTTCCTCCTTCTTGGAGTTTTGGAATAATCTGAGAAGTTTAGGGGTCAGCTCTTCTTTAAATATTTTGTCAAATTCTCCTGTGAAACCATCAGTCCAGGACTTCTGTGTGATGGGAGTTTTTTGATTACTGCTTCATTTCACCAGCTGTTATTGTTCTATTCAGGCTTTCTGTTTCTTCTTGGTTCAGTTTGGAAACTATATTTTTCTAGGAATTTGTCTGTTTCACCCAGGTTTTCAAAATTCTTGGCACATAATTGTTCGTAGTAATTTCTTACAATCCTTTGTATTTCTGTGGTATCAGTTGTAATCTCTCCTCTTTCATTTCTGATTTTGTTTATTTGGGTCTTCTCTTTTTTCTTGATTAATCCTGTTAAAGGCTTGTTGATTTTGTTTATCTTTTCAAAGACCCAACTTCTGGATTTATTGATCCTTTGAATTTTTCTTTTAGTCTCTATGTTGTTTAATTCTGCTCTGATCATGATTATTTCCTTCCTTCTACTTGCTCTGGGCTTTCTTTGTTGTTATTCCTCCAATTCTTGTAGATGTAAGGTTAGATTATTTATTTGAAATATTTCTATTTTTTTTAGGTGGGCTTATATTGCTTTAAGCTTCCCTGTCAAGACTGCCTTTCCTGTGTCCCATAAGTTTTGAACTGCTGTGTGTTCATTTTTATTTTTTCCACAAATTTTTTGAGTTCTTCCTTTGTCTCATTATTAACACATTCATGGTTTTAAGAACATACTATTCAATCTCAATGAGTTTGAAAATTTTTGAAATTTTTTCTTGAGTTTGGTTTCTAGTTTTAAGCCCTTGTGGTTTGAGAAAATGAGTGATATGATTTCAATGTTCTTGAATTTGTTGAGGCATGTTTTGTGTCCTATCATGTAGTCTATCTTTGAAAATGTTCCATATATATTTGAAAAGAATGTTCAGTTTGCTTCTTTGGGATGAAAGGTTTTATATACATATCAGTTAAAGTCCTTTGATCTAATGCATCTTTCAGATCCACGATAGTCTTGTTAATATTTTTTTGGAAGATCCACCCATTGTTGACAGTGAGATATTAAAATCCCCAGGTATAAGTGTGTTGCTGTCTATATTTTTTAAAGTCCTCCAAGATATTCCTTTTATATTTGGGTAGTCCTATGTTAGGTGCATATATGTTTATAACATCTGTGTCTTCTTAATGGAGTCTTCCCTTGAGTATTATGAAGTTTCATTCTGTGTTTCTTTTTATGGCCTTTGTTCAAAGTGTATTTTGTTAGATATACGTATTTCTACCCCAGCTATTTTTTCCTGTCCATTTACTTGGAACATTTTTTCTTCAACTCTTCATTTTCGATCTGTGTAGGCCTTTTTTCTCAGGTGGGTCTCTTTTGGGCATCATAGGTAAGGGTCTTTTTCTTATCCCTTCAGCTCACTTATGTCTTTTGATTGGAGCATTTTATCCATGTACATTTAAGATTATTGTCGACAGGTACATATTCATTTTCTCCTTTGTACCTGTGTTCCTTTCTCTCTCCTTTTCTTTCCTCATCTTCTAGAAGGAGTCCCTTTTGCATATTTTGCAGTGCTGTTTTGAGGTAGGTGTATAGTTTCAGCCTTCTTTTGTCTGGGATAATTCTTATTTCATCTTCCATGTTAATGAGAGCCTTTCTCAGTAGTGTATGTAGACTTGACTACAGGCCTTTGCTTTTCATTACTTGAAATATTTCTTGGCATTCCCTTCTGGCTTGTAATGTTTCTGTTGAAAAATCAACTGCTAGCCTTATCAGAATTCTCTCATATGTTCCTCCTGTTTCTCTCTTGTTGTCTTTAAGAGTCTCTTTTTGTCTTTAACATTTGGCATTTTAATTATAATGTGTCTTGGAGTAGGCCTCTTTGATTTCATCTTGATTGGGACCCTATGTGCTTCCTGAAGTTACATGCCTTTCCCCTCTGCAATTTAGGGACGTTTTCTGTCATTATTTTTTTCAAATAGGTTTTCTATCAGTTGCACCCTTTCTTCCTCATCCAGTATTCCTATCATTTGAATGTTGTTGCATTTCTTGTTCTCCTGCAGTTCCCTCAAGTTATCATCATACTTTTAGAGGGTATTTTTTGTGTGGGAGGGAATAGAATTGATGAGTTAAGACAGTACAGAGGCAAAGAAGAGAACAAAAGTTTAAGTGTAAGTAAAACATGAAAGTGTGATCGGAACAATAGGGTAAAAAAGGGAAGAGTATACTATGAGGTTTGAAGTAAAACTCCAAATGTACTGGACCAATGCAAGAAAACTGCAGATAAACCACAGAAGAGTCAATGACAATGACAGCTGAATGGAACAGGAATAAGAATATTGTACAAAAGGGACAAATGAATATGAGATGCCTACCATGAAAAATGATTTTGAGAAGATGGGGAAAGCAAACTAATAAGGGTAAGGAGTAAAGCCTATGTTGAGAGAGGAGGGAAAATGCAATATAATTCTTCACTCAATGGATCAGATGCAGTGTGAAGGTGAAATGGAGTAAGACAGTGGAGAATATTCTGCGGGATTTAAAATACAAACAGTGAACAAACAGGTGTTCCTTTGGAGAAGTGCAGTAATGATTGTGGTTATTTCAGCAAACTACCCATTTTTTAAGAGGTGGAACAAATAAGACTTTTATGAAAATGTGAGCTGACTTAAGAAAGAAGAGCATCTAACCTTATACAATGTTAGATGGAGGAGAAATAGCGGGAGTAAGTCATAGAAACATGGTGTAGCTTGAGAAAACATAAAGTTTTTCAAAACAGTAGTAAAACTCAGGAAAGTGGAAAAATAGATTAAAACCTGGGAAGGGTGCTGTGTGGGATTTGGAATTCCAATAATGTGAGAAAAAATATGTAATCTGTACTTGAACAACAATTAAAATAAAAATGTAATATATATATGTATATATATATATATAGTCTGAATAAAAAGAATAAAAAGTATAAGTCTATGAGTATGAGTTATTAGGAATATGAATGAAATGAAAGAAGAAAAATTAAAATGCAATATGAAAGGAAGAAAAAGAAAAGAAGCAAAAGAATCTAAATAAATGAAAAGAAGAAAGAGAAATAAAAAACATGCAAGTTCAGATGAATAAAAATGTGAAATTTGTCTCAGCTGTTGGTGTTCACCTCCTGGCTTCTTTCCGAATCTGTCTCTGGTTTTGTCTCAGACTCCAGGTCTTACTGTCTTTCTTTTGTTGGGCAGCGAAGCAGGGGGTGGGGGTGGGGTTGGTGGGAAGCCCTCTGCTGGTGGTTGTTAAGCCTGCCTGGCAGGTTTTGCAGATTATCTGGGTTCCTGCAGACAGTGGGAGTTTGGGCTCCATTTTTCCTTTCTCATGGTTGGACAAAGAAGTGGGATCAGTCTGGGCTACAATAATCACAGATGCACAGTTTCCAGCCCACATGCTCAGAGCACTGTGCAGCCCACACTCTCCACTCTGAACATTGTGCCAGGCTAGTGCTGATAGACCACCTTGCTTTTCACTCTTTTGATCAATCCATGAGGTGCACAGAGTGAAAGCAAATCCTGTTCACCATTCTCCTTCCTTTATGGCTGGGCAGCTGGGCTGCAAGGTCCCTGGTCAATGTGCCTCAGTTCCCCTTTTGAAAAAAGTAGCTTTAGGTGCTGCTGCCTTCCAAGCCACTTCCTGGCTTTCCACACATTCCAACTCTCTGAGAAGTCCAGAGTCTATTTCAGACATGTCCAGTCATGGCTCACTTCTTCTCTCCGCTCCAGGTACCACCAGGATCCCCCACACTCTATGGCACTCTCCCTGTTGGCAAATGCTATCCTAGCTTGAGTGGGCAGCCAACCATGTGGCCTGTGCATCTTTTGTTTCTACCCCTGCGACTTTACTTATTCAAGTCTCTCCTGGTGTCAGTGTGTGATTTGCCTGCTCTGGCATGGAAAGTAGCCTCAAGGCTGCTATTATTGACCTGGCTCTCCTCCAAGGTCTTTCCTGAGACAGCCATGGTTTCTGGTATCATGTCCAGGAACTTTCCCCATCCACCTATAAAATGTCCTTACCACCTTTTTTGAAGAGTCCTCTGCACATTTTGGCTTCCAAACTCCTTATCAGCAAAGATTCTGTTGGTTGTTCACTTTGTCCTTCAGAAGATCAGCTAAGTGTCCTAGTTGGGTGCACAAGCAGGAAGGCTCAGTCCCCACCTACTTTGCCACCAACTTCTCTACCCCCTCATTTTCTCTTTCTTTCTTGAGTTAAGTGGGGAAAACACTTCTTCCCAAAGAAACCTATTCAAGAGTCTTCCTCTTGGAATGATACAGTATGTTACTCCCCCACATTTTTTTTGACAATTAATAAACTGGTCTGAATTTTCACATTTTTGCACCATGGTTTCTCAGAAACTTTCAGTTACTATCTTATTGCATATTATGTGCAAGACATAATATGTTATGCCTTGCATATTGCACATGCATGTTTTTTGTGTGTTGTTATACACAGGATTATTATACCGCTACTATACCTATCGTATGTAATCATTGTACCCATGTATAATGTGCATCCTTATTTTTTCCTCAAAAATTTGGGCAAAAGTGCACATTAAACACAGTAAAATATGGTATGTGTATGTGTGCATGTATGTGTGTATAATCAATATTTCAAGTGGCTTTGTCCATGCATCCTTAATACATGTTCCCTGATGGCCCTTCCTCTGTTTTCCCACATTATCCCTTTCCCCCTTCCCTCTGGTTACTATCAGTTTGTTCTTCATTTCAATGTCTCTGGTTATATTTTGCTTGCTTGTTTTGTTGATTAGGTTCCACTTATAGGTGAGATCATATGGTATTTATCTTTCACTGCCTGGCTTATTTCACTTAGCATAAGGCTCTCCAGATCCATCCATGCTGTCATGAAGGGCAGGAGCTTTAAGTGGGTAGTGTGGAGGATAGGAGTCACAGATAAGGAGGGCAGGGAGCATGGTGAGAGGAAAATCAAAACAACTATAGTTGAATAACAGTTAAAGAATAAACTTATTAAAAACTTAAATTATATATATATAAAATATATTAATTATATTAAAAACAAAGCTAATACACTTATCACTTCCTAAAAATATTTCAAGTACCTAAATAAAACAAATTATCTTTCTATATTATATATTAATTAAGAAAGAAAATTACCTGTGCAAAATGAATTATACTGATAAAAAGTAGAAACTTTATCTTATTTTCACATAAATGTCCCCATCCCTTCTTTTAGTTAGTAAGGAGAAACACTGGTGAGGCCTTAGTATAAAAGCAGTGTGAATGTAAGCTCACCCCAATTATCAGAGCTAAAACCCAAAGAAGAATGAGCTCTTGTTAACTTCAGCCCAATTTTCTCTCCATAGTACTATACTCCATGGTAATTATCATGTTCATTCACAGAAATTTAAAAAACATCCAAAATGTGCACTGCATCACCCATGACTAGTGTCTGTTAATATACATGAAAATATGATGTCTCACTTCTATTTACAGATTTATTTACTTATTTAAGATTATTTATTTATTTATTTATTTGTTTGTTTGTTTGTTTGTTTATTTGTCAGGGAAAGGAAGGGAGAAGAGAAGAAGAGAAACATCAATGTGTGTCTGCCTTCCATGCACCCTACACTGGAGACCTAGCCCACAACTCAGGCATGTGCCCCAACCAGGAACTGAACTAGCAACCCCCTGGTACACAGGCCAGTGCCCAAACAACTGAGCCACACAAGGCAGGGCTACAGATTTATTTTTAATTAATTAATTTATTTCTTTTTATTTTTAAATTATACTTGCCATACAATAGTTTCAGGTGTACAGCATAGTTATTAGAAATTTATGTACCTTACAAAGTGATCCTGCCAATAAATCCAGTACCCATCTGGCACCATTCATAGTTATTATAACATTATTGACTGTCATTTACAGATTTCTTAACAAACGCTATATTATTTGAAATTCACCTTTCCATGTCAAAGTGATATTAATTCAGTTTTTGAATAGCAGAAATAGTTCTGTAGCCAGATAAAATATAGATCTCCCTTTAAGAACTAATGAGGGGAAATTGTGCAAGATGGCAGCAAGGTAGGTGGGAGCGAAGCCCAGTTCTCCCTGTGCCCAGGTGGAACACCTAGCTGATCTTCTGAGGAACACAGTGAACAGTCAACAGAATCCCAGCTTATATGAAGTTTGGAGGCCAAAAATTGTAGAGGACATTGAAAAACAGGTGGTGAGGAGATTGCGCAGGGATGGTAAGGTCCCTAGGATCAGCACAGGGGCCTAGATCATTGTGGCCCCTAGCCCAGTGCCTGATGCCTGCATCAGGAAAGTTAGATCACCAGCTCCCTCCCCTACCAGAGCAGGGAAGACAGAACCAAGAGGTACCTGGATGCTGGAAGTTGCTGGGGGGAATAGAGGTGAAGTGGAAGACACACAGAGGTGATACACATCCACTGGGACTGTGGATGCCAGCATCAGAGTAATCGGGGTGCCAGGTGATAACTGGAGAAGGGAAGAGTTAGGCCATGTCAGACCCTGACTCAGATGGTCTCTGGACTGGTTGGAAAGTTGGACTGTGTGAATAGCCATGCACTTTTTAAGAACAGTGGCAGCTGCTTTGTAAAGAACTCTTGAGCAGCGGCTGGCTCACCCCCAGGGTGATTTGAGCAGCTCATGCCCAGAGACTGAGTGGCTAAGTGGAGCCAGCTGCCAGAGCTTGACTCAAGCTGCGCCCCCAGAGGCAGAGTGACTGAGTGGAACAGCGTGCCTAAGCCTGTTATCTCACGAAGGTCCTGGGCCAGAGGCTGGGCAACTGTGAATATTACAGCCCAGACCTGGTCACTATCCTGTCAAATACATAGGAAGGGAGAAAAGAGAAACCCAGCACCTTCTTCCTGTGACATCCAGGAAGGCCAGCAGAACTTGCTGAACAGGTTTAAAGTCACCAGAAGGCTTATTTTTTCTTTCTTCTTTTTTTTTCTTCCCCTAAGTGAGACAATAAGGTGTGGAGGTACAAAGGGTCCAGAGATGGATCCAGTGGGGCCACACAAGACTAAACACAAAAAGTGGGAAACTGAGACAAATCTCACCTTACTATCCCATAGAGCTAGCACTTTATTGTTTATGTGTATTACCATTATTTTTTTCATTATTTTACCACTTTTATTTTATTAATATTTTTTATTTCTCTTCCTTATGCTTAGTTTTCCTCATTTTATTTCTCTGTTTATTTGCATTATTTGACTGGATTTCCTTATTCTCTCTTTATTGTATTTTAATTTAACTTCTTTCAACTCATATTCCAATAACACACAACTCTTGATCATGAACTTTCTAGTGTGGTTATCCAAATCATAATATTTCTTGTCATATTATTGTTGTTCCAGTACTATTGTAAATAATTGTTCCATACGATTGTACATACCACACAGCAACCCTCCCTGATCTTAGCCCATTTCACTTTATTCCTGAGCATTGTTATCACTGTGGTTAATTCTGTTCTCTCTCACACTATGACTATTTTCTATCCTTTACTCTCTTTATATCTCATCATATAACCTTGCACAATTACTCTGTTTTCTGAATTCAGCTCACAAGCCATCTCCCCTCTAACAAAAGTCTTATCTCTCATCTTTTATACAAAGTGGCTAGTTGGGTGAAATATCACAGTTAACACTATACTTATCCAAGAAAATCCCCCATATCTTCTCTACTTGCTGGTATTTCAAACCCCATAAAATACTCTCTCACTGTCTTTTTTTTTTTTTTAAGATTTATTTATTTATTTATCTTTAGAGGGGAAGGGTGGGAGAGAGGGAGAGGGAGAGAAATATCAATGTACGGTTGCCTCTCATGCGTCCCCTGCTGGGAACTGGCCTGCAACCCAGGCATGTGCCCTGACTGGGAATCGAACCGCGATCCTCTGGTTCGCAGGCCCGCGCTCAATCCACTGAGCTACACCAGCCAGGGCTCTCTCACTGTCTTAATCCATTTTTGCCTAACCCCTGCCACTGATCACATATAAGAACAGGTAGGAGTTGTGAACATCAGTATACCTGCTGGAGGAGAGAAACCACCAAAAAGGAACCAGAGAAAGGTAACAAAGCATACAATAAGAGAGCCAACACAAACAGAAGAAATGGTAAACCTAGAGCATCCAGACAAGATGATTAGAGACCACACGACTGAACCCCATAGAATTTCTACCTTAGAAGTTCAACCTACAAAGACAGCTAGCAAAGGGACACACAGGAAGTGCAGATACAAAAAAAAGAGTCACAGAAAATGTGGAGAGAGAAAAGAACATGCAATTAAAAGAAATGGAAGACTCCCCACACTAAAAGACCTAAATGAAATGGAGGTAACCAAACTATCAGATATTGGATTCAATATAATGGTTATAAAGATGCTCAAAGAGCTCACAAACAACTGCAAGCAACTAAGTGAGAACTACACCAGCTTGAAAAAGGAAATAGAAACTATAAACAAAAACCAGGAAGAATGAACAATAAAATCTCAGCAGTAAAAAAAAAAAAAAAAAAAAAAAACACTAGAAGGAATTACAAGCAGGCTCGATGAAGCAAAGATTGAATCAGTAAGCTGGATGACTAAGTAGAAAAAAAAAAACACAGAGAAAGAGCAAGAAAAGGAAAAAAGACTCAGAACAAAGAGGTAATATGGGAACTGCAAGAAAACATTAAATGTAATAATGTCCATATAATAGGGATACCAAGAAGGAGAAGAAGAAGAGCAAGGGATAGAAAACCTGTTGGAAGAAGTAATAATGGAAAACTTCCCCAATCTGATCACAGAAAAAGTCACATAAATCCAGGAAACACAGAGAGTCCCAATCAGGAGGAACCCAAAGAGGCCCACTTCAAGACACATCATCATCAAAATGGCAAAATCTCAAGACAAAGAGAGAATCTTAAAGGCAGCAAGGGAGAAACAGGTAGTAACATACAAGGGAGCCCCAATAAAAGACAGAAAACTGTACAAGATCAACAATTAAAATAAAAATTGAAAAAAAAAATAAGAGTAGTAGCTGACTTCTTAATGGAAACACTCCAAGCCAGAAGAGAATGGCAAGAAATATTCCAAGTAGAGAACCAGAGGCTTGCAACCAAGGCTACTTTACCCAGGAAGGCTCTCAATCAAGATAGAAGACCAAATAAGAAGCTTCTCAGACAAAAGAAACTAAAAGAATACACCACTACCAAACCAAGGAAGGAAGGAAATAACCAAGATCAGAGCAGAATCAAATGCCACAGATACTAAAAGCACAATTCTAAGGATCAATAAATCCTGGACGTGGCTCTTTGAAAAGATAAACAAAATTAACAGCCTTTAAGCAGTCTCATCAAGAGAAAAAGACAGAAGATCCAAATAAACACAATCAGAAATGAAAGAGGAGAGATTACAACTGATACCACAGAAATACAAAGGATTGTAATACATTACTACAAAGAGCTATATGCCAAGAAATTTGAAAACATAGGTGAAAAGGAAAAAATCTTAGGAAAATGTATCTTCCAACACTGAATGAAAAAAAAAAAGCAGAAAGCCTGAACAGTTCAATAACAGCAGATGAAATTGAAGCAGTAATCAAAAAACTCCCGACAAACAAAATCCCTTTGACCAGGTGGTTTCACAGGAGAATTCAACAAAGCATTTAGGGAAGAGCTAACCCCTATTCTTACAGACTATTCCAAAAAATCCAAGATGGCAGAAGAATCCCAAACTCCTTTTATGAAGTCAGCATTATCCTAATCCCAAAACCAGATAAAGACACAACAAACAGAAACCTTCAGGCCAGTATTGCTGATGCACATAGATCCTAAATTCCTAAACAAAACATTAGCAAACCTCATCTGGCAATACATTAAAAAGATTTTACACCATGAACAAATGGGATCGTCCCATGATGCAAGGATGGTACAATATTCGCAAATCAATAAATGTAATGCATCACATAAACAAAAACAAAGACAAAAATCACATGGTCATATCAATAGATGTGGAAAAAGCATTTGATAAGGTACAGCACCCATGTATGATTAAAACCATCATGAGAGTGGGAATAGAGGGAACTTTCCTCACATAACGAAGGCCATATGAGACCTACAGCCAATATCATTCTCAATGGCCAAAAACTAAAATCTTTCCCACTAAGATCAGGAACAAGACAAGATTGTTCACTTTCACCACTTCTATTTAATATAGTATTGGAAGTCCTACCCACAGCAATCAGACAAGAAAAGAAAATAAAAGGCAACGAAATTGGAAAAGAGGAAAGAAAATTGTCATTGTTTGCAGATGACATCATAGTGTACATAGAAAACCCTTTAGACTCCACCAAAAAACTGCTTGATCTAATAAATGAATTTGGCAAAAAGCAAGATACAAAGTAATATTCAGAAATCAAAGGCAATTTTTGTACCATGAATTAAATTTCAGAAAGAGAAATCAGGGGGAAAAATCCCATTTGATATAGCAACAAGAAAAATAAAATACCTAGGAACAAACCTAACCAAGGAGGTAAAAGGCCTATATGCAGAAAACTAGGCAACACGGAAGAAAGAAATTAAGGAGGAAACAAATGAAAGCATATATTATGTTCATGATTAGAAGAATTAACATCATTAAAATGTCCATACTACCCCAAGCAGTTTATAGATTCAATGCAATCCTTATTAAAGTACCAATGGCACATTTCACAGATATAGAACAAACATTTCAAAAATGTATATGGAACCATAAAAGACCCCAAATACCTTCAGCAATTTTGAGAAAGAACAAAGTAGGAGGGGTCACAATACCTGATATCAAACTGTGTTACAAGGCCACTGTAATTGAAACAGCCTGGTACTAGCCTAATAACAGACACATGGACCAATGAAACATTAGAGAACCCCAAAATAAACTGAAGTTTCTACAATCAATGAATATTTGACAACGTGGGCAGCAGCATAAAATGAAGGAAAAATAGTCTTTTCAACAAATGTTTTTGGGAGAGCTGGACAACTACATGAAAAAAAATGAAACCTGATCACCAACTTTCACCATACACAAAAATAAACTCAAGGTGGATGAAAGAGTTAAATACAAGTCTCCATTCCAGGAAGACAAACAATTCAATTAAGAAATGGGCAAAGTACCTGAACAGATATTTCTCCAAGGAGGATATACAGAGGGCCCAGGGAAATAGGAAGGGATGTTCAGCATCTCTAACCATCAGAAAGATTCAATTTAAAACCACAATGAGATACTACTTCACACTGGTGAGAATGGCCATCATACACAAATCAACAAACAAGTGTTGGAGAGGATGTGGAGAAAAGGGAACCCCAGTGCACTGTTGGTGGGAATGCAGACTGGTGCATCCACTGTGGAAAACAGTATGGATTTTACTCAGAAAACTCCCATTTCACAGGGCAATTCCACTGTTTGGATTATAGCATAAGAATGCTGAAACACCCATTCAAAAGAACCTATGCATCCCAATGTTCATAGAAGCACAATTTACAATAGCCAAGTTCTGGAAGCAATCTAAATGTCTGTCAGTAAATGGATGGATCAAAAAACTATGGTACATTTCCATGATGGAATACTACTCAGCAGAAAGAAAGAAGGAGCTCCTACCCTTGTGATCTCACGGATGGACCAGGAAAACATTATGCTGTGTGAAATAAGCTAGATGGTGAAAGACAAGTACCATATGGTCTCACCTATAATTGGAACATATTCATCCAAATAAAAAAATATATATAACCAGATGCAAAATTAATTCTCTATTTTTTTAATTATTTTATTGTTGTTCAATTACATTTGTCTGTATTTTCTTCCCACCCATCTCCCCACACCCTCCAAATGCATCTCCTTTTCTTGCTTCTACCCTTCCCCTTGGTTTTGTCCATGTATCCTTTATAGTAGTTCCTGAAAATCCTTCTCCCCTCTATCCCCACTCCCCTCCCCTCTGGCTATTGTTAGATTGTTCTTTATTTCAATGACTCTGGTTATATTTTGTTTGCTTTTTTTCTTTTATTGATTATGTTCCAGTTAAAGGCAAGATCATATTGTATTTGTCCCTTACTGCCTGCCTTATTTCACTCAGCATAACGCTCTCCAGTTCCATCCATGCTGTTGCAAAAGGGGAGGAGCTCCTTCTTTCTCTCTGCAGCATAGAATTCCATTGTGCAAATGTACTATAGTTTTTTGATCCACTCATTTGCTGATGGGCACTGAGGTTGCTTCCAGCGTTTGGCTATTGTAAATTGTGCTGCTATGAACATTGGGGTGCATAGGTTCTTTTGGATTGGTGTTTCAGGGCTCTTAGGGTATAATCCCAGTAGCAATTTGCTGGGTCAAAAGGTAGTTCCATTTTTAGTTTTCTGAGTAAAATCCATACTGTTTTCCACAATGGCTGCACCAGTCTGCAATCCCAGCAACAGTGCACTAGGGTTCCCTTTTCTCCACATCCTCTCCAATACTTGTTGGTTGATTTGTTTATGTTGGCCATTCTGACAGGTGTGAGGTGGTATCTCATTGTGGTTTTAATTTGCATCTCTCTTATGGCTAGTGATGCTGAGCATCTTTTCAGGTGTCTCTGGGACCTCTGTATGTCTTCCTTGGAGAAGTGTCTGTTCAAGTCAGGTTCAAAATTAATTCTCTTAAAGTGGATGAAAACATACATTCTCATTGATGCAGGCCTTTTTTTTTTTTAACCTCCAATCCTTCTTTCACCTGTGCCTTCCAAATCAGCTTCTTCCATGACCCACTTTTTACTCCTCTGTTTATGCTTAACATTACATTGCACTTTCTCATAAGTGTCCTCTGGGGACACGCTTCTCTTCTGCCTCAGTTGTTATTATTGTTTTCTTGTCAGAGTTTGTGCAGAACTCTTCCTTCCTTTTCTGGTGTTTGAGAAGGGTACATGGAGCCTAAACAGGAAGTTCTTAAAAGCACCATTAAAGGGAGCCCAGGGTTACCCTCTCTGAACCGTTTCATCTTGTCAGAAAGGAAAGGTGGCCTCTGAGGTGGATGCTTCATATGTTGCTTTTATAGATATGTCTGTGTGTGCTGCTTGGTTGCATCATGCACCAGGTTACTCATCACAGGACATGGTTCAATGTCCCCAACTCCTTGAACTATCGGTTGTCAGGTCTCCTAACCAGATCTCTTAGTGGCCTGGTTCCCTCATTTATCTGTAAAGATGATTTTACAATGACAAATTCCAAAATGATTGTAAGAGTTTATTTAGATATCAAGAGTAAAATATTCTTTGTAAACAACAAAATATAATTTCTTATCTTCAAAGATTAGCCATTTTAATCATCCCTTCTAAAACCCAATGTGACCCATTATCTGTAAATTTCTTTTTTATTATTTCTAATTATGTGAAAATACCTTCAAAATAATGAAATTTTGAATTAAAGGAACAGGCAATAAAAAAGGTTAAAAGCATCACAAATGTCAGGATAAACCTGAAAAATTTGAGGTCAACATATTTTATTGTAAATCGATCATAGTCAATGGGTATCAAACTATAACTTCTCATTTAGGTTCAATCTGTAAGTTCTAGTTAAAAACCAAGCTCACTTTGGTAAAGAGGACCTCATTTTTACTCTTTGTGTTTTCTGGTGAGGGACTCCCTGTGAATAATTTACAATCTCTCTTTCTCCTACTCAGTGGAAGTGACATACCAAATTGCTGACTTGATTTTTTTCATTATGTTTCTCTCTGCATTCTCTTTTTCCTTTCAGACAGGGGTCAGGGGTGGATATACAGTAATTATTTAGGACTCTAACTAGCTGGACAAATTCCATCCAGAGGAATAATATTAACCAATTCACTTACCTAACAGACCTAAATCATGCTCTTTTACTAAATTTTATCAAAAATAAAGGTTATATTTTAATCTCCATTTGTTTGACTCACTTGGTATTCTCAAATGTGTGTTGGGTGAAGGGTGATTTTTACTGTTTATCCCTCACACCGTAACAGGTGCTATACTAGATAATAATAACATGATAGAAACTTACAATATTTTCTGATAGGAGGAAAGGATGAACACAGTTTAAGATAGATGATTCAGTAACTATTTATTAGCACTGTGCTTTGGGGTAAATTTGGCTTGATTGATTTGAGATTCAATTTCCTCATCTGCAGAGAGAGTATAACCCCTGTATCACAGGGATAATGCAAGATCAAAGATAATATTAATACAAACACGTTTGATAAACTCTAGTGCTAAATAAACCTCCTCCTAGGTTATCTTCCTTATTAACACCTTCCACCCCCTTCAGCCAGGTCCCTACCCTGATTATTAACCTGACTTACTGCAATATTTTTTTTCTCTTTAGACGTGGATTAGGTGCATAACCATGAACTCCAATTCTTAAATTTGATATCACAAAATATTGCTATCAGTCTTAGATTTCACCTATAAATTATTACCTATTACCCTCCTTGGATCATTTCTCCAGAGAGTTTCTATCATTGACCATGCTTTGCCTATATTTCCACCTAGAGTTGAGTCATATTTCCATAGCATTGTGCCTTCTCCAACTTCCTAAACATATGCATGTGTGTATATACATATACACACAAAGACATACATATACGCATGCATTATACAAATACATTTATGATATTCATATATGAAATAATGTCCACTAGGTAGAATGTTAAGCTTATTTTTCTTTTTAAATAAAAAATATATAATATTGTAATCCAATGCCTGTCATATGAGTTAGTTTCAAATAAAAATTTATAACCTTAAATTCTCATAATCCAAATCACTTGGAAAAGGCAGCTGAAAGCTTCACTTATATAACTTATTTAGAGATACTTCTGGATAAAAAACGATGGGGAGAAACACCAAACACTGTCCCAAAATTGCAACAAGGGCCTTTCTCTGACAGGTGCAGCAGGTCCAGAAGAACTTTTTCAGACTCAAAACTTCACTGAGACTCAGAAGCCCAACTGGCTCATTAACAATAGAGTATGGTGGTAAGTAATTACTAAGGAGAGAGAAGCACTTAACAAATAAGAAATAATTCAGCATGTTTTTGTTTTATTTGATGGTATCTTTGAGTCATTTGACAGAAAATTCACCAGGAAACATACAATATGGCACATGTTGGCTGCCATTTAGTGTAAAAAATAGTGGTTTTAATATTATGGAAAGTAGATGCAAATACAGATGTGTTTTGAGGACAGAACAACATTTCCTTGAAACTTTTGAGTGAAAATGTTTACGCCCCATGTGCCTGAGGTCAGTTATATCACCTGTACTGTACAATTTGACTTGAATGTTTTCTTTCCTTTGTATTGTTAGGCAGAGTATGGGAGGCTGTTCTGATGACAGAATAACAGTCTATAAGATCTAATGTGGAAAAAGATTGCATCCTTGACCTTGGTAACACATGCCAGGTCTTATCAACCCACATTGCCAGGCTTGCCAGCCAGTTCATTTTATTTGTCCTCAGATAATATGGAGGTTAGTGATGTGTCCTGTGAGCAGATTCTCAGAGATACATGGGCTTTACCATGTGGAGGGCTGGCTGGGAAGCATCTCAAAATCTTTCTTTCTTCTGGCAGAGTCCCTTTAAGAATATGAGGGTGTATACATAAAAAGACACACACACACACACACACACACGCACATTGCTGTCAGAGTAGAATTCATGAATGATGTTTTTAGGTTTGCTGGGTCTTTGAAACAGTAGTACTACAGAGGACACTGCATTCATTGGATGTCTGAAACATGACAAAAAGAAATACAGAGCCAATCCCAAGTCAAGGGCTTTGTAAGTACCTTGATCTATGGAGGGGGTTGGAGCTCCAAGGAGTATTCTGAACTAATAATCTGAATATCCACAGGTGGGCACTATTATTATCTCCACAATATAAAATTAAAACTGTTTTGTACTGGCATAAGAACAGACACATAGATCAATAGAACAGAATAGAGAGCCCAGAAATAAACACATGTTGATATGATCAGTTAATATTTGAAAAATGGGGCAGGAACATAAAATTGAGTAAAAATAGCCTCTTCAGTAAATGGTGTTGGGAGATCTGGACAAGTACATGAAAAAGAGAGAAAGAGGAAAGAAAGAAAAAGAAAGAAGGAACGAACGAACGAACGAACGAGCGAACGAGCAAACGAACGAACTAGCCCACCAATTTACACCATACACAAGCATAAACTGAAGATGGATAAAAGATTTGGATATAACTTGTGACACCATAAAACTCCTAGAGAAAAACATAGGCAGGAAAATTTCAGATATCCCACACAGCAATACATATACATATAGCAATTTCACCTATACATACCCTAGGGAAAGGGACATAACAAAAAGGGTAAACAAATAGGACTACATCAAAGTAAAAAGCTTCTGCATGTTTAAAGAAAACGCTAACCAAATGGAAAAGGAACCAACTGTATGGGAAAACATGTTTGCAAATGATACCTCTGACAAGCATTTGATCTTCAAAATATATAAAGAATGTACACAACTCAACTCCAAAACAAAAATAACTCAATTAAAAAATAGGCAAAGGACCTGAACAGACACTTCTCCAAGGAGGACATACACAGGGCCCAGAGAAATAGGAAAGGATGCTCAGCATCACTAGCCAGCAAAGACAAGCGAATTAAAAACACAGTGAGATGCCACTTCACAGTGGTGAGAATTGCAATCATAAACAAATCAACAGGCAACAAGTGCTGGTGAAGTTGTGGAGAAAAGGAAAAAACTGTTTGTGGGAATGCAGCCACTGTGGAAAATAGTATGTAATTTCCTCAGAAAACTAAAAATGGAACTGCCTTTTGACCCAGCAATTCCACTGCTCAGACTATATTGTAAGAATCCCGAAACACAATTTCAAAAGAACCTGTGCACTCCAATGTTCATAACAGTGTTATTTACAATAGCCAAGAGCTGGAAACAGACTAAGTATCCATTAGCAAATGAATGGATAAAAAAAAAAAAAGCTGTGGTACATTTATGCAGTGGAGTACTACACAGCAGAAAGAAAAAAGGACCTCCTATCTTTACAACAGCATGAATGTAACTGGAGAGCATTATGCTAAGTGAAATAAGCCAGGAGGTAAAAGACAAATACTATGTGATTTCACCTATAAGTGGAACTTAATCAACAAAGCAATCAAATGAGCAAAATGGAACCAGAGACTTGGAAATAAAGGAAAAATGGACAGTGACCAGAGAGGAGAGATATAACATGGTAAAGAAGGGGAAGGGGCAAGTAAAGTAACATGAATAGAGGACTCATGGACATGGAAAATGGGAAGGGATTGACTGAGAATGTGGCAGGGACAGGGTGGGGGTGAGCACTGGGGAAAGAGGCAGGACAACTGTAACTCAACAATAAAAAATGATATCAAAAATATATTATTTATATCAATTTGCTGAAGGACACAGAACTAAATAGCAGAGTAAGCAGTAGAAAAGCTGGTAGGTTAAAGTTCATGTTTCTTACTTAGATACACATATTGACCACTCTTAAAGGAACATAGTGATTGTAGCAGAGGTAACCTAGAACAATAGCGTGTGTGCGAGAACTCTCCCAGAACAGACTTGACTAAAATAAAGACATCTGTGGATGTTCAAGGTCTCTGATAGCAGGTGAACTTGGAAGACCAATTTGATTGAGAACAGTAGAGCTTGCAAAATAAAGTTGATACTTAGCTGCACGAAGAGAATGCTTCTCTGTGTTACAAGAGTAGACACTAAGACAGTGGCGTTCAGAGTATAATATTCTTAAAGAGCTACAGAAATGTTTTGTAGGGCTATTTTTAAATTTAATTAATTTAGGGACATGCAATAAATGTACTTAATACAAAATTTCAAGGCTACAAAACAGAACAGAGTGAAGTAGTACTTCTCCCACCTATAACCTCAGGCATCCAGTGTTTACCCCTGAACTTAGGCACCATTGTAGGTCCAGGGACACATTCAGAAATGCCTTATACATATACAAACACATTTGGGTGGATGTTTCTTTGCAATGTAGATGGTGAAGCACTATACCTATGGTTCTGCACCTTCCTTTTGTTCCCTTCCAAGAGCTACAAGATTATTCAAAACAAATTGCCTCTTCCTTTCGCATGGCTGAATATCATGCTATTTATGAATGTACTACTTGTTATTTAAGTCCTCTATTGATGAATATTTCATTTGTTTCCAGGGAAAGTGGAAGATGGTAGCAAGGTAGGTGGAAGCTGAACCCACTTACTCATGCATCCAATTGGGGCACCTAATCAATCTTCTGAAGAACAGAGTAAACAGCCAATGGAATCCCAGGTTATATGAAGTTTGGAAGCCAAAGAGTTCAGAAGACATTTGAAAAAAAGATGGTAAGGCCACAGTATGTTCCCTGGGACCTGTGACATGACCGTGGCTGCTGTGGTCCAGGGCTTGGCAACAGGTACCATGGCTGCTGCAGAGCTTTGTGGGAGAGCAGGATCAGTGATTGTAAGTTTGCACCTCCCCCCTTTCCCAGTGCAGGGAAGCCACTCCCACACCAGGAGAGACCTGGATCCTTGAAGTCACTGGGAGGAGGGGATAAAGAAACAGTGGGAGACACAAAGAGGTGGCATTTCCCGACTGGGACTGTGGTTGCCAGCTGGGACAGTACCAGAAAAATTAGGGAGCCAAGTGACACCTGGGGAAGGGAGAAGAGTTGGGCTACAACTTACCCTGACCCAGACAGTCTAAGGACTGGTCAGAGAGTCGGGCTGTGTGAAAATCTGGGTGCTTGTTAAGAACAGCTAACCACAAACAAGGGGAATTTGCTCAGAAAAAGACACTCAGCCACTCTTTAAGGAATTCTTGTGGGCCAGTGGCTGGGTCAGCAAAGAGGAAGGAAGAGGGGAGTGAATTGATCCAAATCAGGGCATTATATGGACTGATTGAAGTGGGACAGCATGGGCTCAGAGGGGTAGCAGTCCTCAAAGAGACTTAATTTAACAGGGGAACTAACCAGCAACTAAAATGCCCTGAAGGGACTTGGCAGGTACTCAGCACCCAGACCAGAAAATAGGGAGGAGGGGTCTGAGTTGCTCCCATCAGTGCACCTCACAGAGTAATCAAAGGGTGGCATAACAAGGTGAATTGAAGGCAGTGGACTGGCACATATGGACCCTGGGGCCTCAGAGCACTCCGAGGGCTTGGGCTAGAGGCTGGACCCCTGTGAATATTAGAGCCCAGACCAGACCGAGTCCCCAACACAGAACCAAAAAAAAAAAAAAAAAGGAAACAAAATGGAGCCCAGCACCCTTCTTCCTGAAGCATCCAGGAAGACCAGCAAAACCTGCTTGGTGGGTTTAAAGTCAGCAGGAAGCTTTTCATTTTTCCTTCTTTTTTTTTCTAACAAATGTAAGACAATAAGACCTGGAGTTGTGAAAGTATCACAAACAGATACAGAGAGAGATCAAAAGGCTAATGCCAACAACTGACACAAAATTGACTTTGCTATCCTAGAGAACTTGCATTTTATTTTTTACTTTTCATTTTTATTTTTTGTTACTATTAATTTTTATTATTTTATTTTTTATTTATTTTCCTTCTAATTAGTTTTCTGTATTTTGTTTGATTTCATTGTTTGACTGGTTTTCTTTGTTCTCCCTTCCATATTGCATTTGAATTTCTCTTCCTTCACTTCACTCATATTCCAATAACACAGTATTCTTGGTCTTTGACTTTTTATTCTTTTTATTCAGATCATATATTTCTTGTCATATTATTGTTGTTTGATATTATTATAAATACTACCCAGCACCCCTCCCTGGTCTTAGCCCATTTCACTATCTTCTTAAGTTTTATTACTGTTGTGGTTAACTTAATTCTGTCTCACACTACACCAAATTTCTATCCCTTACTCTCACTATATCTCACCATCTAACCTAGCATAAGTGCTCTCCTTTCTGGAGACAGCTCACATACTTTTTCCCCACTAATAAAAGTCTTATCTCTTTTTCACCTTTTATAAAAAGTGGATAGTTGGGTGAAATATCAGTTATTGCTGTACTTCTCTAAAAGATCTCCTATATGTTTTCTACTTGTTGGCACTTTAAATACCATAGAATACTCTTCCACTATCATAATCCATTCTGCCTTATCCCTGCCCCAGATCACATACAAGATAAAGTGGGAGTTGTGAAAACCAGTAAACCCACTGGAGGAGAAAACCCACCAAAAAAAGAGCCACCAATGGGTAAAACCCAAGTACAACAAGAGATCCCACACAAATGGAATAAAGGGCAACCCTAGAGCATCCTGACAAGGAGAACAAAGACACCACAACACTGAATCCAATATAAATCCTACCATAGAAATTCATCAGCAAAGCAGAACACTAGGAATCGCAGAAACAAACAAAAAGGTTTACCTAAAATGGGGATACAAAGAAAGAACCTGCAATCTAAAGGAATGGAAGACACTCCAGTAAAAGAGCTAAATGAAATGGAGGCAAGCAAACTATCAGGTATGGAATTAAAGGAATGGTTATAAGAATACTCAAGGAACCCACAGACAGCTACAAGGAACTGAGTAAAAACTATGACAGTATGAAAAAAGAAATACAAACTATAAATAAGGACCAGGAAGAAATGAAGAATACAATTTCTGGGGTGGGGGGGTGGGGGCAAAACACTAGAATTACAAGCAGGTTAGATGAAGGAGAGGAGCAAATTAGTGAGCTGGAAGACAAAGTAAAAAAAGAAACATCAAGGTACAGCACATGCATGAAAAAAGACTAAAAAATATGAAGATAGCTTAACACAACTGCAAGATAATATGAAACACAAAAAAATTCAAATCATAGGAATACCAGAAAGAGAAGAAAAGGAGAAAGGTATAGAAATCCTCTTCGAATAAATAATGATAAAAAACTTTCCTAACCTGGAGAGTAGAAAAACCACACAAGTGCAGGAAGCACAGAGGGTCCAAATCAAGATGAACCCAAAGAGGCCAACTCCAAGACATATCATAAATAAAGACAAAGTTTTAGCTTTAACTTTTATTTAACATAAAGTTTTAAAGACAAAGAGAGAATCTTAAAAGTAGCAAGATAGAAACAAGAAGTAACATAAAAGGGAACTCTGATAAAGCTAGAAGCTGATTTCTCAACAAAAATACAATAAGCCAGAAGGGAATGGCAATAAATATTCCAAGTACAAACAAACAAAGGCCTGCAACCAAGACTACATTATTCAGAAAGGCTCTGAAAATAGAAGGCAAAATAAGCAGTTTCCTATATGAAGATGCTCAAAGACTACACTTCCACCAAACCAGCACTGCAAGATATGCTAAAGGGACAGCTTTAAGAAGAGAAAGAAAAAGAGTGAGAGAGAGAGGAACAAAGGTACAAAGGAGATAAAATGAATAAGAACCTATCAATAGTAACATTAAATGTTAATGGATTAAATGATCCAATCAAAAGAAAGAGGGGAGATGAATGGATAACAAAATATGGCCTGCACATATGCTGCCTGCAAGACATCCAGCTCAGACAAAAAGACCTAAACAGAATGAAAGTGATGATTTGGAAAAAATATTCCAAGCAAATGGACAGAAAAAAAACTGGGGTAGCAATAAAGATATCAGACACAATAGACTTCAAGACAAAAGCCATAAAAAAGGACACTACATAATACTCAAGGGAAGAATCCATCACGAAGACAAAGACATTATAAACATATGTGCACCCAACACAGCAGCACCCAAATGCTTAAGGAAAATCTGGGAGGACTTCAAGAAAGATATTGACAGAAACACAATTATAAGATGGGATTTCAAAACCCCACTGTCAAAAATGGATCTTCCAAACAAACAAACAAAAAAAGATCTTCCAAATAAAATATCTTCCCCCAAAAGAGCTCTTCCAAACAAAATATCAACAAAGACATCATGACATTGAACAATGTCCTAGATCAAATGGACTTAACTGATATACACAGAGCCTTTCATCCAAAAAAAGTAAAACACATGCTCTTTTTAAATGCACATGGACCATTTTCAAAGATAGACCACATGATAGGACACAAAACAAGCCTCAACAAATTCAAGAAAATTGAAATCATATCAAGCATTTTCTCTGACCCCAAGGGACCGAAACTAGAAACCAACCTCAGGGGAAAAGCTCAAAACACTCAAACTCATGGGGATTTAATAGCATGCTATTAAAGAATGAATGGGTCAAGAAAGAGATCAAGGGACAAATCAAAAAGTTTCTGGAAACAAATTAAAATGAACTCACAACAATCCAAAATGTATGGGACACAGTGAAGGCAGTCCTGAGAGGGAAGTGTATAGTGATACAGGCCTACATAAAAAAAAGAGAGAGAAACATTTCAAATAAACAACCTAACCCTGCATCTACAAGAACTCGAGGAACAAAGACAGCCCAGAGTAAGTAGAAGGAAGGAAATAATCAAGATCAAAGCAGAATTAAATGACATAGAGACTAAAAGCACAATTCTAAGGATCAATGAAACCAGGAGCTGGGACTTTGAAAAAATAAACAAATCAACAAGCCTTTAAGCAGCCTCATCAAGAAAAAAAGAGAGAGGACCCCCCAAAAAATTCAGAGATGAAAGAGGAGAGATTACAACTGATACCACAGAAATACAAAGGATTGTAATACATTACTACAAAGAATTATATGCCAAGAAATTTGAAAACTTAAGTAAAATGGACAGACTTCTAGAAAAATATTGTCTTCCAAAACTCAATGAAGAAGAAGCAGAAAGTACGAACAGACCAATAATAGCTTACGAAATTGAAGCTGTAATAAAAAAATTCCCAACACACAAAAGCCCTCAACCAGATGATATCACAGGAGAATTCTACAAAGCATTTAAAGAAGAGGTAGCCCCTATCTATCATAGACTCTTCCAAAAAATCCAAGAAGATGGAAGACTCCCAAACATCATCCTAATCCCAAAACCAGATAAAGATACAACAAAGAAAGAAAATTTCAGGCCAATATCACTGAAGACCATAGATGCTCAATTCCTAAACAAGGCATTGACAAACCTCATCTGGCAATACATTAGAAAGATTTTACAACATGAGCAAAAGGGATCATCCCAGGGATGAAAGGATGGTACAATATTCACCAATCAATAAGCATAATACATCACATGAACAAAAGCAAAGACAAAAATCACATGATCATATCAATAGATGCTGAAAAAGCATTTGATAAGGTATAGCACCCATTTATGATTAAAACATTCAGCAAAGTGGAAATACAGGCAGCATTCTTTAACATAATAAAGACCATATATGAGAGACCTATAGCCAACATCATATGCAATGGGCCAAAACTAAAAGGTTTCCCACTAAGATCAGGAACAAGACAAGGTTGTCTGCTTTCACTACTCCTATTCAACATAGTATTGGAAGTTTCAGCCACAGCAATCAGACAAGAAGAGGTAATAAAAGGCATCCAAATTGGAAAGGAAGAAACAAAACTGTCATACTTTGCAGATGACATGATAGTGTACATAGAAAATCTTATCAACTCCACCAAAAAACTGCTTGATCTAATAAATGAATTTGGCAAAACAGTGGGATACAAAGTCACTATTCAGAAATCAAAGGCACTTTTGTATACCAACAATGAAATATCAAAAACAGAAATCAGGGGAAAAATATCCCATTTGATATAGCAACAAGAAAGATAAAATACCAAGGAATAAAGCAAACCAAGGAGGTAAAAGACCTGTACTCAGAAAACTACATAACACTGAAGAAAACAATTAAGGAAGAAACAAATGAATGGAAGCATCTACCATGTTGATGGATTGAAGGAATTAACATCATCAAAATGCCCATACTAACCAAAGCAATTTACAGATTCAATGCAACATCCATTAGAGTACCAATATTATATTTCATAGATATAGAACAAGCATTTCAAAAATTAATATGGAACCATAAATGACCTGGAATAGCTGCAGCAATTTTGAGAAAGAAGAACAAAGTAAGAGGAATCACAGTACCTGATATCAAACTGCATTATGAGACCACTAAATAAAAACAGCCTGGTACTGGCATAAGAACAGACACATGGACAAATGGAACAGAATAGAGAGCCCAGAAATAAATCCAAATATCTATGGTCAATTTATATTTGACAAAGGGAGCAGCATTAAATAGAGTACAAATAGCCTCTTCAACAAATGGTGTTGGGAGAGCTAGGCAGCTACATGCAAAAAAAAATGAAACCTGATCACCAACTTAAACCTTACACAAAAATAAATTCAAGGTGGATAAAAGACTTAAATATAAATCTAGACACCATAAAAGTCCTTCAGAAGAGTATAAGCAGGAAAATGTCAGATATTCCACGCAGCAGTATTTTCACTGATGTGTCTCCTAGAGCAAGGGACATGAAGAAAAGAATAAACAAATGGGACTTCATCAAATTAAAAAGTTTCTGCATAGCTAAAGAAAACAGCATTAAAATGAAAAGGGAATCAACCATATGGTAAAATATATTTGCCAATGATACCTCCAACAAGGGTTTGATCTACGAAGTATATAAAGAACTCATGACTCCACTCTAGGAAGACAAAAAACTCAATTTAAAAAATTGAGCAAAGGACTTGAAGACACTTCTCCAAGAAGGACATACAAAGGGTCCAGAGGCATATGAAAGATGCTCAGCATCTCTTTCCATCAGAGAGATGCAAATTAAAACCACAATGAGGCCACTTCACACTAGTGAAAATGGCCATCATAAATAAAGCAACAAACAACAAGTGTTGGAGAGGATGTAGAGAAAAGGGAACTCTTGCACACTGTTGGTTGGATTGTAGAATGGTATAGCCTTGTGGAAAACAGTACAGAATTCTCTCAAAAAACTAAAATGGACTTGCCTCTTGACCAGGCAATTGCACTGCTAAGATTATAGAGAGACTTGAAACATCAGTCCACAAGAACCTATGCACCCCAATGTTCATAGCACAATTTAGAATAGCCAAGTGCTGGAAGCAACCTAAGTGCCCATTAGTCAATTAATGGATTAAAAAAAAAAATGGTACATTTACACGATGGAATACTACACAGCAGAAAGAGAGAGGGAGCTCCTACCCTTTGTGACAACAGCATGGATGGAACTGGAGAGCTTTATGCTATGTGAAATAAGCCAAGCAATGAAAGACAAATACCATATGATCTCACCTTAAGTGGAACCTGATCAACAAAACAAACAGGCAAGCAAAATATAACCAGAGACATTGAAATTAAGAACAAACAGACAATTACCAGACGGGGATAGGAGAGGATAATGGGGGTAATGTGTGAAGGGTTTTCAGGAACAGCTAAAGGACACATGGCAAAACCAATGGGGGATAGAATCAGGGGAGAGAGGTGGGGTTGGCTGGAGTGGGGAGAGCAGCGTGGGGGAAAGGCAGACAACTGTACTTGAACGATAATAAAATTAAATAATAGAAAAAAAAACCTGAAGTGTCAGATAATCAAACTATATGGAAATCCAACAACCAAGGATTTAAAGAAACATTCACTCAGACTTGTAGGAGGGTGTGAGATGAGAGTCAGGCAGTCCAGAAAAGAGGACATGCAGCAAGGTTGTAGACCATGTGTGTTAGGTGGGGCTGGCTGAACAAGAAACTAAAGACTCAAAACTAGGTATAAAGTATTGCAGGGGTTGCAACAGCAGGAGAAACTCCCGCTGTCACAGGATAGTCCCTTGGAAAGTGGGGATAGAAGAGAGCAGGTATTTTTCCTTCTATGACACCCTTCTCCACAGACAACACCACAGTGCAGCAAAAAGTGTTGCTCCATCCTGGAAAATATGTAAGGTTCTACCCCCTTACAACATAACAGGTGCTCCAATAAAAAGAAGTGTGGCCCAAATGACAGAACACGTCATAGCTCCAGAAGAAGAACTAAGTGATGAAGAGATACACAACCTATTTAATGCAGCATTCAAAACACTGGTAATCAGGATGCTCACAGAACTGATTGAGCTCAGTCTCAAAATGAAGGAAGAAATGAAGGCTACCCAAAGTGAAATAAAGCAAAATATACAGGGAACCAACAGTTAAGGGAAGGAAACTGGGACTCAAATCCACGATTTGGAAAAAGGGAAGAAATCAACATCCAACCAGATTGGAATGAAAAAACAAGAATTTTTTTAAAATGAGGAGAAGTCCAGGAACCTCTGGGACAATTTTAAACTCTATAACATCTGAATCATAGGGGTGCCAGAAGGAGAAGAACAAGAGCAAGAAATTAAAAACTTACTTGAAAAATTAATAAAGGAAAACTTCCCCAGTATGGTGAAGGAAATAGACTTCCAGGAAATCCAGAAAGCCCAAAGAGTCCCAGAGGATTGGGCCCCAAGTAGGAACACACCAAGGCACATCATAATTAAGTTAGCCAAGATTAAAGATAAGGAGAGTATCTTAAAAGCAGCAAGAGAAAAAGAGACAGTTACCTATAAAGGAGTTCCCATTAGACTGTCAGCTGATTTCTCAAAAGAAACATTGCAGGCAAGAAAGGGCTGGAAATAAATATTCAAAGTCATGAAAGGCAAGGACCTACATCCAAAATTACTCTATCTAGCAAAGCTATCATTTAGAATGGAAGGGCAGATAAAGTTCTTCTCAGACAAGATCAAGTTAAAGCAGTTCATCATCACCAAGCCCTTATTATATGAAATGTCAACAGGACTTATCTAAGGAAAAGAAGATCAAAAACGATGACCAGTGAAATGACAACAAACTCACAACTATCAACAACTGAAACTAAAAAGCAAAAACAAATATCAAGCAAACAACTAGAACAGGAACAGAACCAGAGAAATGGAGATCACATGGAGGGTTTTCAGTGGGTAGGGGGAGGGGAAGAGGGAAAGTAAAGGGAATAAGAAGCATAATTGGTAGGCATAAAATAAATTGGGGGAGGTTAAGACTAATGTAGGAAATAGAGAAACCAAAGAACTTACATGTACAACCCATGGACATGAACTAAGGGGGGAATGCCAGAGAGCAGGGGTGTGTAGGGCAAAGGGGAGATAAAGCGGAGAAAAAAAGAATGGAAAAAAACTGTAATAGAATAATCAACAAAATATGCTTTAAAAATAAAAATATAAAAAATAAATTATATGTAGCTATTTATGAATACACTGAGTTCTTCACATTAACATTTTCTGAATGTCCTGATTTTGAAATGAAAATTGTTATGTCAGAAATACCAAGTTTATGTCTCTCAGAGCAGTATGAATGATGTTCTGTATCCATCAGTACTGACTAATAAATGAAACACATAGGGAAGTACTAAGTAACAAAAGATCCACTTTCCTTAGTTGTCAATCTTACCTCAGACTCTGTTCTTGCATTATTTTAGGATCTTGATTGAATGAAACTCTCATGTCCAACAATTTGTCATCATTGGCTGGTTGTTTATTTAACCCCTTTTCTTTTTTTTTTTTTAATTTTTATTTTAATTGTTGATCTTGTGCAGTTTTCTTTTACTCCCACTCCAGCCCTCCCCACCTCCCTCCCATTTCCACCCCTGCTAGTTTTTGTCCATGTGTCCTTTATACTTGTTGCTCTAAACCCTTCCCCTTTTCCCCTGAAATTCCCTCCCCTCTCCCCTCTTGTGATTGTCAGCCTGTTCTCAATTTCAGTGTCTTTGGTTATATTATGCTTGTTTGTTTGTTTTGTTGATTAGGTTCCTGTTAAAGGTGAGATCATATGGTATTTGTCTTTCACTGCCTGGCTTATTTTCTTATGAGTGCATAATGGATACTAGGAAATAATGGTATAAAGAGAACTTTGTGATTTTTTTTATTTAAACATATTTTTAATATGCTTAAATCTCTTTCATTTTATTTCCCTCAGTCTCTCCTTTATTCCTCCCTTGTATTTTCTCACTTCATAGGTATTTGTGTAGGAAGCAAAAATATGAAACATTTTTTCAAGGCAATAATATTGGTGATTTTGGGCCGACTAACATGCAGGGCCTGAATTGGTTGAGGTGAGCCTCATCCTGCCAGTACAAGACTGTAGTCTGTCCTCATTTAAAATGTAGACATTTTGTCCATTATGGATTTTTGCATTAATTTTGATTTTTAAGAATACTGCACTAAAATATTATGTTCATTGATTATTAAGCTTATTGGCACCCCTTAAATTTTGTGCTACAGGTGAATATGTTTCTTGCTTCACCACAGAATTCTTCAGAAACAAATGCAGTAAATAAGAAAATTAAGAAAACCTCCACTCAGGGATTAAACTCACCAACTATTTGTTAGAAGCTAGAAGAGACAAAGAAAAATAAAACCCAATTCTACAAAGGCACCTAGAGTCATGGAGAAGGACTGGCAAGATGAAGCTCTGAGGCTAATTCTTCAGTAAGATAATTACATTTGCTTTCATCTGTTACTTTTTAAATAGTTCTATGACCATTCTACTTCTGACTCTTAAATGAGAAAAATAATATTTATTCTGAAGTTATCTGTTAATTCAAATTAATGTTTTTTATGTTTGAAATTTTATTTTTTATGCAGATGCTTGTAGAAAACTGAAATATACAGAAAAGTAAAAGTAAATTAACAATTTACTTTTTATCTACAAATTAAAGTTTCCTATAAAAATTTTACTATGCTTCTAAAATATAGTTTTGTTCACATTACATATATAATTTTATATGTCTTTTTGGTTAACAGTGTATGAAAACATTTCTCTTTTATTTATTTATTTATTTTTTTACTTTTTTATTGTTGTTCAAGTATAGTTGTCTCCATTTCCCCTCCACCACTCCCCACTACCCCAGCCATTTTTCGTTTAAGAGATTCTTTTGAAATGTGGGATTTATGGTTGTTTTTTGAAATCAAAAGAAGATCTCCATTCTATATACATTTTCTCATTAACTTGTATTTTCAGAATCACATCTTAACTTCTTTTAGTCACATTTGTTTTAGAAATATGTGGTTTATCTAATGCTTATTTCTTGTTAGCTGTGTGAAGTTTGAGAAATAAATAGTATTGTTCTCTATTCTGCTTAGGTAGTTAGAAACTTTTTCACTGTGTATTTGTATAGCTCTTCACGGTGGGTTTAGCTGGTGCTATGATTACCAGGGTTATTTAAGTAATTCCATTTCCAAGTACATATCACACTAAATGTAACACCATGTACCTGCTATCACAATCACACATGTCAGAAAGGAGGGTTTCTTGAGGTGTAAATCTCTATATAGCTGGAGTTTGTCTTATTTCCAAGAATTTCTGTGACTAAAGACCACTCAAGTGGTAAAGAAGATATTCACTTGATATACCAATTAGTCCCTTATCCTGACAATTTATAGTACTTGTATATTGATTGTACCCTTTTCTGCTGAAGAATTCAGAAAACTTCCTGCACAATTAAATATTCTCATGATTACAGGGCTGTGAGTGGGGACAATTGAAAGAAACTTGTCTCTCTTGAAAATTTGTGGAGGACTGAGTCTGAATTTCCTTCCTCCCAGAAAGGAGTAAACATCTCTTTTTAATATAGCTCATAATTATGTTGGCTGAGGCAGAAGATGAAATATGGTGAGTAGGTGATACATTGAAAGCAGAACTGAGATTTTGGGAATGGAAGGGAGAAGAATAGTCACAGTTAAGCAAAACTCCATGCTGAGGGTCTGAGGTTTATAAATCTCCAGGTCCATTTCTCATGGCCCACCCAGAAATGTTCACAGAGTCTGTCTCTATTCATCATACCTGTCCTAGCAGCTCCGCTGGGAGCCTCAGATCATGACTGCATGTCACCTTCATGGTGAAATGTCTGCATCTGTGGGTCCCCCCACTGAAGTCACATCCGCCATTCCCAAGAGATGTGTTGGCTGGGATAGCTGTGCCCAGGCCACCGAGCAGAGGACCACGGGCTGCTGACTACTTTTCTAGCCTGATCTGCCCTGTGGTAATAAGCCTGAGAAATGCCTCAACCTGGAATCATCCAAAAGAAGGTTATTTTTGTTGGAATATCTGGAAATTCACTCACTTTCCCCAAGATTCCCATTTCAGAAACTTGTAAGTTTTTTTAAAGTATTGTTATAAGTATTTTTAAAAACATTTTGAACAAATAAAATGGTGAGTTTTTAAATGTGGCCCTAAGACACAGAAACCCCATGGGAGTCTAGATTTGGTGAACTAACAAAATCCAAGTCAAATGCCTTCAACTTAATCTGAATTTACCCCTCTCCCCCTTCACAATTACAACATTTTCCACGCATAACATCACTGCATTGTAACTTTGTTTGCTCTTGGTAACTGTGTCATTGGTGATTAGTGAAACACTGTGAGACAATGACATCATGTCTATAAAATCACAAAAATGTTAACTATTAATGACTAAGTCTCAGAATGGAATCTGAGCAATGCCACTGGTAGCTAGGTTTGCTTTATATATTCTGATTTTATGAAATTTAAATAGATTTGATATCCCCCTCCTCCTCTTTGCTTAATGTCTGCCCTTCCCCTGCTTACCATGTCCTTTGCTCCTTCTCTTTCCCAAGGAGTTTTGAATAAAAAAGACCTGTTAATTTAAAAAATCACCTAATTCACCCTCTGTTCATTGCTAGAAACTCTCTTTCATTTTCAAATGGAAGCACAACTCTCATGTAGATTTGTGTACAGCTTCTAGACACTTTACAAGCATGGGCAGAGAATGGAAATTGAAAACACACGTATTGCCCAGGTAAGTGCAAATAAAGTCTGTTTTTTTCTCCTTAGAAGGTGGAAACCAAGAATGCAGATCACAAAAGTAGTGGAATCTTAGAATTGGAATTCAGTTCAACACCTGCATTGACTTTCTTCAGCATTTTAAAACTGTAGTCGGCATTTAAGCTTAAGGCACAGGGAAACAAAAGAAGAGTCATTTGTGTAGAGAAGCTCCTAATATGTCTGCACCACTGTTGGAGCATGGCTCCCCTACACTTGTCATTGTTGCTGGGTTTGCCATCAATCTTGGCAGGTATGTGTGGCAGAAATGCACATATTTCATTGCAAAGTAAATATTAAGCACATGTTCCCTTTGTTATATGCTCAGGATGCTACTTCTCAGTCATCATTGGTACAGTATCACTTCGAGGTTTTGTTTCTCTGTTCGTTTTTGAAGCAGTGGTCTAGCCCTTCACAATCTAGTCCAGAATGTCAAGAGTAACATGAAACCTAGGTGTGGTACAATGTATGCCAAGGTCTAACAGAGATTCCCTCTTTTTCTTTTACAGCAGCTCACTTGTTACCTGTTTGGGTATAAATTTCCAAAACATCAAAACTCCTCAGCCACACCATCCTATTTTCCATGCAGAAGAAGTACTCAGTAAATATTTGTTGAAATAAATGAATGAATAAATGTGTGCTGTTCTTCAGTATATTTTATTTGAAAAAAAGTAAAGTTTGATGCCATCTTTTACCTCTGGTATGCCTTTACATGATGGTTAGAAACTCAGGCTGTAAATTCAATTTACAGTGTGATTTCTGGGTGCCAGCACCGACACCCAAAGCAACCTCATTATTACTTTACTGAATAGTGATAATTTCTTGACTAGTTTGCATCAGTGACTCCTGCTACTGAGGTCATGGTAATTTTAATAGACATTAAGACTCCAGGCTAAGCTCTGAGCAAACACCTTAACTGAGCAGCCCTTTCAGTAAGCGCTCTCTGCCCAGTGGCCCATCCTGTACCAGAAACTCCCTGCAAATGTGGGAAGTGAGTTTTCTTGCCTTTGCTTCCACTTAATCAGATCACATGTGACCTTTGGCAGCCTGGTGTTTGGATATCAAAGAGTGCATGAAAGGATAAAAACACACATTTTTGGGTACATTGCCTTTGGAGGCATATTAAAATTCTCTTGAATACTGTTGTCTTTTTCTCACTGAAAATATCTATTTGCCATATAAACAGGGGTTTTCTTTTATCTTGGTGATGTTGTTTTACATTCCAACTTTATGGCTTAAATATATTATTTGTCTCAAAATCATTTTTAATATGCCTAGCTTATTTGAAACAATCACACTTATGTTAAAAAAAATTGTTAGTCACCTTCCTTTCAACTGAGGAGGAAAACAAGCATGCAAACAGTATTTTTCCTTGTTTAATTTACAATGTCAGCCCTACATACTTTCCTGGGTTAAATCTAACCTGAAATTGAGAGAGAAGTATGAAGCTGACCTTTCAGAGTATGCATCACATGTGGCATTTGCAAGAAGGCTCTTGCCTAAGCCTCCAACTTGGGAAAAACAAGAAAAAATCATTTCAGTTTTTGGAGACTAAAACAGTACTGTATTTATTTTATATCTTCATTGAAATATATTATATCAAAGCATTAGAAGAACTATAAATAGATAATCAGGTGACCTGTATTGAGTTTATTGATTTGAGGTAAAGTTACAGAGCACATGACCTTTGTTTTTGTTGCCACTGGGGTTTTAAATTTCTTATCATCATGTCCTTGCTCTGCTTCTTGTCTCCCTGCCCTCTCCTCTTAACCCATTCTAGAGGGTACCTTCTCATTCTCAGCCAGCTATTATGTACAGCAGAAGCTAGCAAGGTTTTTAAAGGCAAAGATAGGGTGCAGTGGTGCCAAGCCCCTTCCTGTCTTTACTTTGTCTGTAGCAGTTTCCTGTTAGAGACTCTACTTCCCCAAATGCAGATCCTCACCATGAATCCATCTTCTATGACCCCAGTTTCATTTTGCAAGCTGAATTCTTGAATTGTCAAATAGAAGACCTGGTAGAAGTAGGAAAACTGAGTAGCTGGGGTACCTCCCATCTGCAGCAGAAGGGCCAGCTTGGTGTCTTCCTCATGTTATTGAAGCAGGGGCTGGCTGCCCACATCCAGGCAGCCAGGTTTTCCTGGTTTGCAACAGTTTAGCATTTTGTACCATCTGTCTTTTGGTTAATGGGAATTTCTTCCCATTAGGTTCTGGAATAAATCTGATTTTTGGCCTTCATTTCCAGAGAGTGATGTTAGAAATTGTGTCTTTCCAGCTACACTGTTGGGGAGTAAAAAGAGGAGCTAATCACTTCTGAAATATAATTCTTGATCATAATATGATGCTTAAATCATGCTTCTATGTACTTCCTGGCCCAAATTTCAGAACAGAGGGGAGGCTTCAGAACTGCAGTGGCATCCATGTCAGACACTTGTGAGACATTATCTATAGAGTCACTGTGTGCTTTTTCCAGACCTTGAGTTTCAAAATGTAGTAATAATAACTCAAATATAAATGGAATTGATGACAATACATTTGAGATGAAGAATTAGTTATGAGGTATTATGATGCAGACCCCAGCTTGTGGGGTCTGCCACACTGTGGATGAGATATGAGAAATTCACAAGGACTACCAAGTCCTGTGGAGGAAAAGGAATGGCATGGTTTTTCTCTCAAGGGGAGAAAAACCCATGGCCTCTGCCATAACAAGCCTTTATTTCTTTTCTGCTACTTTACATGATGGTCCTCATATAATGCCCAGGTTCGCTTTAGGTGGTTATCTCTTACAGAAAAACAAAGGAGCCAATGCCACTAATCACATCACAGAAGAAGGATATTTGCAAATGAAAAGGGAAAAGTGGTTGAACCAGTTACACTCCATACTGGGGAGTTTTAGCATGGATTTTAGGAAATTACAGTAAGCACTCGCTATCTTAATTCATGGTGAGGAAGTTTTAGCAAAAGCAAGTCTCAAAGTGGCCTAGGTACATTGCAGGCCTGATTCCCCATGGGAGAACCTATCGGTGGGCATGGGTCCTGTGCATCTCTGAGTGGGATCTGAGCCCATGCCACACAGAATGGTCACCTACAGTATTAAGGTTTTGACACAGAGATATCACTTATTGCACTTTTGGGAGAGGTTTTAAAAACTGCATATACTTGAAAATCAATTTTATCCTGCAAATGATATATGCTTGAATAAAGTCTCTACCACCCAAGTTTCATCATCAGACACCAAAACTCCATGTAGAAATTGAATATTCCTAACAGATTGTGAGGAACCTGGGTTGGTTAGAAGACTGTAATGTAATCCTGGACTTAGCTGGCCCACAACCTCTCACACTGGGAAAACTCAACACACTATTCAGTGTAGTGTAATTTAGAGATTACTACCACGTTTGTTTATAAAGACACTAAAGGTAAGGAATACAGGCTCAGAGTAAAGAGACTTATCTACCCTAAATTAGCTTCAGAGATTGGACTGAACCCAAGTGAACTGTAGTCCTCTATTTTTTCTTTCCTGTTTCCACAGTGTCTAAATTTGCCTTCTCTATTTCTGCTGTAATTCCTCAGTAAAGCCCCTCTGTCATGGGCATGTCTGTGTATCCTCACAGAAACAAGCACAGAGGCTTGTCCATGATGACTGCTCAGATAATCCTTACTGAGGAATGTGATCTTCCATGCATGTTTCCTCATCTCCAGCATCTCCCACTCCTTTGTCTGCTAAAATTCCTGTATTTAGGCAAGACAGTATGTGTCTTGATTATCCCCAATAATTTTCTTTCTACAATTGAAACTGTCAAAGTCAATTAGGTATCACGTAATTGTTTTAATCTTTACACAGAAATATTTTTTCCTTGCCATCCTGTAATTTCACAAGAACTTCAGAGACTGACTAAATGATTTCAGAATTTCTGCCAAATTGTGTTTAATAATAACAACAAAAATAAATAGCATTAGTCCTAAAGCCATGCAGGAGCAGGTTCAGGCAGAGAATAAAACATGACATGTGTGAACTGGCTGATGAACATGGTTCCCACAACAGCACCTCATTGTCAGCAATGGTAAAACCTGAGAGAGACCTTGGCAAGTGAGCCTTCACTGAGTTTTGATCTTCGATGCTGTGTTGACTGTGATGTAATCTTTACTATACTGTGTGATGTGAAGTGCAGTTTGTTTTTAGAAACCACTGCCAAAGACTGACAGGTACTTATTGCAGTGGCACCCCATGATCTGAACATCATATTATTCTGTATTTGCTCACCCTTCCATGAATAACTTACCCTATAGAGATGATATGTTTGGACTTAGTTGAACTCATTATATCACCCCAGGTTAGTAAGCGTGTCTAGGAAGGTTGGAAGAGCATTGCTGTGTCTCTAGGATAGTAAACTATGTTTTGGGTCTTCACTTAGCTCTTACTGCATGTGATGGCCAAAGCACTTCAGTTTAGCAATGAAATATTCAAAACACAGCATTCCCAAGTTTGTTCTGAGGTATTTTCACTTAAGGCCAACCAATTATAATGGATTCTCTGGGTTGTAAGAAATTTTATATGTAATTTTGTTTGTAATACTGAGAACTATAAAAACAAGTTGTTTTTGCAAAAACATGCAGGATTAAACTTATCAAAGCCAGAGCAGCAGATTGTTCATGTTCCACCATAAGAACTATTTCCTCAAGAAAATTTCCTTAAGAGTATCAGAGAAATTACATTTGGGGAACATTTTATTTTATTTTGTCCTCACTGGAGGACATGCTCATTGGATAGAGGGGAAGGGAGGGAGGAAGGGAGGAGGAGAAACATCAATACGAGAGAGAAACATTGATTGGTTGTCTCCTGTATGCACCCCGACCAGGGACTGAACCCACAATCTGGGCATGAGACCTGATTGGGAATTGAACCTGTGACCTTTCAGTTCATGGGACTATGCTCCAACCAACTGAGCCACATCAGCCAGGACTTGGGGGCATTTTAATATAAAACCTCTGGGACAATCATGAGTGGTTGGTCACTCCAAATTTCACAGATTTTCGTGATTTAGATTGCATTTAACTTCAGTATTTAATTTATATCACTGCACAAAGATATTAGAAGTTAACAGGGGAAGAGAGGAAAGGAGTCATTTAGGAGAATGACTCATTATCTAGGAGGAGGGAAAGAGCTGGGAAAGGAGGGGATCAGGAGTAGTCTGGGAGGGGGCTTCAAAGAATGCAGAGGACAGATACATTTGCCCTGATCATATTTCTACAGAGGACAGTAAGCTCTATGCTAGTAAAAAAAAAAATCTGACATCCATGTTTTCTTGGGTTAGTGTTACATTTCAAAATCACTTGGGTTTAATGTTTTCAGATGGAACAAGCACTCCAGTGCTACACATTTCAGCATTTCTGTAGCCTCATGCCTGGGCCCTGAGGTTCTTGAGTTCAAGAGTTGAAATCTACACATGGTTTCTCTATATAAAGCTCATTGTTTGATGTGGTGTTGGAGATTCAGACAGTAATTGAGCTCCCCATGAAAAATGCTGAAATTAAAGTGAACCTAAAAATGTATAATGATATCTAAGAATTCATCCTAAGCTTCTGCAGGTAAATAAAGAGAATTAGAAAATGCATAACTATAGTAGTCACCTTCATGCAGACCCTTGATGAATCGCTTATAACATTCGGCCACATACTTCTGTTCTCTTGGTAGTCCTGAATCAGAGTCCACCCCATCTATGGTTCACCTTTCATCCAACCAGGTTTTTCCTCAGCTATTTCACCTCCCTGTCATAAGTATTTCCTATAATATAAATGCATATGTTTTAAATTATAAAATACAAGCCAAATTTCAAATAAATTCTAGAAAAAGTTTGGCAGGTGGAAATAGCATCCTGGTGATTCAAGATTGTACATTTATACACACACAAAACCCACATTTATAAGAAAAAAGACTTGGGGAAGGGACCATGTGTTTGGTTTATTTTTCAAAATCTCTATCACCTAGTTCTAGAGTTCAATAGACAATTTAAATTTCTTGAATGAAAAAATGAATGCCTAAGTACTCTTAATTCTTAAAATCCTATGGTAATATGATCTCACCTATAAGTGGAATACAATGAATGAAACAAACAAATGAGCAAAATAGAACCAGAAACATGGAAATAAGGAACAAACTGACAGTGACCAGAGGGGAAGGATAAGAGGGAAAATGGAGGAAAAATTAGGAAGTTTCTAGTCAAGGAACATGTGTGAAGGACCCATGGTAATCGACAACAGGGTGGGAACTGACTGAGGGAGTGGGGGTTGATACATGGGGTAGGGAAGAGCATAGGGAAAAAGTTGGGACAGTTGTAATTGAACAATAAAAAAATAAAAAATATTCTAAATTAAAAAATACTTAAAATCCTACATTCAGGATTTAATCTCTTTTAGTTTATGACTTTGGTTTATTCTTAAGAAAATTCCCCTAAGAGTGCTAACATTAGAGATCTTATAATTTTTCTAGAACTTGGAGATGAAAGATTAAATTTGGAGGGATTAGACACTGCTGTTGGGGGTAAGAAAAAAGGATTAGGAAAAAAAGAATAAAGACAGGTTACCATATATGCTCCATTTGTACTGAGTGAGTGAATAATGAACGAAAATGTAAAAGAATATGCATCTATACCAAATCCTGACTGATTTTCATTCTGGAGTCATTACAGCCCATCTGCCTAACATAGAGCAAAAGAAGCCACCTTCATGGCCAGATGACTTCTAAATTAACAAAAACTGCCACTTTGCCACTTTCACTGGTTTGGAGGGGAAATGATATCCAGCCAGGTGCTATGAAAGATGATTTGTCTGATCCACTATATTTCAGATTCATTCCCAGCTGGGTATGTGTACCTTCTGGGAAAGACAGTTTCTTCTTTGCTTTAACTTCTAGAACTGACATATGTTTCTTCAAGGGATGGAGAGTTGAGCTTTTAGTTTATTAAAATGAAAAGAAATCCATTCATATCTCCCAGATATTTCTAATATTGGCATTTATTATATACAAAGCATTGTCTTATTGCAATCAGTCTTTTTAAGAAAGCCATGCATTGTTCTCTGTGTGTCCCCCTCACACCCATTCCACCTATAAGTGGAATACAATGAATAATTGCCCCCTACTGAGGGCAAGGTAAGATCATACTGTTTCATCCACACAGTTCTGCAAACATTCAGGATCTCCATCATATCAAATCCAGTGGAATATTTTTCAATCTTTGTACTTGATTTCCCAGCAACACAACACTTAACCAATTTCCAAATCTTCAGGAATGATTGTCCCTTATCTGCTGAGATAGTACGATCTGCTAATCTTCCATCTGTCTGATCACTCTTCATTTTGCTTTACATACTCATTCTCTTCTGGCCACTAAATGTTCAAATTCCTCATATCCTCATGGCTCAGTACTAGGCATTTTTTATTTCTTTATAGCTACTTGTTTTTTGGTACCTAACTATATAGTCTTGTTTCTCAAGTTTAAAAAAAAAAAAAAAAGGGGGTGAATTATATAATATGCAAACTATCTCTAAATAAAGCTCTTGTTTTTTTTTAAAGTTTTCTTCAATTTTAATGTGAAAAATAGGTTAGAATATACACAAAGAGATTCAGAGAAACCAGTTAGGAGGCGATCATATAGATTAAGATGTTACATTCAATATAAACATTTTTACACAGATATGTATCTCCTTTTTCTTGAGTTTATACCTAAGAGTGCAATTGTTGGGTCATATAGTAACTCTATGTTTAATATTTAAGAAATTGCTAAAATATTTTTAAATGACTTCAAGAGTACATCCAATCTTTCACAACTTTACCAACTTATTAAGTTTTTTAAAAAAATTATATGTATCCATCTGCAATCCCATCAACAGTGCACTAGAGTCCCCTTTTCTCCACAACCTCTCCAACACTTGCTGTTTGTTGCTTTGTTTATGAAGGCCATTCTGACTGGGGTCAAGTGGTATCTCATTGTAGTTTTAAAGAAAACTAAAAATGGACATACCTTTTGACCCAGCAATTCCACTGCTGGGATTATATCCTAAGAACCCTGAAACACCAATCCAAAAGAATCTATGCACCCCTATGTTCATAGCAGCACAATTTACAATAGCCAAGTGCTGGAAGCAACCTAGGTGCCCATCAGTTAATGAATGGATCAAAAAACTGTGGTACATTTACACAATGGAATTCTATGCAGCAGAAAGAAAGAGGGAGCTCCTACCCTTTGCGACAGCATGGAAGGAATTGGAGACTATCATGCTAAGCGAAATAAGCCAGGCAGTGAAAGACAAATACCATATGATCTCACCTTTAACAGGAAGCTAATCAACAAAACAAACAAACAAGCATAATATAAACAAAGACACTGAATTTGAGAACAGTCTGACAGTGTCCAGAGGGGGAGGGGAGGGAATTTCAGGGAAAAAGGGGAACGGTTTAGAGCAACAAGTATAAAGGACTCATGGACAAAAACTATGGGGGGTGGAAATGGGAGGAAGGTGGGGAGGGCTGGGGTGGTGGGCTGGGGCGGGGTAAAAGACAGAAAACTGTACAATATCAACAAAAATAAAAAAAAATTAAAAAAATGCACTACTATAAAAAAAATTATATGTATCCTAGTAAGTGTACAGTGGTAGTTCACTTACCAGTGAATTATCTAATAAGTGTATGGTGGTAGTTACTGTGGTTTTGAATTGAAAATTACTGATATTGACATTTTATATATCTTCTTTGGAGAAACGCCTATTTAAATCCTTTGCTAGGGAATCTGAAATGATGGAGGAGGAAGTGCAAGCTACATTAACCTGCTCCAGGGACCAGTCTGGAATTACAACTAAACTATAGAGAAGTCATCCTGAATACCCAACTGAACACTAGCTGGAGAGAAAACTTATAATCATGGACAGACAGAAGAAAGAACTTCACCACAATATGACTAGTAGAGAGGGTGGAGAAGATACAAGAGGGCTGGATGAGTTCCTACCTGAGGTATTAGAGGAATATTTCAGTGGCTGGGAGGTTCCCTCTGAGAGGTATGAAGTATAAATACCAAGCTGGGCTTCCCAGTCTATAGCATAAGAGCTGGAAAGAAACCAAGATAGCATCCAACTATGAAAAGCAGCAGGGGTTCTTCAGCTAGGGAGAGATGGCTCAAGACACAAATAGCCTATTAAAGAGTCAAAGCACAAAATTTCATTTGCAGCAACTTACCCTGAGTGGTGGCAAAGTGAGGGCAGAGAGGACTAGAGACACTTAAGAAGAGTCTTGTATTGATGGCTCTGGGAACAGAACTGAGGGAACAGCTTCCAGGATCCCTGTGCTGAATCAGTCCCCACACTGCAGGAGCCATCTCTCTCAGGCTGAGCACTCCTCTCTGAATGGCACCAGCCTGAGAGAGAAATCAATAGCCCCACCTGCAAGAATTACTCCACCCTGAGAGAGATAACATGGAGGGTTAACAGTGAGGAAGGGAAGGAGGGAGAATGGGGGGAAGGTACAGGGAATAAGAAACATAAATGGTAGGTACAAAACAGGGGGCAATTAAGAATAGCATGATAAATGGAGAAGCCAAAGAACTTATATGTATGACCCATGGACATGAACTAAGCGAGTGTTGCGGACCGTTCAGCCTGGTTTCAGGAGTTGTAACCTTCACCCCATGGTGGGCTGTGTAAGAGCCCAAGGGACCCACTTCATCTGGGTCTGTTCTGTCACAAGGATGTGACCTATTAAGGAGACAAAGCTTATCTCCCTGGCAGGAGTGCTGCTTCTGCCTCTCTGGCCTCATAGCTTGGTTGGCAGTCAATGACGGGTAAGACTCCTCATGGGAGGGGCAACCTAAGCCAGACTCGACCACTTGGAAGGCCTCACGGAAGGACTCGGGGGGTTGCAGCAAAGAGGATGTGATGGACCCTCGCCCCCCAGCTATTCTGACATAGCCCAAGTCCTCATTTCCATCTGGGAGATGTCTCCTGCTTCCTAATTGCCTTAAAGCCTGAAACTGTGGGGGTGAGCGGTGCAGTCCTGTCCTGGCCAGAACGGCTCCTTGGGTGATTGGCATAAGAAAGAATTCCTAAAGTCCTGTGAAACCTGCTTTGCTAAGAGTGCTCTTTCTGAGGTGACAAGTGTCCCAGGAGGAAATGAGCATGTCTCCCAAAGTCTGGCAACCCCCCTTCCTGACAAACACTGGCTCCGATTAAGCCCTCAGATTTCTTTGACATGTTAAACTTGTATTCCGGTGTATTGGAGCCCAATAAAAGCCTAGTGAGGAAGGGGCTCTGGGTCATTCTCCTCTGAGAGTTTGACCCCTTTCCTCCCCAAGCACAAGATGTCTTGGTAGTTTTTACTTTCATCCGTGACGGAGGGATGGGGCTCTGCGGGCGGAGCCCCCCCACATCTGGCGCCCAGGCCAGGGTCCCCAGCAAGCGAGGGCAATGCTTGTGGGAGGAGGGGTACAAGGCAGATGGGAATAAAAGGGAGAAAAAAGTGGGACAACTGTAATAGCATAATCAATAAAATATATTTTAAAAAGAAGTACAAACTGGGAGTAACAAAATAGTCACAGGGATTAAAGCATTGAAAATATAGTTGATTATGTTGTAACAACTATAATACAAGAAAGGTATTGGAAATATTGAGATACCACTTTGTGAAGTATATGATTACCTACTATGCTGTAACCTACAATTAATACACTATAATATTGAATGCAAACTGTAATGAAAAAATTTTTTAATTTACACAAAAAAATTATTCTGCCCTACCCTGTGGTGTTTAAGCCTGACTGCTGATTATAGATTGATTATATTAACAACTGATCCCTTTTCCAGCTGATTAGCTTAACATCTAAGGTGGTACATACAAAGCAGCAGCCAAAATGGGAAGAAAAAGAAACAGGCCCCTAATGTGCAAAGAAAAGGGCAGCTGGGACAGAAGGGTGAACAGCAAGGTGGTGGCTGGAGGACTGGGCAGTCCCGCATTTGCATGTGGATAAACTGGGAGGAAAAACTGGGGAGTGAGATAGACAAAGCAACCCAGGGTTCCAGTGCAGGGAAATAAAGCCTCAAAACCTCTGGCCATGAAAAGCTATGGGGGTTGCAGCAGTGGGAGAAACTCCCAGCATCACAAGAGAGTTCACCGAACAGACACATGGGGTTCTAGAATGTATACAAGCCCACCCAACCAGGAACCAGCACCAGAAGAGCTCAATTTGCTTGTAAGTAGTGGTGGAAGTGATTGAAAGCTGACTGAGAGAAACAAGCAAGTGGCATTATTTCCTCTCGGACCACTACCCACATATACCTGCATAATGCAGCAAGGTGGGTTGCCCTGCCCTGGCGAATACCTACAGCTCCACCCCTTGCAATGTAGCAAGCATGCTAAGACAAAAAAATATGGCCCAAATGAAAGAACAGATCAAAGCTCCAAAAATATTACTAAGCTATGAAGAGATAGCTAACTTATCAGATAAAGAGTTCAAACCACTGTCAATCAGGATTCTCACAGAAATGGTTGACTATGGTTGCAAAATAGAACAAACTGTGAAGGCGATCAAAGTGAAATTATGCAAAAGATACAGGGAACAAACAGTGAAGAGAAGGAAACTGGGACTCACATCAATGATTTGGAACAGAAGGAAGAAATAAACATTCAACTGGAACAGAATAAAGAAACAAGAATTTTAAAAAAAATGAGGAGAGGCTTAGGAACCCCCAAGACTACTTTCAATGTTTCAACATTCAAAGCATGGGGGTACCAGGAGGAGAAGAGGAAGAGCAAGAAACTGAAAACTTATTTGAAAAAAACAATGGAGAATTTTCCCAACCTGGCAGAGGAAATAAACTTCCAAGAAGTCCAGAAAGCTCAGAGAGTCCCAAAGAAGTTAGACCCAAGGAAGCACACACCAAAGGTCATCATAATTACATTACCCAACATCAAAGAGAAAGAGAGAACTTAAAAGCAACAAGAGAAAAGAAGACAGTTACCTACAAAGGAGTTCTCATAAGACTGTCAGCTGATTTCTCAAAAGAAACCTTTCAGGCAAGAAGGGGCTGGAAAGAAGTATTCAAAGTCATGAAAAGCAGGGCCCTACCTCCCAGATTACTCTATCTAGCAAAGCTATCATTTAGAATGGAAGGACAGATAAAGTGCTTCCCAGACAAGGTCAAGTTAAAGCAGTTCATCATCACCAAGCCCTTACTATATTAAATGTTAAAGGGACTTACCTAAGAAAAAGAAGATGATCAAAAATACTAACAGTAAAATGACAACAAACTCACAACTGTCAACAACCGAACCTAAAACAAAACCAAAAATGAACAAAGCAAACAACAGAACAGGAACAGAATCACAGAAATGGAGATCACATGGAGGGTTATCAGAGGAGAGGAAGGGGAAGAAGGGGGGAGTGGTACAGTGAATAAGAAGCATAAATAGTAGGTACAAATAGACAGGGGGAGGTTAAGAACAGTATGGGAAATGGAGAAGTCAAGGAAGTTATATGTATGACCCATGGACATGAACTAAGGGAGGAATGCTGGTGGAAGTTCAAGGTGCAGGTCAGAGGGGGATAAAAGGGAAAAAACATGGGACAACTGTAATAGCACCATAAACAAAATTTATTTAAAAAAAAGAAATAGACCCTAAATAAATAACAAGAATATTTTCCAGAAGAACTAGCTGAAATGGAGAAAAAGAATTTATCAGAGAATTCAGAGTAATATAAGGATACTCAACAGCATGCAAGAAGACATAAAAACCATAAAAAAGGATGTCAGAAATAAACAATGCATATTTAAGATAAATAATACACTGGAAGAAACAATCAGTAGATTAGATGAAGCAGAGGTTTAAATCAGTGTTTTGGAAGACAAGGTCAGAAAAACAATCAAGCACAACAGCAAAAATTTAAAAAATCAATAAATTGAGGAAAGCTTAAGAAACATCTTGGAAAACATGAAGTATAAAAACATCCACATCATGGGAATAGCAGAAGGGGAAAAGACTGAGCAGGGGATCAAGAAACTATTTAAAGAAATAATGACTGGAATCTTTCCTAATCTGGTGGAAGAAGAAGACACACAAGTCTAGGAAGCTCAGGTTCCCAAACAAGTTGGAACTAAAGAGGCCTGCACTGAGACACATCATAATTCAAGTGACAAGGCTTACAACAAGGAGAAGATCTAAAAGTCACAAGAGAGAAGCAGGTAGTATCATACAAGGAAGCACAAATTGGACTGTCATGGGATTACTCAACGAAAACTTTTCAGGCCAGAAGGGAGTGGTGTGAGATATTTAAGATGATGAAAAGCAAGGACATACAACCAAGGCTACTTTACCAACGTAGGTTATCATTTAAAATTGAAAGAGAAATAAGGAGCTTCCCAGGCAAGAAAAACCTAAGGAGCTTGTTAACGAGTGCTGCAAAAAATATGAAAGGACAAGAAGAAGAGGAGAAGAAGAAAGAAGAAGAAGAAGAAGAAGAAGGGGAGGAAGAAGAAGAAGAAAGAAGAAGAGGAAGAGGAGGAAGAAGAAGAAGAAGAGGAAGAGGAAGAAGAAGAAGCACAAGAAGAAGAGGAAGAAGAAGAAGAAGAAGACGCACAAGAAGAAGAGGAAGAAGAAGCACAATGAGAAGAGGAAGAAGAAGGAGGAGGAGGAGGAGACAGGAGAAAAACAGAGGAAAACAGTCTAACAATAAAATGGCACTGCAAACATATCAATAATCACCTTAAGTGTAAATGGCTTAAATGCTCCAACTAAAAGACAGAGTGTAGATGAATGGATAGGAAAACAAGACCCGTATATATACGCTGCTTCCAAAAGACCCATCTCAGATCAAAAGATACACACAGACTAAAATGGAAGGGTTGGAAAATTATATTTCATGCAAGTGGAAAAAAATAAAAGCTGGAGTAACAGTACTTCTATCTGACAAAGTAGACTTTAAAACCAAATCTAGCTCTTCCGGACAAGATGGAGGCATAGGCGGACACACTGTGCCTCCTCTCACAACCAAAATTAAGGACAACAAATATTTAGAAACAAGAAAACAACCAGAACTGATAGAAAATTGAACTGGACGGAAGTCCAACAACCATTCATCCAGACCGGTAAGAGAGGCGGAGTCGCGGCAGGAGAAAGTGGAGGTGCGGACCCAGGAACGCAAGCAGCAGTGGCTGGCAGTTCCCAGGTGCACAGGCGGCAGCTGGCAGTCCCCGGGCCCACAGGCAGCAGCTGGCGGACCCCGGGCACAGGGGGGCAACTGTGCAGACCCAGTGAGGCCGCACAAGGCGGCTGGCTGACCAGGTGGTCTCACATTCACGCACACAGACGGTCCAGGCAGAGGGGAAGTGGTGGAAGGGACTGAATCCAGGAGAGAGAGGAGCAGGCGCCATTGTTCCCTCTCAGACCCCGCCCCCACATACAGCGTCACAACCCAGCGACTGGGCTGCTCCACTCTTCACTACCTAACAGCATGCTCGTGTGCGCAGATAATCCAGGTGAAGGGGAAGCAGTGGAAAGGGCCGGAGTCCAGGAGAGAGCGGAGCAGGCACCATTGCTCTTTCTCAGACCCCGCCCCCACATATAGCGTCATAACCTGGCGACTGGGCTGCCCCGCCCTGAGGAACACCTAAGGCTCCACCCCTCACTACGTAATAGCCGAGACCAGACTAAAACCAAAACAACAACAACAACAAAAAAAAACCACCAAAAACAGCTCAAACCGGAAAACAAATGAAAGCCCCAGAGCCAATTCCTCTAAGCAGTGAAGAGATAGCCAACCTGTCAGATGCACAGTTCAAAGCACTGGTCATCAAAATGCTCACAGAATTGGTTGATTTTGCTCACAAACTAGATGAAAAAATGCAGGCTACAATACGTGAAATGAAGGAAGATGCATGGGGAACCAATAGAGATGGAAGGAAAACTGGGACTCAAATCAATGGAGTGGACCAGAAGGAAGAAACTAACAACCAAACAGAAAACGAGGAAGAAACAAGAATTCAAAAGAATGAGGAGAGGCTTAGGAACCTCCGGGACATCGTTAAACATCCCAACATTCGAATTATAGGGGTCCCAGAAGGGAAAGAAGAAGAGCAACACGTGGAAAACTTATTTGAACAAATAATAAAGGAGAACTTCCCCAATCCGGCAAAGGAAATAGACTACCAGGATGTCCAGGAAGCTCAGAGAGTCCCAAAGAAGTTGGACCCCAGGAGGAACACACCAAGGCACATAATAATTACATTAGCCAAGATTAAAATGAAGGAAAGAATTCTAGAAGCAGCAAGGGATAAGGGGACAGTCACCTACCAGGGAGTTCCCATCAGACTGTCAGCTGATTTCTCAAAAGAGACCTTCCAGGCAAGAAGGGGCTGGAAAGAAATATTTGAAATCTTGAAAAGCAGGGACCTACATCCAAAATTGCTCTATCCAGCAAAGCTGTCATTTAGAATGGAAGGGCAGATAAAGTGCTTCTCAGATAAGGTCAAGTTCAAGGAGTTCATCATCACCAAGCCCTTATTATATGAAATGTTAAAGGAACTTATCTAAGAAAAAGAACATAAAACTATGACAGTGAAAAGACAGCAAACTCATAGTTATCAAGAACCACACCTAAAACAAAAGCAAACTAAGCAAACAGCTAGAACAGGAACAGAACCACAGAAATGGAGATCATATGGAGGGTTAGCAACAGGGGCATGGGAGGAGGAGAGAGGGGGAAAAGGTACGGAGAATCAGTAGCATAGATAATAGGAAAAAAATAGACAGGGGGAGGGCAAGAATAGTATGGGAAATGTAGAAGCTAGAAAACTTATGACACATGGACATGAACTAAAGGGGGGAATGTGGGTGGGAGAGGGTGTGTAGGGTGGAGGGGAATGATGGGGGAGAAATGGGACAACTGTAATAGCATAATCAATAAAATATATTAAAAAAAAATCTATAGTAAGAGACAAAGAAAGACACTACATAATGGTAAAGGGAACAATCCAACCAGAGGACATAACCCCAATAAAACATGCAACCAACATAGGAGCGCCTAAACATGTACAGCAAAGTTTGATGGACATAAAAGGAGAGTTTGACAGAAACACAGTCATAATTCGAGATTCAAATACCCCATTAACTTCAATGCATACATCTTCCAGGCAAAAAATCAATAAGGAGACAGAGGCTTTAAACAACATACTAGATCAAATGGACTTAATTGATATCTTCAGGACATTTCACACCAAAGCAGCAGAGTATACATACTTTTCAAAGGAACATAAAATGTTTTCTAAGATTGAAAACATGCTAGGACACAAAATATGTCTCAATAAATTAAAAAATATTTAAATTATAGGAAGTATCATCTCTAACCACAATGTGATTACAAGAACACTGAGAAACAAGCAAAGATATGGGAGCTAAATAGCATGTTATTAAACAATGAATGGATCAATGATGAGATCAAAGAAGAAATAAAAAGATACTTTGAAATAAATGAAAATGAAAACACACAATCCAAAATCTGTGGGACACTGGCAAAGCAATACTAAGAGACAAATTCATAGCATTACATGCCTATCCAAAAAAGCAAGAAAAAGCTCAGATAAACAATCTAATTTCATGTTTATGGGAACTTGAAAAAGAACAAACAGAGCTCAAAGTAAGTAGAAGGAAGGAAATAACAAAGATCAGAGCAGAAATAGTCAAAATAGAGCCTAAAAATGACACAAAAGGTAAATGAATCCAAAAGCTTGTTTTTGGAAAAAATAAACAAAATCATCAAGAGGAGAAGAGAAAAAAGCCAAATAAATAAAATCAGAAATGAAAGATGAGAAATAAAAGCTGGTAAAATATGATCTCACCTATAAGTGGAACTTAATCAACAAAACAAACAAGCAAAATATAACCAGAGACATTGAAATTAAGAACAAACTGACAGTAACCAGAGGGGAGGAGGGTGGGAATAATGGGGAGCAAAGGGGGCAGGGTTTTCAGGAACATGTATAAAGGACACATGGAAAAAACCAAAGGGGAAGTAGGATGAGGGGTGGGAAGTGGGGATGGCTGGGGTGGGGGTGGGGATGGCTGAGTGGGGAGAGGAATGGAGACAACTGTACTTGAACAACAATAAAAAATAAAATAAAATGTAATAATTCAGACTAGTAAAATAAACTGATACTAAAGAAATACAAAGGATTGTCAAAAAATATTATGAACAATTATATACCAAAAAAGTGGACAACCTGGATGAAGTGGATAAATTCCTAGAAACATACAATCTTCCAAAAATGAATCAGATGAGTCAGAAAAATAAGCAGAAAGATTACACCTAGTGAAAACTAAGTGGTAATCAAAAAACTACCAACAAACAAAAAGCCCTGGACCAGAACCTCACAGGTGAATTTTTTTTTTATATATGAGCTACTTCTTTTATATTTTTTAAGATTTTTATTTATTTATCTTTAGAGGGGAAGGGTAGGAGAGAGGAGAGAGGGAGAGAAATATCAATGTGTGGTTGCCTCTTATGTGTCCCATGCTGGGAACTGGCCTGCAACCCAGGTATGTGCCCTGACTGGGAATCGAACCGCGATTTCACAGGTGAATTTTATCAAACATTCCAAGAAGAAACAGCACCTCTCCTTCTCAAACTATTTCATAAGTAATTCACTAATTCAAGAGTAGTGAAGGCTCTCGAACTCATTTTATGAGTCCAGCACATTCCTAATTCCAAAACCAAATAAAGACACTACAATAAAAGAAAATTATAGACCAATATAACTCGTGAAAATAGATACTAAAATTCTAAAAAATATTAGCAAACCAAATACAGCAATGCACTAAAAAGATCAAACACCATGACCAAGTGGAATTCATTCTGAGAATGCAAGGATGTCAATATTTGCAAATAATAAATTTGATTCATCACATAAACAAAATGAAGGATAAAAACCACATGGTTATATCAATAGATGCAGACAAATCTTTTGATAATATAATACCCTGCATCCATTTATGATAAAAACACTCAGCAAAGTGAGAATAGAGGGAACATATGTAAACATAATAAAAACCATATATAACAAACCCACTGGCAGCATCATATTCAACCAAAAACTACAAGCATTCCCTTTAAGATCAGGAACAAGATAGGGATGTCCAATTTCACTTTTATTATTCAACATAGTACTGGAAGTCCTAGCCATCACAATCACACAAAAAGAAGAAATAAAAGGCATTCAAACTGGAAAGCAGGATGTAAAAATCTTTTTATTTGCAGATCACATGATACTGTACATAGAGAAGCCGAAATATTCCACTAAGAAACTAACAGAACTGATAAGTGAATTCAGCAAAGTAGCAGGTTACAAAATGAATATTCAGAAATCAGTTGCATTTTTGTATGCCAATACGAACTAACAAAAAGGGAAATTAAGAAAACAATCCCACTTACAATTGCTTCAAAAAGAATAAAATACCTGGGAATAAACCTAACCAAGATGTGTAAGACCTGTACTTGGAAAATTATAAGATGCTTAGGAAATAAACTGAAGAAGATACAAATAAGTGGAAGCACATACCATGTTCATGGGTAGGAAGAATTAATATCATTAAAATGTCCATACTACCCAAAGTAATCTATAGATTCAATATAATTCCTATCAAGATTCAAATGATGTATTTCACAAAACTAAAACAAATATTTCAAAAATTTATATGGAACTACAAAAGGCCCCGCATAGAAACAGCGATCCTGAGAAAGAAGAACGAAGTTGGACAAATCATACTAATATCAAAATATATTATAAAGCTATATTAATCAAACCCCCAGTAATGGTATAAAAACAGACACATAGATCAATTGAATAGAATAGAGAGCCCAGAAATAAATAAATCCTTTGTAATCAATTAATATTCAGCAGAGAAAGCAAGTACATATCATGGGCTAAAGATATTTTATTCAATATACCACATTGGGATGATTAGATAGATACTTGCAAAATTATTAAACTAGACCAATTTCTTATACCACACACAAGAATAAATTCAAAATGGATCAAAGACTTAAATATTAGACATGAAACTATAAAAAACCTAGAAGAAAACATAGGCAGGAAAATATCAGACATTGCTGACAAAAATATTTTATCGGATATACCTCCACGGACAAGGTAAACAAAAGAAAAAATAAACAAATGGACATAAAATGATGCTAATTCTTCCAATCTGTGAACACAGTGTATGCTTTCATTTATTTGTGTCTTCTGTAATTTCTTTCTTCAGTGTTGTGTAGTTTCCTGAATACAGGTCTTTTACCTCCTTAGATAAGTTTATTCCTAAGTATTTTATATTTCTTGTTGTGATTGTAAAATGAGTTTTTTTTCTGTTGGAAACCACTCTGTGTGTGGTTTCCAAGATTGCAGCCCCATGAGAGCAAGCCCTGAAAGGGGCTAGTAAGTCTCTCTAAGAAAACAGGTAAAAATGCAGGTGGCCAGCTTGACTCAATGCTAATACCAAGGGTTCCCATGGGAACCAGGCCTGACCAAGACATTGTATCCTTTGAAGCTTGCTCTGCTTTGTTTTGTATAGCCCTAGTAATATAAACAGGATGTTTAAGTTCAAGGCACAAGGAGTAAACTCCTTATCTCATGAAATATGCCTTAAAGACCTTCTGATTAACAGACCCTGACCTATAACAAATCTTTGTGTTCCTTCAATTGTTATCAATAGATAATACCTGTTTTTGCATGACTATAGCCTCTTTGACATTGTTTGACAAGCTATGCATGTACACAACTACATATACCATTCCCAGTAACAGACATTTGGGAAAAGGGCTCGGGGGGTTCTCCACTACAAAGAATTGCCACCCCCTTTCCAGAACAACAGATTGTGTCCAGGATGAGTTATTTACCATCCACAGTGGAAAGGAGGATTCCGCTGGATGGAGTTCTTCCCACATTTGTCCTAAATTCTGTTTCTGATATTTCTTTGTTGGTGTACAAAAATGCATTTGATATCCGAATGTTGACTTTTTATCCAACTATATTGCCAAATTCATTTCATAGGTTAAGGAGTTTTTTGGTGGAGTCTATTTAGTTTTGTAGGTATGCAATTATGTCATCTGCAAACAGTGACAGCTTTACTACTTTCTTTCACATTTTGATGCCTTTTATTTCTTTTTCTTATCTGATCACTGTGGCTAGGACTTCCAATACTATGTTGAATAGAAGTGGTGAAAGCGTACATTCTTGTCTTGTTCCTGATCTTAGTGGGAAAGCTCTAAGTTTTTGTGCATTGAGTATGATTTCATTGTAGGTCTCTCATATATGGCCTTTATTATGTTGAGGAATGCTCCCTCTATTCCCACTTTGCTGAGTGTTTTTTATCATAAATGGGTGCTGTACCTTATCAAATGCTTTTTCCACATCTATTGATATGATCATATGATTTTTGTCTTTTGTTTTGTTTATGTGGTGAATTATGTTTATTGATTTAAGAATGTTGTACCTTCCTTGCATCCCTGGGATGAATCCCACTTGATCATGGTGTATGATCTTTTTAACGTATCACTGCATGTTGTTTGACAGTATTTTGTTGAGGATTTTAGCATCTATATTCATCAGTGATATTAGCCTGAAGTTTTCTTTCTTTGTTATATCTTTATCTGGTTTTGGGACTGGGATGATGCCCTCTCATAAAAAGAGTTTGGGAGTCTTCCATCTTCTTGAATTTTTTGAAATATTCTGTAGAGGACAGGTGTTAGTTGTCCCTTAAATGCTTTGTAAATTCTCCTGTGAAACCATCTGATTGAGGACTTTTTGATTAGTGTTTCAATTTCATCAGGTTTTATTGGTCTGTACAGGCGTTCTGATTCTTCTTTATTGAGATTGGGAAGATTATATTTTTCTAGAAATTTGTCCATTTCAACTAGGTTTTCAAATATCTTCACATATAGTTCTTCGCAGTAATTTCTTACAATCCTTTGTATTTCTGTGGTATCAGTTGTAATCTCCTCTCTTTCATTTCTGATTGTGTTTATTTGGGGCCTTTATCTTTTATTCTCGAGGAGTCTCCTTAAAGGCTTGTTGATTTTGTTTATCTTTTCAAAGAGCCACGTCCTGGATCATTGATCCTTAGAATTGTGCTTTTGGTCTCTATGTCATTTAATTCTTCTCTGATCTTGGTTATTTCCTTCCTTCTTCTTGCTCTGGGTTGTCTTTGTTGTTCCTTGAGTTTTTGTGGGCATAGAACCGTATAGGTAGTTTATTTAAAATGTTTCTATCTTTTTAGATAAGCCTATATAGCTATGAAATTCCTTCTCAGGATGGCCTTCACTATGACCCATTAGTTTTGGATTTTTGTGAGTTCATTTTTGTTTGTTTTCTGAAATTGATTTCTTCCCTAATTTCATTCCTGACCCATTCACTGTTTAATAGCATGCTATTCAATCTCCACAATTTTGAGGGTTTGGGGTTTTTTTTTTCATTTTTTTAATATATTTTATTGATTATGCTATTACAGTTCTCCCTTTACTCCCCCATTATTCCCCTCCACCCTGCACACCCTCTCCCACCCACATTCCCCCCCTTTAGTTCATGTCCATGTGCCATAAGTTCTTTAGCTTCCACATTTCCCACACTATTCTTGCCCTCCCCCTGTCTATTTTCTACCCACCGTCTATGCTACTTAGTCTCTGTACCTTTTCCCCCTCTCTCCTCCTCCCATGCCCCTGTTGCTAACACTCCATATGATCTCCATTTCTGTGGTTCTGTTCCTGTTCTAGCTGTGTGTTTGCTTAGTTTGCTTTTGTTTTAGGTGTGGTTCTTAATAGCTGTGAGTTTGCTGTCTTTTCATTGTCATATTTTTATCTTCTTTTTCTTAGATAAGTCCCTTTAACATTTCATATAATAAGGGCTTGGTGATGATGAACTCCTTGAACGTGACCTTATCCAAGAAGCGCTGTATCTGCCCTTCCATTCTAAATGACAGCTTTGCTGGATAGAGCAATTTTGGATGTAGGTCCCTGCTTTTCAAGATTTCAAATATTTCTTTCCAGCCCCTTCTTACCTGGAAGGTCTCTTTTGAGAAATCAGCTGACAGTCTGATGGGAACTCCCTGGTAGGTGACTGTCCCCTTATCCCTTGCTGCTTCTAGAATTCTCTCCTTCATTTTAATCTTGGCTAATGTAATTATTATGTGCCTTGGCGTGTTCCTCCTGGGGTCCAACTTCTTTGGGACTCTCTGAGCTTCCTGGACTTCCTGGAAGTCTATTTCCTTTGCCAGATTGGGGAAGTTCTCCTTTATTATTTGTTCAAATAAGTTTTCCACTTGTTGCTCTTCTTCTTCCCCTTCTGGTACTCCTATAATTCGGATGTTGGGACGTTTAATGATGTCTCGGAGGTTCCTAAGCCTCTCCTCATTCTTTTGAATTCTTGTTTCTTCCTTCTTTTCTGTTTGGTTGTTAGTTTCTTCCTTCTGGTCCACTCCATTGATTTGAGTCCCAGTTTTCTTCCCATCTCTATTGGTTCCCCATGCGTCTTCCTTCATTTCACGTATTGTAGCCTGCATTTTTTCATCTAATTTGTGAGCAAAATCAACCAATTCTGTGGGCATCTTGATGACCAGTGCTTTGAACTGTGCATCTGATAGGTTGGCTATTTCTTCACAGCTTAGAGGAATTGGCTCTGGGGCTTTCATTTGCTCTCTGGTTTGAGCCATTTTTGGTCATTTTTTGTTTTGTTTTGTTTTGGTTTTAGTCTGGTCTCGACTATTATGTAGTGAGGGGTGGAGCCTTAGGTGTTTCTCAGGGTGGGGCAGCCCAGTCGCTGGGTTGTGACGCTATAGGTGGGGCCAGGGTCCGAGAGGGAACAATGGCGCCTGCTCCGCTCTCTCCTGGACTCCGGTCCCTTCCGCTGCTTCCCCTTCGCCTGGATTATTTGTGCGTGTGCGAGCGTGCTGTTACGTATTGAGGAGTGGAGCCTCAGGTGCTCCCCAGTGTGGGGTCGCCCAGTCGGTGGGTTGTGACGCTTTATGTGAGGGCAGGGTCTGAGAGGGAACAATGGCACCTGCTCTGCTCTCTCCTGGATTCAGTCCCTTCTGCCAGTTCCCCTTTGCCTGGACCGTCTGCGCGCGCGAATGTGGGACCACCTGGTCAGCCAGCCACCTTGTGCGCCCTCACTGGGTCTGCACAGTTGCACCCCTGTGCCCCGCCAGCTGCGGCCTGTGGTCCTGGGGAACGCCAGCTGCCTCCTGTGCACCTGGGAACCGCCTGCTGCTACTGCTTGCATTCCGGGTCCACACCTCCACTTTCTCCTGCCGAGACTCCGCCCCCTTACCGGTCTGGATGAATGGTTGTTGGACTTCCATACAGTTCAATTTTCTATCAGTTTTGGTTGTTTTCTTGTTTCTAAATATTTGTTGTCCTTAATTTTGGTTGTGAGAGGAGGCACAGTGCATCTGCCTACGCCTGCATCTTGGCCAGAAGTCGGGTTTGGGGTTTTTTTCCTTGAGGTTAGTTTCTAGTGTCAGTCCCTTGTGGTCAGAAAAAATGCTTGATATGATTTCAGTTTTCTTGAATTTGTTGAAGCTTGTTTTGTGTCCTATCATGTGGTCTGTCTTTGAAAATGTTCCATGTGCATTTGAAAACCATGTGTATTTATTTCTTTGGGATGAAGGTCTCTATATATATTAGTTAGGTCCATTTGATCTAGGGCATTGTTCAATGCCACAATATCTTTGTCGATATTTTGTTGGGAATATCCATCCATTTTTGACAATGGGGTGTTAAAATCTCCTACGATAATTTTGTTGCTGTGAATATCTTTCTTGAAGTCCTCTAAGATTTTTTTTTATGTATTTGGGTGCTCCTATACTGGGTACATGTATACAGATGTACACACTGTGCGTGTATACAGTGATCCCTCATGTATCATGGGAGTTACATCCCAGAGACCCCAGAGATAGGTGAAAATCTACAAAGTAGCAGTGTTATATATATTTTACTATTTTTATAAATTTTAAGGCTTTATAAACCCTTCCCACACTCTTATTAACCTTTCCCACACTCTTATAAACACTTTGTATGCTCTTAAACACTTTCTATACTCTTAAACCTATGTAATTTTAACAACATATGAAATTCTATATGGGTACTCACCAGTGAAGTATACTACAACTTGAATGATGATCATGAATTATGTAGCTGTGCAGTACCGATGGCGATGAAGGTGATGACGATGAGATGAATGTACTGCACAGTCAAGAAGAGCATTACAGCTCTTCTGAAGCCACCACTTCATCAGGCGCTTCATCAGGTGGTGCAGTATCTTTGCCCCTGGCCGTAACTTCTATTTCCACTGAAGCCATAGGCATAACTGATCTCTTCATCCAAGTGATGAATGTAGTTATGGAGAGTTGCTGGTGCTGCTTTTTATCCTCAGAGGCAGCTTCCCCATGCAGAGAAATGCTCTTGAGTCCAAAGCGTCTCTGAAATTTGTCAAACCAGCCCTTGCTGGCACTGAACGGGGTTGGTCTGGTGGGAGAAGCACTGGACAGTCCTGTTTCTGCATCCTCATCTTCATCCTTGTCACCATCATGAACATCCATGTTTTCTGCAAAACTATCATAAAGTTTCTTGGCCTTCATCTGGATGGTGTTGATATCCAGTGATATATTCTTCTTCCTGTAGTTATTTATCCACAGGGCCAATGCAGACTCCATCCTCATAATGGCCTTATTGTGGGAAGTGACCACCCTCTTTGCAGTCTTGTTAAAAGTCATTGTTGCTGTAGACCTAATATTATTCTCATCTTTCTTTATGTAACGAACAGTAGATTCATGGATCCCATAATGGTGGCCTGCAGCCATGTAGCTTTTGCCTTCCTTTAACATGTCAAGAAGTTCCACCTTTTCTTTGATGGTAAGCACATTCCTCTTGTACTTGGGTTCACTGCCAGAAGCCTTAGAAGGTGCAGAATATTTGGGTGGCATCGTAGGGATTGAAATAAATTCAAACTTTTGAGAAAATTTCACAATAACACAACACCACAGAGTAACACTACTTGCAGTGATCAGACATCAATGTGAGGTGGACAAGGAGAGATGCCGAACATATGGGCACAATGCAGGAGAGCAAACAGACTCATGCTATGGTCACTGAGCCAATCAGCGCTGAGGATACAGAACACAGTGCTGTGGTTGGTCACCTTCTATTCCATCATCCGATAGTGTGCCATGTACAATCTCACATTGGCAAACTTGCACAAGAATTAGTGGCATACTGCATGTCCATGGTGTACAGTACGGTATTCATCCATGGATGACATACATACTTTATTTTATTTTGATTTAATATTCTTTTAATATATTTGAATAAATATTTTTATATTCTTTTAAAATTTTAGGCAAAAATAATTAAAATAATAAATATTATATAAATGCCTATATACCGCAAAATCCCGCGATATGGCAAAAACTCTGTGTTACAGAATTAGATATATTTATTTTTAAAAACCCGTGATACAGTGAAGCCATAATAAGTGAACAACAATATAGTGAGGGACGACTATATTTACTATGTTTATGTCTTCTTGATGGATTCTTCCTTTGAGTATTATGAAGTGACCTCCTGGGTCTCCCTTTATGGTTGTTTTCTGAAGTCCATTTTGTCCAATAAGAGTATTGCTATCCCAACTTTTTTTTTCCTGTCCACTTGCTTGGAATATTTGTTTCTAGCCCTTCACAATCAGTTTGTGTAGGTCTATTATTCTGAGGTGGGTCTCCTGTAGGCACCATATGTGTGAGTCATAGGTTTCTTATCCATTTTGCTATCCTGTGACTTTTGATTGGGGCATTTAATCCATTTATGCTTAAGGTTATTATTGATAGGTACTTATTCATTGCCATTTTTTCATACCTGTGTTCCTTGCTCTTTCACAGTTTTTCTTCCTGTTCTTAAAGCAAACCCTTTAGCATCTCCTCCAAAGTGGTTTTGAGGAGGCATATTCTTTGAGGCTTCTTTTGTCCAGGAAGCTCAATATTTGGCCTTCTATCTTGATTGAGAGCCTTGCTAGATAAAGTAGTCTTGCTTGTAGGCCTCTGGTTCTCGTTACTTGGAATATTTCTTGCCATTCCCTTCTGGCTTGGAGCGTTCCATTGAGAAGTCAGCTAGTCTTATAGAGGATCCCTTGTATGTTACTTCCTGTTTTTCCCTTGCTGCTTTTAAGATTCTCTCTTTCTTTTGGAATTTTGCCATTTTAGTGATCATGTGCCTTGAAGTGGGCCTCTTTGGCTTCCTCCTGATGAGGACTCTCTGTGTTTTCTGGATTGCTGTGACTTTTCCTCTGATCAAATTAGGGAAGTTTGCCATCATTACTTTTTCAAATAGGTTTTCTATCCCTTGCTCTTCTTCTTCTCCTTCAGTATCCCTATTATATGGATATTATTACATTTCATGTTGTCCTGCATTTTCCTTTACCCTTCTTCATTCTTTCTGAGCATATTTTCCTTGTCTCGCTAATTCTGACTGTTTTTTTTTCTACCTTGTCCTCCAGCTTGCTGATCTGATCCTCTGTGTCATCAAGCATGCTTTTGATTCTTTCTACTGTGTTCTTCACTTTAGAAACTGTATTCTTCATTTTCTCTTGGCCCGTGTTGATAGTTTCTATTTTCTTTCTCATGTTGTTATAGTTTGCAGTGAGTTCATTGTAGTTTCCTGTAGTTTTTGGTAATTCTCTGTGAGCTCATTGAGCTTCCTGATAAACATTGCTTTGAACTCAATATCTGATAGCTGAGTTGCCTCTATTTCATTCAGCATTCTTTCTGAGACTTTCTCCTTTTCTTTCATTTGGGGATTGTTTCTTGTCTTCTCATTGTTTGTGAGAGTCTTCTTGTTAGCCTCAGCTTCTTAAATTGATCTGTTCTGACTCCCTGAGTTCATGATGTCAACTTCTATGGAAAAAGACCTGTGAGATTCAATAGTACAGTCTCCTTAATCTCCCAAGCTCACTAGTCTTTGGCTCTGTGTATGTCTTTGGGTTTTTATTATTGTTGGGTATTTCTTTGGTGGGTCCTTCCCACCAGCTGATTAACAGATCACTCTGTCCACCACTGTGGGGGGCACCACCCACAGAAACCCCCATTCATCACGGATGAAAATAAAACTACCAAGACATGGTCTGCTTGGGGAGGAGAGGTGGACAAACTCTCAGAGGAGAATGACCCAGAGCCCCTTCCTCATTAGGCTTTTATTGGGTTCCAATACACAAGAATACAGGTTTAACATGTCAAAGAAATCTGAGGGCTTAATCTGAGTCAGTGCCTGTCCAGACAGGGGGTTGCAAAACTTTGGGAGACATATTCATGTCCTGCTCGGACCCTTATCATTTAAATGAGTGCACTCTTAGCAAAGCAGGTTTCACAGGACTTTAGGAATTCTTTCTTATGCCCGATCACCCAGGGAACCATCCTGGCCAGCACAGGGCTGCACCACTCGCCCTCATAGTTTCAGGCTTTAAGCTGATTAGGAAGCAGAAGACATCTCTCAGACAGAAATGAGGACTCAGGCTATGTCAGAATAGCCGGGGGCGAGGGTCCATCACAGCCTCTTTGCTAGAGCCCCCCGAGTCCTTCCATGAGGGCCTCCCAAGTGGTCATGTCTGGCTTAAGTTGCCCCTCCCATGAGGAGTCTTACCCATCACTGACTAACTGACTAAGCATTGGGGCCAGAGATGGATGAGGCAGAAGCAGCGCTCCTGCCAGGGAGATAAGCTTTGTCTCCTTAGTGGCTCATGTGCTCTTGACAGAACAGACCCAGATGAAGCCGGTCTCTTGGTTTTTACACAGCCCACCATGGGGTGAGGGTTACAACTCCTGAGACCAGGCTGAATGGTTGGCAACACAGCACTTCTTGTATTCTATTGTGCCGGTGTGGGCAGGTTGTGTTGAAGCTGGTTCTTCCGTGTGTACAAAGTTTTGAGGATTCTTTCCTGCTCTTGTTCAGTTGTTTGTTATGGGTAATTTATCCACTATTTAGTTGTATTTCCAGATAGGTCCTGGGTTGAGTTAGTGTGGCTTCCACTCTTTCCTTCACCTTCTTGTGTTATCTCTTGGTGGTTCCTTTGTTGTTGGGTTTTCTCTTCCAGCAGGTATCCTGGTGTTCACCACTGTCACCTACTCTTTTTTATGATCAGTTGGAGGAAAGAGGCAAAATGGTTTAAGACAGCAAGAGTGTATTCTATGATATTTACAGTACCAACCCCTAGAGAAGAGATAGGAGATTTTTTGGAGATGTATAGTGTTAACTGTCATATTTTACCCAACTAGCCACTTTTTAGAAAGTGTAGAAAGAAGACAAGACTCTTGTTGGTGGAGGAAGGATTTTGAGTTGGATCTAGAAAGCAGCGAACTTGTGGAAGGTCGGATTATGAGGTAAAGTGAGAGTAAAGGATAGAAAAGGATAGGTGTCATTTGTGAGAGAATGGTGTGAACCACAGCAAGTAATAAATTTCAGGAAACCACCATGTGGGTTAAGATCTGGGAGGGGTGCTGTGTAGTATTCACAATTGTATGGAATAGCAATTATTTACAATAATAATGGAGCAACAATCATATGGCAGAATCTATGAGATCTGGATAGCCAAAATAGGAAGTATAGGACCTAGAGTAGTGTGCTAATGGAACACAAGAGAAGTCAAAGACAGTAAATTAACAATGCACTATGAAAGAGAGAAAAAGGGAAACCAATCAAACAATGCAATATAACCAGCCAAGCAAAGAAGACTAAACAGATAGAAGAGAAATACAAAAATACTAATAAAATGAAAGATGTAAGAATATTGAAAAAATATACAAATATGGAACCACTTGCAAGTTCTCTGTAGTAGCAAAATGAAAATTTTCTCACTGTCTCAGCTGTTGGGATACCCTGTCTTTAGGTCCAGCTCTGGTCTTTTCACAATTCCAGGGGGTTTTTTTGTCTCACTTGTGTGTATTAAAAAAAAAAAAAAAAAAAAAAAAAAAGCAGGCAAAGGAAGGAAGAAGAGATAAAGTGGGAAAGCAAGGAAGAAGGAATAAAACAAGAAAGAAGGAAAGAGGAAGGAGTTAAAAGATAAAAAAAGTAATTAAAAAACAATTACTTAGAAAAAAGAAAAAGCCTCCCGCTGGCTTCAAACTATCCAAGCCAGTTTTGCTGGTCTTCATGGCTGCAGCGGGCTGAGAGGGGATTGGTTTCACTTTTCTCACTTCTTGATGGGCACTGGGTGAGCATCCAGCCCAGTTCCCCAGCAGCCTCTTGTCCCACAAGTTTGGCAAGCTTTCTTCCTGGAGTTTCCAGTGAGCACTCATAAACCTTCTGTAGTGAGGACTCTTCTGGGGGCTTTGGGTGTGGGTTTGGGGCCTTCCACAGTGTGCACTCTCCCTGGGGCTGAAGGCATGCACACTTTGCCAGGCCTCCTCCAGTCCCTCAAGTTCAGGTGCGCACACTTCCCAGGGCTAGGACAATGTGCACAGGGCCTTCTGTGCCACCTCCGGAGTATTGCATTGGCTGGGTGGGGAGGAGGCCTGAGTGGCTGCTGCAGGAGAATTCCCCAGTCACTGAGTGCCTCTTTTTTCACTTTTCCTTTTTGAGAAATTTTTCCTGCTCAAGCCTGCGGCTCCATACAGAGGCAGAATTGGGCTGTGGCCTCTCACACAGCCCAATTCTCCAACCAGACCAGGGACTATCTGGGTCAGGGCCTATCACAGCCCAGCTCTCAACTCTCTCCAGCCAGAGTCCACAGTCTCTCTGGGTGCTCACAGTCCCTGTGTGTTTGCCACTTGGTTCTGATTACCCTCTCTGTGACGTCAAGCAACCAGATCTCTCCTGGTGCTGCTCAAACCTTGTTTGGCAGAGGAGGGAACCACTGACTTAGCTCTCTCCCAAGAATTCTGTGGCAGAGTCGGCGGACACCCAGCCTGGGGCCGCAGCCACCCTGGTCCCTGCGCTGGTCCCAGGGACCATATTGTCCTGAAGCATTCCCCTTACTGTCTGGCTTTTCAATGGACTCTACAATTTTTAGTCTCCTATCTTCATACATGCTGGGGTACTGTTGGCTGTTTGCTCTGTTACTCAGTAGATTGGCTAGGTGTTTCACCCATGTGGAGAGGGAAGTGTATTGTGCTCCCACCTATCTTGCTGGCATCTTAAGACCCAAGAAGGATATAATTTTGCCTTCTGTGTTAAATGCATGGGTAAAGTTGAACAAATGCAGGATTTCACTCATCTCCATACCATCATGTCTTTCTGTCTCTTTATAGTTTAAGTTTCAGTTGTCATCAAATTAAACTTCTGTGCAATGGAAATAAACCCATTTATCAAACTCTAGTCATAAAAAAACCAATTCACTATCTTCAATGTCACCATTAATTCAGAGCCCTCTAGGTAAGATCTTCACTGCCACATGGCATTCCTTCCCCTTTGTGGGCCACTCACAGAGTGATTTTCTAAAGGATATTGACGCGGTGTAGCTTTTCTGTCCTCCAGTTAAAGAATCAAAAAAGATTTCTTTTTTTCTGTTTTGTTGTTCTTTATTGACAAAAGAAAACACATTTTGTGAGCATGTCAGCTAAAGATAGCATTTATACCTTCTAAACAATTACATATTGATTAATTTCACTGGGAACATATGAACCATTTTTTAAAGCTTGCCCATTCTTTTTTTTTTTATTTTAATTGATATTCAAGTTCAGTTTTCTCTCTTTTACTCCCATCCAAGTCAACCTACCTATTCCTTCCCACCTCCTTCCCATTTCCTCCCCCCCTAGTTTTTGTTCATGTATCCTCTATATTTGTTCCTGTAAACCTTCCCCTTTTCCCCTGAAATTCCCTCCCCTCTCCCCTCTGGTCACTGTCACCCTGTTCTCTATTTCAGTGTCTTTGCTTAAATTTTGCTTGTTTGTTTGTTTTGTTGTTTAGATTCCTGTTAAAGGTGAGATCATATGGTATTTATATTTCACTACCTGGCTTATTTCTCTTAACATAATGCTTTCCAGTCCCATCCATGTTGTTGCAAAGGGTAGGAGCTCCTTCCTTTTTTCCACTGCATAGAATTCCATTGTGTAAATGTACCATTGTTTTTTGATCCATTCGTTTACTCATGGGCACCTAGGTTGCTTCCAACACTTGGCTGTTGTAAATTGGGCTGCTATGAACATTAGGGTGAATAGTTTCTTTTGGATTGGTGTTTCAGTGTTCTTAGGATACAATCCCAGCAGTGGAATTGCTGGATCAAAAGACAGATCCATTTTTAATTGTCTGAGAAAATTCCATACTGTTTCCCATAATGGTTGTACCAGTCTGCAATCCCACCAACAGTGTACTAGGGTCCCCTTTTCTCCACAACCTCTCCAACACTTGCTGTTTGTTGCTTTGTTTACGAGGGCCATTCTGACTGGTGTCAAATGGTATCTCATTGTGGTTTTAATTTGCACCTCTATGATAGCTAGCGATATTGAGCGTTTTTTTCCATGTGTCTCTGGATCCTTTGTATGTCCACCTTGGAGAAGTGTCTGTTCAAGTCCTTTGCCCATTTTTTAGTTTGGTTGCTTGTCTTCTTAGAGTGCAGTCATGTAAGTTCTTTATATATTTTGGAGATTAAACCCTTGTCTGAGGTATCATTGGTAAATATGTTTTCCCATAGAGTTGGTTCACTTTTTATTTTAATACTGTTTTCTTTAGCCATGAAGAAGATTTTATTTTGATGTGATCCCATTTGTTTATTCTTTCTTTTATATCCCTTGCTCTAGGGGACATATCAGTAAAAATGTTGCTGCGTGAAATATCTGAGATTTTCCTATGTTCTCCTCTAAGACTTTAATGGTGTCACAGCTTATATTTAAATCTTTTACTCACCTTGAATTTTTTTTGTGTGTATGGTGTAAGTTGGTGCTCAAGTTTCTTTCTTTTTTTTTTTTTTTGCATGTAGCTGTCCAATTCTCCCAGCACCACTTGTTGAAGAGACTATTTTTGCTCCATTTTATGTTGCTGCACCCTTTGTTGAATATTAATTGACTGTAGAGACTTGGGTTTATTTCTGGGCTCTCTGTTCTATTCCACTGGTCCACATGCCTGTTTTTGTGCCAGTACCAGGCTGTTTTGATTACAGTGGCCTTGTTATACAGTTTGGTATCAGGTATTGTCATCCCTCCTACTTTGCTCTTCTGTCTCAAAATTGCTGCAGCTCTTCGGGGTCGTTTATGGTTCCCTATAAATTTTTGAAGTGTTTGTTCTATGTCTGTGAAGTATGCCATTGGTACTTTAATAGGTATTGCATTGAATCTGTAAATTGCTTTGGGTAGTATGGACATTTTTATGATATTGATTCTTCTGATCCATGAACATGGTATATGCTTCCATTTGTTTGTGTCTTCCTTGATATCTTTCTTCAGTGTTGTGTAGTTTTCTGCATACAGGTCCTTTACCTCCTTGGTTAGGTTTATTGCTAGGTATTTTATTTTTCTTCTTGCTATATCCAATGGGATTTTTTTCTTGATTTCTGCTTCTCCTGTTCCATTGTTGGTATACAAAAATGCCTTTGATTTTTGGATATTGACTTTGTATCAGCTGTTTGGCCAAATTCATTTATTTGGTTGAGCAGGTTTTTGGCTGAGTCTGTAGAATTTCTATGTACACTATCATGTCATATGCAAATAATTATAGTTTTGTTTCCTCTTTTCTGATTTGGATGCCTTTTATTTCCTTTTCTTGTTTGATTACTGTGTCTAAAACTTCCAATATTATGTTGAATAGAAGTGGTGAAAGTGGACAACCTTGTCTTGTTCCTGATCTTAGTGGAAAAGATTTTAGTTTTTGCTCATTGAGTATGATCTTAGCTGAAGTTCTCTCATATATGGCCTTTATTATGTTGAGGAATGCTCCCTGTATTCCCACTTTGCTGCGTTTTTATCATAAATGGGTGTTGTACCTTATCAAATGCTTTTTCCGCATCTATTGATATGATCATGTGATTTTTGTCTTTGCTTGTGTTTATGTGATGTATTACATTTCTTGATTTGTGAATATTGAACTATCCTTGCATCCCTGCTTGGTGATAGTGTATGATCTTTTTGATGTGTTGTTGGGTGCCACCTGTCAATATTTTGTTGAGGATTTTAGCATCTATGTTCATCAGTGATATTGGCCTCAAGTTTTCTTTCTTTGTTGTGTCTTTATCTGGTTTTGGGATTAGGATGATGATGGCCTCATAAAAAAGAGTTTGGGAGTGTTCCATCATTTTGGATTTTTTTAAATAATCTGTGAAGGATAGGGGTTAGCTCTTCCTTAAATGATTTATAGAATTCTCCTGTGAACCCATCTGGTCCAGGGCTTCTGTGTATTCGGAGTTTTTTTTGTTTGTTTGTTTTTTTATTACTGCTTCAATTTCTTCTTCTATTATTGGTCTGTTCAGGTTTTCTGCTTCTTCTTCATTGAACTTTAGAAGATTATGTTTTTCTAGAAATTTGCCCATTCACCTAGGTTTTCAAATTTCGTGGGATAAATTTCTTCATAGTAATTTCATACAATCCTTTGTATTTCTGTGGTATCAGTTGTAATATCTCCTCTTACATTTCTGATTGTGTTTATTTGGGTGTTCTCTCTTTTTTTCTTGATGAGCCTGCTTAAAGGCTTGTCAATTTTGTCTATCTTTTCAAAGAACCAGCTCCCGGATTTATTGATCCTTAGAATTGTGCTTTTAGTCTCTATGTCATTTAATTCTGCTCTGATCTTGGTTATTTCCTTCTGTAGGAGACTGTTCTGCATTGCGTGTGCCCAGCTCCCACTCTGAGATGCACAAGATCCACAATGATGGACAGGTTCTCCCATGGGGAATCTGGCCTGAACTGTGCCTGGACTGCAGTGAGACTTGCTTTTGCTAAAATCCCTCACCCTGAATTGAGACAGCAAGTGCTTACCGTAACTTCCTGAAATCCATGCTAAACCTTGCAAGGAACAGTGTAACAGGTCCAACCACTTTTCTCTTTTCATTTGTAAATATCCTTCTTCAGTGATGTGATTAGCAACATTGGTTCCTTTGCTGTCTGTAAAAGGTAACCAGCTAAAGTGAACTGGTGCATAGGAAATGAGTACCATATTGTAATGTGCAGAAAAACCCAATAATGGCAGGTCATGGCAAGGGACAAAGCTTTTGCTCAAGTTGAGTAAAAGCCATGCTAGCCCTTTTCCTCCACCAGACGTGGTACTACATATGAACATCTCATTTCATCCATAATGATGCTGACACTGTGGGCCTGTGTCTGCATCACCTTCCTTCTCCTTGCCCTGGGCTGTCTTTGTTGTTATTCCTCCAGTTCTTGTAGGCGTAGGGTTATATTGTTTGTTTGAAATGTTTCTATCTTTTTTAGGTAGGCCTGCATCTCTATGAACTTCCCTCTCAGGACTGCTTTCACTGTGTCCCATAAGTTTTGGGTTGTTTTGAGTTTATTTTCATTTGTTTTCAGAAACTTTTTGTTTTATTCCCTAATTTCATTCCTGACCCATTCACTATTTAATAGCATGCTATTCAATCTCCATGATTTTTAGTGTTTTGGGTTTTTCCCCTTGGGGTTGGTTTCTAGTTTCAGTTCCTTGTGGTTGGAGAAAATGCTTGGTATGATTTCAATTTTCTTGAATTTGTTGAGGTTTTTTTTGTGTCCTATCATGTGGTCTATCTTTGAAAATATTCCATGTGCATTTGAAAAGTATGTGTATTTAGCTTGTTTTGGTTGAAAGGCTATCTCTCTCTCTCTCTCTCTATATATATATATATATAGAGAGAGAGAGAGAGAGATAGCTATATATAGATATAGATAGATATAGATATAGATAGATAGATATAGATATATGCAAGTGGATTAAATGCTCCAATCAAAATGTCTTTTGATTGGAACATATATATCATCGGTTAAGTCCATTTCATCTAGGGCATTATTCAGTGCCACATTATCTTTGTTGATATTTTGTTCAGAAGATCTGTCCATTTTTGACAGTGGGGTGTTAAAATCCCCTACTATAATTGTGTTGCTGTTAATGCCAATATCTTTTTTGAGGTCCTCTAAGATTTTCCTTATTTATTTGGGTGCTCCTATGTTGGGTGCATATATATTTACAATGTTTATGTCTTCTTGGTGGATTCTTCCCTTGAATATTATGAAGTGACCTTCTGGGTCTCTCTTTATGCCTCTTCTTTTCAAGTCTATTTTGTCTGATATGAGTATTGCTACCCTGCCTTCTTTTTCCTGTCCATTTGCCTAGAAAATTTGTTTCCAGACCTTCACTTTGAGTCTGTGTAGGTCTTTTGTCTTGAGGTGGGTCTCTAGTAGGCAGCATATGTGTGGTTCATGCTTTCTTATCCATTCAGCTCTTCTATGTCTTTTGATTGGAGCATTAATCCATTTGTGTTTAAGGTTATTATTGATAGGTATTTTTTCATTGCCATTTTCATGCCTGTGCTCCTCACTCTCTCTCTCTTTTCCTTCCTTTCCTTAAAGTAGTCTCTTTAGCATGTCTTACAGAATTGGTTTAGTGGAGTTGTATTCTTTTAGACTTCTTTTGTCTGGGAAGCACCTTATTTGGTCTTCTATCTTGATTGAGAACTTTATTGTGTAAAGTAGCCTTGGTTGCAGGCTTCTGGATATCATTTGTTGGAATATTTCTTGCCATTCCCTTCTGGCTTGGAGCATTTTCATTGAAAAGTCAGCTGCTAACCTTATCAGGGCTCCCTTGCATGTTACTTCCTGTTTCTCCCTTGCAGCTTTTAAGATTCTCTCTTCGTCTTGGAATTTTGTCGTTTTAATTATGATGTGTCTTGAAGTGGGCCTGTTTGGGTTCCTCTTGATTGAGACTCTCTGTGTTTCCTGGATTTGTGTGACTTTTTCTCCCATCAAATTAGGGAAGTTTTCCATCATTACTTTTTCAAATAGGTTTTCTATCCCTTGCTCTTCTTCTTCTCCTTCTGGTATCCCTAGTATATGGATATTATTACATTTCATATTGTCTTGTATTTCTCTTAATCCCTCTTCATTCTTTCTGAACCTCTTTTCCTTTTCTTGATCTTTTTGGGTGCTTTTTTTCTACTTTATCCTCTATCTCACTGATCTGATCTTCTGCTTCAATGATCCTGCTTTTGACTCCTTCTACAGTGTTCTTCATTTCAGAAATTGAATTCTTCATTTCCTCCTGGCCCTTGTTGATAGTTTCTATTTTCTTTTTTCTGTTGATACAGTTTGCAGTGAGTTCATTTTAGTTTCCCTGTATTTTCTGGTAGCTCATTGTGAGCTCATTGAGCTTCCTGATAACCATTGCTTTGAACTCCTTATCTGATAGTTGAGTTCCCTCTATTTCATTTAGCATTCTATCAGAGGCTTCTTCCTTTCCTATCATTTGGAGATTGTTTCTTTGTCTTCCCATTGTTTGTGAGACTCTTCTTGTTAGCCTCTGCTTTTTAAATTGATCTGTTCTCACTCCCTGGGTTTATGGTGTGAACCTGTGTGGTAGAATACCTTTGAGATTCAGTGGTGCAGTCTCCTTCAGGTATCCTGGTGTTCACAACTTCCACCTACTCTGCTTTTGTGATGAGTTGGAGGGGGGAGGTAAAATTGTTTAAGACAGCAAGAGAGTATTCTATGATATTTACAGTAGCAGCCTTTAGAGAAGAGATAGGAGATCCTTTGGGTATGTATAGTGTTAACCATGATCTTCCCCCCTACTAGCCACTTTTTAGACAGGATGGAAAGAAGATAAGACTCTTTTGGGTGAGGGAAGGATTGTGAGTTGGATCTAGAAAGCAGTGAGGTTGTAGGAGATAAGATTCTGAGGTAAAGTGATAGTAAATGATAATAAATAAGTGTAGTGTGTGAGACAATAGAGTTAACCACTACAGTAATAGAGTTCAGGAAACTGTCAAGTGGTCTAAGATCTGGGAGGGGTACTGTGTAGTATTTACAAGTGTATGGAATGGCTATTATTTACAATAATAATGGAGTAACGATCATATGACAGAATTTATGTGATCTGGATAGCAAGAATAGGGAATATAGGGCCTTGAGTAGTGTGCTAATGGAACACAAGTGAAGTGAAGGACAGTAAATTGGCAATACGCTATGAAAGAGAGTACAGGGGAAACCTGTCAAATGATACAATATAACCATCCAAGCAAAAAAGACTAAACAAAAAGAAGAGGAATACAAAAGTGCTATTGAAATAAGATGTAAGAATAATAAAAAAATAATAATACAAATATACAACAACTTGCAGGTTCTCTGTAACAGCAAAGTGAATTTTGTCTAACTGTCTCAGCTGTTGGGATGCCCCCTCTTTGGTCCATGACTGGTCTTTTCACAGTTCCAGGGGTTTTTTGTCTCACTTGTGGGTATTTAAAAAGGAAAAAAAAAGCAGAAGAAAGTAGGAAGAAGACATAAAATTGGAAAGAAGGAATAAAACAAGAAAGAAGGAAAGAGAAGCAAAATGAATTGAGAGATTAAAAAATGATAAAAATTACTTAAAAAAATCAAACAAACAATTAAAAAAAAACCAAAACCCCAAACCTCTTGTTGCTTTCAAACTGGCCATACTGGGTTTTCTGGTCTTGCTGGTGTAGCAGGGTGAGTGGTGACTGGTATGGCTTTTCTCCCTTCCTGTTCAGCACTGTCAACCAGGCACATAGTCTCCCCAGGGCTAGGCGTTCATTCTCCACAGAGCTAGTCTGGCACCTTTCTATAGGGCCCTGGGTGCAGGATCCCATCATTCCCAAGCATGCGCTTTCCCCAGATTTACAGGTGTGGGCTCCAGGTCTCCAATGAAGAGGGTGTACTCCCTGGATTTATGGGTTTGGGCTCCGGGTCTTCCACACTCTCTGCTGGAGAGTGGCCAGCCTGCCTCTGGTCACACAGATTTGGCACGCACTCTTCCCAGGGCTATGCATGAGTGCTCACAGCGCCCCACCCCCTGCCCCGTGTTTGCCACTTAGAATTTTCAACCCTCTCTGTGACTTCAAGCAACTAGGTCTCTCCTGGTGCTGTTCCAACCTTGTTTGGCTGGGGAGGGAGTGGTTGACCGGCTCTCTCCCAAGAGCCCTGTGGCAGACCCGGTGAGTGCCAGGCCTAAGACTGCAGCCATCCTGGTCCCTGTGCTGATCCCTGGGCCCTTATTGTCCTGAAGCACTCCTTACCATCTGGTTCAATGTCCACTACAATTTTTGATCTCCTATCTTCATGTATGCTGTGGTACTGTTGGCTGTTTTCTCTGTTCCTCCATAGATCAGCTAGGTTTTTCTCCCATGTGTAGGGGGAAGTGGAATCTACTCTCTCCTACCACACTGCCATCTTCCCCCCCACAAAAAAAAATATTTCTGAGTGAACCAGACACAGAGATGTTGACTCATTGTACCTCCAACCAGTATAATTTAACAAGAGTGGGAAACATCCAGTGTTGGGTTCTGACCATCGATACTTATGAAAGAAGAAATCATAGACTTTACAACAAAATAACTTCCTTTCTTAATATAGGTTATCAAACACAATGGGTAGGTTGAGCAATTATGCAGCCTCTAGCATCTTGCATCAGAAATAGAAATAACCAAGATTCAAAACTAATTTACAGATCCCTCAGTCAATAATGTAAAGGCACTGCTAAGAAGATCTAATCTTACTTAAAACAAAAGACGATTTTCAGGAAGGACACTGCAGGCAAAAACTGCTCTCAGCTGCACCTGGCCTCAGAAGGGCTTTAGCCTGTGGGAGAAGACAAACACCACCACCTAGCTCTCCAGTGAGGAAGGAGGCAAAGCAACCAATTTTACTTTTTTTAAAAAAATTGTTCTTGTACAGTTTTCTGTCTTTTACTCCCACTCCAGCCCACCACCCCAGCCCTCCCCACCTCCCTCCCATTTTTGCCCCCCCATAGTTTTTGTCCATGTGTCCTTGATACTTGTTGCTCTAAACCTTTCCCCTTTCCCCCTGAAATTCCCTCCCCTCTCCCCTCTGGTCACTGTCAGTCTGTTGTCAATTTCAGTGTCTTTGGTTATATTATGCTTGTTTGTTTGTTTGTTTGTCTCAGTGATTAGGTTCCTGTTATAGGTGAGATCACATGGTATTTGTCTTTCACTGCCTGGCTTATTTCACTGAGCATGATGCTCTCCAGTTCCATCCATGCTGTTGCAAAGGGTAGGAGCTCCTTCTTTCTTTCTGCTGCATAGAATTCCATTGTGTAAATGTACCACAGTTTTTTGATCCATTCATTTACTGATGGTCACCTAGGTTGCTTCCAACACTTGGCTATTATAAATTTTGCTGCTATGAACATAGGGGTAAATAGGTTCTTTTGGATTCATGTTTCAGGGTTCTTAGGATATAATCCAAGCAGTGGAATTGCTGGGTCAAAAGACAGATCTATTTTTAGTTTTCTGAGAAAATTCCATACTGTTTCCCATAGTGGTTGTACCAGTCTACAGTACCACCAACAGTGCACTAGGGTCCCCTTTTCTCCACAACCTCTCCAACACTTGCTGTTTGTTGCTTTGTTTATGATGGCCATTCTGAATGGTGTGAAGTGGTATCTCATTGTGGTTTTGATTTTCATCTCTCTGATATCTAGTGATACTGAACATCTTTTCATATATCTCTGAATCCTCTGTATGTCCTCCTTGGAGAAGTGTCTATTCAAGTCCTTTGCCCATTTTTTGATTGGGTCAAAGCAACCAATTTTAGACACCAGCTGACCAGGGAGTCTTGAGGCACAGGGATGGTACAATAGACATACATAGTTGGCTTTTCTGCAAAGCCTCACATTTTACTGCTAAGAGTAGGAAATGAAAGAATGGTAACTAGTGGGCACAGGGGAGAAAGAAAAGGATCTGCTTAAGGGCCTCAGAGCACAAGCCATTACCATGCTGCCTGTCCTGCTAGGATCATGGGCATTTATACAGGGCCCACCTCCCTATCTGCATGGTGATAGGAAGAGCACAGGCCACACTGGTCAGAATGAGAAAAGTCCTATAATCCAGAGAAGACCAGAGAGCTTTCTACAGCATGCCAAGCTGCTTAAGGTTGGAGACTCATTTAAAAGCACTGGTCAAGGAGAGATTCCAGATTGGCAAACATGTGAGATTTGGGGAGACTTGTGCCCTCAGAGGGAGCATGGAAGCTCTGTGCCTCACCCTTCCATCTGGCTGTTTATGAGTTTTATCCTTCTAATAAACTATTTAATGGACAAATTAGCAGCTGAATATAAAGTCATACTCTTTAGAAATACAATGAAAAGACTGTCTTTAAAATTCTTTTCAAAATTTCAGACAGTTTTGTGCCCCAAAAAGAAAACCTTTCCTCCTCCAATTGTTTGAACAATGAGAGCCACCCAACACTGAAAGAGTAGTCACTGAAGATAAATCCACAACCGTCTAGTCTATACTATACTTGAATTATAGAAGACTGTTCTGCATGGCATGGGAAATGTAGCCCAGCTCCCACTCAGAAAGGCCAGTGGAAAGTGAGGTCCAGCACACAGGACCCATGCCCACAAATAGGTTCCCCCATGGGGAATCAGGCCTGCATTGTACCTAGGCCTCTTTGAGACTTGCTTTTGCTAAAACTCCCTCACCCTGAATTGAAGCAGCAAAAGTTTACTGAATATCTTTAAAATAACTTCCTAAAATCTATGCTAAACCTCCCAAGGACAAGTGTAACCAGTTCAACCACTTTTCCCCTTACATTTGCAAATACCCTTCTTTTTTGATTTAATTAGCAACATCCTCTCCTTTATTTTCTGTAAAAGGTAACCACCCAAAGTGAACCTATGCATAGTAAATGAGGACCATCCTCAATATAATGTGCCCAGAAAAGAAAATAAAAGCCTGTCCAAGCAGGGAACAGGGCCAGCTCTCTCTTTCACTGAGAGAGCAGCTGTATCATCCTTTTCCTCCGCAGGACTTCTGTAGTCTGTGTGAATTTGTCTTATCTCATGCATAACACCACAGACACTGGGCTGGTGTCTGCATCAATGAATAATGACATAATCATCTCTCTAATGGAATTCTGAAAAGAGTGAAACTACTAAAAAATTTTAAAATTAATCACATGCATATGCAAATAAAATACCCTATTCCACTTGACCTTACAGTGAACCAACCACCAACGTTTTGTTATTGTTTTTATTATTTAAGACAAATATTATTTAAGGCTTTGGTTAATATTTAAATTTTAAAAATGATTGATATGCCAACCCAGAACTTGGTAAGAAATAAATTTTTATAATGTTTTTACAAATACAACATCTTTGGAGAGAAAAAAAAAAAAAACCTTGGTGAAGAAGTCACTACAGAGTTTCAAAGACACAATGAAAACTCTGCTTGTGTTCATCTATTGTATCACATGATATAATTTAAAAAAATAGAAAAACAACTGATTCCTTTTCACTTTAAAGTGAAATAATCTTGCAAAATCACTTTGGTTCTTAAATAAAATGTAAAATGTTTATTACTATTTGTAATTTAAAATAAGGAGTTTTGATATCAAAAAATAATTTGACTGTGTTGCCAATGGTCACAATGGCACAAGAGCAGTTCTGAAGGAAGACACAGAGTCAGAGGATGAAAGTTCATGTTGCTCACTCCTTTCGAACTCCCAGGCTCTGAATGAGTGGCAGTGGGAGGACTCAGAGTGTGGCACTGATTTAACCCCAATGCAATACGTATGATAGACCTATTTCTCTGTTTTTCATGTGTTCCTAAGAACTCTGAGACTGGGAAACCATTTGGTCTCTGCCCCATCCTTCTAAAACTGTATTGAATAAGTTTCTGAGGGCATTTATAAGTTATAAATACATGTCTAAGTGTCATTTGCCATAGTACTCTTAATGACCTATCATCACTGAAATATAACAATTCACTGGTTTATTTACTAACTTGTTCATTTATTTATTCATCTAATGTCTATTGGTTATTTACAATGTGCCAGACATTATTTTACAGAAAACAGGACAGATGCCTGAGGTAGGTTTTCCACATTTTATGACACTAAAATTAGAAGAGATCATTCAAATACAGCTACAATCTTCACAGGAAGCTATGGAAATTACCAGACGACTCAGTCTAAAGCTGGGACCAGAGGTTTTTAAAGTAAATCCTTCTTAAGGACATGTTAATTGAGCAAAGTCTTAATCTTAAATGTTTTGATTCATGAGACCATTGAGGACAAATTCATGAAACCTCTACACATTCTTTTGTCAAGCTAGATAGGGTTCTGATTAGTAAAGATATTTTAGTTACCAGGTCATTGGCCCATCTACTTTCCACCCACATGATGTCACCGCCTTTAAGGTGGAGGACATTTGATAACTATTAAGAACATATAATTAAAAAACAATAAAAAGTCATCCTGAAAATGTAATATATTTCTTGCTCTGTCAGCTAAGAGGCCTAGAAGCAGTGACACTCCAAGATCAGTGAGCACATCTGGTACCCAGATCCTGGTGTCTAACACCATTCTCAGTGAACAGTACCTGAGTTTGCAAAAAAATAGCTGAACCCAGGGCTGAGACAAAAACTGTTGAAGATGGCAGGAACTGTCAAATAGAAGCTGGCATCTGTAGTGCCAGTCAGGAAGTGCTTACAAAACCACATGGTAGTGATGGGTTAGGTCCAAGGGACACAGACACCAACTAAAAGTTCTCTAACAGCTGAATAAGTACAATCTGATCTACTAACACCTAACAGGATCAGATCATAACTCAACCTTAGACTATCCATATTGATATTTGTAGATTGATGATTAATTACTTAAATAAATGAATAGAAAAGCTGAAACTGTGCAGAGTATTTCATATAATTTATTTTAAAAATTCTGCCTTTGCAAGCAAAATATCACCAGAGACATTGAAATTAAGAACAAAATGACAGTAATCAGAGGGGAGGTGGGAGGGAATAATGGGGGAAAAGAGGGAAGGGTTTTCAGGAACATGTACAAAGGACGTAGGGACAAAGCCAAAGGGGATTAGGATCAAGGGTAGGAGCAGGGGGAGTGGTGAGGGGAAAATGGAGACAATTATACTTGAACAACAATAAAAAATGTGAGAAAAGAAAGAATTCACAAGCAATAAAATAAAATAAATTCTGCCTTTGATGAGGTAAAACATATCCCCTTGTCTCTTAAGTATGGGCCATGCAGAGAAGTGTCATCAAAGGAATAAGTGAAGAAAAGGCTCAGGAAGGTGCATGTACACTGGAGAAACTCGACAAACATGACCTCAGCCAGTTGTTCAAATCCACATCAACAGTGACAAGACATGTTGATGTCATATGGTATGATGTTAAGAGAAGGACATATCACCTTTGTGGTTTTCCCCCTAAAACCCATAGTATCAGTCTCATCATGAGAAAACCATCAGGCAAATACAAATTGAAGGGAATTCTACAAAAGTCCTCACCTGTACCCCTAGAAACTATCAAGGTCATTCAAACACCTGACAAGTGATTCTCAAAACTGTCAAGGTCATTGAAATTAAACTAGGCAAAAACTTTCACACAGTCCAAGAAAACATTAAAGACTAATGTAATATAGTTTCATGGGTGGAATTCTGGAATAAAAAAACAAAACTTTAGGTAAAATTAAGAAAATCTGAATAAGGTATGAGTTTATTTAATAATAATGGATCAATTTTGGTTCATTGGCTGTGACAAGTATAACACAGATATATATATAGTCTGTCCAGGAAAAGTCCAGCCATTGTTAATATAACGAGAACAGTTTGCAGGACACTAATGTGACCTGGAAGCCACAGAGAATGGACTGAAATGCACACACACAACATCACTGTACTAGTCATTGGGGGCAGTAGATACCATTGAGTATGTGTATTGTGCGGCGGTGGCATTCAAAATGACTGAATGAGTAGAACAAAGAATCTGCATCAAATTTTGCATTAAACTTGAACATTCCTCCATGGAAAGTATTCAGATGATTCAGAAGGTCATAGCTATAAGTAACTGGTAATTTGCAGTTTCATCACAACAATGCACCCACTCATGCATAGTGTCTCGTGCGGAGTTTTTTGGTGATACATCAAATCACCCAAGTAACTTAGCTCCCCTATATCCCATATTTGGCACCTTGTGACTTCTGGCTTTTCCCCACACTCAAATCACCTTGGAAAGGGAAGAGATTTCAGACTGTCTATGAGATTCAGGAAAATATGACAGGACAGCTGGTGATGATTGGGAGAACTGTGTGAGGTCCCAAGATGCTTTCTTTAAAGGGAACTGAGGTGTCATTGTCCTATGTACAATGTTTCTTGTACCTTGTATGTTCTTCAATGTCTCTATTTTTTCATTTTATATGGCTGGATAACTTCTGGACAGACCTTATATATGTTAACAATAAGGGGAACTGGGTATGGAGCATATGGAAACTGTGTATCTTTGTAAGTATGTGTAAAATACTTATTTAAGAAAGAGGTAAAAATTTATAATTCCCTTCTAGTTATTACTCATTGCTCCCTGTGCAGCACAAAGTTGGGTAGGGCAGAGCTCCTTCAGGAGGCAAAAGTGAAGAAATTGTCAGTTATCACCACCTCTCTCTGAGGGCTTCTCCCTCCTTTGTTCCTGGAGAGGCAAGAAGGGCTTTTTGAACAGAGGAGTCTATCTGATAGGCCCCTAACTCTGAGAGAGAAGTGGGTGTTCTAAAAACATGAAGTCTCAAAAACAGAGCAAGCTGTCACAACCCAGAATGCCTGGTAACTAATCATGATCATGACTACTCTGCAATTACTTTCTATCATCTATCATCATCTATCATCTATCTATCCCCTCTCAAAAGAAAAGATGATTTAGTGGGACTTATTTTTAAATCACCCATTGTTTTTTATGAGTACACAGTGATGACATGTTTATAGTCATAAAAATATAGCACAAGTAGGAGGGATGCATCATCTTTTGACTTAGACAAATAATGAACATTTAGAAAATTCTAGGTTGATGCTATCAAGTCCCAACACTACCACTTCTAACAAGCTGTGGCAACCTGAAGCTGTGGTTCCAACTCTAAGATGGGAGTTCTGGGTCAGAGTCTCTGCTCATTGAACCAACCTGAAGGTCAGTCATGGTCAAGGAGCAGCTTTTGGATGAGTCATCAGCTTCCTTTTCCCTGAGAGATGCACCTGGCCTTCTAGCTGGCAGGGCCAGCAGTGCTGTGGCATTTAACCCTGGGACCTAATTCCCAGTCTCCAGCTGCCTCTGCTCCCACCAACTCTACCTTCACAATGTGAAAGCATTTTTGTGCCAGCCCTGCCTATCTCCTTCCCAACATCATTGAATTTCTGTTGTGGCACATTCATCTCATCAGGCCTAATTCTTGTACCCTCTGTGACTAAGCAGAACTACATGTGGTCTCAACACATTCCAGGGTGTTCAATGGATTCATGGGCCTCATAAGCAGTCATCTGTCCTCAGGGGACAATTGTTTGGGAAGCCAGCGGTCCTTACTAAACTCTAGACATTTAGGGGCAGGTAAGGTTAGTGAAGAGAATTCAGAAGGGTACAAAAATGCCTTCTTGTACCTCCTAAACATATCCTGGAAATAAAGTGCATTATCTCCCTGACAGGGTAGCTGACCCCACAGAAAATCACTGCTGACATGTGTCACCTTCTGGTGAGAGCCTCTTGCTTCAGAGTGCTGAGCAAAGGTAATGAGGCCACATTTGTAATAACAGCATAGTGTGACAGCTAAGTTCTTTCATCATGATGGAAGAAACTCTGTTAGTTGATGCCTGTCTTTTTTGCCAGGATTTTTAATAAGAGGCTGCCTGAAACAGGGCCTTACCATGTCCACTTTGACTATGATACACAAGTGCCAGTTAAATATTTTGAATGCCATTCCTCAGGAGAGAGCTGTTATGGATGGATTGGATAAAAACCTTTGACAGTGGGACTGGTGTGCCTATTTTTTGATGACTCACTAGGGGTGTGTGTGTGTGCGCGCGCGCGCAACTATAGATTTTTCCTGGGTATACTGAAGTATTAAGACAAGATAATGTAACTGAATTCACGTACAGCTGCCTGTCACTATGAAAGCCAATTCTTGAGAGTCAGGCTCTGATGTAAAGGAAACAGGTTTATTTGCAGGTGCTGGCCATCTGGAAGATGGGGGACTCATATCACAAACCTCATCTCTGCCTCTCAGTGGAGACAGTTTTTTTTTTTTTTTTGCTTTTTTTTTTTTTTTTTTAATAAGGAGGGAGAGGTGAATAGAACAAAGAGTTCAAGGGAGAGGGTTGCAAAGTTCTCTACATCCAAACAAGCATAGTCCATTTCAATAAGGCAAGTGATGGTTATGTGTGCATCATTATGGTTTAGTCATCTCAGCTACAAGTCACCCTGGTTTAATGTCATCCTGGCTCCAAGGATGAAGGTTGACAAATCTGCCAGAGAAGAGATGCCTGAAGGTTGGGGTCTATATCTTCTGAAGTTAGTTCCTAGGATTCTTGTATAAACATGCTGTTCATCTATAAGCCACATATTTGTCAGAGACAGCACTTACAGAAACACTGTCAAAAGAATGGTGGGATGGATTACAACTTTGCACCTTTGCAATTTGCCGCTGTTATAATAAGACAATTTCGAAGAAAATAATATGCAGATTATTCATCAAGAAATACAATAATGTATTCCAATTAACCTTATGTCATCAATGAAGTTGTCACTGACTTTAAAATTTTTAATCTGTTATACAGAAGCAAAGAACATGCATTCTTTCATTCATGATGCTTTCTAAGTATATTTTTAAATACAAATATACCACTTTCTTTCATTGACTCTGATTGGATTTCAATATCTCCATTGTTATGACTACTTTTTTCCTGTTTTTTCAATAAACAAAAAATTTTGTTATTTTTAATTAATTTATTTTCTTACTGTTGTTCAAGTACAATTGTATCCATCTTCCCCCCACCATTCCCCCGAACTCCAGGCATTCACACCTCCCTCTCCTGATCCCCCCTCCCCATGGTTTTGCCCATGGGTCCTTTATAGTTGTTCCTGAAAGCCCTTCCCCACTTTACACCCATTATCCCCTCCCACCTCCCCTCTGGCTACTGTCCAATTGTTCTTAATTTCAATATCTCTGATTATATTTTGCTTGCTTGTTTGTTTTGTTGATTAGGTTCCATTTGCAGGTGGGGTCATATGGTATTTGTCTTTCACCACCTGGCTTCTTTCACCACCTGGCTTCTTTCACTTAGTATAGTGCACTCCACTTCCATCCATGCTGTCACAAAGGATAGGAGCTCCTTCTTTCTTTCTGCTGCATAGTATTCCATTACGTAAATGCACCATAGTTTTTTGATCCATTCATTTACTGATGGGCACTTAGGTTGCTTCCAGCACTTGGCTATTGTAAATTGTGCTGCTATGAACATTGGGGTGCACAGGATTTTTTGGATTGGTGTCCCAAGGTTCTTAGGATATAATCTCAGCAGTGGAATTACCTGGTCAAAAGGCAGTTCCATTTTTAGATTTCTGAGGAAATTCCTTACCATTTTCTACAGTGGCTGCACCAGTCTGCAATCCCACCAAGAATGCACTAGAGTTCCCTTTTCTCCACATCCTCTCGAACACTTCTGGATTGATGCTTTCTTTATTATTGTCTGGTCACCTGCGTGAAGTGGTATCTCATTGTGGTTGTAATTTGCATCTCTCTGATAGCTAGTGATGCTGAGCATCCTTTCACATCTCCTTGAGACCTCTTTATGTCCTCTTTGGACAAGTGTCTGTTCAAGTTCTTTGCTTATTTTTCAATTGGGTTGTTTGTCTTCAGGGAGTGGAGTTGTATGAGTTCTTTATATATTTTGGAGATCAAACTCTTGTCTGAGGTATCATTGGCAAATATATTTTCCCATATAGTTTGTTCTCTTTTCATTTTAATGCTGTTTTTTTTACCATACAGAAGATTTTTATTTTGATGAGGTCCCATTTGTTTATTCTTTCCTTTATGTCCCTTGCTCTAGAGGAAGGAGGAGATGCCCCATAGAGCTGAACTACCCTGAAGTCATCTTTAATCTATCTTTAAGGATAAAAAATCTTTTTTTTTATTAAATTAAACAAGAATCTCTGTAAACCTGTTTGCATAATTTGAACTTCAATAAACAAATAAATATTTATTTCAAATATTTTATCATGCAATGAAAAATGGGCCATTATTAGATTAGGAGCAACTAAATCCTAATTGGGCAAAGCTTCTGGAATGATTGCCATATTTTGTTACCTGTTAGAAGACCTGATGCTTCCTTTTAATGTTAGAGAATATGCAAAGTCCACATTAAAACAGGCAGATGAAATAAACCTGCAGAAGGATGCCCACAAGAGACCCACCTCAGAACAAAATCTACACAGACTGAAAGTGAAGGGCTAGAAACAAATATTCCAAGCAAATGGACAGAAAAGAAAATCTGGGGTAGCAATACTCATATCAAACAAGATAGACTTTTAAAAAAGGCCATAAAAAGAGAACCAGAAGGACACTTCATAATACTCAAGGGAAGAATCCATCAAGAAGACATAAATATTTTAAAAATATATGCACCCAACATAGGAGCACCCAAATATATAAGAGAAATTGTGGAGGATGCCTAGAAAGATATAGACAAGAACACAATTATTGTAGGGCATTTTAATACTTCACTGAGAAAAATGCATAGATCGTCCAAACGAAATATCAACAAATATATTGCAGTATTGAACAATGCCCTAGATCAAATGGACTTAACTGATATATATAGAGAGAGCCTTTAATCCCAAAGAAGCAACATACACATGCTTTTCAAATGCACATGGACCATTTTCAAACATAGACCACATGATAGGAAACAAAACAAGCCTCAATAAATTCAAGAACATATCAAGCATTTTCTCTGACCACAAGGGACTGAAACTAGATACCAACCTCAAGGATAAAACTCAAAAATACTAAATCTCATGGAGATTGAATAGCATGCTATTAAACAATAAAGGGGTTAAAGATGAGATCAAGGGAGAAATAAAAATGTTTCTGGAAACAAATGAAAATGAAGTCACAGTAGTCAAAAAGTGATGGGACACAGCAAAGGCATTCCTGAGAGGGATGTTCATAGCAATACAGGCCTACCTAAAAAAAAAGGATACATTTCAAATAAACAGCCTAATCTTACACCTACAAGAACTTGAGGAACAACAACAAAGAGAGCACAAAGCAAGTAGAAGGCAGGAAATAACTAAGATTACAGAAGAATTAAATGACATAGAGACTAAATGCACAATTTAAGCATCAATGAATCCAGGAGCTGGTTCTTTGCAAAGATAAAATTGACAAGCCTTTAAGCAGACTCATCAAGAAAAAAAGAGAGAGGACCTAAATAAACACAATCAGAAACCAAAGAGGAGAGATTACAGCTGATACCACAGAAATACAAATGAATGTAAGACATTACTTGGAACAACTGTTTGCCAATCAATTTGAAAACCTACATGAAATGGATAAATTTCTAGAAAAATATAACCTTCCAAAACTTAATGAAGAGGCATAAAGCATGAACAGACCAATAACAGGTGACAAAATTGAAGTAGTAATCAAAAAACTCCCAACAACAAATAGCCCTGGACTGGACAGTTTCACAGGAGAATTCTACAAAGTAAATGAGAAAGATCTAAACCCTATCCTTCAGCAACTATTCAAAAAAAATCCAAGAAAATGGAAGTCTCCCAAACTCTTTTCATAAATACTGCATTATCCTAGTCCAAGAACCAGATAAAGATACAACAAAGAAAACTTCAGGCCAATATCACTGATGAATATAGATGTAAAAATCCTCAACAAAATATCAGCAAACTACATCCAGCACTACATTAAAAGGATCATCCACCATGACCAAGTGGGATTCATCCCAGGGATGCAAGAGTGGTACAATATTCACAAATCAATAAATGTAGTACATAACATAAACAAAGGCAAAGATAAAAATCATGTGATCATATCAATAGATGCAAAAAAAGCATCTGAATAGATAGAGTACCTATTTATGATTAAAACACTCAGCAAAGTGGGAATAGAGGGAGCATTCCTCAACATAATAAAGGCCATATATGAGAGATCTACAGCCAACAACATACTCAAAGGGCAAAAAGTAAAAACTTTCCCATTAAGATTGGAACAACACAATGTTGTCCATGTTCACCACTTCCATTCAACATAGTATTGAAAGTCCTAGCCACAGTTATTAGACAAGAAAAGGAAATAAAAGGCATCCAAATTGGTAAAGAGGAAAGAAAACTGTCATAGTTTGCACCTGACATGATACAGTGTACATAGAAAATTCTATACATTCCACCAAAAACTGATCAACCTAATAAATGAATTTGGCAAAACAGTGGGATACAAAGTCAATATTCAGAAATCAAAGGCATTTTTGTATGCCAACAATGAAATATCAGAAACAAAAATCAGCAAAAATGTCCCATTTGACATAGCAACAAGAAACACAAAATACCTAGGAATAAACCTAACCAAGGAGGTAAAAGACCTGTACTCAGGAAACTACACAACACTGAAGAAAGAAATAAAGGAAGAAACAGGCACATGGAAACATATACTGTGTTCATGGATTGCAAGAATTAACATCATCAAAATGTCCATATTATTCAAAGCAATTTATAAATTCAAGGCACTCCTTATTAAAGTACCAATGAAATATTTCACAGATATAGAACAAACACTTCAGAACATTATATGGAACCATAAATGACCCTGAATAGCTGCAGCAATTTTGTAAAAGAACAAAGTAGGTAGGATCACAATACCTGATATCATACTGTGCTACAAGGCCACTGTAATCAAAACAGCCTGGTACTGGCATAAGAACAGATACATAGACCAATGGAACAGAAGAGACAGCACAGAAATAAACCCAAGCCTCTATGGTAAATTAACGTGTGACAACATAGGCAGCAGCATAAAATGGAGTAAAAATAGCCTCGTCAACAAATGGTGTTGCTGGGCTGGACAGCTACATGCAAAAAAATGAATCTTGATCACCAACTTATACCATACATAAAAATAAATTCAAGGTGGATAAAAGATTTAAATATAACTCGTGAGAACATTAAAGTCCTAGAGGAGAACATAGGTAGGAAAATCTCAGATATTTCATGTAGCAATATTTTCACTGATATGTCCCTTAAAGCAAGGAAATAAAGGAAAGAATAAACAAATGGAATTTCATCAAAATAAAAAGCTTTGCACAGCTAAAGAAAACAGCATTAAAACAGAAAGAGAACCAAATAATGAAGAAACATATTTGCCAATGATACCTCTGACAAGGGTTTGATCTCTTAAAATATAAAAAGTATTCACATGACTCCACTTCAGGAAGACAAAAAACCCAATTGAAAAACGAGCAAAAGACTTCAAAAGACACTTCTTTGAGGAGGACATACAAAGGGTCCAGAGATATATGAAAGCATGCTCAGCATTGGTAGCCATCAGAGAGATGCAAATTAAAACCACAATGAGATATCACTTCAGGCAGGTGACCATGACAATCATAAAGAAAGCAACAATTCACAAGTGTTCAAGAGGATGTGGAGAAAAGGGAATTCTAGTGCAATCTTGGTGGGATTGCAGATTGGTGCAGCCACTGTAGAAAACAGTAAGGAATTTCCTCAGAAATCTAAAAATGGAACTGCCTTTTGACCAGGTAATTCCACTGCTGAGATTATATCTTAAGAACCTTGGGACACCAATCCAAAAAAATCCTGTGCACCCCAATGTTCATAGCAGCACAATTTACAATAGCCAAGTGCTGGAAGCAACCTAAGTGCCCATCAGTAAATGAATGGATCAAAAAACTATGGTGCATTTACGTAATGGAATACTATGCAGCAGAAAGAAAGAAGGAGCTCCTATCCTTTGTGACAGCATGGATGGAAGTGGAGTGCACTATACTAAGTGAAAGAAGCCAGGTGGTGAAAGAAGCCAGGTGGTGAAAGACAAATACTATATGACCTCATCTTTATGTGGAACTTAATGAACAAAACAAACAAGCAAAATATAACCAGAGACTTTTAAATTAAGAACAAACAGATAGTAATCAGAGGGGAGATGGGAAATGGTAATGGGGGAAAATAGATGAAGGTTTCCAGGACCAACTATAAAGGACCCATGGAGAAAACCAAGGTTGGGGTGATGGCTGGCTTGGTGGGCAGAGGTGGCAGAAAAGGCAGAAAACTAGTTGAATAACAATAAAATTTTTAAAAATGGGGAAAAAATTTGCCTAATTTAAAAACTGGGAAAAAAAGAAAATTAGAAAAATATGAGGCATGTCAACGAAAAAAATAATAAATTCAATAATCAAGGGGGAAAAAGAAAGCATGTAAGTTTTGCTAACCGCCAAAATCTCTATTTACATTTTCAAAATCTCTAAAAATTGTGATGATTAATTATTACACTTAGTAGAACAAAAGTTCACAATATTAGTTTACATTTTATAATCATATTGAAAAATTAACTGTAAATTAAAAAAAAAAAGAAAAAATATACCTGCAGAAATCTTTTTCAAAATGAGACTTTTTAGAATGATTGTGGGAAAAATGGACTTAGAAGATCTTGCTCAGTGTGAAAAGTACAATTTACCTCATAGAGCTCTCAGATAGTTATCATATAAGTCACACTGAAATATTTTATTCAGTGTTACTGTATGAAAAACTCCAGAATATCATGCTGTGTACAAAGCACAGTCACTTGTACACAGCATAATATTACAAGGCACAGTCACTTACTGAATGCATTATATGACTTATGCTCTTGTCATCCAGTCATCCTCCTATGGAAATGACATGATTTGACTTGATAAATTCACCCTTTGGGGATAATATTTTTAATGTGAAGTAAGTGTCCTTTCTAGAGTAAATTGAAGTGGGATTTGTAGAAGCCAGTGGTGGCAGAGCTGAGTGAAATGTTGGTTAATTTCTTCTAATTTGATCCCAGCTCTGCTTTGTGTCTGGGAGTCTGGAACTTTGCATCATGCATAGTCATAGTTGATTTTAACTTTATACTCATACTTTTCAGGTCATTTTTGACAATAAAATTGAATAACTTGTTTCATTAAGAATCAGGAAAATGATTTTTAAAAAGCAACAAACAATTTAGAAAACGATAAATCAGGCTACTGTATTTCGGGGGAAATTAATGTGATAGAAATGATCTGTGTATTTGTGTAACTGACATGACTTTCTGTGACTACAGGTATAAAATGAGCCATAAGGATGATGTAGCAGCCACAAGTTAATATAAATATAATGCAAACTTAGATTTTCTTTAAAAATAGAACACTGTTGTGATCAACGATGTTAATCATTCCACTGTTCTCTGCTCAGGTCAGACCACACTTGAAGCATTGTTCTCAATTCCTTATTGCTACCTGAACTCAGGCACTAACTGACATGTTCCTGAAATACTGGGAATACAGGAAAGGATTTATATGTTTGGAAAGAGATTAAATTTTAAGACTTTGGAGATGGTTTTATGATTCTAGAGTTCTTCAATTTTATATGTTGCTCATGGACATTTAAAAAATCATACACATATTCCCTCTCTCCTACCCTTCCCCTCTAAAAAAGATAAATAAATAAATTCTTAAAAAAAAAATGTTGAAAGCCCTGGCTGGTGTAGCTCAGTGGATTGAGCGAGGGCCTGCGAACCAGAGGATCGCGGTTCGATTCCCAGTCAGGGCACATGCCTGGGTTGCAGGCCAGTTCCCAGCAGGGGACACACGAGAGGCAACCGTACATTGATGTTTCTCTCCCTCTCCCTCTCCCTCTCTCCTACCCTTCCCCTCTAAAAAAGATAAATAAATAAATTCTTAAAAAAAAGTTGAAAAAATCATACACATATTTATATATAAAGAAATCAAGCCCCAGAAAATGCAAGTGACACCACCAAGGCCATACAATTCATTAATGCAAGATTTTTTGTCTAGAAGATACATTACAACCCATGTGTTAAAAAGGATATAGACAGACTGCCTTGTGTTTAGAAGACAGTGACATGGATAATCATTGTCAAAGGACTAATGTTTAAAAAAAACCATGTGAGGATGAGAGTACATAATATTGTCAAGTAAAGCTGTCACAAGAGGAAGAATGTCACTTGTGATTAGTTTGAATGAGCCAAACTATAGAAAACTGGTGATTTCCCCCAAAAAAACTTATATTCTAGGACTAAAGAGAGTGCGAATTGACTCAAGAAAAATGTAAGGTACAGAGATTTATAATTGCTCCTGGTATGTTTTGTTCTCATGGATGGAACACCCAGGTATTGAGCTAAGAACTTGGTTGCCCCAACAGATATTATGTTGCCTGGCCATTTGGAAATAAATGGAGACTGATGTTTCTCCATTTACAAAGTAGTATTCTTTTTACAAACTTGCTAAAAGAAGGTGAGTATAATCATAATGAATTGAATTGTCATGTGTTTCAGGGAGTCTGTAATTTGAAAAGCAGGAGCCTGGAGGGACTGCCTGGACTTCACTTTTGACTTGCTTATCACCCAGAGGTATGGCATTGCCTGTCATTCAGTTGTTAATGTTCGGTTGATTGTTGAAACTCATCACACAGAGACTCAGGAAAAATAACAACAAAAAAAAGGCAAGCATGAGTAACCCAATGGTGACAGATGGAGGAATTAAAATAGAACTAGCACTTTGTTGGGAGTTTAGGTACATGAAACCTTCATCTGCCATCATACAATACAAGTGAATAGGTAATGGTTAAAATTGCTTCATCAAAAATAAGAGATTTAAAAAACCATGTGATTACTCCTGGCTGGTGTAGCTCAGTGGATTGAGCGCGGGCCTGCGAACCAGAGGATCTCGGTTCGATTCCCAGTCAGGGCACATGCCTGGGTTGCAGTCCAGTTCCCAGCAGGGGACACACGAGAGACAACCCTACATTGATATTTCTCTCCCTCTCCCTTTCTCCTACCCTTCCCCTCTAAAGATAAATAAAAATAAATAAATAAATAAATAACCATGTGATTACAGATATGGAGGTCACTACTGGAAGAGGTTGTCAAAAAAATTAATAGCAGCCATTGCCTCTTTAGGAGTGGTGTTAGGTGGGCTGTGCAGAATGCAGGGCATTCTTGCTTTTAATTTTAAGCAGTCTGTATAATTTTATTTTTATTTTTTAAATACATTTTATTGATTATGCTATTACAATGTCCCATTGTTTTCTCTGCTTTATTTGCCTCTGCCTTGTACCTCACTCTCACCAGAATTCCCCACCCTCCACCTTAGTTCATGTTCATGGGTTGTACATATAAGTTCTTTGGCTTCTCAATTTCTTATACTATTCTCAATCTTCCCCTGTCTATTTTCTACCTACCATTTATTCTACCTACCCTGTACCTTTTCACCAATTGTCTCCCCATCCCCACTGATAACCCCCTCATATATGTGATCTGCATTTCTGTAATTCTGTACCTGTTCTAGTCATTTGCTTAGTTTGTTTTGGTTTATGTTATTTTTTTAGGTTCAGTTGTTGATAGTAGTGAGTTTGTTGTCATTTTACTGTTCATATTTTTTTATCTTTCTCTTTTTCTTAGATAGGTCCCTTTAACATTTCATATCATAAGGGCTTAATGATGATGGACCCTTTTAACTTGACCTTATCTGGGAAGAACTTTATCTGCCTTTCCATTCTAAATTACAGTTTTGCTGGATAGAGTAATCTTGAATGTAGGACCTTGCCTTTCATGACTCTGAATACTTCTTTTCAGCCCCTTTTTGCCTGTAAGGTTTCTTTTGGCAAATCAACTGATAGTGTTATGGGAACTCCTTTCTAACTATCTCCTTTCCTCTTGCTGCTTTTCAAATTCTGTCATCTTTAATCTTGGATAATGTAATTATGATGTGCCTTGGTGTGTGCTTCCTTGGGTCCAAATTCTTTAGGACTCTCTGAGCTTCCTGAACTTCCAGGAAGTCTATTTCCTTTGCCAGAGTGGGGAAGATCTCCTTTGTTATGTTTTCAAATAAGTTTTCAATTTCTTGCTCTTCCTCTTCTCCTCTGGTACCCCTATGATTCTGATGTTAGAAATTTTAAAGTTGTCCTGGAGGTTCCTAAGCTTCTCTTCATATTTTTGAATTCTTGCTTCTTCATTCTACTTTGGTTGAATGTTTATTTCTTCCTTCTACTCCAAGTTGTTAAGTCCCAGATTCCTTCCCTTCACTGTTTGTTCCCTGTATATTTTTCTTTTTTCCCCATTAAACTATTGATGAACTGGTTGGAGGAAGATGGTGGCATGGTAGGAGGGAGCAGATTCCACTTCCCCCTACACATGGAAGAAAAACCTGGCTGATCTACGGAAGAACAGAAACACAGCATACTTGAGAATAGGAGATCGAAAATTGTAGTGGACATTGAAAAACCAGTTGGTAAGGAGAGTACTTCAGAACAATAGGAGCCCAGGGATCAGCGTGGAGACCATGGCAGTTGCGGCCCTGGTCCAGTGCTTGCCAAGCCTGCCCTAGGGCTCTAGGGAGGAAGCTGGGTCAACTGCTGAAATGGGCCGAGCGATCCTGGTCGCCACGAAACTGCAGACAGCTGTGCGTGTGAACTGAGATGGATCCATGAAAATAGGCACCCACATGTGACCGCAGATAGTCGTGGGATCATAGGCACAAGCGAGATCATAGGCACTTGCCACTGGAGACAGCTGTGGGACCATAGTCACGTAGGCATGACATGGCTGTGGGATCGTAGGGCCCAGGACACCACAGAAAGCTGTGCCGAGGCCAACAGAGATGGCTACATGCGACCGGAGTCCCGAACCCACACCCATAAACTCGGGAAAGTGCATGAACTCCAGGAGGCTCAGAAAACATGCCTGAATCCCTGTGCAGAGAGGCACTGGACCAACTCTGGGGACAGTAGCACAATGATGGCTGAGTGCTGAACACAGAGAAAAGCAATACCATCACCCCTCAGCCATTGCAGCCAGCAAGATCAGAAGAACCAGCTTGGCAAGTTTAAAACAGCAAGAGTTTTTGTTTGGTGTTTTGGGAGTTTTGTTGTTGTCGTTATTTGTTCGTGTTTTTTGTTTGTTTTTGTTTTTTGTTTTTGTTTGTTTTCTTGTTTTTTTATTTGTTTGTCTGTCTGTTTATATAATTGTTCTTAATTATTATTTCTTTATTATTTTTATTTTCTTTTTTACTCCTCAACTCCTTTCACCTCTTTTTACTTATTTCTTGTTTTATTCCCTCTTCCTTTCTTTCCATTTTTATCTCTTCTACCTTCCTCGTTTTTTCCTTTCTTCTTTTTTTCCATTTCCACCTCTTTTCTCTTTTTAAATACCCATGAGTGAGACAATAAAAAACAAACAAATCTGGAACCATGGAAAAAAAATAAAATTGGTCCCCAAAAGAGGGTATCCCAGTAGCTGAGACAGTGGAAGCTGTGAACAACAGGATATCCGAAGGAGGCTCCACCACTGACTCTCACAGGTATTCTACCACAGAACATCACACCATAAACCCAGGGAGCCAGAACAGATCAATTGAAGAAGTTGAGGCTAAAAAGAAGAGTATCACAAACAATGGGAAGACAAAGAAACAGTCCCCAAATGAAAGAAAAGGTGGAAGCCCCAGAAAGAAGCCTAAATGAAACAGGGGCAACTCAACTATCAGATATTGAGTTCAAAGCAATGGTTGTCAGAAAGCACCATGAGCTCTCAATGAGCTACCAGAAACTACAGGGAGGCTATGATGAACTCATTGCAAACTATATCAACATGAAAAAGGAAATAGAAACTATCAACAAGGGCCAAGAGGAAATGAAGAATAAAATTTCTGAACTGAAGAACACAGTAGAAGGAAGAGCAGAATTGATGAAGGAGAAGCTTAGATCAGCGAGTTGGAGAACAAAATAGTAAAAAACATCCAGAAAGAGCAAGAAAAGAAAAAGAGGCTCAGAAAGAATGAAGAGGGATTAAGAGAAATGCAAGACAACATGAAATGTAACAATATCCATATACTAGGGATACCAGAAGGAGAAGAAGAAGAGCAAGGGATAGAAAACCTGTTTGAAAAAGTAATGATGGAAAACTTCCCTAATTGGATGAGAGAAAAAGTCACACAAACCCAGGAAACAAGAAGAGTCCCAATCAAGAGGAACCCAAAGAGTCCCACTTCAAGATACATCATAATTAAAATGGCAAAATTCCAAGACAAAGAGAGGATCGTAAAGGCAGCAAGGCAGAAACAGGAAGTAACATAAAAGGGAGCCCCTATAAGGTTAGCAGCGGACTTCTCAATGGAAACGCTATGAGACAGAAGAGAATGGCAAGAAATATTCCAAGTAATGAGAACCAAAGGCCTGCAACCAAGACTACTCTATCCAGCAAGGCTTTCAATCAGGATAGAAGGCCAAATAAGGAATTTTCCAGACAAAAGAAGTCTAAAAGAGCGCACCTCTACCAAACAAATTCTGCAAGTGATACTAAAGGTACTGCTTTAAGGAAAGGAAGGAAAAGACAGACAGACAGATGGACAGACGGACAGAGGAACACAGGTAACAACATGGCAATGAATAAATACCTATCAATAATAAACTTAAATGTAAATGGATTAAATGCTCCAATCAAAAGACATAGAATAGCTGAATGGATAAGAAAGCATGACCCACACATATGCTGCCTACAAGAGACCCACCTCAGGACAAAAGACCTACACAGACTCAAAGTAAAGGGCTGGAAACAAATTTTCCAAGCAAATGGACATGAAAAAAAAAAAAAAAAAGCCGGGGTAGCAAAATAGAATTCAAAAGAAGAGTCATAAAGAGAGACCCAGAAGGTCACTTCATAATACTCAAGGGAAGAATCCACCAAGAAGACATAAACATTGTAAATATATATGCACCCAACGGAGGAGCACCTAAATACATCAAGAAAATCTTAGAAGACTTCAAGAAAGATATTGACAGCAACACAATTATAGTAGGTGATTTTAACACCCCACTGTTCAAAAATGGACAGATCATCCAAACAACATATCAAAAAAGATATTGTGGCATTGAATAACACTCTAGATGAAATGGACTTAACAAATATATATATAGAGCCCTTCATCCCAAAGAAACTAAATACACTTTCTTCTCAAATGCACATGGAACATTTTCAAAGATAGAGCACATGATAGGACACAAAACAAGCCTCAACAAATTCAAGAACATTGAAATCATACCAAGCATTTTCTCCAACCACAAGGGACTGAAACTAGAAGCCAACTCCACGGGGAAAAACCCTAACTGTAAAAATCATGGAGATTGAATAGCATGCTATTAAACAATGAATGGGTCAAGAATGAAATTAAGGAGGAAATCAAAAAGTTTCTGGAAACAAATGATAACGAACTCACATCGACCCAAAACTTATGGGACACAGCGAAGACAGTCCTCAGAGGGAAGTTTATAAGGATACAGGCCTACCTAAAAAAGATAGAAACATCTCATACAAACAACCTAACCCTACACCTACAAGAACTCGAGGATCAATAGCAAAGACAGCCCAGAGCAAGTAGAAGGAAGGAAATAACCAAGATCAGAGAATAACTAAATGACATAGAGACTAAAAGCACAATTCTAAAGATCAATGAATCCAGACACCGGTTCTTTGAAAAGATAAACAAAATTAACAAGCCTTTAAGCAGCCTCATCAGGAAAAAAAGAGAGAGGACTCAAACACAATCAGAAATGAAAGAGGAGAGATTACAACTGATGCCATAGAAATACAAAGGATTGTAAGAAATTACTATGAAGAGCTGTATGCCAAGAAATTTGAAAACCTAGGTGAAATGGACAAATTTCTATAAATATAATCTTCCAAAACTCAATGAAGAAGAAGCAGAAAGCCTGAACAGACCAATAACAGCTGATAATATTGAAGCAATAATCAAAAAACCCCGGACACACAAAAGCCCTGGACCAGATGGTTTCACAGAAGAATTCTACAAAACATTTAAGGAAGAGCTAACCCCTATCCTTCACAGACTATTCCAAAAAATCCAAAATGATGGAAGACTCCCAAATGCTTTTTATGAAGCCAGCATCATCCTAATCCCAAAACCAGATAAAGACACAACAAAGAAGGAGAACTTCAGGCCAATATCGCTGATGAACACAGATGATAAAATCCTCAACAAAATATTGGCAAACTGCATCCAACAATACATTAAAAAGCTCATACACCATGACCAAGTGGGATTCATCCCAGGGATGCAAGAATGGTTCAACATTCGCATATCAGTAAATGTAATTAATCACATAAACAAAAGCAAAGACAAATATCACAAAATCATATCAATAGATGCAGAAAAAGCATTTGATAAGGTACAGCACCCATTTATGATAAAAACACTCAGCAAAGAGGCAATAGAGGGAGCATACCTCAACACAATACAGGCCACATATGAGAGACCTATAGCGAACATCATACTCAATGGGCAAAAACTAAAATCTTTTCCACTAAGATCACGACCAAGGCAAGGTTGTCCACTTTCACCACTTCTATTCAATATAGTATTAGAAGTCTTAGCCACAGTGATGAGACAAGAAAAGGAAATAAAAGGCATCCAACTCAGAAAGGAGGAAACAAAACTATCATTGTTTGCAGCTAACATGATAGTGTACACAGAAAATCCTATAGACTCGCCAAAAAACTGCTCGACATAATAAATTAATTTGGCCAAACAGCCGGATACAAAGTCAATATCCAGAAATCAAAGGCATTTTTGTATACCAACAATGAAACAGCAGAAGCAGAAATCAAGAAAAAAATCCCATTGGATACAGCAAAAAGAAAAATCAAATATGTAGGCATAAACCTAACCAAGGAGGTAAAGGAACTGTATGCAGAAAACTACACAACACTGAAGAAAGAAATCAAGGAAGACACAAACAAATGGAAACACATACCATGTTCATGGATCAGAAGAATTAACATCATCAAAATGTCCATACTTCCCAAAGCAATTTACAGATTCAATGCAATAACTATTAAAGTATAAAAAGTATACTTCACAGACATAGAACAAACACTCCAAAAATTTATATGGAACCATAAACCACCTCAGATAGCTGCAGCAATCTTGAGAAAGAAGAGCAAAGTAGGAGGGATCACATTACCTGATACCAAACTGTATTACAAGGCCACTGTAATCAAAAAAGCCTGGTACTAGCATAAAAACAGGCACACGGACCAGTTTAATAGAACAGAGAGCCCAGAAATAAACCCAAGTCTCTACAGTCAATTAATATTCAACAAAGAGGGCAGCAACATAAGATGGAGTAAAAATAGCCTTTTCAACAAGTGGTGTTGGGAGAACTGGACAGCTACGTGCAAAAAAAATGAAACTTGAGCACCGACTTACACCATACACAAAAATAAATTCAAGGTGGATAAAAGATTTAAATATAAGCCATGACACCATTGAAGTCCTAGAGGAGAACATAGGCAGGAAAATCTCAGATATTTCACACAGCAACATTTTTACTGATATGTCCCCTAAAGCAAGGGACATAAAGGAAAGAATAAACAAATGGGATCTCATCTAAATAAAAAGCTTCTGTACGGCCAAAGAAAACAGTATTGAATTATTTTAAATAATTATTTTATTTAGATGAGATCCCATTTTATTATAATTATTTATTTATTTATATTTATATTTATATTATTTATTTATAATTATTTTATTGAAATAATTATTTTATTTAGATGAGATCCCATTGAATAAACAAATGGGATCTCATCTAAATAAAAAGATTCTGTACGGCCAAAGAAAACGGCCAAAGAAAATAAAAAGAGAACCGACTGTATGGGAAAACATATTTGCCAATGATACCTCAGACAAGGGTTTCATCTCCAAAATATACAAAGAACTTACATGACTCCACTCTAAGAAGACAAGCAACCCAAATAAAAAATGGGCAAAGGACTTAAACAGACACTTCCCCAAGGAGGACATACAGAGGATCCAGCAACACATGAGAAGATGCTCAGTATTGCAAGCTATCATAGAGATGGAAATTAAAACCACAATGAGATACCACTTCACACCAGTCAGAATGACCATCATAAACAAAGCAACAAACAGCAAGTGTTGGAAAGGTTGTGGAGAAAAGGGTGCCCTAGGGCACTTTTGTTGGGATTGCAGACTGGTACAACCACTGTGGAAAGCAGTATGGAATTTTCTAAGAAAACTAAAAATGGATCTACCTTTTGACCCAGCAATTCCAGTGCTGGGATTATATCCTAAGAACCCTGAAACACCAATCCAACAGAATCTATACACCCCAATGTTCATAGCAGCACAATTTACAATAGCCAAGTGTTGGAAGCAACCTAGGTGCCCATCAGTAAACGAATGGATCAAAAAACAATGGTACATGTACACAATGGAATTCTATGCAGCAGAAAGAAAGAAGGAGCTTCTGCGCTTCACAACAGCATGGATGGAACTGGAGAGCATTATGCTGAGCAAAATAAGCCATGCAATGAAGGACAAATACCATATGATCTCACCTTTAATAGGAACCTAATTAATAATACAAACAAACAAATAAAATATAACCAAAGACATTGAAATTGAGAACAGGCTAATAGACACCACAGCGGGGAGGGGAGGGAACTTCAGGGGAAAAGGGGAAGGGTTTAGAGCAACAAGTATAAAAGACACATGGATAAAAACTAGGGAGGGTCAAAATGGAAGGGAGGTGGCAGGGCTTGAGCGGTGGGCCGGGATGAGAGTAGAAGACAGAAAACTGTACAAGAACAACAATTAAAATAAGAGAAAAAGAAAACCTTTGAGGAACTTTATTATTTTTGTGATTTCACTTTGCATAGCCTTAAGATCCACCAGACAGTGCCTCACCTACCTAGTCCTCCAGGCACAGCTTTTCTGTGCATCCTCTCTACCCCAGCTGCCCATCTTTGTCCTTCCTACCAGTCTGAATGAATGTTTCTTCTTTAATTCCTTGGTTGTTGAACTTCCACAGAGTTCAATTTTCCGGCAGTTCTGGGTTTTTTTTAATTTTTAAATATGTCATTCTTCTGGTTGTGCCTGGATGGAAAGTATATCTACTTATGCCTCCATCCTGGCCTGATGTCTAATTTTATTTTTAAATATAAGCATACTTTTGTAAAAATGCACACACACACACGGCCAAGGCTCTGTTTCTGAGTGATGCTAAATCATTTTTCTATGTAGGCAGAGTTTGCAAATCACTTTTTAGATGAATCTCCAATATATACTGAGTGAGTTTCTACCCAGAAGCTAGACTATTTATAATAGTCAGGAAACTGTGCTGTTTTTGGTCCATTTCATCTCTGTTTATCATAGGAGAGGAGGGACTCCTGCTTAACCTAGCTCTTGCTCTGACTCTTACCCAAGTGCTTTACTTAGCATTCCACTCTTGCATCATTTTAAAAGTTTATTGGAGCTTTCAAAATATTATAACATTATTTTTTTCTGATATGTAAAGATTTAGTTGGATACAATTTTTAAAAGGACATGTATTGTTTTATATGAAAATTTTATTCTTGTATGGCAATTTGCTCTGAAAGATTTAGCTTGTTGGATGTTAAAAGAAGACAAAACCCTAATTAGTAATAGTGTTAGACCATAGGAGAATGTACTGCTAGCAGCTCATGCGAAAACCTCCTACTATGAATATCTGGTATTTTCCTCTAGATCTTGTTAAAAGTGAAAACCACGGAAAAATAAATAACTTTCACCTTTAACTCTACAAGAGTAGAGTTACACATTCATGTCCTCAAAACCATTTTCTTAAGCATTTCTTTTATATTACATGAATCACAAGTCAACCTTTTTTTAAACCTCAGAATCCCAGTTTTTCTCCTATTATTTACACACTGAAGGTACAGGGTAGAAAAATAGCATGTTTTTTACACCAACTCTCTGAAAGGACCATGTGCTTCTAGCTCCTGAATGTGATTGTTCCATGGAATTGGACTTAAGACCACCCCAAGCACAGGCAGGACTCATCTGATGGGTGCCAGGGCTCAAAGACACTTGGCAGTATCACCACTGCAGATGTTCATTCAAGTCAGAAGACCAAGTCTTGGCTTAGCTTCAAGGAGAGTGAGGTCTTTATTGAACTCTGATAGTAACTGGCAGGGTTCTTTGATAGGTGTTAGGATTTTAAAAGAATGAGATAGTGACATTAAATTTGCAATAGTTATTTTGAAAAAACCTTTAAATCTATACAAATCAGCCTATTTCTGCCATAAAATGACTTTTGATAAGTAATGTATTACCTTCACATTACTTTTATGTTTGTGCACTTGTATTTTTTTCCCATTTTTTTTCTCCCAGCTAGGTTTCTACTTTTTGTTCGGGTTTAATTTTAAATGGTTGTAAACGGTTAACTTCTATTGAGTACCCAGGGCTTTTCTTTGTAATATTCATCAACAATAATATTACGTCTGAAACCTGGGAATTTCATTTCCACACATCTATAAACAAAGAAATACCAAATATCATTTTTAGTATGTTTGCTTGCCAATGGGAATCTTATCTTATGGAGTTATGAAGAAAGGCATGGGCTGTATTTTTACATTCTGAGGTTTAATCTGTTTGAGTCCAAAATGTTACTGTTAGTAATTTCCACAGGTCTTTGAAGGATCCTCCTAGATCTGATTCTGAGCCAAGCTAATACAACTCATTTTTCCCTCAAGTAGTTTGCTATTTCTTTCTGGATCCACATTTTCTATGTTACTCTGATTCTTACATCTGCCTCCAGCTAGGACTACGCCTAACACATTGCTGCCACATTTCTAAAAAAGGATTTACTGTGCCTGAAAACATAGATGCTGTCAACTTCTACATCCTGTATGTGGATTCTCCCATTTTTGGAATGAATGCTGTCCCCAGCAGCACTAGCTTTGAAGCCTGATCAAACCATAGATACCCTACTGATTTGGCCTCCCAGCTATTTAATGTTTCATATTAGAAAGAATTTGCGCAGAAGGTCGGGGATGGCAATGAGTGGGTGGGATGCACCCACAGCAATAGCACGGATTGTATCATTACATATTTACTATCTTCTATGAGTCCCAAAACAAAATTTTTGCTACATTCTATACACCTTGAGTAAAGGTAATGATGCAACACTAGCAACACCAGCAACACCATTTTCTCTCACTCTGGACTATTTCTGAAGGTAAAGTTTTCTTTGCAACTTGAGGTCTTAATTATGCACACACAAATTATTACAATGTGTTTGATGCATTGAGACTCTGAAAGTCTATTGAGATAGTAAGCTGTTTTAGGCTATTTTTCTGAAAACTAAAAGGACACGTGCTAAACCTTTTGAAAATTCTCTAGATTTTGTCTTTTCCCCTTTGTATCCAATCTATTGTTCCTACAATTTTAGGTCTCCTGGTTTGTTACTCTCAACCTCCTCCTGTGGATATGGAAACTATCAAATTTTGCCTGAGTTATTTGTAAAGTAAGAACATAAAGGTTCTGATCAAGAAATTTTTTAATGGACTCTGAAATGTCCATTTTGGATTTCTTGGAATCCTCCCATCCATTAATTTTGTAATTTCCCAATTCTTGGCAAGATGCTAGGTCAAAAATGTGTAAGTTATGTTCCACTATTCCATAGAGGTGCTAAAGAGCACCACAGATGGAACTAGACCCTGGGTTTCTTCCTGCCCGCCAAAAGTTCACGTTGGCTAAATGGTATGAAAACACAGTTTTAAATGGATGAAAGTTATTTCACAGTTAAATTTCATATGAGTAAGTGAATAGGTCAAGTCCATGAAGATATGAAGAGCAGATGTGTTGAATTCTTCCATTGACAGATGTATTATCTATTGGGACAAATTATAATCTAAAAAATACCACCAAAACCACAAAACCCTTTAAACAAGGAAAAATGGGTAAAGATGAAATGTTTCAGATTATCACTACTTAGTCTTAAAAAATTGGGATTGACTAGTCTTTGGAAGTTCTGCTGAAAGACTTCTCCCTTAATATTAAACTCCTATGAATTTCAATGAAAATTTAATCTATATGTTTCTGATTCAATTAGTCTTAACAAATTAAATATTTTTAAAGGCTATTTAAAATTTGAGAAGCCTTTTTATGAGCTTTAGTAATCCTTTGTTCTTTGAATTAGGAAGAAGAATTTTGCCAAGAGTTAATGGTATTTGAACCTGAATACACGTACAGGGATTCTAAACTTAGCAAAAGCCTAGCATCTTGTCATAATCAATGACTTGGATACTTGTAAATTCACAGCCACTTGCTACTCCCTCCATAGGCCTGATGATGTTGGATTGTTTCTTTTTTATGTGGTTATGCCTTTTGCATACAAATTAGCTCTTGCTGTAAACAACAGTAACATCCATGGATGGAACACAAATTCAAGTTATAACTAGTCTTGGGGAAGCATTTTATTCTGAGAAACAGAAGTCACTACTCCTCTTTACTTCGTTTCATAATGTTATAGGTCAGAAGAAATCAATAGTTTAAATTAAGCTTGGCAGCTAGCATACAACAGTTGAATAAGGGAGTTAAACTTTTTGTCATTTAGAAGTCATTAAACATTCAAGTATATTATTTGCAGAACTCCTCAGAACAATATCTGAGAACAACAATGTTTGCAGAGAACATAGATTTGCTAAATAATATCACTGGTTTATGTTTTATTCAGGTTTATCTCAATAGCTATAGATTTCTGATACCTGAGCTATTCTGTGTCAGATCTGGCCATGATGCAAACCATGAAGAAATGTTATCTCTGGCTTAAGAAGCTATTTTCTGTTAGCTCTCTGTTTGTTTTAATAAGATGAATCATGAAAACTATTCCCAGAAAGAAAAAAGTCATTAAGACACACGGAAGCCATGTTTTATAACCATAGATTAGTATGGGTATGGAATTTGAGGAATCAATGTATTAACAATTCCCTAGTAGCCAGAGACATGGCTCTTGTGAAGTTTTCAAGTAGTTTGTGAGAGAAATAGAGAAACCACCATGACAGGTAAGCAGTGGTGACAGCTTCTATCTTGAAACCCAAGAAGGAAGCATATGATGCATCTTTAATTATCAACAGTATCTTCCCCTGTAAACAAATACATAACACAGGGGTGGATGACATTATAAACCTTCTCTTGGGTAAGGAGGAGGAAATTCATCTAAGGAGACCCAGTATGTTATTCTACCATGGCTGTTTGGAAAGGTTCATGTGTAAATAAACCAGTATTACGTTCACTATCATGACTCAGGGCTTCCAAGCAAAGCAATGCAGGGTTACTTGAAAGATCAGGGATTTTGAAACTGTAGCAGTAAACTTGAAACATATGATCACTTAGTTCCATTGGCTTCCAGACAAACACCCATTTCCTAGTGCATTGCAATGTTTATTTTATTCTATTTGGTAATTATAGAAGGTCAAGGATTGCTTTTGAATGGAGACCACAATTGTTCACCCAACACAAGCCTCTACTTATATAGAACCAATGCTTTCAAATAAAATTTCCTAGAAAAAAGTAACTTTGATTAAGGGCAAGGGTGTGAAAAAGTTTTGTGAAAATTTCATAAAACCTCACATACCATGGAATAAACTCATAATAACAGAATCAAATCCAATGCTCTATAATCACACTCTGCAAAAATGTTGATGGCAGTAGTTTATATATGGACACATGGTTTGTCTTTTTGTTTTGATTAGGTTGACCAATGCGGACCCATTCAATTCCTTAGCTCCAAACCCTGCAAAAAAAATGAAAAAATAGGTTCAAAAAAGTTTAGATTAATACAAATGTATACACAAATGAGGCATTTACAGAATCAGAGTTTCTTTTTAAAGAGAAAAAAGATATCTGGCACATAGTTAAATCCTGCTGTCAGCACTATACATGTGCTGCAAAATAACCTTTTAAAGGTCTATTTGCAATCTTGTTTCTTTGACCTCTTGTTATCTTTTGTGGTGTTTGTCATGACACAGACCAGTAGCAGAATCCCAGAGGAGCACCTGAGGTCAGACCACACCCACCTCATCCTTGGAGAGGGAGAATGATGTGTGTAAGAGAATGTCTGGACAAGGAAACAGACACAGGAGCTTCAAAAAACAAACAAAACTTATATTTGTTTTTTTAATAAAAAAAGAATCTAATTTTCATGTCAATATAGATAATCTTTTTAATAAAATACTGAGCTTTGTTATTTTTCTTCCCTTCTCCTTAAATGTAGGAGCTATATGAAGTATGAGATATGTGAGTATTAGGAAAATAAGCCTGCATACAGTAGAGGCACAGATGCTTTCTGTGTTTCAACATCTTCCTCTTTCTTTCTCTTTTCATTGTGTTTTAAAGATTTTTTTTATTGGCTGACAGAAGCTCTGAGTACTATGGGGACTAAGTTCTAGAGATCAAAGCAATGGTGTGCAGGTTCCAGGTCTACAAGGCAAAATTAAAATCTGCTGCCACCTGGGGCAGGACATTGTTGCTCCTCACTTCAGATGAAAAGGCAACAGGCTCTGGAGTCTCTATCTCTGGCAATGGTTTCAATTCATTACTTACTCAAAAACCTCAACTTATCTGGAAGAATTAAGATGAAATTATCTTTATGTTTGCTTATATACATTATTTCAAATAAATTCCTTGAAAAGACCCATGAGGTGGATTTAAAAAAAAAAAAACAACAAAAAAGAAAACTTGGGTATGTTCTTTATTTATTTTAAGAAAATAAACCTTTCTTGCTTGGAAATATATTGAACTGACTCTAATTGTTAATACCTATCTGGCTCCAATTCTTAGAGCAATCTAATTTAGGTAAGACATTCCATCCCTGAAACTCAGTCAGCCTTTATTTCTAATGTCCATCTAGTTTGTCTGTGAGAAGCTGAGGTTCATGTAGAAGGATGAAAGAAGATAAAAGCAGATGTAGTTTACCATAACTTAATAGATTTATAGGCTCTGGTTCATTACTTCCACCAAATGTGTCTGCACCATGAGAAACCCAAGAGAATCAGGGAGTGAGGGGCATCAGTGCTGTTATGGAGACTTGCAGTCAGCAGACCCAGGAGAACACCAAGTGTAAGTGACTCAAGGCTCTCATGGGACCCTAACAGCCCCAGGCAGAGGTTAGAGCCTTCCTTGGCAGCAGGAGATGGCCAGGGAAGTCATTCTAGAGGAAGTATTGTTGAAACCCATAAGCATTTCTTCCCCTGGCTCCTACTACCACTCCACTGTCCAGGCTATACCACTTTTTGGGCCCTGAAATATTACCTCAATAGGACCTCAATATTTTCCCTGGGTTTCCTTTCCTTCCAGTCTTTCTTTGGGGTCTATTCTAAGTTGGATTCTACTACTCCACATAACTCAGAATGCATTTTGGTTTGTCTAAAGGTAAGAGTGCTGACACTGTAAATCATTGGAAGTATAGTATGACAAGGAAAAGGAAGTAAGAATTTTGTGCTAATAATAATAAAATGCATCTTCACAGCATTGCATTCACAGCCATGATCAGAATAGCTAAAGTAGCACCCCTACCCCAGGGAGTCTGTGTTCTTTTATCCCCAGGCCCAAAGGTCTTGACTAGGTCACCATTTGCAAAGAGAAGGATCAAGCTAACTTGGATGTGCTGCTGTCACCATAAGGTTGCACATAGTAAGGGTGATGGAGGGTATATGCCTTAAGGCTAGAGCCCAATTATGATGCCAAACTTATGTTTGTGTGAGTTAGTGAGTGAGTGTATGAGAGAGAGAGAGAGAGAGAGAGAGAGAGAGAGAGAGAGAGAGAGAGAGAGAGAGAGAGAGAGAAATCAAGGGAGGAATTGGTAAGCCAGGCATTGAGGAGGGATAGTAATGATAGTAATATTGGGGGCTGGGGAGAGTGCTAAGAATCTACTGTGTTTCCTGTGGTGCCTAATTTGAGTTAATCTTGTGAGTCAAAGACACAGGGAGACACATTAGTCCTACAGTTCTTGACAGGCCCCTCTTTGTCTATCTCCCATCTCTCACTTTTTCAGCCTCAGAGAGTTTCTGGTAAGGAAAAAAGAACAAACAGTGAGGCCATGCCTGCCCTTCTGCTTTTCTAAGGTGCTCCTTGATGGACCCAGAGAGGAAACATCCATTTTGTCCCTCTGAGGTCCTGGCCATGTCTTTTTTCCATTTTAGAGATTTTTATCTTTTGATGTGTTCCCAAATATGAAGTCTCCTTTAGACATAAAGCCTAGGTCTCCTTTTTAGTGGTTTCCAGAAGTCACAAGTTGATGTCCACCCTGATTACACTCTGGAGGTAACTGTTCTTACTCAAACTCCCTGTGTCATTAGAGATTTTATGACCTGGTGTCTCTCTCTGGGATTGAGAAGTGAGAGGTAGGTTCTGAGCCCACAAGCCTGCCACTCAGAGAGGAGGTAGTACAAGAAGCACCTAGGAGAGAAATGGATGTTAACTTGAATGGGGCAGGGGTGATGACTAAAGCTTCCCAGGATTTCATCAGGCAAATGTTTATATTTTAAAGTTGTGCTATCAGGTACAGTAGCCAGTAGCTCTATGTGGCCATAAAAATTAAAATGAACTAATATAAAATAAAATTACACATTCTATTTCTCAGTTAAGGATAATAATACATAGTTGAGGCAACTCTCATGATAATAGCATGCATATATGGAACACTTTAATCAGATCAGACAGTTCTGTTGGTCACTGCCTTCTGGGGAGTTCCCATCAAGGGACATGTGTAAAGGACACATGGACAAAGCCAAAGGGGATAGGATTGAGGGTGGGAGGTGGGGATGGGTGGGGCAGGGGCTGAAGTGGATGAAAATGGAGACAACTGTACTTTCAAGTATAGTTGTTCACAATAGTAAAAAAAATAAATAAATAAAGGAGAAACTCTGAGGGAAAAAAGTGACTATGGAATGTGGCTTTCGGTATGGGGTTGTCTTCCTGAACACTGAGTTCTGTTAAGAAATTATCTTTCTTGTATTAACAATTTCTCTACTCTTTCTTTTAACTTGGGAAAAAGTTTTAGTTTTTTTGATTTGATAGTAAAATGAAGTTATTTTTAATCTGTTTTATACTTGGAATTCCTTTGACCCTTAGAATGATGATATTAGAGTGATGTCTAGTTTTCATAGGACACCTATTTTGTGAGCAGTTGTAGTCTGTGCTTGTCACATTAGCTGTCACTGACTGAACTTTACTATTGAGAAAAATAGGATAAGCAATATTTTTACAGCATACAATTAATAAGCTAATGACACTTTATATTTAGACAAAACACTTTATACATTTCAGTTTTGAAAGAGTTAATACTGTTAAATCTATATGTTAACATTAAATACAGAATGTATAAAAATTTCAGAGCAAATACAAGTACATCAACTTAGTGGTAAACGTCCACCTGGGCTCAGAATGGCTGCTGTTCCAGAGGAAGAAGATAGGAAGTAGGTACACATTTCATCCAGAATAGCTCCTGCAGAAGCAATAAGTGTGGTTATAGGTGTCTATAGGGACAAGAAATGCTGAGTGTGGAACGAGCAGCATTTGAGTATGTTTTGAAACGACTTTATATCTTTGTAAATAAAACCTTATATATACCTAACGAAAAATCTCAATGACACAGTGGTTAAGAGGTTTGTGTTTGGACAAAGACACACCTGAGATCAGGTTCTGAATATTCCTAAAAGCAGATGACCACTGACAAGTGGCAGTTTGTTTGCGCTCTCTAAACTCTGAATAACACTTGAATGTATCTCATTTTGTTAGAGACTTCAGTAAGATAAGAGTTTAATAATGCTTAGTATTTACCTGGTATATTCCAAGTGCTCAATAAATGTTGTTGTTTGATGATGATGATGATGATGATGATGATGATGATGATGATTTTACTTAAAATATTAAAAGTAAAGAAATAACTTTTTAAAAGGTTTGGTTGTTGTGGCTCAGTGGATTGAGTGCAGGCCTGTGAACCAAAGGGTTGCCAGTTCAATTCCTAGTCGGGACACATGCCTGGGTTGTGGCCTGGTCCCCAGTAGGAGGCACGCAAGAGGCAACATACATTGATCTTTCTCTCCCTCTCTTTCTCCTTCCCTTCCCCTCTCTCTAAAAATAAACAAATAAAATCTTTAAAAAAAAGAAAAAGAAAAATTCAATGAAATTGCAGGCTGCTATATCAATAAGCTGGAATTAATGTGTATAGTACACAGGACAGTGAGAGCAGAGCCCATGGTTACACATGATGGGTACTATAATCAACACCTTTAGAGCACAAAACAGTGTGGAAAAAATATTTCCTAATTTCTCTTGGTAGGCTGTGCTTTGTGGCTGTTGTCTTTAAAAAGTAATTATATAAATTTATGAAAAAGAAAGAGGTGGAGAGGAACACTGATTGAGGCCCCGCCCACCCTAAATCAACCAACAATCTAATAATGAGAGAACAATAGCAATTTTCAGTCTCAGAAAATCTACCTGAGAGCATCTGAAATTTTAATATCTGTCTGACATAGGTTGCCTCCCTTTATGAATTAGGAATGTGTCTGTATTCATTATGAAATCTTTCTGAAACACCCACATATCTCTTATTTTTCTCAATAGTGGCCTATGTTTCTTCTGTGACTTTTCACTCCAAATTTCAAGTTTGAAAAGTTGGAAAAAGTACTATTTCCAATTTTCAGGTTTGAAAATAGTATCACTAAAATATAACCACTAAGGTCAAATACGTGTAAACCAAATATGTTAGTTTTAACAAGAAAACTGCAAGGAAGTGTAAATGTATTTTTAGAAACAAATACAGTAGAAACCATGTAAATGAATGAGTTCCTCAAGAAAGTTTATTCTACCATTTCAAAATGTTATCAATACAATTCTGATTATGTACTCAATAACTTTTCCTAATTAAAAGAAATATGATGATCATTGAGAGTTACCATAGTCAAGATAACAAAAAAACAAACAAAAACAAATAACTACAATAAAAAGTATTTAAGTACTAAATTATGATGCTTAGAAACCTGCTGTCAAATAGTATTAATTTAAAAGAGCATAGATTAAGTATTCTATAGGAAATCATATAGGTTGACAAAATTGTGTGTTTTTATATATGTAGGAGAATAGGAAATATGGAATTGAAAAACAAAACTAACATTTTATAGAGAACTTATAAATAAATCAGTTTACTATTTCATCATAGAGTTTCCTTTTAATGTTATATAAATCTTTTTATGGTATGGATTTCAGCCAAGGTCCCTAACTGCTTTTAGACTAACTGGCAATTTTTAGTAGAACATAAATTCTCCAAGAGTTTAAAAGATTGCTAAATAGCACACAGGTAAAAGTTGAAGCCAAAAGTCAGGATAATAAGCTGCAGTCATATCACCTCAAGTGTTCAGCAGTGTGACTTTGGGCAACATCCTGACCTACAGCATGGAGATGACAATGCTGTCTGCGCTGGGTGGTGAGAGGATTTGACAAGACGTGCGTTTGGCCTGCAGGAGCCATATTAGCGGTGTTACACGAGAGAGAGGAAGGGAGAGCGGGGAGAGAGAGAGAAACATCAACATGAGAAACATCAGCTGGTGGTTGCCTCTCAAATGTGCCATGACCAGAGATCAAACCCCATAACCTAGGAAAACGACCGGAGGCGGTCCGGCGACCGGAGGCGGCTCCGCAAACGACCGGAGGCGGCCGTGCGACCGGAGGCGGCTCCGCAACCGACCGGAGGCGGCCCGGCGACCGGAGGCAGCTCCGCAAACGACCGGAGGCGGTCGCGGGACCGGAGGGGGCTCTGCAACCGACCGGAGGAGGTCGCGCGACCGGAGGCGACTCTGCGACCGGGTTGGAAGCAGCCCTGCGGCCAGAGGCGACCCTGCAACTAGAGAAGGGGACTCTGGAAGACCCGGAGCTCACATCTGTGATCCTGGGTGAGGCAAAGAAATCCTAGAACTGTGAAAAAACCAGAGTTGGACCAAAAGAGGGGGTATTCCCACAGCTGAGACAGTGGAAGCTGTGAACACCAGGATACCTGAAGAAGACTATAACACTGAATCTCACAGGTATTCCACCACAGAAGTTCACACCATAAACGCAGGTAGCCAGAACAGATCAACTTAAGAAGCAGAGGTTTACAAGAAGAGTCTCACCAACAATGAGAAGACAAAGAAACAATCCCCAAATGAAAGAAAAGGTGGAAGCCCCAGAAAGAATGCTAAATGAAACAGAGGCAACTCAACTATCAGATAAGGAGTTCAAAGAAATGGTTGTCAGGAAGCTCCATGAGCTCTCAATGAGCTACCAGAAACTACAGGGAAGCTACGATGAACTCAGTGCAAACTACATCAACATGAAAAAGGAAATAGAAACTATCAAAAAGGGCCAAGAGGAAATGAAGAATACAATTTCTGAGCTGAAGAACACAGTAGAAGGAATGAAAAGCAGAATCGATGAAGCAGAAGATCGGATCAGTGAGTTGGAGGACAAAGTAGAAAAAAACAGCCAGATAGAGCAAGAAAAGGAAAAGAGGCTCAGAAAGAATGAAGAGGGTTTAAGAGAAATGCAAGACAACATGAAACGTAATAATATCCGTATAATAGGAATACCAGAAGGAGAAGAAGAAGAGCAAGGGATAGAAAACCTATTTGAAAAAGTAATGATGGAAAACTTCCCTAATTTGGTGAGAGGAAAAGTCACACAAATTCAGGAAACACAGAGAGTCCCTATCAAGAGGAACCCAAACAGGCCCACTTCAAGACACATCATCATTAAAATGGCAAACTTCCAAGACAAAGAGAGAATCTTAAAGGCAGCAAGGGAGAAAAAGGAAGTAACATACAAGGGAGCCCCGATAAGGTTAGCAACTGACTTCTCAATGGAAACGCTCCAAGCCAGAAGACAATGGCAAGAAATATTCCAAGTAATGAGAACCAAAGGCCTACAACCAAGACTACTTTATCCAGCAAGGCTTTCAATCAAGATAGAAGGCCAAATAAGGAGCTTCCCAGACAAAAGAAGTCTAAAAGAATACACCTCTACCAAACCAGTACTACAAGAGATACTAAAGGGACTGCTTTAAGGAAAAAAAGGAAAAGAGAGAGTGAGGAACACAGATACGAAAATGGCAATGAATCAGTACCTATCAATAGTAACCTTAAATGTAAATGGATTAAATGCTCCAATCAAAAGACATAGAGTAGCTGACTGGATAAGAAAGCATGACCCACACATATGCTGCCTACAAGAGACCCACCTCAGGACAAAAGACCTACACAGACTCAAAGTGAAAGGCTGGAAACAAATTTTCCAAGCAAATGGACAGGAAAAAAAGGCCGGGGTAGCAATACTCATATCAGACAAAATAGACTTCAAAAGAAGAGCTATAAAGAGAGACCCAGAAGGTCACTTCATAATACTCAAGGGAAGAATCCACCAAGAAGACATAAACATTGTAAATATATATGCACCCAATATAGGAGCACCTAAATACATCAAGAAAATCTTAGAGGACTTCAAGAAAGATATTGACAGCAACACAATTATAGTAGGACATTTTAACACCCCACTGTCAAAAATGGACAGATCTTCCAAACAAATTATCAACAAAGATATTGTGGCATTGAACAATACTCTAGACGAATTGGACTTAGCTGATATATATAGGGCCCTCCATCCCAAAGAAAATAAATACACATTTTTTTCAAACGCACATGGAACATTTTCAAAGATAGACCACATGATAGGACACAAAACAAGTCTCAACAAATTCAAGAAAATTGATATCATACCAAGCATTTTCTCCGACCACAAGGGACTAAAACTAGAAACCGACTTGATGGGGAAAATCCCCAAACCATCAAAATCATGGAGATTGAATAGCATGCTATTAAACAATGAATGGGTAAAGAATGAAATTAAGGAAGAAATCAAAAAGTTTCTGGAAACAAATGAAAATGAACTCACAACAACCCAAAACTTATGGGACACAATGAAGGCAGTCCTCAGAGGGAAGTTCATAGCAATACAGGCCTACCTAAAGAAGACAGAAACATTTCTAACAAACTACTTAACCCTACGCCTACAAGAACTCGAGGAACAACAACAAAGACAGCCCAGGGCAAGTAGAAGGAAGGAAATAACCAAGATCAGAGCAGAATTAAATGACATAGAGACTAAAAGCACAATCCTAAGGATCAATGAATCCAGGAGCTGGTTCTTTGAAAAGATAAACAAAATCGACAAGCCTTTAAGCAGGCTCATCAAGAAAAAGAGAGAGAGGACTCAAATAAACACAATCAGAAATGAAAGAGGAGAGATTACGACTGACACCACAGAAATACAAAGGATTGTAAGAAATTACTATGAAGAACTGTATGCCAAGAAATTTGAAAACCTAGGTGAAATGGACAAGTTTCTAGAAAAATATAACCTTCCAAAACTCAATGAAAAAGAAACAGAAAGCCTGAACAGACCAATAACAGCTGGTGAAATTGAATCAGTAATCAAAACACTCCCAGCACACAAAAGCCCTGGACCAGATGGTTTCACAGGAGAATTCTACAAAACATTTAAGGAAGAGCTAACCCCTATCCTTCACAGACTATTCCAAAAAATCCAAAATGATGGAAGACTCCCAAACTCTTTTTATGAAGCCAGCATCATCCTAATCCCAAAACCAGATAAAGACATAACAAAGAAAGAAAACTTCAGGCCAATATCACTGATGAATGTAGACGCTAAAATCCTCAACAAAATATTGGCAAACCGCATCCAACAATACATTAAAAAGATCATACACCATGACCAAGTGGGATTCATCCCAGGGATGCAAGGATGGTTCAACATTCGCAAATCCATAAATGTAATACATCACATAAACAAAAGCAAGGACAAAAATCACATGATCATATCAATAGATGCAGAAAAAGCTTTTGATAAAGTACAACACCCATTTATGATAAAAACACTCAGCAAAGTGGGAATAGAGGGAGCATTCCTCAACATAATAAAAGCCATATATGAGAGACCTACAGCCAACATCATACTCAATGGGCAAAAACTGAAATCTTTCCCACTAAGATCAGGAACAAGACAAGGCTGTCCACTTTCACCACTTCTATTCAATATAGTATTGGAAGTCTTAGCCACAGCAATTAGACAAGAAAAGGAAATAAAAGGCATCCAAATTGGAAAGGAGGAAACAAAACTATCATTGTTTGCAGATGACATGATAGTGTACATAGAAAATCCTATAGACTCGGCCAAAAAGCTGCTCGACGTAATAAATGAATTTGGCCAAATAGCTGGATACAAAGTCAATATCCAAAAATCAAAGGCATTTTTGTATACCAACAGTGAAACAGCAGAAGCAGAAATCAAGAAAAAAATCCCATTCGATATAGCAAAAAGAAAAATAAAATACCTAGGAATAAACCTAACCAAGGAGGTAAAAGACCTGTATGCAGAAAACTACACAACACTGAAGAATGAAATCAAGGAAGACACAAACAAATGGAAGCATATACCATGTTCATGGATCGGAAGAATTAATATTATCAAAATGTCCATACTACCCAAAGCAATTTACAGATTCAATGCAATACCTATTAAAGTTCCAATGGCATATTTCACAGACATAGAACAAACACTTCAAAAATTTATATGGAATCATAAACGACCCCGGATAGCGGCAGCAATTTTGAGAAAGAAGAGCAAAGTAGGAGGGATCACAATACCTGATACCAAACTGTATTACAAAGCCACTGTAATCAAAACAGCCTGGTACTGGCACAAGAACAGACACGTGGACCAGTGGAATAGAACAGAGAGCCCAGAAATAAACCCAAGTCTCTACAGTCAATTAATATTCGACAAAGGGGGCAGCAACATAAAATGGAGCAAAAATAGCCTCTTCAATAAGTGGTGCTGGGAGAACTGGACAGCTACATGCAAAAAAATGAAACTTGAGCACCAACTTACACCATACACAAAAATAAATTCAAGGTGGATAAAAGATTTAAATATAAGCCATGACACCATTAAAATTCTAGAGGATAATATAGGCAGGAAAATCTCAGATATTTCACGCAGCAATATTTTCACTGATACGTCCCCTAGAGCAAGGGACATAAAGGAAAGAATAAACAAATGGGATCTCATCAAAATAAAAAGCTTCTGCACAGCTAAAGAAAACAGTATTAAAATAAAAAGAGAACCAACTGTATGGGAAAACATATTTGCCAATGATACCTCAGACAAGGGATTAATCTCCAAAATATATAAAGAACTTACAAGACTCTACTCTAAGAAGACAAGCAACCCAATTAAAAAATGGGCAAAGGATTTGAACAGACACTTCTCCAAGGAGGACATACAGAGGATCCAGAGACACATGAAAAGATGCTCGATATCTCTAGCTATCAGAGAGATGCAAATTAAAACTACAATGAGATACCACTTGACACCAGTCAGAATGGCCTTCATAAACAAAGCAACAAACAGCAAGTGTTGGAGAGGTTGTGGAGAAAAGGGGACCCTAGTGCACTGTTGGTGGGATTGCAGATTGGTACAACCACTATGGAAAACAGTATGGAATTTTCTAAGAAAACTAAAAATGGACATACCTTTTGACCCAGTAATTCCACTGCTTGGATTATATCCTAAGAATCCTGAAACACCAATCCAAAAGAATCTATGCACCCCTATGTTCATAGCAGCACAATTTACAATAGCCAAGTGCTGGAAGCAACCTAGGTGCCCATCAGTTAATGAATGGATCAAAAAACTGTGGTACATTTACACAATGGAATTCTATGCAGCAGAAAGAAAGAAGGAGCTCCTACCCTTTGCGACAGCATGGAAGGAATTGGAGAGTATCATGCTAAGCGAAATAAGCCAGGCAATGAAAGACAAATACCATATGATCTCACCTTTAACAGGAAGCTAATCAACAAAACAAACAAACAAGCATAATATAAACAAAGACACTGAATTTGAGAACAGTCTGACAGTGTCCAGAGTGGGAGGGGAGGGAATTTCAGGGGAAAAGGGGAACGGTTTAGAGCAACAAGTATAAAGGACTCATGGACAAAAACTATGGGGGGGTGGAAATGGGAGGAAGGTGGGGAGGGCTGGGGTGGTGGGCTGGGGCGGGGTAAAAGACAGAAAACTGTACAATATCAACAATTAAAAAATACTGATTAAAAAAAAAAGAAAAAAAAAAAAGAAAAAGAAAAAAAAAATAAAAAAAAAAATAAAAATAAAAAAAAAAAAAAGATTGCTAAATAAAGCTGTCTTCATGTTAGAAAGAGGTGGATGCTAAAAGCAAAGGTTGCTTTTTCATTTTTTGTGAACATGATATAGCCAGTGGAGACTAATGGTTTTTTTTTTTAATTTTTTTTAAAGATTTTTTATTTATTTATCTTTAGAGAGGAATGGTAGGAGAGAGGGAGAGGGAGAGAAATATCAATGTGTGGTTGCCTCTCGTGTGTCCCCTGCTGGGAACTGGCCTGCAACCCAGGCATGTGCCCTGACTGGGAATCGAACCTCGATTGTTTGGTTCACAGGCCCGCGCTCAATCCACTGAGCTACACCAGCCAGGGCGAGACTAATGTTTATATAGATAAAAATAGTTAGAAAAGTCTTGAGCCAAATAGTGATGTTTACTTTCATTTCAGGTGAGTTTAGGAAACTGTCTTCTCACAGGTGCTTGCTTACATGTGATTAGAACTCAGTGTGGTCAGACATGTGATGATGCCTTAACCTTCCATGGTCTAACAAACCTCATGGGGATGACTAGGAATGCACTGTTATATTTCTTTGGATCATATTTTAAGCAACATTAAATGTACACTCAAATAACACAGTAGAGCAATTATTAAGACATGTTATTAGTATATTTAGATCAGTGAAAAATTAGATCAAGAATTCATTTTAAAAAACTCATATTTGTACAATGAGATAATTTAGGCTTCTTAAGAATTATTAATTACTACTCAGAATAACTCCAGTTGCTATATTTTTGCTGTGAATAAAATTGAAGCACTATAAACCTAATCTAGAATCAAAACCTTTCTAGAGTGAGTTCAGAGATTTACAACATTTCACTGCACATGCCATATATAATCTCTCATATGCAGTACCATTAGCATGAAACCAGAAACCAGAGTACTTTCCATTTAACTAAATAACAAGACACACATTTTTCGCCTGGCTATCATTGAAAAGGTCCTAATGTCTCTCAATATATAAATTATGTCACAAGTTCTGCTTGCGTACAGGAACTGAAAAGGAGTCCAAACTGCAAAGACCAAGGTGTCATGCGGGGAACAAAAACCAAGATGGGGACAAGGCATTGTGTGCAAAAAGAATTATTCACAAAAGGGCTGAGTGCTACAGAGTAATTATACATGCTTAAAAAATTAATCACTCCATTTCACAGCCTGTAAGTATAGAAGACTTTTTCCCAGGTGCCATTAGTGCATGAGATCACCCTTCTCCATTCCTTGATCAAAAAATAAACTTTTTGCTCTGCTTTACAAAACTTAGCCTCTTTCTATTGGCTCAAACACCACTGGGCAGAAGGACCTTGGTTTGGGTCCCTGACCAGAAAGCTTGGGAACACATTCACGATTCCTACTTGCTTCTTTTTCACTGGAAGAAGAAAAAATGCAAATGAATATCTGTAGTATCTTGAGTATTGCCAGTGTAAAAAAAAAAAAAACCCTGATTTTTCCAATATAAATATGTCTATTATAAAATCTATATAATCTTATTCACCAATGCCACCCCAATAAATTTAATTTTTTTATTTTTTAATTGTTGATCTTGTACAGTTTTCTGTCTTTTTTTAAAAATCTAATGACACCAAAGCATGACCATAACAGAAAAAAAAATGATAAATAGGACTTCCAGAAAATTAAAAATATATGGTCTGTGAAATACCTTATTAGTAGATGAAAAGATAAACTACAGAATAGGAGACAATATTTATAAACTACATATAGCCAGCAAAAGACTTCATATAGAATATATAAAGAGCTCTCAAAACTCAACATTAAAAAAAGTAACAATCCTCCCTGATCAGTGTAGCAAACTTGGTTGGACAACGCCCTGCAAAGCAAAACATTACACATTCGATTCTGGTCAGGGCACATGCTTTGGTTGTGGGCCCATTCCCTGGTCTGGGCATGTGTCAGAAGCAACCAATCAATGTTTCTCTCATGCATTGATGAAGCTCTCCCTCTCTTCTTTCTCCCTTCCCCTCTCTGTGAGAGTAAATAAATAAAATCTTTAAAAAAAGGGAACAATCCAAGTAGAAAATGGGCAAAGGATACATTTTACTGAAGACAATATATATAGGTGACAAATAAACACACGAAGAGAAAAAATACAAGTAGATATCATTATTGCTATCAATTACCTACCAAAAGAGGTTAAAATTAAAAATAGTGACATTATTGGAATGCTGGAAAGGATGTGGAGAACTTGGTGTCTCATATGTTGCCAGTGGGATAGTGAAGTGTTATACTGGAAAGCTGTTAGCACATTGTAATACTAAGTAACCATGTACTCACCATAAGACCCAGGAATTGCACTCCTCGGCATTTATCCTAGAGAATTGAAAACTTACATTCATACAATATGCCAGTCCACAGCATTCATAGAAACTCTATTCCGAATAGTCTAAACCTAAAAAACAATAAGTATCCTTCATTAGGTCAATGAGCATCTGTGGTACACTCATACTGTGAAACAAAGCTCATCAATAAAAATAAACTATTAATACACGGAAAAACCTGGATAAATCCCCCCAAAATCATGATCAGTGAAAAAGCCAACCTCAAAGGTTATACATACTATATGAGTCTATTCATGACATTCAGCTATATTCACACATACGCACATACAGTATATATATTAATGATGTTTGAATCAAATCTGTGGGTTGTACCCATGCCAATTTCCTGGCTAAGATACTGTACTACCTTTTGCAACTTCATTTGAATCTATAGTTATTTCAAAATAAACGTTTAAAAAGAAAATAAATAAGCAAAATATCAATACTTTTTTTTCAGGAAAAAAGAGACTATCTGTTCATAGGTAATAATAAAATTTGTGTGCAGTAATTGAATCAAGACATTCTGTATATGTTTGTGGAGATTTAAATACAAAGTACTTAACTAATGAAAATGCACAATTAAGTGAAAACAAATAATCTTTAACAAAATAAATTAATACACTTGAAAATTAAGTAAACAGATCAAAATAACAGGTGTACCATCATTTTTGAAAAATAAACTGCTTTTTAATCTTTAATGTGAGTAATAAGCTGACATAGTGTAATGTACAATGTTTAGGGATAGCTGACACTTTTTTATTTTATTTTATTTTATTTTATTTTATTTTATTTTATTTTATTTTATTTTATTTTGAAAAGTTCATCATTTCCCTATTTATTTGAAATGGTATCTCTATCATACACTGAGTACTTAATTGCGGTCTTTCCATGTAGTTCCATTTAGATTCTATTTCCTTTTTTTAATTTTTTTAATCAGTATTTTTTAATTGTTGATATTGTACAGTTTTCTGTCTTTTAACCTGTCCCCAGCCCACTGCCCCAGCCCTCCCCACCTTCCTCCCATTTCCACCCCCCATAGTTTTTGGCCATGTGTCCTTTATACTTGTTGCTCTAAACCGTTCCCCTTTTCCCCTGAAATTCCCTCCCCTCTCCCCTCTGGTCACTGTCAGAATGTTCTCAACTTCAATGTCTTTAGTTATATTTTGCTTGTTTGTTTGTTTTGTTGATTAGGTTCCTGTTAAAGGTGAGATCATATGGTATTTGTCTGTCACTGCCTGGCTTATTTCACTTAGCATGATATTCTGCAGTTCCTTCCATGCTGTTGTGAAGGGTAGGAGCTCCTTCGTTCTTTCTGCTGCATAGAATTCCATTGTGTAAATGTACCACAGTTTTTTGATCCATTCATTAACTGATGGGCACCTAGGTTGCTTCCAACACTTGGCTATTGTAAATTGTGCTGCTATGAACATAGGGGTGCATAGGTTCTTTGGATTGGTGTTTCAGGGTTCTTAGGATATAACCGAAGCAGTGGAATTGCTGGGTCAAAAGGTATGTCCATTTTTAGTTTTCTTAGAAAATTCCATACTGTTTTCCATAGTGGTTGTACCAATCTGCAATCCCACCAACAGTGCACTAGGGTCCCCTTTTCTCCACAACCTCTCCAACACTTGCTGTTTGTTGCTTTGTTTATGAAGGCCATTCTGACTGGTGTCAGGTGGTATCTCATTGTAGTTTTAATTTGCATCTCTCTGATAGCTAGAGATATCGAGCATCTTTTCATGTGTCTCTGGATCCTCTGTGTGTCCTCCTTGGAGAATTGTCTGTTCAAATCCTTTGCCCATTTTTTATTTGGGTTGCTTGTCTTCTTAGAGTAGAGTCTTGTAAGTTCTTTATATATTTTGGAGATTAATCCCTTGTCTGAGGTATCATTTCCAAATATGTTTTCCCATACAGTTGGTTCTCTTTTTATTTTAATACTGTTTTCTTTAGCTGTGCAGACGCTTTTTATTTTGATGAGATCCCATTTGTTTATTCTTTCCTTTATGTCCCTTGCTCTAGGGGACGTATCAGTGAAAATATTGCTGCGTGAAATATCTGAGATTTTCCTGCCTATGTTATCCTCTAGGATTTTAATGCTGTCACGTCTTCTATTTAAATCTTTTATCCACCTTGAATTTATTTTTGTGTATGGTGTAAGTTGGTGCTCGAGTTTCATTTTTTTGCATGTAGCTGTCCAATTCTCCCAGCACCACTTGTTGAAGAGGCTATTTTTGCTCCATTTTATGTTGCTGCCCCCTTTGTCAAATATTAATTGACTGTAGAGACTTGGGTTTATTTCTGGGCTCTCTGTTCTGTTCCACTGGCCCATGACCTAACATTTAATTGTAATCTAGAATTTCTAAAGGAGCACCCTGGAAATCATAGATTTCAGAGTAAGTAAACTATATGTGTGCCTTGTTAGAAAAGAATGCTCGCATTTTAGTTTTTCAATTCTAGGTCCTAACTTATATCTGAAGTTTCTCCTTTGCTAACTCTAATTATAGGTTGGAGCAAAAGTAGGTTTCCAGTTGTTTGTATGGAAAATAATACAATAGAAGAGTAAATAATAATACAAGAATAAACTGTTTTGCATACTCACAACTGTAAATCTACTTTTGCCCCACCCTGCATGTGATAATTTAGTTCTGTTTACTCCATCATTTCTCTTTTGTGGTTGTCAATCCCTTTTTTGCTAAAGAGGATGCCCAAAGTCACTGAGTGAGTGACTAGTGCTCTAAGGAAAGAGAGAATATGAGTTAATCAAGATAAAGGGACTCTCAGGAACTCATTTATTCCAACTACTGTGCTCAGACAAGTGTATAATTGTCTGTCTCATCACTGAGCATAAGTGATAGCAAAGAAAATGATGTTTGTTTTTCAGAATTATGATGATAATTGTAAATCATTAAAATAGTACATTCCATTTGCTTAGCATTTTTTAGTTTATTTATTTTCACACATGTTTCCCTCATTTGATCCTCTCAACTTGTGAGGTAGAGGTGACAGCTTGATTCAGAAAAAATAAACAGGCTGACAGTGACCAGAGGGGAGAGGGGAGGGAATTTCAGGGGAAAAGGGGAAGGGTTTACAGGAACAAGTATAAAGGACACATGGACAATAACAAGGGGGGTGGAAATGGGAGGGAGGTGGGGAGGGCTGGGGCAGTGGGCTGGGATGGAGTAAAAGACAGAAAACTGTAATTTAACAACAATTAAAATTTTTAAAAATCCAAGAAAAAATAAAAAGAAAAAATAAACTCAGCAGGTTAAGTAGCAGGTGTAAAGCCACACACACAAGTGAAGGCCTGGCCAAAACTCTAATCACATCATATGACTGAAATTAAGTTTTTTATCTGTGGCATCTTTGTTCTAAGTCATTTTAAGTTGTGGAATTTTTTTTATTCTTAAATGGTTTTAAACATGCTATAAATGTATATATATCTTCCATCCAGGAGTGGACTGTAACAATAGCCATTCACCTTTATTGTTTTGAGAAGGTAAGAATCTTTCTTAAACAGTTATTTTTTAGCAGTGACTCTGTACATTTGGGTTTTAAATATACCACCATCCCACTATTTCTCTTCTATAATATCATCCCTCAGAAACAGAGGAAGTAAAGTTCAAATACCATCTCACCTGTTAATCCCACAATCAGCTGTCAAACTCTTCAATCATGCCATTTAGAGAGTAACGTTAAGGAATGTTGTTTTTGAGACAAATGTGTTTCAAAATTTTGCTGTTATTTCAGAACTCTGTATAGCCCCAGAGCTTCCATAGCAATCTAGTTTCTTTGTACTTGAGGTTGAGTTAATTTCACTTTGGTTGTACATCTTTTAGTACAAGTTTATGTTCATAATCCATGCCCCTCTCTCTTCCATGTTTGTGTCTTTTTCCATGTGAACACTCTCAGTTTTTAAAAATAATTACCTTCAGTCCCATGACCATGCTATCTGGAGTGTGGCTCACACTTGCAAGGTATTTTCCTTTGCACTAAACTGCCAGATAAATGTTAATGGCCTTACTCTCTGTAGACTGGTTCTCTGAAGTTTGCTATTAAACCCAAAGTGGTGATTGCTTCAACATTCTTCAAATTCCAGACATTCAAACCGGCGGGTATTCTTGCTTCAGGAGAGAATCCAAACAAATTAATAGCTTGTGATGATATTATATGTATGTGGCTGAGAAGGGAGAAAGTTGCACTTGTCAGCACTATTAACTACAAAAAGGAGGCCATAAGGACTGTTTCCAGGCTGTCAGTCTGCACTAGGTGCCCTGCATTGAAGGCCAACATCCAATTATCTCAAGTCAGACTTGGATCAGTGTGACTTGGGAGAAATGCACGTGCCTAAACTACACCAGGAGTCTGATTAGAGTCAATAGAGAATGAATGCCAAGCCTCCACAGATCCACTCGAAGCTGTCCAAGTTGGCAGTTTGCCTTACATTTTTCTGCCTAGGATCAACCTTCAGCTCTCTGCAGTGTCATCTGATCTTACCTAGAGATGAGAAATACAATCAGCCATTCCTTATCCATATTAGAATTTGTGTGCTATTCACATTGGTACAGTTTCCATGACACCAAAGACAATTGTCCTCCATTGCATGCTCTGATTACAATGCCAGCTCTATGCTTGTGTGAGTCAACTTAAAAATTCCTTTCTGCTTACCTAGCCTGAGCACCAGCACAGGCAATTTATGTCAAATGATACATTTTACATATACACTTGCTTTTCTGTTTTTCAGCCTAAAGTGACCTTTGAGGAATGTGTCATAATTTCATTTTGGCTAAGTTATTACTTTTAAGCAGAAAAAGTGTTAGCCCAAAATCTTAGAACTATTGAACACACATCAAGAGTCATGAACTAGCCTGAGAGACAACCATGGAAGCTAATCTAGAGATGTGGTTCACCTGGGGCATTTCTGGACAGAGAAGTTACTTGCTTCCCTTTCCAGTTTCTATGCTGGGTTTCGCTTGATATATTTTAATCAGTTTTATTAGAAATGTTCAGAGGATCTAAGATGGCTGCAATGTAGGTGGAAGCCACACACACCTCCTCCTGGCACCAAACCATATTTACAGCTAAATTATAAAGCAATTAACCTGAGTGACCAGCTGAAGGACAGCTAAATAAGAACATTATATCCAAAAATTTATAGAAGAAGCTACACAGAGACTGATAAGAAGGGCAGGGACACAGAGAGGGATGGTCCTTGCACTGAAGTGTGGCTGCTAAGAAGCCAGAGAGATATCTTGGCTGCCAAAGTCCCCCATGAGATTGTGTGTAGTCTCAATCACATGCCAGGACCCTAATCCAGAGCACCAGGGCAGGGAAGAGGATCTTGCAAAGCATCTGGCAGTAAAAATCAGCACGACTTTGTCTGCCTGGAAAAGGAAGTAGTCTGCTAGAATCCCATGTGTTTTTCTAAAGGGCCAATGCACAGGAGCTTACTCTTGCATAAACACTCAGACTCTGGTAGAAGGAAGGTGATTTGAAGTATATGGGAGTCATAAAGAAAAGATATAGGTGGCATGACTCTGGAGAGAGATCTGGAGGGTCAGCCACTGAATTTCCAGTCCTGAGTCAACATCCCACACTTCCCTCAGGCACCATCTCTAAGGGTCAAACACTCCTGTCCATACAGCATCAGCTGGGGGAGTGCGCTAACTCAGTCCCCCAAATACTGGCTAGCTACACTACCCTGTCAAGCTCAAGTCTATCAGAAAGAGCTGTTGGCTGCACCCAACAGGAACCTGTGGTGTGCTTGTTTTATAGCAAAAATATACAAAGACACTCAAAAAATCATTGTAGTGTGGGCCTTGGAATGGGGTCCAATATTTCCCTGTCTCGTTTGGTAGGCACCACTCCAATGGATGACTCTATTGTCAGGGTTTCTGGTGGTGGGTCTGTAGAGTTAAGGGGAGGCATGCAGTTTTCTCCTTTATCACAGGCCAACACCACCACACCCAACAAAAGACTGTCTTCATCTATTTTCCAAAGTCCTGTTGGGCTTAGTTCCACAGGAGGAAGGGACAATGCCATTCAGAGCTGGGACTTCACAGTGTGTCTCTCTCAAAGGTTCCAGTCTGTGGCTTGAGCATGAGTGAATATATAGCTAATTGGTAGAGTGCAGCTCACTCTCCTCCCATGGCCCAACAAGTCTTTCTTGATCTATTTGTCCATGTCTTAGTGACCCTCCTACTGAGATTGTTTCTGCAGTGAGGACAGCTGGCCGAACCCAAACTGAACCTATGGTGTAATCCTCCTGGGGAAACTAGAGTTGGAGATTTTAGCAGACACTGAGTGGTCTGGCTCTAGACTAGGGGCCACTGAGTACCTGACAACATTGCCCCCAAGTAGGGGACCAATGTCCCAGTCCTCCTGACAGGTAACCCTCCCTACCAAGTTTGAGCCATGTAGAAGAATCACTGGGGTACAGCCATCTTGGGCCTACACTACAAGCTTTAATCATGAAACTCTGGAGGAAGTCCAGGAAGCCCCAAGGGTCACAGAGTAGTCAACAGGTGGACACTATCTCAGGAAGCCTCGGAATTTTATTAATCTATCTCCAACTCAGAGCTGAAGGGAGCCAATCTTTATACACAGCCTGGCCCCTACCATGCATACACAGGCCTAGACATAACCACAAACAGACAACAGCCATGGTAGCTCCAGACAGGAAACCAAACGCTGGATACAAACAATGTCTGACATCTACCTGCACCAGAGCCCAGGTCAAGTGGATGAAGAGCCAACAATGGTGGGTTTCAAACCACATGGAGCTCAACCCAACTTGCCACACAATCGGTAGAGACAAAGGGTGATTCTAGCTGGAACCAAACCCTGCTGAGAACAACTTCACCTTGAGGGGTAGCACCACAACAGTGACTCACACATGGTGAATGATGTATATCTTTACATTCAGCCAGCCTGAGGGTTAACTATACCCATTAATGAGCCTATAGCATTCAAAACTCAACTACAACAGTGAGTGACACATAACGCATGTAAAAATGATTTCCAGAGCAGCTAGCTCAGATAATCTAGAAGAATGTGACACTGGGACTCACACAGCAACTATATCAATAAGTCCTCATAATAAGTTTAGGCATCAAAAAAAAAAAAAAAAGACAGACAAAATGAGGAGACAAAAAAATATGCCCCAAGTGAAAGAACAAGAGAAAGCACCAGAAAAAGAATTAAATGAAATGAAAGCAACCAAGATACCAGATGTAGAGTTTAAAAGAATGGTTATAAAAATGCTCAATGTCCTTAGGAAACGAATGAATTACCACTACCTGGAATTTTAAAAAAGATAATAAATATTGAAATGGATTCAGAAACCACAAAAAAAAGCAGTCAGACATTAAGAACACAATATCAGAAATGAAGGATACTCTAGAAAAAATTAACAGCAGGTTAGATGAAGCAAAGGCACAAATCAGTGATTCAGAGAATCAGATAACAGTAAGTACCCAAGCAAGGCAATGAAAAGAAAAGAGAATTTTTTAAAAAGAGGAAGTAAAATAAATTTCTGGAACATCAAGTGTAAAAATATCTGCATCATAGGGGTACAAGGAGAAGATAGTGAGTAAGGGATTGAGAACCTGTTTGAAAAAATAATGGTTGAAAAGTCCTTAATGTGGTGAAGGAAAAAGTCACACAAGTTTAGGAAGTACAGAAAGTCCCAATCATAATGAACCCAAAGAAGCCCACACCAAGATATGTCACAATTAAAATGGTAAAGATTAAAGGATGGGGCTTGGAGAACTTCTAGGTGAACACATAGGAGATATGAGGACCCAGCAAAGGAAGAAGGGCTGAACTGGCTGGGAAGGGCCAGTACCTGTGAGTAGGTGGAAGCTGTGAACATGAGGATACCCGCTGGAAGAAGAAACCCAACCACAAAGGAACCACCAACAGAGAACAGAAGAAGGTGAAGGAGGGAGTGGAAGCCACACTAAGCTCAATACAGGACCTATCTGCAAACACAAATAAATAATGGAGAAAAATAGAGAGGGAAGATGGCAGCATGGTAGGAGGGAGCAGATTCCACTTCCCCCTAAACACAGGAGAAAAACCTAGCTGATCTACGGAGGAACAGAGCAAACAGTCAACACTACCACAGCATAGTTGAAAATAAGAGATCAAAAATTGTAGCAGACACTGAAAAACCAGATGGTAAGGAGAGTTTTCCAGGACAATAAGGGCCCAGGATCAGCAGGGATACCAGGTCGGGTGAAGGCCCAGACTCAGCGCTTGCTGGGTCTGCCACAGGGCTCTGGGGAGGGAACCAGGACAACAGCTGCCTCCCCAGCCAAACAAGGTTTGAGCAGCACTGGGACAGACCTGATTGCTTGAAGTCACAGAGAGGGGAGTTAAGGTATGAATGGCAAACATGCAGGGGCTGTGAGCACCCACACATAACCCTGGAAGGAGTGCACGCCCAAGCCCCTGCAACCAGTGACAGCTGAGTGACAGGAGGTGGCCCTGGGACTGGAGGCAGCTGAACAACCAGAGGTGCCCCTGCGATTGTAGAAGAGGCTTTGTGGGAGACCTGGGGCTCACACCCGTGATCCTACGGTGAGTGCACCCAATGCAGGAAACCCACGAAGTCCACACCCGTAAACTTGGGTAGGTGCGTGGGCCCTGTAGAAGAACCCGGAGCTCACAACCATAAACGGGGAGAGTGATTGATCCCTAGGAGATCCCAGCTCATACCCATAAACTTGGGAAAGCACACTCTCTGCAGGAGGCTCAGAAACCACGCACAAAGCCCTAAACAGAGAGGCACCAGTTAGCCCTGGGGAGAGTGCATGGGCAGCCTCGGGGAGAGTGCGTGGCTGACTATGAGGAGAGTAGCCCAAAGCTGACTGAGTGCTGAACAGGGAGAAAAGCGATAGTATTTCCTCTCAGCCTCTGGCGGAAAACAAGACCAGAAAAACCAGTTTGGCCGGTTTGAAAAGAGCAAAGGGCAGATTTGCTTTTGTTCCTTTGTTTGTTATTTTCTTTTTGTTTTTGTGGGGGGGATTTTGTTTTATTTTGATTCCTTGTCTTTTAATTACATATTTTATTTTATTTTTATTATTTTTACGCTTTTTATCCCTCAATTCCTTATCCTTCTCTTTACTTCTCTCTTGATGTATTTCTTCTTACTTTCTTTCCAAATTTACCTCTACTTCCTTCCACTTTTTTTCTACTTTTTTCATTTTTTTTCATTTTTTTATTTTATTTTTTTTAAATCAGTATTTTTTAATTGTTGATATTATACAGTTTTCTGTCTTTTACCCCGTCCCAGCCCACCACCCCAGCCCTCCCCTCCTTCCTCCCATTTCCAACCCCCATAGTTTTTGTCCATGAGTCCTTTATACTTGTTGCTCTAAACCGTTCCCCTTTTCCCCTGAAATTCCCTCCCCTCCCACTCTGGACACTGTCAGACTGTTCTCAAATTCAGTGTCTTTGTTTATATTATGCTTGTTTGTTTGTTTTGTTGATTAGTTTCCTGTTAAAGGCGAGATCATATGGTATTTGTCTTTCACTGCCTGGCTTATTTCGCTTAGCATGATGCTCCCTAATTCCATCCATGCTGTGGCAAAGGGTAGGAGCTCCTTCTTTCTTTCTGCTGCAGATAATTCCATTGTGTAAATGTACCACAGTTTTTTGATCCATTCATTAACTGATGGACACCTAGGGTGCTTCAAGCACTTCGCTATTGTAAATTGTACTGCTATGAACATAGGGGTGCATAGATTCTTTTGGATTGGTGTTTCAGGATTCTTAGGATATAATCCAAGCAGTGGAATTGCTGGGTCAAAAGGTATGTCCATTTTTAGTTTTCTTAGAAAATTCCATACTGTTTTCCATAGTGGTTGTACCAATCTGCAATCCCACCAACAGTGCACTAGGGTCCCCTTTTCTCCACAACCTCTCCAACACTTGCTGTTTGTTGCTTTGTTTATGAAGGCCATTCTGACTGGTGTCAAGTGGTATCTCATTGTAGTTTTAATTTGCATCTCTCTGATAGCTAGAGATATCGAGCATCTTTTCATGTGTCTCTGGATCCTCTGTATGTCCTCCTTGGAGAAGTGTCTGTTCAAATCCCTTGCCCATTTTTTAATTGGGTTGCTTGTCTTCTTAGAGTAGAGTCTTGTAAGTTCTTTATATATTTTGGAGATTAATCCCTTGTCTGAGGTATCATTTCCAAATATGTTTTCCCATACAGTTGGTTCTCTTTTTATTTTAATACTGTTTTGTTTAGCTGTGCAGAAGCTTTTTATTTTGATGAGATCCCATTTGTTTATTCTTTCCTTTATGTCCCTTGCTCTAGGGGACGTATCAGTGAAAATATTGCTGCATGAAATATCTGAGATTTTCCTGCCTATATTATCCTCTAGAATTTTAATGCTATCATGGCTTATATTTAAATCTTTTATCCACCTTGAATTTATTTTTGTGTATGGTGTAAGTTGGTGCTCGAGTTTCATTTTTTTGCATGTAGCTGTCCAGTTCTCCCAGCACCACATATTGAAGAGGCTATTTTTGCTCCATTTTATGTTGCTGCCCCCTTTGTCAAATATTAATTGACTGTAGAGACTTGGGTTTATTTCTGGGCTCTCTGTTCTATTCCACTGGTCCATGTGTCTGTTCTTGTGCCAGTACCAGGCTGTTTTGATTACAGTGGCTTTGTAATACAGTTTGGTATCAGGTATTGTGATCCCTCCTACTTTGCTCTTCTTTCTCAAAATTGCTGCCGCTATCCGGGGTCGTTTATGATTCCATATAAATTTTTGAAGTGTTTGTTCTATGTCTGTGAAATATGCCATTGGAACTTTAATAAGTATTGCATTGAATCTGTAAATTGCTTTGGGTAGTATGGACATTTTGATAATATTAATTCTTCCGATCAATGAACATGGTATATGCTTCCATTTGTTTGTGTCTTCCTTGATTTCTTTCTTCAATGTTGTGTAGTTTTCTGCATACAGGTCTTTTACCTCCTTGGTTAGGTTTATTCCTAGGTATTTTATTTTTCTTTTTGCTATATCGAATGGGATTTTTTTCTTGATTTCTGCTTCTGCTGTTTCACTGTTGGTATACAAAAATGCCTTTGATTTTTGGATATTGACTTTGTATCCAGCTATTTGGCCAAATTCATTTATTACGTTGAGCAGCTTTTTGGCCGAGTCTATAGGATTTTCTATGTACACTATCATGTCATCTGCAAACAATGATAGTTTTGTTTCCTCCTTTCAAATTTGGATGCCTTTTATTTCCTTTTCTTGTCTAATTGCGGTGGCTAAGACTTCCAATACTATATTGAGTAGAAGTGGTGAAAGTGGACAGCCTAGTCTTGTTCCTGATCTTAGTGGGAAAGATTTCAGTTTTTGCGCATTGAGTATGATGTTGGCTGTAGGTCTCTCATATATGGCTTTTATTATGTTGAGGAATGCTCCCTCTATTCCCACTTTGCTGAGTGTTATTATCATAAATGGGTGTTGTACTTTATCAAAAGCTTTTTCTGCATCTATTGATATGATCATGTGATTTTTGTCTTTGCTTTTGTTTATGTGATGTATGACATTTATTGATTTGCGAATGTTGAACCATCCTTGCATCCCTGGGATGAATCCCACTTGGTCATGGTGTATGATCTTTTTAATGTATTGTTGGATGCGGTTTGCCAATATTTTGTTGAGGATTTTAGCGTCTACATTCATCAGTGATATTGGCCTGAAGTTTTCTTTCTTTGTTATGTCTTTATCTGGTTTTGGGATTAGGATAATGCTGGCTTCATAAAAAGAGTTTGGGAGTCTTCCATCATTTTGGATTTTTTGGAATAGTCTGTGAAGGATAGGGGTTAGCTCTTCCTTAAATGTTTTGTAGAATTCTCCTGTGAAACCATCTGGTCCAGGGCTTTTGTGTGCCGGGAGTGTTTTGATTACTGATTCAATTTCACCAGCTGTTATTGGTCTGTTCAGGCTTTCTGTTTCTTTTTCATTGAGTTTTGGAAGGTTATATTTTTCTAGAAACTTGTCCATTTCACCTAGGTTTTCAAATTTCTTGGCATACAGTACTTCATAGTAATTTCTTACAATCCTTTGTATTTCTGTGGTGTCAGTCGTAATCTCTCCTCTTTCATTTCTGATTGTGTTTATTTGAGTCCTCTCTCTTTTTTTCTTGATGAGCCTGCTTAAAGGCTAGTCGATTTTGTTGATCTTTTCAAAGAACCAGCTCCTGGATTCATTGATCCTTAGGATTGTGCTTTTAGTCTCTATGTCATTTAATTCTGCTCTGATCTTGGTTATTCCCTTCCTTCTACTTGCCCTGGGGTGTCTTTGTTGTTGTTCCTCGAGTTCTTGTAGGCGTAGGGTTAAGTCATTTGTTAGAAATGTTTCTGTCTTCTTTAGGTAGGCCTGTATTGCTATGAACTTCCCTCTGAGGACTGCCTTCATTGTGTCCCATAAGTTTTGGGTTGTTGTGAGTTCATTTTCATTTGTTTCCAGAAACTTTTTGATTTCCTCCTTAATTTCATTCTTTACCCATTCATTGTTTAATAGCATGCTATTCAATCTCCATGATTTTGATGATTTGGGGATTTTCCCCATCAAGTCGGTTTCTAGTTTTAGTCCCTTGTGTTCGGAGAAAATGCTTGGTATGATATCAATTTTCTTGAATTTGTTGAGGCTAGTTTTGTGTCCTATCATGTGGTCTATCTTTGAAAATGTTCCATGTGCGTTTGAAAAAAATGTGTATTTAGTTTCTTTGGGATGGAGGGCCCTATATATATCAGCTAAGTCCAATTCATCTAGAGTACTGTTCAATGCCACAATATCTTTGTTGATAATTTGTTTGGAAGATCTGTCCATTTTTGACAGTGGGGTGTTAAAATCTCCTACTATAATTGTGTTGCTGTCAATATCTTTCTTGAAGTCCTCTAAGATTTTCTTGATGTATTTAGGTGCTCCTATGTTGGGTGCATATATATCTACAATGTTTATGTCTTCTTGGTGGCTTCTTCCCTTGGGTATTATGAAGTGACCTTCTGGGTCTCTCTTTATAGCTCTTCTTTTGAAGTCTATTTTGTCTGATATGAGTATTGCTACCCGGCCTTTTTTTCCTGTCCATTTGCTTGGAAAATTTGTTTCCAGCCTTTCACTTTAAGTCTGTGTAGGTGTTTTGTCCTGAGGTGGGTCTCTTGTAGGCAGCATATGTGTGGGTCATGCTTTCTTATCCAGTCAGCTACTCTATGTCTTTTGATTGGAGCATTTAATCCATTTACATTTAAGGTTAATATTGATAGGTACTGATTCATTTCCATTTTCGTACCTGTGTTCCTCTCTCTCTCTTTTCCTTTCTTTCCTTAAAGCAGTCCCTTTAGTATCTCTTGCAGTACTGGTTTGGTAGAGGTGTATTCTTTTAGACTTCTTTTGTCTGGGAAGCTCCTTATTTGTCCTTCTATCTTGGTTGAAAGCCTTGCTGGATAAAGTAGTCTTGGTTGTAGGCCTTTGGTTCTCATTACTTGGAATATTTCTTGCCATTGTCTTCTGGCTTGGAGCGTTTCCATTGAGAAGTCAGTTGCTAACCTTATCGGGGCTCCCTTGTATGTTACTTCCTTTTTCTCCCTTGCTGCCTTTAAGATTCTCTCTTTGTCTTGGAAGTTTGCCATTTTAATGATGATGTGTCTTAAAGTGGGCCTGTTTGGGTTCCTCTTGATTGGGACTCTCTGTGTTTCCTGGATTTGTATGACTTTTTCTCTCACCAAATTAGGGAAGTTTTCCATCATTACTTTTTCAAATAGGTTTTCTATCCCTTGCTCTTCTTCTTCTCCTTCTGGTATTCCTATTATACGGATATTATTACGTTTCATGTTGTCTTGCATTTCTCTTAACCCCTCTTCATTCTTTCTGAGCCTCTTTTCCTTTTCTTGCTCTATCTGGCTGTTTTTTTCTACTTTGTCCTCCAACTCACTGATCTGATCTTCTGCTTCATCGATTCTGCTTTTCATTCCTTCTACTGTGTTCTTCAGCTCAAAAATTGTATTCTTCATTTCCTCTTGGCCCTTTTTGATAGTTTCTATTTCCTTTTTCATGTTCATATAGTTTGCACTGAGTTCATCGTAGCTCCCCTGTAGTTTCTGGTAGCTCATTGAGAGCTCATGGAGCTTCCTGACAACCATTTCTTTGAACTCCTTATCTGATAGTTGAGTTGCCTCTGTTTCATTTTGCATTCTTTCTGGGGCTTCCACCTTTTCTTTCATTTGGGGATTGTTTCTTTGTCTTCTCATTGTTGGTGAGACTCTTCTTGTAAACCTCTGCTTCTTAAGTTGATCTGTTCTGGCTACCTGCATTTATGGTGTGAACTTCTGTGGTGGAATACCTGTGAGATTCAGTGTTATAGTCTTCTTCAGGTATCCTGGTGTTCACAGCTTCCACTGTCTCAGCTGTGGGAATACCCCGTCTTTTGGTCCAACTCTGGTTTTTTCACAGCTCTAGGATTTCTTTGCCTCACTCGTGAGTATTCAAAAAGAGAAAAGAATAAAGTGAAAAAAGAAGAGAGAGAAAAAAGGAAAAAAAAAGAGGAGGGTAGGAGAGATAGAATTGGAAAGAAAGGAAGAAGGAATAAAGCCAGAAAGAAGTAAAGAGAAGCAAAAGGAATTGAGGGATAAAAAAGGTAGAAGTAATAAAAAAATAAAAAATTATATAATCAAAACAAAACAAAAAGAACCCCACAAAAACGAAAAACGAACCAAAACAAACAAATAAACAAAAAACCCAACTAAACAGACAAAAAACAACTATCAAAAAAAACCCACAAAACAAAATGAAACAAAACACCCCCCCCCAAAAAAAAAGAATAAGAAGAAAAAAAAAACCTCTTGCTATTTTCACGCAGGCCAAACTGGATTTTCTGGACTTGCTGGCTGTAGCAGGCTGCGAGGCGACTCGTACCGCTTTTCTCACTGTTCCTCACTCAGTCAGCTTTGGGCTACTGTCCTCAGTGCCAGCCCAGCACTGTCCCCAGGGCTAATGGCGTACCCTCCATGCAGGGCCTTGGGTGTGATTTCTGAGCCTCCTGCAGGGGGCGAGCTTTCCAGAGTTTATGGGTTTCAGCTGGAATCTCTTACAGATCCATCCCTCCCAGAGCCTATTGCTGTGAGCTCCGGGTCTCCTACAGGGTGCAGGCGCCCACCTGAGACTACGGGCGTGGGCTCCGAGAGTTTCCCGAGTTGCGCGCACTCACCCCAGGATCACAGATGTGAGCTCCAGTTCTTCCAGAGTCCCCTTCTCTAGTTGCAGGGTCGCCTCTGGCCGCAGGGCTGCTTCCAACCCGGTCTCAGAGCCGCCTCCAGTCGCGCGGCCGCCTCTGGTCCGTTGCAGAGCCGCCTCCGGTCGCCGGACCGCCTCCGGTCGGTTGCAGAGCTACCTCTGGTGGCCGGGTCTCCTCTGTCCCGTCTCAGGACCACCTCTGGTCGCTCAGCTGCCACGTCTAGTTTTCCAATGTCTGCTACGGATTTTGATCTCCTATTTTCATATATACTGTGGTATTGTTGGCTATCTGCTCTGTTCCTCTGTAGATCAGTTAGGTTTTTCTCCCATGTGCAGGAGGAAGGACAATCTGCGTCCTCCTACCATGCCGCTGTTGCATCCGCCGACGCGAGAAACAGATATTCGGGAACTTTCAGGATTCAGAGATGTTACTTTTATTGGCCAAAGTTTTAACCTGCGCAGGGGCGGACTCCCAGAGTGTCCGGAGACACAATGCTCAGAGGAGCTACAGACGAGAGCCGCGCGGGGCGCTTAATGGCTAGGGTCTTTATGGGAACCTTGCACGCAAGCAGGGATCCAGAAGCAGATGCGGCTGTTAGCTATTGGCTCGTTGAAACAAAGAAGGGGCTTCCCATTGGCTTGGGCTATCGTTGGCGGGGTCCTAACTTTGGCTCCTGTCCATCTCAGTGCTGTAACATGGTGGGGTTTACCTAGTTAACTATCGGCTATTCTCCCCTTGTTCCTCACACTGCCATCTTGAACCCCCCTTTTTTCATTTTTTTACTTTTCTCTTTTTAAATACCCATGAGTGGAAAAACCCCAAAACTGTGAAAAAAACAGAGTTGGACCCAAAGAGGGGGCAACCCAACATTTGACACAGTGGAAGCTGTGAAAACCAGGATAACCAAATGAGACAACACCACTGAATCTCAGAGATATTCTACAATAGAAGTTCATAGAATAAACCCACAGAGCCAGAAAATATCAATTTCACAAGCTAAGGCTAAGGAGAAGAGTCTCACAAACAATGGGAAGACAAAAAATCAATCCCCAAATGAAAGGAAAGAAGTAACCCTCAGAAAGAATGCTAAATGAAACAGAGGAAACTCAACTACCAGATATTGAGTTCAAAGCAATGGTTGTCAGGAAGTTCCATAAGCTCACAATGAGCTACCAGAAACTACAGGGAAGCTATGATGAACTCACTGCAAACTACATTAATATGAAAAAGGAAATAGAAACTATCAACAGGGGTCAAAAGGAAATGAAGAATACAATTTCTGAACTGAAGAACACAGTAGAAGGAATGAAAAGCAGAATCAATGAAGCAGAACATCAGATCAGCAAGGTGGAGGACAAAGTAGAAAAAACACCCAGAAACAGCAAGAAAAGGAAAAGAGGCTCAGAAAGAATGAAGAGGGATTCAGTAAAATGCAACACAATATGAAACATAATAATATCCATAAAATAGGGATACCAGAAAAAGAAGAAGAAGAAGTGTTAGAAAACCTATTTGAAAAAGTAATGATGGAAACTTCCCTATTTTTATGAGAGAGAAAGTCACGCAAACCCAGGAAAAACAGAGAGTCCCAATCAAGAGGAACACAAAGAGGCCCACTTCAAGACACATCATCACTAAACTGGCAAAATTCCCAGACAAAGAAAGAAACTTAAAGGCAGCAAGGGAGAAACAGGAAGTAACATAAAAGGGAGCCCCAATAAGGTCAGCAGCTCACTTCTCAATGGAAACACTCCAAACCAGAAGAGAATGGTAAGAAATATTCCAAGTAATGAGAACCAGAGGCCTGCAACCAAGGATACTTTAACCAGCAAGTCTCTCAACCAAGATAGAAGGCCAAATAAGGAGCTTCCCAGACAAAAGAAGTCTAAAAGAAGAGACCTCCACTAAACCAGTTCTGAAAGAGATATTAAAGGGACTGCTTTAAGTACAGGAAGGAAAAGAAAGAGAGTAACACAGGTACAAAAATGGCAAAGAATAAGTACCTATCAATAATAACCTTAAATGTAAATGGATTAAATGCTCCAATCAAAAGACATAGAATAGCTGAATGGATAAGAAATCCTGACCCACACATATGCTGCCTACAACAGACCCACCTCAAGATAAAAGACATACACAGACTCAAAATGAAGGGCTAAAAACAAATTTTCCAAACAAATGGACAGGGGAAAAAAGCTGGGGTAGCAATACTCATATCAGACAAAATAGACTTCAAAAGAAGAGCAATAAAGAGAGACCCAGAACGTCACTTCATAATACTCAAGAGAAGAATCCACCAAGAAGACATAAACATGGTAAACATATATGCACCCAATGGAGGAACACCGGAATACATCAAGAAAATCTTAGAGGACTTCAAGAAACATATTGACGGCAACACAATTATACTAGGCGATTTTAACACCCCACTGTCAAAAATGGACAGATCGTCCAAGCAAAATATCAACAAAGATATTGTGGCATTGAACAACACTCTAGATGAAATGGACTTAACAAATCTATATATAGAGAGCCCTTCATCGCAAAGAAACGAAATACACTTTCTTCTCAAATGCACATGGAACATTTTCAAAGATAGACCACATAATAGGACATAAAAAAAGTCTCAACAAATTCAAGAAAATTGAAATCATACTAAGCATTTTCTCCAACCACAAGGGACTGAAACTAGGAACCAACCCCCAGGGGAAAAACCCAAAATCCTCAAAATCATGGAGATCAAATAGCATGCTATTAAACAAGGAATGGGTCAAGAATGAAATTAGGGAAGAAATCAAAAAGTTTCTGGAAACAAACAAAAATGAACTCACAACCACCCAAAACTTATGGGACACAGCGAAGGCAGACCTCAGAGGGAAGTTCATAGCAATAGAGGCCTACCTAAAAAGATAGAAACATTTCAAAAAAACAACCTAACCCTGCATCTACAAGAACTTGAGGAACAACAAAAAAGACAGCCCAGAGCAAGTAGAACGAAGGAAATAACCAAGATCAGAGCACAATTAAATGACATAGAGACTAAAAGCACAATTATAAGGATCAATGAATTCAGGAGCTGGTTCTTTGAAAAGATCAACAAAATCGACAAGCCTTTAAGCAGCCTCATCAGGAAAAAAAAGAGAGTGGACTCAAATAAACACAATCAGAAATGAAAGAGGAGAGATTACAACTGACACCACAGAACTACAAAGGATTGTAAGGAATTACTATGATGAACTATATTCCATGAAATTTGAAAACCTAGATGAAATGGACAAGTTTCTAGAAAAATATAATCTTTCAGAATTCAACGAAGAAGTAGAATGCCTGAATAGACCAATAACAACAGATGAAATTGAAGAAGTAATCACAAAACTCCTGACACACAAAAGCCCTGGACCAGATGGTTTCACAGGAGAATTCTACAAAACACTGAAGGGAGAACTAACACCTATCATTCACAGACTATTCGAAAAAATCCAAAATGATGGAAGACTCCCAAACTCTTTTTATGAAGCCAGCATCATCCTAATCCCAAAACTAGATAAAGACACAACAAAGAAGTAGAACTTCATGCCAATATTGCTCATAAACATAGACGCTAAAATCCTCAACATAATATTGGCAAACTGCATCCAACAATACATTAAAAGATCATACACCATGACCAAGTGCGATTTATCCCAGGGATGCAAGGATGGCTCAACATTCCCAAATCGGTAAATGTAATTAATAACATAAACAAAAAAAAGACAAAAATCACATGATTATATCAATAGATGCAGAAAAAAACATTTGATAAGGTACAACACACATTTATGATAAAAACACTCCGCAAAGTATGAATAGAGGGAGCATCCTCAACATAATAAAGGCCATATATGAGAAACCTACAGCCAATATCATACTAAATGGGCAAACTCTAAAATCTTTTCCACTAAGACCAGGAAAAGACAAGGTTGTCCACCTTCACCACTTCTATTCAATAGAGTATTGGAAGTTTTAGCCACAGCCATCAGACAAGGAAAGGAAATAAAAGGCATCCAACTGGGAAAGGAAGAAACAAAACTATCAGTGTTTGCAGCTGACATAATAGTGTAGACAGAAAATCCTATAGCCTTGGACAAAAACCTGCTCAACATAATAAATGAATTTGGCCAAACAGCTGGATACAAAGTCAATATCCAGAAATCAAAGGCATTTTTATATACCAACAATGAAACAGCAGAAGCAGACATCATGAAAAAAATCCCATTGGATATAGCAAAAAGAAAAATAAAATACCTAGGAATAAACCTAACCAAGGAGGTAAAGGAACTGTATGCAGAAAACTACACAACACTGAAGAAAGAAATCAAGAAAGACACACAAAGAAAATGGAAACAAATACCGTGTTCATGGATCAGAAGAATTACCATCATCAAAATGTCCATACTTCCCAAAGCAATTTACAGATTCAATGCAATAACTATTAAAGTATAAAAAGTATACTTCACAGACATACAACAAACACTTCAAAAATTTATATGGAACCATAAACCACCTCATATAGCTGCAGCAATCTTGAGAAAGAAGAGCAAAGTAGGAAGGATCACAATACCTGATACCAAACTGTATTACAAGGCCACTGTAATCAAAACAGCCTGGTACTGGAATAAAAACAGGCACATGAACCAGTGGAACAGAACAGAGAGGCCAGAAATAAATCCAAGTCTCTACAGTCAATTAATATTCGACAAAGTGGGCAGCAACATAAAATGGAATAAAAATAGTATTTTCAACAAGTGGTGTTGGGAGAACTGGACAGCTACGTGCAAAAAAAAAAAAAAACTTGAGTACCAACTTACACCATACACAAAAATAAATTCAAGGTGAATAAAAAATTTAAATATAAGCCATGACACCATTAAAGTTCTAGAGGAAAACATAGGCAGGAAAATCTCAGATATTTCATGCAGCAGCATTTTTACTGATATGTCCCCTAAAGCAAGGGACATAAAGGAAAGAATAAACAGATGGGATCTCATCAAAATAAAAAGCTTCTGCACGGCCAAAGAAAACAGTATTAAAATAAAAAGAGAACCGGCTGTATAAAAAAAACATATTTTCCAATGATACCTCAGACAAGGGTTTCATCTCCAAAATATACAAAGAACGTAAATTACTCCACTCTAACAAGACAAGCAACCCAATGATAAAATGGGTAAAGGACTTGAACAGACACTTCTCCAAGGAGGACATACAGAGGATCCAGAGACACATGAAAAGATACTCAGTATCGCTAGCTATCATAGAGATGGGAATTAAAACCACAATGAGATACCACTTGACACCAGTCAGAATGGCCCTCATAAACAAAGCAACAAACAGCAAGTGTTGGAGAGGTTGTGAATAAAAGGGGACTCTAGGGCACTGTTGATGGGATTGCAGACTGGTACAACCACTGTGGAAAGCAGTATGGAATTTTCTAAGAAGACTAAAAATGGATCTACCTTTTTACTCTGCAATTCCATGGCTAGGATTATATCCTAAGAACCCTGAAACACCAATCCAAAAGAACCTACGGACCCCAATGTTCATAGCAGCACAATTTATAATAGCCAAGTGTTGGAAGCAACCTAGGTGCCCATCAGTAACCAAATGGATCAAAAAACTATGGTACATTTACACAATGGAATTCTATGCAGCAGAAAGAAAGAAGGAGCCCCTACCCTTTGCAACAGCATGGATGGAACTGGAGAGCGTTATGCTAAGTGAAATAAGCCAAAGACAAATACCAAGTGATCTCACCTATAAGAAGAACATAATCAAGGAAAGAAACAAACAAACATGCATAACATAACCAAAGACACTGATATTGAGAAGAGACTGACAATCACCAGCAGAGTCAGGGGAGGGAATTTCAGGGGAAATGGGGAAGGTTTTAGAGCAACAAGTATATAGGACACATGGGCAAAAACTAGGAGGATGGAAATGGTAGGGAGGTGTGGAGGGCTAGGGCGGTGGGCTGGGATAGGATTAAAAGCCAGAAAACTGTACAAGAACAACAATTAAAATTTTAAAAAAAATAAAGAAATAAATTTAAAAAAGAAATCAGACTAAATAGGTTGGAAAATGTATAGATTCTCTTCAAATAATATAAATTATTATCAGAAAATTGCAATTTTTTAAACGTCTTCTGTCCATAATGAGCAAATTTGAAGCCAAGGTAAAAGTCATGGTATTTATTTCATTGTTACTCACTATGTTTTTATGGGCAGTGATGCAAAATATTTACACGTTTTACTTATTTATTTGGCTAAATAGTGGATGATATTTGAAAGTACAAATAAATTAAGAAAAGATGCTTCAAAAAATAGTGGAGAAATTGTGCAGAACAAACAACTGAATAAGAGCAGGGAGAGTCCTCAAAACATTTTACACATGAAAGAACCATCTTAAACACAACCTGCCCTCACCAGCACAACAAAATATAAAACATGGTGGACCGAGTGACCCTCAGTTAACCAACTGATGGGAAGGAGCCACCAAAAAAGACAACAACAGTCAAAACCCCAAAACAAACACAGAGCCAACTTAAATGACTGCCCAAGACCAGTGAGCTCAGGAGATCAAACAGACTGCACCACAGAATCTCACAGGTATTCTTGCATAGAAGTTCACACCATAAACCCAGGGGACCAAAAGAGATCAATTTAAGAAACTTAAGCTAACAAGAAGAGTCTCACAAACAATGGGCAGACAAAGAAACAATCCCCAAATGAAAGGAAAGGAGAAAGCTTCAGAAAGAGTGCTAAATGAAACAGAGGAAACTCAACTATCAGATACTGAGTTCAAGGCAGTGGTTATAAGGATGGTCAATGAGATCGCAGTGAATTACCTGAAAAATGTAGGGAAACTACAATGAACTCATAGCAAACTATATCATCATGAAAAAGCAAAGAGAAACTATTAACAAGGGCCAAGAGAAAACGAATAATACAATTTCTGAACTGAAGAATGCAGTAGAAGGAATCAGAAGAAGGATCGATAAAGTACATGATCAGGTCAGTGAGCTGGAAGACAAAGTAGAAAAAAACAAACAGAAACAGCAAGAAAAGGAAAAGAGGCTCAGAAAAAATGAAGAGGGATGAAGAGAAATGCAGGACAACATGAAATATAATAATATCAGTATAATAGGGATACCAGAAGGAGAAGAGCAAGGGATAGAAAACCTCTTTGAAAAAGTAATGATCGAAAATTTCCCTAATTTAATGAGAGAAAAATTCACACAAATCCAGGAAACACAGAGAGTCCCAATCAAGAGGAACACAAAGAGGCCCACTTCAAGGCACATCATCATTAAAATGGCAAAATTTCAAGACACAGAAAGAATCTTAAAGGTAGCAAGGAAGAAACAGGAAGTAACATTCAAGGGAGCCCCAATAAGGTTAGGAGCTCACTTCTCAATGGAAACACTCCAACCCAGAAGAGAATGGCAAGAAATAGTCCACGTAATGAGAACCAGAGGCCTGCAACCAAGGATACTTTAACCAGCAAGTCTCTCAAACAAGATAGAAGGCCAAATAAGGAGCTTCCCAGACAAAAGAAGTCTAAAAGAATATGTCTCCACAAACCATCTCTACCAGAAATGCTAAAGGGACTGCTTTAAGAACAGAAACAAAAAGAGAGAGAGAGAGGAACACAGGTATGAAAAATGGCAATGAATCAGTACCTATCAATAATAACCTTAAATGTAAATGGATTAAATGCTCCAATCAAAAGACATAGTATATTTGAATGGATGTGAAATTATGACCTACACATATGCTGACTATAAGAGACCTACCTCGAAACAAAAGATCTACACAGACTGGAAGACAAGGGCTGAAAACAAATATTCCACAAAAATGGACATGGAGAAAAAGCCAGGGTAGCAATTTTCATATCAGACAAAATACACTTAATGAAAAGGGCCATAAAGAGAGACCCAGAAGGTCACTTCATAATACTCAGGGGAAGAATCCATCAACAAGACAGAAACATTGTAAATATATATGCACCCAACATTGGAGTACCCAAATACATAAAGAAAATTTTGGAGGACTTCAAGAAATATATTGACAGTAACACAATTATATATAGTAGGGGATTTTACACCCCATTGTCAAAACTAGATAGAACTTCTGAACAAAATATCAACAAATTATTGTGGCATTGAGCAATGTCCTATATCATATTGACTTATCTGTGTGTGTGTGTGTGTGTGTGTAGACAGAGAGAGAGAGAGAGAGAGAGAGAGAGAGTGCTTCATCTCAAAAAGATAAATAAACATTCTTTTCAAATGCACATGGAACATTTTCTTTTTTTTTAAACTTTAAACCATTTTTAATATTTTATTTATTTATTTATTTATATTATTTATTTATTTATTTATCTTTAGAGGGGAAGGGAAGGAGAGAGGGAGAGAAACATCAATGTGTGGTTGCCTCTTGTATGTCCCCTGCCGGGAACTGGCCTGGCAACCCAGGCATGTGCCCTGACTGGGAATCGAACTGCGATCCTTTGGTTCGCAGGCCCGCGCTCAATCCACTGAGCTACACCAGCCAGGGCCACATGGAACATTTTCAAAGACAGACCACATGATAGGACACAAAACAAGCCTCAACAAATTCAAGAACACTGAAATAAGACCAAGCATTTTCTCCAACCACAAGGGACTGAAATTAGAAACCAACCCCAAGGGAAAAAACCCAAAACCATTAAAATCATGGAGATTGAATACCATGTTATTAAACAACAAATGGGTCAAGAATGAAATTAAGGAGGAAATCAAAAAGGTTCTGGAAGCATACGAAAATGAACTCACAATGACCCAAAGCTTATGGGACACAATGAAGGCAGTCCTGAGAGGGAATTTCATAGCAATACAGGCCTACCTATAAAAGATAGAAACATTTCAAACAAACAACTTAACCCTGAGCCTACAAGAACTCAAGAAACAACAACAAAGACAGCCCAGATTAAGTAGAAGGAAGAAAATAACCAAGATCAGAGCAGAATTAAATGACATAGAAACTAAAAGCACAATTCTAAGGATCAATGAATCCAGGAGCTTGTTCTTTGAAAAGATAAACAAAATTGACAAGCTTTTAAGGAGGCTCATCAAGAAAAAAAGAGAGAGGACCCAAATAAATACAAATAGAAAAGAAAGAGCAGAGATTACAACTGATACCACAGAAATACAAAGGATTATAAGAAATTACTCTGAAGAACTGTATGCCAAGAAATTTGAAAACCTAGGTGAAATGTACGAGTTTCTAGAAAAATATAATCTCCCAAAACTGAATGAAGAAGAAGCAGACAGCCTGAAGAGACCAATAACAGCAGATAAAATTGAAACAGTAATCGAAAAACTCCTGATACACAAAAGCCCTAGACTGGGTAATTTCACAGGAGAATTCAACAAAGCATTTAAGGAAGAGCTAACCCCCATCATTCACAGAGTATTCCAAAAACTTCAAAATGATGGAAGACTCCCAAACTCTTTTTATGCAGCCAGCATCATCCTAATCCCAAAGCCAGGTAAAGACACAACAAAGAAAGAAAACTACACCCCAGTATCACTTTTCAATATACATGCTAAAGTCCTCAGCAAAATATTGGCAAACTGCATCCAACAATACATTCAAAAGATCATACACCATGACTAAGCAGGGATGCAAGGATGGTTCAACATTCGCACATCAGTAAATGTAATACATCACATAAATAAAAGCAAAGACAAAAATCACATGATGATACCAATAGATGCAGAAAAAGCATTTGATACGGTACAGCACCCATTTATGATGAAAACACTCAGCAATGTGGGAATAGAGGGAGCACTCCTCAACATAATAAAGTCCATGTATGAGGGACCTACTGCCAACATCATACTTAAAGGGCAAAAACTATAATCTTTTCCACTAAGATCAGGAACAAGAGAAGACTGTCCACTTTCACCACTTCTATTCAACATAATATTGGAAGTTTTAGACACAGCAATCAAACAAGAAAAGGAAATAAAAGCCATCTAAATCAGAAAGGAGGAAATAAAGCTGACATTCTTTTGTAGTTGACATGATAGTGTACATAGAAAATCCTATGGACGCCACCAAAAACTGTTTTACCTAATAAATGAATTTGGCAAAATAATGGAATACAATGTCGATATCCAGAAATCAAAGCCATTTTTGTATACCAACAATGAAAAAGCAGAAGCAGAAATCAAGAAAAAAAATCCCATTTGGTATAGCAACAACAAAAATAAAATACCTGGGAGTAAACCTAACCAAGGAGGTAAAAGACCTGTATGCAGAAAACTACACAACCCTGAAGAAAGGAATCAAGGAAGACACAAACAAATGGAAACACATACCATGTTCACGGATCAGGAGAAGTAATATCATCAAAATGTCCATAGTGCCCAAAGCAATTTACAGATTCAATGCAATACCTATTAAAATACCAATGGCATATTTCACAGAAATAGAACAAACACTTCAAAAACTTATATGGAACCATAAACAACCCCAAATATCTGCTGCAGTTCTGAGAAAGAAGAGCAAAGTAGGAGGGATCACATTACCTGATACCGAACTGTATTACAAGGCCACAGTAATCAAAACAGCCTGATACTGCCATGGAAACAGGCACATGTTCTAATGGAGCAGAACATAGTGCTCAGAAATAAACCAAATTCTCTACAGTCAATTAATATTCACAAAGGGGGCAGCAACATAAAATGGAATAAAAATAACCTCTTCAACAAATGGTTTTAGGAGATCTGGACAGCTACATGCAAAAAAATGAAACCTGAGCAACAACTTACACCACACACAAAAATAAATTCAAGGTGAATAAAAGATTTAAATGTAACCTGTGACACTGTTAAAGTTCTAGAGGGGGACACAGGCAGAAAAATCTCAGATATTTCATGCAGCCATATTTTTACTGATATGTCCCTTAGAACAAGGGACATAAAAGAAAGAATAAACAAATGAGATCTCATTAAAATAAAAAGCTTCTGCATGGCTAAAGAAACAGTATTAAAATAAAAAGAGACCCAACTGTATGGGAAAACATATTTTCCAATGATACCTCAGACAAAAGTTTAATCTCCAAAATATATAAAGAACTTACAAGACTCCACTCTAAGAAGACAAACAATCCAATTAAAAAAATGGGCGAATGTCTTGAACAAACACTTCTCCAAGGAGGACATACAGAGGATCCACAGACACATGAAAAGGTGCTCAGTATCATTAGCTATCAGAGAGATGCAAATTAAAACCATAATGAGATGCCACTAAACAGTGTTCCAAATAGCCATCATAAACAATGCAACAAACAACAAGTGTTGGAGAGGTTGTGGAGAAAAGGGAACCCTAGTGCACTTTTGGTGGGATTGCAGACTGGTGCAACCACTATGGAAAACAGTATGTAATTTTGTTAGAAAACTAGAAATGGTGCTACCTTTTGACCCAGCAAGTCCACTGCTAGGATTATATCTTCAGAACCCTGAAACTCCAGTCCAAAAGAACCTATGCACCCCAATGTTCAAAGCAGCACAAGTTACAATAGCCAAGTGTTGGAAGCCACCTAGGTGTCTATCAGTAAACAAATGGATCAAGAAACTGTGGTACATTTACACAATGGAATTCTCTGCAGCAGAAAGAAAGAAGGAGCTCCTACCATTTGCAACAGCATGGATGGAACTGGAGAGCATCATGCTAAGCGAAATAAGCCTGGCAGTGAAAGAGAAATATCATATGGTCTCACCTTTAACAGGAACCTAACTAACAAAAGGAACAAACAAGCCAAATATAGCCAAAGATACTGAAATAGAGAACAGGCTGACCAGATGGGAGAGGGGAGGTTATTTCAGGGGGAAAGGAGAAGGATTTATAGCAACAAGTATAAAAGACACATGGACAAAAACTAGGGTGGTGGAAGTGGGAGGGAGATGAGGAGGGATAGGTGGGTTGACTGTGATGGGAGTAAAGGACAGAAAACTGTAGTTGAACAACAATTAAATATAAATAAATAAACAAACAAACAAACAAACAAACCAATTAGTATTAAAAATGGTAAATATTAAAGCAAAGAGAGAATATTAAAGACAACAATAGAAAATTAAGTACAAGGGAGCTTCCTAAAGACTGTCAGCTGATTTCTCAACAAAAACACTTCAAGTCAGAAGGGACTGGCATGAAATATTCAAAGTGATGAAAAACAGGAACCTACAACCAAGACTACTCTGCATATCAAGGCTCTCACTTAAAAAAAAAAAAAAACACTAAAGGAGTTCATTATCACCAAAAGACATGTTGAAGTGTCTGATTTATGAAGAAGAAGTAAAAAGAAATATATAGAAAGATGAACATAGGCATAAAGAATAAAATGGCAATAAATAGGAACCTGTCAGTAAGAACTTCAAGCGGTAAATAGCTTACATGCTCTAATCAAACGGTATAGGGTATCTAAATGGATATGATTACATGACTTATATATACATTGTCTACAAGAGGGCCACATCAGAACACAAGATGTACACAGCCTGAAAGTGAAAGGATGAAAAAAAAAATTCCATACAAATGGAAATGAAAAAAAGCTGAGGTAATAATACATATATCAGACAAAATGAACTCTAAAGCAAAGGCTATATTAAAAGACAAAGAAAGTCACTAAAAATGATAAAGGAAGTAATGCAACAAGTAGATGTAACCATTTTAATAATATTTATTTTTATAACATTTATTAACCCAACATAGGAGCACCTAAATATATTTAAAAAAAAAAAAACAAAACAAAACCCTGCCCTGGCTGGTGTGGCTCAGTGGGTTGAGTGCTGGCTTGACAACCAAAGGATTTCTAGTTCAACTCTCGGTCTAGAGCTCATGCCCAGTTGCAGGCCGGGTCCCCAGTGTGGGGTGCACAAGAGGCATCCACACATTGATGTTTCTCTCCCTCTCTTCCTCCTTCCCTTTTCCTCTCTAAAAATAAATAAATAAAATCTTATTTTAAAAAAAGAAAGAAAATCCTGATGACCATAAATGGAAAAGGTTGACAGAAATACAGTCAAATTACAAGATTTTAACACCCAATTGAGATTAATGGATAGAACTCCCAGACAGTAAATAAACAAGGAAACAGTGGCCTTAAATAACACACGAGATCAAATGAATTTAATTGATATTGTTAGAGCATTTCACCCTAAAGCAGGAGAGAATACATACTTTTCAAGTGCACATGGAACATTTACTAGGATAAACCACATGTTATGGCACAAAATAAGTCTCAATAAATTTAAGAAGGTTGAAATATATCAAGCATTTTCTCTGATCGTAATGGTATGAAAGTAGAAATCAATCACAAGAAAAAAACTGAAAAACACTCGAAGACATGGAGGCTAAATAACATGTTATTAAACAAGGAATAGGGTAACAGTGAGCTCATGGAAGAAATCAAAAGCTACCTGGATACAAATGAAAGTGAAACTAGAACAACCCAAAATCTACGGGGTATGACAAAAACAGTCCTGAGAGGAAAGTTCATTGCATTACAGGCCTACCTCAAGAAGCAAGAAAAATATCAATAAACAATATAACACTACACCTGAAAGAATTAGAAAAAGAGCACCAACAAAAGCCAAGAGTAACTAGAAAGGAAGAAATAATAAAGAACAGTACAGAAACAAATGACATATGGATTGAAACACATACACAGGCACACACGATCAATGAAACCAAAAGTTGATTCTTTGAAAAGATAAAAGAAGATGAATGAACCTTTAGTCAGACTCATCAAGAAACAAAGAGAGAAGACACAAATAAATAAAATCAGAAATTAAAGAGGCAAAGTAATAACGGACATCACAGAAATACAAAGGATTATAAGAAAATACTATGAACAATTATATACCAAAAAACAGCCTGGGTAAAATGGCCAAACTCCTAGAAACATCTAATCTTGGAAAACTCAATCAGGAAGAACCAGAAAACCTGAATAGACTGATAACAACTACTGTAATTGGAACAATAACCAAAAACCCAGCAAAAAAAGTCCTGGACCAGATGGCTTCATGGGCAAATTTTACCAAACACTCAAAGATGAACTAACACCTATCCTCCTCAAACTATTCCAATAAATTCAAAAGGAGGGAGGACTCCCAATCTCTCTTTATGAGGCTACAATTATCCTAATTCCAAAACAAGATAAAAATACTACAAAGAAAACAGTATCCCAGATAAACATAGATGCTAAGATCCTTAACAAAATATTAGCAAGTTGGATCCAGTAGTACATTAAAATGATCAGACACCATGATCAAGTGGGATTTATTCTGGATATGCAAGGTAGGTACAATATTATTAAATCAATAAATGTGATATGTCACATAAATAAAATGAAGTCTAAAAATGACATGATCGTATCAATAGATGCAGAAAAATCATTTGATAAAATCCATCACACGTGTGTGATAAATACTCTCAGCAAAGTGGGACTAGAGGGTTCACACCTCAACGCAATAAATGCCATATATGAAAAACCTACAGCCAACATCATACTCAATGTTGGAAAACTACAAGTGTTTTCCTTAATATCAGGAACAAGACAAGAATTCCCACTCTCACCACTCTTATTCCTAATCACAGGGATCAGACAAGAGGATAAAATAAAAGGCATCCAATTAGGAAATGAGAAAGTAAAACTGGCACTAATCATAAATGATATAATATTTTGTACACAAAAAACCCTAAAGATTCCACAAAAACTACTAAATTTAGTAAGTAAATTCAGCAAAGTAACAGAATACAATGTTAATATCCAGAAATGGTTGTCACATACATACACTTGTAGTGAACTCTCAGAAAGAGAAACTAAGGAAACAATTTCATTTACCATTGCAAAAATAACAACAACAACAACAACAACAACAAAAATAGGTATTTAGGAATGAAGTTAATCAAGGAGATAGAAGACCTGTACTTTTAAAATTATAAGATACTCCAAGGAATAAGTATATCTTTCTAGGGTTATAATCTCTTCAACATATATTCAAATGGCTCAATAATATAAAATACAATGTGTGTAAGGAGAGAAAAAAACTAATGTGGCAAAATGTTAAAAAATGTTGACTATAGCTAGAAGTACATGCATGTTTGAAAGCTCTAAAATAAAGTTTGAAGAAGGTTAAAAAATAAAATAAAATAAAATTATAGGACACTGGAAAAGTTGAAGAACATACAAATAAGTGGAAGCATATACCATGTTCATGGATAGGAAGAATTAACATAATTAAAATGTCCATGCTACCCAAAGTGATATATAGATTCCATACAATTCCTATTAAAATGCCAATGGCATATTTTACAGATCTAGAACAAATATTCCTAAAACGTTTATGGAACCACAAAAGACCCCAAATAGCCTCAGAAATGTTGAAAAAGAAGAATAAAGTTGGAGATATCATGGTATCTTATGTCAAACTGTATTATAAAGCCAATTTAATCAAAACAGCCTAGTCCTGGCTTAAGAACAGGCATATAAATCAACTGAACAGAACACAGAGCACAGAAATAAACCCATACATTTATGATCAATTAATATTTTAGAGAGGGACTTCCGGCCAAGATGGAGGCGTAAGCGGACACACTGTGCCTCCTCTAACAACCAAAATTAAGGACAACAAATATTTAGAATCAAGAAAACAACCAGAACTTATAGAAAATTGAACTGTACGGAAGTCCAACAACCATTCATCCAGACCGGTAAGAGGGGTGGAGTCTCAGAAGGAGAAAGTGGAGGTGCGAACCTGGAACACAAGAAGCAGCGACTGGCTGTCCCGGGCCCACAGGCAGTAGCTCGTGGACCCCGGGCTCAGAGGGGCAACTGTGCAGAACCAGTGAGGTCACACAAGGCGGCTGGCTGACCAGGTGGTCCCACATTCGCACGCGCAGACGGTCCACGCAGAGGGGAAGTGGCGGAAGGGACTGAATCCAGGAGAGAGGGGAGCAGGCGCCATTGTTCTCTCTCAGACCCCGCCCCCACCTATAGTGTCACAACCCAGCGATTGGGCTGCCCCGCCCTGAGGAACACCTAAGGCTCCACCCCTCACTACGTAATAACCGCGACCAGTCTAAAACCAAAATAAAACAAAAAAAACCCCACCAAAAATGGCTCAAACCGGAAAACAAACAAAAGCCCCAGAGCCAATTCCTCTAAGCAGTGAAGAGATAGCCAACCTATCAGATGCACAGTTCAAAGCACTGGTCATCAAGATGCTCACAGAATTGGTTGATTTTGCTCACAAATTAGATGAAAAAATGCAGGCTACAATACGTGAAATGAAGGAAGATGCATGGGGAACCGATAGAGATGGAAGGAAAACTGGGACTCAGATCAATGGAGTGGACCAGAAGGAAGAAACAAACAACCAAACAGAAAACGAGGAAGAAACAAGAATTCAAAAAAATGAGGAGAGGCTTAGGAACCTCCAGGACATCGTTAAACGTCCCAACATCCGAATTATAGGGGTCCCAGAAGGGGAAGAAGAAGAGCAACAAGTGGAACACTTATTTGAACAAATAATGAAAGAGAACTTCCCCAATCTGGCAAAGGAAATAGACTACCAGGATGTCCAGGAAGCTCAGAGAGTCCCAAAGAAGTTAGACCCAAGGAGGAACACACCAAGACACATTGTAATTACATTAGCCAAGATTAAAATGAAGCAGATAATTCTAGAAACAGCAAGGGATAAGGGGACAGTCACCTACAAGGGAGTTCCCATCACACTGTCAGCTGATTTCTCAAAAGAGACCTTACAGGCAAGAAGGGGCTGGAAAGAAATATTTGAAATCTTGAAAAGCAGGGACCTACATCCAAAATTGCTCTATCCAGCAAAGCTGTCATTTAGAATGGATGGACAGATAAAGTGCTTCTCAGATAAGGTCAAGTTCAAGGAGTTCATCATCACCAAGCCCTTATTATATGAAATGTTAAAGGGACTTATCTAAGAAAAAGAAGATAAAAATACGACAGTGAAAAGACAGCAAACTCACAGCTATTAAGAACCACACCTAAAACAAAAGCAAACTAAGCAAACAGCTAGAACAGGAACAGAACCACAGAAATGGAGATCATATGGAGGGTTAGCAACAGGGGTGTGGGAGGAGGAGAGAGGGGGAAAAGGTACAGAGAATGAGTAGCATAGATAGTGGGTAGAAAATAGACAGGGGGAGGGCAAGAATAGTGTGGGAAATATAGAAGCTAAAGAACTTATGACACATGGGGGGAATGTGGGTGGGAGAGGGTGTGTAGGGTGGAGGGGAATGATGGGGGAGAAATGGGACAACTGTAATAGCATAATCAATAAAATATATTAAAAAAAAGAAACTTAAATATTTAAATACCGTATAATGCAGTGATTTTACTTCTGGGAATACATCAAAAGAAACCCAAAACACAATTTTGAAAGAACATGTGCACCCCCCATGTTCATTTAAAGTTATTTACAATACCCAAGACCTGGAAACAACCAGAGTGACCATAAGTAGATGAGTGGGTAAAAAACAGTGTGGTAAATTTACACAGTGGAATACTACACAGTCATAAAAAGAAGGAAAGCTTATCTTTCCTTTTGCAACAGCCTGGATGGACCTGAAGAGTACTATGCTAAATGAAATAAACCAGTCAGAGAAAGACAAATACCATATGATCTCACTTATATATGGAATCTAATGAACAAATTAAAGTGACAAACGGAATAGAAACAGAAGTATGAACACATGCAACAGACTGGCTGCTGTCAGAGAGGAGGAGGGAGGGGGCACTGGATGAAAGAAGGTGAAGGGATTAGCCAAAAACATGTACATAACACATAGATACAGACAACAATGTGGTGATAGCCAGAGGGAAAGTGGGATAGGGGCTGGGTAGAGGTGGGCAAATGGGAGGAAGTGGGAATGGAAAGAAATTTTCCTTAGGGTCATAGGCACAAAATGCAGTGTGCAGATGATGTTTTATTAACTTGAACACTTGAAACCTGTATGGTTTTATTAATCTATGTCATCCTAATAAATTCAGTTAAAATATAAATAAAAAGACAAATGCAAAAAAAAAAAAAAAAAGAAAAGATTGTGTGTGCCTCCTAGGTCTCAAGTTATCTTCTTCTTAATAAGAAAATTCAGATCAGAAACCAGGAAATCTCTGCCTATTTATGTATTCATTTTTTCTTTCAAATCCACTCTTCTATTGTCCACACTGACGCAATAGAAATTCATACAGTAATAAATTGTAGGAGTTCACTTTTTCTTAAATTTATTACATTTTCATGGATTGTATCACATTTTCTAAATTGAGTAACTAAAATACTGAATATGAGAACTGGAAGTTACCATAATATTTTCAAGGACTTTTGTCTGTAACAAGACTGCTATTAAGAAAACCTGGATTTTAGGAAATAAGACTAACTAAGATATCGGGGCTCTAAATCAGAAATTCATAGTTTGAAGCCAAAGTAGCTTAGTTTTGAATAAACTCAATGAAGATACTGTGTTACAGGGGAGGAAAAAAGAGTTCCTTCAAAAAGGTAGATTAAATTTTCCAGTAACTGAAAATTCCATAGTCTAGAAGGACTAGGAATGTAGGGTAAAAGGGGAAACAGTGCTGTGGAGAAGACAAGGAGCTGGAATGGAAATGAGGTAAAGAATACATTTCTGCCTGATATTGAAGCCTACTGGGCCCTCACTGACAATGCTAGGTAGGAAAATGAGCCCAAATTTGTATGTAAGAAATAATTTATTTCTTAAGAGAAGCCAAAGATCAAGATTTCATCTGATATGTCTTCATTTGTATAGTTTTACTACTTTTTATTTATTTATTTATTTATTTCCCCTTTATTTTAATTGTTGTTCTTGTACAGTTTTCTGTCTTTTACTCCCATCCCGGCCCACCTCCCCAGCCCTCCCCACCTCCCTCCCATTTCCATCCTCCCTAGTTTTTGTCCATGTGTCTTTTATACTTGTTGCTCTAAACCCTTCCCCTTTTCCCCTGAAGTTCCCTTTCCTCTCCCCTCTGGTGTCTGTCGGCCTGTTCTCAATTTCAATGTCTTTGGTTATATTTTGCTTGTTTGTTTGTTTTGTTGATTAGGTTCCTGTTAAAGGTGAGATCATATGGTATTTGTCTTTCACTGCCTGGCTTATTTCGCTTAGCATAATACTCTCCAGTTCCATCTATGCTGTTGAAAGAAAGAAAGGTAGGAGCTCCTTCTTTCTTTCTGCTGCATAGAATTCCATTGGGTAAATGTACCATAGTTTTTTGATCCATTCGTTTACTGATGGGCACCTAGGTTGCTTCCAACACTTGGCTATTATAAATTGTGGTGCTATGAACATTGGGGTACATAGGTTCTTTTGGAACAGTGCTTCAGGGTTCTTAGGATATACTTATTTTTTTAATTGTGAGAACCACTCTCCAATCTTTGTTACAGAGACACAGAAAATGACGTTTTTATCTCTCCTTGCTCTATTTTATTACTTTCAGTTTTCTTCCTTGGAACTTTTAGGTTTTCTTCCACTGCTCACCTGTCCTCTATGTTGGACGTTTTTAATACATAAGTAATGGGTGACCTAGCTTCTGAAAATGAGAAGAAGACTGCTTGTTAATCCTTTTAGATATAAAAATTCCATGTCCTTTTAGAAATTCATGAAACACAGTCATGAAAATCCTGCTTCTTATTTCACAATGGTACTCCCCAACTCACTCCCTTGAGATTAATTCTCCCATTCTAATAGAAGAAATCATTAGAAAGGCTAGAGGTGAACCAAATATAAGAAGACTGTTTTTCGTGTGGTTCTTTGCTGTGAGAGGATGAATGCTCTCTGGAAGACCTGTTATTTGGACTCCTAAATTCCTATGTCTAGAAAGAAGACACCATCCCTGTCTAAGACTTTTTCACACAAGGTTTTCCCCATTGATCATCCTGCTGTGCAAAGGCCCTTGACACCAGAATAGAACCAACAGTTTTTTCTTTAGGTTAGGATCCCCCCAGCAATAAAGCCACTACTACCATGTATTACATTCAAGTATATGTCACTCTAAATTACATCACAATGTGACCTAGAGCATTTGAAAGTGAAAGCTCTCACCAAAAAGAGGAATGAAAGAATCTTGTTTAAATAACTAATATCTCTGGAAGACTTAAAATACTTTGACATATCTACATTTTTATTTTAAAATGAATCAAAAATAATTCAATCAGAAAAGCAACATCTGTTACTAATCAATAGTCTTGCAAGGGAATTCAAATTGTCTTTTTCTCTCCCCTGAAATCTACTGATAATTTTTTTATCCTCTGCCATTCATTGATGCATTTACTTGCATCAGATCTTGGAATTACATAAATAATAAAGTCCTTGAGGCTTATGGCATGGTAACAGTAGAATGTGTAACAATATAATCAGGAGAAAAAATAAATATTTAATGTGAAGCATTCTAATACTATAAAGTAGGATGAATTTTGACCTCCTTTGTTCTTTGAGGCCATGTTGTGCCATAGCTAATATTTATAGTAAATCTTGCACCATTTTATCTGAGACGATGTTTTACTTTTTTGTTTATGACTTTGAAAATTTTTATAGTAAAACACATAAAAGAGGCGACTGGCAAGTGCAAATGGATAAAACAGTGTTCACTACCCAGTGAAAATGTAAATAGAGCCAAAATTTTTTTAACTTGACAGTCTCTTAATCTTTTCTGGTGTGCTCAGTGATGATTTTTCTTGTTTCAAAATCTGTCACAGCATTCATCTGTGGCCATTTTTATTACTGGGATTAGTAGAGCGCTATCAATTCTGAAATTCCAGTTCAGTCCAACAAATGTCAGCTTTAATCACTAAATGCCAAACACCATAAGAATTCCAGAATGTACCTTTGTAGTTACAGTCACATTTTAAAACAGCACTATAGTTTATGGAATGACCTAAGCCATCAAAAATTCAAAATACAAGAGCTCCCTGAATGAGGGTCATGCCTTTTGTTCTCCCTAAAACTTTTAGCTAAATTATTCACCAGCCCCAAAACTCAAAATAGAGAACAGTGGTGTTTGATACACCAAAGTGGTTGTAATGCACATATAGACCCAGACCACCATTTTCTGTTCGTGGCTTGTTTGGGTTTGGAAATATTTACATTAGAACCTCACTACTGAAACCTGGGTTTACTGCTGACATTTAACTTGCACATTTACCAAAGAATTCTGTCAGATTTGTATACCTCTTCCTAAAACTGGGTCCTCCTGACATACTAAGGAAGGTTATCTGCTAGAGATTTCAAGGAACATGTATAAAGGACACATGGATGAAGCTGAAGGGGGTAGGATTGAGGGTGGGAGGTGGGAATGGATGAGGCAACAGGGGAGTGGAGGGGAGATAATGGAGACAACTCTACTTGAACAACAATTAAAAATAATAAAAAGAGATTTAAGGAATATGCTGAGTCCTTTTCATATGGGCATTTGGACAACTTCAATAAGAAGGGGTGGAGTTTGTCCTCCTCCATCCAGGAGGGTGAATTTGGGATATAAAGGATTCCTTTAAGCAGAGGGATGTTTACAGGCCTCTGCCCTGTCCCTCAGCTCAGCAGAGGAATGGAACTGGGAATATGATGCTATGGTAAATCTGGAGTTTTCTGTGAAAATTCTCAGAAATAATTATCTCTTGAGAGAGCCAGAACATTTTATACTTGCCTCAGGAAGTTTAGCATTGCTCCAAAACTTGCCACTAGAGGCTCCAGGAAGAATGGCCATCAGCTTAAGGGGAAGACTTCAGAGATACTGACTTGCCCACAGAAGGAAGATTAGTCCACGTATGGAGGGGCATAGAGGGGCCAGACACATGTGCTCTATAGCTGGCACGTCTGGAAAATTCAGGACCAGATGGGATTGACAGCAGGGTCAGAGGGCCATTACCACTCAGGATACTGGGGACTGGAAGATAATGACAGTCTCCCAAATGGAGGTCCTGGCTCCTTTTTAAGTTAGTGTTTCTACATTTTAACTACTGAGCTAAGTTTTTGAGGCAAATGGATGCCCTGGTATCAGTCCTTATGTTTGTGACTCCGTGGGTCTGGGCTCACACTAGGGGATTACTCATTAAGTCTGAATGGTACTTCTGGTGCAAGTCAAGTTTCAGAATTCCTGCCCTAGACATAGTCTTAAGAGCACCTGATGTACATTAAAACAAACAAACAACAACAACAAAAGCTTTAGTGAATGGATTGAAGGTAACCAATGGATCAACAAGGAGAAAGGGAGAAAATCAAGCTATGATTAAAAATAAAATTGTGATATCCAAACATTTGGATCCACAAAATTCCTGGGAAGATTTTTTGTTTTATCATCACTTGAGGACATTTTTTTTCATTGCTGTCAGAATCACACCCATGGTCTTTCAACTGACAGGACAACGCACCAACCAAGCCACACTGGCCAGGAGACCCTAGGAAGATTTTTTTAAAGACTGAATATTTGCCACACTTCCACAGATAGATTTGGTACTGAGACAGGAACCTGATTTTTAAAGTGTGTCCCAGCTGATTCTAATGCAAGTGGCCCAACACTAACCTGATATTAAAAACAAAACAAAACTAACCTGATCTAGGCACTCTCTGGGTTTTCAAACTGTCAGAGAAGGACCATATCTACATTCAGAATATAACTCTACAAAAAAGATTTCTCTCCTTATTTCAGTTAATTTTTTGCTGAATTTGAGGAATGCCTTGCAACCCACTAAAATATTACCCACAGATAGACTATTATTGTAACATAGACCACACAATAATGTTTTACTGGATTTTATGTTTATATATTATGATTCTCTCACTAATTTTTAAACCATTATTTCAGTGGTCAAATTCATGTTTGTTAGATAAGAACTTAAAGAGAACTCTGAAGATTATGTATGTCTGAGTTTAAATAATGATTGTTAGTTCTTCAATTTTATTTTTCAGTAAACTTTTGGTTGGGTTAAAGGCTGTTAAAAAAACAACTTACCCAATCTGACTTACCAGTAAAAATTATAGAGCTGGTTGTCAGAATGACTGTGTGACATGGCCCCACCATTATTGGGATGCCAATGAATTAATTTCTAGCATATTTTACTTTCTTGAGCTGTGGGTAGAGAGCTTATCAAAAATATAAGAAATTCAAGGCACAAAACCTTTTCAGGGGGATTTTATAATCTACTGGTAAGTGAGGTAAGAGTCACAATCATAAATGCAACAGCAAGTACAATTAAGTACTAAAATAGAAGTTATTGTTAAATTTCCTAAAAGAAGCTACATCATACCTTAAGCTCACCTTAATGCATACCTTAATGCAGGACAATGAATAATGATCACTAAAAACTGGACATTTAGGAAAACTTCTTATAGTGCATGGGGCTGGAAAAGCCATGTATTCTATTTTAACTCTTGAATGCATTCATTGCACATAAATGTAAATCTCAAATAATTAAAATTACTTAAATCTGTGAATGAGTTCCTAACTACCTTATACTGGACAATGAGAATTTTGTTTATGTTATTTAACTCATCTATAATCATAAGTATGCTTGATAGTGTCAATGTTTGATATATTGAATCACTTGCTTTTCACTAATAACCAGAAATTCCTGACTGGCTGACTCCACCATTCATTGTCATCATCTTTGGGCTCATTTTCTATCTCAAAATACTTTGCTGGCCATTCTTTGACCTTTATCCAGTTTCTCTTCTTTCAAGGAAGAATAATACAAGAAATATAAACTATTTATCATGTTCCTGTCAAATATTAAATAATAAGTATGCCTACTAGTCATACCCCTTTTATAAAGGCCATGCAAAATACTAGGCTTAATATAAATGGCTAGCAGTGACTTGATGGAGAAGTAACAGAAGAGAAGGACAAATTTACCCAATGCCATTTTTCGAGGGGCTCAACAGAAATCATTTTATTCAGTGCTCAGTGCAACTCTTCGAGGTTGAAAAACCGAGGTTTTATAGAAGGGAAAGCCAAGGAGAGAAGAGCAAGATTCAGAAAATTGAAGTCACTGGAAAAAGTTATAAAGGTACTGTGAGTTCCCTGATATATTCATCCTTTTGCCCCAAGTAAGAGCTTCCATGATTATAGCACTATGTAGTTTGTAAAACACAGTGAATATAGACAATTTTACTGGATGATAGTAAGAATACTGAAGTAGGGAAACTATATATATATATAATTTCCCATGTAGATATATATATCTACATGGTATCTCAAAACTATCATGATTTATTTATTCAAGATCCTTTGGTCTGAGTTGGGCTTAATTGGGCAAGGCAATTCTCCAGCTGGTCTCACGTGAGTGACTCATATGTCCATGTTTGACATTGTGATCAGGGCCGTATGATTCAAGATATCCTCACTCCTAGGTCTGGATGTTTGCTAAGGCCCTGGGCATTCTGGCTCCCATCCAATGTGTCTCCATTGGGATAACACAGATTTTACACACAGCAGCACATGATTCTCCAAAGATGAACCCCAGTGCTTGAGTGTTTATCCAACAATGCTTAGTTGCCATTGCATTGTTGATGTCCCATTGACTAAAGAAATTTGTATTGACGAATAATAGCCCACAACAATGTTTACATCTTAAATACCCAAGCCTGTGAATCTGTTACCTTACATAGCAGAAGGGACTTTCTGTGATTAGGTTAAGTATCTTATAATGGTAAAATTATCCTAGACTATCTGGATGGGCTTAATCACAGGGGTCCTCATAATAGGAAGGAGAAAGGGAAGGGTCAGAGTCAGAGCAGACAGGATGATCAAAGCAGAGGCTGGAGTAATGCAGCTACAAGCCACATGCAAGAGGCACCAGAGAGAGACAATGCAGAGAATGTGCTTTCCTCCAGAACCTCTGCAAGGAGCACAACTCTGCCCACATCTTGATTTTAGCCCTATAAGAACAACTTTGGACTTCTGACCTTGACAGCTAGAGAATAACATATTTGTATTTTTAAGCCACTTAATTTGTGGTAATCTAGCAGCAAGAAGAAAATAAAACACAAGCTATAAATCCAAGTCCAGAATCAACAAGGGAGGGAACATCCAGGAGGTGTGAGTCACTGAAACCCATTAATATAACAGTCTACCACATAGATGATCTAAAAGCCCAATAATAGAGGATTGTCTTAATGGATTGTGGCATTTCCTTATGGTAAAATAATGTGCATACTTTGTTAAAAATCATGTTGTAATAATAATCATAACAGTGAGATTAAAAATAAGTTGTAGAATGACATCATATAGTAGTTGCATGATATTAAATTTAAAAGCAAGTTAAAAAATATCAGGTAAGAAATAAACCCAAATTTTTAAAGCAAATGCTAAATGAAACATCTTGTTTTGGATGATAGATAGATAGACAAACAGGTAGATATCAATAAATAGTCTCTGTGTGTATAACTTTCAAATACAGACTAGAGCACATACTACAAAATGTAAATTATAGTTTATGGGTGGCTTTTTTTGTTTGTTTTATTTCTTTCTATTACTTTCAAATGTACCACAATGAAACATTACAGGTTCAGCAACCACAAATGGAGCTCTGACAACTGCAGTGCTCTTGCTGTCACCATCATAGTGTGGGCCATCAATCAGTGGCCCTGAATTCAGGGGAATCCAGAGACTGGTGAGTAGGAAAAAAAAAACAGCAGCCTCATTGGTGTCCTCACCTGTCCTCAGCATCCACAACAGGTGACAATGAAGAAAAAGAATCATGGAACATCTCATCTCATCTATATTCTCTGAAAAATGAGAGATGGACTTAGAACACCACGATGTGATGTGAAACTAAACTCTTCAATATTTGCTGTTTTCTAAAGAGGACAGTCTAAAGTACTACTGCTCACATTAGTCAATAAAGCCTGAGTAATCAGCATCACTTGGTGTTTGTTCAAGTGTAGCATCTTGGTCTTCACCCATTTCTATTTAGCTAGAATCTATATTTTAACAGGATCTCCAAGGTATTCTTATGCACAGTAACAATTGAGAAACACTAGTCTAAATAGCAAAAGAGAACCAACATCTTGATGACTCATTAATAATAATGAAGTGAAAAAGAAGTTAAGTGCAGAAAGTTAACATTTCATTTTTCACCCATACATATGATGGAGGATGTTGCTTCAAATCAGCATTGTTAAAGATAATAAAATTGACACCCAATTTTTATTCTACATTTTTAGGTGTTCATTTCTTGAGCAGCTAAAGCAATGGTAGATTCATTATAAAACCTGTGGATTGAGAAAGAAGTGGAAATGGATTCTGTCAGGAAACTTTCATTGTTCAGACTATATTCCTGTCAGTTTGGGGAGCAAATTATTACCCAAGGATAGTCAAATACTCATGCCTAGGGCATGTAGCCTCTACTCCCACTACCGAGAATGCATTTTCCAGTTGGTTTTCTGTTTTAAATGTGATTTAGTTATTGCACTTAAGCTTGATCATTGTGGCAGAGATTTATTATAACTTAGACTTGAATTTTTGAACAAATTCTGTAGTAGCGCTTTCTTTTTTGTTTTGTTTTGTTTTGTTTTGTTTATTTTTTAATTGTTGATATTGTACAGTTTTCTGTCTTTTACCCTGCCCCCAGCCCACCGCCCCAGCCCTCCCCACCTTCCTCCCATTTCCACCCCCCATAGTTTTTGTCCATGAGTGCGTTATACTTGTTGCTCTAAACCGTTCCCCTTTTCCCCTGAAATTCCCTCCTCTCCCCCTCTGGACACTGTCAGACTGTTCTCAATTTCAGTGTTTTTGTTTATATTGTGCTTGTTTGTTTGTTTTGTTGATTAGGTTCCTGTTAAAGGTGAGATCATACGGTATTTGTCTTTCACTGCCTGGCTTATTTCGCTTAGCATGATGCTCTCCAGTTCCATCCATGCTGTTGCAAAGGGTAGGAGCTCCTTCTTTCTTTCTGGTGCATAGAATTCCATTGTGTAAATGTACCACAGTTTTTTGATCCATTCATTAACTGATAGGCACCTAGGTTGCTTCCAGCACTTGGCTATTGTAAATTGTGCTGCTATGAACATAGGGGTGCATAGGTTCTTTTGGATTGGTGTTTCAGGGTTCTTAGAGCATAATCCAAGCAGTGGAAGTGCTTTCAATATTTTATAAACCAAGAAGAGGCCCTATGTTCAAATAGAGGCAACACAAGTAAACAAAGAATCTTTTGAGAATATTCAAAAAACTTGAGTTAGTGTTCAGCATCTTCTGCCTTGACATGAATCAAGAACTCCAGTTATGTTACCCTAGAGAAAGACTGGTTTCCACTGCAATCTAGCTATTGTTCTTTCCATCAGCTTAATCTTGGGAAGGGTTCCTCAGTGGCTCTGCAGGATCTTCCCCAGCAGATCTGAATAAGAAAATAGGTCCTCCATTCTGAGGCCTGGGGGCTGTGGCACAAGTGGCCTAACCCTTCCACTGTCCCTCTCCCCACAGCTCCTCAGTGACATGTTTATTATGACACACTTCTACAGATGTACACTTTAAAAATAAACAGAGGAAAATCACATTGTCCATTGCCCCATTTTAACTTTCACTTAAATAAATAACTTTCACTCAAATAATTTTACTGGAAAACATCCATTTCATGATCATATAAAATATGTCCCTTTAAGCCCTAGAATGTTCCCTCTTATCTCACAGCCATTATGTCATTACAGTTCTCTAGCTTTGCTCTAGTTTTCTAGCTTAGCTCTAGCTTTGCACAGAGGCAAAGATGAATTTAAATACTTTATACGAGAGTTAGCTAAAGATTTATACTCAACTGTTTAAGGGTCTTGCTATGAAATCTTCTTTGTCAGAGATTTATCACTGACACTTCGGTTACTGAATTCTTAAGGGAACTGCAATTCAAAAGGCACAATCTTTTGCATGTAAACATATTGCTATTTTATTTATGCCAAAGGAACTATTTTGTGGTAAATGCTTGCAAAAAGTCTCTAGTCCTCTAGCTCTAATCTTTCATGTTTCTGAACCAGGAGAGAAATTCAAATTAGAGAGGAATTCACAATTTTCAGAAATTGAAAAGGAAATGTCCTATTAGAGATGAATCCCAAAGCCTCATCATCTTAAAGACAATTTAAAAATGTAGATATCCTTGATATGTCTTTACTAACTGCTAATTTCAAGCAATTTGATTGATGAAAACAGTTGTAAACAATATTTGAGGATAAGATCGAATACTTTAAATATAATATATAGACATAATACATTTTAGATAAATTGAAATAATGCAAAAAAGAAATTTAAAATGACCCATAACCCCATATTCAGGAGCAAAAAAATATTGACACTCTGATGTATTTCTTTCCAATCTTAAAAAATGATATTTTGTGCTTACTTGCACGTTTTTGATTACACAGAAATGCCATTTCCAAAAAAAGTTATCTTCAAGATAAATCCATATTAGAATGGTGGTCAAGTACTGAATATAAACAAACCAACAAATTTCTGCAAAACTCTAAGTTACATTTCCAGCGTTGTCTTTTACCTTCTTAGGAGGAGGGTCCCCACACTGAGATCTGGGGTGAAGGAACTCATTTGTTTGGTTACAATGACATAAGTATTTGTTAGCTTGCCCAGATTGTGTTGACGTCACTTGTCTAAGCTTAATTGCCACTAGTGCCCCTGTTTCATGCTCAAAGGCACTTCATCTGAGATGATAAATTATATGCTCATCTATGGAAAGCACAGTCTGCTTTTAATGTATCCACACACTTTGGGTGGGAAATTAATTGTTAATCTGGATATTGAGTTTCCTTGCCCAGGAAAGAAATATTTTCTCTTACACAAGTTTTTGTTGGTGGTCTTTTGTCCAAATTGTCACTTACATCCACCTCTTCCTAAAGCAAAAAACTCATTTAGTCAACTTTGCTCTATGTAGTTATAGGTGGTGGGGGTTGGGAGTGAGGGGAAAAAGTTCAACCTCACTTAATCCACAACAGCCATTCTGAGGGAAGATGTGAGTGGATGGCTAGAATCATGTTAAGTGTATAATGCTGAGAAGTGGATCAATGGGTTGCTTGCAATAAACAAGTCATTTTTCAGTGCTGTCAAGTGAGCTCGGTCTATATTAGCTCATCTCTTAGTTTTGTCTCCACTTAGGATTTTTTATGGATCAACTGAAAGGTGATAAACCAGGAAGCCCTAAGGTTATTATGATTTTGTTTTGAATTTCTGTTCCTAGGAATTTGCAACTAGTTGCAAAAGTTCTGACTTGAAATGACTTAAAAATTGAGTTAGGATGTTCAAACATGGGGACAACTATTTTATTAGATTAAGATGTCTGCCTGGTTAGTAGCTGCCATAGGAAAATGACAGAAAGGGTGTGATTTTTAGATCTTTTGAACTATAATAAAAATGAAATTTGGAAGGAGTTAAGGGAGAAATGCTAACCTACCACTATCGTCTGCCCCATCATTTTCTCAGTAAAGTTTGAACTATACCTTAATTTGATTCACAAAATTATTTTTATAATTATCTCATTTCATTTTTTCCCAGATTGCCTTCCTCCTCTGGAAGGAAAGATTCATGATAACATGTAACTGTCTTTAGTGGTTCTCTGTGGTGATGGCCAGTGGTTAAGTGTCCATACATCCTTGTACCAGCCTAGGGAGCCTCCTAGGGAGTTTGTCCAAGAACTTAGTTTCCATTGCCTCATGTTTATCTCCTGAACTGCACCAATTCCTGGCTATTCTCTCTGTTTCTTTGACTCTCATGTATTGAATTAATCAACAGCTGCCCAAACTGCTGTGGCTTAGTGCGTTGGGTGTTGTTGAACAAACCTAAAGTTTGCTGCCAATCAGATTCCAGATCAGAGCACATGTGTGGGTTGCAGGCCAGGTTCCCAGCTGGAGGCATGAAGAAGATAACTGATTGATATTTCTCTCACACACTGATGTTTCTCTCCCTTTCTCCTTCCCTCCTCCTCTCTCTAAAATATGTAAATGAATAAAATCTTCCAATTAATCAAAAGCTGTAGTTATAGGAAATAGCATTCTGTCACCATAACTCAGAGTTCATACATAAACTTCTCCACTTATTTTCATTCATTTATTCATTTCATAACAGATTAAACTCTGCTGTACGCCTTCCTAATCAATGACCTTGAACATTCCCACTAACTACATGTTGTCTCCATGCCATTTCACAACAACCTAAACAACATATGGTTTACATATACATGCTTCAGATTATTCCCTCCAGATTTGGATTTTTCGCTCAATGCATCTGTTATGCGTTGAACATTTGTGTCCTCCTAAACTCATATGTTGAAGCCCTAACTCCCAATATGATTTTAGTGTTAGGTAGTGAGGTCTTTGGGAAGTGATTACATTTAAAAAAGACCATAAAGGTGAAGCCCTTGTGATTGGATTAGTGCCACTTTAAGAGGAGAAGAGATCAGAGCTTCTTTTTTTTAATATATTTTATTGATTATGCTATTACAGTTGTCCCATTTCTCCCCCATCATTCCCCTCCACCGTGCACACCCCCTCCCACCCACTTCCCCCCCTTTAGTTCATGTCCATGTGTTATAAGTTCTTTAGCTTCTATATTTCCCACACTATTCTTGCCCTCCCCCTATTTTCTACCCACTGTCTATGCTACTTATTCTCTGTACCTTTTCCCCCTCTCTCCTCCTCCCACTCCCCTGTTGCTAACCCTCCATATGATCTCCATTTCTGTGGTTCTGTTCCTGTTCTAGTTGTTGGCTTAGTTTGCTTTTGTTTTAGATGTGGTTGTTAATAGCTGTGAGTTTGCTGTCTTTTCACTGTCATATATTTTATCTTCTTTTTCTTAGCCCTTTAACATTTCATATAAAAAGGGCTTGGTGATGATGAACTCCTTGAACTTGACCTTATATGAGAAGCACTTTATCTGCCCTTCCATTCTAAATGACAGCTTTGCTGAATAGAGCAATTTTGGATGTAGGTCCCTGCTTTTCAAGACTTCAAATAGGCCACACAAGGCAGCTGGCTGACCAGGTGGTCCCACATTCGTGTGCGCAGACAATTCAAGTGAAGGGGAAATGGTGGAAGGGACTAGAATCCAGGAGGGAGTGGAGCAAGTGCCATTGTTCCCTCTCGGACCCCGCCCCCTCGTACAGCGTCAGGTTGTATCCCAATCGAGAGACAAATGACCAAGTCGGAGACAGGTGAAAGTGAGGATGGGATTTATTAACCTGCTCAGGGGCAAACTCCTGACTGCCTAAGCAGGAGATACAAATGGGAGTCGCGCCCTGCACTTGTAGTGAGCTCCTTTTATGCATGATTAGCAAGCAAGCAGTTTACAGAAGCAGAAGTTGTGGTTATTGCTAGGGTACACAAGGGTCCTGGCTTGTGTCCTAATTTTACCTTGGAAACATAAGGGTCCTGGCTTGTGTCCTGATTTTACCTTGGAAACGTCTAGTTCCTTAGTATTGTTGTGTCACCATTTCTCATTTCTTAGGGTTGCTGAGGCCATATCCTTGAGGTTCTGTTAGTTCTCCTTTGTTTCAAACCTAGGGGACCTTACCAAACTTCCTCCTCTATGGTCCTATGACTTCTATGAATGGGTCATTTGTTTGGAGGTCTGAAAGTCTTAATTACTCATGAAACTAGCCTTCTACAGTCACAACTCAGCAACCAGGCTGCCCCGCACGGGGGAACACCTAAGGCTCCACCCCATGCTACGTAACAGCCGTGACCAGACCAAAACCAAACCAAAACAAAACAAACAAAAAACACCAAAAATGGCTCAAACCAGAGAACAAATGAAATCCCCAGAGCCAATTCCTCTAAGCTGTGAAGAGATAGCCAACCTATCAGATGCACTGTTCAAAGCCCTGGTGATCAGGATGCTCACAGAATTGGTTGATTTTGCTCACAAATTAGATGAAAAAATGCAGGCTACAATATATGAAATGAAGGAAGATGCATGGGGAACCAGTAGAGATGGGAGGAAAACTGGAACTCAAATCAATGGAGTGGACCAGACGGCAGAGCTTCTTTTTCTTCCAGGAACATCCACTCAGAACAGGCCATGTGAGCACACATAATGAAGATGGCCATCTGCAAGAGAGGGAGAGAGCCCTCACCAGCAACCCAATTGACCAGCCTTTAGAAACAGAGAAATAAATATCTGTTGTTTCAGCCCCCAGTCCCTACCTCAGTTTTTTTGTCATAGTAGCTAGGGCTGAAACAGTGTGACATTGCAAAGATCAATCTGTGTTGTTGCATGAGCTCTCAGTATTTCATTTTTAACACTCTACAATATTACACTATGTGTGTATAACTTCATTTATTTATCTCTTCTCTATTAATAGGTATTTTGATTATTCACAGTTTTGGTAATTGAGATAAAGGCTTCTATGAGCATTCACAGTACAACTCCTGATAGAGACACATATATTAGTAAATTCCTGGGTATGAAATTCCTGACTCACAGAGTATGCAGATCTTCAATTTCATAAAATAATGCCAAAATATTTTCCACATGGTTGTATAATTTGCAATCCCAATGGTATATATGAAGACTTCCATTGACTCAAGTACTTTCCAACAGACACCTTACTCTTTACAAAATAAAGGAATCAAATGGCATTTTATTTCACCTTTAACTGGATTTCGTTATTAGTAACTTTTAGACTCCTTCATGTCTGTTACCTGTAGTGGTTCCTCTTCTGCGAAATACCTGTTGTTGTAATATTTTATCTCACACTATATTTACTTAATTATTTAATTAATTTTGGATACTTTCTTTACAGTTTATTTATTTTCCACATTTTTATTGTTGTTCGAATACAGTTGTCTCTATTCCCCCCCACCATTCCACCTATCACAGCCACCCCATTTCCCACACTTGATCCTACCCCACTATGGCTTTGTCCATGCATCCTTTATAGTAGTTCCTGAAAACCCTTCCCCCCTTATCCTCCATTATCCCCTCTCACTGACCCTATGGTTACTGTCAGTCTGTTCTTAATTTCAATGTCTCTGGTTATTTTTTGCTTACTTGTTTGTTTTGTTGAATAGGTTCCACTTATAGGTGAGATGATATGGTATTTCTCTTTCACCTCCTGGCTTATTTCATGTGGCATAATCCTTTTCAGATTCATCCATGCTGTCACAAAGGGTAGGAGCGCCTTCTTTCTTTCTGCTGTGTAGTATTCCATTGTGTAAATGTACCATAGATTTTTGATCCATTCATTTACTGAGGAGTAATTACGTTGCTTCCAGCAATTGGTTATCATGAATTGTGCTGCTATGAACACTGGGATGCATATATTCTTTTGAATTAGTGTTTCAGGATTCTTAGAGTATAGTCCAAACAATGGAATTGCCGGGTCAATTGGAACTAAAAAGACAGTTCCATTTTTAGTTTTATGAAGAAATTCCATACTGTTTTCCACAGTGGCTACACCAGTCTGCATTCCCACCAATAGTGAACTAGCATTTCCTTTTCTCCACACCTCACCAGCACTTGTTGTTTGTTGATTTGGTTCTGAAGGCCATTCTGACCAGTGTGAAATGGTATCTCATTGCGGTTGTAATTTACATCTCCCTGATGGCTGATGATCCTGAGCATCCTTTCATATATCTCTGGGCCCTCTGTATGTCCTCCTTGGAGAAATGTCTGTTCAACTATTTTACCCATTTTTTAATTGGATTCCTTGTCTTCCTGGAGTGGAATCATGTGAGTTGTTTATATATTTTGGAGATCAAACCCATGTCACAGGTATCATTGGCAAATATATTTCCCCATTACTTTGGTTTCCTTTTCATTTTCTGATGTTTTCTTTAGCCATGCAGATTTTTTTTTTTATTTCGATGAAATCCCATTTGTTTATTCTTTCCTTTACATCTCTTACTCTAGGGAATATATTGGTGAAAATATTGAAGCATGGAATATCTGATATTTTCCTCCATATGTTCTCCTCTAGGACTTTTATGGTGTCATGACTTATACTTAAGTCTTTTATTCATTGTGAATTTATTTTTGTATATGGTTTAAATTGTTGGTCGAGTTTCCTGTTTTTGCATGTGACTGTCCAGTTCTCCCAACACCGTTTGTTGAAGAGGCTATTTTTAATCCATTTTATGCTTCTTTCCCCTTTGTCAAACATTAATTGACCATAGAGATGGGTTTATCTCTGGTCTCTCACTTTATAGTTTATTTTTTACTGTTCAGTTATAGTTATCTCTCCTTTTTCTGCATTGCTCTCCCCGGCTCTGTCTCTTCCCCACTCCCACAGTCAATGTCTGCCCCTGTTGTCTGTGCCCATGAGTACTCTATTTGTGTTCCTTGGCTTTCCCCTCCCCCATTTACACCCTCTTCCTTCTCTGGTCACCATCAGTATGTGTTTTATTTTCGAGTATCTGGTTCCATTTTGCTCATTTGTTTTATTGATTAGGTTCTACTTACAGGTGAGATTATATTGTATATGTCTTTAACCACCTGGCTTATATCACTTAGCATAATACTCTCCAGTTGGAGTTCCTACTTTCTTCCTGCTGCATAGTAACCCATCGTGTAAATGTACCATAGTTTTTGGATCCACTTATTTACTGAGGGGCAATTAGGCTGTTTCCAATGTTTGCCATTGTAAATAACACTGCTATAAACATTGGGGTGCACATATTCTTTTGAATTGGCATTTCAGGATTCTTATGGTATAATCCCAGCAGTAGGATCACTGGATCAAAAGGCAGCTCCATCTATAGTTTTCTGAGGAAATTCTATACTGTTTTCCACAGTGGCTGCACCTGTCTGCATTCCCATCAACAGTGTACTAAGGTTCTGAATCCAGCAGTACATTCAAAAGATCACACACCATGATCAAGTGGAATTTATCCAAGGGATGCAAGGATAAAAGAATATCCATGTAATCCAAATGTATTACACAGCATAAACAATACGAAAGACAAAAACCACATGATCATTTCAATAGATACTAAAAAAGCATTTAATAAAGTGCGGCACCCATTTATGATTTAAAAAAAAAAACACTCAAAAAAGTGGGAGAAGAGGGAGTATACCACAACATAATATAGGCCATATAGGAGAAACCTACAGCTAACATCATGTCAATGGGCAAAAACTAAAAGATTTCTCCCTAAGATCAGGCACAAGATAAGGGTATTCACTTTCACCACTTCTGTTCAACATAGTACTGGAAGGTTTAGCCACAGTGATCAGACAAGAAAAAGAAATAAAATTCATCCAAGTTGGAAAGGAGGAAGTAAAGCTATCATTGTTTGTAGATGACAGGATAGTGTGTGTAGAAAATTCTATGGACTCCACCAAAAAACTACTCAACCTAATAAATGAATTTGGCAAAATGACAGGATACAATGTCAACATTCAGAAATTAAAGGCATTTTTGTACACCAACAATGTTATTGTGTTCTGCTCAATTTTCTCTGGTGCAATTTTTTTCCCTTATTCCTTTGAAAAAGTGAGTATTACTTGTTTTTTGATACTAATCCTTCATCATCTTTATACATTGCAAACATTTACCCCATGTTTGTAGCTTGTCTTTTGCCTTAAGATGTTTTGTGAAAAACAGATTTTTTTAAAGTAATATAATTAAATGTATAATTTTATTCATTATATTTGGCATTTCATGTCATGTTTTACAAAATATTTTCCACCTGGAGGTGAGAAAGCTGTTCTTTTATATTTTGTTCTAAAGTTTTAAAGTTTTACATTTGACATTTAAGTTCTTAATCCATCTGGAGTTGATTTTTTATATGGTTAGAAGTAGAAAATCAATTTTGATTTTTTTCCATATGAATAACCAATTTTTCCAGCAACATTTGTTGAACTATATATTTTTGTCTTTTTCAGTTTCATAGTTACCTCAAAAAAATTTTAAATCCTCAAACGTTGCTTTATCCATATGATGAAAAATAATAAGTAAAAATTGTCATTTTGAATCAGTTATGCAATATGTCAGGAAATGTGTAGCTATTTCATCATAACAAACATCAGTTATGTATGGTATTTACTGACATTTTATAGAAACCTAAAATAAGCTGAGACATATGAAATACATGTTGTCTGTATAGTAAAGAGAGAGGTTGAATACTTCGTGCTGCCGATGAAGGCAGAGTAAGTATCTAGCTCAAGCCAAGCAGTCTACACTTTCACTACTTCAATGAAAAGGAAATTAAATGGGGTGAGCTCCTCTGTTGCTCCGTGTTCAACATTAAAAGAGAAAATGCTCTTGGGAAAGTGGCATTTCCTTCTTTATTATAAGGGGCATATGCTGACACTATCAATTTCTCTCTTTGCTACCACAGTACTGTGTTCCATGTTCATGGTGACCTTCCTTTATTCTAGTGAAAGGGAGTCTTAGAAGAGACTGAGCCTTGGGCAGAAGTTGGGAGCATTGCCTGGGATTGGTGTTGCTGACCCTGCTCCAAGCAGCTTTGCTTATTCATCCATCTGGGTGACCAGCATCTGTGTGGATGAGCTACTGACCCTTCTAGGCATAATCTGTGGAGTATAAGTGATTTTGAAAGGAGGGCATAACTTACTTTAAGAAATTGTTTTACTTTTTTTTACAACCTTAGAGAAGACAGCAAAAGTCATGCAACACAAGACTTAGAACTAATTTATTCCTTGTTAGAATTCCATCACTCTACTAGCTGCTTGATTTTGGACATGTCCTCTAAGTCAAAAGTCATCACACTTTTTCTGTAAAGGGCCCTAAACTAGTAAATGGTTTAGGCTTTGGGGCCACAAAGTATTTATCAGAACTGTAAAATCTGTTATCACAGCACAAAAGTATTTCCAGAAACAATGTGTGTGCTATGTGCAAATAAAATTTTATTAAAAGACACCAATATTTCTATTTGTTTTATGTGTTACAAAATATTGGGTTTTTTTTAATTTTTCATCTATTTAAAAATATAAACATTTTAGCTCTTGAATCTTAAATCAATAGGTAGTGGGCCAGATATGGCCCAAGGTAGTAGTTTTCTGAGCCCTAATCTAAATTCTCTTCAGTTTATTCACATGTAAAATTAAAATCATGAGAATTATCTCTGAGTGGTAAGTTGTGACTGGAATGAAATCAAGGAGTTGCTTCACCCAATTCCAGCCACAGAGTAAGAACTCAATATTTTTAATTAAAAAATTAGATATTATAATTTTAATTATCAACTTACTGTTTAACATGTGTTGCTTTGTTTTGTACCAGCTCTTATCCTATGTGCTGGGGTGCAGCAGTGAATAAGACAGAGTTGTGGCTCTTCTACTGTATATATTCTAGTGAGTAGAAAGCTGAATATCATGCTAGAATATCATGCTCTAGTGAAGTTAATATTAAAAATAAAGTTTATAGCATTTAGATAGTGATAAGTATTAGGAAACTTAGTATAAAGGGAAGATTTAGACTGTGGTTTTAGATTTTCAAGTATATAGAATTTCAAACTAAATATTTTTAAAATTATATGAGTGCCAGTGCAGATCCTAGAGGAAAAGTGGGTAAGGTTTAGGCACTGAGCTACTCTACTACCATGATGTCAGGGCAACAAAAATGAAACAATCCAGGAGACTGATAAATATGTATAAAATCAGGAGACTGTGCTCTTCTGAGAGCTGGGTGTTCAAACAGGGGAGAGGCGAGGGGAATGGAGGGATCACCACACCAGAACTCCTACTTGGTCCAACAACTTGAAGCCTGAGGAGTGGTCAGCAGACTCAAGAACATGAGAGTCACTGGTGGCCTTGACAAAGATGGTTCTAGTATATTGGTTGGTGGCTAGGGGAGCCTGGTTGGTTCAAGAGAAAATGGGAAGAAATAAGCAATTGAAAAGGAGTAGAGAAATCACTTTCCAGGAGTTTTCCTGTTAAGCAAAGATAAAAATGCACCAATTACAGGGGATAAGATGGGTTAGGATGAGGGGCTGGAGAAAGTTTTATTTGCTTGTTTTTAATTTCTTTTTTTAAGTGGAAGAACTAACAACCTGTTAATATGCTGATGGAAAGGATCTAATAAAAAGGGAGATATAGAAGATGCAGTAGAGAGATTAGCATACAGCTAGAGTGAGTGAGAAAGGTTTGAATGGTGGTGGAGATTGGGGAGGGAAGCATGTTTGCTAGAGGCCAAGAGAATTTATCCATAGTAATAAGAGAGCAGCTTGAGTGAACAGACATAGATGCTCATAGGTAGATCTACTCAGTGGCAGGAGCTTGTAGAGGATCTCTTCTGGTCATTTGTAGTTTCTCAGTTAAAAAGGCCTTCATCTGAGAGTAATAATGGGTGTCTAAAGTTGGAAAAGAGAATATATGAGTAATCATCTGTGAATACTGCATTGTGATTTGTTAGTAAATTTTTGGTTGGGGCACATGGATTTAATCATTTCTGAACAGCCTTTAGAATATCCATGGATCCCTTGAAACTGTAGGGATAATTCTCTCCAAATATGTATTTTTTTTCTGGAAAGGAGTTGTTAGCTCTCTTAAGATTATCTAATGGGTTCATGACCCACACAATATTAAAAAAAAAGACACAATTAACCTACTGAGGAAAGATTGTAGCCAGGGCACAAAATCAGGATTTCTCTCATGCCTGGCTCTGACAGCAAAGCTGGTGAACCTCTTGCCTGGGATGTTAGATTCCTAATTTCAAGCAAGAAAATGAATGATGGCTGAGACCCAAATACTGGAGTCCAGCTATAGAATCATGTTCAAAGTGAGTCATCAGGGGGAGACAGACCCTGGACGAATATCAAGACTCAACCCAGACAGTGGTCATAGAAATGTGAGTCCAGGTGAAGAGTTGAAAGGGTGAGCTTGACACTCCCAGTTTAACACTGCTCTCCACATGCAGGTCAAACCAACCACCAGCCCTGACCCTCATTGCCTCTGCTTGCCAGGGAGGATGTTAAACAATGGTAAAATCACATTCAGACAAAACACATTCAAAGCAATTTGGTTTCCTCAAAATTAAAGTATGAATTTATTTTAAATATATAAATATGGAAAAGGAAGAAGTAATTTAGGTTCAAAACTGAAACAAATTTTCTATTTTGAGATGAAGTAGTTTTGAGTGATCCCATTGAAATATTCAGATTAAAGAATGATTTTGACATTTTAGGCATTTTAACCTATTTTAATTTTTAGGCATTTTAACTTATTTAATTTTGCATTCCCAAAAGAGATGATACACACAAGTGAGGTACTTTATGTGGAATAAATAATTGTCATAGAGATCAAAATAAAAATCAAATTGTCGTGAAGCTAAATTATGTCACATACAAACTAATCATTTGGGGAATTTAATTTTCTATTTCCTTTAAAATTTAAAAATGTAATATTTAATAAGTAGCTCTTTTAGGTAAAAACTTAAAAATATCTTAAGCTTATTTTTATTTGACATTGGTATATACCTTCCTAACTTTTGCTTCAAAACTGAAAAAAAATAGCAGCTGTCTCGCCTTTAGTATTATTAAAAGGAGGGAAAATGCTTGCCCCAGGCAGAGATGTTATTCACCAGTTAAAGGTTACAGCCAATTGTTATGTCCAAGTTATAAAGTCCTTATGAAAACAGTGACTTATAATGGAAATTTGGACCCACCTAAGCTCTGTTAAGGCAACATGCTTCAATAATAATAACAATAATAATACATCTGGTTTTTCTATATTCAAACTCATACCACATTCTTTCTGTGAGGAAAATCAATTTATATTTCCAGGGAGAGATTCCAAAGTAGAAGTGGGTATTTATCATGACTGAACTGAAATGACAACCTCTTCTTCTTCCATGTTGCAACTTTTCCACATGTTTATATTTGTTACTTTGAAAGCTAATGTCTTAATGAAAAATATTTCATGTTAAAATTGAGTTTTCATCTTAGTTTCCTAAAGAAAGTTACCACCTCTCAAATTGAAGCATTACTGTAATTTATTTTATTAAATATTCCATTAGAAAAATACTCTTTCATAGCAAAGTATGCACTTGCTTTAGTCTTGGCCTCTTCCTCTTTAGCTGCCATCATTCGATTGAAGCATTTACTTTGAAATGCCTGCCAAATATTTTTGCCCGATCCTGCAATAACAATGCAATGAGGTACGAGTGATTTATCCAGTGAGTATACAAGTGCCAAGCCTGCAAGAAATACTTTGCAGATCTGAGACTTGCTTTTCTCTCTCCAATTACAAGAAGTCTGTCCAACAGTGACTGGTGTGCTGTCTTGACATTCCTGTGAAGATGTAAACACCACTAGCTAATACTGGTGGCTTTAACTGAAAACAAAACAAACAAAAAAAAAAGCAGTTAAAACAAATATCTATACACATGTTTATGAATGCATAGATATGTACAAACACACATACATATATGAATATTAGTCACTTTTCCCCTTCATTCTTATTAAGAGTTTTATAGAAACATTTTTATTACATAAATGAAAGCATCATATGTTTATGTGGATAAAAAACCCATTTTCATTTCCACCATAAATTAATATAAGCATGTCTTATTTAGGTTGCCTAATTATTAGATGCCACTGGAAATAAGCAAAATGAATTTTCGAATTTGTCTCTAGTTTTACTTCTAATGTGTTTTTTTAAAAATATCTGCAACAAAGGAAGGTGTGGCTTCTATGCCATTACAGAGGCTGAATTCTTGTTAAGAAAGGTCACTGCAGCCATAGCACAGATTGCTTTGCAGTGAATGTTCTCTTTCCTTGCTCCTTCCATGGAAACGGAAAGAAGTCAAGTGTTTGTCTGGGAGTCACAAAGCAGAAACTACCCGGACAGGCCTCATTTAGCATCTCGTGACTTTCTGTAGACACAGGAAAAGCAGCGAAAAAACCATGCAGGTCCAACCCCACAAAGCCCTCTATACCTTGTCTTGCTCTGTAAATGCTGAAAGATGCATAAGCAGCTTTTTATTTTAAAAACTAAAGCAAGACCAAAATGGGACTGACCCTCCAGAGTGCATGAGCACTTAGTGCTCTCTGACCTTAGTTCCCCTATTTCTGGAAAAAGACAGTCTGTTTTCTTTTCTGAAATAGCTGTCAAGAAAGTGGCCTCCATAAAATGTTCAATCCCAAATGGGGGATCTCTAAGAAATAAAGATGTGGGTACACTGGAAGTCTCTGCATCCATGCACAGGAATGAACAAACACACTCTGCTCTGTATACAAAGAAGTTTCCGTGATACGTCTATGGGGTAATGACTGGGTGTGAGCAAAGATAACTCCTACGTAAACTCAGAGACAGCAAGAAAAGTGGGAAATGTGCTGTCCCACGATTGCCAGAATGGGTGTGCCATTACTGCCATGAGGCAACTAGGTGACTTCAAACACATCTCACATTTTTCAGACTGTTTGCAGTACTTTTAAAAAAAATATTGTTTCTTTGCTTTTGCTGGGAATTCAAAAGATAAGTAGATAGAACTGCTATTTTCAGTGAGCTTCAATTTTAATAGAGGAGAGAGGGCTGTAACAGGGTGCAGCCACGGCTCCCCCAAAGAGGGATTTGTAATGGGGTTCAGAGCAAGGGGTGTTCAGAAAATATTAAAAATATATAGATGTCTTCACCCCCACAAATCTGAACTGGGGTGATGGGACTCATGGAGCAGGGCCTTTGGGAGTGATTTTGCATATCAACAGTTTTGCAAATAACTGCAAGAACAGTCATTTAACATATCTATAACTTTTGACTGCTTTCGCAGATATGTTAAGTGGCTGTGGCCCTGCTTTGAACCAGGAAGATGGGAGTGACATCACCCAGGATGTAATTATGAAGCAACTCCCCCTGGTTACAGCGCCTGGCCCATGAGAGAGCTTGGAGATGGTTGGCTCCACGCCACAGGACCACACCTGCCCAGAGTTACTATGGTAGCCCAGAAAAGCTGGAAAAATATGGGAATGCTGGCAGGGGTAGCCGATTGTGGGATGAGTTGGAAATGGAGTTGCAAAGAAAGATTTGCAATGGAATTTAAACCCAGGCAGGGCAGCATGGGTGTCAGAACCATGCAGTCTTGAAGTTGGAGGAACCATGCAGTTTTGGGGTGGAACCACATGGTTTTGTGATAAAACCATGCAGTTTTGGGAGCTAGCCTTATGGTTTGGGGGCTACCTCCACACAGCTTAGGAAGCTGAAAAGCAAGAGGTAGCAGGGGTGCAGAGCTCTCTTAGCAGTTTGGAAGAATGCAGGAAAGACATTGCAGGAAGAAAAGGGGTGAAAGGACCCTTGCTAGTGGGCCATGAAAAGGGACCAGGCGGGTTTGGATTAAGAACTGGAGATCCTGGAGACACAGCTAATGGTGTTGGGAACTGAAGGGGCGCTGCCAGCCTATCATGGATTACTGGGAAGAAATGGGGGCTAGCTGAGCCACAAACTTCTATATTTTTCTTGAGATATAGTACCCCTGACTGGGCAAAGGGGGGAAGGAAATACTGTGTGTGTTTGTGGGTATTTTAAAGGACTTTGGGATTTTAACAAAAACATTAAGTCATTACTCTAAGTCTGTATAACTTTTGAATAAATAGTCCCTTTCTTTTTCACCAAACTCTGGCATTGAGAGCCATAATTCCCTGGTGGTGAGCAAAGCGAACCTGGTACAGGTGGACCCGAGGAGAGGAGGGGTCTATTCAGTAATAGTATCTTGCCCTCCCCACGGGTCCATTCTGTAACAGGGCTACAAATAAACAGATCTTTGTCTTTAGTACAATTAATACATACCATTTATTACCAAGCCCAGCTAATTAGGTAATCAAGAAATATTTGACTAGACAAATAAATTGTCTAGCACAGTGGGGTTGTTAGTAGGCAACTGATAAATATAAGTTCTCTAAATAGTTCAATATTTGTTTTGCCAATTTTTTTCATATGCATGTCCAAAAAAATTTTATTACTAATTGTTTCTCCCGTCCCATAAATAAGTTAACAAGTTCAGTAAAGCCAGACACTATGTTTACTCTTTCTTGTCTGGAGTTTCACATGGAGTGTGCAGAGTATGGGTGAGAATTACATTCTGGAAAGATGAAAATGTCTTTTTTATTTTCACAGTCTGTCATTAAAAGTCATGTGTACTTTACAAATGTGTTTAATATGAAAATAACATAACATTAAAATACTTTTTGATAATTATCTTTCATTGTTGTCTTAAGTCCTTTGATTTTGGAAATCAGGATAAATTAAAGTAGACTAACAGCAAATATATAGGACTCAGCCTCTTAATTTCTCATCTTTAATTTGGTGTCATAATAGTTTATGAATCCAAACATTTATTTTTAAATAGGACATATTATTTTAGTGAGTTCCTCACATTCCCAAGGCTTCACCACATGCCCCCACTATATACACTCAGTGTGACATGTTGCCTTAGACATTTGACATTATATATTCATTGATTGAATGATGCTAACTTTCAGGCTGTGCTTATCATTTTCCTGTCTGCTCTCAGATCCATCTCCATCTTTTTCTTTGTTCTTCTCTGTATTCACACTTGTTAACTCTGCAAAACGTTTTTTCTCTGCTCTTTTGTCTTTATGTCACCTGGTTTGTGAAATGGAAGGCACTAGAATAGAACTGAAGGTTGAGAAGAAGGGAGATTCCAAGGGATAGGCCCCTTGTTCCTGTTCTGTCCATCTGCAATAGGTGTGTTCCCACTACTTCCAGGAGGTCCTGGCTGTGATAATGATACTCTCTTTTATGGCTCTTCCAGTCCTTGGACTAGTGGTGTATTCTTACTGCTCCTGTTATCCTTTTGGCATTTCCAATAGCTTTATGAATAGTTCTCCATGTTAATCACCCTCTCTTGTTGAAATGCCAGGAATTTTCTCTCCATTCCTAACTAGACACTTACCTCTACTAAGACTTTGTACAGAAAAACTTTGCCACTACTTGAAACCATTTAACCTTGTATCTGGCAAATTTCCAAAGAATGTATTTCACTTCATACTATTCTATTCCATGGGAGGGCTCTTACAACTTTATTCATAAACCTATGCCCTCTTATGTTCTTCTTATAACACAGTAATGAGCTAAGAGTCAGTTCAATAAGCATTTATATTAGTCTGAGCTGTCATAACAAAATGTTATAGATGGGTATCTCAAACAACAGAAAATTATTTTCTCCCACTATTGGACCCTGGAAGTCCAGGATCAAGTTTCCAACCATGTTGGTATCTGGTGGGGATTTCCTTTTGGGTCGAAACAGCCACCTTCTCACTGTGTATTCACATGGTCTTTCCTTGGTGTCTGCAAAGAAAGGGGGAGAGTGATCCCTCTACTATTGTTAACAAACAAAAACAGAGGTTTGGCTGTCTCCATGAAGCAGTTATTGATGCAAAACAAAAGAGAGTTATTCAGGTGTTGCACAACCTGAGAGAATAGTGGGCTTTCCTCTCAAAGACCATCTCCTTCTCCCTGCTCAAACTCACAGTTCTTATAGTGATAGGGAGGGGAGTGTTTTTCTCCTAATTCAATTATCTTTCTAGTTTTTGGCAGGCTTGGGCCCTACCCATTTATCTTTCTAACTTTTAGTATGCTTGGGACCTATCCATTCATATCTCTACTTTTTGGCACACTCAATTTAAGAATCTTCCCTTGCCATCATCTTGGCCCAGGAGTGGAGACTCCTCTGGCACTCCATCTGACTGACTGACTTATGAAAACAGTTCCTCCCTCCAAAACTCTAGGCCCTTGTAATCTTACAAGGATAAGTGAAGAAATGTCTCCTTCTTCTGTAGTTTCTTCCTGCTGGCAAAGAACATAGTTTTACCTATCTCCAAATCCAGATATTCTTACTACCTAACAAAGGGAAGGGGGGTCAGGAATGAAGGAAAGGCTTTATGTGAGGGACAAAGATTGCTGCCTTCAAAAGGTGGCATATGTGGTGTCTCAAGGATGGCACTACTGAACAAGTGAGGCTGCTAGACTGCTTCATGTTTCAAAACATGGTGTTAAAAATGGGCTTCCAAATTGAAACCTGTTGTGCAGACAAACAATCAAGTGTTTAAAGAGGGGTAAAAACTAGGAGGATTAAAGGATCTCCATGATCTAACCCTGAAGAGGACTTTGGGTGGCAACCCCCCACAGCAGAATACATTTGCTGAGGAAGCCACTGTCTGAGAAATGCAGGAAAAAAAGAAGAAAATAAAATAAACTGTAATATTGTCACTCAGTCTTGGGAACACTGTCCCTTTCTGAAAGGGGAATTTTAAATGTCCTTCAGCAGTATAGATACAGCTTTCCCTAGCAGTATCAACAGCAGCAGCAAGGTCTGAATCCTCGCCAGGTGGTGTTTGCTTATTCATGTGTGGTGGATCCAAGGCTTGATTCCCATGAGCTTTAGGGAAGAGTGTGTCAGAAGGATTTCATAGGGACTGGTCCATTCCTTGACTATCTGCTGTTCAGGTCCTTGAATTTTTAGGTCTTTAGTAAGACTCAGTCTCCTGGCTAGAATGGGTGTAAGGGCTTTTCAGACAGGTAGGTGGACATGCAATGAGCAAATTTGTGCAAAATTGTTCGTGTTTGCCCTAGATTTTGTACATATTGTTTATTTTTTCCTTTTTTATCAGTATTTTTTAATTGTTGATATTGTACAGTTTTTTTTTAATTTTTATTTTAATTGTTGATCTTGTACAGTTTTCTGTCTTTTATTCTCACCCGAACCCGCCACCCCAGCCCTCCCCACCTCCCTCCCATTTCCACACCCCCCATAGTTTTTGTCCCTGTGTCCTTTATACTTGTAGCTGTAAACCGTTCCCCTTTTCCCCTAAAATTCCCTCCCCTCCCACTCTGGTCATTGTCAGACTATTCTCAAATTCAGTGTCTTTGTTTATATTATGCTTGTTTGTTTGTTTTGTTGATTAGGTTCCTGTTAAAGGTGAGATCATATGGTATTTGTCTTTCACTGTCTGGCTTATTTCGAGTAGCATGATGCTCTCCAGTTCCATCCATGCTGTTGCAAAAAGTAGGAGCTCCTTCTTTCTTTCTGCTGCAGAGAATTCCATTGTGTAAATGTACCACAGTTTTTTGATCCATTCATTAACTGATGGGCACCTAGGTTGCTTCCAGCACTTGGCTATTGTAAATTGTGCTGCTATGAACATAGGGGTGCATAGGTTCTTTTGGATTGGTGTTTCAGGGTTCTTAGGATATAATCCAAGCAGTGGAATTGCTGGGTCAAAAGGTATGTCCATTTTTAGTTTTCTTAGAAAATTCCATACTGTTTTCCATAGTGGTTGTACCAATCTGCAATCCCACCAACAGTGCACTAGGGTCCCCTTTTCTCCACAACCTCTCCAACACTTGCTGCTTGTTGCTTTGTTTATGAAGGCCATTCTGACTGGTGTCAAGTGGTATCTCACTGTAGTTTTAATTTGCATCTCTCTGATAGCTAGTGATATAGAGCATCTTTCCATGTGTCTCTGGATCCTCTGTGTGTCCTCCTTGGAGAATTGTCTGTTCAAATCCTTTGCCCATTTTTTAATTGGGTTGCTTGTATTCTTAGAGAAGAGTTTTGTAAGTTCTTTGTATATTTTGGAGATTAATCCCTTGTCTGACGTATCATTGTCAAATATGTGTTCCCATACAGTTGGTTCTCTTTTTATTTTAATACTGTTTTCTTTAGTTGTACAGAAGCTTTTTATTTTGATGAGATCCCATTTGTTTATTATTTCCTTTATGTCCCTTGCTTTAGGGGACATATCAGTAAAAATATTGCTGCATGAAATATCTGAGATTTTCCTGCCTATGTTCTCCTCTAGGATTTTAATGGTGTCACGGCTTATATTTAAATCTTTTATCCACCTTGAATTTATTTTTGTGTATGGTGTAAGTTGGTGCTCGAGTTTCATTTTTTTGCATGTAGCTGTCCAATTCTCCCAGCACCACTTGTTGAAGAGGCTATTTTTGCTCCATTTTATGTTGCTGCCCCCTTTGTCGAATATTAATTGACTGTAGAGACTTGGGTTTATTTCTGGGCTCTCTGTTCTGTTCCACTGGTCCATATGTCTGTTCTTGTGCCAGTACCAGGCTGTTTTGATTACAGTGGCTTTGCAATAGAGTTTGGTATCAGGTATTGTGATCCCTCCTACTTTGCTCTTCTTTCTCAAGATTGCTGCAACTATTCGGGGTCATTTATGATTCCATATAAATTTTTGAAGTGTTTGTTCTATGTCTGTGAAATATGCCATTGGTACTTTAATTGGTATTGCATTGAATTTGTAAACGGCTTTGGGAAGTATGGACATTTTGATGATATTAATTCTTCCAATCCATGAACACAGTATATGCTTCATTTGTTTGCGTGTTCCTTGATTTCTTTCCTCAGTGTTGTGTAGTTTTCTGCATACAGGTCTTTTACCTCCTTAGTTAGGTTTATTCCTAGGTATTTTATTTTTCTTTTTGCTATATCAAATGGGATTTTTTTCTTGATTTCTGCTTCTGCTGTTTCACTGTTGGTATACAAAAATGCCTTTGATTTTTGGATATTGACTTTGTATCCAGCTGTTTTGCACAATTTATTTATTATGTTGAGTGGACTTTTGGTGCATTCTATAGGCTTTTCTATGTACACTATCATGTCATCTGAAAACAATGATAGTTTTGTTTGCTCCTTTCCAAGTCGGATGCCTTTTATTTCCTTTTCTTGCCTATTGCTGTGGCTAAGACTTCTAATATTATATTGAATAGAAGTGGTGAAAGTGGACAGCCTAGTCTTGTTCCTGATCTTAGTGGGAAAGATTTCAGTTTTTGCCCATTGAGTATGATGTTGGCTGTAGGTCTCTCATATATGGCCTTTATTATTTTGAGGAATGCTCCCTCTATTCCCACTTCGCTGAGTGTTTTTAGCATAAATGGGTGTTGTACTTTAGCAAAAGCTTTTTCCACATCTATTGATATGATCATGTGATTTATGTCTTTGCTTTTGTTTATGTGATGTATTACATTTACTGATTTGCGAATGTTGAACCATCCTTGCATCCCTGGGATGAATCCCACTTGGTGATGGTGTATGATCTTTTTAATGTATTGTTGGATGCGGTTTGCCAATATTTTGTTAAGGATTTTAGCGTCTATGTTCATCAGTGATATTGGCCTGAAGTTTTCTTTCTTTGTTGTGTCTTTATCTGGTTTTGGGATTAGGATGATGTTGGCTTCATAAAAAGAGTTTGGGAGTCTTCCATCATTTTGGATTTTTTGGAATAGTCTGTGAAGGATAGGGGTTAGCTCTTCCTTAAATGTTTTGTAGAATTCTCCTGTGAAACTGTCTGGTCCAGGGCTTTTTTGTGTTGGGAGTTTTTTGATTACTGCTTCAATTTCATCAGCTGTTAATGGTCTGTTCAGGCTTTCTGTTTCTTTTTCTTTGAGTTTTGGAAGATTATATTTTTCTAGAAACTTGTCCATTTCACCTAGGTTTTCAAATTTCTTGGCATACATTTCTTCGTAGTAATTTCTTACAATCTTTTGTATTTCTGTGGTGTCACTTGTAATCTCTCCTCTTTCATTTCTGATTGTGCTTATTTGAGTCCTCTCTCTCTCTCTCTCTCTCTCTCTCTCTCTCTTTTTTTATGAGCCTGCTTAAAGGCTTGTTGATTTTGTTGATCTTCTCAAAGAACCAGCTCCTGGATTCATTGATCCTTAGAATTGTGCTTTTAGTCTCTATGTCATTTAATTCTGTTCTGATCTTGGTTATTTCCTTCCTTCTACTTGCCGTGGGCTGTCTTTGTTGTTGTTCCTTGAGTTCTTGTAGGTAGGGGGTTAAGTCGTTTGTTAGAAATGTTTCTGTCTTCTTTAGGTAGGCCTGTATTGCTATGAACTTCCCTCTGAGCACTGCCTTCATTGTGTCCCATAAGTTTTGGGTTGTTGTGAGTTCATTTTCATTTGTTTCCAGAAACTTTTTTATTTCCTCCCTAATTTCATTCTTTACCCATTCATTGTTTAATGGCATGGTATTCAATCTCCATGATTTTGATGGTTTGGGGATTTTACCCATCAAGTCAGTTTCTAGTTTCAGTCCCTTGTGGTTTGAGAAAATGCTTGGTATGATTTCAATTTTCTTGAATTTGTTGAGGCTTGTTTTGTGTCCTATCATGTGGTCTATCTTTGAAAATGTTCCATGTGCGTTTGAAAAAATGTGTATTTAGTTTCTTTGGGATAAAGGGCTCTACATATATCAGCTACTTCCAATTCGTCTAGAGTACTGTTCAATGCCACAATATCTTTATTGATATTTTGTTCGGAAGATCTGTCCATTTTTGACAATGGGGTCTTAAAATCCCCTCTTATAATGTGTTGCTGTCAATATCTTTCTTGAAGTCCTCTAACATTTTCTTGATATATTTAGGTGCTCCTATGTTGGGTGCATATATATTTACAATATTTATGTCTTCTTGGTGGATTCTTCCCTTGAGCATTATAAAGTGACCTTCTGGGTCTCTCTTTATAGCTCTTCTTTTGAAGTCTATTTTGTCTGATATGAGTATTGCTACCCTGGCCTTTTTTTCCTGTCCATTTGCTTCGAAAATTTGTTTCCAGCCTTTCACTTTGAGTCTGTGTAGGTCTTCTGTCCTGAGGTGGGTCTCTTGTAGGCAGCATATGTGTGGGTCATGCTTTCTTATCCAGTCAGCTATTCTATGTCTTTTTATTGGAGCATTTAATTAATTTACATTTAAGGTTACTATTGATAGGTACTGATTCATTGCCATTTTCGTACCTGTGTTCCTCTCTCTCTCTTTTCCTTTCTTTCCTTAAAGCAGTCCCTTTAGTATCTCTTGCAGTACTGGTTTGGTAGAGGTGTATTCTTTTAGACTTCTTTTGTCTGGGAAGCTCCTTATTTGGCCTTCTATCTTGATTGACAGCCTTGCTGGATAAAGTAGTCTTGGTTGTAGGCCTTTGGTTCTCATTACTTGGAATATTTCTTGCCATTGTCTTCTGGCTTGGAGCATTTCCATTGAGAAGTCAGCTTCTAACCTTATCCGGGCTCCCTTGTATGTTACTTCCTTTTTCTCCCTTGCTGCCTTTAAGATTCTCTCTTTGTCTTGGAAGTTTGCCATTTTAAGGATGATGTGTCTTGAAGTGGGCCTGTTTGGGTTCCTCTTGCTTGGGACTCTCTGTCTTTCCTGGATTTGTATGACTTTTTCTCTCACCAAGTTAGGGAAGTTTTCCATCATTATTTTTTCAAATAGGTTTTCTATCCCTTGCTCTTCTTCTTCTCCTTCTGGTATTCCTATTATACGGATATTATTACGTTTCATGTTGTCTTGCATTTCTCTTAACCCCTCTTCATTCTTTCTGAGCTTCTTTTCTTGCTCTTTCTGGCTGCTTTTTTCTACTTTGTCCTCCAACTCACTGATTTGATCCTCTGCTTCACTGATTCTGCTTTTCATTCCTTCTACTGTGTTCTTCAGCTTAGAAATTGTATTCTTCATTTCCTCTTGGCCTTTTTTGATAGTTTCTATTTCCTTTTTCATGTTGATATAGTTTGCAGTGAGTTCATCGTAGCTTCCCTGTCGTTTCTGGTAGCTCATTGAGAGCTCATGGAGCTTCCTGACAACCATTTCTTTGAAGTCCTTATCTGATAGTTGAGTTGCCTCTGTTTCATTTAGGCTTCTTTCTGGGGCTTCCTCCTTTTCTTTCATTTGGGGATTGTTTCTTTGTCTTCTCATGTTTTGTGAGACTCTTCTTGTATACCTCAACTTCTTAAATTGATCTGTTCTGGCTACCTGGGTTTATGGTGTGAACTTCTGTGGTGGAATACCTGTGAGATTCAGTGGTGTAGTCTCCTTCAGGTATCCTGGTGTTCACAGCTTCCACTGTCTCGGCTGTGGGAATACCCCCTCTTTTAGTCCAACTCTGGTTTTTTCACAGTTCTAGGATTTTTTTTGCCTCACTAGTGGGTATTTAAAAAGAGAAAAGAATAAAGTGAAAAAAGAAGTGAAAAAAAAGAGGAAGGAAGGAGAGATAGAATTGGAAAGAAAGGAAGAAGGAATAAAGCCAGAAAGAAGTAAAGAGAAGGAAAAGGAATCGACGGATAAAAAAGGTAGAAGTAATAAAAAAATAAAAAATATATAATCAAAACAAAACAAAAAGAGCCCCACAAAAACGAAAAACAAACCAAAACAAACAAACAAACAAAAAAACAAACTAAACAGACAAAAAACAACTATTAAAAAAAACCACAAAACAAAACAAAACACCCAAAAACCAAAAAAACAAAAAAACAACAACAACAACAAAAAAAAATTCTTGCTATTTTCAAACAGGCCAAACTGGATTTTCTGGACTTGCTGGCTGTAGCAGGCTGCGAGGTGACTCGTACCGCTTTTCTCCCTGTTCCTCACTCAGTCAGCTTTGGGCTACTGTCCTCAGTGCCAGCCGAGCACTGACCCCAGGGCTAATGGCGCACTCTCCATGCAGGGCCTTGGGTGTGATTTCTGAGCCTCCTGCAGAGGGCGCGCTTTCCCGAGTTTATGAGTTTCAGCTGGGATCTCTTACAGATCCAACCCTCCCTGAGCCTATTGCTGTGAGCTCCCAGTCTCCTACAGGGCGTGAGCGCCCATCCAAGACTACGGGCCTGGGCTCCCCGAGTTTCCCGAGTTGCGCGCACTCACTCCAGGATCACAGATGTGAGCTCCGGGTCTTCCACAGAGTCCCCTCCTCTAGTTGTAGGGTCGCCTCCGGTTCCAGGGCTGCTTCCGACCCGGTTGCAGGGCCACCTCGGGTTGGTTGCAGAGCCCTCTCAGGACCCAGGGCCACCTGCGGTGGGTTGCAGAGCCACCTCCGGTCGCAGGGTTGCCTCCGGTCACTTGGTTGCCACGTCTAGTTTTCCAGTGTGTGCTACAGATTTTGATCTCCTATTTTCACATATACTGTGGTATTGTTGGCTGTCTGCTCTGTTCCTCTGTAGGTCTGTAGATCAGTTAGGTTTTTCTCCCATGTGCAAGAGGAAGGGCAATCTGCGTCCTCCTAGCATGCTGCCATCTTGAACCCCTCATTGTTTAATTTTTGATTCATGCTCTAAATCTAAAGCAAGTTTTCCTAAAACAGAAACTTGGAAGGGTTTCCCATACTATTTCAAAAGGACTTAATTTAAGCATGCTCTGTGATGCTACCTTAATTTGGAGCAAGGCAATCAGGAACGCCTTGTCCCATTTCAAATGTGTTTCCTGGCATGTTTTTGCCAGGATCTTCTTTATTCTGTGGCTCATTTTCTCAGTCTTTCCCATAGAATGAGGTCTCCAAGATGCATGTAGTTTCCATGGAATCTGTAGTGCCTTTCCTATCTTCTGAGAAATTTCGAAAGTGAACAACAGTACACTATTGCTTTGAATGCTGCAAGGAAGTCCAAACCTCATGATTATTTCTTTAAGGAGAAGTTTTGCTACTTCAGTTCCCTTCATATTTCTAGTGCGGTATGCTTTAACCCATTCAGAAAAAAAAAATGTCCATAAAAACTAATAAAAATTTAAGTTTCCATTTGTTTTAGGCATCTTTGTAAAAAAGGGGGGAGCATATTCCTTTATATTGTACTCCTCTTTCGATTAGGGCACATTCTGTTTTATGATTATTTGGGGTTCATATCTGACAGGCTTGGATAATCCTCTGGATGGTCCTTTACAAATCAGGGCCCTTCAAGTGTGGCCTAATAAGTTTCTTTATAGCATTCTTTCCATAATGAGTCCCTTCACAGAGGTGTTTTGTTTTTTTTTTTTTTTTTACAGGAAATGTATTTATTTTTTTTCTTTTAATCAGTATTTTTTAATTGTTGATATTGTACAGTTTTCTGTCTTTTACCCCGCCCCAGCCCACCACCCCAGCCCTCCCCACCTTCCTCCCATTTCCACCCCCGCCCCATAGTTTTTGTCCATGAGTCCTTTATACTTGTTGCTCTAAACCGTTCCCCTTTTCCCCTGAAATTCCCTCCCCTCCCACTCTGGACACTGTCAGACTGTTCTCAAATTCAGTGTCTTTGTTTATATTATGCTTGTTTGTTTTGTTGATTAGCTTCCTGTTAAAGGTGAGATCAGGTGTTTGAGGATGGGATACACTAGAGCTTCAGGAAGTAAGTTCATACCCTAAGTGTTGATCTTCCATATAAAATTAGGAACAGTATTAGAAAATTCCCAATTCACAGGCCCATTCCTCATCTCATTCTGTATAATGGAGTTTAAATTCTGACAAGGCCTAGTGGGCATTGAAAGCCCCAAAGGTGACTGACATTGGGCAGCTTGTCTTGTTGCTTTATTAGCAGTTTGGTTTCCCTGGCTTATTTGAAAACCATTTTCTGGTGTGCTGTGCAGTGCATTTTGGCAATCTGGTTCAGTATATTCACTGCCTCTATTAGTTATAAAATCTATTTTTCATGTTTGATGTCCTTGTTCTGAGGTTAAGAGCCCTCTTTCTTTCCATATTGCCCATGGGCATGAACTACCATGAAAGCATACTTAGAGTCAGTGTAGATGTTAACATTCTTTCACTGAGACAATTCTAAGGGTCTGGTGAGAGCTATCAGTTCAGCACTTTGTGCTGAGGTTTCTGTGGCAAGGGCTTGGGATTCTATCATCTTGTCTATGGATACTATTGTGTAACCAGCTCATCACTGACCATTCTCCATAAAACTGCTCTTATCTGCATATAATTCCCAGTCAGGTTCTGTCAGCAGTGGTCCAATAGATCTCATCTTCTGCAATAAATTTGGTGATTTCCAAGCAATCATGTTAGAGGTCTGAGATCTCTCTGAGTCCAGGAGTAGGGTGGCCAGTTTTAATGAAGTGGGGTCCTTAAGGTAACATTTAGGTTGCCTAATGAAATGGCATGATATTTTCTCATGCACCCTGCCATCAGTCAATATCCTCCTTTCTGTTCCGATACAGTTAGGACTTGGTGTTTTACAAATACCATAGTAAACTGCCCCAGAGTGAATTTCCTTGTTGTCTATAAGATGTCACATGTAGCTGCTACTGCCTGGAGACATGATGACCATCCTTTTGTCATATGAGCCATTTTCTTTGAGAGATAGATTATGAATTGAATATTATTTCCTAGAGTCTGGATTAGTACCCCAATTCCAATCCATTGCCTTTCATGAATGTACAATTTGAAAAGTTTCTATAAAATGGGTAATCCTAATGTAGGAGCTGAAACCAGTTTTTTCTCCAAGGTATCAAAAGCCACCTAACAGTCTCTTGTCTATTCAAAATGTTCAGAGTCTAATTCTTTCAAAGAATTATACCATAGTTTTGCTATAAATCCATACTTTGGAATCCTAATTCAGCAGAACCCTGTAATCCCTAAAAATCCACAAAGCTGCCTTCAGGTCTTTCAGATTTTTATTGTAGCAATGGTTTGTGTTCAATCAGCCATCAAGCTTCTAGTACCCTATTTCAGTGGGAATCCCAGGCAGGCTACCTCTTGTTTGTAAATTTGGACCTTATGAGGTGATACTTTATATCTTCTTTTTGCCAAATGATTCAGGACTGTGATGGTGTTGAGCAAGCCATCCTCAAAAGTATTGCTAGTTACTAGTAAGTCATTTACATATTGTAAAATAACTCCCTATTTCAATTTAATATCCCTTAAGTATTGTGTTAATATTTCCCCAGATATAGTTGGGGAATTCTTATATCCTTGTGGCAACACAGTCCAACGGAATTGGAGCATAGCTTTAGTTTTGGGGTCCTGTCATTCAAAGACAAATTATAGCTGAGCCTGTCCACCTACTGGGATGCAGAAAAAGGAATCCTTCAAGTCTAGGACTGAACACCATTTACTATACCCAGGTATCATGGTCAACAGAATGTAAGGGTTGGACATTGTAAGATGAATGCCCTGGACAATGTCACTTATGTCCTGAAGATCCTGTACAGATCAATATTCATCAGAGTGAGGTTTTTTACTGGCAAACTGGAAGGGTTATATGGAGAGTGGCATGGCAAAATTAATCCTGATTTTAAGAATTTCTGTATACTGGTTGAATTCCTTCTAAAGCTTCCTCTTTAAGGAGTAATTTTTTCTTCCATGGGATCTACAGCCCTTCTTTTAGGTTAATTGTTATAGATCTAGATCTTTACTGATCTACCTGGGGTTCCATCAGCATACATGGCTTAATCAATCAGCTCAGAGGTCTTGGGTATGACAACTTCATCTCTGAGTCCTTCTGGGCAAATCAGGAGCCCCTTGAGCTGGAAAGCATGTTCCAGCGGGACTTCTACACATAATTCTGATGCTCAGGAGTAAAAGTTATTTGTGCATATAGTTACAAAGTAAATCTCAGTGGAGGAATGGGATGGGGCAGTCTGATATGTACAGAAAACTATGCTTAAGTTTTGAACCCTCAAGCTGGAATTCTAGAAGTTGAAAAAAATGCCTGTTTTTGTAATTGCCTGGTCACTCCAGTAACCACCACTGCAGCTGCACTTTTCCTGATTTATTCTGTATTTGGCACTGTGTATGTAGAACCTGTATCTACAGGGAAATCAATTAGTTTGTTCCCCATCATCGGTTATATCTGGGGTTCCTTTGGGGAAGTAGTAATAGTTTGGGAGCTATCTAGGGGAGCCACAGGGCCTCCTCATTTATCACCAGACTCATCTTTCCTTTTTAGAATTTCTCTGTGAGAGTATTCAGCATTTTTTTTTCTTTTTGAGTTCTGGTTAGTCCTTTCTCCAATGGCCTTCTTCTTTGCAATAGGTACATTGATTAGCACTTCAGGGGTCTTTTCTTTTTTCTTTCACGCCCTGCCTCTACTTCTGCCTTTCCTACATTGTTTCTAAGAAAACCATGACATGTTTTAATTTCCTTGTTTCCTGGGCATGGTAAATTTTAAATTCTATGTCTACAAGCTGGGATAAATTTATTCCCAATACCCTATCTAAACATTGGAACTTCCTTTTGAAATCCAAGACAATTTGCCCAGTAAAAGTCACATTTACCATCTGGACACTTTCTGGTGCCTGTGGGTCAGCATCACTGTACTTGTGGTAGACCTGGTAGATCCTTTCTAGAAATTCAGAATGATCTTCATTTGGTTTTTCTTGAATGACCTGCATCCTATTTTGGTGCTTTTATTTAGTCACCCCTTTCTTAAACTTTTCAGTATGCATGTTTTGTAATGTTCTAAGAAGGCTAGGTCACCACTATTTGGGTTCCAGTTCAGCTGTGTTAAGGGAATTGCCCTGGCTTGAGTGGGGGTCTTGTCAGGATTCTATTGATGAAGATAATGAGCCTCTTCATTACCCTTCTTTATAACCAGCCACCTTTCATCTGCTGTTTGCAGGTGAATGAGAGCTTGTACATCTGCCTGGTTTGGATGATGAGTAGCAAAAATGGAAGTGATAAGATCTGCCATTTTCTGAGGCCCCACCTTATATGAGGGGTTTGAATTCTTCCAATTCAGTAAATCTGAAGTATAAAAGCAAGTATGGGACTAATAGTATCCAGCAGACTGGCCTTCCTGATTTATTCTGCCCATAGAGTATTGCTTCAAAGCAAATTTTTCTGCTCCAGATAGGAATGATCCAAGACCAAATGGGGTATCCTGCTGTATCTTTGAGAGGGAAACTATTCCTTTTTCATACATGGGTGAGGCTGTTGTCCCTCCAGGCCCTATTTCTGGGATATCTAGCAGCAGGAGTGGTGATGGGAGAAGTCTTCTTATTGCTAGTCCTGCATCCCCTGGGTTCAGGACATTAAAAAGACTCATTTTCTTCTTATGTCTTACTATCAGGGAAGGATTTTGAAGCCATTTCCTTTTCTGCATCATTAAGTGGTTACTTTTCCTTGTTGAATCCTTATTGAGTAAAGACATGAGCACCTAATGACAAGGGATTTCATCCCATTTCCCTGACTGGTGGCAAAATAATTCCAATTGCATGATGGTGCAGTACTTTAGGAAACGATTTAGGGGCCATTTTTCCCATAGTCTAAAGTATACATAGGCCAAGCAGTATTACAATAGAACACCAATTCCTTCTTAGATGTTAGGTAATAGCTATACAAGGACAAATCGTTTAAAATTTGCCTTAGTGGGCTCCCTTTTGAAGTCAAAACAGAACAACCCCTGATAGCATGAAAGCACAAACCCAAAAACATAATTAGAACTAGACCCCAGACAAAGTGGGAATATATGAACAAAACTTGAACCAACAATTCTATTATTCCAAAGAAGTGCTCACAAACAAGTCTTAGAGGCTTATTTCCTGCCAACCAATAACACAAGTGGTCCTAACAAGATCCTAGTGACACAAAGGCCCAAATGCTCCTAACTGGACTGGGAAGCCCCACAGGCCTGTCTAGGGCTTAGCCTGCCACAGACATCTGGGACCTGAGCCCAAGTTCTCTAGGACTTACTGAGGTTCACATTGTCCAATCTGGATCACCAAAATTGTTGTATGAACCAAGATGGAGGTTTGGTTTCCTGTCACCACCAAAAAGCCAAACTCGAGAGTCAGGTGCTGATGAAAAATGAAAGAAGTTTATTCAGGTGACACACAACCTAGGAGAATGATGCACTCCCATATCAAAGACCATCTCCCTCTCCATGCTCAAATCATAGTTCTCATAAGGATAGGAAGGGGAGGGTTCTCCCCTAGTCCAATTGTCTTTCTAGCTTTTGGCATGCTTGGGCCTCTATTCATTCACCTTTGTAGCTTTCAATGCACTCAGAGCCCTATCCACTCATTTTTCTAGCTTTTGACATGCTCAGACCCTATCCATTTATCTTCCTAGCTTTTAGTGTGCTCAAGTTCTATCCATTCATATCTTTACCTTTCAGCATGCTCATTGTAAGAACCTCCCCCTGTCCCTATCTTGACCAATAAGTCCTGGTGTTCTGGCTGACTGTTTTATGGCAACACTATCTCTTTCCTGTAGGGACACCGATATATTCAAATGAGGGCCCACCCTTCTGAACTCATTTAACACGATCACTTTCTTGCTCCAAATACAGCCCCACTAGTGGTGTTAGGGCTTTAATACATGACTTTTTTAGTAATACATACTTTAAGTCCATGGAACATCTATTCATAAAGGCTATTCATTAGAAAAATAATATTATCCACAAAGTTGTCTCTCTTGTAATTTTAACTCATGTAATTAAGAGAAAAGAAAATTATCTGCAGCATTTTGGATTTATTTGGCAATAAAGTAAAGGTAGCAGTTTTCTACTTTGGTATGTGGTATGATTAGTTATAGCTTATGGTTCAAAAAAAGCATTATAAATAACTTACCTATTTTTAAATAAGATTCAATATTAAACTATTAAAGAAATAAATAATCAATAAAATGATTTAAAAAATCTGAACAGTGCTATATTCCAAATTGATCTCATTGTTATTTACAGAGCATTATATCCTATACCTGCAGAACACATATTCATTTCAGATACCAATGAAATATTTACAAAGATTAACCACTTACAGGGATATAATAAGAGGTCAATAACTTTGAAAAATTGAAACCTTGCAGAGTATATTCTCTTACTACAATTAGAATACATTTAAAAATTAGTAAATGTAAACTTAAAGATGTCTAAATATTTGAAAATTTAAGAATATATTGCTAAATAATGTATTGTTCCAATAAGAGAACATAGAGAAATTTTAAGAGATTCCAAACTATTGCAAATAAAAACATAATATATCATAATTTATGGTATACAGTGAAAGCAATTCTCACAGGAATTTTTGTAGGTTGATGTGCCTATATTACAAAAAACAAAACACCTAAAATCAATTCAATATACATTTCTAACTTGGCTTGTACTTGACAGGTGCTTTATATCAAAAAGCAAAATCAGGGAAAACACATGGAACTCTGCTGTAAAATTGTGTGGTAGTGGTGGTGTGCATGCATTGGGCTCCTCTGAAGGTGTTTGAGATGTGTGACCCTGCACTTAAAGCGCTAGCTTGGTGCTGCCCATTTTATCTGCAACCTGTTGTATGAAATGTCAAAAATTTGTAGGTACTTCTTTCTCTCAGTCTGTTTGCTTCCATCAGCTCCTAACAGTGGTGTATTCTTTCTGACCAGGACACTTTTAACTGACATCCAGCTCTAGTTCTCTGTGAGACTCTAGAGGTCTTGCACTAATTGTTTTTCCATTTTCATCCTTAAAACCCTCTTTAAGTCTGACTTTTTTAAACTTTGGTGTCAATTGGAGGAAATGGAAAACTTGATGAGAGATATATTAGCAAATGTTCACTTATGGCAACTACAGGAAAATTTTAAAGCTTGGGGGAATTTTGGCTTTGTGTGAGAATACTTGCATCTCTACCCTGAATGGAGGATGGTATTATTGGTCGTTTTTCTTTTAACTTTGAATGCCTAACATCTCTCTTGGACAAAAGACAAAATTAAAATTCATTCTATTATAATTTTGAATGTGATATCAATGAACTGTCAATGGGTGGTAGCCAGGGCAGTTGCTAGCTTGAGCTTGAAACAAATCAGCACTGACAGGGAGGAAACTTCTGATGGTAATACATGGAACATTACAGACCTTGTAATCAGTCAGGCAATGTGCTTTGTGCCATACTCATCCCTGCTCATTGAATACATGGGGAAGACACTCTGCCATTCTCACTCATGAGTAATGAGGCACTTAGAAGTAACCTACCCAAGCTGCATAGCCAGTAACTGGTGAAACAGAGAATTTAACCCAGCTTTAGCATCTGTGTTTGTGACAACTATAGCATACTACCTTGCATTCAAGCCATATCAGGTAAATTCCCTATCAATATTTTGAGTTTAAGTTGAAAAATTATAATATGTCATTATTTTAAGTCAAACTTATAGCAACTACACCATGTACCACAAAATAATCACTACTGGACAAAGTTCTAAAAAGCTGATATATTTCACATGAAACATATCTAAGGGCTAAATGAGATTACTAATGAAAATCACTTAGAATTGTATGGTATATGATAACCACTTGATAACTATGAGCAAAAAATAATGTTAATAGGAGGAAAAACAAGTCAAAACTGGTTGTAAGATTGTTTCCTAGGGTAATGAGTGAAATCTAGGAACTGATCTACTTATCTTAGATGAGCAACCAAGCATCAGACCTGGAGATCTCAGTAGTTTTAGGTTTAAATCCAGAATTGGTCGATATCAGACCATATAATCTAGAAGTCAGAAAATAATAGGGTGATCTTTCTTTCTGGCTGAAATTTTAAGGTGTAAAATGTGGAAACATACTCTGTCCCCCATTTTTAGCCCAATATTTTAAAAAAGTAGTTTGCAGAAAGAAAGACAAGAATGAAGCAGACATATAGAGGGAAGCCCATTTTTTAATGAAATTCAATGTTAAACTATTCAGAAATAAATAATCAATAAAATGATAAAAATCTGAACAGCACTATATTCCAAATTGGTCTTATTGTTGGTCAAACTGGCCATCTAGAACAACATGTCCTAATTGTATTGAGAGCCACAGTCCAGTTTATTGGCTGCAGTATTGGTCTTAAACTTCTTTTCAATGCATGAGAGTATCCTTCACTAATCACCCAAGATAATCTTAAAATCTACTTATCCTCCTATATTTTTCATAAAATTTATCTATCACTTCATGGTGTTATACTATATATTCATTTGTTTATTTCCTAAAGTCCTTGTGAAAGATTAGGGACTTGTTTCACTGTTCTATTCCTAGGACCCAGTACAGTATCCAGCATATAAATTCTCTTTGTACTTAAGCTAAATTTAGATGAACTTACATTTTTTGAAAATTAGAGTTGTAGTTGACCTGCAAGAGTAGCAGTTTGGTTGAAATGCTTAAACATTTTGACAATTTAATAATAATGTGTCCTAGTGTGGTTCTCTTTGAATTCACATTATTTGGAATATTTTTACTTCCTGAATCTGAGTATCTGTTTCTTTTCCCAGTTTAGGAAAATTTTCAACCATTATTTTATCAGCTGATGCTTCTGCCTCCTTGATCTAGCCTGTGTTTGAATCCCCCTATTGAATTTTCAGTTTAGTCATTTTACTCTTCAGTTTTGTAATTTTTTTTGTATCTCTTTATATTTTTATGAGTCAGAAGTTGAAATTCTGACTCTTCAGTCACTGCTGTCTTTACCTCCATGAGCATTTTTATGACTACTATCTTGCATTCCCTATTTGGGATGTAAAATTTGAAAAATGCTGGCTCTAAAATCATACTGAATAAATGGGAATTGTATCTTGACTGGGAAGTTAGGACTTCAAGAAAAAACACAGATACATTCTTTTTTTAAAAAGTTAATTATATATTTTAAAGACTACATTTTAAAAAAGAAGGGGAGTGGGAGGAAGAGAGAGGGGGAAAAGGTACAGAGAATAAGTAGCATAGATGGTGGGTAGAAAATAGACAGGGGGAGGGCAAGAATAGTGTGGGAAATGTAGAAGCTAAAGAACTTATGACACATGGACATGAACTAAAGGGGGGAATGTGGGTGGCAGGGGGTGTGAAGGGTGGAGGGGAATGATGGGAGAGAAATGGGACAACTGTAATAGCATAATCAATAAAATATATTTAAAATATATATATAAATTAAAAAAGAAGTCTTCTGAAGCTAATAAATGCCAACACCCAATTCTTCCCCTTCTATAGCTCTGAAACCAAAGGTTGTCTTTGAAATGAAAATACCTCTCCATAAGAACTCTTATTGGGACCATCTTTTAAAATGCAAATTTTGGGGAGAAAATGGAAGTGAAGTAAGTGGGAGCTGAGTCTACTCACTCATGCATCCAACTAGGACACTTAGCTAATCTTCTGAAAAACAAAGTGAACAGCCAACAGAACCTTAGCTGATATGACGCTTGGAAGTCAAAGTGTGCAAATTATGCTTCAAAATGGGCATTAAGGAGGTTTTATAAGCTGAGGGGAAATTCCCTGGGCATGGCGCCAGAAACTGTGACTGCCACAGAGACATCAGAGGAAAGCTAGATGAATGATAGCAGCCTAGTGAACCTCCCCTCCCAGGGCAGAGAAATTGCAGACCTCATCCAAAAGAGACTTAAACACATAAAGTGGCCAGGGAAAAAGAGGCAGCACACACACACATCTGGCAGTGCACCCAAACTGGGGTGGTAGTCACCTGCTGGGACAGTGCCAGAGGGTAGGGGTGATCCTGGATGCATGTGGAGCTGGGAGAAGAGGTGTACCACACAACTGGCCATGAGTGAGGTAGACTCTTGACTTATCAGAGAGTTGTAGTGTGGAAAGCCAGGCAGTGGCTCAGAGTGGCAGCATTGCCCACAGAAACCTTTTTCAAAAGGGGAACAGAAGTGCACTGGGCAGGGACATCATGTGCACAGATACCTGCTCAACAATGAGGGAGGATTGTAGGTGCAATCTGCTGTCCACAGTACACCTCAGAGGATGATCAAAGGGGTATATGGTGAGGTAGTTTATCAGCACTACCCTTCTACAACTACACAAAGCAGAGTGAGGCTTGCAGGGTGCTGTGAGTGCAGTGGGCTGAAACTGAGCACATGTGATTATTGTAACTCAGACTGACCCTATTTCCATGGCAGAACTCCCAGAAAGGGAAAACCAGGCCCAACTACCCACCACCTGGCAGAGCTAGAAAGAACTGCAAAACCAGCCTGGCAAGCTTAACAACCATCAGGGGCTTTTATTTATTTATTTTTTTTAAGAGTAAAGCACTAAAACCTGGAGCTAAGAAAATATCAAGACAGATCCAGAAACAAGTTAGAAGATGAACATGAACACGTGAGACAAATATCACCTTTCTCTTCAACAGAAGTTATCTGATATTTTTTATTTATTTTCCTTCTTTTCATTTCTTTTTTGGGGGGATAATTATATTTATGTATTTTTTAACATTTTTTATTTTAATTGTTGATCTTGTACAGTTTTCTGTCTTTTACTCCCATCCCAGCCCACCAATCCAGCCTTCCTCACCTCCCTCCCATTTCCACCCCCCCTAGTTTTTGTCCATGTGTCCTTTATACTTCTTGCTCTAAATACTTCCCTTTTTCCCCTGAAATTCCCTCCCCTCTGATCACTGTCAGCCTGTTGTCAATTTCAGTGTCTTTGGTTATATTATGCTTGTTTGTTTGTTTTGTTGATTACATTCCTGTTAAAGGTGAGATCATATAGTATTTGTCTTTAACTACCTGACTTGTTTTGCTTAGCATGATGCTCTCTGGTTCAATCCATGCTGTTGAAAAAGGTAGGAGCTCCTTTGTTCTTTCTGCTGTTTAGAATTCCATTGGGTAAATGTACCATAGTTTTCTGATCCATTCATTTACTGGTGGGTGCCTAGGTTGCTTCCAACACTTGGCTATTGTAAATTGTGCTGCTATGAACATTGGGGTGCATAGGTCCCTTTGGAATGGTGTTTCAGCGTTCTTAGGATACAATCCCAGCAGTGGAATTCCTGGCACTAAAGGTAGATCCATTTTTAATCGTCTGAGAAAATTCCATACTGTTTCCCATAATGGTTGTACCAGTGTGCAATCTCACCAACAGTGTACTAGGGTCCCCTTTTCTCCACAACCTCTCCAACACTTGCTGTTTGTTGCTTTGTTTATGATGGCCATTCTGACTGGTGTCAAGTGGTATCTCATTGTGGTTTTAATTTGCATCTCTCTGATAGCTAGCAATACTGAGCATCTTCTCATGTGTCTCTGGATCCTCTGTATGTTCTCCTTGAAGAAGTGTCTGTTCAAGTCCTTTGCCCATTTTTTAATTAGGTTGCTTGTCTTCTTAGAGTGGAGTCATGTAAGTTCTTTATATATTTTGGAGATTAAACCCTTGTCTGAGGTATCATTGGCAAATATGTTTTCCCAAATGGTTGGTTCTCTCTTTCTTTTAATACTGTTTTTCTTGAGCCATGCAGAAGCTTTTTATTTTGATGAGATCCTATTTGTTTATTCTTTCCTTTATGTCCTTTGCTTTAGGGGACATATCAGTAAAAATGTTGCTGTGTAAAATATCTGAGATTTTCCTGCCTATGTTCTCCTCTAAGACTTTAATGGTATCACAGCTTATATTTAAATCTTTTATCCACCTTGAATTTATTTTTGTGTATGGTGTAAGTTGGTGTTCAAGTTTCATTTTTTTTGCACGTAGCTGTCCAGTTCTCCCAACACCACTTGTTGACGAGGCTATTTTTACTCCATTTTATGTTGCTGCTCCCTCTGTCAAATACTAATTGACTGTAGAGACTTGGGTTTATTTCTGGGCTCTCTGTTCTGTTACACTGGTCCATGTGCCTGTTGTTATGCCAGTACCAGGCTGTTTCGATTACAGTGACCTTGTAATACAGTTTGGTATCAGGTATTGTAATCCCTCCTACTTTGCTCTTCTTTCTCAAAATTGTACAGCTATTCGGGGTCATTTATGGTTCCATATAATTTTTTGAAGTGTTTGTTCTATGTCTGTCAAATACACCATCGGTACTTTAATTGGTATTGCATTCAATTTGTAAATTGCTTTGGGCAGTATAGTATAGACATTTTGATGATATTAATTCTTCTGATCCATGAACATGGTATACACTTCCAATTGTTTGTATCTTCCTTGATTTCTTTCTTCAATGTTGTGTGGTTTTCTGCATACAGGTCCTTTACCTCCTTGGTTAGGTTTACTCCTAGATATTTTATTTTTCTTGTTGCTATATTGAATGGGATTTTTTTTTCTTGATTTCTGCTTCTGCTGTTTCATTGTTCGTATACAAAAATGCCTTTGATTTCTGGATATTGACTTTGTATCTGGCTGTTTGGCCAAATTCATTTATTACTTTGAGCAGCTTTTTGGCCAAGACTATAGGATTTTCTATGTACACTATCATGTCATCTGCAAACAATGATAGTTTTGTTTCCTTCTTTCCAATTTGGATGCCTTTTATTTCCTCTTCTTTTCTAATTGCTGTGGCTAAGACTTCCAGTACTATATTGAATAGAAGTGGACAACCTTGTCTTCTTCTTGATCTCAGTGAAAAAGATTTTAGTTTTTTCCCATTGAGTATGATGCTGGCTGTACGTCTCTCATATATGTCCTTTATTATGCTGAGGAATGCTCCCTGTATTCCCACTTTGCTCAATGTTTTTATCATAAATGGGTGCTGTACCTCATCAAAAGCTTTTACCCCATCTATTGATATGATCATGTGATTTTTGTATTTGCTTTTGTTTGTGTGATGTATTACATTTACTTATTTGCAAATGTTGAACCCTCCTTGCATCCCTAGGATGAATCCCACTTGGTCATGGTGTATGATGTTTTTAATGTATTGTTGGATGCAGTTTGCCAATATTTTGTTGAGGATTTTAGTCTCTATGTTCATGAGCAATACTGGCTTGAAGTTTTCTTTCTTTGTTGTATCTTTATCTGTTTATGGGATTAGGATGATGCTGGTTTCATAAAAAGAGTTTGGTAGTCTTTCCTCTTCTTGCATTATTTGGTACAGTCTGTGAAGGATAGGGGTTAGCTCTTCCTTAAATGTTTTGTAGAATTCTCCTGTGAAACTGTCTGGTCCAGGGCTTTTGTGTGTCGGGAGTTTTGTGGTTACTGCTTCAATTTCATCAGCTGTTATTGTACTACTCAGGTTTTCTGCTTCTTCATTGAGTTTTGGGAGATTATATTTTTCTAGAAATTTGTCCATTTCATCCTGGTTTTCAAATTTCTTGACATACAGTTCTTCATAGTAGTTTCTTACAATCATTTGTATTTCTGTGGTGTCACTTGTAATCTCTCCTCTTTCATTTCTGATTGTTCTTATTTGAGTCCTCTCTCTTTTTTTTCTTGATAAGCTTGCTTAGAGGCTTGTCAATTTTGTTTATCTTTTCAAAGAACCAGCTCCTGGATTCACTGATCCTCTGAATTGTGCTTTTAGTCTCTATGTCATTTAATTCTGTTCTGATCTTGGTTATTTCCTTCCTTTTACTTGCTCTGGGCTACCTTTCTTGTTGTTCCTTGTTGTTCCTGTAGGCATAGGGTTAAGTTGTTTGTTTGAAATGTTTCTATCTTTTTAAGGTAATCCTGTATTTCTATGAACATCCCTCTCAGAACTGCCTTCACTGTGTCCCATAAGTTTTGGGTCATTGTGAGTTCATTTTCATTTGTTTCCAGAAACTTTTTGATTTCCTCCTTAATTTCATTCTTGACCCATTCCTTGTTTAATAGCATGCTATTCAATCTCTATGATTTTGAGAAATTTGGGTTTTCCCCCTTGGGGAGGTTTCTAGTTTCAGTCCCTTGTGGTCAGAGAAAATGCTTGGTATGATTTCAATTTTCTTGAATTTTTTGAGTCTTGCTTTGTGTCCTATCATGTAGTCTATCTCTGAAAATGTTCCATGTGCATTTGCAAAAAATGTATATTTAGTTTCTTTGGGATGAAGGGCCCTATACATATCAGTTAAGTCCATTTCATCTAGAATGTTGTTGAATACCACAATATCTTTGTTGCTATTTTGTTTGGAAGATCTGTCCATTTTTGACAGTGGGGTGTTAAAATCCCCTACTATAATTGTGTTGCTGTCAATATCTTTCTTGAAGTCCTCTAACATTTTCTTTATGTATTGAGGTACTCCTATGTTGGGTGCATATATATTTACAATGTTTATGTCTTCTTGATGGATTCTTCCCTTGAGTATTATGACGTGATCTTTGGGTCCCTCTTTATGGCTCTTGTTTTGAACTCTATTTTTTCTGATATGAGTATTGCTACCCTGGCTTTCTTTTTCCTCTTCATTTGCTTGGAAAATTTGTTTCCAGCCCTTTACTTTGAGTCTGTGTAGGTCTTTTGTCCTGAGGTGGGTCTCTTCTAGGCAACATATGTATCTGTCATGCTTTCTTATCTATTCAGCTATTCTGTGTCTTTTCATTGGAGCATTTAATCCATTTACATTAAAGGTTATTATTCACTGCCATTTTCGTACCTGTGTTCCTCTTCTTCTCTCTCTCTCTCTCTCCCTCTCTCTCTCCCTCTCTCTCTCTCCCTCTCTCTTTCTCTCTCTCTCCCTTTCTCTCTCTCTCCCCTTTCCTTAAAGTAGTCCATTTAGTATCTCTTGCAGAAGTAATTTGGTAGATGTGTATTCTTTTAGACTTCTTTTGTCTGGAAAGCTCCTTATTTGGCCTTCTATCTTGATTGAAAGCCTTGCTGTGTAAATTAGTCTTCATTGCAGGCCTCTGTTTCTCATTACTTGGAATATTTCTTGCCATTCTCTTCTGGCTTGGAGTGTTTCCATTGAGAAGTCAGCTTCTAACCTTATCGGGGCTCCCTTGTATGTTACTTCCTTTTTCTCCCTTGCTGCCTTTAGGATTCTCTCTTTGTCTTGTAATTTTGCCATTGTAATGATGATGTTTCTTGAAGTGGGCCTGTTTGTGTTCCTCTTGACTCTCTGTGTTTCCTGGATTTGTATGACTTTTTCTCTCATCAAATTAGGGAAATTTTCCATCATTACCTTTTCAAATAGGTTTTCTATCCCTTGCTCTTCTTCTCCTTCTGGTATCCCTATTATACAGATATTATTACGTTTCATATTGCCTTGCATTTCTCTTAATCCCTCTTCATTCTTTCTTAGCCTCATTTCCTTGTCTTGCTCATTCTGGTTTTCTACAGAGCATGCAAGCTGCCAGAGTTTACAGTTGTGAGCTCCATGGATTCCCCCAGTTTTGTGCAGTCACCCTGGATTCATGGGGGTGAGCTCCAGGTTTCCCACAGATTGTGCACACTCCCCAAGTATATGGGTGTGAGTTTGCACTCCCCAGGTTTACGGGCCTGAGTTCTGGTTCTCCTATGTAGCAAAAGCACTGCCCGAGTTTATGAATGTGGGTTCCGGGTTTCTGTGGTGTGCACGCTCACCATAAGGTCACAGGCATGAGCTCTGTGTTTCCCATGGATTGTGCGCATTCCCTGGGTTCACATGCATGGGTTCTGGTTCTCCCATGGACCACTCGCACTCCCAAGGTTCCTGGCATGAGATTCCACAAAGCCCCCTCCTCTGGTTGAGGGCACCTCTGGTCACACGGGCTCCAGTGCGCACTCCACTCAGGGCTATGTGTGGGTGTTCAGAGCCCCAGCTTGTTTGCCACTCAGACATGAACTTCTCTCTCTATGACTTCAAGCAACCAGGTCTCTCCTGTTGCTGCTCAACTTTTGTTTGGCCGGGGAGCGAGCTGTTGACCTGGCTCCCTCCCTAGAGCCCTGTGGCTGACCTGGCAAGTGCTGGGCCCAGGGCTCCAGCTGCCCTGGTCTCCACACTGATTCCTGGGCTCTTATTGTCCTGAAGAACTCTCCTTACTATCTGGTTTTTCAATATCCGTTACAGATTTTGATCTCCTGTTTTCATATATGCTGTGGTACAGTTGGCTGTCTATTCTGTTCCTCTGTAGATCGGCTAAGTTTTTCTCCCCTGTGTAGGGGGAAGTGGAGTCTTCCTCCTCCTACAGTGCTGCCTTCTCCCCATTTCTTTATTTTTTTTAGTTTTATTTTTGTTGGTTTGTTTTTTTGTTAGTTTGTTGTCTGTTTCCTTGCTTGCTTTATTTTTGCTCCCTTTCACTTTGCATTTTAACTTTTGTTTTTCATTTCATTCATATACAAAACATGAATGCTACTAGTCTTTTACTTATTATTCTTTTTATTCTGATTATATTTTTTATCATATTTTTGCTATTCCAAACACACACAGCACCCTTCCCTGGTCTTAGTCCATTTTAACATGTCCCTGAGCTTTATTACTGTTGTTGTAAACTTTATTTTCTCTCATGTTACACCATGTTCCTATCTGTTACTCTCACTACTTCTCTTCAATCTAAACTCACATAAGTTCTCTTCTTTCTTAAGTGAATTAACAATGTTTTCCCCCTCTTATGAGTCTTATTTCATTTCCACCATTTATAAACAGTGGCTAGTTGGGTGAAATACCAGTTATTGCTGTACTTCTCCAATGGAAATCCTATCTGTTCATTATTTGTTTACACTATAAATCCCATAGAATACTCTCCCCCATGTTACTTCATTTCACCTTCCCCCTACCTCTGATCAGTTGAGTGGTGAGTTTTATTTCACTTTTCCCCTCTCTCAACCTGGGCTTTACTACATAATCTTATTCATTTGCTTCCCCCATTCTCTCAAAATCATTTTTCTTTACTGTAGACATCTCATATTCATCTTCTGATTTTGTACAATATTCTTATTCCCATTCCACCTTTATTAAATTTCATTCAGCAGTTATTGATATTGACCCTGCTATAGTTTTCCTGAAACTTTGTTCCTGTTGGTCCAATACATTTTAATTTTACTTCAAACTTCATAATATACTCTTCCCTTTTCTTACCTATTGTTCCCATCACCCTTCCATGTTTTATTTATGTTTTAAATTTTGTTTTCTCCCTTTATTTTGCCTCTGTTCAATGCCTACTCTTATGAATTCTCTGACCTCTTCCCACTCAATAACATTTTCCACTCTTCAGTTCATCTCATATTCACTGTCATATCTTATAATATTCATAATCTCTCTTTAACCTTATTAATCTTTGCTCAATTGCAGCTGAGAGTGCTGATGTGGTAGGTGGATTCTTTTTGCTGGCATAGGTTAGGTTGCCTGGCAACACTGGTTTGTTAACCAACACCTGTAGAACAGCATACAAGACGATGTTGGAATTGTGGCTACCAATAGCCCACTGGAAGAAAGAATCCACAAACAAAGAAGCCACAAACAAGTAAAGCCCAAGTACAAGAGAGCCCACACAAATGGAAAAATGGCAACCCTAGAGCATCCAGACAGAGAGATCAAAGAGACTGCACCACTGAGTCCCACAGAACTCCTACCCCAGAAGTCCACCCTGGAAAAACAGAAAAGCAAAGCAGAGCACTCTGAGATGCAGAAACAAACAAAACAGAGTCACCTAAAATGGGGGGACAAAGAAATAACCCCCAATCAAAAGGAATGGAAAAATCCCCAGTAAAAGAACTAAATGAAATGGAAGCAAGCAATCTATCAGACACAGAAATTCAAACAAATGATTATAAGGGCACTCAAGAAACTCAGTGACAACTGCAAGGAACTAACTAGGAAAAACAACAACACGAAAAAGGAAATAGAAACTATAAATGAGAAATTAAGGGAAGAAATGAAGAATACAATTTCTGAAATAAAAAATACACCAGAAGAAATCACAAACAGGCTTGATGAAGCAGAGGACTGAATCAGTGAGCAGAAAGACATGGTAGAAAGAAATAATCAGGTCGACCAACATGAGAAAAGACTAAAAAATTAAGAGGATAGCTTAAGGGAACTGCATAACAACATGAAATGTAACAACATTCACCTAAGAGGAACACCAGAAGGAGAAGAAAAGGAGCAAGGGGTAGAAAACCTTCTTGAAAAAATAATGACAGAAAATTCCCCTAAATTAGAAAGTGGAAAAGCCACACAGGTTCAGGGAGCACAGAGGGTCCCAATCAAGATGAACCCAAAGAGGCCTATTCCAAGACACATCATAATTACAATAACAAATGTTAAAGACAAAGAGAGAATCTTAAAGACAGCAAGGGAGAAACAAATGGTAATAAACAGGGGAGCTCCAATAAGGCTAGCAGTTTATTTCTCAACAGAAATACTACAAGCTAGAAGATAATGGCAGGGAATATTTTAAGTAATGAAAAGAAAAAGCCTGAAACCAAGATTACTTATTAGGAAAAGCTATCATTTAAAATGGAAGGCAAAAAAAAAAAAAAAGATTTTCCCAGACAAGAGAAAATCAACACATACACTTCCTTCAAACCAGCATTGCAAGACACGTTAAAGGGACTGCTTTAGAAAATGAAAGTATAGAGTGCAAGAGGGAGGAACACAGGTACAAAAGAGAAAAATTGCAATGAAAGAGTACCTATCAGTATTAATCTTATATATAAATGGATTAAATGCTCCAATCAAAAGACATAGGGTAGTTGAATGGGTAAGAAAACATGACCCACACACATGCTGTCTAAAACAGACCCACCTACGAACAAAAATCCTACACAGACTGAAAGTGAAGGGTTAGAAAAATATATTCCAAGAAAATGGACAAGGGAAAAAAAGCCAAGGTAGCAATTTATATCAGACAAAAAGATTTCAAAACAAAATCTATAAAAGGAGACAAAGAAGACAGTTTAAAAATTCTAAAAGGAAGAATCCATCAGGAAGCTATAAATTTTGTAAACATGTATGCACTGAAAATAGGAGCACCCACAAATATAAGGAAAATCTTGGAGGACTTCAAGAAAGATATAGAGAGCAACACACTTATACTAGGGGATTTTTAACACCCCACTGTCAACAATGAACAGATTTTCCAAACGAAGAATAAACAAGGACATCTAGGCAAATGCTAGATAAAATAGGCTAAATGATATATACAAAACATTTCACCCCAAAAAAACTAAAAATACATTATTTTCAAAGGCACATAGAACATTTGCAAAGATAGACTGCATCATAGGACACAGAACAGGCCTCAACAAATTCAGGAAAATTGAATGATAGGAAATGTTTTCATGGATTGTAATTGCTTGAAACTAGAAACCAACCTCAAAGAAAAAACTCAAAAATAATAAAATCCATGGAAACTGAATAACATGTTACTAAACGATGAATTGATTAAGAATGAGACCAAGGAAGAAATCAAAAAGTTTCTGGAAACAAATGAAAATGAACACACAACAGTCCAAAATCTATATGACACAGCAAAAGCAATCCTCAGAGGAAAGTTCATAGCAATACAGGTCTACATACAAAAAGACAAAATATTTTGAATAAACAACCCAACTCTACATCCACCAAATTTAGAAGAACAACTAGAAACAAAGCTCAGAGAGAGCAGAAGGAAGGAAATAACCAAGATCGGAGCAGAATTATATGACTAAAAGAACAATTCAAATGACCAATAAATTCAGAAGCTGGTTCTTTGAAAAGATAAAAAAGATCACAAAGCCTTTAAGCATACTCATTAAGAAAAAAAGAGGACTTCCAGCCAAGATGGAGGTATAGGTGGACACACTGTGCCTCCTCTCACAGCCAAAATTAAGGACAACAAATATTTAGAAACAAGAAAACGACCAAAACTTATAGAAAACTGAACTGTACAGAAGTCCAAAAACCATTCATCCAGACCTGTAAGAAGGGCAAAGTCGCAACAGGAAAAAGTGGAGGTGCAGACCCGGGAATGCAGACAGTAGTGGCTGGCGGTTCCCAAGTGTGCAGGCAGCTGACAAACCCCAGGCCCACAGGCGGCGGCTGGCGGACCCCAGGGAACGGGATGACAACTGTGCAGACCCAGTGAGGCCGTGCAAGGTGGCTGGCTGACCAGGTAGTCCCTCATTCACACGCTCAGATAATCCAGGCAAAGGGAAAGCAGCAGAGGGGACTGGAATCCAGGAGAGAGTGGAGCAGGTGCTATTGTTCCTTCTCGACCCTGCCCCCACATACAGCGTCACAACCCAGCGACTGGGCTTCCCTGCACTGGGGAACACCTAAGGCTCCATCCCTCACTACGTAACTGCCGCGACCAGACCAAAACCAAAACAAAACACCAAAAATGACTCAATCCGGAGAACAAATCAAAGCTCCAATGCCAATTCCTCTAAGTGAAAAAGAGATAGCCAACCTATCAGATACACAGTTCAAAGCACTGGTCATCAGGATGCTCACAGAATGGGTTGGTTGTGCTCACAAATTAGATGAAAAAAATGCAGGCTACAATATGTGAAGTGAAGGAAGACGCATGGAGAACCAATAGAGATGGGAGGAAAACTGAGACTCAGATCAATGGAGTGGACCAGAAGGAAGAAACAAACAACCAAACAGAAAACAAGGAAGAAACAAGAATTCAAAAAAATGAGGAGAGGCTTAAGAACCTCCAGGACATCTTTAAATGTCCCAGCATCCGAATTATAGGGGTCCCAGAAGGGGAGGAAGAAGAGCAACAAGTGGAAAACTTCTTTGAACAAATAATAAAGGAGAACTTCCCCAATCTAGCAAAGAAAATAGACTTGCAGAAAGTCCAGGAAGCTCAGAGAGTCCCAAAAAAGTTGGACCCAAGGAGGAACGCACCAAGGCACATTGTAATTACATTAGCCAAGATTAAAATGAAGGAGAGAATTCTAGAAGCAGCAAGGGATAAGGGGACGGTCACCTACAAAGGAGTTCCCATCGGACCGTCAGTTGATTTCTCAAAAGAGACCTTACAGGCAAGAAGGGGCTAGAAAGAAGTATTTGAAGTCTTGAAAGGCAGGAACCTACATCCAAGATTGCTCTATCCAGCAAAGCTGTCATTTAGAATGGAAGGGAAGATGAAGTACTTCTCAGACAAGGTCAATTGCAAGGAGTTCATCGTCACCAAGCCCTTCTTATATGAAATGTTAAAGGGACTTATCTAAGAAAAAGAAGATAAAAAATATGACAGTGAAAAGTCAGCAAACTCACAGCTATTAACAACTACACCTAAAACAAAAGCAAACAACTAGAACAAGAACAGAACCACAGAAATGGAAATCACATGGAGAGTTAGCAACAGGGGAGTGGGAGGAGGAGAGGGGGGGAAAGGTACAGAGAATAAGTAGCATAGATGGTGGGTAGAAAATAGACAGGGGGAGGGCAAGAATAGTGTGGGAAATGTAGAAGCTAAGGAACTTATAACACCTGGACATGAACTAAAGGAGGGGGGTGATGTGGGTGGGAGGGGGTGTGCAGGGTGGAGGGGAATGATGGGGGAGAAATGGGACAACTGTAATAGCATAATCAATAAAATATATTTAAAAAAAGAAAAGAAAAGAAAAAAGAGAGTAGACCCAAATAAATAAAATCAGAAATGAAAGATGTGAAATTACAACTGATGTAACAGAAATACAAAGGATCGTAAGAAATTATGATGAACAACTATATGCCAAGAACTGGAAAACCTGGGTAAAATGAACAAAATTCTAGAAACATATAATCCTCCAAGACTGAGTCAAGAAGAAGCAGACAGCCTGAATAGATGGATATTAGCTAGTGAAACTGAAGTAGTAATCAAAAAAATTCTCATCACACAAAGCTTTGGGCCAGATGAAATCGCAGGAGATTTGTACCAAACATTTAGAGAGGAGCTAAACCCAACTTTTCTCAAACTATTGCAAAAAAAAGAAAAAATAAAAAACCCAAGGAGAGGGAAAAATCCCAAGCTCTTTATGAGACTAGTATTATCCTAATTCCAAAACCAGATACAGACACAACAAAGAAAGAAAACTAAGAAAACTGATGAACACAGATGCTAAAATCCTCAACAAAATATTGGCAAACTGGATCAAGAAATAAATTAAAAATATTATACATCATGAGTCTACTGTGGTTCATCCCAGAGATTCAAGGATGATACAATATAGACAAATCAATAAATGTAATACACCACATAAACAATACAAAAGACAAAAACCACAAGATAATATCAATAGATGTTAAAAACATTTGATAAAGTACAGCAACTATTTGTGATAAAAAAACTCAGCAAAGTGGGAATAGAGGGAGCATACCTCAACATGATAAAGGCCATATACAAGAAATCTACAGCCAACATCTTGTCAATGGGCAAAAACTAAACACTTTCCCCCTAAGATCAGGCACAAGATAAGGGTGTCCACTTTCACCACTTCTGTAAGTTTTACCCACAGTGATCAAACAAGTAAAAAAATAAAAGGTATCCAAGTGGAAAGGAGGAAGTAAAGCTGTCAGTGTTTGCTAATGACATGATAGTGTACATAGAAATCTCTATAGAAACTACCAGAAACTATTTAACCTAATAAGTGAATTGGGCAAAATGACAGGATACAAAATGAACATTCAGAAATTGAAGGCATTTTTTTACACTAACAATAAAATATCAGAAACAGAATTTAGGAAAAAGTCGCATTTACTATAGTAACAAGAAAAATAAAATACTTAGGAATAAATGTAACCAAGGAAGTAAAAGACCTGTACTCAGAAAACTACACAACACTGAAGAAAGAAATTAAGGAAGACACAAATAAATGGAAGCATATACCATGTTCATGGACTGTTAGAATTAACACCATTAAAATGTCCATACTATCCAAAGCAATTTGGAGATTCAACACAACCCCTATCAAAATACCAATGACATATTTCACAGAAATAGAACAAATATTTAAAAAATGTATATAGAACCATAAACAACCCGCAAATGGCCTCAGCAATTTTGAGAAAGAAGAACAAAGTGGAAGAGATCACAATACCTGATATCAAACTATATTACAAGGCCACTGTAACCAAAACAGTCTGGTACTGACATAAGAACAGACACATAGACCAGTAGAACATCATAGAGAGCCCAGAAATAAGTCCATGTCAATACAGTCAGTTAATATTTGACAAAAGGGGGCAGGAAAATAAAATGGAGTAAAAATAGCCTCTTCAATAAATGGTGTTGGGAGATCTGGACAAATACATGCCAAAAAATAAATAAATAAATAAAACTAGACCACCAACTAACACCATACACCAAAATAAACTGAAGATGTATAACAGATTTAAATATAAGTTGTGACATCATAAAAGTCCTAGATGAAAACATAGGCAGGAAAATTTCAGATGTCCTATGCAGCAATATTTTTTTAAAAGACATGGATATTTTTATTATATTTTAATTGTAAGTATGTGTAACTTTGAACTATAACATAATTTAAAGAGATTAAGCAGAAAATTAGCCATAGTAAGAAAGTACACTTTTTATAGTAGGAACATGTTCTACCTGCTAACAATGCAGATTTTAGTTTTTCTTGCTAATCATTAAATTTTCTTTTCTTAATGATGAAAGAAATATAGATGTAGGGATATAAGCTACAGCCAAAAAGAAATTTCAAACTAGTGAGACCACTGGTCCTTCCAGCCCAGTAGTCTGTCTCTGATAAGGACATCCAGTCACTTTGTGGGAGCACATGGATATGGTTCTTAAAAATCAGGTTCTGCATGGATTTCATAAATGACTTGATTCTGGAGTACATCTAACTTCCACAAGCATACTGAAATGGTTTTCTACATCACTAAATTTGCGGTTGTTTTTTATGCATCAACACATACCTGGAACACAGTTTGGTACCTGGAAATGAGATGCTGCCATTGTTCGGGGGATCAGGCAGTGGGCTATCTTTCCGTGTATGCCTCTGCTGCCATGTGGCATTCTCCTTGTGTCACTGTCCAGATTTCCTTCCTCTTATAAGAGCCCATCCTAATGGCCTCATCTTTTTTTTACATTTAAAAAATGTTTTATTTTAATTTTTACATAACATTTATTTTTTTATTATTGTTTAAGTACAATTGTCTCTTTTTCCCACACCATTCCCCCAGCTCCACCCATCCCCACCTCCCACCCTCAATCCTAACCCCCTTTGGCTTTGTCCATGTGTCCTTCATACACGTTCCTTAATGACCCTTACCTTTTTTTCTGTTACCTTCTTCCCCCTCTCCTCTGATTACTGTCAGTTTGTTCTTTATTTCAATGACTCTGGTTATATTTTGCTTGCTTGTTTGTTTTATTGATTAGGGTCTACTTATAGGTGAGATAATATGGTGTTTGTCTTTCACCATCTGGCTTATATCACTTACTATTAATGCTCTCCAGATCCCTCCATGCTGTTGCAAAGGGTAGGAGCTCCATCTTTCTTTCTGTTGTGTAGTATTCCATTGTGTAATGCCCCATAGTTTTTTGATCTAATGGCCTCATCTTAACTTGATTATATCTGTCAAAACTTTCTTTTCAAAGAAGGTTGATGCAGACACTGGCTAGCAGTGTCCATGTCATTATGGATGAAATAAAACATACACATGGACTACCGAGTCTGGTGGAGGAAAAAGGACATCATGGCTTTTCTCTCAAGGGGAGCAAAAGCTCCGTGCAGCAATATTTTTACTGATGCATCCTCTAGGGCAAGGGACATAAAGGAAAGAATAAACAAATGGGATTACATCCAATTTAGAAGAAGAAGCTTCTGTGCAACTAAAGAAAACATCAACAAAATGCAAAGGGTACCAACTGCATGAGAAAACATAATTGCCAATGATTCCTAGGACAAGGGTTTGGTCTCCAAAATATATAATGAACTTACAGGATTCCACACCAGGAAGAAAAACATCCAATTAAAAAATGATCAGGGGACCTAAATAGACACTTTTCCAGTGAGGACATACAGAGGGACCAGAGACATATGAAAAAATGCTCAGCATCGCTAGCCATCAGAGACATGCAATTTAAAATCACAATGAGATACCACTTCACACCGGTCAGAATGGCCTTTATAACCAAATGAACAAACAAGTGCTGGCAAGGTTGTGCAGAAACAAGAACCCTAGTACACTGTTGGTGGGAATGCAGACTGGTACAGCCACTGTGGAAAACAGTATGGATATATTTTGCTTGCTTGATATTTTGTTTGGAAGATCTATCCATTTTTTTTCAGCAGGGTGTTAAAATCCACTAATATAAATGTGTTGTTGTCTATATCTTTCTCAAAGTCCTCCAAGATTTTCCTTATATATGTGGGTGCTCCTATGTTGGTTGCATATATTTTTACAATGTTTATATCTTCTTGATGGATTCATTTAAATAAAGAACTGACAGTAACCAGAGGGGAGGTGGGAGAGGGATAATGGGGGAAAATAAGGGAAGGTCCACCAAGGAACATATATAAAGGACACATGGACAAAGCCAAACAGGTAGGTTCAAGGGTGGAAGGTCTGGATGAGTGGGGCAGGGGGCCATGGTGGGGTGAAAATAGAGAGAACTGTACTTAAACAACAATAAAAAAATCACACACACACAAAATAAAACAGTATGGAATTTCCTCAGAAAACTAAAGATGGAACTGCCTTTCAATCCAGTAATCCCACTACTGGGACTATACCCTAAAAATTCCGATACACCAGTTCAAAAGAACCTATGTGTCCTAATATTCATAGCAGCATTATTTACAATAGCCAAGAGCTGGAAATAGCCTAAGTGCCCATCAGTAAGTGAGTGGATCAAAAATTCTGGTACATTTACACAACAGAATACCACACAGTAGAAAGAAATCTTATCCTTTGTGACAGCATGGATGGATCTGGAGAGGATTATGCTAAGTGAAATAAGGCAGGCAATGAAAGACAAATACAATATGATCTCATCATAAGTGCAACCTAATCAACAAAACAAACAATTGAGCAAAATAGAAACAGAGACCTGGAAATAAAGAACAAGATGAAAATGACCAGAGGGGAGGGGGATAACAGGATGACCAGAGGGGGAATGGGAAATTCCCCCATGGTGAACATGAATAGAGAACTCATGGGTATGGACAATGGGGGTATTGACTGTGGGAGTAGGGGGTAATGGAGTAGATGAGAGCAATGGGGGAAAGGTGGGACAACTGTAACTGAACAACAATAATAAATGCAAAATTTTTGGAAGTCTTATCAAAATGTTGAAAACCCTTAGCCATGTCCGACCAAGTCAATTTAACTTGTTACAGCTACTGGTATATTTGTTAAAGGTTATTGAACATCCATATATTTTGAAATAACATGAGTATAATCTTAGCAGTTGAATTGCTGAGTCAAAAGGCAGTTCCATTTTTAGTTTTTTGAGGGAATTCCATACTGCTTTCCACTGTGGCTGTACAAGTCTGCATTCCCACCAACAGTGCACTAGGGTTCCCTTTTCTCTACAATCTGGCCGACACTTATTGTTTACTGTTTATTAGTGATGGTCATTCCCACTGGTGTGAAGTGGTATCTCATTGTGGTTTTAATTTGCATCTCTCTGATGGCTAGTGACGCTGAGCATCATTTCATATGATCACACCCATAAGTGGAACCTAATCAACAAAAGAATCAAGTAAGCAAAATATAACCAGAGACATTGAAATAAAGGACAAACTGACAGTAGCCAGTGGGGAGGTAGGAAGGGATAATGGGGGGAGAAGGGGGAAGGGTTGTCAAGACCATGTACAAAGGACACATGAACAAAGCCAAAGCGGGGTAGGATCAAGGGTGGGTGGTGGAAATTCCTGGGGTCAGGGGGAGTGGTGGGAGAAAAATAGAGACAACTGTACCTGAACAACAATAAAAAAGTGGGAAAAAAGGCTCAAGAGGCCTTCCAGCTGAATAATTAGTAATGTAAACAAGGTTGAGATAACTAAAAAACAAAATTACACTCTTAAACCTTAAACTAAGGACCTTAAGTGGCTGTAGTTACCTTTGCCTGCTCCACAAAAATTAGTAATTCAAATTATGTGTATGGTCTTGATGTAATAATATGTGTTTGTCTATATATTATGTGTTATGTAGTTTTTTCTGCCTACTGATGACATTACTAGAGTGTAATATTTCATTGAGCTAAAGACATTAAATGCTTACATAAATTAAGCAGGATCTTGTGGTCTGACCCAAGTATTTAATATTAAAACAGGTTTAAGTTTGATTGATATCATTTAAAGTAATTTTTTGTTTTGCCCTGGTTTAGAAAAAATTATAATTTTTTAGTTAAGTTTGTTTGGCAGCCTTCCCAAAGTTTAAATTTTAAGGGATTTTTTTAACTGAGAAATGACTTTTTAGTTATTCCAGTGAGCCCCGACATACTTCAAAGATTTATTCTCTCTTTATAAAAGAAATGTTTTTAACTAATTAGGCCTATTTGATATGCTTGAAATTACATGGGAAGTTTTATAATAATAACAATAACAATAATAATAACATATTCATTACATGTTCTACTTATATTCATATATTTTTATTAAAATGGATGTTCTAAAAATTTCAGCCTTCCCTAGAGAGCAACTTGCAAAGATGTAGAGATAAATACAAACAGGGAGTTCTCAGGAATTACAGGTGTCCTTTCAGTGACACCAGACAAGCAGAGAGGGCTGGTTCCTGATGAGGGCTACTAGCAGTGGTTCTCTGGGTGTTGTGGTCCACATATTGGGAATGTATGGATTGTTTCCAATATCCAATGCACACTTTCAATAAGCTTTGTGTATGTTTTAAAATCTCACATAGTATTTGTTTATATATTGAAATTGTGTGTTAAATCTAAAAATGTGGGCTTATATTTTTCTGTTGTATAATTTTACGACTATTATTTACCAAGAAATTGTTACCTTGGAATGTTATATCATACAGAAAATCAAATGTGTTTTTTTATCAATTGTATTATAATCAGATCTATAACCATGTCATTTTGTCATTTATATATTCATTGTTTTACTATAATACATTTGCAAATGTGTTATATCTTTAGAAAGATCCATTAAAAGGATGCTGTCTTACCCTAAATTATAGGTTTCTAAGCAGGTCATATCTTTGAACTAGATGAAGATTTATAGAACTCTAAGAAATAATTGAATTCATAAAAATACTGGCAAATAATCAGGATAAGTGAAAAGTTGGTATGAGACTGAATGAAGTGAAGATAATTATTATTCTTATAATTTTTTTCAAAATATTGCTGATATTTAAATCTTTTTGTTTTCCAAATATAAGAAAAACTAAAAGGAGACATTCTGCATTATTATCAAGGGCTCGTTAACCAGCTTATAGGAACAGATTAATTAGTAATATTCATTTCACAGTATACTCCTGGAATACAAAGACTTCAAAACCACAACTTAAAAGTAGGAGATTGGTGTCCTTTGGAAATAACATTAGTTAAAGACTCTCTCCAACACTGTTGGAAAGGACCTTATCAGGTGTATAACCATGAACAGATATCTGCCATGTCTCTGACACTTGCCTCCAACTACAGTAAAAATCAAAGACTTCTCAAGAATAAGAAGCAACAGACATTAGGAATAGACAGCTATCCCAAGAGACCAACAAGGCCTGTATACCTACAAATTGATGTTGAGCCTTATTTACTTATTTGATTATCTTTACCTGTCTGCTGATATTGATAATAATTATACTTGTTTTATACCTTTCTAAAACCTTGTGCACATAGTTTGTTAATAGTTGCTGGAGGTATATAGGATATCTTTTGTATTACCAGTAATATTCTTTTTATGATTTCTCTTTTGAAATTTAGAAGAGATGCTATTATTACCAAGCAGACAGGGCCTCGTCTGTGTGGCACCTTGGTGAATGACCCAACAATTAATGCTGGAAGGAGCAGATCTTTATTTACAACGTTCCAACCTTGGAGGGGCTCAGAGCACCTCATCTTGGAGCCCTCCTTTCTCATGAGACCCAGCACTTCCCATGTTCCCCACCAGGACACTGTTCAAGAGCATCTCAAAAGTTTCCCATGTCCTTATCTGTACAGGATCTGGAATACGTTGCCATTAGCATCCATATAATAGTCTAAAATAAAGCATGCACTGTGTTACTCTGGATCATGGTTGAAACTCAGGAAAGGCACAGATCTTTATAGTCCAGGAAAAATCCAGGTCTAGCAGGTCAGGATCTTAAAGTCCTTTGTGGCTCTGGAGTTAGCTACAGCAGGCACAATCATAGCAGCAGCAACTTCTTTCTTAAAGAGTCCAGGTCACATGGCTTCCTTCTCCCTGTAAACTACATAGTTGCTTGTTTATTTCTTCTTTGCACTGTTCCCTTTCAAACCATGTGGCAAAAATCCCTTACTACGGACAACATGTCTCTTCCCTCACTTTTACTCCCTGCATGGCCAAGAGACCTTCTCCTTCCCAAGTTGCATGGCCAAGAGCAGAGAGAAAATGGCTGTTGCACCTAGTTTAAATCCTACCACTTCCTCCATAACCCCATATCTGACTCCTCCCACAAAGGGATACATCTGCCAGTCTTCCAGTATCTTCTGCCTTTCTCTGACTGGCATTGTTAGTCCGGGCATGTGTGGCCCTGTGACACTAAGGAACCACCTTGAAGCCTCTCCAGTAGTCACAACAAGCTCCTCTGGCTACATCAGGAGTCAAAGCCACACCCATTTCCCTCTCCCTGAGTGGGCAGGCAAGCTATTTAATGTGACTATGATGCTGGCCCATGGTTATCGATATGCAAATACCCCTCAAATGGTCTATCTGCTTCCTCATACCCCAGCCATTGCTGTGGAGGCTTTGGGGTTTTGTTTCTTTTTTTGTCTATATTCCCAGGGGATTCTCACCCTACACCCCATTCTGAACCTTGTTTCATACACATTACACTATTACAAAAGGAAGAAAAGGGATATGTATATTTTTAAGAGAAGTGAAAAGGAAGTCATTTGTCTTAATAAGTTTCTTATTTCTGAATGAATAGAAAAACTAAGAAAAACAAAGGCAGTTGTAGAAAGTTAGTAAAAAAGGAATATTAAGAAAGATATTTTATGTATAAATGCCACAACTTAATTATGGGAATGTGTTTATCCTCTAACCCAGCAAATGCTACTAACTATATCAATTCAGATGGAAGCTGAAGTGGCTATAAAAACACGGCCCAGTATAACTGGTGCTGAAGGACAGGAAATTTACTTATGAAACTCTGTCTTTCTGGCCTCTGGAATTTTAAACGATAATTGTAATTTACATCATTGTGTTCTTATAGCCTTGGCTTTGATTAAAACTCAAGGTTATAGCTTCTAATTGTACAACTAGTGGGAATCAGATTAATAACAACACCTGAGTGCTTCCAATGGGAAATAAATGGGCCATAGAAAATAGGAATTCATCTTCTGGTCAGATTATGAAAACTGAAAATATGTATGGTGTGCCCTCTAACTATTAATGTTATACTAGATGTAAAATATGGAGAAGTGAGACAACAAAACCTAGATCATGACTGCTTATAGATTAGACATGATCGAGTGTTTTTCCTAATAAAGGCCCATTAGACCTGAGTGCCTCTCATTTACTTGTCTTTCACTTTGGAGAAAAATTCGGTCTTGACTTCTATTTAAGTTATAATTTTTCCCCATCCCCAATGGTCCATTGTTCAGCAAGACAATTGTTGATATTGAGAATTCCTAGTGTTACAGAGCAGGTATAGACCACTCACACACAGGGCCAAAGGGCCAAGGGGGTCACGATATACTACTATCAAAAGGACCCCCTACTGGGCTCAATTGTCCATTGCCAGATAGGAAAGATATCTCTCAATGCCAGAGATTTGTGAAAAGGAAAGGAAATATTTACTTAATGCTATACACACTTAAAGTAGTGACCTAATGTCTTCATTAAAATATCAAAGTCCTTTAGAACGCCCACAGACACCCACAGTGCTTCCTTCTGCCCCTGCCCTAATTCGGGTACCATAACTCAGGAAAAGAAGCAAATGTCCAGGATCCAGGCTCCTGACACCGTCAGCTGTGTCGCCGTCCAGGCAGGATCACGAATTAACCCAAAGCCATGTGGCACTTTCTCATGCCTACTGGCAAGAGTTCTTTCACCCTTCTTCCAGGCAGTCTCTCCTGCTTCCCAGGCCATGAGGCCAAAGGGAGCACCCCAAAGCTGCGTGGTCCTCTTTCACCAAAGCTGCAGGGGTCCCCACTCTGGCCAAAACTGCATGGTTCTTCTCTCCACCAGAGCTGCGGGGGTCTGCACTCTGGTGAAATCACGTGGAACTCCCCTCACAGGGCTGCACGGTTCTCTACTCTGGACAAAGCTGCATGGCTCTCTCCCCAGTGGCTGCGGTGTTTGGGTTTAAATCCCCATGCCAATCTTCCTCTGCACCCCCATTTCCAACTCCTCCTACAATCAGCTACACCTGCCAGCATTCCTGTATTATTCCAAGTTTACTGAGCTGCCATTGTGAGTCTGGGCAGGTGTGGCCCCATGTCGTGGAGCCAATCTTATCCAAGCTCCCACGCAGGGGCTGTAACTTGGGGAACCTGTCCCCCAGTTACATCTTGAGCAGGGGGAGTCCCTTTCCATCCCCCTGCTCAGAGCATGGCCACAGCTATTTAACATACCTATGCAACCAGCCAAAGGTTATAGATATGTTAAATGACCATGCCATGGATTAGCTGCAAAGCTGTGGCTGCACAAAACAGCTCTGCATGTTCCTGCTCCATTTGTCCCTTCCCCAACTCACACCTGAGTGGGGAAGGGGTGAGGACATCTTATATGTCTTTCTAATATTTCCTGGACACCCTGAGTTCTGGGCCCCATTCCAAATCCCTATTTTTGGGGCCCCATTCTTGGCTGCACCCTGTATCATTAGGAATGAGCTTTCCTAGCTCTGTGGGACCTCCTTATCCAACCAAAAAGTTGGTAATCAATGTATCCTTTATATTGATTTATGACCAAGAGGGGCATGTGTGGACAAAAAAGGGCCACATAGTATCCTGATAAGCTCAGAGGCAGCCTGCATTGTGGCCTTCCAAAGGCATAGACCTAAAGTAACCACATAGGATTGTCTGAAATTAAAACTTTTTAAAAGCATTCTGTAACAGGAAATCAAGTCCTAGGCTTGAATCTTCCATGACAAAAGTCAATTTTTACCTTAAACTCCCCTATTGTCCTTTTTGCATCTATGGTAACATACCTTTGGAGTATCAAGGTAACTTTCCTTTTTCTGGACCCCTCTGGGCACAACAACCAGACACCAGAGCAGACACCACAAATCCTTTCATTGTTATTGTTATCATGTTAATTTTGATTGTTAACCTGTACCCACCCGTGTAAAAGAAATATGTGTCTATCATATTACTTTTAATCCAATTCCAGTACTTTCTCTGCTTTCCTTTCTTCTGCCTCCTTGATCTATCACCAATGGACTTCATGTAACTCTCGACTCCTCTTTGGATTGTAAATGTATATAATAAGGTGCAAAACTGCCATATTCTAGAGCATTTCCTCCACTCTTTGAGGTTTTGCTTCCTGGAAGTTGATATCGGTTTGGCACAAATAAACTCATAAAAATTCTTGACAGGTTTGAACATTTCTTACACTGACAGACTTAATGAAAATTAGACCTCAAATTTATACAAGGGAATGAAGAAAACTGTAAATGGGATATATGTGAGAAAGTATGAAAGATTTGTTTTTCTGGTTTTTTTTTTAAATTTTTTAAAAAGACAATCAACTCTTTAAGTAGAAATAGCAGTTCCCTCTGTGATTAATTTTTGTGAAATAAAAGTGTATGACAATAGTGAAAGATAAAGCCAGAGTCATTTGCTATCATGATGCCATTTGTCCAGCGGGCCTATGACCTTGTTAAACATGACTGCCATTTTACTCTTCTGAGCTTCTGTCCTCAGAACTGGAAATTATTGGAAGGAAGAACAGAATATGACTAACCAACCTCCCTAACCCCCAATCGACAGACAAAAGATAACATTGGAGCAGACTGCAGCTTATTCAAAACCAGCCAAAACCTCCTGTGTTGAAATGCCCCTAACAACCCAGGAGGCACACACGAGCAACCTCCCCCCACTGTTTTATAATCCAACTACAATCCAACAAAAACTCAAAGCCCCTACATTTAACTGCTGGTGCATTTCTCCATGTTTAGCCCCTTTCACTCTTGGAAAGTGAATAAAAACTTTGCTCTGCATTTTCTTCTCCTTGCGAATTTTTTCACAGCCCACATCATCAACCACTCTAACATTTTCATGGCCTAACAATCTCTATTTCTCCCTCTCCTGCACATCCTGAGACTAGTGACTAGGGGAGCAGTGGATAGTGGAAGCTCATCCCAGGCTTACCTCACTAACCTTGTTTCTGTGAGGTTTTGAGAGAGGATTCTAATCCTTTTCCATCTCTTCAGACTCTGGATAGCCTCTCTTCACCCCCTACATGGCCAGTGATTGGTAAGTCTCTGAATTTTGGAACTAAAACAATTGCTTTGTTGAAAGTGATAGCTTAGCCCCCAGTCTTATTGTCATAAACCCTGAAACCAGGACTGTCACTTTCCCTAGGATTCAGCCATGAGGAGTGCTTCCTGACTGTTTTCCTCCTGGGTTCAATTACTCTTGGGCTCAGGGACACCTGACTCTGAGACAGGTATTTGTGGTTGGTTTGCCTTCAGCTTTGCAGATGCTTGACTCCAGAGGCAGATCTCCAGGTCATTTGAGATGGGGATTCCCTTCTCAAATCTTCTCCTCCCTCTGTTTGTTCTCGTCTCTGAGGAAGTCTTCATGTTTACCATGGGCAACACTCAATAGACCCTACCCAAGGACTCCGTATTGGGATGTCTAAAGAACTCAAAGGCTCTGGGACTTACCAACCTCAAATGCAAGTGTTTGATTTTCTACTGCAACATGGTCTGACCCCAATACAAACTGTGACCAGGAACTCTGGCCCATGAATGGATCTCTTAACTATAATACTATCCTCCAACCCGACCTTTACTGACACCATCTCAATACCCTACTTAATTTTACTTCTCAATAGGAAGAGACAAGATTTTTAATCTCTGGGGATTCTAGGCCTCTTTCTCTTAATTATGCCTCTTCATTCAAACGTGCCTCACTCATAATTTTTTCCTCCTGTCTCTGACTATTCTATTTCCATCTCTACCACCTACCCCTTGTGTCTGTCTTGCTACAGAGTAATGGCTGTATTTGTTTTCCTGCAATTACTCTGCAGCAATTACTCTTAGGAACACTAATTCCACAAGGCCATTATCTTTTAATCAATATTACCCAGAAGGGGTGAAGGTATTCCTTACTGCCTAAACAAAGTCCAGCATTCAACTCTCATTTTTTTCTTCTTCCCTTCCTTGCTCCCTCCCTTTCTTCCTTCCTTCCTTTTTCTTTCTTTCTTTCCTTCCTTCCTTCCTTATTTATTTATTTATTTATTGTTGTTCAAGTACACTTGTCTCCATTTTCACCCCACCACAGCCCCTCGCTCCACCCAACCCCAACACCAACCCTCAGATTTACCCCATTTGGTTTTTCCATGTGTCCTTTATACATGTTCCTTGATGGACTTTCCCATATTACCCCCCATTATTCCTCTCCCTCCTCTCTTCTGGTTACTGTCACAATCTTCTCTATTTCAATGTCTCTGGTTGTATTTTGCTTCCTTCTTTGTTTTTGTTGATTAGGTTCCACGTATAGGTGAGGTCATGTGGTATTTGTCTTTCACTGCCTGGCTTATTTCACTTAGCATAATGCTCTCCAGTTCCATCCATGCTGTAACTCCTTCCTTTCTGCTCCATGGTATTCCATTGTGTAAATGTACCATGTTTTTTTGATCCATTCATTTAGTTGTGGGCCCTTAGGTTGCTGCCAGCACTTGGCTATTGTAATTGTGCTGCCATAGAGAACATTGTGCTGCCATAGAGAACCCACAATAAGAACATTGGGGTGCATAGGTTCATTTGAATTGGTGTTTCAGGATTCTTAGGGCATAATTCCAACAGTGGTGTTGCTGGGGCAGTTCCATTTTTAGATTTCTGAGAAAATTCCATACTGTTTTCCACAGTGGCTACACCAGTCTGCGTTCCCCTACAGTGTACTAAGTTTCCCTTTGTGCCACAACCTCACTAGCACTTGTTGTTTGTTGATTTGTTTATGATGGCCATTGTCACTGGTGTGAAGTGGTATCTCATTGTGGTTTTAATTTGCATCTCTCCAATGGGTAGTAATGCTGAGCATCCATTCATATGTCCCTGAGCCCTCTGTATGTCCTCCTTGGAGAAGTATGTTCAGGTCCTTTGCCCATTTTTTAATTGGATTGTTTGTCTTCCTACAGAAGAGTCATGTGAGTTCCTATATATTTTGGATATCAAACCATTGTCTGAGGTAACATTAGCAAATATATTTTCCCATACGGTGGGTTCCCTTTTAATTTTACTGCTATTTTTTTAGCTATGCAGAAGCTTTTTATTTTGATGAGGTCCCATTTGTTTATTATATCCTTTATGTCCCTTGTTCTAGTGGACACATCCGTGAAAATATTGATGCATGAAGTATCTGAGATTTTCCTGCCTATGTTCTCCTTTAGCACTTTTATGGTGTTGTGATTTATATATAAGACATTTATCCACCTTGAATTTATTTTTGTGTATCATGTAAGTTGGTGATTGAGTTTCATTTTTTGCATGTAGCTTTCCAGATCTCCCAACCCCATTTATTGAAGAGGTTATTTTTACTCCACTTTATGCTTCTGCACCATTTGTTGAATATTAATTAACCATAGAGACTTGGGTTTATTTCTGGGCTCTTTTTTCTGTTCCTATGTGTTTGTTCTTATACCAGTACCAGGCTGTTCTGATTTTTGTGGCCTTGTAATATAGTTTTATAACAGATATTGTGACCTCTTTTACTTTGTTGTTCTTTTTTCTTAATTATTATTTTTAACCAGTATTTTTAATTGTTGATATTGTACAGTTTTCTGTCTTTTACCCCGCCCCCAACCCACCACCCCAGCCCTCCCCACCGTCCTCCCATTTCCACCCCCCATAGTTTTTGTCCATGAATCCTTTATACTTGTTGCTCTAAACCGTTCCCCTTTTCCCCTGAAATTCCCTCCCCTCCCCTTCTGGACACTGCCGGACTGTTCTCAAATTCAGTGTCTTTGTTTATATTATGCTTCTTTGTTTGTTTTGTTGATTAGGTTCCTGTTAAAGGTGAGATCATATGGTATTTGTCTTTCATGCCTGGCTTATTTCGCTTAGCATGATGCTCTCCAATTCCATCCATGCTGTGGCAAAGGGTAGGAGCTCCTTCTTTCTTTCGGCTGCAGAGAATTCCATTGTGTAAATGTACCACAGTGTTTTGATCCATTCATTAACTGATGGGCACCTAGGTTGCTTCCAACACTTGGCTATTGTAAATTGTGCTGCTATGAACATAGGGGTGCATAGGTTTTTTTGATTGGTGTTTCAGGGTTCTTAGGATATAATCCAAGCAGTGGAATTGCTGGGTCAAAAGGTATGTCCATTTTTAGTCTTCTTAGAAAATTCCATACTGTTTTCCATAGTGGTTGTACCAATCTGCAATCCCACCAACAGTGCACTAGGGTCCCCTTTTCTCCACAACCTCTCCAACACTTGCTGTTTGTTGCTTTGTTTATGAAGGCCATTCTGACTGGTGTCAAGTGGTATCTCATTGTAGTTTTAATTTGCATCTCTCTGATAGCTAGAGATATCGAGCATCTTTTCATGTGTCTCTGGATCCTCTGTATGTACTCCTTGGAGAAGTGTCTGTTCAAATCCTTTGCCCATTTTTGAATTGGGTTGCTTGTCTTCTTAGAGTAGAGTCTTGTAAGTTCTTTATATATTTTGGAGATTAAACCCTTGTCTGAGGTACCATTGTCAAATATGTTTTCCCATACAGTTGGTTCTCTTTTTATTTCAATACTGTTTTCTTTAGCTGTACAGAAGCTTTTTATTTTGATGAGATCCCATTTGTTTATTCTTTCCTTTATGTCCCTTGCTCTAGGGGACATATCAGTAAAAATATTGCTGCGTGAAATATCTGATATTTTCCTGCCTATGTTCTCCTCTAGAATTTTAATAGTGTCACAGCTTATATTTAAATCTTTTATCCACCTTGAATTTATTTTTGTGTATGGTGTAAGTTGGTGCTCAAGTTTCATTTTTTTGCATGTAGCTGTCCAATTCTCCCAGCACCACTTGTTGAAGAGGCTATTTTTGCTCCACTTTATGTTACTGCCCCCTTTGTCGAATATTAATTGACTGTAGAGACTTGGGTTTATTTCTGGGCTCTCTGTTCTATTCCACTGGTCCATGTGTCTGTTCTTGTGCCAGTACCAGGCTGTTTTGATTACAGTGGATTTATAATACAGTTTGGTATCAGGGATTGTGATCCCTCCTACTTTGCTCTTCTTTCTCAAAATTGCTGCCGCTATCCAGGGTTGTTTATGATTGCATATAAATTTTTGAAGTGTTTGTTCTATGTCTGTGAAATATGCCATTGGAACTTTAATAGGTATTGCATTGAATCTGTAAATTGCTTTGGGTAGTATGGACATTTTGATGATATTAATTCTTCCGATCCATGAACATGGTATATGCTTCCATTTGTTTGTGTCTTCCTTGATTTCTTTCTTCAATGTTGTGTAGTTTTCTGCATACAGGTTTTTTACCTCCTTGGTTAGGTTTATTCCTAGGTATTTTATTTTTCTTTTTGCTATATTGAATGGGATTTTTTTCTTGATTTCTGCTTCTGCTGTTACACTGTTGGTATACAAAAATGCCTTTGATTTTTGGATATTGACTTTGTATCCGGCTGTTTGGCCAAATTCATTTATTATGTCGAGCACCTTTTTGGTTCAGTCTATAGGATTTTCTATGTATACTATCATGTCATCTGCAAACAATGATAGTTTTGTTTCCTCCTTTCCAATTTGAATGCCTTTTATTTCCTTTTCTTGTCTAATTGCTGTGGCTAAGACTTCCAATACTATATTGAATAGAAGTGGTGAAAGTGGACAGCCTTGTCTTGTTCCTGATCTCAGTGGGAAAGATTTCAGTTTTTGCCCATTGAGTATGATGTTGGCTGTAGGTCTCTCATATATGGCCTTTATTATGTTGAGGAATGCTCCCACTATTCCCACTTTGCTGAGTGTTTTTATCATAAATGGGTGTTGTACTTTATCAAAAGTTTTCCTACATCTATTGATATGATCATGTGATTTTTGTCTTTGCTTTTGTTTATGTGATGTATTACATTTACTGATTTGCGAATGTTGAACCATCCTTGCATCCCTAGGATGAATCCCACTTGGTCATGGTGTATGATCTTTTTAATGTATTGTTGGATGCGGTTTGCCAATATTTTGTTCAGGATTTTAGCGTCTATGTTCATCAGTGATATTGGCCTGAAGTTTTCTTTCTTTGTTGTGTCTTTATCTGGTTTTGGGATTAGGATGATGTTGGCTTCATAAAAAGAGTTTAGGAGTCTTCTATCATTTTGGATTTTTTGGAATAGTCTGTGAAGGATAGGGGTTAGCTCTTCCTTAAATGTTTTGTAGAATTCTCCTGTAAAACCATCTGGTCCAGGGTGTGTCGGGAGTTTTTTGATTACTGCTTCAATTTCATCACCTGTTATTGGTCTATTCAGGCTTTCTGTTTCTTTTTCTTTGAGTTTTGGGAGATTATATTTTTCTAGAAACCTGTCCATTTCACCCAGGTTTTCAAATTTCTTGGCATACATTTCTTCGTAGTAATTTCTTACAATCCTTTGTATTTCTGTGGTGTCAGTCGTAATCTCTCCTCTTTCATTTCTGATTGTGTTTATTTGAGTCCTCTCTCTTTTTTCTTGATGAGGCTGCTTAAAGGCTTGTCGATTTTGTTTATCTTTTCAAAGAACAAGCTCCTGGATTCATTGATCCTTAGGATTGTGCTTTTAGTCTCTATGTCATTTAATTCTGCTCTGATCTTGGTTATTTCCTTCCTTCTATTTGCCCTGGGCTGTCTTTGTTGTTGTTCCTCGAGTTCTTGTAGGTGGGGGGTTAAGTCGTTTGTTAGAAATGTTTCTGTCTTCTTTAGGTAGGCCTGTATTGCTATGAACGTCCCTCTGAGGACTGCCTTCATTGTGTCCCATAAGTTTTGGATTGTTGTAAGTTCATTTTCATTTGTTTCCAGAAACTTTTTGATTTCCTCCCTAATTTCATTCTTTACCCATTCATTGTTTAATGGCATGCTATTCAATCTCCATGATTTTTATGGTTTGGGGATTTTACCCATCAAGTCGGTTTCTAGTTTCAGTCCCTTGTGGTTTGAGAAAATGCTTGGTATGATTTCAATTTTCTTGAATTTGTTGAGGCTTGTTTGGTGTCCTATCATGTGGTCTATCTTTCAAAATGTTCCATGTGCATTTGAAAAAAATGTGTATTGAGTTTCTTTGGGATAAAGGGCTCTATATATATCAGCTAAGTCCAATTCATCTAGAGTACTGTTCAATGCCACAATATCTTTATTGATATTTTGTTTGGAAGATTTGTCCATTTTTGACACTGGGGTGTTAAAATCCCCTACTATAATTGTGTTGCTGTCAATATCTTTCTTGAAGTCCTCTAAGATTTGTTTGATGTATTTAGGTGCTCCTATGTTGGGTGCATATATATTTACAATGTTTATGTCTTCTTGGTGGATTCTTCCCTTGAGTATTATAAAGTGACTTTCTGGGTCTCTCTTTATAGCTCTTCTTTTGAAGTCTATTTTGTCTGATATGAGTATTGCTACCCCGGCCTTTTTTTCCTGTCTGTTTGCTTGGAAAATTTGTTTCCAGCCTTTCACTTTGAGTCTGTGTAGGTCTTTTGTCCTAGGTGGGTCTCTTGTAGGCAGCATATGTGTGGGTCATGCTTTCTTATCCAGTCAGCTATTCTATGTCTTTTGATTGGAGCATTTAATCCATTTACATTTAAGGTTACTATTGATAGGTACTGATTCATTGCCATTTTCCTATCTGTGTTCCTCTCTCTCTCTTTTCCTTTCTTTCCTTAAAGCAGTCCCTTTAGTATCTCTTGCAGTACTGGTGTGGTAGAGGTGTATTCTTTTAGACTTCTTTTGTCTGGGAAGCTCCTTATTTGGCCTTCTATCCTAATTGAAAGCCTTGCTGGATAAAGTAGTCTTGGTTGTAGGCCTTTGGTTCTCATTACTTGGAATATTTCTTGCCATTGTCTTCTGGCTTGGAGCATTTCCATTGAGAAGTCAGCTGCTAACCTTATCGGGGCTTCCTTGTATGTTACTTTCTTTTTCTCCCTTGCTGCCTTTAAGATCCTCTCTTTGTCTTGGAAGTTTGCCATTTTAAGGATGATGTGTCTTGAAGTGGGCCTGTTTGGGTTCCTCTTGATTGGGACTCTCTGTCTTTCCTGGATTTGTGTGACTTTTTCTCTCATCAAATTAGGGAAGTTTTTCATCATTACTTTTTCAAATAGGTTGTCTATCCCTTGCTCTTCTTCTTCTCCTTCTGGTATTCCTATTATACGGATATTATTACGTTTAATGTTGTCTTGCATTTCTCTTAACCCCTCTTCATTCTTTCTGAGCCTCTTTTCCTTTTCTTGATCTTTCTGGCTGCTTTTTTCTACTTTGTCCTCCACCTCACTGATTAGATCCTCTGCTTCATCGATTCTGCTTTTCATTCCTTCTACTGTGTTCTTCAGCTTAGAAATTGTATTCTTCATTTCCTCTTGGCCTTTTTTGATAGTTTCTATTTCCTTTTTCATGTTGATATAGTTTGCAGTGAGTTCATCGTAGCTTCCCTGTCGTTTCTGGTAGCTCATTGAGAGTTCATGGAGCTTCCTGACAACCATTTCTTTGAACTCCTTCTCTGATAGTTGAGTTGCCTGTTTCATTTAGGCTTCTTTCTGGGGCTTCCTCCTTTTCTTTCATTTGGGGATTGTTTCTTTGTCTTCTCATGTTTTGTGAGACTCTTCTTGTATACCTCAACTTCTTAAATTGATCTGTTCTGGCTACCTGGGTTTATGGTGTGAACTTCTGTGGTGGAATACCTGTGAGATTCAGTGGTGTAGTCTCCTTCACGTATCCTGGTGTTCACAGCTTCCACTGTCTCAGCTGTGGGAATACCCCCTCTTTTGGTCCAACTCTGGTTTTTTCACAGTTCTAGGATTTTTTTTGCCTCACACGTGGGTATCTAAAAAGAGAAAAGAATAAAGTGAAAAAAGAAGAGGAAAAAAGAGGAAGGAAGGAGAGATAGAATTGGAAAGAAAGGAAGAAGGAATAAAGCCAGAAAGAAGTAAAGCGAAGCAAAAGGAATCGAGGGATAAAAAAGGTAGAAGTAATAAAAAATATAAAAAATATATAATCAAAACAAAACAAAAAGAACCCCACAAAAATTAAAAACAAATCAAAACAAACAAACAAACAAACAGAAAACCCAACTAAACAGACAAAGAATAACTATCAAAAAAAAACACAAAACAAAACACCCAAAAAAACCCAAAACCAAAAAAACAAAACAAAACAAAACAAAACAAAAATCTCTTGCTATTTTCAAACAGGCCAAACTGGATTTTCTGGACTTGCTGGCTGTAGCAGGCTGCGAGGCGACTCATACCGCTTTTCTCCCTGTTCCTCACTCAGTCAGCTTTTGGCTACTGTCCTCAGTGCCAGCCGAGCACTGACCGGAGGGCTAATGGTGCACTCTCCATGCAGGGCCTTGGGTGTGATTTCGGAGCCTCCTGCAGAGGGCGCGCTTTCCCGAGTTTATGGGTTTCAGCTGGAATCTCTTACAGATCCATCCCTCCCCAAGCCTATTGCTGTGAACTCCGGGTCTCCTACAGGGCGCACGTGCCCACCCGAAACTACGGGCGTGGGCTCTGCGAGTTTTCCGAGTTGCGCGCACTCACCCCAGGATCACAGATGTGAGCTCCGGGTCTTCCACAGAGACCCCTTCTCTAGTGGCAGGGTCGCCTCTGGTCCCAGGGCCGCTTCCAACCCGGTCACAGAGCCGCCTCAGGTCGCAGAGCCCTCTCAGGACCCAGGGCCACCTCCGGTGGGTCGCCGAGCCAACCCTGGTCACAGAGCCACTTCTGTCCCTGTCGCAGAACCGCCTCCGGTCGCTCGGCTGCCGCGTCTAATTTTCCAATATCTGCTACAGATTTTGATCTCCTATTTTCATATATACTGTGGTATTGTTGGCTGTCTGCTTTGTTCCTGTGTAGATCAGTTAGGTTTTTCTCCCATGCGCAGGAGGAAGGGCAATCTGCGTCCTCCTACCATCCCGCCATCTTAAACCCCCTACTTTGTTGTTCTTTCTCAAAATTTCTGCAGCTATTCAGGGTTGTTTTGGGTTCCATGTTAATTTTTGAAATGTTCGTTCCATATCTGTGAAATATGTCTATGGTATTTTAATAAGGGTTGTGTTGAATCTATAAATTGCTTTCGATAGTATGCACATTTGGATGGTGTTAATTCTTCCAATCCATAAACATGGTACATGCTTCCATTTGTTTGTGTCTTCCTTAATATTCCTGAGTACAGGTTGTTCACCTCCTTGGTTAGGATTATTCCTAAGTATTTTATTTTTCTTGTTGTTGTGTCAAATGGAAATTTTTCATTGATTTTTGTTTCTGACATTTCATTGTGGGTATATAGAAATGCCTTCAATTTCTGAATATTAACTTTGTCTCCTTCTGTTTTGACACATTCACTTATTAGATTGAGTAGTGTACTGATGGAGTCTATAGGATTTTCTATGTACTTTATCATGTCATCTGCAAACAATGACAGTTTTGCTTCCTCCCTTCCAATTTAATGCCTTTTCCACCTTTTTTTTTTTTTTTTTTGTCTGATCACTGTGGCTAGCACTTTCAATACTACGTTAAATAGAAGTGTTGAAAGTGGATACCTTTTCTTGTTCCTGATCTTGGTGGGAAAGCTTTTAGTTTTTGCCTACTGAGCATGATGTTGGTTATAGCTATCTCATACATAGTCTTTATTATATTATGGTGTGCTCCCTTTACTCCCACTTTGCTGAATGTTTTTTCATAAATGGGTGCTGTACCTTATCAAATGCTTCTTCCACATCTATTGATATGATCATGTGATTGTTTACTTTCCTTCTGTTTATGTGATTTATTACATTTATTGATTTTTGAATATTGTACCATCCTTGCATCCCTGGGATGAACCTCATTTGGACATCCTGAATGATCTTTCGAATGCATTGCTGGATACGGTTTGCCAATACTTTGTTGAAGATTGTAGCATCTATGTTCATCAGCGCTATTGGCCCGTAGTTTCCTTTTCTTTTGTATCTTTATCAGGATTTGGAATTAGGATGATGTTGGCTTCACAAGAAGAGACTGGGAGTGTTCATCCTTCTTGGATTTTTTGGAATAGTCTAAGAAGGATAGGGGTTGACTCTTTCTTTTTTTAATTCCTTTTTTATTGTTGTTCAAGTACAGTTGTCTCCATTTTAACCCCACCACTCCCCCCAACACCAGGCTTTTCCACCTCCCACCCTCAATCTTATTTCTTTTGGCTTTGTCCATGTATCCTTTATACATGTTCCTTGACAACCCTTTCCACTAATCCAGCCAATATCGCATCCCACCTCCCCTCTGGTTACTGTCAGCTTGTTCTTAATTTCAATGTCTCTTGTTATATTTTGCTTTCTTGTTTGTTTTGTTGATAAGGTTCAACAAAACAAACTTATAGGTGTGTTCATAACATATTTATCTTTCACTGCCTGGTTTAATTCACTTAGCATAGTGCTCTCCACATCCATCGAAGTTGTCGCAAATGATAGTAATTACTTCTTCCTTTCTCCTGCATAGTATTCTATCATGTAAATGTACCGGTTTTTCAATCCACTCATTTACTAATGGGAACTTAGGTGGCTTCCAGCACTTAGCTATTGTAAATTGTGCTTCTATGAACATTGTGGTGCATAGGTTCTTTTGAATTAGTGTTTCAGGGTTAACTCTTAAATGTTTTTTTTTTAAATTCTCCTGTGAAACTGTTCCATCCAGAGCTTTAGTGTGCTAGGAGTTTTTGATTACTGCTTCAATTTCACTAGCTGTTATAGGTCTGTTCAGGCTTTCTGCTTCTGCTTCATTCAGTTTTAGGAGATTGTATCTTTTAGAAATTTGCCCATTTCACCCAAGTTTTCAAGTTTTTTTGGCTTATAGTTCTTTATAATAATTTCTTACAATCCTTTGTCTTTCTGTGGTTTCAGTTCTAATCTCCCCTCTTTCACTTTTGACTTCATTTATTTTGGTGTTCTCCCTTTTTTTTCTGGATAAGTTTGCTTAAAGCCTAGTTGATTCTGTTTATCTTTTCAAGGAAACAGCTCCTGGATTTATTAATCCTCAGAATGGTTATTTTAGTCTCTATGTCATTTAATTCTGCTCTGATCCTGGTTATTTCCTTTTTTCTACTTGCTCTGGGTTTTGTTTGTTGTTGTTCCTCCAGTTCTTGTACATTTAGGGTTAGGTCATTTGAAATGTTTCTATCTTTTTTATGTAGGACTGTATCACTATGAACTTCCCCCTCAGGACTGCCTTGGCTGTGTCCCATAAGTTTTGGACTGTTCATTTTCATTTGTTTCCAGAAATTTTTTATTTCTTTTTTGTCTCTTTCTACAGCTTTTGTTTTGAAGTGTATTTTTTCTGATATGAGTATTTCTATCCCAGCTTTTTTTCCTGTCCATTTGCTTGGAATATTTTTTTCCAATCCTTCACTTTCAGTCTATGTAGCTCTTTTGTTCTGAGTGGGTCTCTTGTACACAGCATATGTGTGGGTTATGCTTTCTTATCCATTGTGCTGTCCTATGTATTTTTATTGGAGTATTTAAACCATTAAAGTTTAACGTTATTATTGATCGGTACTTATTCATTTTTTCCCTTTTGTACCAGTTTTCCACTCTCTCTCTCGCTCTTTTCTTTCCTCTTCTTATAGAAGTCCCTTTAGCATATCTTGCAGTACTGGTTTCATGGAGGTGTATTCTTTGAGCCTTCTTTTGACTGGGAAACTCCTTATTTCACCTTCCATTTTAATTGAGAGCCTCACTGGGTAGAAAAGTCTTGATTGCAGCCCTCTGCTTTTCATTACTTGGAATATTTCTTGCCATTCAGTCTTGGCTTGGATTGTTTCTTTTGAGAAATCAGCTGCTAGCCTTGTCAGAGCTCCTTTGGATGTTACTTCTTGTTTCTCCCTTGCTGCTTTTGAGATTCTTTCTTTAGGGCTTCTGGCCAAGATGGAGGCATAGGTAGAAACATTGTGACTCCTTGCACAACCAAAATGAGGACAACAAAAATTTAGGAACAAAATAACATCCAGAACTGACAGAAAATTGAACTACAATGGAAGTCCAACAACAAAAGAGTTAAAGTGAACACTTTCGTACAGACCAGTAGGAGAGGCAGAATCAGGCAGCTGGGCAGAGATGGGTCACAGGAAAAAAAAAAAAAAAGTGGTGGTGGGAGGACCCTGGGCATGCAAAGCACCAGCTGGCAGACCCAGTGAGGTGGCAGATTGTGGAGGGGCTTGGTGTGCAAGGGGGTTTGTGGAACAAGGTGGTCCCACATTCTGATGCAGATAAACCAGGAACGAGACAGACCGTGTAACACAGGCTCCCAGCAAGGAGAAATAAAGCCTCAAAAAAACTATTGAAAATACCTGTGGGGTTGAGGTGCCAGGAAAGACTCCCAACCTCACAGGAGAGTTCATTGGAGAGACCCACAGGGTCCTAGAGCATACACAAGCCCACCCACATGGAAATCAGCACCAGAAGGGCCCAGTTTGCTTGGGGGAAGCGGCGGAACTGACTGATATCTGGCAGACAGTGGAGCAAGCACCATTGTTCCCTCTCAGACCCCTGCCCCACATATAGTATCACAACCCAGCTAATGGGTTGCCCCACCTAGGTGAACACCTAAGGCTCCACCCCTCACTATGTAACAGGCTCATCAAGAAAAAAAATAATGGCCCCAGTGAAAGAACAAATCAAAACTCCAGGAAAAATACAACTGAGTGACAAGAGATAGCCAATCTATCAGATGGACAGTTTAAAGCACTGGTGATCAGGATGCTCACAGAATTGGTTGAATTTCGTCGCAAATTAGATGAAAAAAATAAAGGCTGTGCTAAGTGAAATAAAGAAAAATGTACAGGGAACCAATAGCGATGGGAAGGAAACTGGGACTCAAATCAATGGAGTGAACCAAAAGTAAGAAAGAAACAACCAAACAGAAAAGAATGAAGAAACAAGAATTCAAAAAAAATGAGGAGAGGCTTAGAAAGCTCCAGGACATCTTTAAACGTTCCGACATCTGAATTATAGGGGTACCAGAAGAAGAGGAAGAGCAACAAGTGGAAAAGTTCTTTGAACAAATAATGAAGGAAACCTTCCCCAATCTGGCAAAGGAAATAGACTACCAGGAAGTCCAGGAAGCTCAGAGAGTTCCAAAGAAGTTGGATCCAAGGAGGAACACACCAAGGCATATCATAATTACATTAGCCAAGATTAAAATGAAGGAGAGAATCCTAGAAGCAGCAAGAGATAAAGAGACAGTTACCTACAAAAGAATTCCCATCAGACTGTCAGCTGATTTCTCAAAAGAGACTTTACAGGCAAGAAGAAGCTGGAAAGAAGTATTCCAAGTTATGAAAAGCATGGACCTACATCTAAGACTATTCTATCCAACATGGCTTTCATTTAGAATGGAAGGGCAGATAGAGTGCTTCTCAAATAAGGTCAAGTTACAGGAGTTCATCATCACCAAGCCCTTATTATATGAAATGTTTAAGGGAGTTTTAAGGGACTTATCTAAGAAAAAGAAGATCGACTTCTGGCCAAGATGGAGGCGTAGGCAGACACACTGTGCCTCCTCTTACAACCAAAATTAAGGACAACAAATATTTAGAAACAAGAAAACAACGAGAACTTATAGAAAATTGAACTGTATAGAAGTCCAACAACCATTCATCCAGACCAGTAAGAGGGGCAGAGTCGAGGCAGGAAAAAGTGGAGGTATGGACCTGGGAAAGCAAGCAGCAGCAGCTGGCAGTTCCCAGGTGCACAGGTGGTGGCTGGCAGTCCCCGAGCCCACAGGCAGCAGCTGGCAGACCCTGGGCACAGAGGGGCAACTGTGCAGACCCAGTGAGGCCGCACAAGGTGGCTGGCTGACCAGGTGGTCCCACATTTGTGCGCGCAGACGGTCCAGGCAGAGGGCAAATGGCGGAAGGGACTGAATCCAGGAGAGAGTGGAGCAGGTGCCATTGTTCCCTCTCAGACCCCGCCCCCACATACAGTGTCACAACCCAGAGACTGGGCTGCCCCACACTGGGGAGCACCTGAGGCTCCACTCCTCACTATGTAACAGCACACCCACCCGCGCAGATAATCCAGGAGAAGGGAAAGCGGTGGAAGGGACCAGAGTCCAGGAGAGAGCGGAACAGGTACCATTCTTCCCTCTTGGCCCCACCCCAACCTTTAGCGTCACAACCCAGTGACTGGGCTGCCCACCCTGAGGAACACCTAATGCTCTACCCCTTAGTACGTAATAGCCATGACCACACTAAAACCAAAACAAAACAAAACAAAACAAAAAAAAACCACCAAAAATGGCTCAAACCGGAGAACAAATAAAATCCCCAGAGCCAATTCCTCTAAGCAACGAAGAGATAGCCAACCTATCAGATGCACAGTTCAAAGCACTGGTCATCAAAATGCTCACAGAATTGGTTGATTTTGCTCACAAATTAGACGAGAAAATGCAGGCTACAATACGTGAAATGAAGGAAGATGCATGGGGAACTGATAGAGATGGAAGGAAAACTGGGACTCAGATCAATGGAGTGGACCAGAAGGAAGAAACTAACAACCAAACAGAAAATGAGGAAGAAACAAGAATTCAAAAAAATGAGGAGAGGCTCAGGAACCTCCAGGACATCATTAAACGTCCCAACATCCAAATTATAGGGGTCCCAGAAGGGGAAGAAGAAGAGCAACAAGTGGAAAACTTCTTTGAACAAATAATAAAGGAGAACTTCCCCAATCTGGCAAAGGAAATAGACTTCCAGGATGTCCAGGAAGCTCAGAGTCCCAAAGAAGTTGGACCCAAGAAGGAACACACCAAGGTGTTGCGGACTGTTCAGCCTGGTTTCAGGAGTTGTAACCCTCACGCCATGGTGGGCTGTGTAAGAGCCCAAGGGACCCACTTCATCTGGGTCTGTTCTGTCACAAGGACGTGACCTACTAAGGAGACAAAGCTTATCTCCCTGGCAGGAGTGCTGCTTCTGCCTCTCTGGCGCAATTGCTTGGTTGGCAGTCAATGATGGTAAGACTCCTCATGGGAGGGGCAACCTAAGCCAGACACGACCACTTGGGAGGCCTCATGGAAGGACTCAGAGGGTTGCAGCAAAGAGGATGTGATGGACGCCCCTCCCCCCCCCCCACCGGCTATTCTGACATAGCCCGAGTCCTCATTTCCATCTGGGAGATGTCTGCTGCTTCCTAATTGCCTTAAAGCCTGAAACTGTGGGGGTGAGCGGTGCTGGCCAGGACAGCTCCCTGGGTGATCCGGACATAAGAAAGAATTCCTAAAGTCCTGTGAAACCTGCTTTGCTAAGAGTGCTCTCACTTAAGTGATAAGTGTCCCAGGAGGAAATGAGTATGTCTCCCAAAGTCTGGCAATCCCCTTTCCTGACAAACACTGGCTCAGATTAAGCCTCAGATTGCTTTGAAATGTTAACCATTGTTTGATCCTTGTCACCTGACATACCTGTATTCCGGTGTATTTGAGCCCAATAAAAGCCTAGTGAGGATGGGGCTCTAGGTCATTCTCCTCTGAGAATTTGACCCCTTTCCTCCCCAAGCAGTCATGTCTTGGTAGTTTTTATTTTCATCCGTGACGGAGGGATGGGGCTCTGTGGGTGGAGCCCCCCCACATCTGGCGCCCAGGACAGGGTCCCCCGCACCAAGGCACATTGTAATTACATTAGCCAAGATTAAAATGAAGGAGAGAATTCTAGAAGCAGCCTAGGGATAAGGGGACAGTCACCTACAAAGGAGTTCCCATCAGACTGTCAGCTGATTTCTCAAAAGAGACCTTACAGGCAAGAAGAGGCTGGAAAGAAATATTTGAAATCTTGAAAAGCAGGGACCTACATCCAAAATTGCTCTATCCAGCTAAGCTGTCATTTAGAGTGGATAGACAGATAAAGCACTTCTCGGATAAGGTCAAGTTCAAGGAGTTCATCATCACCAAGCCCTTATTATATGAAATGTTAAAGGGACTTATCTAAGAAAAAGAAGATCAAAAATATGACAGTGAAAAGACAGCAGACTCACAGCTATTAAGAACCACACCTAAAACAAAAGCAAACTAAGCCAACAACTAGAACAGGAACAGAACCACAGAAATGGAGATCATATGGAGGGTTAGCAACAGGGGAGTGGGAAGAGGAGAGAGGTGGAAAAGGTACAGAGAATGAGTACTATAGATAGTGGGTAGAAAATAGACAGGGGGAGGGCAAGAATAGTATGAGAAATGTAGAAGCTAAAGAACTTATGACACATAGACATGAACTAAAGGGGGGGAATGTGAGTGGGAGGGAGTGTGCAGGGTGGAGGGGAATGATGGGGGAGAAATGGGACAACTGTAATAGCATAATCAATAAAATATATTTTAAAAAAGAAGAAGAAATAATATTGAAAATTAAAAAAAGAAAAAGATCAAAAACATGTACAGTAAAATGATAGCAAAAGACAAATACCATATGATCTCACCTTTAACAGGAAGCTAATCAACAAAACAAACAAACAAGCATAATATAAACAAAGACACTGAATTTGAGAACAGTCTGACAGTGTCCAGAGGGGGAGGGGAGGGAATTTCAGGGGTAAAGGGGAACGGTTTAGAGCAACAAGTATAAGGGACTCATGGACAAAAACTATGGGGGGTGGAAGTGGGAGGAAGGTGGGGAGGGCTGGGGTGGTCGGCTGGGGCGGGGTAAAAGACAGAAAACTGTACAATATCAACAATTAAGAAATACTGATTAAAAATAAAATAAATAAATTAAAAAAAAAAAACCATACCTAAAACAAAAACAAAAGCAAACTAAGCAAACAACTAGAACAGTAACAGAACCACAGAAATGGGTATTACATGGAGGGTTAGCAACAGGAGAATGGGGGGGAGGTACAGAGAATAAGTAGCATGGATGGTAGGTAGAAAATAGAGGAGGGTAAGAATAGTATAGGAAATGTAGAAGCTAAAGAACTTATAAGTAAGATACATGGACATGAACTAAAGGTGGGGAAGTTGGGTGGGAAAGGGTGTGCAGGGTGGAGGGGAGTGAAGAGGGGAAAATGGGACAAGTGTAATAGCATAATCAATAAAATATATTTTTTTAAAAAGATTCTTTCTTTGTCTTTAGAACTTGGAATTTTACTTGTGATGTACCTTGGAGTAGGCCTCTGGGTTCATCTTTATTTTGACCCTCTGCACTTCCTGGACTTGCATTGTTTTTCAAGTTTGGAAATTTTTCTGTTGTCATTTTTTCAAACAGTGTCCTAGCCCTTGCTCTTTTCTTTTTCCTGTGGTATTCCTGTGATTCAAATGTTGCATTTCATGTTTTCCTGGACTTCCCTTAAGCTATCTTTATATTTTCTTAGTCTTTTTTTGTTCATCTTTTCATGTGTGTCTACTCTACCTGGGTATTTCTTTCTACTTTGTTCTCCAGCTCACCAGTTTGGTACCATGTTTTATCCAGCCTGCTTGTAATTCCTTCTACTGTGTTTTTTATTTCAGAAATTGTATTGATTTCTTCCTGGTTCTTGTTTATAATTTCTATTTCCTTTTTCATACTGTTGTAGGTCTCACTCAGTTATTTGTAGTTGTCTGTGAGTTCCTTCAGCATCCTTTTAAACATTCTTTAGAATTCTATCTTCAATAGTTTGCTTTCCTCCATTTCATTTAGCTCTTCCAGTGTGGAGTCTTTCATTCCTTTCGATTTCAGGTTCTTTCTTTGTCTCCCTATTTTAGGTGACTCTTCTTGTTTGTTTCTGTGCTTCTGCTTTGCTAGCTGTGTTCTTTTGGTGAACTTCTATGGTATGAGTATGGGACTCAATAATGTCATCTTTTTGATCTCCTTGTCTGGATGCTCTAGGGTTGCCCTTTTTTTCTGTTTGTGTAAGCTTTCTTGTTGTACTTGGGTTCTACCCATTGGTTCTTCCTTTGTGGGTGGGTTCTCTCCTCTAGTGAATTTACTAGTATTCACAATTCCCACCTTATCTTGTATGTGATCTGGGGCAGGGACAAGGTGGAATGGATTATGACAGTATGAGAGTATTCTATGGGACTTAAAGTATCAACAAGTGGAGAACAGATAGGAAATCCTTTGGAGAAGTACAGCAATAACTGTAATATTTCATCCAATTAACCACATTTCTTAAAAGGAGAAAAAGAGATGAGAGTCTTGTTAGAGAGGGAAAAGAATGTGAGATGACTCCGGGAAGTGGAATGCTTATACTAGGTAAGATGATGAGAAACAGTGAGTGTAAGGGATAGAAACTTGGCATAGTGTGTGAGAGAATGAAATTAACCACAACAGTAATAAAGCTCAGAAAGACAGTAAAATGGACTCAGACCAAGGAAGTGTGCTGTGTGAGAATGGAAACAACAATAATATGAAAAGAAATATATAATCTGAATAAAATGAATCAAAAGTAAAAGACAAAGAGTGGGGTGTTATAGGAACACAAGTGAAGGAAGAGAAATTAAAATGCAATATGAAAGGGAAAACAAAGAAAACCAGTCAAACAATGAATTGAAACATATAAAACAAAAAAAAAAACTACATGGAAGGAAGAGAAATAAATAATTATAATGAAATAAATAATAATAACAATAAAAATAAAAAGTAAAACATAAAATGCTAATTATGTAGGATAGTGAAGTGAATTTTGTCTCAGTTGTTGGCATTAGCCATCTGATCTCTCTCTGGATCTGTCTTTGATTCTTTCACAGATCTAGATCTTACTGTCTTACACTTGGAAGAAAAAGGAAAAAAGGAGAGAGAATAGAAAGAAAGAAAAAAACAACATCTCCTCCTGACTTTAAACCCACCAAGCATGTTCTGCTGGTCTTCCAGGATATTGCAGGCAGAGGGAGCCAGGCTCCATTTCTTTTCCTTCATGTGGTTCTGCACTGGGAGCTCAGTCCAACTTCCAGCCCAAGCCCCCGAAGCTCTGCATGAACCGTAATTTCCATATGAGCCAAGCTAGCACCTTTAATCCACACTGATGTGCCACCCTTTGATTAGTCTATGAGGTACACCAAATGGGAGCAACTCACACCCATCTATCCTCTTTGCTGGTCTGGGCATTGTATATTCACAAAGTCTCTTCAGGGCAGTTTAGTTTCCCTATTAAATTAGGTCTCTCTGGGGATTACTACCTCTTTGAGCCCCCGCTGCCCCACTATGATCAGTCCATGAGGCACCCTGGTTTATAGCAAATCATGCCCCCCCGTCCCTCTTTGTTGGCCCTGCCGCAGGACAAGAGTTCCTTAAACAGAGGCTGAGGGCCTTTTTGGTGGGGGGAATAAATTCCTCTCATTTATGCCTGCCATTCTTAAAAGGTGTCCTCCGGCTTTTCACACAGCCCAACACTCTGACCAGTCTGGAGAGTATCTGGGTCACAGTCCATCATGACCCAACTCTTCTCCCAACTCCAGGTGTCACCTGGCTCCTTAATTTATCTGGTAATGTCCTAGCCAGTGGCCACAATCCTAGTGGGGAACGCTGCTTCTGTGCATCTCCCACAATACTTTATCCACAAGAGACTTCAAGCATCCAGGTCTTTCCTGGTACAGAACTGTCTTCCTTGCTCTGGAAGGTGAGGGAGCTGCAAAGTTTCACTTATCTGGCTCTCCTCCAAAGCTCCTGCAGCAGCTGCCTACCACGGTTCCAGGCACCAGGCCAGGGACCACAGCAGCCTTGGTCCCTGTGCAGGTCCCAGGGACCTTACTGTCCCTGCACAATCTTCTTTCCATTTGTTTTTCAATGCCTTCTGCAATCTTTGGCTTCCAAACTTCATATACGCTGAGATTCTGTTGGCCATTCACTCTGTTCTTCAGAAGATCTGCTAGGTGTCCCAGTTGGGTGCATAAGCAAATGACTTCTCCTCCCACCTACCTCACCACCATATTTGGTTTCTCCTCCCTTTTTCTTCTTACCTCAGTGTTGTCTTCAATTTCCATTTCAAATTAGACTTGGCCCCACTGTGCCTATGTTAAATAAAAACAAGTGTACAAAGAGAAGAAAATCTCACTCACCCCAGACGGTAGAACAATCTAAATTCTTCTTCTGGAGACCTGGGAGTTGCTAAATGCTGGGAAAAATTGTGCCTGCCTCTCAATGCAGAGAAAAAAGTCATTTTTTAACTCAAGCCACATTTCTTTCCCTTTGCCTGACTCTTTAACACTCTCTCCATCTCCTCTTCCTACTTCTCCTCTCCAGACCTCTCCCCTGCCTCTTTTCAGTTGGGTTTCTCTCAGCCATTCCCATTACAACCTTTCTTTTCAGGAATGCCCTAAGCTTGTGACCCAACTCCCTCTCTATCAGGTTGCTGGATTGCAAGGCATTATTCAGGTCTAGGCTCCATTTTCAGTGTCAGAGCTCTTCCAAACTGAGGTAAGACTTGACAGCTTTCTGGCAAATCCAGCTAAATTTCCAAAGGAGTTTGAATAAATCACCCTCTCATATGACTTCTCTTGGAGAGATATTCACATTATGTTTTCTACATGTACCAATTAAGGAGAGAGAAGCCATATTTGGGCCAAGGCACAGAGGTATGGGGATGACCTAAACTGGAGGCTGCCTAATACTTCTGTCCTTAGTTCCACAGCCATCTGTGACAAGAACTCCAATTTAAACTACCAAGTTAATTCCCCTGACCACAGTTCATGGAATCACATGCTTTCCTGCCTCATAGAGGGAATGAAGTGGGCCACTACTAAGCCTGTTAACTATGACAAGGTTAAGGAGATCACTCATGGGTCAGATGAGAATCTTTCTCATTTCCTTTCTAGGCTCTCAGAGGCTTTTTCCCCCTACACTAACTAGGCCCTGATTGTAGGGAAGGTCAGTCTATTCTAGCAATGCACTTCACCTCCCAGTCAGCCCCTGACATTTAGCATATACTCCAAAAACTAGAAAAGGGCCCTCAGTCCCCACGATCAGAGTTAGTCGATATGGCTTTCAAAGTCTTTAACACTCATGATTAGGACAGATGATAGGAGAAAAAAATTAGCCATCAGAGAGATGCAAATTAAAAGTACAATGAGGTACCACTTCACACTGGTCAGTGGCCATCATTAACAAATCAACAAGTGACAAACACTAGCGAGGATGTGGAGAAAAGGGAACCCTAGTGCACTGTTGGTGGGATTGCAGACTGGTGTAGCCTCTGTGGAAAAAAGTATGGAATTTGCTCAGAAAACCCAAAGTGGAATTGCATTTTGAACCACTGTCCCCAATGCTGGGATGATACCCTAAAAATCCTGAAACACCAGTTCAAAAGAATCTATGTACCCCAATGTTCATAGCAGCACAATTTACAATACCAAGTGTTGGAAACAGCCTAAGCACCCATCAGTAAATGAGTGGATGAAAAAACTGTGCTACATTTACATAATGGAATACTATGCAGCAGAAATAAAGAAGGAATCCCTACCCTTCATGACAGCATGGATGTGACTGGAGAGTATAATGATAAGTAAAATAAGCCAGGCAGTGAAAAATAAATACCATAAATGGAATTTATGTATAAATGGATAAATTCACCTATAAATGGAAGCTAATGAATGAAACAAACAAATGAGCAAAAAAGAACCAGAGACATGGAAATAATAACAAACTGACAGTGACCAGAGGGGTAGCAGTAGGGGAGTACTAGGGGAAAGGAGGGGAAGGGTCTAGTGAAGCAACATGTATAAAGGACCCATGAACACGGACAACAAGGTGAGGATTGACTGTGGGAGTAGAGGGTGGGTGGGGCAGGGGAGAGTAATGAGGGAAAAATTGGGACAACTGCAACTGAAGAACAAAAACTAAGTAAATAAATAAATAATTAATTAATTAATAAAATGTTTAAAAAAAAAAGAAAGAAAAGAAAAGAGAAAAGGAAAGGAAAGGAAAGGAAAAAAGAAAGCAGGTCTGACAGTGATCCCAGGACCAAAAAGAGGTGTTCCAAATGGTAGCCTCAGCAATTAATGGGGCTCTTCAGTGATGGACTTACCCAAGGACCCTGATTCAGCAGCAAAGCCAGATGTGTTTAGAACTAAGTAAACCAGAGAGTGGACCAAATAGGAAAAAAATTATTTTAAATGAACCTCCTATTATCAAACAGCATTTGGGGTCTTGTTGTCTGCTCCCACCTTCTAGGCAAAATTCCAGAGGCAAAGGTTTGGTTATTTAAAGAAAAAAAAAAAAGAGAGACTTTATTCAAAAGCAGTCACTTAAGCCCACCAAAGTCATAGCTTTAATCATGTAACCTGTCAATTAAAGCTGAATTCTTAACACCTGAGTTCTATCATTCCCCTGTTAGTTTTAATTATCTTATTTCTACAGGGTTAAGTTACAATCTAAAACAACATAAAATGCAAAAGCTACGCAATTTTGGAAGAATGACAGACTTCCACCTCAGAGTCTATTCCCTCCAGAACACCCAGAGAATAAACCTGCCATCCTCTGCCATGCCAGCCTGAGTTCCTTCCCACCCAAAATATTGTCCATCGGGAAATTCAGGCAGCTGCAGCATGATCATCCAGGCATCCTGGAGGGAGAAGAGCCTCACAACCAGAGAGTCCCTGCTGGAGCCAGAGAGTCCAAACCAGCCCATAAGCCCCTGAGCCAGAGAGCCCAAGCCAGCAAAAGAGCCCCCCTCTTTTATTTCAAATCTTCTAGCTCATAATTTCATGTGTTCTGGAGGTATTCATCTTCTCAACCTATCCCATCCTAGACTGCTTATCATTGCCTCTGCAAACTCCTTCTATGGCCCCTCCTTACTTCTCCCCAATGATCTGATTGGATTTCTCTGTAACATTCCCAAGAGGAAACTAATCTTGAGACTGACTGAATGTTTGTTAACCATCTTTTCCTCATTATTAACTTCCATGAAAGCCTCAGGGACAGCTTAACATAGTACCCACTCTACTCAGAATGGCCCAAAATAGCCCAGAGACTTACAGGGATGCCTCTAACTCTCAGCTTACTACATATCCATCTCTCTGTATGTGGACAACCAGTCCACAGTGCCTTGAGAGTCCCCTTTTGAGGTACATACTTGCCACTTGGTAAAAGACTTGACCCTGAGTTCTTCAAGGAAAAGGCTAACCTTCCTTCATAACATTGTCTGGTCCCAGGATAAAGTGGGCAATGGGGAGGTTTGGCCAGTCAATGACATTGTTCATTTTAATATCATCTTGCAGCTGTACCTATTTTACTATTCCCAAGGGAAATAGACAGCGGTTCTAAGCCTTTATGGTTCTCAGAGCCCATCCTAAGCTATGTGCTGTCTCTAAACTGGAAAAATGTACCCAGATTGAAAAACTATTTCAAAACTGGGTGAATGAATTTATCAGTCCTTTACAAACATTTGATGTTTGTAGCTACCCAACTGTTGAGGTATTAAAAATAACTCTTTGTTTTATAATGAAATTTCTACAATGCCAGAAGTGTGTCTAGAACATCAAAGCTCACTAAATCATTTACCTTTCCAAAACCTCCTCTATTCATTTCAGAAAGACTATGGATAATGGGCTTTATGAAACCAAAGTCCTGCTAGGAGAAGCTTGCTTTTATTTACCTACATTTTAAAAGTGCAAACACCTGGACTTCAAGAATTCTTGTCTAGGCCACCTTTTAAAATACAAATTCTGGGGGAATAATTCTTATCAAAAGAGGGAAAACCTTAGCTATATCTAAGGAAATCAACTTAATTTAAGTTTACCTGCTTTTGGCTTTGTATTACCGAGAGGTTGTAGAGTGGATTGGGATCTGCTGATAAATGTCTTGTGCTTTGTAGGTGTATCTCTTCAAAGTGAGAGTGTGTTTACCAATAGAAGAACCTATGTTTCTAAAGGTCATGAAATGTGTTTATAAAAGTCAATGTAGGGAATGGAGGCTGCTTACTTTTATCATTGGAAATTGAGGTTTCTAAAAGTTAAAAGTTCAAATTAATTTGAAAATAAATTGTATGATTGTAGTAATAGAAGGCATAAGGCATGAATATGCAGTTTGGAAGGACAAAGATTGAAAGTGAGTTATTCTAAAGATAGTTATTTATGAATGGATAAGAAAATATGCAAAAGTTATAAAAAGGTTTATAGGATGTTATAAAGAATAACTTTATATAAAGAAGAAACCTCAGTCAGGCTCCAGTACCCCTTCCTCTACCTAATTTCTTTCTGGTGACATTCTTCGATGACTCTGATGGTACCTGGAGTTGTTTTCATTACACTTTCTCCTGCCCTCATTGGTGTAGGGAAAACTACCTGTCAGCTTCAGAATAAATCCTTCACCAACACACATCTTTTCAACACTGAGATAGAAGTTAAGGCTGTCCTCTGGATACAGAGTCACCCTACACAACCATTCCTGGGTATCACTTGGGACACAGTGTCCAGCGAGGTTGGAACTGATCACCTCTGATGTTCAAAGAGACCCATTCCTTCCCTTTTGTTTAGTGCTCTGGTCATTGGTAAGGCCACCCTCAGGGCACAGGGTACACATTTTCATGGACAGGTGTGAAGCTGAGTCCCCTGTTTGAGTGGGGTAAATCCATTCCTAAGACATCTGGCTGGTGCCCACATCATTGGTAAGGTCAACCTCAGACACAGGGTAAACATATTCATCTCTTTGTATTTCTCTGCTGGTGTGGACTATAACTCCCAGTCCTGTGGAGCAGTTATCTTCTGTGACCACATTTCTGACCTTCCTGGGGCCAAAGCAGCCCTTCCTAGCTCTTTCCTGATGCAAAATTCCTCCTATTGAAGCCAAGACTTCCTTTATTTCCACCACTAATTAACAGTCCTTGAAGCTTTTTTTTTTAATAGTTTTTTTTTTCTTTTAGATTTTATTTATTTATCTTTAGAGGGGAAGGGAAGGAGAGAGGGAGAGAAACATCGATGTGTGGTTGCCTCTTGTATGTCCCCTGCCGGGAACTGGCCTGGCAACCCAGGCATGTGCCCTGACTGGGAATCGAACCGCGATCCTTCGGTTCGCAGGCCCGCGCTCAATCCACTGAGCTACACCAGCCAGGGCAGTCCTTGAAGCTTTTATTGAGAGTCTCAACTGGTCTTGCTTGTTATTTATAATCTTCCATCCCCCTTTCTAGCCTTCTTAAAAAATTGTCAAAAGCAAATAAAAAATCTTATGCTTTCTCTACAAAAATTAGTAATCCAAAATATATGTATGGTCTTTATGTGTTTAGTCTTCATATCTCTGGTCTTCATGTGATATGCATTAATCTGAGTATTACATGTGGTTCATTTTCTGCCTTGGGATGGTATTACTAGGGTATAATATTTCACTCGTCTAAAGATATTAAGCACTGATGTAAATTAAACAATATTAAAGTTATTACCAAAAATAGTAATAAAAATGTGTTGTTTTACAAAAAGATTTTGTTACAAACTTTTGGTAAGTATATTTGACAACCCTCCCAAAGTTTACATTTTAAAAGCAAAAATAACTTTATTATTCCAATGGGCCCCTGCAATACCTCAAGGATTTATTCTCTCTCCTTATGAACGAGAAGTTTTTGAACTAATTAGGCCTATTTAATATACTCAAAGTTACATACGGAACTTTGCCAAACAGAATGATGATAACTATGTTCAATTTTATACATATATGTTTTTGGGTTTTTATTTTTATTTTAATTGTTGATCTTGTACAGTTTTCTGTCTTTTACACCCACCCCAGCCCAACACCCCAGACCTCCCCACTTCCCTCCCATTTCCACCCCCATAGTTTTTGTCCATGAGTCCTTTATACTTGTTCCTATAAACCCTTCCCGTTTCCCCCCTGAAATTCCCTCATTTCTCCCCTCTGGTGACTGTCAGTCTGTTCCCAATTTCAGTGTCTTTGGTTATATTTTGCTTGTTTGTTTTGTTGATTAGGTTTCTGTTAAAGGTGAGATCCTATGGTATTTGTCTGTCACTGCCTGGCTTATTTAGCTTAGCATGATGCTCTCCAGTTCCATCCATGCTGTTGCAAAGGGTAGGAGCTCCTTCTTTCTTTCTGCTGCATAGAATTCCATTACGTAAATGTACCACAGTTTTTTGATCCATTCATTTACTGATGGGCATCTAGGTTGCTTCCAACACTTGGCAATTGTAAATTGTGCTGCTATGAACATAGGGGTACATAGGTTCTTTTGGATTGGTGTTTCAGGGTTCTTAGGATATAATCCAAGTAGTGGAATTGCTGGGTCAAAAGGCAGATCCATTCTAAGTTTTCTTAGGAAATTCCATACTGTTTTCCATAGTGGTCGTACCAGTCTACACTCCCACCAAAGGTGCACTAGGGTCCCCTTTTCTCCATAACCTCTCCAACACTTGCTGTTTGTTGCTTTGTTTATGATGGCCGTTCTGACAGGTGTGAAGTGGTATCTCATTGTGGTTTTAATTTGCTTCTCTCTGATAGGAGCGATACTGAGCATCTTTTTATGTTTCTCTAGATCCTCTGTATGTCCTCCTTGGAGAAGTGTCTGCCCAAGTTCTTTGCCCATTTTTTAATTGGGTTGCTTGTCTTCTTAGAGTGGAGTCATGTAAGTTCCTTATACATTTTGAAAATGAAACCCCTGTCTGAGGTATCATTGGCAAATATGTTTTCCCATACAGTTGGTTCTCTTTTTATTTTAATACTGTTCTTTGGCCGTGGAGAAGCATTTTATTTTGATGAGATCCCATTTGTTTATTCTTTCCTTTATGTCCCTTGCTTTAGGGGACATATCAGTAAAAATGCTGCTGCATGGAATATCTGAGATTTTCCTGCCTATGTTCTCCTCTAGGATTTTAATGGTGTCACAGCTTATATTTAAGTCTTTTATTCACCTTGAATTTATTTTTGTGTATGGTGTAAGTTGGTGCTCAAGTTTCATTTTTTTGCATGTAGCTCTCCAGTTCTCCCAAGACCACTTGTTGAAGAGGCTATTTTTGATCCATTTTATGTTGCTGCCCCCTCTGTCGAATATTAATTGACTGTAGAGATTTGGGTTTATTTCTGGGATCTCTGTTCTGTTCCACTGGTCCATGTGCCTGTTTTTATGCCAACACCAGGCTGTTTTGATTACAGTGGCCTTGTAATACAGTTTGGTATCAGGTATTGTGATCTCTCCTACTTTGCACTTCTGTCTCAAAATTGCTGCAGCTATTCGGGGTCGTTTATGGTTCCACATACATTTTTGAAGTGTTTGTTCTATGTCTGTGATATGCCATTGGTACCTTAATAGGTGTTGCATTGAATTTGTAAATTGCTTTGGATAGTATGGACATTTTGATGATATTAATTCTTCGAATCCATGAACACGGTATATGCTTCCATTTCTTTGTGTCTTTCTTGATTACTTTCTTCAATGTTGTGTAGTTTTCTGCATACAGGTCTTTTACCTCCTTGGTTAGGTTTATTCCCAGCCATTTTATTTTTCTTTTTGCTATTTGGAATGGGATTTTTTTCTTGATTTCTGATTCTGCTGTTTCACTGTTGGTATACAAAAATGCCTTTGATTTCTGGATATTGACTTTGTATCTGGCCGTTTGGCCAAATTTATTTATTAGGTCGAGCAGCTTTTTGGCTGAGTCTATAGGATTTTCTGTGTACACAGTCATGTCATCTGCAAACAATGATAGTTTTGTTTCCTCCTTTCCAATTTGAATGCCTTTTATTTCCTTTTCTTGTCTGATTGCTGTGGCTAAGTCTTCCAATACTATATTGAATAGAAGTGGTGAAAGTGGACATCTTTGTCTTGTTCCTAATCTTAGTGGGAAAGATTTTCTTTTTGCCTGTTGAGTATGATGTTGGCTGTAGATCTCTCATATATGGCCTTTATTATGTTGAGGAATGGTCCCTTTATTCCCACTTTGCTGAGTGTTTTTATCATAAATGCGTGTTGTACCTCATCAAAAGCTTTTTCCCCATCTATTGATATGATCATATGATTTTTGTCTTTGCTTTTGTTTATGTGATGTATAACATTCACTGATTTGCAAATGTTGAACCATCCTTGCATCCCTGGGATGAATCCCACTTGGTCATGGTGTATAATCTTTTTAGTGTATTTTGGATGTGGTTTGCCAATATTTTGTTAAGGGTTTTAGTATCTATGTTCATCAGTGATATTGGCTCGAAATAGTCTCTCTTTGTTGCGTCTTTATCTGATTTTGGGATTATGTCGATGCTGGCTTCATAAAAAGAGTTTGGGAGTCTTCCATCATTTTGGTTTATTTTCAAATAATCTGTGAAGGATAGGAGTTAGCTCTTCCTCGAATGCTTTGTAGAATTTTCCTGTGAAACCATCTGGTCCCGGGTTTTTGTGTGCCGGGAGTTTTTTGATGACTGCTTCAATTTCATCTGCTGTTATTCGTCTATTCAGGTTTTCTTCTTCTTCTTCATTGAGTTTTGGGAGATTATATTTTTCTAGAAACTTGTCCATTTCACCTAGGTTTTCAAATTTCTTGGCATACAGTTCTTCATAGTAATTTTTTACAATCCTTTGTATTTCTGTGGTGTCAGTTGTAATCTCTCCTCTTTCATTTCTGATTGTGTTTATTTGAGTCCTCTCTCTGTTTTTCTTGATGAGCCTGCTTAAAGGCTTGTCGATTTTCTTTACCTTTTCAAAGAACAAGCTCCTGGATTCATTGATCTTTAGAATTGTGCTTTTAGTCTCTATGTCATTTAATTCTGCTCTGATCTTAGTTATTTCCTTCCTTCTATTTGCCCTGGGCTGTCTTTGTTGTTGTTCCTCGAGTTCTTGTAGGCGTAGGGATAAGTCGTTTGTTTGAGATGTTTCCATCTTCTTTAGGTAGGCCTCTATTGCTATGAACTTCCCTCTGAGGACTGCCTTCACTGTTTCCCATAAGTTTTGGGTCATTGTGAGTTCATTTTCATTTGTTTCCAGAAACTTTTTGATTTCCTCCCTAATTTCATTCTTGACCCACTCATTGTTTAATGGCATGCTATTCAATCTCCATGATTTTGATGGTTTTGGGATTTTCCCCATCAATTTGGTTTCTAGTTTCAGTCCCTTGTGGTTGGAGAAAATGCTTGGTATGATTTCAATTTTCTTGAATTTTTTGAGGCTTGTTTTGTGTCCTATCATGTGGTCTATCTTTCAAAATGTTCCATGTGCATTTGAAAAGAAAGTGTATTTAATTTCTTTGGGAATGAAGGGCTCTCTATATATATATCTGTTAAGTCCATTTCATCTAGCGTGTTGTTCAATGCCACAATTTCTTTGTTGATATTTTGTTTGGAAGATCTGTCCATTTTGACAGTGGTGTATTAAATCCCCTACTCTAATTGTGTTGCTGTCAATATCTTTCTTGAAGTCCTCTAAGATTTGTTTGATGTATTTAGGTGCTCCTATGTTGGGTGCATATATATTTACAATGTTTATGTCTTCTTGGTTGATTCTTCCCTTGAGTATTATGAAGTGACATTCTGGGTCTCTCTTTATGACTCTTCTTTTGAAGTCTATTTTGTCTGATATGAGTATTGCTACCCCAGCTTTTTTTTTTCCTGTCCATTTGCTTGGAAAATTTGTTTCCAGCTCTTCAGTTTGAGTTTGTGTAGGTCTTCTATCCTGAGGTGGGTCTCTTGTAGGCAGCATATGTGTGAGTCATGCTTTCTTATCCATTCAGTTATTCTATGTCTTTTGATTGGAGCATTTAATCCATTTACATTTAAAGTTATTATTGATAGGTTTTTACTCATTGCCATTTTCTTACCAGTGTTTCCTCTCCCTCTCTCTCTCCCTCTCCCTCTCTCTCTCTCATCCTTTCCTTCTTTTCCTTAAAGCAGTCCCTTTAGTATCTCTTGCAGAATTGGTGTGGTAAAGGTGTATTCTTTTAGACTTCTTTTGTCTGGAAAATTCCTTATTTGGCCTTCTATCTTGATTGAAAGCCTTGCTGGATAGTGTAGTCTTGGTTGCAGGCCTTTGGTTCTCATTGCTTGGAATATTTCTTGCCATTCTCTTCTGGCTTGGAGTGTTTTCATTGAGAAGTCAGCTGCTAACCTGATTGGGTCCCCCTTGTATGTTACTTCCTTTTTCTCCCTTGCTTCCTTTAAGATTCTCTCTTTGTCTTGGAATTTTGCCATTTTAATTATGGTGTGCCTTGAAGTGGGCCTGTTTGTGTTCCTCTTGATTCAGACCCTCTGTGTTTCCCGGATTTGTGTGACATTTTTTCTCACCAAATTAGGGAAGTTTTCCAGCATTACGTTTTCAAAGAGGTTTTCTATCCCTTGCTCTTCTTCTTCTCCTTCTGGTATTTTATTATGCGGATATTATTACATTTTATGTTTTCTTGCATTTCTCTTAGTCCCTCTTCATTCTTTCTGAGCCTCTTTTCCTTTTCTTGCTCTTTCTGGGTGCTTTTTACTATTTTGTCCTCCACCTCACTGATCCAAGCTTCTGCTTCATCGATTCTGCTGTTCCTTCCTTCTACTGTGTTATTCAGTTCAGAAATTGTATTCTTCATTTTCTCTTGGCCCTTCTTGATAGTTTCTATTTCCTTTTTCATGTTGATATAGTTTGCAATGAGTTCATCATTGCTTCCCTGTAGTTTCTGGTAGCTCATTGAGAGCTCATGGAGCTTCCTGACAACCATTGCTTTGAACTCAATATCTGATAGTTGAGTTGCCTCTGTTTCATTTAGCATTCTTTCTGGGGCTTCCTCCTTTCCTTTCATTTGGGGATTGTTTCTTTGTCTTCCCATTGTTTGTAAGACTCTTTTTGTTAGCCTCAACTTCTTCAATTGATCTGTTCTGGCTCCCTGGGTTTATGGTGTGACCTTCTGTGGTAGAATACCTGTGAGATTCAGTGGTGGAGTCTCCTTCAGATATCCTGTGTTCACAGCTTCCACTGTCTCAGCTACTGGGATACCCTCTTTTGGGGACCAACTTTGTTTGTTTGTTTGTTTGTTTTCACAGTTCCAGGTTTGTTTGTTTGTTTTGTCTCACTCGTGGGTATTTACAAAGAGAAAAGGGATAAAAATGAAAAAAGAAGAAGGAAAAATAGGAAGGAAGAAAAGATAAAATTCTAAAGAAAGGAAGAGGGAATAAAACAAGAAAGAAGTAAAGAGAGGCAAAAGGAGTTGAGTAAAAAAGAAGATAAAAATAATAAAGAAATAATAATTAAGAACAATTATATAAACAGATAGACACATAAACAAAAAAAGGCAAACAAAAACCAAAAACAAACTAAAAACCGAAAAACAAACAAACAAAGAAAGAAAAAAAACACCAAACAAAAAACTCTTGCTGTTTTCAAACTTGTTGAGCTGGTTTTTCTGGTCTTGCTGGCTGCAGTGGCTGAGGGGTGATGGTACTGGTTTTCTCTGTGTTCAGTACTCAGTCATCATTGTGCTAGGGTCCCCAGAATTAAACTGGTGCCTCTCCGCACAGGGCTTCAGGTGTCTTTTCTGAGCCTCCTGGAGTGCGTGCACTTTCCCGAGTTTATGGGTGTGAGCTTGGGTCTCCGGTGGCAGGTAGCCATCTGCATCGGCCCAGGCACATCTTTCTGTGGTGTCCTGGGGCCTACTATCCCGCAGCCATCTTGCACCTGTGCATCTATGTCCCTCAGCTGTCTGTGTTCGCACACGCGCCCGACTATGGTCCCACAGCTTTCTTCAGTGGCAAACACGTATGATCTTGCTCGTGCCTATTATTCCCCCGACTGTCTGCAGTCACGTGTTGGTGCCTATTTTTATGCAGTCATCTCAGTTCACATGCACAGCTGTTTGCAGTCATGCACGACCAGGATTGCTCAGCCCGCAGTCATGGGCACCAAGGTCACTCAATCCTCAGTCCCATGGCTGTGCCCAGGATTGCTCAGCCCGCAGTTGTGGGCATCAGGGTTGCTCAGTCTGCAGTCACTTGGGGGTGACCGGGATTGCTCAGCCTGTTTCTGCTGTTGACCCAGCTCCCTCCCTAGAGCCCTGGGGCAGGCCCGGCCAGCCCCAGGCCCAGGGCCTCACCCACCCTGGTCTCCACGCTGATCCCTGGGCTCCTATTGTTCTGAAGTGCTCTCTTTACTGACTGGTTTTTCAATGTCTGCTACAATTTTCGATCTCCTATTCTCAAATATGCTGTGTTACTGTTCCTTGTCTGCTCTGTTCTTCTGTATATAGTTTTTCTTCCATGTGTAGAGGGAAGTGAAATCTGCTCCCTCCTACCATCCCACCATCTTCCTTCTCCTTTATACATACATTTTAATCAATATAGATATTCTAGAAATTCCAACCTGCCCTAGGAAAAAACTTGCAAAAATTCAAAGCTAAGTTCAAATAATAAACTCTCAGGAGTGGCAGATGTTCTGTCAGTGACACTGGAAAAGCCAGTAATGCTGATTCCTCATGTAGATATCAAGAAGTGATATTCTGGGTATTTGTATCCCACACATTGGGAATTTATGAATTGTTTTCCATGCCCAATGCACCCTGTACAGCAGCGGTCCCCAACTCCCAAGCCATGGACAAATATTGGTCTGCAGTTAGGAAATGGGATGCACAGCAGGAAGTAAGCATTGGGCAAATAAGCACGCTTTGCTTGCATTACCACCTGAGCTCCGCCTCTTATCTCCACCCCACCTTCCCAGCCCATGGAAAAATTATCTTCCATGTACTGGTTCCTGATGTTGAAAAGGTCAGAGACCACTGTGGTACATCACTTTAAAACCTTGCATACCGGGGAGGCAAGATGGCAGAGAAGTAAATGGAAGCCACACTAATCTCCTCCCAGGACCAATCTGGAATGATGACTAAATTGTGGAGAAGTAGCCCAGAAGAAACAATAGTGAGAGAGGAGACTGATAACCTTGGACAGACAGAAGAATCATCTTTAAAACTAACTGACTGGTAAGGAGTATGGTGGAGACTTGAGAAGGCTGGAAAGGTACCCACAGGCAGCAGCACCACAGAGATAATTAAGCAACTGGTTGGTTCCCTCTGAAAAGTGTGGGGTCTAAACCCTAAGTTGGGATCCCCAGCCTGGAGCCCAAAAAATACATAGATAACAACTGGCAGTAAAAAGCCACAGGGTTGCTCTCTGTCAGAGATGGAAGGCTAGAGACTCAAAGAGCCATTCAAAGGGCCAATGCGCAAATTTTCATTTGCAGCCACTTACCTGGAGCTCTGGCCAAGGCTGAGGCAGAGTGGGCTAAGAACCTGAGGAGAGACTGGAGACAGAGGCTTTGGGGAAAGAACTGAGAGAGTATCCCCTGGGATCCTGGTGCTGAGTCTTCCCCCATACAACAGTAACCACCCTGCTCAGGTAGACCACTGCCCTCTGAGCAGGAGAAACCTGATGGGAAAAAACAGCCTGGACCCCAGGACAGACTCTACCCCAACTCTCTGGTGCTTAAGCCTGACTACTGAATGCAGAGTGACTAGATTAATAACCAAAGGAGACAGCCACAGACAGTAGATCCCTAGCAAAGTGGAGGGGGATGGAGTGGACTAGAAACACTTGAGGAGAGACTGGGTACAGAGGCTTTGGGGAGAGAACTGAGAGAGTAGCCACTGAGATCCCAGTGCTGAGTCATTACCCCTACAGCAGCAGCCATCCTACTCAGGCAGACCACTCCCAACTGAACAGCAGCAGCAGCCTAAAGAGAAACAATAGCCCCCAAAACAGGAGGGATTCTGACCCAACCAAAGGGGTTTAAGCCTGACTGCTGAGTGCAAAGTGACCAGATTAACAACTGAAGGAGACAGCCATAGACAGTAGATCCCTGGCAACTCGGAACAGGCTGCCTAAGGTTAGACAGGGTCAACTTCTGACATCACCAGAGACGGATCCAGAAGAAAACAGTGGTAAATAGCAGAGGCTGCTGAGAGGAAATCCATTGTGGTGTCCATGATTTGTGATACTTTCTTTTCTGCATAGCTTTTTAACATTCATCTCTTGTCCATTAAGTTTATGCTATAAGTCACTAGATTTTATACTACAGTTTATTTCTCTCCTTTCTTATAATACTCTTAATCTATTTACAACCTTGTTAATACTGGTTCATTTGCTGTTGATAGTGGGATTAATGGGTGGGGCATGATTTTTGTTGATGTGGGTTTTTTCCCCTGGATTTTGTGGTTTTGTTCTGGCAGCACCTGTACAACAGCATACAAGACATGATGGGTGGTGTGACCCTCAGTCAACCAGCTGGAGAAAGGACCCATGAAAGAATGACCCAACAACAATCTATACCCAATGACATCCAGAGAGCCAACATAAATGACATAAGGGGCATCCCAAGAGCATCAAGTTTAGGAGATCAAGGAGATGGCACCACTGAATCTCACAAGTCTTCTACCATAGAAGTTCACACCACAAACTCAGGAAGTCAAAACAGATCATTTTAAGAAACAGAAGCAAACAAGAAGAGTATCATAAAAAAAAAAAAAAAAAGTGGAGAGACAAAGAAACAACTCCCAAATGAAAGGAAAGGCAGAATCCTAAAACAAAAAAAAACAAAACAAAACAAAACAAACAAAACAAAACAAAACGAAAACAAAAAAATACCCTAAATGAAATAAGGCAAGTCAACTATTAGATATCAAGTTTAAGAAAACTCTATGAGCTCAGTGATAATTACCAAAAACTACTGGGAAGCTACAAGGGACTTAATGAAAATTACACACACATGAAAAACAATATAAATAATCAAGAAGAGCCAAGAGGAAATAAATAATATAATTTCTTAATTGAAGAGCACAGTAGAAGGAATCAAAAGCAGGCTAGATGAAGCAGAGGATCCAATCAGTGAGCTGGAGAACAAGAACTCATAGAAAGAGCAAGAAAAGGAAAAAAGACTCAAAGAGAATGAACGGGGATTAAGAGAAAAGCAGGCCATCATGAAATTTAATATATCTGTATAATAGGGGTACCAGAAGGAGAAGAAGAGGAGCAAGGGACACAAACATTTTTGAAAAAGTAATGATGGAAATCTTCTCTAATTTGAAAAAACAAAAAGTCACACAGATCCAGGAAGCAGAGAGAGTCCAAATCAAGAGGAACTTAAAGAAGCCCACCGCAAGACACATCATAATTAAAATGGCAAAATTCAAAGACAAAGAGAGAATCTTAAAGGAACCAAGGCAGAAACAGGAAATAACATACAAGGAAGCACGGAAAGCCTAGCAGCTGACTTCTCAACATAAACACTACCTTCTTGCCAGAAGGGAATGGCAAGAAGTATTCCAAATAACAAAAAACAAAGGCCTGCAACCAAGGTAACTCTACTCAGCAAGGCTCTCAAGTAAAATAGAAGGCAAAATAAGGAGTTTTCCAACAACAGAAGGCTGAAGGAATACACCCTCACCAAACCAGCACTGCAAGATATGCTAAAGGGACTGCTTTAAAAAAAGGAAGAAAATCAGTGAGGGAGAGAGAAACACAAGCATGAAGGGAATAAAATGGCAATGAATAAGTACATATCAATAATAACCTTAAATATAAATGGATTAAATGTTCTAATAAAAAGATACAAGGTAACTGAATGGATAAGAAAAGATGACCCACACATATGCTGCCTACAAGAGACCCACCTCAGAACAACAGACTAATACAGACTGAAGTGAAGGGTTGGGGAAAAAAAAAAAAAAAAAGCACTGGAGTAGCAATACTTATATCAGACAAAATAAACTTGGAAACAAAGGCCACAAAAAGACCCAAGAAAGACACTTCATAATACTCAAGGGAAAAATCCATGAAGAAGACATAAATACCATAAACATATGCCCCCTCCAAACAGGAGCACCCAAATATATAAGGAAAATCTTGGAGGAATTCAAGAAAGATATAAAGAGCAACACACTTCTACTAGGGGATTTTAACACCCCACTTTCAAAAATGGATAGATCTTCTGAACAAAATATCAACAAGAATATTGTAGCATTGAACAATGCCCCAGATCAAATGGACTTAACTGATATGTATATAGAACCTTTCATTCCAAAGAAGCAAAATACACATTCTTTTCAAAGGCACATGGAACATTTACAAACACAGACCACATGATAGGACACAAAAAAAGCCTCAACACATTCAAGAACATTAAAATCACATCAAGCATTTTTTTAGACCACAAGAAGCAGAAACTAGTAACCAACCTCCAAAAAAAAATCAAATACACTCAAATTCATGGAAATTGAATAGCCTTCTATTAAACAATGAATGAATGGGTTAATAATGAGGTCAGAATAATCAAAAAGTTTCTGGAAACAAATGAAAATGAATACACAACAGTTCAAAATTATGGGACACAGTGAAGGCGGTCCTGATAGGGAAGTTCATAGTAATACAGGCTTACTTAAAAAACAGAAACATTTCAAACAAATGACTTAAAACTACATCTGCTAGAAGAGGGGGAGCAAAAACAAACAAAGCCAAGAGCAAGTAGAAGGAAGAAAATAACTAAGATCTGAGCAGAATTAAACAACATAGGGACTAAAAGAACAATCCAAAAGACTGACAAATCTGAAGCTGCTTCTTTGAAAAAAAAATTGACAAGCATTTATGCAGAATCATCAAGAAAAAAAGAGAGAGCACCCAAATAAAAAAATAAAAAAATAAAAAGAGGAGAAATTACATCTGATACAAAAGAAATAAAAAGGATCGTAAGAAATTGTTATGAACAAATATATGTCAAAAAATTTGAAAACCTGGGTAAAATAGGCAAGTTTCTAGAAAATAGGCAAGTTTCTAGAAAATAATTTTCCAAAACTGAATGAAGAAGAAGCAGAAATCCTGAACAAACCAATAACAGCTGGTAATATTAAAGCAGTAATCAAAAAACTCTTGGCACACAAAATCCCTGGACTGGACATATACGCAGGAGAATTTTACAAAATATTTAAGGAAGAGCTAACTCCTATTCCTCAAAAGTTATTACAAAAATCCAAGAATAGGGAAGACTCTGAAACTCTTTTTTATGAAGCCAGCATTATCCTAATCCCCAAACCAGGTAAAGACACAACAAAGAAATAAAACTTCAGGCCAATATTGCTGATGAACTTAGAAGCTAAAATCCTGAACAAAATATTGGCAAACCCATCCAGCAATATATTAAAAAGATCATACACCATGACCAAGTGGGATTCATCCCAGGGATACAAGGATGATATAATTCCTGCACATCAATAAAAGTAATACCTCACATAAACAAAAGAAAAATCAAAAATCATATAATATCAATGGGGGAAAACATTTAATAAGGTGCAACATACATTTATGATGTCAAAAAAACACTCAGCAAAGTGGGAGTAAAGGGAGCACATCTCAACATAATAAAGGCCTTATGTAGAAAACCTACAATCACCTTCATACTTAATGGGCAAAAACTTAAATCTTCCACACAAAAATCAGGAATAATACAAGGATGTCTGCTTTCACCACTTCTATTCAACATAGTATTGGGAGTCCTAGCCATGGAAATCAGACAAAAAAAAGAAATAAAAGGCATCTAAATTGTAAAATAAAGAAACAAAACTGGCATTGTTTGGAGATGACATGATAGTGTACATACAAAACTCTATAGACTCAACCAAAAAAAAAAAATACTCGACCTAATAAGTGAATGTGTCAAAACAGCAGGATACAAAGTCAATATTCAGAAATTGAAGGCATTTTTGTACACCAACAGTGAAATATCAGAAACAGAAATTAGGGAAAAATCCCACTTCATATAGCTACAAGAAAAATAAAGTACTTAGGAATAAACCTAACCAAGGAGGTAAAAGACCTCTACTCAGAAAACTATACAACACTGAAGAAAGAAATCTTAAGGAAGACACAAACAAATGGAAGCAGATAATGTGTTCATGGATTGGAATAATTAACATCATTAAAATGTCCATACTACCCAAAGTAATCTATAGATTCAATGCAATCCTTATTGAAATACCAATGACATAATTCATGGATATATAACAAACATTTCAAAAATTTATATGGAGCCATAAATGACCCAAATACCCTAAGAAATTTTCAGAAAGAAGAACAAAGTAGAAGGCATCATAATACCTGATACAAAACTATATTACAAGGCCACTTAACCAAAACAGTCTTGTACTGTCATAAGAAGAGAAACATAGATCAATGGAACAGAATAGAAAGCCTAGAAATAAACCATATCCTAGTCTTTATGGTAAATCAATATTTGAGAAAGGGGGCAGCAGCATAAAATGAAGTAAAAATAACCTCTTCAACATATGATTTCAGGACATCTAGACAGCTACATACAAAAAAATGAAACTCGACCACCAATTTACATCATATACAAAAATAAATTCAAGATGGATAAAAGATTTAAATATAAGTCATAATGCCATTAAAGTCCTGGAGGAGAACATACAGAGGAAAATCTCAGATATTCAAGCAACAGTATTTTCACTGATATGTCCCCTAGAGCAAGGGACATACAGGAAAGAATAAACAAATGGAACTTCATTAAAATTAAAAGCTTATGGACTTCCAGCCAAGATGGAGGCGTAGGCGGACACACTGTGCCTCCTCTCACAACCAAAATTAAGGACAACAAATATTTAGAAACAAGAAAACAACCAGAACTTATAGAAAATTGAACTGTACGGAAGTCCAACAACCATTCATCCGGACCGGTAAGAGGGGCAGAGTCGAGGTAGGAAAAAGTGGATGTGCGGACCCAGGAACGCAAGCAGCAGCGGCTGGCAGTTCCCAGGTGCACAGGCGGCAGCTGGTGGACCCCGGGCACAGGGGGACAACTGTGCAGACCCAGTGAGGCCGCACAAGGCGGCTGGCTGACCAGGTGGTCCCACATTCTCGCGTGCAGACAGTCCAGGCAGAGGGGAAGTGGCGGAAGGGACCGTATTCAGGACAGAGCAGAGCAGGCGTCATTGTTCCCTCTCAGACCCCGCCCCCACATACAGCGTCACAACCCAGCGACTGGGCTGCCCCACACTGGGGAGTGTCTGAGGCTCCACTCCTAACAATGTAATAGCCATGACCAGACTAAAACCAAACCAAAACAAAACAAAAAAAAAAAAAAAAAAAAAAACACCAAATGGCTCAAACCGGAGAAAAAATGAAAACCTCGGAGTCAATTCCTCTAAGCAACGAAGAGATAGCCAACCTATCAGATGCACAGTTCAAAGCACTGGTCATCAAAATGCTCACAGAATTGGTTGATTTTGCTCACAAATTAGATGAGAAAATGCAGGCTACAATACGTGAAATGAAGGAAGATGCATGGGGAACTGATAGAGATGGAAGAAAAACTGGCACTCAAATCAATGGAGTGGACCAGAAGGAAGAAATTAACAACCAAACAGAAAACGAGGAAGAAACAAGAATTCAAAAAAATGAGGAGAGGCTTAGGAACCTCCAGGACATCGTTAAACGTCCCAACATCCGAATTATAGGGGTCCCAGAAGGGGAAGAAGAAGAGCAACAAGTGGAACACTTATTTCAACAAATAATAAAGGAGAACTTCCCCCATCTGGCAAAGGAAATAGACTACCAGGACGTCCAGGAAGCTCAGAGAGTCCCAAAGAAGTTGGACCCAAGGAGGAACACACCAAGGCACATCGTAATCACATTAGCCAAGATTCAAATGAAGGACAGAATTCTAGAGGCAGCAAGGGATAAGGGGACAGTCACCTACAAAGGAGTTCCCATCACACTGTCAGCTGATTTCTCAAAAGAGACCTTCCAGGCAAGAAGGGGCTGGAAAGAAATATTGAAATCTTGAAAAGCAGGGACCTACATCCAAAATTGCTCTATCCAGCAAAGCTGTCATTTAGAATGGAAGGGAAGATAAAGTGCTTCTCAGATAAGGTCAAGTTCAAGGAGTTCATCATCACCAAGCCCTTATTATATGAAATGTTAAAGGGACTTATCTAAGAAAAAGAAGATAAAATTATGACAGTGAAAAGACGACAAACTCGTAGCTATCAAGAACCACACCTAAAACGAAAGCAAACTAAGCAAACAGCTAGAACAGGAACAGAACCACAGAAATGGAGATCATATGGAGGGTTAGCAACAGGGGAGTGGGAGGAGGAGAGAGGGGGAAAAGGTACAGAGAATGAGTAGCATAGATAATGGGGAGAAAATAGACAGGGGGAGGGCAAGAATAGTATGGGAAATGTAGAAGCTAGAAAACTTATGACCCATGGACATGAACTAAAGGGGGGAATGTGGGTGGGAGAGGTTGGGTGGGGTGGAGGGGAATGATGGGGGAGAAATGGGACAACTGTAATAGCATAATCAATAAAATATATTTAAAAAAAAAAAAAGAACCCCACCTAAAACAAAAGCAAACTAAGCAAACAGCTAGAACAAGAACAGAACCACAGAAATGGAGATCATATGGAGGGTTAGCAACAGGGGCGTGGGAGGAAGAGAGGGGGGGAAAGGTACAGAGAATGAGTAGCATAGATAGTGGGTAGAAAATAGACAGGGGGAGGGCAAGAATAGTATGGGAAATGCAGAAGCTAAAGAACTTATGACACATGGACATGATCTAAAGGGGAAATGTGGGTGGGAGAGGGTGTGCAGGGTTGGGGGGAATGATGGGGGAGAAATGGGACAATTGTAATAGCATAATCAATAAAAGTTATTTAAAAAATTAAAAGCTTATGGGTGGCTAAAGAAAACAATGGCAAAATGAAAAGGTAACCAATCATATGGGAAAATATATTTTCAAATGATACCTTGGACATGGGTTTAACCTCCAAAATATATAAAGAACTCACACAACTACTGCAGGAAGACAACCCAATTAAAAAATGGGCAAAGACGCTTCTCCAAGGAGGACATACACAGGGCCCAAAGACACAGGAATAAATGCTCAACATCATTAGCCATTAGAAAGAAGCAAATTTCTTAAAATACGTTTTATTGATTACACCATTACAATTATCCCATTTTTCCTCCTTTATTCCCCTCTGCCCTGTAGCCCCTCCCACCATCATTCCCCCACTTTATTTCATTTTCATTTGACATACATATAAGGTGTTTGGCTTCTCCATTTCCCATACTATTCTTAACTTCCCCCTGTCTATATTTTTACCTACCTTTTATGCTTCTTATTCCCTGTACCTTTCCCCACTTACTCTCCCTTTCCCTTCCCCACTATTAGAACTCCATGTGAGCTCTATTTCTGTGATCCTGTTCCTGTTCTAGTTATTAGCTTAGATATTTTTGGGGTTTTTTTTTGGGGGGGTTGTTTGTTTTTTAGGTTTGGTTGTTGATAGTTGTGAGGTTGTTGTCATTTTACTCTTCTTATTTTTTATCTTCTTTTCCTTAGATAAGTCCCTTTAACATTTTATATAATAAGTGCTTGGTGATGATGAACTCCTTTAACTCGACCATATCTGGGAAGCACTTTATCTGCCCTTTCATTCTAAATGACAGCTTTTCTGGATAAGTAATCTTGGATGTAGGTCCTTCCCTTTCATGACTTGGAATACCTCTTTCCAGCCCCTTCTTGCTTATAAGGTTTCTTTTGAGAAATCAGCTGATAGTCTCATGGGAACTCCTTTGTAGGTAACTCTCTCCTTTTCTCTTGCTGTTTTTAAGATTCTCTCCCTATCTTTAATGTTGGGTAATGTAATTATGATGTGCTTTGGTGTGTTCCTCCTTGGGTCCAACTTCTTTGGGATTCTGAGTTTCCTGGACTTCCTGGAAGTCTATTTCCTTTGACAGATTAGGGAAATTCTCTTTCATTATGTTTTCAGATAAGTTTTCAATTTCTTGCTCTTCCTCTTCTCCTTCTGGCACCCCTATGATTTGAATGTTGGAAAGATTAAAGTTGTCCAGAGGTTCCTCACACTCCTGTTTTTATTTTCTTAAATACTTGCTTCTTCATTGTGTTCTGGTTGAATGTTTATTTCTTCCTTTTACTCTGAACTGTTGGTTTGAGTCCCAGTTTCCTTCCCATCACTGTTGTTTCCCTGTGCATTTTCCTTTAATCCACTTTTCATAGCCTTCACTTTTTCCTCTATTTTGCAGCCATGCTCAACCATTTCTGTGAGCATGCTGATTACCAGTGTTTTGAACTCTGCATCTGATAGGTTGGCTATTGCTTATTTGTATTTTTTTTCTAGCACTTTGATCTGTTCTTTCATTTGGGCCATTTTTTTTCCCAGCATACCTGTTAGGTAGTAAGGAGTGGAGCCTTAGGTATTTATATGGGTAGGGCAACCAAATTTGCTGCTTTTGGAGCAGTTTGTGAGATAGGGGTCAGAGAGGGAACAATGCTGCTTGCTTAGCTCTCTCAGCTAGCTTTCAGTCACTTCCCTCACTACATACAAGCAAATTGGGCCCTTGTGGCACTTAGTCCCAGATAGGTGGGTTTGTGCACATTCTAGGACCCTGTGGGTATCTCCAACAAACTTTCCTGTGAGTCTGGGAGTTTCTCCTGCTATGGCAACCCCCACACGATCTTGTAGTCAGAGGTTTTGAGGCTTTATTTCCTTGCATTGGAACCCTGGATTGTGTGGTCTGTCTCTCTCCCCAGTTGTTCCTCCAGGTTTATCTGCATGCAAATTAGTACCACCCACTCTATCAGCCACTGCCTTACCTCGTACTCCAGCCACCACCTTGTTGCGAGTCCCCTCCACCCTGGATGCCCATCTTTGCCCGTCCTACCAGTCTGCATGAATGGTTCTTCTTTAGTTCCTTGGTTGTCAGACTTTAATACAGTTTAATTTGAGGGTAGTAATGGTTTTTTTTTTTTTTTTTTTTTAAATTATGGTGCTGTCCTTCTTTGGTTGTGTAGGGAGGCAAAGTATATCTACCTATGCCTCCATCTTGGCCAGAAGTCCTAGAGAGAGGCAGATTAAAACCACAATGAGATACCACTTCATACTGGTCAGAATGGCCATCATAAACAAATCAACAAACAAGTGTTGGCAAGGTTGTAGGGAAAAAAGAACACTAGTACACTGTTGGTGGGAATGCAGACTGGCAAAGCCACTGTTAGACAGTATAAAATTTCCTTATAAAGCTAACAATTGAACTTCCTTTTGACCCAGGAATTACACTGCTGGGATTGTACCCTAAGAATCCCAAAACAGCAATTCTAAAGAACCTATGCACCCCAATGTTTATAGCAGCACAATTTGCAATAACCAAGTGCTGCAAGCAACCTAAGTGTCCATCAGTAAATCAGTGGATCAAAAAATGATGGTACATTTTCACAATGGAATACAACACAAGCAGAAAGAATTAAGGAGCTCTTATTCTTTCTGACACTGTGGATGGATCTGGAGAGCATTGTGTTAAGTGAAATAAGCCCAGCAAAAAGACAAATACCATATGATCTCACCTATAAGTGGAACCTACTCAACAAAAGAAACAAGCAAGCAAAATAGAACCAGAGACATAGAAATAAAGAACAAACTGACAGCAACCAGAGGGGAGATGGAAGGGGATAATGAGGGGAAATGTGGGAAGGGTCATCAAGGAACATGTATAAAGGACATATGGACAAAGACAAAGGACGTAGGTTTGAAAGTAGGAGGTGGGAATGGCTGGGGCTGGGGGGAGTGGTGGGGGAAAATGGAGACAACTGTGCTTCAACAATTAAAAAAAGAGTAAAAAATACCTTGCATACTGTTTGGTATATACATATATGAGAGAGAGAGAAAGAAAGAGAGATTGTGTGCTGAATTTTGAAATATTATATCCTACAAATAAGTAAGTGTCTTTATCAAGTGCATTTTAATTGAACCTACTACCATGCGATTTTAAATTTTGTCATATATAAACAGCCACTGTTTTAGTCTAATGCATTTGCAAATGTATCTTTGGATAGGTTCATGAAAAGGACTCTGACTTACTCTAAATTTCATGTATCTAGGCAAATCATATCTTTAAAGTTAAAATTTATAATACCCTTAGAAATTACTGGCTTCATGGAAATACTAGCAAATAATCAAGAAAAAAAATTGGTTATATGTGACCAAATGAACTAAAGATAATAATTATTTTTATCACTGTGTTCAAAACATTGCTAATTTCATTTCTTTTTGTTTTCCAGATATAAAAAAAACTTGCTGTCTCTCTAGAACAATTTGGTGTGTTTTACCCTCATGAGCAATATTGAAGCATTTATATTTTTCTCCCTACCAAATCCCTTTAGATTTCGGCAACTCTTAATGAGTATTTTCACAGCCATATGTTTGTTTGTATAAACTCAATAACAATCAGGTTTTTTCCCCTTTTTTTATAATAGCACCAGTTTCCAAATATGGTTTTATTAACCAAGTCTTTCTCTGGAATGTCATGATCAAATTAGTCATGTCTAGATTCTGGATGTCACCAGAATGCCTTAAGGAATTAAGACAGACTTTTAAAGCCAATAAGAGCCCCTTGAAGAAGTGGTCTTGTACCTGCTTTGCCATGTGGTCATGGTAGTCTTTGCAGGTAAGGAATGAAGGTTTCTTTCCTGAAAGTTGACAGAGAAGAAATTTGAAGACATTTTGTGGACCTTAAGAACTTAAAAAATCCACCCACACCTATAGGTATTGCAGGCAAAGCCATATGGTAATGGTGTGACTAGACTTCTGTGCCCTGAAGGGCTGGCTAAAGATCAATCTGTAGGTTCCTTTTGAAATTCCAGCAAAGTAGATTTGAAAGAGCCTGTGTGGTCAATTACTATTCTTGTTGTGTTCATGTAAATAATCAGGCCAAATTGTAACTGGACTTAGTGCAGTGTCTTTGATAAACGAGGGTGATTTCAGGGAGATAAATTGTATTTCAATGGAAATCACAATTTCTAATTATCATCTACAAACTAAATTGCATCTTAATTTTCCTAGTTTTCTTCCAAGCTAAATGTTTCGTTTTTTTTTTTTTCTTTCATCTTTTGACTTGGAATAAATAAGAATTGCAGATACAGCATCAGCCATACGGAATTTACCTACTATTCCACCTCTCTCTTTTTTGGGATTTTAAGGCCAATATCTGGTCCTAGTTTTCCTGGCTAACTTCCTTTCTAGGACCTATAGCCACCTTTTTTTTTTTTATTCTCATTTTTGGGCTATGACTCCTCAAATATCTCATATCCTTCATTCAGTGAAGCATCCAAGCTCTGGGAAAGTCCCTCCACAAATGGCCTCTGGCCACAACTCTCCTTTTTGGGCTGTCAGATCCCACCCTCTTCCTTTTAATGACCCATATCCAGGCCTACCAGTAGGGAAAACTCTACATCCCTAAGGAGCAAGAAGAGCCATAAGAAGATGAAATCTTTGTCCCTACTCTACAGAACCAGAACCAGGCCAGTTCATTAAGAATGGAATAATTTTAAAACCAGAGGGGGAATGAAAGGATAAAGCCAACACCATTTTCTACTGTGACACCATTTGACCAGCAGGCCTATGACCTTGTTAAATATGGCTGCAATTTTACTTACTCTTCTGAGCTTGTGTCCCCAGGACTGGAAAGCAAGAACATAATGTGACTAATCACCCGCACAGCCTCAGGCAAAAGATAACATTGGAGCAAATTGCAGCTTATAAAAAAACAACCAAAACTTCCTGTGTTTCAATGCCCCTAAGAGCCAGGGAACACGCAGCAGCACTCCCCAACCATTTTATATCCTAATCATAATCCAATAACAACTCAAAGACCTACATTTCACTGCTGTTGCATTTCTCCATGCCTAGCCCCTTTCACTCTTGGAAAGTGAATAAAAACTTTACTTTCTGTGTTTTCTTCTCTTTATGAATTCTTTTATAGCCAGCAACATTGACCACCCTAACAAATAAAGCAAAGAAGAAGGGTCATCTCCAGATTTGCTGATTCAGTAGACATGGGGTGGGAATTAAAAATTTACATTTTTCACAAGTTTTCCATGATTCTAACGCTGTGTTCAGGGACCATTGTTTGAGAATCACTAACTTACAAATTTTATACAATCTCAACACAAATCTCAACAAGGTTTTATAAAAAAGAAATTGACTAATTATACAGAAGTTATAAAAATTAAAAGAATATGGGATAGCCAAGTGATCTTTTAAAAAAGTAAGAAAATTACAGTACTTAGACTACTTTATTTCAAGATGTGTTATATAACTATAATATTATGCCATACTGGTATTTGTGTAAGTATGTAGGAATAGAAAATAGGTTCCAGACACAGATCAATGCATATAGGGTCAATTCATTTAGGATAAGCTTTGTATATGTAAGTCAATAGAGTAAAGAATAGTCTTTTCAGCAAAATTTACTAAAACAACTAGATAGACACATAGAAAAAAAAATAAACCTTAGTCATTAAATTCCACCATGAATTAAACTAGAAAATATCAGACATAAATACAAAAGAAAAAACTAGAAAAATTCTAGCAAATACAGAATATTTGAATGACATTGGCAAAAATTTCTTAGAGCATAATGAGAGAAAATCATAACAAAAACAATGTATAGAGTAGATTTCATTAAATGAAACCCTTTTCCTCTCAAAAGAGACAAGGAAAAAAAAACAATGACATGGGAAATGTCAATTGAAATATCTAATGAAATACTTTTATATAGAATAAATAAGTAACATCAATAATAAGATAGCAAAAAAAGTTTGAACAAGTCCTTCTGGAAAAAATCAGGCAAATGACCAATGTACATGAAAAAAAATGCTCAGAATTATTTATCATAGGGAATTTCAAATTAAAGTTACAGTGATGTGTATCACTACACCTTGATGAGAATAGTTAATCTAGGAAAGATTGTCAATACCAAGTGCTGATGAGGTTGTGGAGCAGCTGAAGCTCCTCACCCACTACTGCTGGGAATATAAAGGGAACAATGACTTTGAATTGCTTTTTTTAAGTTCTATAAAGTTAAAATTAAAAGTACACATACCATATGATACAACAATCCCATACTAGTGAAAAGAGAAATATATATAGTCCATCAGCCACAGAATAGATAAATGTGTCATATGTTTGCAAGGGAGTAGTACTCAGCAAGTAAAAGAAATAAACTACTGATACACTTATCATGGATATCAAAAATATGTTGAGCAAACAAGGCTAGACAGAAAAGAGTATCACATTCTATGAGACTTTTTAAAATATGAAACTCTAGGAAAACATTTAATTTGTGATGATAAAAAATAGATTAGTCATTGTCTGACTGTTGAAGATATGAGGAATCTTTTGACAGTGATAGAAATAATCTATACCTTGACTGAAGTAATAGTTATATGTTCATACACATTTGTCAAAACTGACTCTATTATATATTTCAAGTGGTTTTATTATATTATGGGTAAATTATATATAAATATAAGTAATCTCAAAGGACAATGTATAAGGAGGTATTTAGGATCACATAAATTGTATATGACATAAAGACTAAAGCATTTTGGGAGGCAAACTTTATTTTAAATGTTTTTAGAGGCCTAATTTTACTACTACATCTTAAGAAATCTAACTTCTAAAAACATATATTTTACTCTTTATAATTCTTAATATAAATCACTAACTATAGATTTTTGAGAAAATATGTTCTGGTTAGCAATTTATACAAGAAATAATATATATATGTGTGCAAAATTCAAGTTCCTTACACTCATAAGTATATCAACATTATGTCTTAATATTAAAGTATAAAATATTCCCCATCCATGTTTTGATACTATTTGAACTCCAGCAAATTATTCGATAACAATGGCTTTTTGTGACAAAAATTTTAGGAGTTTGCCTAACTTCTGTGCAGTAAGAATGCAATTGTCATCAATAATTATAATCTAAAGACAAAAGAAAACTGAGGAAAAGGCCAAGCTTTCTTTATTACAATGACAGCCTAATTTTTCTCGTAGTAAATGAAAATGATTGATGAATTTTAATTTCGCTTTAGCCCTTTAATTCTATGGTAAATAATTAATCTTTTGTGATGAAATGTAGTCACATTTAATAATTCTGTCATTGTCTTTCACCATAGCTCTGATTCTGTAGACCTTTGATCCTTATATTAGGTTTAGCAAACTTCCTTTGCGCAAACAAAGGAATGTGCAAACAGCCATCTTTCATCAGATGCAGATTAACTGGAATTAGCAAACTTTCAGAGAAAGGGCATCTAGGACTCTGTTTTCTGCAATGAACTTTCTGTGAATTATAGAAACATGCAATATATAAAATATGGGAAAATTTTCAATTTATGACTTCTTTAAAATTAAAGAACAGGAAAAAATGGTGTAGAAAGAGAAACTGAAACATTTTTAAGACCTGAAATGTAAAACTAGATGCCTGAATTTAAAAGTGAACAGAAATATTGAATGAGGTGAGAAGAGAGTGATACAGGGAAGATTTCCTGAGAAACAGCATCTTTCATGAGAAAATCACAGCCACACCGTGTTTTAATGGGGCCTTTGTAGTTTATAGAATTCTCCAGAATGAATTTTTAAAGGGAATTCACTGATGACTGAGAAAATATTGGTTTCCCTGAATTTCCTGGAAAGGGATTCCTTTGCAGTCTAATATTTTTTTAAAAAAATCATCAATTTAACTTTCTTATGGAGTGATGTCCTTCACCACTTTGATGTTTGGGGAAAAGCCTATGTTTTAAATTATTTGGGGGGTAAAAAAGAAGTCATTTTTCAACTTCCAACATCTTGGAGTTATCTAGTCTCAGAAAATATTAGTGTCACTACTGTGTAAGTATCATGGTGTCAATGTGTGTGCAGAGTTTGGCTCAACAGAAGAGAATGTGTAGCCTATAAAGGAACTGAACAGCTGAAGCTAGTAGGGCCTCTGCACCCATGGTATTTTTAGGTTCCATGAGCAACTCAAGGCATGGCAAAAATCAAGGTAGCAAGCCATCGGCCTTTGAGGAGATGATGCCTGTCCTCAGGCTGAATTGCTACATATGAGGCTGGTAATTAGGTACCTTGGAGCAGTCTCAACACCAGCATTTCAATCAAGATGTAGAAATGCCAGCCCTGGCTGGAGTAGCTCAGTGGATTGAGCACAGGCTGTGAACCGAAGGATCGCCAGTTCAGTTTCCAGTCAGGGCACATGCCTGGGTTGCAGGCCAGGTCCCCAGTAGGGGGCACCTCTCTATTTCTCTCCCTCTCTTTCTCACTCCCTTCCCCTCTCTCTAAAAATAATTTAAAAACCTTTAAAAAAAGATGTAGGAAGGTCAGAAGAAAGAACATCTTTATAAACTCTTCCCAGAATGTAGACCAGATCAATATAATGGGGTGAATCTCTATAATGGCATGGGGAGGGTGTTATCTTCAGAGGAGGAAGGGAATATGTGAGGAGTGATAGGAGAACTCAGCTTGCTCTTGGCCCTCTCTTTCTTGCACCATCAGGTGTTGTCTCTTTATTAGCTCATTTCCCGCAGCATACAATTTTTTAAAATTCTCTTAAACCTGTTTAGTCTTCCAGATAAAGCTGTATTTGCCTCCTCCCCTTTATAGCAAAATAAATAAATACAGGGTGGGGCAAAAGCAGATTTGTAGTGATTCATATGGAAAATAATACAATAAATAAATAATAATACAAGAACTCACTTATATACTCAATACTGTAAATGTACTTTGCCCCACCCTATACATTCATACATAAATGTATATAATTTTTTTTAATTCTCAAACTAAACTCAGTTTTTACTTTCCAGTTCTTCTCTCCCATTCTCTATCCTTTATTTCCTGTTAAGTAATAGAAATTTTATTTTAACCAGTTTCAAAGCTAAATATTTATTCTACAAAACCTTATTGACTACAGTCTTCATATACAATCTCAACTACGGAGAGAAATCAGATTTGGCCCACACTGACCTACCACACTAATGAGCTAAGGTACACTGCAGATTGTTTCCTGTACCTTTGTGGGTACAGTATGGGAGATGGTCAGTTCTGAGGAGAAACTTCAAAGCCATAAAACAGTAGATCTTGTTTCTATCATGATTCAAACACTCAAATTTTAAAATGATTCTTGCATATGCAGTCTATACCAAGTGAGATTTTATTAGGTGTTATAATGGAAGGGTAACTGTTAAAAAAAATTTAAATATCCTTATCAGTACATTTACAAGTGAACAAAATGATGCTTTGTAATACTTTGGAAAAGTGTTTACGAACAGAGATAAAATTAGCAAAATATTAGCAAAGATTAGCAAAATATTAAGAGGTGATGAATCTTGGTAATGGAAACAAAAGAATTCACTTTATTAAAATATTTTCTTGTATGTTTGAAAATTCCCATAATAAAAACTACAACAAAAATAATGCAAGAAAAAATAATGTACTAATTAACTGTTTTCTCCTTATATTCAGTATAAATATGATTTCAGATATATACTTAAGAATAAATAGCTGAATTTCCACTCAGCAGTTAGTAGTTTTAAAAGGAACACAAATGCCTATTTACATAAGAAATTGGGTTGGCCAAACATTACTCAATATGGTGTATATGCACTAAGAATAGAGATAAGGAAAACCAAATGCTTAACATGATGTAATTTTTTGAACTGAGTTTGATATTTTGTTTAGTTACAAAAGGATTTTGATATATTAAGTAAAACATTTCAAATGAAATTTAAATAATACATCATTGAACTTTCATTCAGCAACAGTAAGTACATAATACTTACAATTTTTCAAATGATCTATGAAAAATATTCATAAAACATATCTAGGGCTAAATCATGTCTTGGATAGTCACAGACTAGCCATTTATTGATACAATCATAAAGAGGGCAAGTTTACCATCATATTTTTATGATGCTCATGTAAATTCTGAATATAGTGTGAAAACAAATTAAATTCCCAGTATAAATTATTGTGTGAAATGAATTTCTGAGATAAGTATTATTCAATTATTTTTTACTCAAAGGATTAAAAAATTTTAAGCCTACATTTTATTTTATTATTTATATTTTATTACTTATGCTATTACAGTTGTCCTGATTTTTACCCATTTCCCCCCTCCATGTAGCACCTTCCCTCTCTCAGGCAATCCCCACACCATTGTTCATGTGCATGGGTCATGCTTATAAGTTCTTTGGCTAATCCATTTCCTATACTGTATTTTATATCCCCATGGCTATTCTGTAACTACCTATTGGTACTTCTAAATCTTCTCATCTCTTCATCCATTCCCCACTCTCCCCTCCCATCTGGCAACCATTCAAATGCTCTCTCTTCATATCCATTATTCTGTCTCTGTTCTTCTTGTTTGCTTAGTTTGTTTTTTAGATTCAATTGTTGATCGATATGTATTTTTTCCAGTTTATTGTTCATAGTTTTGATCTCCTTTTCCTTAAAAAGTCCTTTTAACATTTCATATAATAATGGTTTGGTGATGATGCACTCCTTTCGATTTTTTCTTGTTTGGGAATCCCTTTATTGGCTCTTCAATTCTAAATGATAGCTGTGTTGGGCAGTGATGCAGACCCTGGCTCACAGGGTCCCCGTGGATGCAATGAACAAATTCACATAGACTGAAGAAGTCCTGTGGAGAAAAAGGGACGTCATGGTCACTCTCTGAGTGAGAGAGGGCCCCAACCCCTGCCTGGACAAGCTTTTATTGCTTTTCTGGGCACATTACATCCAGGATGGTCCTCAGTTACTATGCATAGGTTTGCTTTAGGTGGTTACCTTTTACAGATAACAAAGAAGAGAAAGTTGCTAATTACTACAAAGAAAAAGAATATTTGCAAATGTAAAGGGAAAAGTGGTTGAACTAATTACACTTGTCCTTGGGAGGTTTAGCACAGATTTTAGGAAGTTACTTCAAAGATATGCAGTAAACATTTACTGCCTCAATTCAGGGTGAGGGAGTTTTAGCAAAAAGCAAGTCTCAAAGCAGCCTAGGCACAATACAAGCTTGATTCCCCACCAGAAAACCTATCTGTGGGTTTGCCTTCCTGCATGCAGACCTCGCTCCCTGTTGGTTTTCTGAATCAGGGGGCTGGTCTATATTCACCATACCATGCGGACAGGTTCCCTATAGGGCAGAGTAGTCTTGGCTACAGGACTCTGCTTTTCATGACTTTGAATATTTCTTGTCAATGCCGTCTAGCCTGCAAAGTTTCCCTTGAGAAATCAGCTAACAGTCTAATGGGAACTCCCCTGTGGATAACTAGCTTCTTTTCTCTTGCTGCTTTTAAGATTCTCCCTTTACCTTTATCTCTAGCATTTTAATTATTATGTGTCTTGGAGTGGGCCTCTTTGCATCCATCCTGTTCCAGACTCTCTGTGCTTCCTGAACTTGCATGTATATTTCCTTCACCAAATTAGGAAAGTTTTCTTTCATTATTTTTTCAAGTAGATTTCCAATTTTTGGTCTTTCTCTTCCCCTTCTGGCACTCCTATGATGTGAATGTTGGACCTCTTGAAGTTGTCCCAGAGGTTGCTTATACTATCCTAATTTGTTTTGGATTATTTTTTCTTCATGTTGTTCTGGTTGGTTGTTTTTTGTTTGTTTGTTTTTTATGTCCCAAATCATTGATTTGATTCTCAGTTTCATCCACTTTACTGTTGTTTCCCTGTAAATTGTTCTTTATTTCAATTAGTGTAACTTTCATTTCTAACTGGATCTTTTTTATGCTGTTGAGGTCCTCACTAAGTTCTTTGAGCATCCTTATAACCAGTGTTTCGACCTCTGCATCTGAGAGACTGCTTATCTCCCCTTTCTTTAGCTCTTTTTCTGGAGTTTTGATCGGTTCTTTCATTTGGACAAGGTTTCTTCATTCCCTGATTTTGACAGCCAACTTGTGTATGTTTCTATGTATTAGGTAGGGTGCTTTGACTCTGTGTCTTGGTAATGCAGCCTAATACAGTGGCACAGCCTCCCCTATCACCCAATCTGGGTACATGAGGTGTGCCCTCTGTGTGGACTGAGTATACCCTCCTCTTGTAGTTACACCTTCATTGATGTTGGCAGGTCAATGGGAGGGATTTACTGAGGCCAGTCAGCTATAAAAATTGGCTGTGACCACTTGCCACCCTCCTCCACCCTCCATGGAGGATCAGCTGTGCAGGGGCAGGGCTGTGGTGGTGCTGCTATGTGGTCTGTAGCTGTCCATTGGGTGTGTTAGCCCCTGGGGTTTCCTGGTGGTGAAGGCCAAGATTAGCCCCCACCTGTGTTTTGCCTGGGGCCACCCTTTCTGAGTTATAAAGCAGTATGAGATGGTTGCAACTTGGGCTGGGCTTGGAGATTTCCAGGTGTAGCCATGCTGTGAATCTAAGCTGCTAGTTCTGGGTCTGGGGTTCACTGAAGCCAGCTGCTGCTTGTGTGAGGGGATTTAGGAAGTTGTGAAGCATAAGCCAAGACCATTTATATGGACAAGCAGCTTGAGCAGGCCCATAAGTTGGCTGGGACAGAGTCTCTGGGGATCCATCCCCAAAAGGATGTCAAACTGTGTAAGCCAGGTTGATGGAGTCTCAGATATGGCACCAGCCTGCCAACTCTGTGGAGAAGTGTAGGGTAAGTGGAGGCAGTATGGCTTCCTCACCCAGATGTCTGGGTAACTAAGGGAAGCAGTGTTCCCATAGCCTTGAATGGACCTGATAAGTAGTGTTCTAATAGCCTTGAGACTGGGTCCGATAATCTGTTCCCATAACATGAAGTGGACTCACATGCACAGAATGTTATGTTATGATGTTCTGGTATTTTTCTGGCTTTGTTCCCTTCTAGTACTTGAAAAGTAGAGGCTTTTCACTAGTTAGAGATACATGCAAGGGGGGAGGTGCCTTGATAGGTGCCATGCTGGGGAGCAAGGGCCACTACATGTGTCATACAGGGAGACATGCACCTTGTGGCATGCATGGTTTACCAACCCATGAATAAATCATGCCAGACATCTTATGTGAATATTTTTCATCTGCACAAATACCATGAACTTGCCTGGCCTTGAAGAGTTGAAACACAGGGAGAGTTTAGAAAAGGGACAATGCCCTCTGCTCACCTTGATGCCAAACACTTCAGTTTCTCCTGTATGCCATTGGTGACTTTTGAGCTTCTACCCCAGCACTGGAGCTCAGAAAGAGTGATTCTGATTAAGTTTCTGTGTGGTGTCTTGAAGAAGAACTTCTTGGTGCTCCAATAGTGTCTTCCATCAACAATCCCTCCTGGTTTTGCAACCAGATGTTGTGGGGATTTATCTTCCTGGCACTGGTACTGTGGGCTGCAGAGCCTGGTGCGGGGCTGGTACTCCTCACTCCCAAGATATTCCTCCCAAATTTTTATTCATCACACGTGGGTGTGGGACCAGCACATTCCCCATCTGTCCCCCTTCTACCAGTCTGGATGGATGTAGTTTCTTTAATACAGTAGTTGTCAGACTTCCATTCAACATGATTTATAATGGTTCCAAGTAATGGTTGTTCTATATTTTAGTTGTACTTTTGAAGTGGTTATGCGGAGGCGAGCCATGTCTGCCTGTGCCATCATCTTGACCAGAAGCATTAAAGGATTAATAGTAAGAGATGAACCTTGTTGTAGATTTACAATTTCTTATCATCCAAGCAACTTTTACTTTCCTGGAAATAAGGGCAATGTCCAATACCAATATAACACAAGCTATAAATATAGGTTTTAACTTTTTAGTATTCACATTAAAAAGCAAGTAAAAAGGCAAAATTAATTTTAATAATATAATTTACTTAATTCTATATACAAAAAATCCGATTCTGCATAAAATTAAATTACTGTGTCTTTTGTATTTATAGAACATCTCAGATTGAATGCTAAATTTTCATTGAAAAATACTTGATCTGGATTTATATTTTATAAAATTTATAGTTGAAAACTTAGATTCATATACTTAAGTTTTTCAAATGTTTGTAAAGTTTTCAATAACTTATAAATTTTGAAAGTTTTCAATAGAGTATCAATTTTCTTACATTTAACATGATTTTATTCACACCCATGTCTTGGTATGGGCAATAGATTATTCAGTAAAAACATACAGTAACAATTGTGTATAGGAATTGTATTTTGGAGGTGTTTGATCTCTCTACAAAGAAAAATTAGAAATTATTTTATCATAAAATCCCCCTAGAAGTCTTGTGTTTATTTAAATGAAATTATTAATTTAAATGAAATTAACAAATTAAAATTACAGGTCCTCAGCCTCATTAGTCATAATCCAAGCATTCAGTAGCTACCTAGAAGTAATAATTATCACACCAGACAGCTCAGGCCTCTGGTCTACCTAAGTACTTGAGACACTGGAAGTGAATATTATCTGATAGTCATTTATAATGTATGTTTTAAAAGAAAACATGAGGAAAATAAAAATAATTTTAAACTTTCCTCCCTCTCAGAAAACAGCAAGACAACTTTATTTATTTTCACCTTTATAGTATTAGTCACAGATAAAAAATAAGAGCTTTAAAATCTGTCTAGTACTCACCATTATACTTTTAAATATTGTATTATCATTTTGAGCATAAAATATTTGCTTCTCAGTAGTATTCCATTGTGTAAATGTACCACAGTCTCTTGATACAATCATTTACCACATGATCTCACCTATAAGTGGAATGTAATTAACAAAATAAACAAGCAAGTAAAATACAACCAGAGACACTGACATAAAAAACAATCTGACATTAAATAGACAGGAGGGGGAAGAGGGATAATAGGGAGTAAGAGAGGTCATCAAGGAACATGTATGAAGGACACATGGACAAAGCCAAAGGGGGTAGGTTCAAGGACAGGAGGTGGGAATGGGTGGGGTTGGGGTGTGGTGGGGTAAAAATGGAGACAATTGTATTTGAACAACAATAAATAAATAAATAGACTTCTGGCCAAGATGGAGGTGTAGGTAGATATAATTTGCCTCCTCATACAACCAAAAGAAGGACAACAACAAGTTTAAAAACAAAAAACAACTAAAACTTTCAGAAAATTGAACCATATGGAAGTCCTACAACCAAGGAGCTAAAGACACGTTCATCCAGACCAGCAGGAGGGGTGGAGGAGGGAAGCCTAGCAGAGAGGACTCCTGCAAGACACAACTGGAGGACTGGAGTGGGCAAGGAGGTGGCTTGCAGACTGAGCAAGGTGACGCTGGCAGAGTGGGTGACCCCACCCTTCCATGCAGATAAACCAGGAGGAACAACTGGGGAGTGAAACAGTCTGTGCAACCCAGGGTTCCAGAGTGGGGAAATAAAGCCTCAAAGCCTCTGGCTAAAAAAACCTGTGTGGGTTGTGACAGTGGGAGAAACTCCTAGACTCATAGGAGAGTTCACTGGAGAGACCCACAGGGGCCTAGAATGTACACAAGCCTACCCACCCAGGAATCAGCATGAGAAGGGCCCAGTTTGCTTGTGGGTAGCAGGGGAATTGAGTGAAAACCAGCCTAGAGCCCAGCAAGAGGCATTGTTTCTATTTGGACCACTCCACCATGTACAGTGCCACAATGCAGTGAGGTGGGTTGTCCCACCCTGTCAAATACCTAAGGTTCTGCCCCTTACTATATAACAGGCATGCTGAGACCAAAACAAAACAACAACAACAAAAAAATGGCCCAAATGAAAAAACAGATCAAAACTCCAGAAAAAATACAACTAAGCAATGAGGAGACAGACAACCCATCAGATGCAGAGTTCAAAACACTGGTAATCAGGATGCTCACAGAAATGGGTGAGCATGGTTGCAAAATAGAGGAAAAAGTGAAGGCTATGAAAAGTGGATTAAAGGAAAATGTACAGGGAATCAACAGTGATGGGAAGGAAACTGGGACTCAAACCAACATTTTGGAGCAAAAGGAAGAAATAAACATTCAACCAGAACACAATGAAGAAGGAAGTATTTTAAAAAATAAATAAAAACAGGAGAGGCTGAGGAACCTCTGGACAACTTTAAACATTCCAATATTCAAATCATAGGGGTGCCAGAAGGAGAAGAGGAAGAGCAAAAAAATGAAAACTTATTTGAAAACATAATAAAGGAAAACTTCCCTAATCTGTCAAAGGAAATAGATTTCCAGGAAGTCCAAGAAGCTCAGAGAGTCCCAAAGAAGTTGGACCCAAGGAAGCACACACCAAGGCACATCATCATTACATTTCCCAAGAAAAGATAAGGAGAGAATCTTCAAAACAGCAAAAGAAAAGGAGAAAGTTACCTACAAAGGAGTTTCCATAAGACTATCAGCTGATTTCTCAAAAGAAACCTTATAAGCAAGAAGGGGCTGGAAAGCGGTATTCCAAGTCATGAAAGGGAAGGACCTACATCCAAGATTACTGTATCCAGCAAAGCTATCATTTAGAATGGAAGGGCAGATAAAGTGCTTCCCAGATATGGTCAAGTTAAAGGAGTTCATCATCACCAAGCACTTATTATTTGAAATGTTAAAGGGACTTATCTAAAGAAATGAAGAAGATCAAAAACTGTGAACAGTAAAATGACAACATCACAACAACTGAAATAAAAAAATAAAAACAAACTAAGCAAACAACTAGAACAGGAACAGAATCACAGAAATGGAGATCACATGTAGAGTTATCAGCAGGGAGGGAGTGGGGGTGAGAATAATGGAAAAGGGACAGGGAATAAGAAACATAATTTGTAGGTACAAAATAGACAGGGGGAGGTTAAGAATAGTATAGAACATGTAGAAGCCAAAGAACTTATATGTATGACCCATAGACATGAACTAAGGGGGATGGGGAATGTGGGTGGGAGAGGTGTACAAGGTGAAGGGGAATAAAGGGGGGAATAGGACAACTATAATAGCATAATCAATAAAATAAATTTAGAATAAGCAAAATAAAATTAGAAGAATGTTAGTACAACTCTATAAATATTTAAATGGTAAATTTTGTGGTTAATTATATCTCAATAAAGCAGTTCTTAATAAGAGTATAAATAAATAAAATTTTGCTTCTGAGTAAACAAAGTTTATAGTTTGTATCTTAAAGATACAGAAGCATCCTAATAATAATTAGGTTGAATCTGTCCAGTTTCATTTCTGACCTCCTAGGAATGGGCTGTTTTCAGGCTATAAAAACTGATATGGAGCAAGTCTTAGCTGTGGTGTCTTGCTGAGTACAACCCCACTGGCTTGCAGACACATGTCTTACCAATCAAAATTCACCAGTCTTCCTCTGCAAGGGTTAGAACATGCAGTCTCTTGTCTGTACTGAACTCAGGATTATTTTTTGACATTCCTTATACCTTTTTTTCTAACTATCACTGTATGCAGCTTTACACTGAGGCTGTGAGCTGGGATACTTCAAACACTATTGAATTATAGGGATATAAAATGTTCTTTACCTGGCTGGTGTAGCTCAGTGGTTTGAGCGCGGGCCTGCGAACCAGAGGATCGCGGTTCGATTCCCAGTCAGGGCACATGCCTGGGTTGCAGGCCAGTTCCCAGCAGGGGACACATGAGAGGCAACCGTACATTGATATTTCTCTCCCTCTCCTTCTCTCCTACCCTTCCCCTCTAAAGGATAAATAAATAATAAAAAAGTTTTAAAAAAAATGTTCTTTAACTTGAATAATTTATTCTAGTGTGATTGTAAAAATTGAACAAATATAACCCATAGACTATACCCCACACTGTTCTAAGAATGTCACTTGTTTCACTTTATTCCATCCTCCCAAAATCCCCTGAAGAATTATTACTCTTTCTCACTTACAGGTGTGGTAGCCAAGCATAGACAGGCTGGTCACACAATGTCACATGGCAGAAAGTAGAGAAGCTGGTATTTGAATAGATGATTCTGGTCTCAGAGTACCTGCCCATCCACTCTTTTCTTTCCTTTTTGTAACAGTCCTTGGCCCAACCTCTGGACAGTCATGTCCTGAAGTCAACTTATTTCTTTGGAATAACATTTCACTTGCAGTTGCTGGTTCTAATATTCTAGGAAACATAAGCAGAGCAGACCCATATGGACCCTGTCTTAAGGCTGATATGGGTGCATGAAGCCAGGATAACTCTTAGCCCAGACTACATCACAAACAACATAGTTGCTCCACCCAGGGCTTTGCCATTCACCCTCTGAGCAGTACATTTGCTATCAAGGGATGCATAGGAAGAACTCTGGGTACTTGGAACTTCTTTCAGTAACTCTGGATTTAAGAGTTTTATTCCAACATAAAAATATAAGTAAAACTCTTCTGCCTCCTAACCACAATGTTCCTGTATCTGCAAGTATCTTGAACTTTACTCATATTGAAATTATCCTTTTAACCAATACCTTTTCTTCCTGTCATTGATAAATTTCCATTTGCCCTTCCTGTAATTAATTTATATTTTGATTTTTTTTAATTGGGTAATACTTATATAGATAAAAATACACCTCTTCCACCATTAATCCTATACCAGTTATTCATATTTTCCTGAATTGAGAGATTTGGGGTTTTTTACTTAATTTTAGATAGCAGAAAACAATTGATTTTTTTTTTTTTTTTTTTTTTTTTTTTTTTTTTTGCTCACGGTCCTGTCACTGATGTTTGGGTAAATATCTTTGAAAACATACTACTGATAAACTTATTTTTAACAGGTCTTTTCCAGCCCTTCACTTTAATATGCTCTTCTTTTATTTTTGACATTAATTTTTTAAAAAATATCAAAATAAGTCAATATTTTAAAAAATGCTATTTAAGTTAAATGACATTTCTGTGGCTACACTTTTGTCCATGAACCAAAGATTCTATTTTCTTTGTTTTTCTTTTTGACTACAATCCTTTCTACTTAGTTCAACTTCAGGGACACCATAAGTTATGGGTGTCTCTGATAGGAGTGACTGGTGGGTGGAAAGGCCAAAGGGGGAAGTGGACAGAGATGTTACAGACTTACATATTCTGTGTGGGTCTATGAGCATGCTTCAGTTAAGTTTCCCACCCATCACCACCTTCTGAAATTATGGAAGCTCCCCAAATTTTACTCTGTCAAATTCAATAATTGATATGAATCTTGATTACCTATGTTCTCAGCAACATTTGACAAAGTGAATCATGCATTCCTGGGAAACCACTATATGAGAAAAGATATTTGCCAATGATACATCTGATAGGAGGTTTGTGGGAGACCCTTCTGCATGGCATGGGCCCAGCTCCCACTTGAAGATGCACAGGACCCACGCCCACAGATAGGTTCTCTGCGGGAAACAAGGTTTGCAATATACCTAAGCCGCTTTGACTCTTGCTTTTGCTGAAACTCCCTCACCCTGGATTGAGACAGCAAGTGCTTATTGTAACTTCCTAAAATCCATGCTAAACCTCGCAAGGACCAGTGTAACCGGTTCAACCACTTTTCTCTTTTCATTTGCTAATATCCTTCTTCTGTGATGTGATTAGAGGCATTGGATCCTTGGTTGTCTGTAAAAGATAACCACCTATAGCGAACCTGTGTATAGTGAGCGAGGACCATCATGTAATGGGACCAGAAATAAAATAAAGGCCTGTCATGGCAGAGGCCGAGGCTTTTGCTCCCCTTGAGAAAAAATACATGCTGTCCTTTTTCCTCCACCAGACTCGGTAGTCTGTGTGAACGTTTTATTTCATCCCTAATGATGTGGACACTGCTGGCCAGTGTCTGCATTAGAGGTTAATTTCCAAAATATATAAAGAACTCTTACAACTCTTCACCAGGAAGACAAAAAAAATCCAGATAAAAAATGGATAAAGGACCTGAATAGACAATTTTCCAAAGAGGACATACAAATGGCCAATGGACATGAAAAATGCTCAACATCACTATCAACAGAGAGATGTTAATTAAAACCACAATGAGATATCACCTCACACTTGCCAGAATGGCTATCATCAATAAATCAACAAACAACAAGTGTTGACAAGGATGTGAAGAAAAGGGGACCCTAGTTCACTGTTGGTGAGAATGCAGACTGGCACAGCCATTGTGGAAAACAGTATGGATATTCTGCAAAAATTTAAAAATTAAACTGCCTTTTGACCTAGAGATCTGGAAATATATCCTAAGAATATGAAACACCAATTCAAAGGAACATACACACCCCTATGTTCACAGCCCCATTACTTACAATAACTAAGATCTGGAAACAACCCAAGTGCCCATCAAGTACATGAATGGATAAAAAAATCTGTGGTACATTTACTCAATGGAATTCCATGTAGCTCTAAAAAAGAAGGAACTCATACCCTTTGCAACAGCATGGGTAGACCTGAAAAATATTATAAGCAAATTAAGCCAGTCATAGAAAGACAAATACCATATGATCTCACTCACAAATGGAATATAATGAACTAAACAAACTGATGAACAAAATAAAACCAGAGTCATGGAGACATGGAACAGACTGATGGATCTCAGAGGGGAGACAGGGGCGTGGGGTGGCGGGGACTGGAAGAGATTAGCCAAAGAACATATTTGTATATATGTATAACCCATAGATACAGCAATAATGGGATGGAGCCAGAGTATGGAGTGGGGGTGGGGGTGGAAGGGGCAGAGCCTAGGTGGGAGGGGGCAAGAGGAGAGGAAAACTGGGACATCTTTAATAGCACCAACAATAAAAAAAATTAAAAATAAATAAATAAAAATGTGATGACTCAGTTTACAGGACACCATTCTGTCATTTTTTTCTTACTTCTCCTGGTGACTCCTTTGCAAGTAAGTCCCCTTTGCTGTTTGTCATATTGACCTCCAGATGTTAGGTGCTCTAGGGCTCAGCCTTAAGGCCCTATTTAATCACGTTATTTTTTATTTTCCAGATGATTCCATACAACTGATGCTTTAAATTTCATCTATTCACAGGTGAAGCTCATGTTTATTTCTTTACCCATTACCTTGAAACTGGATTCCACTCTCAAATATCAAATTTTTAATGTCTCCACTTAAATGTTTCAAATTTAATATATCCAATATTAACTCTTGATTTTTCTCCTCAAACCTGTTTCTCCTATTTTCCTGTTGTTTGGTAAATAACAATTTACTCAGTTGTTCATGCCAAATGCCTTAGAATCACTTTTTACTTCAACCTTTTGTCTCCCATGCACCTCCAACTGTTTGTAAGATCCTGTCACCGTCGAGTTGATAATTATGTTAGCATAGGCTACCATAACAAAATATCCTAGATGTAGTGGCTTAAACAACATAAATTAATTTTCTCATAATTGTGGAGTTTGGAAAGCACATGATCAAAGTCCCAGTAAGGTAGGTTCCATTCTGAGCTTTCTGATCCTCTTTTCTTAGGATATTAATTTCATCAATGAAAGGGATGCACCTTCATTACTACATCAAAACTTAATTATTTCCAAAAAGCCCCATCTTCTAATACCACTGCATTGGGAATTATATCTTTAGAGTATGAATTTGGGGGGATACAATCATTCAATCCCTGATAATAAAATATAATAAATCTCACCACCACCATTGATTTTCGTGTAAATGTAATATATTTGTGTTGACAGCAGTGAAGGTCAGTTGGAAGGAGTGTTTATTGAGGTAGTTTATATGCAGTGAATGCACCTACAAGAATCAATGGAATGTGGGCAACCAGACAGTGTTTGTAATGGTGAGTAGTAGCCAGCATCCTGATAACTGTCTTAGTAGGAGCAGCATAGTAATATGATAAATGACATAGTAATATGACGTCATTACTAAGTTACTTGAAACCATTTTTTTTCTGGTCAGCAAGAGAAATTAATTTTCTATCATTTGTTTCTTGTTTTATGTAAAAGAATTTGAGGTGTTTGAATTTGATTATTGAGGTGCTAACAAGTCTGTAATTACAATGAGTTACTTCATTGTGCTTTTTGTCTTCATCTTCAGGTATTTTTAAGAGTAACTGAATGGTCATCTGAGTCAATAAATCTAACCACTCAGGCATGTTCATTTGGAGGCTAGGCGGGCAAAGGGGCGCAAGATAGCAAGCCATTACGAATAACTCCAACATTGTTGGCATAAAAAATTGAGTGGATAAATGTGCATTTACTGGAATTGGAACAGTGAGAGGACACAGAAAGTCATGTTATGAGAAAAGTCTGTCCAGAAGCCACTAAGACTGTTGTGAGAGTTTAATAAGATAGTGCTTGCAGTGCTCTCTTCGGCAGCACATATACTAAAATTGGAACGATACAGAGAAGATTAGCATGGCCCCTGCGCAAGGATGACACGCAAATTCGTGAAGCGTTCCATGTTTTTTTAGCAACAGGGGCATGGGAGGAGGAGAGAGGGGGAAAAGGTACAGAGAATGAGTAGCATAGATAGTGGGTAGAAAATAGACAGGGGGAGGGCAAGAATAGTATGGGAAATGCAGAAGCTAAAGAACTTATGACACATGGACATGAACTAAAGGGGGGAATGTGGGTGGGAGAGGGTGTGCAGGGTTGGGGGGAATGATGGGGGAGAAATGGGACAACTGTAATAGCATAATCAATAAAATATATTTAAAAAAAGATACCGCTTGCAAGGGATCCTAATAAAATGTATTTCACAACATCAATATTGATGATTATAATGATAATTGCTACCTAACAGTCATGGTATTCCAATTGAACAAATATTTGAGAACCACTCCTATTATGTTCAGATGCATATTAAACTACCAAAATGTTTCTATTTTTCTAGCCTATGTTTTGATCTTAAATATAAACGTTAGTGTTAATTTTTCTATATTCCATGGTATCTCACTTTTTGGCTCTTGCTCATTTAACCAAGATAAACATAGCCAAACATTTTCTTCCAAAATATATCCACAGTATATCCAATGGTTTTCCTGCAGACAGATTCTCAGATCACCAAGCAAAAACTAAAAGATATAATATAAACAAAAGCAACTCTATTTACAAAAATTCAATTTAAGTTTGAACAGAGGAAGAATGAGTCAACAACACTCACTATCAACAGATGTTGTTAGAGGTCACTGTGATGTTTTTAATGTGTCAGTTGTTGTTTTTTAATTTAGTGTACATAAGATTCACCTGGTAGGCTCACTAAAATGAAGATTCATAGGACCCAAAGAGAATATGATTTGATGAAGGGAATAAGTAATAGAAAATTCATTTTAATGTAATCATAAAATAATGATAAAGTATTTTTATACATCAATCGCACAGAGAAACTCCATCCTGTTGGTCATAGTGTTGAGCATATTTGTTATTTCTCTGCTTACTTTTGGTGATTATCACTTTTAACAAGATTAAGCATAGTGTATAGCTAATGCCACAGCTGTTTGAGGACCACCCCTTCCCTGAGTATTTGTGATTTCAGACTCTTCCTGCTGTTACTGCTTCCACTGACCTCTTTATTGTCCTGACGCTAAAGCAGCTGCCTTACATAGAAAATAGCAGAAATGTTTGTAATTAGACAAATCTGATGATTGGCTATTTTGAAAACATTTCAGAAACTGTTTACGAGGGTAGATGTACAGACTTAACTTTGATGTTATGGGGTATGTTCAAGGACTGAATGCCAGAGCTAAGTATTACATAATGGCTTAAAATTTCCTGCTGTGTCATTCAGCTATGTCCTCCTTGCAGGAGCTCTTATGGGGAAAAAGGAAATGTCACAACCTCAGTTTCCATTTCTCCTATGTTTTATTGGTGGAGTCTACAGGTATCAGAATTACAAATTTAGGGTTGTATGAGAAGCACATTAGCTTTGGAAACCACAAGCTTTGGACGAATCCTAACAGAACATGTTTCTCAACTGTGATGTGGGAACTTACTAACCCAGAAGAAACAACTTTTGAAAAATTAAAAATAATGAACAAACTATTAATTGATGATAAAGCAAACTTTGCAAATAATTTATTGTTAGCGAAGTAGAAGAGCTTCTAAACATATTAATTAGGCCTGATTAATTTTATTTTTATTTTGTTTCTTGGCTTCTCATATATCTGTATAGTTCAGTGGTTATTTCCAAGGCTAACTAAACATTTAGATAAAAGATTATTATAGGAACAGGGATGAAATGTTCTTGAGTAAGTGGGTAGATAATAGAGATAAATATATATTTAATATACAAACATAAATGTGTGTAAATATATAGGTATAAATATAGATGGATAAATATATATGTGATTATATCATATGTATAAATCATAGAACTATATAGATAGTTCTATAGAACTATCATAGAACTATTTATATAATTCTATGATCTTGAAGAAATATACAAAATAGATTTATATATCATATGTATAAATCATAGAACTATATAGATAGTTCTATAGAACTACCATAGAACTATTTATATAATTCTATGATCTTGAAGAAATATACAAAATAGCATGCCTAAAATTCTCACTCTGGTTCCTGAAATACAGCTGTATTAGCCATTTTTATTAAATTAATAAGAAACAAATAAAGAACAGACTTCTACATAAGCCAAAAATAGAATATATTGTTCATAGTGTTAGTAGTGTCTGGAGGAGTATAAGACATTATAATATGTGCACTGTAAATAACCTGAAAACTAAGGTAAAAACAACTCTACTCTTTTCCTGAGTGTAATACTATATTTTGATATATTGTGTGATGTTTGTTAATATTTAAATACTTCTTGAAAATGGATTTGTTCTATAGCTTCTTTGGGACCATAATACACAGCTAATCAAAGTAGAGTTCTGAGTAAAATGGTCTTACTGTGATTCTTAGTAATATAATACCCACTTTCTTTTCCTTATTTGGAAAATGTGGGAATTCTTGTGCCATGAGCATTTGCAATCATTTTAAGAATACTAGGAAAGAAGTTAATAACTCTTTGTTTTTCTGCTTTTTTGAAGACATTTGAAATGTGTGACATGATGATGTGACTACATGCATGTAGATATCTTGTAAAGGAACTCCAAGTCCCTGTCCTGTTCATTATTTCAGTGCCCATGTACATGGTTGACATTCAGTAAATAATTGATGAATGAGTTAAATTCTCTAATTATCAGGCTATTTTATTGCCCTTCTCTACCAAAATACATCTATGATTTGCCCTTCTCTACCAAAATATGTCTACTCTTAATCTGATCCTTTAGAGTACATCTACTCTAACTGCTCAGAATATAATCATGCACCATTTAACAGCTGGGATACATTCTGAGAAATGCATGGTTAGGCAATTTTATTGTGTGAACATCTTAATACTTGCACGAACCTACCACTGTAATTGTATGTGCTATACTTTTATAGGACAGGCCACACAGTAAGTTTGTTCATACCAGCATCACCACAAACATGCAATGCATTCTGTTACCACATTACCATAGGTTATACATCACTAGGTAAGAGAAATTTTCCAGTTCCATTATAATCTTACAGGATTGCCATTCTAATATACATGGTTAGTCATTGAGAGAAATGCTGTTATGGGGTTCATGACAATTTATGAATGAAAGAAACACACAGATTCTAGTCATCCTAAGGTTAATGTTCTAGCAAGGGACAGGATAGGGTTTAGATGGAGAGAATAACAAATTACATGTTCTGATAGAAAGTGATCAATATTAATGGAAGAAAGTAGAATTAGAAAGGTTGGGAGTCAAAGTATCAGCCTGGGGAAGGGAGAGCAAGATTACACTTTGATAAAGGATTAGCATACATGTTTTCTTTTTGAAAAGAGAAAATTTAAGCAAAGACTTGAAGGAGATAAAGAAATTAGCCATGAAATTACGTAGAAGAAAGGTATTCCAGTAAGAAGAATGAACACTATAAAATTCTAAGTGAAAAGATACCTGATGTTTCAGAAACAGTCAGAAGGCCAATGTGGTTAAAGCAGGGTGGGGTAGGAAATATCAGGATTCTGTTGGGTGTCATGTAGGGTCTTATAGATTTAGGACTAGTTCTTAAATTCCCCAGAACTCTACATTGTTTATCTATTGCTGTGGATGCTCTGTTGAGAATAGAAAAGCAAGAATAAAATCAGGGTGTGGAGTTCTGAGGCTAATGGAGTATTCCAGGTCACAGATGATGAGGCTCACATCTAGGCAGCAGCAGTGGAACTGGTAGGTCAGCATATTTGCCTTTGGCCACAATGCAGGAGATTTGATCAGACTAACTGTCCTGTCCAGAGTACTGTAAATGCTGATAAAATTACAACAGCCACAACCACCTTGTGAAGCATTAGAGAACAGCCAAGACATCTACAGCTGGAATGGCCAAGATGCTCACTAACAAGAACAGGCATTGAAGGCAGTCTTCCATCACTCACCATTTTCCTCATCTAGGTATTTGCTAATTTCTAAGGACACAGAAGTGGTGGGAGAGACAATAGCAATTTCACAGAATCAAAGAGACAGATGTTGAAATTTAGCTGTTCCAAGGCAGCCTGAATATGAGAAACGAGCCTGGAGTAAAGGTCATCAGAGAGGTGAGAGTATTACCTCCCAGGAAGATATTTGCTTTTTCTTGAGCTGGATGAGTTAGGGGAAATAGTGAGGGTGGGAGGCCACAAAATCAAGCAAAACTGCAGTGACAATTGTAGACAAATTGAAAGCATTGATTAAGCATAAGGCTGGGGATACCAACACTGAAGTAGAAGACAAAACTAAGAGGAGGAGTCATGAAAATGTTATGAAATTTCAGATAAGATCATCAAAATATGATTTTTAAGAGAAAGAGCAAAATAGAAATAGATTATCCTTTATCTGTATAAAAACCCAATTTGAAAAAGCTCCATCCCAAATGGGTCAAGTTGATTTTTTCCTATTCTAAATGTCTTCCAGATAAAAGAAACAATCTGTACATGAAGGTAATATTTTTCGCATCTCTGTAACATTTGTACACATTGGCCTCCATTCAGTAATTCAGTATCCAGCTCTTAGGAGACAGAATCAGCTGATAGAAAAACAAGAGAAAGAATACAGACCAGCAGCAGTTCCCTGGGTGATAAAAATTATTGATAAATATGTTCAAGAAAATAAACAACAAGATAGAAGTTTCTTACCAGATAATGACCATCTATTAAACAGAAACAAATGGAAATTATTAAGCTATAAATTAGAATAACTGAAATCAGAAACTGAACAATTTCAACAGCAGAACAGACAGAGTAGAGTGGGTTAGTAAGCTGAAAGATAGATTTGTAGAAAAGACCTAGAGCAAGGGACAAAAGAAAGAATAAACAAATGGGATCTCATCAAAATAAAAAGATTCTGCACAGCTAAAGAAAACAGTATTAAAATGAAAAGTGAACCAACTGTATGGGAAAACATATTTGCCAATGATACCTCAGAACAGGGTTTAATCTCCAAAATACATAAAGAACTCACACGACCTCACTCTAAGAAGATAAGCAACCCATTAAAAAAAATGGGCAAAGGACTTGAACAGACACTTCTCCAAGGAGAACATATAGAGGATCCAGAAACACAGGAAAAGATGCTCAGTATTGCTAGCTTTCAGAGACATGCAAATTAAAACCAAAATGAGATATCACTTCACACCGGTCAGAATGGCCATCATAAACAAAGCAACAAATCAGTGTTGGAGAGGTTGTGGAGATAGGGGAACCCTAGTGCACTGTTGGTGGGATTACAGACTGGTACAACCACTATGGAAAACAGTATGTAATTTTCTCAGAAAACTAAAATGAATCTGCTTTTTGACCTAGCAATTCCACTACTAGGATTATATCCTAAGAATCCAGAAACACCAATTCAAAAGAACCTATGCACCCCAATGTTCATAGCAGCACAATTTACAATAGCCAAGTGCTGGAAGCAATCTAGGTGCCCATCGGTAAATGAATGGATCAAGAAACTATGGTACATTTACACAATGGAATTCTATGCAGCAGAAAGAAAGAAGGAGCTCATACCCTTTGTGACAGCATGGAAGGAATTGGAGAGTATCATGCTAAGCGAAATAAGCCAGGCAGTGAAAGACAAATACCATATGATCTCACCTTTAACAGGAACCTAGTCAACAAAACAAACAAACAAGCAAAATATAACCAAAGACACTGAAATTGAGAACAGGCTGACAGTCACCAGAGGGGAGAGGGGAGGAAATTTCAGGGGGAAAGGGGAAGGGTTTAGAGCAACAAGTATAAAAGACACATGGACAAAAACTAGGGAGGATGGAAATGGGAGTGAGATGGGGAGAGCTGGGGCGGTGGGCTGGGGTGGGAGTAAAAGACAGAAAACTGTACAATAACAACAATTTAAATAAAAATAATAATAATAAATAAAAATAAAAACAGAAAGAAACTTTAAAAGAATAAAAGAAAGATGGTACAGAAGATAGAGAAATAACGTTGTGAATGACTTGAAGTGTGTGTAATTGAAGTTCCAGATAAAAAGGAGAGGTCCTGGAACAGGATATAATAGTTGAGAATTTTCAAAACTGACAAAAGATGCAAGTCAAAAGAAAAATTAACTGCAGGCCACAAGCAAATTAAATTAAAAGAAAAAATACATCTGCAGGTTAGCAGCATAGTAAAACTGCTAAAAGGCAAAAAAGGAAAATTTCGAAAGCACCCACGGGAAAATAGGCACATTGTCTTCAAAAGGAGCAACAATGGTCCTGAGAGCTGAATTATCAACAGAAATTATCTAAGTGGGAAGAAAATGAATTGACAACTTTAACAGGCTTAAGGGTTATCATTGCCAATCCAGAATCCTTTATTTAGCAAAAGCAGTCTCTGAAAATAAAGACCTTTAGATAAACAGAAGCTGGAAGATTTACTGGCAACCAATCTGCAAAGAAATAATCAATTATCAAGCAATAGAAAAATGCTAGAAATGTGGAATTGCTGAAATGGTCTAACAACAATGAAAATAGTGAACTTATAAGTAAATCTAAATGACTGCTTTTCTACAGAACAATACTTACAATGTCATGTGCTTAAAATATAAGTAGAATTAAAGGACATAATATTGATGATACTAAAATAGGAGAGGTTTAGTGGAATTCAAGCATCTATTGAAGAAGGCACTAGAGTAAAACAAAATAACACAGGTCGCTCTTCAAGTATTCTTTTTGTTGATCTTTAATTATATTTTATTCTTTGCTCATGACTTTGAATTATTTTAAACAAAACTTTTTTACTATTAAATATTCTTGTTACACTGTTTGTTTTAAATGTGTAATTTCAAGTTTATGTAAACACTGCTTTTTTCTTTCAGAAAAAGAAAATAATTTTAAAAAATTAAAAATGTGTTGCTTTAAAAAATAAATTTACACTTTATAGTAGTAAAACTGTAGAAAGGCAGTTTATGCCTAAATATTTTTGAGACTCTCAGATGGTCATTGGCAAATGCTCTTACTCATAGTAACAAAGAAGAGATACCTAAGGTGATTAGATATGTTTGATATTCTCAATACCATAATCACATAAAAGGTGTCCAAACCACATGCCTCGGAGCCCCTCCCTCTGAGCCAGATGCTGAGGAAGCTTTTTTTATGTTCGAAGCTGAATTTACAGCAACCTCAGAGTTTAGGCATTCCTAATTAAACTAAACCATTGTTTGTATATAAAGATAATATTGTGCTTTATAGTTTCTTTTTGAAAACTAGGAATGTGTCATAGTATATTTTCTTTTTTCAATTTTTATTTTAATTGTTGATCTTGTACAGTTTTCTGTCTTTTATTCTCACCCCAACCCACGACCCCAGCCCTCCCCACCTCCCTCCCATTTCCACCCCCCATAGTTTTTGTCCATGTGTCCTTTATACTTGTTCTTGTAGATCCTTCCCCTTTTCCCCTGAAATTCCCTCCCTTCTCCCCTCTGGTGACTTTCAGCCTGTTCTCAATTTCAATGTCTTTGGTTATAGTATGCTTCTTTGTTTGTTTTGTTGATTAGATTCCTGTTAAAGGTGAGATCATATGGTATTTGTCTTTCACTGCCTGGCTTATTTCACTTAGCATGATGCTCTCCAGTTCCATCCATGCTCTTGCAAAGGGTAGGAGCTCCTTCTTTCTTTCTGCTGCATAGAATTCCATTGTGTAAATGTACCACAGTTTTTTGATCCATTCGTTTACTGATGGGCACCTAGGTTGCTTCCAGCACTTGGCTATTGTAAATTGTGCTGCTATAAACATAGGGGTGCGTAGGTTCTTTTGGATTGGTGTTTCAGGGTTCTTAGGATATAGTCTTAGCAGTGGAATTGCTGGGTCAAAAGGTATACCCATTTTTAGTTTTTTTAGAAAATTCCATACTGTAGTAATGATGGAAAACTTTCCTAATTTGGTGAGAGAAAACGCCACATAAATCCAGGAAACACAGAGAGTCCCAATGAAGAGGAACCCAAACAGGCCCACTTCAAGACACATCATAATTAAAATGGCAAAATTACAAGACAAAGAGAGAATCTTAAAGGCAGCAAGGGAAAAAAAGGAAGTAACATACAAGGGAACCCCGATAAGGTTAGCAGCTGACTTTTCAATGGAAACGCTCCAAGCCAAAAGAGAATGGCAGGAAATATTGCAAGTAATGAGAACCAAAGTCTTGCAACCAAGACTACTTTACCCAGCAAGGCTTTCAATCAAGATAGAAGGCCAAATAAGGAACTTCCCAGACAAAAGAAGTCTAAAAGAATACACCTCTACCAAACCAATTCTGCAAGAGATACTAAAGGGACTGCTTTAAAGGAAGAAAGGAAAAGACAGAGAAAGAGAGAGAGGAACACAGGTACTAAAATGGCGATGAATAAATACCTATCAATAATAACCTTAAATGTAAATGGATTAAATGCTCCAATCAAAAGACATAGAATAGCTGAATGGATAAGAAAGCATGACCCACACATATGTTGCCTATAAGTATATTTTCTTTGTAAATATTTCTCTTGACTCTATGTCAAAGGGTAAAGAAATGTTCACTTTAAGTATAGTGACAGTTCAACTGGTTAAGACTTAGCAGACATTCCTCAACTAACATCCTATATAACCATTGATGATGCTTTGTTAGTATAAAACAATACTTTCAGGAAAGCAGCATTACTACTTATGAAATCTTTATTGTTTCCCCTGAAAGCCATTAAACTCTTCTACATTCTAGATCATTACCTCTTTAGGAAGGCAATCTACTATGAACCCTGAGAAGTTCTGAAGGTTCTATTTTTTAAATATTTTATTGTTGTTCAAGTACAGTTGTCTTCATTTACCTCCCACCACTCTCCCTCAAGCCATCCCCACCTCCCATCCCATGATTTCGCTTAACATAATGCTCTCCAGTTCCATCCAGGCTGTCGCAAAGGGTAGGAGCTCCTTCTTTCTTTCTGCTGCATAGAATTCCATTGTGTAAATGTACCATAGTTTCTTGATCCATTCATTTACTGATGGGCACCTAGGTTGCTTCCAGCACTTGGCTATTGTAAATTGTGCTGCTATGAACATTGGGGTGCATAGGTTCTTTTGAATTGGTGTTTCAGGATTCTTAGGGTATTGTCCCAGCAGTGGAATTTCCTGGTGAAAAGGAAGTTCCATTTTTAGTTTTCTGAGGAAATTCCATACTGCTTTCCACAGTGGCTGCACTCCACCAACAGTACACAAGGGTTCCCTTTTCTCCACATCTTCTCCAACACTTGTTTGTTGCTTTGTTTATGATGGCCATTCTGACCTGTGTGAAATGGTATTTCATTGTGGTTTTAATTTGCATCTCTCTGATGGGTAGTGATGCTGAGAATCTTTTCATATGTCTCTGGCCCCTCTATATGTCCTCCTTGGAGAAGTGTCCATTTAAGTCCTTTTTTTAATTGGTTGGTTTGTCTTCCTGGAGTGGAGTCATGTGAGTTCTTTGTATATTTTGGAGATAAAACTTTGTCCAAGGTACCATCAGCAAATACGTTTCCCCATCCGGTTGGTTCTCTTTTCATTTTAATGCTGTTTTCTTTAGCTATGCAGAAGCTTTTTGATTTGATGAGATCCAATTTGTTTACTGCTTCTTTTATGTCCCTTGTTCTAGGGGACATATAAGTGAAAACATTGTTGCATGGAAATTTTCCTGTCTATGTTTCCCTCTAGGACTTTTATGGTGTCACAAGTTATAGTTAAGTCTTATATCCACCTTGAATTTATTTTTGTGTATGGTGTAAGCTGGTGCTCAAGTTTCATTTTTTTGCATGTAGCTGTCTAGCTTTCCCAACACCATTTTTTGAAAAGCCTATTTTTACTCCATTTTATGCTGCTTCCTCCTTTGTCAAATATTAATTGACCATAGAGGCTTGGGCTTTTTCTGGTCTCTCTGTTCTGTTCCATTGGCATATGTGTCTGTTCTTATGGCAGTAGCAGGCTGTTTTGGTTACAGTGGCCTTGTAATATAGTTTTGTATCAGGTGCTATATCCATCATACTTTGTTCATCTTTCTCAAAATTGCTGCAGCTATTCAGGATTGTTTATAGTTCCATACAAGTTTTTGAAATGTTTGTTCTATATCTGTGATATATGTCATTGGTAGTTTAATAGGAATTGCATTGAATCTATAAATTTGTTTGGGCAGGATGGACATTTTCATGATGTTAATTCTTCCAATCCATGAGCATGGTACATGCTTACATTTGTTTGTGTCTTCCTTAATTTCTTTCTCCAGTGTTGTGTAGTTTTCTGAGTGTAGGTGTTTTATATCCTTGGTTAGATTGAAATGTCAACAATACTATTTTTAAAGCATGAAATCAACAAGCAAACATGTTTGAACATGAAAAGTTAGGGAATATTTTTTCTATGACTCCTTACTGAAACTGAGGATTAGTTCTCTGAAAAGATACTAACTAGGGAACCTGTCCTGCAACAATGGGACTAAAGGTTAGCAGCACATATATGTATCTGCAGAACTAACAGACATAGGGTTACTAAGGGAAAAAACATAAATATTATATTGAGAATGTAGAAAATGTACAACAAACAAAAATTAGGAATGGGAAAGATACTGAGAGGTGAAATGTGCCAACTGTTTCATGTCTAATAACTTAAAGACAAAGATGACACACCACATAATGCTAAAAACTCAGTTACGAGGTACAAGGATAGACCCTAAAAGAGATAATATTGTCTGCAATTGGATTATAAAGAAAAGGGATGGGAAGAATAATAAATGAGATAACTTTATAACTGATTGTAGTTCATAAAATAAAATAGAAACTTTATACTTTAAAGATGTTAAATTTAGTTCTAGAATATACTGTCTAGAGATATTATATATTATAATTATAATGTATTACAAAGATAGTATATATAGGTTTAATGATGCTGGTTACCTTAGATATAGGTGTCTGACCTATATAATTTTCTTTTTCTCTGAAGAAATTCTTGTAACATTTCCTACAAAGTCAAATGTACTGGCAACAAACTCTTTCACAATTTGTCTGAGAAAGTCTTTGTTTCCTTCCACTTTTGTATGACACTTTTTCAGGGTAAAGAATTCTAGCACAATAATTTTCTCTGAACACTTCAAATATTTCACTCCACTCTTTAGTCACATGAGTGCATACCAACAGCCCAGGTCTCTGTAGCTGCACACACATGCTCATGAATAGCATCTGCAATGGAAGTACACACTGCCAGCTATGGGCCCAGCAAATATATGTGTACCCACATTTGGCCTTGGCTCCAGCCTTCCCCACAGCACAGGTATCTGCAGCCAACCTCTGCCACTGCATAGGCATTTGCTGTTGACCTCCACCACTGGCTCCACCCACCACCGCCACCTGATCTAGTCTCTCACCACTAGGTCTTAGTGGCACAGCTGAGTCACCAACAAACATTGCAGTCACAGAGGATCCTCCCCAGATCTCACCACAGAAGACCATGCCATTATTAATATCATAGACCCCAGATGTCTTAACCATGGAGACACTATAACCCTTGGCCACACAGCTGCCATATGTTCCACACTTGGCGTTCCACACCACTAGACCCTGTGTGTCCCCACCTTTATGTAAAGGTATTTTCTTACCAAAGCCAGTCCCAAAAGTCTGGGAGAGGTCTTCAAATGTATCAACATCTATGTAACACTATAGGAATCAGGAAAATTAGGGAAATGTGACACCACCAAAGTAATACAATAAACTTCCAGTAACTGATCTGAAATAAATGGAGATTTATTAACTACTTGACAAATAATTAAAAATAACTGTTCTAAAAAAGCACAATGAGATACAAGAGAGCACAAATAAACAAGTATTAAAATATATAAAAAGATCCAAACAATTTTTGGAGCTGAAGAATACAGTGAATGAACAAACACATTAACTAGAGTATCAGCAACAGCCTCAATCAAACAGAAGAATCAAAAATTTTCAGAGGTCATTTGAAGGCATACACTTAGAGGAGGGTAAAGTAAGAATGAAAAGAAGTAAAGAAAACCTATGGACTTAACTACCAAAAGAAACAATATTCACATTATGGAAATTCCATAAGGAAAATAAAAACAGAATGGGATAGAAAATTATTAAGCAAATAATGGCTAAAAATATCCCAAATATAGAAAGAGATAAGGACATTCAGGGTTATGAAGCTCAAAGATCCTCATCAGGTTCAATTCAAGGAAGATAGATTATAATAAAGCTGTAAAAAATCAAAGACAGACTTCCCGCCAGGATGGAGGCGTGGGCGGACACACTGTTCCTCCTCTCACGGCCAAAATTGAGGACAACAAATGTCTGGGAACAGGAAAACAACCAGAACTTATAGAAGATTGAACTGTGCGGAAATCCAACGGCCATTCATCCGGACCAGTAGGAGGGGCAGATTCTCGGCGGGAGAAAGTGGAGGTGCAGACCTGGAACACAGGCAGCAGCGGCTGGCAGTTCCCGGGTGCACAGGGGGCAGCTGGTGGCCCCCGAGCACAGGGGGGCAGCTGTGCAGACCCAGTGAGGCCGCACAGGGCGGCTGGCTGACCGGGTGGTCCCACATTCGCACGCACAGATGGTCCAGGCAGAGGGGAAGTGGCAGAAGGGACTGAATCCAGGAGAGAGCAGAGCGGGCGCCATTGTTCCGTCTCAGACCCCGCCCCCACTTGCAGCGTCGCAGCCCAGCGGCTGGGCTGCCCCGCACTGGGGAGCGCCAGAGGCTCCACTCCTCACTACGTAACAGCACGGGTGCTCAGATAATCCAAGCGAGGGGGAAGCAGCGGAAAGGACCGGAGTCCAGGAGAGAGTGGAACAGACACAATTGTTCCCTCTTGGACCCTGCCCCCACCTATAGCGTCGCAGACCAGCGACTGGGCTGCCCCGCCCTGAGGAACACCTAAGGCTCCACCCTTCATACGTAATAGCCTCGACCAGACTAAAACCAAACCAAAACAAAACCCACCAAAAATGACTCGAACCGGAGAACAAATAAAAGCCCCAGAGCCAATTCCTCTAAACAGTGAAGAGATAGCCAACCTATCAGATGCACAGTTCAAAGCACTGGTCATCAAAATGATCACAGAATTGGTTGATTTTGCTCACAAATTAGATGAAAAAATGCAGGCTACAATACGTGAAATGAAGGAAGATGCCTAGGAAACCGATAGAGATGGAAGGAAAACTGGGACTCAAATCAATGGAGTGGACCAGAAGGAAGAAACTAACAACCAAACAGAAAACAAAGAAGAAACAAAGATTCAAAAAAATGAGGAGAGGCTTAGGAACCTCCGGGACATCGTTAAACGTCCCAACATCCGAATTATAGGGGTCCCAGAAGGGGAAGAAGAAGAACAACAAGTGGAACACTTATTTCAACAAATAATGAAGGAGAACTTCCCCAATCTGGCAAAGGAAATAGACTTCCAGGACGTCCGGGAAGCTCAGAGAATCCCAAAGAAGTTGGACCCAAGGAGGAACACACCAAGACACATCATAATTACATTAGCCAAGATTCAAAAGAAGCAGAGAATTCTAAAAGCAGCAAGGGATAAGGGGACAGTCACCTACAAAGGAGTTCCCATAAGACTGTCAGCTGATTTCTCAAAAGAGACCTTACAGGCAAGAAGGGGCTGGAAAGAAATATTTGAAATCTTGAAAAGCAGGGACCTACGCCAAAATTGCTCTATCCAGCAAAGCTGTCATTTAGAATGGATGGACAGATAAAGCGCTTCTCAGATAAGGTCAAGTTGAAGGAGTTCATCATCACCAAGCCCTTATTATATGAAATGTTAAAGGGACTTATCTAAGAAAAAGAAGATAAAAATATGACAGTAAAAAGACAGCAAACTCACAGCTATTAAGAACCCCACCTACAACAAAAGCAAACTAAGCAAACAGCTAGAACAGGAACAGAACCACAGAAATGGAGATCATATGGAGGGTTAGCAACAAGGGCATGGGAGGAGGAGAGAGGGGGAAAAGGTACAGAGAATGAGTAGCATAGATAGTGGGTAGAAAATAGACAGGGGGAGGGCAAGAATAGTGTTGGAAATGTAGAAGCTAAAGAACTTATGACACATGGACATGAACTAAAGGGGGGAATGCGGGTGGGAGAGGGTGTGCAGGGTGGAGGGGAATGATGGGGGAGAAATGGGACAACTGTAATAGCATAATCAATAAAATATATTAAAAAAAGGAAAAAAATCAAAGACAAAGAGAAAATCTTCAAGGCAGCAAGAGAAGAGAAATTCATCTCACATGAGAGAATGGCCATTTGACTATAAGCAGATTTTTCAGCAGAAATCTTACAGGCCAAAAAGAGTACTGAAAGAAAGAAAAACTGGCAACCAAATGTATTTTACCCTGCAAAGCTTTCTTCAGAATAGGAGAAATTCTAAAGGGAGTTCTTGAGAATAAAGAAAACAATGATAATTAGTAAAAGGAAATAACAAGAAAATATAAAACTTACTGGTAAGACAGATATATATAAAACTTAGAATATTCTAATCCTGTAACAATAGTGCTTAAATCTCTAATAACTTTAATATAAAAAGTAAGAAGACAAAGAATTAAAAAATAACTAAATCTACAATGGTTTTTAATGAATACACAGCATAAAAAAGACATAACCTCATATGGTTTTTGTCTTCCACTGCCTGGCTTACTTCACTTAACATGATGCTCTCAAGTTCCATCCATGCTGTTGCAAAGGGTAGGAGCTCCTTCTTTCTTTCTGCTGCATAGAATTTCATTGTGTAAATGTACCACAGTTTTTTGATCCATTCATTTACTGATGGGCATCTAGGTTGCTTCCAACACTTGGCTATTGTAAATTGTGCTGCTATAAACATAGGGGTACATAGGTTCTTTTGGATTGGTGTTTCAGGGTTCTTAGGATATAGTCCTAGCAGTGGAATTTCTGGGTCAAAAGGTATATCCATTTTTAGTTTTTTTAGAAAATTCCGTACTGTTTTCCATAGTGGTTGTGCCAGCCTGCACTCCCACCAGCAGTGCACTAGGGATCTCACCTTTAACAGGAAGCTAATCAACAAAACAAACAAACAAGCATAATATAACCAAACACACAGAAATTGAGAACAGGCTGAAAGTCACCAGAGGGAAGAGGGGAAGGAACAAGTATAAAGGACACATGGACAAAAACTATGGGGGGGGGTGGAAATGGGAGGGAGGAGGGGAGGGCTAGGGTGGTGGGTTCGGGTGAGAATAAAAGACAGAAAACTGTACAAGATCAACAATTAAAATAAAAATTTAAAAGAAAAAAGAAAAATAAATAAATAAAATCTTAAAAAAAAAAAGACATAACCTGTGAAATCCAAAACAAAATGAGAAGGGATAAAAGTGTTGAGCTCATATTTGAAAAGAAAATTGTTATCAACTTAACATAGACTGTTAACTATACGATTTAGAGTTTATGTAAGTTTCACTGTATGCACACTGAAAACTAAAAGTGCCCATCAGTAAATGAATGGATCAGAAAATCATGGTACATTTACACAATGGAATACTATGCAGCAGAAAGAAAGAAGGAGCATGTACCCTTTGTGACAGCATGGATGGAACTGGAAAGCATTATGCTAAGTGAAATAAGCCCGGCGGTGAAAGACAAATACCATATGATCTCTCCTTTAAGTGGAACCTAATCAACAAAGCAAACAAGCAAGCAAAATATAAACAGAGACATTGAAATTAAGAACAAACTGACAATAACCAGAGGGGATGTGGGAGGTGATAATGGGGGGAAGAAAAGGGAAGGGTTTTCAAGAACATATACGAAGGGCTCATGGACAAAACCAAGGGAGTTGGGAAGTGGAGATGGTTGAGGTAGAAGGGAGTAGGGGGGAAAGGGAGACAACTGTACTGAACAATAATATAAATAAATAAATAAATAAATAAATAAATAAATAAATAAAGCCATTTTGTCCTGAAAATAATAATAAAATAAAATATTGTTCAGATATCTGTTGTAGTCAAATTGATAATATACTGATTTAATGCAGTACCTATCAAAATTCCAATGCCATTTTTTCACAGAAATACAATTTTGGGTTGCCAGGAAAAAAATAGAGGACACTCAGTTAAATTTGAATGTGAGATAAACAATGGCTGTGGCTTATTTTTTAAGTATATGTATTTCCTGTGCAATATTTGGGACATACTTATACTAGGAAAGTATTCATTGTTTATTTGAAATTTAAAATCAATCAAAAACATTGTCTTTTTAATTGCTAAATCTGGCAATGTTAGGGAGGATACCTGAGTAATCTATAACAATGTTTAACCACAGGATGGGGCGTACTCATTGGTAAACATGAGAGAAGCTGGAGGAGCTCCTTTTCCTGTACCATTTTATGATTTCTGAATTTAAACCACGCAAATACTACTTATTAAAATAATATAACTAAATGTAAGCGAATACAAATAGAGAAAGCTCAATAATCCATATCAAGGAACTACTAAAAGCCATTAGCCATTTAATGAGATTTCATTTATATTCTGTTCATAGTGATACCAAGCTCCATTTATCAGACTGTAATTTGAAAGTATGTGTCCACAAATCAGGGAAAGTTGGAACATTCTGTGATTTTTCAAAGTATATATTTAAAGAATCCTAACTTACACTGGGTTTCTTATTGCTCCCATTTCAGCAGTAGAAAAAAACTATATATCATCTGAGATCTTGGATAGAGATTAAAAGTGTTATACAGTACTATATTTTATAATGATTTTTGAGTGTACAGTTTATTGGCATTAATTACATCCACAATGTTCCACTTTCTATTCCAAAAATTTTTATAATGCAAATGGAAACTCTGTAACTGTTAAGTAACAATTTATTTCCCCTGTCCTTGGCCTTGTTATTCTGTTAATTGACCACCTCTCTGCTCCTTAGGTAACCCCAAGCCAATTTTTGTTATAATAACTATTATTCTCTGATTAAACAGCCCACTTCCTATTTCAGTACATTTCCTTTATTTTATTTTTAAATTTTGATTACTGTATTAGCTCTTTTATTTTCCTAGATTAACTTTATTTTTTTTCAAATTTTATTTATTTTTATTTTTCAATATATTTTATTCATTATGCTATTACAGTTCTCCCATCATTCCCCTCCACCCCACATACCCCCTCCCACCCACATTCCCCCCCTTTAGTTCATGTCCATGTGTCATAAGTTCTTTAGCTTCTACATTTCCCATACTATTCTTGCCCTCCCCGTCTATTTTCTACCCACCATCTATGCTACTTGTTCTCCGTACCTTTTCCCCCTCTCTCCTCTTCCCACTCCCCTGTTGCTAACCCTCCATGTGATCTCCATTTCTGTGGTTCTGTCCTGTTCTAGTTGCTTGATTAGTTTGCTTTTGTTTTAGGTGTGGTTCTTAATAGCAGTGAGTTTGCTGTCTTTTCATTGTCATATTTTTATCTTCTTTTTCTTAGATAAATCCCTTGAACAATTCATAGAATAAGGGCTTGGTGATGATGAACTCCTTGAACTTGACCTTATCTGAGAAGCACTTTATCTTCCCTTCCATTCTAAATGACAGCTTCTCTGGGTAGAGCAATCTTGGATGTAGGTACTTGCCTTTCAAGACTTCAAATATTTCTTTCCAGCCCCTTCTTGCCTGGAAGGTCTCTTCTGAGAAATCAGCTGACAGTCTGATGGGAACTTCTTTGTAGGTGACTGTCCCCTTATCCCTTGCTGCTTCTAGAATTCTCTCCATTTGAATTTTGGTTAATATAATTATGATGTGCCTTGGTGTGCTCCTCCTTGGGTCGAACTTCTTTGGGACTCTCTGAGCTTCCTGGATTCCTGGTTGTCTATTTCCTTTGCCAGATTGGGGAAGTTCTCCTTTATTATTTGTTGAAATAAGTGTTCCACTTGTTGCTCTTCTTCCCCTTCTGGTGCCCCTATAATTCGGATGTTGGGACATTTAAAGATGTCCTGGAGGTTCCTAAGCCTCTCCTCATTTTTCTGAATTCTTATTTCTTCCTTGTTTTCTCTTTGGTTGTTTCTTTCTTCCTTCTGGTCCACTCCATCGATTTGAGTCCCAGTTTTCCTCCCATCTCTATTGGTTCCCTGTGCATTTTCCTTTATTTCACTTATTGTAGTCTTCATTTGTTCATCTAATTTGTGAGCAAAATCAACCAATTCTATGAGCATCCTGATCACTAGGGCTTTGAACTGTGCATCTGATAGATTGGCTATCTCTTCATCACTTAGAGGAATTGGCTTTGGAGATTTGATTTGTTCTCCGTTTTGAGCAATTTTTTTTGGGGGGGGGGTCTGGTCGTGGCTGTTATGTAGTGAGGGGTGGAGCCTTAGGTGTTCCCCGGAGTGGGGCAACCCAGTCTCTGGGTCTTGACGCTGTATGTGGGGACAGGGTCCAAGAAGGACCAATGGTGCTTGCCCCACTCTCTCTTGGATTCCAGTCCCTTCCACTGCTTCCCCTTCACCTGGATTATCTGCGAGCGAACATGGGACCACCTGGTCAGCCAGACACCTTGTGCGGCCTCACTGGGTCTGCACGATTGCCACCCTGTGCCCGGGTCCACTAGCCACTACCTGCATACCTGGGATCTACCAGTCGCTGCTGTCTGCCCACCTGGGTCTGCCAAACTCCACTTTTTCCTGCTGCAACTCTGCCCCTCTTACTTGTCTGGATGAATGGTTGTTGGACTTCTGTACAGTTCAATTTTCTATCAGTTCTGATTGTTTTCTTATATCTAAATCTTTGGTGTCCTTAATTTTTGTTGTGTGAGGAGGCATGGTGTGTCCACCTACACCTCCATCTTGACCAGAAGTCTAAATTTTATTTTAATTATTATGCTATTACACTTTCCCCAATATTTTCCCCACCTTTTGCCCCTTCCACTCAGCACCCCCCAGTCCTTCAGGCAATCTTGACACCATCGCTCAAAGTACTATACATTTTTTAATAGTACACCATTGCATATTCTTTTTAAAACATTTTGTTGTTCAAGTACAGTTTCCTGCCTTTTCCCCCCACCCTTTCCCACCACCCCAGTCCTCTCCACCTCCCTCCCCTTTTTCCATGCCCTCCCTGTTATTGTCCTTGTGTCCTTTATACTTGTTCCTGCAAACCCTTCGCCCTTTCCCCCCATAACCCCCTTCCCTCTCCCATCTGGTCACTGTCATCCTGTTCTCTATTTCAGTGTGTTTAGTGGTATTTTGCTTGCTTGTTCATTTTGTTGTTTAGATTCTTGTTAATGGTGAGATCATATGGTAATTGTCTTTCGCCACCTGGCTTATTTCACTTAGCATAATGCTTTCCAGTTCCATCCATGCTGTCACAAAGGGTAAGAGCTTCTTCTTTCTTTCTGCTGCATAGAATTCCAATGTGTAAATGTACCATAATTTTTCGATCCGTTTACTTTGAGTGCATTTACTGATGGGCACCTAGGTTGCTTCCAGCACTAGGCTCCTGTAAATTGTGCTGCTATGAACATTGGAGTGCATCGGTTCTTTTGGATTGGTGTTTCAGCGTTCTTAGGATATGATCCTAGCAGTGAAATTGCCTGGTCAATTTTTAGGTTTCTGAGAAAATTCCATACTGTTTTCCATAGTGGTTGTACCAGTCTGCAATTCCACCAACAGTGTACTAGGGTTCCCTTTTTTCTCCACAACCTCTCCAACACTTGTTTGTTGATTTGTTTCTGATGGCCATTCTGACTGATGTGAAGTGGTATTTCCTTGTGGTTTTAAGTTGCATCTCTCTGATAGCTAGCAATACTGAGCACCTTTTCAAATATCTCCAGACCCTCTGTATGTCCTCTTTGGAGAAGTATCTGTTCAAGTCCTTTACCCGTTATTTCATTGAGTTGCTTGTCTTCTTAGAATGAGGTCGTGTGAGTTCTTTATGTATTTTGGAGATTAAACCCTTGTCTGAGGTATCATTAGCAAATATTTTTTCCCATACAGTTGGCTCACTTTTCATTTTAATACTGTTTTCTTTAGCTGTGCAGAATATTTTTATTTTGATGAGATTCTATTTGTTTATTCTTTCCTTTATGTCCCTTGCTCTAGAGGACATATCAGTGAAAATATTGCTGTGTGGAATATCTGAGATTATCCTCCTTATGTTCTCCTCTAGGACTTTAATGGTGTCATGACTTATATTTAAATCTTTTATCCACCTTGAATTTATTTTTGTGTACGGTGGAAGTTGGTGTTCAAGTTTCTTTTTTCTTTTCTTTTTTCTTCTTCTTTTTTTTTTTTTTTTTTTTTTGCATTTAGCTGTCTAGCTCTCCCAATACCATTTGCTGAAGAGGCTATTTTATTCCATTATATGCTGCTGCCAACTTTGTCGAATATTAATTGATGATAGAGACTTGGGTTTATTTCTGGTCTCTCTGTCTTGTTCCATCAGTTTATGAGTCTGTTATTATACCAGTACCAGGCTGTTTTGATTACAGTGGCCTTGTAATACAGTTTGATATCCAGTATTATGATTTCTCCTACTTTGCTCTTCTTTCTCAAAATTGCTGCAGCTATTTGGGTCATATATGGTTCCATATAAATTTTTGAAATGTTTGTTCTATATCTGTGAAATATGCCATTGGTACTTTAATAGTTACTACATTAAATCTATAAATTGCTTTGGGTAATATAGATATTTTGATGATGTTAATTCTTTGGATCCGTGAACACAGTACATGTTTCCATTTGTTTGTGTCTTCCTTGATTTCTTTCTTCAGTCTTGTATAGTTTTCTGCATACAAGTCTTTTACTTCCTTAGTTAGGTTTATTCTTAGGTATTTTATTTTTCTTGTTGCTATATCAAATGGGTTTTTTCCCTGATTTCTGTTTCTGATATTTCATTGTTGGTATACAAAAATGCCTTTGATTTCTGAATATTGACTTTGTATCCTGCTTTTATGCCAAAATTCATTTATTAGGTCGAGCAGCTTTTTGGAGGAGTCTATAGGATTTTCTATGTACACTATCATGTCGTCTGCAAACAATGACAGTTTTGCTTCCTCCATTCCAATTTGAATGCCTTTTATTTCCCTTTCTTCTCTGATTGCTGTGTCTAGGACTTCAACACTATGTTGAACAGAAGTGGTGAACATGGACAACCTTGTGTTGGTCCTGATCTTAGTGGGAAAGTTTTAAGTTTTTGCCCATTGAGTATGATGTTGGCTGAAGGTCTCTCATAGATGACCTGTATTATGTTGAGGAATGCTCCCTCTATTCCCGCCTTGCTGAGTGTTTTTTCATAAATGTGTGCTCTACCTTATCTAATGCTTTTTCCACAACTAGTAATATGATCATGTGATTTTTTGTGCTTTTGTTTATGTAATGTATTACATTTTTTGATTTGTGAATATTGAATCATCCTTGCATCCCTGGGATGAATCCCACTTGGTCATGGTGTATGATCTTTTTAATGTAGTGCTGGATGCAGTTTGCCAGTATTTTGTTGAGGATTTTGGTGTCTATGTTCATTAGCAATATTGGCCTAAAGTTTTCTTTCTTTGTTGTGTTTTTCTCTGGTTTTAAGATTAGGATGATGCTGGCTTCTTAGAAAGAATTTGGGAGTCTTCCATCTTCCTGGATTTTTTAGAATAGGTAATCCAGACTATATTTGATGATTAAAAACTTAGGTCCTTACCAAATGAGCAAATGTAACATAAATTATTCAAGTGATGAAAAACATTTTTTAAATTAGTTTATCTTTAATTTTTTGGTTTTTCATTTTAAAAAGAATATTATGAAGTTAACACAATGAATACTTAATTCTTCCTCCCTTTCAAAACATTTTTATATTCTATTACTGTTGTCCCAATTTTCCCTCTTTGCCTTCCTTCACTCATTCCAAACCCCACTCCCACAGTCAATTCCCACACTGTTGCCCATTTCATGGATTATTCATACATGTTATTTGACCATTCCCTTTCCCTTCTTTCCACCATTTTCCCCCTCCATTCTGGTCACCGTCAATCTGTTTCATGTTTCCATGCCTATGGTGGAACTGGAGAATATTATGTTAAGTGAAATAAGCCAGTAGGTGAAATACAAACACCATATGATCTCACCTAGAAGAGGAACCTAATGAACAAAGTAAAGTAATGAATAATATAGAACCACAGTCATGAATAATTAACTTTTGACATGAATATCTTTATTGTATTACTTACTTTAAAGTTATTTTTTAGATAGGAAGGTATGATAAAAGTACAACCTAAAGCTCCTTAACCAGTAAAAGTATAGAATCAATATCTATCTCTTTCTCTTAAGATTTTATTTTTTTTAAGTATAAGTAAATGACTTGTTTTAGGGAATAGAGTAATATTAATTAAAAGAGACATTTTAAGCAGAAAATGTTTAAAGATATCAGTGCTGGGAACAATTGTAGGACAGCTGCTTTGGCCCAGTGGTTAGTTGGTTGGGGCATTGTACCATACACTTTAGAAGGTTTGATTCTTTATCAGACCACATAACTAGGCTGAAAGTTTGATCCTCAGTCATTGTGTGCATGGGAGGCAACTGATAAATGTTGCTCTTTCACATCAATATTTCTCTCTCTGTCTGTCTCTCTCTCTCTCTCTCTCTCTCTCTAAAATCAATAAACATACCCTTAGGTGAGGATTTCTAAAAAGGCATTAAAAAGTCTGTAAGGCAGACAAGGTAGAGTTTTTCATTGTTTGGCATTTTGAAAGTAGAGTTGATAAAAATGTCATAGACATAGTCCTAATTGACTGAGAGATGCCCAACTTCCAATCATATGCCAGCTGGCTCATGTATCCTTAGACTTTTTTGAAAAATGGACAAACACAGCACATACTGTAAGCAGCTGGATTAATCTAACAGCTCTTATTAGAACCCCCTTTACATCTGTTCTACAGAGACAGAAGACTGCAGGTTTATTGCAGTCTAATTAGAAGATATGTACACATTTATTCCTAATTGACAGGATTATGGAACAAAAATATAACTTTAAATTCCAAATGAGAGATTTTATTAAAAGTAAAAGTTCATAAATTTATCATTGTTTTCAATATATATTTTATTTTCAACTTTTGTTTGATTTTATTTTTCAAATAAAAGAAAAAGGCAACAGTATTTATGTATTGTTTGTTTTTTTTAAAGTAAACACAAGAGAAAAATACAATACATAATAGAAATTTCTATAAATGGGACACTTGAATTCTTAGTTTAGTATGCATTTTTTCTCTATCTGATATTATAATAAAAAACAGTTTTGGTCTTTCTTAAAACTTCTCAGTCTTAATCATGATGATGATATTTGCAATATTTCAAATGAGAACAATATGTTCTTCCCAAACATATTTATCAGTGGTATCCAGATGTTTGAACACAGTATGAGAGACAGCTCCAACAGCTTTTCCCAACAGTTAAGCATAATTCTGACTACTAACTAGCTCTCACAATCAATCTTCACCTCAGTTAGTTAAAGAAAGAGAAAAATCCACTTTTAGTGACATAGATGCCTGTCACTCAAAATTTTGATCAATGTTAAAAAGTGACAAACTACTGGCCAAGATGGAGGCGTAGGTGGACACACTGTGCCTCCTCTCACAACCAAAATTAAGGACAACAAAAATTTAGACCCAAAAAAACAACCAGAACAGATAGAAAATTGAACTGTATGGAAGTCCAACAACGATTCACCCAGACTGGTAAGAGGGGTGGAGTCGGCCGCTGGCAGAGAGGGATGGTGGTAGGAAAAAGCAGTAGCTAGTGGTCCAGGACACACAGGTGGCAGCTGGTACAGGTGGCGGTACCAGGTGCAGGGAGGTGACAAGCAGACCCAGCGAGGTACACAGGGCGGCTGACCACGGTCAAACATTCATGCACAGATAAACCAGGCAAAAATGGGCAGTGAGACAGACTGCGCAACCCAGGGCCCCAGCGCCAGGAAGTGAGGCCTAAAAGCACCAAGTGAAAACATTTGTGGGGGTTGAGGTGGTGGAAGGTACTCCCAGCGTAACATGAGAGTTTGTTGGAGAGGCCCACATGGTCCTGGGATGTACAAAAGCCCACCCAAGTGGAAATCAGCACCAGAAGGGAACAATTCACTTGGGGGAAAGGGGCAAAAGGGACTGGAATCCAAGAGAGTGCTGAGCAAGCGCTATCGTTCCCTCTTGGACCCCGCCCCCACATACAGCGTGAAAACCCAGCCACTGGGCTGCCCCACCCTGGGGAACACCTGAGGCTCCACAACTCACTATGTAACAGCCATTACCAGACCCCCCCCAAAAAAAAAATGGCTCAAACAGGAAAACAGATCAAAGTCCCAGAGCCAATTCATCTAAGCGACAAAGAGATAGCCAACCTATCAGATACACAGTTCAAAACACTGGTAATCAGGATGCTCACAGAATTGGTTGAATTTATTCGCAAATTAGATGAACAAATAAAGGCTACAATAAGTGAAATAAAGGAAAATGTACAGGAACTAATAGTGATGGGAAGGAAACTGGGACTCAAATCGATGGAGTGGACCAGAAGGAAGAAAGAAACAACCAAACAGAAAACAAAGAAGAAACAAGAATTCAAAAAAATGAGTAGAGGCTTAAGAACCTCCAGGACATCTTTATAAACATCCCAACATCCGAATTATAGGGGTACCAGAAGGGGAAGAAGAAGAGCAACAAGTGGAAAAGTTATTTGAAAAAATAATAAAGGAGAACTTCCCCAATCTGACATAGGAAATAGACTTCCAGGAAGTCCAGGAAGCCCAGAGAGTCCCAAAGAAGTTGGACCCAAGGGGGAACACATCAAGGCATATCATAATTACATTAACCAAGATTCAAATGAAAGAGAGAATTCTAGAAGCAGCAAGGGATAAGGGGACAGTCACCCTACAAAGAAGTTCCCATCAGACTGTCAGCTGATTTCTCAAAAGAGACGTTATAGGCAAGAAGGGGCTGGAAAGAAGTATTCCAAATCATGAAAGTCAAGGACCTACATCCAAGATTGCCCTACCCAGCAAAGCTGTCATTTAGAATGGAAGGGAAGGGAAGATAAAGTGCTTCTCAGATAAGGTCAAGTTAAAGGAGTTCATCATCACCAAATCCTTATTATAGGAAATGTTAAAGGGACTTATCTAAGAAAAAGAAGATTAAAAAAAAATGACAGTGAAAAGACAGCAAACTCACAGCTATTAACAACCACACCAAAAACAAAAGCAACCTAAGCAAACAACTAGAAGAGGAGCAGAAACAGAAATGGAGATCACATGGAGGGTTAGCAACAGGGGAGTGAGAGGAGGAGAGAGGGGGGGAAGGTACAGAGAACAAATAGCATAGATGGTGGGTAGAAAATAGACAGGGGGAGGGCAAGAATAATGTGGGAAATGTAGAAGCTAAAGAACTTATGACACATGGACATGAACTAAAGGGGGGAATGTGGGTGGGAGGGGGTGTTCAAGGTGGAGGGGAATGATGGGTAAAAAAATGGGACAACTATAATAGCATAATCAATAAAATATATTTAAAAAAGGGAAAAAGGTGACAAACTTTCTTAGAAGTAGACAAAAATACCTTTTAAAATATTTATGGAGTTCAAATGAGTTATGAAAACTAGTGTCTTGGTTGTAATTATACTAAAGTCAGAGGAAAATTCACAATAATTTTATTATAGTTGACAATTTCTTTTAATTTATCATAGTTGACACCTAAGGTTCCACCCCTTACTATGTAACAGCACACATAGACAAAAAATAAGGCCCAAATGAAATAACAGATCAAAGCACCAGAAAAAATACAACTAAGTCATGAAGAGATAACCAACCTATCAAATGAAGAGTTCAAAACATTGGTAAACAGGATGCTCACAGGAATGGTTGAATATGGTGCAAAATAGAGGAAAAAGTGAAGGTTATGAAAAGTAGAATAAAGAAAAATATACAGGGGATCAACAGCGAAGGGAAAGAAACTGGGATTCAAATCAACAGTTTGGAGCAAAAAGAAGAAATAGGCATTCAACCAGAACACAATGAAGAAACAAGAATTCAAAAAAAAAAAAAAACCAGGAGAGGCTTAGGAACCTCTGGGACAACTTTAAACATTCCAACATTTAAATCATAGGGCTGCCAGAAGGAGAAGAGGAAGAGCAAGAAATTGAAAACTTATTTGAAAACATATTGAAGCAGAACTGCCCTAATCTAGCAAAGAAAATAGACTTCCAGGAAGTCTGGGAGGCTCAGACATTCCCAAAGAGGCTGGATCCAAGGAAGCACACACCAGGGCACATCATCATTACATTATCCAAGATCAAATATAAGAAGTGAATCTTAAAAGCAGCAAGAGAAAAGGAGAGAGTTACCTACAAAGGAGTTCCCATAAGACTATCAACTGATTTCTCAAAAGAAACCTTACAAGCAAGATGGGGCTGGAAAGAAATATTCCAAGTCCTGAAAGGTAAGGACCTACATGCAAGATTACTGTATCTAGCAAAGCTACCATTTAGAATGGAAGGGTAGATAAGTGCTTCCCAGATGAGGTCAAGTTAAAGGAGTTCATCATCACGAAGCCCTTATTATATGAAATGTTAAAGGGACTTATCTAAGAAATAGAAGGAGATCAAAAATACAAACAGTAAAATTACAATGAACAACTATCAACAACCAAAATAACAAGAATAACAAAAATAAAACAAAATAATAATAATAACAAACTAAGCAAACAATAGAACAAGAACAGATGCACAGAAATAGAGATCTCATGGAGGGTTATCAGCGGGGGAGGGAGGGGGGAGAATTAATGAAAAGGTACAGGAAATAAGAAGAATAAATAGTAGGCAGAAAATTGACAGGGGGAGATTAAGAATCATATGGGAAATGAAGAAGCCAAACAATGTATATATATATATGACTCATGCACATGATGTGGGGGAATGATGGTAGGAGCAAGTTATAGGGCAGAGGGGAATAAAGGGGAGAAAAATATGAAAAAAGAAAAAAACATTATTATAGTTGATAATTTCTTTTAAATTCCACTATAACTTTATTATAGTAGAATTTCTTTTGATTCTGCATTTTCAATAACAGATTGTTTAATGTTAAAGGCTTTTCTTGTCAAAGGCATAAAAATGTAAAACAGAGTAGACATTATCTCATGAAGCAAACACCTAAGGTAAATAACCGGACATGTAACACATCATTATTTCCTTCTAAACATCAAAGATTAGGTTTGCTTGTGATTGTAAGTAATTGTAACTAGTTATGTACTTAGTACTATTAACGATTTGAGAAAATGCACATACTTAAGGTATACAGTGATCCCTCACCTGTCACAGGAGTTACATCCCAGAGACCCCCCGCGATAGGTGAAAATCCGCGAAGTAGCGGTGTTATATTTATTTTATTATTTACATATATTTTAAGGCTTTGTAAACCCTCCCACACTCCTATAAACTTTTCCCACTCTCTTATTAACCTTTCCCACACTCTTATAAACCCTTTATATGCTCATAAACACTTTCTACACTCTTAAACCTACGTAATTTTAACAACATATAAAATTCTATATAGGTACTCACCAGTGAAGTACATAGAATTCTATAATATAGCGAAAACTCTGCGATGCATAATTAGATATATATTTTTGAAAAAAAAACCACGATACAGTGAAGCCACAATAAGTGAACTGTGATATAGCAAGGGACAACTGTACTTTTAAAATAAACAAAGCAATAAATACTTTTATAGATGTGCTTACTAAGAGTTGAGGATTTAAGTAAGCAAAATCTCCAGCAGTATCTAAAAAAGATGACATATGACTTACAAGTTGCTTATATATTATATGACTGCATATTTTTCAACATTTCAAAATCAATCCATATAACCAACTATATTAGCAGGATATTCTCTTTATTCAGGGAAACCATGATGATGTAGGGAGGAATTAACAAAAAAACTACTAGAACTAAATAAGTGGATTAGCAAGGAGGATAGAGGAGGGTAAAAAGTAAGTCAATGTACTAGCTTTTTAATAGTAGCATTGAAAAATAAAATGTTACCATAATATGTTAAATATTTAAGGATGAATTTAATACAATATTTGTGAGCCCTGTTGCTGATCACAAAATAGTACTCAAAAAGCATGAAGGAACTAATGATATATAATCCAATATGGATGAACCTAAGTGAAAGACACAAATGATCAAATATTGTATGAATTGATTTATAGGAATTTCCTGCAAAAATTCTCTTTATTGATATTGACCATATCATTAGTTTCTCAGGGCAGATTTGGGTAAAACTGACTGCAAATAGGCATCAAGGAACATTTCGGGAAGACGGAAGTTTTCTACAAGTTTGGTATGGTCATACTTACCTGGGTATGTACATTTGACAGTCTCATACCACTATACACCTAAAATGGTATGAACAGAAAAAGAGACAAAATTTCTATGCTTTTATGACTTAGAAAACATAAATAGACAGAAGAAACAAATACTGCATCCAAGAAGATAGTTCACAACAATGTGGTAGGAATTTTACTTTTAACAGAACCGTCCTCCCACTGAAACAAAGTATAAACACCAAGGGGTCATTATGGAAGGGACAAAGGAGATTCAGTGAGTAAGTCTGACATACTGTGCTACTTTTTCCCTTGGAGAATTTGAAAATTCATTAGTTTTATGGTCAGAGATGCAAAGATCTCAGAATAAGGTAGGTTCTAAAAGGCAGGAGAGCTGAGAAGATATTTCAGCAGCTGTGTGGGACGTGAGATAAAATGGTAGTTCAGGAGTCCAGAGACACAGAAGGACAGAGGAAAAATCTGATGATCTGAGTCACTTTTCTCTTTTCATTAATTCTTTAATTCATCAATTTTTAAGCAGTGTAAGCTAAGAGGAAGAAAAGTCAAATAAAAAGTGATTGCCAACAGTCTTTTTTTTCCTTTGTTTAATCCCTTCTTACCTATCCTCCAACCCCCTCTCCTCTGACAGCTGTCAGTCTGTTCTCCATTCATGAGTCTGTCTCCACTTTGCTACTTTATTTTGTTCACTGTATTCTACATGTAAATGAAATCATATATACTTGCCTTCCTGTGACTGACTTATTTCAATCCTTAAAGAGGGGTGGGGAGAGGTAGAAAAGGGTGAAGGGGAGATAAATGGCAATGGAAGGAGACTTGACTTGGGGTGGTGAACATACAAAACAATATATCTGTGCACCTGAAACATATGTAATTTTATTAACCAATGTCACCCCAACAAATTCAATAAAATATAAGGTAAAAAAAGGTGATTGCCAAGAACTCGTGGTTAAAACAGAGAGACCGCCAATGACAGCAGTGTGGCGAAGTGATCATGCAGCTAATGGTGATAAATATGGAATGAATATATATATATATATATATATATATATATATATATATATATATATATATATATGTATGTATGTATATGAATTGTGCATTTGTAGCTGACTTGTTCTAGAGCGTTCAGCAACCTCTGTGGTGACTGAGAGAAGAAATGACAGTTAAAAATCAGCCTTAATTGTTCAAGTTGGATATCAGAGTTCAGGACCAGAAAAACAGCTGAATATTTGGTAGGGGGAATTCTAACATCCCAAATCTGAGTATAAAATCTGCCTAAAACCATAACTATCAAAAATCAGTGGTACACAAGGGAAGACACCATAAAATCAGACTGCTACTATAGAGGAATCTACCCTTGAAAGACATAGTTTGGTAATAATTGTGAGTTTGCTGCTTTTTAACTGAATGCACCTAACACTGTACCTAGTTCAGAAAGCAGACATCTGAATCTTTACAGGCCTGATAAGTCAAAGGGTGAAAGTAGGATTGCAGAACAGCTGGAAAGTAGCAGGGAAACCACAGAGAGAGTAAGCCCCCAAACATAAGTTTACTCACATCCATTGCTGACCATGAAATAAACACAGGCCTAATGAAGATCCCCCAGAGGATTGGGCTACAAAAACAGCAGTTGAGAGCCATAAAAACAGACTTGAGGTATGACAGCTGCAAGCTTAGAGGAGAGAGAAGGAAACAAAGTTTAAATTTGAGCCAAAACCTATGATAACTAAAACAATCACCAGAACACAACAGAATACAGAGTTGCTACAATATATGATCTATATCACTCTACAATGTCCAGTTTTCAACCCCAAATTATAAAGCCTGCAATATAAAAGGAAACACCAGATGTAGTACCTATACTTAGGGAAAATGCAGTCAATGGAGATTGTCTTTAAGTGGGCCTAGATGCAGATTTCAAAGCAGCTATTATGCAATACACATGTGTATGCATTCAAAAAATAAAAAAGAAATACAAAAAAGAATATAGAGAGTGGGACAAAAGTAGTTTCACAGTGGTGAGTATGCAAAACAGTTATTCTTATATTATTATTTTTTAATTATTGTAATATTTTCCATACAAAGAACTGTAAACATACTTTTGCCTCACCCTGTATATTATAAATGAATGGAAGGACAGCAAGACCTCACAGTTAAGTGAAATCTACTAAAAATTAAAATTTTAGAACTGAAAAAATAATAACTAAAAATTTAATAGATGAGATCAATGGCATGTTAGGGTGGCAAAAGAGAGACTTGGTGCTCTTAAAGATAGAAATTGGTTAGTATCAGAAATCTTTTATAAAAATTTAGAGCTATAATCTGAGACTTATTTCATACAGCTAATATTATCTGTATGAAATAAGTTAATTAGGGTTTTAGAATGAGAAGAGAAAGAAGCAAAGAAAGAATAAACTATTTGAAAAAATAATAGCAAGAGACTTTCTAAATATGTTATAAAAATAACTTACAGATACAGCCCTGGCTGGTGTAGCTCAGTGGATTGAGTGTGGGCCTGCAAACTAAAGGATTGCGGTTCGATTCCCAGTCAGGGCACATGCCTGGGTTGCAGGACAGTTCCCAGCGACAGTTCTTAGCAGGGGACACACGAAAAGCAACCATACATTGATATTTCTCTCCATCTCTCCTTCCCTTCCCCTCTAAAGATAAATAAAATCTTTAAAAAAAAATAATAACTTACAGATACAAAAAGCACAACAGACCCCAATCAAAATATAAACAACAACAAAAAATCACCTTCAAGATTTTTATAATCAAACTGCTTAAAGCCTAAAGATAATGACAAAATTTTGAAAAGAGCAAGAAAAGAAATGTCATGCTGCATACAAGGAAACAATTACCGCATAATGGTAACTATGGAGATAGATAACTTTAAAATGACAAAATTAAAGTTAAAAAAAAAAAAACAGCCAAGAGTTTCATATTCAATGAGCGTAAGCTTCATGGACAAAGTTTTAACAAGAATATTTTTGGGTAAATAAAAGCTAAAAGATTCTTAGCAACATATTTGCATTATAAGAAATGCTAAAGGAAGTTTTTCAAATGAACAGAAATTATGTCATATAGCACATTAATTTTATAGGAAAACTGAAAGTTATAAAAATCTGAATGTACGCTAATATAAAAATAAATACAATTGAAATTTTTCTTTGTTCTAACTATTTTTTGGGGTTTTTTTAGGATTTAATTTATTTTTAGAGAAAGGAAAAGGTAGGGAGAAAGAGAGGGAGAGAAACATCAATCAATTGTCTTTCATTCAACCCACAACTGGACACCTGGCCCACAAACCAGGCATGTGCCCTGACTGAGAATCAAACCAATGACCTTTTGGTTCACAGGCTGGCACTCAGTCCACTGAGCCACACCAGCCGGAACTCTAATTTTTATTAGTTTTTTGAAAGACATGTATAAAACAAAAATGTAGAATAATACATACAAGTATATATTTGTAAATATTGTACATATTATAAAAATAGTACTAAAGATGATATTCAGTAATAAAAACTGCTTTCAGGTTTGTTTTTTATCAGTAGTAATTTGATATTCATGCTAAATTTGTTTAAGAGTGACAAAAGCAAACAGAAATATGACAAATGAATAGGAAATGCCATCACTGAGTACAACCATATCAGATTTGATTAGAAAATGAAAAACCAATTACAGAATCATCACAAGAAACACATTTAGAATATTCTGTATTATTTTAGAAAAGGGGGCACTACAAATAAAAATAAATAAAATAAGTAAAACTGATGTGGACACTGGCTAGCAGTGTCTGCGTTATTATGAATGAGATAAAACATACACACGGACTACCCAGTCTGGTGGAGGAAAAAAGACAACAGCATGGCTTTTCTCTCAAGGGGAGCAAAAGCTGTGGCCTCCGCCATGACAGGCCTTTATTCTATATCTCTTTACATTACAAGATGGTCCTCATTCACTATGCCCCAGTTACAACAAAAGGAGCCAATGCCCCTAATCACATCACAGAAGAAGGATATTAGCAAATGAAAAGGCAAAAGTCGTTGAGCCCCTTACACTGGTCCCTGCAAGGTTTAGCACTTGCAGGGTGAGGGAGTTTTAGCAAGAAGCAAGCCTCACAAGCAGCCTAGGTATATTGCAAATCTGATTACCCACAAGAGAACCTATCTGTGGGCATGGGTCCTATGCATCTCTGAGTGGGAGCTGGGCCCACACCATGCAGAAGGGTCTGCCACATAAAACTTACCATTTTATTGATGAGTTTGATAGCAGATTAAACATAAGAGATAGTGTTCCACATATTATGGAAGTAAAAATACTAGACCTTCAGAACAGAGATGAAAAACATGGAGAATAATAGAAAATGGCAAAATAAAATGGGGCATGGTGGAAAAACCTAACATAAGAAGTTTCAGAAATAGGACAACAGGATATCATTGAAAAAGTACGAGGTATGTCCAGAAAATATCTGGCCATTGTTAATATAAGAGGAACAGTTTGCACAACATTGATGTAATATTGCAGCTAAGGAGACTGGACTGGAATTCACATGTGTGAACAATGATGACTTCACTGTACTAGTCAGTGAGGGAGGTAGATGCACTGAGCATGTGTATTGTATGGCTGTCACTTTCAAGATGACTGAAAAAGTAGAGCAACAAATCATAAAATTTTGCATTAAGCTTGAGCATTCCTATGCAGAAACAATTTGGATGATTCAGAAGACTGTAGATATGGGTAACCAAAGATTGGCAGCTTCATCACAATAATGTGCCCACTCATGCATCATGTCTTATTCAGAGTTTTTTAGCAAAACATCATATCACCCAGGTGACTCTGCCCCCCTACAGCCCAGATTTGGCACCCTGACACTTTTGGCTTTCCCTAAAACTAAAATCAGCTTTAAAAGGGAAGAGATTTCAAACTGGTGGTGAAATTTAGGAAAATATGATGGGGCAGCTGATGGTGATTGGAAGAACTGTGTGAGGTCCTAAGGTACCTACTTTGAAGGGAACTGAGGGGTTATTATTCTATGTACAATTTTCTTGTATTTTGTATCTTCTTCAATAGATATCTCTATTTTTCATATTACATGACTGGAGACCTTCTGAACAGACCTTGTAAGTCAGAAACAATATTTGAAACTGTAAGCCAAGTATGTTCCAAACCCAATGGTACACAGACTTCTAGCATGGCCCCAAATTTTTTCCCTACCAACCCATACCTTTTATACTTGAGAGTAGGGATATTCTGAATATCATGAATACCACACCCATAAAGACAATCACTAGAATATTTTTAAAATACCCATCCATCCTACTATCAGTCTCAACTCAGTTTATAAATGACAATCATATGCCTATTTCTATTACTTGAAATTATGGTCTGCAAACAAATACAGAGAATGCAGATCCCAATAGAAAGAAATGTTAGAGAAATTCTGCATGGAGAACAGAGGGAAAAAATCTTGAATGTGCCACAAAGAATGTCTTTGCTGCATGTCAGAAGAAGGGTCTGCAAGTTTATAGAAAGTAGGATAGCCCTGGCTGGTGTAGCTCAGTGGATTGAGTGCGGGCCTGCGAACCAGAGGATCGCGGTTCGATTCCCAGTCAGGGCACATGCCTGGGTTGCCAGGCCAGTTCCCGGCAGGGGACATACAAGAGGCAACCGCACATTGATGTTTCTCTCCCTCTCTCCTTCCCTTCCCCTCTAAAGATAAATAAATAAAATCTAAAAAAAAAAAAAAAAAGGGAGAAAATAAAAAAAAAAGAAAGTAGGATAAACAGAGCAATTTACTCTGGTTAGCAAAGCCTTATATTTCTAAAGTACATCTATGTAGTAGAAGATAAATAAGAGTTACCTATCACCTGATGCTCATCTATGTTGTTATTCCTCAATATTTCATTGCTTCAGTTGGGGAGAATTTTAATTTAGTAGGACAAATTCCTGGTAATTCTGAGTGTGTCCATTGTTCTAGAAACTCTTTCTCCTTTCTTTACTCCCCAAACCCTAGCTGAGTATGTTAATAACACAACTGACTAGACTAAATAAAGCACAAATAGTGAGTCATGATTTTAATGTGAAAGAATAGAATTAATTAAATGTGCTTATAATACATCATAATTTCTAGGGTTTTTTATACACAATGAAGAAAAGCTGTAAAAAGTGAAATATACGTGAACTGAACAAAGAGTTTAGTGTTATTCGAAAGTAGGGTAAACAATCATTAGAATTGATATTTGAAAATTTTTTTACCAATTAAAAAATCAGCTATGAGTCACTCTCAGTGAACTTTAACAGAATCAGTATGTCTTTTTAACTCAAACAATTTTTGAATTTATGATGTCAGTGATTATACTAAAGTTTACCATATTTATCTACTAGGATTAAAAATAGAAAAGGATACTCAAGCATTTCATAAGCACCAAGTAAACACATAAAATAAGTAATTTTGTTTACATGTGATTATTACCTTTCTATTGAAGTATTGTTTTGGAGCTCACATTTAATTCAATGTTTTTAAATCAACTTTACTAAAGTATAACTTAATATGAAATAAAAGTACAATTCTGAGTGCATTTTCATAAGTTTTGCTATACCATATAGTCCTGTAACCACAACTACATTCAAAATATAGAACATTTCCAAGATTCTCTGGTGCCCATTCACAGGTAATCCGTACCCCTGCCCCCCACTGCCTCCCAATTCCTAGACTCTGGCAACCAGTGGTCATTTTCTGAAATGATAGTTGTACCTTTTCTAGAATTGTTTAAAAGATTTTATTTATTTGGTTTTAAAGAGGGGAAGGGAGGGAGAAAGAAAGGGAGAGAAACATTAATGGGTGGTTGCCTCTAGTGTGCCCTCTACTGGGGACCTGGCCCTAGGACATGTGCCCTGACTGGGAATTGAACTGGCAACCTTTTGGTTCGCAGGCTGGCACTCAGTCCACTGAGCCATACCAATCAGAGCTCTAGAAGTTTTTAGAAAGAGCCCTGGCTGGTGTAGCTCAGTGGATTGAGCGTGGGCCTGCGAACCAGAGAATCGCGGTTCGATTCCCAGTCAGGGCACATGCCTGGGTTGCAGGCCAGTTCCCGGTGGGGGACACACGAGAGGCCACCGTACATTGATGTTTCTCTCCCTCTCCCTCTCTCCTACCCTTCCCCTCTAAAGATAAATAAATAAATAAAAATAAATAAATAAAGCATTCTTTAAAAAAATATATATATATTAAGAAGTTTTTAGAAAGAGAATAATACAGGACAGGCTTTTATGTCCTTCTCCTTGTTATCAGTCACATGCTTTTTTTTTTTTTTTTTTTTGTATACTTGGTAGTTTTCAATTGGATGGCAGATATTGTGATATTACATAGTTGGCTGCTGGATTTTGTTGTATTCCTTTAAATAATGTTGGATTATTTTAATGGGCTATAATATGTTATTTGATATAAAGTAGATTGTTTTAAAACTTTTAAAATTTGTTAAGTCAGAACCTGAAAGGCCTATAATCTACAAAGAATTTAGCCACACTGCTAAGTGTTCCTTGCAGTGGCTTTACCACCCAAGTGGAACAACAAACTACTCCCAGCCTTGTGTGGATGCTGGGGATTTTACTACATTATCTCTCCTAGTTGTCCTTTCTTTGGTCTTGAATCACCTCTTCTCATACATACACAGATCAGTGCTCAGCTGGAACCTCATGGTGACCCTTCTACAGCTAGCCCTACAGCCTCCTCCTTTATGGTTCCCTGCCCTGCACATTGTGGCTGTCCTGGCCACTGCACTTTTATTTCTGTCCTGAGCTCAGAAGGAATTTAGGCTCTGCTTGGGTTTGTTTTCTTTTTGTGCAGTCTTGGAACTCCCTCCAAGCTTTTAGCTAATGCAGCCATGAGCTTTCCTTGTTTGTTTCTCTTTCCGTCTGATTTTATATTGTTTAAGTTGTGAGTGGGTGTGTATGGTGGGGAAGGGGAATGGGGTTGGCAAACCCAAGATCTCTTACTTCATCTTTACTGGAATTTGTTTGATTTCTTTTTAAAGTAATAAAGCTACAATTCTAAAACCACAAAAAATCTATAATTTAGCTTCTTTAATAATTTAGAACAATATCCAATCCACCCACAAATTCATAAATTTTTATCTGTGCTTTTGTAAAGTAACATTACGTGTTGTTAATTATAAACCTCCTCTACACACATTATGTTGGTTTACTACCACATTCATTTGAAACTAAGAATTAGGTTAAAGTTAAAAATCTGCATTATTAAATTCCCATAGACTTACTTTTACTACTGTATGTACATAGCACATAGAAACTTAACAGAGAGATTTCATTATAAAACAGAAACCCAGTGGAGCAAAGGGAAAGACACATTAGAAAAGCTAACAAGGTCAGCAAGTAACAGAATCACACATCAATATGTATAGTAAATGTGCTTTATGATCAAAATGTTTTTCTATATCCTATATGTTTTCATTTCCAGTTAGGAGGCAATCAGACCACCCTCTAGGGTAATCAAGAAGCACATCACTTAAACAAATTGCTACAGAGAAAATTCCTGCAGGGGAAAGTAATAAAGCATTCTGCACCATCAATCCTACCCGCTTTGGCTTTGTCCATGGGTCTTTTATACATGTTCCTTGAAAGTGGTGGTGGTAAAATGGAGACAACTGTACTTGAACAACAATAAATAAGAATGAAAGAAAAACATTCTGCAGTATTTTTCTCTTTCATTTTTATTTAAGACATTTACTTCAAATTTAAGAGATTAATATTTTGTTTGCTTTTTTCTTTCATGGATTATGTGTCACTGTAAAGGACACATGGACAAAACCAAGGAGGAGGGTAGAAGCAAGGCAGGGAGGTTGGTTTGGCTGGGGTGGGGGGATTGGTGGGGAGAAAATGCAGAAAATGGTAATTGAACAACAATAAATTTTTTTATTTTAATTGTTGTTCTTGTACAGTTTTCTGTCTTTTACTCCCATACTGGCCCACCACCCCAGCCCTCCCCAACTCCCTCCCATTTCCAACCCCCTAGTCTTTCTCTATGTGTCTTTTATAATTGTTGCTCTAAACCCTTCCCCTTTTCCCCTGAAATTCCCTCCCCTCTCTCCTCTGGTGTCTGAAAGGCTGTTCTCAATTTCAATGTCTTTTGTTATATTTTGCTTGTTTGTTTGTTTTGTTGATTAGGTTCCTGTTAAAGGTGAGATCATACGGTATTTGTCCTTCATTGCCTGGCTTGTTTCGCTTAGCATAATACTCTCCAGTTCCATCCAAGCTGTTGCAAAGGGTAGGAGCTCCTTCTTTCTTTCTGCTGCATAGAATTCCATTGTGTAAAGGTACCATAGATTTTGATCCATTTATTTATTGATGGGCATCTAGGTTGCTTCCAACACTTGGCTATTGTAAATTGTGCTGCTATGAACATTGGGGTGCATAGGTTCTTTTGGATTGGTGTTTCAGGGTTCTTAGGATATAATCCTAGCAGTGGAATTGCTAGGTCAAAAGGTAGATCCATTTTTAGTTTTCTTAGAAAATTCCATACTGCTCTCCACAGTGGTTGTACCAGTCTACAATCCTACCAACAGTGCCCTAGGGTCCCCTTTCCTCCACAACCTCTCCAACACTTGTTTGTTGCTTTGTTTATGATGGCCATTGTGGCTGGTGTCAAGTGGTATCTCATTGTGGTTTTAATGTACATCTCTCTGATAGCTAGCAATACTGAGAATCTTTTCATGTGTCTCTGGATCCTCTGTATGTCCTCCTTGGAGTAGTGTCTGTTCAAGTTCTTTGCCCATTTTTTAATTGGGTTACTTGTCTTCTTAGAGTGGAGTCATGTAAGTTCTTTGTATATTTTGGAGATTAAACCCCTTTCTGAGGTATCATTGGTAAATATGTTTTCCCATATAGTCGGTTCTCTTTTTATTTTAATACTATTTTCTTTGGCTGTGCAGAAGCTTTTTATTTTGATGAGATCCCGTTTGTTTATTCTTTCCTTTATGTCTCTTGCTTTAGGGGACATATCAGTAAAAATATTGCTGCATGAAATATCTGAGATTTCCCACCTATGTTCTTCTCTGGGACTTTAATGGTGTCACAGCTTATATTTAAATTTTTATCCACCTTGAATTTATTTTTGTATATGGTGTAAGTTGGTGCTCAAGTTTCTTTTTTTTTTTTTTTGCACGTAGCTATCCAGTTCTCTCAACACCACTTGTTGAAGAGGCTATTTTTACTCCATTTTATGTTGCTGCCCCCTTTGTTGAATATTAATTGACTGTTGAGATTTAGGTTTATTTCTGGGCTCTCTGTTCTATTCCACTGGTCACATGCCTGTATTTATGCCAGTATCAGGCTCTTTTGATTACAGTGGCCTTGTAATACAGTTTGGCATTAGGTATTGTGATCCCTCCTACTTTCCTCTTCTTTATCAAGATTGCTGCAGCTACTTGAGGTCATTTATGCTTCCTAAAAATTTTTAAAGTGTTTGTTCTATGTCTGTGAAATATGCCATTGGTACTTTAATAAGTATTGGCCCTGGCTGGTGTAGCTCAGTGGATTGAGTGCGGGCCTGCGAACCAAAGGATCACAGTTTGTTTCCCAGTCAGGGCACATTCCTGGATTGCAGGACAGTTCCCAGCATGGGACATATGAGAAGCAACCATACACTGATATTTCTCTCCCTCTCCCTCTCTCCTGCCCTTCCCCTCTAAAGGTAAATAAATAAAAATCTTTAAAAAAATAATTAAAAAATAGGTATTGCATTGAATCTGTAAATCGCCTTGGGAAGTATGGACATTTTGATGATGTTAATTCTTCCGATCCATGAACATGGTATGTGTTTCCATTTATTTGTGTCTTCCTTGATTTGTTTCTTCAGTGTTGTGTAGTTTTCTGCATACAGGTCCTTTACCTCCTTGGTTAGGTTTATTCCTAGGTATTTTATTTTTCTTTTTGCTATATCAAACTGGATTTTTTTCTTGATTTCTGCTTCTGCTGTTTCATTGTTGGTACACAAAAATGCCTTTGATTTCTGGATATTGACTGTGTATCTGGCTGTTTTGCCAAATTCATTTATTACGTTGAGCAGTTTTTTGGCAGAATCTATAGGATTTTCTATGTATACTATCATGTCATCTACAAACAACGATAGTTTGGTTCCACCTTTCCGAGTTGGATACCTTTTATTTTCTTTTCATGTCTAATTGCTGTGGCTAAGACTTTCAATACTATATTGAATAGAAGTGATGAAAGTAGACAACATTGTCTTGTTCCTCATCTTAGTGGAAAAGATTTTAGTTTTTGGCTGTTGCGTATGATGTTGCCCTTAGGTCTCTCACATATAGCCTTTATTATTTTGAGGAATGCTTCCTCTATTCCCACTTTGCTGAGAGTTTTTATCATAAATGGGTGTTGTTCCTTATCAAAAGTTTTTTCCAAATCTATTGACATGATCATGTGATTTTTGTCTTTGCTTTTGTTTATGTGATGTATAACATTTACTGACTTGCAAATGTTGAACCATCCTTGCATCCCTGGGATGAATCCCACTTGGTCATGGTGTGTCTTTTTAATGTATTGTTGGATGTGGTTTGCCAATATTTTGTTGAGGAATTTAGCATCTATGTTCATCAGTGATATTGGCCTGAAATAGTCTCTCTTTGTAGTGTCTTTATCTGGTTTTGGGATTAGGCTGATGCCGGCTTCATAAAAAGAGTTTGGAAGTCTTCCATCATTTTGGATTTTTTCAAATACTCTGTGAAGGATAGGGGTTAGCTCTTCCTAAAATGTTTTCTAGAGTTCTGTGAAACCATCTGGTCCAGGGCTTTTGTGTGTCTGAAGTTTTTTGATTACTGCTTCAATTTCATGTGTGGTTATTGGTCTGTTTAGGCTTTCTGCTTCTTCTTCACTGAGTTTTGGAAGATTATATTTTTCTAGAAACTTGTCCATTTCACCTAGGTTTTCAAATTTCTTGGCATACAGTTCTTCATAGTAATTTCTTGCAATCCTTTGTACTTCTGCGGTGTCAGTTGTAATCTCTCCTCTTTCATTTCTGATTGTGGTTATTTGTGTCCTCTCTCTTTTTTTCTTGATGAGCCTGCTTAAAGGCTTGTCGATTTTGTTTATCTTTTCAAAGAACCAGCTCCTGGATTCATTGATCTTTAGAATTGTGCTTTTAGTCTCTATGTCATTTAATTCTGCTCTGATCTTGGTTATTTCCTTCCTTCTACTTTCTCTGGGCTGTCTTTGTTGTTGTTCCTCGAGTTCTTGTAGACGTAGGGTTAAGTCGTTTGTTTGAAATGTTTCCATCTTCTTTAGGTAGACCTCTGTTGCTATGAATTTCCCTCTGAGGACTGTCGTCGCTGTGTCCCATAAGTTTTGGGTCATTGTGAGTTCATTTTCATTTGTTTCCAGAAACTTTTTGATTTCTTCCCTAATTTCATTCTTTACCCATTCATTGTTTAATAGCATGATATTCACTCTCCATGATTTTGATGGTTTTGGGATTTTCCTCATGGAGTCGGTTTCTAGTTTCAGTCCCTTGTGGTCGTAGAAAATGCTTGGTCTGATTTCAATGTTCTTGAATTTGTTGAGGCTTGTTTTGTGTCCTACCATGTGCTCTATCATTGAAAATGTTCCATGTGCATTTGAAAAGAATGCATATTTAGTTTCTTTGGGATGAAGGGCTCTATATATCAGTTTAGTCCATTTCATTTAGAGTGTTGTTCAATGCCACAATATTTTTGTTGATATTTTGTTTGGAAGATCTGTCCATTTTTGACAGTGGGGACTTAAAATTGCCTACTATAATTGTGTTACTGTCAATATCTTTCTTGAAGTCCTCTAAGATTTTCTTGATGTATTAAGGTGCTCCTACATTGGGTGCCTATATATTTACAATGTTTATGTCTTCTTTGTGGTTTCTTCCCTTGAGTATTATGAAGTGACCTTCTGGATCTCTCTTTATGGCTCTTCCTTTGAAGTCTATTTTGTCTGATTATGAGTATTGCTACCCCAACTTTTTTTTCCTGTCCTTTTGCTTGGAAAATTTGTTTCCAGCCCTTCACTTTGAGTCTGTGTAGGACTTTTGTCCTAGGTGGGTCTCTTGTAGGCAGCATATGTGTGGATCATGCTTTCTTATCCATTCAGCTATTCCATGTCTTTTGATTGGAGGATTTAATCCATTTACGTTTAAGGTTATTATTGATAGGTATTTATTCATTGCCATTTTCGTACCTGTGTTCCTCTCTCTCTCTCTCTCTCTCTCTGCCCCCCTTTTGCTTCCTTTCCTTAAAGCAGTGCCTTTAGTATCTCTTGCACAATAGGTTTTGTAGAGGTATATTCTTTTAGACTTCTTTTGTCTGGAAAATTTCTTATTTAGCCTTCTATCTTGATTGAAAGCCTTGCTGGATAGAGTAGTCTTGGTTGCAGGCCTTTGGTTCTCATTGCTTGGAATATTTCTTGCCATTCTCTTCTGGCTTAGAGTGTTTCCATTGAGAAGTCAGCTGCTAACCTTATCAGGGCTTCCTTGTGTGTTACTTCCTTTTTCTCCCTTGCTGCCTTTAAGATTCTCTCTTTGTCTTCGAAGTTTGCCATTTTAGTGATGATGTGTCTTGAAGTGGGCCTCTTCGGGTTCCTTTTGATTGGGACTCTGTGTTTCCTGGATTTGTGTGACTTTTTCTCTCATCAAATTAGGGAAATTTTCCATCATTACTTTTTCAAAGAGGTTTTCTATCCCTTGCACTTCTCCTTCTGGTATCCCTATTATACGGATATTATTACGTTTCATGTTGTCTTGCATTTCTCTTAACCCCTCTTCATTCTTTCTGAGCCTCTTTTCCTTTTCTTGCTCTTTCTGGGTTTTGTTTTTTTTTTTCTATTTTGTCCTCCAACTCACTGATCCAAGCTTCTGCTTCATCGATTCTGCTTTTTATTCCTTCTACTGTGTTCTTCAGTTCAGAAATTGTATTCTTCATTTCCTCTTGGCCCTTGTTGATAGTTTCTATTTCCCTTTTCATGTTGATATAGTTTGCAGTGTGTTCATCGTAGCTTCCCTGTAGTTTCTGGTAGCTCATTGAGAGCTCATGGAGCTTCCTGAGAACCATTGCATTGAACTCAATATCTGATAGTTGAGTTGCCTCTATTTCATTTAGCATTCTTTCTGGGGCTTCTTTCTTTCCTTTCATTTGGGGATTGTTTCTTTGTCTTCCCATTGTTTGTGATACTCTTCTTGTATACCTCAACTTCTTCAATTGATCTGTTCTGGCTCCCTGGGTTTATGGTGTGACCTTCTGTGGTAGAATACCTTTGAGATTCATTGGTGCAGTCTCCTTCAGATATCCTGTTGTTCACAGCTTCCACTGTCTCATCTGCTGTGATATCCTCTTTTGGGGACCAACTCTGGTGTTTTTCACAGTTCCAGATTTGTTGTATTTTTGTCTCACTTGTGGATTTTAAAAAGAGAAAAGAGGGGAAAAATTAAAAAAAGAAGAAAGAAAAAAGAGGAAGGTAGAAGAGATAGAATTGGAAAGAAAGGAAGAGGGAATAAAACAAGAAAGAAGTAAAGAGAAGCAAAAGGAGTTGAGGAGTAAAAAAGAAGATAAAATAATAAAGAAATAATAATTAAAGACAATTTTATAAACAGACACACAAACGAAAAAACAAAAAAAGCAAACAAAAACAAAAAACAAACAAACAAGAGGGAACAACCAAAAAAAAAAAAAAAAAAAAACCCCACCAAACAAAAAACTCTTGCTGTTTTCAAACTTGCCAAGCTGGTTTTTCTGATCTTGCTGGCTGCAGTGGCCGAGGGGTGATGGTATTGCTTTTCTCTGTGTTCAGCACTCAGTCATCACTGTGCTATTGTCCCCAGAGATAGTCTGGTGCCTCTCCACACAGGGCCTCCAGTGTGTGTCCTGAGCCTCCAGGAGTGCTCACACTTTCCCAAGTTTATGAGTGTGAGCTCAGGTTTCTGTTTGTGCACCCCTGTCTCTGTTGGGCCCTGTGCAGCTTTCTCTGGTGGCTTGGGAACTATGATCCCGTGGCCATCTCGTGCCTGTACCTATGGTCCTGCAGCTGTCTGCATTCTCACATGCGCGCAGGTGCCTATGGTCCCACAGCTGTCTGCAGTGGCAAGCACCTATGATCTCCCGAGGGCCTATGATCCTGCGACCATCTGTGGTCATGTGTGGGTGCCTATTTTCATGCAGACATCTCAGTTCACGCACACAGCCATCTGGAGTCGCTCAGCGACCATGATCACTCAGCCCGTTTCAGCGGTTGATCCAGCTCCCTCCCTAGAGCCTTGGGGCAGGCCTGGAAAGTGCCAGGCCAGGACCTCAGCTGCCCTGCTCTCCTCACTGATCCCTGGGCTCCTATTGTTCTGAATTACTCTCCTTACTGACTGGTTTTTCAATGTTTGCTACAATTTTCAATCTCCTATTCTCAAATATGCTGTGTTACTGTTCCTTGTCTGTTCTGTTCTTCCGTAGATTAACCAGGTTTTTCTCCACTGTGTAGGGGAGAGTGGAATCTGCTCCCTCCTACCATGCCGCCATCTTCCTTCCCTTGAACAACAATAAATTAATTAAAAAGAACTTAGCTAGAAGAACTCTCAAAAAAAGAGATTAACATAACTTAGAATTTTCAAAGTTTTACATATTTTCAAAACATTTTAATGCTTTATTCTCACATATATAATCTACACAAAGTAGAAGGAATTCATAGCCTTATTTTACAAACATCAAAGCTCAGGTTTGAATATAGCTTCTCCTACTTCATCAGTTGTCTAACAACTATGCTATACACTGAAACTAATACAAAAAATATTAAATGTTAACTGTAGTGGAAAAATCAAATTAAAATGGAATATCATATCAACCCCTACATTGGAATAATGATGAAAATAACCCAGTAAATATAGTTATAACTATATTTTTGTTAAATTTTATAATTATTTCACCTAATTTAATTTTAAGATTATTAATTAAATGAATAAGTTAATATACTGTTTATTACTCTCTGTATATTTTATAAAACTACACTCACAATTGAAAAATTTTTTAAAAACTGAATAATGTGATGGAAGTCACAAGTCTGGTCTTATGAGTTATGTTTACTATACCATGAAAGCAATGATACAAAGTCACTAAGTCTGTGTCTACATTTTTATTATTTCCCATTTGGGAAAAGCTTCTGTACGCATTTTTAGCATGTGATTTTCATAGTACTTACTAAGATCGTTGCAGAGAAATAAAAACAAATATCTTCCTAATTTTTTATATGAGTTTTAACGTTCAAAATAACAAAACCAAATAGCATAACTATACTTTCTGAAGATAAAATTATCAAAAATTTTTGGGAAAAAAATCTCCCTTACTATGAAAAACCTTCATTTTTCTTACTTGTATCACTTTCCAGTAAGTACTGGAAAATGTCTGACTCTGGGGATCTTGGGGAAATTCCTTAATGATGCTTTGGTTTTGTGAATTTGTTTAGAGGCTCCATTAACTTTACTGTTGTAAGAAACCCTTTGTCCCCAATTATTTATTGTGGATTTCTGTCTTAGTGTCTAAGATGGATGTAAAGGCCAAACTGATAACCTAAGCTCTAATTTTATCTCATCATCTCAAAAACATATTTTTGCACCTATTACCTAGAGGAATAATTAGAGGGAGTGGTAGTGTGGTTTAATGGTTAGAGACTCAGCCTGAGAATTAAAGAACCTTTACTCCCACTCCTTGAGCTGACTCTGTGTCACTGGTTGACTCTTTAACTCATAAATGTAGAGTTTTCAAAAGGAAAACCAACACTTCTCCAGAGGTGATGAGACTGGTATTTTTCAGAATAGATACACTATGTAATGTTTTGGATGAATACAATTTATTTTGAGGTTTCTGCAATCAGTGGTAGATTTTGAGGGCTGCTTTTAAGAGAGACCTCATGACCTGGATTAAGCAAAGGCTTATTCTCTGGTTGGCCTGGTTTTACTGTTGCATGTCAGTTAAGGCATAATGAACTCTGGGGGACTTGCTGATTTTAGGCAACAACCCTAGTACTATAAAAGTTTGAAAATATCAATTTTATTTTACTTCCAGCCAAATCTATAATGTTCTCTTGATAGTAGTATACTATTATAACTGCTGTTCCATCCAAAAGCACAATAGGTGTTTGATGAGAAAAAGCAAAAAAATATATTTCCACCCTTCCCTGTATATATTTCTAAATCCACCAGAAAAAAATATGAAAAAAAGCACTGTGATAACACAACAGTTTATATTTTAACCAAGATGAAAAAGTAGGTTCTGTTTCTGCCTGATTTTTTGATGTTTCTGTGGAGGCATGAGAACTTGGAATTGCCAACTCTGCTATTTTTTCTGACATTGCTCTTCTATACCCACATATTTTTAAACTGTGGAGAAATGGTATTTTTATCTGGGGAAATATAAATTATCACCATTGGCTCAATAAAAGGTAGAATAAACAAAGAAGAGAGTGATATAGTCACCAAGTTTGGACCCATAGAGTAGATCAGCCTCTAATGATTTTACAGTTAATTTCTATGAAACTTCCAAGAAATAAGTAATCCTGATTGCATAAGAAATAAGCAATTTATTCATTTTATGTAGGTCAGTATTCGCTAAAGTCTTTAAATAATTATGAAATGTGGCCAAGAAAGTTTATCATGAATATAAGGTTGGCTCAATGCTATTGTCTACATTAACAGAGCAAATGAAAAAATCAATCATTCATACAGATGTCTAAAAGACATTTGATAACATTCAACACCCAACTTCTAGTTTAAGAGTTAGCTCACACATATTTTATTCCAAAACAAATAAAAATCTTTATTCAGTGTGATTTCTAAGGCCAGAAGTAAAGAGTGACCTTGTAGCCCAAGGGTAAGCCAAAACATTAACAATTCGGTGGTCCCAAGGGATGTTTCAAACATATATATGAGTTTTTTTTTTTAGTAGTTTATTTTTATTGTATTTTACATTATTATTTATCCCCCTTATACCCTTTTCCACCTCTACCCCTCTACCCCCACAATCAACACATGATTGTTCATGTCCATGAGTCCTTTTACTTTTTTGCTTAATTCCTCCATTCCCCAATTTAACCCCCACCCTCATGCTCAGAGTTGTCAGCTTTCTCTCCATTTTGCTTGTCTATATTTTGCTTGTTAGTTCAGTTGGTTCATTAGATTTCGCATATGAGTGAAAACTGTGCTTGTATAACTAGACTGTTTTGTTTTGTTTTTTCAGTAATTCTTAGCCCAGAAGAGAAAGACATGTAACTAATAATTCTGTGAGGCATTGGCCTCTAAAGCAAAGCTCTAATGGCAAATTTCCAGCTCTTCAAGGGTGGCAACACACTGAGTTTAAAGCACCAGTTAACAGACGGAACAGGAAGAAACTGAAGGGTGGCTCATATAAACTATTAAAGTTAATTTTCAAAAAGTAAATTCTGCTGGCGAACCAAGAAACAAATCAACATGATTCATAGTTGAATAAATCCTAGCTCGCTTTGGCTTCTGGAGGATCTATCTGCAATTATGTAGGGAACTCACATCATTTTTTGGTGCTTTTTCAGTGTAAATCCTGCTCAGTGTTTTTATCCACAGCCAAATGCAGATGTCTTTCACTCTGTTGCCTCTCAGCAAGTTGCTTGTGACAATCATCAATTATAGTAAGTGTTCTTACAGTTTCCTCACAAACACAGATCCCTGGGCAAACTGCATTATAATGGCAGTTGGGAAAAGTATCCATCCATTCCCTTGCTGGTTAAGGCAGACCCTCCACTTGATCTATAGGAATAAATTTCTCTCAGGCAAGCATCCTTAAGTAGCTTCCTTGGGGGAAATTGCCTCTTAAGGGACATTGCATGTGTTTAGAATTCATTGCCATCATTTCCCCTGACTGCATTTCATAAAAAGTCTTGCCCCAGAAGCCAGACCTAGGGAGCATGCAGCCTAGTCTTAGGAAAAATTGAAGACATTTCTAAATTTTATCAGTAGCAATCTAGGGAACAAATATGGAAATAAAGTTTTAGGCATCAAACCAAGAAGGATAAATTTTAAGTTTTGATCTGTCTAAATTTATTGATATACATACAAGCTTAGCTAAGATTTGGAATTTAATGTATTGACTTAAACACTAGAGTGGCTGACTTGGCTCATGGTTGCCCAGACTTAGTGGTGGCTTATAATCAGTGAGGTATAATGCTGAAATTCCTCTGATATACTAAAGAGGAAGGTGTCTGAAGTCTCAGGGAAGTAAGAATATTGAGTTAGATGGATACATGCATGCCTGTCAACTTCCCCTGTCACATGTTTTTAACAGGTCTTCAGAATACTCTCTTCTCCCAATCACTAAGAAATGCATTAAGAGATTAAACTGTTGTCTGAGGTATCATTGGTAAATACATTTTCCCATACAGTCGGTTCTCTTTTTATTTTAATACTGTTTTCTTTGGCCCTGCAGAAGCTTTTATTTTGATGAGATCCCAAAATATACAAAGAACTTACATGACTCCACTCTAAGAAGACAAGCAACCCAATTAAAACATGGGCAAAGGACTTGAGCAGATACTTCTCCAAGGAGAAAATACAGAGGATCCAGAGACACATGAAAAGATGCTCAGTATCTCTAGCTATCAGTGAGATGTAAATTAAAACCACAATGAGATACCACTTCATACCAGTCAGAATGGCCATCATAAACAAAGAAACAAACAAGTGTTGGAGAGGTTGTGGAGAAAAGATGACCCTAGGGCACTGTTGGTGGGATTGCAGACTGGTACAACCACTATGGAAAGCAATATGAAATTTTCTAAAAAAAAAAACTAAAAATGGATCTACCTTTGACCAAGCAATTCCACTGCTAGAACTATATCTTAAGAACCCTGAAACACCAATCCAAAAGAACCTATGCATCCCTATGTTCATAGCAGCACAATTTACAATAGCCAAGTGTTGGAAGCAACCTAGGTGCCCATAAGTAAATGAATGGATCAAGAAACTATGGTACATTTACACAATGGAATTCTATGCAGCAGAAAGAAAGAAGGAGCTCCTACCCTTTGCATCAGCATGGATGGAACTGGAGAGCATTATGCTAAGTGAAATAAACCAGGCAATGAAGGACAAATACCATATGATCTCACCTTTAACAGGAACCTAATCAACAAAACAAACAAACAAGCAAAATATAAACAAAGACATTGAAATTGAGAACAAGCTGACAGACACCAGAAGGGAGAGGGGAGGGAATTTCAGGGGAAAAGGGGAAGGGCTTAGAGCAACAAATATAAAAGACACATGGACAAAGACTAGGGGGGCGTGGAAATGGGTGGGAGGTGGGGACAGCTGGGGTGGTGGGCCGGGATGGGAGTAAAAGACAGAAAACTATACAAGAACAACAATTAAAATAAAGAAAAAAAGAAATGCATTAAGAGGGTCATGAAGATCCTGGGAAAGCTCTACAGTGGTGCCTTCTCCAGGCTGAAGATGGTAATGAAGGATGAAACTGAGTTCCCATTTTGGTCTTTATAGGAATAGTGGATTCTGGAGTTGGAGACATCAGACAGGAGGCGCTTAAGTCCACACTAAAGCCCAGGAATCAAAGCATAATTAGAAATTTTTACATACAGATTTCTATGGTGATAAAATGGAGGGCAACCTAGTACGTTGTTGCCTAATATGCACTTTTGAGATGTTATAGGTAGAATAATGATTTGATTCACTGTGGAGACCATTTGCATCATCCTATCCAGTTCACAGCAAGTAGCTTACACACAGAGCACCTCAAATGAATAGAAATTGAGTCCCATAAAGGTAAAGCCCTTCAGCACAATTAAAGGCATGTACCCCAAATATTCTTGGCACTTTTTTTGGAAGATCTGCAGTTATTTGTCAGATGCACTGGGGAAAGGGGATACCTTGTCTTTCGGTGGGTTATTAGAATGTGATGTAAAGAGACTTCTGGAATCCAATAAGTCCCTGTGGCCCAGTTATCAGAGTGGAGTATTGGCCTAAGCCCAGCTCTCTCTGAGTGCTGCTAGCCTGCAACCCCAACTCTGGATCTCCATTGTAATGCAAAGTCCTGATATCATCTTAGAAACCATTGATCTTCTTGACCTTCCATTGAACATCACAGCACTCCATCCTGTTAAGGACATTCTGCTAAATGGACAAAAGTTCCGAAACCTCTCCAAATGTAACTCTGTAGGCTTGGGCATTTACACTACTTATTCTCCAGAGTGAGGCCTTCTTTGCAGACACCCTTATGGCAAACTCTTCACCTCCATTCAGTCTTTACCAAAATGTATCTTTTTTAAGAAAGCTCCCTTGATTAAACTATTTAAATCCTTTTATGAGACAAAGATGGTGGAGGAGGAGTGGAAGCTACACTAACCTCCTCTAGAGTTACAACTAAATTGTAGAGAAATCATCCTAAATAACAAACTGAATAATACCTGTAGGGAAGCCTTATAACCAAGGACTCACAGAAGAAACCACATCACCACAATGTGACTGATAGAGAGTGCAAAGGAGGTGTGAGAGGGCTGGCTGGACTCCCATGGGAGGAAGCAGGAGTTCTGGAGGGATATTTCAGTGGTTGGGGGTTCCCTCTGAGAAGTGTGGGGTCTAAACCCACACGCTTCTGGGTTTCCAAGCCTACAGCACCAGAGCTGGGAAAGAAACCCAGATAATACCCAGCTGTGAAAAGAAGCAAGGTTTCTCTGCAATACACAGATGGCTAGAGAAGAAAAGAGCCTCTTAAAGGGCCAATGCACTCACCTGGGCTCTGGAAGAGGGAGAGCAGAGTGGACTAGATATGTGTGAGGGAAGTTTGAAGTTGGTGGCTCTGGAAAGAGAGCTGAGGGACAGTTGCCAAGATCCTTGTGCTGAGTCATTTCCCTACTGCAAGAGCCATCCTTCCAGAGAGAACACTCCCCTCCAAGTGTTCTCAAGCATAGCTTGAGGGGAAGCAATAGCCGGCCCCCACATAGGAATTACTCTGCCCCACCCTGTGGCACTTAACCACCTTGCTGAGCAGTAAACCTCGAGGCTATAACATTGATTAGGTTTAATTAAGGCATATCTCTGGGACTTTAACAGACTACTCTCAGGGCCCAGTGCTGGTAAAAGCCAACCTTGGCATGTAGCCTGGTTCTTTCTGCACAAAATCAAGCCCAGAAGAGGGAGCCACATGCTGTGGATCACTGAAAGCTCCAAATTGGTTGTCCAGGGCCAGTCACAGTAGGGTCTCACAAAAGACTGCACCAAGTCTTTGCAGAGCTACATAACACAAATAAACAAATTCAAAGAAGCAGACAAATGGGAAGACAAAGGAACAGACCTCAAGACAAAGAACAACATAATTCTTCAGAAGAAGATCTAGATAAAATGGGTACGAGCAATATATTAGTTAAAGAGTTTAGAGGAGTAACTATATGGATACTCAATGACATGAAAAAAAGACAAACTTTCTGGAAACAAATGAAAATGAACATAAGACACTCTAAAATTTACAGTACACAGTGAAGGCAGTATTGCAAGGGAAGTTCACAGCAATACAAGCCTATCTAAAAAAGATAGAAACATTTCAAACAAAAAACCTAACCCTACACTGACAAGAATTGGAAGAACAACAACAAACAAAGCCCAGAGCCAGTAGAGGAGGGAAATAACCAAGATCAAATCAAGAAGGGGCTGGAAAAAAATATTTGAAATCTTGAAAGGCAAGGACCTACATCCAAAATTGCTCTATCCAGCTAAGCTGTCATTTAGAATGGAAGGACAGATAAAGTGCCTCTCAGATAAGGTCAAGTTAAAGGAGTTCATCATCACCAAGCCCTTATTGTATGAAATGTTAAAGGGACTTACCTAAGAAAAAGAAGATCAAAAATAGGACAGTAAAAAGACAGCCAACTCACAGATATTAACACCCACACCTAAAACAAAAGCAAACTAAGCAAACAGCTAGAACAAGAACAGAACCACAGAAATGGAGATCATATGGAGGGTTAGCAACAGGGGTGTGGGAGGAGGAGAGAGGGGGAAAAAGGTACAGAGAATAAGTAACGTAGACGGTGGGTAGAAAATAGACGGGGAGGGCAAGAATAGTGTGGGAAATGTAGAAGCTAAAGAACTTATGACACATGGACATGAACTAAAGGGGGGGAATGTGGGTGGGAGAGGGTGTGCAGGGTGGAGGGGAATGATGGAGGAGAAAGGGGACAACTGTAATAGCATAATCAATAAAATATATTAAAAAATTAAATGACACAAAGATTAAAAGAAAAATTCAAAGGATCAATAAATCAGGGAGTTGGTTCTTGGAAAAGATAAACAGAATTGACAAGTCTTTAAGCAGACTCATCAAGAAAAGAAGAGATAAGACCCAAATAAATACAATCAGAAATGAAAGAGGAGAGATTACAACTGACACCACAGAAATACAAAGGATTGTAAGAAATTACTATGAAGAACTATATGCCAAGAAATTTGAAAACCTAGGTGAAATGGACAAGTTTCTAGAAAAATATAATCTCCCAAAACTCAATGAAGAATAAGAAGAAAACCTGAACAGACCAATAATAGCTGATGAAATCTAAGCAGTGATCAAAAAACTCCTGGCATAAAAAGGTCCTTGACTGCATAGTTTTACAGAAGAATTTTACAAAACATTTAAGGAAGAGCTAACCCCTATCCTTCACAGACTATTCCAAAAAATGCAAGAAGAGGGAAGACTCACAAACTCTGTTTATGAAGCCAGCACAATCCTATTCCCCAAACCAAAAAAGATATAACAAAGAAAGAAAACTATAGGCCAATATTGCTGATGAACACAGACACTAAAATTCTCAACAAAATATTGGCAACTTCATCTAGCAAAACATTAAAAAGATCATACACCATGATCAAGTGGGATTCACTCCAGGAATGCAAGGATAGTATAATATTTGTAAATCAATAAACATAACACATCACACAAACAAAAGAAATACAAAAATCACATGATTATATTGATAGATGTAGAAAAAGCATTTGATAAGGTACAGCGCCCATTTATGATAAAAACACTCAGGAAAGTGGTAATAGAGGGAGCATACCTCAACATAATAAGGGCCATATATGAGAAACTACAGTCAACATCATATTCAATGGGCAAAAACTAAAAGTGTTCTTCCTAATATTAATCACAATGCAAGGATGTCTGCTTTCACCACTTCTTCTCTACATATTATTGGATGTCCTAGCCACTGTGATCAGACAATAAAAAGAAATAAAAGGTATCCAAATTGGAAAGAAGGAAGAAAAACTGTCATTATTAGCAGATAACATGACTCTGCACATAGAAAATCCTATAGACTCCACCAAAAAAACTACTCCATCTAAAAAGTGACTTTGGCAAAACAGCAGAATGCAAAGTCAATATTCAGAAATTGAAGGCATTTTTCTATACCACCAACAAAATATCAAAACAGAAATCAGGAAATAAATGCCATTTGTTATAGCGACAAGAAAAATAAAGTGCCTAGGATTAAACGTTACCAAGAAGGTAAAAGAACCGTACTCAGAAAACCACACAATGCTGTAGAAAGAAATCAAAGAAGATACAAACAATGGAGAGAATATACCATGTTCAGGGACTAGAAGAATTAACACCATCAACATGTCCATACTACCAAAAGAGATTTATAGATTCAGTGACATCCCTATAAAAATATGGATGACATATATCACAGAAATAGAACAAACATCTCAAAAATTTATATGGAACCATACAAGACCCTGAATAGCTGCAGCAACTTTGAGAAAGAAGTACAAAATAGGAGGAATCACAATACCTGATACCAAACTGTATCACAAGGCAACAGTAATTAAAACAGCCTGGTATAGGCGCAGACACAGGTACATTGATCAATGGAACAGAAAAGATAGCCCAGAAATAAACCCAAGTCTTATGTTCAATTAGTATTTGACAAAGGAGCAGAAGCATAAAATTGAGTGAAATAGCCTCTTCAACAAATAGTGTTGGGAGAATTGGACACCTACATGCAAAAACATGAAACTCAACCACCAATTTACACCACTCATAAAAATAAATTCAAGATGGATAAAAGACTTAAACATAAGCTGCAACACCATGAAAGTCCTAGAGGTGAACATAGGCAGGAAAAACATAGATATTCCACCAGCAATATTTTCACTGATATGTCCCATGGAGCAATGGACAGAGGGAGGAATAAACAAAGGAGACTTCATTAAAATAAAAAGCCTCTGCAGGGTTAAATAAAACATCAGCAATACAAAAAGGAAATCATCCTTATGGGAAAAGATATTTGCCAATGATACCTTCTGCAAGGGTTTAATCTGAAAAATATATAAAGTACTCACATGACACTACTCCAGGAAGACAAACAATTCAATTTAAAAATGGGCAACAGACTTGTACAGACACTTCTCCAAGGAGGACATACAAAGGGTCCAGAGATATATAAAAAGATGCTCAGCATCGCTAGCCATCAGAGAGATGCAAATTAAAACCACAATGAGATACCACTTCACACTGGTCAGAATGGCCATTGTAAACAAAGCAACAAACAGCAAGTGTTGGAGAGGTTGTGGAGAAAAGGGAACCCTAGTTCACTATTGGTGGGAATGCACACTGATGCAGCCACAGTGGAAAAGAGTATGGAATTTTCTCAGAAAACTAAAAACGGTACTGCCTTTTGACCCAGCAATTCCACTGATAGAATTATGTTCTAAAAACCCTGAAATACCAATCCACAGGATCCTATGCATCCCAATGTTCATAGCAGCACAATTTATAATAGCCAAGTACTGGAAGCAACCTAGGTGCTCATCAGTAGACGTCTGATCCATGCCATAACAGTCAGTCAAATGGGAGAACCACACAAATTTACCCAAGTAGCTGTGAAGCTACTAGTTTCTGTGATACATCAAAAATCTTAATTTCATTTTCCTTGATTTTTGTGCATGTAGGTCACAAAAATAGAAAATTAACTACACAGAAAATATGCATATAGTATATGTTTAAATTATTCAAAGTAATGTGTTTTTTTAAGAAATTAAATTTCTAGGTTTTTCTAATATTTATTTATTTTTAGAGGGGGGGGAAAGAAGGAGAAAGAGATGGAGAGAAACATCAATGTGTGGTTGATTCTCACCTACCCACTACTAGGGGCCCCACCTGGCCTGCAATCAAAGCATATGCCCTCACTGGGAATCAAACTGGTGATGCTTTGGTTTGCAGGCTAACACTCAATCCACTGAGCCACACCAGCCAGGGTAGTAAGAGTTTTGTTTACAATCCGTGCATAGATGAAATCCAAAGTTGTCTGTAGAGTATTTTAATTAATCCATGGGTCATCAAAGTCAACAGAAACCTAAGGGAAGGTGGCTGAGACAAGTTGTCATTATACTACTAGAGAGGATCAAGTGGTTATGGCTAATACTCTCTCTAAAAACCTGTTTCCATACTTTGCTTTCTAAATGCCCTGAGATTAGTGTTTTGTAATCTTTGAAACATCAACTACTTCGTATCGTTTATTACTTTCTTGAATAGAATAAAAGGAAAAAAATTACATTTTTTTTCACTCTCACTAATAACTTTATTGATCTGGATATTTTGAGTATGTTGGCTATCTCTCATGTGGTATAATGTTGATTGTTGTCTTCTTTTTTCTACCTGCATTATTTTAAAGTACATTTTATTGATTATGCTATTACAGTTTTCCCAATTTCTCCCCCTTTCTCTCCCCTGGCACTGCACTCCCCAACCCTCCAGTGTTCTCCCTCTTAGTTCATGTCCCTGGGTTGTACATATAAATTCTCTGAGTTCTCTGTTTCCTATACCATTTTTTATCTCTCCCTGTCAATTTTATGGCTACAATTATGCTTCTTCTTCCCTATAAGTTTTCCCACCTATTACTCCCTTCTCCCTCCCCACTGAAATCTCTCAATGTCATGTCCATTTCTCTGATTCTGTTCCTATTCCCATTGTTTGTTTATTTTTCTTTTCATTGTCTTTTCTTTTAGGTTCATTTGTTGATAGTTGTGAGTTTGCTGTCATTTTACTGTTCATATTTTTTTAGCTTCTTATTCTTAGTTAAGTCCATTTAACATTTCATATAATAATGACTTGGTGATGACAAATTCCTTTAACTTGACCCTATCTGGTAAGCACTTTATCTGCCCTTCCATTCTAAATGAAAGCTTTGCTGGATAGAGTAATCTTGGATTAAGTCCTTTCCTTTTATGACTTCAAATACTTCTTTCCAGCCCCTTCTTGCCTGCAAGGTTTCTTTTGAGAAATCAGCTGATAGTATTATGGGCACTCCTTTGTTCATAACTCTCTCCTTTCCTCTTGCTGTTTTTAAGATTCTCTCTTTATCTTTACTTTTGGGTAACTTAATGATGTGCTTTGGTGTGTTACTCTTTGGGTTCAACTTCTTTGGGACTCTCTGGACTTTCTGGACTTCCTGGAAGTCTATTTCCTTTGCTAGATTGGGGGAATTTTTATCTATTATTTGTTCAAATAAGTTTTCAATTTCTTTCTGTTGTTCATCTCCTTCTGGCACCCCTATAATTCAGATACTGGAATGTTTCAGGTTGTCCCAGAGATTCCTTAGCCTCTTTTCATGTTTGAATTTCTGTTTCTTCATTTTGGTCTGCTTGGATGTTTATGTCTTCCTTTTGTTCCAAATAGTTGCTTTGAGTCCTGGATTCCTTCCTGTCACTGTTGATTCCCTGAATAGTTTGCTTTATTTCATTTGGGGTATTTTCGTTTGTTTTTGCATCCAGGAAGACAAACAACTCAATTAAAAAATGGACAGATGACCTGAACGAACACTTCTCCAAGGAGGACATACAGAGGTCCCAGAGATATGTGAAAAGATATTCAACATCACTAGCCATCAGGGAGATGCAAATTAAAATCACAATGAGATACCACTTCACACTTGTCAGAGTGGTCATCATAAACAAATCAACAGGGGCTCCGCAACCGACCGGAGGCGGCCCGGCGACCGGAGGGGCCTCTGCAACCGACCGGAGGAGGTCGCGCGACCAGAGGGGTCTCTGCGACCGGGTTGGAGGCAGCCCTGCGACCGGAGGCGACCCTGTAACTAGAGAAGGGGACTCTGGAAGACCCAGAGCTCACATCTGTGATCCTGGGGTGAGTGCGCGCAACTCGGGAAACTCTTGGAGCCCACGCCCGTAGACTCAGGCGGGCGCCTGCGCCCTGTAGGAGACCCGGAGCTCACAGCAATAGGCTCGAGGAGGGATGGATCTGTAAGAGATTCCAGCTGAAACCCATAAACTCTGGAAAGCTCGCCCCCTGCAGGAGGCTCAGAAATCACACCCAAGGCCCTGCATGGAGAGTACACCATTAGCCCTGGGGACAGTGCTGGGCTGGCACTGAGGACAGTAGCCCAGAGCTGACTGAGTGAGGAACAGGGAAAAAAGCTGTACGAGTCGCTTCACAGCCTGCTATTGCCAGCAAGTCAAGAAAATCCAGTTTGGCCTGTGTGAAAATAGCAAGAGATTTTTTTTTTCTTCTTATTCTTTTTTTTTTGGGGGGGGGGGTGTTTTGTTTCATTTTGTTTTGTGGGGTTTTTTTTGATAGTTGTTTTTTGTTTTTTGTCTGTTTAGTTGGGTTTTTTGTTTGTTTATTTGTTTTGGTTCGTTTTTCGTTTTTGTGGGGTTCTTTTTGTTTTGTTTTGATAATATATTTTTTATTTCTTTATTACTTCTACCTTTTTTATCCCTCAATTCCTTTTGCTTCTCTTTATTTCTTTCTGGCTTTATTCCTTCTTCCTTTCTTTCCAATTCTATCTCTCTTTCCCTCCTCTTTTTTTTTTCTCTTTTTTCTCTCTCTTCTTTTTTCACTTTATTCTTTTCTCTTTTTGAATACCCACGAGTGAGGCAAAGAAATCCTAGAACTGTGGAAAAACCAGAGTTGGACCAAAAGAGGGGGTATTCCCACAGCTGAGACAGTGGAAGCTGTGAACACCAGGATACCTGAAGAAGACTATAACACTGAATCTCACAGGTATTCCACCACAGAAGTTCACACCATAAACGCAGGTAGCCAGAACAGATCAACTTAAGAAGCAGAGGTTTACAAGAAGAGTCTCACCAACAATGAGAAGACAAAGAAACAATCCCCAAATGAAAGAAAAGGTGGAAGCCCCAGAAAGAATACTAAATGAAACAGAGGCAACTCAACTATCAGATAAGGAGTTCAAAGAAATGGTTGTCAGGAAGCTCCATGAGCTCTCAATGAGCTACCAGAAACTACAGGGAAGCTACGATGAACTCAGTGCAAACTATATCAACATGAAAAAGGAAATAGAAACTATCAAAAAGGGCCAAGAGGAAATGAAGAATACAATTTCTGAACTGAAGAACACAGTAGAAGGAATGAAAAGCAGAATCGATGAAGCAGAAGATCGGATCAGTGAGTTGGAGGACAAAGTAGAAAAAAACAGCCAGATAGAGCAAGAAAAGGAAAAGAGGCTCAGAAAGAAGGAAGAGGGGTTAAGAGAAATGCAAGACAACATGAAACATAATAATATCCGTATAATAGGAATACCAGAAGGAGAAGAAGAAGAGCAAGGGATAGAAAACCTATTTGAAAAAGTAATGATGGAAAACTTCCCTAATTTGGTGAGAGAAAAAGTCACACAAATCCAGGAAACACAGAGAGTCCCTATCAAGAGGAACCCAAACAAGCCCACTTCAAGACACATCATCATTAAAATGGCAAACTTCCAAGACAAAGAGAGAATCTTAAAGGCAGAAAGGGAGAAAAAGGAAGTAACATACAAGGGAGCCCCAATAAGGTTAGCAACTGACTTCTCAATGGAAACGTTCCAAGCCAGAAGACAATGGCAAGAAATATTCCAAGTAATGAGAACCAAAGGCCTACAACCAAGACTACTTTATCCAGCAAGGCTTTCAATCAAGATAGAAGGACAAATAAGGAGCTTCCCAGACGAAAGAAGTCTAAAAGAATACACCTCTACCAAACCAGTACTACAAGAGATACTAAAGGGACTGCTTTAAGGAAAGAAAGGAAAAAAGAGAGTGAGGAACACAGATAGGAAAATGGCAATGAATCAGTACCTATCAATAGTAACCTTAAATGTAAATGGATTAAATGCTCCAATCAAAAGACATAGAGTAGCTGACTGGATAAGAAAGCATGACCCACACATATGCTGCCTACAAGAGACCCACCTCAGGACAAAAGACATACACAGACTTAAAGTGAAAGGCTGGAAACAAATTTTCCAAGCAAATGGACAGGAAAAAAAGGCCGGGGTAGCAATACTCATATCAGACAAAATAGACTTCAAAAGAAGAGCTATAAAGAGAGACCCAGAAGGTCACTTCATAATACTCAAGGGAAGAATCCACCAAGAAGACATAAACATTCTAAATATATATGCACCCAACATAGGAGCACCTAAATACATCAAGAAAATCTTAGAGGACTTCAAGAAAGATATTGACAGCAACACAATTATAGTAGGAGATTTTAACACCCCACTGTCAAAAATGGACAGATCTTCCAAACAAATTATCAACAAAGATATTGTGGCATTGAACAGTACTCTAGACGAATTGGACTTAGCTGATATATATAGGGCCCTCCATCCCAAAGAAACTAAATACACATTTTTTTCAAACGCACATGGAACATTTTCAAAGATAGACCACATGATAGGACACAAAACAAGCCTCAACAAATTCAGGAAAATTGATATCATACCAAGCATTTTCTCCGAACACAAGGGACTAAAACTAGAAACCGACTTGATGGGGAAAATCCCCAAATCATCAAAATCATGGAGATTGAATAGCATGCTATTAAACAATGAATGGGTAAAGAATGAAATTAAGGAGAAAATCAAAAAGTTTCTGGAAACAAATGAAAATGAACTCACAACAACCCAAAACTTATGGGACACAATGAAGGCAGTCCTCAGAGGGAAGTTCATAGCAATACAGGCCTACCTAAAGAAGACAGAAACATTTCTAACAAACGACTTAACCTTACGCCTACAAGAACTCGAGGAACAACAACAAAGACAGCCCAGAGGAAGTAGAAGGAAGGAAATAACCAAGATCAGAGCAGAATTAAATGACATAGAGACTAAAAGCACAATCCTAAGGATCAATGAATCCAGGAGCTGGTTCTTTGAAAAGATAAACAAAATCGACAAGCCTTTAAGCAGGCTCATCAAGAAAAAAAGAGAGAGGACTCAAATAAACACAATCAGAAATGAAAGAGGAGAGATTACGACTGACACCACAGAAATACAAAGGATAGTAAGAAATTACTACGAAGAACTGTATGCCAAGAAATTTGAAAACCTAGGTGAAATGGACAAGTTTCTAGAAAAATATAACCTTCCAAAACTCAATGAAAAAGAAACAGAAAACCTGAACAGACCAATAACAGCTGGTGAAATTGAATCAGTAATCAAAACACTCCCGGCACACAAAAGCCCTGGACCAGATGGTTTCACGGGAGAATTCTACAAAACATTTAAGGAAGAGCTAACCCCTATCCTTCACAGACTATTCCAAAAAATCCAAAATGATGGAAGACTCCCAAACTCTTTTTATGAAGCCAGCATCATCCTAATCCCAAAACCAGATAAAGACATAACAAAGAAAGAAAACTTCAGGCCAATATCACTGATGAATGTAGACGCTAAAATCCTCAACAAAATATTGGCAAACCGCATCCAACAATACATTAAAAAGATCATACACCATGACCAAGTGGGATTCATCCCAGGGATGCAAGGATCGTTCAACATTCGCAAATCAATAAATGTCATACATCACATAAACAAAAGCAAAGACAAAAATCACATGATCATATCAATAGATGCAGAAAAAGCTTTTGATAAAGTACAACACCCATTTATGATAAAAACACTCAGCAAAGTGGGAATAGAGGGAGCATTCCTCAACATAATAAAAGCCATATATGAGAGACCTACAGCCAACATCATTCTCAATGGGCAAAAACTGAAATCTTTCCCACTAAGATCAGGAACAAGACAAGGCTGTCCACTTTCACCACTTCTATTCAATATAGTATTGGAAGTCTTAGCCACAGCAATTAGACAAGAAAAGGAAATAAAAGGCATCCGAATTGGAAAGGAGGAAACAAAATTATCATTGTTTGCAGATGACATGATAGTGTACATAGAAAATCCTATAGACTCGGCCAAAAAGCTGCTCGACGTAATAAATGAATTTAGCCAAATAGCTGGATACAAAGTCAATATCCAAAAATCAAAGGCATTTTTGTATACCAACAGTGAAACAGCAGAAGCAGAAATCAAGAAAAAAATCCCATTCAATATAGCAAAAAGAAAAATAAAGTACCTAGGAATAAACCTAACCAAGGAGGTAAAAGACCTGTATGCAGAAAACTATACAACACTGAAGAATGAAATCAAGGAAGACACAAACAAATGGAAGCATATACCATGTTCATGGATAGGAAGAATTAATATTATCAAAATGTCCATACTACCCAAAGCAATTTACAGATTCAATGCAATACCTATTAAAGTTCCAATGGCATATTTCACAGACATAGAACAAACACTTCAAAAATTTATATGGAATCATAAACGACCCCGGATAGCGGCAGCAATTTTGAGAAAGAAGAGCAAAGTAGGAGGGATCACAATACCTGATACCAAACTGTATTACAAAGCCACTGTAATCAAAACAGCCTGGTACTGGCACAAGAACAGACACGTGGACCAGTGGAATAGAACAGAGAGCCCAGAAATAAACCCAAGTCTCTACAGTCAATTAATATTCGACAAAGGGGGCAGCAACATAAAATGGAGCAAAAATAGCCTCTTCAATAAGTGGTGCTGGGAGAACTGGACAGCTACATGCAAAAAAATGAAACTCGAGCACCAACTTACACCATACACAAAAATAAATTCAAGATGGATAAAGGATTTAAATATAAGCCATGACACCATTAAAATTCTAGAGGATAATATAGGCAGGAAAATCTCAGATATTTCACGCAGCAATATTTTCACTGATACGTCCCCTAGAGCAAGGGACATAAAGGAAAGAATAAACAAATGGGATCTCATCAAAATAAAAAGCTTCTGCACAGCTAAAGAAAACAGTATTAAAATAAAAAGAGAACCAACTGTATGGGAAAACATATTTGGAAATGATAACTCAGACAAGGGATTAATCTCCAAAATATATAAAGAACTTACAAGACTCTACTCTAAGAAGACAAGCAACCCAATTAAAAAATGGGCAAAGGATTTGAACAGACACTTCTCCAAGGAGGACATACAGAGGATCCAGAGACACATGAAAAGATGCTCGATATCTCTAGCTATCAGAGAGATGCAAATTAAAACTACAATGAGATACCACTTGACACCAGTCAGAATGGCCTTCATAAACAAAGCAACAAACAGCAAGTGTTGGAGAGGTTGTGGAGAAAAGGGGACCCTAGTGCACTGTTGGTGGGATTGCAGATTGGTACAACCACTATGGAAAACAGTATGGAATTTTCTAAGAAAACTAAAAATGGACATACCTTTTGACCCAGCAATTCCACTGCTTGGATTGATTATATCCTAAGAATCCTGAAACACCAATCCAAAAGAATCTATGCACCCCTATGTTCATAGCAGCACAATTTACAATAGCCAAGTGCTGGAAGCAACCTAGGTGCCCATCAGTTAATGAATGGATCAAAAAACTGTGGTACATTTGCACAATGGAATTCTCTGCAGCCGAAAGAAAGAAGGAGCTCCTACCCTTTGCGACAGCATGGAAGGAATTGGAGAGTATCATGCTAAGCGAAATAAGCCAGGCAGTGAAAGACAAATACCATATGATCTCACCTTTAACAGGAAGCTAATCAACAAAACAAACAAACAAGCATAATATAAACAAAGACACTGAATTTGAGAATAGTCTGACAGTGTCCAATGTGGGAGGGGAGGGAATTTCGGGGGGAAAGGGGAACGGTTTAGAGCAACAAGTATAAAGGACTCATGGACAAAAACTATGGGGGGTGGAAATGGGAGGAAGGTGGGGAGGGCTGGGGTGGTGGGCTGGGGCGGGGTAAAAAACAGAAAACTGTACAATATCAACAATTAAAAAATACTGATTAAAAAAATTTAAAAAAAAAGAAAAGTTAACTGGAAATAGCTACATAAACATGAAATGTCATTGTTTCAAAGAAACTAAATAAAAATAAATTGTATACAAAAAAAATAAAAAAAATAAAAAAATAAAAAAATAAAGAAAAATAAAGAAAAGCATGTAAATGTGTACTCATTAAAAAAAAAACAAATCAACAAACAACAAATATTGGAGAGGATATGGAGAAAAGGGAACCCTAGTGCACCGTTTGTTGGTGGGAATGCAGAGTGGTGCAGCCATTTTGGAAAACAGTATGGAATTTTCTAAGAAAACTAAAAATGGAACTGCATTTTGACCTGGCAATTCCACTGCTGGGATTATATGCTAAGAACTCTGAAACATCAATTCAAAAGAACCTATGCACCGCAATATTCATAGCAGCACAATTTACAATAGCCAAGTGCTGGAAGCAACCTAAGTGGCCATCAGTAAATAAATAGATCAAAAAACTTGCTTATTTACCTGATCGAATACTATGCAGCACTAACAAAGAAGGAATCCTACCCTTTGCAACAGCACAGGTGGAAATGGAGAGCATTATGCTAAGTGAAATAAGCCAGGTGGTGAAAGACAAATACCATATGATCTCACCTTAAGTGGAACCTAATGAAAAAACAAACAAGCAATCAAAATATAACCAGAGAAACTGAAATTGGGAACAAGATGACAGTAACCAGGGGGGAGGGGGGAGGAGATAATGGGGGAGGAAAAAGGGGGAAAGGGTTTTCAGGAACATCTATAAAGGATATGTGGACAGAGCCAAGGGGTGGTGACATCAAGGGTGGGAAGTGAGGACGACTGATGTGGGAGGAGTGGTAAGGAAAAATTGAGACAGCTGTACTTGAACACTAAAAAATTGTTTAAAAATAAAATGTTGGATGGAAAAAATAAATATTGGCCTATAATTTTCTCTCTTTGCAGTGTCTTTATCTGGATTTGGAATTAAGATAATTCTGGCCTTGTAAAATGAGTTTAGGAGTCGTCACTGCTCTTGAATTTTTTTGGAATGTTTGAGAAGAAAAGTTGTTACTTCTTGAATGTTTGGTGAAATTCACCTTTGAATCCATCTGGTCTAGGACTATTTTTGTTGGGAGTTTATTTTTTTAATTGTTGTTCAAGTACAGTTGTCTCCATTTTCCCACCACAACTTTCCCTCTCTCCACCTCACCTGCCACCTCCCACCCTCAATGTTACCCACTTTGGGCTTTGCCCATAGGTCCTTTATACATGTTTCTTGACAGCCCTTTTCCTTCTTTCTGCTATTATTCCCCTTCCCTCTGGTTACTGTCACTCTGTCCTTTATTTCAATTTCTCTGGATATATTTTGCTTCAAGTGTTGGGAGTTTTTTGATTGCTGCTAAAATTGCACTGATTTTAATGTTTTTTCAGATTCTCTTATTCTTTATAATTCAGTTTGGAAGATTGTATGTTTTTAGGCATTTATCCATTTCTTTCAGTTTGTCTAATTTGTTGACATATACTTGTTCATAATATTTTGTTGCAATCCTTTGTATTTCTTTTGTATCATTTGTTACTTCTCCTCTTTTTTTCTTATTTTATTAATTTGGGTCCTTTCTCCCTCTCTCTTTTTTTTATGAGTTGGCTTGAAAGTTTGTCAATTTTGTTTATCCTTTCAAAGACCAGAAGATTGGTATAGGAACTATTTTAAATCAGTATGGAGTTACCTCAAAAATTAAACATGGAACTGTCTTTGACCGAGCAATTCCACTTCTTGGAATACATGTCTAAAGAAACCCAAAACTCTAATTTGAGAGGATATATGCATCCCTATGTTCATTGAAGCATTATTTAAAATAGGCAAGATTTGGAAGTAGACCCAGTGGCCATTAGTAGATGACTGGATAAAAACCTGTGGTACTTTTACACAATGGAATATTACCCTTAAAAAGATGGAAATCTTACCATTTGTGACAGCATGGGTGTACCTAAAGAGTACTATGTTATCAAAAAAAGAAAGTACTATGCTAAGTTAAAGCCTGTCAGAAAAATACAAGTACCACATGACTTCGCTTATATGTGGAAACTAATGAACAAAATAAACCCACAAACAATGTGAAGACAGATTCATGGATAGAGAGAACAGACTGACAGCTATCTGAGGGTAAGAGGATGAGGGCTGCTGGAAAAGAATGAAGGGATGAAGCAAAGAAGAAAACAAAGATTTATGGATGGAGACAACAGTATGGTGATAGTCATAAGGAACAGGGAAGGTAGAAGAACCTAAAGTGAGAATAAATTATGATGGAAGGAAACTTGACTTGGAGTGGTAATGCAATATACATGTAATATGTTGTAAAATTGTATACCTGAAATGCATACAATCTTATTAACCAATTTCACCTCAATAAATTAAAGAAATAAATTACCAATGAAAAAGGTGTAAAAGAGCTCCTGCTGGTGTGATTCAGTGGATTGAGTGCCAGCCTTTAAACCAAAGGGTCGCCAGTTCAGTTCCCAGTCAGGGTACATGCATGGGTTGTTGGCCAGATCCCTGGTAGGGGGCACATGAGAGGCAACCACACATTGATGGTTCTCCCTCTCTCATTCTCCCTCCCTCCCCCTTTCTCTAAAAATAAATAAAAATAAAATCTTTTTTAAAAACTTTAAAAAATGTGTAAAAGATCCAAAGTGATTGGATATGATATTGTTCTTGGAGAGGTTTTTGTGATTTTTTTAATCTACCTGATCTTAAATCAAGTTCACCAACCATAAACCCTAGAATGAAACACAACAAGAAAGGTATCATGTGTGGAATATATATTGATACTTCAGAATGTTTTAAGCATTTTTTTGCGAATGAAAACTTTCTTAAAGGAAAAGAATGTTTAAAAATCCAGGTATTGCCAGTAAATTGTAACAACATACTATTAATATATTTGAAATCTAAATTCATGGAAATGGTGTAGACTAAAATGATTAACAGTAAACTTAACGTTGATCTGAATTGTTGAAAGATACATTTTCAAGGCAGAGCTGGCTACAGATAAAATTGCAATGGGGAGCATTTTGTTTTTTTATGTTAAGTAAAATAAGTCAGTTGGTAAAAGAGAAATATCATACAATCTCATTTATAAGAGGAATATAATGAACAAAATAAACAAATGAGCAAAATAAAACCAGAGGCATGGCATCATGAAATAGACTGACAGCTGTAAGAGGGGAGAGGGAAATTGGGACTGATTGAAAGAAGGTGAAGGGATCAAAGGACCCATGGACATGGACAACATTGTGGGGATTGTCTGTGAAAGCTGGGGTGGGATGGGCAGAGGAGAGCAAAGGGGGAAAAATAGGGACAACTGTAATAGAATAGCAATAAAAATGATTTAATTTAAAAAGATAAAAAATTTAAAAATTGTACTAAGTGTGTTATTTGTAGGTTTCTAGAAATTATGGAATACATTTTTTTCTAAAGACCTTTAAATAATTTGTTTATTTTTTCCCTATCAGTGTCTGGTTCCCAGTCATTGGAATGGAGTTAAAACTGTTTGAGTAATTAAGGCAAGTTCCCCCATTTCATTTATGTTTGATTGTGGCCATCTGTTCACAAGCTGAATAGTTTTAGTTCAGAGTTTAAAATTGTAAGTGCTTTTGATCACTAAAATGTAACCTAATCTTTGCCTTCCTTATTGAAAGACAGCCAGAAGTTAAGTATTTTGTTCTTATTGTTCTTGGTATCTTCTATTTAGGAAAAATGAGATTCAGAATAAGTTGATTTAATGATGTCAAATAAAGTACAAAGTTTCACAACTCATTTTAAGAAGCTTAAATTTATGGCTATGTAAAGATTAAAATTAGGGCTGAATACTGATGCAGCCCAAGGAATATCATGCCAGCTGTGCCAACTTGCAAATTGGGTTTATTATATTTAGCTTTACATACTTATCTGCTATTTGGCAAGAGCTCATTAAGGTACCTCTAGATTTCAGCTGTATTATTTAAATTATATAAATTCAGATTTTAGCACAAAAAAAGTATTTAAAAATCTGTTTACAAAGAGGAGATAGATATATAGTGGGTGATCCAAAGAATTTACAATTTATATTTTTATTAAATATTTAAGTGCTTTTATAGCAATCATATTACAATGTACAGAATTGCATTTTAGAGCTGTCCCATTTCTTATTTTATACTCAAACATTTTTATAAATACCAGACATTTTCCTTAGCTTCTGAAGTTTCTGCTTCCATTTTGAAGAAAGGTGTTATATAGTTCTCTTGGTTACTCTATTCAGCCAAAATCAATAATGCATTGGTGTTCTTTATTCTCTTTATTGTCTCTTCATTTTTGTTTTTGTTTATTTATATTTATTTACATATTTATTTTTATAAAACCTGCCTTCCACTGTTTATAAATAAACTTTATTTTAAAATATTTTTAGATTTAGAAAAAATTGAGAAAATAATTTTCCATTCCCACATATCCTGCATTCTTTTTCTCTTATTAATGTGGGGTTTGGGGGTATGGGGGAGAAAGGTGGGACAACTAACTGAACAACACTTTTTTAAAAATATCACATTAGTGTGATAGTTTGTAAATAATTAAACAGTCAATGCCGATATGTTATAATTAAATAAAGTGCATAGTTTATTCAAATTCCCTTAGTTCTAATTTAACATTTTTTTCTTTTCCAGGATCATATCCAGAAAACCACATGATATTTAGGTGTCATGTTTCCTTAGGCTCTTCCAGGCTGTGTTAGTGACTTCCTTCCAAAGTGTACAAAATAATAGAGAGGACAAAGAGTAACTTTACAGTGGAAAAACCTGACAAACACTTCCACAGCCAGGTGATGAAGGTCAACATCAACAGTGGCAAGTGATGTTGATAGCATGTACCCTTGACAGAATATGATACAGCTAACCCATATATGTACACATATTTACAAATATTTCTATAGCCAAACATGAGTCCTTACTGCTGCCTCGAACTCATCCATAACCACATAGACCATTGCTTATGTGTAATTCACACTACAAAATATAGAAATCTGGCTTTCATCATCCTCCATTGATTTACTCAACTGTTCAATTCCAGTATATATGTATAGGGACATAACAATTTTCCTTTAGCAGTGAATGTTACATTGTATGGATATACTACTTATATCTTCACCCACTATTGAAGGTGTCTTGGTTATGTCCAACTTTTAACAATTAAGGACAAAGCTGCTGTAAAATGTGTGTGCATGTTTTTGTGTAAATATAATTTCTTTTTTTAAGTTTATTATTTTTATTTACATATTTAGAATCTGCTAGATTTTTTTTTGTACACTGGATCTGGAACTAAGCTTTTTTATTATTCATTATTTATTTTTTTAACTTTTTTATTGCTGCTCAAGTACAGTTGTCTCCATTTTCTCCCCCCACAACAAACACCCATCCCAGCTATCCCCAGTTCCCACCCTCAGTTCTACCTCCCTTTGATTTTGTCCCTGTGTCCTTTATATATGTTCCTGAAAACCCTTGATCCTTTCCCTCACATTATCCCCTCCCACCACCCCTCTGTTTACTGTCTGTTCTTAGTATTAATGTCACTGGTTATATTTTGCTTGCTAGTTTGTTTTGTTGATTAGGTTCCACTTATAGATGAGATTATATGGTATTTGTCTTTCACCACCTGGCTTATTTCACTTAGCATAATGCTCTCCAGTTCCATCCATGCTGTTGTAAAGGATAGGAGCTCCTTCTTTCTTTCTGGTGCATAGTATTCCATTGTGTAAATGTACCACAGTTTTTGATCCACTCATTTACTAATAGGCACTTAGGCTGTTTTCAGCTCTTGACTATTGTAAATTGTGCTGCTGTGAACACTGGGATGCGTAGGTTCCTTTGAATTGGTGTTTCAGGATTTTTAGGGTATAGTCCCAGCAATAGATTTGCTGGGTCAAAAGGCAAGAACTAACATCTATTGACGCTTTTAAAAACTATTTTATGCATTTTTTAAATTAAATTTATTGAGGTAACATCAATTAATAACATTATATAAATTCAGGTATACAATTTTATAATAAAACATCTGTATACTCAATTTTGTGCTCATCACCCAAAGTCTTGTGTTTTTCCATCACTATGTATTTGACCTCCTTTCCCCTCCAATCTCCTCCCAAACTCATAACTACCATTTTGTTGCATGTGTCTATAAATTTGTTTTTTAATTTGTTTTGTTTTCATCTATTGGTTTTTATTTTAGATGTTGCATATGAGTGAAATTATATGGCTCTTCTCCTTTCTCATCTGACTTATTTCACTTTGCATATTGCATTTTTATGAATTGAATGTGTGGCTACCCTGCAAGTGAATCAGTGCTGTTTTTCCAACAGCATCTACTCCCTTCATGTTTGTGGCACATTTTGTAATGCTCAAACTTTTTCATTATTATTATATTTGGTATGGTGATCTGTGATCTTTGATGTTACTACTGTAACTGTTTCAGGGTGCCACAAACCTCACCCAAATAAAACCATAAACATAATCAATACATGTGTGTGTTCTGATTGCTTCACAGACTGACCTTTTCCCCTCCTTTCCTCAGGCCTTCTTATTCCCTGAGACACAAGATTATTGAAATTGGACTAGTTAATAACCCTACATTGACCTCTAAGTGATTAAGTGAAAGGAAGAGTCACATATCTCAGTTTAAATCAAAAGCTAGAAATGAGTAAGCCTGATGAGGAAGGCTTGCAAAAGCTGAGATAACCCAAAAGCTAGGCCCCTTCCATCAATTACCCTAGTTGTGAACATAAATAATAAATTCTTGAAGGAAGTTAAAAGTGCTATTCCAGTGGGCACACAAATGATAAGAAAGTAAAAGAACCTTATTACTGATACAGAGAAAGTTTAGTGTTCTGGAGAGATCTAACCAGTCCCTATAATTCCTTTAAACCAAAGCCTAATTCAGAGAAAGTCCCTAACTCTCTTTAATTCTTCTAAGAGAGGTAAGGAAGCTGCAGAAGAAAAGTTCAAGCTAGCAGAGGTTGGTTTATAAGTTTTAAAGAAAAAAGCAATCTCCATAACCAAAAAATTCAAGGGGGTACAGCAAGTGCTAATGTAGAGGCTATAGGAAGTTATCCAGAAGATTGTGCTTAGATAATTAATAAAGGTAGCTATAGTCAATAACACACTTTCAGTGTAGATGAAATTGCCTCACACAGGAAGAAGATGTCATGTAAAATTTTCATAGTTAGATAGGAGAAGTCAATGTCTTCCTTCAAAGCTTCCAAGGACAGGCTGAATCTCTTGTCAGGGTCAAATGCAGCTGGTTCCTTTAAGTTGTAGCCAATGCTCATTTACAATTCCAAAAATTTTAGTGCTCTTAAGAATTCTGCTAAATCTATTTTGCCTGTGATCTAAAAAAGAAACAACAAAACCTGGATGACAGTATGTTTGTTTACAACATGGTTTATTGAGTATGTTAAGCCCATTGTTGAGACCTAATGCTCAGGAAAAAAAAAATTCTTTCAAAATATTACTACTCATTGACAATGCAGCTGATCATGCTTATAGAGAAGTACAACAAGATCAATATTGTTTTCATGTGCAGAAACACATCAATTCTGCAACCATTGAATCAAGGAAGGATTTTGACTTTCAAATATTATTATTTAAGAAATACATTTCATAATATTAGGGTTGACATAGATTGTGAGTCTTCTGATGGATCTGGGCAAAGAAAATTAAAAACCTCCTGGAAAGGACTTGCTATTGTAGATGTCACGAAGAACATTCATGACTCAAGGGAAGAGTGGAAATATTAACAGGAGTTTGGAAGAAGTTAAATCCAATTTCTTTGACTTTGAGGGGTTCAAGACTTCAGTGGAGGAAGTAACTTCATATGTGGTGGAAATAGTAAGAGAACAGAATTAGAAGTGGAGCCCAATGATGTGATCATATTGCTGAAATCTCATTATAAAACTTTAACAGATGAAAAGTTGCTGCTTATGGATGAGCAAAGAAAGTGGTTTCTTGATTAGGAAGATGGCAGCAAGGTAGGAGGGAGTGGATTCCATTTCTCCCTACACATGGGAGAAAAACCTAGCCAATCTACAGAGGAACAGAGCAAACAGCCAACAGTATTCCAGCATATATGAAGATAGGAGACTAAAAATTGTAGGGGATGTTGAAAAACCAGACAGTAAGGAGACTGCTTCAGGACAATAAGGTCCCTGGAACCAGCTCAGGGACCAGAGCAGCTGCAGCCCCAGGCCTGGTGCATGCTGGGTCTGCCACAGGGTTCTTGAGAGAGACCTGGGTCAACAGTTCCCTCCCCCAGCCAAACAAAGATTGAGCAGCACAGGGAGAAACCTGGTTGCTTGAAGTCACAGAGAGGGGAATAGAACTAAGTGACAAAGACACAGGGGCTGTGAGCACCCACGGAGTCTCTGGACACCTGCTGGGGAGAGTTGAGAATTGAGCCATGACAGGTCCTTACCCAGATAGTCTCTGGTCTGCTTGGAAAATTGGGCTGTCCTCTGTATGGAGTGGCAGGCTTGAATAGGAGGAATTTCTCAAAAAGAAAAAGTGAAAAAAAGAGACACCATTTGGGGAATTCTCCTGCAGAAGCCACTCCAGCCTCCTCCCCACCCAGCCATGCAATGTTCCCAAGGTGGCACAGAAGGCACTGCGTGCACTCCCATAGCCCAATCGCTGTAAATAATGCACACCTGAACCTGAGGGACCAGAGGCACCCAGCTAAGAGCACATGCCCACAAACACAACCTGGGGAAAGTGCGTACTGCCGAAGGCCCTAGGCTTACACCCAAAGCCCTAGGGAGAGTGGGCCACCCAAAACTGTGGAACCTGAGGGACCAGAGGCTGCTGGGCAGCTGGGCTGGAGACTTGCTGAGTGCAGATCTGGAAGGGAGAAAAGCGAAACCAATCACCCACCAGCCTGCTGCAGCAAGGAAGACCAGCAAAACTGGTTTGGCCAGTTTGAAGCCAGCCAGAGGCTTTTTTTTTTTTTAAGTAATTCTTTATTTTTTTTTTTCATCTTTTAACTCTTTTTTCCTCTCTTTCCTTCTTAATTGTTTTATTCCTTCCTCCTTTCATTCTCTTTTTATCTCTTCTTCCTTTCTTCTTCTTCTCCTTCTTCTTCTCCTTCTTCTTCTCCTTCTTCTCCTTCTTCTTCTTCTTCTTCTTCTTCTTCTTCTTCTTCTTCTTCTTCTTCTTCTTCTTCTTCTTTCTTCTTCTTTCTTCTTCTTCTTCTTCCTCTTCCTCTTCCTCCTCTTCTTTTTTTTTTTTTGGAATTCCCACAAGTGAGACAAAAAATCCCGGAACTGTGAAAACACAAGAATCGGACCCAAAGAGGGGGCATCACAACAACTGAGACAGTGAGACAAATTTCACTTTGCTACTACAGAAAACCTGTATGTTATTGCATATTTGTATTATTATTTTCCATTATTCTTACATCTTTTATTTTATTAGTATTTTTGTATTCCTTTTCTTTTTGTTTAGTCTCTTTGCATGACTGCTTAAATGGTATTGTTTGACTGGATTCCCTTGTTCTCCTTTTATAGTGTATTATTAATTTACTGTCTCTCATTTCACTTCTGTTCCACTAGCACACTACTCAAGGTACAATACTACCTATTCTAGTTACTCATATCACATACATTCTGTCATATGATTGTTGATTCATTATTACTGTAAATAATAGCTGTTTCATACAAATGTAAATACTACACAGCACCCCTTCCAGATCTTAGCCCAATTCACAGTGTCCTGAACTTTATTACTGTTGTGGTTAATGCTATTCTCTAACACACTACACTTGTTTTCTATACATTACGCTCACCTTACCTTAGAATCTGACCTCCCACAACCTCACTGCTTTCTAGATCCAACTCACAATCCTTTCCTCCAAAACAGGAGTCTTATCTTCTCTCCACCCTTTCTAAAAAGTGGCTAGTTGGGTGGAATATCGCAATTAACACTATGCATAGCCAAAGGATATCCTATCTGTTCTCTACTGGCTGATACTGTAAATATCATAGAATGCACTCTAGCTGTCTTAAACCATTTTGCTTCCCCCCTCCAACTGATCACAAAAAAGGTAAGGTGAAAGCTGTGAACACCAGTATACCTGCTGGAAGAGGAAACCCACCAAAAAAAAGAACCACCAACAGATAACAACAAAAGAAGGTGAAGAAGGGAGTGGGAGCCACACTAATCTCAATTCAGGACCTATCTGGTAATACAACTAAATAGTGGAAATATTACCCAGAACAAAAAACTGAACAAGAGCAACAGAGAATCCTCAAAACCTTGTACACACAAAGGAACCAGCTTCAACACAACCTGCCCACACCAACACAACAGGTGATGCACAGAATGACTCTCATTTAACCAGCTGGTGAGAAGGACCCACAAAAGAAAGATACAACAACAATCAAAACCCAAACACAAAAAGAGAGGCAACTTAAATCACAGCCCCAAGACCAGTCAGCTCCAGAGATCAAGGAGACGGTACCACTGTGTCTCACAGGTATTCCACCATAGAAGTTCACACCAGAAACCCAAGGAGCCAGAACAGATCGATTTAAGAAGCTGATGCTAACAAGAAAAGTCTCACAAACAATGGGAAGACAAAGAAACAATCCCCAAATGAAAGGAAAGGAGAAAGCCTCAGAAAGAGTGCTAAATGAAATAGAGGCAGGTCAACCATAAGATACTGAGTTCAAAGCAATGGTTATCAGTAAGCTCAATGAGCTTACAGAGAATTACCACAAACTACAGGGAAACTACAATGAACTCACTGCAAACTGTATCAACATAAAAAGGGAAATAGAAACTATCAACAAGGGCCAAGAGGAAATGAAGAATACAATTTCTGAACTGAAGAATGCAGTAGAAGGAATCAAAAGCAGGTTCAATGAAGCAGAAGATTGGATCAGTGAGCTGGAGGACAAGGTAGAAAAAGCATCGAGAAAGATCAAGAAAAGGAAAAGAGGCTCAGAAAGAATGAAGAGGAATTAAGGGAAATGCAGGGCAACATGAAACATAATAATATTCATATAATAGGGTTATCACAAGGAAGAGTAAGGGATAGAAAACCTGTTTGAAAGAGTAATGATGGAAAATTTCCCTAATTTGATGAGAGGAAAAGTCACAAAAATACAGGAAACATAGAGAATCCAAATCAAGAGGAACCCAAAGAGGCCCACTTCAAGACATATCATAATTAAAATGGCAAAATTTCAAGATGAAGAGAGAATCCTAAAGGCACCAGGGGCAAGAGAAAGTAACATGCAAGAAAGCCCGATAAGTTTAGCAGCTGACTTCTCAATGGAAACACTCCAGGCCAGAAGAGAATGGCAAAAAATATTCCAAGTAATCAGATCCAGAGGCATGCAACCAGGGTAACTTTACCCAGCAAGGCACTCAAACAAGATAGAAGGCCAAATAAGGAGTTCCCCCCAACAAAACAAGTCTAAAAGAATACACCTCCACCAAACCAGCTCTGCAGGAGATGCTAAAGGGACTGCTTTAGGTAAAGAAGGAAAAGAGAGAGAGAGAGAGAGGAACACAGGTACAAAAATGGCAATGAATAAGTACCCATCAATAATAACCTTAAATGTAAATGGATTAAATGTTCTAATCAAAAGACTTAGAATAGCTGAAGGGACAAGAAAGCATGACCCACACATATGCTGCCTACAAGAGACCCACCTCAGGACAAAAGACCTACACAGACTGAAAGTGAAGGGCTAGAAACAAATTTTCCAAGCAAATGGACAGGAAAAAAAAAATCTGGGGTAGCAATACTCATAATCAGACAAAATAGACTTCAAAAAAGGGGCCATAAAGAGAGACCCAGAGGACACTTCATAATGCTCAATAGGAGAATCCAACAAGATGACATGGAGATTGTAAATATATATATATGCACCCCACATAGGAGCACACAAATACATAAAGAAAATCTTAGAGGACTTCAAGAAAGATATTGACAGCAACACAATTATAGTAGGGGATTTTAACACCCCACTGTCAAAAATGGACAGATCTTCCAAACAAAATATCAACAAGGATATTGCAGCATTGAAGAATGGCCTAGATCAAATGTGCTTAAAAGATATGCGTAGAATATTTCACCCCAAAGAAGGAAAATACACATATTTTTCAAATGCACATGGAACATTTGCAAAGACAGACCTCATGACAGAACACAAAACAAGCCTCCACAAATTCAAGAACATTGAATTCATATCAAGCATTTTCACTGACCACAAGGGAGTGAAACTAAACATCAATGCCAAAAAAAAAAAAAAAAAAAAAAACCAAAGCACTCAAAATCATGGAGACTGAATAGCATGCTATTAAACAATGAATTGGTCAAGAATGAAATTAGGGGAGAAGGAAGATGGCAGCAGGTAGGAGGGAGCACATTCCACTTCCCCCTACACATGGGAGAAAAATCTGGCCAATCTACGGAGGAACAGAACAAACGAATAACAGTGACACAGCATGTTTGAAAATAGGAGATCGAAAATTGTAGCAGACATTGAAAAACCAGACAGTAAAGAGCATATTTCAGAACAGTAAGAGCCCAGGGATCAGCGCGGAAATCAGGGTGGCTGAGGCCCTGGTCCAGTACTTGCCAGGCCTGCCACAGGGCTCTAGGGAGGGAGCTGGGTCAACCGCTCCCTCCCCAGCCAAACAAGGTTTGAGCACTAGGAGCACTAGGAGAGACCTGGTTGCTTGAGGTCTCACAGAGAGGAGATAAGGTCTGAATGGCAAACACTCTGGGGATGTGAGCATGCATGCATAGCCCTGGGAGGGGTGCACACCGGAGCTCAAATAACCGGAGTCACCCGCACTCGAACACACACAGATGTGTGACCGGAGATGCCCTCATGTGACCGGAGACCTGTAGTCCATGCAGGGAACCCGGGAAATGCGAGCAATCCATGGGAGAATCAGAGCCCATGAATGTGAACCCAGAGAGTGTGCACGATCCATGGGAAACCCGGAGCTCACTCCTGTGAAATTAGGGTGAGTGCACACAAAGCAGAAAATCTGGAACCCAACCCATAAACTTGGGGTCGGTATATGCCCCGTTGGAGACCTGAGCTCACACCCATAAACTCGGTAAAGTTTGCAATCCCCAGGAGGCTCAGAACCCATGTGGAGGCCCTGTGCAGAGAGGCACCAAGCTCATGGGAGAGTGAACTGATAGCCCTGGGGAGAGTAACCCAAAGATGATTGAGTATGAACAGGGAGAAAACAGATACAGTCACCCCTCGGCATTGCAGCCAGCAAGACCAGAAAAAATGGCTTCGCAAGTTTGAAAACAGCAAGAGTTTTTTTCGTTCTTTCATTTTTTTCCTAAATAATTTTATTATTTTTTAAAGATTTTTATCTTTTTTACCCCTCAACTCCTTTTGCTTCTCTTTACTTCTTCCTGTTTTATTACTTCTTCCTTTCTTTCCAATATTATCTCTTCTTCCCTCACCTTTTTTTCTTCTTTTTTCATTTTTTTTTCTCTTTTCACTTTTTAAATACCCACGAGAGAGACAAAAAAACAAACAAACCTAAAAAAGTGAAAAAAATAGGCTTGGTCCCAAACAGGGGACAACCCAACAGCTGAGACAGTGGAAACTGTCAGAAACCAAGATAACTGAAGGAGAATGCACCACCGGATCTCACAGGTATTCTACCAAAGAAGTCCATACCATAAACCTAGGGAGCCAGAACAGATCAATTTAAGAAGCTAAAGCTAACAAGAAGAGTCTCAAAAACAATGGGAAGACAAAGAAACAATCCTCAAATAAAAAAAAAAAGGAAGAAGCCCAAGAAAGAATGCTAAATGAAATAGAGGCGACTCAACTATCAGATATTGAGTTCAATGCAATGGTTCTCAGGAAGCTCCATCAGCTCTCAATGAACTACCAGAAACTACAGGGAAGCTATGATGAACTCACTGAAAATTATATCAACATGAAAAAGGAAATAGAAATTATCAACAAGGGCAAAGAGGAAATGAAGAATACAATTTCTGAGCTGAAGAACAGAGTAGAAGGAATCAAAAGCAGAATCGATAAAGCAGAAGATCGGATCAGTAAGCTGGAGAACAAAGTAAAAAAAAAAAAAAAAACACCCAGAAAGAGCAAGAAAAGGAAAAGAAGCTCAGAAAGAATGAAGATGGATTAAGAAAAATGCAAAACAATATGAAACATAATATCTATATACTAGGGATACAAGAAAGAGAAAAAGAAGAGCAAGGGATAAAAAACTATTTGAAAAGTAATGCTGGAAAACTTCCCTAATTTAATGAGAGAAAAAATCACACAAATCCAGGAAACACAGAGAGTCCCAATCAAGAGGAACCCAACGAGTCCCACTGCAAGACACATCATAATTAAAACGGCAAAATTCCAAGACAAAGAGAGAATCTTAAAAGAAGCAAGGGAGAAAAATGAAGTAACATACAAAGGAGCCCCAATAAGGTTACAGGTGACTTCCCAATGGAAACACTCTAAGCCAGAAGAGAATGGCAAGAAATATTCCAAGTAATGAGAACCAGAGGCATGCAACCAAGACTACTTTACCCAGCAAGGCTTTCAATCAAAATAGAAGGCCAAATGAAAAGTATCCCAGACAAAAGAAGTCTAAAAGAATACACTTCTACCAAACCAGTTCTGCAAGAGATACTAAATGGACTGCTTTAAGGAAAGGAAGGAGAGAGAGAGAGAGGGAGAGAAGGAGGGGAAAATGGCAATGAATAAGTGCCCATCAATAATAACCCTAAAAGTAAATAGAGTAAATGCTCTAATCAAAGGCATAGAAGAGCTGAATGGATAAGAAAGCATGACCCACACATATGTTGACTACAAGAGACCAACGCAGGACAAAAGACCTACACAGACTTAAAGTGAAGGGCTAGAAACAAGTTTTCCAAGCCAATGGACAGAAAAAAAGGTTGGGGTAGCAACACTCATATCAGACAAAATAGACATCAGAAGAAGAGCCATAAAGACAGACCCAGAAGGTCACCTCATAATACTGAAGGGAAGAAACCACCAAGAAGACATAAACATTGTAAATATATATGCACCCAACATAGAAGCACCTAAATACATCAAGAAAATCTTAGAGGACTTCAAGAAAGATATTGACAGCAGCACAATTATAGTAGGGGATTTTAACACCCCACTGTCAAAAATAAACAGATCGTCCAAACAAAATATCAACAAAGATATTGTGGCCTTGAGCAACACTCCAGAGGAACTGGACTTAACTGATGTACATAGAGCCCCTCATCCCAAAGAAATTAAATATACATTCTTTTCAAATGCACATGGAACATTTTCAAAGGTAGAACACATGATAGGACACAAAACAAGCCTCAACAAATTCAAGAACATTGAAATCAGACCAAGCATTTTCTCCGACCATAAAAGACTGAAACTAGAAACCAACCCCAGGGGAAAAACCCAAAACCCTCAAAATCATGGAGATTGAATAGCATGCTATTAAACAGTGAATGGATCAAGAATCAAATTAGGGAGGATTTCAAAAAGTTTCTGGAAACAAACGAAAATGAACTCACATTGACCCAAAATTTATGGGACACAGCAAAGGCAGTCCTCAGAGGAAAGTTTACAGCGATACAGTCCTACCTAAAAAAGATAGAAACATCTCATACAAACAGCTGAACCCTACACCTACAAGAAAATGAGGATCAACAACAAAAACAGCCCAGAGGAAGTAGAAGGAAAGAAATAACCAAGATCAGAGGAGAGTTAAATGACATAGAGACTAAAAGCACAATTCTAAAGATCAATGGATCCAGGAGCTGGTTCTTTGAAAAGATAAACAAAATCAACAAGCATTTAAGCAGCCTCAGCAGGAAAAAAAAGAGAGAGGACCCAAATAAACACAATCAAAAATGAAAGAGGAGAAATTACAAATGACACCACAGAAATACAAATGATTGTAAGGAATTACTATGAAGACCTGTATACCAAGTAATTTGAAAACCTAGATGAAATGGACAAGTTTCCAGAAAAATATAATCTTTCAAAACTCAATGAAGAAGAAGCAGAAAGCCTGAACAGACAAATAACAGCTGATGAAATTGAAGCAGTAATCAAAAATCTCACAACACACAAAAGCCCTGGATCAGATGGTTTCACAGGAGAAATCTACAAAACATTTAAGGAAGAACTAACCCCTATCCTTCACAGACTATTCGAAAAAATCCAAAATAATTGAAGACTACCAAACTCTTTTTATGAAGTCAGCATCATCCTCATCCCAAAGGCAGATAAAGACACAACAAAGAAGAACTTCAGGACAATATCGCTCATGAACATAGATGCTAAAATCCTCAACAAAATATTGGCAAACCGCATTGAATAATACATTAAAAATATCATACACCATGACCAAGTGTGATTTATCCCAGGAATGCAAGAATGGTTCAATATTCACAAATCAGTAAATGTAATTCATCACATAAACAAAAGCAAAGGCAAAAATCACATGATCATATTAATAGATGCAGAAAAAGCTTTTGATAAGGTACAACACCCATTTATGATAAAAACACTCAGGAAAGTGGGAATAGAGGGAGCATTCCTCAACATAATAAAGGCCATATATGAGAAACCTACAGCGAATATCATACTAAATGGGTAAACTCTAAAATCTTTTCCACTAAGATCAGGAAAAGACAAGGTTGTCCACTTTCACCACTTCTATTCAATATAGTATTGGAAGTCTTAGCCACAGCAATTAGACAAGAAAAGGAAATAAAAGGCATCTAACTCAGAAAGGAGGAAACAAAACTATCATTGTTTGCAGATGACATAGTAGTATACATAGAAAATCCTATAGACTTGGCCAAAAAGCTGCTCGACTTAATAAATGAATTTGTCCAAACAGTGCAATACAAAGTCAATATCCAGAATCAAAGGCATTTTTGTGTACCAACAATGAAACAGCAGAAGCAGAAATCAAGAAAAAAATCCCATTCGATATAGCAAAAAGAAAAATAAAATACCTAGGAATAAACCTAACCAAGAAGGTAAAAGATCTGTATGCAGAAAACTACACAACACTGAAGAAACAAATCAAGAAAGACACAAAAAAATGGAAACACATTCGATGATGTGTTTCCATTAACATCATCAAAATGTCCATATTTCCCAAAGCAATTTACAGATTCAATGCAATACCTATGAAAGTACAAATGGCATATTTCACAGACATAGAACAATCACTTCAAAAATTTATATGGAACCATAAACGACCTCCAATAGCTGCAGCAATTTTGAGAAAAAAGAGGAAAGTAGGAGGAATCACAATACCTAATGCCAACCTGTATTACAAGGCCACTGTAATCAAAACAGCCTGGAACTGGCATAAAAACAGGCATGTGGACCAGTAGAATAGAACAAAGAGCCTAGAAATAAACCCAAATCTCTACACGCAATTAATATTCGACAAAGGGGGCAGCAACATAAAATGGAGTAAAAATAGCCTCTTCAACAAGTGGTGTTGGGAGAACTAGATAGCTACGTGCAAAAAAATGAACCTTGAGCACCAACTTACACCATACACAAAAATAAATTCAAGGTAGATAAGAGATTTAAATATAAGCCGTGATACCATTAAAGTCCTAGAGGGGAACATAGGCAGGAAAATCTCAGGTATTTCATGCAGCAACATTTTTACTGATATGTCCCCTAAAGCAACGGACATAAAGGAAAGAATAAACAAATGGGATCTCATCAAAATAAAAAGCTTCTGCACAGCCAAAGAAAACAGTATTAAAATAAAAAGAGAACCGACTGTATGGAAAAACATATTTGCCAATGATACCTCAGACAAGGGTTTAATTTCCAAAATATACAAAGAACTTACACGACTCCACGCTAAGAAAACAAGCAACACAATTAAAAAAATGGGCAAAGGACTTGGGCAGACACTTCTCCAAGGAGGACATACAGAGGATCCAGAGACACATGAAAAGATGCTCAGTATTGCTACCTATCAGAGAGATGCAAATTAAAACCACAATGAGATACCATTTGACACCAGCCACAATGGCCATCATAAACAAAGCAACAAACAACAAGTGTTGGAGAAGTTGTGGAGAAAATGGGACCCTAGGGGACTGTTGGTGGGAATTGCAGACTTATATAACCATTGTGAAAAGCAGTATGGAATTTTCTAAGAAAACTAAAAGTGGATCTATCTTTTGACCCAGCAATTCCACTGCTTGGATTATATCCTAAGAACCCTGAAACATCAATTCAAAAGAACCTATGCACCCCAATGTTCATAGCAGCACAATTTACAATAGCCAAGTGTTGGAAGCAACTTAGGTGCCCATCAGTAAATGAATGAATCAAAAAACTATGGTACATTTACGCAATGGAATTCTGTGCAGCAGAAGAAAAGAAAGAGTTCCTACCCTTCACAACAGCATGGATGGAACTGGAGAGCATTATGCTAAGTGAAATAAGCCAGGCAATGAAGGACAAATACCATATGATCTCACCTTTAACAGGAACCTAGTCAACAAAACAAACAAGTAAAATATAATCAAAGACATTGAAATTGAGAACAGGCTGACAGACATCAGAGGGGAGTGGGGAGGGATCTTCAGGGTAAAAGGGGAAGGGTTTTGAACAACAAGTATAAAAGACACATGGACAAGAACTAGGGGGGGTGGAAATGGGAGGGAGGAGGGGAGGGCTCGGACGATGGGCCAGGCTGGAAATAAAAGAAAGAAAACTGTACAAGAACAACAATTAAAATAAAGGAAAACAAAATATCATACACCATGACCAAGTGAAAAACTCCCAACACACAAAAGCTCTGGACCAGATGGTTTCACAGAAGAATTCTACAAAGCATTTAAGGAAGTGTTAACCCCTATCCATCACAGACTGTTCCAAAAACTCCAAAATGATGGAAGACTCCCTAACTCTTTTTATGAAGCCAGCATCATCCTAGTCCCAAAACCAGGGAAAGACACAACAAAGAAAGTAAACTTTAGGCCAATAACACTAATGAACATGGACCCTCAAATCCTCAACAAAATACTGGCAAACCACATCCAACAATACATTAAAAAGATCATACACCATGACCAAGTGGAATTCATCCCAGGGATGCAGGATTGTTCAACATTTCCAAATCAGTAAATGTAATACATAACATAAACAAAAGCAAAGACAAAAATCACATGATCGTATCAATAGATGTGGAAAAAGCTTTTGATAAGGTACAACACCCATTTATGATGAAATCATTCAGCAAAGTGGGAATAGAGGGAGCATTCCTCAACATAATAAGGGCCATATATAAGAGACTTACAGCCAACATCATACTGAATGGGCAAAAACTAAAATCTTTCCCACTGAGATCAGGAACAAGACAAGGATGTCCTCTCTCACCACTTCTATCAACATAGTATTGAAAATCTTAGCCACAGAGATTAGACAAGACAAGACAAGACAAGACAAGACAAGACAGGAAAAGAAAAGAAAAGAAAGGAAAGGAAAGGGAAGGGAAGGGAAGGGAAGGGAAGGGAAGGGAAGGGAAGGGAAGGGAAGGGAAGGGAAGGGAAGGGATCCAAATTGGAAAGGAAGAAACAAAACTATCATTGTTTGTAGATGACATGGTAGTGTACATAGAAAATCCTATAGACTTGGCCAAAAAGCTGCTCGACCTAATAAATGAATTTGGCCAAACAGCCAGATAGAAAGTCAATATCCAGATCAAAGGCATTTTTGTATACCAACAATGAAACAGCAGAAGTAGAAATCAAGAAAAAAATCCAGTTTGATATATCTAAAAGAAAAATAAAATAACTAGGAATAAAACTGACCAAAGAGTTAAAACACCTTTATGTAGAAAACTACACAACACTGAAGAAAGAAATCAAGGAAGACACAAACAAATGGAAACACATACCGTGTGCATGGATTGGAAGGATTAATATGATCAAAATGTCCATCCTACCCAAAGCAATTTACAAATCCACTGCAATGCCTATTAAAGTACCAATGGCATATTTCACAGACAAGGAACAAACACTTCAAAAATTTATCTGGAGGCCTTCCGGCCAAGATGGAGACATAGGTGGACACACTTTACCTCCTCTCATAAACAAAATTAAGGACAACAAAGATTTAGAAACAAGAAAACAACCAGAACTGAAAGAGAATTGAACTGTACGGATGTCCAACAACCATTCATCCAGACAGGTAAGAGGGGTGCAGTTGCAGCAGGAAAAACTGGAGGTGCAGACCCCAGCACACAGGCAGCAGTGGCTGGCAGTTCCTAGGTGTGCAGGTGACAGCTAGCAGACCCCAGGCACAGAGTGGCAATTGTGCAGACCCAGTGAGACCCCACAAGCCATCTGGCTGACCAGGTAGTCCCACATACAGGCGCAGATAATCCAAGGTGAAGGGGTAGTGGCAGAAGGGACTGGAATTCAAGAGAGAGCAGAGCAAGCACCATTGTTCCCTCTTGGACTCCTCCCAGACATACAGCGTCACACCTCAGCAACTGGGCTGCCCGGCACTGGGGAAAATCTAAGGCTCCACCCCTTACTATGTAACAGCCCAGACCAGACAAACACACACACGCGCACAGCAAAAATGGCTCAAACCAGAGAAGAAATCAAAGCCCCAGAGCCAATTCCTTTAACTGACAAAGAGATACCCAACCTATCAGATGCACAGTTCAAAGCCCTGGTGATCAAGATGCTCATGGAATTGGTTGATTTTGCTCACAAATTAGATGAAAAAACGCAGGCTACAATATATGAAATGAAGGAAAACGCATGGGGAACCAATAGAGTTGGGAGAAAAACTGGGACTCAAATCAATGGAGTGGACCAGAAGGAAAAAACAAACAACCAAACAGAAAACAAGGAAGAAACAAGAATTCAAAAAAATGAGGAGAGGCTTAGGAACCTCCGGGACACCTTTAAACATCCCAACATCTGAATTATAGGGGCACCAGAAAGGGAAGAAGAAGAGCTGCTGGGGGCCCTGTCCTGGGTGCCAGATGTGGGGGGGGCTCCGCCCGCAGAGCCCCATCCCTCCGTCACGGATGAAAGTAAAAACTACCAAGACATCTTGTGCTTGGGGAGGAAAGGGGTCAAACTCTCAGAGGAGAATGACCCAGAGCCCCATCCTCGCTAGGCTTTTATTGGGCTCCAATACACCTGAATACAAGTTTAACATGTCAAAGAAATCTGAGGGCTTAATCGGAGCCAGTGTTTGTCAGGAAGGGGGGTTGCCAGACTTTGGGAGACATGCTCATTTCCTCCTGGGACACTTGTCACCTCAGGAAGAGCACTCTTAGCAAAGCAGGTTTCACAGGACTTTAGAAATTCTTTCTTATGCCAATCACCCAAGGATCCATCCTGGCCAGGACGGGGCTGCACTGCTCACCCCCACAGTTTCAGGCTTTAAGGCAATTAGGAAGCAGGAGACATCTCCCAGATGGAAAGGAGGACTCGGGCTATGTCAGAATAGCCGGGGGGCGAGGGTCCATCACATCCTCTTTGCTGCAACTGCCCGAGTCCTTCCATGAGGCCTTCCAAGTGGTCGCGTCTGGCTTAGGTTTCCCCTCCCATGAGGAGTCTTACCCGTCATTGACTGCCAACCAAGCTATGGGGCCAGAGATGGGTAAGGCAGAAGCAGTGCTCCTGCCAGGGAGATAAGCTTTGTCTCCTTAATAGGTCACATCCTTGTGACAGAACAGACCCAGATGAAGTGGGTCCCTTGGGCTCTTACACAGCCCACCATGGGGTGAGGGTTACAACTCCTGAAACCAGGCTGAACGGTCCGCAACAAAGAGCAACAAGTAGAAAACTTCTTTGAACAAATAATAAAGGAGAACTTCCCCAATCTGGCAAAGGAAATAGACTACCAGGAAGTCCAGGAAGCTCAGAGAGTCCCAAAGAAGTTGGACCCAAGGAGGAACACACCAAGGCACATCATAATTACATTAGCCAAGATTCAAATGAAGCAGAGAATTCTAGAAGCAGCAAGGGATAAGGGGACAGTTACCTACAAAGAAGTTCCCATCAGACTGTCAGCTGATTTCTCAAAAGAGACCTTACAGGCAAGAAAGGGCTGGAAAGAAGTATTTGAAGTCTTGAAAGGCAAGGACCTACATCCAAAATTGCTCTATCCAGCAAAGCTGTCATTTAGAATGGAAGGGAAGATAAAGTGCTTCTCAGATAATGTCCAGTTCAAGGAGTTCATCATCACCAAGCCCTTATTATATGAAATGTTAAAGGGACTTATCTAAGAAAAAGAAGATCAAAAATATGACAGTGAAAAGAGAGCAAACTCACAGCTATTAAGAACCACACCTAAAACAAAAGCAAACTAAGCAAACAGCTAGAACAGGAACAGAACCACAGAAATGGAGATCACATGGAGGTTAGCAACAGGGGCGTGGCAGGAGCAGAGAGGGGCAAAAGCTACAGAGAATAAGTAGCATAGATGATGGGTAGAAAATAGACAGGGGGAGGGAAGAATAGTGTGGGAAATGTAGATGCTAAGGAACTTATGACACATGGACATGAACTAAAGGGGGGAATGTGGGTGGGAGCAGATGTGCAGGGTGTAGGGGAATGATGTGGGAGAAATGGGACAACTGTAATAGCATAATCAATAAAATATATTTAAAAATATATATATTACCAAACCAAATACAGCAATGCATGAAAAAAAAATCTATGGAACCATAAACAACCTCGAATAGCTGTGGCAATTTTGAGAAAGAAGAGCAAAGTAGGAGAGATCACAATACCTGATACCAAACTGTATTACGAGACCACTGTAATCAAAACATCCTGGTACTGGCATAAAAACATGCACATGGACCAGTGTAATAGAACAGAGAGCCCGGAAATAAACCCAAGTCTCTACACCCAATTAATATTCAACAAAGGGGGCAGCAACATAGAATGGAGTAAAAATAGCCTCTTCAACAAATGGTGTTGGGAGAACTGGACAGCTACTTGCAAAAAAATGAAACTGGAAAACCAACTTACACCATACACAAAAATAAATTCAAGGTAGATAAAAGATTTAAATATAAGCCATGACACCTTTAAAGTCCTAGAGGGGAACATAGGCAGGAAAATCTCAGATATTTCATGCAGCAATATTTTTACTGATGTGTCCCCTAAAGCAAGAGACATAAAGGAAAGAATAAACAAAAGGGATCTCATCAAAATAAAAAGCTTCTGCATGGCTAAAGAAAACAGTATTAAAATAAAAAGAGAACCAACTGTATGGGAAAACATATTTACCAATGATACCTCAGACAAGGGTTTAATCTCCAAAATGTATAAAGGACTTTACATGACTGCACCCTAAGAAGGCAAGTAACCCAATTAAAAAATGGGCAAAGGACTTGAATAGACACTTCTCCAAGGAGGACATACAGAGGATCCAGAGACACATGAAAAGATGCTCAGTATCGCTAGCTATCAGAGAGATACAAATTAAAACCACAATGAGATACCACTTCACACAGGTCAGAATGGTCATCATAAACAAAGCAACAAACAACAAGTGTTGGAGAAAAGGGAACCTTAGCGCACTGTTGGTGGGATTGCATACTGGTACAACCACTATGGAAAACAATATGGAATTTTCTCAGAAAACTAAAAATGGATCTGCCTTTTGACCCAGCAATTCCACCACTAGGATTATATCCTCAGAACCTTGAAACCCCAATCCAAAAGAACCCACGCACCCCAATGTTCATAACTGCACAATTTACAATTGCCAAGTGGTGGAAGCAACCTAGGTGTCCATCAGTAAATTAGTGGATCAAAAAGCTATGGTACCTTTACACAATGGAATTCTATGCAGTAGAAAGAAAGAAGGAGCTCCTACCCTTTACAACAGCATGGATGGAACTGGATAGCATTATGCTAAATGAAACAAGCCACGCAGTGAAAGACAAATAGCACATAATCTCACCTTTAACAGAAACCTAATCAACAAAGCAAACAAACAAGCAAAATATAACCAAAGACATTGAAATGGAGAACAGGCTGACAGTGACCAGAGTGGAGGGAATTTCAGGGGGAAAGGGGAAATGTTTGCAGGAACATATATAAAGAATACATGGCCAAAAACGAGGCCAGTAGAAATGGGAGGGCAGTGGGGAAGGATGGAGGGCAGGGTGTGATGGGGGTATAGGGCAGAAAACTGTACTTGAACAACAATTAAAATAAAATAAAATTTTCAAAAAAGCAAAGGAAAGAAACTGGTTTCTTTAGACAGAATCTACTGCTGATGCCGAACTTCTGAAGATTGTTTAAATGGCAATAATGGATTTAGACTATTATATAAATGTAGTTGCTAAAGCCAGATCACTGTTTGAGAGGATGGAGTTCAATTTTTAAGGGCATTCTGTGGTTAAACTGATATCCATTTTTCATACTATAGAGAAATAGTTGATTAAATGAAGAGTTAATCGATGGAGCAAACTTCATTGTTGTCTCATTTTAAGAAATTACTATAACCACCACCACCCTTACAAGTCAGCAGCCATCAAGCAAAACTCTCCACCAGCACAAGGATTATGAAGGCTCATATGATGGTGAGCAATTTTTAGCAATAAAATATTTTCAAGTTAAGGCATGTACATTGTTTTTATAGATATAATGCTATTGCACACTTAATTGACTAAAGTATAGTATAAACATAGTTTTTATATGTACTGGGAAAACAACAATTCTGTGTGACTGGCTATATTGCAATATTGGCTTCACTGTGGTGATCTGTAATGGAAGCCAGAATACGGCTGAGTTATTCAGGTAATTACATATTAGTTTCCAGATAAATTTTTTTGTTAATTCTTTGAAATTTCCTATATTGATCTTCTACATTCTAGCTTTCTGCTCTAATTTTTATTATTTATGATTTATATTTGCTCTAGTTATAAATTATTCTTTCTCCAATTTCTTAAGTCAGAAGACTAGATAGATTACTAGTTTCAGATTTTTTTTTTCTTTTTCAGTGTATGTACTTAAATGCTGTAAATTTTCCTCTATATGCTCTTCTGGCAGCCTACACTACCTGACAAGTTGCATTTAAAATTTTATTTAGTTCAAATATTTTTTTTTTTAATTCCTTGAGCCTTGGCCGGTGTGTCTCAGTGGATTTAGCACTGGCCTATGAACCAAAGGGTCACCAGTTCACTTTCCAGTCAGGGCAGATGCCAGGGTTGCAGGTCAGGTCAGGTCCCCAGTAGGGGGTGCACAAGAGGCAACCACACTTTGATGTTTCCCTCTTTTTCTCCCTCCCTTCCCCTCTGTCTAAAATAAATAAATAAAATCTTAAAAATTTTCCTTTGAGAATTCTTCTACCCATGTGTTATTTAAAAATGTTTACATTATGCTGTTTACATTATGCTGAGTGAAATGAGACAGGGGTTGAAAAACAAATACCATATGATCTCACCTATAAGTGGAACATAATCAACAAAACAAATAAATGAATAAAATAGAACCAGAGACTTGGAAATAAAGAACAAACTGACAGTGACCAGAGGGGAGTGGGGAGGGGGATAATGAGGGAAAGAAAGGGAAAAGGCAAGCAAAGGAACTCAAACAGAAAAATCATGGGATGGTCAATGGGGGAGGGAATGACAGTAGGAGTGGGGACAAAGGCATGGGGAGAGAGCAATGGGGAAAGAGGTGGAAAAACTGCAGCTGAACAATAAATTTTAAAAATGAGTTGTTTAATATTCAAACACAATATTTGGAATTTTAAAAATATTTTGTTTTTATTTATACTTTAATTCCAATATGTTCAGAGAACATACTTTATATGATTTCTATTCTTTTAAATTAGTTAATGTGTGTTTATGGTCTAGAATGTGGTCTTAGACACAAAATAGTGGGTGTTCTATATGGGGTTTGAGCAGAAATATGTTGTGCTGATGTTAGATGGAGGATTCTATGAATGTTAATTAGGTTAGATTAATTATAGTACTATTCAGTTAAACCATACCCTTATTAATTTTATTCCTGTTTAATATATCAATCAATGGAAGAAGAGTGTTGTATTCTCCACCTGTAGTGGTGGACTTGTTAGTTTTTCTTTGCAGTTCTATCAGATTTTGCCTCACATATTTTGACTTTCTCTTGATAGATGCACACATATTAAGGGGTGTTGTTTTCTTAGAAAACTGACCTTTTTCATCCTTATATAATCTATCTCTTTTCCCCTGATAAATTTTACTTGTTCCAAAGTCTGCTTTGCCTGAAATTAATATGGCTATGCCAACGTTCTTTTCTTTAGTGTCAGAATGATGAACACATATTTATCCAAATATTTGCTTTCCACCAGTATCTTTATATTTAAATAAATTTCTTATAAATAACTTAATAGAAATTAATAAAAAGCAATCACAATAAAAATATCTAAATGAGTTTAAATAAAAACTGAAACAGTGTGATGTAGTGTTATATTGGAGCCCAAGACACGAGAGAATCATGATAGTTGACCTTTTTGATCCTTAAATTTTGTGTCCTAGACAAGTATCTCAGCCTTGGTGGGAAATGTTCAATAATCAGAAACTGGAAAAATACATTCAAAAGTACATTTTAGACATAGAAAATTTGAGCTGTACCAGGGACAGGATTCTCTTCTTCTATACATAGTTAAATATGATTATCACTTGAAATTCAATATAACTACATTAAATTGTTGATATTTTAATTTAAAAAACTATTATTTCACTGAGTAAGTCTTTCTGATTTAAAAATGATAGTTATATGCTAGTAAATGTCTATGTAGTTTTCTTTGTGGAGAGCCAAGAAGGATAATGCGTGCCAAGGAAATTGGAAGCAGGCCTTGGGTTCAGCACAGCTGTCCTAGGCCAAGGAAGACTGCCTGATAGATTGCTGTAAGGAAAGAATGACTTGGCTGCTTGCTGTATCACTGTACCAAGAAGGAACAGAAAATGTTCTTAAAAAATAAAATGTGCCTAGCCTTCTGATTCGTCTTTCTCATGCTCTGCTTCAAAGCTGGCTCAATATTTACAACCTGACTTCACCAATAAACAGTTCCCTCCTCTGCATCCCAGAAAAGGGACTCCACCTGACCCCGCTTTGACTCTGTCTCTTTATTTCTTTTATTTTTTTATTTTTATTTTTTTAATTTTTATTTTAATTGTTGATCTTGTAGTTTTCTGTCTTTTATTATCACCCCAACCCACCATCCCAGCCCTCCCCACCTCCCTCCCACTTCCACGACCCCCCATAGTTTTTGTCCATATGTCCTTTAAACTTGTTTCTGTAAATCCTTCCCCTTTTCCCCTGAAATTCCCTCCCCTCTCCCCTCTGGTGACTTTCAGCCTGTTCTCAGTTTCCATGTCTTTGGTTATATTATGCTTGTTTGTTTGTTTTGTTGATTAGCTTCCTGTTAAAGGTGAGATCATATGGTATTTATCTTTCACTGCCTGGCTTATTTCACTTAGCATGATGCTCTCAAGTTCCATCCATGCAGTTGCAAACGGTATGAGCTCCTTCTTTCTTTCTGCTGCATAGAATTCCATTGTGTAAATGTACCACAGTTTTTTGTTTTTTTTTTTGTTTTTTTTTTTTTAATTTATCTTTAGAGGGGAAGGGTAGGAGAGAGGAAGAGGGAGAGAAATATCAATGTACGGTTGCCTCTTGTGTGTCCCCTGCTGGGAACTGGCCTGCAACCCAGGCATGTGCCCTGACTGGGAATCGAACCGCGATCTTCTGGTTCACAGGCCCGCGCTCAATCCACTGAGCTACACCAGCCAGGGCTGTACCACAGTTTTTTGATCCATTCATTTACTGATGGGCATCTAGGTTGCTTCCAACACTTGGCTATTGTAAATTGTGCTGCTATAAACATAGGGGTGCATAGGTTCTTTTGGATTGGTGTTTCTGGGTTCTTAGGATATAGTCCTAGCAGTGGAATTGCTGGGTCAAAAGGTATATCCATTTTTAGTTTTTTTAGAAAATTCCATACTGTTTTCCATAGTGGTTGTGCCAGTCTGCACTCCCACCAGCAGTGCACTAGTGTCCCCTTTTCTCCACAACCTCTCCAACACTTGCTGTTTGTTGCTTTGTTTATGAGGGCCATTCTGACTGGTGTGAAGCATAACACCATTAAAGTTCTGTCTCTTTATTTCTTAATCCCCCATCCTCTTCCCAGGGGACCTAACCGATCCAGCCTCCTCAGTGTCGGCAGATGGCACCTGGAACAGGGAACCCAGTATAAAGGAACACTTCAGCCAGAAGACGAGGGGACAAGACACTCCCCAGTGGCCATGGTACAGTAAGTGGGGAGTGAAAAGGATTTGTAGCAATCAGGTGTAAAATGGGGAATTCTGGGTCCACCAAGCATCGGCTGTATATACAAATGCTGTGCTACATATTACTTACACAGGGCACTAAAGTTGCCGCCATAAAGCTGGAGCAATTCTCAACCTTCATACAGCAAACTCGTCCTTGGTTTCCTGAACAAGGCAGGGTAAATGAACATACGTGGGCGCAGGTATGCCAGAAAATAAGGGAGAGATATACAACAGAAGGGCCCTCACGTATTCCAATCTTTGCTTTTGCTTTGTGGACCCTGATTAGGGAAGCTCTAGATCCTGTAAAAGAGGAATGTATGGTGCAAAAAACAGCAGCTGAAACCCTCACTACTATGGCGGAGGGATTTACTACTTTGAAGGCAATTGTTCCCTGGCTAGAGCCCGGTGACGAGCCACTGCTGCCAAAGTTTGAACAAGAACTGGAACAGGAAGCTGCCTGGGACCAGCAGCAGAGAATGCAAGAGGATGAGTCCCCTAATAATTCTGATGATGATAATTCAATAGTAGGATTAGTAAAGCAAATGTCTCAACTATCCTCTCGAGACTGAGCTAAGCTCACTGAAGTACTTTCTCCCACTAGCCCATCTTCAAAAGCTTCTCCTCTTTATCATAGTCCAGAAGGACCACCAGAAATTACTCTTACAAAAGGCTTTACTAAAAGCTGTGGATATGGGAGAGGACATACAGGGATTTATGCTATTCCCTGTGTTTGAGAGGCCTGATCCGCAAAATCCTAACAACAAAAATATCACGAGGTTCTCTCCTTTAAAACTTTAAAAGACTTAAAAGCTGCTTGCAGTATGTATGGGCCGACTTCTTGGATACCATTGGCTCTGAAGCCATGGCAAGGAAAGACTGGATTGTACTAGCCAAAGAATGTTTATAGGTGGAGGCACAGATTACCCAATGTAGAAATCTGATTGGTAAGAAGAAAGCTCGCAACAGGCAGATAGAAATCAAAATCATGACATGCCTATTACATTCGAAATGCTTACTGGGTCTGGATTATATGAGAACTTGCAGAATCACCTAGGGTATATCTTACAAGTTTACCAACAAATTACAGCACTCGCCACCAAAGCTCGGTGCCACCTTCCTCCCAAAGGAGAAACATCTGAAGACCTCACCAAAATCCGACAGGGGCCAGTAGAGCCTTATCAGAATTTTGTTTCCCCGTCTCCTCCAGGCTACTGGATGGTTGATAGGGGATCCCGAGGTTGGTAATATATTAGTCAAACAGCTAGCTTTTGAAAACGCAAATAAGGTCTGCCAAGCCGCCCTAAGGCCATATAAGAAGAAGGAGAATCTTACTGATCTTATTAGAACCTGTACAGATATTAGCCCCTCCTATATCCAAGGAGTTACTCTTGCAGCCACTCTCAAAGGAATCTTGGGGCCAAAGGGTGCTTGCTTTAACTGCAGACAAAGTGGATACTTTGCCCATGATTGTACTCAAAAAATGGGAAAAGGCACTGCAAGCACAGGACAAAAGGGTAAAACCCCTATTCTGCTGCCCAACAACCACAGCTGTGGGAAACTGCAGATTATTGGCAAATAGCCCTAGCTGCTTATCCTGGACAAATAGATAATCATTACACTGCTGATAAACTCCTTCAGTTTTCTCAGAGACATCCCTTTATCTTTCCAAAGATTGTAACTTCGACTCCCATTTCAGGGGCAGCAGTATTATTCACTGATGGGTCAAGTTCAGGAAAAGCTGGGGTTTATACCCCTCAGCAAACTTGGGATGAAACTACGCCCTATTCATCTGCTCAGCGTGTTGAACTCTATGCTGTTTGTATGGCCTTAACTCATTTTGTTGCAGAACCTGTCAATATTTATAGTGACAGTCACTATGTCGTCCATACTGTACAACATATTGAGTCAGCAGTCCTTGGATACATTCTGAGGAATTGTTCCACTTCTTTATCAAATTACAGTCTTTAGTCCACAAGAGAGCCTTTCCCTTTTTTATTGAACATATTCACTCTCATAGCCAATTACCTGGACCCTTAGCGGAGGGCAATCCTAATGCTGACCTGCTAGTCTCTGATCTTGTGCATACCCCTTTGCAACAAGCTGCAGACATGCATGCCCAATTTCATGTCAACGCCACAACCCCTCAAAAAATGTTCCTGACTTCCGGCCACGATGGAGGCGTAGGCGGACACACTGTGCCTCCTCTTACAACCAAAATTAAGGACAACAAATATTTAGAAACAAGAAAACAACCAGAACTTATAGAAAATTGAACTGTAATTGAAAATTGTAATTGAAAATTGAAGTCCAACAACCATTCATCCAGACCGGTAAGAGGGGCGGAGTGGTGGCAGGAGAAAGTGGAGGTGCGGACCCGGGAACACAAGCAGCAGCGGCTGGCAGTTCCCAGGTGCACAGGTGGCAGCTGGCGGTCCCCGGGCCCACAGGCAGCAGCTGGAGGACCCCCGGCACGGGGGGGGGGGCAACTGTGCAGACCCAGTGAGGCCGCACAAGGCGGCTGGCTGACCAGGTGGTCCCACATTCGCGCACGCAGACTCGGTCCAGGCAGAGGGGAAGTGGCAGAAGGGACTGAATCCAGGAGAGAGCGGAGCAGGCTCCATTGTTCCCTCTCAGACCCCGCCCCCACATACAGCATCACAACCCAGCGACTGGGCTGCCCCGCACTGGGGAGCGCCTAAGGCTCCATTCCTCGCTACGTAACAGCACGAGAGTGTGTGCAGATAATCCAGGTGAAGGGGAAGCGGCAGAAGGGACTGGAGTCCAGGAGAGAGTGGAACAGGCACCATTCTTCCCTCTCGGACCCCGTCCCCACCTATAGCGCCACAACCCAGCGACTGGGCTGCCCCACCCTGAGGAACACCTAAGGCTACACCCCTCACTACGTAATAGCCGAGACCAGACTAAAACCAAATCAAAAAAAAAAAAAAAACCCACCAAAAATGGCTCAAACCGGAGAGCAAATGAAAGCCCCAGAGCCAATTCCTCTAAGCAGTGAAGAGATAGCCAACCTATCAGATGCACAGTTCAAAGCCCTGGTGATCAGGATGCTCATAGAATTGGTTGATTTTGCTCACAAATTAGACGAGAAAATGCAGACTACAATACGTGAAATGAAGGAAGATGCATGGGGAACTGATAGAGATGGAAGGAAAACTGAGACTCAAATCAATGGAGTGGACCAGAAGGAAGAAACAAACAACCAAACAGAAAACAAGGAAGAAACAAGAATTCAAAAAAATGAGGAGAGCCTTGGGAACCTCCGGGACATCGTTAAATGTCCCAACATCCTAATTATAGGGGTCCCAGAAGGGGAAGAAGAAGAGCAACAAGTGGAAAACTTATTTGAACAAATAATAAAGGAGAACTTCCCCAATCTGGCAAAGGAAATAGACTTCCAGGATGTCCAGGAAGCTCAGAGAGTCCCAAAGAAGATGGACCCAAGGAGGAACACACCAAGGCACATCGTAATTACATTAGCCAAGATTCAAATGAAGCAGAGAATTCTAGAAGCAGCAAGGCATAAGGGGACAGTCACCTACAAAGGAGTTCCCATCAGACTGTCAGCTGATTTCTCAAAAGAGACCTTACAGGCAAAAAGGGGCTGGAAAGAAATATTTGAAATCTTGAAAAGCAGAGACCTACATCCAAAATTGCTCTATCCAGCAAAGCTGTCATTTAGAATGGAAGGGAAGATAAAGTGCTTCTCAGATAAGGTCAAGTTCAAGGAGTTCATCATCACCAAGCCCTTATTATATGAAATGTCAAAGGGACTTATCTAAGAAAAATAAGATAAAAAATAGGACAGTGAAAAGACAGCAAACTCACAGCTATTAACAACCACACCTAAAACAAAAGCAAACAACTAGAACAGGAACAGAACCACAGAAATGGAGATCATATGGAGGGTTAGCAACAGGGGAGTGGGAGGAGGAGAGAAGGGGAAAAGGTACAGAGAATGAGTAGCATAGATAGTGGGTAGAAAATAGACAGGGGGAGGGCAAGAATAGTGTGGGAAATGTAGAATCTAAAGAACTTATGACACATGGACATGAACTAAAAGGGGGGAATGTGGGTGGGAGAGGGTGTGCAGGGTGGAGGGGAATGATGGGGGAGAAATGGGACAACTGTAATAGCATAATCAATAAAATATATTTAAAAAAAGAAAAAAAATGTTCCCTATCACTAGGGAACAGGCTCGACAAATTGTCAAAAAGTGCCCTTGCTGCATTGCACACCTCCCCTCACCTGTCGTCGGAGTCAGTCCTCGAGGACTTCAACCCAACCATCTATGGCAAATGGATGTTACATGAATCCCTGCATTTAGCCAATTGGCATGGGTTCACGTAACTATTGATACCTTTTCTCATTTCACATGGGCTTCCTGTCACACTGGAGAAAGCATTAAAAATGTCATCTCTCACTGTCTCCAGACGTTCTCTGTTATGGGACACCCTACACAGCTCAAAACTGATAATGCACCTGCATATTGCAGCAGGGTGTTTCAACAGTTTTGTACATACTTTCAAATCGCTCATGTCACTGGCATCTCTTACAATTCTCAGGGGCAGGCCATTGTAGAGCGAGTTAACAGACCCCTTAAAACCTATATTGAAAAACAAAAATGGGGAGACTGTAATAGTACCCCCCAAAGACAGCTAGGACTAGCCTTATATACCCATAATTTTTTAAATTGTGATGAGCAAGGGATTACTCCTGCAGAAAAACACCAGTCATTTCCAGTTACCAAGGATCCAGTTTTCGCCAAGTGGAAGGATCTTGCAACAGGCCAATGGCAGAGTCCTGACCCTATATTAACAAGGGAAAGGGGATATATGTGTTTATTCCCTACATCTGCATCCCGACCTGTTTGGGTCCTGGAGAGACTGGTCTGCATCTGTGATGGAACCCTACAAGACTCCAGTCCTGGATACCCTGGAAGAAAGATGAAATGGCTCAGGATAAGCCCCAGATGACCCAGGGAGAGGGTGCCAAGGCTGCTGGCCCATAGCACCAGTCGGGCTGAAACCCCGACATGGGGCCAACTGAAGAAATTGACTGAGCAAGCACAAGGCTTGGTCAATCAGCATTCTGCTCCCCGTGATGCTTCTACCCTGTTTGTAACCATGTTAGCTGTCATTGCTAACCAGCAACAGGATTTTTTCAAAAAGACATTTGGCATCTTTGGACAGCCCTATACTTCATCAACATGTCTGCAGAAAGTGTATCTGACTTGAGGATTCACTGGACATATGGGTTGCAGGCCTGTATTCAACCACCTTGTTATCGTAGTAGGGAACATAAATATTACTTTGCAGGACCAAACTTTCTTTGTCCAGTGTCATAATTGCAATCTTACTAATTGTATCTCATTATAATCAAAATAAGGCTTTACTGATTCTGCATTAACCTCCTTTCGTTATGCTTCCTGTAAATATGGATGGCCCTTGGTATGCTGACACAGGGCTTCAAGCCCTAAAAGAAATGCAAAAGGTTTTAACCCACACACAACGAGCCATTGGGCTCATCATTACAAGAATCATTGCTCTAATAACACTCATAGCCACTGCTAGGACTGCCACAGTTGCATTAACACAAAGTATTCATAATGCTGATTTTGTTAATAATCTAGCTCATAATTTGTCAATAGCATTAGGAGATCAAAAAAATATAGATTTAAAGTTAGAGGCTAAACTTAATGCCTTAGAGGCTATAAAACTTCTGTATGGGACTGAAACAAAGTGAAAATCATCTAATGGGAATTTGGATTCATGAAAACTTAAGATTAGACAAAAGGAATTACATTCTGAAATACTGCAAATACAGAATGCTCATCTTTCTGTAACTCACCCTGCTCAAATAGCTCATAATCGCTACAAGAATTGCAGCAATTTCAAAATAGACTTCAAAAGAAGAGCCACAAAGAGAGACCCAGAAGGACACTTCATAATATTCAAGGGGAGAATCCACCAAGACATAAACATTGTAAATATATATGCACCCAACATAGGAGCACCTAAATACATCAAGAAAATCTTAGAGGACTTCAAGAAAGATATTGACAGCAACACAATTGTAGTAGGGGATTTTAACACCCCACTGTCAAAAATGGACAGATCTTCCAAACAAAATATCAACAAAGATAGTCTGGCATTGAACAACACTCCAGATGAAATAGATTTAACTGATGTATATAGAGCCCTTCATCCCAAAGAAACTGAGTACACATTTTTTTTTCAAATGCACATGGAACATTTTCAAAGATAGAGCACATGAGACACAAAACAAGGCTCAACAAATTCAAGAATGTTTAAATCATACCAAGCATTTTCCCTGACCACAAGGGACTGAAACTAGAAAATAACCCCAAGGGGGAAAACCAAAAACTCAAAATCATGGAGATTGAATAGCATGCTATTAAACAATGAATGCATCAAGAATGAAATTTGGGGGGAAATGAAAAAGTTTCTGGAAACAAATGAAAATGAACTCACAATGACCCCAAACTTATAGGACACAGTGAAGGCAGTGCTGAGAGGGAAGTTCATAGCAATACAGGCCTACCGAAAAAAGATAGAAACATCTCAAACAACTTAACCCTATGCCTACAAGAACTTGAGGAACAACAACAAAGACAGCCCAGAGCAAGTAGAAGGAAGAAAATAACCAAGATCAGAGCAGAATTAAATGGCATAGAGACTAAAAGAACAATTCTAAGGATTAATGAATCCAGGAGCTGGGTCTTTGAAAAGATAAACAAAATGGACAAGCCCTTAAGCAGGCTCATCAAGAAAAAAAGAGAGAGGACTCAAATAAACACAATCAAAAATGAAAGAGGAAGACTTCCAGCCAAGATGGAGGCATAGGCGGACAAACTGTACCTCCTCTAACAACCAAAATTAAGGACAACAAATATTTAGAAACAAGAAAACAACCAGAACTTATAGAAAATTGAACTGTACAGAAGTCCAACAACCATTCATCCAGACCGGTAAGAGGGGCGGAGTCTCGGTAGGAGAAAGAAGAGGTGCAGACCCAGGAACGCAAGCGGCAGCGGCTTGCAGTCCCCAGGCCCACAGGCAGCAGCTGGTGGACCCCGGGCACAGGAGGGCAACTGTGCAGAACCAGTGAGGCCACACAAGGCGGCTGGTTGACCAGGTGGTCCCACATTCGTGCATGCAGACGGTCTGGGCAGAGGGGAAGTGGCGGAAGAGACTGAATCCAGGAGAGAGCGGAGCGGGCGCCATTGTTCCCTCTCAGACCACGCCCCCACATAAGCATCACAACCCAGCGACTGAGCTGCCCCACACTGGGGAGCGTCTGAGGCTCCACTCCTCATTACATAACAGCACGCACGTGTGCCCAGATAATCCACGTGAAGGGGAAGCAGCAGAAGGGACCGGAGTCCAGGAGAGAGCGGAGCAGGCGCCATTGTTCCCTCTCAGACCCCGCCCCCACATACAGTGTCACAACCTGGCGACTGGGCTGCCCCGCCCTGAGGAACACCTAAGGCTCCACCTCTCCTACGTAATAACCTCGACCAGACTAAAACCAAACCAAAACAACAACAACAACAAAAAAAAAACCACCAAAACTGGCTCAAACCGGAAAACAAATAAAAGCCCCAGAGCCAATTCCTCTAAGCAGTGAAGAGATAGCCAACCTATCAGATGCACAGTTCAAAGCACTGGTCATCAAGATGCTCACAGAATTGGTTGATTTTGCTCACAAATTAGATGAAAAAATGCAGGCTACAATACGTGAAATGAAGGAAGATGCATGGGGAACTGATAGAGATGGAAGGAAAACTGGGACTCAAATCAATGGAGTGGACCAGAAGGAAGAAACTAACAACCAAACAGAAAGCAAAGAAGAAACAAGAATTCAAAAAAATGAGGAGAGGCTTAGGAACCTCCGGGACATCGTTAAACGTCCCAACATCCGAATTATAGGGTCCCAGAAGGGGAAGAAGAAGAGCAACAAGTGGAAAACTTATTTGAACAAATAATAAAGGAGAACTTCCCCAATCTGGCAAAGGAAATAGACTTCCAGGATGTCCAGGAAGCTCAGAGAGTCCCAAAGAAGTTGGACCCAAGGAGGAACACACCAAGGCACATCGTAATCACATTAGCCAAGATTCAAATGAAGCAGAGAATTCTAGAAGCAGCAAGGGATAAGGGGACAGTCACCTACAAAGGAGTTCCCATCAGACTGTCAGCTGATTTCTCAAAAGAGACCTTACAGGCAAGAAGGGGCTGGAAAGAAATATTTGAAATCTTGAAAAGCAGAGACCTACATCCAAAATTGCTCTATCCAGCAAAGCTGTCATTTAGAATGGAAGGGAAGATAAAGTGCTTCTCAGATAAGGTCAAATTCAAGGAGTTCATTATCACCAAGCCCTTATTATATGAAATGTTAAAGGGACTTATCTAAGAAAAAGAAGATCAAAAATATGGCAGTGAAAAGACAGCAAACTCACAGCTATTAAGAACCACACCTAAAACAAAAGCAAACTAAGCAAACAGCTAGAACAGGAACAGAACCACAGAAATGGAGATCATATGGAGGTTTAGCAACAGGGGTGTGGGAGAAGGAGAAAGGGGAAAAAGGTACAGAGAATGAGTAGCATAGATAGTGGGTAGAAAATAGACGGGGGAGGGCAAGAATAGTATGGGAAATGTAGAAGCTAAAGAACTTATGAGACATGGACATGAGCTAAAGGGGGGAATGTGGGTGGGAGAGGGTGTGCAGGGTGGGGGAATGATGGGAAAGAAATGGGACAACTGTAATAGCATAATCAATAAAATATATTTTAAAAATGTGAAAAAAAATTGAAAACCTAGGTGAAATGGACAAATTTCTGGAAAAATATAATCTCCCAAAACTCAATGAAGAAGCAGAAATCCTGAGCAGGACAATAACAGCTGATGAAGTAGTAACCACAAAACTCCTGACACACAAAAGCCCTGGACCAGACAGTTTCACAGGAGAATTTTACAAAACATTTAAGGAAGAGCCTACTCCTATCCTTCATAGACTATTCAAAAAAATCCAAGAATGGGGGTTCAGGATGGCGGCATGGTAGGAGGACCCAGATTGCCCTTCTTCTTGCACATGGGAGAAAAACCTAACTGATCTACAGAGGAACAGAGCAGACAGCCAACAATACCACAGTATATATGAAAATAGGAGATCAAAATCTGTAGCAGACATTGGAAAACTAGACGTGGCAGCCGAGCGACCAGAGGCGGCCCTGAGACTGGGACGGAGGCGACCCTCCTACCGGAGGTGGCTCTGCAACGAACCAGAGTCGGCCCGGCGACCAGAGGGGACTCTGCAACCCACCGGAGGCAGCCGGGCGACCGGAGGGGGTTCTGCGACCGGAACGGAAGCAGCTCTGTGACCGGAGCTGGCTCTGCGACCCACCCCGGGTGGCCCTGGGTCCTGAGAGGGCTCTGCAACTGACTGGAGGCAACCCTGCGACCAGAGACAACACTGCTACTAGAGAAGGGGACTCTGTGGAAGACCCGGAGCTCACATCTGTGATCCTGGGGTGAGTGCGCGCAACTCGGGAAACTCGCGGAGCCCACGCCCGTAGTCTCGGGTGGGCGCTCGCACCCTGGAGGAGACCCGGAGCTCACAGCAATAGGCTCGGGGAGGGTTGGATCTGTAAGAGATCTCAACTGAAACCCATAAACTTGGAAAAGCGCGCCCTCTGCAGGAGGCTCAGAAATCACACCCAAGGCCCTGCATGGAGAGTGCGCCATTAGCCCTGGGGTCAGTGCTCGGCTGACACTGAGGGCAGTAGCCGAAAGCTGACTGAGTGAGGAACAGGGAGAAAAGTGGTACAAGTCGCCTCACAGCCTGCTACAGCCAGCAAGTTCAGAAAATCTAGTTTGGCCTGTTTGAAAATAGCAAGAGATTTTTTTTTTTGGGTGGGGGGGGGTTTGGGTGTTTTGTTTTGTGTTGTTTTTTGATAGTTGTTTTTTGTCCTTTTAGTTGGCTTTCTTGTTTGTTTGTTTGTTTTGGTTTGTTTTTCGTTTTTGTGGGGTTCTTTTTGTTTTGTTTTGATTATATATATTTTTTATTACTTCTACCTTTTTTATCCCTCAATTCCTTTTGCTTCTCTTTACTTCTTTCTGGCTTTATTCCTTCTTCCTTTCTTTCCAATTCTATCTCTCCTTCCTTCTTCTTTTCTTTTCTCTTCCTTTTTCACTTTATTCTTTTCTCTTTTTAAATACCCATGAGTGAGGCAAAAAAAAAATCCTAGAATTGTGAAAAAACCAGAGTTGGTCCAAAAGAGGCGGTATTCCAACAGCTGAGACACTGGAAGCTGTGAACACCAGGATACTACACCACTGAAGGAGACTACACCACTGAATCTCACAGGTAGTCCACCACAGAAGTTCACACCATAAACCCAGCTAGCCAGAACAGATCAATGTAAGACGCTGAGGTTTACAAGAAGAGTCTCACAAACAATGAGAAGACAAAGAAACAATCCCCAAATGAAAGAAAAGGAGAAAGCCCCAAAAAGAAGCCTAAATGAAACTGAGGGAACTCAACTATCAGATAAGGAGTTCAAAGAAATGGTTGTCAGGAAGCTCCATGAACTCTCAATGAGCTACCAGAAACTACAGGGAAGCTATGATGAACTCACTGCAAACTATATCAACATGAAAAAGGAAATAGAAACTATAAAAAAAGGCCAAGAGGAAAGGAAGAATACAATTTCTGAGCTGAAGAACACAGTAGAAGGAATGAAAAGCAGAATCAATGAAGCAGAGGATCAAATCAGTGAGTTGGAGGACAAAGTAGAAAAAAGCAGCCAGAAAGAGCAAGAAAAGGAAAAGAGGCTCAGAAAGAATGAAGAGGGGTTAAGAGAAATGCAAGACAACATGAAACGTAATAATATCCGTATAATAGGAATACCAGAAGGAGAAGACGAAGAGCAAGGGATAGAAAACCTATTTGAAAAAGTAATGATGGAAAACTTCCCTAATTTGATGACAAAAAAAGTCACACAAATCCAGGAAACACAGAGAGTCCCAAGCAAGAGGAACCCAAACAGGCCCACTTCAAGACACATCATCATTAAAATGGCAAACTTCCAAGACAAAGAGAGAATCCTAAAGGCAGCAAGGGAGAAAAAGGAAGTAACATACAAGGGAGCCCCAATAAGGTTAGCAGCTGACTTTTCAATGGAAACGCTCCAAGTCAGAAGACGACGGAAAGAAATATTCCATGTAATGAGAACCAGAGACCTGCAACCAAGACTACTATTTCCAGCAAGGCTTTCAATCAGGATAGAAGGCCAAATAAGGAGCTCCCCAGACAAAAGAAGTCTAAAAAGATACACCTCTACCAAACCAGTACTGCAAGAGATACTAAAAGGACTGCTTTAAGGAAAGAAAGGAAAAGAGAGAGAGAGGAACACAGGTACGAAAATGGCAATGAGTCAGTACCTATCAATAATAACCTTAAATGTAAATGGATTAAATGCTCCAATCAAAAGACATAGAATAGCTGAACGGATAAGAAAGCATGACCCACACATATGCTGCCTACAAGAGACCCACCTCAGGACAGAAGACCTACACAGACTCAAAGTGAAAGGCTGGAAACAAATTTTCCAAGCAAATGGTCAGGAAAAAAAAAAAGCTGGGGTAGCAATACTCACATCAGACAAAATAGACTTCAAAAGAAGAGTTATAAAGAGAGACCCAGAAGGTCACTTCATAATACTCAAGGGAAGAAGCCACCAAGAAGACATAAACATTGTAAATATATATGCACCCAACATAGGAGCACATAAATACATCAAGAAAATCTTAGAGGACTTCAAGAAAGATACTGACAGGAACATAGTTATAGTAGAAGATTTTAACACCCCACCATCAAAAATGGACAGATCTTCCAAACAAAATATCAACAAAGATATTGTGGCATTGAACAGTACTCTAGATGAATTGGACTTAGCTGATATATATAGAGCCCTTCATCCCAAAGAAAATAAATACACATTTTTTTCAAATGCACATGAACATTTTGAAAGATAGACCACATGATAGGACAAAAAACAAGCCTCAACAAATTCAAGAAAACTGAAATTATACCAAGCATTTTCTCTGACCACAAGGGACTGAAACTAGAAACCGACTTGATGGGGAAATCCCCAAACCAACAAAATCATAGAGATTGAATAGCATGCTATTAAACAATGAATGCCTAAAAATGAAATTAGGGAGGAAATCAAAAAGTGTTTGGAAACAAATGAAAATCAACTCACAACAACCCAAAACTTATGGGACACAATGAAGGCACTCCTCAGAGGGAAGTTCATAGCAATACAGGCCTACCTAAAGAAGATGGAAATATCTCAAATAAACGACTTAACCTGATGCCTACAAGAACTTGAGGAACAACAACAAAGACAGCCCAGAGCAAGTAGAAGAAAGGAAATAACCAAGATCAGAGCAGAATTAAATGACATAGAGACTAAAGCACTATTCTAAGGATCAATGAATCAAAGAGCTGGTTCTTTGAAAAGATAAACAAAATGGACAAGCCTTTAAGCAGGCTCATCAAAAAAAAGAGAGAGAGGACACAAATAAACACAATCAGAAATGAAAGAGGAGATATTACTACCGAAACCGCAGAAATACAAAGGATTGTAAGAAATTACTATGAAGAACTGTATGCCAAGAAATTTGAAAACCTAGGTGAAATGGACAAGTTTCTAGAAAAATATAATCTTCCAAAACTCAATGAAAAAGAAGAAGAAAAGCTGAACAGACTGATAACAGCTGATGAACTTGAAGCAGTAACCAAAAAACTCCCAACAAACAAAAGCCCTGGACGAGATAGTTTCACAGCACAATTCTACAAAGCATTTAAGAAAGAGCTAACCCCTAGCCCTCACAGACTATTCCAAAAAATCCAAAATGATGGAAGACTCCCAAATTCTTTTTATGAAGCCAGCATCATCCTAATCTCAAAACCAAATAAAGACACAACAAAGAAAGATAATTTCAGGCCAATATCACTGATGAACATAGACACTAAAATCCTCAACAGAATATTGGCAAACCGCATCCAACAATACATTAAAAAGATCATACACCATGACCAAGTGGGATTCATCCCAGGGATGCAAAGATGGTTCAACATTCGCAAATCAGTGAATGCAAAGCAAAGACAAAAGCAAAGAGAACAATCACATGATCATATCAATAGATGGGGAAAAACCTTTTGATAAAGTACAACACCCATTTATGATAAAAAAACACTCAGCAAAGTGGGAATAGAGGGACCATTCCTCAACATAATAAAGGCCATATATGAGAAACCTACAACCAACATCATACTCAATGGGCAAAAACTGAAATCTTTCCCACTAAGATCAGGAACAAGACAAGGCTGTCCACTTTCACCACTTCTATTCAATAAAGTATTGGAAGTCTTAGCCACAGCAATTAGACAAGAAAAGGAAATAAAAGGCATTCAAATTGGAAAGGAGGAAACAAAACTATCATTGTTTGCAGATGACATGACTGTGTACACAGAAAATCCTATAGACTCAGCCAAAAAGTTGCTCAGCCTAATAAATGAATTTGGCCAAACAGCCAGATACAAAGTCAATATCCAGAAATCAAAGGCATTTTTGTATAACAACAATGAAACAGCAGAAGCAGAAATCAAGAAAAAAATCCCATTCAATATAGCAAAAAGAAAAATAAAATAGCTGGGAATAAACCTAACCAAGGAGGTAAAGGAACTGTATGCAGAAAACTACACAACACTGAAGAAAGAAATCAAGGAAGACACAAACAAATGGAAGCATATACCGTGTTTATGGATTCGAAGAATTAATATCATCAAAATGTCCATACTACCCAAAGCAATTTACAAATTCAATGCAATACCTATTAAACCAATGGCATATTTCACAGACATAGAACAAACACTTCAAAAATTTATATGGAACCATAAATGACCCAGAATAGCTGCAGCAATTTTGAGAAAGAAGAGGAAAGCAGGAGGGATCATAATACCTGATACCAAACTCTACTACAAGGTCACTGCAATCAAAACAGCCTGGTACTGGCATAAAAACAGGCACATGGACCAGTGGAATAGAACAGAGACCCGAGAAATAAACCCAAGTCTCTATGGTCAATTAATATTCGACAAAGGGGGCAGCAACATAAAATGGAGTAAAAATAGCCTCTTCAACAAGTGGTTTTGCAAGAACTGGACAGCTACGTGCAAAAAAAAATGAAACTTGAGCACCAACTTACACCATACACAAAAATAAATTCAAGGTGGACAAAAGACTTAAATATAAGCCATGACACCATTAAAGTCCTAGAGGAGAACATAGGCAGGAAAATCTCACATATTTCACGCAGCAACATTTTTTCTGATATGTCCCATAAAGCAAGGGACATAAAGGAAAGAATAAACAAATGGGATCTCATCAAAATAAAAAGCTTCTGCATGGCTAAAGAAAATAGTATTAAAATAAAAAGAGAACCAACAGTGTGGGAAAAACATATTTGCCAATGATACCTCAGACAAGGGTTTAATCTCCAAAGTATATAAAGAACTTACATGACTCCACTCTAAGAAGACAAGCAACCCAATTAAAAAATGGGCAAAGGACTTGGGCAGACAACTCTCCAAGGAGGACATACAGAGGATCCAGAGACACATGAAAAGATGCTCGATATCGCTAGCTATCAGAGAGATGCAAATTAAAACCACAATGAGATACCACTTGACACCAGTCAGAATGGCCCTCATAAACAAAGCAACAAACAACAAGTGTTGGAGAGGTTGTGGAGAAAAGGGGACACTAGTGCAGTGTTGGTGGGAGTGCGGACTGGTACAACCACCCTGTAAACAGTATGGAATTTTCTAAAAAAAACTAAGAATGGATATAACTTTTGACCCAGCAATTCCATTGCTAGGACTATATCCTAAGAACCCTGAAACACCAATCCAAAAGAAACTATGCATCCCTATGTTTACAGCAGCACAATTTACAATAGCCAAGTGTTGGAAGCAACCTAGATGCCCATCAGTAAATGAATGGATCAAAAAACTGTGGTACATTTATACAATGGAATTCTATGCAGCAGAAAGAAAGAAGGAGCTCATACCTTATGCAACAGCATGGATGGAACTTGAGAGCATCATGCTAAGCGAAGTAAGCCAGGCAGTGAAAGATAAATACCATATGATCTCACCTTTAACAGGAACCTAATCAACAAAACAAACAAACAAGCATAATATAACCAAAGACATGGAAATTGGGAACATGCTGAAAGTCACCAGATGGGAGACGGGAGGGAATTTCAGGGGGAAAGGGGAAGGATTTACAGGAACAAGTATAAAGGACACATGGACAAATACTAGGGTGGGTGGAAATGGGAGGGAGGTGGGGATGGATGGGGTAGTAGGCTGGGGCGGGAATAAAAGACAGAAAACTGTACAAGATCAACAATGAAAATAAAAATAAAAAATAAACCTCAATTAAAAAAGAGAAACACATAGTTAAAGATAAAATTATTTAAATATCCAGACAGTAGAGATAAAGAGCATCAGGGTCTCTGAGTAACTGCCTATGGCTCACAGAGCCAGTAACTGGAGAACCTGGATTCAAACCCATGTCTGTCTGTTTAAAAGCCAAATCTTAAATACCAAGGTCATAGTGAGCTGAAAATGACAGCTATCAATCAGCAGGGGACCATTCTAACAGCTGAGGCCCATCTACTCGCATATATTTGGGAATAGTGTTATATAGCAGAGGATCTAGTCGGGGGCAAGTCATGGCAAGAACCTGGAGGAAATGAAGATGAAGGGCAAGGCATCCTTGGGTACAAGTATTTGCACTCCTAATGATAGGGTGGGAGGGGTTAAGGGGTAGTGAAATTCCTGGCATCTCAGGTAGCTGCAACAAGCAGATTGGGAAGTGGGTAGAGAGGAGAATAGACAGTTGTCTGAAGGATCTTTTGGTGCACAAGCATGGTAAACAAGAAAAATTGAGATTTGATATAAGAAACCACAGAAACACACTGGAAAATCATGAACCAAAAACTTTCTCTGAGGAATCAAGTCAACCATGGTTCACAAGACAAGATCCAGATGTATGAGGAACACACTAGAAGTTCATCTGTGAAGCAAAAAACAGGTGTTGGAGCACTGCAGGAAAAGAACCAAGTCTGGGTAATGCATTACATTTGGAATGAAAGAAGAAAGAAGTCATACTCAGGGAAGGGTGGATGAGGTATTTAAAGGATTTTAAAAATATTTTTCAAAACACAAAAGTTGTGAATCCCTACTGAATATTCATTCAGATTTAATTTCTAAACTTACCTTACTGATACCGACCTGACCTACGCACCTTCTTTCCCTACTGTGATTTCCCTTTATTGATAAATATATCTGAATATTTCCTACGGCAATGGACTCCATTCTCCAACCAAGACTCCCTTAGAGATAGTGAATGAGGAAGACAGTGAAGACACATACTTGAATACAATGTCTGAGAATTCCCACAAAATTCACACTGACCTCCAGACACAGGAATACATTTTGCTTTTTGTTGAACTTCATGGTTTTTCTTTTAATTTTATTTTGTAAGGGGGAAATGCATCAGGCTATTATTGGCATCATAAGTAAGTTGCCCAATCAGAGCAACTTCAAGATACACAGTCTCCACTTTTAACCCATGCCCATTCATCTAAGCACAGCAGGGTGGCCTAAAATAAAATATAAAGAACCTTAACTATGGTTTGAACCAACATTTCTTTGCATAGAATCAATTTAATGGGTTTTCTTTTCAGTCAAGTTTAGGCGTTTTCTGGATGTGTAATGTCTCTAACAAAGCCTCCTGGATTATTTCTAGTCAGTTCAATGAGTTCAGCATTGTCAAGGCAAATTTGCCCATTTCTATGATTCCACAAAAGTTAGCTCTTTCTCAGGAAAAGTGTGTTTACACTTGGAAGACTAGCTGACTTTACAACAGAACTCTGCATTCCACAAAGCATGCCTAACACCTCTGATGAGCACGGCTGAAGCTCAATGCCTTTCTTCTCAGTTATCCAGCCTGTTCTGGCCCTCTGAACCAGGTTCCACATGAAAGGGTTAGAGCTCAAAGTGTTAACCTCAAATGTCTCTCCTAAGATAGACAAATGTAGGCACTGCTCTTTATAAAGCTTAACTTACCATCCTTGTGCAAAGATATAAACACAAATACAGATGGATTAAGCTGAAGAAAAATAAAGGGAAAAAACATGTTGGTTTAAAATTTTCTATGCAGATTTCAGAGAAAAACGTTTAATATTGGTGCATTACTTTGCTTTATACTGCCATAGCCAAGTGTCATAGACTGAGCATCTTAAACAACATAATTTTCTCACACTTCTGGAGAATGAATGTCCAGTATCAAGGTGTCAGCAGGGCTGGTTTCTTCTGAGAATTATCTTCTTGGTCATTTTCTCTCTGTTTTCTTATTGTCTTTCCTTTGTGTGTGCCTATTCTGTAATCTCCTCTCTTTATAAGGACACAAGTCATATTGGATTATGACCCACCTGAATGACCTCATTTAATCTTAATCATCTCTTTAAAGGCCCTATCACATCTGAGGTACCAACTGTTAAGACTCCAATATATGAATTTGGGGGGTCATAATTCAGCCCATGACAATTGTAACTTTACTTTATGAGACGCAACTCCAAATGCAAGTTTAGGAGTCAATTCAGAAAATTGTTTGCATACTTTCCTAGTGAGTTTCAAACTCATGATTGATTTGTCTCTGCATGGTGTCTCACTCAGAACTTAACCATTGGTATCTGGAGAGGATAAAAGTGAAGATGATAATGCTAGTCCACAAAAATTCTTTCTGACAGTCTTCCAGTGACAATGGAGGATTTATCCTGAAAGATGGGACCATAACCTAAATGAATCTAAAGTAAAAAATTAAAGTCAGTGCCTACAGGCCATTTGTTAATAGTTATTCTAGTTTTTACTTTGGGGAATTTTTTTTTTTTTTGAGAATTTGTTGTGAAAATCAGTTATGGGAACTGATGAGGAGGCTAAGAGGCAAAGAGCTACAAGATTGAATCACATTTCAAAAAGTCATGTAGTTTGACTCTATATTAATCCTATATTACATAAATACATTTACTTAGTCACAGTTTACAGATCTTTACCCCCTTAAGACAAGAATTCTGTAACTTTTATGATAGACGTTAAAACATTTTTTCTCTGTGGGAGAAAATCTGAGTCAAAAGAACAATGTATTCCTTTTCTTTCCTTCAAATATTATGAAAAATACTTTTTCTAGATTGATAGCTAACGTATCACACTTTAATCCTTCAGGACTTTTATTTGTGCCAAGTTGGAAACCTTTAAACATGGTCGGTAATAGTGGTCCAGGTGGGCTGACTTTGAACTTCTGCCCCACACCCCTTGCTGTAACTTCTCCAACCTTGAAGCTAATGCTTAGCTTGCACAGTATTATTAAGATCCTAGGTGTTAGTAACAAAGCAGTCATAAATAATTCTTGTGTGTAGTTCTCTAGTTGTCATCAGTTTTAGACTCAATACAAAGGCATATTACTATCTGTGAAACAATCTGTGGTAGGTCTATGTGAGACAAGATTTTACAGCTATATCATAAAACATATCTGAATAAAAACACATGGTTTCTTGATCATTAAGATTTTTCCAACAGAATGAGCCAAACTTCACAATACAGCAAAATTCAGTTTTTGCTTTGATACCCATAATGAATCACCAAATTATTACCAAAGGCCATGAATTTTAACAAAAGATTAACTAGTTCCTAAAATTCTGTATGCTCACTGAAGCAGAGGAGTAAAACCTCTTCTGATTTAGCCCAAGATAAAGCAAGCCCGGGTTGGTTTCCTGTGCCAAATCACTTCTTGATGATTATGAAAATATTTTCTCTAAAAAGATAGCAATAACTACCTTGTAAAGGAACCAAATTGAAGAATAAATAAAAGAATCTCAAGCTAGAAAAACATTAACCAAAATTATTTCCTGAAATTCCTCGTTTTAACTCATTATAAGGAAAACTTTTTTTTTTTAGCATATTGAAAAGAATTTGACAACACAGAACACACAACTAACACATACAAACATTTCAGGTTTCTGACTAATGGACTGAGTTCTGTTTTCATTAAAGAGAACACAATGCACCTAGCAATTATTCATCACTCCTCAGAGTGGCATTTCTACTGATTTATTTGTTAAAAAAGCAACTTTGAGCAACAGAGCAAGATGAACTATGTAAAAGTTATGCCTCAACACAGAGTGGTTGCAATGAAAATTTCACACTCTCTCACAATCCAACTCTTCCCCATCCAATCCTGGAATTATGGACATAGCCTAACAGCTATGACATAGAGAAGGTGCTATCCTTGTAATTTCATCTCTGCCTAAGGTCTTAGTAGCATTGCTCGCACACCCACCCTGCCCATACTCTAGCTTTGGCCACATAATTTCAGATTCAGACAACCACTGGTAATAACCCAAAGGATGGAATCATTGTTAGTCCCTTAAACTAAGTGCTTTTTAATGTTACTTGGCTTATTCCAGGTTCTTAAATTACACCCACTTCAAGTGTGCTTTTCTGGCTGTGGGTGGCCTGGGTGAGTACCCAGTTCTGCTCCATACACACACATGGCCACTGACAAAGGGCTGCTCTGTTTTGACTGAGAGAAGTGGGCAGCTCTGCCTGGTCATAAGGAAAAAAGACAAGAACTTGTTATTTCAGAATATTAAACACATCCCTAAATGGGAGCCCAGTTTCTGGAGCATATTTATATTTCACTTAAAAAACCAAGCAAAAGAATTTGCTAACACCACACATACATACTCAGACACACACATGCAGCAAAGAAGATGGATTAGCAAATTAGTCTATATTTTAAGCAAATAAACTACATGAGGAAGGAACACATTATGCCTTTATTACTAATCATCAGTAAATAGAACCTATTTTGGGTTCCAGAAGAATATTTTAAGTTTTTTATATCTATGTGGCCAAAATTTATACTAGGATGAACAAATAAGTCATCCATTACCAATAACTTTTACATTTTGTGATTGATATAATAATAGATATTAATATATATTAAGCTTGTATTATCCATCATATACTGTTTTAAGTGATTTATTTAATCCACACAATAGCCCCATGAGATAGATGAAGATACTGAGGTTCAGAGAAAGTATGTGACTAGTCCAAGGCCTCACAGCATGCAAGTAACTGACCTTAGGTTAGACCAGAAATTTGATTCTATTACCCAAACTGAGATCATACATTTAGTATTTATTGCAGAATGCTTGGAAAACAGTAACTGTCAAATATATTTGCTACCAAATACTGTTGCTAAAGTAGCAGGAAAATAAATCATTGCTCCACACTCAAATAACATTATTTTAGCCATATTTATGTGAAGAAGCAATATCTAACATGTCTCAGGTAAATAACTGTTGAACATGTTTTGTTGAGGACCGTTCAGCCTGGTTTCAGGAGTTGTAACACTCACCCCATGGTGGGCTGTGTAAGAGCCTAGGGACCCACTTCACCTGGGTCTGTTCTGTCAAGAGGATGTGACCTACTAAGGAGACAAAGCTTATCTCTCTGGCAGGAGTGCTGCTTCTGCTTCATCCATCTCTGGCCCCAACGCTTAGTCGCTTAGTCGGTTAGTCAATGACGGGTAAGACTCCTCATGGGAGGGGCAACCAAAACCAGACATGACCACTTGGGAGGCCCTCATGGAAGGACTTGGGGGGCTGCAGCAAAGAGGGGGTGATGGACCCTCACCCCCCATAGCCTGAGTCCCCATTTCTGTCTGAGAGATGTCTTCTGCTTCATGAGCCTAATTGGCTTAAAGCCTGAGACTATGACTGCGAGTGGTGCAGCCCTGTGCCAGCCAAAATGGTTCCCTGGTGATCAGGCATAAGAAAGAATTCCTAATGTCCTGTGAAACCTGCTTTGCTAAGAGTGCACTCATTTAAATGATAAAGGTCTGAGGAGGAAATGAGTATGTCTCCCAAAATTTTGCAAGCCCCTTTCCTGACAGACACTGACTCAGATTAAACCCTCAGATTTCTTTGAAATGTTAAGCCTGTATTCCTGTGTATTTGAACCCAATAAAAGCCTAGTGAGGAAGGGGCTCTGGATCATTCTCCTCTGAGAGTTTGACCACCTTTCCTTCCCAAGCAGATCATGTCTTGGCAGTTTTATTTTCAGCCATGACGGAAGGATAGGGCTCTGCAGGCGGAGACCCCCACAATGTTTTCTGATAGAATCATCTTACCAGCCCCTAATTTATTAGGTTCCTAGTTTTGAAAATGCTCATCTGAAATTTTGAACCCCTAGATTAATAAAATGTCAAAATGGTTAAATTTATTAGAACTGGGGGAAGGGAAAACAAAAATGATTTCTTTACTAAGTCAATACACTCTAATTTTTTCATCTCTTTAAACTAAATTAGGCAATGGGAGTTATTGATATTAAACTTTTATTGATTATATGTAATTCAAATAAATATACACCTAGTGACATTTTTAATTATTTGAGAACTATTTTATATGTAGAGGAAGGGTGTCTCTGAAATACTTACCAGACACAAAGGGTATTTCCTGTTACAAAACTCACAAGCTGTGGGTCTGACAGCTAGATTTGCATTTTTCATTATACATTTGTCCCTAGGAAGGTTTACTCAACCTCCTCAAGGTTCCATTTTCTGGTCTTTGAGAGGCTGCAGTGCCAGTAGATGATAGCTTCAAATCGATGTATTTACTTGGGGGTCAGGAATCTTTCCATGAGTCAAAAGCCAGCAATGTAGTGCATTTCCAGGTTTCGTGCTGAGTATTTGCTGTGTCTTCCCTTATGCTATGGGTGGGGCAATGGAGTGAGAAGGGTGTGCGTGTCAAACATGGACAGTGCAACATTCAGGAGGATGGGCTGAGGATGGGCTAAGGATGATGTGACAGGGGATCCCTGGGTAGCCTGGGACCCATGGGATGCAGAGCAGGAAGGATAAGGGCTCTGATCCAGCTTCAGGAGTCCCACAAGGGTCACAGAGGCATCTTCCCTCCACTCCGTCCACCACCAGATAGACATACACAGACAGAACTCTGTGTACATATATTGCCAGCACAATCCTGGAATACTGTAAGCTGCAGGATGGAGAGAGAACCAGATTGACCAGATTGAGGCATCATTCTTTATTAGTGCAACAAAGCACTGTTTCCTTGCATTGTCTCTGGGGCTGTCAGCTTCAGATTGAGGCTGAGAGTAAGAAGACAAATGCAGAAGAGATAAACATAGCCCGTGATGGTTGAAAATAGATATATGACAGAAAACAGCAATTTTTACAGAAGACACACCAAGTGAGGTCTAAGGGGGTAGCTGTAAACAAAGCCCCTCCTCCTGGGCTTCTGTGGCTTTCCTTTTCCCCCCTCTTGTCCATTTATATATGATAACCATTACTTTCATTCCTACTCTAATCCCCAGTGAGAAATCTATATATATACAAGCTATGCACATAAAGCACTTTCTTAGCAATGAACAACTACCTTCAAAATTGTTAGTAGTTTAATTGTATTTCTTCAGATAACTTAACAGATATTTATTGTGTTCACATGGCAAATAAAAACAAAGATTTTGCTGGAAATAAAAAGATGGATGGAGCATTGTCCTGATGATCTTGGAGCTGGCAGTACAGTGTGGACATCAGAGTCAAGTACAGCAATAGGGAGCATTGTGGAATAGGCAGAAGCTGGTACAAAAGCACATAGCCAGTTCAAGGGCAGTTGGAGGACACACTGAAAGAGGAGCTCTTTTGCTGTATGATAAAAAGGGGGAAATAGAAGTGGGGGGAATGACTTAGATCATTCTCTTTTATTTCTTTTCATTTAGTGTGGAGGTATTATAATATCCTTGATGCACTTGCCAGAAAAAAAGGGAAATACAGAGAAGACAAACAAAAAAGAAGAGAGTAATTTCCAACACAGCTTGTCCAAAGTGACACATAACCATGTGCTTAACAGACACAGACATGCCCAGTCTGGTAGTAACCATAGGTCACTGCCCACAATAAACAGATTCTAAAAATAATTTCAAACACTCTCTGAGCACCATTCCTTTGCCTAAGTGAAAAAATGACATTTTATTTGACAGATGTCATGGTCTGATACTGGATACATGTGCCCTAGTGGTGGTGGCTGAGTAGATGGAGCACCCCCATGCTTTATTTTCCACTGGTGTTGCATTCACACAGGAAGGTCATATCATCCTGAGAGGAAAGTTACATTTAAATCCTGTATTAGAGTTGTACGTTTTTTGTTTCTTATATTAGTCTACTTTAACACATTAAAATGTCTAGAACCAGAGCCCCCTTTTAATTGTTCTAATAGTTTCAACCATGCTATATTCTAACATAGGCCCTAGAATAATGTTAAACATGGGAACACAAATGTGTGACAAGAGGGAAGGTGCTATAGACCAGTTCCACTTGTCAATGAACTTCTTTCAGCCTACACCAAAGCTGAAACCCTTGCTAGACCCCTAACTTTATTTATGTGTCTGTATGTGTATGTACATGTAGACACATATATATTCATAGCACTTATGTATATCATATATTATATATAAATTTGTAATATAGTTATATAATATTATGTATAAATATAATGCATTTAGCAATATTTAGAGATATGTTCATTACTGTCTCAATCACATTGCTCCAAAATTTCTCAGAATAATGAATTAATAAATTTTACAAATGTGGAAATTAAACCTCAGACTTTGTGTTTACCCAAACCACTCAAAGAGGATGTAGGGATATAATCGATGAGTTCTTGCTCTAACTTTCATCTGTTTGTACCTCAGTGCCCTGCCAAATTATAAAAAGCAAAGGAAAGAGACTGTCCTCTCTGATATGTAGGTGTATTTTCCAATTCTTGAATTCCAGACAAAGCCAGTTTAGTTTAATGTCCCTTCACAATAATAATCACCAGGATTAACAGTAAAGTCTTTTGAAGGCATGATGCTATTTCCATAGAGAAATCTGTCTTGTGATGTGTGACATTTTTGTTTCCATTATAAAACTACTGCTTGTGGCTATGGAAACGTCTGATGAGGTGATTTAACACTGTTGTATGAGCTCCTGATAATGGTGCTATCAATCTTGGCATCACTGAGACTTGAACAGACTCTAGCAAGTCACCTGCTGTGTCAAGAGTGGAGTGACTTAATTATTTTCTAGCTGTCCCTGATTAGATGGCAGGTAGTGCAGTAATGATGTAACCCAAGGTGACACTCCCTATAAATAAGAGCTTGTTCCTCCTGTCACACAGCTCCTGGGTGCCCCTTTAGATCTTTTCAGCTCCACTATATAGAAATGGGCTTGACCCTGCTGAAGTGTGGAGTATCCTTGGTGTGGTCACCACAGGTGAGGAGAAGGAGTGAGAGTGACAGACATAGTGTTGGCAATGCAGCACAGAAGAGGGAAGTTGTGTTCATTCTCTTTCAGTTCCTTTTCAGTTCATGGAATTTTTCTACACTTTTCAGATGACAAGAATATATTCTGGAATTCAAGAGATTTAGTAATTATGTCATAGATTGTCGTAATTTCAGATGTCTTCATGATCCCCTGTAAATAATCCTTTACATAATGCCTTCCTTTGAAGAAGAGATGCCACGAGGACCTATACACTTCGAATTAATTTACATACTTTTTTAATTTATTTTTTATTTTTTTAATATATTTTATTGATTATGCTATTACAGTTGTCCCATTTCTCCCCCATCATTCCCCTCCACCCTAGACACCCACATTCCCCCCTTTAGTTCATGTCCATGTGTCATAATTTCTTTAGCTTCTACATTTCCCATACTATTCTTGCCCTCCCCCTGTCCATTTCTTACCCACTATCTATGCTACTCATTCTCTGTACCTTTTCCCCCTCTCTCCTCCTCCCACACCCCTGTTGCTAACCCTCCATATGATCTCCACTTCTGTGGTTCTGTTCCTGTTCTAGCTGTTTGCTTAGTTTGCTTTTGTTTTAGGTGTGGTTCTTAATAGCTGTGAGTTTGCTGTCTTTTCACTGTCATATTTTTATCTTCTTTTTCTTAGATAAGTTCCTTTAACATTTCATATAATAAGGGCTTGGTGATGATGAACTCCTTGAACTTGACCTTATCTGAGAAGCGCTTTATCTGCTCTTCCATTCTAAATGACAGCTTTGCTGGATAGAGCAATTTTGGATGTAGGTCTCTGCTTTTCAAGATTTCAAATATTTCTTTCCAGCCCCTTCTTGCCTGTAAGGTCTCTTTTGAGAAATCAGCTGACAGTCTGATGGGAACCCCTTTGTAGTTGACTGTCCCCTTATCCCTTGCTGCTTCTAGAATTCTCTGCTTCATTTGAATCTTGGCTAATGTGATTACGATGTGCCTTGGTGTGTTCCTCCTTGGGTCCAACTTCTTTGGGACTCTCTGAGCTTCCTGGACAGACTGGAAGTCTATTTCCTTTGCCAGATTGGGGAAGTTCTCCTTTATTATTTGTTGAAATAAGTGTTCCACTTGTTGCTCTTCTTCTTCCCCTTCTGGGACCCCTATAATTCAGATGTTGGGACGTTTAATGATGTCCCGTAGGTTCCTAAGCCTCTCCTCATTTTTTTGAATTCTTGTTTCTTCTTTGTTTTCTGTTTGGTTGTTTGTTTCTTCCTTCTGGTCCACTCCATTGATTTGAGTGCCAGTTTTCCTTCCATCTCTATCAGTTCCCCATGCATCTTCCTTCATTTCACGTATTGTAGCCTACATTTTTTCATCTAATTTGTGAGCAAAATCAACCAATTCTGTGAGCATTTTGATGACCAGTGCTTTGAACTGTGCATTTGATAGGTTGGCTATCTCTTCACTTCTTAGAGGAATTGGCTCTAGGGATTTTATTTGTTCTCCTGTTTGAGCCATTTTTGGTGGTTTTTTTGTTTGTTTGTTTTATTTTGGTTTTAGTCTGGTCGAGGCTATTGCGTAATAAGGGGTGGAGCCTTAGGTGTTCCTCAGGGCGGGGCAGCCCAGTTGCTGAGTTGTGACACTGTTTGTGGGGGCGGGGTCTGAGAGGGAACAATGGCGCCTGCTGCGCTCTCTCCTGGATTCAGTCCCTTCCGCCACTTCCCCTCTGCCTGGAATGTCTGCGCGCACGAATGTGCGACCACCTGGTCAGCCAGCCGCCTTGTGCGGCCTCACTGGGTCTGCACAGTTGCCCCCCTGTGCCCAGGGTCCGCCAGCTGCTGCCTGTGGGCCCGAAAACTGCCAGCCACCACCTGTGCACCTGGGAACTGCCAGCTGCTGCTGCTTGCATCCGCACCTCCACTTTCTCCTACCGAGACTCCACCCCTCTTACCGGTCTAGATGAATGGTTGTTGGACTTCCGTACAGTTCAGTTTTCTGTAAGTTCTGGTTGTTTTCTTGTTTCTAAATATTTGTTGTCCTTAATTTTGGTTGTGAGAGGAGGCACAGTGTGTCCACCTACGCCTCCATCTTGGCCAGAATGATTTACATACTTTTTAAATTATTTTATTTTTGTGCAATTACAGTTGTATGTATTTCCCCCCACCAAACCCCCAACCCCAGCCATCCTCACCTCCCTCTCCTACTCCTGCCCCCGCTTGGTTTTGTCCATGTGTCCTTTATAGTTTTTCCTGAAAATCCTTCCCCAATATCCCCCATTGTCCCTCCTCACATCCCCTGTGATTACTGTGAGATTGTTCTTAATTTCAATGTCTCTGGTGATATTTTTCTTGCTTGTTTGCTTTATTGATTCGGTTACACTTAAAGGTGAGGTCATATGGTATTTGTCCCTGACTATCTGGCTTATTTCACTTAGCATAATGCTCTACAGTTCCATCCATGCTGTACAAAAGGTTAGGAGTTCCTTCTTTCTTTCTGCTGTGTAGTATCAATTGTATAAATATATCACAGATTGTTGATCCACTCATTTACTGATGGGCATTTAAGCTGTTTACAGCACTTGGCTATTGTAAATTGTGCTGCTATGAATATTGGGGTGCATAGGTTCTTTTGAATTGATGTTTCAGAGTTCTTAGCATATAATCCCAGCAGTGGAATTGCTGGGATAAAAGGCAATTCCATTTTTAGTTTTCTGAGAAAGTTCCGTACTGTTTTCCAAACTGGCTGCACCAGTGTGCATTGCCACCAACAGTGCACTAGGGTTCTCTTTTCTCCACATCCTCTCCAACACTTGTTGTTTGTTGCTTTGTTTATGATGGCCATTCTGACTGGTGTGAAGTGGTATCTCATTGTGCTTTTAATTTCCATCTCCCTGATGGCTAACGATGCTCAGGATCTTTTCATAAGTCTCTGGGGTCCCTGCACGTCCTCCATGGAGAAGTGTCTTTTTGCCCATTTGTTTATTGGGTTGTCTGTCTTCCTGGAATAGAGTTGCATGAGTTCTTAATACATTTTGGAGACCAAACCCTTGTCTGAGGTATCATTGGCAAATATGTTTCCCCATATAGTTGGTTCTCTTCATTTTAATGCTGTATTCTTTAGCAATGCAGGAGCTTTTTAATTTGATGATGTCCCATTTGTTAATTCTTTTCTTTATATTCCTTGCTCTAGAGGACATAGCAGTGAAAATATTGCTGCGTGGAATGTCTGAGGTTCTCCTGCTTATGTTTTCCTCTAGGACATTTATGGTGTCATGACTTATATTTAAGTTTTTTATCCACATGGAATTTATTTTTGTGTACGGTGTAAGTTAGTGATTGAGTTTCATTTTTATTTGCAGATAGCTGTCCAGATCTCCCAACACCATTTGTTGAAGAGGCTACTTTTACTCCATTTTATGCTGTTGCCCCCATGTCAAATAGTAATCTACAATAAAGACTTGGGTTTATTTCTGGGCTCTCTATTCTGTTCCATTCATCTATGTGTCTGTTCTTATGCCAGTACCAGGCTGTTTTGATTACAGTGGCCTTGCAATACAGTTTGGTATCAGGTATTGTGATTCCTCCTACTTTGTTTTTCTTTCTCAAAATTGCTGCAGGTATTCGAGGTTGTTTATGGTTCCATGCAAATTTTTTAAATGTTCGTTCTATGTCAGTGAAATGTGTCATTGGTATTTCAATAGGGACTGCATTGAATCTACTAATTGCATTGGGTAGTACAGATATTTTGATGATGTTAATTCTTCCAATCCACCCAAAATTGTATATGCTTCCATTTGTTTGTGTCTTCCTTAAGTTCTTTCTTCAGTGTTGTGTAGTTTTCTGAGTACAGGTCTTTTACATCCTTGGTAAGGTTTATTCCTAGGTATTTTTCCCTGATTTCTGTTTCTGATATTTCATTGTTGGTGTACAAAAATGCCTTTGATTTCTGAATATTGATGTCAGATCCAGCTGTTTGCCAAATTCACTTATTTGGTCAAGTAGTTTTTTGGTGGCTTCTATAGGATTTTTTATGTACTCTCTCATGTCATCTGCAAACAATGATAGTTTTGCTTCCTCCTTTCCAATATGGATGCCTTTTATTTCCTTTCCTTGTCTGATTGCTGTGGCTAGGACTTCCAATACTATGTTGAATAGAAGTAGTGAAAGTGGACATGCTTATCTTGTTCCTGATCTTAGGCAGAAGCTTTTCATTTTCGCCCATTGAGTATGATGTTGGCCATAGATCTCTTCTATATGGCCTGTATTGTTGAGGAATGCTCCCTCTATATGCACATTGTTGAGTGCTTTTATCATAGATGGATGCTGTACCTTATCAAATGTTTTTTCTGCAGCTATTTCTATGATTATGTTTTTGTCTTTTGTTTTGTTTATGAGATATATTACATTTATTCATTTGTGAATATTGCACCTTGCATCTGTGGGATGAAACCCACTTGATCATGGTGTATGATCTTTTTAATGTATTGTTTGCTGTTTGCCAATACTTTGTTGAGAATTTTAACATCTATGTAGATCAGCAGTATTGGCCTGTAGTATTATTTCTTTGTTATGTCATTATCTGGTTTTTTGATTAGGATGATTCTGGCTTCGTAAAAAGAGTTTGGGAGTCTTCCGTCTTCTTGGACTTTTTGGAATAGTCTGTGAAGGATGGGGTTATCTCATCCTTAAATACTTTGTAGCATTCTCATGTGAAACTGTCCACTCCAAGGCCTTTGTGTGTCAGGAGATTTTTGATTACTGCTTCAATTTTGTCAGCTGTTATTGGTCTGTTTAGGCTTTCTGCTTCTTCTTCATTAAGTTTTGGAAGATTTCATTTTTCTAGAAACTTCTCCATTTCACCTAGGTTTTCAAATTTCATGGAATATAGTTATTCATAGTAATTCCTTACAATCCTTTGTATTTCTGTGGTGTCAGTTGTAATCTCTCCTTTCATTTCTGATTGTGTTTATTTGGGTCCTCTCTCTTTTTCTCTTAATGAGTCTACCTAAAGGCTTGTCAATTTTGTTTATGTTTTCAAAGAACCAGCTCCTGGATTTATTTATCATTAGAATTGGGCTTCTAGTTTCTATGTCATTTACTTCTGCTTTGATCTTGGTTATTTCCTTCCTTCTACTTGCTCTGGGCTGTTTTTGTTGTTGTTTCTTGAGTGCTTGTAAGTGTAGGGTTAGGTTGTTTATTTGAAATATACCTATTTTTTTAGGGAGGCCTGTAACACTATGAACTATTCCCTCAGGACTGCCTTCACTGTGTCCCATCAGTTTTGGATTGTCATTTTTTGGAATTCATTTTCATTGGTTTCTAAAAACTTTTTAATTTCCTCCTTAATCTAATTGTTGACCCATTCATTGTTTAATAGCATGCTATTCAACCTCCATGATTTTGAGTGTTTTCGGTTTTTCCCTTGGGGTTGGCTTCTAGTTTCAGTGCCTTGTCATCAGAGAAAATGCTAGATATTATTTCAATTTTCTTAAATTTGTTGAGCCTTGTTTTTTGTCCTATCATGTAGTCTGTCTTTGAAATTGTTCCATGTGCACTTGAAATGAATGTGTATTTTGCTTCTTTGTGATGAAAGGCTCTCTGTATATCAGTTAAGCCCAGTTGTTCCAGGACGCTGTTCAATGCTGCAATATATTTGTTGATATTTTGTTTGAAAGATCTATCCATTTTTGACAGTGGGGTGTTAAAATCCCCTAGTATAAGTGTTTTGCTATCAGTATCTTCCTTGAAGTCCTCCAAATATGTGCTTTATGTATTTATGTATTTGGGTGCTCCTATGTTGGGTGTGTATATATTTACAATGTTTATATCTTCTTGATGGATTCTTCCCTTGAGTATTATGAAGTGACCTTCCAGATCTCTTTTTATGTTCTTTGTTTTGAAGTCTATTTTGTCAGATATAAATATTGCTACCCCAGCTTTTGTTTTTCCTGTCCATTTGCTTGGAATATTTGTTTCTAGTCCTTCACTTTCAGTTTATGTAGGTCTTTGGTTTTGAGGTGGGTCTCTTGTAGGAGGCATATGTGTGGGTCATGACTTCATATCCCTCAGCTACCCTATGTCTTTTGATTGGTGCATTTAAATCATTTACATTTAACATTATTATTGATATATACTTATCATTGCCATTTTTTTTTTTTTTTTGGTCCTCTGTCTCACTCTTTTTTTTTCCTTTTCTTAAAGCAGACCTTTAGCATCTCTTGCAGATCTGGTTTGGAGGAGGTGTATTCTTTGAGACTTCTTTTGTCTAGGAAACTTCTATTTTGCTTTCCATGTTAATTGAGAGCCTTGCTGAATACAGTAGCCTTGTTTGCAGGCCTTTATTTTCATTACTTAGAATATTTGTTGCCATTCCCTTCTGGCTTGTAGCTTTTCCATTGAAAAGTCAACTGCTAGTCTTTTCAGGGCTCTGGTGTATGTAACTTCCTGTTTCTCCCTTGCTGCCTTTAAGATTCTCTCTTTGTCTTGGATTTTTCCCATTTTAATTATGACGTGTCTTGGAATGGACCTCTTTGGTTTTTTCATAATTGGGACTCTCTCTGTTTCCTGGGTTTGTGTGCCTTTTTCTCTCATCAAAGTAGGGAATTTTTCCATCATTGTTTTTCCAAACAGGTTTTCCATAGCTTGGTCTTTCCTCCTTCTGGAATCTCTATTACATAGATATTATTACACTTCATTTTGTTTTGCAGTTCCCTTAGCACCTCTTCATTCTTTCTCAGCCTCTTTTCCTTCCTTGCTCTTTTGGTGGGGGGAAGGTGGGTGTTGTATCTTGTCCTCTAGCTCACTGATTCAATCCTCTGCTTCATCTAGCCTGCTTTTGATCCTTCTACTGTGTTCTTCATTTCAGAAATTGTATTCTTCACTTCCTCTGCACTTGTTGATAGTTTCTATTTTCTTCTTCAGGTTGATATAAATTGCAGTGAGTTCATTGTAGATTCCCTGTAGTTTTTGGTAATTCTCAGTGAGCTCAGCTCATTGAATTTGCTTATAACCATTGCTTTTAACTCAATAACTGATCATTTACTTGCCTCTATTTCATTTGGCATGCTTTCTGAGGCTTCCTCTTTTCCTTTTTCTTGGGGTTTGTTTCTTTGTCTTTCCATTGTTTTTGAGACTCTTCTTGTAAGCTTTTGCTTCTTAAATTGATGTGTTCTGACTCCCTTGGTTTATGGTGTGTATTTCTATGGTAAGAGACCTGTGAGACTCAGTGGTGCAGGCTCCTTGATCTCCTGAAATTGCTGCTCTTGTGCTGTAGTTTATGTTGGCTCTCTGAATGTTTTGGGGTTTTGATTGTTGGAGGGTCTTTTCTTGGTGTATCCTTCCCTCCAGCTGGTTAACTGATGGTCACTACACCCACAATGTTTTGTATTCTATTGTTCAGGTGTGGACAGGTTGTTTTGAAGCTGGTACTTCTGTCTGTCTGAAGTTTTGAGGATTCTATCACCCTATTCAGGTTTTTATTTTCCTGGATAATTTCTCCACCATTTATTTGTACTTACAGATTGGTCCTGAGTAGAGGTTAGTTTGGCTTCCACTCACTCCTTCACCTTCTTCCATTATTATATGTTGGTGGTTCCTTTTTTGGTGGGTTCTCTCTTTCAGCAGGTATACTGGTATTCACAGATCCTACCTACTCTTTTTGTGATCAGTTGGAGGCGGGAGGTGAAATGGTTTAGAACAGAAGTAGTGTGTTATATGGGACTTAAAATACCAACCCATAGAGAAGAGATAGATCCTTTGGCCAAGTATAGTATTAACCATGATATTTCACCTGACTAGCCACCTTTTAGACAGGGTGGAAAAAAGATAAAACTCTTGTTAGGGGGGAGAAGCTTTGTGAGTTGAATCCAGAAAACAGCGAGATTGTGGGAGGTCAGATTATGAGGTAAAGTGAGAGTAAAGGATAGAAAATAAGTGTAGTGTGTGAGAGAATAGAGTTAACCACAATAGTAATAAAGTTCTAGAAAACAGTGAAATGAGCTAAGACATGGGAGTGGTGCTGTGTAGTATTTACAATTGTATGGAACAACAATTATTTACAATAGTAATAGAGCAAAAATCATATGACTGAGTCTAAGTGATCTGAATAACAAGAATAGGAAGGACATTATCTAGAGTAATGTGGTATTGGAACACAAGTGAAGCGAAAGAAGGAAAATTAAAAATACACTATGAAAGAGAGAACAAGGAAAACCAGTCAAATAATGCCATTAAACAAATAAAACAAAGAAAACAAAACAGAAAGAAGAGAAATACAAAAATACTAATAAAATAAAAGATGTAAAAATAATGAAAAATAGTAATACAAATAAACAATAACTTGCAAGTTCTCTGTAATAGCAAAGTTAAATTTGTCTCAGTTTCTCAGTTGTTGGGATGACCCCTCTTTGGGTCTGACTCTGGTCTTTTCATAGCTCTAGGTCTTATTGTCTCACTTGTAAGGGAAAATAAAGAGAGGGGAAAAAAGAAAAATAGAGAAGAAAATAGCCTTCTGCGAGCTTTAAACCAGCCTAGCAGGTTCTTCTGGTTTTCCTGGCTGCAGCACACTGAGAGGGGTTGGGTTTTGCTTTTCCCCCTTCTTGTGGTTTTGAGTGGAAGGGGGCCAGGTCTGAGCAGCACTTTACACAGTTGCCCAGTCTTCAGCCTACTTCCTCAGTTCACTGCCAGGCCCCCAGTGCCCTTCTGCACCAGGCTTTTGACTCCAGTCCACCAGTTGTGCTGTTCCTGAGGTGCACCGGTTAGAGGCAACTCACTCACCACCTTCTAGCTCTTTGCTGTCCAAGGTGCTAGGTACTCTTAAAGTCTCTTCAGGGTAGTTGGTTCCCCAACTGAGTTAAGTCTTTCTGGGGACTACTGACTCCTTGAGTCCTGCTGCTGTTCTCTGCAGGGGGATCATCTGCCTTTCTCTAAGTGATCCAGTCCAACCCTACAAGGCAGGAGTGCCATCATGGCTGTGGAAGCAGGAGTGGTGCATGCCTCTGGGTGGCAGGCATGTGTGGCAGGTCCATGCTGCTGCAGCTGCGGCTGGGTCAAGTGCACTCTGCTGGGGCCATGAGTGCCACTGGGTGCTCTCTGCCACTGCAAGCAAGTAGGGGGAAGGTAGGGGCGTAACTGTGGTCCTGGCGGAAGGAGATGGCCATGGTCAAGGCCACAGAGGCTACAGGGGCACAGCTGAGGAAGGCAGGAGAGGTTGCTACAGGAGAATTCCCTAAACAGCCACCGAGAGCCTTTTTTAGAAAAATTCCACTTATTTAAGCCTGACATTCCAAACAAGCTCCCGGCCTCTCGCACAGCCAAACTTTCCCACCAGACAGGATACTACTATCTGGCTCAAGGTCCTTCATGGCCCAACTCTTCTCCCTTCTCCAGGAGTCACCCTACTCCCCAATTTCTCTGGTAATGACCCAGCCAGCGTACACAGTCTCAGCATACGCACACTGCCCCTGTGCATTTGCTACTTCGTCTTTATTCACCCCAGTGACTTCAAGCATCCAGGTCAATCCTAATGCTGTGCAAACCTCCCTGTTTGGCAGGGGAGAGTGCTGTTGACCTGACTCTCTTCCAAGAGTATTGTGGCAGGCCCAGCAGGCACTGGGTCTGGGGCTGCAGCCACCCTGGTCTCTGCGCTGGTCCCAGGGACCCTAGTCCCAAAGCAATCTCTTTGCCGTATGATTTTTCAATGTTCTGTATAATTTTGGACTCCTACCTTCATATGTGCTGGGTTACTGTTGGCTGTTCACTCTGTTCCTCAGAAGATCTGCTAGGTGTTCCATCAGTGCACAGGGGGAAGTGGACTCCACTCCCACCTCTCTTGCCACCATCTAAGAATGTCTTTTAGAGAGCATTGACATCTTGCTTCCAGGCAGTGTCCTTTTGGCTAAAATAATGACTTACATACTTTTGATTGTCTATATTTCAAGCTCACTCTTGGCAATCCACCAGGAATTTTTGGTAGGAAAGTTTTGAGTTAGATGCTTTCATACAATAAATTTTATCTGACAACTCAGGTACTCATTTTTGTTACCACACCTCATTTTCCCAGGCACATACTTACAGGTTCAGAGGCCTATTCTGACCTAGATCCTGTAGTACATGTGCTCTTTGTAAACCATCTTTTTAATAAATTTAAAAAAGAGACTAGTTACATTTCATATCGAAAATATACTCCTTTTAAAATAATTGCCTGCAAAGTTATATGAGACACCAACATCACTAGTTTGAAGAATCATTAACCCAACTTTATATTATTAAATTTTATCAGTGATTATTATTTATCATAATAAAATATCATCTAACCATTTTTCTTCTTTTAATGTAAATATAGTTGCTGAGGAAGAGGACAGCCCTAGGTATTTTAACTAGGCAGTTCGATTATTGTCCCCTATTATTTATTTCTGAGTATGGAAAGCTTTTCTGTATTCAGCTCTTAATAGAGAAGAAAAGGTCCTGTTACTTATGTAGATAAGAAATTTACTGCTCCTGTCCCCATAGAAGACATGGAAGCCAGCCCCTTCTGTGGAAAGCAGGAACCCATTCCCTCAGATGCATGGTACACTGATGGGTCCAGCAGGGGTCAGTCTCCCATGTGGACTGCTGTGCCCATTCAACTAAAACAGACACAATCTGGTTCTACATTGGCATAGGTCACAGTAGCCAGTGGGCAGAACTGTATGCCATGTAGCTCATGGCTGCTAATGAGGCACCACCCCTGATTATTTGCACATAGTTGGGCATTGTACCAGGAGCTAACATAGTAGATCTCTACATAGCATGCAATAAATGGATGGTTATGCATAAGCCATTATGGGGACAGGCCTTCTGGCAAGACCTCTGGGAAATAGGCCCCCAGAAACAAATCACTATATCATGGGACTGGGCATGCCCCTCTTGCTTCCCCTGGGAATGATGAGGCTGATACTCTAGCCAAGGTGTGGTGGCTGGAAATGGTACTTACCAGTCCCTCAGAGAAGGAAGTAGCTCAATGGCTATACCATCGCTTCTTACATGCTGGGCAAATGACCATGTGGTTCCCTATACAAACTCAAAGGTTAGCTGTTACCTTTGCAAAGATATGAGACACTTGAGAGACCTGTGTAACATGCTCATGAGAGCATTCACTAAGACCTGTGGAAACTACTGGACAGGTGGTGCATGGACAGGTAGTGCTTACCCCTGGCAGGTGAATGTAATTGCATCCCTACCTAGTTCAGAGGGATATAAGTATGGAATTACATGTATGGACATGGCTACTGGACTTTTAGCAGCTTATCCCACACAGCACCCAGATAAGAAAGCAGTAATTGTTGCTCTAGAGCAGTGATGTGCTGCTTATGGGCAACCTTGATCTTTGAAAGTGATCAGGTGGCACGGTTTACTGGGGCTTTGGTGCAACAATGGTCCCAAGACATGCAGATTGACTGGAAATTCCATGTGGCCTATCATTCCCAGGCTGCTGGAATGGTGGTCTCAAAGCAAGGCCTGTGAGCCACATCTGCCACCCATACACTGGGGAGTTGAATGAAACACTTATTAACTTTCCTCTGGACTCTAAATGAGAGGATTCAGAACCAGGTCCCAGTTACAGTGGAAGCCTTGCTCCAGTGGACTACTGCTCCAAATTAGCTTCAGGTACAGATTAAGGATGCTTTATTGAAACCAGGCATGGGAAAAAAAGGACATTCTCTTGCCTGCTCCTGAAGGCCTGGAGTGAAGGGAAACAGTGACTTGGACATGGCCTTGTGAAATAAAAGCTCCCCACATGTGTTGGGTGGCTTGTGTCATCCCTTGGGGACAAGAGGTGGAAAAGAACTTGCAAATAGTTCCCTGGGCTATTGGGACATGTTCCCCAATCTTAATGGTGACATACCCAGGTCCAGCACACCACAAAAAGCTTCTCCGTGGCAGCTTTCTGATTTCTCTATGGCCCATTATGACTTTTCCCCTGTTGCTATAAATAGATGCTGAGCCACCAGTTGAGGCACAAAAGTTATGGTATTCATGCCCAGGAAGACCCCTTCTGTTAGCCACTGTCTTATTGGCTGACCAGAAACTTGCCTGTATGTTGCCTGAGGGTCGTGATTTACCCTTATTTGTGCCTATAACTGCTAGAATAAGCACCCTTTCCACCCTTTGGATACAGAATAACACCTCAGTAGACTGGGTTCATACTTATGCCTCAGTTGCTAACCAATTAGCATGATGGATCTGCACTGAACTCCCTCTGAGCATGTCTGCCAGCCTCCCACGGCACATCTCTCCAGCTTCTGTCTCAGATTGGACTTCGTTACAGCATCAGTGGAACAGTGAATATCCCTTGTGGAACATGACCTGGACTGACATCTACACTGGCACAAAGCCAGTGTATGACCAGTCCTGGCCATTAGGCAGCTACTCCATATGAGATGGCTCAGGGTGGTTTCCCTTTGCATGAAGAACCCCAAAGGACAAGCCCAGGTGTGCTGGACTCTGACAGGTGTGTGTCAGACTCAGACTCTAAACCATTTCTGGGAGGTGCAGAATGATGTGTGGGCTGCAGTTCCCACTGAGGTCTTCTGGGTGTGTGGCTCACATGGGTGACCTTATCCAGCCTGGAAATTGGACTGACTGTACTTGGGGGTGGCCCTATTTGCCTTCTCCAGTTCTGAAAACTCTTGCAATCCAGCCAACAAATTGGGAAGCACTTAACGTGAGACACTGGGTAAGGTGTACTCTCTGGTGGTATTACTCATTAGCTATTTTTTCACCTCAAGCTGTTTCTACAGTCACTGAGATTTAGATAACTGCTTTGGCCTTGCACACTATACCTGTGTTGAATGCAACACATGAACCCTTAAGCCTGTTAAATGAGGAAGTGTATCAATTAAGAAAAGTAGCCTTGCAAAATTGTATGGCCTTAGTTATGCTTACTGCATCCCAACATGGAATATGTGCCTTAGTAGGAGCTGAATGTTGTGTATATGTTCCTGATGTCCGTCACAATGCTATTCAAATTTAAGGGCATTAACTTCTGAGACCCAAGCCACTGAATGCATGACAGGTGATCCTTTGCAGGAATGGTGGGTATCCTTAATGACTGAAAGGCAGCGGATTCTTGCTGTCTTGAGTGGCAGAGCTCGTGTTTTTGCTGCTTGTTGCTGTAGTCTGCAGTGCTGTTGTGGTTTATGGGTGCAGGGTTCTGCCCTCCTCACCAAGGGAACTTCGCAGAATATATCCTCATGTAGATTGTGCAGTGAGGAGCCCAGAAGGGGTGTATTGTAGGGTAAATGGAGGTAGTCCCCTCACCCATATGTGTGGGGAACTAAGATAAGCTGTGTTCTCATAGCCTTGAGACTGGAGGCAATAAACAGTTTCCATATCATTGGGTGGGCTTATATGCACAGAATCATACTATGTTATACAATATTTTGGCTTCCTGTCAGCTTTGTCTGTATTTAGTATATGTGCGAGTAGGGTTTCCCATTGGGGGACACATAGCTCTCAGTGTGCATGGATCACCCACCCTTAAATAAAAGCACACCCAGCATTCCTATGGCTTCATGACTTCTTCAATCTACCAGAGGCAAGAGTGGATCTGCCCAGCTTGATTGGTTACAACACAAGGGGTGTGGATGTGATTTGCTTCCACTCAGTGCACCTCACTGGCTGATCAAAGGGAGATAAAGCAAGGTCACTTAACAGCACCAGTCTTGTGCAAATGTATAGAGTATACAGTGCAGACCTCACAGTGCTGTGAGGGTATGGGCCAGAAACTGAGCACCTGTGATTATTGTAGCCCAGACTCAGCCCTCATCCTTGCATAACCACAGGAGGAAAAAAAAGAGGGAGCCCAGCCCCTCTCTGCCTTCAAGAACAAAGAGGATTTGCAAAACCCAGCTGGGTGAGAGTAAAATCACTAGGAGGATTTTTTTTTCAAGAGCAAGACAGTAAGACCTGGTGATCCAAGAAAGCCAGAGACAGATTAAGAAAGAAGTCAGAAAGTGAACACCAACAGCTCAGCCAAATTTCACTTTGCTCTTCATTAGAACTCATGAGTTTTTTATTTCTCTTGCTTTTTTCCATTTATTTAGAGTTTTCTTTTGTTTTGCTTTTATTGTTTGTTTTGTGCTTTTATTCTCTCATATTGCATTTTATTTTTTCTTCTTTCACTTCATTCATATTCCAAATAACACACTGCTCTTTGTCTTTTACTTTCTATTCTTTTTATTCAGGTTATATATTTCTTATCCTACTATTCTTATTCCAAGTCCCACATCCTCCTAAGCTTTGTTACAGTTGTTGCAAATTTTATTTACTCTGACACTATGCCAAGTTTCTATCCCTTACTCTCACTATTTCTCCTCCATCTAACCTCCTTTAAGTGCTCTTCTTTCTTAAGTCACCTCACATTCTTTTTCCCCTCTAATAAGAGACTTATTTCCTTTCCACATTCTATAAACAGTGGCTAGCTGGATGAAATACCATGGTTATTACTGTACTTTTCCAAAGGAACTCCTATTTGTTCACTATTTTTTGTATGTTAAATCCTATAGGATACTCTCTCCCTGTCTTACTCCATTTTGCTTTCCCCTGCCCTTGATCAGTTGAGTTAGGAATTTTATTTTAATTTTTACCATTTCTTAATCTGGGCTCTACTCCTTAACCCTATTAGTTTTCCTTCCTATCCTCTCAAAACCATTTTTCTTTAATGTAGACATCTTATATTCACTTTTCTCTTTTGTACAACATCCCTTTCCAACTTTATTAATCTTCACTCAGCTGTTGTTGCTATTGACTCTGCAGTGACTTTTCTGCAATTTTCTTCCTGTTGGTTCAATGCCTTTTTAAGTTTACTCCAAACCTCTAGTATACTCTTTCTTTTGCTTTACTTTTTAATTATTTTTTCTTTTTTATTTCATATTTTATTTTTATTGTTGTTCCAATACAGTTGTGTCCATCTTCCCTTTTCGTACTCCATTTTTGCACCACACTTCTATATTTTAAATACATTTTAAATCCTGTTCTCTCTATTTCTTTACCTCATTTCTCTTCCCTCTTTCCACAAAAAATCATCTCTCCTACTTTTAGGTAACTTGTACGACCTTTTTCCTATCTTATAATATTCTTAATCTTTCTCCACCTTTATTAATCTTTGCTTAATTGCTTTTGATATTGCTCAACTGCTTTTTATTTTTCTTTTGAGAATTAGTTAAGGATCTTTTATTTAAATCTTTTTAAACCAGTATTAAAATGAGATCGTATTCTATCTGCATATTCCACCTGGACATTTTGGGATCTAGAGTATATGGCAGGGGGATGATACTGGCTGGCATGAGGCAATAACCTATATGACCTAATGTCCCTAAGCCGTCAGTGACTCGAAGTGCAGCCAGGACGTGAGCGAGGATGCGTGGTGGACGCAGATCTGCAGAGCTGATGTGTACCTTTGGAATGGGGAGAAGAGAACAGAAACCTGCTGTGTGGAGAGAGGCTCTGACAGTGCGTCTGAGTAGAAGGAGCTGCTGGAAGTCAGTAAGGAGAGTGAGGTACATGAGGAGCGCGAGAGAACGGGCAATCATGTTAGATCTGAAGGACAGGGCAAGGGGTCAGGGGAGCTAAGACCGATGGGGGCAAGGTCAGGACCAAGTCTTAACTCCCCTCCCCCATCCCACGGTCATCCTGCACCACCCTACACATCAGATTCCTGAGAGAACGTCCCAGGAAAGATGAAAATGAAATGATCAGGGCAACTGAACGAGCTGTGACAGATTAGAGTGCAGGAGTAGGGTAGGTGAGGAGACGTCAGGTTCTGTTGGGGAGACTAGCCACGGAAAGGGGAGCCTGGCACTTGCCAGTGGGGACTCTGTCTGTACCTTGTCCCAAGGTTTGAAATGATGAAAGGCAAAGTAAGTGTGATGAAGTACAGAGTGAACAAACAGGCCAGAGAGATGCATTTGGGAGGGAGAAATGGTTCCTGCTTCGTGTGTGTGTGCGTATGTGTGTCAGACTGGCCCTTCTTTGCCAGCCTATCTCTGAGAGTCCGAGAGTCCCCTCGAGGGATGAAGTATGTGTGAGCCTAGAGATGGCAACAGGGGATGCTAAGTGTGTATTGGGAGTCCCAGTGAGAAACTTGAGGTCTGGAGGGGAAAAGACCCAGACAGCTCTGACAGTTCTTGTGCTTCTGATTCCTGTTGGTGGGAGTAAAATGTGAGAGGGGTGTGGTGGTCTCGGTCCCCAGTTCTAAGAGACAGAGGCAGGGGCAGCCAGGGATGTGGGAAGGACCTGGCCCTAAGTGCTCAGGATGCATAACCCCTCTCTGAGGAAGGACCCCTAAAGCTCTGTGCAGAAGAGGAAAAGTTTAAGACTCTGGGTGTACATCTGAGAAACTGAAACTTGAGAACTGAAGCAGTCAGAAATGAGAGTAAGGTTGAAAAAAATCTCACCACTAGCGGCCAGGGGTGAGGTACCCTGTTCCCCAGAGCCGGCCTACATTCTGAGAGGGAGGGTACAGGGAGGGCAGGCTTGCAGTTCTGAGTGTGTGTCTGTGGGAAGTGTGGCAGGGAAGCTGTTCCCTCTGGCAGAGCAGAAGGCAAAGAAAGGGGCAGTAAGGGGCCAGGCCCAGTTCTCACAGGAGGAGGATGTGAAGGACAAAAGTCACAGGGTAGGCAGCCTGGAAGACGGAGGAACGCTACCGCAAAGAATCAGTGAAGCAGGCCAGGTCCAGAAGTTCTGCAGCTCCCCGCGGATGACAACAAAGCCTGCAGAGGCAGAGCCTGAGGACGGGAGAGCAGGAAGGCTGCTTCTGTAGGGCAGCTGTGGGGAGGAAAGCTTACCTGGCCCTTACAGCCAGGGTGTATGTGTGTACATGTGTGCGTGTGGCAGGTGTCTGCTTTCCAGAGCCCGAGTTGGGGATGACAGTGGAGAGTGGTTGCAGCGGATGAGGGGTGTCTGAGTTCCCTGGACCCATGCTGGGAAATGAAGGAAGGGCCCCTGACTGGGGCTGAGCAGGTCAAAGCTCACCCCTATACTCGGGTCCAGCTATATGGTGGAGGCTCCAGGACAGTGTGTGGCCAGTACTGGGTGGGAAGGAGCTTATTGGACACTTCAGGTAGGTAAGGAGTACGCAGGGAGTGCTTCACCCGCCTCAGTGCCAGGTCCACACAACCCTGCCCTCAGAGAATGCCAGGCTGTGCTGAAAGCAAGTTTGGGGCCGTGGGTTTTCAATTATGTGCCAGCTGTGTTGTGAGGGGCTTTGGGCTCAGCTGGGACTGCAGAGCATCTCCTCAGTTTGCAGACTGTGGTGTCATGAAACCCAGGTCCCAGAGGTGGGAGAAGGGAAGGTTAGGTGCTTTTGACCAGGGCTTCGGTCCTATGGGTTTGGGCAAAAGACACCTCAGCCCCTCCACCCTAGCTCCGAGTCGACTCCGAGGCGTAATTGGTCGCCGACACCCAAGCAGGAGTACTATTTTTCTTATATGGGTTTGTATTTCTGGAAATGTTGTTTTGTTAAAGAGCATCTACAACATTGCATAAATGACGTGGCAGGAGTTGTGACTACCAGTAAGCCAGCTAAAGTGGAGAACCAACCAATGAATAAGCCACCAATAAGCAAAGACCAAGTGCAAGAAAAGAGCCCAGACAAAGAGATTAAAGAGCAACTCTGGGGAATCCAGGTAAGAAGATCAAACGGACCACACCACTGTGTCCACAGAAGTCTATGCCAAAAAGAGAGGCAGGCAATGCAGAACATCCTGAGATGCAGAAACAAGCAAAGAGTCACCTAAAATTAGGAGACAAAGAAAGAATTCCCAGTCAAAAAGAAGGGAAGAATCATAGATAAAGAATTGGGACACAGAGGTTCCCAATCAAGAGGAATACAAAGAGGTCCACTGCAAGATACATCATAATTAAAATGGCTAAATTCCAAGACAAAGAGAGGATCTTAAAGGCAGAAAGAGAGAAACATATAGTAACATACAAGCAAGCTCTGATAAGGCTAGAAGCTGATTTCTCAACAGAAACATTGAAAATCAGAAGGAAATGGCAAGAAATATCCCAAGTAATGTAAAGGAAAGGACTACAACTAAGACTACTCTAGAAATAAGGCTGTCATTAAAATGGAGGGCAAAATAAGAATTTCCCAGACAAAAGTAGGCTAAAAGGACAAACCAACACCAAACCAGCATTGCAAGACATTCTAAAGGCACTGCTTTAAGAAGAAGAAGGAGAACTTCCGGCCAAGATAAAGGCATAGGTGGACACACTGTCCCTCCTCTCACAACCCAAATTAAGGACAACAAATATTTAAGAACAAGAAAACAACCAGAACTGATAGAAAATTCAACTGTATGGAAGTCCAACAACTTTTCATCCAGACTGGTAAGAGGGGTGGAGTCGAGGCAGGAAAAAGTGGAGATGTGAACCCGGGCACACAGGCAGCAGTGGATGGCAGTTCCCAGGCATGCAGGTGGAGGCTAGCAGACCCCAGGCACACAAGCGGCAGCCAGCGGACCCACGGCATGGGGTGGCAACTGTGCAGAACCAGTGAGACCGCGCAAGGTGGCTGACTGACCAGGTGGTCCCACATTCGTGTGCAGATAATCCAGGCAAAGGAAAAGTGGTGGAAGGGACTGGAATCCTAGAGAGAGCAGAGCAAGTGCCATCGTTCCCTCTTGGACCCCGCCCCCACATACAGCGTCACAACTCAGCAACTGGGGAATACCTGGGGAACACCTAACGCTCCACCCCTCACTACGTAACACCCTCAACCAGACCAAACAAACAAACAAACAAACAAAAATGGCTCAAACCAGAGAACAAATCAAAACCCCAGAGCCAATTCCTCTAAGCGATAAAGAGACAGCCAACCTATCAGATGCACAGTTCAAAGCCCTGGTAATCAGGATGCTCACAGAATTGGTTGATTTTGCTCACAAATTAGATGAAAAAATGCAGGCTACAATACATGAAATGAAGGATGATGCATGGGGAACCAATACAGATGGGAGGAAAACTGGGACTCAAATCAATAGAGTGGACCAGAAGGAAGAAACAAACAACCAAACAGAAAATAATGAAAAAATAAGAATTCAAAAATATGAGGAGGGGCTTAGGAATCTCCAGAACATTTAACAATGTTAAATGTCCCAACATCTGAATTACAGGGGTACCAGAAATGGAAGAGGAAGAGCAACAAGTGGAAAAGTTATTTGAACAAATAATAAAGAAGAACTTCCCCAATCTGGCAAAGGAAATAGACTACCAGGAAGTCCAGGAAGCTCTGAGAGTCCCAAAGTAGTTGGACCCAAGGAGGAACACACCAAGGTACATTGTAATTACATTATCCAAGATTAAAATGAAGGAGAGAATTCTAGAAGCAGCAAGGGATAAGGGGACAGTCACCTACAAAGGAGTTCCCATCAGACTGTCAGCTGATTTCTCAAAAGAGACCTTACAGGCAAGAAAGGGCTGGAAAGAAATATTTGAAGTCTTGAAAGGCAAGGACCTACATCCAAAATTGCTCTATCCAGCAAAGCTGTCATTTAGAATGGAAGGGAAGATAAAGTGCTTCTCAGATAAGGTCAAGTTCAAGGAGTTCATGATCACCAAGTCCTTATTCTATAAAATGTTAAAGAGACTTATCTAAGAAAAATAAGATAAAAAACATGACTGTAAAAAGACAGCAAACTCACAGCTATTAACAACCACATCTAAAACAAAAACAAAAGCAAACTAAGCAAACCACTAGAACAGGAACAGAACCACAGAAATGGAGAACATATGGAGGGTTAGCAACAGGGGTGTGGGAGGAGGAGAGAGGGGGAAAAGGTACAGAGAATAAGTAGCATAGACAGTGGGTAGAAAATAGACAGGGGGAGGGCAAGAATAGTGTGGAAAATGTAGAATCTAAGGAACTTATGACACATGGACATGAACTAAAGGGGGGGAATATGGGTGGGAGGGAATATGTGCTGGGTGGAGGGGAATGATGGGAGGAAATGGGACAACTGTAATGGCATAATCAATAAAATATATTTTTTTAAAAAGAAGAAGGAAAAGAGGGAGAGATCGAGGAACATAGATACAATGGAAAAAATGGCAATGAAGTATAGATTAAATGCTCCAATTAAAAGAAATGTGGATAGAGAAGGAAGATGGCAGCATGGTAGGAGGAGGCAGATTCCACTTCCTCCTACACACGGGAGAAAAACCTTGCCGATCTACAGAGCAACAGAGCAAACAGCCAACAGTACCACAGCATATGTGAAAATAGGAGATCAAAATCTGTAGTGGACATTGAAAAACCAAATGGTGAGGAGAGTTCTTCAGGACAATAAGAGCCCAGGGATCAAGGTGGAGACCAGGGTGGGTGAAGCTTCAGGCCTAGCACTTGCTGAGTCTGCCACAAGGCTCTACAGAGGGAGCCAGGACAATGGCTTACTCCTTGGCAAAACAGAGGTTGAGCAGCAACGGGAGAGTCCTGGTTGCTTGAAGTCACAGAGAGAGAAGTTAAAGTCTGAGTGGCAAACATGCTGGGGTTGTGAGCACGCACACATAGCCCTGGGTGGAGTGCATGCCAGGGCCTGTACAACCAGAGGCGCCCACAACCAGAGGAGGGGGATTTGTGGAAGCCCAGGCTTGGAACCCGGAAAATGTGAGTGATCCGTGGGAGAACCAGAGTCCACGCATGTGAAGCGAGGGAGTGCACACTATCCATGGGAAACCTGGAGCTCATGCCCATGAAGTTAGGGTGAGCACATGCACTGGAGGAAACCCATAACCCACACTCTTAAACTCAGGCAGTGTGAGTGCTACAAAGGAGAACCAGACCTCACACCTGTAAACCCAGGGAGTGTGCACAATTCATGGGAAACCTGGAGTTCACCCCTGTGGACCCAGGGTGAGCGCACAAAATGTGGGAAACCCGAGCAGCCCACACTCGTAAACTCTGGCAGCATATACACTTCATAGAAAACCCAGAACCCTCAACTGTAAAACAAGGATGGTGCACACACCCCATAAGAGACCCAGAGCTCACAACCGTAAACCTCAAGGAGTGCTCAATCCGTGGGAGACCCAAGCTCACACCCATAAACTCAGAGAAAGTGATAAATCTTCAGGCCCATATCGCTGATGAACACAGACTCTAAAATCCTCAACAAAATAGTGACAAACTGCATCCAACAATACGTTACAAAACTCACACACCATGACCAAGTGGGATTCATCCCAGGGATGCAAGGATGGTTCAACATTTCCAAATCAGTAAATGTAATACATAACATAAACAAAAGCAAAGACAAAAATCACGTGATCATATCAATAGATGGGAAAAAAACTTTTGATGAGGTACAACACCCATTTATGATAAAAACACTCAGCAAAGTGGGAATAGAGGGAGCATTCCTCAAAATAATAAAGGCCATATATGAGAGACCTACAGTCAACATCACAGTCAACGAGCAAAAACTAAAATCTTTTCCACTAAGATGAAGAACAAGACAAGGTTGTCCACTCTGACCGCTTCTATTCAATATAGTATTGGAAGTTGTAGCCACAGTGATTAGACAATAAAAGGAAATAAAAGGCATTCAAATCAGAAAGGAGGAAACAAAACTATCATTGTTTGCAGATGACATGATAGTGTTCGTAGAAAACCCTATAGACTTGGCCAAAAAAGCTGCTGGACCTAATAAATGAATTTGATCAAACAGAACGATACAAAGTCAATATCCAGAAATCAAAGGCATTTTTGTATATCAACAATGAAATGGCAGAAGCAGAAATCAATAAAAAAAAAAATCCCATTCAATATAGCAAAAATAAAAATAAAATACCTAGGAGTAAACCTAACCAAGGAATTAAAAGACCTTTTAGGGAGCAAACTATACAACACTGAAGAAAGAAATCAAGGAAGACACAAACAAATGGGAGCCTATAATGTGTTCATGGATCAGAAGAATTAATATCATCAAAATGCCCAAAGCAATTTACAAATTCAATGCAATACCTATTAAAGTACCAATGGCATATTTTACAGACTTAGAACAAACACTTCAAAATTTATATGGAACCATAAATGACCCTGAATAGCTGCAGCAATGTTGACAAAGAAGAGCAAAGTAGGAGGGATCACAATACCTGATACCAAACGGTATTAGAAGGCCGTTGTAATCAAAACAGCCTGGTACTGGCATAAAAACAGTCATGCGGACCAGCAGAATAGAACAGAGAGCCCAGAAATAAACCCAAGTCTCTGTGGTCAATTAATATTCAACAAAGAAGACAGCAACATAAAATGGAGTAAAAATAGTCTCTTCAACAAGTGATGTTGGGAAAACTGAACAGCTTTGTGCAAAAAAAAAAAAACGAAACTCAAGCGCCAATTTACACCATACACAAAAATAAATTCAAGGTGGATAAAATATTTAAACGTAAGCCATGACACCATTAAAGTCCTAGAGGAGAACATAGGCAGGAAAATCTCAGATGTTTCATGCAGCAACATTTTTACTGATATGTCACCTAAAGCCAGGGACATAAAGGAAAGAACAAACAAATGGGATCTCATCAAAATAAAAAGCTTCTCCATGGCCAAAGAAAACAGCATTAAAATAAAAAGAGAACAGACTGTATGGGAAAACATATTTACCAATGACACCTCAGACAAGGGTTTAATCTCCAAAATATATAAAGAACTTACACGACTCCACTCTAAGAAGACAAGCAACCCAATTAAAAAATGGGCAAAGGACTTGAACAGACACTTCTCCAAGGAGGACATACAGAGGATCCACAGACACATGAAAAGGTGTTCAGTACTGCTAGCTATCAGAAAAATGCAAATTAAAACCACAGTGAGATACCACTTCACACCGGTCAAAATGGCCATCATAAAGCAACAAACAGCAAGTGTTGGAGAGGTTGTGGAGAAAAGGGACCCTAGTGCATTGTCAGTGAGATTGCAGACTGGCACAACCACTATGGAAAGCACTATGGAATTTTGTAAGAAAACTAAAAATGGATCTACCTTTTGAGCCAGCAATTCCACTGCTTGGATTATATCCTAAGAACCCTGAGATACCAATCCAAAAGAACCTATGCACCCCTATATTCACAGCTGCACAATTTACAATTGCCAAGTGTTGGAAGCAACCTAGGTGCCCATCAGTAAATGAATGGATCAAAAAACTATGGTACATTTACACAGTGGAATTTTATGCAGCAGAAAGAAAGAAAGAGCTCCTACCCTTTGCAACAGCATGGATGGAACTTGAGAGCATCATGCTAAGCGAAATAAGCCAGGCAGTGAAAGACAAATACCATATGATCTCACCTTTAACAGGAACCTAATCAACAAAGGGTTCAACAAAACAAACAAACAAGCAAAATATAACCAAAGGCACTGAGATTGAGAACAGGCTGACAGTCACCAGAGGGGAGAAGGGAAGGAATTTCAGTGGGGAAGGGGAAGGGTTTACAGGAACAAGTATAAAGGACACATGGACAAAAACTAGGGGGAATGGGAATGGGACGAAGGTGGGGAGGGCTGAGGCGGTGGCCTGGGATGGCAGTAAAAGACAGAAAACTGTACAAGAATGACAATTAAAATTTTAAAAAATGAAAGAAATTGGGTAACTGATGGTATAAGAGAACATGACCTGAATATATGCTGTCTCAAAAAGAACCAACTCAGAACAAAAGAACTACACAGACTGAAAGTAAAGGGTTGGAAAACAATATTACAAAAAAAAAAAAAAAATGAACAGGAAAAAAAAGCCAGGGTAGTAATACTTATAACAGACAAAATAGATTTCAAAAAAATGCCATAAACCCAAGTCTGTATCATCAATTAATACTTGTCAAGCATAAAATGGAGTAAAAACTAGCCTCTTCAACAAATGGTATTGGGAGATCTGAACAGCTACTTAAAATAAAAGGAAACTTGATCATTAACTTACACCATACCTGATGCTGGCCACGACCTGCGGTGTCCATGGTGTTATGGATGAGATCCAAGACAAATTCACCTGTACTACTGAGTCCTGTGGGGGTAAAGGGACAGCATGGCTACTCTCTCAAGGGGGCAGTGCCTCGGAGTGGCTTGGCCACTCTCAAGAGAAGACCACGCCGACACTTGCTTTGAGAAGCTTTTATTGGTTTTCAATTTACACAGGAACACAGGTAAAGCTCATTAAACATTGTCAGGCAGTAAGGATCAAACAATAGATAGCATATAAAGAACTACAAGAGCTTAGTCTGAGTCAGGGTCTGTTAGCTAAAAGGCTACAAAATTTTGGGAAACAAACTCATTTCCTGCTCAGACCCCTATCTTTTAATGGAGAGAATTCTTAGCAAAGCAAGTTTCACAGGATTTTATGTATTCTTTCTCAGGCCTGATCACCCAGGGGAACCCACCCTCTCCAACACAGAGCTGTACCACCCTCTGTCATTGTTTCAGTCTTAAATCAGGCAGGGGAAGTAAGGCAGCCAAGAGATTAGGAAACTTCTTTCTGCAGACAGAATGACAACTCAGTCTATGTCAAAGCCAAAGGATGTGGGTCCATCTGCTCCTTTTCTATAGTCCCCCAAGTGCTTCTCTGGAGCCTCCCCATGATCATGCCTGTCTTCAGTCATTCCTCTCTTGAGGAATCTTACCCATCATTGGCTAACCAGTCAAGCATGGGGGCCAGGCAGGGTGAGGTAAAAAGAGCAGAAGTGGTGCTATTGCCAGGTAGATAAGCTTTGTCTCCTTAGTGGCTTATGGTCCAAAGATCACTCACTCAGCCTTAGTCATGGGGGGGTTTACAGCTTCTGAAACCAGGCAGGGTGATTCCCAACACATACACAAAGATAAATTTAAGATAGATAAAAGACTTAAATATAATTTGTGACACGATAAAAGTCCCAGGGGAGAACATAGGCAGAAAAATCTCAGATATTCCACCAGCATCATTTTCACCAATATGTGTCCCAGAGCAAGTAACAAAAAGGGAAGAATAAATAAATGAGATCTCATCAAAACAAAAAGGTTTTGCATGGCTAAAGGAAACAGCATTAAAATGCAAAGAGAACCAACTGTATGGGAAAACATATTTGCCAATGATAACTCAGACAAGGGCTTGATCTCCAAAATATATAAAGAACTGTCATGACCCAATTCAAGAAGACAAACAACCAAATTAAAAAATCAGCAAAGTACTTAAACAGACAATTCTCCAAGGAGGACATATAAAAGACCCAGAGACATATGAAAAGATGCTCAGAATCACTATCCAACAGAGAGATTCAAAATAAACCACAGTGGAATATCATTTCACACAGGTCAAAATGGCTATCATAAACAAAGTAACAAACAACAAGTGTTGGAGAGGATGTGGAGAAAAGGGAACCCAAGTGCACCATTGGTGGGAATGTAGACTGGTGCAGCCACTGTGTAAAACAGTATGGAATATCCTAAGAAAACTAAAACTGGAACTGCCTGTTGACCCAGCAATACCACTTGTTGGGATTATCCCCTAAGGATCCTGAAATGCCAATTCTAAAAAACCTATGCGCCCCAATGTTTATAGCAGCACAATTTACAATAACCAAGTGCTGAAAGCCCATGTTGCCCATCAGCAAATGAGTGGATCTAAAAACTGTGATATATTTACATAATGGAATACTACACAGCAGAAAGAAAGAAAGAGCTCCTACCCTTCACAGCAGCATAGATGGATCTAGAAAGCATTATACTAAGTCATATTAGCCACGTGGTGAAAGACAAATACCATATGATCACACCTATAAGTGAAATCTAATCAACAAAACAAACAAGCAAGTGAAACATAACAAGAGACATTGAAATGAGCAATCTGAGAGTTACCAGAGAGGAGGGTGGCGAGGGATAGTAGGGGATAACCAGAAAAAGGCCATCAAGGGACATGTACAAAGGACAAATGGACAAAACCAAAAGGGGTAGGTTTGAGGGTGGGAGCTGGGGATGATTGGGAGCCAGGGGGTGGTGGGGTGAAATTGGAGACAACTGCACTTGAATAACTAAAAAAAGAATTATATTAATTTCCATAAAAAAGTGACAAATATGGTCTCATTTTAATACTTAAGAATAGATTTGATCAAGAAGACATAAACATTGTAAACATATATGCACCCAACATAAGAGCACCCAAATGTACATAGAAAATCTTGAAGGACTTCAAGAAAGTTATAGAGAGCAATACACTTAGAGTAGGTGTTTTTAATTCCCCACTGTCAACAATGGACAGATTGTCCAAACAAACAACAACAAAGATATTGTGGCACTGAATGATATACTAGGTCAAATGGATTTAACTGATATATACAGAACCTTTCACCCCAAGGAAGCAAAATATCCATTTGTTCAAATGTACATGGAACATTGTCAAAGATAGACCACATGATAAGACACAAAAAAAAGCTCTACAAAGTCAAGAAAATTGAAATCATATCACGTATTTTCTCAGATCACAATGACTTGAAACTAGAAACCAACCTCAAGAAAAAAATTTAAAATCAATCAAAACCATGAAGATGGAATACCATGCTATTAAATAATGAATGGCTTAAAAACAAATGGAGACAACTGTACTTAAACAATAATTTTTTTTAAAGTTGAAAAAAACGAGATCAGGAAGGAATGAAACAATTTCTGAGAACAAAAGAAAATGAACATACAACTGCCCAAAACCTATGAGACACAGTGATAGCAGTCTTGAGAGGAAGTTCATAGTAATACAGGCCTACCTAATAAAGATAGAAAATATTCAAATAAATGACCTAACCCCACCTGTACAAGAACTAGAGGAACAAAAACTAACAAAGCCCAGAGTAAGTAGAAAAAATGAAATAATCAAGATAAGAGGAGAATTAAATAACATAGAGACTAAACACAATTTTCCAAAGAATCAATGAATCCAGGACCTTGTTTTTTGAAAAGATAAACACAATCAATAAGCCTTTAATTACACTCATGAAGAAAAAAAGGGGATCCAAATATATAAAATCAGGAACAAAAAAGGAGAAATTATAAGTGATACCACAGAAATACAAAAGATTCTAAGAAATTACTACCAACAAATACATGCCAAGAAATTTGAAAACCTGGGTGAAATGAATGAATTTCTAGAAACATGTAACCCTCCAAAACTTAGTCAAGAAGAAGTAGGGAGACTGAATAGACTGATAAAAGCTACCAAAGTTGAAGGAATAATCAAAAAATCCCAGCACACAAAAGACTGGGAAGCTTCACAGGAGAATTTTACCAAATATTTAGGAAAGAGCTAACTTTTGATCCCTTTCAAACTATTCCAAAAATGCAAGAGGAAAGAAGACTCCCAAACTCTTTTTATGAGGGCAGAATTTTCCTAACTCCAAAACTAGATAAAGACAAAACAAAGGAAGAAAACTACAGGCCAATCTCACTGATGAACATAGGTGGTACAAACCTCAACACACTATCAGTAAATTGCATCCAGCAATACACTAAAATGATGATAGACTATGATAAATCCATGAGATTCATCCCAAAGATGCAAGGATGGTACAATATATGCAAATCAAAAAATGTAATATATCACATAAACAAAATGAAGGACAAATTCCACATGATCATGTCAATAGATGCTGGAAAAGCATTTGATAAACTATAGCACCCACTTATAATAAAAAACACTAAGCAAAGTAGGATTAGAAGGAGCATGCCTTAACATAATAAAGACCACATATGAGAAACCTACAGCCAATATCATACTCAATGTGCAAAAACTAAAAGCATTCTCCTTAATGTTAAGCACAAGAGAAGGGTGACTGCATTCACCACTTCTGTTCAACATAGTATTGAAAGCTCTAGCCACAGCAGTCAGAAAAGAAAAAGAAATAAAAGAAATCCAAGTTGGAATGGAAGAACCAAAACTGTCATACTTTGCAGATGACATGATAATGTACCTGGAAAACCCAAAGAGGAGCATACCATGACACATCATCATTAAGTTATCCAAGAGTAAAGATAAAGAGAGAATCTTAAAAGCAGCAAGAGAAAAGGAGAGAGTTACCTACAAAGGAGTGCCCATAGTGCTATCAGCTGATTTCTCAGAAGAAATCTTGCAGGCAAGAAGTATTTGAAGTCATGAAAAGCAAGGACCTACGTCCAAGATTACTCTATCCAGCAAAGCTTTCATTTAGAATGGAAGGGCAGATAAAGCGCTTCTCAGATAAGCTCAAGTTAAAGGAGTTCATCATCACCAAGCCCTTATTGTATGAAATGTTAAAGGGACTTACCTAAGAATAAGAAAATAAAAAATATGAACAGTAAAATGACAGCAAATGCACAACTATCAACAAATGAACCTAAAAGAAAAGACAAACAGCAAAAACAAAAACTAAGCAAACAACTAGAACAAGAACAGAGAAATGGACATCACATGGAGGGATTTCAGTGGGGAGGGGGAAGGGAGGAATAGAGGGGAAAATGAACAGTGAATAAGAAGCATAACTGGTAGGTGTAAAATAGATGGGGAAAGATAAAAATGGTATAGGAAACAGAGAATTCAAAGAACTTATATGTACAACCCATGGACATGAACTAAGGGGGGGAATGCTGGAGGGTTGCAGGGCTCAGGGCAGAGTGGGGATAAGGGGGTAAAATTGGGACAACTGTAATAACATAATCAATAAAATTTAGTTTAAAAATAAAAAACAAAAACCCCATAGACTACACCAAAAATAAATAAATAAATAACTACTTGGCCTAATAAGTGAATTTGTCAAAACAGGGTATACAAAGTCAATATTCAGAAATTGAAGGCATTTTTGTATACTAACAATGAAATATCAGAAAGCGAAATGATGAAAAAAATTCCATTGACTATAGCAACAAGAAAAATAAATTTAGTCAAGTAGGTAGAAGACCTGTTCTGAAAACTACACAACACTGAAGAAAGAAATTAAGGAAGAAACAAATAAATGGAAGCATATATGAGGTTCATGGATTGAAAGTATAAACATCATCAAAATGTCCATACTACCGAAACCAATTTATAGATTCAATGCAATTCTTATCAAAACTCCAATGACATATTCACAGACATAAAACAGATATTTCTAAAATTTATATGGAGTCATAAATGACCCCAAATAGCCTTAGACTTTTCAAGAGAAGAAAAATGTAGAAGGGATAACAACATCTGATATCAAACTATATTAAATGGCCACAGTAATCAAAACAGTCTGGTACTGACATAAGAACATGTTCATAGATCAATGGAACAGAATAGAGACCCCAGAAATAAACTCATGCCTTCATGTTCAATCAATATTTGACCAGCAGGCATAAGCATAAAATGAAGTAAAAATATCCTCTCCAATAAATGGTGTTGGGAGATCTGGACAGCTACATGCGAAAAAATGAAACTTGACCAGCAACTTACACTATACACAAACATAAACTCAAAGTAGATAAAAGAGGTAATATATGTCATGACACCATAAAAGTCCTGGAGAACATAGGCAGGGAAATTTTAGATATTCCACACAGCAATATTTTCCCCAATACATCCCATGGAGCAAGGGATGTAAAGGAAAGAATAAACAAATGGTACTACATACAACTAAAAGGCTCTGCATGGCTAAAGAAAACATCAACAAAGTGAAAGGGAACCAACCATATTGAAAAATATATTTGGCAATGACATCTCAGACAAGAGTTTTTATCTCCAAAATATATAAAGAGCTCATACAACAACACCAGAAAGATGACCAATCCAATTTAAAAATGTGTAAGTGTCTTGAACATACATTTCACCAAGGATGACATACAGAAGGTCCATAGACACATGAAAATATGTTAAACATTAGTAGCCATTCAAGAGAGGTAAATTAAAACCACAGTGAGATACCACTTTACACCAGTCAGAATGCTCATCTTTAGAACAATAAACAATGAGTGCTGGTGAGGATGTGGAGAAAAGGGTGCCCTGGTACAAGGTTGGTGGAAATGCTGACTGGTCTAGCCACTGTGGAAAACAGTATGCCATTTCCTAAAAAAAAAAAAAAAAAAAAAAAAAAAAAAACTAAAAATGGAACTGTCTTTTGATCTAGTGATTCCACTGCTGGGATTATACCACACAAATCAAGAGAGGTGATGTTTGACCAAATGTTTCAACTCCTGAAACATCAATCCAAAAGAACCTATAAACCTCAGTGTTCATTACAGCATTATTTATAATAGTCAAGTACTAGAAAAAGCCTAACTGCCCATTAGTAAATGAGTGGACCAAATACTGTGGTACATTTACTCAATGGAATACTATGCAGCAGAAAGAAAGAAGAAACTTCTACCCTTCACACAGCATGGATGGAACTGGAGAGTATTATGCTAAGTGAAATAATCCAGGCAGTGAAAGACAAGTACCATATGATCTCACTGATAAATGAAACCTAATCAACAAAAATAAACAAATGAGGAAAATAGAACTAGAAACATGGAAATAATGAACAAAATGACAGTGGCCAGAGAGGGGGAGGGAGGTGGATAATGAGGTAAAGAAGGAGAAGGGGCAAGATAATAGAAACATGAATAGTGGACCCATAGGAGTGAACAATAGGTTGGGAATTAACTGTGCAAGTGCAGGCAGCAGGGCAGGGGAGAGCTGCAGGGAAATGTGGGGCCACTGTAATTGAACAACAAAAATTAAAATTAAAAAGGGTATAAAAAAGTACTTGTCTTTATGTTTTTATCAGATGTGAGTTTTTCCGAGTATCTAATATGCCAGAGAAACATAAGAGTCTGCTTAAAATGTGTAGAAATTGCATCAAAGCAAGGTTTGTCCAACTCAACACATTCTTTGAGATGGAGTAAGGAAAGTTGCACATCTGCTTTCTTCCCACAGGAGCAGTACTTCAAGAGAGCAGCTTTTAGAATCTTTCATGGAAGTCTCATTCTACCTATGTGACCTTTCACCTTCATCATTTTGCCAGTTCTCAGTACACTATAGCCAATTCTCTGAAATAATTGCCTAACTTTTCATACCTTGCATTCACACTGATTCAAAACTAATCCAGAAAAGACACGCATTCCAAAAGACAATCAGACTTCTGGCCAGGAAGGAGGTATAGGTAGATACACTTTGTCTCCTCACACAATCAAAAGGACAAAAGCAAGTTTAAAAACACAAAACAACCAAAACTGTCAGAAAAATCAAGCTGTATGGAAATCCAACAACCAAGTAGTTACTGAAGAAACAAGTATCCGAACTGGTAGGAGAGGCAGAGACAGGCAGCTGGGGCTGAGAGGATACATGGGCAAGTGAGGCATGGGCAGGTGAGGCAGTGGCTGATAATTCCACAGTAGCGTGTGGATAAACCAGGAAGAACAACTGGGAAGTGAGATAGTGCAACCCAGGGTTCAATGTGGAAAAGGAAAGCCTCAAAGCTACTGGCTGTAAAAACTGTGAGAGTTGCACCTGTGAGAGAAATTCCAGCCTCATAGGAAAGTTCATTGGAGAGACCCCAGAGTCCTAGAATGTACACAAACCCACCCACCCAGGAATCGGCAGCACAAAGGCCCAGTTTGCCAGTGGGTAGTGGAGAAAGGGACTGAAAGTCAGCTAAAACTGAGCAAATGGCATTGCTCCCTCTTTGGCCTCTCTTCCACATACAGCGCCACAATGTAGCAAAGTGGGTTGCTCCACCATGTTGAATACCTAAGGCTCTGCCTCTTACCATGTAAAAGGTGTGCCAAGACAAAGAAATATGGTAAAAATGAAAGAACAGATCAAAGCTCCAAAAATAGTACTAAGCTATGAAGAGATAGCCAACTTATCAGATGCAGAGTTCAAAACACCGGTAATCAGGATGCTCACAGAAATGGCTGAGTGTGGTCACAAAATAGAGGAAAAGGTGAAGGCTATGCAAAGTGAAATAAAGCAAAATATACGGGGAACCAACAGTGAAGGGAAGGAAACAGGGACTCGTATCAATGATTTGGAGCAGAAAGAAGAAATAAACATTCAACCAGAATGAAATGAAGAAACAAGAATTCAAACAGATAGGAAAGGCTTAGAATCCTCTGAGACAACTTTAAATGTTCCAACACCCAAATCATGGGGAGTGCCAGAAGGAGAAGAAGAATAGCAATAAATCAAAAACTTATTTGAAAAACAATAAAGAAGAGTTCCGGCCAACATGGAGGTGTAGGTAGAAACCCTTTGCTTCCTCGCACAACAAAAAGGAGGATAACAACTAATCTAAAAGCAATAAACAACCAAAATCACCAAAAAATCAAACTGCATGGAACTTTGACAACCAAGGAATTAAAGAAAAAATCAACCAGAACAACCAGACCAGCAAGGCAGACCACATGGATCAACTCAGAAAAACTGCAGCAAGGTGACTGAGGAGTGAGGCTGAGCTTGGCAGAGCTACATGGGAGGGACAGACTTAAGGGGAAAACTGAGACTCAGAGCTGACTGTGGGCTAGGGCTGGGGTTGCCACGGTGGGAGATACTTCTAATTTGACACGAGAGTCTACTGGAAAGTGCACTACAGACAAGCAGGTAAGCTGCATTGTTCCCTCTCTGGCCCGTTCCTCACAGGAAGTGCAGCAAAGAGGGTTGCCCTGCCTGGGTGAATACCTAAGGCCCCACTCCCTTATGACCTATCAGCTGCACCAGACAAGAAATATGGCCCAAATGAAAGAACACAGAAACCTCAGGAAGAGAATTAAGTGATGAGGAAATTGCTAACCTATCTGATGGAGAATTTAAAATCCTGGTAATCAAAATGCTCACAGAACTGATTGAACTTGGTCGGAAAAGGAAAAAAATGAAAAATACTCAAAATAAAATAAAATAAAGCAAAATATTCAGGGAACCAACAATGACAAGAAGGAAACCAGGACTCAAAGCTGTGATTTGGAACTAAAGGAAGAAATAAACATCCAACTGGATCAGAATGATGAAACAAGAATCAAAAAAAAAAAATGAGGAGAGGCCAAGAATTCTCTGAGACAACCTGAAACATTCCAATATCTGAATTGTAGAGGTGGGAGAAGGAGAAGAACAAGAGCAAGAAGTTGAAAACTTATTTAAACAAATAATGAAGGAAAACTTCCCCAATCTAGTGAAGGAAATAGACTTCCAGGAAATCTAGGAAGCCCAGAGAGTCCCAAAGAAATTGGACCCAAAGAAAAACACACCAAGGCACACAATCATTACATTACCCAAGATTAAAGACAGCGAGAAAAATCCTAAAAGCAGCAAAAGATAAGGAGACAGTTACCTACAAAGGAGTTCCCATAAGGCTATCCCATAAGGAGGGAGAAGGCAGGAATATGGGGGGAAAGGTACGGAGAAGAAAAAGCATAATTAGTAAGCATAAAATAGATGGGGAAAGATAAAAATGGTACAGGAAACAGAGGACTCACAGAATTTATATGTACAACCTATGGACATGAACTAAGAGAGGGATGCTGGAGGGTTGAGGGGCAGGGTGGAGGGGGGATAAAGGGGAAAAAATTGGGAATACTGCAATAGCATAGTCAATAAAAATACATAATCATGTAAAAATGTTAACAAAAAAATAATGAAGGAGAATTCCCCCAATCTGGAAAAGGAAATATACTTCCAGGAAGTCCAGGAAGCCCAGAGAGTGCCACAGAATTTGGACCCAAGGAAGCACACACCAAGATGCATCATAATTAAGTTGCTCAAGAATAAAGATAAAAAGAGAATCTTAAAAGCAGCAAGAAGAAAGGAGATCAAAAAACTGTGGTACATTTACACAATGGAATTCTCTGCAGCAGAAAGAAAGAAGGAGCTCCTACCCTTTGCAACAGCATGGATGGAACTGGAGAGCATCATGCTAAGCGAAATAAGCCAGGTAGTGAAAGACAAATACCATATGATCTCACCTTTAACAGAAACCTAATCAACAAAACAAACAAACAAGCAAAATATAACCAAAGACATTGAAATTGAGAACAGGCTGACAGATACCAGAAGGGAGAGGAAAGGGAACTTCAGGGGAAAAGGGAAAGGGTTTAGAGCAACAAGTATAAAAGACGCATGGACAAAATCTATGGGGGTTGGAAATGGGAGGGATGTAGGGAGGGCTGGGGTGGGAGTAAAAGACAGAAAACTGTACAAGATCAACAATTTAAAAAATACTGATTAAATAAATAAATAAATAAATAAATAAGGGGGAGAAAAGAGAGAATTACCTACAAAAGAGTGCTCATAATGTTACCAGCTGATTTCTCAAAAGAAACCTTGCAGGCAAGAAGGGGCTGGAAAGAAGTATTTGAAGTCATGAAAGGCAAGAACCTACATCCAAGATTACTCTATCCAGCAAAGCTTTCATTTAGAATGGAAAGGCAGATAAAGTGCTTCCCAGATAAGGTCAAGTTAAAAGAGTTCATCATCACCTAGGTTTTATTACATAGAATGTTATGGTAGTTATCCAAAAAAAAAAAAAAAAAAAAAAAAAAAGGAGATCAAAACTATGAACAGTAAAATGACAGCAAACTTACAACTATCAACTACTGAAACTTAAAAAGAAAAAGAAAAACAAACTAAGCAAACAACTAAAATAGAAATAGAATCACAGAAATGAAGATCACATGGAGGGTTTTGGTGGGGAGAGGGAGGCAGGAGAATGGGGGGAAAAGTACAGGAAATAAGAAGCATAAACAGTAGGTACAAATGTACAGGGGGAGGTTAAGAACAGTATAGGAAATGGACAAGCCAAAGAACTTATATATATGACTCATGGACATGAACTAAGGGTTAGGAATGTTGGTGGGAGGGTAGGTGCAGGACAGAGGGGAATAAAGGAGAGAAAAACTAGAACAACTGTAATAGCATAATCAATAAAATACTTTGAAAAAGAAGACAATCAGAAAAAAATGCATTCCCTCTAGAGAAGCAGGAATCAGGAAGAAAGAGAACGGAATAAGACACCCAAGAGACAGCTCTTCCCCACATGGCTGTTCAAGCTTACTTTGCTACATGTATGTCTATCTCTTGTTTCGGGTGCTCTTTTCCTCACAGAGACCCAGAGGACCAATTTCACCTCTGGATTTTCATAATCTCTGAATTTTGCCTAAATTTTCCCAGCTGGAAATTTGAAAAAGCTCTTCCTTTCTGAGGAAGCTAAAGAAGAAAACAAGCTTTTTCATGGCTTCTAACCAAACGCACAGGAACATACCAGTAATTAACATGCTGGATTTATCACAACGTGCTAGGAGAGAGAACACATATGGAGAGATGGTAGAAAGGTTTACTTAGAGTATTTGGACTTGTGCTAGATGGTTTGGAGGAGAGTTTAAGAAGAGAGTCTTTGCTTTAGACAAGATACTGTCAGGAAGTGGAAGGATATCTATAATGGGACATCTAAAATCCTGTCTAAGAGGGATGACTAGACTAAGGTTGAAGCTGTAATTATTAAAGCAACAGCATATTGATTAGGATAAGATGCTTGGTCATTTTGTGGCTTGGACAATGTTTGTGTTTGTATGTGTTCAGTCATGGTTACAGTTGTCTTGTTTTTGTCTTGATACTTCATTGTCACACAATGGCCTGTGTGACGATGAAATGTTTTATGTTCAATAGGAGAACACCAAGCCTACTTTTACTGCCAGGCCATTTTATAGAAACACAAAAGACTATTTAACACCCCAGCACAGTTTATGAATATCAAGAGCTCCTTTTCTCTTCCTCCATCTCCCAATGTGTCCAAAGGCAGACAAAATTGGCTACATGAGAGTAACCCATGTACTTCAGATGTTCACCATGCTGATACTCTGCTCCTCAGGGCATATTTAGAGGACACTGTCTGTCACTGTACTACTTGTTAAGCTTCTACTCCAGGTAATTAGTTGGATCTTTTGACATGACATTAGCTGCTCAGTAGCATCTAAGAGTCTTTACAGGATTCATCAACCAACTGCAACAAAGGTAACAAAGTCCTCAAAATGAGTCTTGAAAGCAGGAGCTTGAATTAGAAAACCCAGACAATGAATCCAACTGTGTATGTTTTAGAAAGCCTGTTTTTTTTTTTTTTTTAGTTATGGCTTTTTTATCTTGCAGTGTGTAGGTGCAGCAAGATGTATTTGACATGGTATGAACTTTCCCATGTCTCATTACAGCCAATCAAAGACTGCGACTCTCTGTAACAACTCTGGTGATGGCTGAACTTTTAAATTTTTCTTAGCATCAAAGACAAGTTTTGGACTAACTTTCCAGTTGCCTTATCCATAAAATGATAATTTCTGTTGACATGGTAGGCATGAACAGGTATCCCAGTTGTCCCTTCTAGGAGTTTCATTAATAAGTTTTATGCATCACATTTTGGAGGATTTTAAGTTATTTGTCCTCGGAAATTTGATCAATTGGATTTTACATAGATTTTCAAATCTCTAATAAATTCCCTGGACACACAGGTAAGCTTATGTGTGTATCAGGCAGGTAGAAATCTGATGACCACATAAGAAGGAATGACCTGCTGTTGCACAGACCACATTGGGAATTTAAAGATCATTTATCTGAACAGGAAGAGGCAGGTTATGTGTCCATTTATGAGGATGACTTTCCTAAGTCAATTTAGAGCAGACTTAAATTGTCTTTAAAGAGAATAAATTAGTCATTGTGGTCACGATCACTCTGATATTAGTGTTTTCAGGTTTGGCAGTTCATATCCATATTCTATAATGACCTTAGCAGAAACATTTTGCTAATATGAAGTTAAGGTTGACTTTTAAGAAGATCGAAGGTTGGTACTAATAATATGAGAGAAATTAAGAACTAAAAAGGTTATGTAAAAGAGGAATCTATTCTCTAAAGTGTTTGAAAGAATAGCTATTGGATAAGGAAAAGCAGTTCCTTCTCCAGCAAAGTTATCAGAGTAGTACCTGCAAGTTGTAAAAAATTGTTCAAGAGAGTTTTGTGTTTTCTTAAGTGGAAAAAAAGAAAATAGGGGATAAAAATAATGGGATGAAGATAAGAAAAGTTATATTATTGTTGGAAAAATGGCAAACTGTAATAATAAGTAAGATTAGGAGAAAACCAAGAAAAAGTGTAGATGTATCAGAAATTAATTTTGTTGTATTATTTTTGGGTGGAAATGGCCTGCTTCTATAGTCAGGTTTCTGGGAGAATCCAAAGAATCCATAATTTAGGGTCTTTCAAAGGACTAGATGTCTATTTGTAGAAGTGTTCATGTCATTTAAGTGAATCCAAAGATCAACATTTTAAGTTTGGCATATATGCAAGTGACTCAGAGTACTGCTTTACTGAGCCTCCCTGGCAGCAATATCTGATACTTTGCCCTGGCTAGTGTAGCTCAGTGGATTGAGCGCAGGCCTGCAAATCAAAAGATCGTGGTTCGATTCCCAGCCAGGGCACATGCCTGGGTTGCAGGCCAGTTCCCAGCATGGGACACACAAGAGGCAACCACACATCGATATTTCTCTCCCTCTCCCTCTCTCCTACCCTTCCCCTCTAAAAATAAATAAATTTAAAAAAATATCTGATACTTTTACAGTTTCCAAAATGGAGCCAAGAGTGGGTACTGCATTGAGAACATCAGCCATGGAAACTATAAAAGCCAGCTCACCAGTGTTAAGCCAATCTCTGTACTTATGGATAATATTGTGAAATATCTGCTCAATTCTACTGTCACTATTTTCTTAGGTGAGTTTAAAACATTTTTGTCTGCCATTTATTTTATACTTCTTGAAGAGGTCAGCACATCTCTTGGATTCCAAAGTATATTGAAATAATTGACACATCTAAACTTATACACATACTATCAATATAAATCTGTATGTTTTATCTTTTGTCAGGGCAATAAGTTATCTAAATTTATTTACTTCCTGTAAGAAGTTTTTATTTTTTAAAATATATTTTATTGATTATGCTATTACAGTTGTCCCATTTCTCCCACATCATTCCCCTCCACCTTGCACACCTACTCCCACCCACATTCCCCCCCTTTAGTTCATGTCTATGTGTCATAAGTTCTTTAGCTTCTACATTTTCCACACTATTCTTGCCCTCCCCCTATCTTCTACCCCCCGTCTATGCTACTTATTCTCTGTACCTTTTCCCCCTCTCTCCTCCTCCCACTCCCCTGTTGCTAACCCTCCATATGATCTACATTTCTGTGGTTCTGTTCCTGTTCTAGCTGTTGGCTTAGTTTGCTTTTGATTTAGGTGTGGTTGTTAATATCTGTGAATTCGCTGACTCTTTACTGTGATATTTTTTTATCTTCTTTTTCTTAGATAAGTCCCTTTAACATTTCATATAATAAGGGTTTGGTGATGATGAACTCCTTGACTTAACCTTATCTGACAAGCACTTTATCTTTCCTTCCATTTGAAATGACAGCTTTGCTGGATAGAGCAATTTTGGATGTAGGTCCTTGACTTTCGGGACTTGGAATACTTCTTTCCAGCCCCTTCTTGCCTGGAAGGTCTCTTTTGAGAAATCAGCTGACAGTCTGATGGGAACTCCTTTGTAGGTGATTGTCCCCTTATCCCTTGCTGCTTCTAGAATTCTCTGCTTCATTTGAATCTTGGCTAATGGAATTACAATGTGCCTTGGTGTGTTCCTCCTTGGGTCCAAGTACTTTGGGACTCTCAGAGCTTCCTGGACTTCCTGGAAGTCTATTTCCTTTGCCATATTGGGGAAGTTCTCCTTTATTATTTGTTCAAATAACTTTTCCACTTGTCACTCTTCTTCTTCCCCTTCTGGTACCCCTATAAGTTGGATGTTGGGATGTTTAAAGATGTCCTGGGGGTTCCTAAGCCTCTCCTCATATTTTTGAATTCTTGTTTCTTCCTTGTTTTCTGTTTGGTTGTTTCTTTCTTCTTTCTGGTCCACTCCATTGATTTGAGTCCCAGTTTTCCTCCTATTTCTATTGGTTCCCTGTGCATTTTCCTTCATTTCACTTATAGTAGCCTTCATTTTTTCATCTAATTTGTGAGCAAAATCAACCAATTCTGTGAGCATCCTGATCACCAGGACTTTGAACTGTGCATCTCATAGGGTGGCTATCTCTTCGTTGCTTAGAGGAATTGGCTCTGGAACTTTGACTTGTTCTCGGGTTTGAGCCATTTTTGTTTTTTGTTTGTTTGCTTGTTTTTAGTCTGGTCGCAGCTGTTACATAGTGAGGGGTAGAGCCTTAGGTCTTCCCCAGGGCAGGGCAGCCCAGTAGCTGGGTAGTCACTGGGGGGTGGGGTTCAAGAGTAAACAATGGCACTTGCTCCACTCTTTCTCGGATTCCAGTCCCTTCTGCCACTTCTTCTTCACCTAGATTATCTGCATGCGAATCTGGGACCACCTGGTTAGCCAGCCGCCTTGCACAGCCTCACTGGGTCTGCACAGTTGCCCAGGGTCTGCTAGATGCTCCCTGCATGCCTGGGATCTGCCAGCTGCAGCTGCCTGCATGCCCGGGTCCGCACCTCCACTTTTTCCTGCCGCAACTCCACCACTCTTACTGGTCTGAATGAATGCTTATTGGACTTCCGTACAGTTCAATTTTCTCCCAGTTCTGGTTGTTTTCTTGTTTCTAAATATTTGTTGTCTTTAATTTTGGTTATGAGAGGAGGCACTGTGTGTCCACCTATGCCTCCATCTTGGCTGGCCTAATATTTTTATTTGATGTCTCTTCTCAAGCAAACTAGAAAACAGAAACCAATGGGACTATATCAAACTAAAAAGATTTTGCACAGCAAATGAAACCATCAACAAAATGAAAAGACAACCCACTTAATTAAAGAACATAATTTGCCAGTGATACATTTGATAAGGGGTCAATTTCCAAAATTTGTAAAGAAGTTATATAACTAAAACAAAAAAAATAAATAAATAAAAATGGGCCAAAGACCTGAATAGACACTTCTCCAAAGAGGACATACAGATGGCCAATAGATATATAAAAACGTGCTAAGCATCACTAATCATCAGAGAAATGCAAATTAAAACCACAATTAGATAGCATCTCATGTCTGTCAGAATGGTTATCATCAATAAATCAACAAACGAGTGTTGGTGAGGATATGGAGAACCAGGGATCCTCATGCACTGTTGGTGAGAATGCAGATTCATGCAGCCACTATTAAAAACAGTATGTAGTTTCCTAGAAAAAATTAAAAATGGAACTTCTTTATGGCTCAGTGATTCCACTTCTGGGTATATATCTGAAGAAACTCAAAACACTAATTTAAAAAATATGTTCACCCCTCTATTTCTTACAGCCTTATTTATAATAGCCAAGCTGTAGAGTAGATGAAAAATACAAATGGATAAAAATGTAGTGATGTGTATATATAATAGAAGATCACTTGCTCATAAAAAAGGAATAAAACAGTTCTGGCCAAGATAGAGGCATAGGTAGAAATCCTTCCTTACGCAAACAAAAAGAGGATAACAACCAATCTAAAACAATAAACAACAGAAGTGCCAGAAAATCAAACAGCATGAAACTAAGAAATCCAAGAAATTAAAGAAACAGTCAACCAGACTAACCAGAGTTGTAGGAGGGAGAACAGCAGCCAGGTGAGCAGAGAGAACCCACAGAAAGGTTGTGGACCATGTGGGCGGGGCTGGCTGAAAGGACCCACAGTGAGGCAGCAAACTATGTGGGCAGGGCAGGTTGAATGGGAAACTAAGTATCAGAGCTGTCTGTGGACTGTGGTGGGGGCTGCTACAGCAGGAGAACCTCCCAGTTTCACATGAGAATTTGTTGGAAAGTGGGGCTAGAGCTGAGCAAGAGAGCTGCATTGTTCCCTCTCTGACCCCTCCCCCAAAGACAGCACCATAACTCAGCAGAGGGTTGACTCACCCTAGTGAATACTTAAGGCCCTGCCTCCTTACAATTTAACAGGTGTGCTTAGACAAAGAAATATGGCCCAAATGAAAACATAGAGCAAAACTCCAGAAAAAAGAGCTAAGCAATAAGGAGATAGCCAACCTATCTGATGGAGAATTTCAAGCCCTGGTAATCGAAATGCTCACAGAACTGATTGAGCTTGGTTGAAAAATGAAAAAAAACAAATGAAAGATACCCATAATAAAATAAAACAAAATATTCCTGGAACCAACAGCAACAGGAAGGAAACCAGGACTCAAGGCTATGATTTGGAAGAAAGGGAAGAAATAAACATTCAATCAAAACAGAATGAAGAAACAAGAATCAAAAAAAAAAAAAAATGAGGAGAGGCTGAGGAACCTCTGGGACAACTTTAAACATTCCAATATCCAAATTATACGGGTGCCAGAAGGAGAAGAACAAGAGCAAGAAGTTGAAAACTTATTTGAACAAATAACAAATGAAAACTTCCCCGATCTTGGAAATGAAGTAGACTTTCAGGAAGTCCAGGAAGCTCAGAGAGTCCCAAAGAAGTTAGACCCAAAGAGGAACACACCATGGCACATCATCATTAAGTTACCCAGGAGTAAAAATAAAGATAGAATCTTAAAAACAGCAAGAAGAAAGGAGAGAGCTACCTACAAAGAAATGTCCATAATGCTATCAGCTGATTTCTCAAAAGAAACCTTATAGGCAAGAAGGGGCTGGAAAGAAATATTTGAAGTCATGAAAGGCAAGGAAATACATCCAAGATTACTCTATCTAGCAAAGCTCTCATTTAGAATGGAAGGGCAGATAAAGTGCTTCCCAGATTAGGTCAGGTTGAAGGAGTTCATCATCACCAAGCCATTATTATATGAAACGTTAAAGGGACATATCTAATCAAGAGAAGATCAAAAATATGAACAGAAAATAACAACAAACTCACAACTATCAACAAATGAACCTAAAAGAAAAGAAAAACAATGAAAACAAAAACTACGTAAACAATTAGAACAGGAACAGAATCAGAGAAATGGACATGACATAGAGAGATTTCGGTGGGGAGGGGGAAAGGAGGAATGGGGGAAAATGTACAGTGAATGAGAAACATAATTAGTAGACATAAAATAGATGGGGGGAGATAAAAATGATATAGGAAACAGAGAACTCAAAGAACTTACCACCCATGGACATGAACTAAGTGGGTGGCAGGAGGGAATGCTGGAGTTTGGGGTAGTGCAGGGCAAAGGGGAGATAAAGGGGGAGAAATTGGGGAAACTATCATATCATAATCAATAAAATATACTTAAAAAATGTCGCTTCCACTGTGTATACATCTAAGCGATTAATTCAACCAAAATAAAGCACTCACTGCACTTGATCATATTAAGGCATTATTTGTGACTTATTAATTAAATGGACTTTATATTAGTTTTATTTTTTATTTTTTAAAAAATCAGCCTTTCTGATAGGAATATTGTTGGAAACTGCCCTGCCTGGTTTCAGAAGCTGTAGTCCCCCGTGGCTAAGGCTGAGTAAAGTACCTTGGGACCATAAGCCACTTAGAAGACAAAGCTTATCTTCCTGGTAGGGGCACCACTTCTGCCCCCTTTCTCTTCACCCTGCTTGGCCCCGAGCAGATGACAAGTTAGCCAATGATGGGTAAGAGTCCTCAAAAGGGGGAAAACCTAAGACAGGCATGGTCATGAAAGGGCCGTCAGGGAAAGACTTGGGGGATTATAGAAAAAGGGGCTGATGGACCCTCACCCCTCGGCTTTGACATAGACTGAGTCCTCATTCTGTCTGCAAGAAATCTCCTAATCTCTTAGCTACCTGACTTAAGCCTGAAACAATGCTGGAGGTGGGTGTGGCCCTGTGCTGGAAAGGGCAGGTTCCCTAGGGGGATCAGGCCTAAGAAAGAAAGCATAAAATCCTATGAAACATGTTTTGCTAATACCCTCAATTTAAATGATAAGGGTCCAAGCAGGAAGTAAGTTTGTTCCCCAAAGTTTTGTGGCCCTTTAACTATTTGACCCTGACTCAGAATAAGCCCTCAGAGTTCTTTGAATGTTATCTATTGTTTAATCATTTCTCCCTGACAATGGTTGATGAGCTTTATGTATACACCCTGTATTCCTGTGCAAATTGAACCCAATAAAAGCCTGTCAAGGCAAGGGTTGAGGTGCTCTCCTCTTGAGAGAATGATCCAGGCACTCCAAGGCTTGCTCTCCCCTTGAGAGAGAAGCCCCGCTGTCACTTTTCTTCCACAGGACTCAGTAGACCGTGTGAATTTGTCTTGTCTTATTCATAATGCCACGGACCCCAGGAGCTGGGATCCATGTCAGAATATGACTATTTCCCTCTCGTTTATGCTTGTCTTTGTTCTCCCAATGATTTTTTTAATAATAAAAATATGTTTCTTTTATAATCATAAAAATATATTTACAAATATCTACCCTTTCTTAAACACAACATTTAGTTCTTACGGCCTTCTCTTCCTATTCTGCTCATTATGTCTTTTTCTTAGGTTCTCCTTCACTAAGTTTTTTTTTCTGCTGATGTTAACTCATCATGTGACACCCACATGTTATTTTTCTTCTTGACCAGAAGTCATTGTTCTTCCCAATGACATTGCAGAAGATTTGACTGTAGGGACAACTTAGATAAGGCATGGTGCTTCTCAAGGTTGTAGTACAATGTTAGCACAATGTACATAATGATGCCCATTAACATTTCTTTTATAAAATTTCTTCTCCCTACTTCCTAGGACCCCCTTTCTATCCATTCTCAAAGAGATAAAAAATATATACCAAATCTCAATTCCAAACCTCAAATGCTTGAATTCTAGCTAAAGATATTTTCACCTGGGTTGGTACCTTTGCATCCTACCACCCATTCTGGACATGGCCATGCATTATAGAGTAGTGTCTCTAGTCACTGCATCTAAACACCAGGTTCTTGACCCCACCCCAACCTAAATTTTAGGAGAAAGACAAAACTTATTTTAACTATGTTAAGTGATAATACAAAGTGGTTATTTTAACAGCTAAAATGTCCTGGTTTTTTGGGGTCTTAATTTTATTAGACATATTTTCCTTCATGTTTGTTTTGAAATAAATTATGCAATGTTAATATTTTATCATTACTTATAATTCATCATTTACCTTTTAATAACAAAAATAATAATTTAATTTTGAAAAACAGATCATATATTTTGAACTGTCTTAATCATGGCTAACAAGACAATATATGGACAGCTTCATATCTAGTCTGTCAGGAACTCAGATTGGATCTATTTTTCAAATACACCCCATGTCTGACAATTTATCACAATCTCCACAACAGCTACCATTTCTCTCCTGCATAAGTTCAGTGACCTTCTCACACCCTCACTGGTCTTACTCATTCCCTTACCTTCTTTGTTCTCTCAACAACGCAGTGACCAGCATGAGTCTTAACAATGTAAAACCTGAGTGGCATTCCTTTGCTCAAAGCTGTTCAGTGGATTACAGAGTAAATTCCAAAGCTTTCACAATGACATCCGAGTCCCTAAAAAACAAGACAACATGGTCCCCTCTCAGTACCTTTTCACTCTGGCCTCATCCTACCTACTTCTTGTTCAGTCTCCTCCAGCCACAGTGTCCTCTTTGCTGTTTGTAGTATATTCCCCCACTCTGCCCTGAGACAGACCCAAATTAAGGTCTTTGTACTGTGATGCAGACTCTGGCCCATGGGGTCCATGTATTGTGGCTGCAACAAACAAATTCACACAGACTACAGAAGTCCTGTGGAGAAAAAGGGACAGCTTGGCTACTCTCTAAGTGAGAGAGGGCCCTAACGCCTGCCTGGACAGGCTTTTATTGCTTTTCTGGATACATTATATTGAGGATCATCCTCATTTACTATGCATAGGTTCGCTTTAGGTGGTTACCTTTTACAGATAACAAAGGAAAGAATGTTGCTAATTACTTCAAAGAAAAGGATGTTTCAGATGCAAGGAGAAAAGTGGTTGAACTGCTTATATTCCATACTTGGGAGGGTTAGCACAGATTTTAGGAAGTTGCTTTAAAGATATGCAGTAAACATTAGTTGCCTCAATTCAGGGTGAAGGAGTTTTAGCAAAAGCAAGCCTCATAGCAGCCTAGGTACAATGCAGGCCTGATTCCCCATAGAAAAACCAATCCATGGCTTTGGCTTCCTGTGTGCTGACTCATTTCCCACCAGTTTTCCGAATCAGGAGCTGGGCTACATTTGCCACATGAATAGGTTCCCTATAGTACTGGCTGTTCCTCTGTCAGGAAAAAAATCTTCCTTTTTTTTTTTTAATTTTTTTTTTATTTGTCTTTAGAGGGGTAGGGGAAAGGGAGAGGGAGAGAAATATCAATGTACGGTTGCCTCTTGTGTGTCCCCTGCTGGGAACTGGCCTGCAACCCAGGCATGTGCCCTGACTGGGAATCGAACCGCGATCCTCTGGTTCGCAGGCCCAAGCTCAATCCACTGAGCTACACCAGCCAGGGTTAAATCTTCCTTTTAATGTCCTGATGACTGAGTTCTTTATTTCATAAGTCTACTGAAATGTCACCTTCTCAACATGCCTATCCTATATACCCTATTTAAAATTTCAACCTCAACTGTTACTTACCTGAAGCCCCTTCTCCTTATCCTAATCTCCTGGGTTTTTTTTTTTTTTATAACATATCATTTAACATATTTGACATATTTATTATACCCATTATTTACTGTCTGGCTTCTAATGTTAAATATAAGCCCAAGAGGTCTGGGCCACTTTTCTGTTTATATACAAATGTATGTCAAACACATATAACAGCAAGGGGCATATAGGAAAAGTTCAATAATTTTTTAAGATTGAATAAACTCCAATAAAATCTCAATGCCACTGAAACACCTCTTGTTTCAACACATGGACTTCATGCTTCTTTCTCACTTGCCCAGTCTTAAATCTGCATTTGTCTAGCCTGCCCCAAACTCTAGGATATCTGCAGTACAGACACTGGTTCCACCACCAGCACCTCTAACACATATTTGATAAGTATTTTAATAGAGTGACATTCTAGGCATTTGGGATTCAAATGGTATAAAACCAACCTCTTTACCATTCCAGCTTTACAATTTAAGTGAAAAGATTTATTAGGGATGAGAAGAATGGGTGGGTGGGCAAAATCTCCTTCTAAATTTAAAACATAAATACACCACTACCACAAAAATCTTAATCACCATCACCATGAAAATGAACCACTATCACCTCACCACCACTAGCACCAGATTCACACTCATTCCAACACTTTGTTTTTAAGAGGAAAAGAAGTAAAACTGCCAGCATGTGATAAAATAAGAAATATTAATCCATTAACTTACCTATATAATACAGTTATATTTTCTTTTTTGATAATTTTTATTGTTGTTCAAATACAGTTGTCTTCATTTTACCCCACCATGCATCCCTGCACCACCCATCCCCACCCCCGAGCCTCGAACCTACCCCATTTGGCTTCATTCATATGTCCTTTATACATGTTCTTTGAAAGCCCTTCCCCTACTTTCCTTCATTATCCCTCCCCCCTCCACTCTGGTTACTGTCAGTTTGTTCTTTACTTCAATGTCTCTGGTTATATTTTGTTTGCTTTTTTCTTTTGTTGATTAGGGTCCTATTAAAGGTGAGATCATAAAGTATTTGTCCCTCACCATCTGGCTTATTTCATTTAGCATAATGCTCTCCAGTTCCATCCATGCTGTCACAAAGGGCAGGAGCTCCTCCTTTCTTTCTGCTGCATAGTATTCCATTGTGTAAATGTACCACCATTTTTTGATCCACTCATTTACTGATGGGCACTTAGTTTGCTTCCAGCAATGGGCTATTGTAAATTGTGCTGTTATGAATACTGGGGTGCATAGGTTCTTTTGAATTAGTGTTTCAGAATTCTCAGGGTATAATTCCAGCATTGGGATCACTGGATCAAAAGGCAATTTCACTTTTAATTTTCTGAGGAAATTCCATCTGTTTTCCACAGTGGCTGCACCAGTCTGTACTCCCACCAACAGTGCACTAAGGTTCTCTTTTCTCCACAACCTTGTTTGTTGATTTGTTTGTTTCTGACCAGTGTGAAGTGGTGTCTCATTGTGGTTTTAATTTTCATCTCTCTGATGGCTAGTGATGCTGAGCATCCTTTCATATGTCTCTGAACTCTTTGTATGTCCTCCTTGGAGAAGTGTCTGTTCAGGTCCTTTGCCTATTTTTTAATTGGGTTGTCTGTCTTCAAAAATATGTAACACTTCATGAATTTGCATGTCATCCTTGCACAGGGGCCATGCTAATTTTCCCTGTATTATTCCAATTTTAGTATATGTGCTGCTGAAGCAAACACCACATTTATATTTTCATTAGGACAAAGTAGACTCTTTAAATATTTCATTAAGACAATTACCGAAAAGCAGAAATGAACAATAATTTACAGTTAGAGCTTCCAGTGGAAGCAGATTGTTCCTCAGGCAGAATGCCCTTGCTTGTAATGTTACCAGTGAATATGGAAAAAGGAATGTACAATATGACCTGTGACAATAAACTATTGTATGGGTTATTAAATAAAATTATTTTTAAAAATACAAATATTGGCTATGTACCATAGATTTGGTGCCAATAACAAATGCTACACTGACTCATGGGAGGAAATAAACTAAAATATGAGGCTAAGAAAGTTTTATGAAAACTTAAACTAGGCTTTGAGGAAAATAATTGAAATTAGATGAACTAAATGGAGAGAGTACTATGGAGAAAATATATTTTTTAATACCAGTTGGGCCCTAACATTTGTGAAGCCTAAGACAAGATTTCAATGGAGGCCCAGATGCAAGATCCCTAAATATTTAAGAGTTATAAATTAAGCTTACAAACTTTTAGAACACATTATCTATTCTTCTGTTCTGATAAAGTATAACAGAAATATTAACAGCCCTCTCAAAGTTTTAGCTAGAATGTGACAGCAGTTTATCACTTCTCTGTAGCCTTCTCTTGCATCACTTCACCCTGCTGCAGATTTCATATATGCACCTTAGGACACCAGTCTATAAAAACCTAAGCTCAATCCACAATCCACCCCAACCAAGTCCACCTTTTGGTCATCTTTCATGCCTGAGGGTTTACAAACCAACTACACAGTCTTCCCTTGAGGGAATGAATGTAGGGAGAGGCCACCAGGAGTGAATACCAGCTAACCTTGGTCTAAAAAGAGGGTTCAGGCTTCAATGGACATGTCCTCTGGCCCATGACCTCATTGACCTGTGGAGTAGTACTTGGCCAGAGGAAGGTTAGAGCAGGAAGCTCTCTAAAACTCAAGGCCTCTCCTGAACAATAAATAAACCAAATAAGAAATTAAAGGGGAAATACAAACATTTCTTGAAGCAAATAAAAATGGAAACACAACATACCAGAACTTGTTGGATGCAGCAAAAATAGTTTTAACAGGAAAGTTCATAACAAAAAGAAACTTGTATTAAAATAAAGATCCCAATTAAACATATAACTGTATACCTTAAGTAACTAGAAAAAGAAAAATAAACTAATCTCAAAGTTAGCAGAAGGAAGAAAATAAAGATTAGAGAAGGAAGAAATAAATGGAGAAAAAACAACAATACAAAAGATTAACTTGAGCCCTGGCCAGGTAGCTCTGTTGGTTAGAGCATTGTCCAGCTATGCCAAAATTGTGGGTTCAATCCCCAATCAGGGCACATACAGGAGTCAACCAATGAATGCATAAATAAGTGGAACAACCAATTTGATATTCTCTCTCTCTCTCTCTCTCTCTCTCTCTCTCTCTCTCTCTCTCTCTCTCTCTCTCTCCTCTTGCTCCAAAATCAATAAGTTTAAAAAACAGATTAACCAAACTAAGAGTTGGTACTTATTAAAAAGATTTTATTTGTTTATTTTTTAGAGAAAGGGGAAAGGACAGAGAAAGAGAGGGACAGAAACATCAATTTGTGGTTGCCTCTCATATGCCCCACATCAGGACCTGGCCTACAACCCAGGCATGTGCCCTGAATGGGAATGGAACCAGTGACACTTTGGTTCACAGGCCCTAGCTCAATCCACTGAGCTACATCAGCTGGGGCAAGAGTTGGTAGATTGAAAAGCTAAAATTGACAAATCCTCAGCTAGATTAACTCAGATAAAATAAAAAAATTAAATCAGAAATTATAGAAGTATCTTTACAACAGATGACATAAAGCTTTTTGAAAAAATCATTAAGGACTATTATGAACAATTATAAGTCAATGAATTAGATAACCCAGAAGAAATGGATAAATTCTTAGAAATATGTAACACACCAAAACTGAATCAAGAAGAAATAGAAAGCCTAAATAAAACAATAACAGGGAAACTAAATCTCATAAATGTCAAAAAAAAAAAAAAAGTTCAGGACCAGATGGCATCGCAAGTGATTTTCTAAAACATGGAATAAGAACTAATACCAACCTGAGGAGAAGATGGCGGCGTGGTAGGAGGGAGCAGACCCTATTCCCCCTCTACACATGGGAGAAAAACCGGACCAATCTATGAAAGATCAGAACAGACAAGGAACAGTAACACAGCATATTGGAGAATAAGAGGTCGGAAATTGTAGCGGACACTGAAAAACAAGCGGTAAGGAGAGCTCTGCGGAACAATAAGAGCCCAGGGTTCCAGCGCGTGGAGAGCGGGGCGGCTGAGGCCCCGGCCTGGCGCTCCGCCAAGCCTGCCCCAGGGCCCTGGGGAGGGAGCTGGGTCAGCCGCTGAACCGGCTGGGAGATCTCAGGGGCCACTGCGCGACTGCGGCCCGAGCAAAAGTGGGTGCCCCACGAGGGAGCGAAAGTGGGTGCCCCGCACCAGGTCACTGCGCGACTTTGAACCGAGTTTTCGTGGTCGCTGGGCGACCACGAAAGCACAGGCGCCCCAACAGAGACAGAGGCGCGGGCGAAGTGAGACAACTGCATGAAAATAGACACTCTCAGGGGACCGCACACGGTCTCGGGCTAGTGGACACTCGTGAAAACATAGGCGCAGGCCGCTGGAGATAGCTGTGGAGCCAGAGGTGCCAGTTCACGGGCGGGTGCTCAAACGCGGACAGCTCAGGCCCAAGGTGCAGGCGCCGGATAGCAGCTGGAACGCAGGACCCTCTCAGAAGCAAATGCAGGCAGCTGTGCCCGAACACTGGAAGCCTCCCAGGGACAAAGGCAGGCAGCTGTGCACGTCTTGAGAACCTAGCACACACCCATAAACTCAGAGAAGTGCGCACACACCAGGAGGCTCAGATCACACGCTGAAAACCCTGTGGGGAGAGGTACCCACTAACGCTGGGATACATAGCACAGTGAGGACTGAGTTCTGAACACAGAGAAAAGCAATAAGATCACCCCTCGGCCATTGCAGCCAGCAAGACCTGAAAAACCGGCTGGCAAGTTTGAAAACAACAAGAGAGTGTTTTTTGTTTTGTTTTGTTTTGTTTTTTTCATTTTATTTTTTAATATATTTTTATTTTTTTTTTTAATATTTTGTTGTGCTTTGCTTGTTCCTTTTTTCCCCCCTTTGGCTGCTTATATTTGTGTGGGGGTGTCTGTGTGCGTGTCTCTTTTTTGTTTTGCCAGTTTGTTAGTGTCTTTTTCTTTGTAAGCCTGTCTATCTATATGAGTTTTTAACTACTACTTCTTCATTCTTGATATCTTCTTCCTTACTCCCCAACTCCTTTTGCCTACCTTGAATTCCTTCTTCTCTTATCCCCTCTTCCTTTCTTTTCAATTTTATCTCTTCTACCTTCCTCTCGTTTCCTCTTTCTTCTTTTTTTCATTTCCCCCCCTCTTCTTTTTGTAAATACCCACAAGTGAGACAAAACAAACAAACAAGCAAGCCTGAAACTGTGGGGGGGAAAAAAAACAAAAACAAAAACCAGAGTTGGCCCCCAAAAGAGGGTATTCCAGCTGATGAGACAGTGAAAGCGGTGAACAACAGGATATCCGAAGGAGAATCCACCACTGAATCTCACAGATATTCTACCACAGAAGGTCATACCACAAACCCAGGGAGCCAGAACAGATCAATTTAAGAAGCTGAGGCTAACAACAAGAGTCTTACAAACAATGGGAAGACAAAAGAACAATCCCCAAACGAAAGGAAAGGAGGAAGCTCAAGAAAGAATGCTAAATGAAACAGAGGCAACTCAACTATCAGATATCGAGTTCAAAGCAGTGGTTGTCAGGAAGCTCAATGAGCTCTCAATGAGCTACCATAAACTACAGGGAAGTTATGATGAACTCACGGCAAACTATATCAACATGAAAAAGGAAATAGAAACTATCAACAAGGGCCAAGAGGAAATGAAGAACACAATCTCTGAACTGAAGAACACAGTAGAAGGAATGAAAAGCAGAATCAATGAAGCAGAAGATCGGATCAGCGAGTTGGAGGAAAAAATAGAAAAAAACACTCAGAATGAGCAAGATAAGGAAAAGAGGCTTAGAAATAATGAAGAGGGTTTAAGAGAAATGCAAGATAACATGAAACGGAATAATATTCATATAATAGGATTACCAGAAGGAGAAGAACAAGAACAAGGGATAGAAAACCTGTTTGAAAAAGTAATGATGGAAAACTTCCCTCATTTGGTGAGAGAAAAAGCCACACAAATCCAGGAAACACAGAGAGTCCCAATCAAAAGGAACCCAAACAGGCCCACTTCAAGACACATCATAATTAGATTAGGTTCAAGATGGCGGCATGGTAGGAGGACGCAGATTGTCCTTCCTCCTGCACATGGGAGAAAAACCTAGCTGATCTACAGAGGAACAGAGCAGATGGCCAACAATACCACAGTATATATGAAAATAAGAGATCAAAATCCGTAGCAGACATTGGAAAACTAAACGTGGCAGCCGAGCGACCGGAGGTGGTCCTGAGACGGGACAGAGGCGACCCGGCGACCGGAGGCAGCTCCGCAACCGACCGGAGGCGGCCCGGCGTCCGGAGGCGGCTCCGCAACCGACCGGAGGCGGCCGCGCGACCGGAGGCGGCTCCGCAACGGACCGGAGGCGGCCGCGCGACCGGAGGCGGCTCCGCAACGGACCGGAGGCGGCCCCGCGACCGGAGGCGGTTCCGCAACGGACCGGAGGCGGACTCGCGACCGGAGGCGGACGCGCGACCGGGTTGGAAGCAGCCCTGCGGCCGGAGGCGACCCTGCAACTAGAAAAGGGGACTCTGGACAACCCGGAGCTCACATCTGTGATCCTGGGGTGAGTGCGCGCAACTCGGGAAACTCTCGGAGCCCACGCCCGTAGTCTCAGGCGGGCGCCTGCGCCCTGTAAGAGACCCAGAGCTCACAGCAATAGGCTCGGGGAGGGATGGATCTGTAAGAGATTCCAGCTGAAACCCATAAACTCTGGAAAGCTCGCCCCCTGCAGGAGGCTCAGAAATCACACCCAAGGCCCTGCATGGAGAGTACGCCATTAGCCCTGGGGACAGTGCTGGGCTGGCACTGAGGACAGTAGCCCAAAGCTCACTGAGTGCGGAACAGGGAGAAAAGCGGTACGAGTCGCCTCGCAGCCTGCTACAGCCAGCAAGTCCAGAAAATCCAGTTTGGCCTCTGTGAAAATAGCAAGAGACTTTTTTTTTTTTTTTCTTATTCTTTTTTTTTTGGGGGGGGAGTGTTTTGTTTTGTGGGGGGTTTTTTTGATTCTTGTTTTTTGTCTGCTTAGTTGGGTTTTTTGTTTGTTTGTTTGTTTTGGTTCGTTTTTCGTTTTTGTGGGGTTCTTTTTGTTTTGTTTTGGTTCTATATTTTTTATTTCTTTATTACTTCTACCTTTTTTATCCCTCAATTCCTTTTGCTTCTCTTTACTTCTTTCTGGCTTTATTCCTTCTTCCTTTCTTTCCAATTTTATCTCTCCTTCCCCCCTCTTTTATTTATTTTTTTCTTTCTTTTTTTTTCTCTTTTTTCTCTCTCTTCTTTTTTCACTTTATTCTCTTCTCTTTTTGAATACCCACGAGTGAGGCAAAGAAATCCTATAACTCTGGAAAAACCAGAGTTGGAAAAAGAGAGGGGATATTCCCACAGCTGAGACAGTGGAAGCTGTGAACACCAGGATACCTGAAGAAGACTATAACACTGAATCTCACAGGTATTCCACCACAGAAGTTCACACCATAAACACAGGTAGCCAGAACAGATCAACTTAAGAAGCAGAGGTTTACAAGAAGAGTCTCACCAACAATGAGAAGACAAAGAAACAATCCCCAAATGAAAGAAAAGGTGGAAGCCCCAGAAAGAATGCTAAATGAAACAGAGGCATCTCAACTATCAGATAAGGAGTTCAAAGAAATGGTTGTCAGGAAGCTCCATGAGCTCTCAATGAGCTACCAGAAACTACAGGGAAGCTACAATGAACTCAGTGCAAACTATATCAACATGAAAAAGGAAATGGAAACTATCAAAAAGGTCCAAGAGGAAATGAAGAATACAATTTCTGAGCTGAAGAACACAGTAGAAGGAATGAAAAGCAGAATCGATGAAGCAGAAGATCGGATCAGTGAGTTGGAGGACAAAGTAGAAAAAAACAGCCAGATAGAGCAAGAAAAGGAAAAGAGGCTCAGAAAGAATGAAGAGGGTTTAAGAGAAATGCAAGACAACATGAAACGTAATAATATCCGTATAATAGGAATACCAGAAGGAGAAGAAGAAGAGCAAGGGATAGAAAACCTATTTGAAAAAGTAATGATGGAAAACTTCCCTAATTTGGTGAGAGAAAAAGTCACACAAATCCAGGAAACACAGAGAGTCCCTATCAAGAGGAACCCAAACAGGCCCACTTCAAGACACATCATCATTAAAATGGCAAAATTCCAAGACAAAGAGAGAATCTTAAAGGCAGCAAGGGAGAAAAAGGAAGTAACATACAAGGGAGCCCCGATAAGGTTAGCAACTGACTTCTCAATGGAAACGCTCCAAGCCAGAAGACAATGGCAAGAAATATTCCAAGTAATGAGAACCAAAGGCCTACAACCAAGACTACTTTATCCAGCAAGGCTTTCAATCAAGATAGAAAGGCAAATAAGGAGCTTCCCAGACAAAAGAAGTCTAAAAGAATACACCTCTACCAAACCAGTACTACAAGAGATACTAAAGGGACTGCTTTAAGGAAAGAAAGGAAAAGAGAGAGTGAGGAACACAGATACGAAAATGACAATGAATCAGTACCTATCAATAGTAACCTTAAATGTAAATGGATTAAATGCTCCAATCAAAAGACATAGAGTAGCTGACTGGATAAGAAAGCATGACCCACACATATGCTGCCTACAAGAGACCCACCTCAGGACAAAAGACCTACACAGACTTAAAGTGAAAGGCTGGAAACAAATTTTCCAAGCAAATGGACAGGAAAAAAAGGCTGGGGTAGCAATACTCATATCAGACAAAATAGACTTCAAAAGAAGAGCTATAAAGAGAGACCCAGAAGGTCACTTCATAATACTCAAGGGAAGAATCCACCAAGAAGACATAAACATTGTAAATATATATGCACCCAATATAGGAGCACCTAAATACATCAAGAAAATCTTAGAGGACTTCAAGAAAGATATTGACAGCAACACAATTATAGTAGGAGATTTTAACACCCCACTGTCAAAAATGGACAGATCTTCCAAACAAATTATCAACAAAGATATTGTGGCATTGAACAATACTCTAGACGAATTGGACTTAGCTGATATATATAGGGCCTTCCATCCCAAAGAAACTAAATACACATTTTTTTCAAACGCACATGGAACATTTTCAAAGATAGACCACATGATAGGACACAAAACAAGCCTCAAGAAATTCAAGAAAATTGATATCATACCAAGCATTTACTCCGACCACAAGGGACTAAAACTAGAAACTGACTTGATGGGGAAAATCCCCAAATCATCAAAATCATGGAGATTGAATAGCATGCTATTAAACAATGAATGGGTAAAGAATGAAATTAAGGAGGAAATCAAAAAGTTTCTGGAAACAAATGAAAATGAACTCACAACAACCCAAAACTTATGGGACACAATGAAGGCAGTCCTCAGAGGGAAGTTCATAGCAATACAGGCCTACCTAAAGAAGACAGAAACATTTCTAACAAACGACTTAACCCTACGCCTACAAGAACTCGAGGAACAACAACAAAGACAGCCCAGGGCAAGTAGAAGGAAAGAAATAACCAAGATCAGAGCAGAATTAAATGACATAGAGACTAAAAGCACAATCCTAAGGATCAATGAATCCAGGAGCTCGTTCTTTGAAAAGATAAACAAAATCGACAAGCCTTTAAGCAGGCTCATCAAGAAAAAAAGAGAGAGGACTCAAATAAACACAATCAGAAATGAAAGAGGAGAGATTACGACTGACACCACAGAAATACAAAGGATTGTAAGAAATTACTATGAAGAACTGTATGCCAAGAAATTTGAAAACCTAGGTGAAATGGACAAGTTTCTAGAAAAATATAACCTTCCAAAACTCAATGAAAAAGAAACAGAAAGCCTGAACAGACCAATAACAGCTGGTGAAATTGAATCAGTAATCAAAACACTCCCGACGCACAAAAGCCCTGGACCAGATGGCTTCACAGGAGAATTCTACAAAACATTTAAGGAAGAGCTAACCCCTATTCTCCACAGACTATTCCAAAAAATCCAAAATGATGGAAGACTCCCAAACTCTTTTTATGAAGCCAGCATCATCCTAATCCCAAAACCAGATAAAGACATAACAAAGAAAGAAAACTTCAGGCCAATATCACTGATGAATGTAGACGCTAAAATCCTCAACAAAATATTGGCAAACCGCATCCAACAATACATTAAAAAGATCATACACCATGACCAAGTGGGATTCATCCCAGGGATGCAAGGATGGTTCAACATTCGCAAATCAATAAATGTCATACATCACATAAACAAAAGCAAAGACAAAAATCACATGATCATATCAATAGATGCAGAAAAAGCTTTTGATAAAGTACAACACCCATTTATGATTAAAACACTCAGCAAAGTGGGAATAGAGGGAGCATTCCTCAACATAATAAAAGCCATATATGAGAGACCTACAGCCAACATCATACTCAATGGGCAAAAACTGAAATCTTTCCCACTAAGATCAGGAACAAGACAAGGCTGTCCACTTTCACCACTTCTATTCAATATAGTATTGGAAGTCTTAGCCACAGCAATTAGACAAGAAAAGGAAATAAAAGGCATCCAAATTGGAAAGGAGGAAACAAAACTATCATTGTTTGCAGATGACATGATAGTGTCCATAGAAAATCCTATAGACTCAGCCAAAAAGCTGCTCGATGTAATAAATGAATTTGGCCAAATAGCTGGATACAAAGTCAACATCCAAATATCAAAGGCATTTTGTATACCAATAGTGAAACAGCAGAAGCAGAAATCAAGAAAAAAATCCCATTCGATATAGCAAAAAGAAAAATAAAATACCTAGGAATAAACCTAACCAAGGAGGTAAAAGACCTGTATGCAGAAAACTACACAACACTGAAGAATGAAATCAAGGAAGACACAAACAAATGGAAGCATTTACCATGTTCATGGATCGGAAGAATTAATATTATCAAAATGTCCATACTACCCAAAGCAATTTACAGATTCAATGCAATACCTATTAAAGTTCCAATGGCATATTTCACAGACATAGAACAAACACTTCAAAAATTTATATGGAATCATAAACGACCCCGGATAGCAGCAGCAATTTTGAGAAAGAAGAGCAAAGTAGGAGGGATCACAATACCTGATACCAAACTGTATTACAAAGCCACTGTAATCAAAACAGCCTGGTACTGGCACAAGAACAGACACGTGGACCAGTGGAATAGAACAGAGAACCCAGAAATAAACCCAAGTCTCTACAGTCAATTAATATTCGACAAAGGGGGCAGCAACATAAAATGGAGCAAAAATAGCCTCTTCAATAAGTGGTGCTGGGAGAACTGGACAGCTACATGCAGAAAAATGAAACTCGAGCACCAACTTACACCATACACAAAAATAAATTCAAGGTGGATAAAAGATTTAAATATAAGCCATGACACCATTAAAATTCTAGAGGATAATATAGGCAGGAAAATCTCAGATATTTCACGCAGCAATATTTTCACTGATACGTCCCCTAGAGCAAAGGACATAAAGGAAAGAATAAACAAATGGGATCTCATCAAAATAAAAAGCTTCTGCACAGCTAAAGAAAACAGTATTAAAATAAAAAGAGAACCAACTGTATGGGAAAACATATTTGGAAATGATACCTCAGACAAGGGATTAATCTCCAAAATATATAAAGAACTTACAAGACTCTACTCTAAGAAGACAAGCAACCCAATTAAAAAATGGTCAAAGGATTTGAACAGACACTTTTCCAAGGAGGTCATACAGAGGATCCAGAGACACATGAAAAGATGCTCGATATCTCTAGCTATCAGAGAGATGCAAATTAAAACTACAATGAGATACCACTTGACACCAGTCAGAATGGCCTTCATAAACAAAGCAACAAACAGCAAGTGTTGGAGAGGTTGTGGAGAAAAGGGGACCCTAGTGCACTGTTGGTGGGATTGCAGATTGGTACAACCACTATGGAAAACAGTATGGAATTTTCTAAGAAAACTAAAAGTGGACATACCTTTTGACCCAGCAATTCCACTGCTTGGATTATATCCTAAGAATCCTGAAACACCAATCCAAAAGAATCTATGTACCCCTATGTTCATAGCAGCACAATTTACAATAGCCAAGTGTTGGAAGCAACCTAGGTGCCCATCAGTTAATGAATGGATCAAAAAACTGTGGTACATTTACACAATGGAATTCTATGCAGCAGAAAGAAAGAAGGAGCTCCTACCCTTTGCGACAGCCTGGAAGGAATTGGAGAGTATCATGCTAAGCGAAACAAGCCAGGCAGTGAAAGACAAATACCATATGATCTCACCTTTAACAGGAACCTAATCAACAAAACAAACAAACAAGCATAATATAAACAAAGACACTGAATTTGAGAATAGTCTGTCAGTGTCCAGAGTGGGAGCGGAGGGAATTTCAGGGGAAAAGGGGAACGGTTTAGAGCAACAAGTATAAAGGACTCATGGACAAAAACTATGGGGGGGTGGAAATGGGAGGAAGGTGGGGAGGGCTGGGGTGGTGGGCTGGGGCGGGGTAAAAGACAGAAAACTGTACAATATGAACAATTAAAAAATACTGATTAAAAAAAAAAAGACACATCATAATTAAAATGGCAAAATTCCAAGACAAAGAGAGAATCTTAAAAGCAGCAAGGCGCCCTGGCTGGTGTAGCTCAGTGGATTGAGCGCGGGCCTGTGAACCAAACAATCGCGGTTCGATTCCAGTCAGGGCACATGCCTGGGTTGCAGGCCAGTTCCCAGCAAGGGACACACGAGAGGCAACCACACATTGATATTTCTCTCTCTCTCCCTCTCTCCTACCCTTCCTCTCTAAAGATAAATAAATAAAAAATCTTTAAAAAAAAAAAAGCAGCAAGGGAGAAAAAGGAAGTAACATACAAGGGGGCCCCAATTAGGTTAGCATCTGACTTCTCAATGGAAACGCTCCAAGCCAGAAGAGAATGGCAAGAAATATTCCAAGCAATGAGAACCAAAGGCCTACAACCAAGACTACTTTACCCAGCAAGGCTTTCAATCGAGATAGAAGGCCAAATAAGGAGCTTCCCAAACAAAAGAAGTATAAAAGAATACACCTCTACCAAACCAATGCTGCAAGAGATACTAAAGGGACTGCTTTAAGGGAAGAAAGGAAAAGACAGAGTGAGAAAGAGAGAGAGGAACACAGGTACGAAAATGGCAATGAATAAATACCTATCAATAATAACCTTAAATGTAAATGGATTAAATGCTCCAATCAAAAGACATAGAATAGCTGAATGGATAAGAAAGCATGACCCACACATATGCTGCCTACAAGAAACCCACCTCAGGACAAAAGACATACACAGGCTCAAAGTGAAGGGCTGGAAACAAATTTTCCAAGCAAATGGTCAGGAAAAAAAAGCTGGGGTAGCAATACTCATATCAGACAAAATAGACTTCAAAAGAAGGGCCATAAAGAGAGACCCAGAAGGTCACTTCATAATACTCAAGGGAAGAATCCACCAAGAAGACATAAATATTGTAAATATATATGTACCCAATGGAGGAGCACCTAAATACATCAAGAAAATTTTAGAGGACTTCAAGAAAGATATAGACAGCAACACAATTATAGTAGGTGATTTTAACACCCCACTCTCAAAAATGGACAGATCTTCCAAACAAACTATCAACAAAGATATTGTGGCATTGAACAACACTCTAGTGGAAATGAACTTAACTGATATATATATAGAGAGAGCCCTTCATCGCAAAGAAGCTAAATACACTTTCTTTTCAAATGCACATGGAACATTTTCAAAGATAGACCACATGATAGGACACAAATCAATCCTCAACAAATTCAAGAAAATTGAAATCATACCAAGCATTTTCTCTGACCACAAGGGACTGAAACTAGAAACCAACCCCAAGGAGAAAAACCCAAAACCCTCAAAATCATGGAGATTGAATAGCATGCTATTAAACAATGAATGGGTCAAGAATGAAATTAGGGAGGAAATCAAAAAGTTTCTGGAAACAAACGATAATGAACTCACATCGACCCAAAACTTATGGGACACAGCAAAGGCAGTCCTCAGAGGGAAGCTTATAGCGATACATGCCTATCTAAAAAAGACAGAAACATCTCAAACAAACAACCTAACCCTTTGCCTACAAGAACTCGAGGAACAACAACAAAGACAGCCCAGAGCAAGTAGAAGGAAAGAAATAACCAAGATAAGAGCAGAATTAAATGACATAGAGACTAAAAGCACAATCCTAAAGATCAATGAATCCAGGAGTTGGTTCTTTGAAAAGATCAACAAAATCGACAAGCCTTTAAGCAGGCTCATCAAGAAAAAAAGAGAGAGGACTCAAATAAACACAATCAGAAATGAAAGAGGAGAGATTACGACTGACACCACAGAAATACAAAGGATTGTAAGAAATTACTATGAAGAACTGTATGCCAAGAAATTTGAAAACCTAGGTGAAATGGACAAGTTTCTAGAAAAATATAACCTTCCAAAACTCAATGAAAAAGAAACAGAAAGCCTGAACAGACCAATAACAGCTGGTGAAATTGAATCAGTAATCAAAACACTCCCGACGCACAAAAGCCCTGGACCAGATGGCTTCACAGGAGAATTCTACAAAACATTTAAGGAAGAGCTAACCCCTATTCTCCACAGACTATTCCAAAAAATCCAAAATGATGGAAGACTCCCAAACTCTTTTTATGAAGCCAGCATCATCCTAATCCCAAAACCAGATAAAGACACAACAAAGGAGAACTTCAGACCAATATCGCTGATGAACATAGATGCTAAAATCCTCAACAAAATATTGGCAAACCGCATCCAACAACACATTAAAAAGATCATACACCAAGACCAAGTGGGATTCATCCCAGGGATGCAAGGATGGTTCAACATTCGCAAATCAGTAAATGTAATTCATCACATAAACAAAAGCAAAGACAAAAATCACATGATCATATCAATAGATGGGGAAAAAAGCATTTGATAAGGTACAGCACCCATTTATGATTAAAACACTCAGCAAAGTGGGAATAGAGGGAGCATTCCTCAACATAATAAAGGCTATATATGAGAAACCTACAGCCAGCATCATACTCAACGGGAAAAGACTAAATTCTTTTCCACTAAAATCAGGAACAAGACAAGGCTGTCCACTCTCTCCACTTCTATTCAACATAGTATTGGAAGTATTAGCCACAGCGATTAGACAAGAAAAGGAAATAAAAGGCATCCAACTCGGAAAGGAGGAAACAAAACTATCATTGTTTGCAGATGACATGTTAGTATACATAGAAAATCCTATAGTCTCGGCCAAAAAACTGCTCGACCTAATAAATGAATTTAGCCAAACAGCCGGATACAAAGTCAATATCCAGAAATCAAAGGCATTTTTGTATACCAACAATGAAATAACAGAAGCAGAAATCAAGAAAAAAATACCATTTGACATAGCAAAAAGAAAAATAAAGTACCTAGGAATTAACCTAACCAAGGAGGTAAAAGACCTGTATGCAGAAAACTACACAACACTGAAGAAGGAAATCAAGGAAGACACAAATAAATGGAAACACATACCGTGTTCATGGATCGGAAGAATTAACATCATCAAAATGTCCATATTTCCTAAAGCAATCTACAGATTCAATGCAATACCTATTAAAGTTCCAATGGCATATTTCACAGACATAGAACAAACTCTTCAAAAATTTATATGGAACCATAAACGACCCAGAATAGCGGCAGCAATCTTGAGAAAGAAGAGCAAAGCAGGAGGGATCACCATACCTGATACCAAAATGTATTACAAGGCCACTGTAATCAAAACAGCCTGGTACTGGCATAAAAACAGGCACGTGGACCAGTGGAATAGAACAGAGACCCCAGAAATAAACCCTAGTCTCTATAGTCAATTAATATTCGACAAAGGGGGCTACAACATAAAATGGAGTAAAAATAGCCTCTTCAACAAGTGGTGTTGGGAGAACTGGACAGCTTCGTGCAAGAAAATGAACCTTGAGCACCAACTTACACCATACACAAAAATAAATTCAAGGTGGATAAAAGACTTAAACATAAGCCGTAACACCATTAAAGTCCTAGAAGAGAACATAGGCAGGAAAATCTCAGATATTCCACGCAGCAACATTTTTACTGATATGTCCCCTAAAGCAAGGGACATAAAGGAAAGACTAAACAAATGGTATCTCATCAAAATAAAAAGCTTCTGCATGGCCAAGGAAAACAGTATTAAAATAAAAAGAGAACCGACTGCGTGGGAAAACATATTTGCCAATGATATCTCAGATAAGGGTTTAATCTCCAAAATATACAAAGAACTTACATGACTCCACTCTAAGAAGACAAGCAACCCAATTAAAAAATGGGCAAAGGACTTGGGCAGACACCTCTCCAAGGAGGACATACAGAGGATCCAGAGACACATGAAAAGATGCTCGATATTGCTAGCTATCAGAGAGATGCAAATTAAAACCACAATGAGATACCACTTGACACCAGTCAGAATGGCCCTCATAAACAAAGCAACAAACAGCAAGTGTTGGAGAGGTTGTGGAGAAAAGGGGACACTAGTGCACTGCTGGTGCGAGTGCAGACTGGTACAACCACCATGGAAAACAGTATGGAATTTTCTAAAAAAACTAAAAATGGATATACCTTTTGACCCAGCAATTCCATTGCTAGGACTATATCCTAAGAACCCTGAAACACCAATCCAAAAGAAACTATGCATCCCTATGTTCATAGCAGCACAATTTACAATAGCCAAGTGTTGGAAGCAACCTAGATGCCCATCTGTAAATGAATGGATCAAAAAACTGTGGTACATTTACACAATGGAATTCTATGCAGCAGAAAGAAAGAAGGAGCTCATACCCTATGCAACAGCATGGATGGAACTTGAGAGCATCATGCTAAGCGAAGTAAGCCAGGCAGTGAAAGATAAATACCATATGATCTCACCTTTAACAGGAACCTAATCAACAAAACAAACAAACAAGCATAATATAACCAAAGACATGGAAATTGGGAACATGCTGAAAGTCACCAGATGGGAGAGGGGAGGGAATTTCAGGGGAAAAGGGGAAGGATTTACAGGAACAAGTATAAAGGACACATGGACAAAAACTATGGGGGGGTGGAAATGGGAGGGAGGTGGGGAGGGCTGGGGTGGTGGGTTCGGGTGAGAATAAAAGACAGAAAACTGTACAAGATCAACAATGAAAATAAAAATTAAAAAAAAAAACTAATACCAACCCGTCTTAAACTCTTCAAAAAAATAGAAGAAAGAATATTTCCAAAGTCATTTTATCACATCAACAAATGTTTACAAGAAAGACATATATAATAATGTTTGTTGTAGTTTTATATTAGCTAAAACCTGGAAACAACCCCAAGTTCCAGCAATAGAATCAGTAATCAAATTGTAATATTTTTTACATGTACTTCTTAAAATTATTAATTTTTAATTTGTTTCACTGTTACAACAAATTTAAATATATGGTAAAATTATAAATAGAATCCTCATGTGTCCAGTACCCAGTTTTTTCCACTACCATTTTACACTGACAGGGGACATTTGTCACAATGAAAGAGCCAGTATAGTATTAATTTTTAAAGTTCTTGTTTATTAAGATCACCTTAGTTTCTACCAAAGATTCTTTTTCTGTTCAGGATTACCACATTATATTTAGTCATGATAGCTCCTTATGGTCCTCTTGTTTGTGACAGTTTTTCAGTCTTTCCTTGTTTTTGTTGGCCTTATCAATTTTAAGGTCTAGTATTTGTAGATCGCTCCTCTATTAGAATCAATCTGAATTTTTTCTCAAGATGAGATCATAGTTAGAGGTTTTGGGGAGGATATTACATAGTAAAATGCCATTGAACATACCACATCAACATATATACTAGCAACATGATTTGTCATTATTGATATTGACCTTGATCACCTGGCTCAGGTCATGTTTGTCAGGTTTCTTCATTATAAATGTACTGTTATCCCCTTTTCCATACTTTACTCTTTGGAAGGAAATCACTATACACAGTTGGCACTTGAGGACTTATGCTTACTCTCTGTGAGGATGAGGTAATTCTGATACTTTTATATAATGAAATTCTCAGCAATAAAAAGTGAGAAAACACACTATTGATATAAAAGGCAACATGATTACATTTTTAGAATGTTCTGATGCATGAAAGAAGTCACATACAAAAGTGTAATATTATACAATCTATTTATATGAAATTTAAGAATAGACAAAAATAATCTACGGCTATTGAAATCAAAACAACGATTGCCTCAGGGAAGAAGATTAACCAAAAAGTGGTACCAGGGAATTTTCTGAGGTGATAAAAATGTTTTGTGTCTTGATTAGGATGCATTCATTTGTAAAAATTCACTTATCATCAACTTAAGCAGTTAACTTTATTTATGCAAATCATATATTAAACATTACATTTTTAAAAAGGATTTTGTATTTATTGTCAAAGAAATCATTAATAATCCTTGTGAAAACAATTACAGTACAACTGCAGATGCAGTTGGATCTTAAATTCTGCACTAGTGGAACGGAGGGAGTGAAAGAACATGACTGCATGGAAGATCATTGATTAAACTTGAAAAATTAGAAAACAGAGGACTAAAGAACTACAAAGAACAAAAACCAAACTACTTAAGCATACAGCAAGAATGCTGATCTGGTAAATTAATTAAAAAGAGAGTTTACTAAACGTCCAACTACACAGCCATCCAGCTGGAGGAGTGGGGGTTGGGAGGAATGCAGGAGGATGACTAAAGTTCCTGCAACAGACTTACCTCTCTGTCCCAGCCCAGCCATTTCAGCGTATCTTACATCTTTTTATAGTGACCTCTGGAGATTTGCTAAGCTCTTGAAACACTCTAGTAATAAATAATCCCTTACATTTTATGGTCTTTCAAGTACCCACACAGGCACTATGAAACTATAATTTTAAAAGCATGTGTAAAAGAACATATAAAAATATATTGTATAACATAAGAATCAGCACAATTCCCACATGACTGTCTAGTGAGTTGGTGGCTGCATTTCATTTTGTCTTGTGTAATTTGAGAAAATCTCTAGAAAATTAATAGGAGAACAGAAAAAATTACTTAAAAGTAGGGAAAAACTTCTCTGAAAATAACAGTAAAATTACTCAGCATGCTAAAGAGAGAGAAATCATAAAAACTGCTTTCTTTTGGAGTAAAAAAAATTTTTTTCTTCTGCATAAGAAATCAGAACTTTCAGAAAAATTGTTTAACCTCTCAGGGAACTCAGGGTAGAAACTATATCTTACAAAAGACGCAAAAAGCACTGACTGAGCATAAAAGAAAAAAAGGAACAGGACCTTTACTTTGTATATTCGTCCTTGGGTGGAAAGGGGATCAAGACTCTTACACAAATGTTTTTTCTTGAATTGTTATGCTAAATCTAAGACTATAAAACATAGCTCAGAACAGAGCATTTGAGGATCAGATATTTGAAAACCTATATTAAATTTAAAAATTGGTAGTACTAAGTATTTCATTATTAAAATATGAGCCAGTCTTTGAATGTCTAAATTAAATGGAAAGAATTGTTAAGAAACAAAAGCAAATAATCACTCCAGTGAAAAAACCAAGACAATATAGATTTGAATTACATCAACTTTAATTAAATCCACCTTCCAGTATTTCATTTTTTTAGCACTCACTCATTTTACAAACATTTATTGAGGATAGATACTGTTCTAGGCACTTGGTTTTCAGAGATGTGAAAACAAAAATTTTCCTGTTAAATAGCTCATTGTTTTCATTTTCCCTGGATTTTTTGTGTTGCCTTGTATTTTTGGAATAGTATCATTTCCTTTTAGAATTCCCTCTAATCCCATGATTTAATTAAACATCTTGTTACCAACTCAAGGGATTAGCATCACTAACAAAAGTGGTAAGAATTTAAATAAATATATAGTTATTATTGGGCTTGCAGAAAGGATACTAGATTTCTTATGAGGACGCTAAAGCCAATCAATATAAAGGACCATTTATGTCCCTGTTTTCCTATGGCATGGAGTTTAGATTCCAAAGAACTCCTGAGCTTAAGTTATTTATTTAAGCAAAATCTCCAATATTCCAATATTAATTGGTTAATGCATTCTGTGTTCCTGTGACTCTTTCACTATATAATGCATAAGTATTATTTTAAGTGGTTGCAAGCTAAATCTGATCATTTGAATAAGTTATTCAGAAAACTGAGAGTTCTCTATTTATCTCTATTTCTATCTCTATCTCAAAATAGATCTCTCTCTCTCTCTCTTTCCCCCTTTCCTCTCTCCCTTCCTTTCTCTCTAAAAGCAATAAACATATCCTCGGGTGAAAATTTTAAAAGTTGACATAGAAATGAAAAAGAAAGAGGGAATAAGGGAGGGAAGGAGAGAGAGAGAAAGAGAAAGAATCTCCAACAAAGAATGGGGAGCCTCATTAGTCCATGGAATCAGGAAATAGTTTTTATTGTAGATATTGATTTTAACTGTAAATACCAGTTCTAATGTATGAAGTAGAAGTTCTAAATGGAAAATAGGAAAATTGCTGAGTCCTATCTTTCCATGAGACTAATGAATTGAATTTTGTCTTAATTCTTTCTGAATCTGCCATTCTTATTTTAGCTAAAATTATTTTGCCTTGAATAGAACTGAGCTGAGAAAGCTTAACACATTATCTGGCACAATAATTTGAAATTCATTGAAACTCTTTTTTTTTGTTTTCTTAAATTGTTTCCCAAAATAGCTTTGGATATCATTAGGCAAAATCAAAATATTCAACAAATAAATAATTTCTAGTGTTAAAAGCCCAAATTCTTATAAGGAAGAGTATTTCACACACATACATACACAGACACAAACACACCACATACTTGAAAATGCTTCAGTGATTGGTCATTGCTATCAAATAACAGAAAACAGCTGCATTTAGTAAAGTAACAGCTGGACTATTATGTGTAACCTTAGCTTTTCATTTGATACTGGGGGGTGGGAGTGGGAGGAGAAACCTTCAACTACGTATCATAGAAAAATATGACCTGCACCATGATTAGAGCACCAGTGGAGCATCAAAATCAAATAAGCACTTGTTCACTCATTTTCTCACAATCTCTTCCCCGTTAGTCACATACATGTTTCTTAAGGTAATATTGCTTATTTCTACAAAGCAAGTGGCCTATCACATATTTTTAGGCCACTCATATTTTTAAGAGAACACATAAATGATGTTTAAATGCTTATTAATACTTCTGGGAAGTTTAACAATCTTAACATTAAAATCAAGAAAGCTATGAAGAATTTGCTATAGGTAGAACTATACAAGCTGACTTTTCCTTAAACCTATTTATATTCTGAGGTTGATTTGGTTGGCTGAGTTGAAGTGCCAATATTATGGTTTCAGAGTTATGCCTATCTCTCTCCTCAGCTATTACCTTAGCTTTTATTCTCTGATTCTACTTCAGCCAGCTTTATGTGCTCCTTTTATCTCATATTAGTGAAAAAAACAGGACCTATCCCAATGGCTTAAATACAATTTCCAGCCAGGACTGAAACTGCTGTGTTGTGTGAAGTACCAATCTCTAGAAAAATGTCTCCACAGATTTTGCTATCTCCACTAATGTTACGTGCAAGTGACAAAAGCCTATCTTTAAGCAATTTAAGCAAATATGAAACTTGATTGGATAACATATGTAAGGAAATGTTAGACACCTATGCCTCAAAAAAAGAAAAGGTGCATCAGAACTTCAAGGGTTCTGGAATGAAGGTCTTACATATTGCAAAAACACTCTTTCCATCTTTTGACACATTTATATTTTCACAGCAGCTTAATTCTCTGTTGTAGCAAACAACTCTTTCCTTTATAGCAGGAGTCCTTGAAACACAGGGAGATGTCTAGTCACTGCAGTGTTAGTAACTTCAAATTCTGTTAAAGGATATTTTGGACAGATCCAAGTTGGCTGAGGACAATGTAAAGACTACATACACCTCTTCTTGGCACCAAACCAGATTTATAGCTAAAACATAGAGCAATCGATCTGAATAACCAACTGAAGGAGAGATCAACAGGAAGATTATATCCAAGGATGTATAGAAGAAACTACACAGAGACTGGTAAGAAGGGCAGGATCATGGAGAAGGCTGGTCCCTGCACTCAGGTATAGCAGATGAGCAGCTGGAGAGATATCTTGGTTGCATAAGTCCTCTGTAAGGAGTATGAGTGTCTCAACCCCACATCAGGATGCCCAAACCAGAGTACCAGGGCTGAGAAGAGGGGCCTTGCATAATATATGGCTGTGAAAATCAGCAAGGACTCTGTCTGCTGGGAAGAAGAGGGAGTCTGATAGAGACCCATTTGCTCCCCTAAGGGGCCAATGCACAGGAACTTGTTGTTGGGCACTGACCCAGGCTCTGGTTTAGGTAAGGTGACTCTGGGCACATGGGAATCATAAAGAGAAGATCTGGGTGGCATGGCATCATAGAGAGATCTTAAGGATCAGTTTCTGAGGTTCCAGTCCTGAGTAAACATCCCACACTGCTCTCAGATGCCATTTCCAAGGATTGGGCATCTCTATTTTTACAACATCAGCTGTGGGAGTACATTACTCAGTCTTCCGAATACTGGCAACACTACCCTACCAAGCTTGTGTCCCACAGAATGGACTATTGAATGCACCCAAGAGGGAAATGTAGTATGCTCTTTTTCTACAGAAATAATATACATACTCTCAGTCACTGAACTGTGTGGTTTCGGAATAGGAGCCATTCTTTGCCCCTCTTGTGGGTTCAGCAGGTGCTACCCCCAATGAATAACTGTCTTGTCAAGGGTCTCTAGCAGCCCAGCTGTGGAGCTAAGAGTGGGCAAGCAGTTTGTTTCCCTCTTGTGGATTGGTACCATGCCCAGAACGAGGCTATCTTGATCTGTACTTCCAAGTTCCACTGGTTTTGTCCAACTGGACTCAGTCTGTGGTGAGAAGGAGGTATAGCTCAGAGCTGGAACCTTCTGTGTGAACCCCTTGGAGCCTCCTGTCAGGGTCTCTGGCAGCAAAGCTGCAAAGCTAGGGGGGAAATGAGCTCCTTCACCTCCCACAGGCCAGTACTACCCCCAGGGTAGGGCTGCCTTGATTTATTACTCCAAGTGCCACTAACCCCATCTTGTTGGGCTCAGTCTTCAGGGGGAAGAGGGTGAAACTTAGAGCTGAGACGTTTGGAGTACACCACTTTCAGAGGCTCCAGCCTGGGGCTCAAGTAGGCATGGCTACAGAGCTAAAGGGAGGAGTGGTGCTCATTCTCCTCTCATCCCATCTGGTACCATCTGCAAAGGAAAGCTTTCTTGATCTGTTTGCCCAAGTCATGGTAACCTGTCCTGCTGAACTTGCTTCTGCAGTGGGGAAAGCTGGCTATACCCAACTTAACCTGTGGTATTCTTCTACTAGAGAAGCTATAGTTGGAGACTCTAGCACGGACTGAGTGGTATAGCTCTACAGTATAGGCCACATTCTCTCAGTTGAGTGCCTGACTATGCTGCTCTCAAGTTCAAAGCCCACTAGCCCAGTCTTCCTGAACTTGTTGCCCCACCCTACTGAGCTTGAATCATGTGGAAGGGTCAGTGGGGGTGACCTGCTTAGTTCCACTCTACAGATTTTATTTCATAAGACTCTGGAGGAAGTCCAAGCAACCAGAGGGGATGGTGGGTAGCTGACAGATAGTTGCTGACCTCAGGGAGTCTTGGACTTATATTGATCTGCCTCCAGCTCAGAGCTGCAGGAAGCCAATTCTGGCACATAGCTTTGCCTCTCTCATGCACACTGGCAGCCACAAATGGGAAATAACATGGTAGCTATGGATGGGAGCTCCTAAGGCAGGTTCCCTACAACATCTGATATTGGCCTGAATGAAAGTCATGGCCAAGTGGGTCAAGAAACAACACAACCAGGGAGGGCTTCAAAATGCACCAGGGTTCAACCCAAATAGCCACAAAAAATGGCACACCTAAAGGAGGGTTCTGACAGGCACAAGACCCTGCTAGGAACAACTCTGCTTTGGGGGGCAGCACCTGAACAGCATCTCATACACAATGAACAAGGCTTACCATTTTAGTCACCCAGTCTGAGAATTAACTCTACCCGTGGATGAGCCAACAGCATTCAAGACTCAATAGGAGGTTGCACATAACCCACAAAAGAATCAATTTCTGGAGAATCTAGCTCAGGTAATCTGTAAGATTGTGCAGCAGAGCTCCACAAGGTATCTGCATCAGGAAAACCTCAAAATAAGCTTGAGAGTCATAGAAGATATACAGAATACACAAACACAAAAAGGCAGAAAAATAGGGGAACAAAAAAATATGCTCCATATGAGAGAACAGAAGAAGTCTCCAGAAAAAGAATTAAATGAAATGGAAGCAACCAAGATACCAGATGTGGCTTCAAACAATGCTTAAAAGGTTGCAAAACGACCTTAGAGGAAGAATGATGATCTCTGTAAGAACTTATACAAAGAGATAGTAAAAGTTAAAAGGACATATGAATCATAGAAAAACAGTCAGAAATGAAAACATAATATCTGAAATAAATAATAGTTTAGAGTCTAGAAGGAATCCACAGCATATTAGATGAAGCAGAGGAGCAAATGATTTAGAGAACAAGATAACAGTAAGCAGCAAAGCAGAGCAACAAAAATAAAAGAGATTCAAAAAGTGAGGAAAGTCTAAGGGAACTCTGGACAACATAAAGCATAACAATATCCACATTACAGAGATACGGGGGCGGGGGGGGGAGAGTGAGCAAGGGATCGAGAATTTGTTTGAAGAAATAATGACAGAAAACCTCCTTAACCTCATGAAGGAAAATGTCACACAAGTTCAGGAAGCACAAAAACTCCCCAATCAAGGTGAACCCAAGGAGGCCTACAACGAGACATATCATTATTAAAATGGCAGAGGTTAAAGACAAAGAGAGAAACTTAAAAGCAGCAAGTGAGAGACAGTTACCTAAAAGGCAGCTCCTATAAGGCTATTAGATGATTTCCCAACAGAAATATTTCAGGCCAGAGGGATTGGCATGAAACATTCAAAATAATGAAAAGCAAAAACCTACAATCAAGATTACCCTGTTTAAAATTAAAGGTTAAATAAAGAACTTTCCAGACAGAAATAAAACAAAACAAACTAAAGAAGTTTATTGCCACTAAATCAGTATTGCAAGAATGTTAAAGGGCCTGCTTTAAGAAGAAGGAAAACAATGAAATAGAGAGAGGAACATACATATAAAGAATGAAATGGCAATAAATATGTACCTATCAATAATAACTTTAATTGCAAAAGGGTTAAATTCTCCAGTCAAAAATACAGGGTAGCTGGATACACAAGAAAATATGACCTGCATACACATTATCTAAAGAGAACCACTTCAGAACAAGAGATGTACTCAGACTGCCCTGGCTGGGTGGCTAAGTTGGTTGGAGCATCATCACATGCACCAAAGTTTGAGAATTTGAACCCAAAACAGGGCACATGTGTAAGTTGCAGGTTCAATCCCTGACCAGGGTGTGCACAAGAGGGGACTGATTTATGTTTCTCTCTCTCACATCAATGTTTCTTTCTCTCTCTCTTTCCCCTTCCTCTCTCTTTAAAAATTAATAAAAACATAACCATGAAAAAGACATACACACGCTGAAAATGAAGTGATAGAAAAAATTCTATGCAAATGGTGACAAAAAATAAGCTTGAGTAGCAATACTTTTATATGAGGTAATGTAGGCTTCAAAAAGAAAAGGCTAAAGCAGAAGCAAAGGACACTATGTAATGAAACAGGGAGCAAGCCAACAGGAGGATATAACCCTTGTTAGCATTTATGTACCCAACAGAGGAGCACCTAAAATTGTAAAACAAATCTTGATGGACATAAAGGGAGAGATTGACAGTAATACAGTCATAGTAGGGTATTTTAATACCTTACTGACATCAATGAACAGATCATCCAGACAGAAAATCAACAAAGAAACAGCAGCCTTAAATGACACACAAGATCAGATAGTTTTAAGTGATAGCATTAGAGTATTTTGCCCCAAACCAATAGAATATACATTCTTTTCAAGTGCACATAGAACATTTTCTAGGGTAGATCACATGTTAGGACACAAAAAAAGTCTCAATAAATTTAAGAAGATTGGAATCATATCAAGCATATTCTCTTACCATAATGTTATGAAATTAAAAATCAATCACAAGAAAAAAACTGAAAAGCACTCAAATACATGGAGCCTAAATAGCATGTTATTAAGCAATAAATGGATTAACAAGAAGATCAAGAAAGAAATAAAAAATACCTGAAGAAGAATGAAAATGAAGATATACCCAAAATGTGTGGGACATAGCAAAAGCAGTCATGAGAGGGAAATTCATAGCATTACAGGTCTACCTCAAGAAAGAAAAATAACAACAACAACAAAAAAACATACAAAACAACAGTGTAACACTACGCCCAAGGAACTAGAAAAAGAATAGCAAACAAAGCCCAGAGTAAATAGAAGGAAAGGAATAAAAAAGGTCAGAATGAAAATAAAGGTCACAGAGACTTAAAAACTACAAAAGATCAGTAAAACTAGGCACTGGTTCTTTCAAAAGAGAAAAAGATTGAAAAATGTTTATCTGGCTATAGGGAACCTATCCACATGGAATGGCAAATGTAGCCCAGCCCTATCGGAAAACTGATAGGTGTGAGTCTGCGCACAGGAGCAAAACCCATGGATCAGCTTTCTGGTAGAAAACAGGCCTGCATTATACCTAGGCTGCTTTGAGACTTGCTTTTGCTAAAACTTCCTCAGCCTGAGTTGAAGCAGCAAATGCTTACTGCACATCCTTAAAGTAACTTCCTAAAGTCTGTACTAATTCTCCCAAGGATACAGTGTAACCAGACCAATCACTCTTATCGTTCCCTTGCATTTGCAACATTTTTCCTTGTTAATCTGTAAGAAATAATCAGTAACATCCTTTCCTTTGTTATCTGTAAAAAGTAATCACCTAAAGCAAACCCAAGCATAATGAATGAGAACCTTCTTTGACGTATGCTATTAGAAAGTCAATAAAAGCCTTTCAAAGCAAGGGTCAAGGTACTCTCTCTCTCAGAGACTGGCCATGCTGTCCCTTTTTCTCCACAGGACCTCTGTAGCCTGTGTTAATTTGTTCATTGCATCCACAACATATGGACTCTACAGGACAGAGTCTGCATCATCTAGACACATTAAGAACAAAAGAGAAAGGACATAAATAAATAAAATCAGAAATAAAAGAGGTGAAGTTGCAACTGAACCACAGAAATACAAAAAGTTGTAAGAAAATACTATGAACAACTTGTGCCAACAAATTGGAAAAACTGGGCAAATAAATAAATTAATAGAAATATAAAATCTTCCAAAACTGAATCAAGATGAATCAGAAAATCTGAATAAACCAATGACAACTAATGAAATCAAAACATTGATCAAAAGCCTCCCAACAAAAAAAGTCCATGATCAGAGATGGCTTCACAGACAAATTTTAAAAAACATTCAAAGAAGAACTAACATCTTTCTCAAACTTTTCCAAAGAATCCAAGAGGAGGAAACACTCCTAATCTCATTTTATGAAACCAGTGTTATCCATATTCTAAAAAAAGATAAATACACCACAAAGAAAAAAATTGTATGCCAATATTTCTGATGAATATAGATACTAAAACTTTAAACAAAATATTAGCAAACTGGATCCAGTAACACATTGAAAAATTATACATCATGTTCAAATGGGATTTATTCTGAGGATGCAAGGGTGGTAAAATATATGAAAATCAATAAATGTGATACACCACATAAACAATATGAGAGATAAAAATCACATCACCATATCAACAGATGCGGAAAAAGCAATTGTTAAAAATCTAGAACTCATTTATGATAAAAATTCTCAACAAAGTGAAAATAAAGAGATCATACCTCAACATAACAAAGACCACATATGACAAAACCACAGACAAAATCATACTCAATGGGCAAAAGATTTAAAGCATTTTCCAGACTTCCAGCCAAGATGGAGGCATCGGTGGACACACTGTGCCTCTTCTCACAACCAAAATTAAGGACAACAAATTTTTAGAAACAAGAAAACAACCAGAACTAATAGAAAATTGAACCAGACAGAAGTCCAACAACCATTCATTCAGACCAGTAAGAGGGGCAGAGTCGAGGCAGAAAAAAGTGGAGGTGTGGACCTGGGAATGCAGGCAGCAGTGGCTGGCGGTTCCCAAGCATGCAGGTGGCTGGCAAACCCCAGGCCCACAGACGGTGGCTGGCGGACCCCGGGCATGGGGTGGCAACTATGCAGACCCAATGAGGCTGCACAGACTGCTGGCTGAGCAGGTGGTCTCACATTCTGACGCTCGCAGATAATCCAGGCGAAGGGGAAGCAGTGGAGGGGACTGGAATCCAGGAGACAACAGAGCAGGCGCCATTGTTCTCTCTCAGACCCCACCCCTACATACAGCATCCCCACCCAGCGACTGGGCTGCCTCACCCTGGGGAACACCTAAGACTCCACCCCTCACTACTCAACAGCTGCGACCAGAACAAAAACAAAACAAAACAAACAACAACAACCAAAAAAAAAAAAAAAAACACCAAAAATGGCTCAAACTGGAGAAAAATGAAATCCCCGGAGCCAATTCCTCTAAGCGAGGAAGAGCTAGCCAACCTATCAGATGCACAGTTCAAAGCCCTGGTGATCAGGATGCTCACAGAATTCGTTGATTTTGCTCACAAATTAGATGAAAAAAATGCAGGCTACAATACATGAGATGAAGGAAGACGCATGGGGAACCAGTAGAGATAGGAGAAAAACTGGGACTCAAATCAATGGAGTGGACCAGAAGGAAGGAAGAAACAACCAAACAGAAAAGAAGGAAGAAACAGGAATTCAAAAATAAGAGGAGAGGCTTAGGAACCTCCGGGACATCTTTAAACATCCCAACTTCCGAATTATAGGGGTACCAGAAGGGAAAGAAGAAGAACAAGTGGAAAAGTTATTTGAACAAATAATAAAGGAGAACTTCCCCAATCTAGCAAAGGAAATAGACTACCAGCAAGTCCAGGAAGCTCAGAGAGTCCCAAAGAAGTTGAACCCAAGGAGGAACATGCCAAGGCACATCATAATCACATCACCCAAGATGAAAATGAAGGAGAGAATCCTAGAAGTAGCAAGGGATAAGGGACAGTGACCTACAAAGGAGTTCCCATCAGACTGTCAGCTGATTTCTCAAAAGAGACCTTACAGGCAAGAAAGGGCTGGAAAGAAATATTTGAAGTCTTGAAAGGCAGGGATCTACATCCAAAATTGCTCTATCCAGCAAAACTGTCATTTAGAATGGAAGGGAAGATAAAGTGCTTCTCAGATAAGGTCAAGTTCAAGGAGTTCATCATCACCAAGCCCTTATTATATGAAATGTTAAAGGGACTCATCTAAGAAAAAGAAGATAAAAAATATGACAGTGAAAAGACAGCAAACTCACAGCTATTAACAACCACACATAAAACAAAAGCAAACAACTAGAACAGGAACAGAACCACAGAAATGGAGATCATCTGGAGGGTTAGCAACAGAGGAGTGGGAGGAGGAGAGAGGGGAAAAAGGTACAGAGAGTAAGTAGTATAGATGGTGGGTAGAAAATAGACAGGGGGAGGGCAAGAATAGTGTGGAAAATGTGGAAGCTAAGGAACTTATGACCCATGGACATGAACTAAAGGGGGGGAATGTGGGTGGGAGGAAGTGTGCAGGGTGGAGGGGAATGATGAGGGAGAAATGGGACAATTGTAATAGCATAATCAATAAAGTATGTTAAAAAAGAATTAAAAAAAACTTAAAGCATTTTCCCCAAGATTGGGAACAGGATAGAAATGCCTGCTTTCACCACTCTTATTAACATAATACTGTAAGTTCTAGCCACAACAATTAGACAAGGAGGAGAAATAAAAGTTATCCTAACTGGACAAAAAGGAAGTAAAACTGGCATTATTTACAAATGACAAGATACTGTAGATAGAAAATCCTACAGATTGCACCAAAAAACCTACTAGAACTAATAAATTTGGTAATGTAACAGAATACAAAATAAATATCTAGAAAACAGTGACATTTTATATACCAATAGTGTACTGTCAGAAAAGGAACTTAATAAAACAACCCCATGCACTATTGCAGCAAAAATTAAGGTACCTAAAAGTAAGTTTAACTAAGGAGGTAAAAGACCTGTACACAGAAAATTATAGGAAACCAAAAAAGAAACTGAGGAAGACACAAATAAGTGAAGTGCATACTGTGTTCATGGATAGAAAGAATTAACATAATTAAAATGACCATAGTACCCAAAGCAATCTATAGACTCAACATGATTCCTATTATCATGGATCTACAAATATTCCAAAAATTTATAGGAAACCAAAAAAGACTGAATAGCTTTAGTAATCTTAAGAAAAACAAAGGTTGAAGGATTATACTACCTGATATCAAAATATAATGCAAGGTCACTGTAATCAAATCAGCCTGTTCCTGGCATAGGTACAGGTATGTCAGGATCAGAACTGAGAACCCAGAAATAAACCCACACCTTTATAGCTAATTAATATTTGACCAAGGAGGCAAGAATATAAAATGGGGTAAGAACGGTCTCTTCAATAAATTATGTTGGGCCCTGGCCAGTGTAGCTCAGTGGATTGAGTACCGGCTGTGAACCAAAGAGTCACAGGTTCAATACCCAGTCAGAGCACATGCCTGGGTTGCAGGCCAGGTCCCCGATGGGATCACATGAGAGGCAACCACATGTTGATGTTTCTCTCCCTCTCTTTCTCCCTCCCTTCCCCTCTCTTTAAATAAATAAATAACATCTAAAAAAATGTGTGGGGAAATTTGAAAAAGTAATGGAAAATAACAAATAGAACCAGAAGATGGTGGCAAGGTAGGAGAGACCAGATTCCACTTCCCTTTACCTAGGAGAAAAACCTAGCCGATCTATGGAGGAACAGAGCAAACAGCCAACAATACCCTAGCATATATGAAAATAAGAGACCAAAAATTGTAGCAGACCCTGAAAAACCAGACAGTAAGGAGAATGCTTCAGGACAATAAGGTCCCAGGGACCAGCGCTGGGACCAGGGTGGCTGCAGCCCCAGGCCAGGCAACCACCACCAGGTCTGCCACAGGGTCCTTGGGAGAGAGCCAGGGTAACTGCTCCCTCCCCAGCCAAACAAGGTTTGAGCATCACTGGGAGAGATCTGGCTGCTTGAAGTCTAAGAGAGGGGAATAAGGACTAAGTGGCAAACAAATGCACAGGGGCTGTGAGCACCCATGGAGTCTGTGGACACTAGCTAGGAAGATTTGAGAGTCGCAGACCCCATAGTCACTCGCCTGGCTGGAGAATAGGGCTGTTCGAGAGGCCAGGCCACTGTACAGAGCAGCAGACTTGAGTAGGAGGAATTTCTCAAAAAAAAAAAAAAAAAGTGAGAAGAAAGACACTGTTTGTGGAATTCTGCAGCAGCCACTCCAGCTACCTCCCCACACAGCCAGACAGCAATCCCGAGGTTGTTCGGAAGGCCTTGCATATCCCCATAGCACTGGGGAGGGTATGTGCCCAAATCCTTGGGACTAAGGCAGTCTGGCTGAGTGTGCATGTGCACCTGCACCAAAGCCCACAGGGGTAACCGTGGGGAAAGAGCACTCTTAGGAAGACCTGGATCCCACACCCAAGGCACCAGGGAGAGGCCCCTGGCTAGCTCTGGGGAGAGTGCCCAAAGCTGACTGAGTGGAGATCCAGAAGGGAGAAAAGCCATACCAAATGCCCCTCAGCCTGCTGCAGCCAGCAGGACTAGAAAAACCAGTTTGGCCAGTTGGAAACCAACAAGAGGCCCCCTTTTTGTTAAGTATTTTTTATTTGTCTAATTTTTATTATTTTTTTATCTTTCAATTCCTTTTCCCTCTTTCCTTCTTTCTTGTTTTATTCCTTCTTCCTTGTTTTATTCCTTCTTCATTGCTTTCCAATTTTATCTCCTCTTCCTTCCTTCTTCTGCTTTTTCTTATTTTTTAAATACCTACAAGTGAGACAAAAAACCTGGAACTGTGAAAAGACCAGAGTTGGAATGAAAGAGAGGGCATCCCAACAGCTGAGACAGTGAGAGAAATTTCATTTTGCTATTATGGAGAACCTGAAGGTTATTGCATATTTGTATTATTATTTTTTCCATTATTCTTACATCTTTTACTTTAATAGTATTTTTGCATTCCTCTTCTTTCTCTATACTCTTCTCTGCTTGGCTGGTTATACTGTATCATTTGACAACAGGTTTCCCCTGTTCTTTCTTTCATAGTGTACTGCTAATTTACTATCCTTCACTTCACTTGTGTTCCATTAGCATACTACTCAAGGTTCTATACTCCCTATTCTTGTTATCCAGATCACAAAGATTCTGTCATATGATTGTTGCTCTAATATTATTGTAAATAATAGCTGTTCCATACAATTATAAATACTTCACCACATCCCTCCCAGATCTTAGCCCAATTCGGTTTCATGAACTCTATTACTACAGTAATAGAGTAGTGGTTAACTCTATTCTCTCAAACACTATACCTACTTACTATCCTTTATTCTCACCTTACCTCATTTCTAACCTCCCACAACCTCACTGCTTTCTAGATCCAAATAATAATCCTTCCCTCCCCAACAAGAGTCTTATCATCTTTCCATCCTTTCAAAAAAGTGGCTAGTTGGGTGGAATATCATGGTTAACACTATAAATAGTCAAAGGATCTCCTATCTCTTCTCTACTGACTTCTATGTAAATACCATAGAATACTCTCTTGCCATCTTGAACCATTTTACCTTCCCTCTGCAATTGATTACAAAAAAGAGAAAAGGGAAATGATGAACACCAGGATACCCACTGAAAGAGGAAACCCAACAACAAAGGAACCACCAACAGATAACAACAGAAGAAGGTAAAGGAGGGAGTGGACACCACACAAATCTAAATTCAGGACCTATCTGTAAATACAACTAAATAGTGGAGAAACTACCCAGTACAAACAATGGAACAAGAGTAAGAGAGATTCATCAATGCCTTGTACACACAGAAGAACCAGCTTCAAAACAATCTGCTCTCACCAGCACAACAAAATACAAGAGGTGGTGGACAGAGTGACCCTCATTTAACCAGCTGGTAGGAAGGGCCCACCAAAGAAAGACCCAACAAAAATCAAAACCAAAAGACAAAAACAGAGCCAACATAAATGACACTCCAAGACCAGTGCACTCAAGAGACCAAGGAGACAGTACCACTGAATCTCACAGGTCTTCTACCACAGAAGTTCACACCATAAACCCAGGGAGCCAGAACACATCAATTTAAGAAGCTGAGGCTAACAAGAAGAGTCTTACACACAATGGGAAGACAGAGAAACAATCCCCAAATGAAAGGAAAGGAGGAAGCCTAAGAAAGAATGCTAAATGAAACAGAGGCAACTCAACTATCAGATATTCAGTTCAAAGCAATGGTTATCAGGAAGCTCAATCAGCTCACTGAGCTCAGAAATTACAGGGAAACTATAACGAACTCACTGCAAACTATATCAACATGAAAAAGGAAATAGAAACTATCAACAAGGGCCAAGAGGAAATGAAGAATACAAGTTCTGAACTCAAGAACACAGTAGAAGGAATCAAAAGCAGAATTGATGAAGCAGAAGATTGGATCAGTGAGCTGGAGAACAAAGTAGAAAAAAACACCCAGAAAGAGCAAGAAAAGGAAAAGAGGCTCAAAAACAATGAAGAATTAAGAGAAATGCAAGACAATATGAAACATAATAATGTCCGTATAATAGGGATACCAGAAGAAGAAGAAGAGCAAGGGATAGAAAACCTACTTGAAAAAGTAATGATGGAAAACTTCCCTAATTTGATGAGAGAAAAAGTCACACAACTCCAGGAAAAAACAGACAGTCCCAATCAAGAGGAACTAAAAGAGACCCACTTCAAGACACATCATAATTAAAATGGCAAAACTCCAAGACAAAGAGAGAATCTTAAAGGCATCAAGGGAGAAATAGGAAGTAATATACAAGGGAGCCCCAATATGGTTAGCAGTTGACTTCTCAATGGAAAGGCTCCAAGCCAGAAGAGAATGCCAAAAAATATTCCAAGTAATGAGAACAGTAAAGTAGTAACCAAGTCTACTTTACCAGCAAGGCTCTCAATCAAGATAGAAGGCCAATTAAGGAGCTTCCCAGACAAAAGAAGTCTAAAAGAATATCTCCACCAAATCAGCTCTGCAAGAGATGCTAAAGGGACTGCTTTAAGGAAAGGAAGGAAAAGACAGAGAGAAAAAGGAACACAGGTACAAAAATGGCAATGAATAAGCACCTATCAACAATAATCTTAAACATAAATGAATTAAAAGCTCTAATCAAAAGACATAGAATAGCTGAATGGATAAGAAACCATGACCCACATATATACTGCCTATAAGAGACACACCTCAGGACAAAAGACCTACACAGACTCAAAGTGAAGGGCTAGAAACAAATTATCCAAGAAAATGGACAGGAAAGAAAAGGCGGGGTACCAATACTCATATCAGATAGAATAGACTTTTAAAAAAATGGCCATAAACAGAGACCCAGAAAGTCACTTCACAATACTCAAGGAAAGAATCCATCAAGAAGACAGAAACCTTGTAAATATATATGCACCCAATATAGGAGCATCCGAGGACATAAAAAAATCTTAGAGGACTTCAAGAAAGATATTGACAGCAACACAATTATAGTAGGGGATTTTTAACATCCCACTGTCAAAAATGGACAGATCTTCCAAACAAAATATCAACAAAGGTATGGTGGCATTGAACAATGCCCTAGATGAAATGGATTAAACTGATATATCAGAACCCTTCACCCCAACGAAGCTAAATACATATTCTTTTCAAATGCACACAGAACATTTTTAAAGATATACCACATGATAGGACACAAAAAAAGGCTCGACAAACTCAAGAAAATTGAAATCATATCAAGCATTTTCTGGGACCACAATGGACTGAAACTAGAAATCAACCCCAAGGGGAAAAAAACCCAAAACCCTCAAAATCATGGAGATCAAATACCATGCTATTAAACAATGAATGGGTCAAGAATGAAATTAGGGAGGAAATCAAAAAGTTCCTCGAAACAAATGAAAATGACCTCACAACAACCCAGAACTTTAGGGAAACAGTGAAGGTAGTCCTAAGAGGGAAGTTCATAGAAATATACACCTACATAAACATTAAAGAAACATTTGAAACAAACAACCTAACCCTATGCCTACAAGAACTCAAGGAACAACAAAGACAGCCCAGAGCAAGTGGAAGGAAGGAAATAACCAAGATCGGAGCAGGATTAAATGACATAGAGACTAGAAGCACAATTCTAAGGATCAATGAATCCAGGAACTGGTTCTTTGAAAATGTAAACAAAATAGACAAGCCTTTAAGCAGGCTCATCAAGAAAAAAAAGAGAGGACCCAAATAAACACAATCAGAAATGAAAGAGGAGAGATTGCAACTGACACCACAGAAATAAAAAGGATTGTAAGAAATTACTATGAAGAACTACATTCCATGAAATTTGAAAACCTAGGTGGACAAATTCCTAGAAAAATATACTTTTCCAAAACTGAATGCAGAAGAAGCAGAAAGCCTGAACAGACCAATAACAGCTGATGAAATTGAAGCAGTCATCAAAAAACTCCTGACACACAAAAGCCTGGGACCACATGGATTCACAAGAGAGTTCTATAAAGCACTTAAGGAAGAGCTAACCCCTATCCTTCACAGACTATTCCAAAAAATCCAAAATGATGGAAGACTCCCAAATTCTTTTTATGAAGCCAGCATCAGCCTAATCTCAAACCCAGATAAAGACACAACAAAGAAAGAAAACTTCAGGTCAATATCACTCATGAACATAGACACTAAAATCCTCAACAAAATATTGGCAAACCACATCCAACAATACATTAAAAAGATCATACACCATGACCAAGTGGGATTCATCCCAGGGATGCAAGGATGATTCAATATTTGCAAATCAGTAAATGTAATACATCACATAAACAAAAGCAAAGACAAAAATCACATGATTATATCAATAGATGTGGAAAAGCCATTTGATAAAAGACAGCACACATTTATGATAAAAACACTCAGCAAAGTGGGAATAGAGGGAGCATTTCTCAACATAACAAAGGCCATATATGAGAGACCTACAGCCAACATCATACTCAATGGACAAAACCAAAATCTTTTCCACTAAGATCAGGAACAAGACAAGCTTGTCCACTCTCACCACTTCTATTCAGCATAGTATTGGAAGTTTTAGCCACAGCAATCAGACAATAAAAGGGAATAAAAGGAGAAAGGAGGGAACAAAACCGTCACTGTTTGCTGATGACATGATAGTGTACGTAGAATATCCTATGGACTAGGCCGAAAAACTGCTTGACCTAATGACTGAATTTGGCCAAACAGCTGGATACAAAGTCAATATTCAGAAATCAAAGGCATTTTTGTATACTAACAATGAAATGGTAGAAGCAGAAATCAAGAAAAAAATCCCATTCAAAATAGCAAAAAGAAAAATAAAATACCTAGGAACAAACCTAACCAAGGAGGTAAAAGACCTGTATTCAGAAAACTACACAACACTAAAGAAAGAGACCAAGGAAGACACAAACAAATGGAAACATATAATGTGTTCATGGATCAGAATTATCATCATCAAAATGTGCACACTACCCAAAGCAATTTACTGATTCAATGCAATACCTATTAAAGTACCAATGGCATATTTCACAGACATAGAAGAAGCACTTCAAAAATTTATATGGAACCATAAACAACACGGAATAGCTGCAGAAATTTTGAGAAAGAAGAGCAAATTTGGAGGTGTGGCAGACCCTTCTGCGTGGCATGGGCCCAGCTCCTACTCGGAGATGCACAGGACCCACATCCGCAGATAGGTTCTCTCGTGGGTAATCAGATTTGCAATATACCTAAGCTGCTTTTTGCTGAAAACTCCCTCACCTTGCAAATGCTTGTAACTTCCTAAAATCTACATTAAACCTTGCACGGACCAGTGTAACCGGCTCAACCACATTTGCCTTTTCATTTGCTAATATCCTTCTTCTGTGATGTGATTAGGGGTATTGGCTCCTTGCCTTGTAACTGAGGATAGTGAGTGAGGACCATTTTGTAATGTTAGGAGATATAGAATAAAGGCCTGTCATGGCAAAGGCCGCAGCTTTTGCTCCCCTTGTGAGAAAAGTCATGCTGTCATCCTTTTTCCTCCACCAGACTCGGTAATCCATGTGTATGTTTTATTTCATCCATTATGACACAGACACTGCTAGCCAGTGTCTGCATCAAGGAGGGATCACAATATTGATATCAAACTGTATTACAAGGCCACTGTAATCAAAACAGCCTGGTACTGGCATAAAAAACAGGCACGTGGACCAATAGAATAGAAATAGAATAGAATAGAGAGCCCAGAAACAAACCCAAGTCTCTATGGTCAATTAATATTTGATAAAGGGGGCAGCAACATAAAATGAAGAAAAAAAATAGCCTCTTCAACAAGTGGTGTTGGGAGAACTGGACGGCTAGGTGAAAAAAAATGAAACTTGAGCAGCAACTTACACCATACACAAAAAAAAATTCAAGGTGTATAAAAGATTTAAATATAAACCATGACACCATTAAAGTCCTAGAGAAGAACATAGGCAGGAAAATCTCAGATATTTCATGCAGCATTTTTACTGATATGTCGCCTACAGCAAGAGACATAAAGGAAAGAATAAACAAATGGGATCTCATCAAAATTAAAAGCTTCTGCATGGCTAAAGACAGCAGTATTAAAATAAAAAGAGAACCAACCATATGTGAAAACATGTTTGCCAATGATACCTCAGGCAAGGGTTTAATCTCCAAAATATATAAAGAACTTACACAACTCCACTCTAAGACAAGCAACCCAATTAAAAAATGAGCAAAGGACTTGGGCAGACACTTCTCCAAGGAGGACATACAGAGGATCCAGAGACACAAGAAAAGATGCTTGATATTGCTAGCTATCAGAGAGATGCAAATGAAAACCACAATGAGATACCACTTGACACCAGTCAGAATGGCCCTCATAAACAAAGCAACGAACAGCAAGTACAAGTGTTGGAGAGGTTGTGGAGAAAAGGGAACCCTAGTGCATTGTTAGTGGGAGTGCAGACTGGTACAACCACCCTGGAAAACAGTATGGAATTTTCTAAAAAAAACTAAAAATGGATCTACCTTTTGACCTAGCAATTCCACTGCTAGGACTATATCCTAAGAACTCTGAAACACCAATCCAAAAGAACCTATGCACCCTATTTTATAGCAGCACAATTTACAATAGCCAAGTGTTCGAAGCAACCTAGATGCCCATCAGTAAATGAATGGATCAAAAAACTGTGGTACATTTACACAATGGAATTCTATGCAGCAGAAAGAAAGGAGCTCCTATCCTTTACAACAGCATGGATGGAACTGGAGAGCATCATGCTAAGCAAAATAAGCCAGGCAGTGAAAGACAAATACCATATGATCTCACCTTTAACAGGAACCTAATCAACAAAACAAACAAACAAGCAAAATATAACTAAAGACATTGAAGTTGAGAACAGGCTGACAGTGACCAGAGGGGAGAGGGGAGGGAATTTCAGGGGAAAAGGGAAAGGGTTTACAGGAACAAGTATAAAGGACACATGGACAAAAACTAGGTGGAGTGGAAATGGGAGTTAGGTGGGGAGGGCTGGGGTGGTGGGTTTGGGTGAGAATAAAAGACTGAAAACTGTACAAGATCAACAATTAAAATCAAAATTAAAAAAATAAAACCCTTTATTATGTACCCTTTAAAAAAATTTTTTTAACAATCTAATAAATAAATAAATAAATAAATAAATAAATAAAACCAGACCACCAACTTATACCATACACTTTTAAATGTCTAATGTAAAAGTGTTACATTTACTTTTACATTTAAAGGTTTTTTTAAATATCACACAATCTTAAGTGGTTCATATTAAGTCTTTGTGTTTGGTAGTAGAAGACTCAATTTTTTTTTGTCAATTTTTGTCATGGCTATTTCAGGATCCTTCTGCAGGATTCCATAAACTTCTGAAACTTCTTATTATTTTCCACAAAATAAATAAGGGAAACTGCTGGAATTTAGACTGATAGTCTACTGAATCTATAGAATAATTTAGGGATCACTAATATCTTTAAAATAATTAAAATGTAAGCCTTGGACATGGCATTAGCATTCTATTAAATTAAACTTCACAAAATAAATTTATTAAATTTACTTTTAAAAATTGGATTTTATGCTTTTGCAAAGTATACCTTTAAAACATTATTTCTCCATTTTTAAAGTCTATTTTATTAACTATGTTATTACAATTGTCCCATTTTTTTCTCTCATTTCTCCCCCTCCACATTGCAACCCCCTCAAACCAGCATTCCCCATCCTTAGTTCATGTCCACGGGTCACACATGTAAGTTCTTTGGTTTCTCCATTTCTTATGCTATTCTTAACCTCCCCCTCTTGATTTTTTTACCTACCAATTATGCTTCTTATTCCCTGTACCTTTTCTCCCATTCTCTCATCTCCTGCTTCCCGCTGATAACCTTCCATATGATCTCCATTTCTGTGGTTCTGTTCCTGTTCTAGTTGTTGGCTTAGTTTGCTTTTGTGTTTTAGGTTCAGTCATTCATAGTTGTGAACTTGTTGTCATTTTACTGTTTATAGTTTTGATCTTCTATTTCTTAAATAAGTCCCTTTAACATTTCATAGCATAAGGGCTTGGTGATGATGAACTCCTTGAACTTGACCTTATGTGGGAAGCACTTTATCTACCCTTCCATTCTAAATGAAAGCTTTGCTTGACAGAGCAATCTTGAATGTAGGTCCTTGATTTTCATGACTTGGAATACTTCTTTCCAGCCCCTTCTTGCCTGTAAAGGTCTCTTTTGAGAAATCAGCTGAGAGTGTTATGGTCACTCCTTTGTAGGTAACTGTCTCCTTTTCTCTTGCTGCTTTTAAAATTCCCTCCTCTGGGGTGGTGGACTGGGGTGGGGTAAAAGACAGAAAACTGTACAATATCAACAATTAAAAAATACTGATTAAAAATAAAATTAAAAAAAAAGAAAGAAACAAAGGGGGGGAAAAAAGATTCCCTCCTCTTTAATCTTGGCTAATGTGATTATGATGTGCCTTGCTGTGTTCCTCTTTGGGTCAAAATTCTTTGGGATTCTCTGAGCTTCCTGGACTTCCTCAAAGTCTATTTCCTTTGCTGGATTGGGGAAATACTCAATTATTTTTTTTCAAATAAGTTTTCGATTTCTTGCTGTTCCTCTTCTCCTTCTGGCACTTGTACAATTTGGATGTTGGAACATTTTAAGTTGTTCCGGAGGTTTCTAAACCTCCCCTCAGTTTTTGAATTCTTGTTTATTCGTTCTGTTCTGGTTGAATGTTTATTTCTTCCTTCCATTCCAAATTGTTGATATCAGTCCTATATTCCTTCCCTTCACTGTTGCTTCCCTGTGTATTTCTGTTTATTTCTCTTCTCATAGCCTTCACTTACACTTCTATTTTATGTCTGTATTCAATCATTCCTGCTAACATCCTGATTACCAGTGTTTGGAACTCTGCATTTGATAGGTTGTCTATCTCCTCGTCGGTTAGTCCTTTTTTTTTTGAAATTTTGATCTGTTCTTTTATTTGGGCTGTATTTCTTTGTCTTGGCATACCTGTTACATTGTAAGGGATAGAGTCTAAAGCATTCTCCAGGGCAGGACAACCCACATTGCTGCATTGTGGCTTTGTATCTGGGATAGGGGTCAGAGAGGGAACAGTGCTGCTTGCTCAGCCTTCACCACACTTTCAGTCACTTCCCCTACTACCCAAAGAACATGGGACCCTTCTGGTGCTGATTGCCGGGTGTGTGAGTTTGTGTGTGTTATAGAACCCTATGGGTCTCTCCAACAAACTCTCCTGTGAGGCTGGGAGTTGCTCCCACTGCTGCAACCCCCACAGATTTGTACAGCCAGAGATTTTGAGGCTTTAGTTTTCTGCACTGGAACCCTGGGTTGCATGGTCTGTCTCACTCACCAGTTGTTCCTCCTGGATTATCCACAAGTGAATATGGGACCACCCAGTTTTCAGCCACTGCAACACCCACCCAGTCTGCTACCTAGCCTTGCATCCTCTCCATCCCAACTTCCAGTCTCACAGGAGTTACTACCAGTCTGGATGGATGTTTCTTCTTTACCTTCTTAGTTGTTGGATTTCCATCTAGTAATTCATCTAGTTTTTTGTTTTTCAATTTGTTGTTGGCCTTCTTTTGGTTGTGCAAGGAAACAGCATATTTACATATGCCTCCATGTTGGCCAGAAGTCTCCTTTTTTTAATGAGTAGAAAAATACAACTCACTTTTATATTGACACTGTATAAACAAATCTTACAAAATATAATTGTTCTAATAAGTAGGCAAAGGATTATTGTGAATTTTCTATCAATTAAATATTAGTGAAAGATAAAATTCTCATAAAAGGAAGGATTTTCATAAAATCAGTTGACAAAAAGGAAGGATTCTCATAAAAGTATGGAAGGTATTCTTATAAAATCAGTTGACAGATACAAAATTTATGAGAAAATCTATTTCTTCTGAACCCATTCAACATTATGAATAGTGTAGTTGTCTCACAGTAAAACATTTACAGGTATTATTTAGCTACATTATGCTTATTTAACTATTTATGTATTATATACATTCTTTGTTTTTTGTTGTTGTTCAAGTAGTCTCCATTTTCCCACCATGACTCCTCCCCTCCCCACTCACCTCCACCCCCCACCCTCAATCCTAATGCTCATTGGCTTTGTACATGCATCCTTTATTCATGTTCCCTGATGATCCTTTCCTTCTTTCATGCATTTTCCCCTCCACCCACCCCTCTGCTTACTGTTAGTGTGTTATTTCAATTTCTCTAGTCATATTTTGCTTGCTTCTTTGTTTTGTTTACTAGGTTCCACTTATTGGTGAGATTATATGGTATTTTTTCCCTTACTATCTGGCTTCTTTCACTCAGCGTAATGATTTCCAGTTCCACCCATGCTCTTGCAAAAGTGTGGAACCCCTTCTTCCTTTCTGCTGCATAGTATTCCATTGTGTAAATGTAGCACAGTTTTTTAATCCATTCATTAACTAATGGGCATTTTGATTACTTCCAGCACTGGGAGTAATCAAAGTACTTTGATCAAGTACTTTGATCAAGTAATCAAAGTACCAATATTGTAAATTGTGCTGCCATGAACATTGGGGTGCATAGGTTCTTTTGCATAGACGTTTCAGGATTCTTAGGATATATTCCAAGCAGTGTAATTTCAGGGTCAAAAGGCAGTTTCATTTTTAGTGTTTTGAGGAAATTCCATATTGTTTGCCATAGTGGCTGCACCATTCTGCATTCCCACAACAAAGTACTAGGGTACCCTTTTCTCCACAACCTTGCCAGCTCTTACTGTCTATAGATTTTTTTATTATGGCTATCCTGACCAGCTGGAGTGGAATTCCATTATGATATTAATTTGCATCTCTCTAATGGCTACAGATGCTGAGCATCCTTTCATATGTCTCTGTACCAACCCTCTGTATGTCCTCCATGAAGAAGTGTCTGTTCAGATCCTCTGCCCATTTTTAATAGGATTATTTGTCTTCCTGGTATGGAGTCCTGTGAGTTCTTTGTATATTTTAGAGATCAAACTATTGTCAGAGGTATTGTTTCCAAATACACTTTCCAATATACTTTCTAATATGGTTGTTTCCCTTTTCAGTTTGCTGATGTTTTCTTTAGCCATGCAGAAACTGTTTATTTCAATGAAGTCCCTCCCATTTGTTTATTCTTTCCTTTATGTTTCTTGCCCAAGGGGACATGGCAGTTAAAATATTGCTGTGTCGTGGCCAAAGAAAACAGTACTAAAATAAAAAAAGAACAGACTGTGTGGGGAAACATATTTACCAATGATACCTCAGACAAGGGTTTAATCTCCAGAATATAAAAAGAACTTACATGACTCCACTCTAAGAAGACAAGCAACCCAATTAAAAAATGGGCAAAGGACTTGGGCAGACACTTCTCCAAGGAGGACATACAGAGGATCTAGAGACACATGAAAAGATGCTCAATATCACTAGCTATCAGAGAGATGCAAATTGAAACCACAATGAGATACCACTTGACACCAGTCAGAATGGCCCTCATAAACAAAGCAACAAACAGCAAGTGTTGGAGAGGTTATGGAGAAAAGGGGACCCTAGTGCACTCTTGGTGGGAGTGCAGACTGGTACAACCACTATGGAAAACAGTATGGAATTTTCTCAGAAATCTGAAAATGGATCTACCCTTTGACCCAGCAATTCCACTGCTTGGATTATAGCCTAAGAACCCTGAAACACCAATCCAAAAGAACCTATGGACCCCAATGTTCATAGCAGCACAATTTACAATAGCCAAGTGTTGGAAGCAACCTAGATGCCCATCAGTAAATGAATGGATCAAGAAACTATGGTACATTTACACAATGGAATTCTATGCAGCAGAGAGAAAGAAGGAGCTCCTACCCTTTGCAACAGCATGGATGGAGCTGCAGAACATCATGCTAAGTGAAATAAGCCAGGCAGTGAAAGACAAATACCATATGATCTCACCTTTAACGGGAACCTAATCAACAAAACAAACAAACAAGCATAATATAACCAAAGACATTGAAATTGAGAACAGGCTGACAGTGACCAGAGGGGAGAGGGAAGGGAATCTCAGGGGAAAAGGGGAATGGTTTACAGGAACAGGTATAAAGGACACATGGACAAAAACTATGGGGGGTGGAAATGGGAGGGAGGTGGGGAGGGTTGGGGTGGTGGGCTGGGGTGGGAGTAAAAGATGGAAAACTGTACAAGATCAACAATTAAAATAAAATGTATCTATATCTATATCTATATCTATATCTATATCTATATCTATATCTAATCTATCTATTTGTGTGGAATATTTGAGATCTCCCCACCTATGGCTTCCTCTAGGACTTTTATGGTGTCACAACTTATATTTAAGTCTTTTATCCATCCTGAGTTTATTTTTGTGTATCGTGTAAGTTGGTGATCGAGTTTCATTTTTTTGCATGTAGTTCTTCAGATCTCCCAACATCACTTGCCGAAGAGGCTATTTTTACATTATTATATGCTTCTTGCCACTGTGTTGAAAATTAATTGACCATAGAGACATGGATTTATTTCTGGCCTCTCCACTCTCTTCCATTGATCTATGTTTCTCTTCTTATGCTAGTACCAGACTGTTTTGAGTGCAGTAGCATTAAAATATAGTTTGATATCAGGTATTATGAATGCTCCCATTTTGTTCTTTTTCAAAATTGCTGCAGCTATTCAGAATCTTTTATGGTTCCATATAAATTTTTGAAATATTTGATCTGTACCTGTGATATTGGTATTTTAATAGGGATTTCATTGACTCTATAAATTACATTGGATAATATGGACATTTTGATGATGTAAATTCTTCCAATCTATGAACACAGTATTTGCTTCCATTGATTTACGTCTTCTTTAACTTCTTTCTTCAGTGTTGTATAGATATTTTAGTACAAGTCTTATACCTCTATGGTTTGGTTTATTTCTAGGTATTTTATTTTTCTTGTTGCTATATCAAGTGGGATTTTTTTCCTGATTTCTGTTTCTGATATTTTATTGTTGGTGTACAAAAATACCTTTGATTTCTGAATATTGACTTTTACACTGCTGTGTTGCCAAATTCACCTCTTAGGTCGAGTGGTTTTTTGGTGGAGTCTATAGGATTTTACATATACACTGTCATGATATCTGAGAACAATGACAATTTTTCTTCCTTATTTCCAATTTCAATGCCTTTTATTTCATTTTCTTTTCTGATTGCTGTAGCTAGGACTTCCAATACTATGTTAAACAGCAGTGGTGAAAACACACATCCTTGTATTGTTCCTGATATTAGTGGGAAAGCTATAAGTTTTTGCCCTTTGAGTATGATGTTGGCTCTAGATCTCTCATACATGGCCTTTATTATGTTGAGGAATGTTTCATCTGTTCCTACTTTTCTAAGAGTTTTTATCATAAATCAGTGCTGTACCTTATCAAATGCTTTTTCCACATCTATTGATATGATCTTGTGATTTTTGTCTTTCTTTTTGTTTATGTAATGTATTACATTTATTGATTTGCAAATATTGTACCATCCTTGCATCCTGAGATGAATCCTTCTTGATCATGGTGTGTGATATTTTTGACATATTGCTGGTTGCGGTTTGCCAATATTTTGTTGAGGATTTTAGCTTCTATGTTCATCATTGATATCAGTCTAAAGTTTTCCTTTTTTCTTATGTCTTTATCTGATTTTGGGATTAGAATGATGCTGGCTTCATGAAAAGAATAAGGGAGTCTTCCATCCTCTTGGATTTTTTGGAATAGTCTATGAAATTTAGGGATTAGCTCATCCTTAAAAGGTTTTTAAAATTCTCCTTGAAACTCTGTTCTAGGGCTTTTGTGTGTCAGGAGTTTTATGATTACTGCTTCAATTTCATCAGCTGTTATTGATTTTTTCTTTTTTTTAATATATTTTATTGATTGTGCTATTACAGTTGTCCCGTTTCTTCCCCATCATTCCCCCCACCCTGCACACCCTCTCCCACCCACATTCCCCCCTTTAGTTCATGTCCTTGTGTCATGTTCTCTAGCTTCTACATTTCCCATACTATTCTTACCCTGCCCCTGTCTATTTTCTACCCACTATCTATGCTACTCATTCTCTGTACCTTCCCCCCCCTCCTCCCATGCCCCTGTTGCTAACCCTCCATATGATCTCCATTTCTGTGGTTCTGTTCCTGTTCTAGCTGTTGGCTTAGTTTGCTTTTGTTTTAGGTGTGGTTCTTAATAGCTATGAGTTTGCTGTCTTTTCATTGTCATATTTTTGATCTTCTTTTTCTTAGATAAGTTCTTTTAACATTTCATATAATAAGAGCTTGGTGATGATGAACTCCTTGAACTTGACCTTATCTGAGAAGCACTTTATCTGTCCTTCCATTCTAAATGACAGCTTTGCTGGAAAGAGCAATTTTGGATGTAGGTCCCTGCTTTTCAAGATTTCAAATATTTCTTTCCAGCCCCTTCTTCCCTGTAAGGTCTCTTTTGAGAAATCAGCTGACAGTCTGATGGGAACTCCTTTGTAGATGACTGTCCCCTTATCCCTTGCTGCTTCTAGAATTCTCTGCTTCATTTTAATCTTGGCTAATGTAATTACAATGTGCTTTGATGTGTTCCTCCTTGGGTCCAACTTCTTTGGGACGCTCTGAGCTTCCTGGACGTCCTGGAAGTCTATTTCCTTTGCCAGATTGGGGAAGTTCTCCTTTATTATTTGTTCAAATAAGTTTTCCACTTGTTGCTCTTCTTCTTCCCCTTCTGGGACCCCTATAATTTGGATGTTGGGACATTTAACGATGTCCTGGAGGTTCCTAAGCCTCTCCTCCTTTTTTTGAATTCTTGTTTCTTCCTTCTTTTCTTTTCTTTTTTTTTAATATATTTTATTGATTATGCTATTACAGTTGTCCCATTTCTCCCCCATCATTCCCCTCTACCCTACAAACCCTCTCCCGCCCACATTCCCCCCTTTAGTTCATGTCCATGGGTCATAAGTTTTCTAGCTTCTACATTTCCCATACTATTCTTGCCCTCCCCCTGTCTATTTTCTACCCACCATCTATGCTACTCATTCTCTGTACCTTTTCCCCCTCTCTCCTCCTCCCACGCCCCTATTGCTAACCCTCCATATGATCTCCATTTCTGTGGTTCTGTTCCTGTTCTAGCTGTTTGCTTAGTTTGCTTTTGTTTTAGGTGTGGTTCTTGATAGCTATGAGTTTGTTGTCTTTTCACTGTCATAGTTTTATCTTCTTTTTCTTAGATAAGTCCCTTTAACATTTCATATAATAAGGGCTTGGTGATGATGAATTCCTTCAACTTGACCTTATCTGAGAAGCACTTTATCTTCCCTTCCATTCTAAATGACAGCTTTGCTGGGTAGAGCAATCTTGGTTGTAGGTCCCTGCTTTTCAAGATTTCAAATATTTCTTTCCAGCCCCTTCTTGCCTGTAAGGTCTCTTTTGAGAAATCAGCTGACAGTCTGATGGGAACTCCCTTGTAGGTGACTGTCCCCTTATCCCTTGCTGCTTCTAGAATTCTCTGCTTCATTTTAATCTTGGCTAATGTAATTACAATGTGCCTTGGTGTGTTCCTCCTTGGGTCCAACTTCTTTGGGACTCTCTGAGCTTCCTGGACTTCCTGGTAGTCTATTTCCTTTGCCAGATTGGGGAAGTTCTCCTTTATTATTTGTTCAAATAAGTTTTCCACTTGTTGCTCTTCTTCTTCCCCTTCTGGGACCCTACCATTCGGATGTTGGGACGTTTAACGATGTCCCGAAGGTTCCTAAGCCTCTCCTCGTTTTTTTGAATTCTTGTTTCTTCCTCGTCTTCTGTTTGGTTGTTAGTTTCTTCCTTCTGGTCCACTCCATTGATTTGAGTCCCAGTTTTCCTTCCATCTCTATCAGTTCCCCATGCATCTTCCTTCATTTCACGGATTGTAGCCTGCATTTTTTCATCTAGTTTGTGAGCAAAATCAACCAATTCTGTGAGCATTTTGATGACCAGTGCTTTGAACTGTGCATCTGACAGGTTGGCTATCTCTTCACTGCTTAGAGGAATTGGCTCTGGGGCTTTTATTTGTTTTCCGGTTTGAGCCATTTTTGGTGGTTTTTTTTTGTTGTTGTTTTGGTTTTAGTCTGGTCGCGGCTATTACGTATGAGGGGGTGGAACCTTAGGTGTTCCTCAGGGCGGGGCAGCTCAGTCGCTGGGTTGTGACGCTATAGGTGGGGGCGGGGTCTGAGAAGGAGCAATGGCGCCTGCTCCGCTCTCTCCCGGACTCCGGCCCTTTCCGCTGCTTCCCCTTCACCTGGATTATCTGCGCACGCGCACGTGCTGTTACGTAGTGAAGAGTGGAGCCTCTGGCGCTCGCCAGTGCGGGGCAGCCCAGTCACTGGGTTGTGATGCTGTATGTGGGGGTGGGGCCTGAGAGGGAGCAATGGCGTCTGCTCCGCTCTCTCCTGGATTCAGTCCCCTCCTCCACTTCTCCTCCGCCTGGACCGTCTGCGCGCTCGAAAGTGAGACCCTGGTCAGTCAGCCAGCCGCCTTGTGCGGCCTCACTGGGTCTGCACAGCTGCCCCCCAGTGCCCGGGGTCCGCCAGCTGCTGCCTGTTGGCCCGGGGACCGCCAGCCGCCGCCTGTGCACCTGGGAACTGCCAGCCGCTGCTGCTTGCGTTCCTGGGTCAGCAGCTCCACTTTCTCCTGCCGCGACTCCGCCCCTCTTACCGGTCTGGATGAATGGTAGTTGGACTTCCGTACAGTTCAGTTTTCTATTAGTTCTGGTTGTTTTCTTGTTTCTAAATATTTGTTGTCCTTAATTTTGGTTGTGAGAGGAGGCACAGTGTGTCCGCCTACGCCTCCATCTTGGCCGGAAGTCTCTTCCTTCTTTTCTGTTTGGTTATTTCTTCCTTCCTTCTGGTCCACTCCATTGATCTGAGTCCCAGTTTTCCTTCCATCTTTATCGATTCCCCATGCATCTTCCTTCATTTCACGTATTGTAGCCTGCATTTTCTCATCTAATTTATGAGCAAAATCAACCAATTCTGTGAGCATTTTGATGACCAGTGCTTTGAACTGTGCATGTGATAGGTTGGCTATCTCTTCGTTGCTTAGAGGAATTGACTCTGGGATTTTCATTTTTTCTCTGGTTTGAGCCATTTTTGGTGGGGTTTTTTGTTTTGTTTTGTTTTGGTTTTAGTCTGGTCGCAGCTATTACGTATGAGGGGTGGAGCCTGAATTGTTCCTCAGGGCGGGGCAGCCCATTCGCTGGGTTGTGATGCTGTTGGTGGGGGCGGGGTCCGAGAGGGAAGAATGGCGCCTGCTCCGCTCTCTCCTGGACTCCGGTCCCTTCCGCTGCTTCCCCTTTGCCTGGATTATCTGCGCACGCAGGCGTTCTGTTACGTAGTGAGGGGTGGAGCCTCAGGCGCTCTTCAGTGTGGGGCAGCCCAGTCGTTTGTGACGCTGTATGTGGGGGCGGGGTCTGAAAGGGAACAGTGGCGCCTGCTCTGCTCTCTCCTGGATTCAGTCCCGTCTGCCACTTCCCCTCTGCCTGGACCGTCTGTACATGCGAATGTGGGACCACCTGGTCAGCCAGCCGCCTTGTGCGTCCTCACTGGGTCTGCGCAGTTGCCCCCCTGTGCCTGGGGTCCACCAGCTGCCGCCTGGGCGCCCGAGGACCGCCAGCCACCGCCTGTGCACGTGGGAACTGCGAGCCGCTGCTACTTGCGTTCCTGGGTCCGCACCTCCACGTTTTCCTACCGCGACTCCGCCCCTCTTACCGGTCTGGATGAATGGTTGTTGGACTTCCGTACAGTTCAATTTTCTATAAGTTCTGGTTGTTTTCTTGTTTCTAAATATTTGTTGTCCTTAATTTTGGTTGTGAGAGGAGGCACAGTGTGTCCGCCTACGCCTCCATCTTGGCCGGAAGTCAGCTGTTATTGATCTTTTCAGGCTTCTGCTTCTTCTTCATTCAGTTTTGGAAGATTATATTTTTCTAGAAATTTGTCCATTTCACCTAGGCTTTCAAATTTCTTGGCATATAGTTGTTTGTGATAATTTCTTACAATTCTTTGTATTTCTGTGGTGTCAGTTGTAATCTCTCCTCTTTCATTTCTGATTGTGTTTATTTTGGTCCTCTCTCTTTTTTCCTTGATGAGTCTGCGTTAATATAAGTGATTGAAAAAAATTGTTACAACTTTAAATCTCTAAGATCCAGCAAGGTTATAAAAAGTTAGAACTCCACTTTCCTTAATCATTTAATAACAACATTTATTTATATGGAATATCAACCATTGATATTTCATTATTGAAAAATACTGAACACTATAAAATTTCATTACATTACACTGTTACCTCAAATTTTCTGCTGTATTGTCATCTCTGTAATTAGCAACAAAAAGGAAACAGGATCCATTATTTAAGACCTTAAATGGATGAAGATGGCAGCAAGGTAGGTGGGAGCTGAGTCTACTTCTGCCTGCACAGGGGTGAAACACCTAACTGATCTACTGTGGAACAGAGTGAATAGCCAACTCCCGCATGTACGAAGATAGGAGACCAAAAATCATAGAGGACATTGAATAAACAGGCAGTAAGGAGAGTGCTTCAGGACAATAAGGTCCCTGGGACCAGCACAGGGAGCAGGGTAGATGTAGCCCTAAGCCCAGTGCCTACCAGATCTGCCACAGGATCCTCGTGAGAGAGCTGGGTCAATGGCTTCCTCCCCTGCCAAAAAAGTTTTGAGCAGTACCTGGAGACACCTGGTTGCTTGAAGTCACAGAGAGGGGAATAAGAACTAAGTGGCAAACACACAGGAGCTGTGAGCACCCACAGAGTCTGTGGTTACCAGCTGGGGAGAGTTGAGAGTTGGGCCATGACAGGCCCCAACCCAGATAGTCCCTAGTCTGTTTGGAGAATTTGGCTGTGTGACAGACCTTTGTATGGAGCAGTAGACTTGAGCAGGAGGAATTTCTCAAAAAGAAAAAGTGAAAAAAGAGGCACTTAATGGTTGTCTGGGGGATTTTCTCGTAGCAGCCGCTCTGGCCTCCTCTCTACCCAACTGCACAATGCTCCTGAGGTGGCACAGAAGGCCCTGTGCACATTGTCATAGCCCTGGGAAAAGTGCACAGCCGAACTTGAGGGACCAGAGAAGGCCTGGCAAAGCGTGCATGCCTGCAGTCCCAAGGAGAGTGCACACTGTGGAAGGCCCCAAAACCTCACCTGAAGCATCTTGAAGAGTGCGCACTTCGGAAAGCCCACACGTTCTCACCAGAAATTCTGGGGCCAGAGCTCACCAAACTAGTGAGACCAGAGGCTTCTGGGGAACTTGGCTGGAGGCTAACCCAGGGTCCATCAGGAAGAGAGAAAAGCGAAAGTAATCCCCCCTCAGCCTGCCGCAGCCATGAAGACCAGCAAAACTGGCTTGGACAGTTTGAAGCCAGCAGCAGGCTTTTTCTTTTTTCCAAGTAACTCTTTATTTTGTTGATTACCTTTTTAAAAACTGCTTCCTCTCTTTCCTTATTTCCCGTTTTATTCTTTCTACCTTTCCCTTTTTAACTCTTCCTCCCTCCTTCTTTTTTTTAAATTCCCACAAATGAGACAAAGAAAAACCTGGAACTGTGAAAAGACCAGAGTTGGATCCAAAGAGGGGGCATCCCAACATCTGAGACAGAGACAAATTTCACTTTGCTACTACAGAGAACTTGCAACTTATTCCATCTTTGTATTATTTTTTTCAATATTCTTAAATCTTTTATTAGTATTTTTATATTTCTCTTCTATCTGTTTAGTCTTCTTTGCTTGGCAGGTTATATTGCATTGTTTGACTGATTTCCCTTTTTCTCTCTTTCATAGTTTATTGTTAATTTAATGTCTTTCACCTCACTCGTGATCCATTAGCACACTACTGTAGGTCCTATACTTCCTATTCTGGTTATCCAGATCACAAAAATTCTGTCATATGATTGTTGCTCCATTATCATTGTAAATAATTGCTGTTCCATACAACTATAAATACTACACAGCACCCCTTCCAGATCTTAGACCACTTCACGGTTTCCTGAACGTTGTGGTTAAATTTATTTTCTCAAACACTACACCTGTTTTCTATCTTTACTCTCCCTTTACCTCATAATCTGACCTCCAAAAAGCTCACTGCTTTCTAGATCCAACTCACAATCCTCCCCAACCCCAACAAAAGTCTTATCTTCTATCCACTATTTCTAAAAAGTGGCTACTTGGGTGAAATATCATCGTTAACACTATACATAACCAAAGGATCTTCCATCTCTTCTCTATGGGCTAGTACAGTAAATACCATAGAATACACTCTTGCTGTCTTAAACCATTTTTCCTTCCCCCTCCAAATGATCACAAAAGAAAGTAGGTGAAAGCTATGAACACCACGATACCCATTGGAAGAGGAAACCCACCAACAAAGGAAACACAAACAGATAACAGCACAAGAAGGTGAAGGAGGGAATAGAAGCTGCACTAACTCAACACAGGACCTATCTGGAAATACAAATAAATAGTGGAGAAATTATCCAGAACAGACAACTAAACAAGAGCAAGAGAGAATCCTAAAACCTTGTACATGTGGAAGAACCAGCTTCAACACAACCTGCCCTCACCAGCACAACAAAATACAAGAAGTGGTGGACAGAGTGACCCTCAGTTAACCAGCTGGGATGAAGGGCCCACCAAATAAAGACCCAACAACAATCAAAACCCAGAGCCAATAGAGATGACATCCTAAGACCAGTGAGCAAGGAAGATCAAGGAGATGGCGTGACTAAATCCCACAAGTATGCTACAAAAGAAGTTCACACCATAAACTCAGAGAGTCAGAACTGATCAATTTAAGAAGCAGAGGCTAAAAAGAAGAGTCTCACAAACAATGGGAAGACAAAGAAACAATCCCCAAATGAAAGGAAAGGAGGAAGTCTCAGAAAGAATGATAAATGAAATAGAGGCAAGTCAAATACCAGGTACTGAGTTCAAAGCAATGGTTATAAGAAAGCTCAAAGAGCTCACAGAGAATTACCAAAACTACAGGGAAACTGCAATAAACTCACTGCAAATTATATCAACCTAAAAAGGAAATAGAAACTATGAACAAGGGCCAAGAGGAAATGAAGAATACAATTTCTGAACTGAAGAACACAGTAAAAGAAATCAAAAGCAGGCTCAATGAAGCAGAGGATCAGATCAGCAAGCTGGAGGACAAGGCAGATAAAACCACTCAAAATGAGCAAGACAAGGAAAAGAGGCTCAGAAAGAATGAAGAAGAATTAAGGGACATGCAGGACAGCATGAAACATAATAATATTCATATAATAGGGATTCCAGAAAGAGCAGAAGAGCAAGGGATAGAAAACCAATTTGAAAAAAAATAATGATAGAAAACTTCATTAATTTGACGAGAGAAAAAGTCACACCAATCCAGGAAACACAGAGAGTCTCAATCAAGAGGAACCCAAAGAGGCCCACTTCCGGACACATCATAATTAAATTGGCAAAATTCCAAGGTAAAGAGAGAATCCTAAAGGCAGCAAGGAGAAAACAGGAAATAATACACAAGGGATTATCGATAAGACTAGCAGCTGACATCTCAACGGAAACCTTCCAAGCCAGAAGGGAATGACAAGAAATATTCCAAGTAATGAAAACAAAAAGCCTGCAACCAAAACTCCTTTATCTAGCAAGGCTCTCAATAAAAATGGAAGGCCAAACAAGGAGCTTGCTGAACAAAGGAAGCCTCAAAGAATATACCTCCTAAAAACCACCTCTGCAGAAGAGGCTAAAGGGTTTGCAGTAAGAACAGGAAAAAAAAAAACAACAGTGAAAGAGAGAGAAACAGGTACAAAAAAATGGCCATGAATAAGTACCTATCCATAATAACCTTAAAAGTAAATGGATTAAATGCCCCAACCAAAAGACACCAAATAGAGGAATGGATAAGAAAATATCACCCATACATATGCTGCCTACAGGAGATCCACCTCAGAACAAAAGACCTACACAGTCTGAAAGTGAAGGGTTGGAAACAAATATTCCAAGCAAATGGACGGTGGGCGGGGGGGGGGGGGGGGAGCCAGAATAGCAATACTCATATCAGACAAAATAGACTTCAAAAAAAAGGGCCATAAAGACAGACCCAGAAGGTCACTTCATAATACTCAAGGGATGAATCGATCAAGAAGCCATAAACATAGTAAATATATATGCACCCAACATAGGAGCACCCAAATATATAAAGAAAATGTTGGAGGAGTTCAAGAAAGATATTGACAGCCACACAAGTATAATGGGAGATTTTAACACCCCACTATGAAAAATGGACAGATCTTCCAAAACATGTCAACAAAGGTATTGTGGCATTGAATGATACCCTAGATGTAATGGACTTAACTGATATATATACAGCCCTTCCTTACAAAGAAGCAAAATACACATTTTTCTCAAATGTTCATGGAATATTTCAAAGACAGACTACATAATAAGACACAAAACAAGCCTCAACAAATTCAAGAACATTGAATTCATATCAAGCATTTTCTCTGACCACAAGGGACTGAAACTAGAAACCAACCTCAAGAAAAAAACCAAAACACTCAAAATCATGGAGATTGAACAGTATGCTATTAAACAATGAATGGGTCAAGAATGAGATTAGGGAAGAAATCAAAAAGTTTATGGAAACAAATGAAGATGAATTCACAACAATGCAAAACTTATGGGACACAGTGAAGGCAGTCCTGAGCGGGAAGTTCATAGCAATACAGGCCTACCTAAAAAAGATAGAAACATTTCAAACAAACAACTTAACCCTGTGCCTACAAGAACTTGAGGAACAACAACAAAGACAGCCCAGAACAAATAGAAGGAAGAAAATAAACAAGATCAGAGCACAATTAAATGACATAGAGACTAGAAGCACAATTTTAAGGATCAATGAATTCAGGAACTGGTTCTTTGAAAAGATAAACAAAATTGACAAGCCTTTAAGCAGGCTCATCAAGAAAAAAAGAGAGAGGACCCAAATAAACATAATCAGAAATGAAAGAGGAGAAATTACAGCTGACACCACAGAAATACACAGGACTGTAAGAAATTACTATGAAGAAATGTATGCCAAGAAATTTGAAAACCTAGGTGAAATGGACACATTTCTAGAAAAATATCGTTTTTCAAAACTGAATGAAGAAGAAGCAGAAAGCCTGAACAGACCAACAACAGCTGATGAAATTGAAGCAATAATCAGAAAACTCCCGACACACAAAAGCCCTGGACCACATGATTTTACAGGAGAATTCTACAAAGCATTTAGGGAAGAGCTAACCCCTATCTTTCACAAACTGTTCAAAAAAATCCAAAAAGGTGGAAGACTCCCAAACTTTTTTTGTGAAGCCAGCATCATCCTAACCGGAAAACCAGATAAAGACACAACAACAACAACAAAAAGAAAACTTCAGGTCAATGTCGATGATGAACATGGATGCTAAATTCCTCAACAAAATATTTGCAGACAACATCCTGCAATACATTAAAAAGATCACACACCATGACCAAGTAGGAGTCATCCCAGGGATACAAGGATGATACAATATTCATAAATCAATAAGCATAATACACTACATAATCAAAAGGAAAGATAAAAATCACATGATCATATCAATAAATGTGGAAAAGCATTTGATAAAGTACAGTACCCATTTATGATAAAAACACTCAGCAAAGTGGGAATAGAGGGAGCATTCCTCAACATAATGACAGACATATATGAGAGACATAGAGCCAATATCACACTCAATGGGCAAAAACTTAGAGCTTTGCTGCTAAGATCGGGAAGAAGACAAGGATGCCCACTTTCACCACTCCTATTCAACATAGTACTGAAAGTCTTAGCCACAGCAATCACACAAGAAAAATAAATAAAAGGCATCGAAATAGGAAAGAAGTAAGTAAAACTGTCATTGTTTGCAGATGACATTATAGTGTACATAGAAAATCCTATAGACTCCACCAAAAAACTACCTGACCTAATAAATCAATTTGGCAAAACAGCCAGATACAAAGTCAATACTCTGAAATCAAAGGCACTTTTGTACACCAACAATGAAACATCAGAAACAGAAGTTAGAAAAAAATCCCGCTTGATATACCAACAAAAATAAAATAAAATACCTAGGAATAAGGTGTTTTACCTTAATACCTAACCAAGGGTGTAAAAGACCTGTACTCAGAAAACTATACAACACTGAAGAAAGAAATTAAGGAAGACACAAACAAATGAAAGCATGTGCCATGCTCATGAATTGGAAGAATTAACAGCATCAAAATGTCCATGCTACCTAAAGCAATTTATAGATTCAATGCAATCCCTATTAAAGTACCCATGACATATTTCACAGATATAGAACAAACATTTCAGAAACTTATATGGAACCATAAATGATCCTGAGTAGCTGCAGCAATTTTGAGAAAGAAGAACAAAGTAGGAGGGATCACAATACCTGATACCAAACTGGATTACAAGGCCACTGTAATCAAAACAGCCTGGTCCTGGCATAAAAACAGGCATATAGACCAATGGAACAGAACAGAGATCCCAGAAATAAACCCAAGTCTCTATGGGCAATTAATATTTGACAAAGGGGGCAGCAACATAAAATGGAGTAAAAATAGACTCTTCAACAAATGGTGTTGGGAGATCTGGACAAGTACATGCAAAAAAAATGAAACTTGATCACCATACACAAAAATAAATTCAAGGTGAATAAAAGACTTAAATATAAGTTATAACATCATAAAAGTCCTAGAGGAAAACATTGGCAAGAAAATCTCAGACATTCCATGCAGCAACATCTTGAGGGATATGTCCCATAAAGCAAGAGACCTAAAGAAAGAATAAACAAATGGGACCTCATCAAATTAAAAAGCTTCTGAATGGCTAAAGAAAACAGGACTCAAATAAAAAGAGAGACAACTGTATGGGAAACATATTTGACAATGACATCTCGGACAAAGGCTTGAACTCCAAAATAAATAAAGAACTCATGCGACATCACTCCAGGAAGACAAAAAACCCAATTTAAAAATGGACAAAACACTTGAACAGACCCTTCTCCAAAAAGGACATACAGAGGGCCCAGAGACACTTGAAAACATGCTCAGCATCATTAGCCATCAAAGAAATGCAAATTAAAAGCACAATGAGATACCACCTCACACCAGAATGGCCAACATAAACAAATCAACAAACAAATGTTGGAGAAGATGTGGAGAAAAGTGAACACTAATGCACTGTTGGTGGGATTGCAGACTGGTACAACCACTGTGGAAAACAGTATGGAATATCCTCAGAAAACTAAAAATGGATCTGCCTTTTGACCCAGCAATTCCACTGCTGGGATTATACCGTAAGAGCCCTGAAACACCAATCCAAAAGAACCTATGCACCCCAGTGTTCATAGCAGCACAATTTACAATATGCAAGTGCTGGAAACAACCTAAGTCCCCATCAGCAAATGAATGGAGAATTCTATGCAGCAGAGAGAAAGAAGGAGCTCCTACACTTTGGGACAGCGTGGATGGAACTGGAGAGCATTACGCTAAATGAAATAAGTCAGGCAGTGAGGGACAACTACTATATGATCTCACCTTTACCTGGAACATAATCAACAAAAGAGAAAAGCAAACAAAATATAACCAGAGTCATTGAAATTAAGAACAATCTAAGAGTAGCCAGATGGGAGTGAGGAAGGGACAGTAAGGAGATGGGTTTTCAGGACTGACTATAGAGGACACATGAACAAAACCAAGAGGGAGGGTGGAAGCAAGGGAAGGAGATGGGTTTGGAGTGGGTGGGAGGAAGGGTTCGGGAGAAAATACAGAAAACTCTAAATGCACAACAATAAAATAATTGAAATTTAAAAATAAATAAATAAATAAGAATATGCAAAGATCTCAAACATTTACAATAGCAAAAAGAACAGGAAAAGGATTTAATATGCAAAATTTATAAAGAACTTATAAAACTCAGCACCAAAACAACAAACAATCCAATTAAAAAATGAGCAAAAGACCTGAGTAGACACTTCTCCAAAGAGGACATACAGATGGCCAATAGACATATGAAAAGATGCTCAACATCACTAACCATCAGAGAAATGCAAATTAAAAGTACAATGAGATATCACTTCACACCTGTCAGAATGGCTGTCATCAGTAAATCAACAAACAACAAGTGCTGGTGATGCTGTGGAGAAAAGGGAACCCCAGTGCACTGTTAGTGGGAGTGCAGACTGTGCAGCCACTGTGGAAAGCAGTACAGAATTTCCTCAAAAAGCTGAAAATAAAATTGCCTTTTGACCCAGGAATTCCACTCCAGAAATATATCTGAAGAAACCCAAAACACTAATTTGAAACAATATAAGAACCCTTATGTTCATTGGAATGTTATTTACAATCACCAAGATATAGAAGCAGCCCAAGTGCCCATCAGTAGATGAGAGTGTAAAACAACTACAGGATGTTTACACAATAGAATACTAATCAGCCATAAAAAAGAAGAAAATTTTACCATTTGTGACAACATAGATGGACCTAGAGAACACTATGCTAAGTGAAATAACCCAGTCAGAAAAAGACAAATACCAAATGATTTCACTCATATGTGGAATCTATTGAGCAAACTAAACTAACAAGCAAAATAGAGACAGACTCAGAGACAGAGAGCAGGCTGACAGCTAGTGATGAGGAGGTTACGGGATGGAGAGATAAAGCAAAAAGGAAGAAGGGCTCATAGACATGGACAACAGTATGGTGATTGCAGGGGGGAGGAAGCACAAGGAGGATACATGGTAATGGAAAAAATTCAATAAAAATAATTTAAAACAATAAAAAGACCTTAAATGGAGCAATTTTTTCTGCCCCCTTAAAAGAAGGACAGTCTTTCCTCCTGTTTCCTTCATTTTTTTCTGCTACAACCTTACCAGGAGCATGTTTAATATTCATAATTTTACTAACATCCATTCATAATGATAGATGTGCTAAGACACTAGTAGCTATCTGTCCCGTTCTCCTCACATCCATATGGACCCACAACAGAAATACTTTTAATGTCTATATTTCCATCTATCATCTCTGCAAGGCAATGTAGATTTTTCTCCATCATTCATCTCAAAATTCTTCTAGCCTCTACCCCTTACCAGATACCAAACCTGCAGGGGCCTCTGTCCTGGGTGCCAGATGTGGGGGGGCTCCGCCCTCAGAGCCCCATCCCTCCGTCACAGATGAAAATAAAAACTACCAAGACATTTTCTGCTTGGGGAGGAAAGGGGTCAAACTCTCAGAGGAGAATGACCCAGAGCACCTTCCTCACTAGGCTTTTATTGGGTTCCAATACACCAGAATACAGGTTTAACATGTCAAAGAAATCTGAGGGCTCAATCTGAGCCATGGTTTGTCAGGAACGGGGGTTGCCAAACTTTGGGAGACATACTCATTTCCTCCTGGGACACTTTTCACCTCAGGAAGAGCACTCTTAGCAAAGCAGGTTTCACAGGACTTTAGGAAATCATTCTTATGCCCAATCACCCAGGAAACTGTCCAGGCCAGCACAGGGCTGCACCGCTCACCCCCACAGTTTCAGGCTTTAAGGCAATTAGGAAGCAGGAGACATCTCCCAGATGGAAAGGAGGACTCGGGCTATGTCAGAATAGCCGGGGGGTGAGGGTCCATCACATCCTCTTTGCTGCAACCCCCCCGAGTCCTTCCATGAGACCTCCCAAGTGGTTGCATCTGGCTTAGGTTGCCCCTCCCATGAGGAGTCTTACCCGTCATTGACTGCCAACCAAGCAATGGGGCCAGAGATGGATGAGGCAGAAGCAGTGCTCCTGCCAGGGAAATAAGCTTTGTCTCCTTAGTAGGTCACGTCCTGGTGACAGAACAGACCCAGATGAAGTGGGTCCCTTGGTCTCTTACACAGCCCACCATGGGGTGAGGATTACAACTCCTGAAACCAGGCTGAACGGTCCACAACACAAACCTACTTTCACATTTTTACTTGTTACAGCAATGCCTCACTTCCTAGTACCAAAATCCATGTTAGTTTCCTGAGGATGCTATCAATGAGTATTGCAAACTGTGTGGCTTAAGACAACAGAAATGTACTCTCTCACATTCTGGAGACCAGAAGTCTGAAATGAGGATGTTGGCAGGATCATCTTCCTTCTGGAGGCTCTCAGGGAAAATATGTTCCATGTTCTTGGGTTGCCAATGTATCTGTTCCACCATGTTCCCTGCCTTGTAGCAACATTACTCCAACTTCTGCTTTCACTGTCATGTGGACTTCTTCCCTGTGTGTCTCTGTGTGTATGTCCCTTCCATAAGGACACCAATCATTAAATTTAGGAGACAACTTAATCCACTGCATCTTAACTAATTATATTTGCAAAGATCCTATATCTAGATAAGGGCACATTCTTTTCTTTTCTCTTTTCTTTAATGTATTTTATCTATGTATTTAGAGAGAGGGAAGATAGGGAGAAAGAGAAGAAAAGAAACACCGATATGAGATATACATCCATCAATTGCCTCTTGCACATGTCCCAGCTGGGGATGAGGCCCTCAACCTAGGCATGTGCTCTGACCAAAAATAAAACAGCAACCTTTCACTTTGTGAGATGAGGTCCAATCAACTGAGCCTTACTGGCCAGGGCAAAGCCACATTTTAAGGTTTCAATTGGACATGAATTTGGGGATAAAACTATATAACCCACTACATATGTTCTGTGTTGTTTAGGGGCTGGAGTATGTCTGACAATCTTTATAGTTCCAGAAATAAATAAAGCACCTGACACTTAAAATGAATGAATTAATGAGTGTGTGTCCCCAATGACTAACTCTGTCAAATGGAACCAATTTAAGTCTCAGAGTGTAGATGAATATATGAAATAATGCTACTTTATCTGAACATGATTTAAGATTCAGCCTTGATTTTCAAGCCACCTGTTTAGCCATATAAATGTTTCCCATTTCACCCAGGGTCTCCTTTTAATCTCGCTTCTGTGATTGTCTCCAAATAAGTTGGTTGAGGATACCTCCACACCATCCATTGAGACAGAAGTTTACATCTGTGGTTTAACTTAAACTACTACCCCAGCAGGATTTTCACCACATCCTTATTCTACTTTCTCTCAAATGAGAGGATCCTACGAGGCCATCAATATTTCTGTATATTTGGAATGTAGCTGTTTGACACTGGTAGGTCAGTTAACCTTTCTGTGCTTCTGTTTCTTTATCTGTAAAATGGAATTAATAATGGTACATACATCAAAGAATTGCTGTAAGTTATTATTTATAAAGTTCTTAAAACTGTCCAGTACAGAAAAATTCTATATATGTGTTAGATAAGTAATGTTTCATGTCAATTAAAAAAAAAGTAAGATTTTTCTGTAAATGAATTATTAAGGAGCTGTCAAGTAACCCAAAATGGTCAGTGTTTCTCACCATTTTCTTAGGTATGTAGCTACTTAGAAGTGGTTTCATCAAGATAGTTACTAAATTCAGCAACATGAAGGAAAAAATTTTGAGAAACATTTTCCTGGCTAAGCTTAAAGGTCTGCCTCTCAAACACTTCTGTTTTAGAGATATGACATTTTATAACATACATGGAAAAATGCCTGGAAACTATAGTGCTTTTTTTTCTGTTTAACATAACACCCACTATTTGTATCTTATATTTTATGCTTTACAGAATGTTTGTTTTAAAAAAGTCAATGAGGTTGCATCCTGTTCTGTGAATCACATAGTCTGACGACAGCAAATGTTTGTTGATGTCCTTTTCTTGGCTCGTGCTTTGCATACTCACTTGAAGAGCTGTCAAAGTTGGCATGACTTAAATGTCAATTTTAAAATAACTGAGAATATAAAGTCACACTGAGGATGTGTTCATATGTATATGTGTGCATGCAGGCATGTGGGTGTGTGCAGAAGGCAAAAGAATCTAGTAAATACAACTTATTAAATATGAAAATTAAATCGGACTTCACTTAAAATAAATCACTTTTTTCACCTGCCTATAGAACTGTTTCAGCCAAGTTCAAACTAATGAGCTGAGAATCAGCCAGGTAAGAATGACATTGACATCAGACACATTCTGGGATTTTAGCCCTGTCTTTTTTATGTATATCCTTACTCCCACCTTGTTCTTTGCTAGAAACTCAAATCTGTTATTATTCCTCTTGGGAGGTCTGTTTATGTGGAAAGCACATCTGGCTTAATTAGGCTGACAGCTGCTACAGGTACTGTTGGATGAGGTCCAGGCATCACAGTGCATTACCATTCACTTCAGAATTTACCCTTTTGTAATCTCAGTTTCAGGTTGAAAATAAATTTTAGAGATGCGCTTTTATTATTTGTTAATGGATGTTCATTTTCTACCATGCTACCAAAATCATAATCAATAGAGACCACACTAACAGGCAAAGGGCATTTTCCTATTGCCAATTGGTGAACAGAAGAGACCAAAATACCAAGACCTGTGAAAAAGAAGCTGAAACCATAGTAACAAGTGGTCCGTGGTGGTTGTCAAAAAGGCTGAGAAAACAACTCCACCTTCAAGGCTTATGGCTTGAGTTTGCTTGTATAAAACCTTTAGGCAATAAAGAGTGATTACAGTTATTGCTGTTTCAGCCCCAGCCAACAAAGAAGGTGGTCCTTAGATTCCCACATGCACTGGTGTTTTTCATCTACAGGGTTATTGTAGCAATAGGGTAATCAAAAGCTCTGCACATGCACTTGGGACAAGTCAGCTGGTTGCAAAGTCATGCAGTCTGTGTTGTAAACCACCTGCGTTAAGTGTGTTCGTAATTGTTTTAATTAATTTGTGCACAGTTTTATTTCACTGGAGCTGCATGTAGAAAAGCATTGGGAATAAAATGCTTTTAGCTTCCTCAACCCAAGCCTGAGTCCAGATTAATAAAAGCAAAATCAATTCCAAAAGGCCCTTCCAAAGAAAACTGGTTAGTTTTTCCCTACTTATTCACATATAGCAGGAAAGTGTTTTACTTAAATTACCATTTACCTTTCTGGAAGTTCGGCTAACAGAATATTTGTTTCTCTGTGGAATTTTGTTTTCCCAATAAGCAACACTTTGAGGAAGTCAAAGAAAGTTTCAGAAACCAAAGACCGTTTAGTTTGCAAACATCATTGTCTCAACTATTATTTTCAATCATTATAGATAAATTGTTTTTTCTCCCTTATAATTCATCTTTAATATTAACATTTTTATTTCTTTTTTATTTTATTTATTTTTCTTTCTTTTAAATATAGTTTATTGATTATATTACACTTGTCCCATTTTCACCCTTTATTCCCCTCTGACCTGCACACCCTCTCCCACCCACATTCCCCCCTTTAGTTCATGACCATGTGTCATACTTATAAGTAGTTCTTTAGCTTCTACATTTCCCATACTATTCTTACCCTCCCCCTGTCTGTTTTCTACCTACCATTTCTGCTACTTATTCTCTGTACTTTCCCCCCCTCTCTCCTCCTCCCACTCCCCTGTTGATAACCCTCCATGTAATACCCATTTCTGTAGTTCTGTTCCTGTTCTATTGTTGGCTTAGTTTGTTTTTGTTGTAGATGTAATTGTTAATAATTGTGAGCTTGCTGTTATTTTACTGTACATGTTTTTTATCTTCTTTTTTGTAATAAGTCCCTTTAACATTTCATAGAATAAGGGCTTGGTGATGATGAACTCCTTGAACTTCACCTTATCTGGGAAGCACTTTATCTGCCCTTCCATTCTAAATGAAAGCTTTGCTGGACAGAGCAATCTTGGATGTAGGTCCTTGATTTTCATGACTTGGAATACTTCCTTCCAGCCCCTTCTTGCCTGGAAGGTCTCTTTTGAGAAATCAGCTGACAGTCTGATGGGAACTCCTTTGTAGGTGACTGTCCCCTTATCTCTTGCTGCTTCTAGGATTCTCTCCTTCATTTTCATCTTGGGTGATGTGATTACGATGTGCCTTGGTGTGTTCCTCCTTGGGTCCAACTTCTTTGGGACTCTCTGAGCTTCCTGGACTTCCTGGAAGTCTATTTCCTTTGCCAGATTGGGGAAGTTCTCCTTTATTATTTGTTCAAATAAGTTTTCCACTTGTTGCTCTTCTTCTTCTCCTTCTGGTACCCCTATAATTCGGAAGTTGGGACGTTTAAAGATGTCCTGGAGGTTCCTAAGCCTCTCCTCATTTTTTTGAATTTTTGTTTCTTCCTTCTTTTCTGTTTGGTTATTTCTTTCTTCCTTCTGGTCCATTCCATTGATTTGAGTCCCAGTTTCCTTCCCATCATTATTGGTTCCTGTACATTTTCCTTTATTTCGCTTAGCATAGCCTTCATTTTTTCATCTAATTTGTGACCAAATTCAACCAATTCTGTGAGCATCCTGACCAACAGTGGTTTGAACTGTGCATCCAATAGGTTGGTTAGCTCTTTGTCACTTAGTTGTATTATTTCTGGAGTTTTGATATGTTCTTTTGTTTGGGCCATTTTTTTGTCTTGACTTGCCTGTTACATAGTGAGGGGCAGAGCCTTAGGTGTTCACCTGCGTGTGGCAACCTAGTCACTGGGTTGTGACACAGTATGTGGGAGGCAGTCTGAGAGGGAACAATAGCGGTTTCTTGGCTCTCTGCCAGATTTCAGTCATTGCCACCACCTCCCCCCAGCAAACTGGGCCCTTCCAGTGCTGATTCCTAGGTGGGTGGGTTTGTGTATGTTCTAGGACCCTGTGGGTCTCTCCAATGAACTCTACTGTGAGTCTGGGAGTCTCTCCAGGCACCTCAACCCTTGCAGGTGTTTTCAGTATTTTGATGCTTTATTTCCCCGTGCTGGGGCCCTGTGTTGCTCAATCTGTCTCACTCTCCAGTTTCACCTGGTTTATCTATGTGTGAATGTGGGACCACCCAGTCCACCAGCTGCCTTGTGCACCACACGGTTCCACAATCCACCACCTCATTGGGTCTGCCACTGCTGCTTTGCTGTGAGTCCTATCCACCCGGCCACCTGACTCCACCCCTCTTACCAGTCTGGATGAATGTTTCTTCCTTAACTCCTTGGTTGTCAGACTTCCATACAGTTCAATTTTTCTGTCAGTACTACTTGTTTTTTTGTTTCTAAACTTTTGTTGTCCTTATTTTGGTTGTGCAAGGAGGCACAGTGTGTCTATCTAAGCCTCCATCTTGGTCGGAAGTCCAATTTTAACATTTTTATTGTTATTCTATTTTTTAAATCATTTTATTGTTATTTCATTACAGTTGTCCTTATTTTTCCCCCTTTGCCTACCTCCGCCCACCCCAACTCCCACTCCCACAGTAAATTCCCACACTGTTGTCCATCTCCATGGATCATTCATTTATGTTCTTTGTCTAGTCCTTTCCCCTTCTTTCTACCATTACCCCCCTCCCCCTCTGGTCACTTTCAGTATGTTCCATGTTTCCATGCCTGTGGTTCTATTTTCTTTTTAAGTTTATTTGTTCATAAGATCCCTCTTATACCTGATATAATATGGTATTTGTCTGGCTTATTTCACTTAGCAAAATATTCTCCAGTTCCATCCATACTTTGGTCCCCGGATTGTGTAATACACCAAGTTTATGCCACCAGACCTCCCGAGAGTTTTGTGTTGAGATATATTTAGTATTAAAAACTATGTCCAAACATGCATTTTTTAAACTTAAAGAAAGGTTTCATTTTGAATAGATTCCCTTCCTAGTTGTACTATAAATCCCAAATTTAAGACATTTTCCTTTCCACATATGTATTTATTAAAATTTGTGATTTATTTCTAAGTATATGTTATTGATTATGCTATTACAGTTCTCCCATTTTCCTCTCCCTTTTATACTCTCTTCTCCCTACAACTTCATCACCTCCAGAATTCCCCTCCCCTTAGTTCATGTCCGTCGGTTATACATATAAGTTCTTTGGTTTCTATATTTCCTATACAATAGGAAATCTATTTCTCTATTTTCTGTATATGACCTACCCCTCTCTATTTTATGCCTACCAATTATGCTTCTTATTCCCTGTATCTTTTCCCCCATTCTTCCCCAACCGTCTCCCCAGTGATGACCCTCAATCTCATCTTCATTTCTATGATTCTACTACTGTTCTAGTTGGTTGCTTAACTTTGTTCTTGTTTTTTAGATTCAGTTGTTGATAGTTATAAGTTCGTTATCATTTTATTGTTCATAGAATTTGATCTTCTCTTTGTTAAATAAGTCCCTTTAACATTTCATATAATAAGGGCTTTGATGAGGATGAATTTCTTTAACAACATTATCTGAGAAGCACTTCATTTATCCTTGCATTCTATATGACAGCTTTGCTGGATAGAGTAATCTTGGATGTAGGTCCTTGCCTTTCATGCCTTCAAACACTTCTTTCCAGCCCCTTCTTACCTATAAGGTTTCTTTTGAGAAATCAGGTGATAGCCTTATGGGAACTCCTTGGTAGGTAACTGTCTCCATTTCTCTTCCTGCTTTTAAGATTCTCTCCTTATCATCATTTTTTTAATTTTTTATTTTAATTTTATTTCAGTTGTTGTTCTCATAGAGTTTTCTCTCTTTTATTCACATGCCATCCAACCAACCCAGCCCTACCCACATCCCTCCCATTTCCACCCACCCTACTTTTTCTATATATGTCCTTTATACTTATTCCTGTTAACCCTTCCACTTTTCCCCTGAAATTCCCTCCCTTCTACCCTCTGCTGGCTGTCAGCCTGTCCTCAATTTCACTGTAATTAGTTATATTTTGCTTGTTTGTTTGTTTTGTTGTTTACATTCCTGGTAAACGTGAAATCATATGGTATTTCTCCTTCACCGCCTGGCTTGTTCTGCTTAGCAAGATGCTCTCCAGTTCCATCCATGCTGTTGCAAAGGGTAGGAGATCCTTCTTTCTTTCTGCTGCATAGAATTCCTTTGTGTAAGTGTACCATAGTTTCTTGATCCATTCATGTACTCATGGGAACCTAGGTTGCTTCCAACACTTCGCTATTGTAAATTGTGCTGCTATGATCAATGGGGTGCATAGGTTCTTTTGGATTGGTGTTTCAGGGTTCTTAGGATATAGTCCTAGCAGTGGAATTGCTGGGCCAAAAGGCAGATCCATTTTTAGTTTTCTGAGAAAATTCCATACTGCTTTCCACAGTGGTTGTACCAGTCTGCAATCCCACCAACAGTGCATTAGGGTCCCCTTTTACCCACAACCTCTCCAACACTAGTTGTTTGTTGCCTTGTTTATCATGGCCATTCTCAGCAGTGTGAAGTGGTATCTCATTGTCATTTTAATTTGCATCTCTCTGATAGCTAGTGATATTGAGCATCCTTTCATGTGTCTCTGAATGCTTTGTATGGAAAAGTGTCTGTTCAAGTCCTTTGCCCATTTTTTAATTGGATTGCTTGTCTTCTTAGAGTGGAGTCATGTAAGTTCTTTATATACCTTGTAAATTAAACCTTTCTTGGAGATATCATTGGCAAATATGTTTTCCCATATGGTTGGTGCTCTTTTTTTTTTTCAATACTGTTTACTTTTTCCATGCACGAGCTTTCTATTTTGATGAGATCCCATTTATTTATTCTTTCATTTATGCCCCTTGCTTTAGGGGATGTATCAATAAAAATGTTGCTGCATGAAATATACAAGATTTTCCTGCCTATGTTCTCCTCTAGGACTTGAATGGTGTCACAGCTTATATTTAAATCTTTTATCCACCTTGAATTTATTTTTGTGTATGGTGTAAGTTGGTGCTCAAGTTTGACTTTTTTGGACATAGCTGTCCAGTTCTACCAACAACACTTGTTGAAGAGGCTATTTTTACTCCATTTTATGTTGCTGCCCCCTTTGTCAAGTATTAATTAAGCATAGAGACTTGGGTTTATTTCTGGGCTCTCTATTCTATTCCAGTAGTTCATGTGCCTGTTTTTATGCCAGAACCAGGCCGTTTTGATTACAGTGGCCTTGTTATACATTCTGGTATCAGGTATTGTGATCCCGCCTACTTTCTTCTTCTTTCTCAAAATTGCTGCAGATATTCGAGGTCATTTATGGTTCCATATAAACTTTTGAAGTGTTTATTCTACGTCTGTGAAATATACCATTGGTACTTTAATAGGTATTGCATTGAATTTGTAAATTGCTTTGGGTAGTATGGACATTTTGATGATATTAATTCTTCTGATCCATGAACATGGTATATGCTTCCAATTCTTTGTCTCTTCCTTGATATGTTTCTTCAGTGTTGTGTAGTTTTCTGCATACATGTATTTTACCTCCTTGGTTAAGTTTACTCCTAGGTATTTTATTTTTCTTTCTTTTTTTTTTTCATTTTTTATTTTATTTTTTTATCAGTATTTTTTAATTGTTGATATTGTACAGTTTTCTGTCTTTTACCCCGCCCCAGCCCACCACCCCAGCCCTCCCCACCTTCCTCCCATTTCCACCCCCCATAGTTTTTGTCCATGAGTCCTTTATACTTGTTGCTCCAAACCGTTCCCCTTTTCCCCTGAAATTCCCTCCCCTCCCCCTCTGGTCACTGTCAGACTGTTCTCAAATTCAGTGTCTTTGTTTATATTATGCTTGTTTCTTTGTTTTGTTGATTAGCTTCCTGTTAAAGGTGAGATCATATGGTATTTGTCTTTCACTGCCTGGCTTATTTCGCTTAGCATGATACTCTCCAATTCCTTTCATGCTGTCGCAAAGGGTAGGAGCTCCTTCTTTCTTTCTGCTGCATAGAATTCCATTGTGTAAATGTACCACAGTTTTTTGATCCATTCATTAACTGATGGGCACCTAGGTTGCTTCCAGCACTTGGCTATTGTAAATTGTGCTGCTATGAACATAGGGGTGCATGGATTCTTTTGGATTGGTGTTTCAGGATTCTTAGGATATAATCCAAGCAGTGGAATTGCTGGGTCAAAAGGTATGTCCATTTTTAGTTTTCTTAGAAAATTCCATACTGTTTTCCAAAGTGATTGTACCAATCTGCAATCCCACCAACAGTGCACTAGGGTCCCCTTTTCTCCACTTTTTGCTATGTAGAATTGGATTTTTTTTCTTGATTTCTGCTTCTGCTGTTTCATTGTTGGTATACAGAAATGCCTTTGATTTCTGGATATTGACTTTGTATCCTGCTGTTTAGAAAAATTCATTTTTTAGCTCCAGCAGCTTTTTGGCCAAGTCTATAGGATTTTCTATGTACAGTATCATGTCATCTGCAAACAATGATAGTTTTGTTTCCTCCTTTCCAATTTGGATGCCTTTTATTTCCTTTTCTTGTCTAATCACTGTGGCAAAGACTTCCAATACTATATTGAATAGAAATGGTGAAAGTGGACAACCTTGTCCTGTTGCTGATCTTAGTGGGAAAGATTTTAGTTTTTGCCCATTCAGTATGATGTTGGCTGTAGGTCTCTCATATATGGCCTTTATTATATTGAGGAATGCTCCCTCTATGACCACTTTGCTGAGTGTTTTTATTATAACTAGGTGTTGTTCCTTATCAACGGCTTTTTCTGCGTTTATTGATATGATCATGTAATTTTTGCTTTCCTTTGGTTTATGTGATGTATTACATTTACTGATTTCTGAATATTGAGCCATCCTTGCATCCCTGGGATGAATCCCACTTGGTCATGGTGTATGATCTTTTTAATGTATTGTTGGATGCAGTTTGTCAATATTTTATTGAGTATTTTTGTGTCTATGTTCATGAGCGATGTTGGCCTGAAGTTTTCTTTCTTTGTTGTGTCTTTATCTGGTTTTGGGATTAGAATGATGCGGGCTTCATAAATAGAATTTGGGAGTCTTCCATCATTTTGTATTTTTTGGAATAGTCTGTGAAGGATAAGGATTAGCTCTTCCTTAAATGCTTTATAGAATTCTCTTGTGAAACCATCTGGTCCAGGGCTTTTGTGTGTTGGGAGTATTTTGATTACTGCTTCAATTTCATCAGCTGTTATTGGTCTGTTCAGGCTTTTTGCTTCTTCTTCATTCAGTTTTGGAAGATTATATTTTTCTAGAAATTTGTCCATTTCACCTAGGTTTTTAAATTTCTTGGCATACACTTCTTCATAGTAATTTCTTACAGTCCTGTGTATTTCTGTGGTGTCAGTTGTAGTTTCTTCTCTTTCATTTCTGATTGTTTTTATTTACGTCCTCTCTCTTTTTTCTTGATGAGCCTGCTTAAAGGCTTGTTGATTTTGTTTATCTTTTCAAAGAACCAGCTCCTGGATTCATTGATCCTTAGAATTGTGCTTCTACTCTCTATGTCATTTAATCCTGCTCTGATCTTGGTTATTTCCTTCCTCCTACTTGTTCTAGGCTATCTTTGTTGTTGTTCCTCAAGTTCTTGTAGGCATAGGGTTAAGTTGTTTGCTTCAAATGTTTCTATCTTTTTTAGGTAGGACTGTATTGCTATGAACTTCCCTCTCAGGAGTGCCTTTGCTGTGTCCCAAAAGTTTTAGGTCACTGTGAGGTCATTTGAATTTGTTTCCAGAAACTTTTTGATTTCTTCCCTAATTTCATTCTTGACCCATTCATTTTTTAATAGCATGCTATTCAATCTCCATGATTTTGAGTGTTTTCGGTTTTTCCCCTTGGGGTTCATTTCTAGTTTCAGTCTCTTGTGGTCCGAGAATATGCTTGGTATCATATCAATTTTTGTGAATTTGTTGAGGCTCCTTATATGTCCTATCATGTGGTCTATCTTTCAAAATGTCCCACGTGCATTTGAAAAGAATGTGTATTTAGCTTCTTTGGGATGAAGGGCCCCATATATACCAGTTTAGTCCACTTCATCTAGGGTATTGTTCAATGCCACAATAACTTTGTTGATATTTTGTTTGGATAATCTGTCCATTTTTGACAGTGGGGTGTTAAAATTCCCTTCTGTAACTATGTTGCTGTCAATATCTTTCTTGAAGTCCTCTAAGATTTTCTTTATGTATTTGGGTGCTCCTATATTGGATGCATATATATTTACAATATTTATGTCTTCTTGGTGGATTCTTCCCTTCAGTATTGTGAAGTGACCTTCTGGGTCTCTCTTTATGGCCATTCTTCTGAAATCTATTTTGTCTGATATGAGTATTGCTACCCCGGCTTTTTTTCCTGTCCATTTGCTTCAAAAATTTATTTCCAGGCCTTCACTTTGAGTCTGTGTAGGTATTTTGTTTTGAGGTGGATCTCTTGTAGGCAGCATATTTGTGGGTCATGCTTTCTTATCCATTCAGCTATTCTGTTTCTTTTGATTGGAGCATTTAATCCATTTAAATTTAAGATTATTATTGACAGGTCTTATTCGTTGCCATTTTCATACCGGTGTTTCTCTCTCTCTCTCTCTCTCTCTCTCTCTCTCTCTCTCTCTCTCTCTCTCTCTCTCTTCCTTCCTTTCCTTAAAGCATTCCATTTAGCATCTCTTGCAGAACAGGTTTGGTATAGGTGTATTCTTTTAGAATTCTTTTGTCTGGGAAGCTCCTTATTTGGCCTCTATCTTGATTGAGAGCCTTGCTGGGTAAAGTAGTCTTGGTTGCAAGCCTCTGGTTCTCATTACTTGGAATATTTCTTGCCATTCTATTCTGTCTTGGAGTATTTCCATTTAAAAGTCAGTTTCTAACCTTATCAGGGCTGCTTTTTATGTTACTTCCTGTTTCCCCCTTGCTGCCTTTAAGATTCTCTCTTTGTCTTGGAATTTGGCCATTTTAATTATGATGTGTCTTGAACTGGGCCTCTTTGGGTTCCTCTTGATTGGGACTCTCTGTGTTTCCTGAATTTATGTGACTTTTTCTCTCATCAAATTAGGGACGTTTTTCGTCATTACTTTTTCAAATAGGTTTTCTATCCCTTGCTCTTCTTCTTCTGCTTCTGGTATCCCTATTATATGGATATTATTACCTTTCATATTGCCTTGCTTTTCTCTTAATCCCTCTTCATTCTTTCTGAACCTCTTTTCCTTTTCTTGCTCTTTCTGGGTGTTTTTTTGTACTTTGTCCTCCAACTTGCTGATCCAATCTTCTGCTTCTTAGATTCTGCTTTTGATTCCTTCTACTGTGTTCCTCAGTTCAGAAACTGTATTCTTCATTTCCTCTTGGCCCTTGTTAATAGTTTCTATTTCCTTTTTCATGTTGATATAGTTTGCAGTGAGTTCATTGTAACTTTCATGTAGTTTCTGGTAATTCCCTATGAGCTCATTGAGCTTCCTGATAACCATTGCTCTGAACTCAATATCTGATAGTTGAGTTGCCTCTGTTTCATTTAACATTCTTTCTGAGGCTCCCTCCTTTCCTTTCATTTGGGTATTGCTTCTTTGTCTTCCCATTGTGTGTGAGAATCTTCTCATTAGCCTCAGCTTCTTAAATGGATCTCTTCTGGCTCCCTGTGTTTATGGTGTGAACTTCTGTGGTAGAATACCTATGAGATTCAGTGAAACAGTCTCCTTGATCTGAACTCCCTGGTCTTGGGCTCCTTATTAAGTTGGCTCTGTGTTTCTCTTTCAGTTTTGATTGTTGTTGGGTATCTCTTTGGTGGGTCCTTCCAACCAGCTGTTTAACTGAGGGCCACTCTGTCCATCACCTCTTGTATCTTGTTGTTCTGGTGAGGGCAGGTTGTGTTGAAGCTGGTTCTTCCATGTGTGCAAGGTTTTAAGGATTCTTTCTTGCTCTTGTTCAGTTGTTTATACTGGGTAGTTTCTTCACTATTTACTTGTATTTCCAGATAGGTCCTGGTTTGAGATTTATCTGGTTTCCACTCCATCCTTCACCTTCTTCTGTTGTTATCTGTGGGTGGTTCCTTTGTTGTTGGGTTTCCTCTGCCAATGGGCATCCTGTTGTTCACCGCTTCCACTGATTCACCTGGTTTTTCAGTGTCTGCTACAATTTTTGGTGTCTTATTTTCCTATATGCTGGGGTACTGTTGGCTGTTTGCTCTGTTCCTCCATAAATCAGCTAGGTTTTTCTCCCATGTATAGGGGGAAATGGAATCCTCTCCCTCCTACCACACCACCATCTTCCTCCTCCTAATTTCCCCATTTCATGTCCCAATCATTCACATGGTTGCTTAAAACTTCTACTGGTGACAGAGAAGTCTCCTGAGCCAAGCTTAGCTTTTCCAGAGCCCTACGTGTGACCTGAGCATTAATCAAGGGAGCAGTGTGCAGGGTATCTTTCCTTATCTTTAAATTTGGGTAACTAAATGATGATGTGCCTTGGTGTGTTCCTCCTTCGGTCCAATTACTTTGAGACTTTCTGGGCTTCCTGGGCTTTCTGGAAGTCTATTTCCTTTACTAGATTGGGGACATTTTCCTTCATTGATTGTTCAAATAAGTCTTCGATTTTTACTTTTCTTTTCCTTCTGGCACCCCTATGATTTGGATATTGAAGCACTTAAAGTTGTCCCACAGATTAAGAAGCTTCTCCTCATTTTTTGGATTCTTGTTTCTTCACTCTTCCAACCAGATCTTTATTTCTTCCTTTTCTTCCAAGTCTTTGATTTGAGTTCCAGTTTCCTTTTTTTCACTGTTGGTTCCCTGTATATTTTGCTTTATTTCACTGTGTATAGCCTTCACTTCTTCCTTCATTTTGGGACCAATCTCAGTCCATTCTTTGAGCATCCTTATTAACAGTCTTTTGAAACCTACATCAGATAGGTCATCTATCTCCTGTCACTTAGCTCTTTTTCTGGAGTTTTTATCTGTTCTTTCATGAGTTGTATTTCTTTGCATCAGTGAACCTGTTATGCTGTAAAGAGCAGACCCTTAGGTATTTGCCAGGTCTGGCAACTCTCTGCTGCACTGTGGAGCTGTCAATGGGGGAGGGGTTAGAGAGGGATCAATGCCACTTTCTCTAGCCCCACTTTTCAATGAACTCTCCTGTGAGACTGAGGATTTCTCCTGCCTTCCCCACCCCTGCAGTATTTTGCAGCTAAAGGTATTGAGTCTTTAGTTTCCCAGTGAACCATCCCCTCCCCACCTCACTCAAGTGTGGTCCACTTCCTTGTCATAGGTCCTCTCTACCTGCCATTAAATGCATCTCCATCTCTCCTATTGGTCTGTATGAATGTTCCCTTAATTCCTTGGTTGTCAGAGTTCCATGCAGTTTGCCATTCTTGGATTTCTGGTTGTTTTTTGTACTTAAATTGGTTGTTATCCTTCTTTAGGTTGTGTGGCAAAGCCAAGTATTTCTACCTATGCCTCCATCTTAGCCAGTCCCCTGTGAACTTTTTTTATCCTTTGATTTGAAATGCTTCATTTTAGTGTGAGCACTTTAATAAAACTTATGAAATTCATATCTGTAGCATGTAACATTTAAATACAACTCAAAGTGTGCATTACTGGAATTCTGGTGAAACATAAGAATTAGTGAAAGAAAATAAGTTTGTCTGACTATACCAAATACGCAAGAGGGTGGAAGAATTCCAAACTCTTTTTATGAAGCCAGCATCATCCTTACCCAAAATCAGATAAAGACATAACAAAAAAAAGAAAAGAAAAGAAAACATCAGGTGAATACTGCTGATAAATATAGAGGCTAAATTCCTCAACAAAATATTGGCAAACCACATCCAGCAATACACTAAAAAGATCATACACCATGATCAAATGGGATTCATCCCAGAGATGCAAGGATGGTACAAAATTTGCAAATCAATAAATACATCACATAAACAAAAGCCAAGACAAAAATCACATGATCGTGTCAATAGATGCAGAAAAAGCATTTGATAAGGTACAGCACCCATTTATAATAAAAAACACTCAGCAAACTGGGAATTTGCTGGGAAACACTCAGCAAAACTCAGCAAAGAGGGAGCATCCCTCAACATAATAAAGGCTGTATATGAGAGACCTACAGCCAGCATCACACTCAATGGGCAAAAACTAAAATCTTTCCCACTAAGATCAGGAACATGACAAAGTTGTCCACTTTCACCACTTCTATTCAACATAGTATTGGAAGTCCTAGCTACAGCAATCAGACAAGGAAAAGAAATAAAATGCATCCAAATCAGAAAAGAGGGAACAAAACTGTCATTGTTTGCAGATGACATGGCAGTGTACATAGAAAATCCTATAGACTCAACCAAAAGACTACTCAACCTAATAAATGAATTTAGGAAAATAGCAGGATACAAAGTCAATATTCAGAAATCAAAGGTATTTTTGTACACCAACAATGAAATATCAGAAACAGATATCAGGAAATAAATCCCATTTGATGTACCAACAAGAAAAATAAATACCTAGGAATAAACCACATCATAGAGGTAAAAGACCTGTACTCAGAAAACTATACAACACTGAAGAAAGAAATTAAAGAAGACACAAATGAATGTAAACATGTACCATGCTCATGGATTGGAAGAATTAACATCATCAAAGTGTCCATACTATCCAAAGCAATGTATAGATTCAATGCAATCCCTATTAAAGTACTCATGAAATATTTCACAGATATAGAACAAACATTTCAGGAATTCATATGGAACTATAAACAACCCCAAATAGCTTCACAAATTCCAAGAAAGAAGAAGAAAGTAGGAGGAATCACAATACCTTATATCAAACTGTATTACAAGACCACTGTTATCAAAATGGCCTGGTACCAGCATAAGAACAGACACAAAGACCAATGGAACAGAGTAGAGAGCCCAGAAATGAACCCAAGTCTCTGTTGTCAATTAATATTTGACAAAAGGACAGCAGCAGAAAATGGAATAAAAACAGCTTCTTCAACAAATGGTATTGGGAGGTCTGGACAGCTACATGCAAAAAATTAAACTCGATCACCAAATTACACCATACACAAAAATAAATTCAAGGTGATTGAAAGTCTTAAATATAAGTTGTGACACCATAAAAGTCCTTCAGGAGAACATAGGCAGGAAAATCTCATACATTCCATGCAGCAATATTTTCACTGATATATTCTCTAGAGCAAGGGACATAAAGGAAGGAGTAAACAAATGGGATCTTATCAAAATAAAAAGCTTCTGCATGCCCAAAGAAAACAGCATTAAAATGAAATGAGAACCAATCATATGGGAAAACATATTTGCCCATGATACCTCAGACAAGGGTTTGATCCCCAAAATGTATTAAGAACTCACATGACTCCACTCTAGGAAGACAAGCCCATTAAAAATAGACAAAGGACTTGATTAGACACTTCTCCAAGGAGGACATACAGAGGTCCCAGAGACATATGAAAAGATGTTCAGCATTGCTAGCCATCAGAGAGATGCAAATTAAAACCACAATGAGATACCACTTCACGTCAGTCAGAATGGCCCTCATAAACAAATCAACAAAAATAAGTGTTGGAGAGGGTGTGCAGCAAAGGGAATCCTAGAGCACTGTTGGTGGGAAAGCAGACGGGTGCTGCCACTATGGAAAACAGCATAGAATTTCCTCAGAAAACTAAAAATGAAACTGCCTTTTGACCCAGCAATTCCATTTTTAGGACTATATACTAAGAACCCTGAAACGTAATCCATAAGATCCTATGCACCCCAATGTTCATAGCAGCACAACTTACAATAGCCAAGTGCTGGAAGCAACCTAAGTGCCCATCAGTAAATGAATGGATCAAACAACCGTGGTACATTTACACAATGGAATTCTATGCAGCAGAAAGAAAGAAGGAGCTCATACCCTTTTGTGACAGCACGGATGGAACTGGAGAGCATTACGCTAAGTGAAATAAACCAGGTGGTGAAAGACATATACCATATGACCTCACTTTTACCTGGAATATAATCAACAAAAGACAAAAGCAAACAAAATATAACCAGACATTGAAATTAAGAACAATCTAACAGTAACCAGAGGGGAGAGGAGAGCGGACAATGTGGTGAAAGGTTTTCAGGAACTACTGTAAAACACACATGGACAAAACCAAGGGGGATGGTGGAAGCAACAGAGAGAGGTAGATTTGGCTGGGGTGTGTATTAGTGGTGGTGGGAAAATGCAGACAACTGTTTCATTATTTTACTGAACAACAGTAAAATAATTTTTAAAAATCTATGGTACATGGCTTATATTTAAATCTTTTATCCACCTTGAATTTATTTTTGTGTATGGTGTAAGTTGGTGCTCGAGTTTCATTTTTTTGCATGTAGCTGTCCAGTTCTCCCAGCACCACTTATTGAAGAGGCTATTTTTGCTCCATTTTATGTTGCTGCCCCCTTTGTCGAATATTAATTGACTGTAGAGACTTGGGTTTATTTCTGGGCTCTCTGTTCTATTCCACTGGTCCACGTGTCTGTTCTTGTGCCAGTACCAGGCTGTTTTGATTACAGTGGCTTTGTAATACAGTTTGGTATCAGGTATTGTGATCCCTCCTACTTTGCTCTTCTTTCTCAAAATTGCTGCTGCTATCCGGGGTCGTTTATGTTACACAATGGAATTCTATGCAGCAGAAAGAAAGAAGGAGCTCCTACCCTTTGCGACAGCATGGAAGGAATTGGAGAGTATCATGCTAAGCGAAATAAGCCAGGCAGTGAAAGACAAATACCATATGATCTCACCTTTAACAGGAAGCTAATCAACAAAACAAACAAGCATAATATAAACAAAGACACTGAATTTGAGAACAGTCTGACAGTGTCCAGAGTGGGAGGGGAGGGAATTTCAGGGGAAAAGGGGAACGGTTTAGAGCAACAAGTATAAAGGACTCATGGACAAAAACTATGGGGGGGTGGAAATGGGAGGAAGGTGGGGAGGGCTGGGGTGGTGGGCTAGGGCGGGGTAAAAGACAGAAAACTGTACAATATCAACAATTAAAAAATACTGATTAAAAAAAAAATCTATGGTACATTTACACAATGGAATACTATGCAGCAGAAAAAAAACAGTTCCTACCCTATGTAACAACATGGATGGAACTGGAGAGCATTATGCTAAGTGAAATAAGCTAGGCAGGGAAAGACAAGTGCCAATGATCTCACCTTTATGTGGAACCTAATCAACAAAACAATCAAGCAACCAAATATAACCAGAGACATTGAAATTAAGAACAATCGGAAGTAACTTGATGGGAGATGGGAGGGGATAATGGGGGAAAGGGGTGAAGGGTTTTCAGGAGCAACTATAAAGGACACATGGACAAAACCAAGGAGGGGTGGAATCAGGGGAGGGATGTGGGAATGGGTGGAGTAAGTGGATGAGGTGGGGGGAAAAGACAGAAAATTGTATTTGAACAATAAAACTTTAAAAAATGGAAAAAAGTAAATAATGAAAAAAAGAAAAGAAGTCTGTCAAAAAATAATGGCACAGACTCATAGATGGAGAGCAGGATGAGAGCTAAGGTTGTGGGGAAGTTAGGTATGGAGGGATTGAGAAAAAAGTAAAAGAAATTCATGGACATAGACAACAGTGTGGTGATTTTAGAGAAAGGGAGATATAAGGGGAGTAAATGGTAATGGAAAAATATACAATAAAAATAAAATTAATAATGATGCTCAAGTGAAACACAGAAAATGTGCTCATCTCCACCCCAGAACAGAGTGAAGTAATTTAGTAGCAATCAGTCACAGACTGCAGCAACACATTCTCTATGTGGAAAGGCTGCCAAACTCTTCTCCCATTCCTTCCCACATATGATGAAAGAGGCTTCCCACAGCCTTAGGGACTTGTCATCGACTATTTCTCTGCCCCAGTAAGGGGGACCAGTACCAAGATCCCCTCCTTCAACCCTGACTTGTCAGTTAGACTTGAAACTGTGAGGTGTAAGAAGATTGAACTCACTTTTTCCCAAAGCAGCCAGAGTCATGAGGTCCAAGTAGGCAATGGACCTACATACCCCAGTATGTAGGTTGACATATTGACCCCAGTAAATAGATGACATATTATAAATATGAGTGGATTGTGTGGTATGTACTAGAAACTGATAGATGCATATGCTTAGGCTCTTCTGATTGTCCTCATGCCATTGGCAGTACTTTAAAGGTTAGAATGGCTTCCCTGGGTCAAGTCAGGATTTTCTTTACAAGAACGAAAAGAACGCCATCAAAGCCACTGAAGGTTAAAGTGTGTCCCTCTTTGCTCTAAAGTGACTGGTGAGAATGGTCAAAACTACCTTTCAGTAGTACCGTACTGGAAGTGCTAGAGGAGTGTTATGGTTTTCAATGTTCCCACATAGCTATATCACCACTCTACACCCTGTGTGCCCCAGTTTGAGCTGCCTGGGCCTTCCTCAGTGAACCTACTTCAGGGAGAGAAGACAAAATATTCAGATGGTTTATTTGTGTACCTAGCATATAAACAATCATATTTCCTACAGATGCTTATCTAAAAATTTTTTGGAAACCCACTGCTTTTTTAAAAAGTATGTTACCTACCATTATAATGTTGCTCACAGTGAATTTTAGTAGATGTAAAAAAAATAAAGTAGCAAATCATAAAAAGTTTTATCACCTATTTTTTACTGCTCCACAAGCCAATTAAGCAAATTGTAAGATTTAATATACTATCAGGCAGAGCTTATCTTACTGTGCTTTGCAGTCAGTGCATTTTGAACATCAAGACAATATGCTGCACAACAAAAATGGTAGGATCTGCTGAAAGCTCAGAGATGGTTAGCATTTTTTAGCAATAAAGTGTTTTTAAACTAAGGTATGTACATTGTTTTGTAGATTTAATGGTTTATTGAACACTTATTAAACAACAGTATAGGGCAAACATAATTTTTATATGTACTGGGAAACCAAAACATTCATGTAACTCACTTTATTGCATAATATCTCTGAGGCCTATGCCTTTATTTAAAAAGCATTTAAAATATATTAGCAGGTAGCTATCATTCATGCTTTGATCTATTTATTAAAACAAAAATAAACTGTGTCGTTAAGCAAGCAAAAAATTGATTTGTGCCTCTTTACATTTCAACTTAATGACAATAAAATGTGTGTTTGTTAATCAAACACTATTAGAATAACTGATATTTTGAACATTTTCAAATCTGTTTACAAATCAGGTCAAATGTCTGTTTTAGTTTATATAAATTTAATAACAATACAATAAAATTTTGCAATTCATACACCATATCCTGAATATTAGTCATAGGTGACACACATTGCATTTCTATCCACTGTCAATCACCAGGCATATCAGCTGGCTTGTTTTCTAATAAACTGTTCTGACAAATGTAGCACTACCTTTCCCCTCTGTGTTAATGAATACCTACGACAAAGGACAACAACATCCAGGACAAGAAAACCCTTTTGCTTTCCCTGAGCCTCTGGGCCTCCACTTAGGCTCCTTTTGTAGTTACTTTTTCTCATTGATTAAATGAGATAAATTTAGGTTATTTTGTGAGTACCAGTCACTGAAGTGGAAAAAGCAATCCTGCACCTGTCAGAGGTCTGTGAGCCTGGTGAAGAAACCTCTTACAGCTCCTGGTAGGCTCTGTTCTCCCATTCTTCAGAGTGAATGGGGAGGGTCCCAAAGCTGCTTTCACTATTTGGAGCCACTCCTGATGGGCTTCAGAGCCATGTTTTCACTTTTCAGATGTTTGTTTTATTTTTAAAAAGGCTTTGACAGTAAAATCTAATAAGTGGCAAGCTATTACAAAACAAGCAATTTAAGTCTGAAAAAGACAGCCAAAGAAAATTGGCTATTTGACTTAATTTAGACCAAAAATTCAGCTATTAGGAAATACCTATTTTTTATTGAATTTTTACTCTCATGAAGATATTTGGTATTTTGTATATGTGGATAAAGTGCCCATATTAGTACAGAAAGTATTCTATCCCTATAAACTTGGACAAACTAAAGGAGATTGTCTTCTTTCTTAGCAAAATGAAAACAAATTTTTTTCACCTTGCTTATAACCTCACATCCCAAAGGGAAGGGGATGTGGATGAAATAGCTGTCTTAATCCAGTTGCTAATTGTTTATATGGAGGTTAAAGAAAACTCATGGACATGGATAATGAATGGGAACTGACTGAGGGAGGGGAGAGTGAAAGGCTGGGTGGAAGTTCGAAAAGGGAGAAAAAGGGAGAACAACTGTAATGGCATAAATAATAAACAATAAAAAATTACCAGCTAATAAAAACACAAGGGGGCCTGGTGAAAATTATGTCCCATGCATGAACCATCACAGTGTCTCTTCCCCTTAGCCTGGAGAAGTACCACCCCATATGGAGATACAGATAGAACCTTGACAGTGACACTTGTAAATGTCCAATTTAGGAGAGTTAGAGGACAAAGAAACATATAGAACTGAACAGGTGGGGAGCCAGCCTACCTGAGTGTTAAGGGCTTTTATGTGCACAGGTGGATTAAGGATGTTCAGGGAAGGAAGCTTCCATGCAGAGCAGCTAAACACTCCACAGCTGTCCCAAATAATATAGGATAATCCATTTCAGACTCTGAAAATAAAGCAGTTGTGAAATTAAAGAATACCACTTGTTTGCCTTGATTTTTGTATGATACAAGATTATGGGCACAGAGGACTATAAGCATATCTCTGTAGGTAAAGGCTAGTACCTGGAATTGATTTGGTAAATTCCTCCAGTGAAGTGCATAGAATACTGCTGTGGATGAAGTGAAGAAGAGAAGTTATTCACAGATAGCACAGGTACAGTGAGATATTTTACAAACAAAGAAAAATTTCTGCAGTCAGTAATTTGTATCAAGTCTGTTCCTAAGCCTCTTAGTCTGTGTGCATGTTGTTGCTGACTCCTGATTGAAACAAAGGAAAGCGGAACCCATTTCCATGAGATAATAATATTGGAGTTAAATATGGACAAGTCAGATTGGTTTTCATGTTCTAATGTGTATGAAATAAACACTAGGTTTCCGAGAGTTTGAAACTGTATTATGAAACTTAGGTTCATTTGTTGATAGTTGTGAGTTTGTTGTCATTTTACTGTTCATATTTTTATCTTCTTTTTCTTAGATAAGACCGTTTAACATTTCATATAATAATGGCATGGTAGAGGGAAGATGCTGGCATGGTAGGAGGGAGCAGATTCCACTTCCCCCTACAAATGGGGGAAAACCTATCCGATCTATGGAGGAACAGAGCATACAGTCAATAATACCACAGCATAGTTGAAAATAGGAGATCAAAAATTGTAGCAGACATTGAAAAACCAAATGGTAAGGGGAGTTCCTCAAGACAATAAGGGCCCAGGTATCAGCATGGAGACCAGGCCAGCTGAAGCCCCAGCCCAACATTCACCAGGTCTGCCACAAGGCTCTAGGGAGGGAAACAAGTCAACTGCTCCCTCCCCAACCAAACAAGGTTTGAGCAGCACTGGGAGAGACCTGGTTGCTTGAAGTCGCAGGGAGGGGAGTTAAGGTATGAGTGGCAAACACGCAGGGGCTGTGAGAACCCATGCATAGCTCTGGGAGGACTGCAAGCTCAAGCCCCTGCAAACAGTAGTAGCTGAGCGACCAGAGGTGGCTGAACGATGAGAGACAGCCCTGGGACCTGGACCAGAGGTGGCCGAGTGACTGGAGACAGCCCTGGGACCAAAGGTGGCCAAGCTCCCAGAGGCGGCAAAGCACCTGGAGGCGGCCCTGAAACCAGAGCACAGGGCTTTGTGGAAGACCTGGAGCTCACACCCGTGATCCTAGGGTGAGTATGCACAAAGCAGGAAACCTGCGGAGCCCACACCCGTAAACTCATGTAGGCACACACACCCTGTTGGAGACCCGGAGCTCACAACCATAAATGCAGGGAGTGCTCCATCTGTAGGGGATCCCAGCTCACACCCATAAACTCAGGAAAGCACATGCTCTGCAGGAGGCTCAGAAAACACACCCAAGGCCTTGCACAGTGAGGCACCAGCTAGCTCTGGGGAGAGTGCACCTCTAGCCCTGGGGAGACTGTGTGGCTAACCCTGGGGAGAGTGCACAACTAGCCCTGGGGAGAGTACACACTTGGCACTGAGGACAGTAGCGCAAAGCTGACTCAGTGTGCAACAGCGAGAAAATCTATACCAGTCACCCCTCAGCCTGTTGCAGCCAGCAAGAGCAGAAAACCAATTTGGCCAGTTTGAAAACAGCAAAAGGTTTATTCGGGGGGGGGGGTGTTTCTTTTATGTTTTTTTGGGGGGTGGGGTGTTGTTTTGTTTTGATTTCATATTTTTTATTTTTATCCTTTTTATCCCACCATTCCGTTTGCTTCTCTTTTCTTCTTTCTAGTTTTATTCCTTCTTCCTTTCTTTCCAATTTTATCCCTTCTTCCTTTCTCTTTTCTTTTCTTCTCATTTCATTTTTTTTTCTTTTCTCTTTTTAAATACCCACCAGTGAGAACAAAAAAACCTGGAACTGTGAAAAAAAACAGAGGTGGTCCCAAAGAGGGGGCATCCCAACAACTGAGACAGTAGAAGCTGTGAACACCAGGAAAGCCAAAAGAGACTGCACCACCAAATCTCACAGGTATTCTACCACAGAAGTTCACACCATAAACCCAAGGAGCCGGAACAAATCAATTTAAGAAGTTGAGGCTTACAAGAAGAGTCTCACAAACAATGAGAAGACAAAGAAACAATCCCCAAATTAAAGGAAAGGAGGAAGCCCCAGAAAGAATCTAAATGAAACAGAGGAAACTCAACTATCAGATATTGAGTTCAAAGCAATGGTTGTCAGGAAGTTTCATGAGCTCTCAATGAGTACCAGAAACTACAGGGAAGCTACAATGAACTCACTGCAAACTATATCAACATGAAAAGGTAAATAGAAACTATCAACAAGGGCTAAGAGGAAATGAAGAATACAATTTCTGAACTGAAGAACACAGTAAAAGGAATCAAAAGCAGGCTCAATGAAGCAAAGGATCAGAACAGCAAACTGGAGAACAAGGCACAAAAAACCACCCAGAATGAGCAAGACAAGGTAATGAGGCTCAGAAAGAGTGAAGAGGTATTAAGAGAAATGCAAGGCAATAAGAAACCTAATAATATCTGTATAGTAGGCGATACCAGAAGGAGAAGAAGAAGAGTAAGGGATAGAAAACTTATTTGAAAAAGTAATGATGGAAAATTTCCCTAATTTGATGAAAGAAAAAGTCACACATATCCAGGAAACACAGAGAGTCACAATCAAGAGGAACCAAAGAGGCCCAGTTCAAGACATATCATAATTAAAATGGCAAAATTCTAAGACAAAGAGAGAATCTTAAAGGCAGCAGAGGAGAAACAGGAAGTAAAATACAAGGCAACGCTGATAAGGTTAGAACCTGACTTCTCAATGGAAACACTCTAAGCCAGAAGAGAGTGGCAAGAAATATTCCAAGTAATGAGAACCAGAGGCTTGCAACTAAGAATACTTTATCCAGCAAGGTTCTCAATCAAGATAGAAGGCGAAATAAGGAGCTTCCCAGACAAAGGAATTCTAAAACAACACACCATCACCAAACCAGTTGTCCAAGAGATGCTAAATGGACTGCTTTAAGGAAGGAAAAGGACAGAGAGAGAGGGAGAGGGAGAGGGAGAGGGAGAGAGGGAGGGAGGGAGGGAGGGAGGGAGGGAGGGAGGGAGGGAGAGGGAGAGAGAGAGAAACATGGGTTCAAAAATGGCAATGAATAGGACCTATCAATAATAACCTTAAATGTAAATGGATTAAATCCTCCAATAAAAGACATAGAATAGCTGAATGGATAGGAAAGCATGACCCACACATATGCTACTACAAGAGACCCACCTCAGGACAAAAGACCTACACAGACTCAAAGTGAAGGCCTGGAAATAAATTTTCAAAGCAAATGGACAGGAAAAAAAATCTGGGTAGCAATACTCATATCAGACAAAATAGGCTTCAAAAGAAGAGCCATAAAGGAGACCCAGAAGGTCACTTCACAATACTGAAGGGAAGAATCCACCAAGAAGACATAAACATTGTAAATATATATGAACCCAACATAGGAGCAACTAAATACATAAAGAAAATCTTAGAGAACTTCAAGAAAGATATTGACAGCAACACAATTATAGTAGGGGATTTTAACACCCCACTGTCAAAAATGGACAGATATTCCAAACAAAATATTAACAAAGATACTGTGGCATTGAACAATGCTCTAGGTGAAATGGACTTAACTGATACATATAGAGCCCTTCATCCCAAAGAAGCTAAATACACACTCTTTTCAAATGCACATGGAACATTTTCAAAGATAGACCACATGATAGGACACAAAACAAGACTCAACAAATTCAGGAAAATTGAAAGCATACCAAACATTTTCTCAGACCACAAGGGACTGGAACTAGAAAAAAAAAACCCAAGGGGAAAAACTCAAAACACTCAAAATCATGGAAACTGAATAGCATGCTATTAAACAATGAATGGGTCAAGAATGAAATTAGGAAAGAAATCAAAAAGTTTCTGGAAACAAATGCAAATGACCTCACAATGACCCAAAACTTATGGGACACAGTGAAGGCACTCCTGAGAGGGAAGTTCATAGCAATACAGGCCTACACAAAAAAGATAGAAACATTTCAAACAAACAACTTAACCCTATGCCTATGGGAACTCAAGGGACAACAACAAAGACAGCAAAGAGCAAGTAGAAGGAAGGAAATAACCTAGATCAGAGCAGAATTAAATGACATACAGACTAAAAGCACAATTCTAAGGATCAATGAATCCAGGAGCTGGTTCTTTGAAAATATAAACAAAATTGACAGGCCTTGTTTCGGACTGTTCAGGCTGGTTTCAGGAGTTGTAACCCTCACCCCATGGTGGGCTGTGTAAGAGCCCAGGGGACCCACTTCATCTGGGTCTGTTCTGTCACAAGGACGTGACCTACTAAGGAGACAGGGCTTATGTCCCTGGCAGGAGCACTGCTTCTGCCTCACTCATCTCTGGCCCCAATGCTTGGTTGGCAGTCAATGACAGGTAAGACTCCTCATGGGAGGAGCAGCCTAAGCCAGACGGAACCACTTGGGAGGCCTCATGGAAGAACTCAGGGAGTTGCAGCAAACAGGATGTGATGGACCCTCACCCCCCAGCTATTCTGACATAGCCTGAATCCTCATTTCCATCGGGAATATGTCTCCTGCTTCCTAATCGGCTTAAAGCCTGAAACTGTAGGGGTGAGCGGTGCAGCCCTGTGCTGGCCAGGACAGCTCCCTGGGTGATTGGGCATAAGAAAGAATTCCTAAAGCCCTGTGAAACCTGCTTTGCTAAGAGTGCTCTCCCTTAGGTGATAAGTGTCCCAGGAGGAAATGAGTATGTCTCCCAAAGTTTGGCAACCCCCTTTCCTGACAAACAATGTTACTCAGATTAAGCCCTCATATTTCTTTGACATGTTAAACCTGTATTCCAGTGTATTCGAGCCCAATAAAAGCCTAGTGAGGATGGGGCTCTGGGTCATTCTCCTCTGAGAGTTTGACCCCTTTCCTCCCCAAGCAGTCATGTCTTGGTAGTTTTTATTTTCATCTGTGACAGAGGAATGGGGCTCTATGGGCGGAGCCCCCCCACATCTGGCGCCCAGGACAGGGTCCCCTGCAAGGCCTTTAAGCAGGCTCATGAAGAAGAAAAGAGAGAGGCGTCAAGTAAACACAATCAGAAATGAAAGGGGAGAGATTACAACTGACACCACAGAAATACAAAGGATTGTAAAAAATTACTATGAAGAACTGTATGCCAAGAAATTTGAAAACCTAGGTGAAATGGACATGTTTCTAAAAAAACATAATCTTCCAAAACTGAATGAAGAAGAAGCAAAAAGCCTGAACAGACCAATAAAAGCTGATGAAATTGAAGCAGTCATCAAAAAACTCCCAACATACAAAAGCCCTGGACCAGATGGCTTCACAGGAGAATTTTAGAAAGTATTTAAGGAAGAGGTAACCCCTATCCTTCACAGATTATTCAAAAAAATCCAAAATGATGGAAGACTCCCAAACTCTTTTCATGAAGTCAGCATCATCCTAGTCCCAAAACCAGGGAAAGACACAACAAAGGAAGAAAACTTCAGGCCAATATCACTCATGAACATACACGCTAAAATACTCAACAAAATATTGACAAACCGCATCCAACAATACATTGAAAAGAATTATGCGCCATGACCAAGTGGGATTCATCCCAGGGATGCAAGGGTGGTTCAATATTCACAAATCAGTAAATGTAATACATCACATAAACAAAAGCAAAGACAAAAATCACATGATCATATCAATAGATGAAGAAAAAGCATTTGATAAGGTACAACACTCATTTATGATAAAAAGACTCAGCAAAGCGGGAATAGAGGGAGCATTCCTCAAAATAATAAAGGCCATAAATGAGAGACCTACAGCCAACAACATACTCAATGGGCAAAAACTGAAATCTTTCCCACTAAGATCAGGAACAAGACAAGGTTGTCCACTTTCACCACTTCCATTCAATATAATATTGAAAGTCTTAGCCACAGCAATTAGACAAGAAAAGAAAATAAAAGGCATCCAACTCGGAAATGAGGAAACAAAACTATCATTGTTTGCACATGACATGATAGTGTACATAGAGAAACCTATAGACTCTGCCAAGAAACTGCTTGACCTAACAAATCAATTTGGCCAACAGCCAGATACAAAGTCAATATCCAGAAATCAAAGGCATTTTTGTATACCAACAATGAAACAGCAGAAGCAGAAATTAAAAAAAAAAAAATCCCATTCGATATAGCAAAAAGAAAAATAAAATACCTAGGAATAAACCTATCCAAGGAGGTAAAGGACCTGTATGCAGAGAACTACACAACACTGAAGAAAGAAATCAAGGAAGATACAAACAAAGGGAAACACATACTGTGTTCATGGATCAGAAGAATTAACATCATCGAAATGTCCATACTCCCCAAAGCCATTTACAAATTCAATGCAATACCAATTAAAGTACCAATGGCATATTTCAGACATAGAACAAACACTTCAAAAATTTATATGAAACCATAAACGACCCCAAATAGCTGCAACAATTTTGAGAAAGAAGAGCAAAGTAGGAGGCATCACAATACCTGATACCAAACTATATTACAAGGCCACTGTAATCAAAACAGCCTGGTACTGGCATAAAAACAGGTACATGGACCAGTGTAATAGAACAGAGAGTCCAGAAATAAACCCAAGTCTCTGTGGTCAATTAATATTCAACAAAAGGGGCAGCAACATAAAATGGAGTAAAAATAGCCTCTTCAACAAGTGGTGTTGGTAGAACTGGACAGCTATTTGCAAAAGAATGGAACTCAAGCAACAACTTATACCATACACAAAAATAAATTCAAGGTGGATAAAAGATTTAAATATAAGCTGTGACACCATTAAAGTCCTAGGGGAGCATAGGCAGGAAAATCTTGTATATTTCATGCACCAACATTTTTAATGATATCTCCCCTAGAGCAAGGGACATAAAGGAAAGAATAAAGAAATGGGATCTCATCAAAATACAAAGCTTCTGCACAGCTAAAGAAAACAGTATTAAAATAAAAAGAGAACAAACTGTATGGGAGAACATATTTGCCAATGATACCTCAGACGAGGGTTTAATCTCCAGAATATATAAAGAACTAACACGACTCCACTCTGAGAAGACAAGAAACCCAATTAAGAAATGGGCAAAGGACTTGAACAGACACTTCTCCAAGGAGGACATACAGAGGGTCCCGAGACACATGAAAACATGCTCAGTATCTCTAGCTATCAGGGAGATGCAAATTAAAACCACAATGAGATACCACTTGACACCAGTCAGAATGGCCATCATAAACAAAACAACAAACAAGTGTTGGAGAGATTGTGGAGAAAGAGGACCCTAGTGCACTGTTGATGGGATTGCAAACTGGTACAACCACTATGGAAAACAGTATGGAATTTTCTCAGAAAACTAAAAATGGATCTGCCTTTTGAGCTAGCAATTCCAGTGCTGGGATTATATCCTAAGAACCCTGAAACACCAATCCAAAAGAACCTATGCACCCCAATGTTCATAGCAGCACAATTTACTATAGCCAAGTGTTGGGAGCAACCGGGCTTCCCATGAGTAAATGAATGGATCAAAAAGCTATGGTACATTTACACAATGGAATTCTATGCAGCAGAGAGAAAGAAGAAGCTCCTACCCTTTGCAACAGCATGGATGGAACTGGAGAGCATTATGCTAAGCGAAATAAGCCAGGCAGTGAAAGACAAATACCATATGATCTCACCTTTAACAGGAACCTAATCAACAAAACAAACAAGCATAATATAACCAAAGACACTAAAATTGAGAACAAGCTGACAGTCACCAGAGGGGAAGGGGGAGGGAATTTCAGAGGAAAGGGGGAAGGGTTTAGAGCAACAAGTTTAAAGGACACATGGACAAAAACTAGGTGGGGTGCAAATGGGAGGAAAGTGGGAAGGGCTGGGGCAGTGGGTTGGGATCGGAGTGAAAGACAGAAAACTGTACAAGAACAACAATTAAAATTTTAAAAAATTTTAAATAATGACTTGGTGATGATGAACTCCTTTAACTTGACCTCATCTGGGAAGCACTTTATCTGCCCTTTCATTCTAAATGGTAGCTTTGCTGGATAGAGTCATCTTGGATGTAGGTCATTGCCTCTCATGACTTGGAATACTTCTTTACAGCCCCTTCTTTCCTTCAAGGGTTCTTTTGAGAAGTTAGCTGATAGCCTTATGAGAACTCCTTTGTAGGTAACTGTTTCCTCTTCTGTTGCTGTTTTTAAAATTCTCTCCTTGATTTAGGCAATGCTATAGCACTATAACATTTTTTGTGCTAATATGGCCAATGGGTAAAGGAAGTTATATCTCTTAGGTGTTTGATAACAGTGAAGAAGTAATAATAGAGGACAACAGAGAACATAAAATATTTATGTAGTGCCACTTGTTTGCTCATTTGGGAAATCAATAATTTAATAATCATATTTTATAATATGCTGGATTATGAGTCTACTGTGCTAAAAAAATAGAGTTTATAGGAATGAAGACATAAAGCACCAAGTGTATAAAATTTCTTAAAAAGTACACATCCTGGAGCTAAAAGAGAAACACATCACCAGAAGAAACTAAACCAGCAACGATCTTCCCACTTTTCACCTCATCTGCATTGTATTTGTCTTATGGTATTTGATACTTTCCTGAGAATGTTCTGTAAAGTAATAATATTGTGCTGTGTTATTAGGCTGATTTTAGAAACCTTGGTTGGAAAATAAATACCAAAATTGTACAAAAAAACTTAACTAAATATTATCACTGTTAATGTTTTTCTTAAGGTCAAGAGTTTGCTCTTTGTACATGGCATAATAGAGCTCTGACTGGAAGATTAAATATGTAACTTTTATTATGAAGACCGTATTCAAATTTACCAATTATATGATTTCTGGGAAAAAGCACTTAACCTTTCTGAGTTCTTTAGGTTTTCTGAAGTGCAGTTACAATCATACCCACAATTAATGGTTGTTAGAAGGGGCTGGTGAGATAACATAGATCTTTTGGGTTTTGTAAATTCTCAAGCATAGGATAGAAGGCTAGAGATGGGTACTTTTGCATTGTAGCCTGTGGGGAAAAAATGGAATTCATGCTGAGTGTGTGGGAAAGACTTTGGAAGGCTCAGTGAAGGGAGGTTATATAATTGGTTTGTATTTTAAAAAGTCCCTTAGATTGGGTAAAGTGTGCATGGGTTTTATTATATAACCACACTTATTTCTAACCAAAGTGTGCATGTCCAAAGTATTTACATACATATTCATCATATTATTCCAGCCTGGGTATTTATCTCTTGTATCCTGCATCCCCTAATTGGATTTATAAGTTTTGTGATAATTAATTTTGTATCAATTTCCTGCTTCTCATTTTGTAAATTCAATGACATATCCACTTCTATTACTTTGATACCTGGAATGAATAGATTTACTGTGAGGTACATATATCTTTAATAAAATCAATTATAATATTAGAGCACTTTTCAGTTCCGAAATGTTGTTGTTGATTTGTATTAAGCTTAATGATGTCTGTTAATCATATTCTTTAGTTTTTGATAATATTGGCAATGTTTTCTTCACACACAAATATTATAAATATTCTTAAAGTAAAATTTTTTTTGAATCTTGTGATTAAAGAAAATATTTTCCTTATAAAGCACAGGCTATGTCTGACTGATAAGGAGGACATTATCCATAGACAATGTTTGTTTACCACAAATGCCTGGCTACAAGTTTAAGAAGTGGTCAACCAAGTCATACTGATGGTGTCTACATTTGTAAAATTTGAAGAGTATTAATTGCTTTTGAATTAGAATAACATCTGCAGTTATACCAAGGAGTATAAAATTACCAGGGTGATCAATCCTTATCCTTTAGGATTTAGGCTAAATAACAGCTGGGTTTGAGAACAAAAAGTCTACTCCTATGATCAAATTTCACCAATGATCAGGCACACAGTGAGTAGCTGACCTCTGCTGAAACTCCCAGCCAAAGCTTTTGTTGCAAACACACTTTGACTATGGATAAACAGGTCTTCCTTTTCACTCACATAAGCTTTGTGACTTAGAAGGGAATTTTCAGAATCTGCAATGAAGGAACCCATTTACTCTTCAAGTATCTGTGAGGGGTTCCAAGAGAATTATGTCACCAATTCAAATGTAAACCAGACTAGTGGATATAAGGAAAATGCCTCAGAGTAACCACTGCCAGGATAACTGATACATGAAGTTAAATTAGAGTAAGAGTTTGTCGCTGCTATCGGGTTTTAAAAATTGTTGGACATTTTGAACATGGTAACTCTCTTCCTTCTTTATATTTGCTTCTTTTCCATCCTCAAATCTGTGGTGGGAAAAATTATATTTGGTGATTTAAGCTCTCATCTTAAGGCAAGTTCAAAGAAGTTGTGGAGTAACTGTTGTGGAAAGCAAACCAGAATCACGAGTGAGTGTAACAAGCTTAAGTACCAGATACATCAAGTAAGTTAGCAATTCCAGAAGTAAGCATGAATTAACAGAGAGCATGGGTAGAAATTTCACCATGGGTATCACTAGAAATAAGAGTAAACAAGCAGATAGTAATATTGGAGGGAAAGGGGAAACACAAAACTAACTATTTGACTGTTCTTCATAGGATAAATGAAATTTTGAATTGTTTACAAATTAGCAAGTTAAGAATTAAGATAAGAATCATAATAAAAAAGAAACAATAAAGGCATAAAAGAATTTTGGACTTAGAGACTTTCGGCCAAGATGAAGACATAGGTGGATGCACTGTGCCTCCTCTCACAACCCAAATTAAGAACAACAAATATTTAGAAACAAGAAAACAACCAGAACTCATAGAAAATTGAACTGTACGGAAGTCCAACAACCATTCATCCAGATCGGTAAGAGGGGCGGAGTCGCGGTAGGAAAAAGTGGAGGTGCGGACCCAGGAACGCAAGTAGCAGCGGCTCGCAGTTCCCAGGTGCACAGGCGATGGCTGGCGGTCCTCAGGCCCACAGGCGGCAGCTGGCGGACCCCGAGCACAGGGGGGCAACTGTGCAGACCCAGTGAGGACGCACAAGGCAGCTGGCTGACCAGGGGGTCCCACATTCACACACAGATAATCCAGGCAAAGGCCAGGCAATGGAAGGAACAGGAATGCAAGAGAGAGTGGAGCAAGCACCATTGTTCCCTCTTGGACCCCGCCCTCACATACAGCATCACAACTCAACAACTGGGCTGCCCTGCCTTGGGGAATATCTAAGGCTCCATCCCTCACTATGTAACAGCTATGACCAAACAAAAAAATAAAAATAAAAATAAAAAACAACACACACCAAAAATGGCTCAAACTGGAGAACAAATCAAAGCCGCAGAGCCAATTCCTCTAAGCAATGAAGAGGTAGCCAACTTATCAGATGCACAGTTCAAAGCCCTGGTGATCAGGATGTTCAAAGAATTGATTGATTTTGCTCACAAATTAAACGAAAAAATGTAGGCTACAATACATGAAATGAAAGAAGATGCATGGGAAACCAATAGAGAGGGAGGAAAACTGGGACTCAAATCAATGGAGTGGACAAGAAGGAAAAAACAAACAACCAAACAGAAAACAAGGAAAAAACCAGAATTCAAAAATATGAGGAGAGGCTCAGGAACCTCCAGGACATCTTTAAACGTCCCAACATCTGAATTATAGGGATACCAGAAGGGGAAGAAGAAGAGCAACAAGTGGAAAACTTATTTGAACAAATAATAAAGGAGAACTTCCCCAATCTGGCAAAGGAAATAGACTTCCAGGAAGTCCAGGAAGCTCAGAGAGTCCCAAAGAAGATAGACCCAAGGAGGAACACACCAAGGCACATCGTAATTACATTAGCCAAGATTCAAAGGAAGGAGAGAATTCTAGAAGTAGCAAAGGATAAGGGGACAGTCACCTACAAAGGAGTTCCCATCAGACTGTCAGCTGATTTCTCAAAAGAGACCTTACAGGCAAGAAGGGGCTGGAAAGAAGTATTCCAAGTCATGAAAGACAAGGACCTACATCCAAGATTGCTCTATCCAGCAAAGCTGTCATTTAGAATGGAAGGGAAGATAAAGTGCTTCTCAGATAATGTCCAGTTCAAGGAGTTCATCATCACCAAGCCCTTATTATATGAAATGTTAAAGGACTCATCTAAGAAAAAGAAGATAAAAATAGGACAGTAAAAAGACAGCAAACTCACAGATATTAACAACCACACCTAAAACAAAAGCAAACAACTAGAACAGGAACAGAACCACAGAAATGGAGATCACATGGAGGGTTAGCAACAAGGGAGTGGGAGGAGGAGAGAGTGCAAAAGGTACAGAGAATAAGTAGCATAGACAGTGGGTAGAAAATAGACAGGGGGAGGGCAAGAATAGTGTGGGAAATGTAGAAGCTAAAGAACTTATGACACATGGACATGAACTAAAGGGGGGGAATGTGGGTGGGAGGGGGTGTGCAGGGTGGAGGGGAATGCTGGGGGAGAAATGGGACAACTGTAATACCATAATCAATAAAATATTAAAAAAAGAATTTTGGACTTAAAATGGGTTCAGGCAATTCTAGAACATAAATATATATATTTGCTTACACCAAACAATTGTTGTGTATAATTAGTGGCAAAACTGTATATGTCAAATCTAACTTAAATTGAGGATGTATAAAATAGTCTACCATATGATTTCACTCATATGTGGGATATAAAACTGAAAGTAACAAACAAGACAAACAGACAAAAGCTCATAGACACAGACAACAGCATAGTGGTTACCAGAGGAAAAGGGAGGGGAGGTAGTAGATGGTAAAGGGGGTGAAATATATGGTAAACATACAATGCAATATATAGATGATGTATCATAGAATTGTACATTGAAAGCTCTATAATTTTATTAACCAATGTGACCCAATAAATTTAATTGGAAATTTAAAAGGATAAAAACTACAAACATATTTGGTTTCAACAGATCCAATAAATCAGAAACAAAACACAAGGCAAAAATTAAAAGTATGATTTTTCCAAACATTATTTAGTTTTTTCAGACATTAAAATTATCAATATTTCATTTTTATAGATGTTATGATAATTGAGAATCTGTGCTATCAAAATGTCATATTTTGCAAAAAAACTAAAATGGCATTGCTTTTGTTTATGTATGAATTATTTCAACATCATTGTGTAAACACCATACTCTTGGCAGACAGAATATTGGGCCCTGAAGGCACAATAGTATATAGCACATGGCCCTGCTCTCATCTGCCTTGGGCTCATTGGTTATTAAATTCCTTATTCACATGAATATCTTTAGGTTTACACCAAGATATGAAAACTTATGAATACTTGTATTTCAAATGCTAAGCAATCCCATTCATTCATATATAATTTTCAACTCCTCTGAGCCCTTTTTTCCCAAACTTCTAAATTGGGTTAATCCCATTCTATCAGTTTTTATGGAAGTACTTACTTCCCTATGCTTCCCCTAGCAAAATATTCATAACACTCTGTTAGTTTTTCCTACTTTCTGTGTGCTACTATTTTGTTCATTACCATTCCCCAAGAGCTTCAAAAGTGCTGATTGAAAGACTGAATAAATAAATGCAGTGATATATAAACTAAACTGTCCCAGAAAAATAATGAGAGCTGGAAAAAATGAGCCTATCTACCCATGTCTTATTTTTTTAATTTTCTTAGAAATTAAACACCATTAATTTCGATTAGAAATGAATTTTTAATTGGAATAATACGTTCATATCCCTCAGCTCCTCTATTGCACTTTACTGGATAATCCAGTGGTCATAATTCTTCAGATTAATTTAATTTATACAGCCCTCTTTTAAAAAATGGAATGTAAACTTTAACAGTGAAAATTACTGTTTTAAAATTGTTTACAACTTTTACAATCAGAAAGATAAATATAGTGTAAGCACAATGTATATACTGTAAATAGGTAATAGTGCTACCACAATGACTGGTTAAAGACAACTTTGTTCTGGTGTACATGATCAAGTTTATACATGTTAAATATTTCTTAAAAGTTTATTATAAAAACTATTTTCTATCTTAACAACTATTATTTGTCAGAAATATATGTTCAGCAACAGAAAGAATCTTGATTTGCTGAAACGGGGATTTTCTGTGCAACATGAGTCATAAACTAATCTTATAAAAACACACAAAAATGGAATGAGACACAGTCTAACATAATATTGCAAGAAAGCAAGTTCAGATTTTAAAGTTTAATTGACTCATTATCTTAGTAATATACTATAATTGAGCTTCTCCATTTATATTATTAATTAGGGAATTTTCTCTCAAGAATGTTCATTTCTAACCCTAGTTGACATGGCTTCATTAAGTTATCATTTCAATCCCTGTAGTTTCCACTTCATAATCTCTTTCTTCATAAGAATCCCATCCAAAAGAGGTATTTCCTGTTTAATTACCAAATTCTATATCAAAGATCAAAGAAGCTGACAACAGCACAACTCTATAACTGCCTATATTGGAAAATTAACAAAAGAACATTCAATGAAATGTAGGATTAAGGAAGTATGTTGTATTTTTATTATTATTCTTATTTATTCTATTACAGTTGGCCCAATTGTTCCCCCTTTACCCTCCACTGACTATCCAAACCCCTGTTCCCACAGTCATTCCCCACACAATTGTCCATGTCCATGGGTCATTCATACACCTTCTTTGACTAATCCCTTCCCCCTTGTTTCACCATTCCCATGCACCCCCTTCCCCTCTGGCAGCTGTCAGTATGTTTCATGTTTCCAAGTCTCTGGTTCTGTTTTGCTTATTAGTTTATTTTATTCATTAGATTCCGCTTATATGTGAGATTGTATGGTATTAGTCTTTCACTAAATGGCTTATTTCATTTAGTATAATAATCTCCAGTTCAAACCATGCTGTAGGAAAATATAGGAATAAATTATTTCATTCTGTTGTGTAGTATTCCATTGTATAAATGTACCACAGTTTTTTAATCTATTCATCTACTCATGGGCACTTAGGCTGTTCCCAACACTTGGCTATTGTAAACAGTGCTTCTATGAACATAGGGTGCATAAGTTCTTTTGAATTGTTCTTTCTGGCTTGTTTTGGTATATGAACAGCAATGAAATCACTGGGTTAAAAGGCAGTTCCATTTTTATATTTTGAGAAAATTCCATATTGTTTTCTACAGTGGCTGTACCAGTCTGCATTCCCATCAACAGTGCACTAGGATTCCCTTTTCTCCACATCCTTACCAGCATTTGTTCTTTGTTGATTTTTTAATGATAGCCATTTTAACAGGTGTGAAGTGATATCTCTTTGTGGTTTTAATTTGCATCTCTCTGATGGTTAGTGATGTTGAGTAATTTTTCTTTTTTTTAGATTTTTTTAATTTATTTTTAGAGAGAGTATGAGAAGAATAAACAAGAAGAGAAACATCAATGTGTGGTTGCCTCTCACATGCTCCCCACTGGGAACCTGGCCTGCAACCCAGGCATGTGCCGTAGACTGGGAATTGAACCAGCAACCCCTTGATTCGCAGGCCACTGCTCAATCCACTGAGCCACAGCAGCCAGAGCATGTTAAGCAATTTTTCATGTTTATGGGCCATCTGTAAATACTCCTTGGAGAAGTATTTATTCAGGTCCTTTGCTCATTTTTTAATTGGATTGTTTGTCTTCCTGGTGTTGAGTTGGATGAGTTCTTTATATATTTTGGAGATTAAACCCTAATTCTGTATATCACTGACAAATATGTTCTCCCATACAGTCGGTTCCTTTTTTATTTTGATGATGGTTTCTGTAGCCATGCAGAGTTTTAATTTGATGTAGTCCCATTTGTCTATCTTTTCCTTTATTTACCTTCTTGCCCTAGAGGTATTTTGGCAAATATATTGTTGAACTGTTCAGATGTGGGATGTCTGAAATTTTACTACCTATGTTTTCCACTAGGACTTTTATAGTATGACTTATATTTAAGTCCTTTACCCATTTTGAGATTATTCTGTTGTGTGATGTAAGTTGGTCAAGTTTCATTTTTTTTTTTTTTGCATGTACTAGTCCAGATCTCCAAACACTATTCATTGAAGAAACTGTTTACTCCATTGTATGCTCATGCCCCCTTTGTTGAATATTAATTGACCATAGAGACATGGGTTTATTTCTGAGTTCTCTATCCTGTTCCATTGACTTATGTGTCTCTTCTTATGCTAGTACCATAGTGTTTTGATTACAGTGAGTTTAACATCAATACCTGATATCAAACTATACTACAAGTCCACTTGTATCCCTCCTACTTTGTTGTTCTTTCTCGAGATTGCTGAGGAGCCTTTCTTGATTCCATATAAATTTTCTAAATATTTCTTCTAGATCTTTGAAATATGTCATTGGTATTTTAATAGGAATTATGTTGAATCTATAGATTGCTTTGGGTAGTATGGACATTTTAATGATGTTACTTCTTCTCATTCATGAACATGGTATATCCTTCCATTTATTTGTATTTTTCTCAATATCTTTCTTCTGTGTTCTATAATTTTCCTATTATGGGCCTTTTACTTCCTTGGTTACATTTATTCCTAAGTACTTTATATTTCTAGTTGCTATAGAAAATGGTGTTTGTTCTCAGTTTCTCTTTCTGATACTTCATTTTTGGTGTATAGAAATGCCATTGATTTTTGAATATTGACTTTTTATCCCACTATTTTGTCAAATTCACTTGTAGATTAAGTAGTTTTTTGGTTGAGACTATATGGTTTTCTTTTGTTTTTTCTTTTTTTATTGGAGAGGAGAATGGATGGAGAAAGAGAGGAAAAGAAATATCAATGCATGGTTGCCTTTCATGTGCCCACTACTTGGGGACCTAGCCCCAAACCTAGGCATGTGCTTCCCAGACTGGCAATCAAACTGGAAACACTTAGGCTCACAGGCCAGCACTCAATCCAGTGAGCCACACCAACCAAGGCCAAGACTATATATAGGGTTTTCAATATACACTATCATATCATCAGCAAATAATGACAGTTTTACTTTCTCCTTTCCAATTTGGGTACCTTTTGTTTCCTTGTCTTATTGCTGTGACTGGAACTTCCAGCACTTTTTGAATTAGTGTGGTGAAAGTGGACATTCTTGTTCCTGATCTTAAGGTGAAAGCTTTTAGGTTTTGCCTCTTGAATATGATTTTACAGTATTTTTCTTGTATATGGCCTTTATTATATTGAGGTATGCTCCCTCTACTCTCACTTTACTGAGTGTTTTTATCATAAATGAGTTTTGAATTTTATCAAGTGCTTTTTCATCATCTATTGATATGATCATGTGATTATTATTCTTCATTTTGTTCATGTGGTGTGTTATGTTTATTGGTTTATGAATATTGTACAATCCTTGCATACCTGAGATAAATCCCACTCGATCAGGTTGTAAGAACTTTTTAATGTATTGCTGGATCCAAATTGCCAATATTTTGTTGAGAATTTCAGCACCGATGCTCATTGGAGATATTGCCTGCAATTTTCTTTCTTTGTGGTGTATCTACTTGGTTTTGGAATTAGGATAACACTGACCTCATAAAAATTGATTAGGAGTCTTCTCTCTTATTGAATTTTTTGAAATAATTGGAAAAGAATAGGAGTTAGTTCTTTGAACGTTTGGTACAATTCACCTATAAAGCCACCCAGACCAGGGCTTTTGTGTGCCAGGAGTTTTGGGGTTTTTTTAAATATATTTTATTGATTATACTATTACAGTTGTCCCATTTCTCCCCCAGCATTCCCCTCCACCCTTTGCATTCCTCTCCCACCCACATTCTCCCCCTTTAGTTCATGTACATATGTCATAAGTTCTTTAGCTTCTATATTTCCCTCACTATTCTTGCCCTCCCCCTGTCTATTTTCTACCCACCATCTATACTACTTACTCTCTGTACCTTTTCCCCCTCTCTCCTCCTCCCACTCCCCTGTTGATAACCCTCCACGTGATCTACATTTCTGTGGTTTTGTTCCTGTTCTAACTGTTTGCTTAGTTTCCTATTGTTTTAGGTGTGTTAATATCTGTGAGTTTGCTGTCTTTTTACTGTCCTATTTTTATCTTCTTTTTCTTAGATGAGTCCCTTTAACATTTCATAGAATAAGGGCTTGGTGATGATGAACTCCTTGAACTGGACATTATCTGAGAAGCACTTTATCTTCCCTTCCATTCTAAATGACAGCTTTGCTGGATAGAGCAATCTTGGATGTAGGTCCTTGATTTTCATGACTTGGAATACTTCTTTCCAGCCCCTTCTTCCCTATAAGGTCTCTTTTGAGAAATCAGCTGACAATCTGATGGGAACTCCTTTGTAGGTGACTGTCCCCTTATCCTTTGCTGCTTCTAGAATTCTCTGCTTCATTTGAATCTTGGCTAATGTAATTATCATGTGCCTTGGTGTGTTTTTCCTTGGGTCCGTCTTCTTTGGGACTCTCTGAGCTTCCTGGGCTTCCTGGAAGTCTATTTCCTTTGCCAGATTGGGGAAGTTCTCCTTTATTATTTGTTCAAATAAGTTTTCCACTTGTTGCTCTTCTTCTTCCCCTTCTGGTACCCCTATAATTCAGATATTGGGACGTTCAAAGATGTCCTGGAGGTTCCTAAGCCTCTCCTCATTTTTTTTTTTGGATTCTGGTTTTTTCCTTGTTTTCTGTTTGGTTGTTTCTTCCTTCCTTCTGGTCCACTCCACTGATTTGAGTCCCAGTTTTCCTCCCATCTCTATTGGTTCCCTGTGTCTTTTTGTTCATTTCACATATTGTAGCGTTCATTTTTTCATCTAATTTGTGAGCAAAATCAACCAATTCTGTGAACATCCTGATAGATTGTCTATCTCTTCATCACTTAGAGGAATTGGCTCTGGGGCTTTGATCTGTTCTCCCAATTGAGCCATTTTTGTTTTTGTTTTTGTTTTGTTTTTTGGTCTGGTCACAGCTGTTACGTATAAGGGGTGGAGCCTTAGGTGTTCCCCAGGGCGGGGCAGCCTGGTCGCTGGGTAGTGACGCTGTATCTGGGGGCGGGGTCCTAGAGAGAACAATGGTTCTTGCTCTGCTATCTCTCAGATTCCAGTCCCTTCTGCCACTTCCCCTTCACATGGATTATCTGCGCATGCGATTGTGGGACCACCTGGTCAGCCAGTTGCCTTGCGAGACCTCAGTGGGTCTGCACAGTTGCCACCCTGTGCCGGGGTTCCGCTAGCCACCGCCTGTGGGCCTGGAAACTGCCAGCTGCTGCTGCCTTTGTGCCCAGGTCTGCACCTCCACTTTTTCCTGCCGTGACTCCATCCCTCTTACTGCTCTGAATGAACGGTTGTTGGACTTCCATATGGTTCAATTTTTTATCAGTTCTGGTTGTTTTCTTGTTTCTAAATATTTGTTGTCCTTAATTTTGGTTGTGAGAGGAGGCACAGTGTGTCCACCTATATCTCCATCTTGGCCGGAAGTCTCCAGGAGTTTTTTGATCACTGCTTCAATTTTGCTAGCTGTTATCAATCTATTCAGACTTTCTGCTTCTTCTTGATTCGGTTTTGGATGATTGCATGTTTCTAGAAATTTATCCATTTCTTTCTCTTTTTTTAAATATATTTTATTGATTATGATATTACAGTTGTCCCATTTCTCCCCCATCATTCCCCTCCACCCTACACACCCTCTCCCACCCACGTTCCCCTCTTTAGTTCATGTCCATGTGTCATAAGTTCTTTAGCTTCTACATTTCCCATACTATTCTTGCCCTCCCCCTGTCTATTTTCTACCCACCGTCTATGCTACTTATTCTCTGTACCTTTTCCCCCTCTCTCCTCCTCCCACGCCCCTGTTGCTAAGCCTCCATATGATCTACATTTCTGTGGTTCTGTTCCTGTTCTAGCTGTTTGCTTAGTTTGTTTTTGCTTTAGGTGTGGTTCTTAATATCTGTGAGTTTGCTGTCTTTTTACTGTCATATCTTTTATCTTCTTTTTCTTAGATGAGTCCCTTTAACATTTCATGTAATAAGGGCTTGGTGATGATGAACTCCTTGAACTTGACCTTATCTGAGAAGCACTTTATCTGCCCTTCCATTCTAAATGACAGCTTTGCTGGATAGAGCAATTTTGGATGTAGGTCCCTGCCTTTCAAGACTTCCAATACTTCTTTCCAGCCCCTTCTTGCCTGGAAGGTCTCTTTTGAGAAATCAGCTGACAGTCTGATGGGAACTCCTTTGTAGGTGATTGTCCCCTTCTCCCTTGCTGCTTCTAGAATTCTCTGCATTATTTTAATCTTGGCTAATGTAATTAGGATGTGCCTTGGTGTGTTCCTCCTTGGGTCCAACTTCTTTGGGACTCTCTGAGCTTCCTGGACGTCCTGGTAGTCTATTTCCTTTGCCAGATTGGGGAAGTTCTTCTTTATTATTTGTTCAAATAAGTTTTCCACTTGTTGCTCTTCTTCTTCCCCTTCTGGTATACCTATAAGTTGGATGTTGGAGAGCTTAAAGATGTCCCAGAGGTTCCTAAGTCTCTCCTCATTTTTTTGAATTCTTGTTTCTTCCTTCATTTCTGTTTGATTGTTTGTTTCTTTCTTCTGGTCCACTCCATTGATTTGAATCCCAGTGTTCCTCCCATCTCTATTGGTTTCCCATGTGTTTTCCTTCATTTCACGTATTGTACCCTGCATTTTTTTTTTCATCTAATTTGTGAGCAAAATCAACCAATTCTGTGAGTACCCTGATCACCAGGGCTTTGAACTGTACATCTGATAGGTTGGCTATCTCTTCATCACTTAGAGGAATTGGCTCTTCGGCTTTTATTTGTTCTCTGGTTTGGACCATTGTTGGTGTTTCTTTTTTTTCCTGGTCTGGCTGCGGCTGTTAAGTCATTGGGGGTGGAGCCTTAGGTGTTCCCCAGGGCAGGGCAGCCCAGTTGCTGAGTTGTGACGCTGTATGTGGGGGTGGGGTCTGAGGGGAAAAAATGGCGCTTTCTCCACTCTCTCTTGGATTCCAGTCCCTTCTGCCACTTCCCCTTCACCTGGATTATCTGTGCACAAATGTGGAACCACTTGGTCAGCCAGCCACCTTGTGTGGCCTCATTGGGTCTGCACAGTTGCCACCCCATGCCCAGGGTCCGCTAGCCACCGTCTGTACACCTGGGGACTGCCAGCCGCTGCTGCCTGCATGCCCAGGTCCGCACCTCCACTTTTCCTGCTGCAACTCCGCCCCTGTTACCGGTCTGGAAGAACAGTTGTTGGGCTTCTGTACAGTTCAATTTTCTATCAGTTCTTGTTGTTTTCTTGTTTCTAAATATTTGTTGTCCTTAATTTGGGTTGTGAGAGGAGGCACAGTGTATCTACCTATGCCTCTATCTTGGCAGGAAGTCCCCAAGCAGTTTTAAAATCCTCTAGAGCAGCCTCATGTCCTGGTTTTTCCCAGCCTTAAAACCAAAGTTGATACTAGTTGTTATCACAGCTCCTGCTGTGATGTTTGGTGTTTTCATGGGTCACACCCAACAAATCAACCTCTCACCTTCCAAATTTTAAATTTTTCTAGAAACTCGGAGATATGTATGCCCACTCAATAAGCTATAAGTCAGAGTTCACCTACCTTATCACTTTTAAGAAATATATCAACAGCTAGTAAATATTAGATATGCAGTATGCTAATAATTCTAAAGAAAAAATTAAGAGCCCTGGACAGAGAGAATCAATTTATAATCTAACTGCTGCAGTTTCTTACTATTCTATAACTTTTATGCTCCAAGTTTTATATGAGGCCTAGAGTATTTTAATTAAACTTTTTATTTTGAGATAACTGTAGATGTACATGCAGTTTTAAGAGATCCCAGGTACCTTTTACCGTGTTTCTTCCATTGGTAATGTGGGGGTTGGGAGCAAGTGTACACACACACACACACACACACACACACACACACACATTCTTCCAGTTGCTTGCACTTTGTTATGGTGTCTTTGGTTGTACACAAACTTTTTTAATGTATTGATCTTTTCTTCTTGGTGTTTGCTTTTTATATGTTATCAAAGTAAGAACATTAATAAATAATTTAAAATGATCTTCCACAATACATGGTCATAGAGATATCCTCTACAGTGTAATATAAATATTTAAAGGATTTCTCTTTATGTTCTGACTTTAACTGTATAGAATTAATTTTTATGACATTATAATATAAGGATCTTATTTATTAAAGATTCCATGGTTTTGTTATGGGAGGAAACACCTCCTAGAAGAGGGGAGGGGTGGAGAATCACCCAAGATAGCATGTATGCATCATCTTGGCAACTGAGATGACATGTACATGATGCAGCAACAAGAGATACATAGGGCTGGTGGTAAAAGCTAGGGTGGCAATTGGATGGGAGGAACATATCCTCCCATTTACTTCTGTTGCATGGGGAATTACAGTATGGTGTGGTCTGTAAAAGTGAAGCACATGGAAACACTGTATGCTTTTGCACACCAAACCCCTGGCAGGTGGTGTTCACTAGAGGGATTCCCCATGCCCCTGCCAGAGAATTCCAGTACCTGCCTGTCCAGGAGTGCAGCAGGTTCTGGTAAGAGGGCAGTGAGGAAGGCTTTGGGGCTCAGAAAGTGTGGCTGGCCTGAAAGCCCCACGGCTCTTCCCCAGGTGGGAAACCATGACAGCTGCTGCCCACTGACAGCCCACACCAGTGCAGGGCTGTCAGATATGTCCCCAGTGCAGACCGGAGACAGATCTACTCCCTCCCTGAGCTCTCTGCTCCTGACTAAGAGCATTGCAAGTGCTAGACTGGTAAGAAGGTGGTGGCAGGGGAAGAGGGATTGGGCCACTGGGTCCTGGAAAGTAGTGCAGATGGGCATTAAGCCCTGCACCCTTTCCCCATGCATGAAGCCACAGGAAACCACCGTGGTGGCCACCCACTCACTGTGGTGTGCTCCTCTGGCAGGGGGTGGAGGGCCATCAAGAAACCTGTTGTATATATTTTAAATTTAAAAAAATCTTTTTTCCTTTCCACTGACCTCTGTCTCCAGAGTTATTGCCTATGAGTAGTCAGTGGTAGGACCCCACTAGTGTTCAGTTATAATAGTGGCACCCAACATGGGACCTTAACTTACTTGTGGTAAGTTTACCACCCCCAAGGAGTAAAACTGTGAGACTCGAGACTCTCAGTTGCTGGGAATTGCTCTTCACACCTGCTAGGGGCATCAGCTTCTTAAACACGCCTGGCAGGTGAAAAGGAAATAGGTCTGGGAAGGGAACAGACTCTGAGAAGGAGGAAGGATCACCTGGGTTTTAGGGCTGCAAGCCAGGGTGTGGATGAGAACTGGTGAAGTTTTGGAGAGGCCATTGCTTGGGGTCATTGTGAGATTGGTTGGCAGGAAAACTTGAGTGCATTTGTTAGAAAAATGGAGCTTTGGATCCAGTTTTCTCTGTAAGTTCCCAGGTTGCCTGGCTTCTTTTGGCCATATGGTTGGGCCTGTTGTGAATCTGGGCCAGTAGGGCCACTCTGGGTAAGCTCCCAGAGGGATCTCACTGGGTAGCATTTATAGACTGAGGCATGTAGAGCCATTATCTAATGTCCAAGGAAGTATTTGTTTATTACTGTAATATTGTGTGGCCTACGTACGTTTGGATTGTGGGGAAAGGTCATCCATGAACAGTTTTCTAGATTACTGTAAAATTATGCAACTGGAACGGTATTGCCAATAGTTGCATAAATGGGACAAAATCTGTTATGTCAAGGCATTTATGTTGTTGTGTAATAGGATTTCACTGGAGGTAGAAGTCCACTTAACGGTGCAGAGAAGGAAAGGGGCCTTGAAACTTCTTCCTGATAGTACACAGGAGGAACAGGAGAATGAGGAAATAGGCCTCATTAATGCCCCAAATCCAAGGGAAACAAGGTTTGCAAAAGGAGGATTCCCCCTCTGTTGCCATCCCCACAATAAGCTACCCCTGAAATAGAAGCCAAAGGGGCAATGGCCTCACCCGAGTATAAAAAAGGATAAGTTTCCCCCTCGAAGACCTATCAGGGCACTCAATTTAGCCAGGGAGCCTTCCTATCCAGAGCAAGGCAGTTTCCTTTGAGGCAATACCCTATAGGCAGAGTAAGTCAGGAAGTCCAGCTCACTGGTTACTATTGGGCCCATACTCCATTGGCACTTCAGACTTACTGAATTGGAAGAATTCCAACCCCTTATATAGGGAGGATACTCAGAGAATGTCAGATCTTATTGCCTCCATTTTTGCCTTCTATCACCCAAACTGGTCAGATATGCTTGTTCTCCTTAGCATCCTGTTAACTGCAGATGAGAGATGGCTGGTTATAAATAAGGTTAATGAAGAGACTCAATGCCTCCAATAAGAGAATCCGAATTGGATCCCCAACCCAAGTGGAGCAATTCCCTTGACAGAGCATGACTGGAATCCAAATGGTAGGGGTCTAGCCTTCTTGGAACATTACAGAAAGTGCATGCTGGAAGGGCTTAAGAAAGGGGTGCCCAAGAACAATAACCTGAATATGATACAGGGCTTTCCAGAAAAACCAGATGAAGACACTTCTCAATTTTTAGAAAAGATTTATCATGGTATATAGAAAGCATACTAATGCTGATCCACAGGAACCAGAAAATGTGTGGATAGTGAACATGAATGTCCTTGGAAAAAGTGCCTTGGATACAAACAGAGATGACTGCTTTCACCACTTCTTTTTTTTTTATTATTTAATTTTATTTTAATTGTTGTTCAAGTACACTTTTCTGTCTCTTACTCACATCCCAGACCACCCCCCAAGCCCTCGCCACCTCCCTCCCATTTCCATCCCCCACCTCCAGTTTTTGTCCATTTCTCCTTTATACTTGTTGCTAAACCCTTCTTCTTTTCCCCTGAAATTCCCTCCTCTTGCACCTCTGGCCACTGTGAGCCTGTTCTCTATCTCAGGGTCTTTGGTTATATGTTACTTGTTGTTTTGTTACTTAGGTTCCTGTTAAAGGTGAGATCATATGGTATTTCCCTTTCACCGCCTAGCTCATTTCACTTAGCATAATGTTTTCCAGTTCCATCCATGCTGGCACAAAGGGTAGAAGCTCCTTTTTTCTTTCTGCCGCATAGAATTTCATTATGCAAATGTACCATAGATTTTCTTTAATTTTATTTTAATTGTTGTTCATATACAGTTTTCTGTCTGTTTTTTTACAAGAAGCATATTTTATTGCTTTTTACTTCTTAATTTCATTCTAATTGTTCTTCATGTACAGTTTTCTTTCTTTTACTCCAATCCCAGCCCACCCTGCAGCCACCCTACCCCCTCCCATGTCCACCCCCACTAGTTTTTTTCCATGTGTCCTTTAAACTTGATACTGTAAACCATTCCCCTGTTCCCCTGAAATTCCCTCCCCTCTCCACTTTAGAGACTGTAAGCCCCTTCTCTAATTCAGTGTCTTTGGTTATATTTTGCTTCCTTGTTTGTTTTGTTGGTTAGGTTCCTGTTAAAGGTGAGATCAACTGGTAATTGTCTTTCACTGCCTGGATTCTTTCACTTAGCATAGTGCTCTCCAGTTCCATCCATGCTGTTGCAAAGGGGAGGAGCTCCTTCTTTCTTTTTGCTGCATACAATTCCATTGAGTAAATCTAGCATAGTTTTTTCATCCATTCATTTACCTACCCATGGGCACCTAGGTTGCTTTCAACACTTGACTATTGTAAATTGTGCTGCTATTAACATTGGGGTGCATAGGTTCTTTTCAATTGGTGTTTCAGGGTTCTTAGGATATGATCCTAGCAGTAGAGTTGCTGGGTCAAAAGGCAGATCCATTTTTAGTTTTCTAAAAAAATTCCATACTGTTTTCCATAGTGGTTGTACCAGTCTGCACTCCCACCAACAATGCACCAGGGTCCCCTTTTCTCCACAACCTCTCCAACACTTTTTGTTTGTTGCTTTGTTTATGATGGCCATTCTGACCGGTGTCAAGTGGTATCTCATTGTGGTTTTAATTTGCATCTCTCTGATAGCTAGACATACTGGGCATCCTTTTATATACCTGTGGATCCCCTGAATGTCCTCCTTGGAGAAGTGTCTGTTCAAGTCTCTTTCCCATTTTTTCATTGGGTTGCTTGTCTTCTTAGAGTGGAGTTGTGTAAGTTCTTTGTATAGTTTGGAGATTAAACCATTGTCTGAGGTATCATTGGCAAATATATTTGCCCATACAGTTGGCTCTCTTTTTATTTTAACACTGTTTTCTTTGGCTGTGCAGAAAATTGTTATTTTGATGAGATCCCATTTGTTTATTCTTTCCTTTATATCCCTTGCTCTAGGGAAAATATCAATAAAAATGTTGCTGCATGAAACATCTGAGATTTTCCTGCCTGTAACTCCTTTAGGACTTTAATGGTGTCACAGCTTATATTTAAATCTTTTATCCACCTTCAATTTATATTTCTGTATAGTGCAAGTTAGTGCTCGAGTTTCTTTTTTTTTTTTTGCACGGCTTTTTTTTTTTTTTTTTGCACGTAGATGTCCAGTTCTCTCAACATCATTTGTTAATGAGGCTATTTTTACTCCATTCTATGTTGCTGCCCCCTTTGTCAACTATTAATTGACCGTAGAGACTTGGGTTTATCTCTGGGCTCTCTGTTCTATTCCACTGGTCCATGTGCCTGTTTTTATACCAGTACCAGGCTGTTTGGATCACAGTGGCCTTATAATACATTTTCATATCAGGTATTGTGATCCCTCCTACTTTGCTCTTCTTCCTCAAAATTGCAGCAACTATTTGGGGTCACTGATGGTTCCATATATATTTTTGAAGTGTTTGTTCTATGTCTGTGAAATATGCCATTGCTACTTTAATTGGTATTGCATTGAATTTGTAAATGGCTTTGGGGAGTATGGACATTTTGATGATGTTAATTCTTCTGATCCATGAACACAGTATATGTATCCATTTGTTTGTATCTTCCTTGATTTCTTTCTTCAATGTTGTGTAGTTTTCAGCATACAGGTCTTTTACCTACTTCAATAGGTTTATTCCTAGGTATTTTATTTTTGTTTTTGCTATATCGAATGGAATTTTTTTTCATGATCTCTGCTTCTGCTGTTTCATTGTTGGTATACAAAAATGCCTTTAATTTCTGGATATTAACTTTGTATCCACCTGTTTTGCACAATGTATTTATTATGTTGAGCGGACTTTTGGTGCATTTTATAGGATTTTCTATGTACACTATCATGTCATCTGCAAACAGTGAGAGTTTTATTTCCTCCTTTCTGATTTGGATGCCTTTTATTTCCTTTTCTTATCTAATCACTGTAGCTAAGACTTCCAATACTATATTGAATAGAAGTGGTGAGAGTGGACAACCTTGTCTTGTTCCTGATCTTAGTGGAAAAGATTTTAGGTTTTTGCCCATTGAGTATGATATTGGCTGTAGATCTCTCATGTATCGCTTTTATTATGTTGAGGATGGCTCCCTTTATTCCCACTTTGCTGAGTTGTTTTTATCATAAATGGGTGTTGTACCTTATCAAATGCTTTTTCTACATCTATTGATACCATCATGTGATTTTTGTCTTTGTTTGGTTTATGTGATATTTTACATTTACTGATTAGCAAATATTGAATCATTCTTGCATCCCTGGGATGAATTCTACTTGCTCATGGTGTATGATCTTTTTAATGTATTTTTTGATGCTGTTTCCCTATATTTTGTTGAGGATTTTAGCATCTATGTTCATCAGTGATATGAGCCTGAAGGTTTCTTTCTCTGTTGTGCCTTTCCCTAGTTTTGAGACTAGGATGATGCTGACTTCATAAAAAGAATTTGGGAGTCTTCCATCATTTTGGATTTTTTGGAATAGTCTGTGAAAGATAAGGGTTAACACTTCCCTAAATGCTTTGCATAATTCTACTGTGAAACAATCTGGTCCAGAGCTTTTGTGTGTCGGGAGTTTTTTGATTACTGCCTCAATTTCATCAGCTGTTATTGGTCTGTTCAAGCTTTCTGCTTCTTCTTTATTTAGTTTTGGAAGATTATATTTTTCTAGAAATGTGTCCATTTCACCTAGGTTTTCAAATTTCTTGGCATACAGTTCTTCATAGTAATTTCTTACAATCCTTTGTATTTATGTGGTGCCAGTTGTAATCTCTCCTCTTTCATTTCTGATTGTGTTTACTTGACGCCTCTCTCTTTTCTTCTTCATGAGCTTGCTTAAAGGCTTGTCAATTTTCTTTATGTTTTCAAAGAACCAGCTCCTAGATTCATTGATCCTTAGAATTGTGCTTTTAGTCTCTATGTCATTTAATCCTGCTCTGATCTTGGTTATTTCCTTCCTTCTACTTGCTCTGGGCTGTCTTTTTTGTTGTTCCTTGAGTATTATATAAGTCCACTGTAATCAAAAGAGTCTTGTAAGTAGGAGGAAAGGTGGTGGCATGGTAGGAGGGAGCAGATTCAACTTTCCCCTACACACGGGAGCAAAACCTAGCCAATCTATAGAGGAACATAGTAAACGGCCAACAGTACCACAGCATAGTTGAAATTATGAAATCAAAAATTGTTGCGGACATTGAAAACCCAGTAGGTAAGAAGTGTTTTTAAGGACAGTAAGGGCCCAGGTATCAGTGTGGAGACCAGAACGGCTGATATCCCTGGCCTGGTGCTTGCTGGGTCTGCCACAGGGCTCTAAAGAGGGAACCAGGTCATCTGCTCCCTCCCTGCCAAATAAGTTTTGAGCAGCACTGGGAGAGACCTTTTTGCTTGAAGTCTCAGGGAGGGGAGTTTAGGTCTGATTGGCAAACATGCAGGGGCTGTGAGCACTCATGCATACCCCTGGGAGGAGTGCACGCCCAAGCCCCTGTGACAAGAGGTGCCCGTGTGACCAGAGGTGGCTGAGCAACTGGAGGTGCACGTGTGACCAGAGCCAGCAGAACAACCAGAGGTGCCCATGGGATGAGAGGAAGGGGTTTTGTGGAAGACCCAGAGCTCATATCCGTGAACCTATGGTGAATGCGCACAATGTTGGAAACCCATGGAACCCACACCCGTAAACTCTGCTAGGTGTGTGAGCCCAGCAGGAGACAGGGAGCTCACACCCAGTGTGTGGGCGATCCATAGGAGATCCCAGCTCACAGTGATAAGCTCGTGAAACTGCGAGATCTGCAGGAGGCTCAGAAACCGTGCCCAAGGTCCTGCATGGAGAGGCACTCGGCTATCTCTGGGGAGAGTGCATGGCTAGCCCTCTGGAGAGTATGCAACTAACACTGGTGAGACTAGCCCAAAGCTCAACAGGGAAAAAAGGGATACCAGTTGCCCCTCAGACCATTGCAGCCAGCAAGACCAGAAAAACTGGTTTGGCCAGTTTGAAAACAGCAAGAGGTTTTTTGTTTGTTTGTTTGTTAATTACATTCTCTATTATTTTTTAATATTTTTATTTTTTACCCCTCAATTCCTTTTCTTTCTCTTTCCTTCTTTCTTGTTTCATTTCTTCATGCTTTCTTTCCAATTTTATCTCTTCTTCCTTCCTCTTCTTTTTTTTTCTTTCTTTTTTTCAATTTTTTTTCTTTTCTCTTTTTAAATACCACAAGTGAGACAAAAAATACCTGGAACTATGAACAAACCAGAGTTGGACCCAAAGAGAGAGTATACCAACAGGTGAGACAGTGGAAGCTGTGAATACCAGGAAACACGAAGGAGACTCTACCATAGAATCTAAAAGGTATTCTAGCACGGAAGTTCACACCAAACACCCAGAGAGCCAGAACACATCAATTTAAGAAGCTGAGGCTAACAAGAAGAGTCTCACGCACAATGGGAAGACAAACAAACAATCCCCAAATGAAAGGAAAGGAGGAAGCCTAAGAAAGAATGCTAAATGAAACAGAGGCAACTCAACTATCAGATACTGAGTTTGAAGAAATGGTTGTCAGGAAGTTCCATGTTTCATGAGCTCTCAATGAGCTAACAGAAACTACAGGGAAACTACAATGAACTCACTGCAAACTATATCAACATGAAAAAGGAAATAGAAACTATCAAAAAGGGCCAAAGGGAAATAAAAAAATACAATTTCTGAACTGAAGAACACAGTAGAAGGAATTGAAAGCAGAATCAATGAAGCAGAAGATTGGATCAGCAAGTTGGAGGACAAAGTACAAAAAAAACACCCAGAAAGAGCAAGAAAAGGAAAAGAAGCTCAGAAAGAACAAAGAGGGATTAAGAGAAGTGCAAGGCAATATGAAACCTAATAATATCTATATAATAGAGATACCAGAAGGAGAAGAAGAAGAGCAAGGGATAGAAAACTTATTTGAAAAAGTAATGATGGAAAACTTCCCTAAATTGATGAGAGAAAAAGTCACACAAATCCAGGAAACAAAGAGAGTCACAATCAACAGGAAACCAAAGAGGCCCACTTCAAGACACATCATACCTAAAATGGCAAAATTCCAAGACAAAGAGAGACTTTTAAAGGCAGCAAGGGAGAAAAAGGAAGTAACATACAAGGGAGCCCTGATAAGGTTAGCAGCTGACTTCTCAATGGAAACATTCCAAGCCAGAAAAGAATGGCAAGAAATATTCCACATATTGAGAACCAAAGGCCTGCAACCAAGACTACTTTACCCACCAAGGTTTTCAATCAAGATAGAAGGCCAAATAAGGAGCATCCCAGACAAAGGAAGCCAAAAAGTATACACCTCTATGAAACCATTTCTCAAGAGATACTAAATAGACTGCTTTAAGGAAAGGAAGGAAAACAGAAAGAGAAAGGAACACAGGTACAAAAATGGCAATGAATAAGTACCTTAAACATAAATGGATTAAATGCTCCAATCAAAAGACATAGAATAGCTGAATGGATAAGAAAACATGACCCACACATATGCTGCCTACAAGCCACCCACCTCAGCACAAAAGACATACACAGACTCAAAGTGAAGGGCTGAAAACAAAACTTCCAATCAAATTGTCAGGAAAAAAAAAAAGCCAGGGTCGCAATACTCACACATATCAGACAAAATAGACTTCAAAAGAAGAGCCATAAAAAGAGACCCAGAAGGTCACTTCATAATATTCAAGGGAAGAATCCACAAAGAAGACATAAACATTGTAAATATATATGCACCCAACATAAGAGCACCCAAATACATAAAGAAAATCTTAGAGGACTTCAAGAAAGATATTGACAGCAACACAATTGTAGTAGGGGATTTTAATACACCACTGTCAAAAATGGACAGATATTGCAAACAAAATATCAACAAAGATATTGTTGCATTGAACAACACTCTAGATGAAATGGACTTAACTGATACATATAGAGTCTTTCTTCCCAAAGAAGCAAAAGCAAGTTCTTTTCAAATGCACATGGAACATTTTCAAAGATAAACCACATGACAGGACATAAAACAAGCCTCAAGTTCAAGAAAATTGAAATCATACCAAATATTTTCTCCAACCACAAGGGACTGAAACTAGAAATCAACCCCAAGGGGAAAAACCCAAAACACTCAAAATCATGGAGATTGAATACCATGCTATTAAACAATGAATGGGTCAACAATGAAATTGAGGAAGAAATAAAAAAGTTTCTGGAAACTAATGCAAATGACCTCACAATGACCCAACACTTATGGGACACAGCAAAGGCTGTCCTGCGAGGGAAGTTCATAGTGCTACAGGCCTACCTATAAAATATACAATCATTTCCAAACAAACCTAACCCTACATGTACGAGAAGTAGAGGAACAACAACAAAGATAGCCCAGAGCAAGCAGAAGGAAGGAAATTACTGAGATCAGAGCAGAATTAAATGCCATAGAGACTAAAGATACAATTCTAAGGATCAATGAATCCAGGAGCCAGTTCTTTGAAAAGATAAACAAAATGTACAAGCCTGGATCATCAAGAAAAAAAAAGAGAGAGGACCCAAATAAACACAATCAGAAATGAAAGAGGAGAGATTACAACAGACACCACAGAAATACAAGAAATTGTAAGAAATTCCTATGAAGCAGTGAATGCCAAGAAATTTGAAAACCTAGGTGAAATGGACACATTTCTAGAAAAATATAATCTTCCAAAACTGAATGAAGAAGAAGCAGAAAGCGTTAACAGACAAATAACAGCAGATGAAATTGAAGCAGTAATCAAAAAACTCCTGCCACAAAAGCCGTGGACCAGATGGTTTCACAGGAAAATTCTACAAAGCATTTAAGGAAGGGCTAACCCTTATCCTTCACAGATTATTCCCCAAAATCCAAAATGATGGAAGACTCCCAAACTCTTTTTATGAAGCCAGCATCGACCTAGTCCCCAAACCAGATAAAGACACAACAAAGAAAGAAAACTTCAGGCCAATATCGCTAAAGGACATAGACACTAAAATCCTCAACAAACTACAGTCAAACCGCATCCAACAATAACTTCAAAAGATCGTAAACAATGACCAAGTGGGATTCATCCCAAGGATGCAAGGATGGTTCAATATTCGCTAATCAGTAAGTGTAATACATCACATACACGAAAGGAAAGAGAAAAACCACATGATCATATCAATAGATGCAGAAAAAGCATTTGATAAGGTACAACACCCATTTATAATAAAAACACTCAACAAAGTGGGAATACAGGGTGCATTCCTCAACATGATAAAGGCCATATATAAGAAACCTACAGCCAATATCATACTCAATGGTCAAAAACAAATCTTTTCCACTATGATCAGGAACAAGACAAGGTTGTCCACTTTCACCACTTCTATTCAATATAGTATTAGAAGTCTTAGCCACAGCAATTAGACAAGAAAAGGAAATAAAAGGCATCCAACTACGAAAGGAAGAAACTAAACTACCATTGTTTGCAGATGACATGATACTATACATAGAAAATCCTATAGAATTGGCAAAAAAAAAGCTGCTGGATCTAATAAATGAATTCGGCCAAACAAACGAATAGAAAGTAAATATCCAGAATCAAAGGCATTTTTATATACCAACAATGAAACAGCAGAAGCAGAAACCAAAAAAAAAAAAAATCCCATTTCATATAGCAAAAAAATAAAATAAAATACTTAGGAATAAACCTAACCAAGGATGTAAATGACCTGTATGCAGAAAACTACACAACACTGAAGAAACAAATCAAGGAAGACACAAACAAATGGAAACATATACCATGTTCATGGATCAGAAGAATTAATATCATCAAAATGTCCATACTACCCAAAGGAATTTACAGATTCAATGCAATACCTATTAAAGTAGCAATGGCATATTTCACAGACATAGAACAAACACTTCAAGAATTTTATATGCAACCATAAATGACCCCAAGTAGCTTCTGCAATTTTGAGGAAGAAGAGCAAAGTAGGAGGGATCACAATACCTGATACCAAACTGTATTACAAGGCCACTGTGATCCAAACAGCCTGGTACTGGCACAAACAGAGACACATGGACCAGTGGAATAGAACAGAGAGCCCAGAAATAAACCCAAGTCTCTACAGTCAATTAATATTTGACAAAGGGAGCAGCAACATAAAATGGAGTAAAAATAGCCTCTTTAACAAGTGGTGTTGAGAGAAATAGACAGCTGCATGCAAAACAATGAAACTCAAGCACCAGATTACACCATATACAAAAATAAATTCAAGGTGCATAAAAGATTTAAATATAAGCCCTGACACCATTAAAGTCCTAGAGGAGAACATAGGCAGGAAAATCTCAGATATTTCATGCAGCAACAGTTTTGCTAATAAGTTCCCTAAAGCAAGGACACAAAGAAAAGAATAAACAAATGGGATCTCATCACAATAAAAAGCTTCCACATGGCTAAAGAAAACAGTATTAAAATAAAAAAAGAACCAAATTCCAGCCAAGATGGAGGCATAGGTGGTGGTTGTGGACCTTTCAGCCTGGTTTCAGGGGTTGTAATCCTCACCCCATGGTGGGCTGTGTAAGCGCCTAGGAACCCACTTCATCGGGGTCTGTTCTGTCACAAGGACATGAGCTACTAAGGAGACAAAGCTTAGCTCCCTGGCAGGAGCACTGCTTCTGCCTCATCCATCTCTGGCCCTAATGCTTGGTCAGTAGTCAATGACGGGTAAGACTCCTCATGGGAGGGGCAACCTAAGCCAGACACAGCCACTTGGGAGGCCTCATGGAAGAACTCGGGGGGCTGCAGCAAAGAGGATGTGATGGACCCTCGCCCCCCGGCTATTCTGACATAGCCCGAGTCCTCATTTTCATCTGGGAGATGTCTTCTGCTTCCTAATCAGCTTAAAGCCTGAAACTATGAGGGCGAGTGGTGCAGCCTTGTGCTGGCCAGGACAGTTCCTTGGGTGATCGGGCACAAGAAAGAATTCGTAAAGTCCTGTGAAACCTGCTTTGCTAAGAGTGTTCTCATTTAAGTGATAAGGGTCCCAGGAGGAAAGGAGTATGTCTCCAAAAGTTTGGCAACCCCCTTTCCGGACAGACATTGACTCAGATTAAGTCCTCAGATTTCTTTGACATGTTAAACCTGTGTTCCGGTGTATTGGAACCCAATAAAAGCCCAGTGAGGAAGGGGCTCTGGGTCATTCTCCTCTGAGAGTTTGACCACCTTTCCTCCCCAAGCAGAAAATGTCTTGGTAGTTTTTATTTTCATCCGTGATGGAGGGATGGGGCTCTGAGGGCGGAGCCCCCCTACATCTGGCGCCCAGGACAGGGTCCCCTACAGGTGGATACACTGTGCCTTCTTTCACAACCCAAATTAAGGACAACAAATATTTAGAAACAAGAAAACAACCAAAACTGATAGAAAATTGAACTGTACAGAAGTTCAACACCCATTCATCCAGACCTGTAAGTGGGGCAGAGTCACAGCAGGAGAAAGTGGAGGTGCGGACATGGGCAGGCAGGCAGCAGCATCTGGCAATTGCCAGGTGATCAGGTGGCAGCTAGCAGACCCCAAGCACAGGGTGGCAACCCTGCAGACCCAGTGAGGCCGCGCGAGGCAGCTGGCTGAGCAGGTGGTCTCACATTTGTGCACAGATAATCCAGGCAAAGGGGAAGTGGCAGAAGGGATGGGAATTTAAGAGAGAGGGGAGCAAGAGCCATTGTTTTCTCTCAGACCCCGCCCCTACATACAGCATCACAACTCAGCAACTGGGCTGCCCCGCCTTGGGGAACACCTAAGGCTCCACCCCTCACTACGTAACAGCCACGACCAGACCAAACACACACACACACACACACACACACACACACACCAACAATGGCTCAAACTGGAGAACAAATCAAAGCCCCATCACCAATTCCTCTAAGCAACAAAGAGATAGCCAACCTATCAGATGCATAGTTCAAAGCCCTGGTGATCAGGATGCTCACAGAATTGGTTGATTTTGCTCACAATTTAGATGAAAAAATGCAGGCTACAATACATGAAATGAAGGAAAATGCATGGGGAACCAATAGAGATGGGAGGAAAACTGGGACTCAAATCAATGGAGTGGACCAGAAGGAAGAAACAAACAATCAAACAGAAAACAAGGAAGGAACAAGAATTCAAATAAATGAGGAGAGGCTTAGGAACCTCCAAGACATCTTTAAACATCCCAACATCCAAATTATAAGGGTACCAGAAGGGGAAGAAGAAGAGCAACAAGTGGAAAACTTATTTGAACAAATAATAAAGGAGAACTTCCCCAATCTGGAAAAGGAAATAGACTCCCAGGAAGTCCAGGAAGCTCAAAGAGTCCTTAAGAAGTTGGACCCAAGGAGAAACACACCAAGGCACATGATAATTACATTAGCCAAGATTCAAATGAAGGAGAGAATTCTAGAAGCAGCAAGGGAGAAGGGGACAGTCACCTACAAAGGAGTTCCCATCAGACTGTCAGCTGATTTCTCAGAAGAGACCTTCCAGGCAAGAAGGGGCTGGAAAGAAGTATTCCAAGTCATGAAAGACAAGGACCTACATCTAAAATTGCTCTATCCAGCAAAGCTGTCATTTAGAATGGAAGGAAAGATAAAGTGCTTCTCAGGTAAAGTCAAGTTCAAGGAGTTCATCATCACCAAGCCCTTATTTTATGAAATGTTAAAGGGACTTATCTAAGGAAAACAAGATAAAATATGACATTGAAAAGACAGCATACTCACAGATATTAACAACCACACCTAAAACAAAAGTAAACAACTATAACAGGAACAGAAATACAGAAATGGAGGTCACATGGAGTGGGAGGAGTAGAGAGGGGGAAGAGGTACAGAGAATAAGTAGCATAGACAGTGGGTAGAAAATAAACAGGGGGAGGGCAAGAATTGTGTGGGAAATGTAGAAGCTAAAAAACTTATGACACATAAACATGAACTAAAAGCGGGGAATGTGGGTGGGAGGGAATGTGCAGGGTGGAGGGGAATGATGGGGGAGAAATGGGACAACTGTAATAGCATAATCAATAAAATATATTTAAAAAATAAAAATAAGAAAAGAACCAACTGTATGGGAAAAAATATACAAAAAACTTACACAACTCCACTCTACGAAGACAAGCAACCCAATAAAAAGGCAGGAAAGGGACTTGAACAGACACTTCTCCAAAGAGGACATACACAGAATCCATGTGTATATGAAAAGATACCCAGTGTGGCTAGCTATCAGAGAGATGCAAATTTAAACCACAATGAGATACCACTTGACACTGCTGAGAATAGCCATCATAAACAAAGCAACAAACAACAAGTGTTGGAGGGATTGTGGAGAAAAGGGGACCCTAGTGCACTGTTGGTGGGAGTGTAGACTGGTACAACCACTATGGAAAACAGTATGGAATTTTCTTAGAAAACTAAAAATAGATCTGCCTTTTGGCCCAGCAATTCTACTGCTGGGATTATATCCTTAGAACCCTGAAACACCAATCCAAAAGATCCTATGCACCCCAATGTTCATTGCAGTACAATTTACAATAGCCTAGTGTTGGAAGCAACCTAGGTTCCCATGAGTACATGAATGGATCAAAAAACTATGGTACATTTACACAATGGAATTCTATGCAGCAGAAAGAAAGAAGGAGCTCCTTCCCTTTGCAACAGCATGGATGGAACTGGAGAGCATCATGCTAAGCGAAAGAAGCCAGGCAGTGAAAGACAAATACCATATGATCTCACCTTTAACAGGAACCTAACCAACAAAACAAACAAGGAAGCAAAATATAACCAAAGACACTGAAATTGAGAACAGGCTGACAGTCATCAGAGGAGACAGGGGAGGGAATTTCAGGGGAAAAGGGGAACTTGCTCGTATAGACGAACAAGTATAAAGGACACATGGACAAAAACTAGGGGGTGTGGAAATTGGAGGGAGGTGGGGAGGGCTGGAGTGGTGGGCTGTGATGATAGTAAAAGACAGAAAACTGTACAAGAACAACAAATAAAATAAAATTTCAATATATATAATATATATTATATAAAAGAATATATATATATACACACACACACATAAAAGAAACAGGGGTCTGTGGCAAGAGTATTTTTTTTTTTTGCAAATCGAGAGGGGATTAATATGTGCTTCACAGCCCAGCTTCATCTGAAGGTTTGTTGTAGTGGTAAAATTCCTGAGGTTAATTTGACCCCACATGGGCCAAATTCCAGAGCACAGACTGGTCAGTGTGGGGGGAAAGTGTGTAAACATGAAATTTTTTCTGTTGGACTTTTTACACAATGGAAAGAGAAACTTAATATTCTTTTAATTTATTTTTTAATTGTTGTTCAAGTACAGTTGTCTCCATTTTCTCCCCAACCCCAGCCATCCCCACCTCCCACCCTTGATCCTACCCCCCTCTGGTTTTGTCCACATGTCCTTTATAGATGTTCCTGAAAACCCTTCCCCTCTAAACTTGTTCCATATATAGAGCTCTCACTCATGTAAAGAAGAATTTTAAATACAAAAAGAATGTAAGCTGTTCAGAAAACTCCTGCAAGGATGTGTGGGTGCAAGATTCTGACACTTCACAAACAGCCTAAAACAGTCCTACAGGAAAATGAAACCTGTTCAACAGGAAGTGCCATTTTTTGCACTCTTAATTTTTAAAAGAAATTGTTATGATTTTTCTTCATTTTAATGTATTATTGTGAATTATGAGCAGGTGCACATTAGTGAAAGTACCAGGCTAGGATCTATATCTGAAATGTGAAGACGGTGTTTAGATGATGGGTTACGTGTGTCAGATCCATGCCAATCAGTGACACACAATGCTCTTGGAAAGGCCAAAATGTTAGAAAAGTATTGGAAGCATACATGTGATTTTGGAAAGGAAAGTGAGACAGAAACAGAACATTTCCAATATTCTACAGAGAAAGGTCTTCATTTCAACAAGACTTCTTGGGCTGAGCTTGCATTGGGCTTAGGCAATGAGTGATGCCTGTGATTGCTCTCCAGTAGTGATTACCAGATCAACTCCCCGCCCCTCCCCCCCCCCCACATTGTGCAGATCTCAAATTGCTCCAGAGCAAATAAACATCAGTTTACTTCACTATGAAGAGAGCAGAGGCTTCCTTCAGATCCTGGGATTATATGTTGAGTCATGATGGGACATAATAAGTGAGCTAAATCACTGAGATCTGTGGTTCATGCTTTCGGGCTGATGATTTCAGAATGTGTGGCTGTGTTTTGAGGAAAAACAGACCTTTACTTAATGTCATTATCAAATGACAGTGCGTGATAGAGACAGACTGGGCTTCACACTGGTTTATAATGAATCTGCCCTAGTGACCTCAGTATGCACTTCTGAGCAAGCCACCAAGCAGGTTTAGATGCCTTGTCAGCCACTCAGGAGGAACAAATTATGAATGAGGTACCAGTGATGTATTTCATCACCTGTTTACCTTCAGTAATCAGTTACCCTCTTTTAATTTACCAGAAATACATTTTTGAAGCTACTGTCATTGGGGTGGCTTCTTGTTTCAAGTGGTAATAAAGCAACACCTACTGAGAAAGTGGCTCTTTAGAGAGACCCTTCTGATTCTGGGACTAAAGTTAAAAAGGAAGTGAGGGGAAAAGAGCAGGGTTTTCTAAACAGAGAAGAGAAAAACGTTTTAATACTCATAATTTCTTCCATTAGTATATCCATACCTCAAATAAGGACTACCAATAAAGTTAATACATCAGAGATAAATGCTCATAATTTAGATTCAACACTGAAGCAAAACTATCATAGCACATGTGATGCATCTCATCTAAGAATCCAGACCACAGCAGGTGGGAGAATCCAACAGGCATCATCCTATGAGGGAAAGACCACCAGTGCAGGATTCAGACCCCATATCTGTGCGACATTGGGAATCACTCATCTCATTTCATTCTTTATGTCCTTATCTGTAAAGCAGAGAAGCAAATGCCTTTCCCATTGGATTGCTGTACAGAAAATAAGAAAAATTATAAAATGGTTTTATAGTGTTTGGTGCAAAGCAAGCAGTCATAAATGTAATTTTGTTTTCTCTTCCATTTTAACAGCTATTTACTTCACCAGTTTATTTCAAATCAACAAATGTTTGTGGTGTGAGGAATAGAAAAACATCATTGAATAACCACAGTAACAAAATAGCTGTAAGGCAGAATAAAACAAGCAATTTAATACACACACACGCACGCACGCGTGTGTGTGTGTGTATAAATTTTTTATAGTTGTTCAAGTACGGTTGTCTCCATTTTCCCACCACCACCTTCCCCTGCCCCACCCACTCCACCTCCCATCATCAATCTCCACTCCCTTTGGATGGGTCCATGGGTTCTTCATACATATTCCTTGACTACCCTTCCCTTTCTTTCCCCTATTATTCCCCTCTCACCTCCCCTGTGGTTACTGTCAGGTTGTTCTTTATTTCCATGTCTCTGGTTCTATTATGCTTGCTTGTTTGTTTTGTTGATTAGGTCCCACTTATAGGAGAGATCATATGGTATTTGTCTTTCACTGACTGGCTTATATCACTTTGCATAATACTTCCAGATCCAACCATGTTGTTGCAAAGGGTACGCGCTCCTTCTTTCTTTCTGCTGTGTAGTATTCCATTGTGTGAATTTACCATAGCTGTTTGATCTACTCATTTACTGATGGCACTTATGTTGCTTGCACTTGGCTATTATAAATTGCACTGCCATGAATATTGGGGTGCATAGGTTCTTTTGAATTGGTGTTTCAGGATACTTAGGGTCAATTCCCAGCAGGGGAATTGCCATGTCAAAAGGCAGTTCCATTTTTAGTTTTCTGAAGCAATTCCATACTGTTTTCCACAATGGCTGTACCAGTCTGCACTCCCACCAACCATGTACTAGTGTTCCCTTTTCTCCACAGCCTTGCCAGCACTTGTTTGTTGATTTGTTTATGATGGCTGTTCTGACCCATGTGAAGTGGTATCTCATTGTGGTTTTAATTGGCATCTCTCTGATGGCTAGTGATGCTGAGCAACATTTCATATATGTCTAGGCTGTATGTCCTCCTTGGAGAAGTGCCTTTTCAGGTCCTTTGTCCATTTTTTAATTGGATTGTCTTCCTGGATTGGAGTTGTGTGAGTTCTTTACATATTTTCGAGATGAACTCTTTTCTAAGGTATCATTGGCAAATATATTTTCCTATATGGTTGGTTTCCTTTTAATTTTGCTGATGTTTTCTTTAGCCATGCAGAAGCTTTTTATTTTGATGAAGTCCCATTTATTTATTCTTTCCTTTATGTCCCTTCCTCTAGGGGACATGTCAGTGAAAATATTGCTGCATGGAATACCTGAGAATTTCCTGACTGTCTTCTCTGCTAGGACTTTCATGGTATCATGGCTTATATTTGTCTTTTATCTACTTTTTATCATCTTTATTTAAGCTTCCATTTTTTTCCATTTTTCACTTTCATATAAACATATTAAAATCAATCCCACAAATTCCAGTTTAATATATCCTAGTTTTAACGGAAAACTGTACAAGATCAACAATTAAAATAAAAATTAAAAAAATATATATATATCCTAGTTTTAATGCTAATGTCATTCACCCTAACAAAACTGCAGTGGCTACAGTTGCATACCACACAGATTATAATGTCTACCTGGTTACTGAAGCATTTACTCACTATTTTGGTAAACACAAAAGTTACATGTCACAGAAATTCACTCAAACCAATGTAAACAAAGTAGGGAATCGAGTGGCTTCTTTAACTAAGAAGGGAAAAAACTTACCCTGGCATGGTGCAAGGGATTTCTTCAAGAACCATAGTCTCCTCCACCACTAGGCTCTGTTTTCCATTTTATTGGCTTCCTTTTCAGGTGAGCTCTACCCATAGGATGCCAATTTTGCCCATTAGCAATTCTTGGCTTATAATATCCCCTACAGCTAGCAAATACAGAGATAAATAATCTTTCCCAGGTAATTCTAGCAAGAGCTTTAAGGAAGTTGTGCCTGGTCCAGTTGGATTATATCCTGAACATTGAATCAATCACTCTGGCCAGGTTGATCGAGGACCCTGATATACCAAGTTAAGTTTATATGGCCACTCCTATGGCCAAAAGTGAAGGAGGTCAAGCACACCAAATACATCAAATGTGATTTGTACTAAAAAGATATATTCAGTTACAAGGAAAATTGTGAAAGAGAAAAACCAGGGTGTAACTAATCCATCACACTCTTCCCTTAAACTGACCTGCTCCATGCACTAATTCTTGCTTGCAAAACAACTGTTCAGGGACAGGGGTCTTTGACTACTTTCATTCAGTACACCAGATTCTGCCTGTCTGGTGCTTTCCTGTAACCTCCAGTTTTACAATCTGCCTTGAGTTTTTCCTGGTTTGTAAATCCCAACACTCTTCACATGGTTGGTCTTGGAATTCTCTGATCAATGACTTGCTTGAACACCTGAGCTGACTCCTGATAATAGCTGACCTTATTAGGCCACCTGATGACTGTCTCCTTTGCCACCTTGTTTTGTCTTGTCAAGACTGATTTCTAAGGAACCTATGTACACTTTCCCAAAACTGTTCTCCATCTTATTTCTTACCATTGCCCAGTATTCAAAGGCAAACAGACCATCTCTAAGATACTTTCTGGCCTAATTTACTTTGAGTTCACTTTCTGTCACTTTCAATAAATAGTCTAAACTAATACAGTCTTCAATTTCTAGTTCTATTATTCTATTCTTATTTATCTAAGGAACTTCTTTATCTACTGACTTTTATATTACTGAGAGGGCCACAGACACATGGTATATTAAAAAACGGTATGGATTTGGGTTTAGATGGTGGATTAAAGGACCAAGTGTAACACTTTTAATTAGGTGACTCCTTGAAAATCACTTCATCTTAGAAATCTAATTATCAGTTAAATGGGAAACACTCCTCAGAGGACTGTTGTGAGACACAGCATGTCCGCCAATTGCAAACACTTTTCAATTGTATGTTTTAAGATTTTATACTATTTATTTCATGTACTTGATTTTCATTATTCAGTTTTCTTCTTCAACCAAATTGGACATATGCAAGAGAAAAGACCATGATTTATGTACTTTGTACTCCTAGCATAGATTTAAGAATATAGTAGATGCTCAATAAGTATTTCAAGTTTGGCTCTGAAATATAACTTAAGTAAAAATGTTTCACAGTTATAAATTTATTTTTAAAATATCTTTAAAATATTAAATTTATTGAGGTGACAGTGTATAACATTATATAAGTTTCAAATGTACAATTCTATGATGAATTATCTGTATATTTCATTGCATGCCCACCACCAAAAGTGGTCATCTTCCATCACTATATATTTGGTCCCCCTTACCCTTTGTTATATCCCAACTGCCCTTCGCTCTGGTAACCACCATACTGTTGTCTGTATTGTGGGTTTCATTTTTAAATCTTACATATGAGTGAAATCCTATGATTCTTAGCTTTTTATAATTGACTTATTTTGCTTACTATGATATTCTCCAGGTCCATCTATGTTGTTGCAAATTGCAGTATTTCATCTTTTCTTATGACTGAGTAGTATTTTGTAGTATATGCGTACCACATCTTTATCCAGTTCTGTATTGAAGGTCATGTTGGTTGTTTCCATATCTTGACCACCATGACAAATGCTGCAAAAAACATAAGGATGCATCTGTCATTGCAAATGTTTTCCAATTTTTTGTGGAGATACCTAATGAAGGGATTTCTAGGTCCTATGGTAACTTCATTTGTAATTTTTTTAGGAATTTCCATACTGTTTTCCATCAGGGCTATAATGGGTTACATTCTGACCAGCAGTGAATAAGGGTTCCTTTCCTCCACAGCCTGTCCAGCACTTAGTATCACTTGTCTGATTGATGATGGCCATTCTAACAGCTGTGAGGTTGTATCGCATTGCAGTTTTTTACTGGCATTTCCCTCATAGCTAGTGAAGTGGAGCATTTCATATATCTGTTGGCCATTTGTATGACTTCTTGGGGAAAGTGTTTGTTAAAGTCTTCTGCCCATTTTTTAATTGGATCGCTTTTTGGTGTTGAGTTGTATGAGTTTTTTATATATTTTGGATATTAACTGCTTTCAGAGCTATTGTTTGCAAATATCTTCTCCTACCGAGTCAGCTGTCTTTCTGTTTTGTTGACAGTTTCTTTTGCTGTGTAGAAGCTTTTTAGTTTGATATACTCCTATTTTTTTTTTCTCTTTACTTCCTTGACTGTGGGATCAAATCCATAATATCTTCTCCAAGACCAAAGTCCATAAATTTATTACCTCTGTTTTTTTTATGTAATTTATTATTTCAGATCTTATATTTAGGTCTTTATCTATTCTGAATTAATGTTTGTACATAGGGGTAATAAACTGTAGTCTATATTCATTCTTTTGCATGGGCTCTCAATTTTGTTCCATTGGTCTATGTTGTGGTTTTTCTGCTAATACCATGCTGCTTTGATCATTGTAAATCTGTAATGTAATTTAAAGTGAGGATGTAATACTTTTGGCTTTGTTCTTTTTCTTTATTTTTATTTTAATTGTTAATCTTGTACAGTTTTCTGTCTTTTACCCCCACCCCAGCCTACCACCCCAGCCCTCCCCACGCCCCCCCATATCCACCCCTCATAGTATTTGTCCATGTGTCCTTTATACTTGTTCCTGAAAACCCTCCCCCCTTTCCCCTGAAATATCCTACCGTCTCTCCTCTGGTGACTGTCAGCCTGTTCTCAATTTCAATGTCTTTGGTTATATTATGCCTGTGAGTTTGTTTTGTTGATTAGGTTCCTGTTAAAGGTGAGATCATATGGTATTTGTCTTTCACTGACTGGTTTATTTCGCTTAGCATGATGCTCTCCAGTTCCATCCATGCTGTTGTGAAGCGCAGGAGCTCCTTCTTTCTTTCTGCTGCATAGAATTCCTTTGTGTAAGTGTACCACAGTTTTTTGATCCATTCATTTACTGATTGGCACCTAGGTTGCTTCCAACACTTGGCTATTGTAAATTGTGCTGCTATGAACATTGGGGTGCATAGGTTCTTTTGGATTGCTGTTTCAGGGTTCTTAGGATATAGTCCTAGCAGTGGAATTGCTGGGTCAAAAGGTAGATCCATTTTTAGTTTTCTGAGAAAATTCCATACTGTTTTCTATAGTGGTTGTACCAATCTGCACTCCCACCAAGAGTGCACTAGGGTCCCCTTTTCTCCACAACCTCTCCAACACTTGTTGTTTGTTGCTTTGTTTATGATGGCCATTCTGACTGGTGTCAAGTGGTATCTCATTGTGGTTTTCATTTGCATCTCTCTGATAGCTAGCAATATCGAGCATCTTTTCTTGTGTCTCTGGATCCTCTGTATGTCCTCTTTGGAGAAGTGTCTGCCCAAGTCCTTTGCCCTTTTTTTAATTGGGTTGCTTGTCTTCTTAGACTGGAGTCATGTAAGTTCTTTTTATATGTTGGAGGTTAAACCCTTGTCTGACATGTCATTGGTAAATATGTTTTCCCACACAGTCGGTTCTCTTTTTATTTTAATACTGTTTTCTTTCGCCGTGCAGAAGCTTTGTATTTTGATGAGATCCCATTTATTTACTATTTCCTTTATATCCCTTGCTTTAGGGGACATATCAGTAAAAATGCTGCTGCATGGAATATCTGAGATTCTCCTGCCTATGTTCTCCTCTAGGACTTTAATGGTGTCACGGCTTATATTTAAATCTTTTATCCACCTTGAATTTATTTTTGTGTATGGTGTAAGTTGGTGCTCGAGTTTCATTTTCTTGCATGTAGCTGTCCAGTTCTCCCAACACCACTTGTTGAAGAGGCTATTTTTGCTCCATTTTATGTTGCTGCCCCCTTTGTCAACTATTAATTGACTGTAGAGACTTGGGTTTATTTCTGGGCCCTCTGTTCTATTCCACTGGTCCATGTGCCTGTTTTTATGCCAGTACCAGGCTGTTTGGATCACAGTGGCCTTGTAATACAGTTTGGTATCAGGTATTGTGATCCCTCCTACTTTGCTCTTCTTCCTCAAAATTGCAGAAGCTACTTGGGGTCATTTATGGTTCCATATAAAATTCTTGAAGTGTTTGTTCTATGTCTGTGAAATATGCCATTGCTACTTTAATAGGTATTGCATTGAATCTGTAGATTGCTTTGGGAAGTATGGACATTTTGATGATGTTAATTTTTCCAATCCATGAACACGGTATGTGTTTCCATTTGTTTGTGTCTTCCTTGATTTGTTTCTTCAGTGTTGTGTAGTTTTCTGCATACAGGTCTTTTACCTCCTTGGTTAGGTTTATTCCTAGGTATTTTATTTTTCTTTTTGCTATATCAAACAGGATTTTTTTCTTGATTTCTGCTTCTGTTGTTTCATTGTCGGTATACAAAAATGCACCATGACCAAATGGGATTTATCCCAGGGATTCAAGGATGGTTCAACATTCAAAAATCAGTCAGTGTAATTCATTACATAAACAAAAGCAAAGACAAAAACCACATGATCATATCAATAGATTCAGAAAAAGCATTTGATAAGGTACAACACCCATTTATGATAAAAAGACTCAGCAAAGTGGGAATAGAGGGAGCATTCCTCAACATGATAAAGGCCATATATGAGAAAACTACAGCCAACATCATACTCAACAGGTAAAAACTAAAATCTTTCCCACTAAGATCAGGAACAAGACAAGGTTGTCCACTTTCACCACTTCTATTCAATATAGTATTGGAAGTCTTAGCCATAGCGATTAGACAAGAAAAGTAAATAAAAGGCATCCAACTTGGAAAGGAGGAAACAAAACTATCATTGTTTGCAGATGACATGATAGTGTACATAGAAAATCCTATAGACTCGGCCAAAAAAACTGCTTGACCTAATAAATGAATTTGGCCAAACAGCCAGATACAAAGTCAATATCCAGATATCAATGTCTTTTTTCTTTTTTCTCAAGATTGTTTTGGCTATTTAGTGTCTTTTGTGATGGTTCCATACAAATCTGATGGTTTTTGTTCTATTTCTTTAAAAACATCATTGGAATTTTGATGGGAATTGAATTAAATCTGTATATTGCTTTGAGTAGTATGGACATTTTAACTACGTTAATTCTTCCAATCCATGAATACAAAAGGTCTTTCCATTTCATTGTGTCTTTTTCAAAGTCTTTTAATAATGCTTTGTGGTTTTTACTATATAGATCATTAACATCTTTTGTTTATTTCCTTCCTAGGTAGTTTATTCTTTTTGTTGCAATTTAAAAAGGTTTTTTTTAATTTCTCTTTTTTCTTTTTTAATTCACTTTATTCCTCAATATAATATGTATGATACAATGTACCCATTTTCAGTGTAGAAATTGAGTTTCGAAAAATGTAACCCCACTTCAGTCAAGATACAAAACAGTCCCATCACCCAAGAGTTCCCTGCTTCATGCCCTTTTGCCCTCAGGTTCCCCATCCCAGACCACGAAATATGCTTATCTGCTTTCTGTCACCATAGATGTTTTATCTGTTTTAGAACTTCACAAAAAAAGAGTACTCACTCTTTGAAGGTCGGCTTCTTTAATGTTTTGAGATCGTCCAGGTTATTGTGAAGATTAGTAGTTCACTCTGTCTTGCTGCCAAGTAGGATTCTATTGTACGGATATACTGCAATTTGTTTATCCCTCTCGCCTCTTATCAAAGTTCTGTCATTTACAGTGTCGGACTATTATAAACAAAACTGCTATCAAAACCTTAGTGCAACTCTTTGCGTGGGTATATGTTTCTTTTCTTTCTCTTTTTGTAAATACAGAAATATGTTGCTGGATCATGTGATAAGTTACCTCCCTAGTGTTTTTTTTTTAATATATTTTATTGATTATGCTATTACAGTTGTCCCGTTTCTCCCCCATCATTCCCCCCACCCTGCACACCCTCTCCCACCCACATTCCCCCCTTTAGTTCATGTCCTTGTGTCATAAGTTCTTTAGCTTCTACATTTCCCATACAATTCTTACCCTGCCCCTGTCTATTTTCTACCCACTATCTATGCTACTCATTCTCCGTACCTTCCCCACCACACACACACCCCTGTTGCTAACCCTCCATATGATCTCCATTTCTGTGGTTCTGTTCCTGTTCTAGCTGTTTGCTTAGTTTGCTTTTGTTTTAGGTGTGGTTCTTAATAGCTGTGAGTTTGCTGTCTTTTCATTGTCATATTTTTGATCTTCTTTTTCTTAGATAAGTCCCTTTAACATTTCATATACTAAGAGCTTGGTGATGATGAACTCCTTGAACTTGACCTTATCTGAAAAGCACTTTATCTTCCCTTCCATTCTAAATGACAGCTTTGCTGGATAGAGCAATTTTGGATGTAGGTTCCTGCTTTTCAAGATTTCAAATATTTCTTTCCAGCCCCTTCTTGCCTGGAAGGTCTCTTTTGAGAAATCAGCTGACAGTCTGATGGGAACTCCTTTGTAGGTGACTGTCCCCCTATTCCTTGCTGCTTCTAGAATTCTCTGCTTCATTTGAATCTTGGCTAATGTAATTATCATGTGCCTTGGTGTGTTTTTTCTTGGGTCCAACTTCTTTGGGACTCTCTGAGCTTCCTGGACGTCCTGGTAGTCTATTTCCCTTGCCATGTTGGGGAAGTTCTTCTTTATTATTTGTTCAAATAAGTTTTCTACTTGTTGCTCTTCTTCCCCTTCTGGGACCCCTATAATTCAGATGTTGGGACGTTTAACGATGTCCTGGAGGTTCCTAAGCCTCTCCTCATTTATTTGAATTCTTGTTTTCTGTTTGGTTGTTAATTTCTTCCTTCTGGTCCACTCCATTGATTTGAGTCCCAGTTTTCCTTCCATTTCTATCGGTTCCCCATGCGTCTTCCTTCATTTCACGTATTGTAGCCTGCATTTTCTCATCTAATTTATGAGCAAAATCAACCAATTCTGTGAGCATTTTGATGACCAGTGCTTTGAACTGTGCATCTGATAGGTTGGCTATCTCTTCGTTGCTTAGAGGAATTGACTCCGGGGTTTTCTTTTTTTCTCCGGTTTGAGCCATTTTTGGTGGGGTTTTTTGTTTTGTTTTGGTTTGGTTTTAGTCTGGTCGCAGCTATTACGTATGAGGGGTGGAGCCTTAGGTGTTCCTCAGGGCGGGGCAGCCCAGTCGCTTGGTTGTGATGCTATAGGTGGGGGCGGGGTCCAAGAGGGAAGAATGGTGCCTGTTCCGCTCTCTTCTGGACTCCAGTCCCTTCCACTGCTTCCCTTCACCTGGATTATCTGCGCACGCGTGCGTGCTGTTACATAGTGAGGAGTGGAGTCTCAGGCACTCCCCAGTGTGGGGCAGCCCAGTGGGTTGTGATGCTGTATGTGGGGGCGGGGTCTGAGAGGGAACAATAGCACCTGCTCCACTCTCTCCTGGATTCAGTCCCTTCCGCCACTTCCCCTCTGCCTGGACCGTCTGTGTGCACGAATGTGGGACCCCCTGGTCAGCCAGCTGCCTTGTGCAGCCTCACTGGGTCTGCACAGTTGCCCCCCTGTGCCCGGGGTCCGCCAGCTGCCACCTGTGCGCCCCAGGACCGACAGCCACCGCCCGTGCACCTGGGAACTGTGAGCCGCTGCTACTTGAGTTCCTGGGTCCGCACCTCCACTTTTTCCTACCGCGACTTCGCCCCTCTTACCGGTCTGGATGAATGGTTGTTGGACTTCCGTACAGTTCAATTTTCTATGAGTTCTGGTTGTTTTCTTGTTTCTAAATATTTGTTGTCCTTAATTTGGTTGTGAGAGGAGGTACAGTGTGTCCACCTATGCCTCCATCTTGGCCGGAAGTCGGGTTTTTTTAAATTTCTATTTCTGAAATTTCATTGGTAGTATATAGATATAAAGTAGATCTTTGTACATTGATATTGTACCCTGCAATTTCACTGTTTTATTGTTCCCAATATTTTTATAGGTTTTATTTATTTATTTTTAGAGAGGGAGGAAAAGAGGGAGAAAGGGAGGGAGAGAAACATCAATGTGTTGCTGCCTCTGGTAACTTGGCCTGCAACCCAGACATGTGCCCTGACCAGGAATTGAACCAGCGACCTTTTGGTTTACAGCCCTCACTCAATCCACTGAGTTACACCAGCCAGGGCTCATATATATATATATATATATATTTTTTTTTTTTTTGGTAGATTCATTAGGGTTTTCTATATAGTGAATCATGTCATCCACGAAAAGTGTCACTTTTACTTCTTCATTCCTACTTTGGATGCCTTTTATTATTTTCTCTTGCCTCATTGTTCTGGCTTGGACTTGCACTACCACACATACTGAATGAGACTGGTGGGAGTGAACATCCTTGTCTTGTTCTTGATCTTACAGCAGAAACTTTCAGTTTTTCATCATTGAGTATGATATTATCTAAAGGTCTTTCATGTATGACCTTTCTTATGTTGAGGTATTTTCCTTCTATAGCCATTTCATTGTGTGTTTTAATAATAAATGGATTTTGTATCTTATCAAATGATTTTCTGCATCTATTGATAAGATCACATGTTTCATATTGCTAATTTAGTATATACATTGATCGATTTGTATATATTGAACATTCTTTTGCCTCTGAAAAAACTATTTGATTTGATGTATTAATTTTAATGCATTATTATATTTGACTTCCTAGTATTGTGTTTAGGGGTTTTGCATCTGTATTAATCAAAGATGTTAGTTTGTAGTTTGATTTATTTGTATTATCTTTGCCAGGTTTTAGTATCAGGGTTATGTTGGCCTCAAAAAAATATGCTAGGAAGTATTGCCTCTTCAAATTTTTGACACAGTTTGAGAAGATTGTGTATAAAATCTTTTTTGAATGGTAGTATTCTCTAGTAAAGCCACCTGGTCCTAGTTTTTTATTTTGAAGGGTGTTTAATGGTTATTTCACTTTCCTTACTGGTAGCGAGTCTATTTAGATTTTCAAATTCTTCATGATTCAATCTAGGAAGGTTATATATTTTTAGGAACTTACCCATTTCTTCTAGGTTATTGAAATTGTGGCATATAGTCTTTCATAGTATTCTAATATGGTCCTTTGTATTTCTGTGATGTCTGTGGTAATTTTTCCTCTTTCATTTATGGTTCTGTTTATTTGATTCTTTTCTTTTTTCCTTAGTGAGTCTAGCCATGTTTTATAATTTTATGAATCTTTTCAATGAACTAGCTCTTTGTTGACTAATTTTTACAGCCCTTTTCTCTATTCCACTCAATTCTGTTCTAGCTTTTATTATTTCCTTTCTTCTGCTGACTTTGGGTTGCTTTTGTTCTTCATTTTCTAGTGCTTTAAGTTGTTATATTAGGTTCTTTACTTGAGATTTTTCTCCTTTCTGGAGAAAGGTCTGTGATGATACAAACTTCTCTCTTATTACTGCTTTGCTGCATCCCAAAGTTTTGATATGTCATATTGCTATTCTCATTTGTCTCTATGTATCTTTTTATCTCACCTTTTATTTCTTTTTTTTACCCAATCATTTTTATTAGTATGTTGTTTAATCACCATCAAAGTTCTTTTTAAAAACATGTTATTTATTTATTTTTAGAGAAAAAAGAGAGGGAGAAAGAGAAAATTATTTTGAATTTCAAAGCATTTTAGTCAGAGAATATGTTTTGTATTATTTCAATATTCTTAAATTTGTTGAGCCTAGTTTTGCATCCCAACATATGATCTATTCTTGATAATGTTTCATGTGAACTAGAGAATGCATAATCTGGTGTTCTGAGATAAAGGGCTCTCTACATGTAGATTATGTCTATTTGGTCTAATGTTATTTAAGGCTAATATTTCTTTATTGATTTTCTGTTTGGATGATCTATCAAGAGTTGTCAAAGAGTATATAGGACTCTGCTATGTTTGTCTTTTTGTCAGTTTCTTCCTTTAGTTCTCTTAGTAATCGCTTTATATATGTGGGTGATCCCTGATTGGGTCCATATATATAGATAAGTGTATGTCTTCTAAATGTAGTGCCCCCTTTATCATTATAAAACATCCATCTTGTCTCTTGTTACCTTTGTTATCTTGAAGTCTACTCTGTCAGATATAAGTATGACTACATCCACTTTTCTCTGAATGTTATTTATTTGGAGAATCATTGTCTATCTTTTCACTTTAGTCTATCTTTATATTTGCAGTTTAGTGTGTCTCCTGAAAGCAGCATACACTTGGGTCATGTTTTCACTTTTTAATAATAAAAAAGTAAATTATTTATTTTTTCATATTTTTATTGTTGTTCAAGTAGAGTTGTCTCCATTTTCTTCTCACCACTCTCCTCAAGGAGCCATCCCCACTTCCGAATCTTGATCCTACCTCCCTTTGGTTTTGTCCATGTGTCCTTTATACAAGTTCCTAAAAACCATTCCCGAAATTATCACCTCTAATCTCTCCTCTGGTTACTGTCAGTTTGTTCTTAATTTCAATGTGTCTAGTTATATTTTGCTTGCTTATTTATTTAGTTGATTAGGTCCCATTTATAGGTGAGATCATATAGTAATTGTCTTTTACCACCTAGCTTATTTCACTTAGGATAAAGCCCTCCATATCCATCCATGCTCTCATAGAGGGTAGGAAATCTTTCTGCTTTCTGCTACATAGCATTCCAGTGTGTAAATGTACCATAGTTTCTTGATCCATTCGTTTACTGGTGGTCACTTAGGTTACATCCAGCACTTGGCTTCTGTAAATTGTGCTGCTAAGATCATTGGGGTGCATAGGTTCTTCCGGGTTGGTGTTTTAGGGTTCTTAGGGTATAAGCACAGCAGTGGAATTACTGGGTCAAAAGGCAGTTCCATTTTTAGCTTTCTGAGGAAATTCCATCCTGTTTTCCACATTTGATACAACAGTCTGAAACCCCACCAAGAGTTCACTAGGGTTTCCTTTTCTCCACATCTTCTCCAACACTTGTTGTTTGTTGATTTGTTTATGATGACTATTGTCACTGGTATGAAGTGGTATCTCATTGTGGTTTTATTTTGCATCTCTCTGCTAACTAGTACTGCTAAGCATCTTTTCATATGTCTCTGGGATTTTCATATGTCCTCCTTGGAGAAGCGTCAGTTCAAGTCCTTCACCCATTTTTTAATTGAGTTGTTTGTCTACCTGGAGTGGAATTGTGCAACTTCTTTATTTTGGAGATCACTGAGGTTTCATTGGCAAATATGTTTGTTTTCCCATACAGTTGGTTCTCTTTTTATTTTAATGATTTTTTCCCTTAGCCATGCAGTAGCATTTTATTTTGATGAGATCTCCTTTGTTTATTCTTTCCTTTATGTCCATTGCTCTAGGAGACATATCGGTGAAAATGTGGCTGCATGGAATATCTGAGATTTTCCAGCATATGTTCTCCTCTAGGACTTTAATGGTGTCATGGCTTATATTTAAATCTTTTGTCCACCTTGAATTTATTTTTGTGTATGGTATAAGTTGGTTGTCGAGTTTCACTATCTTCCATGTAGCTGTACAGCTCTCCCAACACCATTTGTTGAAGAGACTATTTTTACTCCATTTTATGCTTGTGCCCCATTTGTCAAATATTAATTTACCATAGAGACATCACATTCTTCTGGGCTTTCTATTTTGTCCATTGGTCTTTGTGTCTGTTCTTATGTCAGTACCAGACTCTTGATTACAGTAGCCTTGTAACACACTTTGATATCACATATCGTGATCCCTCCTACTTAGTTCCTTTTTGTCAAAATTGTTTTGGCTGTTTTGTGTCATTTATGATTCCATATAAGTTTTTGAAATGTTTGCTCTATATCTGTGAAATATCCCATTGGTACTCTAATAGGGATTGCATTGATCTATAAATTGCTTTGGGTAGTATGGCCATTTTGATGATGTTAATTCTTCCAATCCTTGAACATGGTACATGCTTCCATTTGTTTGTGTCTTCCTTAATTTCTTTTTTCAGGGTTGTGTAGTTTTCTGAACACAGGTCTTTTACCTCCTTGGTTATGTTTATTCCTAGGTATTTTATTTTTCTTGTTGCTATATCAAATAGGATTTTTTTCTTGATTTCTCTTTCTGCTATTTCATTGTTGGTGTCCCACAATCCCACTGATTTGTGAATATTGACTTTGTATCCCAGTGTTTTGCCAAATCCACTTATTATGTGGAGTTGTGTTTTGGTGGAGTCTATCGCTTTTTCTATGTATACCATCATGTCATCTGCAAACAATCACAGTTTTGCTTCCTCTTTTCCAATTTGAATGCTATCCCTCTCTCCCTCTCCCTCTCTCCCTCTCTCCCTCTCTCCCTCTCTCTCTCTCTCTCTCTCTCTCTCCTCATTGCTGTGGCTGTGGCTAGGATTTCCAATACTATGTAGAATTGAAGTGGTGAAAGCATCATCCTTGTCTTGTTTTTGATCTTGTGGGAAAGCTTTCAGTTTTTTCCCATTGATTATGATGTTGGCTGTATGTCTCTCTTATATGGTATTTATTGTAGTGAGGAATGTTCCTTCTATTCCCACTTTGCTGAATGTTCTTACCATAAATGGGTGCTGTACCTTATGAAATGTTTCTTCTGCATCTATCAATATGATCATGTGGTTTTTGTCTTAAACTTTTGTTTATATGATATACTATGTTTATTGATTTGCAAATATTGTAGCATCCTTGCGTCCCTGGGATGAATCCCATTTGATCATGGTGTGTGAACTTTTTAATGTATTGCTGGATGCTGTTTGCCAACATTTTGTTGTGGGCTTTAGCATCTATATTCTCCAGTGACATTAGCCAGTAAATTTTTCTTAGTTGTACCTTTATCTGGTTTTGAGATTAGGATGATGCTGGATTTATAAAAAGAGTTTGGGAGTCTTCCGTGTTCTCAGATTTTTTGGAATAGTCTGTGAAGAATAGGGGTTAGCTCTTCCTTAAATGCTTTGTTAAATTATCCTGTGAAACCATCAGTTCCAGGGCTTTTGTGTGCTGGGAGTTTTTTTTTATTACTGCTTCAATTTGTCATCTCTTACTGTGCTTTTTCAGGCTTTCTTCTCCGTCTACATTGAGTTTTAGAAGACATATTTTTCTACAAATTTGTCCATTTCATCCTGGTTTTCAATTTTTTGGCATACAGTTTTTCATAGTAATTTCTAACAACCTTGTATTTCTGTGGTATCATTTGTAATCTCTTCTCTTTCATTTCTTATTGTGTTCATTTGTGTTCTTTCTCTCTTTTTTGATGAGTCTGCTTAAAGGCTTATTGATTTTATCTTTTTGAAGAACCAGCTTCTAGATTTATTGATCCTTAAAATTTTTCATTTAGGCTCTATGTCATTTAATTCTGTTCTGACTTTGGTTATTTCTTTCCTTCTTCTTACTTTGGGCTGTCTTTGTTCTTTTCCTCTGGTTCTGGTAGATGTCAGGTTATATTGTTTATTTGAAATATTTCTATGTTTTCTAGGTAGGCCTGCATCACTATAAACTTCCCTCTTAGGACTGCCTTCACTCTGTTTCCTAAGTTTTGGACTATTGTGAGTTCATTTTCATTAGTTTCTAGAAACTCTTTGATTTCTTCATTGATCTCTTTCTAGGCCCATTAATTGTTTGATAGCATGTTATTTAATCCCCATGAATATGAGTATTTTGTTTTTTTTTTTCCTTTGAAGTTGGTTTCTAGTTGCATTCCCTCATGGTTGGAGAAAATGCCTGATATGATTTCAATTTTCTTGAATTTCTTGAGGCTTGATTTGTGTCCTATCAAATGGTCTATCCTTGAAAATGTTCCCTGTTCATTTGAAAAATAATGTGTATTTTGCTTCTTTGGGATGAAAGGTTTTATATACATCAGTTAAGTCCATTTGATTTAGGACATTGTTCAATGCCACAATGTCTTTGTTGATATTTTGTTTGGAAGATCTATCCATTTTTTTTTTATTTTTTTCCATTCAATTACAGTTTACATTCAATATTATTCTATATCAGTTTCAGATGTAGAGCATAGTGGTTAGACAATCGTGTACTTTACAGAGCAGTCTGGTATTTCAAGTACATACCTGGCTCTATATAGTTTTTATGATACTAGGGACTGTATTCCCTACGCTGTAATTTACATCCCTGTGACTCTTCTGTAACTACCAATTTCTACTTCTTTTTTTTCTTTTTTTTTTAATTTTTATTTTCATTGTTGATCTTGTACAGTTTTCTGTCTTTTATTCTCACCCGAACCCGCCACCGCAACCCTCCCCACCTCCCTCCCATTTCCACCCCCCCCCATAGTTTTTGTCCATGTGTCCTTTATACTTGTTCCTGTAAATCCTTCCCCTTTTCCCCTGAAATTCCCTCCCCTCTCCCCTCTGGTGACTTTCAGCATGTTCCCAATTTCCATGTCTTTGGTTATATTATGCTTGTTTGTTTGTTTTGTTGATTAGGTTCCTGTTAAAGGTGAGATCATATGGTATTTATCTTTCACTGCCTGGCTTACTTCGCTTAGCATGATGCTCTCAAGTTCCATCCATGCTGTTGCATAGGGTATGAGCTCCTTCTTTCTTTCTGCTGCCAATAACATTATAATAGTAGGGGATTTAAACACCCCACTGTCCAGATGAGAGAAGATCTATCCATTTTTGACAGTGGGGTGTTTAAATCCCCTACTATTATAATGTTATTGTCAATATCTTTCTTGAAGTCCTCCAAAATTTTTCTTTTATATTTGGGTTCTCATATGTTGGGTGCATATATATATTTATAGTGTTTATGTCTTCTTGATGTATTCTTCTATTCCTTGAGTATTATGAAGTGACCTTCTGTTCCCTTTTTATGGCCCTTGTTTTGAAGTCTATTTTGTCTGCTATGATTACTGCTACCTGGGCTCTTTTTTCCTCTCCATGTGCTTGGGATATTTTTTTTAACACTTCATTTTCAGTCCATGTAGGTCTTTTGTTCTGATGTGGGTCCTTTGTAGGCAGTATATGTATGTATTATGATTTCTTATCCATTCGCCTACTCTATGTCTTTTGATTAGAGCATTTAATCCATTTACATTTAAAGTTATTACTGATAGGTACTTACTCATTACCATTTCCCTCTCTTTGTATCTTTGTTCCTCTCTCTCACTGTTTTTTTTTTTTTTTCCTTCTGAAAGCAGCCCCTTTAGCATATCTTGCAGTGCTGGTTTGGTGGAGGTGTATTCTTTGAGCCTTCTTTTGTCTGGGAAACTCCTTATTTCCCCTTGCATTATAATTGAGAGCATTACTACATAGAGTAGCCTTTGTTGCAGGGCTTTGTTTTTTATCCCACCTGCCAATCTCTCAATTCTCTCCCCCAAGCCTCCATCCCCAGTCTCTCCTCAAAGGTCTCAAGTCCACACTTCTCCACCTTTGCCATGGATATATATCTGTGGCTGTCTCCTTCGGTTGTTAATCTAGTCACTCTGCACTCTGTAGTCAGGCTTATGCACCACAGATCCAAGGCAGAGTCTGTCTTGGGGGCAGGGATGTTGTTTCCTCTGAGGCTGCTGCCACTTGGAGGGGAGTGGTCTTGCCTGAGCAGGATGACTGCCACTGTTGGGGGCATGCCTCAGTACTAGGATCCAAGCAGCTACACTCTGCATTCTTGCCCCAATGCTTCCATTCCCAGTTTCTCTTCAGGCATCTCCAGCCCACTCTGCTCTTGCCTTTGCCACAACCATGAGTAAGTGACAGCAAATGAAAATTTGTGCATTGGACCTTTAAATAGCTCTTTGCATCTCCAACCATCTGTTTCTGGGAGAGAACAACTCTACCGCTTTTCACCATTGGTTGTTATCTGTGTAATATGGGGCTCTGGTATTCTAGGCTGGGGATCCCTGATGCAGACTCTGGCCAGCAGTTTCCACGGTGTTGTGGATGAGATGAAACAAATTCACATGGACTACCAGAGTCCTGTGGAGAAAAAGTGACTGCATGGCCACTCTCTCAAAGGGAGAGTGCCTCGACCCTTGCCTGGACAGGCTTTTATTAGCTTTCTAATAGCATACATCAAAGAAGGTTCTCATTCATTATGCTCTAATTTGCTTTAGGTAATTACTTTTTACAGATAGCAAAGCAAAGGATGTTACTGACTACTTCCTACAGATTAACAAGGAAAAAAATGTTGCAAATGCAAGGGAATGGTCAGAGTAATTGGTCTGGTGACACTTCAGTCCTTGGGAGAATTAGCACAGACTTCAGGAAGTTACTTTACAGATGTGCAGTAAGCATTTGCTGCTTCAACTCAGGGTGAGGGAGTTTTAGCAAAAGCAATCCTTAAAGCATCCTAGGTATAATGCAGGCCTTGTCTCCCACAGGAGAATCAATCCATGGGTTTGGCATCCTGTGTGCTGCCACACAACTATGGGTTTTCCAGTAGAGATGGGCTACGTTTGCCATTGCCAGGCAGATCAGTTCCCTATAGATCCCAGCTGGGGTTTAGACCCAGTTCTTCTTGGGGTGATCCAACCTGCTGCTTAATTATCCTTCCAGCACTGCCACCTGTGTGCACTCAGCTCATGCTCTGAGACTCCACCACACACCTTACCAGACAGGTTGTGCTGAAGGTGATTATTCTGTCTGTCCTAGGTTATAAGGCTTCTCTTTCACTATTATTCAGTTGTTTGTTCTGAGAAATTTCTCAACAATTGAGTTGTAATTCCAGATTGGTCCTTGGAGGAGGTTAGTGTGGCTTCCACTCACACCCCCACCACATGTGCCTCTTCTGGGTCTTGTTTTTTCATTCAGTCTGCTACTCTGTACCTTTTTATTGGCAAATTCAATCCATTTCCTTTTAGGAGGACTATTGATGTTTTGGTATCCTATAGCCATTTTATCTTTTGTTTTCTGGTAGCTCTGTGCCTCCATTGGTTCTTTTCCTTTGTGATTCTGTCTATTGTTTTTGTTTGGTGATACTCCATACACCGTATCCTATTTTTTTAAGTTATAAGTCTCAGTTTTATTTTTTTATGTAGTCACTATTAGGTTTATGGAAAATGAACTTACACATACAGTCATCTGTTTTATGAATGCATCTACTATCTGTCTCACTTTGTAAACTCAGACATTTATTCTCTCCTCTTTTATGTTTTTGATGTCACAAATTATCCCTATTTACACTGTGAGTTTGTCATTGATCTTATTCATAGTTTTTTTGTGTGTGACCTTTTGTTCTTTGTTCCTGGTAGAATAATCCCTTCAGCATTCCCTACAATGGAAGTCCTCTGGAGATAAATTCCCTCAGTTTCTATACGTCTGGAAAGGTTTTTATTTCTCTATCATATCTAAAGGATACTTTTTCTGGATATGTTATTCTTGGCCGGTGATTTCTCTCTTTCAGTAGCTTCAATATTTGGTTCCACTCTCTTCTAGCTTATAGAGTTTCTGCTGAGAAGTCCGATAATAACCAAATAGGATTTTTCTTTATAAGTTACTTTCTTCTTTTCCCTAGCTGCCTTGAGAATTATTTCATTGTCATTAATTTTTGAAAGCTTTAATCCAATGTGCCTTAAAGATGGCTTTTTTGGTTTTTGTTTCTTATACATGTTTAGATTTTTATTGTGCTATATATTTATATGTTGTACCTCAGTAAAAAAAAAAAAAACTAAATAAAAATAAAATGAAAAAATCCTCCAATGGAATTTTCAGACTATCTTTGATATGAAAAAAATATATATATAGTTTTCAGGTGTTTATATTATGCCTTAATATTTTTATAAAAATATAAATAAAATGAAGAACTTTTATAAATCTGCATTAGAATTCGTTTAGCAATATATCAGTTTCCCAGAGTGCAGACTGTTCCTTATCCTCTTTGAAAACCATCAATGAAATAAAAAGACAACCCACTGAATGGAGAACATATCTGCCAATACATCTGATGAGGGGTTAATATCCGAAATTTATTTTAAAAATTTATAAAACTTAGCACCAAAAAGCATACAACCCAATTAAAATATGGGCAAAGGATCTGAATAGACATTGCTCCAAGAGGACATACAGATGGCCAATAGACATATGAAAAGATGCTCAATGTCACTAATCATCAGAGAAATGTTGAAAAACTTCTGGTTAAGATGCAGGCATGGGGGGGGGGTTTCAATATGGTGGCATGGTAGGAGGACGCAGATTGCACTTCCTCCTGCACATGGGAGAAAAACCTACCTGATCTAAAGAGGAACAGAGCAGACAGCCAACAATACCACAGCATATATGAAAATAAGAGATCAAAATCTGTAGCAGACATTGGAAAACTAGATGTGGCAGCTGAGCAACCAGAGGCGGCCCTGAGACCGGGATGGAGGCAACCCTGCAACCCAGAGGTGGCTCGGCAACCAGGTCAGAAGCGGCCCTGGGATGGGAGGCGACCCTGCAACAAGAGGAGGGGACTCTGTGGAAGACCTGGAGCTCACATCTGTGATCCTGGGGTGAGTGCACGCAACTCGGGAAACTCGAGGAGCCCACGCCCGTAGTCTCGGGTGGGCGCGTGCACCCTATAGGAGACCCGGAGCTCACAGCAATAGACTCAGGGAGGGTTCGATCTGTAAGAGATCCCAGCTGAAACCCATAAACTAAGGAAAGCGCTCCCTCTGCAGGAGGCTCAGAAATCACACCCAAGGCCCTTCATGGAGAGTGCACCATTAGCCCTCGGGACAGTGTGCAGCTGGCACTGAGGACAGTAGCCCAAAGCTGACTGACTGAGGAACAGGGAGAAAAGCTGTACGAGGCGCCTTGCAGCCTGTTACAGCCAGCAAGACCAGAAAATCCAGTTTGCCCACTTTGAAAATAGCAAGAGATTTTTTTTTTGGTTTTTTGGTGTTTTTTCTTTGTTTGTTTGTTATTGTTTTTTTTTTGGTTTTGGGGGATTTTATTTGTTTGTTTGTTTTTTGTAGTTTTTTTGGTCTGTTCAGTTGAGTTTGTTGTTTGTTTGGTTTTCTTTTTTTAGTTTGTTTTTCGTTTTTCTGGGGTTCTTTTTGTTTTGTTTTGATTATATATTTTTTATTTTTTTTATTATTTCTACCTTTTTTATCCCTCAATTCCTTTTGCTTCTCTTTACTTCTTTCTTGTATTATTCCTTCTTCCTTTCTGTCCAATTTTATCTATCCTTCCTTCCTCTTTTTTTCTCTTCTTTTTTCATTTTCTTCTTTTTCTTTTCTTTTTGGGTGACACCGGCTAACAAAATTATACAGGTTTCAGATGCACAATTCACTTTCTTCTTTTCTCTTTTTAAATACCCATGAGTGAGGCAAAAAAAAAAAAAAATCCTAGAACTCTGAAAAAACCAGAGTTTGACCAAAAGAGGGGGTATCCCAACAGCTGAGACAATGGAAGCTTTGAACACCAGGATACCTGAAGGAGACTACACCAATGAATCTCACAGGTATTCCACCACAGAAGTTCACACCATAAACCCAGGGAGCCGGAACAGATCAATTTAAGAAGTTCAGGCTTACAAGAAGAGTCTCACAAACAATGAGAAGACAAAGAAACAATCCCCAAATTAAAGGTAAGGAGGAAGCCCCAGAAAGAATCCAAAATTAAACAGAGGCAACTCAACTATCAGATAAGGACTTCAAAGAAATGGTAGTCAGGACCCTCCATGAGCTCTCAATGAGCTACCAGAAACTACAGGGAAGCTATGATGAACTCACTGCAAGTTATATCAACATGAAAAAGGAAATAGAAACTATCAACAAGGGCCAAGAGGAAATGAAATGAAGAATACAATTTCTGAACTGAAGAACACAGTAGAAGCAATGAAAAGCAGAATGAGTGAAGAAAAGAATCGAATCAGTGAGTTGGAGGACAAAGTAGAAAAAAACACCCAGAAAGAACAAGAAAAGGAAAAGAGTCTCAGAAAGAATGAAGAGGGATTAAGAGAAATGCAAGACAACATGAAACGCAATAACATCCATATAATAGGAATACCAGAAGGAGAAGAAGAAGAGCAAGGGATAAAAAACCTATTTGAAAAAGTAATGATGGAAAACTTTCCTAAATTGATGAGAGAAAAAGCCACCCAAATCCAGGAAACACAGAGAGTCCCAATCATGAGGAACCCAAACAGGCCCACTTCAAGACACATCATAATTAAAATGGCAAAGTTCCAAGACAAAGAGAGAACCTTAAAGGCAGCAAGGGAGAAAAAGGAAGTAACACACAAGGAAGCCCCGAAAAGGTTAGCAGCTGACTTCTCAATGAAAACGCTCCAAGCCAGAAGAGAATGGCAAGAAACATTCCAAGCAATGAGAACCAAAGGCCTACAACCAAGACTACACCCAGCAAGGCTTTCAATCAAGATAGAAGGCCAAATAAGGAGCTTCCCAGACAAAAGAAGTCTAAAAAAGACTACACCTCTACCAAACCAGTTCTGCAAGAGATACTAAAGGGACTGATTTAAGGAAAGAAAGGAAAAGAGGGACAGAGGAACACAGGTACGAAAATGGCAATGAATAAGTACCTATCAATAATAACCTAAAATGTAAATGAATTAAATGCTACAATCAAGAGACATAGAATAGCTGAATGGATAAGAAAGCATGACCCACACATATGCTGCCTACAAGCCACCCACCTAAGCACAAAAGACATATACAAACTCAAAGTGAAGGGCTAGAAATAAATTTTCCAGGCAAACGGACAGGAAAAAAAGGCCGGGGTAGCAACACTCATATCAGACAAAATAGACTTCAAAAGAAGAGCTATAAAAAGAGACCCAGAAGGTCACTTCATAATACTCAAGGGAAGAATCTACAAACAAGACATAAACATTGTAAATATATATGCACCCAACATAGGAGCACCTAAATACATCAAGAAAATCTTAGAGGACTTCAACAAAGATATTGACAGCAACACATTATAAGAGGGGATTTTAAGACCCCACTGTCAAAATGGACAGATCTTCCAAACAAAATATCAACAAAGATATTGTGGCATTGAACAACACTCTAGATGAATTACATTTAACTGATATATAGAGAGCCCTTCATCCCAAAGAGGCAAAATACACATTCTTTTCCAAAGCACATGGAACATTTTCAAAGATAGAGCACATGATAGGACACAAAAGAAACCTCAACAAATTCAAGAAAATTGAAATCATACCAAGCATTTTCTCCAACCTCAAGGGAATTAAACTAGAAAGCAATCCCAAGGAGAAGAACCCAAAACCCTCAAAATCATGGAGATTGAATAGCATGCTATTAAACAATGAATGGGTAAAGAATTAAATTAGGGAGGAAATCAAAAAGTTTCTGGAAAAAAATGAAAACGAACTCACAACAACCCAAAACTTATGGGACACAATGAAGGCAGTCCTCAGAGGGAAGTTCATAGCAATACAGGCCTACCTAAAGAAGACAGAAACATTTCTAACAAACGACTTAACCCCCCACCTACAAGAACTCGAGGAACAACAACAAAGACAGCCCAGGGCAAGTAGAAGAAAGGAAATAACCAAGATCAGAGCAGAATTACATGACATAGAGACTAACAGCACAATCTTAAGGATCAATGAATCCAAGAGCTTGTTTTTTGAAAAGATAAACAAAATCGACAAGCCTTTCAGCAGGCTCATCAAGAAAAACAGAGAGAGGACTCAAATAAACACAATCAGAAATGAAATAGGAGAGATTATGACTGACGCTACAGAAATACAAAGGATTGTAAGAAATTACTATGAAGAACTGTATGCCAAGAAATTTGAAAACCTAGGTGAAATGGACACATTTCTAGAAAAACATAATCTCCCAAAACTGAATGAAGAAGAAGCAGAAAGCTTGAACAGACCAATAACAGCTGGTGAAATTGAAGCAGTCATCAAAAAGCTCCTGACACACAAAAGCCCTGGACCAGATGGTTTCACAAGAGAATTCTACAAATCATTTAAGGAAGAGCTAACCCCTATCCTTCACAGACTATTCCAAAAAAATCCAAAATGATGGAAGACTCCCAAACTATTTTTATGAAGCCAGCATCATCCTAATCCCAAAACCAGATAAAGACACAACAAAGAAAGATAATTTTCAGGCCAATATCACCGATGAACATAGACGCTAAAATCCTTAAAAAAATATTGGCAAACCGCATCCAACAATACATTAAAAAGATCATACACCATGACCAAGTGGCATTCATCCCAGGGATGCAAGGATGGTTCAACATTTACAAATCAGGAAATGTGATACATCACATAAACAAAAGCAAAGACAAAAATCACATGATCATATTAATAGATGCGGAAAAAGCTTTTGATAAAGTACAACACCCATTTATGATAAAAACGCTCAGAAAAGTGGGAATAGAGGGAGCATTCCTCAAAATAATAAAGGCCATATATGAGATACCTACAGCCAACAACATACTCAATGGGCAAAAACTGAAATCTTTCCCACTAAGATCAGGAACAAGACAAGGTTGTCCACTTTCACCACTTCTATTTAATACAGTATTGGAAGTCTTAGTCACACCAATTAGACAAGAAAAGGAAATAAAAGGCATCCAAATAGGAAAGGAGAAAACAAAATTACCATTGTTTGCAGATGACATGATAGTGTACATAGAAAAGCCTATAGAATGCACCAAACGTCCACTCAACATACTAAATAAATTGTGCAAAACAGGTGGATACAAAGTTAATATCCAGAAATCAAAGGCATTTTTGTATACCAACAGTGAAACAGCAGAAACAGAAATCAAGAAAAAAATCCCATTTAATATAGCAAAAAGAAAAATAAAATAGCTAGGAATAAACCTAACCAAGGAGGTAAAAAACCTGTATGCAGAAAACTACAAAACAGACTTCCGGCCAAGATGGAGGCGTAGGCAGACACACTGTGCCTCCTCTCACAACCAAAATTAAGGACAACAAATATTTAGAAACAAGAAAAAAATCAGAACTCATAGAAAATTGAACTGTACGGAAGTCCAACAACCATTCATCCAGACCAGTAAGAGGGGTGGAGTCCCGGCAGGAAAAAGTGGAGGAGCGCACCCGGGAACACACAGCAGTGGCTGGCAGTTCCCAGGTGCACAGGCGGTGGCTGGTGGTCCTCGGGCCCACAGGCAGCAGCTGGCAGAACCGGGCATAGGGGTGCAACTGTGCAGACCCAGTGAGGCTGCACAAGGCACTGGCTGACCAGGGGGTCCCATATTCGCATGCGCAGACGGTCCAGGCAGAGGGGAAGTGGCGGAAGGGACTGAATCCAGGAGAGAGCGGAGCAGGCGCCATTGTTCCCTCTCAGACCCCGCCCCCACATACAGCGTCACAACCCAGCGACTGGGCTGCCCCACCCTGAGGAACACCTAAGGCTCCACCCCTCATATGTAATAGCTGCGACCAGACTAAAACCAAAGCAAAACAAACAAAAAAAAACACCATAAATGGCTCAAATGCGAGAACAAATAAAACCCCACAGCCAATTCCTCTAAGCCGTGAAGAGATAGCCAATCTATCAGATGCACAGTTCAAAGCACTGGTCATCAAAATGCTCACAGAATTGGTTGATTTTGCTCACAAATTAGAAGAAAAAATGCAGGCTACAATTCGTGAAAGGAAAGAAGACGCATGGGGAACCGATAGAAATGGAAGGAAAACTGGGACTCAAATCAATGGAGTGGACCAGAAGGAAGAAATTAACAACCAAACAGAAAACGAGGAAGAAACAAGAATTCAAAAAAATGAGGAGAGGCTTAGGAACCTCTGGGGCATCGTTAAACATCCCAATATCCAAATTATAGGGGTCCCAGAAGGGGAAGAAGAAGAACAACAAGTGGAAAACTTATTTGAATAATAAAGGAGAACTTCCCCCATCTGGCAAAGGAAATAGACTACCAGGACGTCCAGGAAGCTCAGAGAATCCTAAAGAAGTTGGTCCCAAGGAGGAACACATCAAAGCACATCGTAATTACATTAGCCAAGATTAAAATGAAGCAGAGAATTCTAGAAGCAGCAAGGGATAAGGGGACAGTCACCTACAAAGGAGTTCCTATCAGACTGTCAGCTGATTTCTCAAAAGAGACCTTACAGACAAGAAGGGGCTGGGAAAAATATTTGAAATCTTGAAAAGCAGGGACCTACATCCAAAATTGCTCTATCCAGCAAAGCTGTCACTTAGAATGGAAGGACAGATAAAGTGCTTCTCAGATAAGGTCAAGTTCAAGGAGTTCATCATTACCAAGCACTTATTATATGAAATATTAAAGGGACTTATCTAAGAAAAAGAAGATAAAAAATATGACAGTGAAAAGACAGCAAACTCACAGCTATTAAGAACCACACCTAAAACAAAAGCAAACTAAGCAAACAGCTAGAACAGGAACAGAACCACAGAAATGGAGATCATATGAAGGGTTAGCAACAGGTGTGTGGGAGGAGGAGAGAGGGGGGGAAGGTACAGAGAATAAGTAGTATAGATGGTGGGTAGAAAAGAGGGAGGGCAAGAATAGTATGGGAAATGTAGAAGCTAAAGAACTTATGACACATGGACATGAACTAAAGGGGGGAATATGGGTGGAAGAGGGTGTTCAGGGTGGAGAGGAGTGATGGGGGAGAAATGGGACAACAGTAATAGCATAATCAATAAAATATATTTGAAAAAAAAGAAAGAAAACTACACAACACTGAAGAAAGAAATCAAGGAAGACACAAACAAATGGAAGCATATACCATGTTCATGGATCAGAAGAATTAATATCATCAAAATGTCCATACTACCCAAAGCAATTTACAGATTCAATGCAGTACCTATTAAAGTACCAATAGCATATTTCACAGACATAGAACAAACACTTCAAAAATTTATATGGAATCATAAACAACCCCGAATAGCTGCAGCAATTTTGAAAAAGAAGAGCAAAGTAGGAGGTATCACAATACCTTATACCAAACTGTATTACAAAGTCACTCTAATCAAAACAGCCTGGTACTGGCACAAACACAGACACATGGACCAGTGGAATAGAACAGAGAGCCCAGAAATAAACCCAAGTCTCTACAGTCAATTAATATTTGACAAAGGGTGCAGCAACATAAAATGGAGTAAAAATAGCCTCTTCAACAAGTGGTGCTGGGAGAACTAGACACCTACATGCAAAAAAATGAAACTCGAGCACCAACTTACACCATACACAAAAATAAATTCAAGGTGGATAAAAGATTTAAATATAAGCCGTGACACCATTAAAATCCCAGGGGATAACATAGGCAGGAAAATGTCAGATATTTCATGCAGCAACATTTTTACTGATATGTCCCCTAAAGCAAGGGACATAAAGGAAAGAATAAACAAATGGAATCTCATCAAAATAAAAAGCTTCTGCACAGCTAAAGAAAACAGTATTAAAATAAAAAGAGAACTAACTGTATGGGAAAACATATTTGCCAATGATACCTCAGACAATGGATTAATCTCCAAAATATATAAAGAACTTACACGACTCTACTCTAAGAAGACAAGCAACCCAATTAAAAAATGGGCAAAGGATTTGAACAGATACTTTTCCAAGGAGGACATACAGAGGGTCCAGAGACACAAGAAAAGATGCTTGATATCACTAGCTATCAGAGAGAAGCAAATTAAAACTACAATGAGATACCACTTGACACCAGTCAGAATAGTCCTCATAAACAAAGCAACAAACAGCAAGTATTGGAGAAGTTGTGGGGAGAAGGGGACCCTAGTACACTGTTGGTGGGATTGCAGATTGGTATAACCACTATGGAAAACAGTATGGAATTTTCTCAGAAAACTAAATATGGACATACATTTTGACCCAGCAATTCCACTGCTTGGATTATATCCTAAGAACCCTGAAACACCAATCCAAAAGAACCTATGCACCCCTATGTTCATAGCAGCACAATTTACAATAGTCAAGTGTTAGAAGCAACCTAGGTGCCAATCAGTAAGTGAATGGATCAAAAAACTGTAGTACACTTACACAAAGGAATTCTATGCAGCAGAAGAAAAGAAGGAGCTCGTACCCCTTGCAACAGCATGGATGGAACTGGAGAGCATCATGCTAAGCGAAATAAGCCAGGCAGTGAAATACAAATATCATATGCTCTCACCTTTAACAGGAACCTAATCAACAAAACAAACTCACAGGCATAATATAACCAAAGACATTGAAATTGAGAACAGGCTGACAGTCACCAGAGGAGAGACAGTAGGGTAATTCAGGGGAAAAGCGGAACGGTTTAGAGCAACAAGTACAAAGACACATGGACAAAAACTATGGGGGGTGGAAATGGGAGGAAGGTGGGGAGGGCTGGCATGGTGGGCTGGGGGCGGGGTAAAAGACAGAAAACTGTACAATATTAACAATTAAAAAATACTAATTAAAAAATAATAAATAAAAAAAGATGCAGGCATAGGTAGATACACTTTGCCCCCTCACTAAAACACAGAGAAAATTACAACTAAACCTTGAAACTATGAGAAAATCAAAATATATTAAAGTCTGACAACCAAGGATTTAAAGAAGCCACATTCATCCAGATGGGTAGGAGGGCCAGGACATAGTATGATATGCAGAGGTGGTTGCAGTGGTGGAATGCATTGTCCCACATTCCAGTGTGGTGGATAAAAATTGGGAATGACACCTTGGGAGTGAATAATCCCAGCCCCAGCCCAGACAGCCCAGCACAGGGCTCCAGTGCCAGGAAGATAACTCCCCATAACTCCTGGATCTAAAAACCAGAGAGGCTTGGTGTGGTGCAGAAACTGCCAGATTTTGAGGAGACTCTGCTTAAAGGGCCCACATTTTCATAGAACATATGCAAATTCACCCACTCTGTGATTCACCACCACAACATCAGTTGGAGGGATGCCAGTTGCATTTCGTTAGTGGTTAAATTGACTAGAAATGGGGCAAGTGCCAGGCAAACCTCCAGAAGCTAGGCAGCAGCACTGTTTCCTTTCCAATACCCCCTCCCTGCACACACAGAGCCACAAAGCAGTAATGCCATTTGTCTTACCCTGGTGATTTCCTAAGGCTCTGCCCTACACAATTTATAGATGCATTTTCGACAATAGGCCCTAAGACAGGGAGTCAAAACAGCTCCACTTAATACACAGACAAATAAAGGGAGGCTGCCAATTTGAGGAGACAAAAAAATGAAGGAACAAAACAAACCCCAGAAAAATAACTAAACAAAATAAAGATAACCAACATATCAGATGCAGAGTTCAAAACACTCATGATCAGGATACTCAAAGAATTCACTGAGTATGGCAACAACATAAAGTAAGAAATGAAGGTTACACTAAGTGAAATAAAGGAAAATCTACAAGGAACCAACAGTGAAGGGGAGGAAGCCATGATTCAAATCAAAGATTTCGAACATAAGGGAGAAATAAGCATTCAACCAGAATAGCAAGAAGAAACAAGAATTTTTAAAAAATGAGGATAGTATAAGAAGCCTCTGGGAAATCTCCAAACATACCAACATCCAACTCATAGAGGTGCCAGAAAGAGAAAAGGAAAAGCAAGAAATTGAAAACTTATTTGAAAAAATAATGAAAGAAAACTTCCCTAATTTGGTGAAGGCAATAGACATACAAATCCAGGAAGAACAGAGAGTCCCAAAGAAGTTGGATCCAAAGAGTAATACACCAAGGTACATCATCATTAAAATGCCAAAAGTTAAAGATGAAAACAGAACCTTAAAGACAGCAAAAGGAAAGGAGAGAGTTAGCTATAAAGGAGTTCTCGTAAGACTGTTAGCTGATTTCTCAAAAGAAACTTTGCAGGCAAGAAGGGACTGGAAAGAAATATTCAGTGATGAAAAGCAAGGACCTACAACAAAGATTACTCTGTTCAGCAAAATTATCATTTAGAATGGAAGGGCAGATAAAGTGCTTCCCAGACAAGATAAAGCTAAAGGAAGGAATTCATCATCACCAAGCCATTATTACATGAAATAGTAAAGATACTTATTTAAGAAAAAGAAGATCAAAACTATGAACATTAAAATGGCAACAGATTTATAGCTATCAACAACTGAATCTTTAAAAAAAACTAAGCAAACAGCAGGAACAGAATTATAGTTATGGAGATTATTTGGAGGATTATCAGCTGAGAGGGGGAAAGGGGTAAATGGGGAAAAAAGGTGCAGGGACTAAGAAGCATAACTGATACAAAACAGGCATTGGGATTTTAAGAATAGTATACGAGATGGAGAATCCAAAGAATTGATGTGCATGACCCATGGACTAAGGGGGCAATTGCTGGACAGAAAGGGAATGCTAGGTGGAAAGGAGAAAAGCAGGAAAATTGGGACAACTTTAATAGCATAATCAATCAAATAAATTTATAAAACCACAATGAGATATAACCTCAAACCTGTCTAAATGGTTATCATCAATAAAGCAACAAGTGTTAGTGAGCATAAGAAAAAAGGAGAACATTTTTGCACTATTGGTGGTAATGTCATTGGTACAGCCACTGTGGAAAGCAGTATGGAGATACCTCAAAAAATTTTTAAAATGGAACTGCCTTATGACCCAGTGATTCTGCTTCTGAGAATTTATCCAAAGAAACCTGAAAGACTAATTCAAATGAGCATAATCATCCCTGTGTTCAATGCATCATTATTTACAATTGCCAAGATATGGAAGCAGCCTAAGGTCCCATCAAGTAGATGAGTGAATAAAATGACTAGGAGACAGTTACACAATGGAATACTACTTGGCTGTAAAAAAAAGAAGAAGAAGAAGAAAATTTTACCGTTTGTGACAGCATGGATCGACCCGGAGAACATTATGCTAAATCAAATAAGCCAGTCAGAGAAAGACAAATACCACGTGGTTTCACGTTTATGTGGAATCTAATAAACAAACTGAACTAACAAGCAAAATAGAGACAGACTCATAGAGAGCCCACTGACAGCTCTTGGAGGGGGTGTTAGTGGGCGAGGGTATCCAGCAAAAAGAAAAAAGGACTTATGGACATAGACAAAAGTGTGGTGATTACATATAGTCAAGTATCTCTCTTCTTCCTTCTTCATCATTTCCAGATTTCTATCTGCACTATTACTATTTTTTCCTCCACCTGATCAGCTCTGTTTCCTATGTTTGTTAGTTCATTCTTTTTATCTTTTATTGAGTTCTTCATTTCCAGAATTTCTATTGGGATCATTTTTATCATTTCAATCTCTTTGGTAAAGTATTTATTTTGTTTATTGATTTTGTTTCTGAGTTTATTAAACTTTTTATCTGTGTTTTCTTGCTGCTCATTGAGTTTTTTCAAAGCTTCGATCTTGAATTTTCTGTCATTTAAATCATGTTTCCATGTATTTAAATCTGTTTTCTGAAAGTTCTTCATTTTCTTTATGAACTGCCTCAATGAAGTTTTTCTCCATCTAGGCATTTATGTATAAGTGCCACTTCTCTAGTAGATTGATAAGAAGTCTTTCTATTGCTTTCCAGTAGATGGTGCTGAATTACAAGTTGTTTAACTCTCTTGCACTTCTCCAGCTTTTCACATCTTTGGGGGGTGGGGAGGGTTGGAAGAAAATGGCCTGTGTTCAGTGATATGGTGGGTGCTTCCCGTTCATCTGGTCACCCTGGTTCAAGGAGACCAACCCCTCAGGGAAATGTGGTGATCATAGAGCTGCAGAGCTATAAAATCCCAGTGCTGTCCTCTACAGCCAGATGCTGCCAGCAATGCAGCCTCAATATATGGGTATGGGCTGAGCTGGGGAACTCAGCCAAGTCCTCTGTTGCTTTTCTCTCCCAGGAATGGTGAACTTTGACCTTTGCAGTGTTCCTCCTGTACCTCCACCTGACCCTGGGATTAGTCACAGTGTATTCTCTCAAGGAAAAGTGTTTCTGTCGTACCAGTTCTTGGGTTTGCAGATAATGTGGTCTGTGACTCAACATATACGATGAGGAGAGGTAATCCCTGGAAAATTAGGGGAAGGTGGCCAAGTTCCATGGCTTTGTTTCTCTGTCAGAACTGCTGATTGTGAGACAACCATGGCAACACCTTTGTGCTTCATCCCTTCCCAGGTTACTAGGCTCAGCCACAGCTAGTACTGTCAACTCCTGGAAGAATGCTCACCAAATCTCTTTTCTCCTTCCGCTGGGAAAAAAAAAGTTTCATTCACAACCTAATTCCTCCCCTCTCTGGGCTGAGAACCAATCTAAACTCTGGGCTGCAAGGCTGCAACCATGGCTCCTCTCAGCTGTTCTCCTTTCTTGCTTCCCCAGTTTGCTCCCACTTGACCATCCTTAGATGTTTCAATGCAGGGATTTCTCAGACATGTTTGTGCATTGAGTAGAGAATCCATTGTTGAATTATAACTGTTCAAATTGTTGAAACTTGAAGGGGAGAGACCAAGATGATCTCCCAAACCATCATTCATCTGATGTCATTCCACAGTGTTAAATTTATGTCAACCCTATTATCACTATAATCTAACTTCAATATTAAATCTTATCATTTAAGCAAAATGGAATAAATTAATAGATCCATCTATACAGAACTGGCTGAAGAGAACTGTCCACTTATTTTCTTTTGAAGAAAATGGAGAAAGAAGGGCAATTTCAGTGTAATGGTAATTACCCAGTGTGTAAATCTGGGAATACCTGATGAATACATAATTCATTTTGGGTTCAATAGATGGATTATACTCACTCAATCTTATATCCTTCTGCACTGGGGCACAGAGAAAACCCATGTGTAGAGTGAAGAGAATGGCAGATGACACAAAGTAGATACCCACGCATGATTTCAAAATGTCCTCACAGAGAAAGGCTTGTCCCAGCTGTTCCTGACCTTAAATAGCTTTCCTCTCATTTTCTTTTTTTTACTATATATATAATTTTTAATCAGTATGTTTTTTAATTATTGATCTTGTACAGTTTTCTGTCTTTTACTCCCCACCAGCCCACCACCCTAGACCTCCCCACCTCCCTCATTTTCTATGGGACACTCCAACATCCTTGTAATAAACACTCATTTACTTAAAATAACTTTAATTGAATACAAATAATCTTAATGACCAGTTTAATAATACCATCTTCAATATCCAAAACAAATTGAAACACTGTAATGATTCATATCACAAGGTGAAAAAGGTAAGGTGATACTACTGCTTGGACACTTATCAAAGGAAAGAATATGTATTTCTATGCACCAGGAAATTAGGGTTTTTTTCCTAATAGAGTGTAGTGATTGAGACAAGATTCTTGAGATGGCTCTCAGATTTAAATTAAATTGCAGCACCATGACAACATAGATGTGTCACCATTAACAAATCATAATCTATCTGTGCCTCCTTTTCCTCTTTGTAAAATGCAGATAAGAACTATCACAAAGCATTGTTGTGATGACTAAATCCTAAATGTATTTAGCATTCTTCCACTAATACTTGACATATACTAATATTTAATAGTTATAATTGTTTTTATTACTGTGGTAGAGATTATTTCAGAGTTGAGATTAGCAATTTGCTCTTGAAAACAGAATACCTTGGAATTTAAGGGTATTAGTTCATCTCAGCCTGAACAGTACTTTTAGCAACTGGCCTTTACAATGCATATCACATTCTTGGCCTGCAGTTAAATTTTAACTGAATCCATTCCATTACTAGCATCCATTCAGCTTTGTCATTTTTGTCTATCATCTCATATATATAAAATGGCAATTGACACACCAATCTAAGGTGCAACATCATCAACATTCACTAATAAAATTAAAATATTATGTGCTAAATATGCAGCCAAAGAAAACAGTATTAAAATAAAAAGAGAACCAACTGTATGGGAAAACATATTTACCAATGATACCTCAGAGAAGGGTTTAATCTCCAAAATATACAAAGAACTTACACGACTCCACTCTAAGAAGACAAGCAACCCAATTAAAAAATGGGCAAAGGACTTGAACAGACAATTCTCCAAGGAGGACATACAGAGGATCCAGAGACATATGAAAAGATGCTCAGTATCACTAGCTATCAGAGAGATGCAAATTAAAACCACAATGAGATACCACTTGACACCGGTCAGAATGGCCATCATAAACAAAGCAACAAACAACAAGTGTTGGAGAGGTTGTGGAGAAAAGGGGACACTAGTGCACTGTTGGTGAGATTGCAGACTGGCACAACCACTATGGAAAGCAGTATGGAATTTTCTAAGAAAACTAAAAATGGATCTACCTTTTGACCTAATTCCATTGCTTGGATTATATCCTAAGAACCCTAAAACAACAATCCAAAAGAACCTATGCACTCCGATGTTCACAGCAGCACAATTAACAATAGCCAAGTGTTGGAAGCAACCTAGATGCCCATCAGTAAATGAATGGATCAAAAAACTGTGGTACATTTACACAATGGAATTCTATGCAGCAGAAAGAAGGAGCTCATACCATTTGCAACAGCATGGATGGAACTGGAGAGCATCATGCTAAGTGAAATAAGCCAGGCAGTGAAAGACAAATACCATATGATCTCACCTTTAACAGGAAGCTAATCAGCAAAACAAACAAACAAGCATAATATAACCAAAGACATGAAAATTGAGAACAGGCTGAAAGTCACCAGAGGGGAGAGGGGAGGGAATTTCAGGGGAAAAGGGGAAGGATTTACAGAAACAAGTATAAAGGACACATGGACAAAAACTATCAGGGGCGGAAATGGGAGGGAGGTGGAAAGGGCTGGGGTGGTAAGTTGGGGTGAGAATAAAAGACGGAAAACTGTACAAGATCAACAATTAAAATAAAAATTAAAAAAATAAAAAATAAAAAAAGAAATTGAGAACAGGCTGACAGTCATCGGAGGGGAGAGGGGAGGGAATTTCAGGGGAAAAGGGGAAGGGTTTAGAGCAACAAGTATAAAAGACACGGGGACAAAAACTAGGTAGGGTGGAAATGGGAGGGAGGTGGGGAGGGCTGGGGCAGTGGGCCAGGATGGGAGTAAAAGACAGAAAACTGTACAAGAACAACAATTTTTTCAAAATGTAAAAAAATAAATTAAAATAAATAAAATAAAATAAAATAAAATATTATGTGCTAAATGTGACTTACTGTGAAATAAATATGGACTGGACATATTAGGAAAATTTTCATCAAATCAAAATAAAACAAAAAGTAAAAAACAACACCACTTTAATTATTTATTTATGATCTCGTTTCAATTTATTAAAGACTTCATTCTATTAACAGTCCAATAAATGACTATTTACATACCAATTCATCCTCATAACCATTCAATTAAATATATTTGTCATTTTCTGTGCTTTCTAGTTCCCATATATTGCATCTAACTCAGTCTATAAGCATTACCTATTGTGTGTATGGTGAAATCTCAAACTACTGTTAACAAATTATGAACTATTTCAACTGTTTATCAAGCCTAGGCAGGGTTTGGGGAAGGATCATGGAGAAGATTCAATTAAATCATTTTTTTAGTTGTTTTAGTTTTTCCATTGTGGTAAAAGGATTGGAAGTGGCAGAATATTGCAGTTAGGGCTACAATAAAATGAGGAGCCTGTCTGCAGATTCATTAATAATATTTTTGCTTCCATTATAAACATAAGATTTTAAGTGTTGACTGGAGTGATATGAACCCCAAAGAATGACCTCTGAATAAGAGAGCTTTTAAACACTCTAAGTTGATGTCTGGGATGGGGGTGGGGCTCCACCCACAGAGCACCCTTGTCCATTGCAGATGAGAAAAGTCTACCAAGACATGATCTGCTTGGGGAAGAAAAGTGGCTGATCTCTCCAGGGAGAAGGGCTCTAAGCCTATTCCTCAATTGGTTTTACTGGGTTCAATTTGCACAGGAATACAGTTAAAGCTCATCAATCATTAACAGGCAGTAATGATCAAACAATAGATAATATTCAAAGAACTGTGATGGCTTGTTTTAAGTCAGAGACAGTTGGCTGAAGGGCCATAAAACCTTGGGAACAAACTCATTTTATGCTTGCATCCTTATCAAAAAATTGAGGGCATTCTTAGCAAAGCAGGTTTCACAGGATTTTATCTATTCTTTCTTAGGCCTTATCGCCCAGGGGAAGTAAGGCAGCCAAGAGATTAGGAGACTTCACGCAGACAGAATGAGGACTCAGGCTATGTCAAAGACATGGTGTGAGGGTCCATTACTCCCTTTTCTATAGTCCCTCAAGTCCTTTCCTGAGGGCCCCATCATGACCGTGCCTATCTTAGATCATCCCTCCCTTGAGGAATTTTACCTGTCACTGGCTAACCAGTCATCTGCCAGGGGCCAAGCGGGGTGAAGTAAAAGGGAACAGAGGCAGCACCCCTGCCAGGGAGATAAGCTTTGTCTCCTTAGTGGCTTATGGTCCCAAGGTCTCTTTACTCAGCCTTAGCCAAGGGAAGTTACAGCTTCTGAAACCAGGCAGGGTGGTTCCCAAAAGATGTCTTGATTGAAAGATGCTAACAATAAAATAAAAACTAGACTTTTTCAGGGAAAATGTCAAATTATCATTATCCAGCCAGCAAAAAATATTCTTTTAATAACAAACCAATAACATGACATTTAAGTTTATTTTTAAGCTATTTGTTTTTTCTAAAAGTAAAGTTAATTCAACTTTTAAAATATAATATGCAGGGCTGGAAGATGATGGCACAGTAGGAGGAGGCAGATTCCACTTCCCTCTACACACAGGAGAAAAACCTAGCCAATCTACAGAGGAATGGAGCAAACAGCCTGTTATACCACAGGATACCACAGCATATGTGAAAATAGGAGATCAAAAACTATAGCAGACATTGAAAAAACAGATGGTAAGGAGAATTCTTCAGGACAATAAGAACCCAGAGATCAGTGTGGAGACCAGGGTGGCTGAATCCCCAGGCCCAGTGCTTGCCGGGTCTGCCACAGGGTTCTAGGGAGGGAGCTGGATCAACTGCTTGCTCCTCAGCCAAACAAGCATTGAGCAGCAATGGGAGAGACCTGGTTGCTTATAGTCACAGAGAAAGAAGTTATGGTCTGAGTGGCAAACCCACTGGGGCTGTGAGCACCCACACATAACCCTGGGTAGAGTGCACACAGGAGCCCCTGCCACCAGAGGTGCCCGCATCCAGAGGAGGGGGCTTTGTGGAAGACCCATAGCCCACAATGGGAACCTGGGGAGTGAGTGATCCATCGGAGAACCAGAGCTCACCCATGTGAACCCAGGGAGTGCCCACGATCCATGGTAAACCCAGAGCTCACACCTGTGAACTTAGGGTGAGCACGTGCATTGCAGGAAACCTGGAACCCACACCCATAAACTTGGGCAGTGTCTGTGCTACATAGGAGAACTGGAGCTCACACCCGTAAACCCAGGGAGTGTGCACAATCTGTGGGAAACCTGGAGTCCACCCCCATGAGCCCAGGGTGAGCGCACACAATGCAGGAAACCTGCAGAGCCCACACTCCTAAGCTCCGACAGTGCGCACACTCCATAGGAAACCCAGAACCTGCAGCCATAAGCCAGGGACAGTGCATGTGCCCTGTAGGATACCTGGAGCTCACAACCATAAACCCTGGGGAGTGCTAGATCCATGGGAGACCCAAGCTCAAACCCTTAAACTCGGGGAAAGCACATGCTCCACGGCAGGATGAGGGTCCATGCCCTGAGGCCCTGCATGGAGACATGCCAGATTTGCCCTGGGGAGACTAGTCCAAAGCTGAGGGCGGCTGAACAGGGAGAAAAGCGATACCATTGCCCCTTGGCCTGTTGCACCAGCAAGACCAGAAAAACCAGCTTAGCAAGTTTGAAACCAGCAAGAGTGTTCTGTTGTGTGTGTGTGTCTGCACGCGCACGTGTGTGTGTTTTAATTATATTTTTTATTATTTTTTTATTATTTTTGTCTTTTTTATCCCTCAATTCCTTTTTTTAATATATTTTATTGATTATGCTATTACAGTTGTCCCATTTCTCCCCCATCATTCCCCCCACCCTGCACATCCTCTCCCACCCACATTTTCCTCTTTAGTTCATGTCCTTGTGTCATAAGTTCTTTAGCTTCTACATTTCCCATACTATTCTTACCCTGCCCCTGTCTATTTTCTACCCACTATCTATGCTACTCATTCTCTGTACCTTCCCCCCCTCCTCCTCCCACGACCCTGTTGATAACTCTCCATATGATCTCCATCTCTGTGGTTCTGTTCCTGTTCTAGCTGTTGGCTTAGTTAGCTTTTGTTTTAGGTGTGGTTCTTAATAGCTGTGAGTTTGCTGTCTTTTCATTGTCATATTTTTTATCTTTTTCTTAGATAAGTCCCTTTAACATTTCATATAATAAGGGCTTGGTGAGGATGAACTCCTTGAACTGGACATTATCTGAGAAGCGCTTTATCTGTCCTTCCATTCTAAATGACAGCTTTGCTGGATAGAGCAATTTTGGATGTAGGTCCCTGCTTTTCAAGATTTCAAATATTTCTTTCCAGCCCCTTCTTGCCTGGAAGGTCTCTTTTGAGAAATCAGCTGACAGTCTGATGGGAACTCCTTTGTAGGTGACTGTCCCCTTATCCCTTGCTGCTTCTAGAATTCTCTGCTTCATTTTAATCTTGGCTAATGTAATTACAATGTGCCTTGGTGTGTTCCTCCTTGGGACCAACTTCTTTAGGATTCTCTGAGCTTCCTGGACGTCCTGGTAGTCTATTTCCTTTGCCAGATTGGGGAAGTTCTCCTTTATTTGTTCAAATAAGTTTTCTACTTGTTGCTCTTCTTCCCCTTCTGGGACCCCTATAATTCAGATGTTGGGACGTTTAACGATGTCCTGGAAGTTCCTAAGCCTCTCCTCATTTTGTTGAATTCTTGTTTCTTTCTTGTTTTCTGTTTGGTTGTTTGTTTCTTCCTTCTAGTCCATTCCATTGATTTGAGTCCCAGTTTTCCTTCCATCTCTATCGGTTCCCCATGTGTCTTCCTTCATTTCACGTATTGTAGCCTGCATTTTCTCATCTAATTTATGAGCAAAATCAACCAGTTCTGTGAGCATTTTGATGACCAGTGCTTTGAACTGTGCATCTGATAGGTTGGCTATCTCTTCGTGGCTTAGTTCAATTGGTTCTGGGGCTTTGATTTGTTCTTGGTTTGAGGCATTTTTGGTGTTTTGTTTTGTTTTGTTTTGTTTTTGGTCTGTCGTGGCTGTTAGGTAGTGAGGGGTGGAGCCTTAGGTGTTCCTCAGGGTGGGGCAGCCCAGTTGCTGGGTTGTGATACTGTATGTGGGGGCAGGGTCTGAGAGGGAAGAATGGCGCCTGTTCCGCTCTCTTCTGGACTCCGGTCCCTTCCGCCACTTCCCCTTCACCTGGATTATCTGCGCACACGCGCGTGCTGTTACGTAATGAAGGGTGGAGCCTCAGGCACTCCCCAGTGTGGGGCAGCCCAGTCGCTGGGTTGTGACGCTATAGGTGGTGGCGGGGTCTGAGAGGGAACAATGGCGCCTGCTCCGCTCTCTCCTGGATTCAGTGCCTTCCACCACTTCCCCTCTGCCTGGACCATCTGCGTGCACGAATGTTGGACCACCTGGTCAGCCAGCAGCTCTGTGCGTCCTCACTGGGTCTGCACAGTTGCCCCCCTGTGCCCAGGGTCCACCAGCTGCCACCTGGGTGCCCAAGGACCGCCAGCCACCGCCCGTGCACCTGGGAACTGCAAGCAGCTGCTACTTACGTTCCTGGGTCCACACCTCCACTTTTTCCTACCGTGACTTCACCCCTCTTACCAGTCTGGATGAATGGTTGTTAGACTTCCGTACAGTTCAATTTTCTATAAGTTCTGGTTGTTTTCTTGTTTCTAAATATTTGTTGTCCTTAATTTTGGTTGTGAGAGGAGGTACAGTGTGTCCGCCTATGCCTCCATCTTGGCCAGAAGTCTATCCCTCAATTCCTTTTGCTTCTCTTTACTTCTTTCTTGTTTTATTCCTTATTCCTTTCTTTCCAATGATACATCTTCTTCCTTCCTCTTCTTTTTTTTTTCTTTTTTCCATTTTTTTTCTTTTCTCATTTTAAAATACCAGCAAGTCAGACCAAAAAAAAAAAAAAAAAAAAAACAACCTGGAACTGTGAAACAGCCAGAGTTGGACCCAAAGAGAAGAAATCCCAACAGCTGAGACAGTGGCAGCTGTGAACACCAGGATAGCCAAAGGAGACTGCACCACTGAATCTCACTGGTATTCCACCACAGAAGGTCATACAACAAAACCAGGGAGCCAAAAGAGATCAATTTAAGAAGCTGAGGCTGATGACTTCCTGCCAAGATAGAGGCATAAGTGCACACATAGTGCCTCCTCTCAAAACCAAATTAAGGACAACAAAAATTTAGAAACAAGAAAACAACCAGAGTGTATAGCAAATTGAATTGTATGGAAGTCTGAGAACGATTCACCCAAACTGGTAAGAGGGGTGGATTCATGGCTGGCAGAGAGGGATCCCAGCAGGAAAAAGCAGTGGCCAGTGATCCTAAACACACAGGCAGCAGTTGGGACACCCCAGGCCCATAAGTGGTGGTTACTGGGTGTGGGGAGGCAAGGAGAAGACCCAGCAAGGTGTACAAGGTGGATGACCATGATCACACTTTCGTGAGCAGATAAACCAGGCTAAAACAGGGAGTGAGACAGACTGTCCAACCCAGGGCCCCACAGCCAGGAATTGAGACTTAAAAGCACCAACTGAAAACACTTCTGGGGGTTGAGGTGCCCAGAGTGACTCCAGCCTCACAAGAGAATTTGTTGGAGGGACCCACAGGGTGCTGGGATATACACAAGCCGACCGATGTGGAAATCAGCACCTGAAGGGCCCAATTTGCCTGGGGAAAGCAGTGGAAGGGAATGGAATCCAAGAGAGTGGGAGTAAGCGCCATTGATCCCTCTTGGACCCCGCCCCCACATACAGCATCACGCCCCAGCAACTGGACTGCCCTGCCCTGGAGAACACCTAGGGCTCCGTCCCTCACTACATAACATGTGCGACCAGACCGGGAAAAAAAAAATGGCTCAAATGGGAGAACATATCAAAGCCCCAGAGCCAATTCATCTAAGTGATCAAGAGATAGCCAACCTATCAGATGCACAGTACAAAGCCTTGGTGATCAGGATGCTCACAGAATCGACTGATTTTGCTTACAAATGAGATGAAAAAATGAAAGCCACAATAAGTGAAATGAAGGGAAATGCACAGGGAACCAATAGTGATGGGAGGAAAACTGGAATTCAAATCAATGAAGTGGACTAGAAGGAAGTAAGAAACAAACAACCAAACACAAAACAAGAAAGAAACAAGAATTCAAAATAATGACGAGAGGCGTAGGAACCTCCAGGACATCTTTAATCATCCCAACATTCGAATTATAGGGGTACCAGAAGGGGACGATGAAGAGCAACAAATGGAAAACATATTTGAACGAATAATAAAAGAAAACTTCCCCAATCTGGAAAAGGAAATAGACTACCAGGAAGTCCAGAAAGCTCCAAGAGTCTGAAAGAAGTTGGACCCAAGGAAGAACACAGCAAGGTACATCATAATTACATTAGCCAAGATTAAAATGAAGGAGAGAATTCTAGAAGCAGCAAGGGATAAGGGGATGGTCACCTACAAAGGAGTTCCCATCAGACTGTCAGCTGATTTCTGAAAGAGAACTTACACGCAAAAAGAGGATGGAAAGAAGTATTCCAAGTCATGAAAGGCAAGGACCTATAACCAAGATTGCTCTATCCAGCAAAGCTGTAATTTGGAATGGAAGGGAAGATAAAGCGCTTCTCAGATAAGGTCAAGTTAAAGGAGTTCATCATCACCAAGCCCTTATTATATGAAATGTTAAAGGGACTTATCTAAGAAAAAGAAGATAAAATATACGATGGTAAAAAGAGAGCAAACTCACAGATATTAACAACCACACCTAAAACAAAAGCAAACTAAGGAAACAACTAGATTAGGAGCAGAAACACAGAAACTGAGATCACATGAGGGCTAGCAACAGGGAAGTTGGAGGAGGAGGGGGGGAAGGTACAGAGAACAAGTAGCATAGACAGTGAGTAGAAAATAGACATGGGGAGGGCAAGAATAGTGCAGGAAAAGTAGCAGCTAAAGAACTTCTAACACATGGACATGAACTAAAGGGGGGAAAGTGGGTGGGAGGGGGTGTGCAGGGTGGAGGGGAATGATGGGGGAGAAATAGGATGACTGTATAGTATAATCAATAAAATATATTTTTTTTAAAAGAAGAAGCTGAGGTTTACAAAAAAAGTCTTACAAACAATGGGAAGACAAAGATACAATACCCAAATGAAAGGAAAGGAGGAAGCCCCAGAAAGAATGCTAAATGAAACAGAGTAAACTCAACTATCAGATATTGAGTTCAAAGCAGTGGTTGTCAGGAAGCTCCATGAGCTCTCAATGAGATACAACTACAGCAAAGCTACAATTAACTCACTGCAAACTATAGCAGCATGAAAAAGGAAATAGAAACTATCAACAAGGGCCACGAGGAAATGAAGACTACAATTTCTGAACTGAAGAACACAGTAGAAGGAATGAAAAGGAGGATCGATGAAGCTGAAGATGGGATCAGAAAGTTGGGGGACAAAGTAGAAAAAACACCCAGAAAGAGCAAGAAAAGGAAAAGAGGTTCGGAAAGAATGAAGAGGGATTAAGAGAAATGTAAGACAATGTGAAACATAATAATATCCATATAATAGAGATACCATAAGGAGAAGAAGAGCAAGGGACAGGAAACCTATTTGAAAAACTAATGATGGAAAATTTTCCTAATTTGGTGAGGGAAAACTTCCCTAATTTGGTGAGAGAAAAAGTCATGCAAATCCAGGAAAAACAGAGATTCCAAAACAAGAGGAACCCAAAAAGGCCCACTTCAAGACACATCATAATTAAAATGGGGAAGTCCAAGACAAAGAGAGAATCTTAAAGGCAGCAAGGGAGAAAAAGGAAGTAATGTACAAGGCAGCCCCAATAAAGTTAGCAGCTGACTTCTCAATGGAAACACTCCAAGCCAGAAGACAATGGCAAGAAACATTCCAAGCAATGAAAACCAAAGGCCTGCAACCAAGACTACTTTACCCAGCAAGGCTTTCAATCAAGATAGAAGGCCAAATAAGGAGCTTCCCAGACAAAAGAAGTCTAAAAGAATACACCTCTACCAAACCAGTTCTACAAGAGATACTAAAGGGACTGCTTTAAGGAAAGGAAGGAAAGGAGAGAGAAAGAGGAACACAGGTACGAAAATGGCGATGAATAAGAACCTATCAATAATAACCTTAAATGTAAATGGATGAAATGTGCCAATCAAAGGACATAGAATAGCTGAATGGATAAGAAAGCATGACCCACACATATGCTGCCTACAAAAGACCCACCTCAGGACAAAAGACCTACACAGACTCAAAGTGAAGGGCTGGAAACAAATTTTCCAAGCAAACGGACAGGAAAAAAAGTCAGGGTAGCAATACTCATATCAGACAAAATAGACTTTAAAAGAAGAGCTATAAAGAGAGACCCAGAAGGTCACTTCATAATACTCAAGGGAAGAATCTACAAACAAGACATAAACATTGTAAATATATATGCACCCAACATAGGAGCACCTAAATACATCAAGAAAATCTTAGAGGACTTCAACAAAGATATTGACAGCAACACATTATAAGAGGGGATTTTAAGACCCCACTGTCAAAATGGACAGATCTTCCAAACAAAATATCAACAAAGATATTGTGGCATTGAACAACACTCTAGATGAATTACATTTAACTGATATATAGAGAGCCCTTCATCCCAAAGAAGCAAAATACACATTCTTTTCCAAAGCACATGGAACATTTTCAAAGATAGAGCACATGATAGGACACAAAAGAAACCTCAACAAATTCAAGAAAATTGAAATCATACCAAGCATTTTCTCCAACCTCAAGGGAATTAAACTAGAAAGCAATCCCAAGGAGAAGAACCCAAAACCCTCAAAATCATGGAGATTGAATAGCATGCTATTAAACAACGAATGGGTCAAGAATGAAACTAGGGAGAAAATCAAAAAGTTTCTCAAAACAAATGTAAATGACCTCACAACGACCCAAAATTTATGGGACACAGCAAAGGCAGTCCTGAGAGGAAGTGCATAGCAATAGAGGCTTACCTAAAAAAGATAGAAACATTTCAAACAAACAAACTAACCCTACACGTACATGAACTCAAGGATCCACAACAAAGACAGCCCAGGGCAAGTAGAAGGAAGGAAATAACCAGGAACAGAGCAGAATTAAATGACATAGAGACTAAAAACACAATTCCAAGGATCAATGAATCCAGGAGCTGCTTCTTTGAAAAGGTAAACAGAATGGACAAGCCCTTAAGTAGGCTCATCAAGAAAAAAAGAGAGAGGACCCAAATAAACGCAATCAGAAATGAAAGAGGAGAGATTACAACTGACATCACAGAAATACAAAGGATTGTAAGAAATTACTATGAAGAACTGCATGCCAAGAAATTTGAAAACCTAGATGAAATGGACACATTTCTTGAAAGATATAATCTTCCAAAACTGAATGAAGAAGAAGCAGAAAGCCTGAACAGACCAATAACACCAGATGAAATTGAAGCAGTAATCAAAAAACTCCCGACACACAAAGTCCTGGACTAGATGGTTTCACAGGAGAATTTGCCAAAGCATTTAAGGAGGAACTAACCCCTATCCTTCAGACTGATCGAAAATATCCAAAATGATGGAAGACTCCAAAATTCTTTTTATGAAGCCAGCATCATCCTAATCCCAAAACCAGATAAAGACACAACAAAGAAGGAGAACTTCAGGCCAATATTGCTCATAAACATAGATGCCAAAATCCTCAACAAAATATTGGCAAACCACATCCAACAGTACATTAAAAAGATCATACACCATGACCAAGTGGGATTCATTCCAGGGTTGCAAGGATGGTTTAACATTCACAAATCAGTAAATGTAATTCATCATATAAACAAAAGCAAAGACAAAAATCACATGATCATATCAATAGATGCGGAAAAAGCATTTGATAGGTTACAACATCCATTTATGATAAAAACACTCAGCAAAGTGGGAATAGAGGGAGCATTCCTCAATATAATAAAGGCCATATATGAGAGACCTACAGCCAACATCATACTCAACGGGCAAAAACTAAAATCCTTTCCACTTAGATCAGGAACAAGACAAGGTTGTCCACTTTCACCAATTCTATTCAATATAGTATTGGAAGTCTAAGCCACAGCAATTACACAAGAAAAAGAAATAAAAGGCATCGAACTCATAAAGGAGGAAACAAAACTATCATTGTTTGCAGATGACATGATAGTGTACATAGAAAACCCTATAGACTTGTCCAAAAAACTGCTTGACCTAATAAATGAATTTGGCAAAACAGCCAGATAAAAAGTCAATATCCAGAAATCAAAGGCATTTTTGTATACCAACAATGAAACAGAAGAAGCAGAAATCAAGAAAAAAATCCCATTCGATATAGCAAAAAGAAAAATAAAATACCTAGGAATAAACCTAACCAAGGAGGTAAAAGACCTGTATGAAGAAAACTACACAACACTGAAGAAAGAAATCAAGGAAGACACAAACAAATGGAAACATATACAGTGTTCGTGGATCAGAAGAATTAACATCATCAAAATGTCCATACTTCCCAAAGCAATTTATAGATTCAATGCAATACCTATTAAAGTAGCAATGGTATATTTCACAGACATAGAACAAACACTTCAAAAATTTATATGGAACCATAAACGACCCCGAATAACTGCAGCAATTTTGAAAAAGAAGAGCAAAGTAGGAGGGATCACAATACCTGATACCAAACTGTATTACAAGGCCACTGTAATCAAAACAGCCTGGTACTGGCATAAAAACACGCACATAGACCAGCAGAATAGAACAGAGAGTCCAAAAATAAACCCAAGTCTCTATAGCCAATTAATATTTGACAAAGTGTGCAGCAACATAAAATGGAGTAAAAATAGCCTCTTTAACAAGTGGTGTTGAGAGAAATGGACAGCTGCATGCAAAAAAATGAAACTCAAGCACCAGCTTACACCATACACAAAAACAAATTCAAGCTGGACAAAAGATTTAAATATAAGCTGTGATACCATTAAAGTCCTAGAGGAGAACATAGGCAGGAAAATCTCAGATATTCCACGCAGCAACATTTTTACTGATATGTTCCCTAAAGCAAGGTACATAAAGCAAAGAATAAACAATTGCGATTTCATCAAAATAAAAAGCTTCTGCACAGCCAAGGAAAACAGTATTAAAATAAAAGAACCAACTGTATGGAAAAACATATTTGCCAATGATACCTCAGACAAGGGTTTAATCTCCAAAATATACAAAGAACTTACACGACTCCACTCTAAGAAGACAAGCAACCCAATTAAAAAGTGGGCAAAGGACTTGAACAGACAATTCTCCAAGGAGGACATACAGATTATCCAGAGACATATGAAAAGATGCTCAGTATCACTAGCTATCAGAGAGATGCAAATGAAAACCACAATGAGATACCACTTGACACCAGTCAGAATGGCCATCATAAACAAAGCAACAAACAACAAGTGTTGGAGAGGTTGTGGAGAAAAGGGGACCCTAGTGCACTGTTGGTGGGAGTGCAGACTGGTACAACCACTATGGAAAGCAGTAAGGAATTTTCTAAGAAAACTAAAAATGGATCTACCTTTTGACCCAGCAATTCCACTACTAAGATTATATCCTAAGAACCTTGAAACACCAATCCAAAAGAACCTATGCACCCCAATGTTCATAGCAGCACAATTTACAATAGCCAAGTGTGTTGGAAGCAACCTAGATGCCCATCAGTAAACGAATAGATCAAAAAGTATGGTACATTTACACAATGGAATTCTATGCAGCTGAAAGAAAAAAGGAGCTCATACCCTTCCCAACAGCATGGATGGAACTGGAGAGCATTATGCTAAGTAAAATAAGCCAGGCAGTGAAAGACAAATACCATATGATCTCACCTTTAACAGGAAGCTAATCAGCAAAACAAACAAACAATCATAATATAACCAAAGACATGGAAATTGAGAACAGGCTGCCAGTCACCAGAGGGGAGAGGGGAGGGAATTTCAGGGGAAAAGGGGAAGGGTTTAGATCAACAAGTACAGAAAACACATGGACAAAACTAGCGGGGTTGGAAAAGGGAGGGAGGTGGGGAGGGCTGGGGCAGTTGGCCAGGATTGAAGTAAAAGACAGAAAACTGTACCAGTACAACAATTAAAACATTTAGATTCACTTAAAAAAATACTGAATGAGAGAATGGGAAACAAATTTCTTTTAAAAAATATTTTAAAAGACAAGAAAAGAAAATATTATACTAAGTGAAATAAGCCAGACACTAAGGACAAATTAAATAAATAAATATTTAATTATATTGTGATGCTTTCTAAAGTTTTGTTATGTTTTATTGTCTTTACTAAATTTTACACATAACTATTTCTACAACAAAATTCATAAAGTCTTAGGTTTAATCACTTTGTTTTGAACTACTCGTAGGTTTTCACTTTGAAAGGCCTATTTAGATCCTATGAATTATATTTCGTTTTATGCACAAGTACCTTTGCATTGCTTTAGCTATTTTAAGGTAGGTAATTAAGTTGTAAAAATTACGTAGCAATTGCCTCCATGTCCAGCAATGATTTAAGATCACTGAGAAATAATACAGAAATATTTTGCATTATTTTCAATGTAGCCAGTTGTCATCCTTTTCACCTTCTACATGGCAAAATTTACCACAATCAAAGGGCCTGCCATACAGTTAGTGCTGCACTTCAGGAATTTACAAAAATGTCTGAGTGTGGCCAAGACAGCTATGACATGTTGAAATTAATGCTGATGAGTCATCAGCATAGACTTCAAGAGGGAATTTTAAATCAGTTTGCTTCCTACTGTTTATAGAGAGGGAAAGGAAGAGCAGAGCTGACAGAATCCTCAACATTGCTGTCCGAGTTCCACTGGATTCCAACCTCATTGTCTCGAGAGGCAGTTCTTCAGGATTCATCTCTTCTGCCATTTCTTAACTGAAAATCTCTCGCCAAATGTCTCTAATGATAAGATTCTTTTAAAAACTACAGATGAACACAAAAAAGCTTCTGAATGATACTTACTAAAATGGCACATATAAAAGCACCTAACCTTATTTACAACTGTGTACTTATAAGACTTCATTTTCTGATTATATGATACTTAAACATTTTTAAATACAAATGTAATATAAAATGCAATCGCAGTCCTTTATCTTAATTTCTTTAACATTAAAATTTTGTAAGAGAAAAAAGAAAATGTATATGACACTACAGTAGTAACATTATTCTAGAAACTAAACAATTAAAGGGGACAACTGTACTTGAACAACAATAAGGAAGGGTTTTCAGGAAGATCTGTAATGGACATATGAACAAAACCAAAGGAGGGTAGGATTTAGGGTAGGAGGTGGGATGGCTGGGGTGGGGGGGGGAAATGGAGACAACTGTACTTGTACAACAATTAAAAAGAAAGGAAAAAAGAACATAAAAAATTACTAAGGTAAAAATAAGAAATATTATTATGGATAACTATTTTATCCCCAGCTCATGAGTGACATCAGGCTCTCATTAATTGTTAAATGGCAAATTCATAAGTCTGTTCTTATTACCTGTTTCTTTTCCACAAGCCTAGGAATTTTTCTAGTTCTGCCTCAGTCATTCTGAGACCTGTTTTTACCTTTGCCAAGAGAATTCCCTTTAATTCTGCTGTGGATTGGATTCTATTTCCTTGATCCTGTGACTTTCTCTAGGATTATTTTTCATTTTGGGGAAGATAATTTCTAGACTTTCCTTAGAATTGGTATTTGGCCAGTCAATTGTTTTGAGAAGGTGCATGTCTGAAATGTTTATATTATATTCATTCTTTTTTTTCTTTTTATTAATTTAATTGTTGCTCAAGTACAGTTGTCTCCATTCATTCTTGATTTGTTGTTGGCTAGGTATAAAACTCTAAATTTCCTCAGCATTTTAAAGGTATTGTTCCATTGTCTCCTAGCTCACTTTACCACTCTTAAGAAATCCAATGCCATTTCTAGTAGTTCACTCTTTTTATGTGATCTGTTTTTACCTGTGAAAACTTTTAGACATTTCAGATTCTAATCTAAGGTTATTGCTCAGAGTACCCTCCTTTTTACTAAGCCTTAGGCACATGCGAACTAACAAAAACTTTAATCTCTTACTTGTAAGATGTACAACACAATGAGAACTTTAGTTAAATAGTACATTGTAAAATTGTGTGCCATAATGGGATTGTCTTTTCTCGGTTAAATGAAAGCGTTAACTTATTTCCCCAAGCTAAAGACATTTCCAGTGCTCCTCTAATCCCAAATCTGATGTCTTCTCTTACTTCTTTTCCCCTTTAGCTTTAGATTTATCACTCCAGCAGCCTTGAAATTGTTTCCTATTTTGTTTTCTATAGTATACTACTCCTCTTCTCCAGCTAATTTTTCTTGAATTTCTCTTATTGCCCCTGGTTTCTAAATGTGAATATGCCTTTGGTTTCTTTGTTGGATGTTTTCCTATGCTTTGTGATGTTCATATTGTAAAAGGCCCCATTTAATTTCAGGCTATTTGATGTCATAATTATGATTGTTACATTCAAAATATTTTGTCTATAGTCTCATATTTTCACCAATATCATCCTGGGTGTCGTATACTGGAGAGAAGCTAAACTGAAATCCTAGAGTACGTGTTGTCCAACTTATTTTTGTAAAGGGCCAGAGTAAATATTTTAGACTTCACAACATCACAAATACTCAGTAATGTGGACACAGCCATAGACAATAACTGAACAAAATGAGGGTGGATGTGTTACAATCTAACCTTATTTATAAAACAGAGGAGTAAGCCTTATTTCACCCCTAAGCTGCAGTTTGCCCATGCGTGATTTGGAGATTTGAGCTGTGTCTTGAATTTTGCACTAAGTAGCTCTTTGTCTTAGGAGAATAATTTAAATCTTTGGAACACAGTATCCCAAAACTACTCTATTAAAAATTATTTCTTTTGGGGGGGTGGAAATGGGAGGGAAGTGGGGAAGGCTGGGGCGGTGGGCTGGGATGGGAGTAAAAGACAGAAAACTGTAAAAGAACAACAATTAAAATAAAATTTAAAAAGATAAATGAATAAATTTGAAAGATTTTCAGTTAAAAAAATATTTCTTTTGATTAGAATTTCCTTTCTCTCACCTGCTACCTTATGGGCCAACTAAACTCGTATTCATTTTTTAGTCACATCTGAAATGTCACTTGCTCTATGAAGCCTTTATTTATGCATACATGATTATACATTAAGTACCAAGTACTTGATACCTATCCCTAATCAGAACTTCCTTCACCTTGTTTTATTCCTACGTAATATGCTTTTAAGAGTCAATCAAAACACTCCTTTTGTTGTGTTATAATTGTGTTTTTACCTGTCTCTCTTCATCCTTGATTTTAAGTTTCTCTTTGAAGCTTCTTTATCTATTGAAATACCTGCTATAACTTATGCTTAGTAAACATTTGTGCAATTTAATGGCCTATACGTTCCTTAAGATGTTTTTCAGCTCAATAATATTATTATACATATTTTAAACCAAATTCATTCACTATGTTCCAAAATTTCTTTCTTCTCTTGGTAATGACATCCTCAGTCTTAGTTGCCCGTAGCTCAAAACTGTCTATTTGCACTGTGGTCAAGAGAGCAGAATTTGAGTTTGACAGATGTGAATTTGAAGCCCGCCCTGCCACTTAGTCAGTGTGGAATCTTGGGAACTTGTTAATTTCTCCAGGCCACAGTTTGCTCATTTGCATAATTGGAACTCAAAAAGGATATACAGCCCAAAGTTGTGGTAGATGTTAAATGAACCTTGTGTTTTGATCGTGTGGCTGACACTCTGCAAATGGCTTCTGTAGATTTATTTTATTGTACTAGTTCTAACATTCTTGGTAGCATGATCATTAACACATTTTATAGTAAAACTCATTTCCCTTAAACTTTCGGTTTGTGATTAAGCTACCTCATGCCCTTTTACCCTATCACATGGCATTCCTGGAACAGCCAAAGAAAGGCAATTCTTTTTGGAGACAGATAGATTGTATTTAATACTCTATTGAGTATTAAATGCTACATTATTGAGTATTCATGCTACATTAAATTTTCTAGTTAAGAATTATAATTTAGACTTTTGGCCAAGATGAAGGCGTAGGTGGACACACTGTGCCTCCTCTCGCAACCAAAATTAAGGACAACAAAGATGTAGAAACAAGAAAACAATCAGAACTGATAGAAAATTGAACTGTACGGAAGTCCAACAACCATTCATCCAGACCGGTAAGAGGGGCCGAGTCGTGGCAGGAAAAAGTGGAGGTTGGTGGACCCAGGTACGCAAGCAGCAGTGGCTGGTAGATCCCAGGTGTGCAGGTGGTGGCTAGCAGACCCCGGGCATGGGGTGGCAACAGTGCAGACCCAGTGAGGCTGCGCAAGGTGGGTGGCTGATCAAGTGGTCTCACATTCCCATGCAGATAGTCCAGGTGAAGGGGAAGCTGTGGAAGGGACTGGAATCTGAAAGAGAGCACAGCAAGTGCCATTGTTCCCTCTCGGACCTGCCCCCAGATACAGCATCACTACCCAGCAACTGGGCTGCCCCAACCTGGTGAACACTTAAGGCTCTGCCCCTCACTATGTAACAGCCATGACCAGACCCCCCCCCCAAAAAAATGGCTCAAATAGGAGAACAAATCAAAACCCCAAAGCCAATTCATTTAAGCGACCAAGAGACAGCTAACCTATCAGATGCACAGCTCAAAGCCCTGGTCATCAGGATGCTCACAGAATTGGTTGATTTTGCTCACAAATTAGATGAATGAATGAAGGCTACAATAAGTGAAATGATGGAAAACACACATGGAACTAATAGAGATGGGAGGAAAACTGGGACTCAAATCAATGGAGTGGACCAGAAGGAAGAAACAAACCACCAAACAGAAAACAAGGAAGAAACAAGAATTCAAAAAAATGACGAGAGGCGTAGGAACCTCCAGGATATCTTTAAACATCCCAACATCGAATTATAGGGGTATCAGAAGGGGAAGAGGAAGAGCAGCAAGTGGAAAAGTTATTTGAACAAATAATAAAGGAGAAATTCCCCAGTCTGGCAGAGGAATAAGACTTCCAGAAAGTCCAGGAAGCTCAGAGAGTCCCAAAGAAGTAGAACCCAAGAAGGAACATACCAAGGCACATTATAATCACATCACCCAAGATGAAAATGAAGGAGAGAATCCTAGAAGCAGCAAGGGATAAGAGACAGTCACCTACAAAGGAGTTCCCATCAGACTGTCTGCTGATTTCTCAAAAGAGACCTTACAGGCAAGAAGGGGCTGGAAAGAAGTATTCCAAGTCATGAAAATCAAGGACCTACATCCAAGATTGCTCTATCCAGCAAAACTGTCATTTGGAATGGAAGGGCAGATAAAGTGCTTCTCAGATAAGATCAAGTTAAAGGAGTTCATCATCACCAAGCCCTTATTATATGAAATGTTAAAGAGACTTACCTAAGAAAAAAGAAGATAAAGAGTGACATGTAGACTTCCGACCAAGATGGAGGCGTAGGTGGACACACTGTGCCTCCTCTCACAACCAAAATTAAGGACAACAAATATTTAGAAACAAGAAAACAACCAGAACATATAGAAAATTGAACTGTATGGAAGTCCAACAACCATTCATCCAGACCGGTAAGAGGGGCGGAGTCGCGGTAGGAAAAAGTGGAGGTGCGGACCCAGGAACGCAGGTAGCAGCGGCTCACAGTTCCCAGGTGCACGGGCGGTGGCTGGCAGTCCTCAGGCCCACAGGCGGAAGCTGGCGGACCCCGAGCACAGGGGGGCAACTGTGCAGACCCAGTGAGGACGCACAAGGCAGCTGGCTGACCAGGGGGTCCCACATTCGCGCACACAGACGGTCCAGGCAGAGGGGAAGTGGCGGAAGGGACTGAATCCAGGAGAGAGCGGAGCAGGCGCCATTGTTCCCTCTCAGACCCCGCCCCCACCTATAGCGTCACAACCCAGCGACTGGGCTGCCCCACACTGGGGAGCGCCTGAGGCTCCACCTCTCATAAGTAACAGCACACGCATGCGTGCGCAGATAATCCAGGTGAAGGGGAAGTGGCGGAAGGGACTGGAGTCCAGAAGAGAGTGGAACAGGCGCCATTCTTCCCTCTTGGACCCCGCCCCCACCTATAGCGTCACAACCCAGCGACTGGGCTGCCCCGCCCTGAGGAACACCTAAGGCTCCACCCCTCATACGTAATAGCTGCGACCAGACTAAAACCAAACCAAAACAAAACAAAAAACCCCACCAAAAATGGCTCAAACCGGAGGAAAAATGAAAACCCCGGAGTCAATTCCTCTAAGCAACGAAGAGATAGCCAACCTATCAGATGCACAGTTCAAAGCACTGGTCATCAAAATGCTCACAGAATTGGTTGATTTTGCTCATAAATTAGATGAGAAAATGCAGGCTACAATACGTGAAATGAAGGAAGACACATGGGGAACCGATAGAGATGGAAGGAAAACTGGGACTCAAATCAATGGAGTGGACCAGAAGGAAGAAATTAACAACCAAACAGAAAACAAGGAAGAAACAAGAATTCAAATAAATGAGGAGAGGCTTAGGAACTTCCAGGACATCGTTAAACGTCCCAACATCCGAATTATAGGGGTCCCAGAAGGGGAAGAAGAGCAACAAGTAGAAAACTTATTTGAACAAATAATAAAGGAGAACTTCCCCAATCTGGCAAAGGAAATAGACTACCAGGACGTCCAGGAAGCTCAGAGAGTCCCAAAGAAGTTGGACCCAAGGAGGAACACATCAAGGCACATCGTAATTACATTAGCCAAGATTCAAATGAAGGAGAGAATTCTAGAAGCAGCAAGGGATAAGGGGACAGTCACCTACAAAGGAGTTCCCATCAGACTGTCAGCTGATTTCTCAAAAGAGACCTTACAGGCAAGAAGGGGCTGGAAAGAAATATTTGAAATCTTGAAAAGCAGAGACCTACATCCAAAATTGCTCTATCCAGCAAAGCTGTCATTTAGAATGGAAGGACAGATAAACCGCTTCTCAGATAAGGTCAAGTTCAAGGAGTTCATCATCACCAAGCTCTTATTATATGAAATGTTAAAGGGACTTATCTAAGAAAAAGAAGATAAAAAATATGACAATGAAAAGACAGCAAAATCACAGCTATTAAGAACCACACCTAAAACAAAAGCAAACTAAGCAAACAATAGAACAGGAACAGAACCACAGAAACGTAGATCATATGGAGGCTTAGCAACAGGGGCGTGGGAGGAGGAGAGGGGGGGAAGGTACAGAGAATGAGTAGCATAGATAGTGGGTAGAAAATAGACAGGGGCAGGGGAAGAATAGTATGGGAAATGTAGAAGCTAAAGAACTTATGACACATGGACATGAACTAAAGGGGGGAATGTGGGTGGGAGAGGGTGTGCAGGGTGGGGGGAATGATGGGGGAGAAACGGGACAACTGTAATACCATAATCAATAAAATATATTTAAAAAAATTTAAAAAAAGTGACATGTAAAAACACAGCAAACTCACAGATATTAACAACCACATCTAAAACAAAAGCAAACTAAGCAAACAATTAGAAGAGGAGCAGAAACACAGAAAAGGAGATCACATGGAGGGTTAGCAACAGGGGAGTGGGAGGAGGAGAGAGGGGAAAAGGTACAGAGAATAAGTAGCATACACAGTGGGTAGAAAATAGACAGGGGGAGGGCAAGAATAGTGTGGGAAATGTAGAAGCTAAAGAACTTATGACACATGAACATGAACTAAAGGGGGGAATGTGGGTGGGAGGGGGTATGCAGGGTGGAGGGGAATGATGGGGGAGAAATGGGACAACTGCAATAGCATAATCAATAAAATATTTTTTTAAATTATAATTTATATAGTTTATAATTAATTGATAATATATAATCAAATGGAGCTGCCAATCACCAGTTGCCCACAGCTGCAGCCTTCTGAATCATCTTACCACAATGCATCCACTCACATATCAGGTGTCTTACAGTTTTCTAGTGAAATATCTAATCACTCAGGTGATTCAGCTCTCCTACAGCCCAGCTTTGGTACCCTGTGGTTTCTGGTTTTTCCCAAAACTAAAATCACCTTTGAAAGGGAAGAGATTTCAGACCATCAATGAGATTCAGGAAAATACTATGGCGCAGCTGATGGCGATTGGGAGAACTGTGTGAGGTCCCAAGGTGCCTACTTTGAAGGGGACTGAGGTGTTACTGTCCTTTGTGCAGTGTTTCTTCTGTCTTGTATCTTCTGCAATAAATGTCTCTATTTTCATTATAGATATATATATATAATATAAAATCGGATGTGACTTTTTCAAAACTATGAGTTATGTCTATAGAAAAATATTTTTGTTTATATTTTTTATATATATTTTTATTTAGCATAGTGGCTAAGAACCTATACTTGTTTACATTTTTAGATGTGTTGAGAAAACCCTAATATGCTCTGGCCTACTACATCTCAAATGCATCTAAACATTCTGTGTAGCTTTTGCCTTTTAGTAACTCAGCAAATAAGACTACACAAGTATTTTTTTAAGTCAGGGTTTCTTTCTATTCATTTGTAATCATATGTATACAGACATATAGTGTTTGTATCTCTCAATGTTCTTACACAACACAAATTTCTGCTCATCGTTCAAGTTGTGTTACAAAAATTTATTTGGGTCCTAAATATGTATTTTCCTGTGATAGATAGTTCTTCAATTCTGTCCTGGAATAATGTTTTAATATTCAGTGTTATTTAATTGTTTATAAAATTGTGTAAGTATTTATAAAAATAGATTATAAGCTTTATGTATAAAATGAGGTTATTTTATTAATGTTTATATTCTCATACAATCTTGTAGAGTTCTGCCCATTACACACATACCTTACTTATTCTTTTCACGTCATTTTGTATTAATGTAATATAAATTACAATTAAGAAAGCTAAATGAGTCTACGTGAGCCCATTAACTAACTGAACAAGTGTTTCTTGATTTCAAATTATAAACAGTCTGGTATTAGAGTAATGCTGATTATTTTCTTTGAGGAAAAAAGCATTGAATGAAATATACCCATAATTAATCTTCTCTAAGTGTCTAAACACTAATGACACTATATTATATCTCACAAATTTCATAATTCTGCTACAGATATTTGTATAGTAATTGAGGCTTCAGTCTGAATGCCATATTCTACACCTTGCCTTCTTTGTAAAGATATTCTCTGATTGAAAAATCATGTCTATCATTTATTTTCACAATTCTTTAAGAACTAAGCTACTAAAACTGGGTAAATAATTTTAACTAGAAATACAAAAGCAAATAGTAAATTTCATAGGCAATTTGTTAGACTTAACATGGTAGGAAATATGGTAAAAAAAAAAAATAAAATCTTAAACATACCAAGGAACAAAACAACGAAATCTCTGTGAATGAATCTTTGTACACCAGCTCCACCATGTGGCTTTGGGAAATTTTGCGGTTTATATTCAAGGTCAGGAGGGGGAGTGTAAAGGGACAGGGGTGGGGGAAAGGGGGTCAGAAATCTTATCAAATGTTTTTAAAATACTCCCTGATTAATGAAATTTCTCATGGTAAAAAACATTAATTTAAAGTGATAGGAAGCACTCAACTTTTTATAAATAATAAATGTACATTCCTTCATCTTGTTCTAAATTTGAGGTATAAATTTATGAGGTGAAAGAACATAGTATTTTTTCCTGGGATAACATATATTAAGGTAAACTAACATTGAATTATAAACCTAAACTGTTTCAGAATGCTTTGTAATATTATTTTGCACTTTACAACGTTGGATTAGAGTTCACAGTTTGTTTTATTTTATCCAACATCTATTTTATGAAGTAATTCTGTATCTACATGAATATCACATAACTTCAAAAACATAAAAAGATATAAAAATATATTGTAATTCTAAGAAGACTTTAAAATTGAATGATTTTTCCCCTCAATTTAACATTTTGTTTTTCTCCCACACTTTGGTCTGTTTTCTTGAATTAAAGCATACAGTATAATTTTAAAATAAATGTGACAAAACTATTGCAGTGATTAGTAATATCTGAAGTTAACCATCTGTAGTAGAAGAATAGGATCAGGGAGGAACTTAGTTTCCATAGAAAGGAAAAGGAGTTGAGTAACTAAGGTGGAAAAAAGGTGAAGTTGTGTGTTCTCAGTTACCCAGTTTCTGTGTCACAGCTCTGAGTTCTAGTGTCTTCTGGGTCTCTTAAATTTGATCTACAAAAACTGAAATTTGACTTGCTTAACTCATGTGCTTGCCTCTGAGTTAATCAATTGTACCCAGGAAAGACGTAGAGGCACATCTGTTCATAAGCAGAAAAGAAGGCAGTTATTGGTAAACTACAAAGTGACTACAACACCCATGTGGTGTTGATATAGCAAATTATCATCATCATCATCCAATAGATCTAGAAGCTAGTTGAACTATTTAGAATAGGATGTTGCTTCCAATCCCCTTTGTCTAGATTAATTACTAAAATCAACAAATGTAAGTTGTATTAATTAGATCATTATAACTGGCAGGGTGAACAATAAGGCATTTGGTTTCATCCCATTAGGAGTTAAAGGAGGTTATAAGAACTACAACAACACTTTGGATCAAAAGAAGTTTTCAAGCTTCAACTCTGAGAGATATTACCTGTTGCCATCAGTAAATTACTATACAACAGTGGCTCACAATGACCATGACATTAAAGTAGGATCTGCAAGCAGAGGCCAATAAAATTCTGTGGAAAGTGGTGAACTTTAGCATGTGTGCACTTCTTAAATATCTTTTACATAATTTCTCAAGGGCAATTTCTCAATAATAAAACAATCACATCTAGCATTTTTGAACACTTACTCTATATTAATCTCAGATCTGCTTTACATGAACCCACATATTTCAGTATTAAAACAACCCTGTGAAGTAAATAGTATTATTATCATCCTCTTCTAGATTGGGAAATGCAGAAACAGAAAAAGAAACTAACCTACCCAAGATTACAATTTAGTAGTGACTTAAACCCAGTCAATTTAACCATGGAGCCCACTCAAGGATAAATTGTCTTACCAAAGAAAATACAAAGGTTATAATAAGAGACAAAAAGGACATTACATAATGAGTAAAGGACCAATTCAATAAGAAGATATAACCCATAAATAGTAATGATCCCAATAAGAGAACTTAAATATATAAAACAAATATTAATGGACATAAAGGGAGAGACTGACAGCAAAGCTGTCATGGTACGGAACTTTAACACTTCATTGACAGCAATGGATAGATCTTTTAGACACAAATTCAACAGGGAAACACAGGCCTGAAATAACAAACTAGACCAGATAGATTTATTTGACAGTTATAGAGCATTTAAAAACAAACAAGCAGAATATACAATCTTTTCAAGTGCACATGGAACATTTTTCCAGATTGACCACATGTTAGGCAACAAGTCTCAACAGGTTAAAGAGATTGCAATCATATCAAGTATCTTCTCTATCCAAATAGTATGAAACTAAGAATCAATTATACAAGGGAAACTAAAAAACACACAAAAACATCAAGGCGAAATAACGTTACTAAACAATAAGTGGATTAACAATTTGATCAAGGAGAAAACCCAAAGATACTGTGAGACAAGTGAAAATGAAAACACAACAACATAAAATTTATGAGATATAATAAAAGCAGTCCTAAGATGGAAATTCATTGGCATACAGGCCTTCTTCGAGAAACAAGAAAACTCTCAAATATACAAAAAATCCTACACCTAAAGGAACTAGAAAAGTAATAACAAACAAAGCCCAAAGTGTTTAGGAAAAAAAAAATAATGAAGATCAGAGTGTAAATAAATAAAATAGAGAATAAAAAAAGAATACAGACTTCCAGGCAAGATGGAGGCATAGGTAGAAACCCTTCGCATCCTCACACAACCAAAAGGAAGATAACAACCAATTTAAAATCAATAAACGTGTTTGGGGGAAGATGGCTGTGAGGTAGGAGGGAGCAGATTCCACTTCCCTCTACACACAGGAGAAAAAATGTAGCCTATCTACGGAGGAACAGAGCAAACAGCCAATAGTTCCCCAGCATACATGAAAATAGGAGACAAAAAAATTGTAGCAGACATTGAAAAACAAGATAGTAAGGAGAGTGCTTCAGGACAATAAGGTCCCAGGGACCAGCATGGGGACCAGGGTCTGCCACAGCATTCTTGGGAGAGAGCTGGGTCAACTTCTCTCTCCCCAGCCAAACAAGGTTAGAGCAGCACCAGGAGAGACCTGGTTGCTTGAAGTCTCAGAGAGGGGAATAATGACTAAGTGGCAAACACACAGGGGCTGTGAGCACCCGCAGAGTCTGTGGACTCCAGCTGGGGAGAGTTGAGAGTCCCGCCGTGATGGGCCCTAACCCCTATAGTCCCCAGTCAGGCTGGAGATGGGGCTGTGCAACAGGCCAGGCCTCTGTATGGAGCAGCAGACTTGAGTAGGAGGAAATTCTCAAAAAGAAAAAGTGAAAAAAAAGACACTGTTTAGAGAATTCTCCTGCAGCAATCACTCCTTACTCCTCCCCACCCAGCTGAGCAGCACTTCCAAGGTGGCACAGGAAGCCCTGTATGCCCAAACCCGTGGGGTTGGAGGCAACCTAGAAAAGCACACGCCTGCAACCCGGGGTGAGTGAGCTCTGTAGAAGGCCCCAGCCCACAGAGGTAACCCTGGGGGAGAGTGCACTCTGCAGAAGGCCTGGATCCCACACCCAAGGACCCTCGGGGAGGCCACAAGCTAGTTCTGGGGAGAGGGCACCGCTAGACCTGGGGAGAGTGCTTGCAAGGCTGAGTGCAGTACAAGAAGGGAAAAAAGACCCTCAGCTTGCTACAGCCAGCAAGACCAGAAAAACCAATTTGGCCAGTTTGAAACCAGCAAGAGGCTTCTTTTTTTTTTCTTTAAGTAATTTTTTTATTTTTATTTTTTTTAATCTCTCATTCCTTTTCCCTCTCTCTCCTTCTTTCTTATTTTATTCCAACTTTCTTTGTTTCCAATTTTATCTCTTCTTCCTTTCTTCCTCTGCTTCTTTTTTTTAAATAGCCACAAGTGATGGGGAAAAAGGGACCCTAGGGCACTGTTGGTGGGATTGCAGACTGGTACAACCACTATGGAAAACAGTATGGAATTTTCTCAGAAAACTAAAAATGGATCTACCTTTTGACCCAGCAATTCCACTGCTAGGACTATATCCTAAAAACCCTGAAACACCAATCCAAAAGAACCTATGCACCCCAATGTTCATAGCAGCACAATTTACAATAGCCAAGTGTTGGAAGCAACCTAGGTACCCATCAGAAAATGAATGGATCAAAACACTGTGGTACATTTACACAATGGAATTCTCTGCAGCAGAAAGAAAGAAGGAGCTCATACCCTTCCCAACAGCATGGATGGAACTGGAGAGCATCATGCTAAGCGAAATATGTCAGCCAGTGAAAAACAAATACCATATGATCTCACCTTTAACAGGAAGCTAATCAGCAAAACAAACAAACAAGCATAATATAACCAAAGACACTGAAATTGAGAACAGGCTGGCAGTCACCAGATGGAAGAGGGGAGGGAATTTCAGGGGAAAAGAGAGAAGGGTTTACAGGAACAAGTATAAAGGACACATGGACAAAAACTACGGGGGGTGGAAATGGGAGGGAGGTGGGGAGGGCTGAGTTGGTGGGCTGGGGTGGGAGTAAAAGACAGAAAACTGTACAAGAACAATTAAAGGATCTTGGGGAAGATGGCGGCGTGGTAGGAGGGAGCAGACCCCATTTCCTCCCTACACATGGGAGAAAAACCTGGACAATCTACAGAAGAACAGAGCAGACAAGGAACAGTAACACAGCATTTTTGAGAATAAGAGGTCGGAAATTGTAGTGGACATTGAAAAACCAGAGGTAAGGAGAGTTCTTCAGAACAATAGGAGCCCAGGGATCAGCACGGAGAGCTGGGTGGCTGAGGCCCCCGCCCGGCACTCTGCCAAGCCTGCCCCAGGGCTCTGGGGAGGGAGCTGGGTCAGCCCCTGAACCAGCTGGGAGATCACAGGGGCCACCACGCGACTGCGGCAGAGCGAAAGTGGGTGCCCTGCGCCAGGTCACTGCACAATTCTGAACTGAGTTTTTGTGGTCGCCAGGCGACTGGGAAAGCACAGTCACCCCAACCGAAGACAGAGGTGCGTGTGAAGTGAGACAGCTGCATGAAAATAGGCACCCACATGGGACCGCACACGGTCTCGGGATAGTGGACACTCGTGAAAACATTGGCGCTGGCCACTGGAGACAGCTATGGAGCCAAAGTTGCCAGTGCACGAGCGGGTGCTCGAACGCGGACAGCTCAGGACCATAGGCACAGGCACGAGATAGCTGCTGGAGCATAGGCCCCAACCCACCACAGAAAGCGGTGTAGGGGCAAAGGCAGGCAGCTGCGCCCGACCACAGAAAGCCTCGCAGGGGCAAAGGCAGGTGGCTGCGCATGACTGCAGAACCTAGCACACAACCATAAACTCGGGGAAGTGCACACACACCAGAAGGCTCAGAACACACGCTGGAAAGCCTGTGGGGAGAGGGGCCCACTAATGCGGGGATACATAGCACAATGAGGACTGAGTTCTGAACACAGAGAAAAGCAATAAGATCACCCCTCGGCCATTGCAGCCAGCAAGACCAGAAAAACCGACTCGGCAAGTTTGAAAACAATAAGGGGTTTTTGGTTTGTTTGTTTGTTTGTTTGTTTAACATTTTGTTTTGCTTTGTTTGTTCCTCTTTTTTTTTGGCTGTTTGTGTGTGTGTGTGTGTGTGTGTGTGTGTTTTGTTTTGTTGTTTTGCTAGTTTGTTTGTGTTTTTTTGTTTGTGTGCCTGTCTATTTCTATGTTTTTAATTATTCCTTCTTCATTATTTTTATCTCCTTCTTCACTCCCCAACTCCTTTTGTCTCCCTTTAATAACTTCTTGTCTTATTCTCTCTTCCTTTCTTTCCAATTTTATCTCTTCTACCTTCCTCTTTATTCTTCTTTCTTCTTTTTTTCATTTCCCCCTCTTCTCTTTTTAAATACCCACCAGTGACACAAAACAAACAAACAAACAAGCCTGGAACTGTGAAAAAAAAAAAAAAACAGTTGGCCCCAAAAAGAGGGTATCCCAGCTGATGAGAAAGAGCAAAATGTGAACAACAGGATATCCGAAGGAGAATCCACCACTGAATCTCACAGATATTCTACCACAAAAGTCATACCATAAACCCAGGGAGCCAGAACAGATCAATTTAAGAAGTTGAGGCTAACAACAAGTCTTATAAACAATGGGAAGCCAAAGGAACAAGCCCCAAATGAAAGGAAAGGAGGAAGCTCCAGAAAGAATGCTAAATGAAACGGAGGAAACTCAACTATCAGATACAGAGTTCAAAGCAATGGTTGTCAGGAAGCTCAATGAGCTCTCAATGAGCTACCATAAACTACAGGGAAGTTATGATGAACTCACCGCAAAAAAATATCAACATGAAAAAGGAAATAGAAACTATCAACAAGGGCCAAAACGAAATGAAGAACACAATCTCTGAACTGAAGAAAACAGTAGAAGGAATGAAAAGCAGAATCAATGAAGCTGAAGATCAGATCAGCGAGTTGGAGGACAAAATAGAAAAAAACACCCAGAATGAGCAAGATAAGGAAAAGAGGCTCAGAAAGAATGAAGAGGGTTTAAGAGAAATGCAAGACAACATTAAACGGAATAATATCCGTATAATAGGGATAGCAGAAGGAGAAGAAAAAGAGCAATGGATAGAAAACCTGTTTGAAAAAGTAATGATGGAAAACTTCCCTAATTTGGTGAGAGAAAAAGTCACGCAAATCCAGGAAACACAGAGAGTCCCAATCAAAAGGAACCCAAACAGGCCCACTTCAAGACATATCATAATTAAAATGGCAAAATTCCAAGACAAAGAGAGAATCTTAAAGGTGGCAAGGGAAAAAAGAAAGTAATATACAAGGGAACCCCAATAAGGTTAGCAGCTGACTTCTCAATGGAAACGCTCCAAGCTAGAAGACAATGGCAAGAAATATTCCAAGCAATGAGAACCAAAGGCCTGCAACCAAGACTACTTTACCCAGCAAGGCTTTCAATCGAGATAGAAGGCCAAATAAGGAGCTTCCCAAACAAAAGAAGTCTAAAAGAATACACCTCTTCCAAACCAATTCTGCAAGAGATACTAAAGGGACTGTTTAAGGGAAGAAAGGAAAAGACACAGAGAAAGAAAGAGAGAAACACAGGTACAAAAATGGCAATGAATAAATACCTATCAATAATAACCTTAAATGTAAATCGATTAAATGCTCCAATCAAAAGACGTAGAATAGCTGAATGGATAAGAAAGCATGACCCACACATATGCTGCCTACAAGAAACCTACCTCAGGACAAAAGACATACAGAGACTAAAAGTGAAGGGCTGAAAACAAATTTTCCAAGAAAATGGTCAGAAAAAAAAGCTGGGGTAGCAATACTCATATCAGACAAAATAAACTTCAAAACAAGAGCCATAAAGAGAGATCCAGAAGGTCACTTCAAAATACTCAAGGGAAGAATCCTCCAAGAAGACATAAATATTGTAAATATATGTGCACCCAACGAAGGACCACCTAAATACATCAAGAAAATTTTAGAGGACTTCAAGAAAGATATTGACAGCAACACAATTATAGTAGGTGATTTTAACACCCCACTGTCAAAAATGGACAGATCTTCCAAACAAAATATCAACAAAGATATTGTGGCATTGAACAACATTCGAGAGGAAATGGGCTTAACTGATATATATAGAGAGCCCTTCATCCCAAAGAAACTAAATACACTTTCTTTTCAAATGCACATGGAACATTTTCAAAGATAGACCACATGATAGGACACAAAACAAGCTTCAACAAATACAAGAAAATTGAAATCATACCAAGCATTTCCTCTGACCGCAAGAGACTGAAACTAGAAACCAACCCGAAGGGGAAAAACCCAAAACCCTCAAAATCATGGAGATTAAATAGCATGCTATTAAACAATGAATGGGTCAAGAATGAAATTAGGGAGGAAATCAAAAAGTTTCTGGAAACAATTGATAATGAACTCACATCAACCCAAAACTTATGGGACACAGCAAAGGCAGTCCTCAGAGGGAAGCTTATAGCAATACAGGCCTACCTAAAAAAGACAGAAACATCTCAAACAAACAACCTAACCCTACGCCTACAAGAACTCGAGGAACAACAACAAAGACAGCCCAGAGCAAGTAGAAGGAAAGAAATAACCAAGATAATAGCAGAATTAAATGACATAGAGACTAAAAGCACAATCCTAAAGATCAATGAATCCAGGAGTTGGTTCTTTGAAAAGATCAACAAAATCGACAAGCCTTTAAGCAGGCTCATCAAGAAAAAAAGAAAGAGGACTCAAATAAACACAATCAGAAATGAAAGAGGAGATATTACAACTGATACTGCAGAAATACAAAGGATTGTAAGAAATTACTATGAAGAACTGTATGCCAAGAAATTTGAAAACCTAGGTGAAATGGACAGGTTTCTAGAAAAATATAACCTTCCAAAACTCAATGAAAAAGAAACAGAAAGCCTGAACAGACCGATAACAGCTGGTGAAATTGAAGCAGTCATCAAAACACTCCCGACGCACAAAAGTCCTGGACCAGATGGCTTCACAGGAGAATTCTACAAAACATTTAAGGAAGAGCTAACCCCTATTCTCCATGGACTATTTGAAAAAATCCAAAATGATGGAAAATTCCCAAACTCTTTTTATGAAGCCAGCACCATCCTAATCCCAAAACCAGATAAAGACACAACAAAGAAGGAGACCTTCAGGCCAATATTGCTGATGAACATAGATGCTAAAATCCCAACAAAATATGGGCAAACTGCATCCAACAACACATTAAAAAGATCATACAACATGACCAAGTGAGATTCATGCCAGGGATGCAAGAATGGTTCAACATTCGCAAATCAGTAAATGTAATTCATCACATAAACAAAAGAAAGACAAAAATCACATGATCATATCAATAGATGCGGAAAAACATTTGATAAGGTACAGCACCCATTTATAATAAAAACACTCAGCAAAGTGGGAATAGAGGGAGCATTCCTCAACATGATAAAGGCCATATATGAGAAACCTACAGCCAGCATCATGCTCAATGGGCAAAAACAAAATTCTTTTCCACTAAAATCAGGAACAAGACAAGACTGTCCACTTACACTACTTCTATTCAATATAGTATTGGAAGTCTTAGCCATAGCGATTAGATAAGAAAAGGATTTAAAAGGCATCCAACTTGGAAAGGAGGAAACAAAACTATCATTGTTTGCAGATGACATGATAGTATACATAGAAAATCCTATAGTCACGGCCAAAAAACTGCTCGACCTAATAAATGAATTTGGCCACACAGCTGAATACAAAGTCAATATCCAGAAATCAAAGGCATTTTTGTATACCAACAATGAAACAACAGAAGCAGAAATCAAAAAAAAAAAATCCCATTCTATACAGCAAAAAGAAAAATAAAGTACCTAGGAATAAACCTAACCAAGGAGGTAAAAGACCTGTATGAAGAAAACTACACAACACTGAAGAAAGAAATCAAGGAAGACACAAATAAATGGAAACACATACCGTGTTCACGGATCGGAAGAATTAACATGATCAAAATGTCTATACTTCCCAAAGCAATCTACAGATTCAATGCAATATCTATTAAAGTACCAATGGCATATTTCACAGATATAGAACAAACACTTCAAAAATTTTATAGAACAATAAACAACCCAGAATAGTGGCAGCAATCTTGAGAAAAAAGAGTAAAGCAGGAGGGATCACAATACCTGATACCAATATGTATTACAAGGCCACTGTAATCAAAACAGCCTGGTACTGGCATAAAAACAGGCACGTGGACCAGTGGAATAGAACAGAGAGCCCAGAAATAAACCCTAGTCTCTATAGTCAATTAATATTCGACAAAGGGGGCACAAGCATACAATGGAGTAAAAATAGCCTTTTCAACAAGTGGTGTTGGGAGAACTGGACAGCTTCGTGCAAGAAAATGAAACTCGAGCACCAACTTACACCATACACAAAAATAAATTCAAGGTGGATAAAAGATTTAAACATAGGTCGTAACACCATTAAAGTCCTAGAGGAGAACATAGGCAGGAAAATCTCAGATATTCCACGCAGCAACATTTTTACTGATATGTCCCCTAAAGCAAGGGACATAAAGGAAAGAATAAACAAATGGGATCTCATCAAAATAAAAAGCTTCTGTACAGCTAAAGAAAACAGTATTAAAATAAAAAGAGAACCAACTGTGTGGGAAAACATATTTGACAATGATACATCAGATAAGGATTTAATCTCCAAAATATACAAAGAACTTACACGACTCCACTATAAGAAGACAAGCAACCCAATTTAAAAATGGGCAAAGGACTTGAACAGACACTACTACAAGGAGGACATACAGAGGATCCAGACACACAGGAAAAGATGCTCGATATTGCTAGCTATCAGAGAGATGCAAATTAAAACCAAAATGAGATACCACTTGACACCGGTCAGAATGGCCATCATAAACAAAGCAACAAACAGCAAGTGTTGGAGAGGTTGTGGAGAAAAGGGGACCCTAGTGTACTGCTGGTGGGATTGCAGACTGGTACAACCACTATGGAAAACAGTATGGAATTTTCTTAAAAAAAACTAAAAATGGACCTACCTTTTGATCCAGCAATTCCACTGCTAGTACTATATCCTAAGAACCCTGAAACACCAATCCAAAAAACCTATGCACCCCTATGTTTATAGCAGCACAATTTACAATAGCCAAGTGTTGGAAGCAACCTAGGTGCCCATCAGTAAATGAATGGTTCAAAAAACTATGGTACATTTAAACAATGGAATTCTCTGCAGCAGAAAGAAAGAAGGAGCTCATACCCTTTGCAACAGCATGGATGGAACTGGAGAGCATCATGCTAAGCAAAATAAGCCAGGCAGTGAAAGACAAATACCATATGATCTCACCTTTAACAGGAAGCTAATCAACAAAACAAACAAACAAGCGTAATATAACCAAGACATGGAAATTGAGAACAGGCTGCCAGTCACCAGAGGGGAGAGGGGAGGGAATTTCAGGGGAAAAGGGGAAGGATTTACAGGAACAAGTATAAAGGACACATGGAGAAAAGCTATAGGGGGGTGGAAATGGGAGGGAGGTGGGGAGGGCTGGGGTGGTGGGTTGGGGTGAGAATAAAAGACAGAAAACTGTACAAGATCAACAATTAAAATAAAAATTAAAAAAAGAACAATTAAAATAAAAATTAAAAAAGGAAAAATTATAGTTGAAAAATTCTCTAAAATGACATAAATAAATAAATACCCACAAGTGAGACAAAAAAACTGGAACTGTTAAACACCAGAGTTGGACCCAAAGAGGGGGCATCCCAACAGATGAGACAGTGAGACAAATTTCACTCTGCTATTACAGAGAACCTGCACATTATTGCATATTTGTATTATTATGTTTTTATTATTCTTACATCTTTTATTTTAATAGTATTTTTGCATTCCTCTTCTTTCTGTTTAGTCTTCTTTGCTTGGCTGGTTATATTGTATCATTTGTCACCAGGTTTCCCCTGTACTCTCTTTCATAGCTTATTGCTAATTTACTGTCCTTCACTTCACTTGTGTTCCATGAGCACACTACTCAAGGTCCTATACTCCCTATTCTTGTTATCCAGATCACATAGATTCTGTCATATGATTGTGGCTCTAATATTATTATAAATAATAGCTGATCCACACAACTGTAAATACTTCACCACGCCCCTCCCAGATCTTAGCCCACTTCATGGTTTCCTGAACTCTATTACTACAGTGCTTAACTGTATTCTCTCACAAACTACACCTATTTATTATCATTTACTCTCACCTTACCTCAGAATCTGACCTCCCACAACCTCACTTCTTTCTAGATCCAACTCACAACCCTTCCCTCCCCAACAAGAGTCTCATCTTCCTTCCATAGTTTCTAAAAAGTGGCTAGTTGGGTGGAATATCATGGTTAACACTATACATAGCCAAAGGATCTCCTATCAATTCTCTACAGGCTGCTACTGTAAATATCATAGAATACTCTCTTGCTTCCTAAACCATCTTGCCTTTTCCCTACAACTGATTACAAAAAAAGTGTACGTGGAAGCTTTGAACACCAGGATACCCCCTGGAAGAGGAAAACAACAACAAAGGAACCACCAACAGATAACAACAGAAGAAAGTGAAGGAGGGAGTGGAAGCCTCACTAACCTCAAGCCAGGACCTATCTGGAAATACAAATAAATAGTGGAGAAATTACCCAGAACAAACAACTGAATAAGAGCAAGATGGAATCCTCAAAACCTTGTACATGCAGAAGAACCATCTTCAACACAACCTGCTCTCACCAGCAGAACAAAATACAAGAGGTGATGGACAGAGTGACCCTCAGTTAAGCAGGAGGTGGGAAGGAACCATCAAAGAAAGACCCAACAATAATCAAAACCCAAAGACTAACACAGATGCAACTTAAAAGACAGAGCAAGACCAGTGAGCTTTTGAGATCAAGGAGACTGCACCACTGAATCTCACAGGTCTCCTACCATAGAAATTAACACCATAGATCCAGAGAGTCAGAATAGATCAATTTAAGAAGCTGAGGATAACAACAAGAGTCTCACAAACAGTGGGAAGGCAAAGAAACAATCCCCAAATGAAAAGAAAGGAGGAAGCCTTAGAAACAATGCTAAATGAAATGGAGGAAATTCAACTATCAGATATTGAGTTCAAAGCAATGGTTGTCAGGAAGGTCCATGAGTTCACAGGGAATAACCAGAAATGACAGGGAAACTACAATGAACTCACTGCAAACTATATCAACATGAAAAAGGAAATAGAAACTATTAACAAGGGCCAAGAGGAAATGAAGAATAAAATTTCTTAACTGAAGAACACGGTAGAAGGAATGAAAAGCAGGATTGATGAAGCAGAAGATCGGATCAGCAAGTTGGAGGACAACATAGAAAAAAACACGCAAATGAGCAAGAAAAGGAAAACAATCTCAGATAAATGAAGAGGGATTAAGAGAAATGCAAGACGAAATGAAAATAATAACATCCACATAATAGAAGGAAAAGAAGAGTGAGAGATAGAAAACCTATTTGAAAAAAGTAATGATGAAAAACTTCCCTAATTTGATGAGAGAAAAAGTCACACAAATCCAGAAAACACAGTTACAATCAAGAGGAACATAAAGAGGCCCACTTCAAGACACATCATAATTAAAATGGCAAAATTACAAGACAAAGAGATAATCTTAAAGGCAGAAAGAGAGAAAAAGGAAGTAACATACAATGGAGCCCTTTAAGGTTAACATCTGACTTCTCAATGGAAATGCTACAAGCCAGAAGAGAATGGCAAGAAATATTCCAAGTATTGAGAACCAGAGGCATACAACCAAGGCTACCTTACCCAGCAAGGCTTTCAATCAAGATAGAAGGCCAAATAAGGAGCTTCCCATACAAAAGAAGTCTAAAAGAACACACCTCCACCAAACTAGCTCTGCAAGAGATGTTAAAGGGACTGCTTTAAGGAAAGGAAGTAAAAGAGAGAGAGAGAGCAACACAGTTACAAACATGGCAATGAATAAGGACCTATCAATAATAACCATAAACATAAATGGATTAAATGGTCCAAACAAAAGATATAGAATGGCTGAATGGATAAGAAAGCATGATCCACACATACGCTGCCTACAAGAGACCCACCTCAGGACAAAAGACCTACACAGACTCAAAGTGAAGGGCTGGAAACAAATTTTCCAAGCAAATAGACAGGAAAAAAAAGCCAGGATAGCAATAAAAATATCAGACAAAATAGACTTCAAAAGAAGAGCCATAAAGAGAGACCCAGAAGGTCACTTCATAATACTCAAGAGAAGAAGCCACCAAGAAGACATAAACATTGTAAATATATATGTACCTAACATAGGAGCACCTAAATATATAAAGAAAATATTAGAGGGCTTCAAGAAAGTATTGACAGCAACACAATTATAGTAGGGGGTTTTACCACACCACTGTCAAAAATGGACAGATCTTCCAAACAAAATATCAACAAAGATATTGTGGCACTGAAAAACACTCCAGATGAAATGGACTTAACTGATATATATATAGAGCCCTTCATCCCAAAGAAGCTAAATACCCATTCTTTTCAAATGCACATGGAATATTTTCAGAGATAGAGCACATGATAGGACACAAAACAAGTTTCAACAAGTTCAACAAAATTAAAATCATACCAAGTATTTTCTCAAACCACAGGGGACTGAAACTAGTAACCAACCCCAAGGAGAAAAACCCAAAACACTCAAAATCATGGAGATTGAATACCATGCTATTAAACAATGAATGGGTCAAGAAGGAAATTCAGGAAGAAACCAAAAAGTTTCTAGAAACAATTGAAAATGAACTGACAATGACTGAAAACTTATGGGACACAGCAAAGGCAGCCCTTTGAGGGAACTTCACAGTGCTACAGGCCTACCTAAAAAAGATGGAAACATTTCAAACAAACAACCTAACCATATACATACAAGAACTAGAGGAACAAAAACAAAGATATCCCAGAGCAACTAGAAGGAAAGAAATTACTGAGATCAGAGCAGAATTAAATGACATAGAGACTAAAAACACAATTCTAAGGATCAATGGATCCAGGAGCTGATTCTTTGAAAAGATAAATGAAATCGACAAGCCTTCAAGCAGGCTCATCAAGAAAAAAAGAGAGAGGTCCCAAATAAACACAATCAGAAATGAAAGAGGAGAGATTACAACTGACATCACAGAAATACAAAGGATTGTAAGAAATTACTATGAAGAACTATATGCCAAGAAATTTGAAAACCTAGGTGAAATGTACAAATTTCTAGAACAATATAATTTTCCGAAACTGAATTCAGAAGAAGAGGAGATGCTTAACAGACCAATAACACCACATGAAATTGAAGCAGTAATCAAAAAACTCCCAACACACAAAAGCCCTGGACCAGATGGTTTTTACAGGAGAATTTGCCAAAGCATTTAAGGAAGAGGTAACCCCTATCCTTCACAGACTATTCCAAAAAACACAAAATGATGAAAGACTCCCAAACTCTTTTAATGAAGCCAGCATCATCCTAATCCCAAAACCAGATAAAGACACAACAAAGAAGGAGACCTTCAGGCCAATATCGCTCACAAACATAGATGCCAAAATCCTCAACAAAATATTGGCAAACTGCATCCAACAGTATATTAAAAAGATCATACACCATGACCAGTGGGATTCATCTCAGGGATGCAAGCATAGTTCAATATTCCCAAACCAGTGAATGTAATATTTCACATACATAACAGTAAAGACAAAAATCACATGATGATATCAATAGATGTAAAAAAACATTTGATAAGGTTCAACACCCATTTATGATAAAAACATTCAGCAAAGTGGAAATAGAGGGAGCATTCCTCACCATGATAAAGGCCATATATGAGAAACCTAGAGTCAATATCATACTCAACGGGCAAAAACAAATCTTTTCCCCTAAGATCACAAACAAAACAAGGTTGTCCACTTTCACCACATCTATTCAATATAGTATTGGAAGTCTTAGCCACAGTGATTAGACTAGAAAAGGAAATAAAAAACATCCAAGTCAGAAAGGAAGAAACAAAACTACCATTCTTTGCAGATGACATGATAGTATACATAGAAAATCCTCTAGACTCAGCAAAAAAACTGCTGGACCAATAAATTATTTTGGCCAAACAACCAGATACAAACTCAATATGCGGAATCAAAGGCATTTTTGTAGACCAACAATGAAACAGCAGAAGCAGAAACCAAGAAAAAATCCCATTTGATATAGCAAAAGAAAAATAAAATACTTAGGAATAAAACTAACCAAGGAGGTAAAGGACCTGTATGCAGAGAACTACACAACACTGAAGAAAGAAATCAAGGAAGATACAAACAAATGGAAACGTATGCCATGTTCATAGATCAGAAGAATTAACATCTTCAAAACGTCCATACACCCCAAAGCAATTTAGAGATTTAATGCAATACCAATTAAAGTACCAATGGCTTATTTCACAGACATAGAACAAACACTTCAAAAATTTTATATGGAACCATAAATGACCCCAAGTAGCTTCTGTAATTTTGAGGAAGAAGAGCAAAGTAGAAGGTATCACAATACCTGATACCAAACTGTATTACAAGGCCAATGTAATCAAACAGCCTGGTATTGGCATAAAAACATGCACGTAGACCAGTGGAATAGAACAGAGAGCCGAGAAATAAACACAAGACTCTATGGTCAATTAATATTCAAAAAAGGAGACAGCAACATAAAATGGAGTAATAATAGCCTCTTCGACAAGTGGTGTTGGGAGAACTGGACAGCTACATGAGAAAAAATGAAACTTGAGCACCAACTTACACCATACATAAAAATAAATTCAAGGTGGACAAAAGATAAGCCGTGACACCATTAAAGTCCTAGAGGAGAACATAGGCAGGAAAATCTCAGATATTTCACACAGCAACATTTTTACTGACATGTTCCCTAAAGAAAGGGACATAAACGAAAGAATAAACAAATGGGATCTCATCAAAACAAAAAGCTTCTGCACGGCCAAAGAAAACAGTATTAAAATAAAAAGAGAACCAACTGTATGGGAAAACATATTTGACAATGATACCTCAGAGAAGGGTTTAATCTCTAAAATATACAAAGAACTTACATGACTCCACTCTAAGAAGACAAGCAACCCAATTTAAAAATGGGCAAAGGACTTGAACAGACACTACTACAAGGAGGACATACAGAGGATCCAGACACAGAGGAAAAGATGCTCGATATCTCTAGCTATCAGAGAGATGCAAATTAAAACCAAAATGAGATACCACTTGACACCAGTCAGAATGGCCATCATAAACAAAGCAACAACCAACAAGTGTTGGAGAGGTTGTGGAGAAAAGGGGACCCTAGTGTACTGTTGGTGGGAGTGCAGACTGGTACAACCACTATGGAAAACAGTATGGAATTTTCTAAGAAACTAAAAATGGACCTACCTTTTGATCCAGCAATTCCACTGCTAGGACTATATCCTAAGAACTCTGAAACACCAATCCAAAAGAACCTATGCACTCCAATGTTCATAACAGCACAATTTACAATAGCCAAGTGTTGGAAGCAACCTAGGTGCCCATCAGTAAATGAATGGATCAAGAAACTATGGTACATTTACACAATGGAATTCTCTGCAGCAGAAAGAAAGACGGAGCTCCGACCCTTTGCAACAGCGTGGATGGAACTGGAGAGCATCAACCAAAGACACTGAAATTGAGAACAGGCTGACAATCACCAGAAGGGAGATGGGAGCGAATTTCAGGGGAAAAGGGGAAGGGTTTAGAGCAGCAAGTATGTAGCACACATGGACAAAAACTAAGTGGGGTGGAAATGGGAGGGAGATGTGGAGAGCTGGGGTGGTGGGCTGGGGTGGGCGTAAAAGACAGAAAACTATACAAGAACAACAATTAAAATAAAAATTTAAGAAAAAATTGGGCAAAGGACTTGAACAGACACTTCTCCGAGGAGGACATACAGAGGGTCCAGAGACAAATGAAAAGATGCTCAGTATCACTAGCTATCAGAGCGATGCTAATTAAAATCACCATGAGATACCACTTCACACTAGTGAGAATGGCCATCACAAACAAAGCAACAAACTACAAGTGTTGGAGAGGTTGTGGAGAAAAGGGAACCCTAGTGCACTGTTGGTGAGATTTCAGACTGCTACAACCACTATGGAAAGCATTATGGAATTTTTCCAGAAAACTAAAACTGGTTCTGCCTTTTGGCCCAGCAATTCCACTGCTAGGATTATATCCTAAGAACCCTGAAACATCAATCCAAAAGAACCTATGTGCCCCAAAGTTCATAGCAGCAAATTATACAATTGCCAAGTGTTAGAAGCAAGCTAGGTGCCCATCAGTAAACGAATGGATAAAAAAACTGTGCTACATTTACGCAATGGAATTCTATGCAGCAGAATGAAAGAAGGAGCTCCTACCCTTTGCAACAAACAGCATGGATGTTACTGGAGAGCATTATGCTAAGCAAAATAAGCCAAGCAGTGAAAGACAAATACCATATGATCTCACCTTTATCAGGAACCTAATCAACAAAACAAACAAACAAGCAAAATATTGCGAAACACCCTGAAATAGAGAACAGGCTGGCAGTGACCAGAGGGGAGAGGGGAAAGAATTTCAGGGGAAAAGGAGAAGGGTTTACAGGAACAAGTATAAAAGACACATGGACAAAAACTGGGGAGGGCAGGGTGGAAATGGGAGGGATGTAAGCTGGGATGGGAGTAAAAGACAGAAAACTATTGAACAGCAATTTAAAATAAAATAAAATAAAATAAAATTACCAAAACCCCAGAAAAATCAAACTGCATGGAACTCCAACAACCAAGGAATTAAAGAAAAAATCAACCAGAACCACCAGACCAGGAAGGCTAACAATATGGGCTGACTCAGGAAAACCTCAGCAAGGTGGCTGAGGGGCAAAGCTGACTACCAAGCTTGGCAGAGCTGCACGGGAGACACTGACTTAAGGGGAAAACTGTGACTGAGAGCTGACTGTGGCTAAGGCTGGGGTTGCCATGGTGAGGGATATTTTCAGTCCCACAGGACAGTCTATTGGAAAGTGTGCTAGAGACAAGCAAGGAAGCTGCATTATTCCCTGTCTGGCCCCTCCCCCACAGGCAGCACAGCAAAGAGGGTTGCCCTGCCTGGGTCAATGCCTAAGGCCCCACCCCCTATCAGGTACACCAAGACAAAGAAATTTAGCCCAGACTTCCGGCCAAGATGGAGGCATATGTGGACACACTGTGCCTCCTCTCACAACCAAAATTAAGGACAACAAAGATTTAGAAACAAGAAAAAAACAGAACTTATAGAAAACTGAGACTTCCGGGCAAGATGGAGGCATATGTGGACACACTGTGCCTCCTCTCACAACCAAAATTAAGGACAACAAATATTTACAAACAAGAAAACAATCAGAACTTATAGAAAATTGAACTGTACGGAAGTCCAACAACCATTCATCTAGACCGGTAAGGGGGCGGAGTCGCGGCAGGAGAAAGTGGAGGTGCGGACCCAGGAACCCAAGCAGCAGCAGCAGGCAGTTCCCAGGCGCACAGGAGGTGGCTGGTGTTCCCCAGGACCACAGGCAGCAGCTGGCGGACCCGGGGCACAGGGGGATAACTGTGCAGAACCAGTGAGGCCACACAGGGCGGCTGGTTGACCAGGTGGTCCCACATTCACGCGAGCAGGCGGTCCAGGCAGAGGGGAAGTGGCAGAAGGGACTGAATCCAGGAGAGAGCAGAGCAGGCACCATTGTTCCCTCTCAGACCACGCCCCCACATAAGCATCACAACCCAGCGACTGGGCTGCCCTGCACTGGGGAGCACCAGAGGCTCCACTCCTCACTATGTAACAGCACGCACACGTGCGCAGATAATCCAGGTGAAGGGGAACCGACAGAAAGGGCCAGAGTCCAGGAGAGAGCAGAGCAGGCGCCATTCTTCCCTCTCGGACCCCGCCCCCACCTATAGTGTCACAACCCGGCGACTGGGCTGCGCCGCCCTGAGGAACACCTAAGGCTCCATCCCTCACTACGTAATAGCCTCGACCAACCTAAACGAAAACAAAACAAACAAAAAAAACCCCACCAAAAATGGATCAAACTGGAAAACAAATAAAATCCCCAGAGCCAATTCCTCTAAGCAGTGAAGAGATAGCCAGCCTATCAGATGCACAGTTCAAAGCACTGGTCATCAAAATGCTCACAGAATTGGTTGATTTTACTCACAAATTAGATGAAAAAATACAGGCTACAATACATGAAATGAAGGAAGATGCATGGGGAACTGATAGAGATGGAAGGAAACTGGGACTCAAATCAATGAAGTGGACCAGAAGGAAGAAGGTAACAACCAAACAGAAAACGAGGAAGAAACAAGAATTCAAAATAATGAGGAGAGGCTTAGGAACCTCCAGGACATCGTTAAACGTCCCAACATCTGAAGTATAGGGGTCCCAGAAGGGAAAGAAGAAGAAGAGCAACAAGTGGAAAACTTATTTGAACAAATAATAAAGGAGAAATTCCCCAATCTGGCAAAGGAAATAGACTACCAGGAAGTCCAGGAAGCTCAGAGAGTCCCAAAGAAGTTGGACCCAAGGAGGAACATGCCAAGGCACATCATAATTACATTAGCCAAGATTCAAATGAAGGAGAGAACTCTAGAAGCAGCAAGGGATAAGGGGACAGTCACTTACAAAGGAGTTCCCATCAGACTGTCAGCTGATTTCTCAAAAGAGACCTTCCAGGCAAGAAGGGGCTGGAAAGAAATATTTGAAATCTTGAAAAGCAGGGACCTACATCCAAAATTGCTCTATCCAGCAAAGCTGTCATTTAGAATGGATGGACAGATAAAGTGCTTCTCAGATAAGGTCAAGTTGAAGGAGTTCATCATCACCAAGCCTTTATTATATGAAATGTTAAAGGGACTTATCTAAGAAAAAGAAGATAAAACTATGACAGTGAAAAGACAGCAAACTCACTACTATTAAGAACCACACCAAAAACAAAAGCAAACTAAGCAAACAGCTAGAACAGGAACAGAACCACAGAAATGGAGATCAAATGGAGGGTTAGCAACAGGGGCATGGGAGGAGGAGAGAGGGGGTAAAGGTACAGAGAATGAGTAGCATAGATAGTGCGTAGAAAATAGACAGGGGAAGGGTAAGAATAGTATGGGAAATGTAGAAGCTAAAGAACTTATGACACATGGACATGAACTAAAGGGGGGAATGTGGGTGGGAGAGGGTGTGTAGGGTGGAGGGGAATAATGGGGGAGAAATGGGACAACTGTAATAGCATAATCAATAAAATATATTTAAAAAATAAAAGAAAACTGAACTGTACTGTAGCCCAACAACATTCATCCAGACTGGTAAGAGGGGTGGAGTCATGGCAGGACAAAGTGGAGGTGCGGACGCGGGCACCCAGGCAGCAGCGGCTGGCAGATACCAGGCATGCAGGCCGCGGCTAGCAGACCTCGGGCATGAGGTGGCAATGGTTCGGACCCAGTGAGGCTGCACAAGGTGGCTGGCTGACCAGGTGGTCCCACATTCACGTGCAGATAATCCAGGTGAAGGGGAAGTGGCAGAAGGGACTGGAATGTAAAAGAGAGCAGAGCCAGCACCAATGTTCCCTCTTGGACCCCGCCCCCACACAAAATGTCACTACCCAGCAACTGGGCTGCCCTGCCCTGGGGAACACCTAAGGCTCCACCCCTCATTACATAACAGCCATGACCAGACCCCTGCCCCCCCCCCCGAAAAAAAATGACTCAAATGGGAGAACAAATCAAAGCCCCAGGGCCAATTCACCTAAGTGAAGAAAAGATAGCCAACCTATCAGATGCACAGTTCAAAGCCCTGGTAATCAGGATGCTCACAAAATTGGTTGATTTTGCTCACAAATTAGATGAAAAAATGCAGGCTACAATACGTGAAATGAAGGAAAATGCACAGGGAACCAATCGAGATGGAAGGAAAACTGGGACTCAAATAGATGGAGTGGATGAGAAGGAAGAAAGAAACAACCAAACAGAAAAGAAGGAAGAAACAAGAATTCAAAAAATGAGGAGAGGCTTAGGAACCTCCAGGACATCGTTAAACGTCCCAACATCTGAATTATAGGGGCCCCAGAAGGGGAAGAAGAAGAGCAACAAGTGGAAAACTTATTTGAACAAATAATAAAGGAGAAATTCCCCAATCTGGCAAAGGAAAAAGACTGCCAGGACGTCCAGGAAGCTCAGAGAGTCCCAAAGAAGTTGGACCCAAGGAGGAACACACCAAGGCACATCGTAATTACATTAGCCAAGATTCAAATGAAGGAGAGAATTCTAGAAGCAGCAAGGGATAAGGGGACAGTCACTTACAAAGGAGTTCCCATCAGACTGTCAGCTGATTTCTCAAAAGAGACCTTACAGGTAAGAAGGGGCTGGAAAGAAGTATTCCAAGTCATGAAAGACAAGGACCTACATCCAAGATTGCTCTATCCAGCAAAACTGTCATTTAGAATGGAAGGGCAGATAAAGTGCTTCTCAGATAAGGTCAAGTTAAAAGGAGTTCATCATCACCAAGCCCTTATTATATGAAATGTTAAAGGGACTTATCTAAGAAAGGAGAAGATAAAAAATATGACAGTAAAAAGACAGCAAACTCACAGATATTAAAAACCACACCTAAAACAAACAGAACCACAGAAATGGAGATCATATGGAGGGTTAGCAACAGGTGCGTGGGAGGAGGAGAGAGGGGGAAAAGGTACAGAGAATAAGTAGTATAGATGGTGGGTAGAAAAGGGGGAGGGCAAGAATAGTTTGGGAAATATAGAAGCTAAGGAACTTATGACACATGGACATGAACTAAAGGGGGGATGTGGGTTGGAGGGGTTGTGCAGGGTGGAGAGGAATGATGGGGGAGAAATCGGACAATTGTAATAGCATAATCAATAAACTATATTGAAAAAAAAAAAAGAAATATGGCCCAAATGTAAGAACACAGCAAAACCTCAGAACTAACTGATGAGGACATTGCCTACCTATCTGAGGGAGAATTTAAAATCCTGGTAATCAAAATGCTCACAGAACTGATTGAGCTTGGTCAAAAAGTGAAAGAACAAATGAAAGATACCCAAAATGAAATAAAACAAAATATTCATGGAATCAACAGTGACAAAAAGGAAACCAGGATTCAAAGCAACAATTTGGAACAAAAGGAAGAAATAAACAGCCAACTGGATCAGAACAACGAAACAAGAAGCAAAAAAACAATGAAGAGAGTCTGAGGATTCTCTGGGACAACCTGAAATGTTCCAATATCTGAATTATACAGGTGCCAGAAGAACAAGAGTAAGAAATTGAAAACTTACTTGAACAAATAATGAAGAAAAACATCCCCAATCTAGTGAAGGAAATAGAGTTCCAGGAAGTCCAGGAAGCCCAGAGTCCCAAAGTAGTTGGACCCAAAGAGGAATACACCAATGCACATCATCATTAAGTTACCCAAGATTAAAGACAAAGAGAAAATCCTAAAAGCAGGAAGAGATAAGGAGACAGTGATCTACATAGGAGTTCCCTTAAGGCTATCAGCTGATTTCTAAAAAAAAAAAAAAAGCCTCACAGGCAAGAAAGGGCTGGAAAGACGTATTTGAAGTCATGAACGATAAGGAACTACATCCAAGATTACTCTATCTAGCAATGCTTTGATTTAGAATGAAAAGGCAGATAAAGTGCTTCCCAGATACAGTCAAGTTAAAGGAGTTCATCATCACCAAACCCTTATTATACAAAATATTCAAAGGATTTATCTAAGAAAAAGAAAATAAAAAATATGAACAACAAATGGCAACAAACTCACAACTATCAACAAATGAACCTAAAAGAAAAGAAAAGCAATGAAAAGAAAAAGTAAGCAAACAACCAGAACAGAATCAGAAAAATGGACATCACACAGAAGTAGTTCAGTTGGGAGGGGGCAGGGAGGAATAGGTGGGAAAAGTTATAATGAAGAAGAAGTATAATTAGTAGGCATAAAATAGATGGGGAGAGATAAAAAAAGGGTATAGGAAACAGAGAGCTCAAAGAACTTATATGTATAACCCACGGACATGAACAAATGCAGGGAGAATGCTGGAGGGTTGGGGAGACAGAGTAGACTGGGGATAAAGCCGGGGGAAATTGGGAAAACTGTAACAGCGTGATCAATAAAAAAATACTTAAAAAAGAATACAAAATATCAATGACACCAAGAGCTGCTTGTTTGAAAAGTAAATAAACTTAATATCTTTGACCAGACTTATCAAAAAAAAAAAGGAAAGAGGATCCATATAAGTGAAATCAGAAATAAAAGATATGAAGTAGCAACACCACAGAAATACAAAGGCTTATAAGAAAATATTATAAATTATATGCCCAGAAATTGGGCAACCTGCAAGAAATGGATTAATTCCTAGAAACAAAATCTTCTAAGACTGAATTAGGAAGAAATAGAAAATCTGAACACGCTGATTACACCCAATGAAATTGAACCAGTATTTTTGAATTCTCTTTATATATTTTAGAGATCAAACCTTTCTCCAAAGTTTCATCGGCAAATATGTTTTCCTATGAGGTTGGTTCCCTTTCCATTTTGTTGATGTTTTCTTTATCCATGTAGAAGTTTTTAGTTGGATGTCATCCCATTTGTTTATTCTTTCCTTTATATCTCTTGTCCTAGAAGGCGTACTAATGAAAATATTGCAGGAAATTTGAAATTTTCCTGCCTATGTTTTCATCTAGGACTTTTATGGTGTCACAATTCATATTTAAGTCTTTTATCCATCTTGAATTTATTTTGGTGTATGGTAAAAGTTGCTGGTCAAGTTTCTTTTTTCTTTTTTTTTTCTTTTTTCCATGTAAATGTCCAGATCTCCCAACACCATTTATCAAAGAGGGTATTTTTACTCTATCTTCTGTTCCTGCCTTCTTAGTTGAATATTAATTGACCATACAGACTTGGGTTTATTTCTAGGCTCTCTATTCTGTTCCATTGACTTATGTGTCTGTTCTTATGCTAGTACCAGACTATTTTGATTACCATGGCCTTATAATATAGTTTGATGTCAGGTATTGTGATCCCTCCTATTTTTTTTCCTTCTTTCTCTAAATTGCTGCAGCCTTTTGGGGTTGTGTATGGTTCCATATACATTTTTGAAATATTTGTTCTATATCTGTGAAATATGACATTGTTATCTAGACAGGGATTGTGTTGAATCTATACAAAGAACTAAGATAACTTCACACCAGGAAGAAAAGCAACCCAATTTTTTAAAAAAGGCAAAGGACCTAAACAGACACATCTCCAAGGAGGACATACAAAAGGCCCAGAGACATGAAAAAATGCTCAACATCACTAGCTGTTAGATAGATGCAAATTAAAACTACAATGAAATACCACTTCACACTGATCACAATGGCCATCATTAATGAATCAACAAACAAGTCCTGATGAGTTTCTGGCGAAAAGAGAACCCTAGCACACTGTTGGTAGGAATGCAGGCTGGTACAGCCAATGTGGAAAACAGTATGCAATTTCCTCAAAACACTAAAGATTGAACTGCCTTTAAATCCAGCAATCCCACTGCTGGGACTATACCTATGATTCCTGAAACACCAATTCAAAAGAACCTATGCACCCCAATGTTCACAGCAGCACAATTTACAATAGCCAAGTGTTGGAAGCAACCTAGGTGCCCATCAGTAAATGAATGGATCAAAAAACTATAGTACATTTACACAACGGAATTCTATGCAGCAGAAAGAAAGAAGGAGCTCCTACCCTTCGCAACAGCATGGACAGAACTGGAGAGCATTATGCTACGCAACATAAGCCAAGCAGTGAAAAACAAATAGCATATGATCTCACCTGTAAGTGGAAACTTATCAATAAAACAAATAAATGAGCAAAATAGAAGCAGAGACTTGGAAATAAAGAACAAACTGACAGTGACCAGAGGGGTTGGAGGAGGGAGATAATGGGGAATGAATGATAAGAGGCAAACAAAGGAACTTGAATAAATGACTCATGGGCATGGACAATGGAGGGGATTGACTGTGGGAGTGGTGGAGACAGAGCAGGGGTGAGCAATGAGGGGAAAGGTGGAACAACTATACCTAAACAATAATAAATTTTTTAAAAAATTAAAAAACAGAAAAAAGTTTGAAAATACTCAACAAACAAAACTGTTAGACCAGGAGGCCTCATAAGTGAATTTTACCAAGCATCCAAAGAAGAACTAATACCTATCCTTCTCAAACAATTCTTAAAAATTCAAGAAGAGAGGACTTCCCAAATCATGTTATGAGGCCAACATTATCCTGATGTCAAAAACAGCTAAAAACAGTACCCTATAAAGAAAGCAAATTATATTCCAATATTCCTAATGAACATAGATGCAAATATATTCCACAAAATATGAACAAAGCAAATTCAGCAGTGCCTTAAAAAGATCATATACCGAGATCAAGTGGGATTCATTCTTAGGATGCAAAGTTGGTATGATATCCAGTCATTCATTAATATGACACACCACATAAACACAATGAAAGATAAAAATCATATAATCATATTAACAGAGATAAACAAAGAATTTGACAAAATTCAGCACCCATTTATAATAAAACTTCTCAGCAATGTGGGAATAAAGGAAATATACCTTGACATAATGAGGATATAAAACCCATGAACAACATCATAATTTTTTTAAAATATATTTTATTGATTATGCTATTACAGTTGTCCCATTTCTCCCCCATCATTCCCCTCCACCCCACCCACCCTCTCCCACCCACATTCCCCCCTTTAGTTCATGTCCATGGGTCATAAGTTTTCTAGCTTCTACATTTCCCAACTATTCTTGCCCTCCCCCTGTCTATTTTTTTCCCATTATCTATGCTACTCATTCTCTGTACCTTTTCCCCCTCTCTCCTCCTCCCACGCCCCTGTTGCTAACCCTCCATATGATCTCCATTTCTGTGTTTCTGTTCCTATTCTAGCTGTTTGCTTAGTTTGCTTTTGTTTTAGGTGTGGTTCTTGATAGCTATGAGTTTGTTGTCTTTTCATTGTCGTAGTTTTATCTTCTTTTTCTTAGATAAGTCCCTTTAACATTTCATATAATAGGGGCTTGGTGATGATGAACTCCTTGAACTTGACCTTATCTGAGAAGCACTTTATCTTCCCTTCCATTCTAAATGACAGCTTTGCTGGAGAGAGCAATTTTGGATGTAGGTCCCTGCTTTTCAAGATTTCAAATATTTCTTTCCAGCCCCTTCTTGCCTGGAAGGTCTCTTTTGAGAAATCAGCTGACAGTCTGATGGGAACTCCCTTGTAGGTGACTGTCCCCTTATCCCTTGCTGCTTCTAGAATTCTCTGCTTCATTTTAATCTTGGCTAATGTAATTACGATGTGCCTTGGTGTGTTCCTCCTTGGGTCCAACTTCTTTGGGACTCTCTGAGCTTCCTGGACGTCCTGGTAGTCTATTTCCTTTGCCAGATTGGAGAAGTTCTCCTTTATTATTTGTTCAAATAAGTTTTCCACTCGTTGCTGTTCTTCTTCCCCTTCTGGGACCCCTATAATTCGGATGTTGGGACATTTAAAGATGTCCCGGAGGTTCCTAAGCCTCTCCTCATTTTTTTGAATTCTTGTTTCTTCCTCGTCTTCTGTTTGGTTGTTAGTTTCTTCCTTCTGGTCCACTCCATTGATTTGAGTCCCAGTTTTCCTTCCATCTCTATCAGTTCCCCATGCATCTTCCTTCATTTCACGGATTGTAGCCTGCATTTTTTCATCTAGTTTGTGAGCAAAATCAACCAATTCTGTGAGCATTTTGATGACCAGTGCTTTGAACTGTGCATCTGACAGGTTGGCTATCTCTTCACTGCTTAGAGGAATTGGCTCTGGGGCTTTTATTTGTTTTCCGGTTTGAGCCATTTTTGGTGGGTTTTTTTTTGTTGTTGTTGTTTTGGTTTTAGTCTGGTCGTGGCTATTACGTAGTGAGGGGGTGGAGCCTTAGGTGTTCCTCAGGGCGGGGCAGCCCAGTCACTGGGTTGTGACGCTATAGGTGGGGGCGAGGTCTGAGAAGGAGCAATGGCGCCTGCTCCGCTCTCTCCTGGACTCTGGCCCTTTCCGCTGCTTCCCCTTCACCTGGATTATCTGCGCACGCACGCGTGCCGTTACGTAGTGAAGAGTGGAGCCTCTGGCGCTCCCCAGTGCGGGGCAGCCCAGTCGCTGGGTTGTGACGCTATATGTGGGGGTGGGGCCTGAGAGGGAGCAATGGCGCCTGCTCCACTCTCTCCTGGATTCAGTCCCCTCTGCCACTTCCCCTCCGCCTGGACTGTCTGCGCGCTCGAATGTGAGACCACCTGGTCAGTCAGCCAACCGCCTTGTGCAGCCTCACTGGTTCTGCACAGTTGCCCCCCAGTGCCCGGGGTCCGCCAGCTGCTCCCTGTAGTCCCAGGGACCGCCAGCCACCGCCTGTGCACCTGGGAACTGCCAGCCGCTGCTGCTTGCGTTCCTGGGTCCACACCTCCACTTTCTCCTGCCGCGACTCCGCCCCTCTTACCGGTCTGGATGAATGGTTGTTGGACTTCCGTACAGTTCAGTTTTCTATAAGTTCTGGTTATTTTCTTGTTTCTAAATATTTGTTGTCCTTAATTTTGGTTGTGAGAGGAGGCACAGTGTGTCCGCCTACGCCTCCATCTTGGCCGGAAGTCCAACAACATCATAATTTTTTTAAAAAGTGTTGTGTTAAAGATAAAGAGCAAGACAGGGACATCCAATTTCACCACTCTTAATCAACATAGTACTAGAATTCCTAGCCACAGCAATCAGAAATGAAGAAACAAAAGGCATCCAAATTAGAAAGGAAAATGGAAAGCTGTCTCTATTTTCAGAGGACATTATATAGAACCCTAAAGATTCCAGCAAAATTCTACTAGAACTTATAAATGAATTCTGCAGTAGTTGGATACAAAATTAATTTTCAGAAATAGGTTGCACTTCTGTACACCAATAAAAAAACTATCAAAAATGGTAACTAAGTAAACAATCTTTTTGCAATTGCATCAGAAATACGAAAAAATATATATCTAAGAATAAATTTAACCAAGAAAGTAAAGACCTATACTAGGAAAAATATAAGACACTGAAGAAAAAAACCTGAAGAAGATAAGTAAGTGGAAGTATGCACTGTACTCATGTTTAGGAATAATTAACACCATTAATATGTCCATAATACCCCAAGAAATCTATAGATTCAACAAAATTTCTATCATAATACTAAAGATATTTTTCATAGAATCAGAACAAAAACTTCCAAAATTCATATTAAACCACAAAGGACTACAAATAGACACAACAATTCTGATAAAGAAGATCAAATAGGAGGTGTCGCATTACCTAGAATCAAACTCTATAAGGCTATAGTGATTGAATGCATTGTACTGGCATAAAACCAGACAAATAAATTATTGGAACAGAATAGAGAACCCAGAAATAAACCCATGATTATACGGTGAATTAATATTTGACAAAGGAAAAAATACAATGAGGTAAAGACAGTCTATTCAATAAATTGTGTTGGGAAAATTGGACAGATAAGATACATGCAAAAATATGAAATAACCAATTTCTTATACCACATTAAAGAATGAGCTTAAAATGGATTAAGGCTTAAATATAGCGCTCAAACAAATAAAATTCCTAGAAGAAATATAGGCAGTAAACCGATATTTCTCTAAACGACATTTTTAAAATATATCTCTTCAGGTAAGAGAAACAACAGAAAAATAAACAAATGCAACTTCATTAAGCTGAAATGATTTTTACTATCAACAACAATAACAACAGACAACCTTCTAAATAGGGGAAGATATTCTACAATAATATATCGATGAAGGGTAAATATCAAAAATTTATAAAGTTCTCATAAAACTCAACATCAAAAAAACAAACAATCCAATTGAAAATGAGCAGAGGGGGACTGAAGATGGCAGCCATGTAGATGGGAGCAGAACCCACTTGCCCATGCACCCAACTGGGATACCTAGCTGATCTTCTGAACAGAGTGAACAGCCAATGGAATTCCAGCTTTTATGAAGTTTGGAAGCCAGAATTGTAGAGGATCTTGAAACACAGATGGTAAGGAGGTTGCATTGGGACAGTAAGGTCCCTGGGACCTGCAGGGAGACCAAGACTGCTGTGGTCCCTGTCCTGGCACCTGGTGCCAGGGTCTGCAGCTGCCACAGGAGCTTTGGAGAAGAGCAGGATCGGCAAGAGAAACTCCGCAGCTCCCTCCCCTACCAGAGCAGGGAAGGCAGCCCCACACCAGGAGAGACCTCGATGCTTGAAGTCTCTGGGGGAATAAAGACACAGTAGGAGATGCACAGAGGTAGCATTGCCCTACTGGGACTGCGGTCAACAGCTAGGACATTACCAGATGATTCAGGGAGCCAACTAACACCTAGAGAAGGGACAGAGTTGGGCTGTGTGAAAACCTGTTAAGAAAGTACCTGTTAAGAGTGGTAGGTGCAAACAAAAGGAATTTACTCAAAAGAAAAGTCTCTCAACCACTTTTTAAGTAACTCTCTGGTGGCTCAGCCAGCAAAGAGGGAGGAGAAGGGGCATGATTTGCAACAAATAAGGGCACCTCACAGACTGATCAAAGTGGGACAGCAGGGGCTCAGAGGGGTAGCAATCTCCAGAAAGACTTAACAGGAGAACTAAACTTCCCTAAAGGGACTTTGGGAGTGTGCAGCACCCAGGCCAGCAAAGAGAGAAGAGGTGGAGTGTGAGTTGCTCTTAATCAGAGCATCTCACGGGTGGAACAACTTGAAGTATTTAAGGCACCGGCCTGGTGCAGATGGACTGTGGGGGCCCAGTAGTGCTCTGAAGACCTGGGCTGGAGGCTGGGCACCTATGAACATTGTAGCCCAGACCTAGCCCCAATCCTCACAAAATCACAGGAAAAGAAAAAGTTGAAGCCCAGCACCTCCCCCGTTTTTAGATTGTTTAAATCAATTGTAATTGTTAGGACTGTGAAACTTACTATCTGCTATTTTCGAATGCAATCACAAGAAAACAATTTCCACATGCATCATAAAGCACAAATAAGGATTAAAACAAGGAGGCACCCAAGGGCTGCCATAACCCAAACTTGTAAATTCAGTCCAATGAAAAATGTTGCAAATGCAAGGGAACAATAAGAGTAACAGGTCTGGTTACACTTCAGTTCTTGGGAGAATTAGCACAGACTTCAGGAAGTTACTTTAAAGATATGCAGCAAGGGCTTGCTGCCTGAACTCAGGGTGAGAGAATTTAGCAAGAGCAATTCACAAAGCATTACTAGAATCAGTAAACCACCAGTGGTATTCAAAGTCCCGCAGCTGTTGATGTAATTCCAACTGCAATTTATTAATTTGTCCCTTTAAGAAAAAGTCCCTCTTAGGTGATGTTGAATATCGAACCAGGAATGCTGGCTGGAATTCCACTGGAGTGTGATGACACATAGCTTGGAGAAGTCTGGATCAGGAGGGTCCAATGGGTGGAGGTGGGTCAAGGCCAGGGAAGCCTTTTCTGTGATATGGCTTCATCTTCTTCACCGGCATCTTTCTGCAGAGTAAATACAGACATGCCCTCTTCCCCGAATTAATAGTTCCACCGGGCCTTTCCATTTTTCTTCTCCTAAAGGGTCTTTATATAAGACCCAAAGGGTGTGGGAAAGCAGGCCTGTATTGCACAAGGTGCTTACTATGGGTGACTACAGATCATCATTAAAATTCAAAAAATTTTTATGTATATATTGCTAGCATGTTTAAATTCCTGGGGGGTGTTTCCTGACTCCACCCTTTTTAATAATGTTTTAAAGGTCTGATGAGCTCTTTCATCAATTGCTTGGCCGGTAGGATTATAGGGGATACCTGTTTTATGTCCAATTCCCCATTTTTCTAAGAAAACCTGGGTAGCTTGCACAATATATCCTGGGCTGTTATCAGTTTTACTTTGCTGAGGCCATCCTAAATGATTAAAGGCCTCAAGTCAATGAGCTCTAATATTCTTCGCTGACTCCCAGAGAGGGGAGTGGAATGTAGAGCACCTGAGTAAGTTCCTGCTTGGAAAGACAGGCCTCCTGCTGTTCCTGCAAGCTGCAATGAATTAATTATCCTAGGTCTAGAATTTGGAGTGTTTCAAGGACTTAGATGCTTATTATTCCTTTTAATTCCTTTCCACTTACACTTCCTCTCTACAACTATTCACTTTAATGTACTTTCTTTCCATGCCACACATGAATGTGGTATCTATCTTTTACCTTTATTCCTTCTTACTTTTCTCCTACACAATCCTATACTTTCCTTTCCTTCACTTTCTTAATTCCTTCCTAACTGACCATCTGCGGCTTACTTGAACTTTCTGCAAGATACATAATCCATATAACATAAGCATAACAAAGCCCAATCATATTGCCAAATGTTTCACCTAAGGAGCATATTATGAAATGAAGAGGTAGATAGTGAGTAACACCTCTTTATCAAATTATTTGAAGTTGCAGTCCTCTAGGGTTAATCCCAAGAATAGGAGGCGCCTTTGAAAGCGCTTGACAATCTGGACATTCTCTGATAATTTGCTTTGCCTGGGCCCTAGAATATTAAATTCTTTACATAGAGCCTGACTATTTTGGTGAAAAAACTGGATTTGTCCAACTATTCCGTTTGGATCAAAACATTTAAAAGTCCATACGCATGGTATTGCTTCTGATCTTTAGAAAGCCCGTTGCCCATGGCTCTTAGAAAAATTCCTCAACAAACAGAGCAGTCCCCTTTTTTTAAAAATCCTTCCTGTGGCAAAATGCAGCACTTAGAAAGCCAGATTCAGCGTTCTTGCCCATGCTCAGGAAGCCAGAGCCAGAGCCGGAGGCACTCCATGGAGAGTGGACCCCAGCCCGCAGTCCCTGCTGCTGCTGCTGCGGAGGTGCCTCCCCGTCTCACCGGAGACTCGGCTGGCACTGCGCCCACCAGCGGAAGCTGCTAGTTACACCCAATGCTCGGCACTCTCCACAGTGTGTGCTACCGCTCAGCCCAGCAAAGAGACCCACTCGGTGGTAGACGTTGGGGCATCCCGAGCGTCACCACGGGGGCACACATCCCTGTGGCACGGTGCAAGCCAGCCCCAAGGAGAGAGAGGCGTGAAACCCCACACCACCCCAGGCCATGCGCGAGGCTAACTGCAGCTGGAGTGAACTGTGAGGGAAGGGCCTAGCTAGTGTGCATCGTTCGTTCCCTTCCATAGCTCCAAAATGTAAAGATCCCTTACGTGGGAGACAGCAGCCCCATAACTGCTGAACCTAAAACATTGCTCTGGGTCTAAAAAGAGCTCGTTCCTTAATGAACAAAAGAATTTTTTCTAAAATTCCTCCCACCGCGATGCGGCCCTTACAAAACCAGTTTCAATGCCCCTCCCCCGGCCCTCCACTGGGGCTCTCTCAGCCTGCTGGTGCCAGGGAGGGGGATGGAACAATGAATTCAGGGCGGCCCTGCTTCTCGCCCAAACAAAAGAATTTTTTCTAAACTTCCTTAGTGCAGGGAGGAAAAATGAGAAGATCACTCAAGAAGTGGCAACAGAACTTTTCCTCTTATCTGTAACACGCCTGGGAGCCTTACTGAAAGGTGCCCCTGGTCCCTATGGGGATGAAGCGCTGATTTCCATTCCACTTAGATGTGCTGTGCGGTGACGACGGCTAGGCTGGTAGCCTCTGATCAAGCAGGTTTCAGGTCCCTGTTTGGGCACCAGATGCGGGGGACCCCTGTCCGGGGTGCCAGATGTGGGGGGGCTCTGCCCGCAGAGCCCCATCCCTCCATCACGGATGAAAATAAAACTACCAAGACATGATCTGCTTGGGGAGGAAAGGTGGTCAAACTCTCAGAAGAGGATGACCCAGAGAGCCTTCCTCACTGGGCTTTTATTGGATTCAAATACACAGGAACACAGGTTTAACATTTCAAAGAAATCTGAGGGCTTAATATGAGTCAGTGTCTGTCAGGAAAGGGGGTTGCAAAACTTTGGGAAACATACCCATTTCCTCCTGGGACTCTTATCATTTAAATGAGAGCACTCTTAGCAAAGCAGGTTTCACAGGACTTTACGAATTCTTTCTTATGTCCGATCACCCAGGGAACTGTTCTGGCCGGCACAGGGCTGCACCACTCGCTGTCATAGTCTCAGGCTTTAAGTTGATTAAGCTCAGGAAGCAGAAGACATCTCCCAGATGGAAATGGGGACTCAGGCTATGTCAGAATAGCCGGAGGGCGAGTGTCCATCACTCCCTCTTTGCTGCAGCCCCCTGAGTCCTTCCATAAGGGCCTCCCAAGTGGTCGTGTCTGGCTTAGGTTGCCCCTCTCATGAGGAGTCTTACCCGTCATTGACTACCGACCAAGCGTTGGGGCCAGAGATGGATGAGGCAGAAGCAGCACTCCTGCCAGGGAGATAAGCTTTGTCTCCTTAGTGGCTCAGGTCCTCTTGACAGACCAGATCCAGATGAAGTGGGTCCCTAGGCTCTTACACAGCCCACCATGGGGTGAGGGTTACAACTCCTGAAACCACGCTGAATGGTCAGCAACATGCACCTATCTGCCTACAGCATCCAGGAGGACCAGAAGAATTCTCTTAGCTGGTTTAAAGTCAGCAGGAGGATTTCATTTCTTTTCTTTTCCCAAGTGTGAAACAATAAGACCTGGAGCTATGAAGGGACCAGAGACAGATCCACAGAGGGATTACAAGGCTAACATCAATAAATGAGAAACTGAGACAAGTTGCACTTTGCTATGCTATAGAATTTGCATTTTTTGTCATTATTATTTTTTCAATATTTTTATTTTTTATTTCTCTTTTTCTATTTCTAGTTTTCTTAATTTTGTTCAATTGCATTGTTTGATTGGTTTTCCTTGTTCTCTCTTCATACTGCATTTTAATTTTTCTTCTTTCACTTCACTTGTATTATTATTATTTTTTCACTTCACTTGCATTATAAGAACACACTACTCATGGTATTTTACTCTCTATTATTTTTATTCAGATCATATATTTCTTGTTATATTATGGTTGTTCCGGTATTATTGTAAGTAATTGTTGTTTCATATTATAGTAAATACTACATAGCACCTCTGCCTGGTCTTGGCCCATTTCACTATCTTCCTGAGCTTTATTACTGTGGTGGTTAACTCTATTCTCTCACATACTATACCTAGTTTCTTTCCTTTACTCTCACTATATCTCACCATCTAACTTCACACAAGCACTCAGTTTTCTGGATTTAACTCACATTCCTTCTCTCCTCTAATAAGAGTCTTATCTCTTTCTCAACTTTTATAAAAAGTGGCTAGTTGGGTGAAATATCACAGTTATCACTGTACTTCTCCAAGTGATCTCTTATCTGTTCTCTACCTGTTGCTATTTAAAACCCCATAGAACACTCTCCTCCTGTTTTAATCCATATTACCTTCATCCTGTCACTGATCACATACAACATAAGATGGGAGATGTGAACACTAGTAAACCTGCTGAAGGGAAGATACCACCAACAAAGGAGCCACCAACAGGTAAAACCCAGATACAACAAGAGAGCTCACACAAACAAAGGGTAACCCTAGAACATCAAGACAAGGAGATCAAAGAGACCATACCACTGAATGCCAAAGAACTTCTACCATAAAAGTTCACCCTACGAAGACAGCTACCAAAGCAGAGAATCAGAAAGCATAGAAACAACAACAACAAAAGAGTCACCTAAAATGGGGAGACAAAGAAAGAACCTGCAATCAGAAGGAATGGAAACTCCCCACTAAAAGAGTTAAATGAAATGGAGGCAAGCAAACCATCAGATATGGAATTCAAAAGAATAGTTATAAGAATGCTCAAGGAACACACAGACAACTACAAGGAACTATAACAGTATGAAAAAGGAAATAGAAACTATAAACAAAAACCAGGAAGAAATGAAGAATACACTTTCTAAAATAAAAAAAAAAACATTAGAAGGAATTACAAAGAGGCTGGATGAAGAAGAGGACTGAATTAGTGAGCAGGAGACAAGGTAGAAAGAAACACCCAGATAGAGCAGCAGCACAAAAAATACTAAAAAATCATGAAGATAACTTAAAGGAACTCCAAGACAACATGAAATACTACAACATTCAAATCATAGGAATACCAAAAGAAGAAAAAGAAAAAGAACAAAGGATAGAAACCATGTTTGAAAAAATAATGACAAAGAACTTCCCTAACCTGGAAAAGACATGCAACTTCAGGAAGCACAGAGGGTCCCAACAAGATAAACCCAAAGAGGCCTACTCCAAGATACATCATAATTAAAATGCCAAGTTATACAGACAAGGAGAGAATCTTAAGAGCAGCAAGGGAGAAACCAGAAGTAACATACAAGGGAGCTCTGATAAGGTCAGGAAGTGATTTCTCAACACACAAACTTCAGGCCAGGGGAGAATGGCAAAAAATATCCCAAGTAATGAAAAGCAAAGGCCTGCAACCAACAGTACTCCACCCAGCGAGGCTCTCAATTAAAATGGAAGGTGAAATAAGGAGTTTCACAAACAAAAGAAGGCTGGAAGAATCCACCTTCATAAAACCAGCACTGCAAGATATGCTAAAGGGATTGCTATAAGAAAAGGAAAAAAAAAAAGAGTGAGAGAGAAAGCAACACAAATACAAAGAAGGAAAAATGAATAAGTACCTACCAATAATAACCTTAAATGTTAATGTATTAAATGCTCCAAGCAAAAGATGTAGGGTAGCTGAATGGAGAAGAAAACATAACCCACACATATGCTGCCTAAAGGACACCCACCTCAGAAATAAAAAAAAGACCTATAGAGGCCAAATACAGCAATATATTAAAAAGATCATACACCATGATCAAGTGGGACTCATCCCAGGAATGCAAGGATGGTACAATATTTCCAAATCAATAAACATAACACATCACATAAACAAAAGCAAAGACAAAAATCACATGATCATATCAATAGATGTGGAAAAAGCATTCGATAAGGTACAGCAACCATTTATGATAAAAACATTCAGCAAAGTGGGACTAGATGGAGCATTCCTCAACATAATAAAGGTCATATACAAAAAACATATAGCCAACATCAAACTCAATGGGCAAAAACTAAAAGCTTTTCCACCAAGATCAGGAATAAGACAAGAAAGTTGCTTTCACTACTTCTATGTGGGAAGTCATTGCCACTGCAATCAGTCAAGAAAGAGAAATAAAAGCCAACCTAATTGGAAAGGAGGAATTAATTCTCACTGTTTGCAGATGATATGATAGCATACATAGAAAAGGCCATCTATCCACCAAAAAACTACTCAACCTAATAATGTAATTTGGCAAAACAACAGTGTTCAAAGTCAACATTCAGAAATCAAAGAAATTTTTATACACCAACAATGAAATATCACAATCAGAAATCGGGGGGGAAATCCCATTTGTTGTAGCAACAAGAAAAAGTAAAGTATCTGGGAATAAATCTTACCAAGGAGGTAAAAGACCTATACTCAAAAATGACACAACACTAAAGAAAGACATTGAGGAAGACAAATAAATAGAAGCAAATACCGTATTCATGGATTGGAAGAATCAACATTATCAAAATGTCCATACTTCTCAAAGCAATTTACAGATTCAAAGCAATCCCTATTAAAATACCAATGACATATTTCACAGATAGAGAACAAACATTTTAAAAATTTATATGGAACTGTAAATGACCCTGAATAGCTGCAGCAATTTTGAGAAAGAAGAAAAAAATAGGAGGGATCACAATACCTGAACTTCAAACTGTGTTACAAGGCCACTGTTGTCAAAACAGCCTGGTAGTGGCACAAGAACACACACATAGACCAACGGAACAGAATAAAGAGCCCAGACAGAAATAAAGCCAAATATCTTTCATCTATTAATATTCAACAAAAGGGTCAGATGCATAAAATGGAGTAAAAATAACCTCTTCAACAAATGGTGTTGGGAGAGCTGGACAGCTACATGCAAGAAAATGAAAATCGATCCCAACTTACACCATACACAAAAAGAAATTCAATATGGATAAAAGATTAAAATATAAGTCATGACACCATAAAAGTCCTAGAGGAGAACATATGCAGGAAAATCTCAGATATTCCACACAACATCTTCACTGATATGTCCCCTAGATCAAGGGACATCAAGGAAAGAATAAACACATAGGATCTCAACAAAATAAAAAGTTTTTGCATGGCTAAAGAAAACAACATTAAAATGAAAAGAGAACCAACTGTACGTGAAAGTACATTTGCCAATAATACCTCAGACAGGGATTTGATCTCCAAAATATATAAAGAACTCACGTGACTCTACTCCAAAAGACAAACAACCCAATTAAAAAATGGGCAAAGCATTTGAACAGGTATTTTTCCAAGGAGGACATACAGAGGGCCCAGAGACATATGAAAAGATGCTCAGCATTACTAATCAGCAGAGAGGCACAAATTAAAACCACAATGAGATACCACTTCACACTGGTCAGAACAGACATCATAAACAAATCAACAAACAAGAAGGGTTGGAGAGGTTGTGGAAAAAAGGGAACCCTAGTGCACTGTTGGTGGGAATGCACACTGGTGTAGCCACTATGGAAAACAATATGAAATTTCCTCAAAGAACTAAAAATGGAACTGCCTTTTGACCCAGCAATACCACTGTTGGGGTTATGCCCTAAGGATCTTAAAACACTAATTCAAAAGAATCTATGCACCCCAATGTTCTTAGCAGCACAATTTACAATAGCCAAGTGCTAGTAGCAACATAAGTGCCTATCAGTAAATTAGTAGATAAAAAAACTGTGGTACATTTGCACAAAGAAATGCTACATAGCAGAAAAAGAAGGAGCTCCTACCCTTTGCATGGATGAAACTCAAAAGCATTACGCTAAGTGATATTAGCCAGGCAGTGAAAGAGAAATATCATATGATCTCACCTATAAATGGAACCTAATCAACAAAACAAACAAACAAGGAAAATGCAACCAGAGACTTGGAAATAAAGAACAAACTGACAATAACCAGAGGAGAGGGCAGAGGGATAGTAGGGGATAAGAAGGAAAGTGCCATCAAGAAACTTGTATAAAGGACACATGGACAAAGTCCAAGGGGGTTCAAGGTTAGGATATGGGGATGGATGTGGTGTGGTGGGCATGGTGGGATGACAATGGAGACAACTGTACTTGAACAGCAATAAAAAACAAACAAATTTTAAAAAAGAAGAAAATGAGCAGAGGACCTGAATAGACTCTTCTCAAAAGAAGACATACTCATGGCCAATAGATATACCATAAGATGCTCAACAGTACTAATAATCAGAAAGTCGGAAAGATGCAAATTAAAACAACTATGAGATATCACCTCACGCATATCAGAGTGGCTATCATTAATCCACATACAAGTGTTGGTGAGGATGCTGGGAAATGTAATCCTTCAAGCACTATTGGTAGGAATGGAGATTGGTACAGCTGCTATGCAAAACTGTATGGAGGTCTCTCAAAAAATTAAAAATAATCATCACCAAACTCTTATTATATGAAATGTTAAAGGGACTTATCTAAGAAAAAGAAGATCAAAAATATGATAGTGAAAAGACAGCAAACTCACAGCTATTAAGAACCACACCTAAAACAAAAGCAAACTAAGCCAACAGCTAGAACAGGAACAGAACCACAGAAATGGAGATCATATGGAGGGTTAGCAACAGGGGTGTGGGAGGAGGAGGTGGGGGAAGGTACAGAGAATGAGTAGCATAGATAGTGGGTAGAAAATAGACAGGGGCAGGGGAAGAATAGTATGGGAAATGTAGAAGCTAAAGAACTTATGACACAAGGACATGAACTAAAGGGGGGAATGTGGGTGGGAGAGGATGTGCAGGGTGGGGGGAATGGTGGGGGAGAAACGGGACAACTGTAATAGCATAATCAATAAAATATATTTAAAAAAAGAAAAAAAATTAAAAATAGAACTGTCTTGTGACCCAGTGATTCCACTTTTGGAGATTTCTCTGAAGAAATCCAAAGCACTAATTTGAGAGATTATACACACCCCTATTCATTGCAACATAACTTTCAATAGTCAAGATATGAAACAACCCAAGTATCCATGAACAGATGAATGCATTAAAAAGTGGTATATATAAAAAATGGAATATTACTCCATTTGAGTATATATATATATATATAATGGAATATATATATATAACAAGAAAACAAGAAACAACCAGAACTGATAGAAAACTGAACTGTACGGAAGTCCAACAACCATTCATCCAGATCCGTAAGAGGGGCGGAGTCGCAGCAGGAAAAAGTTGAGGTGCGGACCCGGGCATGCAAGCAGCAGCGGCTGGCAGTTCCCAGGCATGCAGGAGGTGGCTAGCAGACCGTGGGCACAGGGTAGCAATGGTGCAGACCCAGTGAGCCCGAGCAAGATGGCTGGCTGAACAGGTGGTCCCACATTCGTGCACAGATAATCCAGGCAAAGGGGAAGCGGAGAAAGGGACTGGAATCCAAGAGATAGCAGAGCAAATGCCATTATTCCATCTCAGACCCCGCCCCCACATACAGCGTCACAACTCAGCAACTGAGCTGCCTCGCACTGGGGAACACCTAAGGCTCCACCCCTCACTACATAACAGCCATGACCAGACCTAAATAAATAAATAACCCACCAAAAATGGCTCAAACTGGAGAAAAAATGAAATCCCCAGAGCCAATTCCTCTAAGCAACAAAGAGATAGCCACCCTATCAGTTGCACAGTTCAAAGCCCTGGTGATCAGGATACTCACAGAATTGGTTGATTTTGCTCACAAATTAGATGAAAAAATGCAGGCTACAATACATGAAATGAAGGAAAACGCATGGGGAAACAATAGAGATGCAAGGAAAACTGGGACTCAAATCAATGGAGTGGACCAGAAGGAAGAAAGAAACAAACAGAAAACAAGGAAGAAACAAGAATTCAAAAAAATGAGGAGAGGCTTAGGAACCTCCAGGACATCTTTAAACATCCCAACATCCAAATTATAGGGGTACCAGAAGGGGAAGAAGAAGAGCGGCAAGTGGAAAAGTTATTTGAACAAATAATAAAGGAGAACTTCCCCAATCTGGCAAAGGAAAAAGACTACCAGGAAGTCCAGGAAGCTCAGAGAGTCCCAAAGAAGTTGGACCCAAGGAGGAGCACACCAAGGCACATCATAATTACATTAACCAAGATTCAAATGAAGGAGAGAACTCTAGAAGTAGCAAGGGATAAGGGGACAGTCACTTACAAAGGAGTTCCCATCAGACTGTCAGCTGATTTCTCAAAAGAGACCTTACAGGTAAGAAGGGGCTGGAAAGTATTCCAAGTCATGATAGACAAGGACCTACATCCAAGATTGCTCTATCCAGCAAAGCTGTCATTTAGAATGGAAGGGCAGATAAAGTGCTTCTCAGATAAGGTCAAGTTAAAAGGAGTTCATCATCACCAAGCCCTTATTATATGAAATGTTAAAGGGACTTATCTAAGAAAGGAGAAGATAAAAAATATGACAGTAAAAAGACAGCAAACTCACAGATATTAACAGGCACACCTAAAACAAAAGCTAACTAAGCCAACAACTACAATGGGAACAGAACCACAGAAATGGAGATCACATGGAGGGTTAGCAACAGGGGAGTGGGAGGAGGAGAGAGGGGGAAAAGGTACAGAGAATGAGTAGCATAGACAGTAGGTAGAAAATAGACGGGGAGGGCAAGAATAGTGTGGGAAATGTAGAAACTAAAGAACTTATGACACATGGACATGAACTAAAGGGGGGAAATGTGGGTGGGAGGGGGTGTGCAGGGTGGAGGGGAATGATGGGGGAGAAATGGGACAACTGTAATAGCATAATCAATAAAATATATTAAAAAATATACCACAGTTTTTTGATCCATTCATTTACTGATGGGCATCTAGGTTGCTTCCAATACTCGGCTATTGTAAATTGTGCTGCTATAAACATAGGGGTGCTTTTGGATTGGTGTTTCAGGGTTCTTAGGATATAGTCCTAGCAGTGGAATTGCTGGGTCAAAAGGTATATCCAACCTAGATGCCCATCAGTAAATGAATGGATCAAAAAACTGTGGTACATTTACACAATGGAATTCTATGCAGCAGAAAGAAAGAAGGAGCTCATACCCTTTGCAACTGCATGGATGGAACTTGAGAGCATCATGTTAAGCGAAGTAAGCCAGGCAGTGAAAGACAAATACCATATGATCTCACCTTTAACAGGAAGCTAATCAACAAAACAAACAAACAAGCATAATATAACCAAAGACACAGAAATTGAGAAAAGGCTGAAAGTCACCAGAGGGGAGAGGGGAGGGAATTTCAGGGGAAAAGGGGAAGGAACAAGTATAAAGGACACATGGACAAAAACTATGGGGGGGTGGAAATGGGAGGGAGAAGGGGAGGGCTAGGGTGGTGGGTTTGGGTGAGAATAAAAGACAGAAAACTGTACAAGATCAACAATTAAAAATACATCTTTCCATGTCAAAAAAAATTAAAATTAAATCTATACTGAGAATTCAACCACTATGAGCAAGTAATTATGATTAATCATACCAAATAAAGTTTTTATAAGACTACTTTAAAAAAATATTAAAAAATAGAAAAATAATAAATAAATAAATAAAACTTTGGATGAGAAGATGGTGGTGTTGTAGGTGGGAGCTCAGCCCACTTGCTTATACATCCAACAGGGTCACTTAGTCAGTCTTCCAAAAAAACAAAATAAACAGCCAACAGAATCTCAGCTGACACAAAGTTTGGAAGTCAAAGTGAGCAGAGGACACCTAAAAACATACAGTAAGGGGGTTTTCTAGACCGACAGGGAAGGTCTCCAGGCCTGGCACCAGAAACTGTGGCTGCCACGGGTACACTGGAGGTGAGCTATGTCAGTGATAGCAGCCTAATGGCTCCCTCCTTTCCCAGGGCAGGGAGGTCCCAGACCCAAGCCAGGACAGAATTGAATGCATAAAGTCACTGAGGGTAAAAAGACAGGAAGCAACACAGAGCCAGTGGCATACCCAGGCTGGGGCAGCACTCACTGGCCAGGACAGTGCCTGAGAATTTGGGGGAACCTGGTGACACCTGTAGCTGGGAGAAGATGTGGACTGTGACTGGCCATGAACCAGAGAGACTTTGAACTTGCCAGAGAGTTGGACTATGTGAAAAGCCGGGTGGTGGCAGAGCAGCAGCAGCACCCAAAGAAACATGTTTCAAAGGGGAACTGAAGCACACCACACAGAGACATCATGGCACAATGGCCAGGCCAACAAAGAAGGAAGGGTGTAGGGAAAGTGGAGGCAGTCTGGTTTAGGAGACCATTCTGCATGGTGCAGGCCCAGCTCCCACTCAGAGATGCATAGGACCCATACCCAAGGATAGGTTCTCCCATGGGTAATCAGGCCTGCAATGTACCCAGGCCGCTAAGAGACTTCCTTTTGCTAAAACTCCCTTACCCTGAATTGAGACAGCAAGCGCTTATTGTAACTTCCTAAAATCTGTACTAAACCTTTCTAGGATGAATGTAACTGGTTCAACCACTTTGCCCTTTTCGTTTGCAAATATCCTTCTTCTGTGATATGATTAGCGGCAATCAGCTCCTTTGTTTTCTGTAAAAGTTAACTACCTAAAGTGAACCTGTGCATAGTAAAGGAGGACCATCAGGTACTGTGCCGAGAAACCCAATAAAGGACAGTCGGGGCAAGGGCCAGGGCTTTTTCTCCCCTTGAGAGAAAAGCCATGCTTGCCCTTTTCCTCCACAGGACCATGAGCCCGGGTCCACATCAGTCTGGCCTACTCGCTGAGCCATCTGGGTAACTAAGGGTAACTAAGGAGGGGAACAGGTATCCCATAGCCTTGGAGGGCCTTGATAACCAGTGTTCTCTTAGCCTTGAAACTGGGTCTGACGAACTGTTCCCATAACATAAAGTGAGCTTACATGTGCAGAACTATGTTATGTTATGTAAGATTTTTGTAGTTATCCAGCTTTGTTCCCTTCTAGTACTTCAACAGGTGGGGGCTTCCCACTAGTTAGGCATGCAGCTTGTGGCATGCGTGGCTTGCCCACTTGTGAATAAAAGCATGTCAAGCATCCCCACAATTCTGCACATCTTCTTCTGTCTACCAGAGGCAAGAGTGGATCTGCCCAGTCTTCAATCAGTTGCGACACAATTGGCGTAGTTTGAGGCAGGGTCACCACAGCATGGAAATGGGGGAGACCCCGGGATCTTCCAAGGGAAGTCTCAATGGCTGGACTGACCCTCCAAGGGAGAGGCTCAATGTCGGGGCACCCCCCAACACCATGAAGAAAGTCTTGTGGGAGGTTGGGAGAACCTGGAGCAGCCCAAGCACCCATGCGGCCACTGGGGCCATGGGCTGGGTCTTTCTTTCAGCTTTGCAAGCTGAGACAGAGACTGCGACTGCATTCCAAGATGCAGAGAAGCTATGCAAGCCTCAAGGATGAGAAGAAACCCTGGGAGCCAGGATTGGTGCCCTGGAAGAAAACTGTGAGTGGTGGAACAGCAGTGCAGATCTAAGTCTCCTGGTGCAACAGACAAGTCAGAGTAAGAGTTAGGGAAAGATGATGTCCACTCAGAGCTGCATCCCCAAAAGGCACACCCAGTAGTGATATAGAAGATGAAATTCCAACAGCCCATGGTGCCTGGGGGAAACTCTGTGGGCCCTGTGCAAATGGTGGAACACACCACTTATAGGCCATATACACAAGCTGAGCTGGTCGATCTCACAAACCAGTTTCACCAGCGACCAGGGAGCCTTTAGCCATGTGTCTCTTGCACTTGTGGGACCTAGGGGTAGATCGCATCATGTTTTCTGATGCTGAGGTGGAGATGTTTGCATCCATCATGGCTCACCCCTCCCTGCACCAGCGGCTGCAGAATAGCCGAAGTCATGGTGTGGGCAGGGTTCACATTCTCTGATGGAGTGGGTAATGGTGGCTATCTGTACTGTCTGGACAAATGCAGGTAATGCACCAGATATGGTGAGCAAGTGACAGACTTTCACAGACTTAATGCAAATTTTCCGGGAGTTGGGCATGCGCCAGGCCATGTTCAATCCCAACACACAGGGCCCCAATGCTGAGTGCTTTACAGCAGGAATGAGAGATTTTATGCTGCAGCATGCTCCCCACCCCTCTTTTGGTTTGCTGATGGCAATTCTTGTGCAGTATGTTGGCCATCACATATATCTCATCATGATTACAGTGGATAGTCTGGGAGAGGACAAATCCTGCTGCCAACAGAAAACTATGTACACAGTTTACAGTTACTCAGAGTCTTTCTGTTTCCTGACCAACTAGCGATCCTGTTCAGATTACTAGAACACGGATGTGGTCAGATCTTTTAGGGGCTGGAGTCCATCACACTAAGATTGACAGGAAGCCAAACATGTACCTGTTAGAGCTCTGGAAGCATCTGTGAGCTGACCAGCGCTTCCTGTGGCCCCAGAAGAAGAAGAAGCTGACAGGAAAAGTCATCAGTATAGCTCAAGAGCCCCAAGAGTCCCAAGAAGCCCATTCAGTCTGGCTAGAAGATCATCTGGCTGTGTCAACCTCCAAAACAAGGGAAGAGATATTCTTTGGAGCTTCAGCTAAGATCAAAGCCAAGGGACCCATCCTCAGGGGATGGGCAGGGTCCAGAGGCCACATGTTGAATTAGCTATTCACTGGTGCCCTGCAAATGTACAGAGAGTGTTAGCTCTTGTGGATACAGGTGCTGAACGTACTCTTTTACATAGAAACCCTGAAAAGTTTCTGGAGCCTGAGGTTTCTATTGATGGTTATGGGGGACAGAGTGTAAGGGTGAAGGATGTGCAGCTTTCTCTGTGTATTGGGTGTTTGCTCACCCATGAATACACTGTCTATGTTTCCCCCATTATAAGTATATCCTGGATATTGACATACTGCAAGGTCTGTGGCTATACAAACCACAGGAGAGTTCTGCCTGTGGCTCAGTGGTAAAAGCCATTTTTTTGAGGATGTGTTAATCACCCTCCTGTGTAATTGTCACCACCGTGATGACAGGTAACAGCTGTGAAACAATATAAGTTGCCTAGAGAGTTTAAGGAAATCACACCAACTATAGGGGTGTTGGAGAAGGTGGGCATAATCAGGGCCACCCACAGTTCTTTTAACTCTCCTATGTGGCCAGTAAAAAAGCCAGATGGTACATGGAGAATGGCAGTTGATTACAGGGACCTTAACAAAGTCATTCCTCCCTTGCATGCAGCGGTCCTTTCTGTGATGGACTTGATGAACCAGTTAACTAATGAGCTGGGAACTTAACCACTTTGTAGCTGACCTGGCAAGTCCCTTTTTCTCCATTGACCTGGCTCCGGAGAGCCAGGATCAGTTTGCCTGCTTGTGGGAAGGTGGTCAGTGGACTTTTAATGTGTTCCCTCATGGGTACTTGCACAGCCCAACTATCTGTCATGGGCTTGTGGCAGAGGACCTGGCTAAGTGGCCATGGCTTCCAGAAGTGTGCCTGCTCCATTACATTGATGACATCTTGCTAACCAGTGATTCTCTTGCAGAATTAGAGAAAGCAGTGCTTCGACTGCTGTCATGCTTGAAGTCATGTGGCTGGGCTGTCAAGGAAACCAAGCTCAAGGGGCCCGGGTTGTCTGTCAAATTCCTGGGGGCTGTCTGGTCGGGTAAGACAAAAGTCATCCCTGATGTGGTAATAGATAAGATTCAGGCATACCTGACCCCTACCACTGTAAAAGAGCCTCAAACATTTTGGGGCCTGTTGGGGTATTGGAGAGCATTTGTGCCCAATCTAACCCAGGTTGTTTGTCCCTTATATACCTTGGAGAAAAAGGGGGTGAACTAGGATTAGACCCCAACCTTGAAACAAGCATTCCAAGGAGAAAAGTGCATCATTTAACGATCCAGGCCTTGCATGCTTTGAATCCTGCTGAACTAGATGTGCATGTGACACAGGAAGGTTTTGGATGGGGTTTGTGGCAGCAAATGGAACTGCTACATCAACCCTTGGGTTTCTGGTCCCAACTCTGGAAGAGAGAAGAGGTATATACTCCTTGACTGAAAAGCAGTTGGCAGCTGTATATACTGCCCTGTTGGCCACTGAGGGGACTGCCTCCAAGGAACTGGAGGAACTGCCCCCATGGTAGTTAGGACCACCTATCCCATTGCTGGGTGGGTCCAAGACTGGATGGCCAAGCCTCATAGTGGGACAGCTCAGATGCCCACGTTGGCCAAGTGGGGGGCTTATCTGCAACAAAGGAGTACTCTGTCCACTAGCCCTTTGCAGGCTGAGCTACAGGAAATGTTAGGTCTAGTTATTTATGTAGATGAGAAATCTACTGCTCCTTACCATATAGAAGAGGTAGAAACTAGCCCCTTCTGGGAAGGTCAGGCACCTATCCCCTCAGATGCATAATACATTGATGTGTCCAACAGGGGCCAGCCTACTATGTGGACTGCTGTGGCCATTCAACAAGAAACAGAGATGATCTGGTTTGACAAAGGTATGGGGCAAAGCAACCAATAGGCTGAACTCCACATCATTTGGATGGTAATGGTCAATGAAGCCCCACCCCTGACTATTTGTACAGATAGTTGGGCAGTGTACCAGGGGCTGACATTACAGATCTTTACCTAGCATACAAATAAATGGATGGTTATGCATAGAACATTGTAGGGACAGGCTTTGTGGCAAGACTTATGGGAGTTAGGCCACCAGAAACAAATCACTGTATATCATGTTACTGGACATGCACCTCTGGCCTCCCCTGGAAATGATGAGGCTGACACTCTAGCCAAGGTGCAGTGGCTAGAAACGGTACCTGCCAGTACCTCAGGAAGAGAAGTATCCCTGTGGCTACACTGTTGCTTTTTACATGTTGGGCAAAAGACCATGTGGTCCACTATTAAAACTTGGGGGTCACCTGTTACATTGGCAGAGGCACAAGAAGCTTGTGAGACCTGTGCTGTCTGCTCACAAGAGCATCCCCAAAGGCCTGTGGGAACTTCTGGACAGGTATTGCAGAAATGGGTACCATTGACCTGGTGGCAGATGGATGTAATCAGGCCCCTACCTAGTTCAGAGGGATATAAGTATGCTATTACATGTGTGGACATGGCCACAGGACTTTTAGCTGCTTATGCCACATGGCACCCAGATCAGATAGCAGTGATTGCTGCACTGGAGCGGTTATGTGATGCTTGTGGGTGACCCTTAATTCTTGAAAGTGATCAGGGGATACACATTTTACTGGGGCCTTGGTACAACAGTGGCCTCGGGACTTGCAGATTGACTGGAAATTTCATGTGGCCTATCATCCCCAAGCTACTGGAATGATTGAACAGTACAATGGTCTCTTAAAATGGGGCCTGCAAGCTACAGCTGCCACCCCTAGGCTAAGGGGTTGGACAAAACACTTATGGACTATCCTCTGGACTCTAAATGAGAACTGTTGGAGGGGGGCCCTAGCCCTGGTGGAAGCGCTGCTCCACCTAACTGCTGCTCCAATTCAGCTGCAAGTACAGACTAAGGATGCCTGGCTGAAACCAAGCATGGGAAAACAGGGAAATGTTCTCCTGCCTGCTCCAGAGGGCCTGGAGCAAGGGTAAACAGCCATTTGGATGTGGCCTTGGAAAATCAAAGCCCCCCACATGTGCTGGGTGGCTCTTGTTGCCCCTTGGGGGCAAGGGGTGGGGAGAAACTTACAAATAGTGCCCTGGGTGATTAGGACATGGCCCCCAGTTCTAAAGGTGACACATCCAGGGCCAGCAGACCACGAAATGCTTCTTCATGGCCTCTCTATGATCTCCCTATGGCCCATTATGAGTTCTCCCCTGTTACAGGAAATAGATGCTGAGCCCTCGGTTGAGGCATGAAAGATCTGGTATTCACACCCAGGAAGACCCCCATCTGCCAGCCACTGTCTTGTCAGCTGACCAGAAGCTTGTTTGTACATTGCCAGAAGGTCATGACTTGCCTTTACTGGTGCCTAAACTGTTATGTCTTTTTGCCCTTAGAGTGCAAGGCAACACCTTAGTGGCCTGGGTTCATACCTATGCCTCAGAGGCTAACTAATCAGCATGCTGGGTCTGCACTGAACTTCCCCTGAGCACTTCAGCCAGCCTCCCATGGTGCATCTCTCCTGCTTCTGTCTCAAACTGGACTTGGCTTCAGAACCAGTGGAATAGTGCACATCCCCAGTGGAATTCGACCTGGACTGACATCTATGCTGGGGTGAAGCAGCAGTATAACCGGTCCAGGCCATTAAACAGCTACTCCATATGGGATGGTTTGGGGTGACTCAGAGCTGAGGCCCTGGAGCTGGCTGGATCAGCACCCCTTTGCATTGAGAATTCTGAAGGACATGCCCAAATGGGCTGGACTCCAATTGGCCTGTGTCAGACTCTACTTTAGAGCATTTCTGGGGGGCACAGGATGATTCATGGGCTGCAGTTTCTATCAAAACCCTCTGGGTATGTGGTTCACATGGTTGGCCTTACCTGCCTGGAAATTGGACTGTTCATTACACTTGGGGATGGCCTTATTTGCCTGCTCGAGTTCAGGAAAGTCTTGAAACCTGGCCAAAAAACTGGGAAGCAGTCAAAGTGTGACCCTGGGTGAAGTGTACTGCCTAGTATTATCCATAAGCTGTATTTTCTCCTCGAGGTGCTTCCATAGTCACTGAGACTGAGATTGCTGCTTTAAGCTTTGCACACTTCTCATACATTGAATGGTACTTGTTATTCTATAAACCTATTAAATGAGGAGGTACATCAATTAAGGAAAGTAGCCTTGCAGAATCATATGGCTTAAGTTAGGCTTACTGAATCCCAAGGTGGGGTATGTGCCCTAGTAGGGGCAAAATGCTGTGTATATGTTGTGATGTCCACCACAATGTTAGTCAAGCCTTGCAGACATTAGCCACTAAAACTCGTGCCATTGAAAGCCTGACAGGCAATCCTTTGCAGGAAGGGTGGGCAACCCTACCGACTGAATGGCAGTGGGTTCTTGCTGTCCTGGGTGGCGGTGCTTATGTTTTGCTTGCTGTTGCTGCAGCCTCTACTGCTGTCATAGGTTATGGGTGCCAGGCTCTGCCCTCTTCGCCAAGGGAACTTCGAGGAAGACAATCTCGAATAGATTGTAAGGTGAGGAACCCAGGAGAGATGATGGTAGATTAAGTGAAAGCGGTATGGCTTCCTTGTGCAGGTGTCTGGGTAACTAAGGGGAGCAGTTTTCCCATAGCCTTGGAGGGACCTGATAACCAGTGTTCTCATAGCCTTGAGACTGGATCCAATAAAATGTTCCTATAACACAAAGTGGGCTCACGTGCAGAACTATGTTATGTAAGGTTTTGGCAGTTTTCTGGCTTTATTCCCCTCTAGTACTTCAACAGGTAGGGGCTTCCCACTAGGTAGGCATGCAGCTTGTGTATGCATGTCTTGCCCACCTGTGAATAAAGGCATCTCAAGCATCCCCACAATTCTGCACATCTTCTGTCTACCAGAGGCAAGAGTGGATCTGCCCAGCCTTAACTGGTTACAACACAAGGGGTGTGGACGTGATTTCTTTCCACTCAGTGCACCTCATTGGCTGACCAAAGAGGGACAAAGAGAGGTCACTTATTGGCACTGGCCTTGCACAAATGCATAGAGTATACAGTGCTGTGAGGGTATGGGCTAGAAACTGAGAACCTGTGATTATTGTAGCCCAGACTCAGCCCTCATCCTTGCATAACCACAGGAAAAGAAAAGAGGGAGCCCAGCCACTCTCTGCCTGCAAGAACAAAGAGGATTTGCAAAACCCAGCTGGGCAAGAATAAAATCACCAGAAGGATTTTTTTTTCCAGAGTCAGACAATAAGACCTGGAAATCCGAGAAAGCCAGAGACAGATTCAGAAAGAAGTCAGAAAGTGAACACCAACAGCTCAGGCAAATTTCACTTTGCTCTTCATCAGAAGACACAAGTTTTTTATTTCTCTTCCTTTTTTCCATTTCCTTAGGGTTTTTTGTTGTTTTGTTTGTTTGCTTTTATTGTTTTGTTATTTTATTCTCTCATAATGCACTTTAATTTTTCTTCTTTCACTTAATTCATATGCCAAATAACATACTCCTCTTTGTCTTTTACTTTTTATTCTTTTTATTCATTCTTTTATATATTTCTTATGCTACTGTTCTTTTTTAATTTGTATTTTAATTGTTGTTCTTGTACAGTTTTCTGTCTTTTATTCCCCCCAGCCCACCACCCCAGCCCTCCCCACCTCCCTCCCATTTCCGTCCCCCATAGTTTTTCTGCATGTGTCCTTTATACTTGTTGCTCTAAACCGTTCCCCTTTTCCCCTGAAACTTCCCTCCCCTCTCCCCTCTGGTGACTGTCTGCCTGTTCTCAGTTTCAGTGTCTTTGGTTATGTTATGCTTGTTTGTTTGTTTTGTTGATTAGGTTCCTGTTAAAGGTGAGATCATATGGTATTTGTCTTTCACTGCCTGGCTTATTTCACTTAGCATGATGCTCTCCAGTTCCATCCATGCTGTTGCAAAGGGTATGAGCTCCTTCTTTCTTTCTGCTGCAGAGAATTCCATTGTGTAACTGTACCATAGTTTTTTGATCCATTCATTAACTGATAGGCACCTAGGTTGTTTCCAGCACTTGGCTATTGTAAATTGTGCTGCTATGAACATTGGGGTGCATAGGTTCTTTTGGATTGGTGTTTCAGGGTTCTTAGGATATAATCCAAGCAGTGGAATTGCTGGGTCAAAAGGTAGGTCCATTTTTAGTTTTCTTAGCAAATTCCATACTGCTTTCCATAGTGGTTGTACCAGTCTGCAATCCCACCAACAGTGCACTAGGGTCCCCCTTTCTCTACAACCTCTCCAACACTTGTTGTTTGTTGCTTTGTTTATGATGGCCATTCTGACCGGTGTCAAGTGGTATCTCATTGTGGTTTTAATTTGCATCTCTCTGATAGCTAGAGATATTGAGCATATTTTCATGTGTCTCTGGATCCTCTGTATGTCCTCCTTGGAGAAGTGTCTGTTCAAGTCCTTTGCCCATTTTTTAATTGGGTTGCTTGTCTTCTTAGTGTGGAGTCATGTGAGTTCTTTATATATTTTGGAGATTAAACCCTTGTCTGAGGTATCATTGGCAAATATGTTTTTCCATACAGTTGGTTCTCTTTGTATTTCAATACTGTTTTCTTTGGCCATGGAGAAGCTTTTTATTTTGATGCGATCCCATTTGTTTATTCTTTCCTTTATGTCCCTTGCTTTAGGGAACATGTCAGTAAAAATGTTGCTGTGTGAAATATCTGAGATTTTCCTGCCTATGTTCTCCTCTAGGACGTTAATGGTGTTACGACTTATATTTAAATCTTTTATCCACCTTGAATTTATTTTTGTGTATGGTGTAAGTTGGTGATTGAGTTTCTTTTCTTTTTTTTTTTTTTGATGTAGTTGTCCAGATCTCCCAACACCATTTGTTGAAGAAGCTCTTTTTGCTCCATTTTATGCTTAGTCCACCTTTGTCAAATATTAATTGACCATAGAGACTTGGGTTTATTTCTGGGCTCTCTGTTCTATTCCATTGTCCTGTGTGCCTGTTTTTATGCCGGTACCAAGCTGTTTTGATTTCAGTGGCCTTGTAATACAATTTGATATTAGACATTGTGATCCCTTCTGCTTTGTTCTTTTTTCTCAAAATTGCAGCAGCTACTTAGGGTCATTTATGGTTCCATATCAATTTCTGAAATGTTTGTTCTATATTTGTGAAATATGTCATGGGTACTTTAATAGGGATTGCATTGAATCTATAAATCGCTTTGGGTAGTAGGGCCATTTTGATGATGTTAATTCTTCCAATCCATGAGCATGGTGTATGTATACTTTTATGTATTTGTGTAAAAAGAAATTTCGTGATTATAATGACATAATGACATGCAAATGCAAAATGTACTTTAATGCAATGTAATAATAGCCTAGTCAGTGTTCAAATTTCAAATTATCTCATAAATTGCATAGTTATAATGAATTTTATGATTTTATTGATTGAAAAACTTTTAATAATGGTCAAATTAAAGATATTGTGTGTTTTTCCTATATGTTAAAATCTCTTTTAAACTGTCTCCACAATTTATGTTGCTTTTTGCCTTTTAATTTTAAGAAACTAGATTATTTGTTCCTTGAATTTCATCATAATATAGATTTTGCTTAATTCATGTGTGTAGGACAGACAACTATTTCTGTGTCTCTTATACTGTACATGTACACTCTGTGAAATAAAATTCAGTGAAGAGACTTCATCGGATTCAGGTTTGTTTGAGGGGTTTATTTATTTATTTATTTAGTATTTAGTTTTGGTGAGAGAAGCTCAATATTACTTCATATATGTTATGTTTTCTCTTCAAGAGGCATAAGATATCTATTTGTCCCCTTTTAAGATGATTTATTTACTTTTCATTAAGTTATTTTGCTTTGGTAAGTTTGTTTAATATTAATAGGAAGTATATACAATGTTATAATATCTGAGCTCTTAAATGTTTCAAAATTGCTTCTTATTGTCTGTATAATGTGATAGACTATGTTATTTGTTAAAATTTATACTTCTGTGTTAGTCACAGATGTAATTCTATGGAGCATTCTCTACTTCTTGAATTCTAAATGAGGGAGAGCAAGAGACCTGAGTTCTACTTTTTTCATCTTTTATATACTCAACCAGTAAGTTGCTTAACTATCCTGGGACTCAGATTAACCTAATCATACTTGTAAACACTAAATATCAATTTAACCAAAAAATGTCATGAATTAATTAGAGCAATTGAAGGCAGAAGTGTGTATGTATATTTGTATGTGAATGTTTATGTATATAATGTGTTTTGGGTGATAGCTGAAAAGATGAAGAGTACAGTGAAACTGAAATCCATAAGTGAATATTTAAGAAATACTAATTTAAGCCTGTTATTTGAAATATACAACTGAATCAACTAAAAAGCTGAAGTAATTGTGCTCAAGAGGAGGGGCTTGGGCACAAGGATGAATGGAGACAGCACTGCTCTTCAGTTTTAGTTCTATCTTTTACATGTACATGTACAGGTACCATTTTGATTAAAAACTTCAGAAACAATGAAATTAAATTGAAAAGTTGAATTATTGTATCAATAATGTAACTTGGTCACCTGCATTTGACTTAGCCTATAGTTGTGTTCTGGCGTCTTCCCTAAAGATCAGAATAATACTTCTCTCAAGTTTGTGCCTATAAAATCTACCATAGTGACTAGCATCTGGAAGGCATCCAATAAATGCTTTGAATTAAGTATGTAAATCTGATTAGCATGAAATGAGCCTTCATTTTACAAAAAAAAAGTGTAAATTACATACCACTAAAATATTTAAAAGAGCATGAATGAATATATTGGCAAGACAGTTCATTTTGAAACCAGACCTTTTCTAAAATTCATTTTGCTATTTATCATCTATATGATATCAAAGACTCCTAAAACTTCTAATATTTTAATTTCTTTCTGTCTAAATGGTAATTATAATAGTTCATTCAAAAAGTTTCTGTGAAGATTAAAAGAATTTATATGTATCACAGTCTGTGGCTTCTATATAGTATGGATTAAAGTAAATGGCAATTTTCCTTTTGAGAACATTGTTAAAATGTTATAATGGCTTCAGTAAAAAATATATATTCATGGGCTTATATTTCTTGGTGAATTAATTTATGGAAAGGAAATATGTAATAAACTGAGTAGTGCAATATAGCAAACACACTGCAAAATCAATGCTAAAACTATAAAGGGACTGTGCCAATCAACAAAAACAGACACATAAACCTTTTCAGTAATTCTGGGCATATTCTGGTTGTATGCCCAACAGAAACTTAGACTTTAACTAGAGAAAAAGTTCTCTCTCTATGCCCTTAGCAAAGCTGAAGCTTCTCTCAAATGCTCTTAGTCTAAATCAACCTAAGCAAAGACAGAAATAAAGAAGAAACACACACACACGCACACACACACACACAAGACGGAAATGAAACTCAGATATTTTTAAACCCAAGGTTTGTTCTTACACAGGTGAGTGTTCTTGCTTCACAAGTTGGACTGCATGCATTGCATGCACCTCAGGTTGGCCCCTCCAATGTCAGTGCTATTTCAGGATTTAGAGAGAGTCCTATAAAAAAAAGAAATGTATGTTTCAATTGGAATAAAAAAATCGACATTCCTTAAATGTGTTTCCTATCAATTACAACTCAAGTGCTGATTACAAAAAGAAACAATTTACCATTCATGGCTTTTTAAATCCAGTTTAGTTTAATTATTCATCTAAACTGAGTTAAATCTCTGAAAGTCTTTAGCACAGCATGCCAGCATCTCTCCTCTGTTAACCTGCACCCCAAACTCTGAAAAGAACTCATATGACGCTGGACAATGCACAATGGAATGAATGGGGAAACAGAAACAAATGGCTGTTGTGATGAGAGAGTCAAGAGATTTCTGATCAGGCCAAGGGGTCTAGGAAAAAGGCATGCATCAGAGGATGGCAACAAGAGAGCATTGTCTCCCCAGAAAACTGCACTTTGTTCATGAGGGGAGACAATCAAAACCATTGTAAAAATTGTTCTAATTTCCCATAACACAAATGTTTTATAAAACCAAGAATAGCTGAATGAAATGGCAGTTGATAAAGCAGAAAAGTCTAGATTGATAGAGTCTAGCCATGGTCAACAGTTAATTGAATTCAACATACAATTTTTATCATCCTTGTGCTTTGACTTTATGATATTTACCCTCTTTTTAGGGAGTTTCTCCTTGGGTGAAGTCCCTGAATAATAATAATAATCTGTTTAGGTGAAAGCAGCAGTGAAGTGGATCAGTTTGATCATTTTGGTTAAGAAAGAAAGAAAAGCATCATAAAGACCTTGTTTTACCAGTAACCAGTGTGACTGTGTTGATATTTTTCTTTATCAGTTATAAGCTGTGCTTGCTCATCAGAGAATTGGATGTTTCCATATATGTATGGGTGGGGAAGGGGCTTAGAGTGTAATGGAGTGGGTGAAAAGTTTGAAAGAGGAGGTGAGAAGAGGCCACACTTTCCTGTTGTATTTTTTTATTGTTGACACTACTCCAGATATTCCCCATTTCCCCCCTTTGCCCACCTCCACCCAGCCTCCACCCTCTATTGTATTCTTGACCTATGTAAATGTCCTTTTTTGGATTGAACTAGAACATACAACTACATGTTTTGAAAGTTGCACACAAGAGCATCTATTCTATTCCTAAGGTGAAAAAAATCTGTGTAGGACTAAATATAAGAACACACAGGCAACAGTAGAAATCACATATATTTATTCATATCCAAGTTAAAGTAAAGGAATGCTTTTTAAGTCAATGAGAATATTGTCTATATATGACCTTAATATGTCTAAAAATAATTTTACTCTCATCTACACAATTCATTTCTTTTTTGAAGCAGTATAATTTATTTTTAACTCTATCTTACTATATCATGACTAATTTGAATAAAATACGAGCCAAAAGAATCTCCAAAAAAAAAATCACTGATAAATGCAAAAGAAATATTTTTCACTAGCTGTGTAATTTCTATGCTATATCTAAATAAATTGTGATTTGATTTGAGAATTTAATGATATGCCAGTGGGTTCTTCCATAGTTAAAAGAGATTATTTAAACTGGTTCATGCTGATCACATGGACATTAAAATTGCTATGCTCATCCTGGATGCTTGTGGGAGAAGAACTTGTCAGAATGTAAATCAGAGGGATAAGGGATTCAAGTGTTCCAGCAGCCCCAACATGCTCTTGTGGGGAGCTTTCCTTGAGTGAGTACGCACACATCCAAACAGCAAAATCAAAACTGCAGTGACTTAAAAGCTCTCTCCCTCCCACAAACAAAGTAAACAAATAAAGTAAATTATTTCATTTATGAATTTACATGTATTCAAGGCATATTATTTACATATTATTTTATATTATTCTCCCAGTGTTAGTACTTCTGGTTTGTTTAACAAGTATTCCTTGGGTTCTATGATAGTTGAGTTGTACTTCTAGGTGCCAGGCAGACTGCAGAGAACAAAACTGACAATTCCTGCCCACTGAAACTTCTCTAGTGGAGGGAAAGGGAGACGATATCAAAACAACAAATACATTTCAAAAAATTAGTTGCATGCAAAAGATAAAACATTAAATTAGAGTAAGAAAGAGGGAGTGTGTGAGGGGAGAAGTTGATATTTTAGATAGGATCTGAAGGAAGTGAAGGTTGGAGTCATGTGGATTATATGCAAAGTCCTGATATGTGGAAGGGGAGTAGAAACTCAGAAAGGGAGTGGGAGAGTAGACATGGCTATTCAAGACCAAGAGCCAGCCCCAGAGCTCCAACAGCCTTAACTCCTACTTTGAGAAAAATTAGCCACTGAAAGGTTTTAAGCAAAAGTGTAGCATAATTTGCTCTACCCAACTCTGGCAATTTGAGGTCTTTACCTGCATCCAGGTAAAAGCTGGGAGTAACTGTGGAAGTCAAAACAGTGATGAGAAGTGATCAGTTTTTCTTTTCATATTCATGCTTAAAGGAAGATTTTAAGAAATTTGCTGGTGGGTTACAGTGGGATATGAAAGGAAATATGGAACCTAGGCGAAGTCATGGATGAGCAGCTAGAGGTCACAACTGCCACTTACAAGAATAGAAAACATTGTGAGAGCAACTGGTAAATGCCCTTTAGATGTGCAAAAGAGATGGACTTCAAGGGAGAAGCCTGAGCTAAAGGTAAATATTGGGATTCACCATCTTACAGAGAAGATTAGTAGCTATATGATAAAATGAAAGTTCCGAGAGAACAAATGTAGACAAAGAAGAAAAGTTGGAAGCACAAGCCCTTTGATATGGTGCAGCTATGGAGATGGGAGATCCTGAAGAACCAGCCAAGGAGTTTTGGGGAAGCCACCAGACAGGTAAGGAAATGAGAAAGAATGTTGGACCAGAAAAAACTTGACAAAGTGTGAAAATTAGAGCAGGAAGTTATCTTTACCAAATGCTATTGACACAGTAAAATGCAGAGTAAAACCAAGACTGAGAATTAGTCATTTTTCCCATTTTCCTACTTTATTGTTGTTCAAGTACAGCTGCCTCCCATTTCCCCACACCTCTCCCCCACATCCCAACTATCCTCACCTCCCTCCTCTGATTTCACCCCCGCCCCCAGCTTGGTTTTGTCCATGTGTCATTTAACTTGTTCTTAAAAACCTTCACCCAGTTCCCTACATTATTCCCTCCCATCTCCCCTCTGGTTACTATCCATTTGTTCTTAATTACAATGTCTTGGGTTATATTTAGCTTACTTGCTTGTTCTGTTGATAAGGTTCCACTTAAATGTGAGATCATAATATAGTATTTGTCTTTCACCGCCTGGTATTTCACTTAGCACAATGCTCTCCAGTTCCATCCATGCTGTTGCAAAGAGTAGGAGCTCCTTCTTTGTTTCTACTGCACAGTATTCCATTATGCAAATATACCATGGTTTTTTTATCCATTATTTTACTGACAAGCACTTAGGTTTCTTCCATCACTTGGCTATTGTAAATTGTGGTGCCATGAATATTGGGGTGCATAAGCTATTTTGGATTGGTGTTTCAGGGTTCCTTCTTTTCTTTTTAAATATTTTTATTTTTAGAGAGAATGGGAAGGGAGGAAGAGAGGGAGAGAAACATCAGTGCATGGTTGCCTCTCACATGGCCCCCACTGGGAACTTGGCCTGCAACCCAGGTATGTGCCCTGACTGGGAATCAAACCAGCAACGCTTTGCTTCACAGCTCACACTCAATCCACTGAGCTACACCAGTCAGGGCTTTTTGTTAGTTTCTTTCAGGGTTCTTAGGATATAATCCCAGCAGTGGATTGCTGGGTCAAAAGGCAGTTCCATTTTTAGTTTTCTGAGGAAATTCCATAATATTTTCCATAGTGGCTGCACCAGTCTGCAATCCCACCAACAATGCACTGGGGTCTCCTTTCTCCACATCTTCTCCAACACTTTTTGTTTGTTGCTTTGTTTACGATGGTCATTCTCACCAGTGTCAAGTTGTATCTTGTTACAGTTTTAACGTGCATCTCTCTGATGGCTAGCGATACTGAGTATCTTTTCATATGTCTCTGGACCCTCTGTATGTCCTCCTTGGAGAAGTGTCTGTTCAAGTCCTTTGCCCATTGTTTAACTGGGTTGCTTGTCCTCTTAGAGTGGAGTCATATGAGTTCTTCATATATTTTGGAGATCAAACGCTTGTCTGAGGTATCATTGGCAAATATGTTTTCCCATATGTTTAGCCCTCCTTTCATTTTAATGCTGCATTCTTTAGCCATGCAGAAGCTTTTAGTTTTGATGAGAATCTATTTTTTTATTCTTTTCTTTATGTCCCTTGCTCTAGGGGACATATCAGTGAAAATATTGCTGTGTGGAATATCTGAGATTTCCCTGCCTATGGTCCTCTCTGGGACTTTTATGGTGTCACAACTCATATTTAAGTCTTTTATCCACCTTGAATTTATTTTTGTGTATGGTGTAAGTTGGTGATCAAGTTTCATTTTTTTGCATGTTGCTATCCAGCTCTCCCAACACTACTTGTTGAAGAGGATATTTATGCTCCATTATATGCTACTGTTCCCTTTGTCAAATATTAATTCACCATAGAGACTTGAGTTTATATTTGGGCTCTCTGTTCTGTTCCATTGGTCCATGTGTTTGTTCTTACACCCGTACCAGGCTGTTCTGATTACACTGGCCTTGTAATACAGTTTTGATGCAGGCACCAGCTAGCAGTGTCTGCATTATGGATGAAATAAAACATGCACATGGACTGCTGAGTCTGGTGGAGGAAAAAGGACGACAGCATGGCTTTTCTCTCAAGGGGAGCAACAGCTGCAGCCTCCGCCATGACAAACCTTTATTCTATTTCTCTTCACATTACAAGATGGTCCTCCCTCACTATGTCCCCGTGACAACAAAAGGAGCCAATACCCCTAATCACATCACAGAAGAAGGATATTAGCAAATGAAAAGGCAAAAGTGGTCCCTGCAAGGTTTAGCATGGATTTTAGGAAGTCACAGTAAAAGCAAGGCTCAAAGCAGCCTAGGTATATTGCAAATCTGATTACCCACAAGAGAACCCATCTGTGGGCATGAGTCCTATGTATCTCTCAGTGGGAGCTGGGCCCACTCCATGCAGAAGGGTCTGCCACACAGTTTGATATCAAATATTGTGACCCCTCCTAGTTTTTTTTCTCTCTCAAAACTGCTGCATTTATTTGGGGTTGTTTATGGTTCCATATAAATTTTTGAAGTATTTGTTCTATATCTGTGAAATATGCCATTGGTACTTTAATAGGTATTGAATTAAATTTGTAAATTGCTTTGTGTAGTATGGACGTTTTGATGATGTTAATTCTTCCAATCCATGAACATGTTACATGCTTCCATTTGTTTGTATCTTCCTTGATTTCTTTCTTCAGTGTTGTGTAGTTCTCTGCATACAGGTCTTTTACCTTTTTGGTTAGGTTTATTCCTAGGTATTTTATTTTTCTTATTGCTGTATCAAAGGGGAATTTTTTTCCTGAATTTTCATTCTGATAGTTCCTTTTTGGTATAGAAATAAGGCTCTGATTTCTGAATATAGACTTTGTATTCCACTGTTTTGGCAAATTAATTTATTAAGTCAATTTTTTTTGGTGGAATGTATAGGATTTTCTATGTACACTATCATATCATCTGCAAACGATGACAGTTTTGTTTCCTCCTTTCCAATTTGGATGCCTTTTATTTTTTTTCTTGTCTGATTTCTATGGCTAGGACTTCCAATACTATGTTGAATAGAAGTGGTGAAAGTGGACAACCTTGTCTTGTTCCTGAAATTATGGGGAAAGATTATAGTTTTTGCCCACTGGGTATGATGTTGGCTGTAGGTCTCTCATATATGGTCTTTATTATGTTGAGCAATGCTCCCTCTATTCCCACCTTGCTGAGTGTTTTCATCATAAATTAGTGCTGTACCTTCTCAAATGCATTTTCAGCATTTATTGATATGATCATGTGATTTTTATTTTTCCTTTTGTTTATGTGATATGTTAGGTTTATTGACTTGCACATATTGTACCATTCTTGTATCCCTGGGATGAATCCCAGTTGATCATAGCATATGATTTTTTTAAATGTATTGCTGGATGCGGTTTGCCAATATTTTTAGGTTTTAGTGTCTAAGTTTTCAACAATATTGGCCTGAATTTTTCTTTCTTTGTCATATATTTATCTGGTTTTTGGTTTAGGATGATGCTGGCTTTGTGAAAAGATTTTAGGAGTCTTCTGTCTTCTTAGATTTTTTGGAATAGTCTGTGAAGAATAGGGTTATCTCTTTAAATGCTTTGTATAATTCTCCTGGGAAACTATCCAATCCATAGCTTTTGTGTGCTGGGAGTTTTTTTATTATTGCTTCAATTTCGTCAGCTGTTATTGGTCTGTTCAGGCTTTCTGCTTCTTCTTCCAGTTTTGGAAGATTATATTTTTCTAGAAATTTGTCCATTTCACCTAGATTTTCAAATTTCTTGGCAAATAGTTCTTCCTAGTAATTTCTTACAATCCTTTGTATTTCTGTGGTATCAGTTGTAATCTCTCCTCTTTTCATTTCTGATTGTATTTATTTGGGCTCTCTCTCTTCTTTTCTTGGTGAATCTGCTTAAAGGCTTGTTGATTTTCTTTATCTTTTCAAAGAATCTGCTCCAGGATTTATTGATCCCTAGATTTGTGCTTTCAGTCTGTCATTTAATTCTGCTCTGTTTTAGATATTTCTTCTTTCTACTTGCTCTGGACTGTCTTTGTCATTGTTTCTTGAGTCCTTCTAGGTGTAGGGTTAAGTTGTCTTTTTTATAGGCCTGTATCACTATGAACTTCCCTCTCAGGACTGCCTTTGCTGTGTCCCATCATTTTTGGATTGTTGTGAGTTTATTTTCATTTATTTCCAGAAACTCTTTGATTTCTTCCTTGATCTCATTCTTGACCCATTCATTGTTTAATAGCATGCTATTCAGTCTCCATGAGTTTGAGTTTTGGGGGATTTTTTCTTTGAGGTTGGTTTCTAGTTTCAGTCCCTTGTGGTCAGAGAAAATGCTTGATATGATTTCAATTTTTTTCAGTTTGTCAAGGCTTGTTTTGTGTCCTATCATGTGGTCAATCTTTGAAAATGTTCCATATGCATTTGAAAAGCATATGTATTTTGCTTCTTTGGGATGAAAGGCTCTACATATATCCATTTGATCTAGGGCATTGTTCAATGACACAATATCTTTGTTGATATTTTGTTTGTAAGATCTATCCATTTTTTACAGTGGGGTGTTGAAATCCCCTACTATAATTTTATTGCTGTCAATATCTTTCTTGAAATCCTCCAAGATTTTTCTTATGTATTTGGGTGCTCTTTTGTTGGGTGCATATATGTTTATAATAGTTATGACTTCTTGATGGATTCTTCCCTTGAGTTATGAATTTTTCTTCTGGGTCTCTTTTTATGGCCCTTGGTTTGAAGTCTACTTTGTCTGATATAAGTATTGCTATCCTGGTTGGGGTCTGACACATCACAACTCTTCTCCCATCCTCAGGTGTTGCCTGGTTCCCCAGTTCCTCTGGTAATGACCTAGCCAACATCCACAGTCCCAGCAGGTATACACTGCCTCTGTGTGTCTCCCACCTCATCTCTATTCTCCCCAGGGACTTTCAATATCCAGGGCCCTCCTGGTGCCAGGCTGCCCTCCCTGACTGGTAGGGGAGGGAGCTGGTGATCTAACTCTCCTCCAAGTATCCTGCGGCAGGCAGTGCATGAGGGGCCACAGCAGCCTAGGTCCCTGCACAGATCCCAGGGACCTTACAGTCCCAACACAATCTCCTCACTGTCTGTTTTTCAATGTCCTCTGCAATTTTTGGCCTCCAAACTTTATATAAGCTGGGATTCCATTGGCTGTCCACTCTGTTCCTCAGAAGATTGGCTAGATGTTCCAGCTGGGCAAAGGGAGAACTGGACTCCATTCCCACCTACCTCTCCACCATTTTCCTACAATCCCATTTGTTGACTAATATAAGCCCTTAAATTAAATTAGAAGTCTATAAATATTTCTATTCCCTGTATATGTGAAAAAAGCAACATCAATTTGCTATGAAGAAAAACAACATAAAAGAACTTATTAATGTAGCTTAACCAGTGTTATGATGCAGTCCTTTGGTGAACTCCAAAATGTGTGTGGTAATGAAATTCCATTTCTATAGGGCAGTATCACATCAAAAGTGAATTAGCAGTGTGAAATGATTGTTTTCTTTCCTATGAAAATACACTTTGGTAACACTTCACCAAATCAATTACATTATCTTTGTTTCCATCAGCTTCTCAGCAGCATTCAAATGAAAAGTCTTCTATAGAAAAAGGTTACTTTCTTATGTTACTTGTCACTACTTTCATTATAGATCAAAACATTGATTGATATACTGAGCTGCAAAGAAAATGCTTTGGCGTGACATCATTCTTAAGAATGGAAATAATATAAAGGACACCAAACCACCCATAAAACAAAATGAATATGGCTTAGTCTGTGCGTACTAAATTATTGAGAATTCTGTATTAATTTTTCACAGTTTGACCACATTGTGTGTATGCAAATCTGTGACATAAAAGAGAAGTAAAGGAAAAGGAAAACAAGCTATGATAAATCTGCTATATTAATTCAGATTCTGTGAAGTAGCTTTGTAATCTTATAGCTTGAGGTTATGTGTCTATATGTCAAAGTCATCAATAAAGTGTCTACTTCACCTCTTCAGTGGAAAACTGTAAAGAATAGGATGTAAAATACATTGAAATTCTCAGACATTTCTTTAAATGTACAGAAACTGCCATCACGTAGTTTTAATTTAATCTAAAAGAAGTTCTGGCGGGGGTCCACTATTGAATTGAAAAACAGTTCAATGTCAGCATGGTTTTCCTTCTGTCTTCTCCACAATCTCACTTTATATTCCACCCATGAGCATAACCAATAAAACTAGTACAATATGGTAGATAAAAATCCATCTTTCCTAATGGATTGAATTAAAATCAATAGTGTGAGCTCACATCTGGCAGAAACTGATACAGGTGCAGAATTCTATTGTACTCCCTTCATTGGGGGTAGGGATTCTTATTTGGCCCCAACCTGAATAATCTGGTTCCTCCAAAGTTTTAATGAGGGAGTCCTGTGTCTAATATCTGACCATAGCTTTTCCTGTTCCTTTCTATTTTACGCAAACAATAGATGATTGTAAACAGAATGATTATAACTAATTTAATATTTTTAATGTCAGGCATTAAAAGAGCATTAACACTGGAACTCAAATGGTAGGAGTAAATATCTACAGAGGAATTTCATTTGGAAAAAATGTGCTCATGGGCCTTTTGGTTAGTCTTAAAATCAATGCATTTCTCTGCCTCACACCTACTTTTTTTCTGAGTTCAACAGCATAAGCAACTATGTTGGAATTCAAGTCTAAGGCACTCAAAACCCTAGTTCTGAGGTCATATCAGATTAAAGATTATATGCACTTATCCTGAAACCATGATGCAGAAAGGCTAGAAAGCTATGTACAGTCCTTATAGAAATCTCTTGTAATGAATCTGAATATAGAGATCTCTCTTTAGAGTTAACTGAGATTAAAACCTAAAATAGCTAAAACCCATCTAGCCTGTTAATGCTTATGCCTATTTTAAGGATTATGGCTTTAAGGGAAGAAATAAGAACTTAATTTAGAGTTGGTATCTCAGGATCTTCTACCCTGGCATGCATGTGTGTTACATGTGTGCATGTATATATGTGCTCAGAATTGAATTCATAAGACAAGAATTAAAGTACATTTCATTTTGCTTCATACCAAAAAAGGCCTAGTAAAATGTCCTTAATAGATTTTTTTAAGGAAAGATTATTTATGGGTATGTGTTCTTTTTTTTTCCAATTTTTATTTTAATTGTTGATCTTGTACAGTTTTCTGTCTTTTATTCTCACCCCCACCCACCACCCCAGCCCTCCCCACCTCCCTCCCATTTCCACCCCCCATAGTTTTTGTCCATGTATCCTTTGTACTTGTTCCTGTAGATCCTTCCCCTTTTCCCCTGAAATTCCCTCCCTTCTCCCCTCTGGTGACTTTCAGCCTGTTCTCAATTTCAATGTCTTTGGTTATAGTATGCTTGTTTGTTTGTTTTGCTGATTAGATTCCTGTTAAAGGTATGTGTTCTTACCTTGACCAAATCCATGCATGGTGGCCACATATATGACTACATCTGTCCAGAAAGTATATATCCATGTAACATGAAAAATAGAAACATTTATTGAAAAAGGTACAAGTACAAGAAACATCGTACATAGAATAATAACACCTCGGTCCACTTCAAAGTAAGTACCTTGGGGCCTCACATGGTTCTCCCAGCGTCTCCTACACTGTTCAAACCACTCTGCAAAATCCTTTGTTGGAATCATCTCATGGTATTTTCCTGAACTTCACAGAGGATCTGAAATCTCTTCCCTTTCAAAGGTGATTTTTGTTTTGGGAAAAACCAGAAGTCTCAGAGCCCCAAACCTGGGCTTTAGGGGTTGCTGAGTGACCTGGGTGATGCGATGTTTCATCAAATATCTCTGCATGAGACATGATGCATGAGCAGGCACATTGACATGATTAAGGTGTCAATCACAAGTTGCCAATAGCTGCAAGTGTTTTCATTGTTTGTATTACATCTTTCAGGTGATAAAGAACATTGAGGTAGTACTCTTTATTAATTGTTTGGACTGGAAGGGTGAACTCATAATGGACAACACTTTCCCAATCAAAAAACACACTTAACATGGTCTTTTTTAAAATTTATTTTAATTGTTGTACTTGTACACTTTTCTGTCTTTTACTCCCATCTCGGTCCACTGACCAAGCCCTCCCCACCTCCCTCCCATTTCCAACCTCCCTAGTTTTGTCCATGTGTCTTTTATACTTCTTGCTCTAAACCCTTCCCTTTTCCCCTGAAATTCCCTCCCCTCTCCCCTCTGGTCACTGTCAGCCTGTTCTGAATTTCAGTGTCTTTGGTTATATTTTCCTTATTCGTTTGTTCTGTTCATTAGGTTCCTGTTAAAGGTGAGATCATATGGTATTTGTTTTTCATTGCATGTGTTATTTTGCTTAGCATAATGCTCTCCAGTAACATCCATGCTGTTGCAAAGGGTAGGAGCTCCTTCTTTCTTCCTGCTGAATAGAATACCATTATGTAAATGAACCATAGTTTCCTGATCCATTCATTTACTGATGGGCACCTAGGTTGCTTCCAACACTTGGCTATTGTAAATTGTGCTGCTATGAACATTGGGGTGCATAGGTTATTTTGGATTGATGTTTTAGGGTTCTTAGCATATAATCCCAGCAATAAAATTGCAGGGTCAAAAGGCAGATCTATTTTTAGTTTCCTTAGGAAATTCTATACAGTTTTCCACAGTGGTTATACCAGTCTGCAGTCCCACCAACAGTGCACTATGGTCTCCTTTTCTCCACAACACCTCCTACACTTGCTGTTTGTTGTTTTCTTTATGATGGCCATTCTGACTGGTGTCAAGTGGTATATCATTGTGGTTTTAATTTGCATCTCTCTGATAGCTAGCGATACTGAGCATCTTTTCAAGTGTCTGGATCCTCTGTATGTCCTCCTTGAAGAAGTGTCTCCTCAAGTCCTTTGCCCATTTTTTAATTGTGTTGCTTCTCTTCTTAGAGTGGAGTCCTATAAGTTCTTTGTATATTTTGGAGATTAAACCCTTGTCTGAGGTATCATTGGAAATACGTTTTCCCATACAGCCAGTTCTCTTTTTATTTTAATACTGTTTTCTTTTTTCTTTTTTTAATATATTTTATTGATTATGCTATTACAGTTGTCCCATTTCTCCCCCATCATTCCCCTCCACCCTACACACCCTCTCCCACCCACATTCCCCCATTTAGTTCATGTCCATGTGTCATAAGTTCTTTAGCTTCTACATTTCCCATACTATTCTTGCCCTCCCCCTGTCTATTTTCTAACTACTATCTACGCTACACATTCTCTGTACGTTCCCCCCTCTCTCCTCCTCCCACTCCCCTGTTGCTAACCCTCCATATGATCTCCATTTCTGTGGTTCTGTTCCTGTTCTAGCTGTTGGCTTAGTTTGCTTTTGTTTTAGGTGTGGTTCTTAATAGCTGTGAGTTTGCTGTCTTTTCACTGTCATATTTTTGATCTTCTTTTTCTTAGATAAGTCCCTTTAACATTTCATATAATAAAGGCTTGGTGATGATGAACTCCTTCAACTTGACCTTATCTGAGAAGCACTTTATCTGTCCTTCCATTCTAAATGACAGCTTTGCTGGATAGAGCAATTTTGGATGTAGGTCCCTGCTTTTCAAGATTTCAAATATTTCTTTCCAGCCCCTTCTTGCCTGGAAGGTCTCTTTTGAGAAATCAGCTGACAGTCTGATAGGAACTCCCTTGTAGGTGACTGTCCCCTTATCCCTTGCTGCTTCTAGAATTTTCTGCTTCATTTTAATCTTGGCTAATGTAATTATGATGTGCCTTGGTGTGTTCCTCCTTGAGTCCAACTTCTTTGGGACTCTCTGAGCTTCCTGGACGTCCTGGTAGTCTATTTCCTTTGCCAGATTGGGGAAGTTCTCCTTTATTATTTGTTCAAATAAGTTTTCTACTTGTTGCTCTTCTTCTTCCCCTTCTGGGACCCTACCATTCGGATGTTGGGACGTTTAACGATGTCCTGGAGGTTCCTAAGCCTCTCCTCATTTTTTTGAATTCTTGTTTCTTCTTCATTTTCTGTTTGGTTGTTAGTTTCTTCCTTCTGGTCCACTCCATTGATTTGAGTCGCAGTTTTCCTTCCATCTCTATCAGTTCCCCATGCATCTTCCTTCATTTCACGTATTATAGCCTGCATTTTTTCATCTAGTTTGTGAGCAAAATCAACCAATTCTGTGAGCATTTTGATGACCAGTGCTTTGAACTGTGCATCTGATAGGTTGGCTAGCTCTTCACTGCTTGGAGGAATTGGCTCTGGGGCTTTTACTTGTTTTCCGGTTTGAGCCATTTTTGGTGGGAATTTTTTGTTGTTGTTGTTGTTTTGGTTTTAGTCTGGTCGAGGCTATTACGTAGTGAGGGGTGGAGCCTTAGGTGTTCCTCAGGGCGGGGCAGCCCAGTCGCTGGGTTGTGACACTATAGGTGGGGGCAGGGTCTGAGAGGGAACAATGGTGCCTGTTCCGCTCTCTCCTGGACTCCGGCCCTTTTCACTTGGATTATCTGTGCACGCGTGCGTGCTGTTACGTAGTGAGGAGTAGAGCCTCTGGCGCTCCCCAGTGCAGGGCAGCCCAGTCGCTGGGTTGTGATGCTGTATGTGGGGGCAGGGTCTGAGAGGGAACAATGGCGCCTGCTCCACTCTCTCCTGGATTCAGTCCCTTCCGCCACTTCCCCTCTGCCTGGACCGTCTGTGTGTGCGAATGTGAGACCACCTGGTCAGCCAGCTGCCTTGTGCGGCCTCACTGGGTGTGCACAGTTGCCCCCCTGTGCTCGGGGTCCACCAGCTGCTGCCTGTGGGCCCGGGGACTGCCAGCCGCCGCCTGTGCACCTGGGAACTGCCTGCAAATGCTGCTTGCGTTCCTGTCCGTACCTCCACTTTCTCCTGCCGCGACTCCGCCCCTCTTACCGGTCTGGATGAATGGTTGTTGGACTTCCGTACAGTTCAGTTTTCTATAAGTTCTGGTTATTTTCTTGTTTCTAAATATTTTTTGTCCTTAATTTTGGTTGTTAGAGGAGGCACAGTATGTCCGCCTACGCCTCCATCTTGGCCGGCAGTCCACCTTAATACTTTTTTCTTTGGCTGTGCAGCTTTTTATTTTGATGAAATCCCTTTTGTTTATTTTTTCCTTTATGTCCCTTGCTGTAGGGGAAATATCAGTAAAAATGATGCTGCATGAAATATCTGAGATTTTCCCGCCTATGTTCTCCTCTAGGACTTTAATGGTGTCACGGCTTATATTTAAATCTTTTATCCACCTTGAATTTATTTTTGTGTATGTTGTAAGTTGGTGCTCGAGTTTCATCACTTTGCACATAGCTATCCAGTTCTCCCAACACCACTTGTTGAAGACGCTATTTTTACTCCATTTTATGTTGCTGCCCTCTTTGTCAAATATTAATTGACCATAGAGACTTCGGTTTATTTCTGGGCTCTCTGTTCTATTCCACTGGTCCATGTGCCTGTTTTTATGCCAGTACCAGGCTGTTTTGATTGCAGTGGCCTCATAATACAGTTTGATATCAGGTATTGTGATCCCTTCTACTTTGCTCTTCTTTCTCAAGATTGCTGCAGCTATTCAGGGTCGTTTATGGTTCCATATAAATTTTGAACTGTTTGTTCTATGTCTGTGAAATATGCCATTGGTACTTTAATAGGTATTGCATTGAATATGTAAATTGCTTTGGATAGTATGGATATTTTGATGATATTAATTCTTCTGATCCATGAACACGGTATACGTTTCCATTTGTTTGTGTCTTCCTTGATTTCTTTCTTCAGTGTTGTGTAGTTTTCTGCATACAGGTCCTTTACCTCCTAGGTTAGGTTTATTCCTAGGTATTTTACTTTTCTTTTTGCTATATTAAATGGGATTTTTTTCTTGATTTCTGCTTCTGCTGTTTCCTTGTTGGTATACAAAAATGCCTTTGATTTCTGGATATTGACTTTGTATCCAGTTGTTTGGCCAAATTCCTTTATTAGGTTGAGCAGCTTTTTGGCCGAGTATGTAGGATTTTCTATGTACACTATCATGTCATCTGAAAACAACGATAGTTTTGTTTCCTCCTTTCCGACTTGGATGCCTTTTATTTCCATTTCTTGTCTAATTGCTGTGGCTAAGACTTCCAATACTATATTGAATAGAAGTAGTAAAAGTGGACAACGTTGTCTTGTTCCTGATCTTAGTGGAAAAGATTTTAGTTTTTGCCCGTCGAGTAAGATGTTGGCTGTAGGTCTCTCATATATGGTCTTTATTATGTTGAGGAATGATCCCTCTATTCCCACTTTGCCGAGTGTTTTTATCATAAATGGATGTTGTACCACATGAAATTATTTTTCCACATCTATTGATATGATCATGTGATTTTTGTCTTTGCTTTTGTTTATGTGATGAATTACATTTACTGATTTGCGAATGTTGAACCATCCTTGCATCCCTGGGATGAATCCCACTTGGTCATGGTGTATGATCTTTTTAATGTATGGTTGGATGTGGTTTGCCAATATTTTGTTGAGGATTTTAGCATCTATGTCCATCAGCCATATTGGCCTGAAGTTCTCCTTCTTTGTTGTGTCTTTATCTGGTTTTGGGTTTAGGATGAAGCTGGCTTCATAAAAGAGTTTGGAAGTCTTCTATCTTTTTTGATTTTTTCGAATAGTCTGTGAAGGTTAGGGGTTAGCTCTTCCTTAAATGCTTTGTAGAATTCTACTGTGAAACCATCTGGTCCAGGGCTTTGTGTGTCAGGAGTTTTTTGATTACTGCTTCAGTTTCATCTGCTGTTATTGGTCTGTTCAGGCTTTCTGCTTCTTCTTCATTGAGTTTTGGAAGATTATATTTTTCTAGAAACTTGTCCATTTCACCTAGGTTTTCAAATTCCTTGGCATACAGTTCTTCATAGTAATTCCTTACAATCCTTTGTATTTCTGCCATGTCAGTTGTAATCTCTCCTCTTTCATTTCTGATTGTGTTTATTTGGGGCCTCTCTCTTTTTTTCCTGATAAGCCTGCTTAAAAGCTTGTTGATTTTGTTTATCTTTTCAAAGAACCTGCTCCTGGATTCATTGATCCTTAGAATTGTGCTTTTACTCTCTATGTCCTTTAATTCTGCTCTGATTCTGGTTATTTCCTTCCTTCTACTTGCTCTACACTGTCTTTGTTGTTGATCCTCGAGTTCTTGTAGACGTTGGGTTAGGTTGTTTGTTTGAAATGTTTCTATCTTTTTTAGGTAGGCCTGTATAGCCATGAACTTCCCTCTGAGGACTGCGTTCGCTGTGTCCCATAAGTTTTGGGTCATTGTGAGTTCATTATCATTTGTTTCCAGAAACTTTTTGATTTCCTCCCTAATTTCATTCTTGACCCATTGGTTGTTTAATAGGATGCTATTCAATCTCCATGATTTTGAGGGTTTTGGGTTCTTCCCCTGGTGTTGGTTTCTAGTTTCAGTCCCTTGTGGTCACAGAAAATGCTTGGTATGATTTCAATGTTCTTGAATTTGTTGAGGCTTGTTTTGTGTCCTATCATGTGGCCTCTCTTTGAAAAATGTTCCATGTGCATTTGAAAAGAATGTGTATTCACCTTCTTTGGGATGAAGGGCTCTATATATATCAGTTAAATGTAATTCATCTAGAGTGTTGTTCAATGCCACAATATCTTTGTTGATATTTTGTTTGGAAGATCTGTCCATTTTTGACAGTGGGGTGTTAAAATCCCCTACTATAATTGTGTTACTGTCAATATCTTTCTTGAAGTCTTCTAAGATTTTCTTGATGTATTTAGGTGTCCCTATGTTAGGTGAATATATATTTACAATATTTATGTCTTCTTGGTGGATTCTTCCCTTGAGTATTATGAAGTGACCTTCCAGGTCTCTCTTTGTGGTTCTTCTTTTGAATTCTATTTTGTCTAATATGAGTATTGCTACCCCAGCTTTTTTTTTTTTCCTGTCCATTTGCTTGGAAAATTTGTTTCCAGCCTTTCACTTTCAGCCTGCGTAGGTCTTTTGTCCTGATGTGGGTCTCTTGTAGGCAGCATATGTGTGAGTCATGCTTTCTTATCCTTCCAGTATTGTATGTCTTTTGATTGGAGCATTTAATCCAGTTATGTTTAAGGTTATATTTGATAATTACTGATTCATTGCCATTTTCATACCTCTCTCTCCCTCCTTCTCTCTCTCTCTCTCTCTCTCTCTCTCTCTCTCTCTCTCTCTCTCTTCCTTCCTTTCCTTAAAGCAGTTCCTTTAGTATCTCTTTTTTTATTTATTTTTTATTTTTTTATTTTTTTTTTAAATCAGTTTCTTTAGTATCTCTTGTAGAACGGTTTGATAGAGGTGTATTCTTTTAGCCTTCTTTTGTCTGAGAAGATCCTTATTTGGCTTTCTATCTTGACTGAAAGCCTTGCTGGGTAAAGTAGTCTTGGTTGTAGGCCTTTGGTTCTCATTGCTTGGAATATTTCTTGCCATTCTCTTCTGGCTTGAAGCGTTTTCATTGAGAAGTCCGCTGCTAATCTTATTGGGGCTCCCTTGTATGTCACTTCCTTCTTCTCCCTTGCTGCCTTTAAAATTCTCTCTTTGTCTTGGAATTTTGCCATTTTAATTATGTTGTGTCTTGAAGTGGGTCTGTTTGGGTTCCTCTTGATTGGGACTCTCTGTGTTTCCCGGATTTGTGTGACTTTTTCTCTCATCAAATTAGGGAAGTTTTCCATCATTACTTTTTCAAAGAGGTTTTTTATCCCTTGCTCTTCTTCTTCTCCTTCTGGTATCCCTATTATACATTATTATTACATTTCATATTGTCTTGCATTTCTCTTAATTCCTCTTCATTCTTTCTGAGCCTCTTTTCCTTTTCTTGCTCTTTCTGGGTGTTTTTTTCTATTTTGTTCTCCAAATCGCTGATCCGATCTTCTGCTTCATCAATTCTGCTTTTCATTCCTTCCACTGTGTTCTTCAGTTCAGAAATTGCATTTTTCATTTCCTCTTGCCCCTTGCTGATAGTTTGTATTTCCTTTTTCATGTTGATACAGTTTTCAGTGAGTTCATCATAGCCTCCCTGTAGTTTCTGGTAGCTCATTGAGAGCTCATGGAGCTTCCTGACAACCACTCCTTGAACTCAATATCTGATAGTTGAGTTGCCTATGTTTCATTTAGCATTCTTTCTGGGGCTTCCTCCTTTTCCTTCATTTAGGGATTGTTTCTTTTTCTTCCCACTGTTTGTGAGACTCTTGTTGTTAGCCTCAACTTCTTATATTGATCTGTTCTGGCTCCCTGGGTTTATGGTGTCAACTTCTGTGGTCGAATACCTGTGAGAGTCAGTGGCCCAGTCTCCTTCTGGTATCCTGTTGTTCACAGCTTCTACTGTCTCACCTGTTGGGATGCCCTCTCTTTGGGACCAACTCTGGTTTTTTTCACAGTTCCAGGTTTGTTTGTTTGTTTGTTTTGTTTGTCTCACTCCTGGGTATTTAAAAAGAGAAAAGAGGGGGGAAAATGAAAAAAGAATAAAGAAAAAAGAGGAAGGAAGAAGAGATAAAATTGGAAAGAAATGAAGAAAAAATAAAACAAGAAAGAAGTAAAGAGAGGCAAAAGGAGTTGAGGTGTAAAAAAGAAGATAAAAGTAATAAATAAATAATAATTTAAAAATTATGTAAACAGACAAACAAACAAACAAAACACCAAACAAAAAACTCTTGCTGTTTTCGAACTTGCCTATCCGGTTTTTCTGGTCTGGCTGGCTGCAATGGCCAAGGGGTGATGGTATCACTTTTCTCTGTTTTCAGCACTCAGTCATCTTTGGGCTACTCTCCCCAGAGCTAGCCTGGCGCCTCTCTGCACTGGGCCTCCGGCATGTGTTCTGAGCCTCCTGGGGTGCGCACACTTTCCCAAGTTTATGGGTGTGAGCTCGGATCTCCAGTCGCACAGCTGTCTCCGTTGGCCTGTGCACAGCCATCTCTAGTGGTGTGGGCACCTATGAACCTGCAGCAGTCTACAGTCATGCACACAGCCCTCTCCGTTCACTCGCACAGCTGTCTGCAGTTGTGAGGGCAACAATGGTTGCTCAGCCCATTTCAGCGATTGACCCGGCTCCCTCCCTAGAGCCCTGTGGCAGGCCTGGCAAGTGCTGGGCTGGAGCCTCAGCCACCCTGGTCTCCACGCTGATCCCTGGGCTCTTGTTCTGAAGTACTCTCCTTACCATCTGGTTTTTCAATGTCTGCTACAGTTTTCAATCTCCTGTTTTCAAATATTTGTGTTACTGTTATTTGTTTACTCTGTTCTTCCATAGATCAGCCAGGTTTTTCTCCCATGTGTAGGGGGAAGTGGAATCTGCTCCCTCCTACTGTGCCGCCATCTTCCTCAGTCTTAGCAATGTTTTTCTTAACACAGTCTTAATCTTGCTGAGATTTACTGCACCTTTTTTGGGCAAGGAGAACCAGGTAACTTCCACTGGGATGATTGGGCCTTTGTTTCCAGATCATAGCCATACACATAGAACCATTACCCACAATTCATCTCCACTTATGACTTTCTTGAGGAAATCTGGTTCATTGGTAGTAGTTTGAATCAAGTCATTAGCAACTGCAGCATGATGTTCGTTCTGTTCTGGTAGCAGAAGCCATGGAACAAAATTTACCACAGCACATTTCATGCCAAGATCATTTGTTGAAAATCTCGGGCAGTACAGCTTTTGGGATCCCCAGATCAGCTTCTAGTTCTCATGCTGTCAGTCACTGAGCTTTGTGATTGCAGCCTGTACATGTTCAACATTCTCAGGTGTTCTGCTTGTTGCAGGCTTTTCAGAACTTGGATCACTTTCAACAGATTCTCAACCATTTTTTAAGCATTTGTGCCACACTTTCCTTTGCAATGCACTTATTGTATTGTCCCTCAAAACCTTCTGAATTATCTAAATATTCTCCACAGAGGAATGTATAAGCTTAATGCAAAATTTAATGCAGGTTTGTTGCTCTACTTGCTCAGTCATTTTTAATGCAACGGGTATACTGTACACATGCGCACTCAATGGCATCTACCACTCCCACTGACTAGTACAGTGAAGTCATCATTGTTCATGCATGCACATTCCAGTCCACCCCCTTTGGCTACCAGATTACATCAATGTTGCACAAACCATTCTTACAGTAACAATGGCTGGGCTTTCTCTGGACCTCATATATCTTAGTATGTTTGCTGCAGAGCTAAAAATCACAATTACTCTCCAGAGATTTCATGGCATCAACAATGTCTGTAGACTCTATGGCCACATAACTCCTCTCCTTGTCCATCTCTGTCTTCTTCTTTTTTTTATTGTTGTTCAAGTACAGTTTTCTGCCTCCCCCACCACCACCACCACCACTAACCCATCTCTATCTTCTTATAAGGAAATAGGCCGTTGGATCTAGAGTTGACCTGGACAACTCAGGATGATTCCATTTTGAGATTCTTAATTACATCTTCAGAGACTTTTTCCAAATAATGCCACATTCACGGGTTGGGAGGGAAGACTTTAACATATCCATTTGAGGGCCATCAATTACCTTACTGCAGTAGGATAAGACTTTGACAGGCAGAGACAGCCAAGGACAGTTTAGCATAGCTCCAAACTAACCAATTACTCAAATATGAAAAATAATATGATTTTTATATTTTTATAACTGAATTTTGTCATGAGCAACTAACTACAAGTTTCAATTGAGGCAAAAGCTAACAAACACAGGAAATAATCTTCTTGAAGCTTCTTGCTAAATGAAAAAGAATCAAGGAGAAGGATATTTTAAATACTTATTCTCCCTTCATCCATCTTCTTTTTACACTTGATGACAGAGGAAGGGGTGAGTATTCCATTTTCATTTTATTCTGGAAGAAACTTCTTCTCTGTCATATCTTTATTTTTGCATGGCTATACGTACCTTAATAGTAAAATACTTGAAATAAATTTAAAAAAAGTGAAAAAATTGTACATTGACAACTATAAAACATTGAAATAAATAAGATAATAATAATGAAATATTAATGAATTAAGAAATCTAATATTATTAAAATAAAAATACTTGCTCAGATTTAGCTATTAATTCAACACATTTAATTTCAAAATCTCACATACATTTTTTGCAAAGTTTGTAAGCTGTTATTAAATTAATGTGAAAATGTTATAAGACTAGACTAGCCTAAACAATCTTAAAAAAGAACAAATTTGGAGGATTCCAACTTTTTCTGATTCTAAAACTTTCTATAAAACTACAATATTCAAGAGGTTTGGTACTGGCATATTGGCAGACATATAATTTAGCAGAATATATTTGAAAATCCAGAAATAATCCCTTTCACTTTTGACTAGCCGATTTTCAACAGATGTCAAAACAATTAAATGAAAAAAGATTAGTGTTTTCAATAAGTGATGCTGGGACAACTACATCTCTACCTACAAAACAATGAAGTTGTACCTTTTCTTCTGGATTATAGTTCTAAATGAAAAAGCTCAACTAGAAAACTTATAAAAGAAAACATAAGAATTCTGTGATCTTGAATCAGAAAATGGTTTCTAGTTACACCAAAAGCCCAGAACAAAAGGAAAAATAAACTAATTGTACTTCATTAAAATTAAAAATCCTTTTGTACTATAAAAATTGGAAAAACATTATGTGTAAAAAATGACCCAAAAAGTGAAATAAATATGTGTAAATTATGTATCCCATAAAGCAATTGTATCCAGAATATATAAAGGATTCTTACAACTCATTAATAAATGATACATAAACCATTTTTAAAACTACCAAAGGTATAAATAAAACTGTCCTTTTTAAAGATGATATGATTATCTATGTCTATGAAGAAAATTCTAAAAAATCAAGAAAAAACTTCCTGGAACTAATAGGTGATTACAACAGGTGGCAGGGTAAAAGATTCATATACAAAAGTCAATCGCTTTTGTATATAAAATATTAAATACATAATTATAAATCTAAAAATCTATGTGTAAGATCAACATGAGGAAGACTACAAAGCACTGATGAAAGAAATCAAAGAGCTAAGTAAGTGAAGAAACACTTCACGTTCTTGAATAAGAAGACGCATACTGTTAAGATGTCAGTTATTACTAACTTGATCCACAGATTCAACACAATCATTATGGAAAACATTGTAAGTTACTTTGAGGATATTGACACACTGATTCTAATGTTGTATGTAGAGGGAAAAGATGAAGAGTAGTGAACACAACAATGAAGGGGAGAACAAAGTCAAAGGGATGACTTACCAGAAGATATACTATTATAAATCTACAGTAATCAAGAGAGTGTAGGATTTGTAAGAGAATAGACAAATAGATCAATGGAATAGAATAGAAAGCCCAGAAATTGACTCACATAAATATAATCACTAATCTCTGACAAAGTATCAGAAGCAATACAATAAAGATAGGTAGTCTTTTCAACAAATGACACTGAAAAATCTATATAAGAAAAAGTAAATCTAGGCACAAAATTTGCACCATTTACAAAAATTAACTCCAAATAGGATCATAGACATAAATGGAAAACACAAAATAATAAAACTTACAGAAGATGGCACAGGGTTTGGTGATGACTTTTTAGGTACAACATTAATTTTTCTGGGAAGAAAAATTAATAAATTAGACTTTAATGGAATGAAAAAACCTCCACAAAAGACAATCTATAGACTTGCAGAAAAATTTTGCAAGACAAGTATTTGATAAATGACCAGTATTCAAAGTATATGAAGAATTCTTAAAACCCATCAAAAAGGAAGCATACCAATTTTTTTTAAATGGGCAAGAGATCTGAACATACACTCACCAAATAATGTATAGAGATGGAAAAATAAGCAGATGAAAAGATATTCAACACCATATTTAGGAAATTGTAAAATAAAGCAAAATTGATATATCACTAGTCACATTAGAATGGTTAAAATTCAAGTTTCATTTTTTTTCCATGGAACTGTCCAGATCTCCCAACACCATTTGCTGAAGAGGCTATTTTTACTCTATTTTATGCTCCACCATTTTTTTGTTGAATATTAATTGACCATAGACATATGGGTGCATTTCTGGGTTCTCTGTTCTGTTTCACTGATGTGTCTGTTCTTATGCAAGTACCAGACTGTTTTGAATACAATGGCCTTGTAATATAGTTTGATAACAGGTATTGTGATCCCTCCTTCTTTGTTCTTTTTCCTCAAAATTGCTGAGGCTATTCAGGGTCATTTCTGATTCCACATCAATATTTGAAATATTTTTCTCATCTGTGAAATACATCATTGGTATTCTAATAGGGATTGTGTTAAGTCCCTAAGGACATTCTGATGATATTAAACTTTCCATTCTAAGAACACAGTATATGCTGCCACTTATTTGTGTCTTCCTCAATTTCTTTCTTCAGTGTTGAATAGTTTTATGAGTACAGGTCTTTTATCTCCTTGGTTAGGTTTATTCCTAGGTACTTTATTTTTCTGGTTGCTATAGCAAATGCTATTTTTTTTCTGATTTCTCTTTCTGATATTTCATTGTTAGTTTACAAAAATGCTTTCAATTTCTGATTATTGACTTTGTGTCCTTCTGTATTGCCAAATTCATTTATTACATCGAGTAGTTTTTAAGTGGAGTCTTGAAGGTTTTCTATGTACAATATCATGTCATCCTCAACAATGACAATTTTACTTCCTCCTTTCCAATTTAGATGCCTTTTATTTCTTCTTGCCTGATCACTGTTGTTAGAACTACCAATAATAATAGAAGTGAAGAAAGTAAACATCCTCGTCTTGTTCCTGATCTTGGTGGGTAAGCTTTTAGTTGTTGCCCATTGAATATGATGTTGGCTGTAGGTTTCTCATATATGGCCTTTATTATGTTGAGGAATGCTCCCTCTACTCCCATTTTGCTGAGTATTTTTATCATAAATGGGTGCTGTACCTTATCAAATGCTTTTCTACACCTATTGATATGATCATGTAATCCTACCAAATTACACCACATACAAAAATAAACACAAGATGTATAAAAGACTTAAATAAGTCACAACACCATAAAACATAGGCAGGAGAACATAGACAGGAAAATTTCAGATATTCCATGCAGCAATATTTTCACCATTATGTCCCATATAGCAAGGAACATAAAGGAAAGAATAAACAAATAAGACTTTACCAAATTAAAAAGCTTTTGCATGTCTATCAGCAAAACTAAAGAGAACCAACTGTATGGGAAAATATATTTGCAAATGATACTTTGGTCAAGGGTATGATCTCCAAAATATATGAAGAACTCACATGACTCCACACCAGGAAGACAAAAAAACCAATTTAAAACTGAGCAAAGTACCTGAACAAACATTTCTCCAAGAAGGACATACAGAGGTCCCAGAGATATGTGAAAGGATAATAAGCATGACTAGCCATCAGAGAGATGCACTTTAAAACTACAATGAGATAACACTTCACACTGGTCAGAATGGCCATTATAAACAAATCAACAAATAACAAAATGTGGGTAGGTTGTGGAGAAAAGGGAGCCCTAGTTCACTGTTGGTGGGAATACAGACTGGTGCAGCCACTGTGGAAAACAGTATGCAATTTCCTCAAAACACTAAAAATGGAGCTCCAGTTTGATCTGGCAATTCCACTGCTGGGATTATACCTTAAGAATCCTGAAACATCAATTCAAAAGAACCTATGCGTACCTATTTTTATAACAGTGCAATTTACAATAGCCAAGTGCTGGAAGCAAACTAAGTGCCCATCAGTAAATGAGTGGATCAATACATTGTAGTACATTTACACAATGGAGCACTATGCAGCAGAAAGAAAGAAGGAGCTCCCACCCTTTGGGACAGTGTGAATGGAACTGGAGACCATTATGCTAAGTGAAATAAGGAGATGAAAGACAAGTACTGTATGATTTCTTCTATAAGTGGAACATAATAAAAAAAACTAACAAGTGAGAAAAATACAACCAGAGACGTGGAAAATAAGACCAAACTGACAGTAACCAATGTGGCAGGGGAAGGGGATAACAGGGGAAAGAAAGTGAATGGTCATCAAGGAACATGTATAAAGGACTCATGGACAAAGACAAGGTGACTGGGGAAGGATTGAATGTGAGAGGTGAGGGTGTGTAGGATGGGGTAGAATAATGGAGGTAAAATGGGAACAAATGTAATTAAACCACAATAAAAAAGCATAAAAAAAGGAAAAATGGCTAAAATTCAAAACATTGATAGTACCAAATGCTTGGCAGGTTGTGAAACAACAGTGATTCATTGCTTACAGAAATGCAAGATGCCACAGATACTTTAGAAGATAACTTAGCATTTTTTATTACAAAACTAAGCATATTTCTACCATACAATCCAGCAATTATGCCTGTTGGTATTTACCCAAATGAGCTGAAAATGTATCTGACCAAAAAACCCGCACATGAATGTTTGTAATAGTTTTATTCATAAATGCCAAAACTTGAAAACAACAAAGATGTACTTCATGGTGTGAATGTATAACCAAACTATGCTGTATTCACATAATATAACATTAGTCAGTGATTAAAATAAATGAGCTATCAGGTCATGAGAAGACATGGAGAAATATGGAATTCATATTGCTAAATTAAAAAAAAAAACAGAAAAGCTATGTACTGTATGCCATACATATGTCCAACTATATGACATTCTAGGAAAAGCAGGATTGTGGATATAGTAAAAATATCAGTGATTGCCAAAGAATCAGGTATTGATAAGAAGGGGTGAATAGGCAGAACCCAGGGTATTTTAGGTTATTTCCTTTAAGGATGGATGTCAACACACATTTTTTTCTTTTTTTTTTTTATTATTGTTCAAGTATAGCTCTCTCCTGTAAAAGTATACAGAATGCACAACATAAACCTTAACCCTAATGTAAAATATGAACTTTAGTTAATAATAATGTATCAAATACTAGCTCATCAATTGTATCAAATATACCACACTAATCCAACATATTATTAATTGAGGAAAGTCTCTGTGTGTGGTGGAGGGGGAGGGAGTGCATGAGAAATCTCTGTATTGTACTTCCTCAGTTTTTTGGTGAATCTAAAATTTCTCTAAAATTTAAAGTATATTTTTTTCAAAGAGCAAAGTAATGAACAGATCTTTCTCAAAGGAAGATAAACAAATAAGCAATAGGTATATAAAAGATGCCGAACATTACTAAACATTACAGAAATGAAAATCTAAATCACAACAAGATAGCATTTCACACCCAGTAGGATGGTTTCAGTAAATAAGACAGACAATGGCAAGCAATGATGAGATGTGGAGAAATAGGGCCATCACATGTTGCTGGTAGGATCCTAAGATAGTACACTCTGGAAACAGTTTGGTATCTCTTCCCAATAATAATGATAGAATTAATTACCATGTGCCCTGGTAATTCCTAGCTATATACCCAAGAGAAATAAAAAGATATCCACAGAAAAACTTGTACATGAATATTCATAGCTACATTATTCATTATATTCCCAAAGCAGAAATAACCCCATTCCCATCAACTGATAAATGGATAAACAAAATTTGATATATCAATACAATGGAATATTATTCAGTAATTTAGAAGGAAAGTCATATTAAGTCATGCTATAACATGAACGAATTTTGAGATTATGCTAAGAGAAAGAAGCCAGAAACAAAGACCTTATAATGTATGATTTCATTTATTTGAAATCATTAGATTAAGCAGGTCCCTAGAGACAAAAAGTAAGTTTGTGATTTCCTACAGCAGAATAGGGGTCATAAAAAGGGATCAACTACTAATGTGCACAATTGCTATAAAGACACAGAAATTCCTTTTCAAATGACAAAATATTCTGAACTTAGACCATGGTGATAGTTGTACCACTCCAAGAATATGTTAAAACACATTGAATTATACACTTAAAAAAAGAAGTTGTTAGCTTTTATGTAGCACATTGTATATTAAACTTTTCACTCTTATTTGTATTTTCCCATTTGAGCATCCCATTATACTTTAGCATTAATCATCTTATTTTTTATAGACAGAGACACATGGCTCCAACTGATTAGGCTAGTTAGTTACAAAGATAGAGAGAAAATAATGTGGCCATTAAATAGAAACTAAGCTCAGTAATATTTTTCTTCCATTGAATTTTGTCGAATGGGAGTGGAAAACAAACTTGAAAAGAATCTGTAATCAAAGGATCTTTGCTTCAAAATAAAAATAGATTTAATGACACGCTGGATGTTTTGACTCAGTGGGTTGAGCACCAGCCTGCAAACCAAACGATTGCGGCTATGAATCCCCATCAGAGGACATGGCAGGGTTGTTGGCCAAGACACCAGTTGGGGGCATGTGAGAGGCCATCGATAGATGTGTGGCCATCGATAGATTGCCCTCCCTCACCCTCTCTAAAAGTAAGTAAATAAAATCTTTTAAAAATATATTTAATGACTATTTGTTGAATAAATGAATAAATCCACTGTCATCACTAATGCCTCTTGCAACTTTTTAGCTAATTTGCAGATTTAAAAAAATTATACATGCATCAGGCTTAGTCCAAAAGAATCTGATAAAGAAGATCTCTTAAATCAAAGCAGGTAACTTCTCTAAACTTCGATGAATCAGAAAGGCAGTCTATTTGTTCTTTTTTGAATATGGACGGAGTATAACATAATATAAAGTAGATATTGTTAATATGTTGGTGGTGAATGCTGAAGTATTATAGATGCTTTTTGATATAATACAGCAAAAGAGAAAAAGGAAACAAATATAAAAACAAAATTTTGTAATTGCTGAATATGGGTGATGGGATTATATTAGTTTTTTTATTTTTATTTATATTCTTACAACAAAAAAAAATGACATGTATAAAGACAAAATATCACTATATTTTGAACAGGCCTTAGGTGGAATGGCTTGGTTGGAGCATCATCCTGTAACCATTGGGTTGCTAGATCGATTCCCAGTCTGGCTACATGCCTGGGTTGTAGGATCTATCCCTGGTTGGGGGTCATGCAAAAGGCAGCTGATTGGTGTTTCTCTCTCCCATCAATGCTTTTTCTCTTTCCTTTTCTCTTTCTTTTAAATAAAAATCAAATCACCTTAAAAAATATTTTGAATGCTGAAACAAAATGGATGAAAAGCCTTGAAATTGCCTACTTCCAAAATACTTGCTGAATAAATAACAAACATCATGTGATTTGAGCCAGTAAGTCTGATTTACGTTGCTTGCATTTGTTTTTTTTAAACATATTTTATTGATTATGCTATTACAGTTGTCCCATTCCCCCCCCCATCATTCCCCTCCACCCTACACACCCTCTCCCACCCACATTCCCCCCTTTAGTTCATGTCCATGTGTCATAAGTTCTTTAGCTTCTACATTTCCCATACTATTCTTGCCCTCCCCCATCTATTTTCTACCCACTATCTATGCTACTCATTCTCTGTACCTTTTCCCCCTCTCTCCTCCTCCCACGCCCCTGTTGCTAACCCTCCATATGATCTCCATTTCTGTGGTTCTGTTCCTGTTCTAGCTGTTGGCTTAGTTTGCTTTTGTTTTAGGTGTGGTTAATAGCTGTGAGTTTGCTGTCTTTTCGCTGTCATATTTTTGATCTTCTTTTTCTTAGATAAGACCCTTTAACATTTTATATAATAAGGGCTTGGTGATGATGAACTCCTTGAACTTGACCTTATCTGAGAAGCGCTTTATCTGTCCTTCCATTCTAAATGACAGCTTTGCTGGATAGAGCAATTTTGGATGTAGGTCCCTGCTTTTCAAGATTTCAAATATTTCTTTCCAGCCCCTTCTTGCCTGGAAGGTCTCTTTTGAGAAATCAGCTGACAGTCTTATGGGAACTCCTTTGTAGGTGACTGTCCCCTTATCCCTTGCTGCTTCTAGAATTTTCTGCTTCATTTTAATCTTGGCTAATGTAATTATGATGTGCCTTGGTGTGTTTCTCCTTGGGTCCAACTTCTTTGAGACTCTCTGAGCTTCCTGGACGTCCTGGTAGTCTATTTCCTTTGCCAGATTGGGGAAGTTCTCCTTTATTATTTGTTCAAATAACTTTTCCACTTGCCGCTCTTCTTCTTCCCCTTCTGGGACCCCTATAATTCGGATGTTGGGACATTTAAAGATGTCCTGGAGGTTCCTAAGCCTCTCCTCATTTTTTCGAATTCTTGTTTCTTCCTCATTTTCTGTTTGGTTGTTTCTTTCTTCCTTTTGGTCCACTCCATTGATTTGAGTCCCAGTTTTCCTTCAATATCTATCGGTTCCCCATGCGTCTTCCTTCATTTCACGTATTGTAGCCTGCATTTTTTCATCTAGTTTGTGAGCAAAATCAACCAATTCTGTGAGCATTTTGATGACCAGTGCTTTGAACTGTGCATCTGATAGGTTGGCTATCTCTTCACGGCTTAGAGGAATTGACTCTGGGGTTTTCATTTTTTCTCTGGTTTGAGCCATTTTTGGTGGTTTTGTTTGTTTGTTTGTTTGTTTGTTTGTTTTGGTTTGGTTTTAGTCTGGTCACGGCTATTACGTAGTGAAGAGTGGAGCCTTAGGTGTTCCTCAGGGTGTGGCAGCCCAGTCGCTGGGTTGTGACGCTATAGGTGAGGGCGGGGTCCAAGAGGGAACAATGGCACCTGCTCCGCTCTCTCCTGGACTCCGGTCCCTTCCGCTGCTTCCCCTTCCCCTGGATTATCTGTGCACGCGAGCGTGCTGTTATGTAGTGAGGAGTGGAGCAGCCCAGTCGCTGGGTTGTGACGCTGTATGTGGGGGCAGGGTCTGAAAGGGAACAGTGGCGCCTGCTCCGCTCTCTCCTGGATTCAGTCCCTTCTGCCACTTCCCCTCTGCCTGGACCGTCTGTGTGCGCGAATGTGGGACCACCTGGTCAGCCAGCCACCTTGTGCGGCCTCACTGGGTCTGCACAGTTGCCCCCCTGTGCCCGGGGTCCACCAGCCGCCGCCTGTGCACCTGGGAACTGCCAGCCGCTGCTGCTTGCGTTCCTGGGTCCGCACCTCCACTTTTTCCTGCCGCGACTCCGCCCCTCTTACTGGTCTGGATGAATGGTTGTTGGACTTCCGTATAGTTCAATTTTCTATAAGTTCTGGGTGTTTTCTTGTTTCTAAATATTTGTTGTCCTTAATTTTGGTTGTGAGAGGAGGCACAGTGTTTCCGCCTACGCCTCCATCTTGGCCGGAAGTCACGTTGCTTGCATTTGAACACATTAAAATTAGTACACCTTGTCCCAATACATTTTTATGCTATTGAGAACAGAATATTAAATTTACATTTAAAAATTACTATCACAACAAAATTATGGTTTTAAGAATTGACTATAATATGAATGAATACTTAGGAATAACAAAACATAGTTCCTTTTAAAACTGTAGTGTTCTATACTCTGGTTTCTCTTCAGATCGTATAAATCTTTCGCCTTTTTTAAAACTGTAGTGTTCTTTAAAATGTTTAATTGATTATTCTATACATCTAGCTCAATAAAACAAAATGACGATTTGGGAAAAAGAGCAAATAGTCAAAAATATGAGTGAAGGGAAAATCAGTTTAGGGAAGTAAAATATTCAAGGAAATTTAGCTTCAGTAAACTAAAACAATTCAAAATTATCTGTTTCATGTCTCTCTGAACAAAGAATACTAAAGTAAAATAAAATTTTGAATCTGAGTTAAGAGATGTGTTTCTGTGAAAGCAGCATTGGCAAGAAAATCTCTATTTACCCAAGGTACTGTAATTCTAACACTCTGAGTAAAAAAATAATGCAGTTAATTTAAATGTCTTAAAATATTTGTTTTATTGCAAATCATAAAACCAAATTAGGAATAAGATGAAACCACACTTACATGACCTTAAATATTTGAGATTTTTTAGTAAGGTGGGGAACAAAGGATTTAGTTCTTTAAAGAATGATTAGATTATTTTTCACTCGTTTTCCCATTAGCAGCTCTATATCTTTCTTCATCCTTTCTCACTTCTAACTCAACCATCTGAGCTTTTATATCACTAAACTTGTAATATATTCCTTGCCCAGGCTTCAAAGCAATATTCACATTCATAGATAAAAGGCTTCATGTACTGTCTGAAGTAGAACTGCCACAGTAACCATGAAATGATGACATGAGCATATGGTAAATACCCTTACAAGAAATAAGGTATTTTTTTTTTCAAAATAAGCTATTTTTTAGAGGAAGCCCCCACACTATAAACAAACCTTTGTCACTCTATCTGTAAGCTATAGTATCTGTCCTCCCATTAAAAGGCCCCTGCGTTGACTGACTGACTACTCCAAGTTGATGACACCATGGGACAGAACAAAGAATCCATCCAAGTGTTGATCACCTTCTCTCAGTGCAGGCCAAGTTCAGCTCGGCCATCTATCAAGGCTCTGGAATGTGCAGCAAGTAAATACCCACATTTTGCCAGGGGAAAAGAAAAGCTGGGTCATTGACTCCTCACAGGAGGAAGGAAATTCCTCCACATCAAAAAGGCACCAGCAGCCTTCATTTAGGTAGGCACTGTATAATGGGTAGATTTTCAACAAGTGCTCAAAAGACAAATGATACTTTTATCTTGCATTCTCCCCCTTTGCAATAAGAGTTTATATTAAAGCCACTTAACTGTCTGGCCTGCAGCCTGGTGGATTACCTATTTATAGGAATCAAGCACATTACCTGATCATGTGACTAAAAGGAGTTCAGAGGAGATTTTTGTAAAACTGATTTTGCTTTGAAGGATCTTCAGCAATTTCTGAAACCTCACATAGACTTCTATACCTACTGGCCCCATAGCATGAAAGGATTAAACATGAACAATATATCAAGTTGAGATATCTTCTTGTACTTCTACTTATTTTATTAGTTTAGCTTTATTAAATTGCAAATTATAAAATTAGCCACCCATTATTGCAAAAAGTTGTGGAGAAGTGAATAAAAGGTGTATCTCGGTGATAGCCTTCATGAGTGTTGGAGCTAAGCATCCAACAAAATCTTAAGATAAGGCTTCATTGGTGAACATGAACAATCCTCTTTGTACTAAAACTGAAAACCCCTAAAAGTCATTTCTGGAAGATAAGCATTTTGAGGATAGGAATCTTAAATGCAAACAAACTTAAATTAAAATACCTAAGATGATTAATTGATGAAATTAACATGAGTTTTAAACTTTTTTGTTCCTGAAATATATTTTGATTCCAAGAACGAATTCTTATTCACACATCACCCTGGGTGAAGTGTTAGTTTTTGGTTAGCCATTTGCTTTCTTTATGTATGTGTGCTCTCTTTACTGAGGGGAGATGGGGAGATACTATGAAAATGGCACTACCCAATACCAAATTATGTACTAAGTCTTGGTATTAAAGCTCTCTTTTTTTTTTTAAATTTTTTTTAAAGTTTTTTTTTTTTAAAGATTTTTTTTAAGTACTTTTTCTTTTCCTTTTAGATTTTATTTATTTATCTTTAGAGGGGAAGGGAAGGAGAGAGGGAGAGAAACATCAATGTGCGGTTGCCTCTTGTATGTCCCCTGCCGGGAACTGGCCTGGCAACCCAGGCATGTGCCCTGACTGGGAATCGAACCGCGATCCTTCGGTTCGCAGGCCTGCGCTCAATCCACTGAGCTACACCAGCCAGGGCTAAAGCTCTCTAATTTAAAAAATTAATAGTAACTTTAATGCCTAACACAAAGCTTTTTTTCCCAAGGCCAAATAAGAGAAATGCATGTGAAACTGGTTTGAAAAAGAAATCTGAAATATGATAAATGCATCCTTGGGTTAATTGTAGAGTGTATCTCACTAGTATGGAATGTAAATTTAACCTAAAATTCTGTTTTCCATTTTGAATTTTCATCTCTTTAGCAGACAAATAAATCATGGACTACATAATAGAAGAAAAAAGTGAATTATTCAGGACTTTCTGCCCTGGATACCAATTATTTAATATGTAAGCACTCAAACTGGAACAATTTCTAGTTGAAACCTAAATCTTGAGTTTGTCCAGGACAGTGGACATTTAAACAATTTAAGCTTAAACTTCTGGTCTCAGTTTCTTTTATTTGCAGCATTCCTTTATTATCCTTTTGTTCTTTTTTATTGTTGTTCAATTACAGTTGTCCTTATTTCCCCCCTATACTCTCCTCTATCTTACCCACCCCAACATCCCATGTTCAATCCTCCCTCACTTCCCATGGTCTTTGTCCATGGGCCCTTTACACATGTCCCTTGAGGACCCTTCCCCTTCTTTCCTGTTACCGCCCTATCCCCTCCCCTCTGGTTACTGTCAGTTTGTTCTTTATTTCTATGTCTCTGGTTCTATTTCACTTGCTTATTCATTTTGTTGACTAGGTTCCACTTACAGGTGAGATCATATGGTATTTGCCTTTCACTGCCTGGTTTGTTTCACTTAGCATAATGCTCTCCAGTTCGATCCATGCTGTCGCAAAGGGTGGAGTTCCTTCTTTCTTTCTGCTGCATGGTATTCCATTGTGTAAATGTACCATAGTTTTTTGACCTACTCAATTACTGATGGGCACTTGCTCTCAATTTCAAATTGACAGAGATGGATGGATCTTGTTGAAAAATAAACAAACAAGCAAGCAAAATATAACCAGAGACATTGAAATAAAGAACAACCTGACAGTAACCAGAAGGGATGGGAACAGGGATAATGGGGGAAAATAGGGAAAATAGGGAAGGGTTGTCAAGGAACATATATAAAGGACACATGGACAAAGACAAAGCAGATAGGATTGAGGGTGGGAGGTGGGGATGGGTGGGATGAAGCAGAGTGGGGGTGAAAATGGAGATGACTGCACTTAAACAATAATAAAAAAGAAACAATAATAGAAGTTTGCCATGGCAAAAAAGAAAAAAAGAAAAAGAAGTGATTTTTTGAAAGAACTTAATAAATGCTCTAATTTATGATCACTGGTTATTTCTAAACAGATAGTTTCAAAAGTAACAAAATATTAGCTATTTATTCATATTACACAAGATTTATTGACTTTAGCAAAATACTACAGCTTTATTACCTATAGTTGTTTTTTAATACCTTTTTGAGATATAATTGTACATACCATAAAGTTCAGTCATTTAAATATACAATTTAATGGGTTCTTGTATATTTTAAAAGTTGTACAACCAAAAAATTTGTGCGACCATAACCATAGTATAAATTTAGAACATTTTCATCATCTCAAAAACTAATTTTGTACCCATTCTTTTTGCCCCAGCTATAGGCAATAATCTACTTTCTGTCTCTAAAGATTTGCCTGTTCTGGACATCTCATATAAATGAGTTCATACAATATGTGCTCTTTTTTGACTGGCTTCTTTCACTGAGCATAATGTCTTTGAGTTTTATGCATGTAACAGTATGTATCAGTACTTCATCCCTTTTCATTACCAACTAATATTCCATAATGGGGATACACTAAATTTTGTTTATTCATTCAGTATGTGATGAAAATTTTAGTCATTATATAAATGCAACAAAAGAGAATACATCACTTCCACTAGGTGGTTATACTAAAAAGACAGAAAACAGAAAATGTTGGAAATACGTAGAAAAATTAGAACCCTTATATTTTGCTGGTAGAAATGTAAAATGTGCAGCTACTTTGAAAATAATTTATCAGTTTCTCAAAATGATGACTTACCATATACCCAATTCCACTCCTAGCTATGTACTCAAGAGAAGTGAAAACATATGTATATGAATGTTTTGTAGTAACAGTATGCATAATAACAAAAATTCATTTTACACACTCTTTTCATAAACATATTTCTAATATAAAAGTTGATATGCCTAAATTCTATATTACTTACAAACATCTCAAGTGGTAGTATGTTTAGGGGAAAATTTGGAGGAGGATATTGTGATAACATCATCTAGTTTAGATTGTCAGATTCCTGAGGATTGCTCTCTTGTCTGTTTTATTTTGATTTTAGACATCATCTAGCTAGAAACATTATGAAGGTAGAATTTCTAGCAAGCTCCTGAAAGAGTCTTCATTAACCCATTACTAATTAAAGTGACTTTATTAAATATTAACAATAAAATTAGGTATTATTATTATTTTGCTGATAGAGTGCTTTTTTGATGTATTAACTACAATAAAATTTTTCATCTTCAGAGAGTTTGCCCCTTACCTTTAGTGTCATAGTAAGTTACCTAGTCAGCAAACTTTAAAGACATCTAACTTATCTAAATAATATTTTATCTCTTTACTTATTTTCAACTAGTTTATCTTATCTATGACCCTATCTTCCTTATGTCTGTTACCTGAGCCAGGTTGCATGCTTTTTAAAGATTGTAATTTTAATGACTCTGTTTTCTAATTATTGCTACCTTAGGATCAAGGTGCTCAGGCTCAGAAAGAAAAAGGAAACTTGATTGTCCATAGATATAAATACACCTATTTTGCTGAGTTGTTTGGAGAAATACTCTGAGTAAAGAAGTTTTAAGATAATGTGGTAGGGCTCTGCCCACAGAGCCCTATCCATCTGCCATGGATGAGAATAAGACTACCAAGACATGATCTGCTTGGGGAGGAGAGGTGGCCGATCTCTCAAAGGAGAAGGACCAAGAGCCCCTTCCTCAATGGCTTTTATTAGGTTCATTTTACACAGAAATACAGGTAAAGTTCATCAATCATTGTCAGGCAGCAAGGATCAAACAATAGATAACATTTCAAAGAACTCTGAGGGCTTAATCTGAGACAGGGTCTGTCAGCTAAGGAGTTACAAAACTTTGGGAGACAAACTCATTTCCTGCTCGGACCATTATCATTTAAATGAGAGCACTCTTAGCAAAGCAGGTTTCACAGGACTTTACGAATTCTTTCCTATGCCCAATCACCAGGGGAGCCCGCTCTAGCCAGCACTGGGTTGCACCACCCTCCGTCATAGTTTCAGGCTTAAGTGGATCAGAGCCAAGAAGCCAAGAGATAAGGAAAACTCTTCCAGACAGAGAGAGGACTCAGGCTATGTCAGGATAGCCAGGGGGCGAGGGTCCATCACCCCCTTTTTGCTGCAGCCCCCCGAGTCCTTCCTTGAAGGCCTTCCAAGTGGTCATGCCTGTCTTAGGAGACCCCTCCCTTGAGGGAATCTTACCCATCATTGGCTAACCGGCCAAGCATTGGAGGCCAGTTATGGATGAAGCAGAAGCGGTGCTCCTGCCAGGGAGATAAGCTTTATCTCCTTAGTGGCTTACAGTCCGAAGGTCACTCACTCAGCCTTAGTCGTGGGGGGTTACAACTTCTGAGACCAGGCAGGGCAGTTCCCAACAAGATAATAGTCTTACTACGTCTTTTTATCTAAAGTTTAAGCTCGTCCTATCAGATAACTCAATTCCCACTGCTTTCAATTTTTAGTAAAGCACATTTTTTTATGAGACTTGGGGTGTAAAAATAAACTCTTCTAATTGGAAAAACTATATACAATTTTAGAATGTGTCTTTCACTCTTTCCTTGTATCCTATGTGTACCTAGTATAGTATATGGCACACTGCAATTTCTCAATAAATGTTCTAAAAATGAATGACCTATAAAAGTAAAGGAAGAGCTGAAGCTGGAGATAGGGACAAATAGGAGTTGAACATGATTAGATTTGAATTTCAGAAGTATTTATCTGGACTCAGTATTGAAGATAAATTGGACAAAGACAAAGATGAAAATAGAAGCAGAGAGTCTAGCCACATTGAGAAAATGAAGACCTGAACTAAACATGGGAATTTTTTTTTAAAGTAGTATTTAAAAGAGCTTAAAGAGATTGAATTTGTGATGCTGAATGACTCACTGAATGTAGTGTTGAGTGTCAGGGAAGCACTAAGATGTCATCTAGGTATGGGAGCAGATAATGGCCCAACACATGCACTTTGCTCCTAGGATAGAAACTTACTTCCGCTGGGGTTGTAAAAGGAGAAGTTAAGTTTGGCGCCAATGTAGGGGTGTGTCCAGATGATACCAGTAACATGCCAGCAGGCAGTGAATTGAATAGGTTTATATTTCAGGAGAGAGATAATGCCTGGGTATAAAGATTGGGGAAGCATCAAAATAGAAAGAGCAATTTGAGCCCTGGAAGTGGATAGACTCTACAGAAAAAGGACATAGAATGAGAAAAGAATTAAGCACAGAGCCCTATGAAATGACAAAACATAAGGTATAGAAAAATTACCTCACCATAATTAGAGAGACTAAGTTATGCCGAAAATCCATCATCATTTAAAAAGCTTTGACCACTATTGTTATGGGTTTGAGTCCCTTAAATATATGTATGTTGAAGCCCTGACCCCAGTACCTCAGAATGAGACTATATTTGGAAATAGGGTCATTGAATGTATGGAAGAAAATGAACAACATACAAACATGACAAGTTCAGGGGAGTCCTAAAATAATTACCCAGAGACCTAAAATAACCACAAAGGATGCTCTGAAATTAAAACATATTAACTAAAAGCTTACTAACTAAAAACTGTTTATGGCAGGTAGTAATGCCCTAGTCTCAAGTCTTCCCTGACAAAAGTTCAATCTCTACCTTAAGCTTATTATCTTTTTGCCTCTACGATACCATATCTTTGGAATGCCAAAGTAATTTGATTTTTCTGGGCCACTCAAGCACAGACACCACACCATTGGGATACTACAAATCCCCTCAGTGTTATCGTTATTGTGTTAACTGTTGATTGTTAACTATCCTGTATGCAACTATGTAAAAGTATGTGTCAGTGTCTATCATTTTACTTTTTCTCTAATTCCAGAGGTTCCCCACTTTGCTTTCTCCTGCCTCCTTAATCTATCCCTAATGGATTTCATATAACACTCTTACACCTGCTCCTTTGATTATAATGAATAAAGTAAGGTACAAAACGGTCATTTTTCAGAGCAAAATCTCAATTTCTTGAGATTTTGTTTCCTGGCAATTGTCATCAGTTTGGCTCAAATAACCACAAAAATTCTCTGCACATTTTAACGTTTTTTACATTGACAAAGTGTAATCAATTAGGATGAAGTCCTCTTGGAGTACGGTGGGCACCTAATCCAACATAGCTGGTGTTCTTATAAAAAGAGTTAGGAAACGCACATGCACAGGGCAAACATCATGGAAAGACTGGAGTTATGTTGCCACAAGGAGCTACCAGAAGCTTAGAAATAGGTCTGGAACAGTTCCTTCCCTAGTACCTTCAGAGGGAATATGGCCCTTCTGACCTCTTGATCTCCATTTTTTAGACTTTAGAACTGTGAGACGATAAAATTGTTTTGTTTTGTTTTTTTTTGAGCCACTCACTTTGCAGTATTGTGTTATGGTAGTTTTAACAAACTAATGCAACACTTGCTCAATGAAAAGAATAGTTGTCCAGATATCCCAACACCATTTGTTGAAGAGGCTATTTTTACTCCATTTTATGCTTCTTCCCCTTTTGTCAAATATTAATTGACTATAGAGACTTGGGTTTATTTCTGGGTTCTCTATTCTATTCCATTGGTCCATGTGTCTGTTCTTATGCTAGTACCAGGCTTTTTTTATTACAATGGCCATGTAATACAGTTTGATATCAGGTATTGCGACCCCTCCTACTTTGTTCTTCTTTCTCAAAATTGCTGCAGCTATTCTGGGTCATTTATGGTTCCATATAAATTTTTGAAATGTTTGTTCTATATCTGTGAAATACGTCATTGGTTCATAGCAGCACAATTTACAATAGCCAAGTGCTGGAAGCAACCTATGTGCCCATCAGTAAATGAATGGATCAAAAAAACAAACAAACAAGCAAAATATAACTAAAGGCACTGAAATTGAGAACAGGCTGACAGTGACCAGAGGGGAGAGGGGAGGGAATTTCAGTGGAAGAGGGGAAGGGTTTGAAGGAACTAGTATAAAGGACACATGGACAATAACAAGGGGGAGGTGGAGATGGGAGGGAAGTGGGGAGGGCTGGGGGGTGGGCTTGGATGGGGGTAAAGGGCAGAAAACTGTACTTGAACAACAATTAAAAAAAAACCATGGTACAATTACATGATAGAATACGACACAGCATAAAGACAGAAGGAGCTCCTGCCCTTTGCGACCTCATGGATGGAACTGGAGAGCATTATGTTAAGTGAAACAAACCAGGCAGTAAAAGACAAATACCATATGATCTTACCTTTAACTGGAACCTAATCAACAAAAGAAACAAGCAAGCAAAATATAACCAGAGACATTGAAATTACTAACAAACAGACAGTAAACAGAGGGGAGGTGGGAGGGAATAATGGGAGAGAAAAGGGGAAGGGTTTTCAGGAACAACTATAAAGTACACGTGGACAAAACCATGGGGAGATGGAAACCAGAGAGGGAGGTGGGGATGGCTGAGTTGGCTGGGGGAGTGGTAGGAGGTAAAGGTAGACAACTGTACTTGAACAACAATAAAATTAAAAATTAAAAAAATAAAGTGTTTCTTTATTGTATTCTCACTTTCTGTAGCATACCCTCTACTAACCTCTAGCATTCTTTTTATTTTTTGCTCCCTGATTTTCAGAGGTCCCTGGAGGGGTAAATCATCCTATGTGTATTCCTCCCCTCTCTCCCAGAGTCCCAAGAATCAAATTACCCTGGCATATCTCAACCACTTCAGACAGCCTAATTTTTACCCTTGCTTGAAATAAGCCATGAAATGTCATTGTACCACAATTATCTTATTTCAAAATAAAGTGGCTAGATTGCAAAGTCATGTCCAGATTCACATTTCTAAAATGAATTGAATTGAAAAATAATACACAAGAATTGGGAATGAATGTACCAGACCTTTCCTTTCCTTCCTCCCTCTCTCCTTCCACCCCCTAACCTGCAATCATCTCCTCTCACCCACTAAACTTCCTTGACTTTTATCTGAGCAAAGGTAGAAAACTTCCTTGTGATATTAACAGATAAATCTTCATAATTTGCTTGGCATATTTTAAGCTTTTCCTATAGGCCTCTGAAATATGAAAAGCCCACAACTGTAAAACACGTTGTTACTACTTTTTCCCTTTGTCCTAAATTGTCACCTTAGAGTTTCAAACTCTACTATGATTTGATGCTAAACATGATGACATTTATAACTCCATGATTATAAATGTCTTATATTATTTCTCAGACATCATGCTCTAGACTGAAGTCATAAGTTGTTTTCTTAATTCTACCATCCACAAAACCTATATAATTTGTATTTCTCCTTTTAATCTCTCTTTCTATGTCATCAAGATTAGATTATTCTTTATGTGCATTTGCAACCTCTCCGTCTCCAACTACATTTCTCTAACTTACAATTTCAAATTCAATTTCCTTCAGAAAACCAAACAACCACCTAATCAAAGAAAGAAAAGTTCTTAATGCTGTTCTGGCTTTACAATTTTCAGCTCACCCTGGTGAATCATCCTGTACCAAACTCATGGAGTTATCAGCATGTCTTAAATACTGTTATCCAAATTTTATAAAAATTTACTACATGCCAACTTGAGGAAACAATATGCATATTTTTTAGATAAGGCAGCAATCACTTATTTGGCCTAAGGAATATATTTGAGAGTAACTTTTCTCACTGTTTTTTTTTTTTTTTACTGTCGTTATGAGAGCCATGAAATGCAAAATTCATAAAAATTGTTATATCACTTCATAAAGTCCAAGTATATTGTTATTTCAGACCTACCAGTAATTGACTGAAAATGATATGTTCTTTCCACTTCTAGCTCTGGTAAGTATTTTAAATATTTTAATGTAGCAACAATAAAATATAGTTGTAGTAACAAAATGAATAGAATCTTTGTTCTTTCATCCACCAAGTACAATATGGGTTCTTAATAAAAATAAAATATTGTCATCCAAAAGCTCAGTTTATAGTGTAGAACTTTATTTTTAACTTAGCACTTTTATATCTTAGTATGTATTTTGTAAGAGTTTCACAGTTAATAGAAAGTGGCTCCTTAATAAGTGGTTGGCAAATAACCCCATATTACAGGATTTGGCAATGGTCTATTCTTCCAAATACAGGGGTGCCAAGGACATTAATTATGAATCCTTTATCAGTGGGGATGTAAGATTTTTACCTCAAAACAGCTCTCTCTGGCTCATGTTGTTTTACCTATTTGCTTGATAAAGAAAATGAATGTCCTATCCCAAAGCTAGTAAGTGTCAGAGTTAGAACCATCTCTATCCAAGTTAACCGTATCATCCCCTTTCTGCTGATCAGAAGCCTTTAGCAAGCCATCCCTCTTAATAAAAATAATATGAATTGAAATTTAGTAAATTCTAGGTTAATGGGATTGTACTTTAGTATTTCTGAGATTCTGCCTTATTGCAAGTGGAATTCCTTTTTGATTTTGAGTTCTAAGGAAATTTATTCTAAGAAAACCTCTGTCTCTCTTTCACACACACATGGCATGCATGCACATATTATTATCCATGTTTAGGAAACTATAGACTTTTTGTTGACTTCCATATTTTTTTTCTGGCTGATAAGGTACAAGAGGTACATTGGTGGATTTATGGTGCCATCATGTGGTAACATGTAGATACTCAATACATACTTTTTCCTTTTTATTGAATATATTGGGGTGACAGTGGTTAACAAAATTATACAGGTTTCAGATGCACAATTACACAACACACCTTCTGTACACTATTGTGTGTTAACCACCCCAAGTCAAGTCTCTGTTTATCACTGTTTATCTCCCCCTTACCCTCCTACACTTCCTTCCACCCTCCATCCCCCTGGCAATCACCACACCATTGTCCATGTCCATGAGTTTTTTTCTCTTTTGTTGCTCAATCCCTCCATCCCTCCCCTCTAAGTCCCCCAACCTTACTCCACCCTCAACAACTGTCAGCCTGCTCTCTGTCCATGTCTGCCTCTACTTTGCTTGTTACTTCACTTTGTTCATTAAATTCCACATATGAGTAAAATCATATGGTATTTGTCTCTCTCTGACTGACTTATTTCACTAAGCATAATACTCTCCAAGATATCCATATTATTTTTAAATTACAAAATATTTCAAATGTATTTTTGAAGTACAGGAATAATACAAGTACTCTACCCAAAACTTTTTAATATTTACTTCAGATCCCTCTCTGAAAGAAATAAGCTTTGCAGATGCAGCCAGGTCAGCCCTCTCCCCACATCCTTCTCTTCTCAGAAGTAACTACAGATTTTTGAGTATGCAGTTTTGTTCTTTATCCAAAAATTATATATTTATTATTTATAATATACTCATAATAAAATATATTTTTTTATTTGAAAAATACACACACATACACATAGACACATATGGCATCATTCTAAATATATTTTCTTCCCATTTGTTTTTCTTCACTCAAATGCTAGTACTTTCAAACTTCTATGTTCTTGCTCGTTTGTGGTTCTGTTGTTGATTTTATGCATGTCTTGCTGTGCAGCTAATACTTCAGCCATACACTGAATTGGTGTGGTAATAGAAGACAGTAGATGTGGTGATAGAAGACAGATTTCTGTATGTTCTTGACATTAAAAGATCATTTCTACTATTTCAACATTATATACAATATTTTTCATAGGTTTGATACACAATATTTAGCTGGTTGAGAAAATTGCATTTCACTCCACATTGCTAATTTATATATTGAATAAATAATACTTTCAAAATCCTTTTGTTATATCTACTGAAACGGAGTCTAACACATTTCCTTTTTGAACAATAAAATGATTTCATTATCCCTGCCATAGTTGATCAAATTCAAATACATGTATTAACTTTTTTATATTGAAAATATTAGAAATAAAATGACCTCAAAAAGACTATCTTAACTAGGAATTCACCACATAACTTTGTTTCTGTCAACGATGAATCATGTATCAAACAGTGGCCTCATAACAATATAATGGAGCTGAAAATTCCTCTTACCTATAGACAGCATAGTTCTCCTAATATTGCAGCACAGTGCTTTATTCAAGTGTTTGTGATGATGCTGGAATAAACAAACCTGCTGTATGGCCAGTCTTCCAAAAGTATAGCAGATACAATTAGGTATAGTACATAATACTTGATAATAATACTACTAATAGATGACTGTATAACTGCCATATGTGCTTCTTTTATCATAATTTTAAAGTATACTGTGCCACTTACAAAAAATTGCTGCTAAAAAATATGCATGTTATGCCAGGTGCAGCCTCATATATCTCATGTGTAGCTTCTCTTTTTTTAAATTTCGTTTTTCAATTACATTTGACATTTAATATTATTTTGTATTCGCTTTAGGTGTACAGCATAGTGGTAGGATACTCATATACCCTACAAAGTGTTCCCCCCCTCGGATATTTCCAGTGCTTGCCTAGTCCCATAAATAGTTATTACAATATTGTTGACTATATTCCTATACTGTAATTTATATCTTTGTGGCAATTTAGAAACTTCTTAATCCCTTCACCTTTTTCATCCAGTTCTCCAAAACTCATCCCCACAGGTAACCAACAGTCTGTTTTCTGTGTTTGTGTATTTTGTTCTTTAGATTCCACATATAGTAAAATCATATGGTATTTGTCTTTCTCTGACTTGCTAATTTCACTTCACATAATACCCACTAGGTCCATCCATGCTGTCACAAAAGATAAGTATACACTTTTTTTTGCAAGGAGGAAATTTTGCTATGTGGCATAAGAGTCCAGAAAAAGATAAAAGGGGAGTGAATACAAATAATCTACATATAATACAAAGTAAAAAACTTGGGGACCAAAAAACTGGGGTGAGCATCATCCGTGACATGGTACAGAATGGTTGTCATGCAGACTTTATCTTTGTTCATAATGTGGTGCTGCCTCTATCTTCACCTGTTTTTTCATTATGCAGAACAGGTTTGATTTCAGATTTCTTTTTTTTTTTTATTTTAATTGCTGCTCCTGCACACCTTCAGTCTTTCACTTCCAAACCAGCCTATCACCCCAGCCCTCCCATTTCCACTCCCCCTAGATTTTGTCCATGTGTCCTTTATACTTGTTCCTGTAAACCCTTCCCCTTTTCCCCCTAAAATTCCCTCTGCTCTCCACTCTGGTGACTGTCAGCCTGTTCTTAATTTCAATGTCTTTGGTTATATTTTGCTTGTTTGTTTGTTTTGTTGATTAGGTTCCTGTTAAAGGTGAGATCATATGGTATTTGTCTTTCACCACCTGGCTTATTTCACTTAGCATAATGCTCTCCAATTCCATCCATGCTGTTGCAAAGGGTAGGAGCTCCTTCTTTCTTTCTGCTGCATAGAATTCCATTGTGCAAATGTACCATAGTTTTTTGATCCATTCGTTTATTCATAGGCACCTAGGTTGCTTCCAACACTTGGCTATTGTAAATTGTGCTGCTATGAACATTGGAGTGCATAGGTTCTTTTGGATTGGTGTTTCAGGGTTCTTAGGATATAGTCCAAGCAGTGGAATTGCTGGGTCAAAAAGTAGATTCATTTTTAGATTTCTTAGAAAATTCCATACTGTTTTCCATAGCGGTTGTATCAGTCTGCAGTCCCACCAACAGTACAATAGGGTCCCCTTTTCTCCACAACCTCTCCAACACTTGTTGTTTGTTGCTTTGCTGATGATGGCCATTAGACAGGTGTGAAGTGGTGCCTCATTGTGGTTTCGATTTGCATCTCTCTGATAGCTAGTGATATTGAGCATCTTTTCATGTGTCTCTGGATCCTCTATACGTACTCCTTGGAGAAGTGTCTGTTCAAGTCCTTTGCCCATTTTTTAATTGGGTTGCTTGTCTTCTTAGAGTGGAGTCATGTAAGTTCTTTATATATTTTGGAGATTAAACCCCTTTCTGAGTTATCATTGGTAAATATGTTTTCCCATACAGTCAGTTCTCTTTGTATTTTAATACTGCTTTCTTTGGCTGTGCAGAATCTTTTTATTTTGATGAAATCCCATTTGTTTATTCTTTCCTTTATGTCCCTTGCTCTACAGGACATATCAGTAAAAATATTGCTGTGTGAAATATCTGAGATTTTCCTGCCTATGTTCTTCTCTAGGACTTTAATGGTGTCATGGCTTACATTTAAATCTTTTACCCACTTTGAATTTCTTTTTGTGTATGGTGGAAGTTGGTGCTCAAGTTTCATTTTTTTGCACATAGCTGTCCAGTTCTCCCAACACCACTTGTTGAAGAGGTTATTTTTCCTCCATTTTATGTTGCTGCCCACTTTTGTTGAATATTAATTGACGGTAGAGACTTGGGTTTATATCGGGCTCTCTGTTCTATACCACTGGTCCATGTGCCTGTTTTTATGACAGTACCAGGCTGTTTTCATTACAGTGGTCTTCTAATACAGTTTGGTATCAGGTACTGTGGTCCATGCTACTTTGCTCTTCTTTCTCAAAATTGCAGCAGCTATTCAGGGTCATTTATGGTTCCATATAAATTTTTGAGTGTTTGTTCTATGCTTTTGAAATATGCCATTGGTACTTTAATAAGTATTGTATTGAGAGAAGGAAGATGGCAGCATGGTAGTGATGTAGAAAAAAACAGATCAGAGGAAAGCCCCTAAGGAGAAAGGAAGGAATAAATCAGAGGAGAGCCCTCAAGGAGAGAGGAAGGAATAAATCAATGGAGAGCCCCCAAGGAGGGAGGGAGAGGGAGAGAAGGAGTTAAAATTTATGACCGTATCTGCCGCAGAAGCCAGGATGTGATAGTGCTTAAAAAGGAGACTTCTGCCTGAGCTCGGCACCCAGAATTTGGAGACTGCCTCCTCTGGGACCACGCATGTAATAAAGAATCGTGCTTCGCCAACTCCCCGCGTCTGGATCGTTTCATTTCTCCGTAACAGTAGGAGAGAGCAGATTCCACTTCCCCCTAAACATGGGAGAAAAACCTGGCCAATATATGGAAAAACAGAGCAGACAAGGAACAGTAACACAGCATATTTGAGAATAGAAGATCGAAAATTGTAGCGGACATTGAAAAACCAGTTGGTAAGGAGAGTACCTCAGAACAATAGGAGCCCTGGGATCAGCGCAGTGATCAGGGCAGCTGAGGCCCCTTCCCGGCACTAGCCAGGCCTGCACCAGGGCTCTAGGGAGGGAGCTGGGACAACCACTGGAATGGGCTGAGCAATCCTGGTTGCCGTGCAACTGCAGGATGAATGACCATGGTCGCCCCCTGACTGCAGAGAGCTGTATGGAAATAGGCACCCACACGTGACTGTGGACAGTCGGGGGATCATAGGCACTCGCAAGATCATAGGCGCTTCCCACTAGAGACAGCTGTGCGACCATAGCTGCCTAAGCGTGCAAAGCTTGTGGCCATAGGTACAGGCCCATGATGGCCTTGGGATCGTAGACCCCGTGCCACCACAGAAAGCTGCGCAGGGGCCAATAAAGATGACTGCGCATGACTGGAGACCTGAACTCACACCCATAAACTCAGGAAAGTTCACACACTCCAAGCGGCTCAGAACACACGCCAGAAGCCCTGTGCAGAGAGGCGCCAGACTAACTCTGGAGAGAGTAGCACAATGATGGCTGCATGCTAAACACAAAGAAAAGCAATACCATCACCCCTCGGCAATTGCAGGCAGCAAGACCAGAAAAACCGGCTCAGCAGATTGAAAACAGCAAGAGTTTTTTGTTTGGAGAGGGGTTTTCTTTTGGTTGTTTGTTTGTTTATTTTTTTTTTTTTTTTGTTTCTGTGTCTGTCTGTTCATATAATTGTTTTTAATTATTCCTTCTTTATTATTTTTATCTTCTTTTTTACCCCTCAACTCTTTTTGCCTCTCTTTACTTCTTTCCTCGTTTATTCCCTCTTCCTTTCTTTCCAATTTTACCTCTTCTACCTTCCGCTTTTTTCTTTCTTCTTTTTTCATTTCTTCCCTCCTTTTTTCTTCCACAAGTTAGACAAAACAAACAAACAAACCTGGAACTGTGAAAAAAACAGAGTTGGTCGCAAAAAGAGGGAATCCCAGAAGCTGAGACAGTGGAAGCTATGAACAACAGGATATCCGAAGGAGAATCCACCACTGAATCTCACAGGTATTCGACCACAGAAGTTCACACCATAAATCCAGGGACCCAGAACAAATAAATTTAAGAAGTTGAGGCTAACAACAAGAGTTTCACAAACAAAGAGTAGACAATCCCCAAATGAAAGGAAAGGAGGAAGCCCCAGAAAGAATGCAAAATGAAACAAAGGCAACTCAACTATCAGATATTGAATTCAAAGCAATGGTTGTCAGAAAGCTCCATGAGCTCACAATGAGCTACCAGAAACTACAGGAAAGCTATGATGAATTCACTGCAAACTGCATCAACATGAAAAAGGAAATACAAACTATCATCAAGGGCGAAGAGGAAATGAAAAATGCAATTTCTGAACTGAAGAACACAGTGGAAGGAATGAAAAGCAGAATTGATGAAGCAGAAGATTGGATCAGCCAGTTGGAGGACAAAATAGAAAAAAACACCCAGAAAGAGCAAGAAAAGGAAAAGAGGCTCAGAAAGAATGAAGAGGGATTAAGAGAAATGCAAGACAATATGAAATGTAATAATATCCGTATCATAGGGATACCAGAAGGAGAAGAAGAGGAGCAAGGGATAGAAAACCTCTTTGAAAAAGTAATGATGGAAAGCTTTCCTAATATGATGAGAGAAAAAGTCACACAAATCCAGGAAACACAGAGAGTCCCAATCAGGAGGAACCCAAACAGACCCACTTCAAGACACATCATAATTAAAATGACAAAATTCCAAGAAAAAGAGAGAATCTTAAAGGCAGAAAGTGAGAAGAAGGAAGTGACATACAAGGGAGCCCCAATAAGGTTAGCAGCTGACTTCTCAAGTCTGGCTTGGAAACACTCCAAGCCAGAAGACAATGGCAAGAAATATTCCAAGCAATGAGAACCAAACGCCTACAACCAAGACTACTTTACCCAGCAAGGCTTTCAATCAAGATAGAAGGCCAAATAAGGAGCTTCCCAGACAAAAGAAGGCTAAAAGAATACACCTCTACCAAACCATTCTGCAAGAGATACTAAAGGGACTGCTTTAAGGACAAGAAGTAAAAAACAGAGAGAGAGAGAGAGGTATGAAAATGACAATGAATCAGTAACTATCAATAATAACCTTAAACATAAGTGGATTAAATGCTCCAATCAAAAGACATACAATACTGAAAGGATAAGAAAGCATGACCCACATATACCCTGCCTACAAGAGACCCACCTCAAGACAAAAGACCTACACAGGCTGAAAGTGAAGAGCTGGAAACAAATTTTCCAAGCAAATGGACAGGAGGAAAAAAAAAAGCCAGGGTAGCAATACTCATATCAGACAAAATAGAATTCAAAAGAAGAACCACAAAGAGAGACCTGGAAGGTCGCTTCATAATACTCAAGGGAATAATCCCCCAGGAAGATATAAATATTGTAAATATATATTCACCCAACATAGGAACACCTAAATACATCAAGAAAATTTTAGAGGACTTCAAGAAAGATATTCACAGCAAAACAATCATAGTAGGGGATTTTAACACCCCACTGTCAAAAATGGACAGCTCTTCCAAACAAAATATCAACAAAAATATTGTGGTATTGAACAACACTCTAGATGAAATGGACTTAACTGATATATATATACCCTTCATCCCAAAGAAGCTGAATACACATTCTTTTCAAATGCACATGGAACACTTTCAAAGATAGACCAAATGATAGGACACAGAACAAGCTTCAACAAATTCAAGAAAATTGGAATGATACCAAGCATTTTCTCTGACCACAAGGGACTGAAACTAGAAATCAACCCCAAGGGGAAAAACCCAAAACCCTCAAAATCATGGAGATTGAATAGCATGCTATTAAACAATGAATGGGTCAAGAATGAAATTAGGGAGGAAATCAAAAAGTTTCTGGAAACAAATGACAATGAACTCACAACGACCCAAAACATATGGGATACAGGGAAGGCAATCCTCAGAGGGAAGTTCATAGCGATACAGAACTACTTAAAAAAGATAGAAACATTTCAAACAAACAGCCTAACCCTACACCTACAAGAACATGAGGATCAACAAAAAAGACAGCCCAGAGCAAGTAGAAGGAAGGAAATAACCAAGATCAGAGCAGAATTAAATGACATAGAGACTAAAAGCACAATTCTAAGGATCACTGAATCCAGGAGCTGGTTCTTTGAAAAAACAAACAAAATCAGCAAGGCTTTAAGCAGGCTCATCAAGAAAAAAAAAGAGAGGGGACTCAAATAAACACAATCAGAAATGAAAGAGGAGACATTACAACTGACACCGCAGAAATACAAAGGATTGTAAGAAATTACTATGAAGAAATATATGCCAAGAAATTTGAAAACCTAGGTGAAATGGACACATTTCTAGAAAAATATAATCTTCCAAAACTCAATGAAAAAGAAACAGAAAGCCTGAACAGACCAATAACAGCCAGTGAAATTGAATCAGTAATCAAAACACTCCCAACACAAAAAAGTCCTGGACCAGATGGCTTCACAGGAGAATTCTACAAAACATTTAAGGAAGAGCTAACCCCTATTCTCCACAGACTATTGCAAAAAATCCAAAAAGATGGAAGACTCCCAAACTCTTTTTATGAAACCAGCATCATCCTAATCCCAAAACCAAATAAAGACACAACAAAGAAGGAGAACTTCAGGCCAATATCACTGATGAACACAGATGCTAAAATCCTCAACTAAATATTGACAAACTGCATCCAACAACAGATTAAAAACATCATACACCATGACCAAGTGGGATTCATTCCAGGGATGCAAGGGTGGTTTAATATTTGCAAATCAATAAATGTAATTCATCACATAAACAAAAGCAAACACAAAAATGACATGATCATATCAATAGATGGGGAAAAATCTTTTGATGAGGTAGAAGACCAATTTATGATAAAAGTACTCCACCAAAGTGGGAACAGAAGAAGCATTCGTCAACATAATAAAGGCCATATATGAGAGACCTAAAGCCAACATCATACTCAATGGACAAAAACTAATATTTTTTCTACTAAGATCAGGAACAAGACAAGGTTGTCCACTTTCACCACTTCTATTCAATATAGTACTACAAATTTTTGCCACAGCAATTAGACAAGAAAATAAAATAAAACGCATCCCACTCGGAAAGGAGGAAGCAAAACTATCATTGTTTGCAGATGACATGATAGTATACATAGAAAATCCTATAGACTTGGCAAAAAAACTGCTCAACCTCATAAATGAATTTGGCCAAAGAGCAGATACAAAGTCAATATCCAGAAATCAAAGGCATTTTTGTATACCAACAATGAAACAGCAGAAGCAGAAATCAAGAAAAAAATCCCATTCGATATAGCAAAAAGAAAAATAAAATACCTAGGAATAAACCTAACCAAGAAAGTAAAAGACCTGTATGCAGAAAACTACACAACACTGAAGAAAGAAATCAAGGAAGACACAAACAAATGAAAACGTATACCGTGTTCATGGATCAGAAGAATTAACATCATCAATATGTCCATATTACCCAAAGCAATTTACATATTCAATGCAATACCTATTAAAGCACCAATGGCATATTTCACAGACATAGAACAAACACTTCAAAAATTTATATGAAACCACAAATGACCTTGAATAGCTGCAGCAATCTTGAGAAAGAAGAGCAAGGTAGTAGGGATCACAATACCTGATATCAAACTGTAAAACGAGGCCACTGTAATCAAAACAGCCTGGTACTGGCATAAAAACAGGCACGTGGACCAGTGGAATAGAACACAGAGCCGAGAAATAACCCTAAATCTCTACAGTCAATTAATATTCGACAAAGTGGGCAGCAACATAAAATGGAGGAAAAATAGCCTCTTCAACAAGTGGTGTTGGGAGAACTGGACAGCTACGTGCAAAATAATGAAACTCGAGCACCAACTTACACCATACACAAAAATAAATTCAAGGTGGATAAAAGATTTAAATATAAGCCATGACACCATTAAAGTCCTAGAGGAGAACATAGGCGGGAAAATCTCAGATATATCATGTAGCAACATTTTTACTGATATGTCCCCTAAAGCAAGGGACATAAAAGAAAAAATAAACAAAAGGGATCTCATCAAAATAAAAAGCTTCTGCACAGCCAAAGAAAACAGTATTAAAATACAAAGAGAACCGACTGTATGGGAAAACATATTTGCCAATGATACCTCAGACAAGAGTTTAATTTCCAAAATATATAAAGAACTCACATGACTCCACACTAAGAAGACAAGCAACCCAATTAAAAAATGGGCAAAGGACTTGAACAGACACTTCTCCAAGGAGGACATACAGAGGATCCAGAGACACATGAAAAGATGCTCGATATTGCTAGCTATCAGAGAGATGCAAATTAAAACCACAATGAGATACCACTTCACACCAGTCAGAATGGCTATAATCATAAACAAAGCAACAAACAACAAGTGTTGGAGAGGTTGTGGAGAAAAGGGGACCCTAGGGCACTGTTGGTGGGATTGCAGACTGATACAACCACTGTGGAAAGTAGCATGAAATTTTCTAAGAAAACTACAAATGGACATACCTTTTGACCCAGCAATTCCACTGCTTGGATTATATCCTAAGAACCCTGAAACACCAATCCAAAGAACCTATGCACCCCAATGTTCATAGCAGCACAATTTACAATAGCCAAGTGTTGGAAGCAACCTAGGAGCCCATCAGTAAACAAATGGATCAAAAAACTATGGTACATTTACACAATGGAATTTTATGCAGGAGAAAGAAAGAAGGAGCTCCTACCCTTGGCAACAGCATGGATGGAACTGGAGAGAATTATGTTAAGCGAAATAAGGCAGGCAATGAAGGACAAATATCATGTGATCTCACCTTTAACAGGAACCCAATCAACAAAACAAACAAACAAACAAACAAACAAACAAGCAAAATATAACCAAAGACATTGAAATTGAGAACAGGCTGTCAGACACCAGAGGGGAGAGGGGAGATGGGAGGGAATTTCAGGGGAAAGGGGGAGGAAGGGTTTAGAGCAACAAGTATAAAGGACACGTGGACAAAAACTAGGTGGGGTGGAAATGGGAGGGAGGTGGGAAGGGCTGGGGCGGTGGGTTGGGATGAGATTAAAAGACAGAAAACTGTACAAGAACAATTAAAATTTTAAAAAAAGCATTGCATTGAATCTGTAAATTGCTTTTGGAAGTACGGACAGTTTGATGATGTTAATTCTCCCAATCCACAAACACGATATATGTTTCCATTTGTTTCTGTCTTCCGTGATTTCTTTCTTTAATGTGTAGTTTTCTGCATGCAGGTCTTTTACCTCCTTGGTTAGGTTTATTCCTAGGTATTTTATTTTTCTTTTTGCTATATCGAATGGGATTTTTTTTCTTGATTTCTGCTTCTGCTGTTTCATTGTTGGTATGCCTTTGATTTCTGTATATTGACTTTGTATCCACTCTTTGGCCAAATTCATTTATTATGTCGAACAGCTTTTTGACCAAGTCTGTAGGATTTTCCAAGTACACTATAATGTCGTCTGCAAACAATGATAGCTTTGTTTCCTCCTTTCTGATTTGGATGCCTTCTATTTCCTTTTCTTGTCTAATTGCTGCAGCTAAAACTTCCAATAATATATTGAATAGAAGTGGTGGAAGTGGACAACTTTGTCTTGTTCCTGATCTTAGGTGAAAAGATTTTAGTTTTTGCCCATTAAGTATGATGTTGGCTATAGGACTCTCATCTATGGCCTTTATTATGTTGAGGAATGCTCCCTCTGTTTCCACTTTGCTGAGTGTTTTTATCATAAATGGGTGCTGTACCTTTTCAAATGATTTTTCTGCATCTATTGATATGATCATGTGATTTTTGTGTTTGCTTTTGTTTATGTGATGTATTACATTTACTGATTTGTGGATATTGAACCACCCTTGCATCCCTGGAATGAATCCCAATTGGTCCTGGTAGATGATCTTTTTAATGTATTGTTGGATGCATTTTGCCAATATTTTGTTGAGGATTTTTAATGTCTATGTTCATCAGCAATGTTGGACTGAAGTTTTCTTTCTTTGTTGTGTCTTTATCTTTTATTGGGATTAAGATGATGCTGGCTTCATAAAAAGAGTTTGGGAGTCTTCCATCATGTTGGATTTTTTGGAATAGTCTGTGAAGTATAGTGGTTAGCACTTCCTTAAATGCTGTGTAGAATTCTCCTATAAAATCATCTGGTCCAGGGCTTTTGTGTGTCGGGAGTTTTTCGATTACTGCTTCAATTTCATCTGCTGTTATTGGTCTGGTCAGGCTTTCTCCTTCTTCTTTATTGAGTTTTGGAAGATTATATTTTTCTAGAAATGTGTCCATTTCACCTACTTTTTCAAATTTCTTTGCATACAGTTCTTCCTAGTAATTCCTTACAATTCTTTGTATTTCTGTGGTGTCAGTTGTAATCTCTCCTCTTTCATTTCTGATTGTGTTTATTTGGGTCCTCTCTCTTTTTTTGTTGATGAGCCTGCTTAAAGCCTTGCTGATTTTGTTTGTTTTTTCAAAGAACCAGCTCCTGGATTCAGTGATCCTTAGAATTGTGCTTTTAGTCTCTATGTCATTTAATTCTGCTCTGATCTTGGTTATTTCCTTCCTTCTACTTGCTCTGGGCTGTCTTTTTTGTTGATCCTCATGTTCTTGTAGGTGTAGGGTTAGGCTGTTTGTTTGAAACGTTTCTATCTTTTTTAGGTAGTTCTGTATCGCTATGAACTTCCCGCTAAGAACTGCCTTCGCTGTGTCCCATAAGTTTTGGGTGGTCGTGAGTTCATTTTTGTTTGTTTCTAGAAACTTTTTGATTTCTTCCCTAATTTCATTCTTGACCCATTCATTGTTTAATAGCATGCTATTCAATCTCCATGATTTTGAGGGTTTTGGGTTTTTCCCCTTGGGGTTGATTTCTAGTTTCAGTCCCTTGTGGTCAGAGAAAATGCTTGGTATCATTCCAATTTTCTTGAATTTGTTGAAGCTTGTTCTGTGTCCTATCATTTGGTCTATCTTTGAAAGTGTTCCATGTGCATTTGAAAAGAATGTGTATTCGGCTTCTTTGGGATGAAGGGCTCTATATATATCAGTTAAGTCCATTTCATCTAGGGTATTGTTCAATGCCACAATATCTTCGTTGATATTTTGTTTGGAAGATCTGTTCATTTTTGACAGTGGGGTGTTAAAATCCCCTACTATAATTGTGTTCCAGTCAATATATTTCTTGAAGTTCTCTAATATTTTCTTGATGTATTTGGGTGCTCCTATGTTGGGTGCACATATATTTACAACATTTATGTCTTCTTGATGGCTTCTTCCCTTGAGTATTATGAAGTGACCTTCTGTGCGGGGGACCCCTATCCTGGGTGCCAGATGTGAGGAGCTCTGCCTGCAGAGCCCCATCCCTCTGTCACAGATGAAAATAAAACTACCAAGACATGATCTGCTTGGGGAGGAAAGGTGGTCAAACTCTCAGAGGAGAATGACCCAGAGCCCCTTCCACATGAGGCTTTTATTGGGTTCAAACACACAGGAATACAGGTTTAACATTTCAAAGAAATCTGAGGGCTTAATCTGGGTCAGTGTCTGTCAGGAAAGGGGCTTGCAGAACTTTGGGAGACACACTCATTTCCTCCTTAGATCCTTATCATTTAAATGAGTGCACTCTTAGCAAAGCAGGTTTCACAGGACTTTATGATTTCTTTCTTATGCTGGATCACCCAGGGAACCATTGTGGCCAACACATGGCTGCAACACTCGCCGTCATAGTCTCAGGCTGTAAGTTGATTAGGCTCAGGAAGCAGAAGACATCTCCCAGATGGAAATTGGGACTTGGACTATGTTAGAATAGCCGGGGGTGAGCGTCCATCACCCCCTCTTTGCTGCAGCTCCCCGAGTCCTTCCATGAGGGCCTCCCAAGTGGTCATGTCTGGCTTAGGTTGCCCCTCCCATGAGGAGTCTTACTCGTCACTGACTCCCGACCAAGCATTGGGGCCAGAGATGGATGAGGCCAAAGCGGTGCTCCTGCCAGGGATATAAGCTTTGTCTCCTTAGTAGCTCAGGTCCTCTTTACAGAACAGACCCAGATGAAGTGGGTCCCTAGACTCTTACACAGCCCACCATGGGGTGAGGGTTACAACTGCTGAAACCAGGATGAACAGTCCGCAACACTTCTCGATCTCTTTATGGCCCTTTTCTTGAAGTCTGTTTTGTCTGATATGAGTATTTCTACCTCAGCTTTTTTTCCTGTCTATTTGCTGGAAAATTTGTTTCCAACCCTTCATCTTCAGTCTGTGTAGGTCTTTTGTTCTGAGGTGGGTCTCTTGTAGACAACATAGGTGTGGGTCATGCTTTCTTATCCATTCAGTATTGTATGTCTTTTGATTGAAGCATTTAATCTGTTTACTTTTAAGGTTATTACTGATAGGTACTGATTTATTGCCATTTTTTGTACCTGTGTTCCCCTCTGTCTCATTCTTTTCCTTCCTTTTATAAAGCAGTCCTTTTAGCATCTCTTGCAGAGCTGGTTTGGTGGAGATATTCTTTTAGACTTCTTCTGTTTGGGAAGCTCCTTATTTGGCCTTCCATTTTAATTGAGAGCCTGGCTGGGTAAAGTATTGTTGGTTGCAGTCCTCTGGTTCTTGTTACTTGGAATATTTCTTTCCATTCTCTTCTGGCCGGAACTATGTCCATTGAGGAGCCAGCTGCTAGCCTTATGAGGGCTCCCTTATATGTTACTTCCTGTTTGTCCCTTACTGCCTTTAGGAGTGTCTCTGTCTTGGAATTTTGCCATTTTTTTTTTTTACTTTTTTTTTTAATTTTTATTTTAATTGTTGATCTTGTACAGTTTTCTGTCTTTTATTCTCACCCGAACCCGCCACCCCAGCCCTCCCCACCTCCCTCCCATTTCCACGCCCCCCATAGTTTTTGTCCATGTGTCCTTTATACTTGTTCCTGTAAATCCTTCCCCTTTTCCGCTGAAATTCCCTCCCCTCTCCCCTCTGGGGACTTTCAGCATGTTCGCAATTTCCATGTCTTTGGTTATATTATGCTTGTTTGTTTGTTTGTTTTGCTGATTAGGTTCCTGTTAAAGGTGAGATCATATGGTATTTATCTTTCACTACCTGGCTTACTTCACTTAGCATGATGCTCTCAAGTTCCATCCATGCTGTTGCATAGGGTATGAGCTCCTTCTTTCTTTCTGCTGCATAGAATTCCATTGTGTAAATGTACCATAGTTTCTTGGTCCATTTGTTTACTGATGAGCACCTAGGTTGCTTCCAACACTTGGCTATTGTAAATTGTGCTGCTATAAACATAGGGATGCATAGTTTCTTTTGGATTGGTGTTTCAGGGTTCTTAGGATATAGTCCTAGCAATGGAATTGCTGGGTCAAAAGGTATATCCATTTTTAGTTGTTTTAGAAAATTCCATACTGTTTTCCATAGTGGTTGTACCAGTCTGCACTCCCACCAGCAGTGCACTAGTGTCCCCTTTTCTCCACAACCTCTCCAACACTTGCTGTTTGTTGCTTTGTTTATGAGGGCCATTCTGACTGGTGTCAAGTGGTATCTCATTGTGGTTTTAATTTGCATCTCTCTGATAGCTAGCGATATCGAGCATCTTTTCATGTGTCTCTGGATCCTCTGTATGTCCTCCTTGGAGAGGTGTCTGCCCAAGTCCTTTGCCTATTTTTTAATTGGGTTGCTTGTCTTCTTAGAGTGGAGTCGTGTAAGTTCTTTGTATATTTTGGAGATTAAACCCTTATCTGAGATATCATTGGCAAATATGTTTTCCCACACAGTCGGTTCTCTTTTTATTTTAATACTGTTTTCCTTGGCCATGCAGAAGCTTTTTATTTTGATGAGATCCCATTTGTTTATTCTTTCCTTTATGTCCCTTGCTTTAGGGGACATATCAGTAAAAATGTTGCTGCGTGTAATATCTGAGATTTTCCTGCCTATGTTCTCTTCTAGGACTTTAATGGTGTCGTGGCTTATATTTAAGTCTTTTATCCACCTTGAATTTATTTTTGTGTATGGTGTAAGTTGGTGCTCGAGTTTCATTTTCTTGCACGAAGCTGTCCAGTTCTCCCAACACCACTTGTTGAAGAGGCTATTTTTACTCCATTTTATGTTGCTGCCCCCTTTGTCGAATATTAATTGACTATAGAGACTAGGGTTTATTTCTGGGCTCTCTATTCTATTCCACTGGTCAACGTGCCTGTTTTTATGCAAGTACCAGGCTGTTTTGATTACAGTGGCCTTGTAATACATTTCGGTATCAGGTATTGTGATCCCTCCTGCTTTGCTCTTCTTTCTCAAGATTGCTGCCGCTATTCTGGGTCGTTTATGGTTCCATATAAATTTTTGAAGAGTTTGTTCTATATCTGTGAAATATGCCATTGCTACTTTAATAGGTATTGCATTGAATCTGTAGATTGCTTTGGGAAGTATGGACATTTTGATGATGTTAATTCTTCCGATCCATGAACACGGTATGTGTTTCCATTTATTTGTGTCTTCCTTGATTTCCTTCTTCAGTGTTGTGTAGTTTTCTGCATACAGGTCTTTTACCTCCTTGGTTAGGTTAATTCCTAGGTACTTTATTTTTCTTTTTGCTATGTCAAATGGTATTTTTTTCTTGATTTCTGCTTCTGTTATTTCATTGTTGGTATACAAAAATGCCTTTGATTTCTGGATATTGACTTTGTATCCGGCTGTTTGGCTAAATTCATTTATTAGGTCGAGCAGTTTTTTGGCTGAGACTATAGGATTTTCTATGTATACTAACATGTCATCTTCAAACGATGATAGTTTTGTTTCCTCCTTTCCAAGTTGGATGCCTTTTATTTCCTTTTCTTGTCTAATCGCTGTGGCTAATACTTCCAATACTATGTTGAATAGAAGTGGAGAGAGTGGACAGCCTTGTCTTGTTCCTGATTTTAGTGGAAAAGAATTTAGTCTTTGCCCGTTGATTATGATGCTGGCTGTAGGTTTCTCATATATAGCCTTTACTATGTTGAGGAATGCTCCTTCTATTCCCACTTTGCTGAGTGTTTTAATCATAAATGGGTGCTGTACCTTATCAAATGCTTTTTCCGCATCTATTGATATGATCATGTGATTTTTGTCTTTGCTTTTGTTTATGTGATGAATTACATTTACTGATTTGCAAATGTTGAAACATCCTTGCATCCCTGGGATGAATCCCACTTGGTCGTGGTGTATGATCTTTTTAATGTATTGTTGGATGCGGTTTGCCAATATTTTGTTGAGGATTTTAGCATCTATGTTCATCAGCTATATTGGCCTGAAGTTCTCCTTCTTTGTTGCATCTTTATCTGGTTTTGGGATTAGGATGATGCTGGCTTCATAAAAAGAGTTTGGGAGTCTTCCATCTTTTTGGATTTTTTGCAATAGTCTGTGGAGAATAGGGGTTAGCTCTTCCTTAAATGTTTTGTAGAATTCTCCTGTGAAGCCATCTGGTCTAGGGCTTTTGTGCGTCGGGAGTGTTTTGATTACTGATTCAATTTCACCAGCTGTTATTGGTCTGTTCAGGCTTTCTGTTTCTTTTTCATTGAGTTTTGGAAGGTTATATTTTTCTAGAAACCTGTTCATTTCACCTAGGTTTTCAAATTTCTTGGCATACAGTTCTTCATAGTAATTTCTTACAATCCTTTGTATTTCTGCGGTTTCGGTAGTAATATCTCCTCTTTCATTTCTGATTGTGTTTATTTGAGTCCTCTCTCTTTTTTTCTTGATGAGCCTGCTTAAAGGCTTGTTGATTTTGTTGATCTTTTCAAAGAACCAACTCCTGGATTCATTGATCTTTAGGATTGTGCTTTTAGTCTCTATGTCATTTAATTCTGCTCTTATCTTGGTTATTTCTTTCCTTCTACTTGCTCTGGGCTGTCTTTGTTGTTGTTACTTGAGTTCTTGTAGGTGTAGGGTTAGGTGGTTTGTTTGAGATGTTTCTGTCTTTTTTAGATAGGCCTGTATCGCTATAAGCTTCCCTCTGAGGACCGCCTTTGCTGTGTCCCATAAGTTTTGGGTCGATGTGAGTTCATTATCGTTTGTTTCCAGAAACTTTTTGATTTCCTCCCTAATTTCATTCTTGACCCATTCATTGTTTAATAGCATGCTATTCAATCTCCATGATTTTGAGGGTTTTGGGTTTTTCTCCTTGGGGTTGGTTTCTAGTTTCAGTCTCTTGTGGTCAGAGAAAATGCTTGGTATGATTTCAATTTTCTTGAATTTGTTGAGGCTTGATTTTTGTCCTATCATGTGGTCTATCTTTGAAAATGTTCCATGTGCATTTGAAAAGAAAGTGTATTTAGCTTCTTTGGGATGAAGGGCTCTATATATATCAGTTAAGTCCATTTCCTCTAGAGTGTTGTTCAATGCCACAATATCTTTGTTGATATTTTGTTTGGAAGATCTGTCCATTTTTGACAGTGGGGTGTTAAAATCACCTACTATAATTGTGTTGCTGTCTATATCTTTCTTGAAGTCCTCTAAAATTTTCTTGATGTATTTAGGTGCTCCTCCGTTGGGTGCATATATATTTACAATATTTATGTCTTTTTGGTGGATTCTTCCCTTGAGTATTATGAAGTGACCTTCTGGGTCTCTCTTTATGGCCTTTCTTTTGAATTCTATTTTGTCTGATATGAGTATTGCTACCCCAGCTTTTTTTTCCTGACCATTTGCTTGGAAAATTTGTTTCCAGCCCTTCACTTTGAGCCTGTGTATTTCTTTTGTCCTGAGGTGGGTTTCTTGAAGGCAGCATATGTGTGGGTCATGCTTTCTTATCTATTCAGCTATTCTATGTCTTTTGATTGGAGCATTTAATCCATTTACATTTAAGGTTATTATTGATAGGTATTTATTCATTGCCATTTTCGTACCTGTGTTCCTCTCTTTCTTTCTCTCTCTGTCTTTTCCTTTCTTCCCTTAAAGCAGTCCCTTTAGTATCTCTTGCAGCATTGGTTTGGTAGAGGTGTATTCTTTTAGACTTCTTTTGTTTGGGAAGCTCCTTATTTGGCCTTCTATCTCGATTGAAAGCCTTGCTGGGTAAAGTAGTCTGGGTTGCAGGCCTTTGGTTCTCATTGCTTGGAATATTTCTTGCCATTCTCTTCTGGCTTGGAGCGTTTCCATTGAGAAGTCAGATGCTAACCTAATTGGGGCCCCCTTGTATGTTACTTCCTTTTTCTCCCTTGCTGCTTTTAAGATTCTCTCTTTGTCTTGGAATTTTGCCATTTTAATGATGATGTGTCTTGAAGTGGGCCTGTTTGGGTTCCTTTTGATTGGGACTCTCTGTGTTCCCTGGATTTGTGTGGCTTTTTCTCTCACCAAATGAGGAAAGTTTTCCATCATTACTTTTTCAAACAGGTTTTCTATCCCTTGTTCTTGTTCTTCTCCTTCTGGTATCCCTATTATACGAATATTATTCCGTTTCATGTTGTCTTGCATTTCTCTTAAACCCTCTTCATTCTTTCTAAGCCTCTTTTCTTTATCTTGCTCATTCTGAGTGTTTTTTTCTATTTTGTCCTCCAACTCGCTGATCCGATCTTCTGCTTCATCGATTCTGCTTTTCATTCCTTCTACTGTGTTCTTCAGTTCAGAGATTGTGTTCTTCATTTCGTTTTGGCCCTTGTTGATAGTTTCTATTTCCTTTTTCATGTTGATATAGTTTGCTGTGAGTTCATCATAACTTCCCTGTAGTTTATGGTAGCTCATTGAGAGCTCATGGAGCTTCCTGACAACCATTGCTTTGAACTCGATATCTGATAGTTGAGTTGCCTCTGTTTCATTTAGCATTCTTTCTTGAGCTTCCTCCTTTCCTTTCGTTTGGGGATTGTTCTTTTGTCTTCCCATTGTTTGTAAGACTCTTGTTGTTAGCCTCAGCTTCTTAAATTGATCTGTTCTGGCTCCCTGGGTTTGTGGTATGACCTTCTGTGGTAGAATATCTGTGAGATTCCGTGGTGTATTCTCCTTCGGATATCCTGTTGTTCACCGCTTTCACTGTCTCATCAGCTGGAATACCCTCTTTTGGGGGCCAACTCTGGTTTTTGTTTTTGTTTTTGTTTCCCCACAGTTTCAGGCTTGCTTGTTTGTTTGTTTTGTCTCACTGGTGGGTATTTACAAAAAGAAGAGGGGGGGAAATGAAAAAAAGAAGAAAGAGGAAACAAGAGGAAGGTAGAAGAGATAAAATTGAAAAGAAAGGAAGAGGGGATAAGAGAAGAAGGAATTTGCCCTGGCTGGTGTAGCTCAGTGGATTGAGCGCCGGCCTGCGAACCAGAGGATCGCGGTTCGATTCCCAATCAGGGCACATGCCTGGGTTGCAGGCCAGTTCCTGGCAGGGGACACACGAGAGGCAACCATACATTGATGTTTCTCTCCCTCTCTCTCTCCTACCCTTCCCCTCTAAAGATAAATAAAAATCTTTAAAAAAAAAAAAAGAGAAGAAGGAATTCAAGGTAGGCAAAAGGAGTTGGGGAGTAAAGAAGAAGATATAAACAATGAAGAAGGAGTAGTTAAAAACTCATATAGATAGACAGGCTTACAAACAAAAAGACACTAACAAACTGGCAAAACAAAAAAGAGACATGCACACAGACACCCCCACACAAATATAAGCAGCCAAAGGGAAAAAAAAAAAAAAAGAACAAGCAAAGCACAACAAAATATTTAAAAAAAATAAAAATATATTAAAAAAATAAAATGAAAAAAATGAAAAAACAAAACAAACAAACAAACAAACAAACAAAAAAACACCCTCTTGTTGTTTTCAAACTTGCCAGCCGGTTTTTCAGGTCTTGCTGGCTGCAATGGCCGAGGGGTGATCTTATTGCTTTTCTCTGTGTTCAGAACTCAGTCCTCACTGTGCTATGTATCCCAGCGTTAGTGGGCGCCTCTCCCCACAGGGTTTTCAGCGTGGGATCTGAGCCTCCTAGTGTGTGCGCACTTCTCCGAGTTTATGGGTGTGTGCTAGGTTCTCCAGACGTGCACAGCCGCCTGCCTTTGTCCCTGGGAGGCTTTCAGTGTTCGGGCACAGCTGCCTGCATTTGCTTCTGAGAGGGGCCTGCGTTCCAACTGCTATCTGGCGCCTGCACCTTGGGCCTGAGCTGTCCGCGTTTGAGCACCCGCCCGTGAACTGGCACCTCTGGCTCCATAGCTGTCTCCAGCGGCCTGCGCCTATGTTTTCACGAGTGTCCACTAGCCCAAGACCGTGTGCGGTCCCCTGAGCATGTCTATTTTCATGCAGTTGTCTCACTTCGCCCGCGCCTCTGTCTTTGTTGGGGCGCCTGTGCTTTCGTAGTCCCCCGGCGACCACGAAAACTCGGTTCAAAGTCGCGCAGTGACCTGGTGCGGGGCACCCACTTTTGCTCGGGCCGCAGTCACGCGGTGGCCCCTGAGATCCCCCAGCCGGTTCAGCAGCTGACCCAGCTCCCTCCCCAGGGCCCTGGGGCAGGCTTGGCGGAGCGCCGGGCCGGGGCCTCAGCCGCCCCGCTCTCCGCGCGCTGGAACCCTGGGCTCTTATTGTTCCGAAGAGCTCTCCTTACCACTTGTTTTTCAGTGTCCGCTACAATTTCCGACCTCTTATTCTCCAATATGCTGTGTTACTGTTCCTTGTCTACTCTGTTCTTCTGTAGGTTGGCCCGGTTTTTCTCCCGTGTGTAGAGGGGGAATAGGGCCTGCTCCCTCCTACCATGCCGCCATCTTCTCCCTCCGAATTTTGCCATTTTAATTATGATGTGTATTGAAGTGGACCTCTTTGGGTTCCTCTTGATTGGGACTCTCTGTGTTTCCTGGATTTGTATGACTTTTTCTCTCATCAAATTAGGGAAGTTTTCCATCATTACTTTTTCAGACATGTTTTCTATCACTTGCTCTTCTTCTTCTCCTGCTGATATCCCTATTATATGGATATCAATGACTTTTAATGTTTTCTTGCAGCTCCCATACCACCTGCTTGTTCTTTCTTCTCCTTTTCTTGCTCTTTCTGGGTGTTTTTGTCTACCTTGTCCTCCTGGTTTGCTGATTTGATTTTCTGCTTCAATCATTTGCTTATAATTCCTTCTAGTTTTTTGTCTTTTTTTTTTTGAGATTTTATTGTTCATTTCTTCCTGGATCTTGTTTATACTTTCTACTTCCTTTTTCATGCTGACATAATTCTCACTCAGTTCCTTGTTTTTTCCCTTGTCTGTGAGCTCCTTGAGCATCTTTTTAACCATTAATTTCAATTCTATATCTGATAGTTTGTTTACGTCCATTTCATTTAGCTCTTTTAGTGGGGAGTCTCTACTTTTTATTGCATGTTCTTTTTTTGTGTCCACATTTTAGCTGACTCTTTTTATTTGCTTCTGTGCTTTTTGATGTTTTGCTTTGTTAGTTGTCTTTGTAGGGTGAACTTATATGGTAGGAATTCTATGAGGTTCAGTGGTGTGGTCTCTGATTTTCTTGACTGGATGCTCTAGGTTTGCCCTTTCTTCTGTTTGTGTGGGCTTTCTTTTTGTACTTGGGTTTTTACCTTTTGGTGGTTCCTTTATTGGTGGTTTTTCTCCTCCAGCAGGTATACCGATGTTCACAGCTCCCACCTAATCTTATATGTGATCAGTAGCAGAGGGTAGGCAAAGTGGATTAAGACAGGGGGAGAGTATTTTATGGGATTTAAAGTACCAGCAAGTAGAGAAGAGATAGGAGAATCTTTCAATAAGTATAGTATTAACTGTGATATTTCACCCAATTAGCCACTTTTTATAAAAGGTGAAGGAGAGATAAGTCTCTTGTTAGAGGGGAGGGTGATTGTGAGCTGAATCCAGAAAACAGAGTGCTTGTGAAAGGTTAGATTATGAGATATAGTGAGAGTAAAGGATAGAAAGTAGGCATAGTATGAGAAAGAATAGAGTTAACCAGAACAATAAAAATGCTCAGGATTGAAATGAAGTGGGCTAAGATCAGGGAGTGTTGCTGTGTAGTATGTACAATTGTATGGAACAACAATTATTTACAATAGTACTGGAACAACAATAATATGAGAAGAAATATATGCTTTGGATAACCAGAATAGGAAGTGCCCAATCAAGAGTTATGTGTTATTGGAGCATGGGTGAAGTGAAAGAAGCAAAATTAAAATACAATACAGAGAGAATAAGGAAAACCAGCCAAGCAATGCAATTAAATAGGGAAATAAAATGAGGAAAACTAAACATAAGGAAGAAAATTTAAAAAATACTAATAAAATAAAAGTGCTAAAAAATAATGGCAAGATAATAATTATACACATAAACAATAAAATGCCAGCTCTGTGGGATAGCAAAGTGACATTTGTCTCAGTTTCTCAGTTTTGGTGGTTAGCCTTGTGCTCCCTCTTTCAATCTGTCTCTGTGATAGGGGACTCAAGAGTCGGAAAATTTTAGTTTAAGGTAAGAAGTTATAGACCTAGCAAGTAATGTATATGTTAAAGCTTTTATTTCAGAAAAGATGGATAAAGCCCACCCTGGCTCCTGGAAAAACAGCTGACCTCCTGGGGCGCTGCTAAAGATTATCACCTGGGGACTAGTTGGAGGCATCTGGACCTTTGTGGTCCAGGGAGAGACAGATAACCACTGCCCCTGGGAACAGCTAACTGCCCAGGACAGGAATGTTGCAGGTTCTTTCACCTAATCCTCCCTAAATTTGAAAGCCCTCACCATACCTTGTTTATTCCCTGTTATAAAAAGTCTGGCCCGGAAAGAGAGAGGAAGATGGTCTGTTGGAGTAGTAACCCACCATCTTCTCAGATCACCAGCCATCTGAATAAAACGCCTATAAAGATTCAGTAGCTATCATTGCTTATTGGGTTTGGTAGTGACAGGCAGCCCTAATGCCGGTGTCTTTTCCAGTTTCATCTGTCCCCTTTGTAACTCCTTGTCTTATCGTCTCACTTGGAAGAAGAAAAAAGGAAAAAAGGGTGGGGACGGGAAGAGAGAGGATCCAAACAGAAAAGGAAAAATAAAGATAATAATAAGCCTCCTGCTAACTTTAAACCTGTCCAGTGAGTTCTGCTGGTCTTCCTAGATGCCATAGGAAGAGGGGGCTGGGATTTGCTTTTCTCCCTTCCTTTGGTTCTGAGAGGATAGGGGCCAGTTTTGGGTTGCACTATTCACAGTTTCCCGGCCTCCCACCCAGGTCTTCTGTGAGTTGCCAGGCTCAAATCAGCCACTCAGTTGCTCATGGCATGAGTCAATCTCTGATGCGGAGCCTGAGACAAACAGGGTGTACAGTTCCCCTCTGCTACTGTCTCTGGGCACGCAGTGCCAGACCAACAGGGCACATGGTTCCCCTCTACTACTCTCTCTAGGCATGCAGTGCGAGACAAGCAGGGTGCATGGTTCAGCTCAGCTACTGTCTCTGGGTGCTCAGTGCCAAATAGACAAGGCACAAGGTTCCCCACCGCCACTCACTCTGGGCATGCACAGCTGAAATCTTCCTTGGGGCATGCCAGCTGCTGCTGGAGAGTTCCTTACAAAGCAGCTGCCTGCCACTCTTATCAAGCACATGGCTTTTCACAGAGCCGCACTTTCAACCAGTCCAAAGACTGTCCAAGTCATGGTCCAACACAGTCCAACTCCTCCCTTCTCCAAGTGTCAGCACCCCAATTTCTCTGGTGCCACCATCCAGAGTCCCATTGGATGTGGACGACCTCTGTGCGTCTCCCACTCCATCTCTATTTTCCCCAGTGACTTCCAGCATCCAGGTCCCTCCTGGTGCCAGGCTGCCCTCTCTGCTTTGGTAGGGGAGGGAGCTGGTGATCTAACTCTCCTCCCTGTATCCTGCAGCAGGCACCAGGCTGTGGGCCGCAGCAGTCTTGGTCTCAGTGCAGATCCCAGGGACTTTTCTGTCCCAGCGCACTCTCCTCACTGTCTGTTTTTCAATGTCTTCTGCAATTTTTTGCCTCCAAACTTCATATAAGCTGAGATTCCTTTGGCTGTTCACTCTGTTCCTTAGAAGATCAGCTTGGTGTTCTAGCTGAGCACAAGGAGAACTGGGTTCCACTCCCACCTACCTTGCTGCCATCTTTACCTGTTTTCTTATTTTTGTTTGAAATATTTTATAATTCCTGACTAAGAGCTTTGATTTTGGAAATTTTGTTGTCATTAGTTTGACTCTTAGATAATTGACTCAGTTTACTTAGTAGATATGGGTTTTCCTATTTTACATTTCTATATCAATTTGGTACACTGATTTTTATAAAATGGTAAATTTTTTATCTCTATTGTCTAAATATTAGTCCTAAGTATTTTGCAGAATTTCTAAGTGTGGGGGGAGGGGCTCCACCCACAGGGCCTCCCCCCTGGCCACCATGGATGAGAATAAGTCTACCAAGACATGATCTGCTTGAGGAGGAAAGGTGGCCACCAATCTCTCAAAGAAGAAGGGCCGGCAGCCTTTTCCTCAATGGGCTTTTATTGGGTTCAATTTGCACAGGAGTACAGGAAAAGCTCATCAGTCATTGTCAGGCACTAAGGATCAAACAATAGATAACATACAAAGAACAATGAGGGCTTATTCTGAGTCAGGGTCAGTTAGCCAAAGGGCTATAAAACTTTGGGAAACAAACTCATTTCATGCTTAGACCCTTATCAGAAAACTGAGGACATTCTTAGCAAAGCAGGTTTCACAGTATTTTATGCATTCTTTCTTAGGCCTGATTACCCTGGGGAACCCACCCTTTCCAGCACAGGACTGTACCACCCTCTGTCAGTGTTTCAGGCTTAAGTCAGGCAGGGAAAGTAAGGCAGCCAAGAGACTAGGAGAATTCTTGCAGAAAGAATGAAGACTCAGTCTATGCCAAAGTGGAGGGGTGAGGGTCTATCACCCCCTTTTTCTATAGCCCCCCAAGTCCTTCCCTGATGGCCCCTTCATGACCATGCCTGTCTTAGGTTGTCCCTCCCTTAAGGAATCTTACATGTCATTGGCTAATCAGTCATCTACCAGGGGCCAAGCAGGTTGAAGTAAAAGGGGTCAGAGGCAGCACCCCTACCAGGAAGATAAGTTTTGTCTCCTTAGTGGCTTATGGTCCCAAGGTCTCTCACTCAGCCTTAGCCATCGGGGGTTACAGCTTCTGAAACTAGGCAGGGTGGTTCCCAACATCTAAGTATTTCAGTAAGTTCTAAAGTCTTCATAGAAAATAGCTCATGTGATTTCTGATACTGGCCATTTATGTTTCTTCTCTTGTTCTTTCCCTTATGCAGTTTTGTTAGTCATTTATTATCTTAATTAATATTTAAAAAACTTTTAACCTGATTTGGTTCTGTTGTATATTTTCCTCTTTCGATGTTTCTTAACTTTGTTATTGTTTTCATTCTATATTTTTCACTTGATTGTTCTTTTTAATTTGTGACATGAAAACTAAGATTATTGGCCTGGCTGCTGTGGCTCAGTGGACTGAACACTGGCCTGCCAACCAAAGGGTCACTAGTTCGATTCCCAGTTGGGGCATATGCCTGGGTTGTGGGACAGGTACCCTGTTGGGGGTGCGTGAGAGGCAACCACACTTTGATGTCTCTCTCCCTCTCTTCCCCTTTCTTTAAATATAAATAATAAAATTAAAAAAAACTAAGATTATTGATTTTCTGTTTTCCTTTCTAAAACAGTCATTTTTTTAAAAAGTCAAATAAAATAAAAGCTCAACATAATGTCATTCTAAGCACAGATTTGGCTGGAATCTTTTGTCTTCCCTAGTATATTTCCAAACCTGTATTTGTAAGTTGTGCCTGCCTCACAATGTCTCCAGCCCATGTGCCTGCCACCATACCTACCTTCATGTCTCTAAGGCGTTATCTTCTGCCCAACATCACCATCTAACTGCAGCCTATGTCTGCCCCTCTTATTGTCATGTTTTTCTATCTGTTCTCTCTAATTCAGCTCCCAAAAGTTTCCATTCCTCTTCCTGTAGCCCATGCCAACTTACATAGTCTCCTCCTGTCCCTAAAATCCATGTCAGGCAACAAGAGTCACTCTCCCCTCTTCCTGTAACACTTATCTCTTCTTGAGTGTCTCCATCTCCTGTGCTTGCATTTGATTTCACACCTCATTTGTTTTACTCCTTGTACCTGTAACCTATTCCATTTCTAAAAGACCTTTCCTGTGAAGTGCCTCTATTTTTTTGACTAGCTTTTTGTCAGTAGTTGCATGTGTGTTTGTGGACTCTCTATTCTGTACCATTTATCTACAGCAGCTTTCTAATTAATTTTGAATTTGGAAAGTGTTAGTTTACCAACTTGTTCTTCAACAGTATTGTCTACAGTACTTAAGGGTCAAAATGAGTCTATTACCTACAAAATAGCTTGGTGATATTTTTATTGGGTTTGCACTGGATCTTTTTATATAATATAAAATAATTGACATTTTAATATAGTGCCTCTTAACCATGAACAAGAAATATATCTCAAGTGGTTTTTCTTTCATTGCTTTCATACATGATTAATATATTTTCCTTACAGAGATCTGTAAATATTTTGTTTGATTCATACTCGAGGATTTCTTTTTTATTGCTTATTTTGAATGGTATTGCTTCTTTCATATTCCAACTACTTATAACTGGTATGTAAAAATTTTGTGTATTATCTTTAATTTTACTTTCATGTTATGTTTCTAAATTTCCATCTGAGCATATAACATTGGTCTCATCTTTGTTAGAGCTTTTACAATCATGGCATTGCTAATCTGAATACTGAATTTCAGCAATTCACTGGGACCTCCAATGAAGGACACAGTCACCAGTAAACTAGGTTTGAGCTTCTTGTACTTCGCCCCCATGGCCATCAAGGAGTACACAACCCATCATTTCTGGATCATGTTGAGCTCATGCATGGTCTGCCCATATACCTCCATGAAGAATTCACATGAGGACAAGAGCCTACATTTCCTCAGGAGGATGAGTCTCCACTGCAGCTTCCAGAAAACTTGGGGTGGCATAGCTCTGAGGAAAAAACTTATGATCCAGGGCCCTGAAGTCTGAGGAAGGGTCTTACCCACAGCTTCTCTCAGACGTTCTTCTTTTAAAAAATGATTTTTTATATTTATTTTTAAAGCGCAGGGAGGGAGGGAGAAAGGGAGAGAGAGAAACATCCAAACATAAGATGTGAGAGAGAAACATTGACATGTTGCTTTTGATTCTTGCCCCAACCAGGTAGTGAACCCACAATCTAGGCATGTGTCCTGACCAGTAATCAAACTGGTGACCTTTTGGTGTGCAGCACAATGTCCAATGAACTGATCCGTATGGGTCAGGGCCCAGAAGTTTTTCTCAACAGTGACTATAAAACCCTTTCTTTCCTAAAAACTTTCCAATAGCTTTAGTCTTTACTTTCTCAAGTAATTTATTCATTTGCTTACTTACTTATTTATTTTTTATTGTGGTAACATTGATTTTCAAGATTCTCTGTTTTTTCAGGTATACATTAGAAATTGTTGTGTGTGTACCCTATCAACTAAGTCTCATTGCAAACCGTCACCATATCATTTGATTCCATTTCTCCCTTTTACCCTCCCTTGGAACCCACTTCTCATATAACATTTTTAACAAGAAGTACTTTGCAAAATAATTCATTTATGAGAGTTTTTAAGTATTTAGTTCATATAATTCCATACTATGTTTTATTGACAGAATTGTTTCTGGAAAGAAGTCACAATATAGTTTGAGATAGAAGAAATATATAGACAGTTCATAAATTAATACAAAAAACTTGAAGTTAAATAAATACAACTTTTAAAAAAACTAAACAAAACAAAAATAAGAAACAAAAAATAAATAAATTTGGCTCTACTTGTCTCCCATGGAGCTATGTCTTAGCCTGAGGTAAAGGAAGAAGTTTCACCCCCGTACATTCTTTCACTCATTTTACTTAATTTCCACAACTTTAAAGTAAATGAATAATAATGAAAAATAAAAAAGTATTCAAATTCACATTATTTTAATTTCAATATTTTAATTATCAAAAACAAAACATTATATTTTAGCTTCTCTGGCTTCAAGGAAACAAATTCGGCAATAATATTTTTGTTGTTTTAATATATCCTTCTTAGTGTACCTATTTTTCAAATGAGAGTATTACCATGCTTAATATTTTCTCATGAACCTTAATGAACACAAACATTTTAATTACTTTCAGCTTGCTAAAATGTTCTTTGCTCGATCTCTGTGTGGATGAATTTGTTTTTAAAAAAGGGAACCCTAGTGCACTGTTGGTGGGACTACAGACTGGTGCAGCCACTGTGGAAAACAGTATGGAATTTCCTCAGAAAACTAAAAATGGAACTGCCTTTTGACCCAGCAATTCCACTGCTGGGTTTATACCCTGAACACCACTCCAAAAGAGCCTATGCACCCCATTGTTCATAGCAGCACAATTTACAATAGCCAAGTGCTGGAAGCAACCTAAGTGCCCATCAGCAAATGAGTGGATCAAAAAATTGTGGTACATTTACACAATGGAATTCTATGCAGCAGAAAGAAAGAAGGAGCTCCTACCCTTTGCGACAGCATAGATGGAACTGGAGAGCATTATGCTAAGTGAAATAAGCTAGGCGGTGAGGGACAAATACCATGTGATCTCACCTTTAACTGGAACATAATCAACAAAAGAACAATGCAAACAAAATATAACCAGAGACATTGAAATTAAGAACAATCTGAAAATAGCCAGAGGGGAGGGGGTAGGGGACAGAAGGGTTTTCAGGAACTACTATAAAGGACACATGGACAAAACCAAGGGGGAGGGTGGAAGCAAGGGAGGGAGGTGGGTTTGGATGGGGTGGGTGGGTGGGGAGAAAATACAGACAACTGCAATCAAACAACAATAAAGTAATTTTTTAAAATTTAAATAAATAAATAAATAAATAAATAAATAAATAAATAAATAAATAAAATCAAGGGAACTTCCTAATTTGCCATATGATTGTAACGAGCAAAATTCGTGAATGAGCTTCAGATAATCAAAATATGATGCTTTTTTAAAATTAGTGACTGTCTGCTGCTTAAAACCATTAAAGAAGAAATATTTGCAGAATTTAACTTGCCAGAATACTAAGTAATCAAGACTTGGTTGTTTCTTCTAAATCAGATGTGTTCATGGAAAACAGATTGGCTCTGGTCACAAAATGAAAATATAAAGTATTTATTTTAATTTTGTGTATCTCCATTTTAAAGGTGACCAATAGATATTTTATCTCCTTTTTGTTTTGTGCTTCTTCCCATAGTAATTGATTATTTTAGTCTTTAATTAGCATGTTCATTCAGTTGTGTTTTTTTTAATTTTAAAATGTATATGTCTGTTAAAGTTTTACATTCTTCTAACCTTTTTTGTCACTTTCTCTCATTGATTACAATCCAGGGAAGAAGTCTTTTAATAAGCGTTCATTTTATATTTTATATTTTGTCAGATTTTTTCATTTTTTTAGCCATTTACATTTGCTTTATAATCCCACCATGATCAATTTCATGCAATTTGCAAGGAGTACTGAGACAATATGATTTCAACATAGTGTATTTTCTCATTCAATGTTTCTTCTCCTGAAGCATTTATGTTAACTACTGTTCTTAGAATATAAATTTTTCTGGATTACTCCTGCATGTTTTGTTCGTTAATTTCTCACATACTGTTTTAGCTAGAAATATTTTTTAAAAGATTTACATTTGTTGAGGATTTCTATGAGTAATGACAGTATTTCATAGTATTTTATTAGAGATTGAGAATTATTTCTGGGGAGAAAACCTGATACAAATTCACAAAGAGAGGAGGAAAAAGTATATTATGTTAAATTCCTATGTTGAACATATTCTTTTACTAAAATATCTTGCTTATGTGCGACAAAATTCTATTACTCTTAGTAACAATCTCCCTATACATGACTAGAGTGTTTTCCATACAGTGGTAAACCCACTCTTTCAAAGAAATACACTGTACTTATTCACATATACAACTAGCATTCTTAGAAATATCTTTTAGACCTGTGCCTTTACAAACGCTATGAAATATAGAACAAAGTGACAGTAACCAGAGGGGAGAGGGAAAAGGGATAATGGGGGAAAATAGGGGAAGGTTCATCAAGGAACATATACAAAGGACACATGGACAAAGCCAAAGCTGGTAGGATGGAGGGTGAGAGGCAAGGATGGATGGGGCAAGGGGAAATGGGTGGGGCGGGGGCAGGAGGAATGGAGACAACTGTACTTGAACAACAATAAAAAAATTAAGTAATGGAGGAAAACCTTGACCTAAACATAGCAAGAGCTACAGGAAAAATGGGGAAAAAACATGCCCTAACTTTTTTTTTAATGTAGCAATGTAATAAACATGTTTATTCACTAAAATGACCTTGTAGTCATTAATGTACAACTACTATTCTTACAAACATCTTTATTTCATGCACATTTATAGAGTGTCTTCAGTACAACAAAGTAGTGAACCACTACTTTGAACTTTTACATCTCATGGCACACATAAACTAAATACTAAAATTCTGTGACACAGCAAAAAATACATTATATTTTTCTGTAAATCCAATAAAAATACTATAATTTTGATTCATTCACACCAGATAGCTATTGTTGTGTTGGCTGTTGCCATTCCTTTTTATCTGACAATCTAGGGGAAAATAGGTCAGTTCCCCTGACTAAATGCTCAGGTATTGCGTGTTTTAAAATTTTTTGCAGCACATCGGTTGAAAATCACCGTAATAAACACATTATTTCAGTGATATAACATTTTCCTCATTCCCTTATACAGCTAACATTTTGAAAATATCTTTTATAATAAATAGTGCCTTCACAGAGTGTATTAAATGCAGTGCATGTGTGAACACACACTTACACTGAAATGATGCAGCCCAAGTTCAATGAAATTCTATCACTTTTATTTATTTATTTTTTTTAAAATATATTTTATTGATTATGCTATTACAGTTGTCCCATTTTTCCCCCATCATTCCCCTCCACCCTACACACCCTCTCCCACCCACATTCCCCCCTTTAGTTCATGTCCATGGGTCATAAGTTTTCTAGCTTCTACATTTCCCATACTATTCTTGCCCTCCCCCTGTCTATTTTTTTCCCATTATCTATGCTACTCATTCTCTGTACCTTTTCCCCCTCTCTCCTCCTCCCACGCCCCTGTTACTAACCCTCCATATGATCTCCATTTCTGTGGTTCTGTTCCTGTTCTAGCTGTTTGCTTAGTTAGCTTTTGTTTTAGGTGTGGTTCTTGATAGCTATGAGTTTGTTGTCTTTTCACTGTCATAGTTTTATCTTCTTTTTCTTAGATAAGTCCCTTTAACATTTCATATAATAAGAGCTTGGTGATGATGAACTCCTTGAACTTGACCTTATCTGAGAAGCACTTTATCTTCCCTTCCATTCTAAATGACAGCTTTGCTGGATAGAGCAATCTTGGATGTAGGTCCCTGCTTTTCAAGATTTCAAATATTTCTTTCCAGCCCCTTCTTGCCTGTAAGGTCTCTTTTGAGAAATCAGCTGACAGTCTGATGGGAACTCCTTTGTAGGTGACTGTCCCCTTATCCCTTGCTGCTTCTAGAATTCTCTGCTTCATTTGAATCTTGGTTAATGTAATTACGATGTGCCTTGGTGTGTTCCTCCTTGGGTCCAACTTCTTTGGGACTCTCTGAGCTTCCTGGATGTCCTGGTAGTCTATTTCCTTTGCCAGATTGGGGAAGTTCTCCTTTATTATTTGTTCAAATAAGTTTTCCACTCGTTGCTGTTCTTCTTCCCCTTCTGGGACCCCTATAATTCGGATGTTGGGACGTTTAAAGATGTCCTGGAGGTTCCTAAGCCTCTCCTCAGTTTTTTGAATTCTTGTTTCTTCCTCGTCTTCTGTTTGGTTGTTAGTTTCTTCCTTCTGGTCCACTCCATTGATTTGAGTCCCAGTTTTCCTTCCATCTCTATCAGTTCCCCATGTATCTTCCTTCATTTCACGGATTGTAGCCTGCATTTTTTCATCTAGTTTGTGAGCAAAATCAACCAATTCTGTGATCATTTTGATGACCAGTGCTTTGAACTGTGCATCTGACAGGTTGGCTATCTCTTCACTGCTTAGAGGAATTGGCTCTGGGGCTTTCATTTGTTTTCCGGTTTGAGCCATTTTTGGTGGGTTTTTTTTTGTTGTTATTGTTTTGGTTTTAGTCTGGTCACGGCTATTACGTAGTGAAGGGGTGGAGCCTCAGGTGTTCCTCAGAGCAGGGCAGCCCAGTCGTTGGGTTGTGACACTATAGGTTGGGGCGGGGTCTGAGGAGCAATGGCGCCTGCTCCGCTCTCTCCTGGACTCCGGCCCTTTCCGCTGCTTCCCCTTCACCTGGATTATCTGCGCACGCGCACGTGCTGTTACGTAGTGAAGTGTGGAGCCTCTGGCGCTCCCCAGTGCGGGGCAGCCCAGTTGCTGGGTTGTGACGCTGTATGTGGGGGTGGGGCCTGAGAGGAAGCAATGGCGCCTGCTCCGCTCTCTCCTGGATTCAGTCCCCTCCGCCACTTCCCCTCCGCCTGGACCGTCTGCGCGCTCGAATGTGAGACCACCTGGTCAGTCAGCCAACCGCCTTGTGCAGCCTCACTGGATCTGCACAGTTGCCCCCCAGTGCCCGGGGTCCGCCAGCTGCTGCCTGTAGGCCCAGGGACTGCCAGCCGCTGCTGCTTGCGTTCCTGGGTCTGCACCTCCACTTTTTCCTGCCGCGACTCCGCCCCTCTTACCGGTCTGGATGAATTGTTGTTGGACTTCCGTACAGTTCAGTTTTCTATAAGTTCTGGTTGTTTTCTTGTTTCTAAATATTTGTTGTCCTTAATTTTGGTTGTGAGAGGAGGCACAGTGTGTCTGCCTACGCCTCCATCTTGGCCGGAAGTCGAAATTCTATCACTTTTAGATACACCTTTTATACATATGGCTTTAAATTGTGGCTCTCATGTTATTTTAATTAAATAGTACAGGCTTATTTATGTATTCAATTACTGTTTATACAAACATTTTTACTTGTGTGTGCTTTGCAGATGTAAATGCAGCATATGGGAACACATTACTTCTCTGATACAATGTTACTCAGGTGCAACAAAATTCTATTATACTAGAAACAGCTTGTATACATGCAACTATACATAGTGTACTTTATTTATCATAATTTTGTGAAAACATTCCTTCACTAAAATAATGCTGTAATTTTCCTTATATCCAAGTACAAATTTTAGAAACAATTTTTGCATATGTGCCTTTTTTAAAATCAGCACACTGTGTTGAAAACATTCATTAGCTGATAATAATCCTGTACTTATTCATATATGCATTCTTACGTAACATCTTTTATACATGGGTCTTTATAGATTTTATTAAACGGAGGGCATATAATGAATATATTCTTTACACTGCTTACACTGGTACTCATTATACTGAAATTATGCTACCCAAATATATCAAAATTCTATCACCATAGAAATATTTTATATATGTGACATATGCAGTATTGTATATTACACGTACTATATATTGATCATATCTCTGGTGAATTAATACTGTAATCACTCACATATATAATGAGCATTCTTATAAACATCTATACATGGACAATTAGAGTATTAAATCAACCCTTATTGTAAACAAATACATTCTTTCTCAGAATCAAAGCAAAATGATTACAACAAATACTATAACTGTTAAAATAATTTAAATTTTTTGTAATAAAACTTCATGTATTCCATTCAACACTTTGTTTTGAACATCTTTTCATTAAACAACACTTTTCATTCACTTGCACAACTATCATACTTTAAAACACCTTCTGACATACGCTTTTCCCAAGGGTATTAAAATTCAGCACACCATGGTGAACACATATTTTCACAACAATGCAACCAAATTCTATTACTATTAGAAATATATTTTACACATACACATTTAAGGAGAGTTTTAATGCACTGCAATAGAGTGGTGAACATATTCATTCACTGAAATAACATTGTTCTTATTCACTTCAAGAAAGAACGTTCTTTTTTTTTTAAGATGGAAGATTTTTTTTTTTTAAAGATTTTTTTTTTTTTTTGTCTTTAGAGGGGTAGGGGAGAGGGAGAGGGAGAGAAATATCAATGTACGGTTGCCTCTTATGTGTCCCCTGCTGGGAACTGGCCTGCAACCCAGGCATGTGCCCTGACTGGGAATCGAACCGCGATCCTCTGGTTCGCAGGCCCGCGCTCAATCCACTGAGCTACACCAGCCAGGGCGAAAGAACGTTCTTAAAAGCATCTTTTATGGATGTGCCTTACAACTTATTAAATAAAACATTGTGTAACAAACATTTGCATACATTAAAATACTGTACTTATTATGTATACAACTACCATTCTTAGAAATATATTTTCCATATGTGCCTTTTTGAGGTGTTTTACATTCATCACAGTTTATTGAACACATTATCTATAATAACACTGTACTGATTAACATACATAATTATAATTCTTAGAAACATCTTTTACATGTGTCTTTAGACAGTTTATTAAATGCAGCATATTTCATGAACATATTCATTAACCTAACAAACACCTGTACATATTTATATATACAGCTACCAAGTCCAGAAACATCCATAACTGAGTCTCTATTGAGGAGATTAAATAGAGCACATGTAGTAAGCACATTCTTTCACCGAAATAACATACAGTAGTTACGTGTTATTTCAGATATTGGTTTCCAATGTTGCAGTTACCTGCAGTCAATTGTAGTCTGAAAATATTAAGTGGAAAATCCCAGAAATAAGTAATTCATTCATAAGTTGTAAATTGTGAACTGTTCTGAGTAGTGCAATGCAATCTCACATCATCCCACTCTGTTCAGCCGCATTTTACCAAGGAGGTGAATCATGTCTTTGTACATCCATATTCCATGTTGTACATGCTAACATCTTATTAGTCTTCCTACTAGCATCTTGCTTTTCAGATCCACAGTTGTAATAGCACCTAACTTAAGTAAGTAACACTTATTTGGGCAATTATTTAACTTAATAATGTTAAATATTATTTAACTGATTTTAAATTAATATTGTTAATTTAATTAATTAGGATTTAGATAGTTTTAAAATTAATGTTAAAATTTAACTTAATAGTGTTAAATAAATAAATGAATAATTGATTTAACTTAATGATGTTAAATAATGGCCCCAAAGCACAGAAGTAGCAATGCTGGAAATTTGGATATGCCAAAGAGTAGCCATAAAGGACTTCCTTTATTTTTTATTTTATTTTTCATTTTTGTTCAAGAACAGTTGTCTGCCTTTCCCCCCATTACTACTCCCACCATAGCCATCCCATCCCTCCCTGCTGATTCCACTCCCCTTTGATTTTGTCCATGTGTCCTTTATAGTAGTTCCTGAAAACCCTTCACCCCTTTCCCCCCATTAACCCCTCCTACCTCCCCTCTGCTGTCAGGTTGTTCTTAAATTCAATGTCTCTGGTTATATTTTGCTTGATTATTTGTTTTGCTGATTAGGTTCCACTTAAAGGTAAGATCATACAGTATTTGTCATTCTCTGCATGGCTTATTTCACTTAGCATAATGCTCTCCAGTTCCATCCATGCTGTCACAAAGAGTAGGAGCTCCCTCTTTCTTTCTACTGCTTACTATTCCATTGCATAAATGTATGATAGATTTTACCATTTGCTGATGGGCACTAAGGTTGCTTCCAGGACGTGGCTATTGTAAATTGCGCTGCCATGAACTTTGGGATTGGTATTTCAGGGTTCTTAGGGTATAATCCCAGGAGGAGAATTGCTGGGTCAAAAGATAGCTCCATTTTTAGTTTTCTGAAGAAATTCCATACTGTTTTCCATAATGGCTGCACCAGTCTGCATTTTCACCAACAGTTCACTAGGTTTTCCTTTTCTTCACAACCTCTCCAGCACTTGTTTGTTAATTTGTTTATGATGGCCATTCTCACCAGTGTGGAGTGGTATCTCATTGTGGTTTTAATTTTCATCTCTCTGATGGCTATTGATGCTGAGCATCTTTTAATATATCTTTGGAGTCTTTGTATGTCCTCCTTGGAAAAGTGTCTGTGGAAGTCTTTTGTCCATTTTTAATTGCTTTTTTTGTCTTCCTCAACTGGAGTGATGTGAGTTCTTTATATATTTTAGAGATCAAACCCTTGTCTGAGGTATCATTGCCAAATATGTTTTCCCATATGGTTGGTTCTCTTTTAATCTTAATGCTGTTTTCTTTAGCTGTGAAGAATTCTTTTATTTTGATGGGGTCCCATTTGTTTATTCTTTCCTTTATGTCTCTTGCTCTAGGGGACATGTTGGTGAAAATATTGCTGCATGGAATACCTGAGATTTTCTTGCCTATGTTCTCCTGTATGACTTTTGTGGTGTCATGACTTATATTTAAGTCTTTTTCCACCTTAAATTTATCTTTGTGTATGGTGTTAAGTTAGTGATCAAGTTTCTTTCTTTCTTCTTCTTTTTTTTTTTTGCATGTAGCTTTCCAGCTCTCCCAACACCATTTGTTGAAGAGACTATTTTTACTCCATTATGCTGCTGCCCTTTTTGTCAAATATTAATTGACCATAGAGACTTGGATTAATTACTGGGCTCTCTGTTCTCTTCCATTGGCCCATGTGTCTGTTCTTATGCCAATACTAGGCTCTTTTGGTTACAGTGACCTTGTACTACAGTTTGATATCAGGTATTATGATCCCTCCTACTTTGCTCTTCTTTCTCCAAATTGCTGCAGCTATTTGGGATCATTTATGGTTCCATATAAATTTTTGAAATGTTTGTTCTATGTCTGTGAAATATGCCATTGGTACTTTAATAGGTATTGCATTTAATCCATAAATTGCTTTGGGTAGTATGGACATTTTGATGATGTTAATTCTTCTGATCCATGAACATGGTATATGTTTCCATTTGTGTCTTCCTTAATTTCTTTCTTCAGTGTTGTACAGGTCTTTTGCCCCCTTGGTTAGGTTTATTCCTAGGTATTTTATTTTTCTTGTTGCTATATCAAATGGGATTTATTTCCTGATTTCTGTTTCTGATATTTCATTTTTGGTATAGAAAATGCCTTTTACTTCTGAATATTGACTTTGTCAATATTTGTCAATATCCTGCTGTTTTGCCAAATTCATTTATTAAGTCGAGCAGTTTTTTGGTGGAGGCTAAAGGGTTTTTTTCTATGTACATTATCATGTCATCTGTAAACGACAGTTCTGTTTCCTCTTTTCCAATTTGGATGCCTTTTATTTACTTTTCTTGTCAATGGCTGTGGCTTGGACTTCCAATACTATGTTGACTAGAAGTGGTGAAAGTGGACAACCTTGTCTTGTTCCTGATCTTAGTGAGAAAGTTTTTAGTTTTTGTCCATTGAGTATGATGTTGGCTGTAGGTCTCTTACATATGGCCTTTGTTATGTTGAGGAATGCTCTGTCTATTCCCAGTTTGCTGAGTATTTTAATCATAAATGGGTGCTGTACTTTATCAAATGCTTTTTTTGCATCTATTGATATGATCATGTGATAATTACCTTTCCTTTTGCTTACTGGATATTGATTTGTGAATATTGAACCATCCTTGCTACCCTGGGATGAATCCCACTTGATCATGGTGTATGATCTTTTTAATGCATTGCTTGGTGTGGTTTACCAATATTTTGGTGAGGATTTTTGTGCCTATGTTCATCAGCAATATTTGCCTGAAATTTTCTTTCTTTGTTGTGTCTTTATCTGGTTTTGGGATTATGATGATGCTGACTTCATAAAAGGAGTTTGGGAGTCTTCTGCTTTTCTCCCTTCTTTCGTTTTTTTGATGATGGGGGCGAGGTCTGGGCCACAGTATTCATAGTTGCACAGGTTGTTTGTGAGCTGCCTGGCTCCCACTGTCCATCTGCCCCAGGCCTGTACCTTTAATCCACCATTTGTGTGAAGTCTGTGCAGTTTGCTTCCTCCTTGTTCTTTGTGAGCCCACTGTGGCCAGAGCCCAAGCTCGGGCAGACAGCACCACTCAGTCTCTGGATGAACAGTGCGACTCAGCTGCCTGGCTAGCAGCCCAAGTCAAGAGTAGGCTTAAGGCTCAAATCAGCTGCAGGGTGAGCTGCCAGAATCAGGCAAGGGCAAGCAGTTTGATTCAGCTGCTGGGCAAGTGGTGGGAGCTAGCTGCTGCTGGAGAATTCCTTACAAAGTAGCTTCGAGGTTTTTTTTTTTTTTTTTTTTTTTTTTTTTTTTTTTGAGTAAATGTCTCTTGTTTAAGTCCACTGTTCTTAACAAGTGCCCAGCTTTTCACACAACCCAACTTTCTAACCAGACTGGAGACTCTCTGGGTTGGGTCTGACATGGCCCAACTCTCTTCTCCCTTCTCCAGGTATTACCCAGCTCCCCAATTTCTCTGGTAACAACCTAGCTGGGGTCAGCAGTCCTAGCAGATGTATACCGCCTCTGTGTGACTCCAATTTCATCTCTATTCCCCCCAGACATTTCCAGCATCTAGGTCCCTCCTGGTGCCAGGCTGCCTACCCTGCCTGGTAGGGGAGGGAGCTGGTGATTTAACTCTCATCCAAGTATCCTGTGGCAGGCACTGGTCTGTGAGCCATAGCAGCCTAGGTTCCTGTACGGATCCCAGGGACCTTACAGTTCCAACGCAATCTCCTCACTGTCTGTTTTTTCAATGTCCTCTACAATTTTTGGCCTCCAAACGTCATATAAGCTGGGATTCCATTGGGTGTTCACTCTGTTCCTCAGAAGATTGACTAGGTGTTCCAGCTGGGCACAGGGAGAACTGGGCTCCACTCCTACCTACCTCCTCACTCTCATCTTCTCTCTCCAGGGACTTCCTTTAAATGAAAAGGTATGCATGTATAGTAAAAACAGTACACATAGAGTTTAATATTATTCACAGTTTCAGGCGTCCAGGTCTTGAATGTATGCCTTGCAGATAGGATGGGACTACTGTATCAGGATGCATCAATATTCTTTCATCTGATAAAATATCTTTTGGTCGTTTGACATTATATAGCTTATTCTATGCATCACAATGAAATGTATTTATTATTTCTTTTTATAAAATAACACATCTTGGCATTAATGGCAGAGGAGTGAATGGAAGTCACTAACCTCCTCCCAGGACCAACCTGGAATTAAAAGTAAATTCTGGAGAAATCACCCAGAACAAACAACTGAACAATAGTCAGAGAGGGAGGTGTACAAACTTGGACAGACACAGGAATCAGCTTCAGCACAACCTGACTGCTAAGGAGTATGGTGGAGACTCAAGAAGGCTGGCTGGGTACCCTTGGGAATCAACACTGGAGGTATAATTAAGTGTCTCGTTGGATCTCCCTGGGAAGACTGGGTGTCTAAACCCTAAGCTGGGATACCCAACCTAGAGCACCAGAGGCCAAAAAGTACACAGATAACAACCAGCTATGAAAAGGGGCAGGGTTGCTCTCTGCCAGAGATGGATGACTGGAGATGCAAAGGGCCATTGAAAAGGCCAATGCACAAATTTTTATTTGCTGCCACTTACCCTGAGCTCCAGCAAAGGTTGGGGCAGAGGGTGTTAGAGACACCTGAGCAGAGACTGGGGATGTAGAGACTTCAGGGAAAGAACTGAGAGAGTAGACACAAGGTTCCCAGTGCTGAGTCATCCTGCACACAGCAGCCATCCTGCTCAGGCCGGCTACTCCCCTCCCGGTAGCAGCAGTCTCAGGAGAAACAATAACCTCAACCCCAGGAGGGATTCTGCCCCTCCCTGTGGTTTTTAAACCTGACTACTGAATGCAGACTGACTAGATTAATAACTGAAGGAGACAGCCCTGAAAGTCACTAACAGGCTGCCTAAGGTCAGACAGGGTCAACATCTGACATCACGAGATGTGGCTCCAGAAAGAAAAAACAGTGGTAAATACTAGAGGCTACCAAGAGGAAATCCACTATGGTTTTTTCCATGATTTGTGATATTTTCTTTCCTGCATAGCTTTTTAATATTATTTCTTTTCTGTCAAGTTTGTGCATATTCTTCCTTCTTCATTCCTTTTTTTATTCATGATGTAAATTTTACTATCTTTCTTCACATTGTTCCGACTCCCAACTTTTATTAGTGCTCCTCCCTCACCTCTCTCAAAATCATATTTGTTTCAGTAAGTCATCTCATATTCTCTCTCCTTTCTTATAATAGTCTTAATCTATTTACACCCTTACTAATACTGATTAATTTGCTGTTGATAGTGGGAATATGGGGCAGAGTTATTTTTGCGGGGGTGGACTGTTTCCTGAGTTCTGTGGTTCTCTTCTGGCAGCACCTGCACAACAGCATACAAGACGTGGTGGTGTTACAGAACAGAGAGGCCACAGGGGCCAAGGTTCGCTATGACCCCCACCTTATGGAAAGATGTCTCTCAAAGCCAGAGATTTGTGAAAGGAAAAGAAATGTTTATTTATTGCTATACAGAGTTAAAGTAGCAACCTAATGTCTTCATTAAAATATCGAAGTCCTTTAGGATGCCCACAGATGCCCACAGTGCTTCCTTTCTCCCTCCTGCCCTAATTCAGGGTACCATAACTCAGGAAAAGAAGCAAACATCTGGGATCCAGGCTCCTGATACCATTAGCTGTGTCGTCATCCAGGCAGGATCTCTGATTACTCCAAAGCCATGTGGCACCTTCTCATGGCCCACTGGCAAGAGTTCTTTCACCCTTCTTCCAGGTAAAGTCTCTCCTGCTCCTCAAACCTCATGGCCAAGAAGTGCACCCCAAAGCTGTGGGTTCCTCTTCTACCAAAGCTGCAGGGGTCCCCACTCTGGTCAAAACCACATGGTTCTTCTCTCCATCAAAGCTGCAGGGGTCTGCACTCTGGTGAAACAGCATGGATCTCTCTCTAATGGCTGCCGTGTCTGGGTTTAAATCCCTGTGCCAACCTTTCTCTGTACCCTCATTTCTGACTCTTCTTACAATCAGTTACACCTGCCAGCATTCCTGTGTTATTCCAAGTTTACTAGGCTGCTGTTGCGGACTTTTCAGCCTGGTTTCAGGAGTTGTAACCCTCACCCCATGGTGGGCTGTGTAAGAGCCTAGGGACCCACTTCATCTGGGTCTGTTCTGTCAAGAGGACCTGAGCCACTAAGGAGACAAAGCTTAGCTCCCTGGCAGGAGCACTGCTTCTGCCTCATCCATATCTGGCCTCCAATATTTAGTTGGTTAGTCAATGATGGGTAAGACTCCTCATGGAAGGGGCAACCTAAGCCAGACATGACCACTTGGGAGGCCCTCATGGAAGAACTTGGGGAGCTGCAGGAAAGAGGGGGTGATGGACCCTCGCCCCCCCGGCTATTCTGACATAGCCCGAGTCCCCATTTCTATCTGGGAGATGTCTTCTGCTTCCTGATTGGCTTAAACCCTGAAACTATGACGGTGAGTGGTGCAGCCCTGTGCTGGCCAGAACGGTTCCCCTGGTGATCAGGCATAAGAAAGAATTCTTAAATTCCTGTGAAACCTGCTTTGCTAAGAGTGCACTCATTTAAATGATAAGGGTCCGAGGAGGAAATGAGTATGTCTCCCAAAGCTTTGCGAGCCCCTTTCCTGACAGATACTGACTCAGATTTCTTTGACATGTTAAACCTGTATTCCTGTGTATTTGAACCCAATAAAAGCCTAGTGAGGTAGGGGCTCTGGGTCATTCTCTTCTGAGAGTTTGACCACCTTTCCTCCCCAAGCAGATCATGTCTTGGTAGTTTTACTTTCATCTGTGATGGATGGGATGGGGTTCTGCGGGCGGAGCCCCCCCACATCTGGCACCCAGGACAGGGGCCCCTCACAGGCTGCCATCATGAGTCTGGGCAGGTGTGGCCCCATGTCATGGAGCTAATCTTCTCCAAGCTCTCACACAAGTGCCATAACCTGGGAGACCTGCCCCCCAGTTACATCTTGGGGGGAAGTCCCTTCCATTTCCCTGGCTCAGAGCATAGCCACAGCTATTTAACGTATCTGTGCAACAAGCCAAAGGCTACAGATATGTTAAATGACCATGCCATGGATTAGCTGCAAAGCTGTGGCTGTACAAAACAGCTCTGCATGTTCTTGCTCCATGTGTCCTTTCCCCCAACTCACATCTGAGGGGGAAGGGGGAAGGACATCTTATATGTCTTTCTAATATTTCCTAGACACCCTGAGTTCTGGGCCCCATTCCAAATCCCTATCTTGGGCCACCCTCTTAGCTGCACCCTGTATCAAAACCACTGAGCACATGTCCACTATTGTCAAAGTAACCTGTAAATACCAGCTCACGCTGAATACAAAAGCACCTTCTACTCTGACTCTGGCCATCATGAAGGTTCTATACAAATGTAAGATTTCTCCTCAGCTTCCCTCCTCCACCTCTCTTCGTTCTCTCTTCACACACAACTCCTGCCAAAGAAGAAGAAGGGCTCCAACAATTACAGAAGCATCAAAAAATGACACCAACAGCAGTACCCATCCTCTCCAACAAAATAGAACATTTAGCATTTTGGTCAATTCAGAGAAAAATAAAACATATTTTTTCTCAAAATGTAAGGAAATCAGTTTGTAGCATTACATTTAAAAGTGTAATTTTTGGTCAGAGGACATGTGACTTCCTAAACCCTACCTACTAGGTGAAGTTCTCAGAATAAAAAGCAGGAAGCACTTGCCAAAGCTAAGTAACAAAGGTATAAGTTTTTTATTGAGAAGATGCCAGGTAACAAGAAATTAAACACCAGGCTCTCCTTCATCTCTGCCACCCCCCTCACAGGGTCTCTTCTACTGTGCCATATGTATTGCTGTGTATGGCTTTCAAACGTGACACCATTATGAAGTTGTAAGTTTAGGTAGCATAAGTTTTGTTTGGACACATTCAGAAATGGAAGATTAAATTAAAATATGTGGGTGTGGTACATTTTTAGCTCAAAAGAACCGAATTTGACTTATTCTGTTGAAAATAACAACAAAGAAAGAAAAAAAAATAACAACAAAGAGATAATTTACACTCCAAGTCTTGTCAAGCCATCGTCCTTGACCTTAATAGCAAGGTTGTCCATGGTGCCCAGACCTGCTGGGAAGGCCTGGCTGCTCTCCACTGCAAAATTTCTGGGTTGGCTTTTGTAAAGCAGCAATTCACTAATTTGCTTTTCTTGTTTTATTTCTCTCTTCCAAAGCAGGAGTTGCCAAATTTCGTTTTCTTTTCCACCAACAACACTTAGAGAATAATTTTTTTTTCACATATATTGAGAATCACAAATTGAGGGTACCTCATTCCTGACAAAACAAGATAGTAAGAAGCTAGGAAACTTTCTGGGTAAATGGAATGGGGAAACTGAGACAAGAAAATTAAACAAAGCCAAATAGCTGAGTGGAAGACCTTTGCAGAGGATACATAATGACCCTGGCCATAAACCACAAGCCTCTGGAGAAGAGAGGAAGAGGAATTCTAATGCAAATAGAGAGATAACACCAGAACAAAGAAGTCAGTTTGGGAGGAAGCTGCAAGACTTCCCTTTCAGCTCTGGCTCCCAGAAGAAACAGCACATCTATGCTCCCTCTAGGAATTTCCCCCTCCCAAATTCCTAAGTTTCCCTGTAGATAAACTTGCTTCTGAAAGCTCAAGGTAAGGTGGATGTTAGGGTTTTAACCCACCACCTTTTTGTCTGATATTAATAAAAACACAATTATAATTCAATCCCTGTCCCTGCTTTTTGGCTCAGCAGTGACAGGCAGCAAGCACTCTGGACTTGGCCGCCCTCCGTTTTCACTGATTTGCTACAGATAATGATACTGATAGTTAACATTTGGCAAGTACTTACTATGCACTCAACCGCATTTCAAGTGAGGTATTAATCATCCAAAACAATTTTCATTTTATAGATTTTACAGAAGAAATTGAGAAGCAAAAGTAAAGTAACACTCCAAGCTCATAATTGTTTTGTTCAGGGTTCAGGTCAGGCACTTTGTCATGATTATCAGAAAATAAAAGTAGAAGTAAAACATGAAAGATAGTGACATTATTCTTAAGATTTTTTTTAAAGAAAGAACAATTTTTGATCTGGATTTTTAATATATTTTTCTTCATTCAACATTAAGTCTCCCCTATGTGCCAAGCACTATATGTATGTATGAAACACTCCTGCCCTCAATGAGTCTAGGCAAATGAGAAAACAAAGTTTTAGAGTCCAATGGTCTGAGGTCACATTGTTGGAACATACTAAATCCTGGGAATCAAATCTAGATCTCTCTGACCCCGAAGTAAATGCTGGGGTACGGAGTTTGAATTTTATCATGAAAACAGAGCAACTGAATGATGTGAAGTTGAGGAGTCATATCAGATGATTAATAAAGAGTTCACTCAGGACAATAAGGGAGATTAACAGAAGCAAAAATGTAACCTTGCACACTGAGATTCGGCAGCTTGTTGCTCTTTTATATATGACCTAGTGATTTGTGTTGAAGGAAACAAGTTTTTATTAGCAGGGTTCCAACTTTAGACGAGGGGTTAGGGCACTCCTGCTCAGAGCTCTTCTATCCCACAAGACTCAGAACTTGTCTTACTCCCCAAAAGACCACAAGCCAAAACCATGCCCAGATGTTCCCCATTTCCTTATCTGCCCTTAAGCCAGTCACACAAACAGATCTCCATCCTCTCTGGCACATGCACTTGTGGGTTTTGTGAGGTTGGAGTCACTCAAGAAATCAGATGGACTCAGTGAGCTAAGGAACAGGGTTTATTAGGGGGGAATAAGAGGGAAAGTAGAACCAACCTAGGGAGGTTGGGGAGCCAACCAAGGGAGGTTAAGACGCACTCAGTTGTTTTTAGGGCAGGGTTTTTAAGTGCAAAAACCCACAAAGGATAACTGGTTGGGATGTCAGAGTCTGACTGGCTAGAGCTGGTTGCTGGGTGCCATTTCTGTTGAACATTGTTCTTGATATATCTTGTCTGGCTCAAGTTAAAGCTGCATCCTGTTATGCAGACAGGCCAACCCCAAACCCCAATCTTAGCCAAGCATCTGTTTGTCCTGGGTAGGGTTGGCAGGCAGTTTCCCAGGGTACAGTTTCCCACCTGGTGATTTTCCATTTCTCCTAGGCCTACCTAGGTCTGTCAGGTTTCACAGTTGCCATCCTCTTGCAGCAGCTCTCTCTTTCAGAATCTGAGATGCGCTGAACTCAGTCTCCATATAGCAGTCCAGGATCCATATGCCGTGATGCAATGGATCATAGTGTCTTAGAGGCTGGGGCCCAGGGAAGCACATGTCTCAGTGTGGTTACCCTGCCTCCAGGAGTGGGCTTCCATCCAGGCGGAGGGTCTAACCTCCTGGTGGGGCCTGGCATCTGCCCATTCAGTGAGCAGGGCCAATGGCCCAGAGGTTCAATACATCCAAAAATGCCAAAAGTCCAGAGAGAGAACTTGAACCAAGTTCCAAGTCCCATACCAAGAGAGCAACTTCTCTGGACCAAGTGATGAACTGAGAGCAAGAGAGAGCAAAACAGAGGGCCAGTTTGTGCCTCTTCTTTGAAAAGGCCCTCCCGAAATCCAATGTGTGTGGGAAGCCAATGGGAGTGTCCAGCTTTTCCTGTGGTACAGCAGTGTCTAACATTTTTGTCAGCTCTCCAGTGTCTTTGACCCTCTTTCAGGTGCCATTTTTAGTCAGGGAAAAAGTTTCCCAGTCTCACACAGGCCCACAGGCATCTGTTCATCCAGGGTGGGGCATCTGAGCCCACCTCTGCACCAAGCCCATGCTGATGCAGGTTGGCACAGTCAATTTGTCTTTGTTTACAGTTTGCCTCTGGCTGCAGCCTCCTTTCATAGCCTTTCCCTTCAGGAAGGCAAGGCTGCATTAATCTGTCTGTTATGAAATGTCCTTTAAACACTGTACCTTTCACTCCATCAGTACCTGTCTGCCTTGGAGAAGTCAAGATATTTTTAATCTACTGCCTGGTTAGGCTCCCCCCACCCCTCCTTTTTACTTGGGTGTGGGGTTCCCCTGAACCTGGGTTCTCTCCTGTTTTCCAGGGACCTCTGCTCCAACCTACCGGGTCATAACAAGGCCAATTAAGATACTTTACATTCATCTAGGGGAGAAATGAGGGTTCAGACTAAAGGCAGTGACACTGACTGGAATAAAGGAAAGGAGTTGAGGTCATCTGGGAAGTAGAATGGAATTACTTGGTGACTAGATATGGAGAGAGAAGTGAAGAGGTGAGGCAAAAATTTCTGCTAGATTTCTGGCTTGGGGGACTGGGACTTTCTATTAGAGAACGCAGGAATAGAAACAGGTTTGCAGAGGAAAATAATTTTTGGCTCTGTTAAATGAACCATCGAAATAAACCTCTCTGGTTGAAAGCTGGATATAAAGTATTTTTGCTACGTTCATTTAACATAGCAAAATATCCAAACTTATATTTTCAAAAATAGCACACATTAAATCAAATAGCATTGATATCCAAACTTATATTTTCAAAAATAGCACACATTAGATCAAACCAGAAAAAGTAACTAGGGAAATTTCTTAAAGTTGACATGCTAAGAATATCACATTTTTGTGTAATCGCTTTCATGGAGTAACTTGGAATCTATGGTTTTATTAAATGAGGCATCCTAGGTCAATAAAACAAATAAAAACATTTAAAGTTATATTGTCCTTAGAGTATATAAAAAGTAAAGCCATGGGTATAGAAGTGAGTGCTTTGAGGAGATATGTATAATAAGAAAAAAAAGAAAACTTGGAGAATAGGGAGATTCAAGTGACATTTCAGTGGAGCCTGCTAAGGTGAGCAGTGGAAGTCAAGGAACATGAGTATACCAGAAATGACTGATCAGCTGAGTTTTATGAAGTTGGGGCTCACATCTGCCTTTTGTTTCTCTTACAGCAGTGCCTAACCCAGTGCCTGGCCAGTAGGCACCTTATACATACAGAGTCAAATGTTGAGAGGGCAGAAAAGCAACAAATGCCATTTGCTATGGCAACTAGATGATTGGGGATGTGTGCCAGCAGGATGGCAAGCAGTGAGTAAAAATAGGAGGAGAAAGTGAAGACCAAAAATGAGGACTTCTCTTCCCAACTACTCGGCTGAGAAAGGAGATGTGGTAGTAGTTAAAGGGAGATACACTGTTAGGATTATTTATTTTAAGATGGAAAATTTAAGTATATTTAAATGTTATGTGGTAAGAGTCAATGGAGAAAAAAATAGTTTAAAGTTATAGGAGAAAGGAAAATGAGTGAAGCAAGGCCTCCAAGAAGGCAGAAGTGATGCATTCCAGAGTGGGGTAGTTTAGCATAGGATTATAGAAAAGCAATAAGGGACAAAGGAGTTATGTGGCCATAGAGACATTTCTGGTAAAGATTTAAGAAGTTTTAATTTCAGACCATCTTATGTGGCTACTTTGGGTCTCTAAGTTTGTAAGGCCCACCAGGCCAGCTTCTCCTGAGATTGTCAGATTTAGTATGTGACCCCTTTTTCATCCACAGTTCAAATACCTAATAGGAAAAAAATTCTGACTATATTCGTACTCCAAATTTGTGGAGCAGGCCCTGTTACCCTAGTCTGGTGATTTCCAATTTTTCATTTTATGGCATGTGTAAACTAATTATTAAAATTCTGCAGCTCACCAAAAAAAAATATGTTTTGCTAGTCTGACCCAAAAAATAGGTGTAATTTTGATTCATTTACACCAGATACCTATTGTTGTATTGGTTGTTGCCATTTTTTTAATTTGACAATCTAACTTTAAAGAGGTCAATGTCCCTGACTAAATAGTTAAGTACTGTATGTTTTAAATTTTTTTCTGGCACATCAGTGACTTACCAGTTGAAAATTGCTGCTCTAGTCAAGTCGCTTTCTTTTCGAAGCTTGGGTTGGCACCTGCAAAACAGGCTGTGGTATCTCACAAGGTCCCGTCCAGGCAGTAATTATAACAATACTCATGAAGCCAGGATTAGTGTTGTTAGCTGATTTCTTCACCTTAAAGTATGCTCCTGTCCCCATTTTACAGATGAGGGTTGTGGACTGAGTAATCAGCTCACATTCACTGTGATCGAGTATGCAGCTCTGGGGCCTGTATGTTTCCTAGAGCTGCCCTTCCCTCTATACATCCCACAGCTCAGGCAATCTCTTCAGTTACTCTTTAGATTTTGGAGAGGAACATAATATCGTAGTTATAGTCAGTTGGTACTTACCCAGTGAAGGCTTCCAGATCAGGGATAGGGGGTACGGATTGGGGCAGCTTTCTTTCCCGGGAGACGTCATTTATGGGGCGGTATGGGCTAAACCAAGGCTAGAAATGCTGTCAATACCAAAACCCTGCATAATACCCCGAGTTCGCGCCAATCGTTTCTCTTAGGAAAAAGAAAGTACAGGTAGGGCCCCAGGCAACTACGTACTTTCTGCGCAGAGCAGCCGTATAGGCAGGGTTTGAGGTGGGCGGGGCGCAGGAACCTTGGCGGGAGCTAAGGCGGAGGCGGCCTGCTATCTCTGGTGGCGGTGGTTTGGTAAACTCTCCTCTCTCTCCGGTCCTCCCCGCCTCCAGTCTCCGCCTCCAGACCCGCAGGCCGCCGGGCGCGGAGCCCATGAGGGCGCGGGCCCCCCCGCCGCTTTTGCGGCATCGCAGTGCGGCGGGAGCGCCCCGAGCTGTCTAAGGCATGGCCGTAGCCTGAGCTTGGAGCGGGAGGAGAAGGAGGCGTCGGAGCCCGAGGCCGCAACCATGTCTGAGAAGCGCGGGAGCGCGCAGGCCGCAGGCGGCAGCTGGGTGAGCGTGGGGTTTCGCCGCGTGGCCCAGATCGAGGACGCTAGTCAGGGGACGGGAGGTTGGGCCATGTCGGGGTCAAAATCCGGAGTCTCCGAGGTGCGGGGCACGGACGCTGAGGCAGGAGCGCGACAGCGCTTGGGCTGGGCCAGGAGCTTCGGCTCCTGGAAAGCCGGTTCTGGGAGAGCCTGCCTAATTCATCCCGAGGCACTTCTAGCCCTGCTCACTGCTAGACAAAACTGTGTTTTGATTATTGTTTCAAAAGGTGCCAGACGGGACCATGAATGTAAATAAATTGGTTCTTTCTGAATTTTTCATTTATGAGATAGTCGATACCCTTTTTGTGGTACAATTTCTGGCTAGCCTGCTTAGCGGATGTGTGGGAAACCTTTAGAACCATCACTCGGCCCTCCAGGGAAGAAAGTTGGCGTTGGAGTCTGGCAGCCAGCCCCTTTCTGCTCCTTGATTTCTAAGCAATCGCAGGAACATTTGGGGAACAGGATTTCAGACGAAACTGAGGATCCCAGGGCCCGGCAGAGGAACATGTTCAGGTCGGTCTCTTTTTCCAGTTTAAATGAGGTTCATATGGCATCTGAAGCCCTGATGTAATTTGCCTGGATTCAGCAGAACAGGTTTTGTCAGTGGCACTATGGTTTCTCATGGTGGAACACTAAGCATACAGAGTCTGTCGTTTCTTAAAGACATTTTCTTTTCTTTCGTCTATTTAGAACAGGAAATATAGAGATGTTACAATAAAGAGAAACTCTTTAATGCCAAGGAAACGTTTTATCAAAGAAGAATATTAAATATATGATTATCAGTTCTAGATTCTTAGCTTACCTACCTAAATTTGCTTTTAAAGAATACTGAATGATTATATTTGGTCATGTGAGTCCCCATTAGGATAACTGAGAGAGAGGACAGGTGAAGTAGGAAGAGTCCTAAGTAAAATGGAGGCCCCAGAGCTGGTTTGTAGTCCTAGTTCTGAAGAACCAGTGTACACCAGGCAGGGTGCTGACACAGCCTTGCCACTCAAAGCCTAATCTGTAAACAGAAGCCTTAGTAATGTTGAAGGCCCCTCCCTGCCAAAGTGACTTCTTATTGAAAAAGCATGGGGCAGCCAGGCGGACTCCTCATTTTAAAGATAATATATCTGGAATGTGGAAAATTTGTCTTGGTAGGGGAGGAAATTCTATATAATTCGTTTTTCTCATTTTGTTTCTGATTATGTAAAAAGTAGACTGGTCATCTTCCTGCCCCCTAAACAAAAAACAAACTGCCAGGTCCTCCTTCTGTTTTTTGTGGGTTTTTTTTTTTAATTGATACACAATAATTATGGATCAGTGACCAAAATAGTAGCCTAAGAGGTAGTATCTTTCTTTACTTTGCATACCTACAACATTCAAATACATTACTAAGTCTGGCTAGGTTTACCAGGTAAAAATTTTAGGTTTTATCCTTCTCTGCATTCCTGTGGTTCAGTTCCTTAGCATTTTTGACCTAGATTTTGACTGTCTCTTGAGACTATTGTTTACCTCACCATCAGTCTGCCTTCAACAGTATGTATTGCAATATTGGTGTAATCTAGCATGTAAATACGATCATTACTGCTTTCCTTGATTTTTTCATTGTCTCCCCTTGGCTTAGGGGATAGAAAAATAACCTGACAGGTTGAAGCATTATAGCATGGTGATTAGATGAGTATACTTGGAATCCCAGTCCCCACCATTTATTAACTGTGTAATTTTGGGCAAGTTATTTAACCTCTCTGCATTAATAATAATGTTTACCTCAGAGGATTGTAAAGATTACTGCAGCCCGGAATCTAGTAAGTCCTCAATAAACATTAGCTGTTATTTTTCTTATTTCTCAATACTTTTGGCATGAATGATTGGTCAGAATGTATTGGGATTCCCTGACTAGTAGAAGTATTCAGTCCTCTCTTACTTACTGATCTATACAGGAACTAGAACCCACCCTAAAAATTAAAATTGTTAATTGTGTGCTTAGAACAGGAACTTTTAAGGAATGTTTACTTAAAGAAACTCAGACAATGTATTCTGGAATTCCTTCTGTGAATCCTGTTGCTATTTTGGGCACAAGTAGATATCCTGTCCATTCTTTTCTCATCTCTAATGGTATATAAAGTCAGTATTGATAAACTGCAGTGAACACTGAAAATTGGTTTTCTTGGTGCTTGCTATACTTGTGAAATAACTAGCATGGACAGGTGGCAGAATCCTGTCACTGGTCTTTTTGGAATAGTATGATGGCTGTGAAAGCAGTGAATGTCTTTAATTCTGTATGTTCATGTCACATGCCAGCACCTCCAAATTATTTGTATTTCCTGCTTGCATTTTCTGTTTAATATCACTTTCAGGTGCTGTTTTCTACAGTTCCCAGGACTTCAGGACTTGGTCTTATTTTAATGTGTTGGAATTTTCTTATAGCTTCATTTCATAACTTCAGGTTCTTAGATACTACTAATACTCTATGGAAACAGTGCCTATATATAAGGAATTGGCTGACAACTTTTTTCTACCTCATTTGGCAAAGAGATGTATTGACCTCTTTGGAATCAAGTACATACTCCAAGAAATTATTGCCTTCAGAAAAAGGGAGGTGTGAATTTTTTGTTAATATGTAACACTTGGATGGAAGTTCTTTTTCTGCATGTATATAACAAGTTGTTGCATCATTTGTTGAAAAGACTTTTTGTATTCACTGTATTGCCTTTGTAAATTTTTCACAATTTAGCTGTCCACATACATGTCAGTCTATTCTGGATTCTCTGTTTCATCTATTTATTTATCTTTACATCAGTACCATGCAGCGTCTGTTACTGGAAGTTTATAAGACTCAGGACAAATAGAGTTAGTTCTACAAACTTGTCCTCTTTTAAAATTGTAGCTTTTCTGGGTTCTCTGCATTTTAGAATTGTAGAATCAGCTTATGAATTTTCTACAAGAAAATTTTCACTGGCATTTTCACTGGGATTGTGTTAACCCTGAACATCGTTTCGGGGAAAATTGAAAACGGTATTGAGTGTTCTCATTCATGAATGAAGTATCTCTCCATTTATTTTAGATTTTCTTTAATTTCTCTCAGCTGTGTTTTGTAGTTTTCAGTGTATAATTCTTTCACGACAGTTGTCACATTATTACCTATTTCATATGTTTGATGCTGTTGTACATGTAGTGTAGCGTAAATGTAATATAAATGTAAGTTCTTAAAAATGTTTAAATTCACAATTGTTTGTTTTCAGTATATGGAAATAGAGTTGATTTAAGAAACATTTTTAATTGCCACAAAATACACATAACAAAATTTACCATTTAACCATTTCAAGTGTATAATTCATTAGTGTTATGTATGTTCATATTGTCATATAACCAATCTCTAGAACTTTTTCATCTTGTAAATCTGAAATTTTATGTCCTCTAAACAGTGACTCCCATTTACTCCATTACCGATCCCCTAGTAACCACCATTCCGCTTTCAGTTTCTGAGTTTGACTACTTATAGATACCTCATGTAAGAGAAATCATATACTATCTGTCTTTTTTGTGACTAGCTTATTTTACTTAGACATGATATCCTCAAGGTGGTTGTTGACACATATTATCTTCACTGTTGAAGGCATGTGTGGCATATGTCTTGTCTTCCTTTAAGACTGAATAATAATATTTTATCTTTTGTATATGTAACTTTTCATTTTTCCATTAATCTGTGGATGATCAGTTGGGTTGCTGGTATCTTTTCGCTGTTGTGAATAATGCTGCTGGAACATGACTACAAATACCTCTTTGAGATCCTGCTTTTAGTTCTTCAGGATACCTACCCAGAAATGGAATTTGTGGAATAACTGAGTAATTCTGTTTTGAATTATTTGAGGAATCACCATACTGTTTCTCCTGTGGCTGCACCATTTTACATTCCTACCTACAGGGCACTAAGGCTCTAATTTCTTCATATCCTCACCAGACTTCTTATTTTCCTGTTTTTAGTTGTTGTCGTTGTTGTTGTTTTTGATAGTAGCCATCCTGATGGGTGTGAGGTAATATCATGTATTTGATTTTGCATTCATCTAACAATTAATGATTTTGAACATCTTTTCACATGCATGTTGGCCATTTGTATATCATCTTTGGAGAAATGTTTATTCAAGTTCCTTGCTCTTTTTTAAATTGGATTATTTGGGTTTTTTTCTTATCAAGTTGTAGAAGTTTCTTATATATTCTGGATATTAGCAAGTCAGATATATGATTTACAAATATTTTCTTCACAGGTTATCTTTTCACTCTGTTATGTCCTTTGATTTATAGAAATTTAAACTTTGTAATTTTGCTGAAGCCTATATCTTTTTTCTTTTTCATTTACAGTTTAGACTCATGTCTAAGAATCCATTTCTAAACCCAAGATTTACCTTTGTGTTCTAGGAGTTTTAGCTGAGATCATTATCCATTTTGAGTTACTTTTTATGTATGGTGTGAAGTAGGGTTCCAGCTTTATTCTTTTTTCCTGCTTTTATATTTATTATTAATTTAAGGTATATTTTATTGTTAATGCTATTACAGTTGTCCTGATTTTTCTCCCTTTGTCTCCCTCCACCCAGCACCACCCTCAATCCCTCAGACAATCCCCACACATTGTCCATGAGTCATGCATATATATTCTTTGGCTTGTATTAACTATGTTACACTTTACATCTCCATGATTATTCTGTAACAACCAATTTGTATCTTTTAATTCATTCACCTTTTTTGCCCATCCTTCTGACCCTCCTTCCCATCTGGTAACCATCAAAACATATTTTTACTCTGTTTCTATTCTGCTTTTATGTTTATTTGTTTTTTAGACTCAATTGTTGATAGATATTTATTGTCGTTTTATTGTTCATATGTTTGATCTTCTTAAAGAAGACCCTTTAACATTCTATATAATGCTGGGTTGGTAGTGATGAACTCCTTTAGCTTTTTCGTGTCTGGGAAGCTCTTTATCTGCCCTTTGATTCTAAATGATAGCTTTGCTGGGTAGAGCAATCTTGGTTGTAAGTTCTTGTTTTTCATTGCTTTGAATATTTCTTGTCAATCCCTTCTAGCCTGCAGAGTTTACTTTGAGAAATCAGTTGATAATGGATGGAACTGGAGAGCATCATGCTAAGTGAAATAAGCCAGGCAGTAAAAGACAAATACCATATGATCTCACCTATAAATGAAACCTAATCAGCAAAACAAACAAGCAAGCAAAATATAACCAGAGACATTGAAATAAAGAACAAACTGACATTAACCAGGAGGGAGGGGGATAACAAGAGAAAGAAGGGGAAGGGTCTTCAAGGAACATGTATAAAGGACCCATGGTCAAAGCCCATGGGGGGTGCGTTGGGGATAGAATTCAGTGTTGGAGGTAGGATGGGTAGGACAGAGGAGAGTGGTGGGCAGAAAATAGGGACAACTGTAGTTGAACAAGAATTTTAAAAAAGAAGAAGAAATTAAAAAAAAGAAATCAGCTGACAGTCTATAGGAGCTCCCTTGTAGATGATTAACTGCTTTTCTCTTGCTGCTTTTAAGATTATCTCTTTGTCTTTAACCTTTGGCATTTTAATTATGATGTGTCTTGGTGTGGTCCTGTTTGGGTTCATTTTGTTTAAGACTGTGCACTTTCTGAACTTATATGACTTCCTTCCTTCATCAAGGGAATTTTTCTGTCATTATTGTTTCAGATAGGTTTTTAATTTCTTGCACTATCTTCTCCTTCTGGCACCCCTATGATGTGAATGTTGGTATATTTGAAGTTGTTACAGAGGCTCCTTATGCTATGCTCATTTTTTTTTTCAGATTATTTTTCCTTCTTGTTGTTCTGATTGGGTGCTTTTGCTTCCTTATATTCCAGATCACTGATTTGATTGTTGACTTCATCCACTCTACTATTGATTCCCTGTAAATTATTCTTTATTTCAATTAGTGTATCCTTCATTTCTGACTGGATCTTTTTACGCTGGTGAGGTCCTCACTAAGTTCATTGAGCATCTTTATAACGAGTGTTTTGAACTCTGCATCTAGTGAATTGTTTGTCTCCATTTTGTTTAGTTTTTTTTCTGGAGTTTTGATCATGTTTCTTAGTCACCTCATTTTGGCAGCCTTCCTGTGTTTGTTTCTGTGTATTAGGTAGAGCTGCTGTGTCTCCCAGGTGTGGAAGAATGGCCTAATGCAGTAGATGTCCTGTAGGGTCTAGTGGCACAACCTCCTCTATCACCCAAGCTGGGTACTCGAGGTGTGCCCACCATGTGGGCTATGTACAACCTCCTCTTGCAGTTGAGCCTTGATTGCTGTAGGCACTTCCAAGGTCAGCCACCACCTGTGTTCTGTCTAGCAACCTGGCATAAGCTACAAAGGGATCTGCAGATGACTGTTGTGTGTGCTGGGCTTGGAAGTGCCCTGGCAAGGTCAAGCCGTGTGGCAAGGCTGACTGCTGCTAGTACCAGTCCTTGGGCCACTTAGCAAGAGGTACAGGGCTCACTGAGGCCAGAGGCTGCTTGTTTGAGAGAATTTAGGAAAATCTGAAGCATAAGCCAAGACAAAGCATTTGTATGGAAAAGCCACAATAAACAGTTTGGGTAGTTGGATGGGGCACCACCTCAGGCACTTGCCAGGGTGAGGCAAACATTGTGAGCTAGGTTGATGGAATCTTAGATATGGCACCTGCCTGCTCACCCTGTGGGGAGAGGGCCCAAAAAAAAAACGATGGCTTCTGCCCACACCTCTGTCAGAGCTGGGAGAAAGCTACACCTCCAGCACTTACTCTGCTTTTAGACAGTTCAGTTCCTCCCTCTATGTCTCTGGTGCCTTTCAAGCTGCTGCCCTGTGGTTGAGCTCAGAGGGAGTGAGTCCAAGAGAGTCCATTCGTAGGCCCTTTAAGAGGAACTGCCTGGGACTCCAGAAGTTTCTGTCTTCCACAGCCTCAATGTCTTCTGGGTTTTATAGCCAGAAGTTATGGGGACTTATCTTCCTGGCACTGGAACCCTGAGCTGCCGGGGCTTAGTGTGGGGCTGGGACCCCTCACTCCTGAGAATCCCTCTCAGTTATTATGCATGGGTGTGGGACCAGCCTGTCTGCATCTCTGCCTCTCCTACCAGTCTTGATATGGTTTCTTCCTTAATTTCATAGTTGTAAAACTTCCATTTATCTTGATTCCTGGCAATTTGAATGATGGTTGCTCTGTAGTTTAGTTACAATTTTAATAATGATTCTGTGAGGAAGGGGCACCATGTTTATCTATGCTGCCATTTTGGCCGGTGGTTCAGCCTTATTCTTTACATGTAGAACGTCTGTTGTATCAACATTCTTTGTTGTAGCAACTGTTCTTTCCCCATTGAATGAACTTGACACTTAAGCCAAAAATCAGCTGGACATAAAATATATAGGTCTGGCCTCTTTCACCTGTCAAGATGGGCTGCGTTTGCACCAAGACTGTGAAGAAGGCGGCCCGAGTCATCATTGAGAAGTATACACACACTTGGGCAATGACTTCTGCACCAACAAGCGAATGTGTGAGAAGACCACCATCATCTCCACCAAGAACTCTGAAACAAGATAGTGGGCTATGTCACACATTTGATAAAGTGGATTCAGAGAGGCCCAGTGAGAGGCATCTCCTTCAAGCTGCAGGAAGAGAGAGAGGAGAATAATTACGTTCCCAAGGTCTCAGCCTTGGATCAGATCATTGAAGTTCATCCTAACACTAAGGAGATGCTGAAGCTCTTGGACTTTGGCAGTCTGTCCAACCTGCAGGTCGCTTAGCCTACAGTTGGGATGAATTTCAAAACACCACGTGGAGCTGTTTGAATCTTTCTACTGTAATATTATCAATAAACCATCAACAACTAAAATATATATGTGTGTGTGTGTGTATCGGTTTGTTTGTGGACTCTCAGTTTTATTCAGTTGGTGTATATGACAGCCTGTCTTTTGCCTCTATGTAGGCAGGTCACTGATGTTTACTGGGTAGTGTGATCTTTAAGTTGGGGATCATGTGTGAAACAAGTGGGAGTAACTCAACCTTTTTCCTATTCAAAACAGATGACCTGATTGACAAAAGTTGTATGTCCTAGTTTATCTGAACTGTCCAGGTTATGTTGAGAAAGCAGGTGAGACGGTTAATAGAAATTGTCTTTTTGCCCAATTACATACTGGCCAGACCAGATGCTTTAGTGTTAGGAAAGAAGTGGATGGGTAAGTAAAGGACTGCACTGTGCTTTACTTGAGGAGCTGTCTATGTTTGACTCCTGTTACCTCTTACTCAGGTTGCTGCAGTCCAGGCTATCTGCCACATACATGTGCTAATTCTCTTTGTGGAGAAATTTGGGCTAAGAAGAACAGTGTAATACAGTGGTTAGTAGCACACACTCTGGAGGTATGTGACTCTGGATGGAATACCAGGTTAGGCAGTTAACTAACCATTTGAGTTGGGCAAGTTACTCAAATTCTCTTCATCTGAGTTTTGTCATAAAATGGGGATAATAATGGTTCCTTTTTCAAAAGATTGTGGTGAGGATAAAGTTGTAGTATGAATAATGTGATTTGATCCAGTGCTTGGCACAGTGTCTGTTGCTGCTGTTACAGGATAATTTTTGCCTAGATATAGTTCAGGATTCTTTGTTGTAGACTCTCCTTGTCCTTCAGAGTGTTTATTTCCCTTTTTAATTTTGCATCCATGAAATGAGAGCAGGGGTATTTTCTTTTGTTGCTACCATTGTTTTCAGCACCAACCACCGTATCGTACAGCTCAGCAAGTATGTGTTGAGTGAGTTAATCAGTTGGAGTTGAATATTTTTATTCTTAAAGAATGTTGATAGGGACAGGAATATTGAAAACATAGTTCTTGGCATCTTGGTTTGCTTTAAATTGGGTAATGGTTGGTAAATTAAGAATTTGAAAAGTTGAATGAAAAGCAGTTATTTTTTTGTGTGTTGGTGTTTCAGGATCCCTAGTCTATATTCCCAGAAGTGGAATCACTGGGTGAAAAGGGAGCTCCACTTTGAATTGTTTAAGGATATTCCATATTGTTTTCTACAGCGGCTGCACGAGACTACATTCTCACCAACAGTGTGCTAGGGTTCCCTTTTCCCCACATCCTCGCCATCACTGTTGTTTGTTGATTTATTGATGTAGCCATTCTGACAGTTGTAAGGTGATATCTCATTGAGGTTTTAATATGCAGTTCTCTGATGATTAGTGATGTTGAGCATTTTTTCATGTCGATGGGCCCTCTGTATGTCCTCTTTGGAGAAGTATCTTTTCAGGTCTTTTGCCCATTGTTTAATTGGATTGTCCTCTTTGCTTTGAGTTGTATCAGTTCTTCGCATATTTTAGAGTTTAAAACCTTATCAGAGGTATCATTGGTGAAAATGTTCTTCCATACAGTGGGTTCCCTATTCATCTAGTGGATGGTTTCTTTAGCTGTGCAGAAGCTTTTTAATTTGATGTAGTCCCATTTGTTTATTTTCTGCTTTATTTCCAGTGCCTTGGGAGATATAGCAGCAAAAATATTGCAACGTTGGATATCTGAGATTTACTACCTATGTTTTTTCTACAATTTTTGTGGTTTTGCAATTTACATTTAAGTCTTTTGTCCATTTTGAGTTTATTTTTGTGTATGGTGTAAGTTAGTGGTCTAGTTTCATTTTTTTGTATATAGCAGTCCAGTTTTCCTAACAGCATTTATTAGGAAATAAATGTCTTTGCTCTATTGTATGCTGTTGCCACTGTTGTGAAATATTAGTTGCTCATACAGGTGTGGGTTTATTCCTGGGCTTCCTGTTCTGTTCCATTGATCTATGTTTGTTCTTATGCCAGTACCAGGCTGTTTTTATTACAGTGGCCTTATCTATGCAGCACTAAAAAAGGAGAAACTCTTATATTTTGCAACAGCATGGATGGATCTGGAGAAAATAATGCTAAGTGAATTAAGCTAGTCAATAAAAGAAAAATATTGTATGATCTCACTTATGTGTGGAATCTAATGAACACAATAAACTAACAAACAAAATAGTAAATGAAGTTTAGACACATAAAACAGACTGACAGCTTCTGGAAAGGAGGTGGGGTGGGGATGGTATGAAAGATAGTGAAGGGATTAACCAAAGAACATTTATGCACAACCCATGGAGATGGACAATGTGGGGACTGACTTGGTGATGGTAGAGAGTGGAGACTGGGTGGAGGTAGGAAAAGGAGAAAAATCCGGAGCAACTGTGTAAGCATAAACAATAGAAACTTAAAAAATTAAACAGAGCCCTGGCTGGTGTAGCTCAGTGGATTGAGTGCTGGCCTGTGAACCAAAGGGTTACAGGTTCGATTCCCAGTCAGGGCACATACCTGGGTTGTAGGCCAGGTCCCCAACAAAGGGCACATGAGAGGCAACTGCACAACGATGTTTCTCTCCCTCTTTTCCTCCCTCCCCCTCTCTAAAATAAATAAATAAAATCTTTTTAAAAAATTAAAAAGAAAAAAAGGGACAACTGTAATAGCATAATCAATAAAATATATTTTTAAAAAGAAAAAAATTAAAAAGAAAAGCAGTTATTTTATAAATATTTAATGAATGTTGTAGTGTGTCCAACATAATAACCATCTCATTTATCCAACTATTTAATATCATGCTGGAAAATTTTTACATTTTTTATGGAAAAGTTATTTATCTGGAGAAATAAGAAATAAAATTGTTTTTCTTACTTTCATTTCAATATTATTAGGAGAAAGAAAAGAAAAGCCTTCAGGCGTAGTCATTTACTTGATTTTTAAAACCATTTGTGTTCTTCATTCTTGTGCATGTATTTAAAAAGGTTTCTGAAAGGTTTATTTTTTGAAGCCTTTCACTCACTAGATGGGTAGATATAATGATGTAGGATAATAGTAGCAAATGTGTGAATTATTTAAGTAGTGAGAGCTTATAGTAAAACATACTTTTCATGTGTGTCTTTGTAGTAATGTAGAAGTGACTGACTGAATCTAGTGACAGCACTTTCCAATTATAAGTGCTAGTTTTTCATTAGAAAATACCTCAAAATAAGATTTTTTCTACTTAGAAGTACAATAGATTCATCAGTTTACACAGTTATAATCTTGGTTTCTTAGCTTATGCATACAATTTGAACTAAGATATCTATCTCATTTTTAATAAGCTAACATTGTACATGATGTGATGATGTACTTGATGATAAGGAGCTTTATTGTTACACATAATAGAAAAACCAGGTATAGTGTGCTTAGTTTAGCAGTTTAATATCACCAAGGACCTGCTGGGCTCATTACATTCATATGCTCTGCTCTTCCCAGGTATATTGACTTTTGGTCTCTAGGATTGATCCCCTCTGGTCTTGAGATGGTTGACAAAGCTAAGATTACATCCTTACACAACAATGCTCCCAAACTGGAAACAGTAATTTTTTATATGTCCCTAGAAGAATGAAGATAGGTCCATAAACCTTCCCATTTATTTTTGCTATATTCCATTGGCCATGTTAGGGCCATATGGCTCATTCCTAACTTAGATCTTCGAGTTATCCTCATCAGTTTGGCTAGTCAGGATTCATCTTGTGGACCTGAAGAGCTCTCTAGTTAGCAGTCTTAAGGAGGTGACTACTCTAGCTCAAGCATACAGTTGCTGAAACATGACACAGTTGGGAATTTGTTAGCAAATATCTCTTGGGCAGTATATGAAGTCAACTTTTTCTGTCACAAAAACCTATTATTTGTTCAGTTCACGGTGTATTTAGAGAAATACTGTGTGTTACCAGCCTTTGAGAGGTATTGTGCAGTGTAGGAGGAAGACAGGTTAAATGGAAAAGGAGGCTACAGGGATATGGTAGGGACAGGGAAGACAAGAAATGTCAACAGCTCTCAGATATTATTGTATTGAGTTATTGATATTTATGAGCACCACTTTGTATGCCACTTACTTATATTGGGGTCAGCAAACTGTGTTATGTAAAGAACCTGATAGTACATATTTTAGGCTTTACAGCCATATAGTCTCTGTTGCCGCTACTCAACTCTACCAGTGTAACACAAAAGCAGCCATAGGCATACATAAATGAGTGAGCGATAAGTTTCAGTAAAACAGTTTGCAAAAACTGAATTTGAGCTGTACGCTGTGGTTTGCCAACCCTTGCTTTAATATTTGAGGGCACTGGTTTTTCCCCTACTCCTTCCTTTTCTTCCTTCAGGATGTTTTATATTTTTATTCACTTATTTTTAAAATAAAGTTTATTTCAGAATAGATTTACAGAAAAATTACAAAAATAGTGTAAAGAGTCTCACACCCATCTTCTCTCTTATTATTAGCTTCTTACATTAGTAGAGTATATTTGTTAAAATTGATAACCAGTATCCATACATTGTGATCATCTAAAGCCCATACTTTGTTCAGATTTTCTTGGGTTTTACCAAATGCATGTTTTCTGTCCCAGTATTCTATTACATTTACTTGTCATGTCTCCTTAAGTTCCTCTTGGCTGTGGTAGTTTCTCAGGCTTTCCTCTTTTTTGATGACCTTCACAATTTTGACGAGTACTGGTTAGGTAATTTGTTGAATTAGGATTCATCTGATGATTTCCTGGTGATTAAAGTGGAATTATAGGTTTGGACGAGGAAGCACACAGAATTGAATTACTACATCGTATGAGGAATACATATCACTGTTGAAGTTAACCTTCTGTCTGTGTTAGGCTTTGTTTGTTAGTATCCACTGTAAAGTGTGCCTTTTTCCCCTTTTGCTGGCAGAGAAATGGCACCAGGTGTTAGACTGGTGGCATCAGACTAGGTCTTGGTTCAGCAACCTCAGTACTTGAGTTCTGACTAAGAAAGAATTCAGAACCAAGACTCAAACTATAAGGAAGTTTATTTAGAAAGTCACAGAAGTAGAAGAAGTGGGCTCAGAAAACAAGTTTCAGAGGCAAAGGAGGGGCCATCAGAGCTCAGAAGAAAGAAAGAGGCTCCCTGGCTGGTGTGGCTCAGTGGATTGAGTGTCGGTGTATGAACCAAAGGGTTGCCAATTCTATTCCTAGGCAGGACACATGCCTGGGTGCAGGCCAGTTGTCCAGTTGGGGGTGAGTGAGAGGCAACCACACATTGATGTTTCCGTCCCTCTCTTTCTCCCTCCCTTCCCCTCTCTCTTAAAATAAATAAAATCTTTAGAAAAAAAGAAAGAGGCAAGGAAAAGCAGGTAGGGAAAGGCAGGGGCATACTCCACAGAGAGAACCTCACTGGGTTGTCCTCAAGGCTTTTATCTCCTCTCCGAATGGGCGAGGATTTCATGGGAGGTCTGAGGGGAGGATCTCAATAGACGATTCCTCAACTTTCCAGGTGTGCCCTTTCAGGGTCTTAGTATCTACTGATCGGTTGGTGCCAGGGCAGGGTGTCATTAGTCAATGCAGCTGGTTCTCATGTCGGCCATGGTGTCACTAGTCTGGTTTTACTGCTTCTCTGGGCCTGGAGCTGAAACACAACTGAGGCCTAGATGTTATCCCTAGGGGTTGATGCTTAAGGAATGTCCATACAAGGGCCTGCATGGGAAGCACATGAGACCACTCTTTGGCTCCTTGTTGCTCTTCTAAGGGGGTCTACCACATGACTAGTGACATGCCCGAGGAGGAAAGGTTAGGGGAGGGTCCAAGCCATATGACCCGTGATATGAAGGGTCAGAGGGTATAAACCCCATGACCATCAATATCTTAGGGGAGGAAAGGTTACCCTAGGGGATGAGGTCTTTGTTTTCCTAGTTTGCCAGTTGCTAGGCACCTGGGGCCTTCTGCCTGGTGACCTGTATGTGGCCCATTGTCCTTGCTGTTGATCATACCTGTCTAACTGCCTACCACACTTTTTATACTGTAGTCTTTGGAAGAAAGTCACTACGTGCAACCCAGCTTAAGAAATGGGAAGTTTTACTCCATCTCCTTGAGGGCAGAGAATCTGTGCAAATTATTTGGAATTTTTTGTTTAGATTTGTCTGTTCTTCCATATCGTTTCTTTATTTTGTATGTTTAAAAAAATATTTTCTTATTTTCAAAGAAAGGGGAAGGGAGGGAGAAAGAGAGGGAAAAAAACATCAATGAGCTAGAGAAACATTGATTGGTTTGCAGGCTGGCACTCAATCCACTGAGCCATACCAGCCAGAGATCCTCCGTTTGTTTATTAAACCTTTTTATTAGTATAGGCTCATAGATATTTCCTTTATAATTGGTGTTACAATGCAATACTGCTTTATTTATTTCATTGCTCAAATTGTTCCAGCTTTACCATTGGGAGCTCTTTGAAATACCACCCGCCCCCACCCCTGCTTTATTTGAGCATTTAATAGTATAGCATTACAAAATGCTCAGGTGCTCTTGTATGTTCCCTGCCCCAGTTCTAGAATTGGCCATTTCTCCAAGGAGCCCTGATTCCTTTTATTGGAGAATGGTATTTGAAACCAAGGCCTAGGCAATAGATGCTTACTGCTTTTGGGCTATTCGGGTGTTGTTCTTTTAGGCTTTCTCACATGACAGAGCAAGAAAATGTATGTGTGTGTTCCAGCCCATGTATATATACATGTATCTATAAATATTTTGTATGTGACAAAAATATTATCTATTATCTATCACATCCTTATCTATGTGAAGCTAAAATAAGCTTATAAGGACATCTTCAACTCCAACGAGTTATGACATGGTTTCCTCCCCTTGTTGATTTGTAACCTTCCATTCCAGTGGTGAGAAAACTGATTTGCACCATTTGCTACCATTTACTTGATTGTTCAATTCCAGTATATATGTATAGTGGTTTCAGAATAGTTACCTGTACTCTTGTAGGGGAAAGACTTTATCAATTAGAGCTATACAGTGCTTACAGATTCCACTAATTCCTAATGTTAGTTAGATTACCAACTTTTTTCTACCCTTGTCAATGAAATTGATTCACTCATTTCTAATATAGGTAGCTTCTCTTTCATATTCTGTGTTCCATGTTAAGATTTCCTATCTCCTAAATATTTTAATTAATAAGCATGTACTAAGAACCTCCTTGTGCTCTGAAGGTCTATGGGTTTTGACAAATGTATTTATCTACCATTACAGTTTCATACAGAATACTCCCCTGTGCTTTATCTGTTTAACTGTATACCCTCAATTTCTAGCAATCACTGATCCATTTACCATCTATAGATTTGCCTTTTCAAGAATGTATATAAATAGAATCATACACTATATAGCCTTCCAGACTTACTTCTTTCATTTAGCAACATGCATTTAGGATCCATCATCCAACAATTTCTGTTTTAATTTGCATTTTTAATGACATGTTGAGCATCTTTTCATATCCTTATTTGCAATCTATCATTTTTGCTTAGGAGCCTGCTCAGATTCCCCCCTTACCCACCCCATTGTTTTATAATTAGGGGATATATTTACTCATTTAACAAGAAATGTGGAAGCATGGCTGTTTCAGGATTGGTTCATTAGCAATTGAAAATTGACATCAAAAACCAAGGTGCTTTTTTAAAAAATTAAATTTATTGGGATGATATTGGTTAATAGCATTATATGTTTCAAGTACACAATACAATATATAATACATAATCTATATATTGTATTGTGTGCTTGCCACCCCAAGTCTGGTCTTTCATTATCACATGTTAGACTCCCTATAGCCTTTTCAGTCTCTTCCTAGCCCCTTTCCCCTCGGTAACCACCATATGGTTGTGTGTTTCTATGAGTTTATTTGCCTTGTTTTTTTTCCTTTCTTTCTTTTAAAGATTTTATTTATTTATTTTTAGAGAGATGAGAAGAGAGGGAGAGAGATGTCAGTGTGAGAAAGAAACATCGCTCAGTTGCTTCTCCAACTGGAGACCTGGGCTGCAATCCAGGCATGTGCCCTGACATGGAATCGAACCAGCAACCTTTCATTCATAGGCTATTACCCAACCACTGAGCCACACCAGCCAGGGCTATTTTTTGCTTTCTATTTTATATCCCACATATGACTGAAATCATATGGTTCTTATCCTTTTTTTAAAAAGATTTTATTTATTTATTTAGAGAGAGGGGAAGGGAGGGAGAAAGAGGGAGAGAAACATCAATGTGTGGTTACCTCTCGTGTGCCCCCTTACCAGGGACCTGGCCTGCAACCCAGGCATGTGCCCTGACTGGGAATTGAACCAGCAACTGTTTGGTTCACAGGCTGATGCTCAATCCACTGAGCCACACCAGCCAGGTTATCCTTTTCTGTCTGTCTTACATTGCTTAGGTTGATAGTATCAGAGTCCATCCATGCTGTGACAAATGGCAGTATTTCACCTTTACTTATGGATGAGTAGTACTCCATTGTGTATGTATATTACATATTTATCCTGTCATCCATCAAAGGACATTTAGGTTGTTTCCATGTCTTGGCTACTGTGAATAATGCTGCAATAAACATAGGGATACATACATCTTTACAAATAAATGTTTTCAAATTTTTCAAGTAGATAATTAAAAGATGGATTGCTGGGTCATATGGTGGGTAGCTCTATTAATTTTGCTGAATTTTTATTTATTAGCTCTAATAGTTTGTGTATGTGTGTGTAAAACCTTCAGAGGTTTTTTATATATTTTTTTAATATATAAGATCAATTTGCATGATATTTATTTATTTTTCTTTACTAATTACTATGGCCAGAACTTCTAGTACTATGTTGTATAGAAGTGGTGAAAGCAGGTATTCTTTTCTCGTTCCAAATCTCAGAGGAAAAAGTCTTTCAGCCTTTTACTAATGAGTGTGATGTTAAGTGTGGGCTTTTCATAGGTGGACTTTATTATATTGAGATATGTGGTTTCTTTATATTCTAGTTTTTGGATTTTTTCTTCATTGTGAAAGGATGTTCATTTTGTCCAATGCTTTTTTCCTCCATCAATTGAGATGATCCTATGTTCTTTTCCCCCATCATTTTAACATGGTGTTCCATTGATTGGTTTTATATGTGAACAATGCTTACATTCCAGGAATAAATATCATGGTGTATAACCCTTTTAATATGCTACCAAATTTGGTTTCTTAGTATTTGTTAAGGATTTTCACATCAATAGCACAAGGGAACTTAGTCTGTAGTTTTCTTTTCTTTTAGTGCCTTTGTCTAGCTGTGGTACAGGTAATGAATGATTCCTTCATAGAATGTGTTGAGTCCCTCCAATCTGTTTTTGAAATGACTTTGAGAGATTGATGTTAATTCTTCCTTAAATATTTGATAGGATTTTATCAGTAAAACTGTGAAGTTCAGGAGTTATTTTATTTGTTGGGAGGTTTTTGGTCACTGACTCAATTTTCTTATTCGTGTACTAGATCTATTCAGAAGTTCTGTTTTTTTCATGATTCAGTCTTAGTAGATTGTTTGTTTCTAGGAATTTGTCCATTTAATCTAGTTTATCTAATCTGTTAATTTACAATTGCCCACAAATGCTCTTATAACCCCTTTTTCATTTCCAATTTTAGTAATTTAAATCTTCTGTTTTTCTTGGTGAGTTTCACTAAAGACTTGTGAATTTTATGGTATTTTTATAAAATCAGTATTTAATTGCTCAGGCTGGTGTACCTCACTGGATTGAGTGTGGGCCTGCAAACCAAAGGGTTGCTGGTTTGATTCCCAGTCAGGGCACATGCCTGGGCTGTGGGCCAGGTCCCTAGTAGGGGCATTCGAGAGGCAACTACACATTGATATTTCTTTCCCTCGATTTCTCCCTTCTTCCCCTCTCTATGAAAAGAAATAAATAAAATCTTTTAATAAAATCAACTTTTAATTTTGGTTTTTTTCTGTATTATTTTAATTTTGCACTTCATTTATTTCTGCTCTAATTTTTATTATTTTCCTTCTTGCTTTGTGTTTAGCTTGCGCTTTTCTAGTTTCAGATGATGAAAGGTTAGAGTATTGATTTCAGATTTCTTTTATAATCAAGCATTTACAGCTATAAATTTATCTCTAAGCACTGCTGCATTCAGTAGCTATGTGTGCTTTCAGCCCTGGCTGGTGTAGCTCAGTGGATTGAGCACAGGCTGCAAACCAGAGGGACACCAGGTTGATTCCCAGGGCACATGCCTGGGTTGTGGGCCAGGTTCCTATTAGGGGACCACATGAGAAGCAACCACACATTGATGTTTCTCTCCCTCTCTTTCTCCCTCCCTTCTCCTCTTTCTCAATAAATAAATAAAATCTTTTTAAAAAAATTGCTATGTGTGTTTTCATTTTTGTTCGTCTGAGAGTTTTGTAACTTTCCTTGTGATTTCTTTTTTGACCCATGGTTATTTAGGAGTATGTTTAATATTTACGTATTTGTGATTTTTCTAAAATTTCTGTTACTGATTTCTAATTTTATTACACTGTGGTCAAGAACATAGTATGTAATAGGTTTTTAAAATTAATTCAGATTTGTGTTTTTTAATATATGTTATTGATTATGTTATTACAGTTGTCCCATATTCCTCCCTTCACTCCCCTTCACCCTGCACACCCCCTCCCACTCACATTCCCCCCTTTAGTTCATGTCCATGTGTCATAAGTTCTTTAGCTTCTACATTTCCCATACTCTGTCTATTTTCTACCTACCCTCTATGCTACTTATTCTCTGTACCTTTTCCCCCTCTCTCTTCCTCTCACTGCCCTGTTGCTAACCCTCCATGTGATCTTCATTTCTGTGGTTCTCTTCCTGTACTATTGTTTGCTTAGTTTGCTTTTGTTTTTGTTTTAGGTGTAGTTGTTAATAACTGTGAGTTTGCTGTCATTTTACTGTACATGTTTTTTATCTTCTTTTTCTTAGATAAGTCCCTTTAACATTTCCTATAATAAGGGCTTAGTGATGATGAACTCCTTTAACTTGACCTTATCTGGGAAGCACTTTTTCTGCCCTTCCATCCTAAATGAAAGCTTTGCTGGATAAAGCAATCTTGGATGTAGGTCCTTGCCTTTCAAGACTTCAAATACTTCTTTCCAGCCCCTTCTTGCCTGTAAGGTCTCTTTTGAGAAATCAGCTGACAGTCTGATGGGAACTCCTTTGTAGGTAACTGTCTCCTTTTCTCTTGCTGCTTTTAAAATTCTCTGCTTCATTTGAATCTTGGCTAATGTAATTATGATGTGCCTTGGTGTGTTCCTCCTTGGGTCCAACTTCTTTGGGACTCGCTGATCTTCCTGGACTTCCTGGTAGTCTATTTCCTTTGCCAGAATGGGGAAGTTCTCCTTTATTATTTGCTTAAAGAACTTTTCCACTTGTTGCTCTTCCTCTTCTCCTTCTGGTATCCCTATAATTCGGATGTTGGAACGTTTAAAGATGTCCTGGAGGTTCCTAAGCTTCTCCTCATTTTTTTGAATTCTTGTTTCTTCACTCTTTTCTGTCTGGATGTTTCTTCCTTCCTTCTGATCCACTCCATTGATTTGAGTCCCAGTTTCCTTCCCATCACTATTGGTTCACTGTACATTTTCCTTTATTTCACTTAGTATAGCCTTCATTTTTCATCTAATTTGCAACCAAATTCAACCAATTCTGTGAGCATCCTGATTACCAGTGTTTTGAACTTTGCATCTGATATGTTGGCTATCTCTTTGTTGCTTAGTGGTATTTGTTCAGGAGCTTTGATCTGTTCTTTCATTTGGGCCTTTTTTTTTTTTTTTTTTTTTTTTTGGTCTCAGCATGCCTGTTACTAGTGAGGGGCAGAGCCTTTGGTGTTCACCAGGGCGGGGCAACCCATAGCTGGTTGTGGTGCTGTATGTGGGGGAGGGGTCCGAGAGGGAACAATGGCACTTGCTCCACTCTCTGCCAGATTTCAGTCACTTCCCCTGCTACCCACAAGCAAATTGGGCCCTTCTGGTGCTGATTCCTAGGTGGATTGGCTTGTGTACATTTTAGGAACGACGAACTCTCCAATGAACTCTCCAACAAACTCTCCTGTGAGGCTAGGAGTTTCTTCCAGCACCTCACCCCCCACAGGTGTTTTCAATCAGTGTTTTGAGGCTTTATTTCCCTGCTCTCGGACCCTGGGTTGCATGGTCTGTCTTGCTCCCCAGTTTTGCCTGGTTTATCTGCACGGAAATGTGGAACCGTCTGGTCTGCCAGCCACCACTGTGCCACAACCCCTTTCCTCCCGGCTCCCTGACTCCTCTCCTCCTACCGGTCTGGATGAATGTTTCTTCTTTAACTCCTTGGTTGTCCGACTTCCATACAGTTCAATTTTCTGTCAGTACTGGTGGTTTTTTGATTCTAAATTGTTGTTGTCCTTATTTTGGTTGTGTGAGGAGGCACAGCATGTCTACCTATGCCTCCAATTTGGCTGGAAGTCCCAGATTTGTTTTTGTGGACTTCCCATGTGCACATAAGAATGTTTACTCTGCCGTAGTTGTATAGAGTGTTCAATAAATGTCTGTTAGGTCTAGTTTGTGTATAGGGTTACTGAAATCTGTTTCCTTATTGATCACCTAATTGTTCTAATCATTATAAGTAAGTACTGAACTCTCCAACTATTGTTGAATTGTCTGTTTGTTCCTTTTTTTAAATTATTTTATTATTGTTTGATTACAGTTGTCTGCATTTTCCCCTCACCACTCCCCCCCAACCCAGCCAAATGCACCTCCCTCCCTTGCTTCCACCCCCACGCTTGGTTTTGTCCTTTTGTCCTTTATTGTAGTTCCTGAAAAACCCTTCCTCCATTGTCCCCTCCCCCTCCTGTTATTGTTAGATTGTTAATTTCAATGTCTCTGGTTATATTTTGTTTGCTGTTTAATTTTGTTGATTATGTTCCAGTTAAAGGTGAGATCATATGGTATTTGTCCCTCACTGCCTGGCTTATTTCACTTAGCATAATAATCTCCAGTTCCATTCATGCTGTCACAAAGGGTAGGAGTTCCTTCTTTCTTTCTGCTACATAGAATTTTACTGTGTAAATGTACCACAGTTTTTAATTCACTCATCTGCTGGTGGATACTTAGGCTGTTTCCAGGTCTTGGCTATTGTAAATAGTACTTCTATCAACATAGGGATGCATGAGATCTTTTAATTGGGGTGTTTGGGTATTTTTAGAGTATATTCCCAGCAGTGGAATTGCTGGGTCAAAAGGCAGTTGTATTTTTAATTCTTTGAGGAAGTCCCATGCTGTTTTCAACAGTGACTGCACCAGTCTTCATTCCCACCAACAGTGCCAGTGCTCTAGGGTTCCCTTTTCTCCACATCCTCACCAGCACTTACTTGTTGATATATTAATGATAGCCATTCTGACTGATGTGAAGTGGTATCATTGTGGTTTTAATTTGTCTCTCTGATGACTAGTGATGTTGAGCATCCTTTTCTTTTGTATGTCGATGGGGCCTCTGTATGTCCTCCTTGAAGAAGTGTCTGTTTGGGTACCTTGCCCATTTTTTAATTGGATTGTTTGTCTTCCTGGTGTTAAGTCATGAGTTCTTTATATATTTTGGAGATTGCAAGGTAAATGGAAACAGTGTGGCTTCCTCACCCAGTTGTCTGGGTAACTAAGGGAAGCAGTGTTCCCGTAGCCTTGGAGGAGCCTGATAAGTAGTGTTCTCATACCTTAAGACTGGGTCCAATAAACTATTCCCATAACATCAAGTGAGCTTGCACATGCAGAATTACGTTATGTTGTATAATTTTTCTGGCATCTTTCCTGCTTTGTTTGCCTCTAGTACTTAAACAGGTAGGGACTCCCTACTAGGTGCCACTCTGAGAAGCAAAGGCCATGACGTGTGCTACGCAGAGACATGCAGATAGGCACGCAGCTTGCAGCATGGTGGCTCGCCCACCCGTGAATAAAGGCATGTCAGACATCCCAAGGGTTATGTGAATATTTTCCGTCTGCACGAATACCATGGACCTGCCCAGCCTTGAATGGTCACAATACAGAGATCAATCCCTTATTCTATATATCATTTGCAAATAATGTTCTCCCATATAGTCGGTTCTCTTTTCATTTTGATGATGGTTTCTTTAGCCATGCAGAAGCTTTTTAATTTGATGTATCTCCATTTGTTTATTTTTTCCTTTGTTTCCCTTGCCCTAGGAGAAATTTTACTATGTTTTCCACCAGGACTTTTATCGTATCACTGTTACCAAATAGCAATTGGTACCTCGCTGCTTGCCACCACCTTCAAGGCAAAGGTTTGATGATAAATGAAAGGAGCTTTTATGGAAAATCTTCACAATTTTGGAATAGCAGCTGTTCACTTGCATTAGTCACTTAAGCCTGTCAGTTAAGGCTAAACTCTAACACCTGAGTTCTCCTAGCATTCCCGTTCTAATTTTCTTATTTCTATATGGTTAGTTTACAAATGAAAACAAAATAAGATACAAAAGCTACTCAATATTTGGAAGATTGGCAGGCTTCTGCCTCAGAGGTCATCCCCTCTAGAACACCCAAAGAGGAATAACCTTGCCACCCTTTGCCAGGCCAGCCAGACTTGAGGCTGCACCCAGAGTTTCTGCCCATCCAAAATACTGTCTGTTGGGAAATGCAGGCAGCTACAGCATGATCATCCAAGGCATCTTCAAGGAAGAAGAGAGCCTGAGAGCCAGAGAGAGCCTGTGCCAGCCTGTCCAAGAGCCTTTCTTTTATTTCCGATCTTCTTGCCCATAATTCCAAGCACTCTGGAGGCATTCAGCTTCTCAGCCAATCCCCTCCTAGACTGTTTACCATTGCTTTGGCAAGCTCCTCCAATGGCCCTGCCCTGCTACTCCCTAGTGATCTGATCAGATCTCTCTGTATCAGAGAAAAGAAAGATATAAATGGCATCCAAATTGGAACGAGGGAGGTAAAAGACTTAAATATAAGTCTTTTGAGTTTATTTTGAGTTCATTCTTGTGGTTTAGTTTCTTCCCCCCCCCCCCCATGTAGCAGCCCAGTTCTACCAACACCATTTACTGAAGTGACTATCTGTACTCAGTGTATGCAGGTGCCCCCTTTGTCAAATATTAATAGACCATTTAGATATGGGTTTATTTCTGTTTCTTTGTTCTGTTCCATCGATCTATGTGTCTGCTCTTATGCCAATACCAGACTGTTTTGATTACAGTGGCCTTGTAATAGAGTTTAATATCAGGTACTGTGATCCCTCCTGCTTTGTTCTTCTATCTCTAGATTGCTGAGGCTACTTGGGGCCCCTTTTGGTTCTGTATACATTTTTGAAATGTCTGTTTTAGATCTGTGAAATATGCCATTGATATTTTAATATGGATTGTGTTGAATCTGTAGATTGCTTTGGGTAATATGGACATTTTAATGATGGTATTCTTCCCATCAATGAACATGATAAATGCTTCCATTTATTTGTATCTTCCTCAATTTCTTTCTTCAGTGTTTTATAGTTTTCTGAATACAGGTCTTTAATCTTCTTGGTTAAATTTATTCCTAGGTATTTTGTTTTTCTAGTACTATAGTAAATGGGATTTTTTCCTTATAGTTCTATTTCTGATGGCTCACTGTTGATTTGCAAAATGCCATCTATTTCTGAATATTGACTTTGTATCCCACTATGTTGCTTAGTTCACTTATTAGGTTGACTAGTTTTTTAGTGGAGAATATAGGGTTTTCTGTGTGCACTATCATGTCCTTTGCAAATAATGACAATTTTATTTCCTCCTTTCCAGTTTGAATGCCTGTATTTCTTTTCCTTGTCTGAACACTGTGCCTAGAACATCCAGTACTATGTTGAATAAGAGTGGTAAAAGCGATACACTTCTTTTGTTCCTGATCTTGGGGGAAAAGCTTTTAGTTTTTGCCCATTGAGTATGATGATAGCAATAGATTTCTCATATATGGCCTTTATTATGTTGAAGTATGCTCTTTCTATACCCACTTTGCTAAGTGTTTTTATCATAAATGGGTGCTGGATTTTATCAAATGCTTTTTCAGCTCCTATCAATATGATCATGTGATTTTTGTCCTTCAATTTGTTTATGTGGTATATACATTTACTGATTTGCGAACATTGTACAATCCTTGCATTCCTGGGATAAATCCCATTTGATCACAGTATATGATCTTTTTAATCTATTGGTGGATCCAGATTGCCAATATTATGTTGAGGATTTTAGCATCTATGATCATCACATATATTAGCCAGTAAACACCTTCTTCATTGTGTCTTTCGTGGTTTTGGTATTATGATAATACCAGCCTCTTAAGAAGAGTGTTGGAATCTTCCCTCTTCCTGAATTTTTTGGAATAGTTTGAGGAAGTATAGGGGTTAGTTCTTCTTTCAATGTTTGGTAAATTTACCTGTGAAACCATCTGATCCAGGGCTTTTGTGTGCTGGGAGTTTTTTGATTAATGCTTCAATTTTCCTAGTTGTTATTGGTTTATTCAGGCTTTCAGCTGCTTCTTGATTCAGTTTTTGCAGATTGTATGTTTCTAGGAATTTATACATTTCTCCCAGTTTGTCCATTTCTTGGCATGTAGTTGTTCACAGTAATTTCTTACAATCCTTTTTATTTATGTGGTATCAGTTGTTACTTCTCCTCTTTCATTTCTGATTGTATTTACTTGGGTCCATCTCTTTTTCTCTTGATGACTATGGTTAAATGTTTGTCATTGTTGTTTAACTTTTCATAGATCCAGCTTCTAGAGTCATTGATCCTTTGAATTGTGTTTTTAGTCTTTATGTCATTTAATTCTGCGCCGATCTTGATTATTTCCTTCCTTTACTCACTCTGGGCTTTGCTGTAGTTCTGCTAGTTCTTTTAAATATAGCATTAGGTTGTTGAGATTTTTTTGTGTCTTCTAGGGTAGACCTGTATTGCTATGAACTTCCTGCTCAGGACTGCCTTTGATATGTCCCATACATTTTGCGTTGTTGTGTGTTCATTTTCATTTGTTTCCAAATGAAACTTTTTTATTTCTTCCTTGATCTCATTGTTAACCCATTCATTATTTAAGAACATGTTATTCAGTGTCCATGTATTTGAATGTTTTTGAGTTTTTTTCCTTGAAGTTGGTTTCTAGCTTCCAACTGTTGTGATCCAAGAAGATGCTTGATTTTATATCCGTTTCCTTGAATTTGCTGAGGCTTGTTTTGTGTCTTACCATGTGGTCTGTCTTTGATGATGATCATGTGCATTTGAAAAGAATGTATATTTTGCATCTTTGGGGTGAAATGCTCTGTAAATATCAGTGATGTCCATTTGACCTAGAGTGTCCTTCAGTGCTACAATAGCCTTGTTGATTTTTTGGGGGGGGGGGATGATCTATCCATTGTTGACAATGAGGTGGTAAAATTTCCTGTAACTGTATTGCTGTTGATCTCTTTGTTAAAGTTTTCCAGAATATTCCTTATATATTTAGGTGTTCCTATGTTAGGTGCTTGTATGTTTACAAGGGTTATGTCCTCTTTTAGGACTGCTCCATTAAGTATTAATGTAGTGACCTTCTTTGTCTGTTGTTATGGCCTTTGCTTTGAAGTCTATTTTGTCTAATATAAATATTGCTACTTCTGCATTTTTTTCATATCCATTTGCTTTGAATATTTTGTTCCATTCCTTCACTTTCTGGCTGTATATATCCTGTGTTCTGAAGTTGGTCTCTTGTAGATAGCATGTATGTCAGTCATGTTTTTTTATCCATTCAGTTATCTGAATGTTATTAATGGTTGGTAGATTATTCATTGCCATTTTTTCCCTGTGTACCCATGTTCTTTTCTCTTTTTCTCTATTTATTCATCTTCTTAAAAGCAGTCCCTTTATCATCTCTTGCAATGCTTGTTTGGTGGAGATGTACTCATTTAGCCTTTTTTGTCTGGGATGCTCCTTATTTTGTCTTCCATTTTTAATCGAAAGCCTTGCTGGGTCGAGTAGTCTTGGTTGCAAGTCTTTGCTTTTCATTACTTGAAATATTTCCTGGCATTCTTTTCTAACTTGTAGTTCATCTGTTGAGAAATCAGCTGATAGCTTTATCAGAGCTCCCTTCTATGTTATAGCTGTTTCTCACTTGCTGCCTTTAAGATTCACTTCTTGCTTTTAATTATGGTGTGTCTCAGAGTCTGCTTCTTTGAGTTCATCTTAATAGGACCCCTCTGAACTTCCTGAACTGGTGTCACTTTTTCCCTCACCATGTTAGGGAAGTTTTCTGCCATTTTTTTCAAACATGTTTTCTGCCCCTACCTTATTTTCTTCGCCTTGTGGTATCCCTGATGTGAATATTGTTATGTTGATGTTGTTCCTCAGCTCCCTTAAACTGTCTTCATTGTTTTTGAGTCCTTTTTCATTTTGTTGGGTGTTTTTTTTTCTTATCTTCCAACTCACTGATTCAATCCTCTGCTTCCTCTAGCCTGCTTTTAATTCTTTCTAGCATATTCTTCATTTCAGATATTGTGTTTGTATTTTCTTCTGGTTCTTATTCATAGTTCTATGTCCTTTTTCATGCTAATATAGTTCCTTCTAAGTTACTTGTAGCTCCCGTAAAGTCCCTTGTCATTCTCATGGAGTTCCTTGAACACCCTATAGCCATTACTTTTAAACTCTATGTCTGATAAATTGCTTGCCTCAGTTTCATTTAGCACTTTTTCTGGGGATACCTCCTTTCCTTTTGATTGGGGTTTGTTTCTTTGTCTCCCCTTTTTAGGTGACTGTTTCTGCATATTAGATTGATCTGCTTTGACTCCTTGTTTTTGCATAGTGCCCTTCTGTGGTAGGAGACTTGTGGGATGCATTGGTGAAGTCTCCTTGATCTCCTGAGCTGGATGCTCCAAGGATGTTCTTTATGTGGTTTATGTGTGCTCTCTTGTAATTAGGTTTTGTCTGGCATTGTCTCGTTCATTGGAGGATTCTCCCCTCTGGCTGGCTGAGTGAGAGTCACAACCCCCACCATTTGTTATAGGCTGTTGTACAGGTGCTACCAGGACAAAACAGAACACCCTAGGAAACAAAACCCACACCAGCAAAAATATCTCCTGACCACAACTGGAATATCAACAACAAATGAAGAAAGATTAATAAAGGTAGAAATAGAATAAGAATATTATAAGAAAGAAAAAGGTTATGAGATGTCTAAAGGAAAGAAAAATGATTTTTAGAAGATGGAGGAGAAATAATCAGAGTAAGGAATAGAACCAGCTTAAGAAAGAAAAAATAAAATTTAAAATGAAAATGAAAGGGCAGGAGAAAGGCAAAATGGAATAGGACAGAGAAACAGTAAAATAAGATTTGAAATAAAAAATTGGGAACACCTAGGAATAAAATTAAAGAAATGCAACAACAACCACTATCAACAACAAATGAGCAAAGATTAGTCAGGTGGAAAGAGAATAAGGATATTGTAAGAAAGGGAAAAAGAATGTGAGATGGCTAACGGAAAGAAAAATGGTTTTGAGAGGGTGAAGGGAGGAGAAACTGTAGAGTAGAAACAAGGCATAGAAAGGGAAACATGAAATTTGAAATGGAAATAAAAGGAAAGAAGAAGGCAAAATGGAGTAAGAAAAGGGAAAAGTAAAATATGAGATTTGAAATAAAACAAATAAATTTTAAACATAATAGGAACAAAATTGAAAAAAAAGAATATGTTAAAATGCTATGGAGGAAGAAAAATAACTCACATAATGAAAAAGATTTGGTAGTATCTGCAGTTTCAGGCATCCATTGGGGTCTTGTAATATATTCCCCATTAATAAAGGGGGACTACAGTAGGAGAATACAGTAAATATTAGTAAGTTACTATGTTATTGTCACTAGGAAACAATATTTTCTTTGTAACAGAAAAAGACACAAAGTGAAAATTTGAAATCCAAAATTTGGTCTATAAATATCAATGCATATTATGATTATATATTGCCTTAAAGAAAAATAGTTAGGGTTTCCTAGTTCTGCCCATTGAAAAGTCCTGGAAAAAACAAGCAACCTGTCTGAGCAGAATTGAGTTTTGCCTACTGTCTTCTGGATCCATGTCTGATAATGTCAGATGGTGTCCCTGTCTACCTTTAGGCAGCCTGTATGAAGCTACGAGCAATCCATATTCTGTGGATATCTCCTTCAGGCTTGGCTGATCCTTGCTATTCGTCCCTGCTGGCTTTTTATGAGCACAGGGCCCAGGGGTGGTTCATCTAATATCCTACAGCACCGCATGTACCACCTCCAGCCACCTTTAGAGGGGGCTTGTGATGTGATTGGCAGGGTGTGATCTGTGGGTCTCCACTGGGTGGTGCTGTTCAGTCCTCAGAAAGATGGTGGGTGTGTCCCCTACCTGCACTACATGTCTTGGTTTGTCCCAGATTATTTCCAGTAATGTATAGTTTCTGATGAATTAGCTGTCTGTTTCACGTGAGGGTCCAATCTGTGTGAAAGGGTCAGGTTTTTTCTGCTTGGCACTTACGGCAACTCTGTATAAGAGCCAAGAGTGGGTGGCACCTGTATATCCCTTGCTGTGTCAATTTATTATTATCTCTGTGCTCTGCTGGTTTCAGTGAAATAAGAGACTGAGGAACCTGCATAGCTTGTCAGAGTCAAGTAAAATTTCAGAAAAGGCCCTTTTGGAGATTCTCTTTCTTTCCTTTTCCCTGTGGTTATGCATCTGGCAGGGGGTTCCCGAACCTCTTCTCACTGCTCTGCAGTTTGCAGTCCTGCAGTTGGGGGTTGGGCATGCCTTCCTCTTCCCAGAGGTTGGTACTCTGCGGTGTGAGAGGACCTGCCTGGCTGCAAAGAGTCTCAGGCATTCAGCTCTCTGCCCACTGCTTTCTCAAGAGACTCAGATCCAAATTCTTCGTTATTTGCAGCCCCCCCCCCCACTCACTAACCATGCTGGGTGAAGCCCCACAGTTTTTTCACCAAGCAGCTTTCTTATCTTCCTGCTCAACTGGATTCAGTGGGAACAAACTGTGCTTTCAGTCTGGTTTCTTTACTGGCAGGGCAACTCTGTGTGCACTATGGTTCCTGCCCAGCCACACTTCAGCACCCCTTTTAAAAAGTTTCTGTGTGGCACCATACCATAGCACCAAGTCACTAACTGGTTCTCCATGCACTCCACCTCCCTAAAAAGCAAAAAGTCTCTGCCTGCAGTCTTCCAGTGCCTCCAACAGTTTCAGGAGATAGAATTACTCTCTGGAACTCTCCTTGTTAACGCTGCAGTTATGGATGTGCTACTTGCTGTGTGTATGCAGCCTGAGCCTCCCAGACTCTGTATATTCTCCCTGGTCTCTCTAGATTAGAGTTGGGGGTTCCCTTTGCAGGACCTGAGGCCCTTGCTCCCGGAGAAGAATCAACTAAGCCGCATTTTCTGTCTGGTCTCTCTTCTGCTGCAGATGTCTCACACCTGGTATTTCCCCTTCAACTTATAAAATCTCTTACTGGATGGGGCAAAGCATCCGCTGTACTCTCTGGCTTCAAAATTTTCTATCAGCTGAAATTCTGTTGATTGTTCAAGTCACTTGTCGGAAGATCCGCTGAAAACCCATACTGGTGGGGCATGAGCAAGTGGGCTCAGCTTCCACCTACTCACACTCCATCTTCAAGTCCTTACCAGACTTTTTTAAAATAGACCCAAGGGGTCAATCTTAGGGACCAGGCAGACATGGCACTGACTTTTACCCCAGTGTACCTTAGGTACGTTAGGGTTGAACTTTAGCAGCATGGGATCCAAGTTGTCATTGTGGAGACAGCTGGTGTTGGATCAACCTGGGTTAGGGAGTTGAAGAAAGTTGCACCTAAACCTCCTCCAAGCAGAAATTGAGTCATTGAAATTCTTAAACTTTCTCTAATCAGGTATTTGGACACCCTGAGACATAGAAGAGCAAAACAAATGCTTCCTTTCTTTCCTCCTCATTTAATAATGACTTGGTTTTCTAACATCCTCCAAAGATTTATGGATTTACAAATTTGAAATCTTTGCCAGTGGGAGTTCCTTCAGCTTCACTCCTGAATCCCCTTGATACAACTGTAGTCTTTGTTTTTTTTTTTTTTTTAAAAGATTTATTTATTTATTTATTTATCTTTAGAGGGGAAGGGTAGGAGAGAGGGAGAGGGAGAGAAATATCAATGTACGGTTGCCTCTCATGCGTCCCCTGCTGGGAACTGGCCTGCAACCCAGGCATGTGCCCTGACTGGGAATCGAACCGCGATCCTCTGGTTCTCAGGCCCGCGCTCAATCCATTGAGCTACACCAGCCAGGCAACTGTAGTCTTTGATAGCATCTTTGCTTCTGGCAAGATACCGTATTTTGCCATGTATAATGTGCTCCCATGTATAGCATGTACCCATGTTTTTGGCCAAACTTTCAGGAAAAGAAAATTTTCATTCAATTATTCATTCATTCATTTATTTATTTATTTATTTATTTATTTATAAACTATTATTGTATTCCAGGGTATTATTTTGCATACAGATATTGTTATTGATTTCTAGAGTTACACTTTTAACACATAACCATAAATAAATTGAAAACATGTATATAGATACAGAATTAGTACTACCCATGTACAGTGTGCATCCTTATTTTTCCCTCAAAAATGTGGGGAAAAAGTATGCATTATACATGGCAAAGTATGGTAAATTCCAGGAGCGTGCATGTGTGTGTGTGTGTGTGTGTGTGCGCGCACGCACGCGAGCGTGTTTTGCCCCAGACCTGGAATCAGCTGTTTGTACATAAAGTCCCATTTTCTTTTAGTGGAAAATGATATTTTAAGGCCACAGTTCTGGGCCCTCAGGGTGCTCACTTCTTTTGGGTTGCTTGTTTGTTCTAGGACTTTTCAGTAGGCAAAACTAGGAAACCCTAACTATTTTTCTTTAAGGCAATATATAATCATAATATGCATTGATATTTATAGACCAAATTTAGGATTTCAAATTTTCACTTTGAGTTTGTTTGTGTCTTTTTCTGTTACAAAGAAAATATTGTTTCCTAGTGACAATAACATAGTAACTTACTAATATTTACTGTATTCTCCTACTGTAGTCCCCCTTTATTAATGGGGAATATATTACAAGACCCCAATGGATGCCTGAAACTGCAAATACTACCAAATCTGTATATACTGTGTTTTCCCGCTATATAATAAAGTTTAATTTATAAATTAGGCACAGTAAGAGATTAACAATAATAACATATAACCAAAACTTAGATTTGGCTGCCTGCCACAAAGAAAGTCAGACTCATGCAACATGTGCTGGCGCAAAAGGAAAGAGGTTTATTCAGGTGCCATGACCTTGAAGAATGGTGGACTCTCTGGACTCCGGTCTCAAAGACCATTTCCCCTTCCTGCTCAAGTATGGTTCTTACAGAGATAGAGAGGACAGAGTTGTTTTTCTATCCAATTTTCTTGCTAGCCTTTGACATGCTCCAGCCCTATCCATTCATCTTTCTAGTTTTCAGGGCATTTGAGTTCTGTCCCTTTATCTTTCTAGCTTTTGGCACGCTTAGGCCCTGTTCATTTTTCTTTCTCTAGGTGTGGGGAGTTGGGTCCTGTCCATTCTTCTTTCTAGTCTTTGGAGTGCTCAGTGTAAGAACCTCCCCCTGTAGGTTCTTGGCTGATGGGGGAGAATCCTTGGTGCTCGTTGATTCTTAAGGGTATCAGGGTCAATGGGGACAGGGGCTACGGGACCCTGCACATGGGAGAGCTGGTACTTGGGTCCTCTGCTCAGCCCCCACTGGAGCCTCCAAGTTGCCAGCCACTGCCCTCTGTCTATGGTAATAAACTGTTAATAAAATAGAATAATTATAACAATATACTATAATAAAAGTTATGTAAATGTGGTCTTGATCTGATCATTGATGTGACTACTAAGCGATTAATGGGCAGGTAGTGTCTACATCATGGATATGCTAGACAAGGGGATGATTCAGCTCAGGGCTTTAGCTTCCATCTCTGTTGCCTTCACTCCTTTTCCTTCTTCCTGTGTGCGTAACTACTTTTCATTGGATGGTTATTTTTTCTTCCATCTTGTGTTTTGTTTTTAAATACAATCAAATATATGTGTATGCAGAAGTATTCATATTCTTTCATCCTTTCTTAAATTAAAACTACTATACATTTCACAGTATTGTGTACCTTGCTTTTTTTTTTTTAAGTTGGCATTATGTCCTGGGCATTACTCCAAAGCAATATGTAGAGATCTCCTTTTTACTGATGTATAATGTACAAGTGTGTGAATTTATTGTACTTTACTGAATGAACAGAGTCCCCATCCCACTCCTTTTTTTGGCTAGTATAGTGTTGCTCTAGCGTTGACTAGACTAGAGCTCTAGCCTAGACTAGAGCAAAAATATGCTCTAGGCATATTTTTGTCATTTTTTTCTTTGGGACAAATCCCTAAAGTAGGATTGTTGCTTCAGAGGATAAATATGTAAGTAAGCTTGCTAGATGTTTTCTCATTGTACCATTTTTTATTCCCATTAGCAGTATAAGAACATACTGTCGAACTTTTGAATTTTTGCCATTTTTATATTAAAAATTGTACATCTTAATTTTACATTTTTCTTATTATGAATGTGGTTGTTGAAGGGCAGTTTGGTGCCTTATTCTGTGAACTGTTTGTTCATATTTCTTGTCCATCTTTCTATGAATTGTTAGCCTGTTTTTATTTTTTTAGAAGCATTTTATGTTAGAGATTAGTTAATTAGCTGACATGAGTATTTTTTCACCCAATTGCACAGTTTTTTATTATAATTGGTTCATATTGATTGTAATTTAAAACGTGATAATTTTTGGTTCTGCAATTCTACTTCTAGGAATTTATCATGAAGTGCTGTATAGTTATGGATATAAAAGGATATTAATTGTCCCAGCAATTCTACTCCTAGGTACATAGCCAAGGGAATTGGAAACACTTCTTCTTAGAAAATCTAGTACAGCAGTGTTTATAGCAGCATTATTTACAATAGTCAAAAGCAGAAACAATCTAAATGTCTATTCACTGAGAAAGGCATAAAGAAAATGCAATATATTTAAACAATGAAATATTTGGCCATAAAATTGAATGGTGAACATAGATGAACCTTGAAAATGTTATGCCAAAAAAACAAACAAAACACAATAGGCCATATGTTGTATGATTACATTTATGCATTCCTTTTGTATATGATTCCAGAGTAGGCAAATCCAGAGAAACAAAAAGTAGATTAGTGATTGTCAGGGGCTGGCCTGAGAGAAGAATGGGAGTGACTGCTAGTGGGTACAGGATTTTTCTGGGGGGATAATGAGAACTATCTAATTGGATAGTGGTAATAGTTTCATATCTTAGTAAATATACTAAAAATTGCTGAATTATACACTTGAAAATGGTGAATTTTATGGGATGTGAATTATATCTCAAAAAACATAAAACATGCAAATCATTAATTTAATTATTAGAGCACGTTAGACAAATTCAAATTGAAGGGTGTCAAGATTGTAAAGGCAAAAAGTAAAAGTTTTAGGAACTATCTTTTCAAATCAGAAGAACCCAAGGAAACATGAGAATAAATGCAATGTGAAATCCTGGATTAGATTCTAAACCAGAAAAAAGTAAAAATAAAATAGTGGGAAAATGGGGAAATTCAAATGAAACATGTAAATTAGCTAAAGTGGTATAGCAATGTTAATTTCCACATTTGGAAAATTGTACCATAGTTATACAAGATGATAACATTTGGGGAAGCTGGGTAAATGGTATATAGGAAGTCTGCACTAGTTTTGTACCTTTTCTCTAGGTTTAAAAATGTTGAAAGAAAAAGTTTAAGAATTACTAATTGAGACATTTAAAAAATGAAAACTCCATAAACATTCATCAGTAGTGGAATGCTTAATGTTATGGTACATTTATACAATGTAATAATGTGTGGCTATTACAGAGAATGAGGATTTGCAAACAATGATATGCAAAGAGAGAGATTAAAACAGAAAAGGTAACATGCATATTCTGTTACTGTTAATGTAAAAGTATGTTTTTATGAATGTCTCTTCATAAAAATATATAACAAATTTCTAACACTGTTATTATCCATGGGGAATAGAACTTTTATTTTATTCCCTTACTTTAAGTTTTTACACCTTTCATTTTTATGTAGCAGTTGTAATTTTATAAGCATATGCATTTCATAAAAAAATAATGCAAAACCATAATGCATTCTGTTGTTTTCACTGTTTTATAAAATATTAGGTGGAAGAGAAATTCTACATCCTAGTATGTAGTTCCCTTAATAGTGTCTTTCATAATTTTTTTTTTTTTTTTTGGTTCTGGTCTAACATAAGTTTTTAGGAATATTTGTGCAGTGATTCATTGTTTGGTGGCTGTGTCCTACTTTGAATGAAATCCCAGAATGTAGCAGTTTTGCACAGTGACTTGTTTTAATGACAGATTACAAACTTCTGTGTAGCCAGAGTGATGTGTAACATTTTTTAGTCACCTCTCTCTTTAGGAGAGAATCACAGTTTTAGTTACCAGAGCTAAGTCTGGAAGTTTCTTTTCTTCTCAAGCAATACAGTATTAACTCCTTAAATTAAAAAAAAAAGAAAAATCAGTGAGCATCTTATAGTTTCCTATGATGGGTAGTATACAGTCTTTTAAACAGAATGCTAGGGACCTTGCCACTTACTCACCTAAAAGCTAACTTCTTTTTTTTAAAGTATATTTTATTGATTATGCAATTACAGTTTTCCCAATTTTTTTCTCCCCTTTATTCCCCCTCCATCCTGTACCCCCGCCTCCAGCATTCCCCCACCTTTAGTTGATGTCCATGAATTGTACATTTAAGTTCTTCAGCTTCTCTGTTTCCTATACTATTCTTAACCCCCTGTCTACTTTATGCCTATCAATTATGCTTCTTATTCTCTGTACATTAGATTAGAGAACTACAGAAGGAACTTCAAAACAGTCTTAAGAATTAAATTTATGAGGGTATAAGAAACTACTTCAAAAATAAGTGGCTTAAAGCAGCAACCATTCATGACAATTTTGGGGGTTAGCAGTTTGGGCTATGTCTAGTTGGAGGCTCTTCACTAGATTTGATTGCAGTTACACTTCTGCAGTCATCTGCAGGCTTGATTGGAATTGGATGATGTTCTTCTATGTCAGGGAGTTGGTGATGGCTGTTCACTGATTCTAAGGGGCATCAATTAGGAGGGGTTCAAATACTCTCATCCTCCTGTTCCTAAAAAGGATTTCTCTACTTGTTCTTTTTTTTAAAGAACTTTTGTCACTTTTATGTTTTTTTAAAGATTTTATTTATTTTTTAGAGCAGGGAAGGGAGGGAGGGAGGAAGAAAAACATCAATGTCGACCAGAAATGGAAACGGCGACTCTTTGATTTGCAGGCTGGCACTCAACCACTGAGCCACACCAGCCAGGGCTCCACTTGGTCTTGAAGGCTTCTGAAGGCCCAGGTTCAAGTCCATGTTGTCACTTCACCAGACATCTGTTTGTTAAACCAGCCCCAGTCCAGGAAATTGGAGAAATAGACTGCACCTATTGATAGAATTGGCAGCATAGTCATATTGCAAAAATGTGTGTACAGGAACAAGAGGAACTTGGGGCTAATTTTTGCAGTCTTGTGCAGGAGTGATAGGATGAATTTGCATTTTAGAATTACCACTCTGAGTGTAATGTCAAGAAAGATTTTATTTTTTATTTTATTATTTTTTTTTTAAGAAAGCATTTTTTTTTTCCTTTTAGATTTTATTTATTCATCTTTAGAGGGGAAGGGAAGGAGAGAGGGAGAGAAACATCAATGTGCGGTTGCCTCTTGTATGTCCCCTGACGGGAACTGGCCTGGCAACCCAGGCATGTGCCCTGACTGGGAATTGAACCGCGATCTTTCGGTTCGCAGGCCCGCGCTCAATCCACTGAGCTACACCAGCCAGGCAAGATTTTAAAGAGGGCAAGGAAGAGGAGTCAAGGCAGGATGAAGAGGCCATTGAAGTTATCTGTGGGAGAGATGATAATGTGTGTAAAGGCATCATGACACACTTGCTTTTAAATATCTCAATATGTTCCATACTGATTTATAAAAGGACAAAATAAAGACGGGAGATAATGAACTGATTGTGAGAGGCTGTACTAGATCAGGCTCAGCTGGAAATAACTGGCTAAGTTTTGATGAAGTCCTTTCTATAATTAGCTCAGATAATTTAAAAGAGAAACCTGCGACACTCTTTTTCTCAGCTACTGGCCACCAGGAACTTAGAAAGAATTGAAAGTAAGGCACATTTGCTTTTGTACCTTATATCCAACTGCCCACACAAAGTTACCACCATACCCAGGCCTGCCTGCTGCTTTTTTCTCACATATCACTGTTACCAGCCAGGGATGCATGATAGTTTAATTAGAGTAATTTGTGTAGAGAGGAGAGTAATAATGTAATATTTGCATTTTAGAAGAAATTTTAAAAAAATGTTTAAACTATAAAGTGAACAAAAAGTGGGTTGTCTGACTTTTTGCAAGGTGTTAAAAATAATAGCATGAAAATAATATGCACACAGAATAAAGTGTATCTTTTAAAGTATGAAATCATCATTACAGTCACATGGGTCACTATCCTGGTGGTCTACGAAAATAAACCTTCATTTCCTTGGAAAGAACACCAAAGTACAGAAGCTGCAAATGAAAAATAGGGTAGTCTTCTTATTCTTTCTACATGTAGCTGTTTTTCAGAGTTTTTTGAGATTCTTGCATGCATGATGCTTGATCAATAAAACAAATGATTCAAGAGGAATAGGCTGTTTGTTGACATTCACCCTATTTGTTGACTGGTTGGAAGCAGTTGTTCTGCAGTATAGGGTGTATTAATTTCTTTAAAGATTTTATTTATTTATTTTTTAGAGAGAGGGGAAGGGAGGGAGAAAGAGGAGAAACAGAAATGTGTGGTTGCTTCTTGCTTGCCCCATACTGGGGACCTGGCCCGCAACCCAGGCATTTGCCCTGCCTGGGAATTGAACTGATGACCCTTTGGTTCGCAGGCCAGCATTCAGTCCACTGAGCCACACCAGCCAGGGCATTCTTAATTTTTTTTTTAAATCTATATACTAACATAGTTTTTTCTCCTTTTTAAAATTTACTCATTCTATTCCATTTCTTTGTTGAAGAAACTGGGTCATTTGTTTCACTTTTTTCCTACATTCTGGGTTTTGCTCTTTTTAAAAGCCAAAAGAAAAGACATTAGTTTGATTTTTATGACTCTCATCTTCCTACATTTACTTTTATCTTTCATACATTGAGATTTTTAAGAAGAACAGGCCAGTTGTCTTGTTGAATGTCCCACAGTCTGGATGTATCTGATCATTTTGTCCTAATTATATTCTAGTTAAATCATACAGATGTAATTTTACCTTTTGAAGACTTAAAAATATAAACATAGGAATAGTGTGTGTTTTAAAAAGTCTTTTGTAAGTTTACTTCCAGTTCTACCAAGTGCTAGCAAAGTCCCTGATCCTGTTGTCAGAAGCATTGTCAGAGTCAAAGAACATTAAATTGACAGGAATTTTAGATTCCATCTCCAGAAGTCACAACTGCAAAAGATTAGCAGAATAGGCACAGTCTTAGAAACAGAAAGCTGGATTTTGGCACTTTTAGTTATGGAGTATGTTTTCAGATTTGACCTAATCTTTATTGTTTTTCCTCCAACCACTTAATTTAAATTATCTATGCTTCCCTGAAGCTTTTGAGCATATAACTCTAATGCCTACCCATCCTTAAATAGCTAGGGAAACTCAGCCTTAGAGTGGCCAAAAATTGCTGAGGAACACATAATTAGTATGAGAATAGTTAGGTCCTAGAACCTCAGTCTCTTGAAGACCGTTGATTTTTTACCAAAACTCCAGTGATTTGTATTGATGGGATGGGCAGAAAGTCTATAATCTTGGTACCTTCTATAATTAGGGAAGATGAAAGAACCAGGGATACTGCAGAATGAAGTTATATCTTAAAGATAGGTTCGAAATTTGTGTGTGCGTGTGTGTGTGTGTGTGTGTGTGTGTGTATGTTAGACACCACTTTAGGATAATGGATTTTACAAATCACGTTACTCTTTTTCATAATAACTTTCTTCATTTTTTAGCCTCAAGGCTTTGGCCGACCAAGTGTGTACCATGCTGCTATTGTAATCTTCCTCGAATTCTTTGCATGGGGCCTATTGACAACTCCAATGTTAACTGTAAGTATTGCTGAACCGGGTCCTTGTTTATAAGAGCAAAAGAGAAGTGCTTAAGCATATGTTCACAGAGCCACATGTCTAAATATGTGTTAGAGAGTAGTTCTTGACAACAGTTTAGGACTGTGTAGTCCATTGGGTTGTTTCCACTATGTAGATGGAACCACATACAACAAAACACCAAAAGTAAGTATTCCTGTAGCAAGACACTCCCACTGAACTAGAATCTCGGTTCATAATGAATAAACTATATATATTTTAAAAGATAGTTAGGATGGCGTAGAAGAAATTATCACAAATCTTTGTTGAAGTTTATAAATTACTTTATATGGAAGTGATGGCCGTTGACTTAAGAACATAGTAAATAGAAGATTGGTAAGTATCTTGTAACAATGAAAGTGATGATAGTAAGAATGTCCAAATTTCTGTTTTTGGTAGCTTACCTATAGATACATATATATATTTTAATCCTCACCAGATACATGTTTATTGATTTTAGAAAGACAGAAAGAACGAAAAACATCACTGTGAGAGAGAAACATCGATTGGTTGCCTCCCATACACATCTCAACTGGGGATTGAACCTGCACCCTTTTGGTGTATGGGACAATGCTCCAACCTACTCAGCCACTTGGTCAGGTCTCCAACCATGTCTTTGCAAAGGCTGTGATGAATTCCTTGGAAAAAATTTAGATGTCTGATGTGTGAGTTAGAGGAAAGGGAGATGATGCTAAGATTGGGGGAGAGAAGGAAGATGGTGTGGTAGGAGGGAGCAGAGTCCACTTCACATGGGAGAAAAACCTGGCCAATCTACGGAAAAACAGAGCAGACAAGGAACAGGAACACAGCATATTTGAGAATAGGAGATCGAAAATTGTAGCGGACATTGAAGAACCAGTTGGTAAGGAGAGTACTTCAGAACAATAGGAGCCAACGGATCAGCGCAGAGATCAGGGAGGCTGAGGCCCACGCCCAGCACTTGCTGGGCCTGCCTCAGGGGTCTAGGGAGGGAGCCAGGTCAACCACTGAAATGGGCTGAGTGATCGTGGTCGCTGCGTGACTGCAGACAGCTGCTTGCATGAATGGAGACGGCTGCGTACCTGAAGGGAGGTGGCTACATGACAATAGGCGCCCCTACGTGACCGCAGACAGCCTTGGGATCATAGGTGTGCACACCACTGGAGACAGCTGTGGGACCATAGTCGCCTGTACGCGATGCAGACAGCTGAGGGAACATAGGTGCCCCTGCCACCTCAGAAAGCTGCACAGGGGCCAACGGAGATGGTCGCACGTGACCAGAGACCCAAGCTCACACCCATAAACTCAGGAAAGTGTGCGCACTCCAGGAGGCTCAGAACGCACGCCCGAGGCCTTGGGCAGACAGATGCCAGGCTAGCTCTGCAGAGAGTAGCCCAAAGATGACTGAGTAATAAACACACAGAAAAGCGATACTGTCACTCCTAAGCCATTGCAGCCAGCAAAACCAGAAAAACTGACTCAGCAAGTCTGAAGACAGCAAGAGTTTTTTTGTTTGGTGTTTGTTTTGGGTTTTTTTGTTTGTTTCTATTTTTGTTTTGTTTTTTTCTTTTCTGTTTTTTGTTTTTTTCTTTTTTTAAATGTATTTTATTGATTATGCTATTAAAGTTGTCCCATTTCTCCCCCATCATTCCCATCGACTCTACACACCCCCTCCCACCCAAATTCTCCCCCTTTAATTCATGTCCATGTGTCATAAGTTCTTTAGCTTCTATGTTTCCCACACTGTACTTGCCCTCCCTGTCTATTTCCTACCCACTGTCTATGCTACTTATTCTCTGTTCCTTTTCCCCCTTTCTCCTCCTCTCACTCCCCTGTTGCTCATCCTCCATTTCTGTGGTTCTCTTCCTGTTCTACTTGTTTGCTTTTCGTTTAGGTGTGGTTGTTAATAGCTGTGAGTTTGCTGTCTTTTTACTGTAATATTTTTGATCTTCTTTTTCTTAGATAAGTCCCTTTAACATTTCATATAATAAGGGCTTGGTGATGATGAACTCCTTGAACTTGACCTTATCTGAGAAGCACTTTATCTTCCCTTCCATTCCAAATGATAGCTTTGCTGGATAGAGCAATTTTGGATGTAGGTCCTTGTCTTTCATGACTTGGAATACTTCTTTCCAGCCCCTTCTTGCCTGTAAGGTCTCTTTTGAGAAATCAGCTGACAGTCTGATGGGAATTCCTTTGTAGGTGACTGTCCCTTTATCCCTTGCTGCTTCTAGAATTCTCTCCTTCATTTGAATCTTCGCTAATATAATTCATATGTACCTTGGCATGTTCCTCCTTGGCTCCAACTTCTTTGCGACTCTCTGAGCTTCCTAGACTTCCTGGAAGTCTATTTCCTTTGCCACATTGGGGGAGTTCTCCTTTATTATTTGTTCAAATAACTTTGCCACTTGTTGGTCTTCTTCTTCCCCTTCTGGTACCACTAAAATTCGGATGTTGGGACGTTTAAAGATGTCCAAGAGGTTCCTAAGCCTCTTCTTATTTTTTTGAATTCTTGTTTTTCCTTGTTTTCTCTTTGGTTGTTTGTTTCTTCCTTCTGGTCCATTCCATTGATTGGAGTCCCAGTTTTCCTCCCATCTCTATTGGTTCCCCATGGGTTTTACTTCATTTCATGTATTGTAGCCTGCATTTTTTCATCTAATTTATGAGCAAAATCAACCAATTCTGTGAGCATCCTGGTGACCAGGGCTTTGAACTGTGCATCGATAGGTTGTCTGTCTCTTCGTGACTTAGTTCAATTGGTTCTGGGGCTTTGATTTGTTCTTGATTTGAGGCATTTTGGGTGTTTTTTTTTCCTTGTTGTTGTTGTTTTCTTATGTGTGTGTCTGGTTGCATCTTTTACATAGTGAGAGGTGGAGCCTTCGGTGTTCCCCAGTGCGGGGCATCCCAGTTGCTGGGTAGTGACGCTGTATGTGGGGCTGGGGCCCAAGACGGAACAATGGCACTTGCTCCACTCTCTCCTGGATTCCAGTCCCCTCCGCCTCTTCTCCTTCCCTTGGGTTATCTCTGCGTGAATATGGGACCACCTGGTCAGCCAGCCGCCTTGCGTGGCCTCACTGGGTCTGCACAGTTGCCACCCCATGCCCAGGGTCCATAGCCGCCACCTGTGCATCTGGGGTCTGCTAGCCGCTGCCTGCCCACCTGCGAACTGTCAGCCACTGCTGCCTGGGTGCCCAGGTCCATATCTCCACGTTTTCCTGCCACGACTCCGCCCCTCTTACCGGTCTGGATGAATGGTTGTTGGACTTCCGTACAGTTCAGTTTTCTATCAGTTGTGCTTACTTTCTTGTTTCTAAATATTTGTTGTCCTTAATTTTGGTTGTGAGAGGAGTCACAGTGTTTCCACCTATACCCCCATCTTGGCCAGAAGTCTGTTTTTTTCATTCTTTCTTTTTTGTGTGTGTGTGTGTATTTTTCTGTTTATATAATTGTTTTTAATTATTATTTCTTTATTATTTTTATCTTCCTTTTTACCCCTCGACTCCTTTTGCCTCTCTTCTTGCCTCTTTTATTCCCTCTTCCTTTCATTCCAATTTTATCTCTTCTTCTTTCCTCTTTTTTTCTTTCTTCTTTTTTCATTTTTCTCCCTCTTTTCTCTCTATAAATACCCACGAGTGAGACAAAAAAGAAAAACAAAAACCTGGAACTCTGAAAAAAAAAACCAGAGTTGGTCCCAAAAAGAGGGCATCCCATCAGCTGAGACAGTGGAAGCTGTGAACAACAGGATACCCAAAGGAGACTGCACCACTGAACCTCACAGGTATTCTGCCACAGAAGTTCACACCATAAACCCAGGGAGCCAAAACAGATCAATTTAAGAAGCTGAGGCTAACAATAAGAGTCTCACACACAATGGCAAGAAAAAGAAACAATCCCCCAATGAAAGGAAAGGAGGAAGCCCCAGAAAGAATGTTAAATGAAACAGAGGCAACTCAACTATCAGATATTGAGTTCAAAGCAGTGGTTGTCAGGAAGCTCCATGAGCTCTCTATGAGCTACAAGAAACTACAGGGAAGCTATGATGAACTCACTGCAAACTATATCAACATGAAAAAGGAAACAGAAAGTATCAACAAGAGCCAAGAGGAAATGAAGAATACAATCTCCGAACTGAAGAACACAGTAAAAAGAATCAAAAGCAGGATCGATGAAGCGAAGATCAGATCAGTGACATGGAGGACAAAGTACAAAAAAACACCCAGAAAGAGCATGAAAAGGAAAAGAAACTCAGAAAGAGTGAAGAGGGATTAAGAGAAATGCAAGATAATATGAAACATAATAATAACCGTATAATAGGGATACCAGAAGGAGAAAAAGAAGAGCAAGGGATAGAAAACCTATTTGAAAAAGTAATGATGGAAAACTTCTCTAATTTGATGAGAGAAAAAGTGACACAAATCCAGGAAACACAGAGAGTCCTAATTAAGAGGAACCCAAACAGGCCCACTTCAAGACATATCATAATTAAAATGGCAAAATTCCAAGACAAAGAGAATCTTAAAGGCAGCAAAGGAGAAAAAGGAAATAACATACATGGGAGCCCCAAAAGGTTAGCAGCTGACTTCTCAATGGAAATGCTCCAAGCCAGAAGAGAATGGCAAGAAATATTCCAAGCAATGAGAACCACAAGGCTGCAACCAAGACTACTTTATCCAGCAAGGCTCTCAATCAAGATAGTAGGCCAAATAAGGAACTTCCAAGACAAAAGAAATCTAAAAGAATACACTTCTACACTAAAGGGACTGCTTTAAGGAAAGAAAGGAAAAGACACAGAGACAGAGAGAGGGAGAGGGAGAGAGAGAAACAAACACAGGTAGCAAAATTGCAATGAATAAATACCTATCAATAATAGCCTTAAATGTAAATAGATTAAATTTTCCAATCAAAAGACATAGAATAGCTGAATGGAAAAGAAAGCATGACCCACACATATGCTGCCTACAAGAGAACCCCCTCAGGACAAAAGACTTACACAGACTCAAAGTGAAGGGCTGGAAACAAATTTTCCAAGCAAACAGACAGGAAAAAAAAGCTGGGGTAGCAATACTCATATCAGACCAAATAGACATCAAAAGAAGAGCCATAAAGAGCCACCCAGAAGGTCACTTCATAATACTGAAGGGAAGAATCCACCAAGAAGATACAAACATTGTAAATATATATGCACCCAAAGTAGGAGCACCTAAATACATCAAGAGAATCTTAAAGGACGTCAAGAAAGATACTGACAGCAACACAATTATAGTAGGCAATTTTAACACCCCACTGTCAAAAGTGGACAGATCTTCCAAACAAAATATCAACAAAGATATTGTGGCATTGAACAACACTCTAGATGAAATAGACTTAACTGATATATATAGAGCCCTTCAACCCAAAGAAGCTGAATACACCTTCTTTTCAAATGTACATGAAACATTTTCATAGATAGACCAAATGATAGGACACAAAACAAGCCTCAACAAATTCAAGAAAATTGAAATCATACCAAGCATTTTCTCCAACCACCAGAGACAGAAACTAGAAACCAACCCCAAGGGGAAAAACCCAAAACCCTCAAAATCATGGAGATTGAATAGCATGGTATTAAACAACCAATAGATGAAGAATGAAATTAGGGAGGAAATCAAAAAGTTTCTGGAAACAAATGATAACAAACTCACAAGGACCCAAAACTTATGGGACACAGCGAAGGCAGTCCTTAGAGGGAAGTTCATAGTGATACAGACCTACCTAAAAAAGATAGAAACATTTCAAACAAACAGCCTAACCCTACACCTACAAGAATATGAGGATCAACAACAAAGACAGCCCAGAGCAAGTAGAAGGAAGGAAATAACCAAGATCAGAGCAGAATTAAATGACATAGAGACTAAAAGCACAATTCTAAGGATGAATGAATCCAGGAGCTGGTTCTTTGAAGAGATCAACAAAATCGACAAGCCTTTAAGCAGGCTCATCAAGAAAAAAGAGAGAGAGGACCCAAAACAACAGAATCAGAAATGGAAGAGGAGAGATTACAACTGACACCACAGAAATACAAAGGATTGCAAGAAATTACTATGAAGAACTGTATGCCAAGAAATTTGAAAACCTAGGTAAATGGACAAGTTTCTAGAAAAACATAATCTTCCAGAACGCAGTGAGGAAGAAGCAGAACGCCTGAACAGACCAATAACAGCAGATGAAATCGAGGCAGTCATCAAAAAACTCCCAACATGCAAAAGCCCTGGACCAGATGGTTTCACAGGAGAATTCTACAAAGCATTTAAGGAAGAGCTAGCCCCTAACCTTCACTGACTATTTGAAAAAATCCAAAATAATGGAAGACTCCCAAACTCTTTTTATGAAGCCAGCATCATCCTAATCCCAAAATCAGATAAAGACACAACCAAGGAGGAGAACTTCAGGCCAATATCGCTGATGAACATAAATGCTAAAATCCTCAAGAAAATATTGGCAAACCACATCTAACAATACATTAAAAAGATCACACACCATGACCAACTGGTATTCATCCCAGGGTTCCAAGGATGGTTCAACATTCACAAATCAGTAAATGTAATTCATCACATAAACAAAAGCAAACGCAAAAATCACAGGATCATATCAATAGATGTGAAAAAAGCTTTTGATAACGTACAACACCCATTTATGATAAAAACACTCAGCAAAGTGGGAATAGAGGGAACATTCCTCAACATAATAAAGGCCATATGTTACAGACCTACAGCCAACATCATACTCAATGGGCAAAAACTAAAATCTTTTCTACTAAGATCAGGAACAAGAAAAGGTTTTCCATTTTCACCACTTCTGTTCAATATAGTATTGGAAGTCTTAGCCATAGCAATTAGAGAAGAAAAGGAAATAAAAGTCATCCAACTCGGAAAGGAGGAAACAAAACTATTATATGTTTGCGGAAGACATGATAGTGTACATAGAAAATGCTATAGACTCAGCCAAAAAAACTGCTCGACCTAATAAATGAATTTAGCCAAACAGCTGGATGCAAAGTCAATATCCAGAAATCAAAGGCATTTTTGTATACCAAGAATGAAACAGCAAAAGCAGAAATCAAGAACAAAAAAATCCCATTCAGTATAGCAAAAAGAAAAAAATAAAATACCTAGGAATAAACCTAACCAAGGAGGTAAAAGACCTGTATGCAGAAAACTACACAACACTGAAGAAAGAAATGAAGAAAGTCACAAACAAATGAAAATGTATACCGTGTTCATGGATCACGGTATACATTAACATCATCAATATATCCATATTACCCGAAGCAATTTATAGATTCAATGCAATACCTGTTAAAGTACCAATGGCATATTTCACAGACATAGAACAAACAGTTTAAAAATTTATATGGAACCATAAACGACCTCAAGTAGCTGCAGCAATCTTGAGAAAGAAGAGCAAAGTAGGAGGGATCGCAATACCTAATACCAAACTGTATAACAAGGCCACTGTAATCAAAACAGCCTGGTACTGGCATAAAAACAGGCACGTGGACCAGTAGAATAAAGCACAGAGCCGAGAAATAACCCTAAATCTCTACAGTCAATTAATATTCAACAAAGTGGGCAGCAACATAAAATGGAGTAAAAATAACCTCTTCAACAAGTGGTGTAGGGAGAACTGGACAGCTACGTGCAAAAAAATGAAACTTGAGCACCAACTTACACCATACACAAAAATAAATTCAAGGTGGATAAAAGATTTAAATATAAGCCATGACACCATTGAAGTCCTAGAGGAGAATATAGGCAGGAAAATCTCAGGTATTTCACGCAGCAACATTTTTACTGTTATGTCCTGTAGAGCAAGGGACATAAAGGAAAGAATAAACAAATGGGATCTCATCAAAATAAAAAGCTTCTTAGCGGCCAAAGAAAACAGTATTGAAATACAAAGAGAACCGACTGTATGGGAAAACATATTTGCCAATGATACCTCAGACAAGGGTTTAATCTCCAAAATATATAAAGAACTCACACGACTCCACTCTAAGAAGACAAGCAACCCAATTAAAAAATGGGCAAAGGACTTGAACAGACACTTCTCCAAGGAGGACATACAGAGGATCCAGAGACACATGAAAAGATGCTCAGTATCACTAGCTATCAGAGAGATGCAAATTAAAGCCACAATGAGATACCACTTGACACCAGTCAGAATGGCCATCATAAACAAAGCAACAAACAGCAAGTGTTGGACAGGTTGTGGAAAAAAGGGGACCCTAGTGCACTGTTGGTGGGATTGCAGACTGGTACAACCACTGTGGAAAGCAGTATGGAATTTTCTAAGAAAACTAAAAATGGATCTACCTTTTGACTCAGCAATTCCACTGCTTGGATTATATCATAAGAACCCTGAATCACCAGTCGAAAATAACCTTTGCACCCCAATGTTCATAGCAGCACAATTTACAATAGCCAAGTGTTGGAAGCAACCTAAGTGCCCATCAGTAAACGAATGGATCAAGAAACTATGGTGCATTTACACAATGGAATTCTATGCAGCAGAAAGAAAGAAGGAGCTCCTACCCTTTGCATCAGCATGGATGGAACTGGAGAACATCATGCTAAGCGAAATAAGCCAGGCAATGAAAGACAAATACCATATGATCTCACCTTTAACAGGAACCTAATCAACAAAACAAACATACAAGCAAAATATAACCAAAGACATTGAAATTGAGAACAGGCTGTCAGACACCAGAGGGGCAAGGGGAGGGAATTTCAGGGGAAAAGGGGAAGGGTGTAGAGCAACAAGTATCAAGGAGACATGGAGAAAAAGAAGGAGGGGTGGAAATGTGAAGGAGGTCGGGAGAGCTGGGCTTGTGGGCTGGGATGGCAATAAAAGACAGAAAACTGTACAAGAACCACAATTAAAATTTAAAAAATTAAAAAGAAAAAAGAAATACATATGAGAATATACTTCTGAAACACTTCATATTATACTTTAAAAAAAACAATGAAGGAAAAATACTGTACTATAAAAAGAAAAAGAAAAGATTGGGGTATAGATTTTAGGTGCCTAGTAACTAATTTAACACTGACTTTTCATAAAGATATTTTGAAGTTGGCCTAAATTTCAGTTGCCTTAATTGGTCTTGAAAAGTCATTGCAGTTAATTCTTCCCAATCACCATTTCAGTTTACCCAAGAGAATCCCTTTGTATACAAATAAATTTTGTTTCCAATTAGGTTTGGAAATGGAGAAGTTAAGAGTGTGGCTATTAGCCTTATGTAAGATTTGGCTCTATACACTTTTAAAAGTTTTAACTTCTTGTGGCACATTTATTTTATTTTATTTTTGAAACATAAGATCTATTTTTATTTTTTTATTTTAATTGTTGATCTTTACAGATTTCTGTCTTTTACTCCCACCCTAGCCCTCCCCACCTTCCTCCCATTTCCACCCCCCATAGTTTTTGTCCATGTGTCCTTTATACTTGTTCCTGTAAACCCTTCCCCTTTTCCCCTGAAATTCTCTCCCCTCTCCCTCACTGGTGACTGACACATTTAAAATACAATATGATTAATTAAAATTACAAGTTGGGTGCACAAGTCAATTAAAATAATTGCCATTGTTTTTTATCCTGTTTTACTGTTTCTCATTGTGCTACTTTTTTCTTCATAATGCTTTACCATAGTAGGTAATTGGTTATTAATGGACATAAGTAGTTCCCAGTTTAAGTTTCATGAGATTTTGCCTGCTGTGCTTATTACAGTTTGCCTCAGTATGGCAAACACAGTTAGTACTCAATATGTATTTTCTTTGAACAAATATATGTGTTGCAAGTACACATGTATATATGTACCCAAGTGACTGTTTCTTCAACACATATTGTTAGTATGAATATAGACACATCAGTCCACTTATTTTACGAAGCTGTGTTATTTAATTTTTTGCCCCAGTTTTCTGTTTCTTTTTTCTCCAGCTTTTCTAGGTTACAAAGTTAAGAGTTTCAAAATAGTATTTTTCTGATGAAACCAGTTGCTTATAATCTGTTGTGGTCACTCAGCAGCTTTCTCAATGCAGAAGTAATCCTGTAGTTATTCTTTATTTGTTAAAAATTCAAATAGAATTGAAGAATGCTTTAATATTTTTGATGCCATGTCAGAAATTCTGCAACCTCCTTTTTGACTCTAGACTAGATTGTCAGGTCCTTTTTAATTTTAATAAAACTAGTTAATTTTAATATGCCCCAGGGACTGATGCACTTTCCTTCTTCTTGTCCACAGCAAAGTTTTTACTTTTGTGCCCCTGCTAGACCCAGGCAGCCAGCTAAAATAAATGCTGCTTTCTTGGCTCTTTGCAGTTTCTAAGCTGTGGTGCTGTTTGCAAGGATTTGGTTAAAATGAACGTTTATTTGTGAGGAGCACAGAGTTGCTAGCATCACTTTGACACTCTGTAGTATCACAGAAGTGTTGCTGTGTTAAGAGATGTGCTTACTCTTATTTTCTAAGCTCTTGATATTACTAAATTAAGCCAGACATCCTTTACTTTTCTATGTTCCTCAGCCTTTATACCACAGTTTGCTAATAACTCTTTTGTTTGTTTGTTTTAATGCAAAGGAATGGTTCACTCTCTCAGAAAAAAAATTTTCCTCTGGCATATCCATTTTACTTTCTGCCTTTTTTGGTTGGAAAAAAAAGTGAATAATAATAAGTGGTTTGATAAGGAAAGGACAAAATTAGGGTTTATCTCATTACAGCTGGATTCATTTATCCTACCTGTCCTTTATGTTGTGTATTTCTAGTTCTTGGCATCCTGAATTCATCACCTAACACAGTTTAACTGTTAGGATGGTGGTGGTTCTCATGTGTGTTCTTTCTTTCTTTTTTTTTTTTTTTTAAACTTACTATAGCTAGTGGACAGAACTCTGTCCTGTTTCCATCAAGGTGAGAAAAACAGTTCTGAGAGCAGGATTTGAAGATATAGAAGAGCATGTGCATATTAATATTTTGTTCAGTCTGACTCTCTACATTTAGCATTCATTAGGATCCTCTGAAGTAGTGTAGAACAATTTACCTCTTCTTAGTAATTTTTTCTGAGATTTGTTTCCTGTTTTATGTAGCCATGTCCTGGATTACAATGTTAGTATATTAATTAAGCACTGTCAGAAAGGTGTCCATGCCTAAAACAGTAAAGCAGATTTGTAAAATTGATCTCACACAGTAGCCTTACCTTTTAGTAGTAGTAGTTTGTACAAGAAAATGAAATGCCTGACATTCTACCCTCAGATCAAAAGCACATCCTCTTGAGAGCCTGATCTTATTCTAATGGAAATAAAATACCCATAATCTGATTAAACTAACTTAAATGTCTTTAGATATGTTTAAATAAGTACTTATTTCAATAAAGATATACTTTTATTCTTGTAGTTTGCAGATTTTCTTTTGCAAGTGACCTTCCTGAAATCCTGCTAGAGATTCCAGGACTCAGGAGTTCCTACTATACTGTCCTCTTTATGTGGTGACCTAATAATTCAAAGATTGCTCATTAAACACTTTACTGGCATATTCATTTTCCTATTTTATCCCTTTTTCCTTATAGTGAAAATATGCATTTATTTACAACAAATATATATTCTATCTTGTTAGCCTATTAATTGACCCTGCTTTTTTCCACTGTATTATTGTTTCTTTCCTCTTGGGAATTGAGGTGGGTGGGGTGAGATAGGACTATTTGCCAGGCATTTTTGGCTTAAGAAAAAGGCACTTCATTGGGTGGTTTGCTCTTTACATGAAAAGGAAGTAAAGTTCTAGCTATAGTCCCATGGAGACTATCTTGCTTTCTGGAATCTAGATGTTTCAGGCTCATCTTATGATTTTGATAGTTTTTTTTAATGGTATTTTGACCAATGTACCAGAACAATAAATTTCACTAGAATGAAAGCACAGTTTCAAGGCTTTCTTTCCCAGATGGTGGAAATGCTACATAGAATTTCAAGGACTTCCCTTCTTTCTTGCTGACATAGTGTTTCTTGTGATATTGGAACACCTGGCAATATTATCAGATCAGGCTCAGGACTACTGAGTTAGCTTCTGAGACATGTCTCCTTCCTCCTCCCTGCCTCGGTTTACTATTTATTCTACCTAAGTGGTAAAAAGCGTTTCCTGGCAAGCAGGATGCTAGATGCTGCCCAGTAACAACAATGCAGTCTCAGAGTTCTTCCTATGCTGTCTCCTGCCTTAGCAGGATTGTTGGTAGCTCAGTGGGAAGTAAAAGTCACAGTGACAGAAGCGAGCTCAAGGTGAGCTGCCACTGCTGGCTGTTCCACTGGTTACAAGTTTTATGGGGACCCTTAGAGTTTAGGGCAAAGAAAGTAAAAAATTCATGGCTAAGAAAAGGAATGGACATGCTCCAGAAAGAGCCTGCACTGGCATCCTTTGTCTTGAGGGGTTTTTGTCTCTTCTGTGGAAAAGAATCTTAAAGGAGGGTTTAAGCAGAATATTCATCAGTTTAGGTGTGTGTCTTTTTTTAATTTTAATTCTTTTTTTAATTGTTGTAGTGTGTTTTTAATATGCTGACACATGAAAGTGAGCATATGGGAAAGTTTGGGATTATACTCTGGTTAATTCCACTGCTTTTCTTTTTTTTTTTAAATGTATTTTATTGATTATGCTATTACAGTTGTCCCGTTTCTCCCCCATCATTCCCCCCACCCTGCACACCCTCTCCCACCCACATTCCCCCCTTTAGTTCATGTCCTTGTGTCATAAGTTCTTTAGCTTCTACATTTCCCATACTATTCTTACCCTGCCCCTGTCTATTTTCTACCCACTATCTATGCTACTCATTCTCTGTACCTTCCCCCGCCCTCCTCCCACGCCCCTGTTGCTAACCCTCCATATGATCTCCATTTCTGTGGTTCTGTTCCTGTTCTAGCTGTTTGCTTAGTTTGCTTTTGTTATAGGTGTGGTTCTCAATAGCTGTGAGTTTGCTGTCTTTTCACTGTCATATTTTTGATCTTCTTTTTCTTAGATAAGTCCCTTTAACATTTCATATAATAAGAGCTTGGTGATGATGAACTCCTTGAACTTGACCTTATCTGAGAAGCGCTTTATCTGTCCTTCCATTCTAAATGACAGCTTTGCTGGAAAGAGCAATTTTGGATGTAGGTCCCTGCTTTTCAAGATTTCAAATATTTCTTTCCAGCCCCTTCTTGCCTGTAAGGTCTCTTTTGAGAAATCAGCTGACAGTCTGATGGGAACTCCTTTGTAGTTGACTGTCCCCTTATCCCTTGCTGCTTCTAGAATTCTCTGCTTCATTTGAATCTTGGCTAATGTAATTAGCCAAGTGTGCTTTCATGTGTTCCTCCTTGGGCCCAACTTCTTTGGGACTCTCTGAGCTTCCTGGACGTCCTGGTAGTCTATTTCCTTTGCCAGATTGGGGAAGTTCTCCTTTATTATTTGTTCAAATAAGTTTTCTACTTGTTGCTCTTCTTCCCCTTCTGGGGCCCCTATAATTCGGATGTTGGGACGTTTAACGATGTCCCGGAGGTTCCTAAGCCTCTCCTCATTTTTTTGAATTCTTGTTTCTTCCTCGTTTTCTGTTTGGTTGTTAATTTCTTCCTTCTGGTCCACTCCATTGATCTGAGTCGCAGTTTTCCTTCCATCTCTATCAGTTCCCCATGCATCTTCCTTCATTTCACGTATTGTAGCCTGCATTTTTCATCTAATTTGTGAGCAAAATCAACCAATTCTGTGAGCATTTTGATGACCAGTGCTTTGAACTGTGCATCTGATAGGTTGGCTATCTCTTCACGGCTTAGAGGAATTGGCTCTGGGGTTTTCATTTTTTCTCCAATTTGAGCCATTTTTGGTGGGGTGTTTTGTTTTGTTTTGTTTTGGTTTTAGTCTGGTTGCAGCTATTAGGTATGAGGGGTGAAGCCTTAGGTGTTCCTCAGGGCTGGGCAGCCCAGTCGCTGGGTTGTGACGCTATAGGTGGGGGCGGGGTCTGAGAGGGAAGAATGGCGCCTGTTCCACTCTCTTCTGGACTCCGGTCCCTTCCGCTGCTTCCCCTTCACCTGGATTATCTACGCGCGTGCGCGGTTACGCAGTGAGGGGTGGAGCCTCAGGCGCTCCCCAGTGTGGGGCAGCCCAGTCGCTGGGTTGTGATGCTGTATGTGGGGGCGGGGTCTGAGAGGGAACAATGGCGCCTGCTTCGCTCTCTCCTGGATTCAGTCCCTTCCACCACTTCCCCTCTGCCTGGACCGTCTGTGCGCGTGAATGTGGGACCCCCTGGTCAGCCAGCCACCTTGTGGGTCCTCACTGGGTCTGCACAGTTGCCCCCCTGTGCCCGGGGTCTGCCAGCTGCTGCCTGGGCGCCCGAGGACCGCCAGCCGCCGCCCGTGCACCTGGGAACTGCAAGCCGCTGCTACTTGCGTTCCTGGGTCCGCACCGCCACTTTTTCCTACCACGACTCCGCCCCTCTAACCGGTCTGGATGAATGGTTGTTGGACTTCCGTACAGTTCAATTTTCTATAAGTTCTGGTTGTTTTCTTGTTTCTAAATATTTGTTGTCCTTAATTTTGGTTGTGAGAGGAGGCACAGTGTGTCCGCCTACGCCTCCATCTTGGCCGGAAGTCCCCTCCACTGCTTTCTTTACTTTCAACTTGGGTCTCTCTGATTCTAATTGGGTTTTTATTGTTCCTTGACAACATCAGTCCTTGATTTTGGCTGGCACAAATGGCATTGATTGGGTCTCAGTTTCTCTAACCAGAGTGATTTAAGCTATTTATTCTCTGGTTAGGGAGGAGAGGTTCTCCCTAACCAGAGAATTTGTTCTCTAGTGTCCTAGATTAGGGGAGATAAGGTCTTGCAGTGCACCAGCTGTCTTTAAATAGTTTAAATTATTTGGCTGCATTAAATTATTATCCGTTTCCCCATTCCACTTGCCCAGGAATTTTCCTAGCTTCTTACTATCCTGCCTCAGTATGTTGTAGTCTGTATATCAGTGGACTTATGAATTCTTAAAAAAAGACTATGCTGATTTCCAGTTTAATACAATTATTAGAGAAGTTGACATGGAAACATAAGATAGCCATTGGTGAGTCTGCTTGTCTTACAATTTGATATAGAAAATGTTAGAGTGCAGTTTTATTTTTTTAATAGATTTTCCAGCACTTTTAATACACTATTAGATTGCTTTCCAGCATCCATTGTATATGATGGAAAGTCAGTTGTTAATAAGTATTGTTTTCTTCATTCGGGTGGTGCAAATTGTAGTCCACAGGCCTGATATAGCCTATTGCCTGTTTTTATGTAGTCTGTGCACTGAGTGTATTTTTACATCTTTAAATGGTTGAGAAACAGTCTTATGAAATATTTGGTGACACATGAAAACTATATGAAATTCAAATGTAAGTATCAATACATAAAATTTTGTTGGACCACAATAATACTTACTGAATGTGGGTGCTTTTGTGCTACATTGGCAGAGTTGAGTAGTTGCAACACAGACCATGTACCCTAAAATGTTTGCTATGTAATACTCTATATCCCTTCACAGGCTGTTAGTTCTGCTATACATGGTGATTCATTTTTTTCTTGATACTTTAAAGATTTTCTTTGTTTTTCAACAATTTAACTATGCTGTCATGTGTCTAAGTGTGGATCTCTTTGTGTTAGTTTTACTTGTGGTTTGCTTAGCTTCTGGGATCTGTACATTAACATTTTTATACCACATTTGGAAAGTTTGTGACCATCATTCTTTGAACTGTTTTTGCTACCCCCATATCTGCTTTCCTTTTGGGACTTCCATGCATATGTTGTTACACTTGATAATGTCTCACAGGTCCGTGAGGTGAAGTTCATATGTTCTTTTTTTTTAATGTATTTTATTAATTATGCTATTACACTTGTCCCATTTCTCCCCCATCATTACCCTCCACCCTGCACAACCCCTCCCACCCACATTCCCCGCTTTAGTTCATGTACATGTGTCATAACTTCTTTAGCTTCTACATTTCCCACACTATTCTTGCCCTCCCCCTGTCTATTTTCTACCCACCGTCTATGCTACTACTTATTCTCTGTACCTTTTCCCCCTCTCTCCTCCTCCCACTCCTCTGTTGCTAACCCTCCATGCGATCTCCATTTCTGTGGTTCTGTTCCTGTTCTAGTTGTTTGCTTTTGTTTTAGATGTGGTTGTTAATAGCTGTGAGTTTCCTATCTTTTTACTGTCCTATTTTTTATCTTCTTTTTCTTAGATAAGTCCCTTTAACATTTCATATAATAAGGGCTTGGTGATGATGAACTCCTTGAACTTGACCTTATCTGAGAAGAACTTTATCTTCCCTTCCATTCTAAATGACAGCTTTGCTGGATAGAGCAATTTTGGATGTAGGTCCCTGCCTTTCAAGACTTCAAATACTTCTTTCCAGCCCCTTCTTGCCTGTAAGGTCTCTTTTGAGAAATCAGCTGACAGTCTGATGGGAACTCCTTTGTAGGTGACTGTCCCCTTATCCCTTGCTGCTTCTAGAATTCTCTGCTTCATTTGAATCTTGGCTAATGTAATTACGATGTGCCTTGGCATGTTCCTCCTTGGGTCCAACTTCTTTCGGACTCTTTGAGCTTCCTGGACTTCCTGGAAGTCTATTTCCTTTGCCAGATTGGGGAAGTTCTCCTTTATTATTTGTTCAAATAAGTTTTCCACTTGTTGGTCTTCTTCCCCTTCTGGTACACCTATAATTCGGATGTTGGGATGTTTAAAGATGTCCTGGAGGTTCCTAAGCCTCTCCTCATTTTGTTGAATTCTTGTTTCTTCCTTGTTTTCTGTTTGTTTGTTTATTTCTTTCTTCTGGTCCATTCCATTGATTTGAGTCCCAGTTTTCCTCCCATCTTTATTGCTTCCCCATGCATCTTTCTTCATTTCATGTATTGTAGCCTGCATTTTTTCATCTAATTTGTGAGTAGAATCAACCAATTCTGTGAGCATCCTGATCACTAGGGCTTTGAACTGTGCATCTGATAGGTTGGCTATCTCTTCATGGCTTAGTTCAATTGGTTCTGGGGCTTTGATTTGTTCTTGGTTTGAGGCATTTTTGGTGTTTTGTTTTGTTTTGTTTTTGGTCTGTCGCAGCTGTTAGGTAGTGAGGGGTGGAGCCTTAGGTGTTCCCCAGGGCGGGGCAGCCCAGTTGCTAAGTTGTGATGCTATATGTGGGGGCGGGGTCCAAGAGGGAACAATGGCACCTGCTCCACTCTCTCCTGGATTCCAGTCCCCTCCGCCTCTTCCCCTTCACCTGGATTGTCTGCGCTCGCGAATGTGGGACCACCTGGTCAGCCAGCCGCCTTGTGCGGCCTCACTGAGTCTGCACAGTTGCCACCCCGTACCCGGGGTCCGCCAGCCGCCACCTGTGGGCCTGGGGTCTGCCAGCCACCACCTGCACACCTGGGAACCGCCAGCCACTGCTGCCTGTGTTCCAGGTCCACACCTCTACTTTTTCCTGCCGCAACTCCGCCCCTCTTGCCAGTCTGGATGAATGGTTGTTGGACTTCCGTACAGTTCACTTTTCTATTAGCTCTGGTTGTTTTCTTGTTTCCAAATCTTTGTTGTCCTTAATTTTGGTTTTGAGAGGAGGCACAGTGTGTCCACCTATGCCTCCATCTTGGCTGGAAGTCTGTTCTTTAAAAAAAAAAAAAAATTGCTGTTAGACTTTTGACTGACTTTTGCCATGACAGTATAAAGAGGTCAATTTATTCTGTCCAATAAAGCTGGAAAAACAGTCAAAAACAATCATTTCAGTGCTTTGGAATTCAACCAAATACATACAACATACTGGGAAGCATTTATTCATTAAGCCACTGAACTTCAGGCAAGAATAGTGAGTTCACAGTTATGAGCTATATACTTTTGCTCTAATGAATTGTAACTATGTATAACAGTTTCTGAGTTCTGACTTTTAGCAAATCACTTGGAATCCATTCTATTCTCGATAGATGATGTTTGGGTTTCCAGCCTATTACAAATATTGCTGTTGTGACATTTTTTATACATGTTTTCTGCTGAGCATGTGTGATATGTATACACACACACACACACACACACACACCCCTAGGAGTAAAATTGCAGGGTTTCATTCAACTTCAATATACACTACCAAAAAGTTTTACAGAGTGCTTGAACCAATTTATCCTCCAAATAAACAGGCTTCACATCTTCATAAGCAATTATTATTTCATATTAGCCATTTGATGGGTACAGTATGGTCTTAATTTGCATCTTCCTCATGATCAGTGAAGTTAACCCCTTTTACATATATTTATTGGCCATATGGCTATCTTTGTGAAGTGTCAGTTCAAGTGTTTCATCCATTTTAAATAAATGGGTCTGTTCTTTTCTCATTTGTAGGAATTTTTCATATATTGTGGATATAAGTTCTTTTTTTTGGCATTTATGAATGTGTATTTTGTGCTTTTACACACAAACATCTGTTGCTAATATCTTTTCTCCCTCCTTGGATTACATTTTACTCTCTTTAATAGTGTCTTTTGATAAATAAATTTAAAATTTTTATGTAATTCAGTTTATTAATTTTTTTATTTGGGTCAGTTTTTTCTTAAAATTTGTTTAAGAAACTTTCTTCTTCACCAAAATTTTATTGATTTATTTTTAACACATAGAAAAAATTCATCTAGAAAAAAATTCCATCCTGGAATTTTTTTTTTTCTTTTTAAAATCAGCTATGATCTTTAGTGTCTAGTTCAAGAGTATTAAGCTTATTTTCTATATCTTGGAACATGGAAAGTACAGTCATTTTAAAGTCTGTGTTGAATAATTCCAAAATATTAAATCTTTGATAGTCTGTTTCTGTTTGTATTTTTGCTTGTTACTATTTTTTGTGTATGGTGTCTTACTTCCTTTTGTATCTGATTATCTTTGATTATGTACTGGTTATTATATATATTTGAAAAAATATGTATGTGTGTTTGATTTGCAGCCTAGATGATAGCCTTTCCAGCAGTGATTTTAGATTTTTTCTGTTAGACATGTGGAGGTGCTACCAGTCTAGAATCATTTATAATCCAAATTTAAGACTTAATGTTTCCTGAACTACCTAGATAACATAAAACTGAGCTGCAGGCCCATACCTGGGTTAATAAAACCTTTGTGGTACATGCTTAAAATTGTTGGTGATTGAGGGGGTAGTTAATGATTTGATTTTGTTGTTGTTGCTGCTGCTGCAAATGCTTTTGTAGCAAAAGCAACTGAGTGGAGTACCTTTTTTTTAAAGGATCTTATTTATTTATTTATTTTTTATTGAGAGGGGAAGGGAGGGAGAGAGAGAGGGAGAAAAACCATCATTGTGTGGTTGCCTCTCATGTGCCCCCAACTGGGGACCTGGCTGGCAACACAGGCATGTGCCCTGATAGGGAATCGAAACTGTGCCCTCTTGGTTCTCAGGCCAGCACTCAATCCACTGAGCCACACCAGCCAGGGCTGGAGTACCTTTTTAGGTTCTTGTCTTATATAGATTTCTGCCTCACTATCTTGTTAACCTTTCCATATATTTAGGGTACTTTTCATATTTTATTGAAACTTAAAAATTGTTCATTGTATGGTTCCACTTACCATTAACAGAAGCAGGAATCCGTCCCTTTAATTTGCTTTTGAATTTGTCTTGATATTTGTTTGCCTTTTGTAGGTTCTGCATGAAACATTTCCTCAACACACATTCCTCATGAATGGTCTCATTCAAGGTGTAAAGGTAAGAATTATTTTTGTGTGGTTCATTGTGAAGGAACCCAAGAATTTTAGTTTAACTCTGGAAGTTTAAATGGGGTTTAGGAAAACAGTTAATACTTGCTTGGGGGACCTAAATCTAAATCTAACAAATCTAAAATCTTGGGAGAACTTCAACTTAGCTGAATTATTAACATCTAAATAAAATATAATTCAAGTCCATAAGGCATAAAATGATTTACTTATAAAACAAGTACTTTTTAAAAAATTAACATGTCAATGCAGTTTGTGAAGTGTTTCATTCTTTGAACTTTTTATTTCTCTGCCTATCAATAAAATAACATGGGCAAATGTTGCTGTCTTCTTTTGAGAAAAAGTATCAAGATTTAGTTGGGCATGTAGACTTTTGGCAAGGCTGGTATTCTAACCACAATTTTCTGAGTTCTCAACCTCTTAACTTAATTAGCCTTAATTTATTGTTTAAATTTTAATGTGATATTTATCAGAAAAGCTTATAAATATGTAACTTTTTAATTTAAATGAAATGTTAAAATATAATGTTGTCCAGTTTTACTTTATAGTAAAATATACAGGTATAGCATTTAATTTGCCCTTCCCAGCTTTGGACATATAAATCTGCATAATTATACTTTGTGCTGAACAGAACACTTAAAGTTATGCCATAATAATTGGCTGAATTCAGCCATAGGAGTTTGCTGAATTCACAGCTTTGAGCAGCATTAATCATAATGAATACTATTTATTATTTGCCTATTTTGAAAAATAATTTGAGAATGTTTATGACAACATAAGTAAAACAAGGCAATTTAAATAAAAGTAGAAACAAGAAGTTTTTAATACTTATTGAAAACAAGAGGTATATTATGAAGAATCTGGTATTAGTTATTTAAGCACCAGGGTAGATAAAAACAAAAAACTAAATATATGAGAGAGAGCATTGATCAAAATGATAAGGTAAGTTTGTCCTTACAGTAGATTCTTGGTGGAGTTATTTCATAGATCTTTTGTCCTGTGGACTAGTTAATAAAATGTGTTTTAGTCTCATTCTGCAGAATAAAACCAACCATGTTACACTGTAAAGCTGAATGCCATACTTCCATTTATTCATGATGTTTAAAAAAAGAAAAAAAATGAATAAAACAGAAGGTTTTAGTTTGATTCAAGGTCTTGGACAGACTTATTCAGCTTCAATAACTATTGAACTTCAACTTATTAAATTTATATACTTTAATAATTGTTTATTGTTTTAGAGGTGGGGGTATAATGATAGAACCCTACAGCAAAGCATAGCTCTATTAAGATATCTTAATATGCATGTAAACACAGTGGAATAAATGTGGCTTCAGATTGCATTAGTTTTTGAGTCTCTGCTCTGCACCTATGTTATTCTTGGTCATATAATTTAACCTCCCTAATCTCAGTTTCATTATTCATGAAATGAGAAGGATAAAAGATCTTTCTAATAGGGCAATTATGATGACTAAATGAGTTTGTGTATATAAAGTTATTAGCAAAGCATCTTCATGTGCTAAATACTCAATAAATGTTGCAAAGAAAAAAATTAAAAACCAAAAGCTATTAGAAAGAAATCTGGTGACTATCAATTATTTCAGGAAACAACTGGGTTTTTTTTTTTTTTAGAACGAGAATTTAGAAAGAAAAAGATTGAGCTATTTACATAAATATTTTATCTTTGGTAAGTCAAAACCATTATGATCAAAATGAAAATGACAAAAATTTTTAATATGTATACTATAGAAGGAGGAATACATAATCGAGTTCTTAGAGTAAACCCATAGGAAAATGACTGTATCCCAGAAAGACAAAGAGGAATGTAAGCTGGTGAGTCTATAGAGGATAACAGCATAAAAAAAAGTTTATCACAAGTAAGCAGTGAATCTCAAAATAAGTAAGGTAATCTTTTCACAGACATTGGTTAAAGAGTTTAAACTGAAGAACTAGTTCATTGTATGCAAGCTGGGCCCCCATGTGTTGTCAATGAGAAGATAAAGTGCTATAGCATTTCCAAAAGGCAGTATTTCAATATCCTTAAAAATATTCACATATTTTAACAAAGTAATTTTATTTCTAGAGAACTGTTCTAATCAGATAGAGTTATTCAGGTATTCCAGTCAAGAGCTATTATAATAGTATACTTGGACATAATTAAATACCTTAAAATTAAAAGAATAAATATGTGGTGGTATAGCCGTATGATGTAATTAATACAGACATAACAAACACATTTTTTGAAGAACATCATACAACAAAAGGATATAAAACTATACAGTATGGCTTCAGTTTTGTTCAGTCCCAAAATACATGTATATAAGTGAGGGTGGGGGGGTTGAGGGGAGGATTAAAAAGGAAGCACCTGAAGTTTGAAAGTGTATGAATTTATGGATGACTTTTATTTTCTGATTTTATATCTGTTGTTAATCTTTGTAATTTTTTTACAGTTAACTTTTACTTCGTAATTCACTATTATACTGCGTGAAAGAGAAGGTTTAGATTTTGAGTGAGCACCAGGAAAGGACACAAGAGTAAAAACAGTGCTCCAGTTTTAGTTTTGGGTGTTTTGCTTTGTTCTGTTTTTTTGGTAGTAGCTTCATTGAGATATAATTCACATACCATGCAAGTCACCCATTTATGCAGTCATCAGCACACAATCAACTTTAGAACGTTTATTACCCCTCAAAGTAATCCTGTACCCATCAGCAGTCACTCCTCATTTCTCCCTTCCCTCTTTATCCTGAGGCAAGCACAGATCTACTTTCTTCTCTATAAATTTGCTTGTTCTGGACAGTCCCAATATAAATGGAATCATATTGGGTAATGATCTTTTGTGACTGACTTCTCTCACTTAACATAAAATTTTCAAGGTTTACCTGTGTTGTAGCACGTAATTAGTTCTTCATTCTTTTTATAGCTACTATTCTATTGTATGGATATACCACAGCTTATCCATTCATCAGTTGATGGACATTTGGGTTTTTTACACTTTTTGGCTGCTATGAACATCTGTGTACAGGGTTTCATGTGGACATGTTTCTATTTCATCCTTGGTGTACACCTAGAACTACAATTGCTGGGTCATGTGGTAACTTGATTCTTTTTAATGCTTTCAAATTAGCATATTTCTTAACCCTGTTTCTGACTAGCAGTATATGTGCCTAGCAATATCTCCTAGACTACTACTGAAAGATAGGTGGCTTAAGTCTTGAACAATAATTTCTTTTATCTTGGTATTCATGTGCATGTGCACGCGCTTGCTCTCCCTCTCTCAATAATATTGTCACATTTAACATTTCAATTCTCAATAAATCCATCAGCAAATTCTGGGGTGCTACCTTCCAAATTGGTCTATAATCAAAACAGTACCTGGTTCCTTCTCAGAAAGGAATCTGCAACCAATCCCACCTTTTCCCCTGGCAGCCTCCCTGTTTTCTTCTCGACACCCTTGCCAATGTTGCTGCAGCCACAACCTCCTCAGTCTGAGGGCTTTGTAGCTACTGTTTTGCTGCTTGGATTGATTTCTCTACCATACTGGCAAGACTCATTAACTCTCAGCTCCTCACCCAGATATCAATTTCCATGAAGCTTTCACTGACTAGCTACCATCTTAAATAACGTGTCCTCTTCCCATTAGTCTTAGTCCCCCTTCTCTGCTTTTATTTTCTCTCATGTTTTGTTATTCTTTTTAAAAAAAATTGAATTTATTGGGGTGACATTAGTTAATAAAACCGTATAGGTTTCAAGTGTACAACTCAATAAAACATCATCTGCGTGCTGCGTTGTGCACTCATAGCCCAAAGTAAAGACTCATTCTGCATCCATTTATCTCCCTTTTGCCCACTTTCACCTATCCCCCCTTTTGCCTCAGGCTGTCACTATACTGTTGTCTATGTTTATGTGTTTTGCTTACTCCATCCAAACAGCCTCCATTCCTCTCCATCTGACATCTGTCAGTCTGTTTAATGTATCTATACTTCTGTTTCTATTTTGTTAAATTATTTTATTACATTTCACATATAAGTGAAATCATATGGTATTTAACTTTCTCTGACTAGCCTATTTCACTTACCATAATAATCTCAGGTCCACCCATCCTGTTGAAAAAGGTAAGTGTTCCTTCTTTTTTATGGCCAAGTAGTATTCCATGGTGCAAAAGTTCCATGGCTTTTTTTATCCACTGGTCTACTGATGGGCACTAAGATTGTTTTTGGGTCTTGGCTATTGTAAATAAGGCTACAATGAACACAGTGGTACATATGTTCTTTCAAATTAGTGTTTTAGGTTTCTTCACATAAATTCCCAGAAGTAGGATTGCTGTATCAAAAGACAGCTCCATTTTTTATTTTTAGGAAATTCCATACTTTTTCCACAGTGGCTACTATACCAGTCTGCACTCCCACCCACAGTGCACTAGGGTTCCCTTTTTCTCCACAACTTCCCCAGTATTTACTGTTCGTTGATTTATTGATGGTAGCCTTTCCAACAAGTATGAGGAAATATCTCATTGTGGTATTAATTTGTATCTCTGATTCATGACGTTAAGCATCTTCTCATGTCTATTGGCCATTTGAATGTCTATTGGTCTATTCAGCTCCTTTGACTGTTTTTAAATTGGGTTTGTCATGCTGTTGAGTTTGGTGAGTTCATTATATATTTTGGAAATTAACCCCGTATCAGAACTATCATGGGCGAATATATTCTCTCATTCGGTGGGTTGCCTTTTTATTTTGTTGGCAGTTTATTTTGCTATGCTTTTTAGTTTGATATAGTCTCATTTGTTTATTTTTTCCTTTGTTTCCCTTGCCTGACGAGATGTAGAAGCAAAAATATCACTAGAGGTATCTGAGATTTTACTGCATAGACTTCTAGGATTTTTATGGTTTCACAACTTATGTTTAAATCTTTTATCTATTTGAGTTTATTCTTGTGTATGGCATAAATTGGTTTCATTTTTTGGCATGTACCTGTTCAATATTTCCATGACCATTTATTGAAAAGACTGTCTTTACTCCAGTGTATATTCTTGATTCCTTTGTCCCATATTAATTGACCATAAATGTGTGAGTTTATTTCTGAGCTCTCTGTTCTGTTCCATTGATCTATATACCTGTTCTTATGCCAGTACCAGACCTTATAGAGTGATATCTGGTGGTGTGATATCAGGTATTATGGTACCTCCCACTTTATTCTTTCTCAAAATTGCTGAGGCTATTTGTTTTTTTTCCAAGATTTTATTTTTTTATGTTTAGAGAGAGGGAAAGGGAGGGAGATAGGGAGAGAAACATCAATGTGTGGTTGCCTCTCGCATGCCCCCAACTGGGGACCTGGCCTGCAATCCAGGCATGTGCCCTGACTGGGAATTGAACCTGCAACTCTTTGGTTCACAGGCCACTGATGGCTTAGTGTATGGTGGCTTAACCCACTGAGCCATACCAGCCAGGGCATGGGTTTTTTTTTTAATTAAATATTTTACTGTCATTCTATTACAATTGTCCCAATTGTTCCCCCTTTGCTCTCCTCCACAAACCCACTATTCAGGGTTGGTTTGTTTTTTTTTTCTTTTTTCTTTTTCTTTTTCGTTCCATATAGATTTTTGGAATATTTGTTTTAGATCTGAGGAATATGCTGTTAGTATTTTAATAGGAATTGTGTTGAATCTATAGATTGCTTTGGGTAATGTGGACATTTAAATGGTGTTAATTATTCCTATCCATGAACATGGTATATCCTTCCACTTACTTGTATCTCCTTCAATCTCTTTATTTAGTATCCAATAATTCTGAGTATAGGTCTTTTACCTCTTTTGTTAAATATATTTGTAGGTACCTTTTTTGGGTTTTCTGCAATGAGAATGTTTTCTTAATTTCTCTTTCTTATAGTTCATTATTGGTGTATAAAATGCCATCATATTTTAATATTAATTTTGTATCCTGCCACTTTACTGAATTTACCTATTCTAGTAGTTTTTGATGGAATCTCTAGGGCAAGGGTGAGAAACATATTTTCACCGGGGGCCACATCAGCCTTGCAGTTGCCTTCAAAGGGCTGAATGTAATTTTAGTACAGTATAAATGTAACTACTCCTTAACAAGGGGCAAGGAGCTCAGTGCTGCCACCGGGTAGAAACAAGATGATGGGCTGGATAAAACCATGGAGGGCCGGATTCAACCCACAGTTCTTGTGTTTGCCACCTGCACTCTAGAGTTTTCTATGTACACTAACATGTCATCTGCGAATAATAAGTTTTTTTTTTTTCTCTTTTCCAATTTGGATGTCTTTTATTTCTTTTTCTTGTCTGATTGCTGTGGCTATGACTTCCAATACTATGTTGAATAAATGTGATGAAAGCAGACATTGCTGTCTTAATCTTAGGGGAAATGCTTTTTAGTTTTTGTCCATTGAGTGTGATATTAGCTATGGACTTGTCATATACAGCCTTTATTATGTTAAAGTATGATCCCTCTATTCCCACCGTGCTGATAGTTTTTATCATAAATGGATGCTGGATATAATCAAATGCTCTTTCAGTTACTGTGATCTTGTGATTTCGACCCTTCATTTTGTTTATATGATGTATCACATTTATTGATTTGCAAATACTGTATTAACCTTACATCCCCAGAATAAACATCATTTGATGCTGTATGATCTTTTTAATGTATTGCCGTAACCAAAAGCAGGTCTGGTTGCCTGCCACAACAAAAGCAAATACTAAAGAGGTGGGTGCTGATGTAGAGGAAAGTGGTTTATTTTCAGATGGCAACAACCTGAAAGATGGGGGACTCACATCTCAAAGCCTATCTCCTGGGAAGATGGGGGACCCATGTCTCAGAGCGTATCTCCCCTTGGGAAGATGGGAGACTCATGTCAAATACCATCTCCACCTGTCAGTGGAGGCAGAGGTTTTTATACGGAGGAAGAGAGGAGCAGAACAAAGAGGTTAAGGGACAGGGTTGAAAGGTTCTGTATGTACAGATTAGCACAGTCCATTCCAATATGGCAACTCCAGTGTGCATCATTCTGATTTGTTGTTATGGATTCACATCATCCTGGCTCCACAGTTGAAGAATGTCAGCAAATCTCTTGGAACTGAGGTGCTTGAAGGTCAGAATCTATATCTTTTGAAACTAGTTCCTATGATTCTTATACAAACATGCTGTTCATTTACAAGTCACATATTAGAGTCAGCAATTTAAGAAAAAGGTCAAAAGAATGGTGGGGTAGGCTATAATTTCCCACGGTTACAATTTTCCACTGTTACATTGCTGGATCCAGTTTGCTAATACTTTGCTGAGGATTTTAGTATCTTTGTTCACCAGGGATATTGGCCTGTAATTTTCCTCTTTGTAGTGTCTTCATCAGGTTTTAGAATTAGGATAATGCTGGCCTTATAAAATGAACTTGGAAGTCTTCCCTCTTGGAATTTTTGAAATAGTTTGAGGAGGATCAATGTTAGTTTTTCTTTGAAGGTTTGGTAGAATTTGTCTGTGAAGCTGTACAGTCCAGGACATTTGTTTGCTGGGAGTTTTATGATTACTGCTTCAACTTCATTAGTTGTAATTGTTCTATTCAGATTTTCTAATTTTTTCTGACTTGGCACATGGTGTGTTTATAGAAATTTATTAATTTCACCCAGGTTTCCAATTGTTGGTATATAGTTGTTTGTAACGTTTTCTTACAGTCTTTGTATTTCTGTGTTACTTCTCTTTCAAATCTTCTTTTATTTATTTGGGCTCTCTTTCCCCTGCACCTGCCCGCCCTTCACGAGTCTCATTAAAGATTTGTCAATCTTTTCAATGAACCAGTTGTTGGTTTCATTGATCTTTGGGGTTGTTTTTTACAGTCACTGTATCATTTTCTTCTGCTCATATCATTATTATTTGTTTGCTTTTACTGACTCAGGGCTTTGTTGGCTATTTTTTTCTTGTTCTTTGAGGTGTAGTATTAGATTGTTTGAGATTTTTCTTCTTTCATTAGGCCTGGAGTGCTATGAACTTCTTCCTGAGTACTGCTTTCCCTGTGTCCCATAGATTTTGGGTCGTTGTGCATTCATTTTCCTCTACCATCAGTTAGCTTTTGATCTCTGCCGTGATCTCATTGTTAACCCATTCATGGTTTAATAACATGTTATTTTGTGTCTGTGTGGTTGAGTTTTTCAGATTCTTGTCTTGTGATTGATTTCTCGTTTCAGAGTATTATGGTCAGAGAATATAATTGATATGATTTCTATCTTAAACTTATTGAGATTTTTTTATGTGTCCTAACATGTAGTCTGTCCCAGAGAATGTTCCACGTGCTCATGAAAAGAATGTATATTCTGCAGCTTTGCGGTGAAATATTCTGAAGATACAAATTTCAATTATCTGATCTAGTGTGTCATTCACCACTGCTGTTTCCTTGTTAATTTTGTCTGGAAGATCTGCCCATTGATGTCCATGGGGCAGTTAAATCTTCTACTATGACTGTATTAATGTCGACCCCTCTCTTTATGCCCATTAGGATTTTCTCTGTATATTTAGGTGTTTGTATGTTGGGTGCATAATGTCTACAAGACTTATACCCTCTTGTTGGATTGCTCCTTTTATCATTTTGTAGTGTCCTTTTTTGTCACATACTATAGCCTTGTTTTAAAATCTATTTTTGTCATATAAGTATTGCTACCCTGACATTTTTTAAAAATATATTTGAGTGATTATGCTGTTACAGTTGTCCCCAGTTTTTCCCTCTTTGCCCCCTCCATCCAGTACCCCCATTCCCTCTGGCATTCCCCCCTCTTAGTTCATGTCCATGGGTCATGCATGTAAGTCCTTTGCCTACTCCATTTCCTACACTGCTCTTAACATCCCCCTGTCTATTCTGTACTTACCAATTTGTACTCTTTAATCCCTGCACCTTTACCCCCATTCTCCCCTTTACCCCTCCTAACTAATAACCCTCCAAATGATCTCTATATCTATGATTCTGTTTCTGTTTTGCTTGTTTGCTTAGTTTGGGTTTTTTTTTTTTAGATTCATTTGTTGATAGTTGTGAATTTATTGCAATTTTAGTTTTGATCTTTTCCTTTTGATCTTTTTTTATGCTGTTGAAGTAGCCAGTGAGTTTCTTGATCATCCTAATAACCAACGTTTTAAACTCTGCACCAGCTAAATTGCTTATCTCCATTTTCATTTAGTTCTTTTTCTGGAGTTTTGTTCTGTTCTTTCATTTCTCCCAGATTTCTTTGTCTCCTGATTTTGATAGTCTCCCTGTGTTTATTTCTGCATATTAAGTAGAGCTACTTTGACTCCCTGTCTTAGTAGCTTGGCCTATTATATAAAAGTACACCAGTAAGTTGGATGGGGTGGAGCCCTGGGTAATCACCAGGGCATGGCAACCTGTGTAAAACAAGTTGATGGACCGCTGTGTAGCTCTGTTGGAGGGCTCTGAAAGGGGACAGTGCTGCTGCCTGGCCTCTGGTGTTTTTTCCAAGAAGAACCTGTCCCCCGGCACTCACCCTGATGCTTTGATACTTTAATTTCTCCCCTTATGCCACTGTTGCCCTTCCAGCTGCTTCCCTAGTACTGGAGCCCAGAGGGTGTGAGTCTGCTTATGTCCTAAGTTTATTACAGGCTCTTTAAAAAGAGATTCCTGAGAATTCCACAGTTTCTTCTGTTACACCACCCAATTGGATTTTACAGCCAGAAGTTATGGGGACTTATCTTCCTGGCACTGGAGCCCTGGGCTGGGTGGTCTGGCGTGGGACTGGGACCATCGCTCCCAAGGTATTGCCCCTGATTTTTGTCCACCACACGTGGGTAGGGGGCTGCCCATTCCTCATCTCTGAACCTCTCCATGCTTCTCCACATCTCTGCCCCTCCTACCCATCTGGATGAATGTTACTTCTTTAATCCTTAGTTGTTGGACTTCCAAACAGCTCAATTTTCTGAGGTTCTGGATGATCATTGTTTTGTAGTCTAGTTGAAATTTGTGGATGTACAAGGAGATGAACCATGATAACCTGTGCCTACATCTTGACCAGAAGTCCCCAGCTTTCTTTGCTTGTTTCTGTTTGCATGGAATATTTTTTAATCGTTTCACTTTCAGTGTGCGCATCTTTTGTTCTGAGGTGCGTCTCTGGTAGACAGCATATATTTGGATCATATTTTAATCTACTCAACTACCTTTTGTCTTTTTTTTCACAGTAGAACATAATGTTTTATTGTATCATACAATTGAATATTTACAAGAGTAAGATAATGAAATGGAATCATTTAGAATGACAGAATAAGGAGCTTAGTGGACCCTCTCCCTATAAAACAATTCAGTGAAAATTGTAAAACAAAAATTTTAAGTCTCTGAAAATAGTCTTAATACATACAGCAAATGAGAAAACATTCATTCAAGACAGATGACTAAATTTATGCAAGAATCCAGCAACATATAAAAAGGATCCTATACCATTACCAAATGAATTTCATCCCAAGAATATAAAGTTGGTTTAATGTACAAGAGTCAATTAATATAATATATACCACATTAATAAAGGGAAGAAACCATAGATGCATTTGAGAAATCCAAACAAGGAATATAAAGGAACTTGCTTAACCTAATAAGGATCCTAAGGATAATATATGAAAACCTCACAACTACTTTATTTCAAGGTGAAAAACGGATTGCTTTCCCTGAAGATATGGTACAAGACAAGAGTCCATCCGCATCACTTTATAAAAAATTCTCACCTGAGGATATATTTATTGATTTTATTTTATTTTATTTATTTATTCTTAATTGTTGTTCAAGTACACTTATCTCCATTTTTCTGCTACCACTCCCCCACCACCACAGCCATCCCTACCTCCCATGATTGATCCTACCCACCTTTGGCTTTGTCCATCTATCTTTTATACATATTCCTTCACAACCCTTCCCCTTCTCCCCCCATTATCCCCTCCCATCTCCCCTCTGGTTGCTGACAGTTTGTTCTTAATTTCAATGTCTCTAGTTATATTTTGCTTGCTTGTTTTGTTGATTAGGTTCCACTTATAGGTGAGATCATATGGTATTTGTCTTTCACCGCCTGGCTTATTTCACTTAGCATATCTTTCTCCAGACCCATCCATGCTGTTGTGAAGGGTAGGACCTCATTCTATGTTTCCGCTGTGTAGAATCCCATTGTGTAAATGTACCGTAGATATTTGATCCACTCATTTGCTAATGGGCACTTAGGTTGCGTCCAGCACTTGGCTATTGTAAATCGTGCTGCTATGAACATTGGGGTGCATAGGTTCTTTTAAATTGGTGTTTCAGGAATCTTAAGGTATAATCCCAGCAGTGGAATTTCCAGGTCAAAAGCCGGTTCCATTTTTAGTTTTCTGAGGAAATTCCATACTGTTTTTTACAGTGGCTGCACCAGTCTGCATTCCCACCAACAGTGCAGTAGGGTTTCCTTTTCTCTGCAACCTCACCAGCACTTGTTTGTTGATTCATTTATGATGGCCAGTCTCACTGGTGTGAAGTTTTATCTCATTGTGGTTTTAATTTTCATCTCTCTGATGGCTAGTGATCCTGAGCATCCTTTCATGCATCTCTGGTATTTGTCTTTACTTTAAAGTTCTTATTGGTAGGTACTTACGTATTCCCATTTTATTCTTTATATCTGTGCCCCCTGCCCTCTCCCCCTCTCTCTCTTTTTCTCTCTCTCTCTGTTTCTTTCCTTTTCAAAGCAGTCCCTTTAATGTTTCTCTTAATACTGGTTTGGTGGTAATGAACTCTTTCAGCTATTTTTTTTTCTTTTTGGTTGGAAGCTCTTTATTTCACCTTCTCTTTTAAATAATTGTCTTGTTGGATAGAATAGCCTTTGTTGTAGGTCCTTGCTTTTCATCACTTTGAATTTCATGCTTATCCCTTGTGGCCTGAAATGTTTATGTTTAGAAATCAGCTTATAACCAACCTGTAGTAGTTCCCTTGTAGGTAAGTGTTTTTTTTTCTTGGTGCTTTTAAGATTCTCTCTTTCTCTTTAACCTTTACCATTTTAATTATGCTGTGTCCTGCTGTGGGCCCTTTGTGTTCATCTTTATAGGGACTCTCTGAGCTTCCTGAGCTTGTATGACATCTTTCTTTGTGTTGTGGAAGTATTCAGCTATTATTTCTTTGATCCAGTTCTGTCTCTCTTCCTCAGTCGCTTTTCCTTCTGGTACCCGCTATGCTGCAGATGCTGTTATGCTTTATGTTGTCCCTTAGGTGCTTTGAACTTTCCTCATTATTTTTTTGTTCCTCTGTTTGGGAGCTTCCTCTGTTTGACAAGCTTTTGTCATCTTGTCCCCCCTTTTTTTTTAATATATTTTATTGATTATGCTATTACAGTTGTCCCATTTCTCCCCCATCATTCCCCTCCACCCTACACACCCTCTCCCACCCACATTCCCCCCCTTTAGTTCATGTCCATGTGTCATAAGTTCTTTAGCTTCTACATTTCCCATACTATTCTTGCCCTCCCCCTGTCTATTTTCTACCCACTATCTATGCTACTCATTCTCTGTACCTTTTCCCCCTCTCTCCTCGTCCCACGCCCCTGTTGTTAACCCTCCATATGATCTCCATTTTTGTGGTTCTGTTCCTGTTCTAGCTGTTTGCTTAGTTTGCTTTTGTTTTAGGTGTGGTTCTTAATAGCTGTGAGTTTGCTGTCTTTTCACTGTCATATTTTTATCTTCTTTTTCTTAGATAAGTCCCTTTAACATTTCATATAATAAGGGCTTGGTGATGATGAACTCCTTGAACTTGACCTTATCTGAGAAGCGCTTTATCTGTCCTTCCATTCTAAATGACAGCTTTGCTGGATAGAGCAATTTTGGATGTAGGTCCCTGCTTTTCAAGATTTCAAATATTTCTTTCCAGCCCCTTCTTGCCTGTAAGGTCTCTTTTGAGAAATCAGCTGACAGTCTGATGGGAACTCCTTTGGAGGTGACTGTCCCCTTATTCCTTGCTGCTTCTAGAATTCTCTGCTTTGTTTTAATCTTGGCTAATGTAATTATGATGTGCCTTGGTGTGTTCCTCCTTGGGTCCAACTTCTTTGGGACTCTCTGAGCTTCCCAGATGTTCTGGTAGTATATTTCCTTTGCCAGATTGGGGAAGTTCTCCTTTATTATTTGTTCAAATAAGTTTTCCACTTCTTGCTCTTCTTCTTCCCCTTCTGGGACCCCTATAATTCGGATGTTGGGACGTTTAACGATGTCCCGGAGGTTCCTAAGCCTCTCCTCATTTTTTGGAATTCTTGTTCCTTCCTCATTTTTTGTTTGGTTGTTAGTTTCTTCCTTCTGGTCCACTCCATTGATCTGAGTCCCAGTTTTCCTTCCATCTCTATCAGTTCCCCATGCATCTTCCTTCATTTCACGTATTGTAGCCTGCATTTTTCATCTAATTTGTGAGCAAAATCAACCAATTCTGTGAGCATTTTGATGACCAGTGCTTTGAACTGTGCATCTGATAGGTTGGCTATCTCTTCACTGCTTAGAGGAATTCGCTCTGGGGCTTTTATTTGTTCTCCGGTTTGAGCCATTTTTGGTGGGGTTTTTTTGTTTTGTGTTGGTTTTAGTCTGTTCGCGGCTATTACGTATGAGGGGTGGAGCCTTAGGTGTTCCTCAGGGCGGGGCAGCCCAGTCAGTGGTTTGTGACGCTCTATGTGGGGGCGGGGTCCGAGAGGGAACAGTGGCGCCTGTTCCGCTCTCTCCTGGACTCCAGTCCTTTCCGCCGCTTCTCCTTCGCCTGGATTATTTGCACACGCACGCAGGCTGTTACGTAGTGAGGAATGGAGCCTCAGGCGCTCCCCAGTGCGGGGCAGCCCAGTCGCTGGGTTGTGACGCTGTATGGGGGGGCGGGGCCTGAGAGGGAACAATGGCGCCTGCTCCGCTCTCTCCTGGATTCAGTCCCTTCTGCCACTTCCCCTCTGCCTGGGCTGTCTGCACACGCGAATGTGGGACCACCTGGTCAGCCAGCCGCCTTGTGTGGCCTCACTGGTTCTGCACAGTTGCCCCCCTGTGCCTGGGGTCCGCCAGCTGCTGCCTGTGGGCCCGGGGACCGCCAGCCGCCGCCTGTGCACCTGGGAACTGCTAGCCGCTGCTGCTGGCGTTCCTGGGTTTGCACCTCCACTTTTTCCTGCTGCGACTCCACCCCTCTTACCGGTCTGGATGAATGGTTGTTGGACTTCCGTACAGTTCAATTTTCTATAAGTTCTGGTTGTTTTCTTGCTTCTAAATATTTGTTGTCCTTAATTTTGGTTGTTAGAGGAGGCACAGTGTGTCCACCTATGCCTCCATCTTGGCCGGAAGTCTTGTCTCTTTTTTTTAAGTGTTTTTTTTTTTTTTTATGCTATTACTGTTGTCTCATTTTTTAATCCCTTTTATCCCCTTCCACCCTGTGCTCCCCCTCCTACCATCATTGCTCCCCCTTAGTTCATGTCCATGGGTTGTACATAGAAGTTGTTTGGCTTCTACATTTCCTATACTATTCTTAACCTCCCCCTGTCACTTTTGTACTATAGGGTAAGTGGAGGCATTCTGGCTTCCTCACCCAGGTGTCTGGGTAGCTAAGGGAAGCAGTGTTCCCATAGCCTTGGAGGGACCTGATAACTAGTGTTCTGATAGCCTTGCGACTGTGTTTGATAAACTGTTCCTGTAACATGAAGTGGGCTCGCATGCACACAATTATGTTATGTCAGGTAATGTTCTGGCAGTTTTCCGGCTTTGTTCCCCTCTAGTACTTAAACAGGTAGGGGCTCCCTGCTGGGGGCAATCATGATGAGAGATATGAAAGGGACAGGTGCCATGATGGGTGACATGATAGGGAGCAGGGGCCAAGACAGCAGACATGAGGATAGACAAAGAGCTTGCAGCATTCATGGCTCGCCCACCCATGAATAAAGGCATACCAGACATTCCAACAGCTCCATGAATATTTTTCTGTGTGCACAAATAGCATAAACCTGCCAAGCCTTGAAGGATGGCAACACATGTACCTACCAATTAGCCTTCCTTTTCCCTGTACCTTTTCCCAAATTCTCTACCTCTGTCTCTCTGCTGATAACCCTCCATGTGATCTCCATTTCTGTGATTCTGTTCCTGTTCTAGTTGTTTGCTTAGTTTGCTTTTTGTTTTTTTTAAAGTTCAGTCGTTGATAGCTGTGAGTTTGTTGTTATTTTACTGTTCATAGTTTTGGTCTTCTTTTTGTTAGATAATTACCTTTAACATTTTATATAATAATGGCTTGGTGGTGATAAACTCCTTTAACGTGACCTTATCTGGGAAGCACTTATCTGCCCTTCAATTCTAAATGATAGCTTTGCTGTATAGAGTAATCTTGGATGTAGGTCCTTGCCTTTCATGACTTTGAATAATTCTTTCCAGCCCCTTCTTGCCTGAAAGGTTTCTTTTGAGAAATCAGCTGATAGTCTAACGGGAACTCCTTTGTAGGTAACTCTCTTTTTCTCTTGCTGCTTTTAAGATTCTCTCCTTAGCTTTATTTAATTATTTTTTTATTTGATTGATTATGCTATTACAGTTGTCCCATTTTCATGCATTTTATTCTCCTCCACCCTGCACCACCCACCTTCCCCACCCTTAGCTCATGTCCATTGGTCATACATATAAGTTCTTTCGCTTCGGGATTTCCTATACTATTCTTAATCTCCTCCCATGTATTTTGTACCTGCTATTTATGATTCTTATTCCCTGTACCTTTTTCTCCATTTTCCTCCCTTCCCTCCTCACTGATACCCCCCTGTATGATCTCCATTTTTGATATTCTGTTTCTATTCTAGATCTTTGCTTAGTTTGTTTTTTGTTTTTTTAGGATTGGTTATTGATAGTTGTAAGTTTGTTATCATTTTACTGTTAAAAGTTTTCATCTTCTTCTTTTCCTCAGATAAGTTCCCTGTAACATTTCATGTAATAAGGACTTGGTGATGGTGAACTCCTTTCACTTGAACTTATCTGGGAAGCACTTTATCTGCCCTTCCATTCTAAATGAGAGCTTTGCTGGATAGAGCCATCATAGATGTAGGTCCTGGCCTTTCATGACTTCTTTCCAGCCTCTTTTTGCCTGAAAGGTTTCTTTTGAGAAATCAGCTCATAGTCTAATGGGAACTCCTTTGTAGGTCACTGTCTCATTTTCTCTTGCTGCTTTTCAGATTCTCTCCTTATCTTTAATCTTGGGTAATGTAATTATGATGTACCTTGGTTTGTGCTTCCTTGGGTCCAACTTCTTTGGGATTCTCCAGGGTTCCTGGACTTCCTGGAACTCTATTTCCTTCACCAGATTAAGGAAAGTTCTCCTTCATTATGTTTTCAAATAAGTTTTCCCTTTCTTGCTGTTCCTCTTCTCCTTCTGCCACCCCTATGGTTCAGATGTTGGAACGTTTAAATTTGTCCCAGAGGTTCCTAAGCCTGTCCTCATTGTTTTGAATTCTTGTTTCTTCATTCTGTTCTGCTTGAATGTTTCTTTCTTTCTTCTGATCCAAACCATTGATTTGAGTCCCAGTTTCCTTCCCATCACTGTTGGTTCCCTATACCTTTTCCTTGATTCATTTTTCCTAGCCTTCACTGTTTCCTCTATTTTGTGGCCATACTCAACCATTTCTGTGAGCATCCTAATTACAAATGTTTTGAACTGTGCATCTGTTAGCTTGACTATCTCTTCATTGCTTAGTTGTATTCTTTCTGGCACTTTGATCTGTTCTTTCATTTGGGACATATTTTTTTTTTTGTCTTGGTGTTCCTGTTACATTGTAAGGGGCGGAGCCTTAGGTGTTCACCAGGGCAGGGCAACCCACATATCTGTGTTGTGGTGCTGTATGTTCCAGAGGGGTCCAAGAGGGAACAATGCTGCTTGCTGTGCTCTCTGCCGGCTTTCAGTCACTCCCTCCACTACCCACAAGCAAACTAGGCCCTTCTGGTGCTGATTCCCAGATGGGTGGTTTTGTGTACATTCTAGGATCCTGTAGGTCTCTCCAACCAACTCTCCTGTGAGGCTGGGAGTTTCTCTTGCCCTCCCCCCCAACTCCCACAGGTTTTCTCAGTCAAAGATTTTGGGACTTTATTCCAACCCCACACTGGAACCCTAGGTTGCATGGTCTCTCTTGCTCCCCAGTTGTTCCTCCTGGTCCAACCACATGCAAATGTGGGACACCTTGCTCTGCCAGCTGCCTCCTTGCCCTGAGTCCTCTCCACCCCTCCTTCTGGTCTGGATGAATGTTTATTATTTAACTCCTGGGTTGTCGGACTTCCATACAGTTCGATTTTCTGTCAGTTCTGGTTGCTTTTTGTTTTTAAACATGTTATTGTCCTTTTTGGTTGTGGAAGGAGGCACAGTGTGTCTAGCTATGCCTCCAACTTGGACAGAAGTTCAAGGTCTTTTATTTTTCCAATGAGGATATGTGTTCTTTATTTCTAAAGAACGTACTTTATTTTATGATTACCCCCTCATATTTTAATGATTACTAATTTAGTACTTGTTCATCGTAACAATTATAAAGGAAAGAATACTCAGACTTGATTCTGCTTCTCAGATTCCCAAAGTCTTACCTTTCAACCTCTTTTCTACAGCATTTTTTTATTTTTATGGAATTGAATATGCAGCAGACATTGGTATATGAATAGCAATAAGAAGTGGTATCAGTCACAGTTCTCTAGAGAAATGAAATAATAAGAATGAATATATATATGTATATAAATATAAATATAAAGGATTTATTTTAAGGAATTGGCTTACAGAACTATAGGGCCAGCAAGTCTGAAATATGAGGTCTGTCTGGAAAAAGTTATGCCATTGTTAATATAATGAAAATGGTTTGTGCAACATTGATGTAACCTGGCAGCTGAGGAGAGTGGACTGGAATGCGCATGTGTGAACAATGACAACTTCACCATACTAGTCGGTGGGGGCAGTAGACACTGTTGAATAGGCATGTGTACTGTGAGACCTTTACATTCAAAATGACTGAGCAAGTAGAGCAACAAATCTGCATCCAATTTTGTGTTAAACTTGAACATTCCTGCATGGAAGTTATTCAGGTGATTCAGAAGGCTGCCACTATGAGCAACTGGTGATTGGCAGCTTCATCACAGCAGAGTTCTTGGCAAAACATCAAATCACCCAGGTGACTCAACCCCCTTACAGCCCAGATTTGGTACCCTGTGGCTTCAAGCTTTTCCCAAAACTAAAATCAGCTTTAAAAGTGAGATTTCAGACCATCATGAGATTCAGGAAAATACAACGTGGCAGCTGATGGTGATTGGGAGAACTCTGTGAGGTCCCGAGGTGCCTACTTTGAAGGGGACTGAGGCATTATTGTCCTATGTACAGTGTTTCTTGTATCTTTAGTAAACATCTCTATTTTTCATATTACATGACTGGATACCTTCTGGACAGACCTTGCATGTGGGCCAGGTCTGTAGATTGACAGGAAACCGTGCTATAGTCCTGAAGCAGAATTCTTTTCTCTCCTGGAAACCTCCGATTTTTCTTGTAAGGCCCATCAACTGATTGGATGAGGCTTTCCATAATATTGAGGGTGATCACCTTTAAAGCCAATTGTTGCAGATGTTAACCATGTCCACAGAAAACTTTCACAGCAATACCTACACTAGTGTTTGATTAAGTAACTGGTACTGTAGCCTGGCCAAGCTGACACATAAATCTAACCATCATAGAAGTTTGGCTGCAGTTTGTTAGAGCTAAAACTCCAAACTGAGATGCTTTGGTTTGACTGACCACTGGTTAACAGGAGCAGAGGGAGTGATTGTAATAATTTCTCCATTAAGACCAGCTAGTCTAATTTCCCAATGTCTACCTTGAAATTTCTGGAAGCTTCTTTCTTTAACATACTTTATAATTATAAAATTAGATATCTTCACCCTGGCCTAGTAGCTCAGTTGGTTGGAGCCTTGTCCCATGCACCAAAACGGTGCAGGTTCAATCCCCCAGTACCCCCGCACATACCTAGGTTGCAGGTTCGATCTCCATTTGGTCGTGTCCATGAGGCAACCAACCAATGTTTCAGTCTTACATTGATGTGTTTCTCCCTTTTTCTCTCCCTGCCCTCTAAAGTCAATAAAAAACACATCAGGTAAGGATTTTTAAAAAGTTAGATCTCTTCATTGGTATCCTAAACTGAAACTAAGTGAACCAGATGTCCAGGGTTGATTTATGCCTGGAGTGATCAGTGTGAAGAAGGTACTCTAAAATTGGCAGTCTTGGTCTTGTTTAGCTTTGACATCACCGCAAGGGCTTGGAAAAGAGGAGAAAGTAGAAAACCCAGTGAGCTAACTCAGATCTTGGCCACAGAGTTTCACATGCAGATGTACTTCCTCTCAGTCTAAATTTGACCACCAAGTCTAATCAAGAAGATGTCACATAGATCCTCCACCACAATGCTCTTCCAGAGGTATTTATTATATGAAGAGTTTCTGTAGTTCTAGGAGCTACTATTTTAATGAATTAAATCATCAAGCAGCTTAGCATAAGTGCACAGAAATTGTTGGTCAATGTTTTCGATACTAAAAAAAATAAAACCAACCAAGATGCCTTTAAAGTACCCTCATAGCTGCTATTATTTGTAAATAAAATTGTTAAAAACAACCTACTTGAGAGACATTACTTCATAAGTTCTAAGTATAGTATTTTGTAACAGACTGCTGCTTTATTTATTAAAAGGTGTTTAAGAGAACTGGTAAATAGGTAAGATTAAGTGTGTGCTTTAGGTTAAAGATACTGAAATGTCAGTAACAAATTAGTTTAATAGTTGGTTTGAATTGTGGGTTAAGGGATTAGGGCTCAGGTTCTAAAGCCACCTCCTCACACCTGGGCTGAATCCTGCCTCTACTGCTTATGAACCCTGGGCTTCAGGGTGTAGTTAGCCCTAATAGTACCTCAAAGGGTACTATTCCGCAAAGGGTAGGACATTCATGTGAAAGCATAGAACAGTTGACATATATGAATGCTAGCTGTTATTACTGTTATTACTTTAAAATGCATGCTGAGGTTTCTTGGAATCAAAATTTGAAGTAGTGGCCCTACTACTACTTCCAAGAATAAGAAAAAGCCTGTTTGTATTTTAATTAAATTCATTTCTTTTATTTTGCGTTAAATAAATTTTATTTATATATTTTATTTTATTATATATTGAATTTATTTAATTAAAAATTTTATTAAATTTATTTAATTAAAATACAAACAGCCTTTTGTATTTTGTTTCTGCCTTCTTTCAGTGAATCTTCCCTGCATCTCTCCCACCTTAAAAATAAGCAGAAGTCCTTATTAGTTAAATACTGTATGAAAACTCAAAATGAGTGTTTCTAATTTGGAGGTAATCCATGTCTACATATTAGAAGTTCCTCCTTGCTTATTTAGGAATACTGAAAATTTGTCATAAAATGTAATAAAATCACTACAATTCTTTCTTGGTCATTCATGCACAGGGTGAGGGGGATTTGAGGTGCCCAGTGGCACATCCCCAGTTGAATTTGAAGGCAGCCTTCTGTCTTCTTATTTAAGATTTCATACTGTAAACATGTTCTTTTTCTATTCCATTTAGTGCTGCATTTTTTAATTTTTGTGCCTTTTATTGCTGATTTTGCTGTTTAAGATGGCCCCAACTACAGTGTGAAAGTGCTATTTAGTATTTCTGAGTGCAAAAGGGCTGTGGTGTGCCTCATTGAGAAAATGTTGCATTAGGTGAGCCTCATTCAGGCATGAGTCATAGTGCTATTGACTGAGAGTTGAATGTTAATTCAACAATTTATATTAATTAAGGTGCCTTTGAACACAAACACACATAAACCAATGTTATGTATTGATTGGTTGATGGAAATATGTGGCCAGAGTTTCTCAGGAATCTAACCTGGTGTTTCTCCAGGTGTAGTGGTTCCATATTTGCTAATTTAGGTTCTTAGCATCCTTACAGAGTATAACTACTGTGAATAATGAGAATCAATTATATTTCTGATAAAGTCCAGGGCTTTGATGTCAGTCCAGTTTTAATTTTTATTCTTATTTGCAAAATGTGCTTAACAGCTTTGAAATTGACGAAATGCGTATCCAATCAATCAAGGTACAAATGTCCTTCTCACTCTGTTGCTTGAATAATGTGGCTTCATAGGATCTAGGGCCAGATTGCATAGTAAAAAAAGTAACTCTAGATGGACGAAAATATTTTATTTTTAGGAAATACAGACTTTCCAAACAGAAACTGTATTATTAGATTGTATTTTAGAATTTTAATATGAAAGTAGTTCCTCCCAGAGGATATTTTTAGTATCTATTATTGTCACTGAGAATTTGATGGAAATAATATTGTTTAATCAATGGGTTAAACTACAATTTAAATTCCTAACCTAGAAAACAATATTTTTTTTCTGTAAAAACTACTTTATTTTAATAGCTTTAATATTTGGCCTTTTCATATTCTTTTGAAAATGGCATTACCTTTCATATTTTAAAGCATTGTATAAAATCTGAAATTAGAACTGTGCAAAACTTTTCCAGGGTTCTTGCTGTTTAAAGAATTCGTGTTACTATTTTTGTGGTGGTGATTATTTCTATAGCCATGTCATCTTACATTTTTTTACAAATTTTTCTTGACCAGTTTTATACTATCCAGATACTCAGGTATTTGATATTTTTAGAGAATTTTCATGCAGCATAAAAGATTTTCTTTTCTAAATATCATGGAACTGATAGTCACAAGTCCTGAATTTGAGCCCTGCTTCTGTAGTTATTAGCTCTTTTTTAAAAACTTCTTCAAAACTGAAGACTTAAAAAAAATTTATTGTTGTTCAACTACAATTGTCCCCATTTTCCCTCCACGCATCTCTCCCACTCTACCTACCCCTACCTCCCACACTCAATCTTACCCAACCGCCCCCCCGTTGGTTTGTCCATGGGTCCTTTATACATTTTTCTTCATAACCCTCCCCCTTCTTTCTCTGTTATCTCCCTCCTACCTCCCCTCTGGCTACTGTCAGTTTGTTCTTTGTTTCAATGTCTCTGATTATATTTTGCTTGCTTGTTTGTTCTGTTGACTAGGTTTTACTTATAGGTGAGATCATATGGTATTTGTCTTTCACTGCCTGGCTTATTTCACTTAGCATAGTGCTCTAAAGCAGACTCCGGCCAGCGGTGTCTGTAGTGTCATGGATGCAACAAACAAATTCACATGGACTGCAGAAGTCCTGTGGAGAAAAAGGGATGGCATGGCCCCTCTCTGAGAGAGCGAGCCAGGATCTTGCCTGGACAGGCTTTCTAATAGCATATATCAAAGAAGGTTCTCACTCATTATGCTCAGGTTTACTTTAGGTGATTACTTTTTACAGATAACAAAGGAAAGGATGTTACTGATACTTCCTACAGATTAACAAGGAAAAAATGTTGCGAATGCAAGGGAACGATAAGAGTGATTGGTCTGGTTACATTTCAGTCCTTGGGAGAATTAGCACAGTCTTCAGGAAGTTACTTTAGAGATATGCAGTAAGCATTTGCTGCTTCAATTCAGGGTGTGGGGGATTTTTAGCAAAAGCAAAAAGCAAGTCTCAGAGCAGCCTAGGTATAATGCAGGCCTGGCTTTCCCCAATCTGTGGGTTTGGCTCCTGTGTGCCAACTCGAGCCTGTCGGTTTTCCGATAGGGTTGGGCTACATTTGCCATGCCAAGTGGATTGGTTCCCTATAGTGCTCTCCAGTTCCATCCATGCTATAGCGAAGGATAGGAGCTCCTTCTTTCTTTCTACTGCGTAGTATTCCATTGTGTCAACGTACCATAGTTTTTTCATCCACTCACGTACTGATGAACACTTTGGCTACTTCCAGCATCTGGTTATTGAAAATTGCACTCCTAGGAACATTGGGGTGCATAGGTTCTCCATCATTAGCTCTTAAAGAAAATCATTTAATACAATACTTGATCTGTTACTCTTGACACGAGAACACACTGAATGGCCTAGAAATCTCCTCTGGCTTAGAAATTACAAAGATTAATATTTTATTTCAGAGGGGCCAAAAAACTTTTCTCTTCAGCTTGCTACCATCCACTGAGTCTTTCTATCACTTCCCCTTCCGTTTACCTGCCTCCTGGCCTTGGGTTCTGGGTTTACTAGTGGTTGGTAGTAATTGGTATCCTATTCCTTTTCTTCCTAGCTATGAGACCTTGGAAACTACTGTGAATTGATTTTTGTCTTAAAAGTTATATTCATTTCACCAAACCTCTTTGAAAGCTCTTATTTACCAGGCCCTGTGATAGGCCCCAAGGGTAGAGTTGAAATGGAAACAAACCATTCCTCTGACCTTAATCTCAATTTCTAATCCAAATAACAGATAATTGTAATAGAGTGTTACAATTACAATAGAACAGATATGTACCAGGTTAATTTCTGCTTGGGTAACTAAGAGAATGCAGGAGGAGTTGCTTCTCACCCAGAGTTGTAAAGGATGAGTAGTAATAAACCATGTACAAGTGTGGAAGTGCATGCAGGCACAGCAAGGGTCTGTGAAAAGGCACATAGGTGCCAGATTTTGGGGTAATTCTATTTATATGCTATGCTGAGGAATTTCAAAACCATGCTATGAAAATTCAAATGCACAGAATTCGAAAATGATACAATGAACACCCATGTATTAGTCATCATCCAGTTTTATTAGTTATCAACATTTTTCCCACTCTTGTCTCATCTATCCTAGTTTTTCCACACCCATTTTTACCTTTAGTATTTAAAAGCAATGTTCAGACACATTATTTCAAATTGAAATGCTGAAGAATTTAAACTCTGCACCATGGAGACTATGGCTGGGTTTTAAAGAAGGGATGACAGAGCTGAGATTTGCAGCTTATCATTGCTCTTGGGATACGTGGAGGACATATTCCTGGGAGGTAGGACCAGGGTCAGGGGCCAGTTAGAAGATGGTTTTATTTTAATTCATGTAAATAGTGCTGAAGTATGTTACAGCAAGGGAAGTATATAGAGAGATCATTAAGAGAGAATTGTCTAAACAACAGCCTTGGGGTGTGGAGGGATGAAGGAGCAAGCTTTGGAGGACTTCTTAGCCAAGGTTTGAAGTGTGGGTGTCTGGTCAGGTTTACAGTTGTCCTGCCTTATTATAATTAGACAAAAATGGACATTCGGCTGCCTGTCGCCACAAAAGCCAATCTTGTGAGGCAGATGCTGATGCAAAAGAAAAGAGGTTTTATTCAGGTGCTGTGCGACCTGGGAGAATGGTCCGAGGTGAACTCCTGTGTCAAATTCAGGTGAACTCCTGTGTCAAAGACCATCTCAGCATTCTGCCCAGGCCTAAGTTCTTATATGGATAGGGAGGAGAGGGGTTTTTTTCTATCCAGTTATCTTGCTAGCTCTTTGAATGCTCAGGGCCCTATCCATTTATATTTCTAGCTTTCTGCATACTCATAAGAATCTCCCCCTGCCACAGTCTTGGCCAGTGAAGGGAGACTCCCTCATGCTCTGACTGTTTTACAGAAATATCATCTGCTGTAGTTTCTTTCCTCAGTTTTAGTTACCTGTGGTCAACTGCAGTCAAAATATTAAATGAAAAACTCCAAAGTAAACAATTCATACATTTTAAATTGCATACCATTCTGAGTATAGTGATGAAATCTTGCACAGTCTCACCTGGCACAGGAACATCCCTTTGTCCAGAATATTCATACTGTATGTACAGTGTAATAAGATATTTTGACAAAGAGAGAGTATATGTTATTAGCTATTGTTCATAATTTATGAATTAAACTTTATCGTGGCTATGTGCATATTGGAAAAAAACATATTTTGCCATGTATAATGTGCACCCGTGTTTTTTGCCCAAACTTTCAGGAAAAAAATGTTTTGTTTTAATTTTTTAATTCAATTTTTTATTTACATTTAGATACTTGTTTTTGTATTTTAAAGGAATTTTAGCATTTACTTTTGAACATATTATAGTATAAGAAATTTTATGAGACAAATAATTACAAAACACAAGAACAGATACAAGGTACAAGAAATTTTATGTACCTGTAACAAACTGGTACTACCCATGTACAATGCACATCGTTTTTTTCTCTCAAAAATTTAGTCAAAAAAGTGCTTATTATACACTGCAAAATATGGTAGTATGTATAGGATTTGGTACTATCTGTGGTTTCAGGCAACCATTGAAGGTCCTGGGATATATGGGGGGACTGCTGTAAAGGGGACAGTATGTGAGCTCAAAAGACAGAGATTGGAAATCTGTATTGTGCAGACAGCACATGAAGAGAGGACTGTGGCACCAGCACAGCCTGAGGGTCAGGCCTGTGGTCACCTCAGAGGATCTAGAGGTCAAACAGGAAATTGATGTGAAAGTAGCCAGCCAAGAGAGTGACTGACAAATAGTCAACATGAGTTTCTTTATTTCCTTTGTGTATGTGTGGTGTTCTCCTCTCTTGTTTCCCCTTACCCTCAACTCCGTTAAGTTTTATTATTTCCTTCCTAAGTTCAGCAGGAAGATAGAACTTTAACTTCTACTGTGGACATTTGGTATATGCCTGCTTGTTCTGTTTATCCCTATTAGCTTACAGGTGGTTTGATAGTAGAAGGTGTATATTCATTTGGGTGTCTTATTGTATCAGTTAATCCACAGCTTTTTACATAATAGTTATGGTGTACATATTTATTCAAATGAATTAAGATTCTGGGTTCTGCCCTGGCTGGTGTAGCTCAGTGGATTGAGTGCCAGCCTGGGAACCAAAGGGTCATTGGTTAGATTCCCAGTCAGGGCACATGCCTAGGTTGTGGGCCAGGTCCCCAGTAGGGGGTGCACAAGAGGCAATCACATATCGATGTTTCTCTCCCTCTCTTTCTCCCTCCATTCCCCTCTCTCTAAAAATAAATAAAATATTTTTTAATATATTTTATTGATTATGCTATTACAGTTGTCCTATTTCTACCCCATCATTCCCCTCCACCCTGCACACCCCCCTCCCACCCACATTCCCCCCCTTTAGTTCATGTCCATGTGTCATGAGTTCTTCAGCTTTTACATTTCCCACGCTATTCCTGCCCTCCCTGTCTATTCTCTACCCACCATCTATGCTACTTATTCTCTGTACCTTTTCCCCCTCTCTCCTCCTCCCACTCCCCTGTTGCTAACCCTCCATGTGATCTCCATTTCTGTGGTTCTGTTCCTGTTCTAGCTGTTTGCTTAGTTTGCTTTTGTTTTAGATGTGGTTGTTAATATCTGTGAATTTGCTGTCTTTTCACTGTCATATTTTTTATCTTTTTCTTAGATAAGTCCCTTTAACATTTCCTATAATAAGGGCTTGGTGATGATGAACTCCTTGAACTTGACCTTATCTGAGAAGCACTTTATCTGCCCTTCCATTTTAAATGACAGCTTTGCTGGATAGAGCAATCTTGGATGTAGGTTCTTGCCTTTCATGACTTGGAATACTTCTTTCCAGCCCCTTCTTGCCTGTAAGGTCTCTTTTGAGAAATCAGCTGACAGTCTGATGGGAACTCCTTTGTGAGTGACTGTCCCCTTATCCCTTGCTGCTTCTAGAATTCTCTCCTTCATTTGAATCTTGGCTAATGTAATTATGATGTGCTTTGGTGTGTTCCTCCTTGGGTCCAAGTACTTTGGGACTCTCAGAGCTTCCTGGACTTCCTGGAAGTCTGTTTCCTTTGCCAGATTGGGGAAGTTCTCCTTTATTATTTGTTCAAATAACTTTTACACTTGTTACTTTTCCTCTTCTCCTTCTGGTACCCCTATAATTTGGATGGTGGGATGTTTAAAGATGTCTTGGAGGTTCCTAAGCCTCTTCTTATTTTTTTGAATTCTTGTTTCTTCCTTCTTTTCTGTTTGGTTGTTTCTTTCTTCCTTCTGGTCCACACCGTTGATTTGAGTCCCAGTTTTCCTCCCTTATCTATTGGTTCCCTGTGCATTTTCCTTCATTTCACTTAGCGTAGCCTTCATTTGTTCATCTAATTTGTGAGCAAAATCAATCAATTCTGTGAGCATCCTGATCACCAGTGTTTTGAAGTGTGCATCTGATAGGTTGGCTATCTCTTGTTGCTTAAAAGTATTGACTCTGGTAGTTTGATTTGTTCTTTCATTTGAGCCCCTTTTTTTTCTTTTTCTTTTTGGTCTGGTCATGCCTGTTACATATATAATAAATAAAATCTTTTTTTAAAAGACTTTATTAAAAACATTCTGGCTTCTTTCCATATACATTTGGTGTATGTTTGTCTTAAGGGCCAACTATGGGTATATATATATATATTTCATATCACCTCACTTTCCAGTTTCTCCCTGAAAACAAGCTCTTACTTCCTTCTTCTTTTTCTAACAGCATGTTTAGGAATTGTATAAGATATTTTTTTAATGGCAGTTTGTATTTAATGTTTGAAGTTATTCTGCTTTGGGACCAACAAAATGAACTACAGCATTTAAAAATTTATTTAGAAAGTAAAAGTTACAAGTAATTGTAATATCGCATCATAAATCTGACCATTGCTTCTGTTTTCTTCTCCAGGGCCTGCTCTCTTTTCTGAGTGCACCACTCATAGGTGCTTTGTCTGATGTTTGGGGGAGGAAGCCCTTTCTCCTGGGCACCGTCTTCTTTACTTGCTTCCCAATTCCACTGATGAGGATCAGCCCTTGGTGAGTGACTCAGTCTTTCATCATCCTGACTGCTTAGATCACATATGAATAATACATCTGCAAGAGCACTTCTTAACCATTTCTAAGCAGTTGTATATGTGTTTTCATATCTCTTTGGTAATACCGAAAGCCAGTTTTGGCAGTTACTATGTTGCCAATGTTACAAGTGGGGAAATGAAGAGATTACAGAATTAATTCTAAAGTGAAGAAATAGAAATAAAAGCTGTAGTTGCCATGAGATGAGTTATAGCATTGGGTCTCAGGAAGGAACTGTGGATCTTTGTACTCAATGCTGTGACTCAGTTGACTTTGCAAATGTATTGTTTTTGTCAGCTCATTGGTCTAGAGCACTGATATGACATAGCATATGTCAGTAGGCAGGGGTCACTTTTGTGTATAATGTGGTGAGACCAATAACTTATTCTAAATCATTGTAGGAAATTTTTTAAAATTTTTATTTATTAATTTTTAGAGAGAGAGAGAGAAACATCAGCGTGTTGTTCCACGTATTTATGCATTCATTTGTTGATTCTTGTGTGTGCCCTGACCAGAGATCAAACCCACAACTTTAGTATATTGGGACAATGCTCTAACCAACTGAGCTACCCAGCCAGGGCCGTAATATGAATTTTAATTTGATCTCACTTTTTGTGATGAATAGGAAGAAAATACTTAGCATGTGAACAAGTCTATTTAGTTACCAAGATGAGTTGGAATTTGCACTAGAGCTGTAATTTAGTTGTTTCTATAAGAGTCCAGAGGTTGGTATTTTGGCCAGAATTCCTATTGCTAAACTCAGCAATGTGAAGGACCATGCCTTAGAATGGAAGGTTTTGTGTTTTGTTTTTAATGCAATTAATAGATTTTCTTTTTATGGCTCATGTGAAAATGTCGTCATTTGATTATTTGATGGGAATTTTTTTAATGTCAACATTTGTCACATTTTAAATTTGTTGGATACTCTTAATGGATCATTTTATTTTTTACCAGATGAAAAATTATTTTAAGTACTTTTTGATATTGATTCTTTCTGTTCAAGAACACTGTGGGGGTACTCCGTCCAGCAGCCCTTCCCCAGTCACCTCGGATGAGAATGAATCTATCAAGACATAATCTGCTTGGGGAGGAAAGGCTAACCAGTCTCTCAAAGGAGAAAGGCATTAAGCCTCTTTCTCAATGGGTTTTTATTGGGTTTAGTTTGCATAGAAATACAGGGCATGTATGTAAAGCTCATCAATCATTGTCTGGCAGTAATGATCAAGGAATAGATGACATTCAAAGAAATATAAGGGCTTTTTCTGAGTCAGGGCCAGATAGATAGAGTGACTCCAAAGGGCCATAAAACTTTGGGAAACAAACTCATTTTGTGCTTGGACCCTTAACATTTAATTTGAGGGCATTCTTAGCAAAGCAGGTTTCACAGGATTTTATGCATTCTTTCTTAGGCCTCACTGAGCCAGGGAACTCCCTTTTCCAGCAGGAGCCGCCCCCGCCTCTGGCATTGTTTCAGGCTTAAGTCATTCAGAGGATGTCGGCTGCGGAGAGAATAGGAGACTTTGCAGATAAAATGAGGACTTGGGCTATAACAAAGCCAAGGGGTGAGGGTCCAACACCCCTTTTCTATAGTCCCCTAAGACCTTCCCTGATGGTCTCTTTGCGACTGTGCCTGTCTTAGGCTGTTCCTCCCTTGAGAAATCTTACCTGTCATTGGCTATCAGGCCATCCTCCAGGGGCCAAGCAGGGTGAAGTAAAGGAGGCAGAGGCTGTGCCCCTGCCCGGAGGATAAGTTTTATCTCCCTAGTGGTTGTGGTCCCAAGGTCCCCTAGCCATGGGGCATTTTTGCCTGCTGGTGGAGTTACAGCTCCTGAAACTAGGCAGGACGTTTCCCAAGAGAACATAACATGGTTTTGCAATGAATTCTGGCTTTATTTTTAGTGTCCTCCAAATACATTTAAATTTTTTTTTTATTTTTAGATTTTTTAATGATTTTACTTATTCCCTTACATTTTTCATGGTGATGCTTTTCCTACTCTTACTGACTAATGAATAATGTTAAATAAAAGTGATGATTGTGGACTAGTCTTTCTCATAATTAAGGAAGTGTTCTAAAGTTTTATTATTAAGTATTAAGCTAGCTTTCATAACCAGCTTTTAGATTGAAAAATAGTCACTCTGTTTTATCCAGAAATGTTCTTTTTTAAAATAAACATTCAATGTCAAATTAATAAAAGATGACTTTTTGCAAACTGGAGATCACTTATTTCTCTCCTTAAATTTGTTATTATAATGAATTATATTAATACATTTTTCTAGTATTGAAACATTAGTATATCCAAGAAATATCCTCATTTTTGTTCTGTGATGTTCTGTTTCTTAGTGTTATAATTAGCTTTTTTTTAAGGCATCTATGCATATGATGAAAATTTTGGACTTAATTACATTAAGATTTTTTGTTATCTTTTGTGTAGCTCTCGTAAAGTTATTTCTTATATATGCTGTCTCTTTCTTAACTAAAGCTAGGAAATTTAGACAATTTTTATTTCTATTGTTTTGTTATCCTTAAAAAATAACTTCACTAATTGAAACTGCTTGTACTGACACCTTTTAACAGTGACAAAATTAGTATGTTTCGGCTTCTTTATCTCTGTCTTGATCATACTTTTATTAGTTGTCCTGTATATTTTATACATGCATATTTTTTAAATTTATTTTTTGGTTTATAATCTACATGATATTTTTGGCTCTGTTTATAAAAATGTACATACACTACCTCTCTTCTGGGTAATTGAAATAATTTTTTTAGGTGGTATTTTGCAATGATTTCCGTGTCTGGAGTCTTCTCGGTCACGTTCTCTGTGATATTTGCCTATGTAGCTGATGTCACTCAAGAGCACGAACGAAGTACTGCTTATGGATGGGTAAGATAATAGATTTTGGTGTGGTTTTTTTCTTTTTTTTTTTTTTATTTTAATTCTTGTTCTTGTACAGTTTTCTGTCTGAGTTTTATTCCCCACCCAGCCCACAACCCCAGCCTTCCCCACCTCCCTTCCATTTCCAGCCCCCCTAGTTTTTGTCCATGTGTCCTTTATACTTGTTCCTGTAAACTCTTCCCCTTTTCCCCGAAATTCCCTCCCCTCTCCCCTCTAGTGACTGTCAGCCTGTTCTCAATTTCAGTGTCTTTGGTTATATTATGCTTGTTTGTTTGTTTTCTTGATTGGGTTCCTGATAAAGGTGAGATCATATGGTATTTGTCTTTCACCGGCTAGCTTGTTTGGCTTAGCATAATGCTCTCCAGTTCCATCCATGCTGATGCAAAGGGTAGGAGCTCCTTCTTTCTTTCTGCTGCATAGAATTCCATTGTGTAAATGTACCATAGTTTCTTGGTCCATTTGTTTACTGATGAGCACCTAGGTTGCTTCCAACACTTGGCTATTGTAAATTGTGCCGCTATGAACATAGGGGTGCATAGGTTCTTTTGGATTGGTGTTTCAGGGTTCTTAGGATATAATCCAAGCAGTGGAATTGCTGGGTCAAAAGGTAAATCTATTTTCAGTTCTCTTAGAAAATTCCATACTGCTTTCCATGGTGGTTGTACCAGTCTGCAGTCCCACCAACAGTGCACCAGGGTCCCCTTTTCTCCACAACCTCTCCAATACTTGTAGTTTGTTGCTTTGTTTGTGATGGCCATTCTGACTGGTGTCAAGTGGTATCTCATTGTGGTTTTGATTTGCATCTCTCTAATAGCTAGTGATGCTGAGCATCTTTTCATGTGTCTCTGGATTCTCTCTATGTCCTCGGAGGAGTGTCTGTTCAGGTCCTTTGCCCATTTCTTAATTGGGCTGCTTGTCTTATTACACTGGAGTTCTTTATATATTTTGGAGATTAAACCCCTTTCTGAGGTATCATGGGCAAATATGTTTTCCCATACAGTCGGTTCTCTTTTTATTTTAATACTGTTTTCTTTAGCCGTGCAGAAGCTTTTTATTTTGATGAGATCCCATTTGTTTATTCTTTCCTTTATATCCCTTGCTTTAGGGGACATATCAGTAAAAATGTTACGTGAAATATCTGAGATTTTCCTGCCTATGTTCTCTTCTAGGACTTTAATGATGTCACAGCTTATATTTAAATCTTTTATCCACTTTGAATTTATTTTTGTGTATGGTATAAGTTGGTGCTTAAGTTTCATTTTTTTGCATGTAGCTGTCCAGTTCTCTCAACACCACTTGTTGAAGAGGCTATTTTTACTTCATTTTATGTTGCTGCTCCCTTTGTCGAATATTAATTGACTGCAGAGACTTGGATTTATTTAAGGGCTCTCTATTCTATTCCACTGGTCCATGTGCCTGTTTTTATGCCAGTACCAGGCTGTTTTGATTACAGTGGCTTTGTAATAAAGTTCGGTATCAGGTATTGCAATCCCTCCTACTTTGCTCTTCTTTTTCAAAATTGCTGCAGCTATTCAGGGTCGTTTCTGGCTCCATATGAATTTTTGAAGTGTTTGTTCTATGTCGGTGAAATATGCCATTGGTACTTTAATAGGTATTGCATTGAATTTGTAAATTGCTTTGGGTAGTATAGACATTTTGATGATATTAATTCTTCCGATCCATGAACACAGTATATGCTTCCAATTCTTTGTGTCTTCCTTGATATGTTTCTTCAGTGTTGTGTAGTGTTCTGCATACAGGTCTTTACCTCCTTGGTTAGGTTTACTCCTAGGTATTTTACTTTTCTTTTTGCTATATCGAATGGGATTTTTTTTCTCAATTTCTGCTTCTGCTGTTTCATTTTTGGTAGACAAAAATGCCTTTGATTTCTGGATATTAACTTTGTATCTGGCTGTTTGGCCAAATTCCTTTATTAGGACAAGCAGCTTTTTGGCTGAGTCTATAGGATTTTCTGTGTACACACTATCATGTCATCTGCAAAACAATGATAGTTTTGTTTCCTCCTTTCCGAGTTGGATGCCTTTTATTTCCTTTTCTTGTCTAATCGCCGTGGCTAAGACTTCCAGTACTATATTGAGTAGAAGTGGTGAAAGTGGAAAACCTTGTCTTGTTCCTAATCTTAGTGGAAAAGATTTTAGTTTTTGCCTGTTAAGTATGATGTTGGCTGTAGGTCTCTCATATATGGCCTTTATTATGTTGAGGAATGCTCCCTCTATTGCCACTTGGCTGAGTATTTTTATCATAAATGGGTGTTGTACCTTATCAAATGCTTTTTCCCCATCTATTGGTATGATCATGTGATTTTTTTCTTTGTATTTTTTGTGTGTGTCAGCAGTTTTTTGATTACTGCCTCAATTTCATCTGTTATTTATCTGTTCAGGCTTTCTGCTTCTTCCTCACTGCATTTTGGAAGATTATATTTTTCTAGAAACTTGTCCATTTTATCTAGGTTTTCAAATTTCTTGGCATATAGTTCTTCATAGTAATTTCTTACTATCCTTTTTATTTCTGTGGTGTCAGTTGTAATCTCTCTTCTTTCATTTCTGATTGTGTTTATTTTGGTCCTCTCTGTTTTTTTTCTTGATGAGCCTGCTTAAAAGCTTGTTGATTTTTTTTTTACGTTTTCAAAGAACCAACTCCTGGATTCATTGATCCTTAAAATTGTCCTTTTAGTCTCCATGTCAGTTAATTCTGCTTTGATCTTGGTTATTTCCTTCCTTCTACTTGCTCTGGGCTGTCTTTGTTGTTGTTCCTCAAGTTCTTGTAGATGTAGTGTTAAGTTGTTTGAAATGTTTCTATCTTTTTTAGGTAGGACTCTATGGCTATGAACTTCCCTCTGAGGACTGCCTTCGCTGTGTCCCATAAGTTTTGGGTCGTTGTGAGTTCATTATTGTTTGTTTCCAGAAACTTTTGATTTTTTTCCCTAATTTCATTCTTGACCCATTGGTTGTTTAATAGCATGCTATTCAATCTCCATGATTTTGAGTGTTTTGGATTTTTCCCCTGGTGTTGGTTTCTAGTTTCAGTCCCTTGTGATCACAGAAAATGCCTGGTACAATTTCAGTTTTCTCAAATTTGTTGAGGCTTGTTTTGTGTCCTGTCATGTGGTCTATCTTTGAAAATGTTCCATGTGCATTTGAAAAGAATGTGTATTTAGTTTCTTTGGGTTGAAGGGCTCTATATATATCAGTTAAGTCCATTTCATCTAGAGTGTTGTTCAATGCTGCAATATGTTTGTTGATATTTTGTTTGGAAGATCTGTCCATTTTTGACAGGGTGGTGTTAAAATCCCCTACTATAATTGTGTTGCTGTCAATATCTTTCTTGAAGTCCTCTAAGATTTTCTTTATGTATTTAGATGCTCCTATGTTGGGTGCATATATATTTACAATGCTTATGTCTTCTTGGTGAATTCTACCCTTGAGTATTATGAAGTGACATTCTGGGTCTCTCTTTATGGCTCTTCTTTTGAAGTCTATTTTGTCTGATATGAGTATTGCTACCCCGGCTTTTTTTTTTCCTGTCTGTTTGCTTGGAAAATTTGTTTCCAGCCCTTCACTTGAGTCTGTGTAGGTGTTTTGTCCTGAGGTAGGTCTCTTGTAGGCAGCATATGTGTGGATCATGCTTTCTCATCCATTCAGCTACTCTATGTCTTTTGATTGGAACATTAATCCATTTATCTTTAAGGTTATTATTGATAGGTACTGATTCATTGCCATTTTCGTACCTGTGTTCCTCTCTCTCTCTCTCTCTTTTTCTTCCTTTCCTTAAAGCGGACCCTTTAGCATCTCTTGCAGAACTGGTTTGGTAGAGGTGTATTCTTTTAGACTTCTTTGGTCTGGGAAGCTCCTTATTTGGCCTTCTATCTTGATTGAGAGCCTGCTGGGTAAAGTAGTCTTGGTTGCAGGCCTTTGATTCTCATTACTTGGAATATTTCTTGCCATTCTCTTCTGGAATGGAGCATTTCCATTGAGAAATTAGCTGCTAACCTTATCTCGGCTCCCTTGTATGTTACTTCCTGTTTCTCCATTGATGCCTTTAAGATTGTCTCTTTGTCTTGGAATTTTGCCATTTTAATTATGATATATCTTGATGTGGGCCTCTTTGGGTTCCTCTTGATTGGGACTCTCTGTGCTTCCTGTATTTGTGTGACTTTTTTGTCATCGAATTAGGGAAGTTTTCCATCATTACTTTTTCAAATAGTTTATCCCTTGCTCTTCTTCTTCTCCTCCTATTATATGGATATTATATGGATATTATATGGATATTATTATGTTTCATATTGTCTTGCATTTCTCTTAATCCCTCTTCATTCTTTTTGAGCCTCTTTTCCTTTTCATGCTCTTTTTGAGTGTTTTTTTGTACTTTGTCCTCCATGTCACTGATCAGATCTTCTGCTTCATCGATTTTGCTTTTCATTCCTTCTGCTGTGTTCTTTAGTTCAGAAATTGTATTCTTCATTTCCTCTTGGCCCTTGTTGATAGTTTCTGTTTCCTTTTTCATGTTGATACAGTTTGCATTGAGTTCATTGTAGCTTCCCTGTAGTTTCTGGTAGCTCATTGAGAGCTCATGGAGCTTCCTGACAACCATTGCTTTGAACTCAATGTCTGATAGTTGAGTTGCCTCTGTTTCATTTAGCATTCTTTCTGGGGCTTCCTTCTTTCCTTTCATTTGGGGATTGTTTCTTTGTCTTGCCATTGTTTGTGAGACTTTTCTTGTTAGCCTCAGCTTCTTAAATTGATCTCTTCTGGCTCCCTGGGTTTATAGTGTGACCTTCTGTGTAAAATACCTGTGAGATTCAGTGGTGTAGTCTCCTTCGGGTATCCTGGTATTCACAGCCTCCACTGTCTCAGCTGTTGGAATGCCCCCTTTTTGGGTCTAACTCTGGTTTTTTCACAGTTCCAGTGGTGTGTGTGTGTGTGTTTTGTTTTTTGTTTGTTTGTTTGTTTGTCTCAGTAGCGGGTATTTGAAAAGAGAAAAGGAAAAAATGAAAAAAGAAGAAAAAGAGGAAGGAAGAAGAGATAAAATTGGAAAGGAAGGAAGATGGAATAAAACAAGAAAGAAGTAAAGAGAAGCAAAAGGAACTGAGGGATAAAAAAGATAAAAATAATTAAAAATATATAATTAAAAAAAATTTTTTTTAAAAGCTCTTGCTGGATTCAGACTTGCCAAGCGGTTTTTTTGGTCTTGCTGGCTGCAGTGGGTTGAGAGGCAATGGTATCGCTTTTCTCCCTGTTCAGCACTCAGTCAATTTTGGGGTACTCTCCACAGGGCTAGCCTCACGCCTCTCTGCACGGGGCCTGGGGCATGGGCTCTGGGCCTACTGCGGAGCATGTGCTTTCCCCGAGTTATGGGTTTGAGCTTGGGTCTCCCACGGATAGAGCTCTCCTGGTTTTATGGTGAGCTCCGGGTTTCTTATGCAGCGTGAGTGCTGCCAGAGTTTATGAATGTGGGTTCAGCGGGTTTTCTGCATTGCACACGCTCACCCTAGGTTCGCAGGGCTGAGCTCCAGTTTTCGCAGGGATTGTGCACACTGCCCGGGTTTACGGGCGTGAGTTCCAGGTTTCCTGCGGTGTGCGCACTCACCCCAAATTCGCAGGCGTGAGTTCCAGGTTTCCCACAGATTGTGCGCACTCCCTGGGTTCACATGCGTGGGCTCTAGCTCTCCCATGGATCACTCCACTCCCTGGGTTCCCGGCATGGGCTAAGGGTCTTCCACAATGCCCCCTCCTCTGGTTGCCGGCGCCTGTGGTCACAGGGGCTCCCGCGTGCACTCCACCCAGGGCTGTGCGTCGGTGCTCACAGCCCCAGCAGGTTTGCCACTCAGACCTTAACTTCTCTCTGTGCGACTTCAGGCAACCAGGTCTCTCCCGTTGCTGCTCAACCCTTGTTTGGCTTGAAAGCAAGTGGTTGACCTGGCTCCCTCCCTAGAGCCCTGTGGCAGACCCAGCAAGCACCGGACCTGGGGCTTCAGCGCCCTGGTCTGCACACTGATCCCTGGGCTCTTATTGTCCTGAAGAACTCTCCTTACCGTCTGGTTTTTCAATGTCTGCTACAGTTTTCGATCTCCTATTTTCATATATGCTGTGGTAGTGTTGGCTGTTTGCTCTGTTCCTCTGTAGATCGGCTAGGTTTTTCTACTGTGTAGGCGGAAGTGGAATCTGCCCCCTCCTACTGTGCTGCCATCTTTCAGGATGTAGATTTTGTTTTAACCAGAAAAATAATTAATATTCTATTAAAAGTTCACTGAAAAGTGAGATTTAAAACAAGTAGTAAATACTGACTTACATAAAAGAAAATCTAAAGTAATTGAAATAAAATAGGAAACTTACTATTTAAAGATAACAAGATAGAAATTGCTATTAATTTTCTGGTTTTAGAACTGGAAGATTATCAAGAATGTGTGAGTTCCCAGTTGTAAAGTATATTAAAAGTTTATTTGTTTTTGTTAGCTGATCTCTTGACAAATCATAAACAGTTTATAGATTAGAAGTCTCTGTGTACCTAATTCAAATTGAAGAGATGTTAGAATTTCAGCCATGTTAATCTATTGTTATATTACTGGTTGTGTGGCCCAGTCAGTTATTGGGGAAATAGTACTGCAGAGAAAGTATTACACTCATTCATTCAACAAATGATTATTGAATGCATTGCAAAAGTTAAATGAAATCTTTTTTTTGTATAATTGAGTATTAGATAATCATTTCTAGTTTTCCTATGCATGAGAATGGCATTGTGGTCAAGTAGGTAAAGAAAGACCTGTAGAAGATGACAGGCTGAAACCCTTTATGTCAGAGCATCTCTGCCTGAGAGCTACTCAACTTTTCAGGGGGAAAAGAAGGCATGTGGGTATATATTCAGTGGGTGAAACTGTAGTGGCATGTGGGTGTTCTTGAAGAAAAAAATTTCTTTGTCTTACCTTCTAGGTTCTTTAGCTGGCCTAATAATTAAATTGGCATAAAACAGATCAACAGGAAAAAAAAAAGAAACTTAATTTTATGTATACAGGAGCCCCACAAAGAACATAAGCAACACAAAGGTAGTTAGGCAGTGGGGGCTTATATGCCATCATGAGCTAAGGAGAAAGATGGTAAGGTTCTGGGGTTTCAAAGGAGGTGGAACAAAATTCATAGAAAGATGAAAAGAGCAAATGATTGGCAAACAAATATTTGCCATGTCATGCAGATAAATCTTTCTAATATAAACAGGTGTCTTTGGTAATAGCTGTCTTTCTGGTATAGGCTGCTTATCTAGTAAATCTTTTAGGCTGTTAAAGGGAGAAGTGTAAAGCTTTTCCTAAGTCTTTTAGGTCTTGATTAAAAACTTCCGTTTCAACCCTACCTTCCCTCTAGCTGCTAGCTGCTCTCTACTCCCGTCCTTTTCTCCTCCTTCCCTAAATTTCTCGTGCCATGTCCCAAAGCCAGGGCATCTCCAGAGTGTTGTGGAGGAGAACAGAGGGATCTGGTAAGAAGGCTTCAAAGAAGGCAGCGTGTTCCAGATGACCTTAGAGGTTGGGCTACAGAGAGTTTAGAGGTGCCAAAAGCCTCTTTTATCACACTCATTACGCAGACTGTCCCTACATTTCAGAATACACCTGTTGAGATACTCCTATGTTACTAGATTTTTGATCCTTGCTTTCAGCAGGAAAAAAAAAAACTTTAACAAAGCTATTGTGGCTGAGCATTAGGGCTTTGAGGAAAGATTTCAGAGAGTTCTGGAACCAGTGAACTTAGCTACCTTCACTAGGTCAGTTCTTCATCTATAAATAATGCCTGCTCATAGGGGTATTGGGAGAAATCACTGAGAGAAGTGACCAGCAGAAGTATAGGGCTGCATGGATTTGGTCACAGGACTCGGCATCTTAGCTAATATTTTTGTATGAGATTAACATTTAAACTGGTGAATTTGGGGTAAAGCAGATTGCAGACTCTGCTTCATAATGTGAATGTTTCTCATTCAATTAGTCTGAAAAGAACAAAGAGCATGAAGGAAGCTGATATTTGTTAAGCACTACTATATTCCATGAACTTTGCTAAGTGTTTTACTTATATCATATAATTTACTTTTAACATCCCAATAATACAAATACTTTTATAATTTTATAGAGAAGGATATTGAGGTTTGGAAAAGTTATGTGATTAGTAAAAGATCCCAGGAGTCAAAGTATTAGATCTGGGATTTATTCTCAGTTCTTTCTGACTCCACAAAGTCTAGAGTGAGATACCATAAAAGGAAAATAGTCCCAAGAATCTTTACATTTACTCCTATACATTAAGATGTTAAGATTACAAAACTAAAAGAGAAAAAAGAAAGTTTGCAGTTTACCTATCTTAGAATATAGGAAGATTTATTGCCAATTATAGGATTGTCAACCAAGTGTAGCTGAGATTCTAAGAAGCAGAGGTTTTGAAATCTGTGAAAGAGTATATAATATGTGTACTTTTCCTTACTGAAATTCCTCCAATAAGCCAAGAAAGTGGTCATTCTCAGGGCCACAGCAATGAATAGTCATATTAACTAAGTTAATGCTTGTTGAGAAATTGCTATGGTGAAGTCATCCTTTAGATTTATTTACCAGAGTCATATTGAGTATTAAGTGAAAGAGGGGTTTAGGTAAATATGCGGGCTAAGCATATAGGCTGCTTTAACACAGCTTTTAGCATAGAATTTCATGGAGTCATTGATCCCAGAAGCTCATTTATTCATCCAACAAATACTTACTAAGCATCAATTGTTTGTGAGTAGTATATCTGATCAAATAGAATAGTTAGGAAACTACTGCAGCTCTCTAGTCCCTTCTGATATTTGAAATTTTGTGTCTTACCTTTTTACTTTTATTTTCATATTCCATGATTAAGTTGGCTTCCAGAGTAGTCACTATTATATATTATATTAATATATTAATTACTTATATTAATATTTACTTATATTAATATTAAGCAGAGATTTTTTCACTAAATTCCTGTCATTTCTCACTATTGAGATATATATACAGGGTGGGGCAAGAGTAGGTCAACAGTTGAAGTTCTTTACACTTAGAATGCTATGGAATTACAAAAAGCAGTTTCAGCTGAAATTTAGCAGCTGTGGATTTGACTGTACATTTTAGGAAAAATAATTTGAGAGAACAGAAAATGGTTTCTAGTTCCTGTTATCTATTTGAAATTAAGGCAGTTATTTAACGGTTTTATTACTGTTTATGTGTACATTGTGTGGTAGGGTATCTTTGCAATTTATATACAAAATGCAGAAAGGATCAAGATAATGGAAAACTTAGGAATAAATGAATGATTGACCCATTTTGTGCAGATACTTCGTGCACCTGAGGACACTGCAGCAGTGTTCTCTAAGTACATGAGATGCTGCAGCAGTGCTCCCTTAGCTGTTTGCATGTCATTGCAACTTATAATGTACCGATGCAATTGCCTTGTTCTCTTGGATAACATGGAAAAACCTGAAGGACAGGAATTTTGTCTCCTTATGTATCTGGTACCTAGTGGGTATTCAATAACTATTGAATCAATGAATTTGTGTTCCCCAGATTGGAACTCTGTACACCCCCTTTGTTCACCGGAAATGATTGTATTGACTTAAAGTATTTTTAGTATACTAATTTCAGATACGTTGTATTTTTCTAAATTAAGTTGGGGTGTGATGAAGGAAAGATGTCATTTGCAACCAGGAGTCATAATTTTAATCATAAATAATGATTTCTGTGGTTTCTATAGGAACAATGGTTTCGGGATTGCCTGAGAGAATGGGGGTTGCCGAGTGGAGGAAGGCAAAGGGGAGAAAATTGAGACAACCAAAATAGCATAATTAATAAAATATTAATGAAATAAAATAAATAATATGGAGATGAACATAATAGTAAAAAAATTTTTTTTTCTGGCCCTGGATGGTGTGGCTCACTTGGTTAGAGCATCATACCATATACCAAAAGGTTACAGGTTCAATTCTTGGTCAGGGCACATACCCAGGTTTTGGGTTCAATCTCTGGTCAGAGCATTTATGAGAAGGCAATCAATAGATGTTACTCTCTCAACATTGATGTTTTTCCCTCCCTCCCTCCTTCTCCCTCTCTCTGTCTCTTTCTCACTCACCCTTTCTCTCTCTCTAAAAGCAATGAAAAGTTGTTCTTGGGTGAGGATAAATAATAATAATAATTTTTATTTTGATGCTCTAATTCTTTTCTGCCACCCTGTTTTCAAATCACTTATTTGACCCTCTACTTCATCTAACCGCCCACAGATGCTATCTTCCCTAGGTCAAGCACTTATGTCCTTACAGCACCAGTCCGGAGGAGTGTGCTAACGTGGTTCTCTAACTCTCTGTAGCCCCACCTGGCTGAGCTCACGGCCTGCAGAAAGGTCTGCTGCAGCTTGGGCACCGTGTACTCTGCCTTGGGGAACAATTAAAGAGATTCAAGAAAACCCAGTAATAGTTAGTGGCATGGGCATTCAGTGAATTGTGTGGTTCTGGAGCAGTGGGCCATTTTTTCACTCCTTGCACAACATTGGTGCTGTCAGCCAACAGGAGACCCATGAGCCCTGTCTTTCAGATTTCCAGTAACCCTGCCCTGCTAAGCTCATGTTGGCAGGCTGCTCTCAATGAAACCTTTGGTGCAATTTTTTTTTCATGAGATTTTGGCAATGACTCAGACACTGAGTGTTGTGGCTCTGAAGCAGGGGCCATTTTTCCCTCCCTATACACCACTAGTGCTTCTCCCCCAGCAGGAGTGGTACTTCTGCCCCAGCTAGTACCACTAGTACTACCACCCTCCTGCTGAACTTGAGTCCTGCAGAAAAATCTGCTGGATGCACCCAGTTTACACCTGTGGTGTACTTTTTCTTGGGAAGCTATTGTCAGAGACTAGGACAGGCACTGAATTGTGTGACTCTAGAGTGGTAGCTATTTACCTTCAACCACCCTCCATGCCACTGTTGCCATCCTCCAATAGGAGGCCCACTAGCCTTGTCCTTCTGACTCCCATTGGACCTACTCTGCTAGCTCATGCCCTGCAGAAAAGGCTACTGGCTGTACCCAGCCTGGACCTGCAGTGTGCATCGTTGAGGATGCTCTGATCAAAGAGTCAGGCAGAGACTGAGTAGTGTGGCTCTGGAGTAGGGGCCACTTTCAACCCACTCAGTGCCTGACCTACACCACCCTCGAACAGGAAATCCACTAGTTCTTTTTGGCTGAGCTCACACCTTGTGGAAGAGCCTGTGGGCTGTGGCCAGCCTGGGCCCACTCTACAGACTTTGTTTGAAAGGCTCTTTCAGAAATATAGGCAGCCTCAAGGGGCTGTGGAACAGCTTACAGATACAGGTCTATCTCAGGGTGCCTTGAGGCCTTTAACTAATCTGCCCTGCGACTTGGAACTGCTGGAAGTTGACCTTTATACAGGGCTTATCCTTTCCCCCAACACACCCAGGCCCAGTAGAGGCAGCAACACACTCGAATTACCTGACAGCTCCAAACACAGCCCAAGGCAGGTTACAAGCAGCATCTGACATTGACCTGCACCAGAGTCCCTCCCAAGTACATCTGAAGCCCAGGGTGGGCTTCAGACCACACCAGAGCACAACCAACTAACCACACAAGTAACACATTCAAATGAAGATCTTGGCGGGCACCAGACCCTCTGGGGCCAACTCTGCTTGGGGAGGAGAGGTCAGGTCTTACACAGCAGTTCATACACTGCGGTCAGGGTTTATCCTTACGGTCAGCCAGAGTCTGAGCATTATCCCACTCATGGATGGGCCAACAGCAGTCAAGACACAATTACAACAGGAGGGCTTATATAACCCACCCAAGAGGGCTTATATAACCCATTCCTGGAACACCAGCTCAGGTGATAAGGAAGACTGTGCCACTGAGTCCCCTGAGACACCTACTATATAAGAACACCATACCAATATTGGGAGACACAGCAGATCTACCTAATACACAGAGACAAATATGAAAAAGCAGACAAAATGGGGGAACAGAGAAAACATGTCCCAAATCAAAGAACAGGAGAAATACCCAGAAAAAGAACTAAATAAAGATAAGGCAAGCACTCTACCGGATACACAGTTGAAAACAACGCTTATACAGATGCACAGGAACTAGGGAGGACAATGGATGGACTCGGCGAGAATGTAAAGAGGTAGCAGGTATTAAAGGGACATAGAAACCATAAAAAAGAATCTGTCAGAAATTAAGAATACAATACCTGAAATGAAGAACACACTAGAAGGAATAAACAGCAGGGTTGATGAATCCGGAGGATCGAATCAGCAATTTAGAGGAAAAGATAATAGAGAACATCCAAGCAGAGCAACAAACAGAAAAAAGAATTTTTAAAAATGATGGAAGTCTGAGGCAGGGGTCCCTAAGCCCTTGACGGTGGACTGGTACCAGTCTGTGGCCTGTTAGCAACCAGGCCACACAGCAGGAGATGAGCAGTGGATAAACAAGCAAAGATTTGCTTACATTACTGCCTGAGCTCCACCTTTTGTATTCCCTTCCCCCACCTCCAATCCATGGAAAAAAAATGTCTTCCACAAAATGAGTCCCTGGCACCAGAAAGGTTGGGGACCGTGAGTCTAAGGGACCTTGTGAACAACATCAAGTATAACAACATCTGATTCATAGGGGTATCAAGAGAAGAGAGAGCACAAGGGATTTGAGAAACTATTTGAATAATGGCTAAATATTTTCCTAACCTAGTAAATGAGAAGTACATACCTGTTCAGGAAGCAGAGAGAATACCAATCAAGATGAACCCCAAAAGGCCCACAACAAAATACATCATAATTAAAATGGTGAAGGTTAAAAAACAGAGTCTTAAGAGCATCAAGAGAATTAGTTACTTCCTATAAGATTGTTAGCAGATTGCTCAACAGAAACACTTCAAGCCAGAAGGGATTGGCAGGAAATATTCAAAGTGATGAAAAAGAACTACAATTAAGACTACTTTACCCAGCAAGGCTGTCATTTAAAACTGAAGGTAAATTAAGGACCATTCCAGGCAACAAAAAGCTACAATATCCAGAAATCAATTCATATGATAAACCACATAAACAAAATGAAGGGGAAAAGTTATATGATCATATCAATAGATACAGAAAAGTACTTAACAAAATTCAGAACCCATTTATCCTAAAAACTTTCAGAAACCTAAAAGTAGAGGAAACATAGCTCAACATAATAAAAGCCGTATATGCCAAATCCACAGCCAACATCATATTCCATCGTAAAAACTAAACATGTTTTTCTTAAAATCAGGAACTAGGGATGTGCACTTTCACCACTATTATTCAGCATAGTATTGGAAGTCATAGCCAGAGCAGTGAGATAAGAGGAAAAACTAAAATGCACCCAAATTGGACGGGGAAAGTAAAAATGTCATTATTTGCAGATGCCATGATACTGTATGTGGAGAACCCTAGATTCCACCAGAAAACCACTAGAACTGATTAATTCAGTAAAATTGCAGGATACAAAATAAATATCCAAAAATCTGTTCCATTTTATACACTAATAGTCAACTAACTAGAGAAGGGGGAAAAAAACTAAGAAAACAGTCAAATTTAAAATTGCATTTTAAAAAAAGTACCTGGAAGAAAATTCAACCAAGTAGATAAAACACCTGTACTCACAAAATTCTAAGATACTGAAAAAAGAAATTGAATATGATACAAGTAAATTGAAAAATAAATGGTATATATGAATATCATGGATCGGAAGAATTAACATAATAAAATGTCTATACTACCCAAAGCAATCAATAGATTCAACAGAATTTCTATCAAAATCCAAATGGCATATTTCATAGAACTAGAACAAATAATCCAAAAATGTACATTGAACCACCAAAAAACTCCAAGTAGTCTCAGCAATCTTGGGAAAGAAGAACAAAGTTCAAGCTATATTACTACCTGATATCAAAGTATACTATATGAAATCAAAGCATTATGTTACTGGCATAAAAACAGACACACATGAACAGAACAGAGGTCCCAGAAATACACACACACCTCTATGGTCCTTTAATATTGGACAAAGAAGGCAAGAATATACAATGGAGAACCAACTGTATGGGAAAACATATTTGGAAATGATAACTCAGACAAGGGATTAATCTCCAAAATATATAAAGAACTTACAAGACTCTACTCTAAGAAGACAAGCAACCCAATTAAAAAATGGGCAAAGGATTTGAACAGACACTTCTCCAAGGAGGACATACAGAGGATCCAGAGACACATGAAAAGATGCTCGATATCTCTAGCTATCAGAGAGATGCAAATTAAAACTACAATGAGATACCACTTGACACCAGTCAGAATGGCCTTCATAAACAAAGCAACAAACAGCAAGTGTTGGAGAGGTTGTGGAGAAAAGGGGACCCTAGTGCACTGTTGGTGGGATTGCAGATTGGTACAACCACTATGGAAAACAGTATGGAATTTTCTAAGAAAACTAAAAATGGACATACCTTTTGACCCAGCAATTCCACTGCTTGGATTATATCCTAAGAATCCTGAAACACCAATCCAAAAGAATCTATGCACCCCTATGTTCATAGCAGCACAATTTACAATAGCCAAGTGCTGGAAGCAACCTAGGTGCCCATCAGTTAATGAATGGATCAAAAAACTGTGGTACATTTACACAATGGAATTCTATGCAGCAGAAAGAAAGAAGGAGCTCCTACCCTTTGCAACAGCATGGATGGAGCTGCAGAACATCATGCTAAGTGAAATAAGCCAGGCAGTGAAAGACAAATACCATATGATCTCACCTTTAACAGGAAGCTAATCAACAAAACAAACAAACAAGCATAATATAAACAAAGACACTGAATTTGAGAACAGTCTGACAGTGTCCAAAGTGGGAGGGGAGGGAATTTCGGGGGAAAAGGGGAACGGTTTAGAGCAACAAGTATAAAGGACTCATGGACAAAAACTATGGGGGGTGGAAATGGGAGGAAGGTGGGGAGGGCTGGGGTGGTGGGCTGGGGCGGGGTAAAAGACAGAAAACTGTACAATATCAACAATTAAAAAATACTGATTAAAAAAATAAATAAAAGCTATTTGGTAAAAAAAAAAAAAAGAATATACAATGGGGTATATTCTTCAATGGGGTATAATAGAGACAGTCTATTAAATAGTATTGAGAAAACTGGACAGATACATGCAAACAAAATAAGCAATCACCAATTTACACCATATACCAGAATAAACCCAAAATGGATTAAAACAAATGTAAGACTTGAAACCATAAAACTCCTAGATGAAAACATAGGTGGTAGAATCTTGGACATTTCTGTTAGCAATATTTTTTTCTGATATATCTTCTGGGCAAAGAAAACAAAAGAAAAAATGAGAAAATGGGACTGCATCAAACTAAAAAGTTTTTGCACGGCAAAGGAAACTGTCAACGAAATGAAGAAACAACCCACTGAATGGGAGAAGGTAACTTCCAATGATATATTCAGTACAGGGTAGATCTCCACAATTTTTAAACAACTCATACAACTCAACACCAAAATATATATGTACTCTGTCTAGAAGATACCCAGCTATGTAATACAAAAAATAGAGACATTTATTGAGGAAGGTAAAAGAAATATTGTGTGTAAGACAATGACACCTTAGTCCCCTTCAAAGTAGGCACCTTGGGAACTCACACAGTTCTCCCAATCACCATCAGCTGCTTCATCATATTTTCCTGAGCCTCATCAATGGTCTGAAATCTTCACTTTCAAAGGTGATTTTAGTTTGGGGAAAAGCCAGAAGTTGCAGGGCACCGAATCTGAGCTGTAGCGGGGTTAAGTCAACTGAGTGATTTGATGTTTCACCAAAAAAAAAACTCTGCATGAGAGGTGATGCAAAAGCAGATGCATTGTCATGATGAAGCTGCCAATCACCAGTTGCCCATAGCTGTGGCCTTCTGAATCATCCAAATAGTTCCTGTGGAGGAATGTTCAAATCCCTCCATATAATGTCCATTTCTCTAATTCTGTTCCTGTTCTAGTTGTTACTTAGTTTACATGTTCCTTTTTTAGGTCCAGTTGTTGATAGTTGTGAGTTTGTTGTCCTTTTACTGTTCATAGTTTTTGATCTTCTATTCCTTAAATAAATCCCTTTAACATTTCATATAATAAGAGCTTGGTGATGATGGACTCCTTTAACTTTACCTTATCTGGGAAGCACTTTATTTGGCCTTCCATTCTAAATGATAGCTTTGCTGGATAGAGTCATCTTGGATGTAGGTCCTTGCCTTTCATATACTTCAAACACTACTTCAAATACTTCTTTTCATCCCCTACTTAACTATAATGTTTCTTTTGGGAAATCAGCTGAGAGTCTTATGGGAACTCCTTTGTAGGTAGCTCTCCTTTCCTCTTGCTGCTTTTAAGATTCTTTATCTTTACTCTTAAGTAATTTAATGATGATGTGCCTTGGTGTGTTCCTCTTTGGATCCAATTTCTTTGAGCCCCTGGACTCCCTGGACTTCCTGGGAGTCTGTTTCCTTGACCAGGTTGGGGAAGTTTTCCTTCATTATTTGTTCAAATTAATTTTCGACTTCTTCCTCTTGTTCTCCTGCCACCTCTATGATTAGAACATTTAAAGTTGTCCTAGAGTTTCCTAACCCTCTCCTCATTTTTTTGATTTTTTGTTTCTTCATTCTGTTCCAGTTGGGTGTTTGTTTCTTCCTTTTGTTCTAAATCATTGATTTGAGTCCCAGTTTCCTTCCCTTCACTGTTGGTACCCTGAATATTTTTGCTTTATTTCACTTTGGGTAGCCTTCATTTGTTCCTTCATTTTGGAACCGAGCTCAGTCAGTTCTGTGAGCATCCTGATTACCACCAGTGTTTTGAACTCTGCATCAGATAAGTTGGCTATCTCCTTGTTACTTAGCTCTTTTTCTGGAGTTTTGCTATGTTCTTTCATTTGGGCCATATTTCTTTGTCTGGCACACCTATTATGTTGTAGGGGGGTGGGACATTAGGTATTCAGCCAGCTGAGGCAATCCTCTTTGCTGTATTGTGGTGCTGTCTGTGGGAGAGGAGTCAGATAGGGAACCATATGACTCGCTTGGCTCTAGCTCCACTTTTTTTTTTTTTTTTTTTTTTTTTTTTTTTTACTTTTTTAATTGTTGTTCAAGTACAGTTACCTCCATTTTCCACCTCCACTTTTCACCTCCACTTCTCCCAACCCAACCATCCCTACTTCTCATCCTTGATCCTACCCCCCTTTGGTTTTGTCCATGTGGCCTTTAGAGATGTTCATGATAACTCTTCCCCTTTTTCTTGCTAATATCCCCTCCCCTCTGGTTACTGTCAGTTTGTTCTTAATTTCAATGTCTCTGGTTATATTTTGCTTGCTTGTTTGTTTTGTTGATTAGGTTACACTTATAGGTGAGATCACACAATATTTGTCTTTCACTGCCTGGCATATTTCACTTAGCATAATGCTCTCCAGTTCCCTTCATGCTGTTGCAAAGGGTAGGAGCTCCTTCTTTCTGCTGTGTAGTATTCCATTGTGTGAATGTACTGTAGTTTTTTGATCCATTTATATACAGATAGGCATTTAGGTTGCTTCCAGCACTTATTAGCCCCACTTTCCAACAAACTCTGCCACATGAGACTAGGAATTTCTCCCACCATAGCAACCCCTGCAGTAGTTTACAGTTAGCTTGAGTCTAGTTTCTCGTTCAGCCAAACGCTCCTCACACGCATGGTTCGCAGCCTTGCTGCGGGTTCTCTCCTCCCGCCTGGGTGCCCCTCTCCGTCCCTCCTACTGGTCTGGTGACTGTTTCTTTAAGTCCTTGGTAGTCAGAATTCCATGCAGTTTGATTTTCTGGCACTTCTGATTGTTTATTGCTTTGGATTGTTATCTTCCTTTTGGTTATGCTAGGAAGCAAAGGGTTTCTATCTACACCTCCATCTTGGCCGTAACTCCTCCCAGTTGTAGTATTTTCTTAATAATTTTTTGTAGTTCTGTCGTGTCCATTGTCGCTTCTCGGTTTTTATTTCTTTTTTTTTTAAGTCTTCTAATGTTTGATTATAATTATTCTTCTAAGATAATCAACTGCTGGCTCTTTCCACAGCAAACTAAAATGTCATTTTTCTTAATATACACTTAGAAAATATGTCTTTACCAATTTGGAAGAAATGCAAAATCCTGATTATAGGGTTTCTCAAATTATAATGTTTTTCCCAAGCTGGATTCAACAAGAGCATGGAGCCTTCATAATCTCTCAGACTTCTGCTTACATTAATGATCTGTTTTGGGACCAGGCTAGAGGGCTGGCATTCCATTGGAAGGGTGTGTTGCTCCTGCTCTTATGGCAGGGAATTAAAAAATGAGAAACCATACTTATCATCTTAAGAATTCTTTAACATCTGATTATGTGGTTGATAGGGACCAAGGCTGTGCCTTGATTTTCTATTTGTGAAAGTCACACTTTAAGTAAAAAAATTTCTTGCAAATAGTCATATATTATGAGACATGGTAGAATTTTTATTGTGGTATCATGGTATCTTTTCAAAAGAAAAAGAAAAGACGTTCTTCATAGGAGTTATTTTGTTTGTTTGTTGTATATTAAATATCAATGATCACAGAAACTTCTGGCTTCTCTTCATTCTAGACCTGCATTACTGAATATTTTATTGCCTTGACTGCAGCTTCCTGAGGGGTCTTGGACAATGGGATTTTTTTTCCCGCCCCATTTGACCCTAGTTTGAAATTTCTTTGATAAATACTAAGTACTTTCACTTCCCAGGGTATAAAGAATTCATCAGCTCTAAACTTATAAAGCCAGTCATCCAAAAGTGAAAGAGAAGAGACTAAGTCATTTCCTTTTGTTTCTACTTCTATTGTTTGGAGGACCTCCACAGTTGTAGTATCTGTCCCATAACCAAACGTGGCCACTGTACATTGCTCCAATGCTTCTTCCAGAGTATCTCCCCATGCATGTAACTAGACATTCCCTGAATGATCCAAATACTGATACTTCCAGTTGACTGGAGGATACTTGGCCTTGGTCACCTTCTGCTCTCAAATTGTAGTCTCTATTACCTTCCTCTTTCTGCATCACGATTTCCTTCCCTTTCATTTCTGACTTTATTTAGGTCCTCTCTCTTTCATCTTCATGAGTCTGATTAAAGGTTTATTGGTTTTGTCTAGGTTTTTAGGTTGTGCTTTGGTGTGGTCTGAAGCTTTCCACCAGGTGGCCTGACTCTGGGGCCTTCTGGGAGGTGCAGGCCAATGTCAACCATTCCTGCGCCCTACCAAGATGTGTTACATGGAGTTGTGCAGATGGTTGCCATTTGTGCTAAGGTTGGAGGCACCTGGAAGAGGCCAAATTGTGAAATGGGGCAACTGCCACTAGTGCTGGGCCTGGGGTCACCTATCAGGTGGTATAGGGCACATTGAGGCCAGATGCTGCTTGTTGGAGGTTTGTGAACCTTGGGGAGAATTTAGGAGAGTCTGCAGCATGAGCCAAGGTTGGCCATTGGTATGTAAACAACACTGAAGTGGCTTTAGTGGGCCTGCAAGTTGATGGGGACAGAGTATCAGGAAATCACTAGGGCTGGGTTAACAGTGTTAGCCAAGGTAATGGAGACTCAGATATGGTGTTCACCTGTGCCACAACCGCGAGACTAGATGGGTCAGATCCTGTGTGAAGGCAACAGGGGGGTTGAGAAATAAAGAGACAGAGTCAAAGCGGGGTCAGGTGGAGTCCCTTCTCTGGGATGCAGAGGAGGGAACTGTTTATTGGTCAAGTCAGGTTGTATATATTTGAGCCAGCTTTGAAGCAGAGCATGAGAAAGACGAATCAGAAGGCTAGGTACATTTAATTTTTTAAGAACATGTTCTGCTCCTTCTTGGTACAGTGATATAGCAAGCAGCCAAGTCATTCTTTCCTTACAACAATCTATCAGTCAGTCTTCCTTGGCCTGGGGCAGCTGTGCTGAACCCGAGGTGTGCTTCCAACTCCCTTGGCATGCTGTATCCTGCTTGGCTCCTCACATTTCCCCCTTTTCTTTTTTCTAATTGCACCTCATGCAGCTTTACTCATGTATGGAATAGTTGGGCTCGCAGTTTTTGGCAGACTAGGGAAAAAGCACAGAACATAATGAGCAACAATCCTCCTAAGCCAATGAGATGCCAAAAGCAATGCTTTAACAAATTAAAGGGGTTAAATTGCTGCAATTCTTGTAGCGATTATGGGCTATTAGAGCAAGGTCAATTACAGAAAGATGAGCATTCTGTATTTGCAGTATTTCAGAATGTAATTGCTTTTGTCTAAACTTATGTTTTCATGACTCCAAAGTCCCATTAGATGGTTTTTGACTTTGTCCCAGTCCCATACAGAAGTATTATAGGGAACGAGAGTTATATAGACATACATGTACTGAGGATGGCATTGCAGCTTGGATCAGAAGTCAAGGCTTCTACCCTATCTCCTAAGGCAATGACTACAGCCTCTAAGGCATTAAGTTTAGCCTCTAACTTTAAATCTATATTTTCTTGATCTCCTAATGCTATTGACACATTATGAACTAAATTATTAACAAAATCAGCATTATGAATACTTTGCATCAATGCAACCACGGCAGTGCTAGCAGTGGCAATGAGTATTATTAGAGCAATGATTCCTGTAATGATGAGCCCAATGGCTCATTGCGTACGGGTTAAGCCTTTTGCATTTCTTCTAGGACTTGAAGCCTGGTCAGATTTACAGGAAGCACAACAAAAGGAGGTTGAAGCAGAATCAGTGAAGCCTTATTTTGATTGTAACAAGATACACAATTAGTAAGATTGCAATTATGACACTGGACCAAGAAAGTTTGGTCCTGCAAAGTAATATTTACATTCCCTACTACAATAACATAAGGCGGTTGAACACAGGCCTGCAACCCATATGCACAATGGATCCCCAAGTCAGATATACTTCCTGCAGACATGTTAATGAAGTACAGGGCTGCTCCAAGATGCCAAATGTCCTTTTGGGAAAATCCCTTTCTGTGGTCAAGATATTGGAGACAAAACCTCCAGGGGTCCAGTACCAAAATTTAGGGTGAACCGGATCCAAGGGGTGGCTCCAGTCATAGAGTATGAGTCCAGTTCCAGAAACCTTATTCATCGTAGGCAGGATGCTGGCACAATCAGTCCATGGAGGGAATCCACTCCATGTAACCTGAGAGTCAGTAGGGCAATAAGGAAACGGTGGATGAGAAACATTCACAGTTTGAGTTGTGTTAGGAAAACCCCATTTTGACACTGTCATAATATATTTGGCAATGTCCCATGGGCCTGTTATATTAGCAATGTCTGGCCCCCTATAAGCCATTTTACATTCCTGTTGTAGGTAAACACACCCCAGGTGTACAGCAGGAGACAAGCAAAGAGGGGGCTTGCTAGCTCATCCCTCATATGAATAATTGCCATAGGACTGTGGCACAATATGTTTAGAGTTAGAACCCCCCACAAGACACATGTCATTTACAAACACCGGGATCGAGGGTCCTTCCCAGGGGGCTGAGAACAGCAATGGGGACTCTGGAAGGTAAGCCCAAAAAGGATCAGCAACTCCCACACCCACCTGGGTAGTCAATGATAGTTAACATGGCTACAAACAGGGTAAAGGCATCACTGGGAGCAGTTTGCTGATTCACCAAGCCTTATGCTTGCTCGGTCAGTTTCTTCAGTTGTCCCCATGTTGGAGCTTCAGGCCGAACCGTATTATGGGCCAGCAGCCTTGGCACCCTCTCCCTGGGTCGTCTGGGGCTTATCCTGAGCCATTTCATCTTTTTCTCCAGGGTATCCAGGAGTAGAGGCTCATAGGGTTCCATCACAGATGCGAACCAGTCTCTCTAGGACCCAAACAGGTCAGGATGCAGATCTAGGGAATAAACATACATATCCCCTTCCCCTTGTTAATACAGGGTCAGGACCCTACCATTGGCCTGTGGCAAGATCCTTCCACTTGACGAAAACTAGATCCTTGGTAACTGGAAATGACTGGTGTTTTTCTGCAGGAGTAGTCCCTTGCTCATCACAATTTAAAAAATTAAGGGTATATAAGGCTAGTCCTAGCTGTCTTTGGTGGGGTATTAGTATAGTCTCCCCTTTTTTGTTTTTCAATATAGGTTTTAAGGGATCTGTTAACTCGCTCTACAATGGCTTGCCCCTGAGAATTGTAAGGGATGCCAGTGACATGAGCGATTTGAAAGTATGTACAAAACTGTTGAAACACCCTGCTCCAATATGCAGGCGCATTATCAGTTTTGAGCTGTGTAGGGTGTCCCATAACAGAACGTCTGGAGACAGTGAGAGATGACATTTTTAACGCTTTCTCCAGTGTGACAGAAAGCCCATGTGAAATGAGAAAAGGTATCAATGGTTACATGAACCCATGCCAATTGGCCAAATGCAGGGATTCATGTAACATCCATTTGCCATAGATGGTTGGGTCGAAGTCCGAGAGGACTGACCCCGACGACAGGTGAGGGGAGGTGCGCAATGCAGCGAGGGCACTTTTTGACAATTTGTCAAGCCCGTTCCCTAGTGATAGGGAACATTTTTTGAGGGGTTGTGGCGTTGACATGAAATTGGGCATGCATGTCTGCAGCTGGTTGCAAAGGGGTATGCACAAGAGCAGAGACCAGCAGGTCAGCATTAGGATTGCCCTCCACTAAGGGTCCGGGTAATTGACTATGAGAGCAAATATGTTCAGTAAAAAAGGGAAAGGCTCTCTTGTGGACTAAAGACTGTAATTTGGTAAAGAGGTGGAACAATTCCTCAGAAGGAATTGTATCCAAGGACTGCTGACTCAATATGTCGTACAGTATGGACGACATAGTGACTGTCACTATAAATATTGACAGGTTCTGCAACAAAATGAGTTAAGGCCATACAAACAGCATAGAGTTCAACACGCTGAGCAGATGAATAGGGGATAGTTTCATCCCAAGTTTGCTGAGGGGTATAAACCCCAGCTTTTCCTGAACTTGACCCATCAGTGAATAATACTGCTGCCCCTGAAGTGGGATTCGAAGTTACAATCTTTGGAAAGATAAAGGGATGTCTCTGAGAAAACTGAAGGAGTTTATCAGCAGTGTAATGATTATCTATTTGACCGGAGTATGCAGCTAGGGCTATCTGCCAATAATCTGCAGTTTCCCACAGCTGTGGTTGTTGGGCAGCAGAATAGGGGTTTTACCCTTTTGTCCTATGCTTGCAGTGCCTTTCCCATTTTTTGAGTACAATCATGGGCAAAGTGTCCACTTTGTTTGCAGTTAAAGCAAGCACCCTTTGGCCCCAAGGTTCCTTTGAGAGTGGCTTCAAGAGTAACTCCTTGGATATATCTGTACAGATTCTAATAAAATCAGTAAGATTCTCCTCCTCCTTATATGGCCTTAGGGTGGCTTGGCAGACCTTATTTTCGTTTTCAGAAGCTAGCTGTTTGACTAATATATTACCAACCTCGGGATCCCCTATCAACCATCCAGTAGCCTGGAGGAGACGGGAAACAAAATTCTGATAAGGCTCTACTGGCCCCTGTCGGATTTTGGTGAGGTCTTCAGATGTTTCTCCTTTGGGAGGAAGGTGGCGCCGAGCTTTGGTGGCACATGCTGTAATTTGTTGGTAAACTTGTAAGGTATACCCTAGGTGATTCTGCAAGTTCTCATATAATCCAGACCCAGTAAGCATTTCAGATGTAATAGGCATGTCATGATTTTGATTCCTATCTGCCTGTTGCCGAGCTTTCTTCTTACCAATCAGATTTCTACATTGGGTAATTCGTGCCCCCACCTATAAACATGCTTTGGCTAATACAATCCAGTCTTTCCTTGCTATGGCTTCAGACCAATGGTATCCAAGAAGTCGGCCCATACATACTGCAAGCAGCTTTTAAGTCTTTTAAAGTTTTAAAGGAGAGAACCTCGTGATATCTTTGTTGTTAGGATTTTGCGGATCAGGCCTCTCAAACACAGGGAATAGCATAAATCCCTATATGTCCTCTCCCAGATCCACAGCTTTTAGTAAAGCCTTTTGTAAGGGAATAATTTCTGGTGGTCCTGCTGGAATATAAGGAGGAGGAGCTTTCGAAGATGAGAGGCTAGTGGGAGAAAGTACTTCTGTGAGCTTAGCTTGGTCTCGAGAGGATAGTTGAGACATTTGTTTTACTAATCCTACTACTGAGTCCTCATTATCAGAATTATTAGGGGACTCATCCTCTTGCATTCTTTGCTGCTGGTCCCCAGCAGCTTCCCATTCCAGTTCTTGTTCAAACTCTGGCGGCAGCGGCTTGTCACCCGGCTCTAGCCAGGGAGCAGTTGCCTTCAAAGTAGTAGATCCCTCTACAGTAGTAGTGAGGGTTTCAGCTGCTATTTCTTGCACCTTACATTCCTCTCTTACAGGATCTAGAGCTTCCCTAATCAGGGTCCACAAAGTGAAAGCAAAGATTGGAGTGCACTTGGGCACTTCTGCTATATATCTTTCTCTAATTTTTAGGCCTACCTGAGCCCACGTATGTTCATTTACCGTGCCTTCTTCAGGAAACCAAGGACAAGTTTGCTGTACAAATGTTAAGAATTGCTCCAGCTGTATGGCCGGGACTTTAGTGCCCCGTGCAAGTAATGTGGAGTGCAGCATTTGTATATACAGCCGCCACTCGGTGGACCCAGAATTCCCTGTTTTACACCTGATTACTATAAATTCTTTTCACTCCCTACTTACTGTACCATGGCCACCCGGGAGTCTCCTCTCAACTCTGGCTGAGGAATTCCTTCGTACTTGGGTCCCTGTTCCAGCAGCCACCTGCCTCGTGACTAGCCCAGCTAGATGTGTCAGGTCCTGAGGGAAGGCAACGGGGGATTGAGAAATAAAGAGACAGAGTCAAAGTGAGGTCAGGTGGAGTCCCTTCTCTGGGATGCAGAGGAGGGAACTGTTTATTGGTGAAGTCAGGTTGTATATATTGAGCCAGCTTTGAAGCAGAGCGTGAGAAAGATGAATCAGAAGGCTAGGTACATTTAATTTTTTAAGAACATTTTCTGCTCCTTGGTACAGTGATATAGCAAGCAGCCAAGTCATTCTTTCCGTACGACAATCTATTAGGCCATCTTCCTTGGTGTAAGGCAGCTGTGCTGAACCCAAGGCCTGCTTCCAACTCCCTTGGCGCGCATTATCCTTCCTGGATCTCCACAACCTGCACCTAAATGGGGAGGGCTCAGGGAAGGAACAATGGCCTTTGCCAGTATTTCTGTCTGGAAGAAAGCTGCCCCTCCAGCCCTCACTCTGATGCCAGACAAGTTAGTTCTTCCCTGTATGTTTCAAGCTGCTGCTTCAGTACTGGAGCTCAGAGTGAGTTAGTCTGTCAGTGAGTAAATTGATGCACGGGCCTTTGAAGAGGAACTCCCAGGACTTCAGAAGCCATCTATCTCACTCATCCATAATCCCTGCTGGTTTTTACAGACAGAAGTTATGGGTACTTCTCTTCGCTGCACTGGTATCCTGAGCTGGGGGCCTGGTTTGGGACTGGGACCCCTTGCTACTCTGAGGGAAACCTCTGTGGCAGAGATATTCCTCTTGATTTTAACAACCACATGTGGGTACAGGACCAGCCCATCCTCTGTATCAGCCCCTCCTACCAGTCTCCATGTGGCTTCTCGTTTTTATCCTTAGGTATTGGACTTCTGTTTAGTCTTCAGGAGGCTGTCAATGATTTTTTTGTAATCTAGTTATAATTTTTATGTGGTCATGGGGGGAGGTAAGTACATTTTCCTACTCTGTCATCTTTACTAAAAGCTCAAACAATGCATATTTTGGGGAAATGATAATCAAGGATAATCCCTCAGTAATTTGTAGATTCTTATCATAAACCCTGCAGGCATTTTTTATACCTTTCTCCCCACATCCCCATTTCTCAATTAAAGAAGACTAAAGCATGTATGTTTTGTTTTTTTATGGGGAAGGTTTTCACAATTTTTATTTTTAATAACATTATTATATTTTACTCTTACTGCTTTCCAGGATATCTCCAATTAGTTAATAGTGGTGAAGAAAATTCTTAAAACAAAATTAATTTTCTTTCCTTCTTAAAATTTTTGTACAATGCATTCATTCCTTTGTCTTATTTAAAACCAGTGGAAGGATGACTGTAAGTATGCACCTGTGGGACCCTGGGTGAGAATAGGAACATATGTAGGTACCTGCTGCATAGGGGACCCTGGGTGAAAGTGTGCTTTTTCCACAGGTCTCAGCCACCTTTGCAGCCAGTCTGGTCAGCAGTCCAGCCATTGGAGCATACCTCTCAGCCAACTATGGAGATAGTCTTGTTGTACTGGTGGCCACAGTGGTGGCTCTTCTGGACATTTGCTTCATCTTATTGGCTGTTCCAGAATCTTTCCCAGAGAAAATGAGACCACTGTCCTGGGGATTTCAGATTACTTGGAAACAAGCAGACCCTTTTGCGGTAAATAAAATTATGCAAACACTTTTCTAAGTATCTTTCTAAGTCATGCAAATAAAAGAACATTTATACAACCTCAAGCATCCCAGCAGTTGTTAATCCATTTCTGTCTCCAGTAAAAATACAAAAAAAATAATAATAATTGCAAGGAAGGGATTGAGGTAGACTGTGCACCAAGGAATATATGGAATTTATATTCCTTAAGTCAAGCATGTGGTTATCACAATGGAAGAGAGAAAAACTGTCTATTTAATCCCTCCGTAAGAAGGGAAAGAAGTTTTTTGTTTTGTTTTGGGGGGTTTTTTTCTTTGTTTGTTTTGCATGGTGGTTTTTATTGCTTTTTAAACAAATATGTGAAGGTGGCCATTTGAAGTAGTTGTTTTTATTCACTGAAATTCAAAAAGGATAAAAGTATTTGGTCTGACTAAAGTCCTTATTTTCTAAGTTGTCAAAATACATCCACTTAGACCAAAGGCTTTGAACTTGTTTTACAGATTGAATGGATTTTTTGTTTTCTAGAATGTTTTTAATTTTTTTAGCATGGGAGAATCTTATTAACATCTCAAAAAAGTACTTAGGTACTTTATTTTTCTTTTTGCTATATCAAATGGTATTTTTTTCTTGATTTCTGCTTCTGTTGTTTCATTGTTGGTATACAAAAATGCCTTTGATTTCTGGATATTGACTTTGTATCCAGCTTTTTGGCTAAATTCATTTATTAGGTCGAGCAGTTTTTTGGCCGAGACTATAGGATTTTCTACGTATACTAACATGTCATCTGCAAACAATGATAGTTTTGTTTCCTCCTTTCCAAGTTGGATGCCTTTTATTTCCTTTTCTTGTCTAATCGCTGCGGCTAATACTTCCAATACTATGTTGAATAGAAGTTGCGAGACTCATAAACAAAGCAACAAACAGCAAGTGTTGGAGAGGTTGTGGAGAAAAGGGGACACTAGTGCACTGCTGGTGGGAGTGCAGACTGGTACAACCACTATGGAAAACAGTATGGAATTTTCTAAAAAAACTAAAAATGGATATACCTTTTGACCCAGCAATTCCATTGCTAGGACTATATCCTAAGAACCCTGAAACACCAATCCAAAAGAAACTATGCATCCCTATGTTTATAGCAGCACAATTTACAATAGCCAAGTGTTGGAATTTATGTGTAATGAAACCCCTTTCTGTTTATAGCTTTAAAGAAGTTGTATTATGAGTGAAAAAGAGAGATGAGATTTTCTTAAATGATTCTGGAGCATTATGTTTTCGGGGTCTGTTTATAGCATGTTCAGGGTCTGTTTCAGGATGTGAACCACTATTGGTAAATAAAGATGAACAAGTGTGTGTATGTGCATGTACTTAAGTTGTAATATTTGAAATACATACTGCAGAAATTAGGAATTGTAATCTCCACAGAGAGATGGTGATATAGTTAATGTAAAAGTTTTCTTCCTTTTATAATCCATTCAACCTTCATTATCCATCTTAACAATAAAGCCATTATCACAGAATATCAGCGACATTAGTTTCTATTTGCTTATTTTTTAATTTTTCAATTACAGTTGACATACAATATTTTATTAGTTTCAGGTGTACACCCCTGTGATTAGACATTATATAACCTACTGAATGATCATCCTGATAAGTTTTGTACCCATGTGACACCATACATCATATTAGAATCTTATTGACTATATTTATTATGTTGTTTGCTTTTTTATGTCTCTTTCTGCTTTTTCCTAGTCACTGAAGAAAGTTGGAAAAGATTCTACTGTCTTACTAATCTGCATTACCGTGTTTCTTTCTTACCTTCCCGAAGCTGGACAGTATTCAAGTTTTTTTCTCTATCTCCGGCAGGTGGGTAGTGGGTGCCTAGTAGCTTTTGAACATAAGGAAAATTAAGATTGGCTTCTGTCTAAAGGTATTTGGGGGAAATTCTTGCTTCAAGTTATAAATGTAGGTGCTGACATATAACTAGTGGCAGGAAGCCTTTGATGTAATGATGTTTTAAAATATAGTAAAATGTTTACTGTGGAAAAAAATTCCTTGAGAATTATACATAAAGAAAATTAGCAGAAACAATTTATCACAATGTTTTAAATCTTTATATTTTTAATATTTGTTTATTTATTCTTAGAGGAGAAGGGAGGGAGAAAGAGCAGCTGATAAACATGAATGTGTGAGAGAAACATTGATTGGTTGCCTCTCACACATGCCTCAACTGGGGACCTGGCCCACAACCAAGGCACATGCCCTGACCAGGATTTGAACCAGCAATTTTTTGTTTTGTGAGAGGACACACAACCAAGCTACACCCATAAGGGCTAATGTTTTAAATCTTTGATAGTATCCATTAAATTTCACAGAGATGGAAAGTTTGCTTCAAAGTACCCTGGCAGCTTGTTGAGCCATCCTCAGTAGGCCACAGCTTAGTGTTGCTGTGGATTCCAAGTTGGCTCACAAACAATAATCAAAGTAATCTTTTGTCTCCTCTGATTTTTCTGCTTTAAAAATTTACATTTTGTTTTGTCCCCTCAAAAAGAAACTGACTTAGGACACTGTTTTTAAATTCTTTTTTTAAGCTTTTCTTTCAGATTTCTGAGATTGCTGAGACCTGAGTCACTTTCCATTGCAGTCCAACCTTGCACTTTTACTGATTTCAATGGAAATCCTAATGGTTTACCCGACTTGTAAGAGGAGTCCTCCTTAGATAAATTCCTCTATTTTGGAGATATTTTTATTTGTATATATTTTTAAAGATTTTATTTATTTATTTTATAGAGAGGAGAAGTGAGGGAAAAAAGAGGGAAAGAAACATCAATGTGTGGTTGTCTCTCTCGCCTCTGACTGGGGACCCAGCCTGCAACCCAGGCATCTGCCCTGACTGGGAATCAAACCGTTGACCCTTTGGTTCATAGGCTGGCACTCAATCCACTGAGCCCCACCAGCCAGGGCTCTCTATTTTGGAGATATTTTTATTTATTTTTTTTCAACTATATTTTATTGACTATGCTATTACAGTTGTCCCATTTTTCCGCCCTTCACTCCCCTCCACACCGCACACCCTCTCCCACTCACATTCCTCCCCTTTAGTTCATGTCCATGTGTCATAAGTTCTTTAGCTTCTACATTTCCCATACTATTCTTACCCTCCCCCTGTCTTATTTTCTACCTACCATCTATGCTACTTATTCTCTGTAACTTTCCCCCTCTCTCCTTCTCCCACTCCCCTGTTGCTAACCCTCCATGGGATCTTCATTTCTGTGGTTCTGTTCCTGTTCTAGTTATTAGCTTAGTTTTATTTTTGTTTTTGTTTTAGGTGTGGTTGTTAATAATTGTGAGTTAGCTGTCATTTTACTGTACATGTTTTTTATCTTCTTTTTCTTAGATAAGTTCCTTTAACATTTCATATAATAAGGGCTTGGTGATGATGAACTCCTTTAACTTGACCTTATCTGAGAAGCACTTTATCTGTCCTTGCATTCTAAATGAAAGCTTTGCTGGATAGAGTAACCTTGGATGTAGGTCCTTGCCTTTCATGAGTTGGAATACTTCTTTCCAGCCCCTTCTTGCCTGTAAGGTCTCTTTTGAGAAATCAGCTGACAGTCTTAGATGAGCTCCTTTGTAAGTAACTGCCTCCTTATCTCTTGCTGCTTCTAGGATTCTCTCCATTTTAATCTTGGCTAATGTAATTATGATGTGCCTTGGTGTCGTCCTCCTTGGGTCCAACTTTTTTGAGACTCTTTGAGCTTCCTGGACTTCCTGGAAATCTATTTCCTTCCCCAGATTTTGGAAGTTCTCTTTTATTATTTGTTCAAAGAACTTTTCCACTGTTGTTCTTCCTCTTCTCCTTCTGGTGCCCCTATAATTCGGATGTTGGAATGTTTAAAGATGTCCTGGAGGTTCCTAAGCCTCTCCTCATTTTTTTGAATTCTTGTTTCTTCATTGTTCTGGTTGATTGTTTATTTCTTCCTTCTGGTCCACTCCATAGATTTGAGTTCTAGTTTCCCTCCCATAACTATTGGTTCCCTGTACATTTTCCTTTATTTCACTTAGTGTAGCCTTCATTTTTTCATCTAATTTGTGACCAAATTCAACCAATTCTGTGAGCATCCTGATCACCAGTGTTTTGAAGTGTGCATCTGATAGGTTGGCTATCTCTTCGCTGCTTAGTTCTATTTGTTCAGGAGCTTCCATCTGTTCTTTCATCTGGGCCTTTTTTTGGGGGGGAAGGGGGGGTCTGAGCTCACCTGTTATGTAGTGAGGGGCAGAGCCTTAGGTGTTCACCAGGGTAGGGCAACCCAGTAGCCGGTTGTGACCTTGTATGTGGGAAAGGGGTTGAGAGGAAACAATGGTACTTGCTGTACTCTCTGCCAGATTTCAGTCACTTACCCAGCTTCCACAATCAAATTGGGCCCTTCTGGTGCTGATTACCGTGTGGATGGGTTTTCGTACGTTCTAGGACCCCTGTGGGTCTTTCCAACTAACTCTCCTGTGATGCTGGGAGTTTCTCCCACTGCTGCCTCCAGGCCCACAGGTGTTTTCAATCGGTGTTTTGAGGCTTTATTTCCCTGTGCTGGGACCCTGGGTTGCATGGTCCGTCTTGCTCCCCAGGTTGCCTGGTTTATCTGTGTGGGAATATGGGACCGGCCAATCCACCAGCCACCTTGCTCACTGCACCCCTCCACAATCCGCCACATCGATGGGTCCACCTGCTGCTGCCTCACACTCCCAGGGTCTGCCAGCCACCGCTTTTTTTGTCATGACCCTTCTCTGCCTGGCCGCCCGATTCTGCCACTCCTACTGGTCTGGATGAATGTGTCTACTTTAACTCGTCGGTTGTCAGACTTCCATACAGTTCAATTTTCTGTCAGTACTAGCTGTTTTTTTGTTTCTCAATTGTTGTCATCCTTATTTTGGTTGTGTGAGGAGGCACAGTGTGTCTACCTACACCTCCATCTTGGCCAGAAGTTTGGAGATATTTTCAAATGAAACTAATTAAATTGCCATTTTGATACTTTTGCTGAGATTATGACACTAATATTTTGCATGGCAGCATATCAGTAAAACTTTTTTCAAGCAGTTCTGTTTTGTTCATTTTGGTCTGTGGATGCTAGAGATTTAGAGGGAAGAGTGGTGATGGTTTAATTTTGCCTTGAATTAAATATGCATTTAATGTAGGAAAAAGGGGAAAGCCCAAAGAAGAGGGTGAAAAATCGTATCTCATCTACTCATGTGTATAGTAAACAACTGTGAATAACTTTTCTACCCTTTTTTCCTATATACATATGCTTATTATCACTACCATGACCACCAATAATTAGAACAGATCGGAATCATTCTGTTATTTTGTGTTTGTGCTTGCTTTAAAGAAGTTAACACACACGTTTTAATTAAAGTCACATTTGATATTTGTATATCTTTTCTCTGATAAGGATTTTATTTCCAGTATATATGTAGAAGTATTATGAATCAATAAAAAGACAACTAACTCAACTGAAAAATTAGACAGAGGATTTTAAATAGGTGTTTCTCCAAGGAAGGGTATACAAATAGACCAAAAGTCCGTGAAAAGATGCTCAACATCATTAGCCATTAAGGAAATGCAAATCAAAACAAGATACCACTTTACACCTGTTAAATGTCTTTAATTAAAAAAAAAATGACAAGGATATGGAGATCTTCATAATGCTAGTGGGAATATAAATGCTGTAGCCACTGTAAGAAACAGATTAGAAGGTTCTCGAAGTGTTCAACATAGAATTCCTAGCAAACCTATTGTTAGGTATATAGCCAAGAGAAATGAAAAAAAGCATGTCTGTACAGACAGTTCTATGCAAACTATTATTCATAACAGCTTAAAAGTAGAAACAACCTATTGGGTTGCCCAAAAGGTTCATTTGTTGTTGTTTTTCTGTAAAATGGCTCTAGTATCACTTAGTTGTCTTTAACTTCATTTGACACAATTTTGTTAGATTATATTGTGACAGCTGTCATATCAGTGTGCATTTAAAAAAAACTTAATCAAAATTGGTGAATTTTTGTGTGGGCATTTTAATATTGAAGATGGAAGAAAATGTGCAACATTTTTGTCATATTATGCTTTATTATTTCAAGAATGGTAGACACACAACTGAAACACAAAAAATGATTTGTGCAGTATATGGACAAGTTGCTGTTGCTGATCAATCGTGTCAAAAGTCGTTTGCAAAGTTTTGTGCTGGAGATTTCTCCCTGGAGTACACTCCATGGTCTGGTAGACCAATTAAAGTTGATAGTAATTACATCAAGACAGTAATTGAGAACAATCAAAGTTATATCATGCTGGACATATCCAACATATTCAAAATATCCAGATCAATAAAGTTATTGGTGAAAATGAAAAATATGTCTTTCATTTTACGGAAAAAAAAAACTAAACAGAATTTTTGGCCAACCCAGTATTGCAGGGGTGTCAAACTCATTTTCACCAGGGGCCACATCAGTCTCACAGTTGCCTTTAAAAGCATGTAGATCCGAATGTAGAGCTCCTTGCCCCTAGGTCAGGAGTAGTGGCATTTATACAGTCCTAAAATTACATTCGGCCCTTTGAAGGCAGCCACAAGGCTGATGTGACCCCTGGTGAAAATGAATTTGATACCCTGCAGTATTGTATATCAACTCATTGGATGAATCAACAAATGTGGTATATTTATACAAAGGAATGTTACTATTTCTCAAAAACAATGACATGGGAGAAAGTAAGTTTACAGTTGTATAAACTGTTATACAATAATAATAATAACACTGTATCATGTACTCACGAGTGTGAACCTACTTTTGCCCACTCCTGTATATTCTTGTCAAGTTTTCTGTGTCGAGTGTTTTAAGTGTTAACAAATTTACAATTGTTTTATATAATCCATGTTGTTATAAATTAATTTACATATTTACCTCTTCTTTTTTATTGAGGTAAAATTGACATATTTACCATTTCAATGGCTCTTCATTATGATGCTTTCATTCTATGTAAAGAATATCTTTTCTTTAGTGCAGACCTGCCATTTACAAAATTAATCAGCTGCCTGCCTCTTACTGCCTTCCTGCTTTTTTTCCATTCTCCCCACCCCACTCTTTTTGTCTGAAAATGCCTTTAATTCTAACCTGCATTTTCTGGAAGGATAATTTTTATTTTTCTAATTTTCTGCTCATGCAATTCAGCCCTTGACTGTTCCATCTTTAAGCATGTTTTTCTTTTCAGTTTATTTAAACTTAAAAAGTGTTTACCCACTTCTTATTATGCACCCCTACCTGCCTCTGGCAACCACCAGTAAGTTATCTGTATTACAAGCTATCTATCTATCTAACTATCTATCTACCTACTTATTTATTTATTTATTTATTTATTTATTTATTTAAATTGTTCAAATACAGTTTTCTGCCCTTTACCCCCATCCAAGGCCACCCCCCTATAAGCTTTTATTTTTTTAAATTAAGATTCCATATATAAGTGAGATCACATTGTATCTGTCTTTCTCTGACTCGTTTCACTTGAGCATAATGTTGGAGATCCATATATATTGTTGCAAATGGCAAGATCTCATTCTCTTTTAATAATATTTCTCTGGGTGTGCATGGGTGTGTACACCACACCTTTATCCATTTACCCATCAATAGACACTTTTTTATGGATTAATAATATTCCACTGTTTACACAACATTTCTTATCCATTGATCCATCAGTGGATACTTAAGTTGTTATATTATCTTGGCTATAGTAAATGACACTGCAGTGAATATCGGTGTGCATACATATTTTCAAGTTATTGTTTTGGGTTTTTTAAATACATGCCCAGAAGTGGAATTGCTGGATTGTATGGTGGTTCTATTTTTAATTGTTTGAAGAACCCTCCATACTGTTTTCCATAATGGTTGTAACAGTTTCTGTTCCCACTAACAGTGCATGAGGATTCCCTTTTTTTCACATCCTTGCCAGCACTTGTAATTTTTCTCTTTTTGATCATATCCATTTTAACTGGCACAAGATGATATCATTGCAGTTTTGACTTGCATTTCTCTAACGATTATAAATATCAGTATCTTTTCATGTACTTCTTGGCCATCTTTATGTCTTCTTTAAGAAAATGTGTGTTCACTTTTATGTCCTTTTTTGGGGGGGGGGAGCTGTTGAGTTCCATGAATTCTTTATGTATTTTGGATATTAGCCCCTCATCAGATATGCTATCCAATTATTTCCTCCCATCCATTAGTTTGATTTTTCACTTTGTGGATGATTTCCTTTTTAGTTTGATACAGTTCCACTTGTTTATTTTTGTTTTTGTTGCTGTTAATTTTGGTGTCAGATTCACAAAAGCATCACCTATGTCAAGGAGTATACTGCCTATATTTTCTTGTAGGAAGTTTTTGCTTTTAGGTCCTGCATTTCAGTCCTTAACCTATTTTTCATTAATTTTCGTGTATGGTGTAAAAAGGTGGGCTAGTTTTACTTGGCAGTCCTATTTATCTAACATTATTTATTTAATTTTCACTTATAATTTCATTTTTTAACAAATACCTTTTATTTTTTTTATTCTTGTTCAAGTACACTTGTCTCCATGTTACCCCACTCCCCCATCCCTCCCCACCTCTGACCCTCGAACCTACACTCTTTGGCTTTCTCCATGTGTCCCATATAGTAGTTCCTGAAAATCCTTCCCCCTTTCCCCACTACCCTCCCCTCTGGTTACTCTTAGTTTGTTCTTTATTTTAATGTCTCTGGTTATATTTTGCTTGCTTTTTTTCTTTTGTTGATTATGTTCCAGTTAAAGGTGAGATCATATGGTATTTGTCTCTCACCGCCCAGCTTATTTGACTTAGCATAATGCTCTCTGGTTCCATCCATGCTGTTGCAAAAGGGCAGGAGCTCTTTCTGTCTGCTGGATAGAATTCCATTGTGTAAATGTACCATGTTTTTTGATCCACTCATTTACTCATGTGCACTTAGGTTGCTTCTAGCACTTGGCTATTGTAAATTGTGCTGCTATGAACATTGGGGTGCATAGGTTCTTTTGGATTGGTGTTTCAGGGTTCTTAGGATATAATCACAGCAATGGAACTGCCAGATCAAAAGGCAGTTCCATTTTTAGTTTTCTGAGGAAATTCTATCCTGTTTTCCACAGTGGCTGCACCAGTCTGCATTCCCACCAACAGTGCACTAGGGTTCCCTTTTCTCCACATCCTCTCCAATACTTGTTTGTTGAGTTGTTTATGATGTCCGTTCTGACCAGTGTGAGGTGGTATCTCATTGTGGCTTTAATTTGCCTCTCTCTGATGGCTAGTGATGCTGAGCATCTTTTCATATGTCTCTGGGCCCTCTGTATGTCTTCCTTGGAGAAATGTCTCTTTAAGTGTTTTGCCCATTTGTTAATTGGGTTTTTTGTATTCCAGACTGGAGTCATGTGAGTTCCTTATATATTTGGGATATATAAAGAACCTCAAACCCTTGTCTGAGGTATTATTGGCAAATATGTTTTCCCATATGGTTGGTTCTCTTTTCATTTTAATGCTGTTTTCTTTAGCCATGCAGAAACTTTTAATTTGATGAGGTCCCATTTGTTTGTTGTTTCTTTTATGTCCTTTGCTCTAGGGGACATATCAGTGAAAATACTACTGTGTGGACTGTCTGAGATTTTCCTGCCTATGTTCTCCTGAAGGACTTTTATGGTCTCACAGCTTATATTTAAGTCTTTTATCCACCTTGAATTTATGTTTATGTATGGTGTAAGTTGGTGATCAAGTTTCATTTTTTTGCGTTTAGCCGTCTAGATCTCCCAACACCAGTTGTTGAAGAGGCTATTTTTACTCCTATTTATGCTTCTGTCCCCTTTGTTGAATATTAATTGACCATAGAGACTTGGGCTTATTTATGGGCTCTCTGTTCTGTTCCACTGGTCTATCTGTCTATTCTTATGCCAGTACCAGGCTGTTTTGATTACAGTGGCCTTTTAATACAGTTTGATATCAAGTATTGTGATTCCTCCTGCTTTGTTGTTCTTTCTCAAAATTGGTGTAGCTCATCGGGGTTGTTTATGGTTCCATATAAATTTCTGAAATGTTTGTTCTATATCTGAGAAATATGTCATTGGTACTTTGATAGGGATTGCACTGAATCTATAAATTGCTTTGGGTAGTATGGACATTTTGATGTCGATATAATAGGGATACCAGATGGAGTAGAAGAAGAGCAAGGGATAGAAAACCCGTTTGAAAAAGTAATGATGGAAAACTTCCCTAATTTGATGAGCCTCCTGCTGACTTTAAATCCTACCAGTGGGTTCTGCTGGTCTTCCTGGATGCTGCAGGCAGAGCGGGTAGGATAAATTTTTTTCCCTTTCCTGTGGTTCCAGGAAAACGGGAGTGGGGGTGGCTCAGTCTGGGCTACAATATTCACAGGTGCCCAGCTTTCTGCCCAAGCTTTCAAAGCGCTGCACAGCCCATACTGTCCATATGCCCCTATCTGTCACCTTTAATCCACCTCATGGTTCCACCGTTTGATCAGTCTGTGAGGTGCATGGAACGGGAGCAACTCTCACCACTCCTCCTCCCACTTTGCTGGCATAGATGCTGTGCTCCCACAAAGTTCCTTCAGAGCAGTTTAGTTCCCCTCTTAAATTAAGTCTCTCTGGGGACTGCTACCTCTCTGAGCCCCTGCTACCTCACTTTTTATCAGTCCATGAGGAACCCTGATTTGGAGCAAATTACACCCCTTTTCCTCTTCGCTGGCCCAGCAGAAGTGCACAAGATGACTTTGCATAGTGCTTGAGACCCTTTTTTACTTTAATGAATTCCCTTTGGCTGCGGGTGACAGTACCTAATAAGCGCCCGGCTTTTTACACAGGCCAACTCTCTCACCAGTCACGGCTCAACTCTTCTCCCCTCTCTAGGTGTTACCTGGCTTCCCAATTTCTCTGGTACTGTCCCAGCCAGTGACCATAGTCCCAACCAAGGAATGCTGCCTTGCTATGGGTCTCCCACTGTGTTTTTATTTCCCCAGTGACTTCAAGCATCCAGGTCTCCCCTGATGTGAGAGTGGCTTCCCTGCTCTGGGAGGGGAGGGACCTGTGAAGTTAGAATCGGTGACCTGGCTGTCCTTCAAAGTTTCTGAGGCAGCTGTGGTCCCTGTCGCAAAGCCCAGGGACCTCAGCAGCCATGGACTATCGTGTAGGGCCCAGGAACCTTCCTGTCAGCCAACAAACTCTTACCATCTGATTTTAAACATCCTCTGCAGTCTTTGGCTTCCAAACTTCGTGTAAGCTGGGATTCCATTGACTGTTGACTCTGTTCTTTGGAAGATCGGCTTGGTGTCTCAGTTAGGTGCAGGAGCAAGTGAGTTCAGTTCCCACCTACCTCACTGCCATCTTCTGAACTCTTACTTATTTTTTGAAGCCATTTTTTATTGTTATTCTATTATAGTTGTCCCAATTTTTCCCCTGCCCTTCTCTGCCCATCTCCATCCCAGCTCCCACAGTCAATTCCCATACCGTTGTCCTTGTCTATGGGTCATTCATACATGTTCTTTGTTTACTCCCTTTGCCTTCTTTCCCCCATTATCCCCCTCCTCCCTGACCTCTGGTTACTCTCAGATTGTTCCTTATTTCCATGTCTCTGGTTCTATTTTATTTGTTTATTTTGTTCATTAGATTTCACTTATAGGGAAGTCATATGGTATTTGTCTTTTGCCAATTGGATTATTTCACTTAGCATATTTTCTAGTTCCATCCATGCTGTCGCAGAAGGTAGGAGCTCCTTCTTTCTTTCTGCTGCATAGTATTCCATTGTGTAAATGTACCACAGTTTTTTAATCGAACATTTACTGATGGGCACTTAGGCTATTTCCACACTTGACTGTTATAAATACCCTTGCTATGAACATAGAGGTGCATGAGTTCTTTTGAATTGGTGGTTCAGAATTCTTAGGGTATGTTCCCAACACTGGAATTGCCAAGTCAAAAGGCAGTTCCATTTTTAGTTTTTATGGAATTTCCATACTCTTTTCCACAGTGGCTACACCAGTTTGCATTGCCACCAACAGTGAACTAGATTTCCCTTTTCTCTGCATCTTTGCCAGCACTTGTTTTATGGTGATTTATGAATCATGGCCATTCTCACAAGTGTAAGGTAGTATCTCATTGTGGTTTTAATTTCATCTCTCTGATGGCTAGTATATTGAGCATCTTTTCATATGTTTATGGGCCATCTGTATGTCCTCCTTGGAGAAGTATCTATTCAGATCCTTTGGCCATTTTTTAAATTGGATTGTCTCTCTTCCTGGTGTTGAGTCGTATGAGTTCTTTATATATTTTGGAGATTAAACCATTGTCTACTGGATCATTGGCAAATATGTTCTCCCATACAATTGGTTTCCTTTTCATTTTGATGATGGTTTCTTTAGCTGTGCAGAAGGCTTTTAGTTTGATGTAATCCCATTTGTTTATTTTGTCATTTATTTATGTTGCCCTAGATGATATATTGGCAAAAATATTACTATGTGGGGTATCTGAAATATTTCTGCATATGTTTTCATCTGTGGGTTTTATGGTGTCACAGCTTTTATTTAAGTCTTTTATCCATTTTGAGTTTATTCTTACGTATGGTGAAAGTTGCTGGTCTGCTGTCATTTTACTGAAGGTACTACTCCAGTTGTCCCAACACCTTTTATTGAAGAGGCTTTCTTTACACCACTGTATGCATCTGCCCCTTTGTCAAAAATTAATTGACAGTAGAGACATGGGTTTATTTCTGGGCTCTCTGTTCTGTTCTGTTCCATTCATCTATATGTCTGTTCTTACGCTACTAGCATACTGTTTTGATTACAGTAGCCTTTGTAGTATAGTTTCATATCAAGTATTGTGATCCCTGCTATGTTGTTGTTCATTCTTAAGAATGCTGAGGCTAATCAGAGTCTTTTGGGTTACATATAATTTTTGAATATTTGTTCTTGATTTGTGAAATATGGCATTGGTATTTTAATAAGGATTAGATTGAATCTATAGATAACTTTGGGTAGTATGGAAATTTTAATGACGTTTATTCTTCTAATCCATGAACATAAAGTATATATACATCCTTTTCTTTGTATCTTCGTCAGTTTCTTTCTTCAGTATTCTGTAGTTTTCTGAATAATGTCTTTTAACTCCTTGGTTAAATTTATTCCTAGGTACTTTATTTTTCTTGTTGCTATAGTAAATGAAATTTTTTCCTAGTTTCTCTTTCTGGTATTTCATTGTACAAAAATGCCTTCAATTTCTGAATACTGACTTTGTATTCTGCTATTTTGTCAAATTCACTTATGTGAATTTGGATGTGCTGTGTACATGGATTTCTATGTACACTATGATATAATCTGCAAGCAATGACAGTTTTACTTCCTCCTTTCTAATTTGGATGCCTTTTATTTCTTTTTCTTGTGGAAACACTGCAGCTACAACTTCTACTACATTGAATAAGAACGGTGAGAGCGGACCACCTTGTCTTGTTCCTGATCTTAGGGGGGAAACTTTTAGTATTTGCCCATTGCATATGCTGTTGGCTGTAGGTTTTTCATATGTTGCCTTCATTATGTTGAGGTACGCTTCGCCTATTCCCACTTTCCTGTGTGTTGTATCATAAATGGGTGCTTGATTTTTATAAAATGCTTTTTCAGGTTCTGTCTGCATGATCTTGTGATTTTTGTCCTTCATTTTGTTTATGTGGTATAAAACTTGTACTGATTTACTTTTTAAAATACATTTTATTGATTATGCTATTACAGTTGTCCCATTTCCGCCCCATCATTCTCCTCCACCCTGCACACCCCCTCCCACCCATATTCCCCCCTTTAGTTCATGTCCATGTGTCATGACTTTAGCTTCTACATTTCCTACACTATTCTTGCCTTCCCCCTGTCTATTTTCTACCCACCGTCTATGCTACTTATTCTCTGTACCTTTTCCCCCCTCTCCTCCTCTTACTCCCCTGTTGCTAACCCTCCATGTATCTCTGTTTCTGTGGTTCTGTTCCTGTTCTACTTGTTTGCTTACTTTGCTTTTGTTTTAGGTGTGGTTGTTAATATTTCTGAGTTTGCTGTATTTTACTGTGATATTTTTTATCTTCTTTTTCTTAGATAGGTACCTTTAACATTTCCTATAATAGGGCTTGGTGATGATGAACTCCTTTAACTTGACCCTTATCTGAGAAGAACTTTATCTTCTCTTTCATTCTAAATGCCAGCTTTGCTGGGTAGAGCAATTTTGGATGTAGGTCCTTGCCTTCCAAGACCTCAAATACTTCTTTCCAGCCCCTTCTTGTCTGTAAGGTCTCTTTTGAGAAATCAGCTGACAGTCTGATGGGAACTCCTTTGTAGGTGACTGTCCCCTTATCCCTTGCTGCTTTTAGAATTCTCTCCTTCATTTGAATCTTGCCTAATGTAATTACGATGTGCCTTGGCGTGTTCCTCCTAGGGTCCAACTTCTTTGGGACTCTCGGAGCTTCCTGGACTTCCTGGTAGTCTATTTTTTTTGCCACATTGGGGAAGTTCTCCTTTATTACTTGTTCAAATAAGTTTTCTACTTGTTGCTCTTCTTCTTCCCCTTCTGGTACCCCTATAATTCGGATGTTGGGACGTTTAAAGATGTCCCGGAGGTTCCTAAGCCTCTCATTTTTTTTGAATTCTTGTTTCTTCTTTCTTTACTGTTTGGTTGTTAGTTTCTTCCTTCTGGTCCACTCCACTGATTTGAGTCCCAGTTTCCCTCCCATCTCTATTGGTTCCCCATGCATTTTCCTTCATTTCACATGTTGTATTCTGCATTTTTTTCTTCTAATTTATGAGCAAAATCAACCAATTCTGTGAGCATCCTGATGACCAGGGCTTTGAACTGTGCATCTGATAAGTTGGCTATCTCTTCGTCGCTTAGAGGAATTGGCTCTGGGGCTTTCATTTGTTCTCCAGTTTGAGCCATTGTTGGTGGGATTTGTTTTCTGGTTGTGTGTGTGTGTGTTTGCTTGCTTTGGTCGTGGCTGTTACATAGTGAGGGGTGGAGCCTTAGGTGTTCCCCAGGGCAGGGCAGTCCGGTTGCTGAGTTGTGATGCTGTATGTGGGGGAGGGTCCAAGAGGGAACAATGGTGCTTGCTCCCCTCTCTCTTGGATTCTAGTCCCTTCCGCCACTTCCCCTTCCCCTGGATTATCTGTGCACGACTGTGGGACCACCTGGTTAGCCAGTCACCTTGTGCAGCCTCACTGGGTCTGCACAGTTGCCACCCCATGCCCGGGGTCCGCTAGCCGCCGCCTGTGCGCCTGGGGTCTGCTAGCCACCACCTGTGTGCCTGGGAACTGCCAGCCGCTGCTGCCTGCGTGCCCAGGTCTGCACCTCCACTTTTTCCTGCTGCGACTCTGTCCCTCTTACCAGTCTGGATGAATGGTTGATGGACTACCGTACAGTTCAGTTTTCTATCAGTTCTTCTTGTTTTCTTGTTTCTAAATATTTGTTGTCTGTAATTTTGTTTGTGAGAGGAGGCACAGTGTGTCGATCTATGCCTCCATCTTGGCCGGAAGTCTGTTTTTGAATTTTTCAGGTAGATACCTAGAAGAGGGACTGCTGGGTAATATGGTAGTTCTGTTCTTAATTTTTTAAGGAACCATCACACTGTTGTCCATAGTGGCTGCACAAATTTACACTCCCTCTAAGAGTACACACAAGTATTCCTTTTTGGGGGGTTGAGGGTAATAACCATTCTGAAAGTTTTGAGGTGGTATGTCATTGTGGTTTTGGTAAGCATTTTCCTTGTAATGAGTGATATTGAGCATTTTTTCATGTACCTGTTGGCCATTGGTATCTTTTCCTGGAAAAAGTGTCTATTCAGATCCTTTGCCCATTTTTAATTGAAATGTTTTTTAACTGTGTTTATGAATTCTTTATATATTTTGAATATTAACACCTTATCAGAGGTATTTACATTTATCTTTTCCCATTTAGTTGGTTGCCTTTTAGTTTTGTCGATGGTTTCTTTTGCTGTACATTACCTTTTTGGTTTGAAATTTTTTTTTTTTAACTTTCCTTGCCTTTAGGGTCAAGTTCACAAAAACCCTCTCTGAGAGCACAGCCCATAAGTTTAGCGCCTATTTTTGTTTTCTGCTATGTATTTTATTGTTTGAGATCTTGAAGTCTTTAATCCATTTTGAGTTAATATTTGGGTATCATGTCAGATAACAATCTATTTTCATTCTGCTGTATGTGTAATTACACTTTTCCCAACAACATTTATTGAGGAGACTTGACTTTCCTTTTTCCATTGTATGTTTTAGGCTCCTTTGCTGAAAACTATTTATTGATACAGGTGTGAGTTTATCTCTGGGCTTTCAATTCTGTTCTATTAGTTTGTGTGGTTGTTTTTCTCCCAGTACTATACTGTTATTATTGTAGCTTTGTAGTATAATTTGAAGTCACTCTTTCTTTTTTTCTCAGGATTGCTTTGGCTCTCCAGGGTCTTTTGTGGTTCTATACAAATTTAACAGGTTTTTTTTGTTCTATTCGTGTGAAAAATGCTATTGGGATTTGGATAAATATTGCATTAAATCTATATATTGCTTTATGTAGGTAATGTGGCCATTTTAAAAACCTTAATTTTTCCAATCCAAGAACATGGAATAGCTTCCCATTTCTTTGTGTCCTCAGTTTCGTTCAACAATGTCTTCTAGTTCTCACAGTATAGAGTACAATCTTCACTTCCTTTTTAAGGACTTTCCAGACTTCCAGCCAAGATGGAGGCATTGGTAGATATACTTTCCCTCCTCACACAACCAAAAGACAACAACAAATTTAGAAGCAAACAATAACCAGACCTTGCGGAAAATCAATCTGTATGGAAGTCCGGCAACCAAGGAGTTAAAGAAGAAACATTCATCCAGACCAGGAGGAGGGGCAGAGAAGTGCAGCCAGGGTGGCGAGGACTCATGGAAAGGCAATGGTGGGCAGAGTTGGCAGTCCCACATTTTCATGTGGATAAACTTGGAGGAACAGCTTGGAAGCAAGACAGACCACACAACCCAGGGTTCCATGCAGGGAAATACAGCCTCAAAACCTTTGACTGAAAATACCTTTGGGGGTTAAGGCAGCAGAGGAAATTCCCAGCCTCACAGGAGAGTTCATTGGAAAAACTCACAGGGTCCTAGAACATACACAAACCCATTCACCTGGTCATTAGCACCGGAAGGGCCCAGTTTGCTGTGGGTAGCAGAGGAAGTGACTGAAAGCCAGTTGAGAGCTGAAAAAGTGGCATCCTCTTGGATGCCTCTCCCACAACCTGCACCACAACAGTTTCCCTACCCTGGCAAATATCTAAGGCTTCACCCCTTACTATGTAACAGATATGCCAAGACACAAAATATGGCCCAAATGAAAGAACAGATCAGAGCTCCAGAAGAAGTACAACTAAGTGATGATGAGATAGCCAACCTATCAGATTCAGAGTTCAAATACTAGTAAGTAGGATGCCCACAGAAATGATTGAGTATGGTCACAAAATAGAGGAAAAAGTGAAGGCTATGAACAATGAAATAAAGGAAAATATATAGGGAACCAACAGTGAAGGAATGGAAACCAGGACTCAAATCAATTGTTTGGACCAGAAGGAAGAAATAAACATTCAAGCAGAACAGAATGAAAATACAAGAATTCAAAATAATGAGGAGAGTCTTAGGAACCTCCAGGACAACTTTAAACATTCCAACATCTGAATTATAGGTGTTCCAAAAGGAGAAGAGGAAGAGTAAGAAGTGGAAAACAGTAAAGGAGAACTTCCCCAATCTGGCAAAGGAAATAGACTTCAAGGAAGTCCAGGATGCTCAGAGAGTCCCAAAGAAGTTGGACCCAGAGTAGCACACACTAAGGCACATCATAATTACATTACCCAAGATTAAAGACAAGGAGAGAATGTTAAAAGCAGCAAGAGAAAAGGAGGCAATTACTTACAAAGGAGTTCCCGTAAGACTATCTATCAGCTGGTTTCTCAAAAGAATCCTTGCAGGCAAGAAGGGGCTGGAAAGAAGTATTTGAAGTCATGAAAGGCAAGGACCTACATCCAAGGTTATTCTATCCAGCAAAGCTTTCGTTTAGAATGGAAGGGCAGATAAAGTGCTTCCCTGAAAAGGTCAAGTTCAAGGAGTTCATCACCACCAAGCCCTTATTATATTACATGTTAAAGGGAGTTACTTAAGAAAACCAAAAGTACAAATAGTAAAAGGACAACATACAACTATCAACAACTGCACTTAAAAAAACCTAAAACAAACTAAGCAAACAACTAGAATAGGAACAGAATCACAGAAATGGAGATCACATGGAGGGTTATCAGCAGGGAATGGGTGGAGGGGAGAATGGGGGAGAAGGTACAGGGAATTAGAAGCATAAATGGTATGTAGAAAATAGACAGAGGAGGTTAAAACTAGTATAGGAAATGGAGACACCAAAGAACTTATATGTACTACCCATGGACATGAACCTAAGGTAGGCAAATGATGGTGGGAGGATTAAAGTAAAATAAAATTAAAAAGTAAAGGCTTTTCTTAGGTATTATTCTTTTTTCTTTATTATAAAATGGAATTGTTTTCTTCATTTCTGTTTCTGATACTTTGTTGTTAGTGTATAGGAAGGCAACAGATTTTTGTATATTTTATATCCTTCGACTTTATTAATTATTTACATATGTTCCAACAGTTTTTTGATGGAGTCTTTAGGATTTTCTAAGTATACTATTATGTCATCTGCAAATAGTGATAGTTTTACTAATTCATTTCCAATGTAGATGCTTTTTCCCCCCATTTTCTTGCCTCTTTGCTACTGCCAGGATTTCAAAACTATTTTGAATAAAAGTGGCAAGAGTGGACATCCTTGTCTTTTTATTGATTCTAGAGGAAAAGCTGTGTGTGGGTTCGTGTGGGTGTTTTTGTGGACTTGTTATACAGGGCTTTTATAATGTTGGGGTACCTTCCCTCCATACCTACTTTGTTGTGTTTTAATCATAAATGGACATTGAATTTCGCCAAATGCTTTGCCTCTATTGAGATGATCGTATGATCTTTATCCTTCATTATGTTAATATAGTATAATGTTAACTGATTTGCAGATGTTGAATGATCCATCCTTTCCTCTCTGGTATAAATCTCACTTGATCATGGCGTATGATTTTTTTTAATGTACTGTTAATTCAGTTTGCTATTACTATGTTGAAATTTTTTGCATCACAGATATTACCTTATACCTGGTAATTTTCTTTTTTTGTGGCATCCTCTGGTTTTGGTAACATGATAATACTAGCCCTGTAAAATGTTTGGAAGAATTCTCCTCTGTACTATATTTTGGAAGAGTTTGAGAAGGATTGGTATTAATTCTTCCTTGAATGTTTAATGGAATTTACCAGTGAAGCCATCTGGTCCTAGACTTTGGTTTTTTGAGAGATTTTTGATTACTGATTAAAGATCCTAGCTAGTAATCAGTCTGTTCAGATTTTTTATTTCATTGTGATTGTGTGTTGGTAGGTTATATGGTTCTAGGAATTAACCCGTTTCTTCTAGGTTGACCATTTTGTTGATGTATAATTGTTTATTGTGGTTCCTTATAAACCTGTGTGTGGTATCAGTTGTAAAATCTCCTCTTTCATGTCTGATTTCATTTATGTGAGTCTGTTCTCTTTTTCCTTTGGTTATTCTAACTAAAGATTTAGTTAGAATTTGTCAATTTTCCATTGTGTAAATGTACCATAGTTATTGAGAACAGGCTGACAATGATCAGAGGGGAGAGGAGAAGGGATAATGGGAAAAAGGGTGAAGGGTTTACAGGAACAATTATAAAGGACACATGGACAATAACAAGGCAGGGGTGGAAATGAGGGAGGGAGGTGAGGAGGCCTGGGGTGATGGGGAGGGGTGAGGGGAAAAGCAGAAAACTGCACTTGAACAATTTAAAAAATTAATTTAAAAAAGAAATATTAAAATAAGTCCTTAAGGAGGAAAGAAAATTATATAGGTCAGGAACTCCGATCTACAAAAACAAGAATGAGTATTGGAAAAAGATGAAATGAAGGTGAAATAAAATATTTTATTTTTCTTTAAAAAAAAGGTTTGTCAATTTTGTTTATATTTTCAAAGAAGTAGTTCTTAAGTACATTGATATTTACTATTGTCTTTTTAGATTCTATTTTATTAAAAATTTTAAAGTCCTTTTTCTGAATTTTATAGAATTTTAATGAGGGGGGAAGAATTTAACTTTTTAAGAACTTGATATTTAAAACTAAAAGTTTTAGCAATTTCAAAGGTATATTAAGGTTAAGAGGCTTAGAAATCATTGCCAGCTAACTTCGCCTGCTTGTTAGAATCACCATGAAAGCTTTTTGAAACATACCTTTGTCTAGGCCCAGAGATTCTGATTTATTTGGTCTCAAACAGGTTGCAGAGTCTCATTGCTCCCTTCAGCTATCCCCTCCTTTCTGCTTCTTTGTACCACATGATTTTAATGTACAGCCAAGCTGAGAGCCACTGAATTTGCTAGTGAGTAAATTCCAAATTCTGAATCAAAAGTCAGATTAAGTCGATTATTTTCTTTATATTTTCTCTAATGTTTGATAACATCGTATTTGTTTTTTGGTGGGTTGGGGATGGGAAGGAATATGAAACAGTAGATAGGCGTATAACAAAATGTCTTTAAAATATCTGTTAAATTAAGTTGTTCCTGCTTGTATTGTTTTTTTTAAAAATCAGATTTAGATATAAATTACTAGTTCAATAGGTTCAGCTTTCGGCACTGCCTTAATTTGACGTTGTCAAGGCTTTATGAAGCTTTTTCTACTGTTTAGTCCTATAGCTTTACTAGAATACTGTATTTCTTATTTTTATAATATCTGTATTAACAATAGTGTTTCTCTCCCCACCCTGCCCCTATTTTCACAGGTCATAGGTTTTGGATCTGTTAAAATTGCAGCATTCATAGCTATGGTAGGAATTCTGTCTATTGTGGCTCAGGTGAGTGTCATTTTACTCATTTCTTTTTTAACATTTTTATTCTTAAATAACTAGGTTCTTAAATAACAGGAAGCTACAAAGAAATGTTCTTAAATATCCCTTGCACCCCTGCCTTAGTTCCACCTATTCCCCTGCCATGGTAACATCATATATACATACATATATATATATATATGGTACAATTGCAGACTCAGAAAGACATGTATATGATCCTCAGAACCATTCTATTTTCGAAAGAATGTTAAGTTTGGGATTTGAGAGTAATTTAATACAACCTTTCAGTATTTTTTAGAATGCTTGTCATTGCCTCTACTGGGTCTATTCAGCAAACAAAAATTTGCTTTCATAACTACCAACTACAGTTTAATTAACTGCAGATATCAAAAAATATACTTAACCAGGAGAATATTATTTTAATGTTCAGAAGTAAGTGGAAGTGAAAAGCAGAAGTGAAAATCAGCAACAGTTTCAACCTCTGGTATCCCCAGGACTGAAGAAATGTAGCAAATCAGTGCATTAGAATATATGTAATAAATAAAGAGCATTAAAAATGTCCTCATCTTTTATAAATATAGGACCACAAAAGGCAGGATATATGTTCTTTTAATTAATTCACTGATATACTTTAGGTGCATTCACTATATGATATGGGACTTATTTTTCCTAAAACAGCTACTTACTGCTTTAAAGTAGTCCAAGTGTAGCACTCTTCTGTAGAGGAGAAATGAGAAGACTGCAAAACTGTTTTTGTATAAATATTAGAATTAACAAGGCTAATAGGAATGTACCAAGGCAAAGGCCCTTTTTGTTGTTGTTAAACTGTATCAGCAAATGTAAATTATGTTAAACTTTCAAGTTGCTTGTGATTTTTTTTTTTTTTTATGTTAACTCGAGTTAGTCGGTTAGCCCATCCTTTATCCCGTGCCCTTTCAGGCTATCTCAACTAGATTTTTAGCAAACTATATTTATTTAAATCAAATTTTTATCAGTTCAACTTTGTGAAACTGCTAACCTCCAGCAAAATCACACATATTCTGTAAATATTCAGCAGGAGCTTGCTATTCAGTGGTGGTAGGTGTTATTCACTAAGTGATTGGTGTTTCTCAGGAGGGACTGAGGACATGTCCTTCTCAATCATAATAACTGGTGAATGGCTCTGATTATCTTTTTGGGAAAGTGCTAGCAAAGTACCAGATAAAACAGATTTTGGGGAAGGAGGCTGAAGGCACTGAGTTCCAGGTCAGTAAGAGAGCTGCTGATGTTCCAACTCTTTAGAACTATATTGGTACCAAATGGTCTTCAAGGCGGTCCTTGGTTAACACTATTGGGCTTCTCTGACAGCTAGCTTGCATCAAGTCTGTGTGTTCATGTGGTTTCTCAGGATTATATCCTTTGCTTTGCAGACAGTCTTTCTTACCATCTTGATGAGATCATTAGGGAATAAGAATACCGTCCTCCTTGGCTTGGGTTTCCAGATGTTCCAGTTAGCTTGGTATGGTTTTGGATCTAAGGCCTGGTAAGCTTCTTTCGTGGATTCTCATAAAGTAGCAGAAAGATATATCTTTTAAAGGATCTTGAGTTGGTTGAATGTGGTATAACGGAAGCAAGGGTTATTTTACTGGTTTGGTGTGTTCAACATTTCAGAAACTGTATAGACTTAATTGGGGGAAGGGTGGAGCTATGCAATTTAGGATTATTTGCACAGATTGTCTTTACCTCATGTCCTTCATTGAGTTGTTACTTAAGTAAATGTATATGCTTCCTCCACCAACCCCTTCAAAAATTTTATGTCTACCTTATTTTAAACACATTTCTCAGTTTTTACGTACATCACTCAAAAAACAAAAAGTCAAGGAAAAATGATAGGGTTCATTGCTGTAATTAGCAGAGTGACCTTGAGCAGTGACATAACCTTTATAACATAAAACATTTCAATTAAGTTAATCCTGGTAGCTCTTTCAAAATCATGTGTACTCTGAGGCAGTTATTACAGCTAACATATTCCCATAAACAGCAAGGTAAGCCCTGGAATCAGAAGAAATAAAAGGAATCCTGAGTGCTGTTTTGTTAAGTGGCAAGTTTCTCTGTGTGCCTGATTACCAAATACCAGAGTTCATATCCCTATTTCAAATACTAGAGTTAGTCCTCATTTTACATAAATGCCATAATTTACAGAAACTATAAATGCTTTAGAGGTCAAGAGATGACTCTTGTTCTTTAAGATTTCAGTCCTATGAGCTTTGTTTCAGTAAGTGAATTAGTCAAACTCATGCTATGTTAAAAAGATTTTGTTAATGTTTTCTTTTTCCTTTTTAGTAAGGATATTCATGTTCCCCATCCCCAAGGAAATCTGACCAAGCAGGATTTTAAGTCCACTTGAGTCTTCATATTCCTCACACTTATACTTGATATTGATACACCCTTAAGTTCATTTTATTGAGAAAAGAACAAAAAGCTAAAGCAGGGGTGTCAAACTAATTTTCAACAGGGGCCACATTAGCCTTGCAGTTGCCTTCAAAGGGCAGAATGTAGAGGAACCAGATATCTTGGGATTTTATAGCACTAGTCAGAATGGTACACAGTTTAAAAATGTATGTGAATTGTTTACTTCTGAAATTTTCCATTTAATATTTCCCAACGAGAGTGAACTGGGGTAATTAAAACCTCAGAAGATAAAACTGTGGATCAGGAGGGACCACTGTAGTCCCCCACAGGACCTGAAAAAACTGCTACTTTCCATCACTGTTGCAGAGTACACTTTCACACTGACTGGAATAATATCACTAAGAAAAACCCTTTGGGGGGCTGAAATCCATTTATGAAGCCAGGACCAAGCCCCATGATCAGCACATAAAGCTCAGTTCAGAAGATGGCAGTGAGATAGGTGGGAGCAGAGTCCACTTCCTTGTGTGCTTGGGTGAAACACCTACCCAATCTTCTGAGGAACAGAGCCAACAGCCAACATTATCCCAGCATATGTGAAGATTGGAAACCAAAAATTGTAGAGGACATTGAAAAATCAGATGAGTAGGTGGAAGTTGCAAACACCAGGATACCTGCTGGAGGAGAAAAACGCACCAACAAAGGAATAGCCAACAGATAACAAAAGAAGAAGGAGGGACTGGAAGAGACACAAACTCAACCCAGGACCTATCTGGAAATACAACTAAATGGTGGAGAAATCACTCAGAACAAACAACTGAACAAGAAGAGCAAGAGAGAATCCTCAAAACCTTGTACACACAGAAGAACCAGCTTCAACACAACCTGCCCACACCTTCACAACAGAATACAGATGTGGTGGACAGAGTGATCCTCAGTTAACCAGCTGGAGGGAAGGACCTACCAAAGGAAGACCCAACAACAATCAAAACCAAAAAACATACAGAGAGCCAACATAAACAACAGCCCAAGACCAGCGAGCTCAGGAGATCAAGGAGACTGCTGCACTGAATCTCATATCTCTTCTACCATAAAAGTTCACACCATAAACCCAGGGAGTCAGAACAGATCAATTTAAGAAGCAGAGGCTAACAAGAACAGTCTCACAAACACTGGAAAGATAAAGAAACAATCCCCAAATGAAAGGAAAGGAGGAAGCCTCAGAAAGAATGCTAAATTAAATAGAGGCAAGTCAACTATCAGATACTGAGTTCAGAGAAATAGCTATAAGGAAGCTCAATGAGCTCACAGATAATTACCAAAAACTTGAAGGAAACTACAATTAACTCACTGCAAACGATATCAACATGAAAAAGGAAATAGAAACTATCAACAAGGGCCAAGAGGAAATAAAGAATACAATTTCTGAACTGAAGAATACAGTAGAAGGAATCAAAAGCAGGTTAGATGAAGCAGAGGATCAGATCAGTGAGCTGGAGGACAAGGTAGAAAAAAACACCAAGAAAGAGCAAGAAAAGGAAAAGATGCTCAGAAAGAATGAAGAGGGGTTAAGGAAAATGCAGGACAACATGAAACATAATAATATCCATATAATAGTGTTACCAGAAGGAGAAGAAGAGCAAGGGATAGAAAATCTGTTTCAAAAAGTAATGATGGAAAACTTCCCTAGTTTGATGAGAGAAAAAGTCATACAAATCCATGAAACATAGAGAGTCCCAATCAAGAGGAACCCAAAGAGGCCCACTTTAAGACACATCATAATTAAAATGACAAAATTCCAAGATAAAGAGAGAATCTTAAAGGCAGAAAGGAAAAAATAGGAAGTAACATACAAGGGAGCCCCAATAAGACTAGCAGGTCATTTCTCAATGGAAACGCTACAGGATGGAAGGGAATGGCAAGAAATGTTCCAAGTAATGAAAACCAGAGGCCTGCAACCAAACCCAGAGCCTCCAGCAATGCTCTCACTTAAAATGAAAGGCCCAATAAGGAGCTTCCCAGACAAAAGAAACCTCAAAGAATATAACTCCTCCAAACCATCTCTGCAAGAGATGCTAAAGGATTTGCTTTAAGAAAAGGAAGAATAACAGTGAAAGAGAGAGGAACATACGTATGAAAAAAATGGCAGTGAATAAGTACCTATCAATAATAACCTTAAATGTAAATAGATTAAATGCCCTGATCAAAAGACACAGAATAGCGGAATGGGTAAGAAAACATGACCCACACATATGCTGCCTACAAGAGACCCACCTCAGAACAAAAGACCCACACAGACTGAAAGTGAAGGGCTGCAAATAAATATTCCAAGCAGATAGGGGGAAAAAGCCAGTGTAGCAATACTGGCTTCAAAATAGACAAAATAGACTTCAAAGAAAGGACCATAAAAAAGACCCAGAAGGTCACTTCATAATACTCAAGGGACAAAATAGACTTCAAAGAAAGGACCATAAAAAAAGATCCAGAAGGTCACTTCATAATACTCAAGGGAAGAGTGCATCAAGAAGACATAAACATTGTAAATATATATGCACCCAACATAGGAGCACCAAAATATATACAGAAAATCTTGTAGGACTACAGGAAACAAATTGACAGCAACACAATTATAGTAGGGGATTTTAATGCCCCACTGTCAAAAATGGACAGATCTTCCAAACAAAATATCAACAAAGGTATTGTGGCATTGAACAATGCCCTAGATGAAATGGAGTTAACTGATCTATATAGAGCATTTCATCCCAAAGAAGCTAAATACACATTCTTCTCAAATGAACATGGAACATTTTCAAAGATAGACCACATGATAGGACACAAAACAAGCCTCAAAAATTTCAGGAAAATTGAAATCATATCAGGCATTTTCTAGGACCACAAGGGACTGAAACTAGAAACCAAACTCAAGGGAAAAAAAAAACCCAAACTCATGGAGATTGAATAGCATGCTATTAAACAATGAATAAGTCAAGAATGAGATCAAGGACAAATCAAAAAGTTTCTGGAAACAAATGAAAATTAACTCACAACAACCCAAAACTTATGGGACACAGTGAAGGCAGTCCTCAGAGGGAAGTTCATAGCGATACAGGACTACCTAAAAAATATAGAAACATTTCAAATAAACAGCCTACCCCTACACCTACAAGAACTCAAGAAACAACAACATACAGTGCAAAGTAAGTAGAAGGAAGGAAATAACCAAGATTAGAGCAGAATTAAATGGCATAGAGACTAAAAGCACAATTCTAGGATCAATGAATCCAGGAGATGGTTCTTTGGAAAGATAAACAAAATCAACAAGTCTTTAAGTAGACTAATCAGAAAAAGAGAGAGAGGACCCAAATAAGCACAATCAGAAAGGAAACAGGAGAGATTACAACTGATACCACAGAAATGCAAAGGATTATAATATATTACTATGAAGAACTATATAGCAAGAAATTTGAAAACCTATGTGAAATGGACAAATTTCTAGAAAACTATAGTTTCCAAAACTCAATGTAGAAGAAGCAGAAAGCCTGAACAGATCAGTAACAGCTGATAAAATTGAAACAGTAATTAAAAAGCTTCTGATACACAAAAGCCCTGGACCAGATGGTTTCACAGGAGAATTTGACAAAGCATTTAAGGGAGAACTAACCCCCATCCTCCACAGGTTATTCAAAAAAATCCAAAATGATGGAAGACTCCCAAACTTTTTTTATGAAGCCAGCATCATCCTAATCCCAAAACCAAGTAAAGAAACAACAAAGAAAAAACTTTAAGCCAATATCGCTGATGAACGTAGATGCTAAAATCCTCAACAAAATATTGGCAAACTGCATCCAGCAATATGTTAAAAAGCTCATACACCATAGTTAAGTGGGACTGATCCCAGGGATGCAAGGATGGTACAATAATCCCAAATTAATAAATATAATACACAACATAAATAAAAGCAAAGCCAAATTTTACATGACCATTTCAATAGATGTGGAAAAGCATTTGATAAAGTATACCACCCATTTATGATAATAACACTCAGCAAAGTAGGAATAGAGGGAGTATTCCTCTACAGACTACATCATACTCAATGGACAAAAACTTACAGCTTTCCCACTAAAATCTGGAAGAAGACAAGAATGCCCATTTTCACCACTCCTATTCAACATAGTACTGGAAGTCCTAGCCACAGCAATTAAACAAGAAGAGGAAATAAAAGGCATCCAAATTGGAAAGGAGGAAGTAAAACTGTCATTGTTTGCAGATGACATGATAGTGTACATAGAAAATCCACCAAAAACTACTACATAGACTCCACTAAAAAACTACTTGACCTAATCAATGAATTTGGCAAAACAGTGGATAGAAAGTCAATACTCAGAAATCAAAGGCATTTTTGTACACCAACAATGAAATATTAGAAACAAATCAGGGGAAAAATTCCAGCTGATACCGCAACAAGAAAAATAAAGTACCTAGGAATAAACCTAACCAAGGAGGTAAGAGACCTGTACTCAGAAAACTACATGACAATGAAGAAAGAAATTAAGGAAGACACAAACAAATGGAAGCATGTACCGTGCTCATGGATTGGAAGAATTAACATCCTCAAAATTGCTGTACTATCCAAAGCTATTTATAGATTCATTGCAATCCCTATCAAAGTATCAATGATATATTTTCACAGTTATAGAACACACATTTCAGAATATATATGAAACCATAAATGACCCCAAATAGCTGCTGCAGTTTTGAGAAAGAACAACAAAGCAGGAGGAATCACAATACTTGATATCAAACTGTATTACAAGGCCACTGTAATCAAAACAGCCTGGTACTGGCATAAAAACAGGCACATAGACCAATGGAACAGAGCAGAAAGCTCAGAAATAAACCCAAGTTTCTACAGTCAATATTTGACAAAAAGGGAAGAAGCATAAAAGAGTAAAAAATAGCCTCTTCTACAAACGGTGTTGGGAGATCTGGACAGCTACATGCAAAAAATCACCAACTTACGCCGTACACAAAAATAAATTCAAGGTGGATAAAAGACTTAAATATAAGTTGTGACACCATAAAAGTCCTAGACAAAGACATCAGCCAGAAAAATCTCAGACATTCCATGCAGCAACATCTTCACTGATATGTTCCCTAAAGCAAGGGACATAAAGGAAAGAATAAACAAATGGGACCTTAACACAATAAAAAGCTTCTGCATGGCTAAAGAAAACAACATTAAAATGAAAAGAGGACCAACTGTATGCAAAAGCACATTTGCTGGTGAAACCTCGGACAAGGGTTTGATCCACAAAATATATAAAGAACTCACATGACTCCATTCCAGGAAGACAAAAAACCCAGTGAAAAAGTGGCAAGAGACTTGAACAGACACTTCTCTAAGGAGGACATACAGAGGGCCCAGAGACATATGAAAAGATGCTCAGCATCACTAGCCATCAGAGCGATGGAAATTAAAACCCCAATGAGATACCACCTCACACTGGTCAGAATGGCCATCATAAACAAGTCAGCACACAAGTGTGGGAGAAGATGCAGAGAAAAGGGATCCCTAGTGCACTGTTGGTGGGAGTACAGACTGGTGCAGCCACTGTCAAAACAGTATGGAATTTCCTCAAAAAACTATAAATGGAACTGTCTTTTGACCCAGCAATTCCACTGCTGAGATTATATCCTAAGAGCCCTGAAACACTAATCCAGAAGAACCTACGTACCCCAGTGTTCACAGCAGCCCAATTTACAATAACCAAGTGCTGGAAATAACCTAAGTGCCCATCAGCAAATGAGTGAATCAAAAAACTATAGTACATTTGTACAATGGAATTCTATGCCGCAGAGAGAAAGAAGGAGCTCCTGCCCTTTTGCAACAGCATGGATGGAACTGGAGAGTGTTATGCTGAGTGAAATAAGTCAGGCGGTGAGAGACAAATACCATATGATCTCACCTTTAACTGGAACATAATCAACAAAAGAAAAAAACAAAAAAAACATATCCGGAGACATTGAAATTAAGAACAATGTAACAATAGCCAGAGGGGAGAGGGTACGGGACAGTGGAGAGAAGGGTTTTCAGGAAGTAATATAGAGGACACAGGAACAAAACCAAGGGATAGGGTGGAAGGAAGGGAAGGAGGTGGGTTTCGCCTTGGTGGTGGGGAGTGGTGGGCAGAAAATGCAGACAACTGTAACTGAATAACAATAAAGCAATTTTTTAAAAAAGCCAAATATAATTTCAACTCCTTAACAGTTAAGGAGTAGTTACATTTCTACAGTCCTAAAATTATTTCGGCCCCTTTTGAAGGCAAACACAAGGCTAATGTGGCCCCCGGTGAAAATGAGTTTGTCACTCCTGCTCTAAAGGAAGCGGGCTTGGAAGTCTGCAGGATGACATCCTGCAGTTTGGGTTTCTGTTTCTTTTCCACTGGTAACACATGACGCTTTCTTGAGGGGTAGCAAAATCATTGGCTCAAGAGCAATGTGAAGGTGAGCCTTTGAGAAGTACAAAGAAAAAGTGGAAATTGGTGGGGGAAATGTGGTATTTACAGAAACAAGAAATCTTTTTGAACTTCATTGAGTGAGCTTACATATAAAAGGTGGCGATAAGGAAGTCAGAAAGAAAAACAGATTTTGAAAAGAAGTAAAATAAAATAAATGAAACTTTCCCAGACTTTGAAGTGTTCAGTAGTAGCAGGGTGACATAACTTTCCATGTTTGAAAAAATCCATTATTAAAGAGGAAAAATTAAATATAACTTAACATGAGAAAACAAAGTATTTTGTGCTTTCACTGCTGATTGTACGCTGAGCAGCAGGCTCCTTGGGGCTTGGCTTGTCGCCTGATTTCAGCCTATGATGTCATTGCAGGATGATGTGGGCAGCGGGGACCGTGGCAGCCATGTCCAGCATCACGTTTCCGGCAGTTAGTGCCCTCGTCTCTCAGAATGCAGAGTCAGATCAGCAAGGTGAAGTCACTGTCACTTCTCTGCTTTCCTCCTCAGTTGAGACATACCTGTCAGAAACATGAGCAGCTCTGAGCCTCTCTTCACATCCATGTGGTCCCCTCTCAATGATGATACCTATTTACTTCTGCAAATAGGAAGGTTCTGATTTCCTTCTTGATCTTACGTTTCCTTCACCTTATACTCATGTAAAATGTGGGTTCAACAGTTCAGAATACCAAGAATTATAAATAGAACTATTTTTGCCTTTTGGTTTTTGATTCCTCTTTAGTGTGATACCATCAAATTAACTACGTTATAATCATATTTTTAACAGATGTCTATTAAATAATGACAGACTAGTTAGTAAAACAATGATCTCTTTATTTAATCATTATAATCACTAAAATTTCTTTAATTTGGAATCTAAGTTCATTAGCTTAATTTAGGAAATGATTCTTTGAGAGGATAAGGGAAAAAATAAATCTGTGTAGTTGTGGATAATTGGGTGCAGAGTGAGAGATAAAGTTAAGATGACTGTGTGGAGAGAAGCATGTAGACTCTTCCTTCACCTTTCTTGTGTCTCTGGTTTCCCCACAATGCAATTCCTACTACCAGAATTAATCCTTTTTCTTTGTCATCCTTTAATGACTCATCTTACTGTGGTCAGGAAGTAATAAATTTTAGAAAGAAAAAATTTAAGTGGATTAATACCCTTTAAAAAGTTTCAATAATATGGATAGACCTGGAGAACATTATGCTAAGAGGGATAAGCCAGTCAGAGAAAGACAAATACTATATGATTTCACTCATATGTGGAATCTAATGAACAAACTGAACTAACAAGGAAAATGGGGACAGACTCATAAAGGGAAAACAGGATGGCAGCTGGGAGGGGAGGGATTGATGTACTGAGCAAAAAGGAAATAGGACTCATGGTGATTGCCAGAGGGTCAGGAATGTAAGGGGACTAAATGGTAATGGAAAAAAATACAATGAAGATTAAATAAAATACCATATGATCTCACCTTTAACAGGAACCTAATCAACAAAACAAACAAACAAGCATAATATAACCAAAGCCATGGAAATTGGGAACATGCTGAAAGTCACCAGAGGGGAGAGGGGAGGGAATTTCAGGGGAAAAGGAGAAGGATTTACAGGAACAAGTATAAAGGACACATGGACAAAAACTATGGGGGGGGTGGAAATGGGAGGGAGGTGGGGAGGGTTGGGGTGGCGGGTTCGGGTGAGAATAAAAGAAAACTGTACAAGATCAACAATGAAAATAAAAATTAAAAAAAAAAAGAATAACAAAAACATTAATGGATAACATTCTTCATTTTTGAAACTTTAATGAGTTTCTAACTATACTTTGGTGGATTTCCCCCTAGTTGTAATGAAATAGAAGTGAATGAAATAAAATCAATATTGCCTCTGCAAAAAAAAAAAAAAAAAAGTTTCAATTAAAAACTAGAGGAAAAAATAGTGTATTTATTGCACCTATTTTTCCATGTCAGAAATTAGCCATTTTATTCACATCCACATTTTAAAGTAGTTTCACTTGACCACAAATCCTGTGTGTCCCTGGCCGTGGTAACTCGGCTGGCTGCACATCCCTGGAGAGGCGTTGGGACTGAAGTAGTGAAGGCATGCCATCTGAAGATGGGTATGCTTGATGCCTGACAGACGCAGTTCTGTTTTCATGTTATAAATTCTCTTTGGCTCTTTTTATGCTTACATATATTAATAAAGGTGTTTCTAAATGTCTGCATACAAAATTATTACTACACATGGTATTAGGTTGAATTATCTTTGACCATCTTTGACCTAGAGAAACATGCATTTCATACAGTTCAAGCTAATTTTTTACCTGTCATGTTGGAAATCAGATATATCTAGAAATGGGCACTTGCAGGATTTTTCAGCGCAGATCTGCAGAAAGATACATCAGAGATGAGGAGGTCACCTTGATGATCATAGTCTGTCCAGAGGGACTGGGACCACACAGCATCAGGACTGTAGTGGACTCACATGGACGTTGCTGCAAGAGGCAAAAGGCAGATTTTTATTATAAAAGCACCATTAAATAAGTAGAACAGGAAAATCTTAATCCACCAAAAAAGTGGAAATTGTGTGTAAATGGAGAATATTAAATTTTATTAGAATTTTATTATTCCCCATTTTATAGGAATATCTAGCTTTATGGGGGGAGTTCAGCCCCTAATGGGTTTTAGAAACATCACTGTCATGTGATAACAGTGGATGTTAGGGCCCAGAGTGATAACATTAAAAGGACATGTTCAAACCAAGAATACATTTGTTCAATGAATGGAAATATAATGGATGAAATCCCTAACCATGGAGTACTCCATTCCACTGAGTCAGTATATCTTAGTTTGTAAGAAAGTTAGGTTAAGTCTCCAGTCTTGAGATACTTATCAGAGAAGAATTGCTTCCTTCTTTGTTTGGATTTAGGAGTTGCTCAGGGAATCATAACTGGAATAAGAGGACTATGTAATGGCCTGGGACCAGCACTGTATGGCTTCATATTCTACATGTTTCATGTGGAACTGACTGAGTTGGAACCAAAATTGAATTCTAACAATGCTGCTCTACAGGTAATTTGTTGATAAATCTAGTTTTATGACAATGTTATGTGTGACTAGTAAAATCTTTTGACCTTAAATTTGGAGAGAGTCCTTATTTGTATAATATTACTGTTATATCTGACAGTAGTGAGTGCTTTGTTAAGGGCTTCCTGGGATTGGGGAAGGATCATTTCAGTGATTTAATATCTTATATAAAAGATTTGTTTTAACTATGTTCAGGTTCCGTTCTCACTTACACAGTAACTGATCAGAATGCTGTCTTCTGGTAAAGCCCAGGCTAAATAAAATATAAAATGACATAAAATTCCAAGCAGAAATTGAACTAGAGTCCTGTTTCTATTCTTTATTTAGTATTTCTTCCCACTTTCCTTCTAAGCAATATTTAATATAGATTTCTGTACAAAACTGGAATTAACGTTTATGTACAGAATGCATGATCTGAGGTTATAGGATAAAATTAGAGATAACCAACTGTTACTTACAGGTTTAATTAAAGTATTGAGAAGTGGTGAAAAATCAGTAATTAGTTGCCCTCTGTCGTATTCCAAACTCTAGGCTCAAGGAAATTTGCCTTGACACTTAAGGAAACATTTACTCAAGAGAAAATGATTCACTTTGAGGTGGTATGGGTTTTGCAGGTCATACAGAACTAATTTCCCATTGAAAAGACTAACCAATTCTTCATCTCCATTTGTTTCCCACACCCTTCAGGGAGCTGTCATCCCAGGCCCACCATTTTTATTTGGGGCTTGTATAGTTCTTATGTCTTTTCTGGTTGCCTTATTCATCCCCGAATATAGTAATGGAATTAAAAAACATAGCAACAGCATTAGCGGCAACCTGACCAACACCCTAGAACGGGTCAGCGATGAAGACATTGAGCCACTGCTGCAAGACAGCAGCATCTGGGAGCTCACTTCCTTCAAGGAGCCTGGGAGTCAGTGCACTGAACTATAAACTTGACAGAAAAGGAAATTCTGCGGATACCATCTCTCTGAAGTTGTTGGGGAGCCACACCACATGCACATGTTTTGGTGCTGGAGGAGAGATGCTAGTGGCGTCCTTTAGGGCCAAGTTTGATAAGTAACCCTTTGCCTCCCTCTTCTTCCTCCTCCTGTTTCTTCCATTCTTTTTCTTTCTGTTTGTACCTAGAACAAGTTAAAGTTTGAAATATGTTGCTGCAAATAATTGCAACTCTCAAAGTTATCTGGAGTCCAGACTTTGAAACTCAAATAGAAAACATATCTGCTAAAAAAAGATGACTTTCCTTTAACACCTCCAGATTAAGAGTGACAGCAGTTTTCCATGACCTTTTCAGTAGAAGTGTAGGATTTTGTTGGTCCTACCATCTCTGGCCGGATTTATGATAAAGAATTCCTTCTGATTTTCTTCCTTTGTGTTTCTCTGAACAGTGCCCACTTTGCCCATTAGTGTTTATGAGTGGCTGCATGTAGATTCAATATCAGGGATCTATTACCTTTGTTCAAAGGTCAAACAAAACCCTAGTCTTCATCTCTTTTCTGTGTCTCTTCTTTAATATTGTTGGTTAGAATGAAATTCAGCATATACACCTCTGGATATTAAGTAATATTGGTCAGTGATATTCTTTACCAGTAAAGAAAATTTTTCTCATAAATTTAAGTCATTAAGAAATAGCAATTCATATTCTTCTACCTAGTGTCTTGGACATATTCAAAAGTGATTTTACAGAAGAAAACACATATCAAACATTCTGGTAGCAAAATAGAAATCAGAGGGTGCTTTTATTGGAAGGTGCTTTTAAGAATGTTTTCAACAATGCAAACATTCCTAAGTGAGGATGAGCGTTAATAACTGGATACCAGTGGAGTTTATATCCAAGTTCAGACTCATATAATTCATTATTATTTGTTCCTTCCCACATCTCCAGTGTCCTTCTCAGTTTTTCTCATTCATCACACCCCTGCCTTAACTACTCTGTGTAGTATGCATTTGTTTTCAATAGATCTTTATTTCCATTAGTTTATCTGAGTTTTTAATCTTATGGGAATGTGTACATCAAATTTATTTCTAAAATATGATGGTTTAGGAAGCTCAGATTCACAATAAGTGTCTTGCTAATTTTTTCAGATGTTTTAAGGACAAAGAAAACTTTACAGATGTATATGCATTTTGCTGAATCAATAAATGAACCATTCAATAGGGTCTACCTTTAACATAGCACTCCTCTGAAAGTTTTATAGGTTCGAAATATATGTAGATATTTGTAAGAAGTTTTAAATTTTCTTGATGGAGTGCTGTATAAATCTTGTATTTATAAATATAGTGAAGGTGTTGATGGAAAAATTATATATACAACTTTTATAAAGGATTATGTACTGACTGAATACATTTAAAATAAAATATATTTTGAAACCTATTCTGCTATGAACAGAAATGACATATCTTTTTACTACGTTGTTGGTTTTTAAGTTAAGCTTCCTAATGCATAATAAATTTGTAATGGATACATCTATTCTTGTTTGTTGTGTTTTTTTAAACAAATAGTAGCATTGATCTTTGGGTTCTCTTTTCAGTGGCTTTGAACTAAAATAAATTGGTAATCCTTAAGCTAATGCGAAATGTATATGTATTTTCAAAAAGTTTAATTTTTAGCAAACTTTCTTCAAAAATCTCCCTTTAATAACAGATCATAAACTTTATCTTTTTTAAAAAGCAGGGATACCTTGTCCTGGCCAGTGTGGCTCAGTTGGTTGGAATATTGTCCTGGAGACCAAAAGTTTGTGAGCTGAATTCCTGGTCAAGGAGCATACCTAGTTAGTTGGCACATACGGGAGGGCAACCAGTCAGTGTTTCTCCCATCAATGTTTTACTCTATCTTTCTTTCTCTCTCTCTCTCTAAAGGCAATGGAAAGGTGTCCTCAGGTGAGAATAAAAAAAATGAAAAAGTATTTCACTGCTTTTCATTGGGGGAACACATATTTGTATACCTGTGTTGATTAGTAGCATTATTCACAGTAACCAAAAGGTGGAAGCAATCCAAATGTCCATTGTTATGTGAATGAATAAAGAAAATATGGTAGATATATAAAATGTGGAATATTATTCAGCCTTAGGGAGGAAATCCTGATTGATATGTGCTAATACAACATGGGTGAACATTGAAGACATTATGCTAAGTAAACTAAGCCATCACAAGTGGACGAATTCTTTATGATGCCACTTTTATGAAGTATGTAGTCAAATTTGTCAGACAGACAGTAATGGTTTCCAGGACTAAGGGAAAGGGTGAGTGGGAAGTTATTTAATGGGTTGAGTTTCAGTTGGTAAGATGAGAAAAGTACTTTTTTAAAAGGATTTTATTTATTTATTTTTAGAAAGGGAAAGGGAGGGAGAAAAAGAGGGAGAGAAACATCAACACGTGGTCGCCTCTCAGGTGCCCCGCACTGGGGACCCAGCCTACAACTCAGGCACTCGCCCCAACCAGGAATCAAACCAGCAACCCCCCGGTTTGCAGTCCAGCACTCAGTCCACTGAGCCACACCACCCATGACAGATGAGAAAACTTCTGAAAATGAATGGTGAGGATGGTTGCAGAACAATTTCAATGTGCTTAATGCCATAGAACTTCTTTAAAATGATTAAAATGTATGGTTTGCCAGTATTTATAAAATGGTATGATAGCATCTTTGTTCTTTACCACTGCTTATCAAAATTGTGGCTTCTTTACCCACTGTAACAAATGGCATTATTTTTTGTAATTGGGTAAGCTTTTAATTGAGATAAAATTCACCATTTTCACCATTCCAAAGTGTGCTATTCACTGGTTTTTAGCTTTTTCACATGGTGGTGCAGCTATTAGCACTATCTGATTCCAGAGCATTTCTGTCATTTCAGAAAAGAAATCCCATACCCATTAGCAATCACTATCAGTAGCCCCATTCCCATCCCCTGGAAATGAATACTGTGCTTTCTGTCTATGGATTTGCTTATTCTGGACATTTCATATAATAGAATCATATAATATGTGTAGCCTTTTGTGTCAAGCTTCTTCACTCAGCATGTTTTCAGCATTCATCTACCTTATATCATGTGTCAAATTTTATTCCTTTTTAAAGCTGAATAATATGCCATTGCATGACACTACATTTTCTTTATTCATTTATCAATTGATAATTTATCATTTAAATGTCAATGAACATTTGAGTTCTTTCCACTTTTAAGCTATCATTAATAATGCTACTATTAACTTTCTTGTCCTGAATTTTTGTGTGAACATGGTTTTAATTCCTCCGAGGTTTACACCTGTGAATGGAATTGCTGACTATGTGGGAACTCTACATTTAACCACTGGAAGGATTGTCAAACTCTTTTTCACAGCAGCTGCACATTTAGCATTCCCATCAATAACGCAGGAAGGATTAAATTTCCTCATATGCTTGCCAACACTTTATTTTCTGTTTTGTTGTTGTTTATAGATATTCTAGTAGGTTTAAAGCAATATCTCATTGTGGTTGTGACTAGCATTTTCCTAATGACTAAGGATGCTGAGTACTTTTTCAGGTACTTGTTTGCCATTTGTATTTTTGAAGAAATGTCTACAAGTCTTTTGCCCATTTTTTATTGGGATGTTTGTTGTTCCATTGTAAGAGTCCTTTCTTCTTTTTGTTTTTACTTTTTTATTTTTTAAGATTATTTTTAGAGAGAGGGGAAGGGAGGGAGAAAGAAAAGGAGAGAAATATCAGTGTGTGGTTGCCTCTTATGTGGCCCCCACTGGGGACCTGGCCCACAACCCAGGCATATACCCTGACTGGGAATCGAACCAGCGACCCTTTGGTTCGCAGCCCGAGCTCAGTCCATTGAGCTACACCAGCCAGGGCTGTAAGAGTTCTTTATTGTGGATGATAGATTCTTATGAGATATATGATTTGCAAATATTTTCTCCCCATTCTGTGGATTGTCTTTATACTTTCTTGATAATATTCTTTCATGTACAAAAGTTCAACTTACCAATTTTTTTTATTTTGTTACTTATGCATTTGGTGTCATATTTTTATCAGGTTGTAAGAAGTTCCCTGCTATTCCTAGTTTGTGTGTGTGTGTGTGTGTGTGTGTGTGTGTGTGTGTTTTAATCATGAATGAATGGGTGTTGGATTCTGTCAGATGCCTTCTCTGCATTAATTGAGATGATTGTGGGTTTTTATTTCTTTGTTACCGTGGTGTATAATTCTGTCACATTGGTTGATTTTCATTTGGTGATTCACCCTTGCATTCATTACTGAGATAAATATTATTTGGTCATGGTATATAATCCTTTTAATATGCCGTTGGATTCAATACACTAATTCTTTTTAGGATCTTTGCTTCTAAATTCATAAGGTATATTAGTCTTTCCTTATGATGTCTTTCTCTGGTTTTGGTAATGCTGACCTCATAGAATGAGTTGGGAAATGTTCCCTTCTATTTTTCAGAAGGGTTGATGTTGCTACTTCTTTAAGCAATTGCTAAAATTCTACTACATTAGTCAAGCATCCCACAACAGCAATTTAAACAGAGGATTTATTATACAGAATTGTGTACTATACTGTTAACTAGACAACTGAAAGAGTAAAGCGAGAAAGCTCCAAGGCAGTGGTTCTCAAACTTCAGTACACATCAGGTTTAACTAGAGGAGATGTTAAACACAGCTTCCTGGTCACATCATCACTTACTGACTCAGTAGGCTGGGTGGTGCTGTAGGATCTGCATTTCTAACCAGATCCCAGGAGATACTGATGTTGCTGGTCCTGAGACCACAGTTGAGAACTACTGTTCCAAGGTATCATGGGGCTAACAAGTACAATGTTCCCTGGATTGAGGGAACAAAGGCTCCACATTTGAGTTATTAAAATACAAAATTTAGGAAACGGTCATAGAATCTGTAGTTGGGCCTCAGACTTTTGAGGAAGTGCTGCCAGCTAGCCAATGGTGGTGTTTCTTGGCTTGAAGGTAAGGTCTCGGGGGGTGATGCCTGGCCCTGGCACAGTGTACTGGGTTCAACTGCTGGTATGGGAAGGAATTATCACTGCTAATGAGAAGAAGCATTGCTAGAATGGAGCTGTTAAAAATGAGATGCAGAGTCGAGTTAATCAGTCCTTCCTCTTCCTCTTCAGTGAGCAGTTCACTCCTAGTACCCTTTCCTGAGACAGAGCCAGTTGGCAAAGCCTGCAAAGAGGAGGTTGCAACTAAGAGACAATACTGAGTCACTGACCTTATCAACACTTGCTACACATGTGAGCTTGTGTGCAACCACCAACGAACTCCATTTTTTATCTAATGAAGTATAACTATCTTATTTACCCATGACGCTCCCACCCTCTACAAAATTAGAAGATGCAAAATCTTAGCGGTCAGTTATCTATCACTGGACCATGTTGATTACTCCCCCAAAAATCATAGTCCCCATCTGAAAATTCTCTTACAAAAAGATAAAATTAGCCTCCAACAAAACTTGCATAATGTGATGAGGAGGAAAGAAAAGATAATGCTTACTCTGTACAATTACACACAAACCAGCAAAAAAGAGGAGATATGTATGCAACTGCTCTGTACTCTTTTCTGTGACTGGTTATGTGGCCGAAGCTTCTGCCTCTACCTATTATGTATTTCCTTGGCGGTCACCAGAACCTCAGCTTGTTGAGATTCTACTTGATAGGTGATACACTGTAGATCTTCATTCCTAAAGGATCTGAATCCTCAGTAGCCCTGCCCTATTTGTTGTTTTTTGTTTTTCATAGCTATAGTTTTCCATGAACATTTCTACTGAGCATCATAGTACTAATGGTTGCCTCAGAGAATCCACTGAGTTCCACACATAGCCATCCTTTCCTCACTGATGGGCAGCAACCCATTTGTCTCAGTCCCTGAGGAGGCTGGGTGAGAATTTAATCTTTTGGTACAGTGAAACCATAGTTGTTTGACTTTGTGGCAGTATTACCCACACACCTCCCACTACAAGCTGTCAAAGTTGTGGAGATGGGTTAGTAGGTGCGATGGCAACAGTAGCCTTCACTCCACTTTTTTCTTTGAATCCCAAACCCTTGTATTCTGGCTTTGAGAGACACGTTATGTAGCATCTCATGCAAAGCAGGTACTACATCCTGTTAGATCCCCATCCTTTAAGGTTTTTAGGTTTTTGCTTGTTTTAAATCCTTTGTCTTGATTTAAAGACAAAGTCTTGATAGTTAAAATATTTGAAATAGCTGAAGTTTAAAAGCTTCTAAAATTTGAAACAGTGGTTACAGATAAGTATAATGAAAGTCTCATGGCGCAGTTTTATTTAAATGGGGGGAAATTACATTTCTATATTCTACCAATGAACAATTGGAAAAATTAAATTAAAATTCTATTTATGACTTCCAGTCAAGATGGAGGTGCAGGTAGACAGAGTTTGCCTTCTCACACAACCACAAAAAGAATTACAACTACATCTCAAAATGAATAACATCTAGAACTGTCAGAAAATCAAACTGTGTGGAGTCCAACAACCAAGGACTTAAGCCATATTCATCCAGACATGTGCCTTTTACCCACACTTCAACCCAAAAGGTAGGATTCAAAACAGCTCTACCTAATACATAGAAACAAACATGGGGAGACTGCCAAATTGAGGAGACAAAAATATGGCCCAAATGAAAGAACAGAACAAAACCCCAGAAAAAGAACTAAATGAAATGGAAATAGCAAACCTATCAGATGCAGAGTTCAAAACACTGGTGATCAGGATGCTCAAAAGAACTCATTGAGTATGGCAACAACATAAAGGAAGAAATGATGGTTGAATTAAGTGAAATAAAGAAAAATCTGCACGGAAGCAACAGTGAAAGAAGGAAGGTGGGATTCAAATCAATGATTTGGAACGTAAGAAAGGATTAAACATTCAACCAGAAAGGAAAGAAGATACAAGAATTCAAAAATACGTGGTTAGTATAAGAAGACTCTGTAGCATTGCCAAACATTGGCAAACATGCCAACATCCAAATCATTGGAATGCCAGAGAAGGAGGGGAAGAACAAGAAACTAAAAACTTACTTGACATAACAAGGAGGGGACTTCCGGCCAAGATGGAGGTGTGGGTACTTTGCCTCCTTACACAGCCAAAAGAAGGACAACAAATTTAAAAACAAAAACCAGCCAGAACTGACAGAAAATTGAACTGTATGGAAGTTCAACAACCAAGGAGTTAAAGAAGAAACATTCATCTAGACTGGTAGGAGGGGCGCAGTTGAACAACCTGGGTGGAGAGTAAGCACAGCAAGGCAGGCTGGCAAGGTGGTGGCTGGTGGTCCTACATTTGCATGGAGATAAACCAGGAGGGACAACAGGGGAGCTAGACAGACTGCGCAAACCAAGTCCTCAGTGTGGGAAACAAGACTCAAAACCTCTGCTGTAAAACCCTGTGGGGTTGCTATGGAGGGAGAAACTCCTAGCATTATGTGAGAGTTCGCTGGAGAGACCCACAGGGTCCTAGAACATATACAAACACGCCCACCTGGGAATCAACACCAGAAGGGCCCAATTTGCTTGTAGGTAGCAGGGAGAATTACTGAAAGCCAGCCAAGAGCTGAACAAGTGACATTCTTCCCTCTCTAACCCCTCGCCCACATACAGTGCCACAATGCAGCAAAGAGTGTTGCCGCACCCTGGCAAATACCTAAGATTCCACCCTTATGATGTAACAGCTGTGCTGAGACAAAGAAATGTGTCCAAAATGAAAGAACAGATCAAACTCCAAAAGTGAAACTAAACAATGAAGAGCAAGGCAACCTATCGTATGCAGAGTTCAAAACACTGGTAATCAGGCTGCTCACAGAATTGGTTGAGTATGGTCACAAAATAGAGGAAAAAGTGAAGACTATGAAGAGTGAAATAAATGTAAATGTGGAGGGAACCAACAGAAAAGGGAAGGAAACTGGGACTCAACGATTTGGAGCAGAAGGAAGAAATAAACATTCAACCTGAACAGAATTAAGAAACAAGAATTCAAACGAGGAGAGACTTAGGAACCTCCAGGACAACTTTAAACGTCCCAACATCCAAATCATAGGGGTGCCAGAAGAGGAAGAGCAAGAAGTTGAAAACATATTTGAAAAAATCATTAAGGAGAACTTCCCCAATCTGGCAAAGGAAATAGACATTCGGGAAGTCCAGGAAGCTCAGAGAGCCCCAAAAAAGTTGGACCCAAGGAAGCATACACGAAGGCACACCATAATTACAATATCCAAGATTAAAGAGAAGAAAAGAATCTTATATGCAGCGAGAAAAAAGGAGATAGTTACCTACAAAGGAGTTCCCATGAGACTCAACTGATTTCTCAAAAGAAACCTTGCAGGCAAGAAGGGGTGCAAAGAAGTATTCCAAGTCATGAAAGGCAAGGACCTACATCCAAGATTACTCTATCCAGCAAAGCTCTCATTTAGAATGTAATGACAGATAAAGTGCTTCTCAGATAAGGTCAAGTTAAAGGAGTTCATCATTACCAAGCCCTTATAAGAAATGTTAAAGGTACTTATCTAAGAAAAAGAAGATGATCAAAAATATGAACAGTAAAATGACTACAAACTCACAACTATTAACGGCTGAACCTAAAAAACCAAAACTAAGCAAACAGCTAGAACAGGAACAGAACCACAGAAATGGAGATCACATGGAGGATTATCAGCACGGAGGGGGAGGAGGGAATGGGGGATAAGGTACAGGGAATAAGAAGCATAAATAGTAGGTAGGAAATAGACAGGAGGAGTTAAGAATAGTATGGGAAATGGAGAAGCCACAGAACTTATATGCACAGCCCATAGACATGAACTAAGGGACAGTGGGGATTGCCGGATAAAAGGGGTGTACCAGGCAGAGGGAGGGAAGGGAGGAAAAATTGGGACAACTGTAATAAGAAAATATACTTAAATTTTACATTTACAGTAGTCCCTCTAAAAAAAACATTAGTTATAAATATGAAAAGGACATGCAGGATCTGTATGCAGGCTACAAAACACTAATGAAACAAGTCAAGACCAACCTAAACAGATGGTCAACATGGTAAAGATGTTCCTCAAAACTGATAAAGAGATTTAATGTAATTCTTAAAAAATCCCAGCAGGATCTTTGTTCATGTATACAGACAGATTCTAAAATTTAAATGGAATGACAGTATGTACAACAATTTTGAAAAAGAATAAGGCAGACATCATACTACCCAATGGTAAGAAATACTCTGCAGCTACAGTAATCAAAATGTCTTGGATGAAGGACAGAGAAAGAACAAAAAACCCAGGCACAACCCCACGCAAGTGTGGCTGACTGATTTTTTATAGAAGTGCAAAAGGCTTTCATTGGGAAAAGGTGAACATGTTCTAATTCCGTGCAACTGCTGTATGGTAGATTATTGTGCCAATGGTCTCCCTTATAACTTAGTTCTTCCAAATCCTTTCAGTGTATTTTGCACATAATAACTAGAAGGATCCTGGTAAAAAGTGTCACATCTTGTTTGTCATGGGCCTAACACCTCTGGCCCCTCACATTGTCCCAGAAACTGCAGGTGTCCTCACCCCAACTATACTGCCCCCTCCACTCTTGGCCACCACTAAATCCCCCAGGCTGACTTCTACCTCGGGGCATTGTCATGTTGTTCCCCTTCCAGATTCTTGCTTGAAGTGTTTCTTCACCTTCAGATTTGTGATCATCTTTAATGATGCCTTCCCTGACCATCCTATTGAAAATCACCATCATTCAGTCTCCAACACAACCTCTACTACTTGGACTATACTGTCCTTTCTGAATAGAAGACTGCTATTCTGAAGAAGACTGCCTTGTAGAAATGCATTCTGCTCTTCCAGAAGATTAATGTTTTCCTTCTCTTGGTTGCAAAGCAGAAACCACAGACTATCTGAAGATTCATCCTGCACAGGGAAATTTGTTCTCAATCTCATCTCGTGTTTGTGACTTCAGAGTAGGGTCTACGCACTTCCACATCAGACCAGGTGGTTTGCTCTCTGCCTTCTTAGCATCTACCTTCTTAGCATGGGCTGAGCACTGGGTTGGGAGCTAAGAGCAGCCAGAAGTCTAAGCTCTGGTCTGAGGGAATTTACAGCAATAATCTGGAGAATATAGAGGCCCTGGGGAGAGTCACAACACAAGACATCAAAAGGAGCAGATGTCCACTTCCCTTATCAATGAGGAGAAACCCTGTTTAGGAAGGAAACAGTGTAGGGCTTCTGGGTGGAGCCTCTGCCCTGGAAGAGCCTGGATGTTCTTCTTTGCCTCTGACTGCATTTCCTTCCCACAATGCAGTTTCAGGCCACTGTCCTTTACTAGCTGGGACTGTCAGCCTTGGTTCTTTCTAAATGAGATAACATGCCGTCTGTCCCTTAGCACGTACCCTTTTAAATTATCTGAATTGAATACATGGCTGTTGTATTTACCATTTAATTTTTGTCATTTTTATTGTCATTTTCATCTGTCCTTAAGTGATTTGTAGGCTGTCTGCTGTCCTTCATCCTCATGGTTCCAGGTCCTCCCTTTCAGTGCACTGCTCATAGGTCCAGGTGCAGAGCTTGTGGGAGTTCCTGAGTCAGAAGCCCTAACAGGAGGCTGCAGCTTATGGAGAACACACTACCCCCCACTCAGAGTCTTCTATTCCCCAGAGCAGGTTCCTCCTCTGATATCCAGCACTTAGCAGGCTTTGAGATTCAGCCACTTCAGTTTCTGATTCTTTTCTATCATGTCCAGGGTGATGGTTATCTTGTTTTAACCTAACTACGAAGTTTGGATTTTATTCTTCTTGCTTCTTTTGTTTTTTTCTTTCTAGTTCTGTGATTGATGCACAGGGAGTGGGCATCTTGACTAGGTCTTCCTGTTTCTCTTTCTAGATTGGTTGTGCTTAATAGCTTCCTTTTTTCTAACTTTTTACATTTTTAAGAAGTTTTCTTTCCCTGGCCATTGTGGCTCAGTTGGTTGTGCATCATCCTGAAAAGCAAAGAGTCACTCATTCGATTCTGGATTCCTGGCGTGACACATGCTTGGGTTGCGGGTGTGGTCCCCAGTCCTGGCGAATACAAGAGGCAGCCAAGCAATGTTCTTCTATCACATGGATGTTTCTCTCCCTCTTGATTTCTCCTACCCTTCCCTTCTCTCTAAAAATAAATTAATAAAATCATTATTTTAAAAAAGTTTTTATGTGGCCCTAACTGGTGTGGCTGAGATTGTTGGAGCCAGAAGGTTGGAGGTTCAATTACTGGTCAGGGCACATTCCTGCATTACAGATTTCCCAGTTGGGGCACTTATAGGAGGCACCAAATCCATGTTTCTCTTACATGGATGTGTCTCTCCCTCTCTTTCACCCTCTCTTCCCTTCTCTAAAATAAATAAATAAAATCTTTTTTAAAGACTGCCGGCCAAGATGGAGGCATAGGTGGACACACTGTGCCTCCTCTCACAACCAAAATTAAGGACAACTAATATTTAGAAACAAGAAAACAATAGAACTGATAGAAAATTGAACTGTACGGAAGTCCAACAACCATTCATCCAGACCAGTAAGAGGGGCGGAGTTGTGGCACAAAAAAGTGGAGGTGCAGACCTGGGAACACAGGTGGCAGTGGCTAGCAGTTCCCAAGTGTGCAAGCAGCTGGCAGGTACATAGGCAGCGGCTGTCGGACCCCAGGTACAGGGTGGCAACTCTGCAGACCCAGTGAGGCTGCGCAAGGCGGCTGGCTGACCAGGTGGTCGCACATGCATGAGCGCAGATAATCCAGGCAAAGGGGAAGCGGCAGAAGGGACGGGAATCCAAGAAAGTGCGGAGCAGGCGCCATTATACCCTCTTGGACCCCGCCCCCCATACAGCGTCACAACCCAGCGACTGGGCTGCCCTGCACTGGGGAACACCTAAGGCTCCACCCCTCACTATGTAACAGTTGCGACCAGACCAAAAGCAAAATAAAACAACAACAAAAGACAAAAAAAAAAAAAAAAAGGCTCAAACCGGAGAACAAATCAGAGCCCCAGAGCCAATTCCTCTAAGCCATAAAGAGATAGCCAACCTATCAGATGCACAGTTCAAAGCCCTGGTCATCAGGATGCTCGCAGAATTGGTTGATTTTGCTCACAAATTAGATGAAAAAATGCAGGCTACAATACGTGAAATGAAGGAAGATGCATGGGGAACCAGTAGAGATGGAAGGAAAACTGGGACTCAAATCAATGGAGTGGACCAGAAGGAAAAAACTAACAATCAAACAGAAAACAAGGAAGAAACAAGAATTCAAAAAAATGAGGAGAAGCTTAGGAACCTCCAGGACATCTTTAAACGTCCCAACATCTGAATTATAGGGATACCAGAAGGGGAAAAAGAAGAGCAACAAGTGGAAAACTTCTTTGAACAAATAATAAAGGAGAACTTTCCCTGTCTGGCAAAGGAAATAGACTTCCAGGAGGTCCAGGAAGCTCAGAGAGTCCCAAAGAAGTTGGACCCAAGGCACATCGTAATTACATTAACCAAGATTCAAATGAAGGAGAGAATTCTAGAAGCAGCAAGGGATAAGGGGACAGTCACCTACAAAGGAGTTCCCATCAGACTGTCAGCTGATTTCTCAAAAGAGACCTTACAGGCAAGAAGGAGCTGGAAAGAAATATTTGAAGTATTGAAAGGCAGGGACCTACATCCAAAATTGCTCTACCCAGCAAAGCTGTCATTTAGAATGGAAGGGCAGATAAAGTTCTTCTCAGATAAGGTCAAGTTCAAGGAGTTCATCATCACCAAGCCCTTATTCTATGAAATGTTAAAGGGACTTATCTAAGAAAAAGAAGATACAAAATATGACAGTAAAAAGACAGCAAAATCACAGCTATTAACAACCACACCTAAAACAAAAGCAAACAACTAGAACAGGAACAGAACCACAGAAATGGAGATCACAAGGAGGGTTAGCAACAGGGGAGTGGGAGGAGCAGAGAGCAAGGAAAGGTACAGAGAACAAGTAGCGTAGATGGTGGGTAGAAAATAGACAGGGGGAGGACAAGAATAGTGTGGGAAATGTAGAAGCTAAAGAACTTATGACACATGGACATGAACTTAAAGGGGGAAATGTGGGTGGGAGGGGGTGTGCAGGGTGGAGGGGAATGATGGGGAGAAATGGAACAACTAATAGCATAATCAATAAAATATATTAAATTTTAAAAAATTAAAATCATTTTTTAAAAAATTTAAATGTTATAGCCCTGGCTGGTGTAGCTCAGTGGATTGAGCGAGGGCCTGCGAACCGAAAGATCGCGGTTCGATTCCCAGTCAGGGCACATGCCTGGGTTGCCAGGCCAGTTCCCGTCAGGGGACATACAAGAGGCAACCGCACATTGATGTTTCTCTCCCTCTCTCCTTCCCTTCCCCTCTAAAGATAAATAAATAAAATCTAAAAGGGAAAAAAAAAAAGTCTTAAAAAAAAAAAGGAGAAAAAAAATTTAAATGTTATGAATAACCCCATGAGATTTGGGTAAAGAGTAATACGGAGGTTATTAAGTCCATTCATTCTCAAATATATATTGTTTTCAACTCTGCCTGAAATTAGCTTTATTAAATTGAATCATTTACTATGTTCAACAATGCATGTGAAAATAAATGTATTGCAAAATATCAGCATGCATTGGATATATTAGAATATTAAGGTGTTTTACCAATACATCCCTTAGGACAATGGATATAAAGGGAAAAATAAACATCAAACTGAAAAGCTTCTGTACAGCTAAAGAAAACATCAACAAAACAGAAAGGGAATCACTGTACAGGAAAACATATTTGCCAATGATATCTCAGACAAGGGTTTGATCCCCAAAATATATAAAGAACTCACATGATTCCGCACCAGGAACACAAGCAATCCAATTAAAAAGTGTGCAAAGGGCCCTGACTGGTGTAGCTCAGTAGATTGAATGCAGGCCTGTGAAGCAGAGGGTCGCTGTTTCGATTCCCAGTCAGGGCATAAGCCTGGGTTGTGGATCAGGTCCCCAGTAGGGAGCACATGGCAGGCAACCACACACTGATGTTTCTCTGCCTCTCTTTCTCTTTCCCTTCCCCTCTCTCTAAAAAGAAATAAATAAAATCTGACTTCCAGCCAAGATGGAGGCATAGGCGGACACACTGTGCCTCCTCTCACAACCAAAATTAAGGACAACAAATATTTAGAAACAAGAAAATAATCAGAGCTAATAGAAAATTGAACTGTACGGAAGTCCAACAACCATTCATCCAGACCAGTAAGAGGGGCAGAGTCGCAGCAGGAAAAAGTGGAGGTGTGGACCAGGAATGCAAGCAGCAGTGGCTGGCAGTTCCCAGGTGCACAGGCAGCAGCTGGTGGACCCCGGGCACAGGGGGGCAACTGTGAAGACCCAGTGAGGCCGCACAAGGCGGCTGGCTGACCAGGTGGTCCCACATTCCCTCGAACAGACGGTCCAGGAAGAGGGGAAGTGGCGGAAGGGACTGAATCCAGGAGAGAGCAAAGCAGGCACCATTGTTCCCTCTCGGACCCCGCCCCCATGTACAGCATCACAACCCAGCGACTGGGCTGCCCCACACTGGGGAGCGCCTGAGGCTCCATCCTCAGTACGTAACAGCATGCGTGCGTGCACAGATAATCCAGGCAAAGGGGAAGCAGCGGAAGGGACCGGAGTCCGGGAGAGAGTGAACAGGCGCCATTCTTCCCTCTCAGACCCCACCCCCACCATACAGCGTCAGAACCCAGCGACTGGGCTGCCCCGCCCTGAGGAACACCTAAGGCTCCACCCCTCACTACGTAACAGCCAAGACCAGACTAAAACCAAAACAAAAAAATAAATAAATAAACCAAAAATGGCTCAAACCAGAGAACAAATGAAAGCTCCAGAGCCAATTCCTCTAAGCCGTGAAGAGATAGCCAACCCATCAGATGCACAGTTCAAAGCACTGGTCATCAAAATGCTCACAGAATTGGTTGATTTTGCTCACAAATTAGATGAAAAAATGCAGGCTACAATACGTGAAATGAAGGAAGATGCATGGGGAACCGATAGAGATGGAAGGAAAACTGGGACTCAGATCAATGGAGTGGACCAGAAGAAAAAAACTAACAACCAAACAGAAAATGAGGAAGAAACAAGAATTCAAAAAAAGGAAGAGAGGCTTAGGAACCTCCGGGACACTGTTAAACGTCCCAACATCCGTATTATAGGGATCCCAGAAAGAGAAGAAGAAGAGCAACAAGTGGAAAACTTATTTGAACAAGTAATAAAGGAGAACTTCCCCAATCTGTCAAAGGAAATAGACTACCAGGACGTCCAGGAAGCTCAGAGAGTCCCAAAAAAGTTGGACCCAAGGAGGAACACACCAAGGCACATCGTAATTACATTAACCAAGATTCAAATGAAGGAGAGAATTCTAAAAGCAGCAAGGGATAAGGGGACAGTCAGCTACAAAGGAGTTCCCATCAGACTGTCAGCTGATTTCTCAAAAGAGACCTTACAGGCAAGAAGGGGCTGGAAAGAAATATTTGAAATCTTGAAAAGCAGGGACCTACATCCAAAATTGCTCTATCCAGCAAAGCTGTCATTTAGAATGGAAGGACAGATAAAGCATTTCTCAGATAAAGTCAAGTTCAAGGAGTTCATCATCACCAAGCCCTTATTATAGGAAATGTTAAAGGGACTTATCTAAGAGAAGATCAAAAAATGACAGTGAAAAGACAGCAAACTTACAGCTATTAAGAACCACACCTAAAACAAAAGCAAACTAAGCAAACAGCTAGAACAGGAACTGAACCACAGAAATGGAGATCACATGGAGGATTAGCAACAGGGGCGTGGGACGAGGAGAGAGGGGGAAAAGGTACAGAGAATAAGTAGCATAGATGGTGGGTAGAAAATAGGGGGAGGGCAAGAATAGTATGGGAAATGTAGAAGCTAAAGAACTTATGACACATGGACATGAACTAAAGGGGGGAATGTGGGTGGGAGAGGGTGTGCATGGTGGAGGAGAATGATGGGGGAGAAATGGGACAACTGTAATAGCATAATCAATAAAATATATTAAAAATGAAAACTGGGATGATTTTTTGAAAAAATTGTACTTCAATAGATCTCTAAGTGTGAAAATGAAACTCTATGTCAGTGAATTATCTGTAAAATTTTATTTTTTTCACTTATGAACTAGACTAGATGTTGAATTTTTCTAATTTTCTAAAATGTTTTGGTTACAACCTTCTAATGTCCATAGAAATGGAAGATAATGGACAGTGGGGATTTGTAACAGTGGAAAATTGTAACCCACCCCACAATTCTTTTGACATTGTTTCTTTAAGTTCTGACTTTGAATAATACATGGCTTGTAGATGAGAAGCATGTTTGTATAAGAATCTTGGAACCAACTTCAGAAGATACAGACTCTGACTTTCAGGCATCTTAGGTCCAAGAAATTGGCTGACCTTCAACAATAGAGCCAGGATGACATTAAGCCGAGATGACATGAATCCATTATGACTAAACTGGGTTGATGCATACCAAACCATCACTTGCCTTACTGGAATGGACTGTGCTAGTCTGCACATAGAGAATTCTTCAACCCTCTCCTTATAATAAAAACCTCTGCCACCAATGAGAGGTGGAGATAAGTTTTGTGACATGAGTCCCCAATCTTCCAGGAGATGGGCTTTGAGATGTTGGCCAGTATCTGCCAATAAACCACTTTCCTTTACATCAACATCTGCCACTCTAGTATTGTCTGTCATAGCAGCAGGCATCTGGACCTGAATTTGGTTACAGTCTCAGAGATTTTATAAATTTGACTCCAAAGGCAAGTAGGGTAAAGGCAAAAATAAATGAATAGTACTATGTCAAACTAAGAAGCTTCTGCACATCAAAAGAAACCACCAATAAAACAAAAAAGCAGCCAATCAAATGGGAGAAGGTATTTGCTAACAACAGCTCCAACAAGGGGTTTATATCCAAAATATATAAAGAACTCATACAACTCAATACCAAACAATCCAATTAAAAACTGGGCAGAATACCTGAACAAACACTTCTCCCAAGAATACAGATGGCCAACGGGTATATAAAATATGCAGAAACTCACTAGCTATTAGGGAAATGCAAATCAAAACTAAAGTGAGATACCACTCACAACTGTTATAATAGCTATTATCAACAAAATGAGTAATAACAGTGTTAATAGTTGGGAAGAAAAAGGAAACCTTACTCACTGTTGGTGGGAATGTAAACTGGTATAGCCACTATGGAAAACAGTATGGAAGCTCCTCAAAAAATTTAGAACAAAGTTAGCATATGACCCAGCATCCCCTCTTCTAGGTATCTTCCTAAAAATTTTGAAAACATTTATTTATTCACAAATATACATGCACACTTATATTCACTGCAGCATTATTCACAGTGGCCAAGAAATGGAAACAACCAAAGTATTCTATAAATGGCTGGGTAAAAATGTGGTGCATACATACAATGGAGTACCCCTCAGCCATAAGAAAAGGTGAAATGCTGCCATTTGTGACAACATGAATGGACCTTAAGAATATTAAACTAAGTGAAATGTCAGTCAGAAAAAAGCTAATAACCATGTGATTTCACTCAGATGTGAGACATAAAACTGAAACTCACAGCTTTTCAATATGGCTGCAGAGCCAGTGAAAGTTGCACCCACTTGCTCCCAGCCCCAAACCAAATGTACAGCTAAATTGCAGAGCAATAAAACTGAAAAACCAATTAGAGGCTAGCTGATCTGAAATTTTATAACCAAGGATTACAGAAGAAACTACATAGAGACTGGTAAGAAAGGTGGAGATGCAGAAAGAGATAGCCCCTGCACACAGGTGCTGCAGTGGATGAGAACCTGAAGGTATACCATAGATGCAAAACTCCCTACTGCTAGCAGCATAGGGTCTCAACCCCACGCAGAGGTCCCCAACCCAGAGCAACAGAGATGGGAAGAGGAACCCATGTGGCTTCTGGCAGTGGGAATCCCCCACAGTGGGGATTTAGTCTCCCTGTAGACTCAAACTGCATGTTCCCAGGGAAGCACAAGCCTGGGGAGTTTGAGGTTGACCAGGCCGTCATTGTTGGTTCCTGTGTAGGGCTCCCCCGGCTACATCCAGCAGTAACTTTAAGGAATCCTCTATTTTCTGGGGAGGCTTCTGGCAAAGACCCAGACAGTAACTAAAGTGTGTGGTTTGGGAAAGAGAAAGAGAACAGTTTCCCCTATCTGCAGTGCATAGATGATGCTCCTTTTCCCACCTGTTGATCCACTAGGCCTGCCCTGTCCTGCTGAGTTTGGAAGCACAGGGAAGATGCTCAGGGCTGAAACTTTCAATCTTGTCTTGCCAGTTTCAAGCTTCCTTGCCTGCATGGACCTTGGACTTTTGGTATTGCCCTGCTGAGGCCAGCTGCATGGAGAAATTGAAATGCCACATGATGCTAACCTTCAGCCTCATCCTGCTTGGTTCAGCAGCATAGGAGACCAGAGAGCCACAGAGAAGTGGGATTTTTTGGACTGTCTTTTGGAAAGGATTTTGTCCAGAAGCCAAGCAAATAAGGGCTGAGTTGTGTGGCTACGTTGCAAAGAAAACAAATGCAAGCTCCCTGAAAGTTCATCCCATGCTATCCCGGGACGGAGAGGTGCCCACTCCCCTCCTACAAGCTTGTAAACAACTCCCCCACCCCAAAGGGAGACTGTTTGGATCAGCCCTGCTAGATTACAGATACCCACGTTGGGTGTAATTTCGTAAAGACAAGGGAGAGCAGCTCAAGGCAGGGATTTTCAAAGTATGAGGCCCTTGGAGGCTATTGTCTGTGACCAGGATGAAGTACTTAGCCCCCTCCTGCAGGCTGGGCTCCCACAATTGCCAATAGGAGACCCTTTTGATCTATTCCCATGAGCCCAGGGTAGCTGAGCTTGCTCCTGCAAAGAATATGGCTGTCTAACACAACCTGAACTTGCAGTGAGCCCTCCTAGTGTGGAAATAGAGTTGGAGACTGGAATAGATTGAGGGATTTGGCTTTGATGCAGGGGCTACTTTCCCCTAATTGAGTGCCTGACTGAATGATCTCCAGGTAAAGGACCCACTACCCCTGTCAGGGCTAGTCTGTGCTCATCCTACAGGCTCTCTTTGAAAGGCTCTGGAGGAAGACCAGGTAACCTCAGGGGGAGGTGGAGTAGCTGACAGGTGGAGACGGACATCAGGGAGCCTCAGTCATTTTACAAATCTTTCCCCCCACCCCCGCCAGCTGTAGGCTAGAAGAAGATGACACTTTTACACAGATTGGCCCCTCCCCCCACACTCAGATCTAGTAGATGCAGACACAAACAGTGAACAACACAGTAGCTACAGACTTCTTAGAGACTACAGCTGGTTATACACAATGTCTGACAGTGACCTATACCTGACCCCGACCCAGTTGGACCCAGAACCAACACAACCGGTGGTGGTGGGCTTCAAACTACTCCACAGCTTGACCCAAGTAGCCACACAAAAAACACATGCAAAGGGGGATTTCTGCAGGCACCAGAACACCCTTGCATCAGGGACAGCCCAGCATGGTATCTCATCAATAATGATCCAGGTTTACCCATGTAGTCATTCAGCCTGAAGGATTAATGCCACCCATGAAAGGTCCTACAGTACTCAAGCCTCTACTACAAGAGGGTTGTGCACATAACCCACAAAAAAAATCCGGAAGAACAGATAATAGGTAATCTTGAAAACGGTGTCACCAACCCCAGTAAGATACCTTCATCATAGAACCATCAAAACAAGTTTGGGAATCATAGCAGTCTGCCTAATACACATATACAAAATGGGGAGACAAGAATAAGCCATAACAAAAGAACAGAAGAAATTCCCAGAAGGAGAATTTTTTACATATTTTAATGATTATGCAATTACAGTTGTCCCATTCCCCCTTTATTCCCCTCTGCTCTGAGCACCCCATCCCACCTGCATCCCCCCCACCTTAGTTCATGTCCATGGGTTATACATATAAGATATTTGGCTTCTACCTTTCCTATACTATTCTTAACCTCCCCCTGTCTATTTTCTGCCTACCATTTATGCTTCTTATACCCTGTACCTTTTCCCCCATTTTCCCTCTCCCATTCCCCACTGATAACCCTCCATGTGATCTCAATTTCTGTGATTCTGTCCCTGTTCTAGTTGTTTGCTTAGTTCATTTTTGTTCTTCTTCTGCTTTATGTTCATTTGTTGATAGTCCTGAGTTTATTGTCATTCTATATTTTTATCTTGTTTATATATTGTTCATATAACAATAAAAAATATTGTTCATATTTTTTATCTTCTTTTTTTAGATAAGTCCCTTTAACATTTCACATAATAATGGCTTGGTGATGATGAACTCCTTTAACTTGACCTTATCTGGGAAGCATTTTATCTGCCCTTCCATTCTAAATGATAGCTTTGCTGCATAGAGTCCTCTTGGACGTAGGTCCTTGCCTTTCAAGACTTCAAATACTTCTTTCCATCTGCTTCTTGCCTGCAAGTTTTCTTTTGAGAAATCAGCTGAGAGTTTTATGGGAACTCCTTTGCAGGTTGTCTCCTTTTCTCTTTTTGCTTTTAAGATTTTCTCCTCTTTAATCCTGGCTCATGTAATTATGATTTGCCGTGGTGTGTGCTTCCTTGGGTCCAACTTCTTTGGGACTCTCTGAGCTTCCTGGACTTCCTAGAAGTCTCTTTCCTTTGCCAGATTGGCAAAGTTCTCCTTCATTATGTTTTCAAATAATTTTTCCATTTCTTGCTCTTCCTCTTCTTCTGGCTCCCCTATGAGTTGAATGTTTAAAGTTGTCCTGGAGGTACCTATTTCTGAATTCTTGTTTCTTCATTCTGTTCTGGTTGAATGTTTCTTCCTCCTGGTGTTGCAGACCATTCAGCCTGGTTTCAGGAGTTGTAACCCTCACCCCATGGTGGGCTGTGTAAGAGCCTAGGGACCCACTTCATCTGGGTCTGTTCTGTCAAGAGGATGTGACCTACGAAGGAGACAAAGCTTATCTCCCCGGCAGGAGTGCTGCTTCTGCCTCATCCATCTCTGGCCCCAATGCCTGGTCGGTAGTCAATGACGGGTAAGACTCCTCATGGAAGGGGCAACCTAAGCCAGACACGACCACTTGGGAGGCCTTCATGGAAGGACTCGGGGGGCTGCAGCAAAGAGGGGGTGATGGACCCTCACCCCCCGGCTATTCTGACATAGCCCGAGTCCTCATTTCTATCTGGGAGATGTCTTCTGCTTCCTAATCGGCTTAAAACCTGAAACTATGAGGGCAAGCCGTGCAGCCCTGTGCTGGCCAGAGCGGTTCCCTGGGTGATCGGGCATAAGAAAGAATTCCTAAAGTCCTGTGAAACCTGCTTTGCTAAGAGTGCACTCATTTAAATGATAAGGATCCAAGGAGGAAATGAGTATGTCTCCCAAAGTTTTGCAACCCCCTTTCCAGACAGACACTGACTCAGATTAAGCCCTCAGATTGCTTTGACATGTTAAACCTGTATTCCTGTGTATTTGAACCCAATAAAAGCCTAATGAGGAAGGGGCTCTGGGCCATTCTCCTCTGAGAGTTTGTCCACCTCTTCTCCCCAAGCAGATAATGTCTTGGTAGTTTTTATTTTCATCCGTGACAAACAGGGGGTTCTGCGGGTGGTGTCCCCTGCACTTCTGGTCCAAAGTACTGATTTGAGTCCTGGTTTCCTTCCTGTCACTGTTGGTTCCCTGTACATTTTCCTGTATTTCACTTTTCATAGCCTTCACTTTTTCCTCTATTTTACAGACATACTCAACCAATTCTGTGAGGATCCTGATTACCAGTGTTTTGAACTGTGCATCTGATAGGATGGCGATCTCTTCATTGATTAGTTGAATTTTTTCTAGAGCTTTGATCTCTTCTTTCATTTGGGTCATTTTTTTTTTTTTTTGTCTTGTTGCATCTGTTACATAGTAAGGGGAAGAGCTTAGGTGTTCACCAGGGCAGGGAAACCCACATCACTACCTTGTGGTGATGTATATGGGGGGGGTCAGAGGGGGGAAAATGTCTCTTGTTCAGCTTCCTGCCAGCTTTCAGTAACTTCCTCTGCTATCCACAAGCAAATTGGGCCCTTCTGGTGCTGATTCCTAGGTGGGTGGGTTTGTGTACATTCTAGGACCTTGTGGGTCTCTCCAATGAACTCTCCTGTAGGGCTAGGAGTTTATTCTACTGCCACAACCCCCACAGATTTTTTTTCAGTCAGATTTCGAGACTTTGTTTCCCCACACTGGAACCCTAGGTTGTGTGGTCTGTCTTGCTCCCCAGTTGTTCCTCCCAGTTTACCCACATACAAATGTGGGACCAGCCACAGCCTCACCAGGTCTGCCAGCCACTGCCTTGCCATGAGTCCTCCCCACCCAACTGCCCATCTCCGCTCCTCCTACCAGTCTGGATAAATGTTTCCTCTTTAACTCCCTAGTTGTCAGACTTCATTACAGTTTAATTTTCTGTTAGTTCTGGTTGTTTTTGTTTTTAAATTTGCTCTCCTTCCTTTTGGTTCAGAAAGAGAATTTTTTAAAATAAATGAAATGGAGTAACCATAACAACAGATGCAGGGCTTAAAATAATTTTTATAGCCCTGGCTGGTGTGGCTCAGTGGATTGAGTGCTGGCCTGTGAGCCAAAGCATTGCCAGTTCGATTCCCAGTCAGGGTACATTCCTGAATTGCTGGCAAGGTCCCCAGTGGGGGACACGTGAGAGGCAACCACACATTGATATTTCTCTTCCTCTCTTCCTCCCCCCTTTTCCTTTCTTTAAAAATAAATAAGTAAAATCTTAAAAAATAAAATAATATTTATAAAAATGCTCAAGGACCTTAGGGGGGAAATGGGTATCTCAGTGAGAACTTAAGAAAAAAAAAAAAAGAAATAGTTAGCATTAGAAATGACATATAAATCATAAAGGAAGCCAGTCAGAAATGAAGAATGCAATATCTGAAATGAAGAATAAACTAGAAGGAATCAAGAATAGGTTAGATGAAGCAGAGAATTGAATCAGCAATTTAAAGGACAAGATAACAGTAAGCACCCAAGTAGAGGAAGAAAAAGAAAAGAGAATGAAGAGAAATGAGGAAAATCTAAGGGACCTCTGGGACATCAAGCATAAAAACATCCACACCATAAGGGTAGAAGGAAAAGAGAATGGGCAAGAGATAGAGAGCCTGTTTGAAAAAATAATAGCTGAAAACTTTTCTAACTTGGTGAAGAAAAATATCATACAAATTTAAAAAGCACAGAGAGTCTCAATCAAGATGAACTCCAAGCAACCCATATAAAGACACATAATAATAAAAATAGCACAGGTTAAAGATCAAGAGAGAATCTTATAGTCAGCAAGAGAGAAACTGTTAGTTACCAACAAGGGAATTCTCATAAGGCTGTCAGATGATTTCTCAACAGAAATGTGTTAAGTCAGAAGGGACTGGGATGAACTATTCAAAGTAATAAGAAGCAAGGACTGGAAACCAAGACTACTCTATCCAGCAAAGCTATTATTTAAAAATTAAATGTACAATGACCTTCTCAGAAAGGTATAAGCTAAAGGAGTTCATTATTACAAAACCAGTATTACAAGACATGTTAAATGGCCTTCTTTAAGAAGAAAAAAAGAGGAACATAGTTATAAAGGATATAATGGCAATAATACATACTTATCAATGATAACTTTAAATGTAAGTAGATTACATGTTCCTATCAAAAGCCATAGGTTACGTCTCAGTTGGTTGGACATTGTCTTGCAAAGTGAAAAGTCGCTGTTTCAATTCCCAGTCAGGGCACATGTCTGGGTTGCAGGTTTGGTCCCCAGTCAGAGCACATACAAGAGGCAACTGATTGGTGCTTCTCTCTCATACTGATGTTTCCCTCCCTCTCTCTCTCTAAAAATAAAATGTTTAAAGAAAAAGATGTAGGGTAGATAAATGAATAAAAAAACAAGACCCATATATATGCTACATGTGAAACTTTCCTCATAACCAAAGATACATACAGACTGGAGGAATGGAGGAAATTATGTCATGCAAATGGAAATGAAAAAAAGTGGTGTAACAATACTTAGACAAATTAGATTTTTTAAAATATTTGATTTATTTATTTTTAGAGAGAGGGGAAGAGAGGGAGAAAGAGAAGGAGAGAAACATCAATGTGTGGTTGCCTCTGATGTGGCCCCCACTGGGGGCCTGGCCTATGCAACCCAGACATATTCCCTGAGTGGGAATCAAACCAGCAACCCTCTGGTTCACAGCCCCTGCTCAATCCATTGGGCCACACCAGACAGGTCCCAGACAAATTAGATTTTTAAAAGACTGTATCTCTTCTTCTTTAGCTCTTCTTTTTAAGAGATAAAGAAGGACATTGCCTAATGATAAAGAGACTAATCCAACATAGAAACACCTAAATATATAAAGCAAAACTTGAAGGACATAAAAGAAAAGATTGCAGACTGATGTAGCCGCTGTGGAAAACAGTACAGAATTTCCTTAGAAATCTAAAAATGCACTGCGTTTTGATCCAGCAATTCCACTGCTGTGATTATATCCTAAGAATCCTGAAACACCAGTTCAAAAGAACCTATGCACCCCTATGTTCATAGCAGCACAATTTACAATAGCCAAGTGTTGGAAGCAACCCAAGTGCCCATCAGTAAATGAGTGGATCAAAAAACTGTGATACATTACACAATGGAATGCAGAAAGAAAGAGCTCCTAACCTTTGTGACAGCATAGTTGGATCTGGAGAGCATTATGCTAAGTGAAATGAACCAAGTGGTGAAAGAAAAATACCTTATGATCACCTATAAATGGAACCTAATCAACAAATCAGACAAGCAAACAAAATGCAGCCAGAGACACTGAAATAAAGAACAAATTGACAGTAACCAGAGAAGGGCGGGGGGAGAGATAATGGGAGATAATAGGAATAGGGCCATCAAGGAACATGCATAAAGAACACATGGACAAAGTCAATGTGGGTAGGTTCAAGGGTTAGGAGGTGGGGGTAGGTGGGGCGGGGGGCATGGTAGGGTGAAAATGGAGACAACTGTACTTGAAAAACAACTTAAAAATTTTTTTAAAAAGAAGAGATTGGCAGCAATACAATAATAGTAGGAAGTTTTAATACCCCATTGACATCAATGGATAGATCTTCCGGACAAAAAATAAAGAAATGGTGGCCATAAAGGACAAACTAAACAAGATTAATTTAATTAATATCTTGAGAGCAGTCTTACCCAAAGCAGCAGAATATATATTCTTTTCAAGTACACTTGGAACATTTTCCAGGACAGACCACTTGTTAGAACACAATACCAGTATCAATAAATTTAAGAAGATTAAAATCAGATCAAGCATCTTCTCTGAACTTATTGATATAAAACTAGAAATTAATAAAAAAAACTGAAAAAAACAAACAAACACATGAAGGCTAAATAATGTTACTAAACATAAATGGGTTAACAATAAGATCAAGGAGAAATCAAAAGTAACCATGACATCAATAAAAATCAACACAGAACAATACTAATTCTATGAAACACAGTAAAAAACAGTCTTAAGAGGGAAATTGATAACAATACAGACCTACCTCAGAAAACAAGAAAAATCTCAAATAAACAAACTAACTTTATACCTCAAGGAGCTAGAAAAAGAACAACAAACAAATCCCAAAGTGAGCAAGAGAAAGAAAATACTAAAGATTAGTGTGGAAATAAATGACACACAGACTAACAGAAAATACAAAAAAAAAAATCAATGAAACTAAGAGGTGTTTTTTTTAAAAGCTTTTAACCAGACTCATCAAAAAAAGAGAGAGAAAACCCAAGTAAATAAAATCAGAAATGAAACAGGAAATAACAACTGATACCACAGAAATACAATGAATTTTAAGAAATAACTATGAATACATATAGTTATATGACAACAAATTGGACAATCAGTAAGAAATTACTAAACACACAATTGTCTAAAACTAAATGAAGAAGAGTCCGGCCAAGATGGAGGCATAGGTGAACACACTGTGCTTCCTCTCACAACCAAAATTAAGGACAACTAATATTTAGAAACAAGAAAACAATAGAACTGATAGAAAATTGAACTGTACGGAAGTACAACAACTATCCATCCAGACCAGTAAGAGGGGCGGAGTCGCGGCAGGAAAAAGTGGAAGTGCAGACCTGGGAACGCAGGCAGCAGTGGCTAGCGGTTCCCAAGCACGAAGGCAGCGGCTGGCGGACCCTAGGCACAGGGAGGCAACTGTGCAGACCCAGTGAGGCTGAGCAAGGTGGCTGGCAGACCAGGCGGTCCCATATTTGCACACGCAGATACTCCAGGCAAAGGGGAAGCGGTGGAAGGGGCTGGAATCCAAGAGAGAGCAGAGCAGGTACCATTGTTCCCTCTCAGACCCCGCCCCCACATACAGCGTCACAACTCAGTGACTGGGCTGCCCCACACTGGGGAACACCTAAGATTCCACCCCTCACTACGTAACAGCCAAGACCAGACCAAAAACAGCAAAAATGGCTCAAACCGGAGAACAAATCAAAGTCCCAGAGCCAAGTCCTTTAAGCAATGAAGAGATAGCCAACCTATCAGATGCATAGTTCAAAGCCCTGGTCATCAGGATGCTCGCAGAATTGGTTGATTTTGCTCACAAATTAGATGAAAAAATGCAGGCTACAATACGTGAAATGAAGGAAGATGCATGGGGAACCGATAGAGATGGAAGGAAAACTGGGACTCAGATCAACGGAGTGGACCAGAAGAAAAAAACTAACAACCAAACAGAAAATGAGGAAGAAACAAGAATTCAAAAAAATGAGGAGAGGCTTAGGAACCTCCGGGACATCGTTAAACGTCCCAACATCCGAATTATAGGGGTACCAGAAGGGGAAGAAGAAGAGCAACAAGTGGAAAACTTATTTGAACAAATAATAAAACAGAACTTCCCCAATCTGGCAAAGGAAATAGACTTCCAGGAGGTCCAGGAAGCTCAGAGAGTCCCAAAGAAGTTGGACCCAAGGAGGAACATGCCAAGGCACATTGTAATTACATTAGCCAAGATTCAAATGAAGGAGAGAATTCTAGAAGCAGCAAGGGATAAGGGGACAGTCACCTACAAAGGAGTTCCCATCAGACTGTCAGCTGATTTCTCAAAAGAGACCTTACAGGCAAGAAGGGGCTGGAAAGAAGTACTTGAAGTCTTGAAAGGCAGGGACCTACATCCAAAATTGCTCTATCCAGCAAAGCTGTCATTTAGAATGGAAGGGCAGATAAAGTTCTTCTCAGATAAAGTCAAGTTCAAGGAGTTCATCATCACCTAGTCCTTATTATAGGAAATGTTAAAGGGACTTATCTAAGAAAAAGATAAAAATATAACAGTAAAAAGACAGCAAAATCACAGCTATTAACAACCACACCTAAAACAAAAGCAAACAACTAGAACAGGAACAGAACCACAGAAATGGAGATCACATGGAAGGTTAGCAATAGAGGAGTGGGAGGATGAGAGAGGGGCAAAAGGTACAGAGAATAAGTAGCATAGACAGTGGGTAGAAAATAGACAGGAGGGCAAGAATAGTGTGGGAAATGTAGAAGCTAAAGAACTTATGATACATGGACATGAACTAAAGAGGGGGAATGTGGATGGGAAGGGGTGTGCAGGGTGGAGGGGAATGATGGAGGAGAAATGGGACAACTGTAATAGCATAATCAATAAAATATATTTTTAAAAAATAAAAAAATTAAAACTAAATGAAGAAGAAACAGATATTACGAACAGATTGATTTCAACTAATGAATCCAAAGATCTAATCAACGAATTCTCAGCAAACAAAAGTCCTGGACAAGATGGCTTCACAGGTAAATTTGCCAAACATTCAAAGAATAACTAACATCTATACATCTCAAAGTATATGAAAAATTTCAAGAGGATAAAGACTCCCAAGTTCATTATATGAAGCTGGCATTATCCTGATTTAAAAACAAATAAAGACACTACAAAAACATTATAAACCAATATTTCTGATGAACATAGATGGGAAAATCCTCAATAAAATATTAGGAAGCCAAATGCAGCAACACATTAATAAGATCAAGTGGGATTTATTCTTGGGATGCAAGGTTAACACAATATCCAGAAATCAATTAATATAATACACTACATAAACAAAATGAAAGATATAAATCACATGATTATATCAATGCACGTGCAAAAAGCTTTTAACAAACTCTACCACCCATTTATAATAATAAATGCCCAGCCTTGACTCGTGTGACTCAGTGGATTGAGTGCCAGCCTACGAACCACAGGGGTTGCAGGTTTGGCTCCCAGTCAGGGCACAGGCCTGGGTTGCGGGCCAGGTCCCCAGGTTGGGGGAGTGCTGGAGGCAACCACACATTGATGTTTCTCTCCTTCTGTTTCTCCTTCTCTCCCCCCCCCTCTAAAAATAGATAAATAGATAAAATGAAAAAAATAAAAAATGCTCAAAAATGTTAGAATTGATACAAAATACCTCAACATATATAAGAAACCCACAGCTAACATTATATTTAACAGAGGTAAACTAAAAGTATTTTGCTTAAAATCAGACAAAAGTCAGGAATGTTTACCTTTACCATTCTTATTCACTGTAGTACTGGAAGTCCTAGTCACAACAATCACAAAAGGAAAAGGGATAAAAATCAACCAAACTGGAGAAAAAGAAGTAAAACTGTCATTATTGCAAATGGCATAATACTATATAAAGAAGCCTAAACACTCCACCAAAAACTACTTGAATTGATAAATGAATCCAGTAAAGTAGAAGGATAAAAAAATTAACATACAGAAATTAGTTGCATTTTTGTATACCATTAATAAACTATCAAAAAGGAAAACTAAGAAAAGAATTTATTTATAATTTCATCAAGAAAAAAAACCCTAGAAATAAATTCAACCAAAGAGGTAAAAGACCTGTACTTGGAAAAGCAAATGTACTGGAGAAAGAAAACAAGATAGAAGTAAATGGAAGAATATATCATTTTCATGGATAAGAAGGATTAACATCAATACATTTTCATACTGCCCAGAGCACTCTATAGATTCAATGCAATTTCTATCAAAATACCAATGGTTTGTTTTGCAAAAATAGAACAAATAATTCAAAAATTTACATGGAGCTACAAAAAAAAAAAAAAAATCCCTAAGGAGCCCAGAAATAAACCCATGCATATATGGCCAATTAATATTCAAGAAAGAAGGCAAGAACACAAAATGGGGGTGAAAAGTCAATTCAATAAATAATGTTGGAAAAATTGGACAGATACATGCAAAAAGTAGAAAGACATATGATTTCACTTATATATGAAACCTAAAGAACAAAACAAATAAAACTGAAATAAACTCAAGACAGAGAAAGCAAACTGGAGGTTGCCAGAGAGGAGGGTAGTTGGGCAACTGGATGAAAGAGGTATAGAGATTAAGATTTAGGAATTTGTAGTTACAAAATTGTCACAAAGGATGTAAGTAAAGCATAAGAAATATAGTCAATAATATTGTGGTTACTATGTATGGTACCAGGTTGGTACTGAAAATACTTTGTAAAGTATATGATTGTCTAACCATTATGCTGTGGTTAGACAAAATAATATTAAGTGTAAAGCTTAATTGACAGTCACCAGAGGGGAGAGGGGAGGGAATTTCAGGGGAAAAGGGGAAGGGTTTACAGGAACAAGTATAAAGGACACATGGACAAAAACTAGGGGGGATGGAAATTGGAGGTAGGTGGGAAGGGCTGGGGGTAGCTGGAATGGGAGTAAAAGTCAGAAAAATTGTTGTACATGAACAACAATTAAAATTTAAAATATATATATAATTTTTTAAAAATAAAAACAATTTATATTTCAAATTAATTGATATATAAGTAACTCAAGTATAATATCGACTTGTCTCTTTTAGTATAGGCTGGCAAAACCTTTACCACTACAATCCTTTAGAAACTGTGTGGGCTTTCTAAAAAACCTTGAGCTTAATCTAAATTTGCATTTATTGGAGATTGAGAAGATGGCAGCAAGGTGGGTGGGAGTGGAACCTAGTTCTCTCTGGAACCCAGTTGGAACACCTAGCTGATCTTCTGAGGAACAGAGTGAACAGCCAATGGAATCCCAGCTTATATGAAGTTTTGCGGCCAAAGATTGCAGAAGACATTGAAAAACAGACAGTGAGGAGATTGCGTTGGGACTGAAAGGTCCCTGGGATCTGCGCTGGGACCAAGGCTGCTGTGGCCCTGGCCTGGCACCTGCTGCAGGATATAGGGAGGAGAGTTAGATCACCAGCTCCCTCCCCCACCAGAGCAGGAAGGGCAGCCCAGTACCAGGAGGGACCTGGATGCTGGAAGTCACTACGGGGAATAGATATGAAGTGGGAGATGCACAGAGGTGGTACAAATCTGCTGGGACTGTGGATGCTGGCACCAAAGAAACTGAGGTGCCAGACGACACTAATGGAAGGAAGGAGTTGGTCTGAGTCAGACCCTGATTCAGATAGTCTCCAAACTGGTTAGAAAGTTGGGCTGTGTGAAAAGCCATGCGCTTGTTACGAATGGCAGGCAGCTGCTTTGCAAGGAAGTCTTGAGCAGTGGCTGGCTTGCCCTGACGGTGATTTAAGCAGCTTGAACCCAGAGACTGAGTGGCTAAGTGGAAGCACGTGCCTGGCTTGTCTCATGCTGCGTGCCCAGAGGCTGATTGGAGCCTCACATCCGAGACTAATTGGCTGAGTGAAACAGTGTGCTCGAGACTGATTCACTTGGTGCACAGCTGAGTGGCTGATTTAAGCCTGGCAGCTCACAGAGGACCTGGGCTGGAGGCTGGGGAAACTGTGAATATTGTGGGCCAGACCTGGTCCCCATCCTCTCAAAACCATAGGAAGGGAGAAAAGCAAAGCCCAGACCCCCTCTTCCTGTGGCATCCAGGAAGAACAGCAGAACTTATTGAATGGGTTTAAAGTCAGCAGGAGACTTATATTTTTTCCTTTCTCTATCCTTTTTTTCCTTCCCCCAAGTGAGAAAATAAGATGTGGATATGAAGGGTCCAGAGGCATATTGAAAGGGGGAGTACAAGGTTAACCACAAAAACTGAGAAACTGAGACAAATGTCACTTTGCTATCCCACAGAACTGACATTTAACTGTTCACGTGTATTTTTTTCTCATTATTTTTACCACTTTTATTTGACTATAATTTTTTAAATTTCTCTTCCTTATGTTTAGTTTTCCTTATTTTATTTCTCTGTTTAATTGCATTGTTTGACTGGTTTTCCTTATTCTCTCTTTGTTGTATTTTAATTTTCCTTCTTTCATTCACCCATATTTCAATAACACACAACTCTTGATCATGTACTTTCTATTCTGGTTATACAAAGCATATATTTCTTGTCATACTATTGTTGTTCCAGTAGTATTTTAAATAATTGTTGTTCCATACACTTGTACATACTAAACAGCAACCCTCCCTGATCTTAGACCATTTCACTTTAATCCTAAGTATTATTATTGTTGTGATTAACTCTATTCTCTCTCACACTATCCCTATTCTCTATCTTTTACTCTCACTATATCTCATCATCTAAACTTGCACAAGCGCTCCGTTTTCTGCATTCATCTCACAATCATCCTCCCCTCTGACAAGAGTCCTATCTCTCTTTCACCTTTTATAAAAAGTGGCTAGTTGGGTGAAATATCACAGTTAATGCTATACTTATTGAAAGATTCTCCTATCTCTTCTCTACTTGCTCGTACTTTAAATCCCATAAAATACTCTCCTTCTGTCTTAATCCATTTTGCCTAACCCCTGCCACTAATCACATACAAGAATGGGTGGGAACTGCAAGCAGCAGTATACCTGCTGGAGGAGAGAAACCACCAACAAAGGAACCACCAGAAGTTAAAAACCCAAGTACAACAAGAGAGCCCACACAAACGGAAGAAAGGGCAAACCTAGAGCATCCAGACAAGGACAGCCAAGAGACCACACCACTGAACCCCAATGAATTCCTACCATAGAAGTACACCCTACAAAGAGAGCTAGCAAAGCAAACATTAGGAAGGGCAGAAACAAAGAGAGTCAACTAAAATTTGGAGACAAAAAAACAACATGCAGTTAAAAGTAATGGAAGACTCCCCACTAAAAGAGCTAAACAAAATGGAGGTAATCAAACTATCAGATATAGAATTCAAAATAATGGTGATAAAGATGCTCAAGGAACTCACACACAACTACGAGGAACTCAGTGAGAACTACATTAGCATGAAAAAGAAAATAGAAACTATAAACAAAAACCAGGAAGAAATGAGAAAATCTCAGAAATAAAAAACACACTAGAAGGAATTATAAGCAGGCTGGATGAAGCAGAGGATCAAATCAGCGAGCTGGAGGAGAAGGTTTTTCTAAAAAAACACCTAGATAGAGCATGAAAAGAAAAAGAGAATCAGAAAGAATGCACAGGTGGTAAGGGAGCTGCAAGACAACATGAAACGTAACAATATCTGTGTAATAGGAATACCAGAAGATGAAGACGAGCAAGGGATAGAAAACCTGTTTGAAAAAGTAATGATGGAAAACTTTCATAATTTGATGAGAGAAAAAGTCACACAAATCCAGGAAACACAGAGTCCCAATCAAAGAAAAGCCCACTTCAAGACACATTATAATTAGACTTCCAGCCTAGATGGAGGCGTATGCGGACATACTGTGCCTCCTCTCACAACCAAAATTAAGGACAACAAATATTTAGAAACAAGAAAACAACCAGAACTTATAGAAAATTGAACTGTACGGAAGTCCAACAAGCATTCATCCAGACCGGTAAGAGGGGCGGAGTCGCAGCAGGAAAAAGTGGAGGTGCGGACCCGGGAACACAAGCAGCAGGGGCTGGCAGTTCCCAGGTGCACAGGCGGCGATTGGTGGTCCCTGGGCCCACAGGCAGCAGCTGGCGGACCCCGGGCACAGCAGGGCAACCTCGCAGACCCAGTGAGGCCGCACAAGGCGGCTGGATGACCAGGTGGTCCCACATTCCTGCACGCAGACGGTCCAGGCAGAGGGGAAGTGGTGGAAGAAACTGAATCCAGGAGAGAGCAGACCAGGCGCCATTGTTCCCCCTCAGACCCCGCCCTCACATACAGCATCACAACCCAGCGACTGGGCTGCCCCACAGTGGGGAGCTCCTGAGGCTCCACTCCTCAGTACGTAACAGCATGCGTGCGTGCACAGATAATCCAGGCAAAGGGGAAGCGGCAGAAGGGACCGGAGTCCAGGAGAGAGCGGAACAGGCACCATTCTTCCCTCTTGGACCCCGCCCCCACCTTTAGCGTCACAACCCAGTGACTAGGCTGCCCCGCCCTGAGGAACACCTAAGGCTCCAACCCTCACTACGTAACAGCCAAGACCAGACTAAAACCAAAACAAACAAACAAAAACAAAGAAACAAACAAAAAAAAAACACCAAAAATGGCTCAAACCGGAGAACAAATGAAAACCCCAGAGTCAATTCCTCTAAGCCATGAAGAGATAGCCAACCTATCAGATGCACAGTTCAAAGCACTGGTCATCAAAATGCTCACAGAATTGGTTGATTTTGCTCACAAATTAGATGAAAAATGCAGGCTACAATATGTGAAATGAAGGAAGATGCATGGGGAACCGATAGAGATGAAAGGAAAACTGGGACTCAAATCAATGGAGTGGAACAGAAGGAAGAAACAAACAACCAAACAGAAAATGAGGAAGAAACAGTTCAAAAAAATGAGGAAAGGCTTAGGAACCTCCAGGACATGATTAAGCGTCCCAACATCCGAATTATAGGGGTCCCAGAAGGAGAAGAAGAAGAGCAACAAGTAGAAAACTTATTTGAACAAATAATAAAACAGAACTTCCCCAATCTGGCAAAGGAAATAGACTACCAGGAGGTCCAGGAAGCTCAGAGAGTCCCAAAGAAGTTGGACCCAAGGAGGAATACACCAAGGCACATCGTAATTACATTAGCCAAGATTCAAATGAAGGAGAGAATTCTAGAAGCAGCAAGGGATAAGGGGACAGTCACCTACAAAGGAGTTCCCATCAGACTGTCAGCTGATTTCTCAAAAGAGACCTTACAGGCAAGAAGGGGCTGGAAAGAAATATTTGAAATCTTGAAAAGCAGGGACCTACATCCAAAATTGCTCTATCCAGCAAAGCTGTCATTTAGAATGGAAGGGCAGATAAAGTGCTTCTCAGATAAAGTCAAGTTCAAGGAGTTCATCATCACCAAGCCCTTATTATATGAAATGTTAAAGGGACTTATCTAAGAAAAAGAAGATAAAAAATATAACAGTGAAAAGACAGCAAACTCACAGCTATTAAGAACCACACCTAAAACAAAAGCAAACTAAGCAAACAGCTAGAACAGGAACAGAACCACAGAAATGGAGATCATATGGAGGGTTAGCAACAGGGGCGTGGGAGGAGGAGAGAGGGGGAAAAAGTACAGAGAATAAGTAGCATAGATGGTGGGTAGAAAATAGACAGGGGGGAGGGCAAGAATAGTATGGGAAATGTAGAAGCTAAAGAACTTATGACACATGGACATGAACTAAAGGGGGGAATGTGGGTGGGAGAGGGTGTGCAGGGTGGAGGGGAATGATGGGGGAGAAATGGGATAACTGTAATAGTATAATCAATAAAATATATTAAAAAACAAACAAAAAAAAGAAAGAAAAAGAGACATTATAATTAAAATGGCAAAATTGCAAGACAAAGAGACAATCTTAAAGATAGCAAGGGAGAAATAGGAAGGAACAAACAAGGGATCCCCGATAAGGTTAGCAGCTGACTTCTCAATGGAAGCACTCTAAGCCAGAAGACAATGGCAAGAAAAATTCCAAGTAATGAAAACCAGAGGCCTGCAACCAAGGCTACTTTATTCAGCAAGGCTCTTATTTAAAATGGAAGGCCAAATAAGGCATTTCCCAGACAAAAGAAATCTATAAGAATAGACCTTCCCCAAACCAGCTCTGGAAGAGATGCTAAAGGGACTGCTTTAAGAAAAGGAAAGAAAATAGTGTGAGAGAAACACAGGTATGAAAAAATGTCAATGAATAAGTACCTATCAATAATGACCTTAAATGTAAATAGATTAAATGCTCCAAACAAAAGACATAGAATAGATGAATGGATAAGAAAGCATGACCCACACATATGCTGCCTACAAGAGACACACCTCAGAAGAAAAGACCTACACAAAATGAAAGTGAAGGACTGAAAACAAATATTCCAAGCAAATGGACAGGGAAAAAAGTCAGGGTAGCAATACTTGTATCAGACAAAACAGACTTCAAAGAAAGGGCCATAAAAAGAGGCCCAGAAGGTCACTTCATAATATTCAAGGGAGCCCTGGCTAGTGTGGCTCAGTGGATTGAGCATGGGCCTGTAAAGCAAAGGGTCACCAGTTCCATTCCCAGTCAGGACACATGCCTGGGTTGCAGGCCAGGTCCCCAGTTGGGGACCCATGAGAAGCAATCACACACTGATGTTTCTCTCCCTCTCTTACCTTCTCTCTAAAAATAAATAAATAAAATATTTTACAAATATACTCAAGGGAAGAATCCATCAAGAAGACATAAACATTGTAAATATATATGCACCCAACATAGGAGCACCAAAATACATAAAGAAAATCTTGTAGGACTTCAAGAAAGTTATTGACAACAACACAATTATAGTAGGGGATTTCAACACTCCACTGTCAAAAATGGATAGATCTTCCAAACAAAATATCAACAAATATATTGCATCATTGAACAATACCCTAGATCAAATTGACTTAACTGATATATAGAGCCCTTCAACCCAAAGAAGCAAAATACACATTCTTTTCAAATGCAGATGGAACATTTTCAAAGACACACCAAATGATAGGATACAAAACAAGCCTCAACAAATTCAAGAATACTGAAATAATATCAAGCATTTTCTCTGATCATAAGGGACTGAAATTAGAAGCCAACCTCAAGGAAAAAAAACCCAAACACTCAAACTCATGGAGATTGAATAGCATGCTATTAAACAATGAATGAGTCAAGAATGAGATCAAGGACAAATCAAAAAATTTCTGGAAACAAATGAAAATTAACTCACTTACAACAACCCAAAACTTATGGGACACAGTGAAGACAGTCCTGAGAGGTAAGTTCATAGTAATACAGGCCTAACTAAAAAAGATAGAAACATTTAAAATAAACAGCCTAATCCTACACCTATAAGAACTCAAAGAACAACAACAAAGACAGTGCAGAGCAAGTAGAAGGAAGGAAATAACCAAGATCAGAGCAGAATTAAATGACATAGAGACTAAAAACACAATTCTAGGATCAATGAATCCAGGAGATGTTTCTTTGAAAAGATAAACAAAATCAACAAGAGTTTAAGCAGGCTCATCAAGAAAAAGAGAAAGAGGACCCAAATAAACACAATCAGAAATGAAAGAGGAGAGATTACAACTGGCACCGCAGAAATGCAAAGGAGTATAAGAAATTACTATAAGGAATTGTATGCCCAAAAATCTGAAAACCAAGGTGAAATGGACAAATTTCTAGAAAAATATAATTTTCCAAAACTCAATGAAGAAGAAGCAGAAAGCCTGAGTAGACCAATAACAGCAGATGAAATTGAAGCAGTAATCAAAAAACTCCCAACATACAAAAGCCCTGGACCAGATGGTTTCACAGGAGAATTCTACAAAGCCTTTAAGGAAGAGCTAACCCCTATCCTTCACAGACTATTCCAAAAAATCCAAAATGATGGAAGACTCCCAAACTCTTTTTATGAAGCCAGCATCCTCCTAATCCCAAAACCAGATAAGGACACTTCCTTATCTGGAAACAAACAAAGAAAACTTCAGACCAATATCGCTGATGAACATACATGCTAAAATCCTCAGCAAAATATTGGCAAACCGCATACAGCAATACATTAAAAAGATCATACACCATGACCAAGTGGGATTCATCCCAGGGATGCAAGGATGGTTCAATATTTGTAAATCAATAAATGTAATACATCACATCATCAAAGACAAAAATCACATGATTATATCAATAGATGCAGAAAAAGCTTTTGATAAGGTACAGCAAAGCCATTTATGATAAAAACACTCAGCAAAGTGGGAACAGAGGGAGAATACCTCAACACAATAAAGGCCATATATGAGAGACTGACAGCCAACATCATATTCAATTGTAAAAATCTAAAATCTTTCCTACTAAAATATGGAACAAGATAAGATTGTCCACTTTCACCACTTCTATTCAACACAATATTGGAAGTCCTAGCCATAGCAATCAAACAAGAGACGAAAATAAAAGGCATCCATATTGGAAGTGAGGAAACAAAACTGTCATTGTTTGCACATGACATGATAGTGTACATGGAAAATCCTATGGATTCCACCAAAAAACTGCTTGACTTGATAAATGAATTTGGCAAAACAGTGGGATACAAAGTCAATATTCAGCATTTTTGTACACCAACACTGAAATATCAGAAAAAGAAATCAGAAAAAAAATCCCATTTGATATAGCAACAAGAAAAATAAAATACCTAGGAATAAACTTAACCAAGGGGTAAAAGACCTGTACGCAGAAAACTACACAACACTGAAGAAATTAAGGAAGACACAAACAAATGGAAACATATACCGTGTTCATGGATTGGAAGAATTACCATAATCAAAATGTCCATGTTACCCAAAGCAATTTATAGATTCAATGCAGTACCTATTAAAGTACCAGTGGCATATTTCACAGATATAGAACAAACAGTTCAAAAATTTATATGGAACCATAAATGATTCCAAATAGCTGCAGCAATTTTCAGAAGAAGAGCAACGTAGAAGGGATTACAATACCTGATACCAAACTATATTACAAGGCTACTGTAATCAAAACAGACTGGCACTGGCATAAGAACAGACACATGGACCAATGGAACAGAAAAGAGAGTCCAGAAATAAACCCACATTTTTATGGTCAATTAATATTTGACAAAGGGGGCAGCAGCATAAAATAGAGTAAAAATAACCGTTTCAACAAATGGTGTTGGGAGAGCTGGACACCTACATGCAAAAAAATGAAACTCAAGCACCAACTTCAACCATACACAAAAATAAACTCAAGATGGATAAAAGATTCAAATATAAGTTGTAACACCATAAATGTCCTAGAGGAGAACGTGGGCAGGAAAATCTCAGATATTTCATGGAGCAATATTTTCACTGATATGTTCTGTAGGGACATAAAGGAAAGAATAAACAAATGGGATTTTATCAAAATAAAAAGATTCTGCATGGCTAAAGAAAATAGCATTAAAATGAACAGAGAACCAACCATAGAGAAAACATTTCCCAATCATACCTCAGACAAGGGTTTGACCTCCACAATATATAAAGAACACACACAACTCCACTCTAAGAAGACAAGCAACCCAATTAAAAAATGGGCAAAGGACTTGAACAGACACTTCTCCAAGGAGGACATACAGAGGGTCCAGAGACATATGAAAGGATGCTCAGTATCGCTAGCTGTTAGAGAGATGCAAATTGAAACCACAATGAGATACCACTTGACACCAGTCAGAATGGCCATCATAAACAAAGCAACAAACAGCAAGTGTTGGAGAGGTTGTGGAGAAAAGGGAACCCTAGTGCACTGTTGGTGGGATTGCAGACTGGTGCAACCACTATGAAAAATAGTGTGGAATTTCCTCAGAAAACTAAAAATAGAACTGCCTCTTGACTCGGCAATTCCACTGTTAGGATTATATCCTAAGAACCCTGAAACACCAATCCAAAAGAACCTATACACCCCAATGTTCACAGAAGCACAATTTACAATAGCCAAGTGTTGGAAGCAACCCAAGTTCCCATCGGTAAATGATGGATCAAAAAACTATAGTACATTTACACAATGGAATTCTATGCAGCAGAAAGAAAGAAGGAGCTCCTATCCTTTGCAACAGCATAACCTTATGCTAAGTGAAATAAGCCAGGCAGTGAAAGACAAATACCATATGATCTCACCTTTAACAGGAACCTAATCAACAAAACAAAAAAGCAAGCAAAATATAACCAAAGACATTGAAATTGAGAACAGGCTGACAGTCACCAGAGAGGAGAGGGGAGGAAATTAAAGGGGAAGGGTTTACAGGAACAACTATAAAGGACACATGGACAATAACTAGGTGAGGTGGTAACAGGGGAAGGAGGTGGATAGGGTTGGGGTGGTGATGAGGGGTGTGGGGAAGGCATAAAACTGTACTTGAACAACAATAAAAATGTTAAAAAATAAATGAAATAGATAAAACAAAAAAGTGTAAGATCAAATTGAAATTATGTATTTCATAGATAAATATGTATTTAGAAAAAAATTATGCCTCTTAATGTGCCCAGTATAAAACTAAAAAATGGAATGAATCACAATTAAAATCAAAAGTAAAAGTAAAGATAAAATTAATATAAAAAGAGTAGAGAGTATAAACAGAAGTGCTACTTCAAAATGGTGACTAAAATAAACTTTGAGGTGCCTAATAAGAGAAAGAGAAATGATACAGAAATATTATATTCTGAATATGAAAGTAGTTTCCTACCTGGATTTAGAGGGGATCAAAATAAAGAAAATGTAAATTTATATGCAATCTCATGGCAATATATTTTTACCTTTCTAGCAAAATATACCATGATAAATTATAAATAGAAACAAGCATGAGAGGAAATCAATTAAGATCTAGCACCACTCCGCCTTCAGATCCCTGATTACTTATCCCCACAGTTATCCTCCCCCATCAACCCCACAAATCCCATCACTCCTCCTAGGATCCAACATCAAGAGCACACCAACCCCTTTTACGCCATCAGCTGACTGCACCCACCTCTGACCTGAGTGCTCGTCGCAGACAATTCAAGACGCTTCTTCATCAGGCCCACATACTCCTATCCCTGCACTCACCTGATCCTCACCTATGATCTCACAGGATAGCCATCACTTGCCTAAAACGGAGACTGAAGCCACTATAACTAAAATGGCACCCAGTCCCTCTTTTTGATCCCTCCCAGTCCCTGTTGGATTTCTTTAGCCCCCCTCCCCTACCCCCTCACCCGCTTTGGAGTGCGCATGTGCAGCAGGGGTTCTGGGGCTAAATCTTCCCTCTATGTGCCTTGGACTTGGCACCAGTATGGCAGTGCCTATGTAGTCAGTCACTCAGGCTGTGGGTGGCCATACTGAAGTAATGTGGAGACTGTGTCGCTGAGGGTTGTTAGGAGGAAGAGTGGGGTAGAGGTCCTTAGACTGAGCCGGGAAACAACTACAGCCCACAACCCCAAACCACCTCAGGTCTTTCCCTGTGAATTCCCTGGATTCAAAACACTATCAACTGTGGGGGGGGGGAGGGGCTCTGCCCACAGAGCCCCATCCCTCCGTCATGGATGAAAATAAAAACTACCAAGACATGACTGCTTGGGGAGGAAAGGTGGTCAAACTCTCAGAGGAGAATGACCCAGAGCGCCTTCCTCACTAGGCTTTTATTGGGTTCCAATACACAGGAATACAGGTATGTCAGGTGGCAAGGATCAAAAAATGGTTAACATTTCAAAGAAATCTGAGGGCTTAATCTGAGTCAGTGTCTGTCCAGAAAGGGGGTTGCCAAACTTTGGGAGACATACTCATTTCCTCCTTGGACCCTTATCATTTAAATGAGAGCACTCTTAGCAAAGCAGGTTTCACAGGACTTTAGGAATTCTTTCTTATGCCCGATCACCCAGGGAACCGCTCTGGCCGGCACAGGGCTGCACGGCTTGCCCTCATAGTTTCAGGCTTAAACCGATTAGGAAGCAGGAGACATCTCCCAGACAGAGATGGGGACTCGGGCTATGTCAGAATAGCCGGGGGGCGAGCATCCATCACCCCCTCTTTGCTGAAGCCCCCCAAGTCCTTCCATGAGGGGCTTCTAAGTGGTCGTGTCTGGCTTAGGTTGCCCCTCCCGTGAGGAGTCTTACCCGTCATTGATTGCCAACCAAGCTATGGGGCCAGAGATGGGTGAGGCAGAAGCGGTGCTCCTGCCAGGGAGATAAGCTTTGTCTCCTTAGTAGCTCACGTCCTCTTGACAGAACAGACCCAGATGAAACAGGTCCCTAGGCTCTTACTCAGCCTAGCCATGGGGTACAGGTTACAGCTCCTGCAACCAGGCTGAACAGTCTGCAACAATCAACCACTAAAATCTAGTCAGTAATTTTAAAACACTAATCCCAAAACACCAGACTATGCATATACTAAGATATATCAGAAACTTAAACATGAATCCTATCAACTTAGCCTTTTAGTAGAGCTGAAGTCATACAGAGTATATTCTTTGAATAGAGTAGAATCAAACTAGAAATCAATAATAGGCAACAGGAAATTAACACTTGGAAATTAAGCAACACAATTCTAAATTATTCATGGGTCAAAGAGGAATTCTAGAGGAAATTTTAAAATACATTTAAATGACTGAAATTAAAAACACAACATATCAAAATTTATAGTTTGCTGCTAAAGCAGTGGCGAAAGGAAATTTCATACTGCTGAAAGTTTACATTGAAAAGGAAGAAAATTCTCAAATCAAAAATATTAGGCCCTGGCTGGTGTGGCTCAGTGGGTTGAGTGCTAGCCTGTGAACCAAAGGGTTGCTGGCTTGATTCCCGGTCAGGAAACATTCCTGGGTTGTGGGCCAGGTCCCCAGTAGGGGTGCACAAGGGGCAACCACACATTGATGTTTCTGTCCCTCTCTTTCTCCCTCCCTTCCCCTCTCTAAAAATAAATAAATAAAATCTTTTTTAAAATGTTAGGGTGGTTAGTGACACTGGCTGTGAAAGAATTCACAAAGATGAGAAAGTGCAGAGAGTAAAGTTTTTTATTTGGTCTCCAAGAGATGGGGAAGGGTTGGAGTGGAATGTCCTGAGAAGTCAATTAGCCCCTGGGGCCCAACCACCCTGTTCACCACTGTTACATAGTTCCAGTGAATAAACTGAGTGATTATGCTCATGAGACCTCTTGTCTGTTCCGATATAGTCTTTCCTGTAAGTAAGGCCACCTTGCGGTGGTATGCACTGCCCCAGCACCAAAGAATGACACAGAGAACACACCAATATGCTATACTTTTAAACACAGTTTAATTCACACAATTATGCATGCAGGATTAATAATGGACATAACATCATCAACATCAATCTATAAGAGGGTAACAAACCTGAAGTCCAAGAGTCCAAGTCCAGCAGTGGTTCAAAATTTTGGTCTTATTTTTAACAAATATGTATAAATAATTCTATACTATGAATAAATAGTATTTATTCCAGATATAGAATAGGTTAAATCAATGTAATCAATTAATGTAATCCATCATATTAAGATATAACATGATCATAGCAACTGACACAGACAAGACATTTAATAAAAATCCAACACTCAATTATAATTTTTAACTGTCACAAATTAGAAAAAGTAAACTTTGTAACTTTATAAAAAGTAAATTTATAACTTTATAAAAGTTACAGATAACATCAAATTAAGTTATGAAAGCCTGACTGCATTTCCTCTAAGTGTGGGAACACCACAAATAAGTTTGTTCTCACCACTCTGTCAACCTAAGAAACATCCAAACTTCTGAAGAATTTTTATGACTTTATTTGAGCTAAGCTGATGACAATTTCTAGAAAGCAAAATCTCAATGGATTGAGAAAATGCTCTAAAGAATGGCATTTTACATCTTATTTTATATGCAAAGAAGCAGGCGTAAGGATGGTTATATGAAATCCATTGGTGATCGATTAAGGGGATGGGAGAAAGCAAAGCAAGGGAATCTCTGGGATTGGATGAAAAGCAAAATGGAGCAACACATACTTTTTTTACACTGGTGGGTACAGAATAGTCAATAATTAACATTTAGAGCACATAAAGATGATATTTGAGGAACAAAATAACAATGAGGGGTTCTGTAGTCTGGTGATCTGGTGCCAGGTTGTACTCTTAAGAGTTCTGAAAAAAATGGGATTATTCTTACATTCCAAAGGTATGTTATCTTTGATGCAAAAATACAATAGACAGGCTCATTTAAGGTAAAGATTGACCTTTGTCAAGGAAGCTCTAGGCCTAGGATGTGACTATTTTCCATGACTCACTTTTGGTTAGGAATTTTTATGTTCAGACCATCCTATGTGGTTAGTTTGCTCTCTTATTTTGTAAGACCCACCATGGAGGCCTTCCCTGAGCTTGTCAAGTTTAGTATGTAGCCCTCTTTTTGTCTATGCCTGTTATTCTACCATCATTGGAAGAGCCAGTCAACTTAATAATTCTTCAAACAGAAGAATAAAGTGGGATGAATCATTTGACCCAATTTGAGACTTATTATATAGCTACAGTAATCAAGACAGTGCGGAAAGGCAGAGGGACAGACAGATCAAAGTGCTGTCTATCCATCTCAGAAAGAGTACTCAGAAATAGTACACAAGAACAGCCAATTTATTTTTGAAAAAGATGCAAAAGCAATTCAATGGTGGAGGGATAATCTTTTCAATAAATGATTCTAAAACTGTGATACTCTTATTTTTTAATAAGAAATATATATTTGGTCTTTTTGGCCATTCCTAGCACAGAGATCCTAAACCCTCAGAATTTCATGAGCAATGAGAACAATAAAGATGTCTTTTGCTGTGTGAGTGTGGTGACTTTCAGAAAGCACCTAAGGACTTCCGGCCAAGATAGAGGTGTAGGTAGATACACTTTTCCTCCTTGAAAAACCAAGAGAAGGACAACAACAAATTTAAAAACACACAAAAAACAACCAATCAGAACTGCCAGAAAATTGAACTGTATGGAAGTCCAACAACCAAGGATTTAAAGAAGAAACATTCACCCAGACTGATAGGACGGGCAGTGAGGACTCACAGCAATGTGGCAGCTGGACAACCAGGGTGGAAAGGTGGCATCTGGTGGACTGAGAGGACACACAGTTGTGTGCAGATAAACTAGGAGGAACAACTGGGGAGTGAGACAGACTGCACAACCCAGGGTTCCAGCATGGGAAAATAAAGCCTCAAAACCTTTAACTGTAAAACTCTGTAGGGGTTGCTGTGGCAGGAGAAACTCCCAGCCTCACAGGAGAGTTCATTGGAGAGACCCACAGGGTCCTAGAACGTACACAAATTCACTCACCCAGGAATCAACACCAGAAAGGCCTACTTTGCTTGTGGGTAGTAGGGAAGTGACTGAAAGCCAGCGGACAACAAAGCCAAGCAAACAGCATTGTTCCCTATCACACCCCTCCCTGACATAAGTGCCACAATGCACCAATGTGGGTTTCCCAGCCCTAGAGAATACCTAAGGCTCCACCCTTTACTATGTAACAAGGCAAGACAAAAAAAGAAAAAAAAAAAAGGCCCAAATGAAAGAACAGATCAAAGCTCCAGAAAAAACACAACCAAGTGATGAAGAGATAATAACCTATCAGATGCAGAGTTCAAAACACTGGTAATCATCAGTCCACTGGATCTAGTTGACATTTATAAATTAATTCATTCAATGACAGCAGAATACACAGTGCTCTTAAGCTCACATGGAGCATTCACCAAGACAGACCACATTCTAAGCAATTAAACGTGTCTTAACAATTTAAAGTAATATGAACTATACAAAGTATGTTTTCAAACAACAGTGAAATTAAGCTGGAAATCATTAATAGAAAATGAGCTGTGAAATCCCAAAATGTTCAGAGAATTACCAACACACTTCTAGATAATAAATGCATAAAAAAATAAGTTTCAGAGACAATGCCCACAGGCCTGGTTCCACAGCTGCTATGACTGAGTCCATGGCCTTAGTGAATACATTATGGTTGAGAAGGTGAAGAGGGACCCCCACACCACTGACTGGTGAAGGGCAAGTTGGGCGGCCACAGCAGCAATGCCTGAGAAACTAGCTCCATCCCCCAGTAATAGTGGAGCAGGCTGCAGTAGCAGAATCAACAAAGCCTCTATGGCCTCCTGAGCACAGCATTACAATGCAGTGTCTATAAGAATAAAGACAGTAGCATGGTGGGCTCAAGGACCCATTATCTTCCCCCACCTGCTTCATCTTCTTACAACGATAAGGGTGCCTTGAGACCCAAGTGAGCCAAAAATAGTGGGGGCACCCACTATCCTGGCCACTCAGGTGGCAACGCACACCACAAAGATTCTTTTTTATTGTTTATGCTGTTACTATTGTCCCAGATTTTCTCCCTTCACCCCTCCACCCAACGCACAACCCACTTCTAGGGACAATACCTCACCGTTGTCCATGTCCATGAAACACAAAGATTCTGACAGCAACAAAACACCAGCAAACCTGAAGAATCAAGTAGTGCAGGTAAGAGAAAATAAAAACAAATAAACAACCAACATGACACTCAGACTTATGATGGTAAGCATGCAATTGAGTACACAGACATCAAATTCTAATTTTGTACACTTCAATTTTATAAAACATTACTGCAATAAAAGAGCTGCAAGAGAAATTTTAAAAATATTTTGAATTAAATAATAATGAAAACATAACATCAAAATTTATGAGCTGCAGCAAAGTAGTATTTAAAAAAATATGATATTGAATGCACAGAAGAGAAGAAAAAACTAAAATAAATCACCTAAATTTTCACCATAGGAAATTAGAGAACGATCAAGATAAAACTAAAGCCAGTAGAAGAAAAGAAATAATTAGCACAGAAATCAGTAAGATTGAAACACAATATAAATAGAAAAAATCAATAAAACAAAAAGCTGACTTCTTTGAAAAGGTCAATAGAATTGAATAAACTCTAACCAGACTAACTAAAAAAAGAGAGAGGACAATATTATATCAGAAATAAAAGATAACAGACTTCAGGCCAAGATGGAGGCATAGATGAACACACTGTACCTCGTCTCACAACCAAAATTAAGGACAACAAATATTTAGAAACAAGAAAACAATCCGAACTGATAGAAAATTGAACTGTACGGAAGTCCAACAATCATTCATCCAGACCGGTAAGAGGGGCAGAGTTGTGGTAGGAAAAAGTGGAGGTGTGAACCCGGGAACACAGGCCTTGGCTGGCAGATCCCGGGCATGGGGTGGCAACTGTGCAGGGGCAGTGAGGCTGCACAAGGCGGCTGGCTGACCAGGTGGTCCCACATTCGAGAGTGCACACGGTCCAGGTGAAGGGGAAGCAGCTAAAGGGACTGGAACCCAGGAGAGATCGGAGCAGGCGCCATTCTTTCCTCTTGGACCCCACCCCCACATACAGCATCACAACTCAGTGACTGGGCTGCCCCACACTGGGGAACACCTAAGGCTCCACCCCTCGCTACGTAACAGCCAAGACCAGACCAAGACCAAAACAAAACAAAAACACCAAAAATGGCTCAAACCAGAGAGCAAATGAAAGCCCCAGAGCCAATTCCTCTAAGCCATGAAGAGATAGCCAACCTATCAGATGCACAGTTCAAAGCCCTGGTCATCAGGATGCTCACAGAATTGGTTGATTTTGCTCACATATTAGATGAAAAAATGCAGGCTACAACATGTGAAATGAAGGAAGATGCATGGGGAACCAATAGTGAGGGGAGGAAAACTGGGACTCGAATCAATGGAGTGGACCAGAAGGAAGAAACAAACAACCAAACAGAAAACAAGGAAGAAACAAGAATTTTAAAAAATGAGGAGAGGCTCAGGAACCTCCAGGACATCTTTAAACGTCCCAACATCCGAATTATAGGGGTACCAGAAGGAGAAGAAGAAGAGCAACAAGTGGAAAAATTATTTGAACAAGTAATAAAGGAGAACTTCCCTAATCTGGCAAAGGAAATAGACTACCAGGAAGTCCAGGAAGCTCAGAGAGTCCTTAAGAAGTTGGACCCAAGGAGGAACATGCCAAGGCACATCATAATTACATTAGCCAAGATTCAAATGAAGGAGAGAATTCTAGAAGCAGCAAGGGATAAGGGGACAGTCACCTACAAAGGAGCTCCCATCAGACTGTCAGCTGATTTCTCAAAAGAGACCCTACAGGCAAGAAGGGGCTGGAAAGAAATATTTGAAGTCTTGAAAGGCAGGGACCTACATCCAAAATTGCTCTATCCAGCAAAGCTGTCATTTAGAATGGAAGGGCAGATAAAGTTCTTCTCAGATAAGGTCAAGTTCAAGGAGTTCATCATCACCAAGCCCTTATTATATGAAATGTTAAAGGTACTTATCTAAGAAAAAGAAGATAAAAAATAGGACAGTGAAAAGACAGCAAACTCACAGATATTAACAACCACACCTAAAACAAAAGTGAACAACTAGAACAGGAACAGAACCACAGAAATGTAGATCATATGAAGGGTTAGCAACAGGGGAGTGGGAGGAGGAGAGAAGGGGGAAAATGTACAGAGAATAAGTAGCACAGACTGTGGGTAGAAAATAGACAGGGAGAGGGCAAGAATAGTGTGGGAAGAGTAGAAGCTAAAGAATTTATGACACACGGACATGAACTAAAGGGGGGAATGTGGGTGGGAGGGGGTGTGCAGGGTGGAGGGGAATGATGGGGAACAAATGGGACAACTGTAATAGCATAATCAATAACATATATTTAAAAAAAGAAATAAAAGACAACATTACTACTGATCTCATGGGTATTAAAATGACAAAAAAAAACCCAAATGTTTTAAAAAGAATAAAAAATTTTTGAGCAGTTTAATTTTTACAGCAAAAATGAAAGTACAGAAATTTCAGATTTCATGCATGCATATCTTCCCCCTATTATTAACATTCTCCACAGGGATTTTATATGTTACAGTTGATAAACCTACACTGACATATTGTAGTCACACAAAGTCCATCGTTTACATCAGGCTTTACTCTTGGCATTGTACATTTTATGGACTTGGACAACATTAGTATGGTACCCTCTGTGAAAAATCCTCTGTGCTCTGCCTATTTATCTCTTCCCCTACTCTAACCTTGGGCAACAACTGGTGTTTTCTCAGCCTCCATACTTTTGCCTTTTCCAGAATGTCATATACTTGAAATCACAATATGTAGCATTTGGCCTCTTTCATTTAGTAATATGCATTTAAGTTTCCTCCATTTCATTTCAAGCCTTGATACCTTACTTCTGTTTAGTACCAAATAATATTTAATTGCCTGGATGCACCACAGTTTATTTATGCATCACCTACTGAAGGGCATTTTGGTTGCTTCCAAGGTTTGGCAATTATGAATAAAGCTGCTATAAATATCCATGTGCAGATTTTTTAATTATATTTTATTGATTATGCTATTACAGTTGTCCCAATTTTTCCCCTTTATCCCCCCTCCTCCTGCACACCCCAACCCTCCAGCATTCCTCCCCCGCTTAGTTCATGTTCATGGGTTATACATATAAGTTCTTTGAGTTCTTTTTCCTATACCAAGTTCTGTTTCCTATACCATTTTTGACCTCTCCCCATCTATTTTGTGCCTACCAATTATGCTTCTTATTCCCTGTACATTTCCTCCCCATTCCTCCCCTCCCCTTCCCCACCGAAAATCCTCCATGTGATACCATTTCTCTGATTCTGTTCCTGTTCTTGTTGTTTGCTTAGTATTTGTTTTCATTGTTTTTTTAGGTTCATTTGTTGATAGTTGTGAGTTTGTTGTCATTTTACTGTTCGTAGTTTTTTATCTTCTTTTATTCCTTAGATAAGTCCCTTTAACATTTCATATAGTAAGGGCCTGGTGATAATGAATTCCTTTAACTCAACCTTACCCCGTGCTGGTCCCAGGGACCTTATTGTCCTGAAGCGCTCTCCTTACCATCTGATTTTTCAATGTCCTCTACAGTTTGGGCCTACAATCTTCATCTATGCTGGGATACCATTGGCTGTTCACTCTGTTCCTCAGAAGATCTGCTAGGTGTTCCACCTGTGTGCAGGGGGAAATGGACTCTGCTCCTACCTATCTCACCACCATCTTCCTACCGTCTTTGTATCTTTCTTATTCTTAATTGATATAACAGTAACATTTTCCCAAATGATGATAGCAATAAAAACTTAGTGATTATATCCTATGGATAAATGAAATGAATGACAGCAATGTTATAAAGGACAGAGGAAGAAATTGAAATACTCTCTTATAAGGTACTTGCACTATCATTGAACTGGTTTTGTGTTATATGAAAGAAGGCAATTTACTCATAAATGCATTTTGCAAACTCAAAGCAATCACTAAAAACTGTCTTTAAAGACAAGTATAATTGATACACTAAAAAGGAAATAGAGTCCCAGCTGTTGTGGCTCAGTGGATTAAGTGCCAGCTTGCCATCTGAAAGGTCACCAGCTCCGATACCCAGTCAGAGCACCTGCCTGGGTTGTGGGCCAGGTCCCTCATTGGGGACATGCAACTGATCGATGTATCTCTCAAACATCAATGTTTCTCTCCTTTTCTCCTTCTCTTTCCCTCTCTCTAAAAACAAACTAATAAAATCTTTTTAAAAAGGAAATGGAATTATATAAATAGGTTAATTAAACCAGACAAAGCAGAAAAAAGTAGAAGACAAAAAAAGAAAAAAGGCAACAAATAGAAAGCAAATATGGTAGATATTAACCCAACTATATCAATAATGACTCTAAACATCAATGGTCTAAATCAACCTATTAAAAGACAGATAGTGTTAAAGTGGATAAAAAACAAGACTCAGGTCAATTATATGTTGTCTACCCTCTTTATATATAAAGAAATCCACTTTATATATAAAGATACAGATAGAGTAAAAGTGATGGAGAAGTATATAGCATGCTAACGCTAGTCAAAAGAAAGCTGGAGTAGCTGATTTAATTTGAGACAAAGCAGAGTAATAAAATTATCAGGGATAAAGAAGGAGTGTTACATAATGATAAAGGAGCCAACCATCCAAGAAGATATAGCTTGTAACATGAATGAATGTACACATAATTACCCCCAAGAAAATGTAGCTCTCTTCAGCCAAAAGGCAGGGAAGAGGATAGAACTGAAAGACAGAAACATTTTGACCATACCTACCAAAGAGTGGGCAGGTTATAAATAACACAATTTCGTTGCTAATGTTCTGGAGGCTGAAAAGTCAAAGGTCAAGGTGCCAGGGTGGTTGTCTTCTGATAAGGGTTCTCTTCCTGGTTCCTAGCCAGCATTTTTTCTGCTGTGTTCTTTCATAGTGGATGGGCGATACAGATTTCTCTGGCACCTCTTTTATAAGGCACTAATTGCTTCCATGAGGGTTCCACCATCATAACTTAAACACATCCCAAAGTCCCACTTCCTAATATAGTCATCTCTGTGCATTAGCATTTCAACAAATTTTGGGAGGTCACAATCAGGGATGTCCAACCAGCAGCCCATGGGCCTGCAGCACATGTGGCCCAGGCTGGCTATGAATGCAGCCCAACACAAAATCGTAAATGTACTTAAAACCTCTTTTTTGTGTTCATCAGTTTCTCTTAGTGTTTGTGTATTTAATGTGTGTCCCAAGACAACTCTTCTTCTTCCAGTGTGGCCCCAAGGTGCCAAAAGGTCAGACACCCCTGATTCTAGATCATAGCACTACCTTCCTCTAAGTAAACACCACAAAAAATCTTTGCCCCTTACTTTCACCAGGTGCTGAAGCTAAGAAAATATGAGTAGAGCCTTGATTTTTCAACCTTGCCCTCTGAAAACAAGACAGCATTCAATTTGTTTCCTACCAAGGGCTGCGGCCTCAGAGACACAGGTCACACAAGTACCATTCTTACAGCCACTTATGTGGTGCGTATAGGGTATTTCTATCTAAAGCTGTGCCTTCTTACTATAATGCAAATTCCTCAGTATATTTTTCTAAATGGCAGTCACACCAAGAACACTTGGAAATTACAATGTCCACTTTTGCAAAACTTTATTGTTAATTTTTAAGATTTTACTTATTTTTAGAGAGAGGGAAAAGTAGGGAGAAAAAGAGGGAAGGAAACAGTGATGTGTGAAAGAAACATTGATTGGTTGACTCTTGCAAAAACACAGTCTGGGACCAGGACCACAGTCCAGGCATGTGCCCTGAGCAGAATCAAAACGGTAACCTTTCTGTTTGTGGGACAATGACCAACCTACTGAGTCACACCAGTCAGAGCAGAAATATATCTATTTCTTTCCAATTGTCCAATTTGTTGACATATAGTTGTTCATAATATTTTCTTATAATATTTTGTATTTCTGCGGTATCAGATGTTATTTCACCATTTTCATTCTTTTTCTTTTTTATAATCGTTGTTCTATTAAAGTTGTCCCACATTTTCCCCTGTTGCTCTCCCTTACTCCACGCACCCTCCTCCACAGTCAATCACCACCCTGTTGTCTATGTCCATGAGTCCTTTATACATGTTCCTTGACTAGACCCTTCCCATTCTTTCTCCCATTATCCCTCTTCTCCTGCCCTCTGGTCACTGTCAGTCTGTTTCTCCAGCACTTGACTATTATAAATAATACTACTATGAACATTGGGGTGCATAGGTTCTTTTTTATTTGTGTTTCAGGATTCTTGGAGTATAATCCCAACTGTGGGATCACTGTTTCATAAAGCTCCTGAGGAAATTCCATACTGTTTACCACAGTGGCTGTGCCAGTCTGCATTCCCATCAACTGTGCACTAGGGTTCCCTTTTCTCCACATCCTCGCCAAACTTGTTTGAGTTATTAATAATGACCATTCTGACTGGTGTGAGGTGATATCTCATTGTGGTTTGCTCGGAACTGCCCTGGCTGGTTTCAGAAGCTGTAAACCTCCATGGCTAAGGCTGAGCAAGAGACCTTGAGACCACTCAGGAGATTAAGCTTACCTTCCTGGCAGGGGCACCACCTCTTCCCTCTTTTACTTCACCCTGCTTGGCCCTGGGCAGATGACTGGTTAGCCAATGACAGGTAAGATTCTTCAAGGGAGCGATGATCTAAGACAGCCACGGTTGTGATGGAGCCATTAGGAAAGGACTTGGGAGACTATAGAAAAAGGTGGTGATGGATCCTCATTCCTTGGCTTTGACATAGCCTGAGTCCTCATTTTGTCTGTAAGTAGCCTCCTAATCTCTTGGCTGCCCTACTTCCCCCACCTGACTTAAATCTAAAACAATGCCAGAGGCAGGCATGGCCCTGTGCTGGAATGGGGGTTTCCTGGGGCAATCAGGCCTAAGAAAAGAATGCATAAAATCCTGGGTAACCTCCTTTGCTAATAATGCCCTCAATTTAAACGATAAGGGTCCAAGCATAAAATGAGTTTGTTTCCCAAAGTTTTATGGCCCGTTGGCTATCTGACCCTGACTCAGAATAAGGCCTCATAGTTCTTTGAATGTTATTTATTGTTTGACCATTACTGCCTGACAATGATTGATGAATCAGAGAATACATATATGCCCTGTATTCCTATGAAAATTAAACCAAATAAAAGCCCATTGAGGAACAGGATCAAGGCCCTTCTCCTTGAGAGACTGGCCACCTTTTCTCCCCAAGCAGATCATGTCTTGGTAGACTTATTCTTGTCTGTAGCAGGGGGTGGGAGGGTAGGGTTTTTCTGTGGATGGAGCCCCCCCACACAGTGGTTTTAATTTAATTTGCATTTCTGTAATAGCTAGTGATGCTGAGCATTCTTTCATGTCTTTCATATGCTGTCAGTATATCCTCCTTGGAGAAGTGTCTGTTTAGGTCCTTTGCCCATTTTTTTAATTGGATTGTTTATCTTCCTGATGTTGAATTGTATTAGTTCTTTACAGATTTTGGAGATCAAACTCTTGTCTAAGGTATCATTTTCAAATGTGTTTTTCCAAAGTTCAAAGGTTCCCTTTTCATTTTGCTGGTGTTTTCTTTAGCCATGCAGAAGCTTTTTATTTTGATGTAGTCCCATTTGTTTATTCTTTCCATTATATCCCTTGTCCTAGGGAATGTATCGGCAAAAATATTGCTGTGTGGGATACGAAATTTTACTGCCTATATTTTCCTCTAGGACTTTTATGATGGGATGGCTTATTTTTAAGTTTTTTATCCATCCTGAGTTTCTTCTGGTGTATGGTGTAAGTTGGTGGTCTAATTTCTTTGTTTTGCATGTACCTTTCCAGATCTCCCAAAACAATTTATTAAAGAGGCTATTTTTACTTTATTGTATGCTCCTGCCCCCTTTGTCAAATATTAATTGACCATAGAGACATGGATTTATTTCTGGGCTCTCTAATCTGTGTCTGTTCTCAGGCCAGTACCAGACTATTTTGATTACAGTGGCTTTGTAAGTTTGATATCAGGTATTGTAATCGCTTCTACTTTGTTCTTTCTCAAAATTGCTGAAGCTATTTGGGGTCATTTATAATTCCATATAAATTTTTGAAATATTTGTTCTAGATCTGTGAAATATGCCATTTGTATTTTAGTAGGGATGGAATAGAATCCATAGATTGCTTTTGGTAGTATTCAAATTTTAATGATGTTAATTTTTCCAATCCATGACATAGTATATGCTTCCATTTATTTGTGTGTTCCTGAATTTCTTTCTTCAGTAGTTGCTTCTGTAGTTGTTGTTTATTCTTGGTTGTTTATTCCTAGGTACTTTATTTTTCTTGTTGCTACAGTAAATGGGATTATTATCCTGTTTTCTGTTTCTGGTATTTCATTGTTGGTGTACACAAATGACTTTGGCTTCTGAATATTGACTTTGTATCCCACTTTTTTGCAAAATTCACTTAACAGGTCAAGTAGTTTTTGGTGAGCCAATTTGGTTTTTAATGTACACTATAATGTCGTCTGCAAACAATGACAACTTTACTTACTCCTTTCCCATTTGGATTCCTTTTATTTCCCTTTCTTGACTGATTGCTGTGGCCACAACTTCCAATACTATGTTGAATAAAATTAGTGAAGACATACACCCTTGTCTTCTTCCTTATCTTAGGGAGAAAGCTTTTAGTTGTTACCCCTTGAGTATAATGTTGGCTGTAGGTTTCACAAAAATGTCCTTTACTATTTCAGGTATACTCCCTCTACTCTCACACTACAGAGTGTTTTTATCATAAATGAGTGCCATACTTTATCAAATGCTTTTTTCCACATCTATTGATATGATCATGAGATTTTTGTCTTTCTTTTCGTTTACATGGTGTATTATGTTTATTGATTAATGAATATTGTACCATCCTTTCATTCCTAGAATGAATCCCACTTGAATATGGCATATGAGCTTTTTAAATGTATTACTGGATCCAGTTTGACAATATTTTATTGAGGATTTTAGTATCTATATTCATCAGCAATACTGGCCCGTAGTTTTCTTTCTTTGCTGTGTTTTTACCTATTTTTGGAATTAGGGTAATTCTGGCCTCATAAAAAGAGTTTGGGACTTTTTCCTCTTCTTGGATTTTTGGAACAGTTTGAGAAGGATAGGAATTAGCACTTCCCTAAATGTTTCATAAAATTCACCTGCGAGGCTGTCCAATTCAGGGCTCTTGTGTGCTGGGAGTTTTTGATTACTGCTTCGATTTCACTAACTGTTATTGGTCTATTCAGGTTTTCTGCTTATTCCTGATACACAGTTCTAGGAATTTTTTTATTCCACCCAGGTTTTTTAATTTCTTGGCATATAGTTGTTCACAGCATTTTCTTACAATCCTTGCCTTTTCTGTGGTATTGGTTGTAATTTCTCCTCTTTCATTTCTGATTTTATTTATTTGGGTCCTGTCTCTTTTTTTCTTGATAAGTTTGGTTAAAAGCTTGTTGATTTTTTTATCTTTTCAAAGAACCAGATCCTAGATATGATGATCCTTTGAATTGTTCTTTTAGTCTTTGTCATTTAATTTACTCTGATCTTGATTATTTCCTTCCTTCTATTCTCTCTGGGTTTTGTTTGTTGTTCCTCTAGTTCTTGTAGATGTAGGGTTAGGTTATGTATTAGAAATGTTTCTCTCGTTTTTAGGTAGTCCTGTGTTGCCATGACTTCTGTTTCAGGACTGCCTTACCTGTGTCCGATAGGTTTTGAGATCCTTCTTCATTAGGATACTTCAGTTTTTTTAAAATCAAATATATGAAAAGAATGTGCATTTGAAAATAATGTATATTTTGCTTCTTTGGGACCATTTTCATTTTTATTATGTTTGTTTGGATTCTCTCTCTTTTAATCTTGATGAGTCTGGTTAAAAGTTTATCAAAATTGTTTATCTTTTTATTTATTTTTAAATATATTTTATTGATTGTGCTATTACAGTTTTCCCATTTTTCTGTCCTTTATTCCCCTCTGCTTGGCACCCTCCTCCCATCGGCATTACCCATCCCTACTTAGTTCATATCCATGGATCATACATATAAGTTCTTTGACTTCTACAATTCCTACGCTATTCTTAACCTTCCCCTGTCTATTTTGTACCTTATATTTATGCTTCTTATTCCCTGTATTTCCCCCCATCCTCCCCCATCACTTCCCTGCTTCTAACCCTCCATATGATCTCCATTTTTGTGATTCTGTTCCTGTTCTAGTTGTCTGCTTAGTTTGTTTTTGTTTTCCTTTTTTTAGGCTAGGTTGTTGATAGTTGTGAGTTTGTTGTCATTTTACTGTTCATAGTTTTTATCTTGTTTTTCTTAGATAAGTCCCTTTAACGTTTCACATAATAAGGACTTTGTGATGATGAACTCCTTTAACTTGACCTTATCAGGAAAGAACTCTATCTGGCCTTCCATTATAAACAAGAGCTTTGCTGGATAGAGTAACCTTGGATGTAGGTCCTTGCCTTTAATGACTTTGAATACCTCTTTTCAGGCCCTTCTTGCCTGAAAGGTTTCTCTGGAAAAATCAGCTGACAGTCTTATGGGAACTCCTTTGTAGGTAACTCTCACCTTTTATCTTGCTGCTTTTAAGATCCTCTCCTCTTCGATCTTGGGTAATGTAATTATGACGTACCTTGGTGTGTGCTTCCTTAGATCCAAGTTGTTTGGGACTCTCTGAGCTTCGTGGACTTCCTGGATGTCTACTTCCTTTGCCAGATTAGGGAAGTTCTCCTTCATTATTTGTTCAAATAAGTTTTCAATTTCTTGCTCTTCTTCTCCTTCTGGCATTCCTATGATTCAGATATTGGAATGTTTATTGTTGCCCTGGATGTTCCTAAGCCTCTCCTTATTATTTTGAATTCTTGTTTCTTCATTCTGTTCTGGTGGAATGGTTATTTCTTCCTTCAGCTCCAAACCATTGACTTGAGTCCCAGTTTCCTTCCCTTCACTGTTGTTTTCTTGTACATTGTCCTTTATTTCACTTTTCATAGTCTTCACTTTTTCCTCTTATTTGAGACCACACTCAACCAATTCTGTGAGCATCCTGATAACTAGTGTTTTGAACTCTGATATGGTAGGTTGGCTATCTTTTCATCACTTAGTTGTATTTTTTATGGAGCTTTGATCTGTTCTTTCATTCGGGACATTTTTTTCTTTTTGTCCTGAAACATCTATTTTATAGTAAGGGGTGGAGCCATAAGTATTCACCAGGGTGGGGCAACCCATGTTGCTGTGTTGTGGCACTATATGTAGGGGAGGGGATCAAGAGGGAATAGTGCCACTTACTGTGCTCTTGGTTGGCTTTCAGTCACTTCCACTGCTACCCACAAGCTGGAACCCTAGGTTGCATGGTCTGTCTCGCTCCCCAGTTGTTCCTACTGGTTTATCCACATGCAAATGTGGGACAACCAAGTCCTCCACCTGCTGCTTTGCCTGCTCCCATCCTACAGCCACTGCCTTGGCACATGATCTCTCTGCCCCAACTGCCCATCTCTGCCCCTCCTACTGGTCTGAGTGAATGTCTCTTCTTTACCTCCTTGGTTTTTGAATTTCCGTACAGTTTGATTTTCTGGAAGTTCTGGTCATTTTTTGTTTTTAAATTTGTTGTTCTTCTTTTGATTGTGCAAGGATACACAGTGTATCTACCTATGCCTCTATCTTGGACAGAAGCTCTATTTATCTTTCAAAGAACAGTTTCATAAACCTATGTATTTTATTAACATTCTATTTTTTTTGTTTTTTTAAAGATTTTATTTATTTATTTTTAGAGAGGGGAAGGGAGAGAGAAAGAGAGAGAAACATCAACGTGCGGTTGCCTCCCACGTGGCCCCCACTGGGGACCTAGCCCACAACCCAGGCATGTGCCCTGACTGGGAACCAAACATGCGACCCCTTGGTTTGCAGTCCGCGCTTAATCCACCAAGCTATGCCAGCCAGGGCTCTATTTTGTTTATTTCTGCTCTGGTCTTTATCATTTTCATTTTCATTGGTTTCCAGAAACTTTTATTTCATTGTTGGCCATGATCTCATTGTTATCTCACTCATCGCTTAATAACATGTTATTCAGTCCCCATGTATTTGATTGTTTATGAGTTTTTTCCTTGAGGTTCATTTCTAGTTTCAAGCAATTGTGATCCAAGAAGATGCTTAATGTGATTTCAATTTTCTTGAATTTATTGAGGCTTGTTTTGTGCCCTATCATGTGGTTCTATCTTTGAAAATGTTCCATGTGCATTTGAATGAAATATATATTTTGACCTTTGGGGCCATTTTCATTTTTTATGCTTGCTTGTGTTCTCGCTCTTTGAATCTTGATGAGTCTGGTTAAAGGTTTATCAACCTTGTGTATCTTTTTTAAAGAACATTTTCATAAATCTATGGTATTGTTTTTTAGACTATTTTGTTTCTTTCTGCTCTTTATTATTTTAATTCTTTTTAAAGCCTACCCATTTAATTTTATTTTTCAAAATACAGCATATTTTTTGGCGGAAGGAAGATGGCTGCACGGTAGGAGGAGCAGATTCCACTTCCCCCTACACGCAGGAGAAACCTAGCCGATCTACAGAGGAACAGAGCAGACAGCCAACAGTACCTCAGCATATATGAAAATAAGAGATCAAAATCTGTAGCAGACATTGGAAAACCAGACGTGGCGGCTGAGTGACCAGAGGTGGCTCTGCAACTGACCAGAGGCAGCTCTGCTACAGGAGGTGGCTGAGCACCCAGAAGTGGCCCTGGGACCAGAGGCAGCCCTGCGACTGGAGGAGAGGGCTTTCTAGAAGACCCGGAGCTCACAGCCATGATCCTAGGGTGAGTGCACGCAACTCAGGAAACTCACAGAGCCCACACCCATAAACTCGGGTAGGCGTGTGTGCCCTGTAGGAGACCCGGGGCTCACAACAATAAACACAGGGACTGCTCGATCTGTAGGAGATCCCAGCTCAAACCCATAAACTCATAAAAGCATGTGTTCTGCAAGAGGCTCAGAAACCACACCCAAGGCCATGCATGGAGAGTGTACCACTAGCCCTGGGGAGAGTGTGTGGCTGGCACTGAGGAGAGTAGCCCAAAGCTGACTGCGGAACAGGGAGAAAAGCGATACCACTCTCCCCTTAGCTTGTTGCAGCCAGCAAGACAAGAAAAACCAGTTTGGCCAGTTTGAAAACAGCAAGAGGCTTTCTTTGTTGTTGTTTTTTGTTTTGTTTGTTTGTTTGGTTGGGTTTTTTCTTGTTTTTTTTTGGTCAGTTTTTTTTTGTTTTGTTTTAATTATATATTTTTTATTTTTCATTATTTTTATCTGTTTTATACCTCAATTCCCTTTGCTTCTCTTTACTTCTTTCTTGTTTTATTCCTTCTTCTTTTCTTTCCAATTATATCTCTTCTTCCTTCCTCTTTTTTCCTTCGTTTTTCATTTTCTTCTTTTCTCTTTTCAAATACCCACGACTGAGACAAAAAACCCTAGAACTGTGAAAAAACCAGAGTTGGACCCAAAGAGGGGGAATCCCAAAAGCTGAGACAGTGGAAGCTGTGAACACCAGGAAACCCAAAGGAGACTGCACAACTGAATCTCACAGGTATTCTACCACAGAAGCTCACACCATAAACCCATGGAGCCAGAAAAGATCAATTTAAGAAGCTGAAGCTAACAAGAAGAGTCTCACACACAATGGGAAGACAAAGAAACAATCCCCAAATGAAAGGAAAGGAGGAAGCCCCACAAAGAATGCTAAATGAAACAAAGGCAACTCAACTATCAGATATTGAGTTCAAAGCAATGGTTGTCAGGAAGCTCCATGAGCTCTCAATGAGCTACCAGAAACTACAGGGAAGCTATGATGAACTCACTGCAAACAGTATCAACATGAAAAAGGAAATACAACTATCAGCAAGAGCCAAGAGGAAATGAAGAATACAATTTTCGAACTGAAGAACACAGTAGAAGGAATCAAAAGCAGGCTCAATGAAGCAGAAGATTGGATCATCGAGTTGGAGGACAAAGTAGAAAAAAACACCCAGAAAGAGCAAGAAAAGGAAAAGAGGCTCAGAAAGAATGAAGAAAGATTAAGAGAAATGCAAGACAATATGAAATGTAATAATATCCATATAATAGGGATACCAGAAGGAGAAGAAGAGCAAGGGATAGAAAACCTATTTGAAAAAGTAATGATGGAAAACTTCCCTAATGTGATTAGAGAAAAAGTCACACAAATCCAGGAAACACAGATAGTCCCAATAAACAGGAACCCAAAAAGGTCCACCGCAAGAACCATCATAATTAAAATGACAAAATTCCAAGACAAAGAGAGAATCTTCAAGACAGCAAGGGAGAAAAAGGAAGTAATATACAAGGGAGCCCCGATAAGGTTAGCAGCTGACTTCTCAATGGAAACGCTCCAAGCCAGAAGGGAATGGCAAGAAATATTCCAAGTAATGAGAACCACAGGCCTGCAACCAAGACTACTTTATCCAGCAAGGCTTTCGATCAAGATAGAAGGCCAAATAAGGAGCTTCCCAGACAAAAGAAGTCTAAAAGAATACACCTCTACCAAACCATCTCTGCAACAGATACTAAAGGGACTGCTTTTAAGGAAAGGAAGGAATAGACAGAGAGAGAGAGAGAGAGGGAGAGAGAGAGAGGGAGAGGGAGAGAGGGAGAGGGAGAGAGGGAGAGAGGGAGGGAGAGGGAGGAACACAGGTACAAAAATGGCAATGAATAAGTAGCTATCAATAATAACCTTAAATGTAAATGGATTAAATGCTCCAATCATGTTGCAGACCATTCAGCCTCGTTTCAGGAGTTGTAACCCTCACCCCATGGTGGGCTGTGTAAGAGACAAGGGACCCACTTTATCTGGGTCTGTTCTGTCAAGAGGACATAAGCCACTAAGGAAACAAAGCTTATCTCACTGGCAGGAGCGCTGCTTCTGCCTCATCCATCTCTGGACCCAATGCTTGGTTGGTTAGTCAATGACGGGTAAGACTCCTCATGGGAGGGGCAACCTAAGCCAGATACAACCACTTGGGAGGCTCTCTTGGAAGGATTCCGGGGGCTGCACCAAAGAGGATGTGATGGACCCTCGCCCCCCGGCTATTCTGACATAACCCGAGTCCTCATTTCCTTCTGGGAGATGTCTTCTGCTTCCTAATCGGCTTAAAGCCTGAAACTATGAGGGCAAACGGTGCAGCCTGTGCTGGCCAGGACGGTTCCCTGGGTGATCGGGCATAAGAAAGAATTCCTAAAGTTCTGTGAAGCCTGATTTGCTAAGAGTGCACTCACTTAAATGATAAGGGTCCGAGGAGGAAATGAGTTTGTCTCCCAAAGTTTGACAACCCCCTTTCCTGACAGACACTGACTCAGATTAAGCCCTCAGTTTCTTTGAAATGTTAACCATTTTTTGATCCTTGCCACCTGACATACCTGTATTCCTGTGTATTTGAACCCAATAAAAGCCTAGTGAGGAAGGGGCTCTGGGTCATTCTCCTCTGAGAGTTTGTCCATCTCTCCTCCCCAAGCAGATCATGTTTTGGTAGTTTTATTTTCATCCATGACGGAGGGATGGGGCTCTGCAGGCGGAGCCCCCCCACATCTGGCACCCAGGACAGGGCCTCCCGCATTACATTTTGTATAGGGGAAACAGTCTAGTATTATTCTTTTGCATGTGGATTTCTAATTTTTTGAGCAATATATGTTGAAGAGGATTTCTTCTCTTCAATGTATGTTTTTCCTGTGTAAAAAAATATTTTCCCATATACATGTGGGTTTATTTCTTAGGTCCTCAATTATGTTCAAATTTGTGTCTATTTCTCTGCCAATACCATGCTGTTTTCATTATCATTACTTTGTAGTATATTTTGAAGTCAAAATATCTGTGTGTCTATTTCTCTGCCAATACCATGTGTCTGTGTGTCTATTTCTCTACCGATACCATGCTGTTTTCATTATCATTACTTTGTAGTATATTTTGAAGTCAAAAACTGTGAAACCTCTGGCTCTGTTCTTTTTTTCCTAAGGACAATTTTGTTTATTCAGGTATTTTGTGGTGTCATACAAATCTGATAATTTTGTTCTATTTCTTTAAAAAAGGTCATTGGGATTTTGACAGTGACTGCATTAAGTATATATATATATATATTTATGTATATGTAAGTATATACATATATACTTCTGATAGTGATTGCATTAAATAGATATATATTTATGTATATATAATGAATATAGTGAATATGTTGCTTTGGTTAATATGGGCATTATAATAATGCTAATGCTTCCAATCTATAAACATGGAATATATTTCCATTTTATTTTATCTTTTTCAATCGCTTTTAATAATGCTTTGTAGTTTGGAGTATAGAGCTTTTTCATACCCTTTGTTAATTCCTAGGTATTTTATTCTTTTCATTGCAATAGCAAAAAAGAATTATTTTTTATATTACTTTTTCTGAAATTTAATTGTTAGCATATAATAATGCAATTGATATTCATACATTGATTTTGTGTCCTGCCAATTTAATAATTTTGTTTATTGTTTCTTATAGTGTTTAGTGGAGACTTTTAGACTTCTATATATGGATTCATGTCATCTGCAAAAGAGACACTTTTACTTCTTTATTCCCAATTTGGATGCCTTTTATTTCTTTCTCTTGCCTGATTGTTCTGGTCAGGACTTCCAGTACTAAGTTCAATATGAGTGGTGAGAGTGCACATCATTGCCTGGTTCCTGATTTTAGAGGAAAAGATTGCCATTTTTCACAAGTGAGTATGATATCATCTGAGGGTCTGTTTTATATGGCCTTTATTATGCTGATGTACTTTCCCTCTATAGCTATTCTATTGAGTGTTTTAATCATAAAGGGATGTTATGAAATACCTCTTCTGAATCTATTGATAGACCATATACTTTTCATTTTCTATTTTTGTTAACATAATGTGTTACATTGATTGATTTGCATATGTCAAACTATTTCTAGTCCCCTGGAATGAACCCCACTTCAATGTGATGTACAATATTTTTTTACTATTTTTTATTGTTCTTCAAGTACTGTTGTCTCCATTGCCCACCACAACTCCCCATCCCAGGCACCCCCACCTCTGATACCACCCCCCTTGGTTTTGTCCATGTGTCCTTTATAGATATTCCTGAACACCCTTCCCCCTTTCCCTCCATTATCCCTCCTACATCCCCTCTGGTTACTGTCAGTTTGTTCTTTATTTCAATGTCTCTGGTGGTATTTTGCTTGCTTGTTCATTTTGTTGGTTAGGCTCCAGTTAAAGGTGAAATCATATGGTATTTATCTTTCACAGCCTGGCTTATTTCACTTAGCATGATGCTCTCCAGTTCCATCCATGCTGTTGCAAAGGGAACGAGCTCCTTTCATTCTGCTGCATAGAATTCCATTGTGTAAATGTACCACAGTTTTCTGATCCATCATTTACTTATGGGCACCAAGGTTGCTTCTAGCACTTGGCAATTGTGAATTGTGCTGCTATGAACATTGGGGTGCACAGATTCTTTTCGATTGGTGTTTCAGGACCCTTAGGATGTAATCCCAGCAGTGGTATTGCTGAATCAAAAGGTAGTTCCATTTTCAGTTTTCTGAGGAAATTCCATACTGTTTTCCACAGTGGTTGCACCAGTCTGTAGTCCCACCAACAGTGCACTAAGGCTCCCTTTTCTCCACAACCTCTCCAACACTTGTTCGTTGATTTGTTTATGATGGCTATTCTCAACAGTGTGAAGTGGTATCTCATGGTAGTTTTAATTTGCATGTCTCTGATTGTTGTGGACCGTTCAGCCTGGTTTCAGGAGTTGTAATCCTCACCCCATGGTGGGCTGTGTAAGAGCAAAGGGACCCACTTCATCTGGGTCTGTTCTGTCAAGAGGACGTGAGCCACTAAGGAGACAAAGCTTATCTCCCTGGCAGGAATACTGCTTCTGCCTCATCTATCTCTGGCCCCAATGCTTGGTTGGTAGTCAATGACGGGTAAGACTCCTCATGGGAGAGGCAACCTAAGCCAGACACAACCACTTGGGAGGCCTCATGGAAGGATTCGGGGGGCTGCAGCAAAGAGGATGTAATGGACCCTCGCCCCCTGGCTATTCTGACATAGCCCGAGTCCTCATGTCCATCTGGGAGATGTCTCCTGCTTCCTAATCAAGCTTAAAGCCTGAAACTGTGGGGGCAAGCGGTGCAGCCCTGTGCTGGCTAGGACGGCTCCCTGGGTGATCGGGCATAAGAAAGAATTCCTAAAGTTCTGTGAAACCTGCTTTGCTAAGAGTACTCTCCCTTAGGTGATAAGTGTCCCAGGAGGAAATGAGTATGTCTCCCAAAGTTTGGCAACCCCCTTTCCTGACAGACACTGGCTCGGATTAAGCCCTCAGATTTCTTTGACATGTTAAACCTGTATTCCGGTGTATTTGAGCCCAATAAAAGCCTAGTGATGATGGGGCTCTGGGTCATTCTCCTCTGAGAGTTTGACCCCTTTCCTCCCCAAGCAGATCTTGTCTTGGTAGTTTTTATTTTCATCCGTGACGAACGGGGGTTCAACAGGCAGAGCCCCCCGCATCTGATGGCAGGAGATGCTAAGCAACTTTTCATATGTCTCTGCGCCATCTGCATGTTCTCCTTGGAGAAATGTCTGTTCAGGTCCTTTGCCCATTCTTTAACTGGGTTGTTTGTCTTCTTGGAGTGGAGTCATGTGAGTACATTATATATTTTGGAGATCAAGCCCTTGTCTGCAATATATCATTAGCAAATATGTTTTTCCATATAGTTGGTTCTCTATTTATTTTAATGCTCTTTTCTTTAGCTGTGCAGAAGCTTTTTATTTTGATAAGATCCCATTTGTTTATTCTTTCCTTTATATCCCTTGCTATAGGGGACATATCAGGGAAAACTGCTATGTGGAATATCTGAGATTTTAAACCCAACCAAGGAGGTAAAAGACAGATACTCAGAAAACTACACAACAATGAAGAAAGAAATTAAGGAAGACACAAATAAATGGAAGCATACACTGTGTTCATGGATTGGAAGAATTAACATCATCAAAATGTCCATACTACCCAAAGCAACTTATACATTCAATGCAATCGCTATTAAAGTACCAATGACATAGTTCACAGATATAGAAGAAACATTTGAAAAATTTATATGGATCCATAAATGACCCCGAATAGCTGTAGCAATTTTCAGAAAGAAGAGCAACGTAAGAGGGATGACAATACCTGCCATCAAACTATATTACAAGGCCACAGTAGTCAAAACAGCTTGGTACTGGCATAAGAACAGACACATAGACCAATGGAACAGAATAGAGAGCCCAGAAATAAACCCAAGTCTCTATGGCCAATTAATATTTGACAAAGGGGGCAGCAGCATAAAATAGAGTGAAAATAGCATCTTCAACAAATGGTGTTGGGAGACCTGGACAGCTAAATGCAAAAAAAAAGAAATTCAATCACCAACTTACACCATACACAACAATAAATTCAAGGTGGAAAAAGAGTCAAAAATGTCATGGCACCATAAAAGTCCTAAAGGAGAATATGGGCAGGAAACTCTCTGATGTACAATTTTAAAAATGTATTATTGTATTTGATTTGCTAATAGTTTGTTTAGGATTTTTGTATCCATATTCATCAGAGATATTGATGTGTAGTATTCCTTTTTTGTGTTATTCTTGATAGGTTTTGGTATCAAGGTCATGTTAACCTAATAAAATAAGTTAGGGAGTATTGCCTCTTCTTTATTTCTTTAGAAGAGTTTGAGAAGGGTTGGTATTGCATTTTAAAAAATATTTAGTAAAATTCACTATTGAGGACTTCCGGCCAAGATGGAGGCATAGGTGGACACACTGTGCCTCCTCTCGCAACCAAAATTAAGGACAACAAATATTTAGAAACAAGAAAACAATCAGAACTGATAGAAAATTGAACTGTATAGAAGTCCAACAACCATTCATCCAGACTGGTAAGAAGGGCGGAGTCGTGGCAGGAAAAAGTGGAGGTGTGGACCCGGGAATTCAGGCAGCAGCGGCTGGCAGTTCCCAGGTGCACAGGCGGCAGCTGGCAAACTCTGGGCCCACAGGTGACAGCTGGCAGACCCCGGGCATGGAATGGCAACTGTGCAGACCCAGTGATGCCGAACGAGGCGGTTGGCTGGCCGGGTGGTCCCACATTCCCGAGTGCAGACAATCCAGGTGGAGGGGAAGCGGCGGAAGGAACTTGAATCCAGAAGAGAGCGGAGCGGACAGCATTGTTCCTTCTCAGACCCCACCCCCACAAACAGCGTCACAATTCAGCAACTCAGCTGACCCGCACTGGGGAACACCTAAGGCTCCACCACTCACTACGTAACAGCCAAGACCAGACCAAAACCAAAACAAAACAAACAAAAAAACTCACCAAAAATGGCTCAAACCGGAGAACAAATGAAAACCCCAGAGCCAATTCCTCTAAGCCATGAAGAGATAGCCAACCTATCAGATGCACAGTTCAAAGCCCTGGTCATCAGGATGCTCACAGAATTGGTTGATTTTGCTCACAAATTAGATGAAAAAATGCAGGCTACAATACGTGAAATGAAGAAAGACGCATGGGGAACAAATAGAAAGGGGAGGAAAACTGGGACTCAAATCAATGGAGTGGACCAGAAGGAAGAAACTAACAACCAAACAGAAAACAAGGAAGAAACAAGAATTCAAAAAAATGAGGAGAGGCTTAGGAACCTCCGGGACATCGTTAAACATCCCAACATCCGAATTATAGGGGTACCAGAAGGGGAAAAAGAAGAGCAACAAGTGGAAAACTTATTTGAACAAATAATAAAACAGAACTTCCCCAATCTGGCAAAGGAAATAGACTACCAGGAAGTCCAAGAAAACTCAGAGAGTCCCAAAGAAGTGTGACCCAAGGAGGAACATGCCAAGGCACATCATAATTACATTAGCCAAGATTCAAATGAAGGAGAGAATTCTAGAAGCAGCAAGGGATAAGGGGACAGTCACCTACAAAGGAGTTCCCATCAGACTGTCAGCTGATTTCTCAAAAGAGACCTTACAGGCAAGAAGGGGCTGGAAAGAAGTCTTGATAAGCAGGGACCCACATCCAAAATTGTTCTACCCAGCAAAGCTGTCATTTAGAATGGAAGGGCAGATAAAGTTCTTCTCAGATAAGGTCAAGTTCAAGGAGTTCATCATCACCAAGCCCTTATTATAGGAAATTTTAAAGGGATTTATCTTAGAAAAAGAAGATTACAATAAATGTGACAGTGAAAAGACAGCAACTCACAGCTATTAACAACCATACCTAAAACAAAAGCAAATAAGCAAAGAACTAGAACAGGAACAGAACCACAGAAATGGAGATAATATGGAGGGTTAGCAACAGAGGAGTGGGAGGAGGAGAGGGGGGAAAGATACAGAGAATAAGTAGCATATATGGTGGGTAGAAAATAGGGGTAGGGCAAGAATAGTGTGGGAAATGTAGAAGCTAAGGAAATTATGACATATGGACATGAACTAAAGGGGGGGAATGTGGGTGGGAGGGGGTGTGCAGGGTGAAGGGGAATGATGGGGGAGAAATGGGACAACTGTAATAGTATAATCAATAAAATATATTTAAAAATGGAATTTAAAAAACTTATTAAAGACAGTAAAGAGCTACTGTCTGTGGTTCCCAGATAAAGGCTCTTTAGATTTAGAAGTGTGGGAAAAAGTAGGGCAGAGATTGAAATGGCACCAGGAGAATGTGGCATCAAGAGGACATCAGACTTTATTAATCTAGAGTCTAGTTAGGATGGCTCTTGTCCCTATTCACACCAGAAATCCTCATGATAAGGAATATTTAGACAAAAGAAAGAGGGGATCTATGGGTCAATGGTGGGCATAGTTGCTGAACCTAATAGTAAAATCCACCACCGCAAACAGAGGAAATGGCTAGTTCCCCTTCCTCTCCACCATGGGACAACTCACCGGAACAGCCGCCAACGGAATCTGCTCCCTCCCTCTGAACCAACTGAGCTAGCTGCTCTAGGATGCATCTCCAGGACTTACCTCTGCCCCCTTCCCCCACCCCTCTTCTTGGTTGGATCTGCCTCAGGCCCCTTGCTAGATCACCACCATGATGCAACAATGTCTTTAAGAGGCTGCCAGAGCTGGAAATTGGAAAGCTCTGCTTTCCCCATTGATACTAAACAGTGCTGCCAGCCAACGCATGAGCCTCTGCTTTTTGAGATAGACGAAGATTTAAAAAATAGTATTAAAGATAACAGACTTCACTCACCCTACACTGTGGGGCTCTTATCAGCCATCACTGAAGGATATCGGAAGGCACCTTGTGATTGGAAAGCGTTAGCCTGGACTGTCTATATGCCCACCCAATTTACGGTTGGGCATTCAGGGTAACAGCTGCTGTTGCTGCCACTAAGCAGCTGAGAATAACAGCAGCAAAAATCCAGTCCACCTTAACATACTTCTTGGGACCGAACAATACAAATCCATTGAAGAGCAGGCAAAAATGGACCCTCTGGATTTCTCCCAATGCTCCCAGGCTGCTTTCCATGTCCTAAAGATGGTTCCAGAAGCTAAAGCCTGAGGGCCAGGCTCCTTTGTTAGTATTTGGCAAGGAGCCACAGAGGCTCATTTAGATTTTTGTTGATAGACTGTAAGAAGCAATTCAAAAACAGGTTGAGAGTCAGTAAGCAGCTGAAACCCTTTTATTACAATTGGCTTATGAAAATGCAAGTAGTGATTGTAGGACTGTACTCAACCCTCTCAAACTGACCACTACTGATCCCCATTAGTCAATTTATCAAGGCTTGTCAGGACTGGACATGGAACAACATCGAGCTACATTGCTAGCAGCTGCCATAAAAGGGGAAATTAAATGCTTTAATTGTGGCAGACTGGGACACACCTATCAGGAATGTCGGAATAAACAACAGAAAAACCCAAACCTGCCCAGTAAAGACTGCCCACAATATGGCAAGGGCAAACATTGGCCCAATCAGTGTAGATCCCAATATGATAAAAATGGCAAACCACCTCCACCTTGGGGAAATGACAGAGGGGTGCAAACTCTGCTGCCCCAAACTCCCACAGGAGTTATCCTGGCAGTGACAATCAACTGTTTTGGAGATCAGGAGCCTGCCAAGTCACTGATCTCCATGCTGCCACAAGAGAGAGTGCAGGATTGGACTTGGTCACTACCCAAGAACTCATCTTAAAGGAACAGAATGAAAGCCTCATAGCTCTGTAAGAGGGTGCAGCCAGGGGGGCCTCAAAAGAAGGATTTGTAATGGGGTCCAGAACTCAGGGTCTCCAGGAAATATTAAAAATATGGGATGTCCTCATCTCCACAAGTCTGAGCTGGGGATGGGACACATGGAGCAGGGACATTGAGAATTGTTTTGCATAGCAACAGTTTTGCAGATAACCTCTAGCACAGTCATTTAACATATCTGTAAGTTTTAACTGGTTTCATAGATATGTCAAATAGCTGTGGCCATGCTTTGAGCCAGGGGGAAGGGAGTGACTTCCACCCAAGATGTAACTGGGAGGCAACTCCCCCTGGTTACAGAGCTTGCATGAGAGCTTGGAGATGATTGGCTCCGTGCCACGGGGCCATGCCTGCCCAGACTTACCATGGCGGCCCAGAAAAGCTGAAAAATACGGGAGTGTTGGCAGATGTAGCAAATTGTGCAGAAATGGGGCTGTAGAGGAAGATTAGCACTGGGATTTAAACCCAGGTGTGGCAGCCATAATAAGAATCACCACTCGGCTTTAACAGAGGACCACCACGTGGCTTTAGCAGGGGAGAATCACGCGCCTTTGGGTCTCTCTTTGCCACACAGCTTAGGAAGCTGGAAAACAAGACATAGCAGTGATGCAGAGCTTTCTCTTGGCAGTTCGGAAGAATGGAGAGATGCTACAGGAAGGAAAGGGGTGAAAGGACTCTTGCTGGTGGGCCATGAGAAGGTGCCATGCCATTTTGGAATAAGAACTGGAGATCCTGGCAACACAGCTGATGGTGCTGGGAACCGACAGAGGCCTACCAGCCGAGCACGGATTACTGGAAAGAACCGGGGCTGCCTGAGCCATGGACTTCTATTTCTTTTCCTGAGATATGGTACCCCGGACTGGGCAAAGTGGGGAAGGAAGTACTGTGTATGTTTGTGGGTGTTTTAAGAGACTTTGGGATTTTGATGAAGACATTAAGTCATAGCTCTTGTCTGTACAACTTGAATAAATAATTCCTTTCCTTTTCACCAGTCTCTAACATGGAGAGAGATAATTCTCTGGCGACGGGAAAGGCGAACCTAGTACAGGGGGACCCCAGAAGAAGGAGGGGTCAATTCGGGAACATTGTGGGACCCCCTTCCCTGGAAGCCAATCAGGGAAAATCATGGGAGATCACATGTGCAGTAGCTTTAAACTAACACAACTACTTGTACATGCGCAGTAAAAGCCTGCCAAAACTAGCCAGGAAGGATCCGCCCTATAAGAATATAGTCCCTCCAGCCCATGAGGTCAATCTCTGCTTGGAGTTGGCCTGCTCCCATGTTCTCTGCTATAAACTCTGGGTGTTTTGTTCAATTCTTTGTCCTGATCACCAAGAACCTGGTTACTTGTGCCTACCTGTGACAGCTCCTACAGGGGTAGGGGGACCACTGCCTGAGGGCACTGTTGGATTGATTTTAGGAAGTTCTAATGTTACCACTAAAGGTATTTTAGTCCAGCCTTGAGTAATTAATTCTGATTATTAGGGAGAAATCAAAATTATGATCAGAGCCTTTGGATATCATGTCATTCCTGCCCAAACTTGTATACAACAACTTCTTCTTCTTCCCTATACAGCTCCAAATTCTCAAAATATTAAGAGAGGGGAAGGAGGCTTCAGTAGTACTAATAACCAATCTGTTTCTCAGACCACCTCCATTAAATTAAATAAACCTCTTTTACAAGTCAAAATCAAAGACAGAACCTTCCATGGCCTACTAGATACTGGTGCAGATATCTCTGTCGCTTGCAGCCAATATTGGCCTCCAGATTGGCCCCTAACAGAGGACGGCATTTCTCAACCATGTGGAAGTGCCTGGTCCCTCAGATGCTATGACCCTGACGGACAGGTAGGGTGATGTCAGCCCTATGTCCTTCCAGCCCAACTTAATATTTGGGGATGAAACCTTCTTACTCAGTGGGGAATGAAAATCACCCTCCCACCTTTTCACTAGTGGCCACTATTAAATATCTCCTCCACCCCTTGCATGGCTTTCAGATACACCTGTGTGGGTCAATCGGTGGCCACTGAAAAAGGAGAGGTTAGAGAACAACCATGAATTAGTAAAACAACAATTAGAGGCAGGACATATTGAGCCATCTAGCAGTCAGTGGAATAGTCCAATTTTTGTAGTTTCTAAAAAAATCAGGGAAATGGAGGCTTATACAGATCTTTAAAAAATAGAGATAATTCAACCAATGGGAACTCTCCAACCTGGAGACCCAAATCCCATCTGCCTCCCTAAGGATTGGCCACTTCTGGTTATTGACTTAAAACATTGCTTTTTTACAATTCTCTCAGCTGAAAAGGACAGAGAGCGATTTGCTTTCTCTGTCTTGGTTCTTAACAACTCTCAACCATTATAGAGATTCCACTGGAAAGTTCTGTCTCAAGGCATGTTAAATAGCCCATCTGCCAGTATTTTATCCACCAAACCTTACAACCTGTCCAGGAAAAGTTCCCTAATTCTATAATATATCACTACATGAACAATACCCTGATTGCTGCCCTGTCTTCTGAGATGCTTACTAAGACTTATGCTTATTTTAAAAGGCCATATCTAATAGAGGCTTATTTATAGCCCCTGAAGAGGTTCAACAGTCCGAGCCTTGGAAATACCTGGGGCACATTCTTTTTCACAGGACAATTCGGCCTCAAACACTCCAAATCAATCCACCAGAATTCCCAACCCTTATAACCTCCAGCAACTACTGGGTGTTGGTAACTGGATTTGACCTAGTCTAGGAATTATCACCCATCAGTTTACTCATTTACTCAATACCTTAAAAGGAGACTCCAACCTAAATTCCCCTAGAACTTTGTCCCCCCAGGCTCTCCAAGAATTAGACCTTGTCAATCAGCATATTAACAAAAGACAGCTCACAAGAGTTGACTGCCAATTTCCTATCAGGTTATTCTACTTTTCAACTCTAGGTATCTCCACAGGATTAATTGGTCAACTATTACCTCAGTTAGGCATGATAGAATGGCTGTTTCTCATTCATCAGCCTCAATGTACAATTGCCACTTATATTACAGCTCTATGCCAGCTTATTACTAAAGGATGTGAGAGAATTCAGCAACTTTCAGCCACGATCCAGCCATCATTCACATCCCGCTTACTCAAATCTGTTTACAACAGTTGTCCAGTCAGTCTTAGAATTTCTGTGCTATCACAGACTTTGTTGGCAAAATAGAAATTAGTCTGCCCTCAAATCAGTACAAAATATCCCAATTCTTAATATTCATTTGAAAGAGAAAATGAGTAAGACCTCTATCCCCAAAGCAAGAACTGTTTTTATCAATGGCTCAGGCAAAACAGGGAAAGCCTCCATCACCTGGCAGGAAAATGAGGAATGGAAACACTGTATTTCTTCTGGTCATGTTTCCACTCAACAGGCTGAGCTCTCGGGACCCATTATGGCTCTCCCACAGTGGCCTTACAAGCCCTTGAATCTGGTTTGTTACTCTGGTTATACTGTATATACTCTCCTTCATATAGACCAGGCTCTCCTTAAGGGGTCTGCTGACCCTCCTCTACTCTGTCTATTTTTAACCTTGCAAACTTTGCTAGATAAAAGAGAACATTCTGTTTGTTACTCATATGCATTCCCATACAGGCCTCCCTGGTCCTATGTCTGAAGGCAATGCCCGAGCTGACACTCTAGTAAGCATAGTAGATACCTTTCAAAAGGCTAGCTGTTGCCTCCCATTAATTTTTTCATCAAAATAGTCACACACTTTGCAAGGAGTTCAAACTTCCATGCTCTCAGGCCAAATTTTAAAAAATGTCCAGATTTCCAAGCCTTAGGTAAAGCATTGGCTTCTATTAGAATCTCAGAAGTTTAGAGCCACAAATAATCTGGCAACCTGATGTCACCCACTACCTTGTTTTTGGGAAGTTTAAATTTATTCATATCTCTATTGATACTTTCTCTGGAGCATTACATGCTTGTGCCCTTATGGGCAAATCCAGGCCCACTGCCTTGAGGCTTGTAGCCATCTGGGCTGTCCACAACAAGTTAAAACTGATAATGGACTAGGGTATACAGCCCAATCCAGTCAAGATTTCCTACAAAGATGGAGAATTCAACACAAAACAGGCATCCCTTATAATCCCACAGGCCAAGCAAATTGTTGAACATGCTCATCATACTTCAATATTCTTAACAAACATAAAAAGGGGAAGCCAGGAAACCACTCCCAGAAATCTCATAATGCTGGCCATGTATACTTACAATTTTCTTAATTGCAATAATTCTCTTAACACGCCGATCAAGAAACATTTCGATTGACAAAAGGAAAGGGTCCCATCCCTTAGTGTTGTACAGAGATCCCTTAGGGGAAGGGAGATGGGAAGGGCTGGTTGAATCGTTAACATGGGGAAGAGGATATGCTTGTGTTTCCACCCCTACAGGTGCTTCGTGGCTACCCACTGAGTGAAACCCTGCCATGGGAGACCAACCCCACCCTTGTGGATAGCTGAGACTGAGAGGGTCCAGCGTCTTGAGGACCTGACCAACCAGCTGTCCCAGATGACCATGACCAAGTGCCGATGTCAGATCAGAGCCCTTCATCAGAACTGGGGGAAGCAGGCCACAGGAACCACTCTACCACCTGAACCCAAGGAGATAACATGGGAAGACGTAAAAAACCTTAATAGCAGGGCTGAAAAAGTCATGAAGGATGTAGGGGTACAAGACACTCCTGAAAATCGATTTCTAGTCTATTTGTCAGTAGTGTCCTCTAATTCCATCAAAACTGTGTTGGTACTTGTCCTGTTAGCTTGTTTTGGAGGCTTGGGCCTTGCTGCTGAGACTCAGCATTTACTGGATATTTACTGGAGCTATATCCTTGATCCACCCATACTTAAGCTCTATACCTGGTGGAATTCAGAGCCTCCTTTATCTAGCAACGATACCAAAATACAGGAGGCACCTGGCTCCCACCAGATGGACCTTTAGCAGAAAAACGACTGGTTATCTGTCCCTACAAATACTATGTGTCAGAACATTTGCTTGCTTGGTTTTCCACACTATATGACACTCTGTGTTTACCTATAACTTTTATTTTTTAAAGATTTTATTTATTTTTAGAGAGATGGAGAAGGGAGGGAGAATGAGAGTAAAACATCAATGTATGGTTGCCTCTAGCACACCCCTTACTGGGGATACGGCCTACAACCCAGACATGTGCCCTGACTGGGAATCAAACCGGTGATGCTTTGGTTCGCAGGCCTATACTCGATCCACTGAGCTACACCAGCCATGGCCTACCTATAACTTTTAAATGGTATGCACATGCCATTGACAGTAAGGAATTTCAAGCTGATATCTCTCTAAGAGGAAGATAAAGCCTATGGCTTTAAGGGAGAAAAGAGTGGAGATAATAACAACCCCTCAGATGTACCCCTTTGTAAAATTAAGACAAAAACTACTGAGCTTGTCACTTGGTCTTTGTGTAGAGATCAACAGCCCTCACTCATTGATATTCCTAACACACCATTAACAGTTGAAAACTGGTGTGCCAAGTGAAAAGTGTATACTAATGTGGGTTCTGCCATTGTCCCTGCCAAACCTAAAATTATATACATTAGTATAGGGTGGCATGGCAGAGGAACTGGAGATCCTGTTGTAAGAATCACGTCCTTGAACCACACTAAACCTTGGCATTCTAATACTTGGCAAATGGGCCTCCCTTTCATAGAGTCCCTTGTAGGATGCTTTCAATACAAAATAGAGATGAGACCCGAAAGAGGTTTTTATATTATAGAGAATGTTAGTAGTTCCTGGGTTACTGTATATACTTCTCACCCCTATCTTTTTCTAGCCATCCCAAGGACTCCTCATTTAATAACTCCATGATATTTAGTCTCTATACTTCCCCTGGATCTATCTATGGTAGCTGTCTCACCCATGCTAATGTTACTCAACTCAATCTCACTACAATTTTTGTAGTTGGCAGACAAACAGAAATCTGGCTGCAGGTTAATGTTACCCATGAATGAACAGGAAGATCCAGGAGACCTGGCCGCCCTCAACTGTGCTCTCTCTCAAGTGAGAATAAGGTGCTTCTTAGGAACTCTCATCATTTGTATGTGTTGTTTCCACTATCATTATAGCTGCCTCTGCTGCAGGAGCTGCCACTGCTCTGGCTGAGTCCAACCAGACTGCTCATGCTGTTGATGCCTTCCTCACCAATACAACTCAAGATATGATCCAACAAACACACACTGACCAGGAGATCCTTGCCAGGCTCTCAGCCACAGTGTCTGCAGTAATATGGCTGGGAGAATAGGATGCTCTTGTCACTTGCCAACAACTGACTTGTGATCCAGGCATCTCTAAGCTGTGTGTCACCCCCTTAAGTGGAACTCCAGTCAGTACTCATGGGAGGTCCAAAATCGTTTGAGAGGTGCCTTTTCCTCCAATTTCAAGGGACAAATCGATCAACTCCAGATGGAGCTATGTAAACAGCTTCAGGAAATTAAGACTCACTGAGCAAGTCTTTCAGACCCTGCATAACTTACAATGGCTCAATCCACAATCTTGAAGACTAAATTTGTGTCTGGGTCATGGGGGCTATGGGATGCCTCCTCATCATTGTGGTCTTATGGGCCTTGAAATGTATATACAAATTGCTTTCCAGGGACTGTATATGCAAAGAGCAAGTAGCAGGCTCCACCAGACTTACTGCCATGTCTGACATAACAAACAAAAATGGGGAAAATGTTGGGGACCACTCCGTGTGGTTTTGGAGACTATAGCCTCACCAAGCAACACCTTGGAAAAGGCCAGTAAGTCTCCCTGGAAATCCAGTGGCAGATGTGACCCAATACTGACACTGAGGGTTCCCATGGGAAATCAGACCTGAAATACACATTGTATCCTTCAAAGCCTGCTCTGCCTAGCCACAGCCTTGTTGGTATAAGCCAGATGTCTGAGTTCAAAGGATAAGGTGTGAACTCCTTACCTTAAGAACATGCCTTAACGACCACATGATGCCAGCATGTCTCCCAGACCCAGGCCTGAGATGATCTGTGTTCCTTCGTTATCTATAGATAGTTATCTGTTTTCTATTAACTACAGCCTTCAGCTATTGTTTGATGAGCTATGCTTGCATGCTGTATATCCCTGCACACACTGATCCCAATAAAAGCCGTTTTGGAGATGGGCTTGGGGCATTCTCCACTGAAGGAAATTGCCCCCCCTTTCCTGAGGGAACAACAGGTTGTGTCCAGGATGATTCCTTTCTTTTCATGTGCTGAGGCCTGGAGAGCTCTGATGGGCAGAGCACCTGGACACTTTATCACTATAAAATTTTCATCTTTGTCTTGTTACCTTTGTTATATTGAAATCCATTTTGTCAGATATAAATACCTGACATCTTTTCTGTGGATGTTATTTACTTGGGGTGTAATTTTCCACCCTTTCAGTTTCAGTCTGTATTTGTCATTGCAGCTTAGATGTATCTCCTGAAAGCTGCATATGGCTGGATTTTGTTTTTTGATTCAGTCTTCTACTCTGTGCCTTTTACTGGTGAATTTGGTCCATTTACATTTAAGGTAATTATTGATGTATAAGGATTTTCTAGTGCCATTTTTTTTTCCTGGTGGCTGTGCCTCCACTTGTTTTTTCCTTTTTGTTTTTGTCTGTTGTATATGCTTAGTGGTATTCCATACTTTTTCCCGTTTCCTTTTTTTAAAGTTATGTGTTTTAGTTTTGGATTTGTGTCTGTGGTTACCATTTACGTAAAATAAAGTTTTCATATATATAGTTAATTTTGACACATCTAATCTCCATCCTTTGCAATTTCAGACCTTTATCATCTCCCGATTTATGTTCTTGTTATATATTATCTGTTTATGCTATAAGTTGGTTGGTGATCTTGCATATAGTTCTGTTACCTTTTGTTCTTTCTTTCAGGTGAATAAACCCTTCAGTATTGCCTGCCGTAGAGTTCTGGTGATAAATTCCCTCAGTTTCTCTATGTATGGAAAAGTATAATGATGCTGTAATTACTGTTCTTGTATGTTAATTTCTCTTTCAGTAATTGGGATACTTGGTTATACTCTCTTTTAGCTTGTGGTTTTGCTGAGAAGTTCAATGATAACCTCATGGGCCTTTTAAAGATAGGTTATTTTCTTCTTTATCCTGGTTGCCATGAGAATTACTTTACATAATTAATTTTAAAAAATATTTTTATTTATTGACTTTAAAGAGAGAGGAGAGAGTGAGAGAGAAAAATATCTATTTGTTGTTCCACTCATTTGTGCATTCATTGGTTGTTTCTTTCATGTGCCTTGACTGGAGATTGAACCTGCAACCTTGGTATTTCAGGATGACACTCCAACCAATTGAGCTACCCAGTCAGGGCCTCATCATTAATTTGACAGCTTTAATATAATGTACTTTAGAGAAGGCCTTTTTAGATTGAGGTAAGTGTTCTGTTTGCTTTATGGACTCAAGGATGAAGTGCATTCCACAGATTTGAATTTGAAAAGGCTTTGTTCTGTTCTCCCTTTCCTCTTCTTCTCTTACGTCTACTCCTTATATTACTCTTTCTGATGGAGTCAGATAGTTCTCATAGAGTTTTTTATGTTCAAGACTCTCTTTTCATTTCTAGCTTTCTGTCTTTAATATCACTCTTTCCTCCATCTGGTCAGCTCTATCCCTTATGCTTGCTAATTCATTCTTCATCTTTTTGATTGAGTTCACCTCCAGAATTTTTTTTTAAAATTTCTTTGGTACAGTACTTGTTTGTTGATTTTGTTTCTGAGTTTGTTAATCTGTTTTCTTGCATCTTCTTGAGTTTTTGAGATCTGCAATCTTGAATTTTCTGTCATTTAAATCACATATTTCCATGTCTAAATTTATTTTTCTAGGTAATTTTTATTTTTTTCTAAGCTGCTTTGTTGCCTTCATTGTTCATGGTATTTGATGGATTCCTTCTCTGCCTAGGCATCTATGAGTGACACTTCTCTAGTAGACTGACAAGAAGTTTCCTATTGTTTTCTAGTATGTAATGCTGAATCACAATTTTTTTTTAGATTTGTAGCACTTCTCTGGCTTTTCTGATCCCTGAGGAGTGGTAGAAAATGACGTGTCCCTTGGGTGGGTGGGCATCTCCTCCACGCTTTGGTCATTTCGGTCTCAGAGAACAAACTCCCAAAACCTGCTGGGGAATGTGGTGAATGTTGTGGGGTTTCAAATCTGTGAATCCCATTGCTGTCCCCTGCAGCCAGGCCCTGCCAGCAGAGCAGCTGCAATGTGTGGGGGTGAGGTGAGAGGGAGGAATTCGGTCACTTTGTTGCTTTGCTTTCCCAGTAATTGTGAGTAGCAGACATTTGTGGCACGGTCTTCTGGTCTCCATCAAACCCTGGGTTTAGTTGTAGTGTGCCTGTTGCTCAGGTAAATAGAAATGTTTCTTTAGTACCAGTTATCAGATTTGCAGATAATTTGCTATGCAACCCAACACTCACTGCTACAGCTTCTTCTGGGGCCTGCTAGTTCTGGGAGTGTGAGGTGAAGTGGCCAGGCCCAATGGCTTTGCTTTGTCTGGAATGCCAATTGCCAAACAACCACAGCCACACCTCTATGCTTCGTCCCTGCCTAAGTCAGTAGGCTCAGCTGCAGTTTCTATTGTCTACCCCTTCAGGAAGGCTCACTAAATCCTTTTTTAAAAATGATTTTATTTATTCTTAGAGAGAGGGGAAGGGAGGAAGAAAGAGAGAAGTATCAATGTGTGAGAGAAACATCAAATGATTGTCCCTCATACACTCCCAACAAGCGTCCTGGTCTGCAACCTAAGCATGTGCCCTAACTGGGAATCACACCAGTGACCCTTCTCTTTGCAAAACAATGCCCAAAGCACTGAGCCACACTGATCAGTGCGTTCACTAAATCTCACGGCTCCTCCAGGCTGAAGGGAGTACTGGTAGCAACCTCATTCCTCCCCTCTCCAGTGTAAGCCCTGCCTTGAGCTCCAGTCTCTGGGCTGTCTTTGCCTAATTTTAGCTATTATTCCTCTTCACCTCCCTGGTTCACTTCCACTTGCCCATCTTCAGATGTTTCAATGTACCAATGTCTTCAATGTTTTTGTGCGCTGAGCACAGCATTTTTTGTTAAATGATAGCTGTTCAAATAGTTGAAGCTTCAAGGGGAGAGACCACAGGGATCTCTTATACCACATTCCTCTGATGTGACCCCCTTTCTTTTTGGCATATATATCCCAGACTTGAAGATGAAAGCCAACAACCAGAAGGTGCAACCCCCCAAAAAACAGAAAGAAAAAGAAAAGCTGCTCCCACCCCACCAAGAAAACCTTTCATTAAAGCTTATGAATTGTTTATTTCTGAAATTTTCCAATTAATACTTTCAAACTGTATTAACCATTTTCACTGTATAAATTGAAACCATGAAAAAGCAAAACTGCAGGTAAGAATATGCGTGGAGAACAATATCTTATTTTGGATTTTAATCCAATACTACATTTTTGCTGTTTTTAAAATTTTTCTATTTCAGGTTGGCTTTTGTTCCTTTGACCAAAAAAAAAAAAAAAAAAAAAAAAAAAAAAGCAAAAACTGTGCTAAAAATTACATAAAAATAACTTAAACCATTTTTTAAGCATACAGTTTAGTAGCATTAACTATATTCATCTTTTGTGCAAATGACTTCTAGAACTTGCTCCACCTGCAAAGTAACTTTCATTTTAACACTCCCCCCATTTCTGACTACCTGCAGCTCCCTGCAACCACCATTGTATTTTGTTTCAATGAGTCTGACTATTCTAGGTACTTCATAGAGCATTCATCCTTGTGATTTCAACCAACAACTGATACTACTAAATTTATGTATATTCCACATGTGCTCCACCTCTTCAATGTTATGAATGATACTGTAATGAATGTGGGTTTGCAAATATCTCTTCAAAAGCCTGCTTTCAATTCTTTGGAAAATATGCCCCAGTGGGACTGTTGGATCATATGACACTTCTATTTTTAATTTTTGGAGGAAGCTCCATATTGTTTTCCACAGTGAATGCAACATTTTACATTCCCACCGCCAACATTTTATATTTCCACCAACAGTGCATAAAGGTACAATTTCTCTGCATCCTTGCCAACATTTACTTTCTGTTTTGTTTCTTCCACATTTGTGCATTTGAATAGTTATTGTAGCAGCCAGAGTCACACAATTCAGATCTCCCTTCAGGAAAATCTGATGTAAGGAGCATAGCTGGTTGACAGCTTCCAGTTACTACACTTTCAGATCCACTGAGAGATCTATGCTGAAAGTGATGCCCACCCTAGGCTGCTCCAAGCCACGGAATAAACGATGCAGGGATACAAAGACCAGTTATTTCTACCAGACTCTAAACTCTATTTTATTTTTGGATCCTTGCCTGGGGACTTTGATTGGCCTGATCAAGATTTTCTGAGAGTTGCACAGCAGTCTCAGCTTCTTCTAATCAATTTTCCTTCTTAACTTTTCACAGGTGCCAGACCTAAATTGTAGTCTGAAGGTTCCCTCTACCTATACTTGCTCCCTTTCCCCTTTATTTTTCATGTATGTTTCCCCCAATAAATCTTGCACATCTAATTTGTCTTGGTTGCTGCTTCTGTTACACACAGGATTTCGGGCACAAGTAAAATAAGATATTCAGTCCACTGTTTTAATATAGAAGCCACTATTAAGTTTTTGTGTTCTTTGAAGACAATAAGTTTCAAGTTTCATTAAAGTATGGAAGAATAAATTACTTTTAACCCATGTATCATCTGAGAGAAAGCTATTTTTGTTTTGTTTTGTTTTAGTGGAATAAAATATTCCATGAAATTCCCCAGGGAAGTGCAGATAGTTATTCATTCTTTCAACAAGCTTTAAAAGACCACAGAATGACATATATTATGCCATTTTGATCACTTCCACCTTCTATAATTAAGAATTCAAGTATAGAAATAAACTCTAGTGCTGAGGTAACATTGTAACCTTCTTCCAACACGGCTGTATAGGTCTTAAGCTACATGATGAATCAATCCCACTTCTAATTTAGGCTAAAAGCAGCATATTATACCCATGTAGCTGAAAGAAATATCTTCAATATATGTCTACTTATATGTATATATGTATGTGTATGTGTGTAGGGACAGATACACGCCAGGGAAAGGTTGACTGAACTTCATTGATAACAAAATGTTAGAAGTCAGACGATGTGGGAAATACAGAAACATACACAGTCTTCATGTTCAAAGTCTTCATGGGGATTTTTTCTGTAATTTCTAGAATAAAAAGAAGAAAAAGAAATAAATTTTCTATCTATTCTGCATATTTTAAAAATGTTAACTGCCTAAGAAGCAATGAGTTTGGCCTCAACCCAAACAGAGGTCTGACCTTTGTCCCAGCCTCTGGAGAACTTCTAAAGCCATAGAACTTTCTGAGAAAATCATGTGTGTTGTTAGTCATGGTGGGTCCTTGATCACACCTAATAGTTTATGATAAACCAGATGACTTGGGGTGGAAGTGACCATACCAGAAAGACCAACTATATGATTCAGGGCAAGAGTAAGCTCAACATGTGGGCAACAAATCCAGCATGCCTATGTAATAAAGGCTCAAGACCAGCCCTGCACACCAAGGTTCAGGTGAGCTTCTCTGGGTGGTAATAAACTGTACATACCAACATGCATTGATGCCAGGAGGAGGTAACACTGTCTATGACTCCTTGGGGAGAGAACAACTGAAACTCTGTGTTTACACCCCTCCCATATTTGGCCCTGCACATCTATTCCTGGGCCTGGTTCAAGTTTTATCCTTGTCCTATGATAAAGGTAGTTCTGTGAAAACCTGCTAGTAAATTATTAAACCCGAGAGTGGTTTTGGGAAATCCTCTAAACTTGTACTTGGTGCTAGAAGTGATAGTGGTCTTGTGTGAACCTCTTCCTCTGAGTTTGTAGTTGAACCCTAACTTCTTAGAGGTGGGGTTCAAGTCTTGGTTTAAAGTTTTGAAGGACTGTACCCTCAACCTACTAACTCTTGGTATTGCTCAAAATGTCCCCATAACCCCTCCTTCCATACAGCTCCACAAGATATTTCCTCTAGCTATAGAAAAGGCCGAGGAGCAAAACTAAACCAGTAGCCCAGATTTGTAGCTTCTAATTATTAACTTCCTATAACACAATGAAGAACAGTTATTCCCAAATCTAGGGAAGAGTACATGGTAAGCCTAGGACACACCTTACAATATCAGAAAATAATTTTTTTTAAAAATGAAGGGCTCATGTCAAAGAATATATGAGCCAATACAGCCAAAGATAAAAAATTTGAATATACAAAGTATAACACAAACACTATTGATTAATAATGAATATATAAAAATTCAAAAAGAGAGAAAAAACTATTAAAAAAGTTCTTTGCCTGCTTTAGGGCCCTTTGCAGTTAGATCTGAATTCAAAGGGAAGGATCAACTTTCCCTAAAAATAGCTCTTGTCCTAGCAAAAATTCTCAGTGCAAAAATACTCTGAAGCTGCTTCCTTAATAGACAACTCCAGGGTCTAAAGATAATGTTTAGAATCTAGTGGAAGAAAGGCATCAAAAAGGCATCAGTAAAAGTTTTTCAAACTGTAAGCATTATGTCATCCTTCTAATTTACCAAAATATTAATATTTTATGAAAAACAATTTTCAGAGGAAAAATACAGTGAAAATGCACGAGAAACAAGTATGTGTGTCAAGCTCCCTCTTAGCTTGGCAGTGGGCTTGAAGACAGCAGCCTGTGTTCCCAGTGTGAGACCCTGGCACCTATTTCTAGAAGGAACAGAAAAAAATTACTGTGTTTGTTCTAACATGTCTGGGGCTACCTGAAGAACTTACATAAGAGGCTTCTCTTTGGCCTAACTTGGAACTAATTCAGGGCAGAAAGCTGTAGGTATTGCTTAAATACATTGAAAGGCAAACCAAAAAAAAAAAGCCCACAGCTATGTGTAACAAAAAATTATGACTGAAACATACAGACTGCTTAGGACTGGGAGGAGAAGCAGAAGACCATTTCTTTGGATAATTGGGGCATTAAATATTGCCCATATATTTTCGGTAATTTTAGAAAGCCACATGTACACCTTGGTCAGGATGTATACAGAGAAGAGACCCAAGAAGAGCCAAAGCTTTCAATTCTGAAAAAGGTAAAAGGCTTTTCTGGCCAAATCTGGCTGTTCTCTAGGCTGAGTGAAAACATAAATTGAAGGTTGAGGCAGGGTTGTAAATAGCCTGGCTGTGATAAATGAGTGCCCCAGCACAAGCTGATCCCCCAAAACTGGGAGAGGTGGGTATTTTGTTTTTAAGCTTTTAGCTCCTGGAAGTCAAGAAAATCTGTCAAACAGTAGTAGAATACAAGCCAAAGGAACAGACTTCAGTGACTACACATAACAAGGAATATAGTCTTGGGGTGTGTGTATGGGTGTGTGTGTAAAAGTTTGGCAAAGTCATAAAACAAATTAACAATTACAGCTTTCAAAAATCAGAAACAGCAAACCCTTGTGAAGAGGCGAACCTGATTTCCAGAGTCACCACAATACACTATTCAAATGTTTAGTGTTCAACAACAAAAGTATTCCAAGGCATACAAAGAAACAGGAAAGTTATAGTTCATTCAGAGAAAAAAAATAATTGACAATAGCTATCCCTTAAAGCACAAATATTTGAACATGCAAACACTCCAGAGAAACACTCTTATATGGAAAACAGTGAACCAATGGAAAGCCCAATAGAAACCACAAAGAATTAAAGAAATCAAAGAAAACAATGCATCAAAAAGTCAAAAACATCAATAAAGAGAAATTATACAAAAAAACCTAAATAGAGATTCTGGAGTTGAGAACAACTACTGAAATAAATTCACTAGGGGGACTAAACATATTTGAGCAGGCAGAAGAATCAGTAATTTTGAACATAGGACGTTTGAAATCATCCAGTCAAGTGGACTAACATACACATTATGGGAGTTTCAGGAGGGAAAGAAAAAAAAATTTGAAGAAATAATGACCAAATACTAAAAACAACAAAAGAGAAGCAACATAACAGGAATATTCAATAAGATTAACAGCCAATTGCTAATCAGAAACCATGGGAGCCAGAAAGCAGTGGGATAACATATTTAAAGTGCTGAAAAACTATCAACACAGAAATCTCTATCTGGCAAACACTATTCTTCAAAATTAAAGACCAATTAAAACATCCCCATATAAAGAAAAGCTGAGTAAGTTCATTACTACTAAATGTGCCCCCCAAATGATAAAGGAAGTTCTTCTATTTGAAATGCAAGGATGCTACACAGTGACTCACAGTTGTATGGTTATTGCATTGCTTGTTTGTAACTCTGCCTTGTTTTCTTTTTTAAAAAAATTCACTTATTTTAGAGAGGGGAACAAAGGGAGAGAGAGAGGGAAAGAAACACTGATGTGTAAGAGATACACTGATAGGTCGCTTGCCTCACACATGCCCCAGCTGGGGACCTGGCCCACAACCCAGGCATGTTGTCTGACTGAGAATTGAACTGGTGACCTTTGGATCTGCAGACTGGTGCTCAATCCACTGAGCCATACCAGCCAGGGCAGCTTTCTGTTTTCTACATGATTTAAAAGATAAATACATAAAATAATTAATATTACATTTATATTTATGCATAGTGTATTTTCTGACAAGAATATAATGGGGTCAGAGCTGAATAGGAGCAGAATTTTTGTAAGCTATTAAAAGTAAAACTGCCCTGGCTGGTGTAGCTCAGTGGATGGAACTCAGGCTGTGAACCAAAGGGTCGCTAGTTCGATTCCCAGTCAGGGCACATGCCTGGGTTGCAGGCCAGGTCCCCAGTGCGGGGGGCGGGGGGGGTCATGTGAGAGGCAACCACATGTTGATGTTTCTCTACCTCTCTTCCTCCCTCCCTTCCACTCTCTCTAAATGAATAAATAAAATATTAAAAAAAAAGAAAAAAGAAAAAAAAAAGTAAAACTGGCCATCAATTGAAACTAGGTTATAAATTAGAATGTCAGTTGTAACACTAGTGGTTAACACTAAGAAAATAACTAAAAAAACACACTAAAGGAAGTCAAAGAAAAATCAAAAGAGTATACTATAAAGAATCAACTAAACACAAAAGATGTCACTGAATGAAGAAAATGAGGGGAAAAAAGGTATAAGACTTTCAGAAAAGAATCCTGGCAAAATAGCTGAAGACCTTTCTAGGCAGTAATAGCTTTTGAATTTTTACTCTTTTAAGCAGAGTCTAATTTACTCAGGGGAGGGAAAATACCCAACCCTAGCCTCTTATAGCCTTCCTCTTTCACTTTAAGAATAAAGAAAATTAAAAAGCAGAGAAACATCTGTGAAGGTTACAGTCCCAGGTCACATACCCACTAAAGACTGAGACATAATGATAAAACTCTACAAGACCTTCCACTCCCTCTCCTTCCATATCTTACCAAGACATTATGTTTCCTCCTGTATGATCCACCTCCTGTGGATTATCACAGAAAGAAGAGCAAAGGTCCCATTTAACCCAGTTCTATTTCCCTAGTACATTATGTTGAACAATCAACAAACACACCCAGGTATTCTAAAAGATAAACACCCCCTAAAACAACAAAACTCCAAACTAAAAAAAAGAAACACCCCACAAAAACAAACCCAACACCAGCACTACCAGCAGAAAAACAGTAGGAAGAGACAAAGCAAGCATCATTCTGCCATTAGTAGACTAGGAATGTAAAATAAATAGAATTAACATACTAGGACTCTAATGAAAAGAGTGGACAACATGCAAGATCAGATGGGCAATGTAAGCAAATAGAGACTAAGAAAGAATTAAAAGGAAATTTTAGAAATCAAAACAATGCAACAGAAATGAAGAATGCCTTATACCATAAAACCTAAACCTAGATATTCACTCTGCAGAAAAATCAAACATAAGAGGGAAAGATAATGTCTGCCAGTTTTCCACCAATGCTAGAAGACACAACACAAATCCTGATTCAGAAAGTCTAATAAAGCTCAGGCTATAAGGCTATATAAATTAAAGGATGGAATGGTAAAAAGTTTGAGTTGGGATGACAAGGATAGTTATTAAGCAAACAAACAAAAAACAAAACAAAGCCAGATCCCACTGTAAACTTTTAAGGGAAATGATGTCCAATGTGTAAGGGGCTACAGACCAGAAGTTATAGGGGAGGGTAAGATGTCAATAGAGAAGTTGTCAGCACAGAGAAGTGGTATTGCAGAAGTGGATGATGTAAAGGGAAGTGTGAGAGATAAAGAAAACATGTCCTTGAAGACACTAGCCTGTGTGTTGTGCAAGCCATCATCCTGAGCCTCTATTTTCTGAATTATTGGGTGGAAAATATGTTGACTGATGACCTAGCTATTCATTATGATGCAACTCACTGAGAAAATGCATGTAAGCCTGCTTTATAAGCTGTAAAGAAGGAGGGACAAAGTCAGTTATAGGATCCCCTCACGTTGTTATTTTACAATAATGTGATCATTTTGACTCTAGGGGAAGAGAACAATTTAGAATCAGCAAATATGCTAATTTTCCTAGAAGCATACACAGGGTAAAATAGGTTTACACTTGTTCATATGGAAAATAATACCATAATTAATATGTGAGAAAATAAACTGTTTTGTGTACTCATAACTGTAAACCTACTTTTCCCCAACCTGTATTTTTAATAACACACCAATATAATTTTAGATTATCTCAAAAGCAAAAGGCAATCACCCTTAAATATTTTTTTTTAACATTGAATTATGGCAAATTTCTGTAGAAAGAGGAAAAAAAGAGGTAACAGTACTATCTCTCACATTTAATCTATAATTGGTTACTGGTATCACATCTACTTTTAGCAAAAGAAAAAATAAAACAAAAATGTAGTATGTTCTACAATCTCCTCACCATGCATTTGAGACTCATCCTGAAATAGCTTTAACTTCTTGTTGCGAAGGCCAAACACCTTGGCTGCTTCATACAGAAGACCTTCATAGGTGAGTCCATTCTGTCCAAATGGGTTTTCAAGCAGGAGAGTACCCACTGTTCCCATTAAACACTCTGCAGAAGAAAAAACAAATTGGATTAAATCTCAAGAATTCACACCATCTAGCTACTGGATTCCTAATGGAGGCAGTGACTGATGCTGGCTTGGAGAGTCAGCAGTAAGTAAAGGAGCGAGAGTGGGATAGCTGTACAGTTTGCAGAAAGAGTCTTAAACATCTCACAAAGGAAAAGGGAAAGGAGAAAAAGAAGCATCAACCAGTAGAAAACAACTGCAGCTTGGGAAAGAGATAATCAGTAAACACTCTAATGAAGAGCCCAAAGGCTCCACTAACAAATGTGTATAGTGAGAACACCAAAATAACAGGGAAAAAAAAGAACAGTTTTGGAAACATTTTTCAAGAGCCCTGGCCAGGAAGCTCAGTTGATTAGTGTTGTCCCTTTACATCAAAGTTATGGGATAGATCCCTTGTCAGCACACATACAAGAGGTAACAGATGATTGGAAAAAAAGTGAAACAACAGGATCTAACGTGTGCAGAGTAGCTGGAAGCTCCATCCACTTGCTCCCAGACCCAGACTGGTCTTACAGCTAAATTGCGGAGCAATCCACTCAAAACTCCAGCTGAGAGTGAGTGAGGGCGTGTGTGAGTGTGTATGCAGAGCCTGCCTGTCTGCAGATCACATAGGAGTGGGCAGCCTGGGCTCTCCTGACAGAGCAGCTGCTAGAACTGTTGCCTAGTCTGGTACTTCCAGCTGTACAGATTAGGGCTGAGAGACATTTTGGGGAATATAAAATAGACTCTTTGGGAAGAAGCTTCCAGAATGCCCACACCTCAGCCAGGATCCTTAGACTGTGATACTCACTGGGGAGGGGGTTGTTGCCTCCCCAGCCCTAGGCACCATGGTAACTGCGCAACTAGAATATGACTCAGGAGCCTTCAGCTCCAGGGGCTGAGAGAGACAGCCAGGGTGGGCTGGCTCCAGAGGCATCGCAGTGGGAGCATGCCTGCCGGAGGTTGAGACGCACTGGAGGAAGCAGTGAGAGCACCCTGCCATCGCCATCCAGAAGAGATCCAGAGAGAAATGTTAAAACTGTCAGGACAGTAGCAGAGTTGTGGTCATCCCTAAGAGAAATTTTGTGCTTTTTGGGGAGCGGGGAGCATGAGGAAAACAAGCCACCTAGGACTCAGTGCTGCTGTGTGGGGGCCACACAAAAACTCTTTGAAAAGAGGAGCTGAGGCGGGACCTTGTGTTTGCGGGTGTGTGCAGCATCTCTGCAAACAAAGAAATCAGAGTGATGTTATCACGGTGAAGCAACTGTGGAACCCAACCAAAAACAGCTGATGAGCAGGAAGCTGTACAGAATAGGGAGTTTGGCCCAGGTCTGCTGCAAGAGAGGCAGACTGGGGACAAGACAGCCAAGAGCCGAACACCTGAGATTTGCTGCAGCCAAGCAGGTCCACCCAACCCCCACCTGTGGGATTACAGGTTCTGTGGATCAGTTAAAGCCAGGCTCAGGAGCCCCTTGCTGGGTGTATATCCACAGGGGGGAAAAAAGGAATAGATCTGAAAGAGCCCTTTCTACCAGACTCTACAAGATACACTGTTCCTCCGGCCCTGATCAACTGAAATCAGCACAGCTGAGAGATCAGAGATAGGCACAACAAGAGCTGTTCAGGGCCCCAATTAACTTTACCTCTTAGAGCTGCTGTCTGCATCAAGGAGAAAAGAGTTGCCTCCTTTACACATATTGACCCCTTACAAGAACTGGACAGCTAACTTAGCAGAAACCATACATTATTGGAAAGAATATGGGATAGACCAAGACATGTGGTGAAGTGGCAGGGAAACACTCCCACCATCTTCCCTGAAGAATGAACAGCACCCCCTGGGGGTGACCCAGGGTTCCTGCCCTGCCAATAAAACCAGAGATCCCCTCTGGAACCAGGTGGAGGAGGTACTGGCAGTCCTTTCAGGTCATTAAATGAACCACTCCTGGGCCCTGTGCTGATGGAAAGCTTATAGGGCGGGGCACTGGCACCACCCAAGCCTGAAGGAGAGAGCCACAGACTGTAGATTGCTTGTAGTGGAAAACAGGTTGCCTAGGGTCAGACTAGGACACCATCAGACATTACCAGGAGCAGATCCAGAAAGAGAAGACAGCGGCAAACACTGGGCTCTGCTGAGATGAACTGCACTGTAGTCTTATTCGTTATTAGCATTATTCTCTCTCCTGCACAGCTTTTTAATATTCATTATTTGTCCTTCAAGTTTGTTCCTATGATTTCACTATTTTTAAAAAAAATTTAGTTTATTTCAAATCTCGTAATTTGCACCTTCCTTCCTTTACTCCATTCTGTCTTCTTCCTTCCTTTTTTCAGTTTTGTTTTAAATTTTCTCTCTTGCTACAACTGCTTTCTATTCTGCACTCTTATTATATCTCCTACCTCCAGCCTTTCAAAACCATTTTCATGTCATTAGGCATCTCACATTCATTTTTACTGTTCTTAAAATACCCTTATTCTCTTGCCACCAATACTAATCTTTGCTGATTGGATTTTGATACAGTGGTTGCTGCATTTCTTCCATTTTCTTCCTAGATCTTAACTACTTTTATATTTCAAATCTCAAATTTTGTCATTCCCCTCACCTATTCCATTTTACCTTCCTCCTACTCTAGCCCTTTTTTTGTTTTAAACTTTACTCTTTCCCTCTGAGCCTGGTGCTCATTCGTCACTTGTATTTCCTCGCCCCTTTAATCTCTCAAAATCACTTTTCTTTCCTTTAAATATCTCATAAGCTTTTTTTTTCCTTTCCTTTTTCCCCATCTTATTCCCATTCCACCTGTATTAATCTTTCCTCATTTGTGGTGGACATTGTTGTGGTGGACCTTTTCTTCCAATTTGGTTCCTAGTCACTATTAAACAATTTTTTTTTTTTTTTAAGAAACCGCATACTATACTCCTCTTTTCTTAATCCATTTTGCCTTCTTTACCCCCCTTTTTACTTACATTGTAAATTTTATTTTCTTGCTTTCTTCACTTTGTTTCTATTCCCTAGTCTTACTATTTCTCCTCCTTCTACCCTTTCAAAATCATTTTTCTTCCACTTAGTCATCTCATATTTTTTTTAAATAATAGTCTTAATCTCCTTATACCTTTATTAATATTTGCTCATATGTTGATGACAGTGTGGTTGTGGGTGGAGTTATTTTTGCAGGTGTGGGTTTTGTATCCTGGGTTGTTTTGTTTTGTTCTGGTAGCACCTGTGTAACAGCATACAAGACATGGCGGGCAGTGTGCCTCTCGGTCAACCAGCCAGCCAGAGAGAAATACCCACCAAACAATGACACAACAACAAGCAAAACCCAGTTACAAGGAAGCCCAAATAAATGACATAAAGGACATCCAAAGAATTTCCAGCTCAGGAGATCAAGAACATGGCACCATTGAGTCCCAAAGTCTCCTACCACAGAATAATACCCCACGAAGACAAGCAGTCAAAGCAGATCAATCTAATGTGCAGAAACAAACAAGAAGACTCACCTACAATGGGGAGAAAAAGAAACACACCAATTCAAAGGAAATGAAGAATCCCCAGAAAGACTGCTATATGAAATTGAAGCAAGCAATCTAACAGACATACAGTTCAAAATAATGGTTATAAAGATGCTAAAGTAGCTCAGTGAGAACTACCAGGAACACTATGGAAGCTACAAGGAACTTACAGGGAACTATTAGCATAAAAAAGGGCATAGAAACTATTAATAAGAGCCAGGAGAAAATAAATACAATATCTGAAATGAAGAATACACTAGAAGGAATTAAAAGCAGACTAGATGAAGCAGAGGATCAAATCAGAGTTGGAGGACAACAGAGCAACAAAACAAAGAAAGACACAAAAAGAAAGAAGATAGCTTAAGGGAACTGCAGTACAACATTAAACGTAGTAATATCTGTATCATAGGGATACCAGAAGTAAAAGAAGAAGAGGAGCAAGGGACAGAAAACTTGTTTGAAAATGTAATGACAGAAAACTTTCTTAACTTGGTGAAGGAAATTAAACACAGACATATGAAAAAATGTTCAACATCACTAGCCATCAGAGAGATGCAAATTAAAACCACAATGAGATACCACTTCACACCTATCAGAATGGCCATCATTAATAAATCAACAAATAAGTGCTGCCCAGGATGTGGAGAAAAGGGAACCCTAGTGCACTGTTGGTGGGAATGCAGACTGGTGCAACCACTGTAGAAAAGAGTATGGGATTTCCTCAAAAAACTAAAAATGGAACTGCCGTTTGACCCAGCAATGCTACTGCTAGGAATAGACCCTAAATATCCTTAAACAGCCCTGGCAGGTGTGGCTCAGTGGATTGAGCACGGGCTGAGAACCAAAGGGTCACCGTTCGATTCCCAGTCAGGGCACATGCCTGGGCTGTGGGCCAGGTCCCCAGTGGGGGCCATGTGAGAGGCAACCACACATTGATGTTTCTCTCCCTCTCTTCCCCTCTCTCCAAAAATAAAGAAATAAAATATTAAATAAATAAATAAATATCCTTAAACACCAATTGAAAAGAACTTAGAAATAATGCCCTATGTTCATAGAGGCCCTATTTATAATAGCCAAGCGCTAGAAACAGCCTAAGTGCCCATCAGTAAATGAGTGGATCAAAAAAATGGTGATACATTTACACAACGAAATACTACACAACAGAGAATAAAGGAGCTCCTACCCTTCCTGACAGAGTGGATAGAACTGGAGAATATTATGATAAGCCAAATAAGCCATTTGGTGAAAGACAAATACCATATCATATCACCTATAAGAGAAAGCTAATGAACAAAATAAACGAATGCACAAAATAGAACCAGAGGCATAGAATAATGGAACACTGACAGCGACCAAGGAGGAGGGGGAAGGACGATCAGGGTGGAAAGAAGGGGAAGGGATTAATCAAGGGCGATGTATGAATGAATGATCCATGGGTATGATCAACAGGGTACAGAATGACTCTGGAGTAGAGGGTGGGCTGGGTGGAGGCAGACTAAAGGGAAAAACTGGTGTAACTGTAATAAAATATTTAAAATTAAATTAAATGAAAGTGAAACAACAAACTGATTTCTCTTCTCCCCCACCTTCTAAAAAATCAATCAATAAAAAGAATTTCCCAAAAAAGGCTAAATTACAACATTTTGGCATTTAAACAATTTAACTTCATTTAGCTAACCAGTTTATATCATTTCTTTAACATGCAAGATGGATGAAACTGTTTCTACATAAATATACCAAAAGAAATAAACCTGTATGTGCGCCCTAAAGCAGGGTGGGCACCTACACTTATATTACTACAGTAAAGCCAAAATGAAAACTCCATGTAAGTCAGAGAGGTTGAACATTAAAGTAAACCTTACCACCCCAAACCCCACAATTCACCTGAGGAGGGTGTACACAGCTAGGGGAGGCACGTACCTTGTGGGTTTGCGTTCACAAGCTGTAGGTTGATATACTGACAGGGAAGAGTAGTAGGACTGTCAATCAGAGAGGGAGCTGATCCTGTAGTCACACACAGTGTTTTCCCACTAAGATTCAATAAGTTGGTTTGATTTTGTATTTCTAAAAATAACAAGAGTAACAAGATATCATTCTTTCAGAGCTGAAGTCATTCAATTTTTCTTATTTAATTGCTAACTACAACATATACATATTTTCAGTGATATTTTTTATGTTTATCAAAGGACCCTGCCTTTACTATAAAATCAGGTTGTAATGACATGCAATAGACAATGCTATTGAAGCGAAATGGCATATTTACAATCTAAAATACAGGCCAACTCTTCTATCCTTCTTTCGTTCTTTCCCTGCATAGCTGAATCTTGAACAACATGGGTTTGAACTAGGCCAACTTAAGTCAAAAAAATCTTTTTTGTTTTATTTTAATTGTTGATCTTGTACAGTTTTCTTTTACTCCCACCCCAGCTCACCACCCCAGCCCTCCCCACCTCCCTCCCATTTCCACCCCACCTAGTTTTTGTCCATGTGTCCTTTATACGTGTTCCTGTAAACCCTTCCCCTTTTCCCCTGAAATTCCCTCCCTTCTCCCCTCTGGTCACTGTCAGCCTGTTCTTAGTTTCAAGTCTTTGGTTATATTATGCTTGTTTGTTTGTTTTGTTGATTAGGTTCCTGTTAAAGGTGAGATCATATGATATTTGTCTTTCACTGCCTGGCTTATTTTGCTTAGTATGATGCTCTCCAGTTTCATCCATGCTGATGCAAAGGGTAGGAGCTCCTTCTTTTTTTCTGCTGCATAGAATTCCATTGTGTAAATGTACCAGTTTTTTGATCCATTCATTTACTGATGGGTACCTAGGTTGCTTCCAACACTTGGCTATTATAAATTGTGCTGCTATAAACATAGGGGTGCATATGTTCTTTTGGATTGGTGTTTCAGAGTTCTTAGGATATAGTCCTAGCAGTGGAATTGCTGGGTCAAAAGGTAGATCCATTTTTAGTTTTTTTAGAAAATTCCATACTGTTTTCCATAGTGGTTGTACCAGTCTGCACTCCCACCAACAGTGCACTAGGGTCCCCTTTTCTCCACAACCTCTTCAACACTTGCTGTTTGTTGCTTTGTTTATGATGGCCATTCTGACAAATGTGAAGTGGTATCTCATTGTGGTTTTAATTTGCATCTCTCTGATAGCTAGTGATATCGAGCATCTTTTCATGTGTCTCTGGATCCTCTGTATGTCCTCCTTGGAGAATTGTCTGCCCAAGTCCTTTGCCCATTTTTTAACTGGGTTGCTTGTCTTCTTAGAGTGGAGTTGTGCAAGTTCTTTGTATATTTTAGAGATTAAACCTTGTCTGAGGTATATCAAAAAGTTTTTAAATAAATACAGTCAGGCTTTTGTGTTTGTAGGTTTTGCATCTGGGTATTGAAAACAGTATTTCTGCACTCCCAATTGGATGAAAATACTGTTTTCCATCCATGGTTGGTTGAGTCTGTAAAGGTGAAGATTTTATTGAGATTTTTGACTGCACAAATTATATTGAGATTTTTGACCAAAAGCATGGGATGGGGTGGGGGGATCAGTATCCATAAAACCCACATTTTTCAAGGGTCAACTGTATATTATAATGTAGCTTTCTTAAAATTTCCTCCTGAGAACCCCAGCCTTCACCATGAAAAGACCCATGTGTCTAAGAATAATAATCATATTAAGAAAACAAGTTTTTGGACTCATGAACGTATGTGGAAAATAGCAAGACACAAAACATGTGCAATATAATTTTATTTATAGAAAGTTAAACAGTGCTAAGTAATGTAAACATAGGTGAGTGATGGGTAGTGGCTGTGACTGAGGATAGGGAGTGGAATTGGTGGGTATGAAACCAGATTGGGGAAGACCCTCAAGTACCTGTTCCACCTAGTGGTTGGATGCCCATGACCAGCCTAGAGCCACAAGGGCTCCCTCCTCTCCTGACCCACACCTATGGCTTCCTGAGGATTCACCAGCTGGACAGAAAAAGTGTTATCAGATGTGCTGTGTGAATGGCTCTGCATAATGTGCCACACTATCACAAATAGATGACTGCAGTCTTGCATACCCACGACTCTGGGTGGTCCTGAAGAACAATGTTGATGGGAATTCAATTAGTGGGCACAAGTTCATTTAGGGTGGTTGACTGTTTATTTTACTCAGGTGGGATGGCCAGAGGAATGGATCTACACTTGTCCATGGGCAGTGGCTAATAGTTTGACTGATTGGGAATGACGAGGAACTTGGAAAGAACAGAACTTGAACACTGGTGACAAGGAAGTCAGGGCAAAGATATGTGGAAAGACTGCTGCAAATGAGTGGACTATAAATGAGGATCCTAAAAATCAGGTGGACAGTGTCACCTGTTGTTTTGTGGAAGTCAGTCTGCCTTTCCCTAACCACTCCTGTTCTTTCCCAATGGAACGATGAATAAAGGGGCCATTCTGGCTAGGTAGATTTCACATGGGCTTAGCAACATGGATTTCACTCTAAATAATGGCTTTGCTAGTTGGTACAGTATATCTCATCTACCAACAGCAGGACCATTACAAAGCTCCCAGTATCATATTATTGCCACATGATGAGCAGAGTTACCAATGAAGATTGGTAACTGGGCCACTTCCATCATAGAAAATGTAGTGCTTTATTCTTACTGGAATAGGCATTTGTTGGGATATAGGTTAGTCTTAGTTGCCTGAAATGCTTCTGTCAAATCCATCATCCATGGGCTTTGGGAATGTCCTATTTACTACTATGGCACTGCACACAGTATTGCTTTTGACTAAAGAACTTGAGATATGGCAAGGTGTATGTATTCAGGGAATCCCCTGCCCATACTATGTTCCCCATCACCAAGAAGCAGCTGATCTACAACAATAATGGAGTGGCTTTTTAAAAAATTATTTTGTTGTTGTTCAATTATCGTTGTCTGCATTCCCCCCTCCAACTACCCCCTCACCACAGCCAAACCCACCTCCCTCCTCTGCCTCCACTCCCTACCCTTGATTTTGTCCATATGTCCTTTATGTACTTTATGGACCCTTTCAGGAAGGGTTCCTGAAAACCCTTCCTCCCATCCACCTCCCTTCTGATTACTATCAGATTGTTCTTAATTTCAATGTCTCTGGTTATATTTTGCTTGTTTTTTTCTTTTGTTGATTATGTTCCAGTTAAAGGTGAGATCATATGGTATTCTTCTTTCACCACCTGGCTTATATCACTTAGCATAATGCTCTCCAGTTCCATCCATGCTGTTGTGAAGAGTAGGAGCTCCTTCTTTCCTTTTGCTGGTAATATTCCATTCTGTAAATGTAACATTGTTTTCTGATCCACTCATTTACTGATGGGCACTTAGGTTGCTTCTAGCACTTGGCTATTGTAAATTGTGCTGCTATGAACATTGGGGTGCATAGATTCTTTAGGATTGCTGTTTAAGGGTTCTTAGGATATAATCCTAGCAGTGGACTGCTGAGTAAAAGGGCTGTTCCATTTTTAGTTTTCTGAGGAAATTCCATATTGTTTTCCACAGAGGCTGCACCAGTCTTCATTCCCACCAACAGTGCACTAGGGTTCCCTTTTCTCCACATCCTCTACAACACTTGTTTGTTGCTTTGTTTATGACAGCCATTCTAAATGATGTGAAGTAGTATCCCATTGTGGCTTTAATTTGCATCTGTTTGATGGCAAGTGATGCTGAGCATCTTTTCATATGTCTCTGGGCCCTCTGTACATCCTCCTTGGAGAAGTGTCTGTTCAGGTCTTTAACCATTTTTTAATTGGGTCGCTTGTCTTCTTAGAGTGAAGTTGTGTGAGTTCTTTATATATTTTGGAGATCAAACCCTTGTCCGAGGTATCACTGGCAAATGTTTTCCCACATGGTTTGTTCTCTTTTCATTTTAATGCTGTTTTCTTTAGCCGTGCAGAAGCTTTTTAATTTGATGAGGTCCCATTGTGGTAGCCTTTCAAAGTCTCGGTTTCAGTACCACATGGGTGCCAACAGATGGCAGGGGTGTGATACTGTTTTCAAAGATACCGTTCATGCTTTTAACCAGGATACGACAAGTTGAACTTCCACCCAAGATGGAGGTGTAGGGAGACATACTATGCCTCTTTGCAGAACTAAAATTAAGAACAACAAAAATTTAGAAACAAAAAACCAACCAGATATGACAGAAAACTGAACTGTAAGGAAGTCCAACAACCATTTATCCAGACTGATAAGAGGGGTGGAGTTGGCAGCCAGTGAAGGGGTCGAAGCAGGAAAAAGAGGTGGTTGGTGGCTGGCAAACCCCAGGCGCACAGGTGGCGGCTAGCAGAACCAGGGCGTGCAAGGTGGCTGGCTGACCATGGACATACATTCGCCCGCATATAAACCAGGTGAAAATGGGGAGTGAGACAGCCCTAGCGCTGGGAAATAAAGCCTAAAAGCACCGACTGAAAACACCTGTGGGGGATAAGGTTCCGGGAGAGACTCCCAGCCTCACAGGAGAGTTCATTGGAGAGACCCACAGGGTCCTAGAACATACACAAGCCCATCCACCCAGGAACCAGCACAGGAAGGGCCCAATTTGCTTGTGGGAAGCGACAGAAGAGACTGAAATCCGAGAGAGAGAGGAGCAAGCGCCTTTGTTCCCTCTCTGACACCGCCCGGACATACAGCATCACAACCCAGCAACTGGGTTGCCCTGCCCTGGTGAACACCTAAGGCTCTGCCCCTCACTGCGTAATAGGCACGACCATACCCTCTCCACCCCCTCAAAAATGGCTCAAACAAAAGAACAGATCAAAGCTCCAGAGCCAATACATCTAAGCGACCAAGAGATAGCCAACCTATCAGATGCACAGTTCAAAGCATGGGTGGTCAGGATGCTCACAGAATTGGTTGATTTTAGTTGCAAATTAGATGAAAAAAATGAAGGCTACACTAAGTGAAATGAAGGAAAATGCACATGGAACCAATAGTGATGGGAGGAAAACTGGGACTCAAATCAATGAAGTGGACCAGAAGGAAGAAATTAACAACCAAACAGAAAACCAGGAAGAAACAAGAATTCAAAATAATAAGGGGAGGCTTAGGAACCTCCGGGACATCGTTAAATGTCCCAACATCTGAATTATGGGGGTCCTAGAAGGGGAAGAAGAAGAGCAACAAGTAGAAAACTTATTTGAACAAATGATAAAGGAGAACTTCCCCAATATGGCAAAGAAAATAGACTACCAGGACGTCCAGGAAGCTCAGAGAGTCCCAAAGAAGTTGGGCCCAAGGAGGAACACATCAAGGCACATCGTAATTACATTAGCCAAGATTCAAATGAAGGAGAGAATTCTAGAAGCAGCAAGGAATAAGGGGACAGTCACCTACAAAGGAGTTCCCATCAGACTGTCAGCTGATTTCTCAAAAGAGACCTTCCAGGCAAGAAGGGGCTGGAAAGAAATATTTGAAATCTTGAAAAGCAGGGACCTACATCCAAAATTGCTCTATCCAGCAAAGCTGTCATTTAGAATGGAAGGGAAAATAAAGCGCTTCTCAGATAAGGTCAAGTTCAAGGAGTTCATCATCACCAAGCTCTTATTATATGAAATGTTAAAGGTACTTATCTAAGAAAAAGATCAAAAATATGACAATGAAAAGACAGCAAAATCACAGCTATTAAGAACACCACACCTAAAACAAAAGCAAACTAAGCAAACAGCTAGAACAGGAACAGAACCACAGAAATGGAGATCATATGGAGGGTTAGCAACAGGGGCATGGGAGGAGGAGAGGGGGGGAAGGTACAGAGAATGAGTAGCATAGATAGTGGGTAGAAAATAGACAGGGGCAGGGCAAGAATAGTGTGGGAAATGTAGAAGCTAAAGAACTTATGACACATGGACATGAACTAAAGGGGGGAATGTGGGTGGGAGAGGGTATGCAGGGTGGGGGGAATGATGGGGGAGAAATGGGACAACTGTAATAGCATAATCAATAAAATATATTTAAAAAAAGAAAAAAAAAGAAAACAAGAAATAAGAATTCAAAAAAATGAGGAGAGGCTTAGGAACCTCCAAGACATCTTTAAACATCCCAACATCTGAATTATAGGGGTACCAGAAGGGGAAGAAGAAGAGCAACAAGTGGAAAACTTATTTGAACAAATAATAAAGGAGAACTTCCCCAATCTGGCAAAGAAAATAGACTTCCAGGACGTCCAGGAAGCTCAGAGAGTCTCAAAGAAGTTAGACCCAAGGAGGAATACACCAAGGCACATCATAATTACATTACCCAACGTTAAAATGAAAGAGAATTCTAGAAGCAGCAAGGGATAAGGGGACAGTCACCTACAAAGGAGCTCCCATCAGACTGTCAGCTGATTTCTCAAAAGAGACCTTACAGGCAAGAAGGGGCTGGAAAGAAGTATTCCAACTCATGAAAGACAAGGACCTACATCCAAGATTGCTCTATCCAGCAAAGCTGTCATTTAGAATAGAAGGAAAGATAAAGTGCTTCTCAGACAAGGTCAAGTTCAAGGAGTTCATCATCACCAAGCTCTTATTCTATGAAATGTTAAAGGGATTTATCTAAGAAAAAGAAGATAAAAAATAGGACAGTAAAAGGACAGCAAACTCACAGTTATTAACAACCACACCTAAAACAAAAGCAAACAACTAGAACAGGAACAGAACCACAGAAATGGAGATCACATGGAGGGTTAGCAACAGGGGAGTGGGAGGAGGAGAGAGGAGGAAAAGATACAGAGAATAAGTAGTATAGACGGTAGGTAGAAAATAGGGGGAGGGCAAGAATAGCATGGGAACTGTAGAAGTTAAAGAAGTTATAACACATGGACATGAACTAAAGGGGGGTAATGTGAGTGGGAGGGGGCTGGAGGGGAGTGATGGGGGGAATAGGGCAACTGTGATAGCATAATCAATAAAATAAAGCTATATATATGAAGAAGTGCAAAACTGCCCTGCCTAGTGTGGCTCAGTTAAAAAACAAAAACAAAAACAAACAAAAAGCAGGATATGGAGACTATGGTTCCTGGCTGGTTTCCTGTTTATATAAATAAAGTTTTAATAAAACATAGCCTTGCTCAGTCAGGATAGATGCCTGCCAGAGGAGATACCCCAAGGAGTGGATTATGGAGATTTAAATCTGCTAACTTAGGTAAGCTAAAAGTTTCCCAGAGAAAGGTGCACAGGATTTGAAAGACTGTTTAGTTATAGCCACTATGCTTGAAAAGTCCGTGTGGGCGCAGGCACTACCCAGCTTTCACAGGCTTCCATTCTTCCAACTTCTGGGCCATGCACATGAGCAAGTCCCTTGCAAAGCTTCTTCTGCAGGTCCGAACTGTCACTGTTAGAAGTGGCTAGACAGATGAATTCCAGTCTGTCCCTGACTACACCTACTTCTCATCCTACAGTGACTTCAGGTAGAAACCCAATCCTTCCACTGACTTACTTAGCAGTACCCGCTGGTGGATCCTGGTCAGAGATTTTTCTCAGATGCTCTAACTAACCACTCTCATCCACACCTTTAACATACCAGGTTTTCTCATATTACTTTTGCTTCCCTTCTTCAGCCCTTAACACAGAGGATGGCATGATTTTTCATGGTGGCTCTATCCATTTACAGTCCAGCAGTGAATGTGAGTTCCTACTACACAGAACCCTTGACAACATTTAATGCTGTGAAATTTTTCTAGCTTTTGCTAATGTGGTGGCAAGTAATAGTACCTCACTGTGGTGTTTACTGTCGAGGTTCAGCAGGCATTCCTTTAGTTACTGACCATTTAAATGTTCTCTTTTAGGCTATTTAAAAGTTTCTGAAAATAAGCATTCAGAGTGTATTAGCTTCCTTACAGCTGCTACAAGAACCATAAACTAAAAGGGCTTAAAAAACCAAATAGTTCTGGAGATGTCTCTAACCAAGATGTCTCTAATCCAGCCATCAGTAGGACCTTGCTTTTTCTGACACCTGTGGGGGAATCCTTCCCTTTCTCTTCCTAGCTTGGGGAGGCCCCTACCAATCTTTTGTGTTTCTTGGCTTGCAGCTGCATAATTCCAATCTATGCCTGTCATCACTTGGTGCCTCTGTGTCCTCACCAACTTCTTATAAAGACATCAGTCATATTGTAGTAGGACCTACCTTACTTTACCTTAATTACCTCCAACGACCTTATTTACAAAGAATGTCAGTGGTACTAGGGGTAAAGACTTTGAAATATATTTTGGGGAGAGGGGGTGGACAGGTTGTGTCTCACATTTTAATCCGTGACAGTGGGAGAAAATGTACTTACAATTTAAAAAAATGTATTTAGGCTTATCTTATTGAGAATACGGGTTTAGCAAGACACAGGGTACTATGTTTAAGAAAGTTAAAACTCTCCAGGGAAGTCCCTGAAGCCCAGGACCTACCACATGGATAACAGGTGAGAGGGTGGGATGGAAGATTTCATCTCCTAGTAAGTATGGTGTTTGTTCCGCCATATTGCACAGAACGGAGACACAGGCACCCTTCAGGCAGGCACTGCTGAACAGTCCAGCCTGACTTGTATTTTTAACAATCCACCTCATGTGAAAGGTTAAGGATAACTCAAATTTCCACATACCTGTTTCACCATGGAAGACAGCCAGCTCTGTATTTTTCACACCAAAAATGCTATTAACAACACTCTTCAGCTTTAAAAGGTCTAACCTATTGTCGCCTTTTGGATTTTCCAGAAGCAATACTCCACCTAAAAAAACACAAATATAAGTAAAACTGAAGAAAAAGGTAAATTTGAATGAAAGGTAAAGGAAAACAGAGTGTGCAAGCTTGACTTTCTTTCCTTTTAAGCACATACTATATGCAGTCTTAGTATGTGCTTTGGCAATCACAGGTAGATTTGTTCCAAAAATGGAACTCCATCAGGCAACGTTTTTCTAGATTCAAACTTTTGTCTTTATGACCTTCATTTTTTATTCTACACTATTTATAAATCCCTAGGGCACAGAATGGTCAAATATACCATCTAACTTAAAAATAATATCCTCAAGTGGTCCTTGATATTGATTATTCCTATACCTTAGATTTAACTACACATTTTATTGATTTATTTAAATATTTTGAGATAATTTATAAGTCACATGCGGTTATAATAATACAGATACTCTAAACTCTTTACCCAGTTTACCACAATTAACATAAAACTATATAGTATAGTATCTCAACCAGGGTACTGACACTGACAATCAAGACACAGAACAATTTGATCACCAGAATTCCTTGTGTTGCCCTTTAAAATCTATCCTTAACTCCCTGCTCCATTCTTCACCTCTAATGAATAATCTATTATCCATTTCTATAATTTATCATTTCAAGAATTATAAAAATGAAATTGTATGTTATGTGTACCCTTTTGTGACTCTTCACTCAGTATAAATCTAATGTTTACCCAGGTTCTTATGTTAACCAATGGTTCATTGCTCTTTATTGCTGAGTCAAGTTCCGTGGTGTGATAGCACAATAGTTTGTGCACCATCACCTGTGAAGAACATCTAGGTTGTTTCCAGTTTGGGACTATTATGAATGTGGCTACTATAAAAACATTTGGGTGGAAGTGTTCTGGGGAACAACTTAACCTTCATTACTCTAGACTAAATACTCTGGAGTGCAACTGCTGCATCACTATGGAAAGCACGTTTAGTTTTTAAAGAAACTGCTAAATGTTTTCCAGAATGGTTGTCCATTTTATATTTCTAACAGCAATACATGAAGAGATCCAGTTTCTCTACATCTTCATCAGCATTTGGAATTGTTACTTTTCTATTTTACCTATTTTAATAGGTGTGTAGTAATATCTCATTGTAATTTTAATTTGTACTTCCCTAATGATGTTGCACATTTCCACATGCTTTTCTGTTATCTGTATAGTCTCCTTGGTAAATATTTATTTAGGTCTTTCCCATTTTCTTCTGGATTTTTTTAAACTGTTGAGTTTTAAAAGTTCTTTATATGTGCTAGATGCTTCTTTTGTTAATTAAGTGGTTTGCAAAATCTCTCTGTAACTTTTTTCATCCTTTACATAAAATCACTTGCAAAGCAATATTTTAAATTTTGGTTAAGTTCAATTTATCAATTTTTCCTTTTATGAAAAATTTTTTTCAGTTAAAGATCTTTTGTCTAGTCCTTATACCTAAAAATAGTTGAGTATTTTGAATCTAAGGCTGTGATTCATTTTGAGATTTTTTTTTGTGTGTGTGTGTAAGATATGTAGATTTAGGTCAAGGATATTTTTTGGTACTTGGATATCTAATTGCTCCAGCATCATATAATGACAGGACTCAATTGAATTCCTTTCGATTCTCAAAAAGCATTTAGCCAATTCTGTTGGTCTATTTCTCTCTCTCCTTTAAAGAAATTCTCACCCCAGGACATACTTATTGGTTTTAGAAAGAGGAGAAAGAAGAAAGAGAGGGAGAGAAGCATCAAAGTGAAAGAAACTTCGATTGCTTCCATCTTGTGCATGCCCCTATAAGAGAACCAAACCTACAACTTAGGTATATGCCCTAATGAGGAAATTAACCCGTGACCTTTAGGTTTACAGAACAATGCTCTAATCAACTGAGCAGCAACAACCAGGGCTGTCAGTCTTTTTGTATTCTTTATCTGTTAACACTGATCTATATATTTTTTCTATGCTTATCATGCCAGTCTTCAGAGGTCTTGATAATGGGTTAGAGTGATTCTTCCCATTATATTACTTTTCAAAATCCTTTTAGCCATTTTATTTATTTTTTTCAGATAAATTTTAGGATAATCCTGCCTATATCTAAAAAAGTTGATGCTGAGATTTCATAGGAGTTTGGGAGAAACTTATGTTTACTCCAATGAATTCTCCAGTCTGTGAACATGGAATGTTTCTCCATTTGCTTAGATTTTTTAAAAATATATTTTATTGATTATGCTATTACCGTTGTCCCATTTCTCCCCCATCATTCCCCTCCACCCTGCACACCCTCTCCCACCCACATTCCCCCCTTTAGTTCATGTCCATGTGTCATAAGTTCTTTAGCTTCTACATTTCCCACACTATTCTTGCCCTCCCCCTGTCTATTTTCTACCCACTATCTATGCTACTCATTCTCTGTACTTTCCCCCCCCCTCCTCCTCCCACGCCCCTGTTGCTAACCCTCCATATGATCTCCATTTCTGTGGTTCTGTTCCTGTTCTAGCTGTTGGCTTAGTTTGCTTTTGTTTTAGGTGTGGTTCTCAATAGCTGTGAGTTTGCTGTCTTTTCACTGTCATATTTTTTATCTTCTTTTTCTTCGATAAGTCCCTTTAACATTTCCTATAATAAGGGCTTGGTGATGATGAACTCCTTGAACTTGACCTTGTCTGAGAAGTGCTTTATCTTCCCTTCCATTCTAAATGACAGCTTTGCTGGATAGAGCAATCTTGGATGTAGGTCCATGCCTTCCATGAGCTGGAATACTTCTTTCCAGCCCCTTCTTGCCTGGAAGGTCTCTTTTGAGAAATCAGCTGACAGTCTGATGGGAACTCCTTTGTAGGTGACTGTCCCCTTATTCCTTGCTGCTTCTAGAATTCTCTCCTTCATTTTAATCTTAGCTAATGTAATTACAATGTGCCTTGGCGTGTTCCTCCTTGGGTCCAACTTCTTTGGGACTCTCGGAGCTTCCTGGACGTCCTGGAAGTCTATTTTCTTTGCCAGATTGGGGAAGTTCTCCTTTATTATTTGTTCAAATAAGTTTTCTACTTGTTGCTCTTCTTCTTCCCCTTCTGGGACCCCTATAATTCGGATGTTGGGACATTTAACGATGTCCCGGAGGTTCCTAAGGCTCTCTTCCTTTTTTTGAATTCTTGTTTCTTCCTTGTTTTCTGTTTGGTTGTTTGTTTCTTCCCTCTGGTCCACTCTACTGATTTGAGTCCCAGTTTTCCTTCCACCTCTATTGGTTCCCCATGCATCTTCCTTCATTTCACGTATTGTCGCCTGCATTTTTTCATCTAGTTTGTGAGCAAAATCAACCAATTCTGTGAGCATTTTGATGACCAGGGCTTTGAACTATGCATCTGATAGTTTGGCTATCTCTTCACGGCTTAGAGGAATTGGCTCTGGGGCTTTCATTTGTTCTCCGGTTTGAGCCATTTTTGGTGTTTTTTTTTTTTGTTTTGTTTTGTTTTTAGTCTGGTTGCGGCTATTATGTAGTAAGGAGTGGAGCCTCAGGCGCTCCCCAGTGTGGGGCATCCCAGTCGCTGGGTTGTCACGCTGTTTGTGGGGGCGGGGTCCGAAAGGGAACAATGGCGCCTGCTCCGCTCTCTCCTGGATTCAGTTTCTTCCACCACTTCCCCTCTGCCTGGACCGTCTGCGCGTGCGAATGTGGGACCACCTGGTCAGCCAGCCACCTTGTGCAGCCTCACTGGGTCTGCACAGTTGCCCCCCTGTGCCCGGGGTCCGCCAGCTGCTGCCCGTGCACTTGGGAACTGCCAGCTGCTGCTCCTTGCGTTCCCGGGTCCGCACCTCCACTTTTTCCTGCTGCGACTCCGCCCCTCTTACCGGTCTGAATGAATGGTTGTTGGACTTCCGTACAGTTCAATTTTCTATCAGTTCTGGTTGTTTTCTTGTTTCTAAATATTTGTTGTCCTTAAGTTTGGTTGTGAGAGGAGGCACAGTAATTTACCTACGCCTCCATCTTGACCGAAGTTCCCATTTGCTTAGATTTTTTATATTTTTTATCAGTACTTTAAAATTTTTGGCATAAAAACCCTGTAATATGTTCTCTTAGGTTTATACCTATGAGTCTTTTATTTGGTCAACTGTAAGTGATATTATATTTTATATTTTATTTTCTAGGTGCTCATTCCTAGTACACATAAATTAAATTTATTTTATCTTCTATCAGTGAACCTCATTGAAGTTTTATTCATTTTCTTGGCAGTATGACTTCATGCAATTACTTTGTAAGCAAAATCCCAACTAATGCTTGAACCAAAAGAAATTCTCAAATAATTTGAAGATCATTTGTTGTGTTTTCCTCATGACTGCTTCCAGCCAGAAAGTCAGTTACAAACAATATAAAATCATGTTAATGCAGATAATTAATTTGTAAATGTAATTATTAATGGGAAACCAATGTCACTTGAAGTTGGGAACTGTTTTTCCAAGTTGTTTGATCAGTTGGCCCTAAAAAGAACAGCACTGGAGTCAGCAGATGGGGAATGTATGGCTAATCTATCACTGCTTATTCTGTTGAGTTTGTGACTGAAGCTGACCTAGAATCCTGGCCTTGCTGATATCACTGATCCACATTCTACAGGTTTACCTCACTGCCTCCATTTGAGATAGCCAGGATAGCTGTAATAAGGCAGCTCATACATCACTGAACTTGGACAGTAGTGTAGAAGACCATGTATTGCCCGAGGCATCATCTCATGTCCAAATGAACACATGATCATCCAGACAATAGTAGGTGCTGATGCTTGTGGGGAAATCACTGGAGGGGTCTTAGAACAGACACATCTCTATCTATAGATTCTGCAAAATTTTCTATGTAGACAATCATGTCACTTTCAAATAGGGACATTTTTATTTCTTCCTTTCTGATCTTACTACTTTTTTTCCCCACTGGCAAAAAGTTCTGGTACAATGTTGAACAAGAGAAGTGAGAATAAACCTCCTTTCCTTGGTTCCAATCTTAGGTATAAAACATTCAATCTCTTCTCATTGAGTTATGTTAGTTGTAGAGTTTTTATAGATTTTCATTATGAGGCTGACGTTCTGCTCTATATTTTTCTGGCATACTTTTAAGATTGTGAATGGGGTTAAATTTTGTAAGTTGATTTTCTGTAACAATTGGTAAAATAATGTTTTAGCCTATCAATATGCTAGATTACACTGACTAGTCTTTGAATACTGCCTTGCAGTTAATTGTTTGCATATACAGTTTTTATCACTCTGCCTAGGTAAATTACAATTATATTCATGAGGGAGATTGGTCTATAGTTTTTCTTTGGTATGGTCTGTTTCTGTTAACAGTATAAAACTACCCCTAATAAACTGAGCTGGGAAGCTTCTGTTCCTCTTATTTTCTGGACGAATCTGTGTAGAATTGGGGTTAATTTTTTTAAAAGTCTGGTTGAATTCTCTAGCTAAACCCTTTGGGACTGACGATTTCTTCAGAGCTTTTTAATTAATTAATTAATTAATATTTTATTAAATTTATTGAGGTGACACTGGGTAATAAATTTATACAGAGATCACTTTGCTGTACATCTAAAACTAATGAAGAATAATGCTGACTCTTAACTGTAATTTAAAAATAATTGTACAGGTTTCAAGTGGAGAATTCTATGATACATCATTTCTATATTCCATTGTGCTTACCACCCAGTCATCTTCCATCACCATATATTTGACACTATTTCAACTTTACTACCTTCACCACCCCTTCACTGTATTAACAACTATACTGTCCTTTGTGTCTATTTCTTTTTCTTGTTTGTTCACTTGTTGCTTTCAGTTTTATATCCCAAATAAGAGTGAAATCATATGGTTCTTGCTTTTTATGACTTATCTCGCTTAGTGTGACACTCTCAAGATCCATACCCAACATCTCCAACACTTATTATCTGTCCTGTTATTAACAGCCATTCTAACAGGTGTGAGGTGGTATATCATTGTAGTTTTGATTTGCATCTCCCTCATAGTTAATAAAGCTGAACACCTTTTCATGTCTACTGTCCATTTGTACGTCTTCTTGGAAGAAGCGTCTGTTCAAGTTTTCTGTCCATTTCAAAAACTGAATTCCTTGTTTTGTTTTTGTTGTTGTTGAGTTGTACAAGTTCTTTACATATTTTGAACATAAACCCCTTGAGAGAACTGTTGTTTGCAAATATCTTCTCCCATCTGACTGGTTGCCTTTTGGTTTTGCTGGTGGTTTATTTTACTGTGCAGAAGCTTTTCAGTTTGATATAGTCCATTCATTTATTTTTGCCTTTACTCCCCCCTGCCTTTGATGCCAAATTCCTAAAATCCTAAGAACAAGATCTGTAATTTTTGGATCTGTTTTCTTCTCTGTAATTTACTGTTTTAGGCCTTGTACTTAGGTCTTTCAATCATTTTGATTTAATTTTTATATATGGGTACAAACAGAAGTTTAGTTTCACTCTTTTGCAGGTGGTTTTCCAACTTTCCAAATCAAAGTGGACTTCTTTTCTCCATTGTATGTTTTTGGTTCCTTTGTCAAAAATTACTTGACCATAGACACATGGGTTTATTTCTGTGCTCTCAATTCTGTTCCACTGATCTGTTTTCTTCTGCCAAGACCATGCTTTGGCTATTTGGGGATTTTTGCAGTTTCATACAAATCTGAAGATCTTTTGTTGTATTTCTTTATTCCAAAGTATTTTATTCTTTTTGTTGCAACTGCAAAAGGAATTGTTTTTATTTTTCCAATTCTTTTTCAGGAATTTGATTGTTAGCATGTAGGAACACAATAAGTTTTTGCATATTGATTATGTATCCTGCAACTTTATTGTACTTGTTTGTTCATAGTAGATTTTTTGTAAAGACTTTAAGGTGTTTTCCTATATAAAGAATCATGTCATGTGCAGAAAGTGACAATTTACCTCTTCATTACCAATTTGGATGCCTTTTCTTTCTCCTGTCTGATACCTCTGTCTATGACTTCTAGTACTATGTTGAATGAAGAGTGATAAGAGTGGGTATCCTTGTCTTGTTCCACTAATCTTAGAGAAAAAGCTTTCAGTATTTCACCATTAAGTATGACATTATCTGAGGGTTTCTCATATATGGCCTTTATCATGCTGAGGTACTCCCTCTATACATGTCTTCCCCTGGAAAGAACCCCACTTGATGAGATGCATCATTTTATTTTATTTTTTTAAAGACTTTTATTTATTTATCTTTAGAAGGGAAGGGTAGGAGAGCGGGAGAGAAATATCACTGTATGGTTGCCTCTTGTGTGTCCCATGCTGGGAACTGGCCTGCAACCCAGGCATGTGCCCTGACTGGGAATCGAACCTCGATCCTTTGTGATGCATCATTTTAAAACTGTACTGTTGTATTCAGTTTACCAGTATTTTTAGAACTTTTCCATCTGTATTCATCAAAGATATTTGTCTGTAGTATTCTTTTTCTGTTATACTTGCCAGATTTTGACACCATGTTCATGTTGGCAACATAAAATGTGTTAGCAATTATTGTCTCTTCAAATTTTGGGAGAAATTTGAGAAAGGTATTACATTTTTTTTTAATGTTTAGCAGAATTCACTAGTGAAGCCATCAGGTCCTGGACTTTACTTTTTTAAATGCTTTTGTTAAGTGTTTCAATTTCCTCACTGATTCAGTCTACAAAGTTTAAGCATTTCTAGGAACTTACTGATTTCTTCTCAGTTATTAAAATTTGGTGGTATATACTCTCAGAGTATTCTTGCTAGAGGTAATTTTTACTTCTGTAGTGTCTGGTAAATTTTCTTCATTTCTGATTTTGTTTGAACTTTTTCTCTTTTTGTCCTTAGTAAGTGAAGCCAGAGGTCTGTCAATTAATTTTTTCAAAGAACCAGCTCTTTGTTGTATACTATATTTTTCGGACTACAAGACATGCCCCTAAATTTGGGAGGAGAAGGGGTGTGTCTTATAGTCCGAATGCAGCTTTACATTTACATTGGTGAAATATTATGTCATTAAATATTTTACCACATTTTTGCTTCAAAATTTTTTTTCCTATTTCCCTCCTCTAATACCTGGGTGCATCTTATAGTCTGAAAAATATGGTAGTCTTTTCATTATTTCAGCGATTTTCAACCAGTGTACAGGAATAATTTTTAAAACATGCAATATCTGACTGTTTACTCAGGAGTAGTGATCTTTTTCCCTTAGATCATCAAATAAAAAATGACCATAACCAACACAACATAGATGTCTGATGAGAATGAATCAAAAAATTATACCTATTTTGTCAGATTGCCAAAAAAATAATTTTTGGTGTGCTACAGAAATTTAGTAGTTTATGTGTGCACTGAGATAAAAAAAGGTTGAAAATCATTGCTATTTCGTTTAAGTTTGCTCTTATTTTCAATATTTCCTTATTTTCGCTGGCTTGGCTCTGGGCTGCTTTCATTTTCTTTTTCTACTGCTTTACAATGTAATGTTAGGTTGTTTACTTCAGATTTTCCTTGTTTCTGGAGATAGGCTTATAATGATATAAAATTCCTCATTATCGCCTTTCCTGCATCCCAAAAGTTTTATGTTATATTATCATTCTCATTTGTCTATGAATATCTTTTGATCTTACCTTTTATTTCTTTGACAGTCTGTTGATTCAGTAGCATATTGTTTAATCTCCACATATTTGTGGAACTTGCTTTCTTTTTGCAACTAATTTCTAATTTCAAATCATTATACTTTGAGATTATGCTTGTAATAATTTCAATCTTAAATTTGTTGAGACTTCTCTTGAGTCCCAACATATGGTCTATCAGAGAATATTCCATGTACAATGGAGAAAAATATAATCTGGTGTTCTGGGATGAAAGGCTTTGTAAATGTTATGTCCCTTTGATATAATGTCTCACTTAAAGCCTGTATTTCTTTACTGATTTTATGTTCATGTGATCTACCTCTAGGTGTCAATAAGGTATTTAGGTCCCTTTTCATAGTTGTATTTTAGTCATTTCTGTTAGTTTATGTTTTAGTGCTGACTGATTGGGTATGAATATAATGAGATGTGTATATCTCCCTGATATAACGTATCCTTTATCATTATACAATGTCCACCTTTGCCTCCTTACCTTTGTTACTTTGAAATATATTTGGTCAGATATAAGTATGGCTACACCCACTTTTCTTTGAATGCCATCTGCTTGAAGAATCCTTTTACATTCTTTCCTTTGGGTCTATATTTGACCTCACAGCTCAGATGTGTTTCTTGATGGAGGCATATAGCTGGGTTTTGTTTTTGGATCCAATTTGCTTCTCTGTATGTTTTTATTGTTGATTTCTATCCTTTTGCATATAGGATCATTATTTTAGTATCAGGGTTTTCAGTAAACATTTTATCTTTGGTTTTCTGGTACCTCCATGCTGTCACTATTTCTTTTTCTTTCTTTCTTTTTTTTTTTTTTATAGATTTTATTTATTTATCTTTAGAGGGGAAGGGAAGGAGAGAGGGAGAGAAACATCAATGTGCGGTTGCCTCTTGTATGTCCCCTGACGGGAACTGGCCTGGCAACCCAGGCATGTGCCCTGACTGGGAATCGAACCGCGATCTTTCGGTTCGCAGGCCCGCGCTCAATCCACTGAGCCACACCAGCCAGGACACTATTTCTTATCCCTTACGTTTGCATTTGATATTTTTAGTTTGATGGTATTCTATAACTTTGTATTTTGTTTCCTTTTAAAGTTATGGGTCTCAGTTCTGGATGTCTGTGTGTGTGTGGTTACAAGGAGGTTTATGCAAAAGATTTATTTATACGGTAGTCCTTTTTGTTTTGGATAGATCCAATTTCCATCTCCTTTTGCAAATTCAGAACTTTACCATCTCTCTTTTCATGTTTTTCTTGTCACTAATTTACCCTACTTATGCTGTGAATTCAAGTAACTATTGCCTGCTTCCTCTATGTTAATGTTTCCTTCCTTTCCTTTCTTGTTTTTTTTTTTTAAACTCCTTTAACTGTTAAGTGATATTTAAGTGTATAGTATTCTATTCTGGAAAAGGGTTCTAATATTCTGTTTCTGCCTGACTATTGGTGATCTTACTCATAGTACTGTATCCTTTTATTCTTTGTAGCAGGTAGAATAATGCCCATAAATAAGGTCTTCCAGTGATAAATTCCTGAGCTCTGAAATAGTTTTTATCTTTTCTTCATATATAAGGAATACGTTGGCTGAATACATTTCTCTTGGCTAGTAATTTCTCTATTTTAGTAGTCTGAATATTTGATTCTACTGTCTCCTGGCCTGTAGGGTTTCTGCTGAGAAATATGAAAACTAAAGGGATTCCATTTATAAGTTACTGTTTTCTTTTCCCTGGCTGCCTTGCAAATTCTTTTTGCCATTAATTTCTCAGTTTTAATGTGCCTTGGATTGAGATATTTAGGTGTCCTGTTTGTCTTGGAGTCGAAGACCTAAGTCTTTCCATACATTCTGGAAGTTCTCATCAACATTTATCAGAATAAGCTGTTACCTTCTCCCTCTCTTCTTCTAGTATGCTTATTATTCTTATATTATACTTTCTGGCATAGTCAGAGAGTATTTATATAAGCCTTCATTAAAAAAACAACAACTCTCTTCAACCCCATGTCATAGTGATCAGTCCCACAGGAATGGAGGAATATTCACTGAATTTGTCTGCTGTTCCTGTCTGAAGGGAGTGCCAGTAGCAATCTGATTCCTCCCCTTTCTCAAAACCCTTAGTGAGCTGTAGGGTATGTCCATGGCACAGTCTTAGCTCTTCCCCCCACCCATCCATTTTGCTCCACTTGCATACCATGTTTCAGTGCACAGATCTCTTAGGCATGTTTGTACATTGAAGAGAAAATACTGTGCTGGATTATAGCTGCTCAAATTGCTGAAACTTAAAGAGGAGAGATCAAGGGGACCTCCTACCCTGCCAGTCTTCTGATACCAGCCCTGAAGAGTTTTTTTTTCCTTTTCCCTTAAGATTTTATTTATTTATTTTTAGAGAGAAGGAAAGGGAGGGGGAGAAACATTGATGTGCAAGAGATACATCAATCAGTTGCCTCTTGCACACACCCCACCAGAGATCCAGCCCTCAACCCAGGCATGTGCCCTGACTGGGAATCTAACTGACAACCCTTTGTTTCGCAGGCCAGCACTCAATCCACTGAGTCAAACCAGCCAGGGCCCTTTCTTGTATTTCAGTTGTGTTTTTACCTTCCTTGAAATAATAAAGCATAACACACTAAAAATGCTGTTTATTTTCTTCCATTTTCAATATTAAAATGGCTACATAAAACTTCAATGTTGGTAATATTTTTAAATGTATGATGATACAACAGATGTCACAATACAATCTAACAAAATTGATCTGAATGAATTTGAAGACTATTAAGAGCCTTACGTGAAGAAAACGAATGAACTTTCTGACCAACTCAATACAATACACAGATGGCTTACTGACATCTAGCAATATTTCTGAGGATTTTTTGCTCAACACCATCAGTGAATCATTTGGCAAAAGAGGATATAAAGTATCACCTCACAAGAACCAAATTTGCAATTAGAAGGCAGCACATTTGGGATTCCAAATGAAAACAGGGCACTAGGAACTTGATGGGCTGATCAAAAACAAGCCATTGTTATAAAAAGCCCAGAGAACTGGCAGCAGCTTTATGGTTTCTTAAGGCTTGCAGGGTTCTACCAAATTTGGATTCCAAACTTTGGACTTATAGCAAAACCACTGTGTAATTCTTTGATGAAAGAGACAATCCAAATGTTACCCAACAGACTACCACTACCTTAAACTCAGCCTCCCTACTCCCAGACTCACAGAGAGGCTCAAACCTCCAGCATGATTGCTTGGAAATCATAGATAAAGTTTACTGCAGCAGACTGTATCTATTGGACCAGCTGTTGACAGAACCTGACTGGCAATTATATACAGATAGGATCAACCTCATAGAGAATGGTCAACAAGCCAGGTTTAATAAGTAAAGTCACCATACATAAGGTAATGGAAGCACAAATCTTTGCTGTAGGAACCTCAGCATAAAATGCTGAACTAACAGTCCTTTTCAGAGTCTTAGAATTGTCCCAGAGAAAGAATGTTAACATCTGTACTAACTCTAAATATGCCTTCATGGCAGTCCCTGCCCATGAGGCAAGATGGAAAGAAATACAACTCTTAACCTTAGGGAATAAGGACATCAAACATACAAAAGAAATTTTACAATTGCTAGAGGCAGTGAATCTACTAAACCAGATAGCCTTAATGCACAGCCCAGGACACCAGAAGAATGGTTCCCAAACAAGTCAAAGAAACGAAACTGCAGATAAAGCAGCAAGACAAGGCACACGAGGGATGCCACTTCAGGGGGCTGTGATTCCCCACCTGGACTTGTCAGAATTTAAACCCCATTATACAGAACAAGATGATGAATGGGCCTGAGAATGGAGATTTTCTAATACTGAACCTAATTCAATATGGAAGATCAACACTCATGGTATGATCTTATTCCCTGAAGCTCTAGTGTATCCCATCCTCAAACACTTACATGAAGGGTCCCATTATGCAAGAGATGCTTTAATGGACCTCAACAGACTATGCTTGAAGGGCCCTCATTTGTGAAGGATCATCCAGAGAATTATCCAAGCCTGCCAGATATATGCCAAAAACAGCCCTAAGACAGAACTTACCCCAATGAAAAAGGAAGTACAATACAGAGGGATTTGCCCATTTAAAGACTCGCAAGTTGACTTTACACAGATGCCAAAAAACAGAGGCAACTTTAAATTTTTATTAGTTTTTGTGGACACTTTTTTTGGATGGGTGGAGACATACCCAAATAGAACCAAAAAGGGAACTGAGGTAGCAAAGCTTCTACATAAAGAAATAATTTCAGTTTGGACTTCCTCACAGCATTAATAGTGACAATAGACTATTGTTCACTTCAGAAATCTCCTAGAAGACAGGATAGGCCCTACAGATGCAATGGAGGCTACATGCATCTGGGAGACCTCAATCTATGGAAAAGACTAAGAAAATAAAACACAATAAAGAAGACCCAGACAAATACATGCCAGGCAACACATTTTTTGAAATGAAACCTGGCATTCCTTACTGCCTTGCTCTGAATTAGGGTTGCACCCTTTAGTGGGCTTAAATTAAGCCTTTTTCAAATAGTTTATGGAAGACCCAAGTTTCTGTTTTAGGAACACCCCCTTCAGATCTAGAACGTGAATCAAAAATTAAACAATATGTACAACATGTAGAGCAAACACTAACAATTTTGCACAAGTTTGTTCATTCCAGGTCCATCTACCCATCTGACCATCCCTTACATCCATTACAGCTGGGAAACTGAGTCTACTAAAGACCAGTAAGTCAAGGCCCTGAAGAGCAATTACCTGAGCAATGGACTAGTCCCTATGATGTCCTGCTCATAACACTCTCTTCCTTAAACCTCAAGAGAATCAAGCCTGGGATCTACCATACGCAAATAAAGTGGGCACTGCCTGAGGAAAACAGCAGCTGCTGTTGATGTGCAGGGGAAAGATGGACCTACACTCATGAAGGAGATTCAAAATTCCTCTTTCAGAGGGACAGTGGCTCCCAATGTAAAGTGACAATGTTACTTTTTATTTCTTTTCCTTCTTATTTTTCTGCATTTCCCAGTAGTGGTTTCCTTAGCAAATTTATTCAGCTGTGGGAGATTTCCACCCAAAGCCCTATTCAAGTTTAGATCATGGGGATTCTTTAGTCTCTCTAGTTTCGGACCCTTCACTTGACTGTTTGTAGAACAGGTCTCTCTTTGGAAGCCCATTTGCAAAACTGTCTCTTGAAACATGAAATACCGCCATCTTCCAAGACACTGCATAGGCTGCCTTCCAAAAACAATAATTCTTCTCCCTCATGTAAAGGATTACTTCCATTCCTAACTCCCTTACTCCTTTGTTAGACAATAAGAATCTCTGGATTAGTAAGATTATGTCCTCTGCCAGGAAGGAGTAACCACAGAAGAGTAAGATCTTTGACAATTTAACCTTGTAAAGGGGGGAGGAGGGAGTTGAAGGGGGAAATAGTTATCATAAAATAGTCAGTGGGAGCACCAGGAGAGTCTCTGATCATTGGCCAAGATAGTGGCAAGGGGAGGTTTTTACACTAAGCATGTCAAACGCTACAGATATAAATGAGTAAGGCCTGGGCACACATGGAAAGCTAAAAAGATAGGTGCATAGGACCTGAGCATGCTGAAAGCTAGAAGATGAACATGGATAGTGCCCAAGGAAGTCAAAAGCTAGACAGATAATTGGATTAGGAACATAGCCCTCCTCTTTCTATCCCTATAAAAACTGTGGGCTAAGTGGAGGACTGACTTGGTCTTTGAGACAGGAGTCCACCATTATTTTAGGTTGTGTGGCACCTGCATAAACCTCTTTCCTTTTTGCACATCACCTGCCTCACAATTTGGCAAAAAATATATATATTTATACATTTTTATATATGCTTTTTATATAGCGTACAGCTGGTAATGCATATGCGTTACTCTGTCAATTTAAGCCATCCACATTTAGTGTAATTTTATTGATGTTAAGTTTAAGTCTTACAATTTATTTTCTGCTTTCTATTTGTTCTATTTTCTTTCCCTAAGCTTCCTGTGGTTTATCTGAACATATCATTACATTTTTGTATAGTGTTTCTGTATGTATTTTTTGGTACAGGATTTTTTTTCTTTTGGGATTGCAGTAGGTGGAACATTATATATATATAACCAGTAACAAATTCTTTTACTTTTCCTTTATTTGAGAATGTCTTGATTTTCTATTTATGCTGAAAGACAGTTTTGCTTGGAATCATTCTGGGTAGATACTACACATATTTTAGCATTTCAGAAATGTCCTTTTTACCTTCTGGCCTTCAGGGTTTCTGAGGAGAAATCCAATATTATTCAAATTTTCCCCCTTTAAGTTAGGTGTTGCACATCTCTGCTTTCAAGATGTTTTAAGTTCTAATAAGTTTGACTGTGTTGTCTTTATGTAGATTCTTTTGGGTTTTTACTGTATGTGGTTCCCTCAGCTTCTTGAATCTGTAGATTTATGTCTTTTGCCAAATACAAATTTTTGGCCATATCTCTCTGAATACTTTTTAAAGTCCTGTCCTGTCTTCTATTTCTCCCAGAATTAAGAGACAAGAATATACAACTTCTGTTACTACCCTACAGATTCTTGAGGCTCTGTTCCTTTTCCCCCAGTTATTTTCCCCACTTGGGAGCTTTAAATAATTAAACCACATTAAAAATACTTTCATTTTGGTGTTTATAATTTACTCCCCTACCAAAGTCCATGGGGTGATCTGGTGGGTTTACCGAAACTGGGATGAACTAGAGGAAATACAGTGGCATTTTCTTAGATGCCATATTGGGGAATTAGAGAACAAGAATGCACACACATCTGTAGACAATCTCTTTCAATGTCTTTTTTTGGAAAAAAATAATCAAGTATTTTTAACTCTCTGTCCTTCAGAATGGGTAATTTCTATTGTTGTATCATCTAGTCCACAGATTTTCTCATCTCTTTTATTCTGTTGTTGAGCCATCTACTGAGATTTTTGTATTTCAGTTATTATATTTTTCATTTCTAAAATTCTCCTATGATTCTTTATATCTTCCATTTCTTTGCTAAGACTTTCTACTTTTGTTTCTATTGTGTTTGTAATTATTCTCAGAACCATTTTTATTATGGCTACTTCATATTCTGTTGAGTAATTTGAAAATTTCTGTTATCTAGATGTTCATATGTATTGAATGCCCTATTTCATTTAGTTTAAGAACTTCCTGGTTCTTGGTAAGATGAATAATTTTCAGTTAGGTTTTCTGAGACTCTGGTTCTCAATTTAACCCTCCATTGTAGCTGACTTTGACATCACACTGGTGGGGAAAGGTGGTATTGCGTCATTATTGCTTGGTGACGGTATGTCCAGGTTCCCTGTCATTGACATTCCTTGTCATTGTTGGAGAATGGAAGGTGGTGATGGACTGAGGGAGTTCCCACTTTTCTTTAGGCCTCAAAGAGTTGAATTGCCTGCCTACTGCTGCCCACATGGCCCTTAATGATACTTCTCCAGGGTGATGGGTATTATGTGACCTCATTACCACAAGGAATGGTGAGGGGAAGAGATGCCTTATTAATGGCTGGTGGGGAAGAAGGGCAGGTCCTCCAAGTGATCTACACTGCCACTACTGGGAAGAGGGTCCAGCTACCAACTAGGTAAAATAAAAGTCCCAGCTTACTACTTGGTCTTCTTTGACAACCACCATGGCGGTGGGAGTTTTAAGTTCCTTACCCTGGGAAAGGCAGAAGTCTAGGCTCCCCACTTGGTCTTTGTGTCAGTGGTAGTGAGGTAATAATATTTTTTCTGTTGTGGTTGGCTGGAAGAGAACATTTATTATCTAAAAGTTTTCTGACTTGGTCAAGGTTGCACTCTACTGATCCTTCATCTAGAGAGAGCAGGATTTTGTTGGGATATTTTTGTCCATGCCCACTGGTATTTCCAGACTGCCAGCTTCTTTAACTCCAAGTCTGGGATACATGAAGCAAAAAAAAAAAAAAAAAATCCAGGGAACACAGTTCAGTTTTGCAGCTTGGACCCAAGGTCCCTAGCTAGCCTGCCTTCTTCCTTCCACCTTGAAGAGTATTGGAAATATAAGCCCTGATTTTTTGGATTTCCCTCTGCTATTTTGTAATACAAGTGATTGATTTAAGCTTTGTTTGCCTGAGCATGCACTTCAAACACAGATACCTCCAATAAACACGTTGCCAGCCACTTGACTAGACAATGAGCCAGGAATAGCTCTTCACACTGAGGCTCTTTTGTTGTAGAGTTCTTGGTTGACTTCAATATCTAAAACTTGGCTACTTCTTGTTTTCTCTTTGCATGCTTTGAAATCCTGCTCTTATGTTTTAAGTTCACCAATAATCCAGGTCTGTGCATGTGCATGCCTGCAACCAACCCCAACCTGGCTGGGTAGCCCCACGTGTGTTGTGTAATTTCCAGGTTTTGTAAGTAAGAAATCTGTACCCTTTCAGTTTCCTGATGGTAATTGTTGAAGGGTATGTTAATCGTAAGAACCAAAAGGGCTGGTGTAACAACACCATTGATTATTGATAGACTAAAAACAGTACAAATAGTCTTCTCATGTTGGTTTTTACATATAATATACAAGGCATTTGGCTGTACTTTGTGGGAGAAATAGGGAAAAGTATGTCTACTCTATCTTCCTAGTAGAGCAAATCTAATAATTTACTTTTGTGGGTTCATTTTGATAACAATTAAAAAGAAAAAGTTATCCGATTTTACCAATTCTGTTAAAATAGCTTCAAAAATAGTCATAGGTTTAAGTAAAAAAAAAAAAAAAAAAACCAAACCAAACCAAAACAAAAAAGAACCAAAAAAACAAACCATGGAATTCAGTTACTCATACCTTGCTCACTGCCATTTCCACAAATGTAAAGAGTGACATACGCACAAGCAGGGCTAGGCTTGGATGATCCTCTGGTGAGTGTAATTTCCAGGTCAGACCCCTTTAACTGAGCACAGAAGAATATGTGATTAAGTAACTGCAGCAACTGACCACAGTGTTACAAACAACACGGCAACTATTTCTTCTAAGATAAAGAACTTTGTACAATTCTGAGATCATATTCAATCCCATCAGCAAAATAGTAAAGGGCTTCAATTTTCCCCCCTAACTGTTTGAATCTTTTTTTTTTTGTTTTAATTTATTGTTGTTCAGTTATACTAGTCTTGCCTTTTCCCCATTGCTCACCCCTACCGTCTCCCCTGACTCCCACAGTCAATCTCCGCCATTGTCCTCTATTTGTGTTCCTCTGCTTGCCCCTTCTTCTTTCCCGTTATTCCCCTCCCCCTTCACCTCTGGGCATTTTCAGTTTGTTCTTTATTTCCAAATCTCTGATTCAATTTTGCTCATTTGTTTTGTTAATTAGATTCCACCTATAGGTAAAAAAATATACAAACGAGAAAATGAAACTATCTTGTAAATTGTCCTCACTAAGAAGAGAGTCACTTCCAGCCCTTGTTTGTCGGCCTTATTTGTCCCATACAAAATGAAAACAGATAAGGAGTAAATGATTGAATAAATGAGTGGCTGACATAGATTTTCTTCCCCTATTATATATGTTGAACTTCTGGCCATGTCTTAGTATCAGATTTCCAAAGTTACATGTAAAATATACAAATAGGAAATAAAACCTTAGGTAGATATATATCTCGATATATAGTATCTCCCTCTATATATACATATAACCTACCACTTTGAAAGTTAACTGTTTTCAAGTCAATTGTAGTTAACTTCAACAATAATTCCTAGAATCCACATTATGGACTTTCCTAGTTTTGGATATAACTGGCCCATACAGCCATGTGATACTAGCAATTTTCACATGATTCCTGGCTACCTTCCCCAAAAGAACCGCTAGGAGAACAGATCTCCCTTCCCTCTCTCCTATCCTGAACATCATCTCTCTGACCCTACAGACCATTGTCCAAAGTAAGTCAGAACTAAATATTAAACCAATTGCTACTGAGGGAACAGAATATCAAGAGGTTAGTACATAGCCCTGACTAGTATGGCTCAGTTGGTTGGGCATAGTCCCACAAAACAAAAGGTAGCTCTGGTTTGATTCCTGGTCAAGGCACATGAGGGGGTTACAGGTTCAGTCTCTGGTCAGGATATGCATGAGAGGTAACTAATTGATGTTTCTCATTCACATCCATGTTTCTCTCCCTCTTTTTTCTCCCTCCCTTTCCCTCTCTCTAAAAAATAAATAAAATCTTAAAAAAAAAGAGAGAGAATTCCTTAGATTTAAAAAAGAGAGGTTAGTACATAAACCTAACATGAAATCTAATACTAAATCTCTTAATAATTCAACAGAACGCAGAACTCACCTGAATTTTTTCTTGAATAAGAATTTGATCTGATGTAGGCACTGGATATGGTTTCAAGGGAGCCTTTACGGTGGCAAATATGAACTCCATGTGGCTTTCAATAATGGTACTCAGATACTTTCCTTCAGACTGTGCTGTGTAATAGACTGTTATTTCATCAGTTGTAACCAGATTGCACTAAAAGGACATATAGAAAATTTAAAAGGGAAGGACTTCATTAGTTAAAATGTAAGGTGCTGTTGAACAAGGGCTGACAATCCCATGCTGAATCATTATGGGAGGGCACAGTCTCCTGCCCAATCCTCCACTGAAAAAAAGGAGTGAAAACAGTGAGAACCCCCTCGCAAAGCTCAGTGTGAGACAAGAGCGCACAAGCAGTCTGTTTATATGCAGGAACTGGCCTCCTGAGATCGTGAACTACAAATTTCAAACACATGGCCTAAGGATGAGGGCTGGCAGGAGCCCTCCTAAGGGTAGGAGCTCCATAGCTCTTACCTGGTGGGAGCAGGCAATGGTTTCTGTCCACCTACCCTGGCTCCCAGCTCCCAAATAAGAAACATCCCTTCTGTCCAGATCAAAACAATCTCTCCCCTGAGCTAGAAGCTTTTCCATGCTTACTGAACTGAACCTCTGTTCTTCTTCAGAGACACCCACTGTCATCTCTGATGACCTTCTGCACCAGTCATAAGATGATTTTGTCAAAGTCCCAGGAAAGTGGAAAAAGGAGGACAAGGGGCACAGACTGGCTGAAAGCTCCTAGTCAGAGAAACAAAATATCCACACCCAGCCTGGGAGTGAACAAGTAGAGAGGGAATGTTGCCTAACCTTCTTGCAGAGTACAATCTGAATGAATTATACATTAGCAACCAATTTTCATTAACTGATTACTATGGTTTATATTGCCTACCTCTCCCATCCTCCCCAACAACCAAAACTTAAGCAAAATTCCCAAACAGCAGCTTGTTCTTAATATGACAAACCTTTTTGCGAAGTTTCTGAATGCGATTGATGACTTCCCGAGCCACTCCTTCATCCACCAGTGACTGGTCAAGGGTGACGTCTAAGAGAACCAAAGCCTGTAGGAATAAACAGACCACATTATGATGATCATTTAAGGAAAAATGTTCTTTCGAACCCAGCAAAATGTTTTCTAAAACTAAATTCTGAGAAGTATAATATGCAGCAGTATATATTCACAAAACTGAGCCAAGAACATAAGTAATCTAGTTTAATAGTTTGGGTTCTTGTTTGTAATCAGTGATTGCTTCATCCTTTGAGGTGCGGCTTTCCATTTTTCTTCTGTAGGGTGCTGCTCACAGAGGATCCTCAGACCAGCTTTTGTTAGTCTCTCAACTCTTTTTGCCAATGGGCATGAAGTCCTTAGAGCAGCTTTTCACAATGGATCCATAACCACCAAGTAGATTAAAGGCAGCCATCTGTTATTTTCTTAAAACTAGACCCCTTTTTATTGTTTGGTTTACTAGTATGATTAAAAAAAATAATTTCTAAAATGGACCACAGTATTGTTTTGAGTTACTGTATTTTTCAGACTATAAGATGCACTCCCCTGCCCCCCCCAACCCCCGCCAAATTTGGGAGGAATAATGGTTGTAAATGCTGCTGTTGAGTTCTCTTTACATTTACATTGGTGAAATACTATGTTATTTATGTTATTAAATATTTTACCACATTTTTTGCTTCAATTTTTTTTTCCTATTTTCCTCTAAAACCTAGGTGCTTCTTATGGTCCAAAAAATACAGTAGTTTAAATTACCATCTTCTTGTCAACTCTGTCTACTTTTCTATCTCATATGTTCTGAAGATTGTGATGATGTACTAATACTATGTTTCACTTCTATTAGAGGGGAATAAACAAGTAAATTAGGTAACATCACCATTTCCCTCAGAGGGAACTCAATCAGAGGAGTTAAGTTTCACGAAAGCACAGAAAGCAGAACGGAAAATGGAGGATGAGTCAGGGCAGCACCACCACAGCCCATAATGACATTTCCTTAAGTCAAGCAGAACACTTCTTCAGGCTCTCCCTTACATTGGCTAGAGCTGGGAAGAACTGCACCATCTCAGTGTTTACCATCCTCTCTGTACTCCCTCCCTTCCTTTGTAGCTTCCTCACCTTTGGCTCCTTACACCAGTCTGCCCACACCATATAGAGACTACATGTAATGTAAACCCCGAGGAGGTTGAAGTTCAGATAAGGTATTCCCCACCTCCCACTGAATCTGATATGTTAAGCACAGAGGGACTCCAGCAAGCCCACTACTCCCACAGTGGAGATCTTAGAACCTATCTGCCCAGAAAAGTATGATCAGGAGTCAAAGAGATGCTATGCTCCATCACAATAAAAAATGTTGGCCCCAGAATACAAAACTGCTTATACACCCTCTTCAAAGAGCACTCCCTAACATCCCCACCTCTACCCCACACTTTGATTTTACTTAATTACTTAATGTTTAGAGAGAGGGGAAGGGAGGAGGAAAGAGAGGGAGAGAAACATTGATGTGAGGGAGAAACATCAACTGCTTGCCTCTTGCACACCTCCAAACAGGGACCTGGCCTGCAACCCAGGCATATGCCCTGACTGGGAATTGAACCAGTGACTTTTTACTTTGAGGGACAACACTCAACCAACACACTGAGCCGTACCAGTCAGGGCTCTACCCCACATTTTAGAAAGGAATTATTCTCAGTACTTACTTCTACCAGATAATTTATCAGGCAGAAAACAATTACCTTACTTTCTGGTCTCCATAACTGACTTATCACTTGAAGGGTGAGATTACATTACATCCTATTCATTAGTGTGACCAACACCTGGGACAATTACTCACATACAAAACTCACAAAATGTTTATTTATGCATTGGTTAAAGAAATGAATATGTAAAAAGCATATAATAGAGGAGTTTAATTAAGACAGTCTAAAATGAAGAACCATTTTACTTTACCCTGAGACATGCTGTCAACATTTCAGGAAAGGAGTATGTCTTATCTTCTGGTAAAGAAATGCTCTAGGGAACAGAAAATACCTGAGCATCCGAGTGTGCTTCAAATTGTGCTGTCCCACTTGTTGCCTGATCAAAGGTGTACATGAGACGAATATCTTCTTCATGTAATTCATGGCCTCCCACAACAATGGTCCCTATTACAGAAGCAACAGCCACTGTTACCCAATCAGTCCTTTCTCCTACTCAAGCTGCTTTGCTCTAAGTATAATGTGCCACCTTTTAACAAAAAACATTCATAGTATTAAGCTACAGAGGCTTTACGATATCATGTCCTCCTGACCTAATGTCTACAGTTGTATATAAACTTCCAGATTCAAAGACATGTGCCAGGACACCATGAATTCCCATCATAAGTACACGCTTCACGATGTAAAGAGCTCAGGGTGGCAAAATATCCATGTTCAGGAAGCCCACTGTAATTACCAACAATGTTCTTGGTCTCTGAGCATTGGGATGCCATTCTCACGTCATGTCACTGTGTTCTGAAAACGGCTTTGTTTTCCATCAGGGCAGAACAGTCTACTCAGGAAATACAGTTTAAAAATTGTTGTCTTTTGGTTTCAAAAAAGACAAATTTCAGGAATTTTCGATATTTTGGCTACCTGGTGAAACAACTTAGATTTGTGACTGAAAAGTTGATCAAAGATTTTTATTAATTTATTATAGCAAGTGAAATTAGTTATATACTCAACTTTTAGTTGCTAACAACTCATGTAAGTTTACCAGGTAAATTTTATCTAACAAGTTGAGGAATCTTAGGGACATTTCCCCCAATTTTCAAAATCACTCATTTGATTTGAGTCCTTAAATCTCTTTTCATGTCACCTCTGTGCTTATGATTTTCAACTTCAAAGGAGCACTACCAATTAGACACCTTGTGCCCTAGGACAGCTGCAGAATGTCAAGCAGCAATAAGACTAACTGTTATTCTAATCAAGGCAGAGCTGAGAACTTGTGGACACATGGAAAGCAGAGGTTAAGAGAGAGCTGAGTCCTACTTCCTCATCTCCTCATAACATCCTATATGTTTGCTTCAGAGCACTTACAAAACTATGATTACTTCCATAAATCTTCCATTTCTGCCAGCACAGTGAGGATGAGGATTGGCTGTCTTATGAAACTCAAATAGAATGGCTTTAAACAGTATGTGCTGAGTAAACAAAACCAGCCTTGCCCAATTAAGAGACCAAAATATGGATTCTATATATTTTAAGAGAAACTGTGATAATTTCTGAGCTAGTTCTCCTTCACAAAATGTTCCAAACCTCAACGCTAAATTTGTTCTCTAAAAATACTTTAATCTTTTTTTTCTGAGTATTTTCCAGTGTTCATTCTGATGCTTCCAAAAGTCACCATATCTTTTCTTTCTTAGCAATATTTGTTAACAGTTGGTTTATCACTGGTTGGCAACAGAGCCCCAAGGGCTCTGCTCTCTCCCAAGAAGGTCTATTTTTCTGGGCCCATATTAGGGTTTATAGAATTCAATGATAACTTAAGGGCCAACCATCTGTTTCAGTAATTTCTATCTAGAAATTCAGCCCAAATAAATTAATTTCATAAAACATTTACATGAAAATGTTCACTGAAATAGTACTTGTAATATTAAAAGAATGGAAGTAAGCTAAAGCACCAATAAAAAACTGATTAAAACCATTATCAGGCATCCATATGAAGGCAAATTATGCAGTTATTGAAATAGCATTTTAATATTAACACGTAGAAACACATAAATCAAAAATGGAAAAGAAAAACAAAATGATAAAATGAATGAAAACCAAAAATTAAAATTATAGTGTGATCTGTTTCATAATGCAATAATATGACTATATATGTAACTAAAAGAAAATGAAAAATCAGAATTTTAACAGTGCCCCAGCACCTAACATTAACCAGCAGAGAGAAGGCACTCAACCTACACTAAATGAATGTGTGATAGATTAGGGATCATTTTTATTGCCTATTTAAGTTTTTCTAACTTATCAGAATTATGTCTAATAAACATTTTTATACACAGGAAAGTTTTTGGTAAGGAAAAAGTTATAATAAATTTCAAAAGCCTCATTAGGATCAGACTCCCATCAAGCTGACACCCACCACTCTTCTGGAACTGCTCCAGCTCCTCACTGTTCAGCTGCTTGATGGACGTCATCACCACCTTGAAGGCTCCCTTCAGGCGCTTCCCTAGGATCAGGTGGTCGGGTTCTGCCCTTAGGCGAACACCGTACTTGTTTTTATCTGTAGACAGCGTAACTTTTCGAACATTCAATTCCTATGGTTGGTGGGCAACATAAAAAGAAAATAAAGAAAAGGAAAACAAGTGTCCACAAAAATATTGCACGCAAATGTTCTTGCAACATTATTCACAGTAAATAAAAAGTGGTTCAACTGTGAATGGATAAAAGATGTAGTCTGTCTATAAAATGTACTATTATTTAGCAATATAAAGAAATGAAGCGCTGACTTCTGGTGAAAATCGTGGTTTAGGCAGACACAGCTCACATCTTCACACAACCACATCAAAATCACCACTAAAATGTAGAACAACCATCACGCGGGAACATAAGAAATCAAGCTGAATGGAAATATTACAACTACGAAATTAAGTTGGATGGAAGTGTGACAACTTCGGAATTAAAGAAACCACATCCATCCAGACTGGTAGGAAGGGTGAGTCAAGGAACAGGCTGGTCCCATACCCATGTAGATAAAAATTAGGCTGATATTTTGTGGGAGTGAGGAGTCCCAAACCCAGACCAGGCTCCCCAGCCCAGAAATTCCAGTGCCAGGAAAATAAGTCCCCACAATTTCTGGCTACAAACACCAGCAAGGATTGAGTCACTGGAAAACACTGCTGGAGCCCCAAGCAGTTCCTCTTAAAGAATCTGCAAACGGACTCACCTACTCTGACTCACTCCCTCTGAGCTCAAGCACTGGGGTAGCAGCTTGAAGGGCATCAGTGGAATACAGGGAGAAACTGAAGTGTCTGGCAGAAAGGAGAGCAGACGCCATTGTTCCTTTTCTAAAGCCTCCCCCCACAGCAACTACAAGCTGGTGCCATATTTGAGACTTCATCAACCTAGCCAACATTGTTTGACCAGACTTTTAGATCCCCAGAGGCTGTGCCCCACCCAACTTACAGGCCTACTCAAGCTACTTTTCCATAAGAATGGCTGGTCTAGGCTCCTAAATCTTATCAAATAAGAAACAGTTGGCTTCTTGAGCCTTAGTGACAGCCAGATTCACAGCTTGGCTTCTCCTGGGACTCTCCAAGACCAGCACAAATAACATCCATCTCAGACTGTTTTACAGTATAGGCAGGGTGCCCTGGGGAAAACACAGGTGAGGGCTGACCCTGGCCTGCACTTCCTGGGAAACCCTGGACCCAGTGGACATCTACTGACCACGTTAGAGCACCACCACCCTGCTCCACACAGCTGATCCTCCATGGAGAGCAGAGGTTGGTGGTAAGTGGTCACACCCAGTCTTTGCAGGTGAGTGGCCTGGGTAGATCCCTACCATTGATCTGTCAATAGCAACCAAGGCTCAACTATAAGAAGAGTATGTACTAAGTCTACATGAAGGGCACACGCTTTGAGTACCCGACTTGGGTGATAGGGGAGGCTGTGCCACTGGATCCTACGGGACACCTACATTAGGCCATACTGCCAAGACATGGCATCAAAGCAGCTCTACCTAATATATAGAAGCAAACACGGGGCCACTGACAAAAAGAGAAGACAAAGAAACATGGCCCAAGTGAAAGAACAGATCAAAACTCTAGAAAAAGAGCTAAACAAGATGCAGATAAGCAATCAATCAGATGCAGAATTCAAAACACTGGTTATAAGTATGCTCAAGGAACTTAGTGAGGACCTTAGCAGCATAAAAAAGACCCAGTGAGCAACAAAGGATACACTAATTGAAATAAAGAACAATTTACAGGGAAACAACAGTAGAGTAAATGAAGCCAAGAACCAAATCAATGATGTGAAACATAAGGAAGCAAAAAACATGACAGAACAAGAAGAAAAAAGGACCCCAAAACATGAGGACAGTATAAACAGCCTCTGGGACAACTTCAAGAAGTCCAATATTCACATCAGAGGGGTGCCAGAAGGAGAGGAGAAAGACCAAGTAATTAGAAATCTGAGAAATACTGAAAGAAAATGTCCCTAATTTGGTGAAGGAAATAGATATGCCAATTCCAGGAAGCACAGAGAATCCCAATTACGATGGATACAGAGAGGCCCATTTCAAGACACATCATAATTAACAGGCCAAAGTTTAAAGATAAAGAGAGACTCTTGAAAGCAGCAAGAGAAAAGGAGTTAGTTACCAGATGGTCGACAGATGGGAGTGGGGAGGATGAGACAGGGTTTAGAGGTGAGGGGAGTAAGAAGTACAAACAGGTAGTTACAGAATAGCCATGAGGATGTAAAGTATAATACAGAAAATGGAGTAGCCAAATAACTTATACACATGACCCATGGACATGAATAATGGTGGGGGGATTGCCTCAGTGAGTCGGGGGTACGAGATAGAGGGGGGCTAAGGGGAAAAGTTAGGACAAGTGTAACAGCATAATCAATAAAATATAATTTTAAAATAAGAAATTAAGCAATAATCCATGCTATAACATTAATAAAGTCAAAGATGTCTGATACAAAAGACCATATAGTATATGATTCTATTCATATGAAATGTCCAGAGTAGGTAGGTACATCCAGAGACAGAAAACAGGTTCATGGTTGATATGGATGGTGGGATCCTGAGGGGAAATGGTCCACGAACATTATAGGATACGGGGTTTCTTTATGCACTGATGAAAATGTAAAGTTGTGGTGATTGGTTATATAACTCTATAAATACTACTAAAAACCACTGAATTGCATGGTATAAAAAATCTTTCCTGCCTAGATCAGTCAAGAGAGTTCAACATAACTCAATTAAAAGTGACTACAGAATTAGGAATCTGAACTTCTTGTCTCAGGGATAACCTTTGGTCAAGCAATTTCAGTGTAACAAAAGGTTAACTATCCAGAAGAATCACTTAATCATAACTTTTCAGGTCTCCATCACACTACTCAAAAACTGGTAATGCAGCCCTGACTGGTGTAGCTCAGTGGATTGAGCGTGGGCCTGTGAACCAAAGGGTCATGGGCTTGATTCCCAGTTACTGCCCATGCCTGGGTTGCAGGCTAGGTCCCCAGCAGGGGATGTGTGAGAGGCAAGCACACATTGATGTTTCTCTCCTCTCTTTCTCCTTCCCTTCCCCTCTCTCTAAAAATAAACAAACACAATCTTTGGAAAAAAATTACTAATGCAGCAGTAACTGATGACAGGACAGGATATATGACTAAAGCAAATTGTAGGGAGATGTCTAATTTTGCCATTACACTTAACTGCGTTAGGTGATTCCATAGTGATTAAGATATTCTACTTAAAAATGTTCTATTTTTATCCATATCTACAAGCATTAATTACAAAATTTATAACTCTTTAGTTCTAATATTTGTCTGGGATACTTAAGCAGTTAAAACCAACACAGAAGTTAATATTTTTATAATAATAAATTTAAATATCACCAGTAAAAATAAAAATGAAATTTGAAATACAGTATACTTGTTTTTGAAACATCATGGAATAAAGGATTTTGGGAGGACAACTGACACTAGTTTAGCTTTTGACCTCAAATCTTTACTTTTAGGAATCTATCCAATGTCCATTCTATAACACAGACACAATGTTACACACAAACCTTTTGTTTGCAATGAAAAAGCTAAATTTCCTACAACACGATAGACATTAAGTAAATTGATACAGCCAAAAAGTGAACATTAAGTAGTATTAAGAAGAATAAAGTAGATCTTTACGTTTTTAACACAAGATACCCTTTATGAAATTTTAAGTGAAAAAAGCAAGTTATATACATAATCCTCTATATGCACAAAGCCAACAATGTGTGTATACATGTCTGAAATGCTAGAAACGACCCTTGCAGGAGCTACCCTAGGGAACATCTCTAGTAGGCATTGAGATTCCATGGGGCGAATGAAACAGAAGGTACTCACCTTTTACTTTATGCTAGTACTTAACTGTTCACAACCAATGTGTTCATTCGTTATTTATACAATTTGAAGGAACAAAGTTTTTTGTTAATCACAAAGTACTATGAAGAAGAGAAGTAGATGAGGGTATAAATGATCCAACTAAGTTAAGGAAACTCATTGATCTTGAAATCACTTTTAAAGAATTACAATAACTGTAAAAATTCATGATGATTCTGAGAGTAAAATTTCATGGATAATTAAATTTATGTATATAAAGATGTACACAATATAATGGATAAATTATATACCCAAAGTGTAGTTCATTGAAGTGTCCTAATTGAAATAATCTTCTCAAGAAAAGAATCCTGCTTAGACCCAAAGAAATAAGTCATCTACCTTACCTCAATGATATACTTCTCCAAAGACCTGATATCATTAAGAGCTTCCAGATCATGATGAATAATCACAATTTCTTTCAAAGGATACTAGGAGGAAAAGACAAAGAGTTCACTAAGTAGTCAATCCTCAAAACTGCAGAAAATATGGAACATTAAATATTTTATCTTAATGTCAAGTTCCAAGACTCAAAATTAAGCTCAACTAGTACTAAGTCATTCATACCCTTACTGTAGAAGGAAATGAAAATTTATGCCATTACTGGAAGTTCTCTACACTAAAAAAATACTCAGACATAAACATTTAGGACTGTGAAATGTAAAATAAATAAAATCTCAAACCTTTATTGGAATAGCTTTGCGGTCTCGAATCACTCGCCCAAGTTCAATGACAGACTGCATTCTAGAAACTGCATTCTCGATTTTCTTGTCAATCAATTCCTCTCTAATTAGAAGAGGTAGGGATGTAAAAGACATTAGATTTAAAAGAAAAAAAATCCTAAATAACAGGCAGGCTTAAATAAGGAAGATGGTCAGGTTAAAGATATGATGGTGTGGTGAGGAAGCTGGGGAAGGACAACAGGAGCTGGCCTTGAGATTATGGCAAGGGGCAGGCAGTAAAGCCTGAGCCTCCTGCTCACTACACCCAGCAGCTCCCCAAGGTGACTCCAACACACCTGCTCACAATCCGGATATGCGGAAGCATGCAGCACTACAGGTGGTTCCACACTGAGCATCCCCACTCCTACCTCCACATCTGTAACCTGAGGAGAAGCTCTGGTGAGAGCCAGGGCACAATGTGACTAGGGCCCTCACACCAGTGCATCTCTGGCAACTTCCCTTCTCATGGCCCAGTGAGGCTTACATGTATTTGATTCTTACCGAACATGGGGAAGCATGAGGTAGTGGATGCTGCATGTATCCTTATCCTGGACAGAAACGGGGTCAATCAGCATCTTAAGATTCTGGTACATCAATTCAGTAAGAAAAGGTGTATAGGGGGCCTATGTAAGGAGAGAGGACATCATGTCACTCACATGCAGCCATCATTAACTGACCTCAGGGGAAAATGGGAACTAAACATTTTAAAGAAATACCAAGATATATGGGCAGAAGTGCACATGAGGTGACTAAACATGCCCTACATACAAGAGAAATGACCTCATTTTCAACTTGGCGAGAGGAACTTCCTGTGGAGCAAAAGGGTATAGTGAGGACACAAAGCATCCTGAAAGATTTCTGCAATAAAAGAAAGAGTCACTGGCTTATCTCAAGAAAAAAAAAAAATCACAAGAAAGCAACCTAATACTAATCTTAGAGAACTAGAAAAAGAAGAAAAAGGTAGCCCAAAGTCAGCAGAAGGAAATAGTAAAAATTAGAGTAGAATTGAATGAAAGAACAAAAAAACTTATATAAAAATTAATATAACAAAGAGCTGGTATTTTGAAAAGATCAATTAAATTGACAAAACCATGGCTAGACTCACTAAAAACAAAAAAGAGTAAAGACTCCAGTAATCAATATGACAGCGAAAAGACAGCAAACTCACAACTATTAACAACCACACCTAAAACAAAAGCAAACTAAGCAAATAGCCAGAACAGGAACAGAACCACAGAAATGGAGATCATATGGAGGGTTAGCAACAGGGGCGTGGAAGGAGGAGAGAGGGGGAAAAGGTACAGAGAATGAGTAGCATAGACGGTCGGTAGAAAATAGACGGGGGAGGGCAAGAATAGTGTGGGAAATGTGGAAGCTAAAGAACTTATGACACATGGACATGAACTAAAGGGGGGGAATGTGCGTGGGAGAAGTTGTGCAGGGTGGAGCGAAATGATGGGGGAGAAAAGGGACAACTGTAATAGCATAATCAATAAAATATATTTAAAAAAATAAAAAAAAATTTCATTATGACTTCCAGCCAAGATGGAGGCAAAGGTAGATACACTGTGCCTCCTCACACAATCAAAAGAAGGACAACTGATTTAAAAACAAAAAACAATCAGAACTGTCAGAAAGACAGACTGTATGGAAGACTGACAACCAAGGAGTTACAGAAGAAACAGTCATCCAGACCTGTAGGAGGGGCAGAGAGGGGCAGCCAGGTAGAGAGGACTCACGGCAAGGCAGCAGCTGGCAGACCAGGAGAGATGGTGGCTGGCAGGGCAGGCAGTCCCACATTTGCATGCAGATAAACTGGGAGGAACAACTGGGGAGTGAGACAGACTACGCAACCCAGGGTTCCAACACAGGGAAATAAAGCCTCAAAACCTCTGATTGAAAAAACCTGTGAGAGTTGAGTCGGCTAGAAAAACTCCCAGCCTCACAGGAAAGTTTGTTGGAGAGACCCACAGGGTCCTAAAGCGTATATGAAGCCACCCAACTAAGAATCAATACCAGAAGGGCCCAATTTGCTTGTGGGTAGCAGCAGAAGTAACTGAAAGACAGCAGAGAGCTGAACTAGCTGTATTGTTCCCTCTCGAACCCCTCCCCCACAAACAGTGCCAAAATGCAGCATCCTAGGTTGCTCCACACTGGCAATACCAAAAGCTATGCCCCCGCTCCCCCAAAAAAGACTCCAGTAAACAAAATGAGAAATGAAAGGGAAGAGGTTACCACTGACAAGACCAAAATACAAAGAATAATTAAAAAATACTCTAAAACACTACAGGCCACCAAATTCAATAATTGGGAAAAAACAAGTAAGTTTTTGAAATATATAACCTTCCTAGACTGAATGACAAAGAACTAGAAAATCTAAAAAGACTGAACAGGAGTGAGAAAATTGAAACAACCATCAAAAATCTCCTAAGCCCTGACCAGTGTGGCTCAGTTGCACATTGTCCCATAAAGTACAAAAACATTGGTTCAACTCCCAGTCAGGGCACATGCTTAGGTTGTGGGTTTGGTCCCAGGTCGGGGCAAGTATGAGAGGCAACCAATCAATGTTTCTCTCTTAACATCGACGTTTCTCACTCCTGTCTCCCTTGCTCTCCCTCCCTCTAAAAATATAATACATAAACTAAAAAAAAAGTAAAGATAAACAAATAAAACTCCCCAAAAGCTGAAGTAAAGGACCAGATAGCTTCATTACTCAGTTCTACCAAACATTCAAAGATCTGACACTTACCCTTCACAAACCTCTCCAAAAAACTGAAGAGACAATACTTCCATACATATGAGGCCACAGCCCTGCTACCGAAACCCGACACAGATAAAACAAACAAAAAAAGAAAACCACATACCAGTATCTCTCATGAATACATACGCAAACATCCTAAGTGAACACTAGCAAATCGAACACAACAATACTTTAAAAACAACACATCGCAATCAACTTGGGGTTCATTCCAAGGGATGGTTCAACATATGCATATTGATCAACGGAATGCACCACATTAACAAAATAAAGGATAGAAATGATGTGATCTTATTAATAGATGAGAAAAAGCATTTGATAAGAAACAACATCCACTTATAATTAAAACACTCAATAAAATGGGTATAGAAGAAAAGTTACCTCAACGTAATAAAGGCCATATATCACAAACCCTCAGTTAACATACTCAATGGTGAAACACTGAAAGTTTTATCTCTAAGATTAGGAGCAAGACAAGGATGTCCACTCTCATCATTCTTACTCAGCATAGTACTATAAGTCATAGCCATGGCAAATCAGACAAGATAAAGAAAAAAAAAAACATCCAAATTGGGAATGAAGAAGCTTTCAAAAGTGTGTTTTTCAGAGGACATGATTCTTCCTATAGAAAAACCTAAAGGCTCCACCAAAAATTATTAGAAGCAAATACGACCCTGGCTGACGTAGCTCAGTGGATTGAGTGCTGGCCTGTGAACCAAAGGGCTGTCAGTTCAGTTCCTACTCAGGGCACGTGCCTGAGTTGCAGGCCAGGTTCCTGGTTGGGGGTGCGCAAGAGGCAACCACACATTTGATGTTTCTCTCACTCTTTCTGTCTCTCTTTTCCTCTTTCTAAAATAAATAAATAAATAAATAAAACAATAAAAAATAAAACCTTGCATTAAAAAAACCCAAAAACCTGAACAGACACTTCTCCCAAGACCACAAATAACCAACAGATGTATGAAAAGATACTTGACTTCACTAGTTATTAGGGAGATGCAAATCAAAACTATAATGAGATACCACCTTACAGCTGTTAGAATAATTATTATCACCAAGACAAGTGATAAAGTTCTGGAAAGGTTGTGGAGAAAAAGGAACCCTCATTCACTGCTGGTAGGAATGTAAACTAGTAAAGTTTTGATGGAAAACAGCATGGGTGTTTCTTTAAAAATTAAGAATAGGGCTACAATAGAACCCATCAACTCCTCTTCTTGCTATCTACTTGAAAAATTTGAAAACATTTATTCCCAAAGATATATACCCATGTTTTCATCACAGCATTATTCACAGTGGCCAAACCATGGAAACAACGAAAGTGTTCTTCAATAGATGGATGAATACAGATGATGTGGTACATATATACAATGAAATATTAATCAGCCATAAAAAAATGAAATACTGCCACTTGCGACAACATGAACGAATCGTGAGAATATCATGCAAAGCAAAATAAGTCAAAAAGAAAAGGCTAGAACCATATGCTTTCAACTCATATGTGGGATATAAAACTGAAAACAGCAAATGAACAAGCATGAAAAACAAAAACTCACGGACACAGACAACAGTATGGTTGTTACTAGGGAATTACAGTGTAAAGGGTAGTAAAGTTTAAAGGGTGTCAAATACCTGGAGATAGAAAATTGACTTTGGATGGCAGGCACACAATGTAATATAGAGATGATGTGTCATAGAACCATACACTTAAAACCTATACAATTTTGTTAAACAATGTCATCCAAGTAAATTAAAAAAAAAAAAAAAAACAAAGCAAAAAACAAAAACAAAAACAAACAAAAACAGCCACTGCAGCAAAGTCAATACAAAAAAACTCAATGTCCCCAAAACTCAGAAACCTCATTTGTAAACTGGGGGAACACAACCCACTTCATAGAATAAAAATGAGTGAGGCCCTGGCTGGTATGGCTCAGTGGATTCAGTGCTGGCCTGCAAACCAAAAGGTTGCTAGTTCAATTTCCAGTCAGGGCACATGCCTGGGTTCCTGACCAGGTCCCCAACAGGGGGTGCGCAAGGGACAGCCACACATTGATGTTTGCTTCCCTCCCTTTATCCTTCCCCTTCTCTCTTTAAAAATAAGTAAATAAAATCTTATTTTAAAAAAAAGTCAGGACAGATGTGTTAAATCAGGCACAGGATCTGATACAAAGTAGGTTCTCATTCTGTGTATGTTTAGGAAATATTCAGAAAGAAGCTTATAATTTATAATAGACTAGCAGAAATAGGACATGAGAATTACAAGAAATAAAAACTTCACTTGTATATAATTTAATTATTTCAACTGGTAGAGGAATCCCCATTAACACGGGGAATGATATTCAAGGGAATTGCGGCAATTCAATCTAGATGCAAAAACCATGACCTGAAATGAAATGTATTGTCAGCAGTGAGAAGAAAAAAAAATTTACCTTTTGAAACTAATGTTCCTTGCTCAACACATGTAAGCTAACAAGATTTCTAAAACTGAACTAGAGATTTAAGTTGTTGTAAAACTTGATTTCTATTTCTGGTATAACAAATACAGAATAGATACAGATAGGAGACTCTGAAGCAACAGGGTACTGCAAAGAGTACATAGGGCTAGAGTTTTAGAATGGGGCCAACCATCTTACCATAAGTCTGCACAGAGAAAATAAAACACTAAACAAGGTCTCCAGGGCCATAACACAATCCTCTGTACCGTTTTCACCCTAGTGAATAAAAAAGAAACACACCAAAATGTTAAATCCAAATAAGTTTATTAAAAACAGGTAATACAAAGAAAGCCCACAGTGTACTGACATGACAGAGAGCCAGAAATGACCACAACCACATATAATATGGGGTCAGTGCAGAGAGCCAAGATGGGGCCCCCTACTCCTTCCCATTTCTGTGGCTGACTAAGCTGATGAAGAATGGCTCTGTAACTGTGAGGTAAAGACGAACAACAGAAACCACAGGCTGCTACTGGTATCCTCACACAATAGACAGAAGTGTTGGGAACAGCCCTGCCTGATTTCAGGAGCTGTAACCCCTCTCCATGGCTAAGGCTGAGCGAGCAATCCTCCAACTGTAAGCCATTAAAGAGACAAAGCTTATCTCCCTTGCAGGACCGCAGCTGCTGCTTCATCTATAACTGGCCCCCAAAGCTTGGTCATTCAGCCAATGATGACGGGTAAGAATCCCTCAAGGGAGGGGTCACCTAAGACAGGCATGATCACATGAGAGGCCCTCAAGGAAGGACTTGGGGGGCGACAGCAAAAGGGGGTGAAGGACCCTCACCCCTCAGCTATACTGACATAGCCTGAGTCCTCATTCTTTCTGCAAGAAGTTTCCTAATCTTTTGGTTGCCTTCCTGACTTTGCCTGACTTAAGCCTGAAACAATGACAGACGGCGGTCCAGCTCTGTGCTGGATACGGCGGGTTCCCTGGGTGAGCAAGCCTGAGAAAGAATACATAAAATCCTGTGAAACTTGCTTTGCTAAGAATGCTCTCAATTAAATGATAAGGGTCCCAGAAGGAAATGAGTTTGTTTCCCAAAGTTTTGTAGTCCTTTAGCTGACAGACTCTGACTCAGAATAAGACCTCGTAGTTCTTTGTATGTTATCTATTGTTTGATCCTTGCTGCTTGACAATGATTAATGAACTTCACCTGTATTCCTGTGTAAAACGAACCTAATAAAAGCCTATTAGGTTCTTGGCTCTTCTCCTTTGAGAGATCGGCCACCTTTCCTCCCTAAGCAGATCATGTCTTGGTGGACTTATTCTCATCCATGGCGTCCGGGAGGGCCCTGCAGGCGAGGCACGTGCCCCCCAGAAGTAGTTGCCAGTACAAAATTTAAAGTACTTTTAGGTAACATTCCTTATTTATTAGAAATGTATATACCATGTATTTAAATAGTTATATTGATTCATTATTAAAAAAAAACCAAAAGATTATTAAAAAAAACTTAACCATAAATAAGTTACCCAGAAAAAAACTACTGTAAACATTTTAACGCATATCCCTGTAGTCTGTGTATATACATGCATATGTATATACGTGTGTATATTTTAACAAAAATGAATTAATGTTCTGTTATGGGCTTTTACCATTAACATATATAAAGGCAAAACTGATGGGCGCCTGTGACTAACCTTCAGTATGAGTGACTCTCACTTCCTGTCTTGTACAATCACTGTTTATGCACGGCTTAAATCTTGAGACAGGACCCATTCATCACTCATTGTAAATCCCCAACAGGCTCAAAGAAGAGTTTAGTCAATAAATAACTGACCCTTTAAAGGTAGAAGCCACCCTGGAGATCAGAGTCGAATATAAAATTTGAAAACATTTACATAACTTTAGACTTCCGGCCAAGATGGAGGAATAGGTAGATACACATTGCCTCCTTGCACAATGAAAAGGACACCATTAAATTTAAAAACAATAAATAACTAGAACTGACAGAAAAATCAAACTGTATGAAAGTCTGATAACCAATGAGTTAAAGAAAAAACATTCATCCAGACTTGTAGGAGGAACAGAGGACTGGCAGCAAGGAGTTGGATGGAGGACCAGGCAGGTGAGGCAGCAGCCGGCAGACTGGGTGGAACAACTAGGGAGTGAGACAGGCCACACAACCCAGGGTTCCAGTGCAGGGAAACAGAGCCTCAAAACCTCTGACTGAAAATACCTGTGGCGGTTGAGGTGGGAGGAAAAACTCCCAGCCTCCCATGAGAGTTTGCTGGAGAGACTCAAAGGGTCCTAGAAGGTATACAAACCCACCCAACTGGAAATCAGCACCAGAAGAGCCCATTTGCTTGTGGGTAGCAGAGGAAGTGACTGAAAGCCAGTGGAGAGCAGAGCCTAGCAAGCAGCATTGTTTCCTCTCTGACCCTCCCCTACATACAGCAACAAGCAGCAGCAATGTGGGCTGCTCTGCCCACGCAAATACCTAAGACTCCGCCCTTTACTACTTAAGAGGTGTGATCAGACAAAAATGTGGCCCCAATGGAAGAACAGATCAAAGCTCCAACAATACAACTAGGCGATAAAGAGATATTGCCAACCTATCAGATGCAGAGTTCAAAACACTGGTAATCAGGATGCTCACAGAAATGGTTGAGTATGGTCGCAAAATAGAGGAAAAAGTGAAGTCTATGAAAAGCGAAATAAAGGAAATTGTACAGGGAGCCAACAGTGACAGGAAGGAAACCGGGACTCAAATCGACAATTTGGAGCAGAAGGAAGAAATAAACGTACGGCCAGAAAAGAATGAAGAAACAAGAATTCAAAACAATGAGGAGAGGCTTAGGAACCTCAGGGACAATTTTAAATGTTCCAACATCTGAACTGTAGGGGTGCCAGAAGGAGAAGAGGAAGAGCAAGAAATGGAAAACTTAGTTGAAAACATAATGAAGAAAAACTCCCCAATCTGGCAAAGGAATTAGACTTCCAGAAAGTCCAGGACGTTCAGAGAGTCCCCAGAAAGTTGGACCCAAGGAAGCACACACCAAGGCACATCATAATTACATCAGCCAAGATTAAAGAGGAGAAAATCTTGCCCTGGCTGGTGTAGCTCAATGGATTGAGCGCGGGCCTGCGAACTAAAGGATCGAGGTTCGATTCCCAGTCAGGGCACATGCCTGGGTTGCAGGCCAGTTCCCAGCATGGGACACACAGGAGGCAACCATACATTGATATTTCTCTCCCTCTCCCTCTCTCCTACCCTTCCCCTCTAAAGATAAATAAATAAAAAATCTTAAAAAAATATTAACAAAAAAGAGGGGAAAATCTTAAAAGCAGCAACAGAAAGAGACAGTTACCTAGAAAGGAGTCCCCAAAAGACTATCAGCAGATTTCTCTAAAGAAATCTTGCAGGCAAAAGGGGGTTGGAAGGAAGTATTAGAAGTCATGAAAGGCAAGGACCTACATCCAAGATGACTCTATCCAGGCAAGCTATCATGTAGAGTGGAGGATCAGATAAAGTGCTTCCCAGATAACGTCAAGTTAAAGGAGTTCAGTATCACCAAGACCTTATTCTATGAAATGTAATGTGCAAAACTATGAACAGTAAAATGACAAAACTCACAACTATGAATAACTGAACCTAAAAATAAAAACAAAAACGAACTAAGCAAATAACTAGAACAGGCACAGAATCACAGAAATGGAGATCACATGGACGGTTATCAGTTGGGAGGGTCAAAGGGGAGAATGGAGGAAAAGTTACAGGTTATAAGCATAACTGGTAGGTATAAAATACACAGTGGGAGGTTGAGAATAGCATGGTTTGTATGTACAAGCCATGGACATGAACTAAGGGGGTATGCTGGTGGGAGGGGGGTGTTAGGTGGAGGGGAATAACCAGGAGAAAAAAAAATGGGACAACTGTAACAGCACAATCAATAAAATACATTTTAAAAAAGTAGAAAAACACTTACATCACTTTATTTTGTGTTCTAAGAGATCTCCTCAGATTAGTCCTACATAGCCCTGAGACTCCTTCCAATATGGCATGTCAATAATTGTGTTGTGAAAACACGCTTCATGACTTTTAAAACTTACAGGTCTCCATCCATCAAATAGTGATAAATATAGCTAATACTCAATGTAAGAAAAAAATAAAAGATTGCTTCAAAAACTGAGAGCACTGGGCTGTATGTATTTTCAGACTTCCTAGACATTTTTATCTTCCAAAGAACAGTCTAGACTTACCTTTAATCTTCGGCGGTTCATTCTGACATACCAATTGGTGAGAATATCGACAAACTTGACCAGGCGAGGCACCACAGTATAGAGCCTATAGGCTAAAAGTAAGACTAATCAATCAGGTTGAAAGAATATACTAAACATTTGGGGTAGCTGAGGAAAGGATGGACATAAGAACAAGTCACCCTGTCATCCAAGAGCCGCCAAGCTTGTTAAGGACAGAAAGAACCAAAGTGAAGCAATCACAATGGATCATTCATTCACTGAGGACATACAGTATGATCATCATGGGTCTAGGAGCACACACACACCATCCTGTAAGCTCCTATCAATGAGGAAAATGTAAACCCTTTATGTGTAGCTCAGAAGCCAATACTGCCCATGACATGAATCCAGGAAGCATGTTTCCCAGGAACTCTGCAAAGCTACAGCACTGCAAAAGCCCAACTTCCTTTACTGTGCTGCTCTGTACCTCAACTAAGACTGACACAGAAAGGTCTAATGAGATGTTAAGAGACATAATATAGGTCAATGTTTTTCAACCAGAGCAACTTTGTCCCACAGGGGACACTGGCAATGTCTGGAGAGACATTCTGGTTGTCACAGCTGAGGAGGTGTGTGCTCCTGGCACCTGGCAAGGGAAACGAGTGATGCTTGCTGCTCAGTCTTGTATACCACACAGTCCAGCCACACCAAAAAGAACCACCCAGACTAAACAACCCTTCATGCTGCCACGAAGAAACTTAACAAGAGCTATGAATAAAACAGAACACGTTTTCTAAGGGGAAATACAGGGATAACTCATTTTATTGTACTTTGCTTTATTGTACTTGAAAGATATTTATTTTTTGTTCTTTTGATTTTTCTTTTACAAACTGAAGATTTCTGGCAAACTCCCAAGTCTACTGGCACCATTTTCTCAACATCATTTGCTCATTTTTTTGTTTCATTTTGGTAACTGGTGCAATATTTCAAACTTCTTTGTTATTATACTTGTAATGGTGATCTATGATCTTTGATGTTACTATTATAATTGCTTTGGGGTTATAATGAATCATAACAAGATTATAAACTTAATTGATAAATTAGTGTTCCAACTGCTCTACTGACTGACCTTTTCCCCATTTCTCTTCCACTCCTCAGGCCTCCCATTTTTATTCCCTAAGAAACAGCAACATTGAAATTAGGCCAATTAATAAACCCACAATGGCCTCTAAGTGTTCAAATGAAAGAAGAGTCACATAACTACTCCTGGTGAAGACGCTGTGAAGATTGCTGAAATGACAACAAAGGATTTAGAATATTGAACCAACTTATTTGATAAAATAGCAGCAGGATATGAGATTGACTCTAATTTTGAAAGAGTTCTACTGAGGTGCTAAAATGCTATCACAAAGTATAACTGTGCATGAAAGGAAGAGTCAAATGATGCAGCAAACTTCATTATTGTCTAATTTTAAGGAACTGCCACAGCCACCAAAATCTTCAGCAACCATCACCATGATCAGTCAGCAGACATCAAGATTGAGGAAAGAACCTCCAACAGCAAAAAGACCAGTGAAGGCTCAGATGATGGGTAAACCTAAGTATGCACATTGTTTTAGGCACAATGCTTTTGCAGACTTAGTGTAAACATAACAGCTGTATCCACTGTGAAAGCAAAAAATTCATGTGGATCGCTTTATTGTGATATTCTCGTTATTGGATATCTGTTTTCTTGAGGTAGGCTGGAACTGAACCCATAATATCTCCAAAAACTTGACAGTCATATGATCCTGATTACATATGTATAAGGGGGTGGACATAGTCCTTCAGGATGACTGATAAACACATGGAAATTCCTGGACTAGCTGTCCTATAAGTGTAGAGGCACCTATTCCAGCGGAGGAGAGGCAGATCTGTGTCAGTAACAAAGGTTGGCTCTGCCCCTCAAACTGATGAGTACTGCACCTGCACAGCAGCACCTGGCAATGACAGGGTGCTAAGGGAGGCAGATCAAACTTGCTAGGGTGTGAAAAATCCCCATCTCAGGTATCCTAGTAGGTAATTTCTGGAAAATTCCTCCCTACTTACGATTATTCTATCTCCAACCTTGAGAAAACCATCATAACCTACTTTCCCAACCTCTATACAAAACCTAATTCATGTTGTTAGGAAACAGAAATATAGAGAAATGTCTACTTCATTATAGCTTTTATGTATTTCCTAATTTTTCTAGACTGTTCAAGGACTACTTATTTAATAAAGCAGACCCGAAAATAAATTAAAGAATGAACTATTAACAAGTACTACTTTTTCAGTACCTGTTGTGTCAGCTACATGCACATGATCTCTATTTGAGCCACACGCATATGTATATGGTTTCTATTTGAGCCTTATAATAAGTCTGACAAGGTATTTTTCACAGAAAGAAAATGAGGTTCATAGACCAGGCAATGCTTTGCTAGGGAAAAGGTAGTAGAACCATCCAACACTGAAGCCTATGAGTCCATGGGCCCATGTGGTGCTGGTGGAGAGATAAGGTCCCTGGACATCCTGAGACAATTCCCTGGGCCTTGGGCCAGAACCTTTCTACAACTAACAAGCCTTAACAAAATAATATTTGAGTGTTGAAAGAAACAAGTATTTATCTACTGCTTTGTCTCTTTTGTATCTCTTAAAATTTCTACAAAATCTACTCTATGTTTATACATAAAAAGTAATATCTAAAGGGCAATCATAGGAAGAGTCTTTAGTCCTGGTAGGGAAGCTAAAGAAAGACGCACCTGCCATTTCGGTCTCAAAGAATGCAATGAGTGACTGCATGAAGGACAGGATCCATCGGTCTGTGATGTTGGCACTTTCTTTAACCATGTTCTCATTGTAGAGGAACTCCATTTTTTCCTCCTAGGAATTGACAATTGTTAACATTCTGCATGTTTGGGGGAAATTCATGTAAAGAAACGAACACTTTAAAGCACTTAAACTGAAATTAATAGCCACATCCTGCCCGCCTCCCCCCCAATCCAGACCTATTGGCAGTCTACAGTTCTAATTCTCAGTAATATTTTCAGGATAAGCTCTACATTTGGGAGATTAGGTCCTCAATTAGTGAATTCCATTTTTGAGTGAAGGGGAATTCTGGGAAAAATTTATTCCTCTGCACCAAAGAATGATTATGAATTGAGAAATATTCCAAAGTCTTGTCAGTAAGTATGGGCTTTAGTTACTTTACATTTGAGGAAGGAAGGGCAGAAAAACTGGCAATCTCTAGATAACTTGACTACAAATTGAAAACAAGCCCTAGGAATAACATATTTTTTGGACTGTAAGATGCACCCCTCTGCCCCCATTTGGGAGGAATAATGGTTGTTAATGCTGCTGTTGAGTTCTGTTTACATTCACATTGGTGAAATATTATGTTATTTATGTTATTAAATATTGTACCACATTTTTTGCTTCAAAATGTTTTTTCCTATTTTCCTCCTCTAAGACTTAGGAGCGTAATATGGTCTGAAAAATATGGTACTGTCTCAGCTTATATTAGTCATTTTACCTAGAATGCTCTATTTCACCCGTTCTTTTTCCTTTGAAAAATATTCCTCAGTCCTGAACGCCCACCTCACTTATCTCTACCCACACAGCATCACCACCAGTGGCAGTAGAATGGCCATGCTGATCCTTGCCCTGATTTAAGCGCCTGAGCATGGAGCTGAAGTCTTGCGGCCATGCCCAGATGAGGCTCTAGACCAGCAGGTGGCCTACAAAGTGGACTGTTGGCCCAAAGAGGTGGTAGGAATGAAAAGCCAGGAACACTAGGGGTCTTGGGAAGGTGACTGCCTTTCTCAAACCACAGGGAAAAATCCCTCCCAAAAGGTTCATTAGCAGACCTAGATAAGCCAGAGGCAGCAGGAAGCAAGTGATCCAACTGCTGGAGTGTGCTGTTCAAAGCTCAGTTTTCCAACCAGTTTCTCAGGAAGGAATAACGTCACATATTTAGTTGACAGTAATTTACTAAGCAATTCTACCTATATGGTGCTTGAGGTAAAAAAGTGAATGGTATCTGGGCCCTAACCCCACGTGGAGTACTAAAAGCACAGACAGGCACATCTGTAATGGAGCCTGCTGGCCCAAGGGCAGTCACTGGGGCAGGGGAGGTGGCTTCTCAGAGAATGACTCGTAGGCAACAGGTAACTTACTAGGATGAAACTTTCCAAAACATCACAAGCATTACTCTAAATCCTAACAACCCAATGAGAATTTCTCTTACGTACAGAGTCTGAGCCCAAACACCACCATCAAAGGGCCTTCCGTGACCACCCATTTGCAGCAGCCTTTACTGGACATTCAATCTCAGATAGTAGCTGACTCTTCACTGTCTCTACCATGCCACCCCTACTGGTTCCACAAGGAGTGGGGAAGTGGCTAAATGTATACCCAATGCAACTCTTCTACAGGTGAGGCTCCTGTGTCTGTATAGGTAAGTCTGCCCAGACAGCTTAGCTCCAATCCGTGCTCCTGGCTCAACAAGGACCCCAGATACCTTCACCTATGTATTCCCAAGTGTCTCTGAGCTTCCACCCATAGGGCCTGAGCAAACCCAGCTCAACATAGCTAGGAAGGCACCTTGGTCCACATCCAGCTCAAACCACACCACTTTGGTCCACACCTTCTGCAGTCTTAGGATGTTCTGGATGAAGAAGCGATAGGCATTGTACCAAGGGAGTAGCACATCCTTCAGGACATCACGCACACCTTCCTCTTTAAAGCGGAGGTTTTCTGCTCTTACCACAGGGGAGTTAATCAGATACAATCTGGAAAATAAAATTTACACAAAAAAGGAATGTAGATGGTACCAATTATCATGTGACATTCTGATAGGGTAACACCAAAATGATAATTTCTTCTAAAAAGGGGGTAATTATGAGTAGTCTTCTCACGCTCTATATAAAACTGACAAAGCTCTTACTTTTACACATAAGAGACCCAGCAAATTATAAAAGGAGATGTAGCCCGCACAACAAAATGTGCCACTGGACCAACCTAGAGGCATGTCCTGTGCTGGTCTCAGCTCAGGCCATCGGTGAAGGGTGTGACAGAACCAAGAGGAAGCAGCCAGGACACATGCAAGCACCAGAGACTCACAAGGAGCCAGGACAGAGAGGCTTTTAACCTGAATAATTAATGTTCATGATTATGAATGTTTCAAGCAGCGGCTCACATTCTCTAAAAGGTTTTCAATATTAATTTTTACTTGCTCTAGCATAAACATACCTCATGACTCTTTTGAAGAGTAAGTAGTAAATAGAAATAAATGATGTAACACCAACAAGATGGGAAAACTTAGACAAAGGTCCTTGTCCTCTAAAAGATTTCTAGATTTGGAAATGTCATTATTATTTAATGAAACGCCTTGAGTAGGGGAAGAGGGTTTAAGTCAACAGCATACAAATTTAACTCCTCCTAAAACAGAGCTACATTTTAAAAAGCTAATTATAAACCAAATGTAAGGAAGATGATTAACAGAACGAGAGGTGAGAGGTGCTTACATAAAAAATGACAAATACACACAAGGGAGAGCACCAGTTTATACCTGAGGGCATCAGCACCATATTTATGGATGATTGAAAGTGGATCTGGATAATTCTTTTTCCGTTTGCTCATTTTTTGGCCATCACTTGAAAAACAAAAGGGAGATGTCAAATAAGTCAACCTTACAGTATCTTTATATATGGTTATAGGTATTTCCAATTGGAATACATAAATGCAAATGGCATACAAGTTAATGTTAAGGTACAACAATAAAGTTGTTTTGTTAATATCCGTAGGCTTGTTTTTTAAATACTGTGTTGAGTCGATGAAGAACCTTCAGGATAGATAAAGGTAGCAAGACATCATAATTTAAGTTAAAAATACAGACTAGGCAGTTATCCCAGAGAAATGAAAGTCTACAGTTATGCAAAACCTGTAACAAAGTTCATAGCATTATTCATTGTCAGCAAAAACTTGGAACAAACCCCAAGGTCTTTCAGCATGTGAATAGTGAAACTTAGGGCCAACCACACAGCAAAGAGAAGGAAACACAGATACACAAGCACCTGAGGAACACACAGGGAATAACAATGACCAAAAAAAAATCCACTCCCAAATGTTATACATGGTATAATTCCATTTACATAACATACTTGAAATGACACACTTGAGCTCACCACTTTATTGTGTGACCTTACTTTTTTTGTACCTCAAATGTCAAAACACGGTAATGAAAGAACACATCTTACATAGTTCTGGGGATTAAGTGAGTGAAGATGTGTAAATATTCACAACAGGCCTACTGTCATCCTCCCCCTCATGGCACATACAGCAGGGTATCTATGCAAATATTTTTAATTTCTTATTTTTGTATAGGTTTTACTTTTAATAACTTGAGGAAGTGTAAGCAAAGGATTCCAATAAAACCAGAAACCTCTAGAACTCATAATTTCCTCATATATTAAAAAGAAAACAAATATCTATATAAAGGACCAGTATACAGATTGAGTAAGACCTATAACCAAGAGTACTTAGTCTAAATAGTCTAAAATGACAAATGTTATTTCATCACTAGAATTATCCCAAGCAAGTCCTCCCCTTTTGCCTACTCCATTATGCTTAGCTTTTAATCCAACTCTTCTCCCTAAGACAGACGAAGTGTGGAGACAGAACACAAAAGATGCAAAAGTGCACAAAAACTGGAGTTGGATGAAAAGGAAGAATAGCAAGAAGTATAGAAGCAGAAAAGAAAAAGTAGTAAGAACAGAGCTGGGGCATCCCTAAACTCCTCTATTCATGAAGAGTGGATAGGGGAACAGAAACTGGAACTTGTCACGACACAAAGGAGTACACCTGCCTCGCAAGAATGAGTCCACTCGCAATCACATTCCTGAACGGCGGCTGTCCAAAGAGAGCTGTGGCCAGCACCAGAAGGGTGTAAAACCTGGGAAAAAAATCCCACAAAGAAAGTTAAAAAACAAACAACAAAACAAAACAAAACCCCAAAAAGAATTCTAGCGTAGGAAAAAAACTGTGCTCACTTATTGAACTGAATTTCTATTTTTGATCTGTTATACTTCTTGATAATCACTTACGGCAAAGATTTTAATTCCAGTGACATTAAAATCATGCCAGGATTGTTGAAAAATTATACACAAGACCCACTGCAAATCAAATCAATCACATTTAAGCTTCCAATTAGAAAAAAGACGTGACTCAAAGCAAATAAAGGCCTGGATTGAGGTACTGACCCCAGTTGAGGATAGTACCATCACCCTTCTTGGGAAGCCAGTTGAACAGCCGTAAGGCAGAGCACAGCAGGGCAGCAAGGGTGGCCTCTCAGGACCTCCCCACAAAACACAAGGCTGAAAATCAGATGTATGTCGCCATTAGCACAAGGTCATATGGGATAGTCTGATGACCTCCCCAACCCTACATGGCCAAAAAGGCAAAAAGCAGTCTCATTCCAAAGTCAAAAGATAGAGTGTAAGAGCAGAGAAAATGTTTTTATTCTGTCAGATATCATATATGTTGTTTATTTGCTAGCTAGCATCACATCCCAATAAGCTGTATCAGTTAAGTGAGGCTCTTATGTCACCTCCAACGTGATTTTGCACTCCAAGACTTTCATGAGACATGAATTGGTGACATCACAGACCAGACTCCATGTCTAACATGAACACCTGACCTCTAAGATATGTCAGGAGGACTCTGGTACCTAGGAGAGGCAGCCCACAACTGAGTAAAGGAGAGGAAAGCAGTGTGCACAGGGAACCCATGTAAGGACTGCTATTAGTTGTCAGTTGTTACCACTCCTCAGAGAAACTCCTTAGGAATAGGAGTTTGTGCCTAATAGCTCTTCTTATAGGTAAATGCACTGTAAAGTAAAAACAGCACATTCCAAAGCATTAAGGCTAGAATTTAATCAGTTCGTGATGACTACCACAATTTGCAAAAGCCAAAACACCACCAACATTCCTTAAACACCCCTGTAGAAACATTACTAATGGAAGTTTAATGAGAACCTGGGCCAATCAAGCTCATCCACAAAAAGAAGGTAACTAACCTTTTTATAATTAAGAGGATGAGGGTACTGCTTTAAATAAGGCACCAGATAAAACCAATACCAAAACTCTCTCTACATGTTTTTATAAATCTACATTTTTTTCAAATGTTAATTTTGGAAGGCTAATCTAGCATCTGAGCATATTTCCAAGTAATCCTCTTCACATTTGTAGTACCCTACCCCATTATCTTGTAGGTAAATACCCACTCAACATCTGAATAAATGACTTGAAGTGATCAAGCTATGATCACGTATTAAATGCTCTGTATCATTTAAATTTCCAGTGAAATAAATCTCTATATTCCAAGATGTCAGTGAAATAATTAAATCTCTGAAACTACACCCTACCATAGACAGAAATTCCTACTTAAAAGACAATAATGGCTTGCTTGGTGCTAAGGAGCAGAGCCCCTCTCACTTGACACAATCTTCCTAGCACATAGCAGATAAATACTAGGTGCTCAGTAAAATAATTGCTAAACAAAATCACATCAACAAAACACTTGAAAGAACCAGGAACATACCATCCTCTGGTTTGGTCAATGCCTTCGGCAATGAAGTCTGCAGGAAATGCATCTTCAAACTCCTTCTTGTTTTCAAATGGATAATGAACTTGAGCGTAGGGCATGCTGCCACTCTCAAACCAACAGTCAAACACTTCAGAGATGCGGCGCAGCGATCCCTTCCCACACCGGGAAGGAATGGTCAGATGGTCAATGCTAACAAACAAAAATATAGCCATTTCTATTAATTTTAAGCACAACAGAATCTGCAGTTGAAATGCCAGCAGGAAACACAATTCCTGACAAACTCTTCATATGTATCTATGAACAGAAACATCAGCAGTCATCACAGGCTTACAGAGCCAGGGGCACTCAAAGTAGAAGTTCTCTGACATCTAACTCAAGAATGGAAGTCACCCTTCCTCATTATGACACAAGTCATCAAGAACAATGTAATCCAGCAAACGAGTGTTTGATTTCTGTATGTAGCTCTATGATCCACTACAGAGACCATGTCTTAACAGGCCAGGACCTAGTCCAATGCCCTCTGAATGACAGAACTCACATGAATGAAGCATTCAGAAACTGACCTCTCTCTGTGGAGATCTGAGATCTTTGCTCTTGATAGTTCTTCAAGTTCTGCCATTGACCCAATGCATACTATCTGTCAAAACAAAGTTAAAAAGCAGGAGTGCCAGAGAGGCAAAGATCACACAGAATTAATTTCTGTTGACATTGAAGTTTAGAAACCTTTGATCTACAGGATAGTTATCACCAATGTGGCTTACCCTCATGAAAGGCTATAGGTGACTCTCTGAAGAGGTGAGCATACTTCACTTCTTTGCTACATACCCCCGTATCAGAGGGAAGCTCTACAATGTATCTCCCCTGGGAGGTGCTGTTCAGACTTCAGGGAAGATGTTGGGTATGCTCCTCCACCCCTGAACCATATGTCTTGGTCTACCCCAGATTATTTTTAGTAGTGAATAGTTTCTGAAGAATTAACTATCCATTTCATGAGAAGGGCTAATCTGTGTAGAAGGGTCAGCTCTTTCCTGCTTGGAGCTAATGGCTGCTCTGTATAAAAGTCGAAGCTAGCCCTAGCTGGTGTAGCTCAGTGGATTGAGCACCAGCTATGAATCAAAGTGTTGCCAGTTCCATTACCAGTCAAGGCACATGCCTGGGATGCAGGCCAGGTCCCCAGGAGGGGCCACGCTAGAGGCAGCCACACATTGATGTTTGTCTCCCTCTCTTCCTCTCTCCCTTCCCTCTAAAAATAAATAAAATCTTAAAATCTTAAGGGAAAAAAAAAACCAAATAAATAAAAGCCAAGGCTCCCTTGGTGGCCTTCTCCTTTCAGTGTCTCTGTCCTTTCTCAGGTTGCCTAGTTTCCCTCCATAGAAAAGATTTTAAACATTCACAGCCATCATCTCAACAAGTATTTCTTGGGCGTTCCTAATGTCCACATCTATGCTGAAAATAACCAGCGGAAGTGAAATGGCTAGACTCGTACACTAAGACATCTTAAGTTTCTTCCTGTCACTTGAATTCAGTTCATTAAGCTGAAATCTTCCCAAGTCAAAGCTAGAAATAAATTACTGTGCTGAATCCAAATAGTCATATTACAAGATGTTAGAATTATGTCCAGGTAAGGAGGCTGAGAGATGGGCCCAGCTGGGGCACTCACAACAGGAAGCATTATTTGATGGGGCAGCACCAACAGGGACTGCTATCAGTTCTTACCCAGGGGTTGTCTGTTACCTAGTGAACACTCTCAAGTTTCTTTCTCTGCATCTTCCTGACCAGTCCTGAAAAGTCTTCCGATTGAGCTACTTTACTGCTGCCTTTCAGGTACCTTCGTATTGGAAATTTAATGATGTCCCTGGGCCACTGTGGTTTATGACTGTTCTAATTCTAATGCTCTGTTTTCAGCAACATACATGAAAAGAAGGTCCCATCATGGGAATACATCTAAAGTCACACACACACACACACATGTATACATACACTCATATAATCATTTATTTTCAGATTAAAAGTCTGCAATGCTTTAGTATTTTTTTTCAGTCTTCCTTTTTCATTGCTGTAAGTGAAGGGTATAGATCATGGGTGTTAAAACTCATTTTCACCAGGGGCCACATCAGCCTCGCGGTTGCCTTCAATGGTCCAAAATAATTTTAGGACTGTATAAATGTAACTACTCCTTAACTGTTAAGGAGTTGAAATTACATTCAGCCTTTGAAGGCAACCTCGAGGCTGATGTCACTCCCAGTAAAATGAGTTTGATACCCCTGGTATAGACTCTGTTCTGTTCATCAATAATTCACAAGAATAAAAAAAGATCTGAGCAATATGAACAATTTAATGTGTATTCCCAGAGAAAAGCACAAATTGCATTCAAGGAAAACTAAAGTAAAAATAAACTTAAAATGCTAACATTCTTATTTAGTTATGATTAAAGGAGAGAAAAATTAGAAAAAAAGGGGGAGAGAAGAGAAAGAGACCATATTCTTTTGCCCCCATATTCAGATGAAACAAACAAACAAAAAAGGTCTCAACAAAAGTCAACATACAAAAATACTGCCAGCCTCACCTCCTCGAAGTCCTCACTGACCCACAGTGGGATAGGGGTGCCCCAGTATCTGTTTCTGGAAATTGCCCAGTCACGTGCATCTCTCAGCCAATTCCCAAATCGCTTTTCTCGCACAAACTCTGGGACCCTGCAATAAACAGGTCAGAAACCCAATCCACCTAAGAATATTACTAAGTAAATTTGTAAATGGCACCTGCAAAAACACTCTGGAAAGGCCGATCTCACTCCTCCTGGGAGATTATTTTTTGCATGGACAGCACTAGATGATTCACAGTGGCTGTATCTGTCATGAATTAATCCCAGTGAAAATGCTTTTTAATAGGAAACCTGACATCACCCATGCTTCCCCATCCTCTCCAACTAGGACTGCCACAGTTTTCTGTCACCAATGCCAGCTAGCCTGGTCCCACTAATATCTACTTTCTGGGTATTTCATGCAATAGTTCTTTTATTGTAACTCACTACAGGCACCCAATTGCCTAGAAAATACCACTCTGAACAGGCAGGCTATTGGTAGCTACCTGGTAGCTACCTCTCCAGGCTCACCTGCAGTCCCCATGGTACTGCATGTTACGATCCAGCAATTAGACAAGTCCCTCAGATTCAGCTTCTCACCTCATTGCTTTCACTAGTACCATCTGTCCACTTTGATAACATTCACCCAGCAGCCCCTGTATTAGCCACCACTCCCCCAAGTTTCTACTGCCTCTGATTGGTAAAGGATTCCTTATCCTTTAAGGTTCAGCTTTGCAAAAAACCTTACCAAACTTAAGGTTGAGTTAGGGCACCCTAGGCTCTTGAACACTGTCTTCAGTCCTGTATCCTAAATGTCAGATTTTAGGCCTGCACCACGCCACAAGGCTCTCATACTAACATTCTATACTAAGCCCATCACATATTAGGAAAGCTAAAGAACCCCTTAGGTATAAAAAGAAAAAAACTGCTTTTTCTTGAGAAATCAGGGTCACTTTGCTAGGAAAAAAGAGAAAGCTATATAGCCTTTTGTTTTTAATGCTCAGAGATTCTGCCCATTCTTCCAAAATTAAATGCAGCTTTTAAGTTCTTGTGGGAAGTAAAAAATACTAATCACCCTCCAAACTCTCAGTGAAAAACATTATTCTGCAATACATAGAGTCAATCTTATTTTATTTTTCTAACAGGTTGAATTAACACCTCTCCATGGTCCGATATTAGGGAAGAGCAAGGCTTCTGTCCCTGCAGTGCTTATCAATGAAGCCAGCCTGCATAACACATCATCATAGTCAACGAATTAAGCATCAAAAGCAGTAGCTGATCCTTGAATAACATGTGTGTGAACAGCAGAGTCCACTTATATGCAATTTTTTTTCAACTGACAGACTTGGGCATCTCAAACCCATGCTGTTAAAGGGTCAACTCCAATGTTGGGAATCCACGGATGTGGAGAGTTGACTGTAGTTTTATTATGGATTTTTTAAATGTACAGAGATTAATGCCCCTTACCCCTGCATTGTTCAAGGTTCAAGTGATGTTATAAATGGATTTTGTAGGTATATTTAAAACTAAACGTTTACCCTGAAAGTTCAGCCGGATATTTTTCAGTCATTCTATTCTGTAATTTGCATAAACAGCAGTTTCTCATTTCTACTGGGTTTAAAAAAAAGACTCCTCTATAGGCCTTATAATAAAAAGAATGTTACTTTGTTAGATCTTAGATGGTTATTAAAGTTATTATAATTGGGGGAAGTATAAACCAATACTTACTAACTATATGACAAAGGACATTATGAAGACTCACGTCTTATTGCTTACCAGTAACACAAATCATTGTTCTTCAGCAGCTGGTCTACCATATGTTCAACCCGCACAAACCAGCTGGGCACCGCTTTGTAAATAAGGGGAGTATCCGACCTAGGGAAGCAGAAATGAAGGTGTGGCTGGTGAGACTAAGATGTGCAGGTGCTCAGGGTAGCAACAACCATTAGATTCTCACTGATGTCACCGCCATCCGCTTGGCCTTCTGCGAACTGCATGTCTACTGAAAATGAATGTCTAAGTCTTTAGTATTGGTCAAAGTCCTACACAATACCAAGAAAGGTTAAAAGTTAACAAACAAACAAAAAAAACAATGTAAGAAAAAAATGTCCTCATATAGTTCTGTTGGTGTGTGACAGCTGTCTAAAAACTGGTATCAACTTCAGCAAAGACAAAACGTGATGCCACTAAACATTCTAATTCACCTACATATTTAGAATCTTCTTTAAATGGTATATTGCATATTTCTCACTAAATTCCATTAGAAAATGTTAGGTCTGTCTTATCCTAAAGAAATGTGAACCCAACACAAACATATTTGTCTATGTGAGATAACAGAAAATATACATATATGTGCATTTACATACATATGCCTTTGCCCCCGGTTCTTGGCACAGAGGTCCTGAAACCCTTATAATTTCTTAGGTGATAAGAGCACTGGGAACATCTTTAGTTCTAATATTTGTTCTTGGATACTAGTTCTTGACATAAAGCTCCTAAAACCCTTGTAATTTTTTGGTTGACAGCAGTGTCTTTTGTTCTAATAAGGTTCCTTGGATGGGGGCTGGTCACCAGAAAGACCAAACCCAACAGCTTGGAATTTTCAGCCCTGTATTTAATCCTCCCGATTAAATCCCAAAAGTACGGAGTGTTGGGGGTTCCGAGTTTGAAGAACATATCCACATACTGGAAAGGTGAGCACCCACCTCCACAAGACAAATGCTCCTGCTCATAGGACCCTTCCAGACCTTTCCCTATGTATATGTCTTCATCTGGCTGTTCATGTGTTTCCTTTAACAAATATAAGTGTTTTCAGGAGTTCTGTGAGCCTCTCTAGCAAATTAATTGAAACCAAGGAGAGGACAGCTGAAACATCCGATCTCAAGCCAGTCTGTTGATCAGGGGGAAACGTGGATTTGTGACTGGCATCTGAAGTGAGTGAGTGAGTGTGTCCCATTCTTGTGGGACTGACCCCTTAATCTCTGAGTAAATAGTGTTGGAATTAAATTAAATAATAGGGCATGCAGCTGGTGTCAAAGAAAATTGCTTGGTGGTGAGGAAAAAAACTTCACTATTTTGGTGACTTAAAAGTGTCAAAAGTGAAGTTTATGAAGGGAATAGTAAAGAAGACTCACAGGATAATGAAACAGTAGGGAAGAACTTTTTTTTTTTTTTTTCCCTGTAGAGCACAAGACTGTTTTTCTTTCTCTACAGTCTATGTTCTCTACAGACTGTACAGTCTACAGTCTATGCCTATGTTTCTCAGAAAACACCTGAGGAAGAAATAAATGTACGTGTTCATAAAATTATCCTCGAAACAAAAAGGCAGTTTCCAAACACTAACTCCAAAGAATATAACTGAGATGGAAACCACAAATTGATGCAATGGGTACATACATTAAGTGCATGCATAAATCTGAAACTCCAACTACAAAACTCTTTTCTCCTTACCTCCAACAGAAAGGATAGCTATGAGTGAAGGTGCTGGCAACAAGAAGTCGGCCTTTTTCCTTCAGGGTCCTGATGATATTTTTGTCAGCATCCTGTTAAAAAAAATTAAAATCTAGCCATTAATATATCCTACAGTACTTAGTAATACAATATAATTAAGCATATTACTGAAATCTGGTATTTGGTTACTTTTATTAAGAGTATAAAGCACAAATAACAAATATAGTATAGAAGACTTGATCCATATCTTAGATACCTTGTAACTTCACGTACTTTTTAAGTATATCCCACACCATTAAGGTACTAAAGTTCTGAAACAGCAATAATTACCCCAAAGTCACTAGTTGGAGCCCATTTTTTTCAATTCTTATGCATGCTTTCTCTGAAGATACTAGCCCCCCACAATGTAGCTGATAACATGATCTATCTTTTCTGATTTTATGTGCTGAAACAAAAGAAAACAAAACAGAAACAATTTCCTGGGGGAAAAAAAATCCCAGATGAGGAAGCTATTTGATAAAAACTGATTAATGAAAAAATATAATGAAACCAACACCTTTCTATGCCATTCAGACACAAACCTTCACATACTGTCCCATGAAATCTGTCACTTCTGCTGTGAAACAGCCTGAAGCATCCACAGGGCAAACAGGGACAGAATCTTTCTGAATGATGTTGAAGTCCATACAGACCCGATAGTCATCCTGGGGGAAAGTGGAAAAGGTGGAGGGAGGGAAGAACAAAACAGTTTATGTGTGTATAGGGCAAGAGAGGAGGGTATCAGGAGGTAGGTTTTAGAGGGTAAGTTTTCAATATTCTGATGTATAAAATGTAATCAGTAGTAATCCTTTCCACTGAAGTTACTTCAAAGACCGCACAGAGAATAACAGAGCCTTACAGTTGCACAGGGGATTACATCATCTAGCCCAGTTTAAGCAGCCATTATTTCATGAACTCCTACATATATCAGAGTATATACTAAGAAAGAAGAAAGATATATGAGTATATTAAAACAAAATCAAATTTGATTTAAAACATCTATATGTATGCACATACAGGTATGATGAAAGCAGAAGCACATACAGTAGTTAGGCATAGCCTATTCAGTACTGCATGATGCTTGATATGCATATAGATTTGCATCCTATCAAGGATCACCTGAGAGACTGCAACACTGAGCATACCTTTCCTAGCTTATACCACAATGCTCAGAATACTCTTTGAGAAGCGTTTTTAATTAGACCAAATACTTATGTAAAGCTTATCAAACAGTGTTCTGAATATTTTATTACTCAGATCACTTATTTGTCACCACTGCGAGGAAGTCTGACTGGTGCCCTAGGTTTTTACCATGTGTTCTCCTGGCAAAACCCAACAACTATCCCAATTTAAGAGATAAGGGGGCTGTGGCACAAAGAAATCCTTCACTGCAAAGTGGCAATGCTCACATTCAAAACCAAACAGCCTGGCTCCAAGTCCAAAGTCTTAACTGCTGTGCTATGCTGCCCAAATCTAAAATCAAAGGAATAATATCATAGGCTAGATAGTGAACCCACACTCTGGTTTGACTCTAAGACAAGAGAAAGGCAACGTTCCCACCTGGGCCTGTATTTAATTCTCACTGTGTTGTGGGGCTGCCTGGTATGATGCAACATGTGGGTACCTGTCCATGAAGAAACATCCCAAAATGTACCTGCAGAACAGAAAGGACAAGCCCTAAAGCCCAGCAATTTGAAATATTTAGTGGAGAACACACGACCCCAGAACTAAAACTAGCTGAGCAAAGCATTCCTGAATGGAGCCATGACAGGTCTCTGTCATGCGTAAGTATGACTCTGCAGAGGTCACAATGTATCACCTAACAAAATGCAGTATGAATGGTCCCTCAGAAAAATTTCTACCAAATGGGGTTAAACGCTGTAGTTCAAAGACCTTATCTTCTATTACCTTAACCTGCATGGCATTTAGGACAGATACATGAGGTATTACAATAGTAAACAACAAATGTTCATACTTTAAATTGAAAACCTGGGCTTCCAACCAAGATGGAGGCATAGGTAGATACACATTGCCTCCTTGCACAACTAAAAGATGGACAACAAATTTTTTTAAAAAAGTTACCAAGAACTGCCAGTAAATCAAACTGTATGAAAGTCTGATAACCAATGAGTTAAAGAAAAAACATTCATCCAGACTTGTAGGAGGAACAGAGGACTGGCAGCAAGGAGTTGGATGGAGGACCAGGCAGGTGAGGCAGCAGCCGGCAGACTGGGTGGAACAACTAGGGAGTGAGACAGGCCACACAACCCAGGGTTCCAGTGCAGGGAAACAGAGCCTCAAAACCTCTGACTGAAAATACCTGTGGCGGTTGAGGTGGGAGGAAAAACTCCCAGCCTCCCATGAGAGTTTGCTGGAGAGACTCAAAGGGTCCTAGAAGGTATACAAACCCACCCAACTGGAAATCAGCACCAGAAGAGCCCATTTGCTTGTGGGTAGCAGAGGAAGTGACTGAAAGCCAGTGGAGAGCAGAGCCTAGCAAGCAGCATTGTTTCCTCTCTGACCCTCCCCTACATACAGCAACAAGCAGCAGCAATGTGGGCTGCTCTGCCCACGCAAATACCTAAGACTCCGCCCTTTACTACTTAAGAGGTGTGATCAGACAAAAATGTGGCCCCAATGGAAGAACAGATCAAAGCTCCAACAATACAACTAGGCGATAAAGAGATATTGCCAACCTATCAGATGCAGAGTTCAAAACACTGGTAATCAGGATGCTCACAGAAATGGTTGAGTATGGTCGCAAAATAGAGGAAAAAGTGAAGTCTATGAAAAGCGAAATAAAGGAAATTGTACAGGGAGCCAACAGTGACAGGAAGGAAACCGGGACTCAAATCGACAATTTGGAGCAGAAGGAAGAAATAAACGTACGGCCAGAAAAGAATGAAGAAACAAGAATTCAAAACAATGAGGAGAGGCTTAGGAACCTCAGGGACAATTTTAAATGTTCCAACATCTGAACTGTAGGGGTGCCAGAAGGAGAAGAGGAAGAGCAAGAAATGGAAAACTTAGTTGAAAACATAATGAAGAAAAACTCCCCAATCTGGCAAAGGAATTAGACTTCCAGAAAGTCCAGGACGTTCAGAGAGTCCCCAGAAAGTTGGACCCAAGGAAGCACACACCAAGGCACATCATAATTACATCAGCCAAGATTAAAGAGGAGAAAATCTTGCCCTGGCTGGTGTAGCTCAATGGATTGAGCGCGGGCCTGCGAACTAAAGGATCGAGGTTCGATTCCCAGTCAGGGCACATGCCTGGGTTGCAGGCCAGTTCCCAGCATGGGACACACAGGAGGCAACCATACATTGATATTTCTCTCCCTCTCCCTCTCTCCTACCCTTCCCCTCTAAAGATAAATAAATAAAAAATCTTAAAAAAATATTAACAAAAAAGAGGGGAAAATCTTAAAAGCAGCAACAGAAAGAGACAGTTACCTAGAAAGGAGTCCCCAAAAGACTATCAGCAGATTTCTCTAAAGAAATCTTGCAGGCAAAAGGGGGTTGGAAGGAAGTATTAGAAGTCATGAAAGGCAAGGACCTACATCCAAGATGACTCTATCCAGGCAAGCTATCATGTAGAGTGGAGGATCAGATAAAGTGCTTCCCAGATAACGTCAAGTTAAAGGAGTTCAGTATCACCAAGACCTTATTCTATGAAATGTAATGTGCAAAACTATGAACAGTAAAATGACAAAACTCACAACTATGAATAACTGAACCTAAAAATAAAAACAAAAACGAACTAAGCAAATAACTAGAACAGGCACAGAATCACAGAAATGGAGATCACATGGACGGTTATCAATGGGTAGGAGGAGGAGGGGATGGGGTAAAAGGTACAGAGAATAAGCAGCATAAATGGTAGGTACAAAATAGACAGGGGAAAGTTGAGAATAGTATAGGAAATGGAGAAGTCAAACAACTTATATGTATGACCCATGGGAATGAACTAAGCTAGGAGAATGATGGTGGGAGGTGGGGTACAGGGTGGAGGAGAATAAAGGGATGGGGGTGGGGGAATGGGACAACTGTAATAGCATAATCAATAAAATGTTAAAAAGTAAAATAAATAGAAAACCGAAACTACAATTCAAAATCAATATTTTTTTTACTTAGTATCAGTGGAGCAAAGATAACAGTTGACCCTAAAACTATCATAAATTAACTAAAACTTGACTAGTTCCTAAAACTCAAATAGTATTAATGAAGATTGCTTTTACCCAATTTTTCTTCCATTTCTAAATCATTTATTTATTTTTCAATTACAGTTGACATGTAGTATTATATTAGTTTCAGGTGTACATCACAGTGATTAGACATTATGTAACTTATTAAACGATCACCCAATCTTGTACCCATCTGACACCATATATAGTTACTAGAATATATTCCCTATGATGTACTTTACATATCCACAACTATTTTACTAATAATTTGTACTTCTTAATCCCTTCACCTTTATCCAAACTCCCAACACCCCTACCATCTGGTAACTGTCAAAATATTCTCTGGCCCTGGCCAAGTGGCTTAGGTGGTAGTATCATCATTGACCATACACCAAAAATAGGCAGGCTCAATTCCCAGGTGAAGTGCCTTCTGGAGGCAACTGGTCAGTGTTTCTCTCTCACATCAACATTCTCTCACTCTTAGAAAATCAATAAATGTATTCTCAGGTGAAAATAAAAAAAAAGTTATTTGTATTTACCAGTTTGTTTCCATTCTGCCTGTTTACTTTTTTAGATTCAGCTGTTGATTGTATTCCATTTAATTTGTTCATATTTTTCTCAGTTCAAGTTCAATAGAAACAATAAAACATAAACACTGATGGCCCACTACTGTACACATCATCTGGACTGTTCCATCAGTTGAAGCCATTTCCTCTATAAGAAAAAAGGCTGGCCTCCCAAAACCCTGCAGGAAAGGCCTGTCCTGTCCCAAACCACATTTCAGCTAAATCTTACGTCTTTTTTTTTAAGTACATTTTTTGAATATGCTATTACAGTTTTCCCAATTTTTCCCTCTTTATCTCCCCTCTACCCTGCATCCACCAACTCTCCATCATTACTCTCCTTAGTTCATGTTTATGGGTTGTACATGTAAGTTCTTTTAACTGTTTCTTATACCATTCTTTTTTTTTTTAATTTTTATATTAATTGTTGATCTTGTACAGTTTTGTCTTTTACTCCCACCCCAGCCCTCCCCACCTCCCTCCCATTTCCACCCCCCATAGTTTTTGTCCATGAGTCCCTTATACTTATTCCTGTAAACTCTTATACCATTCTTAACGCACCTATTTTGTACCTACCAATTATGCTTCTTATTCCCTGTACCTTCCCCTGCCCCCATTCTACCCTTCTACTTCCCCACTGAAAACCATCCATGTGATCTCTATTTCTGTGAATCTGTTCCTGTTCTAGTTGTTTGCTTGGATTTTATTTCCACCGTATTTCTTTTTTTCGTTCCGTTGTTGATACTTAAGAGTTTGTTGTCATTTTACTGTTCATAGTTTTTGGACTATATTTCTTTGTTCCAGGACATCTGTTATATTGTAAGGAGGCAGGGACTTAGGGTATACTCCAGGGTAGGGCAACCCTCTTTGCTGCATTGTGGCACTGTCTGTGGGGGAGGGGTCAGAAAGGGAACAACGCAGCTGGCTCGCTTGGTTCTAGCCCCACTTGTCAATGAATTCTTGTGTGAGACTGGGAGTTTCTCCCACAGTGGCAACCCCCACAGTAGTTTACAGTTAGCTTTGAGTCTCAGTTTCCTGTTCAGCCATCCCTGCCTCACCTGTGTGGTCCGCCACCTTGCTGTGGGCCTTCTCTTCCCACCTGACTGCCTTTGTCCTTCTTACTGCTCTGGGTGAATGTTTAACTTTTTGGTTGTTGGAGCTCAACGAAGTTTGATTTTTCTGGCACTTCGGGTTGATTACAGTTTTTAGATTGGTTGTTATCCTCCTTTCGGCTGTGCAAAGAAGCGAAGGGTTTCTACCTATGCCTCCATCTTGGCTGGAACTCAGATCTTGTGTATTATGCAAGACAATTGTAAAAGAGGGGTTTTGTTCTCATGGCTGTACACTGCTGTACGATCCAGTGCTCACTTCTACTTACAGAAATATTCTTTGCTATTCTGAAATCAGGCTTGAAGGTATCATTGTCAGGGTTCCATTCAGCTGGGCACACTTTCCCATGTTTGTTAATGAACTAGAAAGCCTGAACTAGTCTCAAATTCTCATTAGAGTGGTCAATAGTAAAAGTTGTTTATGCTGATCTGGGGAAGAATACCTTCATCAGCCTTTGAGTCTCCATCATGCACTTGAGGGTGCACTTGAGGTTTGAAACCAAGGAAATGTTCATGGGTCCCGGTCCTCCTTGTTTCTTGGGTGAGTTGATCCATGCCAGGTGACAGAAGGGAAAAGCCACACAAGCACCAATCACTTCACAGTTGAGTTTCTTAAATTCTTCTGCCCAATCTCTGGAAGCAATGCTATCCGTGGGGCACACAGTTCAAGTCAAGAAGGTAAAAAGGAACACAACATATTTTCCTCTGTAGTAACATAGGCTGATGGCTTTAAACAGTGCCCAATTTTACGATTTCTTGAAGTCATCTTGCTATCAGCAGCTATGAGACAGAAATACAAAGACCAAATAGTAGGAAGACGCACGAAGCCTGTTCATTCATATTTCTGATTTTTTCCTTCTTCTTAAAGAAGACCCTTTAACGAGTCATATAACATAGGTTTGGTGATGAGCTCTTTTAGCTTTTCCTTCTGTGAGAAGCTTTTTACCTTTGACTCTAAATGGTAGCTTTGCAATATTGGTTTGTAGGTCCTTGCTTTTCATCACTTTGAATATTTCATGCTAATCTATTCTGACCTGTGAGGTTACTGTTGAGTAATCAGCTGACAGTCTTTTATGAGGTAGTTCCCTTATAGGTACGTACGTAACTGCTTGTAAGATTCTATCTTTAGTCTTTTCCATTCTAATTATGATATGACTTGGTGTGGTGTGGGATTTCTTTGGTTCATCTGGTCTGGGACCTTCTGTGCTTCCTGGCCTTGTATGTCTATTTCCATCACCAGATTGGCGAAGTTTTCTGTCATTATTTTTTACAATGGGTTTTTTATTTTCTCTTCTTCTTTTAGAACCCCCAGGATGCAAATGTTGTTATGCCTGAATGTAGGGGACCAGTTTGTTTTGGTCCGGCAAATGTGACTCAGCTCTCTATGGAAAACCTATAGAAGGTAGGGTGGTGGGCAGGAGCCAGACCCTCAAACCAGGTTTTCCCATGGGAAGCAGGCTTAGAAAATGCATACAGACTGTTATGGCTTGCTCTTGATAAAACTCCCTCACCCTGGTCTAAAACAGTACTATAGATGTTTATTGCCTATCTTCAGGGTAGTTTCCAAAGCCTGTGTGAATTTTGCCAAGGATGGAGCTAATCAGCTCGCCACTTTTCCCCTCTGCATTTGTTATTTTCGTTTCCTTGATTGTACCTAAAAAGTAGATAACAATATTCTACGTAATAGATAATAAATGCTTCTCTGATGTAAAACCTGAGAAAAACAATAAAAGCCTGTGTAGGCACAGGTCAATGTGCTCTCCTCGAGAAACTGCCTGTGCCGTCCCTTTTTCTCCACAAGATTGATGTGGCCTATGCATTGTTTTTGTCTTCAGTCACAACAGGCAGACTCTGCGGGCCAGAGTCTGCCACACCTGAAGTTGTTCCAGAGGTTCTTTACAATATGCTAATTTTTTGGATTCTTTTTTCTGTTCTAATTGAGTGTTTTTTGCTCTTTATATTCAAAATTGCTGATGTGATTCTCAGCTTCATCTCTTCTACTAATTCCCTGTAAATTTTTCATTTTGGTTAGTGTATTCTTCTTTTCAGTCTAGTTCTTTTTTATGCTCTTGTGGTTCTCACTAAGTTCAGTATTGTTACAACCAGTGTTTTGAATTCTACATCTAGCAGATTCCTTGTCTCCATTTTCTTCAGTTCTTTTTCTGAAATTCTGTTCTTCCATTTGAATGTCTCATTTTAGCAAACTTCCAGTGTTTGTTTCTATGTATTAGGTAGAGTTGCTATGTCTCTCAAAGCTTTGTAGTATAGCCTAGTATAGTAGGTATTCTCTAGGGTTGAGTGGCAGAGACTCCCTAAGTCACCCAAGCTGGGACTTGAGGTGCACACAGTTGGCTTTGAATGCTTTGGCACATCAAAGGGAGGGATTTACCCTCAGGCCAATCAACTGCCAAGGAGTGGCTGTGACCACTCACCACCATGGAGGACTAGCTGCATAGGTCCCCACCACAGAGAGCCAGACTTACTTCAGCAGGGCTCCAGTGTCCGCTGAGTCCACCCCTTGAGCATGTCACTTGTTGAGGTGGTTCAGTGGTAATGCTTCAATGTGGTATGAAGGTATCCATTAGGTGTGCTGGTCTCCTGAGAGGTGCAGTCCAAGGTCAGCCACTGACTCTATTATGCGCAGGTCCACCTGGCATAAGCTACAAAGCAATCTACAGCTAGCTGCTATTTGTGCTGGGCTTGGAGGTGCCCAGGCGAGGCCAAGGTGTGAGGGAAGGCTGGCTGCCACTTGTGCCAGGCCATTGCCATTTAGTGAGAGGTATGAGGCATGCTGAGGCCCAGATGTTGCTTGTTTTAGAGATTTTTAGGAAAATCTGAAGCATAAGTGAGTACACGTCATTTGCATAGAAAAGGCACTGGAAACAGCTTAGGTGCGTCTGAAAGTTGGATGCAGTAGGGCCTCAGGGAATCACCAGGGCAGGGCTGTGTGAGGCAGGCTTATGGAGTCTCACAGATGGTACCTGCTGTGAGAGGAGGGCTCATCTATCAGCACTTCTGTCTGGGAGAAAGCTGCCCCTCCAGCTCTCATCTTGATGCCAGACAATTCGGTTTCTCTCTATATGTCCATATGTTCAAGCTACTGCCCCAGCACAGGAGCTAAAAGAGAATGAGTTTGAGTAATTCTGTGCATGGGCCCTTTAACAGGAATGGCCTGGGACTTCAGAAGCCCTCTGTCTCCCTCAGCCCTAACCTTCACTCGTTTTCACAGCCAGAAGTAATGGGGACTTGTCTTCCTGGCACTGGAACCCTGGTCTGGGAGTGGGGCCTGGTATGGAGCTAGGACGCTTCACTCGTCAGAGGGAACATCTGCAGCTGAGATATCCCTCCTGCTTTTTATCTGCCACAGGTGATTGTGGGACTTGCCCATTCTATGTCTCTGCCCCTCCTAACAGTCTCAGTGATGTGGTTTCTTCAATTCTGTAGTTGTAGGGCTTTCATTGAACAAGATTACAGGTGGTTCTGAATGATGGTTGTAATTTTGTTGTGCTGGTGGTAGGAGGTGAGTACAGGTTCCATCCAATCTGAATAGTGAACACGTTGGTGATAATAAGAAATTGGTAGTTTTATTGGTTTTAATGTTAGCATGGCAGTTATATTAAAAATAGAATTTCTCGATTTTGACTTCTGGCCAAGATGGAGCCGTAAGTGGACGCACTGTGCCTCCTCTCACAACCAAAATTAAGGACAACAAATATTTAGAAACCAGAAAACAACTGGAACTGATAGAAAATTGAACTGTACGGAAGTTCAACAACCATTCATCCAGAATGGTAAGAGGGGCAGAGTCACGGCAAGAAAAAGTGGAGGAACGGACCCAGGAACACAGAAGGCAGTGGCTGGCGGTTCCCAAGTGTGCAGGTGGCTGGAAGGCCCACAGGCAGTGGCTGTCAGACCCTGGGCATGGGGTGGCAACTGTGCAGACCCAGTGAGGCCGCGCAAGGCGGCTGGCCGACCAGGTGGTCCCACATGCACACACGCAGATAATCCAGGTGAAGGGGAATTGGCAGAAGGGACTGTAATCCAAGAGAGAGCAGAGCAAGCGCCATTGTTCCCTCTCGGACCCCGCCTCCCCATACAGCATCACAACCCAGCAACTGGGCTGCCCTGCACTGGGGAACACCTAAGGCTCCACCCCTCACTATGTAACAGCAGCGACCAGACCAAAACCAAACCAAACCAAACCAAACCAAAACAAAAAAACCTACCAAAAATGGCTCAAACCGGAGAACAAATGAAAGTCCCAGAGCCAATTCCTCTAAGCAATGAAGAGATAGCCAACCTATCAGATGCACAGTTCAAAGCCCTGGTGATCAGGATACTCACAGAATTGGTTGATTTTGCTCACAAATTAGATGAACAAATGAAGGTTGCAATACGTGAAATGAAGGAAAATGCATGGGGAACCAATAGAGATGGGAGGGAAACTGGGACTCAAATCAATGGAGTGGACCAGAAGGAAGAAACAAACAACCAAACAGAAAACAAGGAAGAAACAAGAATTCAAAAAAATGAGGAGAGGCTTAGGAACCTCCGGAACATCGTTAAACGTCCCAATATCCGAATTATAGGGGTACCAGAAGGGGAGGAAGAAGAGCAACAAGTGGAAAACTTATTTGAACAAATAATAAAGGAGAACTTCCCCATCTGGCAAAGGAAATAGACTTCCAGGAAGTCCAGGAAGCTCAGAGAGTCTCAAAGAAGTTGGACCAAGGAGGAACACGCCAAGGCACATCGTAATTACATTAGCGAAGATTAAAATGAAGCAGAGAATTCTAGAAGCAGCAAGGAATAAGGGGACAGTCACTTACAAAGGAGTTCCCATCAGACTATCAGCTGATTTCTCAAAAGAGACCTTCCAGGCAAGAAGGAGCTTGAAAGAAGTATTTGAAGTCTTGAAAGGCAGGGACCTACATCCAAAATTGCTCTATCCAGCAAAGCTGTCATTTAGAATGGAAGGGCAGATAAAGTTCTTCTCAGATAAGGTCAAGTTCAAGGAGTTCATCATCACCAAGCCCTTATTATATGAAATGTTAAAGGGACTTATCTAAGAAAAAGAAGATCACAATAAATGTGACAGTGAAAAGACAGCAAACTCACAGCTATTAATAACCACACCTAAAACAAAAGCAAGCTAAGGAAAGAACTAGAACAGGAACAGAACCACAGAAATGGAGGTCACATGGAGGGTTAGCAACAGGGGACTGGGAGGAGGAGAGAGGGGGAAAAGGTACAGAGAACGAGTAGCATAGACGGTGGGTAGAAAATAGAGGTGGGCAAGAATAGTGTGGGAAATGTAGAAGCTAAAGAACTTATGACACATGGACATGAACTAAAGGTGGAGGGAATGTGGGTGGGAGGGGGTGTGCAGGATGGACGGGAATGATGGGGGAGATATGGGACAACTGTAATAGCATAATCAATAAAATATATTAAAAAATTAGAATTTCTCATAATCATAGACATGTACAGAAGAATTTGCAGACAAGGATACGATGTTCAGGATTTGCTCCAAGAAAGTCCAGTTTAAATAAATGCATGGGGGAAGGGGAGGGATTAAGATAGATAAAAAAGAATTCGCAAAATGATGATTAATTGATGGAGATGGATGATATAAACATATAGGTTTATTATAATTTGTTTTTTACTTTGTTTAATGAAGATTCCCATAATAAAAATATCTACAGAGTTTAAGTATGAAAATAAAGTGACCAATGGAAAAGACTAGCTTATCACCTCCATCACTGATAAAATGTTTAAGCAGAGAGGTTTGTGTAGGTCCCCTGTGACTGCCACACTGGCAGTAGTAACTGTCTATAGTCCTGTAGCATCATGCACTCTGTTAAACACTCTTTATAGAAGAAGATTCCATTTAGTCCTAGGTCTCAAGACAGGCAGGTACTATACCTGTTACAGAAAAGGAAAAAGAAATCGAGAAAGGCCAACTAAACTTACCCAGGGAGTGCCTTTTATTGCAGGGCTGCAACTTACAGATTTGGTTAGCTTTAAAACACATACCCTTAACCTGTAAACTCTACTATTTTATTCATATAAAATTATATTAAAAGGATATTTTCAGAAAAATTGCTTTGGGCAAAATATAAAATTAACCACACCCCTTTCCCTTCTAATCATATGGTATTTAGTCAAAAAAAAAGCAGAACCTTTCTGAAGTCTGATTAATCATGGTGAATGCACGACAGTGTGCCCTTGTTAAAACTCACTGAACTGCATACTATAAAGAGCAAAATGTAATGTATATAAATTATGAATGAATGAAAACACAGCTTGCTTTTTACAAAGATTAAATGCCCTTAGCCCACCATTTTTTAGAGATCAGCTGACGGTAAAAAAAAACTGCAGACTTATAAGCCAAAAAGGCTGATCCCATGGCTTAAGAGTGGTGATCAACACACACGCATACACACATGCAGACATGAGGACAATGACCTAGTGGCCACTGAAACTGACTTCTTATAATTACAATTGCAAGATCTTTATTACTCACTGCGCCAAAGTAAGGAGCTTGATGTACAACCCCAGTGCCTTCTTCCTCCCTCACGTAGCTGTCAACAAGCACAGTAAAAGCACCATTCTCTTTACACTGGAAAAGAAAACATTAGCAGGACTAAAGGATGAAACTGTACCATACCATAATACTAATTTGATAACAGCTTTTAGAGCTTGAAAAACTTTTAAAATTTGAAATTCTTTTCAGCAACAGAAATGGCAATACTTCATTTGGGAAGGAAAAATGCTCATTCTATACAGTAGTTCATGAATAATGATTCAATACTTACAAATGAAATAGTTATCTAAAGACTTGCAGAGAAAATTTTCTAACTTTTTTAGTATAACACTGGGCCTTTTGACTAATTCTCCTGGACTGATCCCCCACTCCAATCTACCCTTGTACCCAGCATGTCCTTTAACATAGTCTCACAAAATATACTCCTTAAACTATTCCTTCCTGATATATAGCTCACCCTTGAACAATGCAGGGCTTAAAGACACCAACCCCCATACAGTGGAAATCTGGGTTTAACTTTTGACTCTGCAATTTGGCTCTTCCCATCCTTGAATTCAACCAACCACAAATTGAACACCATTTTTTCAATCTGCACTTGGGAATGCAAAAAAGTGTTTTCTATCCATGGTCGGTTAAATAAAATCCATGTATAAATGTACTGGCACCTTGTTCAAGCTTCAACTGTATTTTTAATCACTGCATACACTTCACTTTTCTTTCCACTTCAAGTCTATCTCAAGTTATTCAGTTGTAAAAGGCAACAGTTGAAAGATGTGGAATGGGGGAGCCAAGAGCTATCATTTCTATCTATAGATATTCTACCCTAAGGTAACCCTGATGGGTAATGTTTCCAATTTCCTTTCCTTTGCAGTAACAATAAAGCTCAGTTAGTACATATAAGGTTATAGACCTACTTTTTCTATCATCATCTCTTAACATTTCATTTCACACACCCTTTTTTAGGCCAACTAAAACCCTTTGCTTTCTTATCTGCCTTTGTAAAAAAGTAGTTTCGGAAATGATTTTCACAATTAAAACTATAATCCTGGAAAAAAAAAAAAAAAGGCATTAGTACTTCGAAGTTTTAGAGATATTCTGGCTGCATGTGAATTTTACAAGTGAACTCAGAACAAAGATAAAATGGCTTGCGCCAATCACAGAAACAGCAATGAAGCTGGACCTGAAATAAGATCATCTGGGTCTAAATACAGTAGCATTTTCAACTCTTTAATTGTTTGGCACATGCTTAAAACAAAACATGAAAAATAACCATAAATTTTTAATTGCTGTAACCCAAATCACCTATAAATGTCTTTGGTGTAGTATCGCAGGTACTAGGGTGTGTCTTCAATGATATAAACACGGAGAGAGAATATGTATGTTCTTACAATCAGATGTAGGGAACACAAAGGTACCTTACTGTTTATAACTATGCCGAAAACCTCCACACTGCATTCGTATCTCTGGGTTCAGCTCTGAATCCTGCCTCGCTGAGGCTGAGACTGGACAGCGGTCACCACAGTGCTATACCCACATACTCTCATACCTCTCATTTAGTATTTCAGAACATGTGTATTTTAGGTACAGAACATCAAATGATTTTGTCCTAAGTCAAAGAATTTGTAGTATCTGTCTAAAATTTACAGAACGTTCCAGAAATTTCAGGAAGCTAAGTGAATGGATAGGTCTTATTCATCTTAACTCTATGTACTAAGTGCATGTTCCAATGACTTAACTCAAAGTTCCTATCTAGGGTCTCCATGTATATTTTCTGAGAGGGCTTAGCTTTCCTCAACTTCTCAGTAGAGTCTATAATTCAGAAAGTTTACGAGTCACTCACCTAGTGGAAGAGTTTTAAGACAAGAACAAATATAAATTATGTTTGTATTCATAACATAAAACAAATTATGTTAAGATTCATGAGAGAAGAATGTAGTATAATGACATATTTCAGAAGGAGAAACCGAAGAGGCATTTCAGAAAACACTTTTTCAGATGGCATCTAAGTTCAGCTTTGAAGAGTGACTTGAACTTGAGCTGGTATGACATTACAGAAAAGTGAAGGATGTTTTAAACAGAAGAAAAAGTTAATGAAGACAAAGGCTGGGAGGAAAAAAAAGAAAGGGTTTTTGACTGAAGCAAAAGATGTTGGGTGATGTGACTAGGAACCCGGTCTGCCTCATGCCAAGTGGAGAACATATGGCAAGAAATGTGCTGGCAAATGAAACAACTATAGGCTCACAGAGAGGGATCAAACCAGGAAACACATAGGGATATCCATCAACAGCAACACGTAATGAGGGAAAGGGCCACTAGTCAGGAGACTAGAAACATAGGGAAACACTCAAAGAGCATGAAAGTGAAAAGACAGATGTAAGCAACTTTGTGGACAGAGCCCAAATGGCAGAGGTCATCTGCATTAAATTAGGCAAACTCTGTTACTGCACTGAAACACAACAGAGGGTAAGGAAATGTTTTATCCTGGGCTCTGATGTAAGGTTTTGCTGACTAACGATATGCCCAGCTGAGTGTATTTCTTATATAATATGTGAAGCCAGGTCTGAATCAGTATATGCTAAAATTTATAAATAAGGACCAATTTCTGATGAACTTTTTCTTTTGTTGGTGGTTGGGTCTGCAACTATAGCTGCAAATTCTGATGTCAGAAAATGAAAACTACATAAAACAGCTTTATGACTCCTAAGAGAAGTCACTAAATTAATGAGCTCTGTTGTAGTACGCAGATTTAAATACCCACCTAATCAATTTCTATTAAATGAATTATCTATTTTTTTTTAAAGATTTTATTTATTTTTAGACAGAGGGGAAGGGAGGGAGAAAGACAAGGAGAGAAACATCAATGTCTGGTTGCCTCTCCCACACTGCCCACCAGGGACCTGACCCCACAACCCAGGCATGTGCCCTGACTGGGAATCAAACTGGCAACCCTTTGGTTCCCAAGCTGGCATTCAATCCACTAAGCCACACTAGCCAGGGCTGAACTGTTTACTTTTTTTACACAGTTTTGTAGGAGGGGAAAAAAACCAATTTGTGGGTTTTTCCCTCCCTCAATTTGTGGGAGGGGAAAAAAAACCAAACAATTCCTCATGTTCCTGAGTGATATGTACACTATAAACAATAAATATACACACATATATCTTATTAAAGTAAGTGATCTCTTATGTAATTTGAGAAAAATATTTTTAAAGTCCCTATAGGATTTTAATGATTGGAACAAGGAAATAAAAACAGAACTTAATTCTGTTAATATTAGACTTTTTGATTCAGGCACACTCATGCAAACAATATAATAATCAGATCACTCCAGTTACCATTATATTGCTCCAGTTATCAATACAAGGGCTGTGGAGAACCACTGTGGTAGTGCTCCCTAAGCTCACCTTTACAAAATAATCAAACAGGGGCCTGTATTTCTTGCCTTTGAGATAGGTACCAGGAAACCTAGAAAAAAAGAGAAAGGCAAACTTACAATTATATTTAGACTATCAAAGAAATTAGGTTGGAGCCACATGAAATCACCACTCCCATCTCATTTATGTGTTCCTTAGTCATAAATGTTGGCACATTACCAAACATGTGAGTAATGGTATTAGTAACTTAAAGCTAAACTTGAATTATACAGCTTTTGGGTAATAAAGTTACTTTTTTTTAAACTAAACACACACATGCATAAATAAATGATTTATATATTTACCTTTCCAGGATCTCATAGTCACTCTCCAATTTAAAGAGGGCTGATAATCTGGCTTCCATTAAAATGAGTGATTTTCCTCTAACAACATCTAAGAGACCAATAGAAAAAGTGGACTTCAGTGATATTCACACTGTGTCTTACTCTAAAGACATGAATCATAGCTCTCCCTCCAGTGGCTCCTGTATCACCTGTAACCAATGTGCTCAGAACTCACAGAGAAACATTGCAAAGAACACTATATACTTCTTTCTGGATACTAAAAAGACAAAAACATCAAAAACTCTTAGGCAGCTCATGAATTGTTGTAAATTGCACCTCTACCCATTTTTAATAAACTGATCTTTATTTTCTCCTACCAAAGGTAATATATATGTGACTGATTCAAAGTCAGTAACAAACTAAGAAGTTCACAAGTAAGAGTCCCCTGTAATCTTACCTACCCGTAGGTATTACTTGCCGTATATTTGAGTGCGTATCTCCAGGTATTTTTCCATGTATATAGTAACATACATATTATGTGAATGGGTGACTTTTAAAAAATAATTGTGGGCCCTAGCTGGCGTAGCTCAGTGGACTGAGTGCCAGCCTGCAAAACCAAAGGGTTGACAGTTCGATTACCAGTCAGTGCACATGCCTGGGTTGCGGGCCAGATTCCTAGCAGGAGGTGCATGCAAGGCAACCAGACATTAATGCTTCTCTCCTTCTCTTTCTCCCAACCTTCCCCTCTCTCTAAGAATAACAACAACAACAACAACAATAATTGTAGAATAATAATTTTAGAATGTAACTCTATAATATAGTTTTAAAATTTATTTTCACATAATACATTATGAACAACTGTTTACACTGGGATAATGAGTATTCTAGTACATTTCTTTGTATTCTTATTGGAAGTGCAGGACCTTACCCTAAAAATAGAAAAGCTGGAACAATTATAAAAACATTTAAAATTTAATACTGAAAAATTGTCTCACAAAAAATTAAAACTTCCACCTATAAAGTATGACATACCTAAGAATTTATTTGAGCCTATAACATACGTACAATTCACAAGAAAAATGAGAATATGAATCTCCATGAAGGCCTCTGCAATTCACTGATAAGCTGCTGTAAATAATTTTGCCACTCACCAGTTCTTACCTCACAGGGACTTCATTACAAGTGGAGTCTACATTTTCTGAATTAAAATTCAGAATACACAGTCCACCAAGTACAAGAGGCAGGCAGAGTGACATGATTGAAATCTCAGTCAGATGGCTCCTAAGACTGTCATGCTCACTACAGAATGGCTGTCTCATAGGTGAAACAGGGAACTTAAAATGGAGAAGCAGCTACAGAGCCAGGCTGCGTGTGCAAACAGCTCTTTCCCAGCAGGTATCTTAAGAAACCAACCCTTGGTTCTATCTACTCCCAAGGCATAAGTAAATAATAATTACCTGTTTTCTGACCCGCAATCCTCTCTATTCCTTTATCAGTATTTCCCTCTTGCCAACAAAAGCTATTGTGGGTCACGCTCATTGTCATGTAAGGTGGATTTCTTTTTTCTATCAGTTTTTCTTTTCTACTCTTGCTTCACCCCCTTCCCTCATAAAGTATCAAAACCCTGAAGGTTCCAATCTTCTATTTTCATGTAAGTGTCTTTGAAATGGCCTCATTGAGACTGCGGTTAACTCTCTACCAGGTAATATTTGAAAGACGCAAAGTCAAGTTTTGATACAAAGTCTGTGATACTCAGGCAGGAGACAGCATAGCCATGGAGGAACTCTGAGACTGCACTGCTGTTGCTGCAGTCTACTGTCCTGGTTGCCAGGAAATGCCTTTTAGTATTTAGGTAGAGACTATGCCTGTGCATGAAACTTCACTGGTAGTTAATGAAAGGGTAAAGTCAGTGCCATTTGCTATCGGGGCATCATTTGCCAAGCAGGCCTATGACCTTGTTAACATGACTGCCATTTTTCTCTTCTGAGCTTGTACCCAGGACTGGAAATTACTGGAAAGCAAAAACAGACCGAACAGACCCTACAGCCACGGGCATAAGATTACATTGGAACACACTGCAGTCTCACGTTACAATGCCCCAATGAAATGAGGTGCAAAGTGGAAATATTCCCCACATTCCAAGTTGGAGGATGATATGGAGGTTAACGTACTTTTCATAGCAATGGCCAAGTTGATAACTAGTTGATAGCTGTGCTGCTGACCCAGGTAAAAGGTCTACTTAACTTTCAGACTTAGCCTGGGGAGCTTATACAGTGCCTGCAGGAGAGGACAGGCTCTTGTGTCATGGGGTACTTTTGCTGTGACTCAAGACAGCAGCCTAAAGAAGGTAAAAGATATAGGATAACTGGCAAAAGTAGCACCTTGTAAGATTAGCCACATACGAGGTCACATACAATACTCTTAGTCAGCATTTAAAAAATTAGAGCAGGCTCAGAGGGAGGAAGGGAAGCAGCCATGAGGTTCCAAAGAGTATAGAAGAACTGCCCAATTGGCCATGAGGTCAGTAGTGACTGGCATCCATGAAGAAGGAGTCAGGGGAATTTCAGCCATGAGGTCTGCTTCCTTTCTCAGACTCATGGCTGAGGTCTGAGAAAGAAAGTAGCAAGCAGCTATGCAGTTTGTAGTGCAGCAGTCCAACACGAGGCTGGTGTGAAAGGTAGAAACCATGCTGGCCAGGAGTTAGGATCCTGCCATGCAGCCCAGGGTAGTGAGGAGCAGCCACACCGGCTGAGGAAAGGGTGTGAGGAGAGAACTGACTGAGCTAGGTAGGAACCTGCTGAATCAAGCATGGATTTGTGACAGATGCCTAGAATGCTGACTTGGGCTTTTCTGAAGGACATACAGAGAAGCCTCTCTCTTGGGACCTGTGACACCCAGGACTCCACCATGATCCAGTGTAACCCGGCACATGTTTTCCTGGACTACTACATGGAGGCTAAGAACAACATACCCCAGATCCTGAAGGAGAGAGCTGCTGCAAGAAGATGGTGACTCTGAAACACACGAGTGCACGCACATGCCAGACAGGATGGAGAACTGTTTGCACAGCTGGCTTATGAACAGATAAAAATATGGGCATGTTTTTGGCTTATTACCTGATGGGGAGCAAGGAAAGTGCTGGGTCTCATGGGAGAACAAGGCTCAGAACAGGAATGCTCCCAGCCTACCCGCTGAGGAATCCTGTAAATAAAAACCTGTCTCCTTTAACACTGATTGTTGGGTTATGCACCAAGGTGACACGTGGATAGGCCCCAGTTTGCTCAGTTACACCAATAGCTCAGGGGCCACAAAACAGCAACTTCCTGGTCTTTTCTAATCCAATAAAAGCTCAAAGCCCCTACCTCTCAATTCTGAGGCATCTCTCCATACCATGACCCTCTCCTTTCTTGGAGAGTGAATACTTTACTCTCTGCACTTTATTCTTTGTGATCTCTCACATCCCATGTCACTGACTGCCTAACATTTAACCTGTCTCATCCCACTTACTGTATTTTGCAGAGTATAATGCACTGTACTGTATTAATGCGCACCCATGTTTTTGGCCCAACTTCAGGAAAATAAACTTTTGTTTTAATTTTTGAGTTTGTGTATTTATTTTTATGATACTTCATTTTTGTATTATAAAGAAATTTTAGCATTTATTTTTGAACATATCGTGGTAAAAGAAATTTTCTGTTACAAATAATTACAAAATACAAGAACAGATATAAGGCATTCCAGGCACCGCCCATGTATAATGCGCATCTTTATTTTTCCCTCAAAAATTTGGGCAAAAAGTGTGCATTATACATAGCAAAATACTGTGATTATTATGCTATTACAATGAATTAACAGAGCTGTTTAATCCCAGAGATTGCAATCAGTGAGATCGTGGGAAAGACACCAGAGCACAAGCTTAAAGGTTATATAAGCATGTGCAGCAAGAAGCCCACAAAAATTAAACAAAGGAACTTACCTCTTCCTCTCGTGCTGCCTAAAGCCCACAAAATGAGACAAAACGATTCAGAAAACTCCCTGTCTGGTATCTCCTGGGAAGAAGTGGGTCAGTTCCTTGTTGGCAAAGGAGGTGACCTGCTCTCCTATCTCAGGAATGTACTTTACAAGTCATGCTAAACTGCACTTCACTTTGTTAGTTTAGAGATACACTTTCTTTAATAAATCTTGCATGTTGCATATAACCTTGTGTGTGTACGCAGTCCAATTTATTGGTCAGGACTACCAAGAGCCTAGAGCTGCATCCATCAGCAGTATTAGAATTTATAATAAGCACATATTTTCTCTTAGTCCCCCTGTTCTGGTAGAGCTGTTAAAATGCTTAGTTTTTCTTTCTTTCTTTCTTTCAATGTATTTTATTGATTATGCTATTACAATTGTCCCAGTTCCCTCCCATCATGCCCTTCCACCCTGCACACCCTCTCCCACCCACATTTCCCCACTTTAGTTCATGTGTCATAAGTTCTTTAGCTTCTACATTTCCCACGCTATTCTTGCCCCCCCCCCCCGCTGTCTATTTTCTACCCACCGTCAAGGCTACTTATTCTCTGTACCTTTTCCCCCTCTCTTCCTTCCACTCCCCTGTTGCTAACCCTCCATATGATCTCCATTTCTGTGGTTCTGTTCCTGTTCTAGCTGTTTGCTTAGTTTGCTTTTGTTTTAGGTATGGTTGTTAATAGCTGTGAGTTGCTGTCTTTTCACTGTCACATTTATTGTGATCTTCTTTTTCTTAGGTAAGTCCCTTTAACATTTCCTATAAGGACTTGGTGATGAACTCCTTTAACTTGACCTTATCTGAGAAGCGCTTCATCTGCCCTTCCATTCTAAATGACAGCTTTGCTGGAAAGAGCAATTTTGGATGTAGGTCCCTGCCTTTCAAGACTTCCAATACTTCTTTCCAGCCCCTTCTTGCCTGTAAGATCTCTTTTGAGAAATCAGCTGACAGTCTGATGGGAACTCCTTTGTAGGTGACTGTCCCCTTATCCCTTGCTGCTTCTAGAGTTCTCTCCTTCATTTGAATCTTGGCTAATGTAATTACGATGTGCCTTGGTGTGTTCCTCCTTGGGTCCAACTTCTTTGGGACTCTCTGAGCTTCCTGGACTTCCTGGAAGTCTATTTCCTTTGCCAGATTAAGGAAGTTCTCCTTTATTATTTGTTCAAATAAGTTTTCCACTTGTTGCTCTTCTTCTTCCCCTTCTGGTATTCCTATAATTCGTGTGTTGGGACGTTTAAAGATGTTCTGGAGGTTCCTAAGCCTCTCCTCATTTTTTTAAATTCTTGTTTCTTCCTTCTGGTCCACTCCATTGATTTGATTCCCAGTTTCCCTCCCATCTCTATTGGTTCCCCATGCGTCTTCCTTCATTTCATGTATTGTAGCCTTCATTTTTTCATCTAATTTGTAAGCAAAATCAACCAATTCTGTGAGCATCCTGATCACCAGGGCTTTGAACTGTGCATCTGATAGGTTGGCTATATTTTCATGGCTTAGAGGAATTGGCTCTGGAACTTTGATTTGTTCTCTGATTTGAGTCATTTTTGTTGGGTCTTTTTTGTTTTTTGGTCTGGTCGTGGCTGTTATGTAGTAAGGGGCGGAGCCTTAGGTGTTCCCCAGTGCGGGACAGCCCAGTTGCTGTGTTGTGATGCTGTATGTGGGGGCAAGGTCTGAGAGGGAAGAATGGCACCTGCTCCACTCTCTCCTGGATTCCAGTCCCTTCTGCCGCTTGCCCTTCGCCTGGACCATCTGTGCGTGCGAATTTGGGACTACCTGGTCAGCCAGCCATCTTGTGTGGCCTCACTGGGTCTGCACAGTTGCCACCCCATGTCCGGAGTCCACCAGCTGCCGCCTGTGCACCTGAGAACTGCCAGTCACTGCTGCCTGCGTTCCTGGGTTCGCACCTCCACTTTTTCCTGCCTTGACCCCACCCCTCTTACTGGTCTGGATGAATGGCTGTTGGACTTCCATACAGTTCAATTTTCTATCATTTCTGGCTGTTTTCTTGTTTCTAAATTTTTGTTGTCCTTAATTTTGGTTGTGAGAGGAGGCACCGTGTGTCCAGCCTCCATCTTGGCTGGAAATCCCCGCTTAGAGTTTCTTAAGTGATGAGAGACTAGCAACCTACCCTAGTTCCATGGGGAAGGAAGCTGTGCTTGGGACCCTTTAGACCTCACCGTATAAATTTCTTCATATGGTTGTTTATGTGTAGCCTTTATAATATCCTTTTATAACACACTGGTAATCTAATAAATACAATGATTCTCTGAGTTCTAAGAGGTGCTTCAGTAAATTAATTGAACCTGAGAAGAGATGTGGGTAAGTCAGAAGCACAGGTTAACAATCTAGACTTGCAACTGGAGTCTGAAGAGGGGGTGTAGTGGTGGGGACAGTGTTGTAAGACTGAGCCCTTAATACGTGGGATCTGATGCTAACTCTAGATAGCTAGTATATTTGAACTGACTAAATTGCTTGGTGCTGTTTAAAAAACACACGCGTCAGAGATTCCTAATAATGATGAAATGCCACCTCTCTGAATCTCAGGATCTTTACTTCTAATAGGGGCATGATGTACAGAGGTATACTAAAATCTGAAAAGTATAAGGAATTTTTACTTTTTATATCTTTGTACTATGTGTGTTATATTTTCAATCTGTTGAAGAGAAAACAAGAGCCAAAATGGCCTTAGTCATTCTAAAAAGGCCAAGACACCAAACCAAGGTTTATTATTTGACCTAACTGGTGTTTCAACCTCCCCCAGAAAGTCTACAGTTATTTGGTCAACATCAATGAGTTAATCTGTGGAACTGGTTCTCACCACCCTGCCACCAGAAAAAAAAGAGACAATCTGCATAATAAAAAAAATTTGCTGTGAGCTTCCCCTAAAAACAAAAACAAACTGCCCTGGCTGGTGTGTCTCAGTGGACTGAGAGTTGGCCTGCAAACCAAAAGGTCGCCTGTTCAATTCCTAAGTTGTGGGACAGGTCCCCAGGTCAGGGCACACAAGAGACAAGTATGCATTGATGTTTCTGAGCCTCTCTTTAGGTAAAAATAAATTAAAAAAACAAAACAAAACAAAAAAAACCTTTAAAAAAAAGCCCCCCTGAAACTCAGATGTCCTGGTCCAAAAAGAACCCTTTCTTTTCTTTTCCTAATAGCACCCCCTGCCTCACCCTCTTCCTACAAAAAAAAAAAAAAAAAAAAAAAAAAAAGACAAAAAAAAAACTTCCATTTTGCATAAACCTTAGCAGTACTCTTTCAGTTGCTAAATGGTATACTGTCCACTTAATAAAGCCAATTAGACCTTCAAATTTATTTGGCTGAATATTGTTCCTTAATGGATTAGAAAAAAACAAAGCTCTTTTAGAGGTTATTGTTCTGACTAAGCCTAACACTTTTTAAAAACTTCTATTTTTACTCCAAAAAGAAATGAAACTTTCATTTTTTCCCAAAATGTTAAAATTATTTTATTCATATTGATCATAAGTAACCAGGCTCACACTTACCTTTAATCTTTACATACTGCGAATCTGGATTAACACAGAGGGCAAGGTTGCTAGGGAGAGTCCAGGGAGTACTTGTCCAAGCAACCAAAGATACATTTTCATCTTCCTCCAAAGGGAAGGTTACAAATATTGAAGGGTCTTGAACATCCTGAAATAAAATGAGACAAAATCTATAACAGACATGGAAGGAAAAGAAACTAATCCTATAGAGTAAAATAAATTGATATTCAGAATAAACTGAACTTTTAAAAAACCACTTGCCATATTTATAAAAATAAAATAGAAATCAAGAAAATCAAATATATATTTTAAGATACTTTAAAAGTTTTAACAATTACACACTGCAAAATGGCATTTGGTCAATGGACTGCAGATACAACAGTGGTCCCATAAAGATTATAATGGAGTTGAAAAATTCCTATAGGATAGGCTAGTAATGCCACAGCTTTCCTTAAGTTGTAAGGCAATGCATTACATAGTCTTAGTAGCACCGTTACAAGTACCTACAATATTCAGTATAGTAACATACTGTATGTAGGTTTATAGTCTAGGAGCTGTAGGACAACAGACTATGTTGTCGACATAACCCCTTTGGGTTTTATCATCCCAACGTATGTCTATTTTGGATAAGAATTACTTTAGGTCAATTAAAGAAAGAGCAGAAAGGGGAGAAGCTCTGAAAATCAAGTAGAAGTTTGTCTTTGCAAAAGACATTTATATTTGTAAAGGAAGTCTCCATCTGTAAGTTTCTCCTCTTCATGTGCCAGGAAGTGGAAGACTTATCTTTGGATACCCTTATCAATAAAGAAGACAACTCTGTAGATCTGCATAGCAACTTTACTTTTGTTTTCTGTGATTTTCCTAGTAACTTACCATAACTGACTCCCACCACCCCTAACATCTCTTACATAACTTGAGCAAAAGATCTTATTTTAAGGTGGCTTCTGCATTTTTGCAAGTTACTCATTTTTCCTGGCTCCCTCCCACATACAGAAGAGCTATACATACTATTAAATGTCTTTGTTTTTCTCCTGTGCATCTTTTATTACAGGGATGTCTTAGCCAACAGGCCAGAAGGGTAAAGGGAATTTATTTTTCCTCACCTACAGAGTAAGCGCTGTATCATATAGCCCAGCTGTGCAGTAGGCTATTCCATCTAGGTTTGTGTTAAGTGCACTCTGATGTTCTCACAAGGATAAATTCACCTAACAGATCCTTAAATGGAGCATGACTGTAGTCACAAATAGTATGTTTTAAGTGTATCAAGAGGGATATATGTATAGTGGAGGTTTCACTATTACAATGAACTATTTTATAATACAACAATAAAGTAATATGCCAAGAAAATAACTTTCACCTCTTTCCTCTCCTGTTTCCTTCTTCCCTTGACATAAAAGGCTGAATCCTGCACTTTCTTAATATGGTTCTTAGGATGCTAGTCTGCCATCTTTTTGGCTTGCTGGCTTTCTGAATAAACTTGCTTTCCTTGCCCCAACACCTTGTCAGTCAACTCATTGCCTGTTGTACGGCAAGGGGTGAAAACTTAAACTTGGTCACAAATAATAATTCAGCTCATAAGAAAAAAACAAACTTAGCGGCAACTAATACACATTCAGAGAATTGTAACCAAGCAGCTTGGGGTCTGGCTGCCTGTGTTTGTGAACAAACATAACACAGAAACAGTTGAGGAACCAAAGAGGCTTTTATTAACAGGTACCAAATTTGAGGGGACTGGGAGCATCTCTGCTCCAACTCAACCTCTTCCACAAAACACAGAAATTCCCTTGTTCCCAGGAAGACAGAAACCCAAACTGACACCCAGAAGTTAGCCAACATATGTATCTATCCTTCTGGAACCCAAGGAGGCTATACTAACAAGTCTCTGTCTCTCCAGTTTTAAGGCTCTTTGTCTCTGGGATGCACACTTCAGGATTCCAGAGCTGTCATTGTCTCATGCAGCTTCTTCTCTCTCTCCCCTGGGGCCTGGGGTGCACTGTCAGATCACTCCAACTGGTCATGCAGGAGATCTCCATCTGTGCGACCCCTGTGCCCAAGAGTTACTCTTGTCCCAGGGCTGGTGAGTGTTCCCGGCCCATGCCTCCATGTGTTGGCCTCAGCACAAGAGCAGGGACATAGTCTCAGACTCCTGAGGCACAGAGCAGATGCATCTGAAGGGCAGGCAATGCAAGACGCATCTTGGCATGGGACTCCGCCTGCAGGCAAAAAGCCCTGAGTGGGCCCTTTATCTGCCTATCCCATAACCAGCACCCGCACCTCACCCCAATCAGGTGCACGAGGCAAAGAAAAGAGAGTGCTTCTCCCAGTGATCTATTTTAAAGTCTTGGCCCACAAACCCATGTACAACGAAGCATCTGGCTTTTCGACCTATGTGCTCTAACATTTGCCATGTTTGTCAGCCTCTCAGTGTCTTTGCTCCTCTTCTGGCCGCCATTTTGCAGAAAGGGGCAGAAGTTTCCCAGTGATGAACAGGAGCACATGTGTCTTGGCCCAAGGTGGGGCATTTGGCCCACAAAGACAGCTTAGGTTCTGTGCAGCCTGTGTCATGAGCTGCTCACTTGTTGGAGGCATCACATGCTGGTTAGTGCTTCTTACATTTGTTTACAGTTGTTCTGAGGCATGGCTGCCTATCAAACCCCACCTCTAGTCTCAATCCTGGGTTATCATTGCTTCCTGTAAACCCCTCCCTTCTGGGGACAGAGAGGAGGTATTGGCTTTCAGGATTTCTTCCCTGCTCCCCAGCAGTCTGGTCAGATCCCTCTGTTACAGAATGGCTAAAGTAGAAAAAGAAAATGCTAAGTGTTGAGAGAATGCAGAGTAATCACAACAGTTCAGTGGGAGTATAAATCAGTATAAACACTTTGGGGCACTTTATGCTAGTATATATTACAGTGAAAGGCATCAACCCACAGCTCACAAGCCAAATCTGACCACACCCTGTTTTCATATCTCACAAGAGCAAAGAATGGTTTTGAGAGAATTGAGTACTTGAGGTAGGCCCTTTGGCTCACAAAGCCTAAAATTTTTACTAGGTGGCCCTTTAAAGACTGCCAACCTGTGTACTGAAGCTAAGTGGAAGTATATGTTTTGACTCAACAATTCCACTCCTGCTGGTTATGTATCTAAAAGATATATGTACAGTATATGCTCCCATAAAGACAAGTTCTGGAGTGGTCACAGTAGCACTACTGATAAGAACCACAAACTGAAAATTGACCAAATTCCCATCAATATTAGGATAAATAAAATACTAGATAACAATTAAAATGGTGATCTACAAACACAACATGGGTGACTTTCAAACAATCTTAAGCAAGAGAAGCCAGACACACACAAACAAAAACACATTGTATGAAATCATTTATATATAGCTTAGAATCAGCAAATGAATCAATGCAGTTAGAAGTAGGTGTGATAAGTGCATGGCTAACTTAAGGGACCAGGAGAAGGGAGAACTACTGATAGGCTGGTAAGGTTTTTTTTTTTTCTTGAAAAGATTTGTACTTATTTATTTTTAGAACAAGAGGAAGGGAAGGAGAAAAAGAGGGAAACATCAGTATGTGGTTGCCCCTTACATGCCCATTACTGGAGACCTGGCCTGCAACCCAGGCATGTGCCCTGACTAGGAATCGAACTGGTGACCCTTTGGTTCACAGTCCGGTGCTCAATCCACTGAGCTACACCAACCAGAGCTGCTGATAAGGTTCTTTCTTTTATCTGGGTGTTGACTTCATAGAGGTATTCATTTTGTGCAATTATAGGGAGTAGAGCAAGAAAATGGAGGAATAGAAACCAGGTTTTATCACTAAAATAGGGCAATAGGAACTAAGATGTAAAACATTAATTTTAGTAAGTACAGAAATGAATGTAAAAAAAGAAAACTTAAAACTTCTAATGGAAACCTAAATAAAACATTAATAATGATTGCCTTTAGGTACTGGGAATAAATTTACCAATGAGAATGAACTTCATAAATAATCCAATTAACCAGACTTCTAAAAACTAAAAATTTAGACAAATAACAAATAAATACTTTATATATCACAAGCTGGTTTACCTTTGGGAACAGTTGGAAGGCCTTTCTCTTGAAACTTGTTGTACTTTTGCACAACTTTCTCTTTCCCAATAAGAGAATGTTTAGGAAAGAGAGTAACCTTTGAAAACCGTAGGAGCTCACAAGCTATTATGAAGGTCTAACATGTAAAAATTTAGGTGCCAAGGGAAACCCAGCCTAAGTATACAAGGATTTATATCTAAAATTTTCACAGCTATGTTCGTCGAAACCACTCAAATGTCTACCAAATGAGTAAATTGTAACCTATTTGTTATATGAAGCACTACAAACCAGTTAAAATAAAATTAAATGTACATGTATCAAGATGAAGAAGCTTTAAAAAATATTGTTTAGTATAAAAGACAAGGTGCAGAGTAAGTACAGTGGTGAGATTTGAAAACATGCAGAACAATGGTAAAAGTGTTTATAGATATTTATGCAGATAGTAAAAGTATAAAAATATGCATGGGAAAAAAACGTCAATTCCAGCACCGTAGTTACCCATCAGGATGTAAGGAAGGAAATGGAAAAGTGCTGTAAAAAAATCGTGGTATATTCACTCACACAGAAATTAGAACAAAATATCTATCACTATGTGGATCACCATCAGAAACATAATGCTGAGTGAGAAAAGCCAGACATAAAAAAATACATAGTGGTTCTTTCCACTTCCACCAAGTGAAAAGAAACAAACAACACTAATCAACTGTTATCTGTAATATTTTACGTATTTTTACAAAAAAGAGATGCCACTTATTGGAAATCATCAAATGGTACACTTAAGACTTGTACATTTAACTGTTTATGAATTTCAACCAACCTGACATGACAACACCCCCAAAACCATAAACAAATACTGACTTCTACTAATGACATACATGAAGAAAAATACAAATACAAAAATGAAGTATCAATTAATATAAAATATAAAGAACATAGAAAGTGTTAACTTAGACCATGAAAACACAATCAAAACACTTATATTGTGGAAACTTTCCGAGACAAAACCTGCCTCCAATAATTTACAAAGAAAAAAATAGAAAGAAAAAAGGACTCCTACAGCTTAATACAGATCAAAAAGACAGTTATTATCATGTATAAACCTTTCTTAGATCTGACTAAAAAACACAAAATATAGCCTGGCTGGTGTAGCTCAGTGGAATGAGTGTGGGCTGCAAACCAAAGGGTCACCAGTTCGATTCCCAGTCAGGGCACATGCCTGGGTTGCGGGCTAGGAACCCAGTGGGGGGCGCACCAGAGGCAACCACACATTGATGTTTTTGTCTCTCTTTCTCCCTCCCTTCCCCTCTCTAAAAATAAATAAAATAAAATAAAATAAAATAAAATAAAATAAAAATAAGGGAGGGACAAAGGTATGATACTTACGAGACAAAGAGAAACACTAATGATATCAAGGAATTAAAGAATTTCAAACTATTTAAAAATAATGATGACTGGTGCAAAAAAGGTACTACAGTATTGTTAAAAAAAGACAGTACTTAGTATAAATTCTCTACATTTGTATGTGCTTAAAATAGTTTATTAAAAAAGTACAACACAATTAATTATTAGCACTAGCACAGAAGCATATTTAGGAGACAACCGGATCATTATGCCCACATCAGAATTTCCAAAGATCAAACTGAACGTATGAATAAAAGCATTCTATAAGATGAAAAGTGCGTTCGAAATGAAAATTTTAATAGTATTTCAAATCTGAGCTATAAAATAAGAATTCCTCCCAAAATCAACGTCCTTTAAAAACAAAGACAGTAAGATAAATTTTCAGAAATGAAAACACCTCTTGAATATATGCACATGAGAACACACAATCCACAGATAATTTCAGAAGACTTACTGCCTTGACTTATCAGTCTAGATAAGGTAAAGCAGTATATTTTATAAATATAAGACATGTCTAAACTCTTCTATCAAACCAATGAAAGGATATTCCATTCATTAGAAAACAGATTATAATATTGTATACCAACCCCCAATCAGATTTTTTCCAAATACCATTAACAAATAAATGAACTATGAGATCTTAGGTGAGGGATAAAGGTCACCCAAACCAACAACTCTTGTGAAACAGTAACAGGAGGGAAACACGGCAGAGCTCAACTTATAAACCAGAGGCACAAAAGTATGGTCAAAACAAGCGAAACCTATCACATTAACTAAGACATTATTCACAAATCTCACAGGGAAAAGAAAATTCCTTGTTTTCAATCTTAACAGAGCCTGGGTTCAGTGACCGGCAGCATCATCAGCACTTGGTAAGAAACAATCACACTGACCACACTCGCTGGGCCAACCTTCCACATTGGGACTAGTTACCTTGACCACGACAACCATTTAAGTTTTCAGGTATATATGAAAACTATGTATGCCCAAAGATGTCCTACTTACCTTGTAATTCTGGTGAGATTCAAAGTTGGAAAGTGGAGTGTTGCATGCAGTAGAAAAGGGCATCACTTTCATACCTCTATAAACAAGGCCTTTATCATAGAGCTGTTTGAAGACCCACCTAGCAAGTAAACACACAAAGTTTTAGAATAATTATATAACCTAAACTCTGTTTCTCCAAATGCAAACATTTACGCCAGGTTATGTTTACAGTTTGTGTCAACCAAAGATGTGAAAACACAATGTCTTGACTTCCGGCCAAGATGGAGGCGTAGGTGGACACACTGTGCCTCCTCTCACAACCAAAATTAAGGACAACAAAGATTTAGAAACAAGAAAACAGCCAGAACTGATAGAAAATTGAACTGTGAAAATTTATGTGAAACAGTTTATTTTTTTAATATATTTTATTGATTATGCTATTAAAATTGCCCCATCTCGTCCCCTTTATTCCCCCCTGCCCTGCACACCCCATTACACCCACATTGCCCCACTTTAGTTCATGTCCATGGGTCATATATAAGTTCTTTGGCTTCTACATCTCCCATACTATTCTTAACCTTCCCCCGCCTATTTTCTACCCACCATCTATGCTACTTATTCTCTGTACCTTTCACCCCCTCTCCTCTTCCCACTCCCCTGTTGCTAACCCTCCATTTCTGTGGTCCTGTTCCTGTTCTAGTTGTTTGCTTAGTTTTTGTTTTAGGTGTGGTTGTTAAGAACTGTTTGTTTGGCCCTGGCTGGTGTAGCTCAGTGGACTGAGCACGGGCCTGTGAATCAAACGGTCACTGGTTCGATTCCCAGTCAGGGCATATGCCTGGGTTGCAGGCCAGGTCCCCAGTGTGCCGTATGTGAGAGGCAACCACACACTGATGTTCCTCTCTCTCTCTCTCCTTTCCTTCCTCTCTCTCTAAGAATAAACAAATAAAATATTAAAAAAAAAAATAACTGTTTGCTGGCATTTTATTGTTCATATTTTTTATCTTCTTTTTCTTAAATCCTTTTAACATTTCATATAATATTGGCTTGGTGATGATGGACTCCTTTAACGTGACCTTATCTGAGAAGCATTTTATCTGCCCTTCCATTCTAAACAGCTGTGTTGGATAGAGCAATCTTGGATGTATGTCCTTGCCTTTCATGACTTGGAATACTACTTTCCAGCCCCTTCTTTCCTGTAAGGTCTCTTTTGAGAAATGAGCTGAGAGTCTGAAGGGAACTCCTTTGTAGGTGACTATCTGCTTTTCTCTTGCAGCTTGTAAGATTCTCTCCATATCTTTAATCTTGGCTAATATAATTTTGATGTGCCTTGGTGTTTTCCTCCTTGGGTACAAGTTCTCTAGGACTCTAAGCTTCCTGGACTTCCTGGAAGTCTATTTCCTTTGCCAGATTGGGGAAGTTCTCCTTCACTATTTGATCAAATAAGTTTTTAATTTGTTGCTCTTCCTCTTCTCCTTCTGGCATCCCTATAATTCGGATGTTGGGACGTTTAAAGATGTCCTGGAGGTTCCTAAGCCTCTCATTTATTTGAATTCTGGTTTCTTCATTCTGTTCTGGTTGAATGTTTCTTTCTTCCTTCTGGTCAACACCATTGATTTGAGTCCCAGTTTCCTTCCCATCACTATTGGCTCCCTGTACGTTTTCCTTTACTTCACTTAACATAATCTTTAATTTTTCATCTAATTTATGACCATATTCAACCAATCCTGTGAGTATCCTGGTTACCAGTGTTTTTAACTGTGCACCTGATATGTTAGCTCTCTCTTCATAGTTTAGTTGTATTTTTTCTGGAGCTTTGATCTGTTCTTTCATTTGGGCCATTTTTTATTTTTTTGCCTCGGTGTGCCTGCTACATATAAGGGGCAGAGCCTTAGATGTTCACCAGGGGCGGCAACCCATGTTACTGCTTTATGATGCTGTATGTGGGGAAGGGGTTGAGAGGGAACAATGGCACTTGCTCTGCTCTCTGCCGGATTTCAGTCACTTCCCCCACTACACACAAGCACAGCGGGCCCTACAGGTGCTGCTTCCCAGGTGGGTGGACCTGTGGGTCTCTCCTGCTGCCACCTCAACCCCCACAGCTGTTTTCAATCAGTGGTTTGAGGCACTGCAGGGACCCCAGGTTGTGAGGTCTGCCTTGCTCCCTAGCTGTTCTTCCTGGTTTATCTGCTTGTGGATGTGGGACCACCCGCTCCACCAGCCTTCACCTTGCCAGTCTGCCAGCTACTGTCTTGCACGCCTGGCTCCATAATCTTCTGCCTTGCTGGGTCTGCCACCCGCCACCTTGCCCACCCCAGTCCTATACCGCCATTTTGCCATGAGTCCTCTCTCCCCACCTGCCCGCCTCCGCCCCTCCTGCCGGTCTGGATCAATGCTTCTTCTTTAACTCCTTGGTTGTTGGACTACCATATAGTTCAATTTTCTGCCAGTTTGATTGTTTTTGTTTTTAAATTGTTGTCCTTCTTTTGGTTGTGCGAAGAGGCACAGTGTGTCTACCTATGCCTCCATCTTGGCCAGAAGCTATTCTGAAACAGAGTTTATTCTTGTTTTATTTATTTATTGTTGCATTTTTCATTTGAACAACTATAATCTACTTTTGCCCACCCCTGTGTGGTAGAACTATATTTACAATTTCAAATAAACCTACCAGACAGATTCCATGAATTCTGGATACAGCGTTTTATAGTCATTGTCAAAGTCAATCCATCGGCCAAGTCTGGTAACAGTAGACTAGAAACATATAAATATTAGTTATTAGAGGATGATTATCTTGTTATGGTACACCAATGTGTTCTACTTCCTTTTTAAAGTATTATTTTTTTAAAGACTTTTATTCATTTTTAGAAGAGAGGGAGAAAGAGGGGCAGAGGAACATTGATGTGTAAGAGATACATCAATTAGCTGCCTCTCACATGCCCCTACCTGGGCACCTGGCTGGCAATCCCAGCATGTGCCCTGACTGGGAATCAACCCACTGAGCCACACCAGCCAGGGTGAATGTGTTTTACTTTATCACCACATACAATAATTTTGAGAAAACAGAACAATCAATGATTCAAGTTAATCTATATTGCAATCAACATGCTATATAAGGGTAACAACCAAGTTTTTTCCAGCATTCACCCTGTATGTAAATAATGTTATTTATAAGTATTAACATGCCTTTAAAGTGTACCAAAACTACCACCTGGCAAACACCACAGGTATACGTGTTGCTGGCAAGAATCATTAATAGGTTCTAAAACTACTGCGTTAAAGTATAAGAAACAGTATTTGCAAAGAATCTCCCCACCAAAAAATGATTAATTACAAAGGAAAAACTCAGACTTTACAATGAAGAAACCTGACATAGATCACCTTAGTGACTAAAGTTAACATTACCAATGAGACATCACTATCATAGGCCTCCCGGTTATGATAGGCTGAGAAGGGTATGATGTTACTTCTTCAGTATTTTTTCCAAAAATGCAAAACCTACACTGAATCATGAAGAAATGTTACATATTGAGGGACTTCTACAAAATAACTGGTTTGTATTATGTAAAAGTGACAAGGTCATAAATGACAAAGATTGAGGGAATGCTCCATATTTAAGGAGACTAAGGAGGTATGACAACTAAATGCAATGCATGCTTCTAAACTGGATCACAGATCAGAAATAAAAGTTAGAGGAACTGGTTAAATTTCAATAAAGTCTAACATAGTGTATCACTGTTAATTTCTTTTTAATAATTTGCTTTTGATAATTATGTTATGATTATGACTGTTAGCTGGTCAGTGAAGGACATAAATGAACTCTTCATACTACTTTTCCAATATTTTTTACATTTATTAATTAAGAGAGAGGAAGGGAGAGGGGGAAAGAAAGAGAAACATCAATTTATTGTTTCACTTATTTATGCATTCATTAGTTGCTTCTTGTACGTGCCTTCATGGAGATTGAACCTGCAACTCTAGTGTATCAAGACAATGCTCTAACCAACTGAGCCACCTAGCCAGTGCCTACTTTTGCAATTTTTAGCAAGTCTGAATTAACTCATACTGAAAAATTTTTAAACAAGAAAACAAAGACCCAAATGCATATTATAATCACCAGAATTTTTCCCTACTGGCAACCGGGAAAGAAAAGTTAAAGGGGAAAATTTTAAGGCTTTGATTTTTCAAGTTGATTAAAAAAATTTTTATTCAGCCCTGGCTGGTGTGGCTCAGTGGATTGAGTGCGGGCTGTGAACCAGAGGGTCACGGTTCGATTCCCAGTCAGGGCACATGCCTGGGTGGCAGGCCAAGTACCCAGTGGGGACCATGTGAGAGGCAACCACACATTGACGTTTCTCTCCCTCTTTCCTTCCCTTCCCCTCTCTCTCTTAAAAAAAATAAAGAAATAAAATATTTAAAAAAATTTATTCATCAATGAAGAGAAGTTATTCAATGTTTTGAGCAGAGAACAGCAAGATGAGCACAGTTTTATTGGAGAGATAACTTGGCAGGGTGGGCAAAAATAACATAAACATGAGACCAATTAGAAGACTGTTACAGAAATAAACAGGTGAAAGGCTAGGGAAAGGGTGTAGGAATAAAAATAAATGACTAAATAAGAGATATTAAGAAGAAAGACTTGATAGGATTTCACATTTGATTTGATAATGAGGATTAATATTTGAAGCCTGATACCATTAGCAGAATAGGGAATTCTGAAGAACTGCAATTTTGAGAAGTCCAAGAGGTAAGATGGATAAGGTGAAGAAAATAAAAGCCAGACATTTTTTAAGTTGTAGAGACAAAGAATTGGGCTGACCAAAAAGTTTATTTCTTTTTCTGTAAGACGGCTATAGTAGAGCTCAGTTGTCTTTTAACTTTAACTAAAACAATTTGTTAGACTATATTGTGATAGCTGTCATATCAGTGTGAACTAAAAAAAACTTACCAAAATTGGTGAATTTTTGTGTAGCCACTTCAATAATAATAATAATCTTTATTGTTTTAAGAAAGGTTTTAAAAAAAGCAACTGAAAAGCAAACATAGATTTGTGCAGGGTAGGGAGAAGGCACTGTGACCTATCGAATGCGTCAAAGTGGTTTGTGAAGTTTCCTACTGGCGATTTCTTGATGGGCAATGCTCCACAGTCCAGTAGACCAGTTGAAGTTGATAGCCATCCAACTGAGACATTGAGAACAATCAACCTTATACCATGTGGGAGACAGCTGACATAAATATCCAAATCAATAGTTATCAGTGGAAGTGAAAAATGTGTCTTTTATTTTACTGAAAGAAAACCACACAAACTTTTTGGCCAACCCAATAATTAATTGAAAGCGACGGAAGAAACAAGGAGTTGAGAACCTCTGTTCCTAAGCCTTGAAAAACAAGAAAGAGCAGGAGCTCTGACAGCACTTCAGTTACCTAAAGGTACCTGCTATGGGAACTCTACTACTAACGGGTGGGCAAGATGGGAGTAAAATTTATGTAACAATAGATCTAAATTAGAATTCATTTTAATGTCTGATTTTTTAAAATTACAACATTCAAGTTAATCTGTTTGCTAGGATAGTCTGATTCCTGTCATATACCATGGGCAGGTAAAAGATTAAACATGGAAGACTAATTAAGCACATAGAAATAAAAGAGGCTTCAGTTTAAGCTACAATCCAAGCATTAGGGTTGGAGGTGGAAGCTAAACACTCCTTTAAAAAGGATGGTTGACCTCTCTCATGTTAAAATCTCAAATAGACAGCCATACTTTTGGGAGCATCAAAAAAAAGCACAAAAGGGACTTCGGGCCAAGATGGAGGCGTAGGCAGACCAACTGTGCCTCCTCTCACAACCAAAATTAACAAATATTTAGATACGATAAAACAACCAGAGCTGATAGAAAATTGAACTGTACGGAAGTCCAACAACCACTCATCCAGACTGGTAAGAGGGGTGGAGTCCCGGCAGGAAAAAGCGGAGGTGTGGACCCGGAACACAAGCAGCAGTGACTAGCAGTTCCCAGGTGCACAGGTGGTGGCTTGCGGTCCTCGGGCCCACAGGCGGCAGCTGGCGGACCCTGAGCACAGGCGGGCAACTGTGCAGACCCAGTGAGGCCGCACAGTGGCTGCCTGACCAGGTGGTCCCGTATTCGCAGGCACAGACAGTCCAGGCAAAGGGGAAGTGGTGGAAGGGACTGAATCCAGGAGAGAGCGGAGCAGGCGCCATTGTTCCCTCTCAGACCCCGCCCCCACATACAGCGTCACAACCCAGCAACTGGGCGGCTGGGCACCGGGGAGCGCCTGAGGCTCCACTCCTCACTACCTAACAGCCGCGACCAGACCAAAAATAAAACAAAAAAAAACAAAAAAAAAAAACACCCCACCAAAAATGGCTCAAACTGGAGAACCAATCAAAGCCCCAGAGCCAATTCCTCTAAGCCGTGAAGAGATTGCCAACCTATCAGATGCACAGTTCAAAGCACTGGTTATCAGGATGCTCACAGAATTGGTTGATTTTGCTCACAAATTAGATGAAAAAATGAAGACTATAATACGTGAAATGAAGGAAAATGCATGGGGAACCAGTAGAGATGGGAGGAAAACTGGGACTCAGATCAATGGAGTGGACCAGAAGGAAGAAACAAACAACCAAACAGAAAACAAGGAAGAAACAAGAATTCAAAAAAATGAGGAGAGGCTTAGGAACCTCCAGGACATCTTTAAACATCCCAACACATGAATTATAGAGATTCCAGAAGGGGAAGAAGAAGAGCAACAAGTGGAAAACTTATTTGAACAAATAATAAAGGAGAACTTCCCCAATCTGGCAAAGGAAATAGACTACCAGGAAGTCCAGGAACCTCAGAGAGTCCCAAAGAAGTTGGAACCAAAAAGGAACACACCAAGGCACATCATAATTATATTAGCCAAGATTCAAATGAAGGAGAGAATTCTAGAAGCAGCAAGGGATAAGGGGACAGTCACCTACAAAGGAGTTCCCATCAGACTGTCAGCTGATTTCTCAAAAGAGACCTTACAGGCAAGAAGGGGATGGAAAGAAATATTTGAAGTCTTGAAAGGCAGGGACCTACATCCAAAATTGCTCTATCCAGCAAAGCTGTCATTTAAATGGAAGGGCAGATAAAGTTCTTCTCAGATAAAGTCAAGTTCAAGGAGTTCATCATCACCAAGCCCTTATTATAGGAAATGTTAAAGGGAATTATCTAAGAAAAAGAGGATCAAAAATAGGACAGTGAAAAGACAGTGAACTCACAGCTATTAACAACCACTCCTAAAACAAAAGCAAACTAAGCAAACAGCTAGAACAGGAACTGAACCACAGAAATGGAGATCATATGGAGGGTTAGCAATAGGGGCGTAGGACGAGGAGAGAGGGGGGAAAAGGTACAGAGAATAAGTAGCATAGATGGTAGGTAGAAAATAGACAGGGGGAGGGCAAGAATAGTATGGGAAATGTAGAAGCTAAGGAACTTATGACATATGGACATGAACTAAAGGGGGGATTGTGGGTGGGAGAGGGTGTGCAGGGTGGAGGGGAATGATGGGTGAGAAATGGGACAACTGTAATAGCATAATCAATAAAATATATTTAAAAAGTAAAATAAAATAAAATATATTAAAAAAAAAAGCACAAAGGGCTATAAACCATTTCAACTCCCATTTAAATTAGAAGCTTTTGTTCATTCTATTGAAAATAACCAAACATACCTTCCACTCAGTAGAATATCTCATCACAATAGTTCGGCACTCATTGTTATATTCCATAATCCCCATTTTGGCTACATCCTCTGGTCCTCTGATTCCCAGTAGCTTATCAATTTCATATTCCTGGAAATTTACAATACGGTTGTTAACAACACGGCCCTATAAAACAAATGCAATTCAGCAACTCTAGACAATAAAACATATTTAAAAAAATTAGTTCTCAGAAAATCTAGAGAAAATGAACTATAAATAGTATTATAGAAGTGAAGTAGAATAAACAGTTTGATTACAATAAAAATTCGTCATACTTATATACATGACAAAATTTACTGCTTATTAAAAAAAGAAATCAGCCTTGGCTGGTGTGGCTCAACAGACTGAGTGCTAGCCCATTAACCAAGACGTCACCAGTTCGACTCCCAGTCATGTTACATGCCTGGGTTGCAGGACTGGTCCCCAGTTAGGGGCATGTGAGACGCAACTGATTGATGTTTATCTCACATGCTGATGTTTCCTTCCCTCTCTTTCTCCCTCCCTTCACCTCTCTTTACGATTAAATAAATAAAATCTTAAAAAAATAAAAATAAATCAAAACATAAGGTTGGTGACTCCAACATACCACAGGTAAGCCATGACAATCCCATCCAAATCTCCTGTCAACATGAAATCCACTCTGGTGAGCATATCTTGTAACTATATCTTTAATTGTCCCTGCAAGTATATGTCCATAATGAGGCAGTCCAGTTGCAAAAGGAGGCCCATCATAGAAAGTAAACCTAACAGACATAATAAAAATGTTAAGTAACTTTAAAACAGCAAAAATTTATGACATTTTTCTATAGATGGCTCTTGGCACAGTGGAGTCTTCAAGAAGAAAAGCAGTGAGACCAGGAGATTCAGGTAACCGATTAGATATTTACTAGAAGCCCTGTCTTCAAAAAAGCTAGTAATGATAGCTGGAGAGGTCTCCATTGGGCCACCCACTCTTCATTGATTAGTTTACAACATAAGCCAAGTTATTTATCCAGATGCTGAACAATTAAGTTACTGATCAGTAAAATAAAGTTACACGTGCCTATCTCATGAAGGTTTTGAACACATAAAACACATGACAAAAAAAAGGACTGGTCTTTAGGTGAATAGAAGACCTGTATAGGCAGGAAGTACCCTAATAGAAGGCTACAACTAGTTTAAGTACTTAAATGACATGGTGATAATGAGAAAAGTGGAAAGGAAGAGGGTGATTATGTACCCTCTGGTTAATAATGGTTCAAATTTAAATGGCTTTTCACATTGGAATTTATTATAAGATTCAAGTCAATCTCTTCAGATATTTTAAAGAAAGTGAATCTAATCTATTAAAAACTCATGCACTCATTGTATATCTACAACTAAGAGCACCCACTATATAGATCTAGGAGACTCTGGGAGTACAAAGGTAAACACAATGTTCTTGCCTTAATGGAACACAGCCTAAGTAATGATTACTCTTAAGGACTCTATCTTTACCAACGAAATTCACATACTTTGGCCTATGTTTTGACTGCTTTAAGCATTCTTGAAAACAATTAATTTCAGACCAGAACTTCAAGATGTTCTCTTCTTCGGCAGGGAAATCAATGTTTTCTGGAACTTGAACCATTTCAGTGCTGCAAGAGAAACCAAATTGATTATTTTCAAAAGAAGGGTCTAGGAGTAAAGATTATTATACATTAAAGTGAGTATATATATATTACTACCCCGACAGTACCTGACACTTGAAAAATAATTATAACTTTTTTGAGGTAAACTTCATGCACTATGAAGTTCATCTTTTTAAAGTGCACAATTTGGGCTTTTTTAGTATATTCACAAATTGTGTAACCATCACCATGCTTTAATTCCGGAACATCTTTATCACTGCTCCATCCCTCTCCTCTAAAAACCTGTACACATTAGCAGTAACTCTCCATTCCCTCTTGCATAGCTCCTCAACAACCATTAATCTGCTTCCATAGATTTTTCTGCTCTGTACATTTCACATAGTGGAATCATGTATATACAGCCTATTTTGTCTGGCTTCTTTTGTTTAGAATTAGGTATTCGAGGTTCATCCATGTTGTAATATGTATTCATATTTAATTTTTTTATACTGAGTGATATTTTACTGTAAAAACATGCCATATTTTGTTTATCCATTAATCAGTGCATGAACATTAAGACTGTTTCCACATTTTGGCTATTGAACAATGCCATGAATATACATGTATAAGTGTTTTGCGTGAGCATATGTTTTCAGTTCTCTTGGGTATATATACTCAGGGAGTAGAATTGCTGGATCACATCGTAACTGTGTTTAATTTTTTAATCAGTATTTTTAAATTGTTGATATTGTAGTTTTCTGTCTTTTACCCCGCCCCCAGCCCACCACCCCAGCCATCCCCACCTTCCTCCCATTTCCACCCCCATAGTTTTTGTCCATGTGTCCTTTATACTTGTTGCTCTTGTGTTTAACTTTTTAAGAAACTGCCCAAGTTTTTCCCATAGCTGCTGCATCTTAAAATATTCTTCCAGCAGTAAAAGAAGATTGCAGTTTCTCTAAGTCCTCACTCTTTATTACCCATTACTGAATTACAGAAAATCTTAGTGGATAGGAAATGGTAACTCATCGTGGTTTTGATTTGCATTTCCTTAATGATTAGTGATACTGAGCATGTGCTTACTGAGGATTTTTATATTTTCTTACAGAGCTATGTATTCATCCTTTGCCCAATATATAATTTGGTTGTCTTTTTATTGTTGAATTGTAAGAGTGCCTTATACTTTCCAGATATAAGCTTCTCATTATATAATTTGCATTCTTCTCTCCCATTCTATAGGCTTTCTTTTCATTTCCATGTTATTATCTGAAGCACATACACTTTTAAACTGGTAAAGTACAATTTATCTACTTTTTGTTTTGTTACTTGAGCTTTTGGTGACATATCTAAAAAACCACAACCTAAAACAAGGCCGTGAATATTTAGCTCTTAATATTTTGGTTGTTGATTCATTTTGAATTATTTTTATATAAAGTGTGAGATAGGAATAATGATTATTTTTTAAATTGTTGCAAAATGTGTCCAAATCACACTCTTCATCTATTTTTCAACTACAATGTAACATTTGGTAATTGCAGATGATATGATTCTAAATGTAAACAAGAAAATCCTGGGAAGTCTCTCAAATGACAATAAAAATTCAACAATCTAAAAAAAAAAATCTCAAAATAGGTGAGAATTAGTACCTACAACCACAGAACAAAAACCACTTCTGTTGAAATAATCTCATCTCTTGAACCTCATGTTAAACCTCAATAACAGTAATTCGCTATTGAGGAATGACAAGCACGACCTAAGAAAATTTAAACGTAAAAAGATGAAAATCTTACACTTGCATAATTCCTAGCTCATTCTTATTTTCTACTTTATCTTTTTTTATTGCTTATTCATGATTTTTGGAAAGGACAAACCTTAGAGTTCTGATTTAATCCCTAGTGAAAGAAGTCCTAAAGTATCCTTATATAATTTTGCTAGTAATCATTTGATCCATCCAGGGCAGGTTAACTATTTGGTGAGCATCCTCATGTCCATTCCTCTGCAAAACCTACTTAATATTACTTTATAATTCTAATTAGGTTGCTGACCAGATTTCCAAGCCAACATCAGAGTAGAAGTGGACAGGACGGCTGAAAATGAAAAAACAAACAGAGAAGATGGAAAACCTTAAACCTATAAAAGTCTGGAGTAAATAATTTTAGAAATTCTGAAAACATCAAAGCGTACTCGCAGTAATTAACCCATGTCATCAAAACAGAAAGTTTGTTATAAGCATTGCTTCTCCTCTTCTTTTCTTTATTTTTGAGATTCAAGAGTACTTTTGAGTTTTATATAGGAAAAAAGTAAGAAAGGAACAGGTGGATTGTTTAATTAACTCTACTATCCATTTCTGATTAAATGGTATTAAACAAAAAAGTTGATGGCATTTTGGATCTTCAGCTACTGTTACAACCTCCAGCCTTTCAAGGCGAGAAAAAAGTGTTAGTTTATACATTTACAGTCCTCCTGGTTCAGGGACTACCTTATTCAAGGACAACTGAAACTTAAGGGATCCCATTGGAAGACTAGATCTTTAGATACCAACACATTTATTTTTTGTAACTTCCAATGATCCTCATGGCTTGTCCTACAATTGCCAGGATCTGTGGGAACTATTAGAGTAGACTTACCAGTTCCACCTCTGAATGAGGAGTCAGTACTTACATTTTAACAAAACCAAGGGATTATCATGTACATTAGAGTGTAAGTCATTACTCTGCAACTGTTCTGTGCACATTCAGGACTATCTAGCTAAACTTTTTATTTTTTTGAGAAAATGAGATTTAAGCTTTCTGTGAAGATGGCTCACAACTTTTATAAAAATTTCTAGGGAGCCACTACTCCCCAAAAGACTAAGAATCACTGCATTATTATGCCAAATACAAAGACTCCAAGTAATGGCATTGCACATTACTTTGAAGAGCCATATTATCAGTGACAGGGCTGCACTCGCTATGGAAGAGAAACAGCCTCCATGTGTAGATCACAGGCTTGCTCTGGCTCCTCACATCCACTGGAAAACTGTACTTGCACTACAGCATCCAGTAACCAAAGGGCACTTGTGGGTGAGAAAGAGAAGAAAAATTAACTTTATTGAGGCTGTGCTCAGGAAAGCAATCTCCTCTTCTTCCCTCTTACTACTACTATATCCAGGTCTCCAAGCTTCCCAATTCCATAATTCCTTCAGACCCCTTTAGGCTCAACTTCCTGTTCAGCAATTTCTTGATACCCTCTTTGACTTTTACCTCAACAGGTTTTAGAAAATAAATCTCATGATCTTCCTTGTCACACCTGCTCCCACTTTCAATTCAACTGTGGTTGTAGTTCCACTATTTATTCCTGTTACCGTAAATTTCTGAGTCACCTTTAATGCTACCAAATGATGCCTATATCCAATTGATCACCAACTCATAGGGATCTTGCTTCTACTGTTCCTCATAACCCATTGCACTGAGTCAAACTGAACCCCAGAGGTAGTCCATCTCTAGCCTTTTCTCAGTTTAGTTATATCCTATCATAAAAAAACAGTAACCAGCCCTGGCTGGTGTAGCTCAGTGGATTGAGCGCGGGCCTGTGAACAGAAGGATCGCGGTTCGATTCCCAGTCAGGGCACATGCCTGGGTTGCCAGGCCAGTTCCCGTCAGGGGACATACAAGAGGCAACCGCACATTGATGTTTCTCTCCCTCTCTCCTTCCCTTCCCCTCTAAAGATAAATAAATAAAATCTAAAAAAAAAAAAAAAAAAAAAAAACAGTAACCAAAGCACTGTTTTTATAGACAAATATCTAAAATAAATATCCATACAGGTGACTAAAATAAACTACAGTACATCAATATCACGAAGGCATTAAAAAGAACAAATCTTAATATATCAAATATACATACTACTTATGCATACTGAGAAAGGTCACAGCAATAGCAATTTATACTATGTGTATTATTACTTTCAAGAGATTTTTAAAACATATACATTAAATCTATGTTTAAGTAATTTTGTATTTAAATTTAGAAAGCAACCCATCAAACTTAACTGAGTACCATCAGGGAGTAGGACTGGAGGGGAAGGCATGAACAAATACATTTTCATATTATCTAACATGAAGAAAAATCTGATTTTTTAAAAAATTACTTTTTATTTTTCAACCCTGGCTGGTATGGCTCAGTGGACTGATTGCCAGCCTGAGAACCAAGGGGTCACCTGTTCGATTTCCAGTAGGGACACATGCCTGGGTTATGAGCCAGGTCCCCAGTAGGGGGTTCGTGAGAGGCAACCACACATTGATGTTTCTCTCCCTTTCTTTCTCCCTCCCTTCCCCTCTCTCAAAAACAAATAAAATCTTTTAAGAAATTATTTTTTATTTTTCAATTACAGTTGACATACAGATTATATTAGTTTCAAGTGTACACCCCAGTGATTATAGACATTATATAAACTACTAAGTGATATCCCAATACACTTTGTACCCACCTGACACCATACATAGTTTGATGTTTTAAATTACATTACAGAGGCTGGAGAATGAAAGAAACAGAACTATTTGTGTGCTAATGGCTGCTGACCAGCTAATAAAATACTGTTCACACACCTGTTTTGCCTGTTGGAACTTTGGATTAATCTCCAGGTGGCTATTTCCACTTGTTCAGCCAAGCCCCATTCAACACCAGAACTTCCGCTTGTTTGTACATGGGCTTTCCTGACTGCTGTCTCCAGCCAATTTATAGTAGTGGACATTTGTATATGCAAATTCTGTGCTTATACCAGAGCTTGCCACACCTCACCTTCTACTACCCCCTGCCTAAAGCTAATGTAAATTCTTTCAGTCTTCCTCTTTCTTCTTTCTTCCCTCAAACTTAAACTATAAAACAACTTGCTAAACTCTGGAACAATGGACGTGCTGTCTTTTCTACCTAGTCATGCTACTGGCCCCTGGACCAGGCTTTCTGGCTAGCAGTTTTGGCTCAATAAAAATCTTACAAAAGACTTTCAGCTGTAAAGTTAAAGTTTTTTAAACACTTCATACTACTGTTTTGAATCCTGCATACCAGTATAGATTAACCCTCACAATGGAAAAGCTCTGAAAGTAACATTTCTGTATTCAAAAGAAATTCAATGGTTCCTCACTGCCAACAGCATTCTGTAGACTTTTCAATGGAACATTCGAGGCCACCTTATTCTTTCCCTAAATTACTACTCTTACTCCTGACTTTTATTTACTCCTATAAAACTCTAGGTCCAGCTACATCACTCTCTTGGTCACTGCTGATAAACAAAACCACTCTCCTCTATCAAACCCTTTCTCCACATACTCTGACACTACTTAGCTTAAATGGACTCTCCTTTATCAGGTTTTCAGATTCCTCGTTTTCTGAATACCTCCCTCCCCTGAATATGCTGCTCTCCTACATATAGTAGTTTATGTGCATTGCACGTTTCACACACTCTCCAATTCAACTGTAAACTTGTTGCTGGCAGTAGTATCTTACTATCTAACCTACATTGCGTGCCTATATGGTTAAGTGCTCAAAAACTTTGAATGCATCCCTTTGTCAGCATCCTGAAGTTTCCTCAGTGATACTCCTACCTGCCTTCCCAATCTATCCCACACCATGGGCTCCTCCTGGCCCAAGATAATAGCTTTGAAATGTGACAGTTTCGGTGCCACCACTTGGTATGTGAGCTATAGGAACAGTTACTCAACCTCTAAACCTCAGTCGTGTCATCTGTAACATAAAGGCCATAAACATTCACAATTCCAACTTAATCAGTGAAATAACGGCTATTACAGATCACAACAATCTTATGTCATCCACTTAAGCTATTTTTTTGCCCACAAATTCCATTCTATTGCCCCTGCCCACCCACTACATCAACTCTCCAAAAACATTTAAAGAGCACAATCTACACTTTGCTGCCTTCTCTCCTGTACATATTATTCACTCTTTAATCATTTACAATATTATTTTCAAGGTCCCAAACCTATCGCAGCTCGTCAGAAGCCGTCTCCTCCCCCTTCGAAATCCCACAGGTCTTCTTCCCTCGTTCGTGCACACGGCGTTAGTCAGACTGCGAGGACCGAAGACAACACAAGGCCGCGCTTACTTCCCCTCCAGTCCCAGGTAGCCGGCAAAGAACGCCCTTTCCCGGGAACGTACTAGTTGACCTGTTCTTATGAATACAACGACTTCGAAGTTATTTTAATTTCGCCCACCTTCCGCACTTCTCTAGCAAGCTCGATCACACCAAATTCCACAACCGCCAGGTGTTACCACGATTCCAGTTTGTAAGGGACTTCGAAGGGTTGTAAAATCCTGAGAGAACTAGGATTCGGGCCCAGTTCCGAGTTCTTTAGCCCACTTACAGCCCCTGCCAATCTTCTCCTTGGAAATACAAATGCACCCAACTAACCCACAGCCTTAAGGACATTAAACAAAACCCCAAAACGTGTTGTGAGGTGCAGTACCTGACGACACCTAGCCGTCTTCCCACAGAAGGAGCGCGAGCACGCTGCTGTCGGGCGACCAAAGGTGATGCAACCCCGAGACCCCGCCCGGCCTGAGGACGCCGTTCTGCGCCAGCTAATCAGCGTGTACGGTCAGACACAAGGCAACAAAGAGAACGGCGATTGGCTGAGTGAAGGTCTGACCACGCCCACCTGCTCGCTATTCAGCTGTGCGGGCTGGGAAGGCGGCTGGGCGATTTCGAGTAGTTTGGTTAATGGTGGAAGGATCCTGAAGTGGCTTCTGGGATGGGGACTGATTGGGACGGGCACTGAATGACGGCTGAAATTGTGCATTCTGATGAGCATTGTCACACAGGTGCATTCGTTTGTCAGTGTTCACCTTTCTATATGGTAGACCAATCAAATCCAACGACAGTGGTCTGGGTAATTCTGTGGGGCTGCGAGGAAGCTAGCCCAGTTTCCTAGGTAACCATTACAGCAAGCAGCCTTAGCGCTAGGACCGTTTTACAGTCTAGTTGCAGACCTTCAACAAAATCACACAGGAGTTTGCCAAAACCGCAGATGCCTAAACCACATAGCAGGCCTGTTGAGACTGTAAGGTGGGTCACAAGAAGCTGCATTTTAACAGGCACCTGGATAATTAGCTGCAAACTAAAATTCCTGACCTGCCTATTTGTATAGACTGTCCTGATCCTCAGAAAAATGCAGAGTTCACAGTATTGTGTGGGGAAGGAGCACACGTGGTTGGTGGTGTTCCAAGGAAGCCCTCCCTCCCATCCTGTGTTATTCAGTGACACGTCCAGAGTTCTGGATTTTACTGCAGAAATGATGGTAATAATTTCATATAGTAATATGGAGAGATAAAACAAAAAGGAAATGCCTAGCAACCAACTTTAAAATTGTTTCCGGTTATGAAAATAAAATTACTTACCTGCTCAATATATTTACTATCTACTGTGTGTCTGCCTGGTATGTCTAGATCTGCTGGTTAAAGCAATAGAATCCAGAGGCCCCAAACTTGTTGCTGGCAGTAGTATCTTACTATCTGCAAAGGACATTAGACCTCATGCTTTGGCACCAGAGAATAGGAAAGAAATTTTAGGGCTTGACAAATTGAGAGTAATTCTGCATGTGACTGCTTATTGTATTCATTACAGGGACAAAAGTTGATCTGGCCAAGAACATGTAGAAAGCACTTCCTTAGTAACTTTAGGAACGTTTTAATAATCTGTATAGTGTTCACTTCACAAGACACTGAAGGTCTAGGAACACAATGTCAGGGATTAGAGTAAGGTGGGTTTCATGTCCTTCGTCAAAAGGGTAATTCTTGACTCAGTAACTTAAAACACTTGAACATACACATTTTGAAGTACTTGGCATGTTTTTAAGTGTTTGCATTCAAATTGCTACCTTGTTCAGTTCATTTTTATCATCTGTTCAGATAATCCAGATTGGAACAGGACATACAGAGGGCTCCTGAGATTTAAAAAAAAAAAAAAAAAAGGTGAGGAGAACAGGTCTGATAAAATTGGATTGAGAAACACTTTATGGTACTGGTGGGAAATATGGGAAGGCTAAGTATAAGAAAAGCAAGTAAAAAATAAATTCTAGGAAAAAGTTAAATATGGTCAAAATATACTACTTGGATGATCATTAGATCCTCATCTTCAGAGTAGGAAGTCAACAGATAATGTCGAAAACTAAAAAACCAAGAGATCACAGAGTAAGCACTTCAGGTAGAAATATGGAGATAAATTCGGAGGAAGTAAATTGTTGAAGGTGCTTTTATCTGGGCAGCAGGATCTGTGGGGTGGGCAAAACTACATGATAGCACTTTCACTTTGGAGATGTAGGGTGCTGACAGACTTAAACAGGGCCATAAACTGACACTTCTTCCACGGAGAGGTGACAGTCTGTACCCTGCCACTGAGTCTAATTGAGCTCTGTTCTGTTTGAGCCTACAGAATATAGTGGAAATGACTCTGAGCCAATTTTTGGGCTAGGCCTTAAGAGACTGTCAGCATTTGATTCCAGATCCTAAAACGTAGGTGCTATGCTGTGAGGAAACCCATGGATGGACACTGAATGGACCATTTTAGAAGTGGATCCACTAATTCCAGCAGATCCACGCCAATGACTCTACATGGAGAAAAATGAGCAGTCTGCAATCAGTTCTGACTGTGGGGCGCTGTCTGCAGGGTCCCTCTGGTCACCACTGATGAGAATAAGTCTACCAAGACATGATCCGCTTTAGGAGGAAAGGTGGCCAATCTCTCAAGAAGGGCCAAGAGCCTTTTCCTCAATGGGCTTTTATTGGGTTCATTTTGCACAGGAATGCAGGTAAGCCTCATTAATCATTGTCAGGCAGTAAGGATCAAACAATAGATAACATACAAAGACTAGGGCTTATTCTGAGTCAGGGTCTGTCAGCTAAAGGGCTACAAAAATTTGGGAAATGAACTCATTTCCTGCTGGGATCCTTAGCGCTTAATTGAGAGCATTCTTAGCAAAGCAGGTTTCACAGGATTTTATACATTCTTTCTTAGGCCTGATTGCCCAGGGGAACCTGCCCTTTCCAGCACAGGGGTACACTGCCCTTGGTCATTGTTTCAGGCTTAAGTCAGGCAGAGGAAGTAGTCAAGAGATTAGCAGACTTCTCCCAGACAGAATGAGGGCTCAGGCTATGTCATAGCCGAGGGGCGAGGGTACATCGCCCCCTTTTGCTGTAGCCCCACCAAGTCCTTCCTTGCGGCCTCCATAGACCATGCTTGTCTTAGGTCATTCCCCCCTTGGGGAATCTTACCCATCATTGGCTACCCGATCAAGCATTGGGGGACAGGCAGGGTGAAGAAAAAGGAGAAGCAGCACCCCTGACAGGAAGATAAGCTTTGTTACTATAGTGGCTTCAGGTTTGAAGGTCACGTACTCAGCCTTAGCCATGTGTGTGTGTGTGTGTGTGGGGGGGGGGGGTTACAGTTTCTGAAACCAGACAAGGCAGTTCCCAACACCTGACCAAGTTGATTATTAGTAAGCAAAATAATTCTTAATGCGATGAGTTGTTATACAGCAATAGATAAGAAAGTATAAGTGTAATATACATCAACAGAAGGTGGAACATTTGCATTTATCCTGCTCAGTGGTTGTTTCCATTTTCTGTGATGTAGTGTGAAGTCTTGGAACTCTAGGAATGCCTCTTCAGTTATTTAGTTCCCTGGACCCCATTTATTTAAAAAATTTATGTGCTGAGCACCCACTATGTGCTAGACATAGTCCTAGGCAGTGAGGACAAAATGGATAACCAGAGGACACTCCTGCCCTCATTGTTTATATTCAATCAAGACATAAATCAATACTTAATTTCAGATACGGTTGTCCCTCACTATATAGCGGTTCACTTATTGTGGCTATACCGTATCGTGGATTACCGCCCCCAAACATTTGAACCTCTTATTTTATTTTTTAATATAATTTATTGATTACGCTACTATAGTTGTTCCATTTCTCCCCCATCATTCCCCTCCACCCTGTACACACCCTCCCACCCACATTCCCCCCATTTAGTTCTTATCCATGTGTCACAAATTCTTTAGCTTCTACATTTCCCACACTATTCTTGCCCTCCCCCTATTTTCTACCCACCGTCTAGACTACTTATTCTCTGTACCTTTTCCCCCTCTCTCCTCCTCCCATGCCCCTGTTGCTAACCCTCCATATGATCTCCATTGCTGTGGCTCTGTTCCTGTTCTATTGTTTGCTTTTGTTTTAGGTGTGGTTGTTAATAGCTGTGAGTTCCCTGTCTTTTCACTGTCATATTTTGTATCTTCTTTTTCTTAGGTAAGTCCCTTTAACATTTCCTATAATAAGGGCTTGGTGATGATGAACTCCTTGAACTTGACCTTATCTGAGAAGCGCTTTATCTGCCCTTCCATTCTATATGACAGCTTTGCTGGAAAGAGCAATTTTGGATGTAGGTCCCTGCTTTTCAAGACTTCAAATATTTCTTTCCAGCCCCTTCTTGCCTGTAAGGTCTCTTTTGAGAAATCAGCTGACAGTCTGATGGGAACTCTTTGTAGGTGACTGTCCCCTTATCCCTTGCTGCTTCTAGAATTCTCTCCTTCATTTGAATCTTGGCTAATGTAATTATGATGTGCCTTGGTGTGTTCCTCCTTGGGTCCACCTTCTTCGGGACTCAGCTTCCTGGACTTCCTGGAAGTCTATTTCCTTTGCCAGATTGGGGACATTCTCCTTTATTATTTGTTCAAATAAGTTTCCCACTTGTTCTTCTTCTTCCCCTTCTAGTACCCCTATAATTTGGATGTTGGAACATTTAAATATGTCCTGGAGATTCCTAAGCCTCTCATTTTTTTTGAATTCTTGTTTCTTCCTTGTTTTCTTTTCGGTTGTTTCTTCCTTCTGGTCCACTCCATTGATTTGAGTCCCATTTCTCCTCTGATCTCTATTGGTTCCCCATGCATCTTCCTTCAGCTCATGTATTGTAGCCTGCATTTTTTCATCTAATTTGTGAGCAAAATCAACCAATTCTGTGAGCATCCTGATCACCAGGGCTTTAAACTGTGCATCTGATAGGTTGGCTCTCTTCGCGGCTTAGAGGAATTGGCTCTGGGGCTTTCATTTGTTCTCCGGTTTAAGCCATTTTTGGTTTTTTGTTGTTGTCTTTGGTCTGGTCACAGCTGTTATGTAGTGAGGAGTGGAGCCTTAGGTGTTCCCCAGGGTGGGGCAGCCCAGTCACTGAGTTCTGACGCTGTATGTGGGGGCAGGGTCTGAGAGGGAACAATGGTGCCTGCTCCGCTCTCTCCTGGATTCCAGTCTCCTCCACTGCTTCCCCTTTGTCTGGATTATTTGCTCGCCCGAATGTGGGACCACCTGGTCAAGCAGCCACCTTGCGCGGCCTCACTGGGTCTGCACCCTGTGCCTGGGGTCTGCCAGCCGCCGCCTGCATGCCTGGGAACCACCAGCCACTGCTGCCTGCATTCCCAGGTCCACACCTCCAGTTTTTCCTGCCACAACTTCGCCCCTCTTACCAGTCTAGATGAATGGTTGTTGGACTTCCGTACAGTTCAATTTTCTATCAGCTCTGCTTGTTTTCTTGTTTCTAAATCTTTGTTGTCCTTAATTTTGGTTGTGAGAGGAGGCACAGTATGTCCACCTACACCTCCATCTTGGCCAGAAGTCCCCGTATCATGGTTTAAAAAAAAAAAAAATATATATATATATATCTAATCCCGCTATCGTGGGATTTTGCAGTATATAGGTATTTATATAATATTTATGATTTTAATTATTTTGTCTAATAAATTTAAAACGTAAAAATATAAAAAATGTTAATACAAACATATTAAAAGAATATTAAATGGAAATAAAATATAGCATGGATTTCATCAGATGAATACCATATTGCATAGAATAGAAATGCAGTATGCCACTACCACTTGTGCAAGTTTGCCAACGTCAGATTGTACATGGCACACTATAGGCTGATGGAATGGAAGGTGATGAACCACAGCACTGTGTTCTGTATCCTTGGTGCTGATTGGCTCAGTGACTGCAGAATCGGTCTCTTTGCTCTCCAGCACTGTGCCCATACGTTCAGCATCTCTTTGTCCACTTCACATCGACGTCTCATTGCTGTGCATAGTGTTGCTCTGTGGTGGTGTGCTTTTGTGAAATTTTCGTATAAGTTTGAATTTATTTCAAGCCCTATGATGCCACCCAAACGTTCTGTACCTTCTAAGGCTTCTGGCAGTGAACCCAAGCATCAAAGGAATATGCTTACCATCAAAGAAAAGGTGGAACTTCTTGACATGTTAAAGGGAGGCAAAAGCTATGCGGCTGTAGGCCGCCATTACAGGATCAACGAATCTACTGTTTGCTACATAAAGAAAGACGAGAAGAATATTAGGTCTATGGCAACAATAACTTTTAACAAAACTGCAAACAGGTTGGTCACTTCCCACAATAAGGACATTGTGAGGAGAGCCTTTATTGGTCCCGTGAATAAACGACTGCAGCAAGAATATCTCGCTGGATACCAACACCATCCAGATGAAGACCAGGAAACTTTATGATAGTTTTGCGGAAAGCACGGACATTCACGATGTTGATGAGGGTGAAGACCAGGATGACAATGCAGAAGCAGGACCATCAAGTGCTTCTCCCACCAGACCAACCCCATTCAGTGCCAGCAAGGGCTGGTTTGACAAATTTCAGAGAGGCTTTGGACTCAAGAACATTTCTCTGCATGGAGAAGCTGCCTCTGCAGATAAAAAGCAGCACCAGCAACTCCCCATAACTATGTTCATCACTTGGACAAAGAGATAGATCAGTTACGACTGCACCTTTAGCAGAAATAGAAGTTACGGCCCAGGGCAAAGATACTGCACCACCTGACGAAGTGCCTGATGAAGTGGTCCCTTCAAAAGAGCTGCAATGCTCTTCTTGACTGTGCAGTGCATTCATCTCATCGTCATCACCTTTTTCACCATCAGTACTGCACAGAGACATAATTTATGATCTTCATCATTCAAGTTGTAGTGTACTTCACTGGTGAGTACCCATATAGAATTTTATATGTTGTTAAAATTACGTAGGTTTAAGAGTGTAGAAAGTGTTTAAGAGCACATGAAGTGTTTATGAGTATGGGAAAGGTTAATAAGAGAGTGGGAAAGGTTTACAGGAGTTTGGGAAGGGTTTATAAAGCCTTAAAATATATATAAATAAAAAAATAAATATAATGCTGCTACTTTGAGAATTTTCACTGATTGCAGCGGTCTCAGGAACGTAACTTCGCAATAGGTGAGGGATTACTGTGTACGCATTATGACTCCATAATAATTCCTTGGGATTGTTTATATAGCACCTTGTATAGAAGCTAGTTTGATAGGATTATGTCTTTCTTCCTAGCCCTAATGATTTAACAAGTTATTAAATCTACTTCCCTATAGGGACCTAGAGTCCTGACTCCTAACTGTGACTACATACCTTTTGAACACTTGAATTATTCGTCAATCTTTGGTCTTACTAGAATTTTAGGATAGATGGGTGGCCTCTATCATTCTTGGAGGCCAAGAACAGGAAAACTCTATTTGGTGTCCTTTTCTGGTCTTCCCAGAACTCTCCTATGATGTTGGTCTGAAATGTCCTGCATTTAAGTTAGGTATTCACCAGGAAGCAAGCACAAAACTCAAGTTTGACTTATGTTCAACCCATTAAACCAAAAACACAAAATGGAGATAAGGTGTATTTAATACAATCAGAAATAAGTATTTCAAGTAGTCTATACTTCACATAAAACCTAACTTGTAAAACACAAGTGCTCTGTTCCATGTATTTTAAAAGGCTTTAAGCAAAGTTTGCATCAGAAAATGCCCATTAGTTATTGATGCGACAGAAGGCAAAGAGATTATACACAAAAAATATTTTCTTTTTGAGGGACTATATTGTTCTTCATTTAAAAAATGTTCAGGTTAATTTTGTTTTCAAGAACTTAGGAATAAACAGAGAAAATCCACAAGAAACCACAGCAACCACAATGATACCCATCATTAAAGAAGTTAAATTTTGAATATTCCTTCACTCCAATTTCTTGTCAACTAAAATTATTTTTTAGTTCATCCAATTTCCATAGATGCGTCTTCTTAACAAGCAGTGTTAAAACCAATAATGACACTTTTTATTTTAGTTTCACTCTCCTTTTGGCATCTTTATGTTTCTTCTGACAATCCTATAAAAACAAAGTCAAAAAAGCCTTAGTTAAAAGTAAATGTAAGTTATTTTCAAGAAGTCTAGTAACTATAAAGTAAAACTTAGGGTTAATTAGTGTCAGTGTTATGGAAACGATTTTAGAAGTGCTCACCTGGAATGAACAGGGATTATTTAAATCTTTGGCTTTAAGTAGTTACAATGGAAACTCTAACTCAGTCTTTCAAAAGTCTCATGATTTCCTGCCCTGGCTGGTGAAGCTCAGTGGATTGAGCGCGGGGCTGCGAACCAAAGGATCGCGGTTTGGTTCCCAGTCAGGGCACATGCCTGGGTTGCCAGGCCAGTTCCCGGCAGGGGACATACAAGAGGCAACCGCACATTGATGTTTCTCTCCCTCTCTCCTTCCCTTCCCCTCTAAAGATAAATAAATAAAATCTAAAAGAAAAAAAAAATATTAAAACATTAAATTATAAAAAAAAAAAAAAACAAAAACAAAAAAAAAACAAAAGTCTCATGATTTCCTGTTATTTAAGGAACAGGACTGGAAGTTGGACCAGACACTCAATTCATGCAGTTTTCAGTCTCTTCACCTGTAATGTGTGTGTTGGATTAAACAATGTCAACATTCCCTTCCAGCATTGTCAGTTGTCATCCTTTTTGTCTTAAGTTTCATACCTTATTACCTTATTCTTATACAAGGAATATATTAACACAAAGATAACACTGTATCTATTTATGGAGGCACTGAATATGAAGATACAATTACTCACCCTACGCAAGTTGTTTGTTCTGGCCTCCCAAGAATTCCTACTTATATTACCTCCTGTTCCTTTCCAGAATAAGTCAGAACCTACTAAGGGAAAATCAAAAACGATGAGGCAATAAATAGCAAAAACGATAACGTTCTTGTGCTGACATTATCAAGGTCTTTAATTCTATTTAGGACCTCCCCACACCATCAATTTATACTAATTTTATTACTTTAAAATTATTTTTTATTTTTTAATTACAGTTGACATACAATATTATATTATTTTCAGGTGTACACCCCAGTGATTAGACATTACAGAATTTACTAAGTGATCATCCCGATAAATCTTATACCCACTGACATCATACATAATTATTAGAATATTATTGACCATATTCCCAGTGCTATACTTTACATCCCCATGACTATGCTAACTATAAATTTGAACTTCTTAATCCCTTTACTCTTGTCACCTATCCCCCGCAATCCACCTTCCATCAGACAACCATCAAAACGTTCTCTGTATCTATGAGTCTGTTTCTGTTGCTTGGGTATTTTATTTAGATTCAAATATATTTAATGGATATATATATCCATTTCATCATTCATACTTTTTTCGTCTTAAAGAAGCCCCTTTAACATTTCATCTAATACTGGTTTGGTGGTGATGAACTCCTTCAACTTTTTCTTGTCTAAGAAGCTATTTCTCCTTTGAGTCTCAACAATAGCCTTGCTGGGTAGTCTTGGTTGCAGGTCCTTGCTTTTTATCACTTTGCATATTACGAGTGCCCAGGGGAGGCCAAGCTGTGAACCATGGCTGGCTGCCACTAGTGCCAGAACCAGGCCCCTTAGTGAGAGGTACGGAAAACACTGAGACCAGATGCTACTTATTTGAAAGATTTTAGGAAAGTCTGAAGCATGAGCTAAAAAAGGCCATTGGTATAGAAAAGTCAACAAAATAACTTTGGTGGGCCTGCAAACTGGTGGTGTGGGGTCTCAGGAAATCACTGGGGTGGGGCAAACAGTAGTGATAGGTTGATGGAAACTCAGATATAGAGCCCACTGTTGGGGGAGGGCTCAACCTATAACCTATGCCAGCACTTCTGCTTGGGTGAAAGCTGACCCTCCAGCTCTTGCCCAGATGCCAGACAGTTCAGTTGCTCCCCATATGTCCCTTGTACCTTCCAGCTGCTGGAAGTGTTGGACCTCAGAGGGAGTGAGTCCGAGTTAGTCCATGTGAAGGCCCTATATGAGGAACTGCTTGGGACTCCAGAAGCCCTTCATCTCACCCAGCCACCATGCCTCCTGGTTTTAAGAGCTAGAAGTCATGGGGACTTCTCTTCTTGTCACTGGAACTCTGGGCTGGGAAACCTGGTGTGGGGCTATGACACATCACTCTCACCTCTGCAGCTGAGATATTCCTCTCAATTATTATCTGCCACATGTGGGTGTTGGACTAGTCTCTTCTGTGTCTCCAACCCTACCAGTCTTGTGGCTTTTCTGTATCCTTAGCTGTAGGACTTCCCTTCTCCTAAATTTCAGGTGGGTGTGAATGATGATTGTTCTGTAGTTTAGTTATATACATAGTTATATATATTATATATAGTTATTTATAACTATATTATTATATAGTTATATAACTATATAACTATATATAATTGATTATGCTATTGGTAATTGATAATTGATATATATATATATATAACTGATTATGCTATTATGATTATCTTATTACCCCCCTTTTCCCCACTGCCTTGCACATACCTTTCCAGCCACATTCCCCCCCATTAGTTCATGTCCATGTGTCATATTTATAAGTTCTTTAGCCTCTACATTTCCTATACTATTCTTAACCTCCTTGTCTATCTTCTACCTACCATCTATGCTACTTATTCTCTGTACCTTTTACCCCTCTCCCCGCACCCTCTCCCCTGCTGATAATCCTCCATGTGATCCCCATTTCTGTGATTCTGTTCCTGTTCTAGCTGTTTGCTTAGTTTATTTTTGTTTTAGGTTCCGTTGTTAATAACTGTGAGTTTGTTGTCATTTTACCATTCATATTGTTTATCTTCTTTTTCTTAGATAAATCCTTCAACATTTCATATAATAAAGGCTTGGTGTTGATGCACTCCTTTAACTTCACCTTATCTGGGAAGCACTTTATCTGCCCTTCCATTCTAAACGATAGCTTTACTGGGTAGAGCAATCTTGGATGTAGGCCCTTCCCTTTCATGAGTTGGAATACTACTTTCCATCCCCTTCTTGCCTGGAAGGTCTCTTTTCAGAAATCAGCTGATAGTCTAATAGGAACACCTTTGTAGGTAACTCCTTTTCTCTTGCTGCTTTTAAGATTCTCCCTTTCTCTTTAATCTTGTCTAATGTAATTATGATGTGCCTTGGTGTGTTCCTCTTTCGGTACAACTTCTCCGGGACTCTCTGAGCTTCCTGGACTTCCTGGAAGTCTATTTCCTTTGCCAGATTGGGGAAGTTCTCCTTCATTATATTTTTAAATAAGTTTTCCATTTCTTGCTCTTCCTTTTCTCCTTCTGGCACCCCTATGATTGGAATGTTTAAAGATGTCCTGGAGGTTCCTAAGCCACTCCCTTTTTTTTTGAATTCTTATTTGTTCATTCTGTTCTGGTTGAATGTTTCTTCCTTCTGGTCCACACTGTTGATTTGAGTTCTGGTTTCCTTCTTGTCACTTTTGGTTCCCTGTACATTTGCCTTTATTTCACTTAGCATAGCCTACATTTTTTCATCTAATTTGGTATCATAATCAACCAATTCTGTGAGCATCCTGATTAGCAGTGTTTTGAACTGTATATCTGATAGGTTGGCTATCTCTTCATAGTTTAGTTGTATTTTTTCTGGAGCGTTGATCTGTTCTTTCATTTAGGACATTTTTTTGGTCTCGTTGAGCCTGGTACGTAGTAAGGGGCAGATCCTCAGATGTTCACCAGGGTGGGGCAACCCAGACTGCTGAGTTGTGAAGCTGTCTGTGGGGGAGGGGACAGTGCCACTTGCTCTGCTCCCTGTCAGGTTTGCAGTCACTTCCTCCACTACCCACAATCAAATTGGACCGTTCTGGAGCGGGTTCCGAGGTGGGTGGGCTTGTGTATGTTGTAGGACCCTGTGGGTTTCTTCAATGAACTCTCCTGTGATGCTGGGAGTTTCTCCTGCTGCCACCTCGAGCCCTACAGGTTTTTTCAATCCAAGGTTTGAGGCTTTATTTCCCTGCACTGGAACCCTGAGCTGAGTGGTCTATCTCACTCCCTAGTTGTTCCTCCTCATTTATCTGCACTCAAATGTGGGACCACCTGGTCTGCCAGCCACTTCCTTGCTGTGAGTCCTCTCTGCCTGGCTGCCTGTCTCCATCCCTCCTACTGGTCTGGATGAATGTTTCTTCTTTAACTCCTTGGTTGTTGGACTTCCATACACTTTGATTTTCCGGAATTTCTGGTTTTTTTTGTTTTTAAATTAGTTGTTGTTCTTCTTTTGGTTGTGTGAAGAGGCACAATGTATCTACCTATGCCTCCATCTTGGCCGGAAGTCCTGTAGTTTAGTTATATTTTTGACGTGGTTGTGTAAGGAGGCAAGTACCATGTTTACCTACACTGCCTTCTTGACCAGAATATATAGGCATGATCTGGGGTTTCTCTCGGGAAGCAACTGCAGTCCCAGATTTGTCTGGAATCCCTGGGTGCACATTTCCTTACTGAAGATGTAAGGATTTATGCAACTTTTCAAAAATATTTTTTTTATAAGATGAAAATGTAAAGTTTCTAGGATTTCATTGTTTATGTACAATTTACTATTATGTAACTTGGTTTATGTTTGTGCTAGGATTTAAGGAATGAGAAGTTCACCAACAACCTCAGAGTTTTCACATGAACTTTTAGTGTACTAAAAATGTAGGACTGATTTTTCTACCATCAAAGCAATTCCCCCAAACAAAATAAGCTCTTGTTAAGGGTCATAAATGAGTGAGGGAGGTAGTAGGTGGGAGCTCTTAGCCTTCCAGAGCTTTACAAGTTGACCTGCATTAGTCTAAAAGAGTAGGCTAAACAACATGATAATGGAAAGGGTTAGAATTTTTGCCAAAGAGTTCTTACTTGGATTCATGTTGTTAGATCAGAACGTGCAGTTTTGAGAGCTGTACTACTATCAGTTCTATACCATTTAATCAAAAAATATACTCACCATGAAGTCTTTCATCATTCTTGGAGAAAAAGAAAAATCTAGTGGTCTCTTTCTTAGGTAATGATATTTCTCTAGACAGAGAGAGATGGGTTGATTAATTTCTATATTTGAGAAGCCATGTTTACATTGAAAATATAAACAAACTATTCTTTAAGTATGCTTTGTGTTTTGCTTATTTTGCTGGATTAAAGTCACCTCATGCTTTCTATTCAACATCCTTCTCTTTTATCTGAAGCTTTGGTGATGAAGAGTTTTTTAAGTACAAGCTCTATCTTCCCCACGCTGGTTGCTGATACTCTCACACCTACCACTGCCACCTTGTTTGCCAATGTTTCCCATGAGCTGGTAGCTGCAGAATCCTCTATTCAGAACAGTGTCACTCTCCTTTCCCTGTACACATCATATCCCCGCCCCCACCCCCATGCTATCCATATCTCAAGAAAAGGAAATTTGCTTCCCATTACAAAAAGGCTACAGAATTCTCGAAAGAATCTAAGAGAAGAAAATTAAGTTGTCTTGAAAGGTAAGCTTAGATACTTCTAGAATATTTCTAAAGCATGTCTAACTCAGATTTTGTAAATTATAAGGGGTACCTGTATAGTAACGATTTACTTACCCAGGTCTGGGCTTTATGTCATTTGTTTCCGCAGCAACATCTTCTTCTTCTGAACTGCTGTCTTCGAAGTAAGAGGCTCCCTGCCAGGAATTCTTACCAGGTTTCACTGTCTCAACTTTATAGGTCTCTATATTGTCATGACAATAAAAGATGACAGGATTGTAACTAATCACCAAGTATTTCTGAACATACCCATCTGATTTCTTTCACCATATTAGCATATTTCTCTACACTGACAATATCTTAATCATTAATTAAAAATAGGTAGTAACTTTTAAGGTTTTTAAACACTGAGAGAAACTACTGTTATATTTTTTGGCATTGCTAGGGTAATCTTAAAAGGAATACAGTAATATTATAAAAAGATATAAAAGGTACATATGTTTACATTTTCAATTTCTAAAACCTCTTTCTAGAATTGCTGAAAAAAGTACTGATAAAAGATGTAGACAGTCACCTCACAAGTCCCCAAAATTTCCCATCTTAAAGCACACCTTCCAGGTTGCTGAGGTGACTTAGTACTCAAGGTGTATTACTCACCTTAATACTAAGGTGACTAATTGTTTAAGAACAATTCCTCACACTTGACTCTCAAATTAGAATTTGAGAGTCAATCTTAGAATTATAGCCCATATCCATATCATGCCAATTCTGTCCAATAGTTTAGTACTTAACCTTGGTACTTAAAAAGAACAGAGGAAAGAAAATGAGATAAGCAGAGCACATCTTATTTAGAAAACTATTTTAAAAACTACTTGATTGTTATATCCCTGTTGGATTACCACAGAGCTGGCATTTAATACTTAACTGCTAAACACATGGATGTTACTTTAACTGCTGATTTTTCAAGTAGAAACCATTGTAGTTAGGTGTGCATGTATTCTACTACATTGATCTATAGTAGTTTTTACAGTGAAGTTCCAGAAAGGCTGAACTTCCATTCTGAACACTAGGTGAAGAGCAGCCCCCCAAGAACAGGCATTTTTAACTTTTGTACTATGTTGGTCTTCAGAGATAACCCTTCTGAAATGTAATGCAAAACTATACATACTGTTTTTGATACTTTTCTTTAGATTCTGGCAACTTGTCAAGGATAAAGTTTGAAACAACTGATATATTGATGGAATAGCATATTTGCATCAAGCCAACATTATCTATTTCTTCCTTTCCTTTACCATATACTCGTAGTGTGGCTTTCTATGAGTCATGGCTTCTCCACATGCATGTAAGATATGAAGCTATTTACATATTTGACTAACTGTACTTCTTCTTGATTTCCTTCTGTTCTATAGAAGACATGCTGCGCATTACTCTCCAGTTTCCCTTCATATGACTAGAAGTTTGCTCCCTTAAAACAGAAACAATGCTTTGCTCTGTTAAACACAGCTCCAGGAACATTGTGTTTATGATCATGTGATATTGAACTTCATCTTGTTTATCTAGGTACAAAAAAGAACCCTTTCTTCAGTTAATGTTAAATCATTACACTTACTGTAGACTCAGTCAATTAAGTTTAAACTGCCTAGTATGAAATAGTTTAAAAAATAAAAGTACCTTCTTTTATATCTTTAGTGTCTGAATCAAAAAAGGAAAATGTGAACCCGCTGGGCTGCTTGGCCCCAGTCTTCAAAGCTGCAGGGTCATGGACTTCCTTGGCTTTCTCTCCATCACAGTTTTCATTCCAGGGCATGCATTCCTTTTCATTGGTATCTTTTGTAGCTTGGAATATTTCTTTTAAATCCATAGCAATGTTGTAATACATTTCTTTTGACACCACAGGTAGCTTCTCAGCTTCCTCTCTTTCCTTCTTTCGCTTTGCTTTACTACATTGACATAGACATGTGCACCAAAATGGAAGTCAATGTTTGGACAATTTCCAAACATCAAAAAAGGACAACAAATGACTAACTTTAATTCCATCCTTTCAAAATCCAGCAGGATCCGCATATATAAAACTATACTTATAAAAGCAGAATCTTGACCAATAAGTTTTCTGTATATAAAACTATCTCAGAGAGCTCCAGTAAACATGAGTCATACTCTATTTCTTATCCTCTGAATTATAATTCAGAAATTAAACCTGAGATACTAGCTTTGAGTAAAAACAAACTCACTTAACCCCATTGTACCTCAGTTTCCTCACCTGCAAAATGAACATGATAAATCAATCTAAAACCTTCCAAAGTTCTAAAATTCTGATGATTTTACAAAACTGGCAGAAAAGGCTTTAGTTATAATTCTGCTTTAAAAATGAATTATAAATATGCTATGTCTAGTTTGTTTTGGAATGAAATTTTTATAGTGCTATAAATCTGCTCTATATTTAGGAAAAATGCTTTTCTCTTTGATCTTTGGTAAAGAGTTACATGGCAGTTTTCAATATCAAGTTTTTAGTTAATAAAACATTAAAATCCATTTTACTATTAGAGTTGACTCCATGTATCAGGCTAGAATTTTAACTGTATTAAGTAGTAAGTGAACAAGATGTCTTAAATGATCATGTAAGTGGTGGAGACTATCTCACAGTAAGAAATTTTTAATACTTCCAACGTAGATACGGTTTAAGACAGCTATGCCTCCTATGAAAGTAAAGTGTATAAAAAATGGGGTCCTCTAGACAGTTCCAAGTGACTACCATTGAGTCATGTAGTAGTGATTTTAAAGTGGTCCAAAGATCCTTTGATACTTCCTTCTCTAACGGATAAGACGAATTATACCCCATTCCTTGAGTGTGGGCTGGATTCAATTTCTTTTAACCAATAGAGTAAGGCAGATGTGATGGTGTATAACAACTGACACTAGGGTCAGAGAATGAAGTTTGGTTTTCTCCACTCTCATTCCCTTTTCTAGATCACTGGCTTTGAGGCAAGCAGCTGCCATGTTGTAAGGGTACTCAAACAGCCAAGTGGAGAGGCCAATGAGGCAAGGAACTGAGACTTATTGCCAATGACCTTGTGCCTGATTCATCTTGCAAACAGATCTCAAACCTTCAAATACTATAACCCTAATTTACATTTTTTTAAAAAATATTTTTAAATTTCTTTTTTAGAGAGAGGGGAAGGGAAAGAGAAAGAGAGAGAGAAACATCAATGTGTGGTTGCCTGTCACGTAGCCCCCACTGGGGACCTGGCCTGCAACCCAGGCATGTGCCTAGACAGGAATCGAACTGGCAACCCTTTGGTTCACAGGCCCATGCTCAATCCACTGAGCTACACCAGCCAGGGCTTTTGTTTACATCTTGACTGCAACCTTTTGAGAGCCCCTGAACTAGAACTACCTAGAAGCACTCCCAAATTCCTGTCCTAGAGAAACTGGAACCTAATAAATGTTTGAATTTCAAGCTGTTGCAGTTTGGGGCAATTTTTAATACAGCAATACATAATTTATACAGATTTGGGGATCCAGAAGTGGGGTGCTACTGTAACATAAACCTAAAATGTAGGAGTGCCAAGCAATAGGAAGAAATTGGAAGTTCAGCGAGGTGTTAGCAAAAGCATAAAGAGCTTTTAAGAAACTGTTAGTAGAAACTACATGGCCATTGAGGAGGATGCAATAAGGAGGGCTTGCAGAAAAGTGAGGTGATGCTACTGGAAACTGAAGGAAAGGGGATCCTTGCTAAGTAGCAACAGAGAGTTTAGCCACACTGTCATCTTTATTACAGTGAAAATCAGAAAATGTGCCTAATCAACAGGTGATCTAACTAAGGAGATGTCCAAGAAGGTGATGAAGGTATTTGCTGTTGTTTTTCTTGCTGTTTACCATAAAATGTGAGCAGAGACAATAAAACAAAAGGCAAAATAATTTATAAGGAGTCAGAATCTCATGGTTTAGAAGACTCCTAACCTTCAGAAGATAAATGACATAAAATTTAATAAATGGGTTCTAGGAAAAGATCAAATCTTAGACTCTCAGAAAAATATGGTCTAAAGCAGATGTTGGCACACTATAGCAAATGGGCCAAATCCAGGCCGCTACATATTTATGTATGCACCACAAATGAAGAACAGTTTTATAGTTTAAATAGTTGGGGGAAAAAGTAAAACATGATTTCATTACATTCCCAAATCACTATATGTAACACAAATGTCAGTGTTCTACTCATAGTTTTATCAGAACACACGCTCTCATTTGCTACAAAGGCCGAGTGGAGTCACTGCAGCAGACCACCTTGCCTGCAAAGCCAAATACTTTACTATCTGACCCTTTGCAGAAAACCTGTATACTCCAGTCTACGTATAAAACAAAATCCTTTGTTAAGACATAACACACAGGTCAGAAACAACAATTGTTCAAACAATAAGGCTTGTAAGGAGTTTAAAGTTATGTATCTTAGCAGAAGCTCACAGTAAGACAGGCTGATCTTAAAATGATTTCTGGTGTGGCTTTGTCTAATAGAATAAACCCCAAGAATATTCACAGGAGATTTACAAATATTTTAAGAGAATTATATCAATATTAACAGAAATACACCTAGCTTGGACTGATAAATACAAAGACATTCCACAATGAACAGGCTTTCAAACTTCCATATTCCTAAAAGCCCAAAGCCAGATGAGACAATCACTGAGCTGCAAACATATGTATTAAAAAAACAAGGATGAGACTCGCCGCCGACGGCCTGCCTAGGCACTCACACACCCGGCCGCTGCCCCACAGAAATGCTTCGATTACACAAAGTCCTTCAACAAATTAGGCCGGTGTCCAGGGCACTGGCTCCTCATCTCACTCAGGCTTATGCCAAAGATGTAAAATTTGGTGCAAATGCCCAAGCCTTAATGCTTCAAGGTGTAGACCTTTTAGCCGATGCTGTAGCTGTTACTATGGGGCCAAAGGGAAGAACAGTAATAATTGAACAGAGCTGGGGAAGTCCCAAAGTAACAAAAGATGGTGTGACTGTTGCAAAGTCCATTGACTTAAAAGACAAATATAAAAATATTGGCACCAAACTTGTTCAAGATGTTGCCAATAATACAAATGAAGAAGCTAGTGATGGCTCCACCACTGCTACTGTGCTGGCACGCGCTATTGCCAAGGAGGGCTTTGAGAAAATTAGTAAAGGTGCTAATCCAGTGGAGATCAGGAGAGGTGTGATGTTAGCTGTTGATGCTGTAATTTCTGAACTTAAGAAGCAGTCCAAACCTGTGACGACCCCTAAAGAAATAGCTCAGGTTGCTACAATTTCTGCAAATGGAGACAAAGAAATTGGCAACATAATTTCTGATGCAATGAAAAAGGTTCGAAGAAAGGGCGTCATCACAGTAAAGGATGGGAAAACACTGAATGATGAATTAGAAATTATTAAAGGCATGAAGTTTGATCTAGGTTATATTTCTCCATACTTTATTAATGCAGCAAAAGGTCAGAAATGTGAATTCCAAGACGCCTATGTCCTACTGAGTGAAAAGAAAATTTCTAGTGTTCAGTCCGTTGTACCTGCCCTTGAAATTGCCAATGCTCACCATAAGCCCTTGGTCATAATTGCTGAAGATGTTGATGGAGAAGCTCTAAGTACACTTGTTTTGAATAGGCTAAATGTTGGTCTTCAGGTTGTAGCAGTGAAAGCTCCAGGTTTCAGTGACAACAGAAAAAACCAGTTTAAAGACATGGCTATTGCTACAGTGTTTGGAGAAGATGGATTGACTCTAAACCTTGAAGACGTTCAGGCTCATGACTTAGGAAAAGTTGGCAAGGTCATTGTGACCAAAGATGATGCCATGATCTTGAAAGGAAAAGGTGACAAGGCTCAAATTGAAAAACGTATTCAAGAAATCATTGAGCAGTTGGATATCACAACTAGTGAATATGAAAAGGAAAAACTAAATGATCGTCTAGCAAAACTCTCAGATGGGGTAGCTGTGCTGAAGGTTGGTGGGACAAGTGATGTTGAAGTGAATGAAAAGAAAGACAGAGTAACAGATGCCCTCAATGCTACACGAGCTGCCATTGAGGAAGTCATTGTTCTGGGAGGCGGTTGTGCCTTGCTTCAGTGCATTCCACCCTTGGACTCGTTGACTCCAGCTAATGAAGATTAAAAAATTGGTATAGAAATTATTTAAAAAGCACTCAGAATTCCTGCAATGACCATTGCTAAAAATGCAGGTGTTGAGGGATCATTGATAGTCGAGAAAATTATGCAGAGTTCCTCAGAAGTTGGTTATGACGCTATGCTTGGAGATTTTGTGAATATGGTGGAAAAAGGAATCACTGATCCAACTAAGGTTGTGAGAACTGCTTTACTGGATGCTGCTGGAGTGGCCTCTCTGTTAACAGCAGAAGTTGTAGTCACAGAACTTCCTAACGAACAAAAAGACCCTGGCATGGGCGGCATGGGTGGCATGGGAGGCGGCATGTTCTAGTCCTGGAATAGTGCTTTACCATTATTACTGAGAACTGTGAGAGGAAGCTCCAGGCAGGGCTCCTCACCTCTAATTTCAGAGAAGTCAGTTGAAGGAAATGACAGAAGAAAAGGCTGGCTGATGTTTTAAGAAAATCACTATGACCATCAGTTACTGGTTTCAGTTGACAACATAAAATGGTTTACTGCTGTCATTGTCCATGCCTACAGATAATTTATTTTGTATTTTTGAATAAAATACATTTGTACATTCCTGATAACTAAGTGAAAGAGCCATGTACCAATGTACTGCTTTCAACTTAAATCCCTGAGGTATTTTTACTACTATTCTGTTAAAATCAGGATTTTAGTGCTTGCTATCACCTGATGAGAAGTTAAGCAGCCTTTCTGTGGAGAGTAAGAATAATTGTGTACAAAGTAGAGAAATATCCAATTATGTGAGCTCTGTGTAATAAAAAATTTGGTTAAAGTTAAAACAAACAAACAAACAAACAAGGATGACCTAAAAGACAGAGTCAAGAATTATGGATAATTATTCTCAGGCCCTCAGTTCTAATAAAAGATCTCACAACATTTGGCTATCTAGATTTATCTCAGAACTCTTCTAGACCAGTGACCCCTTTGTGTCTTCTGTTTTCTTCCGTTGGGTAGTACTGCTTACATTGGTTAGTCTATGCTTGTACCACCACATCACATTCATAGGTCTTCTAATTGAAAAGACTGCACTTGCCTTGGCTGGTGTGCCTCAGTGGATTGAGTGTCGGCCTAGGAACTGAAAAATCACTGGTTCGATTCCCAGTCAGGGCACGTGTTTAGGTCATGGGCCAAGTCCCCAGTTGGGGGCATGCGAGAGAAAACCAATCGATGTTTCTCTCCCTTCCTTCCCCTCTTTCTCAAAATAAACAAATAAAAAAAAAAATTAAAAAACAAAAAAGACTGTACTCAAGGTTTTGTATTCAAAGAACAACACATAAGCTTCATCTGCACCTAGATCTGATTTGGATGACAACATCCTGGTTTGTGAACTAATACTGTAAAGAGCCGAGTCTTCTGGGGAGTCTTGGGTAAAAGTGAGAATTATATATGCGGTAGGAATGTAAACAATTTGTAGCCAGAGGGTAGATATTGTGGTTTTAAATAAATGTTTGTGGTTTTAACATGCTAAGTTATGGACAATTTGTTATGCAGCAACAGATAACAAATACACCCCAGATGTAAATAAAATTAATATATTATACAAGACACCTCCCACTTATGTACCAATGTGGATTATCATAAATAACAAAAATTTTTTATATTGCAGGAAATATTTATGCTAGTTCTACTTCGGTCTGATATGTGATCCTTTTCAAAAGAAACCTTTAATTTTAGAATAATTTTAGATTTACAAAAAAGTTGCAAAGAAAGTACAGCATTCCTAAATAAACTTCACCTGGTTTCCTCCCATGGTAGAATCTTATATAAATGTGATACAATTCTCAAAACCAGAAGATTAACATGGTTACATTACTATCAACTAAACATAAACTTTATTTTCATTTTACCAGTTTCTCCACAAATGTCTTTTTTGTTCCAGGATCCAATTCAGGGTACCACATATGTTTAGTGATTGTAACAGTGGAAATGGAAAAACGAAGGAATTAAGCCAGGTCACATTACTGTTTGCTGCATGTATTTGGCATATTTATCAAACTAACAGCTTATCTATAAGAAATAGAAGTTCGTACCACAGTCAAGTAGTGGATTGAATGGATGCCCCCAAAAGATTTATGTCCAGGTCCAAATTCCTAGAACCTGTAAATGTTACCTTATTTGGAAAAAGGGCCTTTGTAGAGTGGTTAGGACCTTGCAACAAAGAGATTACCCAGGATTATCCAGATAGGCCCTAAATGCAATCACGAGTGTTCCGGTGATAGACATAAGATGACACAAACACAGAAAAGAGGAGGCCATGTGAAGATGGAGGCAAAGATTGAAGTAATGTAGCCATAAGCCAAGGAATACCAAGAACTGCTGGCAGTCACCTGAAGCTGAGAGAGATGTGAAATGATTTTTACCCTGAATCTCCAGAAGAAAAGCAGGCCTTCCAATACCCTTGATTTCAGAATCCTAGCCTCCTGAACTGTGAAAAAATAATTTTTGTGATTTTAAGATACCAAGTTAGTGGTAATCTGTCACAGCTGCTGTAAGAAACTAATATAACTACAAGGCACCATATACTAGAGTGGGAACACATATCATCATTTACATGTATGAGATTCCTTCATCAAAGGTACAGCTCTCTCCACCATATCCATTAACTCCACACTAACTTTTTCCTCCCCTGCTCTTAAACTAAATACAGTGGAGACCAATGGATGGGATACTGGTTACTATCTACTTTTTTCATGGTCTGAAATAAGATTACTTCGTATGATCTTGCTACTAAAAGAAGCAGTTTGATTTACCTTTCTTTTGGTTTATCATCTCTCTTTTTTTCATAAGCGGCATGGTCATGTCTTGTTGGATCGTAGTGTATGATGTCCCTACGTAAAAAAAAGAGTGATACATTAGAAGAGATAAATCAGAATACTAATACGAAAAATTAATAGCAAACTGTAATTCAATACTGGAACTATTCCAATTTTTGAGCAAGACAAAGCTACACAATATCAAATTCTGAAATAATTTGAAATAATTATATTTTAGATTATCTAGTTTTGAGTTTCCCTGGATCTTTTTGTTAATATTAAAAATTATTTTAAACATGCTAAAGTACACAAATAAAATTATATACTGTTGGGATCTATATAAAATATTTCAGTGGGAAAAGTAGAAGCAAGTGCATAAAGATACAGAAAAAACTGGTCACATGTTGGTGACTGTAGAAGCTGGTGTACAGGGGTTATTAACATCAGTTTCTCCACCTTACATTTTAAAAATTTTCTATAATAAATATATTTATTACCATTTAAACCACTGTCCAATTGTTTGACTAATGGAAGCAATTCTGCTATGCTATCTAAGAACATAAATACAGAAGTAACTTAAGATTAGTTTTTTGAAATTGAATCATTGTGTCAAAGGTAGGTATATTTTTAAGGGTCTCATATATACCACCACTGCCCCAACTCAAGAAGTTTGAAATGGCCTAGTTTTACACTGAGTTCAAGAAGGCATTTATGGCAAAGGAAAATGAGGTGGAATGAGACAGACATAAACCATACTTAAATCTCTTAGCAGCTACTGATCCTTTGCTTGTAGAATTGCTTAAGTTGATATGCAAAATACTCTGCACAATATTCAGGGCTTTCAACTTTTCTGCAGCAAGCTCTTCTTCTTCATCAGTTTCCTTTTCATTTACCTCTTAGAGGGAAAAAGACAATTAGTAATCCCTTGGCAAATATAACTTGAGAAGTCTCAATCATCAAGTATTTATCATTCACCTGAACACATTAAAATAAAAAGAAGAAAAGTTTAACCTCATTTTGCTAATCTGCCTATCTCCAAGATCCTCAATGCCAATGTATCCAGAAGTTGTATGACTAGCAAACAAAAAGTCTCATTTTTATTTGTAATTATAAAAATTGAATCTGGGTTTCATTGGCAAGTGTAACAGTTTTTAAAATAAAGACTGACAAATGTATAGAGAAAGGTATTAATTGCAAACCTAAAGTTATTCCAAACTGAATTTATTAACATTCTAAAGAGGTAATGTAAATTACATATAAATCTGAAAGTGAAAGAGATGGTAATTTTACTGCCTTATATATATTAGTAGACAGTTACTTCAGCCTTTGATGCAGTAATAAATATTGCAGGAAGAGAGCCACAGGCCTATATACACTGGGTGTATAGAATAAGCTGTTATTCTCAACTACTAGAAAAAGACAAGTATCAGGGGAAGAAAGTTAAACAGATAGTTTGGATTACAAACTGAAGTACAGACTAAGTCTAAGCCTTAAAGACCCTATCAACTTTTCACAGGATATAAACCAAGAAACAAAAACTAAAACAAAACACTAATTTTTAAAAAGTTCTCTACAAAGATGCCCCCAAAGTTTCTGAGGTTTCAAAGGAGGTATAGATTGTGTTCAAATGAAACTAAATGGAATATAATCAGGAGGAAAGACTAAGTGATGGGAGGAGAGCATGGCAGGTATAGGAAAACAAAATGAACATATTTTAAAAGTACAAAAGAGTTTTAACTGCATTAGACTGAACCATATGAAACTATTAATATACAACAACTTTTGACTTTAAAAATTACAATTTCAATTTTAACCTAATAATGACTACTAGGAAGTAGAACACAAAAGAGATCAAGGTGTTTACAGGCTGGCTGTGGTGCTTACTTGCAAAACTGTCTTTGCAATTCACAAAAAATTGAACCTCTAAAGTTCGGAAGAAACAAATCAAAACACAGAGGCAGTGTCATCAACAGAAACAGAAAGGTCTGGAGGACCTGAGAGAGAGAAATTCAAGTTGGGACTTGAATTTTAACATGGGCCCAGAAACCTGTGAGAAATATCCATAAGGCACCAAGAAAAGGATGAAATGAAACTCAGCAGAACAGCCAGGATCAAAGATTACCCAAATTTGGAAATTGCCCATGTACAAAAAAAGGATAAAGCAATAGGAACTTATAGAACCTTGGGAACAGCCTACATCTAGAGACAAAGGGAAAACTAGGAATGAAGAAAATAAGAAAACCAGGAAGATATGATATAACGGAAGCAAAGGGAAGAGAACATTTCAAGAAGGGATAGTAAACAGTGACAAATGCTACAGGCAGGCTGAAGATGAAGCTGGAGAAAATGCCACAACATCCGATGAACTAGTTATTCTCAGCTTTGAGGAAACCTATACCAGAAGAGCTGTAAGGAGATCCAAGTAGCAGAAGAAAGTAACCTCTATGTGTAGCTTCCTTTTTTTAAAAGGGATTTTATTTATTTGTTTGTTTATTTTTAGAGAGTGTGGAAGGGAAGGGGAAAGAGAGGGAGAGAAACAGCAATGTGTGGTTGCCTCTTGCACACACCCCCAACTGGGGACCAGGCCCACAACCCAGGCATGTGCCCTAGACTAGGAATTGAACCAGCGACCCTTTGATTCGAAGGCCAGCACTCAATCTGCTGAGCCACACCAGCCCCGGCTATGTATAGCTTCTAAATATAGGCTATTCCCAGTCTTCTCTCCATTCCTGTTTTCAAGATGGGAGGGATTCTGAGTGAGAAGCTCTGAAATATAAGTTGATATTGGCCCTGGAGAACTTACTCTTTGAACTCTGGTTTCTGGAAATGCACAACACACATAATAATCACCTCAAAGAATTGATATATCAAATCAGAGACTGTATTTACAAGAACATCAACTGGTTCTGAATTAGATGTAATTTATTTTTTCATGTTTAGAACTAAAAAGAAAAGATGGGAGTGGCAACTCAAAAACTGGCAGGGGTGAAGGAATGGCCTTTTGGATCTATGACAACTGTCACTGCAGAAATAGGATAGGAGCTAGATGAAAACGGAACGATAAAGAAGCATGTGAGAAGGATGTATGAATAGCGGGATTAAGATGCAGGTTAGATTAATTCAAGAAGGCAAGAAAAAGAGACAGTATAAAGAAACAAGTTCAGAAATTACAGAAGGAAGCAGGGAGCTCACTCAAGGACGAGAGAAAGTTTAGAACAGCTGCTATGAAAAACACAAAAGGAAGTCAAAAAGAGTAGAATTTGGATGCTTCTGATAGCATCAACACTATTACATACACCCAAATTAGGATGAATTTAAGTAGAATGGCATTCAATAGCACATTTCTTTTTAAAGACCAGAACCCAGCATACATAGAGGAGTGAAGATGAATACTCTCTTTTAGAAAGTCAAATGTGACTTAACTGTCTTCCATGGCCTCACCTGGGCCTTCCAATCTACTGCCAGATAGGAGCCTCACCTTTTCTCTTACGCCAGAGATAAGACAGAGGAAGATGCCGCCTCTGGTGGATGCTATGTACTTATTCCTGTCATTTCTGGCAGCTTCAAATACTTTTAAATTTTGTAAGTAAATTAATATGTACAAATGAACTCAAGGAGTACTGACTAAGCTAAGCATTGTATTATAAGCTTCATAATTCAATGTCTTGGGGTAAAGAGTTTCTCCACAAGTTAAACAAAAGAGCTAGACTAGATGACTTCTTAGGGTGTGTCAACTCTGACATCAGCACTGTTTGGACAATAAGGTATTTACCTTCCTGTTCCTCTTCACTGTCACTTTCTAGAAATCGGGAGTCCATGCGAAATCTATCATCAGTGCCAAAGTGGGACTGCAAATCCATGAGCTACAAAGACAAAATACACAATTGATAGCCATACTCTCAAGAAATTGCTTCTCAAGAAGACCCTCCAAGTGCACTCCCTGGACCCTGAAATTCCAGTTATTGTTTGTATAATCTCACCCACCCATTAAGCAGTCAGAACAAGTAGTAGAGAATTTACTCCCAAAATAAACTTTTAAACACAGGACTGGCAGGTCCTGAACGGTAAGTTCTTCCTGAACTTACCTAGATTTAAGGACTATGTTGAAAAATAAGGACAAGTTGCAAGTTCTATCATTTTCAAACTTTACTAACCTTCTTTCCAGCTCTACCTTCAAACTGAGGTTTAATTCTGAACCTACTACTGTCATCTTCAGAATCATATTCCTTCTCATCGCTGTCAAATAGCTTCCCAGATGCTGTATTCAAGAATTCCTGTTATGTAGATGAAGACAGAGGTGTTTATTAGAAACTGAGGCAATCAGTGATTTATTATGTAATCTTGCCTCTCACATTTAGGAACCAACAACTCAGATGCATCTCCCAGGAAAGGGCAAATGGTGGTTAGAATGGAAACTCTTGACTCAGTGATATCTACTTGGCCTTTCAGGCCACTAGTGTAAAGACACCTGGTGCAGCCTGAAGAGGGTGTGAGGGAAAAGGGGAGAGCTGTTATATACGTGTGAACAGTTTCAACAGTATTTCACCAATACTGATGTCACTGTGTAGATGACATGAAGGCAAGGCTCATGTGGGAAACAATCTCCAAGGTCCCTGTAGTCTGTATGTGGTGGACTGCGGGGGCCTTGAGTTTCACTGTGGCACCCAGTGGATTTTATATTGAGCCTGGCAGTTGTGTGGTGGTCGTGGTATGCGAATGACAGAAATACATCTGCAGAAATAGAGGAATACCCACATAAGACACCCTGAACTTCTTACTTTTACCGGTTTCTCTATCAGACAGCTTTGCTCCCGAGTGGACATCTTCTCTGTCTCACTTTCACTGTCAGAACCAAAGATGATGTGTGTTGGCTTGTCCTCTGGATGACCATCCTAGAGCAGTCATCAAAGGCATCACATCTTAAGACAACCCCTCATCTCCATTCCTTCTCTAGTCTACTTCCCATCGTTTTTTATCTAGTGAACATCATTAACCACTTATTTTCCCAAGATGGTAACTTATGAGTTCTCTTTCTCTCCATATCCAGTTGATCACCTAGTCCCACCAACTGGACTTTCTTGGTATCTTTTAAATCTATTCCCACTGTTACTGCCTTGGCTTACAACCTCCCAAAAGCTGTCCCTGGTTCTGGATTTGCCCCATTCAATTTGTTGTTCATCATGGCCTAAATATTCTTGCCCAAACAGAATTTGGCAAACTTTTTTTGTAAAGGGCCAGAGTGTAACTATTTTAGGCTTTGTGGTCTCAGTCCTGTAATTCCTTAAAAATGTAAAAAACATTCTTAGCTTGGAGGCTCTACCAACATAGGCCAACATAGGCTGTGGGCTACATGGCCTATAAGCTGCAGTTTGTCAACTCCTATTCCAATATATACACAACTAATCTTCATTCCTTTGCTTAAAGTTCTTCAGTTTTTTCATAGCCTTAAGAATAAAGTCCAACCTCTGTAGCCTCTTCACAACCCTTATTTATTTCTCTAGACTCATTTCTTCCACCTCATACTCTATACATTTCAGTCACAATGACTACAAATGTTCCCTTACGTATAAATTGCTCCCTCTTCACAAATACCTTTCTTTTCCCTTGATACCCTTTCACCTCTGCCTAACCAGTTTATACTGATCTTACTAGACTCAGTTCAGGCTGAAGAAACCCTCTATCACCATCAACTGGACCAACTTGGTGCCTTCTAGGCACTTCCAGGGCACATAGGTACACTTCTCTCTTAGCCCGTGGAACTCAACTGCTCTTCTGCTCACCAGACTATGAGCTAATGACCACCTGAGATAGGGACCATGATTCTTGAACACATTCTATAAATGTAGTACTTACAGTGAAAGCCTAGAACTTCATAGGGACTTAACAGTTGTTGAAAGAATAAAGGCTCATTATAGTAAATCTTGGCAAGATATAAATTACTTGGAAGGTGATTTACAACCAAGTAACTGGGAAGTAAATTACTTGGGAAGATTAGGACACATTACTTAACTATACCAGTCCCAGTTTCTAAAAGAGAGTGAACCATGAACAAAACTAGAAAAAAACAAATAAAAAATGTTTTCCTAATAGTTTAATCTCACTTCTGTCAAGATATACTAATATATGGTAATGAAAGTTTCTAACTCAAGGACATAAAACATGAAACTGGTGGGTGCTAAGATACTGACCTCTTAAGGGGCATGCCTACCTTCATGCAAAGAAAAGGATACAATTTTAGAGTTCTTGTTAAACCAGACTGAAAATAGACTCACCAAGTTTGCCAGGGCATTATGAACCAGCTTCTTTTGTACTTCTTTTGCTTTCTTCCTTGCTTCTAAGGCTGCCAAACGTTTCTGATTATCTTCAGCTTGCTTGTCCTTAGCATTAACATCTGATGAACTCTCAACAGAAAGTGAGAAGTCAGTTTCACTTCCCTTAGTGTCCATCCTGGAGGAAACCTCTGGAGATTTCTCAGGGACCACATGGCTGCTCAGGTCAGGCCCCTTTTCAGATCCCTGTCCTGTTTTTGTGAACCTGTGGCAACAGTCTCCCTCAAAACCTCTCTTGGGAGTATCTCCACTGAGACTTACAGATTTATCTTTTAATGTCAACAGACTACAACTAGGAATTCTGCTTCCCTTATCTGAACTGCTAGGGGACACCACTTTGTAATTTGGGCTCTTAAAAATGAACTGTCTCTTTTGAGGCTGAATGTGGTTTGGATCATCTGCTTTCTTTGCACATTGAAAAGGAGTCATTTTTCCTGATGGGACATTTTCCGTGGACATGCTAGTGGGATCCTGAAGTCTCAAGGAATTCTGATTTTGATTAATATCGCCAGAGGCAACATTGTCTTTCATAGGTATTTTTACCAATTCCTTCTCATAGAGACAACCTATTCCCTTGAATGCCTGGAATTTTAGCTTTAAGTTGTTTTCATTTGGTTTCTGTTTTCCAGGAGTATTCTCTTCTCCTTCTAAAAGGGAAGCCACAATCTCTTCAGGATAAATACAGAGTTTACTTCTGTGCAGGCTTCCAGATGTCCTGTGGCTTTTGGAGGCTCTGTCAGACTTGGAGTTGGTTTCCCAGACATCACTCTTAGTATCTTCTTTTGGAGCCTTCAGGTCACTGCCAGCCAACTGTCCCAAGTCAGCTAAAGTAAAAGTCACATGGAGGGAGTTTTTCATCATGGGATCATACTCATCTTCCTCAGAGTTCACTGATTCTGACACAGAATCAGCATCCTCACTGTTAATAGACTTGGACAGAGATTTACAACTAAGATGTTTAACTCTGTTGCTGATAGCTCGTTCTATGTTGTTTTGTCTTTTTTGTACTTTAATACAATGATCAGAAAGCTCACACTTTTTTCTATTTTTCAAAGAAGTTTTCTTATACATAGACTTTTCCATTTGTGAAAATTCTATATTTTTGATTTTACCAACTTTTTTTTTCATTGCAACATCATCTGTATCTCCTGAATCATAGTCACAGTTATTACCCACAACATTACCTTCACTATCAAGGCAAGAAACACTATTTTTGATGCCTAAATCTGTTAAAGAACAACGTTTGTGAACATTCGATTTGAAATCATTTCTTACAACTTCAAAGGCATCATTTTTAGATTCACTTATTGAGGAACATGAAGTCCTCCCGAAGTTTTCCTCTCTTGCAATCATTAGTCTTAATCCATCTTCAAATTCGATATCATCATCACATAAGCTATTTTTGCTTCTTTTAAGTTTTTGATCATCAGAATCAGGTACATGGGGTGATTTAGGAGTAATGGGATCATTACGTATTTCTTGAGTAGTCTGTTGCAGTATTAAGTGTGGATTCTTCATTATTACTCTACGGTGTCTTGATCTCACAGTCAGAGATACAGAGGGGCTCTCATCCTTCTGCACTTTCATTATCTTGTTGGGAGAACAGTGAAAGTCAGAAAATTTCCCTTGTCGTTTCTTACTCATAGGATCATTCCCTCCTTCCAACTCCCAAGTGAGACTGGATATAGGAATGGCATTTGTGAAATTTTCCCCTATTCTTTTTAAGTTGTGGCAGTATTTTGATGGATCATACTTTATAATGTTTCCAAAAGTCAAGGAACAAAATAGAGGCCCTAGGTTTTAGGAAAATCTGTCAATCTGATGGAACAAAAGGAATACTTCTTCATCTTACTCTCAGTTTCCTATCGCAACAAAATGAGGACTTCACTAGGTGACTGCACATTCTCTGGAATTAAACATTCTATCTAGAGTTAAAACAAAGCACCATCATTAATAATGGGGAAGAAATTGCTTGGGAGATAAAATTAAGCACCATAACTATTAATCAGCAGAATATCTACTTGAATGTAGACCTTACAGCAAACCAAATGAGATTATGTTCTAGATGCAGAGACCCAAAAACTGTTTTCTGTAAATCCGAGAAATCTACCCACTGAGTTGTTGCCATAAAGCAGAGTACAGAGGGGCATCCAAAGGCGCACAGCTAGACACTGCATGCCCTTGGGTCTCAAATTTTTTTTTTTTGGTATTTCTGCCCTCTTCATACCGGCTTGTCCTAGCTCTTATTCTCCTCCCTCACTAACATCCATTTTACATCTACTCACTCTCTGCAGGGTGTTTTATAGGTGTTTATTAGAAAGGTAATAATTCTTTATTAGGACAAGTTTTGTTGCTAATATTATCCAGAAAGATTCTAGTTAATGTCAATGTGCTGTGATAACTGTTGACATTTGCTGATTTCTTAAAACATATGAACAGGCAATAATAAGTTGCTTTATGTTATCACTTCGAAAAAGTGTCCATGGTCTCTCAGCTTCCCACTTCCTTTCAATATCCCCCTCTGCTCTTAGTAGCTGCCATTGGTAGGAGGCCAGGAGGTAAAGAGAAAGAAAAGAGTCACTGTTTCCCTGATTTTTGTGCCACTGGCAGGGAGGACAACAGAAGCAGCTGTGGCTAGGGTTTCAGTGACCTCAGTGGCACAGTAGCCATAAGCAATGAGGGCACACCTTTCTCCTTCTCTAACTCTAGAAGGTAGCTCTTTGCTTGGATTACTGATCTCTGGCCAGCCTGATATTCAGCTTGAGGATCCTCCAGGATATTTAAAACACACTGGATATAGTACATCCTCTCTGTTTGAAATACCTGGAATTGCTTCTGCTTCCCTGACACGTACTATAAAAGCTAAAGTATACACAAGTTATACCCTCTGCCCAGAAGTTCATAACATTAGGAATTTGAGGTCTTAAGACAATCTGACTGCATTTCCTCAAGGGAACAGGCATCTGCATTTGCTCATTCTGGGTTCTATACTAGTTCTCTACCCACCATTCTCATGCTTGTCTACATATTTTAATCTACTATTTTCCTCTCTCCTGGACTCGTTCCTATTACTTTTCTAGTAATGTGAAACCTACTCCACTACCTCCAAAGCTTTCTTTTTCTTTTTAATATTTTATTTCTTTATTTTTAGAGAGAGGGGAAGGGAAGGAGAAAGAGAGGGAGAGAAACAGCAATGTGTGGTTGCCTCTCACATAGCCCCCATTGGGGACCTGGCCCGCAACCCATGCATGTGCCCTGACTGGGAATCGAACCGTGATCCCTTGGTTCACAGCCCGCGCTCAATCCACTGAGCTACACCAGCTAGGGCCCTCCAAAGCTTTCTTTAACAACAGCCCCATGTTCCTTTGCCCTACTTTACCTCTGTTTTTGACATGGCTTTGAATCCATGTCAAATGAGAGGAAGGGTTTATAAATTAATAAGTGAGAAGGCTTCTTTGACAATCACCATTTGTATCACATAGTTGTATAAAAACTCATTACATTCTCTAATTATTCTCTTAATTGTTCTATTTTTTTAGGTAGTAAGGTCTTACCTTGGCTAGAAGTTGGGAATAAAAACCCCTGCAATAAACATTTAGAGATTTCCTGACAGAGGCAGGAAAATTCTAAAGGTAGGATATAAACTGTTACAATTAGCCAAAACTGTACTAAATAATAATTACTCTGAAAACCCAATTGCAAAGGATATTTTACGTTTATGTTGATTCTTTAGGTGAAGAATAGGTAAGACTCTTCCAAATTTACTCACAACCCAATTCTAAAAAAAAAAAAAAAAAAAAAAAAAAAAAAAAAAAAAAAAAAAAAAAATTTACTATATATGTTACAACTGAAAAAGATTAACCACTTTTCATAAATGTAACTTTAAAAAAAATTGAACTCATACTCAGTCATGATTACTGTTGGGTTTTAGTTTTCTGATAATGAAACATAAGTTCTCACAAAAAGCATATTAAGAAAGAAAAAAGAAAGAAGGAAAATTGGGGTAGCTATCGATCCCATATAAACCAGGTAGGATGCTTCACAAAAAACACCAGTTGTTAGTGACACCAACAGTATGGCAGCATGAGAGGACCTCCCCCTTAAAGTTATAACAAGTTGGACAGCCATAATTCAACAAAGGACTTAAGACACGAACACCCCAGAGGGATCCATGCATTGACATATCTGAAGGTGGGCATTATCAGAGTGAGTAGGGGAAGAGAAAAGAGGGGTTGGGGACAGAGATGGAAGTGGCAGATGCAGTCTGCTGCTCACTGTGGACAAAACGGACACGACAGCAAGGAAGCGTTGGGTGTCCACTATGACACCACTAGTGGACAGAATAGAGGGGCAGAGGCAGCAATTGGGTCTGGGTGGCAGGTACACATGGAGGCTGAGCCCAGGGTCACAGCAGAGAAGCAGTGCAAAGGGTTGTAGTATTCCACAAGCTGCTAACACCAGAAAAAGAAAGCAGCAGTCATGGGAACCCCTTCCCACCAATTCTCCTGTTGCCTGCCCAGCATTAAAACTCTCACTTGGCAGATCATGAAAAGGCAAAAGCAATTTTCAAAAACTAAAAGGTCTGTGTACATTACAACCTAACCCAATGGAAAGGAAAGTCTGAGACATGTGAAGCCAGTTCTGTTTACCCACCTCTTACCCATCTATCATGGCAAATCCTAATATAGGCAGCTGAGACACCAGATACGGCAGTGTAGCTGGTAGTTTACAATTGCAGGAGAGTGGCACTGAAAGGCACAGACCAACAGACCTATAGCCTGCTACATATCACCATGGGAGTGGTGCCCCAAGACTGAGGAGACTGGATTGCAAAAAGGATGCCCACCTCCTTGAAGGATATGGGATGATTTCCCTAACTGAGGAGACACCAACCCACAGAGATCAAGAGAGTCCCAGTAGGGCAGGTAAGAGACTTGTGTTTCAAAATTCTCTTGTGCTTCGGCACTACCTACTGGAAAAGAAAAGAAAGACCTTCATTCACCAACCTGCGAAACCAGTGATTTTTCAACCACTGTGCTGCAAGAATTTTAAAAACATGCAATACTTGACTATTTAGTCAGGAGCACTGACCTCTTTTCCTATAGACTGTCAAAAAAAAATAAATAAATAACAACAGCAAAACAATAACAGCTGTCCTACGTGAATGCCCTGAGGTCATATAATACAGTTTCATCTTATTGGGCATTGCTGCATAATAAGGTTGTATTATATTGGTTAATTCTTGGTACTAGATGTCCTTATCATCAAGTATAGGGACCTGATTTTCTTTTTAAGATTTTATTTATTTATTTTTTAGAGAGATGGGGAGGATGAGAGAGAAACAATCAGTTGCCTCTTGCACATCCCCAACTGACCACCTGGCCTGCAACACAGGCATGTGCCCTGATCAGAAGTAGAACCAGGAACGTTTTGGTTCTCAGCCCACTGAGCCACATGAGCCAGGGTGGCACCAGATTTTCTTTTTAAAAGCATCTTCACCTGGGGATATGTTTTTATTGATTTTAGAGAGAGAGCAAGGAGGAAGGAGAGGGAGAGAGAGAGGGAGAGGAAAAGAAACATCGATGGGTTGCCTCTCATACTTGTCCTGACTGGGGATCAACCTGCAAGCTAGGTGTGTGCACTGACCAAGAATTGAATCTGCAACCTTTTTGGTGCACATGACAATACTCCAACCAACTGAGACACCCAGCCAAGGCTAGGCACCTGGTTTTTCAAAAAGTCACATTGGAGCAAAAAGGGTAGGTAATTACCATTATTTTTGTTGTAAATCAATCAAAATTATACGTTTTTTTTTGCTTAAATCAGCAAAAAATGTATTTTTTGGTGTGCCACAGAATTTAAGTAATTATTTATGTGTGCCATGACATAGAAATGGTTGCAAACCACTGTCCTAAACCATAAAAAGTCAATACTTAAAAAAGAGAGAGATTAAATTCCCACAAATGCTCAGTAAGAGAAATAGTGCCTCAAGCAAAATGTATAACCAAGGTAACAAGAAAATTCAGAAAGAAAATGAAAAATATGCATAAAATAAACTTGAAGACAAGGAAGACAGTGATTAAAATGACAGAATTCAATATTACAGTACTTTTAAAAATTCAACAAGATATAAGAAATTCCAAAAAATTACTTCAACAAGTTCAGGAATAAAAATCAATGAACAAAAGGAGTACTTTACTAAAAAATTGAAACTTTCAACGAAAACCAAACAGAAATTCTGGCTTAAGAGCTCAATAAAAGAGATTAAGAATGAATTAGCAAACTTAGAAAATAGAGCAGACCAGCTGGAGGAAAGAATTAGTAACACTGAAGATAGAAATCTAGAAATGACTCAGGTGGAAGAAGAAATTCAAGAGTAAAAAAATTTAAAGATTTATCCTGGCTGGTGTGGCTCAGTGGATTGAGTGTGAGCCTGAGAACCAAAGGGTCGCCAGTTTGATTCCCAGTCAGGGCACATGACTGGGTTGCAGGCCAGATTCCCCACTAGGGGGCGTGTGACAGGCAACTGCACATTGATGTTACTGTCCCTCTCTTTCTCCTTCCCTTCCCCTTTTTCTAAAAATAAATAAAATCTTAAAAAAAAAATTTAAAGAGCTCCATAAAAATAATCTAATTCCATTAGAGAGAGCAATATACAAACAATGGACAGACCAGAAGAGAGGAAAAGGGGAACAATGAGCTTGTTCAACAGAAAAATTAGTAGGAACTTCCTATACCTATGGGAAAAACTGGACATTGAATCTAAGAAGTTTATAGACCACCTAATTTTCTCAAACCAAAAAGGCCTTCTCAAATGCACATGAAAACTGACAAAAAATTGTTAAAAAAGAAACAAAGCTTGAGGTTGCCAGGGTAAAGACAGTAACCAATGAAATAAACTCCATTAGGTTATCATCCGATTTTTCAGCAAAAACTCTATAAACTTGGAGAGAGTGACATCAAATATTCAAAATATGTAAAGAGAGACATCACCAAGCAAGAATAAAATATCCAGCAAAATTATCCTTTACATATAAAAAAGAAATGTGGGGGACTTCTGGCCAAGATGGAGGCGTAGGCGGACACACTGTGCCTCCTCTCACAACCAAAATTAAGGACAACAAATATTTAGAAACAAGAAAACAACCAGAACTTATAGAAAATTGAACTGTATGGAAGTCCAACAACCATTCATCCAGACCGGTAGGAGGGGCGGAGTCGCAGTAGGAAAAAGTGGAGGTGCGGACCCAGGAACGCAAGTAGCAGCGGCTCGCAGTTCCAAGGTGCACGGGCAATGGCTGGCGGTCCTGGGGTGCACAGGCGGCAGCTGGAGGACCTCGGGCACATGGGGGCAACTGTGCAGACCCAGTGAGGACGCACAAGGCGGCTGGCTGACCAAGGGGTGCCACATTCGCGCACGCAGACGGTCCAGGCAGAGGGGAAGTGGCGGAAGGGACTGAATCCAGGAGAGAGCGCAGCAGGCGCCATTGTTCCCTCTCAGACCCCGCCCCCACATACAGCATCACAACCCAGCTACTGGACTGCCCCACACTGGGGAGCGCCTGAGGCTCCACCCCTCACTATGTAACAGCACGCGCGCGTGCGCAGATAATCCACTCGAAGGGGAAGCAGCAGAAGGGACCAGAGTCCAGGAGAGAGTGGAACAGGTGCCATTCTTCCCACTCGGACCCTGCCCCCACATACAGCGTCACAACCCAGCGACTGGGCTGCCCTGCCCTGAGGAACACCTAAGGCTCCACCTCTCACTATGTAATAGCCACGACCAGACTAAAACCAAACCAAAACAACAACAACAAAAAAAACCCCACCAAAAATGGCTCAAACCGGAGAACAAATGAAAACCCCAGAGTCAATTCCTCTAAGCAACGAAGAGATAGCCAACCTATCAGATGCACAGTTCAAAGCACTGGTCATCAAAATGCTCACAGAATTGGTTGATTTTACTCATAAATTAGATGAGAAAATGCAGGCTACAATACGTGAAATGAAGGAAGACGCATGGGGAACCGATAGAGATGGAAGGAAAACTGGGACTCAAATCAATGGAGTGGACCAGAAGGAAGAAATTAACAACCAAACAGAAAACGAGGAAGAAACAAGAATTCAAAAAAATGAGGAGAGGCTTAGGAACCTCCGGGACATCGTTAAACGTCCCAACGTCTGAATTATAGGGGTCCCAGAAAGGGAAGAAGAGCAACAAGTGGAAAACTTATTTGAACAAATAATAAAAGAGAACGTCCCCAATCTGGCAAAGGAAATAGACTACCAGGACGTCCAGGAAGCTCAGAGAGTCCCAAAGAAGTTGGACCCAAGGAGGAACACACCAAGGCACATCGTAATTACATTAGCCAAGATTAAAATGAAACAGAGAATTCTAGAAGCAGCAAGGGATAAGGGCACAGTCACCTACAAAGGAGTTCCCATCAGACTGTCAGCGGATTTCTCAAAAGAGACCTTACAGGCAAGAAGGGGCTGGAAAGAAATATTTGAAATCTTGAAAAGCAGGGACCTACATCCAAAATTGCTCTATCCAGCAAAGCTGTCATTTAGAATGGAAGGACAGATAAAGCGCTTCTCAGATAAGGTCAAGTTCAAGGAGTTCATCATCACCAAGCTCTTATTATATGAAATGTTAAAGGGACTTATCTAAGAAAAAGAAGATCAAAAATATGACAATGAAAAGACAGCAAACTCACAGCTATTAAGAACCACACCTAAAACAAAAGCAAACTAAGCAAACAGCTAGAACAGGAACAGAACCACAGAAATGGAGATCATATGGAGGGTTAGCAACAGGGGCGTGGGAGGAGGAGGCGGGGGAAGGTACAGAGAATGAGTAGCATAGATAGTGGGTAGAAAATAGACAGGGGCAGGGTAAGAATAGTATGGGAAATGTAGAAGCTAAAGAACTTATGACACAAGGACATGAACTAAAGGGGGGAATGTGGGTGGGAGAGGGTGTGCAGGGTGGGGGGAAATGATGGGGGAGAAACGGGACAACTGTAATAGCATAATCAATAAAATATATTAAAAAAATAAAAATAAATAAAAAAAAAAAAGAAAGAAAGAAATGTGTTCTTCCAGAGAAACAGAAGCTGAGGGAATTGCCCATAAGACCTGCATTACAAGAAATGATGAAAGGTGCTCTTCTACCTGAGACAAAGACAAATAAAACTGAGTAAGATGATTAACAGAGAGAAATAAAACATTTCAACTCTTGTTCAGAATAGGGTATTAAACATTTAAATATAACATAAAGGTTAAAAGAGGTAAAATAATTTTAAAATAGACAAGATAAATAGGTACTGCAATGGTAAATGGACACACAGCATAAAAGAAGATAATCTGCGACAACAGAAACATAAAAGGGGATGGGGGAAGGACTGATCTTACACAGGTAAATTGAGATGAGGTGTAATCACAAGAAAGAAAACTGGTATACAATCAAACTTTTTTTTTTTTTGCATAAACCTAATGGTAACCACAACAAAACAGAACTCTAGAACTGCGACATGTAACGTAAGAAAAAGGAAACAGCTCTGCCTGGTGTAGCTCAGTTGGTTGGAGTGTCATCCTATAGACCAAAAGGCCAGGGATTCGATCCCAGGTTGGGGCGCGTATGGGAGGGAACTAATCGATGTTTCTGTTTCTCTCCCTCTCTCTCTAAAATCAATAACATATTTAAAAACAGAAAACAGAGGAAAAAATCATAAAATATCACCAAACTAAAATAACAGACAGAAACACAAGGGAAAAAAATAGTGAAGACACAGAGATACCAAAAAACAAAAAATGGCTATTGCTACGTTCAAGAAACACACCTCTGCTACAAAGACAAAGATAGTGAAGGGGTAAAATATGATATTCCAAGCAAGTTGCATTTTCAGAAAAGTTGGTGTAGCCATACTTAAAACAGACAAAATAGACTTCAAAATTAAAACAGGTAACAAGAGACAATGATGGACATTTTATAATGATAAAGGAAGCACTACATCAAGAAGACATAACATGAATATACTGTATTTTACAATGTATAATGTGCTCTGGTGTATAATGGGCACCCACGTTTTTGTGCACATTTTGTCAAAATTTGGGGGATGCAGAAAAGCACTAATAACAGCTAAACTTAGAGCATTACAAGCCCACCTCAATAAATTTAAAAAATCTCAGATAAACAACCTAACATTTCTCCTTAAAGAAACAGGAAAAAAAAGAACAAAACCTAAAGTCAGCAGGACAAAAGAAATTATAAAAATTAATGCAGAATTAAATAAAATACAGAAAAAGAAGAAGAGAAAAAAATTAATGCAAGAAAGAGTTGGTTCTTTTAAAAAATATATATGATATGTATTTGAGAAGACTCAAAATCAGAAATGAAAACTGAGAAGTTACATTGGACACCAAGAAGTACAATGGATTATAGGTTATACACCATCAAATACAATAACCTAGAAGAAATGGAATATTTCTTAAAAATAAATATAACTTTCCTACACTGATCAAGGAGGACTGGAAAATCTAAATAGACCAATCAACGTTAAGGAAATTTCAAGTCATCAAAAACCTCCCCAAAAATTAAAACTCCAGGACCAGATGTCTTCACTAGTGAATTCTACCAAACATTCAAAGAAGATGTAATACCTATCTTTTCAAATTCTTTTAAAAAATTGTGGAAGAAGCAATACTTCCAAACACATTTTATGAGGCCATCATAACCCTGATGCCAAATCCTGGCACTGACAACACACACACAAAAATTACAGACCAATATCTCTGATGAATACAGATGCAAAAATCCTGAACAAGATACTAGCAAATAGAACACAACAGTACATTAAAAACATAATGTATACATAATGATCAAGTGGGATTCATCTCAGGTGCCTAAGGATGGTTCAACATATGCAAATTGATCAAGTAATACACCACATTAACAAGTGATGGATAAAAATCATATGATATCATAGATGCAGAAAGAGCCATTTGACCAAAAACAAAAACAAAAACAAAAACCATCCATTTGTGTAAAACATTCAATAAAATAGGTATAGAAGGAAAATACCTCATAAAGTAAAGGCCAAAATCCTCAGCTAATTTCACGCTGAATAGTGAAAAACTGAAAGATTTCCTGTAAGATCAGAAAAAGACAAGAATGTCCACTCTCACCACTCTTATTCAACACAGTACTGTAAGTCCCAGAAAAAGAAATAAGGCAAAAGAGAGCCATCAAAGGCATCCAAATTGGAAATGGAGGTGTAAAATTGTCACTTTTTGCAGATGACATTATTCCATACATAACTCTAAAAATGTCACCAAACAACTATTAGAAACAATATACAAATACAGCAAAGTTGCAGGATATAAAATCAATGTAGAAAAGTCCATTATGCTCCTTATACTAACAATGACACATCATTAAAAGAAATGAAGAAAAAAATTCCATTTAAATTTACAAAAAAAAGAAAAAATACCTAGGAATAACTCAATAAAGGAAGCGAAGGAATTATTCAATAATATCTATAAAGCATTGGTGAAGAAATTAAAGAACACACACACACACACACGAAGATATTTAAAGGCATTCCATGAATAGTGGACTGTTTAACCTGGTTGAAATTGCCCTATTACTTAAAGCGAGATACAAATTTAATGCAATCCCCATCAAAATCCCAATGGCAATTTACAAAGACAGAGAATAAAAAAAAAATCATCAAATATTTATGTAAACACTAAAGACTCAGAATAGCAAAAGCAATCCTGAGAAAAAAGAACAGACTTCCAGCCAAGATGGAGGCGTAGGCAGACACACTGTGCCTCCTCTCACAACCAAAATTAAGGACAACAAATATTTAGAAACAAGAAAACAACAAGAACTGATAGAAAATTGAATGGAACAAAAGTCTGACAACCATTCATCTAGACCGGTAAGAGGGGCAGAGTCGCAGCAGGAAAAAGTGGAGGTGCAGACTCTGGGCCCACAGGTGGCAGCTGGCAGACCCCGGGCACGGGGTGGCAAATGTGCAGATGCTGCACAAGATGGTTGGCTGACCAGGTGGTCCTACATTCCTGTGCATAGACAATCCAGGCGAAGGGGAAGCAGCGGAAGGGACCAGAATCCAGGAGAGAACAAAGCAGGCACCATTGTTCCCTCTCAGACCCCGCCCCCACAAACAGCATCACAACTCAGCCACTGGGCTGCCCCGCACTGAGGAACACCTAAGATTCCACTCCTCGCTACGTAACAGCCTCGACCAGACCAAAAGCAAAACAAAACAAAACAAAACAAAAACACAAAAATGACTCAAACCAGAGGACAAATGAAAGTCCCAGAGCCAATTCCTCTAAGCCATGAAGACACAGCCAATCTATCAGATGCACAGTTCAAAGCCCTGGTGATCAGGATGCTCACAGAATTGGTTGATTTTGCTCACAAATTAGATGAACAAATGCAGGCTACAATACTCGAAATGAAGGAAGATGCATGGGGAACCAATAGAGCTGGGAGGAAAACTGCGACTCCAATCTATGGAGTAGACCAGAAGGAAGAAACAAACAAGCAAACAGAAAACAGGAAGAAACAAGAATTCAAAAAAATGAGGAGAGACTTAGGAACCTCCGGGACATCATTAAACGTCCCAACATCCGAATTATAGGGGTACCAGAAGGGGAAGAAGAAGAGCAACAAGTGGAAATCTTATTTGAACAAATAATAAAGGAGAACTTCCCCAATCTGGCAAAGGAAATAGACTTCCAGGAAGTCCAGAAAGCTCAGAGAGTCCCAAAGAAGTTGGACCCAAGGAGGAACACACCAAGGCACATCGTAATTACATTAGCCAAGATTCAAATGAAGGAGAGAATTCTAGAAGCAGCAAGGGATAAGGGGACAGTCACCTACAAAGAGTTCCCATCAGACTGTCAGCTGATTTCTCAAAAGAGACCTTCCAGGCAAGAACGGGCTGGAAAGAAATATTGGAAGCCTTGAAAGGCAGGGACCTACATCCAAAATTGCTCTATCCAGCAAAGCTGTCATTTAGAATATAAGGGAAGATAAAGTGCTTCTCAGATAATGGCAAGTTCAAGGAGTTCATCATCACCAAGCCCTTATTCTAGGAAATATTAAAGGGACTTATCTAAGAAAAAGAAGATAAAAAATAGGATAGTAAAAAGACAGCAAACTCACAGCTATTAACAACCACACCTAAAACAAAAGCAAAGTAAGCAAACAGCTAGAACAGGAACAGAACCACAGAAATGGAGATCATATGGAGGGTTAGCAACAGGGGCGTGGGAGGAGGAGAGAGGAGTAAAAGGTACAGAGAATAAGTAGTATAGATGGTGGGTAGAAAATAGATAGGGGGAAGGCAAGAATAGTGTGGGAAATGTAGAAGCTAAAGAACTTATGACACATGGACATGAACTAAAGGGGGGGAATGTGCGTGGGAGAAGTTGTGCAGGGTGGAGTGAAATGATGGGGGAGAAAAGGGACAACTGTAATAGCATAATCAATAAAATATATTAAAAAAAAAGAACAAAGCTGGAGGTATCATATTCACTGGCTTAAAATTCTTTTATAAAGCTACAATCATCAAAATAGCATGGCACTGGCAAAAACAAACAAACAAACACAAAAAAACAAACCAAAAAACAGAGAGCAGACCAATGGAATAGAACGACAGCCCAGAAATTAACCCACATGTATACGGGCACATAATTCTTAACAAAGGAACCAAAAACATATACTGGATAAAAGACAGCCTCTTTAATAAATGGTGCTGGGAAAATTGGAAAGCCACATGGAAAAGAATGAAACTAGACTGCTGTTTGATCACATATACAAAAAAATCTCAAAATTAAATAAAGGCTTAAATATAACACCCAAAACAATAAATTACACTGAAACAATTATAGGCACTGAACTTACAGATCTTGGTCTCAAAGAATTTGTGAGTTTGACCGCAAAGGCAAGAGAAGTAAATGGAAAAATGAATGATTTGGACTGTATCAAATTAAAAATATCAAAAAAAAACAAAAGGCAACCATCTGAGTAAGAGAAAATATGTGCAAACAATACCTCTGATAGTTTCTGGCCAAGATGGAGGCACAGGTAGACACCCTCTGCCTCCTCTTACAACCAAAAGGACAATTGAAAAACAAAAATAACCAGAATCTCCAGAAAATTGAACTGTATGGAAGTCCAACAACCAAGGAGTTAAAGAAGAAACATTCATCCATACTGGTAGGAGGGGCGGAGATAAGCAGTTTGGGTGGAGAGGACCAGTGGCAAGGGAGCAGCTGGAAGACTGGGGCAGGCAAGGCAGCGGCTCACAAACCAGGCACTCAAACATTTGTGTGTAGATAACCAGGAAGAACAACTAGGGAGCGAGAGAGAGAGCACAAACAAGGGATCTAGTGCCAGGAAATAAAGCCTCAAACTCTGGCAGTAAAAAACTGTGGGGGATGCGTAGAAGAAAAACTCCCAGCCTCACAGGAAAGTTCACTGGAGATAACAACAGGGTCCTAGAACATACACAAACCTACCCATCCAGGAATCAGCAACACAAGTTCCCAATTTGCTTGTGGGTAGCAGAGGACATGACTGAAAACTGGCAGAGAGCTGAACAAGTGGCATTATTTTGTCTCAGATGCCTCCCCCACATATAGCACCACAAAGCAGCAACCTGGTTGGCCCTGTCCTGAGGCTGGGCCTCAGGCTCTGTCCCTTACTACATAACAGCTGCACTGAGACAAAAAAAAATAATAATAATAATAAAAATAAAAAAATAAAAAAGAATGGTTCAGATGAAAAAACAGGTCAAAGCTCCAGAAAAAATACTCCTAAGCAATGAAGAGATAGCCAATGTGTCAGATGCAGAGTTCAAAACACTGGTAAGCAGGATGCTCACAGAAATGGTTCAGTATGGTCACAGAATAGAGGAAAAAGTAAAGGCTATGAAAAGTGAAATAAAGGAAAATGTACAGGGAACCAACAGTGATGGGAAGGAAACGGAGACTCAAATCAACGGTTAGGACTAAAAGGAAGAAATAAACATTCAACTGGAACAGAATGAAGAAACAAGAATTCAAAACAATGAGAGGCTTAGGAAGCTCTGGGGCAACTTCAAATGTTCTAACATCTGAATCACAGGGGTACCAGAAGGAGAAGAGGAAGAGCAAGAAATGGAAAACTTAGTTGAAAACACAATGAAGAAGAATTTCCCCAATCTCGCAGAGGAAATAGATTTCCAGGATTTCCAGGAAGTCCAGAGAGTCCCCAAGAAGTTGGGCCCAAGGAAGCACACACCAAGGCACACCATAATTACATTACCCAAGAGTCATGATAAGGAGAGAATCTTAAAAGCAGCAAGAAAAAGGAGTCATTTACCTACAAAGGAGTTCCCATAAGACCACCAGCTGATTTCTCAAAAGAAACCTTGTAGGCAAGAAGGGGCTGGCTGCAAGTCATGAAAGGCAAGGACCTACATCCAAGATCACTCTATCCAGCAAAGCTGTCATTTAAAATGAAAGGGCACACAAAGTGCTTCCCAGATAAGGTCAAGTTAAAGGAGTTCATCATCACCGAGCCAATATTATATGAGCTGTGAAAGGGACTTATCTAAGAAGAAGATGGCCTGGCTGGTGTGGCTCAGTGGGTTGAGAGCCACCCTGAGAACCAAAGCATCACCAATTCAATTCCCAGTCAAGGCACATGCCTGGGTTGCAGGCCAGATCCTCAGTAGGGGGCGCACCAGAGGCAATGATGGTTCTTTCCCTTTCTCCATCCCTTCCCCTCTCTAAAAATAAATAAATAAAATCTTAGAAAACTATAAAAGTAATAAAATATTTTTTAAAAAATGATCAGAACTATGAATAGTAAAAAGACGGCAAACTCGCAACCATCAACAACTGAACCTAAAAAAGGAAAACAACTAGAACAGGAACAGAATCACAGAAACGGAGATCACATGGAGATCATGTAGATATCAGGGGGAAGGGGGAAGGGGATAAAGGTACAGGGAATAAGAAGCATAAATGGTAGGTACAAAATAGACAGGGGGAGGGTAAGAATAGTATAGGAATTGGAGAAGCCGAAGAACTTGTATGTACGACCCATGGGCATGAACTAAGAGGGTAGGGGATATGGGTGGTAGGTGGGGTGCAGGGCAGCAGGGAATAAAGGGGGAAAAAATGGGACTATAAAAGCATAATTAATAAAATATATTAAAAAAACAATATCTCTGATAAAGGGCTCATATCCAAAATATAAATGAACTTATAACCTCAACAACAACAACAACAAACAAATGTTACAATTAAAAAAAACTGCAGAGGACCTGAACAGGCACTCTTTCCCAAAAGATACAAATGACCAACAGATATATGAAAAGCTGCTCAACTTCATTAGTTATTAGGGAAATGCAAATCAAAACTACAATGAGATAGCACTTCACATCTCTTAGAATAGCTATTATCAACAAGACAAGTAGTAACCAGTGTTGGAGGGGTTGTGGAAAAAGAGGAACCTTCATTCTCTGATGGTGTGAATGTAAACTGGTATAGCAACTATGGGAAACAGTATGGAGGTTTCCCAAAACATTAGAAATAGAGCTATCTTATGACCCTGCAATCCCTCTTCTCAGTACCTACCTGAAAAATCTGAAAACATGTATTCATACAGATATATATACCCCTATGTTCATTGCAGTATTATTCATTGTAGCCAAGACATAGAGACAATCTATGTATCCTTAAATGGGTGACTGGAATAAGATGTGGTACACATATACAATAGAAAACTGCTCCGCAATAAGAATGAAATATTGCCATTTGGAACACCATAGATGTGTCTTGAGAGTATCACAGTAAGTGAAATAAATGAGATGCTAAAAAATCAAGAACCATATGATTTTGCTCATATATAGGGCATAAAAGTAAAGCAACAAACGAACAAACAGAACAAACAAACTCATAGACACAGACAAGAGTATGAAGGTTATCAGAGAGGAAGAAGGGTTCTGGAGAATGAAGAGGGTAAACAGAGGTCAAAAATATGGTGACAGAAGGAGACTAGACTTTGATTGGTAAGCACACAATGCAATATATGGATAATGGAGACCCGTCTCCACTTATTTAGATTTCTGTCTCTGTAAAGTAGAGAACTGTGCTTACCCAACAGTAATAAATGCACCTTGAAAACCATAACATACTATCTATGTTAAAAAGCAACTGCTTTGAACATGATGCCCACAGGGAGTCTCAGGATTCAGTTTCTGGGCTAGTCAGGCTACCAGAAGAAACTCACTTTGTGCCCTGGTACTTCTGTTCCTGGCACAGCTTTCATATGGAAATCCACCACTCCCATCTTTCCTAACAAATTAGTGTTTCCTACTGTTGATTTTTCTTTCTTTGCTTTTGCTTCTTCTCTCTCTTGGGCCAATCTGAATCAAAGAGAAAATATAAAGAAACCAACCACATTACTAGTGATGCTTTTTAATACTATAATGCTGTTTAACTTTATAGTGATCATTTAGGGTCTCTCAATTTTCCCTTTCACCTTATGCACTTCTGGTCATTTTATCCTTCCTCAATCCCTTCACTCTTCCTTGTAAGGACGAGGTGTCTTTCAGAGCCCAATCTGCCTAGTCTTGATTATTTCTACCCTTATAATGAAGAGAATGCTGAATGCCATCTCAACCTTCTGATTGAAACTGCCCACCTTAGGTAGACCTAAACAACTATGCTGATCAATCATTGCTGGACTCTCTGCTTTTGGTCTGTTTGTTAACATTCCATCATCCAGAACAACTGTCAGATTTATGCTTGTGCAGGCACAGCTGCAGGCACTGATTCAAAGCAGAGGAACTATGTTCTTACCCTGCTAAGGACTGGGGCCCCAGTTTCTCTGGACAGCAGGCAATGAAGTGCTGCTGAATAAAAGTCTCATTACTATCCTGTTCATAGATATTCTCAGCTGAAGAGCCAAACCAGATTCTCATGTCTCACCTGACCACTCCCTCAAAACATGCCTCCTGTTTGCCACTTGCCTTAGAACTCATTTTTCCTTGATCTTGAACAATCTTATTAATGATATAATCACTCTATCTACATATTTAAAAAATCTTTCCTCTTTTGAAAGTTCCCAAATTTACATAATCTTTCCTCCCTGAGAATTCCTTCAGGATTTTAAATACTCCAATAGTTACTACGATGTCTTGATCTTAATCACTTGCCTAATTAATCTTATGCCTCTCACACAGGGATTTCCTATTATCTTTAACTTTGTATGACACTAGCACTAAGAGTAAAAAATAACATAAGCAACATAGTAGTGTCTATTAAAATTTTAAATATACTTAACTCCAAGACACAGTAACTCTTACAGCTGACACAAACCCCACAGGAAGTTCTGCATTATGCAGGAGCCATCCTCACAGGTTATCTATTATCATGAAATAGTAAAAATAGTCTAAATGTCCATCAGTGGGTGATGGCTCACTACACTGTGCTTCAGCTATTTTCTGAAATAGTACTAAACAGTCATTACAAAAAAGAGGGAAGATCAACAATGCCACAAAAGATTGTGTTAAAAAAAGATAACATAGGCATACATTTTCATAGCTGAAAATATACATAAGCAAATGCATTGCATTGTCTTTTTTGGTGGAGTCTGGGGTCATGAAAAGTCAAAGGTGAGAGGTACTTTAGCTCTGCTTGTGAGGTTTGAATTTGCTGATACTACAATAAATTTATCACTCAATAGTTTCAAATCAATTAAGTGAATATATGAAACCATTTACAAAATAAATGCTGTTTAAATTCACATAGAATAAACCTTACCTTTGCAAAAAGCTTTCTTTTGCTAATTGAATTTGTAGTGTTCCACCTTTCCATTTTGTTTTATTTAAAATAGACATACCTGTAGAATAAAGAATTATTACCCAATTACATGGCAATACAAAATACATTTCAGAATGTGGTTTTTCTATTTAGTGCATACCAAGGAAAGTAGACTTGTTAATCACAAAGATACAGAGAAAACAGAATAAAGAATTTGAGATATGGAGTGAAAAGGCCTAGATCCTGATCTCACTTTGACCACTTACGAATGGAACCCTTGTATTCCCTACCTCCCTGTGACTGGAAGATATAAATGAGCCAAATGTATAAACTATAAAGCAAAAATTTTTGCCATTTGTTTATAAAGTAATGTCAGAAACTTCTAGTGAATGATTGATAGTCAGCATTTCTCACACTAAAACTATAAAATATTCATGTAATTTTCCAAAGGCGTGTTAGAGGACACTTTGAAATTCTGTAGTACCTCACCTTTATTTATGACCTCATATACTTGTTACTATGTAACTTCAAAACAAATTAGCTCCAAGTGACTAAACTCTGTTTGAACTGCTATGCCCTAGCAGTTGATTTTTCTCAGTATTTGCTATCCACCTCATTAATAATAACTACTAACAGAAAGTAGATTGTTGTTAGGTACTATTTTAAAATACAAAGATACTTTTCAGACTTCCGGCCAAGATGGAGGCGTAGGCGGACACACTGTGCCTCCTCTCACAACCAAAATTAAGGACAAATATTTAGAAACAAGAAAACAACCAGAACTTATAGAAAATTGAACTGTACGGAAGTCCAACAACCATTCATCCAGACCGGTAAGAGGGGCGGAGTCGCGGCAGGAGAAAGTGGAGGTGCGGACCCAGGAACGCAAGCAGCAGCAGCTGGCAGTTCCCAGGTGCACGGGCGGCGGCTGGCGGTCCCCGGGCACAGGGGGGCAACTGTGCAGACCCAGTGAGGCCGCACAAGGCGGCTGGCTGACTGACCAGGTGGTCTCACATTTGAGCGCGCAGACGGTCCAGGCGGAGGGGAAGTGGCGGAGGGGACTGAATCCAGGAGAGAGCGGAGCAGGCGCCATTGCTCCCTCTCAGGCCCCACCCCCACATATAGCGTCACAACCCAGCGACTGGGCTGCCCCGCACTGGGGAAGCGCCAGAGGCTCCACTCTTCACTACGTAACAGCACGCGCGCGTGCGCAGATAATCCAGGTGAAGGGGAAGCAGCGGAAAGGGCCGGAGCCCGGGAGAGATCGGAGCAGGCGCCATTGCTCCTTCTCAGACCCCGCCCCCACCTATAGGGTCACAACCCAGCGACTGGGCTGCCCCGCCCTGAGGAACACCTAAGGCTCCACCCCCTCACTACGTAATAGCTGCGACCAGACTAAAACCAAAACAACAACAAAAAAACCCACCAAAAATGGCTCAAACCGGAAAACAAATAAAAGCCCCAGAGCCAATTCCTCTAAGCAGTGAAGAGATAGCCAACCTATCAGATGCACAGTTCAAAGCACTGGTCATCAAAATGCTCACAGAATTGGTTGATTTTGCTCACAAACTAGATGAAAAAATGCAGGCTACAATCCGTGAAATGAAGGAAGATGCATGGGGAACTGATAGAGATGGAAGGAAAACTGGGACTCAAATCAATGGAGTGGACCAGAAGGAAGAAACTAACAACCAAACAGAAGACAAGGAAGAAACAAGAATTCAAAAAAATGAGGAGAGGCTTAGGAACCTCCGGGACATCGTTAAACGTCCCAACATCCGAATTATAGGGGTCCCAGAAGGGGAAGAAGAACAGCAACGAGTGGAAAACTTATTTGAACAAATAATAAAGGAGAACTTCCCCAATCTGGCAAAGGAAATAGACTACCAGGACGTCCAGGAAGCTCAGAGAGTCCCAAAGAAGTTGGACCCAAGGAGGAACACACCTAGGCACATTGTAATTACATTAGCCAAGATGAAAATGAAGCAGAGAATTCTAGAAGCAGCAAGGGATAAGGGGACAGTCACCTACAAGGGAGTTCCCATCAGACTGTCAGCTGATTTCTCAAAAGAGACCTTACAGGCAAGAAGGGGCTGGAAAGAAATATTTGAAATCTTGAAAAGCAGGGACCTACATCCAAAATTGCTCTATCCAGCAAAGCTGTCATTTAGAATGGAAGGGAAGATAAAGCGCTTCTCAGATAAGGTCAAGTTCAAGGAGTTCATCATCACCCAGCCCTTATTATATGAAATGTTAAAGGGACTTATCTAAGAAAAGGAAGATAAAACTATGACAGTGAAAAGACAACGAACTCATAGCTATCAAGAACCACACCTAAAACAAAAGCAAACTAAGCAAACAGCTAGAACAGGAACAGAACCACAGAAATGGAGATCATATGGAGGGTTAGCAACAGGGGCATGGGAGGAGGAGAGAGGGGGAAAAGGTACAGAGAATGAGTAGCATAGATAATGGGAAAAAAATAGACAGGGGGAGGGCAAGAATAGTATGGGAAATGTAGAAGCTAGAAAACTTATGACCCATGGACATGAACTAAAGGGGGGAATGTGGGTGGGAGAGGGTGGGTAGGGTGGAGGGGAATGATGGGGGAGAAATGGGACAACTGTAATAGCATAATCAATAAAATATATAAAAAAAAAAAAAACAAAGATACTTTTCAATTTAACCTTCACAGCAATATTCTGAGGAAAGCAATGTCTTTGTTATACATCGAATAAACAAACTGGGGCTTAGAAGTTTAAATTAACTTGCCACACAGGTCACACATCAGAGCTGATGTGTTCTTAACCACAGCTCACTTGGTATATGTACTTTCTCACTTAACAACAGATTTAAAGTTTTGTTTTAGTTTTCTTGCAAATGAAATGAAAAGGATGATAGCCCTCTTTCTCTATTAGCAGCACCTCTTGACTTTTCAGCTTCCAAATAACTAGAACATATTACTGCATCAGTGGCAGTGTGGATTATCTCCCCTTTCGTCTTCAATAGAGACTGCAGTTTGCTGTCAGCTTTACTAAACTGATCAATTGAGATTTCATAATTTCAAGAACATGGTCTTGTAAGGGCATACACTAAATCCAGCCCTCTGCTAACAGCACTCAATCACAAGAAAATAACCTCCCTAAGGAATAAAATCACTGGGGAAGGGAATTGGAGTATGGCATAATACCCAGTGGAATATGTGTAATAGGCAATTTCTATGAAAGTTTTGTCTCTTGTCCAAAATATTTCAGAATACCATTTTTAAGCAAACTCATTACCAATGTGCTATCACATATCTGCTGACACCAAATGGTATTAAACGAAACCTGCTGAGTTGTAGGATACCAGAATTCTCTTGATCATGGTTGCCCCTCTGGATGACTTAAAAAGTGGCTGTTGAAGTTTACATTTGGAATGAAGTTTTCCAAGTTACACAGTGACATAAACCAGTCAATAATATAGAAAACATCTTACATTTTTTCAGGTCTGTTTCTGCTACTCTGATGTTTATATATGCAAAAATTTTCTGTGGGTTTCCTAAAAAAAAAAATAGAAAAATAAATTAATTTAAACCTTGATCCAAAGAACAATGTGAAAATGATTAAGTTTCTAAATGTTAAAAACAATGAGCTCTTGGAAACCTACTCTTTCAAAGAAAAACCTTATTTATTTGTCACTGGACACAAAGATTGCATTTTTCCAAATATGATTATGAAAATATTCCAAAAAATGAGTTAAAAAATGTCAAGTGGTTAGTTAATTATGTTATTATTATGTTATGTTGTTATATGTTATGATTCCATGTTAGTGATAGTCTACTAAATAGGACACTTAATGAATGTTGTTAGATGTTAGCTCTGAAAACTGAAAGTTACATGTTTCAGAAACTGCATGTTTTAGAATTTAGAATATTTTTGATTTCAGGAATGTAATTCTTGGCAAATTCCACAGAGTAAGTTTTACCTCCGGGGCATAGGGCAGGGTATGCAGGACGGTGTCCTACAATGATACACAAATCACTTTTAATGTTCCAGGCTAACCTTCATCCCTGTAGTTTCTTTATTTTGTGATAACTGACCCAGTTAGATCCGCCTTTAACTACCCATGAAGGACTATAACGTTACCTTGGTCATCTTTCCGAGTGATGATCTCCACATCAGAAACTTCTCCAAATCTGCTGAACTGATTTTGTAGGTCCGCCTTAGAAATGTTCTGGCCAAGGCCACCCACAAAAAGGCGCTTTGTTTCTCTGTTGGCTTTCATAAAGGCTGGGCTTACAGTGTGTTGTAGTAGGAAAAATAATTTTCTATCTACAGATACGAGTTCTTTCCATTAGTTCTTCTGAAACCTAAAAAAAATTAAAAAAGAAAAAAACCCAATTCTTTACCTTGAACCTTCTATGCTAAACTGGTAGCCTGAACTTTCACTATTAAATTGTTTCTAAATTTTATCCCTGGAGATTATGGTCAAGCTCTACATGCACTTTCTCCATGAACCCACTTTGGAACAGCACCTCTACAGACAGACACAGGTACGGCAGGTGCTTTCCTTCAAATGAGCACAATATTCATTTATTTAGCCACCTTGTTAGACGTTTTTCTTTTATTCACTTATTCACTTTAATACTGACAGAAATAGGATGTGGCAGGTCAATATGCTAAAGGATTAAAAAAAAGAAGGTGCTCCATCCTGGTGTCCTCACAGCCATGTGAGAAGTAAAGGATGCTAAAATTACAGCATTGTCACAAGAGGAGTGCATGCAAAGTGCTATTCAGGCAAAGAGAGCAGCTGATATCATCGCTAATACAGACTTGTTCTTTTGTTTGTTTGTTTTTACTATGTGCCAGCGTTGTATGACAGTTTGCTTGCATCTCATTTTTCAGATGAAAAGGAGAAATGAAGTTACTTTCCTAATGCCATCCAGAGAATTAGCGAGGCCAGAATTATAAGCCAGGTCTAATTTCAGAATCTTTAATGCGTAACTATACCAGGAAGGTTGATAGATTAGAAGGGGTTCGGGAAAACTCTTCCAGAGGTACTAAACTTTGAAGCCCTTTATGAGATCTCTAATCCCGTTTAGCACCCACAGGAGCTCAGTACCACACTCTGCTTTTCCCAAAGAGCAGACAGATTCCTCTCACTCTACATCCCCAAACAGCTCCCAGAAACCCAACGCATGGCTCGTGTTTTGAGCATAAAGCACACCATACATCTCCCTGGTAGACTCCTCTGCCCCCAACCCACCCACCCCAGCCTTCTTCCCCGTGAAGACCCCAAAAGAAGAAGGGACACAGGAGGCCAAATGGCCCCATCACTTCCCATTCTCTAAACCCACGGCTCACCACGGCGTCTCTCCACCAGCACTGCTTCGACTCCTAACTTCTAGTCACGTGTCTCACTAGGTGTACTCTCTATTCCTTCCTACTCGATTTCCAACCCAGCCTCCTAAGGTTCCGTTACCATATTCAGTTCCCTAGTGCTCTTTATTTCGTTTCTCGCCCAGGATACTGCGATGCCTCCACCACTGAACGTCCTAAAAGGACCCAAACCATAATTCCATAATTCTTACTTAAGATGGTTAGTTATCGCCATTTATCCACAACTAGACTAGGTAGGCGAAAGTGAGCCGAAAACTACGGGACCGTTCACACAGTGCCGGAAGCTACTCTTTCGTGACGTACTCATTCGGGCTGTCCCAAACTTCACAGGAGCAGGTTGGGCTGCTGTGCCCGTGGGCTTCGGGTTGGCGCGAACTTACTCTCACCAAGCATAGGAACTGCTGGGGAACAGCTTAGCAGCGTGTTAAGGGACAGAAACGAGATCGGGATACTTTGAAAGCTATGGTTGTACTCGCGGACGATGCTTATATTCCCTCGCCTCCCCGCGGACCTCTTGGGATGGTCCGCCCCAGGAGCGCGCGAGACTTTAAGTGCCGGGTGAGGCACCCGTCCTCTGGGGTAACTTCTGATAGCACGGCGGTATGGACCCTAAGGAGACGGAGGTCCGCGTGTTAGAAGCCGAGGTCGCCGCCCTGAAGTTGTTGTGGGAGAAGCTGCTGGCGCCGGCGGAAGAAACCGCTCGAGTCCCGTACGTAGCGTTCCTCAGAGGCTGTGGGTCTGCGGAAAGTCTCTCGGGCGTTTCGGACCTCCCTGCAGACGTTTCCGAAGGACCAAACGTGGGGGGGGAGGGAACGCAAATTTGTAATAACGGTCTAGGATGATAAGTCCGTGTGGAGACCCAGTTATAAGCGTGTGGCAACGTGTGAACTTATTTAAATTGTACCAGTGTAAGGGAAGTAGGGGAAAAGCCTGTCTAAAGGACAACGGAGCCATTATGCATAGGCAGGGATACGTGAAGAGAGCTATTTGCCACAGAGCGGTGGTATCTTAACATCTTTGTTACTTAGTAATAGGGTCCATCGATTACTTACTGAGTGCCAGACTGAGAAAGGCAGGCAAAGATCTTTCTTTATGTGCATCATCTCTTTTAGTACCTGTGACAATCCTCTAATGTAGGTGCTATTTTTAATCCTGTCTTAAAGAACCTGACGCTCAGTGAAGTTGCCTTAAGTTGCTTGCCCAAGGTCTCAGAGAAAGTAACCCAAGAGTCTATCTTTAAAGCCCAGGCACTTTGTTTAGCAGGACGGGAGAAAGGGTCTATGTACCTATTGACTCAAACTTGTAAGCTACCCTAAAGCAGAAACTATCTTCGTTTTTTCAGTCAAGACTAATTTAACGGGTACAAAGAGAACGAGGTTTTCCCGAGCTAACGGGGCAAGAAAATGAGAGTTCTAAAGAAGATGTTTGCATGCATGTTGGATGGGATCATGAAGTTGTAGAAGAAGCTGTGACTGGTGAAAGGGAGAGGGAAGCAGGTAAACAGGGAACACATGTGTTCCTCCACAGGTGCAGGAGCTATTTCAGGGGTGCTCCGCGGATTGGAAGCAGTCGTATTACTTGGGAGTTGGACAGAAATACAGATTTGGCTTCACCTCCACCTACTAAGTCAGAATTGGCACTCTGACAAGTCCCCCACACTATTTTGTGAACATTTGAAAGTTTGAGAAGTGCTGCATTATACCGTGGGGAAAAATTTGTTGCTGTAACTGCCCACAAGATGTTATTATTAAACCGTAAAGTATGTAGACTATTAATGTAATCTGGGCCTCCTCAATGATCAAGTTGGGAAAGTTGGAAGAGTCCAATTATGGAAGACATTAAATATTAGTTCAGGGCGTTTGGACTTAATGTGAGGTTTCTTTTCACTGTGGTGAAGGAAGATTGGGACTTTCTACCAAGTTTGTTTTTTGTTTGTGGTGAAATACCATAGATTTTACCACCTTAACCATTTATAAGTGGACAGATCAGTGATGTTACATACACATACATTCATAATATTGTGCAGTCATCACCATCATCCATGTCTATAATTTTTCATCTTCTAAAACTGAAACTATACCCTTCAAATTATATTCCCCAATTTCCTTAGCCTCTGGCAACCCCTATTCTCCTTTCTCTGAATTTCTTTTCAAGGTACCTCATATAAATGGCATTATACATGTTTGCCTTTGTGTAACTGAATTATTACACTTAGCTTAATATCCTCAACGTCATCCATATTATAGCATATGGCAGAATTTCATTATATGTATATACATTTTGCTTATTATTCTGTTGATGGATGATGTTTGGGTTGCTATGGTGTAGCTATTAGGAATAATGCTGGTATGAATATGGGTGTAGAATTATCTCTGAGACCCTACTTTTAATTCTTTTGGATATACACGGAGACGTGGAATTGCTGGATCATATGGTAATTCTGTTTTGAAGTTTTTGAGCACCCTCGCAATAGCGTTTTCCACAGTGGTCATACCATTTTACATTCCCATCAGCAGTCCGCAAAGGTTACAGGTTCTCCACATCCTCCCCAACACTTGTTTTCTGTTTTGTTTTTTTTTTTTTTTTTTTAACATATTGGTCATTTCTTTCCCTTTTTTTTTTTTTTCTTTAAAGATTTTATTTATTTATTTTTAGAGAGGGGAAGTGGGGAGAAAGTGAGAGAGAAACATTAATGTTTGGCTGCCTCTCATGCGCCCTTTACTAGGAACCTGGCTGTGATGCAGGCAGATGCCCTAAACTGGGAATCCAATCTGTGACCTTTTTGTTTGCAGGCCAGCACTCAATCCACTGAGCCACACCAGCCAGGGCTGTTTTCTGATTTTTTTTTTAAAATAACTTCTAATGGGTATGAAGTTGTAATTCACTGTAGTTTTGTTTTGTATTTCCCTGATGGAGATGTTGAGCATTTTTTCATGTGCTTATTGATCACTCATATATCTTTGGAGAAATGTCTAGTCACATCCTTTGCCTGTTTTTGAATCAGGTTGTTTTTTTTTTTTTTTTTTGTTGAGTTTTAAGAATCCTCTATATATTTTCCATATTAATCTCTTAACAGATATGTAGTTAGCAAGTATTTTCTACCATTCTGTGGGTTGCCTTTTTACTGTGTCAATAGTATCTTTTGGTGTACAATTTTTTTTCTCGAAGTCCACATTTTTTGTCTATTTTTTCTGTTGTTACCTGTGCCTTGGCTGTCACATCTAAGAAATCATTGACAAATCCAATATTATAAAGCTTTTATCCTGTGTTTTATATAAAAACCTTTATTGCTTTAGTGTTACATTTAGGCCTTTGATCCAGTTTGAGTTAATTTTTGTGTATGATATTAGATAGGGGTTCAACTTCATTTTTTGCATGTGGCTATCCAGTTTTCCCACCATCATTGAATGGTATCAGCATGCTTGTCAAAAGTCATAGACTATATATGCAACAGTCTATTTTTGAGCTATTTTTTTCTTTTTGTTAATATATTTTATTGATTATGCTATTATACTTGTCCCATTCTTCCCCATTTATTCCCCTCCACCGTGTACCCCCCCCTCTCATAATCATTCCCCCACTTTAGTTCATGTTCATGGGTCATACATATAAGATCTTTGGTTTCTCCATTTCCTATACTATTCTTAACCTCCCCCTGCCTATTTTGTACCTACCATTTATGCTTCTTATTCCCTGTACCTTTTCCCCCATTCTCCCTGCTCCCTCTCCCTGCTGATTACCCTCCATGTGATCTATATTTCTGTGAATCTGTTCCTGTTCTAGTTGTTTGCTTAGTTCGTTTTTGTTTTTGTTTTTTTAGGTTCGGTTGTTGATAGTTGTGAGTTGGTTGTCTTCTTACTGTTCATATTTTTTATCTTCTTTTTCTTAGATAAGTGCCTTTCACATTTCATATAATAAGGGCTTGATCATGATGAACTCCTTTAACTTGACCTTATCTGGGAAGCACTTTATCTGCTCTTTCATTTTAAATCATAGCCTTGCTGGATAGAGTGATCTTGGATGTAGGTCCTTGCCTTTCATGACTTGCAGTACTTCTTTCCAGCCCCTTCTTGCCTACAAGGTTTCCTTTGAGAAATCAGGTGGTGGTCTTATGGGAACTCCTTTGTAGGTGAATGACTCCTTTTTCTTGCTGCTTTTAAGATTCTCTCCTTATCGTGAATCTTGGGTAATGTAATTATGATGTGCTTTGGTGTGTGCTTCCTTGGGACTTTCTGGACTTCCTGGATGTCCTGAAGTCTCCTTCCTTTGCAAGATTGGGAAAGTTCTTCATTATGTTTTCAACTAAGTTTTCCATTTCTTGCTCTTCCTCTTCTCCTTCTGGCACCCCTATGATTTGGATGTTGGGATATTTAAAGTTGCCTGGGAAGTTCCTAAGCCTGTCCTCATTGTTTTGAATTCTTGTTTGTTCATTTTGTTCCGGTTGAATGTTTATTTCTTCCTTTTGGTCCTAACCGTTCATTTGAGTTTCGGTTTCCTTCCCATCACTGTTGGTTCCCTGTACAATTCCTTTATTTCATTTTGCATAACCTTTACTTTTTCCTCTATTTTGTGACCATACTGAACCATTTCTGTGAGCATCCTGTTTACAAGTGTTTTGAACTCTGCATCTGACACGTTGGCTATCTCTTCATTGCTTAGTAGTATTTTTTCTGGAGCTTTGATCTGTTCTTTCATTTGAGCCATATTTTTTTTTTTTGTCTTGTCCCACCTGTTACATAGCAAGGGGTGGAGCCTTAGGTATTCGCTAGGGCAGGGCAACCCACCTGTCACTGCCTTGTCATGCTGTTTGTGGGGAGGCATCTGCGAGGAAACAGTGCTGCTTGCTAGGCCCTGCTCTCTGCTGGCTTTCAGTCGTGTCCTCCGCTACCCACAAGCAAGTTGAGAACTTGTAGTGCTGATTCCTGGGTGTTTTTGTGTATTTTCTAGGACGCTGTGGATGTCTCCAATGAACTCTCCTGTGAGGCCGAGAGTTTCTCCTGCCACCTCGACCCCTACAGGTTTTTTCAGTTAGAGGTTTTGAGGCTCTATTCCCCCCACCCCTGACCTGGAACCCTGGGTTGCAGGGTGTGTCTTGCCCCCCCCATTGTTTTTACTGGTTTATCTGCACGCAAATGCGGGAGTGCCTGCTCTGCCAGCCTCCGCCTTACCACAGGTCCTCTCCACCCCTGCTGCCCCTCTCCGCCCCTCCAACAGGTCTAGATGAATGTTTTTCTTTAACTCCTTGGTCGTCAGACTTCCATACAGTTCAGTTTCTGGAAGTTCTGATTATTTTTGGTTTTAAATTTGGCGTCCTCCGTTTCGTTGTGCAAGGAGGCCAAGTGTATCTACTTATGCCTTCATCTTGGCCAGAAGTTTCAGCTTCCTTGTTTATTGCTTTGATCTATATGTCTGTCTTCTTACCAATACCACACTATTTACTGTAGCTTTCAGGTAAGTTTTGAAACAAGAAGGGTCTTCAGGTTTGTTTATTTTCAAGATTGTTTTGGCTATTGGGATTCTTTGAAATTCCGTATGAGTTTTAGGATGGCTTTTTCTACTTCGAAGTATCTCATTGGGATTTTGGTAGGGGTTGCATTGAATCTTGAGATTGCTTTAGGTAATTTTATTAATATTTTTAATAATATTGTCTTCCAGTCCATAAACTTGAGATGGGTTTCCATTTACTTATATTTTTTATGTCTTTCAGTGATATTTTATAGTTTTCATTGTATAAGTCTTTTACCTTCTTGGATAAATTTTTTTTTAATTTTTATTTTAATTGTTGATCTTGTACAGTTTTCTGTCTTTTATTCTCACCCGAACCCACCACCCCAGCCCTCCCCTCCTCTCTCCCATTTCCACCCTTGGATAAATTTAATTCCTAAGTATTATAGTCTTTTCAGTGTTACTGTAAATGGAATTGTTTTTGTAACTTCTTTTTCAAATTGTTTATAGTTTGTAGAAATGCATCTGATTTTTGTGTGGTGACTTTGTATCTTGCTACTTTGTTGAATTCATATATTCTAACAGGTTTTTTATGGGTATGTGTGTGGATGGAATCAGGAGGGTTTTCTATGTATAGTATCATATCAGTACAGTAGCAAACAAAGGTAATTTTACTTCTTTCTGACTCAGATGCTTTCTTTCCTTGCTTAATTGCTGTGGCTTGGAGTTCTATTACTGTGTTGAATAAACATGGTGAGAGTGAGCATCCTTGTTCTTGTTCCTGATGTTAGACTAAAAGCTTTTAGCTTTTTACTATTGGTTGTGATGTTAGTTGTGGGCTCGTCATATATGGTCTTTATTATGTTGAGTTATGTTTCCTATATACTCAGTTGGCTGAGAGTTTGTATTATATTGAATGTTGAATTTTTATTAAACATTTTTTTCTGCAGTTGAGATGATCATACCATTTTTATCCTTCATTTTGTGAATGTGGTGTATAATTTTGATTTGCAGATGTTTATCCTTGCATTCATTGACTAAATTGCACTTAATTATAGTGTATGATTCTTTTAATATATTACCGAATTCAGTTTGCTAATATTTTGTTGAGAATTTTTGCATCAATATTCATCAGGGATATTGTCCTATAACTTTCATTTTTTTGTAGTGCCCACTTCTGGTTTTGTGTTCCTTTCTTTTTTGTTTTGGGAAATTTGAGGATTGGTATTACTTCTTCAGATGTTTGGTCAAGTTTACCATCCACCATAAGAACCTTTCCTCATAGGATCTCACTTACAAGAAGAATCTAATGAACAAAATAAACTAATGAGCAAAATAGAACCAGAGGCATAGAATCAATGGAGTACACTGAGAGTGGCAAGAAGGGAGGAAGGAGGTGGGAGCTTTTTGAAAGAGAGTGAAGGGATTTGTCAAAGAATATGTATGAGCCCTGGCTGGTGAGGCTCAGTGGATTGAGTGCTGGTCTGTGAATCCAAAGGTCCCTTGGTTTGATTCCCAGTCAGGGCACATGCCTGGGTTGCAGGTGAGGCCCCTGGTTGGGGGTGTGTGACAGTCAACCACAGACTGATATTTCTCTCCCCTTCTTTGTCTCTCCCTTCCCCTATTTCTCAAAATAAATAAATAAATTCTTTAAGAAAAGAATATGTATGGAAGACCCATGGATATGGACAATGGTGTGAGGGTTGACTGTGGACATGGGGGTTGGCCTAGGTGAAGGAGGACAAGGAGGGAAAAAATTGGAACAACTGTAACAGAATAAACAATGATAATAATAGAAAAAGAATCTCTCATCATCCTCAAGCCAGTGAAATTGCTGCTTGGACTCGGGCTGAATCTCCCCTCTTTGTGCTCCTTGCCCGTACACACATCCTATCCCAAACCCCCCACAGGAAAAAAAAAAAAGAATTTACCATCCACCAAAGTAAGCCAGGTAGAATCCACCTGGTTCTGGACTTTCGTTTATAGGTAGGATTTTATTTTACTTTACTTTACTTTACTTTATTTTACTTTATTTTATTTTATTTTATTTTATTTTTAATGAAGGACCTATTTTATTAAATTTTATTTTATTTATTTTTACAGAGAGGGTAAAGGAGGGAGAAAGAGAGGGAGAGAAATATCGATGTGTGAAGAGACACATCAATGTATGGTTGCATCTCACACACCCCCAACTGAGGAGGACCTGGCCCTCAACCCAGGCATGTGCCCTGACTGGGAATCGAATTGGCAATTTTTTGGTTTATAGGCCGGCACTCAAATCTACTGAGCCATAACAGCCAGGGCAATCTTACTGATTCTTAAAACATTTTGTATTTATTAAATTTATTGGCTAACATGATCATGTAGGTTTCAAGTGTACATTTCTGTGATACATGATTTGTATCTTGCATTGTGTGCCCATCACCCCAAGTCAAATCATCTTCCTACACCATGTGTTTGTCCCCCTTTACTACTCTCCCACCCCCTTTCCTCTGGTAACCACCATACTGTTGTCTGTGTGTCTATGAGTTTCAGTTTTAATCTCACATATGAGTGGAATCATATGGCTCTTGGCCTCTTCTGACTTTTTTCGCTTATCATAATATTCTCAAGCTCCACCTGTTTTGTTGCAAATTGGCAATATTTCATCTTTTCTTATGGCTCCATAGTTTTCCATAGTATCTTCTTTATCCAGTCCTCTGTCAAAGGACACTTTGGCCACTGGAGTAATACTGCTGTGAACATAGGGATGCATATATCTTTGCAAATAAATGTTTTTGAGTTTTTTGGATAGATATGCAAAAGAGCAGTTGATAGGTCATATGGTAACTCTTTTTAATTTTTTGAGGAGCTGCCAAACTGTTTTCAGTAGTGGCTATACCAGCTTACATTCCCACCAGCGGTGATAAGGGTTCCTTATCTACAACCTCTCCAATACTTGTTATTACCTGTGTTGTTGATAATAGCCATTCTAACAGGTGTGAGGTGGTATCTCATTATAGTTTTGATTTGCACTTCCCAAATAGCTAGTAAAGTTGAACATGTTTTCCTATATCTAATGCCTGTTTGTGTGTCTTCTTGGAAGAGGTGTCTGTTCAGGTCATCTGCCCATTTTTAATTGATCATTTGTTCGGTTTGAGTTGTATGAGTTTTTTATATATTTTGGAGATTAACCCCTGCTGGAACTGTCGTTTGCAAATACCTTCTGCCATTCGGTTGTTTGCCTTTTTGTGTTGTTGATGGTTTCTTCTGCTGTGCAGAAGCTTTTTAGTTTGATATAGTCCCACTCATTTATTTTTGCCTTTCCTTCTCTTCCCTTTGGGGTCAAATTCATAAAATGTTTCATCAACTAAGGTCCTTAAGTTTAGTACCTATGTTTTCTTCTATGTACTTTATCATTTCAGATCTTATGTTTAGGTCTTTGATCCATTTTAAAGCAATTTTTGTACAAGGGGACAACTTATAATTTAGTTTTATTCTTTTGCTTGTGGCTTTCCAGTTCTCCCAGCACCATTTGTTGAAGACGCTTTCTGTTCTCCATTGTGTTTTTGGCTCCTTTATCAAAAATTATTTGCCCTTATTCCTGTGGCTGTATTCTGGGCTCTCAATTCTGTCCATTGCTCTGTGTGCCTATTTTTCCAATATGATGCTGTTTTGATTATCATAGCTTTATAGTATAATTTGAAGTCATGGAATGTGATACCTCTGGATTCATTTCTTTTTTTCAGGATTGCTTTTGGTTTGGGGAGTCTTTTGTGGTTCCATACAAATGTGATGACTTATTATTTTCTTTTAAAAAATGCCATTAGGATTTTGAAAGGATTGCATTAAATCTGTATATTCCTTTGGGAAATAAGGCCATTTTTACTATGCTGATTCTTCCAATTCATGAACTTGAAATATCTTTTCATTTCATTGTGTCCTTTTCAAACTCTTTTAATAATGCTGTGTAGTTTTTTTGTATAGAAGTCCTTTACATCTTTTGTTAAGTTTATTCCTAGATATTTTTATTTTTATTTGGGAGGGTTGGATAAAAACCAGCATTTTTATTTTTTAAATTTTATCTTTATTATATATTTTTTCATTGCTATTTCAGCCCCCTTATACAGCCCTCCCCCCAACAGTCACCACATGAGTCCTTTTTCGTTTTTGCTTAATCCCTCTACCCCTAACCCCACCCAACCACTAGCTGTCATCTGTTGTCCACCTGTGACTCTCTATTTTGCTTGTTAGTTCAGTTTGTTCATTAGATTCCACATAAGAGTGAAATCATACGGTATTTGTCTTTTTCTGACCAGCTTATTTCACTTAGCATAATGTTCTACAAGTTTCCCAATACTGTTGCAAAGGGTAAAATTTTCTTCTTTTTTGGCCAAGTAGAATTCCATTGTGTAAATGTCGCACAGTTGTTTGATGCACTCATGTACTGATGGACACTTGGGCTGCTTCCATATCTTAGTGATTATAAATAACGCTGCAGTGAACATAGGGGTGCTTATGTTATTTTGAATTAGTGTTTGGCTTCCTTTGGATGTATTCGCAGAAGTGGGATCTCTGGGTCTAAAGGCAGATCCATTTTAATTTTTTGAGGTATCTCCATACTGCTTTCCATCCAGTCTGCATTCCCACCAACAGTGTAAAAGGGTTCCCCTTTCTCCACATCCTTGCCAGCACTTGTTGTTTGACGATTTATTTATTTATTTATTTAAATTGAATATATTTTATTGCTTATGCTATTGCAGTTGTCCCATTTCTCTCCCATCATACCCCTCCACCCTGCACACCCCGTCCCACCCACATTCCCCCTCTTTAGTTCATGTCCATGGATCATAAGTTCTTTAGCTTCTACATTTCCCATACTATTCTTGCCCTCCCCCTGTCTATTTTCTACCCACTGTCTATGCCACTTGTTCCCTGTACCTTTTCCCTTCTTTCCTCCTCCTACTTCCCTGTTGCTAACCCTCCATGTGATCTCCATTTCTGTGGTTCTGTTCCTGTTCTAGTTGTTTGCTTTTGTTTTAGGTGTGGTTGTTAATAGCTGTAAGTTTTCTGTCTTTTTACTGTCATATTTTTTATCCTCTTTTTCTTAGATAAGTCCCTTTAACATTTCCTATAATAAGGGCTTGGTGATGATGAACTCCTTGAACTTGACCTTATCTGAGAAGTACTTTATCTTCCCTTCCATTCTAAATGACAGCTTTGCTGGATAGAGCAATTTTGGATGTAGGTCCCTGCCTTTCAAGACTTCCAATACTTCTTTCCAGCCCCTTCTTGCCTGGAAGGTCTCTTTTGAGAAATCAGCTGACAGTCTGATGGGAACTCTTTGTAGGTGACTGTCCCCTTATCCCGTGCTGCTTCTAGAATTCTCTCCTTCATTTGAATCTTGGCTAATGTAATTACAATGTGCCTTGGCGTGTTCCTCTTTGGGTCCAACTTCCTTGGGACTCTCTGAGCTTCCTGGACTTCCTGGAAGTCTATTTCCTTTGCCAGATTGGGGAAGTTCTCCTTTATTATTTGTTCAAATAAGTTTTCCACTTGCTCTTGTTCTTTTTACCCTTCTGGTACCCCTGTAATTCGTGTGTTGGGACGTTTAAAGATGTCCTGGAGGTTCCTAAGCCTCTCCTCATTTTTTTGAATTCTTGTTTCTTCCTTGTTTTCTGTTTGTTAGTTTCTTCCTTCTGGTCCACTCCATTGATTTGAGTCCCAGTTTTCCTCCCATCTCTATTGGTTCCCCGTGCGTCTTCCTTCATTTCACGTATTGTAGCCTGCATTTGTTCATCTAATTTGTGAGCCAAATCAACCAATTCTGTGAGCGTCCTGATCACCAGGGCTTTGAACTGTGCATCTGATAGGTTCACTATCTCTTCACGGCTTAGAGGAATTGACTCTGGGGCTTTGATTTTTTTCCTCCGGTTTGAGCCATTTTTGGTGGTGTTGCTGTATTTGGTCTGGTCGTGGGTTTTACATAGTGAGGAGTGGAGCCTTAGGTGTTTCCCAGTGCGGGGCAGCCCAGTCGCTGGGTTGTGACACTGTATGTGGGGGCGGGGTCCAACAGGGAACAATGGCGCCTGCTCTGCTCTCTCCTGGATTCCAGTCCCTTCCTCCACTTCCCCTTCTCCTGGATTATCTGTGTGCTTGAATGTGCGACCACCTGGTCAACCAGCCGCCTTGCATGGCCTCACTGGGTCTGCACAGTTGCCACCCTGTGCCAGGGGTCCGCTAGCCACCTCCTGTCGGCCTGCCAGCCACCTGCACGCTTGGGAACCACCAGCCACTGCCGCCTGTGTTCCCGGGTCCACACCTCCACTTTTTCCTGCCAAGAGTCCACCCCTCTTACTGGTCTGGATGAATGGTTGTTGGACTTCTGTACAGTTCAATTTTCTATTAGCTCTGGTTGTTTTCTTGTTTATAAATATTTGTTGTCCTTAATTTTGGTTCTGAGAGGAGGCACAGTGTGTCCACCTATGCCTCCATCTTGGCTGGAAGTCCTGATTTATTGATTGTAGCCATTCTGACAGGTGTGAAATGGTATCTCATTGTGGTTTTTAAAGATTTATTTATTTATTTATTTTTATAGAGAGAGGAAGGGATTTTTGTACGTTTTGTATTCTATAATTTTGCTCCATTCATTTACTGCTTCTAATAGTTTTTTGGTCGAATCTTTAGACTTTTCCATATACAAAATCATGTCATCTGCAAAAAAGTGACATTTTACTTCTTCCTTCCCAATTTAGATGCCTTTTATTTCTTTCTCTTGCCTGATTGCTCTGGCTAGAACTTCCATTACTATGTTGAATAAGAGTGATGAGAGTGCACATCCTTTTCTCGTTCCTGATCTTAGAGAAAAAGCTTCTCTAACAGGCTTTCACCATTCAGTATATTAGCTGAGGGTTTGTCATATGGCCTTTATTATGTTGAGGTTCTTTCCTTCTATACCCATTTTATTGAGTGTTTTAATTATAAGTGGATGTCATTTCTTATGAAATGCTTTTTCTCATCTATTGATAAGATCATATGATCTTTGTCTTTTGTTTCGTTAATGTGGTATCATCAGTATAATATTGTACTGATGAATTTGTGTGTGTTGAACCATCCTTGTTCCCCTGGAATGAACTCCCCTTGATAATGATGTATTATTTTTTAAAATGTATTGTATTTGATTTGCTATCGTATTTTGTTTAGGATTTTTGCATCCATATTGATCAAATGTTGTTCTGTACAGTTTTTTATTTTTAAGTGTTATCCTTGCCAGGTTTGGTATCAGCGTTATATTGTCCTAATCAAATATGTTAAGAAGTATTGCCCCTTCTTCAGTTTTTTGGAAGGGTTTGAGAAGGATAAGTTTCAAATTTTCTTTGTATGTGTGGTAGAATTCACTAGTGAAGCCACCTGGTCCTGGACTTTTATTTTTTGGGATGTTTTAATGGTTGTTTCAATTTCCTCATAGTTTATCAGTCTATTTAGATTTTTCCTCATGATTCAGTCAAAGAATGTTACATATTTCTAAGAACGTATCCATTTCTTCTAGCTTATTGAATTTGTTGGCATATATTCTTTCATAGTATTCCAGATGCTTTGTATATATATGTGTAATGTCTGTGGTAATTTCTCTTTCATTTATGAGTTTTTTTATATGAGTCTTTTCTCTTTTTTTCTTAGTAAGTCTAGCTAGGGGTTTCTCAACTTCATTAACCTTTTCAAAGAACCAGCTCTTTGTTATATTAATTTTTTGTGTAGTCTTTTTGTTCTCTATTTCATTCAGATTTGCTCTAATTTTTATTATTTCCTTTCCTTTGTTGACTTTGGATTGCTATTGTTCTTCTTTTTCTAGTTCTTTAAGATGTGATGTTAGGTTATTTATTTGGTATTTCTCTTGTTTCTTGAGATAGAAACAAGTATATAAACTCTCTTCTTATTACTGCTTTTGCTGCATCCCATAAATTTTGATATGATGTATTATCATTCTAATTTATCTCTATGTCTTTTTAAAAATTTTTAAAAATCCTTATTCAAGTACGTATTTATTTAGTTTTGAGAGAGAGAAAGGGAAACGTAAATGTGAGAGAAAAACATCAGTTGGTTGCCTCTCATATATAATCCAACTAGGAATCAGAACCACAGTTGAGGTGTGTGCCCTGTCCAAAATCAAACCTGCAACCTTCTGGTGTGTGGGGCAATACTCCAACCAACCAAGCCACCCAGCATGGCTGTCTCTATACATCTTTTGACCTCACCTTTTATTTCTTTCTTCTTTGACCCAGTCATTTTTTAGTAGTATGTTGTTTAATCTCCATATATTTGTGGGTTTCTTTACTTTACTTCCATCCTGCAGTCAATTTCTAATTTCCTTCATTTCACGTATTGTAGCCTGCATTTTTTTTTATCTAATTTGTGAGCCAAATCAACCAATTCTGTGAACATCCTGATCACCAGGGCTTTGAACTGTGCATCTGATAGGTTGGCTATCTCTTCACGGCTTAGAGGAATTGACTTTGGGGCTTTGATTTTTTTCCTCCGGTTTGAGCCATTTTTGGTGTTGTTGCTGTTTTTGGTCTGGTCGTGGCTTTTACATAGTGAGGGGTGGAGCTTTAGGTGTTCCCCTGTACGGGCAGCCCAGTTGCTTAGTTGTGACGCTGTATGTGGGGGCGGGGTCCGAGAGGGAAGAATGGCGCCTGCTCTGCTCTCTTCTGGATTCCTGTCCCCTCTGCCGCTTCCCCTTCACCTGGATTATCTGAGCGCGGGAATGTGGGACCATCTGGTCAGCCAGCTGCCTTGAGCAGCCTCACTGGGTCTGCACAGTTGCCACCGCATGCCCGGGGTCTGCCAGCCGCTGCCTGTGGGCCTGGGGTCTGCCAGCTGCCTGCACACTTGGGAACCACCAACCACTGCTGCCTGCGTTCCTGAGTCTGCACCTCCACTTTTTCTTGCCACGACTCCATCCCTCTTACTGGTCTGGATGAATGGTTGTTGGACTTCGTGCAGTTCAATTTTCTATTAGCTCCGGTTGTTTTCTTGTTTCTAAATATTTGTTGTCCTTAATTTTGGTTCTGAGAGGAGGCACAGTGTGTTCACCTATGCCTCCATCTTTGCCAGAAGCGCCTATTATTCTTATATTACTTTTTCTGATGGAGTCAGAGTTCTCATACAGCTGGGGTTTTTTTCTTCTTCTTTTTTTTTTTTTTTTTTTATGCTTAGGTCTCTTTCTCTTCTTTCCTCTTTATCATTTCTTGACATTATTCTTATCCTTGATATTCCTGATCTTTTTCTCCATTTGGTTTGCTGTTTCCTATGCTCACTGGTTCATTCTTGATCTCTTTTATTGAACTTTTCATACCCAGAATTTCTGTTTGTTTGTTTTTTACAGTTTCAGTCTATTTGAAGAACTTGTTTTCTGGAGATTTTTTTATTTTTTTCTAGATGCCTCAGTATCCTAGATATTCATTGTATTTGTTGAATTCCTTCTTTGTCTAGGTATCAACATGTGAGTCACACTTCTCTAGCAGATTAATAAAGAGAGTTCTGTCTATTCTTTTCCAGTAGGGGATGCTGATTCACAAGTATTTTTAGCTCTGAAATCCACAGTGGATGCCATCTCTGGCTGCCCTCAGTATAGCCATGATGCCAGGGGTTGGGAGGCCTGGGGGAATCCACCAACTTCTTTTTTTCTTTTGCTCTCTTGTTAATGGCAACTTTGGTACTCCATGAATCCCAGTAAGCTCTAACCCCAGGACTTGTCACAGAGTAACCCCTTTGCCTAGGAAGAAATATGATTCTGTAGTACTAGTTCTCGGGTTTGCAGATAATGTGCTCTGCAGCTCAACACCAAGGGCAAAGGTAAGTGTGCTCTGGGAGACTAAGGAAGTCTGCTAGGCTCAGTGGTTCTGTTTCTCTCTCTGGAACATGGACCAGCTGTCAGCTGTGGCCACACGCCTATAATGTATCATTGCCCAGGTTTCTCTACTCAGCCACACCTCATATTGCTCACTCCTGCAGGAGTGTCCACGTAGTCTTTTTTTTTTTTTTTTTTTTTTGAGAAACAAAAGCCAAGTTTATTTGTTCATTCTTGCACTTGAAGTACTCTTCGATGACATCTTTTGCCTGAGACTCTTTGCCATAGTCCTTAACCACCACACAACTACAACCAACCACTTTACAGGGTTTTCCCTCTCTGTCGATCTTACAGAGGCCCACCCATTCCCCTAGTTTCGTATTGTTGTCAACCTTAATTAGGTTGATCTGGTGTTCAGCACAAAGGGCCTCTACTAGCTTGACATACATGGGCGCATCACAGTTGGATGCAAGCCCACAAAGGTGGGCTTGGCACTTGTCCAAGGCTTTGGCAGCTTTGCGGATTCCGTGCGCTAGGCCCTTGTGAATGAGGGCGGTCTTCAGCACCTCTTGTAAAGCTATATTTATGACAATTACACCTCCAGCAGCAATGCTTTCCTCGGCCATGGCAGTGGGTTATGGGTGGAGCCAAATCTTGAACGCATCCAAGCCTCCGCCTCAGAGCTGCGCAGAGGCAGCAGGAAAAGAGCCCACCTAGTCTTTTTGCTCTTCTTGGCTAAATGGAATGTCAGCCACAACTGGATTCCTCCCTTCTGTGAGCTTTAGGCTGCAGGGCTGCATCCCTGGCCCATATAGGTCCCTTTCCCTTTTTGACTCCCCCTTTTGCTCCACTTGCCCACTTTTAGCTGTTTTAATGGGTGGATCTCTCAGGAGTATTTGTACATTCAACAGGGAGTCCTTCGTTGAGTTATAGCTGTTCAAATTTTTGAAACTCCGAAGGGAGATACCAGGGGGATCTCTCACACTGTCATTCCTCCTCTGACATCACTTTGTACGTAGTTTTTGATTAGTGATTCAATGTCATTACTACTAATTGGTGCATTCAGATTTTTTATTTCTTCATAATTCAATCTTGGTAGTTTTATGTTTCTAGGAATTTTTCCCTTTCTTCTATGTTGTCCAAGTTATAGGAACATAATTTTTCATAGTAACTTCTGATGATTTTCATATTTCTATGGTGTCAATGATAACATTTCCTCTTTAAGTTTTGACTATTTGTTTGAGTCCTCCCTTTTTTTCTTGGTGAGTCTAGCTAAAGTTTAGTTTCTTTTTTTTTTAAGACTTTATTTATTTTTATTTTTAGAGAGAGGAAGAGAGGGAGAGAAACATCAATATGTGGTTGCTTCTCATGTGTCCCCTGCGGGGGACCTGGCCCGCAACCCAGGCATGTGCCCCAACTGGGAATCAAAACAGTGACCCTTTGGTTTCCCAAGCCAGTGCTCAGTCCATGGAGCCACATCAGCTAGGGCTAGTTTGTTTTATTTATCTTTTCCAATAGTCAGTTATCAGTTTAATTGTTTCCTATTGACTTTTTAGTTTGTACTTTATTTTCTCCTCACTTTGATCTTTGTTATTCCCTTCCTCCGACTAACTTTAGGCTTCATTTGTACTTCTTTTCCTAGTTTCTTGAGGTGTAAACTTAGTATTTTTATTTGCAGTAGCTCCTGTGTTAAGGTAGGCAGTTACTGCAATGATCTTCCCTCTTAATACTGTTCCTGCTTCAGCCTGTAAGTTTGATATATAGTGTATATTCTTTTATCTCAGAATATTGTTTGATTTCTTTTTTGATATTTTCTTTGATCCACTGGTTGTTCAGCAGCAAGTTGCTTATTCTTTATACATTTGTGAGTTTTTCAGTTTTCTTCTTGTAATTAATTTTTAATTTTATTCTATTGTGGTTGGAAAAGATGATATGATTTCAGTCTTAAATGTATTAAGACTTGTTTTATGGCTTAACATATGATCTATCCTGGAGAATGTTCCATGTGCTCTTGTGAAGAATGTATATTTTGTTGCTTTTGGATGGAATGTACAGTATATGTCTGTTAGGTCATCTGGTCTGATGTGTCCTTTTAAGACCAGTGTTTCCTATTGATTTTCTGTCTGGATGATCTATCCATTGATGATAGTAGTGTATTAAAGTCCCCTACCATTATTATAATACTCTTTTCTCCATTTACGTTTATTAATATTTGATTTATATGTTTAATTGCTCTTTTGTTGGGTGTACAAATATTTACAAATACAGTACTTTATTGGACTGACCCCTTTATTATTACGTAATGATAATGTTTGTCCTAGTAAAATCTTTGTCTTAAAGTCTACTTTTAACATGAGTTTAGGTACCCCATCTTTCTTTTGATACTCATTCGAGTGTAATATCTTTTTTCTTCCATCTGTTCACTTTCAGTGTGTGTGCGTACTTGTATCTTTTTTATTGTCTTTATATCTTGAGTCTCTTGTAAGCAATATGTACATGGGTCTTGTTTTTTTTATCCATCCAACCAGTGCATTTTGATTGGAAAATTAGTTGATTTACATTTTTAAAAAGATTTTACATATTTTTAGAGAGAGAGGAAAGGAGGGAGAAAAAGAGAGAGAAACTTCAATGTGCCAGAGACACATTGATTGGTTGCTCTTGCATTCCCCTACTGGGGACCTGGCCCACAATCCAGACACGTTCCCTGACTGGAAATCAAACTGGCTGCCTTTTGGTTCACAGTCTGACACTCAGTCCACTGAGCCACACCAGCCAGGGCAGTTGATTTACATTTTAAGTAATTATTGATAGGTGTATACTTATTGTTACTTTGTTGTTTTCTGGTGGCTTTTTAATTTTTTTAAAGTTTATTGTTTATGTTATTATAGTTGTCCCAGTTTTTCTCCTTACACCACTGCCCACCTAGCCCACCCCCAATTCCATAATCAGTCCTCTCACCATTGTTCATGTCCATGGGTCCTTCTTATATGTTCTTTGACTAATCCCTTCACCATCTTCTAATCAGTCCCTCTGCCAGCCCCTGCACTTATACCTGTTAGTCTGTTCCATGATTCTGTGCCTGTGATTCTATTTTTCTCATTAGTTTATTTTGTTCATTAGATTCTTCTTATAAGTAACATCATATGGTACTTGTCTTTCACCAACTGACTTATTTCACTTAGTATAATAGTCTCCGGTTCCATCCATGCTGTCACAGAAGGTAGGAATTCCTTTTTTCTTTCTGCTATGTAATATTCAATTGTGTGGATGTATAATCAATGGCATTTTTATAAACCAATAATGAACTATCAGAGAAACTAAGAAGACAATCCCATTTACTGTTGCAACAACAACAACAAAATAAGGTACCTAAGAATACATTTAACCAAGGAGATAAAAGACCTATATTTGAAAAATTATAGGATACTGAAGAAAGAAATTGAAGGAGATACAAGTAAGTCGAAGCATATACCATGCTCGTGGATTTGAAGAATTAATTAACATCATTAAAATGTTTATACTACCCAAGCAATCTGTAGATTCAACACAATTCCTATTAAGATACCAGGGGCATATTTCACAGATCTAGAACACATATTCCAAAAATGTATATGGAACTAAATAAGACCCCAGATATCCTCAGCAATCTTGAGAAAGAAACAAAGTTGGAGGGATCACAGTACCTGATGTAAAACTACTATGAGACCACTGTAACCAAAATAGTCTGGTTCTGGCATAAGAATGGACACATAGGTCAGTGGAACAGAATAGAGAACCCCCAAATAAACCCATGTCTTTATGATCAATATTTAACAAAGGAGGAAAGAGCATACTTAACAATATTTAACAATGGAGTAAAGACAGTTTCTTCAATAAGTGGTGTTGGGAGGACTGGATTGGTACATGCTAAAAAATGAAACTAGACCACCATCTTACACCATACACCAGAATAAAATCAAAGTGGATAAAAGACTTAAGTGTAAATCATGATACTTTAAAAATCCTAGAAGAAAACGTAGGCAGTAAAATTTCAGATATCTTCTGTAGCAGTATTGCCAACACATTTTCTGGTAGTTTTGTAATTCCCTGTTCCTTTTTTCTTGCTTGCTGTTTCCTTTTGTGATTTCATGATTTTCTATGGTGGTATGCTTAGTTTCCTTTCTCATTTGTATTTGTGCTAAAGGTTTTTGCTCTGTGGTTATCATGAAGGTTACATAAAACATGTTACATTTATAATCATCTGTTTTAAATTGATAACAACTTACATTTGAATGCATTGTAAAGCTCCACATTTTTACATCCCCACCCCACATTTTATGTTTTGGATGTCACAATTTACATCTTTTTATCTTGCTTATCCCGTGACAAACTATATCAAACAGCTTCTGTAGTGCAATTGCTGTCTGGGTGGGGAGATAGATTCCTGGTGCTTCCTGCTCCACGATCTTCCCAGGATGCTAGCTCATTGACTTTTAAACTTAAAGTCTCATGTAGATTTGTTTTAAAAGAGACAAGTTTCTTGCGAGCTTCTACTTTTGACCAAAAAATTATGCTAATAAGACAATTTACAAGTAATAAGTAAAACTACAAAACCAGTAAAGCCCGTAACCCCAAATCATTCAAACTAACGTCATTAGTTGAAATGGGCTGATGACATTTTATTCCAAGTAAATCCCTGCTATGAATGAGAACATTTAGTTGTCTTTTTGTGATAAAACTTAACATGAATTTGCCAGTACCTTATTTGAAGTATACAGTTCAGTGGCATTAACTACTTTCACACTATCAAGCAACCATCATCACTATCCTCCTCTAGAATTTTTTCATTGCCCCAAAGTGACTGTACCCATTAAAAAATAATTCCACATTCTTCCCTTTCCCAGTCATACATTCTTTCTTTCTTGAGTTTTGCATATATATCCTTTAATATGATGACTTAGTTTTCTTATTGCTTTGCTCTATTAGAAGTACCTTGACTTTTTCGTTCATAGTCATTCATAGTTTGCTATGACGTTATTTGCTATTCACTTAGAAAGAACTAGACGTTTGTATGTGAAGATTGCCTCTCTCCTTTTTTACAGTTTCTATATTTAAAGTAATTTTATTACTTTATCAAAGTAATTTTTAATAAATTTTAATACATTTAATTAAAGTAATAATGTAATTTTTATTACTTTTATAAAAGTAATCAATGGCAAATACAAAAGAGCACGTGGTAGTCTCAGAATATACTTAATTTAATATTTTAAATTAGCATTAAAACATTTAAAAATTACTATAGACTTTGTACAGGTTTTTGATCTCCAATGTGAAGAATACAGAGTTGGAGGACCCAAGATGTAAAATAAGAATTAGGATAATCATGCCCCAGAATTGAAGGAAGGTGTTTCTTAAGATGGTTTCTAGAAGTCAACACTGTAGAATGTGGTAGAGAGTATGAAGGTAATATAATGTGACAAAAAGTAAAGTACTATACAGTGTGATTATTAGCTGAAATTTTACTATTTTTCAAGGAAAATAGAGTTACATGTTCTCAATTAAGAATATTTGATTGTGGTGTTAAGGAAAGTATGCTATTTCTTATTTTTTTTCAGAACTTTTACCCCCTGTATTCTCAGATTTCCTGAGAATCTCTTTCTCAACACAAAATGCTCTGTGATATTATACTTATTTTTGAAGTGAAAGCTTCCTAATTTATTTTGTTTTTAACTTCATGACATCTCTTAAAATAATTTGAGATGTCTCAGCGTATCACACATTTAGGTTGGAGCATTTTAAACATTCTTAACCTAAATGGACATTTTAATTCTATAAAATACTCCGTGATAATATTTTTAGTTTCTTTGAATATATAGAGATATGGTAGGATAATTTGGTTAGGTATGTTTCATTGTTGTGATAAAAAGTTGCACTGTTAGTAAGCCACATTGGTTTTGAGTTTGTTTTAATGGAAAAAGATTCAGAAGGACAACATGGGAACTGTTTGGAAAAACTTGTAGATGTTAGATGGTTTCTTTTTTAATCCTCACCCAAGGACATGCTTACTGAATTTAGAGAGAGGGGAAGGGCCAGAGAGAGGAAGGGAGAGAATCATCAATTGGTTGTCTCTTGTACTCCCCTGACGCAGACAGCAGCTGCAGTGTCCGTGGCGTTATGGATGTGATGAGACATTCACACGGACTACCGAGTCCTGTGGAGGAAAAGGGACGTCGTGGCTACTTTCTCAAGGGGAGAGCGCCCCACTCTTGCCTTGACAGACTTTTATTGGGTTCAATTTGCAAGGAATAAAGCTTATCAATCATTGTCTAGGCAGAAATGATTAAACAATAGATAACGTTCGGGGGGAACTCTGAGGGCTTATTCTGAGTCAGGGTCAGATAGTTAAAGGGCCATAAAACTTTGGGGAACAAACTCACTTCCTGCTTGGACCCTTAACATTTAAATTGAGGGTATTAGCAAAGTAGGTTTTATAAGATTTTGTGCATTCTTTCTTAGGCCTAATTGCCCTAGGGAACCCGTCCTTTCCAGCACAGGGCAGCACCCACCACCAGCATTGTTTCGGGCTTAAGTCAGGCAGGGGAAGTAAGGCAGCTAAGAGATTAGCAGACTTCTTGCAGACAGAATGAGGACTCAGGCTATATCAAAGCTGAGGGGCGAGGGTCCATCACCCCCTTTTTCTGTAGCCCCCAAGTCCTTCTCTGGGAGCCCCCATGATCGTGCCTGTATTAGGTCATCCCTCCCTTGAGGAATCTTACCCATCATTGGCTAACCGATCAAGCATTGGGGGCCAGGCAGGGTGAAGTGAAAGGAGCAGAGGTGGTGCCCCTGCCAGGGAGGTAAACTTTATCTCCTTAGTCGTTTATGATCTGAAGGTCCCTCACTCAGCCTTAGCCATGGGGGTGGTTACAGCTTCTGAAACCAGGCAGGGCAGTTCCCAACACTCCCCAACCAGGGACCAAACCTACAACCTGGGTATGTGCCCTGATTGGGAATCAAACCTGTGACTTTTTGCTTTATGGGACAATGCTCCAACCAACTGAGGTACACTGGCTGGGGCTTAGATTGTTTCTTCATGGAGTAATTATTTCCAGTATTTCCTTTTTAGGAAATCATTTCAAAAAATATGCCAATCTGATCCTGAAGAATGGAAATCTTCAGAAGACCTGAAAAGCAATCTTGGACATTTAGAATCAGAACTTTTGTTTCTAAGCACACTTACTGGCATCAGTATAATCAGTTACTCTAAGAAGACAAAGAATCTAACAAGCACTGAGATGACACAAAAGAGTAAGTATTAAATTTTATCTAGAAGTAGTGTTGAAGCTTACCTTGTTATGTATAGGAAATTCAGTGACATATTGTTGAATTAAAATTCTACAAGGTAGCTATTTGAATGTGTAGTTGTGGTAAGCCTTGTTTTGTAGGGTGTCTTGATCATCACAGTGTACCTAATAACTCTTTTAAAAGCTGCCTGAGGTACATATTAAGGAGACAGTGTCTTACTAAGTAACTTAATAGTCAAGTAACAGAGATCAGTGATTGTAAGAACAACAGCACTGTTAATTTATAGATCTTAGGAGTCTGTCCACCACCGACATGAGAGATGCCTCATATATAGTACTGTACTCTTGTTGAACATGGCCTGTGGCCAAGGTAAATGTTTCAGCGGCTGGACTGTTTACCCAAGGAGGGTTTCTGGTCTTAGTAACTCAGTTTAATTGCCATGGATCTGTGAGTCATTAACAGGAAAGGGGGGGCTAATTCAGCTCTGCAATTGGATATCAGGAACTTTGTTTGGACAGAAGTACCGTTCCCTAAAGAAGGAATCACTTTTGGAAATACTTCCTGGCTCCCATAAAATAACCCTCTAGACACGGAAAGGAGAGTGACCCTCAGTCATGGACCGCTCACCTCAGTGGAAGTTTGACTTACATTCAGAAATGAGTGATAGTATTTAGACACGTTCGGTACTTGAAAAAAAGGGTTGGAATGCAGAGAGAATGGAGAATGAGTTTAGGCCAGGTAGATTTTTATTAGTACAAAAGTCTCAGTCTTCCTATTTTGAGACCCAAGTTCAGCCCCATCTGTTGAAGTGCTTGGTGCTCCAATTCAGAATGCCTTTGTGGTATTCTGCTATATAAATGGGTTTGATTCTGAGCTTTCCCCATTGTTGGCTTAGGTTTCAGTTTTCCTGGGTCTGCCAGTAAGTTCTACTTTTCTATGTGATATCTAGCTCATCCATATGACTTTCAGCTTCCAAAATTAGGTTACTTTCATTGTTTTCCTTCTTTTTATCCTTGTAGAATTGTGCCCTTCTAAAAATACCTTTATTAGCAAATCTAGATGTTAATAAAGTCAGAATAGTGGTTATTTGGGGCAGGAGGGTAGAGTATAGCCTGGGAAAGGGCATGAAGCAACTTCAGGGGGTACTTTAAAATTTCTATATCTTAACTTACTGAAATGGTTATATGAGAAATATTTGTACTTTATGGTAATCTTTGGTATAATTGAGAACTAAAAAGTACAAGTTGATTTAATTCTATTTTACAAAAGTGATCAGTTTGGTGCACATTACTCTAGATATTTTCAATGCCAATATTAACGTATTCCTCACACATATACCAACGTGAATATTAGACACATTCACATAAAATTAATTAATGGATATTTGAAGGAAATTGTTATTTGCAAATAAAGTATTTGTTTTTCTGATAGGTATAAAGAAAGTTCTACAGAGACACAAATTATCAGGAAATTGCCACATGATTACATTTCAAGTTGAATTTCAGATTCTGGAAGTCCAGGTAAATTAAAGAGTATGTTGTGATAACAAAGATTCTGTTGCTTTGAAATAAAAACTCTCCACCCCTACCCCCAGCCTCCAGCAGTGGCTGAGTGGAGGAGTTCATGAACCAGGATCTCCTTGTAGCATATTTGTGCAAAGTGATACCATTTCAAAAAATGTTTAAAGTATAAATACTGTACCCCAACAACTGCATACAGTATTTTGTTGCTGAGGGTATAGGTGCTTTATTGGAGGGTAGGTTGCAAGATGCTCCTGGGCGACCAGTGCAAGCCCTAAGGTCGTAGGAACAGTCCTGGATGCCGTCAGTAGTTAGCTAATGGTAGCCATTTCTTTTGTGTTATCTATTGCTGCTGAACAAGGTTCCCCAAAATTTAGTGGCTTAAAACAACAACATTTATTATCTCACCCTTTCCTATAGGTCAGGAATTTGGGTGTTGTTATTTAGGGTCCCTCATGAAGTTATGGTCATCTGGGACCACAGCCATCTGAACACTGCTCTGGGATGGAGGATTAGACTCTAAGGTGGTTCACAGTTATGCCAGCAAGTTGTGCTAGACTGCTGAGACACAACACAGGAGGAGGATACTTTTGATTGAGATTTTCACATAAAATCAGGAAGCAGACAGAATGATAATGTGTAGCATGAGACCAGAATGGAGTAGGTGAACAAGGCTCTGACACCTTCAAAGGCTGGCTCTGTAAAGAGTAGGGTCAAGCATAATTTTGTGAACTGACCAGGGTGGGGTTCATGCTTTGATAGCAGAAACCACTTTGAACCAGTTGGTTTTGCCAGCAGGGCCTACCAAGAAAGTGGAACAAGGATGGGCAGGAAGGCTGCCTTGTCTTAAGCTCATCAGATAACTAAAGTGGATATAGGCTAGTGATTATACCAAGTCCTAAGTCCTAAGGACAAGATGCTTACTGACATTTATAGTCATGTGCCAGGATTCCTCATCCTTGTCCTCAGCCACAAAAACAGCCCCAAGTTTTCTCTCTTTATATGGGACAGGGGTTGATCTTTGGTACTCAGGACCCTGCCTCCTTAGAAACTAGTCAAGAGTGCCTGGGTCCAGTTATTTGGAGCAGAGGATTTGCTTCTTGAGAACTCTTTTCAGTTCGTATCCTGATTATCACCATTGATGCTGGCAGGCTGAGTGGGAATTAGCTGTAGAATTTCTAGGCCCCTTATCAGATACTCTGTCACAGTGTCCTCTTTCTTTTTTTTTTCCTTTTAATTGTATTTATTGATTTGAGAGAGAAAGTAGGGGTGGAAGGAGAGAGAAACATCAACTTGTTTTTCCACTTATTTATGCATTCATTGGTTGGTTCTTGTATGTATCCTGATCAGGTATCAAAACTGCAACCTTGCCCTGGCTGGCGTAGCTCAGTGGATTGAGCGCGGGCTGTGAACCAAAGGGTCACAGGTTCGATTCCCAGTCAGGGCACATGCCTGGGTTGCAGGCCAGGCCCCTAGTGGGGGCCACGTGAGAGGCAACCACACATTGATGTTTCTCTCCCTCTCTTTCTCCCTCCTTTCTCCTCTCTAAAAAATAAATAAATAAAATCTTTAAATTAAAAAAAAAAAATGCAACCTTGGCATATCAGGATGATACTCTATCCAACTGAGATATCCAGCCAGGGCTTCCCTTTCAACACTGCCCAGGTAACCAAGAACACCCAACAGTGTGACATTGCCAAGGCTGGTTGAGCAGAATAGGACACAGGGGTAAAGGTAATGAGTAACCCTAGGGAGGTACATTGTTCCTAGGTTGGCACCAGGCCTTGGATACATGTCACTAAAATGATATCGTTGTTTTGCATGGTCATCTGCTGAAAAGTGAAACAGAACATGGACCCAAATGGGTTAGTCTCCTTTAGAATGGATGGCTTGTGCCAGGACCCCAGACTTCTCCTAGTGCACCCCAGGAACTCATGGATGTTGTCCCATTGTGGAAGCTTATATTACAAAAGGACCAACTGCATTTTCTTTGTAGCTAATGTGATCCTAAACTCAGAGTAGTGAAACTCCAGATGCTCACCTGCATTCTAGCCTCCATTATTGGGCCATGCCTACAGTTCATGTCAGGTGGCGAAGTCATACACTTGAGGTCCAGTTCCATATCTAAGAAAGTCAGTATATACATTACCCAGGAAACTGCTCAGAGGTGTCCTAAGTAGCCTTTGGGCCCTGCAGGCTTTTTCTGCTACAGGTGTTCATCTGTTTTCACAGTTATTCCATGAGTTATCAGGCTTGCCCTTGGGACATTTGTCCAAAAGTGCAGTTGAAAAGAGAGCCTGTCCTCTGAAGTTGAAGTGAACGAATTGCTCAGTGGATCTGGATGGGTTGTGCCCAGATATTGATCAGTATGCTCATTAGTAGGGCTTGGCCTGAGAGATATGGTAAAAGAGACTTCATTTTCTGTTGTTGTTCTTAGACTGCGTATTTTACCTTCATTTTTTAAAAAATCTTGCGTACTTTGGTCCCCTGAAGACTCTGAAGGAAAGCATCAGACAGTAGTTTGATCTCATTGTGAGTCAGATCAAAGATGAGGTCACAGTTTGGGGACATTTTTTATAACATGGTGTGCTTCTGAAGAATGGCTACTGCCTGACCAAAGGCCTTCCCAGGGTGAACTGGCACTGTGCATCTCCCACAGTGGTTGGGCTTGCTGGTCCTGGGTAGCTGCTGTGAGGTAGCACAGACAGAACCAGAGCCATGTGGGCCCTGACACACAGGCTCTGCTCCTTCTGCTGCAGAGGCCATGTTTCCTGCCTCCTACCAGGTAGTGGCAGCACCAGCCTAGCCCTTACTTCCCTGTCAATAGTGTTTTAAGCTAATATTCTGATTCCCTACCACTAAAGCATGATTGAAAATTTTCTGACCATTTACCAATGACCCAAGGTAATACCATTAGCTCACATGCTTAACAAATTAGGATTTGTTGAGCTGCACATGGCAAAAACCTAAAATAAAGGTGGTTTCACGTACTAGAAGTCTGTTTCTCTGTTGCTTAAATAAATTGTCATATAAGTTTTTCCAAGGGCTTCTTAATAATCAGGCTCTGCCATTACCCACATCATGGTGGGAAGGCACATCATGGCTTCCTAATTATGGTGTGAATCACCGTAGCATTTCAGCCATCAGGAGCAAAGTAGGCAAACAAGGGTTCACCTTTGAAGGATACTCTTAAAAATTGTAATACCTATAATTTTCATCTACATTCTCCTGGCTAATAATTTAGTACAAGGGAAGCTGGAAATTTAGTTTTCATTATTCATGGCCATGTACCTAATGAAAATTAGAGGCATAAAAGAAGTAAAAACTTGGGGGTGCCAGCAGTTTCTGTCCCATATGCATTAGCAGATGTGGGGACAAAATTTAAGAGGAAGAGTTGATATTCGTTAAAAGACACAGAACACAGTAATTGCATTGTCACGATTCACATTTCAAAGTATGTAGGTGTTTTTGAACTGCTCAGTCTTACTTGACTGCAGAAAGAGCATACTTTCCCTGGCTATGTTAAGAACACTCATTTTCTCTCTGCCCCTTTACAGTTTTATGATTCTTCTTGAGGACCAGACTGGTAAGCAAGATATTGAGAGCAATCACAGAACTCTTGAATCAGCAAGATTTTTGAGATAAGTCATATATGTGGGATTCAGGCTTTTATGGAGGAGAAGGGAACAAAGGACTATCTTATTTTTTTGTTTTTGTTGCTTAGAATTATGATGTAATGTGGTAATGAGAATTATTTTTTAAATTTTTATTATTTAATGGTAAACCTGCACATATTTTAGGCCCACTCATATAAGTAAAGTATATCTTTAGAAATATATTTCTAGTAGAATGCTATGTCAAAAGAGATGTACGTGTAAATTCTAATTGATAGTACCATATTGCCTTTTAAAATGGTTTTACCATTTTACATGTTAAGCAGATTTTTGTAATTGAGACTGATAGAAAAAAATCAATGAAGACACAACTTTCTGTGTCCTAAAATATTTTTTTAACAAAATTTCCACTAGAGGGAGATGTTTAGCTATCAGAAAATTTAAATAATTTCTGTCTTCATAGAATGTTGTAATAAAATCATGGTAATACAATGTTAGAAGTCAAAATGACTTCATAATAAAATGTTGGAATCAAAAGCGACCTTATAGATTATCTAGGTCAGCCCCTTTATTTTTTAACAGAAATATAGTTAGAGGATTTGAACGATTACCCATGTTGACACAGCTGTTGTTGTCATAGGTGGTTGGAACATTCATCTTGGTTCCCCAGATTTAATGTCTGGTATTCTTAGTGCTGTACTGTTTGTACAGAGTTGCAAGAACATAAGAATTGACATGTATCAGCATTCATAGTCCATGCAACATAATGAATGTAATGGGTGGGAGTTTGGGGAAAGGGGCAGATTGGCAGTGTTTTCATAACTTTTCTCCCTGAAGCCCAATGAAATGAACAAAACGATTAAATAAGAGGGAACTTTTAATTTTTATTATTATTTTTTAAAGATTTTATTTATTTATTTTTAGAGTGAGGGGTAGGAAGAGAGGAATAGAGTGAGAGAAGCATTGATGTGTGAGAGAAACATTCATCTTCTGCCCCTCTCTTGCATCCCAACCAGGGGACTGTGCCTGCAACCCAGGCATGTATCCTGGCTTGGGAATCAATCTGGTGGTCCTTCACTTTGCAGGGCAACACTGAACTAACTGAGCCACACTAGTCAGGGCCAAACAGAGAAACTTTTTAATTAAAAAGAATAAAATCCTATCCCTGCCGGTGTGGCTCAGTTGGTTGGGTGTCATCCTGTGAAATGAAAGGTCACTGGTTAGATTCCTGGTTGGGGCACATGTCTGGGTTGCAGGTTTGGTCCCCCATCAGGGCACATATGGAAGTACAGAAGGCACTGATTGATGTTTCTCTCTCACATCAATGTTTCTCTTCCTCTCTTTCTCCATTCCTCCCTTTCCCTCTCTCTAAAGTCAAAAATAAAAAATAAAATAAAGTAAATCCTATATCACATGCACCAAAGAAAATGTACCTGATACAAATACATTCAAATGCAAGTGAAAGAAAATACTGAAATTTGATATAGGGTGCTTCATAAGCAGTATATAAATTTTACAAAGTTAGTGGGACCATTTCCTGAATGATTCTACTCACAATTCTTAAGTTGAAAAGAAGAATGAAAACTTTGGACTTAAGTGAAATGGACTGTAGTAGAAAGCAATGTCCTGCTCAGTCTCACACAGTGTCTTTGAAGTCAGCTTGTTTATAAGCTCCCTTCCCTTGTTCACCAACTGGGGAAGATCGACCTGGTTAGCAGTATGACATGCCAGAGAGAGATAGGAAAACTATATCTTGAAGTCAGTTTTTCAATGGCTAAACAGAATCCAGACCGGCCCCGCCCCCCCCACCCCCACCCCCCCGCCAAATAAATAATAGAGGGCCAGTAAATCATAGGCTTTATTCTGACAGGATTATTTATTTCCCACTCCCAATCGACGAAAGGCCAAAATCTGTATACCCACACATACGCGAACAAAAGACAAGACATGACTCTGAGATTTTTTTCTTTTTTGTAACAGCTCTATTGAGATGTAATTCATATACCATATAATTTATCCATTTAATATATACTTGTACACTTAGTAGTTTTTAGTATATTCAGAGTTGTGCAACCATCACTTCATCAATTTTTAGAAAATTATCACTTCAGAAAGAAACTCCATCCCTGACTGGGTGGCTTAGTTGGTTGGATGCTGTCCCAGAAAGCCAAAGGTAGATGGTTCAGTTCGATTTCAGGGTGCATTCCTGCTTGTGGGTTTGGTCCCTGTCCAAGATGCATAGGAGAGACAACCGATTAATGTTTCTCTCCCTCTCTTTCTTCTTCCCTTCCACTCTCTCTAAAAGTAAATGAATACAATCTTAAGAAAAACAAAAGAAACTTCATACTCTTTATCACCACTCAGTCCCCCTCCTTCTGCCCAGATAGATCTAAGCAACAGCTAATCTGTTTTCTCTCTGTGGATTTACCTATTCCAGATAGTTCATATGAATGGAATTATAATATGTGGTCTTTCAATTGACTTCTTTAATTTTATGTCTTCAAGGTTCATTCATGTTATAGCATGTATCATCACTTCATTCTTTTTTGGCTGAATAATCCAATTTCAGGATATATCACATTTTGTTTATTCATTCATTAGTTAGTGGACATTTGAAGTTGTTTTCACTTTTGGCTGTTATGAAGAATATCGCTATAAACATTCATGTACAAGTTCTTAAGTAAGACATGTTTTCAATTTTCTTGGATATATATCCTAAGAGTAGAATTACTAAGTCAAATTGAACTATTAGATGACTAGTGATATTGAACATCTTTTCATATGCTTGCTGGCCATTTATCTATCATCTGTGAAGAAATGTCTGTTGACATCTTTTGCTCAGTTTTTAATTGGGTTGTCTTTTTATTATTGAGTTGTAATTGTGTCTTTGAAATGTATGTTTCTGATTAGATGTAGAGTGGTAGATGCCTACTTAAAGTTAACAATCCCCACTATACCCTGAGTAGCTGAAAAACTAAACAAAGGTGATAAACCATCAATATCCATTTCTCCAGCAGCTCAAATATAAAGAAACAAGTCAGATAGTACCTAGACAAATGGAGAAGAATCAAGGGGTACCCAGTCACTCTGTTCCTAGGAAATAGCAAAAGTTTCTAGACTTACTCCTATCAATAAATAGGAGCCACAGAGTTCAGAACACAAAAATGATGAAGAGTTCTTGTATCATCAGCTACGCAAAAATACTACCATGAGAAGAATTAATAAGAAAATAGAGATGAGTTCACTTTGGAAGAATTAATCCAGGAAATACAAGAACATGCTGTATAAAATTTCTGTAACTCTCAAATGAAAGTATTTAAAGAAAATTGAGTAAGAGTAACAGAGAGGCCCTGTTCGATATGGCTTGGTTGGTGTGTTGTTCCACAGACTGAAAGGTCACGGTTTGATTCCCAGCCTCAGAGTACATACCTCGGTTGCGGGTTCAGTCCCCACCCAAGGTGCATACAAAGGGCAAATGATGTTTCTCTCTCACATCAATGTTTCTCTCCCTCCTTTCTTTCTAGGCTCCCTAAAAAATATGAAAATAAAAAATCAGTGAGCATGTCCTTGGCTGATGATAAATAAAGAAAAGAAAGAGAGTAACAGGGTTGAGAGAAAGGAAAGAAGAAGGGAGGGAGGGAAGGTAAGAATAGAAAGAAAGGAAGGAGAGATGGTGGGATATAATGATTATAGTCCTGAAAACTGTATTAGAAGTATCCAAGTGTATAATATAAAGGATAGGCTTGAGAAAAAATCACCTTTAAGAAGAACTGAGAAGAAAAAGCTAGAAGACAGAAAAAGGAGAGTCAGTATATGATTTTTTCAAGAACAAGAGAAAAAAGTGAAAGAGAAATTATAGGCAAATACATAATAGAAGAAAATTTACTAGAGTAAAGAAGAAAATGTGAATTGCATTTCAAAATATGTAAGTTTGTTTAGCAGTCCCCATGATTGAATATTGAGTTGCTTGTTGCTTTTGTAATAAATAGCCAGAAGGCTTTGTCTTCATTTCTTACTATGTCAGGACAGATTCTTAGAAGTCAGATTGTTGGGATAGAGACTGAATATTTTAAGTTATGCATCGCCCAAATGGTTTTATAGAAAAAAATCTCATGTCATTGTTTTAATTTACATTTATTTTGTTACTAATGAGAGTAAACATTGTTTTCCATGTAAATTGTCTTTCACCTTTGAGTTTTTAGTTAATGTACCTTGCCTTTTTCTTTTCAGTTTTCCTCTTTGTTGTGTTTATGGTAAAATTTTCCCTCAGTTTATTGCTTCTCTTTTACTTATAAAGTTATTTTTATATAGATATTCTCAGTTTTTATCTAATTTGCTTGCTTTTTTAATTACTGTTTTGTAGAAAGTGTTTTCTTGCTCAGTAATTAGTTAACATTTAAGTGAGTAATTCACTTGAAGTTCATATTGGGTTTTGGTATGGAGCAAGGATCTGATTTCATTCTTTTAACAAATAATCAATGTTTTTGGTACCTTCTATGGATTACCTTTTCTGGTTACTTGGTGGCATTTTATTTTGCATAAATTTTAAAATTATTTTTGTCTTTATTTTATTTGAATGTTTGCTGTGCACTGATACATAAACTTTTTTTTTTAATTTTAGAATCAGGAGAATTTATCTTCTGTTATTACTGACCTCAACATAATAATGGAGCCCACCATGTATTCAGAACTAAGTGAATTTGTGTCCAGGTAAGAAATTTTACAAAAAAATTTTTTAGGTATTGTTTTCAGTCTATGAGTTTACCTTTTCTTTCTTCTTGGTAAGTAAATATCAAAATATCTTTGAAAGTTTCATGTCATTGTTATGGCTTACATTTAAGCCTGTGTTCTCTATATCATTCTTGCATTCAATAAAAATGTATTATACATGTACTATGTACCAGGCATTAAAATTAAGTTGTGAACAAAAGATATAAGCCTTGATCCTCATGGAATTTATAGCCTAGTGGAGAAGTCAAGTGTTAAATAATCACAGAAATAAATCTAAAATTTTGCTTGTGTTAATGTTACAGAGAAGAGTTACATAATGCTGTTGAAGCATACATCAAGAATTTAACTTTTGGGGAGAGCATGGAATGATTTCCTGAAACTTGAACTGACATTTGAAAAATGAATAGGCATAAACAAAGAGGTCTTTGACAGAACAGCTTGTGGAAGGCACTGTGCTAGGATGGAGCACAGCATCTGTGGGCAGCTGACAGGAGGCCAGAGTGATTAGAGAAGGGAAAAACAAGGGAGTGTGGTACAAGATGAAGCGAATTATGAAAGATCTGCATTATGTGGAGTTTGTTGTAAGGAGTTTGATCACAGACCTAAGACCCATGTAAAGCTATTGGAAGGTTTTAATCAGAGCCTAATGAAGGCAGGAGGGTGACACGCTTTCTATAAAGAATTATTCAGGATGCTACAGGGAAAAAGGATTGAAGGGGTGCAATAGTAGTTGCAGGAGGGTAAATGACCAGCCAGTAAGATGTTCATGCAACAGAAGTGTATAGTTTTGGGTTTGTTTTTTTTTTTTTAAGATTTTGTTTTTTACTTTAGAGAGGGGAAGGGAGGAAGAGAAACACTGATGTCTGAGAGATACATTGATAGATGGGTTGCCTCTCATACACCCCACCTGGGGACCTGGCCCGCAACCCAGGCATGTGTCCTAATTGGGAATCCAGTCAGTGATCTTTGCATGCGTAGGCCAGTGCTCAGTCCACTGATCCACACCAGCCAGGACAGAAGTTTGTAGTTTGGACTAGAATAATGGCAGCTGAGGTAGAGAGATGGGTGGATTTGGGGATATTTAGGAAGCACTATTGAATGGGCATGGTGTTGTAAATAAGAGGGGTCAGGAGCCATTAACAGGCAATAACTTCTTGAGACAGTGAAAGTCAGAAGAGGACCAAGTCAGGTGAGGTTGTAATTTCAGTTTGGACATGTTGAACTTGAGTGCCTGTGAAACACTGAAGTAAAAATATGAAATAGGCAGCTCAGAAACAGTGTAAGTAGGAGATACAACACTGGAGTGATATGCTAGAAAGTAGAAATTAAAGCCTTGAACAGCAGTGGAATTGCCTATGGAAAGAATATAGAATTAAATTGTGAGCAAAATATGAAAATAGGAAAGGACTTGAACTGAACGATGAGGAATCCTAAAATGTACTGCTGAATGAAAGAGAAAGATCTTGCAAAGGAATTAGAAAAGGAATTATCTGAGAGGTAGGAGAACCAGGAATGTGTTGTTGATCATTGATAACTGGATTGATCTTTAAAGTCCTTCCAGTGTCTTTTGGATTTCAAAGGTTGTGACAAAAAGTCTTTTATGGTGTTATTTTGTACATGTTGTTTTGGCTGCCTTCAAATCTTCCTCCTAATTTTTCTTTTCCACAATTTGTGCTATAACTGGAGTTATTTTGTGTGGAAGCTTCCTGCCATATCTTCTAGTAGTGAATTCAATTCAGTTCTTTCTTATCCTTAAAATGGGATTTTGGAAGCTGGAGGGTTTTCCTCAGTGTTCCAGCTCCACTCTCAGCTTTCAGCAAGTCCCCATGTGTTTGCACCTCAGAGGGGACTCTTTCTCTATACAATTGATGTGTCACTAGCAGTAGTTACTGATGCTATTACTTGGTGCTAGGTTCATTGTGGGAATAAAAGGAGTTCTGCATTTTTGTGGTTTGTCCCCAGCGTTGGGTAGGTCCTTTGGACCCCCTCCTTGGGGGTAGGGCTCTCTGGTGTTTCTATTGCTTCTTTCCAGTGCAGTCAAAGTCAGCTTGGGTCTGTGAATGGTCTTGTCCCTCCCGCAGTGGTGATACACATAGGCTTGGTATTAATGTAGGTTGCTGGGCCTGGTGAGTTTCCGGTCTCCTCCCAGAAGTTTTTGCCTCTGCCCATCTTCCCAAAGCAACGGATCTTTGTCTTGGCAGCAGTATTTACTGCTCCTCTCCCAAGTCAGATGGGATTGACTTCTCTTCGTCCCTTAGAAGTAAGGGAATTCTTCCTGCTGCCCCCGCCAATTGCTTTCCTGCTGCTTCTTCAACAGCTTAGAGTTTTTGCTTCCCACCGTAAAAGAGTTCTGGCTTCATTTTGTAACCCAGTGCAGCGGGATTGTCTCTGCATGCCTGTGCCACTGAGGGGAGCTCTCCAGGTTGCTGATGTGACTCCAGTCTTTCTGATGGAGACCCTTTGTGTCTCAGGTTTGCATCTGCTCTAAATAACACTCTACTTCACATTTGTCCTTTAAGAATTTGTCAAAATTTTAATTGATTTTTTCTTATCCACTAGTATGGTGGCTGCTTTCTTCCTCTACGTTTAACCAAAGGTGAACAGTTTGTGTTCTGTCCTTCTTTGAAGGAGAAAAATGTTCATTTACGTGGTTGTCATGTGACTTCAGGTCTTTAACTAGCTCAAGAAAGATAATAATTTTAGATTATTCAGGTTTTACTTGAGAGTAACCTTCATTGCAGCTTTTTGCATCCTAAGTAGAAGCTCAATCCATCAGCTACACTAGCCAAGGCCACATTTTATTTATTTTCAAATGTTTTTCTGAAATATATTACTTTTTGTTTCATAAATATAAAATCTTATTATATTTTATTTCATTATCATTTCACTGCAGTTTAAATTTGCATCTCCCTGATGATTAGTAATGTTGAGCATTTTTTCATATGTCTACGGGCCCTCTGTATGTCCTCTTTATGGTAGTGCCTATTCAGGTCTTTGCCCATTTTTTAATTGGGTTGTTTGTTTTTATGGTGTTGAGTTTTGTAAGTTCTTTATAAATTTTGTACATTAGCCATTTATCAGATGTATTGGTAAATATATTCTCCCATTCTGTGGGTTGTCTTAATTTTGTTGATGTTTTCCTTTGCTCTGCAAAAACTTTTTTAGTTTGATGTAGTCTCATTTGTTTATTTACTTAACTTTTTTGTTTCTTTTGCTTGTGGAGGTATAACCTATAAAATATTGCTACGAGTAATGTCTGAGATTTTGCTGCCTATGTTTTCTTCTAGGATTTTTATGGTTTCATGTCTAACACTTAAGTCTTTGATCTATTTTGAATTTGTTCTTTGGTGTGGTGTAAGAAGGTGTTCTAGTTTCATTTTTCTGCATGCTATCTGCCCAATTTTCCCAACTCCATTTATTGAATAGACTATCTTTAGCCCATTGTATGTGCTTGCTTCCTCTGTTGAATACTAATTGACTTAAAGGTATGGGTTTATTTCTCAGCTTTCTATTCTGTTCCATCAATCTATGTATCTGTTCTTATGCCAGTATCCTGCTGTTTTGATTACTATGGCCGTTTTGATTACTATGTAGTATAGTTTGATATTAGGTAATGTGAATCTTCCAACTTTATTCTTCTTTCTCAAGATTGCTGTAGCTATGTGGAACCTTTTGTCATTCCTTATAAATTTTTGAAATATTTGTTCTAGTTCTGTGAAATACATCATTGGAATCTAGATAGGAATTGCATTAAACTTATAGATTGCTTTAGGTAGTCTGGACATTTTAATGATGTTAATTTTTCTTATCCATGAACACAAGTGCTTCCAATAATTTGTATCTTCTTCAGTTTCTTTCTTCGATGTCTTGTACTGATAATTTTCTGAGTATAGGCCTTTTATATCCTTGCTTAGGTTTATTTCTAGGTATTTAATTCTTTTTGTAGCAATTGTGAATGAGAGTGTTTTCTTAATTTCCCTTTCAATTAATTCATTATTTGCATATACAAATAGAACTGATTTCTGGATATTAATTTTGTATCCTGATACTTTGCTGAATTCATTCATCAGTTCCAGTAGTTTCTTGGAGGAATTGCTGGGGTTCTCTATGACAAGATCATGTCATCTGCAAATAAAGACAGTTTTACTTCATCCTTTCCAATTGGATGCCTTTTTTTGTTGTTGTTCTTATCTGATTGCTGTGGTTAGGACTTCCAGTACTATGCTGAATAAGAGGTGAAAGCAGACATCCCTATCTTGTTCCCTATTTTAAGAGGAGCATTCATAGTCTTTGCCTGTTAGGTATGATGCTGGCAGTGAGTTTATTTTATATGGCATGGGTGTCAAACTCATTCCACCGGGGCCCACATCAGCCTCACGGTTGCCTTCAAAGTCTTGAATGTAATTTTAGGACTATGTAAGTGTAACTGCTGCTTAACAGTTAAGCAAGAGCTCGGTGCTGCTGCCAGATAGAAACAAGGTGGAGGGCTGGATTTGGCCTAAGGGCCTTGTTTTGCCACCTGTGATATATGGCTTTTATTATGTATAGGTATGTCCCCTCTGTTCCCTCTTTGCTGAGAATTTTTATCATAAATAGGTGCTAGATTTTATCAAATGCTTTTTCTGTATGTGTTGATATGATCATGTGGTTTTTATCCTTCATTTTCATTCTGTTTTTATGTTGAATTACATTTATTGATTTTTTGACTATGCATTCCCATAATAAATCCCACTTGATCATGGTGTATAATCTTTTTGATGCATTGCTGTATTAGGTTTGTTAATATTTTGTGAGGATTTTAGCATCTTTGTTCATCAGGGATATTGGCCTGTAGTTTTCTTTCTTTGTAGTGTCTTCATGTGGTTTTGGGATTGAGATAATGCCAACCTTGTAAAATGACTTTAGGAGCCTTCCCTTCTCTTGAATTTTATGAAATAGTTTGAAAAGGAGAGGTGTTAGTTCTTCTTGGAATATTTGGCAAAATTCACCTGTGAAGCCATCCATCCCAGGGCATTTGTTTATTGGGAGTTTTTGAATTGCTGCTTCAGTTTCATTAGGTATAATCTGTCTATTCAGATTCTCTAATTCTTCCTGATTTAGTTTTGGGAGATTGTATGTTTCTAGGACTTTGTCCATTTTCTCCAGGTTGTCCAGTTTTTTTGGCATATAGTTCATAATATTTTCATGAACAATCTTTTTTTTTTTTTTTTGGTTTGGTGTCAGTTGTTATATCTCCCTTTTATTTCTGGTTTTATTTATTTGGGTCCCTTCTTTTTTTTAAACGTTTGTCAATCTTGTTTATCTTTTCAAAGAATCAGCTCTTGGTTATGTTGGTCTTTTGTATTGCTTTTAGACTCTTTTTCGTTTTTTTCCCTGCTCTGATTTTAATTATTTCCTTCCTTCTACTTACTTTGGCTTTGTTTGTTGTTCTTTTTCAAGCTCCTTTAAATGTAAAGTTAGATTGTTTATTTGAGCTTTTCTTTTTGTGGATAGGCACATAATGCTATGAATTTCCTTCTTCAGATTGCTTTCCCTTTGTCCCATAGGTTTTGGATTTGTGTCCTCATTTTCATTCGTATCCAGGTATCTTTTGATTTCTTCCTTCATCTCATTTTTGACCCATTCATTGTTTAATAACATATTATTTAGCTTCCATGTCTTCGCATATTTTTCAGTGTTCTTGTGTTGATTTCTAGTTTCATAACCTTGTGGTCAGAGAAAATGCTTGATATGATTTCCATCTTCTTAAATTTATTGAGACTTGTTTTGTGTCCTAATATGTAGTCTATCCTAAAAATGTTCCATACACACTTGAAAAGTATGTATATCCTGCTGCTTTGGGATGAACTGCTCTGAAGATCAATTAAATCCGTTTGATATAGTGTGTCATTTAAGGCTGCTGTCTCCTTGTTTATTTTCTTTCTGGAAGATCTACCCATTGAAGTCAATGGGGTGTTAATATCCCCAACTATGACTGTTTTTCTTTTGATCATGTCCATCATGATTTGCTTAAGGCAGGGGTGTCAAACTCATTTTCACCGGGGGCCAATTTAGCCTTGAGGTTGCCTTCAAAGGGCCAAATGTAATTTTAGAGCTGTATAAATGTAACTACTTCTTAACTAGGGTCAAGGATCTCGGTGCTGCTGCCAGGTAGAAATAAGGTGCCAGGGCCAGATAAAACAAGGTGGAGGGCAGATTTGGCCCGTGGGCTTTGTGTTTGCCACCTGTGGCTTAAGGTATTTAGGTGTTGCTGTGTTGCGTCCTTACTAGGGTTATATCCTCTGTTGGATTGTTCCCTTTATCATTATGTAGTGTCCTTTGTCTCTTACTATAGCATTGATTTTAGTGTCTATTTTGTTGGATATAAGTACTGTTACCCCCAATTTTTTTCTTTTCCATTTGCATGAAATATCTTTTTCCAGTCCTTTGCTTTTAGTCTGTATGTATCTTTTGATCTGAGATGGGTCTCTTGAAGCAGCATATATGTGACTCCTATTTTCTTATCCATTCAGCTCCCCTATGTCTTGTGGTTGTAATATTTAAGGCATTTTACATTTAAGGTGATCATTGATAGATAAGTATAGTGCCATTTTACTGTTACACTGTTTTCCTCTGTATTTTTTCCCCTTTCTCTTTTTCTTTTTCTCTTCTTAAAGCAAGCTCTTTAAAATTTTTGGCAGTACTGGTTTGGTCTTAACAAACTCCTTCAGCTTTTTGTGGTCTGGGAAGCTCCTTATCTCTCCTTTGATTTTAAATGATAGCCTTGCTGGGTAAAGTAGTCTTGGTTATAGGTCCTTGCATTTCATCACCTTGAATATTTCATGCCACTCTGTTCTGGCCTGAAATGTTTCTGTTGAGAAATCAGATGACAGTCTAATAGATGCTTTCTTGTAAGTAACTACCTGCTTTATCTTGTGGCTTTTGGAGTATCTCCTTGTCTGTCAACCTGGTCATTTTAAATGTGTCTCTGTGTAGGCCCCTTTGGGTGCAACTTGATTGGGACCCTCTGTGTTTCCTGGACTTGTGCAACTTTTTCCTTCACCAGATTAGGGGACTTTTTGTTCATTATTTTTTCAGATGGGTTCTTGATGCCTTGGTCATTCTCTTTTCCTTCTGGTATTCCCGTGATGCGGATGTTGTTACACTCTTTGCATTATTCCAGTATGCACCACCCTTCCTTTGCTGGGGCCTTTGGTGGGTAGCCACAAACTTTAAAAAAAGAAGGATGGTGGATTTGTCTCCAGCAGTTTTCGTCTCTCCCCAATGGAGACAACCCTCATGGTACAGCTTCTTTGATCTCTTGATCTGGATGCTCTAGGAATGTCCCCTGTGTGGATTATGTGGACTCTTCTTTTGTACTTCCTGGTGGTTTTTGGCCCATTCATTGGTGGGGACTTTCTTCCATTTGGGTGGCTAAGGGGCCCAACCCCTATCATGTCCACCTCTGCCTTGAAAGGACTTCCAAGTGTTGGTTGGATCCCCAGGTGGGGCGCATATAAGAGGCAACCTATCAATTCTTCTTTCTTAGACCAATGCCTACCTCTCTCTCTCCCCAAATTAGTAGAATATATCCTGTATGTATTGTCTTCTTTCAAGTCTCATATCATCCTGATGGAGTGGGGGAAAGAAGGGAAGAGTCTAGCAGCAAAACTGTAACTCAGGACAGTGGCAGGCTTCCTCCAGTGAGTCTCAGCCCTTGGGACGTATTGCTGCACTCTGCAGCCAGCACCACCTTTGCTGCCTCTTTCTACCCTTAGCGTGCCCAGCTCCCTGGCTGATCTGCAGCCTCCTCAGTCAGACTCTGGTTGGTTCCAGTGGCCAAGGTTGGGGAGGTGATAGCCTCATCCCTGGCAAATACTGCAGTCCATGGGCCCAGGATTGCCTCTAAGACAGGGTGTGAGGCCTGGCCCCTTGCAGAGGGCACAGAGGTATGGCTGGGTGCTGAGGCCGCTCCAGTGGCTTTGTTCCCTAGGAGGATTTTGTAAATTCCACAAAATGGTTCCCGCTTCAAACTTGTGCAGCCAGAGGTGCTGGGCTGAGTGGTGATGGTGGCTCCACCAGGAGAGCCTCACAGTCAGGCAGGCATCCGAACACTTGTGTATATGCCCATACACTGGCCTGTGCATACACTCACTCAGATACACACAACTGAATTTTCAAGTTGGTTGCTCTGTAGTTTAACTGCAAGACTAATCTGGGGTTGGGAGCAAGAGGAAGGAGTTTCCAGCTACTCTGCAGCCATCTTACAACCATCAAATAATGTTATAATTCTTATTTTCTGTGTTTTTACATATTTTAAGGAACTTAAGAGGAGAAGTATAGTCTGATAAATATATGGATTTTTACCACTTTTGATTGCTCTTCCTTCATTTCTGATATTCCAGGTTACCCTCCAGTATCATTTTCTTTTCATCTGAAGAATTCTCTTTAGTATTTCATTTTGAGTAGGTTCACTTAGACAAATTCTTTTAGTCTTCCTTCATCAGAGACTGTCATTATTAAACCTCTGTTCCTGAAGAATATTTCCACTGGGTATTGATTTCTGGGTTGACAGATCTTTTCTTTCAGTATTTCAAAAAATGTTTCAATTCTTTCTGACCTCTGTGGTTTCTGTTAAGAAATTTACTGTCTTTGAATTCCAAGTTTCCGTATATGAAGTATATGTCTGTTTTTGTCTAACTACTTTCAGGATTTAAAAAAATTTTTTCAGTAGTTTAATTATAATTTGTTGAGGCATGGGTTTCGTTGTGTTTATCATCTCTGAGCTTATCTGAGCTTCTTGAATTTGTATGTTTATGTCTTTTTATCAAATTTTTCAGGCTTTTCATTTAGTATTTCTTCATATATATGTATGTGTGTTTGTGTGTGTGTGTGTGTGCATTATATATATATTTTGCTCAATACTTTTTCTCCTCTGTTTCTGTGTCTCTGATAACAAAAATGTAAAACTTTTTGGTATTGTCTTAGGTGTTCCTGAGGCTCTGTCATTCTTTTCTGTTTTCCTTTTCGTTTTATTCATATTGGATTTTTTTTTTTTTGTTTTGTTTTGCATTCACCACCTCAGTGAAGATACTGAACCATTCCATCAATAGGAATATATCTCTCATGTTCTCACTTTATAGTCACACTGCCTTCTTCACTGTAAATGCCTAGCAAAACATGCTCCGATCTTCATACTAGAGTTTTGCCTTTTACAAAATGTCAAGTAAATGAAATTACAGTGTAACTTTTTTAGACCAACTTCTTAGCATAATGCCGTTGAAATTAATTGATCCATCTTTTCACTTCAAAGTAATATTCCATTGTATGGATACCAGTTTGATCATTCATTTACTCATTGAAAGACATTTGGTTATTACTGGTTTTGGTGTTTCTGAACAGAGCTGCTGTAAACATTCATTAGAGGTTTTTGTGTGTGTGTAAGTTTTTTCTCTAAGGAAAATAACCAGAAGTAGGATTGCTGGGTGATATAGTAAGTATATGTTTAAATTTATAATAAACTGCAAACTTTACCAGAGCAGCCATACCATTTCACAACCCCTTTTCACCAGCAGTGTGTGAAAGTGACTAATAGTATTTCAGTGAATTAACTTTCAATATTCACCTGGATGTAGACTTAATATTGCTCAGAACTTGTTTTTGAAATAAAAGTTTGGAATTTTTATTTTGAAGTTCTGTTTTGCTTTATAATTAAGAAAGAGACATTTGAGGTTATTTTATGTTTCTGACTAGTTGACATTGAAATGTGCCACTGCTAGCATTTTGTGAAAGAAATCCATAGCATCTGTTTTGCGTTCATAACATTTGGACTGTGCTTGGGAACATAAATAAATTACAGTAATTCATAACAGCTGTAAGATACACCTTTCTATAATGGGAAGCTATATATACTGTAATCAAGTACACTTTATGGAGATGTGAATGAAACTCAGTCCACTTTTTTTAATGACCTACTTTTTAAAAAGAATTCTCACTTGAGGATGAGTTTATTGATTTTAGAGAAAAAGGAAAGGGGAGACAGAGGGGGAAGGGAGGGAGAAGGAGAGAGAGAGAAAGAGAGATAGAGGAAGGAGAGGAGAGAGAAGGGGAGGGAGAGAAACATCATTGTGAGAGAGAAACATTGATCTGTTGCTTCCCACAAGTTCTCTGGGGATCACACCCACAACCTTTTGGTGTACAAAACAATGCTTCAACCAACTGAGACCCCTGTCGGCCAGGGATGACTTAGTCCACTTTTAAATAAAGTTCTTTCTAAAAATTTATGTAACAACAGTCTTTCTCTTTCCTTCTCTCTGAGTTCCTGTAGTGTGTTTGTGTTTAAATTTTGGCTATTGTAGTTTAAAAATTTTTTTCTCTGCTCATTCCACTGCCACATGATCAAGTGTTTATTCTTGGCTGTCTTGTGTGATAAAGATTAAAATATCGTGTCACTTTCACCTGTAAACTCTAATAAAGTAACTACTGATCATTATAGACCTATATTCTTTGGAGAGCACTGTGTTGTTTGGACTATACGATGCACTTTTTTACCACATTTTTTGCTTCAAAAATTTTTTTCATATTTTCTTCCTCTAAAACCTAGGTGTGTCTTATGGTGTGGACCCCAGACACACCTAGGTTTTAGAGGAGTAAAATAGGGGGAAGATTTTTGAAGCAAAAAATGTGGTGAAAAAGTGCGTCTTATGGTCTGCAAAATACAATAATTTGTTCATTCAGATGTTAAAAAGGTATATGTAATAGATATTGCAGTATGTTTTAACACTTAATCTCAAGCGTTCCCTGTGAAATATGCTTATGTAGATATGTGTTAACTTTTATTTTCCTTGTTGTTTTCTTGCTGTCCTTTTTGGTCTTTTGTTACTCTGTTCACATTTCCTGCTTTCTTTTGGATTAAATATTTGTTAGTATTCCATGTTAATTTGTTGGCTGACTTTTTGGCCATATCTGTTTGTATTTCTTTTTAATTGGCTGCTAGAAGGATTACAACATACATAAGTTAATTTTTAACAGTTTGCTTGGATTTAACACTTCACCACTGCAATTACAGTCTTGAAGGCTTATCACTATAGATCCCTTCCCCCCCGCTTCATGTTATATTTTTCAGAGGAATTACATTGATGTATACGCAGTGAACACCAAAACAAAGAGTTACACTTGTTAACTTTTGAATGTCATATGTAAGTTAAGAAACTTAAGAAGACTGATAATTTGTTATATTTACCCAGATTTTTACAATCTCTGTAGCTGTTCCTTATGAAACTTGTTTAATAACATTGCATATATCATGACTGTGTCCTCCTAAATACACTGGTCTGCATTTTTAAGAATAGAGATATTTCCTTACTTGCGATCAGTCCAGAAAAAGTCTAGCTATTGTTAATATAACGACAATGGTTTGCACAACATCCATGCAACCTGGCAGTCAAGGAGAGTGGACTTGAATGCACATGCATGAACAATAATGGCTTCATTGTACTAATCAGTGGGGGTAGTAGACACTGTTGAGTGAGCATGTGTACTTTGTGGCCATTGTATTCAAAATGACTGAGCTAGTAGAGCAACAAATCTGCATCAGATTTTGCATTAAACTTGATTCAGAAGGCCGCAGCTATGGGCAACTAACTGTTGATTGGCAGCTTCATTACAACAATGCGCCACTCTTGCATCACGTCTCATGCAGAGTTTTTTGGTGAAACATCAAATCACCCAGCCAGGTGACTCGGCCCCCCTACAACCGAGATTTGGTGCCCTGTGACTTGAGAGTTTTCCCAAAACTGAAATTGCCTTTGAAATGAAAGAGATTTCAGATTATCAATGAGATTCAAGAAGATACGATGGGGCAACTGATGGTAATTGGGAGAACTGTGTGAGGTCCCAAGGTGCTTACTTTGAAGGGGACTGAAGCATCATTGTCCTATATATAATGTTTCTTGTTCCTTGTATCGTCTTTAATAAATGTCTTTATTTTTCATATTATGTGGCTGGATCCTATCTGGACAGACCTTATATACTCATAGAGCAATGACTCTCTTTATAAATTGACATTGATGTAATACTTTTATCTAATTTGCCATCTAGGGGGAGAGGAGGTGGGTATAAGGAGACTAAATGGTAATGTGAAAAAATACAATAAAAGTAAATTAGTTAATTACAAAATAATTTGCCATCTATACTCCAATTTTGTTAGTTGATCTAATAATTTTCTTTATTGCATTTTCTTTTTCCCTATACTGCATGATCCATTCTTTGATCAAGTATTGTATATACTTGGCATGTTTCCATAGATTTCTTTATTCTAGAATTCTGGAACAATTCCAGAGCCTTTATTTGCCTTTTATGACATTTTTCTCTTTAAAAAAATACAGTTCTTCCACCTTCCCCCTTCAATAAAATGTTCCCTATTTTGTCTTTGATCTTTTTTTATGATCAATTGCTATTCATGTATTTTCTAGTACAATAAAGTACTACATAGATGATATTTTGTTTTTCTCAGGTATTTGACCCACATAAATGATCTTAATTATGTTCATTCAATCAGTGTTGCCTGATTCTCCTCTGTATCATCTCTGTTATTGCTTTTTTCTTCCCTTGCAACTGATAGGCAGTCTGTGGGGAGACACTATATTACCATACATAAACTACTCTTCGTTAAAATATTTGCCTAGATTTAGGATCTCTTGATGATTCTTGTTTCATCCACTGTTTACTATGATGGTTGCAAAGTGATAATTTTGCAACTCGAGCATTTCCTCTACTCTTCTCAGTAGGCATGGGGCCTTCTGCTTAATACATTTCTCTTCTCCCTTATGTATACATATATATCTCTTAATCTGTGTGTATGTGTACATATCTATTTATTATGGTATGGTTCATTTGTTTTCCTTTTACTTTTCCTCTTTTGTAATATATTATATTGATTATGCTATCACAGTTGTCCCATTTTCCCCCTTCACTCCCCTCCACCCTGCACACCCCCTCCCACCCACATTCCCCACTTTAGTTCATGTCCATGGGTCATACATATAAATTCTTCGGCTTCTACATTTCCTATACTATTCTTACCCTCCCCCTGTCTATTTTCTACCTACCATCTATGCTACTTATTCTCTGTACCTTTCCCCCTTCTCTGCCCCTCCCACTTCCCTGTTGCTAACCCTCAATGTGATCTCCATTTCTGTGCTTCTGTTCCTGTTCTAGATGTTTGCTTTTGTTTTAGGTGTGGTTGTTAATAATTGTAAGTGCTTTGTCATTTTACTGTTCATATTTTTTTTTCTTCTTTTACTTAGATAAGTCCCTTCAACATTTCATATAATAAGGGCTTGGTGATGATGAACTCCTTTAACTTGACCTTATCTGAGAAGCACTTTATCTGCCCTTCTATTCTAAATGAAAGCTTTGCTGGATAGAGCAATCTCAGATGTGGGCTCTTTCCTTTCATGACTTGGAACACTTCTTTCCAGCCCCTTCTTGCCTGCAAGTTTTCTTTTGAGAAATCAGCTGACAGTCTTAGGCGCACTCCTTTGTAGGTAACTGTCTCATTTTCACTTGCTGCTTCTAAGATTCTCTCTTTATTTTATTTTCTTAAATATATTTTATTGATTATGCTATTACAGTTGTCCCTTTTCTCCCCCATCATTCCCCTTCACCCTGCACACCCTCTCCCACCCACATTCCCCTCTTTAGTTCATGTCCATGTGCCATAAGTTCTTTGGCTTCCACATTTCCCACACTATCCTTGCCCTCCCCCTGTCTATTTTCTACCCACCATCTATGCTACTTATTCTCTGTACCTTTTCCCCCTCTCTCCTCCTCCCACGCCCCTGTTGCTAACCCTCCATATGATCTCCATTTCTGTGGTTCTGTTCCTGTTCTATCTGTTTGCTTAGTTTGCTTTTGTTTTAGGTGTGGTTCTTAATAGCTGTGAGTTTCCTGTCTTTTCACTGTCATATTTTTTATCTTCTTTTTCTTAGATAAGTCCCTTTAACAGTTCATATAATAAGGGCTTGGTGATGATGAACTCCTTTAACTTGACCGTATCTGAGAAGCACTTTATCTTCTCCTCCAGTCTAAATGACAGCTTTGCTGGATAGAGCAATTTTGGATGTAGGTCCCTGACTTTCAAGACTTCATATACTTCTTTCCAGCCCGTTCTTGCCTGGAAGGTCTCTTTTGAGAAATCAGCTGACCGTCTGATGGGAACTCTTTGTAGGTGACTGTCCCCTTATCCCTTGCTGCTTCTAGAATTCTCTCCTTCATTTGAATCTCGGCTAATGTAGTTACTATGTGCCTTGGCGTGTTCCTCCTTGGGTCCAACTTCTTTGGGACTTTCTTAGCTTCCTGGATGTCTCGGTAGTCTATTTCCTTTGCCAGATTGGGGAAGTTCTCCTTTATTATTTGTTCAAATAAGTTTTCCACTTGTTGCTTTTCTTCTTCCCCTTCTGGTACCCCTATAATTCGGATGTTGGGACGTTTAACGATGTCCCGGAGGTTCCTAAGGCTCTCCTCCTTTTTTTGAATTCTTGTTACTTCTCGTTTTCTGTTTGGTTGTTAGTTTCTTCCTTCTGGTCCACTCCATTGATTTGAGTCCCAGTTTTCCTTCCATCTCTATCGGTTCCCCATGCGTCTTCATTTCACGTATTGTAGCCTGCATTTTTTCATCTAGTTTGTGAGCAAAATCAACCAATTCTGTGAGCATTTTGATGACCAGTGCTTTGAACTGTGCATCTGATAGGTTGGCTATTTCTTCACGGCTTAGAGGAATTGGCTCTGGGGCTTTCATTTGCTCTCCAATTTGAGCCATTTTTGGTGGTTTTTTTGTTTTGTTTTGGTTTGGTTTTTGTCTGGTCGTGGCTATTATGTAGTGAGGGGGGGAGCCTTAGGTGTTCCTCAGGGCCGGGCAGCCTAGTTGCTGGGTTGTGACGCTATAAGTGGGGTCGGGGTCCGAGAGGGAAGAATGGCGCCTGCTCCGCTCTCTCCTGGATTCTGGTCCCTTCCGCCACTTCCCCTTTGCCTGGACCGTCTGCTTGCACAACTGTGGGACCACCTGGTCAGCCAGCCACCTTGTGCGGCCTCACTGGGTCTGCACAGTTGCCCACTGTGCCCCGGGTCCGCCAGCCGCTGCCTGTGCACCAGGGAACTGCCAGCCGCTGCTGCTTGCATTCCTGGGTTCGCACCTCCACTTTTTCCTGCCGTGACTCCGCCCTTCTTACCGGTCTGGATGAATGGTTGTTGGACTTCCGTACAGTTCAATTTTCTATCAGTTCTGGTTGTTTTCTTGTTTCTAAATATTTGTTGTCCTTAATTTTGGTTGTGAGACGAGGCACAGTGTGTCCACCTACGCCTCCATCTTGGCCAGAAGTCCAGATTCTCTCTTTATTTTTAATCTTGGCTAATGTAATTACGATGTGCCTTGGTGTGTTCCTCCTTGGGTCCAACTTTTTTGGGACTCTTTGAGCTTCCTGGACTTCCTGGAAGTCTATTTCCTTTGCCAGATTGGAGAAGTTCTCCTTTATTATTTCATCAAATAACTTTTCCACTTGTTGCTCTCCCTCTTCTCTTTCTGGTACCCCTATCATTCAGACGTTGGAAGGTTTAAAGATGTCCTGGAGGTTCCTAAGCCTCTCCTCACTTTTCTGAATTCTTGTTTCTTCATTCTTTTCTGGTTGGATGTTTCTTTCTTCCTTCTGGTCCACACTATTGATCTGAGTCCCAGTTTTCTTCCTATCACTATTGGTTCCCTGTACATTTTCCTTTATTTCACTTAGCATAGCCTTCATTTTTTTGTCTAATTTGCGACCAAATTCAACCAATTCTGTGAGCATCCTGATTACCAGTGTTTTGTTTTTTTTTTTTTTAATTTTTATTTTAATTGTTGATCTTGTACAGTTTTCTGTCTTTTATTCTCACCCCAACCCACCACCCCAGCCCTTCCCTCCCATTTCCACCCCCCCATAGTTTTTATCCATGTGTCCTTTTTACTTGTTTCTGTAAATCCTTCCCCTTTTCCCCTGAAATTCCCTCCCCTCTCCCCTCTGGTGACTTTCAGCCTGTTCCCAATTTCTATGTCTTTGGTTATATTATGCTTGTTTCTTTGTTTTGTTGATTAGGTTCCTGTTAAAGGTGAGATCATATGGTATTTGTCTTTCACTGCCTGGCTTACTTCGCTTAGCATGATGCTCTCAAGTTCCATCCATGCCGTTGCATAGGGTATGAGCTCCTTCTTTCTTTCTGCTGCATAGAATTCCATTGTATAAATGTACCACAGTTTTTTGATCCATTCATTTACTGATGGGCATCTAGGTTGCTTCCAACACTTGGCTATTGTAAATTGTGCTGCTATAAACATAGGGATGCATAGTTTCTTTTGGATTGGTGTTTCAGGGTTCTTAGGATATAGTCCTAGCAATGGAATTGCTGGGTCAAAAGGTATATCCATTTTTAGTTTTTTAAGAAAAACCCATACTGTTTTCCATAGTGGTTGTACCACTCTGCACTCCCACCAGCAGTGCAGTAGTGTCCCCTTTTCTCCACAACCTCTCCAACACTTGCTGTTTGTTGCTTTGTTTATGAGGGCCATTCTGACTGGTGTCAAGTGGTATCTCATTGTTGTTTTAATTTGCATCTCTCTGATAGCTAGCGATATTGAGCATTTTTTCATGTGTCTCTGGATCCTCTGTATGTCCTCCTTGGAGAGGTGTCTGCCCAAGTCCTTTGCCCATTTTTTAATTGGGTTGCTTGTCTTCTTAGAGTGGAGTCGTGTAAGTTCTTTGTATATTTTGGAGATTAAACCCTTATCTGAGATATCATTGGCAAATATGTTTTCCCACACAGTCGGTTCTCTTTTTATTTTAATACTGTTTTCCTTGGCCATGCAGAAGCTTTTTATTTTGATGAGATCCCATTTGTTTATTCTTTCCTTTATGTCCCTTGCTTTAGGGGACATATCAGTAAAAATGTTGCTGCGTGTAATATCTGAGATTTTCCTGCCTATGTTCTCTTCTAGGACTTTAATGGTGTTACGGCTTATGCTTAAGTCTTTTATCCACCTTGAATTTATTTTTGTGTATGGTGTAAGTTGGTGCTCGAGTTTCATTTTCTTGCACGAAGCTGTCCAGTTCTCCCAACACCACTTGTTGAAGAGGCTATTTTTACTCCATTTTATGTTGCTGCCCCCTTTGTCGAATATTAATTGACTATAGACACTAGGGTTTATTTCTGGGCTCTCTATTCTATTCCACTGGTCGACGTGCCTGTTTTTATGCCAGTACCAGGCTGTTTTGATTACAGTGGCCTTGTAATACATTTTGATATCAGGTATTGTGATCCCTCCTGCTTTGCTCTTCTTTCTCAAGATTGCTGCCGCTATTCTGGGTCGTTTATGGTTCCATATAAATTTTTGAAGAGTTTGTTCTATATCTGTGAAATATGCCATTGGTACTTTAATAGGTATTGCATTGAATCTGTAGATTGCTTTGGGAAGTATGGACATTTTGATGATGTTAATTCTTCCGATCCATGAACACGGTATGTGTTTCCATTTATTTGTGTCTTCCTTGATTTCTTTCTTCAGTGTTGTGTAGTTTTCTGCATACAGGTCTTTTACCTCCTTGGTTAGGTTTATTCCTAGGTACTTTATTTTTCTTTTTGCTATATCAAATGGTATTTTTTCCTTGATTTCTACTTCTGTTGTTTCATTGTTGGTATACAAAAATGCCTTTGATTTCTGGATATTGACTTTGTATCCGGCTGTTTGGCTAAATTCATTTATTAGGTCGAGCAGTTTTTTGGCCGAGACTATAGGATTTTCTATGTATACTAACATGTCATCTGCAAACAATGATAGTTTTGTTTCCTCCTTTCCAAGTTGGATGCCTTTTATTTCCTTTTCTTGTCTAATCGCTGTGGCTAATACTTCCAATACTATGTTGAATAGAAGTGGAGAGAGTGGGCAGCCTTGTCTTGTTCCTGATTTTAGTGGAAAAGAATTTAGTCTTTGCCCGTTGAGTATGATGCTGGCTGTAGGTTTCTCATATATAGCCTTTATTATGTTGAGGAATGCTCCCTCTATTCCCACTTTGCTGAGTGTTTTTATCATAAATGGGTGCTGTACCTTATCGAATGCTTTTTCCGCATCTATTGATATGATCATGTGATTTTTGTCTTTGCTTTTGTTTATGTGATGAATTACATTTACTGATTTGCGAATGTTGAACCATCCTTGCATCCCTGGGATGAATCCCACTTGGTCGTGGTGTATGATCTTTTTAATGTGTTGCTGGATGCGGTTTGCCAATATTTTGTTGAGGATTTTAGCATCTATGTTCATCAGCGATATTGGCCTGAAGTTCTCCTTCTTTGTTGTGTCTTTATCTGGTTTTGGGATTAGGATGATGCTGGCTTCTTAAAAAGAGTTTGGGAGTCTTCCATCATTTTGGAATTTTTTGGAATAGTCTGTGGAGAATAGGGGTTAGCTCTTCCTTAAATGTTTTGTAGAACTCTCCTGTGAAGCCATCTGGTCCAGGGCTTTTGTGCGTCGGGAGTGTTTTGATTACTGATTCAATTTCACCAGCCGTTATTGGTCTGTTCAGACTTTCTGTTTCTTTTTCATTGAGTTTTGGAAGGTTATATTTTTCCAGAAACCTGTCCATTTCACCTAGGTTTTCAAATTTCTTGGCATACAGTTCTTCATAGTAATTTCTTACAATCCTTTGTATTTCTGCAGTGTCGGTTGTAATATCTCCTCTTTCATTTCTGATTGTGTTTATTTGAGTCCTCTCTCTTTTTTTCTTGATGAGCCTGCTTAAAGGCTTGTCGATTTTGTTGATCTTTTCAAAGAACCAACTCCTGGATTCATTGATCTTTAGGATTGTGCTTTTAGTCTCTATGTCATTTAATTCTGCTCTTATCTTGGTTATTTCTTTCCTTCTACTTGCTCTGGGCTGTCTTTGTTGTTGTTCCTCGAGTTCTTGTAGGCGAAGGGTTAGGTTGTTTGTTTGAGATGTTTCTGTCTTTTTTAGATAGGCCTGTATCGCTATAAACTTCCCTCTGAGGACTGCCTTTGCTGTGTCCCATAAGTTTTGGGTCGATGTGAGTTCATTATCGTTTGTTTCCAGAAACTTTTTGATTTCCTCCCTAATTTCATTCTTGACCCATTCATTGTTTAATAGCATGCTATTCAATCTCCATGATTTTGAGGGTTTTGGGTTTTTCTCCTTGGGGTTGGTTTCTAGTTTCAGTCCCTTGTGGTCAGAGAAAATGCTTGGTATGATTTCAATTTTCTTGAATTTGTTGAGGCTTGATTTGTGTCCTATCATGTGGTCTATCTTTGAAAATGTTCCATGTGCATTTGAAAAGAAAGTGTATTTAGCTTCTTTGGGATGAAGGGCTCTATATATATCAGTTAAGTCCATTTCCTCTAGAGTGTTGTTCAGTGCCACAATATCTTTGTTGATATTTTGTTTGGAAGATCTGTCCATTTTTGACAGTGGGGTGTTAAAATCACCTACTATAATTGTGTTGCTGTCTATATCTTTCTTGTAGTCCTCTAAAATTTTCTTGATGTATTTAGGTGCTCCTCCGTTGGGTGCATATATATTTACAATATTTATGTCTTCTTGGTGGATTCTTCCCTTGAGTATTATGAAGTGGCCTTCTGGGTCTCTCTTTATGGCCCTTCTTTTGAAGTCTATTTTGTCTGATATGAGTATTGCTACCCCAGCTTTTTTTTCCTGACCATTTGCTTGGAAAATTTGTTTCCAGCCCTTCACTTTGAGCCTGTGTATGTCTTTTGTCCTGAGGTGGGTTTCTTGTAGGCAGCATATGTGTGGGTCATGCTTTCTTATCCATTCAGCTATTCTATGTCTTTTGATTGGGGCATTTAATCCATTTACATTTAAAGTTATTATTGATAGGTATTTATTCATTGCCATTTTCGTACCTGTGTTCCTCTGTCTCTTTCTCTCTCTGTCTTTTCCTTTCTTCCCTTAAAGCAGTCCCTTTAGTATCTCTTGCAGCATTGGTTTGGTAGAGGTGAATTCTTTTAGACTTCTTTTGTTTGGGAAGCTCCTTATTTGGCCTTCTATCTTGATTGAAAGCCTTGCTGGGTAAAGTAGTCTGGGTTGCAGGCCTTTGGTTCTCATTGCTTGGAATATTTCTTGCCATTCTCTTCTGGCTTGGAGCGTTTCCATTGAGAAGTCAGATGCTAACCTGATTGGGGCCCCCTTGTATGTTACTTCCTTTTTCTCCCTTGCTGCCTTTAAGATTCTCTCTTTGTCTTGGAGTTTTGCCATTTTAATTATGATGTGTCTTGAAGTGGGCCTGTTTGGGTTCCTTTTGATTGGGACTCTCTGTGTTTCCTGGATTTGTGTGGCTTTTTCTCTCACCAAATGAGGGAAGTTTTCCATCATTACTTTTTCAAACAGGTTTTCTATCCCTTGTTCTTGTTCTTCTCCTTCTGGTATTCCTATTATACGGATATTATTCCGTTTCATGTTGTCTTGCATTTCTCTTAAACCCTCTTCATTCTTTCTAAGCCTCTTTTCCTTATCTTGCTCATTCTGAGTATTTTTTTCTATTTTGTCCTCCAACTCGCTGATCCGATCTTCTGCTTCGTCGATTCTGCTTTTCATTCCTTCTACTGTGTTCTTCAGTTCAGAGATTGTGTTCTTCATTTCCTCTTGGCCCTTGTTGATAGTTTCTATTTCCTTTTTCATGTTGATATAGTTTGCCGTGAGTTCATCATAACTTCCCTGTAGTTTATGGTAGCTCATTGAGAGCTCATTGAGCTTCCTGACAACCATTGCTTTGAACTCGATATCTGATAGTTGAGTTGCCTCTGTTTCATTTAGCATTCTTTCTTGAGCTTCCTCCTTTCCTTTCATTTGGGGATTGTTCTTTTGTCTTCCCATTGTTTGTAAGACTCTTGTTGTTAGCCTCAACTTCTTAAATTGATCTGTTCTGGCTCCCTGGGTTTGTGGTATGACCTTCTGTGGTAGAATATCTGTGAGATTCAATGGTGGATTCTCCTTCGGATATCCTGTTGTTCACTGCTTCCACTGACTCATCAGCTGGAATACCCTCTTTTGGGGGCCAACTCTGGATCTCCCCCCGCCACAGTTCCAGGCTTGCTTGTTTGTTTGTTTTGTCTCACTCGTGTGTATTTACAAAAAGAAGAGGGGGGAAAATAAAAAAAAGAAGAAAGGGGAAACAAGAGGAAGGTAGAAAAGATAAAAATTGAAGAGAAAGGAAGAGGGGATAAGAGAAGCAGGAATTCAAGGAAGGCAAAAGGAGTTGGGGAGTAAAGAAGAAGATATAAACAATGAAGAAGGAGTAGTTAAAAACTCATATAGATATACAGGCTTACAAACAAAAAGACACTAACAAACTGGCAAAACAAAAAAGAGACACGCACACAGACACCCCCACACAAATATAAGCAGCCAAAGGGGGGAAAAGAAAAAAAAAAAAAAAAAAACAAGCAAAGTACAACAAAATATTTAAAAAAATAAAAATATATTAAAGAAATTAAAAAATTAAAAAATTATTAATTAAAAAAAAAAGAAAGAAAAGAAAAGGAAAGAAAAAAAAAACAAAAAAACAAAAAACAAACAAACAAAAAAAACCCTCTTGTTGTTTTCAAACTTGCCAGCCGGTTTTTTTCAGGTCTTGCTGGCTGCAATGGCCGAGGGGTGATCTTATTGCTTTTCTCTGTGTTCAGAACTCAGTCCTCACTGTGCTATGTATCCCAGCGTTAGTGGGCACCTCTCCCCACAGGGTTCCCAGCGTGTGATCTGAACTTCCTGATGTGTGCGCACTTCTCCGAGGTTATGGGTGTGAGCTAGGTTCTCCAGACGTGCACAGCCGCCTGCCTTTGTCCCTGGGAGGCTTTCAGTGTTCGGGCACAGCTGCCTGCATTCGGATCTGAGAGAGGCCTGCGTTCCAGCTGCTATCCGGCGCCTGCACCTTGGGCCTGAGCTGTCCGCGTTGCGAACCCGCCGGTGAACTTGATTACCAGTGTTTTGAACTCTGCATCTGATAGTTGTATTTTTTCTGGAGCTTTGATCTATTCTTCAATTTGGCCCACATTTTTTTGTCTCAGTGCTCCTGTTATGATGTAAGGGGCAGAGCCTTAGGTATTCACTAGGACAGGCTAACCCACTTCACTGTGTTGTGATGCTGTATGTGGGGAAGGGGTCAGAGAGTGAACAATGGCACTTGCTCTGCTCTCTGATGGCGTTTAGTCACTTCCTTCACTACCCACAAGAAAAGTGGGCCCTTCTGGCACTGATTCCCAGGTGAGTGGGTTTGTGTACATTCTAGGGCCTTGTGGGTCTCTCCAATGAACTCTCCTGTGAGTCTGGTACTTTCCCCTGTTGCTGCCTCAACCTGCTGCGGGGGCCCCTGTCCTGAGTGCCAGATGTGGGGGGGTCTCCACCCACAGAGCCCCATCCCTCCATCATGGATGAAAATAAAACTACCAAGTCATGATCTGCTTGGGGAGGAAAGGTGGTCAAACTCTCAGAGGAGAATGACCCAGAGCCCCTTCCTCACTAGGCTTTTATTGGGTTCAAATACACAGGAATACAGGTATGTCGGGCGGCAAGGATCAAACAATGGTTAACATTTCAAAGAAATCTAAGGGCTTAATCTGAGTCAGTGTCTGTCAGGAAAGGGGGTTGTAAAACTTTGGGAGACAATCTCATTTCCTCCTCGGACCCTTATCATTTAAATGAGTGCACTCTTAGCAAAGCAGGTTTCACAGGACTTTAGGAATTCTTTCTTATGCCCAATCACCCGGGGAACCATCCTGGCCAGCACAGGGCTGCCCTGCTCGCCCTCATAGTTTCAGGCTTTAAGCCGATTAGGAAGCAGAAGACATCTCCCAGACGGAAATGAGGACTCAGGCTATGTCAGAATAGCTGGGGAGGGGGAGGGACCGAGGGTCCATCACATCCTCTTTGCTGCAGCCCCCCGAGTCCTTCCATGAGGGCCTCCCAAGTGGTTGTGTCTGGCTTAGGTTGCCTCTCCCATGAGCAGTCTTACCCGTCATTGACTACCAACCAAGCTTTGGGGCCAGAGATGGATGAGGCAGAAGCAGCACTCCTGCCAGGGAGATAATCTTTGTCTCCTTAGTAGCTCACGTCCTCTTGACAGAACAGACCCAGATGAAGTGGGTCCCTTGGGCTCTTACACAGCCCACCATGGAGTGAGGGTTACAACTCCTGAAACCAGGCTGAACGGTCCGCAACAACCCTTGACTGGTGTTTTCAATCAGTGGTTTGAGGCTTTATTTCCCCATGCTGGAGCCCTGGGTTGCACAGTCTGTTTTGCTGCCCAGTTCCTCCTGGTTTATCTGCATGCAGATGTGGGACTGCCCACTCCACAATCCGCCACCTTACTGGTTCCACCAGCCACCACATTGCAGCAAGTCCTCTCCTCCAGGCTGCCTGTCTTCGCCCCTCCTGCCTGTCTGGACGAATGTCTCTTCTTTAACTCCTTGATTGTCAGAATTCCATACAGTTCTATTTTCTGGCAGTTCTGGTTATATTTTGTCTTTAAATTTGTTGTTGTCCTTCTTTTGGTTGTACAGGGAGGCACAATGTGTCTACCTGCACCTCCATCTGGGCTGGAAGTCTATTGACCATTATTTCTTGAGGTAAACTTTTAGATCTTTACTCTCAGCTCTTTTTCTGTGACTTGTATGCTGAACATTTGGTATGCTTATCTCACACGTTTTTTAGGGTCGGTTTTTTTCTCCTTTTCTTTCTGCCAGTTAAATTCAATAATTTCCCTTTACATGTAATTATTTTTTTTTTTTGTTGACTTCAGCCTGTTCATATCTGTTCAGTCCTTTTAGTGAATTTTTCATTTTCATTATTGTACTTTTTGGTTCTAAATTTTTTTTTATTTCCTTTTTATAGTTTGTTTCATTGATATTCCCTGTTTGTTGCACATACTGTTCTCTTGGTTTCCTTGAGTTCTCTTTACATATTTAGGAGCTGTTGATTTAACATCTTTGTCTAGTAATTCCACTCTCTGTGTTTCCTTGAGGACAGTTTCTGCTAATTTCTTTCTATCTTGCATGATTAGGTTTTTTTTTTTTTTTTTTTTTTTTTTTTTTTGTGGTGGTGGTGGTGGTTGTTGAATACAGGACATTTTGAATTCAATGTACAAAACGGAAATAAAAGAAAATACATATTATCTCTAGGTTTTTTTATTCTGACTTTGTGTTGAGGTACTACTTCAACAATTAGCAGGGCCTTTCACAACTTTGTCTTAGCCTTTACTCCTTGCTAGACTTTAGCCTAAAGCTCAGCCAGGGGTGAAAGCTTTTGTCTTCTCAGGTCTTTTCTGAGGATGAATCCTGCCCTCGACATTCATGTGGTTTCCTAGTTTCTTAGTATACGGAGGCTCTTTTCAAAATACTTCTTCTCTAAAGATTCTCACTCTGCACCTTTTTCTTCCTTGGTTTTTGGCATGTCTGTTGTTTGTATTAACTATTATTTTGCTTCAGGCAACAGCTGATTGTTCTTTTGACTTTCAAAGTTTTTAAGAAGTGTCCTCTGCATAGTTATGTCTTTACTCCAAGGAAGTAATGAGTTAGGTGAAAAATTGTTCTTCTTCTTTCATTAGTCCTCAAGGACCCCACAGAGAGATCAACACAAGTACAATTCAATTGGGAACAAGATCCACCTTGCTGTGGTTAAGAAAAGGTTCCCTCACTGAGAAAATGGGATGCCATCTTCGTTATCTTCCCTTTGTGCTGGTGGAGGGTGTAGTTACTATAAACTTAAAGCATTGCAAAACTTTCCTCCCTTGCTTAGTGCCCTTCTCCTGGTTAAATATTTTACTGTCTTCCCACATTCCAGTGTGAGTCTGACAGTAGTTTTTACTGTTTATGAGCAGGGATGGCCCCAGTAGTCTCTATTTTGCCATTTTTGCAGTTGTCCTCGTCAACACACTTTTACTCAAAAGCACATCCTCGCTCACTTTTTGTTGTGGACCGTTCAGCCTGATTTCAGGAGTTGTAACCCTCACTCCATGGTGGGCTGTGTAAGAGCCTAGGGACCCACTTCATCTGGGTCTGTTCTGTCAAGAGGACGTGAGCTACTAAGGAGACAAAGATTATCTCCCTGGCAGGAGTGCTGCTTCTGCCTCATCCATCTCTGGCCCCAATGCTTGGTTGGTAGTCAGTGACGGGTAGGACTGCTCATGGGAGGGGCAACCTAAGCCAGACACAACCACTTGGGAGGCCCTCATGGAAGGACTCGGGGGCTGCAGCAAAGAGGATGTGAAGGACCCTCTCACCCCGCCCCAGCTATTCTAACATAGTCTGAGTCTCATTTCCATCTGGGAGATGTCTTCTGCTTCCTAATCGGCTTAAAGCCTGAAACTATGAGGGCGAGCAGGGCAGCCCTGTGCTAGCCAGGATGGTTCCCTGGGTGATTGGGCATAAGAAAGAATTCCTAAAGTCCTGTGAAACCTGCTTTGCTAAGAGTGCCTTCATTTAAATGATAAGGGTCTGAGGTGGAAATGAGATTGTCTCCTAAAGTTTGGCAGCCCCCTTTCCTGACAGACACTGACTCAGATTAAGCCCTCAGATTTCTTTGAAAAGTTAACCATTGTTTGATCTTTGCTGCCTGACATACCTATATTCCTGTGTATTTGAACCCAATAAAAGCCTAGTGAGGAAGGGCTCTGGGTCTTTCTCCTCTGAGAGTTTGTCCACCTCTCCTCCCTAAGCAGATCATGTCTTAGTAGTTTTATTGTTATCCGTGATGGAGGGATGGGGCTCTGCGCACGGAGACACCGCACATCTGGCACCCAGGACAGGGGCCCCCCACAACTTTTATGAGCTATAATGTAAAAATGCCATCTTCATTTTCCTCTCCTGGACACTGCTCTGCGGCCAATCTGATTGTAAGTGGCATTCTATACCATAATTTACTTCTTAGTATTTTGTGCTTTATTTTTCTTATAAGATTATTTTGTGGCTCGTTGGATGATGATCTCAGGATTTCATATACAAATATAAAGGATGTCTTTTTCTAGGTTCCTTCTCTCTAATTCTCTTCAGTCTCTAATTCTGTGTGCTTAGGATCACATAGTGTAGGATGTGAAACATTGACGAAGCAACCTACTGTATTTGCAGGAGCTTTTTGACAATTTTGTTTGTCGTCAAGGCTAGGGCTAATTCACAAAGCTTCTTCCCACAGTCTCCACAGCAACAGCATGCTATCGGGAAGTGAGGGCACTGTATTCTTCCTGAAATAACTTAATGCCAGTGTTGCCGATTTCCCAGCTGGGAGATAGCCCCTGTTTGTCATTGGAATTCTGTTCTATATGGACTCCTCATCTTTTTTTTTTTCTTTTAAGTGCATCATGATTTTATTTCTTAATTTTTGAAAACCTTTCCTATTAAGCAATAATTCGTAAAAGAAACTTAAAAACATAACATTTATATGATTAAATCAATTGATTTTTAACATTGAGTTTTTTTTAAATTGGATATTGTTGACATATAACATTGTATATTAGTTTCAGGTGTGTATCATAATGATTCAATATTTGTATATATTGCAAAATGATCACCATAATAAGTATAGTTAACATTCATCACCATACATAGTTTCAGTTTTTCCTCTGATGAGAACTTTTAACATACACTAGCAACTTTCAAACATGAGTAAGTATTATTAACTATGGGTACTATTCTGTACATTATATCTCCATGACTTATTTTATAACTGGATGTTTGTATCTTTTGACCACCTTTACCCATTTCCTCCATTTTCTACCCATCCCCTGCCTCTTGGCAATCCACCAATGTCTGTGAGTTTGGTTTCTACTGCGTGTGTATGTTTTAAGATTTTACATATAAGTGAGATTATATGGTATTTGTCTTTCTCTGTCTGACTTATTTCATGATGCCCTAGTGTCCATTCATTTTGTTGCAAATGGCAGGATATCCTTCTTTTTTATGGTTGAATAATATTCTATTGTACGTGTGTGTGCATGTCTGCCACATTTTTGTTATCCATCACTCATTAATAGACACCTACATTGTTTCCATGTCTTTGCTTTAATAAATAATGCTGCAGTGAGTATGGGGGTGCATATATCTTTTCAAGTTAGTGTTTTTGTTTCTTTCAGATAAATACCCAGAATTGCAATTGGTGGATCATATGATCATTGTAGTTGTAATTTTTCGAGAAAATGTCATACAGTTTTCATATGACTCTATCAATTTACATTCCCAACAGTGCACAGCGTTTCCCTTTTCTCTCCATTCTCATTGACACTTGTTATTTCTTATCTCTTTGATAATAGCCATTCTGACAGTTGTGAGGTAATAATTTCATTGTGGTTTAAGTTTGGTTAGTTATGTTGAGCACCTTTTTATGTACCTGTTGTCTATCTGTATATCTTCTTTGGGAAAATGTTTATTTAGGTCCTCTGCCCATTTTTTAATCAAATTGTTTGGGTGGTTTTGTTTTTTGGGGTTTTGTTTGTTTGTTTGTTTTTTTGCTATTGTATTGTATGAATTTTTTGTATATTTTGGATATTAACCCTGTCAGATACATGCTTTGCAGATGTTTTCTTCCCTTCTGTAGGTTGCCTTTTTATTCTGTTGATGGTTTTGTTTGCTCTGCAGAAATTTTTTAGTTTGATGTAGTCCCTTGCTTATTTTGCTTTTGTTGCTTTAACTTTTGGTGTCAAATCAAAAAATCATTACCAAGACCAATGTCCTCTCTCTTTTCATCTTACCTGACCGCTGCTGGCTAGAGAGTAGCAGTGTTTCCTGGGCCTTTTATATTATTTTTTAACTCTACCCTGTAGTCATTCTGAGTTGCACTCTCCTCTTACGTTTATTTGGTATATACGGGAGGTGAAAATAAACCCAAGGAACTGAACACCGGATCATTCCTTAATTCCTGAAGTTCTATCCATTCTGCCTTCTTTTCTTCACATTTCAGAGTCTTTCAGTACTTGCTTTACTTATTATGTCAACGGTTCTAAATTGTAATTAATGGGAGTCTTTTGGAGGAATGTGTTTTTTAAATCCATCATGTCTAGAATGGGAACTTTATTCCCATATTTATTGAATGAATGATTAAATGAAAACACATATCTTGTCTACAAGTTGCTTGTGTTTGTGGGTGTCAATATAACAATAGGAATAGTATTAAGAAAATTAAATTCCTGTGGAAGCTCATAGGCATAGGAATAAAATTACTTTAGTGATTTCTGGAATAGGACATGTGTAGTAATGAGGTCATTGTTCATTCAATAATTTTCTGACACCAACTGGGTGTCCTTTAATTTGATTCAGTCCTGGCACTACCCAGATTTAGCATAGACCCACAGGGTAAAGGCAAAATCCTCCACAAGACTGCTCTATGTCATGTGCCACCCACATGTCTGACCTACTTAGCAATAATATAGGTGTTCGCACAGTCCCCTCAAATTTGATAATTTGTTAAAACTCAAGAGAACTCACTGAAAATGCTATGCTGAAAATTGTAGTTTTATTATGAAAGTTACAATGTAGAAATAGACACATGGAAGCAATGAATAGACTGTGGTCTGGGGCATGGTGAGGCTAGGGTCACAAAGAGGAACATAGAGCTTTTGCCCTTTCTTGTGAAATCCATGTACATTAGCCTCCTAGTACATCAATGTGTTCACCAACCAGGAAGCAACACTGAGCTTTGTTTATATTTTTTTATTGTTGTTTCCTTACATGGCTATCATTGCTTAAATAATTGTCCATGTGATTGAGTCTTTCCCACCCCTCCCTGTCCTTCCTGGAGGTCTGGTTGGGTCAAAGTACCGATCTCCTTAATCAAGTGGTTCGTCTTTCTGGTGACTTGTCCCTATTCCGAGACTATCTAGGGATCACCTTGAGTCACTGTTAAGATAACAAAGGCACTCTTGTCACTCAGGATTTTTAAGGGTTTTTGAGACTCTGTGCCAACAACTGGGGGTAAAGACAAGTTATATATTCTTTTTTTTTTTTTAAAGATTTTATATATTTATTTTTTAAGAGGGGAGAGGTGGGGGAAAGAGAAGAAGAGAAACATCAGTGTGTGGTTGCCTCTTGTGTGCTCTAGACTGGGAATCAAACCAGCGACCTTCTAGTTCCCAGGCTGGTGCTCAGTCCACTGAGCCACACCAGCCAGGGAAATATATATATTCTTTATTACACCACAGTTATCAAATAAAATTTCAAGGACAATATGGTGCCTTGAAAGATGGGTAGGATTTAAACATTTGGAGATGGGGACAAGGGCATTCCATGCTGAGAAAGTAGTATTAGCAAACACATGGGCACATACTCAAAAGTGCAGAGTTTAGTGTGTAGAAATATATCAAAAAATTTTTTTGGTTTTAGTGAAGAATATATAACAAACAGTAAACCCAGGTTGGACCTCTCATTTAGTAGTATTTATTAATCATAGAAATTTTTTATTCCTACAGAGTAGAAGAAAGAAGAGATCTGTTTATGTTTTTCCGAAGCTTACACTTTTTTGTGGAGTGGTGTGAATATCGTAAGCATACATTTAAATATTTCAAGGTAATGTCTAAAGTCTTTAAATTTAAACATGTATGCATCTGGCTGGGTAGCTCAGTTGGTTGTAGTATCATCCAGCTGCACCAGGGTTGCCGGTTTAGTTCCCACAGGGGCACATGTGGGAATCAACCAGTGAATGCATAAATAAGTGTGACAACAAGTTGATATTTCTCTCTCTCTCTCTCTCTCCCTCCATCTTTTTCTCTCTCTCACCCTCCTTCCCTCCTTCTCTTTCCCTAAAATGAATAAATAAAATTTTTAAAAAAGTATATGGAAAAATGAAGCTCATGTTAATTTAGGGATTTAACATTACATTCTTTCCCTAAAGTTTTTAAACAAAAACGGTTTTAATTGGCTTTTGGAACTTGCAATTATTTGGAATAAATAAAGGAAGAATGCTACTGTACAAATCAGTGAATCTTATATGATGGAATATCTTGAAAGAATTATAGTTATATTCTTATTTATTTTAATATACACATTTTGAAAAATTAGTCTGTCAAGCATACTAGAAGTAAAATGACAAATACTAATGAACATAATAGCAGGCTTATCACATAGCAGTATAATCGTTCTGTTTTGAGCTAGATCAGTATTTTGAGCTTCTTAACTATCATATTATTTCAAGTTTAAGTACTGAAGCCTGATTCTTGTCAAGTAATGCCTCGTAAGTCAGATACCAATACTTTCAAAGACTCGTTTTTATTCCTTTTGTTTGTTTTCTGGCATAACTAGTTGGATAACGTCAAATTATTCACAGCAGTGATGCACACAAAGACTAGTTCTGAAAGAATCAACATAAATAACATCTCAAGGTTCAAGTTTGCCTAACTTGAGTCATGACTCTTGTTTTTATAACTGATATTGATTAACTCTCCTTCATTTTGGATTCTATTATTACTGTTATTATTTGCATTCAGTTTGGTTGAGCTAATAAAATCTGTCAGGTCTACGGTTTTCTTTAGAATGAAACATGCCAGTTACCTATCTTATATCTGTATCTGTACTGCAATCCCTTGAGTAGTTCTCACAGTTATGTTGTTTGCTTGCAGATGCTCTTGGTACCAGAACAATTAAATAGCTCTTCTTCAGAAATGATTGAGCAATATGCTGGCAGTTACAGTTATGAATCACCTAATATGGTTGCTTACTTAGACATTTGAATGGATTGTGGGGATCTTCTTCAGAAATGATTGAGCAATATGCTGGCAGTTACAGTTATGAATCACCTAATATGGTTGCTTACTTAGACATTTGAATGGATTGTGGGAAATGTGAGGACTACCCCATTTCCAAAATCAGTTTGCCTCCAGGTGCTTTCAAGGCAGGTGTAGAAATGTAATTTGTGTGTGTTTTCCTGTGGAGTGTAGAGCATGTCTATGAGCTGGTCTTTGCTGGTGACAAGATTACTAGAATGGAAACAGTCACATTGTTACGCAACTATCATCAATATCTAGCTCTAGAATTTTTTTATCATTCCAATTGACTACTACAGGTACCTCATTTAAGCAGAATCATAAAATGTATCCCTTTTGCATGGCTTAATTCACGTAGTATAATGTCCTCAAGGTTCATCTATGTTGTAGCATGCGTCATGATTTCATTCCTTTATAAGGCTGAATAATATTCTATTTTATGTATTTGTCACATTTTATTTATCCATTCCGCTGTTGATGGATACTTAGGTTGTTTCCACCTTTTGGTTATTATGAATAATGCTTCTGTGAAGAATAGTATACAACATCTGTTATATTAGTTCCAGTCCTTGCTTTTAGTTCTCTTAAGTATAACCTGTAAGTGGAGTTGCTGGATTGTATGGTAAGTCTGTGTTTAATTTTTTGAAGAACTAAATTTTTTTCTACAGCAGTTGCACCATTTTACATTTCCAACAACAACATACAAGGCTTCCAATTTTTCTATATCCATTTTTTATTTAGGGTGGATTTTTTCTTCTTTTTTGTCAGAACCAGCCTAATGGGTGTAAAGTGGTTCTCACTGTGGTTTTTATTTGCACTTTCTTAATGATGAGTGTTGTTGAGCATCTTTTCATGTGTTTATGGAGCATTTGTATGTCTTCTTTGGAGGAAGATCTGTGCAAGTCCTTTGTGCATTGAATCAGATTGTTTGGGGTTTTTATTGTTGAGTTGTAGGAGTTCTTTGTATATTCTAGATATTCATCCCTTATCCAATACATAATTGGCAAATATTTTCTCCCATTCCCTGGATTGTCTTTTTATTCTCTTGATAGCACCTTTTTTAAAATTAATTAATTTTCTTTTTTCGCCAAAGGATATGTTAATTGATTTGAGAGATGGAAGGCGGGAGGGAGGGACTGAGGGACAGACATGGATGTGAGAGAGAAATATCAATTGGTTGCCTTTCATACATGCCCCAACCGTGGATTAAACCCACAACCTAGTTATGTGCCCTGACTGGAAATTGAACCTGCAACCCTTTTGGTGTATGGAACAATGCTCCAACCAAGCCACCAACCAAAGGCTCTTGGTAGTATCTCTTGATGCACAAAAGTTTTTAATTTTGACGAAACCAATTTATCTGTTTTTTTGTTGTTTGTGCTTTTGATGCCATATCCAAGAAATCATTACCAAATTTAATGTCATAAGCTTAAGCTTAGGTGTTTCATTTAGTTTGTAAGTTAAGAATCAAACTTTATTCTTTTGCATGAGCATATTCAATATTCTGGCACTGTTTGTGGTAGAGACTGCCCTTTTCCATATTGAGTGGTCTTGTCACCTTTGTTGAAAATCATTTGGCCATATGTGCAAAGGTTTGTTTCTGGGCTATTATATTCCATTGGTCTCTATGTCCTTATATCAGTACAATACTTTTTATTGTAGTTGCTTTGTAGTGACATTTTGAAAGAACGATGTGTGAGTCCTCCAGTGTTCTTTTTAAATTTGGTTTGGCTATTTAGAATTTTTTGAGATCTTATATGAATTTTAGGATGGGTGTTTTCTTAAAAAAATGTCATTGGGACTTTGAATGGAATTGCATTGAATCTGCTGATTGCTTTGTTTAATATTGACATATTAACTATTCCCTCTTCAGTTCATGAACATGGGATTGCTTTCCATTTATGCATGATTTCTTTGGTTTCTTTCAGAAATGTTTGTAAGCGTAAAATACTACTTTTAAGCCTTTATTTTATTTGTGACTTAAGGGTACATAAAAGGTTGTCAGGTTCATGACTTCTTTTTATCTAGAAGTCACAAAATTATTTTTAAATGATTATTCTATAACAGACTTTTACCAGTGCTCTTTCCTAATTATTTTGTCTAAACCACTGGCTTTTAAATTTTCTAAAATTTGATAGTTATTTTGATTTTTTTCTCTTTAAGTTTAATTATATTAAGAACATAATAATACATTATTTTTCTGACCTTGGGAAATGTGAGAGAACTCTCCTCTGACCATTTTCCCCAGTTTTGATTCCACCACTCAGCTCTCCTATCAAGTTTATTTTTCCAGATACAGTTACAATTTAGTTCCACTATTTGTTCAAGATTATGATAGTTTAAGATTCTTTTTTTTCAAATACAGCAGAGCTGTTGTGTTTAAACAGATTTTATTTTGCTGTGTTTATTGTATATTCAATTTAAATGTGGTCAGTATTATTCTAGACACTTTGAAAGTATAAAGAGTATATGTGTTTAGCATACTCAGTTAGCCTTCAGTAATAGAGAAATGAGGCATGCACACAAAATAATGAGAAAGCAGTGTAATAGCCATGATTATCAGTTACTGAAATAAAATTAATGAATGAATTAATAAGTGTTATGGGGTAATTATTGTGGCCTTAGGAGATCACAAATTGTTTAACGAAAAAGTTATATTTGTGGGCCAACCTTTGACAAATTGGGGAAAAACTGAAGAAGAAAAGATCATTCTTGGTAGGGAAAACAAGGAAGCAAATGCTTAAAAAAAGGAATAAGTTTGTCCTGGGAATAATATACAGAGACCGACTTGATTCTAATGTGTAATTTATGTTGGAAGCAATGTTGGTCATTTCTGTATACACAGTTCAAACTCATGTTTCTAGAGGACTGATAATTTTGTATGTAATCCCAAAATAATGTGGAGACTAAGGCTTTTGAGTGAGGTATGGACAAGTGAGAAGTTCTTTGAGGAACTTTAATCTGGCAGCATCGTGTCATTATAAATCTACACTATATGATTGAAGATGAATGCTCACCATTAAATGTATTGGTTAATTATGGGTCTTTAGAAAATGCTGCCCAGAAGTTTTCTTGTGAATGTGTAGTCTGTTTGCATAAACATGGATGTATATGGGTGGGCCACAGCATTGCGTATAACACCACAGAACTCATTTTGTTTTTGTGTCTTACATTTGGGCAGATTTATCAATACAATTCTCATTCCTGTAGTGTAAAAAGAAAATATTTTACAGTATTTATCGTATTTGCAAGCCTTTACAATGGAGAACATTATCTCTGTTTTCTGAGAAATGGGGTAGACTTTCGGGTTTTTTTTAAATATAAGCATATCGATTTTGGTCTGCTTGACTTCTTAAAATGTTTTATACTAGATTTAGAATGTTAATATTTAGGAAAAAGAGAAGTTCATACTATTGTAAAGCCTTTAACTGCCTGACTACAAAGCAAAATAATGTTGAACATGACTATATTGGCTCTTTATCAGAGAGTAAATTATGCTTTATTTGAAAAGTTTTGCTTAAGTATGTGACTATATCCTATTTCTCAGGCTAAGTAAAAAGATAACAGCAGCCTGAACAAAAAGAAAAGAGTTTCTACTTCATTATGAGTAGTGTATGAATCATAAGAGAAAAATGGGAAAGCACTGGAAATATTTAGCTTTTCAGAGGTTTTGAAATGTCAACCTTAAATGCTCTAGGGATCCAATAAAGGCCAGAAAAGACAAAAAGTTGAAAGTTTCTTGTACTTCTCTCACTTCATTAGTAATAGAAATAATGCTTCTCAAATTGAGATATTTACGTAAAAACATAACCTTTTTAAAATAGCATTCTGCTATAAACTACAACGATTTTATGCTGTTTAAATATTTTCACATTAATTTGTTTTGAACTTAGAGATTTACTCTTACTTTTTACTTGTTATACGTAAGCTTTTGAACATCCTTGCTTAAAACATAAAATTTCTTCATACTGGGAAACAAAACTACCATTAAACAGACATTTATGCTTCTTTAGAAATTGTTGAGACATTATAAGTATATGCGGACTTTAGTTAATGTGCTGCATTGATTGATACTGGTTAAAAGTATGACCCTACAGGTAATCTTTTTAAGCAGATAAAACTGTTCGGATACTTTCCCAGGATGATGGGATTTCCCTCCAAGCGTATCTCTTCAATGAGGTTCCGAATATAACGGGTGTCATTAGCCTTGCAGAATGTATCATCTGTAACCGAAGTTATGTTGTTAAACTGTAAAATAAAAAGGGAAAAATGTTCAGATATCTGAAATCAATCTTTTGTATGCTGTGTATTAAGATCTAAAAGTATTTTATCTAAAGAGTGATTTTTATTTTTATTTATTTTATTTATTTTACCTAAAATCTTAGTTCATGTCTGTGGGTCATACATATACATTCTTTGGCTTCTACATTTCCTATACTATTCTTAACCTCCGCTGTCTATCTTGTACCTACCATTTATGCTACTTATTCTCTGTACCTTTTCTCCCTCTCCCCCATCCCACTCCCCTGCTGATAACCCTCCATGTGATCTCCATTTCTGTGGTTCTGTTCTTGTTCTAGTTGTTTGCTTAGTTTGTTTTTGTTTTAGGTTTGGTTGTTAATAATTGTGAGTTTTTTGTCATTTTACTGTTCATATTTTTTTTCTTCTTTTACTTAGATAAGTCCCTTCAACATTTCATATAATCAGGGCTTGGTGATGATGAACTCCTTTAACTTGACCTTATCTGAGAAGCACTTTATCTGCCCTTCCATTCTAAATTATGGCTTTGCTGGATAGAGTAATCTGGGATATAGGCCCTTGCCTTTCATGACTTGGAACACTTCTTTCTAGCCCCTTCTTGCCTGCAAGGATTCTTTTGAGAAATCAGCTGGCAGTCTTAGGTGTACTCCTTTGTCGGTAACTGTCTCCCTTTCTCTTGCTGCTTTTAAGATTCTCTCCTTATCTTGAATCTTGGGTAACTTTAATGATGATGTGCCTTGTTCTGTTCCTCTTTGGGTCCAACTTCTTTGATACTCTCTGAGCTTCCTGGACTTCCTGGAAGTCTATTTCCTTTGCCAGATGGGGGAAGTTCTTCATTATTTGTTCAAATAAGTTTTCAATTTCTTGTTCTTCCTCTTCTCCTTCTGGTACCTCTATAATTCGGATGTTGGAACATTTAAAGATGTCCTGGAGGTTCCTAAGCCTCTCCTCACTTTTTTGAATTCTTGTTTCTTCATTCTTTTCTGGATGGATGTTTCTTTCTTCATTCTGGTCCACACCATTGATCCGAGTCCCAGTTTTCTTCCCATCACTATTGGTTCCCTGTACATTTTCCTTTATTTCACTTTGCATAGCCTTCATTTTTTCATCCAATTTGCAACCAAATTCAATCAATGCTGTGAGTATCCTGATTACCAGTGTTTTGAACTGTGCATCTGATAGGTCGGCTATCTCTTCATTGCTTAGTAGTATTTTTTCTGGAGCTTTGATCTGTTCTTTCATTTGGGCCTTTTTTTTTTTTTTTTTTTTTTTTTGTCTCAGCGCTAAAGAGTGATTTTTAAACTTTTGTACAGTACATACTGTGTATCCTCATGGTAATAAAATCCTCTTTGTGCAATCTGAGCCTTTTTTTTTTAAACTTTGATATTTTATTTTATTTTATTATTTTTTTATCAGTATTTTTTAATTGTTGATATTGTACAGTTTTCTGTCTTTTACCCCGCCCCAGCCCACCACCTCAGCCCTCCCCACCTTCCTCCCATTTCCACCCCCCATAGTTTTTGTCCATGAGTCCTTTATACTTGTTGCTCTAAACCGTTCCCCTTTTCCCCTGAAATTCCCTCCCCTCCCCCTCTGGTCACTGTCAGACTGTTTTCAAATTCAGTGTCTTTGTTTATATTATGCTTGTTTCTTTGTTTTGTTGATTAGCTTCCTGTTAAAGGTGAGATCATATGGTATTTGTCTTTCACTGCCTGGCTTATTTCGCTTAGCATGATACTCTCCAATTCCTTCCATGCTGTCGCAAAGGGTAGGAGCTCCTTCTTTCTTTCTGCTGCATAGAATTCCATTGTGTAAATGTACCACAGTTTTTTGATCCATTCATTAACTGATGGGCACCTAGGTTGCTTCCAGCACTTGGCTATTGTAAATTGTGCTGCTATGAACATAGGGGTGCATAGATTCTTTTGGATTGGTGTTTCAGGGTTCTTAGGATATAGTCCTAGCAGTTGAATTGCTGGGTCAAAAGGTATGTCCATTTTTAGTTTTCTTAGGAAAAAAAATATGGAATGCTTCACGAATTTGCGTGTCATCCTTGCGCAGGGGCCATGCTAATCTTCTCTGTATCGTTCCAATTTTAGTATATGTGCTGCCGAAGCGAGCACAATCTGAGCCTTTTTTATATTAAGATTTTTGATTTTTTTAGAGAGAGGGAGAAAAACATCGATTGGCTACCTCCCATACCATACCGGGACCAGGGACCCAACCTGCAGCCCAGGCATGTACCCTGACTGGGAATCCACCCAACTGAGCTACACTGTCTGGGGCACAGCCTTTTTATTTTTATGTCTACAGCATGCCTTTGAAAGAACAGACTACTTGCTATTATAGTAGCTGGAAAAAATATCCTAGTCTAGTGTCAACTCAAAATGCTACTGTGTCCTTAAATATTCTTTAAAAGAAGTTTTAAAAAACAAATAGGAATTTCTGTATGCTGAAAGATCAGTTTTAGTTTTTTATTCCCTCCTCACTTTCCTTTACCTCAAGTTCATGTTGGACAATAAAATCAGTTGGAAAGTCTTCAAAAGGAAAGATCTACTGTTATTTGGATAAAGAAACATAAACCACCTGGCTGGTGTAGCTCAGTGGATTGAGCGCGGGCCTGCGAACCAGAAGATCGCGGTTCGATTCCCAGTCAGGGCACATGCCTGGGTTGCAGGCCAGTTCCCAGCAGGGGACACACAAGAGGCAACCGTACATTGATATTTCTCTCCCTCGTCCTCTCTCCTACCCTTCCCCTCTGAAGATAAATAAATAAATAAATAAATAAAAAAAAGAAACATAAACCAGAGGTTTTTAGTGTCCCCTAGCTTGAAATTCATGGGCCTGGTTAACTAGGAGATACTAACTGCACAGCTGGAGACAAACACCACTCTGAGAGCAGATCTCAGAACTAGTGGTGCTGGTCCTTTCATTGTGCCCTGGACAGAACTGGGGCTTGTGGGCAGGAGAATTCATTGGGCTCAATATTGGTACTTTTTGATAGGCAAAATCTACCTGTGAATGTAAGACTCCTAAATTGACCCTTAGTAATTTAAATTAAAGTCAGATATTGTGAAAGGAGTGGTCATACCTGAAGATGAATTACACGTAGACTTTCTGGTAAATTAAGAGGCACAGATTCCAGTGCGTTGTGGTCCAAATAGAGGAAGGACAGGTTACTCAGTTTCTGTAAGGAAAAGGAACTTTTTCTTCAGTGAGGTCAGTGCATTTCTTCACAGGATTCAAATTACACACACACATATGTATATGTGTATGTACATACAGATACTGATGTAGAGTCATCCATACTATTTATCTTTGCTATGATAGTATTTGGGCTTTGGGAATTTTTTGGTTTTTGTTTCACAAATGGTATATTTTGGTCCTTTGGGAAGGATAGTAGAGCCCTGCTGCATCCCCACATTTCTGTCCACTTGTATGATCTCTGAATACCCAGCTATGCCTGGTGTGAGCCCTTATGCTGGCACCTGAGACCCTTTGAGATTGTCCTAGGATAGGCTAATGAGGTCTTTGTGCAGGATTGAATTTGCATCCTGGTACTGCCATAACTTGTCTTGAACCTCCAGAACTTCCTATTTCAGTTCCAATTTGTAGCAAAATGAATAAATACTCTAAGGGATATATATACTTTTTAAGTAAGATGTGTCTCATAGCAATTTATTAAACACATTTTAGGTAAATATTTTTCCACCTAAGGGTTAAATGAATGTTGGATTATTCTTCCTGATCAGTAGCTATTATTATATAATATTTTATGATATGATTTTAATATATACCTTCCCCTGACATTAACCTTCTTCCTTATATTTGATGTACATCCTATAGCAGAACTTGTTGATTTTTTTAAGGATTAACTTGCTCGTATGTTAATCCTTTCTTAAACATTCACCATATGGGCCCCAAACTTATATCTTCCCCAGTAGGCCTGTTTACATGGGTTAGAGTAACTTGACTTTACCAGTGGCTTTTACAGCATAAGCAAAACTGGAGAGTGCCTGAATTTATCGTTTCCATGCCAACTTGTCACGAATCCCTTCTGTAATGCATGTGTAAAATCCAAAATATTGAAACATTCCTTTTGTGAAATGTTGGTTATCTCCTGTAGGTCTTTAATATGCCAGTTACTCAAAGGCTTATCAGCTCGAATTGTAGATCTTCAAATTACAGGGCTTTTGTTTATATATTTTTAAAGTGAGTTTAGTTTTTAAAAGTCTCCTGAGTTCTTTGAATTTTGAATAACTTTGATGTGTGTCTAGAATGTCCCTTAAATTTGAAAGAGGGTTCCTTAAATGTACACAGAAAAGAAAAATGGAATATTTTTGCATTTTCTGACACATTGTATGTTTATGGACAGAGTGTACATTATGTGATGACCATAAACTTTATAATAATGAATATTTGATATTTTTAGGTTCTTATCATCACAGTTACAAATTTTACTTTTGAATGAGGTTGTCTATTGCCAACAGTAGCATGATTACTTATCTTTTTATCTGGGGCTCCTTCCAGGACTGGAATGAGTGTATCAGAATTATGAGTAATCCTGAGCTGAGGTGATTACTTCCTGTGCATTTAGAGACAACTTGGCTACCTAAATCACAATAGATCACCTTTCTCTTTTCCTATACATATGTTTTACTGAATTACTAAATTAAGAAATGTATTTCATTTTCACTATATAATTTTTGTTTTAGGTGCCATAAATGGAATTCAAAAGAAAGGCTAATTATAGAATTTTATGGTCTAATACATTTAAGTATTAAAAGTAAAATTCATTGTTTTACCTCAAGAACTTAATTTTTTTGGCATTGGTAAATTACTAGTATTTAAAGAAAAAGACAGGAAAACTCCCATTTTGAGGTTTTGTACAGTCTTGGTGCCATGAGGGTGTGAACCATGTCTGTATAAATAAATATTTGCTGTGTAAACAATTTAAAAAGATGGGATATGAAGTAGTCCATGAAACAAGATAAAAGTTATATAATTTTTTGAGGTATAGGCATAAACTAGACAGAAGGAGCCTAACATTATGGCTACTTTCTATGTAAATAATTCATTTATTAAATTAAAATAGTCTTAGAACATAAAACCAAATTCTAGACCATATTTTTCTTTTTCCTTTATTATCATTGGCTGTATAAAACTGATACTGTGTTCAGTCATAGTATAAAATACTTACTTTGAATGTATTTGCTTTGATTCCTCTACTCTTGATTTTGTTGTATTTTGCATTAAATAAAATTAGCTTGGGAGGAAGAACTGGAAGCTTCAGTAGTTGATTTTCAGCTAGTGTAAGTTCTTCTAACAGAGAAAGTTTTGAAAAAGTACTGTCTTCTATATCTTCAATCAAATTTCCCGTAAAATCAAGTCTTCTTAAATTAGCTTAAAGGGAAAAATACAGAAAATATACAGAAATAAGAAGTCAAAAATCTCATTTGTGTACATTTGATTGAATAGAATCATGTGAATTATTTTTGGATTTTTTGTTGGCTTGTTTCATTATTACTGTGCATATGTTCTTTTAATCTTTCTGGGACTTACTACTTAACAGACAAAATTTGTTAAAGTGATGCAGACTAATTCAGTGTATGAATTTCTCTCTTAGAAGTTCATGTGTATGTGTATGTGTGTATTGTGTGTCTGGGACAATTAGGAAATATAGTTTCTTCTCATTATTTGAGTTAGTTATGTATAAAATTGCTCTAAACATTGAATTCATAAATATGGAACCATTATTCCTCGGGGACATACAGGGCTAGGTTCCTTCAAGCCTCTGGTTATACTCATCAGCTAATCAGTACATACTTTTATGTGTGATTCTTTTTAAAGACATCTTATTTAGTATATACTGTTGATACATTAATATTGAACTCAGCAGCCATTAGCAGTGTAACTCACACTTGAATGAAAATTACCTAACATGTATTTTCTACATAAGGCACATCACATCCTTCTTGCATTTAGGAACAGTAGACAGCATTTCAGCACTCTACTTGGGGACCATTTTAAACAACAAAAACACAAAAATGTGAAAAATGTGGCACTAAGTCAACTGAAAAGGACCATTGTTCACAGTATAAAAGCAGAAAGAAAAGCTCAGAGCATTGCCTTGTTTGATCTTGACTGGGTAACTCAATTTTTTTTTGCCACTATATATGTCTACAAATGACTGGGAAAGTACTGCAAATATTGATTTGGGGTTTACAAATAAATCTTAGCAAATAGGCAAGTTTGCAAATATGGAACCTACAAATAATGAGGAACAACTATACTTCATCCAGTAGGGAGCTTCTAGAGGCAGCATGAATCCAGTACAGTTAATCTTATAAATGTGTAGTGGGGCGATTGTACATTTCTTAGTGTGATTTTCTTCAAAAGCACTTGACAACATAGGAATTGAGAATATGAGGGATTAGTGATTCAGGACTGGGACTAGGCACTGCAGACATGGGGGATTTGCTGTGCTGTTGAGGGTGCTCTAGTAGCAAGGTATTATAAGGTTTGATAGACCAGCAGAAGTCCAAGATTTTATGTGACTTAGGAGGGTCACCAGTTCCAATCATATTAGAATCATCTGAGGAGTTTGGTTGTGTTTAATGCTGATGCCTGGGCCTCTCCCCAGAGCTCAGTGAGAACCTCTGGGGACTTAGTGCCTGCCTGGTATCAGTATTTTTTAAATGTTTCCCCAGATATTTTTATTCATGCAGCCAGATTTAAGAACCATGAGTTAAAGTAAGGAAAAACAGTCTCTATGCTTTTATATTGAAGGTAGAAAATAAAACATTGTAATTGGAGAAGCATCCTGATTATATTGGGGCTACTGACTGCCTGAGGCAAATGGATCTTGAAGTATTGGGGTTGAGATGACATAGTTAGCCTATAAGCTAAATGGGCTGTCAACATAGACACCACAGTGACCAGTGAAGAAAGATGACAGAGGAGATCTGAATGGAAAAGAGATTCACTAACAAATCAGTGGGGTTTTTACAATGTAGTAGGTACTTAAATAGGACAATAGTGACTACCCTTGGTATGATAGGCCACAAGTATCTAGAATCTTGTATTTATATGAGTTAAATACTAACATGAGTTAATACTAATATCTTATTTAAAACTAACTTACGGATTTCCGCAAAATCTTTGGCAGTCAGCTTTTTAATTTTGTTGAATCGTGCATAAAGATAGGCTGATTCCTTTGGCAAGGGTGGTACAACATCAATGTCAACTTCTTCACAGTATACAGATCCACTTAAACAAACACACAGCAGGCACGTGGGCATTTCTAATTGGGGGGAAAAATCACAAAAGTATGAACAGTTTAAAAATATTTGGCCCCTACTAGTAAAATTATTGCTATTATGAATTTAATTACTGATTAGAAAAGATTTTACAGAATTATAGGTGGTAGGAAAGATACCATGGTTATGATAGCTAAAAACCTGTACTGTAAGTGATAATTCATATTTTTGATTCTGTAATTCAGTCTCTTTTATTCTCTGCTTTATTATTGATCCTTTAATTGTTGCATTGATCAGCAATTGTATTTCCTCATTTGAATACCAAAAAATTTGAAAAGCAGGACTTAAGGTAAACACGAGCTTGACTTATTACTTGTTGTGGCACAAACACATTTCATATTGGTGACAGCACACTAAGGAGTTTAGAAACTACTAGTTAGATAAGCAAACTATTAACTTGAAAATTAGAGTCACCGTAAGCACTGTAGGGATTCCATTCACTCGACTATCATTATTGCATTACTTGTCATGCTTCTTTCGTCTCTTTTTACTTCGAACAGCTTATTAGTCTTTATTTTTCTGAAAAATTTTAATGTTTTTCAAAATTATTTTTAGGGCATATATTTTACAGAATATCTTTTAATTAGGGTTTGTAGAGGCTCCCCATTTTTGTCAGGAAAACCAGGGAAATGATACAGGGTCCTCATTGCCATGAATCAAGGAGCACGTGGTATCTATTTGACCCATTCCTGACAATGCTATCTTTGGTCACTTGGATCATTTGGTGTCCATCATGTTTCTCACTCTGTAAAGTAAATATTTTTCACTTTGTAATTAATAAGTATCTTTCAGAGAAGTCCTTTGATATTTTAAACATCTGATTTGTTATTAAACATCCACCCACTGGTTTTTTCATCCATGATTCTTACATAAATTGTTTATCACTAGGATAGTTGCCAAATAATGATTTTCTAATTCCATCATTCTTTTTTTTTTTTTTTAATTTTTATTTTAATTGTTGATCTTGTACAGTTTTCTGTCTTTTCCATCATTCTTTCTATACTTGTTAGTTGGCATTCTGGTGTAAGGTGAAACATTCTCTTCTAACTAATTAATTAATTAATTAATTTCATTATGAATTTACGAATACCTTATCCTAGAGGTCATAACACATTACCATCACATTTATTTTCATAATCAAATTGTCACAGATTAGCCAGTAAGGGCTCTTTTAAGCTCTTAATCTTGCCACAGTTTTTTTGTGGTTATATGACATACAAGAAATTGCACATATTTGTTTTAATTTCTGTTTTTGACATAAGTATATACTCATGAAACCATTACCACAATCAAGATAATTAACATATCCATCACCCCCAAAACTTTCTCATGCCATTTCAAAATCTCTCCCTTACAATCTTATATCAAGAGAATCATTTTTTATATACTCTTGTTCGGCTTCTTTCACTCTGTATAGTTATTGTGTCATCTGCTGTTGCATGTATCAGCAGTGCATTCTTTTTTGTTATTGAGTAGTATTTCTGTGTCAGTACAAACAATTTATAATCATCTCTTTAGGACATTTCAGTTGTTTCCAGTTTTAGGCTATTTTAAAGAAAGTGGCTAAAAACAGTTACATACAAGTTGTGTGGACTTAATGCATTAGTTTTCTCGGTTAAGTACCTAAGAGTAGAAGGGCTTGGTAGGTGAGGTGTATGTTTACTTTTTTTTTAAATATATTTTATTGATTATGCTATTACAGTTGTCCCATTTCTCCCCCATCATTCCCCTTCACCCTGCACACCCCTTCCCACCCACATTCCCCCGCTTTAGTTCATGTCCATATGTCATAAGTTCTTTACTTCTACATTTCCCACACTATTCTTGCCCTCCCCCTGTCTATTTTCTACCCACCATCTATGCTATTTATTCGCTGTACCTTTCCCCCCTCTCCTCCTCCCACTCTCCTGTTGCTAACCCTCCATGTGATCTCCATTTCTGTGTTTCTGTTCTTGTTCTATTGTTTTCTTAGTTTGCTTTTATTTTAGGTGTGGTTGTTAATAACTGTGAGTTTGCTGTCTTTTTACTGTCATATTTTTTATCTTCTTTTTCTTAGATAAGTCCCTTTAACATTTCATAGAATAAGGGCTTGGTGATGATGAACTCCTTGAACTTGACCTTGTCTGAGAAGCACTTTATCTTCCCTTCCATTGTAAATGACAGCTTTGCTGGATAGAGCAATCTTGGATGTAGATTCTTGCCTTTCATGAGTTGGAATACTTCTTTCCAGCCCCTTCTTGCCTGGAAGGTCTCTTTTGAGAAATCAGCTGACAGTCTGATGGGAACTCCTTTGTAGGTGACTGTCCCCTTATCCCTTGCTGCTTCTAGAATTCTCTCCTTCATTTGAATCTTGGCTAATGTAATTACGATGTGCTTTGGCATGTTCCTCCTTGGGTCCAACTTCTTTGGGACTCTGTGAGCTTCCTGGACTTCCTGAAAGTCTATTTCCTTTGCCAGATTGGGGAAGTTCTCCTTTATTATTTGTTCAAATAAGTTTTCTACTTGTTGCTCTTCCTCTTCCCCTCTGGTACCCCTATGATTCGGATGTTAGGACGTTTAAAGATGTCCTGGAGGTTCCTAAGCCTCTCCCCATTTTTGTGAATTCTTGTTTCTTCTCGTTTTCTGTTTGGTTGTTTGTTTCTTCCTTCTGGTCCACTCCATTGATTTGAGTCCCAGTTTTCCTCCCATCTCTATTGATTCCCCATGCGTCTTCCTTCATTTCACGTATTGTAGCCTACATTTTTTCATCTAATTTGTGAGCCAAATCAACCAATTCTGTGAGCATCCTGATCACCAGGGCTTTGAACTGGGCGTCTGATACGTTGGCTATCTCTTCATGGCTTAGAGGAATTGGCTTTGGAGCTTTCATTTGTTCTCCAGTTTGAGCCATTTTTGGTGTTTTTGTTTTGTTTTGTTTTGTTTTTGGTCTGGTCATGACTGTTACGTAGTGAGTGATGGAGCCTTAGGTGTTCCCCAGTGCGGGGCAGCCCAGCTGCTGGGTTGTGACGCTGTATGTGGGGGTGGTGTCCGAGAGGGTACAATGGTGCCTGCTCCGCTCTCCTGGATTCCAGTCCCCTCTGCAGCTTCCCCTTCGCCTGGATTATCTGCGTGCGCAAATGTGGGACCAGCTGGTCAGCCAGCCGCCTTGCGCAGCCTCACTGGGTCTGCACAGTTGCCACCCCGTGCCCAGGGTGTGCCAGCTGCTGCTTGTGGGCCTGGGGTCTGCCAGCCGCCTGCACGCTTGGGAACTGCCAGCCACTGCTGCCTGCGTTCCCGGGTCTGCACCTCCACTTTTGCTGCCGCAACTTCGCCCCTCTTACCAGTCTGGATGAATGGTTGTTGGACTTCCATACAGTTCAATTTTCTATTAGCTCTGGTTGTTTTCTTGTTTCTAAATATTTGTTGTCCTTAATTTTGGTTGTGAGAGGAGGCACAGTGTGTCCACCTGTGCCTCCATCTTGGCCGAAAGTCTATGTTTACTTTTTGAAGAAAGTCCCAAACTATTTTCCAAAGTGTAACTTTGGGAAAATTCTTGTGCCGTTTCATAGTCCTATCAGCATTGCATGATAGTTTGTTCCAGTTGCTGTACATCCTCACCAACATTTTGGTATGGTTGGACTTTTTATTTTAGCCATTTAGGAAAGGTGTGTTGTGGTATCTCATGTCTTAATTAGCATTTCTCAATGACTGATGATGCCGAGCATCTATTTTTTTTTGTTTATTTTTTTTATATTTTCCTAACCGAGCATCTGTGTATATACCGTTTGTCATCCATGTATTTTCTTTTTTTTTAAGATTTTATTTATTTATTTATTTAGAGAGGGGAAAGGAGGGAGAAAGAGAGGGAGAGAAACATCAATGTGTGGTTGCCTCTCACGTGGCCCCCACTAGGGGCCTGGCCTGCAACCCAGGCATGTGCCCTGACTGGGAATCGAACCTGTGACCCTTTGGTTCACAGCCCGCGCTCAATCCACTAAGCTACGCCAGCCAGGGCTGTCATCCATGTATTTTCTTTGATGATGTCTATTCCTCTCTTTGCCTGTGTTTTAAATGATTTATTTTTGTATTATTATTATTGAATTATAAGAGTATGTATTACGGATATGGCATTTATCAGATTTATGTTTTGCAAATTTTTTCCTCCAGTCTATGGCTTGTCTTCTTATTTTTGTATCAGTGCCTTTTGAAGAGCAAACATTTTTAATTTTATTGAAGAACAGTAGATTCCTCTATAGTTCATATATTATGCGGTGTATTTAAGAAATCTTTGCCAACCATTAAGTTTTTATCCTATGTTTTCTTTGAAAGGTTGTATAGTTTAGACTCTTTATATTGAGATATAGGGTTCATTTTGAGTTAATTTTTAAGTGTGGTGTAAGGAAGGACTAAAGTTTTGCTTTTTCTTTTTCTAAACTATCTGGCTCTTTTAGCACCATTTTTCTTGATAATATCATCTTTTTTCCTCTGAATTGTATTGGCACCATTGTACACAATCAATTTACCATATTGTTTCTTTCTAGACTCTATTCCATTCATTCATTTATTTATTTTTATGCTTATACCACAATATCTTAATTCCTAAAGCTTTATAATAAGTGTTGATATTAGGTTGTATAAATCCTCCAACTTTATCCTTCTTCAATGTTGTAATGCCTGCTCTAGATTCTTTGCATTTCCACATAAATTTTAGAATACGTGTTAATTTTTTAAAAAGAAAGCCTAAAACAAATAACCAGAAAAGAAAGCCCATTAGGGTTTTAATTGTAATTACATTGAATCTACAGTAAATTTGAGAAAAATTAGTATCTTTTTAAAATATATTTTACTGATTATGCTATTACAGTTGTCCCATTTTGCCCCCTTCACTCCCCTCCACCCTGCACACCCTCTCCCACCCACATTCCCCCCCTTTAGTTCATATCCATGTGTCATAAGTTCTTTAGCTTCTACATTTCCCACACTATTCTTGCTGTCCCCCTATTTTCTACCCACCGTCTATGCTACTTGTTCTCTGTACCTTTTCCCCCTCTCTCCCCCTCCCACTCCCCTGTTGCTAACCCTCCATATGATCTCCATTGCTGTGGTTCTGTTCCTGTTCTAGTAGTTTGCTTAGTTTGCTTTTGCTTTTGTTTTAGGTGTGGTTGTTAATAATTGTGAGTTTGCTGTCAGTTTACTATACATGTTTTTGATCTTCTTTTTCTTAGATAAGTCCCTTTAACATTTCCTATAATAAGGGCTTGGTGATGATGAACTCCTTTAACTTGACCTTATCTGAGAAACACTTTATCTGCCCTTCCATTCTAAATGAAAGCTTTGCTTGATAGAGCAATCTTGGATGTGGTTCCCTGCCTTTCAAGACTTGGAATACTTCTTTCTAGCCCCTTCTTGCCTGGAAGGTCTCTTTTGGGAAATCAGCTGACAGTCTGATGGGAACTCCTTTATAGGTTACTGTCTCCTTTTCTCTTGCTGCTTCTGGGATTCTCTCCTAATCTTTCACCTTGGGTAATGTAATTACGATGTGCCTTGGCGTGTTCCTCCTTGGGTCCAACTTCTTTGGGACTCTGTGAGCTTCCTGGACTTCCTGGAAGTCTCTTTCCTTTGCCAGATTGGGAAAGTTCTCCTTCATGTTTTCAACTAAGTTTTCCATTTCTTGCTCTTTCTTCCTTCTTCTTCTAGTGTCCCATGATTTGGATGTTGGATTGTTTAAAGTTGTCCGAGAGCTTCCTAAGCCTCTCATCACTTTTTTGAATTCGTTTCTTCATTCTTTTCTGGTCAAATGTTTATTTCTTCCTTCTGGTCCAAATTGCTGATTTGCTTCCCAGTTTCCTTCCCTTCACTGTTGCTTCCCTGTACATTTTCCTTTATTTCACTTTTCATGGTGTTTACTCTTTCTTCTATTTTGTGACCATATTCAACCATTTCTGTGAGCATCCTGATTACCAGTGTTTTAAACTCTGCATCTCACATATTGGCTGTCTCTTCATTGCTTAGTAGTATTTTTTCTGGAGCTTTGATCTGTTCTTTCATTTGGGCCATATTTTTTTCTTTATCTCAGTTCTCCTGTTATGTTGTAAGGGGTGGAGCCTAAGCATTTGCCAGGACAGGGTATCCCACCTCACTGCATGTGGTGCTGTGGGTGAGGGCTCAGAGAGGGAACAATGCAGCTTGCTCAGCTCTCGGCAGGCTTTCAGTTACTTCCCCTGCTACCCACAAGCAAATTGGGCGCTTCTGGTGCTGATTCCTGGGTGGGTGGGTTTGTGGGTCTCTCAAATGAACTCTCCTATGAGGCTGGGAGTTTCTCCCGCCACTGCAATCCTCACATGTTTTTTCAGTCAGAGGTTTTGAGGCTGCATTTCACCATATTGGAACACTAGGTTGTATGGTATGTCTTGCTCCCCGGTTGTTCCTCTCGGTTTATCTGTGTGCAAATGTGGGACCACCCAGTCCTCTAGCCGCTGCCTTGCTGCAAATCCTCCCCACCCTGGCTGTCCTCTGTCCCTCCTACCGGTCTGGATGAATGTTTCTTCTTTAATTCCTTGGTTGTCGGACTTCCATACAGTTCAATTTCCCGGAAGTTCTGGTTGTTTTTTATTTTTTGGTTTTTTATTTATTTATTTATTTTTTTGATTTGTTGTCCTCTTTTGGTTGAGTGAGGAGGCAAAGTGTTTCTATCTACGCCTCCATCTTGGTTGGAAGTTACACTATACTTTTTGTCATTATTTTAGAGTGTATATATTCTTTATACTTATTTTAAAAACGTTTATTATAAAACAGCATGCTATGTTACATTGGCAGCAGCCTCATACATATTGTGTTTACTGGGTCTCTTGATTGTATTATTTCCTCTCATGCTTGATTTAATGTTGTGTTGTTTTATACAGTAACATTTTGTACCAACTTGTAGCCTAGGTGCGATAGGCTAACCATAGGTATGTAGTAGACCATACCATCTAGATTTGTGTGAGTGTACTCTGTTATTTGCATAACAAAGTCACCTAATGTTGCGTTTCTCAGAATGTATCTCCATCAGCACATGGGTATATACAGATGCTCCTCAAGTTAACAATGGAGTTACATCCTGATTAACCAAAACTTGAAAATATCGTAAGTTGGAAGTGCGTTTATTATGCCTAATACATTGAACATCTCAGCCTAGCCAGTTTCTACTGAATGAATATTACTTTTTCACCATCATAAAGTTGAAAAGTGTACGTCGAACCATTGTAAGTTGGGGACAGTCTGTATAGCCATCTCTCCCTCATCTGTGAGTTTCTTGAAGGCAAGAATTACATTTTATTTACATTATCCTCAGGCTGTAATAGTACATATGCTTCTTGACTTATGATGGGGTTACTTCCAATAAACCCATCATAAGGTGAAAATACTGTACGTTGCCTTAGCCTGGTGGCTCAGTTGATTGAAGTATCATCCCATCCACCAAAAGGTTACAGGTTTGATTCCCAGTCAGGGTGCATGGGTAGGTTGAGATTCAATCCTCAATCAGGGGATGTATGACAGGCAGCCAATCTATGTTTCTCTCTCATAGCCTAGCCTACCTTAAACATGCTCAGAACACTTACATTAGCCTACAACTGGGCAAAATTATCTAACACAAAGCCTATTTTACAATGAAGTGTTGAATATCTCATGTAATTTATTATGCATGTCACTTTGGAGCCGTCATAAAGTTGAAAATTCAAGTCACAACTTCAAAAGACTGAGTTTGAAAATAATCAGTGTTTAATAACTTTATTGAATTGATTTTATATAGACAGAAAGATATACTTTGTGGGAGCTAAACTTGGATTAAGCTTAGGTTGTTCTCAAATGTTCCTAGTCCATGTTTCTCATAAAGTGAGATGGGAAATAATGTGCACTCCTAATATACCTATTTGACTTTATGGTTGGAGATGGAATTCTGTTTGGGTTTACTGTACAGAGGCAATTTTTGATTAATATAAAGAATATAGTTCCATTGTAAGCTGTTTTTTAAAGGTCCTTTTAAAGCCCTAGTTCATGTGGCTCAGTGGGTTGAGCACCAGCCTGGGAACCAAAGGGTTGCTAACTCAATTCCCAGTTAGGGGTAAGTGCCTTGGTTGTGGACCAGGTCCCCAGCTGTGGATGTGTGAGAGGTAACTGGTTGATGTTTCTCTTGTACATCATTGTTTCTCTCTCTCTCTTCCTCCCTTCCTCTTTCTCTAAAAAACTAAATAAATAAAATCTTTATAAAATTAGATAATAGGTATTCGTACTTACCATCATTTTCTTTCTTGGAGGGTAATGATGTTAAACTCTCATCTTTTTGTAAATGAAGACTTTTCTCATCAGATATTCTCGTAGATTCTCTTTCCTATTAGAAATATAAAAATGTATCATTGGATGTGATAAAATCTAATATTGCCTATAAAAACAGAGATTATGGACAACATCTATTTTCCCATAGTCATAATTAATGGCATTTCTTTTATGTTTTATTAGGATTTTATGTATTTATTAAATTATTAAGTAGTGTAAATATTTGTTTAGCTTGCTTTTCCTTTATACTGTGGGCTTCTTGAGCAGAAGAACCAGGTCTTTTTCATTTTTACATCTCCAAAAGCCAAACTCCATGCTTCCTACATGTTGAACATACTGAAATTCCAAATGGGAACTAAGAGAGAATTCTCTGACTTGGAAGTAAAGTTTTTTTGAGGTAAAACCTAGAATGAGGATAGTGTCTTAAGATTATTATGGTAAGTAGCTCTTTTAATTATTCTTTATGGTTTTTATTCAAACTGAGTTCCTGATATCATATTCTGCCATGTGGAACAGGCCTAAAGCACCAGTCATGTCACGTGTAAAGCACTGAGTAAGCTCTTTTTGTCTCTTCTGTAAGTGACCCCTAATTATCCACATGCCTCCATTAAGCCCTGGCCCTTGGAGTCCTTTTATTCCAGTCTACCTACCACACTCAGACCACTGGTCCAGGCTATTAGCTGTAGGAGAATTCAGGTCTTTATCATTTACTCTGTCTTTCATATTCTGGGAGAGAACATAATCTGCCATTAGGTTAAAGTAAATTATGTGGGGCCTTTTAGAAGCATTTTCCATCTTCAGTTTGTTGTAACTCCTTCATTCTCTCATGTGTGTTCTGGTTGATCAGTCCTTTCCACTTTGTATTTGTATATTAAGTGCCATTGAATTCTGCTCCACTTCATTTATATTAAGATAGACTTGTAAAGAAAGCAACATGAAGAAAAGAAACAATTTCTTTGACTTACTATATTTTTGGGACCAGGGAATTTTGAAAGTGTTCTTCTAACTGATCGATAGTTTCAAATCATCCATGTGAGCCAATATCTTATTATTATGATGGGCCCTTTTTTTGAAGCTATGACTAGTGATGCCTATTTTTTTTTTTTGTCTTAGTGTTGGACAAGAATAATACTAGCATATTAACTAACTTCATTGAAAGAAAATGTAATGTTAACATTTGCTTATCTGTGTGAGAAAGAGTGAGAGAGAAAGAAAAAGGAAGAAAGGGGGGGGGGAAGGAAAAAGAGAGAAGGAGAAAAAGAGGGTGGAGGAGTGGGGAGAGAGGGGAAAGGGACAGGGAGAGAGAGGAGAAGGGAGAGAGAAAGAAAGAAAAAGAGAGGGCGGGAGGGAGGGAAGGAGAAGCAACTATAACTAGTCATTCTTAAAATCTTTGCCATCTTACTTATAGTGGAGAACTTTGAAAAAGTCTATTGTTAGATATTTGGCTGCATTTCTTATTTCTCTCTCTCTCTCTCTCCCCCTCTTTGTGTGTGTGTGTGTGTGTGTGTGTGTGTGTGCGCGCGCGCGCGCATGTGTGTCTGTGTGTATGCCACTATAGGCAGGGGAAAGATACACGCTATATTAACATTTTCCATACCCAGAGGTGTGCCAAGAAAACCACAAGCAGTTACTTAACGCATACAAGTGGAGTATAAAAGATGTGATAGAGTATTTATTTAATTGAAGTTAACATTTACTTGGTACAAACTGATAGAGTCTCAATCGTTGATGCTGACACGAAAAGAAAGTCCCATATTAAGTAGTTTTTCTTTTTTTTACATATATAAATTATTGTGAAATACTATATATATGAAAATAATGGTACTCTTCTATTTATTTTCTTTTACCATTCTTCTTAAAATCATAGACCTTAAACTTGTAGTCCATCTTTATTTCTCCAAATACAAATCTCCTATTGTATTTTGAGATAATATAATATTTAAGCGTACTAATACTTAATATATAAATCTCAATTGGTCAGGGACCACCTTAAAGTTTGGTTTTTCTTAAATTTTGTGTTAGTTGCTATAGATACTGTTTGGTTACCATAGGCATTATTTAATAATCTGAGAGACAGTCATACTTTAAAAATATAATCTTAGGGATACTTATTTTGGATTACTTTGAATTGCTTAAAGTGCTTTTTCTTTCCTGTTACATTACGAGACACATTCAGAGAAAAACAAAAGCGTGCAGTTAAATGGGCTAGACTATTTTAAGAAGTTAAATTTAGAGTAGAAATAAGGTACCTTGATATTTTTTCCATCCAGGTATTGATCCTTGTAATCTTGAGTAGGTAAGATTTCTTCAAAATTGTCTGTTCCATAATCAGAGATGATGCGTGTGTTCTGCTGAGTTGGTGGTGCTGGCTTTATCAGAGGCACAAAAAGCAACAGAAGTGTAGACTGTAGAATCCTCATTTTAACAAAAATTAAGGTGACTGGAAGTTTGTAAGATAGTAGTGGCCTGCTGATTGTAGAACAGTACTCCTTTTTCCCTGAAAGTAAAAATGCAGACCATCGAAGCAATGTTTGAAAGCTTAGAGAACTTTTTGGCAGGGTGTACGCAGTAGGGGCCAGAGAACAAATATTTAACCCTTAGTGATCTTTAATTAGATGCTAAAAGTTTTTGTGTCAGTGGTATTCTGAAAAACACTTTCAGAAAATCTTTTTATGTCTTTTCTATCAAGAAAATCCAAGCAATGTTGATAATTTTAGTGTCTTAATAGTTATGTGCTATGAACAAAGGTACTTTTATGGGCTTGAAATCTTAGGATACCTGTAGTATAAATAGTTAAAATGAAGACCCAAGATCCTGTCTCCTGTGAGTTTAAAATATCATATTTCAACTTTGCTATTTTATAAGAACTCTTGATTTGTATTAGTTATAAACAAAACGAGTTTCAAGAAAAGTTTTAAAACTTAAACTTTAAATCTAACATTATGAAAAGTAGTCATTAACACTTTTTGGTGGTACAAAATAGAGGAAAAGCCATACTTTTAATTTTCTTAGGTTTTTTTATCTTCATAGGTATCACTATTTTTGATGAATAGAATTGCTTTTTAAATCTAAACTATGAAAAATAAAAAAAAATAGTATTGCAGACCAGAAAACTATAGAAATGTAATGAAGGATTAGGGGAATGTGATGGGAAGGATTTAGGCTACCGGTGGATTTTATCCAGCAGTGCACATTTCAGACTTTCTCTTAAGTAATTTCAAACAGAGTCACTCATAGAGTTCTTGGCGCTGCATTGTAGATGCCAGTTCATCAAAAAGTCAATGGTTAAAAATTAAGAATAACAAGATTTGTGACATTTGCAGCACTATTTTCTCGCCTGTAATGGATATTAAAGTTACACAATGATGTATACTAATGTACTTATTGAAAATAATTGTTTGAGGTAACTAAAACATTAAAAAAAAAGATAACCTTTACATTTATTATGACTGTTAGATGAGTTACAACTCAAGAAATGGTATTTAAAATAATATTTTTTGGGGGGAGCCTACCATTGTAGCTGTTTTGAAATTTTTCTGTGGTTTTTTTCAATAGATGTTCATATCTGTGCATAAACCCCAACTGGGAGGGAGAATGAGGAAAGCTGTGGATTGATTTCAAACTGCTGAGTAGAATTTCAGGGCCCAACAGCTTTAAAAGCAGTTTCCATGTGGGTAGAGATCTTTGTCAACAACATTCTTTCTCTAGGGTGAAATGTAGTGTGTTGTACAAGGAACTGTGCTTAAAATATTTGTAACTGTTGTGTTCAGTCTGTTTCTACTAATTATTGTAAGTTTGTGTTATTTTTACCTTATAAAATCAACACTAATGTTTTTGTAAATGTTAGCATATGAAGATGACATAGTTCTAAAACTAGGCTTTTCATTTTGATGTTTCTACAGGAGATAAAACATTTCTTAATGAAATAATACAGCAAACCAAAGCACAGTCTATAATCCACTTTTATTAGGAGTAAAAATATTGTTTTATACTATAATTCAATGTAAAAATTACTTTTAGCACAAATTATTTTATATTTTAGTCATTTGGGATTTCCTCCCCTTTGTACTAGTTATGTATAAAATAATCCAAGTGTCAGAATCAGCCTTTTAAAAGTAGATTTGATTTATAATTTTAGATTTGATAATAAAAAGATATTTTTGTTTCCTAAGTGAATGAAACTGTAAATATTTAATATTAAGTTTATTTTTATCATGCTTTGGTACTTTTAGCAATCAAGGTAACATTTCTCCTCTAAGCCAAAAAGTCAGTAAATATAAATATGGATAAATATTTAAATATAGAAAAGGAAAGAATACTAATTTGTTTTCTTTTTATATTCAAAACTGGTTTAAGGTCCTTTCAAATGAAAGCTTGAATAAACTAAGGCTTGAATTCTCATGCTTTTATTTGAATGTGAATTTTTAAAAATTTAGTTGTGATATTCTGGGAGTTTGATTGATATAAATTGTCAATTTTATGGCTTTATGGGTACAATAAACTTTTTAAAGTCATTGAAAATACCTAATTATGAGCAGAAGATACTGATTTGTTTTCACATTGTGTGGCAGGTTTAACAGAATGTAGAGAGGTGAATTGGGTAGGTATTAAATGTCAGACTTAGAGAATCTTAGAGATTAATAGTTTTACTAATGGTATATATAGTTTTACTAATGGTATGATACTTTGTACTACAGAAAATGACTTTGTGGATTATAATATGTTCTTTTAAAAAGTTATGACCAGGAATACAGTTTTGTTGGCATTCATTTATTTAGTAAAAGTTTATCGAGCACCAGTTCTCTGCCAGAACTACAGACAAAATAAGCACAGACAAGAAAAGTTCAGTTTCTCCCCTTTTTAGTAAATCAGCAGGAAGGGCAGCAAACAAACCATAGAATGCACAATGGAACCTGCTACACAGAAATGTGCAGGCTGTGATAGCCTGAAAGAGTGTGAGACCACAGAGGCTGTACCACACTGACATAAATGTGGAGAAAATGGGTGACAAGTGGCGATGGTGGCAGAGGGTGAGATGTTCTAGGAAGGGGAGTATCACCTAGGTCAGGAGGGTAAATAATTGAGAAAATTTATTAGTTGTATATGGCTGGAGCTTGAAGGGGTAGAGAGAGGTGGTGAGGCAGTGGCCCATAAGTAGAGATCAGACAGAGGACTAGAGGTCAGATTAAGGGGATTGTTTTTACTTTGCTAAGGTGTTTGGGCTTTATTTTGTAGCCAGTGAGAGACCACAGAAAGATTTTTTTTTAGCCAGTAGTGATATGATTCTATTTTAATATTAGAAATATCTCACTAATGTCGCATTCCTGAAGAATACCTCTATTTGTCTATTGTATGGGTTATTGACATTCATTAATGGCTTAAAATAACATACATTTATTATCTCACAATTTCTGTGGGTCAGGAGTCTAGGCATGACTTTGCTTGGTTCTCTGCCTCAGGATCTTACCTGAAATCTGTAATCAAGTTTTTGGCTAGGGCTGCACCCTCACTACAAGAGTTAAGTAAAGTAAAGGATCTGTGTGTGAGCCCATGTGGTTGTTGGCCATAGATCCTTGCAGAATGTGGGATTAAGGGCCTCGTTGTCTTGCCAGATGTTGGCCAAAGGCCACCCTAGTCCCTTGCAATGTGGCCTCTTCCATCAGGCAGCTCCTAGCAAGGTAGGTTACTTCTTTATAGCTAGAAAGGGAGATAGTCTTCCAGCAAGATGGACAGTATAGCCTTTATAGCAGTCATGCACATATAATCACATATATGTCATCTCACCTTTGCCATATTTGTCATCTCACCTTCTGTTGTTTAGAAGCAAGTCAGAGGTCACAGCCATTGTCAAGGGAAAAAAAACAACACAAGGCAAGATACTAAACATATTCAGATTTGCACTGGTTAAAACACACATCTTCTTGCCCAGAGTTAGCCAAACACAATTTGTGGGCATAGTCCCCAAGACCATCCTTACTTCTTACACCAACTGCAAGTTTGGGGTGTTCTCAAAGCCACCCACACTTTTGATCATTTGCTATAAGGACTCATAGAACTCACTGAAAGTCATTGTAGTTACAGTTTATTAGGGAAGAATACACATACATATAAGCCAAGTAGAGATACTTTGGGCAGAATCTGGGAGGGTTTCAAAGTGCAGAGCTTCCATTGTTCTCTCATTGCATTACCCTCCTGGCATTGATGTGTGACAACACACCTTGCTAACCAGAAAAGTGTTACCAAACCTTGCTGTTCAGTTTTTTTTTTTTTTTTTAATTGGGGCTTTATTACATAGGCATGCTTTATCAAGTGTCCACGTGGTTGAACTCAGCATCCAGGTGGACTGATACTGCATGACCCAAAGTCCCCATCCTAAGTCACATGGTCTTGCTGTCTCTTTCCGATATGTCCAGCCCAACCGTAAGACTATCGTTGTTTGACTGGTTCTACCCTAAAATCTTGGTGTGATGACTCCAGTTCTGAACAAAGATATTTGTTACCTCTCTTTGGGATAAACTTCTTTACTGTACAGTTCCCAGAGGATAATGTGCTTGACATTTACATTGTTTTCTACTCTACAAAGAACTGTTATATCCTAGTAGAAAACTATTTGGCTTTCACTGCAGAGTAATAAAAGATGAAAGTTGTCTAAGGTTCTAGAGCAGGCATTTATCCAAAATTGAGTGAGTTTTCCCTGTGGAGTTCTTTCTAGTGATCCTACTGCATTATCCTTTGTATCTTTGTAGGATTTTGTATTCTTGAAGGTGTTCCATCGTGCTGTACATTCTACCTTCTTAATTGTCCCTCAGCAGCAGGAAACCAAAAATTTGTTGAATAGAATTGAGTGTTGGAAAGGGTTTTTTTTTTTAATTGTTGTTCAATTACAGTTGTCCCCATTTCCTCCCCATTACTCTCCCCTGCCTTACCCACTATCCTTGTACCCCTTCCCTGCCCTTGTCTTTGTCCATGGGTCCGTTATACATGTTCCTTCACCTTTCCCCTTCTTTCCTCTATTATCCATCCCCTCCCCTCTGGTCAGGAAAGAAAGGTTTTCCAGGAGAATTTTTATTTTTTTGGAGGAGAAGGATGCTTAGTTTTACTGACAAAGAACAAGTAACTAATAAGTAGACTGAGTTTCAAAAAAGTACAAACGAGAAGAGTCTTTTCTTTATTTTCTTTATCCTCTAACTTTACTGGAAGTAGTATGACTTAGGAATCAGAACACATAAGCATTAATTCTGGCTTTATTTTCTTTATCTCTTAGATTAGAATCCAGTTCCTATAGTTTCTCAATCTCAGCACCATTAAATTTTGGACTGGATATTTCTTTTTTTCTTTTTTTTTTTTTTAATATATTTTATTGATTATGCTATTACAGTTGTCCCATTTCTCCCCCATCATTCCCCTCCACCCTACACACCCTCTCCCACCCACATTCCCCCCTTTAATTCATGTCCATGTGTCATAAGTTCTTTGGCTTCTACATTTCCCATACTATTCTTGCCCTCCCCCTGTCTATTTTCTACTCACCATCTATACTATTTATTCTCTGTACCTTTTCCCCCTCTCTCCTCCTCCCACGCCCGTTGCTAACCCTCCATATGATCTCCATTTCTGTGATTCTGTTCCTGTTCTAGCTGTTTGCTTAGTTTGCTTTTGTTTTAAGTGTGGTTCTTAATAGCTGTGAATTTGCTGTCTTTTCACTGTCGTATTTTTATCTTCTTTTTCTTAGATAAGTCCCTTTAACATTTCATATAATAAGGGCTTGGTAATGATGAACTCCTTGAACTTGACCTTATCTGAGAAGCACTTCCATTCTAAATGACAGCTTTGCTGGGTAGAGCAATCTTGGTTGTAGGTCCTTGACTTTCATGACTTGGAATACTTCTTTCCAGCCCTTTCTTGCCTGGAAGGTCTCTTTTGAGAAATCAGCTAACAGTCTGATGGGAACTCCTTTGTAGCTGACTGTCCCCTTATCCCTTGCTGCTTCTAGAATTCTCTGCTTCATTTTAATCTTGGCTAATGTAATTACAATGTGCCTTGGTGTGTTCCTCTTTGGGTCCAGCTTCTTTGGGACTCTCTGAGCTTCCTGGACGTCCTGGTCTATTTCCTTTGCCAGATTGGGGAAGTTCTCCTTTATTATTTGTTCAAATAAGTTTTCCACTTGTTGCTGTTCTTCTTCCCCTTCTGGGACCCCTATAATTCGGATGTTGGGACGTTTAAAGATGTCCCGGAGGTTCCTAAGCCTCTCCTCATTTTTTTGAATTCTTGTTTCTTTCTCGTTTTCTGTTTGGTTGTTAGTTTCTTCCTTCTGGTCCACTCCATTGATTTGAGTCCCAGTTTTCCTTCCATCTCTATCAGTTCCCCATGCATCTTCCTTCATTTCATGTATTGTAGCCTGCATTTTTTCATCTAATTTGTGAGCAAAATCAACCAATTCTGTGAGGATTTTGATGACCAGTGCTTTGAACTGTGCATCTGATAGGTTGGCTATCTCTTCACTGCTTAGAGGAATTGCTCTGGGGATTTTATTTGTTCTCCAGTTTGAGCCATTTTTGGTGGTTTTTTTTGTTTGTTTGTTTTGTTTCGGTTTTAGTCTGGTCGCAGCTATTACGTAGTGAGGGGTGGAGCCTTAGGTGTTCCTCAGGGCGGGGCAGCCCAGTTGCTGGGTTGTGACGCTATAGGTGTGCTCGGGGTCCAAGAGGGAACAATGGCGCCTGTTCCGCTCTCTCTTGGACTCTGGTCCCTTCTGCCACTTCCCCTTCGCCTGAGTTATCTGCGCACGCACGAGTGCTGTTACGTAGTGAGGGGTGGAGCCTCAGGCGCTCCCCAGTGCGGGACAGCCCAGTCGCTGGGTTGTGACGCTGTGTGTGGGGGCGGGGTCTGAGAGGGAACAATGGCGCCTGCTCCGCTCTCTCCTGGATTCAGTCCCTTCCGCCACTTCCCCTCTGCCTGGACCGTCTGCGCGCACGAATGTGGGACCACCTGGTCAGCCAGCTGCCTTGTGCGGCCTCACTGGGTCTGCACAGTTTTCCCCCTGTGCCCGGGGTCCACCAGCTGCTGCCTGTGGGCCCGGGGACTGCCAGCCGCTGACTGTGAACCTGGGAACTGCCAGCCGCTGCTGCTTGCGCTTCCACACCTCCACCTTCTCCCGCCGCAACTCCGCCCCTCCTACCTGTCTGGATGAATGGTTGTTGGACTTCCGTACAGTTCAATTTTCTATAAGTTCTGGTTGTTTTCTTGTTTCTAAATATTTGTTGTCCTTAATTTTGGTTGTGAGAGGAGGCACAGTGTGTCCGCCTACGCCTCCATCTTGGCCGGAAGTCCTGGACTGGATATGTCTTTTGAAAGGGATTGTTACACACACTATAGGACATTTAGCAGCATCCTGCTCTCTGCTCACTAGAGACTAGTAACCCACTTTCTACCCACCCCCACAGTGACAAAAATTTGTCTCAAGGCATTGCCAAATGTCCCCTGAGGGTAAAGTCATTCCCATTGAGAACCACTGAGTTGCCAGATATTTATAGGTCCTTTAAAAACAATATTCTAGGATTTTCTGGAAAGTCTGTGGTTTGAATCTCCATCTCAAATCTCATGCTCTTGCCTAAAGACCAATCATTTTGTCAAATGAAATACAAATGAGAACTGAGAACTTCTCAAACTAAAGGGTAGCATTTAAAGAGAGGGGTATTATGACTCAATATAAGGGAGGATTTACATTAAAAATGTATCATATTTGTGTTTAATTTTTCTGAATAGTATATAAATCTCCATTTAGTGAATTTGCAACATATTTAGGTTGTAATGACAGACATGTTCATGATTCTGTGATACTTACTTGCTAGGAATAGTTATATTTTTTTAGGCAACTGGAATATAAGAAATTTTGGATTTTTAGCCACTGTGATTTAATTTTGTGTCCAGCTGCTGTTATACTTTATTTCTAAGATTTAGGAAAAAAATGGATTTGGAATCAGAAAACCAGGGTTTAATTCTAGCCATCCTTGGAGTCATACTATTTCTCTGCAATAATAAAAGTATACAGAACAGACAAGGTATCTTTCTTCTCTTTTGTTCTTGTGGAGTTGGTTAAGTGTTTCACATGTACATACACATCTGCATTCTAGTTTAGTGGTTCCAGTTTGAGGAATAATGGCAAGTATATAGTGTTTCAAGTAATAGTTAAATCAAACTAAAAATTCTTAACTAGTATTATTATCAGCAAATTTATGAAATAGTATTTATTTTTATTTTCTTTCTATAAACTAAATGTATGTTATACTTTTATGTTTATTAATTAAACTTGGGTTCATGGTGTGATTTGGATTTATTTGTTAGTGGTCACACGGTTCAGCCTAATAGCTAATATAACTAATACTTCAAAGTGTGATAAAAAATAGATGAATTTTCATCTTTTTATTTTCTGTTATAACTATCAAATCACTGGTTGTATCAGTAGTTCTTGTAGATACCTGCAATTGTGATGTACTAGTTGAAGAAATACTTTATTCTTCACTTTCTCCCAGGGAAACCATTGATTGGGGTGGTTTTGTTTTGTTTTTAATGAGACATACTTGGGGAGGATTCTTTAGAGCATTTTTGAGTAACAAAAGATAGTTGATAACTTGTCTTCTCTTTGGGCCCTATAGCTAGAGGGCCTTTAGAGGGAGAAGCCAGAGCAGAGTTGACTTCTTCTTTCTAAAATACTGGAGGATCTGACCTTATACTGGCCAGAGTGCCATGTAAGGGATTGGAGGAAACCATGCTCTACCCCCTGGCAGGCCTTTGAGCTGAACTGTCAGATAGCGACTTGGACTATGTTTGTTGTCCATATATGATTTAAGCACCCTCCTCTTTCTCCCTAATGAAACCTTTAGTAAAGTCTCTTTTGTTCACTGATCTTTTGTATGAGTAGAATCTTGGAAGGAATCCCAAAGACTGATGACTCTGTCTTAGGGTCTCTGAGAGGGCACTGAGGTATGTGCAACATAGCTGACATTTGAGGAGCATATAAATCCAACAGGTTGCTGGGCTGAACATGCTGAAATGGTCCTGCTTGTTGGATACCTGTGACTTCTAGGTTTGTTAAATCCTTTGTTGATGTACACTGTTTCTCTTTATCCTCTAATAGTTCTGTGAGAACCTCCTTCCTTATGGAAATGAGGAGGGGGAAGCTTCCAGAAATTAATGAACTTACTGAAAGTTACCTAGCTTAATTAGAAGTATGAAGTCAGGTTTCTATTCGGGCACATCTGATTTCAAATTCCTTGTTCCTAATTGCTAAATTGTGCAGCTGTATTCTCCAATAAGACTGTTCTTTGAGGATTAAAATGTACGTTCTTTTTTTTTTTTTTTTTACATTTTTTAAGTATTTTATTGATTATACTACTACAGTTGTCCTATTTCTCCCCCATCATTCCCCTCCACCCTCACACCCCCTCCCACCCACATTCCCCCCTTTAGTTCATGTCCATGTGTCATAAGTTCTTTAGCTTCTACATTTCCCATACTATTCTTGCCCTCCCCCTGTCTATTTTCTACCCACCATCTATGCTACTTACTCTCTGTACCTTTTCTCCCTCTCTCCTCCTCCCACTCCCCTGTTGTTAACCCTCCATGTAATCTCCATTTCTGTGGTTCTGTTCCTGTTCTAGCTGTTTGCTTAGTTTGCTTTTGTTTTAAGTGTGGTTCTTAATAGCTGTGAATTTGCTGTCTTTTCACTGTCGTATTTTTATCTTCTTTTTCTTAGATAAGTCCCTTTAACATTTCATATAATAAGGGCTTGGTAATGATGAACTCCTTGAACTTGACCTTATCTGAGAAGCACTTCCATTCTAAATGACAGCTTTGCTGGGTAGAGCAATCTTGGTTGTAGGTCCTTGACTTTCATGACTTGGAATACTTCTTTCCAGCCCCTTCTTGCCTGTAAGGTCTCTTTTGAGAAATCAGCTGACAGTCTGATGGGAACTCCTTTGTAGGTGACTGTCCCCTTATCCTTTGCTACTTCTGGAATTCTCTCCATTTGAATCTTGGCTAATGTAATTACGATGTGGCTTGGCGAGTTTCTCCTTGGCTCCAACTTCTTTGAGACTTTTTGAGCTTCCTGGACTTCCCGCAAGTCTATTTCCTTTGCCAGATTGGGGAAGTTCTCCTTGATTATTTGTTCAAATAAGTTTTCCACTTGTTGCTCTTCTTCTTCCCCTTCTGGGACCCCTATAATTCGGATGTTGGGATGTTAAAGATGTCCCGGAGGTTCCTAAGTCTCTCCTCCTTTTTTTTGAATTCTTGTTTCTTCCTTGTTTTCTGTTTGGTTGTTTGTTTCTTCCTTCTGGTCTACTCCATTGATTTGAATCCCAGTTTTTCTCCCATCTCTATTGGTTCCCCATGTGTCTTCCTTCATTTCACGTATTGTAGCTTGCATTTTTTCATCTAATTTGTGAGCAAAATCAACCAATTCTGTGAGCATCCTGATCACCAGGGCTTTGAACTGGGCGTCTGATAGGTTGGCTATCTCTTTGTGGCTTAGTGGAATTGGCTCTGAGGCTTTCATTTGTTCTCCAGTTTGAGCCATTTTTGGTGTTTTTGTTTTGTTTTGTTTTGTTTTGTTTTGTTTTTGGTCTGATCATGGCTGTTACGTAGCGAGGGGTGGAGCCTTTGGTGTTCCCCAGTGCGGGGCAGCCCAGTTGCTGGGTTGTGACACTGTATGTGGGGATGGGGTCCAACAGGGAAGAATGGCGCCTGCTCCACTCTCTCCTGGATTCCAGTCCCCTCTGCAGCTTCCCCTTCACCTGGATTATCTGTGCACGTGAATGTGGGACCAGCTGGTCAGTCAGCCGCCTTGCGCGGCCTCACTGGGTCTGCACAGTTGCCACCCCGTGCCCGGGGTGCGCCAGCTGCCGCCTGTGGGCCTGGGGTCTGCCAGCCGCCTGCATGCTTGGGAACCACTGGCCACTGCTGCCTACATTCCCGAGTTTGCACCTCCACTTTTTCCTGCTGCGACTCCGCCCCTCTTACCAGTCTGGATGAATGGTTGTTGGACTTCCGTACAGTTCAATTTTCTATTAGCTCTGGTTGTTTTCTTGTTTCTAAATATTTCTTGTCCTTAATTTTGGTTGTGAGAGGAGGCACAGTGTGTCCACCTATGCCTCCATCTTGGCCGGAAGTCCTAGATATCTCACATGTTATACAAGTTACCCTTTCAATATATACAGACTTGCACTTTAGTATTTCAGGCTTGTACAGCCATTATCACAATACATTTTAGAATATTTTTGTTACCCCAAAAAGGAACCTTTTGTTAGTGGTGGCAAGAACAGCCCAGGTATTAGATGGGTGGGTCCAGACCAGACCTTGGTTCAGCAACCTGGGCACTTGAGTTTTGACTAGTAAAGGATTCAGAGCTAAGACTCACAGTATATAAAAAAATTATTTATAAAGTCACAGAGGTAGAAGTGGGTGGTGGAAGAAATGGGCTCAGGAAATACGTTACAGAGGCAAAATAAGGACCTTTGGAGCTTAGGAGAGAGGAAGGTAAAGCACTTGAGGGGAAGAGAAGGGGGAGGGGTAAGAGAAAAGGCTGGGTCCTGATCCTGGCAGGGAGACCCCTGCTGGGTTTTCCATCCCAAAGGCTTTTAAGGGTGGAAATTTTAGGAGAGGTTCCTGGGAAGGATTTCAATAGAATATTCATCAATTTCCAGGTATGTCCTTTTAGGGTCATGGTTTCCATTGAATGGTTAGTGCAGGATGGAAGTGGGGTGAGGGGGTCCTTAGTCAAAGCAGCTGGTCTGCAGGCAGCCATTGCCAAATTTTTCTGGGGCTGGAGCTGAAATACAACTGAGGCCTTGCATTATCTTAGGTAGAAAAGTTCAGGCGATCTAAACCAGATGACTGACCATATGAAAGGTCAGGGTGGTCCAAACCCACAACCTGTGTGTGATATGCTAGGAGAGGAAAGGTCACCCTGGGAATGAGGTCGTTGTTATCCCAGTTTTGCCTGTTGCTAAGCACCTGGAGTTTTCTGCCCTGGTATCCTTCTGTACCTGGCTCATTATCTTTGTTCTGCTGTCTAACTGCCTACCACACTTCTATCCATTGTCAGTACTCCACACTTCTCCTCTATTTTCCTTCTCTCTAGCCTTAGGCAGCTGATAATCTGTTTCTGTAAATTTGCCTGTTCTGTTGATTTCATGTAAAAGGAATGATATAATATGTGGTCTTCTCTAATTGACTTTTCAGTAGTATAATACTTTCCTGGTTCATTCATTTTGCAGTATGTGTCATTACTTCATTGCTTCTTTTGGCTGAATAATATTTTCCTTGTGTGGATATACCACAGGTTGCTTATCAGTTTATCAGCTGATAGACATTTGGGTGTTTTAAGGCTGTTAATGGGTAATACTGCTATGAAAATGTTTTTCTGTGAACATATGCGTTTCTCTTTGGTATACTTCTAGGAGTAGAACTATTATGTCAGAGGCAACTCAAACTTTTTGAAGAACTGTCTGACTGCTTTCTAAAACAGCTGCATCATTTGATATCCCTACCAGTGGACCATGAGGGTTCAACTTTTTCCACCTTCTTGCTGAGACTTGGTATTTTTTTATGGTTCATTTTTAATGTATTTTTTTCTACCACTCTTTATCCCCCCATCCCCTCTTCCACCTCCACCCCCTGCCGATAGTCACCACACTGTTGTCTGTGAGTTCTTTTTTTTTGCTCCAGCTCTCCACTCGCAATCCCTCTCCCCAAGAGCCATCAGCCTACTACTGTTAGTGTGACAGGGTATCTCAATGTGGCTTCGATTTACATTTCTGTGATAGCTTCCTAGTAACTTATATATTGTTCTAGGTAAGATATATGAATGTTTCTTCTCTCATAGAACACCTACACTGTTTTCCACTTATTAGCTCCTAATAAAAATTTAAATGTATAGCCCTATTTTAAAATTTTCATTAAAGGGGTAGGTGGTCCTTAAAACCCTCTTTTACCGCTGTTGAAAGTGGGCTTTACCCACATCACTAGCATTTTGCTCTCACCTTTTACCTTCACAACCTGTACCTTACGGTGTCACAGGTGCACATAGGTACTCCATTTCTTGACCTCTGTTTGTTAAGCCCTACACCCCAAATGACTTGATGAGTGTTAATTGAATGAAAGAATGGAATATTGTCTCTGTTCAGTTTGCATTGTTTAGCTTGTCCCTAGAGACATTGCTGCTGTTTCTGTTAACTGCTAATAACTTAAAGATATAAAGAGCATTAGAGGCTTCATTTTAAACTGTCTCCTCTCCAGAAAAAATAAAGACTTGCCGCTTGAAAACTGCTTCTAAAACATAGCTTTTTGCTTCCAGAGAAGGTGAGGCATACTTAGATAATTTTGCATCCTCACACAACCAAAAGAAGGACAATAACAAATTTAAAAACAAAAAATAACCAGAACTTCTGGAAAATTGAACTGTATGGTAGTCCGACAACCAACGGGTTAAAGAAGAAACATTCATTCAGACTGGTAGGAGGGGCAGAGATGGGCAGCCAGGTACAGAGAGGACATGCAGCAAGGACATAGCTGGAGGAGTGGGTGGGCAAGGCGGTGACTGGTGGACCAGATGGTCCCACATTTGTGTGCAGATAAAGGAACAATTGGGGAGCAAGGCAGATGACGTAACCCAGAGTTCCAGCACGGAGAGATAAAGCCTCAAAACCTCTGGCTGTAAAAATGTGTGGGGATTGCGGGCACGGGAGAAACTCCCACCTCACAGGAGAGTTCATTTGAGAGACTCACAGGGTCCTAAAATGTACACAAATGCACCCACTCAGGGATCAGCACCAGAAGGGCCCAATTTGCATGTGGGTAGCAGGGGAAGTAACTGAAAGCCTGCCAAGAGCTGAGCAAGCTGCATTGTTCCCTCTGTGACCCCACTCCCACATATAGCACCACAGCACAGTGAGGTGGAATGCTGCGTCCTGGTGAATACCTAATACTCTGTCCCTTAACAATGTAACAGGAGCACTGAGACAGTGTGTGTGTGTGTGTGTGTGTGTGTGTGTCCCCCAAAAGAAAGAACAGGTCAAAGCTCCAAATATAGAACCAAGCAATGAAGAGATAGCCAACAAATCAGATGCAGAGTTCAAAGTACTGGTTAATCAGGATGCTCATGAAATGGTTGAGTATCATCACAAAATCAAGGAAAAAGTGAAGGCTAGGCAAAGTGAAATAAAGAAAAATGTACAGGGAACCAACAGTGAAGGGAAGGAAAATGGGAAGCAAATCAGCAGTTTGGACCAGAAGGAAGAAATAAACATTCAGAACAGAGTGAAGAAACTAGTATTCAAAACAATGAGGAGAGGCTCAGGAAACTCTTGGACAACTTTAAACACTTCAACATCCCAATCATAGGGGTACCAGAAGGAGAGGAGGAAGTACAAGAAATGGAAAACTTAGTTGAAAACATAATGGAGAACTTCCCTAATCTGGCAAAAGAAATAGACTTCCAGGAAGTCCAGGATGTTCAGAGAGTCCCAAAATAGTTGGATTTAAGGAAGCATACATCAAGGCACATCATAATTACATCAGCCAAGATTAAAGATGAGGAGAGAATCTTAAAAGCAGCAAGAGAAAAGGAGACAGTTACCTACAAAGGAGTGCACTTAAGACTGTCAGCTGATTTCTCAAAGGAAACCTTACAGGCAAGAAGGGGCTGGAAAGAAGTATTCTAAGTCATCAAAGGCAAGGACCTACATACAAGAAACTCCATCCAGCAAAACTATCATTTAGAGTGGAAGAGCAGATAAAGTGCTTCCCTGAGAAGGTCAAGTTAAAGGAGATCTTCATTACCAAGCCCTTATTATATGAAATATTAAAGGGACTTATCTAAGAAAAAGAAGATAAAAAATATGAACAGTAAAATGACAACACAATTATCAGCAACCGAACCTAACAAAAAAAAAAAAAATGAACTAAGCAAACAATAGAATAGGAACAGATTGACAGAAATGGAGATTACATGGAGGGTTATCAGTGGGGAGGGGTGGGGGGAGCATGGGGGAAAAGGTACAGGGAATAAGAAGCATAAATGATGGGTAGAAAATAGGCAGGGGGAGATTAAGAATAGTATAGGAAATGGAGCAGCCAAAGAATTTATATGTATGACCAATGAACATGAACTAAGGGGTGAATGCTGGAGTGAGGGAGTGCAGTGTAGCAGGGAATAAAGGGGAGAAAGAAATAGAATAATATAATAGCATAACCAGTATAACATATTAAAAAAATAAAATATAGTTTTACTTGTCTGGTCTTTGCACATTATCCAAATTGTTATTTTTGTTCTTTTGGTTCCCTGTGTGGGCAGCCCCAGATTTGTGGTTACTCCTTTTGCGAAGAGTTGTATAAAGTGTTTCAGACTGATAAATCAAGGAAGTTTCATCACAGCAGTTATATTGTCTTTATTATAAGGTATACTTAAAATACTTCAAAATGATAGATTATGTAATATGTGTTTTAAGATTTTACAAAGGATGTCAAAGCCTGTGTTGTTCATATTTTAAAGGAACTTTATGCAGTTTTAACACTGTAAATAAACATTGGCAGATATGCATGTATGTTTCTAATTCATTGTGCTAGAAAAATAGAAGTGTTTAATAATGTTGATATACTTTCTTGCACTAACATTAACTTAACCTTGTGTACAACAAAGCAGTTATTTATTAGAAAATGTCTATGTAACTAAAACTAACCTTTCTCTAGTGAATTTACTATAAAAAACATTTATTCCAGTAAAAATGGTACACAGTAAAAGCTTTGACATTTTGGACCATTGCTAAAATTTGCTAAATACAGGTTGTGATGAAATAAATTCTCATCCTATGTAATGATGCAAATGTTACCAACAATTTAAACTCATGTATTTGATCTTATCCTAACACATAATTCTTCATATATTGTTGTAAGCTCTAAGTTTTGTGAAGTAATAAATGTTTATCTATAAAGTTTCTTGCCATTCTTGATTTCCATAATAGTGAGTGTCAATGTTTTCTTCTGTTTCTTCTTCTTCCGAGCCTTCATGACGATCATCCTGATCTTCACTGTCAGCCTCATCTTGAAATCTCCCTAAAACTTGGGTCTTCAGTTGTATTGTGTGACCATTAATGTTTCTTTGTTCACCATAATAAATACTATGTATGTGAGGGAAGCAGAGGAAAATGTATGAGTTTATAGGCTCTCTTAGCTTATTTTGGTCCACACGAATGTATGTTAAATGGTGGTAATATAGTGGGTCAACAGATGGACACATCACTGTAACATTGATATCTGAAAAATACAAATTAAAAATTAATCCTGCTATATTACATTCATAATCCTATAATGGATTTCATTAAAATTTTATATAGCCATAGTTTTATTAAATAGAATACTTATAAGTAGAATTAGGTTGAAATATTTTTATAGTAACCAAATAATAAACTGAAAATAAAACTAAATGAATTTTATATTATCAAAATAAATGATGGCTTCATTGAAAATTTAGTAATTTAATTAATATATTATTAAAGTAATAAATTTTAGTAGAAACAGCTTCAAGATGAAAAAATGAAAATCATTTATAGTCCCTCTACTCAGAATACTCGTATTTCTTCATATACTCTACAGTACTATTCCTCAGTGTTCAAAGTGATAAAATTTAATAGATAAAACTATAAATTTTATACCTTTCTCTGGGGCTAATTTCTGCATTTTCCTAGCCACATTGCTCTAGATGCTATTTCTTCATATACTCTACAGTACTACTTCTCAGTGTTCAAAGTGATAAAATTTAATAGGAAAGGGTATAAACCTCATGGCACTCCTCTCTTGGGGCCAACTGCAAAGCAACTCATTTTCAACAATGTATAAAGCATAGATTTGTAAACATTCTGTCTTTAAAAAATAATGAAATTTTACATACTTTCAATTTCATTATTTTCTAGGTATAGGTGTTGTAAATTTCTTGGAATATAGAATGCTTGCTTCAGTTTATTGTGTCCAACATTGAGCTCTACAAGGTTGGAAAGATTAAAAATGTTTTGTGGGATGTCTTGTAGTTTGTTGTGTGACATTCTTAGAGCATGAAGCTTTGGAAGTTCATTGAAGTAATTTTCTGGGATAGAAGAAATTGAATTATTTTCTAAAGACAAGTACATAAGTGAAGAAGGCAAACCAGGAGGCATCGACTCTAATCTGTTGTTACATAGGTTGAGCTGCAGTAATTTTTCCATTTTGACAAGGTTTTTTTCTTGTAGCATGGAATCATCAAGATGATTATAACAGAGATCAAGCACAGTCAAGTTTACTAGCCCATCCACTGCATTTGTCTGCAATCTGGTGATCTCATTGTATCCAAGAAGAAGTCTCTCCAAAGACTTAGGAAGAGGAAAAGGAAATTCTTCTAAATTGTTATGCTGTAGGTGAAGTTGTAGTAGATTTGACAACTTAGCAAACACACCATGATCAATCTTTTGAGATTTAATTTTGTTGTGACTGAGATTGATTTCTTTAAGATGAGTTGCATTGATGAATGAATCTGCAGTCACAGCCTCAATTTCATTGAACTGAAGGTAGACTTGCTGAATGTGTGTTGGAATAGTTGGGATACTCTGAAGTTTGCGATTATCACAGTACATTGATGATGGAAAGTTAGGTGGACAGAAGCACTCACTGGCACAGCCTAAAGTATGCTGTTGAAAAGGCACTCCATAGTCTACATTTTGATGAAAATGGAATTCTGGTTGGTAAACGTCATCTGGCTCTTGGTCATAATCTTCATCCCATTGATAACTTTCATATTGGCAATATACTTTGAGTCCAAGCAAGAAGAAAAGTATGCATACTGGACTTAAAAAGCCCATAGTCTCTTCTTGTCCTATTCTAAGGAGAAAAGGAAATATATTGTGAGAAAAGTGAATGAAATTTATAAAAACTTTTGCATAAACTGACAATTACACAAAACACATAATATATATATGTATATTGAAATATAAAAAGAATGTCCAGAATGAATGGGCAATACTGAAGCCAAAAATTAATGTTTATGTCGCAGTAAGGAGGTTTTTTTCCTTTTTAAAGTCACATGTTGTATTGAACCAGACTAAATAACCCTCTTTTAAGAGAATTTCAGTTTGTCTTGCTAGTTTCCTAGACTATAGATTTTCAATGATAGCATGATGTCTCAACTACAAAGTTGGTGTTTCCTTTACTCTAAATGCTGCGTGTTCTCATTGACTATTTGGTCCCTTGGTAATGGAGAGACCCAATGTTTTAGTTAGAGAGCTTTCATCTAAGAGTTTCTTTCTTAATATTAACCAAAAGTTTCCCACTCAACCTCTGTTTACTGGTAGTGCTCTTTTCTGCCCTTTGGGAGAACATGAAACACTTCCTTTTATGTGAGAGCTTGAGATATTAAAAATAGCTATCATGTTTCCTTTTTGTGTTCTCTGTCCAAGCATAACCATGACTTCAGATTTTTCCCATGAAACAGTTTTCAAAATCCAATTATTTCATCTCTGAGTCTACTCAAACAACTAATTCAAATTGCAAAAATACATACAATATTTACTTTCTACCACTTTTTTTTAAGTTTCTAATAGGTTATGCTATACATTTTGCTTATTACCTTCCTAACTTCCTTCTTTCTACTTATATTTTTGAGTTAAGCTTTACATACAGATATTAAAAACACTCCTTGTTGTATCCCAGGAATTTAGGTCTAGTGGAGAATCAGAGAGACAAGTAATGCATTGAGTAGAAGGGTATGTGTGGGTTGGGCTTGTAACAGAGTGCTCAGCTTGAGAAAGGCAGACAATTAGCACTCGTGCTGAAACTTGAAGTTGTAGTAAATGGTGGATTGTATACTGGATGAGGAGCCTGAAAACCTTCATTTAAGTTCTGTCACTTACGATGATAAAGTCACTTAACATATCTGCCTCTTGCCTCACAAAATAAAATTAAGAATTATAAATGCTTGCCTGTTTATCTCATCTGGTAGTTGTTAGGGTCATATGAAATATGCACATTAAGTGTGCTTTGCAAGTTTAAAACGATCCAGATAGGATAATTATGTTGTAAAAAGAAAAGAATCTTACCTCTTTTTTTCAGAGGCCATTTTTCTTTGTCCTTCTCATCCAGGATTTCATGAGAAAATGAATGTCTTAACAACTTGTATGCAATAAAATGAGTTATAGCCTATTAATCTAGAATAGTACTTGTCATTTTTTCATTGGGGTAATTGAGAAAATAATTACTTTTTTCATTGGGGTAATTGAGAAAATAATTACTTAAATCCTTTTCTCTGCTAGAACCTCATTTTAGAAAAGCAGCTGTAGACCCTAACCTTCCAGTTTTGTGTTTCCTCATCAGAAATTAAAGATTGGAAGAATGTAAATTGTGTGCATTTGGGAATTGAAGTAGTTATTCAAGTAGAGTCAGAGGCCCTTGATCTTTTTTCTTTCACTTATATTTTCTCTAGTCTTCCTTATCATTCCATGGGTCTTGTCATTATTAGTGCTGCAGCCCCTTCACACACTGACCACTATCTACTGTCTTTATAACTTACTCCATGTAGTAACTGTAACTGCAGTAATTCTTTAACTTCAGTATGACCTAAAATATATTGTTCCTACTAGTTTTTAATTACCTCTTATCCATACCTCCCAGTACACAATTTCTTCTTACCATCCTAGGCCCTGCAGTGCATCACTGCCATCACTCCTTTTTACATGTTGTAAACTCTCTGGCCCTTTATATCCTCATACTTTCCTAGTTACCTCAGATTCTCCATCTACTCTCAGCCTGACTCAAGTAGCTGAATATGACAAGAAAAAACAAGGACCATGCCAACTGGTTTAACTTTAAATTTATGACCATTCAAATGCTGCCCAGCAGCATCTACTTAGGCATTTCCCTTCCCTTTCTTTTAGACAAGCCTCTAAAACCTCAATTCCTTGTTGATTTTGGATGATGACCTTGCATCTTATTTTTACTAACAAAATAGAATCAATCATTTACTCTAATATATTTTTTCATTATATATTACTCTTATCCCTATCTACAGAAAATGCCTAAATAGCAATGATTTGATCTTTTTAACCAATCTGTTGTTATTTATTGTTAGAGGGAGGGAGAAAGAGGGAGAAAAACTTCTATGTGAGAGAGAAACATGGATTGGTTGCCTCTCATATGCACCCCAATTGGAGGCTGAACCCCCAACCCAGGCATGTGCCCTGACTGGGAATCAAACCAACAGCTTTTTGGATTGGGGGATGACATCCAACCAACTGAGCCACATGGGTCAGGGCAAACAGCTTTTGATTTTGAGACTCATGAAGTTTCCTATTACAAATCTAAATACCCTTTATCCATTGTTCTTTCTTGTCTATGGGATTCATGGAGGATGTGCAATTTGAACAAACTTTGAAGGAATATTAGGGTGCTCATAGAGGGAAATGGGAAAGATTTCCAGATATAAGAGATGAGCAAAAATATGTAAGTAACACAGAGTAGGGTGTTGGGGAATTGGTGGTTAACTGTTGAAGGAACAAAATAAAACTGTTATAACCAATCTAGACCAAAATCTGGAGAGCCTGAATTCTGACCTAAAGAATTTACACTGTAGGACTAAACACCTAGTTTAATGTATTAATCTAGTTGAGCTGTGGTCTTTATACAGCAATGTTCATGCATGAAATAGGAGAGAGACCTGGGAAGAGAAAAAGTGAAGGGGTGTGGTCTAATTCCAAAGGGTAGTGTTTACTGCTGGCTGATCTAGATGAGGAGGGTGATGTAGGAAGCTCCCCAGTGAGTCTGATTGAAGTGCTCTTTCATCTGCTGTAGTTAGTGACTTATACTAGATGTGGTGTGTGAATTAGGTTAGGAAAGGACCTTACAACTGCTAGTAGTTATTTAATTTGGTTGAGTTATTCCAGTTAAAGAATGTCTTTAATTATTTCTAGGGATGAGACCCAGTGCTTAGTGGGGGACACAGAGATGAAGATGTGAAGGCATGGTCCTTTCCATAAAGATTGTATAGCTTAGTGTATGAGAGGGACACAACATAGCAAACTATATTCTCAGGCAGAGGGAAATATGGTTTTAGGGCAGAGACACTAGTGCTTTGGGAGTTAATAGCTTAACCCTTCTTGGGGGAGACAGGGAAGTTTTTATAGGCATCATTTGGCCCAGGCTTTGGGATGTTAGCAGGAATGGGTATAGAAAATCCTAAACACTTTATTCACTAGTTGATAATAACTTACATATTTCATTTATAATAACTTATTATATACTCATTATAGTATAGCATACTGACTTTTAAAGTACTTGTCATACTTCATGTCAGTCTCACTGTACCATGGAGTTGGGGTTCTATAAGTTTGCCGTGTCCCAGAAAGGTGAAAGTAGAAGCAGAGGCAGAGATATACATTTGGGTGGTGTCAGTGGCTATAAGAGCGTCTCAGAAGCTTACTGTTACACAGTTGAACTTTGAAAAGAGTGCTGTTCATCAGAACTCTGAATTTTATTCTTGTGTTAAGAACATTAGCAATCATCAATTAGAAACCTTACATTTGAGGATTAAAGTCACAACTCTATTCAGTAGACCTAGATGATACTTTTGATCCTGAACCTAATTGCATACCTTTAACTTGGAATCAAGACCTTGTGATGATGGGTCCTCTCTGGAAATAAAGGGATTCTCTTGTCTGTTTTGGTTTCTGGCTATCTTAGAAAAAAGGTTTCTCTTCTAAGTCTGAACTCATCATGGTCCTTATCCCTTGAGGACCATGGCCCTGTATCTCAGCGTTGTCCTACTCCCTTTTGCCTGTTAGTGTAGCTTTCTCATCTGAAATCCATCCCATCTCCATCCATATGTCCATTATTTTCTATTCCACTTACTCTTCACTTCACCCATAATAATTTTTTATGACAATCATGTCTTCTTTTCATCCAAATTTTCATTCATCTAACCTCTTCCCAGTCCTTTGCTAATAAGCACATTTTGATTACTTCTGACATTTTATGTTCTACAATTTATGTCTTTTCTATAGGATAACTCATAGCAAAATATTATAACTCACTGTCAATCATTTCATTTCCTGACCTCTAATTTTTGACATAACCTAGTAAAATTCACATTGTATGAGGGATCAAAATTTTGTTGAATGAAGGATTGGTTTAATAAATTATAGATTCCCTCTCATTAATGATACTTATCACTACTAATGTTTGCATATTTCTAGGCATGTGTGTATGTCATCACAGTGATTTCTTTAAATGAACGTAGTCACAAAGAATGGGGCTTCTTTTCTTGTCTATTATATATGTCTCCATCACAGTATACTCTACTAATTTTCCTATTATATTGAGCAATAGAAAAAGAACAAGTATGAAAAAGAAAGTAAGATACAAGTTACCAGTTTTAAAAATTATTTGTTAATATGAATTTTTCGTATTATAGCTATAAAAATTTCTATGCCATAACATTTCTCTGCCTTGGAAAAAAGCACTCGTGCTTTCATCAGGAAAGTTCTGATTAAAATGATTAATTAAAATGAGATAAAATTTTGTTCTTGAAAGTTTAAAGTAATTGGAAAGCCTCATAGCATTTTATTGTTTTAAAATAGACTTAATTGTTTTCTCAGTATGCTACAGAAACTAGAATATGAGAAACCAAGAATTAGTATATGGTTCAGAATTTTTTTTAAAGCAGTTTTAAATTTAACTTTGTAAAATTAGTATGCTGTCACTACTACACCCAAGGCCTAAGAAAATAATACTCTTTTGCCATTAAAAATATGAAAGTCTCAAAATTATTTTTAGCCATAATACATTTAAATCTTAACCAAAACCCAAGCAAATAGATCCTTTAGTACCAGATAGAACCCTCATATCTTTCCTTTGTGAAAGAGGCAAATAAAAACAAAAACGTTCTAAATACCAGGGATTTGATCAATGGAAAATTTTGAAACAATTTCTAGTAAAATTTGTATAAATACCTATCTTCCCTACCACCCCAATCTCTAACACTGCTCTGATGTATTGCTCAAAGGCGTTTGTCGGGTTTTTGTCATTTAAAGTTGAGAGACAGAAAAAAACAGAAAAATATTCCATTAACCTAAGAATCTTTCATTCAAAACAAAAAATATATGAAAACAAAGATTATTTATTGGATACATTTTAAGTTAGAAAATTAAATTCACTTTTAATACTTTTTCCTCAAATAATTTGGCTAATAAAAGTTTTAATGTAGCTTTAACTAGATACTGCTTCCAAAAATTGTGCTTTTATGATGGCTGAAATCTATTTTAATGTTAAACAAATCAAATATAGTTTTTTATTTTTAAGAGTAGGAATACTTTCTTAAAAAATTGAAAATTATTTTGTCACCATACCTGTTGAGTTTGCTTTAGTTTTCAGGGGTTGATGAATTTGCAAATCCTGTAAGTGAATCAGAAATTCCTAAGCTCTTTAACTCAGTCTCTTAAAAATCCTCAGTAACTGTATGTTTAAATAGGGCTGTCTCTTGAATCACTGTAGCAATTTAAGCAAATATAATCTGCCTGGAAAATGCTTGGGTTGAATTAAAATTATGTTTTTCTTTTCATTATCCAAAGCTTTGTGGATTTGAATTGAGATGCTTGTGTTCTTGGTAAGATTTCTGTGGCTTACTTATTTCTTTTCAAACCCTTAAATTTGCTTTGAGGCGTGGTAAGAATTTCCTCTAATATGAAAGGCAGACTGAACTAAATGAAACAGCATGTACTGATTACTGTTTTTATTTTCATTTTTGTGCCAAAAGACTTCTTCAAATTAAGGTCCACTGTAACATGGAGCTTAGTGTCTCAGCAGTTTAAGGTGGAACTCAGAGTAATCTTAAGATCTTGCTTGTCTGATACCCTATGTTCATACTAGTGCTTCCTTTCATTAAGACAAGGAACTATTATTAGAAACATAGCATTTTACACTAGTTAATTTTTTAAATGAAATAGATTGTCATTGATCACACAGATTAAATATATAACTTTTCCATACAAAGAATTATATCCTCTTTTCTATCAGGTATCACCTTTCTCCCAAATATACTCATTAGATTGGCTTATAATAACGTTCGTTTGAAATTAAAAAATGGTCTCTTTGTTCTGGAATTCTGTGTTTCGCCTTTACAAGGTATAGATGAGGTATACATCCCTGATTGTATACATACCTTATACAAGGTATAAATCTCTGATTTGCCTGTTTTTAGCAGTATAAAAAATAATTTCATAGTATTGAAGAAGATGGAATTAGAAACTTCTGCTGACCAATTACTATTATAGAAAATGTTCTAATTTCTCTAAACTGTCTCTCCTGAAGAGTAGCAATTGACTGCCTAAATGCTATGTTTTTACACTAAGGTTTTCATATTTTAAACAGAGAGTTAATTTGTGTCTCTTGGCAGTAAACTTTGAGTTCATTCTTTGGGAGATTCTTTCAAGCTTGTGTAAACTAATAAGGTAAAGTGAATCCTAGAATTTGTTTTGCTTTTCTTTACCCTTCAAAATTGTGTTTTCCGTTAGGTTTTATAAAAATCACAATATTTATTTTGTTACACTTCAGATTTTTAAAAAGCTTACAGTATTTCAAGTGATGTTTTGGCAGTATTGAAAAGAATCTCGTCTATTATTTTAGACTCTAGTATGCAAAACGTGGCAGACTATATTTGGGCCAAGATTTCATCTTGTTACTGATCTTTTCCATATGTTTTCTATTAGTCTTTGTTCTTAAACCATAAGCTTCCACACTAAGGAACAGAGAGCAAATCTGTGTACTTTATCCAAAAATTATTTTATGTGCCCTTATAGTTATTTATCAAGGTAGCTTAAATTGAAGTGTCTAGGAAATTTAAATGGGATTGACAGTGTCTAGGAGGTTTAGGTCTGGCAGTGGGGGCCGTGTAGGGGGTGGAGATTGGTGGGAAGGGTGGTAAAGTCAGGCCTTAGAGGAAAAGCAGAAGCTACAATTGTGACAGTGCACTGTTTTAGTTAGGTGGTTATAGTTGAAGTGACTGAGTAGAAAAGTCAGTTGATTTTGTAAAAAGTCTAAATTATATTCTGCAATTATAGTTTTATTGAAGTCATATAGCATCTCAAGCCTAAAGAACATATTGTTAGATAGGAAAAGTCAACTGAGACCTGCTTAATTATGGTAATAAGAATAAATATTTTTCATTTATTTAATAATTTAGTTTATATTTACTGAGCACCAACTTTGTCAAGGCAGTTTTAGGGACTAAGGACCCAGCAGTAAAAGTTCCTATTATCATGAAGGAGGAAAACAGAAAATAAACATATTAAGTGGTATGAAGTGCAACAGAGAAGAATAAAGCAAGGTGGATGGATAAAAACAAATGAGCACAGACGTTCAGGTCAACACTTCTGACACTGCTGTGATGTGTGCTGTAAAGGAATGATTACATAACTGGTCCACAGGAGACCCAGGTATCCCACTGCTGCAGGAACATTACAGATAAGCAAGGGGAGGTGTTGGGAAAAATCCATGTGGTGATGGATCAGAGCTGGAGACATCAGTACGAATTCATGTTCAGCTTCATATACATACATTTGGCTATGTCTAGAAATTTTTATAGATGTTTGTGTGTGTGGATACATGGGCCCAAGTACACACATCTATCTCCTGGCACTGCTGGCTGAGAGGGCTTAGAAGTAGTGGCATGCGCTCAGCATGAAACACCCAGCACCAACCAAGATCTTGGTTTTTAATACCATCCTCCAATAAAAGAGATCAGGGATCTTTGAAGAAATGTCTGATTCCAGGCCTGGGGCAGGGAGTACATAGGATGAGCCTGGAGCATTTTGCAGTGCTGGAAAGTAAGGAGGTACTAAGAAGGAAAGAGATGTGGGAAGTCTGTGTAACTTCTGCTCAGTTTTGCTGTGAATCTAAAACTGCTCTAAAAAATGAAGTCTCTAAAAAATTAAAAAGTTTTAAAAAGGGGAAGTTACTATTTTAAATAGTTTGTCAAGGACCTGCATGTAGCAAGGGATCAAGTCAAGTTGATATAAGAGGGACAAAAGATGCCATGTCTGGTAGTGATCACTTGGTATGATCTAGGTGGAGGTCGGGGGTTATCCTCATAGAGGCTTCTAGGGCCAGCAAGAACAGCATATGCCTCTGACATGCTTGGATATCTCAGCTTCCCAACATTCTAAATCAAATCATGTTTAGGAGGCAAATATGACACTCAGTTGGTGAGCTGCTTCTGTCAGAAAGACCACGTAGGCAGCCCTACAGAAATAGTCCAAACCCTGGATTATTGTGCCCAGCAGACATGGTCCAATTTTGTGCATCTGTCTCCACAAGGCTGTGAGGAGCTTATGCTTCTATTTCCTTCATAATTTGTCTTCCCATAAAATGGTGCCTTCATTCCAACCTAACCCACTCTTTATGAAAGCCAGAATCTTGAAAATCCTCTAAATCAGTGCATCCCAATATGTGGTGGGAGATTCATCAGTATGTGAACTTCTAGGGCTGCTGGTTTAAAAATTCAGGCTCTAGCATCTTTATACACTAGACTTGCAAAAGTAGAACCCCTGAGTATGGGCCTCAGAACTCATATTTTTAACAAGTGTTCCAGGTGTTAAGTGAAACTTGAAAACCACTGATCAAATTGTACCTGAATCTGTATTCCTGAGTCCTTTGTGTTCTAGCACCTAAATGACTTTTTAGTGTGTTTGTACCTCTTGGTATTCACTGTCAGTCTTTCCAGAGACCAAGTCACACAGATGTTTTCAGTAGTATCTTGAAATGGTCTCCCAGGGCTCACACATCTCCCTTTCCAACTCATTTCCACCATGTTCTACATAAAAATAAATATGAATTTTACAAAGCTTCTGCTTAAAATTTTCCAGTGGTGCATGATATTTTACAATAAATTCTAAATCAACCTTCACGTTGAGGGAAGCTCTGACAGCCTACCACTTGCCCATTCTTAGACAGCTGACTTGTGTTTATGGGCTGTAGCCACACTAACCATCAAGCTGCCCTGCTTCTTGCTCTCTAATGCCTTGGCATGTGCCTTTGCCTCTTCTTGGAATGCTGTGCCATTATTTGTCTGTTTTCTCCTTTCCACCTAGACTCCCTCTTGTGACTGCCGTGTCCCCAAATTGTCTGTGTGTGCTCAGTAAATATTATTTGATAGATGAATGAATGAATATTTAATACCTTCTGATATTCTCCTTCTTCTCTATATTAGAATATCTTTCTAACTTCTTGCTTGTTAGAAGAAATATGGTCCTGAAAACCTGCCCCATATCATCCCAGAGATAAGTCCTCCTGCATGTTGTCTTGCAGTTGGTTCCTTGACCTCATCTGGTCAGCTGATCAGTGGACTTCATATGTCCTGCATAGAACACTTTTGTTAACGTAAAAACACAAATGCAAAAATGCTGAGAAAAGAAGATACTTGGTAACTGGTTGACTGAAGTCTACAGAAAAGCAGAATGAAGAAATAAGTAGTTCTTATCCTTAACACAGCTTCTGGGTCACCTTTGGAAGTTTGAAACTTCAAGTCTGGGTGGAACACACCAATTTTATGTTTAAATGACTCAAAAGGTTGAAACGGTAAACATTATTGCCTCTGTCTCTAGTCATAGTACTTCTGACAACAGATGTCTGCATTTTTTCTTACCCCAATCAACGATCTGACACCAGCTAGATGTCCTACAGTTTAATTCAATTCTGACACTGTCTGCTTAGAGTTAGCATCAGATCTAATGCATCAAAGGCTCAGTCCCACACCAACTTTAAACACCAGTTGTAAGTAGTAGGTCTTCAGGTCACTGGCAACTTCTTTCCATCTTGGTTACAAATTGGGGGTTCCCATGACTCACTCCTCAGATTAGACAATTTGCCATAATAGAACTCAGAGAAACACTTGATATGTTTACCAATTATTATCTAATAAAGCATATGATAAAGGATACAGATGTACAGGTAGATGAAGAGCTACATATAGTGAGGTCTGGAAAGATTCTGAGTGTAGGAGCTTCTGTACCTGTGGAGTTGAGGTGAGTCACCCTCCTCCTGGATCATGGATGTGTTCAGTAACCTGGAGGCTCTTTGAACCCTGTACATTAGGGGTCTTTATGGGGCTTCATTATGTAGGTATGAACGATCATAAACTCAGTCTTCATCACCTCTACTTCCCTGGAGGATGGTAGGTAAGATTGAAAGTTCCAATCTCCTAATTATGGCTTAGTCTTTCCAGTGACCAGCCCCCATCTTGAAGTTATCCAGGAGCCCATAAAGTGTAGCCTCCTTAGAACAAAAGACCCTCCTACCACTCAGGAAGTTCCAAAAGAGTTAGGAGCTCTGTGTCAAGCTCCTAGACCAAATAGTAGAACAAAAGAAGCTCTTAGTGCTCCTATCACTTAGTGAAGTATAAGATTTTAGGAATTCTGTGTTAGGAACAGGGTGGGCAGAGATTAATATGTATTTCTGGTGTCACAAAGGTACAACATGAAAACTCATCCTGCAGCTTCTCTCCCCAGCTCCCTGGTTCACATACCAGTGGCCCCTGCTAAGGACCAACACATTGCATGACTCCAGGGGACACATTCACTGCTGTTCAGACCTTTAGTAGAATGCAGTGAGCTCATTTGTGTGTGTGTGTGTGTGTGTGTGTGTGTGTGTGAATCTTTCTAGAGATATTTTGTACATATAAAAGCAAACATGATTATTTAAAATACATTATTTTTGAAAAGAATCCTTACATGAAATCTGAGATGTGTCTATTGTTTTCCTACTATAAATGTTGACACAATAACCTTCTATATCTCATTGCACATGTATGCAAGTATATTTGAGAGATAAATCCATAGGCATGTCATCCACATCTGAATTGCTCTCCACAGAGAGCCCAAGGGCATGTTACATCCTTCTTGGTACAGTTTATCAAGTTTTTATCCTTGATGATCTGCTAGGTTAGGTGGTATCATACTTTGAGTTTTCATTTCTCTGTGAGTCTGTTTGATTTTCTTCTATTTTGCAGCTATGTACACTTTTTTCTGAAGATATCTATATCTTTTAATTTTTTTTATTGTGTTGTAAATCTTTTTCAGATCAACTTTTAGGGAAGTAAGGCCTATGTGCTATGACTCATAACTGTTGTTTTCCAGTTTGTCATTTTTTCCTTGACTTTGCTTTTCACAGTTTTGCCATGAAAACATTTGTTTAGACATTTCTGTTTAAGGGCCTCCTGGCTTTTGCCACCTTCTTCACTTCCACATTGTCAAAAATATTCTCCCATGGTTTCCTCATTTTCTTATAGAATCAGTATGGTTTAATTTTTTTGTATTTAAATTTCTGACTTGTTAAAATTTACTATACCCAGTGAGGTATCATTGCCCTAAATGTTTTTGTCAGGTGGTTTTCTGGATGGGCCAGCAGCATTAATGGAATACCTGCCTTCCTCTGTCCAGTCTGACATGCTGCTCTCACCATGAACTTACTGAATTGTTTCTCAACATTCCATTCTTTTCCCTTCAGCTGTCTGTCAACTCTCGCACAAGCACCATGTACCTTTAATTATTATAGCTTTTTTAAAAATATATTTTGTTAATTATGCTATTACAGTCGTCCCATTTCTCCATCATTCCCCTCCACCCTGCACACCCCCTCCCACCCACATTCCCGCCCTTTTGGTTCATGTCCATGTGTCATAGTTCTTTAGCTTCTACATTTCTCATACTATTCTTGCCCTCCCCCTGTCTATTTTCTACCCACCATCTATGCTACTTACTCTCTGTACCTTTTCCCCTCTCTCTCCCGCCCACTCCCCTGTTGCTAACCCTCCATGTGATCTCCATTTCTGTGGTTCTGTTCCTGTTCTAGTTGTTTGCTTTTGTTTTAGGTGTGGTTGTTAATAGCTGTGAATTTCCTATCTTTTCACTATCATATTCTTATCTTTTTCTTAGGTAAGTCCCTTTAACATTTCATATAACGAGGGCTTTGTGATGATGAACTCCTTGAACTTGACCTTATCTGAGAAGCACTTTATCTTCCCTTCCATTCTAAATGAAGGCTTTGCTGGATAGAGCAATTTTGGATGTAGGTCCCTGCCTTTCAAGGCTTCAAATATTTCTTTCCAACCCCTTCTTGCCTGTAAGGTCTCTTGAGAAATCAGCTGACAGTCTGATGGGAACTCCTTTGTAGGTGACTGTCCCCTTATCCCTTGCTGCTTCTAGAATTCTCTCCTTCATTTGAATCTTGGCTAATGTAATGATGATGTGCCTTGGTGTGTTCCTCCTTGGGTCCAACTTCTTTGGGACTCTCTGAGCTTCCTGGACTTCCTGGAAGTCTATTTCCTTTGCCAGATTGGGGAAGTTCTCCTTTATTATTTGTTCAAATAAGTTTTCCACTTGTTGCTGTTCTTCTTCCCCTTCTGGTACTCCTATAATTCGGATGTTGAGATGTTTAAAGATGTCCTGGAGGTTCCTAAGCCTCTCCTCATTTTTTTGAATTCTTCTTTTTTTCTTGTTTTCTGTTTGGTTGTTTGTTTCTTCCTTCTGGTCCACTCCATTGATTTGAGTCCCAGTTTTCCTCCCATCTCTATTGGTTCCCCATGCATTTTCCTTCATTTCATGTATTGTAGCCTGCATTTTTTCATCTAATTTGTGAGCAAAATCAACCAGTTCTGTGAGCATCCTGATCACCATGGCTTTGAACTGTGCATCTGGTAGGTTGACTATCTCTTTATTGCTTAGAGGAATTGACTCTGGGGATTTGATTTGTTCTCCGGTTTCAGCCATTTTTGTTTTTATGTTTTTTTGTTCTGGTCATAGCTGTTATGTAGTGAGTGGTGTAGCCTTCGGTGTTCCCCTGAACAGGACAGCCCAGTTTCTGAGTCATGATGCTTTATGTGGGGTGGGGTCTGAGAGGGAACAATGGCCCTTGCTCTGCTCTCTCTCTTGGATTCCAGTCTCTTCCACCGCTTCCCCTTCACCTGGATTATCTGTGTGCAAATGTGGGACCTCCTGGTCAGCCAGCCGCCTTACATGGCATCACTGAGTCTGCACAGTTGCCACCCTGTGCCCAGGGTTTGCTAGTTGCTGCCTGTTTGCCTGGGGCTGCTAGCCACTGCCTGTATGCCTGGGAACTGCCAGCCGCTGCTGCCTGAATGCCCAGGTCCGCACCTCCACTCTTTCCTGCCGTGACTCTGCACCTCTTACCGGTCTGGATGAATGGTTGTTGGACTTCCGTACAGTTCAATTTTCTGTCACTTCTGATTGCTTTCTTGTTTCTACATATTTCTTGTCCTTAATTTTGGTTGTGAGAGGAGGCACAGTGTGTCCGCCTACGCCTCCATCTTGGCCGAAAGTCAGGCAGTAGTGTTTTAGATGTGACAGTAAAAGCACAACAAAAGAGAAAAATAGATAAATTGGATATCATCAAAATTTAAATTTTTCTGCACCAAAGAATACCATCAAGAAACTGAAAAAACAACATAAAGAGTGGAAGGAAAGTTTGGAAATTATATATCTCATAAACAACTTCTGTCTAGAATAAAGAATTCATACAACTCAATAATGATAACAACCAGTTGAAAAATGAGTAAATGATCTGAATAGACATTTCTCCAAAGAAGATATCAAATGGTTAATAAATACATGGAAAGCCGCACAACGTCACTAGTAATCAGATAAATGCAAATCAAAATCACAAATCAAGCACCACCTCACATTCTTAAGATGGCTGTGACCAAGAAGATAAACAATACAGTTATTAGTGAGGATGTGGAAAAAATGGAATCTACATATATTACTAACAGGAATATATAATCATTTTGGAGTAAGTCTGCAGTTCCTGAAAAAGTTAAACAAAGTTGCTATTTGACTTACCACTTCCACTCCTTAGTATATATCTAAGAAAAGTGAAGGTACCTGTCCACACAAAGCCTTGCAGACTAGTAATTATTGCATCATTATTCATAACAGCCAAAAAGTGAAAATAACTTACATGTCTACTAACTGGTGGTTTCTGTATACAATGGAATGTTACTTGGCAGTAAAAGGGAGTGAATACTGATACAGCTACACCATGAATGGACCATGAAAACATTATGCTACATGAAAGAAGCCAGTAACAAAAGACCACATATTGAATGATTCCATTTATATGAAATGTCCAGAATAGGCAAATCCATAGAGATAGAAAATGGATTTGTGGTTACCTAGGGTGGGAGTAAATGGGGAGTAACTTTTAATGGGTAAAAGGTTTCTTTTTCGAGTGATGAGAATGTTTTGAAATTGACCATGGTTATAGTTGGTAACCTTGAATGCACTAAAAACCATCGAACTTTAAATGTTTGAATTGTCCAGTATGTGAATTATATCTCAATAATGCTGCTACTAAAAATAATAGCAATGGTGAAGGGATTAGCCAAAGAACATATATGCATAACTCATAGATACAGACAGCAATCAGGCAATGGCCAGAGGGAAGGGGGTGGGGTGGGAGATGGGTAGAGGCAGCAAAGAGGGGGAAAATGAAAAAATTGCAATAATGTCAACAATAAATTAATTTAAATTTTTTTTTTAAATTATAGCAATGGGAGTGTAAATGAATATGATTGTCTATGAGTTGATAAGTTTTTAATCTGAGTGAGAACTACAAGGAAGTTCATTACATCATTTTGTCTACTTCAGCTTCTGTTGTAAATTTTCCTTAATAAAGAGGAAGTTTCCAGCACTCAACCGCAAGTCTTAATATCAGAACTCCATATGACTGGTTGTGTCCTGTGTTTAAAGTGGAGGAATGGTATGTACTTTTGCCCCTTATCCTGATTGTTCTGGTGTTTCTCTCTCTCCAGTGTCTGTAAGCTCTTCTCCTGTCTACCGAAGGACTCATTTTAAAGCAGTTCTTTGGTTCGTGTTACTGTTTCACCAGGAGAGAGATGTCACTGCTGGGAATGCCTACCTTCTTACTAGTCAGAGCTGATAAGTTGGGAGAATCTGTTTCAGAAACCCTTCAGTAACACTGAATCATTGGAGGGAAACACCATCTGTACTACCTCTGAGTATTGCTCAGCACACAGTACGTCTGCATAGGGTGAATGTAGTCTGTGGGAGAATTTGAGAGCATTGTGGGCTGTTAGGGTGGAAGAAGCAGTGTAGTATAAAAAAACACATATTCGTAGAGTGAGGAAAAGTTTATTCTTTCTCTTCACTGATTGAATTCAGACACGTGTGAAGCCAAGGCAGTGTGGTAGCCTTTGGTGATGGGAAGAAAGAGAGGATACAGAGATATCTAAAACACATTGCTTGTAAACGAGATGTGTACAAATCCTCTAGAGATGATTAAAGACCAATGTATAAAAAGCTATACTAAGGTGTAGAGAGTAATAAGTGCAAAAGAACAACAGGAGGAAGTAGGTGAGAAACCACATCTGTTTAATGGGAGAATCAGGAAGATGAGCTGACATGAACATTTGTGGTGAGGTAAGATTTTATTCATGCAAAAGATGTGTGAATAAAAACAGAGAAGCCAGAAAGCACAGAGTATATCTGAGAAACAGAAAATAATCTTGAACTGGAGCATAAGAAGATGTAAGTATGAAAGGAAAAGCTCAAAAATCAGTATGTGAGTGTAGATCACAGATAGACTTAAAGGGTAGGTTAACAAGTTTTTGTAATTTAGGACTTCTGACCAAGATGGAGGCATAGGTGGACACACTGTGCTTCCTCTCACAAACAAAATTAAGGACAACAAATATTTAGAAACAAGAAAACACCCAGAAATGATAGAAAATTGAACTGTACAGAAGTCCAACAACTATTCATCCAGACCTGTAACAGGGGCGGAGTCGCGGTGGGAAAAAGTGCAGGTGCGGACTCGGAATGCAGGCAGCAGCGGCTGGTAGTTCTCAGGAGCACAGGTGGCGGCTGGCGGACCCCAGGCTCACAGGCAGTAGCTAGCGGACCCCGGGCACGGGGTGGCAACTGTGCAGAACCAGTGAGGCCACACAAGGCGGCTGGCTGACCAGGTGGTCCCACATTCAAGCATGTAGACCGTCCAGGAGAAGGGGAAGCAGTGGAAGGGACTAGAATCCAGGAGAGAGTTGAGGAGGCGCCATTGTTCCCTCTCGGACCCCGCCCCCACATACAGCGTCACAACTCAGTGACTGGGCTGCCCTGCACTGGGGAACACCTAAGGCTCCACCCCTCACTACGTAACAGCTGTGACCAGACCAAAAACAAAACAAAACACCAAAAATGGCTCAAACCCGAGAACAAATCAAAGTACCAAAGTCAATTCCTCTAAGCCATGAAGAGATAGCCAACCTATCAGATGCACAGTTCAAAGCCCTGGTGATCAGGATGCTCACAGAATTGGTTGATTTGGCTCACAAATTAGATGAAAAAATGCAGGCCACAATACGTGAAATGAAGGAAGATGCATGGGGTTCCGATAGAGATGGGAGGAAAACTGGGACTCAAATCAATGGAGTGGAGCAGAAGGAAGAAACTAACAACCAAATAGAAAACAAGGATGAAACAAGAATTCAAAAAAATGAGAGGCTTAGGAACCTCCGGACATAGTTAAACATCCCAGCATCCAAATTATAGGGGTACCAGAAGGGGAAGAAGAAGAGCAACAAGTGGAAAACTTATTTGAACAAATAATAAGGGAGAACTTCCCCAGTCTGGCAAAGGAAATAGACTTCCAGGACGTCCAGGAAGCTCACAGAGTCCCAAAGAAGTTGGACCCAAGGAGGAACACACCAAGGCACATCGTAATTACATTAGCCAAGATTCAAATGAAGGAGAGAATTCTAGAAGCAGCAAGGGATAAGGGGATAGTCACCTACAAAGGAGTTCCCATCAGACTGTCAGCTGATTTCTCAAAAGAAACCTTACAGGCAAGAAGGGGTTGGAAAGAAATATTTGAAGTCTTGAAAAGCAGGGACCTACATCCAAAATTGCTCTACCCAGCAAAGCTGTCATTTAGAATGGAAGGGAAGATAAAGTGCTTCTCAGATAAGGTCAAGTTCAAGGAGTTCATCATCACCAAGCCCTTATTCTAGGAAATGTTAAAGGGACTTATCTAAGAAAAAGAAGATAAAAATGTGACAGTGAAAAGACAGCAAACTCACAGCTATTAAGAACCACACTAAAAAGCAAACTAAGCAAACAGCTAGAATAGGAACAGAACCACAGAAATGGAGATCACATGGAGGGTTAGCAACAGGGGCATGGGAGGAGGAGAGGGGAAAAAGGTACAAAGAATAAGTAGCATAGACGGTAGGTAGAAAATAGACAGAGGGAGGGCAAGAATAGTGTGGGAAATGTAGAAGCTAAGGAACTTATGACCCATGGACATGAACTAAAGGGTGGAATGTGGGTGGGAGGCGGGTGCAGGGTGGAAGGGAATGATGGGAGAGAAATGGGACAACTGTAATAGCATAATCAATAAAATATATTTTAAACAGTTTTTGTTATTTAGCAATGAATGGGAACTGTTATAGGCTTTCAGTGAATAATCAATCCAGGTAGAGTGCAGATCTCTTGCATTGGTCAGTTAAAGCTAGACTGGATAAACATGGCCAGGTACCGATTTTGATATTGTAACTGCATAAAGGTATTGTGATATAGTGAATGAGAATGAAAACGAAGGAAAGGATGCAAGCAGTATGGGAGTTAGGACAGAATGTGGCACCAGGTAGCTGTGAAGGAGCAAGAGTTTTAGGAATGAATCTGAACAACTGTGGGAAAGAAAAGGTCAAGAGAACAATGTAGGTTTGAAGGAAATTGTTTATGATGTTGGTTTTGACAGAGTTTAATGGGTCCAAATGTTCGGGTTTGCTTTTAAGAGTTTGTTACTTCCAAGCAAGGGACATGTTTGAGAGGTCAATTTCAGTAGCCTCACATTAGAGGTTATAGTTGAATGTGCAGAAATGGATAAGATTGTCAAGGGTCAGAGAGAAGAGGCCAAAAGAAAGATATTGGGAACAGTAAACACTAAACAGCAGCTCAAAAGATGTGTACGAAAGCCAAGAAAGTAAAGAGTCTTTAGAAGGAAGCACTATACAAAGTTTTTCAATGATGGTCACTGCCTAAATAATGTGTGTCATCATAGTTAAAAGCACGGAGATAGCCCTGACTGGTGTGGTTCAGTGGATTGAGTGCCGGCCTGTTGAACCAAAGGGTCACCGGTTCTATTCCCAGTCAGGGCACATGCCTGAGTTTCAGGCCAGGTCTCCAGTAGGGGGCATGTGAGAGGCAATCACACATTGATGTTTCTCTCCCTCTCTTTCCCTCTCTTCCCTTCTGTCTAAAAATAAATAAATAAAATATTTTTTAAAAAGCATGGAAAGAGACTGCTGTGATCAAATCCTAGATCTGCCACAAGTTATTTAAAAATTATGGCCCAGTTTACACACGCGTGAGTGCGCGCGCGCACACACACACACACAGAAAGGTACCTGCCTCATTGGGTTATTGTGAGTAGTAAATGAATTAATGCAAGTAAGGTAAGTCATTTAGAAGAATGTCTGAACATGTTATTAAACATTAGCTATTAAATATTATCCATACAATATGATGTTGGGAAAATAGATTTAGGAGAATTAAGGCATTTGCAACCATGTGAGTAGGGAGGTAATTAACACCAAGGGAAGACATGATGCAATAGTTTAAAGAAGAGCAAGTAGATTTTTTATTGAAAACTTTAGTGTTAGACTTAAAGTGATTTTCTACAAGTATGATGTTTGTTTCATGAACTCCATGATCTTTTTTTTTATTGTATTATTTCAGAGGATATAAGGATAGATAGATGGTCACTGAGATTTTTTTCCTACCTTGAAGTTCTTAATAAACCTAATAAGTTGTAGTATTTCATTTTTTTCCAAACTTTAATGAATTTCAAGTGGGTAGTATTTTGTATTTATCATAAAATGGATTAAGGTGAAAAATTCAGTGCAATTTTAGTTGTTTATGATTTTTATTGGTGATTTTTTTTTGTAAACTCACAACCAAAAATGATTAACAGCTGTGGAATGAAAAACAGAAACATTAACTGCAGGAAATTAACCACAGTGATTTCAGGAATCATTTCCAGTATTTAAAATTTTTTTGCTGTCTTTTCTTTAGAAGAAACATTAACTTAGCCACTTTAAGCTCCTCGACTCAGATCACAGACTAATCTGTTTGTTAGATGATTTTAACCTTAGCATTTAATTACTAATTTTAAGAACTGGATTCTTAAAATTTCACGAAACATTCAGTTTTTATTTACATTGTTACACAATTTTATTTTTTATTATATATTGTAGAAAAATATACTTTATTAAAATCATTGGAACATCAGAGTATTTGAATTTTAGAATGATCATCATTGTGATGTATTCTTTTATTTTTAATGACTTCATAATCTGTCATTTTTCTTTTTTTTTAAAAATATTTTATTTATTTATTTATTTTTCTATCTTTAGAGGGGAAGGGAAGGAGAGAGGGAGAGAAACATCAATGTGTGGTTGCCTCTTGTATGTCCCCTGCCAGGAACTGGCCTGGCAACCCAGGCATGTGCCCTGACTGGGAATCGAACCTTGATCCTTTGGTTCGCAGGCCCGTGCTCAATCCACTGAGCTACACCAGCCAGGGCCATAATCTGTCATTTTTCTTGTCAATCAATAATTATTCAGTATAATAAACACATGGTTTAGGAATGTTTAGGGTTTGCAGAGTATTTTCACATACCTTTTAATTATTCAGTTCTCATAGCAACATAATTCATCACTATTGTCATCCTTATTCTTTAGAGATGAGGAAGCAGTTTCAATGAGATTATCTTTTGCCTAAGACTATTAATGGAATCAGATTTCTGGTTATGTTCTTCCAACTCAGAGTTTTATATCCCTGGGCTCTTTCTGTTACATTACTATAATTTTACCAAACAAATATAGCTGTTTTTAGAAATTAAATAAATCTCTTAAAAAGCAGTTGTTCTCAGCCAGCTCTACTGCCCTTCCCCCAACACAAACACCCATTGGCAAATGTCCTTAGAAATTGTTGAGTGTTGCACAGTGGGATAGGGTTGCAGATGCAACTGGCATTCTAATGAATAGAGACCAGTGTGCTGCCAGACATTCTGCAAAGGACAGCATACTCTCTCTCCCCTCACTGAGAATGGTCCACCCCAGAGTGTCATCATCACCAAAGTTGGAGAACCTCATCAGGAAGAATAAGACCTATTTACCCATTCTTGACCTGGATATCCAGACCCCTTCTTATATACCTGAAATGTTTTCTATTTTCCCCAAAATTATTTAAAATCTAATTTTTGAGCTCTGGCTGGTGTAGCTCAGTGGATTGAGCACGGGCCTGCGAACCAGAGGATCGCGGTTCGATTCCCAGTCAGGGCACATGCCTGGGTTGCAGGCCAGTTCCCAGCATGGGACACACAAGAGGCAACCATACAGTGATATTTCTCTCCCTCTCTCCTACCCTTCCCCTCTAAAGATAAATAAATAAAAATCTTAAAAAAAAAATTAAAAAAAAAAAGAATATCTTGAAAAAAATCTAATTTTTGAGGTAGTGTAATATAAAGGTGATTTTCTTTCATACAACAGGCATAATGGCGGAGTAATTCAGTGCCATTACTACAAAATAGTCTTGGGGGTATAAAGTACAGCATAGGGAATATTGTCAATATTGTTGTAATAACTATTTATGGTGCCAGGTTGGTACTAGGAATAATTTGGGGATTACTTGATGACTTATATGACTGTCTGTGTATGATAGTCTGTGTACAGCCTATGTATGATAGGCTGTGCACCTGAAACTAATACCAAATAATACTGAGTGTAAAATTTATTTGAAAAATGAAATTTAAATTAAAAGCCAAACTAAAAGAATAAGCGTTAATACTATGCTAGATGTGATCCAAGATGGTGGAGTGAGTAGAAGTTTATACTAACCTCCTCCCAATATGGAAAAACATCTAAATTGTAAAGAAGTCGTCCAGAATAAACAACTGAACCATAGTGGGAGAAAAGCCTTTTAATCAGGGACAGACAGGAGGAACAGCTTCAGCACAACATGACTGGTGCAGAGGAGACGCAATAGGGCTGGCTGGGCTCCATGGATTGCAGCGGAAGTGCCAGAGGGATCTATGAGCAGCTGTGGGATCGCCCTGAGGAGTGTGGGGTCTAAATGACAAGCTGGGCTCCCCAGCCTACAACAGCAGCTGCAAAACCTGGCAGGGGAAAACTTTCTCTCTGCCAAAGACGGATGGCTGTAGATTCTTAGAGCCAGTTAAAAAGCTAATGCATAAATTTTCATTTGCAGCCACTTACCTTGGGTCTGGCAAAGGGGTGGGGGTGCAGAGTAGACTGAAGCCACTTGAGGAGAGACTGGGGATGGTGACTTTGGGCAGAGAACTGAGAGAGCAGCTGCCAGAATCCCAGTGCTGAGTCATCCCCCATGATGCAGGAGCCACTTCACTCAGCCAGAGGGTTCCCCACTGAGTGGCATCAGCCTGAAGGGAAGCCATAGCCCCACCCCAGGAGTTACTCTGCCCCACCCTGTGGAGCAAAAGCCTGACTGCTGATTGCAGAGTGACTACAATAACAACTGAAGGAGTCAGCCACAGGCAGTAGATCCCTGGTAGCCTCAAACAGGTTGCCTGAGGCCAGACTGAGACACCATCTGACTTGACCAGAGGTAGATCCAAAAAGGAAAACCAGTGCTAAATACTAGATGCTACTGAGACAAATTCCACCGTGGTTTTCCTCATAATTGGTGATACTTTTTCTCCTGCATAGTTTTTTAACATTCATTTCTTGGCTTCCAGTGTGTGCATATTAAGTCACTATATTTTATATCGTGGTTTATTTCAATTTTCAATCTTTTTCATACTTTGTTTCTCCCTTCTCTTACTCCACTTTACCTTCTCCTTTCCTTTTATTATCTTCATTTAAATTTCATTTCCTGTTTTGCTACAACTTGTTTCCATTCCACATTCTTACTATTTCTCCACTGTCCAGCCTCTCAAAACCAATTTTCTTGTCAATGGTCATCTCACCTTTTTTTTCCCACTTTTAACATACCTGCATTCTCTCTCTACCTTTATCAGTCCTTGCTCGTTGGTTGTGGATATGGTAGTTGTTGCTGTATTTTTTTCTATTTTATCTCTCGAGCTTCACTATTTTTTCACTATTTCAAATCTTGTATTTTACCGTCCCCCTCTCTTACTCCATTCCACCTTCATCTTACCCATTCTTTTATTCGTCTCAAATTTAGATTTTTCCCTGTCTCAGCCTGGTTTTCATTCCTTACTCTTAGTATTCCTTCTCCCTCTGTCATCTCAAAATCACTTCCCTTTCCTCTAGACATCTTAAGCTTTTCTTTCTTTCTTTCCCCCCTCTTATTCCCATCCTAACTGTATTAATCTTAGCTCATTTGTTGTTCATATGCTATGGTGGATCTTTTTCTCCACTTGGGTTCCTTTTATAAAAAACTATTTTTACTTTTTTATTTCTCTCACTTCATTTTTTAAATTTCCCTTTAAACCTAGTTTTAATGCTTCCATTCTATTACTCCATTCTGACTTCTTCATTCCCTTTTTCACTTACAATGTAAATTTTACTTTCTTTCTTTGCTTGCATTGCTTTGCTCCAATACCCTACTCTTATTAGTGCTCTTCCCTCTACCCTCTCAAAATCATTTTTCTTTCTGTTAGGGATCTCATATTTGCTTCTCCTTATAATAAAATTAATCTCTTTACACCTTTATTAATACTGGTTCAGTTGCTGTTGATAGTAGGATTGTAGCTGAGAGTTATTTTTGCGGGCATGGGTTTGTTTCCTTGGCTGTGTGGTTTTGCTCTGCCAGCACCTGCACAACAGCACACAAGACATGGTGGGTGGAGTGACCCTTAGCCAGTCAGCTGGAGTGAAGGATCCACCAAAGAATGACCCAACAACAATCAAAACCCAGTTATATCCAGAGAGCCAACATAAAGGGCATAAAAGGCATTCCAGGAGATCAAGGCCAAGAGATCAAGGACACAGCATTACTGAATCTCACAGGTCTCCTACCATAGAAGTCATACCACAAAGACAAGGAATCAGAGCAGATCAATTTAAGAACAGAAACAAAAAGAGACTTCCTTAAAATGGTAAGACAAGGAAACAACCACCAATCAAAAGGATAGCAAGAATGCCCAGAAAGAGTGCTAAATGATAGAGGCAAGTAAGCTATCAGACATTGAGTTCAAAACAATGGTTATAAGGAAGCTCAATAAGCTGAGTGAGAATAACAAAGATCTACAGGGAAGCCGAAAGTAACTTACAACAAATTACATCATTATGAAGAAGGACATAGAGCCTATCAATAAGAACCAGGAGGAAATGAAGAATACAATTTCTGAATTGAAGAACACAGTAGAACAAATTAAAAGCAGTAAAGATGGCCCTGGCTGGTGTGGCTCAATGGACTGAGAGCCAGTCTACAAACCAAAGGGTTGCCAGTTGAATTCCCAGTCACATACCTGGTTGCAGGCCAAGTCCCTGTCTGGAGGTAGGCAAGAGACAACCACACATTGGTGTTTCTCTCACTCTTTTTCCTTCACTTCGCCTCTCTGTAGAAATAAATATCTTTTTTAAAAAAGTTAAAATTTAAAAAAAGCAGGCAAGATGAAGTGGAGAATCAAATCAGCAAGTTGGAGCACAAGGTACAAAAATCTTGCCAGAAAGAGCAAGAAAAGGAAAAAAGATTAAAAAAAAGAACTTCCGGCCAAGATGGAGGCGTAGGTGGACACACTGTGCCTCCTCTCACAAACAAAATTAAGGACAACAAATATTTAGAAACAAGAAAACAACCAGAGCTATCAGAAAATTGAACTGTAGGGAAGTCCAACAACCATTGATCCAGACCGGTAAGAGGGGTGGAGTCGAGGCGGGAAAAAGTGGAAGTGCGGACCCGAGAACACAGGGGGCAGTGGCTGGCGGTTCCCGAGTGTGCAGGTGGCTGTTGGACCCCGGGCACGGGGTGGCAACTGTGCAGACCCAGTGAGGCCGCGCAAGGCGGATGGCTAACCAGGTGGTCCCACAGTCACGCATGCAGATAATCCAGGCGAAGGGGAAGCAGTGGAAGGGACTGGAATCCAGGAGAAAGCGGACCAGGTTCCATTTTTCCCTCTTGGACCTCGCCCCCACGTACAACGTCACAACTCAACGACTGGGCTGCCCCGCAGTGGGGAACACCTAAGGCTCCACCCCTCACCACGTAACAGCCGCGGCCAGACCAAAAACAAAACGAAACAAAACAAAAAAACACCAAGAATGGCTCAAACCGGAGAACAAATCAGTGCCCCGGAGCCAATTCCTCTAAGCCATGAAGTTATAGCCAACCTATCACATGCACAGTTCAAAGCCCCGGTTATCAGGATGCTCACAAAATTGGTTAATTTTGCTCACAAATTAGATGAAAAATGCAGGCTACAATACCGGAGATGAAGGAAGACGCATGGGGAACCAGTAGAGATGGGAGGAAAACTGGGACTCAAATCAATGGAGTGGACCAGAAGGAAGAAACAAACAAACAGAAAACAAGGAAAAAACAAGAATTCAAAAAAATGAGGAGAGGCTTAGGAACCTCCAAGACATCTTTAATCGTCCCAACATCCGAATTATAGGGGTAACAGAAGGGGAAGAAGAAGAGCAACAAGTGGAAATCTTATTTGAACAAATAATAAAGGAGACCTTCCCCAATAGGGCAAAGGAACTAGACTTCCAGGAAGTCCAGGAAGCTCAGAGAGTCCCAAGGAAGTTGGACCCAAGGAAGAACACGCCAATGCACATGGTAATTACATTAGCCAAGATTCATAGGAAGGAGAGAATTCTAGAAACAGCAAGGGATAAGGGGACAGTCACCTACAAAGGAGTTCCCATCAGATTGTCAGCTGATTTCTCAAAAGAGACCTTCCAGGCAAGAAGGGGCTGGAAAGAAGTACTTGAAGTCTTGAAAGGCAGGGACCTACATCCAAAATTGCTCTATCCAGCAAAGCTGTCATTTAGAATGGAAGGGAAGATAAAGTGCTTCTCAGATAAGGTCAAGTTCAAGGAGTTCATCATCACCAAGCCCTTATTATATGAAATGTTAAAGGAACTTATCTAAGAAAAAGAAGATTAAAAAATAAGACAGCGAAAATACAGCAAACTCATAGCTATTAACAACCACACCTAAAACATAAGCAAACAGCTAGAACAGGAACAGAACCACAGAAATGGAGATCACATGGAGGGTTACCAGCAGGAGAGTGCGAGGAGGAGAGAGGGGGGAAAAGATACAGAGAATAAGTAGCATAGATGGTGGGTAGAAAATAGACAGGGGGAGGGGAAGAATAGTATGGGAAATGTAGAAGCTAAAGAACTTGTGACACATGGACATGAGCTAAAGGGGGGAATATGGGTGGGAGTGGTGTGCAGGGTGGAGGGGAATGATGTGGGAGAAATGGGACAACTGTGATAGCATAATCAATAAAATATATTAAATTAAAAATAATTTTAAAAAGACTCAAAAAGAATGAAGAGGAGTTAAGGGAGGTTCAGGACAACATTAAATGTAATAATATTCACATAATAGGGGTATCAGAAGGAGAACATGATCAAGGGATAGAACACCTTATTCAAAAACTAATGACAGGAAAGTTCCCTAATTTGATGGGAGAAAAAGTCACACAAATCCAGGAAGCATGGTCCCAATCAAGGGGAACCCAGAGAGACTCTCTCCAAGATACATCATAATAAAATGGCAAAATTACAAGACAAAGAGAATCTTAAAGGCAGCATGGGAGAAACAGTAAGTAACATACCAGGAAGCCCTGATAAGGCTAGCAGCTGTGTTCTCAATGGAAACACTCTACACCAGAATGGAATGGCAAGAAATATTCCAAGCAATGAGTACTGAGGACTTGCAACCAAGACTACTCTATCCAGTGTGGTTCTCAGTTAAAATGGAAGCAAAATAAGTGGTTTCCCAGACAAAAGAAGGCTAAAAGAATACACTTCCACCAAACCACCATTGCAGAATATGCTAAAGGGACTGCTTTAAGAAGAGGAAGAAAGATACGATGAGAGAAAGGAATACAGGTACAAAAGGGAAAATGGCAATGAATAAGTACCTATGAATAGTGACTTTAAATGTAAATGGATTCACTGCCCCGATCAAAAGGCGTAGGGTAAGTGAATAGGTAAGAAAACATGATACGCACACATTCTGCCTCCAAGAGACCCACCTCAGAATGAAAGACCTTCACAGACTGAAAGTGAAGGGTTGGAGAAAAATATTCCAAGCAAAAGGACAGGGGAAAAAAAAGTTGGGGTGGAAATACTTATATCAGATAAAATAGATTTCAAAACAAAGGCCATAGAAAGAGACACAGAAGAATACTTTATAGTAATGAAGGGTAGGATCTATGAAGAAGGCATAAACATTGTAAACTTGCACCAAACATAGGAGCACCCAAATATATAAGGAAAATCTTGGAGGACTTCATGAAAGATATTGACAGCAACACAATGATAGTATGGGATTTTAACACTTCACTGTCAGCAATGGATAGATCTTTCAAACAAAGAATCAACAAGGATATTGTGGCATTGAAAAATGTCCTAGATCAAATGGACTTAACTGATAAATATAGAACCTGTCACCCCAGAGAAACAACATACACATTCTTTTCAAATGCACGTGGAACATTTTTGAAGGTAGATCGCATGATATGACACAAAACCAGCTTCAACATGTTCAAGAAGATTGAAATTATATCAGCATTTCCTCGGACCACAAGGGATTGAAACTAGAAACCAACCTCAAGGAGAAAATTCAAAAACATTCTTTCATGGGGACAGAATAATGTGTTGTTAAACAAATATGGGTTAAGAATGAGATCAAGAAAGAAATCAAAAAGCTTCTGGAAACAAATGAAAATGAACACAGAAAAGCCAGAATCTATAGGGACACAGTGAAGGCAGTCCTGAGAAGGAAGTTCATAACAAGACAAGCCTGCCTAAAAAAGAAAATTTTCAAATAAACAACCTAACCCTACATCTATAAGATTTGGAGCGAAAACAACAAACAAAGCCCAGAGCTAGTAGAAGGAAGGAAATAACCAAGATAAGAGCAGAGTTAAATAACACAGAGATTAAAAGAACAGTTCAAAGGATCAACAAGTTGAAGTGCCGGCTTTTTGAAAAAATAAACAAAATTGACAAGGCTTTAACCAGACTCATCCAGAGAAAAAGAAGACCGAAACAGAGAAAATCAAAAAGGAAAGAGCAGAAATTACAACCAATACCACAGAAACACAAAGGATTGTAAGAAACTACTAGAAACCACTATATGCAAAAAAATTTGAAACCCTGGGTGAAACGGACAAATTTCTAGAAACACATCATCTTTTTATGAGGCCATCACCATTCTAATCTCAAAATCAGATAAAGACAGAACAAAGAAAGTAAGCTACAGGCCATTATCACTGATTAATATAGATGATAAAATCCTCAACGAAATATTGGCAAACTGGATCCAACAGTACATTAAAAAGATTATACACCATGATCAATGGAATTTATCCCAGGGATGCAAGTATGGTACAATATATGCAAATCAACCAATGTAATACACCACATAAGGAATATGAAAGGCGAAAAATCACATGATCTATCAATAGATGCTGAAAAAGCATTTGATAAAGTACAGCACTTATTTATGATAAAAACACTCAGCAAAGTAGTAGTAGAGGAAGTGCACCTCAACATAACAAAGACTACATGCAAGAAACCTATAGCTAACATGATGCTATGGGCAAAAACTAAAACATTTCCACTAAAGACCAGGCACAAGACAAGGGTGTCTGCTTTCACCACTTCTATTCAACATCATATTGGAAGTTCTTGCCACAGTGATCAGACAAGAAAAAGAAATAGAAGGCATCCAAATTGGAAAGGAGAAAATAAAACTGTCATTATTTGCAGATAGTTGTACATGGAAGAAAACCCTATGGACTCCACCAAAAAAACGACTCAACCAAATAAGTGAATTTGGCAAAACAGTGGGATACAAAGTCAATAATTAGAAATTGAAGACCTCTTTGTACACCAACAATGAAATATCAGAAATAGAAACTAGGTAAAAAATCCTATTTAGTATTCCAACAAGAAAAATAGAGTATCTAGGAATAAACCTAACCAAGGAGGCAAAAGACATGTTCTCAGAAAACTACAGAACTCTGAAGAAAGAAGTTAAGGAGGACACAAACAAATGGAAGCATATACTGTGTTCATGAAATGGAAGAATTAACATCATTAAAATGTCCATATTACCCAAAGCAATTTTTAGATTCAGTGCAGTTCCTATTCAGATTCCAATGATGTATTTCACAGAATTAGACGAAATATTTCAAATATTAATGTGGAACCACAGAAGACCCTACATAGCAACAGTGATCCTGAGAAAGAACAAAGTTGGAGGAATCACGCTACCTAATATCAAACTACACTACCAGGTCATAGTAATCAGCCTGGTACTGGCATAAAAACAGACACAAAGATCAATGGAACAGAATAGAGAGCCCACAAATAAATCCATATCTCCGTGGTCAATTAATATTCAACAAAGGGGGAAGAAGCATGAAAATGGAGTAAAAATGGCCTTTTCAACAAGTTCTGTTGTGAGATCTGGTCAGGTACATGCAAAAAAATGAAACTAGACCACCAACTTACACCATACACAGAAATAAACTCAAGATGGATAAAAGCCTTAAATATAAGTCATGACACCATAAAAGCCCTCGAGGAAAACATAGGTAGGAGAATTTCAGATATTCCATACAGCAATATTTTCACTAATGTGTTCCCTAGAGCAAGGGATGTAAAGGAAAGTATAAACAAACAGGATCTCATCAAATTAAAAATCTTCTTCACAGCTAAAGAAAACAGCATTAAAATGAGAAGAGAACCAACCATATTGGAAAGCATATTTGCCAATGATACCTCAAGGGCTTGATCTCCAAAATGTATAAATAACTCATACAACTCCACTCCAGGAAGACAAAAAACCCAGTTAAAAAATGGGCAAAACACTTGAACAGACATTTCTCTAAGGAGGACATACAGAGGGCCCAGAGACATATGAAAAGATGCTCAGCATCACTAGTCATCAGAGAGATGCAAATTAAAATCACAATGAGATAGCACTTCACACTGGTCAGAATGGCCATCATAACCAAATCAACAATCAACAAGTGTGGCAAGGTTGGGGAGAAAGGGAACCCTAGTGCACTGTTGGTAGGTATGCAAAACTGGTGTAGCCACTGTGGAAAAAAGTATGTAATTTCCGCAGAAAAACTAAAAATGGAACTGCCTTTTCACCCAGTGTTGTGATTATGCTCTAAGAATCCTTAAATACCAATTCAAAAGATCCTATGCATCCCAATGTTCTTAGCATTATTTAAAATAGCCAAGTACTAGAAATAACCCAAGTACTCATCAGTAAATGAGTGAATAAAAAATCTGTGGTATGTTTACACAATGAAACACTACACAGCAGAATTAAAGAAGGAACTCCTACCCTTCACTACAGCATGGATCAAACTAGAGAGTATTATGCTAAGTGAAATAATCTAGGTGGTGAAGGACAAATACCATATGATCTCACGTATAAGTGGAACCTAATCAGCAAAACAAACAAGTGAGCAAAATAGAACCAGAGACATGGAAATAAAGAACAAACTGACAATAACCATAGAGGAAGGGGAAGAGGATAACTGGAGAAAGAAAGGGGAGGGTCAAGGAACACATAGAGGGCCTATGGGCATGTACAACTGGGGGGCATGATTGAATGTTGGAGGTGGGGGTGGGTCAGGGTAGGGGAGAGTAATGGAAGGGAACGGAGACAACTGTTGAACAAAAATTAAGAAGTTTTAAAAATACTGTGCTAAGAACGTTGTATATAAATTAGAATTTCATGAAATATAGTTCTGCATGGGAGAAGAAAAATTCAACCAAAGCACAAATGTCGTATTTCAAACCAATTTTTAATGTTTTCCTGATTTTCCACTTTTACTTAGGTTGAATGCCAATGAAAAATACATAAAATACTCTTGTTTGTTTCAGAGCTTTTAGTTTCTTTGTGTTTTGTTTAATGCTGTGCCTGTTAAGTTATACCAGTTGTGTTTTTCAGAGTTATCCCGTTTGTGCATATTTTAGGAGACAATTTGCTGTAGAATTTAGAGTGTCTAGGCTTTTCCAAACCAGGTCTTATAAAGGAACATCTTGAAAATATTCCTTAGCACTGAGGTGACAATATTATATTACCTACCAACTGATATACTATTAAAAGCTTATAATAACCGTGATAATAAAAGGTGTGAGTTACGGATTTTATATGAACACTCAACTATGCATTTTATAGAGGTTTTATAATTGAATAATAATAATTTAAAAAGTAAAGCACATGCTATAGCTCAAAAACCAGCTCTTATGAATAGCATCTGTGGGGTTGGTCATTACTCTTACTGAAGGTTTTATTATAAAGGGTTAGTTTTAAACATAAAGACAGGCCCTAAGACATGATAATTTGAATGATTATATCAAACCATACTTTAACATTTTTAGAAATATTACAGTACTACCCGAGTTATTAAAAAAAAAAATAAGAATAGTATAATGCACTCTTCATTTCACTGCCCTTGTTAATTTTGCTTTTTTAACAGCAAACGAAAGAGCACAGATATTGCTAAGTGTCAAGCATTCCATTTACAGTACAGTTCTTTTTAACATATACTTGGTAACAAAGTGTTACTCCATGTCTTCTTTTTTTGAGAAAGAATTTTCAAACATGAAATATATTCAGAATCATTTGTATGGAAAAGAAAACTGCAATCGATGCAATTTTTGTCCTAAAATAAGTCACTGGATGTACCACATGGGAATAGATTTTTACTTCTGAGCATAATACTAACATTATTAATAGAGTTCAAGTACCCCAAATGTAACAATTTTTTATTTTACATTGAAAGGAATTACTAATTATTACTCTCTGAAGTTCCCAAGCTGAACGCTCATTCTGTTCAAAACACAACGAAATGTTGCAGGTTGCACTTCCCAGTACTTCATTGGGTTGTTGAATAAACTTATTGCACTGTATAATGATTTCTTCATTTTTGGCACTGTTGGGCAGAAGTCATTCACTCCCACTTTTGTAATTGAATTAGAGTGAAGGAAGATTATCTGTTGTAGTAGGAAAAAGAATGGATTTAAAGTATACAGTACAAGTAAAAGAAGATACTCTTTATATTGTATAAGTTTATTTTACAGTGATTTGAATATATTTCACTTAAGATACATGCTTGTTAAATACTTAATTCAGCAACTCAGGTTCGTGTGTTACATACAAAAGTGCTGTATGTGTGAAGTATGGTATAGGACTCATGGCCAAGCCCGAGAGCACGCTGCCTAGTCAGCACCTCTCTTCTCCTCTACACATGTATAGCTGTTTGTGTATGTGTGATCACTTCAGTGCCTTATGTATGATCATTTTAAGAGTGTTTTATTAGTATTAGAGCCCTGAATGGTGTGGCTCAGTTGATCCCACAAAGCAAAAGTTCGCCGGTTTGAACCTGGTCAGGGCACCTGCCTGGATTGTGGATTTGGTCCCCTGCTGGGGTATGTACAAGAGACAACTGATCGGTGTTTCTCTCTCACATTGATGTTTCTCTCCCTATCACCCTCCCTCCCCCTCTGTCTAAAATAAACAAGTAGTTTTAAAAGTATTAAAAATGAGCAGAAGAATGCAATTTAATGCTTCATGAATAGGCTTGCAATATAAATGTGAAGAATTGTTATCTAGAATTTTCTGTGATCAAGGGAGAGAAGTGTAGAGGTGCTTTTATGTAAGATGTTTTGTAGAAAAATATATCTGTTGACAACTTAAATACATATCTGTAATACAGCATGAAAAGTTGAATCTTTATTTGCACCAGTGCAGAAAGTGAAATATTATAGGTTATGTGAATGTCTTTACATTAAATTATTACTGAGAATGGATAATATAGAGTCTTCCCTTCATTCACCTTAAAACCCTTTAAATTCCTTTTTTGATCTTTTTTGGCAACTGAGATTTCTGGGAAGTAAAAAATACATGCTTACCTTGATAGCATTTTGGCATATTAAAAAAGTTGGGCCCTCTTGCTGGCAAAGCTAAAATATTGGTTCTGGCTGTTACTCTATATTCTGCCTTTATGGCTTAGTGAGATTGATCTGAGCCAGTCATGAGAATTCTAGGCATTACTAAAACCTTTAAGTTCGGTGTTGGAGCCCCCTTTGCCCTCTGTCTTGGGGATTTTTTGACAGATGCTTTTGTGATTGCTCTGCATTTCCCAGCAGCTCAGCGTCTCAGTGCAAGGTGAAGTTTACCATAGCAATGACCTCATTGGGAATGGGAAACAGTGCTGGACATGTATCCTGTTTGCTTTATGGACATTCATTGAACTGTATCTTTATGACTTGTGTTCTTCTCTGTTTGTGTTACAATTCTATTTATATTTTTAAAATGCCAACAAGAGTATGGGTAGATTTAAGACTGCCCAGAAGGTAGGACCAGAGTTGTGGAATTAAGTATGTAAAGATGGGACAGTTCAAGGGAGGAAGGATTCAGGTCCTGCTCACTGGTTAACAATAGACATTTAAATCTACCACTTCAAAAAGTCAAAATAAAGTTGTAATTTTGAGATGAACACCTATATATAGCACATCTATTTCAGTGGCTTGGATCTCAAAGGAGTGTAGCTAACAGAACTTTTAAAAATAAATAGGAAAGAAATGTAGAAGCAAGTAGCTAAAAGCCCAGGTTTGTTCTCAGTATGTTTCTGCTTCTTGGAAGATAAGAACATTGTATAGCAAAATAACCATATGAGAAAAATAGGCTAAGGTGAAATGGGGTTAAGTATGGATTCTTAATATGAGGTGTATAAATGAGAATCGAGGAGATCTGTAAAATTTCTAAAATTATGTGCAGAAGGTTGTCTTCATTTTTATTCTTGGGAGGATCTTTATGCAATTCTCCATGGATTATTGGCCCCTCCCAGCTAGTCAGGAGTTGCCAGATTACAGGAAAAAAAATTTTAATAATTAGAACAAGAAATGTATATGTATGATGTTCCAAAGACTGACTTTTGATTTTATTTTCTGGCCTGAGTTTTTAAAAAGCATACATACTTCTAATTTAGCACCACATTAGTAGTGAGAATACCTAGGACCTTGTCTACCTGGTTTGCCTTTATTAAGTGTTTCCAAAGTGAAAGGATATGTGGTCCCACTTGATTTCCTCCTGACCAGTCCTGCCTTTACATAGCCAGTGCCACCTGGAAACCTGAAATTAGCTAGTGCCATAATGGCCTTGGCAGTTTCATAGGAGAAAGGGAAGGATGGACATGGGTACTTGAGTATTTTAGCTGATGTTCCCATAGAAACCAGTCTCCCAATGCTCTCCTACTTTACCCTTACAACTTACTTGGTCTTTGCCTTAGGTGTCAATAGGTTTCATAAGAACAAAGAAAAGTACTAGTATTTACAAAACACAAGTAGAATGTTTTACCTGGAGGTATTTCAACTCCTGTAATCCTGAAGGGATTTTTTTTAGTTTATTGTTTTCCAAGTGTATTTCTCTTATGCGTGGTATGTTAGCAAGACTTCCATTTTCGATATCTGTGATTCTGTTGTTTCCTAGTCCCAGCCTACAAGGGATATAAAATTCATCAACTCTTAAGAAGATGGAGTGATGTAGTTAGATGAAAACACAACTGAGTTAGAAATATAAACCTGTCCTATATATGTGATCAGAGAAAGGTATTTCATGGTTTTATTTAATAACCTATTTCAGTATGTTAACAGCCCTCTCCTCCACTGTCAGAAAATTCTTTATGTAATATTTGAAAATTTTTGTTTTCTCATTCTATTTGGTACCCTCTTCCATTATAGAAATGGAATAATAGCAGTACTTTCCAGTTTTCCTAGTAGTAACAATATAATCTTGATTAGGTCCCTATAATATTCTCCAAGAAATTTTATTAATATCTTCATCATATAGAGTACCACTTGTAAGTTAGGATTTGGGGAACTTTTACCTTTGTAGATCTTTGTATCGTTTAAAATCCTCGAGTTCCACAGTTGAAATTTTATTAAAATCTAAATGAAGCTCTAGTAGAGTTGATGGTAGTTCTAATGATAAGGAAAGAAAGGTGTGTTAGATCAAGTAAGATCATTCTCAGTTGATTTACTGGTTAAGTTTCACATTATAGTCTTAGGTAATTTTTTAGGGATCTGCTTTTATTAAACATTCTATTATGGAAAACTTCAAACATACACAAAAATTAAAGCTAGTAATACCAACCATCATGCTGTTGGCCCAACTTCAATAATTGTCTTAATTTTTCAAATTTTGTTTAATCTACCCCATTAGTTATTTATTACTGATATTTTAATCAAAATTTTGGGGTGACATTGGTTAATAAAATTATATCGCTTTCAACCATATGGTTCTGTCATACAACATCTGTATATTGTATGGTGTTCGCCACCCAAAGTCAAGTCTCCTCCTGTCATCATTTATGCCCCCTTTATTATCCTACCTTCCCCCATGCCTTTTTTCCTCCACTGTTATCTGTGTCTGTGAGTTTTGTTCTCTCTCTCTTCTTTTTGCTTAATTCCTTCACCTTTTTCACCCAGCCCACCAATCCCTCTTCTCTAATTATTATTACTAAAAACTGTTTATTTTTGTTTATTCAATTGTTTTTTGCTGGCCTATTTAAAATTAAATTCTATACATAATGATAATTCACCTATAAAGACTTTACTAGGTGTCTTTAACTCATAGTCATCTTCTATTTATGTAACCATCATATCAGTATCACATCTAACAAAATTAATAACAATTACTTACTACATCTTAAAACAAATTTTAAGAGATTTAAGAACCAAATAAATGTATTTGTAAAATTTATTAGGATCCTGACTTGAACAAATCAACTGTAAAATAATATATATTAGATCATTAGGGAAATTAGGAGCCTGCTTGAGACAAAGCCATTTTTGGGTTTTTTTCTTTCTTTTCTTCTAAGGGGCCATTGCAGAGGTTTCCTGGCCACTCACCTTTGGCTCAGGGAAGTGAGGGCAGCACTGTCTACAATCCTATAAAGAGAGTCTAGAGTGGGAGGCTTAGGGGAGGTTCTTGGGGGACCAGCTGCTGGATTCCTAGTGCTGGGATATAACACTATACTACAGCAGCCATTTTTCTTCTGAAAAGCAAGACCCTTGCAGGGGAAAAACAATGACCTCATTCTGTGCGAAAACTGCTCACCCCAGCCTCTGAAAGCCTCCTACTCTCATTCTCGAATCCTGCTTGCCACATCCTTTGAAATCCTGCTTACCCCACCTGGCTTCTTTCTTCCTTTCCCCCAACCTGCATCTTATCCCCTGCCAAGGAGACAGGAACATAGGTAGACTGAGGAGTGTTAGAAACTGGCTTTAGGACATTGCCATTATATACACCTTCCCAGGAACTAGACTGCTTCCAACTCATGGGAAAGCCTAGGAACACTGTCAGACCCAAACTCTGGGCTCTGGAAGCCCCACCTCCTACCCTGCTAGGGGCTTCGCCCTGCTGAGTTCAGGGAAATACTCAGAGACAGACTCAGATATGTGAACACACCAGCCATCTTCCCTGAAGTCTGAACAGTACCTCCTACAGGAGATCCAGGCATCCTATCCTACTGATTCTACCAGGAGCCCTCTTAGAAACAGACAGGTCAGCAGCTTGACTAAGACTAATGGCAGGACCACAGGCAGAGGTAGCTGGAGGCGGTACCTGCAGTGCTTTCAGATGTTAGTTGACCCATGTCTAGGCCTGGTACCGCTAAAAAGCCAGGAGTGCGCAGTAGTGAGTATGATTGCAGATGTCACAAACTGTGGAAAAGCTTATGGCTTCTAACAGGCTGCCTAGAGCTAGATGGGGACAACTTCAGAACACCAAAAGCATATCCAGAAGGAGAAGCCAGCAGGCAAGCACTAAACTCTTCTGAGACAAAGTCCACTTTGATCTCCTCCATTATTTGAGCTATTTTTCTTTCACGTAGCTTTTTAACTTTTTTCCTGTTTCTTTAATTTTGCTGTTATTTTCACTGTTTTTTAATTTCAAATCTCATATTTTACTCTTCCTTTCCTTACTCCATTTTGCCATCTTCCTTCCCTTCGTTATTTCATTTTAAATTTTATTTGTTCCCTTTGATCACCTTGTTTCTACTCCTTACTCTTATAATTTCTCCTCCCTGTGTCCTCTCAAAATCATTGTTCTTTCCTTTAGTCATCTTATATTCTTTTCTTCTTTCATATAATATTCTTATTCTCTTTCCACCTTTATTAGTCTTTGCTCATTTGTTGTTGACATTGCTGTTGTTGCGGGGTATTGTTGCTGGTGTGGGGGGGATTTTTTTTTTTCTTTTTTTTGTTAATGTTCTGTCAGTACCTGTACAACAGCATACAAGACATGGTGGAGGTTGACTCTCCATCAGCCCATTGGAGGGGAGCACCCACCAGTGAATGAGCCAACAACAATCAAAACCCAAATACAATAGGAGAGCCCACATAAACTTCATAAAAGGCATCCCTAGAGCATCCAGCTCAGGAGATCAAGGAGGCTGCACCACTGAGTCCCACAGGACTCCTACCATAGAAGGCCACTGCATGAAGACAGGGAGTCAAAGCAGATCAATCTAATACGTAGAAACAAACAAAAAGAGTCACCTAAAATGGAGAGACAAGAATCCCCAATTGAGAATAAATGAGGAATCTCCAGGAAGAGAACTAAATGAATTTGAGTAAGCAAGTTATCAGACATAGAGTTCAAAATAATGGTTATAAGGATGCCCAGGGAACTTAATGAGAACTACAAGGAACTTTATGGGAGCTATAAGGAACTTAGTGGGAATAACATCAGCCTAAAAAAGGACATAGAGCCCTGGCTGCTGTGACTCAGTGGACTGAGCACCAGCCTGTGAACTGAAAAGTTGCTAGTTCAATTCCCAGTCACAGCACATGCCTGGGTTGCAGGCCAGGTCACCAGTTAGGGACGTGTAAGAGGCACTGGTTGATGTTTCTCTTGTGCATTGATGTTTCTCTCCTCTTTCTCCCTCCCTTTCCTGCTCTATAAAAAAATTTTTTTAATGAAATTTTAAGAAAATTATGTATAAACTGTGTGTAAGAGCCATGTGGAAATGAAAAATGCAGAAGAAGGAATTAAAAGTAGGCTAAATAAAACAGAGGATTGAATCAGTGAGTTGGAAGACAAGGTAGGAAAAAAACCACCCAGTCAAAGCAACAAAATGAAAAAAGACTAAAAAAAATGAGAATAGTTTAAGGGAACTTTGGAACAACATGAAATATAACAATATTCACATCATAGGGCTACCAGAAGGAGAAGAAAGGAAGCAAGGGATAGAAAACCTATTTGAAGAAATAACGATAGGAAACTTCCCAGGTTTGGTGAGGGAAAAAGTTACAGGTTCAGGAAGCACAGAGAGTCCCAACCAAGATGAACCCAAACAGGCTCACTCAAAAGACACATTACAATCAAAATGTCAAAATTTAAAGACAAAGAAAATCTTAAAGGCAGCAAGGGAGAAACAGCTAGTAACATACAAGGAGTTTTTTTATAAGGCTATCAGCTAATTTCTAAATGGAAACTCTGCAGCCTGAAGAGACTAGCACAAAATATTCCAAGTAATGAAAAGCAAGGACCTACAACCAAGACTGCTCTATCCAGCAAGACTCTCATTTAAAATTGAGGGCTAAATAAGAGTTTCCCAAATTAAAAGAAAAGACTAAAAAGATAATTTCCACCAAACAGGCATTGCAAGAGATGTGAAAGGGACTGCTTTAAGAAGAAAAGGATATATATTGAGAAACACAAGTACAAAGAGAAAATGGCAATGAATAAGTACCTATCAATAATAACCTTAAATGTAAATAGATTAAATGCTCCAATCAAAAGACCTAAGGGTGCTAAATGAGTAAGTAAAGAAAACCTGCAAATATGCTGTCTACAGACCCACCTCAGAACAAAGGATTTACACAGACTGAATATGAACAGATGGAAAAAAAAATACCGCATGCAAATGGACATGAAAAAAAGCTGGGGCAGCAATACTTATATCAGACAAAATAACTACAAAACTAAGGCCATTATAAAAGACAAAGAAGGTTATGGAATAATACTTAGGGGAGTACTCCAACAAGAGGATATAACCATTGTAAACATATACGTACCCAGTGTAGGAGCACCTAAATATGTAAAGAATATCTTGGAGTACTTTAAGAAAGGGATTGACAGCAATACAGTCACTGTAATGGATTTTAACTACCCACTGTCAACAATGGACTGAACTTCCGGACAAAAAATCAACAAAGATGTGGCAGCATTAAATTACACACTAGATCAAATGGACTTAATTGATATTTTCAGAACATTTCATTCTAAAGAAGCAAAACGTACATTCTTCTCAAATGTACATGTATCATTTTCAAAGGTAGAGCACATGGTAAGACACGAAATAAGCCTTAACAATGCCAAGAAAATTGAAATCATATCAAAAATCTTCTTGGATCACAAAATGGATTAAATCTAGAAATCAACTTCAAGAAAAAATCAGAAATATTCAAATACATGGAGGCTGAATAAGATGTTATTAAATACTGAATGGGTTAACAATGATATCAAGGAAGAAATCAAAACTTTCTGGGAACATATGACTATGAACACACAACATCCCAAATCCTATGGGACACAGTGAAAGCAGTCCTGGGAGGGAAGTTCAGAGCAATACAGGCCTACCTAAAAGAGATATAAAAATCTCAAATAATCTTAACACTAAACCTAAAAGAACTAGAGGAACAACAACAAAGAAAGCCCAGAGTGAATAGAAGGAAGGAAATTATCAAGATCAGAGCAGACTTGTGATTGATCAAGATCAATCTCACACACACGTGCACGCACGCACACACACACAACGGTTCAATAAATCCAGGAGCTGGTACTTTGAGAACATAAATGAAATTGACAAACCTTTAGCCAGATTCATCAAGAGAAAAAGGGGGAGGACCCAAATAAATAAAGTCAGCAACGAAAGAGGAGAAGTAACAACTAATACCACAGAAGTACAAAGGATTGTAAGACATTACTATGAACAACGATATGCCAAGGAAATGGATAACCAGGTGAAATGATAAATTTCTAGGAACATAAAATGTCCAAAACTGAGTCAGGAAGAAGCAGAAAACCTGAACAGACCAATAACAAATTGCACAATTGAACCAGGAATTTTTTTTTAAAAAAGCTCTGGGCAAACAGAAGGCCTAAACCAGATGGCTTCACAGGTGAATTTTACCAAATATTCAAAGGAGTAATAACACCTATCCTTCTCAAACTATACCAAAACATTCAAGAAGAGAGAAGCCTCCCAAACTCTTTTTACAAGGCCAGTATTATACTAATCCTAAAATCAGATAAAGACACAACAAAGAAAATTACAGGCCAATATCTCTTATGAATATACATGCTAAAATCCTCAATAAAACACTAGCAACCAAGAACCAGAATTATTCCAGGATGCAAAGATGGTACAATATTCCTGAATCAATAAATGTGATACATCATATTAAACAGAATGAATGAAAAAAATCACAAGGTCTCATCAATAGATACAAGAAGCATTTGATAAAATCCACTACACATTTATGATAAAAACACTCAGCAAAGTGGGAAGAGAGGGAGCATACCTCAACATAAAAAGGGCATATACTAAAAGCCTACTGCCAACATCATACTCAGTGAGCAAAAACTAAAAGCTTTTACCTTAGGATCAGGAATAAGACAAGGGTATCTACTTTCACCACTCTTATTTAACAAAGTACTGGAAATACTAGCCATAGCAATCAGACAAGAAGAAATAAAAAAAAATGCAAACCAGAAAGGAGGAAGTTAAACATTATTCAGAGACAACATGATAGTGTACATAAAAAATCCTAAAGACTCCACTCCATAACTCTTTGACTTAATAAGTGAATGCCACAAAGTAGCAGGATACAAAGTTACTACTTAGAAATCGATGAAGTTTTTGTATACTAACAATAAATTATGAGAAAGAGAAGCTTAAGGAAAAATTCATTTACTATAGCAACAACAAAATAATAATAAAGTACCTTGGAATAAATTTAACCATGATATAAAAGACCTGTAAGTGGAAAACTATAGAACACTGAAGAAGGAAGTTAAAGAAGATACAAATAAATGGAAGCATTCACCCTGTTCATGGATGGGAAGAATTAATATCAGTAAATGTGCATACTGCCCAAAGCAATCTACTGATTCAGTACAATTCCTATTAAAATTCCAGTGGCATATTTCACAGATCTAGAACATTCCAAAAATTTACATGAAACCAAAAAAGACCCCAAATAGCCTTAGCAATCTTGAGAAAGAAGAACAAAGTTGGAAGGATCACAATACCTGATATCAATCTATATTACAAGGCCACTGTAATCAAAAGAGTCTGGTACTGGCATAAGAACAAACATGTAGAAAAATGGAACAGAATAGCGAGATGAGAAATAAAACCATGTCTTTATGGTCAATTAATATTTGACAGAGGTGACATGCGCATACAATGGAGTAAAAACAGTCTCTCCAATTAAAAGTCTTGAAAAAAACTGGACTGGAAAGTGTAAGTTGTGATACCGTAAAAATCCTTGGGGAAAAAAGCAGTAAAATTTCATATATCTCATGTAGCAGTATTTTTGCTGATATATCTCTCCTAGGACAAAGGAAATAAAAGAAAAAGTAAATTTGACTCTGTCAAATTCAAAAGCTTCTGCATGGCTAAAGAAGACATGATCAAAATGAAAAGTAAACCAACTGTATGGGAGAATATATTTGCCTATGATGCATCAGATAAGGTTTTAATTTCCAAAATATATAAAGAACTTACACAACTCAACCCTAGGAAGACAAATAATCCAATTAAAAATGGGTAAGGACCCGAATAGACACTTTTAGGGAAGACCTACAGATTGCCAGTAGACATAAAAAATGCTCAACATCACTAGCCATCAGAGAGATGCAAATTAAAACTACAATGAGATTTCTTACCTTCCAAAATGACTATCATCAATAAATCAATAAACAACAAGTAATGGTGAGGATGTGGAGAAAAGGGCTAGTGCAGTATTGTTCAGAATGCAGAATTGTGTAGATACTGTGGGAAACAATATGGAATTTCCTCAAAAAATTAAAAGCAGAACTACTTTTTGACCCAGTGGTTCCACTGCTGGAAATATACCCTAAGAATCTGGAAATACGAATTCAAAAGAATTTTTGCACACCTGTGTTCATAGCAGCACTGTTTACAATAGCCACATGTTGGAAACAGCCTAAGTGCTCATCAGTAGATGAATGGAGTAAAAAACTTTGGTACGTTTATATAGTGGAATACTATGAAACAGAAAAATGAAATTCCTACCTTTTGTGACAGCATGGATTGAACTGGAGACTATTATACTAAATGAAATAAGCCAGTTGGTGAAAGACAGATACCATATGATCTCACTTATAAGAGGAATCTCATGAACAAAATAAACTAATGATCTCTCCCTCCGTCCCTCCTCAAGGATGCCTGGATGATTGTGCTGCAGCTACCTGCATTTTCCAACGCACGGTATTTTGGATGGGAAGGAACTCCAGATATAAAATCCCATACTCTAAAATAATAATCATCAAGTTTTGGCCAAGATGGAGGTATAGGTAGAGACCCTTTGCTTCCTCACGCAACCAAAAGGAGCATAATAACCAATCTGAAGTCAATAAATAACCAAAAGCAAAAAAAAAAAAAATCATCCAGAACAACCAGACCAGTAAGGCTGTGGACCACAAGGGCTGAGTCAGAAAAACCTCCCTGTCAGGGCAGACCTTAGGGGTGGGGCTGGCTGCCGATCTCTGTGGGCTGCATGGGAGGGGCTGACTTAAGGGGACTCAGAGGTGGCTGTGGGCTATGGCAGTTGTGGCAGTAGGAGAAGCTCCCAGTCTCACAGGAGAGTCCCTTGAAAAGTGCACTAGAGATTAGCAGGCCTGCCACACTGTTCCCTCTCTGGCTCCTCCCCCACAGGCAGTGCTATTGTGCAGCAAAGAGGGTTGCCCTGCCTGGGTGAATTCCTATGGCTCCACCCCCCCTTACAACCTGTCAGCTGCACCAAGACAAAGGAATATGTTCCAAATGAAAGAACAGAGTAAAACCTCAGAAAGAAAGTTAACTGAGGAGGAGATAGCCAACCTATCTGATAGAGAATTTAAAGCCCTGGTAATCAAAATGTAATCTACAGATCTGACTGAGCTTGGTTAAAAAATGTAAAAACAAATGAAGGGTACCCAAAGTGAAATAAAGCAGAATGTTTAGGGAACCAACAGTGACAGGAAGGAAATCAGAACTCAAAGCAACAATTTGGAACAAAAGGAAAAAATAAACATTCAGCTGAATCAGAAAGAAACAAGAATTGAAAAAAGTGAAGAAACTCTGGGACAACCTGAAACATTCCAATATCTGAATTATAGGGGTGCCAGAAGAAGAACAACAACAGCAAGAAGTTGAAAACTTACTTGAACAGCTAATGAAGGAAAACTTTCTGAGTCTGGCAAAGGAAACATACTTTCAGGAAGTCCAGGAAGCCCAGAGAGTCTCAAAGAAGTTGGCCCCAAAGAGGAACACACCAAGGCACATCATCATTAAGTTACCCAGGATTAAAGATAAAGAAAAAATCCTAAAAGATGCAAGAAGGAGAGAATTATCTACAAAGGAGTTTCCATTAAACTATAAGCTGATTTCTCCAAGAAGTCTTGCAGGCAAGAAGGGGCTGGAAAGAAGTATTCAAAGTTATGAAAGGCAAAGAACTATATCCAAGATTACGCTATCCAGCAAAGCTGTCATTTACAATGGAAGGGCAGATAAAGTGCTTCCCAGATAAGGTCAAGTTAAAGGAGTTCATCATCACCAAGCCATTCTTATATGAAATGTTAAAGGGACTTATCTAAGAAAAAGAAGATAAAAATATGAATAGTAAAATGACAACAAAGGTACAACTATCAGCAAATGAACCTAAAAGAAAAGAAAAACAATGAAAACAAAAACTAAGCAAAAAAACAGAACAGGAACAGAATCAAAGAAATGGACATCACGGAGGGATTTCAGTGGGGAGGAGGAAGGTAGGAATGGGGGGGAAGGTACAGGAAAGAAGAAACATGGTTAGTAGGCATAAGGTAGACAAGGAGAGATAAAAAATGGTATGGGAAACAGAGGACTCAAAAAAGTTATATGTACAACCAATGGATGTGAACTAAGTGGGGGAAGGTGGGGGGCAGGGCGGAGGGGCGGTAGAGGGGGAAAAATTGGGAAAACTGTAATAGCATAATCAATAGAAATATTAAAATAAAATGAGCAAAAGAGAACCAAAGGTATAGAAACATGGAATAAACTGACAGTGGTGAGAGGCTGGAAATGGGTACTGTTTGAAAGGTGAACTGATTAGTCAAGGAACATGTATGAAAGACCCATAGAAATGGACAATGGTGTGGGGATTGACTATGGAAATAGGGGCAGGCAGGGCAGAAGGGGAAAAAACTGGGACCACAGTAACAATATAAATAAAACATTATTAAAAAATCACTATAAACACATGGATTTTTAATCTATTTGATATGTGGTTCATTGCTGAATTTATCCTTTTCAATTAGTAGTAGTTTTTGCATAAATTAAAAGAGCATTACTTAATTCCTTAATCTGCCAGCACCACCTGGCACATGCCAGGTGCCCTCTGAATGTTTGTGTCTTCTCTTCTTACACATGCATGTTCTGACCCCAATTCTCCCTAGGTTAACTGAAGCTGGAATATAAGAGACTAACTAGAAAATTCACTCAGATTTCATTTTCTTAGTCCTATATGGGACCTTTACAGGTAATACCTAGTTTTAAAAACTTAAAAGTGTTGTCAACCAAAGATTGTAGTTAACTAGCTGAGGAAAGTGTTCTTTTTTTTCAAGTCTTGCTGAAACATTTTTTCTTCCTATATTAGTGGTAAAGACTAATGAAGGTAATTGAAGCATCCTTATAAATATCATACTCTTAGTGGCTGAATTTATGTTGATTTCAGAATCTACTTTGAATTCTAAAAATAAATTGAGGAGTAGAAAAATAATTCTAAACTGACAGGTTTCTAACTTCTTGATTTCCAGTTAGTCTAATTGCATTTATAGAATGACTGTATATTCACTTCAATATGTAAAAGAAAAGGTTTTCTTTTCAAAGACCTTTGTATTAGTTGAGCAAATCCATCATGCGTACAAAAATAACTAGAAACATTTCATCAAGTTTGCTAGCCTATTCTAGAATATGTTGTAGCAAGTCAAAGAAGAGAAAAATATCTGTTCATGTTGAGAACTCAAGAAAATTTCTTGGGTTTGTAGAACTTGACAGAACTTCTCCCTAGGACCTGGAGAAGTTAGATAACCAAAATGAAAAGTGTAGCTTTTGTAAGACAAATGAGCAAAGATTTGGATTTAGGTAGAAGCTCACTGGTTGCCAACAAGTATTCTCATACTTTTATACAGGTATTTCTATTCCTACTCTACCTTCAAACAGGTCTCTCTCCCACCTCCACAGAACACTATTATGAAGTAGAATTTTCCAAATGGATAGGAAGGAAAACATTTTTCTCTATATATTAACTTGTCAAGTCTGGTAAGGACTCTTGGGTCCTAATTCATCCTGCCAAGTGTAGTAATCATTATTTTATAACATTTAGGGAGCCAGCCTTTACATTTTTTTCCACATGTATCTTTTTTAATATATTTTATCGATTATGCTATTACAGTTGTCCCATTTCTCCCCCATCATTCCCCTACACCCTGCACACCCTCTCCCACCCACATTCCCCCTCTTTAGTTCATGTCCATGTGTCATAAGTTCCTTAGCTTCTACATTTCCCACACTATTCTTGCCTTCCCCCTATCTATTTTCTACCCACCATCTATACTACTTATTCTCTGTACCTTTTCCCCCTCTCTCCTTCTCCCACGCCCCTGTTGCTAACCCTCCATATGATCTCCATTTCTGTGATTCTGTTCCTGTTCTAGCTGTTTGCTTAGTTTGCTTTTGTTTTAGGTGTGGTTGTTAATAGCTGTGAGTTTGCTGTCTTTTCACTGTCATATTTTTGATCTTCTTTTTCTTAGATAAGTCTCTTTAACATTTCATATAATAAGGGCTTGGTGATGATGAACTCCTTGAACTTGACCTTATCTGAGAAGCACTTTATCTGAGAAGCGCTTTATCTGTCCTTCCATTCTAAATGACAGCTTTGCTGGCCACATGTATCTTTTATATTTAGGTCTGTTCCTCAAAAGCTTATGCATGCTATGATCCCAAACTTACTATTTTTCTGAAATATGTTTTATTGACTATGCTATTACAGTTGTCCCAAGTTTTTTCCTTTGTCCCCTTCTGCCTGGTACCCACCTTCCCTCCAGCAGTCTTTCCTTTAGTTCATGTTCATGTCCATAAGTTTTGGGCTTCTCATTTCCTGTGCTATTCTTAACCTCCCTCTGTCTATTATGTACCTGCCATTTATGCTTCTTAATCTCTGTACCTTTTCCCCCATTCCTTGTCCCTGCTGATAACCTTCCATGTGATCTCCATTTCTATGATTCTGTTCCTGTTTTAGTTGTTTGCTAAGTTTGTTTTTATTTTTGTATTTCTAGGTTCAGTTGTTGATTGTTATAAGTTTGTTGTCATTTTAATGTTCATAGTTTTGATCTTCTTTTTCTTAAATAAGTTCCTTTAACATTTCATATAGTAATGTCTTGGAAATGATGAGTTCCTTTAATTTTACTTTGTCTAGGAAGCACTTTATCTGCCCTTCCATTCTAAATTATAGCATTGCTGGATCGAGTAATTTTGGTTGTAGGTCCTTGCTTTTCATCACTTTGAATACTTCTTTCCAGCCCCTTCTTGCCTGCAAGGTTTCTTTTGAGAAATCAGCTTTTAGTCTTATGGGAACTCCTTTGTGGGTAACTTTGCTCTTTTCTCTTGCTGCTTTTAAGATTTTCTCTTTATCTTTAACATTTGGCATTTTAGTTATGATGTGTCTTAGCATTGCCGTCTTAGGGTCTAACTTGTTTTGAGACTGTATATCCTGGACTTGTGTGTCTATTTCCTTTGCCAAATTAGGGAGATTTTCTTTCATTATTTTTAAAGTTTCCATTTTTTGCTCTTCCTCTTCTCCTTCTGGCATCCATATAATTCAGATGTTGGCATGCTTGGAGATGTACCAGAGTCTTCTTATACTCTCCTCATTTTTTTTTTTTGAAGTCTTGTTTCTTCATTCCATACTGGTTGACTATTTATTTCTTCCTTACGTTCCAAATTTTTGGTTTGGACCCTGGCTTCCTTCCCTTCACTGTTGGTTCCTTTTGTATTTTTCTTTATTTCACTTAGTGTAGCCTTCATTTTTTTCCCTTGTGCATTTGCTCTACTCCATGAGAATTCTAAGCATCCTTATTACCAGTGTTTTGAACTCTGCATCTGATATGTTGTTTATCTCTTTTGCTTAGTTTTTTTTTTTTTTTTCTGAAGTTTTGATCTGTTCTTTCATTTGGACCATATTTCTTTGTCTCCTCAATTTGGCAGCCTCTTTGTGTTTGCTTCTAAGTATTGGGTAGAGCTGCTTTGACTCCATCTCAGCATACCTGTTTAGTTGTAGGGGGTGGAGCCTTAAGTTTTCTCTAGGGTGGGGCAGTGTGCTTTGTAGCTTTGTGGCTTAGCATGTAGGGGAGGGATCTAGGAGGGGGCAATGCCACTTGCTCCACTCTTGCTTCGTTTCAAGTCAGTTATTCCACTTCCTGTATGCAACTGGCATCCTTCTCGCTGCTACCTTGGTGCTGAATCCCAGAGTGGGTGGGTTTGCATATGTTCTAGGACAGTGTGGTTCCTTTAAATGGACTCTCCTGAAGGACCTGAAGTTTCTTCTGACACCCCAACCCCCACTGGTTTTTTTTTTGTTGTTGTTTGTTTGTTTGTTTGTTTAGATTTTTATTTATTTATCTTTAGAGGGGAAGGGTAGGAGAAAGGGAGAGGGAGAGAAATATCAATGTAGGGTTGTCTCTCATGTGTCCCCTGCTGGGAACTGGCCTGCAACCCAGGCATATGCCCTGACTGGGAATCGAACCAAGATCCTCTGGTTCGCAGGCCCGCGCTCAATCCACTGAGCTACACCAGCCAGGGCCCCCGACTCGTTTTTATGGCCAGAAGTTATGAGTCTTTATTATCCTCGCACTGGAACCCTGGGCTGTTAAGTCTGGCCTGGGGCTGGAATGGCTCACTCCCCAGGTGACCCTCCTGGGTTTTATCTGCCACAAGTGAATGTGGGACTGCCACATTCTGCTGACAACCACTGTGCTGCTGCCTCACTACCACCACCACACAGAATCCTCTCCACCCAGCTCCCCATGTCTGCCCCTCCTACCCATCTGGATGAATGTGGCTTCTTTAAATCCTTGGTTTTTGGACTTCCATACAGTTCAGTTTTCTAGCAGTTCTAGTTGTATTTTGCTTTGAGATTAGTTGTGACCCTTCTTATGGTTGTGCGAGGAGGCAAAGTCTATCTACCTATGCCTTCATCTTGGCCAGAAGTCAGAGCTTTTACATTTTAGCAAATAAATTATTAAAAAAAAAAACTGGATTTTGAATGTCATAAGGATCTTGAAGGGGTAGTTATGTAAGTTGATGAGATTTTATTTTAATTTAGGTTTCGAAATACATAAAATCTTCCTATAGGTATTCCAAGAAACTGGAGAATTTAAACCTTCATTTTTAAGATACTCTTTGAAACTTGAAGAGAATTGGAGTCAATTTGTTTTGCAATATAGGAAAGACTGCTGTTGCGAGTCTAATGAGCAGTGATAGTCACTGGGTGCATCTGACCCACAGCTCTTGGGCAGAGCCTTCCACTCTCTCTGCTCAGCCTGCCCTCTTCCTGTTTCCCCAGTGTTAGCTTCCAGCGTATGTAATGGACTTTATGTATTTAACTTGTTAGGTACAGTTTATATTTTTCTTGTTCTAAAGATGAGAAGGTAAATATGTAACATTTTAGAAAAACAGCCACCTCTTTGAAAGCTAAATTAAACTGGTTTTTAATTTGTGTAGTTCTGAATTAAACTGATTTTTTTCTATATTAAAAAATTCTTTCCCTTTTTACTTTCGTTGACTTTTCTGCTAAGAAAAAGATCGTCACTTCATTAATAATAGCAGCTCTGCTGTATCTTTAAAATGATGAGTTTACATTTGTTTTATTAGTCTTCTGAATGAGAAGGATAGTAGAAAAGGGGTTATGGTTGATTTGCTGCTTTTACTATGGATGTTAAATGGCAGAACTGTGTAAAAGAAAAATATATTATTTACTGTAGGGGTTATTTCTGATCAAGGTAGTTATTACAGCAAAGAGAGAGAGAACGTCCTTATCAGGAAGGAGAAAGCAAGAATGACCATGGTCCTAAGAAAGGCAATCCTATCTAGGTAATCATCAGATCAGGGGCTTAGAGTAATGCATTAGGAAATTGGCCCAGTGGCAAACTTAAGAAGCATTTACTTTTAGGTGCCAGCTTCAGGTCACATGATAAAGAGTATGGTACTCATTCTGGTAACAGTTACGTCACAAGAAGATGTTTACCAAGTCCTCAACATAGTCCTCTGACCTTTCTGTGCATTGACTCATTAATCTGCACAACAACTTTGAAAAGAAACAGACAAGCCCCTTGGTCCGAGTTCACACTCCTCCCTGCCAAAGCCTGCTTCTGTCCCAATCTGGCCTAATGGGGCAACCCAGGCAAACCACTGCAGTGTGGCTGGGACAAGAGTTTGTGGCCCTGTGCATCTTCCTTTGTTTCTCTACAGAATTTTCACCTGTAATAGGTACGTCACAGAATGACAAAGTATAGATGACTAAATATCAGGAAAGAGAAGGAAAATAAGTAGTTTATTTCTTCTTAATGTTTCTTCTCACTTAGGGGAAAAAAGATTCTGGTTTCATACTAACCAAAAAACAAAAGTACTACATATGGCTCTTTACAGTGTGTGTAAGAAAACACTCACTTGCACACTACACTGACCAGACAGACTGGTAAAAAAAGGCTCTAATTACAGTGTGATTTTTACAGTACCTACAGTTTATAACATCACATTTAATGGTTATTTAAAGATGAAATTTTAAAAAAAAAACTTAAATAACTAAAGTAACACAAACCTTTAGGAATTGAGGTTAGTTTTGCCTCTGCAATTCTGATATGGAACACTGTCACCCCTTCAAATGCCCCTGGTTCAATCCCATTGCTGTCAAGAGGGTTTGCACTCATCTCTGTGGGGAGGAGGGAATTACATAATTTAGCATACATATGTTTTACTAGATTGAAACTCACAATGCAGAGAGATACACATCCCCAAAAACAGGAGAATTATTTAGACTCATTTCTGTTTCTATGTTTACTCACCTTTTTGTCAGCCTGGAAAAAGATGGCTTTGTATTACATAGGCTAGACTATATAACAGGTTTACTGTTTTGCTTTGAATTAATAAATTATCACTCTCTTCCAACCATAAACATGATCAAGGATTCATTGTAGTAATATTACAGTAGAAAAAACCGATCATCCTACATAGAATTCAGAATATTTGTATTTGCCAGTATACATTAATTTGTTACCTAAACTTTTAAAATTATAAGTCAATTAGAAAGTGTTACTTATTAATAGAAAGAAAACTTAGGAAATGCCAGTAAGTGATGCTGATTGAATTAAATAAGTGAATAAATGAATAAGAATATTGGTTGGGAATTTTGAATGTATATTGTTGGAGAAGATGGCATTCCATGAGTGTTAAAAGTAAAATAGAATATAATTAAAATATACAACAAAAGAAATTTTAGCTCAGTAATTTTAAAGCAGATAATGAAAAGTTAAATGTATACTCCACACAATATCTGAATTAATTTTCTACATTGTGTTTGAGTACTTTGTACAATACATTAAACATACTACCTTTAAATTTAATAACAGATTTAACCAATGAAGGGGCAGTCAGAAAAGAAAAACCACACTAAATATTTAAGAGGGGGGTCTTGAAAGTTCATATGTGTGTGTATTACAAAAGGCATGTTTCAGTGCTATAAATTTTAATATTTTAATTGATTTGTAAATGGCTTATCTCAGTAAAGATTACTAGGTTCAAAAGTTTAATTTTGGGCCCCGGCTAGGTTGATCAGTTGATTGGAACATCATCCCATGCACCAAAAGATTGTGGGTTTAATCTCAGGTCAAGGCATGTTTTGGAGGCAACCAATTGAAGTTTCTCTAGCTCTCTTTCTTTTTATCTCTCTTCCTCTCTGTCTAAAATTAATAAGCATGTCATCAGGTGGGGATTTTTTAAAATAATTAATTAATTTTGGAAATTATTAGTCTTAAAAGTTGTTAATGATGATGAAAATTTCTACCTCTGTATATAAATTATAATTTCTAAATGTCCCATTTACTTGCAAAAACTTACCCAGAACATGTAAAGCATTCATTCCTTTAAATGTTTCCTTTTGTATTTTCTTAACTTTATTATCATGAATTCTGAGTTCTGCTAATGATTTGGGAAGATTAAGTGGTATTTCATTTAGTTGATTGTGGGACAAGTATAGTCTTCTCAACTTTTTTGTGGTTAGAAAGGCTTTTGGGTGAATCTTTGTTAGCTTGTTGTTGTTCAGGATCAAAGCCTAGATGAAGCATAAAAAGTTATACCATATTAGGAAGTGGATTGATTTACCAGTATTATACAGTGATTAGTCACTCATGGAAATCAGTGCAGGTTAGGTAATTTTGTATACTTGATTAATCATTTAAATGATTCTCACCCTACTTACTCTAGACTCACTCTCTCCATATATACGTGTATTTACTACTGAGTTGGAACAGTGCAAAGCTTAATGATTGTTTTTGTGCCTTTGGTTTATCTTTGAGTAGGTGATGTGTTCTCATGGTTGAGGCACCCTCCTGTTTCCACTTCCCTTTATGGAAGTGGTTGTTAGTATTATTTTTATCTTACCTTAAAGTTTGTTCACTCTACATAAGTAAGTTTAATCTCACTTTTTTCATGTTTCCTAGTGTTTGTCATTTTTCTTAGAATATAGACCTGTCAAAATAAACTCCTACTAAGTGCCCTCAGACATATTTAAAACATTGGGGAAACAGTGGTGAGACTTGAGGAATGACTCAACCCTTCCTGACTTTACTGGTTATGTCTCCTTGTGATGTGGCAACACATTTTAGAGGTGACAACAACCCTAAGAGTGAAAACTTACAGCATCAGACTTCTGCACACCCTTTGTGCCCTGCTGAGGGTGCTGACTACCACACTCTTGGTCCCCTAGGATGTGTAAACTTCAGAACCAAAACTAGGAAAGTTCTTGGCAACCAGGACTTGTCAGTCACCCTAGTAATTATTTTCACTGTAAAATGAACATAGCTTAGTTCTTGTTTTACTGGTAGATTTTGCAAGTATTTCCCCAGAGTGATGGCAGGTGGCTTAGCATTCCTTAGAATTTTTATCTCTCCCTACTAATCTATCAGGGAGCGGCTCTGGATTCTTTGCATTTATGAATTTTGTCCCTAATCCCATTCTATAGCAACCTTCCCCTTGTTTTCACATTGTATTAATATGCTTTTCCAGTGTCATTCATGTTATTGTTATTGCACAGAAGAAATACAAAAAAAAAATGCTTTGGCAGTTAAACTCTTATTATGTTTACTCATTTCCCTGTAGGCACTTTGCTTCTCCCTTTTCTTACCCTTCTTTCAGACATATCACTACTGTTAAAATTTTTACCTGGGAAAACGTAAGCCTAGGAGAAGAGATGAAAACTACATTTAGTTACTAAATGGTAAAATGTACTCCTTTCTGAATGTATGATACCAATTAAGAGTTCTTTTTTCCCTTGGATATGCTGGAATGTGGAACTCAGTGTGGGGGTTGTGGGCAGAGGGGCCATAACAAATTGGTGAACCTTCACTCAACCCCATGAGGTCAATTTGTTTAACAAAAGAATTATTTCTTTCCTTTTAGTAATGAGGAAATGCACACAAGTGAAGACAAGTGACTTGCCTCCTATCTGGCCCAGCCTCTCCACCCTTCACACTTTGCTCTTCCTGTTACGTGCAGTTCCTGTAGGCTGTCTCTGTAAGGGGCCCCAAAGGAAATGTGTGCCTCAGTTAGAGCCAGCCATTGTGTCTGGGGCTTGGGGTTGTTCCCCCCACCCCCCATTAAGACATGAAGTTGTCAGAGCTTCATAAAAGGAAGTATAAGTGTTATAAAATGGAATAAGAGTTTTTATGTAGTGCCATCAAAGACTGCCTCAGCAAGTTAGGTGAGCAGACTCTCTCCATTTAAGCTGTACTTTTCAGTGTTGGCTTTTGCATAAAAGTTCCAGAAGTGACAGTCACAGAGCTCCAAACAATGTTGTTCTATGTAAGGCCCACAGATGAGAAAAATATAGCCTTTCAGGAGTAGGACAATATGATGAAGGTGGCTTCACATCCATCAATAATGTGCTGGAAGTGAACTGTGAGTGTATGTTTGTGTAATGATCTCACTCATTCTTCAATGCTTGTATTGCCCTTTGTGTAAGAACCACATGCTAAACAAGCAGCTCAAACATAATATAGAGAATTTATAGATTATCTAAAAAAATTTTTGATTCTCTTTAAAGACAGGTACTGATGATATAATTAAATAAATGTTTTGAAATATACAATATGCCCACAATTCCAGTATAAAGTATGTGCTTTAAAAAGTATTTTATCCCTGGCTGGTGTGCCTCAGTGGTTGAATGCTAGCCTGCAAATTTAAAGGATTACTGGTTTGATTCCCAGTCAGGGCACATGCCCAGGTTGCAGGTCAGGTCTCCAGTAGGGGGCGGGCAACAGGCAGCCACATATTGATGTTTCTCTACCTCTCTTTCTCCCTCCCTTCCCCTCTCTAATAAATAAATAAATAAATAAATAAATAAATAAATAAATAAATAAATAAATAAATTTTTAAGTCTTTTACATTAGGACATTGGCCAGTCCAGAAACAGTAGGCTGGTGGCAATAATAGTTAATGGTTGCATGCTGGGCACCTTACATGTATTCACTCATCTAGTGTAAATAAGCATTCTGAGTTCCCTGCTATTGTTGCAGCCCTTTTGCAACTAAAAAGGTTGGGCTCAGAGAGGTGAGCTACCTTCCCAGTGCACTTCTGATGGAGCCCAGATCTGAGCCAGGCCTGCCTGACTGTGGAACCCTTAACCTTCCAGTATGGTGCCACATAGAAATGGACTAAAAAGGAAACGAAGAAGGCCTAAGACAGCTCCTGACATCTTCTCAATTTTTATTTACCAGTGATTAACAGGACTACATGTGGACTAAGTCCCTGTATTACTCCTGAAATGTAATAAATAATGATATGACAAATGAAAAACTTTTTTATGATTTTGGTATTAAATGTGGCATTAATTATTCTTGTGGTGTATTGCTGAATATAGGTTGAAGAAGTGGTAGAATCATTCATAGGCTATATTTCCAACTTATAAGTTTAGAATAATGGCCTTGCTATTCTCCAAAAGTTTCTGTGGTTTCAAGTGAATAGGGTGGACTGGATGGATCCTTGATGGAATCCATTGTGCTATTTATATTTCTGATTATCTGAATATTTAAGTGAGTCCTCAGTTGTGCAATAAGTATATACTCTTCCAGGTTCTCTCTCCCTCCGTGTGTGTGTGTGTGTGTGTGTGTGTGTGTGTTATGGTATATCTGGAGCTTAACCAAATTTGAGCTGTCTACGCAATACATTTAAAAGGGAAGGGAGCAATCAGGGTCCCACAAGCACAGATGCCTGGAAGTGCAGAGAAAAGAATGGCTTTGCAGGGAGGCTGACTTTGCTCCCTACAGGGGCCAACCCTTCCAGGCAAGAGGGCTGAGCTAGAGAGCCTAGGAAATAGCATACCTCCAGATGCCTAGAACATGATCACCTTGATTGTCCTTGCTCATCCAGCTGACACACAGACACTGGTTTGCATAATGGGACTCAATAGTACCCTCTTCCTGTCTGCTGGGATAGGTCAGTATGGTCCATGCACTGACCCCAGGGTAACTGGTAGGCAGGGTGGCCTCAAGGCTTTTAGATTCAGAAAGATAACAGGCCTACTTGGCTGGTAGCAAGAAAGGTGGTCACGGTGTCTCTACCTTCTCCTCTTACAGATACCCCTTCACTGCAGTTGACAGCTTTTGTGTTTCCTCTCTCCAGCACAGCATGAGAATGTGGAGGGTGACTGAAAGAGCTAACCACCCACTGAGGGGGAGAGATGACACCCATGCTTGTGACAGTGTGGCATCAAGCTCTCCCTCAAACTTAATTCCAAATTATATTAGAAATTTTACTTGCTAAAATCTAGAGGCTCAAAATGTTAAAAAGAAATAGTAATCGTTTAAATCTTAGAAAATTAAAATATTAATAAATATAATAAAATTTTTTCATCTTTAAAAATCTAGAAAAAATGTCATACAAGTATATATTAGTCAGTTGGCTATATTGCATATGCTACTGTTAGACATTTATGGTGCCTTAAATCACTTGGTTCAGGTACAGATTTTCTTAAATCTGTATGCTGAGTTCTTGTAAATAATCATAATCTTACTCATTTTATTGTATAGTGACTATGATTACCTAAGTAGACCATAAGCTCATTTAAGGACCATTTACTTAAATTTTAGCCCACTGCCTTTTCACCTGGCTATTATTCAATAAACATCAGTTGAATTAAATTATTAATTAAATTAAATCTATAATTTTTTATTAACTAGAACACCCCTGAATGGCAGGCATTTTTTCATTCTTTACACACAGAAAAGTAAGACTTGTTTACATGAACACAATGCTAGTAATTATTAGTAATGATAGAGATTTTCACTTAAATATTTGAAAATATTAGCATATATTCTTACATAAAGTGAAGAGAGTCCTTTAAAATCATTTTCTTTGATTTCCTTAATTTTATTGTTTTGAAGGTCAACCATTCGAGTATCAAATGGAATGTTGCTTGGGATGGAGGACAAACCTGAGAAATAAATAAATGTGTTACACATGCCTTATATGCTGAAGAGGTGAATTGAATATGTTAGAAATGTGAATTTGTTAAAAATCCATGGTTACCATTAAGTAGCAGATAACTCAACATGTAACATATGGCAAAAAGTATTATTCTTTGGAAAGGCCTGAAGGCCCTTTCCAGTAATTTGTTTTTACAATGTATCCAGCTGGGGCTAGCCAACACTGTTCATCTACTGCCGGTGGCATGAAATAACGGTGAACTGCAACATGGCAGTTTGGACTGGCAGAAAGTGGTCAACAGCTGAGGCACAGCTTCTGCTGATGTACTTTTGGCTGATGAACATTGAAGTTCTTCACACATTTTCAGTCTCTTGTGGTACTGAATTGGAGCCTGTGGGCTTTGATCATTTTAAAAAACCTAGATACATGTAACATTTTGCTTAGAAAAATAGATGAATTACATTATTCTCACACATATTATCAAAAATTTACTGCCCAATTTCTTTAATAATGAACTTCTCTAATAAGTTGTAAATCATTTCATTTGCAAAAACTTACTCACCTATAAGTTATTGTTGATATCTAAGTGTGCAGTATAGCTTTAGTGAATTTATTATCCACAGCATTGGTTCTTTTTCAGCCATATGCTCCAGTTTTAAGTTACCTGGGCCCACCTATTAGTCACCACTCCTCTTTGCAGGTACAAGAATGGCTTCCTTTTCTGTCATCTTCGATCAAGGTACAACTACATCTTCTTTGTGTAGGCACTCAATTAATATTAATTAAATTATTTTAAAAGACATAAATATATTTTTTCCTCTTGAATTAAAAAAAAAAAAAAAAGCAGAAAATTACCAGGATCTGTACATAGTGCATTTGTTCCTTACCGTTTTTGCTTTCCCTAGATGGCTGAACCTGCCCACCCCTATTTGTTGTCAGACTTCCCATACTATAGTTAATGTTTGATGAGTATGGGGCCTTGTTTTCCCCCAATATTTTATTGTTTAAATGTAACATTCAGAAAAGCAGAAAGAATTTTACAGTGAAAACCCATATTCTCTTTCTACCATCAACATTTTACTGTATGAACTGTCCATTATTTCATCTTTTTTAATGCATTTTAAAGTGAGTTTCAGATATTGGCACACTTTTGGTGGAGCTATCCTTACTCCTTAGGAGTAGTGTTATATTTAATAGCCCCAGTTGAAGAATTCCATGTCTAAATACTGTGACTATCAGTACTTCACTCCACAGCCTTCTCGCCATACTTTAAGACTGACAACCCTTTTGAGAAGTTTTACCATAGATATGTAAGAGGAAAAGGGAGTTAGTAAGTTGATGGGCTAACTTAGTAGCAGTTTTGTTAGGACATTATTTTTATTTTAGAAAATGAAGTGGAAGGTCTCATAGGAAGCTGGAAGTCCTGCAGAAGTGTCTGATAACATAAACTTTAACAAAACTTCCCCTACCCTACCCATGGTGAAATTAGGTGCTCTGGAAAGAATTTCATTTTTTCTTAGGGAGAAAGAACAACAAGTATCCAAATCTTTTCATTGTCAGTGGTCATGAGGGAGGTACAGTATACACTGCTAATGGTGAGATATCATTTAAAGGTATGTGTCAGTACAGATTTTGTTGAGTCAATTTTTATTTTATAAGATAAATATTCAGGAAAACACTATTTACAACCAGCTGTCTATCATAAGATAGTGTGGTTTTTCTCAGTTCTTTCATGACAGTCGTGTACTGGAGTAGAGCTATGTAATATTTCTCCAAAATCTTCGTACTGAAGCAGATGACTTTGCTCTGGAGCAAATATGAAGGCCGTCATATAAGGATGGCCTGTGCTAAAGATGAACTTCTCATTACTCACAATCATGCATACCTAGCTGTGTCAAAGTACATATGTAAATTTTTGTAGTGGTTTTAGTTTTACAAAGTATTTTCACATATACTAACTCTGCAAACTGATGGTAGAGTTGTTTTCTGCCTGGGAAGCAGCTTAGAAATGACAGTATATTCCGATATTCCCTAACTGTAACCTTTTCTCATACCAGGATCTGTCTCAGCTTCCTCATTTCTCCTTCCTGCTGCTCTTCCCACACTCATTGTCCATGCACTTCCAGACTAGCTTTTCTCAAGTATTGCTTTATCTTTTGTTCACACCAATGCCAAAAGTAAGGCTTAAAAGCCCATTTTTTCCTGCCTTGTATATTCCATTAACACTTTCCCATTGATTTTAGCTAATAATGTTTTCATGAATGCTTTTTATTCACATTTCTCATTTTGTCTCTAGAGTGTATTGTAACAAGCTTTGACTAGTGCCGCAAATTCTGTGACAGTAGGAAGTGAGTCTAAAACTTCCAGAGGCACCGTATGCTCATGTGTACTCTGGAAGTTGCCCTGATGGGCTGCCAGCTCCAGAATGGGAGATTTGTGTCAGACCTTGGCTTCCTGTAGTATGGCAGATTTGAGTCATCCCCTCTTTTGGAAATAGGTGAACATAGCTACTCTTGATATAAATTTCCATCACATCCTCTTTTTGAGCAGGCTATAAGTGTGTCCCTCTATTTGAGAACACCTTAGAGGTATTCAAAAATAAAATACTCAGCAGAGAATTACACATTTTAAGAGATTTTAAAAAGTAATGTAGTTTAGCCACCTCTTTTGTAGACAGTTCTAAACACAAATCACTCAAAACAAATAGAGAATTGTCTTTAAAATACATAGATTAGGGATTTCACAACTCTGTAACCTATTTTTTAAAAAAGTTTTCAATGATCTCAGGAAGACAAACAACCTGATTAAAAAATGAGCAAAGGACCTGAACAGACACTTCTCTAAAGATGACATGCAGATGGCCCATAGACTTATGAAAAAATGTTCAACGTTACTAATCCTCAGAGAAATGCAAATTAAAACCACAATGAGATATCACCTCACACCTGCCAGAATGGCTACCATCAATAAATTTATAACTTACTCATTGTCCCGGACAGTTGATTAAATTTGTTATTGTAGAATTTTACTAAAAAACACAATCTCAACCTGCTAACACCTGAGGTGAAGAAACTACCATAACATCCATTCTTTTTGAAGGAAATGAAAATGAAGCACTTTGGTTTAAATTTGGGAAGAGAAAGAAATGTTCTATATATGAAATTCTCATTGTTTTCCTCTAACTTTTTTTTTATTTTTAAAATCCGTTTGGATGTACTGTGGAGTTTGTTACACTTTTCAAAAATTCAAATGAAAAGTTTTTTACAATCATTGAGTTGATTTTTGAAATTTCATTGAAGACTTTTCCTATTTATTTTTCTCAGAATGATGTTATTCTCTGCAACAAGTTGACATGTTCTTACCTAGATCAGAACAGTGTACAACTCTTGAGTAGCATTGGCATCCAAATGGACAGATTGGAAAGAGATTGAATGGGAAGAAAGGATTAATTGACTCTCTGGTTGGAAAAAGAGAGTTGTCAGCATCAGCATCAGCATCACCTTCATCTTCCATGTCCTTCAGCATCATATTCTTCAGCATCATGTACGAAGGGTGAAATAAGGGTTTGGCAGAGCACAAAGCCAAGAATACTAGGAGCACACACTCCTTCATGTTGTCTTGTGTCCTATGACTAAGTAGACATTGAAGATTAAATTAAGGGTTAAACATAAAATTTCTGCAACTGTGTATTTCTCAGAGCTGGCAAAAGTACAATGAAATGTCATTCTTATCCATTGCTAGTGTGAGAGTAAATTTATAAAATAAAACATTTTGGAAAGCAGCATGCATTAAAAGCTTTAAAAAGATTGTTTTTTTATGTAGTAATTACTTTTTAGAATCTAGTCACAGGAAATAATTCTAATGTACATAAAGATGTTCATCACAGAATTATATATGATAGCAAAAAGTTAAAGGTAATGCTGTGGTTAAGTGGAAATCATAAAATAGGGTATATTCATGAAATACTTTGTAACCCACAAGGTATTTGCATAGATGCTTAAAAATATAAAATGTTTTATTTTTGAAATGAAAAACAAATATAAAAAATTCAGACATACTGAACAAACGAAATCCCTGACCCAAATATACCTAGTTGATTATAATCTCTGGGTAGTAGAACAATGAATAAGTTCTCGAGTCTTTATTTTTAAATTTTTATAATGAGCAGTAAGTGCATCTTTTATAGTTAGGAAACTAATAAATATTTTTAGAAATCCAACCAGATCATCAAACCTGGCTGTTCCCAAATCCTTCCATGGCCTTAATATCTATATCACTTTCAAAGTAAAATCTTCATGTCCTCTTGGCACACATCTGGAAGTTTTCTTTAATGGATCTCTCTCCTACCACCCTCCCCAGCCTCAGTCTCAGAGTTGGTCATTCTTTCCACAGTATCATTTGAATTTCTTCCTCTAATCTGTTCCATTGTCTAATACCTGATCCAAACCATCTGAGGTCCAGACTATACTTTCTTACCCATCTTTCTACTGTGTACTGTTCGTTTGGTTTTATAGGGGGGATTTGTTTTTAGTTGTATTTTTTAAAGTCCACACAAAACTGGAATGTATGAGAGACAACCTTCTGAACCTGGCTTTGTTGTTAATATGATTGTGGATATTCCCACAAGTTCATTTACTTATCATAGTTTCTTAACTATCACCTGTGAAACATACAGTCTTGGTAATTTTCAAAAATTTAAAGCATTATGAAATCATCCAAAAGAGATTTATGCCTGTCTTCATTCATTCATCCAGATGTCCCTCAGCCAGGTCACCCAGCAGTGCCACTGGCCTGCCATACCTAAGCACGAGACAGCACCTTAGCCAGCAGTTGACTCAGCCTTAGGAAGACCTGGCCCCCACATCCTTGAATCATGCAAGCTGCTTATACTTTCCCAGAACCCAGACATCAGCTTTAACATCTCTTTTTCTGGACTTAGGAATCAGAAGTGAATTAGCTAAATCAAAACATTTATTTATGTGTGGTGTGTCTTTTAATCACCAGAGGAAGGTTAGCATTAATTCTTTTTTTTTTTTTTTTTTTTAAAGATTTTTTTAAGTACTTTTTTTTCTTTTAGATTTTATTTATTTATCTTTAGAGGGGAAGGGAAGGAGAGAGGGAGAGAAACATCAATGTGTGGTTGCCTCTTGTATGTCCCCTGCCGGGAACTGGCCTGGCAACCCAGGCATGTGCCCTGACTGGGAATCGAACCGCGATCCTTCGGTTCGCAGGCCCGCGCTCAATCCACTGAGCTACACCAGCCAGGGCTAATTCTTAAACTCTAAATGGCAACATAAACATTTTGCCACCTGGGAGGCTGGATGTCACCAGCCCAATACATGAAGTCTCCCTGTGATAACCCACACCCAATTGTGCTAGGAAAGAGGAGATTGTAGGACATGTCTGAGAATGGCAAAAACCATTTATATGGCAAAAGCTTTTTATATTTTAATAATTCTATTCTGAAATCCCATTTCAGAACTCTGCATTTGGCTTGTGGAAGAATCAATTAAGAATTTATTATAGATGCATCCCTTACATTAACCCGGAGGAATGGGATGTGCAAAGAGCTTCAGTGGCTTCCCTAAGACCACATGACCAAAGAAAATTGGAACTCGAGTTAGAGTCCATTTTTCCCAACCCATTCTCTGTATCTTCTGATGCAGCCCATGTGGGAGCACTGTACTTTTATTCCAAAATCCAGTGGCCTCATAAACAGCTTCTGTCATTTCTTTCTCTCCAGCCAGTCTACACATTGTTTTCTGGTACATACGTGCATGGAAAGGGGCTCACATATAGTTTGGGTTGGGAGAGTGGGAGTGGGAATAGTTCTGTGGTCAGATTTGTATAGTACAAAGAGAGATTGTGCTAGCAACTCAAAGCCCCGCAGCTTCTGTCAGCCATCCCAGAGAACAAGCAGGTTAGTATTCTGTATTCCTGGAATCCTGGCAGTTTGGGTCAACTGGGCTTCTTTTCCAATATCACTTTGTCTCTGGTACATTATTTCTGCTTCTTGGCTGCCTGCCCAACTTTTATACATTATGTTTCTTGACCTTATGCTTCTTTGTTTAAGGTCAAGAAATGCTTGGTCCCCAGTTTTCACCTTGACCCCCAATATTCTCAGCTAATTCAGTTCTTAGTCCTTGAAGCTAAACCAAAGCTTATCCCTGGTAACAATTTATTTTTTAACATTGTTCTGCATTTCAGCTATGTCTTCTGGGGCCATGACAGCTCTGGCCCATTCTGACCTTGGCATAGAAGCTGTTGAATGAAATGTCATTTGAGATCCTGTCTCTGGCTTTGTCTGAGGTTGCTGGAGTTTTTCGGTAGACATCTATCAGGCACCTGCTGTGTACCAGTACTAGGATATGAAATCTGTGAAGTGCAGCACATCTGGGCACTTTTCCCTGCTCAGAAAACAAAGCCATGGCTCATGATGTGCTACTCTCCTTGTAAAAGTTAATACTTGGTCAGGTAAATTAATAGAAAAACTAAAAAATAAATGTCCAAGTTAGTAAATAGGACTAAACTGCAAGTAAACATGCTGTGTAACTGTGGTTTGATCAGTTTGGAGGAATCTCCAGATGTGTGGTTCTCAGAGTCCGAAAATAAAATTTTCACCATAAGTCTTTCTACTCTTCATAGCCCTCAGCTTACTCTTTGAGATCAGTAGAAATAAAGACATCTATAAAAAATGAGTATACACACATGTGAAAAAGAGATTGAAATAGAATACACAAACCTATTAAAGAGGGGTAGTTGGATTATGAATGAAGAATTATGTTGCTTTCTAAATATTTTAATATTAGCCTGCAAACAATTAGCTCCTCCTATTTGCTGTGGTCCTCCCTGTATTTTGGCTTTTTTCTACCACTTCTACAGCATGAGACATTTAATGCAATTAAAAGTTTTTCACATACTGTTCCCCCAAAAGTCCAATAACAGTGGGAAGTTGTTTGGGACTACAATTTTTTGAGGCCTAACCCAATTTACTGTAATCCCTGGGAGGTGAAGGGTTTGATAAAAACAAACAAAAAAACTGTGCTTGAGTTGGTTGGCTGCTTAAGTTTCAGTATTTTCTTGTAGAAACTTAGAGGTTGAAGGGTTATAGTTTCCCAGTCTAGACCAGAAAAATCTATTAGCACCTATGTACATGAAAATACAGACCTAAGAAAACCATAGAGCTTTTAAAAATACATGTAAGAGGAATGTGTTAGCCGAAGTGGGAAAAAACCAGGAACACGTAGGCTTTCCCTGTGGCCTGGCAGACAGGGACTTGCCTTCAGTTCTGCAAACCCTACCTTCCTTTCGCTTCCTGCTATAGTCATGTTGCCCTGTAACCTAGGAGAGCCTGGGAATGGGGTGCAGGCTAGGATGAGGAGCAGAGTAGGTATAACATAAAGGAGCAGAGCTGGGAGGACCCACGCAAGCGAGTCGCAGAGATGATGGGGAGGAAAGAAGCTGTGTGTTTTGGGGCAGGGTTGTTTCTCTTCCACATCCCCTCCTCCTGACCAGCTCACCCATGCGGTCAGGAGACTCTTCCCTTCCTTTCTTCCTTCTGTACTCTCCTTTCTGACACTAAATAGTTATGTGAGACCCTCCCTGCCTTAGATGAGGTGGAGACTCTGGCCTGCTGATTAGACAGTGGCACATATGTGGTAGTTAAGAAGCTTTCCTGTTAATCACTGGTGGTGGCAGTGACCTGTCATGCCTTCTCAGGCCCTTAGTGAGTGAGGGAGGAGATCTGTGGAAGCAGGAAATGTCATCTACTTGGAATTTCCTTCTAGTGTTGGAGGTTCCTCCAGAATACTCTGGACCAGATATTGTGTTCGTTGTCTGCTTGATTTTACCCAGTGAGAGTAATCAGGAAGCATACCTCATGGAGAGGCATCCAGTTTCCATTGTTGTCCATCTGTGTTTGATAGGAAATTCTTTATATTGAAACAAAAAATGCCTTCTGGCATATTCATCTCTCTTTACTAGTTCTGTCTTCTATTAGCCATGTAAAATTAATCTTATATTTTTTATTCTCATATTCTGGTTACTTGAAGAGAGAAGTCAGGTGAAACTTGATTCCACGAGGAACTCAACATTTACACCCTTGATCTGAGATGATAAAGCCTTGATAAAGTACAAGTGATTATAGACCCCAAATCTTACCTTATTTTAGCAATTTTTTTTATCAGTAGAAGAATATTGGAATGTCCAGAAGAGAATACTATATAGTAATGGGTTTTCCCCTATTTTCAGAAAGAATATAAATAATAATAGTTCTCATTTAAAATTATGTGACTTTTCGTTGTTTGTCTTATTTTAAATTTTGAGTGTATTAATCTGGCTCAAGTTTTTACTTGATTAATTTTGGCAGTATTTAAGTCTTGGTCTCAGGAAGACTCAGTATTTTCCCAGTTTAGACCAGTGTTGCCAAAGGTTTTTACTCATGGAAAGCTGTGGATTTTGGTTTCAAGTTTCTCTTAATCAGAATAATATTTGGAATATTATTTTGATACTAATGCTGTTATTGATTGAACCATGGCACATTGGAGACTTTTCGTCCATTGCCCTCTTTGACATCTTAAGAAGCTGAGGCCAGCCTCCTTACTCCTGCACTATCTGCATGGCCACCTCCCAAGTCCTCATCCCACAGTGACTTCCAGATAGTAGCCAAATTGTCCTCAGAGAGCACAGGGTAAGAAGTTCGCCCATGTTTTCAGGACTGGAAATGAGGCTAAGAAGTATCTTTTTGAATTTGCATGAGCTCCTGTTTTCCACTTCAACATTCCACAAACTTAGAGTGGAAAATTTATCTAACTGAAATGGTATTTCCTCTTAGACACTATTATTAGGAATAAGTCACTGTGCTTATAACTCCCATGTTTGGCAACATATCCTCTTGGCTGAAATATTTCTATCAGTTCTCAAGTGCCAGCAGTTTTCAGTACACAAATGTTATATAACATACTCTGTGCATTCACAAATGGAATCCAGACTAAATTCAGGTGAAATCAAGGGAGAGCATTATAAGTGAACAAGTAAGATCCAAGCATGCATTTGGAAACTTGTTCACAGTACCTTTTGGTCATGGAAGCTGATACTTCTATAAATTGTACTTTTCTTAAAGAAATAATTAATTTAATCTTAGAAGTATAAATAGCATCTCAATAAAGAACTTGCTGGCTGCTTTTCCTTTTATATCAGTTCTATCCTTCATCAGTTTTTCAGTGCATCTAGCAACCTAGCTGCTGTCTTAAAAAGCAAAAACTCCTACCTCTTCATTTTTCTACTGTTTCTTATAGTTAGTGCCTTAAAACTTGTACTTATAAAAGTAATCTCTCTTGCCTCAAATCTCAGATCAGGTATCAAATATTCCTTTTTAATATTTTTTAATAAGCAGTTGTTAGTTGTAATAGAAAACTGCAGTCTTGTCATCTGCCTACCACTATATAATATTGCTAAATATCTAAAACAAACAAGATAAAAAGATACTTTCACATATATGTGCACTTTTTATTTATTTTCTTTTTTTAAACAGTGATTCTCAGTATGATTAACTTTAGAAACTACTTTATTTTGAGGGACATATAGAACCCTAAAGCTTCTTTGTGACTTAATTCTACACATATGGCCACAGTTCATGGCTGTCATACATCTGATAGATGAACAAGAAAGAATGCTCTGTTCTATTCAAATTAGGAAGGAGTAGAATATCAAATACATTGCTTACTTTTTTAAAATCTGAGATTTAATAAAAATTTTACTTTGGGATGAGACAAAGGAAACCTTTGTTTTAAATTCAGACTTTATGGATTTTGTGAAGAGAAGTTCCTATTTTTTATATTAAATAGAGAGCTAAACTGTTGCTAAGCAATATTCTTTCTTGGCATTATATGGTTTCCATTTTAACTGGGTAGTGCCATTTCATTACAGAAGAATAAGAAAGACATTTATCAGGGGAAAATAGGAATATTCAAATGTAAGTAAAATGACATTCAAATACATATATTTAAAAATATATTAGAAAATAATCATAGTTTTACATTTCAAAAGAATTATTTACTGTTTTATTCAATGTGTTTGTGATATTTTTATACTTCCTAATCATTAGTTATTAAGGTAATATTATTTTCCTAAAAGAAGATACAGATGTTTGCTTAAATGATTTGTAGACTCAGCCATGTGAACATTGTTGGTGAAGCATAATGACAGGCTTTTATTTAGCTGTAAAAACAGTCACAATTATACTGAAAATAAATTCATTATATATAAATCATAAAAAGCTGCAGTAACTTTAGATTGATCTGTAATTAAGTACTAATTTTTAAAGAAATTATACAGATCAACTTTAAACTTTATCATATAATTCACAAGCATTTATGTTAACAATACTCATGTCTCCATAGTATTAACTGTAAAATAATTGTATACTGGCACATGAAAAAATGCATGAAAACATACCTTGTAAGAAGAGAGTAAGCCCTCTTGAAAGTAGAATTTTCCAGCATGTACTGCTTATCTGTAATATAAATGTTCTCAGGTACTTTTTAAGAAGAAAAAAATGAGGTGTTACATTTAAAAGAAAAGGACCCTTCAGCAGAGCCTTGTGTGGCTGCACCCTGGGTGACACTCGAATAAGCTGCTTCCACAGATTAGCCCATGTTAGTACTGAGAAGCAAGATTAAAACTTGTTGCTGCTCATGTGTTTTTCATCACTGTTTGTATTGTAGCCAAGACTTCTAGCTAAACTTTAGACGTCTACTGGAAGATTCTGAAGAAAAAAAGTGTTTAATAATACATGGCAACTGGCCATTGAAAATACAGTGATAGTCATTCAAGAAATACCTGATTTGAAAAAACACTTCATGAAAGTCTTAAATGAATAAATACTTATAAATTATAAAATTTAAAAAGTATTCACCTTATATAGACCAACAAAATACTTATCATTCTTAGTAAAGTGTATGAACATTATTGAAGTATAAACCCAAACTCCAGAAGTATCAGAAACAGGAGCCATGCTGTTGTTTTCTTCTGGTGATTGAAGCTATTACATAAAGCATGTTTCTCAATATTTTCTTTAAAAGCTCTAGGCATGGCAGGGGAGCTGCTGAACAGATCCTATGTAATACCCAGGTCTCTCAAGCCTATATCCATAATACAGGCATAGACATCTGAATGCAGGGGACACCTGCTTGGACTTTGCCTTTTCAAGAGAATATTAGCTGTGACCACACAGTTTTTAGGGAGGACTCAGGAGCAGAAAGACACCGTTCTCTGAGAAGAAAGTCATTGTTAGCATAACCTTACCCACTTACCCTTGCGAGAATGCCCAATTTCTACATCAAATAAGACATCATCCTTTGAGAGGACATTTTCCTAAGTCTGGTGAGAAAGACTGACTAGTGCTAGGTCTCCTGATTTTCAGATGTTGGGGTCAGCCTCTTTGCAGAGTGCATTTCCAGTCAGCAGGGTTTATTCTTTCCTGCCATAAAGATTCTGACTGCCCTTTCTCTCCTCCTAGAGAAATGGCAGCCACAACCATAGAGAGAGTACTGTGCCTCAAATGAGTGGGCGGCCAGCCCCCACCTAAATAAAATACCCTTCCTTGAAACTTGAGGTAAACAGTTTCCTACGCTGGGCCCGGAAAGCTTCAGGCCTGCAGCACCTGAAGGGTGGCAGTCTTCCTGTTTGGTTAGAATGCTCACATTCTCATTTATTCAGTTATGTTTAGCAATAAAATAAAAACAAGATACATGTGTTACCTTGATAAACTGGGACACCTTGAAAGTTGAACTGGATTTTATTAACCTGAGTTTCATCAGAGCAGCAGCTGTAAATGGAAAGCCCTTGGGGAAAATCGCATTTGTCCTACTCAGTGTTTTCTTTTAATTGAAGTATATATTACAAAAATATGAACACATCATACGAACACACCTTTAGAAAAACCTGTGGTTTAGAGAAGTGAGGTTTTTCTAAAGGTGTGTTCATATGATGTGGCAAATGCAATTTTCCCCTCACTTTAGGAAATCCTCACAAAAAGTGATGTAGCCTCTTTCTCCTGTCCTTACTTGTGATCCCTGAGCTTGTCTTCCTCCAGCATCAATTAATTTTCACGAACTAAACTAAATCCCTGTGCTCCTAGAGCCCTCCGCATAATCACTTTCTCCAGAGGGGACCCTGCCTAACCTCAATCACCATAGCCTATTTTCTGAACTTCACGTAAATGGATCATTCTTACAGTACATTCTCTTCTGTGTCTGGCTTTCTTCATTCAACCTTATGTTTTTGAGGTCCATCTAAGTCCTTGTGGTTAACAATAATTTATTCATTTTTGTTATTGTATGGTATTCTGTTAATGAATATGCCAGAGATTATATATTTTATATATAGTCAACTAGATTCATTCCCATTTGTAGCACAGCTACAAACATTCGAACATTATTGTCTGATGCTCATGTATGAATTTTTGTTAGGTGCAAATTGCTGTATTTAAAAATAATGAGGTTAATATTGGAGAATCAGTTTTACTATATCAAATAATATTGCTAGGAATCATAAATAAGGAGCACATTACTACATGGTAAACAAGAAAATAAATTACAGGGACTTCCGGCCAAGATGGAGGCGTAGGCGGACACACTGCGCCTCCTCTCACAACCAAAATTAAGGACAACAAATATTTAGAAACAAGAAAACAACCAGAACTTAAAGAAAATTGAACTGTAAGGAAGTCCAACAACCATTCATCCAGACCGGTAAGAGGGGCGGAGTCGCGGCAGGAAAAAGTGGAGGTGCGGACCCGAGAACGGGAACGCAAGCAGCAGCGGCTGGCGGTCCCAGGTGCACAGGCGGCGGCTGGCGGTCCCCGGGCACAGGGGGGCAACTGTGCAGACCCAGTGAGGCCGCACAAGGCGGCTGGCTGACCAGGTGGTCCCACATTTGTGAGTGCAGACGGTCCAGGCAAAGGGGAAGTGGTGGAAGGGACTGAATCCAGGAGAGAGAGGAGAAGGCGCCATTGTTCCCTCTCAGACCCCACCCCCACATACAGCGTCACAACCCAGCGACTGGGCTGCCCCACACTGGGGAGCGCCTGAGTCTCTACTCCTCACTACGTAACAGCATGAGTGCGTGCACAGATAATCCAGGCGAAGGGGATGCGGCGGAAGGGATCGGAGTCCAGGAGAGAGCGGAACAGGCGCCATTCTTCCTTCTCAGACCCCACCTCCACCTATAGCATCACAACCCAGCGACTGGGCTGCCCCACCCTGAGGAACACCTAAGGCTCCACCCCTCATACGTAATAGCCGAGACCAGACTAAAACCAAAACAAAACAAAAAAAACCCACCAAAAATGGCTCAAACCAGAGAACAAATAAAAGCCCCAGAGCCAATTCTTCTAAGCGACCAAGAGATAGCCAACCTATCAGATGCACAGTTCAAAGCACTGGTCATCAAAATGCTCACAGAGTTGGTTGATTTTGCTCACAAATTAGATGAAAAAATGCAGGCTACAATACGTGAAATGAAGGAAGATGCATGGGGAACTGATAGAGATGGAAGGAAAACTGGGACTCAAATCAATGGAGTGGACCAGAAGGAAGAAACTAACAACCAAACAGAAAATGAGGAAGAAACAAGAATTCAAAAAAATGAGGAGAGGCTTAGGAACCTCCAGGACATGGTTAAACATCCCAACATCCGAATTATAGGGGTCCCAGAAGGGGAAGAAGAAGAGCAACAAGTGGAAAACTTATTTGAACAAATAATAAAGGAGAACTTCTTCAATCTGGCAAAGGAAATAGACTACCAGAACGTCCAGGAAGCTCAGAGAGTCCCAAAGAAGTTGGACCCAAGGAGGAACACACCAAGGCACATCGTAATTACATTAGCCAAGATTAAAATGAAGGAGAGAATTCTAGAAGCAGCAAGGAATATGGGGACAGTCACCTACAAAGGAGTTCCCATCAGACTGTCAGCTGATTTCTCAAAAGAGACCTTACAGGCAAGAAGGGGCTGGAAAGAAATATTTCAAGTCATGAAAGTCAAGGACCTACATCCAAGATTGCTCTATCCAGCAAAGCTGTCATTTAGAATGGAAGGACAGATAAAGCGCTTCTCAGATAAGGTCAAGTTCAAGGAGTTCATCATCACCAAGCCTTTATTATATGAAATGTTGAAGGGACTTATCTAAGAAAAAGAAGATAAAAAATAGGACAGTGAAAGGACATCAAACTCACAGCTATTAAGAACTGCACCTAAAATAAAAGCAAACTAAGCAAACAGCTACAGCAGGAACAGAACCACAGAAATGGAGATCATATGGAGGGTTAGCAATAGGGGAGTGGGAGGAGGAGAGGGGGGAAAAGGTACAGAGAATAAGTAGCATAGACGGTAGAGAGAAAATAGACAGGGGGAGGGCAAGAATAGTGTGGGAAATGTAGAAGCTAAAGAACTTATGACACATGGACATGAACTAAAGGGGGGAATGTGGGTGGGAGGGGGTGTTCAAGGTGGAGGGGAATGATGGGTGAAAAATGGGACAACTGTAATAGCATAATCAATAAAATATATTTAAAAAAAGGAAAAAAAATAAATAAAGCATAAGCTCTGGAGCCAGAAAAAAAATAAATAAATAAATTACAAAACTGAAAAAGTAATATTCTCTGTACTACCATTTTATGAACAGAGACATGGATTGCTATGAAAGGCACTTCAAGACGAATTTCTTCCATGGCTTGATATATTTCAACCATGTAAAGATAAAAATAAATTGCTTAAGCCAAGCTCATGTATAATTTCTTAGACCCTTTCCTGACTACCTCCTACTTTAGAAATGGAGTAGTCCAAACCCTAACAAATGAGAACTGGAAAATACCTTAGAAATCATCTTGTTCAAATTAAGAATCCCATGAGTAAGGATTAGGAATGACTGTGGCCACATTGATGCCTTTCCGAGCTCAGGTACCACTCAGGTGATCCAGTTTTGTGGTGTTCAGCAGCCATTATCTGGTGCCTCACCACCTTTTCTGCCCTCACCTTCTAAGTACATTGCAGTGGATTATGTAATGGTCTCATCTAGTAGTAGCTACAAGGAATCTGTTGGTCCATCCTTTCATTCAGTGAATTGTGTAAGTGCTATGAAGCAAAGCAAGATTGGGGAGACCGGAGTGATCAGTCATTAGAGAAGCCCTGAGGGATGCGTGGGAGTTTGCCTTGCAAATACCTAATTTAAGAATGCCCTAGACCATTGAGTCCTAGGATATAAATGATGTGTGTTCTTTATATATAACATAAAGGTTGTATATAATAGGCATTCACAAGACTTCTGAAAGGAATGGATGGTTGTGATTTCATGTTTTGAATGTACAGGTGTCCCTGATGGTGGACTAGGTTCTATGGTTTATAATGAGTTGCCTTTATACTGTACCTCATGACCCTTGGGCAGTATTTAGCCTACAGATGTGTTTTCTTTGGAGCATATAGTATTTTTTAAAAAGCAGGAAATTTTATATTGAATCCAAATTTATAGAATATCTTTAAAAATCAATCTGACAAAGTCAGTTCTTAATTTCTTTGCAGTTCCAGCAATTGGCTAAGTTTATAGAGACCTCCTTCAAATGGGCTTCTGATCTCTGGTTTTGGGCTTCCTCTTCCTTCTCTACCCCATGTGCTGTTGAGGACTTGCTTCTGTGACATGCGGGCTTAGGGAGATTTCTATCTGAACATAAATTTATGTCATAAATTATCATTTAAAATGAATTAAGTTTGTGAAAAACAAAGGACTTAGTTTATACTATTGTGTGGTGTCAAATATTTTTAAATAATGCCTCGAAAGTCAATTTGTTTTGAAAAATAGGTATAAGTAATGGTTTTGTTTTAAATCCCAGTACTTTCCACTGAAAAGACTTGAAAACAGAGAGTGCATCTAACTTCCAAATATGCATTTTTAGGGTTCATTTCCTACTAGAAGTACCAGGTAAGGGCCAGGAAAGTATGAGGTGTGCCTGAAATACCTCATACCAATAGGCATGAAAGTGTATAGAAATTGCTATGGAGGTGTGAATAGAACATAGAAACCAATGTGAAGGTAGTTTGAGTATCTTAGAAAGAATAAGGATGGAAATGAATTATATAATGAATCAAATGAAAAAACTTTTCTATATAGTAACAGAGGTAAGAGTGTCAAAAGAGTCAGAGCTTCTCCTGTAGAAGAATGCCAACTAATGAGTACAGAAGGAATCTTAGAGTTAAAAAAGCAGTACTGTGAAACCTCCAATATGATGATTGATTTAGATAGAGATAATGGAAGATAAAACCGCTAAGTAAAAGGTTATTGGATTGCAAAATATTCACACATATTCAAAAATCTTACCTTGCAGCCCTGGCCAGTGTAGCTCAGTGTAGGTTGGAGTGTCATCTGTATACCAAAAGGTTGCAAGTTCAGTCCCTGGTTGGGACACATACCTAGGTTGTGGCAACTGATCTATGTATCTTTCTCACTCTCACATCAATGTTTCTCTCTCTGTCTCTCCATCCCCAACCCCCACCCCTCTTCCTCTCTCTCAAATCAATAAACATATTCTTGGCTAAGAGTTTTTAAAAAAGAGGTTCATAGAGAAGATTCATAGGGAAGTGATATGTTACACTGTATGCAACTTACATTCCAATGGAACTGTTCTCTGTAAATACAGTCTAACCTTGGTTCTCAAACATCTTGGTTCTCGAACAATTTGGTTCTCTACCAAGTTGTTCACAGAAAAAAAATGTCTTTATTGTCTAACAAAACTTTGAGTCTAAATTTTCTCTGCCCCTCAACCCTATTATGCTGATATCTTTATGATTGATTATGTGTCTCTCAGGCAACAAGCAAATGAGATTCAGTTTTCGAAGAAATTGCTTTTTGAACAGTTTTCTGGAACATATTAAGTTTGAGAACCGAGGTTCTACTGTACTATGTGTGTGGATAGATAGATAGATAGATAGATAGATAGATAGATAGATAGATAGATAGATATGGATATAGAAAGAAAGATTAAATGAATGTGAAAAAATATTAATTGGTGAATGTAGATGAAGAGTATATAGATGTTCATTGTATTCTTTTAACTTTTCTATGGCCTTAAAAGTGTTTCTAAATAAATGGGGAAATAAATGCTAAGTGAGGGAAATAAGGCCATTTGCCTTAATTTTAACTCTTTGATTTATCCTTAATTCTAGTCAAATATTCACATGTAAAATTTATTTTCAGTTAATTAAGGAGTTACCCAGAAGGCATTCTTTTTTTTTTAACCATAGTTTTTTTTTAAATATATTTTATTGATTATGCTATTACAGTTGTCCCATTTCTCCCCCATCATTCCCCTCCACCCTGCACACCCTCTCCCACCCACATTCCCCCCTTTAGTTCATGTTCATGTGTCATAAGTTCTTTAGCTTCTACATTTCCCACACTATTCTTGCCCTCCCCCTGTCTATTTTCTATCCACCGTCTATGCTATTTATTCTCTGTACCTTTCCCCACCCCCCTCCTCCTCTCACACCCCTGTTGCTAACCCTCCATATGATCTCCATTTCTGTGGTTCTGTTCCTGTTCTAGCTGTTTGCTTAGTTTGCTTTTGTTTTAGGTGTGGTTCTCAATAGCTGTGAGTTTGCTGTCTTTTCACCGTCATATTTTTTATCTTCTTTTTCTTAGATAAATCCCTTTAACATTTCATAGAATAAGGGCTTGGTGATGATGAACTCCTTGAACTTGACCTTATCTGAGAAGTGCTTTATCTGTCCATCCATTCTAAATGACAGCTTTGCTGGATAGAGCAATTTTGGATCTAGGTCCCTGTTTTTCAAGATTTCAAATATTTCTTTCTAGCCCCTCCAGAAGGCATTCTTAACCTAGGTTACATGAATCCCTAGAGGATTTTGGAAAGGTTATATGAATTGTTCGATACATGCAAAGTGTTTTTATGTGTTTCTTTTTTCTGTATAGAAGGTTCATCGTAGTTTTCATCATATCTTCAAAGGGGTTTATCCTTCAAATAATTAATAACTATTGCCCTATAATAGTTTTACAATTTATAATACATTCTGTATTCTGAATATCACAATACTAGTTAAATTTGCATATCAGACAGTGCATGTATAAATTTGGTAATTGTGAACATAATCTCAACTTACTTAAAACAAATGAACGCTCATCAGATTCTAACTTACAAAAAGTTTTGCTTGTATCGGTTGATAGTTTAATGTGAGTTTATTTGACCACAGAGATTCTGTTACTTAGGAACACACAATGATATTTTAATAACATGATGTATATCTTTTTCAAACTAATATGTATTTAGTGCAATCACATGTCATTTTTAATACAAATTGCTTTCCCTTGTTTGGACTCAACATTTTTCACATTTTGTGCAAAGGAAAAATATTCTAGACTATAAGGTTTTATTTTATTCATGTTCATATAGAAAAAGAAACAACTTCAAAGCGGAAATAGTCCTGCTTTTATTTCTTAGTTGTGTGATCACTAAGCTCTGTTTACCAACTCAAAAACATTAACTTCTCTGCAAATAATTGTGTGACAGAACAAATTTCAGCGTGGCTTGTTTGTTCCTGCTTAGCATGTTGAAGAAGACACATGGGTAATAGGTTAGAATATGCTGAACTGTTGTTTAAGATACATTGGATTGAATGTGTACTAACAAGTAAGTACAGTATTTATGGTATATTTTAGTTGTTCTGAAAAAAAGAATTAAATGCCTGTGGATCTGTTGGATTAGGTTCAGTCACAGGGACAGTAATGAAATAATTAAACTCCCCAGGAGAACCATCTGCCCAGAGCATGCTGCACCTGGCTACAGAACAAGAAAGCCAAGGCTCACTCTATCCCTGTACATTCCCATGGGTTATCTTCGAAGTAGGAATTTATCTGCAGAACAGGTTTATTGATGAAATACTCTTCTAGTTAGCTGGTTATCTTTATTTCTTAATGTTTTAAAAATCCTCATCTGAAGACGTGGTTTTATTGATTATGGGGATGGAGGGAAGAAAGGAAAGAGAAGAAGAGGCAGAGAGAGAAAGAAGAGAAACATAGATCAGTTGCCTCCCAAACGTGCCCCGACTGGGGATGGAACATGCAAACTAGGTATTCGCCGTGCCAATCAAACCCACAACCTTTTGGTGTATAGGAAGACACTCCAATCAACTGAGCCACCTGGCCAGGTTTATCTGGCTACCTTAAATACAGTTTTTAACCTGTTTTAGGTGTTGAAAGTAATCACATTTATTATAAGTCAGATTCATTTTTCTTTCTAATAATCAGGATTTTTTTTTTAATCTGCTTCTAAACTACTTCCATGTCCATGACAGGAAGTAGTAGTTCAGACTCTGTGTCCTAGTTTCACTTTGCATTTATGGAGCCCCTGCTGGAGCGCATTTTACTCTGGTTCACCCTGCTCTGTATGATGGGTTGCTTGGGAAGAGCTTGGGATCGCTGCTGACATGGCAGCAGTGTCCCAGTGGAACCTGGCCCTCTACAGATAGTGTTTGCTGACCCCTGTCTTAGTGTGAAAGGCCCACTTATTTTCCCACTGTATTTCACAATTTAAGAAATCAGCTTACTTGAGTAATTAATATCTGCCGTAGTAAGAGGCCTGATAGCCTTGAGCAAGTCATTGTACCTTCCCGCCTGCTGGTTTCCCAGCACCTGTCAATGAAGAAATGGACACTCACCTTATCTAACATTCACTCCGTGCCTACCACTGTCATGGACATCACCTCATTTAACCTTCCCGGCAACCTTGGGAGATAGGTGTTCTTCCCCCCAATTCAGTGGATGACTAACTGGAAATCAGAGTCTATCACCCTTGGCCAAAGGCACAGCTATCAAGGATTCCAGTTCAGAACCACAATACTCACTCTTGTTTAGAGGTGGCCAGAAACTTCTGACTCTTTTCATGGATCCTTTTACTGTTTTCTGAATTTTAAGGTGACCAGGTATCTGAGTTCACATTCAACTATAGACAGAGGAATAGTTGTCATCATCAATCTGTAAATACTTCTATGAGGAAACTTTCTGTTCTCTAAATAAGGGAAAGTGGTGGAATAGATATCATACAGGATTTTACTTGGCCCTTTGAGGTTTCACTTTAACAGCAGAATCTGAGTATTATATTCTTTTATGTCAGCATCTGTGATCCTAGTAATTTATGGTATGTTTAAATGATGGGTTTGGAAAACACAGTTAGTGTTTTAGCATAATGTTGCTATTGTGCAGAACAGTGAGTTCATTCCCAAGTATTGACCAGTTGTCAAAGCATAACTTAATTGTTTATAAAATATGATCTGTGCTTTCTGATCATACCTGATGTCCATACCAGGAAGTATTAATAAGAGAAATTATTCCTTAATAATTTTATGACTATGTAAATTCTTTTGAGTTCAGTTTTTTACTTTTACTTTAGAAATCCTTAAAATTTATAGATTCCTTTTTGTTTTGTTTAGGAGCAGTGTTGACATCAACTTCAGTCAACTTATAAATTGATTCAGTTTAAACTAGGGGATCACCAGTCATTTTAGCACCTACTTCATACACAGAATAGAGTGACACAAGAAATGAATCTAAGTTTTACATTCTTTTGGGAGAAATAAGATACAACAGGTCGTCAAATGATGTCCTTTCATTCAATGTTGTTTTGTTACAATGTTGATGAGATTGTGTAGAAATTTAATTCATTTATATCACTTAGCCTATGATAAAATTGGTTTTGTTATACATAGTTTAAAGTCACAGTACTCATCAACTGCGTTAGTGAGGACTTAACTGTCTACCTCCTACCTGTCTACTGTGCAACACCCCACGTACACTAAGAAATAATCAATATAGACCTAACTCATAATATCAGATCTGTCACCAGAGTGGTGGCACATACACTGAATGCCAAGGGGAGAGGGGCACTTCCCCAGGAGCCTGTCTTCTAGGCATAGGTTGTCTTGTGCCCTGGGAACCTCTGTGAGGCCAGACCACAGCTCAGGTCAGGTGGAAACTTGCAGTGCACTTGGTTACTTCACTCCCCTTGACATTGGAGGCTGGTGACCATTAGAGTCCAGCTGTCCTGTCCTTCTCCTTAAATGCCCCTGAGTTATATCCTTGCTTGTGGGTTCCACTCCAACTGCACACATTTCTGCCTTTCCTACTCCTCCCATCCTCCTGACTGAAATCCATGGCAGCTCCGCAACTTGAGCATAATCAATCTTGCTCAAACTGCCTTTCTCTCAGCATCTCAGCATCATCACTGAGACTGAGAGCAGTTCTTTTGATCTCCCTTCTCTTCTACCTACAGGTATTTCTATTGAAGTCTGTCATACCTGTTTATTTTTTTTTTTTACCTATACACGACATACCTGTCATGTCTGTTTATTTTTTTTAAATATATTTTATTGATTGTGCTATTACAGTTGTCCCATTTCCCCCCTTTTATTCCCCTTGGCCTTGCACACCCCCTCCCACCCGCATTCCTCACCTTTAGTTCATGTCTGTGGGTTATACATATAAGTTCTTTGGCTTCTACATTTCCTATACTATTCTTAACCTCCCCTCATTTTCTACCCGCTCCCTCGCTGATAACCCTCCATGTGATTTCCGTTTCTGTGATTCTGTTCCTGTTCTAGTTGTTTGCTTAGTTTGTTTTTATTTGTTTATTTTTTTAGGTTTGGTTGTTAATAGCTGTGAACTTTTTGTTATTTTACTGTTCGTATCTTTGATCTTCTCTTTCTTAGATAAGTTTCTTTAACATTTCGTATAATAATGGCTTGGTGATGATGAACTCCTTTAACTTGACCTTATCTGGGAAGCCCTTTATCTGCCCTTCCATTCTAAATGATAGGTTTGCTGGATAGAGTAATCTTGGATGTAAGTCCTTGCCTGTCATGACTTGGAATACTTCTTTCCAGCCCCTTTCTGCCTGCAAGATTTCTTTTGAGAAATCAGCTGATAGTCTAATGAGCACTCCTTTGTCGGTAACTGTCTCCCTTTCTCTTGCTGCTTTTAAGATTCTCTCCTCATCTTTAATTTTGGATGATGTAATTATGATGTGCCTTGGTGTGTTCATCCCTGGGTCCAACTTCTTTGGGACTCTCTGAGCTCCCTGGACTTCCTGGAAGTCTATTTCCTTTGCCATATTGGGGAAGTTCTCCATTATTTTTTCAAATATGTTTTTAATTTCTTACTCTTCCTCTTTTTTTTCTGGCACCCCTATGATTTGGATGTTGGAACCTTTAAAGATGTCCTGGAGGTTCCTAACCCTCTCCTCATTTTTTTGAATTCCTGTTTCTTCATTCTGTTCTGGTTGAATTTATTTCTTCCTTCTGCTCCAAACCCTTGATTTGAGTCCTCATTTCCTTCCCATCATTGTTGATTCCCTGTACATTTTCCTTTATTTCACTTTTCATAACCTTCATTTTTTCCTCTAATTTGCAACCACATTCAACCATTTGTGTGAGCATCCCAATTAGCAGTGTTGTGAACTGTGCATCCGACAGGTTGGCTATCTCTTCAATACTTAGTTGTGTTTTTTGTGGAGCTTTGATCTCTTTTTTCATTTGGGCCAATTTTTCTTTTGGTCTTGCATGCCTATTATATAGTAAGGGGTGGAGCCTTACATGTTCACTAGGGCAGGGCAACCCACTTTGCTGCATTGTGTTGCTGTATGTGGAGAGGGGTCCGAGAGAGTACAATGCTGCTTGCTCTGTTCTTTGCCAGTTTTCAGTCACTTTCCCTGCTACCCACAATCAAATTGGGCCCTCTAGTGCTGATTCCCAGGTGGGTGGGTTCTAGGACCCTGTGGATCTCACCGATGGACTCTCCTGTGAGGCTGGGAGTTTCTTCTGCTGCCACCTCAACCCCCACAGGTGTTTTCAGTCAGAGGCTTTGAGGCTTTATTTCTTTACACTGGAACCCTGGGTTGTGTAGTCTGTCTTGCTCCCCATTTTGTTCTTCCTGCTTTATCTGCATGCGAATGGGGAACCACCCAGTCCGCAAGCTGCCTTGCTTGGAGTTCTCTCCACCTGACTGCCATCTCCGCCCCTCCTGCCTGTCCGGATGAATGTTTCTTCTTTAACCCCTTAGTTGTTGGACTTCCATACAGTTCTATTTTCTGTAAGTTCTGGTTGTTTTTTATTTTTAAATTTGTTGTTGTCCTTCTTTTGATTGTCCAAGGAGGCCCAGTGTGTCTACCTATGCCTCCATCTTAGCTGGAAGTCCTGTTTCTGCTTCTGCTTGTTCCTCCATTCATCTGTACTATGTGGGCCCCATGTACTGTTTCAAGATTATTTCTGTGGTGGCTTTTTTTCCTTAAATGATTGCTTTCATGACACATTTCTCCTTTCAGAGTTGACCATAATGCTCTGCATATCTTGTTACAGTATGTCCGGTATCTCTGTACCTTCTAGGCCATTCTTTCCTCTTGTTTCCTGCATTGTCTCTTAATCAGTGAACCTTACTTGGCAAGGCACACACCTCTTACTAATCATTCCCTCCCTCTCAACTGATCCCAAACCAATTTCAAGGCTCCAGTCAAGCTTGTTGATTTTTTCTTCTTCAAACTATATATGCGCATTATATGATTCAGTGCTAATTATTTCCAATATTATACCACAGGATTCCTTTGTTACTCCTGATTTAAATTTGTCAAATTAGAAAAACTGTTTTGCCTAGAGCATACTGTACTATGCTTAACACAGTGTCTACCAGCAGTAAAAATGTGGGGTTTTATTCTTTAGTTATTTAGCTATCATCTGTTTTTACAGAGTTATCTTAAAACAAGCATTATAATTTATTAACACTTCCCAATGAATTTAAAGGTTTATATTACATAGAATTGAACAATGACTGGGATAGTCACATCCTGTCTGTAAATGGGATAGTCATCCTGACCTCAGTGCCCTTAGAAATGTGCATGTGGATCAGAGGACACTGTGCATAGGCACATTTCAACTAATGTTATGGGTGGTGTTTTACATTTCAATGAAAGCTGTTATTTTTAAAAAATATATTAGTTTCAGGTGTACAGCATAGTGGTTAGACAATCATACACTTTACAAAGTGTTCCCCCGATATTCCCAGTACCCACCTGGCACCATTCATAGTTATTATAATATTATTGACTATATTTCCTGTGCTGTACTTTACATTCCCATGACTGCTTTGTAACTATGAATCTGTGCTTCTCAATCCCTTCATGTTTTTCACCTAGTCCCTGAACCTCCTCTCCCCTGTAGCAATCATCAATCTGTTCTATGCATCTGTTTCTATTTTTTTTGTTCATTTATATTGTTCTTCAGAGTCCATATGTAAGTGAAATACTGTATTTGTCTTTCTCTATTTTTCATTTAGTGTTATACCTTTTAGGTCCCTCCATGCTGTCACAAATGAATTTTATTCTTTTTATGGCCAAATAATATTCCATTGTATATATGTATATGCCACAGCTTTTTTATCAGCTCATCTATTGATGGGCACTCAGGTTACTTCCAGATCTTCACTGTTGTAAATAATGTTGCAAATGAACATAGGGTACATATAGTCTTTCAAATTAATGTTTTAGGGTTTTTTGAATATGTACTCAGAAGTCGAATTGCTGAGTCATAAGACAGTTTCATCTTTAATTTTTTCAAGGAAACTCCATACTGTTTTCCACAGTGGCTGTACCAGTCTTCATTCCCACCAACATTGCTAAGGGTCCTCCTTTTTCCATGTCCTCACCAACACTTGTTTGTTGATATATTGAAGATAGCCATTCTGACAGGTGTGAAATAATATTTCATTGTGGTTTTAATTTGCATTTCTCTGATTATTAGTAACATTGAAAATCCTTTTATATGTCTACAGATCATCTGTAGGTCCTCTTTGGAGAAGTGTCTATTGAGGTCCTTTGCCCATTTTTTAGTTGGATTGTTTGGTTTTTGTGTGGTGAATTGTAAGAATTCTTTATAAATTTTGGATATTAATTGTTTATCAGTTTTATCATTGGTGAATATGGTCTCCATTTCATTGAGTTGTCTTTTCATTTTGTTGATGGTTTTCTTGGCTATGCAAAAACTTTTTATTTTGATGTAATCCCATTTGTTTTTTGTTTTCTTTTGTAGTCCTTGCCTGAGGAGAGATATATTAGGAAAAAGTATAAATAAGAGAAATGTCAGAGATTCTAATGCCAGTGTTTTCTTCTACAAGTTTTAGTTTTTTGAGTCTTAATTTAAGTTTTAAATCTATTTTGAGTTTATTCTTACATATCACATAAGAAAGTGGTCCAGTTTCACTTTTTTGCATGTTATCTGTCTAGTTTTCCCAACACGATTTATTGAATGGACTGCCTTTACCCCGTTTTATGTTCTTGCTTCAAGAACAGGTCTTTTGCCTCCTTGGTTTTATTGCAATTTTAAATGCAATTGTCTACTTAGTTTTCCTTTCTGCTAGTTTATTATTGGTGTGTAAAGTGCAATTTATTTCTAGATATTTATTTTGTATCCTGTTACTTTCTAAATTTATCAGTTCTTGTAATTTTTTGATGGAATCTTTAGGGCTCTCTACATATAATGTCATCTGCAAACAATGACAGTTTTACTTTCCAATTTGGATGCTTTTTATTTCTTCTTGCCTCATTGCTGTGGCTGTGACTTCCAGTACTATGTTGAATAGAGTGGTGAGTGTTTACATCCCTGTCTTGTTCCTGATATTAAAGAAAATGCTTTAGGTTTTCCCCATTGAGTATGACATTGACTGTGAGTTTGTCACATGGCCTTTATTATATTGAGATATGTTTCCTCTGTTTCCACTTGGCAAGAGTTTGGGTACTGGATTTGGCATGCTTTTTCTGCATTTTTTGAGACAATCGTATGCTTTCTATCTTTCATTTTGTTTACACGTTCTATCATGTTAATTGATTTGCAGGTTTTGTATTAACGTTGCATCCAGGAATAAATCCCACTTGATCATGGTGTATGACAGTTTTAATGAATTGCGAGACTTGGTTTGCTAATATTTTGTTAAGGGTTTTTGCATATATGTTCATCAAGGATATTGGCCTTTAATTTATTTCTTTGTAGTGTTTTTATCTGGTTGTGGAATTAGGATAATGCTGGCCTTGTAAAAAGAGCTTGAAAGTCTTCCCTTCTCTTGAATTTTTTTGGAATAGTTTGAGAAGGATAGGCGTTAATGCTTAAATGTTTGATTAAATTTGCCTGTGAAGCCATCAAGTCCAGTCTTGTTTTCTGGGAGTTTTTTTTTTTTTTTTAATTATTGCTTTCATTTTATTAATTATAATTGGTCTAATCAAGTTTCCTGATTCTTGCAGATTTAGTTTTGGAAGATTGTAAATTTCTAGGAATTTATCCATTTGGGCCTGATGGTCTAATTTAATGGCATGGAGCTGTTTGTAATTATTTTCTTTAGTGCTTTGTAATTCTGTGGTGTCAGTTGTTACTTCTCTTTCATTTCTGACTTTATTTATTGGGTCCTCTCTCTTTTTTTCTTTATGAGTGTGGTTAAAGGTTTGTCGATCTTGTTTATCTTTTCAAAGAATCAGTTCTTGGTTTCGGTCTTTCGTATTTTATTTTAGACTCTATGTCATTTATTTCCTCTCTGATCTTTATTACTTCCTTTCTTCTCACTTTGGGCTTTGTTAGTTAATTCTTTTTTTAGTTCTTTTTAGGTGTAAGGTTAGATTGTTTATTTGAGATATTTCTGGTTTCTTGAGATAAGCCTGTGAAGTTCCATATTAGGGCTACTTTCACTGTGTGCCATAGATTTTGGGTTGTTGTGTTCCCATTTTTATTTGTGTCCAGGTATGTTTTGATTTCTTCCTTGTTCTCATTGCGTAGCAACTTGTTATTTAGCCTTCATGTGTTTGTGTTTCTTTCCGTTTTTTTCTTGTAACTGATTTCTAGTTTCGCAGCAATGTGCTAAGAAAAGGTGCTTGATACGATTTAAATCTTATATTTATTAAGACTTGTTTTGTCTCTTAACATGTGGTCTATCCTAAAAATTGTTTCATATGTACTTGAAAAGGAGATATATTCTGCTGCTTTGGGGCGAAAAGTTCTGAAGATATCCAGTAAAACTCTCTGGTTTCATGTGTCATTTAGGGCCACTCAATCCTTGTTGACTTTCTGTCTGAAAGATTGCTGTCCATTGTTGTCAGTGGGGTATTAAAATCCTCTGCTCTGACTCAGTTACTGTTGATCTCTTCCTTTATGTCCATCATTATTTTCTTTATATTTAGGTGCTCCTATGTTGAGTGTGTAAATGTTTATTAGGGTTGTTTCTTCTTATTGGATTGCTCTCTTTATCCTTGTGTAGTGTCTTTCTTTGTCTGTTACTATAGACTTTATTTTAAAGTCTATTTTTTCTAAGGGTTGTTGCTAGTGCAACTTTTTAAAATTTCCATGTGCATGAAATTTTTTTCATACCTTTACCTTCAGTCTGTGTGTGTGTTTCATTCCAAGGTGGGTCTCTTGTAAGTGTGTGTCTTTACTTATGTGTCTTTATTTTATTATCCATTCAACCACCCTTAATCATTTGATTGGAGCATTTCAGCCATTTATATTTAAAGTGTTTATTGATAGGTACATATTTATTGTCATTTTATTCTTTATAACTGTATTGTTCTTTCTTTTTCTTTTCTTCTTATTGTTAACGAAGTCCCTTTAACATTTTTTTAAATACAGATTTGGTGGTAACGAACTCCTTTAGATTTTTCTAGTCTGGGAAGCTCTTTATTTCTCTTACGACTTTAAAATTATAGCATTTGTTGAGTAGAGTAGTCTTGGTTGTGGGTCCTTGCTTTTAATGTTTGAATATTTCATGCCAGTCCCTCCTGGCTTGAAATGTTTCTGTTGAGAAATCAGCTGACAGTCTAATGGGAGCTCCCGTGTAAATAACTAACTCCTTTTCACTTGTAGCTTTTAAGGTTCTCTCTTTGTCTTTAACCTTGCCATTTTAATTATGTTTTTTGGTTTAGGCCCATTTGGGTTCTTCTTGTTTGGGACTCTCTGTGCTTTCTGGACTTGCGTGTCATTTTGCTTCACCAGGTTAGTTAAAGTTTTAGTCGTTATTTCTTTAAATAGGTTCTTAATCCCTTGCTCTCTCTTTTCTCCTCTGGTGGATGTTGTTACGTTTCATGGTGTCCCAAACTCTCCTCCCTAAAACTCTCCTCATTTTTTAAAAATTCTTTTTTCCTTTTGCTGCTCTCACTAGGTGATTCAGTTCTGCTTTGTTTAACCTACTGTTGATTTCTTCTAGTGTATTCTTAGTTTCTGACTGCTTTTTTTTATGGTTTCTCTGTCCTTTTTGTATGCTGTTGAAGTTCTATGTTCCTTGAGCATCCTTATAACCATTGTTTTGAGCTCTGTCTGGCAGATTGCTTGTCTTTATTATATTTAGTTCTTTTTCTGGGGATTTCTCCTTTTCTTTCATTTGGTGCATGTTTCTTTATGTCTTTATTTTGGCTGCCTATCTATGATTGTTTCTATGTATTAGGTGATATGCTGTGTCTCACAGTCTTGGTAACGTGGCCTTACGGTAGTAAGTGTCCTTGGGACTCATTGGTGCAGTCTCCCATTTCACCTGACCTGGGTGCTGCAGGAATGTCTTTTGTGTGGGTAATGTGAGCCCTCCTGTTATAGTTGAGTCTTTTTTTTATCCTCACCTGATGATATGTTTATTGATATTAGATAGAGAGGAAGAGAGGGGGAAACAGGGAAAACATCCATGTGGAAGAGAAAGATCAATCGGTTGCCTCCTGTATGTGTCCCAACTGGTGTTTAAACCCACAACCTAGGTATGTTCCCTGACTGGGGATCAAATCCTCAACTTTTTGGTGTACGTGTTGATGCTCCAACCAACTGAACACTTGACCAGGGCTGTTGATGAAATTTGATTGCTTTTGGCCCCTGTATGCATGGGGTTGACCCTCAAGCTTGCTGACTTGAGGCTTGATTTTGACCACAGTATGTAAGCTGCTTGTATAGGTGCTGACCATAAAAAGCAGAATTTGGCTTAGCTGGGTCTGGTGCCTGATGAGATCTTCCTTTGGATGTATTGCTTGTGGAGCTAGTTGCGTCCTGCTCTGATGTTACCTGAAGCCTGCCACTGGGCGTGTTGGTTCTGGGAACCCTTGAGAGGGACTCCAGTGCAGATCAATGTCAGATACTGCCTTTGACTGGTTCTGGAAAACCTGTCTGGAGCTACCAAGTGATCCACAGTTTGTGGCTGCCTCTGCTGGGCCTGGGTTTGTGTGGGAATGGCCAAGCTGCACACTAAGGCTGGCTTCCACCAGCACTGAACCCAGGAGCAGGTCAGCAAAAGGCCAAATGCTCTCTGAGATCACCTCTGCTTGTTTTTACCTGACAGCTGCATAGTAGGTGCAGTCACTGAAAGAGCCTCTGATGGTCCATGAATTGCATGAAGTAGGTTCTTAGTGAGTCACCAGGTTCGGGTAAGTGGTATTCCCCAGATCAATACAGATTCAAACTTAGTGGCAGTGCTGAGTCTAAGGCAGGTCAGCAAAAGTCCCAGGATACACCAAGGCCAGCTTCCACCTGCTGGTTACCCGCAGAGTACCTACAGACCTTTGTGGTGGTGGTCTCAGAGAGTTGTCAGGAGGAGTCCAGCAGCATTTATCAGGCTCAAACAGAACAAGATTTAGCCATGAAGGCAGGGCTTTGTCCCAGTTGGGTTTGCAAGGGAAAAATGGATCCTGTTCTAGAACCACACAACTCAATCCGTCTCCTTTCCTGGCCAGACCTCCTCAAGAACTCTAGTTCAGCAGGGGAGAGCTGCTGGGAGTCAGGATGGTATGGATAGTATATCTCCCTTTGAGGGGCAGTGCCTGGCAACCTCACAGGAAGGCGGGGTGAGTGACCCTGGCCTCTGATCCACCACTCAGTCTCTGACACTCCCTGAATTCATTTGGACCTCTACCCAATTGGTCCAGGCAGCTGAGTCCACTACAAGGGTGGGAGCTCTGCAGGGCAAAGTGAGAGGGAGTTACAAAGTTGGAACTCTTTTATTTCCCCAGGTTCATGCTCTGTGGAGGGGAGTGCTATCTTGGTGGTATAGGAGAGGGACTCAGTACAGGAAACCTGGTGGTTGTTTCTTTAGCTGTCTCTCCAGAGCCACACAACACAGTCTTTCCTCATACAACTCTAATTCACTGCAAGGCGCTCTCCCTCCACAGGAGCCCAGGATGAGTGGCTATGAATGAAATCTTCTTCGTTGACCTTTTAAGAGGGTATCTGGGTTTCTAACAGATTACTGTCTCTTCCTGACAGACAGAATCCCTGCTCTTTTCACAGCCAGATGCTAAGTGGGTGCCTCCTCCTGCCTCTGGTGCTGTGGGCTAGGGAGCCCAGTGTAGCGATCTCACTCCTAAGGGGGGACCTTTCTAGCTGAGATATCCCTCGGGATTCTCAACTACCACACAAAAGGTGCAGGGCCAGCCCTTTACATGTCTCCACCCTTCTTACCATTCTCACGGTGGCTTCCTCTATAATCCTTGGCTATAAGATTTCTGCTCATCTAGTCTTCAGTTGTTGTAGTCATGTTGATTGTCCTATATTTTAGTTATAATTCCAGTTTAGTCCTGGGAGGAGGTGAGTATAACATCTACCAACTCCACTGCCACCTTGGATCTTCAATCAAATCAGTTTTCTTAAGAAATAATTAACTTTAGCTCTTGAAGTGATGGTGGGGTCATTTGACAGTGGAGGCTAAAGGAGAGATTATTGTATCTTCCTCACCCTGTTGGCAGTACCTTCTGTCCCAGGTGCCTTGTGCCTTCAGATTCAGAGGTATGCCATGCCCATTCTTAGGCATCTAGACTTTTCACTGTGGACTTCAGTCAGAAGATATTGGTTAAGGCCAGACCCAGCTATGTTCTTTCTGTTGTTCCCAAGTTGTACCCACTTGCCCACCTTTGCCCCAGGGTCCTAACCTATCTGCCCCATAGTAAGTCATGAAGGCAGGCAGCGATGGAGGGTGAGTGAGCCTCATCTGTGCACCCTGCAGCACTATGCCATGTTGGAGCCATCCTGCAGAGCTGCATTCAGCTGACTGTCTTTCACGAGTTTTTAGGTCAAAGGTCAGCAACCTTTAGTTGTTGCAGAACTGCTCAGGGCTGATCCTACTCTATGGTGCTAGAGTTCTAAAGGAATAGACACACCAGCTAAACTTTCTTGCTTGGATACAGAGTTTGGCTGTATCCAGGCAGCTGTAACCAGTACACCTGAGAAGCATTTGCTCGGGTCAAGACTCTCCATCCTGGCTGCTGGGTGCAGGGTGAGGGAAGGACCAGGGGCTTTGGTTACACATTCTTTGTGAATCTTGAAACTCGGTGTGTGATAGAGATAGTACCTTTTCCATTTATTTTAAGGAAAAAAGGAGGAGCACCGACAGCTAGCCCTTTCTGATGGAATCAAAGACTACATTGTTCAAAGGCAGAGTCTTTAGGGACACTTACACTCCAGAGCTCCATGAACCCCTGCTGAGTCATACTCAAAAACCACTGATCTATTCCAAACATATCACTTTACAATTGAATTAAGTGAATCCCAGAAAAGTAAAATGACTGTGTAATTGATCATCAGGGACCAACATGGGCACCTAGATAGCCTGGTTCCTGATGTAGTTATATTGATTTCCTTATGATTCTAGGCTATGCATATCCTTTTCACCATAACATACCTTTGGTACTTTTTTATCTACAACTAGCCAAAACTCAAAATTAAAAATATAGTTACTATTCCTTGCACATATGTGCAAAGATGATACCATTAATATATTCACACCATGGTGAGATGAGGACCTCCATTGTATGCATATGTGTTAGTAATTGTAGAATATTTTTAAAGCCAACAGGGCATCTCTTTGTTTTTTTTAATATATTTTATTGATTATGCTATTACAGTTGTCTCATTCCCCCCCTTCATTCCCCAACAACCTTCACCCACTTGCACCCACATTCCCCCCCTTTAGTTCATGCCCATGTGTCATAAGGTCTTTAGCTTCTACATTTCCCACACTATTCTTGCCCTCCCTCTGTCTATTTTCTACCTACCGTCTATGCTACTTCTTCTCTGTACCTTTTCCGCCTCTCTCCTCCTCCCACTCCCCTGTTACTAACCCTCCATGTGAACTCCATTTCTGTGGTTCTGTTCCTCTTCTAGTTGTTTGCTTCATTTGCTTTTGTTCTAGATGTGGTTTGTTAATAACTGAGTTTGCTATCTTTTTACTGTCATATTTTTTATCTTCATTTTCTTAGGTAAGTCCCTTTAACATTTCATATAATAAAGGCTTGGTGATGATGAACTCCTTTAACTTGACCTTATCTGAGAAGCACTTTATCTTCCCTTCCATTCTAAATGGCAGCTTTCCTGGATAGAGCAATCTTGGATGTAGGTCCCTGCCTTTCAAGACTTCAAGTACTTCTTTCCAGCCCCTTCTTGCCTGGAAGGTCTCTTTTGAGAAATCAGCTGACAGTCTGATGGGAACTCCTTTGTAGGTGACTGTCCCCTTATTCCTTGCTGCTTCTAGGATTCTTTCCTTCATTTTAATCTTGGCTAATGTAATTATGATGTGCCTTGGTGTGTTCCTCCTTGGCTCCAACTTCTTTGGGATTCTCTGAGCTTCCTGGACTTCCTCGTAGTCTATTTCCTTTGCGAGATTGGGGAAGTTCTCTTTTATTATTTGTCCAAATAAGTTTTCCACTTCTTGCTCTTCCTCTTCCCCTTCTGGTAGCCCTATGATTCGGATGATGGCATGTTTAAAGATGTCCTGGAGGTTCCTAAGCTTCTCCTCATTTTTCTGAATTCTTCTCTCTGCATTCTTTTCTAGTTGAATGTTTATTTCTTCCTTGTGGTCCACTCCATTGATTTGAGTCCCAGTTTTCCTCCCATCTCTATTGGTTCCCTGTGCATTTTCCTTCATTTCACTTACTGTAGCCTTCATTTTTTCATATAATTTGTGAGCAAAATCAACCAATTCTGTGAGCATCCTGATCACCAGTGTTTTGAACTGTGCATCTGACTAGGTTGGCTGTCTCTTCGTCACTTAGGTGAATTGGCTCTGGAACTTGATTTGTTCTCCCGTTTGAGCCTTTTTGGGGGGGGGGGGTTCTGGTCATGGCTGTTAACGTAGTGAGGGGTGGAGCCTTAGGTGTTCCCTGGGGCGGGGCAGTCCATTGGCTGGGTAGTGGCGTTGTATGTGGGGGTGGGGTCCAAGAGGGAACAATGGAGCTTGCTCCACTTTCTCTCAGATTCCAGTCCCTTCTGCCTTGCTCGGCCTCACTGGGTCTGCACAGTTGCCACCCCGTTCCCAGGGTCCGCTAGCCGCTGCCTGTGTGCCTGGGGTCTGCCAGCTGCTGCTGCCTGCGGGCCCAGGTCCGCACCTCCACTTTTTCCTGCCGCGACTCTGCCCCTCTTACTGGTCTGGATGAATGGTTGTTGGACTTCTGTACAGTTCAGTTTTCTATAAGTTCTGATTGTTTTCTTGTTTCTAAATCTTTGTTGTCCTTAATTTTGGTTGTGAGAGGAGGAACAGTGTGTCCACCTAGGCCTCCGTCTTGGCCGAAGTCCCATCTCTTTGTTTTTAACAGTGTATTTTGAAAAATGTTTGCTGTAAGAACATTTATCACTTTTTTTATATACTCACCCAAGGACATGCTCACTGATTTTAGAGAGTAGGGGAGGGAGGGAAAGAGAGGAAGAGAAATATCAACATGAGAGAGAAACATTAATCTGTTGCCTCTCACATGTACCCCAGCAGAGGACTGAACCTGCAACCTAGGCATGTGCCCTGACCAGGAATCGAACGCTTGACATTTCAGTCTACAGGATGATGCTCTTACCATGTGAACTACATTGACCAGGGCTATCACTTTTTTTTTTTTTTAATGGGAACATAATGAAATTTCAAGACTGAAAAATTTCAATGCTAGACATTTTATATTTTAAATTATAAAATCAGTTGAAATAACAGCATCTTCCAACTTAAAAACAAAGTTTCCATCAGTAGTTCTGATTTTCAGCTTTCCTAAAGATTCTGCTCCCAATAAGGTGTCCCTGAGCACACAGTAGTATCTCAGTATGCTCCTGGGCCTGGTGTCTCTTCAAGATTGCTAGGAATGGCTGGGTCTTCCTGGGACTCATGAAAACTAGACACTCTTGAGCATGGGGAACTTGGGGTACCCATGAGAAGAAGGGGCTCAGGACCTAATATGGTTCATTGCTTTGCCACCTTGTTCTACTGGCATCATTATACCTGCCTATTGATTTGATTGTCTATTTGATTTCCTGCTTATTGCCCCTACTACACTTTGCGCTCCCTGATGGCAGAGATCTCATCTAATCTGTTCATCCCTGTCTCTTTCTAGAGGAGCATCTGGAATACAGCTGATTAAGTCAGAATGAAAAATGAATACAGGAATGATTCAGTATCTGTGTGTAGGATGCTACACACAGGATGCTAATTCTGTTGAATCACTTTATTTGTTTTGAGTCCCCTCTAACACTGATTTTGTTTACTGTTCAGATTGCCCTAAACCAGCAATTTTCAACCTTTTTCATTTCATGGAAAACACTAATTACTAAAATTCTGCAGCACACCAAAAAAACATTTTTTGCTGATCTGACAAAAAATATGTATAATTTTGGTTCATTCACATGGGATGACTATGGTTGTGTTAGCTGTTGTCATTTTTTTAAATTTGACAGTGTAAGGGAAAAAAAAGGTCAGTGTCCATGAGTAGTCAGTTATTTCATGTTTTAAAAATTGTTGCAGCTGATCAGTTAAAAATCATTATTTTAAATCATTTAGTTTATGTATTTATATTCACACAGCATGGAAAACTGCACAAAGTTTCTTGTTAAATGAATGGATAACCATATCTTATTTTTACCTTTTATATGCACCTTGGCGAATTTAAGTTAGTTGATGCTCCTAAAAATTGTTACGAATCTCAACTTTTCCATAAGATTCTTGTTCTGGTTTTAGCCATCGGGTGTTTAAGCCTTGATTCTTGATTCTAACAGTCTTCCTTGTATTATTTTTCTTCTTTATGTTGTAATTTCAAAATCCTAGATATTAAGAGAGGGGGCTTAGAAAGAAGGGCTTAGAAATGACCTGCTCAAATGGGTGAATTAAATTTTCACTAGTTGACCAGGTTGACCAAGATGGGCACTCAGATATCCTGATTCCTGGTGTAATTATTTCCTTATCATTCCAGTCTACACATGTCTTTAGTGCTTTTTGAAATAGTCTTATCCATAATAATCAAAGTTCAGAGCTGGTTGCTGTCAATTTTACATGAAAAGTTTGTAGTAATAAGTACATTCATGCATACTACATTTCCCAGATGCTTTTCATTCTGTGGTTCTCATAACAGCCCTGTGTAGTACGGCTGCAAGGTTCCAAGGGTGGTGAGTAAACTATTAAAAGATTAAAGAACTTAGCATGATGCTCTCAAGTTCCATCCATGCTGTTGCAAAGGGTAGGAGCTCCTTCTTTCTTTCTGCTGCATAGAATTCCATTGTGTAAATGTACCACAGTTTTTTGATCCATTCATTTACTGATGGGTATCTAGGTTGCTTCCAACATTTGGCTATTGTAAATTGTGCTGCTATAAACATAGGGGTGCATAGGTTCTTTTGGATTGGTGTTGCAGGGTTCTTAGGATATAGTCCTAGCAGGAACCTAATCAACAAAACAAACAAACAAGCATAATATAACCAAAGACATTGAAATTGAGAACAGGCTGAAAGTCACCAGAAGGGAGAGGGGAGGGAATTTCAGGGGCAAAGGGGAAGGGTTTACAGGAACAAGTATAAAGGACACATGGACAAAAACTATGCGGGGCCGAAATGGGAGGGAGGTGGGGAGGGGTGGGGTGGTGGGCTGGGGTGGGAGTAAAAGATAGAAAACTGTACAAGATCAACAATTAAAATAAAAATTAAAAAAAAACTTTAAAAAATATTTAAAATTATTAAAAGAAAACTGGAGAGTGCTGGGAAAATGGAGACAACTGTATTAGAACATTAATAAAAATGATTAAAAATAATTTTAAAAAACTGTAAAAAAAAAAGATTAAAGAACTGAAGTTCAAAAGATTAGCATAACCTTCCCAGTGATGCCTTAAGTTGGACAGTCTGGTGTCTTAAGTCCCAGGCTGGGATTTAAGTTCCTAGTCTGGTGTTTTTCAAGACACAAAACTGATAGTAACAAGAGACTTCAACACAGTTTCTACATATGTCTATTATAAATTATTTTAGAAATACAAATAAAATAACATTATGTAATGAAAATTCTGGTGTGTAGTTGTGGTAGTGTCCAGTATGTAGTAAATATTAATAGCTTTATTGAGCTGAGTAAAAGAATACATACACTTGAGCAATCCAGGGCAAAGAAGATAGGTGCTAAAAATGAAAAGTGGAGCAAAAATTTTTAAAAGCTCATGCAATAGGTTTACACTTTGCTTCGGTATAGTTAAGGATAATTAACTTACTTTAAGTAAACTCCACTGCTTTCCATAAAATCTTTTGATCTTTAGTAAAGAATAATGAGGGTGATTTAAATATGCTGCTACTCTTTTTATACTTACAGAAAATTTTCAAAATAGTATAGAACTCACATGTACCCTTCTCCCAGCTTCCCCTATATTAAAAATCTCATCAATACCCCATAGTACAATTCTCAAAACCAGAAAATTAACATTATAATAGTATTTTAATTTCACACATGTATTTAATAGGAGGAACCAAAGCTAACTCAATATTTATGTATATTTATACCAATAATTATAGCATAGGCTCTTAAAGAAAATTAATAAAATATTATTTTAACTTTAGAATAATAAACAACACCCATTCATGAATTCGTTGTATAATTTTTTTCTGCCACTCATTTCTTCATCTGGAATCATAGCCTACATAGTTTTTAAATGTACTTAAGGGGTTCACAACAGTACTCACAGGGTAATTGTAAAGGACATGCTTATTTTGCTCCAGATTCTTTCACTCACACTCAGCAGTATATAACATCTTATTCCCATGTGAAAAACTTTGCAATGAAATGGCATCTTTCTGGAGTGTGAAACTGAAAACTTAGCTAACAGTGCCAGAAGGTTAAACTTTCTAGGTATATTTTTGGTTGTTCATCTCTAGATTAATTAATCAGGTAGACTAGCATAATGATACTGAGTATAACATGACATTATATCTCTCATCGATGATAAATACTACTACAACAAATATATAAATACAATTTATAAATGACAAAAGAAAATGTAGAATTACTTGATACTCTGTGGTTTAAGAATGATACTCGAATATGATCTTATGCATGAAAATGCATAGGGTGATATTTCTCCTGTTTTAATATAATTGTTTTCAAGATGAAGATATTCCAGTGTTGAATCATCATCTTCTTCAGTACTGCAAATTTGTTCTGGAAGAATATTCCTAAGGAAAAACAGGCATGAAAGTCAAAATAGTTGAAGTAATATTCTGCCTTCATAAATTGGAGTTAAATTTTGTATTTATTTTTAAAAATTATTTTGTTGTGAAATAAAACTGATCTTTTTTTAATATTGTATACAAGAAAAAGTTACAAATATGTCAAAGATCTAAATGTGAAAAATGAAACCATAGATGTATTAGAATAAAGGAAGTATACCCTGGGAGCAGGGAAAAATTTTCCTACTTGTGATTTAAAAACTAAAAGCATTAAGAGATGAGATTAATAAATAGACTACATGTTTGTTTGTTTTTTTAATTAAAAGACAGGACTTCTTGCCAAAATGGAGGCGTAGGTGAACATACTGTGCCTCCTAACACAATGAAAATTAAGAGCAACAAAGATTTAGGCACAAGAAAACAATCGGAACTGATAGAAAATTGAACAGTATGGAAGTCCAACAACCATTCATCCAGACCAGTAAGAGTGGCAGAGTTCCTGCAGGAAAAATTGGAGGTTGGCAAACCCAGGTGTGCAGGAGGCAGCTAGAGGACCCCAGGTGCACAGGCAGCAGGTGGCGGACCCCAGGCACAGGGTGGCAGCTGTGCAGACCCAGTGAGGCCGCACAAGGTGGCTGGATGACCAGGTGGTCCCACATTCAGGCACAGATAATCCAGGCGAAGGGGAAATGGGGGAAGGTACTGGAATCCCAGAGAGAGTGGAGCAAGTGCCATTGTTCCCTCTGGGACCCCGCCCCCACATACAGCGTCACTACCCAGCAATTGGGCTGCTCTGCCTTGTGGAACACCTAAGGCTCCACCCCTCACTACATAACAGCCCTGGCCAGACAAAAAACAAACAAACAAAACAAAACAAAACAAAACAAAAAGTGGCTCAAATTGAAGAACAAATGAAAGCCCCAGAGCCAATTCATCTACGCAATGAAGAGAGAGCCAGCCTATCAAATGCACAGTTCAAAGCCCTGGTGATCCGGATGCTCACGGAATTGCTTTATTTTGCTCACAAATTAGATGAACAAATGAAGGCTACAATAAGTGAAATGAAGGAAGACGCATGGGGAACCAATAGACATGGGAGGAAAACTGGGACTCAAATCAACGGTGTGGACCAGAAGGAAGAAAGAAACAAGAAAGCAGAAAAGAAGGAAGCAACAAGAAGAGGAGAGGCTTAGGAACCTCCGGGACATCTTTAAACGTCCCAACATCCGAATCATAGGGCTATCAGAAGGGGAAGAGGAAGAGCAAGAAGTGGAAAACTTATTTGGACAAATAATAAAAGAGAACTTCCCCAATCTCGCAAAGGAAATAGACTACGAGGAAGACCAGGAAGTTCAGAGAGTCCCAAAGGAGGTGGACCCAAGGAGGAACACTCGAACATTACATTAGCCAAGGTTAAAATGAAGGAGAGGATCCTAGAAGCAGCAAGAGATAAGGGGATAGTCACGTACAAAGGAGTTCCCATCAGACTGTCAGCTCATTTTTCAAGAGAGACCTTCCAGGCAAGAAGGGGCTGGAAAGAAGCATTGGAAGTCTTGAAAGGCAAGGACCTACATCCAAGATTGCTCTATCCAGGAAAGCTGTCATTTAGAATGGAAGGGAAGATAAAGCGCTTCTCAGATAAGGTCAAGTTAAAGGAGTTCATCATCACCAAGCCCTTATTATAGGAAATGTTAAAGGGACTTACCTAAGGAAAAGAAGAAAATAACATGACGGTAAAAAGACAGCAAACTCACAGTTATTAACAAACCACATCTAGAACAAAACAAAAACAAAAGCAAACTAAGCAAACAGCTAGAACAGGAACAGAAACACAGAAATGGAGATCCTATGGAGGGTTATGAGAGGGGGAGTGGGAGGGGGAGAGAGGGGGAAAGGTACAGAGAAGAAGTAGCCTAGACAGTAGGTAGAAAATAGACAGGGCTTGGGCAAGAACAGTGTGGGAAATGTAGAAGCTAAAGAACTTATGACCCATGGACACATACTAAAGGGGGGAATGTGTGTGGGAGGGGGTATGCAGGGTGGAGGGAAATGATGGGGGAGTAATGGGACAATGTAATAGCATAATCAATAAAATATATTTTTTAAAAAAGAAACCAGATCTGACAGAAAATTGAAGTTTATGGAAATTTGACAACCATTCATCCAGATCGTTAGGAGGGGCGGATTCGGTGGCCCATGGAGCCAGATCACGGCGGGAGAAAATGATGGTTGGCAGTCCCTGGAGAACACAGTAGGCAGCTAGCAGACTCTGGGCATGCAAGGCAACTGGCTGACAACAGGCACACATTCTTGTGCAGATAAACTAGGCAAAAGTGGGGAGACAGCCATGCAACCCAGGGCCCTAGCACCAGGAAATAAAGCCTAAAAGCATGGAATGAAAACACTTGTGGGGGTTGAGGTGCCGGGAGAGACTCCCAGCATCACAGGAGAGTACGTTGGAGAGACCCACAATGTTCGATAGCGTACACAGCCCCACCCACCCAGGAGGCTGCACCAAAAGGTCCCAATGTGCTTGTGGGAAATAGCCAAGGGGACTGAAATACGAGAGAGCAGAGCAAACGCTATTGTTCCCTCTCTTACCCCACCCCCACATAAAGCCTCACAACCCAGGGCTCCGCCCCTCACTACGTAACAGGCATGACCAGACCCCCCCCCAAAAAAAAAATGGGTCAAGCAGAAGAACATATCAAAGCCCCAGAGCCAATACTTCTAAGCAACCAAGAGATAGCCAACCTATCAGATGCACAGTTCAAAACACTGGTGATCAGGATGCTTACAGAATTGGTTGACTTTGGCCGCAGATTAAATGAACAAATGAAGGCTACACTAAGAGAAATAAAGGAAAATGCACAGGGAACCAATAGTGATAGGAAGAAAACTGGGACTCTAATCAATGGAGTGGACCACAAGGAAGAAATAAACATTCAACTAGAAAAGAATGCAGAGAGAAGAATTCAGAAAAATGAGGAGAGGCTTAGGAACCTCCAGGACATCTTTAAACATGCCATCATCCGAATCATAGGGCTACCAGAAGGGGAAGAGGAAGAGCAAGAAGTGGAAAACTTATTTGGACAAATAATAAAAGAGAACTTCCCCAATCTCGCAAAGGAAATAGACTACGAGGAAGTCCAGGAAGCTCAGAGAATCCCAAAGAAGTTGGAGCCAAGGAGGAACACACCAAGGCACATCATAATTACATTAGCCAAGATTAAAATGAAGGAAAGAATCCTAGAAGCAGCAAGAGATAAGGAGGCAGTTACCTACAAAGGAGTTCCCATCAGACTGTCAGCTGATTTCTCAAAAGAGACCTTCCAGGCAAGAAGGGGCTGGAAAGAAGTACTTGAAGTCTTGAAAGGCAGGGACCTACATCCAAGATTGCTCTATCCAGGAAAGCTGCCATTTAGAATGGAAGGGAAGATAAAGTGCTTCTCAGATAAGGTCAAGTTAAAGGAGTTCATCATCACCAAGCCTTTATTATATGAAATGTTAAAGGGACTTACCTAAGAAAATGAAGATAAAAAATATGACAGTAAAAAGATAGCAAACTCAGTTATTAACAAACCACATCTAGAACAAAAGCAACTGAAGCAAACAACTAGAAGAGGAACAGAACCACAGAAATGGAGTTCACATGGAGGGTTAGTAACAGGAGAGTGGGAGGAGGAGAGAGGCGGAAAAGGTACAGAGAAGAAGTAGCATAGACGGTAGGTAGAAAATAGACAGAGGGAGGGCAAGAATAGTGTGGGAAATGTAGAAGCTAAAGACCTTATGACACATGGGCATGAACTAAAGGGGGGGAATGTGGGTGCAAGTGGGTGAAGGTTGTTGGGAAATGAAGGGGGGGAATGAGACAACTGTAATAGCATAATCAATAAAATTAAATTAAAAAAAATTTACTATGGAAGTACGCAAACATACAAAATTAGAGAAACATGAATTTTTATATACCTATTATCTTTTGTCTTCAAAAGTTATTAACATTTACCAATCTCATTTAATGCAATTCTTTTCACTTCCTTCCTTACAGTAAATCCCAGACATCTTGTCATAGTAGTTTAATCATATATATTTGTCAATCACAGTAATGTCAATGGATACCTGAAAAAGCCAAAATTTACCGTATCTTGTTGTTGTTCAATCTTAAGAAATGTAGTGCTTTCATTTCCTGAACCCCTGGTGGTATAGAGTTTAAGTCATTGTAATCCAGAAACAGCTCTCTCAGAGAATGATAAGCCCCGTAGAAGGAGACTCGGTCCACACCATCATCAGAGAGTTTGTTGAATGATAGGTACAGGTATTCCAGGCCTGGCTGCATGTGGCCAAACACGTAGCCAGGGATGCGCTCAATCCTGTTTCCCAAGAGCACAAGGTGCAGCAGTGACTTGGGAAGGTAGGAGGGGACCTGGTAGAGCTTGTTGTAGGAAAGGTCAATTGATTCTAGATTTCTGCAGCAAAGCAAAGAATAAACAGGGTAGAACATCAGGCAAGTGACTGTGAGCTCTAGGTTTTGATGAAGGCAGTCAGGATACTTTCTGATTTTTCTCTGAGCACTTGGTGTGCTGTAATGATTCCCAGTGCAACAGTGGCTCTGTGACAGCTTGACTCAAGGTGTGTGCTCTTAACTGGGCACCACACAGCTGCTCCAGTTCCACCAGAGAGGAGCACCAGAGTTCAGAGACAGAAACTCATACCCCAAGGGTAATGGTGAGGCTCAAAGAGGTCCCCAAATATCTCTAAGGTCAAACTTGAATCAGAAATGAAATCTCAAGAGTTCTAGCCAACATCGTATTGCCTATCCCTAAAATCTTCAATGGTCCTATCAAAGAAGTGGCAGTGTTGTAGTTTTTGTATCCTCATTCCAATTTTATCTGATGACCTGGCCCCTGGCACATGGAGACTGAGGGATCTAGAAAAGGTGGTTCACTGGCCCCAGAAGATCAGAAAATGTGAGCTACCTGATTGGTTTCAGGAGCCTCACCTACAGCCTGTGCCTACCCATGAAGACTTGGCACCTAATGAAGACTAAGTCACCTGCCACCACCACATTCTGATAAACCCAGTTGGCCATCCACACTTTTCATTTCTGTCCATGCTGCTTGTAAAAGAAACCTTTCCCTGGGGGAGAAAGGGGACAACCGTAATAGCATAATCAATAAAAGATATTTAAAAAAATAAAAATAATCAAAAAGAAAAAGAAAAGAAACCTTTCCCTGTTGTGCTAGTCAGATCCCTTGTTCCCTTGCCACAGGCTGGACCCGCTAACGGGGCTCAATCCAGCTTTCCCACGTGGCTTATTCTTCACTTCCTGCCTGGCAAAGTCTCCACGCTGGTCCCTTCAATGAGGCCTGCAGTCTGGGGCCACAAATTTCTCTCCAGGAAGATGGCCTTTGCTGCGTATCTGGGCTATCAGGCCAAGCATTCTCCAGTCTATTTTGTAAGACTTGAGGTAGAGAAATTGTTTGGAGAAATAAAGACAGTGTAGTTGTAGGACAGTGAAGTCTTATGCTTTTGCCTAAAGGGGTTAATGGAAGAAGGCAGTTTCCTTCCTCAGTCTTTGCAGGGGGCTATCTCAATAAAACTTCATGACTACTCTGTCAAGTTGACAGAGTGAAAGTGTCATGGTAGCTAGACCCGAGGTCTCACTGCACAGGCTCAGTTGTGGCTGGCAGAGCACTTGTATGTGGAAAGGTGTCCAGAGCAGCAGTGACTGTGGTCATCGTAACACCAGTCATATCATCATCAGTTTGAACTCCATGAAAATACCTAAGTTTGGGTGAGGGGGAGAGTCACTAAGAAAGGATACTGTCACCTCCCCCATATCTCCATGGTTATACCTTCTTTTTAATAATGGCAAAAGGAAGAAATTGTCTAAATTCTAATGGTAGCATATACTTACTCTTGGTTTATCCAGGCCAAAGGAGCAATCCTATTTTCTTCAATTTTATTATAGCATAGTACAATGACATTGATATTTCTGGTATGGTTGAAACAAATTTCAGTTATTTCTTCAATTTGGTTTTTTTCTAGGTATAATTCCTATAATTAAAGGAAAAGACGTGTTTTTCTTCTTCTTAGTTGATGAATATATTCAATTGTACAGAAATTAAAGTGGTATTACAAACTATTCTTGTTAGTATTATCTGAAGAGTCTTTTACTGCTCTTCCAAGTAAGTTCATTTACCTCATATGTATTTAGAGGTAAACTAGATTAGTGGTTTACAAACTTTGTATAATACAATACTTGTGAGCCATTTATCTATCTATCTATCTATTTATTTATTTATTTATCCTGACCTAAGGATATAGTTACTGATTTTTAGAGAGAGGAAGGGAGGTAGAGAGACAGTGAGAAACATCAGTATGAAAGAGAAACACCAATTGGTTGCCTCCTGTATGCGCCCTGACCAGGGATCCTGATCCCAACCAGGTATCGAAGCCACAACCTTTTGAGGTATGGGACAATGCTCCAACCAACTGAGCCACTTGACCTGGGCACTTGTGAGCTTTTTAAAGTATAAATTTCAACCTAAATGTACCCCAGTCAAAACTCAGTCATCCACACATTGTAACTGCAGGTCTGAAGCTGTGTCTTGGATGGATTCAGAGCACAAGTGAATGTATGGACAGCACTTCTCAAGTTAGTGAGAAAAGTCCTTTTGGAAAGAGAAAGGGGGCATGGAAGGGTCAGATATAGAATGGAGACACATTGTTCTTTGTATTTTTCAAGGTGTAGCCTCACACACCTATGTATGTATTTGTGTGTGTGTGTTTTACTGTGCACATTATGTATTAAAAACTTTAATTTTTAAAAAAGTTACAAATTTCTGACTCCACCCTACAAAGAACCTGACTTAGCATGTCTAGAATAAGTCCAGGAGTCTGTATTTCTTTAGAATCCAAGTGATAGTGGTTGTAAGCCAGGTATTGGAACCTTGATCTTACTATTTTGATAAATTCTGATGTTACATCTTAATCTGCAAATAGGAGAAAGAGGAAGGGTGGTGACTGGCAGCAGCATCAGATGGAGACCAACGGCCTCGTCTTGGCCTGCTGGGTCCATAGCTGTGAGAAACCTCGTCCTTCCTTCTTGTCAAGTGATCAACAAGGTCATGTATGGTAGAAATGGAGCTCAGAGGAGATGGCCTGGGTTTCAGCTGGGTCTGCTAGACCTTTGTGTACTTGATTCAAGAAGCTGGGGTGTACCCTCAGTAGCAGAGACCACCAGGAGTCCTCTTTAGTTAAGTGTGTTCCTTGCCTCAGCAAGGGAGACCACACTTCACTATAACAGAGGCATCTGTAGAGGGGGTGAAAACAGAACAGCACTTCGGCCTTTGGGAGGAGCTGGTCAGAACTGGTAAATTAGGGGGCTGTCGGCACAATCAGCACCCTTTTCTGTAGATTTTGTCTATCCATGCAGGGTCACTGTTAGTTAGTTCATGTGGGGGTCTGGGTGGAACAGACTGGGATGATCATCACAATTCTGTTTGGGACAGTTAAAACTGTTTTGCAAGTCAGGGTACTTTTTGCAAGTCACAGTTTCTGTTTAAATTCTTAGTTCATCTCCCCACTTTTTCCTATGGAGCTGTCAGTAGGACCATTTATTACTTTTTTAAGGGTCTCTGCTCATAATTATAACTTTAATTCATAATTTTATGTAATATGAATAGAAAAAGTTCAAATTATAGCAAGTTCCATATACAACATCAAAACTACTGAGTTTAATATGCATCACAATAATGTCTTAAAATATATTTATTTTTGTAGCATACTGTATTTAAAATATAAAATATTTGCAAAAACATATAGGTACCTCAAGAGAAGCAGGAAGACCCTGTGGTATAATTCTAAATTTATTTCTTCCCAGACGCAGGTAGGATAGGCTCTTCAAAGGTTTGAAAGCTAAAGGATTGACATTGGTTTCACTGAGATTGTTTCCTTCCAGTTCTAAGGTGACCAATTGATTTAAATCTATAAAAAACAGAATTATTGGAGTATTAGGATAGTAACTGGAAAACCATACAATTTCTATAACATTTCAAAACGTGTGAAGTGTTCAGTTTATTTGGAGGACAGATATTGTAGCTTCTTTCTTTATATCTCCCTATAGAGCCTTTTCCCAAGTACTTCGCACATTCTAAATCAGGGGTGTCAAATTCATTTTCACCAGGGGCCACATCAGCCTTGTGGTTGCCTTCAAAGGGCTGAATGTAATTTCGACTCCTTAACAGTTAAGGAGTAGTTACATTTATATAGTCTTAAAATTATTTCTGCCCTGTGAAGACAACCTCAAGGCTGATGTGGCCCCTGGTGAAAATCAGTTTGACACCCCTGTTCTAAATGCTTAGTTCAGCCAAGACTGAACACTGAATGGATGGTCCCATGGAGAGGCAGGCCTAAAGAGAAACAATTGTTAATGCCGTGTAATCAAAATGCACACTCTAAGGGATGGGGGGCAGCTGGGGGAGGCAGCGATGGCCAAGCAGGAACTCAGGACACAGCTATGCAAGAATTCAAAGGTTGTGGAAGGTCATTTGAAGCATTTGTAAAAACAGGTGGGTATTAAATGGGATCATAATTGAAGATGGATGAGGAGTGTAGTGCAATGATTCCTTTTCCAAGACAAAGGAGGAGCACTCTTTGCCTGGCAAACCCTCAGTTTCTGAACATGTAGCACTGAATTTCCATCACAATGTTCACTTCCTGGCAGAGAATGCAGCCAAGTAGATGTTTTGAAAGGAAAATTATCAAAACTTCTCCATGCATTCAGAGTGTCCTGCCAAAAAAGGCCTTTATACAAACAAGTTTTCTCTAAATTGTTTCTACTGGCCTCAGGAGTGGTATGATACAAATTAATTGGAAACTTAAAGAAGAATGGGCTGGTCAGCAGTGATGATTGCCAGAAGTATCTGAGTCAGACATTCAGGGTGTAGCTTTGCAGTTTGTTCAGTGGCCAAGATTTCCAGAATAGGAAATGTTTTCATATTCAACTCAAGTCACAGGCATTGCCCTAAATGCTCTGTGTAACTCATTTCCTCCTCTAGGCCTATCAGAGAAGCAAGAGAGTACTGTCCAGAGTACAGATCATAGACACTAGAAGTCGACACAGAGGAGACAGCAGTGTAGACTTGAGTGGTATGGGAGTGTGAGCATAGCTCAGCTGGTGGTGTTCAGGATCACTTGAAGGGCTGAAAGACAGGAATTGGGGAGGCCAACTTATAAACTCTAAAAGTGATTTCATTTCCTCATATTCTCTTTATCCATAACTGAAGGTACTGAGCATTCAGCATATTTATCTAGCACAAAGTTCAGGTTTGGAAACGTAATAGAAGTTTTCCATTGAAAACTTCTAAGATAGTAGCTAGTAGAAGTACACAAATGGTTATTACATGAACTCAGAAGAAACATAATACATAATTCATATATATAATATTATACATCACTTCACAAGTCTCTCATTTATGTGTATATTATATATGTAGGAAACATACAGTGTGTGTGTGTTACTGTATGTAACAGGAAATGAGAGAGTTAGAAAAGATTAAAAGGTTCTTACAGGTTAGACTTGGGGTACAAAGAGGATTTATTAGCAGGGAGCAAGTGGGAAGTCATTCCTCTGGTGGGCTGGGGGAACGACATTGACAGGTTATAGATATGGGTAGACATTTTTAAGCATATCCAGTTTTCTTTTGTCCCTCCTTTCACTCCTCCCCCCCCTCAATTATAAGACCCTCCATTTCTCCCTAGTGGATATGCAAATCTCAGTGAACTCCCAGTGTTACTAGGAAGAGCAGGTACAGCTCTTCTTTGTCTGGTCCCTGTCTACCATTTCATGAGATCTCCTGCTCTAAACCCCCCAGCACACCCTGAATGACAGACTCACAGAACTAGAACTGCATTGTAGTTCCTATGGCATCCAGATTGTTTCATTTCTCCATGCTTTTGCACATGCTGCTTCTCTCCCTTAAGTGTGTTTCTTTCCCACTTCCCTAAAACTATACATAATCTGAAAGGTCATAAGTGGAGACCTGCCACAAGAGATAATAGAAGAACAACAGGCCACTGATGGGCAAGCAGCCGGCTTCCACCTTGAAAAAGCAGTGTCACAGCACTAATGCTGGCCTTTCTTCAGGCTCAACCTGCTTGTTGCCAGTCAGCCTGATCATCTAGGACAGCAAGACTCACAGGAGCTGAGGAGCCTCAGTGGTTACAGCAGTCAAGAGAAAACCCAGTACCTGAGGGGTCGACACAGGAGCAGGACTACAATGTACCCTGAAGAGAAAAAGAGCCAGCCTACACAGAGTGCAGGGGGCTCTGTGGGCGAGATGATAGTGGAGAGTCTCCTTAGTGGCCACCTGCACAGGTCCAAGGCCTCTGCAGTACTGGGACTGTGAAGAGGGGAAGGGAGTACATAGGAGGCCATTTTACCCTGGACCACAGTCAACCCTCTGGAGCTGTGGAAACATTTGTTCATGAGGCAGAAGAGCAGAGAAGCAGTTACAGGAAGGTATGAGAGCATTTTCCAAGTATGGACTTAGTTTTCTAACATGTCATTTGATAACGCAGGAGAAACATGGTCTCTCATGTAGTTCACATGCAGCTCATTATTAGTACACTTCTTCCAAAGCAAATATTCCTTTGGTTTACTTCAGTTTCTAGCAGTTAGAAGTTGAATTTTCTAATGTCTTTTCCATACTACGAAGCCCATCAAAATTTGTGTTTATTAAATTCATCTTGAAATAGGGTATTTCCATAACTCTAGAATCCTTAGATTGAGCCATTGTCACTGTTACTTTTTTCCCCACTATCAGAAGTGTTTTCTTCCTGTGAAGTTTTTTGGGAGTGAAAGGAAATAATTTAATTGTTTTATTCCTTTGAAGGCTTGGGTAATAAACATTAGCATAATAAATATATTTCAAATCAAATAAAAAGTGTTGAGCACTATACTTCAAGAACTACGTTAGACAGTTTTAAAGATAAAACAAAAAAATAGGCAGTCTTGTTTTAAAGAAGAATATAATCTAATTAAAGACATTAGCTAGAGTTCATGAAAAGCTAAATGTAATTAACTGCCTCTTTTATACAGAGCTGATAATATGGCAACTTTAGTTACCCAGTTTAGTCCAGAAACAACCATAAGGATACAATTCTAGGTGTATTAAATATGTGGAATGTGGTGGGGCACCTTCACTAAAGCCCATTCATTAGAAAGCTAGGCTGTCATGGTGGCAGCCATACACCCTTGGGAACAAGACTGTCAAAGCTGAAGTTTCTGCCATCGAATGCATGTGCTACAGTTAGTGATTGTAGGATAGCCCCTTGGCCTCACATATAGTGGCCACTTACTCATACTTGATTTATAATTCTTATATGCCAACACATGACAAATTAAAATAGCAAACTGTGGAGGCAGCAGGAGATGTGGCTGTGATGTACAGAGCATCTAAGACTGATAAAGGAGACCCAATCAACCAGCCATGGTACAGCATTATCACCACTAACCACCAAAATCATCAGTACAGACACAGCACCAGAATACATGGCTGTGTCCAAAGTTATGTAACTCAGGATATGACAGATTTGGAGTTTAGTCAATGTATTCTAAATGATGAGAGCCTGAAATCACTGTGAGTTTCATGCCTATTTATAGTACTTTTAAAGACAGGTGTCAAGTGGTATCTCACTGTAGTTTTAATTTGCATCTCTCTGATAGCTAGCGATATCAAGCATCTTTTCATGTGTCTCTGGATCCTCTGTATGTCCTCATTGGAGAAGTGTCTGTTCGAGTCCTTTGACCATTTTTTAATTGGGTTGCTTGTCTTCTTAGAGTGGAGTCGTGTAAGTTCTTTGTATATTTTGGAAATTAAACCCTTGTCTGAGGTATCATTGGTAAATATGTTTTCCCATACAGTCGGTTCTCTTTGTATTTTAATACTGTTCTTTGGCCGTGCAGAAGCTTTTTATTTTGATGAGATCCCAATTGTTTATTCTTTCCTTTATGTCCCTTGCTTTAGGGGACATATCAATAAAAATGTTGCTGCATGAAATATCTGAAATTTTCCTGCCTGTGTTCTCCTCTAGGACTTGAATGGTGTTACGGCTTATATTTAAATCTTTTATCCACCTTGAATTTATTTTTGTGTATGGTGTAACTTGGTGCTCGAGTTTCATTTTTTTGCATATAGCTGTCCAGTTCTCGAAACACCACTTGTTGAAGAGGCTATTTTTATTCCATTTTATGTTGCTGCCCCCTTCGTTAAATATTAATTGACTGTAGAGATTTGGGTTTATTTCTGGGCTCTCTGTTCTATTCTACTGGTCCACGTGCCTGTTTTTATGCCAGTACCAGGCTGTTTTGATCACAGTGGCCTTGTAATACAGTTTGGTATCAGGTATTGTGATCCCTCCTACTTTGCTCTTCTTTCTCAAGATTGCTGCAGCTATTCAAGGTCATTTATTGTTCCATATAAATTTTTGAAGTGTTTGTTCTATGTCTGTGAAATATGCCATTGGTACTTTAACAGGTATTGCATTGAATCTGTAAATTGCCAGTCAGAATGGCCATCATAAACAAAGCAACAAACAACAAGTGTTGGAGAGGTTGTGGAGAAAAGGGGACCCTAGAGCACTGTTGGTGGGATTGCAGACTGGTACAACCACTGTGGAAAGCAGTATGGAATTTTCTAAGAAAACTAAAAATGGATCTGCCTTTTGACCCAGCAATTCCACTGCTAGGACTATATCCTAAGAACCCTGAAACCCCAATCCAAAAGAACCTATGCACCCCAATATTCATAGCAGCACAATTTACAATAGCCAAGTGTTGGAAGCAACCTAGATACCCATCATTTTTTAATGGATAAAAAAACTATGGTACATTTACACAATGGAATTCTATGCAGCAGAAAGAAAGAAGGAGCTCCTACCCTTCGAAACAGCATGGATGGAACTGGAGAGCATTATGCTAAGCGAAATAAGCCAGGCAATGAAGGAGAAATACCATATGATCTTACCTTTAACAGGAACCTAATCAACAAAACAAACAAACAAGCAAAATATAACCAAAGACACTGAAATTGAGAACAGGCTGACAGACACCAGAGGGGAGAGGGGAGGGAATTTCAGGGGAAAAGGGGGAAGGGTTTAGAGCAACAAGTATAAAAGACACATGGATAAAAACTAGGGGGTGTGGAAATGGGAAGGGAGGTGGGGAGGGCTAGGGCGGTGGGCCGGGATGGGAGTAAAAGAAGAAAACTGTACAAGAACAACAATTAAAATAAAGAAAAAAATAAAAAATAAATAAAGACAACAGGCAGTTTAAAATACATTTTAAGAATGTCACTAGTTAAAATAAGTTTTATCAACTTCAATGATTAAGTGACATTAAAAACCTTCCTAACTACTTATTTAGCAATACTGCAATGAAAATTCCTATATGACTACAGTAAAAAGTTATAAGGATACATATAAAACCACATACTGATAAATACCTGATAAACTTCCTTCATCAATAGCCCGAAGATTGTTCTCATTGATTTTAAGTTCTTCTAATGTAGATGGTAGTTCCAAAGGAATCTCTACCAAATTGTTTCCATCCATATTTAGGTACATTAACTTCTTCAGAAGCTTAAAAAGCAAATCTCAAAATTACTTTTTTATCTGGTCACAGATGTACAGTAATGTATTTCATTTAATGGTTCAGTTTGCCATAGTTACTGGCATCTTATAAACCTGAACTTACTCAGGTTAACATGGTTATCTCCATATTGTCCCTGCCAGGGAGATGTTGATCCTGTTAGTAGTATTTATTCCCAGGTACTTTCAGCAAACTATATTTGGTAATTTTGTATTCCAGTCACCCATATTTAATTGTCACACATTATTGTGGTCTTTACAAACAAGAGAAAGCTCCTATTGCCACTCGATTAATTATATTTTGCTAGATCTTAGGTTTTCACCTCAGCAATAGACACAAAGTTAATTAAATCATTCAATGACCTGAATCTGTCATGGATGCTGAAGTTAGGACAACAGTTTGAATCCTTTCAAACTTGTAAACCTCAGTTTTCTATGTTCATTAAGTAGAAGGAGAATTATAACCACTAATTATAGTGGAAATTCTTCAAATGAAATGGTATAAATTTCACAACCTATTGCTGTGTGCTACCCAAACAGTTTTACCTGTGTGGGAAATACATGTCTACATTTATGGTTTCATGCTTGTTGGCCAAACCAGCCTGTAACGCCAAAGTGGAGTGCTGCAGTTGGGCAGGTTTTAGTGAAGCCATGCCAGTGATTCACTTCTGTGGTGTTCAGATTCAAATTTCAGCAGTTTGGGAGTGGGACGGAAAATCCCAAGACAAAAAAGGTAATTTCCTAGAGTGTCTTCCTTTTTAATCATACAGTAAATGTACAACCTCCCAGTTTTCTATCAGAAGAATGACTAACATGAGACAGGTACTCTCGGTCTGTGACATTGAGGAATGTGAACCTCTCTCTGCCAGCCCAGAATCTAAATGAGAACCAGGAACTGGGTGTATAAGAAGCCAGCAATTTGTCTAAGGAGTGGACAGAAGACTGTCCAAGGGAATAAAGTTTGACCTAATGGGATATAGTATGTTTTACTTGGGCTTCTTAAAGTGTACATATTTATAAGTATTTGTTTATACACAGAGAACTCTCCTTTTTTGCTTCTGCTTTTGTATATCTGAAATTTCTTGATCTTCTCTTCTCCTTTTTAGAAAAAAAAAGTAGTTAAATCTGAGTCTTTCAGAAATTTATTCTGTGCAATTCCCCATCTTCTCTACTTCCCTCTTTTTTCTCCAACCTATCCCCATGACGGTTTTCATCAAAGTCCATTTATTTTCTCAGAACCCTTTTTTGCTAAAGTATCTCTTCATCAGGTGTTGCGTGTGGCACAAAATAGGGAAGCTCTGACTCGCTGGCCTCAGAATATTCATAGTGTTTCCAGATAAAGCTATCCTTTCTTCCCAGGAATACCTCCTGCACTGAGAGACCATATTTCAACATCTTTACAGCTACTTAGGGGAATACCACTCCTGAATTTAAAACATTTGTTTGTCATAGATGCTGTTGTTGGTACTTTAAGGGTGAAGTACAGAAAAACCAGCCAGAAACATGTGGAACAACAGTCTCTATTCAGGAGAAAACTTGAATACAATTTAGGTACATCGGGGGGAAACTTTAACTTAGGAGAAAACTACCAATTAAAACATTTAACTTTTTCTCCCTTCCCCATCTCCACCCACTGCTAGTACAAGTCATGGGACAGCTGCCCAAATGGATTGTTATTCCCAAATCAAAGCATGTGTTTACCTTGAGTGCTTTTGGACCTATGCCTGAAGAGGTGATATTATTTTTGCTCAAATCAAGCCTTTCCAAATTTGGTAATCCATTAAATGCTTCATCTGGAATGGAGATGATGGAATTGCCTAGGACATGGAGCAGCTGGTTTTTAGACATATGCACCAACACATGCATGTATGTGAATGCACATGTGTGCGTGCATGCATGTTCCTGTGCACACATAGCAAAAGAGAGTTTTATCTGTAGGAGAAAGCAGTACTCATAACAAGGACGGAATATATGTTATATAAGGAGATACATGTTAAAAAAAAATAACCAGGCTAGGACTGGACTGTTTCATATAGTCAAAATTTTCACTCTAAAGACCTGACATGCTCTAGTACATCATGTTTTACATAAAACTGGTTTAAAACAACCAGAGTGCAGTTTGCTAGACAATTCTGTTAGCATTATGCATTTTACAACAAAGATTGTTTCTGGACGTTTATGTAAAAACTGATTTTTATAGTTCTTCATATTTTCCCATTGATATTTCTGACAACCTGGTTCAGAAATATGATACTATTATTAACTAATAAAACCTTGGACATGTCACTTAACCTTTTCTGAGCATCAGTTTTCTTTTCTAAATAAGCAGCTTGGGGAGATGATCTCTCAGATCACCTCCAGATCTAATGTTTTACTTCTATGACTTTAATCTACAGAAGTTCCTATATGCCTTAAATTTATGGTATTTAGTTTTGACATTCAGCTAAATACAGTATAGTCAGTGATTTTAGACTCAGAAAATGAGCTTACCAAAAACAGTACTACATAAACCACATGGTGGCCTTCTTGTAAAACCAAGATAGTGTGACTGAGCACAGATATTTTATCTTTCATAAGACTTTAGACTTTTACAAATTAAGCTTTCTTATGGCAGAGCACATCTGGTATGCAGGCCACAGGAGGAGGGGGCATTGTTGGAGCACAAGTCTCTGGGTATAAGAAAAATGCTGTTGGAGGTCACAAGAGCATTGTATCCAGAAGACCATGACACTTGTGGTGTCCCATCACAGACTGGCCATCCTGAACCAAGGTGTTGGACTTTTCCTATTGAGTAGTTATATGATAATTTATTATTTTGATGGCAGGGTTTTTTTTAATGATTTTCCCCAAGACACGCCTGAAACCCCACTGAGATTCTATCGCCCCTGCATCTGCAGGGCCACCCCTCACGAGCCAACCACCCTTGTTCATTGGCCCAGTCTCCCTGCCAGCCAGCCTCACATACACACCAGGTCATACTATTTTTCTACTCAGAACCTTTCTGGGTAGGCCTATAAAAACATGAGTAAAAGGTTTGGACCACTCCATGTCCATTAGAATGACTGACATGAGGCAGAAAATAGCTGACTGGAAGCAGAATGGCAGGGCCCCATTGACATTGCTGGCAGGAATGCTACAGCCTCTTTAGAGACTGTTCAGTAGTTTCTTACCAAGTTAAATATGTGTTTACTGTGTCACTCAGAGGCCCTACCCCTGGATATGTATTCTAAGGGAAAGAAAACTTTGGTCCTCACAGACATCTGTATGTTGATGTTTGTAACAACTGTATACATAATTGCCCCAAACTAGAAATAATTCAGATGTCTTTTAGCTGGTACCTGTGGTTCATTCAAGTAACCACTCGGTAATATGGAGGAGCACGATACTGATAAATGGAACAACCTGGATGACCTTTAAGAGCAGTGTAATAAGTGAAGGAAGCCCAACTGAAAAGGCTATGTACTGAATGATTCTATTTCTATGACATACTGGAAAAGGCAAAACTATAGACACAGAACACATCCTGGCGCCCAGGATGAAAGGAACAACATGGGGGAATTGGGGGAGGTGAGGAAATATTCTGTATCTTGATAGTGGCATTGGTTACCTGACTACATGCCTGTGTCAAAATTCAATAACATGCTAAAAATAAGTTTTACTACATATAAATTATAGTTGAGTAAAGATGACTTTAAGAAAAAGTCCAAGGGAAATCATGGTTTGATTTGGAGGAATTTGCTTTATACCAAATTATGCCATACTGTAGTAAACACCTACCTCTTCTGCAAAGTTTGTATGTTTGAAGATTGTGAAAATGGTCTGGAGTCAATTTATATTATGAAATTAAAATATAACATTCATGTTGCAAAGCGAGTTATGTACTTTTAAAACATAAAATAAAACAGACATCAGCATTTCTTACCAGGGAGCTCCAGACTTGTTATCTCTGGTGCTGTTAGCGGGGGTATCTGTGTGAGGTCAGCACTGTTGCAGCTGATGGTCCTGTAGGACAAAGAGCACCCACTTGGCAGAGGTGGCATGCCTCTGGGAGGAGCAGGGACAGGGAATTGAGGCGGAATCCTGAATACATCTCCTCTAATGGTTTCATACTCATCCTTGTAGTCCTCCTCTTCCTTCTCCTGTCTTGCTGTGCTTCCATGATGATGGGCCTGCCTCCCGTCCTCTGCAAGTCTCTGCTCTGCCCCTTCTCTGCCCTGCCCTTCAGTGGTAAGTCTCTCCCCATCTCCAGTTCCAGGGATCTTTTGCTTTCTATCTTCATTTTCCTTAATTTCTTCTTTAGATTCCTCAAATTGAAGTTCCTCTTTTCTTAATGTTTGATCCATTTCCACCTGAGGTGGCAGCCATTGCTTATGAAGTAAGTTAGTAGTTTCTGTTTGTTCTGAAGAATCACCAGAAAATTCAGTTCTGTTATTTAATGCTCTATCACTGAGTAGCAGGTAAGAGACTACACTGACCATGCAAGAAGTAGGCAGCAGGGGCATGTTGTGATATTAATAAAAGGAAGAATTACAGCAAAAATGAGGTTAATAAATATTATTCCCTCTGGGTAGTTTTGTGTGCACTTTAAACATGAAATACATCTTGAAATCTTTGTTTAAGTGGTTTTAATTATAATTTTATTCTGTAAATTCTATTGTAGACAATATTTGTTTTGCCTGAGATTTTATATTTACTTGTACTGAACTATCATGCTACTCAGTAACTAAAGAGGGAATAATATTACCATACATGCTGCAAAATGGGGAAGCAGTCCTATTGTGAGATTGCAACATAGTCAGATATGATGCTTTTATAATAGATACTGTTTAGTTAATAAGGCTTATTAATAATGCAAGAAATTGTACACTGTCAGACATAAAAAAGTGAAACATGTATTTTATTTGCAGTAGTGAAATTGGCTTTTGGTTATAGAATTATTATTTTTATCCAATTTTCTTTCAGCTCCATGAGTCTAAAAGCATTCTTTGATAGAAAGTTCCTTTTTTTCTCCCAGACTCTACTTAAATTATTTTTGCTTCTTGAGACTTAAAGAAAACATCTGCACTTAATTAACCTAGACATATGCATGAGGGTACTTTTTGTTATTCCATGATGAAGAGAGCATAAATACAGGGCAGACAAAAAGTAGGTTTACAGTTGTGTTATATTATTTATTTATTAATTATTGTAGTATTTATTTGTCTTTCTCCATACAAACAATTGTAAACCCACTTTTGCCTAACTCTGTATATAGTAGAAGGTTCATCTACATTTGTATTATGCTGTTAATGCTTTGGCTAAAGTGGGGAAGATGTGACTGAGACCATACTTCAGACTTACCTATCTCCTTGCTTTCTATAGTATTTGATACTATATGTAAATCATCCACAAAGAGCTCAGAAAATATAATTATTTGAAGGATTACTTGAGATTTCAATCAGTGTATATTATAAAGTCTTTCAGTTATTTCATACTTCAGACTCACCTATCGCCTTGCTATATATAGTATTTAATACTATATATAAACCATCCACAAAGAACTCAGAAAATACAACTGTTTGAAGGAGTATTTGAGATTTCTCAATTCAGTGTATATTATAAAGTATTTAGGTTTTTTTTCACATCTCTGGTAGAAAATACAAAAGGAGAATAGGAAATAATTAGCAGGAGAAAACTAAAGCTATCATATTGAAACATTTAAAATACTTCCTGTATATCCAAGTTTATTTTTTCAAAATAACCACAGCATTTTAAGAATAATTCCCTTCCTTTGAAAAAATGTTTCAGAATTTCTGAATCTTTCATTTATGAACCTTGTGGTTTTCACCCCCAAGGAGTCAGTTTTATTAAATACTTTTATTTTCTAACACTTTAAAAGTCATAAATACCTAAGTAAAATAAGTGGTAGTATCCATCAAAATACAATTCCTAAATATTCTAAAGTTCTTCCTAGCAAGGGACTTTTGTAGATACTGACCTTGTGATCACCCTTGATCACAGACAAGAAAAAACATCCCAATCCCTTCCTATAAATTATTTAACTCACATTTGTGTATTTCATGAGGCATGGGCTAGGCTTTTCTTGGAGGAGACCTGAGTCTTCCTCCTAAGGATTCCCAACTCCATCAGGTATGAGCCTCATAGGATAAGGGGACAGTGAGCAGCCAATAAAACCTCATAGCATGACTTTCCTGTAAACAGCAGTACCATAAGGAAAAGCAATTGCTTAAAATAGACTGGAGAGTTGGGATTTATTCTCTCTAGATGCAAACCATTCCTCTTTTGTTCAGTATGAGTTGGGATACTGAATCATCTTTGTTTGGGATAGTAATTGTACCCACACTGAGTTGGATTAGCGAGATAATGCAGTTACGGAGCCAAGCAGAGCCTCTAATGCAAACTAACAACTCAGGGACTATTGGCTATGTAAATTCTATCACTGCATTCCTAAAGCTGAGAGCCAAATGTGTAATGTAATGTGGTCCAAGCTCACTCATTCTGCTACCCCTACAACTGTAATGCCAAGATTTATTTCTGTTCCCTATTATAAGTTTTCCCCAGTAACTTCTATGTTTATCATAATTGTGCAAATATTTTAAGTACTCTGATAACTGATTCATCATAATTTAAAACTTAAGGTAAGTAATAAAATAAAAACAAGTGGAACTTAAGGACTAAATTACATGTGATATAAATATTTATACCGGTATCAGAGCAGACTGGGCAGCATTCTCCTTCAGGTGTAATTGTTTTGGGGCACCTCTGAGGATGGCACATGGTTTTATCACAAAGCACTCTTCCATTTGAGCAGAGGCAAGTAGTGCAGAGCTCAGGAGACCATACGGCTTTGTTGTACATGGTCATTCCGTTTACCAAACAGTGTCCCTTCTTTCCTAGGAGAGAACATAAGACATTTAAATTCTGAGACTGATTACTAGCACCTGCGAATGTACGTGAGCACAATTGAAGTCAAATGGTTAGGACCACACAAGAATAGCATTCTGTGTGCATTCATGCGTGGTTAAGGTAAAATATCTTATAAATGTAACCCTCAAAAGCTTTCATGTGCACTGTTCTCAACGTCTCTCATTTAGGTTCTGGAGTGACCTCCTCATGGTAACTTGACTGTGAATTGTGCTTTCATCCTGTATCTGTCAGGGTGGCTAAGTTATACAACAGCAGATGTGCGAATAAATATGTCAGCTAAGCAGGCCATTTGTCAGCTGATTTGAGTATTAGAGGGAACATTTTTCTTCTGACCCTAGCATCATTTCTATTAACTCTCCATCTGATGAGCTATTGTCCCCAAATTACACCTCCAAATGAGCTCACACATTTGTACTGTCCTTTTTGCCATCACTGTGTCAGTCCAATCCCAGCCCTACACAACTCTCATTTGAATACCCAACTCTCATTTGGGTGGGTGGGATTGCCGTAGACCAATCCCACCCACCAAATTCCTCCCATGGGAAAAAAATAGATTCATTTAAGTTTTTTCCAGATTATAAAAATACTAGATTCTATCAAAATTCCAACAGCCTTTTTTTTTTTTTTGCAGAAATGTAAAGTTCATCCTCAAATTCATATGGAGTTACAAAGGGCCCCAAATTGCCAAAAAAAAATCTTGAGAAAAAGAAAATTAAAGCACTCACACTTTTTTCAAAAATTAGTACAAAGCTGCAATAATCAGCTTATGGCAGTGTGGAATAAGGGTAAGCATATAGACTAATGGAATATAGAGAGTCCAAAAATAAACCACGCCTATGGCCAAATGACTTTTGACCAGAGTGTGAAGACCATTCAATAAGGGGGAAGAAATAGTCTCTTCAACAAATGGTGCTGGGATAACTGGATATCCACATGCAAAAGAATGAAGTTGTCTACTACCTCACACCAAGTACAAGTACTACCTCACACCAATTAAACTCAAAATGGATCAAAAACCTAAATAGAAGAGGTAAAACTGCAGTACTCATAGAAGAACACATAGGTGTAAATCTCGGTGACCTTGGATTTTTAGATATGATTCCAAAAGCACAAGCAACAAAAAATAAATTGGACTTTATAAAAATTAAAATTTTGATACATCAAAGGATAATGTCAAGAAAGTGAAAGGGAAGTGTACACAATGGGAGAAATATTTGCAAATCATATCTGATGAAGGCCTAATATCCACAGTATATATAAAGAACTCTTATAACTTAACAACAGAAAGACAAACAACCCAATTAAAAACTAGGCAAAGGGCTTGAGTAGACATTTCTCAGAAGAAGATATACAGTGGGAAATAAACATGTAAAAAGATGTTCAACATCACTAGTCATTAGGGAAATGTACATTAAAATACCACTTCACATTCACAAGAATGACTGCATTTTTAAAAATGGAAAATAACAAATGTCAAGAATGAAAAGAAGTTGGAATCTTTGAAAATTGTTGGTCGGTATGTAAAATGGTATCTGTCACCTTCGTAGAAAACATTTGGTGGTTCCTCAATAAATTAAAATTACTATATGTCTCAGCCCCTAGGTACCCCATATTCCATTTCTAAGTATATGTCTGAGAAAATTGAAAGCAGGAATTCAAATAGAAACTTGTTCATAAGTGTTTATAGCTGTGCTATTTACATTATAGTCAAAATTAGAAACAACACAAATGTCCATTAACAGATGAATGGATAAACCAATGTGGTATATTTGTATAGTAGAATATTATTCAGCCATAAAAATGAAGTGCTGACATGCTACAACATGGATGAACCTTGAAATCTTTATTCTAAGTGACAGAAGCCAGACATGAACGGCTGTACATTATATGACTCCTTTTATATGGTGTATCTAGAATAGGAATATTTTAGAAACAGATTAGTAGTTGCCAGGGGCTGAGTTAGGGAGAAATGGGGAGTGACTGCTTAGTATGTATGGAGTTTTCTTTTAGGGTGAAGAAAGTGTTCAGGAACTAGATAAGTGATAATTGTTACAGAACATAGTGTATTAAATGCTACTGAACTGTTTACTTTATATTATTTTTTTAAAGATTTTATTTATTTATTTTTAGACAGAGGGGAAAGGAGGTAGAAAGAGAGGGAGAGAAACATCGATGTGTGAGAGAGTCATCAACCAATTGCCTCTTGCACACCCCACACTGGGCCACAACCCAGGCATGTGCCCTGATTGGGAATCAAACCAGCTACTCTTTGGTTTGCTGGCCAATGCTTGAGCCACACCAGCCAGGGCTTATATACTTTATAATGTTGAATGCTAAGTTTTGTGTTAAGTATATTTTATTACAGTTTTTAAAAAAGTGCTATAAGACCACTGGAAAACATTTTAGGACAACTGAGAAATGTTTAGTATACAGCTATGTGTTTTTATGCACACTTCCCTATATTACATATTTTTAAACAGATTTGAGATCACATTATACATACTACTTTTCAGCCTTTTTGTTTCCTATTATATCATTCCACATAACTAGGAAAATTGACCTCATTATTCTTTAGCAGTTTTGGGTACACTATTATCATATCTCCTTAGCAGATTTTCCTGCCTCTGACTTTTCTCCCAGTTATGCTGTACATGTGATCTTAGTTGTATATTTGCATAGAAAATTTATGTTGTTTCTCTTAACTTTATGGAATACCATCATATAGAAGCATTGGTTTTCTAGAGACATTAAATGAAGTATTGGCCACAGAATATAACATGGTGATATTTTCTTTTGTCTTTTGAAAGTTTTATGCAATGGTAACATATGTATAGTATAATTACTTTTTCCTTCTAATTCTGCAAAAATGTGGACCATTAAATACCAGTTCTTAAAAATGTCTAGTTGAAATATTTGGCAGAATTTTTAATTCTTTCAACTGTTAAAAATTTAGTAATTTAGTCTGTATAAAATGAAGTAGCTTAATTCCATTTTTGTTCAAAAATTTTTATTGAAAATATTTAATAGCCATGGGTTCATAGAATTACCTGAATTGTTTATTTCTGTTATCTAAATGGCATATCATTACAAATGAAAAAGCAGTTTACAAATTTATGTGTGTATTTTCTGTTATGGTTACAACTATTTAAAATACATGGCATAGTAAACAGGCTAGAAATAAATAAAACAAAATAGTAACTATGGTTTTATAAGTGTAGTTGTAGGAAAATTAGTTTGTCTTTTTTCCAATAATTTTATGAATGCATTCTATGAATGATTTTTTTAAATCAATGGAAAATTTATCTTCATAGATTAAACCAAAAGATAAGTTGAATTTTTAAAAAATTATCTTCTTGGAGGTTCTTTCTCTCCCCACCTTCTCTCCAGTATTGTTTTCTTACCTGGTAGTACATTATAGCTTGATTCTACTCCAAGAAAACTTAAAAAGGATTCAAACTTCTTCTCTGCGCTATAATCCAAGTTAACCATGGGAAGTTTTGTTGCTGGTGTCACCATCATTATTTGCTGTATTCTAAGCTGTCTACTGGATCTGTGCATAGGTGAAGAAATTTTCTTCAGTCTTCTGTTACACATCTTCCGTTGTTTCCTAGGATTTTCATCATTTTGTCCAAAATCAGTTTGCAAAATGATAAGTAGAAAAAACGAAAACAAACTTTCAAACTTCATGCTGGTTTTTCACCATCCAGTTTCTAGAATAATAATGAAACAATTTATGAGTTAATGGTGACTATGTTTTTACCTCTGAAAACTGGGTAATAATGCCTCTGTGCCTCAGCAGGAAAATCTTTGAAAAATAACACATGTGACATATGGAATCTATGCTATATGTAGCACCGCCAAATCAGAATTTGAAATTTTTCTGTCAGAATCAAAGAACTTCTAACATCTTCATCTCTAGGCTAGGTAAGAGCTGACTTTTTCTAATAAAGGACCAGATAGTAAACATTTTAGGCTTTACAGATCATATGTTCGCTATCACAGCTATTCAAATAGGCCCATATAACACAAAAGCAGACAATATTACACAGGTGAGTGTGGCTGTATGCCAATAAAAATCTATTTACAAAACAGGCAATTGGTTAAACTGTGCCTGGGCCATTGTTTGCCAACACTTCTCTGTACCACTGTGTTGTAGGTTTTCAGAGGTCACTCAAGAGATTCCTTTCTAACTGTCTACCAAGTCATTTTGTGACTGATCCAACTCATTTTACCAGCTCTTCTATTTTGTTCTTTTATTCTCTAGTTTTATAATTTTCTTTGTTAGGTAAAGGGACATGATTGCAGTATATAAAAATAACAGTAAACTGCCATCAGTTATAAAGAGGTAAGAGAGACAAAGGGTAACTCTTAATCAGCTGGTTTCAAGAGCACCACAGGGCCCTATACATAGTAAAGCTGAAAAACATTTGGGAAATACTTCAATACTCTTGGTGAGAAAGACTAATTGTGGTGGTAGCATTGTAGTTAGACAGGATGGTCCAGGCTCTGTAGAGTCAAGTAGCAGAGACAGATAAAGAGAAACCCTTCAAAGCTTAATATAGGGACTTTCTTGAAGGATCACCCAGCCATGCTCTCTGACCTGCAGTTAGTCCTTCAGTGGAAGGTTTGCACAGTGTCCATTGCCCCTCTTAACTTAAAGCCAGTATCCCCACCCTCACCACTGCCTGGTGGCCCTTCCCTTGCTGCTCTTCCCTCAGGTTTCCTCATTATCATGACTCTGTGAAATCAGCTGCCCTCTCCACACAGCCAGGGTATATGGAAGAGAATATGAAACTACAGGGATCCTGAGGAACCAGAATCTTTAAAAGACCTTTGTTCAGGGAGGAAATGATCCCACTCCTTACAGACCTACCTTGATCATCTCTGTCAACCAGAGCAGAACTGTTATATTTCAGAAAAGACCACTCTGTCTAGTGATGAGCAGGAATGATAGAGGTTCAAGGTGATGTTGCATACAGAGATTCAAACTTCAAACTGCAAAGAAGGGACTTTGAAGTCTCAAAGGACCAACCATAGCCATAGACTGTCAACCAGCAATCTTGTTCAGACCTTAGGAAATAGCCAAAACACCCTCTAAGCATTTGATTCAGCCTTTCTGTCTGAAAGTGATCTGTTGGCATCCAGATACTACTATCTTATAGGTCTGTTTCAAAACCTGCGAGTAAGCTCTGGGAAGCCCAAGGGCATCTGAATGGAAGACCATGTACTGGGGTTAAAGTAAGCCTTCCCCATCACAATGCCTGCCACCCAAATGTATACGAAATGGGGATGATCAGTGTTTAAGTCTAGCCAAATATTGTGATCTCTCACTAGGAACCTTAATGATTATAGAAAAAACAAGATTGCCACCCTGGATTCTTTGCCTAGGTACAAATGTCATTCATTCACTGACAAATAAAAATAGGAGCACAGCAACCCAAAAATTTATGGGACACAGCAAAAGCAGACCTTACAGGGAAATACATAACAATGCAAGCCAACCTTAAAAAGCAATAAAAATTTTAAGTAAGCAGTCTGACCTTACACCTAATAGAACAAGAAAAAGAACAACAAATAAAGCTAAAGTGAGTAGAAGGAAGGAAATAATAAAGATCAGAATAGAAATAAATGAAATACAGTCTGAAAAATAATACAAAAGATCAGTGAAACCATGAGCTGGGTTTTTTAAAAGATAAACAAGATCAATCAACCTTTAAGCATAAGTAGACTCATTAAGGAAAAAAAGAGAGCAAATGAACCCAAGTAAATAAAATCAGGTATAAAAGAGAAGTTACAAATGACACCACAGAAATGCAAAGGGTTATATCAAAATACTACAGACTACTATATGCCAACAAACTGGGCAATCTAGAAGAAATGCATTAATTCCTAGACACATACAATCTTGCAAAACTGAATTAAGAAAAAATACAATAAAATTTTTAAAAATAAAATGAAATTTGAAAAGAAGAATGAGAAAATCTGAACAGACCAATTACAACCAAGGATATTAAATTACTAATCAAAAACTCACAAGAAACAAAAGTCCAGGACAGGTTGGCTTCACAGGTGAATTTTACCATAATTCAAAGAAGAATGAACACCTATTTTTCACAAACTATTCCAAAAAATTCAAGAGGAGAGAAGGCTTTCAAGCTTATTTTGTAAGGCTACCCAGATCCAAAACTATACAAAGATATTGCCAAAAAAGGAAATAATATATCAGTATTCTTGATGAACATAAATGCAAAAATCCTCAAATATTAGCAAACTGAATCCAGCAATGTTTTGAAAAGAGTACATACCATGGTCAATTGGTATTTATTTCTAGGATGCCATAGTGCTTGAATATTCTTAAATCAATAAATGTGACACTCCACATAAACTAAATGAAGGATAAAAATCATATGATCCTATCAATAATACAGAAAAGATTGTACAAAACCGAGCATTCATGTATAATAAAAATTTTCAGCAAAGTGGGAGTAGTGGGAACATACTTCAGCATAGTAAAGACCACATATGACAAACTCACAGCAAACATCATACTCAACAGGGGAAGCTAAAACAGTTTTCCTTAACATCAGGAAAAAGACCAGGATGTTTACTTTCATCACTTTTTATTCAAAATAGCATTTGAAATTCTAGTCACAGCAATCAGATAAGAAAAAATATATAAAAGGCAAAGGAAAAAGTAAACTTGTCATTATTAGTAAATGACATGGTAATGTATGGACAGAACCCTAAAGTTCTCACCAAAAAAACTATTAAAACTGTTAAATTAATTCAGTAAAGTAGTAGGATACTAAATTAATATTCAGAAATTGGTTGGGATTTTTATATACCAATAACTTACCAGAAAGAGAAGTTTAGAAAACATTTTCATTTACATTGCATCAAAAAATATCTAGGTATAAATTTAACTGAGAATGTCAAAGACCTGTACTCATAAAATTAAAGACATTGAAGAAAAAAGTTGAAGAAGATACAACTAAATGTAAGTATATACTGTGTGCATGGATAGGAAGAATTAGCATTGCTAAAATGGCCATTCTACCCAAAGCAATCTGTGTCAAGATTGCTGAAAAACATCATGGTACTGGCATAAAAATAGTCATATAGATCAGTGGAACAGAATAGAGAGCCCAGAAATAAATCCATGCCTATATGGTCAATTAATATATGACAAAGAGGGCAAAAATGTACAATGGAGTAAAGATAGTGTATTCAATAATAGGTATTGGCAAAACTGGACATAAACATGCAAAAAATACACGTAGATTACCTTCTTACACCATGTAAAGCAATAAACTGAAAATGGATTAAACATTTTAATGTAAGACCTTAAGCTATAAAACTTAAGAAGAAACATATACATGTTTCCTGATATGCTCTTAGTAAAAAAATTTTTATATATCTCCTTAGGAAAAGTAAACATAAGAAAAGGTAAACATGGGATTACATCAAACTAAAAAGTTTTGTACAAAAAGGAAGCCATCAACAAAAAGAAAACCTACTGAATGGGAGAACCTGTTAGTTGATTATACATCTAGTAAGGGATTAATATCTGAAATTTCTGAAGAATGTATACAGCTTAACACTGAAAAAAAAATCAAACAATTCAATAAAAATGGGCAGAAGACCTGAACAGAATGAAATCTTACCATTTGTGACAACATGTATGGATCTAGAGGGTATTATGCTAAGTGAAATAAGTCAGACAGACAGGCAAATATCATACCATCTTACTTTTATGTGTAATCTGAAGAACAAAATAAATGAACAAACCAAATAGAAGCAGGTATATACATACAGAGAACAAACTCATGGTTGCCATATTAGGAGGGGTTTGGGCCTGGATAAAAAGGCGACGGGATTAAGAAATACAAATTGGTGGTTACAAAACAGTCGTGAGGATGTAAAGTACAATTTATGGAATAAATATAGTCAATAATATTGTAATAACCATGTATGGTGCGAGGTGGTTGCTAGACTTAGCAGGGTAGTCACTTCATAAAATATATAAATTTCTGTTCACCATGTTGTACACTTGAAGCAAATATAAAATAATATTGAGTGTCAACTGTAATTTAAAAAGAAATGTTATAAATAAATATGGAATGCAAGGATATAAAATACAGCATAAGAAATATAGTCAGGTGGGTATTAGACTTATTTGGGTGATCACTTTGAAAGTTACAAAAATGTCTAATCACTATGTTATATACCTGAAAGTAAAATGATACTGAATGTCAGCTGTAATTGAAAAGTTTTTTATTTTAATGTTTTTTAATATTTATTCTGTTTTTTATTACCATCTAGTCCTCTTATACCCTCTCCCCCCAGCAGTCACCACACTGTTGTCCATGTCCATGAGTGCTTTTTTTCCTTTTTGCTTAATCCTTCCACCCTCTAATCTCCCCCACCCCCACCAGCTGTGATCTATTCTCTATCTGTGAGTCTGTCTCTGTTTTGCCTGTTAGTTCAGTTTGTTCATTTGTTTCCACATATGACTATTAATCATAGGGTATTTGTCTTTCTCTGACTGGCTACCACTGTGATGTTCAGAGTAAGAGAGTGGCTGTTTGAAATCATACATCTAAATCGTGTAATGAATAAAATTCACAATCCCAACTTCTCTGAGCTACTTAGCAATGATGTGTGATCTCAGACCTCTCCGAAGGCAGAAGTGAAGTGATATCATGGAGGGCTTTGAGAACCAGGCTGTGATATTGATAGTATCTTAGATCAGGGATTAGGAAATTAGGGGCGAGAGGCCAAATTGAGCCTGCTGGGTGCTTAAAATGGTTTTTATATTTTAATGATTTTAAAATTTAAAACAAGAATAATTTATGACAAATTAAACTGTATGAAGTTAAAATTTCAATATCCATACATATTTTTATTGGAACAGCCACAGTCACTTATTTATATATTGCTTATACTTTTGCACTACAATGGCAGATGTGCATAGTTACAATATAGACTTAATGATGTAGCCTTCAAAATCTAAAATAGTTTGTAGCAAAAGTTTGCCAGGCATAGTTTATAACAGTACTTCTAGATTGGGGATGACTTTACCCCCAGGTGACATATTTGGAAATGTCTGGATATATCTTTAGTGGTCACACTTGGTGGGGGGTTGTGCTACAGACTCAGTGTATAGAAGCCAGGGATGCTGCTAAATGTCTTAACAGTGCCTAGGATAGGCCTCCACAGCAAAGAATTAGCCAGCAAAAAAAAAAAAACAAGTCATTTGTGCCATGATCCAGGAACCCTGGTTTGGAGAAATAAAGAGTTACTGAAGGTTTTTAATCAAGACAGTCACATGTTGTTTACAGACAGAATCTAGTGAATTATAACTAGATGGGGTTATAAACAAATCACTTCCATATGGTAATCTCTTTCCCAAGATTTTCTCCTAATTCCAAGATGTTTTTACTTTCCATCTGTTTCCAAGACTCATACATATGCTTATGTAGTCAGAATTGTATATTCCTTGATTTATGATCCTACTTATAGTCTGTGTTTCTGTTGTGGTCAGGTGATGCTGTCGTTTCCTAGCATTCTACATCATTTGTAATGTATGGTGCTTCACTGTATAGAACTCAGAGTTTGAATGAATCTTTAAAGTCATGTACTTTTTCAGTAATGAGGAGTTCTTTATTTTCCATGTTTAGACAGCTCTGTCAGAAAACTCTTCCTTAGGTTGAGCTACAGTTTGTAGTCCACATGATAGCCCATAAGAGATTTAAAGATAAAAGCCATGTTGGCAGTTACTCTTTCCTAATTCTGTAATATTTTCTTTTTATCAATTCTTTTTAAGGTCCTTTCTAGTTCTCCTGTGTACACACACTCTGGTTATTTATTTTTTTTTGTAAGAGATTGTTGAATAAAAATAGCACTGCCCTGTCAAAAATAGAAAAGATGTGTTTAAGTGTCATAAAATAGAATATATTTTTAAAAATTCAAAATGATACACATATGTATAAAGCATAAAACATAGTTGTCTTAACCAAAATTCATAGTTTCATGCAAGGGTTGGCACACTTTTTCTTCAAGGTTCAGAGAGTATTTTGTCTTTACTGGCTGACACTCTGTCAAAACTACTCAGCTTCGCTATTATTGTAGCCCAAAAGTAGCCATGGAAGATAGGTAAATAGATGGGCATGACTGTGTTCTAATGGCACTTCGTTTAAAAGCAAAAAACAAACAAACAAAAAAAAAACACCAGGATTTGGCCTGGGGGCCATAGCTTCCTAAACCCTCTTTCAGTTTATCTTTCACAACCCCTTCTAAACATACATAAATATATATATATTAAACTCAAATAGAGGTGTTTGATATATGTTATGCTGCATCCTATTTTCTTTACACTCAGTAATAAATTTTGGAGGTATGGATATGTACAGGGTGTGGCAAAAGTAGATTTACACTTGTGAGTATGCAAAACACAGTTTATTCTTGTATTATTATTTATTAATTATTGTATTCCACACAAACAACTGTAAACCTATTTTTGCACCACCTTGTATGTCAGCGTATATAAATCCATCAGGTCTGTATACATTATTTTCATTTTTTAAGTTATTTAACAAATAATTTGATATATATTAAATTTTTCTAATATTTTGCTATTAACATTCTTGTACATATGTGTTCTGGAAGTATTTCTGTGTTTTAATTTTAATTTATAAATAAGGTGATAATAGAGTATTGTTTTTAAACTATATTATCTATTGGTTTTATTTTTGGATGTAGTTTAATATTTATAAATAATTTTGCTCATATTTAATACCATATTTTGAGATTATATTTTAGGTATATGAAAATTCATAATTGTTATATTTTTCTGGTGTTTTTATCATTAGGTTTCTGTGTTTCTGTAGGAGTGCTTTTTGTCATAAGATCTACTTTGTCTAATAATGTAGCTGCTTTTGTTTTGGTTAATGTCTGCTTAACATATTTTTTGTATTTTATTTTCAACTTTTCTATAGTCTTACATTTTCAGTATACTTTCTTTTTTCTACGATTTTATTTATTTATTTTTAGAGAGATGCTAAGGGAGAGAGAAAGAGAAGGAGAGATACAGCTATTGGTTGCTTCTTACATGCCCTCAACCCAGGACCCAGCCCACAACCCAGGCATGAGCCCTGACCAGGATTTGAACCAGCACCCTTTCAGTTTATATGCTGGTGCTCAACCTATTGAGCCACACTGGCCAGGGCTCAATATACTTTCTATCAGCACATCATTTTTAATGCAGTCTACCAACCTTTGTCTTTTAATTGGAACATTTAGTCAATTGTTTTTTGTTTGTTTGTTTGTTTTTTAAATATATTTTATTAATTATGCTATTACAGTTGTCCCATTTCTCCCCCATCATTCCCCTCACCCTGCACACCCTCTCCCACCCACATTCTCCCCTTTAGTTCATGTCCATGTGTCATAAGTTCTTTAGCTTCTACATTTCCCACACTATTCTTGCCCTCCCCCTATCTATTTTCTACCCACTATCTATGCTACTCATTCTCTGTACCTTTTCCCCCTCTCTCCTCCTCCCATGCCCCTGTTGCTAACCCTCCATATGATCTCCATTGCTGTGGTTCTGGTCCTGTTCTAGCTGTTTGCTTAGTTTACTTTTGTTTTAGATGTGGTTTTTAATAGCTGTGAGTTTGCTGTCTTTTCACTGTCATATTTTTTATCTTCTTTTTCTTAGATGAGTCCCTTTAACATTTCATAGAACAAGGGCTTGATGATGATGAACTCCTTGAACTTGACCTTATCTGAGAAGCACTTTATCTTCCCTTCCATTCTAAATGACAGCTTTGCTGGATAGACCAATTTTGGATGTAGGTCCCTGCCTTTCAAGACTTCAAATACTTCTTTCCAGCCCCTTCTTGCCTGGAAGGTCTCTTTTGAGAAATCAGCTGACAGTCTGATAGGAACTCCTTTATAGGTGACTGTCCCCTTATCCCTTGCTGCTTCTAGAATTCTCTCCTTCATTTGAATCTTGGCTAATGTAATTACGATGTGCCTTGGCGTGTTCTTCCTTGGGTCCAACTTCTTTGGGACTGTCTGAGCTTCCTGGACTTCCTGGAAGTCTATTTCCTTTGCCAGATTGGGGAAGTTCTCCTTTATTATTTGTTCAAATAAGTTTTCCACTTGTTGGTCTTCTTCTTCCCCTTCTGGTAGCCCTATAATTCGGATGTTGGGACGTTTAAAGATGTCCCGGAGGTTCCTGAACCTCTCATTTTTTGAATTCTTGTTTCTTCCTTCTTTTCTGTTTGGTTGTTTGTTTCTTCCTTCTGGTCCACTCCATTGATTTGAGATCCAGTTTTTCTTCCATCTCTATTGGTTCCCCATGCGTCTCCCTTCATTTCAAGTATTGTAGCTTGCATTTTATCATGTAATTTGTGAGCAAAATCAACCAATTCTGTGAGCATCCTGATCACCAGTGTTTTGAAGTGTGCATCTGATAGGTTGGCTATCTCTTCACGGCTTATAGGAATTGGCTCTGGGGCTCTGATTTGTTCTCCGGTTTGAGCAATTTTTGGTGATTTTGTTGTTGTTGTTGTTTGTTTGGTTTGGTTTTGGTTTTCGTCTGGCCGCAGCTGTTACATAGTGAGGCGTGGAGCCTTAGGTGTTCCCCAGTGCGGGGCAGCCCAGTCTCTGAGATGTGACTCTGTATGTGGGGGCAGGGTCTGAGAGGGAACAATGGCGCCTGCTCCACTCTCTCCTGGATTCCAGTCTCTTCCGCTGCTTCCCCTTCACCTGGATTATCTGTGCGTGCGAATGTGGGACCACCTGATCAGCCAGCTTCCTTGCGCAGCCTCACTGGGTCTGCACAGTCGCTACTCCGTGCCCGGGGTCCAACAGCTGCCTCCTGTGGGCCTGCCAGCCACCTGCACCCTTGGGAACTGCCAGCCACTGCTGCCTGTGTTCCCGGGTCCACACCTCCACTTTTTCCTGCCAAGAGTCCACCCCTCTTACTGGTCTGGATGAATGGTTGTTGGACTTCCATACAGTTCAATTTTCTATCAGTTCTGATTGTTTTCTTGTTTCTAAATATTTGTTGTCCTTAATTTTGGTTGTGAGAGGAGGCACAGTGTGTCTGCCTATGCCTCCATCTTGGCCGGAACCTAGTCAATTGTTATTTAATGTAATAGTTGATACATATCGGTTTAGATCTTTTTTTCTGACTATTTGCTTTTTTTTATCCTGCGTGTTTTTTTTCTATTCTTGCTTGCTTTTCTTTTTTAATGATTACTTAGTTTTTATTACTACATTAGCAATTAAACACTTTTACTACTCTATTCTTTGTACAGGTTACCACATACATCCTTGACTTACGAAGTCTAATACGGATCCGTACCTTTACCTTTTCCTGTACAGTGCAAGGACCAGGACACCTTTAGCTTCATCCTAGCACATATGCTGCTTTGTCATATATTTTACTTCTTTACATATGTTAAACTCACAAAAGATTATTATTATTTTTGTTTTATACTCAAAGTTCATTTACATCAGGTTCTCTCAGCCTCAGCACTGTTAACATTGGGGTTGGATAATTCTTTTTTTTTTTGGGTGGCTGGCCATTCTACACTTAGTAGCATCCCTGGCCTCAAGCCAGTAGATGCTCCTTCAGAAGTTATGACAACCAAAAGTGTCTCCAGACATTACCAATGTATGTATCCTAGGGTATGGATGGAATCATACTGCCCTCAGATGAGAACCACTAATTTAGATTGACCTAAACACTTATCCTTCTTGTTTCTCTTTATTTCTTCTTGCATCTTCAGTCTTCTATTAGGATTATCTTATTTCTGATTGATGAACACCTTTAATTCTTTTAGTGCAGGACAACTGATGACCAATTCTCTTTTTGGTTATCTGAGAATATATTTTATGTCTATTCTGAAAGGCTATATTCCCTGGATATGAAATTCTAGATTGAGATTGTTTTTATTTAGCATTTTTGAAGGTTTCATTTCAATGTCTTCTTGCTTCTGTCATTTCTATTAAGTAGTTATCTGTAAACTAATTTCTCTATTAAAAATAACTTCTTTCCTTCCTGCTTTGAAGATATTCTCTTTGGCTTTGGCTTTCATCTATTTTACTCTGTTATACTTTTGATTGTCTTAGTTTTACCCTCTTTGAGATTTGTAGCCCTTTTGAACCTGTAGCCTCAGATTCATCAAATTTCAAAACTTCTAAGCCCTTATCTCTTCAAAGAACACTTTCTTGCTTCTCATTTCTTTTTCTTTTTGGAACTACAATTATATCTATGCTAGTCTTCTTTTGTCTTTTTTCTTTTGTTTAACTTATGAAGTGATCGCTTATATTACCAGAAGTAATATCTGGTACCCATCTGACACTATACATAGTTATTACAATGTTACTATATTCCCTGTGCTATACTTTACATCACTGTGACTGTTTCTTAAGTGCCAATTTGTACCACTTAACCCCTCACCTTTTGCACCCAGCCCCCCAACTCACCAACTCCTCCCTCCAGTTTGATAACCATCAGTTTATTTTCTGTATCTATGAGTTGTTTCTGTTCTTTGTTCATTTCTTATTTTATCTTTAATGTCTCTTTCCCTGTCTTGTATTTTTCATTCTTGTGTGACTTTGTGATTCATCCTGGTTATTCTTTTAATGTATTTCCAGTTCACTAATTAGCTCTTCAACTGTGATTTATCTGCTGTTAAATCTGGTCATTGACTTCCTTATTTTTTTTTTTTTTTGGTGGGGTCAGGTTTTCTTAAATGAGTTTTCAGTGAGTTCTTCTTATTGCTTCTGACTCTCTAATGAAGTTTTCCATCTTGCATTTTACTTTTTTGAACATATTTGTTACAAAGTTTGTGTCTGAAGACTCGATATTCTGGACCATCTATATGTCTACATCTGTAGTCTGTATTTCTTTAGGTCTTAGGCCGTGTTACACTATTTGTATGCCTGATGGCTTTTACTTGAGTGCCAGACATTGAATATGAAAAATTATGAAAATACTTTGAAGCCTAAGATAAAGTATTCTTTATCCCAAAAGGATTTACATCTGCTTTGGATATAAGGCTGAGTGGATATAATTAAGTGATTTGAAGGATATAATTGAATGACTTGAAGCACTTTGTATCCTAAGCCAAGCCTGGTGATTTCACCAGCATCACTCTTCCCTGCTGGCCCTGCTGCTTGCTTGGCCCTTTTCCTTGAGTTTTGTCTTTCTCTTGCCTGATGAGGCTGTTTTAAAGCTATATGCTAAACTTCTCAGCCTCCAGAAGAAAAGCTGCTCCAAACCGTTTTGGGTTTCTGTCCTATCCCATATGTTGGTTCTGTTATTTTCCTATCTTGTCTAATTATTTTTTTCCTATCTCATCAGGCCAATCATTATGAATTGCCTAGCCTGCCATTATTAGAAGTAGAAGTTCCCTCAGATTCATTTTATTTCCTGTTGTAATATAGCCACTTCCTAAAAGAGAATGTTGCGAGATGTAAAAAATTTAAATTCTTATATCAGAAAATATTCTGTTTGGTTATATATAGAATTATTTCAAAATTATTTTGTTTCAATACTTTACAGATATTATTCCATCAGTTTTTCTTTTATCTAATGTTACTGGTCAAAAGTTTAATGTGAATCTGATTTTCATTTCTTCCTGAGAAATCTCACTTTCCATCTTTCTATAGAAGTTTTTCATATTTTCAATTTATCTTTCATATTCAGAAGTTTTACTATAATGTACAGGGTTGTGTGTGTGTGTGTGTGTGTGTGTGTGTGTGTGTGCATGATTCATCCTTCTTGGGATCTTTTAATCTACCAACTTCTTTTTCCACAAGCCATCTTTGACTTAGTTCTCTCCCATGTTATAGCTATATTTTCCTTCTGTAAATTCATTCCCATGTTTTACTGTCTTCGAAGGACTCCTCACAACTTCTGTCTCATCAGTCCTTATTTTCTAGTGTAGCTATATATTCATGTGTGTATTTGTAATATATCCTCTCTTATTTCTAGGGATCTGGTGAGAGAAGAGGGTATGATATCTGCTCAGTTTGCCCTCTTGAATCTCAATAGTTCTTTTTATAACTTTATCCCATAAAATAATTTTCCTTTAGTCAGGTTGCTTTTGGATCATATTCTGACTTTCTACCACTAAGGTATCTTTATGTCACCTAACCTCAGCACTGCAATCTTGGTTCAGTATATACTGTATTTTGCCAGGTAAAATATGCACTTTTTGCCCAAATTTTTGAGGGAAAAATAAGGATGTGTATTATACATGGATATAATCATTACATACCTGGGATGTAATAATGGGTATAATCTGTGTATAATGCACACAAAAATGTGGATGCTTATATACATGGGAGACATTATACACTGCAAAATACAGTATGTACATTAATTACTGCATGCATTTTGAAGTCTTTACTGTAGGTCATTGAATGTATTGGTACAACTTTTTGTAATCTACTTTTAGAAAAGCTAATATGCAAAATGTAAAGAAAGAACAAACCCGTTAGTTGATTGGCAGCTGAACTTTTTAAAGTGAATTCAGAAAGCAAGCTTACATCAGAAAGGAATAGCAATAGCAACAGGAGAAAGCTTACAAAAAGTTGGTCTGTGAGATAGGCTAGAAGTAGAATTAGCTGAGTGGCAGGACAGGTGGGTTCTGATGGAAAGCATAAATACTATGCTGTGCATTAAACATACATGGAAATGTTCTTGCTTTGACAGTCATATGTGTAGGTGCTCCTGTGGTAGGAAAGAGTTATGAGCAGCTGGGCCCTGGAGTTGAGGGCTCTGGAGATAAATTTCCATGAGGGTCTAAGGTTGTCCCTGTGCTTCCTGTGAGCACTCACTTAACAAGGTGCCTGAGCTCACCTCTCTTGCAGTTTTCCCATCCTGGGGACTGGCTCCCTTTGTCTTTTTCTTTTCCCCCTGCAAATTGGCATACTTTTACTAATCCAGAAATGTAAATAGATATGTACAGAAATAAAGTTGCAGAGCTACCTTGATTCTAACAAAATCAGAATCTATAGTCTCATTGAAATATTTAAATAACTTTTATCAAGTGGCCTCTCAATACCAGTTTTAAATTGATGCCTAGGCCTTTGTTATTTCCAATGATTTATAGAATTTTTCATTGCATTTAATGTCTAATAAGCAACTTTGCAACCGTGTTAATATGTTTCTAGAGGTAAAGTTTTGTGGCACTCTAATCACAGTAAATATTATTTTGATCAAGTAAATTCTTCTTTTAACATGTACTGTGTTTATCCCAACATTAACTATCACCTGTAAATCTTGGTTAACTTACTGCTTCCTTAAAGTTTTTATCAGCATTAGTAAGTAACCTTTTACAATATTAAATTTAGAATTTTGAACTTCTACATGAAGGCATGAGAGATTTCTGTTATCCCTTTAACTTCGTTCAACAGGCTTAAAATGAAAAACAGTTTTAATTAATCCTTTGTGGTCTTTTAGGACTTCAAAACAGAAATTTTCAAACCATCTGATAGTTCTATTGAGCATTTAATTCTATTTAAACACATAAAAATATATTTAATCCCAATTCTGTAAGGTGTGAAATACATGACAAGTTTTCACGCTGAAGAGAAAAAGTAAACAGAATAATATGCACATTTTAAACTTTAAAAATGTATTAGTAAGAGCTAATTTCCTCAAGTGTTAAACATACATACAACATAAAACACCCAAATATTAAAACCATTCCACATGCTTTAGTAGAAACTTAAAATTTAAAACTTTTTTACCTGGAAATCTAAACTAAGTAGGCTTTGCTTGGTGTCATTTAAGTCTCCAGCTGAAAATGAAACAAAACCACAGCTTTCTTTAAAACAAAGAACAGAAGGGAATGTTGAAAAATGTTAACTGACTTCTTAGTAAACTCTAAAATAACTGCTTCCCTAGAGGATAAATGCCTTTCAGTTCTTTGTGCAGAAAATCAGCCAAGAGAGTAACCAGGAAAAATGGTTACCAGGGGAAACAGTTTTTCTAAATCACAGGAAAAGTTGAAAGCAGCAGCAAAGGGAGAAAACAGGTCACTTTAGTCTGTAGGCTGAGAAGGCAAAGTTGAAAACACAAAAAAGAAACTTGATTAAGAAATCTGTGGTTTTTATAGGCTATTTGCATAAAAATCCTTAACATTTATGCTAGCCTAAGGGATACCACTTGAGTTTTATCAGATTACTGAGATGCCATTATTGTGAAGTTAGAGGAACTACATTCCTGGAATGCCTTAAATTGGAGTATTGTTAATTAACTCCCATCATCTCTGCCTCTGCCCACCTGAATCTCACATACAGTATTGTTAACAAAACATAAAGCTGGCAGTAATGTTATTGAAATTATGTAACTTTCCACCTGGAAGCAGTAACAGGAAAATATGTAAGGGGGCTGTGAGGTTTCTGGTCATGGTTACTCTGGCAAATTGATTACGTACTTTACCTGCATTTCTTCATCTGCAAGTGAGCAGGTCAGAGGTAGGTCAGGGTTCCAGGCTCACATAATTGCTTACAGATGACTTTGGGTGAGTTACTACTATTTCTTTCTAAAGTTTGTTTTGTTTTGTTTTGTTTTGTTTCTGTACATCAGGGATGATAATACCTGCCTTTCATATTTATGTGCAAGTAAATGAATAACACATAGAAAGTGCCTGTCATAGACTAGGTAATGATATAATATCTATTTTTTTATTTTGTAAGTATAGTTTATTGATTGTGCTATTACAGTTGTCCCATTTCTTTTTCTCTCCTATAATCCCTCCTCCCTGCACCTCCCCTCCCACCAGCATTTCCTCACGTTAGTTCATGTCCATGGCTTCTGCATATAAGTTGTTTGGCTTCTCTATTTCCCAAACTGTTCTTAACCTCCCCCTGTCTATTTTGTACCAACCATTTATGCTTCTTATTCCCTGTACCTTTCCTCCTATTCTCCCCTCTCCCCTGATAACTCTGTGTGTGATCTCCATTTCTGTGATTGTATTCCTGTTCTAGTTGTTTGCTTAGTTTCTGTTTCTTTTTTTTAGGTACAGTTGTGAGTGTGATAGTTGTGAGTTTGTTGTCATTTTACTGTTCATAGTTTTTGATCTTCTATTTCTTAGGTAAGTCCCTTTAACATTCCATGTAATAAGGGCTTGGTAATGATGATCTCTTTTAACTTGACCTTATCTGGGAAGCACTTTTTCTTCGCTTCCATTCTAAATGATAGCTTTGCTGGGTACAGTAATCTTGAATGTAGGTCTTTGCCTTTCATGACTTGGAATTCTTCTTTCTAGCCCCTTCTTGCCTGTAAGATTTCTTTTGAGAAATCAGCTGTGATAGTCTTATGGAAACTCCTTTGTAGGTAACTGTCTCCTTTTGCTGCTTTTAAGATTCTCTCCTTATGATGTATGTGCCTTGGTGTGTGCTTCCTTGGATCCAACTTCTTTGGGACTCTCTTAGCTTCCTGGACTTCCTAAAGTTATTTCCCTTCCCAGATTGGGGCAGTTTTCCTTCATTATTTTGTCAAGTAATGAAGGAATGACTTCAATTCCATGCTCTTCTTGTTCTCCTTCTGACACCCCTGTGATTCAGATGTTGGAACATTTAAAGTTGTCCCAGAAGTCCCTAAACCTCTCCTCATTTTTTAAAAATTCTTGTTTCTTCTTTCTGTTCTGGTTGAATGTTTATTTCTTACTTCTGTTCGAAATCATTGATTTGCGTCCCAGTTTCCTTCCCGTCACCATTGGTTCCCTGTACATTTTCCTTTATTTCACCTTTCATAACCTTCACTTTTGCTTTATTTTGAGACCATACTGAAACATTTCTGTCAGCATCCTGCTTACTAGTATTTTGAACTCTGCATCTGATAGGTTGGCTATCTCTTCATCACTTAGTTCTATTTTTGGAGTTTTGATCAGTTCTTTCATTTGGGTGGTATTTCTTTGTCTCAACGTACCTGTTACATTGTAAGGAGTAGAGCCTTAGGTATTTGCCAGGGCAGGGCGACCCAGGTAGCTATTTTGTGGTACTGTATATGGATGGGGGAGGGGTCCAAGAGGGAACAATGCCATTTGCTCTTCTCTCAGACAGCTTTCAGTCACTTCCCCCACTACCTACAAGCAAATTGGACCCTCCTGGTGCTGATTCTCGGGTCAGTAGTTTTGTTTATGTGAGGCTCTCCTGTGAGGCTAGGAGTCTCTGTCACTGGGTCAATCCCTGAAAACCTTCACAGCAAGAGATTTTGACACGTTCTTTTCCCACACTGGAACCATGAATTGCACAGTCCATCTTACTCCCCAGCTGTTCCTCCCAGCTTATCTGCACACAAACGTGGGACTGCCCACTCCACCAGCTGCTGCCTTGCCTGCCTGGTCCTCCAGCCACTGCCTTGCCAGGCATTTTTCCTCTCTTCCTCGGCTGTCCATCTCTGCCCCTCCTACCAGTCTGAATAAATGTTTCTTTCTTTAACTCCTTGGTTGTCAGACTTCCATACAGTTCAGTTTTCTGGCAATTCTGGTTATTTTTTTTTATTTTTAAATTTGCTGTTGTCCTTTTGGTTGTACGAGGAGGCAGAGTGTATCTAACTATGTCTCTATCTTGACCAGAAGTCCAAGATTCTTGTAAAATTTCCCTTCTTCACTGATACTCAAGTCTCTGAGGCCATCTCAACAGGGATGCTGAACATAGGTGCCTTCCCATATTAATCTGTTAGAGCAGGGATATTCTCAGTAGGTGAAAGTCATTAATTCATGGTGAGAATTGTTCATGCCCTCAGTGATCCAGGATAAAGACAATGCAGAGCAGGCTCTGGGAAGTAGCCATGTTTTCCTGCTGCTACTCTGGGTTCTTTTCTCAGGTGAGGATATTGCTTAGGAGTCAAGTCTGAATTTTGATGATGTGCCTTCAAAGACGTCAACACAGCCCCTTCATCAACTTCCACCACACTCATAAGCAGAAGGACCTAGAAATGCTGAAAGGGGTATTCTCTCCACTGTAGGAAACTCAAGTATGGGGATTTCTACGCCTGTATTGACCCTCAGGCTTCATACATGTAGCAACATGGTCTGACCTCCTCAGTTTTAAACTAGAAAGACTGAAACCAGGAAGGTCAGCGTACCCTTCCATACTCCATAGACACTTCCCAATATCTATTTTTAAAATTCTTATTATTCTACCTGAGGGGTCCAATTATTTGATGGGTAAGAGCTACATTTTGGTTTTCCCAGAATCTTAAAATGGCTTGGACAGATCAAATCAAGATGGTGGACTAAACACATGGGCCAACCAAATTCCTAAAAAATAACAGAAAGTACATTTGTTTTTAAAAATGTAACACTGCATTACAAAATAATTAGTACTATTAGAAGACAAGAAATTCTGAGGAATTTCTTTTTTTAACTCATTTATGTTGTTGTTCAAGTACAGTTGTCTCCATTTTCCTACCACCACTCCCACCAACCCCAGCCATCCCCATTTCCCACCCTTGATTTTATCCCACTTTGGTTTTGTCTATTTGTCCTTTATAGATGTTCCTGATAATGCTTCCCGTTATTCCCCCCATTATCCACTCCGACCTCCCCTGTGCTTACTGTCAGTTTGTTCTTAATTTCAATGTCTCTGGTTATATTTTGCTTGCTTGTTGGTTTTGTTGATTACATTCCTTCTTTCTTTGTGCTGTGTAGTATTCCATCAGGTAAATGTACCACAGATTTTTCATGCATTCATTTACTGATGGGCACTTAGGTTGCTTCTAATACTTGGCTATTGTAAATTGTTCTGTTATGAACATTGGGGTGCATCGGTTCTTTTGGATTGGTGTTTCAGGATTCTTAGGGTATAATCTCAGTAGTGGAATGGCCAGATCAAAAGGCAATTCCATTTTTAGTTTTCTGAGGAAATCCTATACTGTTTTCCACAGTGGCTGCACCAGTCTACATTCCCACCTACAGTGCATTAGGCTTTCGTTTCCTCCATATCCTCTCTAACACTTGTTTTTTGATTTGTTTACGAGGGCCATTCTCATAGGTGTGAAGTGGTATCTCATTGTGATTTTAATTTGTATCTCTCTGATGGCCAGTGATGCTGAATATCTTTTCATATATCTCTGGGCCCTCTGTATTGTTCTCCTTGGAGAACTGTCTATTCAAGTCCTTTGCCTATTTTTTAATTGGGTCGTTTGTCTTCCTGGAGTGGAGTCATACAAGTTCTTTATATGTTTTGGAGATCGAACCATTGTCCAAGGTGTCATTGGCAAATACATTTACTCATGCGCTTGGTTCTCTTTTCATTTTAATGCTGTTTTCTTTAACTGTGCAAAAGCTTTTTATTCTGATGAGATCCCATTTGTTTATTCTTTCTTTTATGTCCCTTGCTCTAGGGGACATATCGGTGAAAATTTTGCAGCATGGAATATCTGAGATTTTTCTGCATACATTCTCTTCTAGGACTCTTACAGTGTCAGGACTTATGTTTAAGTCTTTTATCCACTTCGAACTAGTTTTGTGTATAGTGTAATTTGGTGATCAAGTTTCATTTTTTTGCATGTCCAGATCTCCCAACACCATTTGTTGAAGAAGCTAGTTTTACTCCATTTTATGCTTCTTCCCCCTTTCTCAAATATTAATTGACCATAGAGCCTTGGGTTTATTTCTGGGCTCTCTACTCTGTTCCATTGGTCCATGTGTCTGTTCTTATACCAATACCAGGCTGTTTTGATTACAGTGGCCTGGTAATACTGTTTGATATCAGGTATTGTAATCTCTCCTACTTTATTCTTTCTCAAAATTGTTGCAGCTATTCAGGGTCATTTATGATTCCATATAAATTTTTGAAATGTTTGTTCTATATCTGTGAAATATGTCATTGGTACTTTAATAGGGATTGCATTGAATCTATAAATTGCTTTGGGTAATATGGACATTTTGATGATTCTTCGAATCTATAAACATTCTTAATTCTTCCAATCCATGAACATGGTACATGAATGCATTCATTTGTGTCTTCCTTAATTTCTTTCTTCAGTGTTATTTAGTTTTCTGAGTACAGGCATTTTACCTACTTGATTAAGTTTATTCCTAGTTTTTTTTGTTGTAGTTTTTATCTTGTTTCTGTATCAGTGGGATTTTTTTCCTGATTTCTGTTTCTCATATTTCATTGCTGGTATACAAAAATGCCTTTGATGTTTGAACATTGACTTTTTACCCTGCTATTTTGCCAAATTCACTTATTTGGTTGAGTAGTTTTTTGGCAGAATCTAGGATTTTCTGTGTACACTAACATGTCATCTGCAAATAATGACAGTTTTGCTTCCTCCTTTCCAATTTGGATGCCTTTTATTTCTTTTTCTTTTCTGATTGGTGTGGCTAGGACTTCTAATACTACGTTGAATAAAAATGGTGAAAGTGGACATCCTTGTCTTGTTTCTGGTCTTAGTAGGAAAGTTTTTAGTTTTTGCCCATTGAGTATGATGCTGGCTGTAGGTTTCTTGTATATGGTCTTTATTATGTTGAGGAATGCTCCCTCTATTCCTACTTTGCTGAGTGTTTTTATCAGAAATGGGTGCTGTACATTGTCAAATGCTTTCTCAGCATCTTTTAATGTGATCATGTAAGTTTTGTCTTTCGTTCTGTTTATGCGATGTATTATATTTATTGATTTGCGAATATTGAACCCTCCTTGCATCCCTGGGATGAATCCCATTTGGTCTTGGTATAAGATCTTTTTACTGTATTGTTGGATGTGCTTTGCCAGTATTTTGTTGAGGATTTTAGTGTTTGTGTTCATTAGTAATATTGGCCTTAAGTTTTCTTTCTTTGTTCTGTCTTTATCCGGTTTGGGGCTTAGGATGATTGATGCTGGTTTCATAAAAAGAGTTTGCGAGTCTTCCATCTTCTTGAAGTTTCTGGAATAGTCTGTGAAAGATAGGGGTTAGCTCTTACTTAATTGTTTTGTAAAATTCTCCTATGAAACCATCTTGTCCAGGGCTTTTGTGTGTCGGGAGTTTTTTGGTTACTGCTTCAATTTTGTCAGCTGTTACTGGTGTGGTAAGGCTTTCTGCTTCTTCTTCGTTCACTTTTGGGAAATTATATTTTTTTAGAAATTTGTCCAATATCCAGAAATCGAAGGCATTTTTGTATACCAACAATGAAACAACAGAAGCAGAAATTAAGGAAAAAATCCCATTTGATATAGCAAAAAGAAAAATAAAGTACCTAGGAATAAACCTAACCAAGGAGGTAAAAGATCTGTGTGCAGAAAACTACACAACACTGAAGAAAGAAATCAAGGAAGACACAAACAAATGGAAACATATACCGTGTTCATGGATCGGAAGAATTAACATCATCAAAATGTCCATACTTCCCAAAGCAATCTACAGATTCAATGCAATACCTATTAAAGTACCAATGGCATATTTCACAGACGTAGAACAAACACTTCAAAAATTTATATGGAACAATAAACGACTCAGAATAGCGGCAGCAATCTTGAGAAAGAAGAGCAAAGTAGGAGGGATCACAAAACCTGATACAAAAATGTATTACAAGGCCACTGTAATCAAAACAGCCTGGTACTGGCATAAAAACAGGCATGTGGACCAGTGGAATAGAACAGAGACCCCAGAAATAAACCCAAGTCTCTATAGTCAATTAATATTCAACAAAGGGGGCAGCAACATAAAATGGAGTAAAAATAGCCTCTTCAACAAGTGGTGTTGGGAGAACTGGACAGCTACGTGCAAGAAAATGAAACTCGAGCACCAAGTTACACCATACACAAAAATAAATTCAAGGTGGATAAAAGATTTAAACATAAGCCGTAACACCATTAAAGTCCTAGAGGAGAGCATAGGCAGGAAAATCTCAGATATTCCACGCATTAACATTTTTATGGATATGTCCCCTAAAGCAAGGAATATAAAGGAAAGAATAAACAAATGGGATCTCATCAAAATAAAAAGCTTCTGTATGGCCAAGGAAAACAGTATTAAAATAAAAAGAGAACCGACTGTGTGGGAAAACATATTTGACAACAATACCTCAGATAAGGGTTTAATTTCCAAAATATATAAAGAACTTACACGACTCCACTCTAAGAAGACAAGCAACCCAATTAAAAACTGGGCAAAGGACTTGGGCAGACACTTCTCCAAGGAGGACATACAGAGGATCCAGAGACACATGAAAAGATGCTTGATATCGCTAGCTATCAGAGAGATGCAAATTAAAACCACAATGAGATACCACTTGACACCAGTCAGAATGGCCCTCATAAACAAAGCAACAAACAGCAAGTGCTGGAGAGGTTGTGGAGAAAAGGGAACCCTAGTGCACTGTTGGTGGGAGTGCAGACTGGTACAACCACCATGGAAAGCAGTATGGAATTTTCTAAAAAAAAACTAAAAATGGATATACATTTTGACCCAGCAATTCCACTGCTAGGACTATATCCTAAGAACCCTGAAACACCAATCCAAAAGAACCTATGCACCCCTATGTTTATAGCAGCACAAGTTACAATAGCCAAGTGTTGGAAGCAACCTAGATGCCCATCAGTAAATGAATGGATCAAAAAACTGTGGTACATTTACACAATGGAATTCTATGCAGCAGAAAGAAAGAAGGAGCTCCTACCCTTTGCAACAGCATGGATGGAACTTGAGAGCATCATGCTAAGCGGAATAAGCCAGGCAGTAAAAGACAAATACCATATGATCTCACCTTTAACAGGAATGTAATCAACAAAACAAACAAAGAAGCATACTATAACCAAAGACATTGAAATTGAGAACAGGCTGAAAGTCACCAGAGGGGAGAAGGGAGGGAATTTCAGGGGAAAAGGGGAAGGATCTACAGGAACAAGTATAAAGGACACATGGACAAAAACTATGGGGGGTGGAAATGGGAGGGAGGTGGGGAGGGCTGGGGTGGTGGGTTGGGGTGAGAATAAAAGACAGAAAACTGTATATGATCAACAATTAAAATAAAAATTGGAGAAAAAAAGAAAGAAATTTGTCCCTCTTACCCAGGTTTTCAAATATCTTGGCATATAGTTCTTTGTAGTAACTTCTTACAATCCTTTGTATTTCTGTTGTGTCAGTTGTAATCTCTCCTCTTTCATTTCTGATTGTGTTTATTTGGGTCCTCTCTCTTTTTTTCTTGATGAGTTTGCTTAAGGTCTTGTCCATTTTGTTTATCTTTTAAAGAAACAGCTCCTGGATTTATTGATCCTTAGAATTGTGCTTTTAGTCTGTATATTGTTTAACTCTGCTCTTATCTTGGTTATTTCCTTCCTTCTACTTGTTCTGGGCTGTCTTTGCTCTTCTTCCTCTAGTTCTTGTAGATATAGGGTGAGGTCCTTTATTTGAAATGTTTTTATCTTTTTAGGTAGACTTGTATTGCTATGAACTTCCCCCTCAGGACTGCCTTTGCTGTGTCCCATAAGTTTTGGACTGTTTTGAGTTCATTTTCATTTGTTTCCAGAACCTTTTTGATTTCTTCCTTATCTCATTCTTGACCCATTCATTGTTTAATAGCATGTTATTCAATCTCCATGAGTTTGGGTGTTTCTGAGTTTTTTCCTTGGGGTTGGTTTATAGTTTCAGTCCCTTGTGTTCAGAGAAAATGGTTGATCTGATATCAGTTTTCTTGAATTTGTTGAGGCTTGTTTTGTGTTCTATCATGTGGTCTCTTTAAAAATATTCCATGTGCATTTGAAAAGAATGTGTACTTGCTTCTTTGGGATGAGCGGTTCTATATATATGAGTTAAGTCCACTTGCTCTAGGATACTGTTCAATGCTGAAATATCATTGTTGATATTTTGTTTGGAAAATCTATCCAATTTTGACAGTGGGGTATTAAAATCCCCTACTATAATTGTGTTGCTGTCACTATCTTTCTTGAAGTCCTCCAAGATTTTCCTTATATATTTGCGTGCTTCTACGTTGAATGCATATACATTTATAATGTTTATGTCTTCTTGATGGATTCTTCCCTTAAGTATTACGAAGGGTCTCTTTTTATGGCCCTTGTTTTGAAGTCTGATTTGTCTGATGTCAGTATCACTACCCCAGCTTTTTTTTCCTGTCCATTTGCTTGGAATATTTTTCTCCTACCCTTCTCTTTTATTCTGTATAGGTCTTTTGTCCTGAGGTGGTTCTCTTGTAGGCGGCATATGTGTGTGTCATGATTCCTTATCCATTCAGCTACTGTATGTCTTGTGATTGGAGCATTTAAAGCATTTACATTTAATGTTATTATTGATAGGTACTCATTCATTGACTTTTTATTTCTTTTGTACCTGTGTTCCTCTTTCTTTTTCTTTCATTTTTTTTAAAGCAGTCCCTTTAACATCTCTTGCAGTGCCAGTTTGGTGGAGGTGTATTCTTTTAGCCTTCTTTTGTTTGGGAAGCTCCTTATTTGGCCTTCCATTTTAATTGACAGTCTCACTGGATAGTGTAGTCTTAGTTGCAAGCCTTTGGTTTTCATCACTTGGAATATTCATTGCCAATCTCTTCTGGCTTGGAGTGTTTCCATTGAGAAGTCAGCTGCTAGTCTTATTGGGGCTCCCCTGTATGATACTTCCTGTTTTTTTCCTTGCTACCTTTAAGATTCTCTCTTTCTCATGGAATTTTGCCATTTTAATTATGATGTGTCTTAGAGTGGGACTCTTTGGGTTCTTCTTGATTGGAACCCTCTGTGCTTCCTGGATTTGTGTGTCTTTTTCTCTCATCATATTAGGGAAGGTTTTTATCATTACTTTTTCTAACATGTTTTCTATGCCCTGCTCTTCTTTTTCTCCTTCTGGTATCCCTATTATATCAATATTATTGCACTTCATGTTGTCTTGAAGTTTTCTTAACACCTCTCCGTTATTTCTGAGTCTGTTTTCCTTTTCTTGCTCTTTCTGGGTGTTTTTTTTCCTACCTTGTCCTCCAGCTCGCTAATCCAATCCTCTGGTTCATCGAGCCTACCTTTGTTTCCTTCTATTATGTTCTTCAATTCAGAAATTGTATTCTTCATTTCTTCTTGGCCCTTGTTGATAGTTTCTATTTTCTTTTTCATGTTGCTATAGGTTGCAGTGAGTTCATCATAGATTCCCTGTAGTTTCTGGTAATTCTCAGTGAGCTCATTGACCTTTCTTCTAACCATTGCTTTGAACTCAATATCTGATAGGTTTTTTTTTTTTTTTTTTAATATCTGATAGTTGACTTGCCTCTATTTCATTTAGCATTCTTTCTGAGGCTTCCTCCTTTCTTTTGGGGTTTGTTTCTTTGTCTTCCCATTGTTTGTGAGACTCTTGTTGTTTGCCTCCGCTTCTTAAATAGATCTGTTCTGACTCCCCGAGTTTGTGGTGTGAATTTCTGTGGTAGGAGACCTGTGAGATTCAGTGGTACAGTCTTCTTGATCTCCTGATCTTGCTGCTCTTGGGATGCCTTTTATGTTGGCTCTCTGGATGTATTTGGGTTTTGATTGTTGTTGGGTCTTTCTTTAGTAGGTCCTTCCCTCCAGGTGGTTGACTGGGAGTCACTCTGCCCATCATTTCTCGTATGTTGTTGTGCAGGTGCTGCCAGAAGAAAACCACAAAGCCCACGGAACAAACCCACTTCCACAAAAATGTCTCCCCACCACAATCTCAGTATTAACATCAAATCAACCGGTATGAATAAGGGTGGAAAGAGATTAAGACTATTATAAGAAAGGAGAGAAATTAACTATATATTCTATTAACTTAACATGCACAAACTCACTGGAGAAGAAAGGAGTGTTAAAAAGCTATGCAGGAAAGAAAATATCACTAATCATGGAGAAGACCCCAGTGGATTTCATCTTGGTAGCCTTTAGTAGTTACCACTTTTTTTCTTTCTGGTTCTGCCTCTTGTGATGTCAGATATTGACCCCATCTGATCTTAGGTAGCCTGTTCTGAGACTGCCAGAGATCTGCTGTCTATAGTTGTCTCCTTCAGTTTTTAATTAGTCACTTTGCACTCAGTCAGGCTGAAGCCCTGTAGGGCAGGGCAGAATTCCTCCTGGGGTTGAGGTATTGTTACTACTCAAGCTGCTGCTGCTCAGAGGGTAGTGCTCTGCCTGAGCACAATGGCTGCCGCCATTTGAGTGAATGACTCAGCACGGGGTTCCCTGTGGCTCCTCTCTCTGCACTCTCCCCAAAGCTTCTGTCCCCAGTCTCTCCTCAGGTGTCTCCAGCCCACTCTGCTGCCTGCTTTTGCCAGAACCCCAGCTAAGTGAGAGAAATGAAAATTTGTGCATTGGCCCTTTAAAAGGCTCTGCGTCTCCAGCCATCATTCTCTGGCAGAGAGCCACCCTGCCTCTTTTTGCTGCTGGTTATCTGTGTACTTTTTGGGCTCTGGGGATCCCAGCTTAGGGTGTAGACCCCATTCTTCCATGGGGATCCAACCTGCCACTTAATTATCCCTCCAGTGCCTCTGCCCGTGGGTTCTTTCGAGTCTCCACCACATTCCTTACCAGACAGGTTGTGCCGAAGCTGGTTTTTCTGTCTGAGATTAGAAGGCTTCTCTCTCAGTATTGTTCAGTTGTTTGTTCTGGGTAATTTCTCCACAATTCAATTGTAATTCCAGATTGGTCCTGAGGGAGGTTAGTGTGGCTTCCAGTCACTTCTCTGCCATCTTGCCTCCCAAATTTCTTAAAAATTGAAGGCACATAGGTTCTCTCCGATGAACCACACTACAGCCCAAAACATATGTGGGAGAGGATAGGTCTGTCAGTGTTCTAGGTTTAGAAATTATAGATTGTAGAAATGGTGAGATTTGTTGGAAAAGTACATTTAAGAGTAGCAGGGCAAATGACCCTAAGTCTCTGGTGTCTCCATGATTTGTTCCACCATATTAGGCACTTGCCCCCAAATTGAACCCATGTTTTCAGCTGCTTGGCCTTAGGTGGCTGCTGGAACAGGAAGACCCAGTGTTCAAAAACCAAACTCACTACAGTACAACACAGTACAAGCACAAAGTTGACCATCTCCACCCACCTGTTTAGAGTTTTTGGTCAGTGTGTTAAACCTGCACTCTCAGTCATAAGGAGATAGCTCAGTATTACTAAATGTTTGGGAAGCTTCTAACATTGAAAATAAGAATCACCCTCACCTCTCCCCCCAAAAATACATACACACAATCAGAAAGGGTAAGAACTAAATGAATATACAACTGGGAGAATTCCTCCTTTTTTTCATGGTTACAATGCTTCAGAATGCTTTTGTACAGACACACCTGTGCTGAGAAAGATGTGTTTCTATAATGGACTCTACAATGTTAGTTGGAGACTAAATTAACAATGAGGTGCCACTGCACACTTACTAGAATTATAGAAATCCATAACACTGACAAAACCAAATGCTACTGAGAAAGTGGAACAATAGGAACTGTTACTCATTTCTGGTGGGAATGAAAAACAATGCAGCCACTTTGGAAGAGAAATTGACAATTTCCTAAAAAACTAAATATCCTCTTACCCTACAACCCACCAATCACATTCCTTGGTGTTTACCAAAATTAGTTGAAAACTTATGTCCACACAAAAACCTGTACACAGATGTTTAAAGCAGCTTTATCTATAATCACCAAAACTTAGAAACAATCAAGATATCCTTCAGTAGGTACATGGATAAAGTGTTGTACATCCAGAAAATGGAATATTATTCAGTGCTAAAAAGAAGTGGGCTATCAAGCCATGAAAAGATACGGAGGAACCTGAACCGCATATTCCTAAATGAAAGAAGCCAGTCTTAAAAGGCTACATACTGTTCCAATTGTATGACATTCTGGAAAAGGTAAAAGTTGGAGACATTAAAAATATCAGAGATTGCCAGGGTTTGGCGAGCAGGAGGGGTGATGGGTGGAACATGGAGGATTTTTAGGGCAGTGAAAATATTCTGTATGATATTTTAAGGATAGATACATGTAATTATACAGTTGTCTAAACACATACAATGCATAATAACCAGAGTGAACCTTAATGTGACTGTGGACTTGGGTGATTATGATGTGTCAGTGTCGGTTCATCAGCTGTAACAAATACACCATTGTGGTGGTGGGGATATTGATAATGGGGGAGGTTGGAGGGGAAATTGGAGATAAAAGGGAAACTGGAGATGTATGAGAAACCCCTGTACCTTCCTCTCAATTTTGCTGTGAATCTGAACTGCTCTTTAATAAAATAGTGTTTAAAAAATGTGGCCTGATTTAGAATACATACATTGCTTGAGAGGGGAAAATGTTGTAGACATGCAGTGTTTAGGGCAAAGAGAAACTCTTATTTCTTTGAGGGCAGCTTAAAAACAGTCATACTGCATACCAGCCTTTCACTTCTAGGAATCTTTGTAGAAATACATCTTTCTCAGCACAGGTATGCCTGTACAAGAGCATTTTGAAGTATTGTAACCATGAAAAAAAGAAGGAATTCGCCCAGTTGCATATTCATATGGAACAGTGGGTTGCCATAAATCTATGGAGAGAGATTGAAGTAACTCTCTTATACAGGCATGCAAAGTTACCCACAATATACCAAGAGGAAAAAAGAAATTTCAAACTGTACATGTGCTATTACCTTGCCTTCTTTTAATGTATACAATTTAGCACCTTACTAGAAAAAGGTTGGAAGGATTAAGCAACAAACTGTTAATAGTGGTTATCTTAGTGATGGAATTATGGGGGGGAATTTACTATGTAAATCTATATTTTTATAATGTTTTGAGCTTTTTATAACCAGATCAGAAAACTAGTAACGTTTTAAAGAGAAATTAAACAATTAGAAAAAAAAAGTAAGTTAAAGTAGCAGCATAAAGGTGTAGCAGCAGTCACCATGCCCTGATTGACAAGGTTGCGGAGGGTCAGATTGAATAGTTTCTGAGATCCCTTTTGTAAAATTTTGTGGGTGGATGGACTGTCACATGACTTCTTCCTCAGAAACTATTTTAACAACAGTAGTACATGAAAAATGCTGGTATTAGAGAGTTCTCTTTTTCTTTTCTTTTCTTTTCTTTTTTTTTAAATTACAGAGGTAGCTATGTCCTGAAGCTCAGCTCTGACATCTCTGCAGAGTTTATTTTGGTCACCAAATAGGATGTGAGCAGGTCCTCAGTACCCAGGCCACAGGACAGCCAGTGCAGGTTTCAGTTCCAGAATGTGTTTGAGTAAAGTATCTACCTCAGTGGTATAGAGCACCCAGGAGCTAGCTTTCTTTTAAGGTTGTAGTTGCTTTCCATATGACAACTTTGTAGATAATACCCAGATAAAGCCAAATTTTGGAAATTTTAAGTAGCACCCCTCTCAGAAATGGGAGTCCTACATATTCCGTCCGAATTGCCACCTCTTGCTATAGTCAAACTTTTTTTCAGCTAATTCACACTGAAGTATGGCATTTGCTTTATTTGCCCTATTAAAGGAATACTAACCTTTAAATGGAGTACTGATGTATAAAATATGTCATCCCTCTATCAGTGGAGATTTGGGTTTATTTACCCTTTTTGAGTTTGGGTACATGCTTCCAAATTGCTTTCAGAAAGATTCTAGTAGTAATATATACTCCCACCAGAAAATGTATAAAATGCCCATTTCCCTGCCATTTTATGTTTTAGATTATTTTTATATTTTTGAATAGGTAATATACGTTAAGTGGCATAAATTTTTAAAGTACACTGTTAAAATTTTCAGCTATTTCTAGTATTGGCAAATTGGTTGATTATACCAACCTTCTCATCAAAGGCAACTAAAGAAGTTGGATCACTATAAAAATATTTTAAAATCATTGGTGATGTCTCACTGGGCCCTGACCTGAGAGAACCCATGAGCAGCTTTTTGCCCTGGGAGTGTTTACTAGAAATATTAAAGAGCAAAAATATCAATGAAAACCATTACACAGCTGATAAGATTAACATGGCTAAAAGCTGGGTTTAAAAAACTAATCAAAATTTTAGCAAGACTAATATGGGAGAGTAGGAAAAAGCACACATTAGAAAACTGGCTCACTACAGATTCTGAAACATTTAAAAGAAAATAAGATGACATTAGCAATAACTATGCCAGAAAATGATATAGACAATTTATATGATATAGACAATTTCTAGAAAAATACAATTTAATAAAACTGTCAGAAGAAGAAAATAGAAAATCTGAATTATCTCTATTAAGGAAATTGAGTTCATAATTTCAAACCTTTCCACAAATAATATCACAGGCCTATATTATTTATTAAAAAATTCTGTCAAGAATCTGTTAATGTCACAGTTGGGCACAGATAACCAAGTTCTTAGTGATCACACACAATGAATGGAACTGAACACACAGAGTTCACAGCAGAAAGAGAGCGAGCAGACTTACTAGGCATTAGTACACTCTACAGAAGATGGAGCAGGTCAGCTCTGAGCAGAGATTGACCCTCAGTGGCAGGAGTGATTCTATTCTTATAGGGAGGATAATTCCTGGCTAGTTTTCCGGCACTTTTATTGTGCATGTACAATTAGGTACCATATTTTACCATGTATAATGTGCACCCACGTTTTTGTGTTCATTATACAGGGGATTATACCCATTATTAAACCCATGGTATGTAATCATTATACCCATGTATAATGCACATCCTTAGTTTTCCCTCAAAAATGTGGGCAAAAGAGTACACATTATACATGGCAAAATAAGGTATATTACTTTTAAGCTACTGCACATACAGTCTCCCATGATTTTCCTTGATTGCCCACCACAGGAGGGGGTCCCGCAATGCTAATTTATTATAATGCTATTATAATGAAGCAGGGATCATGTAGCATTTTCTGCACAGGTGCAGTCATGATTCACTATGATTCAGTGCTTTTCTAGAAAGCAGGGACAATGGTTCTTAGAATAGGGTCCCTATGCTGTATTGATGTGCTTTGTCTTAGCACTGGGGCACCTCTGGAATTTTCTCATTCCTGAGGAACTGCTCTTAGAACAGGGTTTCTGTTATGTATCTATGTCTTTTGTCTTAGTACAGGGACACCTCTGGAGTTTTTTCACTTCTGACTATCTCCTGCCTCATTAAGGCCAGTGTGACTATCCTATAACCTGTCAAGGACATTACAAGAAAGGAAAATTATAGTTCAGTCTCACTGATGAACATACATTTTTAAAAAGCCAAATCAACCGTACATACATAGGATAATGCATCATAACTACATTGGGTTTATTCAAGAAATACGTGGTTGATTTAAGGATGAAATGCAAACATTATATGATTATCTTAATGTTTAAAGAAGGAAGAAAGGGGAATAGAGGAAGGGGGCAGGGGGCAGGCAGGCTTTTACCACACTAGAAAAAGAAGGGAACTCCTAAGTCTGACAGTATCTACAGAAAACAACATTCTTCCATTCGTAACTATAGACCCTAGAGAAGTGGAAACATATCCACATGAAAACTTGTACACAGATTTTGGACTTTATAGCTAGACTATTCGTAACAGTTCAAATGCTCATTAGCTGGTAAATGGATAAATGTGGAATATTATTTAGCAATGAAGTGTTGAAATATGCCACAACATGGATGAACCTCAAAAACATTATGCTCAGTGCATGAAGCCAGTCACAAGGAGCCACATATTGTATGATTCCATTTATATGAAATGTCCAGAACAGGCAAATCTACAGAGGAGGAAAGCAGATGAGTGGTTGCTGGGGTGAGGCGGGTGGGAGTTGGAGCAGGACGGGGTATTACTGCTAATGCGTATGGGGTTTCTTTATGGGTGATCAAAATGTTCCCAAAATAGCTAGTGGTGATAGCTCTCAGGTATGAATATATTAAAGACCACTGAATTGTATACTTTAAAAGGGTGAACTTAATGGTATTTAAATTATATTTCAGTAAAGCTGTTACTACAAAATACTCAATGGTGAAATATTGAAATATTTCCCATTCTGGGAACAAGATAAGCAGACCCACAGTAGCTTTTAGCCAGTGCAGTGAAGCAAGAAAAAGAGAGGGAAAAAAAAAAAAAAAAAAACAAGGTAAGAGCACAATTTAAAATTTTTCTTAGGCTTACATTTATGGTTGTATATATAGAAAATCTGAAATAGCTTTCAGATAAATTATTAAAACCATCTAAAGAGTTTTTTTGATATACAACATGCAAAAATCAACTATATTTTTCTACAGTTAGAGAATGAAATCAAGGAAAATATATATTTTAAGTATCAAGTATATTTAAAAATATATCAAGTGCATAGGAATAATCTAACCAAAGATGAGCAAGATAACAAGAGAAAATGTTGAGCGAAATTAGACTATACAGGGAAAGGGGACACTCAGGGTTGCAAAGTTAGCATTTCTGCTTAAATTGATCCAACTTGATAGCCATTTCAATCAAAATTCTAACAGTTTAACCTTGATTGGTGTGGCTCAGTGGGTTTGGCATCATCTCAAAAATGGGAAGGTCACAGGTTTAATTCCGGGTCAGGGCACATGTCTGGGTTGCAGCCCAGGTCACTGCTTAGGGGTATAGAAGAGGTGGCCAATCGATGTTTGTCTACCTCTTTTTCTCCTTCTCCTCTCCTCTCTAAAAACAAATAAATAAAATCTTTTAAAAAATCCTAACAGTTTATACATTGTTTGTTTGTTTTTTACTGGAATTTGACAAATTCTAAGTATAAATGAAAACACAAAGGCCAGAGAATAGCCAAGCCATTGCTGGAAAAAGGAAAAAAAAATAGCCTAAAGGAATTTTTGTCTTAAATATTAACTCTTATTATAAGAAACCATAGTAATTAAGACAGTGTGGTAATGACATAAAGATGAACAATAAACCAGTGGAAAAGAAAGCACAAAGGACTTGTTCACATTTGGCTACTTGATTTAGGCTCTGCAAGGTGTGCCAGGTGTGGGGCACAACTTCTCTCACACCCTGAGCAGACTTTGATCAGGGAAGGCTTAGTAAAATAGCCCACATGGACTGTCAGAAGTGGGTTCTATGTCAGATTTTTTGTCCATGGGTTATCCAGTCCACAGCCCTCCCTTGAAGTTCCACATGTCTGGAACAAACCCTGAATCTCGATGCTGAGCATATCAGGCAGTGGACACATTGATTGGTTCCTCTACATTATACCTGATTGTCGAGACAAATTCTAAAGAACAAATGGGGTGACCTGAAGATGTCAGGGTGCTGAAGTCTTGATAAGAGGAATCAATCTAGTGAAGTAGCATAGTTCCTTGTTTTTGAGAATTAAGTATAAGAGATGACATTTGATATAGCATATGTTCCTCGGGCTTTGTCATTTCTTCATTTCAGCTTTGTTTGATTTCTTGTCCTGCTGCAGGAACATTCAGTCTGGGAGGCTGGAAGGGATTGAGGCAAGAGTACATTTGAAGGTTCACATATGGTATTCCACATGTGCACAAGTTATTAATCAAGCTAGCAAACAGTTAAATAAATACCTTGGGGTACCATGATCTCACCTTGACAAGTATCCTTTATAATAACCTGAAAATCTGGGATCAAACACAATGGCTTAGAAGGAGCAGTTACTCCCTTCTACCCCATACTGTGTGCTGTCCCAAACTATGAGCTGCTTATGTTGGCACTTAGCCCATGATTCCAAGTTTCTTCTCAACCCCATACAAGCAAACCCTTTGGGCCTAGGGTTTGCTCACCTAACATTGTGTTGTATCCTCAGGGCCACAGAGCCAGCCCTAGAAACAAGGCCACTTGGGCATGGACCTCTGGGGTGTTATGTACTCAGAACATGACCTTGAGGGGGATGCATTTGCTGTGAGAGAATTGGTGATCACCTTGTTTAGTGGGGAGTGGAATGAGCAGAAAAAGGCAGCATGGAGCATAGTTCAGAGACTCCCTCTCATCCAGGTCTAAGTGTGGGACTAGGTTTGGAAGCCAGGAAGTGTCATGAGTGGTAAACAGTGTTCTGGGGTAGAGAACTCTATAGGAATACGATAAGGACTTGGATGTGATAGTCTCATTGTGCTGCAGCTCAACTCCCCAAAATGATGTCCTTGAGACACATATGAAGGTTTATGTGATGCCCTATGTTTCTAAATTTAGCTCTTCAGATAAGGGAAACACTATCACAATTAAAACAAAAATCAAGGAAACTATTCTGAAATAATATTTTTGAGGGATATAAAATGTACAGCAAATAAACATGTGAGAAGCAAATAGGTTCTCTGTTGACTAAAGAGAGTGTCTTCATGAACTTGTTCATGGCTGAGGAGGAGACCCTTAAGTTTACCAGTCTGGTCTTAGTTATGAATTCATACCTTCCAGGTGTCCATCCTTTTGGACTCATGACATGCTTGAATGACTTGATTGTGTTGAGAGAGTGACATTGGACACCAGGCGTTAAACGATGGCAGGCTGAAATTTAGAGGGATCATGGTGGAGCCTGCCCACAACATCCTTTAAAAAAAAAAAAAGATGTTATTTATTTATTTTTAGAGAGAGGGGAAGGGAGGGAGGAAGAAAGGAAACATCAGTCAGTTGCCTCCCATACATGCCCTGATGGGGACCAAACCCACAACTCAGGCATGGGCCCAGACCAGATCCATTCATTCACCTTTGACTTCGTGGGATGATGACCAACCAACCTTGCAAGCCACACCATTCAGGGCCTGTCCACAGCATCCTTGAACTAGGAGCATGGCAGTTTGCATAATCTTAATTTCTTCCTCTTCACCTGGTAATATACTCAATCTTCTGTCAGCCAAAAAGAATCTTCCTGTATCCTGTTTGTCTGTACTCACACCGCCATGTATTTCCTCAGCCCGTTTGCTACTTAATTTTAAAAAAAAATAAAAAATAAAAACAAAAACATTTTATTTATTTATTTTCATTTTTTAAAATATTTTATTGATTATGCTATTACAGTTGTCCCACTTCTCCCCCATCATAGCCCCCCACCCTGCACACCCTCTCCCACCCACATTCCCCCCCTTTAGTTCATGTCCATGTGTCATAAGTTCTTTGGCTTCTATATTTCACACACTATTCTTGCCCCACCGCCCCGTCTAATTTCTACCCACTGTCTATGCTACTTATTCTCTGTACCTTTCCCCCCTCTCTCCTCCTCCCATGCCCCTGTTGCTAACCCTCCATATGATCTCCATTTCTGTGGTTCTGTTCCTGTTCTAGCTGTTTGCTTATTTGCTTTTGTTTTAGGTGTGGTTCTTAATAGCTGTGAGTTTGCTGTCTTTTCACTGTCATATTTTTATCTTCTTAGATAAGTCCCTTTAACATTTCCTATAATAAGGGCTTGGTGATGATGAACTCCTTGAACTTGACCTTATCTGAGAAGCACTTTATCTGTCCTTCCATTCTAAATGACAGCTTTGCTGGATAGAGCAATTTTGGATGTAGGTCCCTGCCTTTCAAGACTTCAAATACTTCTTTCCAGCCCCTTCTTGCCTGGAAGGTCTCTTTTGAGAAATCAGCTGACAGTCTGATGGGAACTCCTTTGTAGGTGACTGTCCCCTTATCCCTTGCTGCTTCTAGAATTCTCTGCTTCATTTGAATCTTGGCTAATGTAATTACGATGTGCCTTGGTGTGTTCCTCCTTGGGTCCAACTTCTTTGGGACTGTCTGAGCTTCCTGGACTTCCTGGAAGTCTATTTCCTTTGCCAGATTGGGGAAGTTCTCCTTTATTATTTGTTCAAATAAGTTTTCCACTTGTTGGTCTTCTTCTTCCCCTTCTGGTACCCCTATAATTTGGACGTTGGGACGTTTAAAGATGTCCCAGAGGTTCCTAAGCCTCTCCTCATTTTTTTGAATTCTTGTTTCTTCCTTGTTTTCTGTTTGGTTGTTTGTTTCTTCCTTCTGGTCCACTCCATTGATTTGAGTCCCAGTTTTCCTCCCATCTCTATTGGTTCCCCGTGCGTCTTCCTTCATTTCACGTATTGTAGCCTGCATTTTTTCATCTAATTTGTGAGCAAAATCAACCAATTCTGTGAGCATTTTGATGACCAGTGCTTTGAACTGTGCATTTGATAGGTTGGCTATCTCTTCACGGCTTAGAGGAATTGGCTCTGGGGCTTTCATTTGTTCTCAGGTTTGAGCCATTTTCGGTGGGTTTTTTTGTTTGTTTGTTTGTTTTGTTTTGGTTTGGTTGCAGTCTGGTCGCGGCTATTACGTAGTGAGGGGTGGAGCCTCAGGCGCTCCCCAGTGCGGGGCAGCCCAGTCACTGGGTTGTGATGCTGTATGTGGGGGCGGGGTCTGAGAGGGAACAATGGCGCCTGCTTCACTCTCTCCTGGATTCAGTCCCTTCCGCCACTTCCCCTTTGCCTGGACCGTATGCGCGGGCGAATGTGGGACCACCTGGTCAGCCAGCCACCTTGTGCGGCCTCACTGGGTCTGCACAGTTACCCCCCTGTGCCCGGGGATCGTCAGCCACCACCTGCGCACCCGGGAACTGCCAGCAGATGCTGCTTGAGTTCCCGGGTCCACACCTCCACTTTTTCCTGGCCCGACTCCGCCCCTCTTACCAGTCTGGATGAATGGTTGTTGTACTTCCATACATTTCAATTTTCTATCAGTTCTGATTGTTTTCTTGTTTCTAAATATTTGTTGTCCTTAATTTTGGTTGTGAGAGGAGGCACAGTGTGTCCGCCTACGCCTCCATCTTGGCTGGAAGTCCCTATTTATTTATTTTTAAACAGAGGGGAAGGGAGAGAGAAAGAGGGAGAGAAACATCAATGTGTGGTTGCCTCTCACGTGCCCCCTACTGGGGACATGGCCAGCAACCCAGGCATGTTCCCTGACTGAGGATCGAACCTGTGACCCTTTGCTTCACAGGCTGGCGCTCAATCCACTGAGCCACACCAGCCAGGGCTCGGTACTTAATTTCCTGAAAAACTAATCTCTAGGAAATTCCTCCAGACATTTACCTCCCATTATTATTATTCTACAGTTGTGCTACAGTATTTTTTTAGGTTATAAAGTGCGCTCTCAAACATCCCGGTGGCTTCTGAAGACATCTAATCAGCCTTCTTTTTTGTCATTTTCTTATTGATTGCCATATTTTTGCAACTCAATCTGCTCTCCCTTCTACCTTTCTCTTCAGCTTTTATTTCTCCTCCCCCTTGTTGACATTGTAATTACTGATGTTCCCATCATTTTTCTCCCTCATGATCTTGTTCATTTATTAAGCAAACAGGAATGAACACTAATCACATTGCTTTAACATATGTCAATGAGCTACAGATCTATTTTAAGCTCTAAATTGTTTCTGAGCTTTATACTCAAATTGCCAACTTCCATTTGGTCAGTTAGGCTTGGATCTCTCCCAAGCACTGCTTCACCACATCCTGAAGAACACGATATACTGTCTACCCTCAAGCTTGCTTTTCCTTCTTTATTCCTCATTGTAGATAATTCTTGGAAATACAAAAATGCAAAATTTACCTAAACACTGATTTTACTGGCTGGTTTTAAAATTTAGTTCCTTCTTTGCTTTTTTATAGCTGATTATTTACATTTAGGTTTGGACGCCTATGTGAATTTATATTATGTCCATACAGCCAGGATATTGTTTTGCATATCCAAACCAACCTGTTTTAAGAAGAGTTCTAGAGCACTTACATTAATTTTGTGCAAAGGAAACCATATTTAGTATTTCATTTTCATTCTTAAAAACTACTGTGTCGAGAACTTCTGGCCAAGATAGAGGCATAGGTAGACACACTGTGCCTCCTTGCACAACAAAATAAGGACAACAAAAATTTAGAAACAAAGTAACAGCCAGTACCAACAGAAAAAGGAACTGTATGGAAGTCCGACAACCAAGGAGTTAAAGTAGACACATTCATGCAGATAGGTAGGAGGGGTGGAGTCAGACAGCTAGGTGGAGAGGGGTCACGGCAAAAAAAATAATGGTGGCTGGTTGACCCAGCGAGGCAGTGGATTGTGGAGGGGCTTGGTGCACAAGGTGGCTTGCGGAACTGGGTGGTCGCACATTCACATGCAGATAAACCAGGCGAAACAGGGGAGCGAGACAGACCGAGCAACCCAGGGTCCCAGCACGGGGAAATAAAGCCGCAAAACACCAATTGAAAACATCTGTGGGGTTGAGGTGCTAGGAGCGTCTCCCAGCCTCACAGGAGAGTTTCTTGGAGAGACCCACAGGGTCCGAGAATGTACACAAACCAACCTACCCAGGAATCAGCACAAGAAGGACCCAATTTGCTTGGGGGAAGCGGCAGAAGGGACTGAAATCGGCAGAGAGCAGAGCAAGTACCATTGTTCCCTCTCAGATCCCTGCCCCACATACAGTGTCACAACCCAGCCACTAGGTTGCCCTGCCTGGAAAAACACCTAGCCGCGCCCCTCAAGGCAAGTCAAGACAAAAAAAAAAAAAGGCCCAAACAAAAGAACAGATCAAAGCTCCAGAAAAAATATAACTAAGTGACAAAGAGATAGTCAACCTATCAGATACACAGTTCAAAGCACTGGTGGTCAGGATGCTCACAGAATTATTTGAATTCGGTCGCAAATTGGATAAAAAAATGAAGGATATGCTAAGTGAAATAAAGGAAAATGCACAAGGAATCAATAGTGATGGGAGGGAAACTGGGACTCGAATCAGTGGAGTGGACCAGAAGGAAGAAAGAAACGACCAAACAGAAAAGAAGGAAGAATCAAGAATTCAAAAAAAAAATGTGGAGAGGCTTAGGAACCTCCAGGACATCTTTAAACGTTCGTTCCAACATCTGAATTATAGGGGTACCAGAAGGAGAAGAGGGAGAGCAACAAGTGGAAAAGTTCTTCAAACAAAAAGTAAAGGAGAACTTTCCCAATCTGGCAAAGGAAATAGACTTCCAGGGAGTCCAGGAAGCTCTGAGAGTCCCAAAGTAGTTGGACTCAAGGAAGAACCTACCAAGGCATATCATAATTACATTACCCAAGATTAAAGATAAGGAGAGAATCTTAGAAGCATCAAGAGAAAAGGAGACAATTAACCTACAAAGGAGTGTGCCTAAGGCTGTCAGCTGATTTCTCAAAAGAAACCTTAAAGTCAAGAAGGGGCTGGCAAGAAGTATTCCAAGTCATGAAAGCCAAGGACCTACATCCAAGATTGCTCTATCCAGCAAAACTTTTATTTAGAATGGAAGGGCAGATAAAGCACTTCTCAGATAAAGTCAAGTTAAAGGAGTTCATCATCACCAAGCCCCTATTATATGAAATGTTAAAGGGACTTTCTATGAAAAATATAAAAAACATGTACAGTAAAATGACAGCTAACTCACAATTATTAACAACCACACCTAAAACAAAAACATAAGCAAACAACTAGAACAGGAACAGAACCACAGAAATGGAGATCACATGGCGGGTTAGCAACACGGGAGTGGGGGGAGGAGAGAGGGAGAAAAGGTACAGAGAATAAGTAGCATTGATGGTAGGTAAAAAATAGACAGGAGGGGGTTAAGAATATTATGGGAAATGTAGAAGCTAAAGAATTTATATGTATGACACATGGACATGAACTAAAGCAGGGGGAATGTGGGTGGGAGAGGGTGTGCAGGGTGGAGGGGAGTGAAGGGGGGAAATGGGACAATTGTAATAGCATAATCAATAAAATATATTAAAAAAAACTACAGTGTCATTTTCTGCCATAGCAATGTGCATTCAAAGCTTAAAAATGTATGTTATTAAGCACTTAAATAATTTTGTAGAGTTTTAAAATAACCTAGGAACAGACATTTGCAGTATGTTTATTGGCAGCATTAGGTCCTGTCCCTAACGAGAGAGAAACAAGGAAACCAGCATCAGTAAGTCCCACTGTGCTCCAGTTGCCTGGCTCTCTGCTTGACATGATGCTCTTGTATTTCAGCAACTCCTTTAATTTGATAGTGGGTGTGGCTGTCCTTCCATATATACAGGAGGAGAGCTGAAGTATTACAGAGGCTAAATGGGGAAACTAAAGCTACACAGAGTTAAGTAATTTGCCAAGCTTGCTGTGAAATGGGAGAACTGAGAGGGACTCCAAGTTAGCCTGATCTCTTGTTATCACAAAGTGAAGCTGGAGTCCCTGGAAGCTCCTCCTGCAGCTTACTTCCTCCCTCGGGTGGGACTGTATTGTGCAGCCTCATCAGCACAACCAGCTCTCATCACCATTGTGGCTCTACATACCCATAAACCTACAGGCATCAAATGCCTTCCAGATGGAAACCAGATAGTCTGAGTGTGGGAGGCATAGACACTGTGTAGTTTCTAACAATCTGGTGAGTCTGTAATTCCTCTCTGCTGTTTATTTCCCACTGAGGACTGAGTGAGGCACACCCTCCTCTGGGGTGGGGCTCTCCATCCTTAAAGCAAGACCTCTATGGACTCTCCAGGTGTTTTTGGCATTCTAGATTTGATGTTCCCATTTTAGGAAGAGCCATCACAGCCACAGCCTCCAGAATTGGTCTTTTCCTATTATATTTCTTCTACAAACACTGAAACCCATGACTAACATGAGCTTTGTGACATTACACATATGGCAGTTTTAACAGTTGCTGAAATGGGGATTCTTTTCCATTGATTCACTGTCTGAAGGAGATGGCTATAAACCAGAGTAACCACAGTGTATTTACAAAGGCATTTTGTGAAAAGGACAACTTTGGCAACATCACTCATGGGGGATGAAGCTCACTTGAGGTTTAATAAATTAAAATGTAGTGTCTTTAACCATGGCTTCATGTTTTCCTCATTGCTGGTGGGTGATAAATAATCTTTTTATTTCCATTACAATGTTGTTTTAGCATTCAAGAGTAGGAAAAAATTAATGCTAAATTCATTTATTATGCTGTATTTCCATTTTTAAAGAGAAATTTAATTTTAATTCTGCCAGATATGTGAATAAATTTTTCAAACTCTTCCCAGGGATTTATGGAACTTTTATAAGAATAGTATTATGGGTATTACCGATTTTTTATATATGCAAGGGTATTGTTTTTGAATTGTTTCTTTTCTCTCATTTTGCCTAAATTAAACTGATCTTTAAAAGAAAAAATCTAAAACTACCACCTCCCCTAACAAATTATAGCAGAATAGAAAATTTAGAAATTGCTACACAATGGAGAGTTCCAGCCAAGATACAGGAGCAGGTAGATAGGCTTCACCTCCTCACACAACCAAAAGAAGGAAACAGCCAATTTACAAACAAAAAACAACCAGAACTTCCAGACAATCTAATTGTATGGAAGTCTGACAACCAAGGAGTTAAAGAAGAAATATTCATCCAGGATGGTAGGAGGGGCAGAGACAGGCAGCCAGGCAGGAAGGGTGCGTGGAGAGGCAACTGACAGACTAGGTGGGCTAGGAAGCAGCTGCAGCGGCTGGTAGATTGGATGGTCCCACATTCATGTGCAGAAAAACCGGGGGGAACAACTGGGGAGTAAGACAGACCATGCAACCCAGGGGTCCAGCATGGGCAAGCTAAGGCCCCGGAACCTCTGCCTTTGGGAGTTGTGGTGGGGAGAAGAAACTTCCAGTCTCTTGAAAGCAGAGCAAGACCCGAGCAACCAGCATTGTTCTCTCTCTGAACTCTCCCCCACATACAGTGCCACAATGGAGCCAAGTGGGTTGCCCCACTCTAGCAAATACCTACAGCTCTGCCCCTTACAATGAAACAGGTACACTAAGACAAAGAAATAAAACCCAAATGAAAGAACAGATCAAAACTCCAGAAAAAGAACTATGTGACAAGGAAATAGACAACCTATCAGATGCAGAGTTCAAAACACTGGTAATCAGGAACCTCACAGAAATGATTGAGTATGGCTGAAAAATAAAGGAAGAAGTGAAGGGTATACAAAGTGAAATAAAGCAAAATATACAGGGAACCAAGAGTGAAGGGAAGGAAACTGAGACTCAGATCAATGGTTTGGAACAAAAGGAAGAAATAAGTATTCAACAACACAGAATGAAGAAACAAGAATTCGAAAAAATGAGGAGAGGCTTAAGAACCTCTAGGACAACTTTAAACATTAAAACATCCAAATCATAGGGATGCCAGAAGAAGTGGAAGATCAAGAAATTGAAAGCTTATTTGAAAAGATAATGAAAGAGACCTTCTCCAGTCTGGCAAAGGAAATAGACCTCTAAGTCCAGGAAGCACAGAAAGTCCCAAAGAGATTGGATCCAAGAAGAAACACACCAAGACACATCATAATTACATTACCCAATATTAAATATAAGGAGAGAATCTGAAAAGGAGACAGTTACCTACAAAGGAGTTCCCATAAGAATATCAGCTGATTTCTCAAAAGAAAACATGCAGGCAAGAAGGGGCTGGAAAGAAGTATTCGAAGTTATAAAAGGCAAGGACCTACATCCAAGATTGCTCTATTCAACAAAGTTATTATCATTTAGAGTGGAAGGGCAGATAAAGTGCTTCCTAGATAAGGTCAAGTTCAAGTAGTTCATCATCACCAAGCCCTTATATAAAATGTTAAAGGGACTTATCTAGGAAAAAGAAGATGATCAAAAATATGAACAGTAGAATGACAATAAGCTCAAAACTATCAACAACTTAAAAAAAACAAAAACTAAGCAAACATTAGAATAGGAACAGAGTAACAGAAATGGAGATCTCATGGAAGATTGTCAGTGGGGAAGAAGGAAAGGGAGAACGGGGGAAAAGATACAGGGAATAAGAATCATAAATGGTAGGTACAAAATGGACAGGGGGAGGTTAACATTTCCTAATAGTATAGGAAATGGAGAAGCCAAAGAACTTATATGTACAACCTGTGGACATGAATTAAGGGGGCAAGGAATGCTGGAGGGAATGACGGTTCCAGGCAGAGGGGGATAAAAGGGAGAAAAAAGGAATGGGACAACCAGAATAGCATAATCAATAAAATACACTTAAAAAAAAGAAATTGCTAGAAAATGTAAAGAAGACTATGGTTATAATCATACCAGTGTTGAGATTAATATCATACATAAATTATAGTATTTTAAAATATCGGCCAAAAAGTTCATTTGTTTTTTTCCGTAATATGGCTCTCCAGTAGCACTTAGTTGTCTTTAACTTCACTCAAAATAATTTTTATATTGTATTATGGCATTTGTTGTAACAGTGTGCATTTAACAAAAAACAAAAACCTTGCCCTGGCTGGTGTGGTTTAGTGGACTGGGTGCCGGCTTGTGGGCCAAAAGGTCACCGGTTAGATTCTCTGTCAGGGCATATGCCTGGGTTGCATGCCAGGTCCCCGTTGGGGGTGAAGGGGAGCCAACCAATTGATGTTTCTCTCCCTCTTTTTCCCTCCCTTCTCCTCTCTCTGAAAATAAATAAATAAAATATTTTTAAAAAAACACTTATGTACCTCATGTCCACATGGTGGCATAGATAAACACAGCTCTCCTCCTTGAACACCTCCTTGAACATCAGAGTTTCAGCTAAATTGTAGAACACTCAGACCTGTCAGAAATCAAGTTGAATGGAAATTCGACAACAAAAGAATTAAATAAACCATAGCTGTCCAGACTGGTAGGAGTGGCAGGGACATGTAACATGATCCCATATCCACATGTAGTAGATAAAAATTTGGGAGGGATATCTTGGGTATGAGGAGTCCCAGCCCAACACAAGTTGCCCCCAGTCTAGGGTTCCATTGCCAGAAAGATAAGTCCCTGTAACTTCAACCTACACAAACCAAAACCAATGGAGATTGAGTTGGTGGAAGAAACAGATAAGAAAATCTAAAGGAGAACATCATCACCAAACCATTATTATATGAAATGTTACACAACTATGAAAAATAAAAGGGTAACAAATACATATCTATCAATAATTGAATATAAAAACCAAACTAAGCAAACCAGAACAGAGGTAGAATTGTGGATATAGAGAGGGTTTTGATAGTTGCCAGATGGGAGGAGGTTTTACGGTAATGGGTGAAGAGGTCAAGGGATTAAGAAGTACAAACTGGTACTTAAGAATGGTCATGGGGATATAAAGTACAGCATGGGGAACAGAGTGGCCTAAGAACACATATGAGAGGAGACCCAAAAAATCCAGAATTCATTTATAAATAATTCTCTATTCTTACATGTTTAAACAGCAGTCACCTTCAACATACTCTCCATTTGATGCAATACACCTATTGAGACATTTTTTCCACTGCTCACAACAGTTTTTGAATTGTTTTTGATGCCTTTTAGTGCTGCTGCCATTTATTGTTTCACCTCTTCCACATCAGCAAAGTATTTCCCTTTGAGGACTTTTTTCTTCTGAGGAAACAAAGAAAGTTGCTCAGGACAAGATCAGGTTAATAAGGAGTGTAGGGCATGGGAGTCACACCATTTTTTATCAAAAACTGCTGAACAGCCCTGGCTGATGTGGCTCAGTGGATTGAGCGCCAGCCTGTGAACCAAAGGGTCACCAGTTCAATTCCCAGTCAGGGCACATGCCTGGGTTGCAGGCCAGGTTCCCCAGTGAGGGACGTGTGAGAGGCAACCACACATTGATGTTTCTCTCCCTCTTTTTCTCCCTCCCTTCTTCCCTCTCTAAAAATTAATAAATAAAATCTTCATTTAAAAAAACTGCTGAACACTAAATATGTTCTGGTCCTATGTGCTCTTAACTCACCCATTGTGAAATAGGCAAACACATTGGAGAACTCTTTTTTTTTAATTCACTTAAAAAAAAATTTAATTGTTGATCTTGTACAGTTTTCTGTCTTTTACTCCCGCCCCAGCCCACCACCCCAGCCCACCCCACCTCCCTCCCATTTCCACCCCCCATAGTTTTTGTCCATGTGTCCTTTACACTTGTTCCTGTAAACCCTTCCCCTTTTCCCCTGAAATTCCCTCCCCTCTCCCCTCTGGTGACTGTCAGCCTGTTCTCAATTTCAATGTCTTTGGTTATATTATGCTTGTTTGTTTGTTCTGTTGATTAGGTTCCTGTTAAAGGTGTCTGTTCTAGTTGTTTGCTTTTATTTTAGGTGTGGTTGTTAATAGCTGTGAGTTTGCTGTCTTTTTACTGTCATATTTTTATCCTCTTTTTCTTAGATGAGTCCCTTTAACATTTCATAGAACAAGGGCTTGGTGATGATGAACTCCTTGAACTTGACCTTATCTGAGAAGCACTTTATCTTCCCTTCCATTCTAAATGACAGCTTTGCTGGATAGAGCAATTTTGGATGTAGGTCCCTGCCTTTCAAGACTTCAAATACTTCTTTCCAGCCCCTTCTTGCCTGGAAGGTCTCTTTTGAGAAATCAGCTGACAGTCTGATGGGAACTCCTTTGTAGGTGACTGTCCCCTTATCCCTTGCTGCTTCTAGAATTCTCTCCTTCATTTGAATCTTGGCTAATGTAATTACGATGTGCCTTGGTGTGTTCCTCCTTGGGTCCAACTTCTTTGGGACTGTCTGAGCTTCCTGGACTTCCTGGAAGTCTATTTCCTTTGCCAGATTGGGGAAGTTCTCCTTTATTATTTGTTCAGATAAGTTTTCCACTTGTTGGTCTTCTTCTTCCCCTTCTGGTAGCCCTATAATTCGGATGTTGGGACGTTTAAAGATGTCCCGGAGGTTCCTGAACCTCTCATTTTTTGAATTCTTGTTTCTTCCTTCTTTTCTGTTTGGTTGTTTGTTTCTTCCTTCTGGTCCACTCCATTGATTTGAGATCCAGTTTTTCTTCCATCTCTATTGGTTCCCCATGCGTCTCCCTTCATTTCAAGTATTGTAGCCTGCATTTTATCATGTAATTTGTGAGCAAAATCAACCAATTCTGTGAGCATCCTGATCACCAGTGTTTTGAAGTGTGCATCTGATAGGTTGGCTATCTCTTCACAGCTTATAGGAATTGGCTCTGGGGCTCTGATTTGTTCTCCGGTTTGAGCAATTTTTGGTGATTTTGTTGTTGTTGTTTGTTTGTTTGGTTTGGTTTTGGTTTTCGTCTGGCCGCAGCTGTTACATAGTAAGGCGTGGAGCCTTAGGTGTTCCCCAGTGCGGGGCAGCCCAGTCTCTGAGATGTGACTCTGTATGTGGGGGCGGGGTCTGAGAGGGAACAATGGCGCCTGCTCCACTCTCTCCTGGATTCCAGTCTCTTCCGCTGCTTCCCCTTCACCTGGATTATCTGTGCGTGCGAATGTGGGACCACCTGATCAGCCAGCTTCCTTGCGCAGCCTCACTGGGTCTGCACAGTCGCTACTCCGTGCCCGGGGTCCAACAGCTGCCTCCTGTGGGCCTGCCAGCCGCCTGCATCCTTGGGAACCGCCAGCCACTGCTGCCTGTGTTCCCGGGTCCACACCTCCACTTTTTCCTGCCGCGACTCCGCCCCTCTTACTGGCCTGGATGAGTGGTTGTTGGACTTCCGTACAGTTCAATTTTCTATTAGCTCTGGTTGTTTTCTTGTTTCTAAATATTTGTTGTTCTTAATTTTGGTTGTGGGAGGAGGCACAATGTGTCCGCCTACGCCTCCATCTTGCCCGGAAGTCCACATTGGAGAACTCTTCAAAACAAATTCAATGAAGCTGAATGCTGCAGCCTCTCACAACACACAGCTGATACACTGATACAGATTGGGTTCTGGAATACTCACCTACCGGGGGAAGCCTGTACTACAAGGGGCCCACTCTCCAGAAGATAATTCTGGGTATTTTGGTGTTCCCCCTCATATTAATGACCCATAGACATGGACAACAATGTGCAGATAACCTGAGTTAGGTAGCTGGAGGGATGGTGGGGAGGATGAAAAACTAGGACAACTGTAATAGTGTAAACTATAAAATATAATTTTTTAAATGAATTTTTAGAAGTTCTGAAAGGAAGGACATTCAATGGGATGGAGGTGATGTAGAAAAAAAAAAAAATGTTATGAGCAAGTTTGGAGAAATTTCACAGAGGGCCTAGAATGTCACATTTTAGAAATTTAGCCTTCATTCTAGGTTCTACAAAGTCACTAAGTTTTTGAGAATAGTGAAAATGATTCATGTTTTAGGAAGATAATTTTGGAGATGTGTGAATGATATTTAAAGACTCAAGAAATTAGGGATGATATCTATTAAAGAGTTGACCCCATTTTTAAGATGTGATTCCTGACAGGTCTTGAACCATACCCTTCTTCTTCCCCTCTGTTCACATTTGGGCAAGCTGATAAGAAAGCTTGCATATTCCCTAGTTGGCTCCATCAAGTTTAAACTCCACCAGCCCTAGCCAGAGCTAGTCGCCCACCCCTGCTCTCCAGCAGCTTGGAAGCTGCCCTTCCCTTTCCAGACTCTTCATATGAATAATAATTCTCTTTGCATCCTCTTGTAATGGGTGTCATCATCAGTCCTGGCAGTTGTGCCCAGGCTTGGTTGGGGTTGTTCATTGTGCTCTGTAGGGTGACTTGAACACTACATGTGGGGGTAGAGAAAGGGTGCACACTTGTTTGGTGACCTACACCTTTCCCCTCCTTATAACATCCCCTTTGAGAAGCTTCTCTTCCTTCATGGACTGACATACCCTTGATTAATACACATAGTGGAATCCTACCTAGCCATTGAAAAGAACTCAGCAACTCAATACCATCACAGGAAAAGCTCTTCGGTACACATTGTTGAGTGGAGAAAATCAAGAAAAAACTGTGGGTGCAGTGTGACTTTATTCGTTATTTTTATATCAAAGTATTTTAAATTGAGGTGTAATTTTCATACAATAGTTTTGACAAATGCATACTGTCATGTGACCACCACTGTAATCAAGATACAGAACTCCCAGCATCCCAACAAATTCCCTCATGCCCCTTTGTAGACAGCCCTCCTCCTGCCTTCAGCCCCTGTCAACCACTCATCTCTGACCTTTAATTTTGCCATTTCCAGACTCATAAAATATGTAGGTTTTTCAGTCTTTTATTTAACATAATCTGAATCAGCCATGGTGTGATGTATGTGTATCAGTGTTTGGGTCCATTGTATGGATGGGCCTCACCAGTTGAAAGATATTTTGGTTGTTTCCAGATATGGATGATTAATAATAAAGCTGCTATAAATATATTACTACTTTTATGTGACTATAAGTTTTTATTCTACTTGGGTAAATACTTAGCAGTGGAACTGCTGGGTCACATGGTGAATGTATGTTTAACCTGATTAGAAACTGGTTTTTGAAAGCAGTTGCACCATATGCATTCCCACCAGCAGCCCATATGGACTCCACCATCCAACCTGTTTCTTGTGGGCCCAGAGAGGTCTGTAATTCTAGAAAAGACCTGTAAGACATTCTCCCCAAGGAGAGAGGGGTGGAGATTAGAATTGGGGTTATGTCAAGGGGAATTTATCTTTAACCATGTAATTTTTGTAGTGACAATGCATTTATTAATTAGTTGTATGATTAAATGAAAATGTGATATTTCTGACCAAAAAGTAAGACAAGGAGACTTAGAGAAATATGGTAAGCTGAAATGACCATATCCACCCTCCTCTACCATTTTAAATACAAATGCTGGATTAAGTGTAACATGTTTAAGTTTATAACTGGGCTCAAGAGAAAGAAGTAGAAATGTGTTGGGAACTGCCCTGCCTGGTTTCAGAAACTGTAACCTCCTGTGGCTAAGGCTCTCAGTGAGAGACTTGAGACCCTAGGCCACTGAGGAGACAAAGCTTATTCCCCTGGCAGAAGCACTGTCTCCGCCCACTTTACTTCACCCTGCCTGGCCCCTAGTGCATGACTGGTTAGCCGATGACAGGTAAGATTCCTCAAGGGAGGGACAACGTAAGACAGACATTGGTCACGAAGGGCCCTCAGGGAAGGACTTGGGGGGCTATGGAGCAAAGCCCATGGAGATGGACGCTCATCCCTTGGCTTTGACATAGACTGAGTCCTCATTCTGTCTGCAAGAAGTCTCCTGATTTCTTGGCTGCCTTACTTACCCTGCTCGACCTAAGCCTGAAACAATGCTGGAGGTGGGTGCTGCCCTGTGCTAGAAAAAGCGGGTTCCCCTGGGTGATCAGGCCTAAGAAAGAATGCATAAAATTCTGTGAAACCTGCTTTGCTAATACCCTCAATTTAAATGATAAGGGTCCAAGCATGATATGAGTTTGTTTCCCCAAAGTTTTATTTCCCTTTAGCTATCTGACCCTGATTCAAAATACACCCTCAGAGTTCTTTGAATGTTATCTATTTGATTATTACTGCCTGATAATGATTGATGAGCTTCCCATATACACCCTGTATTCCTATGCAAATTAAACCAATAAAAGCTTGTCAAGGTAGGGGTCGGTGTGCTTTCCTCTTGAGTGGCCGAAGCACTCCTAGGTGCTCTACCCTTGAAATAGTGGTTGTGCTGTCCCTTTTCCTCCACAGCACTTTGGTGGTTGGTGTGAATTTGTCTCATCTCATCCATAATGCCTCGGACACTGTGGGCCGGTGTCCACATCAGCTGAAGTGAGCAGAGGTGGTGCTCCTGCCAGGGAGATAAGCTTTGTCTCCTTAGTGGCTTAGGGTCTCAAGGTCTCTCACTCAGCCTTAGCAATGGGCGGTTACAGTTTCTGAAACCAGGCAGGGCGGTTCCCAACAGATGTCCTGAAAGCCATAAATAATAAGCAAAATCAAAGCCAGGGCAGGCACTGGTGCTAGGCATCCCACAACTCTCAAGGCAGATCTGGGCCTGGGCTGGGGTTGGTGTGCTCCTGCCAACAGATGGGAGGATAGTCTGGATTGCATCCTGTGGGGCTGCATGAGTCCTCCCATATTTTGATGCTCAAAGTCTTGTATTGGTTGAAAGGGGAGAATAACTGCCAACCAGCCCTGGAAGCTACAGGGAGCTTCGTTGGTAGAGAAACCTACCTCTCCAGATCCCTGGCATAGACAAAGGATCTTGTTTTACCCTGCCTCCACTCCAACTAGATAGAAGCCCCAGTTCAGAAAGGAAGGCGAATTGCAGACATAAGGACTCCCCCAGGTTCTCAGAAAAGCCACTGGGAACCTGTCCTGGAGGGAAATTCTCATACCAACACTTACAGTCACAGAAATAAAGTACCCCAGCAGAAGCAAGTGCACTTTAAAAATTAAGCATTAATTGAAAAAACAAACCTCTGTTAAGAATTTTAGAACAATCTGGACAAAAACTACTAAGTAAAAGGCTAAAATTCCTAAAATAGAAACCTAATTAAAAATATGAGGACTTCCGGCCAAGATGGAGGCGTAGGCGGACACACTGTGCCTCCTCTCACAACCAAAATTAAGGACAACAAATATATAGAAACAAGTAAACAACCAGAACTGATAGAAAATTGAACTGTACGGAAGTCCAACAACCATACACCCAGACCAGTAAGAGGGGTGGAGTCGCGGCAGGAAAAAGTAGAGGTGCGGACCCGGGAACGCAAGCAGCAGCGGCTGGCAGTTCCCAGGTGCACAAGCGGCGGCTGGTGGTCCCCAGGCACAGGGGGGCAACTGTACAGACCCAGTGAGGCTGCACAAAGCGGCTGGCTGACCAGGTGGTCCCACATTCACACGCGCAAACGGTCCAGGCAAAGGGGAAGTGGCGGAAGGGACTGAATCCAGGAGAGAGTGAAGCAGGCGCCATTGTTCCCTCTCAGACCCCGCCCCCACATACAGCGTCACAACCCAGCGACTGGGCTGCCCCACACTGGGGAAAACCTGAGGCTCCACCCCTCACTACATAATAGCCGCGACCAGACTGCAACCAAAAGAAAACAAAACAAACAAAAAAAACACCAAAAATGGCTCAAACCGTAGAACAAACCAAAGTCCCAGAGCCAATTCCTCTAAGCCGTGAAGAGATAGCCAACCTATCAGATGCACAGTTCAAAGCACTGCTCATCAGGATTTTCACAGAATTGGTTGATTTTGCTCACAAATTACATGGAAAAATGCAGGCTACAATACATGAAATGAAGGAAGATGCATGGGGAACCAATAGAGATGAGAGGAAAACTGGGACTTGAATCAATGGAGTGGACCAAAAGGAAGAAACAAACAAACAAACAGAAAAGAAGGAAGAAACAAGAATTCAAAAAATGAGAGGTTCAGGAACCTCTGGGACATCTTTAAACGTCCCAACATCCGAATTATAGGGCTACCAGAAGGGGAAGAAGAAGACCAACAAGTGGAAAACTTATTTGAACAAATAATAGTCCCTGTCTGGCAAAGGAAATAGACTTCCAGGAAGTCCAGGAAGCTCAGACAGTCCCAAAGAAGTTGGACCCAAGGAGGAACACACCAAGGCACATCGTAATTACATTAGCCAAGATTCAAATGAAGGAGAGAATTCTAGAAGCAGCAAGGGATAAGGGGACAGTCACTTACAAAGGAGTTCCCATCAGACTGTCAGCTGATTTCTCAAAAGAGACCTTCCAGGCAAGAAGGGGTGGAAGGAAGTATTTGAAGTCTTGAAAGGCAGGGACCTACATTCAAAATTGCTCTATCCAGCAAAGCTGTCATTTACAATGGAAGGGAAGATAAAGGGCTTCTCAGATAAGGTCAAGTTCAAGGAGTTCATCATCACCAAGCCCTTATTACATGAAATGTTAAAGGGACTTATTTAAGAAAAAGAAGATCAAAAATATGACAGTGAAAAGACAGCAAACTCACAGCTATTAAGAACTACACCTAAAACAAAAGCAAACTAAGCAAACAGCTAGAACAGGACCAGAACCACAGCAATGGAGATCATATGGAGGGTTAGCAACAGGGGCGTGGGAGGAGGAGAGAGGGGGAAAAGGTACAGAGAATAAGTAGCATAGACAGTGGGTAGAAATTAGACGGGGCGGTGGGGCAAGAATAGTGTGTGAAATATAGAAGCCAAAGAACTTATGACACATGGACATGAACTAAAGGGGGGGAATGTGGGTTGGAGAGGGTGTGCAGGGTGTAGGGGAATGATGGGTGAGAAATGGGACAACTGTAATAGCATAATCAATAAAATATATTTAAAAAAAGAGACAATTTTTTACAAAGCCTGACTCAAAAAAGAAACATTCACATTTAATAAGTTTTTTAAAATGTCATTACAATTTAAAAAATTTAAAAACCAGTGGATACACCAAACAGGTTAAATATCACTAAAGAGAAAGTTAGTTTTATTTCAAGAAATTGTCCAAAAGAACAGAAAGATAATGAGATGGAATATATGAGTTCAATTAAGAAATATAGGATGAAGTGGTTCAACATAATCTAATGAGTTCCAGATATAGACAATGAATGAGATGCTATATTTATAAAGAATGTTACCTTGTCAGGTTCCCTCAGTTGTTTATCCCTCTAGCTGTGCCTCCAAAAGGAAGTTCCAATATCCTGGGTCAGGGTTCTGGGGACAGGAAAAGGAGAGACAGGAGCATTCACCTAGTCAAGACAGTCAGTTTCCATTCTGCATTCTAAGGCCCATGAGGATTGGATGTGTGTGAGGTTACAGAAAGAAACATGATACCTGTATTACTAGGAAATTTAAAGGAACAATTATAACTCCATACATGTATGTATCATTTCAGAATTTATAAATGATGTATTTTTCCCATTACCATTCATCCCCTCTGTATCCTCTTGTACTGTCGGCACCAGTCTGCATTCTCACCAACAGTCATGAGGGTTCCCCTTTCCCCACATCCTCCCCCACACTTGTTTGTTGATTTATCCATGCTAACCATTCTGACAGGTGTGAGGTGATACCTCACTGCGGTTTTAATGTGCATTTCTCTGATGATTAGTGACATAAAGCATCTTTTCGTATATCTATTGGCCATCTGTGTGTCCTCGGTTCTTTTTAAATTTTGGATATTAACCTCTTATCAGATGTATCAGTGAATATGTTTTCCCATTGAGTGGGATGTCCTTTCATTTTCTTGATTTTTTCCTTTGCTGCACAAAAATGTTTTAATTTGATATAGCCCCACTTGTTTATTTTTTCTTTTGTTTCCCTTGCCTGAGGATATATCAGAAAAAATATATTGCTACAAGAAATGTCCGAGATTTTACTGTCTATGTTTTCATCTAGAATTTATGTGGTTTCAGGTCTAACATTTAAGTCTTTAGTCATTTTGACTGTCTTCTAGTATGTAATGTAAGAAGGTGGTCTAGTTTCATTTTTTTTTGTATGTATCCAATTTTCCCAACACCATTTATTGAATAGACTATCGTTAGCTCATTGTATGCTTTTGACTCCTTTGACAAATATTAATTGATTATAAAGATGTGGGTTTATTTCTGGGTTCTTTATTCTGTTCCTTTGATCTGTGTGTCTATGTTAATGCCAGTGCCATCCTTTTATGATTACTGTGGCCTTGTAGTAAAGTTTGATATCAGGTATTGTGATGCCTCCAAGTTTGTTGTTCTTTCTCAAATTTGCTGTGGCTATTTGAGGTCTTTTGTGTTTCCATATAAATTTTGGGAATATTTGTTCTAGTTCTGTGAAATATGGCATTGGTGTCTTGATACAAATTGCATTCGATCTGTAGATTCCTTTGGGTATTATGGACATTTTAATGATGCTAATTCTTCCTAACAGATATTTTTAAAAGAGAAGAATAAAAGGAACTGCCAAATTGTTTTTACAAAGTAGCCATACCATTTTACATTCTTACCAACAATCTATGAGGGTTCCGTTTTTTCACATTCTCTCAAAAACTTGTTATTGTCTGTCTTCTTTATCACAGCTATTCTAGTGGGCGTAAAGTGATTTCAGCTTAAGCATCCTGCACCCTGGCTGAGCAGCTAAGTTGGTTGGAGCATCCTGTACACCAAAAGGTTCTGGGTTCAGTCCCTGGTCAGGGCACTTACAGGAGTTAACTAATCAATGTTTGTCTCTCACATTGATGCCTTTCGCTGGCGCGCTCTCTCTCTCTCTCTTCCCCCCTCCCCCTCCCCTCCCCTTCTCCTCTCCCTCTTCCTCCCTCTCTCCCTGTCTCCCTCTCTCCCCTCTTCCTCTCTCTCTAAAATCAATAAACATATCCACAACTGAGTATTTAAAAACAAACAAAAATATACTAAGCATCCTGTAAATCTACTTTTTACATAGAACTACTCTGTTTCAAGCTGTTTATGATTCAAATTGTTGTTGAATGCCTTTCTAAACTACCTTATCTTACAAAGCTTAATTATTATTTAAATTAAGAATAACCATCCTTTCCCAGGTGGCTCAGTTGTTTGGAACATCATCCCCATACACCAAAAGATTGCAGGATTGATCCCCAGTCAGAACACATATGGGGTGTCCTATCCATTTTCTCTCTTATAATGATGCTTCTCTCCCTCTCCCCTTCCCTCCCTCCCTCCCTCCCTCCTACCTTCCTTCTCTCTCTCCCTCCCTTCCTCTCTCTCAAATCAATAAGCATATCCTCAGGTGAGGATAAAAAGAAAAAAAGAACAATTGTGTGTTCAGATGCTCTGACTCTATCAGTTTTTATTCAATCCTTGATTATGAGGTTTTTAATGTGTTTAAAGTAGTATTTTTCTGATAAACACAAACGTCACTCTATCACATCACTGCCATATATATATATATAATCTCCCCAAGAACATGAAGTTTGTAATTTATTCAAGGGAAGCATGTTTGAACTAATCGACTTCCTCTTATAATTAGTTAAATGATTTCACAGAACCTTAACCATGTCTGCATAAGTGCATAAGTCAGGGTCTTTAGGCCAGCCATTTAGGAACTTCATGATCACTTTTACATGTAAAGACATGGACAAAAAGGCCCAGATATTTGTGAGTGCTCTTGGAAGTAACGGAAGGGCCTTGGTTGAGCGGGTTCACTAAGTTCGTGTGGACTTTCAAGGGCTTTCAAGTTCTGTAGTTCTGTTACTATAACAAGTTGTTGACTGCTTACTGTAAAGTTTTTTCAAACTCAAAATTTAGTTTTTCTTCTCTGTGAATTTTCTTGTTTTATAAGAGGCAGTAAAAGACATCTGATTAATATTCATTGTTTATGACACTTGTAAGTAAAGAATCCTTTTTTCTGTTACAAATATATAAACACTGTGCTCACAACTATTTGATTTTAAGTGTGCCATCTTTATTTGCCAAGGCTGAAGTTTGACATTTAGGAAATTGAAATCTGTCCTTTGGCTGTTTTGTCTTTCTTAAATTTTTTAAAAAATTTTATTCTCACCTGAGGAAATTTTTTCATTGCTTTTAAGGAGAAGACAGAGAAAGAGAAGGTCAATGTGAGAAAGAAACATTGATTGGTTTCTTCCCAACAGCACCTAGACAGGGAATGTACCTGGACAGGGTATCATACACACCCAGACCTGGGATCAAACCCACCACCTAGGTATTTGCCCTGACCAAGAATTGAACCCTCAACTTTTGAGTTACAGCGTGACATTCTGACCAATGAAGCCACACCGTTTTGGGGAATTCTTGTTTCTTCATTCTGTACTGGTTGACTGTTTATTTCTTCCTTATGTTCCAAATCATTGGTTCGAACCCAGGCTTCCTTCCCTTCAGTATTGGTTCCCTGTGAATTTTTCTTTATTTCACTTAATGTAGTCTTCATTTCTTTCTTTATGTATTTGCCACACTCAGTGAGATTTCTAAGTATCTTTATCACCAGTGTTTTAAACTGTGCATGTGACAGGTTGGCTATCTCTGTTTCGCTTAGTTCTTTTTCTGGAGTTCTGTTCTGTTCTTTCATTTGGGCCATTTTTCTTTGTCTTCTCAATTTGGCAGCCTCCCTGTGTTTGTTTCTATGTATTAGGTAGGACTGCTTTGATTCTACCTTTGCATACCTATTTCGTTGTAAGAGGCGGAACCTTAGGTATTCGGGGTGGGGCAACCTGCTTAGATGCTTTGCGGAGCTATATGTGGGAGAGGTGTTAGAGAGGGAACAATGCCACTTGCTTGGCTCTCACCCTGTTTCCAGTCAGTTCCCTCACTTCCCATATGTGACTAGCCCCCTTCTAGCTGCTGCCCTGGTGCTGAATCTCAGAGTGGGTGGGTTTATGTACATTTTAGGGCCATACGGGTCCTTTAAACAGACTCTCCTGAGAGACCAGTAGTTTCTTCTGCTGCCCCAACCCCCACGGGTTTTTATAGCCAGAAGTTATGACCCTTTATTTTCCTGGCCCTGGAACTCTGAGCTGTGCTGTCTGGCCTGGGGCTGGGATCACTTGCTGCCAAGGTGTCCCTCCTGGTTTTTATAACCACACAGGGGACCACCCATTCCACTGACTACTGCCACTGCCTCACTGCCGGCACACAGCATCCTCCCTGTCCCTGCTCCCCGGTCTCCATCCCTCTTGCCTGTCTGGATGAATGTTTCTTCTTTTAATCTTGGTTGTCACACTTCCATACAGTTCAATTATCTGGCAATTTTGGTTGTATTTTGTTTTGAGGTTAGTTGTGAACCTTTTTATGGTTTTGCGAGGAGGTGAAGCATGTCTACCTATGTTGCCATCTTGGCCAGAAGTCTCATTTTCTCTCTTTTTTTAAAACATGGACAGCTTGCCCACCCCAGGCAGTGTGTGGCTCAGTTGGTTGGAGTGCCTTCTTGTGCACCAAGGGAGAGATTGCAGGTTTGATTCTGGTCATGGCACATAGTTGGGTTGCGGGTTCAGCCCTGGTCCAGGTGGTATGGGAAGCTGATTGATGTTTCTCTGTCCATTGATGTTCCTCTCTGCCCTCCCTGTCTCTTTTTCTCTCTCTCTTCCTCTCTCTAAAATCAATAAACATATTTTTAAATAAATAAAAATTAAAAAATAAAAGGTGGACAACTTGACGTTGTTGGCTCTGTTTCCAGATCCTCTGGTTGCCAGCTGCACAGTCCACTTTGGACACTTGTTCAAACCACTGGGGTCTGGGGGCTTGTGTACGTCACCAGCACTTAGCAACAGCTCTCTGTTCCCAAATAAAGCTAAGAACTGTGCAGGTTTTTTTTCATTTCTTTGGTCAACCTTGGCCTCTGGAAATTAGTATGTTTCTTCAAATATTATTGAAACTTAAAAAGTTAGCTGAATTCTTAATAGAAGGATATCACAAAAGATAAGTAGAAAACTCACATGCAAACAAATGTCTCTGCAGCAAAAAATGTTCATGTAACAAGGATTGATAAGCTGCAGCTGTGGCTCATTTATTTCAAGCATGATACAACTAATTCTAGTTGAACAAAATCATGTGAACTGTATTTTCAGGACAGAGAAGTGTTAAGCAATTGAACTTTTGTATAAATGAGCCAAGGAGTTGACAATAAAATCTCCATATTTTATGACAACTTTAACCTTTCTACATTTTGAAATATCAGAAGGATGGGAATGCACTGAAAACATCTTTCAGAGCATGCAGAAAAGTAATCAAACTCACGTGCAACAGGGGGAAAGAATCCAAAAACTACCTATTGACAAATGTGCCCTTGTCTATGAATCATGACCCAAGAAAAGGCATAGAGACTGCTCCCCAAAACAGTATTTCAGATACCTTCATATCAACAGTTTTTGATATTGCTAGTCTTATCCAGGAACATCAGGGAACACAAAACAGATGATGTGTTCTTTCTACCAAATCCTAGAGCATCCATACACAATATTTCATGCATTTTATTGTCACTGCTCTGCAGAACAGATATGCTAAAACTGAATCATTTTAAGATCTGTTTTGCCAATTCATAGGTAGTATGTAGAGAAATGAATATATGCAAGCATTTTCAGTGTTTGCTACTGTCCCAGTGTCTGTTTTGTCTCAAGTCAAGTCCAGGATCAGCGGGCCCCTCCCTCCTGCCCATCAGCAGTGGAGGCCTGTAGTGACAGTGCGGTTGGGGTTGGGGCTAGTTATGTGGTTTGTGGCCAGAAGACAACATGTGTTATTCCAGGACCCAAAAAACAACTATGCATTTTCTCTTAAGATTCTTTAATTGAAAAATTGGAGCCCCTTATTAAGACACCTAAGCATAATATTTCAACCTCTGGCAGGACATAGAGGAGATTATATAGAATAAGCATCTAGGTAAATTTTCCTACCTTTCTCACCAATCTCAAATGTCATGTGGGACCCTGGGTGGGAATCCTAAAACAGAAAAAGGACATTTAAGTTAAAACAAAGGAAAGCTGAATAAAGTATAGAATTTAGTTATAATAGTGAGGTACCGCCCTGACTACTGTGGCTCAGTGGGTTGTTGGGCTTCATCCTGCAAACCAAAAGGTCACCAGGTATAAGAGGCAGCTGATCAATGTTTCTCTCCTTCTCTTTTTCTTCCCTTCCCCTGTATCTAAAAAGTATACAAGTAAAACTTAAAAAATGAATAAAAGCGGGGCATCAATATTGGTTCATTAATTATGACAAATATACTGCCCTAGCTGGTGTAGCTCAGTGAATTGAGCACAGGCCTGTGAACCAGAGGGTTGCTGGTTTGATTCCCAGTCAGGGCACATGCCTGGGTTGTGGGCCAGGTCCCCAATAAGAGGCATGAGAGGCAACCACATGTTGATGTTTCTCTCCCTCTTTCTCCTTCCCTTCCCCTGTCTAAGAATAAATAAATAAAATCTTTAAAAAATATATGCCATACCATTGTCTGATGTTAATAATATGAGAACTCTGTACTATCTTCCCAATTTTTCTGTCAATCTAAAGCTCTCTAAAAAATAAAGTTTTAAAAAATTTAATAGAGGATCTTGTGCAGCCCATGAACAGAGGCTTCCTGCAGCGTAAGGGTAATTGGTTTCAGGGTGAATTCACTCTGACCTTGCTCCACTCTGATCACATCTGAGCTGGACCATGAGTTAAAATATTATTGAACATGACAGGCCTCAAAAATGGAATATTGAAACATGCAGCCTTTTTTTTTTTTTTTTTTTTTTGAGCACCCTGCCAAAGCCTTTTTGAAATGACGGTAGAAAGGTTTTTAAAAGACACCAGCACATAAGGCTAAGAATGGCTGGGAGGAAGGCCACAATATGTTAATGTACTAGAACCCAGGAAGCAGGTGAAAGTGTGGTATTTGGTGAAGAAACCAGAGAACACTGAGACCCAAACCTTGAAGGAGGCTGATTGGTTTTGTGGAACCTCTGAATGTAGGCCTTTGGTTAAGGGAAGAATTAGTGGAAAGTCCATGTAAGAGTTCGTCCATCCCCACCCTGAGAGAAGGAAAAAGATAGGAATCTCCAGACAGGAGAGAAAACCAAGGACTTTTAATTTAAAAAAAAAAGGCACAGCAAGTTTTTTTGACTATATCAAGAGCCTTTTACACTTGGAGACTTAGGTCTTATTCATGTCTGGCACAGGATGTGGAAAGTATGAACAAACTTTTAGGAACAGTGATATTTCCCAAGAAAAATGTTTTTGTGGCTACCATCAAAATCAGTTGCCAACATGAATTATGTTGCAAGTACATTTTAATAACACTAGACCTGTGTACTACAACTATATTTTAATTTAGAAATGTTATATGGTAGAATGTTCACAAGGTCAGGATTTGGAATATGATTGCCAATCAATTTCCATGTACGATCTTGAGCAAGTGTCTTAATTTTTCCAGCCTCAATTTCATTTAACTGATTATACCGATGATTCATTCAGTTGCTGTGAGGGTTGAGTGAACTAATGCATTTCAACAGCATAGGGCCTGTAAAGGTTTTATGTGGCAGTGTGTATACAATTTGTCTTTGTAAAAAAGAAACGTAAGACCTTAAAAGTTGCAGTCTGTGATTCCATGAAAAAATTGTAAATGAGACCATAATAAATTTAAATTGTAACCAGTTTCAATGTTTTGGACAAAGGCCTTTGAGATTTACAAACTAATGAGAGCCAGGAACGTTCAACCTTTTGTTGTCTCTGGGCCACACTGGAAGAAGAGTTGTCTTGGGCCACACATTAAATACAGACACACTAAAGAAAACAAAAAAAACCTCATAGTGTTTTAAGTAAATTAATAATAATGTGTTGAGCTGCATTCATAGCCATCCTGGGCTGCACGCGGCCCTTGGGCCACAGGTTGGACACCCAACCAAAGTAATGATAAAATTGCCAGTAATATCTGGAATATTACTTTCATCATCTGCTATTTTGCTTGCATATAATTATATACTAATAGCTGTATAAAAAAAAGTTGTGAATTTACCTCTGAAGAGTTTCTAGCATTGATTATTATGTTTATATGTCTGTATTTATCCAGCTTCTTATTATATTTCTGACTCTTAAAAGAAACCAGTTTGGCTCAAACCTTTTTAATTAGTGTAGGAGGGAACAGAACTACTTTTTAAAGCACACAGTTGCTACCCAATTACCTTAGAATGACACTCTTAAAAACGACTACTGCTAGGATTTACACCCTTCCCCTTACCCCAATGTTATGTTTCTTGTCATCTGAATGGGGTGAATTTTTTTTAATATATTTTATTGATTATGCTATTTCAAATGTCCTGATTTTCTCCCTTTGCCCCTCTCATCTAATACCCCCATTCCCTTCAACAGTTCCCTCCTTAGTTCATGTTCATGGGACATGCATATACATTCTTTGACTTCTCCATTTCCTATACTGTTCTTAACATCCCCCTGTTTTAACATCTGTTTTGTACCTATTAATCTGTGCTTCTCAATCCCTACACCTTTTCTCCCATTCTCTTCCTTCCCTCTCCCAACTGAAAACCCTGCAAATAATCTCCATATCTGTGATTCTGTTCCTCTTCTGTTTGTTTGCTTAGTTTGTTATTTAGATTCAATTATTGATAGTTGTGAATTTATTGCCATTTTAATGTTCATCATTTTTATCTTATTTTTCTTAAATAATTCCCTTCAGCCTTTCATATAATAATGGCTTGGTAATAATGAACTCCTTTAGTTATTACCTTGACTGGGAAAGACTTTATCTACCCTTCAATTCTAAGTGATAGCTTTGCTGGATAGAGTAATCTAGGTTATAGGTCTTCCTTTTCATCTCTTTGAATACTTCTTGCCAGTCCCTTCTAGCCTGCAAAATTTCTTTTGCGAAATCAGCTGACAGTCTTATGGAGAACTCCTTTGAAGGAAACTGTCTGCTTTTCTCTTGCTGGTTTTAAGATTCTCTCTTTATTTCTACCCTTTGGCATTTTAACTATGATGTGTCTTGGTGTGGTTGTTCAGATCCACCTTGCTTGGGACTGTCTGTGCTTCCTGATCTTGTATGTCTAGTTCCTTCACCATATTAGGGAAGTCATCTTTCATTATTTTTTTTTCAAATAAGTTTTCAATTTCTTGCTCTTCCTCTTCTCTTTCTGGCACCCCTATGATTCAGATATTGGTACATGTAGAGCTGTTCCAGAGGCTCCTTAGCCTGTTCTTGTTTTTTTGGAATTTTTTCTTCTTGCTGTTCCAATTGAATGCTTTTTTTATTCCATGTGTTTCCAATTGTTGATTTTATTCTTGGCTTCATTCTCTCCACTGTTGATTCCCTGTAGATTTTTTTCTTTTTTAAATATATTTTATTGATTATGCTATTACAGTTGTCCCATTTCTCCCCCATCATTCCCCTCCACCCTGCACACCCTCTCCCACCCACATTCCCCCCTTTAGTTTATGTCCATGTGTCATAAGTTCTTTAGCTTCTACATTTCCCACACTATCCTTGCCCTCCCCCTGTCTATTTTCTACCCACCGTCTATGCTACTTATTCTCTGTACCTTATCCCCCTCTTTCCTCCTCCCACTCCCCTGTTGCTAACCCTCCATATGATCTCCATTTCTGTGGTTCTGTTCCTGTTCTAGCTGTTTGCTTATTTGCTTTTGTTTTAGGTGTGGTTCTTAATAGCTGTGAGTTTGCTGTCTTTTCACTGTCATATTTTTATCTTCTTAGATAAGTCCCTTTAACATTTCCTATAATAAGGGCTTGGTGATGATGAACTCCTTGAACTTGACCTTATCTGAGAAGCACTTTATCTTCCCTTCCATTCTAAATGACAGCTTTGCTGGATAGAGCAATTTTGGATGTAGGTCCCTGCCTTTCAAGACTTCAAATACTTCTTTCCAGCCCCTTCTTGCCTGGAAGGTCTCTTTTGAGAAATCAGCTGACAGTCTGATGGGAACTCCTTTGTAGGTGACTGTCCCCTTATCCCTTGCTGCTTCTAGAATTCTCTGCTTCATTTGAATCTTGGATAATGTAATTACGATGTGCCTTGGTGTGTTCCTCCTTGGGTCCAACTTCTTTGGGACTGTCTGAGCTTCCTGGACTTCCTGGAAGTCTATTTCCTTTGCCAGATTGGGGAAGTTCTCCTTTATTATTTGTTCAAATAAGTTTTCCACTTGTTGGTCTTCTTCTTCCCCTTCTGGTAGCCCTATAATTCGGATGTTGGGACGTTTAAAGATGTCCCGGAGGTTCCTGAACGTCTCATTTTTTGAATTCTTGTTTCTTCCTTCTTTTCTGTTTGTTTGTTTGTTTCTTCCTTCTGGTCCACTCCATTGATTCAAGTCCCAGTTTTCCTCCCATCTCTATCAGTTCCCCATGCATCTTCCTTCATTTCACATATTGTAGCCTGCATTTTATCATGTAATTTGTGAGCAAAATCAACCAATTCTGTGAGCATCCTGATTACCAGGGCTTTGAACTGTGCATCTGATAGGTTGGCTATCTCTTCACGGCTTAGAGGAATTGACTCTGGACCTTTGATTTTTTTCTCCGGTTTGAGCCATTTTTGGTGGGTTTTTTTGTTTTGTTTTGGTTTTGGTCTGGTCACGGCTGTTACGTAGCGAGGGGTGGAGCCTTAGGTGTTCCCCAGTGCGGGGCAGCCCAGTCTCTGAGATGTGACACTGTATGTGGGGGCGGGGTCTGAGAGGGAACAATGGTGCCTGCTCCACTCTCTCCTAGATTCCAGTCCCTTCCGCCGCTTCCCCTTCATCTGGACTGTCTGCACGTGCGAATGTGGGACTACATGGTCAGCCAGCCGCCTTGTGTGGCCTCACTAGGTCTGCACAGTTGCCACCCCATGCCCGGGGTCCGCCAGCCACTGCCTGTGCACCTGAGAACTGCCAGCCACTGCTTCCTGCATTCCTGGGCCCACACCTCCACTTTTTCCTGCCGCGACTCCGCCCCTCTTACCGGTCTGGATGAATGGTTGTTGGACTTCTGTACAGTTCAATTTTCTATCAGTTCTGGTTGTTTTCTTGTTTCTAAATATTTGTTGTCCTTAATTTTGGTTGTGAGAGGAGGCACAGTGTGTCCACCTACGCTTCCATCTTGGCCACAAGTCAATTCCCTGTAGATTTTTATTTATTTCACTTAATGTCAACTTCATTTCTGCCTGGGTCTTTTTTATATTTTGAAGTACCCAATGAGTTCCTGGGCATCCTGATCACCAGTGTTTTGAACTCAGCATCTATATGTTCCTTATCTCCATTTCATTTCATTCTTTTGCTGGAGTTTTGTTCTGTTCTTTCATTTGGACCATATTTCTTTGTCTCCTCATTTTGAGGGACTCCATGTATTTGTTTCTGTGTGTTACATTTTGTCTCCTTGTCTTAGTAGCATGGCCTACTGTGGAAAGTGCACCTGTAAGTTGTATAGTGTGGTGCCTTAAGTATCTCCAGGGTGGGACAACCTATGTCACCGCTCTGTGGCACTGTGTAGGGGAGGGCTTGGAGAGGGGACAGTGCTGCTGCCTGGCCTCTGGAGTTTTGCCTAGGAGGAAGGTGTTTCCAGTTACTCAGGAAACATTCACTTCAGTTTCTCCCCTTATGCCACTCGTGCCCTTCCAGCTGTTGCCCTGGTGCTGAATCCCAGAAGTGTTTCATTTCATTCTTTTTCTGGAGTTTTGTTCTGTTCTTTCTTTGTTCTGTTCTGTATCTGCATGAGTCCTAAGTCTTTTGCAGGCCCTTTAAAAGGAGTCTCTTGAGAATCCCACAGTTTCTTCCACTGCATCATCCCTCATTGGTTTTATAGCCAGAAGTTATGGGGACTTAACCTTCCTGGTGCCAGAACCCTGGGCTGGGTGGTCTGGTCTGGGGCTGGGATCCCTTGCTCCAGAGGTATCCCTCCTGATTTTTATCCACCACACGTGGATGTGGGACTGCCCAGTCCATATCTCCATGCCTCTCCTCACCTCTCTGCCCATCCTTTTGTCTCTGCTCCTTCAACTTGTCTGAATGAATGTGGCTTCTCTAAATTCATTGTTGTTGAACTTCCATACAGCTTGATTTTCTGACAGTTCTGGGTGAGATTTATTTTGTAGTCTAGTTGTAATTCTTGCTGTAGTTGTATGAGGAGGTGAGGCATTTTTACCTGTATCTCCATCTTGACCAGAAGTTGATTTATCTGAATGGGGTGATTTAATGGCATTTGCCTTCAGATTGACTGCAGGGCATGTGTCCCTTCACTGTACATCTGACTGATTTGCTTGCTTGATTTTCTCCTTCTTGTTCTGAAACTGGAAGGTATAGAAGACTTACATTTGTAAGCTTTATTCCTTTCTTGGATTCCCACATCCCCCTCTACCTTCTTTCAATTCCATTTTCTAGACAAGGCTGTATTTCATGTTATGATCTCTTCCATGAGGAGCTGCTTGCTCTGGAGGGCTTTTTAAAAAGTGGCTGAGGAGGAGTTCCAAGTAAGTGGTGTATTGAAGAGTCACATGGTTTTCTCCCTGCCTGGTCTGGGCTGGGTGAGGCAGGGGCTGTTCCCACTCTTCCCGTGGATCCCTGGGATTGAGAAGGAATGGGTGAGGACAAAAGTTCATGCCCACCCCACCTCTGTCATCCCTACTCCTCGGAGCTGCTTTCAGTAATCGGTCCAGCAAAGGTAGAGGAATCCCATGGGAAAACTCACTGTGGACTCATTACTGAACAAAAATGGGGGTTCAGAAATGGGAAGTGTTTGCCTACCATCAGAAAAGCCAAACTCATGAGGCAGGTGCTGGTGCAAAAGGGAAGAGGTTTTATTCAGGTATTGTGCAGCCTGTGAGAATGATGGGCTCTAGTCTCAAAAACCATCTCCTCTTTCTACTCAGGTAGCAGTTCTTATAGAGATAGGGAAGGAAGGACCTTTTTTCCTAATCCATTTATCTTTCTAGCTTTTGGTGTTCTGGGGGCTCTATCCATTCATATTTCTAGCTCTCTGTGTGCTTGGTATAAGAACCCCCCCCCTGCACCATCTTGGTGGATGAGCGATGGGTGGAGACTCCTCTGGTGCTTTGAGTATGGTAACGGACTGTCTGTGAGTAGGGCTTGTGTCAGGATGGAGACATTAGATGGAGAAGTAACACATCCTGACTTTATTCGGGGGATTTGGAGAGTGCTGTGCTGACATTGGAAAAGGCAGTATTGGTCTTGTCATTGAACAGGTTTAGTTGTAATAAAGTCAAAAGATAGGGCATTCTCTGTGACAGGCCAACTCAGAACAAGTTGTGTCTCCTGGGACAGAAATTGCTATTAGTACCAAATATTACAGACAAATGACAAATAAAATTTAAACATGCACTTATAAAATAAGTAACTAAGGGCTTTTGAGGAATTTTTTTAGTTTAATATACTGAACTATACATTCACTAGACTGTTCAGAGCCACAGAATCTGGAGTAGCTGAAGTTTGCTACCCTGGCCTCAGTGCTTCCTCTTCCTAGCGGCACAGCAACTGTTCATATGGAACTGTCTGTGAGTTATAGCCCCTGAAGTCTTCACTTTAAAAATGCTACTGGGATATATTTCCAATAAAGTGGGTCCCTGAGATCCTCTGGTTCTTCCCAAGTCTCATAAAACAAGAAAAGGGGGTGAAGGGAGGATGGAGTAAAGTGGTTGGTCTGTTCTGGAGTGACTGGGGGATGAAGAAGGTGCGAGAGCAGGCCACATGCTGGGTTGGGGCAGTGGAAAATATTTGGACAGGCCCTTGGAGGTTCCTAGGACATAATACCAGAAAACGCCCACAAGTCATACCGAGAGATTTGTTTGTGATCCACAGTCAGTACTGTAATGGCCTGCTGCCTTTCCTGGGTTTATGAGCCACCATGGGCTTGGAGTACAGGTTTTCTGGTTGTTTGTTTTACTTAGCAGCCTTTAGGACACATTTGTTTTTTTATCTCCCTCTGGATCAGAAATCCCTAACAGAGCTACTGAACATTTCCCAATCATTTCTTGCACAGTTCCTGTGGGACAGACCTCCAGGAGCCTGAATCTAAGAGAGGTTGGGGACACTTTGTTAACTTACCCATGAGTCTGGTCTCTGCCCCCACCCTAGCAAGCTGCTGCTGTGTCTTATTTTTACCAACCAAAACTTCTCGTGTGCAGACATGTGTGGAACTATGTCTGTTTGTGTCTCATCCCTAGGATCGCGTCCAGGAAAGTTGGGGTAGTGTGGTTTCCAAGAGGTAATTCCACAGCATAGCACTTCATCTTACTTCATGGGATGTTTACTTTAACCACATGGTCTAGGAAAACTGGTGAAAATAAAGTGCACACAGAGTCTTCTCATCCTCTGTGTAATCAAAACTTAAAAGTAGAGCTCCTGTTATCCAGTCTTGTAGCTTGAGGGGTTTTGTTAAAATTTCACTTGGTTGGTGTGTCATGAGCACACTTGGTTGAAATAAGAAGCTTCCACCTCTCCTGGTTGATGCTGCAGCCAGTGGTTCTGTTACTCAGACAGTTGTGATGACATGAAGGATTTCCTCTTCAGAATTTTCCTAGAATAGCCATCTCTTCCTTGTGATAGCTGATCACAGACTGAGACCCTCCTTACAGCCATAGCCCTTCCTCTGGCCAGGAGGACGCCCTGCCCGGCACTTACCCAGGAAACTTTTTCAGTGAGTGCCATGAGTGCCTGCGGTGCTGTTGTACATGATTGTATGTTGCACATGTTGTCTCTTCCCTCACGGAGGTGCCAGTGTGGGGGACTTCTGGGAGATTATAAATTGGCCCATCCAGTAAATTAATTGAGGATGAAGGCTAGAGGACTCTGGGTCATAGATTGAGGTATTGGGGTGGTCTCATGCCTGCTTTTTTTTTTTTTTTAATATGTATGCACAGGAGAATGTGGGAAGGGCCACGATGTGTATGCTAGTGCAAATGTCACACCACCATCTTTCCGAGCTCTTTTGCCTGAGACAGCCTGGAAGCACTAAAGCCCCAGGAGCCATGGCACTTCTCTCCTAGGAGAAGTGCTGACTCCCATTGAATAAGGTATCCTGAGTCAATGCTGATGCACACTTAACAGAGCAGAAGAGGAGGCTCGTTCTTCTAATGGAAAGTCACTCACTGATGTGGAAGGAATGAGGGACGCTCACCCTTTGGTGGCTGTTATGTTGCGAATGCACAGACAGCAAGGAACCAAACAGTAGCCTAGTCTCAGGATGCCCCCTTGGAGAACACCGATTGCAGAGGGAAAAAGGGGCTCTACCACAGCGTCATTTCTGTGTACTCCTGGCATAGCGGAAGTGGACTGAGGCCTGTGCGCAGCCTGAGAGGCCTGCACAGTCCACATTGCTGAGCCTGGAAGCAGGACAGATGGGGGCAAGGGTCCTGCAGTGGGCACAGTGAGGAGCTGAGGACATTTGAAAGGGGCATTTTCTGCTTGGGATGGCTATGTTTTGGTAAAGCAGGAAGATGGCCTCATTTGGGAAAACACCCCCTGAGTGTCCAGGGATGAGGGTGTGTCTGCAGCTGGCCCTAGGAACAAGGGACAGTGGGTGTCATGATTGTGGGTAAGCATGCAGGGACGTGACAGAAGGTCCACCCAGCAGAACAGCTGCCACCCTGGAGCCCCCAGAACCATACATAGAAGCATGACTATTACATGGTATCTGCGACCATATGGTCTCAAACAGTGTAAAGAAACTGCACCCATGTCTGGCACAGAGGAGCCACTTAATATTCATTAGTTTCATCTTCCAAAATCACAGCAGATTGCTGTTCTGCCAAGTACGGACGTTGTAGGCATTTCTAAACCTTCTGACATTGGGGTCAATTGGAACACTCATCTCAGAATTCTGGGGTGCTGGTGTAGCATAGGCAGGTGTCCAGCTTCTTCCCAACACCCAGGACATCATTTGCCTTCTGCCAGGGGACCCCCAGCCTCCTGGCCACTCACCCCACATGGAGCTGCTGTAGGCCGTCCCTGGGCTGTAGGTGGGCAGCCTCTCACTTCCTCTTCCTGCACCCAGCTCTTTGGAGTCTGTGTGCTGTGTCAAAACACAGAAATAACACTATTTAGTAATGAGTTGGATGTCCTTTTTATTTAAAAGAAACAATCCATAGACTGGGGGTGTTCGGTGCCTTGCAAGCAGGGAGCACCTTGCCTGAGGGGAGTGTTTGAGAACATTAACAAGGACCACAGGAGACAGAACAGATCCTGTTTTCTCCAGTGCCATGACTTAAGTTTAGATTTGTGCCCTGAGCCAGGCCTCAGGGGCACCTCCATTTTGTGGATCTACAAACCTTTTTCTGCTCTGCCGTCCGTCCCTGTACTGCAATGATTGACAGTTGGCTTCCTGCATGCTCTTTCTTGGGTCGTTCTGGCCAGCACACATGGGTGTGACACCTCACACCCTGCTGCCAACTCATACCGGCTCTCTGCCTCTACTGGCAGCAATGTTCCTGGAAAACTGCCTGGCCCTGGGTCTCATCTCTTCTTGGGTTCTTCACCCACTGGAATCCAGGACAAGGCTCTGCACCCCATGACAGAGCTGCAGAGTCACTGACTCCTTCCTCCCAGAGCCTTGCCTGTGACCCCTGCCACGCCCTGGGCACTTCCTCCACTGACTGACCTGGCACCAGGAGCCCCACATCTTCCTACCACACCACCTCTCCCCACCACTGTCTCCTATACCCTGAGTCTTCCACATGCCCACATCCAGCAAGCACTGCCCGTTCTTCCTCTGGGACACATACTGCTGTCATATCTTCCTCTGGGACACATACTGCTGTCATAACCAGGCCACTATCTGTCAGTCCTGGCCACAGGCCCCCTTGCTTTGCCCACCTTATCTCCTGTATTCTCCATATGGCAGTCAGCATGTTCCTTTCAGAATGCAAGTGAGACGTGTGGGTGCTGGCATATGAGCCTGCATGTCTTGGCCTTAACCACCTCCCCTCTTCATCTGTGAAATTTTCCATATTACCACTTGGTATTGCTTTGTGCATTCTCAACAAGCCAGCTTGTTCCTGTTGTGGGCTGGCTCTGTGCTGTTGGTTCTCTGCCAGGAATCCCCTCACCCCCTTGTCTTCCCATCATTCACATCTGAACTTGAGTGTCACTTACCCAAGGAGGCCCCCTGACCTCCCTCCTCCCAGCACTTACCACTACATATCTTTGTGTCCCTCACCACTAGATCCACACTTCCCCAACGATGCTCTGCACAAAGTAGTCTGTGCAAAGACAGCCCTTCACCTGGGGGAGCAGGGCTGCTCTAGTCTGTGAGAAGGGAGGAGCATTCCTTGTAAGAACAAGCTATGAGTCAGGGGTGTGGCCTCTCTTTAAAGTCAGGTTTATTGAGGCCTAATTTAAATATAATAAAATATACCTTTTTAACCATAGTGTTTGCTGAGTTCTGACAGATGTATTTGCAGTCAGTCTTTTCCCATAGTGACTCCTGTTCTGTTCTTTTCTAGAATCTCATAACTGGAATCATACAGTGTGCATGGTCTTTTGTGTCTGGCTTCTTTCACTGGGCACATTGCTTCTGAGGTTTGTCCATATTGTTGTGTGGATGGCATTCATTGTTTCCACATCCACTAGGGGAGAAAGGATCACTCACTGTCTCTAGTTTTGGGTACTTAGTAATGAGCAGTTGCATGCAGATTTTGTACGGACATATGTTTTCATTTTTCTCAGGTAAGTACTTAGGAGTGGGCCTGCTTGATCACATGGTGAGTGTATGTCTAACTTTATAAGAAGCCACCAGATTTATGATTTATCTAACTCCCACCAGCAATGTATAATTGGTACAGTTGCTCCACATCTTCACCAAAACGTGGCCTTCTTAGTCTTTTTGATATTAGCCATTCTGGTAGGTTTGTAGTGGTATCTCATCGTGGTTTTAATTTGCATTTCCCTAACAACTGGTGATATTCTTTTCCCTTCCACATCTCTTATTTGACCATTAAATCCTTTTTTTTTTAACCATTATTTAAACTTGGGTTGTTTGTCTTATTACTGAGTTATAAAGTGTTCTTTACATATTCTGGATACAAGTTTTTACCAATATTTTCACTTAGTCTGAGGCTGGCAGTTTTCATTTTCTTAACAATGGCTTTTAAGAGCAGTGGTTTCTAATTATGATAAATTCAATTCATCAATCACCCAATTTATTTTTTTAATGCATTCTGATTTTTTGTGTTGTATTTGAAAGACCTTTGGCTAACCCAGGATTATAAAGGTGTTTTTCCTGATTTTTTCTTTGAGATGTTTTATATTTTTATCTCTAACATTTATATTTATGATTCATCTTGAGTAAATTTTTATGTATGTTATGAGGTAAGCATTGAGGTTCATTTTTCTACATACAAATATCCCATTGTCCCAGCACCATTTGTTGAGAAGTCTGGGGTGAGTTTTGTCCCATGGTGTGACCTCACTAACCTCACATTATCTCTGGACCAGGCTGTCTTCAAACTACAAAACGTTATTAAAATGTGACTGCACCCAAGACAAATGAGGGAGGGAACAGTATTTTCAACAACTGGTGCTTGAACAACTGGATAGTCATGGGCAAAAGAACGAAGTTGGACCCCTACCTCATGCCATATACAAAAACTAACTCTAAATGCATCAAAGACCCAATTTTAAAAGCTAAAAATACAAACTCTTAGGAGAAAACATAGGTATATATTTCTGTGACTTTGAATTAATTTTTTTTAGCTATGACCCCAAAAACACAAACAAATAAGAACAAAAATTGATTTTCATCAAAATTAAAAACTTTAAACAAGTGACACTATTAAGGAAGTAAAAAAACAATCCACAGAATGGAAGAACATTTTTAAAAACCATATATTTATTTGGCTCTGGTTAGGTAGCTCACTTGGTTAGAGCATCATCCCAATGCACCAAGGTTGTGGGTTCAATCCCTGGTCAGGGCATATACAAGAAGCAACCAATGAGTGCATTAATAAGTGGAACACCAAATGGATGCTTCTCTCCCTTTTTCTCAAATCAATAAAAAAAAAATTAATTATTTTATTGTTGTTCAACTACAGTTGTCTGCATTTATCCCCACCACTCCTCCCACCGCAAAAAATAAAAAATAAATTTAAAAGGAAAGGAAACCATATGTCTGATGAATGATGTATATCTGGAATATATAAAGAACCATTACAACTCAGTAATAAACAGGAAAATAACCCAGTTACAAAATAGGCAAAGACTCTGAATAGACATTTCTTTAATGGAGTACAAATGGTTAATAAGCACATGTAAAGATGTTCAACATCATTGGCCTTTAGGGAAACACAAGCCAAAATCACAGTGAGGTACTACCTCACACCTACTAGGGTGGCTACAATTTTTTTTTTTAATTTTAAGAAAAATAAGCGTTGGCAAGGAGAGAAATCAGAACCCTCATACCCTACTGGTGGAATTCTAAAAATGGTACAGCCACTTTGGAAAAGAGTTTAACAGTTCCTCTAGTGGTTACATGGAGTTCTATGACTAGCAGTTTGACTCCTAGGTATATAACCAAGAGAAATAAAAACATGTCCATGCAAAAACTTGTACACAAATGTTCATAACCTTATTCCCAATAGCCAAAAAGTAGAAACAACCCAAGTGGCCCTCAGCTTATGGATAAACATACAGTGAAATGTCAGGGAATGAAGTGCTGACACATCTTCTGCTACATGGATGAGCCTTGAAAACATGCTGAGGGAAAGAAGCCAGTCACAAAAGACCACATACTGTGAAACTGATTCCATTCATATGAAGTGTGTGAAATAGGGAGATCTGTAGACACAGAAGCAGATTACTGGTTGCTTATGGCTGAGTGGGCATGAGCGGGTGAAGGGGCTATAGCTAAAATGTACAGGCATTCTTTATGGGGTGATGAAAATGTTCTGAATTTAGAAAGTGGTGTTGGTTACATAACCTTGTGACTATTCTAAAACCTACTTATATACTTCAAAGGAGTAACTTTTGTAATGTGAATTATACCCTTAAAAAAAATCATTGAATCAGCCAGCCATAGTCTTGGGAAAAAAATATTAAAATCAGGATGAGCCCTGGCTTGTGTGGCTCAGAGGATTGAGTGCTGGCTTGCAAACCACAGACTCACTGGTTCGATTCCCAGTCCAGGCACATGCCTGGGTTGCAGGCCAGGTCCCCAGTAAGGGGCATGCGAGAGGCAACCACACATGGATGTTTCTCTCCATCTGTCCCTCCTTTCCGCTCTAAAACTAAAGTATATAAAATCTTTAAAAAAAAAAAGTCAAGATGAATTAACGTATCTGTGGACACTCAAAGGTATCAAACTCAAGATTCAAGGTTTCCCATTCATTCAACAGTGAAGAGGGTGGAGTTTTGTCTGGTCATTCCTCTTGGGACATAATGACTGATAATGTACACAAGCCTGGTTTTCTCTAAAGCTCTGTTAAAAATTTTGTTCCCTTTGGACCAGTGTCGAGCAGACATTCTATCAGAAAGTGGATCTTAGGCTCAAAACTGGGACTGGATATTGGATTGCCATTATTCTCACGGCCACCATTTTTCTATCATAAATACCAGGAAAGTTTTTGGATGCAAACTCCAAGCATATGGCCAGCAGCTGAATAAACATCCATTTTGAATCACTGCTTAGAACAAGCTTCCTGAGGAAGCCTGATGAGCCCACCATGTGTCAGGCCTTCTGACACAATGTGTCAAAGCACTCATATCAGGAAGCTTCTTCCTGGCCTTCCCAGTGACAGACACTAGGGGCACAGGCCTCCCGTCCACACCCCTTATGCAGCTTTGTTGGTGGCAGAATGTGAAATATCTGAGGTGCTTTCCAGATCAGGCTGATAATTTTCCAGTTAAACTATTTTTGTGCATGCAGTTCTTTTTCATGGAAAGTATTCTAAAACATATTGGCCTGATCTCTTCCTTTTCAATGTATATCCACCTTAACCCTTTCTTGATGATTCAGTTGTTTGTTATGAATATCAAATACAGTAATATGTAAAACTTTCAGTTGCTGTTCAGGTGTCTTTTTTGTTTAATCCTCACCCAAGGATACATTTATTGGAAGGAAGGGAGAGGGAGAAACATCAATGTGAGAGAGAAACATCAATCAGTTGCCTCCCATACGCACCCTGACTGAAGATCAAACCCACAACTTTTTGGTGTACTGACAGCATTCCAACTAACTGAGCCACCCAGCCAGTATGAGATGTGCTAATCTTTTTTTTTTAAGATTTTATTTATTTTTAGAGAGAGGGAAAGGGAGGGAGGGGATGGAAGAGAGGGAGGGAAACATCCATGTGTGGTTGCCTTTTGCACGCGTCTTACTGGGGACCTGGCCTGCAACTCAGGCATGTGCCCTAAGTGGGAATTGAGCCTACGACCCTTTGGTTCACAGGCCAGCACTCAATCCACTGAGCCACACCAGCCAGGGCAAGATGTGCTAATCTTATATTAAGTAACCTGAAGCCCACTTTGCATTTAGAAGTGTATCATTTTTCACAACTTTCTGTCTTTCCCTGAAAGCCACCCATGCATTTCTATTAATGAGACCCACTCTTTGTGTTTGGGTGTTCCTCAGCCATTAGCTGCTTTCTTCCTTTCTGTGGTTGTACCCTGAACATATTTGAGGTCACCAGGCAAGTGAATGGAGCTGGACAAACAGGGAAATATTATTCACTTGTGTGAAGAAAAACTGGCCACACAATCCTCGCAAAGACTCTCTAGAAACACATGCTGAATGCCTGACTTTTCCTGATATCAGCATTTCTACTTTTGGTGTTTAAAAAAAGAAAACTAAAGAAAGTACAATTTATTTCTTAGTGAAAGCTTTAATCTAAACCCTCCTTTTGCTCATGGGGCAGGTGGGGGTAAGGTCTAGAGAGGCTATGAGGTCTGCTTGGAGGTTGGGCCCACAGCCAGTCTGTGCTGCCCTAGGCCCCAATGCTGGAGCCAGCTCAGGCCATATGCTGCAGTGGCTCAGCCTAGAGGGGACACAGCCACGTCCACACGTTCTCCTCCACATTCTTTATACAGTTGTTACTCATTTAGAAGAGCTTGAGGTTTAAAAACCAACCAGCACTTTCCACTTTAAACACTGAGGTATAAATTTCCCAATAAAAACTGTTTTGCTGTAATTAGAAATGGTCTGTAAGCTTAAACCAGGCCCACCCAGCATTTGGTCAGAACAGCTTGGTGTTTGGACATGTTCTTGACCCGTCAGCATCTTTCATACATAGGAATCTGGGAGCACTGGTCTCACACACTGGGAACAAGCCCACTGATACATGGGCTAATCCTTGAAAAGCTCTGACCCATCTTTGTCCCCACCAGACCTCAGCTGACAGAACTGATTCAGTCCACCAAATACCTGTAGACTCAGGAAGGCCCATCCTCTGAAGCCCACAGGTTCTGCACACCCACAGTTTAGCCCTGCCCCTCACCTCGAGGCTGGCTTCTAGACTGAGCCTTTCTCAGATGAAGCTGCACATCATTGTCCTTGATGGGTGGAGTGGCCACAGTGGCTGGGTTTGGGTTCGTAACATAGTGGGACTTGCATCCAACTTTAACATCAGCCCAGGTATCTGTTTCTGCATCAAGGGTTGTGAGAACAGAGAAATGTGTCTTTCAAAAACTGATCCTAGAAACTCAAAGTCTCACTGTGGAGCCTACTTTAACAGTTTCTCTTATATCACCCCTAACCCACAATCCATTCTCACAAGAGCAGACAAAAAGACATGTAACTCTGTCCGTGAGGAACACACCGTTCAGATCCCTGCAAAACTTTGTTGTGTTAATGCCTGCAAGTCAAGTCTAAATTAAGCTGTCAGGCCCTGACTGGTGTGGCCCAGTGGATAGGGCATCCTCCCTCAAACCAAAATGTCAACAGTTCGATTCCCAGTCAGGGCACTGTGTCATGGGCCAGGTTCCCAGTTGGGGGGGGGGGGGTGAGCGACAGGCAACCGATTGATGTTTCTGTCACACATCAGGGTTTGTTGCCCTCTCTCTCCCTCTTCCCCATCTCTCTAAAAAATAAATAAATAAAATCTTTGTTTAAAATAGTAAAATAAAAAGTCGTGGAGTCAGTTCTGATATACAGGGTGGAACGAAGTAGATTTACAGTTGTTTGTGTACAAAACAATACAATAATTAATAAATAATGTACAAGAATAAACTGTGTTTCTCATACAACTATAAATGTACATTTGCCCTACCCTGGGGTCTACTGTGCATAGTAGGAAGTAGAGATTTTTCCAGAATTATTGCATTACATGGGAGGAAGCCAACTCTACCTTAGAGTTTGCAAGCCTAGAACTTTGTGAAATTCTATTTCATGACCCTGTTTTAGAGAGTATACTTTGGACTCCTAAATGGGACACAGTCTCATCATGAGGCCAACTTTTTGCAGAGCCTGCTCCCCAAAACCCCATTTCCTAGGACAGCCAGAACTGTGCATGAGGGGAGATGACCACATTGATGACAGGCTCTGGGTAGCCCTGCACTATGCAGGAGACCGTTTGCCCACAGTTATCAACAGGCAGGCCAGGGTGATTTGGTGGCAAGTGTGAGGACATACAGTGCAGGAGCCTCCCACTGTGGAGGAGGCTAGCCCACGGGTGTTAGTTTGAAAGGCTTTTAAAATTGAATGCTAATAGTTGCCTTACAGTGAGGAAGCTGGCACACAACACCTCACCTCAGTTATCAGGGTCAGAATCACCTGGGTGAGTCAGCTAGACTCTCAGTCCTATGGGACACCATGCAGCACGCCTGACTGGCCTCCTCAAGGACAGACAGAGAGGCTGCCTCAGACCTGAGGGGACTTAAGGAGGCAGGACAGCCAAATGCTGCAGGACCTTGTGTGGACAGACTGGTAAAGTCGGAATGAACTTGTTCTGTAACATGTTAACATTGGGGAGTTGATAACGTGGCAGCTTGGGCACCTTGTGGCAGTGGAAAGATCTAGAACAGCAGTGCCACTGAGCACTGAAGGCAGGAGTGTGGGTTGCTGTGGCCAGGGCACCATGATGCTGTGTGCTAAGTGACTGGCACATCAGGAACTTAGACTTTCAGGGAATGTGAGGGACACCTCAAAAGCGTTTCTCACTTCTTTCCAGTCATCTGGATTAGTGTTCCTGTGCCCTACAAATAGCTTTGGGGAAAAAGAAAAGGCGTGGGGCCGGGGGTGGGGGGGGCGGGGCGAGTCTGGCCAAGATGGTGACGTAGGTGAATGTGGGTTTTTTGCATCCTCCCACAACCATGTCAAAATTGCAACTGAGCTACAGACCAGATATTCAGAACTGCCTAAAATCTGGTTGAATGAAAGTCCTACAACTAGGGAATTAAAGAAGCTACATTGAGAATGGTAGGAGGGGTGGAGATGTTGAACAGGCTGGTCCCACACCCAGATGTGGTAGATAAAAATTGGAAGGGATATCTTGGCTTCAACAGTTCCCCCTAAGGAGCAAGGGGTCCCAGCCCCATACCCAGCCTCCCAGCCCAAGGTTCCAGTGTCACAAAGACAAGTTCCCATAACTTCTGGCTGTAAAAACCAGTGGGGATTGAGGCTGAGGGAGACAGAGGCTGAGGGAGTTTCAGCTGTTCCTCTTAAAGGACCCATGTACAGACTTACTGGGACTCACCCGCTCTGAGCTCCAACACGAGCAGTAGCTTGAAAGCCACCAGAGGCACACAGGGAGGGAATGAATTTCTGGCAGCAGGTGAGAACTGGGGGCAGCTTTCTCCCAGACAGAAGTGCTGGCAGAGGCCATCAAAGAGGCCACTCTTTGATGAGTCCTCCACCTACAGAGCTGACCAGTGGGCATAGTATCAGAGTCTCCATGAACCTGAGTCACACTGTTTAGCCTGTCCTGGTGACTTACTGAGTCCTGACCCAACTTTCAGGCCCACCCAAGCTGTTTCCATTGCTTTTCTATACCAAAGAATGTCTTGGCTCATGCTTCACACTTCCCTAAAATCTCTGAAACAAGCATCATCTGGCCTCAGCAAGCCTTGTACATCTCGTTAAGTGGCCCAAGGTCTGGCACCAATATCAGCTGGCCTTAACCTCATCTGGGCACCTCCAAGCCTAGCACAAGAAGCCATCTGCAAATTGCTTTGTAGCTTATGCTAGGTGGCCGTGGACACAGGTGGTGGCTGACCCTGGATATGCCAACAGCAGTCAAGCCTCAACTACAAGAGGAGGGTATACTCTGCCCACATGCAGTGCACACCTCAAGTACCCAGCCTGGGCAATAGGGGAGGCTGTGCCACTGGAGCCCACAGGACACCTACTACATTAGGCCATGCTACCACACCGAGAGACGTAGCAGCTCTACCTAATACATAGAAACAAACACACAGAGGCTTTCAAAATGAGGAGACAAAGAAAAATGGCCCAAATGAAAAAACAGAACTCTAGAAAAATAACTAAACAAAATGGAGACAAGCAATCTACTAGATGCAGTGTTCAAAACACTGGTTATAAGGATGCTCAAGAAACTGAATGAGGACCTCAACAACATAAAAAAGACCCAGTCAAAAATAAAGAATAAACTAATTGGAATAAAGAACAATTTACAAGGAATCAATAGTAGAGTGGATGAAGCCGAGAATCAAATCAGTGATTTGGAATATAAGGAAGCAAAAAACACCCACTTGGTATAGCTAGAAGAAAAAAAGAATCCAAAAAAAAAATTTTTTTTTGGAGGACAGTGTAAGGGGCCTTTGGGACAACTTCATGTGTACCAACATTTGCATCATGGGGGAGCCGGAAGGAGAAGAGAGAAAGAAATTGAGAACCTATTTGAAAAAATAATGACAGAAATCTTCCCTACCTTGGTGAAGGAAATAGACATACAAGTCCAAGAAGGGCAGAGTCTCAAAGAAAATGAACACAAAGAGGCCCAACAAGACACATCATAATAAAATGCCAAAGGTTAAAGACAAAGAATGAATCTTAAAGGCAGCAAGAGAAAAAGCAGTTAGTTACCTACAAGGGAGCTCCCATAAGACTGTCAGCTGATTTCTCCAAAAAAACTTTGCAGGCTAAAAGTGACTGACAAGAAATATTCAAAATGATGAAAAGCAAGGGTCTGCCTAACCCAAGATTACCCAACAAAGCTATCATTTAGAATTGAAGGACATATAAAGAGCTATCCACAGAAAGAAAATAAAAGCTAAATGAGTTCATCACCACCAAACCAGTATATGAAATGTTAAAGGGTCTTCTTTAAGAAGCTAAAAAATATGAACCATAAAATGGCAATAAATACGTATCAACAATTGAATCTGAGAAACAAAACAAGCAGAGCAGAAACAGACTCATAGATACAGAAAGCATTTTGACAGTTGCCAAGTGGGAGGGGAATTGGGAGTGACAAAGGTAAAGGGATTAAGAATTACAAACTGGCTATTACAGAATAGTCATGGGAATATAAAGTACAGCATAGGGAATACAGTCAATAATACTCTAATAACTGTAGGGTGTCAGATGGGTATGAGATTTTTCTGTTGATCACTTAGTAAGTTATATAATGTCTAATCACTGGGGTGTACACCTGAAACTAACATGATATTGTTGTCAACCCTAGTTGAAAAATAATGATTTAAGAAATAGTAAGTTTTCTTCTCTCCACAGGAAAAGTACCCAGAGGCTGTGCACCTCTTGGAGGGGGCCTCCTCCAGCTACATGGGGATCCGGAACACCAGGCAGCCAGGGTGAGTGCAAGTGCCCCATGGCATCCTGGACCTTCCTTGCTGGCCAAGTGCCTTCCCAGCAATCAGATAGTGATTTTCTGTTAAAACAAGGATTATAATTAGTGGAGGACAAATATAAACTGTCTGACATGTTGAGAAATGTCTGTAGAACCATAACAGATATGCAACTGAAAGTGAGACAATAGGAAGGGAGCCTTGCTGGGTGAGGGAGGAGTGGAATGTAGGGACAGTAAATGTCTGCACAGCTGTGGGTGAGCAAAAGTCCAGAAGGTGCTGGTCTCACTTAAGGGGCCCATAGGGGACCAAGGAGGGGAGGCCTGGAAGTGGTGGAGCTGTTTTCAACTTATTTTAGAAAAGTTCAGGAAACAGCAAGTGCTGAGGGAGGTATGGAGGGATGGGGTCTATTCTCTGCTGTCATGGACACCCGTGAATGTGTATGTGAATGTACTTTAATAACTTGCACAGGAGTGCCTACAGATGTTTGGTGTGTTTTCAAGCCTTAAACTAGTGTCACAATTATGTAGGCTTCTGGGACTTGCCTTTTAGTAATAAAACATTTCCAAAATTCACCTCTGGTGGCACCTGTAGCTGTAGACCATTTATTTTCAGTGCTAATACTCTACTAGAGAGGTGTGTGTGTGTGTGTGTGTGTGTGTGTGTGTGTGTGTGGTATATATGTATTTGTGTATTCTTCAGGTGTTGAGCATTTGAGTTATTCATCAACAAGCATCTCTTGGACATATACCTAGAAATGCAATTCATGAATCATAGGGTAGATTCAGCTTTCTGTTACTGTCAAATTCTATGCGAAGTAGTTTATCAACTTATATTTCCCATAGGAAATTTTAAGTTCCTGTTACTCTACATCGTGTACTTCACCTGTACTGTCACACTAAAAATTAGTAGGTCTTTGTTTCCAGTTTCCTGTTTGTTCATGATGATGAACATGTGTTCACGACTAACCAACAATACATACTCTTCATCTGTGGGTGGATGTCTTTAGGAACAGGGTCAGCTGAGCACAGGCCCAGGATGGTTGGAGGAGAACGGAGCTCCTGCCTGGGTGGGTATCCTCTTTCCACTGCAGAGAGTTCATTTTTTTTGAGAGACAGATTTGTTGCTCCACATATTTACGTATTCGTTGGCTGATTCTTTTTGAAAATTATATTTTATTGATTGTGCTATTACAGTTGTCCCAGTTTTTCCCCCATTACCTGCCTCTACCCAGCACCTCCCCCTGCCCAGGAAATCCCCACACCTTTGTTCATTTCCATGGGTCATGCATGTAAATTCTTTGGCTTCTCCATTTCATTCATATATATCTTTCCCCTACCTAGAACAGTTGTTTATTTAAACAAGTATATATATTTTGTTCAAGTATACTTGTCTTCATTTTCCTCCAAACAACCTCCCACCCCACCCATCCCCACATCCCACCCTCAATCCTACCTGCCTTTGGCTTTGTCCATGTGTTCTTTATACATGTTCCTTGGCAACTCTTCCCCCTTATCTCCCTCTTCCCTCCCCTCTGGTTACTGTCAGTTTGTTCTTTATTTCCTTGTCACTGGTTCTATTTTGTAAGTTTACATCACCATGATTATTCTGTAACTACCAATTTGTATTTTTTAATCCTTTCACCTTTTCACCCATTCCCTCAATCACTTAACCTATCTGCCTGCCATCAACCCATTCTCTGTATCTAGGATTCTGTTTCTGTTTTGCTTGTTTGGCTTTTAGATTCAATTGTTGACAGATACGTATTTATTGCTATTATATTGTTCATAGTTTTGATCTTCTTCTTAAAGATCCTTTAACATTTCATATATTACTGCTTTGGTGATGATGAACTCCTTTAGCTTTTTCTTGTCTGGGAAGCTATCTGCCCTTGGATTTTAAATGATAGCTTTGCTGGGTAGAGTAATCTTGGGTGTGGGTCCTTGGTTTTCATGACTTTGATGATTCCTTGCCAATCCCTTCTACCCTGCAAAGTTTCTTTTGAGAAATCAGCTGACAGTCTTATGGGAACTCTCTTGTAGAGTACTACCTGCTTCTCTATTGCTGCTTTTGAGATTCTGTCTTTAACCTTTGTTATTTTGATTATGATGTGTCTTGGTGTGGGCCTCTTTGTGTCATCTTGATTGGGACTCTCTGTGCTTCCTGGACTTTCATGTCTGTTTTCTTCACCACAGTACGGAAGTTTTCTGTCATTATTTTTTCAAGTAGATTTCTAATTTTTAACTCTTTGCCTTCTCCAGGCACCTCCATGATGCAAATGTTGGTACACTTGATGTTGTCCCAGAGATTCCTTATACTATCTTCGATTTTTTTCCCCATTCTTTTCCTTCTTGCTGTTCTGGTTAGTTATTTTTTGCTTCCTTATGTTCCAAGTCATTGATTTGATTCTCGGCTTCATTGACTCTACTGTTGATTCCCTGTAAACTGTTCTTTATTTCAATTAGCGTACCCTTCATTTCTGACTAGACCTTTTTTTGCTGTGGAGGTACTTACTAAGTTCCTTGAGCATCCTTATAACCAGTGTTTTGAACTCTGCATCTAGTAGATTGTTTTTCCCCATTTTATTTTTCTGGAGTTTCATTGTTCATTCATTTGGGCCATGTTTCTTTGTCGCCTCTGTTTGTTTCTATGTATTAGGTAGAGCTATTACGTCTCTCCGGTGTAGTAGCATGGCCTAATGTAGCAGGTGTCCTGTGGGCTCCAGTGGCACAGCCTCCCCTATCGCCCAGGCTGGGTACTCGAGGTGTGTACTACATGTGGGCTGAGTACACCCTCCTCTTGTAGTTGAGCCTTTGCTGCTGTTGGCAGGTCAACGGAAGGGACTTACCCAGGCCAGTCATCTACAAGGGCTGGCTGTGACCAGTGACCCACCAACCTCTGCCCTCTTTGGAGGATCAGCTGTGCAGCAGCCCAGTCCACAGAACAGGGCTTACTTCAGCAGGGCCCTGGTGCACACTTGTGTTCTGTCTGGGGCCACTTGGCATAAGCTATAAAGCAGTCCACAGGTGGCTGCTTCTTGTGCCCTAGTGAGGGCTGGCTATGAACCAAGGCCAGCTGCTGCTGTGCCAGACCTGAGGCCACTTAGGAAGGTACAGGGTCTCTCCAAGGCCAGCTGCTGCTTACTTGGGGATTTATGAAGATCAGAAGCATGTGCAAGTCATTTTTATGGAAAAGATATCATTAACCATTTTGAGTTTGGTGGGACAAAGTATCACATAATCACCAAGGTGGGACAAGCAGTGTTAGCCAGGTTGATGGAGTCTCATATATGTTGCCCACCATACTCTGTGGCTCTGCGAGGGAAAGGCTCAGAAGAGGAGCCATGCCTCTGACGACAGTTTTTTTCTTGGAGAAAGCTATCCCCCAGCTCTCACTATGATTCCAGACACTTCAGTTTCTCCCCATATGCCCCTGGTACCTTTCAAGGTGCTTCCCCGGTGCTTGATGCAGTGGGAGTGAGTCTTAGTTAAGTCCATGTGCAGGCCCTTTAGGAAGAACTGGCTGAGAATCCAGCAGTTTTTCCCCTGACTCAATCTCTACTGGTTTTTACCAGAAGCTATAAGGACTTATCTTCCCAGCACTGGAACCCTGGGCTGGGGGGCCTAGTGTGGGCTTAGGATCCGTAGCTCCCAAGAGATCCCTCCTGTTTTTTATCTACCACACATGGGTGTGGGAGCAGCCTGCTCCAGGTCTCTGTATCTTCACTCCTCCTATCAGACTGGGTGGATGGATGTGGTTTCTTGAATTCCGTGGTTGTAGGACCTCCATTTAGTCAATTTCTGCTGGTTCTGAGTGATGATTGTTCTATAGTTTAATTGTAATTTTGATGTGGTTGTACAGGAGGCGAGCTTTGTTTACCTAGTCCACCTTCTTGGAGGTACCTGAACGGGGCCAGAATACAGAAAGGTGTCTGTCACACTGTACTCAAAGATGTGGGCTTAAAGTCAGGAAGGGGAAGGGGAAAAAAGGATGTCAATCAACTTCTATTGATCCACATGGCTTTAAGAACTCTTGTCCTCACCATGGAACCACCTATTAGAAACTTCTTGGGCGAAATCATAGCCCCCAGGTCTGGGAAGACAGTGGCACCACCAGCTTCTACATCACTCATCAGCCCTGTAAGCACCCTCCTCTCAGAGCCTCACAGTCCCCACCCCATCTTGCCAAGCTGGTCTTCAGGGTCTGCTCCAAGCAGACAGGCCTGAACAGGAGGGGCCAGCCACAAGCCCTATGCCAGAGCAGCCACAGCGACTATCTCACCCATACAGCCCTCAGCCCCAGCCAGTATCCCACTGATTGCTTCTTGTATGTGCTGTGACCAGGGATTCAACCCACAACCTTGGTGCATCGGGACTATGCTCCAACCAACTGAGCCACCAGGCAAGGGGTAGAGTTCACTCTTTTAACTAGGTTTTACATGCACCTAGTGTTGGATCTTACCTCTTTCAGATTTGAATTAGTCATCGTTTGGAGGATACAAATAGATGAAGAAGGGAAGGTTTTGCCAAAACTGGATCTTCTCACTGAAGTGCCACAGCAAGGTATGGAAGGGCCCCATGAGGGTGTTCTGGTGACTTCTTAATGTGTCCAACATAGACACCTACTTATCCCATCTGGTTTTACATGGCAATCACAAATGGAAACTCTCATTATTGTGTTTTTTACATCAGTTTTTAAAATGCTTTTATCAGTAATCAGTCAAAAAGCACATGCAGGGTGACTGCTCCCCCAAGGCTCTCCTGGGCTGAGTACACAAGGGGGAGGGATTCTGTCTCTGCCTCTAGCACACAGCAAGTGCTACATTCACAGCCATGACATAGGTTGGCCAACTGGGGAGGAGGGAAGGGTCTAGATGAAGTTTCTTACCCAGTTTTTTTCTTTACAGCCCTGGAGTTGGACAAGAAGGGAGTAATAGCAACTGCTCCTCTCAGCTTCCGAACCCTGGTGGGCGTGCTAGGCATTGAAGTGGCTGTAGAAAGCCTAATAAGATCGCTTTGCACAGAGGAAAAACCACTAGTTCCCAAACAGTAACACTTAGGAGTCAGATGCCATACCAGGAAGCATGTGTTTTTATTGAATATAAACATTTGCTGTTTTCCACTTAGAAACCATACCCTCAGAACATGTCTGTGCAGTTATGACACATTACATATAAACTGTCAGGACATGAAAAAATAAATATAGCTACTTAAATAAAAACTGCCAAACATTGATCTGTGGGGAGCAGCTGTGTGCCCCTCCCACATCCAGTCTGAGGGCAGAGGCAGGCACCCACCACCTGGGGCTATTGAAGTGTCATTGCTTAGACATTCCCAAGATACCCTGGGAGAGGAGCACCACCCTCCTCACCTCCCTGCTGTGGAAAGCAGCACTTGGAGGCATTTACGGCACCTCTCAGCAAGTCCTCTGATATTGTCTCTTCTTGGTTATCCACAAAAAAGTGGAGCATGAGCTTAAAAAATGCAGTAAAACAGCAAAGACTGAATTGTTTCTTCACACGAGATCTCAGTACCCATTCCTCCCCACAGAAGAAACCGGGTTTTGATTTAAGTTCCCCAGAGTCTAAGTGCTGCACTGACCCCAGTCGCCCATTTAAAATGTTAGAACTAGTGAAAACACTGTTTCAATCAAATGAACACCACAGGTAAGAAGAGGCTATGGTGGAGTGAATAGAGCAAAGGGTTGCACCAAGACCTCGTAGCAGGGGCTGTCCATCTGTATCCTCTTCCCCAGAGTTTCAGACTGCCCAGTCCAACCAGGACAGGCCACCAGGAGGCTGCCCAGTTCACCTCCTCAAGGGGCTGGGGTTCTCGAGCTCCGTGCACAGGGACTCAGGGTTCTACGCACATGGTGATACTGGGCAAGACTGTGTGTCATGGTGATGTCCCCCCCACGCCTCCCCTGTCCCATGCCAGCAATAAGGAAAAACCTCCAGCCAAAACCACACGGCTGCTGCTTTTCTCCCCACACTCTGTAACTTGCACGAGAACACAGCTCTACTCATGTCCCCATAGGTGGAGTCTCCAAAGCCTCTGGACCCCAACACACTGACATAGATGAGAGACATGTCATTTGAGTACCTTTTTAACCCTCTGAGTATAGAAGTGAGAAGTAAATGTTAGGAAAGAATTAAAGAATAAATTCTAGAAAAACAGGCTTAATTCAAACAACTATAATTCTCAAGTGATCAGAAAATGTCCCCCACAAAAATTTACAATCAGAAAATATTATTTTCATATAATTCCATGGTTTCACTAATATTATTATATTACAATAAGCCTTCATTAATCCCTCAAAATGATATAAATAATGAATCTGTACAACCTACCATAGAATAAAAAAACCAAAGCCCAAGATTCCCAACAATTTTCATAGCAGCGAGGCATACTTTTGGTGAACCTATCACAAACCCTCTTGGTGCCAGCCAGGAGTCCCCTATCTTGCATAAGCAGGACCTTGGGCAGACGTGACCAGGAAGTGGCCTAGCACACCACTTGAGGCTGCAAACAGCACACGTCTCTGTGAAACGCGAGGAAAAAACAGGTACAGGGAGGAGGAGAACTCAAGACTGGCTCTGGCAGAATTGGTTGAGGTTCCCTAACCGCCCCCCCCCCCAAAATGTCATGAACACAGAGCTGGGAGGAACAGAGCTGCCCCAGGTTTAGCAGCTCAGTGTTGCAGCTCTGCTTCCAGCTTCCACAGCAGCAACTTCAGGCGAGAAAGAATGCCTTGTCTCCTCTAAAGTTAAAGACAAAGTCATTCAGGAAAGAAAAGCATGAAAGTCAGTACTCACATGAGTGGTGTTTGCCCCTGACCTGCGTCCCACAGTCCTTGCTAATCCGGCACAGAACAGTGGAGGTGGCACCTCCACTGGAACCCTGAGTCCACACTGCTAGGAACTGACATCCGCACCAAGAACACATCACTCTGCAGCAGGGAACCACTAAACCTGTGATGATGTGTGGCTTGCATTAAAAAGTGCCCTAGAAACTCAGTTAGGAAAGTTCCAGTAGTATCCCTGTTTTCTTAAAAGTTTCTTAAAAGTCCAAATTGTAAGATATATACCACAATTCAAGTTTTCTATGTTAGGAGTCTTATAGAAGATCCAAACCTTGGGTCTTAAAATAAGGCTTTTTTCATTAGAAATTAGACATGACCCTTTGGTGGGAAAGAAAAACTGTCCAGAGGGGTCTCTGGGACAGAGAATGCCACAAGTCTCACATTTGACATTCCTTGTCCAAGAAGATGTTTCTTCCATTCTGTGTCTCGCAGAAGCAGTCCCACCTGAACAACAGTTAGAAAACAAAACCATTTACAGCCAAAGTCACCCAACATAAGAGAAAAGAGCTCTATTGTTCAGCCTTCACATTTTATGTTCAAGTTTCAATGACCACAGGAAAAAAGTTAGACTTTATGGAGAACTAATGTACAATCTTCACTTTCCTTAAACCTAGGCGACATCATGGTGGTATCTTTGGCATGTACAGTCTTTGAGTAGTAGTTGACTATCTTGCCATCCAGTATGTACTGATGAGGGATGCTCTCGTAGGGTTTGAGGTCAAGGTCCAGTACAGACACGGAGAAGGCAAACCTGGATCTCGATGAAGGGACGATGGGCCTTTGATCAGAGCTGAAAGTAAAAAAAAAAAAAAAAAAAGATTCAGCCTTCCCAAATCCTCTCATCCTAGCTCACAAGTAGTGCCCATTCTGTACATCTGTGTGCATCTAATCTCCATCTCTCTCCCTTGTGCACCAGTGTTGAAAGCTTCTGCCAGACAGGTGCCTGCTCTGAAACCCGGCACCACACCAGGTGAGAGAGGGTTAAAGCGGAGAAAGATGAAAAACCAATTACTTCAGATACTTATGACATTCCTCATATCCCAGTGGTAAAAGTGAATGCTGAAAAAGATACTGCATTATAGGTCAAGTATTACAAAACATAAGGAAAAGTAGAAAGTCGATCTGGCCATTCAACAGCCAAATGGATAAAATGTCGAGAACAGACTTTACATACACCCCTCCCACATGTCTGGTTTCATGTTTTATTCTCAAATCACATCTGCAGTGTTTTGTATTTTGTTTCTTGGGGCTTGCTTGTGTGGTTTTTCTAAATATCAGAAGAATCATATGCTTATAACAATATATAAACAATTACTTGTACTTAAAAACACTGAAACTAATTCTGAATTTTGTGCTAAGACTGTCAGCATGCTCTATGCACAGTCTGGGTCCAGGTGACTGGTCGCATGCACTGGATGAGCTCAGTGTGGCTGAAGGGGAGCAGTCAGGAGTCCTTGTTTCCCCATGCTTAACTACTGTTTAGAAATCACCAAAAAATTCAAACAAACAAAATACCATTTTCAAATGCTTCTGCCTGGGAGAAGGAAAGCTAACAGACATGCTCCTGTACTGATGATTCTAATCCAGACCTAGACTCTACCTTGATTCCTGCTCTGAAATACACCCAACAAGAAAAACAAACCAGGTCTCAGCAGCTGGGTTTCTAGCCAGTCCCTTCTGAACAGCAGAGAATACATTTGCAAGTTAAGGTCTTGCTTCAAAGTCTCCTCTCAGGGCCTAACACCCAAGCTCGGCTTAGCTGGGCTTCAGAGAGTCCATGTCTCCAGCCCTCACAGGGCTACACATGTTAAAGGACACCTCAATTTCTCACTTCAGAACCAGCCAGCACCCAACAAGATGATGTGAATCTATCACACAACACCTGGTGGGAGCATGGCCAGAGGGCCACCCCTACAAAAACTCTGTTTGTCAGCCAGAAGCTCCCCATGAGCCCAGTGTGTGATCCCTGACACCTAAATTCTGTGCCACCCTGGGGCTGAGACTGGTGCCCATGTGTTTCAAAACTTCCTGGACTCATGTCCTGGCTCCCATCCCTGTATGTCAGTTTTTGGGTTTTTTAAGGGTATCAGGGCCCTGGGCCCTCAGCCCCTCACATTTCTGTATCCCAGCTGCATCCTTGCTTCAGGCAGAGTGGTAGCTCAAAACATCTGTGTGGTTTTCTCTCATCCAGCATTACTTAGCTTAATACAGCAAATGGATTCCTCATAACTAAGCACTGGGGGCATTCTGGGGAGGGGAATACCAGGCATTTTCAACTAAGTAGAACATTTTTTCTTTATTTCATTTGTACGCTAAAAACGTTCCTCCATGTTTCCTATCAGAAAATGGATAATTCTATGCTTTCCAGGAAGCAGGACTCCTGGAAATGTTTAGTTCAAAAGCAGAAAAATGAGTGGCTAGAAGCCAGTAACAAGTTCACCCTGACCCAGGAACATTTGTCAGAAGAATGCAGAACAATACATAAATACTGTGTGTGAGGTTTTGCACCCTGAAGATAAATGCTAAAGATGCCATCTATTTACTAAGACAATGTTATCGGGTTCATCCTGAATTCCTAAAAAAAAGATGGTTGACAATATGGCGTCTAGGGAGAGATGCTGCAAACAGGCAGCAGAACAATGCATGTGCTGTTTTAAAGGCTTCAAAATGACTCTGAAGGTGGACATTTCAGGGCCTGGTAGAGGCAGAGGAACAGGTCCATGGGAACCTACAGCTTTTCAGGCCTCAGAGCCTTGACAGCAGCTTAGGTCTTTGAAAGAAAAGAATTTGCGCCCTGGCTGGTTGACACAGTGGATTGAATGCTGGCCTGCGAACCAAAGGGTTGCTGGTTCAATTCCCAGTCGGGGCACATGCCTCGGTTGTGGGCCAGGTCCCCAGTAGGGGACATGTGAGAGGCAACCACACATTGATGTTTCTCCTCTTTCTCCCTCCCTTCCCCTCTGCCTAAAAATAAGTAAGTAAAATCTTAAAAGAAAAAGAAAAGGAATTTGCACCACACTATCCAAACTGCTTCTAAGTCCTTAGGGTATTTTCTTAGAAAATAATGGTAATCTTCAATTTAATAGAACCATCTTTTAAAATTATTCTCCCCATAAATGTCTTTTTGACTGAATTACAACTTTCTAGACAACAAGAATTAGTACACAGCATGATACCAAGCAGGCTTTGGAGATCAGCCTCTGAATAAATGTGATCCCACCTGGGGCTCTGTGAATATGGGGAAGCCTACTCTTGTCAATCCAGAAAGATTTGGTCGAAAATACTGTTAGACCAAAGACATGTGATGCAGGCCATGGGTGCCTCACCTTTCATCCTGAAGACAAGGAGAGAGTGAGATCATGATGGAGCAATCCTTTGCAGTCATGGCAACCCGGTACTGCTGAACCTGTGGGGGAAGGAGAGGTCAGCCCCAGGCACCATGCCACCATATGTACACTTCCTCCCAGCAAAGCCTGGGAACCAGTCACAGAATCTGGGGGTGGGAAGCTCTAAGTCCAAAAGGTTCCTGAAGAGGCCAGCCTGCCCTCTGGCTTCTCACTGCTAGCAATGTGTGGCCCCTGATTTCAAACCCTGGGATTTGTCTTCAGCAAGGCAACCGCAGTCTGCCTCAGCAGAAAAAGTAGAAAGTTGCCTCAGCAACTACCAGGCTGGCCATACTGAAAGGGTTGAACAAACATCACTCCAAACCTCAAGATGGTGGCGCACAGAAATCCACCAAGGTCTGTTTGGAGCAGCAGTCCCCAAACTTTTTGGCACCAGGGGCTGGTTTTGTGGAAGACAATTTTCTCATGGACGCCCCAAGGGACGGGGGTGGGGAAGGAGACAGAAGGCATAGCTCAGGTGGTAAGGTGAGTGATGCTTTAAGACACTTGCTGCTCTCCACCTGCTGTGTGCCCCAGTTTCTAACAGACAGCTCAGCGGGTTGGGGATTCCTGGTTTAGAGCAACAGGATGTACCTCAGGTTGTCGTGCATCCCAGAATGTCATGCAGCCACCTACAATGATGCTACAGGCTGTGGAGTCACCAAACTGTTCAGTCACTTCATCCCCACAAGACCTCACAGGCAGGCACTGCTAGTATCCTAGCTTATGGATGAGGAAACTGAGACAGAACCACCCATCCTGTCTGCACTTCGGGGTGGTGACAGGGCTGGACTCAAACGAAAGGGTCTTGGCTCTGAGGTTCTTGCTCTTACCCTGGGGCTACAAGCCCATGTGTAGATCTGCACCTGCTGGCCTGGAATGGCTTCCACCAGGGCTGCCAACTCAAGCGACATATAACATGGTTTGCAGGATCTTACTCGTTAAGCTGTATGTATGCTCACATGTGTGTTACAGAGAGATCCCAAAAGATGGTCACCTCCGTATGGAATCCAGGGCATTCTTTCTTCTTTGAACTTTCCTATATCATTTCGATTTCTTTTTAGATTGACAAGCTCTCTTTTATAAAAATAAACTAGTTACAAAAAACAAAGTGGGCCTTACACTTTATCACTGGTCTCAACATTTGTGTGATGACAGATCATAACCTGTCTCCCTTTTAGTCATTCCCGTCTATGTCACTCAGCCAGGAGGACCCACCCCAAGAACACACCCAAGCTTTACTTTCCCCAAGACATGACTGTACGGGAAGGAACAGGGAGAACCCCAAGTACAAGTTATCTCAGGCCTACTGACTGCTCTTTTTTTTAAATTTTAAAGACAAAGAATGGGAAACATCAATCTCCTGTTCTACCTACATACACATTCGTTGGCTGGTTCTTTAAAAAAAAATTTTTTTTTTTTATTTTTAGACAGAGGGGAAGGGTGAGAGAAAGAAGAAGAGAGAAACACCAATGTGTGGTTGCCTGTCACACACCCCCTATCAGAGACCTGACTTAGCCCACAACCCAAGCATGTGCCCCGACTGGGAATCAAATCAAACCGGAAACCCTTTGGTTTGCAGGCCAGCACTCAATCCACTGAGCCGCACCAGCAAAGGCCATTGGTTGGTTCTTAATATGTGCCCTAACGGGATCAAACTCACAACCTTGGCATATCAGGATGACACTCTAACCAACTAAGATACCTGGCCAAAGCTTTGACTGCTCTTCTTCAGGTGTGTAAAAACCTTTACAAGTAGAAGGAAATAGGAGCTCCCCTCCTTATACTGTTCATTTAGGTAAGAAATCAGATATTTCACAAAATACATAAAAAATAGTCCAAAGAATTACAAAGAGATAAATGAACAAAATATAAAATATTTATTATGTCCTAATCTGCAAGACAAAACCCAGAAGCCATAAAAGACAAAGATTTGAATACCTAAAAATTAAAATATTTCATATGACAGTCATAATTGAAATGTAAAAGACCTATGAAAGAATGAGAGCAAATTATTTGCAACATATAAGAGATGATCAACATCAGGAATACAGTGTTAATATGGGAAAAGAAAAGTACTCCAAAAATATATGGACCAAATAAAATAGCCAATAAATATATGAAAACTTGCTCAAACTTATAGTAACCAAGGAAATGCAAATTATAATAGTGAAATATTTCCACTCATCAGATGGATTAAACAATAAATATATGTGTATATCAGACAAAGAATGAAAGGCTGAGACTTACACTTCAAGTGATGCTGGACTATAACGGGCCAACCCAACACTGAGGTCAACTAGAAAAAGCTGGACAGAATATCAAAAACATCTGTGTGAAGACAGAGTAACAAGACCAATGAGAATTTCTGGTCCAGAGGCAGGACAAAAATATTTGGGTCTTTTTTGCCTAGGAAAGGGAAGGGGTGGGTATGCAACAGTTTTGGAAGGTTGGCCAAGAGGCACTTTAAAAGTGCAACCTCCAGGGCTATGGAGACAGTAACCATGATGAATTTTGGGTTAGTAACCAGAATGCTGCATATCTTAAGAATGAGTGAGCCAGAAGTTGACAGGACTTACCAGGAACTGCAGCTTTGTTTCAATGAGCTCAGTCACCAAAACTAGATTACTATAACCCTAGCTTGCCAATGTATACTAGGCTTCTGGCCAAAGCAAACTTAATATTCTCTCTGGAAAAAGATAACATCCTAGGGCTGAAATTATTTCTCAAATAATTGTACAGATAGAATTTCTGACACACAAGCAAAAAAATTCAAGTACAAAACAAGATGATGTGAATGAAGAAAAAACACGACAGCAGAAGGACAAACGTGGACTCCAGCTATTGGAAGTACCAGACACATATGCTGCTCTGCTCAAAGAATAAAAAACAAAATGGAGAATTTCAAAGAAGAACTGGAGACTATAATGTACCATTTGGAAACTGCAGAACTAAAAACTATAAAAATCATTATTAAGAATTCAACAGGTAATTGGTTGTTATAGAATAGTCACAGGGATGTTATAGAGCACAGGAAATACAAGGTGCAGTCAATATTCTAATAGCTATGTATGGTGTCAGGCGGGTGCAAGAGTTATCAGGATGATCACTAGTAAGTTATATAATGTCTAATCACTGTGGCATACATCTGAAACTAATATAATGTATATCAACTGCAACTGAAAAAAATTTTCTTGACTTTGTTAAGACAAATTCAACAGGTAATTTTAACGGCGTATGAGAAAAAACTGAAGAGACTCATATCATCATATCATCAAACAGTAACTAAGAACAAATCACTAGCAGACCTACACTAAGGGAGTATGAAATGGTATTCTTTACTCATCAAAGAAACCAAAATGATTCCAGATATAAGCTCAGAAATGCAGGGCAGCATGAAGGGCAATGCAAGAGAAAATATGTGGGTAAATGGACACTGATAGTATAAAACATACAAAGCAACAATAGCAAAATAAGTTAGGAGTTATAGTAAAATGTACTCTAAGAACTTAGCATTGTTCAAGAAGAGAATAAAGGAACTAAATATTAGACCTTAATAAATCTACTGCTTGCTGCAATCGCTAGAATAAAACACTAAAATACAAGACTCATTAACTTCCAAACAGACAGTAGGGAAATGGCATGATTAAAACAAAAATCAACCCAAAAGACAACAAGAGGGAAAAAATTAAAAGATTTAAACTCAAGAATAACTCCCATTACTTGATAAAGATATAATATCAGAATGGATAGAAAATCAAACCATATCATAAACACAAAAACAGAAAGATTAAAAATGAAAGAACAGAAAAAAATATACAGGTGCAAGTTTTAACCAAAAGCATCTAGAGAAGTTACACAAATATAAGACAAAGGAAACTTTAAGAAAGTATTACTGGAGATAAAGATACTGAAAATGACACTTGAAAATGAGAAATGCAATTTACCAGGAAGATGTAACAATTCAAAATGTAAAGCACCTAACAATAAAGCCTCAAAATAAATAAGAAACAAAAAAAAAATTCATAATCATTATGTAAAGTTTCAAAACATCCTCCTTAGGGAACAGGCAAAACAGTAAAATCAGTAAGGTTATACACAATCTGAACAACACAATTAATTTGGCAAATTAATTAATAGGCAAATACAAAACACTGTATCTAACAATTTAAGAAGATGCCGCCTTTTCAGGCATACACAGAAGCATTTTAAAAAAAGGAATAAAGCAAGTCACAACAAATTTCAAAGTATAAAAACCAATTTTGACAAATTTCAAAGGACTATATAGGGTATATTCTCTAACTATAATGGAATTTTGCTAGTAATCAATATGAAAAAGATAATTAGAATCCCCACGTTTGGCACTAATTTGTCTTCTAAACTACTTCCAAGGGTCAAAGGAGAATCTTCATACCAATCAGAGTATATTTTTACTAAATGACATTGAAAATCCAGTTTGTGGAATGTAGCTAAAGTCATGTTTACATAAAAATACAGGAGTGGGCAAAAGTAGATTTACAGTTGTGAATACACAAAACAGAGTTTATTCTTGTATTATTTAATTATAGCACTATTTCCAATTGTAGACCTACTTTTGCCTACTCCATATATAGCTTTACTATATTAGTTTAGAAAGAAGGCAGCCAAAACTTAATTAGGTAAGCATTTATCAGGAAGAAGTTATAGAAAGAACAAATCATCCAAAGAAACTTTTAAAAAGGAATAAGACCAGAAACTAAAGAAACGGAAAATCAGCCACCTGGCTGGTGTAGCTCAGTGGATTGAGCGCGGGCCTGCGAACCAAAGGATCTCGGTTCGATTCCCAGTCAGGGCACATGCCTGGGTTGCAGGCCAGTTCCCAGCATGGGACACATAAGAGGCAACCATACATTGATATTTCTCTCCTTCTCCCTCTCTCCTACCCTTCCCCTCTAAAAATAAAGAAAGAAAGAAAGAAAGAAAGAAAGAAAGAAAGAAAGAAAGAAAGAAAGAAAGAAAGAAAGAAAGAAAATCATACAGTATGAAAGGAACAGAAATTAGTTTTTACAAAATAAAACTGATAAATTCTTGGTGGGAGGTATTTAGAAGACAAATACCATATGTCAAGAATAAAAGTGCATTTTCCTCAGATGCTATAAAATATTAAAAGAGAACATTACAAAAAATTTATATGCCCAAATTTAGAAAATTTTAGCTAAACCAAAGATTTCTAGAAAATACAACTTACCAAAACTGACAAAAGAGAAAATCTGAAATTGAGATTAGAATTGAAAATTTCTCTACAAAGACAACTATGGGTCCAGATGGTTTCACCTGTGTTTCTGCAAAATACTTAAGGAAAAAATAAATTAAGTTTTAACTCATGTCTTCCAGAAAAAAGAAAATAATCAGACACTACTGAAATATTTTATGACAGGCATAACCCTTGATCTCAAGACCTAACAAAACATTAAAGAAACTCATATCACTTGCAACCATATATGCAAGACTCCTAGCAAAATATTAGCAAAGCAAATATTATAATATAGAAAAAATACATCACTATAGATTGTATAATTACCCCATTAACAGAAAATAAGGGAAAAGTCATGTAATCATCTCAATAGACATTGATAAAATTATATATTCACTTATGATTAAAAAAATAACAAATCAGGCACTGGTGGGTGTGGTTCCGTTGGTTGGAGCATCATCCCATAAACCAAAAGGTCACAGTTTTGACCCCTGGTAATGACACATACCCAGGTTGCAGGGTCAATTCCCAGTCAGGGCTAGTATAACAAGGAAAGTGATCAATGTTTCTCTCTCACATTGATGTCTCTGTCTTTGTTTATGTCTCTCTGTCTCTGTCTCTCTCTCTAAAAAGCAATGAGAAAATGTCCTCAGGTGAGGATAAAGAAAAATACTCATAATAAAACAGGAACTGAAAAGAACTTCCTTAATCTGATAGTGGTTATTTATCTTTAAAAATAAACAAAATGAAATCCCAAAATAATCTACAGCAAGCAGTGCAGTTAAGCAAAAGAAAATAAGTAATTGTATGAGGGTTGGATAGAAAAAAAATCAAAATCAGATGCAGCATGATTACATATAATGAAAATCCAAAGGAAGCTATATGTTGTTAGAATTACTAAGTTTAGAAAGGTTGACAGATAAAAGGTCAAAATACAAAAACCAATTGCAATCTACAACACTATAAAGATATTTTAAGATACTATTTATACCTAAAACTATCAAATGTTGGAGAGAGAATAAATCTAATAAAACATCAGACCTCTCTAAAGACAACCATAATTTTTTTTTTTCGGATTTTAAATAGCGCACACACACAAAAAAAAAAAAAGAAAGAAAGAAAGAAAAGAAAATGCCTGTGGTGGAAGACTCAATATTGTACAGATGTCAACTCTTACACATTATTTTAATGTCAAACCAATATAAATCCCAAGATTTGTTATGCTTTTCCTTGTGGAACTGAACAAGTTGATTCTAACACGTACATAGACAAGCAAAATGTCAAGAAAGGTTAGGCATTTATTAAAGGAGACATTCTTGAAGAAGGTAGAATTTATTCTACTGGGTATCAAGACTTGTTATGTATGACTCTATAGTGACCAGGACAACTCCATATGAAAAGTAAAACCTTTCCTCATGCTATACCAAAAATCAACTGCAAATGGATACCCACCAAACATGAGAGACAAAGCAATAAGGTTTATATAATACCTATAGATCTTTAAGGTAAATAAAAGGACAAGATAGACTAAAAAAGAAAAAAGATGTAAACTAAACTACCTTAAAGTTATGAACACTTCCTTTTTCTACGTTTTTTTATTTTTCAATTACAGTTGACATACAAAATATTAGTTTTAAATGTACAACATTGTGATATGACATTTATATAACTTATAAAGTAATCATTCCAACAAGCCTAGTACCCACCTAACACCATACATGATTATTACAATATTATCGACTGTATTCCCTATGCTGTACTTTATATGCCCTTGACTATATTGTAACTACGAATTTGTACTTCTTAATTCCATACTCTTTCATCCATTCCTCAACCACTCTCTCATCTGGCACTCATCAAAATGTTCTGCACTTGTGAGCTCAATTATATTTTGTTGTTCGTTTATTTTGTTTTTTAGATTCCTCATATAAGTGAAATCATATGGTATTTGTCTTTTTCTAAACTTATTTCACTTAGTGTAATATTCCCTACAACCATCCATGTTGGTGCAGATGGCAAGATTTCACACTTTTTAATGGCTGAATAATATTCCATTGTATATACATACTACATCTTCTTTATCCATTCATCTGTTGGTTGTTTCCATATCTTGGCTATTTTAAATAATGCTTCAATGATCATAGGGATACATGTCTTTTTCAATCAGTGTTTTGAGTTTCTTTGAATAAATACCCAGTAGTGGAATTGTTGTGTCCTTCTTTGTCTTATTTATAGCCTTTGGGTCTCTTCCCTTCTTAAAAGGACTCCATTAAGAGAGTAAAACAGCAAGTTACAGAATGAAAGAAGTTATCTATAGCACAATGAGCTTCTTTCCAGAATACATAAAGAACTCCTTCAAATCAATAAGAAAATGGCAAACAACCCTACAAGAAACTGGTCAAGAGATACTTCACGAAAAAGAAAATACAGCCATTAAACATTGAAAAGGTACTTACTCTCAATACCACAACAAGCCACCACTACACACTCATGAGAATGGTTGAAGTTAAAAAGACCCACAACCAAGGGACAGAGAGGGTATGGGGCAACAGGAACTACCCTGGCCTATTGTAGGGGACAGAAACAGTAAACCTGCTTTGCAATATCTACTAAAGTTAAATATGCTCGTTCCTCTGGCCTAGAAAGCCCACTACTAGGAATATATCCAAAAGAGATGTGGGCACATACATGTACACCAAGAGAACTATATAAAAATATTTACAGAAGTTTTATTCATAGCACCCCAAAATGAGGAACAACCCAAAAGTCCATCAACAGTAGAATGGATCACTATAAAGCAATGCAAATATAGAAATACATAGAATAACATGAGTGAATCTTATAGTGTTATACAGAGCTAAAAATAAGACATGAGAGCTATATACATGCTTCCAAATATAAAGTTCAAAAATAGAACCTACTAGACTATTGGATACAAGTCAATACAAATAACTAGGGAAAAAAGAGAAGCAAATTAGCTGGACAGGAAGTCAACAGGGATTCTGGCTATATAATTACCCCTTTAACAGTGTTCTGTATTGGGACCTAACTGGCAGTTCCACAGGGATGATTTTGTGAGAAATCATTGGGTTGTACATTTTTTTCTGCGCACTTTTCTGTCTATGCTATATTTCATAATACAAATAGTTAATACAAATAAAAGCTAAGAAAATCAAAATAAAAATTTCAAATACTAGTAATAGCTAGTGTTTTTGACAGCATGAGGTAAACAAGGACCCTCAATTTTTGTAAGAAGTATCATAAATTGGCAAAATCTTTTTGGGAGGACAGTATGACAACATCTACCAAAAATAAACCTAGAAATGTTATTTCTAAGAATCTATCTTACAGATATGTTTATGTGCACAAAGGTTAAATTACAAAAATGTGAATATCAACATTATCTTTAACAGTAAGCATACCACACCTTATCACATTGTGCTAACATGTCAAATAACAAGAGAAAGAGAACTTAAAAGCATCCACATGGAAAATATCTACCTCCTGAGACAGGACAAACTGATAGAGGATATCTCAGAAGCAACATACAGTCACATGATGTACAATAAAATGGTGAAATGCTAAAAGAACAATAATCAACTCTTCTTTGGATCTAGAAAAACAAACTACCTTTAAAGTCTGTGGACAAATTATAAACATATCCAGATAAACAGAGAATTTACCAATAAACTTTCACTGAGGTAACTTAAAGGAGATTATATATATATATATATATATATATATATCCTGTGTGTATACACACACACACACACACACACACACACACACACACACACACAAGGTCTGTCTGGAAAAAGTCCAACCATTGTTAATAACAGTTTGCATGACATCGATGTAATCTGGCAGCCAAGGAGAGTGGACTGGAATGTACATGTGTGAACAATGACAACTTCATTGTACTAGTCAGTGGAGGCAGTAGACACCATTGAGTGAGCATGTGTACTGTGTGGCCATTGCATTCAAAATGAGCGAGTAAAGCAACGAATCTGTGTCAAATTTTGCATTAAGCTTGAGCATTCCTCCACAGAAACTATTTGGATAATTCAGAAGGCTGCAGCTATGGGCCCCTGGTGATTGGCAGCCTCATCACAATGACACGTCCACTCATGCATCACATCTCATGCTGAGCTTTTTGGTGAAGTATCAAATCACCCAGGTGACTCAGGCCCCCTACAGCCCAGATTTGGCGCCCTGTAACTTCTGGCTTTTCCCAAAACTAAAATCACCTTTGAAAGGGAAGAGATTTTAGACCGTCAATGAGATTCAGGAAAATATGACAGGGCAGCTGATGGTGACTGGGAGAACTGTGTGAGGTTCCAGGGTGCCTACTTTGAAGGGAACTGAGGCATCATTGTCCTGTGTGCAATGTTTCTTGTATCTTGCATCTTCTTCAATAAATGTCTTGATTTTTCATATTACTTGCTTGGAAACATTTTGGACAGACCTTCTACTTAAAGAAGAAAAGAACTAGAAACAATTTTAGGCTAATAAATTAGACAACTTAGATGAAATAGACAAATTCCTAAAAAGACCGAAATTATCAAAACTGACTCAAGAAGAAATAATATGATTAGACCAACAATAACTAGACTGAGTGGGACATCAAAACACTACCTACAAAGAAAAGCCCAAACTCAGATGGCTTCACTAGTGAATTCAACTAATGAATATTCTATCAAATACTTAAAAGAAGATTAATTATCACCCCTTCTCAAATTCTTCCAAATATAAAAGTGTCTGGATTATTTCCCAACTCATTTGATAAGGCCAGTATTACCTGATGCTAAAAACAAAAAAAGATATCATAAAAAATAAAAACTACAGACTAATATTTCTTATAAATCCTCAAGGAAATAATAGCAAATTGCATCCAGCAACATATAAGGAGGATTATATGACAAAGTGGGATTTATCCCAGGAATGCAAGATTGGTTGTAATATCCAAGAATGAATTAATGTAATATACCATATCTAAAGAATAAAAAACAAAAAACCATGTGATAATCTCAACTGATGCAGAAAAGGTATTTGACAAAAGCCAATGTCCTTTCATGATAAACACACTCAACAAATTAGGAAGAAAAGGGAACTTCTTTCAATCCTTTCAAAGGACATCTATGAAAAACCCAGAGCTAACACCATACATGACAAAAGATTGAACACTGTCCCAGTAAGACCAGGAACAAATCAGGGATGTCTGTTCTTGCCAATTCTATTCTACACTATACTAAAGGTTCTAGCCAGGGCACTTAACGCAAGAAAAAGACAGAAAGAGCATGTAATTTGGAAAAAAAGAAATAAAACTACCTCTGTTCACAGATTATCTTATATGGAAAGAATCCTAAGGAGTCCACTGAAAAACTATTAGAACTAATAAATTCAACAAGGTTGCAAGTAGTAAGATCAATATACAAAAACAAATTTATTTCTATACACTTGCAATGATCAATCTGAAAACAGTTTAGAAAACAACTCCATTTACAACAGCATCAAACAGACTAAAACATTCAGGAATAAGCTAAAGTACAAAATGTATGCTCTGAAAACTATGAGATTACTGAAAGAAAAACCAAGATCTAACCAAATGGAAAAGCATCTCCTGTTAAAAAATTGGAAGACTTACTATTGTAAAGATAGCCATACTACCCAGAGCAATCTACGGATTCACCACAATCCCTATCACAATCTCAGCTGACTTCTTTGTAGAAATTGGCAGGCTGATTCTAAAATTCATATGGAATTATAAGGAACTCCCAACAGCCAAAACAATCTTAAAAAAGAACAAAGTTAGAGAATTTATACTTCACAATTTCAAAACTTATTAAAAAGCAAGAGTAAATCCAGATAAGATATGGGCATAAGTATAAACATAGATCAGTGGAACACAAGGGTGCCAAGACCATTCAATGTCTCTTCAGCTGGATATCCACATGCAAAGAATGATGTTGGATCTCTACTTCAAATCATATACAAAAAATTAAAAATGGATCAAAAAACTAAATGTAAGAGCTAAAACTATAAAAATGTTAGAAGAACATGGAAAAATATTCATGACCTTGGATTTAGCAATGGCTTCTCAGATATGACAACTAAAAGATAGCAATAGGTAAATTGAACCTTATCAAAATTAAAAACATTTTTGCATCAAAGGACATTATCAAAAAAGTGAAAAGACAACTGAAAGGATGGAAGAAAGTATTTGCAAATCATATATCTGAAGAGCCTACTATCCACAAAATACAGATTTATTACAATTCATCAACAGGACAAATAACATAATTAAAAAGTAGGCAAAGGATCTGAAGAGTTCTCCAAAGAAGATATACAAATGGGCAGCAAACACACAAAAAAAGTTGCTTAGTCTTAGGGAAATGTAAATCAAAACCACAATGAGATACCACTTCACACCCAAAAGGATGGCTAAAATCAGAACAGATAACAAGCATTGTCAAAGATATGGAAAAATTAGAACTGTCCTACACTGCCAGTGGGAATGCAAGTTACTATTTGACCTAAAAATTCCATTCCTATGCATGTGCCCAAGAAAAGTAAAAACCTATGTCCACAAAAAATCTGTACACAAATATTTATAGCAGCATTATTCACAGTGGCCAAAAGGTGGAAACAACTCAATACCCACCAACTGATGAATGAATAAACAAAATTTCTGTGTATATATACAGTGCAATATTGTTCAGCCATAAAGCATTGATATATGCTACAGTACAGATAAACCTTGAAAACGTTATGCTAAGTGAAAGAAGCCAGTCATAAAGTACCACAAATCGATTTCATTTATATGCAATATCTAGAACAGGCAGATAGTGACAAAGATTAGTGGTTGCTAAGGCCTGGGGGTGGGGAGTAGGACAGAGATAAAGGGATAGCTAAAGGGTGGGGGACTTCTTTCTAAGTTGATGAAAATGTTCTAAAATTGACTATGGTGATGGTTGCACATATTTGTGAATCTAATAAAAACTACTGAATTGTACACTTTAAGCAGGTAAAATTGTATGGTATATAAGGTATACCTCAATAAAGCTGTTATAAAAAAAGGAAAGATCTGAGATGCAAGAATGCTGGATAAAGATATGGGCAAACGTGACAGACAGATCTAAACAAACATCTGTATAAAATAATATTGTAAACTGTGATTTTAAAAAAGAACAAGACAGAAGTGCAGACAATAAGTACATGTATTGGAAGAAATAACTGGAAATAACTGGAATTAAAGTATCCCAATTCCTTATATTATTACTTGTGTGGCCAGGGTTGGAGGTTTAGGGGTTAAGTTATCATTTAGCATTAGACTTGAAATATGCATGGTCAAATTGGACAAGTAACCACTAAAATAACAATGTGTAATTTCCAAACTAATTAAGAAAAGTGGAAAATAAAAGTTAACAAGCAAAAGTAAACACAGAGGTCAGCAAACTATGGGCTGGGAGCCAAATCTAGCCTGCCACCTGTTTTGTATATAAAGTTTTACTGGAACACAGCTGTGCTCATTTGTGCTTGTTTATGGCTGCTTCTAAGCTACAATGGCAGAGTTGAATACCTGAAACAGAGACCAGATGGCCTACAAAGTCTAAAGCATTTACTCTCTGGCCCTTTATAAAGTCTATTGACTCCCACTACAGAGTACTGTACAACAGACAGAAAGCAAGTCACTCTGGACTGCAATTTCTTGGGCATGGAAATAAAGACAATATCCCCTCCTCTCTCATTTCATCAGAGGTACATTAGATAAACAGCCTTTGAGAAAGAACTTTAACAGTCTATGGCCAAGGAATGTTCCAACCTGCTCCCCAGCTTCCCACTCCATAGCAGCCCTCTTTTGATTCTAACCACCAGAACCTAACACGTTAAGACAAAAAAGAGGCAGACCCTTATATTCCAACACTGAGAGACCTCAAGCCATGTTACATTTAAATTCAAACTGGTAAACAACACATAATTTGGACAATCCCCTGAATGGTGTGAATGTGAGAGTGTGTGGGTGGGTGTGCGCGTGTGCATGCACGCACATGTGAAGTTCTAAAAACATACTGACATACTGTTAGCCATGGGTATCTATTGCCTGGGCAGGAATATGGCCACATTTTATTTTATTTTATTTATTTATTTTTTTAAATGTGACTTTTTTTTTCCTTTTTTAGATTTTATTTTTTTATCTTTAGAGGGGAAGGGAAGGAGAGAGGGAGAGAAACATCAATGTGCGGTTGCCTCTTGTATGTCCCCTGCCGGGAACTGGCCTGGCAACCCAGGCATGTGCCCTGACTGGGAATCGAACCGCGATCCTTTGGTTCGCAGGCCCGCACTCAATCCACTGAGCTACACCAGCCAGGGCGGAATATGGCCACATTTTACACAATATATTTACTGCTTGAATCTTTTCATCAAATTGTTTAGAGATCATTGTAAATTCACATGCACTTGTAAAGCAATAAAGCAGAGATCCTGAATGCTCTTTACCTATCCTCTCTAAATGCTGTCATCTTGCAGAACTGTATAATACAATATCGCAGCCAGGAGAGTGACATCAATATACTCCACAATTTTATCCCGATCTCCAAAGTTTTACCTGTACTCCTGTGTGTGTGTGTGTGTGTGTGTGTGTGTGTGTATTATCACACATGTAGATTTGTGCATACACCACCACAGTCAAGTTACATACAGAGCAGTTCCATCACTGCAAGGATCCCTCATGTCGACCTTTGATAATCACACTCACTTTCCTCCTACCCCCCCCCAAAACCACAGCAACGACACATCTTTTATCATTTCAAAAATGTCACCAAACCAGAAACACAGTGTGACCTTTCATGATTGGCTTTCATCAGTCAGCAGAATTTCCTGGAGACTCACCCAGGGTGCAATGTGTACCCAGAGTTTGTTCCTTTTCATTGCTCAGCAATGCCAGTCTGGACAACCTGTTGTAGGTCACCCACATTCTAGCTATTCCATACAGGACTAAATGAACACTCCTGCACAAGGTTTTGGGTAAGCAGAAGTCTTCCATCCTCTGTGAGAACTGCCCAGTTGGGTTACAGGCTCTGCTTGTTCAATTTAGTAGAAAGCTGCCAGACTGTTTCCTGAGTGGCCAGTGCCACTATACATCCCAGCAGCAGTGTATGAGTGATCCATTTTCTCTGCATCAGCATTCAGTGTTTTCCCAAGGTCATTATCATAGTTATGTAATGATTGCTTGAATCTGTTACAATGAGGTTATGTTTATATATGAGGTTAAAAAACTGAAATAATTTTAAAAAGTAATCCATGCTTATTTAGTAGGAATTTTGAAAAATATAGAAATGTATAAAAAAAGAAGTCCTGTTTCCTCTCTTGAAACAAGAAGAAATGGTGTTATTTATTCCAAAATCAATGTATTCAAGTTCCAGACAACATAGCACAGATTCTGTCACTTCATTTGAGGTCAAGGCCCCACTTTTGGATCTCTCCCCACCTTGAAGACAGCTCTGCCTTCAGGGAGGACCTCCTTGGCCAGAGACAACAGTGAGGACTCCTTTTTTTTTTTTTTTTTTTTTTAAAAGAGGGTATGTTTACTGATTTTAGAGAGAGGAAAGGTGGTGGGGGGAGAGAGAGCGAAACATCGATGTGAGAGAAAACGGATTGGTTGCCTCTGGGACACGGCCCAACCAGTGATCAAACCTGCAACATAGGTATGGGCTCTGACCGGGGATCAAACCTGCGACCTTTTGGTGTACGAGATGATGCTCTAACCTACTAAGCAAGCCGGTCAGGGCGTAAGGACTCTTTTCACAAGTGGGAACCATAGATACTTCATCAGTACCAAGACAGGTAAGCCAAGGGCTCCAGGGTAGCTGCCCAGAGGCACATAGAGAAAGAGGTCACTCAAGTCACCTCTCCCCTACAAGAAAATGGTTCCTTAACCATTTCAGCATCTAGCAACACCTTTGTCAGCTGAGTGAGGCCTATGGATCCCTCTCTGAACCTCACATTTCTAAATGCAGAGAATAAAAAACAGAAGGTGACCATATCATACCATGCTTTTTTAAAACTAATGTGTTACACAGAACTATATAACCAGACTTCTCAAGTGATGACCACAAAGCTTTTGTGCGACCTCTGCAGCAACTGCAGTATGAAACGAAAGGAATGATTTCTCATGGTGCAGTCAGGGGTCCTGTTCACCCTTCAGTGGTTGTTGCCAAATTCGTAATGGAATGAAACGCTGAATTTCAGTTAGAGCTTAGTAAAAGAAGTAACTTTCTTCCTATCCAGTTTCATGGAGCTTCTGAATTCCCTGATTTGAAAGAACCAGAAAGAACAGGACTGGACCTCTTCTCTAAGAGATTCTTCCCCTTGGCCTAAGTTCTGGGGGAAGGAAGCCCCTATCCAGCCACAGGTGAGGGCCTGGGCCCCCAGTGAGGGCTGTGAGAGGAAAGGTTAGTGCAAGCCAGTTCTAAAGTTTCTCAGAAAGAAGTACAGAGAGGTGGACCCAGGTCCTGGACCCCAGGAAGCGAGTGAAGAAAGGTTGGGCCCAGCGGGGAGAACCATAGCCAACTGAACAAATCCTCACCAGGCCCAGTCCATCTGGGGAAAACTTTAGCTACTTCCTTCTCAAATCCCTAATTTTTCTGCTTTAAACGTCAGAGGTAGGTACTGGGAAATATTCTCAGGAAAACCTCAAGTTAATGCTAAGAGCCTAAAGAGCATACAGTGTGTTTATGGAAAGGTCTGCCCACCTTTGTCAGCGCAAAAGCCACTGTCCCATCATCCTCAGTGGAAAGATCGAGTAGCTTCTGGTAAAATGCTTCATCATAAGGCCCGTCTATTTGCAATGTTTTTCTGAAGAAAAGGGCACAAAAAAACCAAAATGACAAAGCTGACAAAAAATGGTTTCTTAGACTGCTAATAGTTTAATAATCACACATGTGGTATTAAAGAACACCTAAGGGATTCTCCTCTTCCTAATGCTGCACTTTACCCTGAAGCAGCATAGTTTTAAAAAGAACTCTCAAGACCAGAACCTGGGAAGCTGAGGTTGAATATGACCTGTTTGTGACAAACAGTGTCCACGTCAGAGAACCTAGAGAAGGGAGAGTGGGGAGGAAGCCCTCAGGAAAGCCTTAGGCCCAGAGCCTGCCAGGCACAGAAGCTACTGCCTGTGGAGCAGCACTGCCCCCTGCAGGCTTGGCCCTTACTCAAAACTGTCAGACCCACAGGAGGTGCCTCCTTTCCAGGAATGGACCAGTGACCACTGATCTAAGGGGCCCTGGTCCTTCACACAGCACTGAGTCTCTGGGCAGAACTGGCACCTGAGGGTAAGGGGGAAAGGTGGATGGGGTTGGTCATCCTCCTGAGAGGCCTGTGTTCTCACATTGGAGTAATGCTTCCCCTCATCCTCACTTCACCCTCATGGCTGCTCAGGGGCCCCACATTGGACCAGAATGGGCAGGGGCACCACAGGCCCCAGCCTCACCTCTGCTCAGGAAACTCCTCCAGGTACCTCTCAACCCGTCGATACAGAGGGTAGAGGCCCTCGATGTCCAGCATATCCAACATCTGCACCTGAAGGGTTTTATACAGAAGACAGCCCTTCGGTAACCCCGAGCGCTCCAGGCTGCTTTTTCCTACCAAGAACATCAAGGGAAACAAGAGGTTACAGTCAAGGACTGATAAAGGTATAGGCTGCACAGCCTCAGGAAACTGCTGGGGTGCTAGCACATGCACAAGGCCAGGCACAGAGAGGGAGGTGACCTACATCCTGCTCTGTGCCTCTCTTCCCTCTTGACACCCTTCTACTCCACTGCATCTGCTCAGATCTAGGTTTTGAGAGATAACCGTTAATCTAAGTAAGGCAAGGCACAAAATTTAAAATGATCATGTTAACATCCCCAACTCTGTGAGAGCATGTCTGTGAAGGCCAGATCCTCAGCCTACTTGCAGAGAGAGGTACCACACTGAGGATGGTCCTGATCTGTTGTGCTTAGGCGACCACAGAATACCCCCTAAAAGCCCACAGGGCAGTGCTGCTATCTTCCTACATCACATCCCCATGGCCATCATAGCAGTCTCCGAGAGACCACAGGGCTCTTAACACGAAAAATGAAGAATCTCAGTCTTCCTAGTTGGCCACACAAAGTAAGTTCCTGGCTATAGCACTGCATGCCACAGACCAGAATATGTACTGAAGCTGCTAGCAGGTGACAAAGGGGCAAATGAGGAGCCCACAAACACTCAGGACAAAAACCCAAACTAACCTTCTTGAAGCCCAGATGCCACCAAGTCACAGCTGGCTACTACTGAATCTGAGGAACAGGTCCTCTAGTAGGAGGTACCCAGAGCCACAAGCTCTACATGCCTGTGCTCACACTTGTCTGCCACCTTCTGCCTGCTGGGACCACCCCTACCTAGAAGGGCTTGCACTGTAGACTCCAACTTTAGTGCCTCATTTCTCCATGTGTAAGAAACAGGCCCAGGAAACCCACCCCCAGGTTTGCAGAGAGAATAAACCAGGGGCATGTAGAGAAAGCACTCAGCAAACCACAGAGGATGCAGAGATTGGGGGACAATGTTTTAGGGAAAACCATACAGCCCAAACCTGTGATGCAATTCACAAATTCAGATCGGAGATGAGAAAGGGAGTTTCCCTACCTAGGCCTGAGAGGCCTAGAGGCCAGATGGGGGAGCCCTGTTGGGGCCCTAGTTGCTCCTGCAGAAGCTCTGTGAGGCCAGGAAGGACCCCAGCAGGCTGTGCCCAGGCTCTGCCCACACACCCAACCACCCAGCCAGCCTACCTTGGTGAGGCAGGCTCCTGCTGAAAGGGCTGGCTTCACAGACACATGGGCCCTGCAACCCTGGCCCCAGCCTCAGGGCACTTGCCCGGCCCTTGTCTGAGCCACTAAGCAGCACTCGTGTGATGACTCGCACCAGCTCCCGGATCACAACCCTCGTGCAGTGGGGTCCACTGGCCAGGCCATTGGATGGGAAGAAGAAAGGTTTCAGGTGATATGCCAACTCACTCCAGTCAGCCGTGGGGCTGCGGGCATCCTTGCAGCCATAAATCAGCTCCCCATTCTTCAGGAAGGAAAAAGAACAGGGAAGTATCACCTCCAAGAGATGGGTAGGAAAGCACCTTTGTCGCCAAGCAGGCAAAGGGACCTAACGTCATCCACATACCCCATCTGGGGTACCTACACACTGTAGTCTGCAGAGAAACCCTCTCTCATGCACCCTGTCACTGACCCAGAGGCAGATCCCACCATGAGGAGGAAAAGAAGTCCCGATGTGAAACACAAACCCTCAGACCAGAACACACAGCACACTGACAGCCCATTACTCAAAAGGCTGAGTGACACCCATGCACCTGAGAGACACACAGTATCGGTCAGACGCTGAGCAGGGAGACTTCTAGGCCAGTGTGGACATCTACAGATGCGTAGTTTACCAGAGTACTTCTGTCCTCTCAGAAAGGCTGCGCTAGACCCCTGCCAGGGTGGGTGAGTCCTCTAGCATCACTAGTGCGGAAACCTTCACTTAGTGGTCATTTTGCCTTCTAAATTCAAGTGCAGCAAAGAAACATCTTGTGGCACTGATGTTCCCAGGGCTGCAGGCAAGGATGCCCAATGGGCCCAATCCCATGACTTACACAGGGTCTGTGGTGTCTGGTAGAAAAGTCCCTAAGCAAACAACTAGAACAGGAACAGAAACACAAAATAGAAATTACATGGATGGTTAGCAACAGGGGAGTAGGGGAAGGAGACAGGGGAAGGTACAAAGAATAAGTGGCATAGATGGTGGGTAGAAAATAGGGTAGGGCAAGAATAGTATGGGAAATGTAAAAGCTAAAGAGCTTATAAGTATGACAAATTGACATGAACTAAAGGGGGGAATGTGGGTGGGAGAGGGTGTGCAGGGTGGAGGGGAGTGAAGGGGGGGGAATGGGACAACTGTAATAGCTGTTTTAGTGATATAATCAATAAAATATATTTAAAACTATTACTACCTTAAAAAAAGTAAACTTGCAGGCAAGAAGGGGCTGGGAAGAAGTATTCAAAGTCATGAAAAGCAGTGCCTTACAACCTAGATGACTCTATTCAGCAAAGCTATCATTTAGAATGGAAGGGCAGTTAAAGTGCTTCTCAGATAAGGTCACATTAAAAGAGTTCAACGTCACTAAGCCCTTATTAAATGAAATGTTAAAGGGACTTATCTAAGAAATAGATGAAGGTCAAAACTATGAATAGTAAAATAACAACAAACTCACAACTATCAACAACTGAACCTAAAAAAACAAAAACAAAAACAAAAACCTAAGCAAACAACTACAACAGGAACAGAATCTCAGAAATGGAGATCACATAGTCCTGGCTGGTGTGGCTTAGTGGATAGAGTGCTGGTCTGTGAACCAAAAGGTCACTGGTTCAATCCCCAGCCAGGGCACACACCTGGGTCGCAGGCCAGGTCCCCTTTAGGGGGCATGGGAGAGACAGCCAATCCTTGTATCTCTCACACATCAGTGCTTCTCTCCCTCTCTTCCTCCTTTCCTTCCCCTCTTTCTAAAACAAAATATATAAATCTTTTAAAAAGTTAAAAACCCTGGCTGCTGTGGAGCCAGGTGTGGCTCAGCGAATTGAGCACCAACCTGAAAACCAAAAGGTGGCTGGTTTGATTCCCAGTCAGGGCACATGCCTGGGTTGTGGGCCAGGTCCCCAGTAGGAGGTGCATGAAGGGCAACCACCCACTGATGTTTCTCTCCCTTTCTTTCTCCTTCTCTTCCCCTCTCTCTAAAAATAAACAAATAAAACCTTTAAAAAAGAAAAAAATGGAGACTACATGGAGGGTTATCAGCACAGATGGGGCAAATGGCGGGGGAAGGTACAGGGAATAAGAAACGTAATTGATAGGCACAAAATAGTACAGGAAAGGTTAAGAATAGTATAGGAAATGGAGAAGCCACAGAACTTATATGTATGACTTATGGACATGAACCAAAGGTGGGGGAATGATAGAGGGAGGGGGAGTGTAAGGTGGAGGGGAATCAAAGGGAGGGAAAAAATGGGACAACTGTAATAGTAAAAACAATAAAATACTTAAAAAAAATGACTTCCAACCAAGATGGAGTCATAGGTGGACACATTGTGCCTCCTCTCACAACCAAAATTAAGGACAACAAATATTTAGAAACAAGAAAACAACCAGAACTGATAAAAAATTAAACTGTATGGAAATCCAGCAACCATTCATCCAGACAGGTAAGAGAGGCAGAGTTGCAGCAGGAAAAAATAGAGGTGCGGACCTGGGCATACAGGCAGCAGGGGCGGGCAGTTCCCAGGCGTGCAGGTGGTGCCTAGGAGACCCCAGGCGCACAGGCGGTGGCTAGAGGACCCTGGGCACAGGGTGGCAACTGGGCAGACCCAGTGAGGCCGCGCAAGGCGGCTGGCTGACCAGGTGGTCCCACATTCGCACACAGATAATCCGGGAGAAGGGGAAGCGGCGGAAGGGACTGGAATCCAAGATAGAACGGAGCAGGTGCCATTGTTCCCTCTTGGACCCTGCCCTCACATACAGCGTCACAACTCAGTGACTGGGCTGCCCCGCCCTGAGGAACACCTAAGGCTCCACCCCTCACTACGTAACAGCCGCAACCAGACCCCCCCAACACACACACACGCACACACACACGCACACACACACACTCCCCAAAAATGGCTCAAACTGGAGGACAAATGAAAGCCCCAGAGCCAATTCCTCTAAGCGACCAAGAGATAGCCAACCTATCAGATGCACAGTTCAAAGCCCTGGTGATCAGGATGCTCACAGAATTGGTTGATTTTGCTCACAAATTATATGAAAAAATGCAGGCTACAATACGTGAAGTGAAGGAAAATGCATGGGGAACCAATAGAGATGGGAGGAAAACTGGGACTCAAATCAATGGAGTGGACCAGAAGGAAGAAACTAACAACCAAACAGAAAACAAGGAAGAAGCCAGAATTCAAAAAAATGAGGAGAGGTTCAGGAACCTCCGGGACAGCTTTAAACATCCCAACATCCGAATTATAGGGGTCCCAGAAGGGGAAGAAGAAGAGCAACAAGTGGAAAACTTATTTGAACAAACAATAAAGGAGAACTTCCCCAATCTGGCAAAGGAAATAGACTTCCAGGAAGTCCAGGAAGCTCAGACAGTCCCAAAGAAGTTGGACCCAAGGAGGAACACACCAAGGCACATCATCATTACATTAGCCAAGATTCAAATGAAGGAGAGAATTCTAGAAGCAGCAAGGGATAAGGGGACAGTCACCTATAAAGGAGTTCCCATCAGACTGTCAGCTGATTTCTCAAAAGAGATCTTCCAGGCAAGAAGCGGCTGGAAAGAAATATTGGAAGTCTTGAAAGGCAAGGACCTACATCCAAAATTGCTCTATCCAGCAAAGCTGTCATTTAGAATGGAAGGGAAGATAAAGTGCTTCTCAGATAAGGTCAGGTTCAAGGAGTTCATCATCACCAAGCCCTTATTATAGGGAATGTTAAAGGGACTTATCTAAGAAAAAGAAGATAAAAAATATGACAGTGAAAAGACAGCAAACTCACAGCTATTAAGAACCACACCTAAAACAAAAACAAACTAAGCAAACAGCTAGAACAGGAATAGAACCACAGAAATGGAGATCATATGGAGGGTTAGCAACAGGGGCATGGGAGGAGGAGAGAGAGGGAAAAGGTACAGAGAATGAATAGCATAGATAGTGGGTAGAAAATAGACAGGGGGAGGGCAAGAATCGTGTGGGAAATGTAGAAGCTGAAGAACTTATGACACATGAACATGAACTAAGGTGGGGAATGTGGGTGGGAGGGGGTGTGCAGGGTGGAAGGGAATGATGGGGGAGAAATGGTACAACTGTAATAGCATAATCAATAAAATATGTTTAAAAAAAAGAAACATAGGGCATTTCTCCCTCAGCAAGGTTGTGGGATTTCACAACACCAACCCCTAGGAAGCCTCTCTTTGCACTGTCATAGCTCACAGTATGGGTGTCCAGGATGACAGGGACACAACTAGGTCCACTGCCAGCCACAGGACTCGGAAAACAATCAAGAGACAATGACAAAACCATCAAGAGATCAGGCTTATAGTGGGAGGAGGGTGTGTCAGGCAAGGGGAAGGCAGTAGCTCCCAGGAGGAAAACAGACCAAGAATAAGTACAAGATGAAGCCAGGAATCATGGGGCTATACCCTTGGCCCACCTTGAAGCTGGTCCTCCCAGACCATAAGTGGCCGAGTGACCCCTGGAAGCAGAAGGCCTCTTCTCCCCAGTCTGGAATCCAGATAGAGGGGAGTTTTACATGTACGATTACAGTTACTCAAGGACCTCATGTAATATTTGGAGGAGAGGCATCAACCTAGGCTCCATGACTTATCCCATGTGTCCCCCTGCAAATTTCACAAGTGACCAGTGTTGGGCTGGAGAGAGCCACAGCCCTGGAGTCTATTTGGACAGACAATATAATGCTGGCACTGATCATGACACCTGGAACTTTACAATGATGGAAGACTTGAGCTTCAGAACCAGAGCTTACTCATTAGAAGTAATGGCACTTACAAAAATGCACTGTGTTGCTCCAGATATTACTTTTAAAAGCCATTCTTTTGAACCTATTATCTCACCCTATGAATTTTTTTCCATGCTGATTTCAACAGAAACAGCAGGCATCCAGGCTCTCAAACCCAGGCCATGGACCCAGGGCAAGGCAGACTATCCAGGGGCTAAGCCAGACCTACCACTCTGCCTAAGTGTGGGCTTGACAGTCCAGCCCAGGCCAGGCAATCAGAAAAGGGTCCATGGGAGACAAATTGCCAGTCTTACTATAGGTTCTAAATAAGCCCTCAGATGAAAGGAAATTGATCTTCTGAACGTAAACATAAAATTTCTGAACTCCTCATAAAAATTAAAAATATAAACTGATTTTGAATATGTCCTCCTTTTCTAGATTTGGGAAAGTGGAGGCAAACAGGGTAAAGTCAATTCACTCTGACCAAATTGCCGAGTCAGACAGGGGAAAGCCTCACCCTGTCGCGCTTCTGAGGGGCAACAGTGTGCAGAACAGAGCTATCCACATAGAGCATGACACAGAGGACGCGAGCTGTCCAGATCCAACAGCCCTGCTTCTCCACAGATATGATGCCTGCAAGCCTGTTGCAAACTCTCACATGTGTCACACTTAATTAGGACATAATTTGGACTGAGGACAGAGTCAGTGGCAAAAAGAAAAGGAGATGACAAGGGGGACCCCAGGGGACACATTTCCAACAGAGGTCACAAGTAGTTCTCCTCCAGATCTGGGCAAGCCCTCCTCTCCCCTTCCTGTACCCACCCCTGAGGCCCAATTCCTGCCAACACCAGGCCAGGTTACCACAGAGCCTCAGTGAGCCCAATCAGGGTGCCAGCTGCAGGTGGCGAGGAGAAAGCCAAGGATGTTGGGGCTGGGTGATGGATGAACCATTCTCCTGTGAGGCCAGGACAGAATTTACTCATTGACAAAGAGGTTCTCAAATTACAAGCTCCCTAAGATAATTGGGAGCAAATGCACAGGTGTGGCCACCTTCTAGGTTGTGCCACTGTGCCACCCTAGTTGCTTTTCCCACCTCAACCACACAAGACATAGAGATACAGAGAAGGATGCCTGAGATGCAGCCTGACCATGCCAGGACCATCATTATCCAAGAACCAGTCAGGTCTGTGTGTTCAGGGGAGCTTGAGGCCACCTAGTGGTCAAAGAGTCAACATCACACAACAGAGGAATCAAAGGATGTTATGCTCATGGAATGGGACTTGGAAAATAGACCCCAAAAACTGTGCCAAGGCAGACCCAGCCCAGATGTCCCCATCTGCAAGGTCGAAGAGACAAGAGTGCCATGAGCACACCCAGCTCAGTCCAGATAGCTGCTGCCTCCCCCTAAAAGGGCCATAAAATAGAAGCAACTCTTACCTTAAATATCTTTAAGTTGTTCTGTGCCTCCTGCAACAAGCTTTTCAAGGCAAAGTACATTCTCTGTTTATTCCTAAAAGGGGGAAGGATTACTAATAGAATTAGGAGTCCTTGCATTCACCTGCCTGTGGCTCCCAACTCCTGGCTCAGGGGACATGCTCCTGCTCCAGGTCTCCCAGTTTTTCGGGTTAAGGAGCTGTACTGTCCCCAGCCCTAATTGCAGAGGCATCCCCATCACTGCCCCTAATCCACACCCTGCACTCAGCCCTCTTCTCATGGCAACATCTTCCTAGCTGCTGGCTCTGCCAGGTTACTTGCAGGAATCAGCAGAGGCAACCCTGACCCCAAGCAAAAACTCGAGCCCTGCCCAGGGCCCTAGTTATACAGGGGCCAGTAGTCACCACCTCACAGAATGCCTGCCCCACCCCTAAACCCATACATCCCTCACCTCACAGAACACACACCCACTGACCCCACCTCATAGAATACCCTCAACTCCCCCTCACATAACATCACTCCACCTCACAGAATGCCCCACCCATGGTTCCCACTTCACAGAACACCTCCCCTGACAAACCCCTCCTCACAGAACACCCCCAACCACATCTCACAAAACACCCACCAACTCCCCATCAGAGAATATCACCCCACCTCACAAAACACTCCCAGCCACCCCACCTCCAAGGAAGATGGCACTGGGACAAAGAAGTGTTCTCTTACCCTGAGTAGAGATCAAGGGGACAGTATTTACTTATCTGCTTCCACTTCCCAGTTGCCACCTGTTAAGAAACCACCACATTGTGTCAACAACTGGACTGAGAATAGCATTGGGCTAACTGTAACAGAACAGCTGAAGTGACTAAGATGATGAAGGTTCCAGCAGATGTCACCACCTCTGGGTACACATCACCAACACTAGGAAACCTTGGCCCTCCTGTAAGAGCCTCATGGGGCTGCCTGCCCAGCCCTCCACATGAACAGGGACGCAGCAAGCACCTTTTAAAAGTGACATGACTAAATTTTGGTAACCAGATAAACAAATCTGATTTGGAAGGGGACGGTGTGGCTAGTAAGTAATTTCATGTTGTCAGTGAGATAAAAAATGGAAAAGGCAACTTGCCTTTTGAAAGGGAACTTGCTGGTGTTCATCAAAATTTAAAAGGTAGGTGTCCCCTGACTTGGAAAATATACAAGGAATTATAAGGTCAAGGATGTTCACTGCTGCCTCACTATAACAGCAAGACCTAGAAACAAATAAGTAAGTCACAGCAGAGCTGCTCTCAGGGGCCAGAACACAGCAGAACACATGCTGAATGAAAGAATGAATAAATGACATGCAGCTACTAATGGAAAGAGGTAGAGCTAAAATCACCAAGATTTATTCAAGTCAAAAAGCAACTTACAGAACAAAACATATGATGTCACTTTTGCTAAAAAAAAGAAAAATATATGCAGACTATGCATATATCCAAATGTGTAAAGAAAAAAACTTTTTGAAGAATAAACAAACTATCCTTAAGGATTAAGTGAAAAAAAGAATTTGCAGAACAATTACATATGGCAAGACTCCATATATGCTTTAGAAATGTGTAGGCATGCACATATGAACACACATTAGAATATCCATGGAGACGGGCATCACCTCATTTCCACTGGATACCATGTTTATTTTTGTTGGCACAGGAAGAAGTCTGGAAAGATGTATAAACTGACAACATGAGTTACCTCTGGAAGACAGGTGACCTAATTTATACAATTCCATATTTTATCAGTTAAATGAGTAGGAATTGAGTCAGCAAAAATGGTGGAGTAAGAACCTTTAGAAAATCTCTCCTCCACATGGGCAATGAGAAAACTGGCAAAAACTAGAAGAATCAACTACAAGTTTCGTAACTCTGAAAATTAACCAAAGTCTTGCAACAACCTGGGGAGCATTTATTAAAGAAAAACAGCCAAATCTAAGTAAGAACTGAGCTTTGTGGCACTTTTAATGCCCTATTCCCATCCCCTTTCTAGTTCCAAGGGAACCCTGAAAACCAACAGCCCTAATCATGGTAAAAAAAGAAGCCTGGCAGCCTCCCAGAAGGGTTAAATAGACCAATACTTCTTAAGAAAAAATCCTTAACAAAAACTAACAAATCAAATTCAGCAGCATATTAAAGGGATTAACCACCTACAATCAAGTGGGATTTATCCCAGACACACAAGGGTGGTTCAACATATGAAAATCAGTGTAATTCACCATGTTGATAGAGGGAGGAAAGCACCTCATGATCATTTCAATGTAGGACAAGTACTTGACAAAATCCAACATACTTTTGTGATTACAAAAAAACGCTGAAGAAGAATGTCTATGACACACTCACAGCTAACGTGACATTCAATGGTGAAACACTGAAAGCTATCCCCCTAAGATCAGGAACAAGACTCTTGCTACTTCTATAGAATATTGTACCATAAGTCCTAACTAGAGCAACTAGGGAAGCAAAACAAAAAGCATCCACGTTGGAAAGAAAGAACTAGAACTATCTCTATTTGCAAGTGATCTAATCATGCATACAGAAAATCCTAAGAAACCATCAAGAAAAATTAGAGCAACTAAGCTAGTTCATCAATGGTAACCACATTAAAGATGCAGCACACAGTAGGTACTCATTCTGTGAGGGCTGTTTTTTTTTTTTCCCTTCAGGTGTTCAGGGTCCAGGTTCTTTAGAGGCAGTTGAGCCTATGGGGATTCCCTGATCCCTGTACTACAGCTATGCAGGATGTTCTGGAACTCAGTATCTCTCTCCTGATTCTCCCTCACATTCCTGATGTGCTAAAGGCTGTAGCTACCCTGCTGGGTCAGTTCTCTGATGTTCTGATTCCTGGAGAACATCCTATGGCTTACTCCTGCAGACTCCAATGAGTCTCTAAACACTCAATTTCCTGTTTTAAACTTTTCTGCTTAAAATGCCTAGAATTGTTTCTACTTTTCTACTGAACACTAAAAAATATACAAGATAAGGTTGTCAGGCCAATGATGACCAAGGCTGCATTTTTTTCTGATTGACTGGGTCTTAAGTGTAAATGAGCCACATAAAATAAAGTCCAGCCCCTGCCGTGGCTTTTGTGGAGTTGGACCAGTAACTGCTCCAATGGAAGGGAACAGAAGAAATGCTTCGGAAGAGCTGAGTCAGAAGTTGGCCACGTGGAAGAGTTACTAGAGCTGGCGTTCTATCTCCATTCTATTCCCTGCCCTTCATCAGAACTTTGGCAGCTGACTACAGTCTAAGAGGAGCTGTTAACATCACATTGGTCACTAGCTACAGCCACATTAAGCAGAGAAATATCCCAACTGTGAAAGTGTCCTGCACTAGGGTGAGGGCACAGAATAAACAGGCAGCGAGTTGTTGTTGTTGTGCACAGTACCTAAGAAATAAGCCTCTTTTCATTAAAAAAAAAATCTATATGCAAAAACTAGTTGCGTTTCTCAGCTCACACTCATTAGGATGACTACTATCAAAAACAGAAAAGTCTTAGTGAGGATGTGGGGAAACTGGAACTCTTGTGCACTGTGAGGGGAGTGTAAAATGGTGCAGCTACTGTGGATCAGAGAATGGCAGCTCCTCACAATGAAAGAGAGAACTACAATGTGATCTAGCAATTCGACTTCTGAGTATGTACTCAAAAACTAAGAGTGATTTGTACACTCATCTTCCTAGCAGCATTATTCACAATAGCCAAAAGGTGGAAGCAACCCAAGTTCAATTCATCCTTCAAAAGGAAAGAAATCCTGATACATGGTACAGCATGGATAAACTTTGAGGACATTATGCTAAGCGAAAATGAGCCAGTCACAACAGGACAAATACTGTACAATTCCACATATATGAGGTACCAACAGTAGTCAAATTCACAGAGGTAAGAACTACAATAGTGGTTCCCAGGGACTGGACATAGAGCTTCAGTTTTGCAGGATGAAAAAGTTTTAGAGATGGATGATGGTGATGGTTACACAACCAGGTAAATGTACTTAATGCAAGTGACCTGTAATGGTTAAGATGGTGAATTTCATGTTTTGTGTATTTCACCACAGCTAAAAATATGTACATTTTAGAGCCCTGGCCAGGTAGTTTCAGTCGGTTAGAGTGTCGTCTCAATACTCCAAGATTGAGGGTTCAGTCCTCAATCAGGGCACATATACATGACAACCAATGAAAGCACAAATATGTGGAACAACAAATTGATGTCTCTCTCCCCCTCTCTCAAATCAGTAAAAAAAAAAAAATTCTTGAAAAAAAAGTATAAATTTTAAAAATCAATTGCATTGCTATGCAATAAATCTAAAGATGAAATAAAATTCCCTGTACAATGGCATCGAAAAAAAATACTTAGTAATAAATTTAACAAAAGAAGACTTACACACTGTAAACAATACTATAAAACATCAATGAAGGAAATTAAATACCTAAATAAATGGAAAACCAGCCTGTTGTTCACAGAGTATTAATACTGTTAAGATAGCAATGACCTGCAATTCAATGGGATCCCTATCAAAAATCCCTTCTGACTTCTTTGAGGAAGTTCAGAATTTAAAGGCAACTAAATTGGAAAGGAGGAAATAAAACTCTGTATTCATCAATGACATGATACTGTACATAGAAAATTCCAAAGAATCTACAAGAAAGCTAAAAAGAAATTCAGCAAAGGCCCTGGCAGGTATAGCTCAGTGGATTGAGCATGGGCCTGCAAACCAAAGGGCCGTGGGTTGAATTCCCAGTCCAGAGCACATGCATGGGTTGCAGGCCAGGTCCCTAGTAGGGGGGAAGTGAGAGGCAACCACACACTGATGTTTCTGTCCCTCTCTTTCTCCTTTCTGTCCCCTCTCTAAAAATAAATAAATCTAAAAAGAAGAAGAAGAAGAAGAAGAAGAAGAGGAAGAAATAAATAAATAAATAAATTAATTAATTAATTAATTCAGCAAGGTTGCAGGGTATAAGCTAAACAAAAAAATTTAGTTGTGCTTCCGTACACTAGCAATGAACACTCCCAAAAGGAAATTAAGAAAGCAGTTCCACTTATAATCATATCTGTAATATTATAAAACAATAAAATACCTAGAAATAAACTTAACCAAAGTGTTGAAAGACTTGTATAGTGAAAACTACAAAATATTGCTGAAAGAAATTAAAGAAAAACCTTAGTAAGTGGAAAGACAGCCTGTGTTCATGGATTATAAAACAATACTGTTAAGACAATACTACTCAAAGTGATCTATAGATTCCTGCAATTTCTGTCAAAATTCCAAGTCATGCTTTCCAAAAATGAAAAATCCAGTCCTCAAATTTATATGTCCCATATTTTGCCATGAATAATACACACTTTTTTGCCCAAATTTTTGAGGGAAAAATAAGGATGCACATTACACATGGGTTAGCGCCTGAAATACCTTATATCCATTCTTGTGTTTTGTAATTATTTGTTACAGAAAATTTCTTGTACCATAATATGTTAAAAAGTAAATGCTAAAATTCCTTTGCAATACAAAAACAAGCATCTAAATATAAATAAAAAAATAACTGAATTAAAAAATTAAAATCAAAGATTTTTTTCCCTGAAAGTTTGGGCCAAAAACATGGGTGCACATTATACAAAGGAGTGCATCACACAAAGCCAAATACAGTAATTACATAGGGCCCCCAAATAGCCTAAACAATCTTGAAAAAGAACAAAGCCAGAGGACTAACACTTTCCAATTTCAAAACTTACTACAAAGCTACAGCAATCAAGAGTGTGGTATTAGTATAAGGACAGATATACAGAACAATAAGATAGAAAGCCCAGAAATAATCCATCACATATATGTCCAAAACATCTTTGATAAGGGTACCAAGTCCATCCAATGAAGAAAGAACAATCTTTTCAACAAATGGTGCTGGAAAAACTGAACATCCACATGCAAAAGAACGAAGCTTGACACCTACTTAACATCATATACAAAAATTAACTCAAAATGGATCAAAGACCTAAATGTAAGAGCTAAAACTATAAAACTCTTAGAAGAACACATAGGAAAAACTTCATGACCTTGGATCAGGCAATGATTTTTTAGACATCAAAAGCAACGGCAACAAAAGAAAAAGTAGACAAACTGTACTTTATCAAAAGTAAAAACTTTGTGCATCTAAGGACACTATCATCAGAGTAAAAAGGCAACAGACAGAAGAGGAAAAAATATTTGCAAACCATGCATCTGATAAGAGATTAATATCCAGAATATATAAAGAACACACAAAACTCTATAACAGAAAAACAAAGTAATTTAAAATGGGCAAAGAATTAAAATAGATATTTCTCCAAAGAAGATATTCAAATAGCACAATAAGCACATGAAAAGATGCTCAACATCAGTGTTAGAGATATACAAATGAAAACCACAATGAGATACCACTGCACACTCAGCAGGATGACTGTAACCACAAACAGGGACAACAACAAGGGTTGGCAAAGATGTGGAGAAATCAGAACATGCATATGTTGCTGGTGGGAATACAAAGTAGTGCAACGGCTGGGAAAAACGATTTGATGTTTTCTCGAAAAGTTAAACACAGAAGTTCCCTGAAACCTAGTAATTCCACTCCAAAGAATCTACCTAAGAGAACAGAAAACAGGGATTCAAACAAGTACATGTACATACATGTTTATAGCAACATTATTCACAAAAACCAAAAGGTGGAAATAAGCCACATGTTTATCAGTAGATGAATGGATGAACAAAATGTTCCCACACAATGGAATATTAATCAGCCATAAAAGGAATGAAGTGCTGGTATATACTACAAAACATGAATGGACCTCAATATGATTATACTGAGTGAAAGAAATCATAAAAGGCCACATATTGTATGATTTGTTATGAAACGTTCAGAACAGGCAAATCCAGACAGACAGGTGGTTGACAGAGGCTGGCAGAACAGGGGATTGCAAAGGGACTGCTTCTGGGCACAAAATTTCTTTTTGAAGTGGTGAAAATGCTCTGGAATTAGATAGTTGTGACAGTTGCACAACTCTGTGAATATACAAAATTATACACTTTAAAAGGATGAATCTTAAGGTAAGTGAATTTTATCCCAATTTAAGACAAAACAAAAAGATAAACAGTGAAGTACTTGTGAAATAAAAAGTAAACAATAAATATCTACATTTTATTTCACTCTTGATAACTCTATGTGGACACACCTTGGGCCCAACCACCCTTCACACAGCTCTGTAGGGAGGGATGTGGGCTGGTTGGCTCTCCTCACCTTGAGGTGCTGGTGCATGCAGTAACGGCACACCTTATGTTTCATCTCATGCGTAACATTACTGGAGAAAGGCATAAACCCACATTTTGGCTGCAAAATAAATAGGAAGAAAAACTGCTTAAGGAGAAATCACATACCTTTAAATAGACATAACTAACTACAAGGCAAAGCTGAAGAGTAGTAGCAAATGTTAGAAAAATATTCCCAAAGTTGCTTTTCTCTCTAGTCCCACAAGAAAACTGATGCTTCCTTTGTCACATTATATAAACATCTCTCTGCTGTTAGAGAGTCAGAACTCTTACTGGGAAAAGATGGTTTCTCAGTTGCTGGATTGAAAAGTACAACAGAGTTGCTTTGTGTTTTCAAGACAGAAGGGGACTGGAAAGTGCAGATTTGCCCCCACATTCCCAACTGGAAGAAGCATAACTCTTGTTCCCTCTGACAAGAATTTGTAAATGGGAAGTTGCCCATGTGATGGCTGCCAGGCTCCGAAAAGGTCTGGAACCCCAACTGCCTTTTAAAAGCTACAGTTTCTGGGCACGTAAAACATGTGAGACCTGCTCTTAGCACTGAGGCAATGGAAGAACATGCCACAATTGTTTGTGATGCCTAAGACATTCACCCACTAGTTGTGGGAACAGATTATTAGGCCCCATTGAGCACACAGGTTGCTCAGAGCCAAGGGTGTGACCCAAATATCACCACCACAGAGATTTGGAAGGAGACAAACAGTGGCCTGGGACATCTGGGAAGCTTCCGGAGGAAGACTTGAGCAGCCAGACTGGACACTACACAGCAGAGCTGAAGCTGGGGGCCTGGCCCTTATCCAGCAATCACTTCCCTCCACTAGAAGAGTGATGACCTTTGTCACCCCAACTTGGGAGTCTTGACCACAACAAACCAGGGCCTTGAGAGTCACATAGGTTCCTGTGCCTCTGGGGAGGGTCTCTACTGAGTAGGACAGAAACAAAAGAACAGAGTGCCACCGAGTCTGAAGGGCAACCCTCAAGCTAGCCTCCTGGAACACAGCATGCAGTGTCACCACGCTGCCGAGAGGACATGGCAGGGAAGGTCAGGGGGGCTGGTGAGCTGCACCCTCCAAAGAAAACAGGGAGGGCAGAACCCTGGACAGGGCTTGTCCCTAGCTGGCTCCCCATCAAAGCACCTGGGAATAAGCCTAAACCTGGGGGCCTGGGGAGCCATGTCCCTCAGATCTGGCTGGTGGGAGAAACCAGGCGGTACACATGGAAGGAGCAGGAAGCAAGCTGAGTCCCTAGGAGTTTGGGATCTCCGAGAAGGAGCTGTAGGCTCCAGTGTGAGGAACACCAGGAGCTTCTGTGGTAAAGTGCACTCTAGGCAGGTACCATGCATTTACAACCTGAACCCACCTCGCCCTTCTCCCCACATCACTTTCCCCTTGATAAAACTCACCTTGATCTCTACACACAGAATCGGCCGATGCTCAGCAAAATGGTAGGTCTGAAGTCTGGCTAAATTGGGAAGGCATAGAGCATAACCACTGAGAGTGTCCAGGTCCTTGTCACAGCGAGATTCTAGAAAACAGTAAGAAAAATACCTGAGGATCAGTGCGAGATACAAAATGATCCCATGATAACTTCACAAGTTCCTGTTGAGGAAAGGTCAGCCTTACCTAAATGGGCTGGCCTTGGCCTCGGCCTCCAGCTCTAAGTCTTGGGGTGTCCTACCTGAGGAATGTTCTGGGGTCTTTGAGTCACATCAGTGTAGCACTGTGATACATGATGGGGGTATGGGTCTCACAGTATCAGCTCAGCCTCCAGAAGGCTGGAGACTGAGGGCAGCTAGTCAGCTGTGTCTACAAGCCCAAACCCCAGAAAAACCCTGACACTGAGGCTCAGGCAGCCTCCATGCTTGGCATTCCTCCATGTGGTCACACACTGTGGCTGGAAGAAGTAAGCACCATCCGCACAACTCTAATGGGAAAGGACACCTGGAAGCTCATGCTGGTTTCGCTGGACCTGTCCCCAGCACCTCTTCAATCAGCTGGTCTTAATTTCTATCCTTTGCTGTGATAAGCCAAAACCATGAGGATAACAGTGAGTTCTATGGGTCCTTCCAGCAAATTATCAGATCCTGAACTTGTTCCTGGGGATCCCCAAAAGGTTCAATTGTCATCAGTGAGGGTGGTCTTGGGAACCGCCCCCCAATTCTGTGAGTCCCTTAACCCAGGAACACAGAGTGGAAGGAGGAACCAGTCTCTACCTTCATCTTGTTGGTTCCTTCAGAATCCTCAAACACTGCTACCTCCTTAGCACTGACTCTAAAAGCTGCACTTGGACAGTCACAGAACATCCATGTGGCCTCCAGACCCCAGGTGAAGGTGACTTTCTTCCTTTCACATAATAAGCCTGATTATGAGCCATTATTACAATGGGGGTACAGTTCTTATTACTGTTAAGTAATACAAATTTAATTCCTAATTATAAAATAAAATAATGCTATTAAGCAGCGTTATAGCTGGATGGCAGAACCCTAGACAAGTCTCAGTCCATCTTAGTATAGATGAGGACAACAGAGTCAAGACACAGTCCTGGCTTTAACAGGGCTACAACATCCTTCTCCCTCATTAGCCATTTCAACACACAGAGCCCTGCTCCTCAACGCTCCTCAAACCTGAGGCTCCAACACATGGTGCCTCAATTTTCCTAACCAAGCAAGAATTTTATACTGGCCAACTATACACCTGGACTGCCTGGCTGCGCTTTAGGAGACATATCCATCCTCAGTAACATGGACTTCATATCTTTGTGTGAAAGGAAAGGCTTTGACATGGTTTTTGTCATTACAGCCACAACCAAGTGTATGGAAGGTACATGAGGTGATAGGGAAGGCATGGGAGGTAATGGGCGGAGATACATAAGGTGGGGTGAGGTATGTGAGGTGACGGGCATAGAGTATGCAAGGTGAAGTGGTGAAGATATTCAGTGTGAGAGGGGAGTACGTGAGGGGGGAGTATGTGAGAAGTACAGGAGGTGTGGAAAATACATGAGATGATGGGCGCTGGCATGGTCCACGTCTCCTGTCTCCCCTCAGGGGGATCAGCAAGCTGGGTGGATTCAGCTCTGGGAGAAGGTCCTCCAGCTGCAGACCTGCTGGGGCCTGGCCCATCCTCTGTGGTTTGGGTCTACCTTGGTTTTCATTTTGACTCCTCCTCCAGGCCTCCCTATAGCCTATGTCTCTACCCTAAGTCTACCCTAATTCTTTCAGCTTCCTCTCTCCCCCAAATGCGTATTTGTTTTTATTAATTAGTTCTTGGTCATATATTCTCTGCAGTGACCTGGATATCTGATGCCCAGAACTGTGAGCTCTTGAGATTTCTACCTCTGATAATCAAAGTTTCTGGCGAAAGAACTGCCAAAAACTGCATCTACCTAATAAGAGTAACAATGTCTAACACTTTTCAAATGGGATATTTTAAATTACAAAAAGAGCTTATAAGTTAAAACCCTTACCTGGTCTCTCAGACTGTATCTTTAAACAAAGCTGTTTCACAAAATCTAAAGGCAGCTGAACCACTTCCTGTAAGGATAAATACAAAACACTCAGTTTGGCTGCACAATGTGGATATACTTAATGCCACAAAAGCACACACTTAAAGATGGTTAAAATGGTACACTTTACGCTATGCATATTTTAGCACATTAAAAAAAAAGTACTCAGATGTGGGCCTTGGGAATAAAGCTGCTCTTCTATTTTAAGGACATGTCCAGATGAAACAGACATTAATGCTTTTCATGCATTCAGAGCAGCTGGAGTCCATGCTGGTGATGATCAGCAGCATGCCCCTTGTCACCCACAGTCAGTCACCTCCTCTGTCCTCACTGAGACCTTATCTCTGTCCTCAGTGTCTGTGGGCCGCAAGGCAAGGCCTGAGGCAGTTTTATGCCAGCACAAATATTCCTCACCAACTATCTCTGCAGAAAACTGAGGCTTCTCACACTCCCATGTTAGAAACACCTCAAGGGAGGGTTCTAATCAAATATTAACCTCCAGGTGAGACTTCCAGCGTGCTCATTAGCCACTAGACTCAGGGTGGTCCAATATACAGTGCATTTGGGGGGAAAAAACAAAGAGCAACTTCTCTCCAATTTGCCATTTCCTTTAATTTCCTGAAATAAGTTTTTATTCCATGTTGCTCACTATCTTCATTGTGTTTCCAGGGTGGTAGATTTCTGACTTCTGAACAAGTCCCAATGGGACACAAGAGACCAGCCTAAATGCCAAGACCCTAAATGCTGACGCACTGCACCTTCTCCATCCTACCCTGCCTCACCTGTGCATCAGTACCAGTCTGTGGCTAACCTGCCCTCAGGCCTGAGGCCATCCTGTCGTACAGACACACTTCTGCAGTCAGCCCTAGTCCAGTCAATTGTTTACCTTCCAGGCTGCTGTGCCAACTTAATCCATGATTTTGCCATTTACCTACACATGTTATAAACTAATAAAAAGTGAGTTGCTAAAAATTTAGTTCTGAATTACGTAAAATGAAACAATGGAGAAGAGTGGGACTTACAAAAACCTGAGAATTCAAAACTAAGACCATCTCACAAAAGTGCAAGTTCTTACTCACTCTACTTTAGAAAAAAACAAAGGTACGTGGTGGGTGGATGGCAGATAAGGATGCTGCACAGGGAAGGTAAAAATCTGCATCCAGTTCATCTCTCAAAGAAACATCTAGCCCTGCACATCCCGGATGCAATGCAGGAACCTCAGGGCAAGCACACTGACTCAGATCTCCACGCAGCAGGAGTCCTGATGCTCACTCCCCAGCTGGGAAAACAAGTCATGGCCCATGCTGGAATCATCAATGCAGTGACAGAAACTTGAAGAGGAGCAGAGAGGATCAAGCTCAGAGCCAAAAGTGGCTCAACTACTCTTAACAGAGCATTCATGAGCTGCCTCGCCTAAATCTAGTCACCAAGGTAAAAAACAGAACTATTTTTTAAATATATTTTATTGCTGATTAAAAATAAAATAAAAATGGAAAATGAAAAAATAAAAATAAATATATTTTATTGATTACACTATTACAGTTGTCCCATTTTTGCCCCATCATTTCACTCCACCCTGCACACCCCCTCCCACCCACATTCCACCCCCTTAGTTCATGTCCATGTGTCATAAGTTCTTTAGCTTCTACATTTCCCACACTATTCTTGCCCTCCCCCTGTCTATTTTCTACCCACTGTCTATGCTACTTATTCTCTGTACCTTTTCCCTCTCTCTCCTCCTCCCACTCCCCTGTTGCTAACCCTCCATATGATCTCCATTTCTGTGGTTCTGTTCCTATTCTGTTTGCTTAGTTTGCTTTTCTTTTAGGTGTGGTTGTTAATAGCTATGAGTTTGCTGTCTTTTCACTGTCATATTTTTTATCTTTTTCTTAGATAAGTCCCTTTGTCATTTCCTATAATAAGGGCTTGGTGATGATGAACTCCTTGAACCTGACCTTATCTGAGAAGCACTTTATCTTCCCTTCCATTCTAAATGACAGCTTTGCTGGATAGAGCAATTTTGGATGTAGGTCCCTGCCTTTCAAGACTTCCAATACTTCTTTCCAGCCGCTTCTTGCCTGGAAGATCTCTTTTGAGAAATCAGCTGACAGTCTGATGGGAACTCCTTTATAAGTGACTGTCCCCTTATCCCTTGCTGCTTCTAGAATTCTCTCCTTCATTTGAATCTTGGCTAATGTAATTACAATGTACCTTGGTGTGTTCCTCCTTGGGTCCAACTTCTTTGGGACTCTCTGAGCTTCCTGGACGTCCTGGAAGTCTATTTCCTTTGCCAGATTGGGGAAGTTCTCCTTTATTGTTTGTTCAAATAAGTTTTCCACTTGTTGCTCTTCTTCTTCCCCTTCTGGCACCCCTATAATTTGGATGTTGGGATGTTTAAAGCTGTCCCGGAGGTTCCTGAACCTCTCCTCATTTTTTTGAATTCTGGCTTCTTCCTTGTTTTCTGTTTGTTTGTTTGTTTCTTCCTTCTGGTCCACTCCATTGATTCGAGTCCCAGTTTTCCTCCCATCTCTATTGGTTCCCCATGCGTTTTCCTTCACTTCATGTATTGTAGCCTGCATTTTTTCATATAATTTGTGAGCAAAATCAACCAATTCTGTGAGCATCCTGATCACCAGGGCTTTGAACTCTGCATCTGATAGGTTGGCTATCTCTTGGTCGCTTAGAGGAAATGGCTCTGGGGCTTTCATTTGTCCTCCAGTTTGAGCCATTTTTGGGGTGTGTGTGTGTGTGTGTGTGTGTGTGTGTGTTGGGGGGGGTCTGGTTGCGGCTGTTACGTAGTGAGGGGTGGAGCCTTAGGTGTTCCCCAGTGCGGGGCTGCCCAGTCACTGAGTTGTGACGCTCTATGTGGGGGCAGGGTCCAAGAGGGAACAATGGCACTTGCTCCGTTCTCTCTTGGATTCCAGTCCCTTCCGCCGCTTCCCCTTCTCCCGGATTATCTGTGTGCGAATGTGGGACCACCTGGTCAGCCACTCACCTTGCGTGGCCTTACTGGGTCTGCACAGTTGCCACCCTGTGCCCAGGGTCCTCTAGCCACCGCCTGTGCGCTTGGGGTCTGCTAGGTGCCACTTGCACACCTGGGAACTGCCCGCCGCTGCTGCCTGTATGCCCAGGTCCGCACCTCCACTTTTTCCTGCCGCAACTCTGCCCCTCTTACCGGTATGGATGAATGGTTGCTAGACTTCTGTACAGTTTAATTTTCTATCAGTTCTGGTTGTTTTCTTGTTTCTAAGTATTTGTTGTCCTTAATTTTGGTTGTGAGAGGAGGCACAGTGTGTCCACCTACACCTCCATCTTGGCCGGAAGTCAAAACAGAACTATTTCTTTAAGCAACTTTAAATGCCTGATTTTATGAGTTCTATTTATGTTTTAAGTCAGAATAAAATGCTCAGAGTAGGCATCCTTTCTAACATTTGGCTACATTTACCAACCTTTGATTCAGACTCATGAATCATGTACACCATGCCATGGGTGGACAGACAACACCTACAGAACCCTGAGAAGATGGTGATCTCAGCAGGGCACTTGGCTAGCCCTTGCACAAAGTATTAACTTAGGAAAAATTATAGTTAAGACCACAAAATTCCTCTCAGAGAAGTTTAACTTGAAAGGTGTGGCCACACCGACTTCCCTGCTGACAAGCATCTGCCCTCAAAAGGATGAAGTGTTGGCTGCAGAAAAGTACAAAGGGTCACCAAGACTGGAGGGGGCCTGGCAGGTAAGCAGTATGTCTACAGTCTTATAAAAGCTCCCTCAGAAGAACAGTGTCCCCACACTCATTGTGTGCAGTGGCCAGGCCAATGTTTCCATCATGTCAAGTTAAAGTGGGAAGTCAAGCCATGACCAGTGTGGCTCAGTTGGTAGGGCATCATCCTACAAAGTGAAGCATTACTGGTTATATTGCTGGTCAGGGCGCATGCCTGGGCTGCAGCTTCAGTACCCACTCAGGGCATATCTGAGAGGCAACCAATCAGTGTTGCTCTCTCATATTGATGTTTCTCTTTCTCTTTCTCCCTCCCTTCCCCTCTCTCTAAAAACAAATAAATAAAATATTAAATAAAAATAAAGTGAGAAGTCAAGGCCACCCAGAGGCATTCAACCTTGGGAGAACTGGGTCCATAAAAGTGAGGTAAACTTCTAAAATTCCATCAGCATCTCAACTACCCCCAGTATTTAAGATGCAAACATCTGTGAGCATGAAAAAAAGACCCTTTTCTCCATTTCCCAACCTCCAGCTCACATGGAGATTGGACCAGACTAGTCCCCAAACCAGCCAGGCAGGCCCAAAGGCAGCATGGGTACAAGAGGTGTGTCTGTCACTCTGCCTGAGCCTCTTGCTCTCATCACTGGGCTGGTCTATTATCTCGTCCCAGGATACAGAGGAGGGAAATGCTCACCAGGAGTCCAATCTGCCCTACTTCATGTCAGTGGTCAGAGAAAACAGTGGCATTTATACATGCTAGTTTTGCCTGTGCAGAGTCTTATGCAGATCAGAGATGTGCTCTGTATGCCACATTCCAACCATGCCAGGGCCTCAGTGGCAGCCCCCTGGGGACGTCATATCCACCTGGAGGAAAAGTAGGCTATATTCACTTCGGTGTTGTCTTCATGTTGAGAAGGCATGTCAGTGGGATGAATATTCCCAGAATGTGACCTTGTGGCTCACCTCACATGCCCAAAGCCCCACCCACTGCAGACAAAAAGAACCAAACCTGGAACCAGGGCATGTATGCCCTGCGCCCTAGGGAAACATCTTGATGCTGCTCCCACTTGCCAGGCCATCCTTGGCTGGCCCAAGCTCCCACAACTCTTCCTCATTGTGACCCTTTCAGGGGAAAGGTCTAGAGCCCCCAATGCTATGATAGAGAGAAATGTTCCCATTTGGCCAGATGAGCCAAGTGGGGACATTTCCTCAAGGAGGAATATGTGTCGGCATACCCACACTCACTCAGATACCATCCAGGCCAAGAAGCAGGCAACACCCAGAGCAGATGGTTCCGAGACATGAGGCTTTCACAATTCAACCGAACAGCTAAAGACCTCACGGAGTGTAGTGCCAGCACCAAGGATGGCCGAATGACTCTAGTGACTGTGCAGTCCCTTCCACACTGCCTAGGACTGGCCTGTAAAGCCACCAGATACTATGGAAATGACAAATACAACTCTGGTCCAGGTCATTTCTCAGATCGAGTGCTGGGGGAGTTAGGGCTGTCTCAAGGATACTCAGAGTCCTGCAGTGAGCCTAGCCTGACTGCTGCATGGCTGGGCTGCCCTGAAAAGGGGTCTGATGCCTTCAACTGAAACTGCAGCCCTGAGAGTGCCCAGCAGCACCACCCATAGTACATCCTAAGCTTGTCCAAGGGCACTTCTTGGAGGATGTTTTGCTGTCAGAGCCATTTAAATTCTACTTTACCAAGCAACCCTTAAGCTTCAAAAAAACCTTTCCCTTGATCTCCTTAGTGTCATTTTTTTCAGAATGGACACAAGGTACAGTATTTGCAAAATAGAAGTATTGTGCTCTGTGTTCAAAGTGAAAAACCTACTGGTCTGAGCAAGGCTCTAATCTAAGACAAGTGGGAAGCCCAGCAGGAGCATAGCAGCCATCCCAGGTATAGACAATAGCCACTGTGACTCCCTGCACTGCCCCTCCCCAACTGTCCAAGCTGCAGACCTCGCCTGTGATAGGCCCTCCTCTGAAGTACCAAAACCAGAGAGAGCCAGCAGTGAAGAACACCCACATGCACTGGGACCAGGGATGATGTCTGGACCTCATTCCAGAGCCCTCTCTAAGCTGGATGTCTACATGAAGGCAGAGTGGAGGAGACTGAGTATCCTGGCAGGCAGGAGTTTCACATAGTCTCTCTGAACCTCGGGCTTTTCTCGTAGAAAATGAGAAAATACTTTCTGCTCTGCTACCTCTCAATGCAGCAAATGAGAAAAACTAAACACTTGGAAACTCTGTCATTAATATGAGTAGTTTTCATTAAACACGGAGTTACAAACTATAACTGAGAAGTTGATATTATTGATACAGATCTTTCCCATGATTTTAGACTACACAAATAAAAATCACTTACCCCACAATGAACGTAGTTCTCCCCCAAAAACTCCTTCATGACATTTTTGCCGAAGTCTACTATGTTCTGTAGGTGCTGAAATATTTCTTCCGAGGTCTGTAAAAAAGAAGCATGGGCACACCTTAGTGACTAAGACCTCCAAGGAAGTATGGAAGGCTTGGGCTCTGACACCATCGAGAGCCCCTTACACACAGGGCTGCCACGGAAGATGGTGGCCCTGGACTTGAAGGAAGGTAAGCCTCGCCACAGAGACTGCTGGACTCACTAGAGCTTCTGTGCCCTTGGTCCCCCAGACCCACCTCTACCTTCTACCTAGGCCCATGTGGCCCATACCTGTGCCCATCCCCTATCTCACCAGGAACCCTTGGGGATCCACCAGCAGCCCGTGCACACCTTCCAAGGAACTGGACTTTGAAAATCCCTCCTGTCCAAAATCATTGGGTATTTAGATTTTATTCTTCAGCCTCTAAATGGAGAATAAAATGTTGTATCCCAAATCTGATATTCTTAAGGACCCAATAAGCTGTGAAGATTTAGGTGAGACAGAAAATCAGCCCTGTGTCCCTCCCTCTGACCTGAGACAACAAGTCCAAAGGGTCTATCACAGGTCTCTCCAAGGAACTAGAGAGCCCTTCGCATCACACACAAGTCAGGAGGTGCTTGATACACAGCTTGAACTCTATAAAGGCCCTATACTGAGCTGCTGTCTGCACCTGTAACAGGTGCAGACCACAGCCAGCATCCTGTGGCACGTGCAGGAGACTGCAAGAGAATGAAGCCTGACAGAAAAGCCCAGAACACACCCGGTGGCTCCATACAGCTGTGGCCGCTGAGCTTCTAACAAAAAGCTCTTTTTGAAGATAGAATTACCACATGATTTCCCACTAGTAATGCAGCTGGTATCACACCATGTCATTTATATAATAAATAAAGGCAAACTGTTGCCTTGGAAGACAATGCCTCAATAAATCAAAACAGGAAAAGCTGACAGAGGCAGCTAGGTAACGCTGGCCCTTCACTGAGTCTGGGCTCTGCAGATGCTGCATGGGGAAAGAGGGAGCTGGAGGCAGCCTCCCAGATGGTTCTAGTTTCCACTTGGATTCCACAGAAACACAACACCCTGCACAGTTCTCTTTAGCAGCTGAGAAGGGGCGGCCCTCCACTAGTGCCCTCCCATCTTTTGCCATCCTTCTCTGCACCAACCAAACCATCCCCAGATCTCATGGCAGCACCCTCCTTACTTTCTCCCATATACCTCTCTTCTCTTTCTATGCAGCTAACCCCTGAGTGTGCCCTTCACTTCCACCATTGGCTACCACCAGTGCCCATAAGCAGTCACCTCCTCTCCCTTTCTGGCTGTCTCTCCTTAACTCAAATGAAGCAGTGATGTATCTCTCTTATACCCTGATCTTCTGCCCAATTTTCACTCACCACCCAACCACCCCTGCCCCGCCCCCCCATAAGGACTGTGACCCTCCCAACCCTGGTCCTGCCTTTGCTCCCCCTTTTAAGATAAGAGCCTATGCTTTGGAGCAGAGCTCACACCAGCTTCTGCGCTTCCCTCCCTCACCCCCCAGGATCACAAAAAAGGGCTCCAGAAGGCTCTTTTTATTGACCCCTACGACTACTGAGATTTAGATAAATACTACAGTGACATCCCACTCCAGGGAGACAAACGCTGCAACTCAGTGCTCAGCCAGTGTGCTACCGAACAGCAACAGCTTTCTGAAGGTGCCACGGTACTTTGCTTGGATAACTCAGCAAATAGAAACCCACACTCCATCTGAACTGCCTGTTGTGACTTGTAACACTGTCTACCAGGCAGCATCACAGGCCTTATTCTCATACATACAATTCCAAGAGGCAGCAGGGTGTAAGAAAATCACCACAGGAAAACTGAGACCTGGTCTTGGGAGTCCTGGCCAACCAGGAGGGCTCTTGAAACTGAACAGGGTGACTCCTAGCTCAGCACCCAGGGACTCACCACAGAAACCCACAGTGACCCCGGCAAATCAAAGCACCGGGTCCTGCAGGAATAAGGGACACACCACTTTCTGCACTGAATGCTTGTGTCATTTAAATTTCTACAGTTAGCATTAATGCTTCTACATCAGAAATAAAACCAAAGTTTTCTTAAGCAACTGTTTCAGCGTCAAACTGCACAGACCTTACCTTCTTCCTGCTGGGAGGAAACTTCAGAAAACGCAGTACCACACATCGCTATTGGAAGATAAAAAAATGTCTGATTAGTACCCGTCCAAAGCCTGGGAAAAAGGGTGGATGGCTGTGGAGAAGGGGCTGGGGCAGCTTGGGGGCTGTCCTCAGCAGCTTGGAGATTGCAAACTCCATAGACAGCCCATTGGCCTGGAATACCCAGTGCCCACAGGGAGGGGCCCAGCACTGTGTCACACACCAGAGGATGCACTGGGGCCACAGGGCAACCAGGAAAACCTGTGCCCTCTGACCTAGCCAGTGCACTTTCTGGAATTTATCTTAAGGAAATAATTAAGGATGTGCAAAAGATTTTAGCTACTCATATAAAAGTACTGTTTATAATTCTAAATAAAATGTAAACAACCTAAATGTCCATCAGTAGTGAGATGGTTAAATACAGGGGGACACTCCCAGACCATGGAATACCATGCTATCACTTATAAGAAAATAGGAAGCTCTGTATTTACAGATACAGATGAAAAAGGTCACAGAATAAGCCCATTTTTATAAATATATAATTATAGATGTGCATGTATGTGAGTGTGTGTATGTATGTGTGTGTATAAATATGCATATACCATTGTGTGTGTGTGTGTGTGTGTATGAGATGAGGTCTGTCCAGAAAAATTCCAGCCTTTGTTAATATAACAAGAATGGTTTGTGTGGCATTGCTATAACCTGGCAGCCAAGAAGAGTGGACTGGAATGCACATGCATGAATAATAATGACTTCACTGTACTAGTCAGTGGGGGGCAGAAGATGCCGTTGAGTGAGCATGTGTACTGTGTGTCCATCACATTCAAAATGGCTGAGTGAGTAGAGCTACGAATCTGCATCAAATTTTGCATTAAGCTTGAGCATTCCTCCACAGAAACTATTTGGATGATTCAGAAGGCTGCAGCTACAGGCAACTGGTAATCGGCAACTTCATCACAACAATGTGCCTGCTCATGCATCACGTCTCATGGAGGTTTTTTGGCAAAACATCAAATCACCCAGGTGACTCAGCACCCCCTATAATCCAGATTTGGCATGCTGCAAACTCTGTATTTTCCGAAAACTAACATCACCTTTGAAAGGAAAGAGATTTCAGACCGTCAATGAGATTCAGGAAAATATTACAGGGCAGCTGATGGTTGTTGGAAGAACTGTGTGAGGTTCCAGGGTGCCTACTTGAAGGGTACTGAGGCAACATTGTCCTATGTACAATGTTTCTTGAATCTTGCATCTTCTTCAATAAATGTCTCTATTTTCCATATTACATGGCTGGATACTTTCTGGACAGATCTCATATTTATTAGAATAATGTACAGGTACAATTCAGTTTCTGTGATGTTCAAAAATAGGTAAGACAAAGTTGATGATTACCCCTCAGGCAGGTGGGAAGGTCCCTAAGAAAGGTTATAGAAGGGGTTGGATTATGGATCCATGTAATTTTGTAATAATCAATCTATAGATACACTTATAATCTCAGCACTTTTATATAGGCTTGCTACACTGCATTCTTAAAAGTACGTAAAATAGAAATGTTTAAATATAGTATGTGTACACTCCATTTGTATAAAACACTTGAAAGGACTTCAGCACAGTTAACAGCATTTCCAGGTAGCAACAATTGGGACAACAATTTTTTTAAAGCACTGACCTCTTTATTGTTTATCTTTTGAGGACTTCTAAAGATACACACATGCACGCACACCCACACACTACAGAAAGAGGAAGGGAGAGAAAGAGAGAAACATCCACGTGAGAGAGAAACCTTGACTGGCTGCCTCCATATGTGCTCCAATCAGGAACTAAACTTATAACCCAAACAGGTGCCCTGACTGAGAATCAAACCAACAACCTTTCAGTGCACAGGATGATGCTCCAACCAACTGAACCACACCAGCCAGGGCAGCCAGGGAAGCCAGGGCAACAATTTCTTTTTAAGCTCTGCTTATTTATTATTTGGGTTTCCCAATTTTTATAATGTTCATACAATATACAGGAATGAAAAAATAACTTTTTAAAGAAGTACAGCCTTTGAGGCTGCCATTCTCCAAGGAAATAACCTAGAGACGTTGTGGAGTCTCAGTAACCAGGCAGACTCACTCCATTTGGATGACTTTGGAAACCAGTCCTGCACACACACAGCAGAGGGCTGATGTGAGGGAGCTGGCCTGGGCCCAGAGAGAAGTCATGAGCAATAGGAGGAGGAAGACAAGGGAGCCCTGCAAGCTGGGGAGGCAACTGAAGAGGCTGAGAAAGTACAGCTTTCTAAACCAAAATGTGTTTGAAAGCAAGGAATGCCCCATGGACACCAGAACCTTCTGCCTACACAACACCACCTTCTAGTACCTCCTGCCCAACTCAGAGAAAACACATGACCTCTCAAAACCTGGGACACCTGTCACCGGCTTGGGCCCCAAGCCCAGACTTGGGGGAAGCCAAGATCACCAGCATACTGTGTCACTATCTCCTCCCACATCCAGGCACACATCAACACTCAGTCGTGGGCATCAACCAGCCAAGGTTCATTTCCATGGAATTACAATTCCATCAGAATTTAAGGAAAAACAGAAAGTAATATGCAGAAACACTAATTCAAGGCAACTCTGCAGAAACTTAGTCCCCAAAAGTGCACTAACTCCTCACTTGGGCTCCACCATTTTGTTCAAGATCCATCAAGAAATTCTGAGTGCCATATCGAATCTGCTTCAAAAAAACTACATTCTCTTCTGACCCATTTATTATCCAAAAACTTTTACCAGAAACCACTATCCTTCCAGTGAGCTAAGTGTCAGCCTGAGAACTAAACCCCACAAACACAAGCACTCAGTTGGTATATCTGTTCTGGAAGGCAAGCATCACCTGTTCCTGGTGAGGGCCTGACTGGGCTGGGCTGGTGGCCCCAGGACATGCCAGCCATGAAGCCAGCAACACCCACTCAGATGGACGGCAGAGAAAGGTGAGAAATCAACCTTACCAGTCCTCAGTGGCAGAAAGACACCATTAGTCCAAGGGCCACCCATAGCAAAAGGACAGGACTGCCTCGGAAACCCACAGGGAGATGCCCAGGAAGGAGCCGGCACTGCCCAGTAAGCGCCAGTATTATGTCATCTCCCCAGATCTTAACCAGTTGTGAAGGAAACTACTTTCCTTTTAACACAAGTATCTGAATGCGGATGTTTAAATTGTACCTCCTTACTAATGTCCAGGACAAAATGCTAAGAAAGTGAAGAGAAAGGGGTGAGATTAAGAAGACAAGAGCTTAACGAGGGTTTCTGAACAGCCTGGGCTGGGCTGCTCTTCTCCACAGCTGGACAGGGAAGCATGGCACTCTTGTTTACACCTCAGAACACTACATGAGAATCAGTTATTTTAATAAGCTGAAAAAGACACTGAATGCAGGAATGAAACATACAAACACATGCACATTAAACAACCTCAAAACATGCAGAGTTAAGGGTACAACTTATTACTTACAAAAGCAGCAAAAAGCATTCAGCACTGTGAGGGTCCCAGGTGTGGTCGGCTAGGGGGTGTGCCCAAGAGAGGTGCCTCTGATCCACTCTGAGAACCCATCAAGTCATCAAAACACCAAGATGTTTGGCAAATGGCTCAAAATAGCTCTAAAAGCACAACCTTGAGAATGTCTGACAGCACATGATCAGGGACTCTGGCTGCCTGAGTGCTCTACAGCCCTGGAGATGTGCATGAAGGCTTTTCTACATATTTAGGCTGTTAGGTGGAGTGAAAAAGCAGAAAACGATAATGGACAGATAGGATTCTTAAGTACCCAATGAAATCATATGATGAAAGGAAGTACACCAGAGTGCTAACAAAAATTATTTTCGCAGTGTGGAAATATTGGGTGCTTTTTACTATCTTCTAATAGTCTGTATTTTCTGGAACAGAAGGAGGACACTATAGCTGGTATTAAATAAAAATAAAAGACCACAAAAGCCAACATATTAAAGGGACACCTGCCCACCTGAAGCCAGAGAGAGGGAACCTGTGGGTGGAATTAAAGGCTTCAGGGCCTCCTGGCAAAGACCAACGGGAAGGCCACCCATGACCTGCGGGCACCCCTGCACTGGTAGTCTCACAGACTCGCTGCTGCAGAACAGGCCTAACCTTCCATTAGGATAATGAAATGACCCAGAACAGGGCCCTGAGAAGACCCCAAGGAATCAAAGATCAGTCAACTTTCAATGGAAAGGGAGAGAGAGACAAACATAACAGCAGAAGGAATGGCAAACTTTAGGTGCTGTCCTGGACATCTGAAATGGCTCAGGATGCTTCTCACTAAGGCTGCCTTCTATAGTCAACCCACTGGTCCCAGCCTAGCTTGTCTAACAGAACACCTGTGAAATAACACCTGGGCAAGTCACTTGCATTTGGCGACACAACCAGAAACACACCCCAGGGCTCATAGTGGGATTGGGAAACAAGGGGTGGCACAAGGAACGGCACAAGGGGTGGTGGGACTTGGGGATGGATGGGTAGCCTCAGACAAAACAAATGAGTTAGACAAGATGTCTCACAGAGGGAAGCCTAGGGTTCCCATGCAGGCCAGAAGGGAGAACCCTTTCCTTCTCAAACCTTTGGTAAGGCAACCCCATCTGCACCTACATCTGCTGCACAGCTGAAGCAGATGCAGGCAGAACCCATGAGGTGGGGATGGGACAGTGGGGGTGTAGGTCCAGGTGACATGTGGAAGGCTACTTGGGCTGAAGCAGAAGAGAAGCCTGGGTGGTCCCTGAAGGGATGAACAATGTGACAGCCAAAGGAGAAGCAGATGATTTGTAAAGATAAACCAAAGTGCATGAAATGTCCAGTGAGTCTTTGAGGAGCTACCAAGGCTCCAGACCCTCCCTAGCCACATGTGGGCCATGGAGCAGGTATACAAACACACACCACATGGTGGTGGGGGATCTGGAGTTGCAATCCTTCTGCCGCAGACACAGAAACCTTCCTTACCATACTGATAAAAGGGGGCCACTGCTATCCTGAGTTTGGACCAAGGAGGAGGAAGGGGAGCCAACGGCACCTTTGGAGACCAGGCGTAACAGGCAGACCCTTGCATACTAAGAAGGCAGAGCTCAGCATTTGCCACGACTGGAAACCACTAAAGGAAACTCAGTTGGGAAATAACAAATCCTAGCTATTCAACTGCAGGTGATCCTGGGAATAAAGAGACAGGAACTATACGCAGAGCTCTCTGATGAGATCTTACCAAGAAAGGAACATCGGCTGAATCAACTTGTACAGATAATGTTAAAAATTTCAAATACGGAATCAGTTACTTGTTTTAAAAAATACTAGAGGCAACAAAAGGACTCATTCAACTAGATTGAGGAGAAAATTAAAGAAGGGAGGGGCCCAGGACTTGGTAAAAGTCATATTAAAAAAAAAGTCCTAGCTGGTGTGGCTCAATGGATTGAGCGCCGGCCTGAGAACTAAAGGGTCGCTGGTTCGATTCCCAATCAGGGCACATGCCTGGGTTGTGGACCAGGTCCCTGGTTGAGGGCATGTGATAGGCAACCACTCATTGATGTTTCTCTCCCTCCCTTTCTCTTCCCCTTCCTGTCTATCTAAAAGTAAATAAATAAAATATTATAAAAAGAATTACGATGATTAAAAACACAAACAGGACTTCCGGCCAAGATGGACGCGTAGGCGGACACACTGTGCCTCCTCTTACAACCAAAATTAAGGACAACAAATATTTAGAAACAAGAAAACAACCAGAACTTATAGAAAATTGAAAATTGTACGGAAGTCCAACAACCATTCATCCAGACTGGTAAGAGGGGCGCAGTCGCAGCAGGAAAAAGTGGAGGTGCGGACCCGGGAATGCAAGCAGCAGCGGCTGGCGGTTCCCAGGTGCACAGGCGGCGGCTGGCGGACTCTGGGCCCACAGGCAGCAGCTGGCGGACCCCGGGCACAGGGGGGCAACTGTGCACACCCAGTGAGGCCGCACAGGGCGGCTGGCTGACCAGGTGGTCCCACATTCGCACTCACGGACGGTCCAGGCAGAGGGGAAGTGGAGGAGGGGACTGAATCCAGGGGAGAGCCGAGCAGGCACCATTGTTCCCTCTCAGACCCTGCCCCCACATACAGCGTCACAACCCAGCGACTGGGCTGCCCCCGCACTGGGGAGCACCTGAGGCTCCACTCCTTACTACGTAATAGCACGCGCGCGTGCGCACATAATCCAGGCGAAGGGGAAGTGGTGGAAGGGACCAGAGTCCAAGAGAGAGTGGAACAGGCGCCATTCTTCCCTCTTGGACCCCGCCCCCACATACAGCGTCACAACCTGGCGACTGGGCTACCCCGCCCTGAGGAACACCTAAGGCTCCACCCCTCACTACGTAATAGCTGCAACCAGACTAAAACCAAAACAAAACAAAACAAAACAAAACCCACCAAAAATGGCTCAAACTGGAGAACAAATAAAAGCCCCAGAACCGATTCCTCTAAGCCGTGAAGAGATAGCCAACCTATTAGATGCACAGTTCAAAGCACTGGTCATCAAGATGCTCACAGAATTGGTTGATTTTGCTCACAAATTAGATGAAAAAATGCAAGCTACAATACGTGAAATGAAGGAAGATGCATGGGGAACTGATAGAGATGGAAGGAAAACTGGGACTCAAATCAAATGGAGTGGACCAGAAGGAAGAAACTAACAACCAAACAGAAAACAAGGAAGAAACAAGCATTCAAAAAAATGAAGAGAGGCTTAGGAACCTCCGGGACATCCTTAAATGTCCCAACATCCGAATTATAGGGGTACCAGAAGGGGAAGAAGAAGAACAACAAGTGGAAAACTTATTTGAACAGATAATAAAGGAGACTTTCCCCAATCTGGCAAAGGAAATAGACTTCCAGGAAGTCCAGGAAGCTCAGAGAGTCCCAAAGAAGTTGGACCCAAGGAGGAATACACCAAGGCACATCATCATTACATTAGCCAAGATTCAAATGAAGGAGAGAATTCTAGAAGCAGCAAGGGATAAGGGGACAGTCACCTACAAAGGAGTTCCCATCAGACTGTCAGCTGATTTCTCAAAAGAGACCTTGCAGGCAAGAAGGGGCTGGAAAGAAATATTTGAAATCTTGAAAAACAGGGACCTACATCCAAAATTGCTCTATCCAGCAAAGCTGTCATTTAGAATGGATAGACAGATAAAGCACTTCTCAGATAAGGTCAAATTCAAGGAGTTCATCATCACCAAGCCCTTATTATATGAAATGTTAAAGGGACTTATCTAAGAAAAAGAAGATCAAAAATATGACAGTGAAAAGACAGCAAACTCACACCTATTAAGAACCACACCTAAAACAAAAGCGAACTAAGCAAACAGCTAGAACAGGAACAAAACCACAGAAATGGAGATCATATGGAGGGTTAGCAACAGGGGAGTGGGAGGAGGAGATGGGGGAAAAGGTACAGAGAATGAGTAGCATAGATAGTGGGTAGAAAATAGGGGGAGGGCAAGAATAGTATGGGAAATGTAGAAGCTAAAGAACTTATGACACATGGACATGAACTAAAGGGGGGAATGTGGGTGGGAGAGGGTGTGCAGGGTGGAGGGGAATGATGGGGGAGAAATGGGACAACTGTAATAGCATAATCAATAAAATATATTAAAAAAAAAACACACACACACACACATGCCTTGGATGGTGTAGCTCAGTGGATTGAGCGAGGGCCTGCGAACCAGAGGATCGCGGTTCGATTCCCAGTCAGGGCACATGCCTGGGTTGCAGGCCAGTTCCCAGCAGGGGACACACGAGAGGCAACCGTACATTGATTATTTCTCTCCCTCTCTCTCTCTCCTACCCTTCCCCGCTAAAGATAAATAAAAATCTTAAAAAAAAAAAAACACACACACACAAACAAACCCAGAACATAACAACATATACATGATGCACAAACCAGAAATCCTAAAACGCAAGACAAGAAGGAAACAGTCAGGTGGCCCCTGACTACTGGGACCTCACATCTTCAGGACCCAGACAAACACCACAGGGCATCAGAAACACTAACTCCAAAGAATCTTAGACAGTGTATAAAACCTGAAAGATGAGACATGAGCAGCTTCCTCCATGTTTTTGGTAAGCGATCTTTGTTGGCAGGTCTTCCATATTATCTCTGTCACAACAGCTTAGAGTGATGAAGGGAAGGAGCCAGTGTTTGCCCTGCACCCCACAAGTGAGGGCAGCTAGAGGGCAGATCAAGGCCTATTGATGACTCTTGGCCTGGCCTGCCCCTGCAGACTCCCACCACTGGAGAACACTTAGATCAAATTATAAACCTGACTTATGGTGACCTTCATAGGACAGGACACTGAGCCAAGCCAACAAGACAAAGGTGAAGAAGGATAAGCTGCAGATGTGAAAGCCATTGACACCACACAGACAGAAATCCTAGCAGCACCCAAAAGGGCAGCACTAGGCTTCACTAAGCACAGCTCAGAGTGAGCAGTAATGTGACTTGGCCACCAGAACAAGTGATAGCACCCTCGCTTTGCCACAAGGGAAATGCCCTTGCCCAATACCTTTCATGAGGTCAATGCCTGATGAGGCACCCACTGGGGCACAGTGCCAAGCTGGCCACAGCCTTAGAGTACCTAAGAAGGTCAGCCCCAGGACTATAGGCTAGTGCCTGGGAAAGGGTTAAACTGCATTGCTGGACCCAAGGGTGCTGAGCATCAGGGTTGAGGGTGACAAGCACAGGATGCCTTAAAGGGGCTATGGGCAGAAACTGGTCTGCCATCAGGGTCTCACACTGTTCTTTCTTACTGCTCAGCCCTGAGCACACTCCCAGGCCACAGCCTGCACTTAGCTCTTCCACCTCAAGGCTCCATTTTACAAGTCCCATGCTCCTTAAAGCTCCGGACACACCAGCTTGGAACGCTGTCTCTCATCTCATGTTTCTTCAGTGAAGATGCCAGGCCCCAGGACTGGCTGCCTGAAGGCACACAGTGTTCTGAGGATGGACAGTATAGAGTACGGACTAGTCACTTTATAGGGACCTTTCAATTTGAAAGTAAATGATGCCCCTTCCAAGAGAGTGATTGTGTCCTGATCTGGGGAAAAAAAAGTGGTGAAGGCAGCTCTCTACCTTGGAATAAAGGAGTTGGGTCTGGGGAGTCCACCAGCAGGCAAAGGAATCCTTGTGTTCAGTCGTCCACCTTCTCTCTATACCTCTCCTTGGGCACAACACAGATCCTGAAAGGCCATCTTCCAGGACTCTCTCCTCCTCCTCCTGGTCCTCATGGCCCAGGCAAAGCACAAAGGCTTTTCCATACTCAAAGGGCACAGTCCTTTCTTACTCAGTGCTTTCACTTCATAGGAACATTTTCTTACAACCACAATAGCCCAACAACAAAAGGGGCTCATGCTGGAACATCCCATGCTTCACCTGACCATGAAACACAATGGAGTCAGTCCATCAGACTGCACAGAAAAGAATGGTTTCAGGTTAAGCCTTGTCCATCATTGATTCATCTAAAGATCTTGAGCAAAGCCTGTGGTCTCAGTTCTTAAGTTTCCTGAGTGTGCTAATGGTTAATAATATGCAAAGGTGGAACACAGGGGCCACCTGGGTGACTGCAACTTACCCTACAGCTGACCCAGCGCACCCAGCACTGGAATGACACAGCAAGGCACCACCCAAGGCCTTCGCCATCCCACAGGAGCTCTTGAACTGGGTCAGGGCTCTTAACCTCACTTACCAGGTATAATTTGTCCAGCTCCTGCTCACCTCATCTTTCTAGCAATTCTACAAAGGGGGTTCTGTTACTTGTTCTCTTTGCAGATACAAAAATGGAGCCTGGTCCAGGCAGTGGCAGAACTGAGATTCTGCCCTGATCTTCGAGATTCAACTCCCATGCTCTTAACCCCTCCCCCAACCCACCACATTCCTGTCACTTGTATCAGGCTTCAGGATGTCAGAGAGATCGGGGCCTTCACAGAAATCCACAAGCTTCTCTTTCTGTAATCATCTCCCTGTGAGTCCTTATAGCACTTTCTGAAATTCTCACCCTCACTTAAGAATGGGAGGAGTAAGAACAGGGGAATTAAGAAAGGGAAACTCAATTCTTCAAAACAACCTACGGGCAATGCTCCATTGTTATCAAGAGCAGCAGCAGCGGCAGAACAGCAATTCTGGCGTCTCAGAGACCGAATTCCCTCGGTGCTGAGCATCCTGGGCACTTCGCTCCTTCCTCCAGATCTGCCCGGACCCCTCCATCCCGGCCGGTGACTTCCCAGCGCAACCTCTGCCCTACAGCAACTGGACAGTCCGAGAGGGCACAGACCAGACGGGAGGCCAGGGTGGGAGCCTGGGGGACAAGGAACTGAACAGAGGGGTGGTGATACTGGGGTAACGCGGAATTCACTCCGCGAGAGGGGGGGAACCCTGGGGAGAGGCAGAACCGACCGGGAGAGAGGGGGTGACAATGTGGGGACACAGAACTGATCCGGGGGAATGCTATGACACTCTGTGGGGACGCGGAACTAACCTGGGGGTGACACTGGGGGACGCGGAAACGACCCGGGATGGGGAGTGGTCTGGGAAGACGCGGAACCGATCTGCACTGAGGGGTGCGGAAAGGAGAGGGGGGACGCGGAAACGACTCTGGGCAAGGTGAGGGTCCCGGACCAAGCCGACTATCGGTCGCTCACCTGCGTGTGGGCCACAACTAGGCTCTTGTTGCCTTCGCCGTGATACCCCCATTCATTCTCGTCCATCTTGCCCTTGTCCATCCCCCAGTGCGGCCCTCGCGCCTCGTAAGACCGCGAGCTGCGGGTCGCCAGTCCGCCCGGGCACCGGCCCCGCCGTTGTCTTCGGAGGAGCGCCTGTCAGCCACCGCCTACGCCGAACCCGGCCAACCCTGACTCGCAGGCGCTCGCCGCCGGAAGCCACGCCCCCCACTGCCATTGCGGAGCAGGGCAACTTCCGGGCTTGAGCCCGCTTCTCTTCCACTGACCACAGCGATAAAAGGGCTAGCTAACAACCATCTTAGGTGCTGGCACAGTGTCTCCTTCGGAAGCGAAGTCCTGAGAAGCGGAAGTGATGTTTCGCCTCGGCGCCGGAAGCGAGGGAAGAGTGAGGAGCTTGCGCTTGCATTTTGGACTGCTGGGGCGGAAAACGGGGAGTCGAGCGTACTGCAGGTGGAGTGGTGAAGGTGGTCTGGAGATAGCCCATGGGGAGACGAAATCCAGGCTTCCCGGGAGGTGGAGAGTAAGGTCTGCGTCTGGGCTTAGTTTTCGCTTGTACATGTCCATTGATTACGGTACCGTTCTCTATTGATCCATTGATGTGTTTTGTTTCGGGGTTTTTTTGCCCTTACCCCACCGTCTTGATTATTGTAACTTTATAGTAATCTTCAAGTCGGTATTCTCCCTGCATTTGTCTTCCGGAACAGACTACAGATAATTGGTATAATCTGTTCCTTAAATGTTTGGTAGAATTTACCAATGAACCCATCTCGGCTCAGTGCTGTTTTTGGAAGGTTATTAATTTTGTGGGCATAATTATTTATAATATTTCCCTATTATCTTTCTGATGTCCAGGGATCTGTAGTGATGTTCCCTTTTATTTCTTACGTTAGTAACTTACCCTCTTTTTCCTTAGCCTGGTTAGAGCATCGGTTTTACTGATCTTTTCAAGCAATCAGCTTTTACCTAATATTTTTTTATTGACTGCTTATTTACAATTTCATTGATTCTGCTCTAATTATTATTTTTCCTTCTCCTTACTTTGGACTTAAAGTGCTCTTCTTTTTCTACTCTCCTAAAGTGGACCTTAGATTATTGGTTTTAGATCCTTTGTTTTTCCTGTATATGCACTCAGTGCTACAAATTTCCCTCAAAACACTGCTTTAATGCAAACTGATAATTTTGGTAAGGTGTATTTTCATTTTAGTTTTCCTTTACTTCCAAATTATTTTTAAATTTGTTAGTTCTTTCAACCATATGTTATTTATTAGGGTATTGTTTAATCTACAACTACTTGGGGATTTTGTCCTTCTGTTACTGATTTCTAGTTAAACTCCACTGTGGTCTGAGAGCAGATATTGTATGATTTCTATTCTTTTAAGTTTGTTAATGTGTATTTTAGGGCCCAGAATGTGGTCCATCTTGGGAAATGTTCCATGAGAGCTTGAGAATTGTATTCTGTTGCTGAATAGCCTGCAGTTGTCAATTATATCCAATTGATTGATAGTGCTGTTGAGTTCATCAAATATGCCCTTGCTGATTTTCTGACTGTTAGATCTGTACATTTCTGACAGAAAGTTGTTCAGGTCTCCAACTAAAATAATGATTCATCTCTTTCTCTTTGCAGTTCTATCAGCATTTGCTGATATGCTTTGCTGGTAGGTACATACACGTTACGGACTGTTATATCTTCTTGGAAAATTGACCCCTTTATCAGTATGTAATACCCCTCTTTATCCCTGAAAACTTTCCTTGCTCTGAAGTTTGTTACAATTGAAATTAATATAGCTACCACCCACTTTCTTTTCATTCGTGTTAGCATCTTTCTCCATCCCTTCACTTTTAAGTTATATGTTTTTTATTTAAAGTGGGTTTTTTGGCGACAACATATAATATAGTTGGGTCTTTATTATTGGTCCACTCTGTCAGTGTCTTTTAATTGATGTATTTAAACCATTAATGTTTAAAGTGATTATTGCCCTGTTCTTTCTTCCTATTTTTGTGTTCTCCCTTTCTTGGCATATCAATTATGTCTTTTTTTTAAAAAACATTTTTTAGTGGTTGCCCTAGGGGTTCTAAAATACATTTACAACTAACCAAGTCCACTCTCAAATAACACTATACCACTTCACAGGTAATGCAAGTAACTTGTAACAAAACACTTCACTTATACATAATCTGTAATTATTAAACACATTATATCTATTATTTTGAAGTTATCTGTCAGAGCAAGTAACAATAAAAGGTTTTTATTTTACCTTTATTTCTCCTCTAATATTCCTTTATGTTGATCTGAATTTCTGCCCTATATAACTGTCCTTTTCTCTGAAAAACTTTAACATTTATTGCAAGAAAGGTCTACTGGCAACAAATTCCCTCCATTTTTGTTTGTGTGAGCAAGTCTTTATTCTTTACCTTTCAAGAATAATTTCATAGGATATAGAATTCTAGTTTATTTGTTTTGGTCTCACCAGTTTAAATATTTCATTTCCACTTTCTTCTTGCTTGCTTGGTTTCTGACAAGTCAGATATAATTCTTTGCTTTGCTATATAGGTAAGCCTTTGTGTCCCATCCCCCACCCCACCCACCCCGCAAGGCTTCAAGATTCATTTTCTGCAGTTTGAATATCATATGCCTGTGTATAGTTTTATTTTGGCATTTATCCTGCTTAGTATTCTCTGAGCTTCTTGAATCTGTGGCTTGGGTCTGACAATTTTGGGAAATTCTCAGTCACTATTGCCTTCAAATATTCTTTCTTTTGCTTTTTTTTCTTCTGTGTTTTCCCATTTTGTGTCTTATTATACCTTTTGTAGTTGTCCCACAACTGCATATCCTGGATATTGTTTTCCATTTTTTAGTGTTTTTTTCTCAAGTTTTGGAAGTTTCTACTGACATAATCTCACAGAGTCTTCTCTCAGCTGTGTCCAGTTTACTAATGAGCCAACCAAAGGCTTTGTTTCTTTTTTAAAAATTTATTTCTTTTTCTTTGACTCTAAAGACAGGGGTAGGGAAAGATAAAGAAAGGGAGAGAAACATCTTTGAGAGAGAAATATCAATCTGCTGCCTCCTGCATGCTCCCTGGAATCAAACCCATGACCTTTGGGTTTGTAGGATGATGCTCATCCAACTGAGCCACACTGGCCAGGACAGGCTTTCTTTATTTCTTAGAGTGTCTTTGAATTTCCAGTTTTTTATTCTTTCTTAGATTATTCTGTCTTTCTGCATGTGTTCTTACATGTACTGTCTCTTTTCCATTACCACCCTCAATGTATTAATCAGTTATTTTAAATTCCTGGCCTGGTACTTCTAACATTCTTCCCATATTTAACTCTGGTTCTAATGCTTGCTCTATGTCTTCAAAGTGTGGGGGTGGGGGGGAGGTTCTTTCATTTTATTATGTCTAAATTCTTGTTGAGAGCCAGACATGATGTACTGAGGAAAGGGTACTTTTACTTTTAGTAATATAATGGTACGGTGGGGGAGGGGAAGCATTCTGTGGGACTGTGATTAACCTGTTTTTAGTGATCTTGTGCTTCACACTTTTTTCTTCTTTTCACCACTATAGGTGGTAAAGTATGGCCAGAAAAGTCTGGAGTTAGGTATTTTCCTTCCCCCACAAATTAGTCTTTGGTAAAACTCATTTAAGTGTGAGGTTCCCCCTCCATTACTAGGGCTTTTGGAATTTTCACATTTGTCTACACTGAGCCTCCAGCAATTTGTTTATTAGAGTTTAGGTTTTCCCACCCAGGTACTGGTCATAAGTGTTCAGGAAAGTTGTAATTCTCTGTACTGATCTATCTCCACAATTTTGGGGGCAGTGGTATACACTATATCCTCATGTTTATGATGGATCAAGAAGAGTTGTTTTTCAGTTTGTTCTGCTTTTTACTTATTGTTGTGATAAAGTCGTGAGCTCTAAGCTCCTTACACGTTGGACCAGAAACTAGAAATCCTGTTGTTAGATTTTTGATTACTGACTCAATTTCTTGTTATAGGTCTGTTAAGGTTATTTCCTTTGGCTCTGGCTAGGTAGCTCAGTTGGTTGGAAGATCATCCAGTCCACGGGAGGGTTGCAGATTCAATCCCCGGCTAGGGCACATGCAGGAGGCAACCAATCAATGTTTCTCACATTGGTGTTTCTTTCCTCTCTCTCTCTCAAATTGATAAACATAATCTTGGGTGAGGATTTAAAAAACAAGATTATTTCCTTTGGTGTCACTTTTGGTAGTTAGTGTGATTCTAGCGATTTACTACTTCATTAAAGTCACCTGATTTATTGGCATTGTAATATTATTATAATCTTTTTATTTATGTAAAGCCATTAGTAATGTCCCCATTCTTATTACCGGTTACAGTAATTTGAGTCATCTGTTTTTTGTCTAGCTAAAGATTTGTAAATTTTCTAAGACACTCCCTTTGATTTTTCTTGATTTTCTCTTATTACCTTTATCTCTGCTCTAATCTTTATTATTTCCTCCTTTCTGCTTAGTTTGGATTTAGGTTATCCAATTTTTTGGTGTAGAATTATTATTCACAGTACCTTCTTATAATCCTTGATATTTCTGTAAATTCAGTAACAATTTCTCCCATTTTCATGTCTAGTTTTTAAAAAATATTTTTATTAATTATGCTATTACAGTTTTCCCAATTTTTTCCCCTCTATCCACCCTCCGCCCTCCCCTACCAACCCTCCAGCATCCCCTCCCCCCGCCCTCAGTCCACGTCCATGGGTTGTACCTATAAGTTCTTTGAGTCCTCTGTTTTCCATACCATTTTTTCTCTCTCCTTGTCTACCTCATGCCTACTAACCATGCTGCTTCTTCCCTGTACCTTTCCCCCCCTATTCCTCCCTTCCCCCTCCCCACTGAAATCCCTCCATGTGATGTCCATTTCTCTGATTCTGTTCCTGTTCTGGTTGTTTGCTTAGTTTTTGTTTCCATTGTCTTTCTTTTATTTTAGGTTCATTTGTTGATAGTTGTGAGTTTGTTGTCATTTTACTGTTCATATTTTTTATTTTCTTTTTCTTAGATAAGTCCCTTTAACATTTCATATAATAATGGCTTGGTGGTGATGAACTCCTTTAACTTGACCTTATCTGGGAAGCACTTTATCTGCCCTTCCATTCTAAATGAAAGCTTTGCTGGATAGAGTAATCTTGGATGTAGGTCCTTGCCTTTCCTGACTTCAAATACAATACTTCGTTCCAGCCGCTTCTTGCCCAAAAGGTTTCTTTTGAGAAATCAGCTGATAGCCTTATGGGAACTCCTCTGTAGATAACTCTTTCCTTTTCTGTTACAGCTTTTAAGATTCTCTCCTTGTCTTTAATCTTGGGTAACTTAATGGTGTGCCTTGGTATGTTCTCCTTTGGGTCCACCTTCCTTGGGACTCTCTGGGCTTCCTGGACTTCCTAAAAGTCTATTATTTCCTTCACCAGATTGGGGAAGTTTTCCTTCATTATTTGTTCAAGTAAGTTTTCAATTTCTTGGTCTTCCTTTTCTCCTTTTGGCACCCCTATAATTCGGATATTGGAACATTTCAGGTTGTCCCAAAGGTTCGTAAGTCTCTTCACTTTTTTTTTGAATTCTTGTTTCTTCATTTTAATCCAGATAAATGTTTATTTTTTCCTTTCATTCTAAATCATTGCTTTGGGTCCTGGTTTCCTTCCTGTCACTGTTGGTTCCCTGAACATTCTGCTTTATTTCACTTTGGGTATCCTTCATTTGTTTTTTCCTTTTTTGACCAAGCTCAATCAGTTCTGTGAGCATTTTGATTACCAGGGCTTTAAATTCTCCATCAGATAGGTTGGCGATCTCCTTCTCGCTTAGCTCTCTCTCTGAGGCTCTACTCTATTCTTTCATTTGGGCCATATTTCTTTGTCTTGGCGCAGCTGATAGGTTGTAAGGGACGAGGCCTTAGGTATTCACCCAGGCAGGGCAACCCTCTTTGCTGCACAGCAGCACTGCCTGTGGGGAAGGGGCCAGAGAGGGAATGGCGTGGCTTGCCTGCTTATCTCCAGTGCACTTTTCCACAGACTCTCCTGTGAGACTGAGAGCTTCTCCTACTGCTGGTAACCCCAGCCATAGCCCACAGCTCCTCCTGTGCAGCCCACAAAGCTGGGCAGCCAGCCCCACCCCCAGTGTCAGTGCGTTGCAGTGATTTTTCTGAGTCAGTTGGCTGGTCCGCTTGTTGTGGTTGATCTTTTCTTTAATTCCTTGGTTGTTGGAGTTCCATGCAGTTTGATTTTCTGGCGCTTTTGTTGTGCGAGGAAGTGAAGGGTCTCTACCTATGCCTCCATCTTGGCCAGAACTTCGTTTCTAATTTTTGCCACATCTTTGTGTGTATGTAAAGGTCTTGTCATTTTTTCTCATCTTGTGAAAGAAATAACTTGGTTCTGTTGATCTCTGCCCTCCCCCCCATTTCCTATTTCATCATCTCTAATCTTACTCTTTATTTCATTTCCTCTGCTTGCTTTGGGCTTAGTTTGTTATCTTTTTCCTAGTTTCATAAAGTAGGAAGTTAGGTTCTTGATTTAAGAGCTATTTGTCTTTCCTCTCATTATCTTCCTTGGCCCACTGTGATTAAGAAGTGTGTTGTTTTGGCCCATGGCTTAGTTGGTGGGACTGTTGTCCCATAAACCAAAGGGTTGCAGGTTCAGACCCTAATCAGGGCACGTAGGAGAGACAATCAGTCAATGTTTCTCTCTCTCCTTCCATTCCTGCCTCTCTAAAATCAGTAAGTATGTCCTCAGGTAAGGATTAAAAAATAATACAGTATGTCTTATCATTTACACATATTTGTGAATTCCTACATTGACTCCATTGTCATTGGACAGTACTGTTTGTATAATGTCAATCATGTTTAATGTATTGAGACTTGTGGCTTAATGTCTGTTCTACCCTGGAAAAAGTTCTGTACGTATTTAAGATGTATCCTGCTGTTGTTGGTTGTTAAGCTTGGCTTACAGTTCTGTTCAAGTAATCTTGGGTTAGGGTCCTATTGAAGTATTCTATTTCTTGATATTTTGTCTTGTTCTGTAATTGAAGGTGAGGTATTGAAGTCTCTAACTATTGTTGTTGAACTATTTCTCCCTTCAAAAAATTCTGGCAGTTTTGTATATTGTATTTTTGGGCTCTATTGCTTGGTGCATAAATGTTTATAATTGTTAAATCTTCTTGGTGAATTGACGCTTATCATTATATACTGTCCTTCTTTGTCTCAACAACTTTCACTTTATTTATTAGTGTAACCAATCCTGTTGTTTTGACTATTTGCAGGGAATATATTTTTCCATGCCTTTACATTCAACTAATTTATATTATATCATTGAATCTAGTGAGTCACCTATAAATGCACATTTCAACAATGGTGTGAACAATCAATGAGGTTTGGTAAGTAAAAGCTACCAAACTCTAGGTCTCAATTTTATGCTTCCATTTATATAAAGTACAGAAATAGGTACAAGTTACCTACATTGACAGACTCAGGGAGTTATCCCTGGGAGGAAGATTGGGTGTGGAGAGTATGAGGACTTTGAGGGGGCTGCCCTCATTTGCTTTTCATTTGGATAGTGGCTGCAGTGTGTTCAGTTTGCAAAAATCCAGCCAGTGGACAGTTGTTTGCACTCTTACATATGTGTACTATGCTTCACAAACAATTTAGGGTAGATAAGGTATTGCCTCTTCCTGCTTAGGGGAAGGAGCTCCACCACAGGGTGGGGGACTTCACCACAGGGACCCAGTCTTACAAAGGTAGGCTCCTAGATGAAACAAGGTGAACTAACAAGAGCCCGTGTGCTTGCCCACAAGAAACCTGACAAAATGACAAGATGTAGACCTTATAGCTCTGCTGTTTTGACACAGCTGAAAGTTGAACACAGAGGCAAACCTGATGGCAGCCCATTCCTACAAACATCCCATGCCATGTGATATCAGAATGTTAGCACATCTATTCTCTCAGTACCTCGCCAGGGCCAGTAGACAGAGGCATTCCATTAATGTGTCCCAAGAAGCACTCCTAGGAACTTTGTGGCTTTTTGGTCACACAGGTGTTTCTTGTATGCATTTCTGGTCTGTACATTAGTATGCACACTTTCCTAAATGCAAACTATGCTTTGGCAAAAAGCTGACCTAAAATCACACTCCCCATGGGACCAAGGCCCAGCTCCATGGCCTAGCATCCTAGATCTTGGTAATAATGACAGTGGCAGCAAGAATCACATTAACACCACCCATCTACTAAGTATTTGCTGCATGCTGGATACCTAGAGCTTGATGAAGCTTCATAGCAACCTCTAAGCAAAGAACTACAGTCCCCAACCTATAATGGGGAAACAGGCACAGTGAGATTGTCAGCAAGGATGAGTCAGCTACCAAAAAGGGATGATTCAACTAAAGGTCTCCAAGATGGCACTGTTGTTTCCAGCTCTGAGAGGTGGGGGTGAAAACTGCTACTGGAAGGTGAAAGAGATGGTGGAAATGAAGACATTCCCTATTGGTGGGGAAGGTTGAGCAGTCCTTTCACTACCACATATCCCTTCTTGCACAGGCTCCTGAGATGCTGCCCACTTGGGAGGCTGCCACTCTCCCCGTGAAATGAAAAGCAAGATGTGCAAGGACCCAGAGCGCACTGGGGGAACAGGGAAGGTCTTGGCATCTTTGCTTGGGCAAATCAAGCACTCCAACATGTGGGACTAGGCCAGGGCCACAATGTGCCACACAGGTGGTAAGAACCAAGGGCCAGATGGTATCCCCACCTGGAAAGGGTCCTGCCCTACTTGGCCCACCGCCAATGTCCACTCTTTGCAGGGGGAGGTTCCTCCAGATCTGTTGCAGACTCTAGTCTCAACCTCTTCCAGGGTTCTGTTGGAACAACATGGGCCAGCAGGGAAGGAAGATTTTTCTAGCTACAGAGTTAGGAAAATCAGTCTCTCTTGAAAAAAGTTTCAAGTTGAAGATAGGTTCAGGCCACTGCTAACTAAAGAGGGATGAGGGATCATCAGAGAAAGGAGCCAGTAGTGACCTGGAGGCCAGGGGAAATCCAAGGGGGAGGGAGGGGTCCTGGGGAGATACCAGGGCAAGAGACTCTGGCCTCAGATAGCCTTCACCCTGAGGTTTGGGTAAAGTAGCTCAAGTCTGACTGAGACTCAGTAAAAGGAGTGGCAGAATATCCCAGGGACTTCCTGTTCCCTCAGCCAGGATGTTTCCCCTATACTCACCAACCATACCAATCACCAGATGGAGTCAACATGCCTTGTATACATTCCTGCAGATGAATATGATTTTTTGATAACAAACAAGTAACTTGTTGCCTTCAACTAGTCATTCCTAGGTCAGTAAGCAAGAGGGTGGACAACAAAGGGTCCTGTGTTGTCCAAATCTCTCTGCTTTCTGGTCAGGACAATGTGAAGGCAATGTGCTCTCACTGCCATAGTGCTGGGTACTCAGGACACCTGATGCTTATTTCAGGAGGCATCCCACTCCCTCCCCTCCCCACCAATTTGTACTGAAGGTTGCCTCCAGCTCCCACCATCGCGATTTCCAACAGGCTGGTTTTGTTTGAGGTACTGGAATTACAGTGCATTGCCAGACCAAGTTATCTAGGGTTGGGGATCAAAGCAATGAGAGAGAATAAGCCTTGTGCTTTATCTTTGTATTATTCTTTATTTATTGGTCCTACCAACATGACCCTCACCCAGGCCCACTTCCTATATGCACTGGCTTTGAGGCGTTTCATGCCATATCTGTGTCCTAAGTCAACTGATTTCTCCTTCTAATTCCTTTTCCATTCTCTGCCTCATTTTCTCAGAATCTGAAACCATTTTGTGTGTTTGTTTGTGTGGGTCTGTGCAAAGGTTTCTTAGCAGGAAAACATGCATATGATCTTAATAAAGACAACACTCTTGACACTAGGCAATGCATAGAAAAAAAAATACAGTACTCAGACATCATTGCAAATAAATACCCCATATAGATGAAGTTATCATAAAGGTGACATTATTTCTCATGAATCAACACTGTAATAGAAAGTAAAAATAGGGGTCCCTACAACTAGGAATAAGAAATGCTCATTCCAGGAAACAGAACTCTTTTATTTTTACTAATTATAATTTATCCTTTATTTTGGAGAGGAAGGACACTTGTTCTTCCTCTCTGAGTATCAATTTGACCATTCACACAACCTCACTCAGCAAATTCGACAGACCTCTTTTGCTAAGGAGCTTTAGCAAGTTCTGTTTCCTGAAATTAACAGTGATTAGTTACACCAAGCAAGAGAATATATAACATCTTTTTCTCACATTTGCAAAGTACTATGGCTAGCCCTCACCCCACTGCATGAGGCTGACAGCACAGCTCCCCTGCTACCCAGTGGCTCTTCACAAACATGGCATGTTACTCACACCACTTGCTTAGCTTGTCCCATAAAGTCCATTTGGTTCCCAAAGCACACTCAAGGTCTGTGTTCACTTCCATTACTCAGCCCCTGAATTTCCAAGGATCTGTACAGTAAAGAATCACTGACTAACAGAATTTTACACAATTGCTGTTTTCTTTCCCTCAATGAAGATGCCCAGGTTCAAGTGTGAAGATATATTATGCCTTTTCACACCTGTTGGTCCACACTGGCCTTCAACATTCCCAACTAGCTCTTCACTGCCCATTTTAGAGAATAACTATGCCGGGACACCTCCCTTACCTGATGAAGGCACTACTGGCAATGGTTACTAAAAGGTGTTGAAATAGAACACCCTAAAATTTGACAACTGTAGAATTTTCTAAGTGTACCACAATTTGGCACAACAACCAGAGTAACAAAACAATTCCAATTTGGAATTTCACCGGTCAGTTGTATAAAATTCTGTTAATCAGTCATGCTTCACAACATCTTAAAACCCAGAAAATTCTGGTATTTGTAGGTAATACTACTCATTCAATAATTTATCTTTTTTGTTTTCAAGTGCCTATAACTGTTTAACCAGAGCAAAGGTCAAGTTTTCTTCTTGTTACATCGAACTATTCCTAAGAATAATAATAATACAATATGAAAAACCCCAGAATCAGAAAACCCTGGATTTCTTAATGAACATGGCATTTAAAAACTGTTAATTTCAAACATGAACTACAATGCCGTATAATCTAAAAGGCTGCTGAACCACAGCATGGATGTTTAGCCAAGCTCCTTGCCAGGTCAAAGGCTTTATCAGACAGTCTAGAGCCGCACACTAGGACACATCTGTGCCACATGCTGATGTCAAATCAGCATGTCAGGAGCTAAGAACGGGGTGCTACAGAACAAGACAGACCACAGCACTGGAGACTGTCTCTATGCGAGGAATTAAGGAAGCAAATATAATATCAAAAATATTAAAAGTGCACAGGTTGATCAAATGAAAAAGGAGTATCTATAATAGGGAGACCCCAGTAGTGAGCAATTCTAGCGCGTTCCTAAGTGAGCCTGGTGCTGCTGTCCCAGCAGGTTCTTCAAGCGCTTGTACAAAGAAAGGCCTTTCCAAGCAGCGGCTGCCAGCTTTCTGAACATCAAAGCTTTTTCCCTCTGCCATTAAAAACTTGGGAATGCTATTTTGAAAAGAATTGCAGTGGCATATCCAAAAATGTTTCTAAGTGGACTTTTAGGATGCCCTTCCTTCCTCTGCGTGGGCCCACGGGAGGGGAGGGGAGGGGCTGCAGTGTGACAGGGCCGGTGGCTGAGTTCTCCCGGCAGCTAATCTACAGCTGAAAACGGGAGAAAACAAGACAGAGTTAGAACCAGTCACCTGTCGGGCAGCTAAAGTTCTTGCTGAGCTGTGAAAGCATGAGTATGTTAGTCAGCAGCAGAGAAGACCTGCATGTGTTAGGGAAACCTCCAGCTCTAAGTGCCTCATGAAGACACAGAGCGAAGCTGCATGCCAGGCTCAGCAAGGGAGCAGAAGTGGTAATGTAGAACCCTAACTCTCCAGAAGTCCTGCTTACACAGGTGTAAGTGTGGGGGAGGGGGGGTGGCCTGACCCCTCCTCTAGTGGGAAGAGGATCCAAGACCAATATCCCATCAGCACAGCAGCCCAGAGCCAGGGACAGGCATGCAGAGGCAGGCATGCATGTGTGCCCTACCCATACCTCTCCACTCCCGTGGCTTGCAAAACCCAAGGTGGTCTGTGTAGCATCTAGAGTCTGCTGAAAACTGGGACACACTAGGGAACCAAGGGAAGAGTGGTGTTGGAGTAGACACCTATGTGAGAGAGCAATGCAACCCCGTCACTGGACCACCGACAGCCCTTCAGGGAGAGGACTGTAGCCTCACACCCCATGGCCCTCATTGGATAAAAGGGAGATAAAATACTGAGAAAAGTCCTGCTTCCAAATGTATCAAAGCTCTGGTATGGATGCAGCTTCTAGGAACAGGAGGCCCCCACAGCTGCCTTTCCTTCCTGTCACCAGCCTTGCAATTACAGTGATTTAGAAGAACCACATCCCTCCTCAGTGAATCCTCAAACTGGCACTGGGCCCACGCAAGTCTTTCCCACACTGGGCTTGGCTCTAGCTGCAGCTGGGGGTTTCCAGAGCGCTATTTCTTAAGAACTAAAGCCCCTCTTGAAGGAAGGCCTGGTTGGACAAAGGGTGGAAAAACCTGCTCTGAAAGCTAGGGACCCCTAAATACAAAGGACAGGCTTCCCCCAAAGATAGCAGTCTAGTCCGGCACTTGGGATTTTTCTCATTGGAAAAACCGCAGGCTTTGTGCCTGCTAAAATGTCATCTCACTGGCTACCAAACCAGTGAGCAAATCTCAGAAAGAGAAGCCGAAGCTTTGAGCTCTGATCTCAGGGTGTAGCCAGGTGTGACTGGGCTGCATGAATGTGACTGATGCATGGAGTATGTGTATGCCTGGGCTGGAGGACTCAGCTCAGGGCTGCTCTTTCTCTAGGTTTAGGGGAGAAATTCTATCCTTTTCCCCAAACAGAATTTGTAGTGAGATGATGCACAAACTACAAAGTAATTCTCTGTCCTTTGATGAAGGAGCTAGAACCCAGCTAGAACCTCTAACTGTGCTCCCTGGGTGCTGGGGCAGCACAGCTGCTTTAGATACATGCAAGTTTCATCAGCAGAACTGATGACACCCAGGTCCTGGGAAGCCACATTTTTTCAAGGACTCATGGCTCCAACCCCACCAAGAGAGCAGCTGCTGTGAAGTGTGGTCCCAAGGGATGAGAAGCAGACACCTAGCTTGCACTGTCCAGGTAGAGCAGCACACCATCTCAGCTAAATCCTTCCCTCTGTGCATTAGTCATGGTTAAGACCAGCCTAGCACCGCGGTCCCACTGCTGCTTGGTTAGTTGAGGTGAAGCAGACAGGTGGCAGCAATAGGTTAGCTGCAGTGTGCAGCCCTGAGGCCCTAATCGCAGCAAATGTTATACTTCTCACCACAGAGCACCTGGGCAGCGAGCCCAGTGCCCTCGGTCCTGTCGCTGGCACAGGCGCAGGTGTGACTTACACTAGGGGTGCTGGGCTTGACTTTGGGGGTAGCCTTGGCACGGCCCCGCCGGGTCTGCTCATGGTCCAGCTCAAGCAGCTCCAACCGCTGGGTCAGTGCTAGCTTCTGCTGGATGGCCATGCGCAGCAGCGAGTTGAGTGTCTTCTTCTCATCCTCAGCGGCTGCCAGCTGCCGCTGCATCTCGTCCAACTGTGTGATGTACTCGTCACACCTGTGGGGATGTCAGAAGTGAGAGCATGGCTGAAGGACCCGGGTGGGGGACATGAGCACTGGTGAGGGGACCTCCATGGGGTCCCTCTGCTCATCAGGCTGGAAGAAGAAGCCCTGCCCCCTCAGCAGTCTGGCTTTTTCTGGGAGGGAGTCTATGAAACTGGTTTTCACTGAGGGAGGCAAGGCTTTAAGGTAACCCAGGGGCAGTTGGTTAGAGGCAAGACATCACCTGGCTCTCAAGAGTATGGGGATAAATCCAAGGAAAGGACTTTGCTTGTTCCCACATTAGCATATCCACACAGGAGTTTAGTAAATCTGCACCAAATGGCAAACCAGAGCCTAGGAAGGGTGTGTGTGGGTGTAGTGAATAGCCCATTTTGGCTCTGCCTAACTGTGACATGTGACCAACCCCCCACCTGAATGTGGAGCTAGGAGAGCGACAGATGCACTCTGTCCCGAGGGACAGAGTGGGGCCCGAGCAGAGGGGGTATTGGGCACACCCACCTGCCACAACTCTTCCCTTCCCCAGGGCCAAAAGCTAATTTTAGCTCTCACCCAGAGATGAAAACATCTGTGATCTCAGCTCCATTGGAGAAGTCAGGTTTTTTTAAACAAGCTGAGGAAGTGAGGGTCAACATACTAGTGCTGAGGTACTAACGGATCCTTCCCAAGCACTGTGCAGCAGAGGAAGCTTCCGAGAAGCGAGGAACTTTGTTTTTTCCCTTCCCCCTCTGGGAGGTGGGGATCACCTACCACCTCACCCAGCATGAAGAAAAGCAGGCCCTGACCTCAGTTCCAACCCTGCTTAACCTGGGGAGCCTCAGTCTCCCCACCCTTGTTGATGCACCTGGACTGTCTAGGGGCCATCCAGGCCATTCCCCAGGACCTGCCTGAAACAGGTCAGCAGATGGCACCATGCCCCAGTGGATGGCAGAAACACCAGGAAGCTGTGAACTTCCCCCAAGGCCCACAGCTTTGCCTCCACCCCCAATCTCTGACTGACAGAGTCAGACAAGGGACAATGAGAGGGAGGAGTGTTGGTGGTAAGAAAAGCCTTGCTTCTTAATTCACAAACTTCCAGCCAAGTTCTGGGGGACAAACTCATTTGTCGCTTATTGACCCCAAGATCTACCTTGTGTAACCTGCCCACCAGCAGCCTGGCCACTTGAGAACTTCAGCTTCCTCATCTTACATATATAGTGAACACAATCCGTACCCTCTGGGTTTTCACACACAGCAAGAATGGCACTTCCCCCAGCACTAAGCTACTAGGCCACTAGTTGAGCAGTGACAGGAACAGTCAGTGTTACCTGGTGGCAAACATGGCGCGCAGTGAGGAGAAGGTAGCTGCGTCCTCCTTGAGGGCCTTGAGCTCATTGCGCAGTTTCATCATGGTCTCGGTGACCATAGCTTTCTCGTTCTCATACTTGCTCTTCAGGTTGGCAAGGGCCACCTCAGCTGTCTGGGGGTCAAAGACATACAGGGTGCATGGGTAGAGGGAACAGGGGAAGGGTCTGCCTATTACAGGCCAAGACTACAACCTGCTTGACCTCTCAGTACCCAGCTCCTCCCCACAACACTAAGTTGAGGCTTTAACCCCAGGTAGCATGACCAAAATGATCCACAACCTGAGGCCTGAGCTGACCTGTGATGATGCAGACCCTAAGAAGCTGAGGAGGGTGAGGCACCCCCACCAACCTCCCACCGGCCCAAGCACAGTATGCACCTGCTTGTTGGCCTTGAGCACCGTACGCAGTGTGGTGATCTGCTCCCGCTTGGTGCTGAGCAGAGACTTGAGCTTGAGGATCTCCTCCATGAGTGCCTCCCGGTCCTTGTCTGTGGCGGGACCCAGCTCCTGTGAAGCCAGGCGCTGCCGTGACAGCTCTGTGGTGCGATCCACAGCTGCCTGCAGGTGCCTGATCTGGTCACGGATGATGGCAATCAGGTTGTAGATGTTCATGGGCTCCCGGCGCGGGTCACTCAGAGGTGAGGGCAGCGAGGGGCTGCTGTCCCCAGCCCCGCCCTCTGCAGCCAGTGGCCCCTTGGGCAGGACAGGTGAGCGGTGCCCACGTGCTTCGGGACTGCAGTGGCTAGCACCGGCTGGACCTTCACGGTAGTAGTCCAGCACAACACGAGTGGGTGTCTCATTGTTGCACATGCACACATGGTGGTACAGGCTGGCTAGCTCCTCGCTAAAGGTCACTAGCTCATCCTGGGCCACATTCAGGCTGCCCTGTGTCTCACCCGCGACATCACTGACCTTCTTCAGCTCTGTCTGCAGCCGGGCCAGCAGCTCACGGTCCTGGCAGCTGGCCTTCTCCAGCAGGGAAACCTTCTCAGTAAGCGCCTGGCTCTCTGCCTCGTGTCGGCCCTTCTCCTCAGCATGCCAAGCCTCACTGGCTTCATGTGCACTGCGTAGGGCCTTCAGCTGCTCCCGGAGCTCACCAGCCTCTGCCAGAGCTACGCGGTACTTGCAGGCCAGAATCTCAGGCCCATTGATGTCCACCTCATAGTAGTCACCATCCTCATGGCTATCGTGCTCCTTCTCACTGTCCAGGGCCGTACGCCGCTCCTTGCCGGCCTGCAGGCGCTGCAGAGCGCTAAGGCTCTCTGTGAGGCGTTTCACCTCCTCCCGCTGCTCTGACAGGGTCCCCCGAGCCTGCTCTAGCTGCTTCTGTGCATCCTGCAGTGTTGCTAGCAGGCCTGCCTTCTCCCTCTCCACCTGCAAAGGCACAGAGAGGGCCTGTCAAAAGCCTGCAGGGACCCCCAGATAGTCCCACCCATTTTCCTGTTGGCCAGACTGTGACACTGTTAGGACAAATGTCTCAGGGTCTGGGCAGTTCTTACTAAATGCTGTTGTTGCAATATGTTAAAATGTAGCACAGTATTTTTCAGGAGCAGATGTAAATAGGATGAGCTTGACCGTAACTGAACAGGGTAAATGTCTGCAAAGAAGAAATTGATGTTGTAATTGACCAAATAGTGCATATAAGCAATAGCTAAGCTTCCCTTCTGGGAGGGAGGCAGAGCTTTGGATATGAATCCTGTCTTCTTTAATTGCTACAAGTAAATATAACTATATTTTTGAACAGAATACCCCAGATGGCAGACGCCTTGAGTTTAGTAACATGTGTAGGTGGGGGTGTCATGGGTGGGGCCACTGTCGGTCCTCCCCTACACAGAGGCTTGGGAGGCCAGGTGGGTTCCTCCTCAGAGACATGCAAACTGAGTGGACACAGTACAGACCCTGTTGGGACACAAAACCCTGATGTGCCATGTCCATGAAACAGAGACAAAGACTGTAAGTCTGCAGGGCACTGCAGAAGGATATGAGAAAACCCTGGGCAGCACTGAGACTTCAATCTCATAAACAGGAACCCACTTCTCTGGGTTCCTTCCACCTGCAATGCTGCAGTTCCACTTAGGTAGCAACAGAATTTAAGACAAATGTAAGATAAGGTAAGTAACATCAACGAAGTGTGGGTTGTGGGGGCAGAAATGGAGGTGGACCCCCACCTGCCTGTACACCCATCCACTCACCTGTATTAGCTGCTGCTTCAGCTTCTGGATCTCAGAGAGATTGAGCTCACTGAGGAGGTCAGACACAAGGCTGGGGCAAGGTGGGGCCAGGCCATCTTTGGTGGGTGTGGAGGTCTTGTTGTCCAGCGGCAGCTTGGCCAGGCAGCTATGCTCAAAGCCATTGGCCAGAGTCTCAGCATCATCATTGAGCTTGAGGCCTTCCAGGGAAACATGCAGGTGGCTGGTATAGAGGGAGTCATTGATGTTCATATAGTGCGACAGCTCCTTGCGCAGGCTGTTTTTCTGTTCCCGTTCCGTCTTCAGTGTCTCCAGTGCCTCCTCTAGCTGCCGCTCTGAGATCTCCTTGAGCCGGATGGCATCCTCCAGCTGGCTGTTGAGGTACTCAGTCTCCTCCTCCAGACGCTTGATCTCATGCTTGAGGCCCTCAAACTCCACCTGAGAGAGAAGGGTTGATACTCTTCTGAGCCTGAGTGGTCTCCTGATCTCACTCAGTGAGCCATGGAGGAAGCACCAGCGTGCTGACTCCATGGCTGCTGTAGAGGTTCTGAGCATGAGGTGTTAACAGTCAGGACAAGTGTGTATGTTGTGTCAGCAATTCAAAACCAGAACAGACATATCCACACTGCGAATTTGTTAGATGATGTAATATGTTACCAACTGTACACTGATTTTAAGTTATACAAAACTACCTAATATTAATAATAGTTGACTAAATATTTGAATATAAAATATGTATCTAAATGTGTGCTATAACCATTCTAAGGATATTTCAAAATAAAGAAACTACAGTTTCCACTGAAGCGGGATTTGCTATAGCCACTCAGTACCCACACCTGTAGATGCCCAAGTGAACAGGAGAAGCAGAATCCTGCTACAACTGTATTTGCAGGTAGACAAAGAAGAAGCAGGCAGAAACCTGTGCTTGATACGGGGAATCAATCTATGTGCAATTTAACAAAACATTTCTAATTGCTCTGGAACATTTGCAGAACATATAAGGAACAAGCCACTCAGAGGCAGAGTGAGTACATCTCTGATGGCTGCAGGCTGGGGGAGGAGGAGTCCTGGGGGGGCTGGACTCTACCATGTGCTACCCAGGGCCTGAGGGTGAGGTCTCCTTCTCCTCAGGACCCTTGTGAGTGACCAACCCAGTGTCACAGTGGGCCTCACGTGCGGCCAGAGGTGCAGCTCCTATACCTGCGTTCCTGGGGAGAAGTGTATATTCTCTGCTGGCTTTTGCAAACACAGAGGTTCTGTAAACACATGGGTCCACACTTCCTATGCAGAATTTAAACTGGGAAAAAGGTCTCCACAGTCCCTACCCTGTGGAGGGGTGGTTCCTGGAGAGGTAGGTAACAGGGACACGCATTGAGGGACCTGAGTGTCCAGAACTACCTTGTCTTGCCACAGGTAAAGATGACCCTCCTCCTCGTCCCACCCATTGCTGAGATTACTCAAGGGCAAGAGCTGACAGCTTGAACATCTCCACACTGCTCCTCAAGAAAGGCCCACTGGCTTCATCCAGAGGGTCCCTCAAGGCCCAGGACCACAAAAAATCAAAGGGGACTGGCAAACCTGAGACAGCAGGAGGGATGAGCATGCCAACAGTTTCAGGGTCCCACAGGGCTTGGGCTTCCTGTCAGCACCTCAGAGGGGATTGAGTTGGATACCCAGCCCCTGGAGTTTTTGCCGTCACTTCTTTACCAGCTCCTGCATTTCCCTCCTTTTTGCTTGCCAGGACACACTGGCCAGGCTAATGTCAGCCAACACTAGAGCCAGAGGCCTTGTTCTCATTCATGGTCACGGAGGAGCCAAACCCTGCCACCACACACCTGGTTCATAGCGGTGTGTGGCCTTCTGACCACATGAAATGGCCAAGTGAGGTGGTACAAGGGCCACAACCCAGAGACAACTCACCCACCCCAGCTAGACACTTGCCTGGTTCTGCCTGAGCACAGACACCTGCTTCTGCAGGCTGATGTTCTCCTCCTCCAGCTCTGAGTAGTCCTGCAACAGGCGGGTCTCCCGGAACTTGTATTCCTTGATGTCATCCCGAAGGCGGCCCCGCTGGAGCTCCACGTTCTGATTGATCTGCCAGGAGGAAGGTGAGGTGAGCAGCCTGCCCCGGCTGGCCCTGCTACCCTTGGAGTTCAGTGGCTTAGTGCAGTCAGGGCAAGTGTGGCTGGCTGGAGGGGAGCTGGGGCCCTGGGCAGTGTGAGGTAGAGATGAACAGCACAGGTTCTCAGCTGTCTGACTCCATTTCGTCATCTGCAAGATGGGTTACAGTGGTACAGCGCAGTGGAAACAGGCAGCAGCTGCTCCAACAGTCCCGCAGTTACCACTGGACCTGGCAATGCTGCTCCTTGGCATGCAACCCAGAGAAATTACTAAAACACAAACTAAAGAACAGATAAACATGTGGTACATTCATATAACTGACATACATTGTAACATGAATGAACCTCAAAAATGTTATGACTGAAAAAAAAAGAGACACAAGAGGTCACGTACTATATGATTCCACACAGATGAAATGTCCGGAAAAGGCAAATCCAGAGATAGAAAGCAGAGTAGTGTTTGTGAGGGGCAGGGGGGTTAGGTGAGGAGTCCCACCTAACTGGGCTGTGACTGCTAACTGGGCTTCTTTCTGGAGTGAGGAAATGTTCTACAGCTGGTTTGTGATGGTGCATAAATCTAAATGTACTAAAACCCACTCAATTGTACACTTTAATTGGGTGAGTTGTAAGGATGTGAACTATCTCAATAAAGCTGTTAAAAAATTTTTCCTGCCTCAAGTTGCCTTGAGGGTTCAGATGTCCTGCAGGGAGAAGGCTGCCGCCGGCAACATGTGCCAGTACCTTGGTCCCTGGGCCCCAGATTTTGCAACGTCCTAGGGCCATCCTGAATGTTAATGTATTTTAGCAGCCTCCTCCCCTGCTGTTAACAACCAAAAATGTCTCCAGACATAGCCAATGTCCCTGGGACAGAACTGTCCCCTAGACAAACCATCTCCCTTCACTCTGTTGTTCCAAGTGGCCTCCTTAATGAGACTGATGTGATGACAGCTCAAACTGATTCAGATAGGAGCAGGGCCTAGGACCTGGGTGGGCTGCCAAGAAGACACAGGAGACAGGGAGCAGCCTGTGAGGGCCACTGCCCCTGCACAGCTGCCACACCTCAGTGTACCTCTCAGGGCCTGTCCTGAAGATTGTGAAGAGTGTGGTGAGGAAACCTGGCAGGGAAGCTTCGGCCTTCACAAACACCCATCCAATGCACCATCCCACCGTGCTGTAGGTCACACAGCAGGCGACAGCTAGCTCATCTGCTTGAACTAGTCTCCCCACCTCCAGTCAGCGGGGATGCTCTCACACAACTGACTTTGCTCTTATATTGTTTCTCTGCTCAAATGCTGCTGGAGCCCCTCACTGGTTTCGCTGCTCTCAGCAGACTGGGGCCATGAGCCCCTCACCGGACCAAGCCCCTGCCCACAACCTCCACACACACAGCCTCCAGCTTTCCATGAACACACAAGCTGGGGCTTGCTTATCTCTCTGCCAAAAATCTCTCGTCAAATCCTCCCTCTTTCCTTGCTAAGTCAGGATGCTTGACCTGCAGGAAGTGCCCAAACACAGGTGGCATCACCAAACAGCCACCTAGCAGAGTGTAAACTGAGAGGAAGATCTAAAACGCACCAGTTCCCCACAGGTCTCTGCAACAGGACCTCTAGGCTGTGGAAGAAAAACTCAGTGTAGCTTCCCATATGGCTGGGGCAGACTTGACCTTCCTAACTCAGGACTGGGGTAGACATACCTGGGGCAGAGCCTATGCGGGTCCCCCAGGGCCCCAAGAGCCTTGTCCTGCCTTGCTCCATTGCCAAGCCCCACAGTGGGCCCTGTGGGCAGTGAGGCAAGGCACACCCAGGTTACAACTGGCCCAGGACACCGCACAGCAGCAGAAGGTGCCATTTGATGACACTGCAGGACTCACAGGCTGGCACCTTGGTTTCCACAGTGACCAAGCTCCCGCCCCACACTACGGGTGCGGGAACCTCCACCCAACACACACCCAAAATCCGTGGGCTCGAACAAGCTCCAACTAGCCACCGTGGAGTGTGGTTTTCCCCCAGGAAAGCACCTTCTCCCAGCTGTCAATGGCATCCCTGATGGAGGAAAAAGGCGGGCAAGTAGGGAGTCTCAGCTCAGCTCCTCTTTCCAAGGGACCCCTGATCTCAGGTTACTTGTTGGTTTAAAAAAAAAAAGTGACTACAATGGTAGCCTCAGGGGCCCAGTAGGCACCTGATGTGTCAGTCACCCTTTCCTATGCCCCTCAGAGCCCCTTCCCTGTCTACCCAGCACAATCACACCTTGACCCCTCAGGTGCCCTGAAAGGAAAGTAGGGACAGATACTTGCTTCAATGAGGAAACCATGCAGAGGCCCATGGAAGAATGTGCAGAGAGGACACACACCAGAGAGAATGGCCATCTTGGAATGATCAGAGAAGTGGTTTTAGGGAACGCACCAGCAGACCACAAGAGCGGGATCCAGACCAAACCAGGCCTTTGTCCTCTGGCCAGGCCTCCACCCACTCTCCCTCCCTGTCCACCCCAGGAGGGACTGAGGACCACAATGGCATGCTAGGCCTCGGGACAGATGAGGTAGGGACTTGGGGCAAACAAAGACACAAGGAACAGGAGGGAGCATCAGAGAAGGGAACCTGGGGACCAGCCTCACACAGGTGCCTGTGATGACCATGCAAGCCAGATAGGCAGTGTGCTGCAGGGTTGGGACTATGATTCCATAGGCGAGTGCTCTCTCCTCGTGGCCCCATGGGCCTGGGTCCCCAGCCACACTTTCTGCCACCATTCTTCCAGCAGGTTCCAAGAGATGATGAATGACCACCCAGGCTGCACCCGAGATCCTGAAGCAGACACTGAAGCCAGTCTGACCAGAGCGTCCCAGGACAGGCCAAGGAATGTGGTTCTGCAGGGATATGGAAGGTCCCAGAGCTCTGCTGTACACATTGCAGCCACAAGGCATGCACGACCAGTTGTACTTCATAAAAAATAAGTAAATGTAATAAACTAGAATTCGGCTCCTAGGAAGTCCCAGTGACCACGGCTGTAGCTGCCAGGCAAAGACCAGGCTCTGAATGGGGAGCAGGATGGAGGCAGCAGGTGTGTCTGCCTGGGGCTGGGGGCACCTCTTCCTGGGCGCCTGGGAAGGTGAGTGTTTTTCATGTGTAATTTTAGAGGCTGAGGGTGGAATGAGCTCACCTTGAGCAGGCTGCCCAAGCAGGGGCATCCACCCTGCCCCCTACAGACCCTCCCTCACCAACTCCCCTGATCTCCTGGCGGGGGGGGTTGCTAGATGTCACACATGAATGACTCAGGCCCAGCCCTGCTCCCTGGAGGAATGTGTGCTTCTTCATGGGGTTTGTTCCCTCAGAACCACCAGAGACCCACAACTCCTCCACCCCTGCTGGGCCCCAGCTCTGCTGCTTCCTCCATACCCAGGGCTCCCCCTCTTGCCCCCAGGCTGTCCACTTTCGTGACAAGCCCCCTAACTTCCATCGCCTGGTTCTGGACATGGGTGTCCACTTCACGCTGCAGAGCTCACCTGGTGCCTGATGCTGCTGCTCTTGACCTACCACATACTGCAACCTTGTGACCAAATGCCCAGCTTCCCTCCAGCTAGTCCTGGAGGCCCAGCTGTCACCACAGAAGGAATTAAGTAATTTCCTGGTGCCTGGACTAGAGGGGACTGCTACTGGGGCATCCCTATCACTCACTCCAGGGGCTGCACAGGGCCTGAGACATGAAGGGTCCATTAGAACAGCAAGACCATGGTATAAGGGTCCATTAGAACAGGAAAAGCAGGATATACCTGGACAGCAAGATCACCAGGGGGCCCGCCTTGGCAGATGAGGCTTACCTCTCTTCAACCAGCAGGCCTATTTCTCAAGGGCAGCCCCCAGCATATGCACAGGACCTGACTCAGCCTCCAGCCAGGTGCAGACATGCCTTCCTGGGACTCTACTTCCACACCTACAAAATGGATCTCAGGGCCACATCCCAGGACAGAAGCTACCTGGCCAGACAACATACAGTATAGAGGTTAGGACCCAAGGCTAAAGGGCCATTTGGTGAGCTGGGCATGGGGATACAAACTTCTAAGCTAGTCGTTACAAGGAGAATGGACAGGCTGCCTTATCAGTCACTAAATGTGATTGGGCAGTGGGACACAGGTACACTCCTTGTAAAAGGGGCATCTCGTTGGGGTAACCTTGCAAGGCTTGTGCAGTTAGGTTATCCTGAGGCAGCCAGGCTGGTATTCATTGTGGACAGTGCTTGGTATCATGTCATAATGGTCCAGGGCCCTCAGCCAGGTATGAGCCTTGGGCATGAGCCTTATACATGCCTGGGCATAAAAGGGACAGCCATGCCAAAGGCCACAGAGGAGCTCGGCTTGGCAGCCTAGGAAGAAACAGCAGGGCAGGACTGGTGGAAGAGCCACAGGAGAGGGAGGGGGAGAGAGATGGAAGTGGGGTACAAATGGAACCAACAATGCGGGGTGGGGGGGACTGACTAGGGATCTGGTCCAAGCTGGTGACAGTAGGGAACCTCCTCCCTAACCAGGAAACCCAGGAAGCCTCCACATGACCTGCCCCACAGGACCTTCATGGGTACAAGCTGTGCCTTGGGAGAAAGAGGCAGGTGAGGAAGCACGAGGAATGGCAGACTTTCTCTTGAAGCACTAACAGGAATAGCAAGGATCCCCACCCCACCAGACCTGTTCTTTAACAGCCTGTGGGACTGGCTGAGCTCACCTCCTGGCATGCACAACCAGGAGTCAGCAGATCCCGGCACTCTTCTCACAGCCCAGGATAGGCCCTTCTGGGAGAAGGTAAGGGCAGAATGAACCTGGGCTGGGCAGTGAGGAGGTCAACTCCCCGCTTTGACAGGCCCTCCTCCCCACCCTGACCAGGGTGATCCTGTGGGAACCTGGGCTGGGCAGTGAGGAGGTCAACTCCCCGCTTTGACAGGCCCTCTTCCCCACCCTGACCAGGGTGATCCTGTGGGAAGAAATGAAAGCCAGACATATTCTGGCTGTAGGCCTCCAAGGGCAGCCCATCCCCAAATCCAAGCCAAACTCCTCCCAGGCCCACAGGCCTCAATGACCTCTGACCCAAATGAACCCAAGGGGGAAGGGTGACTGCTCTCTTGCTACTGCTAGCCCCTGGACTCTGTCCCAAACTTTGCCAGTGTCCCCTCCCAGCCCTCTGGAACCATCATGTTTGAGATGTGGACCTCAGAGCTGGTCAGCACTCAGAACCACCTGCCTATCTGGTCACCTGTCATTGCTCTCCCCTCAAAACAGAGGGTGGGCCTCTCTTAGGCCCAAAACATGGTCCTTTGCCTTCCTGAGAACCCTGGGGCTTTGAGGACCAGGGGCCCCAAAACCCTGGCTAGGATTGCAGCTCATAAAGACCTCTAGCTCCACCTGCCATCCCTGTCCAATTCTGTTTTGGGATCAGTGACCCATCTTTCCACCTCCCTGAGAGGTCACTGGCCACTTCCCTCTGTTCTCCACTCAGGCCTCTCACAGCCAGGTCCCTGTCAGGAGCCAAGCTGATCCTGGATGCTATCTGCAGCAACCCCTTCTGACTTCTTTGTCAGGAGCTGGCAGGTGGAAGCTATAGTCCCACTTTCTACAAGAGGAATGAGCTGCCCCTGAGACCCAGGATTCATACCAACTCAAGCCTAGAGCCAGGACAATTACCAGACCCTGGACCAGGGGAGGCTGAAGCTGGGCAGATGGAATAGGTAGTGGTGTGGCCCCCGCACCACCACCCTCCATGGGCACACAGGGGCTGTCTCTTCACCCATAGGGCAGCCTGCCCAGCCCAAGGTACCTCCTTCAGCTCCTGTGCCACAGACGCTAGACGCTCACTCTCCGACTGTGCATTGGTAAGCACGTTGCGCAACTGCTTCAGCTCCGTCTGCAGCTCCAGCACCTTGCGCATGTAATACTGCTCCTTGGAGGCCGACTCCTGGATCAGACTCTCCTCGCGGCTCTCACCATCCGCAGCCACCTTCCTGTGGTTCGTATGCACCTGTCCAAATGCCTGAGAACAGACACCAAGAGAATGGGCCAAGCAGCACTCTTCCAAGTGTGAATAGAGCTGGATCTGGGGGCAGCTGATTCCAGATCTGTCCACTCATCCACGTGACACCTATGTCCAAGGGAGCCCAGGCCTGCATGAGGGGACCACAGCATGAATCAGGATTCTCAGAGCCTGCTGCCAAGCCACCACTTGTGCCTGATTCAAGAGACTCCACCTGCCCTCCCAAGACCTGGGTGTGGAACTAAAACTGCCAGAAAGAAGAGAGGATGCTGTCACCCCTGGACCTGGCAGGGCTTTGGGTTGTGAGAGGCAAAGGGGCACAGGGAGAAGCCCCCATGGGCAAGAGCAACAAGGCAAGAGTCCTGCACCAGCAGGGGCCTCCCATCATGTCTTGTCCCCCAGGCAAGGAGCCAGGCCCCCAGGAAGTACCTCTGCTTCTCCTTCTCCCTCACCCTGTACATCCCAGCAGCCAAGACAGGATCCCCATGGGCCAATCTTGTGTGTCCTCCCCAGTGCCCCGTTCCCACTGGCTGCCCCATGCAGACCTCTGAGGGAGACCCTGTCCTTTAAAGGGCTCCTGGACAGCAAGAAAACTGATGCCTTTATTTCTTGACAGAAATAGGAACATTTTCACTCACTTACTATGAGTGTCTAGGCTAATATGCCAATACAACCAGACTAATACAGTAGATTAATATAAACCCAGGAATTTAATCTAAGAAAACACTTGGGAAAATGTGTGAAGCTATGTATAAGATGTTACTAGGCAAGAAACACAAGAAAGTGTTTCTAACACAAGACAGTGACTTGTTTCTCTGCAGTGGGGGGACTGCCTAAATAAAGCAGGGTCTGGTTAGGTTAACAGCTTGCCCTCCCATTGGCAGATCTTGCTCATATGCTCCCAAACACTGACACAGCCATTCTAGGAAGATGTCAGTTTATTTTCAAACCAAGTGAGCTCAACCCTGTGATTTCTGTTGCTGTCGTCCTCCTCCATCCTGGTCAGGGAAAACCGAGAGCACAAATCGTGTCTACACAGGACCTGCCCCATCGTGGGTGGCTGCCTGGCTCCCAGCTGCACACCAGTTTTGGGACTCCCAGAACCTGGCAGGTTCCTGGGAGGGCAGGAAAGCATCAAGCTCATGGTGTCACTCCAAACCTCCAGACAAGCCTAACTGGGTGGACAGAGCAGAACATACTCATGAGCCTTAAGCCAAAATGCAGGCATCCCATGAGGCACTGAGTCACCCTCAGAAGCTGTCCGGAGGTGGAATGGCTCAATGCTGCAATGCACACACACATGCGAGTCCAGGCCTGCTGGAGACAGCCTGAGCACCCAGGAAGCTTTCCAAAGACTATAAATATGAAAGACTTGCACCCTTCCCCGCCACCATCAACACAAAGCCGTGGTAGGGACTGATCTACCTCCTATGTGGAAACACTAAAAATAATTAGGAAGTTGATGTGATTGAGCACTGGTTTTCAAGTCACTGGACACCAGGTAGTAAGAGGCAGGATACATATAAGCTCCAGGTCAGCCCCAGCCCCTCCCAGAAGGAACTCCAGCCATGGAACAGAAAGAGTACAAGGTGGTCAGTTGGTCTAAGAGGATGAGGCAGTGCTGAAAGAAGGTAGACAGGCAGTGAAGGCAGCAGACCTGCAGACAGAGGAGCCCTGAGTCTTCTTCACAGGGAATGGTCTGTGCAAGCCTGTGAGTAAGCCACTAAGGCTGGAAAAGAGCCAACAGCAGGACAGAAGGAATCATCCCATCACTCCCACATGCCCTAGCCAAAATAGAGCCAAGTAAATCCTCTCTGGTCCTAACCAACAAAACTTAAGGGCAAAACCTGAAAGAATCCAAGAGCTATATTCCAGAATGAAGCAACAGAATACACACAGGAATAACAGCACCATCTCCCAGTCACAATCCGGCACCCCATCACAGGTCACACAGCCCACCAAGGGGGCAGGGCATGGCCCAGCAAGGACGTGGATACAGGAGACACAGTGACAGATCAGGGACACTAGCCACGAATGACTGCACAGGCTCAGGAGGCAAAGGTATAGAAGAGGGAGGGACAATTTGTGAGATGAAAAGGGCACTGAATGGGATTAACAGCAGATTACATGGCACAGAAGATGAGAAAATTGAAGAAATAGTAAAAAAGACTACCCAAAATGAAACACTCAGAAAAAAGATGAAAATACCAAACAATGTGAGTGAACTGTGGGATTTCAGGAGACTAATGCACAGGTAACTAGAGTCCCGGGGTGGGGGTGAAGATAGAAAAATACTTAAAGAAATAATGGCTGAAAAATCTCCAAATGTGATGGAAACTATAAAATCCACAAACACTAGCATCTCATCAACCCCAAGGACAAGAAATATAAAGAAAACTGCACCAAGGCATAGCACAAAACTGTTTAAAACAAGGAACGCAGAGAAAATACTACACTCAGCCTGAGGAAAAAGAATATTCCTTATAAAGAAGCAAACAGAATTACAGCAGGTTTCTCTGATAAGCCTAGAGATAGCAGAGCAACCACTTGGAAAACAGAAAACATAAAGCCAAACATAGAGCTACATGCAGTGACAACTGCTCACAACAGAGGTGAAATAAAGACTTCACACATAAAAGTGCTAAAAGATTTTTATCACCAGCAGACCTGCATTACAAAATGTTAATAAAATCCTTGGGCAAAACCAAATATATATATCAGGTGGAAATGTAGATTTAGGAGGAGGAGGAAACAGCACCAGAAATGGTAACTATGTGAGTAAATATAAGACTCATTTTTCTCTTATTATTTAAATCCCTTTAAAAGATAATTAACTGGAGATTCAATGCAACCCCTACCAAAATTCCAATGGCTTTTTTTTGCCACAAATAGAAATCCATATGGAATATGAATAGCTAAAACAAAGCTGAAAAAGAACAAAGTAGGAGGCCTGAAATTCTCAACTTTGAAACTATATTATATGAAGCTCCAGTGATCAAAACAGAGTGGAACTGGCATTAAGAACAGACAATAGAGACCGATGGAACAGAAGAGTCCAGAAATAAATTCTCACGTACGTGATCAATTGATTTTGAAATGGGCACAAAGATAATTAAACAATGAAAGAATTTTTCAACAAATGGTGCTGAGACAAATGGATATCCACGTGCAAAATAATGAAGTTGGAGCATATATGTCATATACAAAAGTTAACTCAAAATGGATCAAAGACCTAAATGTGAGATCTAAAACAATGCTCAGAAGAAAACAGATAAATCTTCATGACCTTGTAAGCGATGGGCTATTACACATGACACTAAAAGCATGAGCAACGAAAAAAAAATAGATAAATTGGACTTCAAAATTTTAAAATTCTGTGTATCAGAGGATGCTATAAGTGAAAAGACAATTCACACATTAGAAGAAACTATTTTAAATCTTATATCTGATTAGAGTCTACTACCTAGAACATATAAAGAACTCCTAAAATTCAACGATGAAAGAATAAACAATCCAATTTAAAAAGGAACAAGAACTTGAATAGACATTTCTCGAAAAATATGAACAAATGGCCAAAAAGTACATGAAAAGATGTTCGATATTAGTAGACATCAGGGAAATGCAAGTCAAAACCACAATGAGATAGCACCTCACGCTCACAAGGATGGCCATAATTTTTTAAAAAATAGAAGATAAGTGGTGGTGAAGATTTGGAAAAAACTGGAACCCATACATGAGTAAACTGCTGTGGAAAACAGAATGAAAGTACCTCACAAAGTTAAACATACAGTGACCATGTAATCCTGCAATTCCACTCCAGGCACAGATCTAAGAGAAATAAAAATATACAGTCACACAAAAACTTACTGTACAAAAATGTTTGTAATAGCCAAAAAGTGGAAACAATCCAAAATGTCCACCAACTGATGAATGGATAAAATGTTTATCCATCAAATGGAGTACTACTTGGTAATTAAAAGCAATGAAGCATGGATACGTGATACAACATACATGAACTTTGAAAACATTCTGCTAAGTGAAAAAAGGCAATCATGAAAAACCATATATTATTGTATAATACCATTTATTGTACATAAAATGTCTAAAACAGGCACATCTGTAGTGACAGAAAATGGATTAGTGGTTGCCCTGAGCTAGAGATGGAGTTGGGAGTTGGAGTTGGGAGGGGTGCAGGGTATCTAACATGGGTTTTGGTGATGGCTGCACACTCTGTGAATGCACCAAAGGCCACTGAATTGTATACTTAAAATGAGGGAATTGTGTGGTATGTGAAGTATTGAAATAAGTAAAGCTGTTTTAAAAATGTAAAGGACAGAAAAAGACAAACCATGCTAACACTCATCAAAAGAAGGCTGGGCCCTGGCTGGTGTGGCTCAGTTGTTTGGAGCATTGTCCCATACACCAAAAGGTTGAGTTTGATTCCTGGTCAGGGCACATACCTAGGTTGTGGGCGCATATGGAAGACAACCAACAAATTTTTCTCTCATATCGATGTTTCTCTCCCCCACCCCGCCTCCCTCTCTCCCTCCATCCCATCATCTCTCTCTAAAATCAATGAACACTTTTTTTAAAAGTTGGAATGGCTCTATTAACATCAAATAAAGTAGATTTCACAGCAAAAAAATACTATCACAGATAGAGGATCATTTCACAATAGGGTGGTTAACTCACAAAGAAAACATAACAATTCTAAATGTTTGTGCACCTAATAACAGAGCTTAAAAATACGTGAGCAAAAACTGATAGAACTGGGATAAGAAATAGACAAACCCACTAGCTAACTTGTCAATGGCAGCAGCACATACAAGGTTTGTCTAGAAAAAGTCCAGCCATTGTTAACATAACCAGAATGGTTTATACCACATCAGTGTAACCTGGCAGCCAACAAGAGTGGACTGGAATGCACATGTGTGAACAATGATGACTTCACTGTACTAGTCAGTGGGGGCAGTAGACACCATTGAATGAGCATATGTACTGTGTAGCCATCACATTCAAAATGACTGAATGAGTAGAGCAACAAATCTGCATCAAATTTTGCATTAAGCTTGAACATTACTCCACAGAAACTCTTCAAATGATTCAGAAGGCTGCAGCTATGGGCGACTGGTGATTGGCAGGTTCATCACCACAACACAGCCACTCATGCATCACGTCTCAGGTAGAATTTTTTGATGAAGCATCAAATCACCCAGGTGACTCAGCCCCTCTACAGCCTAGATTTGGCATCTTGTGACTTTTGGCTTTTCCCAAAACTAAAATCACCTTTGAAAGGGAAGAGATTTCAGACCACCGATAAAATGCAAGAAAATATGACATGGCAGCAACTGGGAGGAGAACTGTGTGAGGTCTCACGGTGCCTACTTTGAAGAGGACTGAGAAGTCTTTGTCTTATGCATAATGTTTCTTGTATCTTGTATCTTCTTCCATAAGTGTCTCTATTTCTCATATTACATGACTTGATATCTCCTGGAGAGATCTTGTACATACATTCTTTTAAGGGGCACATGGAACATTTACCCAGACAAACCAAAGTCTGAGCCATTAGACATGTCTCGAACTTAAAAGAATTCAAGCCATAAAAAGTATGTACTCTGACCACAGGGAATTAAATGAGAAATCAATAACCAAAAGATATTTAGAAAATTCCCAAATATTTGGCAACTAAATACCAGATCTAATTCTTGGTCAAAGCAAAATCAAAAGGGAAACTAGAAAGTATTTTTAACTGAATGGAAATGAAATGAATATGGCACTCAGTGGGATGGCACTAAAGCAAGTACTCAGAAGGATATTTATAGCACTAAATGACTATATCAGGAAAAAAAATCAATCCAATCAATTGCTCTATCCAGCAAAGCTGTCATTTAGAATAGAAGGGAAGATAAAGTGCTTCTCAGATAAGGTCAAGTTCAAGGAGTTCATCATCACCAAGCCTTTATTATAGGAAATGTTAAAGGGACTTATCTAAGAAAAAGAAGATAAAAATATGACAGTGAAAAGACAGCAAACTCACAGCTATTAAGAACCACACCTAAAACAAAAGCAAACTAAGCAAACAGCTAGAACAGGAACAGAACCACAGAAATGGAGATCATATGGAGGGTTAGCAACAGGGGAGTGGGAGGAGGAGAGAGGGGGAAAAGGTACAGAGAATGAGTAGCATAGATAATGGGGAGAAAATAGACAGGGGGAGGGCAAGAATAGTATGGGAAATGAAGAAGCTAAAAAACTTATGACCCATGGACATGAACTGGGGGGGAATGTGGGTGGGAGAGGGTGTGCAGGGTGGAGGGGAATGATGGGGGAGAAATGGGACAACTGTAATAGCATAATCAATAATATATATTAAAAAAAAAAAAAGAACCTCAGCTTCCATCTTAAAAGCTAGACTGAGGACTATGTGAAAAGCTCAAAGTAGAGTTAATAGCCCTATGGGGTTGAGTCCTTTCAACAGATAAGACTGAGGCTTACAAAGCTGAAAGTCTGTGCCCTGTTCAGATAGCTGGAAAGAGCCCGGTGCTCGCCCCAATTCACCACACTTGATTTTGTGCAGATAACCCTCCAGGCCTTCATCCAAATGCTCCATGGCCCTCCACCAGACTAAGAGATTAAGACCTTCAAGTCCTGCCTGATGGCTGCCAGGTTCTTCGCCTCCATGTTCCAGACACCACAAGTTCCCTTGTACTGAACGGAAAACCCCCAAACCCTACTGAAGCATGGTTCTAAACCTGCCATTCAGGCAATGAATTCCTTAGGAGAGAGGTCTTTCTTGTTTTGGCTGGTCTTTAGGCCCAGGTGGTGTCTTTTGAGAATTCAGCCAGTCTCAGTCAGGACTCTCTTTTCACTCACTTAGTCACTCAACAAACACTGGATGGCATTAATGGTGGACTAGGACACACTGTCACACCCTGCCTAAAACTCCCATGAACTCTGATCCTCTGGTGATGGAAATGTAATTGATTCAACCACTTAGGAAAACAGAGTCTACTAATGCTAAGGATACACCTGTGCTCTAGGAGTGCTTACAAGTGTGCATGAGAAGACATGTTCACGGAAGCATTATTTACAGAAACACCAAACCACAAGTTCCCAAGCACCTATCTGTCAACAGGGGAAGGAAAATTGTGATATAGCTACACGACAGAATACTACATAGAAATGAAAATGAATAAATTACTGTTATACAGACAACAGAGAAGAATCTCACATAACGTTGAGTAAAAGACACCAGACACAAAAGAGCATATATTGTGTGATTCCTCTTATACATATACAGTTCCAAGACTAAGTAAAACTAACCTATGGTGGTATAAGTCAGGGCAGTGGTGACCTTAGGTTGGGGAAGGGTCAGTTCCTAGAATGGCCCTCAAGAGGGACTTCTAGGTCTGGAGATGGTCTGATTCTTGATCTGGGTACTTATGTCAGTGTGTTAAGCTCATGAAAGTTTACAGTTATGATTTGGGCCCTATAAGTTTTTCCTCAACAATTAAAAACAAAATAGATTTAGAGCAAATGAAACCCTAAGGAAATGAGAAAAAATAATGATCAGAGTAGAAATCAATGAAACAGAATAAATTATACAGAAAAATCAATTATATCAAAAGCAAGTTCTGGACTTCCGGCCAAGATGGAGGCATAGGCGGACACACTGTGCCTCCTCTCACAACCAAAATTAAGGACAACAAAGATTTAGAAACAAGAAAACAACCAGAACTTATAGAAAACTGATCTGTACGGATGTCCAACAACCATTCATCCAGACCGGTAAGAGGGGCGGAGTTGCGGCAGGAGAAAGTGGAGTTGCGGACCCGGGAACCCAAGCAGCAGTGGCTCGCAGTTCCCAGGTGCACAGGTGGCGGCTGGCGGACCCCAGGCACAGGGGGCAACTGTGCAGAACCAGTGAGGCCGCACAAGGCGGCTGGCTGACCAGGTGGTCCCACATTCGCATGCGCAGACGGTCCAGGCAGAGGGGAAGTGGCGGAAGGGACTGAATCCTGGAGAGAGCGGAGCAGGCGCCATTGTTCCCTCTCAGGCCCCGCCCCCACCTACAGCGTCACAACCCAGCGACTGGGCTGCCCCGCCCTGAGGAACACCTAAGGCTCCACCCCTCATACGTAATAGCCGCGACCAGACTAAAACCAAAATAAAACAAAAAAAAAACCCACCAAAAATGGCTCAAACCGGAGAACAAATGAAAGCCCCAGAGCCAATTTCTCTAAGCAGTGAAGAGATAGCCAACCTATCAGATGCACAGTTCAAAGCACTGGTCATCAAAATGCTCACAGAATTGGTTGATTTTGCTCACAAATTAGATGAAAAAATGCAAGCTACAATACGTGAAATGAAGGAAGATGCATGGGGAACTGATAGAGATGGAAGGAAAACTGGGACTCAGATCAATGGAGTGGACCAGAAGGAAGAAACAAACAACCAAACAGAAAATGAGGAAGAAACAAGAATTCAAAAAAATGAGGAGAGGCTTAGGAACCTCCGGGACATCGTTAAACGTCCCAACATCCGAATTATAGGGGTACCAGAAGGGGAAGAAGAAGAAGAGCAACAAGTGGAAAACTTATTTGAACAAATAATAACGGAGAACTTTCCCAATCTGGCAAAGGAAATAGACTACCAGGACGTCCAGGAAGCTCAGAGAGTCCCAAAGAAGTTGGACCCAAGGAGGAATACACCAAGGCACATCATCATTACATTAGCCAAGATTCAAATGAAGGAGAGAATTCTAGAAGCAGCAAGGGATAAGGGGACAGTCACCTACAAAGGAGTTCCCATCAGACTGTCAGCTGATTTCTCAAAAGAGACCTTGCAGGCAAGAAGGGGCTGGAAAGAAATATCTGAAGTCTTGAAAAGCAGAGACCTACATCCAAGATTGCTCTATCCAGCAAAGCTGTCATTTAGAATGGAAGGACAGATAAAGCACTTCTCAGATAAGGTTAAGTTCAAGGAGTTCATCATCACCAAGCCTTTATTATATGAAATGTTAAAGGGTCTTATCTAAGAAAAAGAAGATAAAAATATGACAGTGAAAAGACAGCAAACTCACAGCTATTAAGAACCACACCTAAAACAAAAGCAAACTAAGCAAACAGCTAGAACAGGAACAGAACCACAGAAATGGAGATCATATGGAGGGTTAGCAACTGGGGCATGGGAGGAGGAGAGAGGGGGAAAAGGTACAGAGAATGAGTAGCATAGATAGTGGGTAGAAAATAGACAGGGGCAGGGCAAGAATAGTGTTGGAAATGTAGAAGGTAAAGAACTTATGACACATGGACATGAACTAAAGGGGGGAATGTGGGTGGGAGAGGGTGTGTAGGGTAGAGGGGAATGATGGGGGAGAAATGGGAGAACTGTAATAGCATAATCAATAAAATATATTAAAAAAAAAGCAAGTTCTTTGAAAAGATCAATCAAATCAATAAACTTCTACCCAAATTGATGGGGGGCATAAATTACCAATATCAGGAATGAAAGGTGATAGCAGTACAGATATTAAAAAGAGTAACAAGGGTATATTATGAACAGCTTTATACCAATAAATTTGATAACTTAGATAAATTGAACAAATTCCTTGAAAGACAAACTACTGAAGTCCACCTGAGAAAAAAATAGACAACCTGGAATTGAATGTGTAACTGTTAAAAACCTACAGAGAACATGCTGAGCCCAGAAGGCTTTACTGGTGACTTCTACAAAACATTTAAGAAAGGAAGAAATCCAATTGTACACAAACTCTTCCGGAAAACTGAAAAGGAAGAGATACATTACAATTAATTTTGTGAGACCAGCATTAACCTGTAAACCAAAACCAGACATCACAAAAAAAAAAAAAAAAAGGAAACTAAAAACCAATATCCTAGAAAAACATAGATGTAATAAAGTCTTCACAAAATTCTGTCAAATAGAATCCACCAAAATATAAAAAGGATAAGGAATCATGATACAGTGGAACTTATCCAAAGAACGTAGTGTTGATTAACCTTAGGGAGAAAAGCAATTGTGATTCAATATATTAACAGACAAAAAGGAAAATTCATATGACCTCAAAATATGCAGAAAACAATCTGACAAAATTCAACATCTATCCCTGATACTTTCAGCAAACAGAAAGGAGTTTCCTCAACATGATAAAGGGCATCATCCAAATACCTTACAGCTAACATTATTTAATGGTAAAAAACTGAGCCTTCCCACTTCTGCTCAACATCATATTGGAGTTGTGCAATGAAGCAAGAAAAATCAAAGTCATCCAGATTGGGAAGGAAGAAGTAAAATTGCCATGTGATGTGTTTTAATCATGCATCACTCGACAGTCTATACATAGAAAATCCAAAGGAATCTATTTTATAAAGGAGCCACTAGAACTAATAAGTGACTTCAGCTAGGCTACAAGATACAAGATCAATATACAAAAATCAAACTTATTTCAATACACTAGGAATAAACTATCGGAAAGTGAAAAAAAATTAATGCTATTTATAAGAGCATCAAAAATATTAAATATTTATATTTAGATCTGACAGAAGATATACAAGATCTACCCACTAAATGTCACAAAATATTGCTGGGAGAAGTTAAATAAATGGAGAGATACATCACACATAGCTTATACCTTGTTCATATCACACATAGCTTATACCTTGTTCGTGGGCCAGAAGACTCAATATTGTTAAGATGCTGTTTCTTTGCAAATTGATCTTTTAATTCATCACAATGCCAATTTCTCAGTAGACATAGACCATCTAATTCTAAAATTCATATGAAATTCAAGGGACTTATAATCAAAATGACTTTGGAAAAAAAGTAGCAAACTAAGTACTTGATTTCAATATTTATAAAGCTATAGTAAGACAGCATAGTATCAGCATAAAGACAGATAAATAGATCTGATCAGAATAGAAAAATCCAGAAATAGACCTACACCTGTAGCCAACTAATTTGACAGATACAAGGCAATTTGCTGGAAAAAGTATACCTACCCATACCTCAGAGCACATATGAAAATAATTAAAAAGGAATTATAGGCTTAAACATTAAAAGTATGACTTGTAGGGGAAAACAAGAGAAAATATTTGTGACCTTGGACAAGACCCAAAAGGGAAAACTGGTAATTTGGACTTCAAAACTAAGATGAAAGACAAGTTAAGAGAATAAAAAGACAAGTTATAGACTAGGATAAAGTCTTTGCAAATGACACATATGATAAAGGACTTGTATCCATAATGTAAGAACTCTCAAAATTCAGTAAGAAAAACAACCCATCCCTGACTGGGGTGTCTCAGTTGACTGGGTGCCCTCCTGTGAAGCAAAAGGTCACTGGTTCCATCCTCAGTCACAGCACTGCCTGGCTTGTGGGTTTGGTCTGAGGAGACAACCAAACATTGTTTCTCTCTTGCATTGATGTTTCCTTCTTCTCTTTCTCTCTCCCTTCTACCCCTCTCTCTAAAAATAAATCTTTTTAAAAAAAGAAAAAAAAAACAGTAAAAAATGGGCAAAAAATCCCTGAACAGATACTTCATCAAGATGTATGTATGGAAAAGAATAACAAGAAAAGATGCTCAACATTGGAAAATGACCACTACAATGAGATACTACTACATACCTACTAGAATGTTGAAAATTAAAATGACTGACCCTACCAAGTGTTGACACGAGGTGAAGCAATTGTGATGTGCTGCTGGTGGGAAACGTAAAATGATACAACACTTAGGAAAACAATTTGGCAGATTCTTGAAACTGAAGCATGTATGTGATATATAGCATAGCAACCACCCCACAGTTTTCACCCAAGAAAAAATGAAAGCACATATCCATATAAAGACTCACAGAACAAAACAAAACTCAAAACAATCCAATGTCCACCAACAGGAAAATGAATTTTTTAAAAAAGCGTGGAGCAGCCACACTATAAAATACTACAGGCATACTTCATTTCATTGTACTTTGCTTTATTGTGCTTTACAGATGTGTGTTTTTTACAAACTGAAGATAAGATCCTCCACCAGCTAAAAGACAACAACTTACTTTATATACCCACTTTATTTCGGTGGTCTGGAACTGAACCCTAAATACCCCTGAGGTATGCCTGTACTCAGTGATCAAATGGGAGGAGCTATTGATAACCACATCAACACAGATTCATCTCAAATTATGCTTAGTGGAAAGCCAAACCAAAAACAAAAACCACTACCAGTACATGCTATATGATTTCATTTATATAAAAACTAGAAAATATAAATAAGTATGTACTGAGCTCCCCTGGAGAGGGAGAGGGAAGAGATTACAAATGCACCTAGGGAACACATGGGGTGATAGATACCTTCATCATCTCTATTGTGTTGGTGATCTCATGATCAAATGGAATACTTTAAATATATTCAACTTACTGCATTTCAATTCTACTTCAATAAAGCTGTCTAGCCCTGGCTGGTGTGGCTCAGTGGACTGAGCACCAGCCTGCGAACCAAAGGGTCACCGGTTCAATTCCCAGTCAGGGCACATGCCTGGGTTGCGGGCCAGGCCCCCAGTAGGGGGCACGCAAGAGGCAACCACACACTGATGTTTCTCTCCCTCTCTTCCTCCCTCCCTTCCCCTCTCTCTAAAAATAAATAAATAAAATCTTCTTAAAAAAAATAAAGCTGTCTAAAACAACTCAAATGTTTTTGAAGCAACCTACCTCCCACCTAAAGAATGTGAACCTAGGAGCCCCATCCTTGTGCTCACTGCTCCAATCACAGGCCAGGAGGCCAAAAGTCAGGCAGAAGCTGCTCCTGGTCACGCAGCCCACCTGTCTGAACAATTTCTGTCCAAGGCATCCTCATTCCCATCTCACACCATCCTGTGTGACCTTGAGTCCATTTCAAAACCTGCCTACCCATCCTGGGAAGCACTGAGAAATGACATCCACCATATGACTGGCAGAAAGCCTCCAGATGGGGATCCAGCCTGGGCCTCTAACCTAGCCCTGCCCACAAACTTCCCCAGATGCTCTGGCAAAGAAAGGCAACACCTACTGGACTACAGCACACTGGTCCTGGCTTCAACAGGTGGTGGCAATGTCTCTGTGATGTTCCCCCTCCACCCCCAGAGCTGCCCTGGCTGTGGGCAGGCTGATTGATGTTAGTGACAAAGACTCCTAGCCCACACCCTACCCACTGCTCTGAAGCTGCACAGACCAGGCAAGCCCTGACACCACCCAGTGAGCCCAGGTATGAGGTCACAGCTGGCTCCCCTTCAAGTTCATCCACACAAAGGTGGACACTGTGCAGAGGTCCAGGCTGAGTGAGCCCCAAATCTTGGGGAAGGCGCCAGCAATTCAGCGTGGTTTAACAGGAGCAGCTGCCTCTGGGAGAGCCCAAGGTGGGTAACAAAGCCTGAACAAGATGCCAAGGGCAGTGGGGCCCAGTACTCAGGGTGCCCACAGAGCAGGACACAGCAGGAGTAGAGTAGGCACAAGGGCCCTGGGCTATGGTTCCAACTAGAGATAAACAGAGTTAGCAACTGAGACCACTGATGAGGGCAAGAGCTTGATATGGATGGAGCTGTCATGAGGATATTCTTTTTTTTTTTTTTAAGATTTTTATTTTTATTTATTTATCTTTAGAGGGGAAGGGTAGGAGAAAGGGAGAGGGAGAGAAATATCAATGTAGGGTTGTCTCTCGTGTGTCCCCTGCTGGGAACTGGCCTGCAACCCAGGCATGTGCCCTGACTGGGCATGAGGATATTCTTATAGCACATCAAATCTCTGCTCCCCCGGTGGCTGGGCAGCACCCCCCCTCCACCCCCATCCCATCTCCAGAGGAACCAATGTCTCTACAGCCAGCACTTCTGACCATCATCAACAAGCTGAGATGCATGCCCCTCTACAATGACCTCCAGGGAAGGGTTAACAAGCACATCGTACAAAGCCCAAGGCCACACCAGACACTCAAGCCACTACAGCCCCAATTAGGCTGAGATCCAGAGACAGAAGCAGACATAGAAGCAAAGATAACAATTATAGGGAATGGGTATCTGTTGACCACCTAAGGAGAAGCACTCCTAGATCAGGGGTCAGCACACTGCAGCCTGATGGATATGTCTGGCCCAAGCCTGGTTCTGCAGGTAGTTTGCTGTAATACAACTAAATGAGAAAGCTGATGCAGGCCAATGTGACACTGGGACCACTGGCTAGAGTCCATGCGCACAAGAACTGGGGCTCAGTGAGGGCTGTTGGTTCTCAGGCCCAAACCAGGGTCAGTCAACAACCTGATGGAGACCAAGAATCTGGTGTCTACAAGGAATATGTGGACTTTCCAAGCAAAAGGCCCCATTTGCCTCTTCCTAACCATATGTTTCAGGGCAGAGGCCTCCTGGGGAGAGAGAGTCCCTTTGTAGTTGTTCTGGCCCTAGGTCCCACACCAATACCAAGGGCGGAGCCAGAATGCCCCTCTGGGTGGGGTGCCCAGGGCAAGGACAAGGATGGGAGTGTGGAAACAGGGAGGCAAACAGGAAGAGACCCTAAGCAGCTCCATACTCTTGGTACCAAAATCTATATTGGTCATGGTTCCCCAGAGAAACAGAACCAAGAGGACATGGAGATACCTACATATAAACATATATATCTTATAGCTCCAATGCACAAGGGCAGGACATGGATGTCCCAGCTCAGGAAGAGACAGAACTCTGTCTTTTGTTCAATTTGGGCCCCAACAGAGTGGACGATGTCACCCACACAGGGAGGTATCTTGTGAATCAAATGCTGGTCCTTCCAGAATCACCTTCACACACACCCAGAATGATGCTTCACCAGTTGGCTGGGCTCCCTCAATCCAGCCAAATGGACACGCAGAATTAACCACCGTGCAGGCGTGGGGTCTGTCTTAACAACTTTCAACTCCATTGCTATGGTTGAAAGCAGCCACTGACATGTGCAAGACTGAGTAAAACATTCTTCACAAGACCGGACTGAGAGCCAGATATGGACTGTAGGGGTCAGCACCTCAACAACATATGACATCCACCTCCTGTGGTTCACTACAGACAAACTAAGTGTGTGCTGGAAGGACACATCCCTAAGCCAAATACAGATGCAGAAACGCACATCAGGTCAGAACCTGGAAGGATGGGGCTGCTCCAGGTGGAGGTATGAGTGTGGCCAAACCCCATGCCTGAGCCCTTGATAAGAAGCCCCTTTCCTCCTTGGTCGTGGCAGACCCCAGCACCCAGCAGGCAGAAGAGCAGGTATGAAGCACAATGGCACCTGCTGCCAGGAACCCATCCTGACCGTGAGTCAAGCAAGTTCCTCCCACTCAGTGCGCCTGGCTATACAGACACCGGTGAAACAAACCACGTCAGGCCTAGTTATGAAGTGTGCCAGGTCTTGAAGAGCCACCCTGTGAGTTCTGTCCCTGAACCTATGCAGGCCAGACCCTTTGGCCCCCATGGAGCAGTGTGTCTGCTCTTCAGTGGCCTTGCTCAAGAGAATGGATTTGGGGCATCTCTGCAATGAGCACTGGTCACCAGTCCCAGCTCACAGAGCTAACACTTAGTATGACACAACTACTCTAGGCCTGCAAATACCGTACTTTGTGGTGTATAATGCACACTCATGTTTTTGGCCCAAACTTTCAGGGAAAAAAATCTTTCATTTTAATTTTTTAATTCAATTTTTTATTTATATATAAGACCAATTATTATATTCCAGGGTATTATTTACCAGGCCTGAGCCTGGAATCCTGGGGATCTACCAAATGAACAGAATCACTGCCACCTCGGCTCACCAATAGTCTTGACTATTGATCAATCACTATCAGCACCACAGCCTCTCTATCCCCCAACCAGAGTGAGGAGGCCCTGAAGTGTCCGGTGCCCCTCTGCCAGTTCAAAGTGGTGTCCCTACCAGATCCCTGCCCTCAGGAGCAGATTCTCAGAGCAAGTGTGCACCACCTTGGGCAGGACACTGGCCTAGGCAGAGCTAGGCCATCTGGCAGCTGGTAGTAGGGAGGGAGAGCTCACTCCATGTAGTCACCATCTGCTGGCACACTTATACCCAATGGACCTGCTGTCAGCCCCACCTAACTAGCTGAAGCCATAATTCACTGCTTCTATCCTGAGGGTGGGAAGAGTATGGAACTAGGCAAGGAAGAGGAAAAAGCAACTCAAGCCCTTGCTGGCCTGCCAGGCTGTGCTCAGTAGATATTGATGGACTGATGGATTCTCCCCAAGCCACAGGGCTTCACCATTTATTAAAGTCATAGGCAGATCTGGCAATTGTGAGGACTGGAAGAACACATAGTATGGAGGGGGTTACCTGTCACATGGGACCACACTCAGACATATCTGTGTGGCCAACTCCCTCTGCAAGAGCCCGTCAGCCCTGCAAAACCCCATTTCCACAAAAGACTCATCACACTCAAGAAGGGGATCACACCTGTGAAGTAGATACAGATACAAGGTCAATGATATTACTATGAAATAAAGATTTTATACTATTAAGAGATTAAAGTCTTTGATTAAACCTATCAACACTGAATTTGCTGGCCCAAACAGCTTAGCAGAAAATACTTAGTAATAGCACACATTCCAGAATGTGTCAACTAGAGATCTGGCAATTAACAATTGCAATCATTTATTTGCAATACGCAAATAAATCAGAATTAGCATCAACAACACAGAGAAGATTAATAGCAGGATGAAGGGTGCAGCCTTCTTTTCCAGACAGAGATTTTCCCTAAGGAAATGATATCATGATGGAATGGAATAACATCACAATAATATAAAAAGAGAAGAAAATCCATGCATGTTAGAACAACATAAAAATATATATTTAAAAGTTTTCTGTACATCTAAAACTGTCCTTTAGAAAAAGCTACTAAAAAATATATTAGCATGTACCCAAACACATGGAAATTGATCTCTTCAATGTCTGAATCAGAGAGGGCATACAGAACAAAACAACAGGAAGTCGAATAAACAAAAGATAGAAACACTGCACATCAGAAAGTAAGAATCGCTGCCAAAGTGGTACTGTGCTCAGGGAGGGGCTGCACTAAAAATACAAATTAAAGATAAAGAAATACAGAAACTGAACAAAGTAACAAGTCTCACAAAGGGGAATTGACACAACAAAAACCCAAACACTAAGGAAAAAAGCCAAGCAACTAAGTTAGTATATTTTCTCAACCTGTGCAAAGTACAGGTCACTAAACCAGGGATGGTAGAACCAGAGCTGGAACCCAGAGCTTCTCTGTCTACTCCTCATTCCACTCATGGCAGGAGACAAAACAGAGGAAGGAGAGGAAGGATGGTAGTTCCGGCTCAATCGACGTGCCAGAACTCCTTCAGGAGCTCCACAAATCCTCCCTTCAAAGTGGGGCTCTTGAACATCCACAGTGACCATGCACACAAAACCTCAGGTGACACTTCAGCAAACAGAAGCACCAATCCACCTTGAGATTCTTTCATGTGCCCCAGAAACACAAAGCCGGTGGCACCCATTCAACTTAAAAATTGATTCAGCACCTACCACTGATCAAAATAGGCCAAGTACAGTAAGTAAACCATACAATATAGTGTGGCAGAAGTGGAACCACAGATGGAGTAATATTTAGAAAGGAAGAATTCCATTTGCACTAAGATGTATTCACTATGACCTCACCTCACTTTTCGACTTAAGCTTTAGAAAAATATATGTGGTAACTTCCTTTCTTAATGTTATAAAAAGAGCATTTATATAGTAAATCTCCCAAACAGATTTAAAATGACAGCAAACATTAACAGAGAACAGAATGCATTAATAAATAATGAACAAGCACCGGTGTCACTCCCCTTAATTAAAAGGCTGAGGCAGGAAAACCTCCCATCACACTTCACTGAGACTAGAAGAAACAGAAAAAAGAATAAATTCCATACTGTTTGCAAGTGATGATTTCAACTAAGAAAATGCACTAAGAAACACCTCCAAAAGGTTATTTAGAGATCTCCGATCCTCCCAAACTAAATTATTAGGTCAGGAATACATAATTTAAAAAACCAGCAATTGCATTTATAACCTCAGCATCAAAATACATTAACACTAGAATATTACTTTAACTAGAAACACAAGTCTTATTCAAAGGAAACGATAAATATGCTAATGAAAAAGGCTGAATCTAGTCATTACATGGAGCTCACCCAATATGGGCAACATGGCTCTATGCCTGAAGGAAGCTGTCCAAATTCTCTGGGATTACTTCAGAGTAACAGTAAAGTTTATCTAGCACACCTAAGAAGCAAAAAGACTCTCCCCCTCAACTCCATGGAAAAAATGTAAAGATATAATTCATATCCCCCAACAGTCACCCTTTCAGTGTGTACAATTCCATGGGTTTTAGTATAGCTTGGTGCAACCATCACCACTATCCAATTCTACATTTTCAACACCCCAGAAAGATCTATCCCCATTACTAGTTACTCACCAGCTCCCCTACCCTCCTGCCCCAGACTCTAAAAACCATAAATATGTATTTTCTGTTTCTATGGATTTGCCTACTCAGGACGTTACATATGAAGGGGACCTCACAATATGTGATCATCTGTGACTGGTTTCTTTCACTGAATATAATGACTTCAAAGTTCATCCGTGGTGCAGCATGTATCAGTAAGACAGGCTGAGCTTCTCTTAAATGGATGGGAATGCTCTCCAGTTATTTTTTAAGTATCTCCTAGGTAAGTTTAAAGTTTCTCATTCACTTTCGGTCAAGATGGAGGCGTAGGTGGATACACTATGCCTCCTCTCACAACCAAAATTAAGGACAACAAAGATTTAGAAAAGAGAAAACAACCAGAACTGATAGAAAATTGAGGTGTACAGAAGTCTGACAACCATTCATCCAGACCGGTAAGAGGGGTGGAGTCGAGGCAGGAAAAAGTGGAGGTTGGCGGACCGGGCGAGCAGGCAGCAGCAGCTGGCAGATCCCAGGCGTGCAGGTGGCGGCTAGCAGACCCCAGGCTCACAGGCGGCGACTCACAGACCCAGGCACAGGGTGGCAACGGTGCAGACCCAGTGAGGCCGCGCAAGGCGGCTGGCTGACCAGGCGGTCCCACATTCGAACGCAGGTAATTCAGGCAAAGGAGAAGCAGAAGGGACTGGAATCCAAGAGAGAGGAGCAAGCACCATTGTTCCCTCTTGGACCCCGCCCCCACATACAACATCACAACCCAGCGACTGGGCTGCCCTGCCCTGGGGAACACCTAAAGTTCCTCCTCTCACTACATAACAGGTGCAACCAGACCTCCCCCCCCCAAAAAAAAAGGCTCAAACAGAAGAACAAATCGAAGCCCCAGAGCCAATTCATCTAAGCGACCAAGAGATAGCCAACCCATCAGATGCACAGTTCAAAGCACTGGTCATCAAAATGCTCACAGAATTGGTTGATTTTTGTTGTACATTAGATGAACAATTGAAGGCTACACTAAGTGAAATGAAGGAAAATGCACAGGGAACCAATAGAGATGGGAGGAAAGCTGGGACTCTAATCAATGCAGTGGACCAGAAGGAAGAAACAAACAACCAAACAGAAAAGAAGGAAGAAACAAGGATTCAAAAAAATGAGGAGAGGCTTAGGAACCTCCAGGACATCTTTGAACGTCCCAACATCTGAATTATAGGGGTACCAGAAGGGGAAGAAGAAGAGCAACAAGTGGAAAACTTATTTGAACAAATAATAAAGGAGAACTTCCCCAATCTGGCAAAGGAAATAGACTTCCAGGAAGTCCAGGAAGCTCAGTGGCTGGCAGACCCCAGGCTCACAGGCAGCGGCTCGCGGACCCAGGACAGGGTGACAATGGTGCAGACCTACATCCAAGATTGCTCTACCCAGCGAAGCTTTCATTTAGAATGGAAGGGAAGATAAAGCACTTCTCAGATAAGGTCAAGTTCAAGGAGTTCATCATCACCAAGCCCTTATTCTATGAAATGTTAAAGGGACTTATCTAAGAAAAAGAAGATAAAAATATGACAGTGAAAAGACAGCAAACTCACGGATATTAACAACCACACCTAAACCAAAAGCAAACTAAGCAAACAGCTAGAACAGGAACGGAACCACAGAAATGGAGATCACATGGAGGGTTAGCAACAGGGGAGTGGGAGGAGGAGAAAGAGGAGAAAAGGTACAGAGAATAAGTAGCATAGATGGTGGGTAGAAAATAGACAGGGGGAGGGCAAGAATCGTGTGGGAAATGTAGAAGCTAAAGAACTTATGACACATGGACATGAACTAAAGGGGGGAATGTGTGTGGGAGAGGGTGTGTAGGGTGGAGGGGAATGACGGGGAGAAATGGGACAACTGTAATAGCATAATCAATAAAATATATTTAAAAAGAAAAAAGAAAGAAAGTTTCTCTCCAGGTACTCCCCAAAGAGCTCCACTCGCACCTGTGCCAGTTGATGCCAGCTCATGGTGGGAACTTAGAAAGCAAAGAAATCTACTGTGCATCTGCATGAAGAACCCAGCCCTACATAAGACAGACCCCAACGACAGCAGTTAGGGAGCCATACTGTTCATTAGCATGTGCTCCCTTAATGCAATTGAGCTCCCTCCCTTTCTCCTTTCCCACCACCTTTTTTTCAGTATACCTCTTCTTCTGAATCTGTTTCACCTCTTCTCTTGATTTCTATGTTGTAGGGGGGCAAGAACCCCTTCACCAGTGACACTAGCACTTCATTTCTCTTATTGCCAAACACTACCCCACTGTATGAATGGACCACATTTTCCATCCATCTGTTAATGTACATGGTAATTTCCACTTTGGAGCTGTTATGAATAATGCTGCTGTGAACACTTATGTATGTTTTTATGTGGACACATTCTTTCAATTCTCTTGTACATATACACAGGAATAAACACCTGGGTCTTATGGCAACTCTATGTTTAACACTTTGAAGAACCAACAGACTATTTGCCAAAGCAGCCATATCATTTTTCAGTCCACCAGCAAAGTGTGAGTTTTGATTTCTCCACTTCTTTATCAATATTTGTTATTGTCTATCTTTTGATTTTAGCCATCCCAGTGGGTGTGAGGTCTCCTCCCATTTAAAAAAAAATTAGTATAGTAATAATAATGACTACCACCGTTACCATTATCTGTAATTATATTATTTTACTTAATGCCTATCTCAAAGTTGTCTGGAAAACTGACATTCCCACATTATGGACAAAGAAGCTAGTGCTCCAAAAGGCCAAGGCATCAGCTATTTCAGGTAGAGGTACATCTGGAACTCTGGGCCATCCAGACCTCTCACACCAGCTCCTTCCACTGCACTAGTGTCAGAAATACTGGCAGGGGGCAGAAGGAGCTATACCCAGAGTAAACAAAGAAGTCTGACATGTCAGTAAGGAAAAGGCAGACACCCCATAGAAAAACTGGCCAAGGTCCTGAACAGGCCCTTCACAAGAGTCTCCAAATGGGGAAATGCAAATTAGAACCAGGATGGCAACTAAGACAATATCAGAAAGGCTGGAATTTAACACAGAAAATGATAGTTTGGGTGGGGAGGAGGGTAAGTGCCAGGAGTACCTACACTGCTAATGCAGCTACTCTGGAAACTGCCTATCCTCCATTCACCTGACAGTCCCACCCAGGTGCCATCCGCGCGCATGCTAACAGTGGCAGAGTCCAGCAACCCAAACCTTGGATAAGAAAGCATAGTAAGTCTACAAGAACCCTACCAGCAACAAATGCCAACAATCTGGAAATTCAGGCAACAGCACCTCATGACACAAAAAGGTGAGTAAACACACAAAACCCATGCCATGGGACAGCCTACAGTAAATCAAAAATAGGGAAATTCAGAGCCAGAACCATTACCTGTGGACAAAGACAGGGACCAGTCACTGGGAAGCTGACAACATGCCACTGTTCCATCTGTGGGGCTATGCAGGGCCATCAAGCTGTACAATTATGATCTGTGTACTTTCTGTATTTATCTTATACTACAAAACAACTCATTTTAATAAAAAAGGAGTATAATATGACAATTTTCAAAACTATTAAAAATACGGTTTAAAAATAAACAGTAAATTAGATCTCAATAAAAAGTAAATAAATAAAATGCTTTCTAAAACTGAGTATTGAAATAGAAGCAAACCAGTAAAAATGACGTAATATCTGAACTGCTATCCAAATGCACAACACTAGGAGACAAGACACTCAGGGACTGGCTGTGAGATAAAAGAGGCAGCAGAACAGCAAGTGTGACCAGAAATGGTGTGCACATACAATTAAAGTCTGTCCATTTCCCTGCATGTAATTATAGCTAAAAGATCAATGAAACCCAAACCAGTGTACCTCTAGCCTGAATATACCACAGGAAGCCCAATCACTCCTTACTGATGAGACAGATAAGGCATCAGAAACAAGATGAAAGATAAATTTCCCATAAATGCACTTCAGCAAATACATGATACAAGAACACAAGGTCCTTCCCTAGCCAGTGTGGCTCAGTTGGCTGGAGTGTCATCCCATAACACAAAGGGTCACGGGTTCAATGCCTGGTTGTGCATTTGGCCACTGGGTGCAGTATGTGAGAGAAGCAAATGATAGATGTTTCTCTCCCTCTTTCCCACTCCCTTCCCCTCTCTATAAAGCATGTCCTCAGGTGAGGATACCAAAAAAGAATCCAAAAGTCAAGTCAGCAGGAAGGGGACAAGAAACAAACTATAGGTCCACTGTGGCCCATATGCTTCCCATCACCCACACAGGAACACAGCCTTACTGGCAACTGGAGAGAAACCAGTTACACCCCTACAAGGAACCTGCACCAACAGGTTGGGGGAGAGGGGCGTGAGCAGGGTTGGAGCCCCCAGTCAATGGGGAAGCACTCAGGATATCCGTCCTAAAGAAGGCCCCATGGGAAACCCTGCAGCACCCAGAAACGAAGCAGCTCCAAGGCCCAGCCAGCAGCCCTGCTCAGCCGGATCAGCTCTGCTCTCTGCTCCCAGGCCCCCACCAGGCCCTCTGCACCCTACCAGCTCTAAGGGATCTAGCGAGATGAACAGCTGGGAGAGGCTCAGGGTGGCAAGCAATAACCCAGGCCTACGCACTTCACAGTCCTAGGTGACCACATTAACTTCTCTCCTGGGAGGGATCTCCTTTCACAGGTGAGAAACTGAACTCTGAGAACAAACAAATCCATATTGTTTCCCAGTGGACCCACCAGAAAAGACAGGAAAGAGGCGGAAGTCTGTTGAAAGCCCCACTGCTCAGCTGTCTGAGCCTCAGAATTACCCAGGGATTCAGAAACATCCATTCATTCCCAGGTGCAGGCATACCTGCCAGTTGGCCCTTCCCAGTCTTGAGGTCTGGGGTCTGCAATTTGGCTTACTGGGACAGTGCCTGTTAATACTCAGGTCTGGCTAGAGCCAGACCTACTTCACACAGATTTATGGGGATTTTCTCCCTCCTGGCACTCAGCCCTGCCACCCCCAGGTTCTGGGTAACTGAAGTGGCAAAACCCAAGAAGAGGCTGGCCTTTTTTTCCCAGAGAACCAGGGTGGCTGTCTGTGTCTCCATTCTGGACAAGAGGAGATGGGCTCACCTCATTGGAATTGTCGAAAAAGGTGAAAGTTCAGGCCCACACAGAGCCTCACACATGGGTATTGTTACTGTGATCCTGAGAGTCAGACACTGGCAACCCCGATATCCACCAAAGGGAGGCATTGGTGACTCAGGCACAGTGCTCAAAGAAAACTAACCGCTAACATGTACAACTCTGTTGCCTCTCAGAAAAGCTGGACACAAAAGTCACCTGGGAGCAGCCCTCAACACAGAAGTCTAGAACAGAGACTGATCACCATATCAAGGCCCCATCCCCAGGGGGAGACAGAAACTGGAAGGCCCATTAGGATGACCCTTACTGAGTGGGGCCTGGGACAGGCAAAGCCCAACACCCAGATACACAGTGTGGGCCAGGGTAGCTTCTCACACAGGGAGGAGCACAAGCACCTGGTACACCTGGGCACCCCATGTCTGGCACTGAGTCTGTGCCCACTCATTGGGTTGCCTGTTGGAGCTGTGAGCCCATTCCCGGCAAGTGACAGGAGCTCAATAAATACCTGTGGACAAACTGGAGGACAAGGGAGGATGCAGGGACACTGCAGGGGGTTGACAGGCCCACACCACAAGTGGACAATGGGAGCAACAGGTGTCTCCCCAGGTCTGCTGGGGAGGCTGGGGGTATGCAGGTTCTGGGGGAGAGGTACTGCAAATGTCTCCTCTTTACTGCTCCCCTTAGCCAGCAGGGGACATACTCCAAATGACTCAGAGGCAGAATGGCCCCCAGCCTCTCCTCTCTAGCTGGGTCTACTGTCTGCTCATGCACACCTCCAGGAAGGAATCCTCTCCAGGCCCAGCTCAGGGCAGCTGGTGGCCCCGACCTAGCAAGGTGATGCAGACACAGAGGCAGGCCTTCCCAAAAGCACGTAGACAAGGGCTGGGGGCATTTCTGGGCCGCCGATGGGCAGACAAATGCAGAGTGACACTCCAGATCCCAAGGTAAGCTGCACAGACAGGATAGGGATCCCAAACTCATTTTTCCCCTGGGCTCCTTCCAGAAGCACGAACACTCCCACCTCCTTCATTCTGCCCATGGTGGACCCTTGGACTGATTTGATCCATCTGGGCATAGGCAGTCAGGGGTGGGGGAGGCTTTGGAATTCCTGAAAGCTGACCAGGTGATCCTGACCTGCAGAAAATGCAGTATCACACTGGCTTTACAGGTGCTTCCATTGGAACCCAGGTCAGCCGAAAAACCAGAGCCAGGTTCTCACAGACTTGCCAACTTACCCAAAGGATCCCCTATACCCACTCCAAGAGAGACCTCAGCTTACTACCCTCAGCCTGCTCTTCCCATCCAATCCTACCTGGTCAGAAGCTCCATGAAGGACACTCCCAGATCTACTCTTTCCTTCAGGTGGTGGTGGGCATGGCCACAAGCACCTGGGCATGTTTAGAGGCATCCTAGGAAGGCCTGGCTACTGAGGTAGGTGTGATCAGTACCAGTGAAGGGTCAGTTAAAGCCCTGAATCTGCCCCCAACCAGCCAGGATGGCAGCAGTGGGAGGTTCTGGAGCAAAGACGCCTGTCAATCTAGCCTGGGGAAAGAAGGGATTAGTTGGGAGGTGGACCAACCCAGAGTGCACGAAAGTTTGGGAAGTTGATTAGTCCCATACCCCAGCTAATCTAAGTCCAGGGGAACACAGGAATGTTCTCCTGCTCTTGCTCATGACCTGGACTCACACAGTGTACTCACCTGTTTTCTCCATGGGCCATGTGCCCCATGGCCTTTATGAAGAAGCCTGTATCACTCTCTCACCCACCTAGTGATGCAGGGCCAGTGCATTTGTGCACTCTCTTGTCCAGGAGTACACGACCTGGCATCCCTAGCAGCCACATGGCCCATGGACTCCAGGAGGAAGCCTAAAACAGAGAGCAGCTGGCAACAAGCTAAGCTACAGGGATGACCAGTTAGCAGATGCCTGCAGGCTCCAAAGGACTGTATTTTAAATTGGAATAGGAACTCTGGACACTGCCTTTTGTTTTGGTCTTGCTAAGGAGATGGTCTTTGAGACAGGATTCACCATTCTCCCAGGTTGTGCAGCTTAGCACCAGTGCCTGCCTCATGAGTTTGGCTTTTGTGGCAGCAAGCAGACAAACCCCGTTTTTGTTTGGTAACAATCTCATTGGATCTTCACAACAGCCCGATAAAGTAGAAACTTTCATCACTTACATTTCACAGGTGAGCAAACCAAGGCTCAGCGATGTCAGATAATTTGCCTGATTGGCACCATAGGACTTCTCATTCCAAAAACCACATTTCCTCCTCCCAGAGCTGAGGAGATCATGGGAAGGGTGGAGTGTGCTAGAGAAAGAGTGGGTCAGGGGTGGAGCTGGACCCCAAGAAGTGTCAACAGCCTCATATGGCAGGAGGGCAGGGAGGAACCTGGGAAACTGATCAGGTCCCTGCAGAAGTGAGCAAACTCCTCCTGGGAATCGGGGGTGGGGGTGGGCAGCACAGAGGCTGTGAGCACAACTGCACACACCCTACCTGTCAGCCCTCATCCATCAGACCAGTGTACCAAAGGCCCACACCCATCCCAGTCCCAAAAGGGTCATATGTGTAACATCTGTCCTCTTCACTAGCCCACCCTTCCCACAGTGTGGCTTCCAGACTCAAGTTTCCCCTCAGAGCACCTACACACTGGCTGTGGGAATCAAAAAGTGGGCTGTGGTGATTGTCACCATCCCTACCATGTCTGTCCCATATGCCCACATCTGTCCCATTGCCTACTGCTCACCCCAGCTGCCCTGGGCAGTGTCCAAACACTAAGCTTCTTTTAGAAAATTGGCATCCACTCTTGGGCAAGAGGGATTTAGCCAGAATTGGGTGCTATTTAGCAAAGATTATACCCTAATTGCCTCAGTGTCAACAGATAAGCTTCTAGCCAGCTGAGCCCCATGGCTGGTAGCAGTCTCCACAGATCCTGGCTCTTCCACCCAGGGACACAGAGACCAATCCTGGAGCCTGGGGACGAGTCACCATCTTCCGCAGCAGCTGGCTGCCTGACATAAACCTCTACTCAACAGTCTGCAGTCAGGGCAGGAGGAGCAGCTGTCCAGCTCCCATTTGTCTCAGGCCTCAGAGGATGGCTAGGGCAAAGCAGCTGGGGTTGTGTTGGGCTGGGAACACCAGAAGAGCAGCCAAGTTGGAGTGGCCGGGTCTTCTCACTTCATCTCTAGTCTCAACACATTTCCTCAAGTTATTAGTCCATTTTAGGAAGGAACAACCAGCAATCTCAAGATTAACAAGTTCCCAAAGCCTCTTAACTAAGGTCATGTCCTTGATGAACTCAGGCAGGGCTCACTGGCCTCAGGATGAGAATGGAGCCCATGGGGAAGGCAGGTGTGGCTGCGATGATCATGAGCCTTAAGAGGCTCTATAAGGTAGATGGGACCTGTCAGCAGCTGTGGCCAGGCTGAAAGGGTCTCAGGGACTGAGTGTGCCCCACATTTGGCACTCTGTCACAGTCACCCTGACAGTGTCAGTCCCTGGTGCTCTGAGGAAATTAAGTATCACCTACCATAATGGGCTCCCACACCCCAAGAAAATGAGGATGTTGACTATGAAAAGAGGCAAAAAACTGAGGCTCAGGGAAGGATAGCCAGGATCCTGAACTAAACCCAAGTGTCTAGCCTCCCAGCCTTAACCCTCCACCCCAAAACACATGGAAGTTGCTGGAGGGGTAAGGCCTGCAGGATCCCTCCTGTGCCATCTGTGACACATCCATACATGCACACATGGTCCACTCCATCATAGCATGGGCATGAGGGCCCAGGGCCCACCACTCCTGACTCATCCTGGACACCATCCACAGAGAATGCCTAGGGCAATTTAGCAGCCCAATCACAACCGCATCAACTTTGCAGTAGCCATCATGCAAATCACAGACAAGGAAAGTGTGATGTCAGGACCTGACCCACTTACCCTACATGTTTGGCCCAGGCAAGGTCCCTCTTTGCCTTGCTGCACCATCTGGATCCTGAAAACATGGTGGCATTCCAGACTTCAGCTAGCATGGCAGGGCATGCCACAGTGGAGGTGAGACACTGATGCCAAGAGAGCATGGGGGAAAAGTGGTGTGCACTACCTGTACCAACCATAAATCTGATAGTGGGTTCCTACAGAGCTGGCCTGAAGCCAGTAAAGAGGAGGAGCAGGAATGGGTACAGGCTAGGCTGGTATCTAGTACGAAAGAAGGGGCCAGACTCAGAAAGGTGCTCCTGGAGCATGGTGGGCACCTGAAATGACAGTAGAGGCAACTGCAACCCAAACAGGGGGCCTCGGTCATGCTTTTGGAGGGACATCGCAGCCAGCCCCTACCCGTGGGGCAAGCAGCCAGTGAACGCCCAAGCAGAACTCAATCTCAGGTCTCACCTGTAGCTGCCACCACACCCCTCCCCTAACTGCTGCCAGAGTCAAATGCACAAAGTAGTAAGTTAAGCGGCTTGCTAGTGGCTCACCAGAAGTAGTCAACACTGACTGAGCTAAGCCAAAATGGAAGGTCCCATGGACCACCTTAACAGACATGGAGGAGAGAAGCCTCACACTTGTTCTCTATTGAGAATCTGACCAAGTATACTTGTGATTTTTCTTTTTAGCCATGTGCATTCTACTATTTTTTCGCAAGATTCAAAAAGTGTGTGGGCATTATCAATTGACAGTAACTAGGACCAACCCTGAAGTTTTGGGCCACGGACCCAAGGCAGGTATGCAGTCACACAGTAAAAACCACAGGGCTGATGAGAAAGATTCGTCAATGACACAGGAAAAAGACAGAAACTCGACACTACACAATCAATACAGCAGGGTACTGGCAATCACACAGATCAATACGATAGCAAAAGGGGTCACAGGCTGGGAGCAGATCCACACACATAAAGCCAACTGATTACTGACAAAGAAGCAAAAGCAATTTCATAGAAAAAGTATAGCCTCTACAATAAATGGTACTAAACATTTGGAAGCAAAAAAATGAATCTGGACAGACTTTAAACGTAACAAAAACTACTCAAAATGAAACACAGACCTAAATGTAAAAGGTAAAATTATAATACTTCTAAATAAAAACATGGCAAAAGTATCTGTGATCCTGAGTTTGGTAATGAAAATCTTAAAACCAAAAGCATGATATGCAGAATGGTATAAAATGAAAAATTCTGCTCTGTGAAAGACACTGTTAAGAGAATGAAAAGACAAGCCAAGAACAAAGCATTTGCAAAGTAAAACTTGTATCCAAAATAGACAAGAACTCAACAATAAGAAAACAAACAACTCAATTTTAAAATTATCAAAAGATCAAAATAGACACCTCACCAAAGAAGATATGCAGATGGCAAGTAAACACATAAAAGAATGCTCAACATCGTATGTCATCAAGGAAATGCAAATTAAAACAAGATACCGATACTTTGCCTCCTTACACAACCAAAAGAAGGACAACAACAAATTTAAAAACAAAAAATTACCAGAACTTCCAGAAAAATTGAACGATATGGAAGTACGACAACCAAAGATTAAAGAAGAAACATTCATTCAGACTGGTAGGAGATTCAGAGACAGGAAGCCAGGGTGGACAGGACTCACAGCAAGGCTGCAGCTGAGGGATGGAGTGGTCCCACATTTGAATGCAGATAAACTAAGAGAAACAACTGGGGAGTGAGACACACCACGCAACCCAGGTTTCCAGCACAGGGAAATAAAGCCTCAAACCTCTGGCTGTAAAAACCTGGAAGGGTTGTGGCAGTGGGAGAAACTCCCAGACTCACAGGAGAGTTCCTTGGAGAGACCCACAAGATCCTGAAATGTGCACAAGCCTGCCAACCTGGGAATCAGCACCAGAAGGGCCCAATTTGGCTGTGGGTAGCATAGGAAGTGACTGAAAACTGGCAGAGAGCCAAGCAAGAGGCACTGTTCTCTCTCTGTCCCCACCCCCCACATACAGTACCACAAGGCAGAGAAGTGACTCATCCCACCCTGGCAAATACCTAAGTCTCTGCCCCTTACAGTGTAACAGGTGCACTGAGACAAAAGAAATAAGGCCCAAATAAAAGAACAGATCAAAGCTCAAAAAATAGAACTAAGCAATAAAGAGGTAGCCAACCTATCAGATGCAGAGTTCAAAACACTGGTAAGCAGGATGCTCACACAAATGGTAGAGTATGGTCACAAAATAAAGGAAAAAGTGAAGGCTATGTGAAGTAAAATGAAGAGAAATGTACTCGGAACCAACAGTGAAGGGAAGGAAACCAGGACTCAAATCAATGATTTGGAGCAGAAGGAAGAAATAAACATTCAAAAGAAGAGAATGAAGAACCAAGAATTCAAAAAAATGAGGTGATATTTAGGGACCACCAGGACTTTAAACATTCCAACATCCTAATCATAAGGGTGCCAGAAGGAGAAGAAGAAAAGCAAGAAATGGAAAACTTATTTGAAAACATTATAAAGAAGAACTTCCCCAATCTGGCAAAGGAAATAGACTTCCAGGAAGTCCAGGAACCTCAGAGAGTCCCAAAGAAGTTAGATCCAAAGAAGCACACACCAAGACACATCATAATTACATTACCCAAGATGAAAGATAAGGAGAGAATCTTAAAAGCAGCAAAAGAAAAGGAGACAGTTACCTACAAAGGAGTTCCCATTTCTCAAAAGAAACCTTGTAGGCAAGAAGGGCCTAGAAAATTAATATTCAAAGTCATGAAAGGCAAGAACCTACATCTAAGATAACTCTATCTAGCAAAGCTATCATTTAGAATGGAAGGGCAGATAAAGTGCTTCCCAGATAAGGTCAAGTTAAAGGAGTTCATCATCACCAAGCCCTTATTATATGAAATGTTAAAGGGACTTACCTAAGAAAAAGAAGATGATAAAAAATACAAACACTAAAATGACAACAAACTCACAACTATCAACAACTGAACCTAAAAAAGACAAAAACAAAAACTAAGCAAACAATAGAAGAGGAATAGAATCACAGAAATGGAGATTACATGGAGGGTTATCATCAGGGAGGGGGGAGAATGGGGAAAAAGGTACAGAGAATAAGAAGCATAATTGGTAGGTGTAAAGTAGACAGGGGGAGGTTAAGGATAGTATGGGAAATAGAGAAGCCAAAGAACTCATATGTACGACCCATGGACATGAATTAGGGGGAGGAATGCTAGTGGGAGGTATAGGTAGGAGTGTAATAAAGGGGAGAAAAAAATGGGACAACTGTAACAACATAATCAATAAAATATATTAAAAATAAACAAACAAACAAGATACCACTACAAACCTATCAGAATGGCTAAAACCCAAAACAGTAGCACCAAATGCTGGCAAGGATGTGGAGCCATAGGAACTCTTACTCATTGCTGATGGGAATGCAAAATGGTGCAGCCACTTTGGAAGACCATTTGGCAGTTTCTTTCAAAACTAAGCATACTCTTACCCAACAATCCAGCATTCACATTCCTTGGTATTTAACCAAATAGGCTGAAAACTTATGTCCTAACAAACCCTTACGCATGGATGTTTATAGCAACTTTATTAATAATTCCCCAAACTGGAAGCAACCAAGATGCCCAGTTTGAATAAACTGTGGTACATCTAGACAATGAAATATTATTCTGTGATTTAAAAAAAGCTAAGCTATCAAATCACATAACGACAGATGAATTCAATGAACATTACTAAGTGAAAGAAGTCAGTCTTAAAAGGCTACGCGCTATCATTCCAATTATATGACAATCTGGAAAAGGCAAAACTATGGAGAAAGTAAAAGATCATTGGCTGTCAGGGGTTCATGGAGGTAGGGTGTCAAGTAGGTAGGTGAAGCACAGAGGATTTTTTTAAGGTAGTAAAACAATTCTGCATGATTCTTTAACGGCAGACAAAACCCTGCATTTGTCAAAACCCAGATACCTTCATAGTCCAAAGACTGAACCTTAATGTATGCAAATTTTAAAAAATCACTTAGAAAGTTAATAGATTCCAGGATGAAATGTTGAATGTGGTAAAACAATCTAACTGTATTACAAGTGGATAAAACCACTTCACTGAAGGGGATGGGGAATAAAGTGCTTGATTAAGTAACTTACTTGGAAATAGGACATATAAGACCAAAGCAAAAGGAACTGCATGTAAGATTATACTCTAGATGATAAATTATTCCCCAAGGGTGCTGAGGTCAACACTTCTGATACTGCTGTGTTGTGTGCTGGAACGGGATGATTACATAACTGGCCCACAGGGGACCCAGGTATCCCACTGCTGCAGGAACGTTACAGAGAAGCAAGGGGAGGCAGTGGGAACAATCCATGTGGTGATGGATCAGAGCTGGAGACGTCAGTGCGAATTCATGTTTAACTTCATATACATATAGTTGGCTACATCTAGAAATGTTTATAGATAGGTACATGAATACATGGGCCAGAGTACACCGATCTATCTACTGGTACTGCCAGCTGAGTAGGCCTAAAAGTAGTGATATCTCAGGGCTCCTTGGAGCTGATTCCAAGACTGGGGCAAGGAACAGAGAGAATGAGCCTGAAGCCCTGGCCTGGTGGTTCAGTTGGTTGAGTACTGTGCCATACACCAAAAGACTGTGTGTTTGATCCCTGGTCAGGGCACATATGTAAGCTGAGGGTCCAGTCCTAGGTCAGGGCACATACGAGAGGCAACTGATCAGTATTTCTCTGTCACATTGATGTCTGTCTGTCCTCTCTGGCTCTCACAAATCAGTGAGCATGTCCCCAGGTGAGGACTAAAAATATAAACAAAAATTAATTAACTCCCGAAGACTAACCTCAAATGAACCTTCAAAAAAAGAATGAGCCTGGAGAGTGTTATAGCAGTGGAAAGTAAAGAGGCGCTAAGAAAGGAATGGAGGGGGGAAAAATCATGACAAGTATCTCAAGGGGCACAGGACCCAAATGAAAGAGCTGCTAAGGACCAAATCTGGAACAAGTTGAACAACAAAATAAAGCAGTACTGGATCATAACCCAAATATGAAATAAACATAAGTCCATACCAATATAAATGGTTGGATGGATGGAGAAAGAGAGAGAGAGCGCGCGCGAGAGAGCATGCAACGGAAAAGAGACAGGTCTCCCATGCAGAAAAATTCCAAATAATGTATGTAGATGTAGATTCCAAATAATGTATGCAGACTTCCCTGAAGGAAGTATGGCCCTTACATAGGGACTCACAGTTTGGAAAGGGAGAAAGAACACCTTTACAGTATAGGAACTGACAGACACCTCAGTCAATACCAACAGAAAGTCACTGACCACTAACAGGGTGTAAGAATGGCACTTTGCCTCTGTGATCTTCACCTCTGTGGTCTAGAACCCTATTCTAATTATGAGAAAAATATCAGACAAATCCCAAATGAGGGACATTAAACAAAATACCTAACTAGTGCTCCTCAAAACTTTCTAAATCACCAAGTACAACAAAAGTCTTAGAAACCATAATAACCAAAAACAGGAGAAGTGACAACTAAATGCCATGTGAGACCATAGATGAGGTCCTGGAGTAGAAAAAGAACAGCAGGTAAAAACTAAGAAAATCTAAATGAAGTATAAACTTTAGTTTATAAGGGTGCATCAACACTGGCTAACCAACTATAACAAATATGGCACACTAATGTGAGACATTAGTAACATGAGAAAACCATGCTGGGTAAACAGGCACTCTCTATTAGCTTCACAATTTTTCTGTAAGTCTAAAACTTTTCTAACGTAGCTTAATTTTAAAAATTAACTAAAAAAGGCAGCACAGCATTATACATGTCAAATAATTCAAAAAGACATAAATGCTACAATATACATGGCACTTTATCTTGACAAAGTCCTGTGGTTTGCCAATGGGAGAGGTGTCTCTGGTGAGGAAAGTGTGCCTTCTGAAGTGGGGTGGCAAATTGCACCAGATTCGGGTGGGTGGGTCACTGGGTGCAGGTTTTGTGTTCACCTAGTCCATTCTGGGGACAAAAATCACACACAAATGCTAAAATTTCATTATGCTCACACCATTCCCTCAAACATTATCTATTCTGGAAAAAATCTGCACTTTCTGTACAGCAGAACTGACTGCTTCACAGAAGAAGAAATAAATCAACGCCTGCCCGCCCACCCCACAAAACACCATCTCTCCCTCAGCACACTGGCCACGATGACAACATAGCACGTGCTGGTAAGGATACAGACTTCCTCCAAGGCTGCTGCAGGAGTCTGTCCTCCAGGATTAGGCAGAACATTCGCAATCCCAGCCATCTGCACCAGGTGACATGGTGACGGCAGGTGAGGCTTTGGGTTCAGGACTATACACAGCCTTCCTGGTGCACCCCCTTCCAGGGCCAGTGTCCCTTTGAACCACCCTAAATCACAGTTTACAATGCTTGTGGAAAACCCTGGACCCTGCCCCCCACCAGTGTGTGCATGGTGGGGTATGAGGGGAAAAGAGGGAGGAAAATATCCAGGCAATCCCAGGCAGCAAACCACAAGCGCCTACAAAACGGGGTCCTGGTCCACTGCCAGGTTTCAGGAATACACTGACCTAAACCAAGGAAACCAAGACCAAGGGTGGGGACTGCTTGGAGTCATATCAAGCATTGCTAGAACAGAGCATGGGCTGTCACCCTCACTCATTAAGCCCCAGCACCCCCACCTGTGGAACAAAGACAAGAGCCTCCCCTCCTGGTTCAGAGAGAGCTGGGCAGCTCTCAGTATTAAAGTCAGGACAAACTCAGTAGGTGAACATGAGTCCCATCAGGCACAAGTAGGTGCCATAAAGGCTTGTGTAATAACTGGATGGGCGACAATGACCCAGCCACATATCAGTTGTAGACAATCATTCTGGCCAAATTTTTAAAAAAGAAAAAGTTAAGAAAAGGAAAGAGTTGGGTGCCAGCCCTAAACGGGGCTAGGAGAGCAGCTCTAGGTTTTCTGCAAGGAGGCAGGATGGGCAACCACCAGATGGGCACATGCAGCTCTATATGTACAGCAGCAAGGCCCTCTGCATGGAGTGGAGACTGCTTGGCTCCCAATGCAAGCAGAGCAACTAGAAAGCTACATTTATGAGCCAAAAACAGGAAATCCAAATGATGACTAATTAGGAAACAGTAATAAGGAATCATTGTCAATTTTGTTAGGTGTGAAAATTCACCTATGGTTATGTTTTATAAAATAGAGTTATTGCTCTAACTGGTGTGGCTCAGTTGATTGAGCATTGTTCCACAAAGTGAAAGGTCGCCAGTTAAATTCCCAGTCAGCGCACATGCCTGGGTTGCAGCCTAGTCCCAGGTTGGGGTGCATGCGACAGGCAGCTAGCTGATCGATGATTGCTTCTCTCCCTCTCTTTCTTCCTCCCTTCCCTTCTCTCTAAAAATAAATAAATAAATATCTTTTTTAAGCCCTGGCTGGTGTGTCTCAGTGGACTGACGGCCAGCTTGCGAACCAAAGGGTTGCTGGTTTGATTCCCAGTCTAGGGCTCATGCCTAGGCTGCGGGTCAGGTCCGCAGTAGAGAGTGCACAAGAGGCAACCACACACTGATGTTTCTCTCCCTCTCTCCCTCCCTTCCCCTCTCTAAAAATAAATAAATAAAATCTTTTAAAAAATCTTTTTTAAAATTAAAAAAAAAGTTATTTTCTCAGCACAACACACCACTGTACTTACAGAGGAAGTGAGGAAAAGAGAAGGCTGCCAGAGCTGGGAGCTGCCAGAGCAGGCAGGAGAACACAGAGGAGAACACATTCTCTCTGCGCTGGTTATACTTAAAACTCTCCCTAAAGAAGGTGGAAGCTGTTTATGAGGGAAACAATGCAGAAAAACTGCCTTTGCAAAAGCAAATTTGTTAAGTGCAAACCACAACAATTATTTCACATAATACAACAACAGACTGAAAGTGCACAGCACCTTCTGAATCTATGGAAACTTCCATGTCTTTATCCACTTGAATGAAAACTGCTTTTCAGCAACTCAAAGGCTAACACTAAACTCTGTGTCTTTTTAAAAGCAACTGTTACAGATACTCTAAGCATTTTTTATTTTTTATGGTACCGTATGTATCTCACACACATACAAAGGAAGAAAAATGCCACAAGCAGAAACAGCGAGTTGTTTCCCACTTGTCATCATCTTCATAATTCCTGCAGACACTGCTCACTTTTACTTTATGTTCTTAATGTGAATAAACAATTTTTAAATATATTAAACTCTAAAAATAGAAGCTGCAGCCTAATCCTCCTCAATGCCATGACCTGCTTGAGCATGAATTGCCTGCTCCACTCTGAGACCCACCCTACCCTTACAAGTCCCATCTCTCAGTCTACCTCCCATGGTAGAGCCCAGTTGGATGGCTGGGTTTAATGCCCAGGGCAGCAGCTGGGCAGCAACATAGGGGCCTCTGCTCTGAGGAATGGCTCCAGAAGCCATACTCCAAATGCCTGACAACACAGAGCCCAGGGTCCAAGGCCCAGGACCCAGAGCCTCAGGCCCCAGAGGGCCTCACTTGTCAGAGCCTGCAGGTTCCTGGCCACCCCGAACCCACTGACCTTCTTCACCTGACTAAGAAATCAAATCTTTCTTCACCCCCACAATGTGTGTAGTGGCCCTTCACTCAGTGTACTGATGTGGAAGAGTGAGTGGGTCTAAGGCAGCAGGGGCAGCTGCCCCAAACTGAAGAAGGGAAGCTGATCTCCTTCACAGGAAGTGATGGGGGAGGCCCAGCAGGAGCCTGTGCTGACCTGGCTATGGCTCTCTCTGAGGCAGCTGCTCAGACCTAGGGAGCCTCAGCCACCACCATCCCTCACCGGCTCCAGGTACACCAACCCATGCAGTGTTCTGCACCCTTGCGACCCATCCTGGCCCCAACACACCGAGCTGCTTGTTCAGGGCCACACAGCTGAGAGCCGAGGCAGGGTCCAAGCCCTCCCTGGAGCCATGTGAAAACCACAGCCCCGGACACCACATGCTGTTCCTCCTTGCCTGCCCAGGCAGGGCACTTTTGGGATACGGGTTCCTGGTCCCTGGCCTGGACTTCCTCCTGCCCTACTTTCCTACGAAAACAGCTCTGTCACAGCATGCCAGTCTTGAGTCCAGAGGCATGCCCTGGAGATGTTGAGGTGCACTGCTGTTCACCATCCAGGCTGGCAGAAGTAAACAGCCCAGGTGATATAGCAGTCTCCAATGCCTTTAAAAGTAAAAGAGCCCATTAAGATCAATCTACAACCCCCTGCCTGACACACACTCTGCCTGTGGGACAGTGGGGAGTGCCCAGCAGTACAGCCACAGTGGGCCCTGGAGTCAGGGCCTTTGGATGCCTGTAGCTGCCTCTCCTGGCAGTTGACCAGGAGACAGCAGGGCCACCTCAGCACCTCCAGGATTCCCCAGACCACAGCTTCTACCCCAAGTCTGATCTTTTTGTGCCGACAGCAGAACTGCACACCCCAGCTCCCATTCCAAAGGGCCCTAGGACTCCGAGCCCCAAACCACTCTGTGCTCCAAGTTCTAGGGTAGTATCAAGAGGAGCAGGAGAATCCCTACAGGCTTTAGCAAAAATCAGGACTCTTCCTGCCCTGAAGCAAACACTCGAGGCGGGGCCTCACACATGAAGGCCTCCTCAGCTGGTGCCTGCCCTTTGGGGACAGACTGCCTGGGCTCACAGTTTTGAGAAAAATGCAACTTCTCTGCTTCCACCTCAGTTTCCCCATCTATACAATGGACATAAAAAGGTGCCCTAAGGGCTGGTGTGGGAAATGCAGGAGTCAGTGGAGCACAGGGAGGCTATGGCAGGAGCAGCTCAGCTACAGGGGTGAGGTTGAGTGGCAGCACACACACCACCCCTCCTGGCCATGACTTCTGGGAAAACATATGGACTGGGGAACCTGGTGCCAAGGACCCCTTCCTATGTTGTCTGAGCTGCTGAGCCTTCCTTAGTTGCCCCCACCCATCTCTACCTCAGTCTCTCCATCCTCTAAGAGAAGAGATTACAAAACATTTGAGAGACACAGAGCAAAGGGGACAGAGTAACTGCTTCCACCAGCTCTGCCCCAGCCTTTCATGTAGCCACTGAGCCTGCAGGACAGAAGGGATACCCGAGCATTGGGGGCTGGGCTCAGCCAAGTCCAGTGGCAGTGGCTGAGGAGGCTCAGAAGCATCAGATGGTAAAAGCAGTGTAGGTGAGCCAGGCTGGAGGGCCCAGGCAGCAGGCTTGGCCTGCCCTCTGAGAGATGCAGTGAGGCCACTCAAGACCACCCCAGGCCAAGGATCAGAGCCTAGGTGGCTGTGGGGATAAGAGGGAGGGGATCCAGACCTGACAAGTGGAGGCAAGGAGCTGAGGACACCAGCCAGCAGACTTAATAACTTAGCACTTCCTGCATGCCAGGAACCATGTGCAGCTGGTAACACACCAAAGCTCACCAAATTGTACCCACTCTTTCCCCGAAATGTATGTACACCACACATTCAAGATCCTGAGGTGGCACAGAGAGAGGCAAAAAGGACGTCCAGACCTATCTTCCTACTCTCTGAGAGCCAAGAGATGGTGGGCTGAGATTGCATCAGGAACCCACCCTGGCCTGAGGCATACCCTCTAACCCTCACATCCCTACCCATGAGAACCACCGACTTATGGAGCTGCCAGGCCAACACACCTGTACTCTTAAAGCTGCAGCTGAGGACACAGTGCCTGTGCCTGGCCAGCCAGCTTCCCACATTCAAAGGCAGTATGATCTACAATAGCTGGGCAGGAGCACAGCCAACTCTGTTTGCAGCATGATTTGTTAGTAACATACCCACTTTAGTTCAAGAAATAAAATTTTAAAAGAATGAAGATGGTTCGCTTCTCTACAGGAGAAAAAAAAGGACCCAACAAATACAGGGTGGGGCAAAAATAGGTTTATAGTTGTTCGTACGGAAAATAATACAACTAATAAATAATACAAGAATAAACTGTTTTGTGTATCACAATTGTAAACTTACTTTTACCCCACCCTGTATTGTCTAGTTAAATCTTGATTTTTTAGATAAGAGTATTTCTATGTATGAAATTGGCCAAAAATACACAGGTTGATAAGAGCCTGTACTGCCACAGGTGTGAGTGAACTGTTGCAACCTTTCTGGCAACATCTACTGAAATTGATGCGCCTTCCTCTAGCTTCTGTCAGAACTTCCCATCTACAATGAGAGATACTCAAGTTCAGGACAGGAGGACGACATGTCCAAGGCCATCTGGCCAGCGCATGCAGGAGCCAGAATGTGACAACAAAAGAAGCAAGCACCTGAAGAATACCTGCAGAGACTGACAGGCCTTCCTGCAGATTCATTCCCCTGGGACCCATCCTCCAGATAAACCCACTAAACGAAACCAAGATTCTTGCACTGGCCAAAATGTTTGTATCTGCAATAGTAAAGAGCTAACAACTGAGTGGTGCTTGAATGAAGACCAGTTCCCTTTGTGCTGGTCAATCTAGTCCCTTCATATAGGAACACAAATCCAAGCCTATGAACACAAAAGGGGATTATAAGTGGGAGAGGGGGTAAGCCCCACCCAGTAAGACCGTGAGTACATTCCGCCACACTAAAATGGGGTTCTTGTAAGAGAAGCCACATGCTACCCCTTTTGTAGAACCAGTGCCAGCCAAGCCTGGCTCAAAGAAGGCCACAATACCTGCTGAGAGATGTCAGGACTTCCAGTCAATGAGCTGCTACCTGCCTTCCCACCACTATCTCCATTTCTGTTGTTTACCGATGCTAATACTGAGCACTCCTCTACCAGGCATAGACTTAAGCACCAGGCATAGATTCATTCATTCTCCCCACCCCCACCTTCAAAAGAGGACTCTACTGGTCTCCCAGTGAGGCAGGGAGACTCTAAACGTGCCCAAGACCACTGGGAGCTATGGTGTCAGGAAGTGGGTGATGGGGGAAGCAACTAGTATGGTAGATCCCAAGACCAAGAGCCAAGAGTCCACCCAGACAAGGGAAGAGTTAGGTGGGGAAGGGACACTGTCAGAGAAACTGAGAGGCCATACACCTAACACCATGCCCACCTTTTCAAAGACCCTCATAACAAACCTTTGGGGTGGGCAATGTTCCAGAAGAAGCTAAGGCCCCTGCCCACAGCTACATCATTAGCAAGGGATAGGGCCTGGGTCCAAACCTGGGTGTTCCACCCAAAAGGCAACAACTCCCTCCTCACACCCCACAACAGAGCTGGGAGAGAAGCTGTTTAAATCACTGAGAACTACTTCACAGAAGGATTGCCCCAAGACCTGACCTCCTCATTCCAGGGTGAAAACCACACGGGAGACACAAGGCTCTCTCTGGAACAAGTACCCACAGACCTGTCACCAGTCTGCAGCAAAGTCCTGGGAGGGCGTCCATGACTGGAAGTGGGCAGAAGAAGCACAGCAGTCCAGAGTAGTCATTACGTGGTATGGTCAAAAAGCTGTCTCTGGGAGAGAGATACTGGGGGATCCCAGCCAGTGATAGGGCCACACGCAAGGTGAGCCCCTGCCCTAGACTTTTCCTGGCCTTACAACACTCATGGAAAACATGAAAACCTCTGAAGGCAACTGCGCCGAAATTGACGAAGTGATCTGCCTGGTGGTAAGTGACGCAGGACCAGGCCTGGCTTCTCTTTACACCCACCACATGCCCACACTTCCCCCGCCCCCGCAACCTGGGAAGCCAAACACCGCAGAGAAAATCACCCCACTGTTCCCGAGGCCTGCCACCAGAAGCAGGCAGGCTGGCGACGAGGCCCCATCGCAGCCTTAGTCCAAAGCAGGACAGCCGGCCGTGCAAACTAAACCCGGGCGCCCTGAGGCTGCCGACTCTGTAGTCGGCACAGCTCAGGTTGACTGACCCGCTCGAGTGTCAGCCTGGCCCGGATGAGGGGTCGGCTCAGACGTAAGGGGTCCCGACCCCCGCGGAGACGCCGGAGGGCGTGGCGGCGGCTGTCCCCGCTCCTCACCTCCTTTAGCTGCTCCATTTCGCCGCGGATGGCCTCGTAGTCCACCTCCAGCTCCTCGAACTGCAGCTTGAGCTGATGTTTCTCCTCGAGTACTGCCAGCCCGTATTCGGCCGCCTGGATCTTCTCGCGCGTGGTCTCCGCCAGTTCGTGCGACAACCGCTTCACCTCGGCGCGCAGCCACTCGGGCTGCGCCTCCATCACCAGCCGCGTGTATTCCTCTTCCTCAGAAGGCGCCGACATGGTAGCCGTGGCCCGGCTCACGTTGCTTCCACCAGGATCAAACCCAGTTCTCGTCCGCCCGACCACCGCCCAGCCCGACGGCACCCTGGCCGCCGCGCAGCCGCAGTGGGCTTCCCGCCGCGCAAGGCAATGTGGGTGCCGTAGTCCCACCCGCACGACTGCAAGGTCCCTTATGACAGGAGCACACTTGCCCCAGCCCACGATTGGCCGGGGCCCTGCGCCGGCTGACCTCCACCCACTCCAATTCCAAAGCCTGGGCTGCTGCCCCCGGAGACATTTTGGGTGCTTTAGTCCTGCCGGCGCACCGACTAAAAGGCCCGCCATGCCCCGCGCCTGCCCATCCCCAGCCGTCATTGGACCGCAGGCCCCCCAGTCACAGAGCCGGAAGCAAGCTATTTTCCGGTGCCGGTGCCCCAGCCCCGCGAGGCCGGAGGCTGACGGTGGTTCCCTGGGCGGTACTGGGCCGCCGGGGAGACCGTGTCTGTGCCGGGTGGGCTGAGACTTGGCCTCGGATCCGCCCCACCTCGCGGGCCCCTCAAGAGTCTAGGGAACGGTAACCAGACAATTCAGACGTACGGGGTAGGCGGTCCTAGTCCAGCAAGCGGGAGAAATGGTCAAGCACGCGCGGTTTAAGGTTTCTAGTAAAGCCAGAAAACCAGACCCGCTTTCTGAAGGAAATGAAGCACGCTGATTGAGGGCCGCTGGCAGAAGGGGCGCCTTCGACCCTAACTAATTATGACATGCTACCAGCCTGTTTCCTAATAATTAGACATTTCCATTTGCAGTCCAGTGATCCCATTCCGGACAGCCAACACTGACGCTCCTCTCAGCGCAGCTCCAGCCCTGCATCACGCCTCTCGTGGCTGTCATGTCTCTTTACTCTCCCTCCAACTAGGAGAGACTGACTATTCCTCTTTGTCTTTATGACCTTGATCTTCCTGAGGCACGCAGGACAGAGGTATCCATCAGATTAGGTGGTGCACTTTGGCAGGTGGTGCTGAATTGTTAGCAGTCAGTTGCATCACTCAGATTGCTGCTGGGTTTTCCTTTGTAATTATTACTTGTGAGAAGATACTTTGATTCCATGCCAGTATCCCTTCACTCCTCAAGCTTTTAACCCACTAGTATTCATTGATAGTTCTTGTCAAACGAATTATTAGCATACTATTTCTTTTCTATTTCCATCATTCCCTCTCTATTTACTAGCTTTGTATTCTAGAGAAGGTATTTCATTTCATTCGTTGGCCGTATGGACTAGTGGATTCTTATTTTACTCAATGAGTTTTATTCTTTTACTCTCCTTATTTACTTAGATGCTCAAATGGCAGATTTAGCCAGTGGAGTCTGCTCCAAACTGGCTTCTTTTTTCTATAAGTGAGTCGTAATTTTTTAGCACTTTCTTACTTTCTAGCACAAATTGTTCCAGATTCATCCTGTACTCTGTCACAGACCTGGAATCAAACATTTCTCCAAGGAGCCCTAATTCCTTTTAATGGTTTAATGTTTCATTTGTATGAAAAGAATGTCATAATTTTACTCGTGAATTTTTTTTAAAGTTTTAGGGCATTCAACCACAGTTGATCAGTTTGCCTAGGGCTGTACTGGTTTTAGCACTGAGAGTCCCAATTCCTGGAAAACCCTAGGGCCTGGGCACAACTTTCATCCTAAGAGGGAAAGATCCTAGGGAAAAGGAGAAGGAACAAGCCTTGTTTCAGCAAGTTTCGCATAGGAGTAAGAACCAATGCTCCAAGAATCAGTGGCTTGTCCAAAATCACACAGCCTCAGGGCAACATCTCCTTCTGACCCAGGATGGCCTGACTCAGAACCCCCACCCCCACTCCATGCCTTCATGTGGAACTGGCCTGAGGAGGGAGAGGGGAAAGACCATGGGAATATCCGGCAGGCATTGACCACAAAGCCTTGAACTTGGAGACAGGGTAGTGCTAGAAAGGGGACAGGCAGGGACTTCTAGGTGCTTGGGACAGAGGACCTTCATTGCCACTATGGGCTTCCTACAGGAGGGACAGCTATTCCAGTGATCAAGGATAGAGCTGTGAGGGGGGAGCTATTACGTGTGAGTGTTAGGGGTAGAGGCATCAGGGAAAGCTGTCTTGAGAAGGTAAGGCCTAAGTCAAGATTCAAAGTATGCACAGAAAGTGGCCAGTCAGGCTGGCGCAAGAGGGGACTGGCAAGGATAAGAGAAGCAGGACCTCTCCTAGGCACCTCCAAACCCAACACAAGTAGCAGCCATCTGAAAATCTCTTTATAGCTTTTGCTGTATGACCCAGGACAGAACACAGGTGGTGGCTGACCTTGGACATGCCAATAGCAACCAAGGCTCAACTACAAGAGCTGGGTACACACAGCTCACACAGTGGGTGCACCTTAAATACCCAGCTTGCGTGATAGGGGAGGCAGTACCACTGCACCCTACAGGACACCTACTACATTAAGCCACCCTATCAAGCCTGGGAGACAGTGGCTCTACCTAATACATAAAAACAATCATAGGAAAACTGCCAAAATGAGGAGAAAAAGAAACATGGCCCAAATGAAAAAAACAGATCAAAACTTCAGAAAAAAGAACTAAACAGAATGGAGAAAAGCAATTTATTAGATGTGGAGTTAAAAACACTGGTTATAAGGATGTTCAAGGAAATTAGCGAGGAACTCAACAGCATAAAAAGATCCAGTTAGAAACAAAGGATAAATTAATTGCATTAAAGAACAATTTACAGGAACTCAACAGTAGTGTGGATGAAGTCAAGAATCAAATCAGCGATTTGAAGCATAAAAAAGCAAGAAACAACCAACCAGAACAGCAAGAAGAAAAAAGAATACAGTGTAAGGAGCCTCATTGCATCAGAGGGTTGCGAGAAAGAGCAAGAAATTGGAAATGTATTTGAAAAAACAGTGACAGAAAATTTCCCTAACTTGGTGAAGGAAATAGATATACAAGTTCAGTAAGCACAGACAGTCCCAAACAAGGTAGACCCAAAGAGGCTCACACCAAGGCATCATACTTAAAATGTCAATGGTTAAACACTAAGAATCAAAAGCAGCAAGAGAAAAGCAGCTAGTTACCTGCAAGGGGGGCCCCATAAGACCTCAGCTGATTTCTCAAAGGAAACTTTGCAGGCTAGAAGGGACTGGCAAGAAATATTCAAAGTAAAGAAAAGCAAGGACCTACAACCAGGATTACCCAGCAAAGCTATCATTTGGAATTGAAGGCCAGATAAAGACCTTCCCAGACAAAAAGAAGCTAAAAGAGTTCATCATCACCAAACCAGTGTTATATGAAATGTTAAAGGATCTTCCTGAAGAATATAAAAAATATAAACCATAAAATGGCAATGAATGCATATCTATCAATGATTGAATCTAAAAAACAAAATGAACAAAACAGAAACAGAATCATAGGTATAGAGAACATTCTTTTTTTTTTTTTTAAGATTTTATTTATTTATCTTTAGAGGGGAAGGGAAGGAGAGATGGAGAGAAATATCAATGTATGGTTGCTTTTCGTGCGTCCCCTGCTAAGAACTGTCGCTGGTAACTGTCCTGCAACCCAGGCATGTGCCCTGACTGGGAATCGAACCGCAATCCTTTAGTTCACAGGCCCGCGCTCAATCCACTGAGCTACACCAGCCAGGGAGAACATTCTGATGGTTGCCAGATGAAAAGGGGTTCAAGGGGATGGATGAAAAAGGTGAAGGGATTAAGAAGTACAAATTGGTAGCCACAGGATAGTCATGGGGAAGTAAAGTCCAGCATAGGGAACAGAGTAGCTGAAGAACATATATGCAGGACTCATGAACATGAACAAAGATGTAGGAATTGCCTGAGGGAGTGGGGGTGCTGGGTGGAGGGGGAATTTGGGACAACTGTAATAGCATAAACAATAAAACATAATTAAAAAAAAAAAAAGCAGTGCCACCCCCTTGTTGAATTCCAACTAGGCCTCCAACATGGATGCTTACTTGACCTACATCATCTCATTGAGTCCTCACATCATCCCAAGAGGTAGGAATTATGCTATTTTCTTTGACAAATGAGGAAACAGACTCAGGGCAAAATCCTCAGTATCACTCTCCAACTTCTTACACCCTCATCTGATTTCTCAATCTGAGAGCAAAGGATAGACACAGCCTCAGCCTCCTGCCCTTTTGGCTTCCTCTGTGTAGCCTGAGTCCCATCACCTCCTTCCTGTACAACTGCAGTCATCTTCCTACTGACCTTCAGCTAGCTCCCAAACTGTCTTTTCTCTCACGGCAGAAGTGTTCCTTAGACACAAGGCAAGTCACACCCCCTCTTCTCAAAACCCTTTCAGTACACTCAGGCTACTATAAAAATAATACAGACTGGGAAGTTTTTTAACATTTATTTGTCATGATTCTGAGGCTGGAAGTGTGAGATCATGGTGCCACAAGATTCAGTGCCTGGTGAGAACCTGCTTCCACTTCCTGTGTCCTCACATGCTAGGAGAAGTGAAGGGGCTCTCAGAGGTCTCTTTTATAAGGTCATTAATCCCATCGCAATGGCTCCAGTGTCATGACCTCATCACTTCCCAAGAGCATCCTAACAGCATCACCTTGGGGGTTAGGATTTAATGTATGAATTTGGGGGGCGGGCACAAACCTTCAGACCATAGCCCCTCCCAGAGGCAAATCCTAATTATGGCCACTGCCCCCAAGGCCCTGCCTAGTCTGCAGAGTGGCAGTCCTGTCCTGGTCTCCTTCCCCTCTCCTACCCTCCAGTCCACAGGTTGCAAACACAAGGCCCGAGGGCTGAATCTGGCCCTCCACGTTGTTTTATCTGGCTTGGCACCTTGTTTCCACCCAGTGGCAGTGCCGAGCTCTCACTTAACTGTTAAGGAGTAGTTACATTTATACAGTCCTAAAATTACATTTGACCCTTTGAAGGCAACTGCGAGGCTGATGTGGCCCCCGGTTAAAATGAGTTTGACACCCTGCTCTAGGCCGTGCTCGCCTTTCTTCAGTCATCTCCCTCCATGCCTCCTTTATGCTGTAGCTTATTCACTTTTGCACCTTTGTGTCCTCTGGAATATCAGCTCCAGGAGAACAGGGACTTTGACCAGACTTCTGGGCCCACACCTTGGCATAGGGGGATCCAGTGGATATCTGCAGTGTCCTCTCAAGAATGACTTGGTGACCTTTAGCATAAGAACAAAAGGAAATGACATCACTCCAGATATTTACTCTGCTTTTGTAAGCAAAAACTCCAGTCTCCCACTCTTTCCAATCTGGTTGAAGGGGCAAGATGCTCATGTGCACAGGTGTCCAGTCTGGGGCCTGACTTGGGTGTGGGCACATTAGCAGCTTTGCAGCTCCATTCCTCCCTGTTGCCTCAAGCTCCTTGTGCCCCAGTGAGCCCCTTCTCCTGGATTCCTGTCTCCTCTCTGCCCATGGCTATCTGTTGTGGGCTGAGTTGCAAAGCCTATCCTGTTAGGTGACAGCCCACCCAAGTGTACTTGGCTCAGTTACCAGCACAGTAAATAGCGTGGTGTCCCCCATGTATTCATTCTCTATTCAGTAGGCTGAGTCTTTGGCCCAAATGTTCTTCATTCAATAAAATTCTCTATGCCAGGCCCTGGGGGTTCAGACACAGTAATGATGGAGGTGAAGACCCTAATGTACTTACTTGGTGCAGACACCGGCCCGCAGTGTCCGTGTCATTATGGGTGAAATGAGACATTCACATTGACTACCAAGTCCGGTGGAGGAAAAAAGACAGCATGGCTTTTCTCTCAAGGGGAGTAAAAGCTGCAGCCTCCGCCATGACAGGCCTTTATTGGGTTTTTTCCCACATTACATTATGGTCCTCATTTACTATGCACAGGTTCACTTTAGGTGGTTACCTTTTACAGACAACAAAAGAGCCAATGCCACTAATCACATCACAGAAGAAGTATACTTGCAAATGAAAAAGGGAAAAGTGGTCCAACTGGTTACACTCATCCTAGGAAGGTTTAGCATGAATTTTAGGAAGTTACAATAAGCACTTTCTGTCTCCATTCAGGGTGAGGGAGTTTTATCAAAAGCAAGTCCCAAAACAGCTTAGGTACAAATGCAGGCCTGATTCCCCACAGGAGAACCTATCCGTGGGCGTGGGTCCTGTGCATCTCCAAGTGGGAGCTGGGCCCATGCCATGCAGAAGGGTCTCCCACACTTACTGAGAATGTACCCTGCTCCAAGCCTGATGCCAAATACTTTGCATGCACTCACCATCTCTCATAAGCCTCACAAGTTACAAGGCAGATATCAATGTTTTCATTTTATCAACTAGAAAACTGAGGCACAGAGTTCACATACCTTATAAGGGAGAAGCCTAGAATCTGAACACAGGTATTCATGAATCCAGAGCCTAGCTCCCAGCCTTCCCTGGGGGGAAGAGGACACAGCCCTCGGGTGTTTACATTGCTGGGGGAAGCAGTTAACCAGCTAACTCAGCTGATGCACACAGGGCACTTGAGAGTAGCAAGTGGCAGCACTGGGTCTGGAGGACCCAAACCACATCATGGAATGGGTGGCAGCGGGTTGGGTTTTGAAGGATACTCGGGTGTTTTTCAGGCACAGAAAATGGAGCAGAGCATCCCAGAAAGGCAGAGGTGGAATAATGGATGAGCATGGCCCACAGCTTGGTGGGAGTGGGGGGCAAGGGTTGAATTCAGAGCATGACAAGGTATGCATGTACATACATGCATCAGGAGGTGATGAGGGGGACCTATTGGCATTGGATTGTAAAACTGTCCCAGCCAAATATCTGCCTCATCAGTTTCAAGCTGGTGTTGGCCAGATCCACTTGTGGTGCTGCCATTTTAGTTCTCTGGAAAGCAGAAAATAACTGCTGAGATAAAGTTTGATGTGAAAGATGTTTGTTAGGGATCAAGGCCTGTAGAAGAAAAAAGAAAGTAGCAAGACGGGACAGCCAAAGAAGCTGAATTTCACTGTAGCCTTCACCAAGCTCTGCCAGCCCCATTCAGTGTTCACACCTGCCATGTAGGGGCTGCAGTCAGCTTGGCTGGGACAGGATCTAGAACAGTGAATGTTCTTTCTTAGCACAGTGACATCAAGGTATAACCATGTATAACATGTACCAGAACTTTGTTCTATTTTATGGCTAAATAATATTCCATTGTGACTTCCGGCCAAGATGAAGGCATAGGTGGACACACTGTGCCTCCTCGCACAACCAAAATTAAGGACAACGAAGATTTAGAAACAAAAAAACAATCAGAACTTATAGAAAATTGAACTGTATGGAAGTCCAACAACCATTCATCCAGACCAGTAAGAGGGGCAGAGTCACAGCAGGAAAAAGTAGAGATTGGCAGACCTGGGCACGCAGGAGCCCCAGGTGTGCAGGAGGAGCCTAGCAGACCCCGGGCGAGGAGTGGCAATGGGCAGACCCAGTGAGGCCACTCAAGGTGGCTGGCTGACCAGGCAGTCCCACATTCACATGCAGATAATCCTGGTGAAAACAAGGAGTGAGACAGACCTCACAACCAGCACCGGGAAATAAAACCTAAAAACACCAATTGAAAATACTTGTGGAAGTTGAGGTGCGGGAAGAGACTCCCAGCCTCACAGGAAAGTTCATTGGAGAGACCCACAGCATCCTAGAATGTACACAAGCTCACCCACATGGAAACCAGCGCCAGAAGGGCCCAATTTGCTTGTGGAAAGTGGTGGAAGGAACTGAAGTACGAGAGAGCAGAGCAAGCACCATTGTTCACTCTCGGACTCCTCCCCCAAGTATAATGTCACAATCCAGGACTGGGCTGCCCCACCCTGGTGAACACCTAAGGTTCAGACCCTCACTACATAACAGGCATGACCAGACCAACAACAACAACAACAACAACAACAACAACAACAACAATAACAAAGGTTCAAACAGGAGAACAGATCAAAGCCCCAGAGCCAATTCATCTAAGCGACCAAGAGATAGCCAACCTATCAGATGCACAGTTCAAAGCCCTGATGATCGGGATGCTCACAGAATTGGTTGATTTTGCTCACAAATTAGATGAAAAAATGAAGGCTACAATACGTGAAATGAAGGAAAACACATGGGGAACCAGTAGAGATGGGAGGAAAACTGGGACTCAAATCAATGGAGTGGACCAGAAGGAAGAAACTAACAACCAAACAGAAAACAAGGAAGAAATAAGAATTCAAAAAAATGAGGAGAGGCTTAGGAACCTCCAGGACATCCTTAAATGTCCCAACATCCAAATTATAAGAGTACCAGAAGGGGAAGAAGAAGAGCAACAAGTGGAAAACTTATTTGAATAAATAATAAAGGAGAACTTCCCCAATCTGGCAAAGGAAATAGACTTCCAGAAAGTCCAGGAAGCTCAGAGAATCCCAAAGAACTTGGACCCAAGGAGGAACACACCAAGGCACATCATAATTACATTAGCTGAGATTCAAATGAAGGAGAGAATTCTAGAAGCAGCAAGGGATAAGGGGACAGTCACTTACAAAGGAGTTCCCATCAGACTGTCATCTGATTTCTCAAAAGAGACTTTACAGGCAAGAAGGGGCTGGAAAGAAGTATTCCAAGTCATGAATGGCAAGGACCTACATCCAAGATTGCTCTATCCAGCGAAGCTTTCATTTGCAATGAAAAGTGCTTCTCAGATAAGGACAAGTTCAAGGAGTTCATCATCACCAAGCCCTTATTATAGGAAATGTTAAAGGGACTTATCTAAGAAAAAGAAGATCAAAAATATGACAATAAAAAGACAGCAAACTCACAGCTATTAACAACCACACCTAAAACAAAAGCCAATAACTAGAACAGGAACAGAACCACAGAAATGGAGATCATATGGAGGGTCAGCAACAGGGGAGTGGGAGGAGGAGAGAGGGGAAAAAGGTACAGAGAATAAGTAACGTAGACGGTGGGTAGAAAATAGACAGGGGGAGGGCAAGAATAGTGTGGGAAATGAAGAAGCTAAAGAACTTATGGCACATAAACTAAAGGGGGGAATATGGGTGGGAGGGGGTGTGCAGGGTGGAGAGAAATGAAGGGGGAGAAAGGGGACAACTTTAATAGCATAATCAATAAAATATATTTTCAAGAAAGAAAAAATAATATTGCATTGTATCGATATACCACAATTGTTTATCCATTCATCTGCTGATGGACACCTGGGTTGTTTGCACATTTTAGTTATTATGAATAATGCTGGCATATACCAGTACATTAGTGTGCAAATATTTGTTTGAGTTCCTGCTTTCAATTGTTTTGAGTGTATACCTAGGAGGGAATAGCTGGATCATGTGGTAACTCTGTGTTTAACCTTTTGGAGAACTGCCAAACTGTTTTTGCATAATGGCTGTACCATTTCACTTTTCTACCATCAATGTGCAAGGGCTCCAATTTCTCCCCATCCTCACCTACACTTGTTATTTTCCATTTTTAGAAATAACAGCCATACAAATGGGTGTGACATGGCATATCATTGTGATTTTGATTACATTTTCCTAATGACTACTGATGTTGATCACTTTTTCATGTGCTTACTGGACATTTGTATATCAGCTTTAGATAAATGATTAAGTGCCTTGCCAGTTTTTGAACTGAGTTGTTATATTTTTGTTGTTGAGTTGTAGTTCTTTCTGTTTCCCAGATATTAATCCCTTATCAGATGTATGATGTACAAATATTATCTCCTATCCTGTAGAGTCTCTTCACTTTTTGGAAGTGTCTCTTGATACCCCAAATTTTTAACTTTGATGAAGTCCAGCTTGTCTATTTTTTGGTTTGTTGCCTAAGTTTTCAGTGTCATATCCAAGAAATCATTGCCAAACCCAATATCATGAAGATTTTCCCTTAGATTTTCTTCTAAGAGTTTTATAGTTTTAGCTTTTACATTGAGGTCTTTGAACCATTTTGAGCTAATTTTTGTATATGTTGTATATCCAGTTTTTCCAGTGCCATTTGTTGAAAAGACTGTCCTTTCCCCATTGAATAGTCTTGACACCTTTTCAAAAATCAATTAACCTTATGTGTGAAAATTTATCTCTGGGCTCCCTATTCTGTTCCATTGGTCTATATGTCTATGTTTATGCCAGCACTACATTGTTTTGCTTACAGTAGTTTTGTAATATGTTTTGAAACAGGGAAGAATGAGTCCTCCAAATCTGTCCTTTTTCAAGACTGCTTTGACTGTTCAGGCTCCCTTGATATTGCATATGAGTTTTAGCACAGGCTTTTCTATTTTAGTAAAAAAAAATGCTGTTTGGATTTTGATAGGGGTTGCATTAAATCTGTAGAATGTGTTGAGTAGTATTGTCATCCTAACAATATTGTCTTCCAGTCCACGAACACAAAATGCCTTTCCATATTTATGTCTTCTTTCATTTCTTTTAGCATTGTTTTGCAATTTTAAATCTACAGGTCTTTTGAATCTTTGGTTAAGTTAGTTCCTAAGTATTTTTATCCTATTTAAATGGAATTGTTTTCTTAATTCTTTTACAGATTGTTTATTGTTAGTTTATAGAAGTTCAACTGAATCTTGTCTGTTAATTTTGTATCCTACAACTTTGCTTAATTTGTTTATTAGCTCTAGTAGGTTGTTTTGTGTGTGGGAGGTTGATGTGAAATCTTTAGAGTTTTCTACATACAAGATGTGTCATCTATTGACAAAGATAATTTTACTTTCCCTTTTCAATATGTATGCATTTTATTTATTTTTCTTGCCTAATTGCTCTGGTTAGGACTTCCAGTACTATGTTGAATAAAAGTGGCAAAAGCAGGCATTCTTGTCTTTTTTCTGATCTTAGGGGTAGAGCTTTCAGTCTTTCACCATTGAGTATGATGTTAGCTGTGGGTTTTCCATATATGCCTTTCATCATGTTGAGTAAGTTTCCTTCCACTTCTAGTTTGTTGAGTGTTTTTTTATCATAAAAGGGTGTTGGACTTCGTCAAATGTTTTTCTACATTAATTGAGATGATCATGTGGGTATTTTTCTCCCTTCATTATATTAATGTGTTATATTACATTGGTTAATTTTAATATGATGAACCATCTTTGCAATTTGGGATTAAATCCCATTTTGTCATAATGTATGATCCTTTGAATAAGCAGCAGAATTTGATTGGTTAGTATTTTGTTGAGAACTTTTGTAGCAATATCAATAAGGGCTAAATGGTCCACAAGGAAGGTATTTTTTAAAGTATATGAAAATCATCCAAGTCCCCTAGTTAAGATGTTGGGGCTACATGGAACTGAACATGATACCATGTTAAGAAGGGGGAGAAACAGGAGAGAGAGTTCTTGTGCTTTTAATTCTGGAACCTGACCTTGCACACTTCCTGTGGAACTGGAGAAAGAGAAGTGGAATCACTGAGGTTTGAATAGTGGTGGAAGTACGGGAAATTGTTTCTCCTTGAATATTTTTAATAAAGGAATTATTGTTAATTTTAGGGCTAATTATGTAAGAAAATATGGGAGGGGGTTAATATAAACACATTCTGAAATATTTACAAGTGGAGGACATGATGTTTGGTATGTGTTTTAAAATACTCCAGATGTGAAAGGGGAGGTGGGGATAATGAAACAAGCAGAACTTGCTGATTACAGTTGAAGCTGTATGGATGCACACAGTTACATTATGCTCTTAACTTTGGGGTCTATTTTGAAGAAATATTAAATACTTTCAAATGTTTTAATGTCACTATAAATGGCATCATCTTCATAAAACATGAGAAGACAAAATTAAAAAAATCATTTACTTGGGGCAGTGGGGCAAGTGGAGGAGTGTGTGGGGGGATAAATGTTGATGGTCAGAGGCATACTTCAGGTGGTGAACACACAATACAGTGCACAGATGATGTGCTGTAGAATTCTGTACCTGAAATCTGTATAATCTTCTTAACCAGTGTGACACCAATAAATTCATTAAAAAGGGGAAAAATAATTTACCTGTCTGCTCAGAAAAGTTTCAGACTGCCATCGAGCACCACTTGACTTCTAGGTGGCTGTCCCTGCTAGGAACAGAGTGCCTGACCAGTGACATGAATTCTGATCTCATGCCTACCTATTTTTAATGAATCCATCAGTACCCTATTTATCAGGTGCTCTCATGTGCCTGCTTGCATGACTTTCTTTTTTTAAGATACTGTTATTTTTTTTTTTTTGGTAAGATGCACATGTTTAAAATTTCAGTTTAAAAGAAGAATGTAAAACTATACACATATCAGAATAGCTAAAATAGAAAAACAAAACAGTAGCACCAACAAATGCTGGCAAAAATGCAGAGAAACAGGATCACTCATACACTGTTTTGGGGAAGGTAAAATGGCGTAGCTGACCTGAAAAACTATTTGATTTTTTTATCATAAAATTAAACATGCTATTACTATAGAACTCAGCAGTTTCATTCCTGAACATTTATCTCAGAGAAATGAGAACTTGTGTTCATATAAAAATATGTACACAGGAGGGGATTCAAGATGGCGGCATGGTAGGAGGACACAGATTCCACTTCCTTCTGCCCACAGGAGAAAACCCTAGCTGATCTACAGAGGAACAGAGCAGACAGCCAACAACACCACAGCATATATGAAAATAGGAGATCAAAATCTGTAGCAGACATTGGAAAACCAGATGTGGCAGCCAAGTGACGAGAGGTGGCCCTGGGACCTGAGGTGGCTCTGTGACCAACCGGTAGTGGCCCTGAGACTGACGGGAGGTAGCCCTGCAACCGAGCTCCTGGAGGAGGCCCTGGGACCAGAGGCAACCCTGCCACTGGAGGAGGGGGCTCTGTGGAAGACCCGGAGCTCACATCCGTGATCCTGATGTGAGTGCATGCAACTCGGGGAACTCGCGGAGCCCATGCCCATAGTCTCAGGTGGGTGCTTGCGCCCTGTAGGAGACCCAGAGCTCACAGCAATAGACATGGGGAGTGCTCGATCTGTAAGAGATCTCAGCTGAAACCCGTAAACTCTGGAAAGCGCACCCCCTGCAGGAGGCTCAGAAATCACACGCAAGGCCCTCCATGGAGAGTGCATGGCTGGCACTGAGGACAGTAGCCCAAAGCTGACTGAGTGAGGAACAGGGAGAAAAGTGGTACGAGTCACCTCTCAGCCTGTTACAGCCAGCAAGACCAGAAAATCCAGTATGGCCCATTTGAAAATAGCAAGAGGTTTTTTTGTTGTTGTTGTTGTTTTAGTTGTTTTTTGTTTGTTTAGTTGTTTTTTTTGTTGTTGTTGTTGGTTTGGGTTCTCTTTTTTGGTTTGTTTTTCATTTTTGTGGGGTTCTTTTTGTTTTGTTTTGTTTTGTTTTGTTTTGATTATATATTCTTTATTTTTTTATTATTTCTACCTTTTTTATCCCTCAATTACTTTTGCTTCTCTTTACTTCTTTCTTGTTTTATTCCTTCTTCCATTCTTTCCAATTTTATCTCTTCTTCCTTCCTCTTTTTTTCTCTTCTTTTTTCACTTTTTTCTTTTCTCTTTTTAAATACCCACGAGTGAGACAGAAAAATCCTAGAACTGTGAAAAAACCAGAGTTGGACAAAAAGAGGGGGTATCCCAACAGCTGACACAGTGGAAGCTGTGAACACCAGGATACCTGAAGGAGACTACACCACTGAATCTCACAGGTATTCTACCACAGAAGGTCACACCACAAACCCAGGAAGCTGGAACAAATCAATTTAAGAAGCTGAGGATTACAAGAAAAGTCTCACAAACAATGAGAAGACAAAGAAACAGTCCCCAAATGAAAGGAAAGGATGAAGCCCCAGAAAGAATCCTAAATGAAACAGAGGCAATTCAACTATCAGATATTGAGTTCAAAGAAATGGTTGTCAGGAAGCTCCATGAGCTCTCAATGAGCTACCAGAAACTACAGGGAAGCTACGAAGAACTCACTGCAAACTATATCAACATGAAAAAGGAAACAGAACCTATCAAGAAGGACCAAGAGGAAATGAAGAATACACTTTCTGAACTGAAGAACACAGTAGAAGGAATCAAAAGCAGGCTCAATGAAGCAGATGATCAGATCAGTGAGTTGGAGGACAAAGTAGAAAAAAGCAGCCAGAAAGAGCAAGAAAAGGAAAAGAGGCTCAGAAAGAATGAAGAAAGATTAAGAGAAATGTAAGACAATATGAAACGTAATAATATCCATATAATAGGAATACCAGAAGAAGAAGAGCAAGGGATAGAAAACCTATTTGAAAAAGTAATGATGGAAAACTTCCCTAATTTGATGAGAGGAAAAAGTCACACAAATCGAGGAAACACAGAGAGTCCCTATCAAGAGGAACCCAAACAGGCCCACTTCAAGACACATCATAATTAAAATGGCAAAATTCCAAGACTAAGAGAGAATCTTAAAGGCAGCAAGGGAGAAAAAGGAAGTAACATACAAGGAAGCCCCGATAAGGTTAGCAGCTGACTTCTCAATGGAAACGCTCCAAGCCAGAAGAGAATGGCAAGAAATATTCCAAGTAATGAGGACCAGAGGCCTGCAACCAAGACTACTTTACCCAGCAAGGTTTTCAATCAAGATAAAAGGCCAAATAAGGAGCTTCCCAGACAAAAGAAGTCTAAAAGAATACACCTCTACCAAACCAGTTCTGCAAGAGATACTAAAGGGACTGCTTTAAGGAAAGGAAGGAAAAGACAGAGAGAGGAACAGAGGTACGAAAATGGCAATGAATCAGTACCTATCAATAATAACCTTAAATGTAAATGGATTAAATGCTCTAATCAAAAGACATAGGATAGCTGAATGGATAAGAAAGCATGACCCACACATATGCTGCCTACAAGAGACCCACCTCAGGACAAAAGACATACACAGACTGAAAGGGAAGGGCTTGAAACAAATATTCCAAGCAAATGGAAAGGAAAAGAAAGCTGGGGTAGCAATACTCATATCGGACAAAATAGACTTCAAAAAAATGGCCATAATGAGAGACCCAGAAGGTCATTTCATGATACTCAAGGGAAGAATCCACCAAGAAGACATAAACATTGTAAATATATATGCACCCAAAATAGAAGCACCTAAATACATCAAGAAAATCTTAGAGGACTTCAAGACAGATATTGACAGCAACACAATTATAGTAGGGGATTTTAACACCCCACTGTCAAAAATGGACAGATCCTCCAAACAAAATATCAACAAAGATATTGTGGCATTGAACAATACTCTAGATGAAATGGACTTAACTGATATATATAGAGCCCTTCATCCCAAAGAAACTAAATACACATTTTTTTCAAATGCACATGGAACATTTTCAAAGATAGACCACATGATAGGACACAAAACAAGCCTCAACAAATTCAAGAAAATTGAAATCATACCAAGCATTTTCTCTGACCACAAGGGACTGAAACTAGAAACCAACTTCACGGGGAAAATCCCAAAACCATCAAAATCATGAAGATTGAATAGCATGCTATTAAACAATGAATGAGTAAAGAATGAAATTAGGGAGGAAATAAAAAAGTTTCTGGAAACAAATGAATATGAACTCACAACAACCCAAAATTTATGGGACACAGAGAAGGCAGTCCTGAGAGGGAAGTTCATAGTGATACAAGCCTACCGAAAGAAGATAGTAACATTTCAAACAAACGACTTAACCCTACGCCTACAAGAACTTCAGGAACAACAACAAAGACAGCCCAGAGCAAGTAGAAGGAAGGAAATAACCAAGATCAGAGCAGAATTAAATGACATAGAGACTAAAAACACAATTCTAAGGATCAATGAATCAAGGAGCTGGTTCTCTGAAAAGATAAACAAAATCGACAAGCCTTTAAGCAGGCTCATCAAGAAAAAAAGAGAGGAGACTCAAATAAACACAATCAAAAATGAAAGAGGAGAGATTATGACTGACAGCACAGAAATACAAAGTATTGTAAGAAATTACTACGAAGAACTATATGCCAAGAAGTTTGAAAACCTAGGTGAAATGGACAAGTTTCTAGAAAAATATAATCTCCCAAAACTCAATGAAGAAGAAGCAGAAAGCCTGAACAGACCAATAAGAGCTGATGAAATTGAAGCAGTCATCAAAAAACTCCCAACACACAAAAGCCCTGGACTAGATGGTTTCACAGGAGAATTCTACAAAACATTTAAGGAAGAGCTAACCCCTAGCTTTCACAGACTATTCCAAAAAATCCAAAATAATGGAAGACTCCCAAACTCTTTTTATGAAGTCAGCATCATCCTAATCCCAAAACCAGATAAAGACACAACAAAGAAAGAAAACTTCAGACCAATATCACTGATGAACATAGATGCTAAAATCCTTAACAAAATACCGGCAAATCTCATCAAACAATACATTAAAAAGATCATACACCATGACCAAGTGGGATTCATTCCAGGGATCCAAGGATGGATCAACATTCACAAATCAGTAAATGGAATACATCACATAAACAAAAGCAAAGACAAAAATCACGTGATCATTCCAATAGATGTGGAAAAAGCTTTTGATAAGGTACAATACTCATTTATGATAAAAACACTCAGCAAAGTGGGAATAGAGGGAGCATTCCTCAACACAATAAAGGCCATATATGAGAGACCTACAGCCAACATCATACTCAACGGGCAAAAACTAAAATCTTTCCCACTAAGATCAGGAACAAGACAAGGTTGTCCACTTTCACCACTTCTATTCAATATAGTGTTGGAAGTCTTAGCAACAGTGATTAGACAAGAAAAGGAAATAAAAGGCATTCAAATTGGAAAGGAGGAAACAAAACTATCATTGTTTGCAGATGACATGATAGTGTACATAGAAAATCTTATCGACTTGGCCAAAAAGCTGCTTGACCTAATAAATGAATTTGGCCAAACAGCTGGATACAAAGTCAATATCCAGAAATCAAAGGCATTTTTGTATACCAACAATGAAACAGCAGAAGCAGAAGAAAAAAAATCCCATTTGATAGAGCAAAAAGATAAATAAAATACCTAGGAATAAACTTAACCAAGGAGGTAAAAGACCTGTATGCAGAAAACTACACAACACTGAAGAAAGAAATCAAGGAAGACACAAACAAATGGAAGCATATACTGTGTTCATGGATCGGAAGAATTAATATCATCAAAATGTCCATATTACCCAAAGCAATTTACAAATTCAATGCAATAGCTATTAAAGTACCAATAGCATATTTCACAGACATAGAACAAACACTTCAAAAATTTATATGGAACCATAAACGAACCAGAATAGCTGCAGCAATTTGAGAAAGAAGAGCAAAGTAGGAGGGATCACAATACCTGATACCAAACTGTATTACAAAGCCACTGTAATCAAAACAGCCTGATACTGGCACAAAAACAGGCACATGGACCAGTGGAACAGAACAGAGAGCCCAGAAATAAACCCAAGTCTCTACAGTCAATTAATATTCGACAAAGGGTGCAACAACATAAAATGGAGCAAAAATAGCCTCTTCAACAAGTGGTGTTGGGAGAACTGGACAGTTACATGCAAAAAAATGAAACTTGAGCACCAAGTTACACCATACACAAAAATAAATTCAAGGTGGACAAAAGATGTAAATATAAGTTGTGACACCATTAAAACCCTAGAGGATAACATAGGCAGGAAAATCTCAGATATTTCAGGCAGCAACATTTTTACTGATATGTCCCCTAAGGCAAGGGACATAAAGGAAAGAATAAACAAATGGGATCTCATCAAAACAAAAAGCTTCTGCCCAGCTAAAGAAAACAGTATTAAAATAAAAAGAGAACCAACTGTATGGAAAAACATACTTGCCAGTGATGCCTCAGACAAGGGTTTAATCTCCAAAATATACAAAGAACTCACACAACTCCACTCTAAGAAGACAAGCAACCCAATTAAAAAATGGGCAAAGGACTTGAACAGACACTTCTCCAAGGAGGACATACAGAGGATCCTGAGACACATGAAAAGATGCTCAGTATCGCTAGCTATCAGGGAGATGGAAATTAAAACCACAATGAGAAGTCACCTCACACTGGTCAGAATGACCATCATAAACAAAGCAACAAACAGCAAGTGCTGGAGAGGTTGTGGAGAAAAGGGGACCCTAGTGCACTGTTGGTGGGATTGCAGACTGGTGCCACTATGGAAAACAGCATGGAATTTCCTCAGAAAACTAAAAATGGATCTGTCTTTTGACCCAGCAATTGCACTGCTAGGATTATATTCTAAGAACCCTGAAACACTAATTGAAAAGAATTTATGCACCCCAATGTTCATAGCAGCACAATTTACAATAGCCAGGTGCTGGAAGCAATCTAATTGCCCATCAGTAAATGAATAGATCAAAAAGCTATGGTACATTTTACACAATGGAATTCTATGCAGCAGAAAGAAAGAAGGAGCTCCTGCCCTTTGTGACAGCATGGATGGAAGTGAAGAGCATTATGCTAAATGAAATAATCCAGGCGGTGAAAGACAAATACCATATGACCTCACCTTTAACAGGAACATAAATCAACAAGAAACAAACAAACAAGCAAAATATAACCAAAGACACTGAAGTTGAGAACAGGCTGACAGTGACCAGAGAGGAGAGAGGAGGGAATTTCAGGGGAAAGGGGAAGGGTTTAGAGCAACAAGTATAAAGGACATATGGACAATCACGGCAGGGAGTAGAAATGGGAGGAAGGTGGGGAGGGCTGGGGGGTGGGCTTGGGTAGGGGGAAAAGGCAGAAAACTGTACTTGAACAATTAAAATAATAAATAAATAAATACACACATACATAAATAAATAAATATGAATTCTTAACAAAAATAGAATGGGAGAAAAAATAATATCCAGTAAAAGTCAAGCATCCCCTAAGCACAAGTTAACTTGGTAGTCAACCTCCAAGACTGTGATATCAGCCCAGGGCTGGGGCTGGTATTCTGGTGTCCTCTGCTGGCCCCTTGCAGCTCTGCACCTGAGGACTACAGCTGGCACGGGGTCTGGAGGAAGGTTTTGCATCCTGGAACAGGAATAGGAAAGGTTTGAGAGACAGGAGGATTAGGTGATTAGAAGAAGAGGAGGGCCAGAAAGAGAGGGGGGGGATGAACAGAAAGGGTAAAATTCTCCATGCACAAACACTGCACTTTAATAATCACACCACCAACACCAAGAATCTTAGGTCGGTATCCCACAGCAAAAAACATAGAACTGGATGATTTATTTTATTCATTTATTTACTTACTTATTTTTAAACTATATTTTATTGATTGTACTATTACAGTTGCCCCATTTTCCTTCCCTTTGTTCCACTCTGCTCTGCATGGCCCCTCCCACCAGCATTCCCCCATCTTAGTTCATGTCCATGGGTCATACATAGTTCTTTGGCTTCTCCATTTCCCATACTATTCTTACCCTCCCCCTGTCTATTTTATATCTACCATTTATGCTTCTTATTCCCTGTACCTTTCCCCCCATTCTCCCCTCTCTACCCCCCCACTGATAACCTTCCATATTATCTCCATTTCTGTGATTCTGTTCCCATTTTAGTTGTTTGCTTATTTTGTTTTCATTTTTGTAGTTGTTGACAGTTGTGAGCTTGTTGTCATTTTACTGTTCATAGTTTTAATCTTCTTTTTCTTAGATAAGTCCCTTTAACATTTCATATAATAAGAGCTGGTGATGATGAATTCCTTTAACTTGACCTTATCTGGGAAGCACTTTATCTGCCTTTCCATTCTAACTGATAGCTTTACTGGATAGGGTAATCTTGGATGTAGGTCCTTGCCTTTCGTGACTGAATACTTCTTTCCAGCCCCTTCTTGCCTGCAAGGTTTCTTTTGAGAAATCAGCTGATAGTCTTATGGGCACTCCATTGTAGGTAACTATCTCCTTTTCTCTTGCTGTTTTTAAGATTCTCTCCTTATCTTTCATCTTGGGTAATGTAATTATGATGAGCCTTGGTGCAAGATTCCTTGAGTCCAACTTCTTTGGGACTCTCTGAACTTCCTGGACTTCCTGGAAGTCTCTTTCCTTTGCAGGTTGGGGAAGTTCTCCTTCATTATTTGTTCAGATAAGTTTTCCATTCCTTCCTCTTCTTCTTCTCCTTCTGACACCCTCATGATTTGGATGTTGGAATGTTTAAAGTTGTCCCAGAGATTCCTAAGCCTCTCCTCATTATTTTGAATTCTCGTTTGTTCATTTTGTTCTGGTCAAATGTTTATTTCTTCCTTTTGTATTCTACCATTTCTGTGAGCATTCTGTTTACCAGTGTTTTGAATTATGCATCTGATAGGTTGGCTATCTCTTTATCACTTAATTCTGTTTTTGGAGCTTTGATCCATTCTTTCATTAGGGCCATATTTTTTGTCTGGGTGTGCCTGGTACATTGTAATACTTATGTATTCACAGCAACTCATCCCTGGTCGCCGTGTTGTGGTGGTGTATGTAGGGCAGGGGTCAGAGAGGGCCCAATGTTGTGAACTGTCCTGCCTGATTTCAGGAGCTGTAGCCTCACCCACAGGCAAAAAGGTCCCAGAGCTAGGGCTAAGTAAAGAGACCTGGGGACCATAAGCCACCAAGGAGACTAAAGTTATCCTCCTAGCAGGGGTGCAGCCTCTTCCTCCTTTACTTTACCCTGCTTGGCCCTGGAGGATGGCTGGATAGCCAATGATGGGTAAGATTCCTCAAGGGAGGAACAACCTAAGACAGGCATAGTCACAAAGGGGGCATCAGGGAAGGACTTAGGGGAGTATAGAGAAGGGGCAAAAAGACCCTTACCCCTCAGCTTTGTCATGGCCTGAGTCCTCATTCTATCTATAAGAAGTCTCCTAATCTCTTGGCTGCCGTGCTTCCCCCACCTGACTCAAGCCTGAAACAATGTTGGAGGCAGGTATAGCCCTATGCTGGAATGGGCAGTTGCCAGGGGCGATTAGGCCTGAGAAAGAATGCATAAAATTCTGTGAAACCTGCTTTGCTAAGAATACCCTCAGTTTAAATATTAAGGGTCCAAGCATAAAATGAGCTTTTTTCCAAAGTTTTATGGCTGATTGGTATCACTGTGTCTACCAGACCCTAACTCAAGAAGACCCTCATGATCCCACAATTGTTATCTTTAAACCACAACTCTTTTCTTTGATCATTACTGTTTGACACTTATTGATGAGCTTTACATGCATGCTATATATCCCTATGCAAGCTAAACTCAATAAAAAACCAAGGAAAGAAGTGCTCCAGGCCCTTCTCCTCTGAGAGATTGGCCAGCCTTCTCTTCCCAAGCAGATCTTGTGTTGGGCATTTTAATTTCATCTGCAATGTCAGGGGATTCTGCAGGACAGACTACTCCTAAGAACAATACTGCTTGCTTGGTTCTTGCCCCACTTTCAGTCACTTCCCTCGCTACCCACAGCAAATTTGGGCCTTCTGGTGCTGATTCCTGGGTGGGTAGGATTGTGGGTGTTCTAGGACCCTGTGAGTCTCTCCAATGAACCCTCCTGCAATGCTGGGAGTTTCTCCCACTGCCACAACCCCCACATATTTTTTACAGCCAGAGGTGTTGAGGCTCTATTTCCCCATGCTGGAACCCTGGTTTGTGCAGTCTGTGCTGCTCCCCAGTTGTTCCTCCCAGTTTATCTGCATTTATATGTGGGACTTCCCAGTCCACCAGCCGCTACCTTGCCATGCGTCCTCTCCACCCCAGCTGCCCATAATCGCCCCTCCTACCAGTCTGAATGAATATTTTTTCTTTAACTCCTTGGTTGTCAGACTTCTATACAGTTTGATTTTTCTGGAAGTTCTGATTATTTTTTGTTTTTTGAATTTGTTGTTGTCCTTCTTTTGGTTGTGGGAAGAGGCCAAGTGTATCTACCAAAGCCTTCATCTTGGCAGGAAGTCCTATTTATTAAAAAAAATTTAAATCCTCACCTGAGAATATGTGTATTGATTTGATTGAGAGAGAAACATCAATGTGAGAGAGAAACATTGATCCATTGCCTCCCATAAACACCATAACTAGTGATTGAATCTGCAAACTTTTGGTTATGGGAGGACTCTCCAACCACCTGAGCCACTGGACCAGGCTAAACTGGATGATCTAAACAGTAGACATTTATTTCTCACAGTCCAAGAGGCTGGAAGTCCAAGAGCAGGATGCCAGCATGGGTGGGTTCTGGTAAGAGCTGTCTTCCTATCTTATAGACAGGCACTTTATCCCTGTGTCTTTACATGACAGGAAGAGACAGACAGAGAGCTCTCATGTCTCTTCCTCTGCTTAGAAGGAGACTAACACTAATGGCTTAGGGCCACACCCTAATAACCTCAGTTAACCTTTATTACCTCCTCACAGGCCCCTCTCTACATAAAGTCATATTTGAGGTTAGGGCTTCGATGTGTTAATTTTTGGGGTACACTATTCAGTTCAGAGCAACAAGATAATGGATATCAAGAGGTATGCTGTTAGATATTTAACAATATGCTCACCTGTTTTTTTTTTAAAGCCCTGATTTGTAGAATTTTATGATTTCTCCACTGTTATCCTCCCATAGCCAATTTCATGTTACCAATGGCAACTATACTGAATGGCCTTGGAAAGAAATGCACAGTAGCAACCATTCCATAGTATTGCCCCACACAAATAAATAGATATAAATAACCTTGAGAGCACAGCAATAGTAAAATGCAGCAAAGTAATTAGGGAGCAAAGAATCTTGTACATTTACCACAATATATTTATTTATACATGTATATAATTGAATGTTTAATGGAGGGTGAGTTTAATAACAGGCCCCAACATTCCCACAGATTTTACAGTGGGCTCTTTTAGCCAGTGTGGTTTAACTCCAACATGCACTGACTCCATTCTATGGGCTACATACATGGATACTTTATTGCTGTTGTTATTTTCATAAAAATTAGCTATCATTTGTTGAGCACCTACTTTGTTTTAGATTATATTTAAACTACTAGCATTGACCTCATTAAATTCTTATGAAAGCCACATGGGCTAGTTATATCCCCATTTTTCAGGCAACGAAACTTGGGTACAGAGTTAGAATAATAGAGCCTTGAATTTGAACTCCTGAGCCCTGAGAGGTGGAGAAGGCAGCCTCTGTGCCCATCATTCTACTACCACCTAAACTGTTCATTATGTCTTACCTCACATGTGGGTCTTCCTAGATCCCCAGCAAACATGGCATTTTTTGGCTGGATTTCCAAGGCTGTGTTAAACACAACTCACCCCACGTGGGTTCCCCATATTTTTAGGCTCTTACCCAAATTGCCACTGTGAAGAATTGTGCTATTTCAAAGCCTGCAGGATTGGAACCTTTCCCCATATTGGGAGACTTCTACATCATGTGAGTCTTGATGGAAGATGAGTCAACTTCCTAGTATTGAAGCCCAGTGAAGGGGCAGATCCTCACCTCCCAGATTCTGAGCAGTTGGGGGCTGAGCACCTGAACTGATATATTTGAGATTTCAACAAATGATTTCTCACGACCCCTTTCTCATACATGCATTTTAAATAATACACATGCCTACATAAAATACATATCAACCCTGCCCAATGGAGACAACCCAAGTCTCATATATTTGCCACATCCTAGTTCAGGAACTATGGGTGATTTGTGATCTCAGTCAGGTCTTAATACAGCTTCTCAAAGGACAGTGACCACTGGTAAAAGAAGAGTTTAATCACCTCTAAATTCCCAAGATACAGTTGTATAAATAAGGAAATAGAAATCACTCTAGATGTTTCAAACAGAAAGGGGTTTGATACAGGGAATTAGTTGCTTGCAAAACCATGGAAAGGACTGAAAGTCAATGTTAGAAGGGCTACATGACTGGGCCTCAAAGTCATGTCATAGCAGCTCTAATCCAGAGATCAAAAGCTGCATAAAACCATTGCCAAAGTCACAGATGCCTAGGCCCATGAAGCTTGGTGGAGTCAGTGGGACATGGACTTGAGCCACTGAAAAACTTTACATCAGCTAGAGCCTGCATATCACGTGCCACCACTGCCAGAAGAATAGTGTCCTGCTTCCTCTGCCTTCCATGTCTCATACAATCACATCTTATTGGCAGACTTCTAGTCAATCAATCCAGAGCCCTTAGAGCAAAGGTCTCTCAGAAATATAGTTTTTAGCCTTCGAGAGCTTGCAACACAGGGAGTGGAAGAATAAGTGTTGTAGAAATATATGGTGAGTGAAAATAAACAATGTCTAGCATTGCAATGGTATTGTAGAAGAGAATTCTTGCAACAAAAATGATATTTGTATTTTCGACATGACAAGGTAAGCAGGTCTACAAATCCTCTTCTAAAGAACCATCTATAAAAGCTGGAGAAAACTATCAAAACAGTCCAAAACAACTATTTCAGTGCTTGGAAATTCACCAAATCTACACATAAAACTAAGAAGTGTTTATTCAGCTACAAACAGCAAGAGTCTGTGATGTTCTTGCTTCAAGAAGCTGCAATCACTTCTCATTCCTGTAGTTCAGTAATTTGATTCCACTGCCAGAGTGATCTCACTTGATTTGGAGTTTTGTCATTTAAAGTACATCTCATTTGCAAGTGCTCACAGAAGCCCAGCATCTTTTCTAGCAGTTCAGGACTGTTTTGAGCAATCAATGGATTAGAAGAAAAGTCGAGGATTTATTAGGGAGTTCCAGCAGGTGAGATAGCATAGAGCCTTGATAAAATTGCTACATATCCCAGAGGGTGTTAATATGTGTGGAAAAGACTAGAGCACACCGAGGACACTCACACACCTCTGGCCAAGAGAGTATGACTTTGTATAAAGAGAAGATGTAAGAGATCCTAGTGGAATGTGAAGGCCAAGGTAAGTCTGAAAGTCACATGAGATTAGAAGGTACTTCCCTGCCCACACACAAACCCATCAGCAGAAGGTGGAAAACCTCATTGGCTCTAAACATAATCTGACTAACATTTGGCTGAATGCTAAACTATGTAGTCACAAGGACAATACCTGGGATGCAGTGCTTAAACATACAATAAAAATAAACAAACCATTGAGCAGAAACATTAACAGCCATACATTGCTGGAGGGACAGAGCTCACAAACAAAAGAAAAAACAACAATATTTCATGATAAAGGGGAATTGGAATCCAGAGTTGCTACAATATATTAACTATTTAACAAAACATTACAAGATCTGCAAAGCACAAGAAAGTGTGGCACATATTCAGAAAAAAAGGGAGTCAATAGCAATTGGCTCTGACTATCCCCAGATATTGGATTCAGCAGACAAAACCTTCAATGCAGCTATTATTAATAAATTAGAAGAGCTAAAGGAATACATGTTTAAATAATGAAAGAACTGCAATACAGCGCTGACTCAACAAATAGAGAATCTCAGTAATGATATAGAAGTTATACAAAAAAACAAAATGGAAATTTTGTAATGAAAAAGTACAATAACTGAAATTAAACTTTTTACTAAAGGGGCTCAAAAGAAGAACATGGCAAGATAAAGAAACAGCAAACTTAATAGATCAATAAAAAATATCCAATCTGAAAACAAAGAGAAAAAAAACAAGAAAAATGAAGACAGCCTTAGCCATCCCTGAGACAACATCAAGTGTACCAACATAAGTGTAATGGGAGTTCTAGAAGAGAGGAGAAAAAGAAAAGGACAGAAAAATATTCAAAGATATACAGTAATGGGCTAAATTTCAGAACTTTAATGAAAAACAATCTATGTCTACAAGAAGGATAAACACAAAAAGATCCACACATAGACACTTCAGAACCCAAATATTGAAAGACAAACAAAAAATGAAATATACTTAAATAATAATATAATTAACAGATGGCTTATCATCAGCAACCATGGAGAACATAAAGTGTAATCAAAATGGCATATTTATAGTGCTGAAGGAAAACATTGCCAATCAAGAGTCTTATATCCAGCTATGGCTGGTGTGGCTCAGTGGATTGAGTGCCAGCCTGTGAACCAAAGGGTCACTGGTTCAATTCCCAGTCAGCGCACATGCCTGGGTTGCAGGCCAGGTCCCGAGTAGGGGGTGGATGAGAGGCAACCACACATTGATGCTTCTCTCCCTCTCTTTCTCCCTTCCTTCCCCTCTCTCTAAAAATAAATAAATGCAATGTTTAAAACAAAGAGTTCTATATCCAGCAAATCTATCATTTAAAAATAAAGATGAAATAAGGCTTTTTCCAGATGAATAAAGATCAAAAGATACAGCATATTGGCCTAACAAAAATTACTAGAAGTCCTTTAGGCTAAAAGACAATTATACCAGATAGTAATTTGAATACATAGGAATAAATGAAGAAATACATAAGTAAATAGCAAAAATTCTACAGTACGTTTTCTCATTTATTCTCTTAACTTAATTAAAATGCTTAACAATGCATGAAGCATTACAACACTGTAACAAACCACAGAAATGATCTCTGAAAGTATAGTCATATGACTCAACACCAGGAAGACAAACAACCCAATTTAAAAAAATAGGCCAAGGAGACTTCCAGCCAAGATGGAGGTGTAGGTGGACACACTGTGCCTCCTCTCACAACCAAAATTAAGGACAACAAATATTTAGAAACAAGAAAACAACCAGAACTGATAGAAAATTGAACTGTACGGAAGTCCAACAACCATTCATCCAGACTGGTAAGTGGGGTGGAGTCGTGGCAAGAAAAAGTGGAGGTGTGGACCAGGGCACGCAGGCAGCAGTGGCTGGCAGTTCCCAGGTGCACAGGCAGAGGCTAGCAGACCCCAGGTGCACAGGCACCGGCTGGTGGACCCCAGGCACAGGGTGGCAACTGTGCAGACCCAGTGAGGCCGCGCAAGGTGGCTGGCTGACCAGGTGGTCCCACATTCACATGCAGAGCGAAGGGGATGCAGAGGAAGGGACTGGAATCCAAGAGAGAGTGGAGCAAGCATCATTGCTCCCTCTCAGACCCCGTCCCCACATACAGCATCACAACCCAGCGATTGGGCTGCTCCGCACTGGGGAACACCTCAGGCTCCACCCTGACTACGTAACAGCTGCGGCCAGACCAAAAACAAACAAACAAAAAACCCACCGAAAGTGGCTCAAACAGGAGAACAGATCAAAGCCCCAGAGCCAATTTTTCTAAGCGACCAAGAGATAGCCAACCTATCAGATGCACAGTTTAAAGCCCTGATGATCGGGATGCTCACAGAATTGGTTGATTTTGCTCACAAATTAGATTAAAAAATGCAGGCTACAATACGTGAAATGAAGGAAGACGCATGGGGAACCAGTAGAGATGGGAGGAAAACTGGGACTCAAATCAATGGAGTGGACCAGAAGGAAGAAACAAACAATCAAACAGAAAACAAGGAAGAAACAAGAATTCAAAAAAATGAGGAGAGGCTTAGGAATCTCTGGGAAATCCTTAAATGTCCCAAAATCCAAATTATAGGGGTACTAGAAGGGGAAGAAGAGCAACAAGTGGAAAACTTATTTGAACAAACAATAAATGAGAACTTCCCCAATATGGCAAAGGAAATAGACTTCCAGAAAGTCCAGGAAGCTCAGAGAGTCCCAAAGAAGTTGGACCCAAGGAGAAACACACGAAGGCACATCATCATTACATTAGCCAAGATTAAAATGAAGGAGAGAATTCTAGAAGCAGCAAGGGATAAGGGGACAGTCACTTACAAAGGAGTTCCCATTAGACTGTCAGTTGATTTCTGAAAAGAGACCTTCCAGGCAAGAAGGGGCTGGAAAGAAGTATTCCAAGTCATGAAAGGCAAGGACCTCCATCCAAGATTGCTCTATCCAGCAAAGCTGTCATTTAGAATGGAAGGGAAGATAAAGCGCTTCTCAGATAAGGTGAAGTTCAAGGAGTTCATCATCACCAAGCCCTTATTATATGAAATGTTAAAGGGACTTATCTAAGAAAAAGAAGGTAAAAAATATGACAGTGAAAAGACAGCAAACTCACAGCTATTAACAACTACACCTAAAACAAAAGCAAACAACTAGAACAGGAACAGAACCACAGAAATGGAGATCACATAGAGGGTTAGCAAGAGGGGAGTGGGAGGAGTAAAGAGGGGGTAAAGGTCCAGAAAAGAAGTAGCATAGATGGTAGGTAGAAAATAGACAGGGGGAGCGCAAGAATAGTGTGGGAAATGTAGAAGCTAAAGAACTTATGACCCATGGACATGAACTAGAGGTGGGGAATGTGGAAGGGAGGGGGTGTGCAGGGTGGAGGGGAATGATGGGGGAGAAATGAGACAACTGTAATAGCATAATCAATAAAATATATTAAAAACCAAAAAAACCCCAAAACCAGAATTAGAATATACCCCCCCCCCAAAAAAGATATCACTTCACACCTGCCAAAATGGCTATCATTAATAAATCAACAAACAACAAGTGCAGGCGAGGATGTGGAGAAAAGGGAACTCTAGTGCATTGTTGGTAGGAATGCAAACTGGTGCAGCCACTGTGGAAAACAGTATGGAATGTCCTCAAAAAATTAAAAATGAAACTACCTTTTGACCCAGTGATTCCACTGTTGGGAATATACACTAAGAATCCTGAAAAACCAATTCAAAAGACACAAATCACCAAAACAGAAAGTGAAAAAGTGGACTTCATAATTGACATTATAGAAATAAAAATGATTGTGAGAGATAATTTTGAACTACTTATAGCAACAAATTAGACAACTTAGTTAAAAGAGACAAATGCTTAGATGCAAATCACACAAATTGACTCAAGAGGAAATAGAATATCAGGATAACAAGTCAAGTAGTTTAATTGGGAATTTAAAAAAATCCACAAAGAAAAGTATGGCCCAGATGACATCACTGGTGGATTTTATCAAATATTTAAAGAAGTAATAGTAATGATACAGTGTTCCTCCTTAGCTGCAGTTTTTCTTTCTGCAATTTCAGTTGTCCACATCAACCACAGTCTGAAAATGATAAATACAAATTTTCAGAAATAAACAATTCATAAGTTTTTAATTGTGCACCATTATGAGTAGTGTTGATAAAATCTCTCACTATCCTGCTCCATGCCACACAGAACGTGAATCATCTCTTGGTTCAGCATCTCCATGTTGTAAACACCATTTGACTATTAGTCATTTAGTAGTTGTCTCAGTTATCAGCTCAATTCTTGAGGAATCTCAGTGCCTATCTTCAAGCAACTCTTATTTTACTTAATAATAGCCCCTACACACAAGAGTAGTGATGTTGGTAGGTCAGAAGGGGAGCCCCAAAGCGCTTCCTTTAAGTGAAAAGTTATATACAGGGTCTGGCAGAAGTAACCCCTGTTTGAGTGGTGTTGGTAGGGTAATAATATGGCTATAATAGCCCTGGTTGCTGTAGTTCAGTGGAATGATCTCTGGCCTATGAACCAAAGTGCCACTGGTTCAATTCCCAGTCAGGGCACATGCCTGGGTTGCAAGCCAGGTCCCCAGCAAGGGGTGTGTGAGAGGCAACCACACATTGATGTTTCTCTTCCTCTCTTTCTCTCTCTCTTCCCCTCTGTCTAAAAAATAAATAAATAAATAAAATCTTTTTTAAAAAAGCCCCAAAACAAACAAACAAACAAAAAACTGCAGACCCAAGTGGCTTCACTGGGGAACCCAACCAAATATTTAAGGAAGACATACGTAGTACCAGTTCTACACATGCTCTTCCAGAGCAGACAGGTGAACCAAGGCGTACCATGAGGCCATCAATATTCTGACACCTAAACCATGCTGAAACATTATTTTTAAAAAAGAAAACTACAGATCACTGTGCAAAAACTTGTAACAAACTTTTAGAGAATTAAATAATATATTTTAAAATGATTATACATCAAGACCAAGTAAGATTTCTTCCAAAAATGCAGGTTAAACATTCAAAAATCAATCACTGTAATTCACTATGTTAACAGACTGAGAAATAAAAACTATATGATCATCTCTGTAGATGCAGAAAAAGCATTTGCCAAAATCCATTTCTGAAAATTAAAAATTTTCAGCAAACTAGGAATAAAAGGGAAGTTTCTCAACCTGAGAAACAGCATTGATGAAAAATAATGTCGGGGGAGGGTAAAGGGGTTACAGGAACAACTATAAAGGACACATAGACAAAAACAAGGGGTGGTGGAAGCAGGGGAGGGAGATGAGGATAACTGGGATGGTGGGGGAAAGGCAGAAAACTACTTGAACAACAATAAAATTCAAAAGTAAAAAAAATAAAATAAAAAAGAAAAATTTAAAATGTTATTTCTGATATAAAAAGGGAAGAAAAAGTTCAACTAACATATTTAATGGTAAGAGATTTTATGTTCTGCCTAAGATCATAAACAATGTGGAAATCATTTGCTATCATGACTTCTACTCCACATAAAAGATATCCACATTGGAAAGGAAGAAGAAGAAGAAGCAAAATTACCTTTATTTTCAGTCCCCATGATTGTCTATATAGAATATCCTACATAGTCTACAAAAAGTACTAGAATTAAGTGAATTGAACAAGGTAGTGGGATACAAGATTAATACATACAAATCAATTGTTTACATAACAATATGACTGGATACTTTCTGGACAGACCTTGTATGTGCTGCCAGTACCACACAGTCTTGATTACATAGCTATGTGAAAATACTTTTTTCCCTATTTTAAGAGACAATTTTTTTTTGGTAAAAATTCTTCAGATTGGTTCCCAATCTATTCTTCATTTTCAACGTTTTATTAGTTATTCTAGTTCCTTTGCCACCTTTTTCATAAATTTAGAATAATCTTGTCTGTATACAAAAACATTCTCGCTGACATTTTGATAGAATTTCACTAAATCTGTATATTACTTTGGATACCATCAACAGCTTTATTATATTGAGTTTTCCAAACATGAACACAGTATGTCATCATTTATTTAGATCTTATTTGATTTGTTTCAGAATTTTATCATTTTGAGCATTGAAATCTGTGTATATTTTATAGATTTATACCTGAATACTTTATCTCATTTTGAACTATAGTATTATTTTTAAATTTTGATTTCATTGTGTTAATTGCTAGTATACAGATATACAATTGATTTTTATATGTCAACTTTGTATCCTACAACTTTGCTGAACTCATTTATCAGTTCTAAGATTTTTTTGTAGATTAATTAGGATTTTCTATGCAGACTATCATGTCATCTGCAAATAAGGACAGTTTTATTTCTTCCTTTCTCATACGTATGCCTTTCATTTTATTATCTTTCTGTGCTGGCTAGAACTTCCAGTATTATGTTGAACAGCAGTGATGAAATAGATTTCCTTTATTTGTTCCCAATGTTAGGAGGAAAACATTCAGTCTTCCATCATTAAGTATGGTGTTAGCCGTAGATTTTGTTTTTTCTTTTTTTGTAGATACCTTTTGTAGGATTGAAGAAGTTTCCTTCTACTCTTACTGCAATGAAAACTTTTTCCATGAATGTTTGTTGGATTTTTCCAAATGTTTTAATTTTTGCATGAATTAAGATGAATGTGTTTATATTTTATTCTATTACTGTATATTATAGTAATTGATCTTTCAGATATTAAAATCATACTAGGATAATTCTCATATGGTCATAGTGTATAATCCTTTTTTATGTATTGTGGAATTTGTTTTGGGAAAATTTTGTGAGTATGATTAGACTGGATATTCTTCTAATTTATTTTCTAGTTATGTTTGTTTTTTTTTTTTGCTTTGGTTTCAGGAAACTAGTTCCTCATTAAAGAGATGGGGAGTTTCCCTCCTCACTTTCAGAAAAATCTATGATGTATGTAGTTACCCCCTGCCTTATCCATGAGGTACATATTCCAAGACCCTTCAGTGGATGCCTGAAACTGTGGATAGTACCAAATCATATATATAATCTATGTTTTATCCTCTACATACAGGGTCCAGCACAAATAATACCCCTTTTTATTACAAAATCATAAGCATGTGATTCTGTAACCACAGTATCACACTCAAGCACACTATATGACATTTTATGTGAAATGTTCAAATTAAAACTATACATGATTATACCCATATTTTGTTTTTTAATTATTTTTGAAGATTTTATTTATTTTTAGAGAGAGGGAAAGGGAGAGAGAAGGAGAGGGAGAGAAACATCAATGTGTGGTTGTTTCTCACAGCCCTCCAGTCCAGGGGACCTGACCTGCAACCCAGGCGTGTGCCCTGAGTGGGAATCGAACCCATGACCCTTTGGTTCAAAGGCTGCACTCAATTCACTGAGCCACACCAGACAAGACTGATACTGCAGTTTTTATAGTAAGAAAGTTTTTAATTAAAAATTCCACTTCTTTAATAATGATAGGGCTGTTCCAATTATATATTTCTTTTTGAGTAATCTTCGGTAGTGTTATTTCATATAAGTAGTCAATATATTGATATAAAATATTTTATAAAACTCTCTTTAAAGTATTTGTCAAATCTGTAAGACTATCACATACTCATTCTTGGTATTGATCATTTGTCTTTTTCTTCTTTTTTCTTCCCAATTAGTGTGGCCAGAGGTTTTTCAATTTTATTCTTAGAGGAGCAGTTTTTTATTTCTTTTATTTTTCTCGTCTTTTATTATTTCACATTTTATAGGTTTATTTTTTTATTATTTCCCTCCTTCTGCACAATTAGTGCTTAATTTGCTTTTACTCTATTTCTATTTTTAAGGTGAAAGCTGGGTAAGTCATTTATTTGAGTCTGTTCTACTTTTCTTCTTATGAGAGGAGTACTATAAATTACTCTGTGAAAATTGCTGAGTACTGTATCCCCCAAATTTGCATACACTGCGGGTTTTGTCCACTGAGTTCAAAATATTTTACTCTCTTTTTTTATTTTCTCTTGAGCCTCAGGTTGTTTAGAAGTACATTGTTTATTTTCTAATAATTTGGTTATTTTGTAGATATTTTTCTAATATTTATTTTAATGTAATTCTATTATAATCAGAAAACATACTTTGTATGATTTAAATTATTTTAAATTTATTGAGACTTGTTTTACATCCCAGAATATGGTCTGTCTTGGTAATTGTTCCACATGTACTTGAAAAGAATGCGTATTCTGCTGCTGTTGGAGCATTTTATAAATGTCAGAAAAAAATTGTTTGATATATTTTATCTGTTTTTGTGTTACTGTATCCTGGAAGCAGAAATTATTCTTTAGATGCTTAATTTTAATTTAACTTTAATTTCCATATTATTTTTAAAACCCATTTTTTTTTCTATTTTTAAACATGTTTATATAAACCTATATAGAAACCTAGCTGCTAAGCCTAGTTTTAAAATTATGTACAGTTTTAAAAATCTGACAGCTTTAATATCTTTGTTTATTTTTTAATATATTTTATTGATTATGCTATTACAGTTGTCCCATTTCTCCCCCATCATTCCCCCCACCCTGCACACCCTCTCCCACCCACATTCACCCCTTTAGTTCATGTCCTTGTGTCATAAGTTCTTTAGCTTCTACATTTCCCACACTATTCTTGCCCTCCCCCTGTCTATTTTCTACCCACTATCTATGCTACTTACTCTCTGTACCTTTTCCCCCTCTCTCTTCCTCCCACTCCCCTGTTGCTAACCCTCCATATGATCTCCATTTCTGTGGTTCTGTTCCTGTTCTAGCTGTTTGCTTAGTTTGCTTTTGTTTTAGGTGTGGTTCTTAATAGCTGTGAGTTTGCTGTCTTTTCACTGTCATATTTTTGATCTTCTTTTTCTTAGATAAGTCCCTTTAACATTTCATATAATAAGAGCTTGGTGATGATGAACTCCTTGAACTTGACCTTATCTGAGAAGCGCTTTCTCTGTCCTTCCATTCTAAATGACAGCTTTGCTGGAAAGAGCAATTTTGGATGTAGGTCCCTGCTTTTCAAGATTTCAAATATTTCTTTCCAGCCCCTTCTTGCCTGTAAGGTCTCTTTTGAGAAATCAGCTGACAGTCTGATGGGAACTCCTTTGTAGGTGACTGTCCCCTTATCCCTTGCTGCTTCTAGAATTCTCTGCTTCATTTTAATCTTGGCTAATGTAATTACGATGTGCCTTGATGTGTTCCTCCTTGGGTCCAACTTCTTTGGGACTCTCTGAGCTTCCTGGATGTCCTGGAAGTCTATTTCCTTTGCCATATTGGGGAAGTTCTCCTTTATTATTTGTTGAAATAAGTTTTCTACTTGTTGCTCTTCTTCCCCTTCTGGGACCCCTATAATTCGGATGTTGGGACGTTTAACGATGTCCCGGAGGTTCCTAAGCCTCTCCTCATTTTTTTGAATTCTTGTTTCTTCCTCGTTTTCTGTTTGGTTGTTAATTTCTTCCTTCTGGTCCACTCCATTGATTTGAGTCCCAGTTTTCCTTCCATCTCTATCGGTTCCCCATGCGTCTTCCTTCATTTCACGTATTGTAGCCTGCATTTTTTCATCTAGTTTGTGAGCAAAATCAACCAATTCTGTGAGCATTTTGATGACCAGTGCCTTGAACTGTGCATCTGATAGGTTGGCTATCTCTTCACTGCTTAGAGGAATTGACTCTGGCGTTTTCATTTTTTCTCCGGTTTGAGCCATTTTTGGTGGGGTTTTTTGTTTTGTTTTGCTTTGGTTTTAGTCTGGTTGCAGCTATTACGTATGAGGGGTGGAGCCTTAGCAGCCCAGTCGCTGGGTTGTGACACTATAGGTGGGGGCGGGGTCCGAGAGGGAAGAATGGCGCCTGTTCCGCTCTCTTCTGGACTCCGGTCACTTCCACTGCTTCCCCTTCACCTGGATTATCTGCGCACGCGTGCGTGCTGTTACGTAGTGAGGGGTGGAGCCTCAGGCGCTCCCCAGTGTGGGGCAGCCCAGTCGCTGGGTTGTGACGCTGTATGTGGGGGCGGGGTCTGAGAGGGAACAATGGCGCCTGCTCCGCTCTCTCCTGGATTCAGTCCCTTCCGCCACTTCCCCTCTGCCTGGACTGTCTGCGTGCGCGAATGTGGGACCCCCTGGTCAGCCAGCTGCCTTGTGCGGCCTCACTGGATCTGCACAGTTGCCCGCCTGTGCCCGGGGTCCGCCAGCTGCCGCCTGTGTGCCCCAGGACCGCCAGCCACCACCCGTGCACCTGGGAACTGCGAGCCACTGCTACTTGCGTTCCTGGGTCCGCACCTCCACTTTTTCCTACTGCGACTCCGCCGCTCTTACTGGTCTGGATGAATGGTTGTTGGACTTCTGTACAGTTCAATTTTCTATCAGTTCTGGTTGTTTTCTTGTTTCTAAATATTTGTTGTCCTTAATTTTGGTTGTGAGAGGAGGCACAGTGTGTCCGCCTACGTCTCCATCTTGGCCGGAAGTCCTAATATCTTTGTTTAAATGCCTAAAAAATCAAGAAGGGAGTATCAAATTAGGATTTTGCATACATTAGTGTAGGAAATAAATTATGAGTACTCATAGGTTGGAAAATTTTGTTTCTACAGAATAATAGCTCACATTTTCAATGTATAATTTCCACAAAAGAATTATAAATGTATTCTGTAGTAATGTGCATTTTTCCTAGATGAAACTCTAGATGAAAACTAACATTCCCATAATTAAGCTTGTTTTGTGTGATACATATATGGCTCACCTTACATGGACCTGACCTGAAGTGCATTGCGGAGGGAGAAAGTAGGACTTGGTCCTGCATTACTTTAAAACTCCAAACCACGTGGTTACTTTTAAGTTAGAATAAAATGTAGTGTCTATGTGTGGGTTTTAATGTGTGCAGTGAAAGTATGACTCATTTTTGAAGACCACAGATATTATAGGGAAACAAAAATAAATCAAAGAAGCAGTCTTTGTTACATCACTTTAGGGTGGTAGATAGTGCTTCTTTCTCTCTTTCTTGTTCTCTCTTTTCCGATTGCTTAGTTTTTACATTTTACAAGTTACCTTTCTGCCTAGATTTTGGAAAGGAGAGAGAAGGGTGAAGCTTTTGATCAGGAAGAAGCTTTCAAGATGTCCCACTTGCTAAATAAAAAACTATGTTACATTTACACGATGGAATACTACGCAGCAGAAAGAAGGAAAGAGCTCCGACCTTTTGCAACAGCATGGATGAAACTGGAGAGCATTCTACTAAGTGAAATAAGCCAGGAGGTGAAAGACAAATACCATATGATCTCACCTATAAGTGGAACCTAATCAACAAAACAAGCAAGCAAAATATAACCAGAGATATTGAAATTAAAAACAAACTGACAGTAACCAGAGGGGAGGTGTGAAGGGATAATGGGAGGAAAAGAGGTAAGGGTTTTTAGGAACAACTATAAAGGACACATGACAAAACCAAGGGGGAGGTGGGAATGGCTGGGGGGGAGGTGAAAATGGAGACAACTGTACTTGAATGACAATAAAAAATAGAATACTAAATAAATAAATAAACAAATGAACAAATAAAAATATTGATAAAATAATAATGTATTACTGGGTCAAAACAAAATTTAATTCAGATGCTGGATGTTTAGTTTAATAAGAACTGTTGACAGAACTTACTAGAAAAAAATATGTAAATTGGTAACTTGCCTAGTCTGGTCAACACCATCTGTTTTGTTGCTGTTGTAAGGCTAACATGTTTTAAGTAGAACCTAGAGGACCTTTTCCCATCAGGGCTCTTGGACCCCCGAATTCAGATGTAAAAAGTTTAGGAGTTTAGGCTTTTCATAACAAGTAATAGAGTAGGATTTATAAAAATACACTGGTAAGAGTTAAAGTCATCTTGAAATTTAGGTTTTATACTGAATTTTGCTTTTATTCCTGTATTTCTAACCAGTAGAATTTGATCTTATGAAATCAACAAAAACACTGTGAATGGTTATAAAAGAAATGTTTATTAGAGTTTTTTGGCTCTTAACATTTTTATTGTATTTTTTCCATTACCATTTAGTCCCCTTATATCCCTCCTCCCCATAAACCCCTCACTGCTGTCCGTGTCCATGAGTCCTTTTCCCTTTTCCTCACTCCCTCTACCCCCAGCCCCCATGCCCCCTTAGCTGTCATCCTGCTGTCTATCTATGAGTCTGTCTCTATTTTGCCTGTTAGTTGAGTTTGTTCATTAGATTCTACATACGAGTAAAATTATATGGTATTTTTGTTTCTCTAACTGGTTTATTTCACTTAGCATAATGTTCTCCAGGTCCATCCATACTGTCTCAAATGGTAAAACTTTCTTCATTTTTACAGCCAAGTAGTATTCCATTGTGTAAATGTCACGTTAGATTCATTGAGAAAATAGGCTCTGTGTTAAAAATACAGCATTTTAGCAAATCCATTAAAGAGCAACATCTCATTCACTTTGTATGTTGTGTACAGTTCATATTTAGTAACTGTGTATTGAGGGCAATGTAGGCACTCTGTGGCAGATCCTTCTGCGTGGCGTGGGCCCAGCTCCCACTCAGAGATGCACAGGACCCACGCCCACAGGTAGGTTCTCTTGCGGGTAATCAGATTTGCAATATACCTAGGCTGCTTTTGAGGCTTGCTCTTTGCTGAAAACTCCCTCACCCTGTAAATGCTTACTGTAACTTCCTAAAATCCATGCTAAACCTTGCAGGGATCAGTGTAACCAGCTCAACCACTTTTGCCTTTTCATTTGCGAATATCCTTCTTCTGTGATGTGATTGGGGGCATTGGCTCCTTTTGTTGTAACAGGGCATAGTGAGTGAGGACCATCTTGTAACATGAGGAGATATAGAATAAAGGCCTGTCATGGCGTGGAGGCCATGGCTTTTGCTCCCCTTGAGAGAAAAGTCATGCTGTCGTCCTTTTTCCTCCACCAGACTCGGTAGTCCATGTGTATGTTTTATTTCATCCATAATGACGCTGACACTGCTAGCCGGTGTCCACATCAGCACTCCACAAATTCCTTCTTTCTGTGTGAACAATTCTTCTCCACCCCTCTGGTGGTATCACATTCTCTTTTTGTCTTTGGCCTAAGTCTTAACCCTTATCACTTATTACTTTTTCTCCAACTTTTGAGCCTAAATTCTTTAGCTTAATGTGGGATGTGATTTAAGATTATCCTGTTAAAATCGAAAACTTAAGGGGAAAAGTAAAACTGGTATGTGTTTTATTCACTTCACCTCAAGTCTAATAAAATTTAATTTTAATTATGTAATATTTAATTTGAGCATCACCTCTCATTTTCCTGTGAAAGTGTAAAATATGTTATAGAGTGATTTTAGTCATTAAAAAAAATGAAACACCCTAACCTTTTTTTTACTTTCTCCTCTGCTGAGATTTTGGACTACAATTTTAACTTTTCTCTTAGTAATTTAATATTCTTTCCACACACATGCATTGGTGTTGGTGATTCCTCCCCCTATTCCTCTATGCGCCATCATTTGTCATGACTATTTATCCTTCCATATCATCTACTCCATGTTGCCTCACGCTTACTGTAAATTCTAGGCAGTAAATCTTCCTGTGGAATGCCTTCTGGCTTCCAAAGAGGTGGCCCTTCTTGAAGGTCTTTTCCCTCTGCCTAGTGGTGGGATAATATCCAAGTTCTTTGGTCTTTGCTTCTCCTATTTCCTTGTGTGGGTCATGGTGCAGGAATGAGTGTAGCTGCCCTCAAGAAGAGGGATAGACTGTGAAGGAAGCAAATACACAAGCAATATTAGATCAGATGGTAATTCATGCTAGGAAGAAAGGTGATGAGGTTGGGATTTTCAGGTGAGTGGGAACCAGGGTGATCTTGGGAGGCCTGTGTGAGGGGTCACCTATGAGCTGACACATGACATATGACCTGCAAGTTGGGCATTCAACCCCTGAGGTAGGAATATGTTGGGGCTACTAAGGATAGCAACATCGCTGGAACAGAATGGAGGGGTGAAGTGACTCCCAGGAGAGAAGGGCAAGGAAGTGGTTGAGAGCATGTCACTCAGGCTCTTGTGGGCCATGATGATGAGGGAGAATTTTTTTTAAATCTTCACCTGAAGACTTTTTTTGTTTCATTTTTGCTTTTTTAGAGAGAGAATACAGGAAAGAGAGATGAAAAGAAATATTGATGTAAGAGAAAAACATTGATTGGTTGCCTCTTGTACATGCCCTGACCCAAGATCAAACCCATATCTTAGTTATGTGTCCTGATCAGAAATCAAATCCGAAACCTTTTGGTTACCAGGTGATGCTCCAACCAACTGAGCCACACCAGCCAGGGTGAGGAGGGAACATTTTAACCCAAGTGGCGTGGAAACTGTGGCAAAGTTTTGAGGGAGAAAGGGGGAGGTGTTTTCTGTGTTTTGAAAACATCCCACTGCCCACCTTAAGATACTAGCATTCAACATGAAGCAAGCAGAAGGAAGGAACTTAGAAAGATTAGAGCAGAAATATAAGAAATAGAGAATAGAAAAACAACAGAGAAAATTGGTGAAACCAAAAGTTGGTTCTTTGAAGTAACCAGGAAAATAGATAAAACCTTCAGATTAAGAAAAAGAAAGGAAAAAAAATCAAATTACTAAAACAGAAATGAAAGCGGGACATTATTGCCAATCTTAGAGAAGGAAAAATGATTATAAAGGCAGATCATAATCCAAACTTAATTTTAGATGGCATAAAAGAATAAAAAGCATTTATTTGAGAAAAGAGAGCTGAAGCCTGGGAGACACAGATTCAGGTAGCCACCTAAATTGTGCTCCACAGAGGGAAGGGGGGCTGTCTTTTACAGAGAAAGTTAACACACAAGTTCCCAAATTTATATGAATGAGGTTTCAAAATCATGCAGTTCTAATGGGTTGGTATAAATGCAAACAAGTATACCATTTGTGCAGTTCTGATTGGACGAGGCAGGACTTAGTCCACTGGTGGAAGGATGAACCCTTCCCTGCTCTGGTTGGCTTAGACAGCATAAACAAGCTCGGCATAGGGCTGGAAGCTAAGAGTTCAGTGTAAGATCCTTCCCAGTGTAAAAGGTACGTGAGGAGCCCCTGTCAGTAAATGGCCCCTAGACTCTTATCATTCATAAAATTCTGGCCCTTGGTTGACCGTGGAAAGTCCATCTCAGCAGATTGAATCTTTCTTCTCAGGGTCTGTAATACTATGAACAACTGTACCCTAGTATACTGGACAACCTGGATAAAACAGACCAATTCCTAGAAAAACACCATCTACTACCACTGACTCAAGGAGAAATAAAAAATCCCAACAGACCTGTGACAAGTAGAGAGACTTGAATTAGTAACGAAAACTTTCCACAGAGAAAAGCTCTAGACCTGTTGACTTCACTGGTGAATGCTACACAAATTTAAAGAAGAATTAACACTAATGCCTCACAAAACTTTCACAAAATAGAACACGAGGGAACAACTCATAACTCATTTGGTGAGGCCAAAATTTCCCTTACACAAAAACCAAAAATATCACAAGAAAAGAAAACTGCAGAGCAATGTCTCTTATAAACATAGATGCAAAATTTCTCAATAAGAAAACAGCAAAGAAACACAGCAGCTATTTAAAGGATTATACACTGTGACCAAGTTAGATATATCCCAGGAATGCAGGTTGGGTCAACACTCAAAACTCAATGTAAAGTCAGTCCTCAGTATTTGCAGATGCCATATTTGTGTATCCACTTACTTGCCAAAATTTATTTGTAGTCCCCAAGTCAATATTTGTGACACTTTCTTGGTAACTGACAGAAATGTTCAGAATGGCTGAAATCTGAGTTATTGATGTGCCCATTCCCAGCTGAGGTCAAACAAGGCTATGTTTTGCTTCCCTGTTTTGGCTCTTTTACTATAAACTCTTTTTAAAAAGATTTTATTTATTTATTTTTAGGGAGAGGGGAGCAGAGGAAGAAAGAGAGGGAGGGAAATAACAACGTGTGCTTACTTCTTGCATGCCCCTTACTGGGAATCTGGCCTGCAACCCAGGCAGGTGCTCTAACAGGGAATCGAACAAGCGACCCTCTGGTTCACAGGCCAGCACTCAATCCAATGAGCCACAACAGCCAGGGCTGTAAACTCTTTTTAAAAAATTATATTTTATTGACTATGCTATTACAGTTGTCCCAATATTTCCCTCCTTTCCTCTCTCCACCCATCCATCCATCACCACCCCACTACCTCAGGCAATCCCTTCACCTTTGTTCATGTCCATTGTTCATGCCTGTAAGTTCTTTGGCTACTCCATTTCCTACACTGTACTTGACATCCCCATGGTTATTCTGTAACTAGTACTTCTTAATCTCTTAACTTCTTCACCCTTTCTCCTACACACTCCCGCATCTGGCAACCTTCAAAACCCTCTATGTATCCATGATTCTGTCTCTATTCTTCTTGTCTGCTTAGTTGTCTTTCAGATTCAGTGGTTGGTAGATATGTATTTATTTTTTATTGTTCACAGTTTTTAATCTTCTTTTTCTTAAATAAGTCACTTTAACATTTCATATAATAATGGCTTGGTGATGATGAACTCCTTTAGTTCTTTCTTGACTGAGAAGCTTCTTATCTGCTCTTCGATTCCGAATAATAGCTTTGCTGAGTAGAGCAAATCTTGGCTGTAGGTCCCCATTTTCATGACTGAATACTTCTTATCAGTCCCTTCTAGCTTGCAAAGTTTCTTTTGAGAAATCAGCTGACAGTTTTATGGGAACTACCCTGTAGGTAAATAACTTCTCTTGCTGCTTTTAAGGTTCTCTCTTTATCTTTAAACTTTGGTGTTTTAATTATGATGTGTCTCAGAGTGGGCCTCTTTGCATCCATCTTGATAGGATTCTCTGTGCTTTCTGGACTTGCATGTCTATTTCCTTCACCAAATTAGGTAAATTTTATTTCATTATCTTTTCAAATAGATTGCCAGTTTCTTGCTTTCTTTTTCCTCTGGCACTTCTACAATGTGAGTATTGGAATCCTTGTAGTTGTCCCAGAGGCTTCTTACACTATCCTTGTATTTTTGGATTCTTTTTTCTTCTTGCTGTTCTGATTGGTTGTTTTTTGCTTTATTATGTTCCAAATAATTGATTTGATTATCAGCTTCATCCACTCTAATGTTGTTTTCTTGTAAATTGTTCTTTATTTCAATTAGTGTATCCTTTGTTTCTTACTGGATCTTTTTTATGCTGCTGGAGTCCTCACTAAGTTCCTTGAGCATCCTTATAACCAGTGTTTTGATCTCTGCATCCAATAGAATGCTCGTCTCCATTTTGTTTAGTTCTTTTTCTGGAGTTTTGATCTGTTCTTTCATTTGGGCCATGGTTTTTTTTTTTTTTTTTGTCTCTTCATTTTGGCAGCCTGCCTTTGTTTGTTTCTATGTATTAGGTAGAGCTGCTTTGACTCCTTTTTTTGGTAACATGGCCTAATGTAATAGGTGTCCTGTAGGCCCCGCCTCCCCTATCACCCAAGCTGGGTACTCAAGGTCTGCCATTTGTGTGAGCTGAGTACAATCTCTTCTTGTAGTTGAGCTTTGATTGCTGTTGGCAGGTCAACGTGGGGGATTTACCCAGGAACAAGGACAGGCTGGACCACTGACCACCAACATCTGCCCTCCATGGAGGATCAGCTGCTCAGGGGTGATGCAGATCCTTGCTGGCAGGATCCGTGTGCTGTGGCCTCTAGAGACAAATTCACATGGACTACAGAAGCCCTGTGGAGAAAAAGGAATGGCATGGCCGCCCTCTAAAGGGCCCCGACCACTGCCTGGACAAGATTTCATTGCTTTTCTGGGTACATTACATGGAGGATGGTCCTCATTTACTGTGCACAGGTTCACTGTAGGTGATTACCTTTTATAGATAACAAAGGAAAGAATGTTGCTAATTACTTCAAAGAGAAGGATGTTACAGATCAATGGGAAAAGTGGTTGAACTGGTTATACTCCATACTTGGGAGGTTTAGCACCGATTTTAGGAAGTTAAAGATATGCAGTAAACATTTGCTGTCTCAATCCAGAGTGAGGTACTTTTAGCTAGGCAAGTCCCATAGCAGCCTAGGTACAATGCAAGTCTGATTCCCCATGGGAGAACCTACCTGTAGGCGTGGATCCTGTGTGCTGGACCTTGCTTCCCACCGGCCTTTCTGAGTGGGAGCTACATTCCCATGCCACGAGGAACAGTTCCCTATATAGGGGCAGGGTGGTGGTGCTCCAGTGTGGTCTGTAGCTCTCCTCTGGGTATGCAGCCTCTGGGGTTTCCTGGGTGGTGCAGGCCAAAATCTGCCCCCTACCACCCGTGTTCTGCCCAGGGCCATGCTGCATGAGCTATAAAGCAATTAGGGATGGCTGCTATTTGTGCTGAGCTTGGAGGTTCCCAGGTGAAGCCAATTTGTGAACCTGGCCTGACTGCTGCTGGTGCTGGGCCTAGGGCCACTTATCAAGTGTTATGGGGACTAGGAGCTCACTGACACCAGCTGTTGCTTGTTTGAGAGGATTTAGGAAATTGTGAAGCATGAGCCAAGACTAACCGTTCATATGGAAAGCCAATGTTAATAGCTTGTGTGAGCCCATAAGATCTCTAGGGTGTAGCAAACCCTATTAGTCAGTTTGATGGAGTCTCAGATGTGGCACCTGCCTGCTGACTCTGCAGCTCTGTGGGTGAAGGGTTCAGAAGAGGTACAATGTCCTCTGTACACCTTTCTGTTTGGGACAAAGCTGTACCTCAGCTCTCGTATTGATGCCAGACACTTCACGTGTTGCCACTATTCAAAGCCAGGCAGGTCCATGATATTCGCGCAGATGGAATAATGTTCACAGAGCCATTGGGATATCTCGCATGCCTTTATTCATGGGTGGGTGAGCCACTCACGCTGCAAGCTGCGTGTCTATATACATGTCTCATGTTGTGGCCCTTGCTCCCCAGTATGGCACCCATCATGGCACCTGTCCCCTTGCGTGTGTCTCCCATCATCATCTCCAACAAGGAGTCCCTACCTGTTTAAGTACTAGAGGGGAACAAAGCAGGAAAACTGCCAGAACATTACATGACATAACATAATTCTGCACATGCAAGCCTACTTCATGTTATGGGAACAGTTTACGGCACCCAGTCTCAAGGCTATGAGAACACCACTTATCAGGCCCATTCGAGGCTATAGGAACACTGCTTCCCTTAGTTACCTAGACACCTGGGTGAGGAAGCCAGACTGACTTCATTTACCCTATACTTTAGTTCCTTTCCTTATGCCACTGGTGCCTTTCAAGCTGCTACTCCAGTGCTGGAGCTCAGAGGGAGTGAGTCTGAGTAAGTCCGGGTGTGGGTTCTTTAAGAGAAACTTCTTGGGACTCTGGATGTGTCTTCCAGTGACTCAATCCCCACTAGTTTTTGCAGGCAGGAGTTATAGGGACTTATCCTCTGGGCACTGGAAATCTAGGCTTGGGTGCCTGGTTTGAGGGGCTGAAACTCCTCACTCCCAAGATATACCTCCCAAATTTTTTTTTTTAAGGAATTTTCTTTTAGATTTTATTTATTTATCTTTTAGAGGGGAAGGGAAGGAGAGAGGGAGAGAAACATCAATGTGCGGTTGCCTCTTGTATGTCCCCTGCCGGGAACTAGCCTGGCAACCCAGGCATGTGCCCTGACTGGGAATCGAACCGCGATCCTTCGGTTCGCAGGCCCGCGCTCAATCCACTGAGCTACACCAGTCAGGGGCTACCTCCCAAATTTTTATCCATTACACATGTGTGTGTGACCAGCTCATCCAGCATCTCCACATCTCCACCCCTCCTACCAGTCTGGATGGATGTGGTTTCTTTAATTCTGTAGTTGTCAGACTTCCATTCAACTCGATTTCTGATGTTTCTGAGTGATGGTTGTTCTATAGTTTAGTTGTAACTTTGATGTGGTTGTGTGAGGAAGTTAACCATGTTTACCTACATCTCCATCCTGACCATCTGTAAACTCTTTTTGGAAGTCTACTTAGTGCCACATTTGAAGCATTTATGTACTTAAAATGTTTTTTTGTTAGTGGTTTTGCTATTTAAAATGCCCACAACTATAGTGCTGAAGTGCTGCTTAGTGTTTCTTTTTTAAAAAATTTCATTCATTGATTTTCAAAGAGAGAGAAAAGGAGAGAGAGAAAAACATTGACTTTTTTTGTTCCACTTATTTATGCATTCACTGGTTGATTCTTGTAGTAAGTGCCCTGACCAGGTATCGAACCTAAAACTTTGGCGAATCAGAAAGACGCCCTAACCAACTGAGCTACTTGGACAGGACTGCATAGTGTTTCTAAGTATGAGGGCCATGATGTACCTTGTGGAGAAAATACTATGTTAGATAAACCTCATTCAGGAATGAGTTATGTGCTAGTCACCAAGAATACATTGTTAATGAATCAACACTATAAATAATAATTTACACTTATAATAAATAAGGTGTCTTTAAACAGTGTGTGAATGAAAAGAGGGCTCTATAATGATAAATTGGTGACCAAAAGTAACCTTACAGGGTGATCTGATCATAAATTCCTAATGGGCAGGTCATGGTGGGTGGTCACACCCCAGGCATGAAAGGTTTCTCTTTGCCTTAAGCAAGCCCTCTCCATTGCTAATGTGCATCTAAGTTGACACATATTTGAAATGCCTTAGTAATACACTTTTTCAGACCCCTCAGTGGTGAAACCACCCTCAAGGGAGCATATAATCAGGTTAACTATCCTGTAACCCAATCCCAAACTTGCTTTCTACCACCTTTATATAGTTCTTCTTACTTTCTGCCTTAATTCCAATTCCAATGTATAAAAAGAAACTGCAAAACTGTCATTCTCTGGAGCATTTGAGATCTCGATTCCTAGAATGTCATTAGCTTGGCTCAATAAACAAAAATTCTCTACAGGCTTAGTGATGCACACACTGGCCCACAGTGTCTGTGTCATTATGGATGAAAGTGGAACATTCACATGGACTACTGAGTCTAGTGGAGGAAAAAGGACAGCATGGCCTTTCTCTCAAGGGGAGCAAAAGCCCACAGTCTCTGCCATGACAGGTCTTTATTTGGGTTTCCCCGCATTACATGAATGTCGTCATTAACTATGCACAGGTTCACTTTAGGTGGTTACCTTTTACAGAAAACAAAGGAGCCAATGCCACTAACCACATCACAGAAGCTTAGGGTAACACTTGTTGCCATTTTTATATCAACAGGTGTTACCCCAAAAATAAAAGTCCAAATGAGATACCATGAGTGTTTATTTGAGGTCCAAAAGAATAGCTATTTGGGAAACACTGATTCAGGCAAATAACAAAATATTGAAGGCAAGGGGTATTTATGAGAAAGGGAAGGGGAACAATTACATGAAGTTCAGATAAGTTAACAGAGTGATGCTAATTCTAAAGAATGTCTTCAATTTTCAGTCCAATAGTCATAATACCTACTGTCTTATCTTTCCAAACAGTTCTTTGGGACACAATGCTGCTTTAAGCCCAGTCTAAAGGTCATTTTTTTTATTATTAAAGTACTTTTATTGATAATGTTATTATAGTTTTCCCAATTTCCCCCTTTATCCACCCTCTGCACTGCACCCCCAACCCTCCAGCATTCCACCCCAATTAGTTCATGTCCTGTTGTGGACCGTTCAGCCTGGTTTCAGGAGTTGTAACCCTCACCCCATGGTGGGCTGTGTAAGAGCCCAAGGGACCCACTTCATTTGGGTTTGTTCTGTCACAATGACGTGACCTACTAAGGAGACAAAGCTTATCTCCCTGGCAGGAGCACTGCTTCTGCCTCATCCATCTCTGGCCCCATTGCTTGGTTGGTTAGTCAATGATGGGTAAGACTCTTCATGGGAGGGGCAACCTAAGCCAGACACAACCACTTGGGAGGCCCTCATGGAAGGACTCGGGGGGCTGCAGCAAAGAGGATGTGATGGACCCTCGCCCCCCGGCTATTCTGACATAGCCCGAGTCCTCATTTCCATCTGGGAGATGTCTCCTGCTTCCTAATCGGCTTAAAGCCTGAAACTGTGGGGGCAAGTGGTGCAGCCCTGTACCAGCCAGGACAGCTCCCTGGGTGATCAGGCATAGGAAAGAATTCCTAAAGCCCTGTGAAACCTGCTTTGCTAAGAGTGCTCTCCCTTAGGTGATAAGTGTCCCAGGAGGAAATGAGTATGTATCCCAAAGTTTGGCAACTCCCTTTCCTGACAAACACTGGCTCAGATTAAGCCCTCAGATTACTTTGACATGTTAAACCTGTATTCCGGTGTATTGGAACCCAATAAAAGCCTAGTGAGGAAGGGGCTCTGGGTCATTCTCCTCTGAGAGTTTGACCCCTTCCCTCCCCAAGCAGTCATGTCTTGGTAGTTTTTATTTTCATCCGTGACAGATGGATGGGGCTCTGTGGGTGGAGCCCCCCCACATCTGGCACCCAGGACAGGGGCCCCCGCATCTGGCGCCCGGGACAGGGACCTGAAACCTGCTTAACCAGAGGCTACGAGCCATTGTCATCAGACAACACGTCTAAGTGGTACAGAAATCAGTGCTTCATCCCCATAGGGACCCAGGAGCACCTTGCGGTAAGGCTCCCAGGCGTGTTACAGATCAGAGGAAAGGTTACCGTTGCCACCTCTTGAGTGGTTTTCTTCTCATTTCTCTCCCCTGCACTCTCTTTCATAATAAGAGTCTTGCTTTCTCCTCCCAAGCATTCGCTGCATTTTGAGGGTATGGGTCAGTCATTTAAAAACCGTTAGGGTGACTGCCGCTAGAAGACTCCCATGAAAGGCATAAGTTGGTCGTGGGACGGGTTAGAACGTTAGGTTACCTGCCAACTGCAAGAAAAACCCACGCAACGAGAAGGCACACTGTAAAAGCATTCACAGTCCCATTCCCTGCAGTGCAATCCCAGCTAGGTTTTTTTTAGCTTGGGAGGAGAGAGCAAAGCAATACTTTTAGCAGCAAAGTATTCATGAGTGTTTCAGCTTCTTGCTAAAACGCCGAAGAAAAGAGGCATTTCCTCCCTCCAGCTGGAGATCTCGGGCATCCCTACGTGAGTTGGGACCCTGCAGAGGTGTCTGGGGTCCAATCCCTAAGACAAGTAGGCGCCTCATAAGGATTTCCATCTCACATAAATCTTTTGGCTCAGTCAGGGAAGCGCGATATAAAGGCTGGTCACCTAGCGCTCTGAGCCGCCTCGCAGTCTTAGACGCGTGGAATTTAACCTGAAACCCATAAGCAGGATCAGGTTCTCCTGGTTTCCAGGTAGCCCTTTCTGACGGTTTTACACCAACAGAACATCTCTGACCCACCACACTCTGTCACTAGTAAGAAATAGAATTTGAGGGTGCAGGTGGAGAGAGTGATCAAAATCCACTGCCTCTTGCGGCAGGAGGAATGTGTAGAAAGGAATTCTTTTGTTCGGGGCTGGGGTGCGGAGCGGGGCTGGGCACACGCAGTACTCATTACTCCATCCCCCTTCCCCCGGTGCGCTGCCAAAACCCCGGCGGCAGTGCAGTGCTGGGAGTTACAAGGGTGCGCACCCCCAGGCCGCTTGTTCTTGGCAAGTTGAGCTGTAGCTAGATCTCTCCGCCAGGAGGTGCAGTTGGCGTGCACCCTCCGCCGCCGGCCGCGGTGGCCACCACTGCCTACGCCTCTGCGGGCCTCCGCAGCGACTGCTGGCTAGGGTCCATTCTCTGTTGTTCGATCTGGCTTTTTAAGCGCTGCATTTGGCTGCAGGAAGGATTTTTTTTTTTTTTTTTTGAAAAAAAGGGGGACTGCTCTGTTTGTTAAAGAATTTTTCTAAGAGCCATGGGCAACGGGCTTTCTAAAAATCAGAAGCAATACCTTAAGGAAATCCAGCAGCTTCTCAAAGCCTCAGGCAGTCATATTAAAAAGCAGAACTTAGTTAACTTAATTCTTATTGTTAAAAAATATTACCCATGGTTTCCTGATAAAGGGACTTTAGATTTAGAAATATGGGAAAAGGTAGGACGGGAATTGAAGTCACACCAGGAAAGTGGCACCCCTATTGGGCATCAGAATCTTTTTACTTGGGGAATGGTGAGGACTGCTTTAACGGCCCTTCATATTCGCAACTCAGATACTAAGATTGAGGGGGCAGGGAAAGATCCGTGTCAGGTGAGGGAGAAGGGAGTCACTATGAAGGCGGAGGAATCCACCTTTATTACCTCTGGTCAGGAAAGCTCAAGTCCACTCCTTAGTAACAAGGAGATACCTCCCCCACCTCCCATCCCTCCCTCCGCTCCTACATGGGAGGAAAACTTAAGCCCTCGGGATCCCCTTGCCGATCTTTCTACGCCCACGGTGGCAGCAGTTCAAGCCCCTTTGCCAGTAACCAATGCCATGTATCAGTGTCTTCAAGATGCGATTAGGGATGGGGACTGGCAGTCCTTTACTGCCTTCCCTGTCATTACTCGGCAAGGCAGGCAAAATCCGGTGCATGAACCTCTACGTTATGGATTGTTCAAGGATTTAAAGAAAAGTATAAGAGACAACGGGCTCCAATCCCCTTATACAATAGGGTTATTAACAGCTGTGACAGAAGCATATCGAATGGCTCCCTGTGACTGGGTTGCCTTAGCCAGAACAACTTTAACCCCTGGTCAGTACAGTGTCTGGCACACTGAATATATAGTAAGATGCCACCTTCAGGCGAGTGAAAATGAAAGGACAGGAAATCCAGTCACTCAGGATATGCTTTTAGGGCTAGGGCCATATACTAGACCGGATCAGCAAGCTCGTATGAACCCTCAGACTTTTACCCAATGCTCTGCTGTGGCTTTTCGAGCCTTCAAGACCGTACCTGATACTAAGCCCCGCAGCACTGGGTCCTATACTAATGTTAGACAAGGGCCCAATGAGACATATCTAGATTTTATTGATATTACAAAAGGCAATTCAGAGACAAGTTGAAAATCAGGATATTGCTGACGGTCTCCTATTGCAGTTAGCTTTTGAGAATGCTAATAATGATTGCAAAACTGTTCTTCAACCCATTCGGTTAACTACTACCGATGTTGGTCAGTTTATAAAGGCCTGTCAAAATGTAGGAATGGAACAGCATAAAGCAGCATTGCTTGCCGCGGCCTTGAGAGGTGAAATGAAATGTTTCAATTGTGGCAAGGCTGGACACACTCGGAAGGAGTGTCATATTAAAAACAAAAGGCTTCCTGTAAAGGATTGCCCTCGCTGCCATAAAGGCAAACATTGGGCCAATCAGTGCAAGTCCAGCTATGATAAGGATGGAAACTTACTGCCCCCATTACAGGGAAACGAGAAGTGGGGTGCGAGCTCCGGTGCCTCGAAACCAAACAGGAGCCCAAACAGCAACCAGCTGTTGTGGACTCAGGAAAATGCCGGGTCTCCAACCTCCATGCTGCCACCAGGGGGAGCGCAGGATTGGACTTGGTCACCACCTCCGAACTCATCTTAAAAGAGCAAGATGAAGTGGTCACCGCTCCAACAGGAGTATGGGGGCCATTACCCCAGGGACTAGTAGGGCTGATTTTAGGATGATATAGCATGACCACTAAGGGCATCCTTGTCCTTAGACCTAGAGTTATTGATTCTGACTATCAAGGAGAAATTAAAATTATGCTCAGGACACTCGGGTATTGTATCATTCCAGCTCAGACCCGCATTGCCCAGCTCCTCCTCATGCCTTACAAGCTACCAAACACTCAAGAAGTGGTCAGAGGGGAGCACGGCTTTGGCAGTACTGATAACCAATCAATATTTTGGACTGCCTCCATTGATCTAAAAAAGCCTATATTGAGCATTAAGGTAAAAGACAGAGAATTCCATGGCCTCTTAGACACAGGGGCTGATGTGTCTATTATTTCCAGTCGATACTGGCCCCCAGAGTGGCCAGTAATTGAAACCAACATTTCTATAACTGGAATAGGGGGCATCTCTCAGCCCCGCAAAAGTATGTGGACTCTTAAATGCTTTGGTCCAGATGGGCAGGTTGGACGAATTCAATCTTACATCCTCCCCGCCCCACTTAATATCTGGGGCAGGGACCCCCTCACTCAGTGGGGAGTACAAATCACCCTGATGCCTTTTCCTTAGCGGCCACTGTCCAGGCTTCTCCTTTATCCCTCACTTGGTTGTCTGACACACCTGTGTGGGTTCATCAGTGGCCGCTGAAGAAGGAGAGGCTACAAAAACTTCAAGAGCTTGTACAACAACAATTAGAGGCAGGGCATATAGAACCATCCAGTAGCCCATGGAATACTCCTATTTTTATAGTTCCTAAGAAAACTGGGAAATGGAGACTTATACATGACCTTAGAAAAATTAATGAAATCTTACAACCTATGGGAGCCCTTTGGCCAGGAGTTCCAAATCCAGCATGCATACCAAAGGAATGGCCTCTTATTGTCATTGATTTAAAGGACTGCTTCTTTACCATTCCTCTGGCTAAGAGGGACCGTGAGAGATTCGCCTTCTCAGTCCCAGTACTTAATAACTCTCAACCATTAGAGAGGTTCCAGTGGAAAGTCCTGCCACAGGGCATGTTAAATAGCCCCACCATCTGCCAACATTTTGTTCATCAGACTCTTCAGCCGGTACGGACTCAGTTTCCTCAAAGTATTATTTATCATTACATGGATGATATCCTAATGGCTGCAGCCTCTCAGGAAGAGCTAAAGTAAGTTAACCTCTGTCTTGAGAGCAATGTCTCCTCAGCAGGACTAGTAATAGCCCCAGAGAAGGTACAGCATTATCAGTCTTGGCAGTATTTAGGACATGTCTTATTTCACCATCCAGTTAGGCCTCAGATAGTTCAGATCCAGGTACCAGACCCTTTAACGCTTAACAGTCTGCAACAGCTCTTAGGCACCATTAACTGGATCCGTCCCAGTTTAGGGATCACCACGGGGAAGTTAACTAACTTATTCAACACCCTTAAAGGGGATCCAGACTTAAGTTCTCCCAGATTCTTAAGTGATCAGGCTAGACAGGAATTGGATTTAGTGAACCAGTATCTTTCTTCCAGGCAGCTCACTAGGGTAGACAGACAACTACCTGTCAGACTTTTTTGCTTTCCCACACTAAAAACACCCACTGGGCTGATAGGACAGCTGGCACCTAATTTAGAAATGATTGAATGGCTATTTTTATCCCATCAACCCCAGCGCACTATTACCACCTATATTACTGCGCTATGTCAGCTTATTATTAAAGGCCGTGATAGAGTCATTCAGCTTTTTGGCCACGACCCAGCTGCTATACACGTTCCACTCACACAAATATATCTACAGCAACTTTATCATCAATCTTTAGAATTTCAGTGTGCACTCGCTGATTCTGTAGGCGATCTTAATATTCATTTATCTTCTGATAAACTTCTCCAAAACCTCCCCACTCTTAATATATGTTTGGGGGGAAAATCAGCACCACTCCTATTCCTAAAGCTAGAACCATCTTTATTGATGGTTCAGGAAAAACAGGGAAAGCTGCTATCACCTGGAAAGAAGGGAATGAGTGGAAATATTTTCTTTCTGGAGGGCACTCCTCCACGCAGCAGGCAGAAATTTCAGGGGCTATTCTTGCCCTCCAACATTGGCCCAAGGAGCCTCTTAACTTAGTATGTGACTCTGGTTATACTGTATATACACTCCTTCATATAGATCAGGCCTTATTAAAAGGGTCCTTTGAGCCTCAGTTACTAAGCCTATTTCTAACCTTGCAAAGTCTTTTAGATAAAAGGAAGCATCCTTTGTTTGTTACTCATATCCGATCTCATTCGGGCTTGCCTGGACCTATGGCAGAAGGTAATTCTCAGGCTGATGCCCTTGTAAGCCTAGCAGATACTTTTCAGTCTGCAGTTATGTCTCACCAGTTTTTTCACCAAAATAGTCAGGCCCTACGCAAAGAATTTAATACTCCAAAGGCCCAAGCAAAGCAAATTATCAGAGAATGTCCAGATTGTCAAGCGCTTTCAAAGGTGCCTCCTTCTCTTGGAATTAACCCTAGAGGGTTGCAACCTCGAATGATTTGGCAGACAGATGTTACTCATGACCCCCATTTTGGAAGATTAAAATATTTACATATATCTGTAGACACTCAGGTGTTCTACATGCCACTCCCCTCTCTGGAGAGTCAGTGAAGAATATTAGAGCTCATTGGCTTGAGGCCTTCAGCCACCTAGGCTGCCCACAGGAAATCAAAACTGATAATGGCCCAGGATATATTGCCCAAGCTACTCAGGCTTTCTTAGAAAAATGGGGAATTCGACATAAAACAGGTATCCCCTATAATCCTACGGGCCAAGCAATTGTTGAAAGAGCTCACCAGACCTTTAAAACATTATTAAATAAACAAAAAAGAAGGAGTCAGGAAATATCCCCTAGAAATTTAACCATGCTAGCAATATATACGTACAATTTTTTGAATTGTGATGATAATCTGAAGTTACCCATAGACAAACACTTTATAGAAAACAGCCAGCAGGTCCACGCCCTTTGGTCTTATATAAAGACCCACTAGGGGAAGGAAAATGGGAAGGCCCAGTTGAACTATTAACATGGGGAAGAGGGTTCGCTTGTGTTTCAATTCCCACAGGTCCACCACTGTGGCTCCCAGCAAAAAGAGTGAAGCCATATCATACCAGACCCACCCTGACAACAGATGTGGCAGCTCATCAGGACCCGACAGCTTGGACAGAAAGCAGACTGGCTAGAGAAACAGATGGAGCAGATGTCCCCAAGGACCAAAGCAGAAGAATCCCGCCACCAGAAAATACAGACTCCCAGGAGCAACTCCCTGGATCAACCTCAGGGAGTAATTTGGGGTGACCTTAAAACCCTTAAGATAAGAGCAGAGCAGATTACCCAACAAGTAAGAGTCAGGGATGCTCCAAAGAACAGGTTCTTAGCTTATTTTTCAACTGTTTTTTCAAGCTTCTCCAAGGTAGCCCTAATCTTGGGCCTGCTTACCTGTCTTGGAGAACTAGGTTTAGCCTCTGAAACTGAACATATATATTGGAGCCATGTTATAGACTCACCTATGTTTAAACTCCATACGTGGTGGAATCCTGAGCCTCCTTTATCTAGTAATGATACTGAGTGGACCGGAGGCACCTGGCTCCCCCTGGATGGATCCCTAGAGGAAAAACATTGGCTGTCTGCTCCGGAAGGCACTGTATGTGTCTCTGACCATTTGCCTGCTTGCTTTTCTGTGTTAACCAATACCCTCTGCTTGCCTATTACGTCTAAGTGGTATGCCTATGCAATAACTAATTATGCCACTCAGCAGTCTCTGCCTGCAGTAAATCTTTCCTTAGTTGGAGTGATAGGATTTATAGGAGAAAGGCCAGGGGACAGTACCAAACCACCCAATCTTCCTTTATGTCAAATAGATGGTGGATCAACCAAGCCAGTCACTTGGAAACTATGCCGTGATCAAACACCATCATTAATTAATATTACTAGCACCCCTCTTGTAGCAGAAAACTGGGGTGCAAACTGGAAGATATATGCCATAGCAGACTCAGGAATAGTAAACCCAATGCCCCTCACAGCGTATGATAAACTTAGTTGGCATAGTGGAGGAGCAGGAGCCCCTATTCTCAGAATAAAGGGTCTTAATCATACTAGCCCATGGCATACTTCTACTTGGAAGATAGGGCTCCCTTTTATTGACCGTCAGACAGGACAATTTCAGCTCATCCAAAAGAAAGACAATGCCTTTGGTTACTTTAACATTTGGAATATTAAACGTACCTGGGTTACTGTATGTACTTCTCATCCTTATCTATTTGTAGCCATCCCTGGTACACCTCAACTCAGGTATAATGAGACTTCCACTGTACATACTTTTACTACTACTCCTGGCACTATATATACTAGCTACTTAACCCGTGCGAATGTCACTCAATTAAATCTTACCTCCATATTTGTCATTCACCGACAGGCCCAGGCTTGGGTTCCTGTTAACCTTACCCGGGAGTGGGCTGATCCAGGAGGATTAAGTGCCTTCAATAAGGCCCTTGCCCATGTCAGAACCCGCCGATTTATAGGCATGCTTATTGCCTCCATAGTTTCTGCTATTGTAATAACTGGGCCCGCGACGACTGCATCTGTAGCCCGTACTGAATCCATTCAAATCACACATGTGGTTATGTTCCTCTCACTACTACTACTCAGCAAATGATTCAACAAAGCCAAATTGATCAGGAGATTCTTACTCGGCTCTCTGCCACAGAATCTGCCATTGTCTGGCTTGGAGAGTGACAGGATGCTCTCGCCTTAAGGCAACAGCTTACTTGTAATCCTGGTTTTTCTAAACTCTGTGTTACTCCATTAAGGTGGAATTCCAGTCAGCATTCCTGGGCAGATATTCGTCACCACCTGCAGGGAGCATTTTCTACCAATCTTAAAGGACAAATTGATCAGCTTCAGCTTGAGCTCCACCAGCAGCTCAGTGACATCAAATGCCTAACTGAACAAAAGGTGTTCCAGACTCTGAACAACAATCTACAATGGATGAATCCTAAGAACTGGTTTGATGGACTGAATTTACAAATTTGGGTTATGGCAGCCCTTGGATGCCTCCTTGTTTTAATCCTTACTTGTGCTTTACGATATATGTGGAGATGGTTTTCTCGTAATCACATTCGTGAACAGCAAACAGTAAGTTTCATAGGTCTAACAGCTACAATTGATTTAACAGATAAAAACGGGGGAGATGTTGTGGACCATTCAGGCTGGTTTCAGGAGTTGTAACTCTCACCCCATGGTGGGCTGTGTAAGAGCCCAAGGGACCCACTTCATTTGGGTCTGTTCTGTCACAAGGACGTGACCTACTAAGGAGACAAAGCTTATCTCCCTGGCAGGAGCACTGCTTCTGCCTCATCCATCTCTGGCCCCAATGCTTGGTTGGTTAGTCAATGATGGGTAAGACTCTTCATGGGAGGGGCAACCTAAACCAGACACAACCACTTGGGAGGCCCTCATGGAAGGACTCGGGGGGCTGCAGCAAAGAGGATGTGATGGACCCTCGCCCCCCGGCTATTCTGACATAGCCCGAATCCTCATTTCCATCTGGGAGATGTCTCCTGCTTCCTAATCAGCTTAAAGCCTGAAACTGTGGGGGCGAGTGGTGCAGCCCTGTACCGGCCAGGACGGCTCCCTGGGTGATCGGGCATAAGAAAGAATTCCTAAAGTCCTGTGAAACCTGCTTTGCTAAGAGTGCTCTCCCTTAGGTGATAAGTGTCCCAGGAGGAAATGAGTATGTATCCCAAAGTTTGGCAACTCCCTTTCCTGACAAACACTGGCTCAGATTAAGCCCTCAGATTACTTTGACATGTTAAACCTGTATTCCGGTGTATTGGAACCCAATAAAAGCCTAGTGAGGAAGGGGCTCTGGGTCATTCTCCTCTGAGAGTTTGACCCCTTTCCTCCCCAAGCAGTCATGTCTTGGTAGTTTTTATTTTCATCCGTGACGAACGGGGGGTTCTACGGGCAGAACCCCCCGCAACGTCCATGCATTGTATATATATGTTCTTTGAGTTTTCTGTTTCCTATACCATTTTTTATCCCTCCCCATCTATTTTATGCCTACCAATTATGCTTCTTCTTCCCTGTAACTTTCCCCCACTATTCCTCCCTTCTCCTTCCCCACTGAAACCCTCCATGTGATCTCCATTTCTCTGATTCTGTTATTGTTCTAGTTATTCACTTAGCTTTTGTTTTCACTGTTTTTCTTTTCTTTTAGGTTCATTAGTTGATAGTTATGAGTTTGTTGTCATTTTACTGTTCATATTTTTTATCTTCTTTTTCTTAGATAAGTCCTTTTAACATTTTATATAATAGGGTCTTGGTGATGATGAACTCTGATGATGAACTCTTTTAACTTGACCTTATCTGGAAAGCACTTTATCTGCCCTTTCATTTTAAGTGAAAACTTTGCTGGATAGAGTAATCTTGGATGTAGGTCCTTGCCTTTATGACTTCAAATACTTCTTTCCAGCCCCTTCTTGCCTGTAAGGTTTCTTTTCAGAAATCAGCTGATAGCCTTATGGGTACTCCTTTGTAGGTAACTGTCTCCTTTTCTCTTGCTGCTTTTAAGATTCTCTCCTTATCTTTCATCTTGGGTAATGTAATTATGATGAGCCTTGGTGCATGCTTCCTTGAGTCCAAATTCTTTGGGACTCTCTGAGCTTCCTGGACTTACTGGACGTCTACTTCCTTTGCCAGATTGGGGAAGTTTTCCCTCATTATTGGTTCAAATAAGTTTTCCATTTCTTGTTCTTCCTCTTCTCCTTCTGGCACCCCTATGATTTCGATGTTGGAATGTTTAAAGTTGTCTCAGAGGTCCCTAAGCCTCTCCACATTGTTTTGAATTCTCGTTTCTTCATTCTGTTCTGGTGGAATGTTTATTTCTTCCTTCTGGTCCAAACCATTGATTTGAGCCCTGGTTTCCTTCCCTTCACTGTTGGTTCCCTGTACATTTTCCTTTATTTCACTTTTCATAGCCTTCACTTTTTCTTCTATTTTGTGACCATACTCAACCATTTGCGCGAGCATCCTGCTTACCAGTGTTTTGAACTCTGCATCTGATAGGTTGGCTATTTCTTTATCGCTTAATTGTATTTTTTCTAGAACTTTGATCTCTTCTTTCATTTGAGCCATATTTTTTTTTTGTCTTGGCAGGCCTGTTATGTAGTAAGGGGCAGAGCCTTAGGAATTCACCAGGGCGGGGTAACCCAATTATTACTGCATAGTGGCGCTGCATGTGGGGGAGGGGCATGAGAGGGAACAATGCCACTTGCTCAGCTCTTGGCCAGCTTTCAGTCACTTCCCCCACTACTCACAAGCAAATTGGGCCCTTCTGGGCTGATTCCCGGGTGGGTGGTTTTGTGTACAATATAGGACCCTGTGGGTCTCTCCAATGAATTCTGTTGTGAGGCTGGGAGTTTCTTCCGCTGCCTCAACCCCCACAGGTTTTTGAGGCTTTATTTCTCTACACTGGAACCCTGGGTTGTATGGTCTGTCTCACTTCCAGTTGTTCCTCTTGGTTTATCTGCAGGCAAATGTGGGACCGCCCACTCTGCCAGCTGACTACTTGCCTGCCCCAGTCCTCCAGCCACCATTTTGTCATGCATCCTCTGCACTCTGGCTGCCTGTCTCTGCCCTTCCTACCTGTCTGGATGAATGTTTCTTCTTTAACCCCTGGTTTCAGACTTCCATACAGTTTGATTTTTTTGGTAGTTCTGGATATTTTTTTGTTTTTAAATTTGTTGTTGTCCTTCTTTTGTTTGTGCAAGGAGGCAAAGTGTATCTACCTATGCCTCCATCTTGGCCAGAAGTCTCTTTTGTGGAACATCATGCATAATGGGGACAGACTGATGTTTTCCCCCATCTTCAAAGCATCAAGCAAGGATGTTCACTCCAGTTCTATTCAATATCAAACCAGAGAGTCTAGACAGGGAAGTTAGACAAGAAAAAGAAACAAAAGGCAGTTAGAGGGGAGAGAAATATAGAAAATCCTGAGGCATCCACAGGAAAACTATTAGAACTAGTAAACAGGTTTAGCAAGGTTGCAGGATATAAGATGAATATACATAAATTACTGATATTTCTATACATGAGCACCCAGGAAGATCATCTGCAGTCATGCAGACCTGGGTAGGAGGACAGGGCTTGGTCATACCTGAAAGTCTAGTAGTTTCCATTTCAGCATCTGTAACTTGAGATAAAACTTCCCCTCTCCCCTCTCTCTGAGGACTGACAACAGGGATGGTATCAACACATCTCACTGGATATTCAGCTCCTCTATGATGGGTGGGGCACTCTTGTCACTCTTATTTTGTGGTGTGGATGCCCAGGCTCAGGCAGGGGCAGGGTTCTGGGCCTCCTGGACTATGGGGGCCTTTGTCATGAAGTGGGGAATTTAATCGACCATCACTGTGACATAACGCGAATAGCAGTGTTTCAGGAGTAATTGTTTTCATTAGTTATTCATTACCTGTGAAAAACAGGCCACTCTGATGCCAAGTTACTTGCTTTCATCATTTCTTTTCCATTTTATTAACATGCATCCATGTAAATGTTTTTATTTCATTGTTGGTGGTCAGGCAGGAAGTAATAAGAGAGGTTATCTTGGTACTCATGCCCTAGCATTTCACTTGGAAAAAATACAAGATAGGAACAAAGGTTGATTCATGGTTTCTCTCAAACTGAAAATTAATGTCAGCCCTGTCTACCTCCTTGCTGGCTTGGAGAGTAATAGGGACATCTGTCTGATAAGCATGGGGATAGGTCTGTGCCTGGGGTCTCATATGCCTGTACTCCTTCCAGAGTATCCATGGGCAGGGGTTTCTTCCTGTGAGGAGGGATCCTTCTTTCATCAGTCCTTGCCTCAGTCTTGACCTTGTCCAATAATGAGGGGAGTTACTCTCAGAAAAGATCCAAAGGTTACTCAGTATAGCAAGAGGGCCAGCTAAACCAGCCCAAGGAATGTATTTGTCATGGAGGAGAAACATGGAGAAGAGAAGACAAACCAGGCTTGGGGAGGCCTATGCAGAGGGGTTCTACAAGCTAAGTCAGGAAATGAAGGTGGGAGACAAGAAGGGAGGGGGACTGGGGAGAGAGTGTTGGGAAGGGAGGGTTTGGAGAAGGAGGAGGAGGAGGAGAGCGAGGAGGCCCAGACACAGCCTCTGGATCTGAATGTTGAGAGTGAGGGTAAGGTTGAAGTTGGGATGGAGGTGGGGTGTCTGAGGAGGCAAGTTCCTTCACCCTCTCCATCTCGATTTCCCCTCTAAAAAGTACCTGTTAGTGTGCGTGCATTATTCTCCTTTCCCTGACAGGATTTAGTTGGAGGTTTGTAGCCATTGCCTGCGAAGTTATTTTCTGGAGTGTTGTTTATACTCTGGGAAGTTCCTGGCACAGTCCACAGCCCAGGAGTCAGTCCCTCTGTCTCTTGTGGGTGTTCCATTGTTTGGAGGGCCTAGCAGTGGCTGGCAGGAAGTAGGGCAGATAGAAGGGAGTCTGCCCAGCAAGCCTGGATATAGTACCTCCTCTTATTCTTATTGTACCATAGGTGTCTAAACCTCCTTTTCTGTGTGTGTGGTGGTGGTGGGGGGGTGAGCTCTGCCCGCAGGGCTTCCCTGGCTGCCATGGATGAGAATAAGTCCACCAAGACATGATCTGCTTGTGGAAGAAAGGTGGCCAATCTCTGAAAGGAGAAGGGCCAAGAGCCTTTTTCTCAATGGACTTTTATTAGGTTCATTTTTCACAGGAATACAGGTAAAGCTCATCAATCATTGTCAAGCAGCAAGGATCAAACAATAGATAGCATACGAAGAGCTACAAGGGCTTATTCTGAGTCAGGGTCAGTTAGCTAAAGGGCTATAAAACTTTGGGAAACAAACTCATTTCCTGCTCAGACCCTTATCAGAAAATTGAGGGCACTCTTAGCAAAGGAGGTTTCACAGGATTGTATGTATTCTTTCTTAGGCCTGATCGCCCAGGGGAACTTGCCCTTTCTAGCACAGAGCTGCACCGCCCTCTGTCATTGTTTCAGGCTTAAGTCGGGCAGGGGAAGTAAAGCAGCCAAGTGACTAGGAGACTTCTTGCAGACAGAATGAGGACTCAGGCTATGTCAAAGCTGGGGGATGAGGGTTCAAAGCCAGGGGATGAGGGTCCATCATCCTTTTTTGCTATAGCCCTCCAAGTCCTTCCCTGGGGCCTCCCTGTGATCGTGTCTGTCTTAGGTCATTCCCCCCTTGGGCAATCTTACCCGTCACTGGCTAACCGATCAAGCACTGGGGGCCAGTTATGGATGAAGTAAAAGCAGCAGAAGCGGCACCCCTTCCAGGGAGATAAGCTCTGTCTCCTTAGTGGCTTATGGTCCAAAGGTCACTCACTCAGCCTTAGCCATGGGGATTTACAGCTTCTGAAACTAGGCAGGGCAGTTCCCAACACTTTTCAGGAAAGAAGGCTTCTTAGGGTCTGTTCTACAAACTTTGAGCACCCTTACTCTTCAGACTAATTTCTACAACTTACAGTTTGCAGGTGTTCCAAATGGAAGGGAAGAGGGCCCTGGACTCTCTGAGAGCCTAGAGTTGGGGCCTGTGGTGCTCAGTTCTGTGATTCCACAGGGATTCTGAGAGCACAATCACAGTGAGGTTCACAGCCCCAGCCAGGTCTCTGTCAGTGTGTTGGCACTTGCTCTCCATGTGGTAACGAAATGTTGAATCTGGGTACTTAAATAAAGTCTGTTTTAGAGGAATTCCCACTTTTTAAAAAGTAAAGTCATGACTCATATAGACATAAAACAAGCACATACCAAAGATTTGACCCAAGAATCTTAAAGACACTCCTGCCCAGGTACCACCCACCCTCCACTCCCCCAAATTTCTCAACAGAAATGGGTCAGCAGCATGTATTTAGGCAGTGAGGATGCTGGGTCAATGACTGGTTAGCTACAGTGTTTGTCCCAGGGCAGGAATCAGCTGCCATCTATCCACTCCCTTCACACATTCCTATGGAGAAGGGTAATTTGCATTATCAGCTGTCTCCTACTCTTGCAGTTTTTCACAGTGGGAAAAGGATAGGGTGCCAAAGCCTCTCTTACTAAATCAATAACCATGAAGGACAACATGATTCTCCTTAACTAAAATTTCTTAAAGGCAAACCATGGGGGCCAGTCACCACTGCACTACAAAATTTCAACACTGAAAATCAATGATTACAAAAATCTGTGCCTATTCTTTCTGCACCCTGATAAAGGTTCACCTCAAAGAATTTCAGGCATTTATTTTTTGTAGATACTGCTCCCAGTCTCCCTGATGCCAGCGGGCACAACAACTCAACTTCATCTCCTCTGTGCATCCCTTTCATACGCTCATCATTGAAGCATATGGACCCTAAGTGTAACTTCTAACACACCAATGTACCTTTGTTTAATTTTTGCCTATACATTTCCCCCTCATATTCCTTAAGACTTTGTGAAGCTCAGCTCTTGGGCTAGTCCTCAGGCCCAAAGAAAACTCTTTGCTTAAATTTACAGGTTTGTTTTTTTTCTTGTTGACAACAATTTTTTATAATCTTTCCCAAGTTTTCCTCACACTCATTTGAAAAGATGATGTGGTTCCCTGGCCAGTGTGGCTCAGTTGGTTGGAGCGTCATCGTGTAACCAGAAGGTTGTAGATTTGGTTCCCAGTCAGGGCTGGGTTACCTAGGTTATAGGTTCCAGCCCCAGTCTGGTTGCACACAGGAGGCAACTAATTGATGCTTCTCTCTTGCATTGATGTTTCTCTCTCTCCCTTCCCATCTCTTTAAAAGCAATGAAAAACAAAATGTTCTCAGGTGAGGATAAAAAAATAAAATAAAATAAAAAGATGATATGGCATAGATTCTGGAGAAAAAGAATTTGTATGGGGCTGGGTGGACTCCAGTCCTTGATGCCACCAGGGACTTTCAGCATAAACATGCTGTTGAACTGTTGTTTTACATTTGGATTTTTTCCTCTGTTTTACAACCATTCTAAACACTTTGTACGGGTTAGCTTGATCACATGATTATGTTGGTTAAGTTTCTCCACTGTAATGATCCTCCCTTTCCCACCTAGTTGATAAGAATCTTGGGGGTCATTATGTAAATCCTATTTCTCCTCAAATTTTCACCAGTGCCTTTTGCCTCCATGGGGGGCATCTTGTTTACAGCCCTTGTTTGCCAACTCCAGTTCTCTGTGTCTCTCTTTCCACTGCCATTGTTACATGGAATTCTGCAAAAATGAATTATCTCTTCTCCTGTATTATTTATTGACTTCTTCAGCTATTAATATAGTAAGTATAGACTCAGATATCTATTTTATTCTGTGGGTTAAAATCTCATACTATCATTTATTTTGTTGCTAAAATTATTCCAGCTTTTCTAAGTAGGAGTTCCTCCAGTTCAGGTCTGGTGTTATTTGACAAGCCCCACCCTTTTGGGGCAGCATTGCTGACTATCTGGCACAGCAAGATATTCTAGGCTCATTTTTAATTTTCTCTGACTGAGCCCAGGAATCAACCAAGAGCCCCCAGGAAGAAGGAAGGTGCAGTCAGGGAATCTACAGGACAAGGAGGGTGTTCTCAAGGGGTCTCTGAAGACAAGGAGGGTGTGATCAAGGGATTCTTTGAGAACAAGAGTGGAGTGATGGGGTCTCTGAATATGAAAGGGTGTGGTCATAGGGGTCTCTGAGGACCAAGAGGGTTTGCCATCAGAAGTCTCTGAGAACCAAGAGGGTATTGTCAAGAGGTTTCTGGGGACCAGAATTGTGTGGTTCCAGCGGTATTAGAAGGGTTTAGTCAGGAGGGTCCACTTTGGGTTGGGGTGGGTTGGGCTACAGAGATGCAAGCCTGGGCTGGAGGCTGAGTGAAATTCACTACCTCAATTTGAGGTCCTGAGTCTCCTTTCCATGTAGAAGGAATCTGAAACTTGGTAACATCTGACTGGGCTTCTGTGTTTTGATGCTCTTCTTGGATGAATGGAGGAAGTGTCTAAAATCAAGATTTGGAATATGCCGCTTGCCAAGGAAGAATTGGCATGGGTTTTAAATACCATACAGTAGTTCCCCCTTATCTGTGCTTTTGCTTTCCCCAGTTCAGTTTCCCATAGTCAACCATGGTCTGAAAATATTAAATGGAAAGTTCCAGAAATCAAGCATTCATAAGTTTTAACTTCATCACCGTTCTGAGCCCACCAAGTGCCAGCACCGAGTTTGGTGAGACCACAAACCCAGGAAGGAGACTCAGGAAGTATCTTGAAATCTTGTGCTGTCCTGCTCTGTCCCACAGAGACATAACTTATCCCTTTGTCCAGTGCATCCACGCTGTAGATGCTTCCCACCCATTTAGCCAGTTTGGTTGTCAGATGAATTGTCACAATTATCACAGTGCTTGTGTTCAAGTTGCCCTTATTTTACTTAATAATGACCCCAAAGTTCAAGACCAGTGATGCTATAGATTTGAATATGCCAAAGAGAACCCATAAAGTGCTTTTTTTAAGTGAAAATCTGAGAGTTCAATTCTATCAAGGGTTTCAGGCATTCACTAGGATCTCGAAGGTATTCCCTGTAGATAAGAGGGGACTCCTGTATTCCCAGAGTACTGGTGCTGCTGAAGTTGCACTTGCCATCATTTAAGTTCATTGTGAAAACATGTCAGCAGTGGTGAGAGAGTGCACCAGCCTGGAGCAAACTCTGTGTGCTTGTGTGTTTAGGTGGCACAGGGGGCAATGAGAAAACCAGAGGCCTGAGATGCACCATCCAGGAGCACTAGAGCCTAGAATAGAGAGCTGGGACAGTGAGGGCCTGGGCAGCTCTGCACAGATCTGAATTTTCACCATGTCAGATGGAGGCAAAGGTGCTGTCACACTGAGGCACTTTCTGGACAATCTAGGTGTCAGGGAAGATTTCCTATGTTCTGAATGAGGCCTTGGTCAATATAACAGGCTTCTCACACCCTGGACATGTGAACACCTCCACCTATCCTGCCACATCCTCAGAGCTCAGCACCTCTTTGGGGGCTTTTGTCACCATAGTGGATAGGAAGGCATACAAGGAGGGGCCTGGCTAGGTGTGGGGGTGTTCCTGAGGGCAGCAGTGTCAGGGCTTCTCACTCTGAGACCCCAGTGGCCACAGGGCTGACTGGTCCTGGCTTTATCTGGAAGAGAAGGAGCTACACCAGGCCCTGCCTAACTTGGGACTGGCTGCCTTGAGTCTTGCAGCCCAGGGCAGGAGGGCGGCCAAGTACTGGCCCCCATGGCCATGCTGGGAGACTTGCTGCACTTGAGGCCCATCAGGGTCAGATACCACAGGATGTCTGTCTCAGTGCTTTTGGAAAGGCTGTGTCTATCCTGGGAAAGGGTTTCTGTGTTGGGTTTAGCACATAGCTACTTTCCATGCCTCACACAGGCCTGTGTTCTAGCTTCCTGGTTGTTATCCTTTAGAAAAGTTTGGATTTGTCGTGGTGGAACCAAGAGATTGAAGAATGTGAGGGCACCTGCAGTGGGAGTACATATGTACACATGATATGTGTGTAAGCATGTGCATGTAACCAATGTGTGAGCACATGCATGTGTATGCACATGCCCTCAGGATGAAACCCTCAGTGGCACCCAGGTGGACTGGCCCCAGAGCCCAACAAATGCCAGGACTGAGTCGGGTGAAACCACAAACCCAGGAAGGAGAGCCTGGAGTTACCATAAAAATAAATCAAAATAATGTATTCATTACATATTTAGTATGTAAATACTTAGTAAACAGTTCTTATTTAATTTATAGTTAATACAGGGTGGGGCAAAAGTAGGTTCACAGCTGCTTATATGGAAAATAATACAATAATTAATGAATAATAATACAAGAATAAACTCTGCATTTTACATACTCACGACTGTAAATATACTTTTGCCTCACCTTGCATACAATAGTTCACTCAAAGTACATGTGTGCCTGTTTTCTGAGCTGTAGGTTCCACGGATCTCACACACCTCATGCTGAAGGGCTATGTTCTTCTGACTCACCTAACTACCAACAGAGTTTGGACCATGCCTGTGCTGCCAACTATTCTTTCTTCTCTGGGGTCACATCAACATGTGGAGGCCAGCAGGAGTGCCTGCAGAATTGAGTCTGTTGGGTGGCAGAAAGCTCCCTTTCATGTTTCTGTGAAATGTCAAATGCTCTATGCAAAAATAAATGTGTCTGGCTTTCTGGGGACAAAGCACTTCTGCCCTTTACGCTCCTAGGTGGCACAGGAAAAATTTCCCATGGCTGCGACAATGGGGTAATTTAAAATCCAGCAGATAAATGCTTAGGAGTAAAGGGTTTCTGCTATTTTTCTACAAGTCACAGGAAAAATCACACTGCTCAAATCTCAGCTAAAGACATCTTTTCTTTGCTGACATTTTTAACAACAAAAAAGTCAACCATTGGTCCAGACCCTTGGGACTGAGTTACCAGGTGACACCTGGATGATTGTGAGAGCCCCTCCAAGCAGAGGGCACCTTCCAGGCCATGACTTGGGGATGAATCCAGAAATGTTGCCTTCCTCTGAGAGACTGTTGGGTGCTAGTTTTGGGTAAAAAGACCAAGATTTGGACAACTAAATGAAGCCATCTATGGAAAGTGCATGAATGTGGGGGGCTCTGCCCTCAGGGCTACCTTGGCCACCAAGGATGAGAATAAGTCTACCAAGAAAGGATCTGCTTGGGGAGGAAAAGTGGCCAATCTCTCAAAGGAGAAGGGCCAAGAGCCTTTTCCTCAATGGGCTTTTATTGGGTTCAGTTTGCACAGGAATACAGGTAAAGCTCATCCATCATTGTCAGGCAGTAAGGATCAAACAATAGATGACATACAAAGAACTATGAGGGCTTATTCTGAGTCAGGGTCAGTTAGCTAAAGGGCTATAAAACTTTGGGAAACAAACTCATTTCCTGCTCAGACCCTTATCAGAAAATTGAGGGTATTCTTAGCAAAGCAGGTTTCACAGGATTTTATGTATTCTTTCTTAGGCCTGATTGCTCAGGGGAACCTGCCCTTTCCAGCACAGGGCCACACTGCCCTCTGTCATTGTTTCAGGCTTAAATCAGGCAGGGGAAGTAAAGCAGCCAAGAGACTAGGAGACTTCTTGCAGACAGAATGAAGACTCAGGCTATGTCAAAGCCAAGGGATGAGGGTCCATCACCCCCTTTTTCTATAGTCCCCCTAGTCCTTCCTTGGAGGGCCCCCCGTGATCATGCTTGTCTTAGGTCGTCCTTCCCTTGAGGAATCTTACCTGTCATTGGCTAACTGGTCATGCACTGGGAGCCAGGCAGGGTGAAGTAAAGGGAGCAGAGGTGGCACTCCTGTCAGGGAGATAAGCTTTGTCTCCTTAGTGGCTTATGGTCCCAAGGTCTCTCAGTCTTAGCCATGGGGGGTTACAGCTTCTGAAACCAGGCAGGGCAGTTCCCAACGCATGAAACCTAACAAGTGCTTAGAAAACAGAGGAAATTCCTTTTTATTTCTAGTTTCTGTTTTCTACACATTTTTTTTTATCATCACAGCATGAGAAAAAGGAACATTTTGCAAACAGTCCCACAAGTGTGTACTCTGTTGCCTCCTTCTTTGAAAAAGTTTTTTTTTTTACAAAGTGGTGATCACAGCCCTTCTGACTGCCATTCGTGGGTGTGCTTTCCTGTGTGCTACATCACTCTCTTCATTATTTTAGGGACCGCCCATGTTTTGTACATTAGTGATTCAGGGATAAGTGTGAAGTCTGTGACACAATGGCATTTTCCCCAGATCACAAGCCTCTGTATTTATCTGAAGATTTTCTAAGTAAAGGCCACATGGGGACATTTGGAGCCTCAAGCCTGGAGCTTTCTCCAGGAGATAGGATTAGAGGCATGGCATTTCCTGGGCACCGAGAACCTCCCCTGGGTGTCACCTCCCATATATGTCAATCACTGTGTGGGCATGAGTGTACATGAGTGTCCCTCCCTGACATGAGGATGGTGCTCTGAGACACAGGCACCATGGAAATGGGGTGTTAGCCACCTACCTCACAGCCTGTCCCACCCCAACAGAGAACCCAGAACACGCCAGAAATGTGGACTTGCAGGGAGGTCCAACCTGACAGACCCAGACTGTGGATTTGTGAAGAACTGCAAAATCTGAAGGGTTTTAGGTGTTGGGAACTGCCCTGCCTGGTTTCAGAAGCTGTAACCCCCCATGACTAAGGCTGAGTGAGAGACCTTGGGACCTTAAGCCACTAAGGAGACAGAGCTTATCTCCTTGGTAGGGGTGCTGCCTCTGCCCCCTTTACTTCCCATTGCTTGACCCCGAGCCTGACCGGTTAGCCAATGACAGATAAGATTCCTCAAGGGAGGGATGACCTAAGACAAGCATGATCACGGGGGGCCCTCCAAGGAAGGACTAGGGGGACTATAGAAAAAGGAGGTGATGGACCCTCATCCCTTGGCTTTGACATAGCCTGAGTCTTCATTCTGTCTGCAAGAAGTCTCCTAGTCTCTTGGCTGCTTTACTTCCCCTGCCTGATTTAAGCCTGAAACAATGACAGAGGGCAGTGTGGCCCTGTGCTGGAAAGGGCAGGTTCCCCTGAGCAATCAGGCCTAAGAAAGAATACATAAAATCCTGTGAAACCTGCTTTGCTAAGAATACCCTCAATTTTCTGATAAGGGTCTGAGCAGGAAATGAGTTTGTTTCCCAAAGTTTTATAGCCCTTTAGCTAACTGACCCTGACTCAGAATAAGCCCTCATAGTTCTTTGTATGTCATCTATTGTTTGATCCTTACTGCCTGACAATGATGGATGAGCTTTACCTGTATTCCTGTGCAAACTGAACCCAATAAAAGCCCATTGAGGAAAAGGCTCTTGGCCCTTCTCCTTTGAGAGATTGGCCACTTTTCCTCCCCAAGCAAATCCTTTCTTGGTAGACTTATTCTCATCCATGGTGAACGGGGTGGGGGGCTGCCAACAGAGTCCCCCCACATTTAGGTCCATGTTGTCTGGGCAGGGAGTGATATCTTGGCTTCAGAATAATTTCTCTGTTTGTGTTATGGTGTAAAATGGTCCATTGTTCACAGCATTATGACTGCAGTTAGGTGGGCTGGGTGAGGTCTGCAGTTCAGTGCTGGGGAAGAGAAGTGCTCATTGAAGAAGGAGAAATCACTTGATTGCTAATTCCCCTCCATTTCTACCCAATGTAGGAGGTTATAGAGGCACCAGGAGAGATGCCTCCACTCACTTAGCCCTTGGGACCACAGCAAGTCTTTTTCCTTTAAAATGTTTTTTCCTTGTTGCATTTATTTTTAATTTCAGAAGTAACATACTAGTGCAAGGTGCAAGCATACCTCTTTGCAAGGTGTTTCTATGCTACCAAAAATGTATATATATAAATACGAAGTGAGAAGTTAGAGCTTTGGAGTTGTAGCCTCTTTCTAGGGAAACTGTGGGGTGTTTTCAGGCCTTCCCTGATACATTGCAGAGACTGAGGCTGAGACAAATGGCGTTAGGATGACAGATGCTCAGACCCCTGCAGTCAGGGCCCTGTGGGAAGCTGAGGCACTGTGCTTCAGCTTCAAGCACATATGTGGGCTGCTAGGTTGGCCTAGGCTGGCCTGCCAGAGCTGCCAGTTCAAGGTAGTGATCTCAGCACTTATGATGTGTGATGTGGCCAGGCAGTCTCACCTCCTCGTTTGCAGAGGGAATGACCTGGTGAGACAGTTACCTCTTCTGTACCTCAGCTCCCTTGGCTGAAAACAAAGTGATAATAGTACTTACCTTATAGGTGTGCAGCAGAGATTTAACACGTAAGACTGTGTCAAGTTCTCAGCACTGGGCCTAGGGGAGCAGACATGCTCACGGCTGTAAATGTCAGTTAGCATCCCTAAAACTGAGGGATACAGGCGAGAGTGTGAGTGAGTGTGAGGAAGGTTGAGGAACACAAACACACACACCCTTCTTCATACACACCTCACCATAGTTCCGTCATACACACACACATAGTCTCTCTCTCTCTCTCTCTCTCTCTCTCTCTCTCTCTCTCTCTCTCTCTCTCTCAACTAAGAGCTCTTTAAGTAGATGCATACTCCCATATGCCTTCCTAGCTGTGTAATAAGCATCCCCATACCAACAGAAGGGAGTTCATTGAGGCGATGGGGTATTTAAAATGCCCCAGGTCCTGTCTCAGGACCTCCTAAAAAGCCTATAAGAGGGAGGATGGGTGGCAGAGGTATTTAGAACAATGACTGATACCCTCCCAGCCTTCTTGGCCTCCACCAGCCAAGGACACTCCCTTCCCTGTACTATTGTGGCAACAGTGGGTATCCCAGGGCTGTGCTCCCTTCACCCCTCCCAGTGGCTCTGGATGAGCAGGAGGGCTTTGTCAGGGCTCTTGTCTCCCTGCAGTTGCCAAACAGAGAAGAAAATGGGCTGTCTATGGGAGCTGCAGGGGTCCCATGAGGGCCCCCCTAACAGGGAGGAAATTGCCACCCTGGTCCAGCTCCAGGCTGGTGGGGTCCCTGCTGGCCTCACCTTGGACTTACTGCCCACAACAAAGCACAGCACAGGAGTCTGGGGCTGAGTCCAGCTCCTGGGTGACTCACGCAGTTGCCTCCAACAAGTGGCCCCAGCAGGAGTAATGATGGGGACCTCCTGGCTCTGTTTGTTTGCTTGTTTCATGGTTTTTCTCTTCAAGGACAGAGGTGAGTAGGCTGGTGTCTGCAAAGGGAGAGACTTCCCCAGGGTTCAGGTGGAGGTTGGAGTACTAGTGGGCGTGGTCCTGCCTGTTCTCCAGCAGCGTGTGGGGCTGGGTTTTGTCAACTGTGTGACATGCAATGGCATTTCACCAGCCCCTTGGCTGCTGACCTGCCCTGGCTCCCCTGAGGAATCTGAGGTCCCTGGCTATTGAGCAGAATTGTCCCGAATATTTATAGAACAAATGTATGCTGTTGGACCTGCAACAGCACCTGGTTTGTTATTGAATTTCTCTATCCTCACCCCTGTTCCTGTGTCTTTTTAAATGGACAGGAAGGGATGAAGTATGTTTTAGAAGTACTGTTGCCCAAAGTTGTCCTGATAACAGGGATCCCATTTCAGATGGCAAGATTGTCTTTTTTTTTTTTTTTTTTACTATCCAAGACAAATGTTTTATTTTCTCTTTTTGCAAAGAATTAACCTGTATGTATACAATCTTTCCTTACATTAGGAAATTAAGCCCGATTATAGAATAGAATTTGGATTTTATTTATTTATTTATTTTTTATTTTTTAATATATTTTATTGATTATGCTATTACAGTTGTCCCGTTTCTCCCCCATCATTCCCCCCACCCTGCACACCCTCTCCCACCCACATTCCCCCCTTTAGTTCATGTCCATGTGTCATAAGTTCTTTAGCTTCTACATTTCCCATACTATTCTTGCCCTCCCCCTGTCTATTTTCTATCCACTATCTATGCTACTCATTCTCTGTACCTTCCCCCTCTTTCCTCCTCCCATGCCCCTGTTGCTAACCCTCCATATGATCTCCATTTCTGTGGTTCTGTTCCTGTTCTAGCTGTTTGCTTAGTTTGCTTTTGTTTTAGGTGTGGTTCTTAATAGCTGTGAGTTTGCTGACTTTCCATTGTAATATTTTTGATCTTCTTTTTCTTAGATAAGTCCCGTTAACATTTCATATAATAAGAGCTTGGTGATGATGAACTCCTTGAACTTAACCTTATCTGAGAAGTGCTTTATCTGTCCTTCCATTCTAAATGACAGCTTTGCTGGATAGAGTAATTTTGGATGTAGGTCCCTGCTTTTCAAGATTTCAAATATTTCTTTCCAGCCCCTTCTTGCCTGCAAGGTCTCTTTTGAGAAATCAGCTGACAGTCTGATGCAAACTCCTTTGTAGGTGACTGTCCCCTTATCCCTTGCTGCTTCTAGAATTCTTTGCTTCATTTTAATCTTGGCTAATGTAATTACGATTTGCCTTGATGTGTTCCTCCCTGGGCCCAACTTCTTTGGGACTCTCTGAGCTTCCTGGACTTCCTGGAAGTCTAGTTCCTTTGCCAGATTGGGGAAGTTCTCCTTTATTATTTGTTCAAATAAGTTTTCTACTTGTTGCTCTTCTTCTTCCCCTTCTGGGACCCCTATAATTCGGATGTTGGGACGTTTAACGATGTCCCGGAGGTTCCTAAGCCTCTCCTCATTTTGTTGAATTCTTGTTTCTTCCTTGTTTTCTGTTTGGTTATTTCTTCCTTCCTTCTGGTCCACTCCATTGATTTGAGTCCCAGTTTTCCTCCCATCTCTATCCGTTCCCCATGCATCTTCCTTCATTTCATGTATTGTAGCCTGCATTTTCTCATCTAATTTGTGAGCAAAATCAACCAATTCTGTGAGCATTTTGATGACCAGTGCTTTGAACTGTGCATCTGATAGGTTGGCTATCTCTTCGTTGCTTAGAGGAATTGACTGGGGTTTTCATTTGTTCTCTGGTTTGAGCCATTTTTGGTGGGGTTTTTTGTTTTGTTTTGGTTTGGTTTTAGTCTGGTCGCGGCTATTACGTATGAGGGGTGGAGCCTTAGGTGTTCCTCAGGGCAGGGCAGCCCAGTCGCTGGGTTGTGATGCTGTAGGTGGGGGCGGGGTCTGAGAGGGAACAATGTCGCCTGCTCCGCTCTCTCCTGGATTCGGTCCCTTCCGCCACTTCCCCTCTGCCTGGACCATCTGCGTGCGCGAATGTAGGACCACCTGGTCAGCCAGCTGCCTTGTGCGGCCTCACTGGGTCTGCACAGTTGCCCCCCTGTGCCCGGGGTCCACCAGCGGCCGCCTGTGGGCCCGAGGACCGCCAGCACCGCCCGTGCACCTGGGAACTGCCAGCCGCTGCTGCTTGCGTTCCTGGGTCCGCACCTCCACTTTTTCCTACCGCGACTCCACCCCTCTTACCGGTCTGGATGAATGGTTGTTGGACTTCCGTACAGTTCAATTTTCTATCAGTTCTGGTTGTTTTCTTGTTTCTAAATATTTGTTGTCCTTAATTTTGGTTGTGAGAGGAGGCACAGTGTGTCCACCTACGCCTCCATCTTGGCCGGAAGTCTCCAAGATTGTCTTTTTTAGGAAAATAAATGATTTTTATAGCAGTTTTAGGTTCACAGCAAATTGAGGGGAGTACAGAGATTTCTTGCCCCTCAACCCTCATAGCCTCTCATAATCACTGTCCTCCAGCATCATGGTGAACCTGCACTGGTGCATCAGGGTCACCCAAGTCTATAATGTGTCTCAGGGCTCACCCTTGGCCTCGTGCATTCTGTGCATTTGGACAAATGTGTAATGGCATGTATCTGCCATTAAGGTGTCATACGGAATAGTTTCATGGCCCTAAAAACCCTCCATGCTCCACCTCTTCACCCCTCCTCCCTAACCCTTAGTAACCCCTGATCTTTTACTATTCCCATAGATTTGCTTTTTTGAAAACATCTTACAGTTGGAATCATGTAGTGTGCAGCCTTTTCAGATTGGTTTCTCTTAGGATGCATTTAAGTTTCTGAGATTATCTTCTTTCTTACTTAATTTTGTTTTTTATTTTTTGGTGTTACACCAAACATTTCCCTTAAGTGTCACCTCTTGTAACAGAGTAAACAAAACCAGGTAAGAACTGACGCTTTGTTGTTCCTATGGGAGTGTGAGGTTCATTAGGACAACCAAGTGTTCAGATGAATGCAAGGGGATTTTTTCTTCAAAGAGGTTGTAAGGTGCAAATTCCTAGGTCCTTGAGGATGCCAGGTTATCCCTGGCTCTTGGGTGGTGTGTTCCTGATGCTGTGTCTGTAAATCAGGACAATGAGAATGTTGTAGCTGATGTGTGGGTTTCTAAGGTAACTAGGGAGCACAGCTTCATTGCCAGAGTCCACTTGATGTGAAAAGAGTGAATGTGTGGTTGTGTCATGTACACACACACATATAGAGGCAACTTTGTATACTATTGCACAACTCAGTCCCAGAGAAGCTACCACAGATGTTTCACTGTGCAGGGAAGTTAAACATATCTTGGTGAGGGTGGTCTTTCTGTCCACACCCCTGTGTTGTCAGGCCAGTGGGTAGGTTTCCAGAAGGACAGCTGAAGGTTCTGAGGCCCAAGGTTCCACAGGCTAAGGTCCCAGCGTTCATCATCTAATTAGTGATGTAGTGATGGGTTAGAGAGGCTGGCCTGTGTCTCTTGGGTATAGAGACCCATTGAGCAGAGCTTGGGCTGCAGCTTCAGTTTTCTCATCTGCAGCACAGTGTTTGTGACAGCTCATCCTCCGACCTTCAGTGGGCTGCAGAGTGACCTCAGCCAGCACCACAGGGCCTGGTTATGTTTTGGAACCCAGACCAGACCGATTCACACACATCTTGGAGGCTCAGAGCAGGACACCTCTGCCTGCCATGGCAGGAGAGAGGTCCGACTCCACCCCTACCATGTGACCATGGATCAATGCCTCAGTTTCCCTAGCTATCCAGTTGGACTTGCTGTGGGTAAAAGGAGCTAAGGGGTACGCATTGTGGTGTGGGTGGTTCATTTGACTGAAGTGTCTACCTCAGCCACCGAGCCACATTTCCCAGGCTTGTGGGCACTGGTTCTGCATCAGCCCTGAAGACTGTGGGGGTATACACCTTCTCCAGTGCATTCGTGTTTGCAGCAATCCCTCCCTCCTAATCAAGCACCTGCCCAGTGTGCACCCAAGAGGTGTGGTCACCCCCATCCTCCTACCACCACCCCTGAGAGGGTCTCAGCTCTCCGGACCCAGTCAGAGGCAAAATCCCCATTAGGGCTTGACTAACTGACCAGGCAGCTGCTGCTGATCCCCAACCACCCACTAACCAATTAACTGACTGACCCACTTCCTCTTTCCCTCCCTCTCTCATTTCCTCCCTCTTTCCTTTCTTCCTTCCTACCTTGTCCCCGAAAGGGTTAGTTCAGCTAATGTATGCAAGGTAAAGAGAAGCAGACACATGCAGCATAAGAACAACTGTATTTGTCAGAACTTGTAGGGTACTGACCGTTAGAGAGCCTGGTCCACTGGGCGAAGAAAAGGGAAGGGAGGGCTCTGATCCATGTGTTCAAGGTTGGCCAGATTAGTTCAAGTCCCTCCCCACCTCCAGGCCTGCCCTTGTGAGCTTTCAGGGCCTGTGAGTAACTGGTGACCTTCCCGCTAAAGAAAGAAACCCAGACACAGACAAAGAGCCCACTCAGAGGGAACTTCAGAACAGGAACCTCTTAGAAGACCTCAGGCTGCTTGAAGACAGTGCTGTCCCTCTTCCCCTGGGACTAGTGCTGACTAGAGAGCAGGGAATCTGTGGTTCTCACCACAGGGTTGATTCACCCCAAGCCTACCCACTTCTGCTGCCCCTGAGGGTCTGTCCTGCAGGAACAAGGGATAGGGGGCAGCATTGGGGTAGACAGTTGGCTCGTCTGCCTGGATGGGAGGTGAAGACTGTACTCCAAGCTTAAGACTCTTGAGCTATGTCCATGAGCTCAAGAATGTGGGGGGAATGCCAAATGGCTTTCTGGAGATCCAATGGGAGCTTTTAAAATGAAGAGCTTCCAGTGCTATTTGCTTAAATGGATAAATGAGAAAAGACTTATTCTTTTCCAGTAATTAATTTCTAGTAATTCCTAGCCTGTCTTCTCCAGGTACATAATTTCATATCTCAGAACATTCCACCTGGACAGAGCTAGACATGGCTAGATTTTTTTTGTCGAATGCATCTTTTGCTTCACTTGTAACATGCTAAAATAAATTGCTGTCTCATGCTGATTTTTTCCCCTGTTCACTCCTGTGTTCTTATTTCTTGAAACATCTGTGTCCGAATGATCCTACATTGTTGCTGCTGAGGCTGTGAACTGTGAATGAGATAAACTACTGACATCAGAGGTATCCTGGTCAGCAGGCTGAGACTTCTCAGCAGCCTGTGTTGCTTCTCCACAGACTGGGTCTGGGGCAGGGTGGCAGTTGCCTTCTTGTCCTGGGTGACTGGTCATGACCCCTGGCATGAGTGGAGACCTGGCCTGTGTCCGTGTGTGTTTATCATGTTCAGGGGGGTCTGCAGGAACCTGAGGAGGTGGCAGTCTTGCTAATGCCAGGAGCTGCTGCTCCCTGCCCCTAACAGATGGTATCTGGAACAGGTGCAATCTCAGAGTCTGAAATCGTCAGCAGCAAAGGGGGCATCTGGTCCTTTGATTTTGCCCCATGATTCTTTGTCTTAAACCATGCTCCAAAAAATTTTGTCTGCAAAACAAACTATGTTGCTTAAGAAATAATTGGAGGGAGGGTGTAGCTTCTCCTGAGCCTACCGTTGCTTTGTGAGAATGGCTCCCAGCTTCCTGGCTTGCATGCACTGGGGGCCAGCCCATCTATGTACATTCTCAATTAGGAAAATGATGTATACACACATTACTGTAAAAGTCAAAATTTCATGAATACAGCTGGAGCCCCATGGGAGTCCTCCTCAGCATTGTTAATGTTGAATGTGTGTCCTTTGGACCCCTGTGAGGGGCACTCCATTTCCTCTGTCTGTCCTGCTCTTTCCCTCTACCTCCCACTTCCTTCTCTTCCCTTCTCCTGTCTCTCCACCCTGTCTCCCCTCTCACCTTTCTGTCTTCCCCCTCATGGGGTAGGAAATGCCTTCCTACCCCATGCCAGGGCCTCTGTAACTATCTTGTCCTGTCCGGAAGCTCTCAAATGCCACTTCTAAGGGTTTGAGGTAAGATTGCTTTTCCAGTGCACAGCCAGAGGTTCCTTTTGGCTGAGTTGAGTAAACCATCAAATATTTTTAGTGATCCCTTTTTCCCCATAAGGTAGTAAAGTGAGTGATGATAAATCAGCTTCTCATTGCTCGCACCTTGTATCTGATGTGCATTTCCCCAGGGAGCCTGGTGTTGGAGCAAAGTACTGTTCCACAGTCACCTGGCAGGGTATGGTCTCATGGGCTCCAGGTGCTGGTCTGTCCACCCTTTGCACTGCCTCACTGATGAAATTCAAGGCAATACCCATGTTTAGAAAGTATTTTCTGTCTTTGAACAAAATGCAGTTTCAGTTTAAAGCAACCTAGAGGATTTTTTTCAAAAGAGTGTTTTCAGAAAGCAAAATTACACTCAATACCCCCTTTTTAAAAAATTTCTTGACCACATTTTTTCTTGGAAAGAGTCAGGACAGCTAAGTGGAAATTAAATTTCCCATACATAAACAACACAGAAACAGTCAGTTCTGACTGTAGTTGCTGGAGGACTGGAGTCTCAAATAAGCAAGAAAGAAGCTGTATTCTCTGTTCAATAGATTGGCTTTTCTCCCGATTACAAATACAATGAATGTTCTTTGTAGAAAGTTATATATTACCAAGAAGAATGAAGAGGAAAATGAAAATTCCCAGAAGCTCACCACCCAGAGCTGGCAATGTCAGCTGTCCACTCACATCTGGAAATATTTCCCACTTCCTTTCCTGGGTCTTGTCTACTGTTAGATGGAATGTTCATTAGGATTTGTCTTGGGTTCTGAAAGTCAACAAAGGTCCCCCTCCACACTCAAAGCCCTTTGGATCCCCACCCCAGCTAGTTTGGCACTTCTGTGGCTCTTGCCTTGTGGAGAGGAGAATGCCAGTTCTGGACACTTGTCCTTCCTTGGGGTCTAAATGGTACTCCCAAGTTACCAGTGCCTGTGTGGCTCCTGTGATCAGCTGTGACCCTGACAAGTGAGGAGAAGGGGTTTAGGTGCAGGGGTGACTTGTCCCAGAGGAGCTGGCAGCCCCAAGTGTCACCTCCCTTTTTGGGAGCTGCTTTCAGAGCCTGCCTCTCTTCTTCTTTACCTTATGGCTGCTGTATAAAAGGTCATTGACTACTTAAAGGCACCTGGCATTTCTGACCCTCAGTTGCCTGGTTGGTACTGTGGTTCTTATTTCCACAGCTATCACTTTCCCTTGAGCCTCCTCAATACCCTGTACCTCAGCTGTCCCTAGTGGCTAGCTGTCCTGGCTGCACCCTCTGCAATTCTCAGACCCCTGTAGCCTTAGCAGTTATTTCACCTTCTGAACCATAGCTTCCTATTCTAGAAATAGGGAAATGGAGGGTAGCTTTGAGGTTGTGCATCATTCACTGTGCTTGTGGGGGCTCACAGTCCAGCCAGAGAATGACTGACACCAGGTCTAAATGTCTGTAAGGGGAGGCAATCAAACTAGATGCCTGCAGGGCAGGAATGACCAACCCTACACACCCTTGAGCTGGATGTGGGTAGGTGAGAGACACTAGCGGGTGGGAGGGGGGCACAGATTTTAGGGCCACACCCATATGAGGCAGGTAATGCAGAGTTATAGAGGTGGGAAAAAGTGGGCAGGGGCCAGGGCTCAGGAGGGCCTTGGGTTTTGGCCACCTCTGTTTCTGGTAATACTAACCAAGGATTCCAGCAATTGCCATGTTTCACTTGATAACTTGTTGTTTCTCCTAACAGCCAAGGGACTCCATTGGTACTTTTTCTTAAATTAAACTTGCACATGCAATTGTAAGAAATAATGCTAAGATACTGGGTACCCTTTACCCAGCCTCCCCCACTGGTGACATCTTGCAGAACTATAGAGTACCAGGCCACAGCTAGGATGCTGGCAGTGACACAGCCAAGGCCCAGAACCCTTCCATCTCTAAGGCTCCTTCCTGATGTCCTTTAATAACTACCCTTAATTCCCTTCTTTCCTGACACCCCTTAATCTGCTATTTCTAAATTTTGTCATTTCAAGAATGCTTTATACATGGAATCATAGAGTATGGAAACTTTTCACTGAGTATTCATTTTGAAGATTCATCCAGATTGTTGCATCAGTTCATTCCTTTTACTGATGAGCAGTGTCTGTGCCATGACTCAGTCATGCAGCCCTCAAAGAACATCTGGGTTGTTTGTAGTTTGAAGCTATGAAGAATGAAGCTGCTTTGAACACTCATGAACAGGCTTCCATGTGAACATGAGTCTTCATTCCTCTAGGACAAATGCCCTAGAGTACAATTGCTGTGTTGTAGAGCAGCTGCATGTTCTCTTGTAAAAGAAACTGCCCAACAGTGTTCTAGAGAGGCTGCCCCATTGTGCATTCCCACCAGCAGTGTGTGAGTGACCCAGTTTCAGCACATTCTCACCAGCATTTGGTGTTGTCGCTATCTTTGTTTTAGCCATTTTGATAGTAAAGTAGTGATATATCATCATGGCTTTAATTGGCATTTCTCTGATGGCTAACATGATGAACATCTTTTCATGTGCTTCTATGCCACCTGTGTATCCTGTCTGGTGAAATATCTCTTGGTGTCTTTTGCTCATTTTTCAATTTTGATTGTTTTGCTTTACTGTTAACTTTTAAGAGTTCTTTACATATTTTATGAAGTAGTCCTTTACTGAATACATGGTTTGCAAATATTTTCTCCCAGTCTATGCCTTGCGTTTTTCTGCGAATTATTTCTTTCTGCCCTTTGCTCAGAGTTATAAGTTTCTGGATTATTCCACAGACCACTCACACCCCTGCTCCACCTCTTACCCAGACTAAATGATGGAGGGTGATTCATGTGATGGGTGTTCAGCTATCTGAATATTAAAAAATTAAAAACTGAACCATTTTGCAGCAAACCAAATGTGGATTGAGTCAAATCAACTCAGCTAAAAACATCAGACAAATTGTTTTATATCTGATAGTTTTTTTAAATCATTCTTTTGTCCCTTATGCTGCCATGCTGACTGGCAGATGAGCCAGGATGTTATTCAGAACATGAAATGCAGTAAGAGAAAAGATTTTGAAAGAAAGCCAGTTTACTCATGGCCCCCCAGTGGAACTGTTCCATCTCATTAAAACATTCAATGTTGAACTTAAAAACTTTTATTTTGGAATAATTTCAGGTGTATAGACAAGTTGCAAAAATATAAAGAGTTCCTGTATACCCTTCACCCAGCTTACTCCGATGTTAACATAACTGGCTCTATTTGTCAAGAAATTGACATTGGTAGAATACTACAAACTACAGACTACTCAGATTTTGCCTACTACATCCAGTCTGGGGTGCCATGTTGTATTTAGTAAATATTGAATTTTAATGTTGTGTGCGCTCAGAATTTTATTAAAAGACCGGAGACAGATTTAGGTTCTCTTGATAAGTATTTTTTACAAAGAAACAAAACACCTTAATTCTCAATGTTTTAAGTTATAGCCTACTTAGAATAAATGTTGGTTTTACCATTTTTTCATCTCTATATTTATAGCAACAATGAGAGAGTTTTCACTGTTCTGACAAACATTTCTAAAAATGTTGGAACCAGAGTAGCTTTTCCCTTTGGTCAGGACCATTTTGCAGGCCATCTTCTTGGTCCTGCACTACTACGTAGTGGGGTTGCCTGCTGCCTGCCTCTTAGGAGGTATTTGCTGCCACTTGTTCTAGGTCACTGCATTGGTGCAGGAATGCCCCATCAGGGATGCTGAAGTGATGTCAGCTGTGTAATTCTTCCCCAGTTCCCAAGGACACAGAGTGGGCCATGAGCAGGAGGGCACATGTAGAGTCAGCAGCAGTGCTGCGTGGCTCTAACGGAAGACAGGTGGGTCCTGGTAGCACTTGGAAGATCCAGAAAGGTGTCTACTCTGTGTATCACCTGACCTAACTGGTGCTGAAGCACTGATTGCCCAAAGTCCGTGGTCCAGAACATCCATGCTAATGGTTCACAAGAGTGTCCTCAGGAGACGCTGGCCACCTACTGCAGGAGAGTAGGACCAGGTCAGCTCAAGTCAGTATGAGCAGGAGGACTAGTCTACTTCAGCCCACCACTTACCAGGGACAAGGAACACCATCTTCATGAACCTTGGTTTCCTCACTCCACCAAGGGCTAGAGGATTTCATGAGATCTCTGAGCACTATCCAGAACATACTTGGGTGGGTTATGCCCCTCCTTTTTTTCCAGGAGGAACTTGGGTATCACAGGCATCTATGAGTAAAATCTGAATTGTGTCCATGGAGAGGTACCTTGACCATCTTCAGAGTCTTAGAGGTAGCTCATTTAAGATGTCAAAGCTCAATGCTTTACAGTTGATAGATGACTTTTACCTGTAACTAAATACTTTTGCTGCCCTTTGGCCTCTGCATGTGTAGAATAACCTCAGCGAAGCCTGGCCTACTCCTGGTTTTGAATATTCTGCAGCCAATAGATATCCACAGCCAGAGACACCCCTCCATGCCTGGAGGATGGACCCTGATGGGTGATCTGATTCTGAGCAGCACTTGGGGTGAGCCCAGTGGGTGCCAAGTTACCCCACAAATCCATCCCGGGCAGAGTCTGGCTCAGGTGTATGTTTACTACAGTGTTCCCCCTTATCTGTAGCTTCATTTTATGTGATTTCAGTTACCTTCAGTCAACCCAGTCCAAAAATATTAAATGGAAAATTCCAGAAATAAACAATTCATAAGTTTTAAATTAAACCATTCTGAGTAGCACAATGAAATCTCCACCCTGCTCTGTCCTGCCTAGATGTGAATCATCTCTTTGTTCAGCTGTAGCCATCTTGGTTATCAAATCTACTATTGATGTAATACAGTGCTTGTGTGCTCACGTCACCTTTATTTTACCTAATAATGACCCCAAAGCATAAGAGTAGTGATGCTGGTGATTCAGATATGCCAAGGAGAAACTATAAAATGCATCCTCTAAGTGAAAAAGTAAAAGTTCTTTACTTAATAAGGAAAAAAAAAATCCTATGCTGAGGTTGCTAAGGTGCACAATAGGAGTAAACTTTCTACATGTTAAAAAGAAATTCATGCTAGTTTTTCTATTGCACCTGAAACTGCAAAACTTATGGCCACAGTGGATGAGTACTTAGGATAGAAAAGACATTACATTTGTGGGTGGATGATGTGAACAGAAAACTTGTTGTAATTGACATCAGTGTGTTGCACTAGAAAGCACTGAGCCTATATGAAGACTTCAGCAAGGGACCTCCTGAAACAAATGACCACATTCACATAACTTTTATTATAGGATATTGTTGTAATTGCTCTATTTTTATTATTAGTTATAGTTGTTAATATCTTATGTGCCTAATTTGTAAGTCAAACTTTATCATAGGTATGTGTATGTAGGAAAAAACGTAGTGTATCTGGGGTTTGATATTATCTGCAGCTTCAGGCATCCACTAGGGTTATTGGAATGTATCCCCTGAGGGTAAGGGGTGGCAACTGCAAATATCAGCTGCTTTTCTCCTAAAACCTTCCATTGAAAGGCTCTAAAGTCACCATGGGTGACATGGTTTTGCAGGGTCTTACCTCTGGATGCCAGGAAGACATCTCCCCCCACGAAGGGTAAACTGGTAACAGCTCTGGGAAAGAAGGTGGGTAGACCTGGCTGGTGTGACTCAGTGGATTGACTGCCAGCCTGCCGACCACAAGTTCACCGGTTCAATTCCCAGTCAGGGCACATGATTGGTTCAAAGGCTAGGTCCCCAGTTGGGGGCATGAGAGAGACAACTGATTGCTGTTTCTCTCACACACCGTGTTTCTCTCTCTCTCTCTCTAAAAATAAATAAATAAAACATTAAAAAAAAAGAAGGTGGGTGGAACAGTGACAGTGGGCTGGGTGCTATTAGAAACAGTCTGGAAATTCGGTCACAGCCCGGTGCTGGCAATGGGAGAGTGCAGGGATACAACAAGTAAGGGTTTTGTTGTAGAAACAAGACTGTCCACCATATGAGAGGCTGGGAAGAAAGGGTCCAGCAGCCTACCAGCAGACCAACTATGAAGGGGAGTTGGTGGGGACAGTCGTGGACAGCTGTTGCCTTGCACCTAGGGCTGGGCCTGGGTTAAAAGTGGTTGTTTTAGAGGATGCAGAATTGGGCAAAATGCAGAGATAAATGGGAACAAGCTGGAACCTGTGTGGGCCTCTTCCATCTAATCACAGTGATTTTCAGAGAGGAAGGAACCTCTTCACTTTTACTTCCCAGATCTCCAGCAAACTTCCCAGGTGGCCAGCTCTAATTTAGATTCTTAGGGGAAAAAGGTTCTGGGCCATGTAGGTCTAGCTCAGCGCATCGATGGTCTGGAGCCCAATCCCTTTCATTTGGTGGCTCTTGGCCTGTCTTCTATGCATTTGCCCTGCAGATCAGGAAGAGGGACTTAGAAGATTGCTGGGAAATTTTGAGGGGCCAGGCCTAGAGGGGAGCATCATCCATTGTCTGATGCTGGGTCACATGGCTCTGCATCCTTTGCCAGGGAAGGCAGGGTGTAATAAGACCTGCTAGATCACTCAGCTTTTTGGAAGTGGGGGGTGGGGAGGTGCTACTGTTCTCTACTCCTTGCACTCAAATAAGCGCAGACAAAAAAAACAACCAAGAGGTGCTATTTTATAGTTTAATATTTTATATTATAAAGTACCCATTATTGACAAAGGATGTTGAAATTGTCACTGTGGGTTATAGCATCCATTGTTCTGACACTTTGCAATGTAGTCTGTCAATACGCACCAGCCCTCACTTCATTGCCTGAGTCAGTGAAACTGGGTTGTAAGGGATCCAGTGAGCCATGCCTGTAAGAGTGCAGCAGCATTTCCCAAAAGGACATCAAAATGGTGACGCTTTTTGAAGTTAAAACCTCTCTCAAATGGCCAGAGTCATAAGAGCATTGAATGGACTTGAGAGATTTTTTTCAGAACCTGGTCAGTGCCTCTGTGTCCACTGTGTCCATTGCTCTGATTTTAGCCAATATTGCAGAGAAGTTACAGTTTTTACCTAGAGAGGAACCCAAAGCTAACAGTTTGGCTTAGAGTGGCCACAAACTGGTCAGGGGGTGGGGTGGGGCGGAGCTGGGAAAGGCATTCGTGTCAAAGGGATAGTCACCTAAAATGTGGAGGGGGTGCACATCTGACTAGGTGTGGCTGCCACAAACTGGCTATTGGGCTCATATAGGCTGGGTAATTCTGTGTTATTGGCAATAAAATACAGGATGCTCAGTTAAATTAGAATTTCAGATGAATAATGAGTCCTTTTTCTAAACATAAGAATGTTCCAAATATTGCATGAAATATACTTTTACTAAAAAATTATTCTTCATTTATCAAAAATTTGAATAACAGGGCATACTGTGTTTTTATTTGCTAAATCTTGTCACTCAGCCAAACGGTGTTTCAATGGGAAAGTTTTGTTTTGAGGCAAATCCATGACTGCAAGCTCAGGTATGTAACTGGCAGCAATGGCAGATGTTGGCTAGGGTAGGAATGACTCGGGTTTTCTTATCTCTGCTGCACAAAGTCTCCAGTTGGCCTGATAGCAGGGGGCTCAAATCAGGACTCCCAAGAGGGTAAGAGAGAGGCTGGCATACCACACACTGCTTTAAACCTTTGGAATTTGTGTGCTTTGTGCAACACATCCTACTGGAAAAGCCAAAATCACCTAAAGACACACAGACTAGGTAATATGTGCTTCGAAGTCCTTAGAACCCAGCCCCTGGCCTCTTTCAGTATCACTTTCTTAAATCCCTCCATCGTGTTCTGTCCAAGATCAGCTACATAGAGCTCTTTAAATGACAACCTGCTTCATGATCCTGAGAATCTGTAAATCTGGCACCATCTCTTGTGTTGCAGCTATGACTGGGCCCCTGCATGGAGTCCTCCCAGACCACTGCTAGCATCTCCCCTTTGTTTAAAAAAATCTATCTATCTATCTATTTATTTGTTTACTATGTAGACATTCTAAATTTTCACATCAAATGTATCAAATCTTTTTACTTTATGGTCTATGCTTTAAAAATTCTATAACCTGAAGTCATAAAGACATTTCCGTATACTTTGTTCTAAATGTTTTCAGGTTTTCTTGCTTCTCATGTTTGGTCTTTAATTCATCTGAAATTATTTTCATGAATGGTGAGGGCAGTGATCCTGTTTGTATCCCTCTCCATAGTTATTGAATGACCAATTCCTCCTTTCCTTCCCGATTTGTAATGGCATCTCTACCATGTCTTCATTTGTGCCCCACACACATGTGCACACACCCTTCCTCATCTGCAGTCTTGCACCTGGGCGGTCTGTGTGCAGGTCTCTCTTCTCTAGTCTCTGAGCAGCCCAAGGCCTTCAGAACTCAGCCTAGACTCAGATCTGCCTTAACTCTCTTACTCACTAGTTATGCAGTTTGGGACAGGTTAATTTCACCTGTCTGAGCTTCTGTCCTTCATCTGTAAAGGGGATAATATGGCAAATTGATGGATTTCTTATCAGGATTAGACCAAATAATGCCAGAAGGGCTAATGTGATACGTGGTGTATACTCTACACCTGTTATCAAGATGACCTCTGTGTACCCTGAGCAGGCACAGGGCAGGTGCTGTACCTGCTGTCAGAGTGAATGGTGAGCCAGGGAGTTGAGGGTTGGGCAGAGCACAATGCACGACCCAAAGAGATTCTACACACCCTGCACTTCACCACCCATGCAGCCCCTTTCATCACGCTACTGCCCTTTATGCAGACCTTCCTGGTTCCTTGCTGGCTTGTCTTTTTCCCTAGAGATGGTCCCATGTCCTCTGTGAGGCTGAGCTGGGCAGGAGTCTCCCCTCAGGATGTGGGTTCTGCCCAGTTCAGCCTTCCCCTGACCAGTTTTTCTTGCTTGGTCTGGAGCGTTCTCCCTTTGGGACATCCTAAGTGAAATAAGTGGACATTTTCCCTAGTGCGAAGGTCTCTGCTTACCTATTCTTCCAGCATTTAGTTCCACACAGACCCTTTTGGGTGCCTGGATTCGAGGGTTCCTCTGCCTTTTGCAGATGGGTTGTCCACAAGTCATTGCTGGCTACCCTTGGGGAATTAATCCCCATCATAGCTGCCTCCTGTGCAGCAAGCTGTCTGGGGAAGGAGAAGGCAGCCCCACTCTACCACCCTGGGAAGGCAGGGAGATGATGCGGGGGGAGTCATGAGGGCTTTCCCTGCAGAGTCTCTGATATATGTAGCATTTGGGGCCATTCAGAGTGAACAGCACAAATGAATCTTCACCACCATCACCAGGAAATCCTCCAGGGTTGAGGACTCAGTTTGGACCACTGAGTCATTGATGAAATAATTGGATGGAGAAATAGGAATATATACCATTAATGTCCTATGGATACCTCTCCACTGTGGGCTGATGCCCAATCTTAGATCACCACTTGCTCTTTTTTCTGTTTCTGGTAACCATACCATATCACCTATCTATCATTGCATACCAATTCCCAAAACTTAGTAAACACTTATCAACTATGTTAGTTCGGGTAGGTCAGGTATTTGGGTGCAGAGTGGCTTAGGCTCAGGGTCTCTCTTGAGGCTGGGGTCAGATGTTGGCTGGACTTGTGGTCTCATCTGAAGGCTTCACTGGGGCTAGGGATCCACTTCCACTTAATTCATTCCCTCATGGACAGCTAGTGCTGGCCACCCACTAGAGGCCTCAGCTCCTCCCCACACAGGGCTCTCTTCATGACATGGCAGCTGGCTCCCCAGAGCAAGAGATTCAGGAGACAAAGGCAGAAGCTGCAATGTGGTACATGTCCTGGCCTCAGAAGTCACCTATTTCAGTGTCCTATTGGCTATGTTACAAGGTCAACCCTATTCAAGGTGGACATGGCTGCACAGGTTCAGGATCACCGTGAGGTGACCATCACTGGGTCATCTTAGGAGTAGCTGCCACAGACATGTTTCTTCTTAGAGGGTGTCACCTCCCTGGTGGAAATACCTCTTTCAGGATGATAGGACTCTTGAAGCCAGGTTCTGCTTTCTGGCCATGAAGCTTACCCTACTTCTCCTTCTGTTAGTCACCTATCAATATCCCTCACCTTATAGGTCATTACACCTGGCCAGACGCCATGCTGCCAGTATTCACCTCTGTCTTCTTAGGCAATTTCTGATTAGCAGGGACCTAAGCCTGGGTCCCCAGGCCCTGATGGGGTCCTGTTGCCAGTCTCCTGGCTCAGGGACATCAGTTGGGGAATGGCTGTGCTGGGGGATAGGATTAGGTGCTGTTCTTTTCCACCTGAGGTGGAAACATCTGGATGTTTCCAACTCGGGCTAGGCCATTGTTCATCATAAACTCCAACCATGAATCTGGTATTCTCCTTATTTTATGAAATGAGAACTAGGGCTCCAAGAGGCTCAGTGGTGTGCAAAACTGAAAGCTTGTGAGCTGGGATGTGAACTCAGATGCTTCTGAGAGACTAGCTATCCATCCTCTGTCACCTGCTGGGTGGGATGGTTCTGATTCCTCAGCAATGGTGGCAGCCAGAAAAACCAGACTTGTCCTCACTGTGTTCTGTAGATTCCTGGAAGGAGTTGCACCTGTGTGGAGCCAGGCGTGGTTTGGGGCTGCGGAACCGCCAGGGCCCAGCATATGGTGGTTTTCACGGCAATTTCTTACAGAGGTGACCATGTGCTCATCAGCTTTGTTTGTAGAATCTATGAAATCTTGGGTTGAAAGAAAGTATATCTGGAGGTGAAAGTGGGTAGCATCTCTCAGCCTACTGCCTCTGTCAAACGACTGGTAAATATTTAGAGGAACTGAGGGAGGGAGCAAGTCTTCTCTCCAGCTGCCTCACTTGGGAACCTGTGGAGAAACAGGGCTGTGCATTCAGGGTACATGCCAGGAGAGATCAGTGTGGGGTGAAGGAATCAGCCAAGGCCCCTTGTAGATTTCATTTGTCACACTCCCAGGTTACCCGTGTGTGAGGTGGTATCCCCAAGGGGGCGCTATAGTGAGTCCATGTAACAATGAGGAAAACAATGCCCAGGGAAATGGCTTTGTTTTTCAAAAAGCCTGCAGGGTTGGAGGAAGAAACCATTACTTAAACTAGTTCAGAATTTGTGATCTAAGCCTTGTAGGACTTCTGTGTCTTCATGTAAAGGGGTTGGCAAAAGTAGGTTTACAATTACGAACCTATACTGCAAAACACGGTATACTCTTATATAATTATTTAGTAATTATTGTATTATAATAATTACAGTAATGATTATAATAAATATTGTATTATAATAATTACTACAGTAATTACAACTGTAAACATACTTTTGCCTGTTCCTATATTTACTTTCTTCCTAAAAGTCTCAGAGCCCTCCCCATGGGTGCTAGGAGGGTGGGCCTGGGTGAAGCAGCCATCATAGGGCAGGTCTCTCTAGGGAGGAGGGTTGACTTTGCCCCTGGGAATACCTTGAAATAACCCATTTTCAGTGGGGTCTCTCAATTTTCTAACCATCTGTGGCCATTTTCACTGTTCCTGACAAAGAAGGTCCTGAGATAGAAGCATTTGAGATAAAGGGTGGTTGGGCCCTTTATCTCAGCCCAGGGGGCTGTCACCTGTGTGTTCTGGGGCCAGTCACACCACCCAGGTCTGCTACATGCCCCTCTCTGAGAGTTCTAATGGAGAGTGCTTGCAGGTTTGCTAAGAAAAGCCCACTGCGGTGGAGGTTGCTTCCTCCAGCCCAGAACCACTCAGGGGCACCACAGCATCCTGTTAAACTTAAAGCCACTGCAGGCTGCAGTGGGCTGCTGCTGCCCAGGTCTTAGACAGCCTGGGTTCCAGCCAGTCCGGGCTGAGCTTTCACAAATGACGCAGCTGGAGCACCAGCAAGCTGGGGTGTGTGACAATGCGGAAATGCACATGCATATCATTTGGTGACCCATATTGCGAAAACTAGCAAAAGGAAGTATGTTCTGCTGCTGCCCGAAGTCAGCCCCAGGGAGAAGTTCGAGTGTCCTCAGGGGCAGGTGAGTGGTGCTATCTCCCAGGTCTCTGCAGCCCTGAGAGCCTGGGCTGGTCTTGTAAGGGGCACTTTTGGGTCGGAGACATTCAGAGGAGGAGCTGTTGGGGACTTGTCTTCAAGGCAGGAAGCTGTCATGGTGACACTGTAGGGTATCTTGTTTTTGTCCCTTTGTCTTCCTGTGGTGCCTCTGATATTGCTGTTAAAAGTCAGGTTATTGTGGAATGGCAAATGTTCAATCCTTTGTAAACGTGGAGGGCTGGGACAGTGCTAGATGTCATCTGGCATGTCTCAGTCTTTAGCAAAGGTAAACCTGAGCCCAGAAGGGGCCAGGGTCCAAGTGGCTGATAGGTTGAGGGAGATCCCTGCTTCAGTCTGGCCAGCACACCGGCCAACTGCCCGGCTTCCCTTCTGTTGCCCAGGCCCAGGGCTGTTTGGGTCTTCCTTGCCTGGGCCAAGGAGGGGTGGATGGTCCCAGATACAGTCCCTAGGGGGCTAGGTCTTTTCACACAATGTGGCTCCGAAAGGTTGCTCTGCAATCTGTAGTTTTGATACTGACAGCCAGGGCTTGTCTGTGGTAGTGCTACTAGGAAAGGAGGGCCAAACCCACCAGGGCCTCCTCAAGACCCATGATGCACCCAGACAGCGTGGGATAGTGCCAGGCACACAGCCCCAGCTCCAAGACTTTGGGCAGCTGCTCTGACTGTCTTGCTCTCCTGTCTGTGATGTGGGGCCCAAGTGATGCCAGGCTCCTGCTCTGAGCACAGAGATCCAAGGCTGGTGTGCTCAGGGCATGGTCCCCAATAGCACCCAAGGCCCACTAGCTCAGCCATTCTTGCAGGAGAGGAAACTGAGACACACTGTGTCCCAAGCTAGCCCTAGACCGCCCAAACCCAAAACTTGGAGCCTGAGAGCTTGCTAGGGCTGGGTGGGGCCTGGTGCAGAGGGAGGAAGTGGTTTGTCCCCAGTTGTGTAGTTGCAGGAGGCCCAAAGCCCTGGTTCTGCTCCCCAGGGCTGACGTTTGTCTATGCTCAAAGACCAGCACCTCCTTATGTACAGTGGCTCCTGAAACTGATTAAGATTGTGTACACTGCACAGGTAGAGGCCTGGATTGAAGTTGGTCTTTTTAAGGTCAGAGCTTAGATAAAGTGTTCAGTGAGATCCCAGAGGATGGGTGGGGCTTTGCTGCCCTGAGCCCCAGGATAGTAACCAGGGTAGTGGGAGTTCCTGTCTTGCTGCATCTTCTGTATCTGCCCCAGGTGGGCTCTGACTGCCCCCACTAACAGTTGAAGAAACCGAGGCTCCAACATAAAGAGGGTGAGGTTGGGAGTCAAAGTGCAGCCTTGGGGCATTACTGGCAGTGGCACAGATGTGACACCCAGATCTGAAAGGAATGTCACTCACCTTCATGGCCCTGTCTGTCCACTGCAGTGAGATCCATCCTGGCTCTACTGTCTAGGTCCCACCTCCATCCCCTCTGGGCTTGGCCCTCTCTAACACACTGCCAGCTCTGCAGATGGCCTGGCTCAATCTTGCTTGCCTTTGTGCCCTTCCCTCTGTTAGAACACTGTTTCCTCTGTATGGGGTATGTTCCCTCTGTCTGGGATGTTATTTTTTCTGTCTGAAGTACAGTTCCTCTGTCTAGGACACTATTCCTTACAAGATACTGTTCCTTTTGTCTGGGATGCTATTCACTACAGTTTCCTTTCTGTGGGATGCTGTTCCTTCTGTCTAGGACACTATTTCCTCTGTCTGGGACAATTTTTTCTCTTCCTGGGACACTGTTCCCTCTGTCCAGGACACTGTTCCCTTTGTCTGGGGCACTTTTTCCTTTGTCTAAGACATTGCTCCCTCTGTCTGAGACATTGTTCCCTCTGTCCGGGACACTGTTTCCTCTGTCTGGATTGCTGTTCCCTTTGTTTGGGACAGTTTCTTCTATCTGAGTCCCCATGTGTGGTGGTAATGACTGGTCACCCAGGTCTCCAGCAGATGGTGACCAATCTTACAAGTTAGTTCCAGTATCTTAGAGGCCCAATTGGAGCCTATCATTGCTCAGGACACAGAGTTCTTTCTGGTCAGGCATGTGGCTTAGGAGGGTGAATTGCCATCTAGTCAGTCCTTTATTGTAAATAACCTGATAGAGCGACAGTGCAGTTAGGTGAGGCACCCTGGAGGTGCCAGGCCTAGCGATAGGGTATAGGAAGTGGGCTGTGACCTTCTGCGATATTGATTTGGAGTTTTTATTTTCAAAATTTGGACTTAGCTAGAGGGCATTTTTGTATTTTATGTAAAAGTACATATTAGAAAAGAAATAAAGGCTGCTTGAAATGCTGATTCAATGCATCCATTCATTTTATTCACCAAAATGCTTACTGGGTCCCGTTTGCCACGCAGGGACCATGTAAAGAAGGTGATGTTTTCACCTGTTTCCTCCAGTGGTCATATCTGGGTGTGGAGTGCAGTGGGAAGCTGTGGATGCCTGGGGAGCAGGGCATGTGCAGGCAGTGGGGCAAGCTGTGCCCTAAGAAGCCTGAGCCCGCAGGGTACTGAGCGAGGGGCAGAGCTACGTCTGGTAAGGACTTCAGTGTTGATTGAAGCCTTTGGAAGATTCTTGTTTGTTTTGTTTCATTACTTTTTTAAAACAAAAAATTTAAATCCAAAGTAGAGAGAATTATGTGGTGAGCCCAGGGTGCCCATCAGGAAGTCAGCCTGAACTCATGGAGTGGTGGTGGGGGGGGGGGGAATGGAAGCAACTGTACTTGAACAACAATAAAAAATGTGAAAAAAAAGAGTGGAATGAGGAGTCCCGCTTCCCATTGCCCCAAGTGCGGACCTGGGGTATGGGGTGCTGCAGGGGTCAACTGTTTCATACAAAAACATTATTTTACAAATTTTCAAATATATGACAAAACTCCAGGAATTTGCAGTGTCCACTCAAGCTTTGATATACTTTGTTGCACATCTAGCTACCTGGACAGGTAAAGATTTGTTTAATTTAAAGGTTGTGATTTTATTTATGACTATTATCTTTTAATATAAACAACTGTTTCTAGTATCAGCAGAGTTTTTTATTTTAATCCTCACCTGAGGATATGTTTATTGATTTTAGAGAGGGGGAAAGGGAAGAGAGAGAGAGACGTAGATGTGAGAAACTTTGGTTGACTCCTGTATGCACCACAACCAGGGATCAAACTCTCAAGCTGTGTGTGCACCCTGACAGAGAATCTAACCCACTACCCCTCAAGAGCACTGGACAATGTTCCAACCAATTGAGCCACCTGGCCAGGGTGTGATTTCATTTTTATTGTAGCCTTTTATGTGTATGACAATAGACAGTGACTATAGAGTTTATATTTATACTCCTTCTAATGAAAGTAAAATAAAACAGAAACAAAATAGAAAATAGAAATATAATAAGTATAGAAAATTAAAAGACAATAAAAATAGGAAGTAAAGGATAAATATTAAGTAATTATATAAGTAAAAAAATTAAGTGGAAAGAGTGCAGTGCTCAGTTTCTCAGGCTCATCCAACCCTGCATGCAGTGCACTGGACTTCTGGTTAACGCTTCGCATTGCACCCATGCATCCCTGGCCTTACTATCCATGAGCTTCTGTCAATCCAGCCGGGGCTCTGCTGGAGCTGAGGAGGTCCTGTGTCAGGGACCTGGGATCTTCATGTGACACTAACGGCTGTGTTTGTCTATAGGATGTGCGGGGAGATGCCATGCTGTGTGCTGCCTTGGTCTTTAGGGACCTTCTGAGGACCATGGTTGTGTTCGTTTTACAGACAAGAAAACTGCAACTTGGAGAGGTTGAGGTTGTCTGGCTGCTCAGACAGTAAGTGGTAGAAACTGATCAGACTGGATGCAAGCCTGGACCACTGCACTGCTACCCCCACAGATGAACAAAAGAGGGCCTGTGATGTGTCTTGCAATGCGCACTCAGTGGGGGACATTGTGCTCTGAGGACCCAAGGGGATAGTCTGAGGCCAGAGCAGGGAAATCCTCTGGGGTGGGAGGGGTTTATATGCCTCCCCTCTTTCTCCCAGAGTACCACCTGCTGAGGCATCCCTGGTCTGAGGAATGCAATCATCCTGAGACTGATACAGGAAATTATCCTTTGTTTTCCCAAAAATCATTTACTGAGCCTCTAATAATGATGCCTAGACTCTGTGCTGGCCCCTGAGCTATCCCTGAGCCTCACTCCTTCAGGTGGAGAACCAGAGGCCAGACCCATACAGAGTGTGGGCCATAGCTGCCACCCCCACCCCAGGTCTGTGTGCAGCCCCACTCTGACATGTTTCCTGAGGAGCAAGGAGGGCAGTGCAGGTAGTGAGCATCAGCAATGGACCGAGGGGTTTACAAGCACTGCTGGATCCAGGCCAGGCCAGGGATCTCCCAGGTGGATGTGTAGAGAAAAAGGCCCAGTGGTTGAGGCCTAGGGTGACAAGGTTGCAGGGCGAAAAGTAAATTTTAGGTACTTTTGGGTCATTGTCATCTTGGCACTAATTCACAGAACTTCCGATGAGAAATTCATAAAGCTTTTAAAAATTGTTGTAAAACACGTAACATAAAATCTACCATCTAAACTGCTTTTAAGTGTCCAATTCAGTGGTATTAAATTCATTCACATCATTGTGCAGCCTTCACCACCATCTATCTCCAGAACTCTTCCTCATGTACAACTGAAACTCTGTCCCCATTAAACACTAACCCTACATACCTCTTGCCTCTGCCCTTGGCACCTACCATCCTACTCTCTATGATTTGACTTCTCTAGGGACCTCAAATAAGTGGAATCATACATTTGTGACTGGATTATTTCACTCAGCATAATGTCCTCAAGGATCATCCATGTTGTAGCATGTGTCAGAATTCCCTTCCTTTGTGTTTGCCACATTTTATTTATATCCATTCATTGTTGATGGGCACTTGGGCTGCTTCTACCTCTTGGTTACTGTGAATAGTGCTGCTGTGAATATGGGTGTGCAAATATCTGCTCAAATGTCTGTTTTCAATTCTTCTGGAAGAAATGCATCCCTGAGGATACAGTTGGATTCATGTTGGAACTTGGTGTTGAAACAAAGGCAGCTTCCCTAAGACAAGCTGCAGCACCTGGGAGCATCTTCCTTGCTCAGTGTGCCCTGCAGCTTCCTCTTTCCTCAAGGTCCCACTGGCCTGCCTCCACCGCATGCCAAAACATGTGGCACCTCATGCATCTCCTCCATCTCTGTGTTCTAGGCACACAGAATAAACACCCCAGGCCATGCCAGCTGCAGCCAGAGCACTTCCAGGTCCAGACCCTGGAGGGAAGTTCCCTGTTCTGGATAATGCGGTGACTGGCCATAGGTTGTTCTGTCTTGCATGGCCAGTGCAGCTGGGCCTTTTACACTGCTGTTATGGCCTGGTGGTTTCTGCAGCCTTATCTCCCAGTGTGTGGACCTGCATGCAAGTATGCTACACAGGGGTTCCTGGTGTTGACCCCTGGCACTTTCATTATTGTTTAATTACCTTCTGCATGTAACCAACTATCTGAACTTGGTGGAGTAAAGAGAAATCCCACTGTCATCTCTCAAAATTGTGGGACTGGCAGGGTGCAACTGAGCATCTCTCACTGGGGTTGTTGCCAAACAGGGCTGGGATACTTCCAAAGGCTTGTCTCAGGTGATTACTCTGGGCCATCAGCTGGAGCCCCATGTGCCAAGGCCACTGGGCCACATCAGTGACTGGACAGGGGAGTTCCCTGCATTCTCAGGGCCTCTGGGCTGCCAGGTAATAGGAACAAATGAGTTGGGTGTGGTCGTGGTTTTAGCAGGGGCTCCTGTGCTGCTCCTAAGGAAATGTCTGACAGCAGGTGCAGGTGGGTGGTAGGCAGTCTCATGGCCCATCTTTGGGATCATCACAGTCCAATTCCAGCAGGCACCAAGCCATATGGGGACTTCAGGGCAGAGACCACAGCATTCATGTTACCCTTCCACCTGCTGCTGTCCAGGAAGCCACTTAAATGGTCCACCATGCCCTGGAGAGTGGGATGCATTTAATTTCTCCATACTTGTGCAGTCCTCACACATCCTCCAGTCCCAGTGTTGAGACCTCAGATGCTGAGTGATGGCAGCCCTGAGGATGGCAGTCCTGCAGCATAGACAGCTCGCCTGAGGTTGGCTCACCTGTGTGCAACTTACCTAGGCTGGGCTCACCTAGAGTAGGCAGTTGTCAGCCTCACTCAGCTCAGGCAGCTCAGGGTTTCTAAAGGGAGAGCTGAGTGGCCTGGTAGAATTGATAACAGCTCTTTGTCACCTATGTGGTGACATGTCCCTTGCCTTGAGAGTGTCAGAATGAGCCCAGAGCCCAGCCCTGAGGTTCAGAGCAACACGTCTGCTGGGCCCAGGCCCTGGGGGCTGTTTTCCTCCAGACCACTGTGTGGCCAGGATTATCCTCAAGTCCTCCTTGTCTGAAACGTGACCATCACCCATTTCAGTGACTGACTGGGTGGGCACACAAAAGTGCTTAGCATGGCTCCCGGCACATGGTGTGTATGTGTATGCATGCATACATATGTGTTGTGGAGGTATGTGTGTATGTGTGGCATACATGCATGTGTATCTCCCCTCCCCAAAGCCCCCCAGCTCCCCTGAGCAGTGTGGAGGGGAGGCTGAAACTGGCCTGGCCAGCTCTGGTGCTTCCTTTGACCTGGGTAAGGCTTCTGGGAGGCCAGTCCTTAGCTGAGTGAGGCCATGGGTTGCATCTCTCAGCTTCCTGAATCAGATTGGTTGTGGTTTCAGTTGTTCCCCTCCAGGCCCTGTCCCTCCCCTGTGCTCTGCTCCCTGACCCCTGGGCTCTTTTGTCTGCCCAAGGGCTCTTTGGCTGCCATTGCACAAAAGTCCTTGGAAGATGAGAAGATCATGGCTCAAGAGTCTCCACTGGAAGGATGTGCACCTCTCCTTTGGATGGGACTATCATGCCTGCCTTACCACCATCCTCTGCATGATTCATTGTCCCTTCTGTGATAAGAAAAATGACACTAGGGAATATCAGCAACTTGTCAAGTTTGCACAACTCAGAGGTGTCACCTATGAGTTATAATTGACACACAATGAACTGCATGTTTAAAGTATATGATGCAATGTTTTGACATTATATATATATATATATATATATATATATATATATATATATATATATACACATACATACATATAAACCCTTGAAATCATCACCATAGTCTGTCACCCTTTAAAAGCTCTGTTGTAACCCCCACACCTCACCTTACCCACCCCGCTTCCAGGCAACCCTCAGTCTGCAGTCTGACACCACAGATTAGTGTACATTTTCTAAAATTCTATGTAAATGGAAAAGCAAGTATGTACTTTCTCTTTTGTCTGTCTCCTTACTCAGCAGTTATTTCTAGATTGATCCATATTGTGGGGAAATATCCTTCCTTTCCTGAATGTTCTGAAAAAGATTTATGTAGAACTAACACCATTTCTTCCTTAAATGTTTGATAGAATTCACCAGTGAAGCCACCTAATTCTGGAGTTTTCTCCGTGTAAAAATATTTAAATATAAATATTTCTTGTACTTGGTGTTTACTGAGTTTCTTAGGTCTGTGGATTTATAGTTTCCATCAAAGAGGAGGAAACTTTAGTCATTATTTCCTCAAACATTCTTCCTGCTCATTCCTTTTTTGAGATTTTAATTACATATGGAGAATCTGATCACACATATATTATGCTGCTTGAAGTTTTCCCTACATCTCACTAACTTTTCTTCTCTCTCCTTTCCTCCCTCCCTGTCTCCATTTTGGATAGCACCTATTATCTCTCCAAATTCACTCTTTTTTTCTTCTACAATGTTTAATCTGCCATCAGGAACCCTTCCAGTGGGTCTTCATCTCACAATCTGTGGGTTCACTTCCAGAAGTTTAACATGCATCTTGTATATCCTCCATGTCTGTGCTGACCTGTTGAACATGATGGAATGCAGGCACCTCAGCTGCCTTAATGACCTTGTCTGCTAATAGTGACCTTGGGGCCCACTGTGGGTTAGTTTTCCTTCACTGACTATTCCTCTTCACAGAGTGGCTTCCTGTTAAGATTCATCAATATTTGTTAGGTAAGACCTGAATAGAGCTCACCGTGAGACTAACTGTCCCCCACACTGACACAAGACCCTTCCAAGTTGTCTAATGGCCTGTATCTTGGGGTTTTCAGTCAGGCTGATGGGGACAGACATGTGCCCTACCCTGCGTGAATGCCAGATGCTGTTCCCTTCACCTTCCCAGGAGATTCTTTCTCCAGCCTCATGGTTTCTGCACATCTGTGCTGAGCCTTCCTTGAGGGCTCTCTTCACCTTTCCTCTCTCTGTGCCACTCTCTCCTCTCCAGTGCTCCATCCTGTGACCTCTAGCTGTCTGGTCTTCCTACACTCCCAGCTCCATATCTGCACTCAGGCATCTACCTGGGGTCCCCTTCTCCAGGCAGCTGGGGTGACTTGGGCTACACTGCACCAATTACTGCCTCTCAGGAGCATGGAACTTCACTGCCTGGTGTAGGGTGTCTGTCTAGCTATTGTTTCTCATGTTTTATCCAGGTTTTTCTGGTTTCAGACGAAAGGCTAAGGGCTGTTTCTGTCACTGTACCTTGACTGGAAGCAGGAGACCCTGAGGTGGAATTGGGGCAGGCTTCACCTGGTGCCAGCTGGCAGCAGGTGCACATGCTGTGGCTGAGTGCCAAGCCTGCATTCCATTTGGCATATTTTTACTGTTGTGTCATGTCTGGTTTCTGGAAATTTGAGGTTACCTCTTGTGCTATGAGAAGAATGCAACAAAGCATATATTTTATGTTTATAAATCTTAATATTTCTCCTAGATTAGCTTGTTAAGAATGTGGCAGCGGCCAATGATAAATGCACCCTGCACTGGTTTTGGTGTCGCTTAAAGAGAGATCTGCTCAGAAGTAGTGAGGCCACAGGAGAATGCGAAGGCAAGAGGGTTGTTGCAGGGTTGGAGTTGGTGCTGGGCCACTGGGGCTGATGCTTTACCTCCCACTGAGCTCCGCCAAGAGGCTTTTGTGCCATGTGAGCAGCCAAAGGGCATACTCTGGGACCCCTGCCTGGTTGTGTGTGTGGGACCTGCAATTCCACTGAGGGCTCTTTACTGTTTAGTGAGTGAGGAGCAGAGTGTGTGAAGAAGCTCTGGCAGCACAGCCAAGTGAGACGGTGTCAGCAAGGTCTTCAGGGTGTGGGCTGGAAGGTACATGGTGGTGTCCATCAGCTCTCCTCACATTGGGTGGACTCTGCACACTTAAGGGCACCCTGCCTCCCAGGTGTGAACCTCATATGGCCAGGGACAGACTTAGCTCTAGCCTGAGAGTGTCAAGCTGGGCCCTAGAAGCTGCCTCACAACAGGGGTCATTACCTGAGGTGCTCAGAGACAGAGAAGCAGCATGCTCTGACTACCTGCAGGCCTCTGTGACCTGCCTGGGGTCCACGGTGCAGGGTGATAACAAGGAGCTGCCTGCCTTTCCATCCTCTCTATTTAGAATTGAGCTTGTCACTCTGGCCACTCCAAGCACCAGTGGAGGTGGTTTTCATTTTCCTTTCATGTTGCTTTAGAACCTCCTGAACTGCTCTACTTCAAACCTGCTGGGCAAGAAAAAGACTTTCAGTGAATTCTCCCAGCCCTGGACAGCCAATTTAGAGCCTCGGAACTTGGCCAGCAGGGTGCAGGCATCCATTCACCATCCTCAGCACCGTCCCCGGAGTCTCTGGGCATCTGGTAAGTGGCCTGATCCTCAGGGATAAGTGACTGTTGCTCCTGGTCCCTGTCCTCCTCTGCAACACCACTGAAGGTTTAAAAGGAAGATTCCAGGCAATATCTATCTCATTCTTTTTTTAAAGACTTTATTTGTTTATTTCCAGAAAGAAGGGCAAGGAGGGAGAAGGAGAGAAACATCAATGTGTGGCTGCATCTCACATGCCCTGTGCCGGGGACCTGGCCCACTAGGCGTGTGCCCCGGCTGGGAACTGAACTAGTGATCCTTTGGTTCTCAGGCCAGCACTCAATCCACTAAGCCACATCAGCCAGGGCTATCTCACTTTTGTCTAGTCTCACACTTGTCCCTCCTTAGCAGAACTTGCACACATTCTCTGTGCACCTAGAATGATGCTTGAACTTGCCTCTCCTGAGTGAGGGCTTTCAGGCAAGGTGTACCATTGGGGTGTGGAGGTGCCGGTGTCTCCAGAAAGTGCTTGGCAGTGGTGATGAGTTGGGATCTTGACAGAGATTGCCTCACCTCAGAACCACATCATAGCATAAAAAGTACTGTGGCAATGCACATTGTAGACCTGATACCCTGTACTCACAATGGTTGTTGTTATTACTTTGTGCATATATTTTGAATTCATTGAGCAGCAGGTAGCTTCATACTATAGGATTCCTTCCTTCCTTACCTCTCTCCCTTCCTTCCTTACTCTCTCTCTTTCTCCCTTCTTCTCTCTCTCTTCCTTTCTTCTTTTTTATGTAAAAATTTATTTTTAAAATATAATGCTTTCTATTCCATTGCCCAAAAGCCTATTTAGACAGACCCAGCTGAAGCTGGCCAGCTATTCAGTTCACATGAGGCCCAGCTCATTTCCTTCCTAGTGACTTTCTCCAAGAGGCACATCTGGATGCTGCTTTCAGGGGGCTGCACCGGGAGTGGTCCACAACCCTTCTGGCATTGACTGTGCTCATTTCTCTCTGACAGGAAGCCCGCTTCTCCCCGTCTTGCCCTACACCCGGCCAGCCCCTCCATAGAGCTCAGAGAACTCAGCTTTGAGGATGGAATCAGGAAAGGAAGCCTCAACAGCCCCAGCCCCTGTTGCCACCCTGGGAAGGCCAGACTCTGGGCCTGGCTATTCCTCCCTGGAGCTGCCCAGCACAGACCTGGGGAAGCTCCAAGTGCTTCCCATTGGGCCTGGCATCCACCATGAGGACCGTGCCTCTAGCAGTCCTGGTGGCCAGGCCACTGTGGGGAACAGCCTCCCAGACAACACTAAGATTCCTAACAGGGACAGCGGAATTGACAGCCCATGCTGCAGCATTGCCAGTGAGCCCTTCCCCTGCAAGGAGGGCAGTGAGGCAGGCCTGGGCTCCACCATCCTGGGACTGTGCCCAGAGATGGCACCAGACAGCAAGACTCCCCCGCCGGAGGCTAACAGTGATGTGGACAGGGACAGCAGCAAGGAGCCTAAGCCAAAGAACAGCCCCCCAAGGGCCCATGTGGACCCAGCCAAGGTAGGCTGCCCTCCTGACCAGGGTGGTGGGGTTCTTCCAAGGGGGTGTGAGGTTTGCAGTGATGTCAACCACACTTGGTGCCAGTAGTTGGGTGCCTGCTCAGACACCATGTTCAGAGAGTCACCTTCAATGGCTCAGTGGGCAGGCCTTGGGGAAATACCACACAGGCAACCTCTCCTGACAGTTTGGATGAAAACCTCACTCTTGAGCCTGGTTTCCATGGCTACACAGTGGCACAGGGACCCTGGCCCAGGATAACCTGACGATCAGTCTTAGTGTGAACAGTCCTGCCACCAGCACCCTTTGCCCATGCTTGCTGGCCACCTTGCAGAACCCCCATGAAGAAGGTAGCATGAATGTCACCTGTTTTGTGAAGGGGGAAACCCCAGAGTAGCCCACAGGGTGGGGCAGAGGTAGGAAGGGAGTCTGTGCACATGTGTGGAGCCCAGAGCAGGTGGCCTGGGGAGCAGCTGTGTCCACAGTGTGATGGGTTGGCTTTGAGAGAAAGCTCCTTTGTATCCCTTTAGCATCTTCGTCTCTGTGCTCTATTCTGGTACTTGTGGAGACATAGAAATAATTCAGATAGCCCCTGCCTTGGGGAGACCACCTGTGCATGGGGAAAATGGCATGAATAAGCTGTAAGTGAATGTGTCCAAAGAGAACCGAGGTGGTGTCTGATGGGTTAGGCCTCCTGGCTCTTAATGACTATGGTGCTGGCTCTTGTGGCAGCACCAGGAGACAGGCCTAGGAAGGCAAAGGGCAGCTATGGGCTTGCATCTATGAAAGCCAGATTTCTGGTGGATGGACTGGGCCATGTTTTAATCTGGGTTTATTATTATTTGAGCATGGTGAGGCCAATAGATCAGGAGATGACAGCCACCGAAAAATAGTTTGTTACTCACACCACAACACAGAGGCCATGGGGGGAAGCATAAGGGTTGATCAGGAGGCAGTCAGGGGAATTGAGGGCAAGAGCTTTTATTGTAATTTCTTTGGGAAGGAGCAGGTGAAGCAGCTACCACATTCAGAATACCAATTTGACTAAGTCCAGTGGGCTCTGTGCACAGGACTGTCCCTTGGCAATCAGGGTGGGGGGATAGTAGGAATAGCAAATATGAAGGAGGTGGTTGGGGTGTGGGCTAGGGATGGATTGGTTTGCATAAGAAAGATGTGCTTCCAGGCTAGTCCTTTATATCCCTAGGAATCAGCTATTCCTGGGAGGGATAATTCCTCTGGGGTAAGCAAGGCCCCAAGATGTCAAAACATTATAAAATAAAAGTAAATGATATATTGACTACTACCTGTGACTCTCAAGGCACATTCCAGGGAAACTGACCGTCCCTGTCTCCCACATCCTGCGGGCAAGTGCAGACCCAAGGCCTGGCCCCATCCTGCCTGCACAAGCTCTGGGGGGCTTCCAAGGCCTGAGGCTTGCTGGGGAAGGCCCAAGCCTCTGTATCTGTGACATGAAAGTATCATATTACATTGCCACTGGTGGGAATGGGTCTATGTTTTCTGTAATGGGATTGTGGTTAGAATGCTTTCTATCAGACACTGGCCTGATCCTCAGGGTGAGGCTCTGAACCAGGAGCCCAGGGACCCTTTGCCTCATGTTCCCTATCCAGGTAGAAAAAAGGGATGCTGACATGGGGAGATGATGCAGATGTACACACATGTCAAATTGGTCTTTATTACATGGAGTTCATTTTCTTCTTCTAATACTAATTTGTTGACTGTTCTTATCACAAATGGATGTTAAATACTATCAAATACTTTTGGTGTGTCATTTCAAATACTCATGCATTTACCCCCTCATTCTGTTAATGTGGTATATAATATGATTGACGTTCATCTATTGAACAATTCTTGTATTCCAGAAATAATTTCCACATGGTCATGGTATATGAGAAGGGACCCCCAAAACTAGAAATTTATTTATAAAAAATTGTGATTTATTCATACATGTTTAAACTTCAGTCACCTTCAAAGTACTCTTTATTTGACACAATATACCTATTAAGACTTTTCAACTGCTCAGAATCATTTTTGAACTTGTTAATTCTGATGACTTTTAGTGCTTCTGCTGTTTTCTGTTTCATCTCTTCCACAAAGGCAAAACGTTTCCCTTTGAGGACTTTTTTTTATCTGGAGAAACAAAAAACAGTTGCTCGGGGTAAGATTAGGTGAATACGGATGGTGGGGACAGAGGTCATGCCATTTTTTTTTGTAAAAAAACTGATGAACACTCAGCATAGTGTGGGCAGGTATACTCACAAATTACCCATCATGAAATGGGCAAATATGTCGAGTCTGAAAAAAAATTCACTAAAGCCAAATGCAGCCTCTTGTGACAATGCCAGCTGGTACACTGATACTGAGTTTCTAGAACACTCACTTGGTGGGAAAAGCCTGTACTACAAGGGGCCCACACTCTGGAAGGTAATTCCGAGTTGTTGTTTTTTTGGTTCCCCTTGTATTATCTTTTTAATATGCTACTGAATTCAATTTGCTGATATTTTGTTGAGGACTTATGCATCAGTAGTCATCAGGGATATTGTCCTGTAGTTTTCTATTTTAAAAAATATGTTTTATTGATTATGCTATTTAAAGTTGTCTCATTTTTTCACCCCTTTATTCCCCTCTTCCCTGCATCCCCCTCCTACCAGCATTCCCCCACCTTAGTTCATGTCTATGGGTCATACATGTAAGTTCCTTGGCTTCTCCATTTCCCATACTATTCTTAACCTCCCCCCGTCTATTTTTTACCTACCATTTATGCTTCTTATTCCCTGTACCTTTTTCCCCATTCTCCTCTCTACCCCTCCTTGGTGATAACCTTCCATGTGATCTCTATTTCTGTGAATCTGTTCCTATTCCAGTTGTTTGCTTAGTTCATTTTTGTTTTTGTATTTTTTTTTAGGTTCAGTTGTTGATCGTTGTGTGTGTCATTTTACTGTTCATAGTTTTAATCTTCTTTTTCTTAGATAAGTCCCTTTAACATTTCATAAAATAAGGGCTTGGTGATAATGAACTCCTTTAACTTGACCTTATCTGGGAAGCACTTTATCTGCTTTTCCATTCTCAATGATAGCCTTGCTGGATACAGTCATCTAGGTTGTAGGTCTTTGACTGTCATGACTTTGAATACTTCTTTCCAGCCCCTTCTTGCCTGTAAGGTTTCTTTTGAGAAATCAGCTGATAGTCTTACGGGAACTCCTTTGTAGATAACTAACTCCTTTTCTCTTGCTGCTTTTAAGATTCTCTCCTTATCTTTGATCTTGGGTAACTTAATGATGATGTGCCTTGGTGTATGCTTCCTTGAGTCCAACTTCTTTGGGATTCTCCCAGCTTCCTGGACTTCCTGGAAGTCTCTTTCCTTTGCCAGATTAGGGAAGTTCTCCTTCATTATGTTTTCAAATAAGTTTTCAGTTTCTTGCTCTTCCTCTTCTTCTTTTCTCACCCCTACAATTCAGATGTTGGAATGTTTAAAGTTGTCCCAGAGGTTCCTGAGACTCTCCTTATTATTTTTTATTCTTGTTTGTTCATTCTGTTCTGGTCGAATATTTATTTCTTCCTTTTGCTCCAAATCATTGATATGAGTCCCAGTTTCCATTCCTTCGCTGTTGGTTCCCTGTACATTTTCCTTTATTTCTCTTTTCATAGCCTTCACCTTTTCCTCTATTTTGCAGCCATAATCAACCATTTGGGTGAGCATCCTGCTTACCAGTGTTTTGAACTCTGCATCTGATAGGTTGGCTATCTCTTCATTGCTTAGTTGTATTTTTTATTTTTTCTGGATCTTTGATCTGTTCTTTCATTAGGATGGGGTTTTTTTGTTTTGTTTTTTTTAATATATTTTATTGATTATGCTATTACAGTTGTCCCATTTCTCCCCCATCATTCCCCTCCACCCTACCCTCCCTCTCCCACCCACATTCCCCCCTTTAGTTCATGTCCATGGGTCATAAGTTTTCTAGCTTCTACATTTCCCATACTATTCTTGCCCTCCCCCTGTCTATTTTTTTCCCATTATCTATGCTACTCATTCTCTGTACCTTTTCCCCCTCTCTCCTCCTCCCACGCCCCTGTTGCTAACCCTCCATATGATCTCCATTTCTGTGGTTCTGTTCCTGTTCTAGCTGTTTGCTTAGTTTGCTTTTGTTTTAGGTGTGGTTCTTAATAGCTGTGAGTTTGCTGTCTTTTCACTGTTATATTTTTTATCTTCTTTTTCTTAGATAAGTCCCTTTAACGTTTCATATAATAAGGGCTTGGTGATGATGAACTCCTTGAACTTGACCTTATCTGAGAAGCACTTTATCTTCCCTTCCATTCTAAATGACAGCTTTGCTGGATAGAGCAATTTTGGATGTAGGCCCTTGCCTTTCATGACTTTGAATACTTCTTTCCAGCCCCTTCTTGCCTGCAAGGTCTCTTTTGAGAAATCAGCTGACAGTCTGATGGGAACTCCTTTGTAGGTGACTGTCCCCTTATCCCTTGCTGCTTCTAGAATTCTCTCCTTCATTTGAATCTTGGCTAATGTAATTACGATGTGCCTTGGTGTGTTCCTCCTTGGGTCCAACTTCTTTGGGACTCTCGGAGCTTCCTGGACGTCCTGGTAGTCTATTTCCTTTGCCAGATTGGGGAAGTTCTCCTCTATTATTTGTTCAAATAAGTTTTTTACTTGTTGTTCTTCTTCTTCCCCTTCTGGGACCCCTATAATTCGGATGTTGGGACGTTTAAAGATGTCCCGGAGGTTCCTAAGCCTCTCCTCATTTTGTTGAATTCTTGTTTCTTCCTTGTTTTCTGTTTGGTTATTTCTTCCGTCCTTCTGGTCCACTCCATTGATTTAAGTCCCAGTTTTCCTCCCATCTGTATTGGTTCCCCATGCGTTTTCCTTCATTTCATGTATTGTAGCCTTCATTTGTTCATCTAATTTGTGAGCAAACTCAACCAATTCTGTGAGCATCCTGATCACCAGGGCTTTGAACTGTGCATCTGATAGGTTGGCTATCTCTTCATGGCTTAGAGGAATTGGCTCTCGGGCTTTCATTTGTTCTCCAGTTTGAGCCTTTTTTTGGGGGGGGGGGGTCTGGTCGCAGTTGTTATGTAGTGAGACGTGGAGACTTAGGTGCTCCCCAGTGCAGGGCAGCCCAGTTGCTGGGTAGTGGCGCTATATGTGGGCGTCCAAGAGGGAACAATTGTGCTTGCTCCACTCTCTCTCAGATTCCAGTCCCTTCTGCCTCTTCCCCTTCACCTGGATTATCTGTGCGTGAATATTGGACCACCTGGTCAGCCAGCCGCCTTGTGCGGCCTCACTGGGTCTGCACAGTTGCCACCCTGTGCCCGGGGTCCGGTAGCCCCTGCCTGTGCACCTGAGGTCTGCTAGCCACCACCTGCATGCCCTGGAACTGCCAGCCACTGCTGCCTGTGTGCCCAGGTCCGCACCTCCACTTCTTCCTGCTGCGAGTCCACCCTTCTTACTGTTCTGGATGAATGGTTGTTGGACTTCTGTACAGTTCAATTTTCCATCAGTTCTGGTTGCTTTCTTCTTTCTGAATATTTGTTGTCCTTAATTTTGGTTGCGAGAGGAGGCACAGTGTGTCCACCTATGCCTCCATCTTGGCCGGAAGTTGTTTGTTTTTTTCTTTCTTCCTTCTGGTCCACTCCATTGATTTGAGTCCCAATTTTCCTCCCATCACTATTGGTTCCTTGTGCATTTCCTTCATTTCATTTAGTGTAACTTTCATTTGTTCATCTAATTTGTGACCAAAATCAACGAATTCTGTGAGCATCCTGATCACCAGGGCTTTGAACTGTGCATCTGATAGGTTGGCTATCTCTTGGTCACTCAGATGAACTGGCTGTCCGGCTTTGATCTACACTCCCATTTGAGCTATTTTGGGGTTTTTTGTTTGTTTGTTTTTGGTCTGGTCGTGCCTGTTATGTAGTGAGGGGCAGAGCCTTAGGTGTTCACCAGGGTGTGGCAATTCAGTCACTGGGTTGTGATGCCATATGTGGTGGTGGGATCTGAGAAGGAACAATGGGGCTTGCTCCACTCTCTCGTATTTCAGTCCCTCCCACTGCTTCCCACAAAGAAATTGGGCTCTTCTGGTGCTGATTTCCATGTGGGTGGGCTTGTGTATGTTCTAGGACGCTGTGGGTCTCTCCAACAAACTCTCCTGTGAGGCTGGTAGTCTCTCCCAGCACCTCAACCCCCACAAGTGTTTTCAGTTGGTGTTTTTAGGTTTTATTTCCTGGTACTGGGGCCCTGGGTTGTGAGGTCTGTCTCACTCCCTGTTTTCACCTGAATTATCTGTGCATGAGTGTGGGACTGCCTGGTCAGCCAGCCACCTTGTGCGGCCTGACTGGGTCTGCCTGTTGGCACCCCACGTGCCCAACGTCCACTAGTTGCCACCTGTGCGCCTGGAGTCTGCTAACCACCGCTGCATGCCTGGGGTCTCCCAGCCACTGCCTGTGTGCCTGGGTCTGTCACCCTCCGCTTTTTTCTGCCGAGACTCCACCCCTCTTACCAGTCTGGATGAATGTTTGTTGGACTTTCTTACAGTTCAATTTTCTATCAGTTCTGGTTGTTTTCTTGCTTTTTTTCTAAATCTTTATTGTCCTTAATTTTGGTTGTGCAAGGAGGCACAGTGTGTCCACCTACACCTCCATTTTGACTGAAAGTCCTGTCTGCTACAATTTTTGATCTCCTATTTTCATATATGCTGTGGTGCTGTTGGCTGTTTGTTCTGTTCCTCTGTAGATTGGCTAGGTTTTTCTCCTGTGTGTAGGGAGAAGTGGAATCTGCTCCCTCTTACCATGCCACCATCTTCCCTCTGCTCATCATGTTTTTCTTTCATTTCTGATATTAGTTATTTGAGTCTTCTCTTTTTTTTCTTAGTTTAACTCAGGGTTTATCAATTTCATTGATTTTATTTCTCAAAAAACAACTCTTAGTTTTCCTGATTTTTTTTATTGTTTTTCTATTCTCTTTCATTTATCTCTGCTCTAATCTCTATTGTTTCCTTCCTTTTGGTTGCTTTCAATTGAGTTTTTGTTTTTCCAGTTTCTTGAGGTGTCAAGTTAGGTTGCTGATTTGAGATCTTTATCCCTTGTTCACATACACATTTACAGCTGTAAACATCCATCTCAGCACTGCTTTTGCTGCATTCCATCAATTTGGTATATTGTGTTTTCAATTTCATTTTTCTCAAGGTATTTTCTAGTTTCCTTTGTGACTTCTTTGACTCTTAAGTGTATGTTGTCTTATTTTCACACAGCTATGGATTTTTCAAGTTTTCCTTGTTGTATGGATTTAATTTTATTCTATTTTGATTAGCAAAGGTATTTTATATAATTTCAGTCTTCTTGAATTTGTTAATATCTGTTTTGGGGCCTACCACGTGGTCTTTCCTGAAAAATATGTCACATGCACTTGAGAAGAATGTGTGTTCTGCTGTGTTCTGTATATGTCTATTGGGTCCCTGTGGAATTAGTGTTGTTCAAGTCCTCTATTTTCTTACTGATATTTTGTGTGTGTGTCCTATCCAGTTTTGAAAGTGGAGTACAGAAATCTCCTACTATTATTTTGTTACTGTCTGTTTCTGCCTTCACATCTGTCAAAGTTTGCTTCATGTATTTAGGAGCTCTAAGGGTTGGTGTATAAATATTTATAATTGTTATATCTTTTTGGTGAATTAGTCATTATATCCTTATATAATGTCCTTCTTTATATCTTCTAACAGTTGTTTATTTAAAGCCTATTTTGTATGACATAAGTATAGCCACTCCTATTCTCTTTTAGTTACCATTTACATGAAACTTTTTTTCCATCTTTTCACTTTTAGCCTGTGTGTGTCCTTAAATCTAAAGTGAGTTATTTTGTGGATAGCATATATTTTCAATCCATTCAGCCAATTCATGTCTTTTGATTGGGGAGTTTAATCCATTTGCAGGTAATCACTAGTACGAAAGACTTACTACTGCTTTTCTCTTACTACTGTTATTGCCTCCCTTTTGTTTCACTGAATTTTGTACTGATTTCTTTGATTTTCTTCTCATTTTTATGTATATTTCATAGTTATATTCTTTGTGGTTACCATTGCAGTTACGTAAAATGCACTAAAGCTGTACATTTTATTTTGAACTGAAAACTGAACTTCAACTACATATAAAAATTTTACTCCTTTACAGCTACCCCTCCTCTTCACTTGGTTATTGATGTCACAAATGACATATTTATATATTGTATAACCATTAACATATATTTATAGTTTTTAAATGATTTTATTATTTAAGTTCTATGTACCAAAATTACAAAAGTACATTACATTTGTCCATGCATTTACCTTTACCAGAGAAACTTATGTTTTTCTATTTTTCTATAGCTTATATTTCTGTTTACCATCTTCACAACTTGAATGAGTCTCTTAAACATTTTTTTCCTTAAGCATTTGTTACGTAGCATGTCTACTTTATTTGGGAAGGTCATATTTTCTTCATTTTTGGATAGCTTCCCTAGAAACAGTATTCTTGGTTGATGGGGTTTTTTTTGTTGTGTGTGGTTTTTTTGTTGTTGTTGTTGTTGTTTTTAGTGTATTAATTATATCATCTCACTCTTTTTTTTTATTACAATGGATCTCAGTTTGGGTTTTCTATCTTAATTATATTTTATTGATTATGCTATTACTGTTGTCCCATTTTTCCCCCTTCATCCCCCTCCACCCAACACCCTCCACTGACCCAGGCAATCACCACATCATTGTTCATGTCCACTGGTTGTGTGTATAAGTTCTTTGGTTACTCCATTTTCTATACTGTACTTCATTTACACCCCCATGGTGATCTGTGACTATCTATTTGCACTTCTTAATCCCCTCACTTCTTCACCCATTCCCCCACAAAACTGTCCCATCTGGCAATCATCAAAATGCTCTCCATATCCATGATTCTGTCTATTCTTGCTTGCTTAGTTTGATTTTTAGATTCAGCTGTTGGTAGATATGTATTTATTGCCATGTTATTGTTCTTTATTCTTTATTGCCACTTATTTATTCTTTTTCTTAAGTAAGTCCCTTTAACATTTCACATAATAATGGTTTGGTGATGATGAACTCCTTTAAGTTTTGTTTGTTTGTTTGTTTGTTTGTTTGTTTGTTTGTGAAGCTCTTTTTCTAAATGATAGCTTTCCTGGGTAGAGCAATCTTGGCTCTAAGTCTTTGCTTTTCATGACTTTGAATATTTTTTGCCAATCTCTTCTAGCCTGCAAAGTTTCTTTTGAGAAATTGGCTGACAGTCTTGTGTGTACTCTCCTGTTGGTAATTAACTTCTTTCTTTTGCTGCTTTTAAGATTCTCTCTCTAACTTTAACCTTTGGTATTTTAATTATAATGTGATAGGCCTCTTTGCATCCATCTGGTTTAGGACTCTGTGCTTCCTGGACTTGCATGTCCATTACCTTCACAATATTAGAAAAGTTTTCTTTCATCCATTCCCATAGACTTCCAATTTCTTACTCTTTCTCTTCTCCTTCTGGCACCCCTATAATGTGAATGTTGGACTGCTTGAAGTTGTCCAAGAGGCTGCTTATAGCATCCTCATTTTTTTTGTCTATTTTTCCTTCTTGTTGTTCTGATTGGTCATTTTTTATTTCCTTATATTCCAAATCATTGATTTGATTCTCAGCTTCATCCACTCTATTGCTGTTTCCTTGTAAACTGTTCTTTATTTCAATTAGTGTAGCCTTCATTTCTGACTGGATCTTTTTTATGCTGTTGAGTTCCTCACTAAGTTCCTTGAGTATTCTTAAAACAAGTGTTTTGAACTCTGCATCTGATAGGTTGCTTATCTCTATTTTGTTTAACTGGTTTTCTGGAGTTTTGATCTGTTCTTTCATTTGGGCCATGTTTCTTTGCTTCCTCATTTTGGCAGCCTCCCTGTGTTTGTTTCTCTATGTATTAGAGCCACTTTGACTCTGTGTCTTGGTAGTGTGGCCTAATGTAGTATGTGTCCTGTAGGGTCTGGTGGCCCAGCCTCCCCTATCACCCAAGCTGGGTACTTGAGCTGCACTCTTATTGTGGGCTGAATACATCCTCCTCTTGTAGTTGAACCTTGATTGCTTTTGGCAGGTCAATGGGAGGGATTTGCCCAGGCCAGTCAGCTCCAAGGACTGGCTGTGACTACTGACCACCAGCGTCCTCCTTCCATGGAGGATCAGCTGTGCAGGGGCTGAGTGGTGGTGCTCTGATGTGATCTGTAGCTCCCTGGTGGGTGTGCAGGCATGGCAAGTTCAGCCCCAACCTGTGTTTTACCCTGGGCCATTCTGCCTGATCTATAAAGTAGTCTGAGATGGATCAGACTACTTTACTACTTGTGCTGGACTTGAAGATTCCCAAGTGAAGCCAAGCTGTTAATCTAGGCTGACTGCTGGTAGTGCTTGGCCTGGGGTTCACTGAAGCTAGCTATTGCTTGTTTGAGAGGATTTAGGAAGTTGTGAAGCATGGGCTAAGACCTGCCATTCATATGGAAAAGCAGCTTGAGTTGGCCTATAAGTTAGGTAGGGTGGAGGCTCAGTGGATCTCCAGGGCAGGGCAAACAATGTTAGCCAGTTTGATGGAGTCTCAGATATGGCACCAGTTTGATGGCTCTGTGCGGGGGAGGGTTCAGAAAAAGGACAAGGGCCTCTGCCTTGATGCCAGCCACTTTAGTTCTTCCCTGTATGGTACTTGTGCCTTTTAGCCTGCTACCACTGACTTAATCCCTGCTGGTTTTTGCAAGCAGATGTTGTGGGGACTTATCTTCCTGGTACTGGGACCCTAGACTGGGGGTACCTGGTGTGGGGCTGGAACTCCTTGCTCCTGAGCTATCCCTCCCAAATATTTATCATATGTGGATGTGGGACCAGCCTGTTCTGCATGTTTGCCCCTCCTACCAGTCTGGATGGATGTGGTTTCTTTAATTCAGGTGTTGTCAGACTTCCATTCAACTCAATTTCTGATGGTTCTGTGTGATGGTTGTTCTATATTTTAGTTGTAATTTTGATGTGGTTGTGGATGGAGGCAAGCCATGTCTGCCTATGCCACCATCTTGACTGGAAGTTGGTTTGTTTGTTTGTTTTTAGATTTATCCTAGTTGGAGTTTCTTGAGCATCTTGAATTTGTATGTCCATTTCTTTTACTCAGATTTGGGAAATTTTCAACCATTATTTCCTCAAATAAGCTAACTTCTCCTCCTAGGACTCCCACAAGGTATTAGTCTTCTTATTAGTGTCCCATAAGTTCCTTAGGTACTTTTTGTTTTTTATTCATTCTTTTGTTTGTTTTGTGATTTGCTCCTCTGACTTGACAATTTCAAATGACCTATCTTCAAGTTTGCTGACTGTTCTGGCTGACAAAATCTTGTATTAAATTCCTCTAATGAGTTTTTTTTTTTAAGTTTATTTATTGTATTTTTCATCTCTGTGATTTTTATTTGGATCTTTTTTATAGTTTCCATGTGTTGATATTCTTACTTTGTTCAAGCACCATTTTTGTGATTTTGTTTAGTTGTTTATCTGTTTTCTTTCTAGCTCACTGAGTATCTATATGATAGGGGTATTTTTCTTTTTGGTCAAGCAGACAATAGATCTGTGTTTCTTCAGGACTGGTTTCTGAAATTTTATTTTGTTCCTCTGATTGAGTCATTTTCCTCTTTTTTTTTTTTTTTTGTAATTTTTGGCTGTAATTTGGGCATTTGGAAAACAATCACCTCTCCAATCTTTGCTTGCTGTCTTTGTACAAGCCAAAACCACCAATCAGCCTGACTGAAATCTTAGAACCTTTTAAACCTTTTCTGATTTCTCACTCCCCTGACACCTGCCTGCAGAACATCAGTTCTGATGAGCTGTTTGCCTGTTTTCAGTGGTTTTCAAACCCTGGCACTGGTCTTGTCAGTACTCCAAGTCATACAAGAGAGAAACCAATCCCTCAAGCAGCCCTCTAATAGGTCAGAACATTGGACACACACTTAATTCTTTTTTTTTTAATTTTTTTTATTTTAATTGTTTTTCTTGCTGAGGGAGGAGCCCCCATAAAGGGGGTTTCCTTCCACTTGTGCCGTGCTGTGCTGTGTGGGAAGGGACATGAAAGGGTATGCCAAATACTGCCAGTTTCCTACTGCATTTATGAGGATCTCTTCTTGGTTTAATATGGCTTAGGAGCTGTAGCTTCTCATCTGGTCTCCAGAGTTTTTACAGAGGTATTCTAGTCCACATATTGCTGTTAACTTTATGTCTCTGTGAGGGAAGGAGGACCTGAACCTTTCTAGTCTGCCATCTTGCTGGTGTCACTACACAATGTATTTGATATGGCTGCTGCAGCTGCTCTGTCTTCAAAGCCCCAGGAAGGTAGAATTGTTTCTGGACTGCAGAAGATTTTGGGGCTTGCTGGGAAATGTTGTGCCTTCCCCAGAAACCTCCTTGGAAATTCCATCTGCAAGAACTGAGCCCCACATTCCAACTCTGGCAGCCTCCTCTGGCCTCATAGTACCCCTAGTTGTCCCTGATGTACAGAAGTTAGATTTTGTCAGATGTGCCTCACCGAGGCTCATCTTCTCCAGGTGACCTGTAGCTTTTCTCTCCCCAGTGCCCTAAGCCCCAGGAGCTGTTCCACATTGCCCAGGAACTTCTGCACACTGAGGAAACCTACGTGAGGCGGCTGCACCTGCTAGACCAGGTAGCCCTCCTGGCTGGGGCATGCCTTTGTCTACTTCCAGAGTTTCAGTTGACAGTTTCACAGGGAAACTGCCTATCTTAGCATTGGCTAGTCCTTACATTTGGAATACAAATGACTGTACTAAAATTCAGACAAATTTAAGTCTCCTCCAGAAATTTGTTCTTTTTTCTTTCAGAGCTATGACACAGGTCTTGTATAGTACCCTTGGAGGCCTTTACTCCCGGCAATCACATTATATGAGCATGTAAATGGCCTCTGGATATCTTTCTGCATAAATAATTGGGACTGTGGGTGACACTCTCTCTGTCCATGTAGCAACATAGGGTTTATGAGCACAGGAAATAACTCCAAAGAAATCTGTTACTCACAAGTAGAGAAAGAATATTGAGAACTCCCATTTCCCACGAGAGGTAGATGGGGAAAAGATGTGAAGCTTTTCTTACACCCATGTGGAGGGGACTGTCTTTGCCTCACCCCCAATCGTTAGCCATAAGTAAGCTTGCTCTAAGGACATAAGGTTGTTTGAGCCACTTTCATGAAATGGGAGGATCCCATGGATGGCGACCCACACTCAGTGACCATTCTGTGCCCAGGTTTTCTGCACCCAGCTGACAGAAGCAGGAATCCCTTTGGAAGTAACCACAGGCATCTTCTCTAACATCTCCTCCATCTATCGCTTCCATGGACAGTTCCTCCTGCCCGAGCTGCAGACAAGGATCACAGAAGAATGGTGAGTGAGGCTCCCAGTACCTGGGAAATGGGTGACTAGCATCTCCAAGGGAGTTTGGCTTCAACAGAGTTGACAGTTGTGTGTCCTGGTGATTTTGTCACAGTGTTTTTGTTTTTTTAATTTTCTTTGCCAAGTGGCCTCTATCTCTGGAGTTTTTATAATCTAAAGCCAGGCAGGCACTTATCTCATGGTGTTCTGCACTCCTCCACAAGGTCCTGGGCTAATCTTGATCCCACCAACTCCACTGTTACTTAGTGTCTCCCAGCCTTAGCTTCTTCATCTGCAAATCAAAGGGACTTTAATACCTGGTTAGGGCTTCATGGGATTTAAATGGGTTTAGACATGTGCAAGCACCAAACAGCCAGCAAACAGTGCTAGTCAATTCATTTTTCCACCTAAGGTATACTCCACCTTTGCTTTAAAAATTAGATTCTCCCCACCTCGGTAGTACACCTTGGATCCTTCCACTGTCCCTGGGGGCTGTCCTTCTGTCCCTCTGCCACTTCTGTTCATTCTTAGCTCAGCTGCAAGTCATGATAATAAAACATCACAGGCAGGGCCCCTGCCTGGCCATTTTCCACCTCATGTGATTTCTGCTCTGTCCTGGGTACTGCTCCAGCTTTGTTTTGCTGGCCTGGCTTGAGCCAGTGTGCTGTTCTCCTGAAGCCTCAGGAACACCAGAAGCCTGCCCCCTCCAAGGTGCAACCAGGCCATGGAGAGCCGAGCCAGGACTGGATTGAGAGGATGTCCCCTCACCCGTAAGGCTCAGCCAGGCACTGTCAATTTGTAGCTCTTTAGAGGGGCAGGCTCCACCAATAGAGCAGGTGTCACAGGCCATGGGGTTAAAGCTCAGGACTGGGCTGGTCTTCTGGCTGACATAGTCCTTATGGCTATAAATGGGTCTTCTCCTCCAGGCCCTGCAGAGACTATTTGTGTATAAATGCCCGTGCAGTCCTGATACAATATGGTGCAGGAGTTCAGCGTCTGCTTGCTCTCTTCACAGGTGGGGGGTGGAGCTTTGAGTGAAATCCCAAGTGCACATTGGCAGTGACGTTGCAGTGGATAGCTTGTGTGTGTGCCTTTCTTCTTTTTGTTAATTTACTTAGGTTAAATACGCATCACAGTTCTAAGGTCAAAGAGTATTAATACATTTTTATGCTTTTTGAAACTTATTTCCAAATCCCTGTCCAAACCATTATCAGTAGTGTGGAGTACTGATCTTCCACGATGGTGCCACCTTGGGTGGTCCCACTGCTTCTACTCTTTTCTCATTTCAGGGAGTAAAACAGAGTTTCTTTTTTAAGGCTGAATAATACTCCATTGCATATGTGCGTATGTACACCGCATTTTCTTTTTTTTTTCTCTTTTTTTTCTTCAGAGCAGCACTTTATTGCCTGTTTTACTGTAATGCATTATTTTATTTATTTATTTAGTTATAAGATAAATAACATCTGAGGAGTTGACATATAAAATTGTGACTATAGTTGATAACACTCTATTGTATAATTGAAATTTGCTGAGAGAATAAAACTTAACTGTTCTCACTAAAAAAAAAAAAGAAGGTAAATGTGCGAGGCGATGGCTGTGTTGATGCACTCAGTAGAGGGAACCCTTTCACAGTGTGTACATATATCAAATCATCACATTGTACACTCTAAATATATATAAAATAAATTCATTTGTCAACGATACCTCAAAAAAACAAAACAAAACAGAGTTTCTTTGCTTCTCCTTGATAACTGTGGCCCATCATGAGAGTGGCTCTTGATTACTACCACCTGGTTTTGAGCAATGGTTCTGCACCTGCACTGCTGAAGTGCTTTATATGATCCTCTCATTTGCCAGGCAGTGATACACTATTTTCTACTTCATGTGATACAGGGAAGGAAACTAAGGCTCACACAAGGTGACAAGTTTGCCTACTGTAACTCAGCTGCAAGTCAGGCCATCCTCTCATAACCCCCTGGTGAAGTCCCTGTCCCATTCTGACCCCTCACCTGAGTTGTTTCTCTGATGATCTCACTCCCTCACAAAGGGACATGAACCCTCGGTTTGGGGACATCCTGCAGAAGCTGGCCCCCTTCCTCAAGATGTATGGCGAATATGTCAAAAACTTTGATCGGGCTGTGGAGCTGGTGAGTGCCTGGACCCAGCGCTCGCCACTGTTCAGAGACATCATCCACAGCATCCAGGTAGGGCCCTGCCATGGCCTCAGGGGCAGAGCACTAGATTGGTGTTTTCACGTGGAGAAAATTGGTACCAGTGTGGGATGTGTCTGGATGCTGTATTGATGCTTTGATTCTTAAAATAACTTTCATAGACAAATAATTTTTCTTTCACCAGTGGGGAAATCATAGCTCAAAGAGGCTGTGTGATCTGTGTTGTCACAAACTATTGAAGACAGAACCTGGATCCAAATGCCAGTTCCTCCTCCACGGTGCTCCTCAATGGCTAGAGCAGGCAGTTAGGAAGATGTTACATTGATCTTTCTTTTTCTGCAAATAGCCTGTTCACATTTGGCTGCTGTTATGTCCTGCTGTATTACCCTTTTTCTTATTGATTCACAACATTTTTATATGTTAAGAGTGTTAGCTGTTATCTGTCATATGTGTTATGAATAATTTTTTCTTGTTGAATTTTGTTTTTTAATTTTATTTAGAGATGCTGTTTTTTATATAAAACTTTTGGTTTTTAATTAGCCACATTTGCCAATTTTTTAAATATGCTTTAAAAATAAATTTATTTCTCACCCTCAAGGTTATAGAAATTATGTTTTCTTCTAATGTATGGCTTCATTTTAAAAGTTAAAAATTAAAAATGTTATTCCAGAATAGTTTCCTGGTACATTGTGAGAATGTTGGTAGGTATGAGGTAAGAATCTAGTTTTATTTTTGTGAAGTTAACTACTTGTCCCAATGTCACTAGTGTACACACACACACACACACACACACACACACACACATTCCTCAATGTATCCTGGAGGGTTAATGGGCACAGAGATCCTCTGTGCTGATGTTTAGAGACCAGACTTAGGTTTGTGGTGGCCCCTCCATAACTTTCTGAATTTTCTCAGATCCTCTGTCATCAGGTCAGCCATAATTTCCTAGTGTCCCTCAGCATCCCTGACCCTCCCCAGAAAGAACAGCTCTGATACTGAATTCTTCCTTCTCCCTTCTGCCTGCATCTGCTGAACCCTTACCCCCTCACTTGTTTCTGGACACTCCCGGATCTCCCCACAAAACAGTTTCCTCCAGCCTCCCTGAGCTATGCATGTGGCTTACCCATAGCCCTGAGTGACTGGAGACCAGATGCTCATGCTGTCCCAGTCTTCAGGGACTGGTCACCCAGTAGCAGGGCTAACAACTGGGGTTGGCCCATGCAAGGCATCCTAAGAATGGAGGTTTAGGCTGGTGTGAGTGGCATGGTTCCACACTCCTGTCAAAGCTGACAGATGGAGAAGAAAGCCCTATTTCCTGGGATATAAATTACAGCACCATCTCCTTCACCAGGAAGTGTGTACCTGTGTGGTTTTGTTAGAGTTCCCTGTCAGGTTAACTGCTGTCCTTGGAGAGGCATTGTGACTTTCAAGGGGAACTGTGGACCCACCCCCAGGGCCTTACAGACCCAGACTCCCCATGGCTCCACTATCTTTCCCAGCCCAGATGCCTGCATTTGTTATTTTTCTTTTCTCCTCCTGAATCTCTTCTCCTCCCCTCCCCCTCCCCTCCCCCCTCCCGTTTCTCCTCCTCCTCCTCCTCTTCTTCTTCTTACTACTACTACTATTGCTGCTACTGCTACTACTACTACTAAACAACTATAATTGAGGAAGTTGAGATCTAATTTGCATTGGGCAATTGGTATCTGATTCAGTTGTTTTGAGGATGAAGAGAAGAACAGACAAAATCAGGTTTCACTTGGTGTGCTTCCCCATTCACCAGCCAGCAACAACTGTCTAGACTCCAGAAGGAAGGAGGGCATATTCTGCAGACCTGCTCCTCCTTGATATAGCAGCTGCAAACCTCACATTCACACAATATCCCAACCTGATGAGATGCCATGCTTCCTATTGTCCCACTTCTGGGGGATGCTCATTTGATTCAGGGCATGTCTGCCAGACTTTTCCATGGTGAAATTAAATTTTTCCCTATTAGTAAGTTTCTTGTAGGGAGATGCTTTGAGATGGTATAATGCCCTGTTCCTCATCCTGCTAGATACATCTTGACTGAAACAACTGTTTGTATGATGGCTGCAGACTAATGCTCTTCCAGCCCTGCTAGGTCCAAGGCATTCTGAGCTCACTTCAGCTGGAAGCCATTTTGTTCCAGGTCCTGAGCTAGGCAAGGGTGACATGTGTGTGTGTGTGTTGCGGGGGCGGGGGGGGGGGACAGTAGGTGGTGAATGGCTTGTGTGAAAACCTGGATGACTGCAGTGACTCCCCAGGTAGACACGGGGGTGGGATAGATTCTGTATGAGGCAGGCAGGCCTATCAGCCAGGACACAGGTGCTGGGACATTCATCAGGGGAGGAAGAGAGAGCAGCACAGGCAGAAGCCCTGGTGGGTAAGCACAGAGATGGCAGGTGACAGTGTTCAGCATATGTGGTCTGGAGTGCCGATGCCCAATTTGGTCTGGAGGAGGTTCTGAAGGGCCAGAAGGAGGGTTATATTTAAGAAAGAGGGTGGGAGCCTGGGAGCAGTGCTGGGCAGGGACAACCAGAAGAGTCTCAGCCAGTCACCCCACCCTACACTCACTGTCATGTTCATAGGAAAGGAATAGATGGCATTAGAGCAGCGTCTAGGCACGGTCCCTAAGGATTCCCTGTAGGGAGTGTTGGGGAAGCTCCTGATTTCCCAGTGTGGGGAAGAGGCTCAGTTCAGGCCCCTGGGTGAATGTGAGTGGGAAGTCTCTCATGAGGGAAGGAGATGGTCTTTGTCCAAGCTTTTATTTTCTCCCCCAAGGATGTATATAAAAGAGTCATCACTGGGTCTAGAGCAGCCCATCTGGGTTCTCTGCCCTTGCTCCACTGCTCAGCCTCTCCAAGCACAGCTCCCCCTTGCCACTAATATGTGGTCTGCAGTCAGCAGGTGCAGATGCTCTGGGCAGCCTCCTGGGTGGCTTGAAGTAAGGGTGGGGCCCGGGTTCACATGTTTGCCCACAGGTGGCTCATACTGTCTGTCTTCCCTACAGAAGCAGGAGGTATGTGGGAACCTGACACTGCAGCACCACATGCTGGAGCCTGTGCAGAGGGTCCCCCGCTATGAACTGCTGCTCAAGGACTATGTGAAGCGTCTCCCAGCTGATGCCCCAGACCGGAGGGATGCAGAAAGTGAGCGGAGCCACCACTAGGCCATTGGGCTCTTGACAAGTGGGAGCAGGGGCACCTGCCAAAAAGCTATGTTGAGAAGGAGACAGAGAGAAAGAGACACAGAAAGAGATTGAAACAGAGACATATACAGAGAGACAGAGGGAGAGAGACTGAGATGGAGAGATATAGAAAAACAGAGACAGAAGCAGAGAGACGGAGACAGAGAGAGAGACAGACAGAGACAGACAGAGACAGACAGAGAGGGAGAGGGAGTGTCTCCTAAACACATTTTGGCAAGTGACTGAGCATCTCTGAGACAGAGGAAGATGCCCCTGTTCCCACTGCAGTTGAAAGGCAATGGGTTCTGGGGAGAAGCTACTAAGTGTTGGCAATGCTTAGGCCTCAGGAAGGGTCTCACTGGGTGGCAAGGGTCACTGCTAGCCCAAGGATAATGACCAGCACATAGTACGGGACAGGGGCTACCCATGGAATGAGGTGCTAGCTTCCTAGGCCCCAGCAAATGAGGTATGTCTTATAGGGTCACTTCCCCGTCTCCCAACTAGCCAAGCCTCTTGAGCAGCTCCAATACCCGGGGAAATGAGAGGGCAAGGCAGAACATAATTCTTAGCCTCACTGGTCCAGGATGTATATGGAGCCATGAGGCATCCTGGACCCTAATTCCAAATCTTCCTCCTGCAGGGTCCTTGGAGCTCATCTCCACTGCTGCTAACCACTCCAATGCTGCCATTCGGAAAATGGTGAGTGGGGAGGTGCCTCCTGGAGGATATCTGAGGGACCTACAGTATGATGAAGAAGGAGTGTGGAGTGGGCCAGGAGCCATCAGTGTGTACACACACTGCACACAAATACCTGTTCCTAGGTAGGCTTAATCTGCATGCACACTCACCCACCTGTCCCCAGGTGGGCTTTATTGACATGCACACACATACACAAACAAACACACACACTCACACACCTGTCCCTAGGTGGGCTCCATCAATGTGCATGCATGCCCACCTGTCTTCAGTTGGGCTCCATCGTCATGCACATATACACCTGTTCCCGAGTTGGCTCCACTGGTATGTACACCCTTCCACCTGTCCCCAGATGGGCTCCATCGGCATGCACATGTACCCACATGTCCCACAGGACAGATAGGGGCTCTGTTGAGAACTAGAGAGGCCTGCTTTGTACTAGCTCAATGACTGTTGGTATGTTATTTAGCACTCTGTGCCTCAGTTTTCCCATCTGTAAAACACAGTTACTGACAGAACCTGTCTCATTGGGCTGTTGTGAGGATTAAATCATTCTACATAAAATGGAACAGGACTGGGAATGATATTAGCTCTCAGTGTTCCGATCACTTTTCCGTTTATTCATTTATTCAAGCTGTTTCAGTCAGCTCTGTTGGCTATAACAAAATACCACAGACAGGGCAGCTTAAAGAACACACATGTATTCTACCAGTTCTGGAGGCTAAGAGTCCCAGATCAAGGTGCCAGCAGATTTAGTCCTGGCTTGTAGGCAGCTGCCTTCTCACTGTGTCTTCACATGGCAACATGTGAAAGAAAACAACAAAACTTTCTGGGTCTCTCCTTATCAGGCTCTAATCCCATCATGAGGAACTGCTTTCCCAACTGTGGCCTTACCTAAACTTAATTACCTCCAAAGACCTTACCTCCAAATACAGCCCAAAGGTTGAAGAGACATGTCTCCTTGTGGATCTAACACCTGTGTGTAATGGGGTTGTGGGTAAGGAGACCACTTTGAACCCACCCCAATACCCTGTGACTCAGGTGGCTCTGTCCTGCACACTGTCCAGTTCTCCAGGCCACCGTAGTTCCCACCCAGCTCTGGTGTCTGTCTCCCAGTCCTGAGAGCTATGTACCTTCACAGAAGTGCTATTTTTTTCTTTTCCAATTATAGTTTGCATTCAATATTATTCTGTAGGGCACTGTTGTTTTTTAGAGGGAAAAGAAAGTGAAATATTTTTTTAAATCCCGTATTTCTCAAAAGTGAGATTGAGAAGTGGGTAGCTTGTTTTGGGACAACTCTTATTATGTGTGGTCTACTTCCAGCACCCTCATTACCTATGTGTCCCCAGGTCTGGGTCTGGGGCCCCTGGACCAGATTGGCCTGAGGTCAGGTCCACTGTAGAGTACCCATGGCAACCCTAAACAGGCCACATTTTACTCTGGGTCTTTTTAAAATCTAATTTCCCTCCTTTTTCTTACCTAAGACTAAATCTAATGAAGGAGGGAAAGCTGCTTTGCAGAATTCCATGGTCATGAGCCCGTACAGAGCCTGTGGACATGTTGGGGAGCTTCCATGGGCCAACATCACTGAGGGGATGGACAGGACCTGGGGCCTCCCATTCAGTCAGACTCCTGTCCCACTTGTAGCATACCTGCTGTGTGGTGGTTATTTCCCCAAGTCCAGTGAGGCCTCTGCCCCCTAGGAGTGACAAGTAGGAGGCTCCAGTGGGAGGCCTCCATGAAAACCCAGGGGGTGGCCCTAGGGATTTATCAGTGTGTGCTCACTGGTGCCTCTTCATGCTTTCATCCATTCCCACTTACCTTCCATCCCAGCCTCTACAACCTCCCCAAGCCTCCTCAAGCCACCAGTCTCCCTGGTCTTTGATCCATCCTTCTCCACCTCAGAGAGTCAAAGGGGCACCTACCTACCTTATCATTCTTTGTTCAGAACCCTCCTGAACTGCAACTGCCTCCCAAGTATAAACCAGCTCTCCTACATACCAGGTGAATGCCCAGCGCCCCCCCCCAGTACACACTATGTGTGTACCAAGCATTCACAACATGTCAGATGCATACCAGCCCACCCAATACATACCAGATGCACACCCAGCCCACCCAGTACTTACCAGGTGAATACCTAGCCCCCCAGTACATATCAGGTGCACACCAGGCCACCCAGTACATACCAGGTGCACTCCCAGCCCCCAGAACACACCAGGTACACTCCTAGCCTCCAGAGTAAATGCCAGATACACAGTCCCCTACACTGTACACACCAGATGCATACCCAGCCCCCCCAAGTAAACACCAGGTACACACCCACCATACCCAGTATATACCAAATGTATGCCAAGGACCCCAATACATACCAGGTGCACACCTAGCCCCCTTAGTACACACCAGGTGCATGCTCAGGCCCCCAGTACACCCCAGGTATTCTCCAAGCCCTCTAACACATACAAGGCCCTTCAATCCTGCCCTCTGATCCTCTTCACTTTCAATGCCAGCTCTCTTCCCCCCGCCCTGCCACACCCACATGCACCATCTGTTTCTGTACCAAAAGTACAAGGGCCAGCCAAACCAGCCTGCCTCTGAAGTGTGCAAGCTGCGACTGGTCAGGTCCAAGGGCAGTAGCTGCTGCAACATGGTGGGTCAATGCTCTGTGTCATTGGGCTAGGGTTCCTGTAGGGGCAGCTCAGCCTCTGCTGCATTCTCTCCTTTGCTCCTGGCTCAGTCCCCAAGTGGTAGCAGTGACAAGTCAGGGCCCATGACTTCTTGGCTCAGAGCTGGGGCCATAGCTGCTGACTATCTCCCATCGCTCCCCAGGGGCACTTGTGGGTCATGTGACCTCCCAACCAGTCATGAGGCCAGAGGGAGATAAGCTGCAGGTTGGCAAAGGTCTGGTCTCATGATGGGCCTGGTGGAGCAGAAAACAAGGTAAGGCTACCAAAAGAGGAAGGATTGTTTGAGGTAAAATGTGCAGCTTCCTGATGTGTCTCCCTGAAGGCTTTCCTTGAAGCCCCATAGAAGGAGCTGGCATGTAGTGCAGAGGCTGAGAGGACTGGTTCCAGTTCAGCTGAAACACCTCCAGCATGTCACCTGAATTCTCTGTGCCCTAGTTTTTTTATCTGTAAGTTGGGGATAATAATGGCACCCACCTAAGAGGGTCAGTGATAGAACTACATGAGCCAATAACTATATTGTGCATGGAACACTGCCTGGCATATAGCAGCAGTGTTAGCTGTTGTCATTTATTATTCTGTCCACTGCGAACTTCTAGTTGTCTTTCAGTGCTCACCTTGAGCATTAGTTACCCGATGTTTTCCCTCCTACCCCATCAGTAGTCTCATTGTCCTGTCTTGGTTCTGAAGCATGCTTGTGTGACAGGACTCTACTCCCCTCTGGTCCCCAGGAGACCTACAGGCCTTTAGTCTCTGTGGCCACACAGCTGCCTGAGCCCTGTGTCTTTTGCAGGAGAAAATGCATAGGCTCTTGGAAGTGTATGAGCAACTGGGTGGGGAGGAGGACATTGTCAACCCTGCCAATGAGCTGATCAAGGAGGGCCACATCCAGAAGCTATCGGCCAAGAATGGCACAGCCCAGGACTGCCACCTCTTCCTGGTGAGCCGCACCCTATCAGGCCACACTCAGCCCTGCCTAACTCCACACTGGCTCAGCCCCAGAGTCACTACATACCTCCTCCCTGGGATGCCTTCTCTATTGGGATAGGCTGGCAGCCTGCTTGCCCCTTACCCTGCCTTCTCTGTCACAGTTCAACAGCATGATCCTTTACTGTGTGCCCAAACTGTGGCTCATGGGCCAGAAGTTCAGTGTCCGAGAGAAGATAGACATTTCAGACCTCCAGGTGGGTGAACCCCTCTTTTCCTCCCCACTTCCCTGGGCAGGCACACACCAGGGGTGGGGATGCAGTCTCCAGCCCCTGCTGTTATCCTGGCCGCTGGCCCACTTCTCTAAGCCTCTGCTCTATAGTGTGACCCAGGCATGGCTGGATTGTCTCTGAGGGTGCCTTGGCCTGTTGTCCTGGGCTGGGTGGGCAGGATCTCCTGTCCCTCTACTTTACCCATCTGCCAGGGCACTGTGGGCTTTATGCTCACAGGGCGAAGGATGGCACTAGGACCTTGGCTGACCCCTGCTGCTGACCCCTAGTGTCTGTTGCAGTGTGAATTGAATATCTTTGACCTCAGCCCTGTGAGGTCAGCACTGAGGACCCCATTTACAGACCTAAAGGTGAAGCTTGGGGTAAATGCCTGATCCCCACCCATGCTTTCCCCACTCCCACACCACCTCTGTGCCCAGACAAGTTTCTACAGGTGCCTGAGCCTGAGATCCAAAAAACCTCTTGTCCTTGCTGTCCCAGTTCCCTGAGCCTGTCAGCGTCTTCTGGCATGGGGGCTCCAGGAGCTGGAATCAGTCCCTTCCCCTCTGTGGAAAGACTGTGAATTAATAGGTGCTCAAAAATATAATGGCTAGCCCTGGCTGGTGTAGCTCAGTGGATTGAGCTCGGGCTGTGAACCAAGGGGTCGCGGTTCGATTCCCAGTCAGGGCACATGCCTGGGTTGCAGGCCAGGTCCCCAGAGGGGGCCATGTGAGAAGGCAACCACACATTGATGTTTCTCTCCCTCTCTTTCTCTCTCCCTTCCCCTCTCTCTAAAAATAAAGAAATAAAATATTTAAAAATATATATATAATGGCTATATTGAAGTATTTAAATAGTTCTAAAAAGTGAAGTTTTGCCTTAGTGATACAAAAAAATCCCTTCTTACCTTGAAATTCTCTGAATCCATGTTTAAGAAATACCATTAAAAGTAATGACTAACTAGAGAAAAACTAGGTTCTGTCCCAGAGTTAAAAGAACACTTTTCTAGTGTTTCTCTGTTAAAAAAAAAAAAAAAAAAAAAAAAAAAAAAAAAAAAGGCAGTGTGTGTAATTAACTGGGTGTATTAAAGCAGAGTTTCTCAATCTTGGGCTCTTTGGGAAAGTTCTCCTCTGAGGCCCAATGAAGATCCTGAGCAGGCAAAGCCCATATACCTCACATGCAGGTGCCAGTTCTGACAGCCACCTGCCTAAGGGTGACATCTAGCCATGGAGCTCAGGTATTCATTCCTGCAGAGCAGTGGAGATCATCCCGGCCCTTCTCCTAAGAGTCCTATCTCTCTGTCTGGTGTCATGCCTCTGGGTTCCTTAGTGGAGAAATGCTCAGCTTGTCCAGGGGCTGGCTGCTGACTTCCCAGGAATCCCAGAGGGCAGGCAGGTTTGGCAGATGAGAGATCCTAGGTACTCCTTCACAGGATGATCTACCCTCCCCCACAGACTCGCTGGCAGAACAGCTGTCCCCCAACCATGACCTTGAGCTAGGTATCTGGCAGATGCACTGAAACACCTCTACCCCCTCCACAGAAAAGACCTCCATGTATGAGAGCATGAGGCCACAGCTCAGGGTCTGCTAAGTGACTGGCTGTTTTGTTTTGTCCTTTGTCATGTGCCTTTAGGTGCAGGAGATCAGCAAGCCACACTCAGCCCATACATTCATCATAACAGGAAGGAAAAGGTCCCTGGAGCTACAAACCCGGTAGGCTCAGCTGTGTTAGTGTCTGTTGCAGTGTGAATTGAATATCTTTGACCTAGAATTTTAGCAGATGTCTTCTTTTTCTAAACCAGATAACCTTGCTATGTATTTTTATTTATTAATTGTATTCACTTACTTGTGGTTTAAAATGTGACAGAATAACGGGAAGTCAATGAAAGTTAAGCCTCTGCCTACCTGTTTCTCCCCATGTGGACATTCTTAACCATCCCTTAAATATCCTTCCAAAATTTCTGTGCTCATACATAGGTATCTATTTGTAAAATCACAGATGACTATTTATCGTATAGCCTATTCTGCATCTAGCTTTTTTCACTTAATTTATCAGAAACCATCTTAATCTGAGTACCATTTCCTAAAGTAGCGTAATTCTTCATTATGATCATTGATCAGTTCTCACTGATATGCACCTAGGCTCCTCTGGGATCTTGCTATTGCATTTTCATACCAGGTTTCATGCATATGTGCATTGTATCTGTCAGATGGACTCCTGAAATAGAATTTCTGGCTATTGGGTAGCATATCTGCTTTAAGTTTTCATAGTTGTTGTCAAAATACCCTGTAAGGCAGCACCAGGGTTGTGCTCTGACTAGTGGCAACATGTGGGAGATCCCTCCTCTAAATTCTACCAGGGACCTTTGTAATAACCCCTTGTGGCTAAGGGAGGCATTGATTTACATCCAGGAAAGAGGGCCCTGCACATCACACCTGCCTGCACCTAGACATACGTGTCCCCATCTGGCCACACCTGACTCCATTTGACCCCATGTAACTATATCTAACTGCATCTGGTCACACCTAACCCCACCTAGCCATATCTGACCTCATCTGGCTATATCTGACCCCATATGGCTAAATCTGACTCCATCTGAACACACCTGGATGGACACTGGCCATACCTGGCCCTACCTGGCCCTACCTGGACACACGTGAGTCACCTGGATAAACCTGAACACATTGGATCCTACCTGGCCACATGACTACATCTGTCTACACCTGACTCCACCTGGTCACACCTGGCCACAACTGACCCCACCTGGACACACATGACTCCATCTGGACACACATAACTCCACCTGGACACACCTGACCCCACCTGGATGCCCCTGATTCCATCTGGCCACAGTGTTCTGGAGTCCTTCAGTACCAAGCTTCTAAGCCTTGAGTTGCACTTTGACACAGTAAGCAGTTCAGGCCTGTGCTGCAGGGCTAAGAGGAGTCTGGTGGTTTACAGTCAGTATCCAAGACTGAATTAATAGAATACTGTTTCCGTTTTTCATAGGACAGAAGAGGAGAAGAAAGAATGGATTCAGGTGAAGCTCCTAAAGTTTTAAAGTAACGAAACCACCAAATTTTCAAGTAGTATAGCCATTTCCTGTTGGAACAGGGAATTGAATAGCCCCACGATCTCCAGGCGTTGACCTACCCATCTATCCACCTTGAAATGATGGAGTAACCAAGTTTATAAGCACCTTTAGGCACAAGCCTTTCAAGCCATTTGCTTGTTTGGCTCCCTAGTAAATAAATAAATTTAAGAGGCCTGGAGGTGGGCAGGCAAGGAGGTGCCCTCACCCTGCAGGTAGATCTCTGCTGTCTTATAGCTCCAGAGGGAGCCCATGTTGACCTCTCTCCATGGCCAGCAGTTCGAGCAGGACAAACAATGTGACTTACAGGCTAGAGCCTATGCTTCCAGGGGCAGGCTGGGCAGGGAGGAAGGAAGTGTCTTGGGACAGCCAGAGCAAACTCGCTTAGGACTGGCCGCAGTGGAGATACAGGGTATGGATAAGCCTGTGAGGGCAAACGTCTGCAGGCTGTGTTAAAGCCACAGGGAGCCCAGATTTGCCATGGCTAGGCCAGAAACTGTGAGAGACTGTGGCTTCCAAAATGCATAGAACAGATATCTGGGTGAGAAGAAAAAGGAAATTCAGAGATGCTGATGAACCTGGAAATGCTGATGCAGGAAATAGAAACATGGCCTCAAACTCATATTCCCAGAAAGCAGCAACCCATGGCCTGAAGCATCATGAGAGGGAACCTGGCCACTTATGGTATGGCACTGGTACCTGTGAGATGGGGTGTGAGGACCTGCTTGGCCGTTGGTCATGTCCCCAGGCCTTATATATTTCCTCATCTCAGAGGGGGTCTTTGCCAATGTGCAAAGTCAAGGGTTACCGTGGTGACCACGGGACCCCATCCTCAGGGACAGAGGCACCATGTTGGTTTTCCCTTAAGCACACACACGCTGAGGGCCTTTGTTCTCTGTGGTCTGATTTCAGGTCATTGAGGCTACCATTGAGAAGCACAAACATAACAGCCAAACCTTCAAGGCCTTCAGCTGTTCCTTCAGCCAGGACGAGGACCCCTCCCTCCCTCCAGACCTACCTGTGAGCACCAGATCCCTGGGAGTTATGGAGGGATCTCCTGCCTGCTTCATGAGTCTCACCTCGATGGGCTGTGGCTTCAGGGAGCCAGTGCCCACCACAGCTGCACGGGCCTGTTATACAAGGGCTGGTGTCAGGGAGGGAAGCTGGCCCCTCATGCCAAATTATCCTCATGCCCAGGACCAGGAGGCTAGCAGACAGGTGATGTACACTCATTGCCCACTCTTTACTGAGTACCCACATGGGGATCGGTGTACTTTGAGGCCACGTGTTTTGAGGCCAGGCTCAGGAAGGAAGGACAGGCCTGGGTGAAACTGCCCAATGAGGAGTTTCTTCATCTCATGTGAACCTGGGCACTGTAATCTTATCAGTAGAGCAGTTCACTGGTCCCCATGCAGAGCCACCTGGGGCAGGGGGTGTGGGGGAGTCAGGGCTGCAGCCATCTCTTATTCCTTGGGGGCCACCTGGGGCCTTGGGCACTTCCTCAGTCTGGGCTTCCAAGTGAGGCTACCTCATTCCATGCTCCTCATCAGAGGTGTCCCTGAAGCTGGCAGATGCCCAGTCCAGCCTGGCCTGGCAGCCAGAGACCCAGATGCCAGGCCTAGCTGGACTTGTTTATGGCTTAACTGCATCTTCAGCCTTCAGGCCACCTCATTATCTAATTAATGCTTGCATCAAATCTATTTGCTTTTTTCTGCTGTCTGGAGTATTTTGAAAGAAAATGTATCACTCCTGGACAGGGAATGTACTATCCCCTGCCTTGAACAGAGGTGATCTGGAAACAAACCCCACTCCCCCAGTGCTTGCCATTAAAGTTAGCACACAGGCCAAGCCTGGCAGTAGAGGGCAGGTGCAGAGTTCCCCACAGGATACCTGAGGGCAGAGCTAGAACTGGGGCTGCCTCCCTGTGGGGCTGTGATAATCAGATTGAGGGCTGGGGTCACCCCAACACTGCACTGGACTTTAGCATGTGGCCATGGAACCTCTACTCATGCCAGCTCTCTCTGTCCCTTTCAGATGGTGAGTGCCAGCTCTGAGGAACTTGTGATGGTGGTGGACAGTAGAGGGAGTGCCTCAGGGGTGAGTGACGTGCCAGCAGAGGTAGAAGGGGGAGGGTTGGATCAGAGGAGCGAGTGAAGCCTGGAGGGTGAGGTCAGACCAGGGTGACCTGTGTGACACAGGTTCCTGCCCGCAGTGATGACCCTGAGGCCTGTTGGTGGAGGTCTAGGTGGAAGCCAGGGGGACCTGAATGTCCATGTCCTCAGGTGGGTGGAGGTCCCAGCTGAGTTCTGGAGACCTAACTCTTTATCTCATGTGAAATATGCTGAATATATATGAATCAAGGCAGTGCCCAGCCTTAAAAGGCCCAGTGGACTGGGGATTCAGGCAGGTAGTCAGGGGCCCTGTCAGGAGAGCCTGCAGGGGTACAATCAGGGAAGGCTTCTTAGAAGCAGCATCTGACCAGTCAGTTGGGCTCTGGAGGATAGAGGGAAGCTCTAAATGCTGGCCCAGGAGGGTGGGTCCAGGGAGGCGTTTGTGACTAACTAACATCCCTATTCCAAGCCTACTCACCTTCTTGTAGCCTGGGCAGTGTAGTGTGGGCAGGAAAAGCGTGGCCAGGCTCCTTTCTGGAACAGCTAGAAACATAATGAAAAGCACCTCGCACACCTAAGCATTGAGCATGCAACTGCCCTGAGCAAATCACAGGTGGGATCTCCGCACCTCATATGTAGGTATGTGAGGCACTCTCTAATCTGCTCCTTTGCTTTCACCAAGGGAGGCATCTCTGACGACCTCTGGGACCCAGAAACCAGGCCTAGCTGGACTTGTTCATGGCTTAACTGCATCTTCAGCCTGCAGGCCACCTCGTTATCTAATTAACAGGGTAAAAAAAACCCTGCCTCCCACACTGGGGCAGTTCAGCTGGGAAGCTGAGCTGGACCCCATGCTGGGCCCTCCACCATCTAGCCATTGTGCGAACCTGTTCTTTGTTGTGCACTTCCCAGGGTGAGACCACAGGCAGCTGGAAATGGGCTTGAGTCCTGAATGCAGAGTGAAGCCCGTGGGCCCATGGTCAGGGAAGCCAGGCTGGAGAGAACCCAATCCCAAGGCAGGGAGAGAGGGGCAGGAAGTGGGTGGCAGGCAGAGCAGGTGAGGCCTCCTCAGATATTCAAAGGGACCTGAAGGCCATGTTTTAAATGTTTTCCCCCCAAGATTTTATAAATAGAGGGAAAGGGAGGAAGAAAGAGAGGGAGAGAAACATCAATCACTTGTCTCTCACACGCCATCACCCCAACCAGGGGCCTGGCCTGCAACCCAGGCATGTGCCCCCAACCTGGAATTGAACCAGCAGACTTTTGGTTCACAGGCAGGTGCTCAGTCCACTGAGCCACACAAGCCAGGGCATGTTTTAAATGTTTTAACCTATAGAGTAGGGCCTCAGCAAGTGTCACCCTACCCCTGCACCATTGCCCGCTTGACTACACCTTTCCCTGGGCAGGGACATGAGAGAGAAGCTGTTCAGGTACCTACTGGTTACATTGGTGCCTATCTAATAGGTCACTCAACTCCTCTGATGGGTGAGAAGTGTGGGGGTCTGCCCAGGCCAGGCTTTTATCAGCAGAGCTGTTGGGTGGTAATGGCCACACTTGTCCAGGTGGATGCATAGGCCTCTCTGCCTTCTCCTGCCTTGGGGCTCAGCCTTCCAAGGGATCTGAAGCATCCCTGACTTGCTTGAGGTCACAGTTCAAGCTCAGGTCTCCTTGTCCCTGACCCTTTACCAATCCCAAGTCTGGGTTGGGCCCCAATACAAACAAAGAGCAACAGACAACTTGCCTGGACTCTGGTTCATGTGGCCTGGCCAAGTTTTTTTATTGGTGTCTCCTGTGAGCAGAGGTTTTGGTGGACCTGGGACAACTATATAGGTTGACTTCTGGGCTTGCTGGACAAAACTCAGATGTGCTCAGTGGATGTTTGTGGAAGGCACCCAAAAGTGAGTTTTAATTCTGACACCAAAATGAATGATCTTTGCTACAATGTGTCAGACATAAGCTTTTTCTTAGCATATTTGGAGAGGAAAAGTGAGCCCATTCATGGGGTGCTGGTCTGATTTCCTGGTGTTCTCAGACACACAGTCCCTATAAGCCCTTCTTTCCTAAGAGACGCTAAGAACTTCCTCCTACCCAGGAAGTTCTGTAAGGGGGTCTTACACAACCCAAATCCTTCCCACTCTGCTAGTTGTGTCACTCTTTGCAGAAGCATAGAAACATCACAATGCAACACCTTTCCACCCTTCCCTCCTGGGCCCAGACCCTCCATGGTGACACAGGGACCTTTCCCTGGAGCTGAGTGAGCTCCTACAAGAAGCTCCTCAAATAACCTGGGTGTACACAAAGCTGGCATTGCCCTCTACCCCTCACCTACCCTCCAGGGCACCTGGATGGAGCTGCCTGCAGGGACAGAGGGCCAGGCCTGAGACCAGAGGATAGCTGTGTGACTCCATCCTCAGTGCTGGCTGTCAAAGCTGCTCTTCGGGATCTGATTCTTACTAATGTGACTCCTACCTCCCTGCTGTGTAACCAAATTTGCTGAAGAAAAAATGCTGAGTGAAACAGATCCATACTGGTATATTCCTAATATACCAGGGAGCTCCGTGTGGACTTGCTAGACTGTGATCACAGAAGCTAGTGCTGTACCTCTCTGAGAAGACTTGGCCCATGCCTCTCTCTATCTTGACATCCAAACAGAAAATATGAGCCACTCTCTTTGGCCAAACTGTCAGATATCCTGGCTCAAAAAGAAAGTAGGGTTGACCAGGAAGACATGTGCCTGAGACGTTGTTGGGCTCCCTGCCATTCAGCCACTTAGTCACCAGCCATCTGATAATCCTGCAAGACCTCAGTGTCACAACTGTCTTCAGGAATTGCCTCAAGGGTCTGTGACAGTGGGCCATGGTGCTCAGCACCAAGGAAGCTGGCACCCAGTCGGGACCCTGTCTGAGTGCCTGACTCACGTCAGCTGCTGTGCTGGTTGGTGGAAAACTTGCCTAGCAAAGGATACTGGGTGGAACACTCCTCCAAACCCTACCCTCAAGCCACCCTGCTCTGGGAACTGCTTTCTGTCCTTCTGTCCCTGCTGGCCATCAGGTGCCACAACCCTGGCTCCATACCTCAGTACCCCCCAACTGCTTCTCCTCCATCCCATGTGGGTTGGCCCTACACTTCATCCCTTGGGGACACCCTGTTGGCCCCCATGGCCTCCCTGTGTTCTCAGCAGACATGCAGTGCTGCCTACAGGGGCCTGAGAGCTATGGTTCTGCCTTTGGGCTAAGGTGTATGTCTGGGCTCACAGGCAAGATAGTAGGTCTAGCTGCCCTACTGCCAACCACTCCCTTCTCCTGGCCGTCCATGTTCTCATCTGGAAAACAGGGACAGTGGATTTGTCCTAGATATCAGTGGAGGACAGGGGCTGCCTAGCCACAGCAGACCCTTGAATGGCCTTTTTTCTCCTCTTCTTTCCTTCCCTGGGCCTCATGCTCCTCCCTTGTCCTCTCTCTTCACATCTGGCCCCCAGCAATCCTGAGATGGTCTCCAGGGGAAGAGGCTTGAGTGGGGTCAGGGGCTTCAGCGTGACTGGTGGCCAAGGCTAGAGGTGGCCCCAGGGAGAACACATGGCTTATGGTGTCTGTGATGCCCATCCTCCCCTGGGCAGGTCCTCTGTGGGATACACTGAGAGGAGCCTCAGGGCTGTCTTACACCCAGGGTCCATGGGGGAAGGGAGTCATGACACAGAGGAGAAACTGGGGCCTTGGGCAGAGCAAACATCTCCCTCACCCTCAGAGTAGCCAGCCTGCAACTGGGCTCCTCTTTCCAGATTGGTGCAGGCCTCACAGTGGTGGGGCCCATGGGGTAAGGGTGAGGGAATAGGGAGCTTGTGAATGGAGCCCACACACCTGGCAAGTGCAGATCAGAATTTGCACTAAGATGTCAGTATTAGTCAGCTCAAGCTTCTGAAACAAAATACCACAGACCAGGTGACCTAGACCACAGACATTTATTTTGTCTCAAATCTGGAGGCTGGAAATTTGCTCCTTGGCCTCAGGAAACTACTCTCACACATGTGCCCAGTGAGGAGTGTGTCTCAAGCTCTAGGGACCCATGAAGAACAGAGCATGGGAGTGAGGGCCACATGGCAAGATGCTCCTGGTGCCTGACTCTGGGCCCCTGAGCAGATCAGCCACTATCTCTTTCAGCATGTGCTCCAGTGGATATCTTTTCAGATACAGTAGGTTAAGTCACTGGCCTCCATGTAGGACCAGTTGTCCCAAGCATATAGTTCTGGATTCATTTAAAGTTTCACTCCGTGTAACACCAGGATAGCCTCTGGGGAAAATGCTAGGCAAACAGTGGCCCATAGAACTCCTGCTTTACTCCGTGGTCCACATCTGGCTTTTTTGCCCTGTGTGTGTGTACTGTTCACCCACCATGTGCTGAGAAGCTGACTGCCACCATTTGACCCCACAGCTCGAGCCCAGGAAAGGGTCCTCTAAGACCAAGCGTGACAAGGAGAAACAGAGCTGCAGGATCTGTGGCGAGACTTTCAACTCCATCACTAAGAGGAGGCACCACTGCAAGTCATGTGGGGTGGTGAGTTTGGGCAGGAGGAGGCTGGCCCTGGGCCATCTCATTCATGGTGCCTTCTCTAGTCTTCTTTCTGTGCATACAGACACCTGGACCCTGAGCCCTCCAGCCTCAGGGTCTCTACCCTCCTGCAAGGTTCCTGGCCCCCATCACCTGCAGAGAAGCCCTTCCCCTTTGCCTGCTGTGTTCCATCTCTCCTGGCCTTGTGGCCCTTCTAACCTCTTCCAGGACAATAATTTGTTCCTGGAAGGTAGGGTCACAGGTGCTCTCTATCTGGCAGGTCATCTGTGGGAAGTGCTCCGAGTTCAAGGCAGAGAATAGCAGGCAGAGCCGAGTTTGCCGAGAGTGTTTTCTGACACAGCCAGTGGTGCCTGCAAGCCCCAGCCCCGAGGGGCCCACTGAACCCAAGGAGAGCATGGAGGTAGGTATCCTGGAGCTTCCTGGACCTGAGTTCCCCACCCCGGGAAACTTGACAGGCTGTGTTGGCTTCCCTAGGACCAGGACTGATTGGCTCCATAGGGCCCACAGGTTGTTGGAGCAGCCAGCAAGGGAATTCCTAATATCATGCCTATGTGTGTTGGGATTCTCAGGGTCTGGTCACAACCAAGGGCTTGGGAGCTACTTGCATCCGTGAGTTAGATGGTTATTAGCTCAAGCTGTGTGACAAGTACTACAAGCAGAAGTTTATTGCCTCATGGTCCTGGAGTCTGGAAGTCTAAGGTCAAGGTGTAGATATGGTTGGTTTTTCCTGAGGCCTCTCCATCATTTGCAGATGGCCACCTTCTTCCTGTGTCCTCACTCAGTTGTACTTCTCTGTGTGTATCTGTGCCCTAATCTTCTCTCATTATAAGGACACCAGTAATAAGGACTGGTGACCTCATTTTGACTTAATTACCTCCTTAAAGGCCCTTTGGAAAAGGCCCCATTTCCAAATATTTTCACACAGAGGGTTAGGGCTGCAACACATGGATTTGGGGGCACACAATTCAGCCCGTAGCAGAAGGGAACAAGTGTCATCTTCGCTCATAGTCCCTGTGATTGGAGGCCTGGAGGCGAGATGTTCCCTGTGCCTCGCAGAAGCCATTGAGGGCCAGGAGCAAGGAGGACACCAACTTCCTCCTCACCCCCTGCCCTCCCGAGGATGGCCACTGCCTTTGTGGTCCTCCTTCAAAGGCACAGTCCCTATTTTATGGAGTGGTGGGAAAGATGGAAAAGAGAAAATGCAGCTTTCAAAAAAATGCACTTTTCCATTCTCTGTACATAACACAGTCCATGGTTCTAAAGCCAGATTCATGTTGGGGTCTCCTGGGAAGTGGTTTATAAGTTTGGCTTCCCTCCCCAGATGTTGCAAGGGGGAGGTCCAAGTGGGTGACAGCTGTGGCTGGAGCCCCACCTGAGTCTCTATCACAGAGGTCAAATGCATAAGTATATCAGAACCAAATATAGAATGATATTAACAGGGGAGCCTTTCTCATGGCCCTGTACTTCAAACACTGAGTATCTGCAAGACCCAGGTCTGAGCAGGGACCAGCTCTGCCAGTTGTGTCTGAGGTGCTTCCAAATGACACAGGAGATGTGTTCATGATTGCTCTAAACATGTCAGAGAGGGGGAGGAGTGTGTGTGGTGTATAGGGTGTGTATGTGTGTTGGTGTATACATGAGTATATAAGCATGTATGTGTGTGCACAATTATGTGTGGATGTGCATATGTATGTGTAAGTGTGTGTGTGCGTGCATATGTGTATTTGTGCAAGTGGGTGTATGCATGTGTGTGTGTTTGTGTGTCTAAGTGTGAGTGTATGTGCATGCATGTGCATGCATGTGGGTATGTGAGTGTATGTATAACTGTGTATATGAGTATATATGTGCATGTGAGTGTATATGTATGTGTGGATGTGTATATGAGTGAGTGGGTGTGCATGTTAGTGTGTGTGCATGTCTTTGCATGTGGGTGTATGTATTTGAGTGTGAGCGTGTGTATGTTGTCAACCAGTGGTCACTGGTGTCAATTTAATACCAACAGGAACCCCCAATTTGGGGTGCAGTGAAGAAGAAAACTTTATTCAGTGCCAAACTACTCAGTTGTGGTACAGCAGGGCTATAAAAAGAAGTGCAGCTGTGAAACCAGTATGGTTGTAAAACAGCTCACTTGTGATACAGCACAGCTGTGAATGCAGCATGGCTGTACGCCCAGCCCCTGGCTAGGTAGTTCTGCTCTGCTCTACACCAGTCTACTGTGGCCCATGCTGGTCCACTGCACTCTGATCCTGTGAGACACCTTGAGTGTTTTAGCTCAACCAGGTGTTTTAGTCCTGTGTGGAAAGGAAAAATGCATTCATAGACTCCCTAACCCACAGGGCTGCTAGCTTACTTAGAGGGAGAAGTCCCTGCCCCTGGTCCCTGATTGGTCTGTCCCTATGTAAATGAGGACTCCAAATCTTTGCAGTTTGATTGGTCCAAAAGGCACTGTCCTAATTGGTCAGGATAAAGCTGCTCTGGTTGTTCAGCACTGCAGCTCTGATTGGGTGGGGAAAGCCTCAGTCCTATTGGTTGGAATAGGATTCTAGGAACTCCTTTGTAAGGGCTTGCTCAGAAGGCAGGGACGCAGTGGAAGCAGGCAGTTTCAGTGCAGGCTTTTGTGTCAGAGGCCCCTGTATAGAAATGGCTGCTAATCCTTTTTAAAATTATTTTTAATTTGAGCTCAGCCACCAGGATCCCTTCTTAGTAGGTGTCTTCTTTCTCAGAGTCCACAGTGTGTATGTGAATGTGTGTATGCATGTGTGTCAACAGCTGACTCAGAGAGCTTTCCCAGTGAGTTGTGCTCTGACCCTAGCTATTTTATTTTTTTCTTGTTTTATCATATACCTGTCTTGATTCCATTTCCTAGGGGCTTTGACCTAATCCAAGTGTCCTTTAGCTCTACAGGGGCTATTGAGGTGATCCTATGAAGGGTCAGCTGACTCATATCCTAGTCCAGTTCATCTTTCCTTCCTGCTTCAGTCTCTGGAGGTGGCCCTGGAATACTCCATGAGAGTAATGTCAACAAGAAGTCTGCATTTGACCTAATCTCTGTGTCTCCAGCCCAGCCTGTTCTGTGGTGCTCTGTGGGTATCAGATGGTGGCATGACCTAGAATAAGGTTTGGACCACCATTCTCATATTGGATATCCTAGAACTGGTGCTGTGCTGAGAATCTGACTGCTTCTATAATCCAGAGCCTCAGGCCCACATACTCAGAAGGGGCCCAGATCATGCCGCCTAGAACCAAGCTCTTGTGGATGGCTCACATAATCTTGGGGCCTCAGTTTCACCCAAAATCACTTTTTTGCTGCTAATTTGTGGATGGCATTATTTGGTGATACTAGGACTCCAGAGGCCAGGGTGCTGATTCTCCTCTCCTTTGTTGCAGGACAGTGGACCACCATGCACCATCCCCTCTCTGCCTGTACAGTGAATGCACTGAACCTGGCACAGAGGCCAGACGCCGGGCACATTTGGCAGCTGCAGCAGGCCCAGCAGTCCTTGTGCTCAAGTATCCCATCCACCAAGCTGCAGCAGTGGTAGTTGGAGGCCCTGAGCACAATCACCATGGGATCCTGCCCCAGGCTAGCCCAGGAGTCCTGAAGCCCCAGGCCCCAGCAGCCCTATGAGCTAAGTCTTGGCCAGATCTCTAACTCTACGGCCATCACAGTAGGACCTGTGCTCATCTGGGAGGTGGCTGTGGAGGCCACGTGCAGAGGTGAAGTATGTCCCAACTGCCACAGGACACTTGGCCCTGCAGGGTGCCTCTGCTTCAAGAGAAGGAAACTGAGGCACAGAGAGGTGTGGTCACCTGTCCTGGGACACCTAACACATCTCAGAGAAGAGCCCAACCTCCACTCTCAGGCCCAGCAGTGTGGCTCAGAGAGGAATGCAGGGCAACTGTCAAGTGAACCCTGTCTGGTGGGGTGGAGGGGCTTTCGAAGGCAGAAGGAATATCATTGATGGTGCCCACGGACACCTGGTGGACATCTGCAGTCGTGTCATCTCTCCAGGCCACTGTCTGCCTGTCTACCCCATTGACACCATGTGAGCTGAGCTGTGACCAGTCCCTAGACTCTACCTCCTCTTCTGCCCACTCTTGGCTACCAAGCACCCATTGCCCCCACATTGCCTTGAAGCCACCATCCCACGTGGAGCCACTCACAGGACAGGGCGAGTGGTGATCCTGGGCCAACCAAGAGGGACAACCTCATTGAGAAACTCAGTGGGAGGCCACCCAGTGTCACATGGGTGCCTGAGAGTAATGCCTGGAGAGCATCGGGCAGTGCTTATCTGCTTAAATAAATGCTGGCAGCCAGGAGGTGAGCATGACCTCAGTGTACGGTCCCGCCAGGTGGGCCTTCTGGTGATTGGGTGGGCAATGAGGGTGACAGAAGGGCACAGTGACCTAGGCTTGGGTGGGTGCGATGAGTGGCGAGGAGACAGGGTCCCATATTCTCAGCAGGTGTTGACGCAGACCCCTGCAACAGGTACCCAGAGGCCAGCAGCCAAGGCAATGTGGGGACTCCCCACCAACTGTCTCCACACAGTCAGGACCTGTGTGGCTGGAGCTTCCAGCTTTTCAAGAGATGAAAGAAACTCATGTTCCTATGAAATATCCTGAAAGATACTAGCAAATATTGCACAATCTGAAATCTTGGGGTGGGCAGCTACTTGGCAGCTGGAAAGTGGGGACAGGGCATGCCCCCAGGGTGGACATTTCAGCCCAAGGGCCTAAGCCCATGGACAGCCAAGATCTGAGCTCATTTTTGGCCACAGGCTGTCTCCACTTTTTCCAGAAGTGGATGCTGAGGCTCAGAGAGGCAGAGGAGGGATTCATCTACACAGAGATCTGTGCTGCACCCTTTTAGGGGATGACCTTCCTAGGATCTGTCCCCAGGGATCTCTGGTTGAAGGCATCTGTCCTGTCCCACTCCCACTGGGCAGGAAGGGCTGTGAAGAGTGGGCTTCCCATCCTGGGGCTCCACATACTGCCCACCCTATCAGCTCTCTCTCATTCTGCACTTGCAGGAATCAGGGACTTAAGGCAGTGGCCTTTTGTGCCCCCAGAGGCTGCTGTCTGCCCAGCCTGTAGGCCAGGAAACCCTGGTAATAGATCCAGGGACTGTGGGTGGAGTATGGTGTGCACCTGAGCAGAAGAGTTTCCACAGTGGCAAAAGGAGAGATAAAAGAAAGGAGAAAATGAGGTAGTAGGTGAATGGTGGCTCGTCGGCAGAAGTTCCTACATGGTGGTTGGAGCCCAGGCTTCTGTCATGGGTTCCAGAGGGGCTGTTGACTGCTCTACCAGGGTAAAACACATCTCCACTAGGCCCAGAGTGGGTGTTGGTAATGGCCCCCACAGTCCTTGGAAAAGGAAGGAGCCAGCCTCCACATGGACATGCTGCAGCCAGGTCCTTGGCCCAGCCACCCACTAAAAAGAATTATGACGCAGAGAGCACCTTAGCAGTAGTGATACTGAGGCACAGAGAGGGAGATACAATTGCCCGATATTACACAGTAACTTAGGGACCCTGCAGGAATCGCTTGTCCACTGTTCATCTATTTGTTCATGCAGCAGGCACTGGGAGGCCAATCCCTTGGATTTCTTGGACTGGAGGGTTGGGAGATGGCCTGTAGCCTCTGGCCTGCCACACTTCCAGTCCATTTTCTCCTGCTTCCCTCCCCATGGGCTCTGGCCGGTGGGCCTTCAGAACACACTAGCTCCTTGCCATGTTGGGGCCCTTGCGCATGCTATTCTTTCACTCTTCCTGCAGGTGTTTGCAAGACTTCTCAGTGCCATCTCCACAGAGAGCCCTTGCCCCAGTTTCTCTACTTTGTGTTTGAGTATATGCTCTCTTGTTTAACATGCCCCCCCATCCAGTTCTGAGGGCAGGATGCAGCACCTACAACAGTGCCTGGCATGTAGAAGGTGCTCAGATCATATCTGCCAGCAGCCTTGTGTGGCCCCTGATCATTTTGGGTCTGGAATCCTCATTTTACAAATGGGGAAATTAAGGCTCAGAGAGAAGTGGTGGCTGCCTGGGGTTATAAAGGCCCAGTTCTCTCTTGACTCTCCAAGGTCCCCAGGTCTCAGGGACCCTGAGCCAGTTCCTCCTTAGACATCTGGTCCCATTGCAGAGATCAACACAATGAGACCCAGAGAAGCTGCCATGCCCCAGAACACTAGCAGAGGGGCATTTGGACACAGGTGGGTTCGACTTGCAGCTGCGCCCACTCACAACCCTCTTGGGGGACAGCAGGTCACCACTATGCACAGTGAGGTGGCAAGATGAGCCCCCTAAAGTCCCAACTCGCCTGCAACCCCAGAACCCAGGCCTTGGGGCTCAAACCCTCACCCCTGTTCAAGGAGTGTCTCCAGTCCTTAGGTCCGATGAGGCCTGGGAATCCAAGTTCCTCTAAGAAACCAGCCCTGATGCTGAGAATTCAGGGAGAAAGGAAGCTTTGCCCCAGAGCTGCTTGGAATGTGTCTGCAGACATGATTCTACTGGATGATCCCTCTGGGGAGGGCCAATTACCAACTGTGAGTCCTGAGGGGCTCCAGGTGGTACCAAGAGGTCCCAGGTGATCCCTGGGGGTTCTATTCTAGGTGGTCCCCAGAGGCTCCAGTTGGTCCTTGAGAGGCTCCAGATGATCCCAAGGGATTTCAGGTAGTTCTTAAGGGGCACTAGGTCATTCCCAGTTGTTCTAAGTGGTCCTGAGGGGTTCCAGGTAGTTCTGAAAAAGCCTGCCCTTCCTTTCCCACACTCTCTCCCACCAAGACCACTTTCCCACTTACAAGGGGAAAATATGAAGGTTGGGGGTGAGGGATGGTCCAGGAGGTGGGAGGGATCAAGGCAGGCAATGGGGAACAGCCCCACCTCACATTCTGCCCATGTCCTCCTGGCCACCCACCCTCATCTCTAACCAGATTGACCTCTGGTGTCAGCCCCCTGCTTATAGTGCAAAGTTCTGATGGATGCCACTTGAGCTGGGAAGGCATGGTCTCTTGGCACCTGTGCCACCTCCTGACTTTTGGGTTTCTTTCTCTTGAAGCCCAGGTGTGCTCATGCCCCTGCCAACTGTGTCTCAGTGGGATCCCTTGTGGGAGCATCTCAGGGGTCCTTGAGAGAGTGGCACACCCATGCTTTTCCCTTAGCCCTGTCCCACACTCCCAATGCCCACACCCCACACTATCCCTCCCCAACCCTCCCTATCCCTGCCCCATGCTGGCCCCAAGCTAGACTTGGCCCTGTCTGACCAGCAGGGACAAAGACATGAGGCTGTGCCTGGGAAATTTCTTGCCAGATATGCTGGCAGCTGGGGTAAGTCACCAGGCCCCAGAGATCCTGAGAAAGAGAAGAACCTCACCTCAGCCTCCTGTGTCACAGGCTGTTGTCCAACTTTCCAACTCCCTGCACCAAGTTTGATCCAGATTGCCCCTATGACCCAAGACAGCCCCCAGCCACAGTGGGTAGACCAAGCCAGCACAGCTGTGCTCAAGAGGCCATCATGGAACCAGATGGAAGGGCCCCTTGTGAGCCCAAACCAGGGCAGGGGAGCAGAGGCAGGAAGAAAACCATCTCCGACTTAATCTGATGCAGGGATGTGAGAATAAAGCATATCTGGAGTCATATTTCATGTTCACTGCAGCCCTGACCCACTCCCAAGACACCATTTGCAGGGATCAGCCTGCACCCTCCATAATGTTCCTGCCTTGGTGCTATCTCCCCACCTGAATCCAGGCTGGCAGTATCTCTAAGAGGGACAATACCCTAACCTCTACTGTCAGGGCCAGGCTGGCAGTATCTCTAAGAGGGACAATACCCTAACCTCTACTGTCAGGGCCAGGCTTGCCTGGGAGCCCAATCTTCAGGGCTCCAGCTCTTCCCCTGTAAATATGCACACACTTTCTGTGCAATCATCCTGGACACAGCTGTGCTTCCCAGTGCCTTATCAAAGTTCAGAGAGCAAATGATGCCCCCCAAATAATATGCCCCCAAAGGGGAATCAAAACTGATGACAACTGAGCAGTCCATCCACTTCTAGGAAAAATATAATTGGGTCATTTCCAAGGCTCCTACTTCCCAGAGGCAAGGAGTGGCCATCGACTGTGTGGCCCTTAGCCTAGAGTCCCACAGTGTTTTCTCCTCTATCATCCCAAAAATCTCAGAGGAAGGGCCTTGATTTACAGAGGGGAAGACTGTAGGACACAGAGGGACTCTCTTAGGTGGTCCCTAGAATCTTAGAATGGGGAAGGTTTATGTTTTAGGTGGGTCCCCAGTAGTTCAAAATGAGGGACTTTTGTTTTCGGTGGGAACCCAGCAGCTCAGAGCAAGGAGTTATGTCTAAGGTGGGTCCCCAGTAGCTAAGAGTGGAGGGCTTGTACCAGGTGGGTTTGCAGTATTCAAGATGGTGGCCTGTGTCTTATGTGCTTCAGATGGAGACGGGGTCCAGGGTCTTGGCGGTAGTGAACACAGAATTTAATGGACCACACAAAAGTAAGTGAAGCAAGAGAAAGTTTCTGGCATCATAACTGATAAATCCTCTGAGAAACAGGAGAAAGTCTAAAACCAGGAACACCCATCAAAACTGATATTGACCATCAAAATATCCAAGGAAGTAAGTGGAAAAACTGACAATCATGGTCCACTTAAGTAGGGAGAGACCAACTCCTGAAATGGCCTCACACCTTTCTGCAGCTAAAGTGGTCAGGAAAAAAGACAGGAAAAACCCAAGCCAGTTAAAGGGGAATGCCATGATCTATTGTATTTAGTTTTAACATAGCAAACCAAGGTGAATAACCACTAGGCAGAAAGTACATCATCACAGTATGTTAGGAATCATTTCAAAAGTTCCAAGTCAATTCTTTCTTTGCTTCTAGTAGCTAATCCATTCCTTACTTCCAGCCCTTGGCCTAATCATCAAGAGATGAGAGAAAAAGGAAAAAGGGGTAGGGATTCTAATCATACAGAAACTGTCAAGAATTGAGTTTTAGACTTCCGGCCAAGATGGAGGCGTAGTCGGACACACTGTGCCTCCTCTTACAACCAAAATTAAGGACAACAAATATTTAGAAACAAGAAAACAACCAGAACTTATAGAAAATTGAACTGTACGGAAGTCCAACAACCATTCATCCAGACCGGTAAGGGGGCAGAGTCGCGGCAGGAGAAAGTGGAGGTGCGGACCCGGGAATGCAAGCAGCAGCGGCTTGCAGTTCCCAGGTGCACAGGCGGCGATTCGCGGTCCCTGGGCCCACAGGCAGCAGCTGGCGGACCCCGTGAGCTGCTGGGGGCAACTATGGGACCCAGTGAGGCCGCACAAGGCGGCTAGCCGGCTGACCAGGTGGTCTCACATTTGCGCGCACAGACGGTCCAGGCAGAGGGGAAGTGGTGGAAGGGACTGAATCCAGGAGAGAGCGGAGCAGGCGCCATTGCTCCCTCTCAGGCCCCGCCCCCACATACAGCGTCACAACCCAGCAACTGGGCTGCCCTGCACTGGGGAGCGCCAGAGGCTCCACTCTTAACTACATAACAGCACGCGCATGTGCGCAGATAATCCAGGTGAAGGGGAAGCAGCGGAAAGGGCCGGAGTCCAGGAGAGAGCGGAGCAGGCGCCATTGCTCCCTCTCAGACCCCGTCCCCACCTATAGCGTCACAACCCGGCGACTGGGCTGCTCTGCCCTGAGGAACACCTAAGGCTCCACCCCTCACTACGTAATAGCCACGACCAGACTAAAACCAAAACAACAACAACAAAAAAAACCCACCAAAAATGGCTCAAACCGGAAAACAAATAAAAGCCCCAGAGCCAATTCCTCTAAGCAGTGAAGAGATAGCCAACCTGTCAGATGCACAGTTCAAAGCACTGGTCATCAAAATGCTCACAGAATTGGTTGATTTTGCTCACAAACTAGATAAAAAAAATGCAGGCTACAATACGTGAAATGAAGGAAGATGCATGGGGAACTGATAGAGATGGAAGGAAAACTGGAACTCAGATCAATGGAGTGGACCAGAAGGAAGAAACTAACAACCAAACAGAAAATGAGGAAGAAACAATTCAAAAAAATGAGGAGAGGCTTAGGAACCTCCGGGACATCGTTAAACATCCCAACATCCGAATTATAGGGGTACCAGAAGGGGAAGAAGAAGAAGAGCAACGAGTGGAAAACTTATTTGAACAAATAATAAAGGAGAACTTCCCCAATCTGGCAAAGGAAATAGACTACCAGGACGTCCAGGAAGCTCAGAGAGTCCCAAAGAACTTGGACCCAAGGAGGAACACACCAAGGCACATCGTAATTACATTAACCAAGATTCAAATGAAGCAGAGAATTCTAGAAGCAGCAAGGGATAAGGGGACAGTCACCTACAAGGGAGTTCCCATCAGACTGTCAGCTGATTTCTCAAAAGAGACCTTACAGGCAAGAAGGGGCTGGAAAGAAATATTTGAAATCTTGAAAAGCAGGGACCTACATCCAAGATTGCTCTATCCAGCAAAGCTGTCATTTAGAATGGAAGGGAAGATAAAGTGCTTCTCAGGTAAGATCAAGTTGAAGGAGTTCATCATCACCAAGCCTTTATTATATGAAATGTTAAAGGGACTTATCTAAGAAAAAGAAGATAAAAATATGACAGTGAAAAGACAGCAAACTCACAGCTATCAAGAACCACACTTAAAACAAAAGCGAACTAAGCAAACAGCTAGAACAGGAACAGAACCACAGAAATGGAGATCAAATGGAGGGTTAGCAACAGGGGCATGGGAGGAGGAGAGAGGGGGAAAAGGTACAGAGAATGAGTAGCATAGATAATGGGAAGAAAATAGACGGGGGGGGGGGCAAGAATAGTATGTGAAATGTAGAAGCTAGAAAACTTATGACACATGGACATGAACTAAAGGGGGGAATGTGGGTGGGAGAGGGTGTGCAGGGTGGAGGGGAATGATGGGGGAGAAATGGGACAACTGTAATAGCATAATTAATAAAATATTTAAAAAACTTTAAAAAAATTTAAAAAAAATGAGTTTTAGCAATTAAGAATTATGTGCAGAAATGAAAGTTACACCAAAATATTTAATTACAAAGTAAACACACATCTTACAAATTCCAAAGTCAAAATCATCCCGACTCACAAAATCTTCATTTCTTCCAGGAACTGAAGGGATAGTAGCTTCAGCCTTGGTTCTCTCCACTTCATCACCCCAAGATAAGAGAGTGGGTCTTTTCTGACCAGGGAATGGCTTTCTTCTATTGAACAGCTACAGGCTTTATAGGGTTTTTACTTAAGCTTCTACACGTACGATTTCCCACAATATTCCTAGATTGCCCACTTTGGGAGGAAAACCACAATGTTAATTATTATCAGGTGTCAGAAGGCAATTCTCAGAATCTGGATGCTGACTGATGACAGCTGCAGTGTTTCAGGATTTCCTATCTCCTGCCTCATTAGGTGGGTCCCTAGTAGCTCAGATTAGCAGTGTATGTCTTACATGGGTCCCCAAAGCTCAGAATAGGTTGCCCATATTTAGGTGCATCTCCAGAAGCTCAGAGTAGAGATGGCATTTTGGGTGTTTCCCTAGTAGCCCACAGCATGAGGTTTATGTCTGAAGTGGTCCCCAGTGGTTAGAGCAGGGACTCTTGTCTTTGGTGGGTATCCAGTAACTCAGAGAGGGGGAGGGGGCATGCCTTATGTGTGTCTGGTAGTTCTGAGTGGAGGGTAGCCTCTTAGATGAGTCTCAAGTAGCTCAAAGTAGGGGTTTGTGTTTTAGGTGGACCTCCACTATTTCAGAGAGGGGGGTTATACCTTAAGTTGGTTCCCAGTAGCTCAGAGGGGGGGTCCTGTGTCTAGGTGAGTCTTTAGTAGATTAGTGCAGAGATTCTGTTCTTAGGTGGCTCTTCAGTAGCTCAAAGTAGGAAAGAGGCTGTGTTTAGGTAAAGTTTTCCCAGTTGCAGCTCTTGCTACAGGTATTGAATGCAAGGATTTTATTTGGGAGGTTACCCAGGAAAAATAGTAGGGTTAGTGGAGAGTGAGGCAAAAAGGACAGAATACCAACACAGCTTTCCTGGGTTGAATGGTGTCACCCTAACATTCATGTCTACTGGAACCTCAGAATGTGACATTATTTGGAAATAAGGTCCTTGCAGATGTAGTTAGTTACTGGGGACAGTGTGGGTCGACAAACCAGTGACTGGCATCTTTATAAGAGGAGAGGACATACAGGAAAGGCCAACTGATGCTGGAGGCTGGGACTTGCATGGTCAGTTATGAGCCAAGCAACACCAAAGATTACTGAGAGTGGCCAGCAGCTGGAAGAGGCATGAAAGAATCCTCCCCTGGAGGTTTCAGAGGGAGTACAGCCTTGCCAACACCTTGATTTTGGACTCCTGGCATCCAAAGTAATGAGAGATGACTTCCTATTGTTTTAAGCTATTAACTTTGTAGAGCAGCCCTAGCAAGGTAATGCAGATTTTGTACTAGGAAGAAGAATGCTTCTAAAAATGTGGAAAATGTGGAAATAGCCACAGAGTTGGGTGATGTATAGGTGCTGGAAGAGTTTTGAAGGACATGATTGAAAATGCCTAGACTTCCTTGAAGAGACTGTTGACAGAAATATAAATGTTAAAGGTGATTCTGATGAGAACACAGAAAGAAGTGAGGAGAGTGTAGAGGAAGTTTCTATTGTCTTAGAGAATACAGATATCATCATGAACAGAATGTTGGCGGAAGTATGAACATCAAAAGTACTTCCAGTGAGGTTTCAGAGAAAAATGAGGAACAGGTTATTAGAAACTGGAGGAAGACCATCTTTGTTGTAAAGTGGCAGAAACATGGCTAAATTGTGTTCTAGAGCTGAGCAGAAAGTAGGAATTTTTTTTCCATTTTTTATTTTATTTTTAATCAGTATTTTTTAATTGTTGATACTGTACAGTTTTCTGTCTTTTACCCCGCCCCAGCCCACCACCCCAGCTCTCCCCACCTTCCTCCCATTTCCACCCCCCATAGTTTTTGTCCATGAGTCCTTTATACTTGTTGCTCTAGAAAGTAGGAATTTTAAGGTATGAGTATTTAGCTGAGGAAATTCCTAAGCCAAGTGTGGGCAATGTGGCCTGCATTCTCCTTGCTGCATGTAGTGAAATCTGAGAAGAAAGAAATAAATTGGGGAAGGAACTATTAAGTAAAAAGGAACCAAGACTTGATGATTTAGGAAATCCTTAGCCTGTCCAGATTGTTAAAATTAGAAAAGTCACTGTTCAGAAAGTGGGGTCTGAAGAGAGCCGCAGAAGTGTTGTGGGAGAACCTATTACCAAGGAGATCAGGTGTGTGACTCATGGGTCCATTCCATCATCTCAGTGGAATGAAGGAATAGAGATGAGGATAACCAGGAAAGATCTGTGGAGCCCCTGGTTTGATGATGTGGACCCCTGTGAATTATACAGGAGACCAACAAGGTTTTTTGTTTTTTTTTTTAAGAGGATCTGTTTATTGATTCCAGGGGGAGGAGGAGGAGGAGGAGGAGGAGGAGAGAGAGAGAGAGAGAGAGAGAGAGAGAGAGAGAGAGAGAAACATTGATTGATTGCCTCCTGTATGCACCCCCACCAGGGACTGAACCCACAACCTAGGCATGTGCCCTGACTGGGAATCAAACCCGTGACCTTTCAGTGTATGGAATGATGTCCAAGCCACTGAATCACACTGGCCAGGGTGAGACCAACAAGGTTTTTGACAATGTTAAGCTAGTAGAAATCCTGCCAGCCTGGATTGAGGGACACAGAGATAAATGAAGTAAAGGAAGAATAACTTGAAGTTAATAGCCATGAATGCAGAGGCAGAGACCAGAGAAGGTGGTGTTGCAGCTGCTGTCAAGGCCCAAAAGAGCAGGGCACCACCATGCACCCAGACAACAGAGCATCAAGCCACAAAGGATTCTTCTCAGGCCCTTAGCTCTAATGAAACTGGCACTGCTGAGTTTCAGACTTACTTTGGACCAGCTATTCCTTCCATTTTCTCCCTTTTGGAATGAGTTAAGACTTTGAGAGATGTTGAGATGGAGGATATATTTTAAATATGGGACCAAAGTGATTTTTGATGGGGACAGAGGAGAGATTGTGGTGGGTAGAATAGTGTTCCCCCCAAATTCATGTCCACCTGGTATGTCAGAATGTGACATTATTTGGAAATAAGGTCTCTGCAGGTGTAATTAGTTAAGGTCATACTGCATTAGGGTGGTCCCTAAATCTAGTGATGGGTATCCTTATGAGAATAAGGAGAGGACACAGAGATGTGATGGTGGAGGCAGGAATTGCAATGGGAAGCCACAAGCCAAGGAGCCCTAAGGATTTATCTGCTGTTTTAGGCTCCCTGGTTTGTGGTACTTTGTTGTGGTGGCCCCAGGACACTGACACACAAAGTGTGTTATCAAGCAATTTAGGTCTGGAGGGGAGCTTGGCTGCAGGGAAAACTGGGGGCCCTCACTCGCAGCAGAGCCGTAGGAGCATGCTGTCATTGACACGCTGGGTTTCTAACCTTCCATGGAAAAATGAAACACACCCTTGGAAAAGCACCTGGTGTGTCTATGCAATGTCAGGGAGGACTGAAGGAGGGTTTAAGAAAGCAGGGATGGGATGCTGTTAGGAGGGGGGCACTCATTTTATGCTTGAGTATCAATACATTTTATTAGAAAGTGGGGAGAATGAAGGTAGGCAGAAACTGTAGTTGGTAACAAATCAGCAGCCACTCACATTCCCAGGATAAGGACTCCCAGTATATTATTACTGTATTTTGCTGTGTATAAAGCACACCTACATTTTCGGCCCAAACTTTCAGGAAAAAAAATCTTCTGTTTTAATTCAATTATTTATTTATTTATGTGTTACTACCTGTTTATAATGTGCATCCTTATTTTTCCATAAAAAGTTTGGGCAAAAAAGTACACATTATACATGGCAAAATGCAGTATTCACCCAGTGACCTTGTATTTTCTATGCCTAGATAAGATGCTAAAGTAGTATCGTTTCTTTCTCTCAGAGTGACCTTGTCTGATATTCATATTCTGTGATTGTTCCTCTTTAATGGAAGAACTCCATGGTCCAGCTTTCTCACAGTGTGGAACCATCTATCTGAAGGAGAGGGAGCAATCACACCACACAGGGATCCTAGTTCTCTAATTTGGGGATAGAGGGGAGTAGGCGGCTGGGGAGCAGAAGCCCTGCAGACACCCAAAAAGAGGTTGGGAGGAGTTGGCCCTGTGCTCAGGCTCCATGGTGGCCCTCAAATTTGCTGATGATCCTTCCATTGAAAGGTGAGGTCTCTGTCTTGACTCCTCGAACTTGAGCTCCATGGCTGCTCAATGAACAAAATATAGCAAAAGTGATATTCAGGCCACAGCCTGAAGAAACTGGCAGCTTCCACTTTCTGTCTTTGGGAATGCTTGCTCTCAGAAAGCCGCCACCATGTTGTAAGAAAGCTCAAACAACCCCACAGAGAGGCATTTATGCCCTGGGATGAGCCTTCTCTGGGGGAGCTCCTCCTGGACCACAGAGTCATGAGCAGAAATGCCTGTCGCTATTCTAAGCAGTGCTGTGGCTATGCGGCAACACTGAGTGACTCTGCCTGATCACACATGTGGTCAAATGAGCACATGGTTTCTGGTATGAGGTGTTGAGATGCTGGGAGAGTTGCTCCACCTGCTGTAGGATGCTGAGCCACAAAGACCTCCCTCAGAACTTGGAAGCTGCCAGCAGCCATTGCCCCTGGGTTGGTGTTGGGTTTCTGTCCCTTGCAGCTGACTAAGGCAGCCACTCAGTAAACAGGACTGAGCCTTAGTTTCTCATCTGTAAAATGAGGAAAACAAAGCACTCATGATTACTGGAAAAGGGCAGTTGTCAGTGCAGGGAGTGAGCGGGCCAGAGCAGTTATACAGCCAGAGACTCAAAGTAGCCCTTTCCCACTTTGCTATCCTGAAGACCTGCCCCTCCAATGAGAGCACAATGCCCCTCCTACTAGCACTGACTGTGGGCCCCACATATTGAACACACTGAGAGGCACTCACATTTCATCCTTCTTCCACCCTGGTAGGAGCCTGCATACCCATTTTGCAGGTGTGGAAACCGAGAGGCACTGAAAACAACACCATTGGGCCCCAGAGCCCAGGCCTTGGGAAGAATGTCTGGGATAAGCTGTGTTGCTAGGAGCAGATCCTCCCCCTGGGCCTCAGTCTCCCCGTCTGTGATATGGGAGCCCTCTAAGCATCTGTCCCAAGCCAGGTTTCTGATCTGTTCATTTGGATGGCCTTGGTCAGACTTCTAGGCCTTGGGAGAGGCCACCCACTAAGGCTCCAGGAATAACTTTCCTCAAGGTGTGAGGCAGGTCCCTGAACAAAGAGCTTTGAGCCTCTGGGTTTGGCTTGGGGGATGTGGGAAGACATAGAAATGGGGCAGGACTTACCTAAGCCTGTCCAGCAGGGCAAGAAGAGTTGCTAAACCTCCTGAACCTAGGAAGCTGGTGAGAGCCCAGTGGGCATAGGGTCTGTGCTGGGCAGTTGGGGGAGCCAGCAGGGAGCACGGTGGGGCAGGGAGTATGGAGAAGCAGGCTCTCACACTTCTTGGATGACTTGGTCTCCCACCATGCTGGCTTGGCAGCTACAGGGCATCAAAGAAACTTAACTGGCTCATGAGCACTAAGCCTCTGGATTGCCCTTGACTGGTCTGCGTACTTTTTTTTTTTTTTTTAGAATTTATTTATTTATCTTTAGAGGGGAAGGGTAGGAGAGAGGGAGAGGGAGAGAAACATCAATGTACGGTTGCCTCTCGTGTGTCCCCTGCCAGGAACTGGCCTGCAACCCAGGCATGTGCCCTGACTGGGAATCGAACCGTGATCCTCTGGTTCGCAGGCCCGCGCTCAATCCACTGAGCTACACCAGCCAGGGCAGGTCTGCGTACTTCTTACTGCTGGCTTTCCTGGATACAGCTGGGGCTGTGAAAATGCACCCCTGCCCTCAATGGGGGTTGCCGAATCCTGTCATTATGAGTGAGTGATCAGGCCACAGTAATGTATCATAATCCTAATAAGTGAATGATGTTGGACAGGACAGTTCCTACTCTCCGAGCCTCAGTTTCTGTAAATTACAGGTCAGTCTGTGTCTTTTCTTACAGGTAGAATTCAGAACTGCACCCTTAAAATCTTTATTAGTTTCCTAATTTCTGTTTAGATAATAGATTCATGCCCATTGTAGAAAGTACAGACTACATAAAGTCAAGAAGCAGGAAAACATAACCCATAGTCTGGCTGCTCAGAAGTGGTGGAGGAGGAGTCCTGAGGAGCAGCCAGCCAGGCTTTGTCCCTCCAGGTAAACTGTGTTCCAGCTCTTGAGTAGTTCTGGCACAGCAGAGGGGCTAGTTGGATCTGTTCTGTGAATCCACCACCTGTTTTTGCCCTCTGGGGAAGAATGTAGCCCCATGTGTCTTTCTGCATGTCTCTAAGGCATCACTTTGAACCTGTGGGCAGTGGCTCCATGTCACCTGGGTGACTCGACTGTCTCCCTCTTGAAATCCAAGGCAAACCTCACTTGTGCAGGTTCTTGGCCAGGGCGGACCACCCCATGGTCAGAGCTGGGCACTGGCAGGGAGTAAGCTCTGGGCAGGGGCTACCTGCATAAGAGAGCAGCTCTTCCCTGTGGAATGGCTAGAAGATCTATATGCATAGAGGGTGCCAAACAGCCTGGTGGAAAACATTTTGGGGAAAATTCTTTTTCCCCCCAGATACCTAGCTCATTGGAGCTACAAGCTCAGATTACTTTTATGTAATAAAAATGCTTTTAATTTTAAAAGGTTAATAGAAAAAAGTTAAAGCCCATGAGGACCCCCTGTTTGCAATGGACATTTCGTGGACTTGAGAGGTTTTTAGGATGACAATCTCATTTTTCTATTGAGTGGAAGTAAAAAGAAAACTATTAAGAAAAACCAGAGTCATTTACAATTCTACAGTGATTATCTGATTTCAAGGGAAACACACCAATAACCACCTCCCCAACCAGGGCCCATGGATACTGTGTCAGGTGAATGGGGGCACTGAATAAGGATCCCTGGGGCAGGTAATGCCTCAGCTGAACTTGGCAGGAAGAATAGACCACGAGAGCAGATCCTAACCATTCCCTTGAAATCTCTGGCAGCATATGGCAGCCCATTTTACAGAGCAGAACACTGAGGCCCAGGGCTTTCAGACTCCTCCTACTGCACCACCTTCCCTAGTTCCTTACCCCATACTGTGTGATCCTGGATGCAAACCTAGATGGGAAAGCTAGTAATGGAGTGGGGGCTGGATCCCCAGATGCAGAGAGACCAAAGTTACAGTCAGTTCCTTGGGCATCTGTGCTGAATTCTTCTTGCCTCCCTGCCAGCTGTCCACATGTTGACTACACCAAGGAAGCAATGTGTTCTCTCCAATTTGTGGACATGGCACAAGCTTTAAGGTCACAGAACAGCTCTGTTGGAGCAGGGCATCAGGGAGGGCTCCCTGGAGGAGATGACTGAGGCCTTAGGGCAAGGAGGCACCAGTCTGGCATAACCTAGGCACTACTCCAAGTCTGGGCCAAGGTGCGGAGAGCCTGGGTAGCTGGGAAAGCCAGGAGTAGGTGGCAGGGTGCCCAAGTCCAAATGCTGACAGGTCCTGCATGGCCCAGCTACTCTATCTTTGATCATGTCATGGTCTTCCTCACCTCAGGAGGGTGGTAGAAACTTATCTATCCCTCTGATGTGAACACCAAGGCCCAGGCACAAGGAGGCCTGTGGAGCCACAGTCCCTGCCATGGATGGGGGGAGTGACACTGGGGCAAAGGATGGCCCTGTTAGTCTGTTGTCTATGATGGGCCAAGTGCCTTCCCCTCCCTGGCCTTGGTTTCTCTCCATGCGCATAGCGTTCCTGGCACACTCCAGAAGTGTGATTTCCAAGAGGTCCTGGAAAAGGTGGATGAGGCAGCCAGATCAAGGTTCATAGCGGCTGAAGTTCCACCTCCAGAACCAACCCCAGTGCCTCCTGCTGCTTCTGAAAATGACTTTGGTGGCAAGTGGATGTCCTGAGGTGTGACAAAGCATATGGTTTACTGTAGCATTTGAAAGAAGTCTCGGGTCACCCCCAGCTCCCTAACGGTAAAAATGGATACTGGCACCCCATGCTTGAAAACCCAGAACATGCAACCAAGCCACAGATGGCTTAGAAAACATGCTACCTCCATCCTTGACACTGTCTGTTATGGGCTGACCTATGTCCCTCCCCCTAAAAGTCAAGTGTTTAAATCTTAATGCCCAGTACCTCAGAACATATCTTCTTTTGGAGATATATACAATCAAGTTAAAATGAGGTTATTAGGATAGCCCTAATCTAATAGAACTATGCACAAAGGACAAAACATCCACGTGAAGTGGTGCTGCCACAAGTCAAGGAGCTACTGGAAGCTGGAGAAAGGCCTGGAACAGATACTTCCTGGCATGTTTGGAGTCAGCACAGACTTGCTGACATCCTGATCTCAGACTTCTGGGCTCTGGAACCCCAAAACATTACATTTCTGTGCCTTTGGGCACCCAGTCTGTGGTACTCTATTACAGCAGCCCCAAGAAGCATACCCACCCTAAATGGCCAGGCCTGAATTCAGCATTTGGGGCTCCTGTAGGCCTGGGCCAGATTGTGGTAGTGTGGGCAGCCTGCAGGCAGCTCGTATTAGCTCCATCCTGCAACTCAAGGGCCACCCGACCTTCCCTCCCAGCCCTGTTGCCTGCCTACAGGCAGCTGCCCTCAGCACAGTGGTGTGCACAGGGGGTCAGACCCAGTGAGGTCAAAAGGCCCTGGAGGTGGGCTCAGGGAATTCTGGGGTTCTGGGTCCCCAAGTGTGATCTGGGAGGGGCTTAAGGGATCACTGTGGGCCCTGCAAATTCACTTGGCTTTCAGAAGTGATAGATAGGACACGTATGCTTGGTTTCACATCAAGGAAATTGAAGAAAGTCATCAGGTGTGGTCCACAGTCTGAAGTGGGAATGAGATATTATGGGGTGAAACCAACTCTGACTCAGAAAAGGGAAGTATCCCTCACTTACCACATTGAACCTCAATTTCTATGGGCTCTGACAGTAGAGGAAGGAATGCTGCCCTGCTGGAACACTGCCCTGTGGTCCCAGGAGAATACTAAACTCTCCTCACAGGCCAGGCCCTCCAGAGCCAGTCCCTCCAGAGCCAGTCCTGTCCATATGGCCACTTTTCCAGACCTCCTGTGCCAGCCACACTAGTCTGCCCTTCAAACTTTCACAAGTGTTCAGACCTCAGGGCCTTTGCATCTGCTATTCTCTTTGCCAAGGACTGTCTACCTCATCTCTGCCTGTTAGGTGACCCCAGCTCAGGTGTCTGTGGTCTGAGACCCCCTCAGTGGTGTCTTGGACAGGGTTCTGCACCTAGACTGAGTGGGGCTAGAGGACAAAGCAGGTTTCTGCAGAGGGATCAGAGCAGGATTGGGGAAGCAGAAAAGGGCCGCGTCCGTGGGTGTGTGTGCGTTTGGGCCCTGTGCTAGATCTGGAGGGTCTGAATCCTGCCCCCACCACCCTGGGGTCTCTTAGTGAAGACCTACAATATCTGCACCCACTACGGATGGTCTGGCCCACAGTGACAAATGAGGTCCACCTGACACCTAGCCTGGGAATACCCAGCCGGTTGGAGAGGCAAGGCAGAGGTCACCACCTGCACAAACGCTGGAGCAAGACTTACTGCTCCCCAGGCTCCGTCCCCTAGGGCTTTTGGGCTCCCGCGGGGCTGGCCCAGCCACCGGCCTCCAGGGGTGCTGTGGGCGGGGCTCTGGAAGGGCGTGCCCGGGATGCCCCGCCCTGCCGACCGCTGTAAGGGCAGTCTAGCGGACGCTGCGGGGCGCTCAGGGATGAGTCTGGCTGCCGCGACCCTACGCGGCAGGCAGAGGCCTGGAGGCCACTCGGAGGACTCCATAACCGCCCCCGGGAACAGTACAGGTGAAGGCCAGGACCGCGGGACGCGAACCGGGCTCCGCGTCCTTTTACCAGACGGGGTGTACAGCACAGACAGGGAGGCTGGGGTTGGCACATAGCCAGCTAGACGCCGCACAGTGGGGCGTAGGGAAAGTGGGATGGGGTGACGGGGTGCACTGACTAGGGGGGGTGCACTGCTGGGAGGTAGGGAACGCACGACTGGGCTGGTGGGGCGCATAGCCCGGGCGGGGAAACGTACAGCTGGAGGACCGAGATGGGGGTGGGGGCGGCTCACAGCACTAGGGCGAACCTCCCCTTCCCCTTTCCTTCCCTACCCTCTTCGTCCAGCGGGCGGCCTAGGAGACAGAAGGCAGGCGGCGAGCAGCTTGAAACCAGGCGGAGGCAACAGCCTCCTTCTTGCCCAGGTGCGCGCCCTTAGCCTGTGCTGGCCGCGGGCTTGGCGGGCGCTCACGCCTCGGCGCGGGAGGAAGTCGGCGGACCCGGGGCGGGGGGCGGGAATCGGAACTAGCATCGCCTTGAAGGAAGGTGCTCTGGTTCCTTGGCTAGCTCCCCAGCCCTACTTCACTGGTGGGGAAACTGAGCCTGGAAAGGGGAGCGACCGCCGGCGATTCCACGGACTTGGGGAGTGGGTTGAGGCTCCGGGGTCTCCGGAAGAAGGGGCAGGGCAGGCTATTTTTTTACTTTGCGTTTGATTTCAAGAATGATCTGAAGAGGGGTCACCTTCGTGCCCTGGTTCTGATGTAGGAAACATCTGAAGTACCAAGTTACAATGCCGGTTTTGTTCCATGAATGCACCTAAAATATAACCTTTTTAGAAACAGAATCAAACCCAGACCTGTGCCCTAGATGTCCTGGAGGCTCACTTTAGTGGACGCTTAAGCACAAGGGTCTCAGGGCACCTGTGTCTGAGTCTAGGTGCAGGATCGGGCTCTCTACACAGGTGGAAGATGGCCCAGATCACACCCGGGGGTGCAGCCAGTCCTGCTTAAAACAGTGACACCTGCCAGCAAGGAGGCACTGGGGGGTCAGCTTTCTCTCAAATAAAGAAACTGCGGCCCAGGGAATTAAGTCACCAAGTGGGAACTAAGACCTGCCCCAGCCTGGTGGGGTGGGCTTATTTTGTTTGACTGTTTGACACCCTAGGGCAGCTTGATGCCCAGACCTGAACTGGGTGGTTTGCCCCATGTGAGAGGAAGACAGTGTGTATGCTTGAATGCTGGTGAGGTGAGTTTGGACCAAAGGTGGAGAGACTTGCCTAAGGTCAGCCAAGGACAGGGGGAGGGGCCCTCACATGTTTGCATACAAAAGGCTGTTTGAAGATGACTCTGGTGGGGGGGGGGGGCTGCGGAGAGGGTCTCAGAGTATAGTCCCTGCCCTCTGGCTTGCCAGCCTTGCCCCAGCCCTGATGACCTGCTGCAGCTCAGCCTCTTGCCAGACAAGAGAGAGACCTGGGGTCCCACCCAGGCATCCTTCCCTGAAACTTGAGATTGGAACTACCCGCACCCCCACTTTTTCCTGGGGCATATCTCTGCTTTTTTGTTTCAGTCTCCAGGCGTGTTAAGTGGTGGGCACTCTCTCCCTGCCCCCAGGCCCTTGGGCAGGCCAGATAGAGCCATCTCATTGGCTATGGTTGTTTTGCTCTGGGGTAACACCATCCTTAGGAATCCACCACTCCCCTACCCTGTGGCCCTAGTCTCTTGGGCTGTGAAATGGGTATCCACCTCTCCCTGTGGGTTGTGAAGGGATGGAATCTTTTGGAGACAGTTTGGCACTGTTTGAAACACAGCCATGGGCTGTGTGTTTTTTCTGAAATCTGTAAAATGGGTGCATTATTCTGCTTGTCCTGAAAGTCCAGCCAGATGGATGCCGTGTCCTGGGGTCTGTGCCCTTCCCTCATCTCCCATGCAAGGCTTGGAGGGGAGGCTGGTTCAGAGCAGGGTGGTACATGTTTGTTGAATGGCTGGCTGGGAGGATCTTGGTGCCCAGCTCATTGTAGAGACCACCCTGCCACTGCCCACAGGTGCCTGGCTCTACTCTCAGGACAGCTCCAGCACTCCCTGATCTGGGAGATTGTCCAGGAACATGGCCTAGTGGGAGGAAGAACGCAGGGTTCCAGTGGCCAGGGATGACCCCTGCACACCCAGTACCCTGGAAGGGCTGTGGAGGAAGGCCCTGGAAAGGAAGGAAGCAGCAGAAGGACCACTAGATGGTGAGGGCATGCTCTGGCATCCTCTTGGCTTTACTCCCACAGCCCTGCCACACGGCTGGCCTGGGACCATTTCACAGAGGAGACACTGAGGCCCAGAGGGAGCAGGGGGAATCCAGATGAATCATGTGTGTCCTGGCTCTGGCCTCCTATCAGGGTACAGGCAGACCTGCTGGAGGAAGGCAGCTGCTGGAGCCTCAGTGCTGTCCCCTGAGAAATTTGGGGGCACATTCTCCCTGGCTTGGGATTAGCCTGGTTTCATTCCTGGGAGGCCTTGGCTGTGGCCAAAGTCCAGGCCTGTAGTGGCTCTGAACCCCCTGCCCCTCCCCCATGGGTGGAGTAAACAGGCTCAGAGAGGGCAAATGTCTTGCCTAAGAACACACAACCAGGGCTGTGGGCCTTTTGCATGTGGCTATCCCCACTACAAGGGTCTTGTCATACTTTCAAACTGCCTGAGAAATTCCTCCTGAGGATTCTCCTTTCCATTTGGGGAAACTGAGATTCAGAGGGAGGAAGTGACTTGCTGGTTTCACAGGGACCAGGCTAGGCACCAAACCCTGGGTGAGCTGGCTAGTGACCTGCCTCTCCCCCACCATGGCCAGTGTAAAATATAACTTATTTACCTGGTCTGCACGTGGCGAGGTCAAGGTTTGGGGACTGTGTGGGTTCCAGGAAGGAGGATGAGAGGAGCAGGCCTGTGGTCCTGGTTTCCAGATGAAAGATTAACAGGCAACACTCATTCTCACCCCGACTGGCCCGGCCTGCTGTGGAAGGCTGGGTCTGGGAACAAGTAGAGTGGAACGGAGGGAGAGAGCTCGGGAGCAAGCTGGCGCACTGGGCAGGCCAGGCTGCCCTGATGGGCAGGTCTGCCCTCTTCACTGTTCAGTGAGCCCATAGGGTTGTTTTTGGTCTCTTGTTTACATCAAATATATTCCCTTTGTTTTTCTGCTTCCTCTTAGTTAAGATTCATTTTCACATAGTAAAAAAGAGGGGTCATCAAGGGTGCCGAGGAAAAGTACAGCTAAGGGTGTCCTGCTGCATGGGGCTGCAGGTGGATGGCCTGGCTCCAGGCAGGGTGAAGCTGTGGGGTAGGGGAGCTAAGAAGGGTGTTCTGGGGCATCTGGGTATCTATGAAGATTTTCCAGCAAGGGAGGGAGGAGGTGGGATTTGCTTCTTAGGCACCAAGTATGGGGGGACTTTTGGGGGCCAGTGAAGGGTATCTGGGGGTTGAAGGATCCCCAAGCTGAGGAAGGGTAGTGAGGGTTACTGGGGGTTCAGTGAGGGATGGGCTGAAGTCTGCAGGCTGGGGGGTTGGGCAACAAGGAGACTGGGACTCCAGACTGGGGAGGGTGGCAGTGAGAGGTGTCCTGAGGTCTCTAGAGAGCTGTAGTAGACATGACTGAAGCCCCTATAGGCTCTAGCACCTCCTTGCCCATCCTGACTTGGATCATGAGTCCTGTAGAAAGATCTGGTGGGGTGCTATCAGGGTACATCCAAGACTTTGGGCAGGTCTGTGGGCATGAATTTCTTACCTGGAAAATGGGCTCAGCCCTGGGGAGTTCTTGCTGGCCTTCTAGGCCCAGGTAGGGGATGCAGGAAATCCCACCAGGGCCAGAGGGGTGGGAGCAGGTAGAAGTCTCCTGTATGCTGTGGCCTTAAGCCCCCTTCTGGGGAGCATTCCTGAGCTTCTGGCACTGCTCTAAAGTCTCTACAGGGTTGTTCTTCCCTCCTGTGACCCTCAGGGAGCAGGTCACCCCATTTTGCAGTTGGGGAAATTAAGTCTGAGTAAGGTGAGGGTCAGGTCTAGTACTTGCAGCCAGGAGGTGGTTGAGCCAGGGGTTAGACCCTGTGTGATGGAGGCTGGGGGCTGGGGGGTGGTCTGAGCAGACCTGCCATAATGGGGTATAGCTCTGTCCTCCCAGGTGGGAAAAGGCTCCAGTAGGTAACACTCACCACAGGGTGGCCCTGAGCAAGGGCTTTTCTCTCCCTCCACCCTTCCTTACAAGGGTCATTTCCTCAGACTTTCCATTTTTCTTTCTCTGGAAAGACCAGTTCAAACAACACACTTCTCATACTTCTACCGGAGCAGGGGCTCCCTGCCTCTGTTGGAAGCGAAGAAAAGGGGAGAGGGGGTGGGACTACATTGGAAGCATGTCTCCCTACCTGCCCAGCACTTCTGAGAGACTCCATCCCCAGCTCCCAAAGGGGCCTAATCTTGAGGTGGCCTTCAAGAGGCAGGACAGGCTCAAGGCATCTTAGGGAGGCTTAGTTCTGTCCTTTCCAATGAGTGACCTACATGGGTAGTAAAACCACCTGCAGCACCATTTCAGTGCAGCATAGGATGTGGCTATTGACAGCCAGTCCTGGCCCTACTGCCTCGCACACTCCAGGCACTCTTTCTAGGATGACAGTAATGTTTCCTCACTGGCCTGGGGCTGCACATCATCTCAGGGATAGGGTGAGCCTCTGTGCCGCCTTGCCCTGGCCAGGAGCAAGACAGCCACCACCTGGGACCTGGTGGGTGTGGACATACTAGCTAGTCAGTGGCTGGGCTTCCTCCAACATTTTTGTAATCACACCCCACTCCCCCAGCTCAATCCTACCTTTAACATGTCACTAGGCCTGCCTCACCACATCTGTTGCCATCTCTTTATTCATCCCTCAAGACTTCTTACTTTTTTAATGAAATGCTAATTGTATCTTTAAAGGATGAACATGAATTCATCCCTTCTTCCTTACATTCACCAGGCTCTAGTGTGGGTCCTGGGCAGACAGCCACAAACACCACCAGAACTCTCACCCTTTCTGACCACTTCCCCCACGGGGCCTTCCTTCCCTGAGGGCCACATAGGATTGGGAAAAAAGAAAGGTGCTTACAGCAAAAAAAAAACCCTTTAACGAAACAAAAAGGCAACCTGCTGAATGAGAAAATATATTTGTGAATGATACATTCAACAAGGGGTTGATATCCAAAATATGTCATACAACTCAATCACAAAAAAAACCAATCTGATTGAAAAATGGGCAGAGGAACTGAATAGACACTTCTCCAAAGAGGACACACAGATGGCCAATGGACAGATGAAAAGATGTAATCACTAATCATCACAGAAATGCAAGTCAAGACATAGTGGGATATCACCTCACACCAGTCAGAATGGCTATCAGCAATAAATGAACAAACAACTATAAGTGAGGACGTGGAGAAAAAGAAGCCCTCGTGCATTGTTGGTGGGATGGTAAATTTGTGCAGCCACTAATGGAAAACCGTATGGATATTTCTCAAAAAACTAAAGATTGATAAATCATATGACCCAGCGATTCCATTCTGGATGTTTATCCAAATGAAAACACTAGTTTGAAAAGATACATGCACCCCTATGTTCATTGCAGCATTATTTACAATAGCCAAGATATGGAAGCAAACCTCGGTGTCCATTGATAGATGAGTGGATAAAGAAGAGGTGGAACATATATACAATGGATTATTTCATAGCAATAAAAAATGAAATCTTGCCATTTGCAACAACATGGATGGATTTAGAAGGTATTATGCTAAGTGAAATAAGTCAGAGAAAGGTAAACAGCATATGATTTCACTTATATATTGAATCTAAAAACAAAACAAAAACAGACTCATAGAAACAGACCAAAGGGATGATTACCAGAAGGGAGGAGGTGGGAGGATGGACAAAAAAAGGGAAGGGGAATATAGTCCATAATATTGTGGTAAGTTTGCACAGACAGATAATTACTGGAATTAGTGGGATGATCACATGTAAGGTATAAAAATGTCAAATTGCTATATTGTATATCTGAAACTAATAAGACCAATATAAGATTGTATAAAAAATGTACACTAAAAAAAAAAAAAAGATGCTTAGCTACAGAAAAATGGAGAAGTCACAGCTCTAAATTGAGGACTGGGAAGTGTTGTCTTCCTGGCAATCCTGGGGAAGGGGCCACGTGGCCAGCCTGTGGCTGCCCTGCTTTGTTTACCCTGTTCCAAACCCATGTCCACCATCCTAGCCAGAAGGACAACACATGTCCAAGTCCACAGATCCTGGAAAAGAAAGGAGGTTCTTCTTGGGGTAGTACTAATCATAGCTCTCATCTATTAGATCATCCATCCATATATTCATTCATTCTTGCATGCATTCACTCACTCCGGCTTTGGCCCCTGTGGAGACATGTTGGTTAATTAAGAGCCCAGACAATGGGCTCAGATTTGGCATCCTGCTGCTCTACGGAGTGCTGGGTCCACTCAGGCCAGTGAGGGTGAGGTCAGGTTCCTAGAAATGTCCAGATGGGGGCACAGGAGTCCTTCTCAGCCTGCCTGCCTGGGGCACCCAGCTCAGCTGCCACCTCCCCCCCTGCCCCCACCTCTGTAGGGTGGGATAGCCTCTCAGGCCCTCACTGCCCTCCACCCCAGGGTTCTGTACCCTTCCCTCAGACCTTCACCAATCTGGTGGGCTGTTTGTCTTTTTAATCCTGAACAAGCTAAGGGGCCAAAAACAGTATTTTAGGTTTCAAATTTACATTTCCTTGCCATATATATTTTTCCTTAATTTTTCTAACAACTTTATGGAGGTATAAATCATACGTCATGATTCACCCATTTAAATTTTACATTAAATGTGTACAGCTCAATGGCTTTTAGTACATTCATTGATATATGTAATCATCATCACCACCATCAATTTTAAGATACTCTCATCACCACAGAAAGAAGATTCATACCTCTCAGCACAATCACTCCCCATTCCCCCACCCCTCAGCAACTGCTAATCTACTTTCTGTCTCTGTGGATTTGCCTTTTCTGGACATTTTATATAAATGGAATCATACAATATGTGGTCTTTTGCGACTGGCTTCATGCACTGAGCATAATGTTTTGAAGGTTCCTCTACGTTGTAGTGTGTGTCAGGGCTTCATGTTTTTATATTGCCAAATAACATTCTATTGTATGATTGAGCCGTACTTTATTTATCCATTTGCTGGTAGATGGACATTCCAGTTATTTCTACTTCTTGGCTGCTATGAATAATGCAGCTGTGAACATTTGTATACAACTTTATGTGTGGACATGTGTTTTCATTTCTTTTGCTTATATTTCTAGGAAGGGCGTTGCTGCCTCCTGTGGTAATGCTCCATGTAACTGTTGGAGAAATTGTCCAAGCAGCTGCCTGGGTTTACATTCCACCACCTGCAGCATGTGACAGCTTGGTCTCTGCACATTCTTAGAACACCTGCCTTTTTTGTGTACAGCCAACTCAGTGGAGGTGGAAGAGGTCTCCCTGTGGATTTGGTTTGCATTTCTTTGAAGCTGTTGATGTTGAGCATCTTTTTATGTGCATATTGGTGGCCATCAGTAAACCTTTAGAGAAATGTCTAGTTAGCAACTTTGGCTGTTTTTAAATTGGGTTATTTGTGCTTTTAGAATTCAGTTGTAATAATTTATACATTCTAGATACAAATCCCTTATGAGATATATGATTTGCAAATATTTTCTCCCACTCTGTAAACCTTTTCACGTTTTAAAAAATATTCTTTTTGTTTTGTTTTTTAAATTTCCTTTATTGATTTTTAGAGAGAGAGGGACAGAGGGAACAGCATCAATTTGTTTTTCCACGTTTTTATGCATTCATTGGTTGATTCTTGCATGTGCCCTGACCCAAGATCGAACCTGCAACCTTGGTGTATCAGGAGGAAGCGCTAACCAACTGAGATACCTAGCCACAGCCTCCTTTTCACTTTCTTGATCACGTCCTTTTAAGTACAAATGTTTTCAACTTTAATGAAGCCCAGCTTATTTTTTGTTATTGTTATTTGGCATTTGATATCATATCTAAGAAACCATTACCTAATCCAAGCCGTATGCTTTTTTCTAAAAGTTTTAAAGTTTTAGCTTTTACATTTAGGTCTTTGATTCACTTTCAGTTAATTTCTGTATACAACATGAGGAGAGGTCCAACTTTATTCTTTTGGTTGTGAGTATCATCCCAGCACGATTGTTGGAAACTGATTCCCTGCTCACTGAATTGTCTTGGCACCCTTGTCAAAGATTGAGTGACTAGAAGTGAAGTCTATTCTATTGACCTATACGTCTGTCTCTATTTCCAGGACCACTCTGTTTTGATCTCCATAACTTTGTGGTAAGTTTTGAAATAGGGAAGCGTGAGTCCTCCAATTTTGTTCTTTTTGGGGGATGGTTTTGTTTTGGCTTTTCTAGGTCTTTTGAATGTAGGTCTTTTTTTTTTTTTTTTTTAGGTCTTTGAGTTTTAGGAGCAGTTGTCAGTTTTTGCAAAGATGACAGCTGGACTCTGCACATCAGCAGAGCCAGACTATTGCCCTCTTAACAATGTTAAGTCTTCTTACCCATGAACATGTGGCATTTTCCCATTTATTTAGGTCTTTAATTTCTATCAACAATATTTTGTACTTTTCAAAGTTTAAATTTTGTACTTTTGTTAAATTTATTTCTAAAAAATAAAAGTAATATATTTTTCTTGATGTTCTTGTAAATGGAATTGTTTCCTTAATTTCACTTTCAATTTGTTCCTTGCCACTGCATTGAAATACCATGGGTTTTCATGAGTTGATCTTGTATCCCGAAACCTTGCTGGATTTATTTATTAGTTCCCATAGATTTTTTAAAGGATTTTATTTATTTATTTTTTTAGAGAGAGGGGAAGGGAAGGATAAAGAGAGGAAGAGAAACATCAATATGTGGTTGCCCCTCATGTGTCCCCAACTGGGGACCTGGCCCACAACCCAGGTATGTGCCCTGACTGGGAATCAAACCAGCAACCCTTTGGTTTGTAGGCCCACGCTCAATCCACTGAGCTACACCAGCCAAGGCAGTTCCCATAGATGTTTATCAGATTCCTGGGGATTTTCTGGACAGAAGGCCATGTTGTCTAAAAGAGAAGTTTTGCTTCTTTCTTGATTTCGGTACTGTTTACTTAATTTTCTTAACTAATTGCCCTGCGTCCTTGTTTTGGGGCTATCTCTTTTTTTTCTAGCTTAACTCATCTCTTGTAAATTTCGTCATATTAATATATAAGTGCTGTTTATATGGGAAGGACACTGTCTGTTGCAAATTCTCACACATCTGCAGTAGGCTGAGTAACCCCCCAAATCTACCCCATGTTCTGCCCTTCCTGTAGGAATCTTGAGTGCCGCATCCACTACCCGCTGCTCTTTCTCTGACTTGAGCATTGGGCGTGTCAGCCACTTCTCTGAGCTTGGTTTTCTCATATTAAAATGGAGGTGGTAATGATTTCTTCCCTGTTGTCTTCTGGATGGTTCTGAGTGCCGCGCAAGGTCAGGAATGTGGGTACAGACCTGCGTGGCTGCAGTAGCAGCGATGCTGATGGCAAGCACCTGGAAACGAAGGCACACTGGGACTCGCAGCTTCCATGGTGCCGTGGCCCAGCACAGTTCCACCCCTACCACCTTCCCAGTGGCCATTCTTGGTGTGTCAGTTTCCATTCCTCAGTTTCCCCAACCATAAGGTAGAGATGGCCACCTTCCTCATAGGGCTGCAAGCCAGCAAACACCCATTAAGCACCCAAAGTTGTTTATGCTTATCCAGAAGTGAGCCCTCTCCCCCACAACTGCACAAACCACAGGGGTCACACTCTGCCTGATAAGGTCTCCCAGGTTCCTAGTGGGGTAGAGGTAGGGTGGACTAATGCATCTTGGCCAAGCACAGCCAACCCTGGCCGTCCTTGTTACTGCCCACAGTGAGGATCTTGAGAAGCTTCAGCCTCCCTGATGGCAGAATACATGGTGGAAACTGAAGCCTGACTCTGCTGCCACCTCTGCTGCCACCCTTACCATAAGTGGGGCGGGGCTGCATGGCAAGGGCTGGGGTGGCTTGGCCTCTCTGAGCCTTGGGGCTGGTTGTGGGCCATTGTGTGAAGCACCAGCGTGGGGTGTGTGGGTGTACATATGCGGCCCTCCAGAGTGACAGTCACTGCTCTGGGCAGTCCTGGTGTGCTCTGTCCTGATGGTTATGTGAAACAGGATGCTGATTCTGTGTATTCCACAATGGAGCCCTCCATGGCTGCTTCCAGGTGGACGTGGAATTTGTGGGACACTCCAGCCCAATACAAATTTCCTGTGTATACGTATACTTGGAAAGCAGTTTTGCTGGAGGTCAGTTGTGGATTAAGAATGAGTCCAGGTAAATTCTCAAATTTGGGGCCAGAGCAAGTAAAGGATGGAGGGTCGGTAGCTAACATCAAAGATAAAATAGGGGAAGCCATGGGACGAGTCAGTTGGTAGCACAAGAGCTTGGCTGGATCATGGTGGGCCGAGTGCACAACAGGACATCCATGCCTGGCATGCAGGGGGTGGTCTTGGCTGGAGCATCACAAGGAGGACAGGGAAAGTGTTGTTTCTGGTCAGCATGGAATAATGGAGCCTTCACCCTGGAGGAGCTGGCCTCTGTCCCCCTGCCCTCTCCACACATTGCTCCAGCCTTGGCCACTGTGCAGAGGATGTTGGGCACTGGGCCCCTGCAGGGCCCCTCCGGGTCAGTGTGTCTGCTGGCACAGGCTGGACAACCAGCACATCGAGTCTCCTGTTCTCCAAGGTGAACTGCTCTGCCTTCATGCGCTAGTATTACACATCAATGTTCAAAATAAGAACATTCCAGAAAAGCAGAAGGAAGAGCCTCTTGCATTTGGGCTGAGGAGGCATGAACCTCCATAGCAGCTTCATTCCACATACCCCAACAGGCAAAACAGCTCATATGCCCAGCAGCAGGGGACAGAAGCAAACAAAGCGTGTGCAGCATAGCATCTCCCACATTGTGCTGAGCAGGGGAAACTAGGCAGAAACGGCATGTGCTGTGTGTGTGCATGTATCCGTGTTTGTGTGTGTGTATGTGTACACATGTCTGTGGGTGTGTGTGTTGAGAAGGTAGGACAGAGCTACCTTTCCTTATTTTGAATCTCTGCCCTATAACATGAGCTATATGACCTCAGGAAATGACTTAACCACTCTGTGCCTCAGTTTGCTCTCCTGTGAAGTGAGGAGAATGATGATTCTTCCTTGGAAGGTGCTGTGCAGATCAATGAGTTAATGTATGTAAAGCAGATGGAACAGTGTCCAGCTCACAGTAACTTCCACATAAGTGCCAGCTGTTGTCATTGTTATTATTTTATAAAACATGCTTGTGATTGCCACTTTATGCAGTAAGCACATTGCAAAATTTTAGGATGCCCTTGCTGACACTCATCACCAGGATGTACCTCAATTTGCTACATCAAATCCACACAGCTGGAAATGTTTCCACTTCTCACTCTTCAAAGGTGAGCATCCTGGTATAGAAATCCTGGCAGCACATTAATAATTATTTCTTTTGGCTAGATACTCAGAGGCAAATCCAACATGAGGATCTTAATACATTTACCAAAGTCCATCCAGAAGGTTTGGATCTGCACCCATCAGCAAAGTTCCAGAGAAGTTGCTTCCAGGACCTTGCTAACTCTGCACTTGGCCTGTTTTTTTTTTTTTTTTTTTTCTTTTTTCTTTTTGCCAAGTTGAGGAGTAAAAGATTTGCATTAATTTGAATTAGTGTTTCTTCAGTATTGTGAGGGCAAGCTTTTTTTTCCATGTGTGTTAGCCATTTGTCTCTTTTGTGAAATGCTTGCCCACACATCAGTCTGATCTTTTTTATTTGGATGTTCAGCTTTTGATGTATAAGATCTCTTTATAAACTAAGGGTATTGAACCTTTGTCCTGTATTCTGCAACTGTCCTTTCCAAATTTTTTCATCTGAATTTATGTTTGTTTTCAATTATTAAGGTGTAACAAAAGTTTCTGCTTTTTACTTTTTATACAGTCCATCTGTTGATCTCTCTCTCCCTCATTTTTACTTCTTGATTCTGTTGTTGGAGCTATGCTTGTGTTAACAAATTGAAGGGGTTCACTGCTTGGGGTGCTCTACTCAGGCTGCCGTACTCAAGAACAATGTTACAGAACAAAAAAAAATGGGGGTTGGACTGCCTGTCACCACAAAAGCCAAACTCATGAGGTGAGTGCTGATTCAAAAGGAAAAAGGTTTTATTTGGATGCTGTACCATCTTGGAGAATGGGTGACTCCCTGTTTCAAATCTAATTTCCTCTGCAAAACCCAGACAAAACTCTGCCATCCTCAGCAAGACCAGAACAAAAGGCAGTGCTCAGAATTCCAGCTCCATTTTAAAGTACCATCCTTTGGAGCCCGAGTCAGCTGCTAAGTGGTCATCCAGGTAGCTTAGCTTGTTCCCAGCTGCCATCTGGCTTTAGGCTCCCTCCTGGAGGCTGTGTGTGGAGCTGGCATGGCCATGACCATGTGGCTGTTGGGGCTACAAAGTCATGTGCTTCTGGAAGGGAGAGTATGTGAACATACCAGTGAATGCTTCACCAGGTCAGAGAGAGAAAGAGAGACTGCCTCCAGGGTACCATGAGCTACGTGACTACTAACATCTCATGGCCCATGGAGAGGACAGGCCAGTGCACTGTCCAAGTGCCAGTCCAGAGCAGCAACTGGCAAGCAATGGCAGAGCTGGTCCCAAGTAGAGAGTGATGAGCAAGAGCAGAGCTGGTTCAAGCAGTAGGCAGTGAGGAAGAGAGAACATGAATTTCTCTGTTCCCCTGGGGCAATATCTGTTTCTGGTGTGGGACCAGCCACCTGCTTTTCAGAAAGACTTCCTAAACATTCCTGTGCTTTGGGTGGGTCCACCTCCCAGCCAATCCCTTCTTTCCCTAGGCTAGACTGACAGGCCTCTTCAGTTCAGCACGACTCCCTGCTGCCCTTCTGACTTCTCTGACCTGCCTTCCCCTGGTCCCACCCCCAATTTGATACCAGAAGAGCAAGGGCAAGGGCTTTTCTCCTTATCCATTCCTCTTTCTACCTTTCCGTGGGCTGGGGCCCTATCTATTCATCCTTTTAGTCCCTGGTGCTGTAGTGCTGGGCCCCATCCATTCCTCTTCCTAGGTTTCGGTGTGCTCAGTGTAAGAAACTCTCCCTACCATTGGTGGCGGAAAAATGGAGACAACTGTACTTGAACAACAATTTTAAAAAGCCCACAAAACTCTCCTTACCACCATCCCAGCTGGTGCGGGAGACTCCCCTGACTTGGCCACCTCATTGGCTTCCCTGCCCTTGGGGCCTCAGACCACGTGGCAGTGGCTTCGCAGGCTCAGCCATTTCCAGGAGAACGCTCTCCTGCAGCCCAGCCCAAGTACTCAGGGTACAGGCTTGTCCACCTGTAACAACAAGATGTGGTTGTCTTGTTGAAAGGTAGGTTTTACTTGGAGCAAGTAAAGAAGACCAGATTCACTTCTAGAGCTGTCTCCCCAAGGGAACGCTTAGCCATTGCATACATACAGTACTTGGTTAATAACATGTTGATTTTTTTTTCTTTGCAATTGGCTACCCTTATCTGGTTGGGTTCCTGTCAAGGTCATTCTGTTTATAGCTGTCTGCAAAATATTGTACATTTTAACATTTATAGCTAGAATAGCATTTAGTAAGAAACTCCCAGACCTTGAGATCCTTGTCCGAACACTTGGGTAATCATTGCATATTTGCTTTTGTTGACTCCTGATGCATGATACTTTTTAACTTTTCTTTTCCTGTGTGCCAAGCTTTGCACATGCATTTTATTTTTTAATTTTTCCTATACCTATAAAATCTACCTTTTGATCTGTAGGTTTGTGTTACATTTCTTCTTTTTAAGAACTCTCTGTTCAAAATTCTGTTTTTTTCTAATCAGTTTGTCTCTTTAAAAAAATTCACCCATCCCCCAACTCTCCTCCCTATTAGCCACCATCAGTTTCTGTATCTATAGGTCTGTTTCTGTTTTTTGTTTATTAATTTGTATTGTGTTTTAGATTCCACATGTAAGTGAAATCATATGGTATTTGTCTTTCTCTAGCTAACGTATATCACTTAGCATAATCCCCTCTAGGTCCCTCAGTGTTGTGGCAAGTGGCAAGATTTTACTGTTTTTATTGGTGAGTAATATTCTAGCATGTTTTTATTTTCAACATTGTGGTCCTCAGAATATTGGGTTCACTTAATGTAGGGATTAGCTCTGCATTTGTTCCCAGGCCACTGGCTCTGTGGCTGCCACTCCTGGTCTGGGTGGCTGGTTCAGCCTCAGAGCATCACACAGCCATTGGGGCAGTGGTGCCTGTTCCATGTACGGGCTCCTGCCAAGCCCCTACCTTCCAGGGTGGGCTCCTCATGCTGTCTCATCTCTCTCTCCCTAGGTATGTGCACCCAAGTGCAGCCACCCAAAAGGGGTACCCTGCAAGTCCTTCATGGTGATGGTACTTCTGTGGGGACTGTAATCGTATTCCACTGCCCCTCAGGACACCAGATGGTGGGGTCTGGCCTCCTCACCTGTACCTGGAAGGGGAGCATCGCTGAGTGGTCTTCAGGGACACCTGTGTGCAAGTGTGAGCCCTGATCCCTGGAGATACTCCCAGATCAGCTGTTGCCCTGGGTGGGAGGGGCCTGATGCTGTCATATGAACATCGTGGTGTCCACAGAAAAGGTACAGTGGGTGCCAAGTCCCAGCTCAGCCTCTGTGTAAGGCCCTGCTCATGGTGCTGGTGGCCCTTGGTGGCTCCATATCCACAGTGTGGATGCAAGTCCTAGCAGTTGCTCCAGATCCTAGGTCTGTCACTGAATTGGCCTGTCACTTCCAAGAGGTTACTTGTGCTGTCTGAGCTGGCACTTACCTATTCTCTAAGCATGCACATGGCAAACCTTAATAGGATATTTCATATACCAAGAATTCTAGAACTAGGGACACCAGGGGCCAAAATGCATCAGGCCCAGGAGCTCCAGTCTAGGGAAGGAGATGGTTTTTTATTTATTTGTTGTACACGGTGTTAAAGGATAAGACCCAGCACAACATTTTTCAAAGGGAGGCCATGTGTGTTATACAACAAAAAAGGCTCAGTAATCAAAACAGTTTGGAAAAGGCCACGTTAATAGGCTACAGGACTTCTCAGTGCCTTTAAATGCTCATGTGCTGGGTGAGTCTCTGAGAAAGAGGACATCTATTAGGATTAGATTCCTAGAGATATAAAATCCAACATAACAGAAGTTAGCTAAAATAACAGGGGCTACGGGAGCTTTCTCTTACCTATAGCCCTCAGATTAGGCAGTCCTAGGCTCATATGGTACCCCACAGTGGGGACCCAGGCCCTTTCCATGTTGTGGCTATGTCGGGTGTGACTTCAACTCTGTGATCCAGGTAACGGCAACTGTGTTCCAGGCCGTCGTTATGGGCTTAGGGGCAGGGCAAAGAAGGGTCCTAGAAGTTGTCTCACACCCCTTCCCCTTGTAAACCACTGGCTAGAACATGGTCATGCGACCACATGAAGCTGCAAAGGATGCTGGGAAATATAGTCTTCAGTCTCAATGGCCAGTGTCCAGCTAGTGCCAGGGGCTGGGGGTGTGAACGGTGCTACAGGCATTTCTTAAATTAGGATTCTGGGTCTTGTTTTCCCAGAATATCCTTTAGAATATAATAGAACTAGTTCTTAGCCCATAGCCTAGGTCACACGGTTGATATGTGGCAAAGATGGGCATTTTTCTTGGTTTTTGCCTTCTTGAGATGGGTCCCTGAAGGTCTTTGCCAGCTTGGGGCATTGTGAAAACAATTGAGAACTCTCTGCTGTCATCTGGCCTCCAGAGCCCAGGCTTCAGTGTTTGTGAAAGTCAGAGGGGCCTCACTGAACTCTCTGTCAGAGCTTTTCCCAGTGTGCCACTGTGGACTCTTACACACCCTCCAAATCCCTACTCAAACACCCCTTTAGTGGGAGGCAGTCTTCCCTGATAGCCCCACTCCTACGACAATGTGCACAGACCTTAGCCTTAGCAGCCAACACCTCCCTGCCTCCCCTACAGAATGGGGCTCACTGAGGGTGGGCTGGGCAACCACTGCAGGGCCTGAGTGAGCCATGCCTAGGAGCTGGTCTTGTCTCCCATAGCTGTGACAGCTCATGAGACCTTCGGCTTCAGGGTGGCTGTGATCGCCTCCATTATCAGCTGCGCCATCATCCTGCTCATGTCCATGGTCTTCCTCACCTGTTGCCTCCTGAAGTGTGTGAAGAGGACTAAGCAGCAGCGCCTTGACAGGTACAGTGGCCACAGCATCCTTGCAGGAGATATGCCCATGACCTTGAGCTCTGACTATTCCCCCAGAGCCAGGAGCTAGCCCAGCACTACCCAAGGGGTGCTAGCACCCAAGGCCATTCTAGGCCTCTTAAGGATGTCCAGGGGGCATGAGGAGTGGGGTCACCCTACCCAGAGCTGCCCTGACAGCCCACACTGGCTGCAGATGAGGTCAGTCAGGGTCTCCCCACTGCTGTTGGGGCTTGGCATTCTGGTCATTGAGTGTCATGGTCATGGAGGGCACATGGGCTGCAAGTACGGTGATTATGTCATCCTGAAGTACAGTCTGCCTGCACACAGTGTGTGATCTGCTGTGTTGGGTGTGCAGGGCTAATGAGTTGCAGTTATCTACAGGCTGCAGGCGGAGACTGGTCCACAGCCAGCTGCTTTTTCACTGTAAGTTGTATTCTGAGGGAGTATTTTTTTAATAGTGGTACAATGTTTATAACATAAAAGTTACCATTTTAATTATGTTTAAGAGTAGAATTCAAGGATATTAGTTCCGTTCACAGTATTGTGCCACCATTGAGGCAGTCTATCTCTAGAACTTTCCACTGCCTGCCTTTGAAAGTAGAGTGTTCTGGCTCCTGGTCATTGGTGACTGCTTCCACCCTCCAGTGGCAGAGCTGAGGAGTGGCAACAGGGCCACCAAATTCTCACAGTGTGGCTTGCAGAGACTCAGGGGTGGCAGCCTGGACACTCATATACCTGAATACTCTCCTGCATCTTTCCGCAGAACTGCCCAGCTGTGGCTCCAGCTGAGAGGTGAAGATTTGGAGACGGTGCAGGCCACCTACCTGGGCCTCAAGGGCTTGAATAACAACAGTGGCCATTTTGAGTCTAGGAGCCAGCCTGGCCAAGGGCATGACAACCACAACTTTACCAGGTGGGCACAGGCCTAGGGGTGGGGGCAGGGGATGAGGGGATCGCTGGCTTGGTCAAGGCAGTGCCAAAAACCAGGACCCTGGGGGTACTGGCTGCCCTGATATGCTGAGCAGGCTCGCCTGGGCTTCAAATCCTGGCCCAAAGACAGGCTGATGATCCTGCTAGCACCCAGTCCTGACCTTGCACCTTAGCACACAGAGCCACCACCCACCCCATGTCTTTATCTTCAGAATTCAAACCTGAGGAAAAGGTGAAGCTTCTGAACATGAGTATTCTCTTCACCTAGACCCAGCAGGTCCCCACAGTGTGCACATAGACTCACTGTGTCCTCCCCACCTCCCTTTCTCTCCCTTTTGACACAGAGGATTTTTTCTTACACACCCATTGCTGACTCAGGGAGTCTAATCCGGCTGAATGTGGATTGTGATATTGTGCATCTCCCCATGTAGGCACCTGCTTTGAGTGTGCACTCTTACTCAGGACCCCACGTGGCACTGGTAGCCAGATCTCTGGACTCCATAAATGGGGATCGGCTTTTTGTCTTGGTGGCCAGTGGTCCCCTACAGAGGCCACGTTTCAGACTGTCTGGCTGTATTTCTTTTGCAGGTGCTGTGGGTGGTACTGGTGCAGGTCAAACTGGTCCCCATGGGCATGTGCGGTGGGGTGTTTGGTGAAGGCAAGTCCATGTCAGGAGATGAAAAAGGGACTCTGCAAGGGATCACTCTGCTGCCCCTAAACCGTTGACTTGGGCCTCAGCATCCAGGGATGACCTTGCTGGAATCAGTTTTTCCCCTGGGGCTTACAAAATGGTGATTTTAATTCTGTTGTTATTCTGTCATTTTTTTCCTATAAGAAATGAGAATGAATTCTGTTTATTTCTAAACTTTTCTTTTTATTTTGTTGTTTTTTGTGTTACTATGAACTCATGCGTATTCTTTTCTAGAGCTTTATTTTGGGGAAATTTCACAAATGTACAAAAGCAGAGAATAATAGTGTAAGGAGTCTCCTGTCCCCACCTGCCATCCTCAGTAGTTTCTGCCCCCACATCATCTGGACACAATTTCCTGTGGGCTGCAACCCACTCCCTACTCGTGTCCCTTTCATTCCTTTCTCCCACAAGACATCCCAGCCCATCTAGTGCTTTCTCTGTCCAGGCCTGGGTGGCTGCCCCTCCATGGAGTTGGGTAGAGGGCAGCATTCAGAAAATGGGCCTGCCTCACAGAAGCAGGTGGCCTGTCCCCACAGGAAACTTCCCAGGGAGGCAGGTACTTCCAGCCTCGGTTTCCTCACTTGTACAGTAAGGATCTTGCAAGTGTTCACTCCCTGGCCCTGTTGAAGTGATTAGAGCAAGGTTAGGGCTTAGTGAGTGCCAGCCGCTGTTAATTCTGCTCTTATCCCTGCTGCACAGATAAGGAAACAGACACAGGAGGTGGTGACCTGTTTGGGCTTGCTGTGGGTCCATCTAGTCCCATGTCTGTCTGCCTGTGACACTCTGGGCATGCCCTGTGGGAGGAACTGGTCCCAACTCCCTCTCTTGAGCGTCAGACACTATGCCTGCCTCATGGTGGTGCTTCATGCCTGCTGCTTCACGTCCTTTCCATGGGATGTGACAGGCTGCCATGTTGCCCTGGCGGTCAGACAGACCCCGAGTTTTGCTCCAGATATGCCAGTGTTTGTGAGACCCTTCCTGACGATGCTCTGGTTTTGGTAAATGTTGGTGATTAGAACTACTTTTCTTGACATTTTGGGGTGATCCTAGGAACAGACTATTTAGACCAAATAGTCTCAATATTTTTATTACCAAATTCTTTCTTCAGAGACCCTGCACAAGTGAATGGAGATGTTTTCACAGCTGTGCATCACTGAGTGTTAATGCTGTGTTTCTACTCATTGACTTAGCAGGTGTCACTCTCACAGGTAGTTTTCATCAGCATTTCATCCTATTTCTATGATTGACAGTGAAGAAGAGCATTTTCTCCAGCCCTTTTCTTGCCAGTTGCATTCCTGGTTTTAGTCATTTTGTGTTTGTTGTGCCGAGTACCCTGCTGGTATTTTTCTAATAAGTTCTAGGAGATCTGTATACTGTGTGAAAATGAGCCTCCTTCACGAGTTGGCTGCAAGTACTCTCCTTTTTGTCTTGGTCATGTTACGGTGGTCTTGCCCATGCCTTTCCTTTTCATACAGTCAGATGTCCTTCCAGGTAGCCCCTTCTTCCCATGCAAGGTGACAGACCCTCCTCAGTATAGACCTATGTGATGGTCCTGAGTTTCAGTTGGGAAGCATGTCAGTGGAATGAGGGAAAGAGTTACTGTATCTCCCAGTAACTGGAGTCCTGGATGAGGCCATGCAGCTGCTGCAGGGCCTTCATTAGCTGCAATGAGGCGTTGGATCTCCCAGGGGGACTGCAGGGAGCCTGTGTCAGCACCACATACACCTGCTATTAAACCTGGGGGGCTTGTTCTCTCTCCCTCTGATGGCCAGCACAGACCTGTGTAGAAAACTGTGTGGCCAGCTTCTCTGAGGGCAACTTGGGAGCCTCCAGAGTAAGCTTTACTCAGCAGCTCAAGGCAGAAAGTAGGAGGTGAGGCTGAAGGAACATTGAGATCAGAGCACCTCCCCTGAGCTCTCCTACACATTTCCCAAGTCCCAGCTCTGATCCTAGCTCAATGGGGACCCAGGGAAGATGGCTCCTGCCCAGGTCTTCACAGCTTGATGGAGGAGGCAAGGTCCTCCAGGCCCCTGGGGCCTCTGGCTCCCAGGCAGGGACACTCTGATTGCAGCCCAGGGGCCTCTGGATGTGCCAAAGCAGGCAAGGTCCAGGAGCCTCTATTCTCCCACCAGATGGTGATAAAATTGTCATCAGCAAGACAAGGTTTGCCCCTTGACCTTGCTTTTATTACATAAATACTTCTCAGGACTCAAAACATGCCAGGTGCTGTTCTAAGCTCTTTCAGATATTCCCTGCTCTGAACTTAGTGGTAAGCACTTTTTAAAAAAAGTATATTTGCCCTGGCTGGTGTGGCTCGGTGGATTGAGTGCCAGCTTGCAAATGAAAGGGTCGCTGGCTCAGTTCCCAGTTGGATCACATGCCAGGGTTGCTGGCCAGGTTTCCCAGTGCATGAGAGGCAATCACACACTGCTGTTCCTTTCCCTTTCTCCCTCCTTTTCCCTCTCTCCAAAAATAAATAAATGAAATCTTTTAAAAATATATATTTTATTGATTACCCTATCGCAGTTGTCCCATTTCCCCCCCTTCCTTCCCCTCTGCCCTGCAACCCCCTCCCACCCACATTCCCTCCCTTTAGTTCATGCCCATGGGTCATACATATAAGTTCTTCAGCTTCTCCATTTCCTATACTATTCTTAGCCTCCTCCTGTCTATTTTGTACCAACATTTATGCTTCTTGTTCCCTGTACCTTTTTCCCCATTATCCCCACTCCCACTCCCCACTGATAACCCTCCATGTGATCTCTATTTCTGTGATTCTGTTCCTGTTTTATTGTTTGCCAAGTTTGTTTTTGTTTTTTGTTTTTTTTTTAAGGTTCAGTTGTTGATAGTTGTGAGTTTGTTGTCATTTTACTGTTCATATTTTTTATGTTGTTTTTCTTAGATAAATCCTTTTAACATTTTATATAATAAGGTCTTGGTGATGATGAACTCCTTTAACTTTTCTGGGAAGCACTTTATCTGCCCTTTCATTCTAAATGATAGCTTTGCTGGATAGAGTCATTTAGGTTGTAAGTCCTTGCCTTGGAATACTTCTTTCCAGCCCCTTCTTGCCTGTAAGGTCTCTTTTGAGAAATCAGCTGACAATCTTATAGACACTCCTTTGTAGGTAACTGTCTCCTTTTCTCTTGCTGCTTTTAAGAATCTCCCTTCTCTTTAATCTTGGGTAATGTAATTATGATGAACCTTGGTTTGTGCTTCCTTGAGTCCAACTTCTCTGGGACTCTGAGCTTCCTGGACTGCCTGGAAGTCTATTTGCTTTGCCAGATTAGGGGAGTTCTCCTTCATTATTTTTTCAACTAAGTTTTCCATTTATTGCTCTTCCTCTTCTCCTTCTGGCACCCCTATGATTCAGATGTTGGAATGTTTAAAGTTGTCCCAGAGGTTCCTAAGCCTCTCCTTATTTTTTTGAATTCTGGTTTCTTCACTCTGTTCTGGTTGAATGTTTCTTTCTTCCTTCTCCTCCAAACCATTGATTTGAGCCCTGGTTTCCTTCCCTCCACTGTTGGTTCCCTGTACATTTTCCTTTATTTCACTTTTCATAGCCTTCACTTTTCCCTCTATTTTGTGACCATATTGAACCATTTGTGTGAGCACCCTGCTTACCAGCATTTTGAACTCCTTATCTGATAGGTTGGCTATCTCTTCACTGCTTAATTGTATTTTTTCTGGAACTTTGATGTCTTCTTTTATTTGAGCCATATTTTTTTTTTTGGTCTCGGCACGTCTGTTACGTATTAAGGGGTAGAGCCTTAGGTATTTGCCAGGGAAGGGCTACCCACATGTCACTGTGTTGTGGCACTGTATGTGGAGGAGGGCTCCGAGAGGGAAAAATGCCACTTGCTCAGCTCTTGGCTGACTTTCAGTCACTTCCCCTACTACTCACAAGAAAATTGGGCCCTTCTGGTGCTGATTCCTGGGTGGGTGGGTTTGTGTACTTTGTAGGAACCTGTGGGTCTCTCCAATGAACTCTGCTGTGAGGCTGGGAGTTTCTTCTGCCTCGTCAACCCCCATAGTTTTTTTCAGTTAGAGGTTTTGAGGCTTTATTTTCCACACTGGAACCCTGAGTTGCATGGTCTGTCTCACTCCCCAGTTGTTCCTCTTGGTTTATTTGCATGCAAATGTAGGACCTCCCACTCTGCCAGCCACTGCCTCCCTTGCCCTGGTCCACCAGCTGCCACCTTGCTGTGAGTTCCCTCCACCTGGCTGCCATCTTCGCCCCCTTACCTGTCTGAATGGTTGTTTCTTCCTTAACTCCTTGGTTGTCAGACTTCCATACTGTTCGATTTTCTGGAAGTTCGGGTTGTTTTTTGTTTTCAAATGTGTTGTTGTTTTTCTTTTGGTTGTGTGAGGAGGCAAAGTATATCTACCTATGCTTCCATCTTGGCCAGAAGTCCAGTAAGCACTTTTCTTTCCCATTTTAGGAAATTTGTCCAGAATCAGACACAGCTATTAAGCATGATGCTATGTTTGAATTCAGGCTGTCTGACTCCAAAGTCCACAGACTGCTCGCTAAGCTGTTTCCTTGTCACTAATCCATTAATTGATTGGTTCACTTAGTTGTCAAACCAACAAATAATTTCGTAATTCCTACTACTTCCTATAGCTTTTCTGAGAATTAGGTGTGGATGGGAACAGAGATCAGGAAGGCTTCTTAGAGGAGATAATGCCTGAAATGAACAGATTGGGAGAGCCTGAATTTCAGGGAAGGAGGGAGACAGCATCTTAAGGGGAGGGAGCAGCCCTGCAGAGGGCTTGAGGTGGAGCAGCATGGCTCCTCTCAGGGAGCAGACGCCAATGTAGGGGGTAGGCAGGGTGAGCCAGGTGATAGAGTCAGGCCAAGGTCTGAGCAGCCTGGAGAATGTCTTGGTTTGTGGTTTGGGGAGTAAGGGAGCCTCAGGGATCTGAAAATGTAGAAGGTAGGTGATCCAGCCTCCAGATCACCAGAAAATAGCCTGGCAGGAGCCAAAGTGTCTTCTTGGATGATCCTTCAGTGTCTTGGCCCAGGGAGGTGGCCTAACCCCTGCAGTTTTCACACACTCTGAATAAGCTCCCTTTCTTGACACAGCCCTGGGAACCACCCCACTCCCAACCCTTGGAACAGCTCTATGGAGGCAAGGTCCCCAAGTCCTGGGCCTCTTGATGGCTCACTCTGGCTTAGGGCAAGGCACTGATGGAGGGGCCTCCTCAGGCTTGGGGGCATGGGTGCCAGGCAGGGGAGCAGGGTTGAAGTTGAATGGGATCCTCACTCTTCCCCCAGCTCACACCTCTTCTCCCTGCAGAGACCTTGGTGAGAGCACTAGAGACCTGGCTGCTGTATCCTGCAGCATGGACAAGGACCACTGGACGCCCAGCAGCCTCGTCTGCTCACCCTGGGCCCAGGTGATGGTGCATACGCTGAACCCAGGGAAGACCCTGCCTGCCTCAGGCCCACCACTGAAATACCCAGACAGGCCATGGCCTATGTCGCAAGATGATCAAGGCCCAGGCCAGAGATGCCCTCCACACTGAGAGGACCAGGCCCACCCTTCAGCTGGCCACCTACACCTTGACATGTGTCCAAGTCAAGATTGGTCAGTGAAGTAAACTTCTGAGTTTAGGAATTCCTCAGTATACCTTCCTGATTCCGAAGGCTGGGAGTGACCTCTCCTGGGGAGCTCAGCTGTAGCAGCTTTTATAGATAGGCTTCCTTGAAACCACCACTGAGGTTTACAGATCCAACTACAGCCCTGCTCCAGCCAGGGACCTTTAAAGAGACTGGTGACATTTTAAGCATGTCTGGTTTTGCATAGCAAAAAAGGAAGAGGACAGCCACATTCTCAACATTATCAGCAATCACAGAGATGAATCTTCTTCCACAGGGCCAGCTACCCACACAAAGGGACCCAGCCGAGTACTCTATCCATTAATTGGAAAGTTGTGGTGAAGGCTGTGAAATAAAGAATTCTAATATTGAAAATTGCACAGGTAAAAATCACTGGCTCAGTTTTCAGTCCCTGCATAACAAAACCTCAAGCATGGGGGTCTAAAACTACAGTCCCTTGTATTACCACTAGGACCTCTGGGCAACCAGGGCTCAGGAGGGCCAGTCTCAAGGGAGCCTCTCATGGGGAGCCCTCCCCATGGTGGCTGCAGTCAGCTGGTGGCTAGCTTTGGGTCATATGAAGGCTGGTGGGTTCGCTTACATGTGGGGGTTGCTTCTGGCTGAGAGACTTCACAGGGTGCTGGCACCTTGAATGGCCTGGGCCTCCTTGCACAGGGTAGCTGGTTTTCACAGTGAGAGTCCCAAGTGCAAACTTTGCCTTTCAGGCCCTAGGAAATTATACTGAGCCACTATAGATCAACATGGGAGGCAGTTAAACCCCACTTTTGGGTGTGGGCTGACACCTTTAGAGCCATCAAAGTCCCCTAACCTGTCACTGTCAAAGCAGTTAGAGAAAAAGATGCCACATTTTTTTGCCCCTCTCAGCCCTGTTCCCAAAGGGTAACAGTGGGTGGGAGCCCTCAGGTGGGGCTCAATGTACACCCACCTGCTCTGAATGGCCCCAGCCTCCATATCCCTCTCAGCAGCAGAGCCCGCGTGTCCCAAGCCAGTTAAAATCTGACCTCTAGCCTTTTGCAATTTGCAGTGTGACCTGTCTAGACATTGCAGGTACTAGCTAAGGTGGTTTGTCTTCCTATTTTCTTCCCTATTTCCTAACTGGATGTGCACTGACTAGAGCTGACTTTCAGAATGGCCCCCAAGAGGACACTGTCTGGAGGCCCTGCAGTCATTTGGGGGCTATGAGGAGGGGAGTCTGCTGAAGAGGAGCAGGCAGTCCTGAAGGAGCCTCCACTGCCCATGAAGCCACATTCATTATGGTTTCCATCACTTATATACATGTTCTGATACAGGCTACACAGAGTAGTCTGTCTGTCCTGTGATACATTAGGAACCCCCCAGCAAGGGTTGCTGGATGTTCCCATGTTTTCAGCTGTTACACTTGGTGCTGATATTCATTTTGGTGTGAGGTGTTGTTCTACTGAGTGGGTTCCAGAGTGGGATCCTGGGGCCAAAGGGTGGCTATGGTGCTCACTTAGGTCTGTGGTGGTTTTTACTCGGGCTCCTGGGGAGACAGACCCAGCAGGGACTCCAGGTGGGCAAGCTTAGACTCTGCCCTAAACTAGTGCAAGCAGTGTTTCTGAGGTCTTGACAGACTTGGCTCTCCCACCTTGTCCCAGAGTGGTAAGTGAGGCCCCTCAGCCATGTGCCTGTGAGGGACCTGTGGACCAGGCAGGGGTGGACAGCTGCTCTGCTTCTTGATTCTGTTAAGAGTGGCATGGATAGGTGTCATAATTGTCATAAATTGCTTAGCTCCTTACATGGCTCAGCAACTCTGCCAAAGGTCAGCACTGATGAGAAAAAGCTCTGAGTTGCCTTTGTCTTCAGTCCTCAGTGTGAGCGAGCCCTACCAGACCCTACATGCCCCAGACCTCATTAAGAGGAAGTGGTGGGAATCTGAGGGGCAAGAGGACTGCTGTGAGTATTTGGGGATGACTTCAAGGGGAGGCCAGTGTTTTGTCCCTAGGTCATTGACCCTGGGCTACTGAATCAGAGGACAGGAGGATTGGGGGTGAAGTGGCAAAAGGAGGTAGCCCCCTCCCACTCCAGCACCCATAAGCTGAGAATTACAGAGACAGGTATCCAGATGGTCACTAGGGGGCTGCAGGGGTAGGGGGTCAGAACGGAGGGAAAAGATGTGGTGCCCAGCTGCAGACGGTGCAGCCTGGATGCAGAGCCGTTGCCCCTGTGAGCTGGGGGTCAAGAGACCTCAGCAGTGCAGCATGCTGGCTCCCTGGCTGTGCTGTGGCCTGGGGTCTCAAGTAGACTCAGAGATGTCCCCACCAAGGAGCAGAGAGAGAGCTGTGCCTTCCCACAGGCATTTCAGAGCAGAGTGGCTTCATCCAGTCACAGATGAGAAGGGGGAGGGTGCGCCAGCCCCAAATTCCCCCTAAAACCAATTCTAGCTTGTACTGAGAAGAGAGAGGAACCCCTTTTCTTGCTGTTTCTTGAAACCCCTCTCTCACCGAGAGGATTTAGCACCTACTGTTCCCCTGCATGCAACACTGCCCTTGCAGACCACATGGCTCACTAGTATACTTTCCTTCTCAGCTTGAGAAACATGAACTTCTCTTGCTGTCATAACATTCAGAATCAGTGAGGTCATGATGCTGAAACAAATAACCCTTGTCTCAGTCGGCTTGAGCTGCCATAACAAATCCCACAATCATTTCTATCTCATAGTTCTCAAGGCAAGAAATTCACTGTCAAGGTGTTGATCCATTTGGTTTCTGGTGAGGGCCCTTCTACTGGCTTGCAGATGGCCTCCTCCCTGTGGCCTCACATGGCCTTTTCTTGGTTCATGTACAGAGAGAAGAAGAGAAGGAGACAAGAGTGAGCTCTGATGTGTCTTCTTATGAGGACATGAACTCTACGGGATCAGAGCCCCACCCTTAAGACCTCATACCCTAATTACTTCCTTAGACACCCATCTCCAAATACAGCCACAAGGGAGGTTAGGGCTTTGATTATATGGATTTTGGAGTTACACATTTAATCCATGACAAACCCTTCCCTCCATGTCTCAAAGGTTCAAACAACTTTATTTATTCCTTTCGTGTTCAGTGTGATAGGCAGGGGCTCTGCTCAGTGGAGGCTGATGGACCAGTCCGTTCCAACACAGAGCTCTGTTACTAGACTAAAGGGGTCTGTTTGTGCACGTTAAAACCCAATAAGACATGAACAGGAGTTTGTAGCATGGAAAGCAAGCGTTTATTCTTAGGAAGTGGCCCACAACCAGAGGCAGGTTAACTAGTGCTCAAAGACCTTGCTCCCCTTGATGGCTACCAGGGAATGGGTTATCTAGGGAGGAAACCCTTGATCATGGTGACTAAGGGAGCTAGGGTGGTGGTCAGGGTTGTGGTCTCCATTGATTGCTTGGTGCTCTGGTAGAGAGTCAGATCAGTGCACCTGGTCCTGATGTCAGCCATGCATCTCTTCATCTGGTTTCCATGCTTTTCTGAGTCTGGAGCTGAAACACAACTGAGGCCTAGATGTTTTCTCTAACTTGACCAAACTCAGTCTCTGAAGTCAAAATACCCACGGCGTTGTTCCTAAGATTATGTGATGCTGGTCAGAACTTCATGGTCCTAAGGGCTTAATGATTAAGGGAGTGCACATGGAAGGGAGGAAGCAGGTGAGTCAGGGTGCTGGATGAGGCCAGTGTGAATCTAAAGGAAAGAAAGGAGAAAAGGTCATACTAAAGAAATAAAGTTTCTATGCGGTTACACCTCCAAGATCTCTGGGAGGGGAAGGCCTGCCCACGGGCTTGCAACAGCAACAGTATGATCTGATCTGCAGGGGACACACCTAACCTGTGTGTGCAATGCACTGCTTGCATTGACCTCATGGACAGGATGGTAACTTTCCTGGGTACGGGAAGGAAGAGGAAACAGCCAGGCAAAGGCAATACTGTTACATCTTTGTCATCCTCTGAGGCCTGCATAGCTTTTTCACATATGGTGCTAGTGAGACCCTTGATTTTCAGTAGATGTGACCACTAGGTTATCAGAGAAAACACCAGTCAGCCTTCAGTACTGAAGCAGTGTCATTCTTGTCCCCAGATGAGGTTGAGCAGAATAAGGCTAAGATGTCACAAAGAAGACCTCATTACCAGGCAGAACATCCCCAGTTGGGGGACAGTGGTTGGAAAAGATTGTGCCTCATGAGTTAATTCCTCACAGTTAGTTACCTAAGTGTCTCATTTATCCACTGCAAGACAGTGAGTCACCCTGACTCAGTGGCTTAAAACCATAGCTGCTATGTTGTCATTATCTCTCCTGTTTCTGCCAGTTCTTGTTGGCACTTCTCCCCCCATGAGTACAGTTGGCAGAAGCTGGGAATGGAATCTTCCATAAGCATCTCCACTCACAAGTCTGGCAGTAGACACTAGTTGTCTGAGACTCCGCTGGGGTGCTCAGCAGGAACAGCACAGGTGGCTTGAGCATCTTTCCTGCATGGTGGCTGGGCTTCAAGGGTAAATGTCTCGAGAAATAGGAAGTGGGGGCTGTTGGCTTCCTAAGGCCTAAGTGCAGACTAGTACCCTACTGTCTGAGAAGTCAGAGATGTGGATGCACTCAGACTTCTGAAGCCAGCTTGCCAGAGAACTACCTCCTTCCCTTCCCTCAGGCCAAAAATCCTAACTCTGCTTTCTCTCAGACCCCACATCTAATCTTGCAGCAAGTCCTTTTGGCTTAACCTCAAAATTCAGCTGGAACCCACCCAGTTGCCCCTCCTCCACAACCACCACTCTGATTCTAGCCTCTGTCTCCTCTCGCCTGGACCATTATAGTTAACCTCCACCTGGTCTCCCCTTGGTATCCCTGTCTCCATTCAAGCTCCACCTCCCCCCCAATTTCTATACAGCTATAAAAGCCTTACTTTTTTTATTGTGGTAAAATATATATAACATAAAACTTACCATCTTAACCATTTCTAAGTGTAAAGTTCAGTGGCATTAAGTACATTCTCACTGTTGTACAACCATCCTCACCATCCACATTTGGAACTTGTTCATCCTCCCAAACAGAAACTCTGCCTATTAAGCACTACCTCACCATTCCCCCTCTTCCAGCTCCTGCAACCACCATTCTACTCCCTGTTTCTATGAATCGACTACTCTAGGAACCTCATATGCATAGAACCATACAGCATTTGTCTTATTCTGACTGGATTATATTACTGGGTATAATATCTTTAGGTTCATTCTTAAGGCATGTGTCAGTTTTCTTCCTTTTTCAAAGCCAAATAATATTTCATTGAATGGCTATACCACAGTTTACCCATTCATTGTTGATGGACACTTTGGTTGTTCTCACCTCTTGGCTACTGTGGATAGTGCTGCTATGAGCATGAGTGGGCAAATATCTTTTTGAGACCTTGCTTTCAAATCAGAGCAGATCACCGTGTCCACCCCTCAGCTCACAAGCCCTCAGACTAGGGCTCTTGGCTGCTTAGCCTGCATGACCCACTCATCATTACCTGACTTCATCCCCCTGCTCACTCCACTCCAGCCAAACTGACTGTTCCTCAAATACAGAAAGGTCATGCATACCTGGGGCTCCTGTGAGCATTGTTTCCTCTAGAATACTTTCCCCAACTATCATATGGCTTGCTCCCTCACTTTAGCTGGGCCTCTGCTCAGATGTCTACTGTATTAGTTATGTACTTCCATGCAATCAGTTGCCCCCAAATGTAGTGGCTCAAAATAATAATTATTTATTGTCTCACACAATTTTGGGTGAGGCTTGGCAGGATAGCTCTGGCTGGAGGGGGGTCTCTCCTGAGGCTGTGGTCTCATCTGAAGGCTTGACTGGGGCTGCGGATCCCAGTGAATTGCATCCCATCTGATTCACTCCCTCATGGCCAGCTGATGCTGGCTGCTAGCTGGGGGCCCTGGCTCCTTTCTAAACAGGGCTCTCCTCCTGACAAGGTGTCAGGGTCCCCAGAGCAAATGACTCAGGAGAGAAAGGCAGAAGCCACAATGTCCTTTATGACCCAGCCTCAGAAGTTGCACACCATCACCTCTGCCACATTTCACCAGTTGCACAGACATGCCTGATTTGCCACAGGAGAAGACTACAGAAAAGTGTGACCCAGGATATGATGATCATGGGGCCATCAGGACTCACAGTGGCCCCTGTCCTTGGGAGCTAATGTTCTAGTGGGGAGAGGGATAGCACGAAATGCCCAAGGGCAGGATCAGGAACCTCGAGTAAAGCCCTGTGGCAGGGTATTGCTCAGGGTCTGATCAGGCCCTTGGATATGTGCCAGATGGATCCATGAAACATGACATTCTTATTATGAATGGAATTGAGCAGCTTAGTATGGTTTCCTCTTTCTCTGAACACAGGAGTGTTGACCTCTTTCTTTCTGATTTCTAGGAGCTCTTTATTAATTTGAGAAATGAGCTGCCAACATTTCCCAGGTTTTTTCTTTGCTATTTGACTTTGAACACCTGTTGGAGTGGAGGCTGAAAATAGGCCTCAATAAGAAAGGGGACTCTAAGAAAATCAGGGGAATAGCAAGTGCAGACACCATGTTGCATGATCTTCCCTGGTGGTTTAAAATTGTATTTACTTTTTGATCAGGTAAAACATGCCATAGTTACAAAATATGAAAGAAGCAAAGGAAGGGTGGAGGCTGTCTGGGTTGAGGGATCTGGGCCAGTGCATCTGTAATATCCAGGGTCAGGTGGTGAGCAACTTCAGTTTGCACAGTGCAAGGGGAGATCCAGTCCCTTCCATGTGTAAGACCCACAGTGCTCAGTGAGGCAGGTGAGGGTTTCCAAGATCCCCTGCACTCCCACTGTGAATGGCTGAGCCTCCAGACCCAAGCACTCACTTCTGTGGCAGGGGAGCAAGCGAGAGGGGAGGTCTCTGTGCCTTGTGCCCCTCAGCCAAGGAGAGAAGTGACTGGGGACCACCCTTTGACCCTGGGGGTGCTGTGTGTACCTACCTGCTGCCTGGGGTAGGGATCCAGGCTGGTAGCCTAGCTGGTGCCACAGGCTTCTGCCACTGCTGGCTTTGAGCGCCCATCTGTAGGGTACTGGGCTCTGTCAGTGAGCTCTGGAGCCCTTGGAGTGAATCCTGCACCTGGAGGTCCAGTCCTGTGAGGAACTCCACCTCTCTACACCTGTTTCACCTTCCATCCTGTGGCAGAAGCTGTGAAGGTTGGAATGATGGCCACCTGGGAAGGGGTGTGGGCTCCCTGATGTGAATGGGGCTGGGAGCCCTCACTCCCAGTCCCCTTGCTGTCCCTACTGCAGGGGTGTCCAACCCGTGCCATGGCCCACGATGGCTATGAATGCGGCCCAACACAAAATCATAAATAATTTACTTAAAACATTACTTAATTTTATTACTAAGATTTTTATTACTAAGTTTTATTACTTAGATATGTACATTTTCTGTATTAGTGATCACAAACTTGGGACCTGCTCAATGATTTTAAAAGATTATCGAAAGGGACGCTGCATAATTTGGATTATTATGTGAGGACTTTTTTGATTATGTGTGGTGGCACATATCATGAAAATTATGCATGGACCTTTTTTCTGCTCATCAGTTTTTGTTAGTATTTGTGTGTTTAATGTGTGACCCAGAGACACCAAAAGGTTGGAAACCCCTGCCCTACTGTGTCCTGTTCATCCAGATCCCACCATTACGTCACTGACATTACTTCCAGAGGATGAAATGAACTGAGAGGTAAATGTTAGGAGCTGTGACACAGGGAGAAGAATGCAAGGTAATGGGGCTCAGGGTGAGTTCTACTATGCTCAAGAGGCCCGACCCAGAGGCACCTGGGGGGCCTGTTCAGGCTTCCCAAGGAGGGAAGGTTCAGCCTGGGCCTTTCAGGGAAGTGAAGCCAGGTGCACCCTCAATGTTTGGGGAGGAGGTGTCTCTCACGTAGTGACCACCACCACTCAGCCCAAGGGGTTTGGAATTTCCAGGAGACAACTGCACCCATTCTCTGGATACCTCAACTGCACAAACCTTTGACCATTGGTCCCAGCCCTGTTTTACAGGGAACAACTGAGGCACAGACTTGGGGTGTGGACTGCATTGACTTGGGGACCTGAGCATCGCTTGTGCTATGTAAGAGGTGAATACTGAGCTTGAGCCCTGACTCTAGGTCCAGTCCCAGCATCTCAAATTTGAGCATGCTAATGGGGGAACAGTACAAGCAGAGAAGGAACCAGGTATTAAACCAAAACCCTGTCTGCAATGGCCGCTGTGAAAGTACTGCTTTCCCTTTTTGCCACAGCTCTCCATTTTGTGGCGGGACCCCTGCGCATTCACATATCAAAGGACTGGGGGCTTCCTGGGATAGGCGCCAAAGCTAGAAGCCCAAGCTTGGGACAGATGGGGGAGTAGACCCAAGGTCACCCATTTTACAGATTGGAAAACTGAGGTTCAGGCAACTTAAACGACCTCCTAGTCAGGGTCACACTGGCAGGCTGGTGTCCCTCTTTTGCATACAGGGCCCCAGAGAAGAGTGTGGCCATCCAAGTCACACCGTGGAGTCCGACTCCTTCTCTGGATTGGTGAGCGTCACTGTGCATGCAGGGCCCTCTTTGGCTGATCCCTTTACAGTAATGGACCCTCACCACCTTTTGCTCCAGGTCTGGCCCTGTACCCCACAACGACCTGACCTTCTGCATGACCTTAGGCAAATTCCTTCCTCTCTCAGAGACCCAGTTTTCTCATTCCCGGGGTAGGGCACGGTAGCGCCGGGCGGGGCGGCTGATTGTGCTGGGCAGCATTTAGCCCGCTAAATTCCAGCCTTGCAGCCAGGCTGGGTGGGCCAGGAAGGGACCAACACCCAGACCGAGCCAATAAGAGGGCAGGGCGGAGCCAGGAAGGCGCGCAACCGCTCTTGCAAAGGTTGACTCGGAGCTGAGGGCGGGGCTCGAGTGAGGGGAGGGGCTAAGGGCTTCTGAGGACACCACGCCCTATGCTGGCTAGATCCAGGTACCAAGTTCCCGCAGGTTTGGTAGCTGGCGAGGGCGGGGTTCAGTGAAAGGTGCGGTTCGCATACGTCAGTGAGAGTGGGGCTCAGTGAGGGCGGGTTTCAGGGCTCCGGCAGCCAGGTCGCCGACGTCGGGGGCGGGGCCTAGAGGGAAAAGGAGGGCTCTTGGCCCTGGACTGCGGGCCTTTGTTCAGTTGGGGGCGGTGCTAAGGGCTATTGGAGACCCGGTAGCAGACGCTAGAGAAGGCAAAGCTTGGTAGGGGGAGGGGTTTAGAGGCAATGAGGGAGTGTCCTAACTGGAATGTGGTGCATGAGTGTGGGCCGGGTTAGGGTTGTAGAAGTGACTGGAAGGGGCAAGTCGCGCAGACCGGGTAGGCGGAGGTTATCCAGGGTGAGGTGGAGGAGGGCCGACCTAGGGACCGGCGGTCGGCGGCAGGGGGGCCAGGCCTGTATCTGCCGGATCCACGCCGTGCCGTCGCCATGACAGGTGAGCGTGGGCCTGGCTGCGGTTGTGCGTGTAGTCCCGGGAAGGGCACGAGACCCCGGTGGTCCCCAGGGCTGCCTCGATGTCTCCCCTGGGGGCTGCTCCTGGCTGCGTTGGCCCAGTGACCTTGTCCTTAACCGTGTGTCCTTGTCTGCCTCCTCCGTTGGCTGGTCTACAGCGCATGGGGGCGTGGTCAGGCCCTGGAGGGCTCTGGGGAACAAAGGCGGATGCGCATCTGTGTGCAGGGAAGTGCTCGGGTGAGTGTAATGACTGACAGTGGGAGGTGAAAGTAAAAACGGTACCAGAATTTCTGTGGTCCTACTGTGCCTTCAGTAGGAGAAACAGACACTCCATCCTCACAGCCACCTGACCAGGAGGACAGACAGGTGTTGCGTTCTTGGGCTGTGTGCGCAAACCCGGAGACACTCTGGGTTGTACTCCTAGCTCAGGGACAGGCCCAGAGGAAATGGGGACACAGATTCAGCCCCCGAAGGCCTTGTGCTCCACGGTGGGCTGCCTCAGCCACTCCAACGCTTTTTCCAGCTCAGCAATCCCCCTAGTGCCTCTCTGAACTGGGGCTTTCGCCTCCCGCCTGACCCTAACCAAGTAGTGCCACACTGCTTTGTGGACCTTTTCCTGCTGGAGAAGTCCCAAGGGTAATGGACCAGTGATGGACCCATGGCAGAAAGGTCAGGGAAGGCGAAGGCTCCCAGAAGCTACACCTCATCCCTAAGGGACCCACTCTTCTGCCTTATAGGACAGAAGGCATTTAGGGGTGCACCAGGGGGTCAGGGAGGCCCCAGAAATCTCTGTCCTTTTTTCCCCAGAACTCCCTGGAGTCTCAGAATGGATCCTGCACCCATAGCATTTCATGGGCTGGAACCTGGTGACTTCCAGGACACCATTGTTTCAAACTAGGCCAGAAGAGACTCCGGCTGCCACCTGCTCCCCTGTCATTCCTCTGACCTCTTTTTATTTGTGGCTGTCATTTCTGATCACCTAACATGCTTTTGGCCCTGCAGTGGGCACCTCCCATCCAGCAGTACCATGTAGGAACATATGGAATGTCATATCTATGTGTGGATAATGAAACGAAAGCTCAGATGGGGCAGGTACCAAGTGCCAAGCTCCTCTGGTGGTCAGTGGCAGAGCTGGGACTAGACTTGTGGTCTGTCCCAGGTCCCCTGATCTCTTCTCTCCCTGCCATCTTTGTATGCTGGACTTCTAGAGACCCCTCCCTGCACAGCCCTTCATTTTGGGATGGGGAACAGAGGCCCAGAGAGCACTGCCCCAGAGGATCAAATGGGCAGCTCCACCAGGCTGTAGGCCTGTCATCCAGGGCTCATTGCCCCTGTCACTGACAGGAGCCTGCCTCATGCTGATTCTGGGGCCTCTGTGATGGATTGTGAAGTGAGTATGTGGGACTCACTGTGTCTGCACAGGGCAGGTACTAACCAGATGTTATTGCAGCTGTTACTATTGCTGTGGATCCAGTCCCTGCCTTGTGGTGTGCTGGAGAGTAAGCAGTCCCAGCTCTTCCATGCCCAAGGCCATGTCAACCTCTGAGACAGGAAGGAATTTTGGGAGATTCCGTTCAGGAGGGTAGGTTGAGGCCTGAGCATCTGAACTGCAGTGGGGGCAGGGGCCAGCGGCCAGGGGAACTCAGGAAATCCCCTGGGGGAAGGACAGGGAGCTGAATGTGAGTTAGTCGATAGAAACCACCAGGGACAAGTGCTCTTTGCCTGGGTTGGGGGTCCTGGGCAGTATGGTGCAGTTGGGAGCTGCCATGTAGGAAGGCTTAGGGGCCTGGTGGGTCAGATGAGGCCAGATGGGGCTGGTTCCCACGAGGCCACTAGTGCAGGCATGGGTAACAGGTTGAGGAGTCTGTTGTCTGGTGCCAGCTGGGCACAAAGGTGAGGGAGGTAGGGCTTAACAAAGGAAACTGGCAAAGTTCTGCTGGATTTTGTACCAGAGCATTTTTCTTCCTTTATCCTGTAAAAACTATCTGGGACTGCTTATCAGGACCTGGGACCAAAGTGTTTCTTTTTTTTTCCTGTGTCCTTTTGTGCTTCCCAGTGGCCACTTGGTGTGGTTTACATGCACAGTTTATAGTGACCACAGGAAGGACAGGGTGCAGCATAACCTGGAACCTCATCTTACTTAAGTCACAGGGGTGTCACACTCATTTTCATGGGGGACTACATCAGCCTCATGGTTGAATTCAAAGGGCCGAATGTAATTTCAACTCCTTAACAATTAAGGAGTAGGTACATTTATACAGTCCTAAAATTATTTAGGACCACTTCAAATAACTGCTTCAGTTTTCAGTATTATTGACATCTTGCATCAGTGTGGTGCATTTGTTGCACTTGATAAACCAATTTGGTAGAGTAGTACTAACTGTAGTTTACATGGTTTACATTCAGTCCTCGTGTTGTACATTTGAAAAATGCATGATGTCCTGTATTCACCATGATGGTGTCATACAGAGTAGTTTCATTGTCCTAAAAATTCTTTGCTCCATCTATTCACCCCTCCCTCTTCCCTAACCCTTGACAACCACTGATCTTTTTACTGTCTCCAGAGTTTTGCATTTCCTGTTGGATCATGCAGTATGTATCCTTTTCAGATTAGCATCTTTCACTTTTAGAATTAGCATCTTTCACTTTTAGAAATATGCATTTAAGCCCTGGCCAGGTAGTTCAGTTGGTTAAAGTGTTGTCCCAATACATCAAGTTTGTGAATCTGGTCAGAGCACATACAAGAATCAACCAATGAATACATAAATAAGTGGGACAAAAAATTGATGTGTGTCTCTCTGTCTATAATCAATACATTAAAAAATAAATATGCATTTAAATTTCTTCCATGTCTTGTGACTTTGTAGGTCTTTTTATCACTGAATTATATTTTATCATATACATCAACTACAGTTTAATTATCCATTAACCTTTTGTGTGTGTGGTACCATTTTAACTATTTCAGTGGCATTAAATACATTTACAATGTTGTGAAACCATCACCACTATCCATTTCCAGGACTTTTTTATCACCCCAAACAGAAACCCCATCTCCATTAAACAGTAACTCTCCTTTCTTTCATCCCCCCAGCAACTCATAATCATCATTCTACTTTCTGTTTCTAGAATTTGCCTGTTCTAGGTACATCATGTAAGTGGAATCATACAATATTTGTCCTTTTGTTTCTGACTGATTTAAATGTAGCATACTGTTTTCAATGTCCACCTATGTTTATAGCATGTGTCAGAATTTCTTTTTAAGGCTGAATAACAATCCCTTGTATGTATACACCACATTTGGTTTACTCATTCATCCATTGTTGTTTCCACTTTTTGGCTGTTGTGAATAATGCTACTCTGAACATTGATGTGCAAGTATCTGTTTTAGTTCCTGTTTTCAGTCCTTTTTGATGTGTACCTAGAAGTGGAATTGTACAATCCTATGGTGACTCTGTGTTTAGCTTTTTGAGGAACTACTATACTGTTTTTCCATAATGGCTGCACCATTTTACATGCCCACCCGCAATGCATGAGAGCTCCAATTTTTACATCGTCATTCTTCATATATGTATATTTCCAATGTTTTATATATGTATATGTGTGTGTATATGTATATAGATAGGTAGTCTGGCAGAAATAATGCCCTTTTAATTACAAATCTTTTATTACAAAATCATAAGCATGTAATTCTGTAATATAACAATATCACACTCAAACATGCCATATGACATTTTAAGTGAAATGTTCAAATTAAAACTATAAATTATTATACCCATATTATTACCCTACCCAAGCAGGCCTTACTTCTACTGGACCCTGTATATTACTAGCAAAATGAATTCAGCAGCACATTAAAAGGATTTATTTCTAGACTGCAAGGATGTTTCAACATATGAAAATCTATCAATATAATAATCACATTAATAGTAATATACATATATACACATACACACACAATCACCCTAATGAGTATGAAGTGGTATCTCATTGTGGTTTGATTTACATTTCCTTAGTGACCAATGATATTGAGCATCTTTTCATGTGTTTAGTAGCCATTTGTGTATCATTGGAGAAATGCCTATTCAAGTACTTTGCCCATTTTTTAGTTGAACTGCTTTTGGGGTTTTTTTGTTGTTGAGTTGTAGTTCTTTATATAGTCTGAATATTATTCCCTTATCAGATATATGTTGTGCAGATATATTCTCCTATTCTGTGGGTTGTCTTTTCACTCTGTTTTTTTCCACTCAAAATACTATTTACTCTGAACTCTTTATCCTGGTCCATTGGTCTATATGTCTGTCCTTATGCTATGACTATAGTGTTTTGACCCCTGTAGCTTTGTATTAAGTTTTGAAATTAGGAAATGTGAGTGCTCCAACTTTGTTCTTTTTCAGGACTGTTTTTGCTATGAATGTTCCTTGAGATATTAATTTTAGGATGGCTGTTTATGGAAAAATCATCATAAGGTTTTGGATAGGGATTATATTGAATTTGCAGATCACTTTGGGTAATATGTCATCCTCCCAACATTAAGTCTTCCAATCCATGAACATGGGATATCTTTCAACTTATTTGTGTCTTATTTTCTTTCTTTCAACAATTTCTTTTTTGTAGTTTTCAGTGTACAAGTCTTTCACCTCATTGTTTAAACTTATTCCTTAGTATTTTATTCTTTTGATGCTACTGTAAATGGGATTATGTTTTTCTTTTTTTTATTGCTCATTGTTAATGTATAGAAATGCAGCTGATTTTTGTGTTGTTGATTTTGTATCTTGCAACTTTACTGTGAATATATTAGTTCTAACAGGTTTTTTTTTTTTTTTTTTTTACTTTGGGATTTTCTATATATAAGATCATGTCATTTACAAACAGATAATTTTACTTTCTTTTATTTCATTTATCTGCACTCTAGTCTCTATTATGTCCTTCCATGCTCTTGCCACTTTGGGTTTAGTTTTCTCTTTTTCTGATTTCTTGAGGTGTAACTTTAGGTTATTGATACAAGATCTTCTATTTTATTATGCACATTTACAGCTATAAATTCCCCTTCCAGCACTGCTTTTACCACATCCCTTAAGTTTTTAAAATTTTTAAAAAATATATGTTATTGATTTATTTTTAGAGAGAGGGGAAAGGAGGGAGATAGAGAAGGGAAACATCAGCGTGCAAGAGAAACATCAAACATCGATTGGTTGCCTCTTATGCACCCCCAGCTGGTGACCCAGCCTGCAGCCCAGAAATGTGCCTTGACCGGGAATGGAACCAGTAACTCTTAGGTCCACAGGCCAGTGTTCAATCCACTGAACCACACCAGCCAGGGCTATAAACCTTAAGTTTTGATATGCTGTGTTTTTATTTTCATTTGTCTCAAGGTATTTTCTAATTTCCCTTGTGATTTCTTCTTGGAAGAAACAACCCATTGGTTGTTTAATTTTCACATACTTGTGAATTTTTCAGTGTTCCTTCTGTTATTGATTTCTAGCTTTATTCCTTTAATTCCAGATAAGATCCTTTGTAGAATTTTAATATTTTTAAGCCTAGTAAGACTTGTTTTGTGGCGAAACTTCTTTTGAGGTCTATCTTAGAGAATATTCCAAATGCACTTGGGAAGAATGTATATTCTGTTATTGTTTGGTGCAGTATTGTTTATATGTCTGTTAGGTATCGTTGGTTTATGGAGGTGTTTACATTCTCTTGTTCCTCATCTTATGTCTGTTGTATCTCTTAATGAAAGTGGTATATTGAAGTCTCAAACTATTATTTTAATATTTTATTTATTTTTCTATTTATTTATTTATCTTTAGAGGAGAAGGGTAGGAAAGAGAGAGAGGGAGAGAAATATCAGTGTATGGTTGCCTATTGTGTGTCCCCTGCTGGGAACTGGCCTGCAACCCAGGCATGTGCCCTGACTGGGAATCGAACCTCGATCCTTTGGTTCGCAGGCCCGCACTCAATCCACTGAGCTACACCAGCCAGGGCTCAAACTATTATTTTAAAGTTGTCTATTTCTCCCTTCAATTCTGCCAATGTTTCCTTCATATATTTTGGGGCTCTGATATTTGGTGCATATATGTTTGTAATATCTTCTTGGTGAATATCCCTTTTATATAATGTGCTTTTTTATGAAGTACTGATTATTTTTAAGTGTATTTTATTGATTATGCTATTACAGTTTTCCCAATCTCCCCCCCACTGTATTCCCCCTCTGCCCTGCACTCCCAAACCTTCCAGCATTCCCTCCCCCTTAGTTCATGTCCATGGGTTGTATGTATAAGTTCTTTGAATTCTCTGTTTCCTATACCATTCTTAACCTCTCCCCATCTATTTTATGCCTACCAGTTATTCTTCCTATTCCTTCACCCCATCCCTCCCCTTCCCCTCTGCACTGAAAACCCTCCATGTGATCTCCATTTCTGTGATTCTGTTCCCATTCTACTTGTTTGCATAGTTTTTGTTTTCATTGTTTTTCTTTTTTTCTTTAGGTTCAGTTGTTGATAGTTGTCAGTTTGTGGTCATTTTACTGTTCATAGTTTTTGATCTTCAATTTCTTACTGAAGGGGCTTAAAGATAAGTCCCTTTACCATTTCATATAATAATGGCTTGATAATGATGAACTCCTTTAACTTGACCTTATCTGGGAAGCACTTTGTCTGCCCTTCCATTCTAAATGATAGCTTTTCAGTGGATAGAGCAATCTTGGATGTAGTTCCTTGCCTTTCATGATTTGGAATACTTCTTTCTAGCACCTTCTTGCCTGTAAGGTTTCTTTTGAGAAATCAGCTGATAGTCTTATGGGAACTCCTTTGTAGGTAACTGTCTCCTTCCCTCTTGTAGCTTTTCAGATTCTCTCTTTATCTTTAATCTTGCGTAATGTAATGATGATGTGCCTTGGTGTGTTCCTCTTTGGGTCCAACTTCTTTGGGACTCTCTGGGTTTCTGGACGTCCTGGAAGTCTGTTTCCTTCACCAGATTGGGAAAGTTTTTCTTCATTATTTGTTCAAATAAGTTTTCAGTTTCTTGCTCTTGTTCTTCTCCTTCTGGCACCCCTATAATTCAGATATTGGAACGTTTAAAGTTGTCCCAGAGTTCCCTAAGCCTCTCTTCATTTTTTTTAATTCTTGTTTCTTCATTCTGTTCTAGTTGGATGTTTATTTCTTCTTTTTGTTCCAAATCATTGCTTTGAGTCCTGGTTTCCTTCCTGTCACTGTTGGTTCCCTGAATGTTCTGCTTTATTTCACTTTGAGTATCCTTCATTTGTTTTTTTCATTTTTCAACAAAGCTCAATCAGCTCTGTAAGCATTTTGATTACGAGTGTTTTGAACTCTTCACCAGATAGGTTGGCTATCTCCTCATTGCTTAGCTCTTTTTCTGGAGTTTTGCTCTGTTCTTTCATTTGGGCTATATTTCTTTATGTTGGTGTACCTGTTAAGTTGTAAGGGGGTGGGGCCTTAGGTATTCATCAGGGCAGGGCAACCCTCTTTGCTGTGTTGTGGTGCTGTCTATGGGGGAGGCGTCAGAGAGGGAACAATGCAGTTCGCTTGCTTGGCTCTAGCCCAACTTTCCAGTGAACTCTCCTGTGAGACTAGTATTTTCTCCCACTGTGGCAACCCTCACTGTCAACTGTCCACTGTCAACCCTGAGTGTCGGTTTCCCGTTCAGCCAGCCCCACCCATGTGGTCCACCACCTTGCTGCAGTTCTCTCCATCAGCCCATCTGCCCCTTCTCCATCGTCTCCCTCCTACCAGTCTGGTTGGTCTAGTTGACTGTTCCTTTAATTCCTTGGTTGTCGGAGTTCTGTGCAGTTTGATTTTCTGTCACTTCCGGCTGTTTATTGTTTTTAGATTCATTGTTATCCTCCTTTTGGTTGTGCGAGGAAGTGAAGGGTTTGTACCTACACCTCCATCTTGGCTAGAACCATATAAAATGTGCTTCTTTGTCTCATATAATAATTTTTGACTTAAAGTCCTTTTTTTCCCTCATACTAGTATGGCCACCTAATTTCTCTTGGTTACTATTTGCATGGAATGTCTTTTCCCATCATTTCATTTTCACCCAATTTGTATCTTTAGATCTAAAGTGAATCTTTTGAAGACAGCATATATTGAGTCATACCATATATTTTTTTAATCCTGTGGGGAAACCAGTTTCTTCTCTACTTCTACCCAAAACACTCCACTTCTTAATACTTCTGACACTTCTGGTTACCAAATGTGTGGGATTTGTTCCTTATACCCAAACAATTGTCCAGTTCTCCGGTGGACACAAACTGGGTTTCCTACAATTTAACTCAGTTCCCACACTGTCTACCTGGAGATAGTATCAGATTCCACAGGTTAAGGCCTCAGGCCCAGAAGACTTTTCCCAGTTCAGATGCCACTCATAAGTCCAGGTTTTCACTTAGGCTTGTGACCAACTGGTAGTAAATTAGATTTCCCACAACCCCCTCATTGGGTTTGATCATTTGCTATAGTGGCTCACAGAACTTGGGAAACATTTTACTTACAACTGCCAACTTATTACAAAGTATACTAATGAACAGTCAGATGGAAGAGATACACAGGGCAACACATGTGGGAAGGGGTGTGGAGCTTCCATGCCCCTGCCACATGGGCCACCCTCCCAGCACCTCAGAAGCTCTCCAAACCTTATCCCATGGGTTTTCATAGAGGCTTCATTACATAGGCATGATTAATGAAATTCTTGGCCAATAGTGGATGATTCAACCTCCAGCTCCTCTCCTCTCCTCTCCCCAGATGGTTGGGGTGGGACTGGAAGTTGCAGCCCTCTAGTCACTTGGTTGGTTCTCCTGGCAACTAGCTCCCACCCTCTGCTTTTTCAGGAGCTTTCCAAAAGTCATCTCAATACACAAACTCAGGTGATGTTGAAAGGGGCTTGTTATGAGTAACACAAGACTTAATCATTCATCAATTAAGAAATTCCAGGGGCTGGTATGCCAGGAAGTGGGCTGAAGACCAAATATATATTTCTTATAAATCACATCACAGATTCATTCTGCCAACTTCTGCCTTTTGATTGGAGAATTTAATTCATTTAATTTATTGATAGAAAAAACATGTTTCTACCTTTTGCTATTTATTTTCTGTATGTTTGGTAGGTTTTTTGTCCTTCATTTCTTTCCTTACTGCCTTCTTTTGTGTTTAGTTGAATTTTTATAGTGACACATTTTGAGTATATTGTGTGGATATTTTCTTTGTGGTTATGATGAGATTATATATAACCTCCTGAAGTTATAACAATCTAATTTGAGTTGATACCAATTTAACTCCAATCACATACAAAAACTCTTCTCCTATAGAGCTCTGCCTGCCCCCTAATCCCCATGTCCACTGGAAAGCAGGACAAGTTGCCACAGGTAGGTAAATAAGGTGGTGCACCAATTCAGGCAGCTGGTGCCAAAGGGACTCAGGATCCTCCCTTGGATACCCTGTGTCCCCCACTTGCCAACCTCTATCTCACCCATCACCTTTAAAGGCTTGTCATTCTAAAGAACATCTTTAATGGGAAAGAAGGTGCAACAATGACGTTTTAATGGTGATTCTTAAAGACCAGACAGAAAAACCCTTGCCCCGTACCCTGGGCAGGCACACTCAGTGGTCTGCTGTTGGTACTTCTTAGGGCCGTGCAGACAGGGTGAAGGGTGATCCTGTCCACCTGCTGCTCACATGGTCCTGCGGCCATGCCATCTCAGCCCACCCTGAGCCTTCTGTCCCCATGATAGTGGTGCCTGTGGAAGCTGTGGGTCAGGCTGCCCATGCCCTTCCCTAGGCCTGGATATTTCCAGAGGACCCTGTAGGGGCCTGTGAGCAGCAAACTCTTAGCCCCTCAGAGTTTATGTTCATAGAAGAAAGGGAGCAGAGGTTCTGTACTGTTTTTGAGCACTCTGGACAGTTTTCACAACACCCCCCTGCCCCATCTTCTGCCAAGACATGGAGGATTCTGGGCTGTGCATGAGGCCCATGTGGGCTGGGATGTCAGTAGTTGTCCAGGTGCTTACCGCTGGTATGCTGCCCATGGGCATGGGGCCGTTGCTGTGAGAAGTTCTTGCCAAGGCTGCGTCTTCGTGGTAGACCTGCCGCCCTCCCTCTGGCCATGCTGGCTTATGCCCCCCATGTTCTCTGCCTGTTTCAGAGCAGACCTACTGTGACCGGCTGGTCCAGGACACACCTTTCCTGATGGGCCACGGGCGCCTGAGTGAGCAGCAGGTGGACAAGATCATCCTCCAGCTGAACCGCTACTACCCGCAGATCCTCAGCAACAAGGATGCAGAAAAGGTGCTGAGGGGTGGGCCTGACATGTCTCTATTCTTCCTTCCTTTCTGTGCTGGAAGAAAGTGGGAGGAAGGAGAGCTCAGAGGTGAAAACCTTTATCTTTGTAGTGACCTTGAGCCCAGAACATCCACTCTCTTGGTCTCAATCTTTTTATATGTCATTGTGCTTGCTGGCCTCTTTCAGAAATGATGGGAGTGTCACAGGAGACATGTGACAACAACCCACAATGTGACAAACCTGGGAGGGGGAAAGGGGATGGGAGTAGGGGCACTGGTCCATCCCAGACAGTTCTTCACTTTGCCTCTTCCAAAAGTTCAAAATGGGCAAAAATTTTATTTTTTAAAGATTTTATTTATTTTTAGAGACAGGGGAAGCGGGGGGGAGAAAGAGAGGGAGAGAAGCATTGATGTGCCAGAGATACATTGATCAGTTGCCTCTCACATGCTCCCCCACTGGGGACCTAGCCTGCAACCCAGGCATGTGCCCTGACTGGGAATTGAACCTGCAAACTGAAAGGTTTACTAATCCACTGAACCGGCGCTCCATCCACTGAGCCACACCAGCCAGGGTGGGCACATGTCTTAGATGTAATCTGGCCCTTCATGTTTGTGGGCACTGGGTAAGAGCGGGTGACATTGGCTTGCTACACTGCTTCTCTGGCTCTTGTGTGGGGCTGAGGATGGGTTCTAGAGACCAGCCAGGGCTTTGGGGTTCAGGGCTTGCCTCCCAGATGGGTAACTGCCAGGGCCCTTTTAGAGCTGCAGCTTCCTGCCATGGCACAGATGTAGGGCTGTCTGGGGGGTTGGTGCCTCTCTTGGGGACAGGTAAGGTTGATCCCTGACAGAAGAGGAATGCACGTTGACCTGCTACTGCTTATAAAAGTAGTACAGGAAGTTACAAAGTAGGAGCTCAAATTTGTCTCTTACTTTTGTAATTAAAAGTCTAAAACATATTCATTGCAAAAGAAATTTGAAACATTTTTGACCTTTGTACAAGAAAAAAGAAACTCAACTTCCTGCCAAGATGAAGGCGTAGGTGGACACACTGTGCCTCCTCTCACAACCAAAATTAAGGACAACAAAGATTTAGAAACAAGAAAACACCAGAACTGATAGAAAATTGAACTGTACGAAGTCTAACAGCCATTCATCCAGACCCGTAAGAGGGGTGGAGTTGCAGCAGGAAAAAGTGGAGGTTGGCGGACCCAGGCATGCAGGTGGCAGCTAGCAGACCCTGGGCACGGGGTGGCAACGGTGCAGACCCAGCCAGGGCGGCTGGCTGACCAGGTGGTCCCACATTCACGTGCAGATAATCCAGGTGAAGGAGAAGCAGCAGAAGGGACTGGAATCCGAGAGAGAGCAGAGCAAGCACCATTGTTCCCTCGGACCCCACCCCCACATACAGCGTCATTACCCAGCAACTGGGCTGCCCCACCCTGGGGAATACATAAGGCTCCCCCCCACTACATAACAGCTGCGACTAGACCAAAACACACACACACACACACACACACACACACACACACACACACACACACCAAAAATGGCTCAAACGGGAGAACAGATCAAATCCCCAGAGCCAATTCATCTCAGAGACCCAGAGATAGCCAACCTATCAGATGTACAGTTCAAAGCCCTGCTCATCAGGATGCTCACAGAATTGGTTGAGTTTGCTCACAAATTAGATGAACAAATGAAGGCTCCAATAAGTGAAATGAAGGAAAACGCACAGGGAACCAATAGAAATGGGAGGAAAACTGGGACTCAAATCAATGGAGTGGACCAGAAGGAAGAAAGAAACACCCAAACAGAAAAGAAGGAAGAAACAAGAATTCAAAAAAATGAGGAGAGGCTTAGGAACCTCTGGGACATCTTTAAACATCCCAACATCCGAATTATAGGGGTACCAGAAGGGGAAGAAGAAGAAGAGCAACAAGTGGAAAACTTATTTGAACAAATAATAAAGGAGAACTTCCCCAATCTGGCAAAGGAAATAGACTACCAGGAAGTCCAGGAAGCTCCAGGAGTCCCAAAGAAGTTGGACCCAAGGAGGAACACACCAAGGCACATTGTAATTACATTAGCGAAGATTAAAATGAAGGACAGAATTCTAGAAGCAGCAAGGGATAAGGGCACAGTCACCTACAAAGGAGTTCCCATTAGACTGTCAGCTGATTTCTCAAAAGAGACCTTCCAGACAAGAAGGGGCTGGAAAGAAGTATTCCAAGTCATGAAAGTCAAGGACCTACATCCAAGATTACTCAATCCAACAAAGCTTTCATTTAGAATGGGAGGGAAGATAAAGCTCTTCTCAGATAAGGTCAAGTTAAAGGAGTTCATCATCACCAAGCCCTTATTATATGAAATGTTAAAGAGACTTATCTAAGAAAAAAGAGATTAAAAATATGACAGTAAAAAGACAGCAAACTCACAGATATTAACAACCACACCTAAAACAAAAGCAAACTAAGCAAACAGCTAGAACAGGAACAGAACCACAGAAATGGAGATCACATGGAGGGTTAGCAACAGGGGAGTGGGAGGAGAAGAGAGGGGGAAAAGGTACAGAGAATAAGTAACATAGACGGTGGGTAGAAAATAGACAAGGGGAGGGCAAGAATAGTGTGGGAAATGTAGAAGCTAAAGAGCTTATGACACATGGACGTAACTAAAGAGGGGAATGTGGGTGGGAGGGGTGTGCAGGGTGGAGGAGAATGATGGGGGAGAAATGGGACAACTGTAATAGCATAATCAATAAAATATAATTAAAAAAGAAGTGGGGGGAGAGAGAGAGAGAGAGAGAGGGAGGGAGGGAGGGAGGGAGAGAGGGAGGGAGAGAGGGAGGGAGGGAGAGAGGGAGGGAGAGAGGGAGGGAGAGGGAGGGAGAGGAACCTCCTCAGCAGCTCCCCTTACACCAGCACAATCCCTTTCCTCCTGTGTACTGAATTCTGGTTCCATGTAGAATGGTACGCTGCCACTAGGTGGCAGCACCAGGCCACATGCTCCAGGGCCTGAGGGTGAATGTCAAGTGCCCTGACCACTGACCTTTAGGACCATCCATTTCTCCATTAGACATATTGAAAGAGCCCATTCTTTTCTCCTTAACCCTTGATTTATTTTTTAAAGACTTGAATGACATTCCTGTAGACTGTAAACTACTAGAAGTTACCACGCCATCACATTGATTCCCTGCAACAATATTACAGTATGGGCTTATTGTTCCTTTTTACAAATGAGCAAACCGAGTCTTTGAGGATGAAGAGACTTACTGAAGTCACACAGCAAGCTACTAAATTTTCACACTTACAACGATGTCACTGCTGCCTTTCTTGGTGACTTGTTTCCACCTTCACGTGGAATGCAAAGATTAGCAGCCATGCTATGAACCCAGCACACTCTTGGGCACCATGAGGCCATGGTTCACAGCCACTACTTCCCCAGGGGTGTTTGGAGCATCTGTATGGAATCGCCTTCCCTCCCACCTTCCATGAGGAAGCTGGAGCCAGAAGGAATGGAGGAGCTGACCCTGGAGCCCACCTATCCTCCTCCCACAGCCCCCTTTGGCCCAGTCCTCTGTAGCCTAACCTTCCTTTGTTTCCCTTACTCCCCCAGTTCCGGAACCCCAAGGCATCTCTGCGTGTGCGGCTCTGTGACCTCCTGGGTCATCTACAACGGAGCAACGAGAGGGATTGTCAGGAGTTCTACCGAGCTCTATACATCCACGCCCAGCCCCTGCACCGCTGCCTGCCCAGCCAGCGCACCTTGCGTAAGTGCATGTCCCAGTCCTCAGGGCTTAGCATCAACCTCCTCTGGCCACATCACATCTTGTGTAGCCCCTGGAGAGTAGGAAGAGTATTTCTGGCAACACAGGTATCTCTGTCTCCCTGTCTCTGTGTGTGTCTTTGTCTCTTTTGTGCCAGCTTTTACACAAAAGGTAGAATCTGCCTCTTCCATCTGTAACCCAGTGCACTATGGAAACCCTTCCCTTTATGATCCCAATGGCTCATGGTTGCACCAGCCTCAGTGAACTGGCCCCCATGCTGGATACTGAGGTTGTGTCCGCCCTTCATCCAGGTAGATCCCTGGTGTGCGTTTTTCTATAGGACAGTCTCAGGCCTAGATGGCCAGCTGAGGGTGTGTGTGTTTCAGTTTAGAGGGTCCTGGAGTCTTTGGGCCTGGGAGGTATGTGAGGGTCCCTTTGATATGCTAGGAATAGGATGGGGAGGTGCAGGCAGTTCAGTCATAGGTTTCTGTGCCCTGATCCCTAGGAGGAGTGGCTGCTCTCTCCCAATTCTTAGAAGAGGCCAGAGGCCCCAAGGGATAGGGTTACTCACCCAGGCCACTCAGCTGTGACCTGTGGCTGGTGTCTCTGACCCCAAAGACAGGCCTGTAGGACTAGCTCTGAGCTCTGGCACTGGATGGTCCTGTTACACTAGCCCTCAGGGCCCCACATCCCTGCTGGGAGTCAAGCACCTTCCCAGCTCACGGCTGCCCTCAAGGGCTGTCTGGCATGTGGCTCGTTGGGGAGGCCTGGGAAGACAAAGCACCCTGCTGACACATGGACAGTGTCAGAACTTTGACAGGCAGGTTTTCGCACTGCATTTGGTGCCTCACAGTCACCAGGGAACAATGCCTTCCCCCTACTCCATGGCCCTCAAGGTCCCAAGAAGTGGACTAAAGAGGATGACCCAAAACTGTGCAGAGTCCCCTCCCCAGTGCTTACTCTGCCAAGCAGGGCCAGAGGGCTCAGTGACAGCACAGCCTGGTCCAGCTCAGCCAGGGGCTGGGTGGTACCAGGAGTGAGGGACCTCGTCAGACCCCTTGGTTTCCTGAGGGCAGGTGACTACTTTCCTTTCTGGCCCACCCACGACTAACTGCACCCTGTGATTTTGTTTCCAGAGATCTCAGATTGCACAGAGCTAGACTCGGGCACCGCAAGCCATGAGCTCAGTGACAGGGGTAACCACCTCCTGCTTCCCCCTCTGTCCCCCTACCCAGCGCCCCATCTCCACCTGGGGTCTTCTCCACTCTAAGTTGGGCTCTGTTCCTGGCTTTCCATGGACAGCTTCCCCCCACCCAGAGTGCTCATTGGGGGTATCCTCACCCAGTTGACTCCAATGTGGGGCTCTAGCCTGTCCCTTGTGGCCTGAGGACCTCTCCCCACCCTCAGGTGCAAGTAGCCACTCATACTTATTTCTCCCCCAGGACCCATGGCCTTTCTGGCCTGTCTCGGCCTGGCTGCGGGGCTGGCACTCCTCATCTACTGCTGCCCTTCAGGTGGGTGTCGCTCAGCCTCAGCCCAGTCCACATGAGACCACAGGACAGAGGTGGTTCCCGTGCACGTTGGGCACACTGCCCACTTGGCTCTGCAGGAAGGCATGAGTCCCTGGCTTCATCATTGCTCAGTTTGCTCACAGGAGTGGGACAGGGACTGGGCTCAGGAGAAATAGAAAGTGTGGGGCTTGAGCCCACCAAACCCAGTGGTGGTGGGTCTCATTTTCTACACATGACCCTCAGTGACCCAGCACCCACAGGGGTCAGAGGATGGTGGCCCCTTGTGGGAGGAGGAGTACAGCAGGGCTTAGGTTAGAAAGCCTTGCCTGGAGCAGAACATCCCCCACAGTCTCAGGTTTGCTCCAGTGTCACGGCCCTGATGGGTGGACTGGAGCCCATGGCTGAGGCCCCCTCCAGGCCCAGCATGGCATCCCTGCCGTCCCTTTCCAACCATGCGGAAATTGCTGAGGTCATATGGGGTCAGTGCCTGGCAGGCCCCCCTGGAGGTGCTGACCCCATGCCACTTGGGTTTGGGGCTGGCAATATTGTGAAGCTGATAGAAGGCATCTCTGCTGGATTCTGAGACATCCCCCTATCCCCATTGTGTTCCAGACTCTAAGGTGCTGCCAAGGGCCCGGCGTGTCCTGGGCTTCTCCCCCATCATTGTGGACAGGCACGTCAGCCGCTTTCTGCTGGCCTTCCTGACAGATAACCTGGGGGGCCTTTGATGGACCAGGCCCCCTGCTGCCTATCTCACACCAAAGAGCCCCCACTGTTCCGCCCACCCAGGGTCCTACTGCTTTTGTAAATGCTTATATTTCACTTTACAATTATTGTTCTCACTTTACAATTACTGTAAGAAGCACTTCACCTACTCCTTACAATGGTGGTCAGTGATATTAAAAGTGGGAGTCTTCTCCCTTCTGTCAGGAGTGTTTTCTGGATAATTCTGACTTGAGACTGCACATGCCTCTAACAGAGGCTGACCCTGAGGGCTCGTGGAGTTCCTTATCAGCCTGGCACCAGGTCATGTTCAGGCCACACTCCCAGTCACTCTGGGACTAGGCCCCACCCCTCCACTTGTGCTACCTGCTCTAGCCCCTGCACCCAGATCCTCCCACCCCACAGTTCCCAAAAATACCTCCAACCCACTGCCCATGCTGTATGTTCCTTCCCTCCCTCCATGGCCTTCTCCCACAGCTCTCTAGAGCTCACACCGCCCCACACCCACCCCTGCCCTTTACTTCTGCCTCCTGGACCTTGTGGGGCCCCTGTGCTGCCCCAGTGCCCATGTGTATTTACCTGATTCCTCTGGCCACCCCAGCAGGTAGGGGCTGCTGTCCCTGCTTTCCTCATGAGGAAACAGGCCAAGGTGGGAGGTCATTCAGCCAACAAAGGGAAACCCTGCACTTGAGGGGGTGCGAGCCCAGCCACATTCTTCTGTTCCATAACCTGTCCCCAGGAGATCCTCCCTCAGCCCCTTGTCCCTTCCTGGGGCCCCTGCCTGACCACACAAGATCATCCCCGTGACAGTGTCTTCTTTCCCTCACCCTCACAGAAGTTGATGACAGGTTCTTTAGTAGTTCAGAGCCTGAAACTGATCATAAAGTTTGCTGGGATCCCAGGAGAAAGGGAATCCAGACTGAAAACAGCCCAAGGAACATTCTAGAAATTTGGAATGAAAAGCATCATTGTGCTTTCCTTGTCCTGAGCTCTGGCTCCTCAGTCCCTGCCTGGGGTTTGGTCACAGCCTTTCCACTTTCTCCTCAGTGCATGCCCCCTTTGGATCAGTGTGTCAGCACCTGCCTCTGACCTTAGTGCTGGGCCCCCACTTGACAAGACTGTTCACAACCCTCTGTCTCCTGCTGGACTCGTGCTGTGGAAATGTTGCTCAAGGACAGAAGAGGGTGAGGATGCACGTTCTAGAGGGTCTGGTGCTGCCCTTGATTTTCAGTGTCAGGCCCCTGGGGGTGCTATGACATCTGCTCTCCTGAAGACCTAATTGAGCAGCGCTTTTCCCTTTTCAGTGCCCTGTCACCACCCTCCTTACAGGCGAGGGATCTGAGGCTCAGAGCCCAGGGCCACACAGCAGCCACAAGTAGAGTCCCACCCACCCTCCTCACACATTCACGGGCACATGCACAGGCAGCCAGCCTCATGCATATGTGCACATGCAAACCTGCATACACATACATAGGTCTCCTATACACATGTGCACATGTATGAAGAACATGCTGCTGTGCCTCAGCCTGGCCCCAGTGGTTCCCTCTTGTGATTGCCTCCCTCTGTCAGCTCCCCACCTTACAGCCTCTTTTGAGGGAAACAAGCATATTTGTCAACCTGAAATCATGAGTTTGCATTTTTCCTCGGAGGTTTCTGGAGGTGCTAGGCAGGCTGACTCCAGGAATAACGCCATGGGGCCTGGGCACAGGCAGCGGGAAACAAAATGAGAGCAGAGGAATTAGCTCCAGGATATGGTGTATGGCCCCATGTAGACAGCTCAGGTGATAGCACTCATTTGTGTGCCCCTCAGAGAAATGAGGGTACCTGTAAGGGAGAGCTTTATGCAGGAGCCCTCCTGCCTGCTGGGTGGTGAGGACAGTGGCTGACCAGTCCACCACCTCTGGGCTACAGGCGCTGGGCATCTGTGCAATAAGCACCTAATCTGGGTGTGCTCCTTGAGCACAGCTTAGGAATTGTTCCATTAATTGACCACTTGACTGGAAGTTGTTACTCACGCAGGCTTCTGGTGCAGCAAGAGCAATTATTGCACTGAGCTGGGCCGGCTGAGCAAAGCCCTGCCAGCTGTGCCACACATGGAAGCCTTCTGGACCTTTCACAGGATCGTGGGTGAGGGATGTGAACCTAACCACTCCCTTCCAGGCCTTCCTTGGGGCCTGTCCAGGGCTGGGAGTATGTATGGTGCTCTACATCCCTTGTAGCCATCCAAGCCCCATATGAACCATCTCCCATGCTACAGAGGTGAGGCTGGAAGCTGCCTCCTGGTTGGCAGTCAGATAGGATACTAGTCCCTGTGCCTCCTCTGAGCTCTGAGCTTTGGGGCGGGAGTGCAGCAGAGGTTCTCAAGGTCAGTAGACTCCTGTGGCTCAGCCTGGCATGTCCTGTTAAGTCTGCAGCTCCTCCAGCCACCATGACCAGGCAAGATCCTGATTCCTAGCTGCATATCTTGTGGGCAGAAGCCCTGGGGTGCTCTCCATGCTTGTCCTACTCTCAGAGAGACAGCTGGGGAAAGGTAACAGACACATCTGGGAAAATGTGATGGAGATAAGATGCCTGTGTGAAGGTGACAGATTCCTAGGGAAAGGTGACAGAGATGCCAGGGTGAGGGTGACGGAGACACCAGGGTGAGGATGATGGAGACACTCAGGTGAAAGTGACAGATGCCAGACCTGCATGCTCCTTTATCTCACACTTGGAGGCTCCAGAGTGAGAAATGCCCTTTGTTTAAGCTGCCCAGACTGTGGGCTCGGTTATAGCAGTTTGGATGGGCTAAAGCAGTGCCTTTGAGGAAATGTTCATCAGACAAGTGGGCCCAGCTATCTGTCACCTGAGACCTACAAGACCACAAGTCTTTAGGGCCCTTGTAGGTCTCAGGTGACAGAGACCTGAGACTTTAGGGTCTGTAGCAGTTTACATCCCTGAGTGAGACTGGTCAGTTTCTATCTCAGGGCCTCAGCACCTGTCTGGTTAGCTGTAATGGTCCAGGGTGCTTATCTCCTGGATTGGGCTGGGCCACTGCCCATGACTGCTGACTTCTTTCAACCATGATCTACTGAAGCCCAGGCTGTGGACCCTTTCCCAACTCTTTGCCTTGATGGTCCCTTCCTTGATGGTGCCTTGACTCTGTGCCTGGGGCTGAGATCTACAATGTCCCAGACCACCAGCCAGGCTTCTCTTGTAAGGCTTTTTCTCCTAGGCTGGGACTTGGGGAGGAAAAAAAAAATGTGGCAGCTATGTGTCTAGGATCAGCACTTCCTCCCATGAGGCCCCTACCCTGCACACCACCTTGTGACCCAGAATGAATTAGGTCCATCAGGGCATGAGTGACCACAGCCCTCTTGACGCTTTTCCCTCAAGGCCCTCATTGTCCCCAGCTTCCCACCTTCACACGCCAATGATGGTAACTGCTCATGATCCATGCCTCTGCACCTTTAAACATGCCGTTCCCTTTTGGCTAGAACACTCCTTACTAACCCCCTATCTACTCACACTTCAGGTCTTGGAGAAAACGCCTCCTCCTCCAGGAAGCCCTTCTTAACATTCTAGTAAGAGTAGAGTTGTACCACGTAACATTTTGGTCGACAATAAACCACATATACAACTGTGGTCTCATAAGATTATAATTGAGCTGCAAAAGTCCTATCATCTGGTGATGTCAGAGCTGTTGTAACATCATAATGTTACATGCATTATTCACATGTTCATGGTGATGCAGGTGTAAACAGACCTACTGTGCTGCCAGTCATATAAAAGTACAGCACATACAATTATGTGCATAACATTTGGTAATGATAACAAATGACTGTTACTGGTTTATATATTTACTATATTATACTTTTCATCATTATCTTAGAATATACTTTTTCTACTTATAAAAGGAAAAGTTTGCTATAAAACAATATGCCAAGTTAAACTGGCAGTAGCCTCATACATCTCATGTTTATCAAGTCTCTTGATCACATCACTTTTTCCTCATGCTTGATTTAATCTTGTGGTGTTTTGCTCATCATGGCCACTAAGCACACACAATCCACTGTCGATGTTGCCAGTAAGAGGCCATGTTCAGTGATTAACCTGAAAATAAAATCAGAAGCGATAATGACTAGGAACATGGAAAGTCAATGATGGTTATTGTTTGCCAGTCAGGCATGTCCCATTCCACCACAGCCACAATCTTTACCAACAAGAAAAAAGTAAGGGAAACTGTTACAGAATCCGGTTCACTGAAGGAAACAAGACTAAGAGAAGTTCAAGAAGAGCCCATATCAGACATAGAGAAACTTCTAATGACCTGGATTAAAGACCAGACAGAAGCCTGTCCCTGTCCATCCGTGATGACCACAGCCAAAGGTAAAAGTTGCGATGTTGAAAGATAAGGTTGGACCAACTATGATGTTGAATTTACTGCTAGCTCTGGGTGGTTTAAACAATTCAAGAATCGTTATTCACTACATAATGTGAAAATGACTGGTAATCTGAAGGTGCTGATATGAAGGCAGCTAAAGAATTTTGGGAAATTCTAGAAGCTGATTGTGGAGGAAAATTACTTGCCAGAGAAAATACTCAATATGGATGAAATGTCCATATTCTGTAAATGAATGCCCGAAAGGACTTTCATTTATAAGAAGGCCAAGTCAATACCAGGTTTTAAGGCTTGTAAGGACAGGTTAACAGTCTTGCTTGGGGGCAGTGTCACAGGCTACAAACTGAAGCCCCTTGTGATCTGGCACAGTCAGAACTCCAGTGCCTTCAAGCACATCAGTAAGCACACACTGCCAGTGTGTTACACGAGAGCAATAAAAAGTCATGATGACTCAGCTCATCTTCCAAGATGTCCTCCTGCATTGCTATGCCAGTGAAATGGAGAAGTACTGTTTGGAGAATAAGAGTTTGCAAGATTTTGTTTGTTGTTGATGATGCTCCTGGACATCCTTTTTTTGTTGGTGATCTTCATACCAATGATCAAAGTGGTGTTTATCCCTCCAAATACTACCTCTTTAATTAAACTAGTGGGTTAAGGAGTTGTAGCAGCTTTTAAAGCATACTACTAGCCCTGGCCATTGCTGCAACTGAGGAAGACACTGATACAATTCTGGAAAGATTACAGCATCTCTGACAACATCAAGAACTTTACTTGGGGTGATGTCACCAAGGGGTGTATGAGTGTCATCCAGAAGAAGATGCTCAAGAGGTTTGTTCATGACTTCAAAGGATTTGCCAAGGATAAGACTGGTGCAAAAATCAACATTAACCTGGGTGTTGATGAGGATGACACTGAGCAACTCCTAGTGGTGGTTCCTGAGGAACTGACTACTAAGGAGTCATTGGACCTGAAACAGGAACACCTAGCTGAAGAAGAGACCAGAGAAAAGGAAACTGCAGGAAAAGAAAAAGAAGAAAACTCTCCAAGAAAATTCACAATGAAGAGTTTAGAAGAGCTCTGGCCACTTCTCTCTCACTGTGGCTCAGTTGATTGGAGTATGTCCTGTAAACTGAAAGGTCACAGTTTTGATTCCTGGTCAGGGCACAGGCCTAGGTTGTAGGTTTGGTTCCCGGTCAGGGAGAGTATAAGAGGCAACTGATCAGTGTTTCTCTTTTACATCGATGTTTCTCTCCTCCCTCTCACTTCCTTTCCCTCTCTCTAAAATCAATAAGCATGTATGTCTTCAGGTAAGGATAAAAATAAGAGTTTAGAATCTTTTTCAGAACTCAGCATGTTCCTTAAAAAGTTTGAAAATGTGGACCCCAACAATGAAAGGTTTTTATTAACAGAGAGGAATGTCCATAGTATATTACCTGCTTACACGCAAATCTATGATGAAAAAAAGAAAAAAACCAAGTACACTACCATCGACATATTTCTGAGGAGTGACCTCCTCTAGAAGAGCCTCAGACAGGTCCTTCAGGAGGTGTTCCAGGAGGATTGTTATCTTAGGATATGACAGCCCCCCATGTGTTATTGCTCCTGAAGACCTTCTAGTGGGACAAGATATGGAACGGGAAAACTGTAATACTGATGTTCCTGACCTTGGGTAGGCCTAGGCTAGTGCATGTGTTTATGTCTTAGTTTTTAGCAAAAAAAAAATAAATAAAAGTTAAAAAAGTAAAGCATATTAAAAAATTTTTAATAGAAAAAAGCTTATAGAACAAGTATATAAAGAAAGAAAATGGCCCCAGCCGGTGTGGCTCAGTTGGTTGGGCATCATCCCACAAATTGAAAGGTTACTTTTTGAGGTCAGGGCATAGGTTCAGTCCCCAGTCAGGAGACTGAAGGCAGCCAGTTGATGTTTCTGTCTCACATCAGTGTTCTCTCCTCCCTTGCTCCCCCTCTCCCTAAAATAAAAAATTAAAATTAAAAAAAAGAAAAAAGTTTGTATAGCTGTACAATGTATTTGTGTTTTTTTAAAGATTTTACTTATTTATTTTTAGAGAGAGGGAGAAAGAGGGATAGAAACTTCAATGTGTGGTTGCCTCTCATGTGCTCCCTACTGGGGACCTGGCCCACAACCCAGGCATGTGCTCTGACTGGGAATCCAACTATCACCCTTTCGTTTGCTGGCCAGCACTCAATCTACTAAGCTACACCAGCCAGGGAAATGTGTTTGTGTTTTAAGCTAAAAAGAGTCAAAAAGTTAAAAAAAAATTTTTTTAAGTGTATAAAATAGCCCTGGCCAGTGTGGCTTAGCTGGAGCATCATCCTGTAACCGAAGGGTTGCTTGTGGGTTTGATTCCTGGTCAGGGCACATACATAGTTATGGATATCATCCCCAATCCAGGAGCATACAGGAGGCAACCAGTCGATGCTTCTTTCTCACAATGATGTTTCTCTCTTTCTCTTCCTCTCTAAAAGCAATGAAAAAAGTGTACTCTGGTGAGGATTTAAAAAGTAAAAAGTTATGGGAAGTTGAGGTTTATTATTGAAGAAAAATATTTTTTATAAACTTAGTATAGCATAGGTGTATAGTGTTTATAAAGTGTACCATAGTGTACACAGTTTCACTTACCACTCACTCACCGACTCACTCAGAACAACTCCATTCATGGCAAGTGCCCTGTACAGGTGTGCTGTATTTTTACTGTACCTTCTCTATGTTCACATACACAAGTACTTAACATGTACTACAGTTGTCAACAGTATTCAGTACAGTGACATGCTGTTCAGGTACGTAGCCCAGGAGCAATACGCTATACCATACAGCTGAGGTGTGTAGCAGGTTGTACCATCCAAGTTTGTGTAAGTGCACTCTGTGATGTTCACACAATGATGAAATACCTAATGAGGTATTTCTTAGAATGGGTCCCTGTCCTTAAGGGACCCATGACTGTAGTTCCTCACTGTGTCTACCAAGGTGTTGGGATGCCTTTTCTACCTCCAGAGCTGAGCAGAGGCTTGGAGAAGTTGTCTGGGATGGGGAGAGAGCTTCCATTATCAAAGGTATGTGGGGAAGAGGTGCATGAAAGATGTGAGTGAGCATGTAAGAGGTGTGTGAGGGAAGGACTACATGAGGGAACTCATGAGGGTAGGAGTTGGGTGTGTGTAAGGGTGTGTGTAAGAGAGAGTGGAGGAGGGTACGTGAAGCAAAGTGTGATGACAGTTGTGAGGGACGGTGTGTGAGTAGGATGTTGTGGACTCTGAGAGAAGATACCTGCTGAGAGGGACTCCTGTTGACTAACTGGACTCAAATATGAAAAATAGAGCCTAGCAGCCATTTCCACATGGGACCTCTCACACAAACTGCACTTTGTGGAAAAGTCTTTACACTGAACTGCCTGCCTGCACTGTGTTTCTGCCATCTAAGTGAGCCCTTGTAAAGGAGTTCCTGGAATCCTATTTCAACGAATTGGACTGGGACTTTCCTCATCCAATTGGACCTGTGCAGCTATATTCCCATCAGCTTCTTCACTGACCAAAGAGGCTCCATTCTGACTAATTAGTACAGTGCCTTTGGACCAATCACACCACAAGGATTTGGAGTCCTCATTTAAATGAAGACAGACCAATCAAGGACCAGTGGTAGGGACTGCTGTCTATATAAGTCAGCTCGCCCCTGGGTACACTTTCCCTTTCAACTGAAGATTGCTTTTCCCTGGATGGAGTTGAAACACCAAAGATGAAACCCAAGATATCTCACCAGACCAGAGTTGAGCAGAGCAGAGCGGTCCTCCTCAGGGCTGCTTCACCCCAGGGCCTCACAGCCATGCTTGGTAATTTAGTTGTTTGCACTCAATAATTGTTTTCTTCTACACTGCACCCCAAATTGGGGATTCCTGTTTGTGTTGAATTGATGTCAATGGCCATGATCCATCAGTGTGAAGAGTTGGTTAGGGAGGGAGTTGGTGTGTGTGTTGGGAGCAGGGTACTGTGAAGGAGGGCATGTATGTGATTGATGACTGTGCCTGTGAGGGAGGGAGTTTGGGTCCCAGTTACTCTTGCCCAGGAGAGATATGGTCACAAGCTGTGTATGACACGAGCTCATATTTTCAGAGCCTGGAATGCAGCTGCGTCTTGCACAATTCAGGGTTCCCCTTGGCAAGATGGTGGTGTTGACTCTGCAGGCACAGGGTTCAGGCAGGGGGCGCTGACTCTGCTGGAATTGGGGGTGGCATTTATAGTTTCCACAAGTCAGCACTCTGAGGCAGGGCTCAGAGGAAACCCTGCCCAGTCATGTTCCCCTGTATCCGCCCCCCAACCCCCCAAATTTCTGCACAAACCCCAGGCCCTAGGTCAGGCCCCTGCCAGATGGGCCCTGGGACCCACAGTCTCACAGATGAGCATTTGTGAGGGGTTGGACTTGGAGGGGGCTCAGGAGATGAACATCTAGATGGGCATGTCCTGCTCCAAGGCCTGCCTGCTGAAGCTTAGGTCAGGTTACCTGTACAGTAGGGACAAGAAGGGGACCCATTTTAGGAACTGGGGGCCCTTCCTCAGCACTGGCCAGGTGGCAGTTGGGACAATTAATTTTTATCCCACCTGGAGGCAGACTGAGCCCATCTCCCAACTGAGAGGACACCAAGAACAGGGGCTGAGGGCTAGGGAGGGGCCCTGCTGCCCTGGGGCAGCTCCTTGTGCCACACAGACCCAGCAGCTTACTTAGTTTACTCCTGAAATAAATCCTTGAGAAAGAAGAAAAACATTAAAACATTCAGCTTCCTGATTTTTAAAAGTAATGCCATGAGGAAAAAGAATTAAAATCAATTAAAGGCAGTTGGAAGGCACCTGAGGGAGGGAGAAGGGAAACAGGCAGGTGAGTGTGGCAGATGTGAAAGCAAATGGTCACCTTCTCAGTCTGCTGGCCTCACCCTGTCTGGCTGTCACCTCCTGGGGGTGAGGAGGATCACCTGATCTGTCCTGCCCATCCTCCTCCTTCCTCAGCACCTGTCAGGTGGGCCAGGGTCTCAAAGGTGGGTGGTAAGGATGAAGAGGCAGGTGAGGGAAGCCTGTAGAGTGACCCACACCTAGGGGACACACCCAGGGTTTGAACTGGGCAGGAGTAAACTGTGGTGTCTTGGGTTGCATGCAAGGGACCTGAGCCTGAGGAGATACCAGCTCCCCAGGGATGGAGGGGCCCTGCCTGGGTTTTAACTGGTACAAAGCTACTTCCTCACCCCTATTCCTGTTTGTCCATCACCATTTATCTGTCAGTCTACCACCTATCATCTCTCCTTTATCCATTTATCTTTTCTCTGTTGATCAAGTATTCAATTAATTATCTATCTCCTTATATCCATCCATTTATCATTCATCTATCATCTGTCAATCAATCTATTACCTACCGATTGATTAATTGATCATTTCTTGGTCCATTCATCCATCATCATCTATCTTTTACAGTAAGAAGGTTAAGCATACAATTTCCCTGCCATGTCTCACCCACCACCCCACTCCAGCTTCACATGACAGCCCCCTCCCCCACCTGACCAGCCCAGGCTCAGATCCAGGCCCAGGTCACAAGCTTTCAGGCCTTATCCTCCACAAGGTTCCATCCTGTCATCAGACATCAAGCATCATTCTTGAGACCTCCCCAAATGCCCTTCTCTATGTGTCCCTCCATGACATTCCCCTCACCTCCACGTTTGCATCTTCTTGCTCACGCCCCTTGCTCACTCTCAGGGTCTCTGATGTCCCCCTGGGAGGACAAAGCTGAGCTTCAGGATGGGGGCACAGGGTGGGAGGGAGTTGGGCAGGAGTAGGGTGTTAGGGCCCAGGAGAAGCTCCTGAGAGTTTTCACACCAAGGAGGCTGGCCCTGCTCTGACCCGCACTGGGCCTCAGCACACATGGATGAGTGAGCAAATGCTATAGACACTTACTGAGTACCTACTGTATGCTGGACACAGTGTTAAGGACACAGGCCATGGGTGGTAGCATCCAGTGGAAGACCCAGGCCAGACCAAAGTCTTGCGTAGAAGCACAGGAATAAATGGGGCCCACCTCCTCCATTTCAGACAGAACCCCTCTGCCCTTGGGGAGACTGGTGGGCAGGACCTTCCTTCTTGGGGGACAGCCCTGGTCTTAGGCCAGCATGGCAAGGATGGGTGGGCCTCAGACAATGGTGAGGGGGACATGGTGGTCAGTGAGGCCAGCTCATAGTACTAAAAGCCAAATAACCCCCAATGGCTCCCTGTGACAGTGACCAGTAGGGGAGGGGAGTTAGAGGGCCTATGGGAAGGACCTAAGGGCTGAGCTCTATCCTCAGAAAGTGGCAGAATATTTCAAGGCCCAACATGAGGACATATGTGGAGTAAGGGGTCAGGGTGGCAGAGTGGCAGTTGAGGTTTGAACCTGGGAGCTAGTGGGTGGGGGGATGAGGTATCATCTTGTGTGCCTGGTGAAGGCACCTTGGGATGGGGCTTTTGGGGCTGGGAAGCGCACCCTGACCTGTCCCTGATGCCCACAGCACCCATGGAAGCCAGACTGGTTTGGTGGCCCAGTACTCTGTCCAACCAACCATCTGGGGGCTCTCTTTTTGGCTACTATGTTTGGGCAGACTTCTGGTCATGGCTAAAGGAGGAGCCAAGCCATCTGTTGGCCACAGCTGAGGTGCTACCTCATAAGACCAGCACACAGGCTGGCATTTCTCCCTTGTGCCTGCTAGCCAGCCATACCACAGGCCACTTCAGGCCACCCCAGGAACTAGGTGCAGGTGGAGTCCACCTGTGCCCTAGGTAGAGCTGAGCCTGGGGTGGGGGATGGGCCCAGACACTGTTCTGGACACACTAGGATGGCTAGGAGCAGGGGCAAAGGGGATGCAACAAGGCACACCAGATAGGTTGGGCCAAGGGCCAGGGGCTGGGGCAGTTCATAGCTGGGAGCCTGACCACCTGCTGCTTCCTGTCAAAAAGCAAGAGGGAAAAGTAATGTGGGCTCACAGTGACAGCAAGAGAGGTGGCACGAGTCAGAACCTCCTCACCACTTCAGAGCCTGGTCCCACGCACAGCTTTATACCTGCCCCACCAGCCAGAAATGTGTCCACCCACTGCCCACTTGCTTCTTCCTGGACCTCATCCCACAAGGGCTCACCTTTAAAAACCCTCTTTATGGGGCACTCACTCACCAGAGCAGAGTCACCCTGTGGCGCCAACTCTGTAGTCACCAGTACTTCTTCAACCCTCTTTCATTTCCTATGCTTATTCCTGGAATATTTAAAAGCAAAGCCCAGGACTGAATGTCTCACCCACGAGCACTTATATTTATCCATCATTTTGTGCCAGCCGGATCTTTCAGCTCCATAGACCAGATGGCAGGGTTACCCTAACATCTTTTAAGGGAATAGGGTATCAGAGCTACCCCAGGCCCAGATGGGTGTGAAAAGCAGCAATGGGAAGAGGAGGAGGCGGGGCAAAGGCCACAGGGGTTCCCAGGTATCCCAGGCTCTTGGAGGGTACCAGATGTGGCCAGGACTGCCACCTCAAGGAGATGAAGGGGTAGGGCAGCAGCGTCATGGTGGAGGGGATAAGGGGCAGAGAGTGAGGGTTCAGGTCCTGGAGGTCTCTGGGGTGAATAGAGTGAGCTGGGGATTCCAGTCAGGTGAGGTGAGGGCCCTCGAGATGGGCCACCCCCCACTCCCCCGCCAGAGATAGCACTTGGCCTTTGGGGGTCTCTACCTACCTGGCACCAGCCCTACTCTCCTTGGCCCACTAGGCATGACTGAAGGGCAGTGCTGGGCACCACATTGGGGTGGGTCATGGCTGTGGGTATAGCATGTGGGCTGCAGGAAATGGTGAGAGTGCTGGAACTTTTCCTGAGGGGCTGCTCAGGGGTCACCAGGCTAAGTGCCCTGAGGACAGTAGGGGTGACATCTGGAGATGCCAATGGAGGGAGTTTCCCCAATAGCTTATCCTGCCTGCCATTCTTCCCTTAACTCCTGCAGAGGGTCCAGTCTTGGCTTGAGCCCGAAGGTGACACGGGGACCAGCCATGCCCACCTCCAGCCCTGACACAGGCATCCAGAGCCAGCCACCTTAAAAATGCCCCACCTGAACCAAATCCAAGGAAGTACCTGGGAGCCCCTGAACCAGAGCAGGGGGTGGGACCTTGGGGTTTTGTTCTGTCCTGCTACAAGTGAGCTAGTGGAAAGCCTGGCGATAAATGAGTAAGTCTGCTGTGTAGACAGGCTGTTGTGTCCAGGCTGTTCTTCTGACCTGGTCATCAGGCACAGTCAGGGCAGTGAACCTATATCGGGCAGGGTGCAAATGAAGTTTTAAACAGCAGAGCGTGTGCCACGCACTGGAGCCCCAGCTGGGTGGGAGGTGACACCTGCGGGCAGGCTCCCAATACAGCAAATGATGGCCACGGTGGGACTCCCTGCCAGGCAGCCTCTGGGCTGGGCTACCGGAAGCTCTTGGAACCATTCTTCTGTACTCTGAAGTAAAAAAAAAAAAAAAAAAAGAACACTGGAGACCCAAAACCCTGGTCTCAGCCTGAATATCTGACCCAAGACATCAGGCACCAAGGAGCTGCCCAAGCTTACAGTTCTAGAGAAGGCCCAGAAATGACAGCATGTCCCCGTGGCTGCTCTGTGCAGGGAAGGAGGCTAGCACAGGCTGGGGCTCAGGGTGCAGTGCAAGGCCAGGCCCAGGGGAGGGGCAGTGGTACTGGAAGCTGCACAGAAGAAGCATCCATTTTATTGGTCATTTGTGCTTAGAAAAGTGGGGCTCAGGCCCCAGACTCTACCCAGTTACTACTGGTGGAAGGTATATGCAGGGCCCACAGCCACGGCTGGGGCCTGGGTCAGGAAAGAGAGAGGCCATGGGTCTCCCAAGGGTGCACTGGCTGAGAGGGACATCTCCTCATCCCACTGAGAAGATCCTGAGACTAAGGTTGGCCCTGGCCGCTTGCTGTCCGTCCTCAGGCCTGCTGCATGTCTGTGCTGGCTGTGACCCTTCTTGGGGATCTCCAGTTCTGCCCTCTGGGCCTCGCTGGACCTTGCTGTCCCTGCTCCAGGAGGAGGAGCAACCAAGCACAGAGCAGGCCTCACACTGGCCCAAGTGTCTTCTAGTCCAGTCCTGGCTTTGGTGGTTTCAGGGACCGCCGCATGTAAGCAGGTGGGCCTCAAGGCTGAGGCAGCTTTCCAGGCCACTGCAAAGGAGAGGAGAGGTGTGAGGGCAGCCCAGGCCAGTGGGGCCCTGGTGCCATCCTGGTGAGTCTGCCATCCTGGTGAGTGTGCCATCACTAGGACCTTAGTGATGTGTTCTGTGGCCAGTCCATAAAGTGTCAGGACCACTCTGACTCCCAAAAGTCCTAATTCTGATCTAGGCAAGTCTCAGTTTTCCCTCCTGGGTCACTGTGAGGATTTAGTGGCTCGGCCCCAGTACACTCTGCTGGGTGACCCCAGAGAGCAGGGACTGGAAGGGGAATCATGACAAAGGACTGATGCTTGGGAAGAGTCAGGGTATGTTTGGGGCATACATTGAGCAATTAAAGGTCTGATTGTCAGACCATTCATGTCAGACCATGAATGAGGGGGCAAGCTGGCATCCAGATGGTTCGGTGGGGTTGCCATTCTGCCATACAGGACATCCCTGGGGGATAAACAGTTGTCTGCTAGTGATATCTACCTATCCTCTGGGGCAGGCCTGTGGCTTGACCACTGGACCAGAGGTCACATGGATCTGTGGTGTGCAGCCCTGGCCAGGGTCCCAAATGCAAGACACTGGTACCCCAAGGCCTGGTTGATGATATCAAGCTCAGGAGAGTGTTGAATTCTGCTGACCTGTATCTACCTTTGCGACACTCAGGGTGCCTGTCTGAGCCCACTGGCTCCACACAGCAGGGGCTGCTTTGTTGAGCATGTTATAAGGGTCACCTGGCCTCCCTTGGCTCCTGCTCCCCAGCAAGGTGACTTTTACAGGTACTCAGCCTTTGTGAGCAAGAGTGAGGGCTGAGTGTGGTGTGGAAACGTGCAGCTGAGATGCCCACCCCATGAAGCCCAAGCAGGAGCAGACACAAGGTCAAGGGGGCTCTGTATGAAAGGCCCCAAGCCTCCAGCCCTGCTCATGGGTCAGCAGCCAGCAGGGTTTGGGGGCAGGCTTATGGTGGGGTAGAGTGCCCAGGCTGGCCCTCACAACTCACCTGAGCCCTACTGCCGGGGTGCCACATCCAATACAGGCTTCTGGACACCAAAGGCAGTAATGAAGATATTGACCACAACGATGATGAAAACCAGGCCGGTGGCCAGGTTGTTGAGGAAGTCCAGCTTGGCATGCTTGGCTGGGTTGTTGAGGTCGTATCTGACTGTGGGAGAGAAGGTATGGACACTGCCCAGGCTGCCTGCCCTGAGTCCAGCATTGGGTCCGAGAATGCTGCAGGGCCCACTCTGTCCATCGGAGAGACATGCCTGCTCTAATGCCGTACTGACAGTGGGCGTGGCCTGTGACATTGGTTGGATGGGAGCTCAGAGGGGCTTGGTACCTGTGGACACAGAGTGGGAGGCACCAACCCAGGGCCCAGGTTTGGATTTCAAGGCACAATGTGCTGAGCACAGAGACAAGCACATTTAATGAGTGTCTTGTATGTGGTGATCTAGCGATCCTCACATTTACCCAAGGCCCTGTCTTTATGTCTACTTTATAGGCAGGGAAACCAAAGCCAGGAGGTCAAGTGACCTACCTGAGGTTGCACAGCCAGGAGGAGGTCAAGGCAGCCCTGGAGCCCTTGCTGCTCCTAGCCCTGACCTTCACCTGGGGGGACAGGGATCCTGGGAGCATCATCTAGTCTCTGCAGACCATTGTAAGAACTAGACACATACATGGTAGGCACTCAATACATGTCAACTCTCAGTATGTTTATGATATTTTTCTGCATTCTCAGCTTGGGGGGTTGGAAGGACAGAGCCATGGGGGGCTCCCTGGGGGCCACATCCTGGACTTCATGGCCAAGTGAAGAGTCCCACCCCACCTTGTGCAGTTCTGTGAGGGCTCCATGCTCAGAGGGTGTCAGGTGGTAAGCACCCTATCCCAGGAGGTATACAAGCAGAACCAGCCAGGCATGGGGTGGAGCTGCAGGGCCCTCTCAGCACCAGCACCTGTCTAGGCACATACCCAGGAAGATGAGCAGCACGCCCACGCAGATTTGCAGCACAAGGGAGATGGAGATGAGTACCACCAGAGGGACAAAGAAGGCGAAGCTAGGGCCCTGGTCGATGACAGCCTTCAACTGAGAGGCATTGGCCATCAGCAGCGCGATGTCCAGCATGCTCTCTGCTGCACTCTTCTTGTTGGCATAATGGTTCACGTTGATAGGGTGGCTCCTGCCCCAGCGGGGTGGCTGTGGGGAGGGGGCAGTCAGCTGGTTGGCCACAGGGAGCAAGCAGGTGCTGCAGGCCTGAGCCCACCCCAGGTCCCCACCCAGATCTCCTCCTGGAATGGGCAGGAAAGTGGGGGCTGATGGCCTGCAAGTATGGGCCCAGGTGAGGCTTGAGAGGGAAGTGTTTATTAAGAGAACAAGAGGCCCAGAGAAGGCTGTGCAGCCCCTGCAAGATCCTCCCTAGAAATCAAGTCCTGGGAGAGAAAGGAAACATGAATACAACCTCAGCACACACTCTGATTTCGGACTGGAAAGTGCCACCAGTGACTGCTTCCCACAGTGCAGTCTGGCAACTTTCTCTGGACACCCCTGCCCTTGATGCCCTGTGTACCGTCTCCTCCAGGTCTGGGTGGGTGGTTGATGTCAGGGCAGAAGTGACTTTCAGGGTGGGAATCCCTGCACATTCGCCCCACTGTGAAATAAGTCTTCCCTGCTCAAACCACCTCCCAAATGAGCAGGGCACAAAGCAGAAACTCAATAGATTCCTTGGCATTCTACGCTGCAGTTGAGCTTAGATCTTCCTTAATTTTTATTTTAAAAATTGTAAACCACTTTATTGAGGTATGGTTGACATAAAAAAGCTGTACATACTTAATGTGGACAACCTGAAGAATTTGGAGGAAAGTGTACATGTGTGACATGCATCCAGGCCCTCTACATGTCAGCTCCTGCCCCCTTTATTTACTCAGATTTGTGATAAGACCCCTTCACTGAGACCACCCTTACAGTGCAGCACTGATGAGAGACACATGCCGAAAGAGGAGCTTCTGCACACGTTCTGCCCTCGAGTTCAAGGCTGTAAAACAATATGAATCCTGACCCCTCCTCCCACACCTCTGCCTGGGAACACCCCTGCCTCAGGGCAGGTTTCCTGCCACTTCTGGGTACTGTCCTGGTCAGCCCATCTCAAAGTGACCTCGAACTGCCCCAGACTGAGTCCCTCCCCACCCCCACCCCCAGGGCAAATTGATGCCCCTGGGCCTGGCTCTTTGTCCACAGGAGCCCCTGAGATGCCAGGCTGGAACAGTGGCCTCCTGAGGCCACCCAGGTGATCCTGTTTCTATACTCACGAAAGATGGGGACTGGGAGGTGGGTGCTAGGAGGGGCCATATGGTGCTCGGTCCACCTTCACTTTCTGCAGCTGGAAATTTCACCCTGGAAAAGATAGTCCTACAGAAGGGTGGGCCTCACTTTTACAGTGTGTCTTTAAGTTTAAATTTAATCTAGAATAACATGCCCAGGAGGAAGGGAGGATAGTCACACAGAACTCAGGTGGTTCTGCTACCTGCTCCACTTTCCCTCATGTGAGTGGCTCTGAAGTAGCAAATCCACTTGGTTTCAAATTTTAGACCCAAAGGCACGCAGGGAAGGCTGCCTCTGTAGACCCAGGCCCTGGCCCAGCTCTCTCAGATGTTCCACACACAGCTAAGCCCCAATGGATCTCCCCTTTGCCTCCCCATGCCAGGTCTACAGCTGCACTCACAGCTAGGGGGCCTGCTCCTCCAGGGTTGCTCTCCCCACTAGAGTCTGGGCACAGGCTGCCAATGCCCATGGGCCTGTGCCTCCCCCCCCCACATAGCATGAGGCTGTCCTCTAGCTCCATACCCACTCATGTGTATGCTCTTCTGGCAGTGGCAGCTGGGAGGTACTGGCCTGAATTAGGTGTGTGCTCCCATGTTTCATAAGCCAAAAGTGCCAAGGCACCTTCTCTTGAAGCCACCCCAGTGCTCACCCCAGTCTCCAACCCCAGAGAAAAAGCCAGGTGCAGACTTTACAAAGGGCTCCCGCTTTCTGTTCTGTGTGCCATAGACATGCATGCATGAGTGTGTGCGCGCGCGTGTGTGTATTCACACGTACACACATAAACACATGCCCACATACATCATGTGCATAAGCAACATGTGTACACACGCACAATGTCTGTACATGTATATAACAGACATACATATGTGGACACACAAGTACTAACATACATATCTATTCGTGTGTGTGTGTGTGTGTGTATCGTAGACACAGGTACACATGCATAAATAAACACACATAGGTACATGCCCAAGTTAACTCTGGTGGCTTCTGGGCAGGAGGAAGAATCCCTTTTTATTCTGAGCTCTCCTGAACCATTTAAATATTTTATAACTATGTGGCTACATACACATTCAAATAGAGAATGACACTGTCAGTGGCAGTGTCTCCAACATGGGAGCCTGTGCCGTGCTGTCTTCTATCCTGAGAGAGAGCACAGCCTACCATCTTCATCTTTCAGCTGGGTACCCTCCTCCAGGGAGACTCCCTAACCTCATACTCATTTACTGGGGGTAAACTAAAGCTCTTGTCCAAAGCCAATAACAAGTGATGGCTGCACTAGGATTTGAACTCAGTCCCTGGGGCTCAGAATCCCTGGTGGCTAACACCATGGTCTCCTCAGGCCCCATGGAGGGGCTGGGGTCAGGAGTCACCCTGTGGGGACTGAGCACTCCTAAGTTCCCCTTGCCCAGGCTCCAGCTGCATGACATCAGGACACTCAGCCCCCTCTAGGCCTCAGTCATCCATGTTTGCAAGGGGGTCATGCAGCACGTGCCCCAGGGGGTTTTGGGGTACTGGCCGCTGCCTCAGAGCCCCAGCCTACACACCCCTCTCAGTGCAGGGCACTACCTGTCCACTTGGTCATCTGGTTCCTGTTCAACCTGCACAGTGGTAAGGGCAGCACAGGCCATGGTCAGGGGGGCCCAGTCAAGGACTGGCTCATGACAGCCTGGTGGTATGGCCTTGAGAATACACACCCTGCCTTGCTGGCCTTGGTCTCTGCATCTGTACTCCCTGGGCTGCACTCTGTGAGGCTCAGCTACCTACCAAGTTCTCTGCTAACTCTGAGAGGAAGTGTGATTCTTCCCTTTCTTCCCTTGTACAGAGTGGGAGACTGAGGCTCAGAGTCCTGCCAGGGCCACTGAAAGGGAGGGGCAGATCAGAATTCAAACCCCACCCATCTGCCCCAAAACCTAGGGCTGCCTAGTATGAGGTACAGCCTCACATCCACCCTGGGGAGGGGCTCTGGGCCCTGGAAGTGACACTGCACAGGTGAATCCCAAGGAGGCTGCTGTCTTGCAAACCACATCCTGCAGGTCTGGAGCTCAGTGGCCTGGCTACCCAACTGCCAGAAGCCACCCTGGGAACCTTCTACCAAGATTTCTGCCATGACCTGGGCAGTACAGGGAGCAAACACCTGGTTAATGTGTTTCTTGGGCCAACAAAACTTCCCAAAATGTCAACTACGGTCCCAGGAGCTGGGCTACTGGATTTTCCCCTAAAAGCCAGGAAGGAGCCTTGGAGACAGGGAGCTGACTCCATGCAGAGCTGCCCACCTTCTGTGGACAAATGGTTTTATGGCTGCTCTTTGCAGGCAGTTTGCAGGGACCCAAACCATTTGGCCCCAAAACACACTGCTGGGCATCCTCAGGTTGAGGGGAGGGGAATTAGGACTGGATTTGAACCCAGGTCTGAGGCACCCTGGGCACCCAGTCTGGTCACAGTATAAAGTACGTGCTGGTCCAACCCAGGCTCAAACGGGAAGAGGTGGGGAGCTGCCTTGGGCACTGGCCGGCCCCAGACTGTGTGACCCAATCTGAGCCTCCTGCCCCCACACCCTCGGCTCCCCTGGAAGGCCAGGCCAGGCCAGGCCAGGGCCGAGGCTCACTGAGGTCCTGCAGACCTGAGGGGTTTGGTCACTGACTCCTACCAGTCCTGCGTGACTTCCACTCTGCCATGGACCCCAAATCCTGCGTACAGTATAGAACACGGAGACTGCATGGGAATTCCCACCTGTCCTCCCAGAGTCCACTTCCATGTTTGCTGACTGAGAGACCAAGGGCCCCAACAGATCTATGAGGTTCATCAGCTGACTTGCTAGGAGCTAGGTGGGTTTGCTACTGGCACCTCCCCTGTATCATTCCTGCATCCCACCACACCACAGATCTGAGGGTGACTGCCCGGTGCCTCAGTTTCCTCACATCTGTAAACTGAGCTGACAGGGAACTGAAGGTGGAGCTCAAGAGACCTGGGGGCTGGTCAGAGCACAGCCGGCTGGGGCAGGGCCAGACAGTCCTTCTCCTTGCCACCCAACCCTCAGAGCTTTGAAAGACTGTCTCCCAAATGAACTACACCAGTTAATTAAATAACTCCATAAGACAAATGTATAACGAGGAAGAAAAAGAACAAGCCTGGGGAATAGGGCTGTGTGAGCCAAATGGCACTGGGGGGGCCCTAGGTGTCCAGCTCCAGCTGCTGGCACACCAAAGCCCCTCCTGCACAGGAAACCCCCACCTTGGGCTCAGTTAGCACCAGTATACATGGAGGCTCTGGTGTCCTTCCCTCTGGGGTGGGAACTGAGAACAAACTGGCTCTGGCAGGAACTGACTGTCCCTTGTCTGACCCACCAGGGCTCGAGCTGCCGTTGTGCCCACTGCACAGGCTGTCCGAAGGCACCCGCCTGGGGCCACACAGGCCCACACCCAGGGAACTGTCCCCACTTGGCCAGCCAAGAAGCCTCCTGCTCCATGCAGGAAGTTTGGTGGGAGGTGCAGGGCGGGGGGTATTTCCGGTCACAGCTGGGCTACAGGCTGGGCACACCCACTTCCTGTGGGCTAAGCACTGACCGTCAGTGACCCTGTGGCCACATAAGAGTCACCTTTTAGAACTTGGCCAGGACCCTGTCAGCCTGGGGATCTGCTGGAAAAGCAGAAATGAGAAGAGCAAAGTTCCCCCAACAGCTCAGGCTGTGCATGGCCCAGATTGGCCTCTGGAGCCTTGTTCCTACACTGTCCCGCCACCTCCCTGCTGTGTCCTCAGCGGGCCACAATCCTAGCATCTGCTGCAGGGTCCAACAGAGCTACTCCCAAACCAAGCCACCCGAGGCATAACACAGTTGTGAGCCACTTTCACAACAAAATTAACACCATTGCCCTGCCAGCAGCAAAAGTGAGTTGACTTAATAAAGACACCAACTCACTCCCAGGGGGCACCCTGGGCAGATGGGCCTACTTAGGGGCCATGGGAGCTTGGGAACATAGAGAAGGACATCTGCGGATCTCCCCACTGCCTAGTCCCAGCGGGGCTTAGCTGACCATAGGTTAGTCGTGTGACTCCTCTGTATGCCAGACCACCTGGGGAGGTGAGCCAGACCTTCCCACCTCACAGAAGAGAAAACTGAGGCTAGATCAGGTCTGCACTTGCCCATGGTTGCACAGTAAGGCCAGGACTTCCAGTTTGTCTTCCCATGGTCAGGGGCACACTGGGGACACAGCTTACCCACCCACCACCCAGGATTCCCTGAAGACACCCTAGTTGATCCTTCCTCCTAGCAAGCCTTTCTTCCCGCCCCCACCCCTGGAAGCCAGGTGCCTGAGGCTCAGATTCTGGCAGGGCCACATGGAGAGAAGGCCTAAGAAGAACCAGGAGAGATGTAGGGCAGGGCCATGCGAGTCCAGGGATCTCCTGGATGAAGGTGCTGCCAGGCATCATCACCAGGAGAGGGTCCATGTGGCAGGTGGGGATGTTAACGACACAGTGCGCCTGGCTAGTTATCACTTCACACATAGCTCCTATAGTCCTCTCAGTGACCTCTGAGGGATGCACTGCTACCACCCCATTTCATGGATAAGAAACTGAGGCACAGAGTGATGTGCCTTGAACACACTAAGGCAGGTCCTGAGGATGGGAAGGGAAGGGAAGAGGCTGGGGCACAGTGTTGGGAGTGGGGGGGCTGGTAAGCTGAGTGGCCTTGAGGCTGGCCACCCCTCCAGGAACCTCCCTGCCTGGTGACTGAAGACTGCGGAGGAATGTGTTTACTCTCACACAGGCTCCCAGCTGGGCCTGACCTCCCATCAAACTCTTATCACACCTCCTTTCTAGCCCCAATGTGCTGCGTGGCCCAGCCTCTGGGCCTTTCTCTCCCAGCTCCCTCTGCCTGAGCTGCCCTTCCCCACATGGTGGAAGGCCATGCCTGTACCCCACTCCAGTCCTCCAAGGCCCAGCATCGGTGTTACATTCCCACTACTATCACATCCAGCCCCTGGGAGTTGACAACTTTGGCAGAGGCTTCTCTGTCTGCTCTGCTTGCAGGTTGCAGTGCCTCTTCCTCCCAGCCCCCCATCCCATCCCAGAGCCAATGCAATGCTCCCTGGATGAGGTGAGCAGAGCAGCTTTAGAGCGAAGGGTGTAGCCAAGGCTGGGAAGTTAACAGGATCCCTCCTTTTCAAACCTACTTCCAACTAACCTGCCCTGTTTGTTATCTGACCTGCTCCCCCAACTCCCTGAAGACAGGCAGTGGTCATTTGTTCTTCCTTTTCAGACCATAGACAGAAGGCCCAGTGAGGGGAAGCAGCCTCCCCAAGCACACCCAGCCCTCTGCTCCAGTGTTCACATGTCAGTGCAGGGCCATATGTGGGCTCCTCTCAGTCCTCAGTTTCCTCATCTTTAACCCAGAACAAACATCCTGGGCAACCCCAGGGCTGTCAGGCTTTACTAAAGGGCCAGCAAGGTGGCTGGGGCCCTGGAATGACTTACTGTGGAGAAGAATGGAGACGATTATTGTGTGGGACCAGGGGCTCACAGGAGGGTTATCCAGGCAGTCTGAGACCTTGCTTGCCCCACATCAGACTCCCCCTTTCACCAACCCCAACATAGGTGTCTAGTCACTCACACTTGGGCATTGTCATCTCTGCCCCAGTCAGGGTCACACTAAAGAGACACCACTGGCCCTGCCCCCATACCCAGGGGGTCAGAAACTGAAAGAATGTCCAAAGTCAACCAACCAGAGGGCTGTGCCCAGAACTGCTTCACAAGCAGGGACTTCGTAAGTGCTTGTCCTCTGAAGTGGCAGACCACTGCTCAGGCCCCGCCCAGCAGGGGGACGGGACTCAGCGGCGGGAAGATACGGGCTCCAAAGCGGAGGCAGGACCACTGCCAGTGCTTTCCTGGTGCCCACCGCGCTCCTTGATCGACAGGACAGACGATAACGGGTTGCACTGGGCTGCGGGAGGAGAGAGGGGCGGGGCCACAGTGGCCCCAAGTTCCCCATCCAGGCACACACCAGACTGCAGTCGCCGTGGACACCGTGGGTGACGTAACTGTCTGCCCGCTGCTGGCTTAGGGCCGGGAGGCAAGGGTACTCCCTGCCCACCCAGTACGCACAGTGGGAGGAGGTACGGCGACTGGAAGAGGGTGGTGCACGAGCGGGGAAGACCGGGTGGTAGGGAGGCGTGAGCACCACCTGGCTCGGCCTAGCTGGCAGCCCGCCCGCGCCCCTGCCCTGCATTCCGGCTCACTTGCCGGAGTGGTTGGAACCCGGACCACCATTCGGGCTCCTGAGGGTGCGGGTGAGGAGCAGGGTGCACTGGGCACGGCGACCCCCGCCACCGCACAGCGCGTACGCGGCGCGCAGCTGGCCGTAGCCCACTCGTGCCCGGGAGCCTCGGGCGCGAAGCCCGTAGAGGTAGAGGGCAGGCACCCGCCACGATCGCAAAGCAGTGCGGGGGCAGGGGCTTACCGAGGCGTCCGGGGATCGGGGCGATTCCGGGCGCAGTTCGCCGTTGAGCTCGTACTCCTCGGGGACCGAGCCCATGGTTCGGCCTCCAGGACCGCCTCGCTCCAAGGCACTACGCTACCCGTTTCTCCGCGCGGGTACCCGGGTACGCGCCCGTCCCGGGACCGCGCCCGCCAAGGCCCTCCCCGGGACCGCCCCGGACCGCCCCAGTCCGCCCCAGCTCCCCAGCCCCCGCGCTGTAGTCCTAGGCTCCGCCCCCAGCCGCGTAGTGCCCGGGCCCTGGAGGCCCAGTTCGGAATGTGTTAACGACTCCACTCCGACTTGGTGAGCACTCTACGCTGCGCCCTGGCTCAAAGCCTCAGGTTGTCGTGGGGGAGGCACGATCCTCCTCCTCGTTCCCCGTCACGGACACTTTTAAGCCATAAAATGAGGCCAAGATCCTGGCCACTTTGCAAACTGCCGGGAGTCCCATGAAGGAAGGCGTGCTGGCGCCACTGCTGCTGCAAACCTTGGGGGTCCGCCAGGCACACCTTGCGTCAACGAGCCGGTCTCTGCTCCCTGACTCGGCCTCCAGCCTCCAAGCCCTGACCTTCCCATCCGGGAAACGGGACACGAAGGCCTCCCGCACGCTCGTCCCCGCCCAGTGGAACAGCCTCGGTGTCCCCAGGAGGGAGGCAGGACTCCTTTGCCTGGAGTGGCACCCTGTGCCTGTCCGCGGGGTGGGGGCAGCCAGAACCGTTGGCTCTTCCAGCCCTAGGTCAGCTTTCCCAAAACTTGGGCCTCCAAGGCGTGCGGGGCGGGAGGGGCCGGGGCATTCTTTCCCAGGGCTGGTACTCCAAGGTGAGGGGCACTATGTCCTGTCCTGACCCTGACTGGGCTGCCAGCAACAGCTGCTTTTGACCCCTTCCAAAGTGAAGCCCTAGACTTCTGTCTTCTCCGACCCTATCTGCTGATATCTGCACTGAATCCCTCGCCCCCGCCCTGCTCCCGGTGTGCCCTGAGCAGATCCTCCAAGCCGCCCTGGGGAGGTACTATGGTCCCTCTCCGGGCCTGGTGGGGCCAGGCTGCGGGACTCTGACTCTGAACCACTGCCAGTAGCTGTGTGGCCTCAGGCAGGTGGCTGGACCTCTCTGTGGATCAGCTTTCCCATTTGTGAGAGGAGAATGTGGTACTCTTAGCACAAGGCCATAAACTGCAGCAATGCCAAATCAGCAAGTTAGATCCCCTGAGCCCCAGCCCAGTTGCTGCTGGGGGCGCATTCATTCACCGTGTAATCATGCTGTACGCCAGGCCCTGTTCACAAGGCAGCTGGAGCTGTGCTTGTGGGGCAGAGGAGCGATGGTGTGGGGTAACACTGCTGGGTTCAGATGCATCGTTCTCTTTCCCTGGGAAGCAGGTGACCCTCCCCACCTCATTTGACAGGGGAGGAAACGAAGGCACAGGATAGGCTCAGGAGGCTGAGCTCCTAACTCCTGGGGAGGCTGTGTGGCTGTCTAAGTAGCTGACACTTCCCCCTGTGGTCTGTCTGGTCCACAGGCAGGCACCTGTGGGTGCTGTAACCCAGTGCTGGCCTTGCGCATGCATGATTGCTCTCCGCACTCTAGGCTGTGTGTGAATTCTCATCTCCCCCTTTCTCTCCCTCACTATTTCCTTCCCTGCACTCTCTCTAAAAATAAATGAATAAAATCTTTTAGAAAAAGAAAAGGAAAATATGGTTAAATAACTTTAAAATTTTAAATTTGTTGAGGGTTGTTTTTTCTCGTAGTACAAGATTTGCCTTGGAAAGTTTTCCATGTGAAATAGAGAAAAAATGTGTACCCCGCATTTTTAAATGCAATGGTCTATGAATATCTATCAAGGATACCTGTTTTGCAGTTAATCTAATTTTATGTTTTTAGTTGTCGAAAACACAGTGTTTTAAAATGAGACTATTCTTCTTTAATCATCTCATACCTTCAGTTTTAAATGCAATGGTTTATAAATATCTATCGAGGATACCTGTTTTGCAGTTAGTCTTATTTTTTAAAATTGTTTAAAACACTGTGTTTTAATATAAGCTTATTCTTCTTTAATCATCAAATATCACGTTTAATTCTCAAAAGGAATCCTTGAAATGAATGCTGTTTTACCTCAGCATTACAGACAAGGAAAGTAAAAGGCATTTTAGGTACTTTAAATTCACAACACCTTAATACCATTTCTAATTCTCATCCAGGAACTGTTTCTCAAGCCATCCATTTCATATAATAATACAGTAAGGAAGTTTAAATAGATTAGCAAGATGGATGGAAAAGAGCATTAGGTGCCTCTAGCACGGGGCTCTTAGCAGTAATTTTACAACTGACTCTGTGAGTCTGAAGTTCACAGGGTCTAGCCACAGGTTGTCTGTGTGGCACAGGATGAAGATGATACAGTTGATCATGCAAAGGCATAAGAATAGGCCAGCAGTTGAAGTGTAAAAAACAACAAAGTGGCAACAAGTTTAGAAAGGATTTGGACCAAATCCAGGGTACTTGCAGGTCCTTCTTACTCATAATGCCATAATCTCCTCCTCAGGACATGTACTGTAAAAATGGGAGGTGCTTTTTCTGGACTCAAAGATCACTAAACTGTATCTATTTTCTTGTGATCCTTCTTCACTCAAGTCCACATTTGGAAAATGTCTCCAGATTCAAAGAATACTAAGAAAATACCGCATATGACATATGTGGAGGAGACATCAAATGATGAATAGTTTGACTGCCTGATCCTCTGACCCAAACTGAAGATCAATTGTTGTGTCTGCTTTTTTTTCTTTTTAACTGAGTTATGGTAAGTGTTTCAGGGTGGGCTTGCTTGAATGAAGTATGTAAGATACAGAGTTATAGGAGTGAACTACATCCAAAATGACACCAAATATCTGAGTGGGCCTAGGAATTTTCAGCTGCCTGCCAAAATCCCTAATCAGGCCACACTGAAACCAAAACCAGACTAGATAAATGGCATCGAAACTCCTTGGCAGTTTGCTTTCTAGGTGTTTTTGTCCAACTGTGGAAGGCCATGGGCAAGTGAAGATGGAGGCAGAGGGCCTTTGATGAACTAGTGAAAATTTATAAAGATCAACAAGCACAGCAGGTCCAGCAATATATTCTGCAAAACCAAGTACCAGGTAAACACCAGCCATGGCTGATCCAATATATCCATCCAAATACATATAAGATATATTTTCTAACAACTTTCACAGAAGCAAACTAAAGCTCAGAGAGATGAGGGTTGAGCCCCAACACACAACCTAGAAATGGGCAGCATCACCATGTGACATGGAGTTGGCCAGTGCTCACCTAGTGAAAAACTGGCCCAGGATATTTTGGGTGCTGTCGAATGTCAGAAAGGACAAAAGGTAGATGGTCATGTAAATGAAGGTCTTACATGTGAAGTTTAGTATCATGGACGCTATGGGCACATCAAGCACTATGCCTTTTGGAGATTCTTCAATGTGCAAGCCTCGTCCAGGGACAAATTAATGTCATACTCACAATAAATGATAAAAAGGGACATAATGTCAGCCACATTACATTTACAAACAGAAGAATAAACTTCTGGAGTTCACCCAGGAACACTCAGCACTTCAGAGATGTTTTTGCAGGCACAGATGTGCACAAGATGAAAAAGCTTTAAGCTATAAATGTAGAATTTGAGTTTAATGGTGAGGAAAATTATTCAATTATTGTTCTCAAGGGATTTTGTTAGCTGAAGAACAACTGGCCTCCCTTTATGGTTAGTCTGTATTAAGAGCATTGTCTCAGTGAGTCTGAAGCCGACAACCTGATTATAGAAATAACAATAGGAGACAACTGTATTTGAACAACAATAAAGAAATGAATAAAATAAAATTAAAAATAAAGAAAGAAAGAATATAGTAATAAAAACTAATGGCTTAGAGATCATTAAACAAAGAAAAGGGAGGCCTCAATATTTCAAATTGTCCCTCAAAGTCTTAAAGTCCAGAACTACAAACCCCCTAAGGTCTGGATGAGCCACATTTAGTTTAAGCTCTGAATCTTCGTCAGTCATGAAAAGAAAGGAAATGTCTGCAGAATGCTGTTCCTTCCCAATCGGGAGACAGTGTGCAGGAGCAACACACACAATGAGAACCTTCTTGATCTCAAATGAAGATACTGATTGCTTTGTGATTTACTTTCAATTGAATTTTGATTCTCCTATTATGGAGATTCCAAATTTCTAAAAGTGGCAAATACTTAATGATTTTGGGAAGAGAAATAATACATTCCAATGAAGAATCTGTATGATAACTCAGGATGGAAGAAATCTGATTTGCTGGTAAACTTTGATTTACAGGTGTCTCAAAGTATCCTTAAAACAAGCACTCACCAATGACCAATGGAAAAACACATTTGAGGACTAGAACACAAGGGTGGTTTCCATTTAAAGGAATGATAAATTCACAGTCAGTCTGTTTGCAATAAAGTAACTAAAATCAGAGAGAGATAATGACAATGTGATACCTGCAGCCTATTCAGTTTGGAATCAGGCTATAGCTATAATATATATAAATATTTCACCTGCCTATCTTTCTTTCCACAGCTCCATTTCTGAGTGAATTTATTGAGACAAAGTGTTGTATGATACCAGCCTTCCTATGTACAACCATCCTTTACATGACTACCTACCTGCTCACTTACCTGGCATAAAAACAAACAATACATTCCAGACCTGCTTTTCAAGAAAGTGGGCACTGGTGATCCCCTTGGCTCAAGGTGGCTTTGCCAACATCTAGTTAGTGTCATAAGAGTATACCCTCATGTGTATGAGACTCAGTTTGCATCTCTGAAAATTGGGTTGTATAAAATAAACCTTGTGTAGTTTTAGATGGATTAAATGGATCAGTCATGGCAGGTTTCCCCCTGATGCTTCTTCCCGCAGAATATGCAGCTGGCCCAGCTGTCGTTGTATTTCATGAATGTCAATGTTCCATAAAAATCACTTGCCTTTTTTCTCACTGACCTGTGGTCATTATGAGTTTTAAAAAGTACATGAAAAGCGATGCTCAAAGAGTGTGCGATGCCACTTATGGGGTTCTGGTGTGTTTTTCTGTAGCCAGATTAGGCATTTAGGTAGGTGGCAAAAATACCAAGGCCCACTCAGATTTCACATATGATTTTGAATACACTTTATTCATAAAACTATATTATACACCTGCTAATGCAGACACATTCTGAGACAACTTGTAACACTAGTGAAAGAGGCAGAACAAAGTCTGTTAACTTCAGTTTTAGTAAGAGAGTCAGACAGTTGTAGAAAACATTACCTGAAACCTCTTTGCCATAGTTTATTTATGCTATTTTCATAACTTTGATGCCTCTGGTGGCATTTTTCAAATGGTGACTAGAAGAGTGATCAGGATGGATCACAGGACCATATTAAAGGGGAGTGGCTTTTGTGTCTAGAAGAAAAACCTCATGTTTCTACAGAACATAGGTTTAATTTGAGAGCATTAGTTTGTGCCTGGCAGGATCCTGGATTTGCTCCAAGTCCATCCTAACTTGTGTCTTCTTTGATTTGTTCTCACTGGAGGTGCTGGCCCCGCTCTGGTATCCATCACCACTGCTGTCACCATCATTGTTTTGTGCCATAAAAGGACATGCAGCCAGACCCTCTAAAGTCAAGTTCCACAGAGTCACTTATACAAACCTGGGGCAAACCACTAGCAAGAAAGCTCATTTCTTTTTCCAGGTTTATTGAAACTCTCCTTGTGCCTTTCCCCCCTAAACTTATAGAGGATATAAAGAGCTAAAAGTGTACATAGTTCTAAGCTGAAAATTTTGGAACTGCTAGGAGGGATAGGTGGTCATTATAATGTCCAAAATACACCTTTTGTTTCTTTATTTGAAATACTGAGATTAAAAGGGACTTGACTCAAAATGTCCTTGTGGTAATAAACATAGAGTGAAATTTTTCAAAGCAGTAATTTTCATTTATAATACTATATGTTAATGAATTAATTATAAATAATGACCTCAACTGCCACTTTAAAACATTTGACATCATAGATATTTACAAAATATTTTCTTGCCCTGGCTGGTGTGGCTCAGAGGTTTGAACATTGACCTGTGAACCAAATGGTAGTTGGCACATGCCTGGGTTACATGTCAGGTCCTTTTTTGGGAGCTCCCAAGAGGCAAAATATCAATGTTTCTCTCACACATTTATGTTACTCTCCCTTTCCCTTACTCTCCCTCCCTTCCCCTCTCTCACCGAAAGTAAGTAAACACAATCTTTTAAAGCAAAAGGCTTTTATTAACAATTTACTATGGGAATCACTGTGTAAGTTTTATTGCCTAAAGAAAAAAACTGACCTCAAAACAGCTGGATTTGACTTTTATTATAACAGCTTTTGATTTGACTGTCTGTAATGATTAGAAACATTTAGAATCTTTTCATAGTCTATTAACATTTTATGCCCTATTTGCAGAAGGGTCTATTAAGATTCTTTTTCTATTTTTTAAATTGCATTGCTGCATTTTTGGTGTTGATTTTCTATGTTCTTTATAAATTTTTCATATCACACCCTTATCAGGTATATTGGCAAATTTTATTATTTTCCTTTTCCAACCACCTTGATGTGATCATGGGTGAATCTGCACAATCGCTTCATGGACACCAAGTCCCTGAGGGAATAGAGGATAAAGCATGAGGTAGGGCAAAGCTCGCTGGCTTTCCTACCTCCCCCAGAGGTGTCAGATTTCTCTAAAAGACTCTAAATTATTTCTCATCAAAGCCTTTGGTGATCTCTTACACATCCACCTGTTCCCATTTCTTTGATGGATTCTGTTCCCAGACAGGATGAGAATAAGGTCAAATTGCCATCTGGTTCTTAACTTGATGCTCACCCTCATGCCATGCAAGGAAGCGATCCTATGTGTTGGGAACTGCCCTGCCTGGTTTCAGAAGCTGTAACCCCCCATGGCTAAGACTGAGTGAGTAACCTTTGGACCATAAGCCACTAAGGAGAGAAAACTTATCTCCCTGGCAGCGGCACTGCCTCTGCCTCCTTTACTTCATCCTACTTGGCCCTGAGCCTGACCGGTTAGCCAATGACGGGTAAGATTCTTCAAGGGAGGGATGACCTAAAACAGGGACAGTCATGAAAGGGCCCTCAGGGAAGGACTTGGGAGGTATAGAAAAAGGGGGTGATGGACTCTTGCTCCTCAGCTTTGACATAGCCTGCGTCCTCATTCTGTCTGCATGAAGTCTCCTGATCTCGGTTGCCTTACTTCCCCTGCCTGACTTAAGCTTGAAACCATGCTGGAGGGTGGTGCAGACCTGGGCAGGAACTGGCAGTTCCCCAGGGTGACCAGGCCTAAGAAAAAATACATAAAATCCTGTGAAACCTACTTTGCTAAGAATGCCCTCAATTTTCAGATATGGGTCCAAGCATGAAATGAGTTCATTTCCCAAAGTTTTATAGCCCTTTAGCTAACTGACCCTGACTCAGAATAAGCCCTCCTACTTCTTTGTATGTTAACAATAGTTTGATCCTTACTGCCTGACAATGATTGATGAACTTTACCTGTATTCCTGTGCAAGCTGAACCCAATAAAAGCCCACTGAGAAAAATACTCCTGGCCCTCCTCCTTTGAGAGACTGGCCACCTTTCCTCCCCAAGCAAATCATGTCCTGTTAGATTTATTCTCATCCATGGTGGACAAGGGGGGCTCTGTGGGCAGAGCCCCTGCACAACAGGGGAAAGACAGAACATGTGAGATTGGGGATCGAAGCACAGTGGTAGGGAAGAGTTATGCAAGGATTCCCCCAAAATGTGGTCCTAGTACCTTCTCACTGCTTTACACCCGAAGCCACTGGGACAAAGTCCTCATACACTCTCTGCAGTCTGTCACAGAGCATTAGAAGCAGTGTGGTGTAGGAGTAAGCATTGGCAGTTGGTCACCCCAGGCCTAGGGGGACTAGGCCATTGGCCATATGCTTCATTTTTTATGCTGTGTGGTTTTATATACCCTTACTGCATATATACATTTTTAAGGTTTTTTTATTTTATGAATTTAATGGTTTGAATAGAGAAATATAGAAGGAGAGTGAGATACATCAATTTGTTGTTCCAACAAAATATTTAGGCATTCTTTGTTCAATTTTTGTATGCTCTGACTGTGTGCATAAGGCACATACAAAACCTAGAATCTTAATGTCTAGGGATGATGCTGTAACCAACTGAGCTACCTAGACAGGATCAGATCAATTGGTTTTTAAGTTTCATGGAACTTCTCATCACTTATTTGCCTTATTTCAAACCCACATAATCCATACATTGTTCTCATGTTGTTGTTGTTATGGTGAGTAATGCTGAAATCCACAACCAACAGGCATTGCACCAATGTTGCCAACATCCATCCACTCTCTGTCTTTGGACTTTGTTGTGGTATATGCAGAGACAGACTTCTCTTGAACTTTTTAAAAAAGAGTTTATGTATTTTTAGACAGAGGGGAAGGGAAGGAGAAAGAGAGGGAGGGAAACATCAATGTAGGGATGCCTCTCCCTTCCCCATACAGGGACCTGGCCCGAAACCCAGGCAAGTGCCCTGACTGGGAATTGAATCACTGACCCTTTGGTTTGCAGGCTGGTGCTCAATCCATTGAGCCACACTAGCCAGCACAGATTTTTCTTAAACTTTTACGTGGCCTAGTTTATGGTTCTTTGCCTGTATGGCTTCCAGTATCATTTCTATGCCTTGGAAAGACCTCCTACTTGTTCTGATTGTGGTAGATTTACGGTGGGGTAGGGGAAACCAAAGACAACAAAGGAAAAATGTAAGAATAATTCAAGAGGAAAAGAGACCTTATAACTTGTGCAGTGAGTGCTAGATGAGATTTCTTTGAGATGCAGACTTAAAAATCTGTAGGGGATTTTAGTTTTTAGGAGTTCCATAGAAGGATTCTGTATTCTGCTTTATTACTTTATTTAAAATCTGTTTGGTTTTATTAATCAATGTGCCCCAAATAAATTCAATATTTAAAAAAGGAAAAAGTAAAAGAAAAACCAGAAAATGGTATTTCCGTTGTTGTCCCATGAATACTCACCTTGCTTAGGTTTTAGAGTCCCCATACACAAAAATTTTCCTAGGTCCTCCTGGGAGCCCAGGAGTAGCTGGTGTCTCACTGGGAAGTTTGGACCTGCATGCATCAGACTTCAGGGAAACCTTTCAAATCTGTGTTGCCTGGTTGGTCCACTGTTCTGGTTGCAGCCCCTGAAGAGCCAACGATTTTCCATGTCCTCCTTTCCCTGCTATGGTCACAACGTGCCAGCTGGGAACTCCCAGGTGGACTCCCCACCATGCACTAAGAGCTGAGAGACTGGATCCCATTTGTTTTGGGATAAGATCATCCTGCAAAAAGGGCCAACCAGTCCAGTCCCTCCGATGTTCAAGCCTCTTGTTGTCCACCATCTGTCAGCTGCTTGTATGTTTCTTTCCTCCAGAGTCAGGAAGGAGGTGATTAGGCAGTGTTTTCTGAACAGAGAGGTAACTAAAATTCAAGTATAGGTAAACAAACAAAAAAAAAACAACAAAAATTATGAGAAAATTATACATTATGCTTCTAAACAACCAATACATCAGAGAAGAGAAAAAAATTAAAAAACAAAACCACCCCTTGATACAAATGAAAAGGAAACTAACCTTACTAAAGCAGAGATACATCACAAATAGTTGCAAAAAAAAAAAACAACTTTACATCTGTGCAGGACTTTAAGAAGAGTAACAAACAAAATCCCAGTGAAATAATTTAAATCCGAGTTAGAAAAGTAAACAAAATAAAGGGAAAGAAGAAAAAGACACTAAAAATCAATGCAGAAAGTAATGAAATTTAAAAGAGAGGAAAACCCAATACCTACAAAGAATGTTTGTTTCAAAATATAAATATACTGACAAACAATAAGATTCATCATAGCAAAGGAAGAAGAAAACAAATGAATAAAATCAAGAATTAAAAAGGAAAAACCAAGACTAACACCAAAAATAAGAAAAGAATCATTAATGAATAGTATGATCAGGGACAGGAAAAGGAAGCTCACTCTCAACACTATTATTCAACACAGTACTGTATTTTTCTGGCCATAGCAATCAAACAAGAAAAATAATTTAAAGACAACATAAATATGGACAAAAACTGTCATTTTTGTCAGATGACATTACATTATGAATAGAAAACCTTTGATAATCCAAAAAATTAATATATTTATTGAAAGAATTCAGTACCCCTGGCTGGTGTGGCTCAATGGATTGAGTAGCAGCCGGTGAACTGAAGTGTCCCTGGTTCAATGACCAGTTGAGGCACATGCCTGAGTTGCAAGCCAGGTCCCCAGTACAGGGTGTGCAAGAGGCAACCACACATTAATGTTTCTTTCCCTCCCTTTCGCCCTCTTTTCCCAACTAAAAATAAAGAAATAAAATCTTGAAAAATAGAATTCAGTAAAATAATAAAATACAAATTAATATCTACCTATCTACCATGTTTGTATAAATAATAACAATCAGGAGAAGATGGTGGCGACATAGGTGGGAGTGGAGTCCACTTACCCCTGCACACAGGTGGGACACCTAGCTGATCTTCTGAGGAACGAAGTGAACAACGGTATCCCAGCATATATGAAGATTGGAGGCCAAAACTGTAGAGGACATTGAAAAATCAGATGGCAAGGAGAGTGCTTCAGGACAATAAGGTCCCTGGGACCAGTCATGGGGATCAGGGCAGCTATAACACCAGGCCAGATGCCTGCCGGGGCTGCTGCAGGATTCTTGGGAGAGAGCCAGGTCAATGGCTCCCACCCCTGCCAAACAAGGTTTGAGCAGCACTAGAATGGACCTGGACACTTGAAGTCACTGGGGAGAATAAGGATGAAGTGGCAAACACACAGGGGCAGTGTGCACCTGCTGAGACTGTGGATGCTGACTGGGAAGAGTTGGGCTGTGACAGACCCTGACCTGGTCAGTCCCAGGTCTGGTTGGAAGTTTGGGCTGCAGGAGAGGCCAGGTGCTTGTTTGGAGCAGTAGGCTTGAATGGGAGGGGTTTTTCAAAAAGAAAAAGAAAAAAATAGGCACTCAGCAGCTGTTTGGCAAATTCTCCTGTAGCAACTGCCCCTGCTTCCCTCATCTGTGCCCATGCAGCATCCACAGCCTCAGCCATGGTCCCACCTCTGCTGCCAGGACCACGACTGTGCCCCTACTCCTGGCTACCATGGCAGAGGGCACCCAAAAGCACCCATGACCCTGGTGGTGCACTGCTGACCCAGCTGCCTCCACCTCACCGTGGCTGCCACCACAGCAGCAGAGGCTGGCTCGGGCCCACACCACCATCTGGTGAGGGCACTCCCACTGCAGTAGTGGTAGCTGAGCGCTCATGCCCACAACCCCGGGTTTGGCACGCCCCTAACCATGCCATCTCAGCTGTTGCAGCAGCAGCAGTGAAGGCTGTGCACTCACACACATGAAGCACTGTGAACAGCATGCACTAGAACTTGTGGCCCAGAGGCTGCCAATTCTACTCCAGCGGTGGAGGACGAGGGCTAATGTCCCCAGCACTGAGGATGGAGTGCATATGACCCCACTACCCACTTGCACTTCATGCCCAACCCCACTGCCCAGGGTGCAGCTGCAGAGGAGGCATGTGACACTTCCAACACAGCAGCCACCACCTCCACCATGTAGCTCTACTGGCTCACACTAAAAGGGAGGTGGAGATGCCCTCCCCCCCCCCAACAGAGGAGAGCAGCAGGGATCAGGGAATCAGCAATCCCCAGAAAGACTTAACTCAGTGAGGGGGCTAAACTACCAGAAAAAGACTCTGAGAGTCCCTGGCATCTAGGACAGCAAAGGGCGAGAATGTGGTGTGTGAGTTTCTCCTAATTGGTGGACATCAAGGACAGTACAACCGGTGGACCGAAAGTGTAGTCCAGGCACAGAAGGGCATTGGGGACCCAGCAGTGAACTGAGGAACTGGGCTGGAGGCTGGGCAACTGTGAAGAGTGTGGTTCAGACCTGGCCCCCATCCCAGCAAAACCACAGAAAGGGAGAAAAGTGAAACCAATTCCCCCCTCAGACTGCTGCAGCCAGAAAGACCAGCAGAACAGCCTTGGCTTGTTTAAAGCCAGCAGGAGGCTCCTTCTTCTTTTTTAATTGCTTCTTCCTTTCTTTCCTTCTTTCTTTTTATTCTTCCTTCTTTCCTTTCTATCTTTTTTATTCCTTCCTTCCTTTTTATTTATTCCCACAAGTGAGACAATAAAACCTGGAGCTATGAAAGGACCAGAGTTAGACCCAAAGAGGGGTCACCCCAACAACTGAGACAGTGAGACAAATTTCACTTTCCTACTCCAGAGAACTTGCACGTTATTATACATTTGTATTACGATTACTTTTTCGTTATTTTTACATCTTTTATTTTATTAGTATTTTTGTATTTCTCTTCTTTCTGTTTAGTCTTCTTCGCTTGATTTGTTAAATTGCATGGTTTGGTTTCCCTTGTTCTTTCTTTCATAGTATATTTTTAATTTTCCATCTTTCTCTTCACTTGTGTTCCACTGGCACACTACTCTAGGTCCTGTGCTTCCAATTCTTGTTATTCAGATCACATAGATTCTGTCATATCATGGTTGCTCCATTACTATTGTAAATAATTGTCATTCCATACAATTGTAAATACTACACAGCACACCTCCCAGATCTTAGCTCACTTCACTGTTTCCAGAACTTTATTGTTTTTGTGGTAAACTCTATTCTCTTGCACACTACACCTATTTTCTATCCTTTACTCTCACTTTACTTCATAATCTAACAACCCAAAAGCCCACTGCTTTCTAGATCCAACTCACAACTCAATAACAGTTTTATCCCCCCAATAACAGTTTTATCTTTCTTCTACCCTTTCTAAAAAGTAGCTAGTTGGGTGAAATATCACAGTTAACACTATACATCTCCAGAGGATCTCCTATCTCTTCTCTATGGGTTGGTACTTTAAATGTCATAGAATACACTCCCACTGTTTTAAATCATTTTGCCTTCCCTTTCCAACTCATCACAAAAAGTAGTAGGTGGGAGGTGTGAACACCAGTATATCTGTTAGAAGAGGAAACCCACCAACAAATAACAACAGAAGAAGGTGAAGGAGTGAGTGGAAGCCACACTAACCTCCACCCAAGACAGATCTGGAAATACAACTAAATCATGGAGAAATTACCCAGAACAAACAAATGAACACGCACAACAGAAAATCCTCAAAACCTTGCACACACAGAAGACCAGCTGCAACACAACCTGTCCACAGGTGCACAACAGAATAAAAGATGTGGTAGAAGGAGTGACCCTCAGCTAACCAGCTGGAGGGAAGGACCCAACAAAGAAAGACCCAACAACAACCAAAACCCAAAAGACATACAGAGAGCCAACATAAATGACCAACAAAGACCAGTGAGCTCAGGAGATTAAGGAGACTGAACCACTGAATCTCACATCTCTTCTACTATAGAAGTTCACACCAAAATCCGGGGAGCCAGAACAGATCAATTTATGAAACAGAGGCTAACAATAAGAGTCTCACAAACAATAGGAAGACAAAGAAACAAACCCCAAATGAAAGGAAAAGAGGAAGCCTCAGAAAGAATGCTAAATGAAATAGAGGCAACTCAACTATCAGATATTGAATTCAAAGCAATAGTTATCAGGAAGCTCAATGAGCTCACAGAGAATTACTAGAAACTACAGGGAAACTACAATAAACTCACTGCAAACTATATCAACATGAAAAAGGAAATAGAAACTATCAACAAGGGCCAAGAGGAAATGAAGAATACAATTTCTGAACTGAAGAACACAGTAGAAGGAATCAAAACCAGGATCAATGAAGCAGAGGATTGGATCAGCGAGCTGGAGGACAAGGTAAGAAAAAAAAACCAGAAAAAGCAAGAAAAGGAAAAGTGGCTCAGAAATAATGAAGAGGGATTAAGGGAAATCCAGGACAACATGAAGTATAATAATATCCATATAACAGGGATACCAGAAGGAGAAGAAGAGCAAGGAATAGAAAACCTGTTTGACAAAGTAATGATGGAAAATTTCCCTAATTGGATGAGAGAAAAAGTCACACAAATCCAGGAAATACAGAGAGTCCCAATCAAGAGGACCCCAAAGAGGCCCACTTCAAGGCACATCATAATTAAAATGGCAAAATTCCGAGACAAACAGAGAATCTTGAAGGCAGCAAGACAGAAACAGGATGTAAAATTCAAGGGAGCTCTGATAAGACTAGCAGTTAACTTTTCAATGAAAATGCTCCAAGCCAGAAGAGAATGTCAAGAAATATTTCAAGTAATGAAAAACAGAAGCCTGCAACAAAGACTACTTTATCCAGAAAGGTACTCAATTAAAATGGAAGGTCAAATAAAGAGCTTCTTGGACAAAAGAATACAACTCCACAAAACCACCTCTGCAAGAGATGCTAAATGTTGTGCATTAAGAACAGGACAAAAAAACAGTGAAAGAAAGAGGAATACAGGTATGAAAAAATGGCAATGAATAAGTACCTATCAATAATAATCTTAAATGTAAATGGATTAAATACCCCAATCAAAAGACATAAAATAACGGAATGGATAAGACAGCATGCCCCACATATATGCTGCCTACAAATGACCCACCTCAGAACAAAAGACCTACACAGACTGAAAGTGAAGGATTGGAAACAGATACTCCAAGCAAATCGACAGGAAGAAAAGCTGGGGTAGCAATACTTATATTGGATATAATAGACTTTTTAAAAAAGAGACATAAAAAGAGACCCAGAACGTCACTTCATAATACTGAAGGTAAGAATCCATCAAGAAGACATAAACAGAAGATTCAAGATGGTGGCACGGTAGGAGGAGGCAGATTCCACTTCTCCCTGCATTGCACACAAGAGAAAAACCTAGCCAATCTACAGAGGAACAGAGCAGACAGCCAACAGTACCACAGCATATATGGAAACAGGAGATCAAAACCTGCAGCAGACACTGGAAAACCAGACATGGCAGCCAAGCGCCCGGAGGCAGCCCTTCGACCAGAGGAGGGGGCTTTGTGGAAGACCAGGAGCTCACACCTGTGATCCTCGGGTGAACCCACACCTGTAAACTCGGGTAGGCGCATGCGCTCTGTAGGAGACCTGGAGCTCGCAACAATAAACGTGGGGAGTGCTCGATCTGTAAGAGCTCCCAGCTCAAACCCATAAACTTGGGAAAGCACGCGCTCTACAGGAGGCTCAGAAATCACACCCAAAGCCCCACATGGAGAGTGCACCACTAGCCCTGGGGACAGTGTTCGGCTAGCCCTGCTGGGGAGAGTGCAAGACTAGCCTGGGGGAGAGTGTGTGGCTGGCACTGAGGAGAGTAGCCTAAAGCTGACTGAGTGCTGAACAGGGAGAAAACTGATACCAGTCGCCCCTCAGCCTGCTGCAGGCAGCAAGACCAGAAACCAGTTTGGCTGGTTTGAAAACAGCAAGAGTTTTTTTTGTTTTGTTTTGTTTATTTTTGTTTTGTGGGGGGGTTTGTTTTGTTTTGTTTTAATTATATATATTTTATTATTTTTATCTTTTTTATCCCTCAATTTCTTTTGCTTCTCTTTCTTTCTTGTTTTATTCCTTCTTCCTCTCTTTCCAATTTTATCTTTTCTTCCTTCCTCTTTGTTCTCTTTTTTTCCTCTTTTTTCCTTTTCTCTTTTTAAAAACCCACGAGTGAGACAAAAAAAAAAAAAACCCTGGAACTGTGAAAAAAACAGAGTTGGACACAAAGAGGAGCTTCCAACAGCTGAGACAGTGGGAGCTGTGAACACCAGGAAACCTGAAGGAGACTGCACCACAGAACCTCACAGGTATTCTACCACAGAAGTTCACACCATAAACTCAGGGAGCCAGAACAGATCAATTTAAGAAGCTGAGGCTAACAAGAAGAGTCTCACAAACAATGGGAAGACAAAGAAACAATCCCCAAATGAAAGGAAAGGAGGAAGCCCCAGAAAGAATGTTAAATGAAACAGAGGCAACTCAACTATCAGACATTGAGTTCAAAGCAATGGTTGTCAGGAAGCTCCATGAACTCTCAATGAGCTACCAGAAACTACAGGGAAGCTACAGTGAACTCACTGAAAACTGTATCAACATGAAAAAGGAAATAGAAACTATCAACAAGGGCCGAGAGGAAATGAAGAATACAGTTTCTGAACTGAAGAACACAGTAGAAGGAATGAAAAGCAGAATCAATAAAGCAGAAGATTCGATCAGCGAGTTGGAGAACAAAGTAGGAAAAAACACCCAGAAAGAGCAAGAAAAGGAAAAGAGGCTCAGAAAGAATGAAGAGAGATTAAGAGAAATGCAAGACAATATGAAATGTAATAATATCTGCATAATAGGGATACCAGAAGGAGAAGGGATAGAAAACCTATTTGAAAAAGTAATGATGGAAAACTTCCCTAATTTGATGACAGAAAAAGTCACACAAATCCAGGAAACACAGAGAGTCCCAATCCAGAAGAACCCAAACAGGCCCACTTCAAGACACATCATAATTAAAATGGCAAAATTCCAAGACAAAGGGAGAATCTTAAAAACAGCAAGGGAGAAAAAGGAAGTAACATACAAGGGAGCCCCGATAAGGTTAACAGCTGACTTCTCGATGGAAACGCTCCAAGTCAGAAGAGAATGGCAAGAAATATTCCAAGTAATGAGAACCAAAGGCCTGCAACCCAGATTATTTTACCCAGCTTTCAATCAAGACATAAGGCCAAATAAGGAGCTTCCCAGACAAAAGTGGTCTAAAAGAATACACCTCTACCAAGCCAGTTCTGCAAGAGGTGCTAAAGGGACTGCTTTAAGGAAAGGAAGAAAAAGAGAGCAAGAGAGAGACAGAGAAGCACAGGTACAAAAATGGCAATGAATCAGTACCTATCAATAATAACCTTAAATGTAAATGGATTAAATTCTTCAATCAAAACACATAGAATAGGTGAATGGATGAGAAAGCATGACCCACACATATGTTGCCTACAAAAAACTTACCTCAGGACAAAAGACATACATAGACTCAAAGTGAAGGGCTGGAAACAAATTTTCCAAGCAAATGGACAGGAAAAAAAGCCAGGTAGCAATACTCACATCAGACAAAATAGACTTTAAAAGAAGAGCCATAAAGAGAGACCCAGAGGTCACCTCATAATACTCAAGGGAAGAATCCACCAAGAAGACATAAACATTGTAAATATATATGCACCCAACACAGGAGCACCTAAATACATCAAGAAAATCTTAGAGGACTTCAAGAAAGATATTGACAGCAACACAATTATAGTAGGGGATTTTAACACCCCACTGTCAAAAATGGACAGATCTTCCAAACAAAATATCAACAAAGATATTGTGGCATTGAACAATACTCTAGATGAAATGGACTTAACTGATATATATAGAACCCTTCATCCCAAAGAAACTAAACACACATTCTTTTCAAATACACATAGACAATTTTAAAAGGCAGACCACATGATAGGACACAAAACAAGCCTCAACAAATTCAAGGAAATTGAAATCATACCAAGCATTTTCTCTGACCACAAGGGACTAAAACTAGAAACCAACCCAAGGGGAAAAACCCAAAACCCTCAAAATCATGGAGATTGAATAGCATGCTATTAAACAATGAATGGGTCAAGAATGAAATTAGGGAGGAAATCAAAAAGTTTCTGGAAACAAATAAAAATGAACTAATGACAATCCAAAACCTATGGGACACAGTAAAGGCAATTCTGAGAGGGAAGTTTATAGTGATAGAGGCCAGCCTAAGGAAGACAGAAACATTTCAAATGAACAACCTAACGCTACACCTACAAGAACTTGAGGAACAACAACAAAGACAGCCCAGAGCAATTAGAAGGAAAGGAATAACCAAGATCACAGTAGAATTAAATGACATAGGTACTAAAGGCACAATTCTAAGGATCAATGAATCCAGGAGCTGGTTCTTTAAAAAGATAAACAAAATCGACAAGCCTTTAAGCAGGCTCATCAAGAAAAAAAGAGAGAGGACTCAAATAAACCCAATCAGAAATGAAAGAGGAGGTTCGAGGTTCGATTCCCAGTCAGGGCACATGCCTGGGTTGCAGGCCAGTTCCCAGCAGGGGACACACGAAAGGCAACCGTACATTGATATTTCTCTCCCTCTCCCTCTCTTCTACCCTTCCCCTCTAAAGATAAATAAATAAATAAATAAAAATCTTAAAAAAAAAAAGAAATGAAAGAGGAGGGATTACAACTGACACCACAGAAATACAAAGGACTGTAAAAAATTACTATGAAGAACTATATGCCAAGAAATTTGAAAACCTAGGTGAAATGAACAAATTTGTAGAAAAACATAATCTTCCATAACTAAATGAAGAAAAAGCAGAAAGCCTGAACAGACCTATAAGAGCAGATGAAATTGAAGGAGTAATCAAAAAACTCCTGACACACAAAAGCCCTGGACTGGATGGTTTCATAGGAGAATTCTACAAAACATTTAAGGAAGAGCTAACCCCTATCCTTCACAGACTTTTCCAAGAAATTCAAGAAGATGGAAGAGTCCTAAACTCTTTTTACGAAGGCATCATAAAAATGACATCATCTTAATCCCAAAAGCAGATAAAGATGCAACAAAGGAAGAAGGCTTCAGGCCAATATAACTGATGAATACAGATTATAAAATCCTAAACAAACTATTGGCAAACCACATCCAGCAAAACATTAAAAAGATCATACACCATGACCAAGTGGGATTCATCCCAGAGATACAGGATGGTACAATATTCGCAAATCAATAAACATAATACATCACATAAACAAAAGTGAAGACAAAAATCGCATGATCATATCAATAGATGCAGAAAAAAAAATATTTGATTAGGTACAGCACCCATTTGTGAATAAAACACTCAGCAAAGTGGGAACTGGAGGAGCATTCCTCAACATAATAAAGGCCATATATGAGAGACCCACAGTTAACATCCTACTCAATAGGCAAAAACTAAAAACTGCCCCAGTAAGATCAAGAACAAGATAAGGTTATCAAACTTTCACCACTTCTATTCAAAATAGTATTGAAAATCCAACCACAGCAATCAGGGAAGAAAATGAAATAAAAGGCATCCAAATTGGAAAAGAGGAAATAAAACTGTCATTGTTTGTAGCTGACATGATAGTGTACATAGAAAATCCTATAGATTCTACCAAAAACTGCTCCACCTAATAAATGAATTTGGCAAAATAGTGGGATACAAAGTCAATATTCAGAAATCAAAGGCATTTTTGTGTACAAACAATGAAATATCAGAAACAGAAATCAAGAAAAAAAATCCCATTTGATATAGCAACAAGAAAAGTAAAATACCTAGGAATAAACCTAACCAAGGAGGTAAAAGACCTACACTCAGAAAACTACAGAACTCTGAAGAAAGAAATTAAGGAAGACACAAACAAATGGAAATGTACACTGTGTTCATGGATCGGAAGAATTAACATCATCAAAATGTTCATACTACCCAAAGCAATTTATAGATTCAATGCAATATCTATTAAAGTAAAACAGATATAGAAGGAACATTTCAAAAATTTATATGGAGCCATAAATGACCCCAAATAGCTGCAGCAATTTTGAGAAAGCAGAACAAAGTTAGATGGAGCACAGTACCTGAAATGAAACTGCATTACAAGGGCACTGGGATCAAAACAGCCTGATACTGGCATAAGAACAGACACATAGACCAATGGAACAGAACAGAGCCCAGAAATAAACCCAAGTTTCTATGGTCAATTAATATTTGTCAAAGGGGGAAGAAGCATAAAATGGAGTAAAAATAGCCTCTTGAACAAATCATGTTGGGAGATCTGGACAGCTACATGCCAAAAAATGAAACTCGATCACCAACCTACACCATACACAAAAATAAATTCAAAGTGGATAAAAGACTTAAATATAAGTTGTGACACCATAAAAGTCATAGAGGAAAACATTGGCAGGAGATCTCGGATATTCCATGCAGCTACATCTTCACTGATATGTCCCGTAAAGCAAGGGACATAAAGGAAAGAATAAACAAATGGGACCTCATCAAATTAAAAACCTTCTGCATGGCTGAAGAAAGTAGCATTAAAATGAAAAGAGAACCAACTCTATGCAAAAACATATTTGCCTTGGAGAAGGGTTTAATCTCCAAAATGTATAAAGAACTTAAATGACTCCACTCTAAGAAGACAAGCAGCCCAATTAAAAAATGGGCAAAGGATATGAACAAACACTTCTCCAAGGGGGACATACAGATTGACCAGAGACATATGAAAAGGTGCTCGGTATCGCTAGCCATGAGAGAGATGCAAATTAAAACCACAACGAGATACCACTTTACACTGGTCAGAATTGACATCATAAACAAACCGACAAACAAGTGTTGGTGAGGATGTGGAGAAAAGGAATGCCCACTGCACTGTTGGTGGGAATGCAGACTTGTGCAGCCACTGTGGAAAACAGTATGGAATTTCCTCAGAAAACTAAAAATGGAACTTCCTTTTGCCTCAGCAATTCCACTGCTGAGATTATATCCTAAGAACCCTGAAACACCAATCCAAAAGAACCTACACACCCCAATGGTCATAGCAGTACAATTTACAATAGCCAATTGTTGGAAGCAATCTAAGTGCCTGTCATTAAATGAGTGGATCAATCACTATGCTACATTCACACAATGGAATACTACACAGCAGAGAGAAAGGAGCTCCTGCCATTTGCAACATCATGGGTGGAACTGAAGGTCATTATGCTAAGTAAAATAAGCCACGGTGAGGGACATACCATATGATCTGACCTTTAACTGGAACATAATCAACAAAAGAAAAAAGCTAGCAAAATATAACCAGAGACATTGAAATTAAGAATAATCTGACAGTAACCAGAGGGGAGGTGGGAGGGTAATGGGGGAAAGGGTTTTCAGGAACTGCTATAAAGGACACATGGAAAAAAACAAGGGAGAGGGTGAAAGCAAGGGAGAGAGGTGGGTTTGGCTGGAGTGGGGGGAATCATAGGTGGAAAATGCAGACCTCTGTAATTGAACAACAATAAAATAATTCCAAAAAATCTGAAGAAGTAAATGAAATAATTCCATTAGACTTGCATGAGAAAGAATTAACTATTTAGGAATTAATATATGCAAAGAGGTAAAAAACATGTACTACCAAAATTATAAGATAATGAAAAATTCTGACACTAAAAAAGTTTACAGACAAGAAAAAAATAAAAGAAAAAATTGTGTTAAGTGATTGATAAGTTCAAATTGTTAAAATGATTGTACTTCCCAACTCAATTTACAGGTTCAATGAAGTCCCTCTCAACATGCAAATGTTATTTTTCTCAGGACTGGATTGAATTTATATGGAACCAAAAAGGCCCCAAATGTTCCAAGCAATTTTGAGAAAAAAATAAAGCTGAAGATATTGCTTTCTATGGTCTCAAAATATGCCACAAAGTTTTCATAATCAAAACGGTAAAGTATTTGCACAAAACAGAAACAGACACGTAAAACAATGGACCAAAATTGAGAGCTCATGTTTATATCCACTCATGTACTGATGTGCAATTAGGCTGCTTCCAAATATTGGCTATTGTAAATAACATTGCAATAAACACAAGAGTGCTTTTCTGGTTAGTGTTTCAGCTTTCTTTGTATAGGTTTTCAGAAGTGGAATTGCTGGGTCATTAGGCAGCTTAATTTTTAATTTTTTGAAGAAACCACATAGTGTTGTGTCTGGTTGCTGCATAAATCTGTATACTCAACAAGAGTGCATGAGGGTGTGTACACAATTGAACATTCCTCAGCCATAAACATGAAGAAAAGGTAACTTTTGGAACAATGAGAATGGCCTTAGTGTATATTGTGCTAAGTAAAATAAGCAAGTCAGAGAAAGAAAGCTACCATATGAATCCACTTATATTTATAACCTAATAAGCAAAACAAACAAACAAACAAAATACAAATAGAGTCATAGACACTGAAGACAGTCTGACAGATGTCAGAGGAGATGGGTTTGGAAAGCATCTTATAAACACAGAGTAAAATTAAGCAGAAAAGAACTCATGAACAAAGACAAAAATATGGTGATCAAAGCAGGAAAGAAGGGTGGAGCAAAGTAGAAGAGGATAAGAATAATTGTTGATTAAAAAGACTTCACTTTGGATGGTAGCAAAATAATATACATTTGAATCTATATAAAATTATTAGTGAATGTCAACCACACACATTCAATACTAGATAGATAGATAGATAGATAGATAGATAGATAGATAGATAGATAGATACTGTACATGTTCCTTGGTTTTTGGTCTGGAATTCAAAACCAAAATCCTGAGGTACAATAACTATCCCTGAAAATAGAGCATCTGGCAGAAGTGACACCTGCTTGAATGTTGTTGGTACCATAATAATATGGCTGTACTAATTTATAGTTTTAATTTGAACATTTTACTTAAAATGTCATATGATGTTCTTGAATGTGATATTGTTCTGTTACAGAATTACGTGCTCATGATTTTGTGATATAAGCTTTTGAAATAAAAAGGGACATTGTTTGTGCCAGACCCTGTACTTTGCGTTTTCAAAGAAAAACTCTGAAAATTTTCAGATGCAATTTTCTCATCAGTGAATTGAAATTAGAAATCTCCAAGGTCAAGTGCCACAATTCTACTGCCTTTGAGAAGACATGGTTTTTTTTTTTCTGTCTTACACAGGAATTCTCAGGCCAATCACCCCTGATCAGCCATCACTGCCCCTGAGTGAGAGCAGCAGCAGCACCAATCCCCTCAGAAACCCCACTCTGTGAGGACTCGTGGAGGTCTTCCAATGCCCTGGGTCTTTATTTCCCCTTTTTAAATAGTGTCAAGAACATATATTGCTCAGGTGTCTGATTAGAATGTCTGCCTACCTGATATTTGGACATATCATGTGAAGTATTTTTAACTTTATGTGATGTAGAATAGATAAAGGGGAAGCCTTTTAGAAATCAATCACAAGGGAACAACTGGGCAAGAGAAGGAATGGGGAGTGTGCAGCTCCCTGTCATCCTAATTAAAGGATGATGAATCCATCTGTAGCCAGGTGATCAAGGTTGGTCTAATTTGGACCCAGTTAAAAAGGACCACATAAAAGCTGTATAGACAAGATTTGTGAGATAAATCTTTGTCTGGCAGTGGGGGGTAGGGTGGAGAATACATAAAGCTAGATGTTTTATTTTTTGAGGTTGATGTCTTTCTGTTTTCTTTCTAATCTGGTTAAGGATTTTAGCCCATGGAAGAATGATTTCAGTACTTGTCTCACTATCAAACTTACCATTGAAGTAATCATGTATGAGTAAGATACTTCAACAGAAGTGCTGGAAAGAGCAGTTATGATCTCATACACCACTAAAATTCACCACATACTGAAATGAGTACCTATGCCTCACCTGACAAACCCTGCAGATAAAAATTTCAAAAGAAGTGCTGTAAACTGTGGTAATGTTCTCATACACCTCTTATATTCATCTCGTACTTAAATGACTACTTCTGCATGTCATTATAAATGGTGCACATGGATTTATTAAAAAAAACACGCATCATTCGAAATGTTCCCCTTCACAACTGCTTGGGAAGAGTTCAAACAATTCACTATGGTTTTATTACAGTGAAATGGACTTGGAGAACAGAAAGTGAACTGCTATGCTCACATTCACTTTGACATTCACAAAAATGTGTTGTTCAAGTCAGGTAGTAAAGTGTACATTCATGTCTTAGTTGTGCTATGCTTTTGTGCTGGAAAGAATACATAGCAGAGAACTCTACTATAGAAGCTCATTCTATTTTGAAGATGACATTGTCCTATGCATCTGTTCACCCATTTGCTGAAGGTAAAGTGATTTCAGCAGCTCTTTCAAAATCAAACTTACCACAGAAGTGATCATCCTTCAGAAAGATACTTCAACCCAAGTGCTGAAATCAGTATGTATTATGTGAGACAACACTTACTTCATCTTCTACGGGAATGAATACTTCTGCATGTCATTATAAATGCTGCATATGGGATTACCAGAAAACCTGCTTCAAACAAAATATTCAGATACCTGAGTGAATTTGCAGGATTCAAACTCCTTAGTACTGTATTATCAGAGTGAAATGTCCTTGGAGCACTGAGATTGGAATGTTATGTTTATATTCATTTTCACATTCATACCCTGTAAAGTAGAATTCAGGTAGTACACTGTACATGCATTTCTAGTTAGGCTATGCTTTTCTACTAGAAAGAAAATATTGAAGAAAACTGTGGTTTAGGAGCTAACTCTACTGCAAACATGACATAGTCCTATGCATCTATTCACTCATTTGCCCACAGAAAAGTGATTTCAGTAGTTCTTTCACTATTATGATTTCATCTGAAATGACCACGTTTCAGAAAGATACTTCAGCACAAGTGTTGAAAACAGTACATATTATCAGAGACACCACTCATTTCTTTTTCTACTGAAATGAATATATTCACATGGCATTATAAACACACTATATGACTTTTTGTAGATAATACAAAAAGTCATTTCGTAGTAGTGAAGTGTTTCTATCCCTCTATATTGCTTGGGCAAGAGAATATTTCATATGAAGGTGGTTTCAAGCAACAGCTATCTACACTGTTTAATGTCATATTAGTGTACTTATTTAAGTAGAAGATGAAATGAGTGGTGCCTCAGGTAATACATACTGTTTTCAGGACTCTGTGCAAGTACCTTTCTGAAATATCATCACTTTGGTAAATTTGACAGGGAAGGAACTGTTGAACTTGTTTTCCAGAGCAAATAAGGTTCAGAATGTGCTTCTATACTACAGTTTTCTCTAATGTATTATTTCCAGTAGAAAAGCATAGTCCAGATAAGACATGCATGTACAGTGTACTACGAGACTTAGACTCTACAGGTTTGTAAATGTCTACATGAATACAAACCTAACAGTATACATTGGGAGCTCCAAGTGCACTTCATTCTGATAATAGAGTAGTGAAGTGTTTGCACCCCCCAAAAAAACTTGGGTATGAGAATATTTCATATGGAGTGAGTTTCCAGCAAAAGCCATCTACAGTGTATAACACTATGTCAATGTACTCATCTCAGAAGATGAAATGAGTGGTGCCTGAGATAATATGTACTGTTTTAAACATCCTGTTGAAATATCTTTCTGAAATATCACTACCGTGGAAGTTTGATAGTGAGAAAGCTATTGAAATTATTTTTCCATCAGCAAATGAGTGAACGCATGCATGGACTATGTTATTTTGAAGGAGAATAAGCTTCTACAGTAGAGTTTTCTCCAAAGCTCTTTACAACACAAAACTGTAGACCTGAAATGGACAAAACAGTTTTGTGAATGTCAAAATGAATATGAAGTTAACTGTCCACTTTCTATCACCAAGTGCATTTATCTCTGATAAAATAGCAATGAACTGTTTGAACCATTTCAAATCATTCGGGAATGAGAATGTTTCACATGAAGTTGGTTTTAAGAATTCACAATCTGCAATGTTTATTACCGCAGGTCAATGTACTCATTTCAGTAGAAGTTGAAATGAATGATGTCTCCAGTAATATGCACTGTTTTCAGCACTTCTGTTGAGGTATGTTTCTAAAAGGTCACTTTTGGGTTAAGTATGATAGTAAAAGAGCTACTGAAATCACTTTTCTGTCCTCCAATGAGTGAACAGTTGCATAAGACTCTGTGAACTTTAAAGTAAAACAAGTTTTGGCAGTACAGATTCCTCCAAAGTATACTTTCCGGTACTAAAGCATAGGGAAGATAAGACATGTATATACTGTGTACTACCTAATAGGAACAAAACTGTTTTGTGAATGTGGAAATGACTATGAAGCTATCAGCCCACTTTCTCTAACCAAGTGCACTTCACTCTCATACAACAGTAACAAAGTGTTTGAACTCATCCAAGTCACTCGTGAATGTGCATGTTTCCTAGAAAGTGGGCTTTAAGCAAACACCTTCTGCAGTATTTATAACCCCATTTCAATGTAGTCATTTCAGTCAAAGATGAAATGAATGCTGTGTCAGGTACTATGTAGTGTTTTTACCAGTTCTGTTGAAGAATTTTTCTGAAACATCAATTTTATGGCATGTTTGATAGCAAAAACAATACTGAATCACTTTTCTGACAACAAATGAGTGAAAGGATGCATAGGACTATGTCATCTACGAAATAGAGTAAGCTTCTATACCACAGGTTTCTGCAATGCATGCTTTCTAGGAAAAAAGAGTAGTCTAACTAAGAAATGATGTATACTGAACTACATAACTGTACTGTACAGGTTTCCGAAGGTCCACACAAACATGAATCTAAAAGTACACTTTTGGGTCTCCAAGTGCATTCCACTCTGATAGTACAATAGTGAAGAGTTTGAGCTCCTCTAAATCACAAGGGTAGGACAATATTTCATAAGAGTGGGTTTTAAACAAAAGTCATCTACACTGGTGAACATGTTACCAATGTACTCATTTCAGTAGAAGATACAACAAAAGGAGTCTCATATACTACATACTGTTCTCAGCATTCTGATGAAGATTCTTTCTGAAATATGAATTCCGTGAAGTGTGTGATAGCAAAAGAGCTCCTGAAATTATTTTCCATCAGCAAATGAATGAATGCCAGCATACAACTATGTGATCCATGAGGGAGAATGAACTTCTCTACTAGAGTTTTCACCTATGTGTTTTTTCCAGCAGAGAAGCGTGGCCCCACCAAGATGTGCAGGTACAGCCTACTACCTGATTTGGAGATAACCGTTCTGTGAATTTCAAAAAGAATAGGAAGATAACTGTCCACTTTCCATCACCATGTGCATTTCTCTCTCATAGAACAGTAATGAATTGTTGAACCCTTCCAAGTCACTCATGAATGACTATGTTTCCTATGAAGTGGGCTTTATGCAAAGACCTTCTGCATTGTTCATAAACCCAGGTCAATGGAATCACTTCACTAGAAGATGAGAGGAATGGTGCATCCGGTAATACGTACTCTTTATAGCACTTCAAATGAAGTATCTATCTCAGATATACGTGGTAGGTTGGATAGTGAAAGAGACACTGAATCACTTTTCTGATAGCAAATGAGTGAAAGCATATGAAAGGCTATGTCATCGTTGAAGTAGAATAAGCCTGTGCACTAGAGTTTCCTCCAAAGAATTCTTTCCTGTATGAAATCATCAGGAAGATAGGACATGCATGGACTGTGTAGTACTGACTGGGACAAAACTGTTTTGTGAAATGGAAAATGAGTATGAAGATAACAGCCCACGTTGTGTCACCAAGTGCGTTTCTCTCTCATACAACAGTAATGAAGTGTTGGAACTCTTCCAAGTCACTCAGTAATGAGCATGTTTCCTACAAAGTGGGCTTTAAGCAAACATCTTCAGCAGTGTTGGTAAATCCAGGCGAATGTACTCATTTCTGTAAAAGATAAATTGAATGCTGTTTCAGGTATTACATATTGTTTTCTGAAGTACAGTTGAAGTATTTTTCTGAAATGTCACTTTCATGGTATGTTTGATACCAAAAGAGATCCCAAATCACTTTTCTGACACCAAATGAGTGGATGGAGGCCAAGACAATGTCATTTATGAAATAGAAGCTTCTACCCCACAGTTTTTGGCAATGTAATCTTTCTGGGAGAAAAGCTTACAAAGCTATTCTAACAAAGAAATGCATGTATACTGTACTATGTAATTGGACTCCACAGGTTTGTGAAGGTCTAGGTGAACTTGAACCTAAGAGTATACTTTTGGGTCTCTAAGTGCACTCCACTCTGATAGTACAGTAATGAAGAGTTTGAGCTCCTCAAATTACTTGGTTGCAAAATATTGCATATGGAGAGGGCTTTCAACAAAAGCCATATACATGGTTGAACACATTACCAAAGTTATCACTTCAGTAGAAGATGAAATGAGTGGAGTCTCATACACTACCTACTCTTTTCAGAATTCTGAAGAAGTTTCTCTCTGAAATATGAATTCTGTAAAGTGTGTGATAGTAAAAGGATTCCTGAAATTATTTTCCATAGGCAAATGAATGAATGCCAGCACATGACTATGTGATCCATGAGGGAGAATGACCTCCAGTAGTTTTCCCCTACCTGCTTTCTCCAGCACAAAGGGGTGGAGCCACTAAGATGTGCAAGGACAGCCTAATACCTGATTTGGAGAAAACCATTCTGTGAATGTCAAAAAGAATATGAAGCTACCTGTCCACTCTCTGTCACCAAGTGCATTTTTATCTCATACAACTTTAATGAATTGTTTGAATGAATTGTTGCAAGTCACTCGAGAATGAGTATGTTTCCTATGAAGTGAGCTTTATGCAAACATCTTCTGCATTCTTTATAAAGCCAGCTCAATGGACTCAATTCACTAGAAGATGAAATGAATGCTGCCTCTGGTAATATGTACTCTTTCTACACTTCGGATGAAGTATCTCTCTCAAATATACATTTCGTGGTAGGTTGGATAGCAAAAGAGACACTAAAATCTCATTTCTGAGGGGAAATTATTGAAAGTATGGGGAAGACTATGTCATCTTCGAAGTAGAATAAGCTTGTGCCCTAGAGTGTACCCCCAAATTTTTTTCATTGTCTGACCATCGGGGAGTTAAGACATGCATGGATTGTGTAATATGGACTGGGACAAACTGTTCTATGAAAGGGAAAATGAGTATGAAGCAAACAGCCCACGTTGTGTCAGAAACTGCATTTCTTTCTCATACAACAGTAAAGAAGAGCTGAAACCCATCCAGTCACTCAGTAATGAGCATGTTTCCTACAAAGTAGGTTTATGCACATACCAACTGCAGTGTTGATGAAACCAGGGGAACATCCTCATTTCCATAAAAGATATTAGTAATGCTGTCTCAGGAATGACATAGTGCTTTCAGTAGTGCAACTGAAGTAATTTTCTGAAATGACAATTTCATGGTACCTTTGATAGTGAAGGAGATCCTGAATCACTTTTCTGACAGCAAATGGGTGGAGGAGAACTAGGAATATGTCATCTATGAAATAGAGTAAGCTTCTATCCCACAGTTTTGGGCAATATAATCTTTCCATGAGAAAAGTTTAGTCTAACAAAGAAATGCATGTGTACTGTACTATGTAACTGAACTCTACAAGTTTGTGAAGGTCTACATGAACATGAACCTAACAGTACACTTTTGGGTCACCAAGTGCGTTCCACTCTGACAGTACAGTAGTGAAAACTTTCAGCTTCTCCAAATCAGTAGGTAGGAAAATATTTCAAAGAGATAGGGCATTCAACAAAACCCATCCACACTGTTGAACATGTGACCAATGTACTCATCTCAATAGAAGATGAAATGAGTGGGGCCTCATAGAGTACTTACAGTTTTCAGCATTCTCATGAAGTTGCTCTGTGAAGTATGAATCCCGTGAAGTAAGTGATAGTGAAAAAGCTCCTCAAATTATTCTCCATCAGCAAAAGAATGAAATCCAGCATAGGACCATGTGATCTGTGGGAGAGAATGTCCTTCTCTAGTATTTTTCACCTATGTGTTTTTTTCCAGGAGAAAATAATGTCCCCAATAAGACCTACAGGTACAGCCTATGACCTGACTTGGAGAAAACTGTTCTGTAAAGGTCAAAAGGAATATGAAGCTAACTGTCCACTTTCAGTTACCAAGTACATTTCTATCTCATACAACAGTGATGAATTGTTTGAACCCTTCCAAAACACTCGAGAATGAGAGCGTTTCCTATGAAATGGAGTATCTGCAAACACTTTCTTTTTTTTTTTTTAATTTTTATTTTCATTGTTGATCTTGTACAGTTTTCTGTCTTTTATTCTCACCCGAACCCGCCACCCCAACTCTCCCCACCTCCCTCCCATTTCCACCCCCCCCCATAGTTTTTGTCCATGTGTCCTTTATACTTGTTCCTGTAAATCCTTCCCCTTTTCCCCTGAAATTCCCTCCCCTCTCCCCTCTGGTGACTTTCAGCATGTTCCCAATTTCCATGTCTTTGGTTATATTATGCTTGTTTGTTTGTTTTGTTGATTAGGTTCCCGTTAAAGGTGAGATCATATGGTATTTATCTTTCACTGCCTGGCTTACTTCACTTAGCATGATGCTCTCAAGTTCCATCCATGCTGTTGCATAGGGTATGAGCTCCTTCTTTCTTTCTGCTGCATAGAATTCCATTGTATAAATGGCTTCACAGGAGAATTCTACAAAACACTTTCTGCATTGCTTATAAAACCAGCTTAATGGATTCAACTCTCTAAAAGATGAGATGAATGGTTCCTCTTGTAATATGTACTCCCTGTAGCACTTCTGATGAAGTATCTTACTCAGTTTCTCCTTCTATTGTAGGTTGGATAGTGAAAGAAACACTGAATGATTTTTCTGACAGCAAATGAGTGGATGGAGGACTAGGAATATGTCACCTATGAAACAGAGTAAGTTTCCATCCCACAGGATTGGCAATGCAATCTTTTGGGTTGAAAAGCTTAGCCTAACAAAGAAATACATATGTACTGTACTATGCAAATGAAATCTACAGATTTGTGAATGTCTATATGAATGTGAAAGTAAGAGTACAACCGTGGGTCACCAAGTGCATTCCACTCTGTACACTAGTAAGATATTGATCTCCTCCAAATCAGTAGGAAAGAAAAATGTTTCACACAGATAGGGCTTCCAACAAAAGTCATCTATACTGTTGAGCAGGACACCAATGTACTCATCTCTGTAGAAGATGAAATTAGTGGACTCTCATATAATACATACTGTTTTGAGCATTCTGATACAGTTTCTCTTGGAAATATGAATTCTGTGACAGATATGATAACTAAAGAGCTCCTGAAATTATTCTCCATCAGCAAATGTATGAATGCTGGCATAGGACCATGTGATCTGTCAGAAAGAATGTCCTTCTCTAGTAGTTTATACCTACATGTATTTTCCAGGAGAAAAGTGTGTCCCCACTAAGATGTGCAGATACCGAATACCACCAGATTTGGAGAAAACGATTCTGTGAGTATCAAAAAGAATATAAACCTACCTGTCCACTTTCTCTTACCAAGTATGTTTCTATCTCATACAACAGTATGGAATTGTTTGAACCCTTTCAAAACACTCAAGAATGAGTATGTTTCCTATGAAATAGGGTGTGTGCAAACACTTTCTTCATTGTTTATACACCCAGCTCAATGGACTCAACTCTCTGCAAGGTAAGAGGAATGGTGCCTCCTGTGATAGGTACTCTCTGTAGCACTTACGATGAAGTATCTCATTCACTTATTCTTTCTATTGTATGTTAGACAGCAGAAGAGACTTAGTCACTTCTCTGACAGAAAATGAGCGGGTGGAGGACTGGGAACATGTCATCTATGGAATAGAGTAGGATTCTGTCCCACAGTTTTTGGCAAGATAATCTTTCCTGCTGAAAACCTTAGTCTAACAAAGAAATGCCTGTGCACTGTACTATGTAATTGAAATCTACAGGTTTGTGACTGTCTACGTGAACATGAACCTAACAGTACACTATTGGGTCATCAAGTGCCTTCCACCCTGATTGTACACAAGTGAAGATTTTGAGCTCCTTCAAATCAGTAGGACAAGAAAATGTTTCCTAGAGATAGGGCATTCAACACAAGCCATCTGCACTGCTGAAAAAGTCACCAATGCACTCATCTCCATAGAAGACGAAATGTATGAAGTCTCATATACTACCTAGAGTTTCCATCACTCTGATGAAGTTTCTGTTGGATATATGAATTTCCGTCATGTGTGTGAAAGTCAAACAGCTCCTGAAACTATTCTCCATCAGGAAATAAATGAATGCCAGCATAGTACCATGTGATCTGTGAGAGAGAATGTCCTTCTCTAGTAGATTTCACCCGCGTGTTTTTTCCAGAAGAATACCATGGCCTCACTAAGATGTGCAGGTACTGCTTACTACCTGATTTGGAGGAAACCATTCTGTGAATGTCCAAAAGAATATGAAGCTATCTGTCCACTCTCCATTACTAAGTACATTTCCCTCTAATACAACAGTAAAGAATTGTTTGAACCTTTCTAAAACACTTGAGAATTAGTATTTTTTCTATGAAATAGAGTGTATGCGGCATTGTTTCTAAACCCAGCTCAATGGACTCAACTCTCTAGAAGATGAGATGCATGTTGCCTCTTGTAATATGTATTCTCTGTAGCACTTTTGATGAAGTATTCCACTCATTGTTTCCTCTGTTGTACACTGGAGAGTGAAAAACACACTGAATCACTTTTCTGGCAGCAAATGAGTGGATGGAAGACTGGGAATATGTCATCTAAGGAGTAGAGTAAGCTTCTAGTCCACAGTTTCTGGCAATGGAATCTTTCAGGGAGAAAAGCGTAGTCTCACAAACAAATGCATGTGTACTGTACTGTGCAACTGAAATCTACAGGTTTTTGAACGTCTACATGAACTTGAAACTAACAGTACACTTTTGGGTCACCAAATGCATTCCACTGTGATTGTACACTAGTGAAGATTTTGAGCTCCTCCAAATCAGTAGGACAGGAAAGTATTTCATGCAGATGGGGCTTTCAACAAAAGCCTTCTATACTGTGGAATACAGCACCAATGTACTCATCTCAGTAGAAGATGAAATGAGCGAAGTCTCATATACTACCTACTGTTTCCAGCACTCTGATGAATTTTCTGTCGGATATATGAATTCTGTGATGTGTGTAACAGCGAAAGAGCTCCTGAAATTGTTCTCCGTCAGAATATACATGAATGCTAGCCTAGGACCATGTGTTTTGTGAGAATGTCCTTCTCTAGTAGTTTTCACCTACGTGTTTTTTTCCAGGAACAAAGAATGGCCCCACGAACAAGTGCAGGTACAGTCTACTACCAGATTTGCAGAAAACCATTCTGTGAATGTCCAAAAGAATATGAAGCTACTTGTCCACTTTGTGTTACCAAGTATATTTCCCTCTAATACAACAGTAATGAATTGTTTGAAACCTTCCAAAACACTCGAGAATTAGTATGTTTCCCATGAAATAGAATTTATGCAAACACTTTCGGCCTTGTTTCTAAACCCAGCTCAATGGACTCAAGTTCCTAAAGATGAGATGAATGTTGCCTCCTGTAATATGTACTCTCTGTTGCACATCTGGTGAAGTATCTCCCTCAGTTATTCCTTCTGTTCTACCTTGGAGACAGAAAGGAACACTGAATGACTCTTCTGGGAGAAAAGGTGTGGATGGAGGACTGGGAATCTGTCATTTATGGAACAGAGTAAGCTTCTATCTCACAGTTTTTGGCAATGCAGTCTTTCAAGGAGAAAAGCTTAGTCTCACAAGCAAATGCAAGAGTGCTGTACAATGTAATTGAAATCCTCAGGTTTTTGAAGGTCTACCTGAATGTGAACCTAACAGTATAATTTTGGGTCACCAAGAGCGTTCCACTCTGATTGTACACTAGTGAAGATTTTAAGCTCCTCCAAATCAGTAGGAAAAGAAAATGTTTCCTAGAGATAGAGCATTCAGCACAAGCCATCTACACTGTTGAACAAGTCACCAATGCACTCATCTCCATAGAAGATGAAATGAGTGAAGTTTCATATACTACCTACTGTTTCCAGCACTCTGATGAATTTTCTGTTGGATATATGAATTCCATGATATGTGTGATAGCAAAAGGGCTCCTGAAATTGTTCTCCTACAGAAAATAAATTTTCAGCCTAGGACCATGGAAAATGAATTCCAGCCTAAGACCATGTGGTCTGTGAGAGAGAATTTCCTTCTCTAGTAGTTTTCACCTACGTGTTTTTTCCAACAGAAAAGCGTGGCCTGAAAGACGTGCAGGTACTGCCTACTAGCTGATTTGGAGAAAACCATCCTGTGAATGTCTGAAAGAATATGAATCTATCTGTCCATTCTGTTACCAAGTACATTTCCCCCTAATACAACAGTAATGAATTGTTTGAACCCTTCCAAAATACTCAAGTTGTGAGTATGTTTCCTATGAAGTGGGCTTTATGCAAACCTTCAGCATTGTTTATAAACCCAGCTCAATGGACTCAACTCACCAGAAGATGAGATGAATGATGCCTCCAGAAACACATTGTATCTGTAGCACTTCTGAAGAAATTTCTCACTCAATTATACATTTTTTTGTAGGTTCGATAAGGAAAGAGACACTGAATCACTTCTCTGACAGTAAATGTGTGGATGGAGGCCTAGGAATATGTCATTTATGAAATAAAGTAAGCTTCTATCCCACAATTTTTGGCACTGTTATCTTTCAGGGAGAAAGATTATTCTAACGAAGGAACTCATGTGTACTGCACTATGTAACTGAACTCTCCAGGTCTGTAAAGGTCTACCTGAACATGAACCTAACAGTATACTTATGTGTCACTAAGTATATTCCACTCTGATAGTACAGCACTTTGAGATCCTCCAAGTCTGTAGGTCAGGAAAATATTTCATCCAGATAGGGCTTTCAAGAAAAGCCATCTACAATGGTGAACACATCACCAATGTGCTCATCACAGTAGAAGATGAAAGGAATGGAATCTCATGTACTACTTACAGTTTTCAGCATTCTGATGAAGTTTCTCTCTGAAATATGAATTCTGTAAAGTGTGTGATAGTGAAAGAGCTCCTGAAATTCCTCTCTTTCAGAAAATGAATGAATGCCAGCATACAACCATGTGAACCATGGGGAAGAAGAACCTTCTCTAGTAGAGTTTTCACCCATGTGTTTTTTCCAGCAGAAAGGCATGGCCCCACTAAGACGTGCAGGTAGAGCCTACTACCTGATTTGGAGAAAACTGGTCTGTGAATGTCAAATAGAATATGAAGCTACCTGTCCACTTTCTGTTCCCAAGTGCATTTCTATCTCAGAAAACTGTAATGAATTGTTTGAACCTTTCCAAGTCACTCAAGATGAGTGTGTTTCCTATGAAATGGGCTTTATGCAAAGATCTTCTGCATTGTTTATAAACCCAGCTCAATGGACTCAACTCACTAGAAGATGAGGGAAATGGTGCCTCCAGTATTATGTACTCTCTGTAGAAATTCTGATGAAGTACCTAACTCAACCATACCTTTTGTTGTAGGTTGGATACCAAACACACTGAAACACTTTTCTGACAACACATGAGTGGTTGGAGGCATAGGTCTATATCATCTTTGAAATACAGTAAGCTTCTATCCCACAGTTTTTGGCAATGAAATATTTTGGAGAGAAAATCTTAGTTTAATGAAGAAATGCATGTGTACTGTACTATGTAACTGAACTCTATATAGGTTTTTGAAAGTTATGGGAACATGAATGTGACAGTACACTTTGGGGTCACCAAGTGAATTCCAGTTTCATAGTATAGTAGTGAAGATTTGAGCTTCTCAAAATCAATGGGTCAGTAAAATGTTTCATACAGATAGAACTTTGAAGAAAAGGCATCTACACCGTTGAACACAACACCAATGTACTCAACTCTGTAGAAGATGAAACAAGTGGAGACTCATGTAGTAAGTATGGTTTTCAGCATGCTGAGGAAGTTTCTCTCTGAAATATGAATTCCATGAAGTATCTGATAACAAAAGAGCTCCTGAAATTCTTCTCCATTGGCAAATGAATGAATGCCAGCATACAACCATGTATCCATGAGGGAGAAAGACCTTCTCTAGAAGAGTTTTCACCTATGTGTTTTTTCTATCAGAAAAGCGTGGTCCCACTAAGACTTGAAGGTACAGCCTACTACCTGGTTTGGAGAAAACCATTCTGTGAATGTCAAAAAGAATATGACTCTACCTGCCCACTTTCTGTTACCAAGTGCTTTTCTATGCCATAGAACACTAATGAATGTTTGAACCCTTCCAAGTCACTCGAGAATGAGTATGTTTCCAATGAAGTGAGCTTTATGCAAACACCTTCTGCCTTGTTTATAAACCCAGCTCAATGGACTCAACTCACCAGAAGATGAGATGAATGGTGCCTCCAGAAACATGTACTCTCTGTCACAGCTCTGACAAAGTACCTCATTCAATTATACTATTTGTTGTAGGTTGGGTAGGGAAAAAGACACTGAATCACTTTTCTGACAGCAAATATGTGGATGGAGGCCTAGGAATATGTCATCTATGAAACAGAGTAAGCTTCTATCCCACAGTTTTTAGAAATGTAATCCTTCTGGGGGAAAAGCTTAGTCTAACAAAGAAATGCATGTCCACTGTACCATGTAACTTTACAAATTTGTGAAGGTATACGTGAAAATGAACCTAAGAGTACACTTTTGGTTAACCAAGTTCATTCCACTCTGATAGTACAGTAGTGAAGATTTTGAACTCCTCCAAATCTGTAGGTCAGGAAAATATTTCATACAGATAGGGCTTTCAAGAAAGGCCATCTACACTGTTGAACACATCACCAATGTACGCATCACAGTAGAAGATGAAACGACTGGAGTTTCTTATACTACCTATGGTTTTCAGCATTCTGATGAAGTTTCTCTCTGAAATATGAATTCTGTGAATTGTGTGATAGCAAAAGAGCTCCTGAAATTCTTCTCTGAAGGCAAGTGAATGGATGCCAGCATACAACCATGTGATCCATGAAGGGGGGAACGACCTTCTCTAGTACAGTTTTTATCTACATGTTTTTTCCAGCAGAAAAGTGTGGCCCCACTATGTTATGAAGGTACAGTCTACTACCTGAATTAGAGAAAACCATTCTATGAATTGGAAAAAGAATATGACGCTACCTGTCCACTCTCTGTCACCAAGTTATTTCTATCTCATAGAACAGTAATGAATTGTTTGAACCCTTCAAATCAGTCAAGAATGAGTGTGTTTCCTATAAAGTGGGCTTTATGTAAAGATCTTCTGCATTGTTTATAAAGCCACGTCAATGGACTCAACTCACTAGAAGGTGAGATGAATGTGACCTCTGGGAATATGAGCTCTTCGTAGCACTTCTGATGAAGTATCTCTCCCAAATATACACTTTATGGTAGGTTGGATAGCAAAAGAGACACTGCATAACATTTCTGACAGCAAATGAGTGAAAGCATGGGGAATACTATGTCATCTTCGAAGTAGAATAAGCTTGTGCCTTAGAGTATCCTCCAAACAATTCTTTCCTGTATGAAAGCATCAGGAAGATAAGACATGCATGGCCTTTGTATTATGGACTGGGACAAACTGTCCTACAAAAGGGAAAGTGAGTATGAAGCTAACAGCTCAGGTTGTGTCACCAAGTGACACATTTCTCTCTCATACAACAGTAACAAAGTGTTGGAACCCTTCCCAGTCACTCTGTAATGAGCATGTTTTCTATGAAGTGGGCTTTATGCACACACCTTCTGCAGTGTTGATAAACCCAGGTGAATGTCCTCATTTCCATAAAAGATAAAACGAATGCTGTCTCGGGTATGACGAACTGTTTTGAGCAATGCTGTTGAAGTATGTTTCTGAAATGTAACTTTCGTGGTATGTTTGATAGCAAAAGACATCCCCAATTACTTTTCTCACAGCAAATGAGTGGATGGAGGCCTACGTCATCTATTAAATAGAGTAAGCTTCTATCCCACAGTTTTTGGCAAAGTAATCTGTCTGGGAGAAAAGCTTAGGCTAATGAAGAAATGCATGTGTACTGTACTATGTAACCGGACTCCACAGGTTTGTGAAGGTCTCTGTGAACATGAACTGAAGAGGACACATTTGGGTCTCCAAGTGCATTCCATTCTGATAGTACAGTAGTGAAGAGTTTGAGCTTAGATTAGAGGAGGAAGATGGTGTCGTGTTAGTAGGGAGCAGCTTCCACTTCCCTCTACACATGGGAGAAAAACCTAATGGATCTATGGAGGAACAGAGCAAACACCCAACAGTACCCCAGCATATCTGAAAATAAGAAACCAAAAATTGCAGCGGACACTGAAAAACCAGACAGCAAGGACAATAAGGTCCCAGGGACCTAAGGTGCGGGGACCAGGGCAGGTGCAGCCTCAGGCCCGGGGCCTGCCTCTGGGTCTGCCGCTGGGTCTGCCACAGGGTCCTTCAGAGAGAGCTGGGTCAACTTCTCCCTCCCTAGCCAAACAGGGTGTGAGCAGCACTGGGAGAGACCTGGCTGCTTGAAGTTGCAGAGACGGGAATAAGGACTAAGTGGCAAACAAACAGGGGCTGTGAGCACCTACGGCGTCTGTGGATGCTGGCTGGGGAGAATTGAAAGTCATGCGGTGACAGGCCCTGACCCTGACGGTCACCAGTCTGGCTGGAGAATTGGGCTGTGCCAAGGCCAGGCCATTGTATGGAGCAGCAGGATTGAGTAGGAGGAATTTCTTGAAAAGAAAAAGTGAAAAGAGAGACACTGTTTGGGGAATTTTCCTGCAGCAGCCACTTTGGCTAGCTCCCCACCCAGCCGGGCAGTGATCCCAAGGTTGAGCAGAAGGCCCTGCGCACCACCATACCACTGGGAAGAAAGGGTGTGCTCCCAAACCCATGGGACCAAGGCAGCCTGGCGAGAGCACACCCACACTCCAGCTCACAGCGGTAACCCCTTCACACACCCAAGGCACGAATGGGGGTGGGGTGGGGGTGGGGAGGAGAGGCACCAGGTTGCCCAGATTGGGAAAAGAGAAAAGCCATATCAGTCGCCCCTCAGTCTGCTGCAGCTAGCAAGACCAGAAGAACCACTTTGACTAGTTTGAACCAAGGAGAGGCTCTGGGGGTTTTGTTGTTGTTGTTTTCTTAAGTAATTTTTTATTTTTAAATTTTAATTATTTTTATCTTTGAATTCCTTTTTCCTCTCTTTCCTTCTTTCTCGTTTTATTCCTTCTTCCTTTCTTTCCAATTTCATCTCATCTTCCTTCTTCTGCCTTTTTTTCTTAAATACCCACAAGTGAGACAAAAACCTGAAACTGTGAAAAGACCAGAGTTGGACCCAAAGAGGGAGCATCTCAACAGCTGTGACAGTGAGACAAATTTCACTTTGTTATTACAGAGAACCTGCAAGTTATTGCATATTTGTATTATTATTATTTTTCCATTATTCTTACATCTTTTATTCTAATAGTATTTTTGTATTCCTCTTCTTTCTGTATAGTCTTCTTTGCTTGGCTGGTTATATTGTATCATTTGACAGGTTTCCCCTGTTCTCTCTTTCATATTATATTGCTAAATTACTTTCCTTTACTGTCCTTGCTAATTTAGTGTTCCATTAGCACACTACTCAAGGTCCCATACTCCCTATTCTTGTTATCCAGATCACATAGATTCTGTCATATGATTGTTGCTATAATATCATTGTAAATAATAGCTGTTACATACAACTATAAATACTTCACAACACCCCTCCCAGACCTTAGCCCACTTCACAGTTTCCTGAACTCTATTACTGTAGTGGTAAACTCTGTTCTCCAACACACTACACCTATTTACTATCTTTACTCTCACCCTACCTCGGAATATGACCTCCTGCAACTTCACGGCTTTCTAGATCCAACTCACAATCCTTCCCTCCTGAACAAGAGTCTCATCTTCTTTCCATCCTATCTAAAAAGTGGCTAGTTGGGTGGAAGATCACAGTTAACACTATACCTAGTCAAGGGATCTCCTATCTCTTCTCTACCAGCTACTACTGTAAATATCACAGAATACTCTCTTGCTATCTTACACCATTTTGCCTTCCCCCTCCAACTGATAAAAAAAAGAGTAGGTGGGAGCGGTGAACACCAAGGTACCAACAACAAAGGAACTGCTAACAGATAACAACAGAAAATGGTGAAGGAGGGAGTGGAAACCACACAAACCTCAATCCAGGACCTACCAGGAAATACATCCAAATAGAGGAGAAACTACCCAGTACAAACAACTGAAAAAGAGCAAGAGAGAATCCTCAAAACCTTGTACACATGGAAGAACAAGCTTCAACACAACCTTTCCTCACCAACAGAACAAAATACAAGAGGAGATGGACAGAGTGACCCTCAGTTAACCAGGTGGTGGGAAAGACCCACCAAAGAAAGACCCAACAACATCAAATCCCAGAGACAAACACAGAGCCAACTTAAACAATAGTCCAAGACCACTGAGCTCAGGAGATCAAGGAAATTGCACCACAGAACCTCACAGGTATTCTATCACAGAAGATCACACCATAAACTCAGGGAGCCAGAACAGATCAATTTAAGAAGCTGAGGCTAACAAGAAGAGTCTCACAAACAATGGGAAGACAAAGAAACAATCCCCAAATGAAAGGAAAGGAGGAAGCCCCAGAAAGAATGTTAAATGAAACAGAGGCAACTCAACTATCAGACATTGAGTTCAAAGCAATGGTTGTCAGGAAGCTCCATGAACTCTCAATGAGCTACCAGAAACTACAGGGAAGCTACAGTGAACTCACTGAAAACTGTATCAACATGAAACAGGAAATAGAAACTATCAACAAGGGCCGAGAGGAAATGAAGAATACAGTTTCTGAACTGAAGAACACAGTTGAAGGAATGAAAAGCAGAATCAATAAAGCAGAAGATTCGATCAGCGAGTTGGAGAACAAAGTAGGAAAAAACACCCAGAAAGAGCAAGAAAAGGAAAAGAGGCTCAGAAAGAATGAAGAGAGATTAAGAGAAATGCAAGACAATATGAAATGTAATAATATCTGCATAATAGGGATACCAGAAGGAGAAGGGATAGAAAACCTATTTGAAAAAGTAATGATGGAAAACTTCCCTAATTTGATGACAGAAAAAGTCACACAAATCCAGGAAACACAGAGAGTCCCAATCCAGAAGAACCCAAACAGGCCCACTTCAAGACACATCATAATTAAAATGGCAAAATTCCAAGACAAAGGGAGAATCTTAAAAACAGCAAGGGAGAAAAAGGAAGTAACATACAAGGGAGCCCCGATAAGGTTAACAGCTGACTTCTCGATGGAAACGCTCCAAGTCAGAAGAGAATGGCAAGAAATATTCCAAGTAATGAGAACCAAAGGCCTGCAACCCAGATTATTTTATCCAGCTTTCAATCAAGACATAAGGCCAAATAAGGAGCTTCCCAGACAAAAGCGGTCTAAAAGAATACACCTCTACCAAGCCAGTTCTGCAAGAGGCGCTAAAGGGACTGCTTTAAGGAAAGGAAGAAAAAGAGAGAAAGAGAGAGACAGAGAAACACAGATACAAAAATGGCAATGAATCAGTACCTATCAATAATAACCTTAAATGTAAATGGATTAAATTCTCCAATCAAAACACATAGAATAGGTGAATGGATGAGAAAGCATGACCCACACATATGTTGCCTACAACAGACCCACCTCAGGACAAAAGACATACACAGACTCAAAGTGAAGGGCTGGAAACAAATTTTCCAAGCAAACGAACAGGGAAAAAAGCCGGGTAGCAATACTCATATCAGACAAAATAGACTTCAAAAGAAGAGCCATAAAGAGAGACCCAGAGGTCACTTCATAATACTCAAGGGAAGAATCCACCAAGAAGACATAAACATTGTAAATATATATGCACCCAACACAGGAGCACCTAAATACATCAAGAAAATCTTAGAGGACTTCAAGAAAGATATTGACAGCAACACAATTATAGTAGGGGATTTTAACACCCCACTGTCAAAAATGGACAGATCTTCCAAACAAAATATCAACAAAGATATTGTGGCATTGAACAACACTCCAGATGAAATGGACTTAACTGATATATATAGAGCCCTTCATCCCAAAGAAACTAAACACACATTCTATTCAAATGCACATGGACCATTTTCAAAGATAGACCACATGATAGGACACAAAACAAGCCTCAACAAATTCAAGGAAATTGAAATCATACCAAGCATTTTCTCTGACCACAAGGGACTAAAACTAGAAACCAACCCAAGGGGAAAAACCCAAAACCCTCAAAATCATGGAGATTGAATAGCATGCTATTAAACAATGAATGGGTCAAGAATGAAATTAGGGAGGAAATCAAAAAGTTTCTGGAAACAAATAAAAATGAACTAATGACAATCCAAAACCTATGGGACACAGTAAAGGCAATTCTGAGAGGGAAGTTTATAGTGATAGAGGCCAGCCTAAGGAAGACAGAAACATTTCAAATGAACAACCTAACGCTACACCTACAAGAACTTGAGGAACAACAACAAAGACAGCCCAGAGCAATTAGAAGGAAAGGAATAACCAAGATCACAGTAGAATTAAATGACATAGGTACTAAAGGCACAATTCTAAGGATCAATGAATCCAGGAGCTGGTTCTTTGAAAAGGTAAACAAAATCGACAAGCCTCTAAGCAGGCTCATCAAGAGAAAAGAGAGAGGACCCAAATAAACACAATCAGAAATGAAAGAGGAGAGATTACTACAGACACCACAGAAATACAAAAGGTTGTAAGAAATTACTGTGAAGAACTGTATGCCAAGAAATGTGAAAACCTAGAGGAAATGGACAAGTTTCTAGAAAAATATAGTCTTCCAAAACTCAATGAAGAAGAAGCAGAACACCTGAACAGACCAAGGACAACAGATGAAATTAAAGCAGTAATCAAAAAACTCCTGACACACAAAAGCCCTAGACTGGATGGTTTCACAGGAGAATTCTACAAAGCATTTCAGGAAGAGCTAATCCCTATCCTTCACAGACTATTCCAAAAAATCTGAAATGATGGAAGACTCCCAAACTCTTTTTATGAATCCAGCATCATCTTAATCCCAAAACCAGATAAAGACACAACAAAGAAAGAAAACTTCAGGCCAGTATTGCTGGTGAACATAGACGCTAAAATCCTCAACAAAATATTGGGAAACCACATCCAACTATACATTAAAAAGATCATACACCATGACCAAGTGGGATTCATCCCAGGGATGCAAGGAGGGTTCAACATTCGCAAATCAATAAATCTAATACATCACATAAACCAAAGCAAAGACAAAAATCACATGATTATATCAATAGATGCAGAAAAAGCATTTGATAAGGTACAACGCCCATTTATGATGAAAACACTCAGCAAAGTGGGAATAGAGGGAGCATTCCTCAACATAATAAAGGCCGTATATGAGAGACCTACAGCCAACATCATACTCAATGGGCAAAAACTAAAATCTTTTCCACTAAGATCATGAACAAGACAAGGTTATCCACTTTCACCACTTCTACTCAATATAGTATTGGAAGTCTTAGCCACAGAGATTAGACAAGAGAAGGAAATAAAAGGCATGCAACTCAGAAAGGAGGAAACAAAACTATCTGTTTGCAGATGACATGATAGTGTACATAGAAAACCCTATAGACTCAGCCAAAAAACTGCTCGACCTAATAAATGAATTTAGCCAAACAGCCTGGATACAAAGTCAATATCCAGCAATCAAAGGCATTTTTGTATACCAACAATGAAACAGCAGAAGCAGAAATCAAGAAAAAAAATTTCATTCAATACAGCAAAAAGAAAAATAAAATACCTAGGAATAAACCTAACCAAGGAAGTAAAAGACCTGTATGCAGAAAACTACACAACACTGAAGAAAGAAATCAAAGAAGACACATACATACCATGCTTATAGATCAGAAAATTAACATCATCAAAATGTCCATACTATCCAAAGCAATTTACAAATTTGATGAAATACCTATTAAAGTACCAAAGGCATATTTCACAGACATAGAACAAACACTTTGAAAATTTATATGGAACCATAAACAACCTTGAATAGCTGCAGCAATCTTGAGAAAGAAGAGCACAGTAGGAGGGATCACAATACCTGATATCAAACTGTATTACAAGGCCACTGTAATCAAAACAGCCTGGTACTGGCATAAAAACAAGCACATGGACCAGTGGAACAGAACAGAGAGCCCAGAAATAAACCCAAGTCTCTACAGTCAATTAATATTCAACAAAGAGGGCAGCAACATAAAATGGAGTAAAAAATAGCCTCTTCAACAAGTGCTGTTGGGAGAACTGGACAGCTATGTGCAAAAAAATGAAACTCAAGCACCAACTTACACCATGCACAAAAATAAATTCAAGGTGGATAAAAGATTTAAATATAAGCTGTGATACCATTAAAGTCCTAGAGGAGAACATAGGCAGGAAAATCTCAGATATTTCACGCAGCAATATTTTTACTGATATGTCCCCTAAAGCAAAGGACATAAAGGAAAGAATAAACGAATGGGATCTCATCAAAATAAAATGCTTCTGCACAACTAAAGAAAACAGTATTAAAATAAAAAGAGAACCAACCGTATGGGAACACATATTTGCCAGTGATACCTTAGACAAGGGTTTAATCTCCAAAACATATAAAGAACTTACATGACTCCACTCTAAGAAGACAATCAACCCAATTAAAAAATGGGCAAAGGACTTCCGGCCAAGATGGAGGTATAGGCGGACACACTGTGCCTCCTCTCACAACCAAAATTAAGGACAACAAATATTTAGAAACAAGAAAACAACCAGAACTGATAGAAAATTGAACTGTACGGAAGTCCAACAACCATTCATCCAGACCGGTAAGAGGGGCGGAGTTGTGGCAGGAGAAAGTGGAGGTGCGGACCCAGGAACACAAGTAGCAGCGGCTCGCAGTTCCCAGGTGCACGGGCGGTGGCTGGCAGTCCTCAGGCGCCCAGGCGGCAGCTGGTGGACCCCGGGCACAGGGGGGCAACTGTGCAGACCCAGTGAGGACGCACAGGGCGGCTGGCTGTCCAGGGGATCCCGCATTCGCGCACGTAGACGGTCCAGGCAGAGGGGAAGTGGCGGAAGGGACTGAATTCAGGAAAGAGCGGTGGAGCAGGCGCCATTGTTCCCTCTCAGACCCCGCCCCCACATACAGCGTCACAACCCAGAGACTGGGCTGCCCCATACTGGGGAGCGCCTGAGGCTCCACCCCTCACTACGTAACAGCACGCGCGCGCGTGCGCAGATAATCCAGGCGAAGGGAAAGCAGCAGAAGGGATCGGAGTCCAGAAAAGAGTGGAACAGGCGCCGTTCTTCCCTCTCGGACCCCGCCCCCACCTATAGCGTCACAACCCAGCGACTGGGCTGCCCCGCCCTGAGGAAAACCTAAGGCTCCACCCCTCATACGTAATAGCTGCGACCAGACTAAAACCAAAACAAAACAAAAAACCCCACCAAAAATGGCTCAAACCGGAGAAAAAATGAAAACCCCAGAGTCAATTCCTCTAAGCAACGAAGAGATAGCCAACCTATCAGATGCACAGTTCAAAGCACTGGTCATCAAAATGCTCACAGAATTGGTTGATTTTGCTCATAAATTAGATGAGAAAATGCAGGTTACAATACGTGAAATGAAGGAAGACGCATGGGGAACTGATAGAGATGGAAGGAAAACTGGGACTCAAATCAATGGAGTGGACCAGAAGGAAGAAACTAACAACCAAACAGAAAACGAGGAAGAAACAAGAATTCAACAAAATGAGGAGAGGCTTAGGAACTTCCAGGACATCATTAAACGTCCCAACATCCGAATTATAGGGGTCCCAGAAGGGGAAGAAGAGCAACAAGTAGAAAACTTATTTGAACAAATAATAAAGGAGAACTTCCCCAATCTGGCAAAGGAAATAGACTATCAGGACGTCCAGGAAGCTCAGAGAGTCCCAAAGAAGTTGGGCCCAAGGAGGAACACATCAAAGCACATCGTAATTACATTAGCCAAGATTAAAATGAAGCAGAGAACTCTAGAAGCAGCAAGAAATAAGGGGACAGTCACCTACAAAGGAGTTCCCATCAGACTGTCAGCTGATTTCTCGAAAGAGACCTTCCAGGCAAGAAGGGGCTGGAAAGAAATATTTGAAATCTTGAAAAGCAGGGACCTACATCCAAAATTGCTCTTTCCAGCAAAGCTGTCATTTAGAATGGAAGGACAGATAAAGCGCTTCTCAGATAAAGTCAAATTCAAGGAGTTCATCATCACCAAGCTCTTATTATATGAAATGTTAAAGGGACTTATCTAAGAAAAAGAAGATCAAAAATATGACAATGAAAAGACAGCAAACTCACAGCTATTAAGAACCACACCTAAAACAAAAGCAAACTAAGCAAACAGCTAGAACAGGAACAGAACCACAGAAATGGAGATCATATGGAGGGTTAGCAACAGAGGCATGGGAGGAGGAGGGGGGGGAAGGTACAGAGAATGAGTAGCATAGATAGTGGGTAGAAAATAGACAGGGGCAGGGTAAGAATAGTATGGGAAATGTAGAAGCTAAAGAACTTATGACACAAGGACATGAACTAAAAGGGGGAATGTGGGTGGGAGAGGGTGTGCAGGGTGGGGGGAATGATGGGGGAGAAACGGGACAACTGTAATAACAATCAATAAAATATATTTTTAAAAAAATGGGCAAAGGACTTGAACAGACACTTCTCCAAGGAGGACTTGAACAGACACTTCTCCAACATACAGAGGATCCAGAAACACATGAAAAGATGCTCAATATCACTAGCTATCAGAGAGATGCAAATTAAAACCACAATGAGATACCACTTAACACCAGTCAGAATGGCCATCATAAACAAAGCAACAAACAACAAGTGTTGGAGAGGTTGTGGAGAAAAGAGGACCCTAGTGCACTGTTGGTGGGATTGCACAATGGTACAACCACTATGGAAAGCAGTATGAAATATTCTAAGAAAAGTAAAAATGGATCTACCTTTTGATCCAGCAATTCCACTGCTAGGACTATATCCTAAAAACCCTTCAACACCAATCCAAAAGAACCTATGCACCCCAATGTTCATAGCAGGACAATTTACAATAGCCAAGTGTTGGAAGCAACCTAGGTGCCCATCTGTAAATGAATGGATCAAAATACTATGGTACATTTGCACAATGGAATTCTATGCAGCAGAAAGAAAGAAGGAGCTCCTACCCTTTGCAACAGCATGGATGGAATTGGAGAGCATTATGCTAAGCGAAATAAGCCAGGCGGTGAAAGACAAATACCATATGATCTCACCTTTAACAGGAACCTAATCAACAAAACAAACAAACAAGCAAAATACAACCAAAGACACTGAAATTGAGAACAGTCTGACAGTCACCAGAGGGGAGAGCGGAGGGAATTTCAGGGGAGAAGGGGAAGGGTTTAGAGCAACAATTATAAAAGACACATGGACAAAAACTGGGGGCGGGGGGTTAGAAATGGGAGGGAGGTGGGGAGGCCTGGGGTGGTGAGCTGGGATGGGAGTAAAAGACAGAAAACTTTTCAAGATCAACAATTAAAATAAAATTAAAAAATAAAAATAATAAATAAATAAACCCAGGTCAATGGACTCAGTTCCCTAGAAGATGAGATTAATGGTTCCCTGGAAATACGTACTCTTTGTAGCCCTTTTGATGAAATATCTCTCTCAAATATAACTTTTATGGTAGGTTGGATAGCGAAAGAGACACTGAATCAATCTTCTAAAGGCATGTAGAAGAGTATATTATCTTTGATTTAGAATTAGCTTTTGAACTAGAGTTTTCTCAAAACAATTCTTTCCTGTATGAAAGTATTGGGAAGATAAAACATGCATGTACTGTATAGTACTGACTGGGAAAAAACTATTATGTGAAAGGGAAAATGAGTATGAAGCTAATAGCCCACTTGATGTCACCAAGTGCATTTTTCTCTCATACAGCAGTAATGAAGTGTTGGAACTCTTCCCAGTCACTGTGTAATGAGTATGTTTCCCACAATTTGGGCTTTAAGTAAACGCCTTCTGCAGTGTTGATCAACCCAGGTGAAGGTCCTCATTACCATAAAAGATAAAACCAACGCTATTTCTTGTATTCTGTACTGTTCTCAGCAATGTGGTTCAAGTATTTTTCTGAAATGTCACTTTCAGAGTATGTTTGAAAGCAAAAGAGATCCTGAATCACTTTTCTGACAGCAAATGAGTGGATGGAGGCCTAGGACTAGGTCATCTATGAAATAGAGTAAGCTTCTATCCCACAGTTTTGGCAATGTAATCCTTTAGGGAGAAAAGCTTAGTCTAATGACAAACTGTATTTCCAATGTACTATGTAATTGGACTCCACAGGTTTGTGAAGGTCTCTGTGAACATGAACCGAAGAGGACACTTTTGGGTCTCCAAGTGCATTCCATTCTGATAGTATGGTAATGAAGAGTTTGGGCTACTCTAAATTGCATGGTTGGGAAAATATTTCATATGTAGAGGGCTTTCAACAATACCCATCTACCCTCTTGATCACATTACCAAAGTTATCACTTCAGTAGAAAATAAAACAAATGGAATCTCATGTACTACCTACTGTTTTCAGCATTCTGATGAAATTTCTTTCAGAAATATGAATTTTGTGAAGTGTATGATAGCGGAAGCATTCCTGAAATTATTCTCCATCGGGAAATGAATGAATGCCAGCACTCCACTATGTCATCCTTGAGGGAGAATGACCTTGTCCAGCAGTTTTCCCCTTCGTGCTTTCTCCAGCAGAAAAGCATGGCCCCATTAAGATGTCCAGGGACAGCCTAGTACCTGATTTGGAGAAAAACGTACTATGAATGTCAAAAAGAGTAAGAAGCTATCTGTCCACTTTCCATCACCAAGTGCATTTCTCTGTCATAGAACAGTAATTAATTGTTTGAAACATTCCATGTCACTCATGAATTTATGTTTCTTATGAAGTGGGCTTTATGCAAACACCTTCTGCATTGTTTTAAACCCAGGTCAATGAACTCAATTCCCTAGAAGATGAGATGAATGTTGCCCTAGAACTACGTACTCTTTATAGCACTTCTGATGATGTATCTCTCTCAAATATACCTTTCATGGTAGATTGGTTAGGGAAAGAGATCCCGTATCAATTTTCTGACACCAAATGAGTGGACAGAGGCCTAGTACTATGTCATCTATGAAATAGAATAAGCTTCTATCCCACAGTTTTTGGCAATGTGATCTTTTTGGTAGAAAAAGTTAATCTCACAAAGAAATGAATGTGTAGTGTACTATGTAACTTGACTCCACTGGTTTTTCAAAGCATCAAACCTCCCACAAAAGTGACATTTCAGGAAAATACTTCAACAGTACTGTTGTAAACAGTATGTAGTATCTGAGGCTATATTCCTTTTAACTTTTATAGAAGGGAGGATGTTCACTGGGGTTTAATAACATTCAAGAAGGAGATTACTTAAAGCCCTTTCATGGGAAAGTTGCTTGTTACCAACTGACTTGTAAGGGTTCCAACACTTCACTACTGTTGTATGAAAGAGACATGCACTTGGTGATACACACTGGGCTATAGTTTCATACTCATTTCCCTTTCAAAAACCAGTTTTGTCTCTCTCAGTACCACACTGTGCTTGCATGTCTTATTTTCCAGATGCTTTACTAAAGGAAAGACATGGTTGGAGGAACTCCAGTGCACAACCTTACACAACCTTATTGTACTTCAAAGATGACATAGTCTTCTGAAAGCCTTCACACATTTGCTATAAGAAAAGTGATTTAGTGTCTCTCTCACTATCCAATAGACCTCAAAAAGTATATCTGAGAGACATATTCATCAGAAGTTATAGAGAGTATGTATTACTGGAGGCACCATTCATCTCATCTTCCAGTGAATTGAATCCATCCCTGGTTTAATAAACAATGCCAGGACTTCCGGCCAAGATGGAGGCATAGGTGGATACACTGTGCCTCCTCTCATAACCAAAATTAAGGACAACAAATATTTAGAAACAAGAAAACAACCAGAACTGATAGAAAAGTGAACTGTACGAAAGACCAACAACCATTCATCCAGACCGGTAAGAGGGCTGGAGTCATGGCAGGAAAAGTGGAGGTGTAGACCCGGGCATGCAGGCAGCAGTGGCTGGCAGTTCCCAGGTGTGCAGGTGGCTGCTAGCGGACCCCTGGCATGGGGTGACAACTGTGCAGACCCAGTGAGGCCACCCAAGGCAGCTGGCTGACCAGGTGGTCCCATATTCGTGCACAGATAATCCAGGCGAAAGGGAAGCGGTGGAAGGGACTAGAATCCAAGAGAGAGCAGAGCAAGCTCCATTGTTCCCTCTTGGACCCCACTTCCACATACAGCGTCACAACTCAGCTACTGGGCTGCCCTGCACTGGGGAACACCTAAGGCTCCACCCCTCACCATGTAACAGCCATGACCAGACCAAAAAAAAAAAACCAAAAACCAAAAACACCAAAAATGACTCAAACCAGAGAACAAATCAAATCCCCAGGGCCAATTCCTCTAAGCAACTAAGAGATAGCTAACCTATCAGATGCACAGTTCAAAGCCCCAGTGATCAGGATGCTCACAGAATTGGTTGATTTTGCTCACAAATTAGATGAAAAAATGAAGGCTACAATACATGAAATGAAGAAAAACGCATGGGGAACCAATAGAGATGGGAGGAAAACTGGGACTCAAATCAACGGAGTGGACCAGAAGGAAGAAACAAACAACCAAACAGAAAACAAGGAAGAAACACGAATTCAAAAAAATGAGGAGAGGCTTAGGAACCTCAAGACATCTTTAAACGTCCCAACATCCGAATTATAGAGGTACCAGAAGGGGAAGAGGAAGAGAAACAAGTGGAAAAGTTATTTGAACAAATAATGAAAGAGAACATCCCCAATCTGGCAAAGGAAATAGACTTCCAGGAAGTCCAGGAAGCTCAGAGAGTCCCAAAGAAGTTGGAGCCAAGGAGGAACACACCAAGGCACATTGTAATTACATTACCCAAGATTAAAATAAAGGAGAGAATTCTAGAAGCAGCAAGGGATAAGGGGACAGTGACCTACAAAGGAGTTCCCAGCAGACTGTCACCTGATTTCTCAAAGGAGACCTTCCAGGAAAGAAGGGGCTGGAAAGAAGTATTCCAAGTCTTGAAAGGCAAGGACCTACACCCAAAATTGCTCTATCCAGCAAAGCTTTCATTTAGAATGGAAGGGAAGATCAAGTGCTTCTCAGATAAGGTCGAGTTCAAGGAGTTCATCATCACCAAGCCCTTATTATAGGAAATGTTAAAGGGACTTATCTAAGTAAAAGAGGATAAGAAATATGAACAGTAAAAAGACAGCAAACTCACAGATATTAACAACCACACCTAAAACAAATGCAAACTAAGCAAACAACTAGAATAGGAACAGAACCACAGAAATGGAGATCATATGGAGGGTTAGCAACAGAGGACTGAGAGGAGGAGAGAGGGGGAAAAGGTACAGAGAATAAGTAGCATAGACGGTGGGTAGAAAATAGACAGGGGGAGGGCAAGAATAGTGTGGAAAATGTAGAAGCTAAAGAACTTACAACACATGGACATGAACTAAAGGGGGGGGATGTGGGTGGGAGGGGGTGTGCAGGGTGGAGGGGAATGATGGGGGGGATGGGACAACTGTAACAGCATAATCAATAAAAAATTTAAAAAAAAGGAAGGTATGTGCTTAAAGCCCACCTCATGGGAAACATAGTCATTACTGAGTGACTTGGAAGGGTTCCAACACTTCATCACTGTTGTATGAGAGAGAAATGCCCTTCGTGACACACAGTGGGCTGTCTGCTTCATACTCATTTTCCCTTTCATAAAACAGGTTTGCACCAGTCTTTCCTACACATTACATGCAACTCTTATCTTCCTGAACCTTTCATACAAAAAGAAATGTTTCGAGGAAACTTCATTACAGGAACTTATTCTACTTCAAAGATGACATAATCTTCGGTATGCCCTCAATCATTTTATGTGAGAAAAGGGATTCAGTGTCTCTTTCAGATTCAAACCTACCACAAATGGTATATTTTACAGAGATACTTCATCGAAAGTGCTACAAAGAGTTCAAATTACTGGAGCCACCATTACTCACATTGTCTAGTGAATTGAGTCCATTGACCTGGGATTCTAAAGAATGGAGAAGGTGTTTGCATACAGCTCACTTCCTAGGAAACATACTCATTCACGAGTGACTCAGAATGGTTCGAACAAGTCATATTGAACGTCACTGTTCAATAAGAGAGAAATGCACTTGGTAATGGAAAGGGACAGTTACCTTGCTATTCTTTTTGACATTCACAGAAGTTATCTCCAAATCAGGTAGTTGGCTCTCTTTCCACATCTGAATGGGGCCACACTTTTCTGCTACAGAAACTAGTAGTGGAAAACTCTACTGGAGATCATTCTCCCTCACGGATCACATAGTCATACACTGGAATTGATTCATTTGCTGAAGGAGAATACTTTCTCAAGCCCTCTCTCTATCACACACTTCACAGAGTTCATATTTCAGAAAGAAACTTCATCAGAATTCTGAAAACAGTAGGTAATATATGAGACTCCACTCATTTCATCCTCTTCTGAAGTGATTATGTTGATAACATGTTCAACAGTGTAGACGGCATTTGTTAAAGGCCCTGTCGATATGAAATACTTTTCACAACTGAGTGATTTAAGGGAGCTCAAAAACTACACTACTGTACTATCGGAGTGGAATGCACTTGCATACACAAGATTGAACTGTTAGGTTCATGTTCACGTAGACCTTCACAAACCTGTGAAGTCTAGTTACATTGTTAAGTACACATGCAATCCTTAGTAAGACTACGCTTTTCTCCCAGTAAGATTACATTGCCAAAAAGTGTTGGGTAGAATCTTATTCTATTTCATAGATGACATACGCCTAGGCCTCTGTACACTGATTTGGTGTCAGATAAGTGATTCAGGATCTTCTACATTATCAAACATACCACGAAAGTGACATTTCAGAAAAACACTTCAACAGCACTGCTGAAAACAGTACATAATACCTGAGTCAGCATTCATTTTACCTTTTACGGAAATGAGGACATTCACCTGGGTTTGTCAACAGTCCAGAAGGCATTTGCTTAAAGCCCACTTCGTGAGAAACATGCTCGTTACTGAGTGACTTCAAAGGATTCCAACACTTCATTACTGTTGTATGAGAGAGAAATGAACTTGGTGACATAGAGTGGGCTGTCAGTTTCCTATTCATTTTCCTTTTCACAAAACTGTGCCTGTCAGTACCACACAGTACATGTATGTCTTATCTTCCCAGTGCTTTTATACAGGAAAAAATTGTTGGAAGGAAACTCCATTGCACAAGCTTATTCTACATCAAACATGACATAGTCTCCTGTATGCCTTCACTCATTTGCTATCAGAAAAGTGATTCAGTGCCTCATTCCCTATCCAACGTACAACAAAAAGTGTATTTGACAGTCATACTACATCAAAACTGCTATAAAGAGTATGTACTATCGGAGGCATCATTCATATCTTCTCCTAGTGAATCAAGTCCATGGATCTGGGATTCTAAACAATGGAGAAGGTGTTTGCATACAGCACACTTCAGAGGAAACATACTCATTTACGAGTGACTCGGAAGGCTTCGAACAATTCGTTACTGTTCTATGAGAAAGAAAAGCACTTGGTGACAGAAAGCAGACACTTAGCTTCCTATTCTTCTTCACATTCACAGAACAGTTTTCTCCAAATCAGGTAGTAGGCTGTCCCTGCACATCTGAGCAGGGTCACACTTTTCTGCTGGAGAAAACACAAAGAAGAAAACTCTACTGGAGATGGTCATTCTCCCTCATGGATCTCGTAGTCCTATGCTGTCATTTATTCATTTGCAGACAAACAATAATTTCAGGAGCCCTTTTGCTATCACACAGCTCACGGAATTCATATTTTAGAGAGAAACGTCATCCGAATGCTGAAAATGGTAGGAAGTATATGAGACTCCACTCGTTTCATAATCTTCTCACATGAGTACATTGATAACATGTTCAACAGTGTAGATGGCTTTTGTTGAAAGCCCTGTCAGCATGAAATATTTTTCATGACCAATTGATTTAAAGGAGGTCAGATTCTATAATACTGTACTATCAGAGTGGAATGCACTTGAAGACCCAAGAGTGAACTCTTAAGTTGATGTTAACGTACACCTTCACAAACCTGTGCAGTCTAGTTACATAGTTAAGTACACATGCATTTCTTCGTTAGACTACGCTTTTCGCTCAGAAAGATTACATTGCCAAAAACTGTGGGATAGAAGCTTACTCTATTTCATACATGACATAGGCCTAGGCCTCTGTCCACTAATTTTGTGTCAGATAAGTGATTCAAGATGTCTTATAAGATCAAGTACCACGGAAGTGATGTTTCAGAAAAACACTTCAACAGCACTACTGAAAACATTATTTAATACCTGAGTCAGCATTCATTTTACCTTTTATGGAAATGAGGACGTTCACCTAGATTTCCCAACACTCCACAAGGTTTTTGCTTAAAGCCCACTTCATGGGAAACATTCTACTTACTGAGTGACTTGGAAGGGATCCAACACTCCATTATTGTTGTATGAGAGAGAAATGCACTTGCTGACACACAGTGGGCTGTCAGCTTCATACTCATTTTCCCTTTCACAAAACAGTTTTATCCCACTCAGTACTACACAGTCCATGCATGTCCTATCTTCCCAATGCTTTCATACAGGAAAGAACTGTTTGGAGGAAACTCCAGTGCAGAAGCTTATTCGACTTTAAAAATGACATGGTCTTCCGCATAGCTTCTCTCACATACTGTCAGAAAAGTTATTCAGTGTCTCTTTCGCTATCCAACATATCACAAAAAGTATATTTGACAGTCATGCTTCATCAGAAGTGCTACAAAGATCAACAAAACAAACAAACAAACAAACAAGCATAATAGAAACAAAGACACTGAATTTGAGAACGGTCTGACAGCGGCCAGAGAGGAGAGGGGAGGGAATTTCAAGGGAAAAGGGGAATGGTTTAGAGCAACAAGTATAAAGGACACATGGACAAAAACTATGGGGGGTGGAAATGGGAGGAAGGTGGGAAGGGCTGGGGTGGTGGGCTGGGGGGGTAAAAGACAGAAAACTGTACAGTATCAACAATTAAAAATACTGATTAAAAATAATAAAAAAATTCTAAAAAAAAAGTGCTACAAAGTGTATGTACTATCAGAGGGACCATTCATCACTTATTCTAGTGAATCAAGTCCATTGATCTGGGATTCTGAACAATGCAGAAGGTGTTTCCACAAAGCCCACTTCATAGGAAACATACTCATTCACGAGTGACTCGGAGGGCTTTGAACAATTCATTACTGTTCTATGAGAAAGAAATGCCCTTGGTGACGGAAAGCAGTCAGTTACATTCCTATCTTTTTTGACATTCACAGAATGGTTTTCTCCAAATCAGATAACAGACTGTCCCTGCATGTCTTAGTGTGGCAGGCTTTTTTCCTGGAAAAAACATATAGGTGAAAGCTACTACAGAAGGTTATTCTCCCCCACAGATCACATAGTCGCATGTTGGCATTCATTCATTTGCTAATGGACAACAATTTCAGGAGCCCTTTAGCTATCATAGAGTTCATGGAATTCATATTTCAGAAAGGAATTTCATCAGAATGCTGAAAATTGTAAGTAGTATGTGAGACTCCACTCATCTCATCATCTACTGAACTGCGTACATTGGTTACGTGTTCAACAGTGTAGATGGCTTTTGTTGAAAGCCCTCTCTGTATAAAATACATTCCTGACCAAATGATTGAGAGGAGCTCAAAATCTTCACTACTGTACTATCAGAGTGGAATGCACTTGGAGACCCAAGAGTGAACTCTTAGGTTGATGTTAAACGTACACCTTCACAAACCTGTGGAGTCCAGTTACAAAGTCAGGTACACATAAATTTCTTTGCTAGGCTAAGCTTTACTCCCAGAAAGATTACATTGCCAAACACTGTGGGATAGAAGCTTACTCTATTTCATAGATGATATAGTCCTAGGCCTATAGTCCACTCATTTGGTGTCATATAAGTTATTCAGGATGTCTTACATAATCAAACATACCATGTGGGGGGGGGGTGCTCCACCCACAGAGCCCTCCGTCTGCCATGGATGAAAATAAGTCTACCAAGACATGATCTGCTTGGGGAGGAGAGGTGGCAGATCTCTCAAAGGAGAAGGACCAAGAGTCCCTTCCTCAATGGCTTTTATTAGGTTCATTGTACACAGGAATACAGGTAAAACTCATCAATCATTGTCAGGCCACAAGGATCAAACAATAGATAACATTTCAAAGAACTCTGAGGGCTTAATCTGAGTCAGGATCTGTCAGCTAAGGGGTTACAAAATTTAGGGAGACAAACTCATTTCCTGCTCAGACCCTTATCATTTAAATGAGAGCATTCTTAGAAAAGCAGGTTTCACAGGGCTTTACAAATTCTTTCTTATTCCCGATCACCCAGAGATCCCGCCCTATCCAGCACAGACTTGCACCGCTCTCTGTCAATGTTTCAGGCTTAAGTGGAGCAGAGCCAGGAAGCCAAGAGATAAGGAAACTTCTCCCAGATGGATTGAGGACTCAGGCTATATCAGGATTGCTGGAGGGCAAGGGTCCATCACTCCCTTTTGCTGTGGCTCCCTGAGTCCTTCCTTGAGGGCCTTCCATGTGATCGTGCCTGTCTTAGGTGACCCCTCCCTTGAAGGAATCTTACCCATCATTGGCTAACTGATCAAGCACTGGGGGCCAGTTATGGATAAAACAGAAGCAGTGCTCCTGCCAAGGAGATAAGCTTTGTTTCCTTAGTGGCCTACACTCCAAAGGTCGCTCACTCAGCCTTAGTCATGGGGGGGCGGGGTTACAACTCCTGAAAACAGCAGCAGGGCAGTACCCAACAACCATGAAAGTGACACTTCAGAAAAGTATTTCAACAGCACTGCTGAAAACAGTACATAATACCTGAGTTGGCATTCATTTTACCTTTTATGGAAATGAGGACCTTCACCTGGCTTTATCAATACTACAGAAGGTGTTTGCTTAAAGCCCACTTGTTGGGAAACATGCTCGTTACCAAGTGACGTGGATGGGTTACAAAACTTCATTACTATTGTATGAGAGAGAAATGCACTTGGGGACAAACAGTGGGCTGTCAGTTTCCTACTCATTTTCCCTTTCACAAAACAGTTTTGTCCCAGTCACTACTACACAGTACATGCATGTCTTATCTTCCCAATGCCTTACTACAGGAAAGAACTGTTTGGAGGAAGCTCCAGTACACAATCTTATTCTACATCACAGATGACATAGTCTTCTGCATGCCTTCACACGTTTCCTGACAAAAAACTGATTCAGTGTCTCTTGCTATCCAACCTACCATGAAAGGTATATCTGAGAGAGATACTTGATCAGAAGTGGTACAATGAGTATGTATTACTGGAGGCACCATTCATTTCATCTTCTAGTGAATCGAGTCCATCAATCTGGGATTCTAAACAATGCAGGAAGTGTTTGCATAGAGCTCAGTTCTTAGGAAACATATTCATTCACAAGTGACTCGGAAAGCTGTGAACAATTCATTACTGTTCTATGAGAGAGAAATGCACTTGGTGATGGAAAGCAGACAATTAGCTTCCTATTCTTTTTGACATTCACCGAATGATTTTCTCCAAATCAGGTAGAATGCTGTCCCTGCACATCTTAGTGGGATATGTTATTCTCCTGGAAAAAACATGTAGGTGAAAACTACTAGCGAAGGTCATTCTCCCTCATGGATCACATAGTTGCATGCGGACATTCATTCATTTGCCAGTGGAGAATAATTTCAGGAGCCCTTTTGCTATCACTCAGTTCACAGAATTCATATTTCAGAAAGGAACTTCATCATAATGCTGAAAACAGTAGGTAGTATACAAGAATCCACTTGACTCATCTTCTACTGAAATGAATACATTGGTTAGGTGTTCAACAGTGTAGATGGCTTTTGGTGAAAGCCCTCTCTGTATAAAATATTTTCCTGACTGAATGACTTAGAGGAGCTCAAAATCTTCACTACTGTACTATCAGACTGGAATGCACTTGGAGACCCAAAAGTGTACTCTTAGGTTCATGTTCAGGTAGACCTTCACAAGCCTGTGGACTCCAGTTACATAGTACAGTACACATTCATAACACATGCATGTCCTTTGTAGAACTGACTGGGACAAAACTGTTTTGTAAAAGGGAAAGGGAGTATGAATCTAAGAGCCCACTGTGTGTCACCAAGTGCATTTCTCTCACATACAACAGTAATGAAACGTTGCAAGTGTTCCAAGTCACTCGGTAAGCAGCATGATCCCACTAAGTGGGCTGTACCCAAACACCTTCTGCAGTGATGATGAACCCAGGTGAACATCCTCATTTCTGTAGAAATTAAAAAGAATGCCATCTCAGGTATTACATACTGTTTTCAGCAGTGCTGTTGAAGTATTTTTCTGAAATGTCACTTCTGTGTTATGTTTAATAGCAAAAGAGATCCTGAATCACTTTTCTGGCTACAAACGTGTGGACAAAGGCCTAGGACTATGTCATCTGTGAAACAGAGTAAGCTTCTATCCCACAGTCTTGGCAATATAATCTCTCTGAGAGAAAAGCTTAGTGTAATGAAGAAATGCGGTGTACTGTACTATGTAACTGGCCTCCACAGGTTTGTGAAGATCTTTGTAAACATGAACCTAACAGTGCACTTTTGGTTCTGCAAGTGCATTCCACTCTGATAGTACAGTAGTGAAGATTTTGAGCTCCTCTCAATCATTTGGTCAGGAATGTATTTTATACAGAGAGGGCTTTCACCAAAAGCCATCTACACTGTTGAACACCTTACCAATGTACTCACTTCAGCAGAAGACGAAATGAGTGGAATCTCATATACTACCTAGTGTCTTCATCAGAAACTTTCTGATGAAGTTTCTTTCTGAAATATGAGTTCTGTTGACTGTGTGATAGCAAAAGGGCTCCTGGAATTATTCTCTGTCTGCGAATGAATGAATGCCAGCATATGACTATGTGATCCATGAGGGAGAATGACCATCTCTAGTAGAGTTTTCCTCTTCGTGTTTTCTCCAGCAGAAAAGCGTGACCGTACTAAGATGTGCAGGGACAGCCTGCTACCTGATTTGGAGAAAACTGTTCTTTGAATGTCAAAAAGAATAGGAAGCTAACTGTCCACTTTCTGTCACCAAGTGCATTTCTCTCTCATAGAACAGTAATGAATTTTTTGAACCCTTCCATGTCACTCATGAGTGCGTGTTGGGTACCACCCTGCCTGGTTTCAGGAGCTGTAACCCCCCATGGCTAAGGCTGAGTGAGCAACCTTTGGACCGTAAGCCACTAAGGAAACAAAGCTTATCTCCCTGGCAGGGGCGCTGCCTCTGCTCCTTGTACTTCACCCTGCCTGGTTCCACATTCTTGATCAGTTAGGCAATGATGGGTAAGATTCCTCAAGGGAGGAACACCTAAGACAGGCATGATCACAGGGACCCCCAGGGAAGGACTTGAGAGCTATAGCAAAAGGAGGTGATGGACCCTCGCCCCTTGGCTTTGATGTAGCCTGAGTTTTTCCATTGTATCTGCAAGAAGACTCCTAATCTCTTGGCTGCCTTACTTCCCTTGCCTGACTTAATCTTGAAAAATTGCAAAGGGCGGTGCAGCCCTATGCTGGAAAGGGTGGGTTCCCCAGGTGATCAGACCTAAGAAAGAACACTCAAAGTATGTGAAAACTGCTTGGCTAAGAATGCTATCAATTAAATGATAAGGGTCTGACCAGAAAATGAAGTTGTCTCCCAAAGTTTTGTAGCCCTTTAGCTGACAGACCCTAACTCAGAATAAGCCCTTGTATTTCTTTGTATGTTATCTATTGTTTGATCTTTACCGCCTGACAATGATTAAAGAGCTTTACCTGTCTTCTTGTGCAAAATGAACCTAATAAAAGCCCACTGAGGAAAAGGCTCTTGGTCCTTCTCCTTTGAGAGATCTGCCACCTTTCCTCCCCAAGCAGATCATGTCTTGGTAGACTTTTTCTCATCTGTGGCAGCAGGGTGGCCATGTGGGTGAAGTCTCCCCAACAAATAAGTATATTTCCTATGAACTGGGCTCTATGCAAACACATTCTGCATTGCTTATAAAACCAGGTCAATGAACCCGATTCACTAGAAGATGAGATGAATGATGCCTCTGGTAATACGTACTCGTAGCACTTCTGATCAAGTATCTCTCTAAGATATACCTTTCATGGTAGATTGGATAGCAAAAGAGACACTGAATCACTTTTATGACAGAAAATGAGTGAAGGCATGCAGAAGACTATGTCATCTTTGAAGTAGAATAAGCTTGTGCACTGGAGTTCCCTCCAAACAGTTCTTTCCTGTATGAAAGCATCAGGAAGATCAGACACGCATGGACTGTGTAGTACTGACTGTGACGAAACTGTTTTGTGAAAGGGAAAATGAGTATGAAGCTAACAGCCCACTGTGTGTCACAAAGTGCATCTCTCTCTCATACAACAGTAATGAAGTTTTGTAACCCATCCAAGTCACTCGGTAACAAGCATGTTTCCCACAAAGTGGGCTTTAAGCAAACACCTTCTGCAGTGTTGATAAACCCAGGTGAAGGTCCTCATTTTCATAGAAGATAAAATAAATGCCATCTTAGGTATTACGTACTATTTTCAGCAGTGCTGTTGAAGTATTTTTCTGAAATGTCACTTTTGTGGTATGTTTGATAGCAAAAGAGATCCCAAATCACTTTTCTGACATCAAATGATGGACAGAGGTCTAGGCTATGTCATCTATGAAATAGAGTAAGCTTCTATCCCACAGTTTTTGGCAATGTAATCTTTCTGGGAGAAAAGCTAGTCTAACAAAGAAATGCATGTGTACTGTAACTGGAATCCACAGGTTTGTGAAGGTCTATGTGAACATGAACCTAAGAGTACATTTTTGGGTCTCCAAGGGCATTCCACTCTGATAGTACAGCAGTGAAGATTTTGAGCTCCTCTAAATCACTCTGTTGGGAAAATATTTCATATGGAGACGGCTTTCAACAAAAGCCATCTACTGTTGAACATGTTACCAGTGTACTCACTTTAGCAGAAGATGAAATGAGTGGAGTCTTATATACTACCTACTGTTTTCAGCATTCTGATGACATTTCTTTCTGAAACATGAATTTCGTTGAGTCTGTGATAGTGAAAGAGCTCCTGAAATTATTCTCTGTCTGCAAATGAATGAATGTTAGCAAAGAACTATGTGATCTGTGAGGGAGAATGACCTTCTGTAGTAGAGTTTTCCCCTACATGTTTTCTGCATCAGAAAATGGTGACCCCTCTAAGATGTGCAGGGATAGCCTGCTACCTGATTTGGAGAAAACAGTTGGTGAATGTCAAAGAGAATAGGAATCTAACTGTCCATTTTCCATCACCAAGTGCATTTCTTTCTCATAGAACAGTAACAAATTGTTCAAACCCTTCTAAATCACTTGTCAATGAGTATGTTTCCTATGAAGTGGGCTCTATGCAACCACCTTCTGCATCGTTTATATACCCAGGTCGATGAACTCAATTCACTAGAAGATGAGATGAATGTTGACTCCTGACATGGACCCCGGCTCATGGGGTCTACCACATCGTGGATGGGATACGAGAAATTCACACGGACTATAGAGTCCTGTGGAGCAAAAAGGATGGCATGGTTTCTCCCTCAAGAGGAGAAAAAGCCTCAGCCCTTACCATGACAGCCTTTATTTCATTTCTGGGCACATTACATGATGGTCCTCATTTACTATGCACAGGTTTGCTTTAGGTGGTAACCTTTTATAGAAAACAAAAGAGCCAATGCCACTAATTACATCACAGAAGAATAGTATTTGCAAATGAAAAGGGAAAAGTGGTTGAACTGGTTACACTTCTTACTGGGGAGGTTTAGCACAGACTTCAGGAAGTTACAGGAGGCACTTTGCTGCCTCGATTCAGAGTGAGGAAGTTTTAGCAAAAGCAAGTCTCAAAGTGGCCTAGGTACAATGCAGTCCTGATTCCCCACAGGAGAACCTATCTGTGGGTGTGGGTCCTGTGCATCTCCATGTTGAAGCTGGGCTCACACCACGCAAAATGGTCTCCTATATTTCCCCCCTTGTTTTTAGTTAGGACAGCTATAGATCCCACAAAGCTAGCTACTTGCTCGTCTCTCACAGGACCCTGGGAAAATAATTCGCAAATGCATCAAAGTACACAGAGCACTATTATAATCAGTAAGTAACCAGTGGTTCCAAAGACCCACATTCTGAGATTAAGCCCATCAATTATTGTCAGGCAGTAATGATCAAATAGACAACATTCAAAGAACTCTGAGGGCCTATTTTGAGTCAGTGTCGGATAGCTAAAGGGTCATAAAACTTTGGGGAAACAAACTCATTTCACACTGGACCCTTATCATTTAAATTGAGGGTATTAGCAAAAGTTTCACAGGATTTTATATATTCTTTCTTAGGTCTGATCACCCTGGGAAACCTGCACTTTCCAGCACAGGGCTGCACCCACCTCCAGCATTGTTTCAGGCTCAGGTCAAACAGGGGAAGTAAGGCAGCCAAGAGATTAGCAGACTTCTTGCAGACAGAATGAGGACTCCGGCTATGTCAAAGCTGAGGGGGGAGGGTCCATCATCTCCTTTTTCTATAGCCCCCGAAGTCCTTCCCTCAGGGCCTCCATGTGATCATGCCTGTCTTAGGTCATCCCTGCCTTGAGGAATCTTACCCATCATTGCCTAACCAATCCTGCACTGGGGGCCAGGCAGGGTGAAGTAAAGTGGGCAGAGGGGGTGCTCCTGCCAGGGTGATAAGCTTCATCTCCCCAGTGGCTTATGGTCCCAAGGTCTCTTACTCAGCCTTAGCTATGCAAGGTTACAGCTTCTGAACCCAGGCAGGGTGGTTCCCAACATTGAATCTCCCCCCTTTTTGTTTGTGAATGCAATTGTAGCTGTTATGAATGTGAAACCTATTTCCTGTTCCCAAACGTGATCTCAAGAACACAACCTCCATATACATCATAAAGCCCAAATAAGGATTAAGACAAGGAGACATCCAAGGGCTGCCATGGCCCAAACTCATAAATTCAGTCCATTGAATTTACGGTTTTTAGGGTTCATCCATTGTAAATTATTGTGGAGGATCTGGAACATTTTTTGTTTGGTAAGGCCTTTGCTTGAGCATTAAGAGCCTTGATGTCCCCCCATGTGGTAGGGACACGCCTAAAGGGAACATTATGGGGGACTGAGGGGTTGTTGCCCTCTGCAGGAGGCGCTGGAGCCTCAGCCCCTGTCATCGGGGCAGGCCCCATCCTCCTCCGTTGGCGGATCCAGGCCAGTGAGTGGGTGTGGGTGTCCATTTTCTTTCTGGTTGTTCAGGGTCAGCTGGGCCATCTGATCTGTCAGCCAATCGATTCTCTGCTCCAGGTAGCAGAGCTTGGTGTCTGTCCTGCTCATGATAAGGCTTTACTCTTTTGGCTGGTAGCCAGACAGGACCTGTAGGAATGGAAACACACAAATACTCTCTTCCCCAAGTTCAGAGATCTACAGGGCCCTGCCAAGAGCCATCTCCCAGCAGATCGCTATATAAAACCTGAGGATAAGATGACTTTGGCTCCTTCTTCTAAAAATGTTTCTCAAATGGAGTACAAGATGATTCATCACAATTTAGAAAATTATATGTAAACATGACTAACATAATCAAATTTTGGGGAGATGGATTCATGACTCCCCGCTTCTTCTGTTTTTTAAGATGATTTTTAAAAGTATGATGAGCCTGTTCTACAATTGCCTGACCTGTTGGATTATAAAGTATTCCTGTTTTATGTTGGATATTCCAACGCTGAAGAAAAACCTGAGTAGAATGGGCAAGGTATCCAGGGCCATTATCAGTTTTAATTTGCTGAGGCCATCCTAAAAGACTAAAGGCCTCAAGCCAAAGGGCTTGTATACTTTTAGGAGATTCTCCTGTTAAAGCAGATGCACGTAGGGCATCAGAGTAAACATCAATAGAAATATGAACGTATTTGTATTTTCCAAAGAGAGCGTAATGAGTGACATCTGTTTGCCAAATTATTTAAGAACCTAGTCCATGAGGATTAACTACTGTAAATGGGGGTGACTTGCTAAGGGCTTGGCAATCAGGACATTCTTTAATAATTTGTTTAGCTTGGGAGCAAGGAATATTAAATTTTTTCAGAGTGCCTAGTTATTTCTGCAAGCTGTGATGAGTTTGAGAAGCAAGTTAATTGCCCTGAGCTACCTAGGACCTGGTAGCTCCTAGGTTCAGAGTTTTCAAGGAAAGTGGGAAATATGGGAGAAGGGGTGCTCTACCTAAATATATTTTAAACGAAAATGGTTGCACACCAAGGGCCTTTTGTGACTTGATTGATTAACCATTCCCTCTGGGAGAATAGCCAGTTCTTCCCCAAGGAAACGATCAGTGTTTACAGGTACTGAATTAAAAAATGGTACTTAGTCTCCCGTGGAGAAGGGCTAGTTCTCCCCAGGAGACAGTATACCTATATTGCATTTTTATAGTAGAGCGTCACAGCTCCAGCATAAATAAGGAGGACTCTTAATATTTCTTTAGCACGTTACACCCCCTATCCCACTTATAGCATGTTTTAGATTGACAAATTTGTGACACATTCATAATTTTTAGGAACAGTTTTTCTTCCACTGGCAAATACACTTACTTTTTTTTGTTAATTCTTATTGATTACTGCATTCCTTGAGTGTGCTCAAAAGTGAGCTATCTCATTATCTAGTGCCCTTGACAACTTTAGACAGGCTGGAGAAGAGGGAAGGAGGATGCTAAACTCTACACGGCTTGTTCCTAGGACTAAAGCAGCTCCTGGGCCTCCATAAGGAAGATTCAGAGTGGTTAAAAGACATATTTACTGCCCTGGCTGGTGTAGCTCAGTGGATTGAGTGTGGGCCTGTGAACCAAAGGGTCACTGGTTTGATTCCCAGTCAGGGCACATGCCTGGGTTGCGGGCCAGGTCCCCAGTGGGGGCCACACGAGAGGCAAACACCCTTTTCTCCCTCCCTTCCCCACTCTGTAAAAATAAATAAATAAATAAATAAATTTAAAAGACACGTTTTCTCATTATTTTTCTTCCTGTGCTTTTTACTGTCTGAGGGAAGAGAGATATTTTTCTCTTCTTTAAACAATCAATTTAAATTCTTTCTGAGTAGAATCCTTATGATGTAACAACACTAGAGATCTTATTCTATTTACCAGAGGTTTAGCAAAATATTTTGAGACTGAGTCGTTCCTTTAAAAAAAAACAAAAACAAAAACAAAATTCAAGCAAACCAGTATTTTCAAATTAAATCCTCTAAAAGGAGTGAGACACTGACCTAGACTCTTATCTCACACCACCTTGTGTTATTTCAACTTCTCCCCAATTTTTCCTAAATAAGTCTAAAGATCCCTTATCAGGGAGACATTCAGCAGCCCCAAAGTGCTGCTGAACTAGCTTAAAACATTGCTCTTGTTCCTTAGAGAGCCTGTTCCCCATGGTTGAGGATTCACAGAAACCTTTAAAGAAATTTTTTAACAAATAAAAGAATCTTTTTATGAAATTCCTCCCACTGTAAGCACAGTGAATACAAAACCAGTCTCAGTTTTGCCTTTTCTCCACCTGCACCTTTCAATCCTTATGCAGGTGGATGGAGGGAAAAGGCAAAACTGAAGGGACTGCAAGACATGACTTAAAAGAAAAAAATTGCTGAGATGCTTGTAAAATGTCCTGTAACTAGTCGATGTTTTTAAAGCTGATTAATGGGAAAATCTTTGCTCTTTCTCCCAAGCCTCGACCTAGTTGGGGGTTGTGCCGTGGGGATCAGCTTGTGGGTGTTTTTACAGTGTTGCAGCAAGCACCTTTGTGGCTCTTAACCGCTCCACCTGTGCCCGTGAGGTTGCAGCAAAAGCTTAGGCGAGAGGGCAAGGCTCCTGCTTACTAAAGAAGGTACAGTTGCAAAGTGGTCATAAAAAAGGGTGATTTAGGAAGAAAACCCTTTTCCTCTGAAATCCAACACACCCTACAACCTAACCGAAAAGCACTCAGTGCGGTAGGCCCTTACCTGGGCTGATGCGCGTGCACTCCAACCAAGTTGGTGTGTTGTCCACAATGACAGCTCGTAGCCCTGGGTCCCTGTTCCTGGGCACCAGCTGATGTGAACCCTGGCTTGTGGGGTCCGCTACATTGTAGATGGGATACGAGAAATTCACACAGACTACTGAGTCCTGTGGAGGAAAAGGGACGGCATGGTTTCTCCCTCAAGAAGAGAAAAAGCCTCGGCCCTTGCCATGACAGCCTTTATTTCATTTCTGGGCACATTACATGATGGTCCTCATTTACTATGCACAGGTTTGCTTTAGGTGGTAACCTTTTATAGAAAACAAAAGAGCCAATGCCACTAATCACATCACAGAAGAATAGTATTTGCAAATAAAAAGAGAAAAGTGGTTGAACTGGTTACACTTCTTACTGGGGAGGTTTAGCACAGACTTCAGGAAGTTACAGGAGGCACTTTGCTGCCTCGATTCAGAGTGAGGAAGTTTTAGCAAAAGCAAGTCTCAAAGTGGCCTAGGTACAATGCAGTCCTGATTCCCCACAGGAGAACCTATCTGTGGGTGTGGGTCCTGTGCATCTCCAAGTTGAAGCTGGGCCCACGCCATGCAGAATTGTCTCCTATAGCCTCCGGTAATTCATACTCTTTGTAGCACTTCTGATGAAGTATCTCTCTCAAATTTACCTTTCGTGGTAGGTTGGATAGCAAAAGAGACACTGAATCACTTTTATGACAAAAAATGAGTGAAGGCATGCAGAAGACTATGTCATCTTTGAAGTAGAATAAGCTTGTGCACTGGAGTTGCCTCCAAACAGTTCTTTTTGGAATGAAAGCATGTGGAAGATCAGACATGCATGGACTGTGTAGTACAGACTGGGACAAAACTGTTTTGTGGAAGGGAAAATGAGTATGAAGCTAATAGCCCACTGTGTGTCACAAAGTGCATCTCTCTCATACAACAGTAATGACATGTTGGAACCCTTTGAAGTCACTCAGTAACAAGCATGTTTCCCACAAAGTGGGCTTTAAGCAAACACCTTCTGCAGTGTTGATAAATCCAGGTGAAGGTCATTTCCATAGAAGATAAAATAAATGCCATCTTAGGTATTATGTACTGTTTTCAGCAGTGCTGTTGAAGAATTTTTCTGAAATGTCACTTTTGTGGTATGAGATCCCAAATCACTTTTCTGGCACCAAATGATGGACAGAGGCCTAGGCTATGCCATCTATGAAATAGAGTAAGCTTTATTCCCACAATTTTTGGCAATGTAATCTTCCTAGTAGAAAAGCTCAGTCTAATGAAGAAATGCCTGTGTACTGTACTATGTAACTGGACTCCACAAGTTTGTGAAGGTCTATGTGAACATGAACCTAACAGTACACTTTTGGGTCTCCAAGTGCACTCCACTCTGACAGTACAGTAGTGAAGAGTTTGAGCTTCTCTAAATCATTGGTTTGGGAAAATATTTCATACAGAGAGGGCTTTCACCAAAAGCCATCTATACTGTTGAACACGTTAACAATGTACTCACTTCAGTAGAAGATGAAACTGGTGGAGTCTTATATACTACCTACTGTTTTCAGCATTCTGATGAAGTTTCTTTCTGAAATACGAATTCCGCGCAGTGTGTGATACCAAAAGGGCTCCTGAAATTATTCTCTGTTGGCAAATGAATGAATGCCAGCATATGACTATGTGTTCCATGAGGGAGAAGGACCTACTCTAGCAGAGTTTTCACCTCCATGTTTTCTCCAGCAGAAAAGCGTGGCCCCACTAAGATGCGTAGTGACAGTCTAGTACCTGATTTGGAGAAAACCATTTTGTTAACGTGAAAAAGAATAGGAAGCTAACTGTCCACTTTCCATCACCAATTGCATCGCTCTCTCATAGGACACTAATTAATTGTTCAAACCATTCCAAGTCACTCGTGAATGAGTATGTTTCCTATGAAGTAGACTCTATGCAAACACCTACCACATTGTTTATAAATCCACATGGATGGACTCAATTCACTAGAAGATAAGATGAATGGTGCCTCCAGAAATACATACTCTTTGTAGCACTTCTAATGAAGTATCCATCTGAGATATACCTTTTGTGGTAGGTTGGATGGCGAAAGAGACACTGAATCACTTTTCTGACAGCAAATGAGTGAAGTTTCCGCAGCATGCTCTCCTCCCTGCAGCTCACGTACTCTTCCTTCTTAGTGGCCTCGGGGTCTCTAGAGGCATCCTGCCTTCCAACCCTTTGTCCAACTCAGGTGCTCCCATAAATTCATCAAGAAGAGGTGTTTCCAGAGCAACAAGTATAAAGGACACATGGACAAAAACTATGGGGGGTGGAAATGGGAGGGAAGTGGGGAGGGCTAGGGTGGTGGGCTGGTGGGGGGGAGTAAAAGACAGAAAACTGTACAAGATCAATAATTTAAAAAAATACTGATTAAAAAATAAATAAATAAATAAATAAATAAATAAATAAATAAATAAATAAAAATTTTAAAAAATTTAAAAAAGAAGAAGAGGTGTTTCCTTGGTCATGTCTGTGTAGATCAACTTAAAAATACATTTCTCTTACCTTCTGCAGTTTACAGTTTGGAATGGACAGTGATTTAGAATAAAGATATGTAGATCATGGAACTCTAAGAAGTCAGAAAAACTTCCTAAGCACACATACATATTTACGTACATATAGAAAAGCCTGAAAAAATATTCATCAAACAGTTCATAGTCATTACATTTGGAGAGTATGGTTGGAGTCAGGAGATGAAGAGACATTTTTCACTTCTGCTTTTTAAGCTTCAGTTGTTCGACTTTTTAAATGATGTGCTAGAACTGATTTTTAAATGCTTTTAAACCAATGAGGAAAACGATGTGCCAATGTTTAAAACAAGGCAAAGCCCTAACCCATCCTAAGCTAGGACTTGGCGGTGAAGAGGGGGCAGAGGTAGTCATGAGGCCCAGGAGGCAGCTGCAGTGAGGATCATTCATTTTGGCTGAAGTCAGGTTGGAGGGTCTGGGGCAGAGCTCAAAGAGCAATGCAGTGGAAAGCTACTTTGGCTTTGAAGCCAGAAGGTCCAGGCAGGGACTACTGAGTCCTGCTTCTGTCACCTTCCAGTATGTGGTCTTGAGCAAGGTGTTCAATTTCTGCAAGTCTTGTTGTCTCATCTACAAAAAGGGTAGATTATTTCTTATCTTGCAAGGCTGTGTGAAGTTTCGGGAGGTAATGTGTACTATACATAAAGGGCCTAATATAGAGCAAGCCCTCAAAAGGAAGCTATTATTTATCCTTAAGGAATTATTCACCGTGAGCAGGGAAGTTTTCTTGAAGGGGATGGGAGACCCCAGAGCAAAGCTGGGCTCAAGACAGTCAGTATGAATGAGTCAGAGGGTGGAGGGTGAGAGTGGGGGTGGGGCAGCTGACTAAATGGGGTAAGGACAACAGGCCTGAAAGGACCGAGAAGAGCAGAAAGGAGGGTAAAGCAGAGAGTGTAAGGGATTTTCCATCTCTCATCTCTCATTTATCTCTAGGGCATGGAAGCAGGGGGCTTGGCGGAGCTTACTATTCCCATGTTTCAGCTGCCCCTTTTTCTCTCCCTTCCTAACAATCCATACATCTGATTTAAGTGTATAAAATAGAGCAATAGACCAAAAGGATCCTCTGAGAGATGCCACAAATTCATTCAAAAAAGTCCATCTTACTTTTTAATGACCTATTAATTGAGCTACTAAGCACTGGAAACTCTGGTACTTGCAATCTGAAATTACCAGATAACCGAGGACTCAGATTCAATGCTCTAAGAAGTTGGGACACCACACAACTTTCGGTGATGGTGCCTGGCCCCTCCCGCGTCCCTGCATGCCAACAGCTGGGATCTCCAGTTTCCAGGAAAGCCCTGGTGATCAGCAGGCACCATCAGGACCCGCCTGGGTTAGTTTTGAGTTGCTGTTCTTATATTAAGGAATGTTTGGTTTTACCTGTTGATCTTACTGTTTTTTACATAAGTGCTGCCAAATTACCATTTTGATTGTTATTTTATTTCTCTCCAAATCCTTGTTGTCCCCAATTTCTTTTTTCTCTGTAACACAGAAGTGGATGTGGTAGGTGTTTTGCCCTGCATAGATTGGCTACAGTTTTTAAAAGTTTGAGAGCCATTGGTACATGAGTGTTAGTACAGTTCATCACGGCTCCCTGTCTGAAGTTTAGCACAATCAGACAGGACTAGCCTTACATCCACCTCATGCCACCATCGTTCTTTGGTCTCCTGGGTGCAGACTCCGGAAACCTGGAAACAGGTCACAACAGAATCAATATTCAAGAGTTCTCATTCAAGAGGCTGCATAAGTTTTAAGGCTCATTGGAGATTGTTAGTAAGGATAACTGAAGGCCGTGCCCCCCAAACATATGTGTGAAACAGAGGGAGCCATGGAAAGGGCAGGCTATAAAATGGTTCCTATCGAATTAACCCGGGGCATATTTAAATGGCCATATGCCATGATGTACTCTCCCAGCAAGTTTTTGCCTCTCCTAGGAGTGGAACAGCTGAAGAAGGGACATGATTCATTTCAAAAAGAATATTTCTGAGCAACATCAGTTTCAACATTGAAATGGGTTGGTGTAGACAGTGGTGGGCTCTCTCCTCTGAAGACCTTTACATTAATAGGCACAGTTCTGCTGCATCTCAGGTATGAGAAACCTGTTGACCTTTTTGATCTCTTTTCAAATATCACATTGAAAGGAAATACAGGAGCAAGTGAAATAATAAACTAAACAACAAATTATGGTTTTCTAAAACTGAAGCAATTTGAGCAACAAAATGAATAATGATAGTACTGGATTGTAATCCAAAGAATAAAATACATTCATAAATTTTGCTAAAATAAATAAATAAATAAATAAATAAATAAATAACTTTTCGGTACACTAGAATTTAATTAATAAATGTATAAGGAAAGAGAGAAATAGAAAATCGCCATTAAAGTCATAAAAAGCAAGGACCTACATCCAAGATTACTCTACCCAGCAAAGCTATCATTTAGAATGGAAGGGCAGATAAAGTGCTTTCCAGAAAAAGTCAAGTTAAAGGAGTTCATCATCACCAAGACCTTATTCTATGAAATGTTAAAGGGACTTATCTAAGGAAAAGAAGATGATCAAACGTATGAACAGTAAAATGACAACAAATTCATAACCAGCAACAACTGAAGCTAAAAAACTAAAACTAAAACTAAGCAAACAACTAGAATAGGATTAGAACCACAGAAATGGAGATCACATGGAGGGTTATCAGTGGGGAGGGGGAAGATGGAGAATGAGGGAAAAGGTACAAGGAATAAAAAGCATAACTGGTAGGTACAAAATAGTCAGGGGGAGTTTAAAAATAGTATAGGAAATGTAGGAGCCAAAAACCTTATATGTACAACCCATGGACATGAACTAAGTGGGGGGAATGTTGGAGGGAGGGAAGTGCAGGGTGGAGGAGGGTACAAAGGGGAAGAAAATGGGACAACCATAATAGCATAATCAATAAAATATACTTTAAAAAATAAATAAATAACAAACAGTAAACTTAAAAAACAAAAATGTCATCATTAGACAAATACCACTGTAATAATTTTTGTAAACAAGATTCACTGATGAATACTAAAATTAATGGATGAAAGTTTGAGGAGGAACAGAATTTACATAGTCTCAAAGTATCTCCCCCAGAATATTTATTAAGTATAGAAAGATAGTAACTTCCCAAGTAGAGAATTCAGGCAGAAACCATACTAACCAAGTGACCAAAGTCAACATCGTCAGTGATAAAATATTAATATCTCATGAACTTCATGAGATGATGTACTAAGGAAAACATAACAAAATTTCTGTGGTGTTTTGGGGAAAAGAAAAAGATCGGTACAGTCATGAGAAAACATATGACAAACCCAGAGTGAAGGATATTGAACAAAATAACTGGTCACTACTCTTCAAAAGCATCAAAGTCATGAGAAACAAGGAGACTGAGGAACATTTTTATTTTTATTTTTTAAATATTTTATTTATTTATTTTTAGAGAGAGGGAAAGGGAAGGAAAGAGAGAGGGAGAGAAACATCAATGCGTTGTTGCCTCTTGTGCGGCCCCCACTGGGGACCTGACCTGGCCTGAAACTCAGGCATGTGCCCTGACTGGGAATTGAACTGGAGACCCTTTGGTTCACAGGTCAGTGCTCAACTCAATCCACTGAGCCACACCAGCCAGGGCAGGAACATTTTTAGGCTACAGGAGACTAAGAAGAAATAAAAACTGAATGAACCTGGGATTGTGTTTAGGATCCTAGATAGGATGCTAGAACAGAAAAGGGACACTCATGTGAAAACTGGTAAAACTTAAATAAGGTCTTTAGTTTAGTAATACTCAGCCAATGTTAATTTTCTGGTTCTGACAATCGCACTGTCGTTATGTAAATGTTAACATTGGGGAAGCTGGGTATAGGATATATGGAAACTGTACAATTTTGGCAACATTTCTGTAATTCTAAAATTAAAATTAAAAGTTTTTTTTTTAAAAAGATTATGGTTTGCTCCCTGACTATTGCAGTACAAGTACTTGTCCTTACTGTGCAAAGCGTAGGGATATTACACTCAGGAACCATAGGTGTTACTGAAAACTTTGCTGACTCTTGTGCTATGTTTCATTTCAGGTAGGATAATTAACCTAAATTCTATAAACCCAAGGTCTTAAGTAAAACTTACAATGAAGACTATTAATACCATTGATCATCACCATTAATAATATTTATTAAGAACTTCAACATGCCAGGCACTGTGCTAAGCGCCCTACATGCACCATCCCCTTTTGCCGTCTAAAGATGAGAAACACAGTCTTAGAGATAATTAAATGACTTCCTTAAGGTCACATAACTAGAAAACAATAGAGCCAAAACTTGAACTCAGGCTCTTAGGATTCTGAGGTCCATTATTTATAACTACCATGCTACACTTTAACTCCAGGAGCGTGGCAGTGTGGGGTGGGGGAGCAGATGGGAGGCAAGAGAAATACAAACAAGCTTGGCTCTAGCACTGCGTTTATTTGGGCTAGTGCTGGCGAGTGCGATGAAATATAACCTTCTTAGGAAAGAGGTGAGTAATGAAATGACAAGAAAAATGTTACTTTCACTGAAAAGTTCATCAGACCTGAAGAATATTTTTCAAACCTAATGAGAAGCCTCTCCTTCCTATCAGGATGTATTCTACAGTCCCTGCCCCTCCCCCCCCCTCCAACCCATACAGAATACTCTGCCCTCCCTTGTCAATGAGGGAGGAAAATCATACCTTTTCTCTTTAACTCCAGAAAGTTAATTATTGTTCTTTTCCCATTGTGTCCAGTTTCTTCTGACCCCTGTTCCTCCAATTTCTTGCCTGATTCTCAGAGTACAGAGAGAGGAGAGTTTGCAACATTTATATAACTAGTCTCAGCACGAAGCACTGGCTGATTAATAGTGATCAGGGGCTGAGTGAACTGAGAAATTCTCCACAGGGCTCCCATGTCCTGACACTGTAGCCCAGAGCTATTGTGGAGGGTTAGGGCAGGGTGACAGTATCTAAAAAGAGAAATTTCAATCTTTGGAAAAGAAAAACTCCCTGGGTGACTCTAATAGGCAGCTAAAGTTGGAAACCTCAGTAGCCTGTGTGCTCTTGCTGCTGCTAATTTTTCGTGTTGTCCTCAGGGGAGATGGACTACAATGATCTCATATTTGACACTCTTTTAAAAGCCACCCTCAGCCTTTCTTTCTCCAAAATAGATGATCGCAAATCCTTTCATCTTTCTGAAGAGTTCTTACCTCTTGACCCACCCGCTGTGCCCACTGCTCCTCCTGCATGCCCTCTCTCCAGATTCTTAGCAACCCTGTCCAGCTGTAGTATCCAGAAGCTCACGGTTCTCCTTGGAAGGGCTAGTGCTGTGCTCCTGTCCACAATAGTTCTACATTGCTGACTGAATTCTTGGTTTCTACCAACCAAGAAGCTCAGCAATTGAGGGACTCTACATACTCACTAGCTGACTAAGAGGCAAAAGTCTAAAGAAGAGATTATTGGAATAGGCTGGTCTGCTATGTGATCATGGTGGGTGGGGTGGGTGGCAAAAGGAAGGGCACTAATGGAGAATGCAGCAAATGCAAATTTCAGTGTGCTGGGGGGAGAATGGATGGCATGGGAGGCAGGACTCCAAAATTCTAGTCCTGGATATAACTTTCATCTGATTCATAACCTTGGTCGATTCCCCTTTCTCTAGTCCTCAGTGTCATGTGTAAAAAGAGGGTAAGACTGGATCAATTCTGTTTCACTTCAACTCTGAGTCTTTCACAGCTGACCTCAGGCTGTAATGGGAAAAAAGAGTTGGTTTGATCACTCTCCATCTATTTGGTCTGCTCCATAATTCTTTCTCCCAGCAATGGTAGTCGTTCAAGAATTATTACTCTCTCAATTTTGATAGTGATTATAGTCCGGACCTAGCACCACTAGAACGGAAGCTTCTTTAAGACTGTACAATGTCATCTCCTGAAAGTAGTAAAAACCCTTTCTTTGAGTATTCAGTCCACTCAGCAGATACTTGAAACATTTAAATCAGTTAAAGCTATTTTCTTCAATCTCCAAGAACTAGAGCTTGTCAAACAACAACAACAAAATTCAACTGAGCGAATTTGAAGATCTAATTGGCTTTATTCAAGAATTCATGAGTCAGGAAACATCCCATCTAGCAACTTGAAAAGAGCTCCCAGGAGCTATATAAAAAATGGAAGGGCTTTTTGATTTTTAACAAGGGGAATGTACCCTGTTCTGCAGGGAAAGCTACCTTCATCCTAGCCAACCTATCCAAGCAACCCCAGTCCCTGAGTGGGTCTACCCCTTGCATGTAAGGGAGTGCAAACCCCACACCACTGTGGGAACCCTGGACCCCAGAGGAATGTCCTAAAACTCCCACTCTGGGAAGGGGGAACCCTGGGACAGAAGCCTAGCGCTTGCTTGGGAGAGCGATTACCTCACAACCTAGGAAACCTGGAAACTCTGGAGCTCACAACACCCACCCCTACCTTGTCCCCTTGGGGTGGGAGAGCCTGGGGCTACTTTGGGAATCCTACACCCAAAGAGAAGGTGGTGCTCCCGCTGTGGGGAGGGAGAAAACAGAGCTACTAAGGAGGGAATCCCATGCCCTATAGGAGGTACCCTTTACCTCCTGATCCCTTCAAACCTTAGGTAGGGGAGAGGCAAGTGGAAGGCTCAGTCAGAACATATCTGGGAGAGGGCAGTTCTCAGGCAGGGGGCCCAATAGTAATAGTATAACAAGGCCAACCTCCCCGCCCCTCAAATAAGGGCAGTGTTGAGAAGCACCAAGGAAGGCAAATATGTACGTTGCCCCAGCAACTGGGAGGCTGCTGGAATTACTCAGAAGTGAGTAGGGCTAATGCTTAGAGCCAGGGAGGTGATTGGATGAGAGGGACATACCCTCTCATCTACTTCCACTGGGGTGGGGGGCGGGGATGTGGGGGCCGCCTTTGAAAGCAGAGTGTGTGGCAACACCGTGGAAGTTGCCCTCCCATACCCTGGCTGGTAGGCTCTGCTAGATGGGGCTTAGATTCCTGAGCCGGTGGACCTTGGGGGGACCCCGTGGTCTGGGAGCGTTTCCCATGCCCCCTCCCTGAGTGCTCAGACTGCCTGGCCAGGAGCTCAGCAAGTGCTAGGCCTGTAAGAGGGGAGGGGAAAAGGCTGGGTCCTGCAGGTCCCCTGAGGTGACATGGCTGGGGGATGGGGGTAAGTAAGCCCTGCACCCCTCCCCCACCTGCCCACTGCCTGTGCTCCTCCTGCAAGGGCCTGGTGACAGTGGTTCCTGCCATCATTGCCACTCTGCCTGCTCCACCCTGGGCTGGGCATCGACCCACCTCACCAACGTGTGGGATGGGGCTTAGCAGACCAGTCGGTGCCAGTCCTGGAAGCTGCATGGCAATGAGCCCTATGCCCACCCCTCCTCCACAGGGAAGCCACAGAGATGGCCATAACTGGAGCTGCACTGCGGGGGGTCCTGCCCAACCAGGCACACAGATGCATGGGAAGGCACTGTCCGGAGGAAGAGGACAGCACTCTGCAAGTAGGACACCTGCATGCACAGACTCCAAACAATGCCTGAAGGCAGACAGCCACTGGAAACCAGCTAAGCCGCCTACGTTTCTTAAAGGATGGTGCCTTTGGGTGGGAGAAGAGGTTCCTGAGCAGCCCTGAACTGAGCTGGCAGAGGGTGACAGGGTGATTTTCTTTGGATGTTTCAGAGGAAACAGTCCTTGAAGCCAAAACTGGCCATTATTCCAAATCATATGTACTTTAAATAAAAGATTCTCTTTCCTTTCCACCAAAGTCCTTCTCCAGAGTTTTTGCCTATTAGCAAGGAGTGGTAGAATCCCACTGGTTGTTCAGTTACAATAGGCCTGGAGGCATGGCATCAACTTTTGGGGTGCTGGGAGGCATCTTCCCTCGTACTATTCTGAGCACCACCAAACCTGCCCCTCTCATCTTGTCTCATTTTAGGAAGCTAAAAAGGATAGAGCCTGGTTAGTACTGGGATGGGAGACCCCTTGGGAATACAGGGTGATGTAACTTTTGCCTCCCTTTTTCTTTGCCACTGCCCTAGCCAGGCCAAACACACATAAGTATACACAGGTACAAAAGCATACACCCCACAGAACAAGGGTGCCCCTGTGACTTTCCTCCCACATGATTATTCATGCAGCTCAGGAGTAGTGCAAGCTCCCATGCGAAAATAAAGATCCCCTTGTACTTTGGACAATCCAGTTACCCAAGGGAAAGCTTTTTCTTCCTCAATGCCTGGGAGAAAAACTCCCAGCACTATGGTATGAAACCTGCACTTTGGGAGGCCTACCTGATGCCCTGTGAAATGAGTTCCCTATGCTGCTTTGGACCAGGTACCCCAAGAGTAAAGCTCATGCTCCTGCACTGGAGAGGAGGCAATCCAAGCTTTGGTGAGAACACTGGTGGGAAGAGTTTCTAGCTCCACAAATGGGCGAGGGTCCCTATTTACCCCACTGTAAAATGGAAACCACAAGCTAGGCATGATTGAAACAGAGGAGTTGGGGTCAAGTGAAAGGCACATGGCAGTTCTAGGATGCCAGAGGGGAGTACAAGCAAACAACAAGCTACTCAGTGCTGCTGAGCCTAGAGGCCGGTGTGGGTTTTTTGGGTGCACAAGCTATTGGCCAATGCTAATGATGTTTGAGCCTGGTTAGTACTTTGATGGGAATTTTTCTGAGAATACTGGGTGTTCTCAGAAAGTTTCTGTTCCATCTCTATTTCCCTAAGCCACAAAGAACCAAAATGGAAGGTTTTTAAAGGCAGAAAGGGGTAGAGGAAAAAGGAAGTTTCCAGCAAAAAGTGAATTATTTCAGGCAAGGTCACCTTCTTTTAGGAGATGGCTGGAGTCTATTGTGCAGATTACTTAACTAGTGCTGATTAGATAATTCTGTGTTGCCTAGTTAAAGGTCACATTCCTGGGGGAGGCTGAATCAAGTGCAATTAAGTTAGCTATTAAGTCTTGGTTTGCTGACATGGGGCTTAGCACACATGACTCCATTTTAGGCCTGTTGTTTCTTTTTTAACAAGCTCTAAGCAGTAATGATCAGAATAAATTAATGTTCATCTCTTCATCAACAACCATCCCTATCAAACTTAAGTACCATGTAAAGTTATAAAAATTAGCAGGTGTGGCATTGGACTAGGTCCTTTAACATAATTCTCTTATTTAGTCTTCACTGACAACCCAAGAAGATTAACATTATCCCTATTTTATAGGCAAGAAACTAAGCTTCAGAAGGAAGTAAATTTCCCAAGGTTCCAAAGCTACTCAGTAACACAATTAGGATTTGAATTAAGGCCTCTCCCAGATCCTTCTGCTTCACTCAGCAGAGGTATATATACCATGAATTTATAAAGGTTATATTTCAGGCATGCCTCCCAATCCCCTGTGCCTACTTTTTACAAATTTTAATTTTGCACTATTTTTCATCGAGAAGGCCCCCCACTATTTGTCTAAAACTAGATCTATCCTCTTTTTTTTTAATATATTTTATTGATTATGCTATTACAGTTGTCCCATTTCTCCCCCATCATTCCCCTCCACCCTGCACACCCTCTCCCACCCACATTCCCCCCACTTTAGTTCATGTCCATGTGTCATAAGTTCTTTAGCTTCTACATTTCCCACACTATTCTTGCCCTCCCCCGTCTATTTTCTACCCACTATCTGTGCTACTCATTCTCTGTACCTTTTCCCCCTCTCTCCTCCTCCCACACCCCTGTTGCTAACCCTCCATATGATCTCCATTTTTGTGGTTCTGTTCCTGTTCTAGCTGTTTGCTTAGTTTGCTTTTGTTTTAGGTATGGTTCTTAATAGCTGTGAGTTTGCTGTCTTTTCACTGTCATATTTTTTATCTTCTTTTTCTTAGATAAGTCCCTTTAACATTTCATATAATAAGGGCTTGGTGATGATGAACTCCTTGAACTTGACCTTATCTGAGAAGCGCTTTATCTGTCCATCCATTCTAAATGACAGCTTTGCTGGATAGAGCAATTTTGGATGTAGGTCCCTGCTTTTCAAGATTTCAAATATTTCTTTCCAGCCCCTTCTTGCCTGGAAGGTCTCTTTTGAGAAATCAGCTGACAGTCTGATGGGAACTCCTTTGTAGGTGACTGTCCCCTTATCCCTTGCTGCTTCTAGAATTCTCTGCTTCATTTTAATCTTGGCTAATGTAATTACGATGTGCCTTGGTGTGTTCCTCCTTGGGTCCAACTTCTTTGGGACTCTCTGAGCTTCCTGGACATCCTGCAAGTCTATTTCCTTTGCCAGGTTGGGGAAGTTCTCCTTTATTATTTGTTCAAATAAGCTTTCCACCTGTTGCTCTTCTTCTTCCCCTTCTGGGACCCCTATAATTCGGATGTTGGGACGTTTAACGATGTCCCGGAGGTTCCTAAGCCTCTCCTCATTCTTTTGAATTCTTGTTTCTTCCTCGTTTTCTGTTTGGTTGTTAGTTTCTTCCTTCTGGTCCACTCCATTGATTTGAGTCCCAGTTTTCCTTCCATCTCTATCAGTTCCCCATGCATCTTCCTTCATTTCACATATTGTAGCCTGCATTTTTTCATCTAGTTTGTGAGCAAAATCAACCAATTCTGTAAGCATCTTGATGACCAGTGCTTTGAACTGTGCATCTGATAGGTTGGCTATCTCTTCACTGCTTAGAGGAACTGGCTCTGGGGCTTTTATTTGTTTTCCAGTTTGAGCCATTTTTGGTGGGGTTTTTTTTTTTTGTTTTGTTTTGGTTTTAGTCTGGTCGCGGCTATTAGGTGTTCCTCAGGGCAGGGCAGCCCAGTCGCAGGGTTGTGACGCTGTATGTGGGGGCGGGGTCTGAGAGGGAACAATGGCGCCTGCTCCGCTCTCCTGGATTCAGTCCCTTCCGCCACTTCCCCTCTGCCTGGACCGTCTGTGTGTGCAAATGTGGGACCACCTGGTCAGCCAGCTGCCTTGTGTGGCCTCACTGGATCTGCACAGTTGCCCTCCTGTGCCCGGGGACCGCCAGCTGCTGCCTGTGGGCCCGGGGACCGCCAGCCGCTGCCTGTGCACCTGGGAACTGCCAGCCACTGCTGCTTGCGTTCCTGGGTCTGCACCTCCACTTTCTCCTGCCGCGACTCCATCCCCTTACCAGTCTGGATGAATGGTTGTTGGACTTCCGTACAGTTCAATTTTCTATAAGTTCTGGTTGTTTTCTTGTTTCTAAATATTTGTTGTCCTTAATTTTGGTTGCGAGAGGAGGCACAGTGTGTCCGCCTACGCCTCCATCTTGGCCGGAAGTCCACTAGATCTATCCTCTTTTAACACAACTTCCCAAGTTAACATAAACACTATCTTGTTTCGCAATTTCAGTCTGAGGGCACTTTAAAAACATGAATGTAAGAGGAATCCTTGCTGGTTTTCTTCTCCAGGAACCTATGTTGCTTGCTACTTTAAAGAAATAATAGAGTGCAGTTTCACCTTGTGCCATGTGAAAATGGATAGCTCACTATTCACTCTTTCCCACTTTTGCTTTGTACCCACCATATTCTTCTTCCATGACCCACTGTGGATTTTCTCTTTCCCTTGTGGCAGGCCTGCTAGAGAGAGTTTCATCCTATAGCATGTCCCTCCACTCTGGTTTTTATAGATCTCATGTACCTGTATGTATCTCTAAGATGTGTGATGAGGAGTCTGTTCTGCTCCTCCTGCTACCTCTTCCATGGTCTGCTATTTGAACCACAACCTGCAGCACTTTGGTATTGGGCCTCAGCTGCTTTTTGCAGTGTGGCAGTCCAAAACGAGCCACCATAAGATTGCCACAGTTGTATGCAGATTACTTTGAGCTAAAGGTAATTTTGGCTTCAGGCTCAAAAGAAACTTCTGTTCCCTCCTACTCCCCCACCCCTTAACTACCTAGAAGAATCTGAATAAAAGGCCTTGCACATAAGAGATTACCAGAGATAACTTCTTTTAACCTATCTATAGAATAGGGCAACCTCTATTTACTAAAAGGTCTGCTCTTATTATTATCCTGCAATTACCTTTTTAAATCCTCAAGGCACCTTACCTCATCCCTAGTTCAGGATGTTTTATATACCTCAATCCCTCTTTCTATCTCTGAACCTCTCATGTATGTGGAGTCTGTGATTCTCTCATGTATATGGGGTTCCTATGTGCATGCATTAAATTGGATTTCCTCTTGTCAATCTGTCTCCTGTTGATTTATCTGACTAGCAAAAAATCAAAATGAAACAAAACAAAACAAAAAAAACTGAAGAAGGAATAAAATCTTTTTAAAAAATCAGAGAAGGAAAGAAAAGGGGAATTTTCCCCCTTCCCCACAGTACCATAAAAGCAGTGTTTATTGATCACTTGGAAATGAATGACTTGAAAAAGAGAGGAAGAAGAGGGAGCACTGCATACCTTGATTTCTGGTAGATAGATCCTAATACCAGAATTTTTCACATTTTGTTCTAGCTTCATCTTTAACCCATCAAAATATTCTACACTATTGTTTCTTTCCTTCATCTTGACCTTAGTTATCAAATTCTTGTTCTTTAGATTAAAACAAAATTTCCCCCTTTCTCCCCCTTCTGCCAACCAGAGAGGGTGCAGATAAAACTTTGGAAAATCATGGCTTAGCAGAGAAATACTTTGGGAACCAGGAATTTCATATGAACCCAGCAGAACATTTCCTCCCTCTGCCTGTCCACTCATCTCCCACGGTCATCTTAATACCTCCCATACAACTGTAGCTTTCTCACAGATAGAAAAGTCTCTGCTTGGTAAACAATATTTTTGTACAATGGTAGCTGAGTTAGTAATGTTAGGAAAAAAACAAGATGGAACTAGGCTATTTATACATAATATTTCCCAGATACATTTTTCATGCAAACGTTAGCCATCTTTTAGGAATGGTTTAGATACAATCCTATTGGCAGTAGAAGCATGGAAAAATTGATATAAAGATGCCTGGAAATCTTAAGGCTATGTAATTCAAAGATAAGATACACACACATGTGTATATACATATGTGTATATGTACATATGTGCATGTGTGTGTACACATATACACATATGTGTGTGTGTCCTAAAGCAGTAGAATATTAAATATATTCCAGAAAAGAACTGAAACAAATACACAAAGCCACCACTGATTCATGCTCTTGCTGAAGTATAAACAAATCTGTAGGCAGTAGATATACAGGAATTGGCTCTCTAGTACTAGACATGGCAATCTCATCATCTTAGAAAGGAATTACTACTTTACAAACTTGATGTGAGATACTTTAAAACTCTGAATTCTGCTTCTGGTTCCTTCTCTTGCCACTACCTATCCTTTCAAACCACATATAGAGAAATCAATTTACTGATCTTCCAACTTACACCCCTAGCAACAAAACAGAGAGTCTCAGGATGCATGGGAAAAGATAAGAGAGTAATTTCAATGATGAAGGAATCCTCACATTTCCATATCTGTGAATGAAAATTGGGACCAGGAAATACAGCACTTTTGCTGACAGCCTCCAAAATCATGAGTCTACAGAAGAAAAAAGAAGTAAAGAGTGGAAACAAATTTGCAAAGATTCTTAACTATGTATACAGAATCTTATGAATTGAAAAATTCAAGATCTGATTCCTTCACCCAGAATGTAGTTTAAAGATTAAAAGAATGCTTTGCATAGACATTAAAAAGGACAGGATTCTGGTCAAGATGACAGCATAGGTAACTGTGGTACTTGAATCCTCATCACATCAAACTACATCAAAATTACAACTAACCTACAGAACAAACATTATTGAGAACCACCTGAAATCTAGCTGAACAGAAGTCCTACCACTAAGGATATAAAGAAGAAGCCACACTAAGACTGGAGGGGCAGAGACATGAAACGGGCTGGTCCTACACCCATGACCCATGTATGGGAAATAAAAATCATGAGGGATATCTCAGCTGCAGAGGTCCCCCGTGAAGAGTGAAAGGTCCCACCCCCAGGGTTCCAGTGTCAGGAAGAGAAGTCCCCATAACTTCTGCCTGTGAAAACCAATGGGTATTGAAGCTGAGTGAGACAGAGGGCTTCTGGAGTCCTAGGCATTCCCTTTAAAGGGCCCAAGCATGAACTTACCCAAACTCACTTGCTCAGAGTTTCACTACTGGAACAGCAACTCAAAAGGCATCAGGGACATATAGGGAGGAACTGAATTGTCTGGCATCAGGACAAGAGGTGTATTTGTCCCAGAGAGAAATACAGCTTTCTCCCAGAAAGAAGTGCTGACAGAGGCCACTGTTTCTTTTCTGAGCCCTCCCAGAGCTGGCAAGTCTGAATCTCCATCAACCTGGTCACATGGTTCACCCCATACTGGTGATTCTCTGAGACTCTGCCCCACCCATCTTGTAGGCCCATCCAAGTTGTTTCCAGTGGCTTTTCCAAACAAATGGCCTGTCTTGGCTCATGCTTCAGGTTTTCCTAAAATCTCCCAAACAAGCAGCATCTGGCCTCACTGTGCTCCCATACCTCTTGCTAAGTGGCCCTGTAACCACCACACAGAAACCTCATTTTCTGTAATCTGGCCTTTAAAAAATATTTTATTTATTTACTTTTAGAGAGAGGCAAAGGGAGGAAGAAAGAGAGGGAAACATATATCAACTGGTTGCCTCTCGCACACTCCCTACTAGGGACCTGGCCTGCAACCTAGGCATGTGCTTTGTCTAGGAATTGAACTGGTGACCTTTTGGTTCTCAGGCCTGGATTCAACACACTGAGCCATACCAGCCAGGGCTAATCTGGCCTTTTATTTACTTTTTTCCCCTTTAACTCAAACTGGTCTCACCCAGCACCCTGACTCTTCACTTCCCTCTCCTGTGCTTAATCATTAAGCCTTCAGGACAATGAGGTTTGGGACAGCATCCAGTAACCTCAGAAACAAGGTCCTGAGTCTACTGACAATTGAGACAGAATTTTCAATCAAACTAAATGTAGTATCTTAGCCTCAGTTGTGTTTTAGCTCTGGACCCTGGAAAGTTGAACAATCCCACAGAGCAAATCCTTGAGGAATTGGACAGAAGAACTCCATGGCTGACATCAGGACTAAATGCAATGATCAAATACCCCTGCCCTAGCACCAACCAACCAGGAGAGACCATGAGCCTAGCTCTATTAGTCCCCATGATTAATGATATTTTCCCCCTATATATACCACCCCCTGAAAGCCATTGGGAGCCTGGTCTTTACGCATTAGCTCTTTGGGTATGGTGCCATCTTCTTAACAAATCATTACTTGCTTGGCTGCAAACTCCTGTTCATGTCTTATTGGGCTTTAATGTGTGCAAACTAACCCCCTTCAGTTCAGTAAGAGCCCCAGCTTCACACTAGTGACAGCTGGCCTTGGTTCACAGCTTGGCCTCTCCTGGGCACCTCCAATCCCAGCACAAGCAGTGGCCATAAGATGACTTTGTAGCTCATGCTGGGTGGACCCAGGCAGAACTCTATTAGTTCTGCCTGGCAGCAGCTGAACTTGGCCTGTAGTACCTCTTGGGAGGCTGCAAGCCAGAGAACCTGGTGGAGAGCTTCAGACCACATTGAAGTACCACCCTACCCACTCCACAAGTGACACACTCCAGGATGGATTCAGTGGGCACCAGAGCCCTGCTAAAGTAAGTCCTGCTTTGTAGGGTGGGCCCCTGCACAACTGATTCTCCACAGTGGTCACAGTCAGTCCTTGTAGCAGCTAAGCCTGGGGGTAAATTCCTCCCATTGATGTGCCAACAACAATCAAGGCCCAAGTACAACAGGAGGGTGTACACAGTCCACATGAGAGGGTGCTCCGGGAGTGCCCAGCTTGGGTGAATGGGGAGGCTATGCCACTGGACCCTAGAAGACACCTACTATCTCAGGCCACTCTACCGAGAGTAGGAGATGTAAAAGCTCTACCTAAACATAGAAACAAACATAGGGAGACAGCCAACATGAGGAGACAAAAAAACACATCCCAAATGAAAGAACAGAACAAAATTCCAGATAAAGAACTAAACAAAATAGAGAAAAGGCAATACACTAGATGCAAAGTTCATATAACACTAGTTATAAGGATGCTCAATGAACTTAGGGGAGGAGTAGATGAATTTAGTGAGAACTTCAACAGCATAAAAAGGACACAGAAACCATAAGAAAGAACCAGTCATAAATGAAGAATACACTAACTGAAATGAAGAATAATTTACAGGGAATCAACAGTAGAGTAGATGAAGAATCAAATCAGTGATTTGGAATATGAGGAAGCAAAACACACCCAATCAGAACAGCAAAAGAAAAAAGAGGATAATATAAGGAGCCTCTGGGACAACTTCAAGCATACCAACATTTACATCATGGGGGTGCCAGAAAGAGAAGAAAGAAAGCAAGGAACTGAAAAGCTATTTGAAGACTTCTGGCCAAGATGGAAGCATAGGTGGACACACAGTGCCTCCTCACACAACCAAAATTAAGGACAACAAAGACTTAGAAACAAGAATATAACCAGAGCTGATAGAAAATTGAACTATTCAAAGTCCAACAACCATTCATCTAGACCGATAAGAGGGGTGGAGTCGTAGCAGGAAAAAGTGGAAGTTGGCAGACCCAGGCGCACAGGCAGCAGCAGCTGGCAGATCCCAGGCACACAGGCAGCAGCAGCTGGCAGATCCCAGGCACACAGGCAGTGGCTAGCGGACCCTGGGCACAGGTGGCAACAGGCAGACCCAGTGAGGCCATGCAAGGCGGCTGGCTATCCAGGTGGTCCCACATTTGCACGCAGATAGGGAAGCGGCAGAAGGGACTGGAATCTGAGAGAGAGCAGAGCAAGCGCCATTGTTCCCTCTCGGACCCCAACCCCACATACAGCATCAAAAAAACAAAAAATGGCTCAAACGGGAGAACAAATCAAAACCCCAGAGCCAATTCCTCAGCAACCAAGAGATAGCCAACCTATCAGATGCACAGTTCAAAGCCCTGGTGATCAGGATGCTCACTGAATTGGTTGATTTTGGTAGCAAATTAGATGAAAAAATGAAGGCTACAATACATGAAATGAAGAAAAATGCACAGGGAACCAACAGTGATAGGAAGAAAACTGGGACTCAAATCAATGGAGTAGAGCAGAAGGAAGAAAGAAACATTCAACCAGAACAGAATGAAGAAACAAGAATTCAAAAAAGTAAGGAGAGGCTTAGGAACCTCCAAGACATCTTTAAATGTCCCAACATCCGAATTATAGGGGTACCAGAAGGGGAAGAAGAAGAGCAACAAGTGGAAGACTTATTTGAACAAATAATAAAGGAGAACTTCCCCAATATGGCAAAGGAAATAGACTTCCAGGAAGTCCAGGAAGTTGAGAATCCCAAAGAAGTTGGACCCAAGGAGGAACACACCAAGGCACATCGTAATTACATTAGCCAAGATTAAAATGAAGGAGAGAATTCTAGAAGCAGCAAGGGATAAGGGCACAGTCACCTACAAAGGAGTTCCCATCAGACTGTCAGCTGATTTCTCAAAAGAGACCTTCCAGGCAAGAAGGGGCTGGAAAGAAGTATTTGAAGTCTTGAAAGGCAAGGACCTACATCCAAGATTGCTCTATCCAGCAAAGCTGTCATTTAGAATGGAAGGGCAGATAAAGCCCTTCTCAGATAAGGTCAAGTTAAAGGAGTTCATCATCACCAAGCTCTTATTATATGAAATGTTAAAGGGACTTATCTAAGAAAAAGAAGATAAAAAATATGAACAGTAAAAAGACAGCAAACTCACAGATATTAACAACTACACCTAAAACAAAAGCCAACAACTAGAACAGGAACAGAACCACAGAAATGGAGATCACATGGAGGGTTAGAAACAGGGGAGTGGGAGGAGGAAAGAGGGGGAAAAGGTACAGAGAATAAATAGCATAGACAGTGGGTAGAAATTAGACGGGGCGGTGGGGCAAGAATAGTGTGTGAAATGTAGAAGCCAAAGAACTTATGACACATGGACATGAACTAAAGGGGGGGAATGTGGGTGGGAGGGGATGTGCAGGGTGGAGGGGAATGATTGGGGAGAAATGGGACAACTGTAATAGCATAATCGATAGAATATATTTTTTAAAAAGCTATTTGAAAATAATGACAGAAAACTTTCCTAACCTGGTGAAGATGATAGTCATGCAAGTCCGGGAAGAGAGGCCCAAACAAGATGAACCCAAAGAGACCCATACCAAGACACATCATAATTAAAATGTCAAATGCTAAAGACAAAGAGAATCTTAAAAGCAGCAAGAGCGAAATAAGCCAGGCAGTGAAAGACAAATATCATATGACCTCACCTTTAACAGGAACCTAATCAACAAAACAAACAAACGAGCATAATATAACCAAAGACACTGAAATTGAGAACAGGCTGACAGACACCAGAGGGGAGAGGGGAGGGAATTTCAGGGGAAAAGGGGGGAGGGTTTACAGGAACAAGTATAAAGGACACATGGACAAAAACTATGGGGGGTAGAAATGGGAGGGAGGTGGGGAGGGCTGGGGTGGTGGGTTGGGGTGGGAGTAAAAGACAGAAAACTGTACAAGATCAACAATTAAAATAAAATTAAAAAAAAAAAAAGCAGCAAGAGAAAAGCAGTCAGTTACCTACAAGGGAGCTCCCATGAGATTGTCAGCTGATTTCTCACCAGAAACTGCAGGCTAGAAGGGACTGACAAAAAATATTCAAAGTTATGAAAAACAAGGACCTACAACCAAGATTATGCTATTCAGCAAAGCTATCAGTTAGAATCAAAGGATACATAAAGAGCTTCCCAGACAAGAAAAAGCTAAAGGAGTTCATCACCACAAAATCAGAACTACATGTAATGTTAAAGGATCTTTTTTAATAAAAGATAAAACATATGAACAACAAAATGGCAATAAGTACATATATATCAACAATTGAATCTAAAAAACCCCCCCAAAATTAATGAACCAGTAGAACAGAAACACATAGATACAAAGATACAATTTGACAGTTGTCAGATGAGGAGGGTTGGGGCAATGGGTGAAAAAGGTGAAGGGATTAAGTACAAGACGATAGTTACAGAATAGTCATGGGGATGTAAAGTATGGCATAGGATAGTCAATAGTATTCTAATAACTATATATGATGTTGGATACTAGATTTATCAGGGTAGTCACTAAGTTATACAATGTCTGTCCAAAAACAGTCCAGCCATTGTTAATATAACAAGAATGGTTTGCACAACATCAATGTACCCTGGAAGCCAGAGTGAACTGGAATGCACATGCGTGAACAATGATGACTTTGCTGTCTTTGTCAGTGGGGGTGGTAAATGCTATTGAGTAAGCATGTGTACTATGTGGCTGTCACATTCAAATGACTGAGCAAGTAGAGAAACAAATCATCAAATTCTGCATTAGGCTTGAACATTCCTCCACAGAAACTATTTGAATGATTCAGAAGGCTGCAGCTATGGGAACTGATGATTGGCAGCTTCATCATGACAACATGCTGCTCATGCATCATGTCTCGTGCAGTTTTTAGGCGAAACATCAAATCACCCTCCCTAAAGCCCAGTAGTGACTCAGCCTCCCTATAGCCCAGATTAGGCACCCCGAGACTTCTTGCTTTTCCCAAAATTAAAATCACCTTTGAAAGGGAAGATTTCAGACCATTGATGAGATTCAGGAAAATACGCCAGGGCAGCTGATAGCGATTGGGAGAGCTGTGTTAAGTCTGAAGGTGCCTACTTTGAGGAGTACTGAGGCATCCATCACTGTCCTATATACAATATTTCTTGTATCTTGTATCTTTTTCAATAAATTTCTCTATTTTTCATGTGTATAATCACTGAGTGCACACCTGAAACTAATAAAATATTGTATATCAACTGTAATTGAAATATAAAAAATTATTTTAGGGGGAAAGGGGATTTGAACAATTTTCAGCATGTTCAGAGGAGAACTACCAGTAGGATCAAGGAACTCAGAACACATAGAAGCAGACTTGATGAAGTTGAGACATTTCTATTTCTCTAAGAAGCAGAAAAGATTTTTTTAATGCAGGAGGGAATTGGCTAAAGGGTAGTTATAATCACCTCAAATTATAGCAGTCTTATAGAAGTTTAGCTCAAGTGAAAAAAGTTACTGAACTTAAAAAAAATACTTTTCAATTTAACTTGAAAAGGTAAGTATGGATAGGATGAAATTTGTAAAGCTTAAGAAAATTACTTTCTTTCTCAAGCACTCAGTCTTAACCTGATGCAGCATATTACGCTGCTTGTGAGTGTGGCAGACAGACTCTAAGGGGCCCCGCATGATCCCTGCCTCTTGGTTTTCACCTCCTCTGTGACCTCCTCCTCTTGAGTGTAAGCAGAACCTGTGATTTAATTCTCACCAATAGAATATAGCAAAGGTGACAGATATACATGATTATATGTACATGATTTTGTCATATACAACTGTAACATCTGTCTTTTGAGGAGACACTTTCCCTTGCTGGCTTTGAGGAAACAAGTGGCCATGTTGGCAAAGTGCATGAGCCAAAGAACTGAGGATGGCCTCTGGCCAGCAGCCAACAAAAAACAGGCCCTTAGTATGATGACCCACAAGACACTGAATGCTATACCAACCACATGAGCTTGCAAGGGATTCTTCCCCAGCCAAGCTTCAAATTAAACTGAAACCTCAAATACCACCTTGATTACAACCTTATGAGACCCTGAAGCTGAGGACCCAGCAACAACACTGTGCCCTGCCTGACTCCTGGCCCGCAGAAATTGCAAGGTGTTAAATGTATGTTGTTTTAAGCTGCTGAATTATTGGTATTGTTGTTACACAGAATGGGTTAGTAAAGCAGTTGAGTATACTGAATGTATACACATATATAAGGTTGTGTTTGCATATTAGATGTTTGGGGACGACTATATTTACACATACATAGAAATGCAAGGCAGATGCTCAAATATTTAGAACGGGGAAAGAGTATGCTGCAAGAAATTTAGAAAACGTAGTCAAATGAATAATCTAAAAGCGCTTGGCATTACTCACAATCAATTCAAGATGGAACGAAAACTTAGTATCAAGGAAATGACTATAAAAGTATTAAGCAAAAGAAAAAAGAAAAAAGTATTAAGCAAAATCATGAAGGTACTTTTATTATCTTGTAGATAAGAAGGTCATTCTAAGCATGGCAGGAAAACCAGAAATTATAAAATTAAAGAGGTTAAGTTTATATCATAAAATTTAGTAACATCTGTAAAAGAAAACTATGACTAAGATTAAAGGCTAAAAAAATTAGTCCTAGCTGGGTAGTTCAGTTAGAGCAGTGTCCCCATACGCCAAAATCTCAGATTTGATCCCTGGTGAGGGCACATACAAGAATTGACCAATGAATGCATAAATAAGTGGAACAACAAGTTGATGTTGCTCTCTAAAATCAATAAAAAATTTTACTTAAAAAAGGCCTAACAAAGTGATCAAAAATTTGCAACACAAGACAAAGAAATGTCTTCGATATACATAACTCTTAAATCAAGATTCCACTTAATGTAAAGCTATATAGCCACTAAAAACAATATAAATCTATAGTTATTTCCTTATAAGAAGTGTTCTCATTAAATAAAAAAAGACAAGGTAGAAGTACATAGCCCTAGCTGGTGTGGCTGAGTGGACTGAGTGCAGGCCTGTGAACCAAAAGGTCATCAGTTGGTTATCTGGTCAGGGCACATGCCTAGGTTGCAGGCCAGGCCCCTTGCTGGGGATGTGCAGGAGGCAACCAGTTGATGTATCTCTCATACATTGATGCTTCTCCCCCTCTGTGTACCCTCTGTTCCCCTCTAAATAAATAAAATCCTTTAAAAAATAGCTGAGACAAATTCCTCCTTAAAAAAAAAAACAACACATAGAATGTGACTTCATTTAGGTACATATTTGTACACATCCATACATAAGTATACAGATAGCTGTCTGATGATAGTAAATTTGGTCAAATCTAAACAGTAGTCATTTTTGGAGTGAAGATTTTTCATTTATTTCTTCTTTTTAGTATTTTTAGGCAAATGTGCATGCACTATTCAAAAAGAAAAATAAAAAATATATTTTCCCCCAAAAGAGTTGTATTAGTGTATTTATAAAGCAAAAATTTCTTTTGGGCAGAGTTTGTCAAATTTCAAAATATCTAGTGAAAAGAACTTCAATGTGAAAGCCTTTATAAAAATAACTTTACAGATGGGTTCAAGACCAATACATCACAATCATTTCTGTAGACTATCTCAAAAGAACGCTCCTGAGATAACTTCCACTGCTGATAATTTATGATCCAAAGGGAAGAAAGCAGACTAGAGATGTTTCAAAATACCTTGGGGATAGCATCAAATACTAAAGGGTACAAAGGGAAAATTCCATTGTTAATAATTAATAATGATATTAATAATTAATATCATTAGTATGACGAATTAATAATCTCGTCATACTAATGATAGTTGTATACAGGATGGTGCTGGCACAGGTAGGAGGCACTAATGTGAAAATATGTGAAACAGCTCTTAAAAATCATTAAGATTCCTTATAATGAGTTTAGAACCGTGGTTCTAAAACTCCTATTGGTTGGGCCTAGAAAAAGCAAATCTAAAGAGACATAAGTAAGTTCATGGCTTCCTAGGGTTGGGATTGGAAACAGGGAGTGACTATGAACGGCCATAAAGTTTCTTTTGGGAGTGATAGAAAAACATTTTAAAGTTAGAAGTGGTGATGGTGGCACACTTCTGTAAGTTTACTAAAAATAATTGACTCATACATTAAAAAGAATAAATTTCATATTATATGTCAATAAAGCGGTTCAAAAAAAATACTGGTGCTTGGGCTCCACTCTGAGATACTGATTCAACTAGTCTGGGGCCGGAGTAGCAGCTGGGATGGTTTTTCAAAGTGCCCCAGGTGATTCTAATGTGCCACCAGGGCTGAGAACCATCACTTCAGGTGTATGAAACCACTTCACAGAATACTTTTATGTTACTATGGCAAGGTTCCTTGACATAGAGAATGTGCAGAGCTTTGGATCACATTTTGCTTCCACGGTACATCTCCAACTGTACAAATGGAATGTTAGTCATCTTGTTGGGGTGATGATACAAGACATTCAGTTCCACCTTTACAATTTGAAAGCTAAAAGGATGTTCTGAATATACATTTAAGGTAGATATTAAGCTGAAGTTTGTTCAGCTAAATCCAATGAGTTTGATTTTGAAGTTACTGAAAGTCATAGCACATGAGAAAGAACTAATATTAAACCAGAAGATTGAAGATGAGGGGTGGGGAGGTACAAATAATGGTTGTCATCAAATATTAAAAGGCTACCAACAGAGGCAGTTGAATTTTTCATATCCTCAAAAGAATCAGGATTGGTGTATGAGGCTATGGGAAGATGGATTTCAGTTCTTTGTAAGATTAGATCTTTGGTTCTAGGCATTGTGTCAGATCCCTGAAATATAAATGCTGTGACTCTAACAGAACCTAGTGATTCTCACACTTGAGCATGAATCACAATCTCCTGGAGGGCTTGTTAAAATACAAGTTGTTGGCTCTTTCCTAGAGATTCTGCTTCAGGATGTTTGGGGTGGGGCCCAATAATTTGCATTCCTAGATGTTGCTGATGCTGCTAATCCAGACTATGCTTTGAGAACCATTGTATTTACAATCTGATATCAGAGCTCCATGAAAGAGTGTTTAAATCAGATTAGGAGTAACCTGAAAGTTTTGGGGATGAGCTGAATTTTGAAGAATGAGGAGCTCATAAGGAAAAAGTAGGTGATTGCATGACAATGCAAACACAGTGTACGATAAATTGAGAGGGACAACAGCATATTATAGGGAGCAAGAACGACAAGAAACATTCATGTTACTTATTGAATGTTTACTGCACACGGTATTGTTCTAGTTGCTGGGTATAGACATAAGGAAACAAAACCCTTGCCCTCATAGAACTTATAATATAAAACCAATATATCACATATTTCAAAATCCCACAAGGAGCAGAACTGTTGTGAGAGAACAAGAAAACCTTTAAAGAGATAGCTAACATCTCAAGAATGAGAGAACCAGGAGAGCATTCCAGAACAGCCTAGCCTATGTAAGAAAACAAAAATCTACGTGTTTGAGGGTGACTGAGGGTGTGAGTGTAAGCAAATGAGCCTAGAAAGGTAAATGGGGGCAGATACCATAGGAAAATGTATGAGCAGATTGGCTCTTGCACTACTATATCACAATGAGAACAAAGGAGAGATAAAAGATGAGAGATGAAATCAAAAGGATTTTGTGATCAGAAAGAATATTTGATGGTTCACAGAATTTTGGCTTGGGCAACTAGCTATTCTTTTGGATAGGGAATAAAGACAAAGACACTGATTTGGGTGTGTGAAGGAAGTACTTTTGGCTCTTGACACAATGAGTTTGGAGTGATCAAACAAATATAAAAGGAAATATTTCCCAGACAGCTGATTACCATCTGTGAAGTGGTAACGGAAAGTGGACTAGGGCATCCAAGGAGAGTATATAGAAATGAGCCTCTAATGACACCATTTTAAGGAGGTAAATATAAAAAGAGACTGATGAAAGAACTGGAGAAAAAGAAAAATTAGAAAAACTGTGGCCAGAAAGCCAATGGAAGAGTTTTTAAATGTAAGAGAATAGTGTCAAATGGCTGAAAAGAGTTCAAGAACTGATATGTCTACTGGGTTTAGCAATATGTAGTTAGTTGATGACTTTAGCGAGAGTAATTTCAGTGGAATGTTGAAGGTAGAATCAGGATTACAACAGACTAAGGAGTGATTTAAAAGTAGAGAACACAAACAACAAATGTTGGAGAACTTGTGGAGAAAAGGGAACCCTAGTGCACTGTTGGTGGGATCATAGACTGGTACAACCACTATGGAAAACAGTATGAAATTTCCTCAGAAAACTAAAAATGGAACTGCCTTTTGACCTGGCAGTTCCACTACTAGGATTATATCCTGAAACACCAATCCAAAAGAATTTACGAACCCCAATGTTCATAGCAGCACAATTTACAATAGCCAAGTGCTGGAAGCAACCTAGGTGCCCATCAGTAAATCAATGGATTAAAAAACTATGGTCCATTTACACAACGGATTTCTATGCAGGAGAAAGAAGGAGCTCCTACCCTTTGTGACAGCATAGATGGAACTGGAGAGCATTATGCTCAGTGAAATAAGCCAGGCAGTGAAAGACAAATACCATATGATCTCACCATAACAGGAACCTAATCAACAAAATGAACAAGCAAGCAAAGCATAGCTGAAGACATTGAAATTGAGAACAGGCTGACAGTGACCAAAAAGGAGAGGGGAAAGGATAATGGGGGGAAAGGGTGAAGGGTTTACAGGAACCACTGTAAAGGACATATGGACAACAAGGCGGGGTAGAAACAGGGAAGATCAGGAGGGGTGGCGGCAGGTGGGGGAGGGAAAGACAGAAAACTGTACTTTAACAACAATTTTTAAAATATATTTTATTGATTATGCTATTACAGTTGTCCCATTTCTCCCCCATCCCCCCCCACCCTGCACACCCTCTCCCACCCACATTCCCCCACTTCAGTTCATGTCCATGTGTCATGTTCTTTAGCTTCTACATTTCCCATACTATTCTTGCCCTCCCCGTCTATTTTCTACCCACTATCTATGCTACTCATTCTCTGTACCTTTCCCCCCCTCTCCTCCTCCCACGCCCCTGTTGCTAACCCTCCATATGATCTCCATTTCTGTGGTTCTGTTCCTGTTCTAGCTGTTTGCTTAGTTTGCTTTTGTTTTAGGTGTGGTTCTTAATAGCTGTGAGTTTGCTGTTTTTTCACTGTCCTATTTTTGATCTTCTTTTTCTTAGATAAGTCCCTTTAACATTTCATATAATAAGAGCTTGGTGATGATGAACTCCTTGAACTTGACGTTATCTGAGAAGCGCTTTATCTGTCCTTCCATTCTAAATGACAGCTTTGCTGGATAGAGCAATTTTGGATGTAGGTCCCTGCTTTTCAAGATTTCAAGTATTTCTTTCCAGCCCCTTCTTGCCTGGAAGGTCTCTTTTGAGAAATCAGCTGACAGTCTGATGGGAACTCCTTTGTAGGTCACTGTCCCCTTATCCCTTGCTGCTTCTAGAATTCTCTGCTTCATTTGAATCTTGGCTAATGTAATTACGATGTGCCTTGGTGTGTTCCTCCTTGGGTCCAACTTCTTTGGGACTCTCTGAGCTTCCTGGAAGTCCTGGTAGTCTATTTCCTTTGCCAGATTGGGGAAGTTCTCCTTTATTATTTGTTCAGATAAGTTTTCTACTTGTTGCTCTTCTTCTTCCCCTTCTGGGACCCCTATAATTCGGATGTTGGGACGTTTAATGATGTCCCGGAGGTTCCTAAGCCTCTCCTCATTTTTTTGAATTCGTGTTTCTTCCTTGTTTTCTGTTTGGTTGTTAGTTTCTTCCTTCTGGTCCACTCCATTGATTTGAGTCCCAGTTTTCCTTCCATCTCTATCGGTTCCCCATGCATCTTCCTTCATTTCACGTATTGTAGCTTGCATTTTTTCATCTAATTTGTGAGCAAAATCAACCAATTCTGTGAGCATTTTGATGACCAGTGCTTTGAACTGTGCATCTGATAGGTTGGCTATCTCTTCACAACTTAGAGGAATTGACTCTGGGGTTTTCATTTTTTCTCCAGTTTGAACCATTTTTGGTGGGTTTTTTTTTTTTGTTTTTTTGCTTTTAGTCTGGTCGCGGCTATTACATAGTGAAGGGTGGAGCCTTAGGTGTTCCTCAGGGCGGGGCAGCACAGTTGCTGGGTTGTGATGCTATAGGTGGGGGCGGGGTCTGAGAGGGAAGAATGGCACCTGTTCGCTCTCTCCTGGACTCTGGCCCCTTCCGAGGCTTCCCCTTCACCTGGATTATCTGCGCACGTGCGAGTGCTGTTATGTAGTGAGGAGTGGAGCCTCTGGCACTCCCCAGGGCGGGGCAGCCCAGTCGCTGGGTTGTGACACTGTATGTGGGGGCGGGGTCTGAGAGGGAACAATGGCGCCTGCTCCACTCTCTCCCGGATTCAGTCCCTTCCGCCACTTTCCCTCTGCCTGGACCGTCTGTGGACGCGAATGTGGGACCACCTGGTCAGCCAGCCGCCTTGTGCAGCCTCACTGGGTCTGCACAGTTGCCCCCCTGTGCCCGGGATCCGCCAGCTGCCACCTGTGCACCTGGGAACTGCCAGCCGCTGCTGCTTGCGTACCTGGGTCCGCGCCTCCACTTTTTCCTACCGCGACTCCGCCCCTCTTACCGGTCTGGATGAATGGTTGTTGGACTTCCGTACAGTTCAATTTTCTATAAGTTCTGGTTGTTTTCTTGTTTCTAAAATGTTTGTTGTCCTTAATTTTGGTTGTGAGAGGAGGCACAGTGTGTCTGCCTACGCCTCCATCTTGGCCAGAAGTCCCTTTAACAGCAATTTTTTAAAAAAAGTAAGTAGAGAGCAAATGGGGCTTGGCTACCAAGGAAATTAGAAGACAGAATATAGGCTCAAGTGAGAATATTAATATAAAAATTCTAGCTGTTTATATGCTAAACGAGGGAGAAAGGAGACACTGAAGATAAAGAGTGACAGTTCTCTAAGACAGTGGTCTTCAACCTTTTTGATACCAGAGAACAGTTTCGTGGAAGACAATTTTTCCAGGGTTGGGGCAGTGGGGAAGATGGTTTCAGGATGATTGAAGCAGATTAAATTCAAGCTCACCTCCTGATGAGCGGCTGATTCCTAACAGGCACTGACTGGTACCAGTCCATAACCTGGGGGGACGTGGACCCTGCTTTAAGGACTGAAGATGGGATGATATTCACTGACTTGCTCATTTGTTTATACATTCAGTGCTGGCCAGAGAACAGACACCTCTTCTGAGTAGGATGAAGATGCTGATGGTAGAGGTGACTAGGGAACCTTACAGCTCTCCAGTCAACTTCACTTCCCTCAGTGTTAGGAAGAGAGGCCTCTGCTGAAGGAAGAGATGGTAGGATGGAGATTTAACAAGAGATAAAAGTATGAAATAGACTTTAAGAATGGAAAAGGTTGTTGAACCACTGGGGCTACTGATCTGTTTTGAGAGCTTGCCTACGTGAGTCAATTTGTGGTGCTATGAATCAATGGTATAGGGTCAGTAGCCTGTGACAGCAAAGGCGGCAAATGACTAAAATGATGCAGGGATAAGGTTCTGCAGGGATGGGGAAACAACAGACCATGAGTAAGTCTATACCAAATGGAGAAGAAAGCCAAAGTGAACTCATATGTTTGGAAGAAAAAAGTTTTTTTTTTTCAATCTTCATCCGAAGATACGTTTATTGATTTTAGAGAGGAAGAGAAACATCATTCAGAGGCCACTGCTTCCCATACATACCCTGAACCCACAACCTAAGTATGTTCCCTGACCAGGGATGGAACCTGCAGACTTTCAGTGTACAGGATGACACTCCAACCAAGCCACCTGGCCAGGGTAGAAGTGGAGGTTTCTTGAGGTCAGAGCAATTGTACTGAGAGGAAGAGTAATGAAAGCCCTGGCCAGGTGGCTCAGATGATTAGAGCATCGCCCCATACACCAAAATGTTGCTGATTCAAGCCCAGTCAGAGCACATACCTAGGCTGTGGGTTTGAACCCTGGTGGGGACATGTACAAGAAGTGATCAAGGTTTCTTTGTCACATCAATGTCTCTCTCTCCCCCTTCTTATCTCTTTAAAATTAATAAACATATCCTCAGGTGGGAATTACAAAAACAAAGTACCAAGAGGATCTTAAAATTTAACATTTCAGAAATAAGATTTTGATGGAGTCCAAGCTGTGGCCTTGAAATTTGTTGGCTAAGGTGTGAAAAAGATCTTTTTATTTTTTAAAAGATTTTCTTTAATTTTAGACAGAGGGAAAGGGAGAAAGAGAAACATCAATGTGTGGTTGCCTTGGACTTCTGGACAAGATGGAGGCATAGGTAGACACATTGTGCCTCCTCGCACAACCAAAAGGAGGACAATTTAAAAACAAAGAACCAGAACTGACAGAAAATCGAACTGTATGGAAAGCCAACCACCAAGGAGTTAAAAGAAGACACATTCATCCAGACAGGTAGGAGGGGCAGAGTTGGGCAGCTGGGCAAAGAGGACTCATGGCAAGGTGGGGGCTGGAGGACCGGGTGAGCAAGGCAGCAGCTGGTGGACCCAGCGTGGTGGTGGGTGGTGGAGCGAGCTGTCCCACATTCGTGTGCAGATAAACCGGGAGGAACATCTGGGGAAGGAGACAGACCTCGCAACCAAGGGTCCCAGCGCAGGGAAATAAAGCCTCAAATCTCCCATTGAAAACACCTGTGGGGGTTGAGGCGGCAGCACGAGGAGGAGTTTGTTGGAGAGACCCACATTGTCCTACAACATACACAAGCCCACCCACCTGGGAATCAGCACCAAAAGGGCCTACTTTGCTTGTGGGTAGTGGGGGAAGTGACTGAAAACCCAGAGAGCAGAGCAAGCGCCACTGTTCACTCTCAGACCCCTCCCCCACACAGTATCACAACGCAGAGACGTGGGTTGCCTACCCTGGTGAACACATAAGGCTCTGCCCCTCGCTACATAACAGGTGCACTGAGACAAAAAAAAAAGAAAAAGAAAAAAAAAAAAGGCCCAAACGAAAGAACAGATCAAAGCTCCAGGAAAAAAAATACAACTAAGCAATGAAGAGACAGCCAACCTATCAGATGCACAGTTCAAAACACTGGTAATCAGGATGTTCACAGAAATGGTCTCAAATTAGATGAAAAAATGAAGGCTATGCTAAGTGAAATAAAGGAAAATGTACAGGGAACCAATAGTGATGGGAAGGAAACTGGGACTCAAATCAATGGAGTGGACCAGAAGGAAGAAAGAAACACTCGACCAAAACAGAATGAAGAAACAAGAATTCCAAAAAACGAGGAGCAGCTTTGGAACCTCCAGGACATCTTTAAACATTCCAACATCCGAATTATAGAGATACCAGAAGGGGAAGAGGAAGAGAAACAAATGGAAAACTTATTTGAACAAATAATAAAGGAGAACTTCCCCAATCTGGCAAAGGAAATAGACTTCCAGGAAGTCCAGGAAGCTGAGTCCCGAAGAAGGTGGACCCAAGGAGGAATACACCAAGGCACATCAGAATTACATTAGCCAAGATTAAAATGAAGGAGAGAATTTAGAAGCAGCAAGGGATAAGGGGACAGTCACCTACAAAGGAGTTCCCATCAGACTGTCAGCTGTTTTTTCAAGACACCTTATAGGCAAGAAGGGGCTGGAAAGAAGTATTCCAAGTCTTGAAAGGGAAGGACCTACATCCAAAATTGCTCTATCCAGCAAAGCTGTCATTTAGAATGGAAGAGAAGATAAAATACTTCTCAGATAAGGTCAGTTTAAAGGAGTTCATCATCACCAAGCCCTTATTATATGAAATGTTAAAGGGATTTATCTAAGAAAAAGAAGATAAAAAATATGAATAATAAAATGACAGCAAACTCACAATTATTAACAACCAAACCTGAAACAAAAACAAAAGCAAACTAAGCAAACAACTACAACAGAAAGAGAACCACAGAAATGAAGGTCACATGGAGAGTTATGAACAGGGGAGTGGGAGAGGGAAGAGAGGGAGAAAAGGTACAGAGAGTAAGTAGCATAGATGGTAGGTAGAAAATAGACAGGGGGAGGTTAAGAATAGTATAGGAAATGTAGAAGCCAAAGAACTTATATGGACATGAACTAAAGTGGGGGAATGTGGGTGGGAGAGGGTGTGCAGGGCAGAGGGGAATAAAGGGAAAATAGGACAACGGTAATAGCATAATCAATAAAATATATTAAAAAAAAGAAAAAGGTGTGGTTGCTTCTTGCCTGCCCCCTACTGGGTACCTGGTCAGCAACCCAGGCAACCATTTAGTTGGCAGTCCACTGCTCAATCCAGTGAGCCACACCAGTCAGCTCTGAAAATGGCTCAGAATGATAGAAGGCATAGGGGTAGACATGCCCATGGACCACCCAAGTCCTCCATGAATGTAATTAGGGGAGTGATGAGGCTACATGGTACTGCTGAATAGCAGAGGCCTCAAGTGTGGCAATGGAAATCAGGAGTACAAGGGCAACTGCTTCTGTAATCCATTCATGCTTCGTAGTACAGGGAGAAAATAACCACCCTCCACTTGAAATAATCCTAAGGGAAGTGTGGCTGAGAGCCAGATTCCAGTTAATGAAAAAAGGGAAAACTTTTTCTATAAGGGAATAAGGAAGTGAGGTTTTTACAATGCGAAGAATTGGCAGAAAGGGCAGCAATGGGGAAATGAATTGGTAACAGGTTTTGGAATGGGGTGAGAGGACTTCATTGGACAGGCTTCCTGATGGCAGCAATGAATTACAGGGAGGAGAAGCAAACTGAATTTAACCATCCTCAGTGTTCCAATGAGAACTCTGGAGTGAATTCATTACAAAATAAACAGAAGCACTGAGCATTGACCAAGGCTAGATGTGCTTGAATTGTTCTGGGTTCAAAAAAAGAATATTAGTGATAATCTGATTTGGGTCTCAACAAGGCTTAGCCTCAAGGAGAGAAAACAGCAGGATTAGGTCAGGAAGGCGACTGAAGTTGCCAGTGTCCAGGTGGCCTACCTGTTTAAGCAGGGTACATCCCAGTACGGAGAGGAAATGGGCCTATGCTTTGGGCCAGGGAAAGATTATGATAGCCAGATCAATTCAGGAGGAGGGAGTTTCATAGGTATGTGAAAATATGTCTGATACTCTCACCTTACCTCCAGAGCTCAGCACTGAATAGAAGGGCACAATGCCAGTCTTAGGGAATACATGAAACTGCTTCATGAATTACGAACTCAGAACCAAGTGAAGGTAAGATTATGGGTAAGCTCTAATGTGAATGTTAATGACCAATACTTGAATTTTCTAAAAAGAGACTAAATATTCAATATAAGCTGTATGTCCCTCTTCAGGAGTACTGAACAGATTTTTCTATCACTAAATGTAGATTTGCGCTACACGTCCAAATCTATATCTTATCTTATATCTATAAGATACAATCTTTTAGATTTATCTAATCTAAAATCTATATCTTACTCTTTAAATTCTGTAAATTTTAGTAAGAAACATCCTTAAAACTCATCTGTTTTACCCTCTTTCAAGGAGAGGGTCTGTAACTTAAATGTCTTTGTATCCACATGAACCCACACATGGTAGAAAACAAGACTTGAAGCTACTAAGTAACTAACATAAAGTCATAGAACTATAAAACCCACATTACTTGATTCCTAAATCCAGTGTTCTTTACCTTGAAGTCCTAATCTGGGCTTTTGAATGATTTTTTTTAAAAAAAAAAAACTACAAAAATTCTGACTTCATTCCTATGTCCCTTACAACTCATCAGGGTTCCTTCATATACACTTCATCAGCCAGCATCAACAAGCCATTCTTAAAGCTTCTTGTGGTGCCTTTTCTTTCCAGTAACAAGATGTACGACCTAGTTCCAAACACAATGCTAGAGAAAATCTGTGCCTTGTAATTTCACGGAACTTTAATATACGGGAATATTAAATTATAAAAACCACTCTAAGTTTATTCAAATATAGTATTTGACTGTATTCTTTGTATTGTTCTTTACTTGTATCATGTGTGACTTCCCAATTAATGGCTAACCTCTGCATAAAGAGATTCTGGATCATCAGTTTATTGGTATCAACTACAGTGCCAAGGCCACAGAAATGCTTGATCTAAACTAGGAGGATCCCAAACAATTTTTAAAAACAAAATGTGTTACCTTATAAAAATTTCAGGTGTCTTCCTTTGTTGGCAAGAAAATTCTTTTCCAAATTAAGAGATAACCAGACCTTTTCCACTTCTGCCCACCAATTCTCCCCAATACATACATACAGTCACACATTTCATGTCTGAGGCAAATTTCATTGCAAGCAAACCTTAACATTTTCAACAATGGCTGGATGGCCTGGTAACCTTAGCAATGAGAAAAAAGTGCAATTTACAGTACTTCTCTCAAGTAAGTTTTAAGCATTAGGTCAAAGGAAAGTACAGTTGACCTTTGAAATATGCTGGGGTTAGAGGTGCATATCCCCATGCAGTTGAAAATACACATGTAACTTTTGACTCCCCCAAAGTTAAATATTATTAATGGCTTGAAGTTGACTGGAAACTTTACCAATAACAAACAGTTGAATAACACATACTGTGTGTGTTATACGTATAAGAGACTGTATTCTTAAAGTAACCTAGAAAGAACAAAGTGTTAAGAAAATGTAAGGAAAATACATTTACAGTACTTACTGAAAAAAACAAAACCAAAAACCTGCGCATAAGTGGACCCCATACAGTTCAAATTCATGCTGTTCAATGGTCACCTGTATTTACTACTTTTCCAAATTATTGGTTTGCTGCAAAGGAATAAATTGTTCAGGAGTCAAAGGTGGGGAATGTTTCTTAGCCATCCCTGGATTCTTACTGAACATAGAGGTCAAATCTTCAGGTATCACTTCTCCAACTTCACACTTCTGAGCAACGTAGTGGGTTAATGACACTATTGATCAAATTATTTGAGGCCAGTTCATTACTTTAGAGACAGCAAATGCAGTATTAGAAACCACTTTGGCACAGGTGAAAAGTGGCTCTCACACACTTGCTAGTTTTCCTCTGAATCATTAATAACTCATTACAAAATCTGCCTTCACTTGTTAACAGAGATGCCACAAATGTAAATGAGGAGTGGGGGGAAACCTGAGCACACACAAAAATGTTCTTTATTATTTAGATGTAATGCAAATAACCATATCTAATACTTTCAGAAAACAAAAAATGCAAAACATGCGAAAAAAAAGAAGAAATCAGGTTATACTTCTCATAAGGCACCATCAAAAACCCTGGTAAATTAGAATCCATATTATATTTAAGTGTCTCACTAGCAGGTGAATAAATATGTAAGAGAATAATCAATAGAGGGTCTTGAAGTTTACAAAAGGCATTCCTGTTTAGACCTCTTGGAGTACTGCAAAAGTAATAAGCAGGATGTATCTTTAAGAATACATTCTAACCTTTCCCAGTGCATGTCATTTGTTGCATAGTGGTTCAAGGCAAGAGAAGACTGCAATTCCAAAATATATTAACATCCTTCCCTTCTCATGCTGTAAAAACCAACTGGCACATCCATATCCAAAAAATAATAATACATTTTAATTTAAAAAAAAAAAAGAGGGGGACAGCTAATCAATTGCCTGCTTTTTAAAATTTATACTTAAGGACCTACTGTAAAAGCAACTTACTACACACCTGTTCATATAGAAACCTTTATTGAACCTGGTTATATGTGGAACTTGAACAGCTTAATTATTCCACAATTTACACTTTCAAATCCCACTCCAAATTATCACTTTCTCCTTTAAAAAGTGGATAATCTCACCCTTTAAAAGTGAGGCTTTCTCAATTTTTCCTTTCATCCTCCTATTTTAAGTACTGGCTGATGTCCACACAAATGGCTAGAGAATCAAAATATTGACAAGCAGGGAGTTTCTTTTACATGCACCGAATTGCACCCAGAATCTAAAAATTAAGAAAAACAATTAATTTCTTACACACTTGCTAAAAACAAAAGGAAAGAAGAACGAAAGTGAAGCACAGGAAAAACTGTTCTAATATTACAAATCTAATATTAATGTATATTGTGAGGAATCAGATTTAATGTTTGCCTTTTCAATTATTCAAAGTATGATATATAATAATTTGTAATTTTATCGAGGCACAAGTTTGAACCATGCAGTGCAAAGCTAGTTTGCAGTAACTTTATTTACAACTCAACATGGCTTTGTTGCAGTACCTACCAAAGTGAAACATACATTTGTGAGAGGAAAATGCTCCTTCCTCCAAAGAGACTACCAATGCTTTAGTTGGACTTGTAAACTTGGGGTTTGCATAGTTCTAATGACCCACCCTTTGAGACTATCAAGACCCTACCATTTTTTCATTTTTCATTCTATAACCTTTGCCAAAATAGTTTAAAATGAAGGTAGTAAGAAATACCTTTGAAAGAATTAACATATAAGTTAAAGTACCACTGGTGAAGAATTACAACTTTGAGGAGATAGAAAGGGTAAAGAAACACTTTAAGTCATTTCAATATAAAATGCTAAAATACTGAAGAATGGTGTAAGTTGTAAATAGTAATTCCCTCTAACTGAAAACAATGTTTTATGTTAGAGCATCAGCATTTCTTTAAATAGACAAGTCTTAGTCCATTAATTCCAAAACTGGTTTGTCTATGTTTTCTTTCTCTCTCATTCTTAAAAACGTTAATTTCACCTGTTCTTCTCAGCCTTGGTCTAAATTTATGGCAAGAGTCAGGCCAAATCCTCCCAGACTTTCAAGTAAATACAGAAAATCCTACAGTATCTATTAAATGATATTATGTTAAGTTTCAAAATGCCAGAAGAAAAAATGGAAGCTATTTTCATGGTTGGAGACTGCCCTTATTTTTCTCTCAGGTCTTTAGCAGGCAAATGCCATGTTAAGAACATAAAGCATTCCCTAAACAGCTACCTACATCCATCTACCATGTTCCAAAAACCAAAGCACCTTAGATATCTTTCTTAGCATCCTCATGCCTCTCCACTAATAGCTGAGTAATTGGGTGACCAGAAAGGAAAAATAGGATATTTTCAAATGTATTCCGGACAGCCATCACTTAAAATTGCATTCAATTTTTAACCCACAAGTATTTGAAGATTTTTACAGAGAAGATGAAAAGGCAAAAAATTCTGTGCTTTCTTTTGTAATATCAACCAAATGAAATTCTTGAATAATATCTTTATATAGTTTGGCAAAATGAAAACTTATGAAATTGGTTAACTAGTCAGCTTGCAACATCCACTGAAATCTTAAATCACACACACTTGAGGAGATGAGATTCTCAAGACACATGCACAGAAACACTTACAAACTTCTTAACAGGTCAAAACACTCAAAACGTTATTAAGGGAAGAGTGACTGAAAAACTGGTAGTCTGAACCATAGAGAAAGCATTTATGAAAACTGAATTTTATAGAAAAGGTTTTGCTTTTTTTTTTTGTAAGATCCCTTTTGAGTTAAACCTCATACCCACTCAAACTGTGACTGGACAGTACGTTTCACTTCTAGTTACTAGAAGACATTTATTTCAAATAAATTGGGGCAAAGTGGGAAGGAGACTAGAAGCTATTCTTTAGGTCCACCCTGCCCCCTTTAAAAGTAAAACTGATGAACTTAAGTCAAATGACAGTTTTTAAATCAAATTAAAGGGACACAGAATAGTAAAGACAAAATACTATTTTTAGTTAGCTTCTTTTTCTTTGAAAAAAAAATTAGCACTCTTCTATTAAGAATTTCCACACAGCTTACCTAACACCTTAACAAGAACAGAGAACACAAGAGGAGGAAGAGGACACAGTACCATAGTTTCACACATTCACATACAAAAGCAAAACAAAACAGCCATCATAGATATAGTAAGACCAAGTTTCCCAAACAGACAGGGACAAGACCCAACACACAAAGGAAATATAATTATTTATTTAAACGAAAACAAAATGGAAGATCTGGTTAGGCCAGAATGAAGAAGGAAGTGCTAACTCCTTGTATTACAAGGAGGAATGGGGTTTCTTTATTAAAAAGCAAAAAAGAATAAGCAAGCCCCCAAATGGATTTCTGATGCTGAAACTCTGTCATATGCTGCTGGTAACAGTAAATATATATATTTATATATTCATATATGTATATTAAAAAAGGAAAAATAATCTATTTATAGAACAGTCAGTAGTCAGAGACATTTAGAAAAAAGTAAAAACAGGTCCTTTTTTCTTTTTGAAAAAATGGATTTACTAAAACAACTTCATCACCCAGAGGTCCTACAATCCCACATCCTGTGATGAAGCATGGTGTCATTAAATAGCATCTGCTGTATGCCACGGTCAGAAATGGCCGATATTACAAACAGCAGACGTTGGTGTCAGGGCTGCCAGGCAAAAAGCTGTTATTTGCTGGTCTTGCTCATGGCCATGCCTGAAACCTGGTGGTAACTAGTATACTTGTGAATGAAGGTTTTCCCGAAAAGCATGCATCACTGTGGCTCAGTAAAACATTAACCTGTCCTTTCTTTTGCTGAGGGCTGGATCCATGTACCTGCTCTCCTGTAAGTCAAAAAAAGGCTCCTTTGTCTTGAAATAAAAAAAGCTCTCTTCCCAGAATACAATCTAGTTAGATTTCTGAACTATAAGACATCCTCCTCCTTAGGAAGATAAGGTGATCTGCCTATCTTTTGGGGGTTTCTTCCTGGTACAAACAAGCACAAGTAGCTGAGGTCTAGGCTGTGCTATTATCCCATGACTTCTAATAAGAGTTAACTTCAGCCCTGTTCTTTTCCTAGTTGTATTTTCAGGGCATTAAATACCACATAATAGTGGGGGAAAAGTGGTGCTCTGACTCCTCTGTAACTATCTTAACTAAGGAGATCCAAGTAATCAGCACCTCCAGAGGGTGCTGCCTCTAGGTGGTAAACCTCTAATTAATATCAACTGGCCATTAAGACACATCCCTACATGACCTGCTGGCACACCAATGTATTAATCCCAACCAGCCACCCTGGAGCTCAAATGCCTGGCCTTCATGTAACAAACCATACTCAAAAAAGACATGAACTGAAATACCGGCTGCTGTACCAAAGAAGACACCCTCTGCACGGATGTGTTAATACAGAATGGAGATCACACAGTCCATGCAAAGAGGAAGTCAGCCACAAGGACTTTCTTTGAAGGCCATTTGTCTTTGGAAGCAACATTGTGAGTAGATCTAAACCACTCAATTTTATGACTAAGGTCTTAATATGGTCCATTTTCTCCATGTCCCAAACTAACTCTGCATCTGCTAACTGGTCTCCTTAAGATCCTCCATTGGTAGTTTGTAGCTCATTATGAAGGAAGAAGCTGGTGCTTGACCTGGGCTATCTGGCCCCTGCTTCTTTGCACAGTTTATACAGATGTAATCTTCATTTTCAGCCATTTCTGGAGATACACCCACACAAACTTGATGAAACCACTCATCACAGCCACCATCACATTGTACCCAGTCTACCTGTAAGAGACAAGATTGGGAAATGTTTAGGTTACATAATCAGTAAGCCTAAACTAAAAGCAAACCAAAAAGCTTTCTTGATAAACGATAGCAAAAATCAAGATGTCCAGAGATAGACAATGACTTCTCATGGGGTTCTTTTTCAAAGAAAGAAGTTGAGAAGCTAATACCCCAAAGCTGTATTTTACCACGGTATGTCCACAAAATTTGGCCCCTTAGGTACTCCATTACCTCATAAATACCTGGGACTCCTTGTGAGGCAGAAACATGTTTGAGAAAAACTTGACAAAAAAGGAACTTCTAATAGAGCAGCCAAGTAGTTTTAGCTAATATTAACAATTTCTAGGCAATGCAATTATCAATCAAGAAAGGAAGAGCACAACAATGTGAAGGCAATCCTGTGTATTAGCTTCATTTCAAAGAGATAAGCCAAAGTACTAAGAGCATTAAATACCTTTTTAGAAAAGCAGTCACATAGGCCACTTTTAAAACTAATATTTTTTATTCTTCTCTTCTTCCGTTACAAATACAACTCCCTATAAAAAGTTAGCAAATATCAGAGGTCACATCTTACAAATTAACCAATTAAAACAGTCAAAGACACAGGTCAACAGATCACTCTGAGGTTTAAAATTAAAGTCTGGATAACTGCTAAGTCAGTGGCACATGCCAGGCACACTCTGATCCTTCAAAGAAGACTGATTACAGGAGGCTAGAAAGGCACTGTCATTTCATGACTTTAAGCCTTGGGCCTAGAGTGAAAAATAAGGTGATTTTTGTTTCTCTATTTGGCGGGTGGTTGTGGTGGTTTTCACAGCTGATTTCATGGCAGATGCAGTACACACTACAAGAGTCAATCATTTCACTGGCAAGGTTGGAAGTCACCTAAAACAATGACCTTTGCCAGATAACAGAGCAAAGTAAGGAGTATGAAGGGATTAAATAAGTACCTCAGTACAGCTTGTGAGAGAGAGGAATAAAGGAAAGAGGTTTTGGCTAAATAAATGAGTTTCAAGGAAAATGAGTACTTTTCCAAATTAGTTTCCATGTACTATAAAAAACTATCAAAACTATGACAGTCATGTTAGTAGTTTTAAAGTTTTAATGGGTGGGAGAAATCATTTGTCAAAATAACCTTTCTGCTTTCATTGTTCCTGTTTTAAAATTCTAGAGTTTAATAAACTATGTTGTGTAGTGTAAAGAGTACTGAATTCAGTCAGAAGTTCTAAGTTCTGATGTATGTAATTTGAGGCAAGTCATTTAATCTCATCAAGGGTTAATTTCTTCATCTGTAAAATAGAGATGACATTTTCTTTACAGAATTACTGAAAAGATCGATGAAATAATGTATGGCAAAACACCTAGTTACTGCCTAGGATACTGGAGCACCTTTTTAGTATCGCAGTTTCATGGCTCTACTCACTATCCTACCTTCCACATAAACTTTTGCATCTTTAACTGCCTTGCCTGCACCCCTTCTCAAAATGTGTAGATATTTTGCATCAGAATCACCTGTTGTGTTTGTTGTAAGTATAGTTAAGACCCACCCCAAACCTATAGGCTCAGAATTATCTTGGGAGTATAAACCACAAGAAAACATTTTTAATCAACCCTCAGGTAAATCTTATTCTAAATGTGATCACTGACACTTTGTGATACTGCTCTCTGTAAATTAGAGTAATTTAACAATTCCTTCCTAAAGTAATTAATTTTTTTCTGTAACTGTTTTTATAATATTTACCTTCTGAAGTCTGCAATAAAGAAAATAATTGATCAAAATGTTCCTATTGTAGCAAACTATATCAGAGATAGAAAAGGAAGATAATGACTTCTGTGCAACAAAATAAAAATAAAGGTCCTACAAGCAGGTGAAGGTTTATAAAGTGCTAATTCAGTAGTAGGTGAACTCAGGATAAATGTTTTGGCTATTTGGAGCTGATAAAGGGAACTGGGAAAATAAATTGTTTCTTTGGACTGCCCAGATTTGAGATATTATCCTGTTTATGATGACACCTCTTAACCCTCCGCTCCAGTCCCATTCATGGTAATCCATAGGATAAGAAAGTTACCAATTTATCCGTATTTGCTGCTAAGAAAATTGGTCTGATGTCTTTTAAAACCTACATCTGCACTATATTCACTAGCTTCCAGTTTCCCAAAATTAAATCTATTACTCTCTTTAGAATAAGGAAGACATTTTCCCTTTTGTGATTTTGGCTAGAGGTACATTCTCAACCTAGCTTTTCCATTGGATTCCAAAAGAATATGTAACTTTTCTTAAGATATTCATTGGTACACAAATTCTATCCCAGGCCACAGGTTACATAACAATGTACCCTGATAATCTAGCAGGGAAAAAAACATTCCTTCTCTTATTAATATCTTTTTATCATGTTCCTCTACTAACAATTAAACTCCAGTTGTTTGAAAAGACCCACACAGGATCATAAAGCAAACTCAAGTTTGTAATGTCAATCCAGATCCACAGAAGATTTTGGCATACTATGACAGACTATATAGTAGCCTGAAAACTCAAGAACACAGAATCTGGCTAACTGTATATTAAGTTCTAATAGTCATCTCCCCTTTCATTACTTCTGGGAGATGTATTTATCAAATTATAAAAATAATTAAAAAACTTCGTAACTATGAGCTCTTTAAATATTAACTAAAAAGGGATTTATTTTAACATTATAAAACAAACAATTTACTAGGTTTGGATTTTAGGAAATGTGTGTTTAAAAAAGAACTATATTAATAGAGGAAATAATATAAGTTTGACATTTCATGTTTTGCTACATGGTTTATATTTACACTTAAAAATATTTGGCATATATTTTGTTCAATTGTTAAAGCATATTACTGCAACGGGGGGAAAAAAAGCCTGGTGATTTAGTGATATTCTTAGCTCAGTTACCTAACTGAGCTTTTGGAATTTTGGCATTCAATCTCTTTGGCACCAAGGTTCCTTGCAAAAGTCAGATTTGAAAACTTTTTAAATTCACTTAATGAAGTACAACATAGCATATATTCAGAATCCTTCTATCTTTTTTTGGTGCTCTCAGCAATAAGTGACCAGGTTCTCTCAGTCTGCCCAAGATTGATGGGTTTCTCAAGACACAGAATTTCAGTGCTAGGAGTAAGAAAGTTGCAAGCAAGTCAGAATATGATGGGAGAGACAGTTTTTAAAAAAATCTATTCTGTATTTTCCCTCTTTCTAAAATATTTTGAAACTGAGGCTGGGTGACATTTAGGTAATCCTTCAAAGTTTTCTCAGTCTACACATTTTGGGGAAACAGTAATAATTATTGGTTAGAAAAATGGTAAATATACATTTACCTAAACATGAATGAACCCTAAGTTATTTTTTACTGAATGGTATTTTAAAGAAGATAAACTACCCAAAAAGCATTCTTTTCTTGTCAGAATTTTGTTCTGAGATGTGTGCCATACATTAATTTGGATCTTTTTAGAGAAATATTATACTTCAAATTGAGAAAGTTATAAAATTCAGTACAAAGCTTATAAAGAAATATACCTTTTAATGTAGTGAAACTGGTGTCAGGAACAAATCTGAAGCACCACGAAAATTGCAAAATAGCAATGATGGGCAAAATGTTTAAAATCTGAAATAATTTGTTTAAAATTAAATATATTACAGAAATACTATATTTACTAGGTTTCTTTTATGTAAGCTAATGACAGCTTAAGGCACACACTCCTCACCTTTGTATGTGTTTTAATAGTTTAAAATAGACATTTTCTCTGAATGTTAAATCTCTTTTTGCTCCATCACAATGTAGATAACTCTAAATTTCTTTTAAAAATAACCTATACTGGTAAGAGCAAATCTTAGGGCTCATTTAATAATAATGATCACACTTTACCACTTACATTGCATGTTTGGTTAACAAGTGCTTTCATAGAGATTATCTCACCTATTCTCATAACCCTGAGAATAAGCAAGTTAATTTTAAAATTTTATAACAGAGAAAAAAACTATGTATAGTGTTTATATACTACATGAAGATAAAAGGAGAAAAAGAGAAGGTAATAGGATCATACCAGATATAAAAACTATAAGGATAACAGGCAAGCTTGAAAAAGAAATGTATTTTGCTGACAGTCCCAAAACTGCCATAAAATTAGTTAAAGGAGAAAGAAAGATGGTTCTGCCAACACCGAGCTGCTAATACCCAAAGAGAAACAGTTAACCTTTCATCAGCCTCTTTAGTAACAAACTCAGATGAGAATAAATTCAAAATCAAAAATAAAACAACACACACATACATCTACTAAAATGTTTAAAGTATATAAAAATGCTTATGAAATTAATAAAGATACCAAAGTGAATACATGATATAAAAATCATATAAAAAAGGATTGGAAGTAAACACACAAAAATATTTATAGCTATGTCCTTGGAAGGTCAGACTATGGGATATACATTTTACTATATATTCATTTGCCAAAAATGAGTGGAAAAACTTTAATATGTATGATTTAAATATAAGCGCCATTAAGTTTTGAAATGTGATTTTGTATTTACATCTCAATTAATGGTGGGCTGAGGCTATTAGTGGAGAGAACCTGGTTTGTGGGGCCAAGTAACCAGGGTTCTACTTTTGCTCTTGCCACTAATTAGCTCTGTGGCTTTGGTCACATCACTTTTCTTCACCAAGTCCTGGTTTCATCATTTACAAAATGAAACCCCCTGGACAATGTGACCCTTTCAAGCTCTATCAATATTCGATTAAGGAGAGAACTGAGGAAATAATGATGCAGTTGTACTTATTCTGTTCATATATTCAAACTGAGAAGCTATTAAAATTCTAAATACCAAATCATATAATGAGCATAATAAAATTAAAACTATGAACTTACTAATAATCTCGATAGGAACCATAATAGATATCTCCAGTGATCTTATGAACTAAGATTTTTCATAAAGTCCATTTGTCTTTCTGAGAACATTAAAATTATCTAAAGGATGGCCACTATACATAATTACTATACTTAAAACTAATGACTAAAATTTTTTAAATATTACCTTTAAAGGTCTTAATTATTTTTTACAAGGAATTTCAAAACATCATATTCCATTTAGGAGAGTGCACATAGGACTGAGTGTGGATAAGACACCCCAGACCAAAAAGGGAAGACTTAATCCCTTAGTTTTAGGTTATTAGAACAAATTTTAATGCAACTTGCCAGAGCTCTCAGAATATAGGCCCAGCATATTTTCAGGCCACTGTGGTTAACTAACCAAGTATTTAGTTCTCTGAGTCACCCCTAGAGAAGGCTAAGGCAATTTGAATTTTTTTATGCCAACAGCATATGAAATGCACAGCTGCCCCAGGGTATCATATAGCTCCCCTCCGCTCTCGCCTCATTATGTTCACTAAATATATGTATTTTAAAATACAACATTTCTTCTACTAAGCACAGTGACCTAAGAGCCTCTTAATTCAAAAACAGTTTATAGGAACTGTAGAAAAATGTTGGAAGCACAAACTCTGGGATCATAAACAAACTACCATGATGTTAAATATGTCTGCACACCTGCTGCTCCTTGTCCTCTCTCACACTTGCACTACATCTCTTTAGAACTCACCTTGTCTTTGCAGGGCCGTTGGCAGTTCTGTGCTGCACACACAGCATTCTCATCATCAGATTCCTCTGCTCCTGACCAGTCATACTTTGAGGGAATGTCCAACACCTTTTTCTCTCTCTTCTTCTCAGTATTCTCTTTCATAAGCTCAACTTTGGCTGCAGCAGCCTTCTCCTTCTTTTTCTTTCTCTCTTCTTCTTTTGCTAGTTTCTTGGCCAGTTTGTTCAGCTCCTTTGATTTTTCTGCACTTAATTTTAATTTCTTCTTTTTAGGTTTAGCCATTTTCTTTAACTCTTTAGATTTCTGTTTTCCTTCTCCAAAGAGCTGTTCTACTTTTTCTAGCTTCCGTTTCCGTTTCTTCTCTGAAGAGTCCTTTCCTTTTATTTTTAATGGTTTTTCTTCCATGCTGTCATCCTTCAAAAATATAAAATCAGAAAAAATTTTCAACTAAGACATTTAAAAAGTTTTGTTCTTTAATGTGAGTTATCTTGAAGAGTCAAATACATAAACACAAATTATACTAGAGGTTACTGGGGGAGGAAGAAATGAGGTTTATTGCTTAATGGGTACAGAGTTTTTATTTGGGATGTTTAAAAAATTATGCATAGATAATGGTAATCACTGCATAACACTATGAATGTAATTAATGCAACTGAATTGTATATTTAAAAAGGATTAAAATAGTAAATTTTGTGTTGTGTACACTAACTATAATAAATATTCTAAAGATATTTAAAAGACATTTTAAGAAGGCAAGTATAATATTCAGTGAAGATAATCAATAGCAGAAAATAATGCCAAACCCTAAATAAAATATCTCACTTATTTTTAGCTAGTTAGGAGGAAAGAAGAGCAAAAAGTTTCATTGTTAGCATATATTAATATAATCTGTAGCATTTCTGTTTCAGAGGAAAACATGCACAGAAAACTAAACGTAGTAAATTAAATTATGTAACAATTTTTTGCTCTCCATTTACCACTACTATAGTTCTTTATTACCTCAATAAATTCTTGGAGGTTAATAAGTTAGTGAAAATCTTATCAAAACATATAAAATTGGACTAAGGAAGATGGCACGGTAGGAGGGAGCAGATTCCACTTCCCCCTACACATGAGAGAAAAACCTGGCTGACCTACGGAAGAACAGAGCAAACAAAAAACAGTAACACAGCATATTTGAAAATAGGAGATCGAAAATTGTACCAGACACTGAAAAACCAAACAATAAGGAGAGTACTTCAGAACAATAAGAGCCCAGGGTTAAGCACAGAGACCAGGGCAGCTGAGGCCCTGGCTGGCGCTTGCCAGGCCTGCCAAAGGGCTCTAGGGAGGGAGCCGGGTCAACTGCTCCCTCCCCAGCCAATCCAGGTTTGAACAGCACCAGGAGAGACCTGGCTGCTTGAAGTCTCACAGAGAGGAGTTAAGGTCTGAATGGCAAACACGCTGGGGATATGAGCATCCACGCATATAGCCCTGGGAGGAGTGCATGCTGGAGCTCGCGAGCAGAGGCACCCCTGCACGACCAGAAACAGGCTGAGCAACCATAGTCGCCCACGCACTATCGCAGACAGCTGCGTGACAATAGGTGCCCGTGGGTGACCCGGTACTCCTGTGCAAATAGGAGCCACGCTAGCTCTGGGGAGTGCACGGCTAGCCCTGGGGAGAGTAGCCAAAGATGACTGAGTGCTGAAAACAGAGAAAAGCGATACCATCATCCCTCTCAGCCTTGCAGGCAGCAAGACCAGAAAAACCGGCTCGGCAAGTTTGAAAATGGAAAGAGTTTTCTATTTTAAGGGTTTTTTTAAAAATATTTTTTAAAAATTATTATTTCTTTATTATTTTTATCTTTTTTAGCCCTCAACTCCTTTTGCCTCTTTTTACTTCATGTTTTATTCCTTCTTCCTTCGTTCCAATTTTATCTCTTCTTTCTGCTTTTTCCTTTGTTCATTTTTTCCCCTTTTCTCTTCTTAAATACCCACGAGTGAGACAAAAAACAAACAAACCTGGAACTGTGAAAAAAAACCACAGTTGGTCCCAAAAAGAGGGCAACCCAACAGCTGAAACAGTGGAACCTGGAAACAACAGGATACCCGAAGGAGATTACACCACTGAATCTCACAGGTATTGTACCACAGAAGTTCACACCATAAACGCAGGGAGCCAGAACACATCAATTTAAGAAGCTGAGGCTAACAAGAAGAGTCTCACAAACAATGGGAAGACAAAGAAAAAAATCCCCAAATAAAAGGAAAGGAGGAAGACCCAGAAAGAATGCTAACTGAAACGAAGGCAACTCAACTATCAGATACTGAGTTCACAGCAATGGTTGTCAGGAAGCTCCATGAGCTCTCAATGAGCTACCAGAAACTACAGGGAAGCTACAGAATGAACTTACTGCAAACTATATCAACATGAAAAAGGAAACAGAACCTATCAAGAAGGGCCAAGAGGTAATGAAGAATACAATTTCTGAACTGAAGAACACAGTGAAGGAATGAAAAGCAGAATCAATGAAGCAGAAGATCCGATTAGCAAGTTGGAGGACAAAGTAGGAAAAAACACCCAGAAAGAGCAAGAAAAGGAAAAGAGGCTCAGAAAGAATGAAGAGGGATTAAGAGAAATGTAAGACAATATGAAATGTAGTAATATCCCAATAATAGGGATACCAGAAGAAGAAGAAGAGCAAGGGATAGAAAACCTATTTGAAAAAGTAATGATGGAAAACTTTCCTAATTTGATGACAGAAAAAGTCATAAAAATCCAGGAAACACAGAGTCCCAATCAAGAAGAAACCAAAGAGACCCACTTCAAAACAGATCAAAATTAAAATGGCAAAATCCCAAGACAAAGAGAGAATCCCAAAGGCAGCAAGGGAGAAAAAGGAAGTAACATACAAGGGAGCCCCGATAAGGTTAGCAGCTGACTTCTCAATGGAAACGCTCCAAGCCAGAAGAGAATGGCAAGAAATATTCCAAGTAATGAGAACCAGAGGCCTGCAACCAAGACGACTTTACCCAACAAAGCTTTCAATCAAGACAGAAGGCCAAATAAGGAGCTTCCCAGACAAAAGCAGTCTAAAAGAATACACTTCTACCAAACCAGTTCTGCAAGAGATGCTAAAGGGACTGCTTTAAGGGAAACAAGGAAAAGACAGAGAGAGAGAGGAACACAGGTACAAAAATGGCAATGAATAAGTACCTATCAATAATAACCTTAAATATAAATGGACTAAATGCTCCAATCAAAAGACACAGAATAACTGAATGGATAAGAAAGCATGACCCACACATATGATGCCTACAATAGACCCACCTCAGGACAAAAGACATACACAGACTCAAAGTGAAGGGCTGGAAACAAATTTTCCAAGCAAACGGACAGGAAAAAAAAGCCAGGGTAGCAATACTCATATCAGAAATATAGACTTCAAAAGAAGGTCCATTAAGAAAGACCCAGAAGGTCACTTTATAATACTCAAGGGAAGAATCCACCAAGAAGACATAAACATTGTAAATATATATGCACCCAACACAGGAGCACCTAAATACATCAAGAAAATCTTAGAGGACTTCAAGAAAGATATTGACAGCAACACAATTATAGTAGGGGATTTTAACACCCCACTGTCAAAAATGAACAGATCTTCCAAACAAAATATCAACAAAGATATTGTGGCATTGAACAACACTCCAGATGAAATGGACTTAACTGATATATATAGAGCCCTTCATCCCAAAGAAACTAAACACACATTCTTTTCAAATGCACACGGAACATTTTCAAAGATAGACCACATGACAGGATACAAAACAAGCCTCAACAAATTCAAGGAAATTGAAATCATACCAAGCATTTTCTCTGACCACAAGGGACTAAAACTAGAAACCAACCCAAGGGGAAAAACCCAAAACCCTCAAAATCATGGAGATTGAATAGCATGCTATTAAACAATGAATGGGTCAAGAATGAAATTAGGGAGGAAATCAAAAAGTTTCTGGAAACAAATGAATATGAACTCGCAATGACCAAAAACTTATGGGACACAGTGAAGGCAGTCTTGAGAGGGAAGTTCATATCGATACAGGCCTACCTAAAAAAGATAGAAACATTTCAAACAAACAACTTAACCCTGCACCTACAAGAACTCAAGGAACAACAACAAAGCCCAAAGCAAGTAGAAGGAAGAAAATAACCAAGATCAGAGCAGAATTAAATGACATAGAGACTAAAAGCACTATTCTAAGGATCCATGAATCCAGGAGCTGATTCTTTGAAAAGATAAACAAAATCGAAGAGCCTTTAAGCAGGCTCATCAAGAAAAAAAGAGGACCCAAATAAACACAATCAGAAATGAAAGAGGAGAGATTACTACAGACACCACAGAAATACAAAAGATTGTAAGAAATTACTATGAAGAACTGTATGCCAAGAAGTTTGAAAACCTAGGGGGAATGGACAAGTTTTTAGAAAAATACAATCTTCCAAAACTCAATGAAGAAGCAGAAAGCCTGAACAGACCAATAACAGCAGATGAAATTGAAGCAGTAATCAAAAACCTCCTGACACACAAAAGCCCTAGACTGGATGGTTTCACAGGAGACTATACAACGAATTTAAGAAAGAGCTAATTCCTATCCTTCACAGACTATTCAAAAAAATCCAAAACGATGGAAGACTCCCAAACTCTTTTTACGAAGCCAGCATCATCCTAATCCCAAAACCAGATAAAAACACAACAAAGAAAGAAAACTTCAGGCCAGTATTGCTGGTGAACATAGACGCTAAATTCCTCAACAAAATATTGGCAAACCACATCCAACTATACATTAAAAAGATCATACACCATGACCAAGTGGGATTCATCCCAGGGATGCAAGGAGGGCTCAACATTCGCAAATCAATAAATCTAATACATCACATAAACCAAAGACAAAAATCATATGATCATATCAATAGATGCGGAAAAAACACTTGATAAGGTACAGCACACATTTATAATGAAAACACTCAGCAAAGTGGGAATAGAGGGAGCATTCCTCAACATAATAAAGGCCGTATATGAGAGACCTACAGCCAACATCATACTCAATGGGCAAAAACTAAAATCTTTTCCACTAAGATCATGAACAAGACAAGGTTATCCACTTTCACCACTTCTACTCAATATAGTATTGGAAGTCTTAGCCACAGAGATTAGACAAGAGAAGGAAATAAAAGGCATCCAACTCAGAAAGGAGGAAACAAAACTATCTGTTTGCAGATGACATGATAGTGTACATAGAAAACCCTATAGACTCAGCCAAAAAACTGCTCGACCTAATAAATGAATTTAGCCAAACAGCCTGGATACAAAGTCAATATCCAGCAATCAAAGGCATTTTTGTATACCAACAATGAAACAGCAGAAGCAGAAATCAAGAAAAAAAATCCCATTCAATATATCAAAAAAAAAAAAAAATAAAGTACCTAGGAATAAATCTAACCAAGGAGGTAAAAGATCTGTATGCAGAAAACTACACAAACTGAAGAATGAAATCAAGGAAGACACAAACAAATGGAAACACATACCGTGTTCATGGATCTGAAGAATTAATATCATCAAAATGTCCATATTACGCAAAGCAATTTACAAATTCAATGCAATACCTATTGAAGTACCAATGGCATATTTCACAGACACAGAACAAACACTTCAAAAATTTATATGGAACCATAAACAACCCTGAATAGCTGCTGCAATTTTGAGAAAGAAGAGCACAGTAGGAGGGATCACAATACCTGATACCAAACTGTATTATAAGGCCACTGTTATCAAAACAGCCTGGTACTGGCATAAAAACAGGCACATGGACCAGTGGAAAAAGAACACAGAGCCCAGAAATAAACCCAAGTCTCTACAGTCAATTAATATTCGACAAAAGGGGCAGCAACATAAAATGGAGTAAAAATAGCCTCTTCAGCAAGTGATGTTGGGAGAACTGGACAGCTATGTGCAAAAAAATGAAACTCGAGCACCAACTTACACCATACACAAAAATAAATTCAAGGTGGATAAAAGATTTAAATATAAGCTGTGATACCATTGAAGTCCTAGAGGAGAACATAGGCAGGAAAATCTCAGATATTTCACGCAGCAACATTTTTACTGATATGTCCCCTAAAGCAAGGGACATAAAGGAAAGAATAAACAAATGGGATCTCATAAAAATAAAATGCTTCTGCACAACTACAGAAAACAGTATTAAAATAAAAAGAGAACTGACTGTATGGGAAAACACATTTGCCAATGATACCTCAGACAAGGGTTTAATCTTCAAAATATATAAAGAACTTACATGACTCCACTCTAAGCAGACAAGTAACCCAATTAAAAAATGGGTAAAGGACTTGAACAGACACTTCTCCAAGGAAGACATACAGAGGATCCAGAGACACATGAACAGATGCTCAGTATCCCTAGCTATCAGAGATGCAAATTAAAACCCCAATGAGATACTACTTCACACCAGTCAGAATAGCCATCATAAACAAAGCAACAAACAACAAGTGTTGGAGAGGTTGTGGAGAAAAGGGGACCCTAGTGCACTGTTGGTGGGATTGCACACTGGTACAACCACTATGAAAAGCAGTATGAAATATTCTAAGAAAAGTAAAAATGGATCTACCTTTTGATCCAGCAATTCCACTGCTAGGACTATATCCTAAGAACCCTTCAACACCAATCCGAAAGAACCTATGCACCCCAATGTTCATAGCAGGACAATTTACAATAGCCAAGTGTTAGAAGCAACCTAGGTGCCCATCTGTAAATGAATGGATCAAAATACTATGGTACATTTGCACAATGGAATTCTATGCAGCAGAAAGAAAGAAGGAGCTCCTACCCTTTGCAACAGCATGGATGGAATTGGAGAGCATTATGCTAAGCGAAATAAGCCAGGCGGTGAAAGACAAATACCATATGATCTCACCTTTAACAGGGACCTAGTCAACAAAACAAACAAACAAGCAAAATACAACCAAAGACACTGAAATTGAGAACAGGCTGACAGTCACCAGAGGGGAGAGGGGAGGGAATTTCAGGGGAAAAGGGAAACTTGTTTATACTTGTTTAGAGCAAGAAGTATAAAAGACACATGGACAAAAAGTAGGGGGGAAGAAACGGGAGGGAGGTGGGAGGGCTGGGGCGGTGGGCTGGGATACGAGTAAAAGATAGAAAACTGTACAAGAACAACAATTAAAATTAAGAAAAATAAACAAGAACATATAAAATTGTATCATGATCTCATCAGAAAGGGTATATAAGTGACTTTGGCAAGAGCTAGAAAACAGTTGACATGACAAGACAAAAAAATTATGAATTTTCATTTCAACTTTGTAATATTGTTGTTATTTTGTGCCAATGTAATAAATATTAAAGTTTTAACAGTAAAAGTATATGTAGGAACAGAAAGATCAAGGGGGCAAGTAGAAGAAACACTGAAAGTATAAGTTTGATAATTATTTAGGAGATAACACTTGAGAATTTTTCCAGATTTGAGACTGAAAAATCTTTGACAGGAAACTAAAAATCTGCAGACTCCAAAAAACACAGCATTATAAATGTCTAACTCTATTACATCTTGAACAGGATATTTAACTTCTCAATACTTTGTTTCCTTATATGTAAAATAAGAGAAAGAGGGTCAGATGAGATAATGAATGTGAAGAAAATGCTCCATAGACTGGAAAACATTATTTATATTAGGCTACACCTTGGATTTGATTTTCAAACCAAAAATATACTAAACTATAGTATGCTAAGCATATCTGTGATCAACTATTGGTGACATTGTATCATTGCATTACACAGAAACAAATAATGAAAAGAATACTAGGAATCCAATGTCATAGTTAGAAACCACGTCTCACTGTTTTTACTACATGTGTAATCTTAGGTAAGTTTCTACCTCTTGCATCCTTAATTTCTTCACATGCAGAAAAGCTAAAAATACTTGCCTTATCTATCCTTTTCCCTCTCCCCTTCAGGATTATACTGAGGATCAAATGAGATCAAAGATATATAAACGCTGTATATATTACAAACTGCTATGCAGGTACAACAGATGAATATGGACTCTCCCTCCCCACTTCTGTATAATTGTTTCCTTAGGAAACTTGATTTTGTAAAAACAACAACAAAGAAAGAAAGAAAGAAAGAAAAGAACAAGAAAATAATAACTTTTTATTCTTAAATAGTTTTTTTGTTTTTCAATTACAGTTGGATGTACAATATTTTATGTTTCAGGTGTACAATCCAGTAATTCAACTTTTATATAACTTACAAAGTGATCACACCAAGAAATATAGCACCCATCAGAGACCACACAGAATTATTAGAATATTACTATGTTCCCTATGCTGTATTTACATCTCCATGACTTTTCTGTAACTACCAATCAGCACTTCTTAATCCCTTCCCCTTTTTCACTCATCCCAACCCTCCCCCCATCTGACAATCATCAAAATGTTCTCTGTATCTTTGAGTCTCTTTCTGTTCTGCTTATTCATTTATTTTGTTTTTCAGGTTCAATTGTTGATAGATATGTATTTACTCCCATTTTATTGTTCATATTTTTTAACTTTTTTTCCCTTATTTTTCTAGAAAAAGACCCTTTAACGTATTAAGTAATACTGGCTTAGTGGTGATGAATTCCTTTAGGTTTCTGTCTTTTTTTTCCCTCGTCTGGGAAGCTCTTTATTATGTCCTTCAGTTCTAAATAATAGTTTTGCTGGGTAATCTTAATTGTGGGTCTTTGCTTTTCATCTATTTGAATACCTGGTGCCAATCCCACCTGACCTTTAAAGTTTCTGTTGAGAAACCAGTTGACAGTCTCATGGGAGCTCCCTTGTAGGTAACTGACTACTTTTCTCTTGCTGCTTTTAAGACTCTTTTTGTCTTTAGCCTTTGAATTTTTTTTTTTTTAAGAATTTATTTATCTTTAGAGGGGAAGGGTAGGAGAGAGGGAGAGGGAGAGGGAGAGAAACATCAATGTACGGTTGCCTCTCGTGTGTCCCCTGCCGGGAACTGGCCTGCAACCCAGGCATGTGCCCTGACTGGGAATCGAACCGCTTTCCTCTGGTTCGCAGGCCCGCGCTCAATCCACTGAGCTACACCAGCCAGGGCTAGCCTTTGAAATTTTAATTATGATGTGTCTTGGTACGGGCCTCTTTGGGTTCATCTTGTTTGGGCTTCTCTGCACTTTCTGAAGTTGCATGACTATCGTCTTCACCAGGTTAGGGAAGTTTTCTGTCATTATTTTCAAATAGGTTTTCAACTCCTTGCTCTTTCTTCTTCCTCTGGCGGCCCCATGATGCGAATGTTGGTATGCTTGAAGTTGTCCCAGAGGCTCCTTATATTATCCTCTTTTTTCTTTTGCTGTTCTGATTGGGTATGCTTTGCTTCTTCGTATTCCAAATCACTGATTTGATTCTTAGTTTCATCTACTCTACTGTTGATTCCCTGTAAATTATTCTTCATTTCAGTTAGTTTATCCTTCATTTATGACTGGTTCTTTCTTATGGTTTCTGTGTCCTTTTTGTGCTGTTAAAGTTCTAAGTTCATCCACTCTTCCCCTTAGTTCATTGAGCATCCATATAACCAGTGTTATATGAACTTTGCATCTAGTATATGGCCTTTTCTCCATTTTGTTTAGTTCTTTTTCTGGAGTTTTATTCTATTCTTTCATTTAGGAGATGTTTCTTTGTCCTCACTTTGGCTGCTTCCCTGTGTTTGTTTCTATGTATTAGGTAGAGCTACGTCTCCTAGTCTTGGTAGAGTGACCTTATGTTGTAGGTAACCTTATGTAGTAGGTGTCCTCTAGGGCCCAGTGGTGCAGCCTCCCTGGTCACCTGAGCTGGGTTTTCCATAGGCACTTCCCATGTGGACTGTGCACCCTCCTATTATAGTTGTCTTGAATGTTGTTAGTGTGTCAATGGGAGAGACTTTCCTCCAGGCCAGTTGGCTTCGAGGACTTTCTACAACCACCATGGAGGACATGCTGTGCAGGGGCCAACCCAATGGAGCAGGAGTCACTTCAGCAGAGCTATGTTGTCCACTGAGTTCACCTCTTGAGTATGTCACTTGTGGAGGTGGCTGGGTGGTGCATTGGTAAGGTGTGAAGCTGCCCACCAGCTCCACCAGCTTTGAGGCCTTCCACGAGGTGCAGGCCAAGGTCAGCAGTTGTCTGTGCCCTGCAAGGGCCATTTGGCACGAGCTACAAAGCAACCTGCAATAGTTACTACTTGTGCTAGACTTGAAGATGCCAAGGGCAGGTCAAGCTGCAAACCAAAGCTGGCTGCCACTAGTGCTGGGCCTGGGGCCATTTACCAAGAGGTATGGGGCACAGCAAGGCCAGATGCTCCTTGTTTGAGAGATTTTAGGAAAGCTGACAGCATAAGTCAAGACTTAGGAAGTTTCTTTTTTTAACCACTGTATTTTTCCCCTGCCTAACTTTTGGGCCTTTGAATAATAGGAATCTGGGCTAAGGAAACTGTTCTATACTGATGATTTTCAATAACCCTTTTTCTTTTTAGCAGAAATGACCTGTTTTTCCTCTAAATTTTATATCACATAAAATTTCCTTAAAGAAAACTACAAAATAGAGTGACTTGGCTTAATCAGAAAGTAGGACAACCAGAATACTACCCACTCAGCCATCTCTCCTTGCCTGCATTTATGGGACCTCCAAGGAACCTGGGCATTCTAAGTAGTTTCACAACCACTTACTTAAGCTTTAAATCCATACCTCCATGATATGCAGGAATCTGTCTTCAGAGGGTGGGTGTGTGGCCTGCAAAATCCGCCATATATGTTGAGTCTCATCTAGTGATACTTCCAGGAGATCTCCAACCATCATAAGCTCTTCCAGCTGGGCTTTAGCTCCAGGTGACAACTCCAATACTGGAGGTTCCAAACTTCGGGGTACCAAAGGGCTCTTCCGAGGTTGTTTCCTTGGGGTGCTTGAACCTTTTCAAAAAAACATTAAGACAAAACAAAACTGAAAACTATGGAAAAAATGTAGTTTCCAAAGTAAATATTTTAGAAAAATGGTTCTTTCTCCCCCAGTACTTTGGACATCTGGATCGACTACATCAGTATGAAAGTGAAAATTAAATTAAAAACAAATATACAGCAAAAAGATGTAGAATTCTAATGCCCAGTCTAAAAAATTGGTTTAGAGTAAAAAAGTGATTCCTTATTATTTCTTTATCCTGTGACGGAAGGGGAATAGAAAGGAATCTCTTAATCCATGGTCTCTCCCTTTTAGAGGATAGCAATAGATTAAATGAACACCTGCCCTATATAAATAAGCGGTTATTTTTCTAATGAACAGGCAACAAAACTGACCCTTGAACAGGTGGGTTTAAATTGCACATGCCAGGGTCTATGTATAGATAGAATACTGCATGTCCACTTAAATGCAGATTTTTTAAATCCACATATAAGTGAACCCACCAAGCAGTTCAAGTCTGCCTCATTCAAGGGTCAACTGTATTTATTTATTTATTTATTTATTTATTTATTTATTTATTTTTAGAGAGGGGAAGAGAGGGAAAGAAACATCAATGTGTGGTTGCCTCTCACATGGCCCCCACTAGGGGCCTGGCCTGCAACCCAGGCATGTGCCCTGACTGGGAATCGAACCTGCAACCCTTTGGTTCGCAGCCCGCGCTCAATCCACTGAGCTATGCCAGCCAGGGCTGTATTTTTTTAAATATATTTTATTGATTATGCTATTAAAGTTGTCCCACTTCCCCCCCTTCACTCCCCTCCACCTTGCACACCCTCTCCCACCCACATTCCCTCCACTTTAGTTCATGTCCATGTGTCATACTTGTAAGTTCTTTAGCTTCTACATTTCCCATACTATTCTTACCGCCCCCCTATTTTCTACCTACCAACTATGCTACCTACTCTCTGTACCTTTTCCCCCTCTCACCTCCTCCCACTTCCCTGTTGCTAACCCTCCATATGATCTCCACCATTTCTATGGTTCTGTCCCTGTTCTAGTTGTTTGCTTAGTTTGCTTTTGTTTTTGGTGTGGTTGTTAATAATTGTGAGTTTGCTGTCATTTTACTGTACATGTTTTTTATATTCTTTTTCTTGGATAAGTCCCTTTAACATTTTATATAATAAGGGCTTGGTGATGATGAACTTTAACTTGACCTTATCTGAGAAGCACTTTATCTGCCCTTCCATTCTATATGAAAACCTTGCTGATAGGGCAATCTTGGATGTAGGTCCTTGACTTTCATGACTTGGAATACTTCTTTCCAGCCCTTTCTTCCCTGTAAGGTTCTTACTAGAAATCAGCTGATCGTCTTATGGGAACTCCTTTGTAGGTAACTGTCTCCTTTTCTCTTGCTGCTTCTAGGAGTTTTTCCTTCATTTTTAACTTGGGCAATGTAATCATAATGTGCCTTGGTGTATTCCTCCTTGCGTCCAACTTCTTTGGGACTCTCTGAGCTTCCTGGACTTCCTGGAAGTCTATTTCTTTTGCCAGATTGGAGAAGTTCTCCTTTATTATTTGTTTAAATAACTTCCACTTGTTGCTCTTCCTCTTCTCCTTCTGGTGCCCCTATAATTCAGATGTTGGGACATTTAAAGATGTCCTGGAGGTTCCTGAGCCTCTCCCTCACTTGTTTGAATTCTTGTTTCTTCATTCTTTTCTGTTTGGTACTTTGTTTTATTTCTTCCTTCTGGTCCACTAAATTGATTTGAGTCCCAGTTTCCTTCCCGTCACTGTTGGTTCCCTGTACATTTTCCTTTATTTCACTTAGCATAGCCTTCATCTTTTTCATATAATTTGCAACCAAATTCAACCAATTCTGTGAGCATCCTGATCACCAGTGCTTTGAACTCTGCATCTGATAGGATGGCTATCTCTTCCTTGCTTAGTTGTATTTTTTCTGAAGCTTTTGATCTGTTCTTTCATTTGGGCCATTTTTCTTCGTCTTGATGCACCTGTTAGGTAGTAAGGGGAGGAGCCTTAAGTATTCACCAGGGCGGGCAACCCATGTGGCTGGGTTGTGATGCTGTATGTGGGGCAGGGGTCCAAGAGGGAACAATGGCACTTGCTCCATTCTCTGCCGGATTTCAGTCACTTCTGCCGCTTCCCCCAAGCAAACAGGGTCCCTCTGGTGCTGATTCCCATGTGGTGGGTTTGTGTACATTCTAGGACCCTGTGGGTCTCTCCAACAAACTCTCCTGTGAGGCTGGGAGTTTCTCCCGCTGCCACCTCAACCCCCACAGGTGTTTTCAATTGGTGTTTTGAGGCTTTATTTCCCAGCACTGGGGCCCTGGGTTGTGCAGTCTGTCTCGCTCCCTAGTTTCACCTGGTTTATTTGTGAGTGAACGTGGGACCTCCTGGTCTGTCAACCACCTTGTGCGCGCACCCCTGCATAATCTGCCACCTCGCTGGGTTCACCCGCTGCCACTGCCTTGTGCACCCAGGTCCGCCACCCACCGCTTTTTGCATTTTTTTGTTGCGACCCCTCTCCGCCTGGCCACCCAACTCCGCCCCTCCTTATGGTCTGGATGAATGTGTCTACTTTTAACTCCTTGGTTGTCGGACTTCCATACAGTTCAAATTTAGAGGTTTTTTTTGCCTCTAAATTTTTGTTGTCCTTATTTTGGTTGTGCAAGGAGGCACAGTGTGTCTACCTACGCCTCCATCTTGGCTGGAAGTCCTCAACTGTATTTTTGATCTGAGATTGGGAATCTGTGTATACACAGTGCTGACTTAAGTTATATGCTAACTTTAAGAATGCACAGTAAGTCAGTGCCCCTAACCACCACATTGTTCAAAGGTTAGTTTTAATATCCTATTCTGTAAAATTCTGAATTTTACTATGACGAGATGAACATACTGCATTTTCCAGAAGTGCAACCTAAAGCAGTGTGACTTATTTTCACTGGGGAAGAAGAAAGTGGACATAACAAAGACATTATGTACCAAGGAAAGAAAGAGCTTTCTGCAAAGCTTTCTGAAACTAGAATTAATATTCAAAAGCAAGTTCCTCAATAATGGTAATGAACAAAAGAAGACTAAATGACTCCTTATCAGAAATTTTATAAAAATGAGAGATAGGCCCTGGCTGGGTGGTTCAGTTGGTTGGAGCATCCTCCCATGCCCCCATGCTGCAAGTCTGATTCCCAGTCAGGGCATATACTTAGGTTGTGGGCTCGATTCCCAGATGAGGTGCATATGGCAACCGACTAATATTTCTCTCTTTTTCTCCCCACCAATTCCACCCTTCCCCTCTCTCTAGAATCAATAAAACATATCCTTGGGTGAGGATTTAAAAAAAAAAGGGGGGGGGGGAGTTGGGACTAGATGGCCTCTAAAGTTCTAATTAGGATCCAATAACTCTATGTTAAGTTTTCAGATTATCACCTAACAACAGAAAATGCAAATAGGGACTGGCTTCTCCTAACCAAAATTGCACTTTCAGATTCTAGTAGTATTTCATGGCGAAGATATGTATATAAGAGGGATTCATAGTCTTGATTTAAAAAATGTTTTTTTTTCTCACTGTTTCAGGCTTATCTTCTCCACACTGCTGTTAAGAGTAATACCTTGAGAACAACTCTTAGAAGCAGAAGAATAAGCATGTTCTGCACAGAATGAAGGTGCTGTCCACATATGAGTGACCACCTCCTCAGACTTAATGGGAATCTCTTCATCACAGAAAAGATTGGGTTCCAGACTACTGGAGGACTTCACACTGGCTGTATCCTGAAGAAGAAACAAAGAGAGGTATTCAGAATTAGAACCCCTTAACTTACCATATGACAAAGATCTAAATGTGAACTTTCAAGTTAAAACTTCTAATACAACATACTAAAAATATAACTTTAAAATTAAAGACATGATATTAAATAAGACAGAAAATGTCCATTGGGGGAGGAAGGGACAGTAATGACCACAATTTCAAACAAAAGGGAGACGGTAAATCTCAAAACTAATCCACAGAGATAATAAAGTACAAGAAAATTGCTATTAAGTAATTTACCTTCTATAGTTTATAACTCATAAAACCTCCTATACCCACAAGAAGTTAAGGAACTCTGACCCTTTGTAAAAAAATAAAATTAACCTAAAAGAGTAAAAGAAATGTTTAAATGTGACATCTTAAGAACACAAATCATTTAATCCTCTCTAAAGGTTTTGAAACCTAGAAGCTTACCAATGGCTCTTAATACAGTGAAGAGGCTGACTGACAATATTCAAATTATACAATTCTGAAAGCTCTCATTAGGTCTCAGATGATTATTCTCTGTGGTCAATTTCCATAAACTCACATGTGTAGCCTTAATAGTAGTCAAGAGTAGAATCAGAAAGACAAAAATCAAAGGTATTTCAACAGGGAGAATTTAATAAAATGAACTAGCTAAATGAACAGGATGGGGCAAAAATGAACAGGTATACAGTTGTTCACATGGAAAATAATTAATAATGATATAAGAATAAACTGTAGTTTGCACACTCACAACTGTAAACCTACTTTTGCCACATCCTGTACATTAAAGGCTTAAAAGGCAACAGGTAACACCAAGATAATTGGAAGAAAGAGTTGTCATTCATAGGGCTTAAGATAATGAAGAGAAGAAGTGGGGTTATTAGAACCTAAAAACTCAGAGGAGGCACCCTGAAGACTTGGAATCCAGATCTCTGAGGAAGAAACCCTGGCCAGTTAGTTCTAATGAAACATGATGTGGTTGTTTTCTAGGGTGTGAAAAAATTTAGAAACTAGAAACAGTTGCTGCTGCCAGGGTAAAAAATAAAAAAGCATGCAGTTCAGATGATGACAGGAATAGAAAACGCAATGGGAAAGACCAAGTCCCTTTTGACTGTCCAGAACATTTAATTTTCTCCAATGTCCTCTACTGGCAGAAGGGAAGCTGCAGACAAAGAACAAATGTGTATCGCGGAGGTTGGCAACTACAACCTATGGATCAAATCCAGCTGGCAGGCTGTTTTTTTTCCATATAAAGTGTGAGCAAAGAATAATTTTCATATTTTTAAAGAGTTGTTTAAAAAAATAAAGGAATATGTAATAGAGAACATATGTAGCTCCAAAGCCTAAGATATTTACTATACATTATTATATACTAATATACATTATATGTAATAATATACATTATTATATGTAATATTTAACGTATATGGATATATTTATTACTGTACAGAAAAAGTTTATAGCCCCTGGTGTAGAGTTCCTTCCTTAGCAACACAAAGAAGATTATAAAAGAGTGGGGTAAGAGAAGGGAGACAAAAGCTTAATGACTAATGTAACACCCAATTTTCCCTGTACAGTACATGAGAGGAAAATCTATTATCATGATATTATTCTTAATTAAACAGGATACTTAAAAAGCTTTATAACAGGATTCTGAAAGACAATGCTACTCACTGAAAATTTAGGAATAGCAGTTCATCGCCTTCTGCCCTATTCAAGAATTTAAGTTTTATTAGAAAGCAACAGGTGCTACAGTACTGTAGTACTATATTTTCCTACTTTAATTCCCAGATGCTGGTTCTCGCTGACTGAAACTGGAATTATTTTTTCTGACCTTGACTCTACTCATTTCATTATAACTCTAACAGAAAACTTTGTTAGGCTTTTAAAATGGAAAGGATGGTGATCAGAAGATAATGAAGGAAAATAGTAGGAAAAATAAGTTTTTTAAAAAATTATTCCTCCAAGCAAAGTATGAAATGTGAAGAGGTACAATACTGAAACATTTAAAAAAATTTCAATTAACCCAAAAGAAGGCCAGCAAAGAACAACAGAGGAATGACAAAAACGCCCCCAAGCTTAATAAAAAATAAATAGCAAGATGGTCAACTTAAACCAAACCATGTCAACAATTACAATACATTAAATGTAAGTGGACTTAGCCCTACTTGGTGTGGCTCAGTGGCTGAGTGCTGGCCTTTGAATCAAAGGGTCGCTGGTTTGATTCCCAATCTAGGGCACCTGCCTAGATGGCCGGCCAGGTCCCCAGTGTGTGGTTGCGGGGAGACGAGAGGCAACCACACACTGATGTTTCTCCTCTGCTCTTTCCCTCTCCCTTCTCCTCTCTAAATAAAAAATAATAATAAAGTAAATAAAATCTTTAAAAAATTTTCCTAAATAAATAAATGTAAATGGACTAAACACCTTCAATGAAAAGACAGATCATAATATTACTTTAAAAAAACACGCACCAAAAAGACTGCACTATACATTTTATAATTACATGTATATGCAAAACAGAGAAGAAAGGACTCTACTTACTATACATTATCGCAAGACACGCATATTAAATATGAAGACACAGACAGGTTGAAAGTAAAAGTCTGATAAACAGCAGGCTTAAACAAATTAGTCTTCCTAAGGAGGAAATTACAATACAGTCCCACTGATGGCAAACATGCAAGAAAGATGGAAGAGCCTCTGAGTAAAAAATGTGTTTTATAAAGATGAAGGCGTAGGTAAACAACCACAGCAAAAATTACAACTAAACTACAAAACATCAAAAAAATCAAGCTGTATGGAAGCCCAACAACCAAGGAATTAAAGAAGTCACATTCATCTAGGCAGGTAGGAGAGGCGAAGACACAGAGATGCATGTAGATGTGGAATGGGCAATCCCACGCCCACATATGGTAGATAAATGTCAGGATGGATACTTCGGGAGTGAGGGATACCAGACCACCCAGACCAGGGTTCCAGTGCCAGGAAGATAAGTCCCTATAACTTCTGGATGTAAAAATCAGTGGGGGTTAGGGCGGTGGAATGAACTGTGGAATTCCTAGGCATCTCCTCTTAAAGGGCCCGCAACAGAGTTAGTCTTATGTAGATTCAGTCCTTCTAGAATCTAGCACTGGGGCAGCAGCTACAAGGGCACCAGTGGTATACGGGGAGAAACTAGTGTCTGCCATCAGAGTGAGTGCTGGGGGACAGCTTCCTCCTGGACAAAACTCCAGAGGCCAGAGAGCAGCCACTGCCCCTTTCTGAGCTCTTCCTCCCAAAGAACCTCAGAGTGAGGACACTGCATAGGAGACTCAATCAATGTGGTTCTAACAGGTCGCCATGCCTTGGCAATTACCTAAGGCTCCTCCCCATCCAACTTATCAGTGTGCTCATGCTATTAAGACAGGAGTCAAAGAAGCTCTACCTAATACATAGAAACAGACACAGGCAAACTGCCAAAATAAGCAAAGAAATACTGCCCAAATAAAAGAACAGAATAAAATTACAGAAAAAGAATTAAACAAAATGGAGATAAGCAATCTACTAGATGCAGAGTTCAAAATACTGTTTATTATACAGATGCTCAAGGAACTCATTTGGTACTTCGTCAGCATAAAAAAGACCCAGGCAGAAATAAAGGTTACACTAAGTGAAATAAAGAAAAATATACAAGAAACCAACAGTGAAGCGGATGAAGCCAAGAATCAAATCAATGATTTGGAACATAAGGAGAAAAAAAACATTCCATCAGAAAAGCAAGAAGAAAAAATAATAAAAAATAAATAAAAACAAGAATAGGCTAAGGAGCCTCTAGGACAACTTCAAACATACCAACATTCAAATCACAGTGGTGCCAGAAGATAAAGAGCAAGAAATTGAAAACTTATTTGAAACAAATAATTAATAAAAAATTCCCTAACTTGGCGAAGGGAATAGACACACAGGTCCAGGAAGCACAGAGTCCCAAACAAGATGGTCCCAAAGAGGATCACACCAAGACACGTCATAATTAAAATGCCAAAGGTTGAAGATAAAGAAAGAATCTTAAAGGGAGCAACAGAAATGCAAACAGTAACCTACAAAGGTGTTCCCATACGACTGTCAGCTGATTTCTCAAAAGAAACTTTGCAGGCAAGAAGGGACTGGCAAGAAGTATTCAAAGTGATCAAAAGCAAGGACCTACATCCAAAATTACTCTATCCAGCAAAGTTATCATTTAGAATGGAAGGACAGATAATGTGCTTCCCAGACAAGATAAAGCTAAAGGAGTACACCATCACCAAGACCTTATTATATGAAATGTTAAAGGGACTTATTTTAGAAAAAGATCAAATCTATGAACATTAAAATGGCAATAAATTCACAACTATCAACAATTACGTCTAAAAAACAAATTAAGCGAACAAGCAGAACAGAAACAAAATCATAGATATGGAGATCATTTGGAGGGTAACCGGTTGGGAGGGGGAAGGAGGCGAATGGGGGAACAGGTGCAGGGAATAAGTACAAACTGGTAGGTACAGACAGGTAGAGTAACCAAAGAACTTATATGCATGACCCAGGGACATGGACTGGGTGGGGGGAATTGCTGAAGGGAATGGGGGTACTGGGTGGAGTAGGACAAAGTGGGAAAGATTGGGACAACATAGCAGCATAATCAAGAAAATACAAAACAAAGGAAAGATGCATGATAGATCTTTCAAAGGAAAGTGATAGATCTTATCACTCCACTTTATCTAGTATTAGGTCAAAGTAAAGTCTAAGACAAAATCTATTCTATTTCCACTAAAGCTCAAGTCACCCAAGTATTAATTAATAAGGGTGAGAAGAAAAAAATAAAAGAATTTAAGTGCTTAACTTGCCTCTCTCTAAAAGAAGCAATTACCTGGATATGGAAAAAGAACTTCCTGGGAGATAATAACTACTACTATTTTAAATCCTCCCTTCTAATGTATAATCCTGCATATATATGCATTTGTAAAATATAAACTATAATATGAATAAACAGTTTCAGTAAAAGTAAACAATATGCCTTGAAAGGAACTAATCATATGAATATCTGAAGGAAGGTTATCCCAGCCACAATCACAAAAGATCTATGACAGACTGCTTCATTAAATATGTATTTTCTTAAGTAGTAACTTTCTTTTCTTTTTTTAATCCTTACGTGAGGGTATGCTGATTTTAGATAGTGGGGAGGGAGGGAGAGAGAAAGGGAGAGATACATCTGTGTGAGAGAAACATCAATCAGTTGCCTCCCATAAGCACCTGACAGGGACTGAACCCACAATCCAGCTTCATACCCTGACCAGGAATCAAACCTGCGATCTTTGGTTTTATGAGAGGACGCTCTAACTAACTGAGCCACACACCCACCAGGGCAGTAATAATTTTCTTGAATTGCTGCTCAGAGTATTTTAATTCTGTTCACAGAATATTACATGCAAAATGATGTACACAATGCAAAGCAAAAACCATCTGTTTTAAACATTTAAATGCTAGGATATATTCACAATCAAATAACTGATTTTACTTTTCTATATAATTACATATTCTTCTTCCTAAACCACTAGGGGGCTCACCCTGTAGTAAAGATACTAAATTCAGACTATCTTAAGGATGATTCATGGTCACAATCAGGGACATCATACAAAGGGAAAAATCGCCAAGCCAACTGCAATAAATTTGTAATTAAAATTTTCATCACAATAAGTGCTTGCTTGCTCTATGGGAAAAAACAGTGTAATTTTTTAAAAATGCAAAGATACTGTAACAAGGTAACTTTTATATTGAATTAACTTAAGCCTTATACCATTCTACTCTTCTAAGCTGTCAACACATTGCTAACACTATAAAATCCATACTTCTATGTTTCTAAGGGTAGAAACATACCCCTGACCAAAGAAGAAACATAGGGTGAGACTCCCATATAAATTTTACAAAAAAGGACTACTCCACACAACCATACCAAAACAGTTTTGATCCCTAATCCTGAAACCATGTAATAGTTGTGGTTTTGTATTTATAAGTTACCAATCTGCTTCCAAGCAAAGCCCATCCTGTTTAACAATTCTATAGTAGTTGTTATTAATGTGCTTGAAAGATAATTCAAATATCAGAAAAGCCTCTAAGCTATGGCAAACGGGCAATTCTAGTATTAGCTAAATAATTTATATGTGGCATGGGCTGCATGTCCTTTCAGCTGCTCCTAGTTATCCTATACAACAAAGATGGTCATTAACTTTGGGGTAACAAGGTGAGTAGAAGATTATTTTAACAGAAAAATTCAAGTTTCAACTTTTCTCAAGTCTTTATTTCATGTGACTTAAAAATTCCCTCATTAAAACATGCTCTGGATCCATCTATATCTTGAGAAAAATATTGTCCAGCAGGTAATTTACAAGCATCTACGATGGTTGGGTTTAATTTCACATCCTGGGAATTTAATGCTGACGACATTCATGTTCTAAGAATGACCTTACCTATCTGATTTGTATGCTGAAAAGACAAAGAAAAGACAGCTAAGGGGTATAGAAAAGATTGCACCCTCATTTTTTCATACGTAAGAGCACAAACTCCCTGGTTACAAGAACAGATTCTAAACAGATCAACAAACAATAACATTACCAGGTAAAAAACAAGGACTTGGGTCTGATGTGAAATAACAATAAAAGGCCAGTAAGCCCTGGCTGGGTGGCTCAATTAGTTGGAGCATCATCCCATGCACCATAAAGCTATGGGTTTAGTTCCCAGTCAGGGCACATAGCTAGGTTGCAGGTTTGCCCTGATCAGGGTGCATATGGAGGGCAACTGATCATCAATGTTTCTCTCTTTCCCTTCCTCCCTCTGAAGTCAGTGAACATATCCTCGGGTGAGAATTTAAAAAAGGCCAATAAAATCCAACATAAAACAAACTTGCCAAAACTTTCTGTTCATCACCAGTGTGGTGTCATTATCAAAATAATCATATTGAGGGCAAATAATACATTCTAACTGCAACTATAACTGCAAATTCAAACCATAGGCCCAAGTATAAACCATCTCTGACTATGACATTGATCTAGCACCAAAGAGATGAGAGACCAAAGCAAAGGGCTCAAAGTACAGCTACAATGGAATTCTTAAAATAAAACTATATAGATGTTAACAACTCAAAGAAAAACGAATGAAATCAGCCATCAAAGCTTTCAGTAACTGAATGCTTAATTTTGCTACTCCCCCTAAGCCATAAAGACTTACAAGGTGATGAAAATAAATTCAGTTTAAAAATTCCACCCTTTAAAAAAATTGTTATTTCATTAATCTATACTTTTTGGAGCTTTGACAAAACACTATCACCATAAACTATATATAAATAGATTATTAGAGCTTTCTCTTCTACTCTCAGGCCTCAAATATCAGTATTAAATAACTTTTTAAACAAACCCAGTGATCAGCTACATGACCACACACTTGGCCATGTAATTACCTTCATGTCATAGCCATATGTCTCCCGAATGTCTTCATCAGAATCTGTTTCTTCATCATCATAATCCATTGTTTGTCGAGGGGAAGAAGATACGCTGCTTACCATCCGGTTAAAAGCAGACTGCTGGAAACTAGGTAAGTGTCCCTAAACAACATTTCCAGGATGAACAGAGAGACACACTAAATAAACATGGGTACTATGTGATTGTGACTACCAAAGTGTAATAAACTTGCAAAGTGGCTAGCTAACAGAGTTCACCAGTTAGTATAGATCAAATTATTTGCCTATGATACCAAGGTCTACCTGAATGATATATCCAGATAATTTTTAACTAAAATGAGCTAAGTACATATCCAAAGAAAACCCTATGGGTGTATGTAGAATGAAGGTGTTATGAATAACATAGTTGCTGGCAGCTTACTGTTGTCTTCTTAGTCAACTGCTATGATAGATTTGATTTACTATTTACACACTGACAAATATTATCTCATGAAATATAAAAAGAAAGAAAATCCTAAACTTACCTGTAAGTCTGGATTGGCAGCTGCTTTTTGGAGTTCTGCACTGATGATCTTTTCAGTTTTTTCTCGAGCCGCCTGCTCTACCATACGCTGGCTCAACACAGATAGTTTGGCCAGGGCAGAAGACAGTTCATCTGTGGCTAGGGCCTGCCGTGCTCTATCCTGCCAACTCATAGCACGTTCTGTCAAACACTGTAGGGCCTCTCCTTCAGGCAACCGTACAGGCAACTTCTGAAGGGATACTAGGAGTGACAGAATAGTCTCTAGCCTTGGCCTTCGAGACCGCATACAAAGAGGGCAAAGAAATTTTACTTCTTTAGCCTGCCAGCTAGACCCTTTTTTCTGAGAATATGACTTAGGCAGGGGAACACAACTGTTATGGAACCAGTCTTTGCAGAGCTCACACTGCAGCATAAACCCGCTAGCTGTCTTGCGGCAAACACAAAATTTCACTTCTTCTATGCGGTCCACCATTGTCATCTTAGCTAGGTTGGCTGCTCTGAGGGAATGCATGGCTTCAATCTCTTTTTGCTCCCGTTCTTTGAAAACTGCCACCTGTACACAACAAACATTTAATAAAAGGAGTCACTGAAAAATACTCCAAAAGTATCAAATCCTCAAGGCTAAGGGATCACCTGCAAGTTGTGGCCTCATTCTGACAAAACATTTTCCTTTCAAAAAAATCAGTTGTCGATCATTTCCTAAAATGTGGGGCTGCCCTGACAGTTTCCACACAAACATTCCTTGTCTGTAAAATGGGCAAAGAGCTACCACATTTGACAATTTTATCTGTAGGGTAGTTTGAATTCTTCCGTAAGCTCATTAAATAATATGCCTCGAAATCAAGCAACCTAAATATGAAGCCTGGCTTGTACTTATGTATTGTTGATCTGGTGCACAAGTTTTCTGAATCTCAGTTTTCTGGAAAATGAGGATACCACCAACCTCATTTTGTTGTTTTAAGGATTAAATAAGATAACACATCAAAATGCCTAACTTGGTACTTAGCACAAGGTAAACCCTCAACAAATATTAGTTCCCCATCCCCTTGTAATTCATTCCTTAGGAAGAAGTTCTATACAAACCAATTTTTATTTCTTTTTAGAAGGCCTCTCCAATTTATGTAGAAGTAGAATAGCACAGCCTGATGGCCAATTATAACTAGATTTTATGTAGCTCATTTCAAAAAAATAAATAGAAGTAAATAAAACTTAATTATCATGAATACCGACAGATTTTTTAAAAACCTTTCATAGCTTTGAAACAATTTTGAAATTACTTCCTTTCCCACTTGTCTGGCAAAACTGACCTGTTAGGCAGGCTCCTTAATAAGAAATTAATTTTCACTGGCCTCAAAACAGGATCATTTGCTAACAATATGGTAAAACCTATGTATGGTACCAAGTAAGTACCTGAAATATTGGGGGAAACATTTTGTCTAACCACTATGCTGTACACCTGAAACTAATATAAAATAATGTTGAATTCAAACTGTAATTGAAAAATAAAATTTAAAAAACCCTAAAAACAAAAAACAGAAATCATTTGTAGGTACAAACAGCCATACAAAATCCTTACTATATTACATATTGGAGCAGCCATTTGAAACTCCTTACGATTACATATTACATAATAAACTCATTTTTATTTTCTATTTCTTCAGGCTCCTAGTATTCTTAACACATTGCTCCTACTTTGCAAAAAAAAAAATAGTAATTCTAATTGACAACAAATATTTTATTGAGCACTAATTATACTATTGAATGCTACTAAGTGAAGGGAGATATTTTAAACAGCAGCTGGTATCAGTAAGCTGATACAGAACTGTGAAAAGTACATTAATATTAAGTGTCACAAATTATTATTAAATTCTAACCCAGTAATCCCATTCCTAAGAGTCAAGTGAAGGAAAATAACTTGAAAAAGGAAAAGGCTATACAAAGAAGTTCACTTTATTAGTATTCATAATAGTGAACACTTAATAACCAAATGTTCAATATCAGAAAAATGTTCAGCAAATTATCGACAATTTGACAGAATATTAGACAACTATTAAAACAACGAGAAACAGATAAATGGAAAAGAATTCTAGGAAGAAAACAAAATAATAAACTTTTTTGTATACTTTGGTTATAAATATTTTAAAAATATGTGAAATATATATAACCATAAAGCCAAAAACAGTATATAGAAATTTTAAAAGTTAAGAACACAAGAACACTGAATGTGCTACTATCATCACAGAATTTTGTATTCTCAATGCAAAGTTAAGATGCATATCATAGCTTCTTACCACCATGGCTGTATCTCTGGTTTCCTCCAATCCTTCCTCCAGATCAGTCAGAGGCTCAAGGTCCAGATCCTTTTCTTTTTCTTTTTCCATTAGTTCTTTTACTTTTTTCCTTCTGTTTTTACCACTCCCATATATACCAATGTCAGTTCGGGGACTTAGCACCTACAAAAATAAAACCAAACATTGAGCTCTAGTTAAAAAAAATCGTAGAATTACAAATACTAAATGGAAGCATTTATTGACTGCTCACCAAGTCCTAGGCACTGTCTTAAGGACTTTACACACATTATCTAATTAAATTCTCATAACAACTCTCTGAAATAGACAGTATCATCTGTATTTTACAAACAAGGGAAACAGGCTCAGAAAGGAAACAACTTGACCAAGGACACAGGATTAGCAATTAGGAAGCCGATCTTCAAACATAAAACTAACTTGCTATGTTTAAATGCTCAAGATGAGTAGGATAATGCATATTTAAATTTATGCTACTGAGAAATAAAATCTTTCAGCGATGGAGTCTATTAACGAGAGAGATGAAATCCAGGCTGGCTGCTTTTTCTGGACACAGCACAGTATGAACTAGAAATACGTCTGTCATAGGTTCCAAATTTCTAGTCAGCATTTAAGATTTTATTTATTTTTCAAGAGAGGGAAAGGAAGAAAGAATGAGAGGGAGAGAAACGTCAGTGTGAGAAACATCCATTGGTCACCTCTTGTACACACCTCTGGTAGGGACCAAACCCACAACCCATGCATGTGTACTGAGAATCAAGTCAGTGACCTTTAGCTTTATGGGATAATACCCAACTGAGCCACACCAGTAAGAGCTCTGGTCTACACCTGATATTACCTAACAAGAATCTCTTGTACAACCATAACAAGATAAAATGAAAACAATCCTCACCAATAATACTATCTATAGGTGTTAAATAATCAACTTCTGATGGAAGTGTTAAAGTGTATATACATAAAGTAAACTACTCTTTACCTGTAACAATGTATGGCTAGAATTCTTCTTAAGAAAGGTCCGCCCGGTCCGTTCTCTCCATGCCCGTGCTGCCGCTACTTGTGATTCTACTTGGGGCAATGCATCAAGACGCACAGGAATAGGGCGTCCTTTAGCAGATAGGCTCTCCAGCTGCTCCAAGTAAGCATAGTTGCTGCCACTCTGAAAAACAAAAGTACATTATCACACAATTTGCATTCACTTATGAAATGTAGCAATATATTATCAAAGACCTTACAAATAATTTAGTGATTTTTTTATTAAATATTATTCTTTAAACCTCATTATATCTCTTGAATTAATACAGCTACCAATGTTCTCTTTAAAAATTTTGTGAAAGGCCTTGGCCAGGTAGCTCAGTTGGTTAGAGTATCATCCTGATATATCAAGGTTGCAGGTTCAATCCTCCATGAGGGTACATACAAAAATCAACCAATGAATGCACATAGGTGGAATAACAAATCACTGTTTCTCTTTCTCTCTTCCTCCCTTCCTCTCTAAAAATAAAATTAATAAACTGTATCTTTTTAAAAAGTGTGCAAATACAATATACAGATGTACTGAACTGTATACACCTGAAAATAATGTGTTATTAACCAATGTCACCCCAATAAATTTTAAAAGTTTGTGTAATTCATGTTGTCAAAGATTTTAATTTTATTGATTAATGAGGGAACCAGTAAGATGTAAATACCAGTTCAAAGGACAATGTACAGAACGGACACATATATGCTCAGAAATGAGGAAACAAATTTGCTAATGGATGGAAACAGATTTAATATCATACAGGACAATGGACAATGTGAAGAACAGGCATATAACTTTTAGTCAAGATGGAGGTATAGGCAGATGTGCTTCACCTCCTTGTACAACCATATGAAGGATTACAACTAACTTCAAAACAAACAAAAAACCCAGAACTGCCAGAAAATTGAATTGTATGGAAGTCCAACAACCAAAGATTTCAAGAAGATATATTCATCTAGATGGGTAGGAGAGACAGAGCCAGGGAGCCGGGCGGAGAAGATGTGGTGTGGCAATGGTGAGGTGGGGGAGACCATGCGGAATGGGCCATCCCACAGGATACCTGAGGAGTGAGCCCCAGGCCAGACTGCACTGCCCAGGGTTCCAGCAACAGGAAAATAAAGCCTCGTAACTCCTGGCTATAAAAACCGGGAGGGGTTGGGACAGCAGAAGAAACTGCTGGTCTCTCAGGAGAGTCCATCTGAAGGGCCTACAGGGTCCTAGAATGTACGCAAACCCACCCACTCTGGGAATCACCACCAGGGTAACAGCTACAGGGTGTCAGTCGCGTAAGTGACTGGAAGCAGGGTGAGTCGTGTAAGTGACTGGAAGACAAGTCTCCTGCAGTGAAGCAGTGGCACTGGCCCCTCTCTGACCCACACCCCCACATAGAGAGCCACAAAGCAGTGAAGAGGGCTGCCCCACCTGGGCGTTTACCTAAGGCTCCACCCCATACAAGGTAATACAGGTACACCAAGACAGGGAGTCAAGCTCTAACTAATACACAGAAACAAACACATGGAGGCTGCCAAATTGAGGAGACAAAGAAATATAGCTCAAACAAAAGAAGAGTACAAAACCTTAATAAAAGAACTAAGCGAAATGGAGATAGCAGCCCATTAGGCAGAGTTTAAAATACTGGTGATAAGGATGCTTAGAGATCTCAGTGAGTATAACAGAAACATAAGGGAAGAAATGAAGACTATGCCAAGTCAAATAAAGAAAAATCCAAAGGGAACCGACAGTGAAAGGAAGGAAGCTGGGGTTCAAATCAATGATTTGGAACATAAGGAAGGAATAAACAGTCAACCAGAGCAGAATGAAGAAACAAGAATTCAAAAAAAACGAGGAGAGACTAAGAAGACTCTGGGACATCTCCAAACATGCCAACATCTGAATCATAGGGATGCCAGAACAAGAGGAAGAGCAAGAAATTGAAAATTTATTTGAAAAAATAATGAAAGAAAACTTCCCTACTTTGGTGAAGGAAATAGACATACAAATCCAGAAAACACAGAGAGCCCCAAACACGTTCCACCCAAAGACGACCACACCAAGACACGTGATAATTAAAATGCCAAAGGTTAAAGATAGAGAATCTTAAAAGCAGCAAGAAAAAAGCAGAGAGTAACCTATAGAGGAGTTCCCACAAGACTATCAGATGATTTCTCAAAAGAAACTTTGCAGGCAAGAATGGACTGGCAAGAAGTATTCAAAGTGATGAAAAGCAAGGACCTACAACCTAGACTACTCTACCCTGCAAAGCTATCACTTAGAATGGAAGGGTGGATAAAGTGCTTCCCAGACAAGGTAAAGCTAAAGGAATGCATCATCACCAAGCCCTTATATGAAATGTTAAAGGGACTTATTTAAGAAAAAGAAGAAGTTCAAAACTATGAATATTGAAATGACAACAAACTCACAACTATCAACAACTGAACCTAAAAAACAAAGGAAAAACAAACTAAGCAAACAACCAAAATAGTAACAGAATCATAGATATGGAGATCATCTGGAGGGTTATCAGCAATGGAGAGGGGGAAGGAGGAGAATGGGGGGAAGGTACAGGGATTAAAATGCATAACTGGCAGGTACAAAATAGGCAGGGGGGTGTTAAGAATAATATAGGAAATGGAGAAGTCAAAGAACTTATACACATGACCCATGGACATGAACTAAGGGAGGGTATTGCTAGAGGGAAGAGGGGTACCAGGTAGAGGGGGGGCAAAGAGGGAAATACTGGGACAACTGTAATAGTATAATCAATAAAACACACTTTAAAAAAAAGAATACGCATATATATACTTACAAATGAGGAAGCAAATTTGCTAATGGATGGAAACAGATGTTAATATCATACACAGAATGGAATTATCTTTTCTACAGTTGGAAATGAATTGTTCCATATCCAAACACAAATTTAATTACTCTCCTCTGAACATAATTCATTTGTATCACTATCATTTTTAAATAATTGATGGAATTATTAAATAGCTTTGTTAAAGAAAATCTAAGGCATACAGTCCTAGAATCAGATATTCACAGAGAGTCCACCAGACAATATCCATTATTCCACTGAAAAGACATCAGTAATGTTTTTTGCCTGTTTCAAAGTCTTCCACAGTTTTTCCAACCACGAAGCAGTATTCTTTAGTTCTGATAATCACCGCCATTTTATGTTACATAAACACAGATGAGAATGGATATTTTCCTTCTAAGTCACAATGTTTCAGCATTTCGATGTAATGAAGTCACTGTTTTCAAAACTTATATACTGCTTTAAATTCACTAAATAACTAAATTATTATTGCAGATGAGAGAGTTAACAATCCATTCCAGGGTCTTGACAAGAACACCTGAATTGGGAGGGCAGCCTGTAGACATTAGTTCAGAGTGATATTTTAGGATTAATCTCCTACCAAAAACATTAGCATTCCTATAATAAACTATATATACCCCCATAATATTCATTTTTATTCAGAGGCTATAAAGGCATAGTATCAAGTGTTAAAAGGTTATTTCCCATGTATTAACTGACTTATCTGCCTAAAATTCATTTTGAAAGTACGGTAATACTGAAACATGTGGAAAAATAAAAAGGCAAGAAACTTTTAAAAAGAGTAGTAAGGTTCTAGCCCTAAGATATTATAATGGTATAATCAAATCACTATGGTATTCGAATAAATATAGGCATCTAATTGAAAAAGAGAAAGCTCAGACATAGGGTCAAGAAATACTGTATTTACTACTAATTCCTCTTGTACCCAACTATAGCCATTTGACTACAGAATACATTCTGGCTAAGTCTAGAGAGAGTCTGCTCTCAAGCTATGTATCCTAAGGAAGAGTTTGCCTTTAAACCGAAGCTGTCCACTTAAAAGCTACAAGTCAGTCCTCCTGAAGGGAAAGGATGGGTGTAGGAAAAATCCTTCAGAATTAGAGGAAACACAAGACAGCTACCTATACTTGCCAACTAAGTCCTTCAGTCATAAATAAATAGCCAACTAAGGAATATGAGACATTTGAGGACAATCAGTTGCCTGAAGTAAGTCAAAGATGAAACAGAGGAGTTGTCCCGATTGAAAACAAGGGAAAAACAAAAAACCCTGGCTGGTGTGGCTCAGTGGATTCAGTGCCGGCCTGGGAATCAAAGGGTCGCCGGTTCGATTCTCAGTCAGGGCACATGCCTGGGTTATGGGACAGGTCCCCAGTTGGGAATGCACAAGAAGCAACCACACACTGATGTTTCTTCCCCCCCTTCCTCCCTCTCTCTCTGGAAATAAATAAACAAAATCTTTAAAAAAAATTTTTTTAAAGAGAGAATTTTAACAAAAAACAGCACAGAAAGAGAGGCAGCTAAACAGGTCCCAGAAAAAAGTCAACTGAAAGGAAAGTAAAAAAAGAAGTCATTAGAACTTGCTTGGCTCTTAGAATATGTTCTTTCTTGGTGCAGCAGGTCATATCCTGAGTACTATAAACGCTGCTAATGGTTTTTATAATTCAGAAGAAATATTATGTAAACAAGCATACTTTTATTTCTATCTAGCACTGATTTCATTTTGTCATCTTTTACAGCAGGGAGTCAATAGAAACAGTAATATTTAATAAGTAATATTTATTTTGAAATACAAAATCAGATGGAAGAACAAGTGAATTGTAATAACTATAATTATTTTATTATAGTTATTCTAATTCTTAAAAATTAAAGGCTTAAATGATTCATCTGTGAAAAAGGATTATGTGAATGATACGAAGATTCAAAAGGCTCCTTACCTGAAGAGCTTCCACTTTAGCTGTCCATTCTCGAGCCTTTTGTAAGGCTTCTTTCAGAGATAACACATTAGGTAGAAAAGCTGGAATGTTCTTAGCTTCATTCACAATGCTTTCTAAACTTGCCACGCTGTGTCTTGGTCTAAAAATACGCAAAAACAGGGCAGACACATGAGGAAAAGTCAAACTGCTAAAATATGCAGAGAATTTTCATACACTTGATTTTATTTAATTCTTACCACAATCCTGTAAGGGAGGCAAAACAGCTATTATCTTTATTTCCATTGTATAGGTAACTTTCAATTATTTACACCAAAGTCACTTAATATTGTAAATGGCACACCTGAAATACTGATGACTCAGATCCCATGCTCTTTTCACTACACTAAATTGCCTCTACTTGAGTTCTCCACAATATCTGAAATCATCAGAGAGGCATATTAGATACAATGTAGAAAGCAATAGTCTAAAAATCAATTAACATTGACCATAAACATTTAATTAAACTACAGTCATTAACACCTAGTTACACAAAGATGAATAAAAAAGACCTTTATCCTCAACTAATCAGAATACAAGATAAGCATGTACTGGAAACTAAGAACAAAGAACAAATTACTATAGAAGGTAATGATTAATTCTGCCTAGGGAGACTGAGAAGGGCTTTGAGCTAGGCCTTAAGGATAGATGATTTTGTCAAATGAAAGGTTAAAGGAAAAAAACAGGAATATAATGGACAAAGAAAAATACAAAAATAAGTCCGCAGTCTAGTTTAAGATAAGGGATGGTATGAAGACTGGGGGAGGGAGTAAAAGGAAAAGCAGGAAGTAGAGGGGTCTGGCAGGAAAGAAAGATGTAAATGGATTAAGAGGTCTTGAGAGCCCTGAACTTCACTATGTAAACAATGGGAAGCTACTTAGGATGGGCAAAGTTTTGTCACCATCCATGAATCCTACTGTGCGGTAGGCACTGTGCTAGGTCCCAGAGATTATTATGTGCAAATACAGCATCCTTGACTTACAAAACTTTTTAATCTTGTGGAGGAGGGGCTTATTAATAAGGAGTTAAATTAAATGCACTGTAAGTGCAATAACAGAGGAAATTAAAGATGCTATCAGGTTATATACTAGGAGGACCTAATTGACTTGGCAGGTGAAAAAAGGATTACCAGAAATGACCTCTAAGCTTTCTTACCCTTTTTGAATAGAAGTTAGTCAGAAAAGCTGGGGCCAGAGAGGTAGCGGAGGTGCACCAGAGGGAAAGAGCAGAGATGAAGGCTGCTCCATAGGAAAACACATGGTGCAAAAGGTCCAGAGATAAGCAAGAATATGGCATGTCGGAGGAACCGATGGTGGGGGGCAGGTGTGATCACTATATTAGAATGCAAGCGGAAGAATGTCAAGGGATGAGGGGAGATATTTAAGCAAGGGGCTAGATTACAACTTGGCCTTATAAAAAAAAACCAGGTCAAGGAACCTGAACTTCATCCCAACTGGAATGGTAAACAGTGAAGAGTTTTAAGCAAGGGAGTCAAAGCCACACCTGTATTTTAAGAAAACAATAGTTGCAGTGCAGAGAGTGGATTAGAGAGAGGTGAGCTCAGCGAAGGGACCTGTTGCTATGATTCATGGTCAGCAATGACAGCAATCGCCCTTCCCCCACAAAATAAGAATGAAAGTGAGAAACCAAGGAAATACAATCAATCTGACTTGATAGTTAACCAAGTTTGATGGTAAAAAAATAGAAAGCAGGGGTCAAAGTTAAATTCCAAAATACTGGCTTGTTCAAATGAATGAAAGATGGTATAATTCAAAGAAAAAAGGAAAAAAGGAAGAAATTATGGAAAGGAATTAGTGGGTCCAATTTTGGATATGGGAATTTGGGGGCATCCATTGGAATTATCTACTAGGCAGATGGTATCTATGAGGAAAAAAAGGTACTATGTTATAGACAAAAATTTGGAATTAATCAGTAGAAAGATGGCAAATGGAGCCAAGAAGTTAGATGAAATTTCCTGGGAACAAAATGAGAAAAGGAGCAGTTTAGGACAAAATACTGAGGAAAACCATTATTTAAGCAGAGAGAGAAAGGCAAAGGAGGGTACTAAGAAAAAAATGGTCAGTAGTTAACCAATACTGAGAGAGGAAGAATATTAAAAATGTGTTTCAGAAAGGTAACTTTGACAGGAATTAGAAAAGGAAAGACTCTACTTCACCATTCCCATCACTCCCTACTTCATTCATCGATTTTGTTTTCTTCATGACACTAAATATCTAAAATTCATTCATTCCTTCACTATTCAACTGTCTCTCCCCGCTAGAATGTTGGCTCTATTTTAGGGCAGGGACCTTGTGTGTCTTTTTTCCCTACTATCTCCAAAGCACTTAACATTAGTGCCTGGCATGTAGTAGGTACTCTGTAAATACTTACTGAATTGAGAAGATCAAGGGAAAATATAAGAGTACTATAACTAGGTCAGTGACAACGAAGTTGAAGAGAAAGATATAAAAGACATTTTGGAGGGAAAAAAGTTTTCAAACATTACTACCAACAAATTTCATTCATTAGACTATAAGCAGATGCATCAGATATACCAAATCATAGTTTTACATTCCACAGTTATTTAGCTTTTTCCATTTAATATTCCCCCACCTCCTGGAAGTCCCATGAATCCGAAGACACAGAGTAATCTGAATGTTTTGGATAAGAAGAGCTATAAGTAAATATAGTTGCTATGCTCCATAGCATCTGAAGAGCAAAATATCCAATAAACAGGGAGCCTTTTTTGGCTGAGTAGAACTATGTTAATTAAATCATCTAAGATCTCTTTTCAAATCCATTCAAAATAACTGGCTGGCAAAGTAATTAAGTACATGAAGACTTTGAATGTTGTGGAAAAGACTTTAAATTTGAGCTGTTATTTAATAACTATGCAATCTCTCTAAGCACCCCAGTTTCCTCATCCTCACAATAGAAATTATATAAATACTAATCTTAGCTGCTAAAAAGATTTTCATAAAGAATATTACAGTCAAATCAGTTGATATAGAGTCAAATATGCTATATTTAAATCTCACAAGCCCAACGGGGTGTTATGCTAATGCAATTACTTAACATTCTTATGCCTGATTCTTATCTCTCACTACTTTCCTGCATACATCTTCCACTCCAAAAACGCCCAGTTAACTTTTGTCACATAAACACTCCATATGTACCTTAAACTTATTAGCTTATGACATTTCTCTTGCCTTCCCTTCCACTTCAATCCTACTCATTTTTCAAGGCTGTAAGTTCTTACATTTCTCTCAAGATTCTCTTCTGACCACCCAAGCTAAAAATGATCTCTCCTCTTCGGAATTCCTATAGCACTTTTCTGCATCCCTCAGTTAATAACATAACTGCAATGAACTTCATAGTTCTCAGCTCCTAACTATAATATCAGCAATAGGAGGCTCTAAACAAAACACTATTTTGTATCATGTAAAGTACTAACAAAGTACTTTGCACACAATATATAGAACTGTCTATATGTAGAATCATTTGATAATGTGGTGCTTGGTCAGGGAGGGTGTAAAATATTTAATTAAATATTTAATGAAATAGACCCTGTGTTCCTCTTCCCATTCTATCTTACTTAGTTATTAAAAAGGCCACAGTCATCAATATATGTGTTCACCTTGCCTGTAGGCAGACCTTAGCCTTTTCTTCCCATCGCTCAGAGACTGTAAGGAGCTCCTGTAGTTCAGCCATTGCTTTCTCCACAGCATGGTGAGGGGCCAGCCCCACCCCAGAGTCTATCAATTTCTTCATGACATCCAAAGTGACTTGCTGTGGGTCTGACAGAGTCAGTCTTACTTCATCCAACCATCGAGCCTGCTGTAGCTCTTGCTTTAGTCGGGCTAATTCAGGTAACTCCACATAAAGACTAGAGCCCATGTCTATCAACATCTGGAGTTTAGAAGAATCTGGGGTTTCATCCATCATAGCCTCTTGAGCACGTTCATGAAACTCTTCCACATCATCCAGCAGATTCTTAAAAGGTCAAGGTCAAAAGAATAAAAATTAAAAATAAATTTAAATGATAAAAAATGAGTATGTAATAAACATATTTCATAGGCAATAGAATAGACATAGTTTTTTAAAATATGTTTATTGATTTTAGAGAGAGAGGAGAGAGAGGGAGAGAGGGAGAAAAAGATCGATGTGAGAGAGAAACACTGATTGGTGGTTTCCCTTACACACCCTAAGGATCAAACCTGCAACCAAAGTATGTGCCCTGACTGGGAATCAAACCCCCAACCTTTTTGTGTACAGGACAATGTTCCAACCAACTTAGCCACACTGACCAAGGCAAATAGATATAATTTTGATAGGCAAAATTATCAAATTCTAGACTATCCAATAATCTCACCATCATAGCACCAAAAAGATATGAGAGTTAAGGGCATAAATATGTTTCTCTATAATCATTTACATAGTCCTACTTTTAAAACATGATTCATTTAAAAATATGTAATGACTTCTGACTTAGATGTAGACACTGTTCTAGGCACACAGCATTAAACAAAACATACAAAGTCCTTGTCCTCAAGAATATACATTTCAACATATGCGGCCAGTCACCGAATACATGAATAAATATCACCTTTTTTAAGCACTATGAAAATAAAATAGGGCAACACAATGGAGAATGAACGAAGGTGCGGCATATTATTTTGCAATGGTCATCTGAAAGACAGATGAACCAAAACAAAAATGAGAAGGTAAATGTGGGAACCTTATGAATAGCTAGGAATAGAGCAGTTCAGACTGGGCAAGTAATAATTGCAAACGCTTTGAAACAGAAATGAGTCTGGTGTCTTGCTCCAGGATGATAGGGAGCAAAGCAAATGAAGAGTATGACAAGACCCCCAAAATGGAAATTACGTATTAAAAATTGTGTATTTATTCTTACATGTTTCAACTTCAGTCACCTTCAAAGCACTCTTCATTTGAAGCAATACACCTATCTAGAAGTTTTTTCCACTGCTCAAAATAGTTTCTGAATTTGTCAATTTTGATGCCTTTTAGTGCTTCTGCAATTTTTGAGTCACCTCTTCCACATCGGCAAAACATTTCCCCCTTTGATAACTTTTTTCATCCGAGTAAACAAAAACAAAGGCACTCAGAGCTAGATGGGTAAATAGGAAGGGAGGGGTGTATAGGGGTCATTTTTGACCATTTTTGGTCAAAAACTGCTGAACATGGTGCAGTGTGGGCTGATGCACTCACGAATCACCCATCATGAAATGGGTAAAAGAGTTGACTTTTCAAAAAAAATTTACTGAAGCCTAACACAGCCTCTCACAACAACGCCAGCTGGTACACTGATATAGATGGGTTACCAGAACATTCACCTAATGGGGGAAGCCTATACTATAATAAAAGGGGCCTGCCCTCCAGAAGATAATTCTGTTTTTTGGAGGGGTCCCCCCTCATAAATGTAGTTGACAGTTCATCAGTAGTAGGAGCAGAGAGCAAACCCCAGAGAGCCCAAAGCAGCCCCACCTGCCACCAGCCTAGTTACCATCACACCTGGGGAGGAGCTGCAGCTGCCATAGCCAGCTGAGTCACGATCACCAAAACCATGAGCAATGAGATCGAGACCCAGTAGCTGACTGCCGCCCCTCCCCCGCCCAGCACTGCCAACAGCAAACCCAGCACTACAGGGAGCAGTGACCCAGGCAGCCTCAAATCAGCAGTGCCTGCTGGAGGGGAAAAGAAGGTCATTCCAACAGGTTTTGCGAAGAGTAAAATGGTTCAGTGTAAGAAATGGATATGGTTTTATCAACAGGAACACCACCAAGGAAGATGTATTTGTAACCAGACTGCCATAAAAAAGAATAACCTCAGGAAGTACCTTTGCAGTATAGGAGATGGAGAGACTATGGAGTTTGATGTTGTTGAAGAAAAGGGTGCAAAGACAGCAAACGTCACAGGCCCTGGTGGAGTTCCAGTGCAAGGCAGTAAATATGCAGCAGACCGCAACAGATAAATGCTATCTATATTGTAAGGGTTCTCCTCGTAATTACCAGCAGAATTACCAGAAATAGTGAGAGAGGGGAAAGTAATGAGGAGTGGGAGAGTGCTCCTAAAGACCAGGCCTAACAGCACTGGCCCTACTGCAGAGACCCTATCGGCAATGACCATAGTATTCCAATCCTCCTGTGCACGGAGAAATGATGGAGGGTGCTGACAACCAGGATGCAAGAGAACAAGGTACACCACTGAGATACAGTATGTGTCAGGGCTATCATCCACGATTTCACAGGGGCCCTCCTTCCCAAAGACAGCCTAGAAAGAACAGCAATGCAGAAGATAAGGAAAATCAAGGAGCTGAGACCCAAGGTCAGCAGCCACCTCATTGTTGGTGTTGCTACAACTTCAATTACTGACACAGACACCCAGTAAACCCTAAACCAGAAGATGGCAAAAAGACAAAAGCAGCTAATCTACCAGCTGAGAATTCGTCTGCTCCTGAGACTAAGCAGGGCGGGGCTGAATAAATGCCAGCTTACCATCTCTACTATCATTCTATTAGTCATCCAACAAGAAATGAATGTGAAATCCCAGCAATAAGAAATGAACATGGACTTCCGGCCAAGATGGAGGCGTATGTGTAGACACACTGTGCCTCCTCTCACAACCAAAATTAGGGACAACAAATATTTAGAAACAAGAAAACAGCCAGAATTGATAGAAAATTGAACTGTACGGAAATCCAACAACCATTCATCCAGACCAGTAAGAGGGGCTGAGTCATGGCATGAAAAAGTGGAGGTGCGGACCCGGGCACACAGGCAGCAATGGCTGGCAGTTCCCAGGAGTTCAGGCAGCGGCTAGCAGATCCCAGGTGCACAGGTGGTGGCTAGACCCCAGGCATGGGGTGGCAACTGTGCAGACCCAGTGAGGCCGCTCAAGGAGGCTAGCTGACCAGGTAGTCACACATTCGTGCACAGATAATCCAGGCGAAGCGGCGGAAGGGACTGGAATCCAAGAGAGAGCGGAGCAAGAGACATTGTTCCCTCTCGGACCCCACCCCCATATACAACATCACAATTCAGCAACCGGGCTGCCCTGCACTGGGGAACACCTAAGGCTCCACCCCTCACTACATAACAGCTGCAACCAGACCAAAAAGAAAAAACGAAAAATGGCTCAAACTGGAGAACAAATCAAAGCCTCAGAGCCAATTCCTCTAAGCCACAAAAAGATAGCCAACCTATCAGATGCGCAGTTCAAAGCCCTGGTGATCAGGATGCTCACAGAATTGGCTGATTTTGCTCACAAATTAGATGAAAAATGCAAGCTACAATACGTGAAATGAAGTAAGATGCATGGGGAACCGATAGAGATGGAAGGAAAACTGGGACTCAAATCAATGGAGTGGACCAGAAGGAAGAAACGAATAACCAAATGGAAAACAAGGAAGAAACAAGAATTCAAAAAAATTAGGAGAGGCTTAGGAACCCCCAGGACATCTTTAAACATCCCAGCATCTGAATTATAGAGGTACCAGAAGGGGAAGAAGAAGAGCAACAAGTAGAAAACTTATTTGAACAAATAATAAAGGAGAACTTCCCCAATCTGGCAAAGGAAATAGACTTCCAGGAAGTCCAGGAAGCTCAAACAGTCCCAAAGAACCTGGACTCAAGGAGGAACTCGCCAAGGCACATCGTAATTACATTAGCCAACACTAAAATGAAGGAGAGAATTCTAGAAGCAGCAAGGGATAAGGGGACAGTCACCTACAGAGGAGTTCCCATCAGACTGTCGCTGATTTCTCAAAAGAGACCTTCCAGGCAAGAAGGGGCTGGAAAGAAATATTTGAAATCTTGAAAAGCAGGGACCTACATCCAAAATTGCTCTATCCAGCAAAGCTGTCATTTAGAATGGAAGGACAGATAAAGCACTTCTCAGATAAAGTCAAGTTCAAGGAGTTCATCATCACCAAGCTCTTATTATATGAAATGTTAAAGGGACTTATCTAAGAAAAAGAAGATCAAAAATATGACAGTGAAAAGACAGCAAACTCACAGCTATTAGGAACCACACCTAAAACAAAAGCAAACTAAGCAAACAGCTAAACAGGAATAGAACCACAGAAATGGAGATCATATGGAGGGTTAGCAACAGGGGCATGGGAGGAGAGGGGGGAAAAGGTACAGATAATGAGTAGCATAGATAGTGGGTAGAAAATAGACAGGGGGAGGGCAAGAATAGTATGGGAAATGTAGAAGCTAAAGAACTTCTGACACATGGACATGAACTAAAGGGGGGAATGTGGGTCAGAGAGGGTGTGCAGGGTGGGGGGAATGATGGAGGAGAAATGGGACAACTGTAATAGCATAATCAATAAAATATACTAAAAATAAATAAATAAATAAATAAATAAATAAATAAATAAATAAAATGAAGGAGAGAATTCTAGAAGCAGCAAGGGATAAGGGGACAGTCACCTACAAAGGAGTTCCCATCAGACTGTCACCTGATTTCTCAAAGGAGACCTTCCAGAAAAGAAGGGGTTGGAAGGAAGTATTCTAAGTCTTGAAAGGCAAGGACCTACATCCAAAATTGCTCTATCTAGCAAAGCTGTCATTTAGAATGGAAGGGAAGATCAAGTGCTTCTCAGATAAGGTCAAGTTCAAGGAGTTCATCATCACCAAGCCCTTATTCTATGAAGGGACTTATCTAAGAAAAAGAACATCAAAAATGAGACAGTGAAAAGACAACAAACTCACAGCTATTAACAACCACACCTAAAAGAAAAGTAAACAACCAGAACAGGAACAGAACCATAGAAATGGAGATCATATGGAAGGTTAGCAACAGGGCAGTGGGAGGAGAGAGGGGGAAAAGGTACAAAGAATAAGTAGCATAGACAGTGGGTAGAAAATAGGGGGAGGGCAAGAATCGTGTGGGAAATATAGAAGCTAAGGAACTTATGACACATGAACATGAACTAAAGGGGGGATATGGGTGGGAGGGGGTGTTTTGGGTGGAGGAGAATAATGGGGGAGAAATGGGACAACTGTAATAGCATAATCAATAAAATATATATATAAAAAAAGAAATAAACACAAGATTGGAGCTGAAGACCTTGGTGCTTACTTCTGCCCATTGACCACATAACTAGAACTATCTGCACTAACTATGCAACATGGGGTTTTCATTATTTTTAGCAAAAGACATCTCTTTTTGGTAATGACAAACATTTTGTGAGTGTGTTTTTTTTTTAAATAAGCCTGACTTTTCTCAATACACCTTTAAAAGGTTTTAAATTGTTTTATATCTGGTCAAGGTGAGATTTTTAAGAACCTCACTTTTAATTTGCAATAAAAGTTTACAACTTGATTTTTGCAAAAAAAAAAAACAAACTAGAAGCACCTGTTAATAAGGTCTTAAATTAAAAAACAAGAAAATACATAGAGTTGAAGAATAAGCAAAAGTCAGATTATGAGTTTAGATTTTTTTCTAATAGTTTTGGGAAATGACTGGAGGATTTTAGCGAAGGGGAAGTGATATAATTAGATTGATATTTTACATGATCACTCTGGCTACTAATGTCAGGAACCAGAGTAGAAGGGAGACCAGTTAAGAGACTGGTTGCATTAATCTAAATGACAGATTCTAGTGATTTAGAGCATAGTTTAAGCAATGGAGTTGATGACAAATGGTTTACTTTGGCATACATTTTAGAGATAATAGCATTTCTTTGGAGACTGGATATAGAGTATAAGAGAAATAAAGAAATCAAGGATTCTGATTCATTAGAAGGCTTTTAAGAAGCTTTTTATTCTGTAGAAAAGAATGGCAGTTAGAACTGGAGAATGGAACTTCCTAATAGTCTATAGGTAATATCTAATGTCTCTGGACAAATAAACTATCAGGATCAAGAGTAAAAAAAAAAAAATGGGGCTGAGTCTCCTAATATACTCCACATTAGAAGTCAAGACAAGGTCATGGTCCTTGGGTCTACTTGAGCACAGCAGCCATAGCCAGCCATGTTCTCCAATGGTAGCAAGACGCCCATCACAGGTCTGGGCACCTGGAAGTCCCCTCTGAGCAAAGTGATGGAGGCTGTAAAGGTGGCAAATGACCTTGGATACTACCACACTTGACTGTGCTCAAATGTATCAGAACAACAATAAAGGTGAGGAGGTCAACCATAAGAAGCTCAAGGAGCAGGTAGTGAAGCAAGAGGACCTCTTCGTCAGCAGCAAGCTGTGGTCCTTGTACCATGAGAAAAGCCTGGTAAAGGGAGCCTGCCAGAAGATGCTCAGAGATCTGAAGCTGGACTACCTGGACCTTATCCTCAAACTGATTCACTGGCCAGTTTCAAGCCCAGGAACAAATTTTTCCTGGTGGATGGGAAAGGCAAAATGATTCCCTCTGATACCCATTTTTTGGGCACATGGGAGGCCATGAGAGAGCTGGTGGGTGAAGGGCTGATGAAAGCTATTGAAATCTCTTAACTTCAATCATCTCCAAATCAAGACCTTTAACAAACCTGACTTAAAATAGAAGACAGATCAAGTGCCAACTGTAACTCACTCAGAAGAAGTTAATCCAGTATTGCCTCTCCAAAGGCATTGTGGTTAAGTGTCTACAGTTTTCTCGGCATTCTTGACAGGCCGTGGGTCTACTGGAGGATCCCAGAATCAAAGCTACAACAAGTACAATAAAACCACAGCCCAGGTTCTGATCCGGTTACTCATGCAGATGAATTTGTTCATGATCCCCAAGTCTACAAAACCTGAATGCATCGCTGATGCATTTCAGGTCTTTGATTTCTAACTAAGCAGTGTGGATATGACTACCTTACTCAGCTACAAGAACTACAGGATGCCATGGTGAGCTGTGTCTCCCACAGGAATTATCCCTTCAATGAAGAGTTCTGAAGTGTGCCTGCTCTTTCCCAAGAGACCTGCTGCTGTCCTTCCTGACTCATTGTTCCTGTATATAGTGGCAGGACAAGCTACCTGCAGATGAATCAGCAAGGGCGTGGCCAGCCTGGCATTAGGTCCAAAGAGCAGTCTGAGAAGATCAGAGGTCTCTTCCTGTTTTCTTTGCCCTTCTTGTCCAGTGGGGAAAGGACAACCTCAATACCCTTTTCCCTTTTTTTTAGCTTTTTATTTTATTTTTTTAATATATTTTATTGATTATGTGGCTCTCTGCTCCTCCTGTTCAACAGACAGCCGCGTCTTCCTGCGCAGTGCCAGAAGCCTCAACCCTGAGACACAATGGTGAAGATCGGAGTGAACGGATTTGGCTGTATTGGGTGCCTGGTCACCAGGGCTGCCTTTTACTCAGGCAAAGTGGATGTTGTCGCCATCAATGACCCTTTCATTGACCTCAACGACATGGTTTACATGTTCCAGTATGATTCCACTCACAGCAAGTTCAAAGGCACAGTCAAGGCTGAGAATGGGAAGCTTGTCATCAATGGAAAGTCCATCTCCATCTTCCAGGAGCGAGATCCCGCCAACATCAAATGGGGTGATGCTAGTGCTGAATATGTTGTGGAGTCCACTGGTGTCTTCACCACCATGGAGAAGGCTGGGGCTCACTTGAAGGGTGGAGCCAAGAGGGTTATCATCTCTGCCCCTTCTGCGGATGCCCCCATGTTTGTGATGGGTGTGAACCAGGACAAGTACGACAACTCCATGAAGATTCTCAGCAATGCCTCCTGCACCACCAACTGCTTGGCCCCCCTGGCCAAGGTCATCCATGACAACTTTGGCATCGTGGAGGGACTCATGATCACAGTCCATGCCATCACCACCACCCAGAAGACCGTGGATGGGCCCTCTGGCAAGCTGTGGCATGATGGCCGAGGGGCTGCCCAGAACATCATCCCTGCTTCCACTGGCGCTGCCAAGGCTGTGGGCAAGGTCATCCCTGAGCTGAACGGGAAACTCACTGGCATGGCCTTCCGTGTCCCAACCCCCAATGTTTCAGTTGTGGATCTGACTTGCCGCCTGGAGAAAGCTGCCAAATATGATGACATCAAGAAGGTAGTGAAGCAGGCATCAGAGGGCCCCCTCAAGGGCATCCTGGGCTATACTGAGGACCAGGTTGTCTCCTGAGACTTTAACAGTGACACCCACTCCTCCACCTTCGATGCTGGGGCTGGCATTGCCCTCAATGACCACTTTGTCAAGCTCATTTCCTGGTATGACAATGAATTTGGCTACAGCAACAGGGTGGTGGACCTTGTGGTCCACATGGCCTCCAAGGAGTAAGAGCCCCACAGACCACCAGCCCCCGCGACAGGAAGAGACCCTCAGCTGCTGGGGAGTCCTTGCCCCAAATTGATTCCCCCAACACACTGAGAATTTCCTGACCTCCAGTTTCCATCCTAGACCCCCTGAAGAGGGGAGGGGCTTAGGGAGCCCTGCCTTGTCATGCACCATCAATAAAGTTTATTGCACCCAGCAAAAAAAAAAATATATATATATATATATATATATATATTTTATTGATTATGCTATTACAGTTGTCCCATTTTCCCCCCTTCACTCCCCTCCACCATGCCCACCCCCTCCCACTCACATTCCCCCCTTTTAGTTCATGTCCATGTGTTGTACACCTAAGTTCTTTGGCTTCTACATTTCTCATACTATTCTTATCCTCCCCTGTCTATTTTCTACCTACCATCTATGCTACTTATTCTCTGTACCTTTTGCCCCTCTCTCCTCCTCCCACTCCCCTGTTGCTAACCCTCCATGTGATCTCCATTTCTATGGTTCTGTTCCTTTTCTAGTTGTTTGCTTAGTTTGTTTTTGTTTTAGGTGTGGTTGTTAATAACTGTGAGATTGCTATCATTCATTTTACTGTACGTTTTTTATCTTCTTTTTCTTAGCTAAGTCCCTTTAACATTACATACAATAAGGGCTTAGTGATGATGAACTAATACCCTTTTCTGACTAAGATGAATCTACAAAGTGAAAACGAGTGCCACTAACAATTTCATTTCGGCTGCCTGGAACTGTAATCCTTTCAGCCAGATTTCCCCTTGCCTCAAATGAAAAGTACTTGGGGGAAAAAAGTCAAGTCAAGGGGAAAACAACCTGCAAAGACTAAAGAAAAGGAATTGTGAATGAGCTAAGAAAACCAGAGACTGTAATATTACAGATGTTTACAGAAGAAAATCCCTCAGGAAGGAAAGTATGTTCAACTATCAAAATGCTCTTATGATCTGGAGTAGCCAAAACCAAAATACAAGGTTTCACAAGTTGATAGCTTTGACAAAACCATTTTAGATATCCTACCCATAGCCAAATCACAAAAACATACCACAAAATATCAAAAGATTACTAACTGTTCAGATCAATATATTTGATTTATACTATTTGATATATTTGATTTTATATATTCATTAAACCATAAGGGCCCTGGTAATGTCGGAGTTCTTCATTTTTAAAAGGTCATGAACTAATGACGCACTAATACATTCAAGTTCTTTTAACTAATTTCTTGCACTTCAATTATGTCCAAGTTAAATGGGGCTTCCGATCCAAAATGAATATAGGAAAAAAATTCTAAACTAGCCTTAACTCCAGAATTTTAAAAGGGGAATTACAGGCTAAGAATGATATAAAGAGATTCTTACTGCCTATTAAAAAACGTTAAATAATAGCACTTATGTGAGAAAAGAAACAAGCAGAAGAAAAACTAGTCTAGACACACTATTCTGTTTACCCAAAATTGTAGCCCATACTACAAAGGATATCACCCAATTAAAGAACATAATACTCCACCTTTACTTGTCGAGCTTGACTGATGACACACGGAAGACTAAAAAGTTGTTGGACAAAGGCCTTCAACTCCTCCACTGTCAGTTTGGTCCGAGTCCTCCCACAATCAGGGCTCTGTCTGATGTAAAATATAAAATAGTATTGAGAAAAACATAAGAAAACTTCACAGTCATCTGGATATCAAAGGGGCTTCTAATCTCTTTATAATTCTCACCTAACCAATTCCAGAATAGTGTCTGATGAATTCTACTTACAATGGTGGTGATCACTTCCAAATTGGGTTTTTAGCTCTATAGTTAATGGCTCAAAGATCCAACTCTCAAAGTTATAGTTTCTCCAATCTCATAAGTATTAAAGATTTTAAATAATCAATAAATTCCTCACAGTAAAATATTAAGTTCACTAATAAAACAGAATCCTCTATCTCACAAAGCTTAAGATGAAGAAGGGCATTTATTCTGGCTTAGAAAACCCTCTGAAACTGATTCAAAATTTTGTTTGTATGTATTTTTCTTTTAAAAAGGGTCCCTAAGCCCTGGCTGTTGTGGCTCAGTAGACTGAGTGCCGGCCTGTGAACCAAAGGGTTGCTGGTTCGATCCCCAGTCAGGGCACATGCCTGGGTTGCAGCCCAGATCCCAAGTAGGGGATGCATGAGAGGCAACCACACAGTGATATTTTTCTCCCTCTCTCCCTCTCTTCCCTTCTATCTAAAAATAAATAAACACATATGAATTGCATTAAACCAAGGACACATTGTTCCGTGCTCCTGACTGCTTCCCCTGCATCCATCAAGGTTACTCTCTGCTACTACCACCTTTCTTTAGCCTATAGAATTCTATATTTATTTACAAATATTTATTGCATATCTACTATGTGTCAGGCATCTTTCTAAGCACAAGAAATACAGCAATGAAAAAATCTGTCACATTCTAGTCTAGCATACATTCGAGTGGGATACGGAAAGAAAGGAGACAGACAATAAATAAGTACATTAATATATAAGGAGTTGACCCCACTAGGAGAAAAAAAAGAGTAATAAAAGAGTTGCAATTTTATAAAAGGCTGTCAGAGAAGGCCTCTACAAGAATATGATATCTGCATAAGACTTGAGAGAAGTGAGAGGATAAGACACTTGGATATCAGAGGAAGAGAACTTCAAGCAGAGTGAATAGCAGTGTGAAGACCCTAAGGAGGAACACTTTTAGTGTGCATGAACAAGAGGGTTGCAGAGTGAAACAACAAAGAAAGGAAATAATAAATAGTGACGGTAAAAAAATTAAAAAATCAGAAATCTATTTTTAAAAAGGGGGGACTAGTAGGAGGTAATATTAGGGCATTATTAGAGGAGGGAGAAACATGGACATTAGGAGTCAAAGATGATATAAGGCCTCAAAGGCAAGTTAAAATTTTGGCTTTTACTCCAGAAAAAAAGGAAAAAGGAAACCATTAAAGAATTCAATGTGGACTTCCGGCCAAGATGGAGGCGTAGGCGGACACACTGTGCCTCCTCTCACAACCAAAATTAAGGACAACAAATATTTAGAAACAAGAAAACAACAGAACTTACAGAAAACTGAACTGTACGTTAGTCCAACAACCATTCATCCAGACCGGTAAGAGGGGCGGAGTCGCGGCAGGAGAAAGTGGAGGTGCGGTCCTGGGAACGCAAGCAGCAGCGGCTGGCAGTTCCCAGGTGCACAGGCGGCGGCTGGCGGACCCCGGGCACAGGGGGGCAACTGTGCAGAACCAGTGAGGCCGCACAAGGCGGCTGGCTGACCAGGTGGTCTCACATTCGTGCACACAGATGGACCAGGCAGAGGGGAAGTGGCGAAGGGGACTGAATCCAGGAGAGAGCAGAGCAGGCGCCATTGTTCCCTCTCAGACCCCACCCCCACATACAGCGTCACAACCCAGCGACTGGGCTGCCCCGCCCTGAGGAACACATAAGGCTCCACCCCTCATACGTAATAGCCGCAACCAGACTAAAACCAAAACAAAACAACAACAACAAAAAAACCCACCAAAAATGGCTCAAACCGGACAACAAATAAAAACCCCAGAGCCAATTCCTCTAAGCAGTGAAGAGATAGCCAACCTATCAGATGCACAGTTCAAAGCACTGGTCATCAAAATGCTCACAGAATTGGTCGATTTTGCTCACAAATTAGATGAAAAAATGCAGGCTACAATACATGAAATGAAGAAAGATGCATGGGGAACTGATAGAGATGGAAGGAAAACTGGGACTCAAATCAATGGAGTGGACCAGAAGGAAGAAACTAACAACCAAACAGAAAACGAGGAAGAAACAAGAATTCAAAAGAATGAGGAGAGGCTTAGGAACCTCCGGGACATCGTTAAACGTCCCAACATCCGAATTATAGGGGTCCCAGAAGGGGAAGAAGAAGAGCAACAAGTGGAAAACTTATTTGAACAAATAATAAAGGAGAACTTCCCCAATCTGGCAAAGGAAATAGACTTCCAGGATGTCCAGGAAGCTCAGAGAGTCCCAAAGAAGTTGGACCCAAGGAGGAACACATCAAGGCACATTGTAATTACATTAGCCAAGATTCAAATCAAGCTGAGAATTCTAGAAGCAGCAAGGAATAAGGGGACAGTCACCTACAAAGGAGTTCCCATCAGACTGTCAGCTGATTTCTCAAAAGAGACCTTGCAGGCAAGAAGGGGCTGGAAAGAAGTATTCCAAGTCATGAAAGTCAAGGACCTACATCCAAGATTGCTCTATCCAGCAAAGCTGTCATTTAGAATGGATGGACAGATAAAGCGCTTCTCAGGTAAGGTCAAGTTGAAGGAGTTCATCATCACCAAGCCCTTACTATATGAAATGTTAAAGAGACTTATCTAAGAAAAAGAAGATCAAAAATATGACAGTGAAAAGACAGCAAACTCACAGCTATTAAGAACCACACCTAAAACAAAGTAAACTAAGCCAACAGCTAGAACAGGAACAGAACCACAGAAATGGAGATCATATGGAGGGTTAGCAACAGGGGCGTGGGAGGAGGAGGAGAGGGGGAAAAGGTACAGAGAATGAGTAGCATAGATAGTGGGTAGAAAATAGATGGGGAGGGCAAGAATAGTATGGGAAATGTAGAAGCTAAAGAACTTATGACACATGGACATGAACTAAAGGGGGGAATGTGGGTGGGAGAGGGTGTGTAGGGTGGAGGGGAATGATGGGGGAGAAATGGGACAACTGTAATAGCATAATCAATAAAATATATTAAAAAAAAAAAGAATTCAATGCTTCTCAGTCTTACCTGTGTTTCTGCTTTTTGCTCAGAAGCAGTTGAGCCACAGAAGCACAGGTCTCAGCTTCTTTTACAGCATCCCTAAGTTTTCTAAAGAGATCATTCTCTGGGTATTTCCTATCCTCAGCATCTTCCAGCATTACCCGGAATTCAATCAAATCTGTAAAAATAAATAAAAAGTGCCCTGACTGGTGTGGCTCAGTGGGTTGGGTGTCATCCCACAAACCGAAAAGTTACCAGTTCAATTCAGAGAATGCCTGGGTTGTGGGTGGGTCCCCAGTTAGGGACCTACATGAGGCAACTGATCAATATTTCTCTCTCACACTAATGTTTTTCTCTCTTTCTCCCTCCCTTCCCCTCTCCCTAAAAATAAATAAAATCTTAATGAATAAATAGCCATATACTATGTCCACAGACATAAAAAAATCATTGAAAACTTTTCACTAACCTCTCTCAAGTCAGTCATCAATCTATTACCAAAAACATACTACAGTTGTGAAAAAAACCTCACCAATGCAATAAAAGCTTACTCCGAATTCTTACAGACAATGCCTTTTAGATAAGGCAAATTTTCTTTCTCAATAAGCCTTTAATGTTGGTCCATGGGTAAAAATGGCTCCCAAAAATATCTACTACAAGTTAGTTATCTGTCCCATTTTATATCAACATTTTCACATTAAAAAAAGATTCTCAAATAGAAAATTAAGACTATAATCAACCAACCCATTAGTCTCAAATCTCCTATGAAGCCTGAGATTTTTGCTTAATGGAGGAAAAACACGTAAAACAAGGCCTCTTTCAAAGTTACAACGATGTCAATGTATGCATACAAAAGGAGGAAACTTAACCTTTCTTGTGGTTGAAGTTGGCAGATAATGCTTCTGTAACACGACTGACCCAAGTGTCATAGGACTGTGCCCTGACTTTCACACCATATAGCAGAGAAGGGAGGTCCTCTAATGGGTAGCGATATCTAAAAATAAAACAAGAAACATGGAAATAAAAACTTCAAAAACCAACAACTTGAAAGTAAATTAAATTTTAAGAACAATCAGCTTAAGGAAAGTACAAGAGCCAGGGAAATAATGTCTCGGTACAAATAAAGAGGAAATCAACGAAGCCCACAGTTGTAATACAGGGAGAGATAAGGAGCATGTGAAATCAACTGACGAAGAAACTGATTTTACTTGTCAAGTATAGGGCCAACTTTACAGGACTGGTCCTCAAGCAGGGAGGCAGATGAGACAAGAATTCACCAGCCCGGACACAAGGAAAAAATTAGGAAGGGCAACATTAGCACTTGATTTTAAAAGAAGGTAATGGAAGTGTTACAAGAAACTTCTGGATGATACCTCAGACATTTCTTCTGCATGGGGCAGGGGCACAGATCATTTGGATGGTAGAGACACACAAGTCGTTCAGGGTTACAGGAACATGTGAGAGCAGAGAGAAAACACGTGGTTCTGCAGGCTGAACACTGTCGCTCATCATCAGGAACAAGTTCAAATACTTCTTCTTCTGACATCAAGACACCCTGGAATACAATTTATGTTATTAGATCAAGTCTTTCTAGTCTTTCAAGCATCAAAGAATTTATTAAGTTTTTCTCTATAGGTAAATCTCTTACTTAAGATATAAACATAGGAGGTACAATGGCACTTCATCAAAATACTTTCTAAAAATAATCATTAGTATTTATTTTAAATGGGCAAGACTAAACCTTGGTATCTAGAAATGTGCATTACACTGATAAAACTGTTTTTAAAATACAAGGAAGTTATTACTGCAAAGGTCAAAACAGGGAAGTTATAATTGGGAGGGATTTGGAGGGTAAATGACAAAAGTTGTATTTCTTCACCAGAATTGTGATGACAATGAAGTTTACCATATAATAATTCATAAAACCAAATATTTGTTTTGTGTGCTTTTTATCTTCTCTCTAAAAGAAGAAGAAAATTATCCCCAAGGACAATACACCTTTCAACCAGATACATTAGTAATCTATCATCTAAAAATGACATTGATATGTACAAACACATGTAAAGATAAAGAAGTATAAAATAAACTATGCGAACCACAACATAATCTACCTGGGCAAGGTATCAAAAAAAGTTCATCAGTATGCCAGTTTAAGAAGACAACAACATCTAAAGTGGAATTTTACAAAGATTCCATTTAATATACAAGGGTTCCCTCTACGGTTTCTACTTACTTGAGCAAAGTACGTATAAACCTAATTCCACAATGAGAGCAAACTTTTTTCACTTAAGGTGGGACATGATCAGTTATTCACTGGCAGGCACAATCTAGTTCTTTTGACATATACTTTTTTAAAATTAATTATTATTTTTACTATTACTATTTACTACTTTTTTAAAGATTTTTTTTTTTTTTTTTTTAATTTGAGAGAGGGAAAGAGGAGGAGAAAGAGAGGGAGAGAAACATCAATATGTGGTTGCCTCTCATGTGCCCCGCTGCTGGGGACCTGGCCTGCAACCCAGGCATGTGTCCTAGACTAGGAATCAAACCAGCAATCCCTTGGTTCGCAGGCCTACACTCAATCCACTTAGCTACCCACCACCCAGGGCAACCTATACTTTATTCTGATATTGAATTAATCTCACTACACTCTCTTATCTTTCCACTTTCTCATATTAGCATTTAATATTTTCATTAAAAATTATTTTTATGCTACTTCCAGCCAAGATGGAGGCATAGGTAGACACACTGTGCCTACTCACAACCAAAAGGACAACAACAATTTAAAAACAAAAAACAACCAGAATTGACAGAAAATCGAACTGTATGGAAGTCCAACAACCAAGGAGTTAAATTAGACACACTCATCCAGACTGGTAGGAGGGGTGGAGAGGACTTGCTGCAAAGAGGTGGATGGTGGACCCAGGAGGCGGCGGATAGTGGAACCAGGAGTGGCGCGCAAGGCTGCGGCTGGCAGACTGGGCAGGCCCACATTCACACGCAGATAAACCAGGCGAAACTGGGGAGTGAGTCTGACCGTACAACCCAGAGCCCCAGCTCAGGGAACTAAAGCCTCAAACCACTGATTGAAAACACCTGTGGCGGTTGAGGTGACGGGAGAGACTCCCAACCTCACAGGAAAGTTCACTGGAGAGACCCACAGGGTCCTACAACATACACAAACATATCCACCTGGGAATCAGCACCAGAAGGGCCCAATTGGCTTGTGGGAAGCAGGGCAAGTGACTGAAATCCGGCAGAGAGTGGAGCGAGCGCAATTGTTCCCTCTCCCACCTCTGCCCCACATAAAGCATCACAACCCAGCGAGGTAGGTTGCCCCTGCCCTAGTGAACACCTAAGGCTCCGCCCCCCACTATGTAACAGGAGCATGAGGACAAAAACATGGCCCAAACAAGAGAATAGATCAAATCTCCAGAAAAAATACAACTAAGCTATGGGAGGTAGCCAACTTATCAGATGCACAGTTCAAAGCACTGGTGATCAGGATGCTCACAGAATTGGTTGAATTTGGTCCCAAATTAGACGAAAAAATGAAGGCTATGCTAAATGATATAAAGGAAAATGTACAGGGAACCAATGGTGATGGAAAGGAAACTGGGATTCAAATCAATTTAGTGGACCAGAAGGAAGAAAGAAACCAAACAACCAAACAGAAAAGAAGGAAGAAACAAGAATTCAAAAAAATGAGGAGAGGCTTAGGAACCTCCAGGACATCTTTAAACACTCCAACATCTGTATTATAGGGGTACCAACAGGAGAAGAAGAAGAGCAACAAGTGGAAGTTATTTGAACAAATGATAAAGGAGAACTTCCCCAATCTGGCAAAGAAAATAGACTTCCAGAAGTCCAGGAAGCTCAGAGAGTCCCAAACAAGTTGGACCCAAGGAAGCACATGCCAAAGTACATCATAATTACATTATCCAAAATTAAAAGATAAGGAGAGAATCTTAAAAGCAGCAAGAGAAAAGGAGACAGTCGCTTACAAAGTAGTGCCTCTAAGACTGTCAGCTGATTTCTCAAAAGGAACCTTCCAGGCAAGAAGGGGCTGGAAAGAGGTATTCCAAGTCATGAAAGGCAAGGACCTACATCCAAGATTGTTCTATCCAGCAAAGCTCTCATTTAGAATGGAAGGACAGATAAAGTGCTTCACGGATAAGGTCAAGTTAAAGGAGTTCATCATCACCCAGCCCTAATTTTATGAAATGTTAAAGTGATTTATCTAAGAAAAAGAAGATTAAAAAAACATGTATAGTAACAAACTATAGAAATGATCCTTGAAAGTATAACCTTAAAAAAAAATGTATAGTGAAATGACAACAAACTTAGTTATTAACCTAACCTAAAACAAAAAGAAAAATCAAACTAAGCAAACAACTACAAGTGGAATCACAGAAATGGAAATCACATGGAGGGTTATCCACAGGGGAGTGGGAGGGGCAGAGAGGGGGAAAAGGTACAGAGAATAAGTAGCATAAATGGTAGGTACAAAATACACAGGGGGAGGTTAAGAATAGTATAGGAAATGTAGATGCCAAAGAACTTATATGTATGACCCACGAACATGAACTAAACCCAGGGGGAAAGCGGGTAGGAGAGGGTGTGCGGGATGAAGGGGAATAAAAGGGGGGAATGGGACAACTGTAATAACATAATCAATAAAATTAATAAAATTAATTAATTAATTAAATGTAACAGTATTTTCAATACAAAGTTGTTGATTTTTTTCTCCCTACCAATTATTCTTGGTTTAAGTTCTTGGTTAGTGTTCTCCTAAGTACTTGAAATTATAAGTGACATATAAGACAATAAACTTTGATCTATATCTGACTCATTCCACATACAAAAATTAACCTGAAATAGATGATAAACCTGACTATGAGAACTAAAACTATAAAACACTTGTGGAAAGCATAGGACAAAGTCTTTGTGCTCTCGGATTAAGCAAAGATTTCTTAAATATAACCAAAAGCACAAGGCATAGAAGAAAAATTGATAAACTAAATTTCATAAAAATTAAGAACTTCTGCTCTTTAATAAAATACTGTTAAGTAATGGGTAAGACAAGCCACACACTGGAAGAAAATACTTCCAAATCACAAATCTGATGAAAAATTTACATCCAGAATATATAAAGAACTCTCAAAATTCAATAAGAAAACCACCCAATTTTTAAAAGTAGGGCAAAACCAAACTGATGATTGTGGGGGTGGGGGATATTGGGAAGCTGGATAAAAAGGGGCAGGGATTAAGAAGTACAACATGGCAGTTACAAAATAATCATGAAGGTGTAGAGTACAGGGAAAATAGTAAATAATGTTGTAATAACCATGTACAGTGCCTGGTGGGTACTAGACCTATCAAGTGGATCACTTCATAAACTATATATCTCATCACTATGCTATATACCTGAAAGTATTGTAAAATAATATGGAATGTCAACTGTAATTGAAAATAAAAAGGTTAGGCAAAAAATTTGAACAGACTCTTCCCCTAAAGATCCATAAACAGCTAATAAGCACAGAAAAAGGCATTCAAAATCATCAGTCATTACAATGAAAACTATAATGAAACACCACTACAAACCTATTAACAAGTTAAAAAAAAAACTAACCACATGAAGTGTCAACAAGAATGTAGCAGAAGCAGAACTCTGACATACTGTTGGTGGAAATGTAGTGATGCAACCACTTCAGAATAGTTTGTCAGTTTCTATTTTACAAAAAAATTAAACACACACATACCATATGACCCAGCCATTTCACTGCTAGTATGTACACAAGAAATGAAAACATGTCAATATAAAAATCTGTACAGAAATGTTCACAATGGTTTCATTTGTAGCAAGCAAAAACCAAAAACATTTTTTAAGATTTTTATTTATTTATTTATTTATTTATTTATTGGAGCAAGGGGAAGGGAAGGAGAAAGAGAGGGAGAGAAACATCAATGTATGGTTGCCTCTCAAGTGCTTCCTACTGGGGACCTGGCCCCCAAACCAGATATGTGCCCTGACTAGGGATCGAACCAGCAACCCTTTGGTTCACAGGCCTGCGCTCAATACACTGAGCTATACCAACCAGGGCAACCAAAAGCAATTTAAAAGATTTTATTTACTTTTTATATTTAGAGAGAAGGGAAGAGAAAGAGGAAGAGAGAAACATCAATATGAGAGAGAAACATCGATGTGAGAGAGAAACATCAATTAGTTGCCTCTCACAGCACACCATCTGGGGACTAAACCCACACCAAAGCATGTGCCCTGCCTCGGAATTGAACTGGTGGCCTTTTGCTCTGCAGAATGACACCCAACCAACTGAGCCACACTGGCTTGGGTTAAAAACAATTAAAATGTTTATTCACAAGTGAATGATCAAACAAGTGGATAAACAAACTGTGGTATGTCCATTCAATGTTAATATTCTGGGCAATAAAATGGTATATACTATTAATTCATATAACTAAATCTCAAAGTATTTATGCTAAGTGAAAGAAATCAGATAAAAAGTATAAATTACATAATTCAATTTAAATAAAATGATCTAAAAAAGTGAACTAAAAGTAGATTAGTGTTTTCCTATAAGGGGTGAGTGGGTGGGATGGGACAAGAGGAAAAGATCACAAAGGGGCATAAGGAAACTTCTGAAGGTGATTTGCTCATTATTTTGATTGTGACAGAAGTTTCGCAAGTATATTAAAACACCAAATTATACACTACAAACATATATTGTTTATTGTATATCAATTACACCTGAACAAAGCTGTTCAAAAATGGAAACAGAGTATCTAAGTAGAGAAAGCAAGCTATACAAGAGCAGAAGGGAGCAAGTTACAAATCTAGTGAGACTACCTATAAAAGGAGGGTCAGGGAGACTGGGCCAAGATGAGGATAAAGACAGATTTTCTCACATAGTTCCCATTTCAATGTGATAAATGTTTAGCTTATTCTAAGCATTCAAATCCCACCCTTGGTTATTCAGTTCTTTCTACTCATTAAATTACTTAGAAGAAGGGGAAATAATAAACAGATTAATTTTCAAGTTACATTTCTGGTGATTGACAGTCTGTAATCCCCAGAAATGTAACTTTCATTCAATTAGAAAGCTCAGCGAGAAAAGAGAGGTTTGAACTTTCTTGTTTAAAGAAGTAATACTGTATGTAGGAGATTCTTAAAAAATATATACCTAAGAAATTCTACCTGAGGACTCCATTTTTAAAAACCTAGAGATGATGACATCAAGATTCTTAAAACATTGTCAAGTTGAAGAAACCAAAATGACAAGTATAAAAATATGAAACGGCTTCCGGCCAACATGGAGGCAGAGCTGGACACACTGAGCCTCCTCTCACAATCAAAATTAGGGACAACAAATATTTAGAAACAAGAAAACAACCAGAATTGATAGAAAATTGAACTGTACAGAAGTCCAACAACCATTCATCCAGACCAGTAAGAGGGGCGGAGTCGCAGCAGGAAAAAGTGGAGGTGTGGACCTATGAACGCAGGCACCAGTGGCTGGAAGACTCCAGGCACACAGGCGGTGGCTAGTGGACCCTGGGACCACAGGCGGCAACTGGCAGACCCCGGGCACAGGGTGGCAACTGTGCAGACCCAGTGAGGCCGCACAAGGCGGCTGGCTGACCAGGTGGTCCCATATTCACGGGCACAGATAATTCAGGCAAAGGGAAAGCAGCGGAAGGGACTGGAATCCAAGAGAGAGCCGAGCAGGCGCCATTGTTCCCTCTCGGACCCCGCCCCCACATACAGCATCACAACTCAGCTACTGAGCTGCCCCGCCCTGGGGAACACCTAAGGCTCCACCCCTCACTACGTAACAGCTGCGAACAGACCAAAAACAAAACAACAACAAAAAAACCCACCAAAAATGGCTCACCAAACCACCAAAAATGGCTCAAAATGGCTCAAATCAAAGCCCCAGAGCCAATTCCTCTAAGTCACGAAAAGATAGCCAACCTATCAGATGCACAGTTCAAAGCCCTGATGGTCAGGATGCTCACAGAATTGGTTGATTCGCTCACAAATTAGATGAAAAAATGCAGGCTACAATACGTGAAATGAAGGAAAACGCATGGGGAACCAATAGAGATGGGAGGAAAACTGGGACTCAAATCAATGGAGTGGACCAGAAGGAAGAAACAAACAACCAAACAGAAAACAAGGAAGAAACAAGAATTCAAAAAAATTAGGAGAGGGTTAGGAACCTCCGAGACAACTTTAAACGTCTCAACATCTGAATTATAGGGGTATCAGAAGGGGAAGAAGAAGAGCAACAAGTGGAAAACTTATTTGAACAAATAATAAAGGAGAACTTCCCCAATCTGGCAAAGGAAATAGACTTCCAGGAAGTCCAGGAAGCTCAGAGAGTCCCAAAGAAGTTGGACCCAAGGAGGAACACACCAAGGCACATCATAATTACATTACCTGAGATTAAAATGAAGGAGAAAATTCTAGAAGCAGCAAGGGATAAGGGGACAGTCATCTACAAAGGAGTTCCCATCAGAATGTCAGCTGATTTCTCAAAAGAGACCTTCAAGGCAAGAAGGGGCTGGAAAGAAATATTTGAAGTCTTGAAAGGCAGGGACCTACATCCAAAATTGCTCTATCCAGCAAAGCTTTCATTTAGAATGGAAGGGAAGATCAAGTGCTTCTCAGATAAGGTCGAGTTCAAGGAGTTCATCATCACCAAGCCCTTATTATAGGAAATGTTAAAGGGACTTATCTCAGAAAAAGAGGATAAAAAATAGGACAGTGAAAAGACAGCAAACTCACAGATATTAATAACCACACCTAAAACAAAAGCAACCAACTAGAACAGGAACAGAACCACAGAAATGGAGATCACATGGAGGGTTAGCAACAGGGGCGTGGGAGGAGGAGAGAGGAGGGAAAAGGTACAGAGAATAAGTAGCATAGACGGTGGGTAGAAAATAGACAGGGGAGGGCACGAATAGTGTGGGAAATGTAGAAGCTAAAGAACTTATGACACATGGACATGAACTAAAGGGGGGTAATGTGGGTGGGAGGGGGAGTGCAGGGTGGAGGGGAATGATGGAGGAGAAATGGGACAACTGTAATAGCATAATCAATAAAATATATTTTAAAAAATTAAAAAAATATGAAACATTTTCCAAACTAGTGATATTTGTGTTCAACTTCTAAAAAGATAAAAAGTGAAATGCATTTTTATAGGTTCAATTTTGTATAATCCATAAACAGTATTAAATACAGAAAATGTGCTCAGCAAACTCACCATTTGCACCACAGCCTCCCTTAATCTTGTCTCTTCTTCAGTCATCAGAGTCAATTCTTTGCACACCATGGCAGCCAGCCCCACATCCAAGCATTCTGGATCTGCTGCCATTTTGAAAATGAGTTCCTCATGTGAAAAGACACAATGGCGCCTTAGCCGGCGGTAATGATTGACACATTGACGTCCAATGGGCAACTGAAAACAAGACAAGATTTTCAAATTAAATTACCTGCTTGCAACATATTCCAGAACAGAATCACCATTTACCCTCCAGAGCCTCCCTTTTATTATAAAGACAGAGTAACAAACTCCACTTGAACATAAGAAGTAACTGTAAATATTAAACCTTTATAGCCCAGCAGGAATTTTGATTCCCATGATTCTGAATTGCTAAACTTCTGGCATAAGCTGCTGATTTTTCTACTCGTCATGTACATCCAGAAGTATGAGTTCCTTTATATATATAAATGTGGCAGCAAACTTTTAGACCAGGCTAATATAAAACTGCCATTATAGGAAAAAAGAGAAAAAACTCAGGCTATAAAGGGTTGATGGACGTATTTAGCATTGGAGTTTCCACAGAACAAAAAGAACAGTTGTTATTAAGTATTCAAAAAAAAAAAAAGGAAGGGAGGGAACGAGGTGAAAAAGGAAGAAAGCACCATTTAAGCAATCTATATTGACTGACTTTTAATTTTTTTAATGAGGACCAATACAAAAGATGATTTAGATTTTGGCATCTAGGAATTCTTTTAAAAAACAACCAGTTTGGTCTACAGAAAATTCAAGATAAAAGCGTAAGATTACATACTTTATTTTCCTTAAGTGAGATAAATCACTAATTACTCTTCATAAATCACAGATATACTTTGTAAAATGAATTCTAAAAATTTATTTAACCATCAAGCTTTAGTTTCAAACAAATAATAATACTAGCTATCAAATATACATACGTATACATTCTCTCTCAACTTCTTCCCTATACTCTAGCTGAAAAACTTGGGTGGCTAAAAGGAGTTTTTGTTTGTATTTGAATACTGCAACATAAAATAGAAAAAATAAAAAAATGAACATTTAAAAACCATCTAGAATTCACGTCCATTTTCAGAAAGGAATCACAAGAACCACAGTTCAAGAGTACAAGACTATCTCTGAATCAAACAGTTATTTTCATACTCTTTCAAAGAAATAAACTTTTCTAAGAAAATATATATATTGAGCTTATGATTAACAAATATTTGTCAATAATATACAACTCTTTCATTTCTTAATTCTTACATATTTACTCTTCAAACATTTCTTATATAGCTTTAATACAAGGGCAAGAAAGAGAAAAACAAAACTGGGATTTGCGGTTCTTAATTACTGTAACATGTAAGAAGCCACATAAAAGAGTTGGTTTATTTAACTAGTGGCTTATAAAAATTAGTACCATCATTGTATTCCAGATAGAAAGCTGCTACATATAACTTTTCATTTATATCAGTACCTTCTTCTAAAGAGTAGTATCAAAAGCTTTTACATACATTATTTCACTTGTTTGAGGTTATTTCATGGATCAGTAACTTTACATACCAGGTAATAATACCTAGGCCCAGGGAAATTTAAAAAGCTGCCCAAGGTCAAATATCAATAATAGCAAGTTAAAGGCAGAAACAATCTCTAACTCATCTCTGAATCATCTCCATTTCCCACCCCACACCTAACCAAGCAAGAAATAAATCATAAACAGTAAAAGTTAGCTGAATTTTTTAAACAGAGCTCAAACTCAGGGCAAATTCCTAAGTTTGATCTTGCTCTTTCTGCTTCTTAAGTCCAATAAGAAAGAAGTTTAAAATTACTAGATCAAATAAGATTTTTCACTGTATCATTTTATTCATTAACCAAGGGAACAAAAAAAGGTTAATCACGAAATATAATAAATTAAGATGCCCACAGAAAACATAAGCTCCAATATTACTAAAGGCTATTCCCCAAAATGTTGAGAGGTGACAGAAACATCACTAAAGGAAAAAGTCAAAGAGTATATTATAGATTTGCGGTCTTTCCCAAACCAATATGGCATGATTATAAGTGAATAATTTTTTATAATTATCTCATACAAAAGCAAAATAGCAATCACTGGCATTACCATTTACAAAGAAGTACAGCCTATAGAGATTTTAGTATTACAGTTACTCTTTAAAATAAAATTTTTAAAAGGGGAATATAGAAAACATAAAATGGGAGGGAGAATAAAAATCACCAAATTGTCCATCAAAAAATAATAATACAGGGATATTTTAGAATAAAAGCACAGAGCTAGATATTTGAAAATATAGTAGAATGAATTCTTATTAAAAAGGTCTGGTCATCTCTATAAAATCCAAAGGTGCTCAGAGGAAGCAAAGACTAGAAGAAACATTCTCTCAGAAAAGATTCAGAAAATATGAACTATTTAAAATTCAAACAGAATGGAGCAAATAATGGATAAAAAGTAAAGAACCATGACATCTTCCAAATAAAAACCATAATGGGAACTCTAACTGAACTTTGTAAATTACTACAGCCACCCCAGTCTCTACTGAAATATTCATGAACCCTACCCTCCCCAGCTAAGGAATTATGGCAACTAAGATGCATTTTGCAGGGATGTTAGTAGACGTACAACAGCTACTTGCTATAGAACAGACCCAGTCAGCAGTACAGAAGTTCACAGCTTCAGCGAAGTTGTAGCCCTGATTAAATCCAGAATGATAGGCACGGGGAAACGTCACAACAAACTCTCCAGCACACTGATTGGTCCTGTACACCTAAGTGTAAATTCAAAACAGTGATACAAAACAAAATAAAAACACAAAGAAGAGGGTGACAGATTTGATCAGTCAGTTTCGGAAGCATTTTGTAAAATTGAAAACAACAGAGCATTAACCTACACACATCAGAAAATAATATTAGGTTTAAGAAGCAGCCAGAATTCTACCTTCTTAAAATAGTCACTGATAACAAGTTACAATAATTCAAGACAAAAACTAGCAGCTAAAAGAAATTCTCAAAGAGAAAGTGTTACTCTCACTGAACTACTAGTTTCCTAAGTTGATAGAATTTTTACAATTAAGAGAATTTAATTCTTTTTATTCTTGTGTTGTAAAGAAAGGAACTTCCTCCTGTTCTTCAATAATTTTTTTAGAAAGAGACTAATTGATTAGCTCATATGTATTATGGAGAAATCCCCGAAATCAGTTTTCCTAAATCTCATTTCATTTTATAATACTGTGTATCTTTTGAAAAGTCCTATATTCTAGTATAAATTCACTCTATAAAGACAAGTAACACTCCCACTAATCTAGTCTCATTAAGGTTATGATGAGTATCTGACTGTATGTAACAAATACCAAATTTATACTTTATCAGGTGTCAGTAGTTTAAATTTAATAATCATTTTCAAAACTAAGTTGAAAAGTAGAAAAGATATTCATGTATGCTTACTTTATCATCTCATGTGGAAAAAAAGCTGTGAAATCTTTATAAAAAGTATGCATGATATCCAAAAGAATGAACATTAGTTATTAGAACTACCACTTAAAATACTTTTGTTAAATAGGGATAATAAAGAATATAAGATTTTTGTTAAAACCAAGATATAATGGTTTACTGAAAGCAAAAGGTTATTTTAATAGTTATCTATACATAATATTCAATTCATACTTTAAAACACCCCTTTCTTAATCAAATAGATGTCCCCTCAGAGTGTAAATTCTAATTTAGCTAGAAGATGACATGATCTTTTACTTCCAGTTATAAAACAAAGCATTTGTTGCGACTAATCAAAAGCTAAAATAACTTAAAATTTAAAATACTGAAAGGAGACACAAAAAAGACTCACAGGCACACCATGCTCCATTAGCACATTGGGGTTCATGATGGTGACTAATTGATGTAGAAGATCAGGCTGAGATTCAAATAACTCAGGGGCCAGCTCCCTCATCACCTCCTCCAGTTGTTCTGCAGCATGAGATGGCACACCATACCATGTCTTTGGCTCCCCCCTAGCAAAAGAAATAACTGTTTAGCTAGGTAGAGCATGAAGCCAATGAGGCCAGTGTCTCTTGATGCAAATCCACTAAATTATAATTAACTGTCTTGTTTCAAATGGCCACAGACTGTAAGCCCTGAATCCTGCAACCATCTCATAAATCTGTGCTATTGTTTGTAACAGATACATACTCATCACTATTAGAAAAACAATTCAAAACACATGAACTCCTTAAGGTACATTAGTAAATAGTATCTTCAAACAGGAAAGAAACTACATGAAAAGTACACACTGTTCCAAAGGATACTGAAATACTTCCTTGATTCACAGGTCCACTGAACATTCTTATTGTGCCCAACATGATCAAAGTAAAAGTCCATGCTCTCTAGAATATCTTTACATAATTTCGCTGAGCTCAATTTTACAATACAAAAAATAAGCCAAGGCTAGAAATTGTTGAGACCTTGAATAGATTACTATCTATAAATCCGTTAACGACCAAAACTTGGCACCATTAATGTACTAGACTTTAGTGCACTCAAGTTCATTTATAATGCCAAGGTGTACACCTAGGAAATAAATTTATTTACTCATGTTTTTTATAGAATACCTCAATTTCTTAATCTTAATCCAATTCTAGAAATTACTGTGATGATGAAAATGCTCTTCTAATATAGGAGCTCCAAGCCAGAGAGCTGTTTAAGTGTTGTGATATTCTGAAAAAAGTACCCAGAGGACCAGCAGATGTGCACATGTCATTTATTATTTACATTACAGGGGAGGGCACCAATGGCAGTGGACTCGTAGAGAGACTGTGCCCTGCCTCCAGCCTTGGTGTTACTTATAAGGTTAGGGAGGGAGTAGTGTGTGAAAATTCTACTTTTGTGATAAACACAGAAGTCTTAAGACACATGGGCTTTGAAGGGGCTGCGACATCCAAATATAGACTGTTTTTGTCATTCCTTAAGGCTACCACACCTGTTCTCTGAGGCTGTAGTGAGGCCATGCCCTGAGTTGTCCCATGTTCTATTCTAACATTGTTTTTTTACTTCATAATTTTTGTGTTAGTTTTTCCACACAGGCAGACCCTGGCTGGTGAGAATGTTGGCATATTTTATTTATATGCCATAAATATAGTATAATCTACATATACCACAAGAGGAAGAGAAAAAGGCAGGCCAAGAATGTCAAGGACGACATCATGACTTTTGTCTTATTCAACCAGACAACCTCCAAGATTTTGATAGAGAAACAAGGTCCCTGTCTATGTAGGATATGGAAGGGTTTTCATTTTTGGGTTTTTTTGTTTGTTTGTTTGTTTTTTTTTTGTCTGAATAAGGGAAACAAGGGAATAGGACTTAAGACTGGAAAAGAAGCTGTTAGCTGATTTTTCCAAAGTAGGGATAGTCTGGAATTCCCCAAGTATTATTATCTTGATATGGAATTATGGTATTTAATTTGATTATTTAGTTTTGATAAGAAGTCTATTTAATTAAACCACTGAGCGAAGTAGATAGGCTTTTAAATTGAGGCCTATATGTAAACAAGTAATCAGGTATAAAAACAGAAAGAACACAAAAGTTAATGAACATAGTAAATTACAAACTAGTTTCTGAGTTTCTAAGTCTCAGATGGGAAGACTTCCAAATGCAAAGCTTTTGCTGAAATGAAACTAAGAAGTGACTATTTGAAAGATTATCTTGATCTCTACTTTATATGTTTCTGGAAAGAAAATTACAAAATTCAGGATCCAGTCTAATTTATAGAGAAATAACATTTTATAGACCATTTATTTTTTAATGAGTCTAATTTATACAATTGTGTATAATAGATTTTATTGAAACATAATTTTCAATTATTTTAATTAAAGAATCAAATTAGGGTTAATTTACTTCCCGTATTAAGTCCAGTTTTAATTTTGCCTAATTATCTGTATAAACATAATAGGAACAGTAATGGATTATACAGGTATTTTAAAATTTTTTTGTTGGAATGTTATACAAAGTAGTCATCAGCCTTTTGTCTGCAGTATTTACAGATATAGGTAAGCTTTTCAAGTTTTTGAGCTTAGCAAAATGTTTTTAAAGGTTTTTGGTTTTCCATTTCTCCTGAAAGTAATTTTTTTACCTGGAAAGACTGTCATGATTCTTTTGAAAAGCAAGGTACCAGGCCATTTTTTCTAAGGGGTTTTCATTAGTTTTCAAAGTTAGTCTTAATTTTTAACTTTTTTTGGTGCCCAGGCATTTTTCTGATCATGACATTCCAGACAAAGACTTGGTTAATGAAACCATAACTGAAAACTGGCTTTATGTGTCCCATTACAAAGACATCAGATTTGGATTGGATTTATGTAAATAAACATGTCACCTTGGCTGATGTGGCTGAGTGGATTGAGTGCCACCCTGCGAACCAAAGGGTCACCAGTTCCATTCCCAGTCAGGGTACACACTTGGGTTACAAGCCAGGTCCCCAGTAGGGGGCATGCGAGAGGCAAACACACTGATGTTTCTCTCCCTATCTTTCTCCCTCCCCTCTCTCTAAAAATAAATAAATAAATACTTTTTTCCCGTTTTTTTTTTTTGTGATTTTATTCTTTTTTTAATCATTTTTTAATCAGTATTTTTTAATTGTTGATATTGTAAATAAATGCTCTTAAAAAAAACACTGTCATGGAAACAATATTTAAGAATTTCTAGGACAAGAGGTGGCCAAGCGACCCAGGCGCCCATGCGACCAGAGGAGAGGGCTTTGTGGAAGACCCAAAGCTCATACCCATGAACCTAAGGTGAGTGCATGCAATGCAGAAAACCTGTGGATCCCATACATGTAAACTTGGGTCAGCACACGTGGCCCATAGAAGACCCAGAGATCACACCCTTAAACACGAGGAGTGCTCGGTCTGTACCAGATCCCAGCTCACACCCATAAACTCAGGAAAGCACCCGCTCAGCAGGAGGCTCAGAAACCACACCCAAGGCCCTGCCCGTAGAGGCACTGAGCTAGCCCTGAGGAGAGTACGAGGCTAGCAGTGAGGAGAATAGCCCAAAGCTGACTGAGGGCTTAATAGGGAAAAAAGTGATACCAGTTTCCCCTCAGCCTGTTGCAGACAGCAAGACCAGAAAAACTGCTTCGCTAGTTTGAAACAAGAAAGAGGTGTTTTCTTTTGTTTTTTATTATATTTTTTTATTATTTTTATTTCTTTTTAATCCCTTGATTCCTTTCGGTTCTCTTTCCTTCTTTCCTGTTTTATTCCTTCTTCCGTTCTTTCCAATTTTATCTCTTCTTCCTTCCTCTTCCTCCCCCCTCCCCCCGCTTTTTAAATACCCACAAGTGAAACAAAAAAACCTGGAACTGTGAAAAAACCAGAGTTGGACTCAAGGAGGGGGCATCCCAACAGCTCAGACAGTGGAAGCTGTGAACAACAGGAAAACCAAAGTAGAATGCACCACTGAATCTCACAGGTATTGTACCACAGAAGTTCACACCATAAACCCAGGGAGCCAGAACAGATCAATTTAAGAAGCTGAGGCTAACAAGAAGAGTCTCACAAACAACAGGAAGACAAACAAATAATCCCCAAATGAAAGGAAAGGAGGAAGACCCAGAAAGAATGCTAACTGAAACAGAGGCAACTCAACTATCAGACATTGAGTTCAAAGCAATGGTTGTCAGGAAGCTCCATGAGCTCACAATGAGCTAACAGAAACTACAGAGAAGCTACTGAATGAACTCACTGCAAACTTTATCAACATGAAAAAGGAAACAATTATCAACAAGAGCTGAGAGGAAATGAAGAATACAATTTCTGAACTGAAGAACACAGTAGAAGGAATGAAAAGCAGAATCAATGAAGCAGAAGATCAGATCAGCAAGTTGGAGGACAAAGTAGAAAAAAAAATACCCAGAAAGAGCAAGAAAAGAGGCTCAAAAAGAACAAAGAGGGATTAAGAGAAATGCAAGACAATATAAAACGTAATAATATCCGTATAATAGGGATACCAGAAGGACTAGAAGAAGAGCAAGGGATAGAAAACCTATTTGAAAAAGTAATGATGGAAAACTTCCCTAATTTGGTGAGAGAAAAAGACACAAAAAAATCCAGGAAACACTGAGAGTCCCAATCAAAAGGAACCCAAACAGGCCCACTTCAAGACACATCATAATTAAAATGGCAAAATTCCAAGACAAAGAGAGAATCTTAAAGGCAGCATGGGAGAAACAGAAGTAACATACAAGGGAGCCCCGATAAGGTTAGCAGCTGACTTCTTGATGGAAACGCTCCAAGCCTGAAGAAAATGGCAAGAAATATTCCAAGTAATGAGAACCAGAGGCCTGCAACCAAGACTACTTTACCCAGCAGAGCTTTCAATCAAGACAGAAGGCCAAATAAGGAGCTTCCCAGACAAAAGCAGTCTAAAAGAATACACCTCTACCAAACCAGTTCTGCAAGAGGTGCTAAAGGGACTGCTGCTTTAAGAGAAGCGAGGAAAAGGGGTGGGGAACACAGGTACGAAAATGGCAATGAATAAGTACCTATCAATAATAACGTTAAATATAAATGGACTAAATGTTCCAATAAAAAGACACAGAATAGCTGAGTGGATAAGAAAGCATGACCCACACATATGATGCCTACAAGAGACCCACCTCAGGACAAAAGACCTACACACACTCAAAGTGAAGGGTTGAAAACAAATTTTCCAAGCAAACAGACAGGAAAAAAAAGCCAGGGTAGCAATACTCATATCAGAAAGATACACTTCAAAATAAGGGCCATTAAGAGAGACACAGAAAGTCACTTCATAATACTGAAGGGAAGAATCTACCAAGAAGATATAAGCATTGTAAATATATATGCACCCAACACAGGAGCACCTAAATAAATACATCAAGAAAATCTTAGAGGACTTCAAGAAAGATATTGACAGCAACACAATTACAGTACGCGATTTTAACACTCCACTGTCAAAAATGGACAGATCTTCCAAACAAAATATCAACAAAGATATTGTGACACTGAACAATACTCTAGATGAAATGGACTTAGCTGATATATACATAGAGCCCTTAATCCCAAAGAAACTAAATACACATTCTTTTCAAATGCACATGGAACATTTTCAAAGATAGACCACATGATAGGACACAAAACAAGCCTCAACAAATTCAAGAAAATTGAAATCATGCCAAGCATTTTCTCCAACCACAAGGGACTGAAACTAGAAACCAACCCAAAGGGGGAAAAAACCAAAACCCTCAAAATCATGGAGATTGAATAACATGTTATTAAACAATGAATGGGTCAAGAATGAAATTAGGGAGGAAATCAGAAAGTTTCTAGAAACAAATGAAAATAAATTCACAATGACCCAAAACTTATGGGACACAGCGAAGGCAGTCCTCAGAGGGAAGTTCATAGCAATACAGGCCAACCTAAAAAAGATAGAAATATTTCAAACAAACAACTTAACCCTATGCCTACAAGAACTCTAAGAACAACAACAAAGACAGCCGAGAGAAAGTAGAAGGAAGACAATAACCAAGATCAGAGCAGAATTAAATGACATAGAGACTTAAAGCACAATTCTAAGGATCAATGAATCCAGGAGCTGGTTCTTTGAAAAGATAAACAAAATTGACAGGCCTTTAAGCAGGCTCATCAAGAAAAAAAGAGTGAGGACCCAAATAAACACAATCAGAAATGAAAGAGGAGAGATTACTACTGACACCACAGAAATACAAAGGATTGTAAGAAACTACTATGAAGAACTGTATGCCAAGAAATTTGAAAACCTAGGTGAAATGGAAAAGTTTCTAGAAAAATGTAATCTTCCAAAACTCAATGAAGAAGAAGGAGAAAGCCTGACCAGACCAACAGCAGATGAAATTGAAGCAGTAATCAAAAACTCCTGACACACAAAACCCTGGACCAGATGATTTCACAGGAGAATCTACAACGCATTTAAGGAAGAGCTAATCCCTATCCTTCACAGACTATTCCAAAAAATCCAAAATGATGGAAGACTCAAAAACTCTTTTTATGAAGCCAGCATCATCCTATTCCCAAAACCAGATAAAGATACAACAAAGAAAGAAAACTTCAGGCCAGTATCGCTAATGAACATAGACCCTAAATTCCTCAACAAATATTGGGAAACCGCATCAAACAATATATTAAAAAGATCATACACCATAACCAAGTGGGATTCATCTCAGGGATGCAAGGATGGCTCAACACTCGAAAATCAGTAAATGTAATTCATCACATAAGCACAAGCAAAGACAAAAATCACATGATCATATCAATAGATCAGGAAAAAACATTTCGTGAAGTACAACACCCATTTATGATAAAAACACTCAGCAAAGTGGGAATAGAGGGAGCATTCCTCAACATAATAAAGGCCATATATGAGAGACCTACAGCCAGCATCACACTCAACCAGCTCAAACTAAAATCTTTTCCACTAAGATCAGGACCAAGGCAAGGTTGTCCACTTTCACCACTTCTATTCAAAATAGTATTGGAAGTCTTAGCCACAATGATTAGACAAGAAAAGGAAATAAAAGGCATCCAACTCGGAAAGGCAGAAACAAATCTATCATTGTTTGCAGATCACATGATAGTGTAGATAGGAAATCCTATAGACTTGACCAAAAAGCTGCTTGACAAAATAAATAAATTTGGCCAATCAGCTGGATACAAAGTCAATATCCAGAAATCGAAGGCATTTTTGTATACCAACAATGAAACAGCAGAAGCAGAAATCAAGACAAAAATCCCATTCAATATACCAAAAAGAAAAATAAAATAACTAGGAATAAACCTAACCAAGGAGGTAAAAGACTTGTATGCAGAAAACTACACAACACTGAAGAATGAAATCAAGAAAGACACAAACAAATGGAAACACATACCATGTTCATGGATGGGAAGAATCAACATCATCAAAATGTCCATACTACGCAAAGCAATTTACATATTCAATGCAATACCTATTAAAGTACCGATGGCATATTTCACAGACATAAAACAAATACTTCAAAAATTTATATGGAACCATAAATGACCCCGAATCGCTGCTACAATTTTGAGAAAGAAGAGCCAAGTAGGAGGGATCACAATAACTGATACCAAACTGTATTACAAGGCCACTGTAATCAAAATAGCCTGATGCTGGCATAAAAACAGGCACATGGAGTAGTGGAATAGAACACAGAGCCCAGAAATAAACCCAAGTCTCTATGGTCAATTAATATTTGACAAAGGGGGCAGTAACATAAAATGGAGCAAAAATAACCTCTTCAACAAGTGGTGTTGGGAGAACTGGACAGCTACGTGCAAAAAAATGAAACTGGAACACCAACTTTTACATCATACACAAAAATAAATTCAAAGTGGATAAAAGATTTAAATATAAGCCGTGACACCATTAAAGTTCTAGAGGAGAACATAGGCAGGAAAATCTCAGATATTTCACGCAGCAACATTTTTACTGATATGTCCCCTAAAGCAAGGGACATAAAGGAAAGAATAAACAAATGGGATCTCATCAAATAAAAAGCTTCTGCACGGCCAAAGAAAACAGTATTAAAATAAAGAGAACCGTATGGGAAAACATATTTGCCAGTGATACCTCAGACAAGGGTTTAATCTCCAAAATAGATAAAGAACTTACACGATTCCACTCTAAAAAGACAAGCAACCCAATTAAAAAATGGGCAAGGGACTTGAACAGACACTTCTCCAAGGAGGACATACAGAGGATCCAGAGACACATGAAAAGATGCTCAGTATCGCTAGCTATCAGAGAGATGCAAATTAAAACCACAATGAGATACCACTTAACACCAGTCAGGATGGCCATCACAAACAAAGCAACAAACAGCAAGTGTTGGAGAGGTTGTGGAGAAAAGGGGACCCTAGTGCACTGTTGGTGGGATTGCACACTGATACAACCACTATGGAAAGCAGTATGGAATTTTCTAAGAAAACTAAAAATGGACATACCTTTTGACCCAGCAATTCCACTGCTTGGATTATATCCTAAGAACCCTGAAACACCAATCCAAAAGAGCCTATGCACTCCAATGTTCATAGCAGCACAGTTTACAATAGCCAAGTGTTGGAAGCAACCTAGGTGCCCATCAGTGAATGAATGAAGAAACTATGGTACATTTACACAATGGAATACTACTCAACAGAGGGAAGGAAGGAGCTCCTACCATTCACAACAGCATGGATGGAACTGAAGAGCATCATGTTAAGCGAAATTAGCCAGGAAATGAAAGACAAATACCATATGATCTCACCTTTAACAGGAACCTAACCAACAAAACAAACAAACAAGCAACATATAACCAAAGATACTGAAATTGAGAACAGGCTGACAGTCATCAGAGGGGAGAGAGGAGGGAATTTCAGGGGAAAAGGGAAGGGTTTACAGGAACAGGTATAAAGGACACATGGACAAAAACTAGGGGAAGTGGAAATGGGAGGCAAATGGGGAGGGCTGGGGTGGTGGGCTGGGATGGGAGTAAAAGACAGAAAACTATACAACAACAATTAAAATTTATAAAAAGTTTCTAGGACTTCCGGCCAAGATGGAGGCGTAGGCGGACACGCTGTGCCTCCTCTAACAACCAAAATTAAGGACAACAAATATTTAGAAACAAGAAAACAACCAGAACTTATAGAAAATTGAACTGTACGGAAGTCCAACAAACCATTCATCCAGACCGGTAAGAGGGGTGGAGTTGCGGCAGGAGAAAGTGGAGGTACGGACCCGGGAACGCAAGCAGCATCTGCAGGCAGTTCCCAGGTGCACAGGCGGCGGCTGGCGGTCCCCGGGCCCACAGGCAGCAGCTGGCGGACCCCGGACACAGGGGGGCAACTGCGCAGACCCAGTGAGGCCGCACAAGGCGGCTGGCTGACCAGGTAGTCCCACATTCGCGCACGGAGACGGTCCAGGCAGAGGGGAAGTGGCGGAAGGGACTGAATCCAGGAGAGAGCGGAGCAGGCGCCATTCTTCCCTCTCAGACCCCGCCCCCACCCATAGCGTCACAACCCAGCGACTGGGCTGCCCCGCACCGGGGAGCGTCAGAGGCTCCACTCTTCACTAGTAACAGCACGAGCGCGTGCGCAGATAATCCAGGTGAAGGGGAAGCAGCGGAAAGGGCCGGAGTCCAGGAGAGAGTGGAACAGGCACCATTGTTCCCTCTCAGACCCCGCCCCCACCTACAGCATCACAACCCAGCGACTGGGCTGCCCCGCCCTGAGGAACACCTAAGGCTCCACCCCTCATACGTAACAGCTGCGACCAGACTAAAACCAAAACAACAACAACAACAAAAAACCCACCAAAAATGGCTCAAACCGGAAAACAAATAAAAGCCCCAGAGCCAATTCCTCTAAGCAGTGAAGAGATAGCTAACCTATCAGATGCACAGTTCAAAGCACTGGTCATCAAAATGCTCACAGAATTGGTTGATTTTGCTCACAAACTAGATGAAAAAATGCAGGCTACAATACGTGAAATGAAGGAAGATGCATGGGGCACTGATAGAGATGGAAGGAAAACTGGGACTCAAATCAATGGAGTGGACCAGAAAGAAGAAACTAACAACCAAACAGAAAACAAGGAAGAAACAAGAATTCAGAAAAATGAGGAGAAGCTTAGGAACCTCCGGGACATCGTTAAACGTCCCAACATCCAAATAATAGGGGTACGAGAAGGGGAAGAAGAAGAGCAACAAGTGGAAAACTTATTTGAACAAATAATAAAGGAGAACTTCCCCAATCTGGCAAAGGAAATAGACTACCAGGATGTCCAGGAAGCTCAGAGAGTCCCAAAGAAGTTGGACCCAAGGAGGAACACACCAAGGCACATCGTAATTACATTACCCAAGATTAAAATGAAGGAGAAAATTCTAGAAACAGCAAGGAATAAGGGGACAGTCACCTACAAAGGAGTTCCCATCAGACTGTCAGCTGATTTCTCAAAAGAGACCTTCCAGGCAAGAAGGGGCTGGAAAGAAATATTTGAAATCTTGAAAAGCAGGGACCTACATCCAAAATTGCTCTATCCAGCAAAGCTGTCATTTAGAATGGGTGGACAGATAAAGCGCTTCTCAGATAAGGTCAAGTTGAAGGAGTTCATCATCACCCACCTTTTATTATATGAAATGTTAAAGGGACTTATCTAAGAAAAAGAAGATAAAAATGACAGTGAAAAGACAGCAAACTCACAGCTATTAAGAACCACACCTAAAACAAAAGCAAACTAAGCAAACAGCTAGAACAGGAACAGAACCACAGAAATGGAGATCATATGGAGGGTTAGCAACAGGGGCGTGGGAGGAGGAGAGAGGGGGAAAGGTACAGAGAATGAGTAGCATAGATAGTGGGTAGAAAATAGACAGGGGGAGGGAGGGCAAGAATAGTATGGGAAATGTAGAAGCTAAAGAACTTATGACACATGGACATGAACTAAAGAGGGGGAATGTGGGTGGGAGAGGGTGTGTAGGGTGGAGGGGAATGATGGGGAGAAATGGGACAACTGTAATAGCATAATCAATAAAATATATTTAAAAAAATATGCAAAAAAAATAGAACTTTAAAAAAAAAAGTTTCTAAATTTCAGAGGATCAGGGATGGAGAAAAATATAAATGTTTTAATATTGTTTATGAAACTGCAATTTATCAAGTTGTTTTAGGGAAATAAAGTTTTCTTATATCTGAAAAAAGGTTGAAAATTAGTAATATTTTTACCAAAATGTCATGTCACAATTATTTTTAATTTATTATGTTCTATAATTAACTTTTGTCTATCCTGATTATTTGCAAGCATGTCTATAAATTCAGTTATTTCAGAGTTTTGGCCATTTTTATTCATTTTAAAGGTATGATTCGAAAATGTTTTCAGACATACGAAATTCAAAACAAGTCAGAGTCCTCTGCATGCACTCCTCCAAAGACATAATATATTGTTGTAAATGTATTATAATAAAACAATGAGTGTTCATAAATGACAAATCTTGAAATGATTTATTATGGATTTAAATGTAATTGGCAGGATTTCTTGTCAAGTTGGAGACAAAGGTAGGCACACTTTGCCTCTTCGTGCAACCACAGAAAGAATTACAACCAGATCTCAAAACAAGTAACACCCACAACCACCAGAAAACTGACCTGTATGGAAGTCTGACAACCAAGGACTTAAAGAAGTTGCATTCATCCAGACAGGTAGGAGGGGTGGAGTCATGGGAACAGGGCAGACAGGTGGCATAGAGAGGTGGCCAGTGGAACAGCCAGTCCCACATTCACTTGTGGTGGATAAAAATCAGGAGGGTTAACTGGGGAGCAAGTCATCCCAGCCCCAAGCCAAACGACACAGTCCAGGCTTCCAGCACTGCGAAGAAAACCCCCATTACCTCTGGTTATAAAAACCAGTAGAGGCTGAGGCAACAGAAGAAACTGCTGCATTTTCACAGCTTAAAGAGCATGCATGGGCTTAGAACATATGCAAACCCAAGGGCAACAGCTGAAAGGGTGCCAACTGCCAACGAAAGGTGGGTAAGGTGACTAGAAGCAGGGTGAGTGTCCAGCAGGCCTCCAGAAGGCAGGCACTGCAACTGTCCTCTCTCTCTGAGACTCCCCCCGCATCCCCACACACTAAGCCACAAAGTGGTGAAGTTGGTTGTCCTGCCCTGGCAATCACCTAAGGTTCCACTCTGCACAATTTACAGGTGCCTTTTCTACATAGGCTATACTACTAAAACAGGGAATAAAAGCAGCTCTTCTTAAACACAGAAACGAACACAGGGAGGCTGCCAAATTGAGGAGGCAAGGAAATATGACTGAAATAAAAGAAGACAACAAAACCTCAGAAAAAGAACTAAGTGAAATAGAGACAGCTAACCTATCAGAGGCAGAGTTCAAAACAATTGCGATCAGGATGCTCTGAGAACCCACTGAGTAAGGCCATAAAATAAAGGAAGAAATGAAGAATACACTAAGTGAAACAAAGAAAAATATACAGGGAACAAACAGTGAAGGGAAACAAGCTGGAATCAAATCAATGATTTGAAACATAAGGAAGAAATAAACATTCAAGCAGAACAGAAAGAAGAAACAAAAATTCAAAAAATTGAGGAAAGGCTTAGGAACCTCTGGGACAACTTTAAATGTACCAACATTAGAATTGTAGGGGTTCCAGAAGGAGAAGAGGAAGAGCAAGAAATTGAAAACTTATTTGAAAAAATAATTAAAGAAAACTTCCCTAATTTGGTAAAGGAAATAGACATACAAGTCCAAGAAGCACAAGTGCTAAAGAAAATGGACCCAAAGAGAATCACACCAAGACACATCATAAATAATACGCCACAAATTAAAGAGAAAATCTTAAAAGCAGCTAGAAAAAAGCAGATAGTAACTTACAAAGGTATTCCCATAAGACTATCAGCTGATTTCTGATAGGAAACCTTCCAGGAAAGAAGGGGCTTGAAAGAAGTATTCAAAGTGATGAAAAGCAAGGACCTACATCCAAGATCACTCTATCCAGCAAAGCTATCATTTAGAATGGAAGGGCAGAGAAAGTGCTTCCCAGATAAGGTCAAGTTAAAGGAGTTCATCATCACCAAGCCCTTATTATATGAAATGTTAAAGGGACTTAGCTAAGAAAAAGAAGATCAAAACTATGAACAGTAAAATGATAACTCACAACTATCAACAACTGAACCTAAAAAAGACAAAAACAAAAACAAACTAAGCAAACAAGCAGAACAAGAACAGTATTTATAGATATGGAGATCATTTGGAGGGTTATCAACAGGAAGGGGGAAGGGAGAGAATGGGGAAACGGTGCAGTGATTAAGAAGTACAAATTGGTAGGTACAAAATAGACAGGGGGATATTAAAAACAGTATAGGAAATGAAGAAGCCAAAGAAATTATATGCATTATCCATGGACATGAACTAGGGCCAGAATGCTGGAAGAAGGGGGTACCAGACAGAAGGGAGCAAAGAGGGGAAAACTGGGACAACCTTAATAGTGTAATCAGTGAAATATATAAAAATAAAATAAAATTTGAACTTTCTTTTTGAATAACTTTTAAATATTAAAACCACATCCTAGAAATAATATAATTGACAAAGGAATTTGTTTTTCTGTATATTTTAAGATAAAAATTAAAATATAAATGAAAGTATGTTAGAATTTGTCATTTCTAGAATAACTATTTTAACAAAATGTATATATAAATAGAATATATTTATTTTTTACTTGACAATTTTTATGTAATTTAAGTATATTAAATAGGACTGATAGTTTAAAAACTTTCATTTTATAAAATAGGGAGAATAATTACTGAGGTATTCCAGGGGCCCAATGGAACAATTTAAAGTCATTTCTCGGTTAGAAAGTATTTTAAAATTTGAACTTTGGAAACAGTGTCAATAAACTTAACCAAAAGAATATATAACCAACTTTTTGTAAAGTAACACTTTTTTATAGTACTCATATTAAGAGACATTTAAACTTAAAATAGGTTTTTATATCAAATAATTTGTCCAGAGCACAGGATTTTGTTTATGCTTATTTTTATTTTTAGGCCAATAAAATACTATACCCTATTTATGACATTTGGAGGCAAAAAACATATTACATGTAATATATAAGGTCTGTCCAGAAAAAGACCAGCCATTATTAATATAACAAGAACGGTTTGCACTACAATGATGAACCAGGCAGCCAAGAAGAATGGACTGGAATGCCCACATGTGAACAATGACCATTTCACTGTATTAGTCAGTGGGGACGGTAGACACCATTGAGTAAGCGTGTATACTATGTGGTCGTCACATTCAAAATGAGCAAATAGAGCAATGAATCTGCATCAGATTTTGTGTTAAGTGTGAACATTTCTCCGCAGAAACTATTCGGATGATTCGGAGGGCCACAATTATGAGCAACTGGTAACTGGCAGCTTCGTCATAACACACCTGTTCATGCATCACTTTTCCTGCATAGTTTTTTAGTGAAACATCAAATTACCCAGGTGACTCAGCCCCCCTACAACCCGGATTTGGTGCCCTGCAACTTCTGGCTTTTTCTAAAACTAAAATCACCTTTGAAAGACCATCAGTGAGATTCACCAAAACACAATGGGGCAGCTGACAGTGATTGGGAGAACTGTGTGAGGTCCCAAGGCGCCTACCTTGAAGCAGACTAAGGCATCATTTTCCTATGTACAATGTTTCTTGTATCTTTTTCAATAAATGTCTTTATTTTTTCATATTACACAGCAGGATACCTCTGGACAGATCTCATATACACAAATATATATTATACAAAGATCATATATATAAAGACTGAACACACAAAGACTATATACATAATGTGAATCACTAATTTTTGTGGAGAAAGTACACATTTTACTTTGTTTATATAATTTTTTCTGTAACTTTTTTAGACCCTCTTAGTTTGCCTCTTCTAACTCATTCAGAAATTAAAACATTTTAAATTTATTTTTAAAAATATAGCGTATATTTATAATGAATATTTTTATTATAAAAATTATGTATTTTTAAAACATAATTACAACTTAATTTTTAGTGACAACTAAAAGTAATTAGTATTTTTTAAGATTGACAAACTTAGGAATACATTTTATAATTTTCAGAAATTTATTTTATATTCACAAATACATTTATATTTTTATTTTTGGTGATTACTGGATTACTTTAGTGTACTCAAAAGTAAGTTGTTTTACTATTTAGTGTTCTGTACAACTTTTACAAAAGCTGAAGAGGAGGCAGGAAAGAGATCAGCCTTGGGCTTATTCCCAGGACTACAGCTCCTGGGCTTCCAGGAACAGAATTTACAGTGTTTAAAAGATTCATTTTTTTCCCCTCAGTTTTATTGTATGAGAGGGGAATGAGATTTTTTTTCCGTGTTTAACCACCAATTTAAATTGTTTGAGTAAAATTTTTATGCTGTAAAAACATGACAGACTGTATACAAGAGATTTTATCCCATTTATCAGAACTTTGGTGAAACATTCAAGGTTGGGACCATACCATTCCTTTCAAAACAGAAACAAGAACAGTATCTAAAGCAAAGGGGAAGTTTCAAGGAGAGACTGAGACTTGCCTTAGAATTTTATTTCCTTGTTTTTCTTTTCAAGTTAAGCTCACCCTCTAACCATCATACTTTTCTTTAGCCGCCAGCTGCTTGGTAGTGCACTTGCACAATATATGCAGTAGGGGCCAGCCCACTGCTACTAATGTGGTGCATGTTTTTTTTTTTTTCTTTTCCCAGCGGCAGCATTCTACCTTTAAAAGTTCTATACAACCTGTGAGGGTGTTTGGGCATCCCTCCAATAATGAGGGTCCCAGCAATCAAACAGGCTTGAAACCTCATACCACAATGAACCACTGGACCACCCTGGGATTCTCCTCAGTGACCTCTCCATGGACTACCCCTGGATTATTCCTGGCAACCACCAGGGATTCCCCCTGGTGACCTCCACCACTCAGCATATTGGCACTCTCAGTCAACTCAACAGGTGTACTTTCTGGAATATCACGTTCATGACATCAACTGTAACACAGAAGCTCCTAGACAGGAAGCTGTTTAAGTGTTTTATGATATTACAAAAAACAACCACCAGAGGACCAGGTGTTGTGGACATATTGATTATTGTTTACATTATAGGAGAGTACACCAATGATGGGGGATTGGTGTGAGAGACTGCACCCCACCTCCAGCCTTGGAGTTACTTATAGCATTAGGGATGGAGTAGCGTGTGAAAATTCTACACTTTGCTGATAAACTCAGGAGTCTTCAGATATACAGGCCTTGAGAGGGCTGGGATATCCAAATATAGACTGTTTTTTTCATTTCTTATGGTTGATGGCCAGGCAGCCACCTGTTCTCTGGGGTTATGGAGGGGTCATGTCCTAAGTTACCCTACATTTCTATCTATACTGGCCAATCCAGGAGCCCCTAGTTACATGTGACTATAAGCACTTGAAATGTGATTAGTACAACTGAGAAAGTAAATTTTTAATTTTCCTTAATCTTAACTAATTAAAATAGCCACGTGTGGCTAGAAGTTTATCACATTACACAGTCAGTGATCAGGTAGAGAATGAAAATCACTAGTTTTCCCCTGCATAGCATGATCTGAGTAACAGTTTCCAGAGGGAAAAAATATCTTTTAGTTAGGATCACGATACTGGCCAAGGAACTAGGTCAGCTGTGGGTGAGATACAAATAAATTCAGCAAAAGAATTTACCAATAATGAATATACATGTAACTTCGGTATTTTTAGGGAAAATGTTATTTAAAAGGTAAAATTATTTGAAAATTTCAAATACAGAAGGTTTAGTCAGATCTTAAACAGAAGGTTTAAAGTATATAAACTTTAAATATCCTTCCTGGCATATCAAAAGATATGCCAAAGTATCATCATTTGGTCTAAAACTTGGAGCTCTGAGCATGCAAGTACTTTAAAAGGGAAGATGTCTGAGATATTGTATCCTTACACCATTACACTTTTCTCCTTAATATATTATTCTACTTTTGGATAGGAAACACTTTTAAATTCAGCTCTCCTTAATATATCACCTAATATTATTAAACTTTTAAAAACGTTGCTGTATTTGTATGCTGTTAACAAAGATTGTACATACCAGTGCAAGTAATTGATGGAATAACTCCAGTGATCTTCAATGTGCCAGCAAAAAGAAGAGAAACACATTCCCACATAGAGCCATGGTACCTTCATACCAGAGATGTCTACATTAATATGTGCAAGAACAGACTGCTCTAGGACAGGCATGTTATTCAAGTTCCAACCAGAAAGTGCATATTCCTATAATGGAAAAAAAAATGTGAATGAGAGATCAGAAATGACCAGTGCCCAAAAGAAATCTCAAGGGAGTCTTCAAAAAAAAGAAGTAAAACTTTTATATTTATAGTAAGCTAGTGCATAGAATCTGTGCTCTTTTCTACACCTAAATATTTAATCCTATCTTTTTATTTAGGTAATATTTAGATTTCCTGTTATTTCAGGTATCTCTGGTTTATTCTGAAGCATATGAACAAGGCTTTTTACTACTCCCCCCAGCTTATCAGTAAAATAGTGTGAGACTCATTTTAATAGGTCACTATTATAGTTCTGCTTTATCCCCCAGTAGCATAACTTCCAAAAATGTCTATCACTATACTTTCAGAATGGTGCCATATAATGAGGACAAAATAAGATACACAATCCTGAATTTGTGGCAACACTAAAGACTGAGATGATGCAGAAAAGTCAACACCACCAACCCCCTCATTACAAACTCATCTAGAAATATTAGATAAATTATAATAACAAAAACATTTGTTTCATAGATGGACTCAAAAGAGAAAACGATTCCCAGTTTCCAGAAACAAAGAAAGGAGGCAAAGCCAGAATGAAAGCAACTGTCTGAGTTTCCATAGAGGTTTCTAACCAAACATAAGCACTGGACACTGAATACTAAACACCCACCCTTAAAGCCATATGAGATAGACACTTAAAAGTTCTTATCCTTGTAAAGAGCATTTCTCAAAATGGGGTCTAGGAAGCCAAAGACTATTTCAAGGGATCTGCAAAGTCAAACTATTTTCTTAATAATACTAAGATGTTATTTGCCTTTTTCACTATCATTCTTGCAGAAGTGTAGTGTGAGATTTCCAAAGGATGTGTGATATGTGACATCAGAACAACTGAATATAGGAAACATAACAGAATCCAACTGTTGAATTCCACTGGAAGGTTGATAACTGTTGAACCTGAATGACAGGTACTGAGGGAGGAAGGTAAGTGTATTACTACATTTATTTTTATACACTTGAGACTTTCCATAATACAGGGTTTAAAAATAAAACCCTCAACATAAGAGGGTTTGCCACAATGACAAAGCTGAAGAAAGAATCTGTGAAACAGATATCTTTAAGGATGTCACCCATAATGCATAACAGAAATGAAAACTATAAAAGTACATTGAAGTATCACAGAGGACAGCCCGGGCTGAGTGGCTTGGTTGGAGTGTTGTCCCATACACCAAAAAAAGTTGCAGGTTTGATCCCTGGTGTGGGCATGTACTGGAGGCAACCAATTGATCTCTCTCTCCCCATACCCCTCTTCTGCTCTCTCTTAAAAAATAAAAATATCCTTGAGTGAGGATTTTTTAAAAAAAAAGAGTCATAGAGGATAAAATAAAGTTCAACAAAGTTTTAACTAGGAATTCCAATAAAAAATAATAGACATGATTCTTACCCTTCAAAGGCTTAAAAATGAAGAAGCTTTAAAAAAAAATACTACTCAATACATTTTTTAGTTGATTAAGTGGTTGGCTGAAAAAAATAATGAATCTAGCTGAAGACCTAAGACCTATAATACAAAAGTTCCAAGACAAGGCAATATACATTAAATACAAATACGGACAAAACAGTAAATGCTATAGTTCTTTTGAGGACAACAAAGTAGTAGTCATCATGGGTTGGGATCATAAAGAAAAGTTCATGGAAAATGAAGAAGCTGAGTGGAGCTTAAAAGGATAGATAAGATCTCGAAGTAAATGGCAGAGTATAGTGGTCTAGCTGATGAAGGGGCAGAGTAGAATAGTCATACTCAGTAAAACAGGAATTAAGACCAGAAAAAAGACTGGATCTTTAATACTAAGTTTCAAACTAAAAAGCCTGAATTTAATCTTACATTCAAAAGGGAAAACAAATGCATCCTAAATATTTTAAACTTCTGATTATGGAAATTCCAATATAAACAAAAGTAGACAGATTTAGATAATGAACTCCCAAAGACCTACCAATCTTAAAATTGTAAGTGAAATAAAAACATGAGAAAGACTGCAGAGAGAAGCACTAAGCAAAAAACAATTAATTAATACAGCAGGCCTAGGACTACTATCCCTCAAAGGCCTGCTTAAAGTTTGGTTCTTGGTTGGCATCTGGAAACTCACATGATTTCCTTACAGTGATCGAGTGGCTGGCAGGGCCTAGACTGTACAACGTGGTTTACGCGCACTTGTTTTCGTTCTAGGAATCTGGACTCTTGGTATACATGTTGGGCAGAGGATGTCTATGTCGCTAGCCCCCAATAAAAACCTTGATCACCATCTCTAATGAGCTTCCTGGTAGGCAACACTTCTTTCATTGTCAATCTGATACTGAAATAAGAGCATCCTCTGTGACTCCATTGGGAGAGAACTCTTGAAAGCTTACAGCTGGTTTTCTTTGGACTTTGACCTCACATCTTCTCCCTTTGCTGATTTCCTTTGTACCCGTTCACTGTAATAAACCATAGCCATGAGTCCTCCTAGAAAATCACTAAACCTGGAGGTGGTCATGGGGACTCCCAACACAACTGGTTATTATGTAAGACCACAGTAACCATCCCAACTAGATGTGATAAGACCAAGACAAGGAAGGTAGTAGTGAGAGCAGAAAGAGGTTAATCCTACAAAAAATAATGAAAAATGAATTGACAGGATTCAGTCAATGATTTAATATGTAACGAAGATAAGAGCAAAACATTGTTCCCAAGATTTCAAGTTCTATGTTATCTGTATTATTCAGAAGCCTTGTTTGTAGAACACACTGTACTTATAAGACAAAAATACTAACTCTGAAAGTACTTTTCTACTATGCTGTGATACCAGAAAACCATGCTATCAGATACCAAAAGGCTAACCCATAAAACAAATGTATTATTCTTGTGAAAAACTAGTGGTTATCTATTATTCTAAGAGAATCACAGGACAGTAACAAACTGACATAAAATATAGAAAGTCTCAAGATTTTATACACAATTTCTAATTAGTCCTTACAATCCTTTTGTGATAAATGGGTTCTCTCCGACCTTCATCATAAAAACAGAAATGAGTTAAACATCATAGCTTAGAAAATAAATAGCAAATCCACAATCCAGTCTCGGAAAAAAAAGTTGTATCACTTATCTCCTCATACTATGGGGTGGTATCTTTAAAACCCAGCATTACTACACATTCTTAAGTGAAGGTCTATGGTACAGAAATAGAAATAGATGAAGAAGAGTTAATATTTACATTATTAGTATTAGTTACTTGGGGTTGACACTTAGAATAATCTTTAAAAGCTGTGACCTTATCTCTGAGGTTAAAAGATGTACGTATCTATTAAGAATAAATTAAAACTTCAAAACATAAAAAAATTCAGAAAAAGGCAAGAGCTATAAAATGAAGTCTCTTTCCAATAATTGGTAATTGTCTACCATTTGCTAATAGGAGGGTATGAAGAAACTCAGACTGATGCAATTCTTCATACTTATATAATATATACCGTTAATTTTGTGAATTTAACACCTGTACATTCCAACACTAAACTCTTTGTATAAAAAACATCCATATACAATCTATGTTCTCCATCCACTGTAAGTATTCTTTCTCCCTTAGTAAAACCTATTGTCTATTCTCGAATCAATATTATCCTAATCTGATTACCCTAACCTATCTGTTCTACAATCAAGGGAGGAAAATAAATAAATAAATAATGCTAAAATAGCGAGAAAGCCAAAAGATACAACTTTTGATCACAAAGAAAAAATAAATAAATAAAGACTTCATTTGGCGCATATTAAGTACTCAAATATTTCTGAATACATGGCAAGCATAACAAAAGATGAGATGGTACCATGAATAAACTGTGTAGTTAATGCTATAAACAAGATGGACTAGATAAAGCATGATGGGGCTCAAAAAATAGGTAAGTCATGTACCGAACCATGTTAAGTTGTATACTCCCAGTTCTTTTTTAAAAGGAATATGTAATTTTGTATGTGTGATATATAAATGCTTAAAGAGATACAATATATTTGAAAGAATACACTAGAAAATAAAATAGAATCCGCCTCTGTCAGATTATAAATTTGGGTAGGAGGGAAACTTTTCATTGTAAAGGACTTCCAGCAATGGCAATGTGAAAAGGTTGGGCAATTACTCTCCACAGAGCACAAAGACAAATTTGGACAAAATTATCAAAACCACTACATCATGCCACTAGAAATTCATCAAATGCATAAAACAATTAAATTGAGAAGCATTTATTCTTGAAAAACTAAAACGCTAAATAAAGACATTACCAGATAAGCAAAGACTGAAAGAATTCATTGCTAGCAGACCAGTACTACAAATAAAAGCAGTCCTCCAGGACTTCCGGCCAAGATGGAGGCTTAGGTGGACACACTGTGCCTCCTCTCACAACCAAAATTAAGGACAACAAATACTTAGAAACAAGAAAACAACCAAAACTGATAGAAAACTGAACAGAAGGCCAACAACCATTCATCTAGACTGGTAAGAAAGGCGGAGTCATGGCACCAAAAAGTGGAGTTGCGGACCCGGGCATGCAGGCAGAAGCGGATGGCAGTTTCCAGGAGTGCAGGCAGCGACTAGCAGACTCCAGACACACAGGAGGCGACGAGAAGCCCCTGGCACGGGGTGGCAACGGTGCAGACCCAGTGAGGCCGTGCAAGGTAGCTGGCTGACCAGGTGGTCCCACATTCGGGTGCAGATAATCCAGGCAAAGGGGAAGTGGCAGAAGGGACTGGAATCCAAGAGAGAGCAGAGCAAGCACCATTGTTCCCTCTCTGATCCCGCCCCCACATACAGCATCACAACCCAGCGACTGGGCTGCCCTGCACTGGGAAGCGCCTGAGACTCCACTCCTCACTACATAACAGCCACAACCAGACCAAAAAAAAACCAAAAAAAAAAAAAAAAAAAAAAAATAGCTCAAATGGGAGAACATATCAAAGCTCCAGAGCCAATTCTTCTAAGCAACCAAGAGATAGCCAACCTATCAGATGCACAGTTCAAAGCCCTGGTGATCAGGATGCTCACAGAATTGGTTGATTTTGCTCACAAATTAGATGAAAAAATGCAGACTACGCTAAGTGAAATGAAGGAAAATGCACAGGGAACCAATAGTGATAGGAAGAAAACTGGGACTCAAATCAATGGAGTGGACCAGAAGGAAGAAACGAATAACCAAACGGAAAACAAGGAAGATACAAGAATTCAAAAAAATGAGAGGCTTAGGAACCTCTGGGACATCGTTAAACGTCCCAACATCTGAATTATAGGGGTACCAGAAGAATAAGAGAAGAACAAGAGCAACAAGTGGAAAACTTATTTGAACAAATAATAAAGGATAACTTCCCCAATATGGCAAAGAAAATAGACTTCCAGGAAGTCCAGGAAGCTCAGAAAGTCCCAAAGAACTTGGACCCAAGGAGGAACACACCAAGGCACATCGTAATTACATTACCCGAGATTCAAATGAAGGAGAGAATTCTAGAAGCAGCAAGGGATAAGGGGACAGTCACCTACAAAGGAGTTCCCATCAGACTGTCAGCTGATTTCTCAAAAGTGACATTCCAGGCAAGAAGGGGCTGGAAAGAAGTATTCCAACTCATGAAAGGCAAGGATCTACATCCAAAATTGCTCTATCCAGCAAAGCTGTCATTTAGAATGGAAGGGAAGATCAAGTGCTTCTCAGATAAGGTCAAGTTCAAGGAGTTCATCATCACCAAGCCCTTATTATAGGAAATGTTAAAGGGACTTATCTAAGAAAAAGAGGATAAAAAATAGGACAGTGAAAAGACAGCAAACTCACAGATATTAATAACCACACCTAAAACAAAAGCAACCAACTAGAACAGGAACAGAACCACAGAAATGGAGATCACATGGAGGGTTAGCAACAGGGAAGTGGAAAGAGGAGAGAGGGGGAAAAGGTACAGAGAATAAGTAGCATAGACGGTGGGTAGAAAATAGACAGTGAGAGGGCAAGTATAGCGTGGGAAATGTAGAAGCTAAAGAACTTATAACACATGGTCATGAACTAAAGGGGGGAATGTGGGTGGGAGGGGATGTGCAGGGTGGAGGGGAATGATGAGGGAGAAATGGGACAACTGTAATAGCATGATCAATAAAATATATATTAAAAAAAAAAAAGCAGTCCTCCAGGCCAAAGAAAATGATCCCAAATGGTAACTTTGATCCACAGAAACAAATGAAGAGAACCAAAAATGGTAAGTATGTGAGTATGTTTTTAAAAAGTGTTTTTTTTTTAATTTCTTCTCTTACTTTAAAAGAAAAGAAAGGTGGTTTAAAGCAGTAATTAGCCCTGACCAATGTGTCTCAGTTGGCTGAATCAACCTGCAAAGCGAAAGGCTGCCAATTCAACTCCCAGTCAAGACACATGCCTGGGTTGTGGGTTCGATCCTCAGTTGGGGTGCATACAAGAAGCAACCAATGATGTTTCTCTCCCTCCCTCCCCCTCTCTAAAAATAAATAATTTCTTTTTGTAAGAAAAGCAATAATTATATTGCTGCGTTGTGTTTATACACTATGTAGGTAGAATGTACAATGAACAAAAGAGAGGAGGAAATGAAGAGACAGTTTCAAAGTTGCTATATCAGAATTAGGTCAATATTAACATGAAGCAGATATAAGTTAAAAATGTACAGTGTCAAATAAAGCTGTTCAAAGAGAAAAAAGCTGCGTATTATAATTCTTAGACTCACTAATTAACTCAATAATACATAGCCAAAAATACCCCAAAGGAATTAAAATGATATTACTAAAAATACCTGTTTAACATTGAATGAAAGTCATAAAAGAGAAACGGGAAAGACAAAAGACATAGAAAATGGCAAAATGGCAGATATAAATCAACCATATCAGTAATTACATTAAATGTAAATGGACAAAACACTCCTATCGAAAGGCAATGTCAGACTAGATTTAAAAAGCAAGATCCAAAAAAAAAACAAAAAAGAAAAAAAGAATGAAACATTTATAGTCCTGTGGACCAATACAGAAATCGGGCTGACTGTAAAAAAAAAAAAAAAAAGCAAGATCCAATTATATGTTGCCTACAAGACACTTCAAATTCCAAGATACAAGCAGCTTCGAAGCAAAAGAATGGGAAAAGATGTACAACTCAAATAGTAACCTTAAGAGAACTGAAGTGACTATACCTTTCATTGTAAATCCTGCATTATATAACTTTTTTAAAACTCTGTATAACTTTTAATAGGATGTAAAACATTTAATCACTGCCAATTACAAAGAAAAAGAAAAAGTGACAAGGACAAAAGTAAAGAAAAAAGAAATGACTATCTTAATTCAGCTTTATACATAGAGTCATCTCCTATGTGACAGGACTTTATTTTATGAATTTAAATGCATTATTTGAAAACCTATCTGCTCAGGTTTTAAAGGAAACTAAATTAAATTACTTTCTGGATTTTCAAACAGAAAGAGCTAGGGTTAAAGTTTTAAACTAGTTAAACTGGTTTTTAAATGCAAACTTAAAAAATTTTTTAAAGTACTCTGAATTTGTTTTAAAAATTGAAAAATTATATTGTCCAAATCTTACATTTTTAATATTTTAAATAAAAATGGTCCCTTATGATTAATGAGAAAGGTAGTTTTCTACAATGCAAATACTAAATCAGCTTGGGGTAAGCAAAAGTTTAAATACTACTATCTGCTCTCCACCTCTTCTTCTGGCAGCATCTTTCTCCGACCATCCTTTACAGGAAATCCACTTCCAAAGTCTTTTGAGGAGATATCAGCTCCATACTCTACAATAACATCTTCTTCAATGCTGCTCACCAGCCGCCAGAATTCCTTTTCTACTAGTTCTGTGGGAACCATCTATACAAGGAAAACAAAGATTATAATGACTAATTCACTGTAATGAGCACCCACTATAACATTAATACATAGGACAAGTGAACATGTACCCATGATAAAATAGAAAACCTTCTCCCATCCCACAGTTGAAAAGACTGGGGTCCTAGCTTTTTCCACTGAGGATGGGGAAAAATTAAAGACAACTTAGATGTCCAGAGAAACATAATGAACTTGAACTTTTTTTTTGCAAGCTGCTTCTTAACTAAGAAAGATAAAGATGACCTAGAACATTAAGGATAAAAAAGGAAACATAAAAATCAAGGCTTTATTTTAATAGCTTTGGCAAATTTTTTTGATAGGGATTTTAAAAAGCCCCTTGGAAAGGAAGTAAACTTCACTATTACAAATCATTGAACAAAAGCAGCAACTGCCATATACTTCATGCTTTTCTGTAAAGGATTTCCCATGGGGGCTAATAAATAATTTAAAGATCAAAGTATATTTCTTAACAGGAAAGTACACAATGTCATATTAGAGATTGAAAGAAAGAAATACAGATGCCAGGCCCCTAGTCTTTAAATTTGGTCTATCAACATCTTCATGCTGTCTCTGTTTTCTATAAAATGTTAGGTAGAAAGCAAACCAAAGAAGCTTTGGACTTCATACTTTCTCAGAGAGACTTAAACAGAGATACTCACATGGACTGGCATATTGAAATAATCAGACTTAAAATTATCAGCCATCTCTCCAAAGCTCTGAAGCGTATACTCTCGTACAGCCTGTTCAAATCCAAAGGCTTCTCGGGGTTTATTACATTCCTGGAGAAAAAAAAATATCTAAGATGAACTCCCTGAAACAGAACCAAAGTATTACAGCTCCCAGGCACTACCTTCTTTGATCATTCCTTAATGAAGCTAATCCATCAATCCTAGACAACAAAACAAGTATTAATTACTTGCAATATGGAATTAGGAAACAATGTTCTAGAACCTCAACTATATTTTTCAGTCTTCCAGTAGAAAGGTGGTAATAAGACACCTTTAAACTTTGGAGTTGGCATTCAGCTCTCATACCATGACAAACATCTACAGGACTACTCACTTGCAGTCAAGCCCATGGATGCCTATCATTCTCAGGATATATTTGTGGATCTAGCTATGAAGAATATAAATGTTCATGGAAAAAGAAAAGATCAATGAATAAAGGTATATCCACTGGACTGCTAGAATTTCTGGCTAGAAGAATGGCTCTCCCATACTATCCATCACCATGACAAATATCTTAACACAAATATTCACTTAGGGTAGAACTGCTTCTGAATCATGTAGCCTTGAGAATAGAAAGTATTCAATAACAATTCAAAGTCCATAAAAGATGTCTGAATACACCTAGATACACCCAGCCGACTCTTTCCTTCAATATTAATCACATTTTGTTAAAGTAAATAAGCAGACTAGGCATTTCATGACAATGACATCATTATAATTTGTCAATAAGAAAAATTTATACAATCAAATAAAAAATATTAACAAACTAACAAATACCATCAGTTTTCTTGGTAGCACAAAAACTGAATACATAATTCCTAAAGAGTTTCTTTAGAGTTTCATGTCTGATTTTTACATTTTAATTAAAAAATAAAAATATTAACCTACAACCTATCTTCATTTTTATTATTTTCCAGGAATATGAACATTCTGAGCAAAAGTGTCATTTATCTGCAACGATAAACAGAATTGTTGAACCACAGTCAGAAAAAGTAACTTTAAAAGACAAGCATCAGGAAAAAAATCGGACTTCCGGCCAAAATGGAGGCGTAGGCGGACACACTGTGCCTCCTCTCACAACCAAAATTAAAGACAACAAATATTTAGAAACAAGAAAACAACCAGAACTTATAGAAACCTGAACTGTACAAAAGTCCAACAACCATTCATCCAGACCGGTAAGGAGGCGGAGTCGTGGCAGGAGAAAGTGGAGGTGCGGACCCGGGAGCGCAAGCAGCAGCGGCTGGCAGTTCCCAGGTGCACAGGCGGCGGCTGGCGGTCCCCGGGCCCACAGGCAGCAGCTGGCAGACCCCGGGCACAGGGGGGCAACTGTGCAGAACCAGTGAGGCCGCACAAGGCGGCTGGCTGACCAGGTGGTCCCACATTCGCGCACACAGACGGTCCAGGCAGAGGGGAAGTGGCGGAAGGGACTGAATCCAGGAGAGAGCGGAGCAAGCGCCATTGTTCCCTCTCAGACCCCACCCCCACATACAGCGTCACAACCCAGCGACTGGGCTGCCCCACACTGGGGAGCGCCAGAGGCTCCACTCCTCACTACGTAATAGCCGCGACCAGACTAAGACGAAACCAAAACAAAACAAAACCTACCAAAAATGGCTCAAACCGGAGAACAAATAAAATCCTCAGAGCCAATTCCTCTAAGCAGTGAAGAGATAGCCAACCTATCAGATGCACAGTTCAAAGGACTGGTCATCAAAATGCTCACAGAATTGGTTGATTTTGCTCACAAATTAGATGAAAAAATGCAGGCTACAATACGTGAAATGAAGGAAGATGCATGGGGAACCGATAGAGATGGAAGGAAAACTGGGACTCAAATTAATGGAGTGGACCAGAAGGAAGAAACTAACAACCAAACAGAAAAAGAGGAAGAAACAAGAATTCAAAAAAATGAGGAGAGGCTTAGGAACCTCCGGGACATCGTTAAACGTCCCAACATCCGAATTATAGGGGTCCCAGAAGGGGAAGAAGAAGAGCAACAAGTGGAAAACTTATTGGAACAAATAATAAAGCAGAACTTCCCCAATCTGGCAAAGGAAATAGACTACCAGGATGTCCAGGAAGCTCAGAGAGTCCCAAAGAAGTTGGACCCAAGGAGGAACACACCAAGGCACATCGTAATTGCATTAGCCAAGATTCAAATGAAGCAGAGGATTCTAGAAGCAGCAAGGGAGAAGGGGACAATCACCTACAAAGGAGTTCCCATCAGACTGTCAGCTGATTTCTCAAAAGAGACCTTCCAGGCAAGAAGGGGCTGGAAAGAAATATTTGAAATCTTGAAAAGCAGGGACCTACATCCAAAATTGCTCTATCCAGCAAAGCTGTCATGTAGAATGGAAGGGAAGATAAAGCGCTTCTCAGATAAGGTCAAGTTCAAGGAGTTCGTCATCACCAAGCCCTTATTATATGAAATGTTAAAGGGACTTATCTAAGAAAAAGAAGATAAAAATATGACAGTGAAAAGACAGCAAACTCACAGCTATTAACCACCACACCTAAAACAAAAGCAAACTAAGCAAACAGCTAGAACAGGAACAGAACCACAGAAATGGAGATCATATGGAGGGTTAGCAACAGGGGCATGGGAGGAGGAGAGAGGGGGAAAAGGTACAGAGAATAAATAACATAGACGGTGGGCAGAAAACAGACAGGGGGAGGGCAAGAACAGTATGGGAAATGTAGAAGCTAAAGAACTTACGATACATGGACATGAACTAAAGGGGAGAATGTGGGTGGGAGAGGGTGTGTAGGGTGGAGGAAAATGATGGGGGAGAAATGGGACAACTGTAATAGCATAATCAATAAAATATATTTAAAAAAAAAAAAAAGACAAGCATCAGAACACAATTTTTATAGTTCCATTCAGGATCTCTCTTAAAAAATCCTGGAGCCTTTAGCCCTGGCTGATGTGGCTCAGTTGGTTAGAGCATCTTCCCATAACCAAAAGATTGCGGGTTTGATCCCTGTACAGTTCCCTGTCTGGGTGCATGCCGGAGGCAACTGATCAATGCTTCTCACTCACATCAGTATTTCTCTCTTACCCTAAAAGCGATGGAAAAAATGTCCTCGGGTAAGGATAAAATACAATTTTTTTTAACATCCTGGAGATTTTAAACACTGAAGAACAAAGAGCAGAAGAAGCTTTTGGGAATGTGTTTACATATGTATGTATGCATGTGTTATTATTCTTAGTTTTAAAAGAATCTGTAAATTTTACCTCAGCAACACATTTTGGACACCTCCAATCTCCTTTCGGCACATCAGGTAGTGGAGGAATTAAACAAAAGGTATGATAGCTATCATCACATCCATCACACAAAAGCAATTTATCTTCATTATTTCCCCGACCACAGAACATACAAACATAGAGATCAACCTGTTAAAAAACAAAATAAAATAAAAGTCTATTTTCTATAATAAGTGATATTAAATTTTTACCAGGAACTCCTTAACTGAAACAAAATAATGTACACTAAAAAGTAAACACAACTTAAATCCTGAAATTTATTTTAAATAAATGTACTTAAAACAGCCTCTCATAAAACTTCCTAAATTTCCTCAGCTACTACGGGCAAGTTAATAAGAGCATATCGAGTTATAAAAATAAAGAAAGATTCTTTACGGTACTTTAAAGTTAATTTATAGAGATTAAGATATACCTAGTCATCCTTCCTATATACAAATGCTGTTAGAAAATGAATACTGAGCACTAACAGCTCAAGAATTTACAGATTCATATCATTCTCTCAGTTACTCAAGTACACAGTACAAAGAAAGGTCAACATTACATAACCAAAGCTGCAACTTCAGATTCACCATTAAGTCTTCTAACCAAATAAATTAACTAAATGGCATACCAAGATACTAGAGCAAGATAAAAAGTGCAAAACTAAATAATAATAAATCCTTTCCCTCCTGACACATCTCAGAACACTTACAAAGTTAACAGAGAGAGTTCCTTTCCGTTGTCTCATTTGCATGTTAAATGCGTCTGACCTGTTGGTAACTTTTCGTCTTCGGGAGACCTCATCTTAAAATAAAAATAGTTATATAATAATAGTAAAAACTAAAGTTGAGAGCTTACTCTGGACCAGACACTATTCAAAATTCTTTAAATTAAAGTCTCACAACACTATGAGATAGAAAACTATTATCCCCCCTTGAAGATAAAGAACCAGAAGTATAGAGAAATTAGATAACTTGCCCAAAATCACACAGCCAATTAATGGCAGATTTGGGATTCTAATCCAGGCAAATCAAGTTCCAGAGTTTAACTACTAATTCTATACTGACTATATGTAGTACTTATCAAGGACTAATTTGAGACTAGTTTTATGACACCGCCAGCCAATATAATAATTAGAAGAATGGAAAAGATAATCGAAGTGCTTAATTCTTTAAAGAGTAAAAATAAACATGATAATGTATTTAGTAAGTCCTATCACACTAAATGTTTTAAGAATGATGGCACAATATTATCTGATCCTCCAGAGTTCAGTCCACAATCTGAATTACGAGTTAGTTACTGGTATCATAAAATGTGATGATTTTTTATTATAGCATTTCATTAATTTCTTACGTAGTGAAAATATATCTAACACAATCTTTGTTAAGTTTTAAAACTGACATGTACATACAGAGAAAAGTGGAACCTGATTCTGCATTAGTAATTTTACTCACAAAAAAGTTTCAAACATGCTAAGGTGAGAGTACCAGGTTTTTCTAAAACAGTTTATTTAAATGAAGTGTAATAATATGTTATGGCAATTATAGAAAAATATCAAAATTATAGTTAGAATTTGGCCCTGGCTTGTGTGGCTCAGTGGACTGAGCGTGGGCTGTGAACCAAAGGGTCACCAGTTCAGTTCCCAGTCAGGGCACATGCCTGGGTTGCAGGCCAGGTCTTCAGTATGGGGTGTGTGAGAGGCAACCACACGTTGGTATTTCTTTCCCTCTCTTCTTCTCTCTTTAAAAATGAATAAAATCTTTAAAAAAAATTATAGTTAGAATTTAAGTCATAAGCTCTCCCCACTAACTCTTGAGATACTAAAGGCCAAAGAATCCTCTCTTTCTCTTTGAATTTAAAAGTTACATGCCTTAGATCACTGAGAAACTAATTTCACCATTCTCTCATAAGCTAGCCTTCAGAAACTACAGTAATTTCTGTGTCACATTAGACATGAAAGAGGAAAATTTCTCTCCCGAAATACTATAAAAATTCAACCTAATATGGATCCTCACATCTTAAATTTAAGATCATCTAACATAAAAAGAGGTGACTTGTTTAGGAACCATGTTGCAAGTTTACAAGTCTTTGGAAAATCCCAAGGCAGACCTCAATACAAATGTCATTTGAACCTTGCTATGACCATATTGTTATACCTTATTTCTTTTCATGACCAAATAACAGATTTTACCTTCTTTATCTTTTGCGCCCATTGCCAGGCCCACAACCTTAGGCCCAGCACCAAAAATTCGAAGTTTCTTCAGTTCTGTGTTTCTATTCACTTCTCCAGATTCTGACTAAACAAACAAACAAAAACAAACTCACATTAGTCTAATTATTCTGATTCATACATTTATTTCTTAGCAAAGAAAAATTTCATTTGGGGTGGTAAACACACAATATAATATACAGATGATGTCTTACAGAATTCTATACCTGAAACCTATTTAATTTTATTAACAAATGTCATCCCAATAAATTCAATTTAAAAATATAAAAGTTTAAAGGTCCTCTTCAAAAGAAAGAAAAAAAATTATTTCTTCTCTAATTCCACTTGCTGCATCATTGCAACAGCTGAGCACACATCATCAAAGGCATACAACTACCCAGTTTCCTTTCCACAAAAGAAAATCTTTCATTAAAGCACAGTTATTAATTAGGTTCTCTCCAGAGACAAAAGCTACTGGTAATAATTAAAGGATTAACTCAATAGAAAGTTCCATTTCCAGGAACTTTCCAGAAAGTTCTACCAAGTTAACAGAAGTTCTAACTTGCTAATGGACACCAATTTTGATTAGAGAGAATATATGTCCATCCCAACAGATGAATATGATTGTCCTAAGCTAATTATGCCCATGCCATTTCTCTTCATTGGTGATGTCCTAGCTAGGGATTAGAATGTTATCTTGGCTCTAGCCAATGTCCTAGCTAGGGATTAGAATGTCTCATTGGAGACATATGAAAGAGCTACTGGAAGCCTTGGAGAAAGCTTTTCATTCTCCAATAAAACAAAGTTTCTCAAAGAGTTAGCCCTTTTGCCCCAATTTCCTTTTCTACTCCTCGGAGACTCAGTCTGGTGAAAGAACAGTGCTTGACTGTGCAGCAGACACACTACAATTAGAAGGACATAGGTATATCATTCACACACTGAAGAAAGCAAGGCATACAGATGTAAACAGCCTGGGCTGTTGATGACAACGTGCAGTTGCTGTTCTCAATCCTTGAACTATCTGTATCTCTGAAAATCTTATGTGAAGATTTATGTGAAAAACATGCCCTTATATGAAAACTGTGTTGTTAATGTTTAAGCTACTATCATTTGATATTATACTACTTGAAAATGATAGATTCCTGACAGACACCACTGTTATGCTTTGAATTTAGATGAACCATATCCCTTAAGAGACTAAATAAATAATCAATATCCATTTTAGATGGTGGAAGAGTAATTGGAAGCTACACTAACCTCCTCCCATAACCACACTGGAAATAAAATGTGGATTCCGGAGGAATCATCCTGAATAACCAACTGAACAATAGCTGGAAAGAAGCCTTATAACCATGAACAGATAGAAGAAAACACTTCACCACAACATGACTGGTAGGGAGTACAGAGAAGAGAGAGTGCTGGCTGGGCTCCCACGGGTAGCAGCTAAAGATCCGGACAGATATTTAAGCAGCCAGGGGGTTCCCCTGAGAAGTGTGGGGTATAAACCCCAAGCTGGGCTCCCCAGCAGACAGCACCAGAGCCAGAAAGAAAATTTCATTTGCAGCCACTTACCCTAAGTTCTGGCAGAGGGAGAGCACAGTAGACTAGAGATTGAGAAGAGTCTGGGACTGGTGGCTCTGGGGAGAGAACTAAAGTAACATACACAAGGTTCCCAATGCTGAGTCATTCCCCATACTGCAGGGGCCATCTCTCTCAGGCAGAGAGCACTCCCCTCCAAGCGGCATCAGCCTGAGGGAAGCAACAGCTCTGCCCATGGGAATTACTCTGCCCCACCCTGTGGTGCTCAAGCTTCTCAGTATAGCTTGAGGTTATACCAGATTAGTTTAATAACTAAGGCAGAGGTCTGGGAGCTCTATGAGGTTTCAGCTGACCCTCCGTCAGGTCCACTACTGATGAAAGCTGGCTTGGTGTGCAGCCCGCCTGGTTCTTTCTGCACACAAACAAGCCCAGCAGAGAGAGCCACAGGCTGATAGCTCTAAACAGATTGACCAAGGTCAGTCACAAGCAGGGTCTGACAAAGGCATACACCACACTCTCTGTAGATCTACTCAATATAGAAAATAAATACAAAGAAGAAGCCAAAATGGGAAGAAAAAGAAACAGACCCCAAATAAAAGAATACGAAAATACTCCCAAAGAGCTAGATGAAATGGAGGTAAGCAATTTATCAGAGAGGTCAGAATAATGATTATAGGATACTCAACAGCATGAAAAAAGGCATAGGAACCATAAAAAAGAACACATCAGAATTAAAGAATGCAACATCTAAAGTAAATAATACACCAGAAGGAATAAACAGTAGGTTAGATGAAGCAGAGGATCGAGTCAATGATTTGAAAAACAAGGTAGAAAGCAGCAATCAGGAAGAACAGCAAAAAGAAAAAAGAATTTCTAAAAAAATGAAAGCTTGAGAAACATTTTGAACATGAAGCATAACGACATCCGCATCATGGAAATACCACAAGGAGAAGAGAATGAGCAAGGGATCAAAAACCTATTTGAAGAAATAATGGTTAAAAACTTCCCTAGTCTGGTGAAGAAAAAATACACACAAGTCCAGGAAGCTCAGGATCCCATATAAGTTGGACCCAAACAGGCATACACCAAGACACATTCATAATTAAAATGAGAAGACTTTAAAGACAAGGAGAAAAATCCTAAAAGCCACTAGAGAAAAGCAGATAGTTACATACAAAGGAGCACCAATTAGACTGTCATCTTATTTCTCAACAGAAACATTTCAGGCCAGAAGAGAGTACATGAAATATTCAAGGTGATGAAAAGCAAGGACCTACGGTGAAGGCTACTTTACCCAGCAAGGCTATCATTTAAAATTGAAGGAAAAATAAGGTACTTCCCAGGTAAGAAAAAGCTAAAGGAGTCTGTTAACACCAAACCAGTACTGCAATAAATGTTAAAGGGCTTGCTTTAAGAAGAGCCATGGTTGTTGTGGCTCCATGGATTGAGTGCTAGCCTGTGAACCAAAGGGTCACTGGTTTGATTCCCAGTCCAGGCACATGCCTGGGTTGCAGGCCAGGTCCCCAGTAGGGGATGTGTGAAAGGCAACCACACATTGATGTTTCTCTCCTGCTCTTTAAAAAAAGAAAATGACTTAAATGGTCCACCCATGAGACACAGGGTTAGCTGAAATGGGTAAGAAAGCAAGACCCATATAAATGCTCCAAGAGACAGATCTCAGTTCAAAAGATATACAAAGGACTTCCGGACAAGATGGAGATGTAGGTAGACACACTGTGTCTCCTTGCACAAAAATTCAGAAACAAGAAAACAACCAGATCTTACAGAAAACTGAACAGTAGGAAGCCCAACAACCATTCATCCAGACCAGTAAGAGGGGCGGAGTCCGCAGTCCGCGCAGTGGGGTCACTGCAGGAAAAAGTGGTAGTTGGCGGTGCCTGGTGCACAGGCGGCAGCTGGCAGACCTGGGTGCGGGGTGGCAACTGGCAGACCCAGTGAGGTGCACAAGGCAGCTGGCTGACCGTGGATACACATTCGCGTGCAGATAAACCAGGTGAAAACGGGGAGCGAGAAAGACAGTGCAACCCAGAGAGCAAGAAAGACTGTGTGCCGCAGCACTGGGAAATAAATAAAGCCTCAAAACACTAACTGAAAACACTTGTGGGGGATGAGGTGCTGGGAGAGACTCCCAGCCTCACAGGAGAGTTTGTTGGAGAGACCCACAGGGTCCTAGAATGTACACAAGCCCACCCACCTGGGAACTAGCACCAGAAGGGACCAATTTGCTTGTGGGAAGCAGTGGAAGGGACTGAAATAAATGTACACAAGCCCACCCATCTGGGAACTAGCACCAGAAGGGACCAATTTGCTTGTGGGAAGCAGTGGAAGGGACTGAAATACAAGAGACAGCCATTATTCCCTCTCTGACCCCACCTCCACATACAGCGTCACAACCCAGCATTGTGGGTTGTCCTGCCTTGGTAAACACCTAAGGCTCCGCCCCTCACTACATAACAGGCATGACCAGACCCACCTACCCCCAAAAATGGCTCAAACAGAAGAACAGATCAAAGCCCCAGAGTCTATACATCTAAGTGACCAAGAAATAGCCAACCTATCAGACGCACAGTTCAAAGCACTGGTAATCAGGATGCTCACAGAATTGGTTGATTTTGTCCACAAATTGGATGAAAAAATGCAGGCTACACTAAGTGAAATGAAGGAAAATGCACAGGAAACCAATAGTGATGGGAAGAAAACTGGGACTCAAATCAATGAAGTGGACCATAAGGAAGAAAGAAACATTCAACCAGAACAGAATGAACAAACAAGAATTCAAAAAAATGAGGAGAGGCTTAGGAACCTCCAGGACATCTTTAAACGTCCCAACATCCGAATTATAGGGATACCAAAAGGGGAAGAAGAGGAGCAACAAGTGGAAAACTTATTTGAACAAATAATAAAGCAGAACTTCCCCAATCTGGCAAAGGAAATAGACTTCCAGGAAATCCAGGAAGCTCAAACAGTCCCAAAGAAGGTGGACCCAAGGAGGAACACACCAAGGCACATCATAATTACATTACCCAAGATTAAAATGAAGGAGAAAATTCTAGAAGCAGCAAGGGATAAGGGGATAGTCACCTACAAAGGAGTTCCCAACAGACTGTCAGCTGATTTCTCAAAAGAGACTGTACAAGCAAGAAGGGGCTGGAAAGAAGTATTCCAACTCATGAAAGACAAGGACCTACATCCAAGATTGCTCTATCCAGCAAAGCTTTCATTTAAAATGGAAGGGCAGATAAAGTGCTTCTCAGATAAGGTCAAGTTCAAGAGTTCATCATCACCAAGCCCTTATTGTATGAAATGTTAAAGGAACTTATCTAAGAAAAAGAAGATAAAATATATGACAGTAAAAAGACAGCAAACTCACAGTTATTAAACCACACCTAAAACAAAAACAAAAACTAGGCAAACAATAGAACAGGAACAGAACCACAGAAATAGAAATCACAGGGAGGGTTAGCAACAGGAGAATAGGAGGAGGAAAAAGGGGGAAAAGGTACAGCGAATAAGTAGCATAGATGGTGGGTAGAAAATAGGGGGAGGGCAAGAATAGTGTGGGAAATGTAGAGGCTAAAGAACTTATGACGCATGGACATGAACTAAAGGGGCGAAACGTGGGTGGGAGGGGGTGTGCAGGGTGGAGGGGAATGAAGGGGGGGAATGGGACAACTCTAATAGCATAATCAATAAAATAAAAAAATTAAAATTAAAAAAAATTTTAAAAAGACATATCCAGACTAAAAGTAAAAATATTTCATGCAAATGGAAAGGGAAAAAAAGCTGGGGCTGCAGTACTTATACCTGACAAAACAAACATTAAAACCAAGGTTATAGTAAAAGACAAAGGATACTACATAACGATAAAGGAAACAATCCAACAATAGGATATAATCCTAGTAAACGTTTACACACCCAACTAAGGAGCACCTAAATATATGAAGTGAATTGTGTTGGTATAAAGGGAGAGAACAGAAATACAGTTATAGTCAGGGATCATAACACCCCATTAACTTCACAGCATTACCTTCAACAGATAGATCTTCCAGACAGGAAATCAACAAGGAGACAGCAGCCTTAAGAGAAACACTTGATCAAATGGATTTAATTGGTATCTTCAGAGCATTTCACTCCAAAAGAATATACACAGTTTTCAAATGCCCATGGAACGTATTCTAGGAGAAACCACGTGTTAGGACACAAAAGAAGTCTTAATAAATTTAAGAAGATTGAAATCATATCAAGCATCTTCTCTGACCACAATGCTATAAAAATAGAAATCAAACACAAGAACACTCAATGACATGGAAAACACTCAATGACATGGAAAACACTCAATGACATGGAAAACACACAATGACATGGAAGCTAAATGGGTCAACAATGAGATCAAGCAAGAAATCAAAAGATACCTTGAAACAAATGAAAATAAAGACACAACAACCCAAAATCTGTGGGACACTGGGAAAGTAATCCTAAAAGGGGAATTCATAGCATACAGGCCTATCTCAAAAAAAAAACAAGAAAAAGCTCAAAAAGAAAATCTAACTTTACACTGAAAGGAACTTGAAAAAGAACAACAAACAAAACCCAGAGTGAGTAGAAGGAAGAAAATAATAAAGATTAAAGCACGAATAAGTGAAAGAGTCTAAGAAATGATACAAAAGATCAATGAATCCAGGGGCTGATTCTTTGAAAAGATAAACAAGACTGATAGACATTTAACCAGGCTCATCAAGAAAAAAAAAAAAAGACTCAAGTAAATAAAATCAGAAATGAAACATGAGAAATAATAAATGACACCAAAGAAATACAAAGGATTTTAAGAAAATATTATGAACAACTATATGCCAACAAACTGGACAACTTGGATGAAATAGATTAATTCCTGGCAACATATATTCTTCCAAAACTAAATCAGGAAGCACCAGAGAATCTGAATAAGACAGATTACACCTACTGAAATTGAAGCAGTAATCAAAAAACTCCCAAAAAACAAAAGTCCTGGACTGGATGGCTTCACAGGGGAATTTTACCAATCATTCCAAGAAAAACTAACACCTCTCCTTCTCAAACTACTTCATAAAATTCAAGAAGAGGAAAGACTCCCAAACTCATTTTATGAGGCCAAAATAATCCTAATTCCAAAATCAAATAAAGACACTACAAAGAAAGACAAGTATAGCCCAGACCCCTGATAAGCATAGATGCTGAAGTCCTCAACAAAATATTAGCAAACTGAATACAGCAATGTATCAAAAAGATTATACACCATAATCAAGTGGGATTTATTCTGGGAATGCAAGGTTGGTACAACACTCGCAAATCAATAAATGTGATTCACCACATAAACAAATTAAAGGATAAGAACCACACGGTCATATCAATAGATGCAGAAAAAGTATCTGATAAAATCTAGCACCCATTTATGATTAAAAAAATAACAACAACAAAAAACAAAACTCTCAGCAAAGTGGGATTAGAAGGTACACACCTAAACATAATAAAGACCATAAATGACAAACCCACTGCCAGCATGTAACTCAAGGGGCAAAAACTACAAGCATTCCCCTTAAGAGACGGAACAAGACAAGGATGTCCACTTTTACCTCTCGTATTGAAGATGGTATTGGAAGTTCCAGCCACAGCAATCAGTCAAGAAGAAGAAATAAAAGACATCCAAATTGGAAAGAAAGAAGTAAAACTCTCATTATTTGCAGATGACATGATACTTGTACATAGAGAACCCCAAAGATTCCACCAAGAAATTACTAGAACTGATAATGAATTCAGCAAAGTAGGATACAAAATTAATATCCAGAAATCGGTTTCATTTACATACGCTAATAATGAACAAAAATGGAAGATTAAGAAGATCCATTCACAACTGCTTCAAAAAGAATAAAATACCTAGTAATAAACCTAACCAAGGATGTAAAAGACCTGTAATCAGAAAATTATGAGGCACTGAAGAAGATACAAATAAGTGGAAGTACATACCATATTCATGGATAAGAATTAACATCATTAAAATGTCCATGCTACCCAAATCAATCTACAGATTCAACCAATTCCTATCAAGACTCCAATGACATATTTCACAGAACTAGAACAGATTTATATGGAACCACAAAAGGCCCCACACAGCAACAGTGATCCTGAAAAAAAAAAAGATCAATGTTGGAGGAATCATGCTAACTAATATGAACTATACTATAATATAAGGCCATAGTAATCAAAACAATGCGCTGTCATAAAAACAGACTCACACATCAATGGAAGAGAATAAAGCCCAGAAATAAAGTCACATCTTTACAGTCAATTAATATTTGACAAGAAAGCAAGCACATACAATGGGCGAAAAATAGTTTATTCAATAAATGATACTGGGAAAATCAGACAGAACATACAGAAAAATGAAACTAGACCACCTTCATACACCACACACAAGAATAAATTCAAAATGGATCAAAGACTTAAATGTTGGACCCAAAACCATAAAAATTCTGAAAGAACACATAGGTAACAAAATCTCAGACATTGTTCATAGCAATTTTTTATGGGATATATCTTCCCAGGCAAGGGAAACAAAAGAAAAAAGAAAAAAAAATGGGACTACACCAAACTAAAAAGTTTTGCACAGAAAAAGAAATCATCAACAAAATAAAAATACCACTTCCCCTGTCTGGTGTGGCTCAGTGAACTGAGCACTGGCCTGCAAACCAAAGGGTTGCCAGTTCAATTCCTGGTCAGGGCACATGCCTGGGTTGCAGGCCAGGTCCCAGTTGGGGTCATGGGAGAGGCGGCTGTTCAATGTTTTCCTCGCACATAAACATTTCTTTCCCTCTCTTTCTCCCTCCCTTCCCCTTTCTCTAAAATAAATAAGTAAATAAAATAAAAATAAAAAGACAACCCACAGAATGTGAGAATATATTCACCAATACATCTGGTAAGAGATTAATACCCAAAATTTATAAAGAACTTACAAAACTCAACACCAAAAAAACCAAACAACCCAATTAAAAAATGGGCAAAGGACCTGAATAGACATTTATCCAAAGAAGACATACAGATAGCCAATAGGCATATGAAAAACTGCTCAATGTCACTAATAACAGAGAAATGCAAATTAAAACCATAATGAGCTATCTCATACCTGCCAAAACGTCTATCACAAATAAGTCAACAAACAAGTGCTGGCAAAGATGTGGAGAAAGGTAAACCCTTTTGCACTGCTGGTGGGAAAGCAGATTGGTACAGCCACTGTGGAACGCAGTATGAAGATCCCTCAAAAAATTAAAAATGGATCTGCCTTTCCACCCAGCAATTCCACTTCTGGGAATATATCTGAAGGAACCCAAAACACTAATTTGAAAGAACATTAACACTCCCTATGTTCACTGCAGCATGATTTACAATCACCGAGATACGGAAGCAGCCCGAGTATCCATCAGTAGATGAGTGGATAAAACAACTATGGGACACTTACACAATGGAATACTACTTGGCCATAAAAAAAGAGGAAAATTTTACCCTTTGTAACAGTATGGATGGACCTGGAGAACATTATGCTAAGTGAAATAAGCCAGTCAGAGAAAGACAAATACCAAATGACTTCACTCGTATGTGGAGTCTAACAAACAAACTGAACTAACAAAGAAAATGGGGACAGACTCATAGATGGAGAGCAGGAGGACAGCTGGAGGGGAGGTTATGGGATGGAGGGATTGAGCAAAAAGGAAAATGGACTCATGGATGTGGACAACAGTGTGGTGATTCCTGAGCAGAGTAGGGATGGTATAAGGGGACTAAATGGTAATAGAAAAAAAAATTACAATAAAGAGTAAATCAAAAATAAATAAATAAATGAAAACCTAAAACAAAATTTATTTTAAATACACTTAGTCAATAAGAATAAAAATAAACCAGGATAAAATACAGACTATAAATCTGGCTACACAACAGCTGATATGCAGACTACACTAATAAAAGATCTACATGAATCAAGCCAACCAAATGGCAATTCAAAGTTTACTTTAAACTGTAATAAACTGATTTGGCTATACTTATCAACCTTTATTAGTCCCACATTAAACACAACACTACAACACATCCTTTACCCCTAGTGAAGCAAAGTATATAATAATAAAAGCTAACATACTGAGAATATAGTATGTACCATATCAAAGTATTTTAATCAGTGAATCCTAATAATAACTTTTACAGACAAGCAATGCAGTTCCAAAAAAATAGAAATAATGAAATGACATTTTCTGGTATTACTGAAATAAAAGTAGAAAAACAAAATAAAAAATCAAAAGGCCTTTCCACCTGGAATTTTTCAACTTTCTATTGATGATTGAAAAAATCATGATAAAAAAAACCGTATCAGAATCTCTGGAACAAATTAAAGGAGTGATTACAGGAAATTTTACAGTCTTAAACATATCAAAATGAAATAAAAATAAATGAATTAAGTTACCAACTCCAAATGCTAGGAAAAGAACTACGACATTAACCAAAAAGAACTTGATGATGCTGCACTAGAATTGGAATTATCAGTATGACCCGAAAATATAAAGTCATAATGTTTTTAAAATTTATTTCCCAGCCCTGACCACTAAGAGGGCCTATAAATAATGGTATACCAGTAGGAACAAGCACAGCTTCTGCTCAGATCTGGGTTTCTAGAAACCATTTCCCACTAAAATTAACCAGGATTCCTTGGATAAATAGCTGATTCCGGGTCTAAGGTAGGACAAGAAGATGGTAAGCCCTTCTTGTGCTTAAAAGTAAGTGCTCAAAAATTGATGGAAACATGTCAAAAGATCATGAACCAGCTTGAACATGTTCCTATTAACCAAATTTGAAACAATGTGTTTATCAAAATGGAATAAAAGGTTTTAATAGATTATAGGACAACTATAAAAAAAAAAAATCATGACATATAGTGATATAAAAAGGGGGAATTAGTCCTAGTTCCAAAGATATAAACATTCATCAAAATGCACACTAAGATACACACATTTTACTGTATGAAAAACATAGCTCAAGAAAAAGTATGGGTTGTTCTTTAAAGAAAAAGGTTTGAACACATATATATGGCAGGGGGTGGAGGTAGCAGCAGACAGAGGAGGCAAGAGAGAAAGATTTCACAACTGATATACTGAAATCATTAAAGAAGTCATAAGGGATGAAAGTAGATTATCCTTGGAGAGAAAGGTACACTTTACCTAGAGATAGGCAGAGATTAAGAATGAACATTAACAGTTTTGTGTACAGGGCAGGAAGTTGGGAGTTCTATCAGAAAGCCTTTTTCTTTCTTATCAAAATAGAAAACTAAAAATGAGGCAAACTGACAATATAGTAACTAATAAATATGAGTTTAAGAAATTCTTAATTGCAAATCCTGAAATGGTTCTAGTTTCTACTTGATATGTACTAGCTTCTACTTGACAAATCTTCTGATTTGTCATCCCATCAAAAACTGTTCAAAATTAACAAAAAGTTTTCTAAATCAAAGCAAACTGAATTTTAAAATTTCTCCCCCATTCATCTCAAAAATAACTGAAACACAGGTCTCTTCAAGTTTTAAAGAATAACAACATGCGACTACCTCCCATAACCAGATGAACAGTCAATACATTTAAAACTTCTGTTAGTCAATCAATCTGACTCCAGTGACAGTTATTACAATGGGTAAAAATATTCTATATAGTCCCTATTCTTGTATCATGAAGCAGAACTTTTTCACTGTTTTAGAAGAAACATCAAAAGGGATTTCATCACAAGCTGGCAACTGATTAGATGGGCAGAGCCACTTGGGGCAACTCTTCAGCCTTGAGTCACTATGTCAAAAAGACTACTACTCTTCAAGTGTTTCAGGTCTTGAAATATAATTGTGACCCAAAAGTGATCACAACCATAGCAATAAAATCACTTAATGACTAAACCAGAGTTTATTTATAGTGGGGCTATCACCTTCCAATGAATTTCCATTAAATTCGTATTCCCCATGCAAGACACCTCTCTTTCTGCTATCGAAGTACCTAAGAAGCTAAATTAATGAATCAGGAGGTTATTTAATAAGCATAAACTCAGAAGAAGGGAGGAAGACATGGCCTCAAAGACAGATATCCCTTGAGCTCTAAAAAAGCAGCATAAAGTATCACTAGCCTGCCTCTCCAGTGACAAGACTCCTTACCACCCCAGATACAGTGTCTCTTCTCATGGACTATCTTCCTTCTCTGATTCCCACTTTCAATGTAACCCACTTCCATTCTTTTAACACAGGGTTTTTTAGATATATTAAAGTCAATGATTAAAATCCAGTTAAGTTGTATTTCGATTTATTCATGTGTTTAATTTAAATGAATCACATCTCAGAGTTCTAAAGGCACCTCACTTTCCCAACTTACAGACTTGTTTTTACTAAAAACCTTAAAAAATACAACTTTGGGAAACCACAAAAAAAAGGGAATAATAGGGGGAGCAAACAAGAAGAAATTAGGGCACTTTCTTCTGATGCATTCAGTAGGCTTTGAAATTATTTTAGGTTACAAGAACACTATAGAAGTTACATTGAAATAGTCTAGACACTAAGAAACTTGTATTCTGGTTTTTCAAGGAATGACAAGTGAAATAATAGAACTACTCTTTCCTACTCCTCTCATTTTTGCTAACCATGAAAATAAAATGCACCAGAATGCATCACCATGTCTATGAAACTGACCCAACAATATTCAGTCACCCTCTGATTTGTCATTCCCATTGAAAACTGTTCAAAATTAACAAAAAGTTTTCTAAATCAAAGCAAACTGAATTTTAAAGTTTCTTCCCCATTCGTCTCAAAAATAACTGAAACACAGGTCTCTTCAAGTTTTAAAGAATAACAACATGCGACTACCTCCCATAACCAGATGAACAGTCAATACATTTAAAACTCCTGTTATAAATGGGCCATGGAAATTGATACCTGAGATTTGACACGTCTTGTTCTCTTTGGTAGAATGTTCATTCTTGTGCCTGGCTCTGGGGAAGTTTGGACATCAGTGCCAAGAACCTCAGGCTCCACTTTTTCCTTAAGATCTAAATTAGGCATTTGTACGCCCTAAAGAATCAGAGCACAGAAAGAGAGCAGATTCACTGATAAGAGATTAGATATGAGACTCAGGGGGAAAATAATATATTTACAATAAATCCCTAATGCTACATGAAACCAGATGGCAAATCTCTCACCAAACTGAGCTATAGATTCAAGTTAATCCCTATCAAAACCTAGCAGGCTTTTGTAGAAACTGAGAAGCTGATCCTAAAATTTATGTAGAAATGCAAACTGTTTAGAAATTCTGGAAAAAAGAATAAAGTTTGAGAACTTACACTACTGGATATCAAAACTATAAAGCTATAGTACTCAAGACAGCAACGTATTGGTGTTAAGATAAATATATAGATCAAAGAACAAAATGGAGACCAGAAATAAACCCACACGTTTAAAGTCAACAGGTTTTCAACAAAGGTGCCAAAGTAAATCAACAGGAAAAGGGTAGTCTTTTAAACAAATGATGCTGGTACAATTGGATAGTCATATACCACTGTGCCCATCAGAAAAAAACTTACTTTTACCTTACACTATACACACACACACACACACACACACACACACAAAAAACACAAAATGGATCAAGACCTAAATAAAAGGCTAAAACTATAAAATATCTAGATGAAAACAAAGAAGAAAACTTTTGTGGTCTTGGGTTGGGAAAAGATTTCTCAGCTATTAACTACAGAAAAACAATCCATAAATGGGGAAGGAAAAATAGTATCAATAAATTACTCTTCAAATAGACACCATTATAAAATGAAAAGATAAACCACACACTAGGTGAAAGCATTCTTAAAAATCACTTTCTGATAAAGAACTTGTATCTAAAACATTCAGTGAACAAGTACAAGATGAGAAATAACCCAATAAAAAAAGATTTGAATAGTCACTTTATAAAGGAAGATAAACAAATGGCTAATGTGCACATGAAAAGATGCAGAACATCATTAGTCATTAGAGACATGAAAATTAAAACCGCAATGAGATACCACTACACACCCACTAGAATGACTATAAGCAAAAAAACTGACAATACCAACTGGTGGCAAAGACGTGGAGATACTGGAAGCCTCTACATTATTGGTGCAAATGTAAAATGGTTCAGCCACTTTGGAAAAACAGTTTGGCAGGTTCTTAAAAAGTTAAACATAAACTTACCATATAACCCAGCAATTCCATTCCTAGGTATCTACCCAAGAGAAATGAAAACATATGTCCACACAAAGACTTGTACTTGAATATTCATAGCATTATTCATAATAACCATAAACTGGAAATAATCTGTCTGTCCATCAACTAGTACTGGATAAACAACTATAGTATATCCATACAATGGAATATTATTCAGTCATAAAAAAGAATGAAGTACCAATACATGCTAAAACATGAATGAGCCTTAAAAACACTAGGTTACATGAAAGCAGCCAGACACAAAATCATATTGCATGATTCCATCTATGTGAAATTTCTAGAAAAGGCAAAACTATAGAGCCAGAAAGTAGATCAGGAGTTATCTAGGTTTGGGGGTAGGAGCAGGAACCAACTACAAATACACACAAAGGCATTTTTTGGGCTGCTTGAAGTGTTTCATAAAACTAGATCGTAGTGTTTTATTTATTATAGCTTACTGACTGTGTATATACCATGAGTGAATTCTATGGCATGTAAATTACACTTTTAATAAAGTCATTTAAAAAATACATAAAATGAAGAGCAGTAATCTTTCAAAAAGCTAAAGCCAAAGGACCTATTTTAAATAACTAAGAAAACATCCTTTGTTCCTATCATCCTTTACCTTGTAAACCACCAAAAATAGCTGATTTTTAAATTACACCTTATTCCCCCAAATTTTGGTACCTCCTATACATAGCCAACTATAACTAGTTATGGTGAACACAGTCTAAAGTTTATACTTGCCAGACTGGACTTAAAAAAAAAAAAAAAAAATCTATCTCACCATAAGGCTGACACCAGACTGGAAAAGCTCATATGGGTAGAGAATTCTTTCATAGTGCGACTTCAAAAGAGACCCAGTTCCTTTTCCTGGCAGATATCCCAAGCGGCTACCCACTTTAGACCATTTCTTCTCTTTGGTGACCATTTCAAAACCTCCTTTGCTGGCAACAATCTGAAAAGAAAGTAAAAATTATTTAGGGAAAGAAGGTCGATTCATGCATTCTGACTGTAAACCTTGATTGATAAATACAAAAGTTATTTTGGGCGTAGATTTCAAATTTCCTTTCAACAAATATCTGACAAAACTGAAACTTGTCAACATTTTAAACTATGGAATGAGATGATTTTTAGAAGTTTTAAACTTTATTATTTAATTAATGCTATTTGCCTACCTTAAATAAACTAGGCATTCAAAACATTCAATGAATTTACACTTTGTAGATTATGTACCTTGAGAAAACTAAACACATACATGTCTCCACACCTGTAAGGAACTCAACATATAAGAATTAAATACAGACCAAAAATAGACTTGAGAATAAATGTTATATAAAAGAAACATAATTCCTGAAATTAAAAAATGTACCAAAAACTAATAAAATTTTTAAAAATCATCGAACAGTGGAGTCATAGGATATGCTGGAAAAGAGGCTATAATTTTTCATAAGCAGAAAAGTTTTACATGGAAGAATATATGGAATACTATGGAAAGATCAGATTATAGTATTACATTTACTGGAATGTAGTATAGAATGTGTTAACATAGAAAATGATGAGATAAACTGGCCAATTTGGCAGAATGTTCCCATCAAATCTGACACCGTGTATAATCTATATGTGTACCAAGGCCCCCTATCTTTTAGAAGCTGATATTGTACATCTCTCACACTCTAAAATTTAGGCAGTTTTCAGTTTCTCTGACAACAGAATAAAAAGGACCATGACAGAGTTATTTAAACTCAAGATAATTTTCAACTTTGAATATGCATTACTGCATTTTACTGTATCAAAACAGTTAAAAAAACAACAACACGGAATTACCACATGATCCAGCAATTCTACCTCTACATATAAACCCAAAAGAACTGAAAGCTGGGATTCAGGCAGATGCTTGCAAACCAATGTTCACAACGGTATTATTCACAACAGCCAAAAGGTGGAAACAACCCAAATGTCCAGCAACAGATTAATGGATACTTCCAGCCAAGATGGAGGCATAGGTGGACACACTGTGCCTCCTCTCACAACCAAAATTAAGGACAACAAAGATTTAGAAACAAGAAAACAACCAGAACTCACAGAAAATTGAACTGTACAGAAGTCCAACAACCATTCATCCAGACCGGTAAGAGGGGCGGAGTAGTGGCACGAAAAAGTGGAGGTGCAGAACCGGGCACACTGGCAGCAGCAGCTGGCAGTTCCCAGATGTGCAGGCGGCAGCTAGCAGACCCTGGCCACAGGGTGCCAACTGTGCAGACCCAGTGAGGTCACGCAAGGTGGCTGGCTGACCAGGTGGTCCCACATTCGTGCACAGATAATCCAGGCGAAGGGGAAGGAGCGGAAGGGACTGGAATCCAAGAGAGAGCACAGCAAGCACCACTGTTCCCTCTCCGACCCCGCCCCCACATACAGCATCACAACTCAACGACTCGGCTGCCCCACACTGGGGAACACCTAAGGCTCCACCCCTCACTACGTAACAGACTCCACCGGGGGGCAGGGAATGGCTAAATTGGATCAAACTGGAGAACAAATCAAAGCCGCAGAGCCAATTCCTCTAAGCAACAAAAAGATAGCCAACCTATCAGATGCACAGTTCAAGGCACTGGTGGTCAGGATGCTCACAAAATTGATTTTGCTCACAAATTAGATGAAAAAATGCAGGCTACAATACGTGAAATGAAGGAAGATGCATGGGGAACCAATAGAGATGGGAGGAAAACTGGGACTCAAATCAATGGAGTGGACCATAAGGAAGAAAGAAACAACCACACAGAAAACAAGAAAGAAACAAGAATTCAAAAAAATGAGGAGAGGCTTAGGAACCTCCAGGACATCTTTAAATGTTCCAACATCCAAATTATAGGGGTACCAGAAGGGGAAGAGGAAGAGCAACAAGTGGAAAACTTATTTAAACAAACAATAAAGGAGAACTTCCCCAATCTGGCAAAGGAAATAGACTTCCAGGAAGTCCAGGAAGCTCAGAGAGTCCCAAAGAAGTTGGACCCAAGGAGGAACACATCAAGGCACATCGTAATTACGTTAGCCAAGATTAAAATGAAGGAGAGAATTCTAGAAGCAGTAAGGGATAAGGGGACAGTCACCTACAAAGGAGTTCCCAACAGACTGTCAGCTGATTTCTCAAAAGAGACCTTCCAGGCAAGACAGGGCTGGAAAGAAGTATTCCAACTCATGAAAGGCAAGGACCTACATCCAAAATTGCTCTATCCAGCAAAGCTTTCATTTAGAATGGAAGGGAAGATCAAGTGCTTCTCAGATAAGGTCAAGTTCAAGGAGTTCATCATCACCAAGCCCTTATTCTATGAAATGTTAAAGGGACTTATCTAAGAAAAAGAAGATAAAAAATATGACAGTAAAAAGACAGCAAACTCACAGATATTAACAACCACACCTAAAGCAAAAGCATGCTAAGCAAACAACTAGAACAGGAACAGAACCACAGAAATGGAACTCATATAGAGGATTAGCAACAGAGGAGTGGGAAGAGGAGAGAGGGGGAAAGGTACAGAGAGTAAGTAGCATAGACGGTGGGTAGAAAATAGACAGGGGGAGGGCAAGAATAGTGTGGGAAATGTAGAAGCTAAAGAATTTATGACACATGGACATGAACTAAAGCAGGGGAATGTGGGTGGGAGGGGGTGTGCAGGGTGGAGGGGAATGATGGAGGAGAAATGGGACAACTGTAATAGCATAATCAATAAAATATATTTAAAAAATTAAAAAAGAGCCCTGGCTGGTGTAGCTCAGTGGATTGAGCGCAGGCCTGCAAACCAAAGGATCGCGGTTCGATTCCCAGTCAGGGCACATGCCTGGGTTGCCAGGCCAGTTCCCGGCAGGGGACATACAAGAGGCAACCGCACATTGATGTTTCTCTCCCTCTCTCCTTCCCTTCCCCTCTAAAGATGAGTAAATAAATAAATAAATAATAAAAATAAATAAATAAAATATTTTAAAAAAATTAAAAAAGAGATTAATGGATAAACAAAATGTGGTATACACATACAAGAAAATATTATTCAGTCACAAAAAAGGAATAAAATTCTGGTACATGTGACGACATGAATGAACTTTGAAAACATTATGATAAGTGAAATAAATCAAACACAAAAGGATGAATATGGTATGATTCCATTTACATGACACACCTCAAGTAAGCAAATTCATAGAGAAAGTAGAATAGAGGCTTTACCAAGGGACACAGGGAGGGGTAAGTTCTGGAAATGGATAGTAGTGATGGTTGTATAACATTCTGAATGTACTTCATGTCATTAAATTGTACCCTTAAGAAATGGCTAATTTTGTTATATATATGTTACCACAATTTTTTTTAAAGGCTAAGAGCATGTACTCTGGAGCCAGACTGAAAGTTCAAATACTAGCTCTGCTACTTAACAGTTGTATGACCTTGGGTAAATTATATAATTTGCATCTCAAATTCCTTACTATTTAAAAAGTTGTAGTAACAGCATCTACACCTGCCCTGTCCAGGTAACTCGGTTGGAGCGCTATGCCATACACCAAAATGCTGTGGGTTCAATGCCCAGTCAGGGCACATACCTAACATTGAAGGTTCAGTCCCCAGTCAGGGCACATACAGGGGGCAACCAATCAATGTTTGTCTCTTATATTAATGCTTCTCTCTCCCCCTCTCCCCCCACCCCAGCTTTCCTCTCTTTCTAAAATCAATAAAACATATCCTCAGGTGAGGATTGAAAAAATAGTACCTACACCTCATTATACAATTGTTGTGAAGATATGAAATAAATAAAACATGAGAAGCACCAGGACATAGTAAATGCTATATCAATATTATCTGTACTATATAAATGTCTATGTGTGTGGACAACTGTGTATGGGGTGGGGGGTACACACGATATAAATAAGTTAAGAAAATATTTTCAACTCATGTGATCTAGGATACCGTTATAGACAAAGAAGAACCTATAGCCAAAGTAAAATTTTTCTCTAGTGAAGTATATGAAAGCTTGTTAGAAACACACACAAGTTCACATGCACAAGAGTTGAACACATCTCTAATTCTTCAGCTTCTCTTATCATATCCTCAGGGTAGCTCCTCTGTCAAGACCTGACCAAGAAAATTATAAAGAGAAAAGAATATGTTTTCAAATTTTGTAGTGCAGAAGACAATGAGGGTAGCTTAAATGAAGGGCTGTCAGGAAGCAAATGGATAAATTAAAATGCCATTCTTTATAGGGCACCGATCAGCATGGCAATGGTGAATGTAGCCCAGCACTGAACCGGAAAACCAATCGGGCAGGAGGTGGCACACAGGACCCAGGCATACAGATCAGCTTTCTTTTTTTTTTTTTTTTAAAGATTTTATTTATTTATTTTTAGAGAGGGGAAGGGAGGGAGAAAGAGAGAGAAACATCAATGTGTGGTTGCCTCTTGCATGGACCCACTGGGGACCTGGCCCACAACCCAGGCCAGATCAGCTTTCTCATGGGGAACCAAGCTGGCATTGTACCTAGTCTGCTTTAAGACTTGCTTTTGCTAAAACTCTCTCACCTTGAGCTAAGACTGCAGATGTTTGTTTGTTTGTTTGTTTTAATATTTTATTTTATTTATTTATTTATCTATCTTTAGAGGGAAAGGGAAGGAGAGAGGGAGAGAAACATCAATGTGCGGTTGCCTCTTGTATGTCCCGTGCCGGGAACTGGCCTGACAACCCAGGCATGTGCCCTGACTGGGAATCGAACCGCGATCCTTTGGTTCGCAGGCCCGCGCTCAATCCACTGAGCTACACCAGCCAGGGCTGCAGATGTTTAATGTATATCTCTGAAGCAACTCCCTAAAGTCTGTGCTAAGTCGTCTCAAGGATGAAATGTAACCAGATCAATCACTTCTGTCATTCCCTTGCATTTAAACATTTTTTTTCCTTTGTTATCTGTAAGAAGGAATCACTTAAAGTAAACCTAAGTATAATAAATGAGAAACTTCTTTGATGTAATGCTACTGGAAAGCAATAAAAGCCTGTCCAGGAAAGGCCGAGGCGCTCTCTCTCTGCGAGTAGCCATGCCATCCCTTTTTCTCCACAGGACTTCTGCAGTCCATGTGAATTTGTTCATTGCAGCCACAACATACAGACCCCGCTGGCCAGAGTCTGCATCAGGTCTTTCATATACTTCCAGTGCTTCTATACTATCACCTACTGTTCCAGGTGCCTGACATATATCTGAGAGTAAAATAAAAATATTTGTCTTCATGGAGCTTACATTCTATTAGAAGACACACAATAAACATAATATACAAATTTTGAAGTGACAAATCTTATGTAAGAAAATTTAAAAAGCAGTTAAAAGTCTTCATGAGGACATGCAGCAAGGTAGCTGCTGGCGGACCAGGTGAGGCAGCGGCTGGCGGAGTGGACAGTCCCACATTCGTGTGCAGATAAACTGAAGAGAACTACTGGGGAGTGAGACAGACTGCACAACACAGGGTTCCACTGTGGGGAAATATAATCTCAAAACCTCTGATTGAAAAAGCCTGAGAGGGTTGAGGAGGCCGGAGAAACTCCCAGCCTCACAGGAGAGTTCACTGGAGACCCACAGGGTCCTAGAACATACATAAACCCACCTACCCCAGAATCAGCACAAGGGCCCAATTTGATTGTGGGTAGCAGGGGAAGGGACTGAAATCCGGCAGACAGCGGAGCAAGCAGCACTGTTCCCTCTGGAACTTCTTCCCCACATATAGCATCACAATGCTGAGACACAGGTTGCCACACCCTGGTGAACACCTAAGTCTCTGCCCCTTACTATGTAACAGGCGCGCCAAGACAAAAAAAAAAAAAAAAAATGGCCCAAATGAAAGCACAGATCAAAGCTCCAGAAAAAATACAACTAAGTGACAAAGAGATAGCCAACTTATCAGAAGCACAGTTCAAAACACTGGTAATCAGGATGCTCACAGAATTCTTGAGTATGGTCGCAAATTAGATGAAAAAAATGAAGTTTACGCTAAGTGAAATAAAGGAAAATGTACAGGGAACCAACAGTGACGGGAAGGAAACCAGGACTCAGACCAACAGTTTAGACCTGAAGGAAGAAATAAACATTCAACCAGAAAAGAGTGACGAAACAAAAAAAAATTTCAAAAAAATGAGGAGAGGATTAGGAACTTCTGGGACAACTTTAAACATCTGAATCATAGGGGTACCAAAAGGAGAAGAGGAAGAGCAAGAAACTGAAAACATATTTGAAAAAATAATGAAGGACAACTTCCCCAATCTGGCAAAGGAAATAGACTTCCAGGAAGTCCAGGAAGCTCAGAGAGTCCCAAAGAAGCTGCACCCAAGGAAGCATACACCAAGGCATATCATAATTACATTACCCAAGATGAAAGAGAAGGAGAGAATCTTAAAAGCAGCCAAAGAAAAGGAGACAGTTACCTCCAAATGAGTGTCCATAAGACTATCAGCTGATTTCTCAAAAGAAAACATGCAGGCAAGAAGGGGCTGGAAAGAAGTATTCCAACTCATGAAAGGCAAGGACCTACATCCAAGATTGCTCTATTCAGCAAAGCTTTCATTTAGAATGGAAGGGCAGATAAAGTGCTTCCCAGATAAGGTCAAGTTAAAGGAGTTCATTATCACCAAGCCCTTATTATATGAATGTTAAAGGGACTTATCAAAGTAAAAGAAGATAAAAAATATGAACAGTAAAATGGTAACAAACTCAGTTATTAACAACCAAACCTAAAACAAAAACAAAAATCAAACTAAGGTAACAGCTAGAACAGGAACAGATATACAGAAATGGAGATCACTTGGAGGGTTTTCAGAGGGGAGGGAGAGGGGAGTGAATGGGGGAAATGGTGGAGGGAATAAGAAACATAAACGGTAGGTAGAAAATAGACAGGGGAGGTTAAGAATAGTATAGGTCTGTAGGAAAAGTAGAAGCCGAAGAACTTATATGTACAACCCATGGACATGAACTAAAGGAGGGGAATAAAGGAGGGGAAATGGGACAACTGTAATAGCATAATCAATAAAATATATTTAAAAAAAGAACATTTCAGAAATAAACAATTCCTAAGTTTTAAATTGAAAAAAAAAAAAAAGGGCCTCATGAGTAGAAGAATGAGTGTAAACTGAAGTATTAATTAGTCACAAAAAGCCTCATGACACAGGTGAAATCTGAGCAAAGATGTGAAAGAAGTAAAGCAGTTACCCAAGGAGGTATACAGGAACTAGTCAGACCAAGGAACCTAAGTTGACAAGCATGCGTAGAATGTTTGAGGATCAATAAGGAAGCCAATGTGGCTAAAGTACATGGAAATACTGGAGGAAATCAAACAGGAAATAGAAGCCCTCTCAATAATCTTTACTATCCAATACGATTATCAGCACTGCATAAAAACCTGCTTTGCAGTCAAAGCGCTACAAGCTAAATTTCCATTAGTAATGATACTTCTGATTACTGGCACATAGCTGTGCAAATGACAGCCAGCAGAGTCATGGTATGGTCAAGTAATAAGACAAAGCAATCTCACAAAGAAATCAAAACCATGAGTTTGGCTTCATGCAGGCAAAATAACCAGCCTTAATACTATAAAAACACAAACCTTACACTTGTTTTTATTCATCTGACAGATTCAAAAATTAATTTCAAAATATAAATCATTTATTCCAAGCATTTGCAATGCACTGTATCAGACCACTGTCACTAGAAAAATAGCAATCAAAAATGCCCTATAAAAAGATACATGACATATACTTAAACTGAACAAAATGAAGAGAAGCCCTTTATGAAAACGTGACCAAAGAGTAATGGTCAAATGAAGGCCAAAATTTCAATCCGATGACACACTAAGTCTGGCTAGCAAGAAACAATTATAACAGACATAAAATAGTAGTAGTAGTAGTATACTTAAAACCTTCTTCTCGAAACTCTACTAAAAAAAAAAAAAAGTAAAGGAACACAAAGGCATTAATTTCAAGAGGACAAATACAGCAAGAGAAAGCAGGTGTACAAGTGATAACCTAGCCAACAAAAAAACCAAGCACCTGCAATAGAAGAAAGCCAAGAAGTTTTTGCAACATAGAACCTGAGAAGCTTATGAAATGAAAGCAGCAGTACCTTTAAAATTAGGGATAGCAATGAACAAACATGACTGACTGAAAACCTGTCTAAAAGCAATTAGACCATCACCACTAAGTATAGCCAAACAACTACCCCTCTCCAAACCCAGCAGAAGACTGGGGATTTATTCCCAAGGGAGTTTGAAAATAAGAAACTCTACCCTAAGAAAGAAACAGGTACGTATATTATAGGGTCAGCCTAACAGTATAATCAATCTAACAGTCTAACATCCAACTAATAAGAATTCAAGTGGAAGAAATTGTCAAAAATACAAGAAAAGTCACAAGAACTCAAAGACATGAGTTCAGATTAGAGAGGTTATCAAATACTATAAAAATATTGAATAAAAATAAACACATACTAATGAATATCACGTGAAATCTCAAACCACTGGGTATAAAGATTAAACTCTTATGTCTTCAAGAAAAAAAATCACATAGAAAGGAATAAGAATTAACATAGCATCATTCTTTTCAACAGCAATACTGAAAGCCAGAAGATTATGGAGTAAAGCTTTCAAAATAATGAAGTAAAACAATTTACAACTTAAGACTCCTAAACCCCACCAAACTACCAATCAAGTTTTAGAACATTTTTAGACAAGAATTTATATCCCTACAGTCTCCCTCCAGAGAGCATGCTTGCACCTTTCCCTTCCTTCTCTTCTCCCCACATAGGCATGCATCTCCTAAACTCTAAGCGACCCCCATGAGACTTGCAACCAAGGGAGCAATGGGCAGTGGTAATCCATCCTAGGCAGCCCCACCTTGGCTCACTTTTTCCCATAATGTTTATAGAGAGCCAAAGCAGCCTCCCCTAGACTCTCTCCTGTTGCTTCTTCTATCCTAGGCCCTTGCTTATTTCACTGTGCACAGTTTTCATACATGTACTCTCAGAATCAACAAAGAAATAAAGTACATCTCATTTACCTTCTTAAACTATTAAGAAGCTCATTAAACTATTGAATAGTAGAAGAAATGTTTCAGCAAAATAGGAGTAAACCAAAGAAGAGAAGATCTGAAACAAGGAGAGACATAGAAAATTCCTAGAATAATAATAGTGAAACTCCCAGGCTGACAGGTGACCTTAAAAAAACTACCAGTCTGGACTGCAGCAGAAAAGAAAACTCCAGAGGAATGGCTCTAAGAAAATGAAATTGACAGATGATCTGATGGGTAAAACTATACTGAGAGATTTATACATCTGCTAAAAAATCTGAAAACAAATTTTTGATAGTTATAAACAAAACACACAAAGTGAAAAAAGGGATTAACTGCAAGGAAAATTAAAAATGGCATAAAAAAACAATCACAGCATACTACAAGTCTTGAGCACAAATAATACTTGTATTTATACCATCACAGTAATAATTTTTGATTAGTAAAAAATTTATCTGCCCTGGCTGGTGTGGCTCAGTGAACTGAGTGCCAGCCTGCAAACCAAAGGGTCAACAGTCCAATTTCCAGTCAGGACCCATGTCTGGGTTGCAGGCCAGGTCTCCACTCAGGGGGACACAAGAGGCAACCACACACTGATGTTTCTCTCCCTCTCTTTCTTCCTCCTTTCCCCTCTAAAAATTAATAAATAAAATTTAAGAATAAAAACATAAAAAATAAAAAATTTTATCTAACCACACTAGAAGGGACAGGAGAACTGAAATTTGTGAGGATTTAGATTTCTTATACTCATTTCCCAATTCTAAGAGCAGAAAATTAGTATATAATACTTAAATCTGAAAAATGAAGTAGCAAAATGAACATATTAATTGGACATATAAAGATCAAAATCAGAAACGGTTAAGAATTGAAAGTGATCAGCTCCGAGCAATGGGAATGGGAATGAAAGGGTGGATGAGAATGCTGCTTTTCAAAAAAAACTTTTAAGAAATAGAATGAGTTTCCTAACTCAGTACTTCCGGTCAAGATGGAAACAGAGGTAAACACGTGACGCATCCTCACACAACTACAGTAAAAATTGCAACTACAAAACTAGTATCCCCAGATTCATCAGAAAATCGAGCTGTATGAAAGTCCAACAACCAAGGACTTAAAGAAGCCACATTCATCCAGACGGGTAGGAGGGACGGAGACATGGAGAGGAGTGAAGAGGCAAAAGGCTCAGAGAGGTAATGGAAAAGGCAGTCCCACATTCACGTGTAGTAGATAAAAACTGGGAGAGACACCTCAGGAGCAAATGATCCCAGCCCCAGACCAGATCGCCCAGCCCAGGGTTCAAGTGCCAGTCCCCATAACTTCTGGCTATAAAAACCAGTAGGGGGTTGGGACAGCGGAAGAAACTGTAGGATTCACAGAAGACTCCTCTGAAAGGCTCACAAAGGTCTCAGGACTTATGCAGACCCAACCCCCTCTGGGATTCAGCACCAGGGAAACAGCTAAAAGGGGACAAGTGGCATATGGGGAGAAAGCCAAGTGAATGGAAACAGTACGTGTGCTGGGAGACAGCTTCCTTCCAAGCAAATCTCTGGAGGACAGGCAGTAGCACTGACCCCTCTCTGAGCCCTCTACCACTTAGAGCCACAAAACAGTGAAACACCTTTCCCTGCCCTGGCAGTTACCTAAGGCTCCACCCCACACAATTTATAGGTGCACTTTTCTACCAGGCCACACTACTAAGTCAGGGAATGAAAGCAGCTCTACCTAATACACAGAAATAAACACGGGGAAGCTGCCAAATTGAGGGACAAAGAAATATAGCCCAAATGAAAGAACAGAACAAAACAAAAAACTAAACAAAATAGAGATAAGCAAACTACCAGATACAGAGTTCAAAACACTGGCTGGCTATCAGGATGCTCAAAGATCTGAGCACTGCAACAGCATAAAAAAAAGCTCCAGGCAGAAATTAAGGTTGCATTAAGTGAAATAAAAGTCTACAGGGATCCAAAAGTGGAGAAGATGAAGCCGAGAATCAAATCAACGATTTAGAACACAAGGAAGGAAAAGGTATTCAAATCAGAACGGGAAGAAAAAAAATTTTTAAAAAATGAGAGGCTTAGGAACCTCTGTGACATCTTTAAACATACCAACATCCAAGTCATGGGGTGCCGGAGGAAAAGAGGAAAAGCAAGAAATTGAAAACATATTTGAAAAACTAATAAACGAAAACGTCCCTAATTTGGTGAAGGAAATAGAGATACAAATCTAGGAAGCACAGTGAGTCCCAAACACGCTGGACCCAAAGACCACACCAAAGCACATCATAATTAAAATGCCAAAGGTTAGAGATAAAGAGAAAATCATAAAAGCAGCGAGAGAAAAGAGGAGTTAAGACTGTCAGCTGATTTCTCAAAAGAAACCTTGCAGGCTAGAAGGGACTGGCAAGCATTCAAAGTGATGAAAAGCAAGGACCTACAACCTAGATTACTCTATCCAGGAAAGCCATCATATAGAATGGAAGGGCAGATAAAATACTTCCCAGACAAGGCAAATTAATGGAATTCACCAGCACCAAGCCATTGTTATATGAAACATTAAAAAGAACTATATTGGATAAGAAACTGAAGATCAAAACTACGAACATTAAAATGGCAACCAATTCAAAACTATCGACAATTGAATCTAAAAAATCTAAGCCAACAAGCAGAACAGGAACAGAATTATAGATATACATGGAGATCATTTGGAGGGTTATTAGCTGGGCAGGGGATGCGGGAGAATAAGAAGAAAGTGAAGGGATTAAGAAGTACAAATTGGTAGGTACAAAATAGACAGGGAGGTTAAGAATAGTATAGGAAATGGAGAAGCCAAAGAACTTATATGTACAACTCATAGACATGAACTAAGTGGACGGTGGGGGGAACAGAATTGCTGGAGGGAATGGGGGTACTAGGCAGAGAAGCGTAAAGGGGGAAAAACTGGGACAACTGTAATAGCATAATCAATAAAATATATTTTAAAAAATTAATTTCCTTGCTGCACTGATTATAAACAGTAATTGTTATTGTAAAACTCCATTAAATTACATACATCCCAATAACACTTTTTATTATACAAAATAAGGGAGAAAGACAAAGTGATTTAATCAAAACAGGAAACTATCGCAGTGGCAATTTAATGACTCTGAAGACTGAAAATTTGCTTCCCATTAAAAAGTAGTCTAAGTGAAAGTGTTTCAAAATCATGTCTATAACACAAGCTCAGAAGATGCTCATCATGTGTCAGACAAAAATAATCTTTTTTAAAGGGAGTATCTAGTAACCTAAAAAATATCAGAACTCTCAATATTTTTTCTATTTTTCAGCCTGATCCTCTTGCTAGAAAGTAAAATGTCATGCTAATGAAATAGTTACCCAATGATAAAGATCGAAATAGTGGTTACTTTTGGGGAGTACTGACTAGGATAGAGATGAAGGAGCCCACTAGAGTGCTGTAAATATTTTCTATCTATCTGGGTGGTGGTTCCACAGGTGCATACATATATAAAGGCTTACTAGATCGTACATTTAAGATTTGTGCATTGCACTCTAAGTTACACCTTAATACAAAGAAAAATAGATCATGTGGTGAGAGGCAGCAATCTCACTATATTTACAGAACAAAAGTATTATAAACTATAAACAGAGCAAAATCTGTCTGCCTTTTATCTTTATATCTCAGTTTTATAAGCATTTCCAAAGGTTAAGGGAAATGTAAAGTCAAGACTCCAATAAATCACAGGACAATCAAACTCTACCATTAATATATCTGCAATACATTCTCTAAGTGCTAAAATAAGATATACTTTATTAGTAGTATTCTCCTGTTGCTTAAAAAGGAATTGGATTTTTTCAAGATAGAGTTAAATGACTTAACAAATCCACTTACAATCCGTTTACAAAGGACTGTGAACTAGGTATTTAGATTAAGTTAATTTCCCAATTTGTAAATCCTACAACTCTAGCTTTGGCCTGTGTGGCTCCACTGGAGTGTCATCATGGGTTCAATTCTCAGTCAGGGCACATGCCTCAGTTGTGAGTTTGGTCCTGGTTGGGGCACATGCGGGAGGCAACCCATCAATGCTTCTCTCCCTCTTTCTCTCACCCTCCCTGCCACTTTCTAAATCAATGGGCATATCCTCAGATAAGGAGTTAAAAATTAATTAATTTAAAAAAAAATCCTACAACTCTACAAATCCAAGAATGCAACCTAATTTATCATTTAATAAAACAATGTTTACCTTTTAATTGTTAAAAAAGACAATTCTTAAAACAAAATTTTTTATCTTAATGGTTCCATACAAGACATAAACCCATCCCTCAAATTCACTATAACTTGTCCTTTAGTATATCATAGGTTTTCATACAACTGCACTAGATAATTCTCAGCACAGTGCTTAATGACATCATTACCTTATTGATATATCTAAAAAAAAAAACTGCAACATATTTTAGTGTAAGATGACACTTCCCAGAATTTTTGGTATATAACAAAATTTTTAGAGACCTGACATTAATTTTTAAATGTATCATAAAAGATAATTTAAATGTAATTTTCTTTTTTCCTTGAAATGAAATCTTTCAAAAATTAACTCTAATTTATTTATCTTTAAAGAATTATGTATTTATTATAGAGAGAAGGGAGGGAGAAAAAGAGGGAGAGAAACATCAATGTGTGGTTGCCTCTGGTACACCTCCCACTGGGGACCTGGCCTGCAACCCAGGCATGTGCCCTGACCAGGAATCAAACCAACAACCTTTCAGTTAGCAGGTCAGTACTCAATCCACTGAGCCACACCAGCCAGGGTTAAAATTCCTAATTGTATAAATTCACTAACTTTTGCTCCAATTTCTAGAACCAGTAAAAGCCTCACCTTGCTCAAAGCATACAGATCCAGGATTTTCCTCTCCACCACTGGGATCTTCAAAGTAGATCCTTGAAGTTCCCAAAATTTTGCTAGTTGATCCAAGAAGTCCAGTCTCACTCTGGTCATCGCCTAAGATCATTAAAATGCAGAAATCAGAAATAAGAACTATATCATAGTTGAAAATAAATGTGTATTTCTTAACACAGGTACCAGTTTCTCTAAAGAAATTTAGGCTTTTCATTATTGTTCAGTCCAACGCTGTACAGCAAGCTAATAATAAAGCAAAATATTTCTGACAGATATTATTTATTAAGGCAAAAAATTACTGTAATGTATGTGAATAATTCTCATATTATCAATCAAAGCAATTTTTTGGATGAAGTTGGCTTAACTTTAAGCTAACCAGAAAATCTGGTAGATCAAATTAGTCTGTTTCTGAGCATTCTGCCATTTCATCAGTAAATAATATGCATATTTAAAGTACACCAACTGTGGACTTCACTGATATCAAGATCCTTCATCAAGTATCTAAAGGAAAAAAGATGTGTATTATAAATCTCAGAAAAATGTTTTAGGAGAATCAAGGAAAAAACAGCCTCAACATGACATATTAAACCTTAGCTAAGATCTCTCTTTAAGTATGCTGAAATAGTTTTCTACAACACTGAAGATCTTCTGAAAATCTTGAAGAATGACAATTTTTAAATAGAGAGATTAGTCGAATTTAAAAGGGACCTCTTAATAAATCAGATTAACTTAAGGTTTTAATTAAAAATTTATTTTCCTAAAGAGTTGTTAAGCCTATCTCCCCCTAAAAAAACTCTGAAAACTATGGTTTTTTAATAGAATTTAATAAACTATTTTCCAAAGACCATAGGAGACAATCTTCCAACATCAACAAAAAATTTTAGCAAGATAATAAGTATTAAAGAAAATACATGGCAAGACAACAAACAAGGTTATCGAATTCCCACCAAGATGGAGGCATAGGTAGAAACCTTTTTGCTTCCTCACACAACCAAAAGAAGGACACCGATCTAAAAACAATAAACCACCAGAAGTGCCAGAAAATCAAACTGCATGGAACTCGAACAACCACAGAATTAAAGAAAACATTCACCCAAACCGGTAGGAGGAGTGGAGACGGAAGAAAGGCGGCCAAGCAGAGAGCACACAGCAAGGCGGGAGAACACGCGGGCAAGGCAGAGCTGGCTGAACCGGAAGCTAAAGACTAAAGCTAGCTGTAAACTACTGTGGGGGTTGCCACAACAGGAAAAATTCCCAGTCACACACCAGAGAGTTCATTGGAAAGTGAGGCTAGAGCAGAGCAAGCCAGAAGCATTTCCCCCCCTCTGACCCCCTACCCCACAGACAGTGCAGTGAAGAGGGTTGCCCCACCCTCGTGAATACCTAAGGCTCCGCCCCTTACAACATAACAGACAAAGAAATTTGGCCCAAATGAAAGAACAAACAAAACTCCAGAAAAAGAGCTAAGCAACAAGGAGATAACTAACCTATCTGATGCAGAGTTCAAAATATTGGTAATCAGGATGCACACAGAACTGATTGACATTGGTCGCAAAATGAAGAAACAAATGAAAGATACTCAAAATGAAATAAAGGAAAACATACAGGGAACCAACAGTGAAGAGAAGGGAACCAACAGTGAAGGAAAGGAAACTGGGACTCAAATCAATGATTTGGAACAAAAGGCAGAAATAAACATTCAACCAAAACAGAATGAACAAACAAGAATTCAAAAAAAAAAAACTAGGAGGCTTAGGAACCTCTGGCACAACTTTAAGCACTCTAACATCAGAATCATAGGGGTGCCAGAAGAACAATATCAACAAGTTAAAAACTTATTGGAACAAACAATAAAGGAAAACTTTCCCAATTTGGTGAAGGAAATAGGTTTTCAGGAAGTTCAGGAAGCCCAGAGAGTTCCAATGAAATTGGACCCACAGAGGAACACACCAAGGCACATCAACATTAAGTTACCCAAGACTAAACATAAAGAGAGAATTTTAAAAGTGGCAAAAGGAAAGGAGTTACCTCCAAAGGAGTGTCCATAAGACTATCAGCTGATTTCTCAAAAGAAACCTTGCAGGCATGAAGGGGCTGGAAAGAAGTATTCCAAGTCATGAAAGGCAAGGACCTACATCCAAGATGACTCTATCCAGCAAAGCTCTCATTTAGAATGGAAGGGCAGAGAAAGTGCTTCTCAGATGAGGTCAAGTTAAAGGAGTTCATCATCACCAAGCCCTTATTATATGAAATGTTAAAGGGACTTATCTAGGAAATAGAACATCACAAACCAAGAACAGTAAAATGACAAGTTGTGCTAAACTCACAACTATCAACAACTGAATCTAAAAAATAAAAAGTAAGCAAAGAACTAGAATAGGAACAGAACCAGAGACATGGAGGTCACATGAAGGGTTTTCAGTGGGGGGTGGGGGGAGAATGGGGAGTTGAAAGGTACAGGGAATAAGAAACATAATCTGTAGGTACAAAATAGACAGGGGGAGGTTAAGAATGGTATAGGAAACAGAGAAGTCAAAGAAGTTATATGTATAACCCATGGACATGCACTAAGGGTTGGGGGGAATGCTGGAAGGTTGGGGGGTGCTGGGCAGAGGAGGGATAAAGAGGAGAAGTGAATTATTTAAAAAAAAAAAAGTACAACTGAAGAGTTCCAGGTCTCTGAAGGTAACTAAGCTGGATATTTCAACTATGAAAAATATGGCTAGAGGTAGTTTTCCACAATCCCAGTTAAGCAGAAACACTGTAATAACTACTTAAAATAATTGTTTTTAAATCAGAAACTTCCTTCCATTCAGTCCCAATTAATGTTTACTCTGAGCTCTGATACATGAACTTCTCAAAGTTCTCTATCAAGAGCCCTGGCATAAAAAGTGAATCAGGAAGTAGCAATGGTGATATAACACTCACCTCAAGTTCATTCAGGCGCTGGACTCTGGGTGTGAAACGAAAGCTTTTTACTTCACATGCAAATGGAGGTTGCCAATCCTAAATGGAAACATTTTTTTAATAGCATATTGGTATATAAGCAAGGAATGCATTATTCCTTCCCTTCATTTATATTCATTGAGTTGTCACAAATCATGATGACAAGAAAATAACAAGTCTTCTTTATTATATTCTAGACAGAAAGAGTAATATTTAGGTAAAATATTACTTATCTCCAATTATTTATCTCTAATAGTATTAAAATTATTTTATCTATAAATCATCAAATCCCACAAGTACTATTTTTATATCCCTCAATTATGTTTTCCCCAATTAATCAAGTAGAATGCAATGAACATGTACCTCAATACAATGTCTAATAAACATCCAAGTTTGAAAATTAAAAAGAAAACAGAATTTGAGAGAAACAACAAGGGTACAATTAAAAAGTAATTTTTTAAACCACTTATATAATTGGATAATTTTTTTCATTCATGTGTAATGTGACACAGCACTTTACAGTCTATGTGACATATATGTTTTGTTCAAAGCCCAACTCTGGGAATCCAAATATTTTTAAAAAAAGGTAAGTAAACCCACAGAACAAGGACAATTTCCAGACTGCAGATGTAGTATAACTAAATGAGACAGAATGTTGCAAGCATGATCCTAGAGAACACAGTTTAATTTGGTCCAAATACCATAGTTTACCATGTATATCCACTTTTTTGCCCAAATTTTTTAGAGAAAAATAAGGATATGCATTATATATGGGTAGTACCTGAAATACTTTGTTCCTGTGTTTTATAATTAGTTGCATAAAATTTCTTATACCATAATATGTTCAAAAATAAATGCTAAAATTCCTTTATAATGCAAAAAACAAGTACCTAAATATAAGTAAATATATAATTGAATTAAAAATTAAAATGAACAATTTTTTCCCCTGTAAGTTTGGGCCAAAAATGTGGATGTGCATTTTACAAGGAGCGCATTATACATGGCAAAATATGGTAATAGTAAACTATTTAAAAACCTGAGTAATCAAAAATATTTACCCTACCTTATAAACTAAATAAATCCACCAATATTGTAATTAAATTAACTGAAATTAAATTTTCAACAGTGTGACATAAAAAGAGAAGGTATATTACTTCAACCTCCTTTGAATAAAAAACTTTTCTTTTTTTACCAAAAGGAACCTTAAAGAGAATTTCTAATTCATAAAGGCAATAGAGTAAATGAAAATATGGTTTAGAAAAAACTTCAGTGCTTATGGTTTCATCAGTACTAGCTAATTTTGATAGAAAAAGAGTTAAATGAAGCTTCTGAAGGATGGCAGTGCATATAATCAAAACTCATCATAGCAATTATCTGATAATGCTTTGCTTTCAATTTATAGTCTATAATCTGGGGTTTTTTTTGTTGTTGTTTCTTTGAGAGAGGTGAAGGGAGGGAGAAAGAGGAAGAGAAACACTTAAGTACAAGGGATACATAGATAGGTTGCCTCTCAAACACCCCGCACTGGGGACCTGGCCTACAACCCAGGCATGGCCCCTGACTGGGAATCTAACTGGACAACTTTCAGTTCTCAGGCTGGCACTCAATCCACTGAGCTGCACCAGCCAGGGCAATAGTCTGTAATTTTAACCAAAATCATTTAGCATAATGGGAGTAGCATGTCAGGGTTTTAGAAACAAACATTTCTATCTAGGTTCTTAATCTACTTTGCCACTTGCCCAAGATCATACATTTGATATAAGTTATTTAACTTATCCAGATTTGCCTCCTCTGTAAAATGAGGCTCTATTTACCTAGGAAGGCTTCAAAGAATATTAACTGAAATAATCTGTAGGTGCTAAATTAGCTCCTCCCAACTACACTCTTTATTCACTGTGGTGCACACACTATGGTAGTCTTCAGTGAGAGCAAATGCTTTTCAAAACACAATACGAGTAACAGTACTCAACATTTTATTTGTACTACTAGCAGACAAAACATAAAGCAAGGTGTTCCTTTCAAGAAGCACTAAGGCAATGGTTCACAAACTTTAACGTGCATTAAAAATCATCTGCGAGTACTTGCTAGAAAAGCCGATTCTAGATCTCCCACGTACAGAAACTGATTCTCGTCTGGGAATGGGCCTAGGGATCTGCATTTTAATAAGCATATGGTTGACTTTAGTGCAGGTGGACCAGGAACATCATTTGAAAAGCAGTGGTCTAATGGGTTAACAATCTTTTGACCTTGAACAAATCACTCGGTGTTTTGGGGCACTAATTCTCCCAAATAAAGGGTAGTTTTTGCTTTTTTTTACCTTAAAGACTGAAGTAATTAACCTATAAACAAACCCAGTTATTTGCGATTCAAAAATCTTTCATCCACCGTTCCTTATATCAAAAGATTTCAACGCATTCTTCCACATCAATCATTAATAAATCCTCCTTAATTCTCTATATTTTAAAATTAAATGCTGCTCCTTCTCTTCCCCTGGGAAGACTATCATTTCAGCAGTAAACTGCCTGGGGTTCTTGTTTGGTGATACCATCCTTGGGGACAACTAGAGCTCAAATTACTGTTTAAGAAACCTTAGCCCTCAGATGAGGCCTGCAAATATTTAGTAAATAAAGCATTAATAGGGCTTGGATAAAGAAATAGCCGACGGAGAGCAGTTTTCACTACCGTACCGTAATGAGGATGGTACATGAGTGTAGGACATGTCATGCCATAATACTTCAAACACTTTGTCGGTCAACGAAAGGCCTAACGCCTTTTGTTACCCGTGCCCACAACCCAAGAAGTGTCAGTCCCCAAGTTCTAAAGGGGAAAGGCCCCAGGGACAACATTCTCGCGTTCGGACAAGCGTTAAGACCGCACAAGAAATCAAGGCAAGGGAATCCGAAAAATATATCTCCTAGTGGTTGAGAAATAAAGGAAACTAAATATAAAAAGAGAGAAGGACTGGAAGAGTAAAACTACACCGAGTACCCCACTCTCTTCTTCTTCCCTCTCCTCAGACGCCGGTACCTTGGGCGGTCGGATTTTGCAGATGCCGGTTTTCTCCGCCAGAGGCCGGATGCGGCCGATAAAACTGAGCGGGTCTGTGAACTCCTCCCAGCTGGGCTCAAAGACCGGGCACTCCGGCGGTGGCACGAACTCCGACGCGTAGCCCCCGGACCCCACGCCCGCCATGGCAATACCCCGAGGGCTCCCGTGGGGCAAACAGGTGGAGAAGGGGTGGCTAAAGCCCACCGAACTCTTTCACGTCCCCTGACGGGGGCCGAAGCTCATCTTCTTGGGCAAGAACCGAACACCACAGAAACCCCGAAATCGCTTCCTCCTTTCGTTTGTTATTGTTTCCTTCGGGGCTTTTCCTCACAGGACTAGGACTTTTCCGGAAGTTGACGTATAATCAAATCCCTCCGCCATCCCAAGAACAGAATCCCTCCGCAGCAACACGAAGGCTCGTTGTACAACCGTCCTTCTTCCTCCCTTTCCCAGCAACCCAGTGTTCCTTGTCTTCTTGTCTGTGAAGGTTCTGCGCTGTCCGACAACTTCAACCGACACACCCTGGAGGTCTCTGAGCTCTCCTTTAAGGTCGAGAAGCACTCGGGTTTGAGACCGGGCGCACTCTTCCGGCGCGGAGGAACGCGTAATGCTGCAGAGGGCAAAGGTTCTGCTTCCGTTGTGTGGGGGCCGGGGTCGGGAGAGGAAATCCAGTTCTCCTTTGTGTTTAAATGGGCAGAAGAACACACTGGGCTAAACCTTGGCGACGTCACCTCGCTGCCGGTTCAGGGCAGGCTGCTTTAACTTGTCTCTGTTTTTCCAAGTAACTTTTTCAGGTTCTCTTGTTTTTAATCCTTTGACTCTTAATGACTCTTAAAACAATCTCGGCACTTTATATCCGCCCCATCACCTTGACAGGTTCGTATGGAACCCGTTCCCCAAGTCCTGCCGCCTGGCAGAATTGATTTTTATCCACATAGAAGCAACGGCTCTTGATCTTGCTTTCCCAGCTGTTGCCAACCCCCAAGTCATCTGAACAGCAACCACTTTACTCTGGCACTACATACTACCTAATCTTTTCTCAATTTGCTGTAAAAGCTTTCGCAACTTTTCAGACCGTTTGTCAAAAATCTGTATGTCTGTGTCCAACTCTACTTCCTCCGAACTGTGGACAATAATGTAGAAATGACCAAAATCGTGAGTGTATTCTTAGTATTAAATATTTGTTTGACGTTTCTTATACCCTAATCTGATAAAGTCTCTTAATACCCTCACTGGTGTTAGTCTGATCTGCTGATAAAATCGAAACAAAAATTTTGTGGGAAGGAAGTCTTACTTCCCGGGGCTGGTTTATATACTCCTTTTGTACCTTCAGCTTCCACCAGGACCTAAATTGCCAGCGATGGCTGATGACTCCCAAATCTGTATTTCCAGCCTAGACTTCTCTTCTGAGTTATATCTAGCTGCTTATTGGACAACTCCACTTCGTACATTTAAAAGTACCTTGAACTCATGGTTAGTTCCCCACTGTTTTTTCAGTGTTTCCAGTTTCCATGAATGACCTTCCATCTCTCAATTGCCTAAACCAGAAGTCTAAAAATAATCCTTAACTCCTGCTTTTTTATTACCAATATATAGCCATGTGTCAAGTCTGGATATTCTATCATCTAAAAATCTTAAATCCACCCATGTCTCTCTATCCCTATTAGCACTCTCCCAATTTAAGTTCTTTCTCACCTGAACTATGATAACAGCTCAGTTTTTGCTCCTGTCAAATCCCTCTCTACTCAGCTGCCATGGTACTTTGTCTAAAGGCGAGTCATTTTTCATCTCAGTTTCAACAACTCCTTTACTTTGCTGTCTACTCCTAAGCTTCATCTCTTGACCCGTTTCAATATACTACACAGACATTTTTGTGGTAGTTTTAATGCACCATGCTTTCTCTCACCTCTGAGGCTTCACAGATATTGTTTCCTTTGTTTGAACATATTTATATTCTCCTGACCCACCACACAGTTTCCTATATCCCCTTTCTGAATGAATTTCTATTCATCATCCATCAGCTTAAACATCACTTCCTCTGGAAAGCCTTCCCTAATGCTCTGTTTGTTTGGTCAGCAGTAATCTGCACTTCCTTAAACTTTTTAAAATCACCTGTTTAATTACTTTCTTCCTCAGACTATAAGCTATATGAAGGCGGGGCAGTGTCTGTCTTACTGACATTTTAGCCCCAGCTCCTAGAATAGTGCTTGGTGTTTGGAAAGTGTGCAATAAATATCTGTTGAATGAATTAATTAATGAATTAATAGATTGACCCAATAAATTTGCCTTGTGTTTCTTTGCCTCATCCTACATTTGCAAACAATAAATTTTATTTGAGACTCTATTAGGATGTGATAAACATAATATCCCTCCATTTGATTATAATATCCACAAAAGTTGATGCCCAGTTACCCATACCCACCAGTCTAAACTCCATACACAAATACTTTGAGTGGATAGTTCTGTTTCAGGTAGCCTGTGCTGTGTAACAAACTACCTCAAAACATAATTTCTTTCATTTTCATAAATGAAAATGAAAACTTTATTATTACAATTCTTTGGTTTGGCAACCTGGTGTTCTCATGGCTTGACCTGGGGTCACTAATACAGCTAGTCATCTGACAGCTGGACTGGAGTTGGAGGATCCAAGATGACCTCACACATCTGGCAGTTGGTGCTGGCCAGTGGCTGGGAAGTCTCAGTTCACATGACTTCTCATTCTTTCTTTTTTTTAATACTCACTCAAGAATATGTTTTTATTGATTTGAGAGAGAGAGGAAGGGAGACAGAATTGCTGATTGATCACCTTCCCCATGCACCCTGACCAGGGATTGAACCCACAACTTTTTGATGCATAGGATGACACTCCAAACAACTGAGCCACCCAACGAAGGCTGACTTCTCGTTCTCAGTAGGATACATAGGGCCTTTTCACAGCATGGTGGTCTTAGTGTTCCAAAGCTATAAGAATGGAAGCCTAGGCCTAAAGTCTAGACTCCAAAATATACAAAATAACATCTATGGCATTCTATTAGTGAAAGCAAGTCATAAGGCAAGACCTGATTCAAGAGGGTGGTAAAACTCCATTTCTGGACAGGAAGAGCAACAATGTTACATTGCAAAGAGGTATAGAGAAAGAAAGGTGTGATTCATTGCATACAATTATGATGATTTACAACAAAATTTGAGATTTTTTTACTACTTAAATCTGGACAACCATATTATTCACAGAAAAGAGAAATAATGGAATTCTAAGTACAAGTGACATTGAAATGATTCATCTTATTAAATGTTGAATTAAAATATAACAGTTTTGCTTTAGCATTATTAGAGCAGTAAGGCCATGATAAATCCTCAATGTAAGCACAAACTCCCTGCCCAGGCTGGTGTGGCTCAGTGTCACAGAGTGCCAGCCTGTGGGCCAAGGGGTTGCTGGTTTGATTTCTGGTTGGGGCACATGCCTGGGTTGCAGGCTGGGTCTCCAGTAGGGCATGTGTGAGAGGCAACCACATGGTGGTGTTATTCTCCCTTTTTCCCTCCCTTCCTTTCTCTCTAAAAATAAATAAATAAAATCTTTAAAAACAAAAAAGCATAAACTCCCAAAAGTTTTTATTGCTCCTGTTTATATCCTGTTAGTCTTTCAAGTTATACTTACCTATTATTTTAAACTACCTCCTTAGTAGAATATAAAATTATAGAGTAATGATTCTCAGTAATTTTTATTTGCATTGTTACTCCGGAGAAACAGTCCTTCACACTAGCAGTCAAGCTGTAAGAGAAGGGCAGTAAATATCTCTGCTAGAGATGGGAAAACCTTCCCCAGTTTCACCCACCTCTGATTCTGAGACTCCCCTCAAGGAGGGTAGGTAAACACTACCCTCACCCCTCATGCCCACCCATTCGAAAATGAGTATTGTAAAGATCCACTACTGTAAAGAAATGCGTACCAGGGCATTCTGCACACAGGAAGTTACATTTACTGTCAATAGTATTTGGGTCTCTGGGACAATTGTAATAGAATAAACAAGAATAAAAAAAGTAGTTTTCAGGTCTCTTGGCAGAGAGTTGAGTATAGCTGTAGTTTAAAGGTGTTGTTTTCGTTATTTTAATAGCTCTTGAAATTAACCTTTCAGAGAAAAAATAATGTTAGAATATTATGTATTTATCTAAAATTGACTATCCTTAGTGCAGAATAGGATAAAATGAATACTTAACTGTGGTAATTATTGGCTAAGCTATGGTCTCTGGATTTTTTTAAATGAAATAAAACCTCTTGAATTCAGATTAATTAAAGGAGGACTAGTTTTAGAGAGCAAAAGTAACCAAAATTACTAACTCTTTAAAAAAATACCAGCCCTGGCTGGTGTAGCTCAGTGGATTGAGTGCAGGCCTCCAAACCAAAGGGTCACCAGTTTGACTCCCAGTCAGGGCACATGCCTGGGTTGTGGGCCAGGTCCCCTGCCCTGGTTGGGGACACATGAGGGGCAACCACACATTGATATTTCTCTCCATCTCTTTCTCCTTCCCTTCCCCTCTCTCTAAAAAAATTAATTAATAAAATATTTTTTAAAATAAAATAACAAATACCATATTATTTTAAATATAGTTTACCAGTGGTTCTCAAACTTTTTGGTTTCAGGACCCCTTTACACTCTTAAAAATTACTGAGAACCCTAAAAAGATCTTGTTTATATGGATTATATACTATAGATATTTATTATATTAGTAATTAAAAGTAAAAACTGTTTAAAATATTTATTTTAAAAAATAATAAAGCCATTACACATTGGATTAGTCAGCATTCTCCAGAGAAACAAAACAAATAGGATGTGTATATAGACAGAAAGAAATTTACTACAAGGAACTGCCTCACATGATTAGGAAAACTGGCCAACCCCAAATCTGTAGTGTCTTCTGGCAGGCTGGAGGCCCAGGAGAGCTGATGATGGCACATATAAAATCTGAAGGCAGTCTATAGGAGAATTCCATCTTGTTTGTGGGGGCTGGCCTTTTGCTTTATTTAAACCTTCAACTGATTGTCTAGGTCTCACCCACATTATGGAGGGCAGTCTGCTTTACTCAAAATTCATCAATTAAATATTAATCTCACCCAAAAAATACCCTCCCTATAGCCACCAAGGTGACACATAAAGTAAGTCATATATACCTATGACTTATTATATATGTGACTCATTAATATATACATTTTAATATAAATATATATTTTTATTTATTTGAGAGAGCAACATTGATTTGTTGATTCTTTTTCTAAAGATTTTTTACAAATTTATTCATTATTTTTAGATGTTAATTTTTTTTTTAATTTTAAATGTTTAGCTTACTGGGATCAAGCTGGATTCTTATATCTGTTGCTGCGTTCAATCTGTTGTGTTATGCTGTTTTGATTAAAATACATGAAGAAAACCCAGCATCACACAGACATGTAGTTGGAAAAAGGGAGAATAATATTTTAAAATTTAGCCTTTTCACTAATATTTTGCTATATATAGCATTTCCTATGTACTGGCTCACAGTTTGGAAGTGAGAGCCATAGGGAAAAAAAAGAAAGTTATTGGCCAGCTTCCACTTCGTACAAAAGAACGTGGAGAAAAGGGAATCAATGTTGATGTGGAGACTTGTGCAGTGTGTTAAAATATTTAAAGTCAAAGTTGTCAGAATTCTGCCATGCAAGCGTATTTTTCATAGAATATGCATTGACCCATGGCTTTTGGATCACCACATGTGTCCAGTGTGTCAACTCAAAGGCATCCAAGTCCTGGGATTTGGGGGAAAGCTTGAGGATGTGCAGAAGATGCCCACTCCAGAATGGACCTATGGAAGTGTTTTGGCTGCAAATTTGATTATTACTGTATAAGACTGTGACACAAGTTGGGAGCAATTCACCACCATCCTCCACTAATCTGTGCCATAGTGCAATGCCAATGCAAAGAAAATGCAAGTAAAAAGTAACTCTCTTATTTGAAATGGGCAGGAACAACCTTCAGTGTGGAGGTTCATTTCCTGGTGCATTTCCTGATGACAGCAGCAACAGACCTTTGAATTAAAGGACATTTTAAATTTTTTACTTTAGCACATAGTTTGTATATTTGAAAAGAATGTGCATTCTTTACCTTCCAGGTTATTATTTGATATAAAAAAGGCTAGATATTTTATTTATAAAGAGACTTTTTAAATATATTTTATTGATTATGCTATTACAGTTGTCCCATTTCTCCCCCATCATTCCCCTCCACCCAAAACACCCCCTCCCACCCACATTCCCCTCCTTTAGTTCATGTCCAAGTGTCATAAGTTCTTTAGCTTCTACATTTCCCACACTATACTTGCCTTCCCCCATCTATTTTCTACCCATCGTCTATGCTACTTATTCTCTGTACCTTTTCCCCCCCTCTCCTCCCCCCACTGCGCTGTTGCTAACTCTCCATGTGATCTCCATTTCTGTGGTTCTATTCCTGTTCTAGTTGTTTCCTTAGCATGCTTTTGCTTTAGGTGTGGTTGTTAATATCTGTGAGTTTGCTGTCGTTTTACTGTCATATTTTTTATCTTCTTTTTCTTAGATAAGTCCCTTTAACATTTCACAGAATAAGGGCTTGGTGATGATGAACTCCTTGAACTTGACCTTATCTGAGAAGTACTTTATCTGCCCTTCCATTCTAAATGACAGCTTTGCTGGATAGAGCAATCTTGGATGTAGGTCCCTGCCTTTCAAGACTTCAAATACTTCTTTCCAGCCCCTTCTTGCCTGGAAGGTCTCTTTTGACAAATCAGCTGACAGTCTGATGGGAACTCCTTTGTAGGTTACTGTCCCCTTATCTCTAGCTGCTTCTATAATTCTCTCCTTCATTTTAATCTCAGGTAATGTAATTACGATGTGCCTTGGTGTGTTCCTCCTTGGGTCCAACTTCTTTGGGACTCTGAGCTTCCTGGACTTCCTGGAAGTCTATTTCCTTTGCCAGATTGGGGAAGTTCTCCTTTATTGTTTGTTCAAAAAAGTTTTCCACCTGTTGCTCTTCCTCTTCCCCTTCTGGTACCCCTATAATTTGGAAGGCAGCTAAGCTCACCACTATACCACCAACGCCCTGGTACCCCTATAATTTGGATGTTGGAACATTTAACGATGTCCTGGAGGTTCCTAAGCCTCTCCTCATTTTTTTGAATTCTTGTTTCTTCCTCGTTTTCTGTTTGGTTGTTAGTTTCTTCCTTCTGGTCCACTCCATTGATTTGAGTCCCAGTTTTCCTTCCATCTCTATCGGTTCTGCATGCGTCTTCCTTCATTTCACGTATTGTAGCTTGCATTTTTTCATCTAATTTGTGAGCAAAATCAACCAATCCTGTGAGCATTTTGATGACCAGTGCTTTGAACTGTGCATCTGATAGGTTGGCTATCTCTTCGTTGCTTAGAGGAATTGACTATGGGGTTTTCATTTTTTCTCCGGTTTGAGCCATTTTTGGTGGGGTTTTTTTTGTTTTGTTTTGGTTTGGTTTTAGTCTGGTCACAGCTATTACGTATGAGAGGTGGAGCCTTAGGTGTTCCTCAGGGCGGGGCAGCCCAGTCGCTGGGCTGTGACACTATTTGTGGAGGTGGGGTCCGAGAGGGAAGAATGGCGCCTGTTCCGCTCTCTCCTGGATTCAGTCCCTTCCGCCACTTCCCCTCTGCCTGGACCGTCTGCGTGCACGAATGTGGGATCCCCTGGTCAGCCAGCCGCCTTGTGCGTCCTCACTGGGTCTGCACAGTTGCCTCCCTGTGCCCGGGGTCCGCCAGCTGCCGCCCGTGCACCTGGGATCTGCGAGCCGCTGCTACTTGCATTCCTGGGTCCGCACCTCCACTTTTTCCTACCGCAACTTCGCCCCTCTTACCGGTCTGGATGAATGGTTGTTGGACTTCTGTACAGTTCAATTTTTTATAAGTTCTGGTTGTTTTCTTGTTTCTAAATATTTGTTGTCCTTAATTTTGGTTGTGAGAGGAGGCACAGTGTGTCCGCCTACGCTTCCATCTTGGTCGGAAGTCCCAAGCTAAAATCTTTAACTCTTTAATTACAGGTTTAATCACTTAAGCCCATCGATTAAAGATAAAATCTTTAACTCTTGAGTTCCCCTATCATTCTCCCTGTTAGTTTTTAATTATCTTAGTTGTATAAGGTTAGTTTAACAAATTAAACAACATAGAATACAAAAATTAAACAATTTTGGAAGAATGGCAGGCTTCTGTCTCAGAGCTCATTCCCTCTAGAACCCTCAAAGAATAACCCTGCCACCTTCCTTCAGGCCAACCCAATCTTAGGCTGCTCCCAGAGTCCCTTCCCATCCAAAATACCATCCTTTGGGAAATACAGGCAGCTGCATCACAATCATCCAGGCATCCTTGAAGAAGAAGACTCTTTTCTTCTTTCTTTTGTCACATCCTGCATCTTAACCCCTGCTGAGGAGACAGCAATATATGCTGTCTCAGGGGATATCAGAAACTGGGTTTAGGGCACTGCCATTCCATACACTTTCCCAGGAACTAAACTGGTGCTTCCTGGTCATGGGAAAGCCATAAACACACCCTCCTGGTTTCAGGCAGACCCAAAATCTGGCCTCTGGAAGCCCCACCCACTAGCCTAGTGAGGCTCTACCCTGCAGAGTTCATGGAAATAATCCCAGACAGACTCAAACAAGTGGCTCAGGGGCAGAGGAATACACCACCATCTTTCTTGAAGTCTGAAAGGCACCTTCCATTGAAGATCCAGGAGTCCCCTCCACTTGATCCTGACAGAAGGCTTCTCAGAAACAGGTCAGTGACGAGTCTAAGACTGACAGTAGGCCAGCAAGCAGAAACTGGCAGAGGCAGGCAGAGGCAGGTCCTGCAGTGCCATGGGGCTTTTGCTGACCCACCCCTGGAACAAGTGCTGATTAAAACCAGCCTTGCAGTGCAGCTTGGCCTATCATGTATGTAGCCAATCCCAGAAGAGAAAGCCACAAACTGTGGATCACCTGTAGGTTCGAACAGGCTGTCAAGGGCTAGACGTGAACAGCACCCAACCTTGGCTCACTCCAGCCCCAGACAACATCAGAGCCATATCTAAAGGGACAACCTAGCAGGCAAGCACTAAACTCTGCTGAGATGAATTCTACTTTATTCTTTTATATAGCTTTGTAATTATTTTTTCTTTTTCTTTTTTTTGTTGCTCTATATTTTCTTCCATATCTCTTATTCACTCTTACTTTTGCTTACTCCATTTTTCCCTTCTCCTTTCTTATTTTTGTTAGTCTTTCTCTTTCTTTTGTCCCTTTTTCTTATTTTCCCCTTTCTATTCATTACTAAAATTAGTTCTCTTTCTTTTCTCCTGTCATACTCACTTTTCTTTCTTTCCTTTTTTTTTTTTTTTTTTGGTCTTCACTTATTTTTTTTACCTTTCTCTACCATTCTATTTCTCTGTCTTTTATTATTCTTTGCTCTTTTGTCATTGATTTTGCTGTTGTTTTTTGGGGGGTTTCCTATTTTTGGTTTTGTTTTTTTTGTGTGTGTGTTGTTTTGCTTTGTTTTGTCAGCACCTATACAACAGCATACAGGTTATGGTGGGGGATGAACCTCTTGGTCAGCCAACCAGAGGAAAGATACCACCAATGAATGGGCAAACAATGCTGAGGACCCAAATACAGCAAGAGAGCCCACATAACCCACACAAAGGACATTACTAGAGCATCCAGCTCAGGAGATCAAGGACACTGCACCCTGGGTACTACAGGACTCCTACCTTATAAGATCACCCCATGAACAGGGAGTCAAAGCAGATATATGTACTACAGAGAAACAAATAAAGAGGCAGCTAAAATGAATAAGAGGAGAGACAAAGAAACAACCTCCAAATGAAATAAATGGAGGAATCCCCAGAAAAAGGGCTAAATGAAATTGAAGCAAACAAATTATCAGATAGAGTTCAAAGTAATTGTTATAAGGATGCTCAAGGAACTTAATGAGAACTACATTATCCTGAAAAAGGACATAGAGACTATGAATAAGAACCAGTTGGAAATAAAGAATACAATATTTGATATGAAGAATACACGAGAAGGAATAAAACTCAGTCTGGATGAAGCAGGGGATCAAATCAGTGATTTGGAAAACAAGGTAAAAAAAAAACCCACCCAATCAGAGAAACAGACCAAAAAAGACTTTAAAAGAATGAGGATGGTTTAAAGGAGCTTTGGGACAGCATGAAACATAACAGTATTTGTATAATATGAATACCAGAAGAAGAAGAAAGAGAACAAGGGATAGAAAACCTGTTTGAAGAAATAATGACAGAAAGCTTCCCTAACCTGGTGAAGAAAAAAGTGAAGCAAGTTCAAGAAATATAAAGAGTCCCAACTAAGATGAACCCAAAGAGACGCGCACCAAGACACATTACAATTAAAATGGCAAAGTTAAAATGACAATTAAAAACAAAGTGAGAATCTTAAAGGAAAAAAAGAGAGAAACAGTTCATTACCTAAAACAAGCTCCAATAAGGCTGTTAGCTGATTTCTCCACGGAAACACAAGCCAGAAGAAATTGGCATAAAGAATTCCAAGTTATGAAAAGGAAGGACCTACAACCCAAACTACTTTATCCAGCAAGGCTTTCATTTAAAATGGAAGGTGAAATAGCTTCCCACACACGCACGCGTGCACACACACACACACACAAAAGGTTAAAGCAGTAAATTTGCACCAAACCAGCATTGCAAGAGATGCTAAAGAGACTGCTCTAAGAAGAAGAAATAGAGGACTTCCGGCCAAGATGGAGGCGTAGGCGGACACACTGTGCCTCCTCTCACAACCAAAATTAAGGACAACAAATATTTAGAAACAAGAAAACAACCAGAACTTATAGAAAATTGAACTGTACGGAAGTCCAACAACCATTCATCCAGACTGGTAAGAGGGGTGGAGTCCAGGCAGGAAAAAGTGGAGGTGCGGACCCAGGAATGCAAGCAGCAGCGGCTGGCAGTTCCCAGGTGCACAGGCGGTGGCTGGCAGTCCCCGGGCCCAAAGGCAGCAGCTGGCAGACCCTGGGCACAGGGGGGCAACTGTGCAGACCCAGTGAGGCCACGCAAGGTGGCTGGCTGACCAGGGGTCCCACATTCGAACGCGCAGATGGTCCAGGCAGAGGGGAAGTGGCGGAAGGGACTGAATCTAGGAGAGAGCGAAGCAGGCGCCATTGTAACCTCTCAGACCCCGCCCCCACATACAGCGTCACAACCCAGCGACTGGGCTGCCCCACACTGGGGAGAGCCAGAGGCTCCACCCCTCACTACGTAATAGCCGCAACCAGACTAAAAACAAAACAAAACAAAACCCCACCAAAAATAGCCCAAACCAGAGAACAAATGAAAGCTACAGAGCCAATTCCTCTAAGCGACCAAGAGATAGCCAACCTATCAGATGCACAGTTCAAAGCACTGGTCATCAAAATGCTCACAGAATTGGTTGATTTTGCTCACAAATTAGATGAAAAAATGCAGGCTACAATACGTGAAATGAAGGAAGATGCATGCAGAACCGATAGAGATGGAAGGAAAACTGGGACTCAAATTAATGGAGTGGACCAGAAGGAAGAAACTAACAACCAAACAGAAAACGAGGAAGAAACAAGAATTCAAAAAAATGAGGAGAGGCTTAGGAACCTCCGGGACATCGTTAAACGTCCCAACATCCGAATTATAGGGGTCACAGAAGGGGAAGAAGAAGAGCAACAAGTGGAAAACTTATTTGAACAAATAATAAAGGAGAACTTCCCCAATCTGGCAAAGGAAATAGACTTCCAGGATGTCCAGGAAGCTCAGAGAGTCCCAAAGAAGTTGGACCCAAGGAGGAACACATCAAGGCACATCGTAATTACATTAGCCAAGATTAAAATGAAGGAGAGAATTCTAGAAGCAGCAAGGGAGAAGGGGACAGTCACCTACAAAGGAGTTCCCATCAGATTGTCAGCTGATTTCTCAAAAGAGACCTTCCAGGCAAGAAGAGGCTGGAAAGAAGTATTTGAAGTCTTGAAAAGCAGGGACCTACATCCAAAATTGCTCTATGGAGCAAAGCTGTCATTTAGAATGGAAGGACAGATAAAGCGCTTCTCAGATAAGATCAAGTTCAAGGAGTTCATCATCACCAAGCCCTTATTATATGAAATGTTAAAGGGACTTATCTAAGAAAAAGAAAATAAAAAATATGACAGTGAAAAGACAGGAAACTCACAGCTATTAAAAACCACACCTAAAACAAAAGCAAACTAAGCAAACAGCTAGAACAGGAACAGAACCACAGAAATGGAGATCATATGGAGGGTTAGCAACAGGGGCGTGGGAGGAGGAGAGAGGGGGAAAAGGTACAGAAAATGAGTAGCATAGATAGTGGGTAGAAAATTGACAGGGGGAGGGCAAGAATAGTGTGGGAAATGTAGAAGCTAAAGAACTTATGACACATGGACATGAACTAAAGGGGGGAATGTGGGTGGGAGAGGGTGTGCAGGGTGGGGGGAATGATGGGGAGAAATGGGACAACTGTAATAGCATAATCAATAAAATATATTAAAAAATTTAAAAAAGAAGAAGAAGAAATGAATTAAATGCTCCAATTAAAAGACATAGGGTAGCTAAATGGATAAGAAAACATGACCCATCATTGACTCGGACCCTGGCCCACAGTGTCTGCAGCCTTATGGCTGAGATGAAACAAATTCACATGAACTACCGGGTCCTGTGGAGGAAAAGGGACAGCACAGCTGCTCTCTTAAGAGAGAGGAGAGCACGCTGACCCTTGTCTTGACAAGCTTTTATTGGCTTTAATTTGCATAGGAATACAGGGCATATATGGAAAGCTTATCAATCATTGTCAGGCAGTAATGATCAAATAGATAACATTCAAAGAACTCTGAGGGCCTATTTTGAGTCAGGGCCATAAAACTTTGGGGAAACAAACTCATTTCACACTTGGACCCTTATCATTTAAATTGAGGGAATTAGCAAAGCAAGTTTCACAGGGTTTTATGCATTCTTTCTTAGGCCTGATCACTGCAGGGAACCTGCCCTTTTCCAGCACAGGGCCACACCCAGCTCCAGCATTGTTTCAGGCTTAAGTCAGGCAAGGGAAATAAGGCAACCAAGATATTAGGAGACTTCTCCCAGACAGAATGAGGACTCAGGCTATGTCAAAACCAAGGGGCGAGGGTCCGTCACCCCCTTACTCCATAGCCCCCCAAGTCCTTCCCTGAGAGCCATGTCATGACCATGCCTGTCTTAGGTCATCCCTCCCTGGAGGAATCTTACCTGTCATTGGCTAACCGGTCATACACTGGGGGCCAGGCAGGGTGAAGTAAAGTGGGCAGAGGTGGTGCTCCTGCCAGGGAGATTAGCTTTGTCTCCTTAGTGGCTTATGGTCCCAAGGTCTCTCACTCAGCCTTAGCCATGGGGGGGGGGTATAGCTTCTGAAACCAGTCAGGGTGGTTCCCAACACATTACATTTACTGTCTACAAAAGACCCACTTTAGAACAAAGGATTTACACAGGCTGCAAGTGAAGGGATGGGACAAAAAACATTCCATGCAAATAGAGACCAAAAAAAGCTAGGGTAGCAATACTTATATCTGACAAAATAAACTTGAAAACAAAGGCCATAACAAGAAACAAAGAAGTCACTACATAATACTAAAGATATCAATCCAACAAGAGGATATAACCCTTATAAACATATGTACCCAATACAGGAGCACCTAAATACATAAAGAAAATCTTGGAGAACTTTAAGGAAGAGATGGACAACAATATGGTCATTGTAGGGGATTTTAACACCTCACTGTCACCATTGGATAGATCTTCCACACAAAACATCAAGGAAAAAAAAACAGCTACATTAAATGACACACAAGAGCATATGTTTTAATTGACATTTACAGAAAGTTTTATCCCAAAGCAATAAAATACACATTCTTCTCAAGTGCACATGGATCATTCTCAAAGAGAGACAACATGGTAGCACGAAAAATAGGTCTTTACAAATTCAAAAAAATTAAAATCATATCAAGCATTTTTCTCAGATCACAATGGCTTAAAACTAAAAATCAACTTCAATAAAAAAATCTCAAAAACTGCTGACTCCCTGCCAAGATGGAGGTGTAGGTAGACACACTGTGCCTTCTTCACAACCAAACGAAGGACAAAAACAATTTAAAAACAAAAAACATCCAGAACTGACAGAAAACTGAACCGTATGGAAGTCCGACAACCAAGGAGTTAAAGAAGACACATTTATCCAGACCGGTAGGAGGGGTGGAGACCAGCCGGGTGGAGAGGACTCACTGCAAGGCAGTGGCTGGAGGACCGGGGCATGCAAGGAAGCAGCAGGCAAACTCGGAAAGGCGGTGGATTGCAGAATAGGAGGTCCCACATCCATGTGCAGAGAAGCAGCTGGGGATCGAGACAGACCATGAAACCCAGGGCTCCTGCTAAGGGAAATAAACCCTCAAACAACCAACTGAAAACACCTGTGGGGGTTGAGGCAGCAGGAGAAAGTCTCAGCCTCACAGGAGAATTTGTTGGACATACCCACAGGGTCCTAGAATGTACACAAGCCCACCGACCCAGGAATCAGCACCAGAAAGGCCCAGTTTGCTTATGGAAGGCGGGGTTGTGACTGAAATCCAGCAGAGGGCAGGGCAAGTGCCATTGTTCCCTCTTGCCCCCTCCCCCACATAGAGCATCACAACACAGCAACGTGGATTACCATGCCCTGGTGAACACCTAAGGCTCAGCCCCTCACTACATAACAGGCATGTCAATACAAAAAAAAAAAAAAAATGGCCCAAAGGAAAGAACAGATCAAAGCTCCAGAAATAATACAACTAAGCAAGGAAGAGATAGTCAACGTATAAGATGCACAGTTCAAAATCAGGTAATCAGGATGCTCACAGAATTGGTTGAATTTGGTCACAAATTAGATGAAAAAAATGAAGGCTATGCTAAGTGAAATAAAGGAAAATATACAGGGAACCAATAGTGATGAGAAGGAAACTGGGACTCAAATCAATGGAGTGGACCAGAGGAAGAAAGAAACATCCAACCAGAAAAGAAGGAAGAAACAAGAATTCAAAAAAATGAGGAGAGGCTTAGGAACCTCCAGGACATCTTTAAACGTTCCAACATCCGAATTATAGGGGTACCAGAAGGGGAAGAGGAAGAGAAACAAGTGGAAAACTTATTTGAACAAATAATAAAGGAGAACTTCCCCAATCTGGCAAAGGAAATAGACTACCAGGACGTCCAGGAAGCTCAGAGAGTCCCAAAGAACTTGGACCCAAGGAGGAACACATCAAAGAATGTAATAATTACATTAGCCAAGATTAAAAATGAGGAGAGAATCCTGGAAGCAACAAGAGAAAAGGAGACAGTTACCTACAAAGGAGTTCCCATCAGACTGTCAGCTGATTTCTCAAAAGAGACCTTCCAGGCAAGAAGGGACTGGAAAAAAGTATTCCAAGTCATGAAAGGCAAGGACCTACATCCAAGATTGCTCTATCCAGCAAAGCTTTCATTTAGAATGGAAGGGCAGATAAAGTGCTTCTCAGATAAGGTCAAGTTCAAGGAGTTCATCATCACCAAGCCCTTATTTTATGAAATGTGAAAGGGACTTATCTAAGAAAAAGAAGATAAAAAATGTGAACAGTAAAATGACAACAAACACACTTACTAACAATCACACCTAAAACAAAAACAAAAACTAGGCAAACGAGTAGAACAGGAACAGAACCACAGAAATGGAGATTACATAGAGGGTTAACAACAGGGGAGTGAGAGGGGGAGGAGGGAAAGGTACAGAGAATAAGTAGCATAGATGGTAGGTACAAAATAGAAAGGGGGAGGGTAAGAATAGTATAGGAAATGTAGAAGCCAAAGAACTTGTATGCATGACCCATGGACATGAACTAAAGGAGGGGAATGTGGGTGGGAGGGGGTGATCAGGGTGGAGGGGAGTGAAGGGGGAGAAATGGAACAACTGTAATAGCATAATCAATAAAATATATTTTAAAAATCTCAAAAACTCTAATAACGGAGGCTAAATACCATGCTATTAAATAATGAATGGGTCAACAAAAAGATCAAGGAAGAAATTAAAAAAAATACTTGGAAACATTAAAATGAACACACAATGATCCAAAACCTATGGGACACAGAAAAGGCAATCCTCAAAGGGAAGTTCACAGCATTACATGCCTACCTAAAGAAGATAGAAAAATCTCAAATAAATAACCTAATCCTACACCAAAAAGACTAGAAAAACAACAACAAACAAAGACCAGAGTGAGTAGAAGTAAGGAAACAATCAAGATCAGAGCAGAAATAAATGACATAGAGAGTGAAAAAAAAATTCAAAAGATCAATGAATCCAGGAGCTGGTTCTTTGAAAAGATAAAATTGATAAACCTCTAACCAGATTCATAAAAAAAGACAAAGGACCCAAATAAATAAAATTAGTAATGAAAAAGGAGAAGTAACAACTGATACCACAGAAATACAAAGAATTGTAAGAAAATACTCTGAATGGCCCCAGCTAAGTGGATTGAGTGCTGGCCTGCAAACTGAAAGGTTGCTGGCTCAGTTCCCAGTCAGGGCATATCTCTTGGTTGTGGGCCAGATCCCCAGTTGGCGGTGTGCAAGAGGCAACCAACTGATGTATCTCTCACACATCAGTGTTTCTCTCACTCTCTTTCTCCCTCCCCCCTCTCTAAATATAAATAAATAAAATCTTTAAAAAAAGAAAATTCTATGAACAACAACTATATGCCAAGAAAGTGGACAACCTGAGAAAAATGGATAAATTTTTAGAAACATACAGTCTTCCAAAACTGAGGAAGAAGCAGAAAGCCTAAATAGACTAATAACAGCTAATGAAATTGAAGTAGTAATCAAAACACTTCCAGCAAATGAAAGTCCTAGATTTGATGGCTTCACAGGCAAATTTTACTCATCATTCAAAAAAGAACTAACACCTATTCTTTTCAAGCTATTCCAAAAATTTCAAGGAGAGAAAAGACTTCCAAATTCTTTCTATGATACCAGTTAAAGACACAACAAAGAAAAGAAAATTAGAGTTCAATACTCCTGATGAATATACATGGTAAAATCCTCAACAAAATAACAGCAAAACAGATCCAGCAACACATTAAAAACATCATACACCATGATCAAGTGGGAATTATCCCAGGAATGCAAGGTTGGTACAATATTTCAAATCACAAATGTGTTACATCACATAAGTAAAATGAAAAACAAAAATCACATGAATATATCAAAAGGTTCAAAAAAGCACTTGATAAAATCCAGCACCTATTTATAATAAAAACATTCAGCAAAGTTGGAACAGAGGGAACACAGTCAACATAATAAAATCCATATATGAAAAACCTCCTGCCCATATCATACTCAATTGGCAAAAACTAAAAGTGTTTCCCTTAAGATCAGGAACAAGACAGAGGTGTCCACTTTCACCACTCTTATTCAACATAGTACTAGAAGTCTTAGCTACAGTGACCAGACAGAAAGATGAAATAAAAGGGATCCAAATTAGAAAGGAGGAAGAAAAACTGTCATTATTCTCAGACAACATGATAGTTTACATAGAAAACACTATAGGCTCAACCAAAAACACTACTTAACCCACCTAATAAATGAGTTTGACAAAGTAGCAGGCTACAAAGTCAATATTCAGAAATTGATGACATTTTTATACACCAATAATGACCTATCAGAAACAGAAACTAAGAAATCAATCACATTTGCTATTACAACAAAAATAAATAAATAAAGTACTTAGGAATAAGTTTAACCAATGAGGTAAAACACCTGTACCAGGGAAACTATAGGACGCTGAAGAAAGAAATTTGGAAGATACAAATAAGTGGAAGCATATACCATGTTCATGGATTGGAAAAATTAACATCAATAAACTGTCCATAGTACTCAAAACAATCTATAGATTCAATGCAATTCCTACTAAAATACCAATGCCATATTTCACAGATCTAGAACAAATATTCTAAAGATCTATATGGAACCAAAAAAAAAGAAAAAAAAAGACCCTGAATAGCCTCAGCAATCTTGAGAAAGAAGAACAAAGTTGCAGGTATCACAATACCTGATATCAAACTATGATATAAGACCGCTGTAATTAAAACAGTCCGCTACTGGCGTAAGAACAGACACATAGATCAATGGAACAGAGTAGAAAGTCCAGAAATAAACCCACATATTTATGGTCAATTAATGTTTGCCAAAGGAGGCAAGAGCTTACAATGGAGTAAAGACAGCCTCTTCAATAAATAGTGTTGGGAGAACTGGAATGATACATTAAAAAAAAAATTAAAGTAGGTAGCCGTTTTACACTATACACCAGAATAAACTGAAAGTGGATAAAAGGCTTAAATATAACTTGCCATACCATAAAAATCCTAGAGGAGAATATAGGCAGTAAAATTTCTAATATCTCATGTAGTGATATTTTTGTTGATATATCTCTTAGGGCAAGGGAAGCAAAGGAAAAAAATAAACAAATGGAACTACATCTAATTTAAAAGCTTCTGCACAGCTAAAGAAACCATCAGCAAAATGAAAAATGAACCCACTCTATGGGAGAACATATTTGCCAATGATACATAGGGTAGAGGTTTAATATCCAAAATATATAAAGAACTCATATGACTCAACACCAGGAAGTCAAACAATCCAATTTAAAAATGGGCAAAGGACTTGAATAGACACTTTTTCAAGGTAGGTTGACATACAGACAGACCAGAGACATATGAAAAGATGCTCAACATCACTAACTATCAGAGAGATGCAGATTAAAACCACAATGAGATATCACCTCACACTTGTCAGAATGGCCATCATTGATAAATCAACAAGTGCTGGCGAGGCTGTAGAGCAAAGGAAACCCTCATGTACTGTTGGTGGCCATGTGGACTGGTGCAGCCACTGTGGAAAACAGTATGGAATTTCCTCAAAAAATTAAAAATGGAACTGCCCTTTCACCCAGCAAATTCTACTTCTGGGAATATATCCTAAGGATCCCAAAACACCAATTCAATTGAATATATGCACCCCTATGTTCACAGCAGCACTATTTACAATAGGCAAGATTTGGAAACAGCCTAAGTGCCCAACAGAAGATGAATGGATCAAAAAACTCTGGTACATTTACACGATGGAATACTATGCAGAAATTAAAAAGAAGGAATTTTTACCTTTTGTGACAGCATGGATGGAACTGGAGAATATTATGCTAAGTGAAATAAGCCAGTTGGTGAAAGACAAATACCATATGATCTCACTTATAAGTGGAATCTAATGAAAAAAATAAACTAACAAGCAAAATAGAACCAGAGGCATAGAAACATGGAACAGAATGATAGGTGTAAGAGGGGAGAGGGGAGGTGGGGACTGGTTGAAAGAAGGTGGAGGGATTAGTCAAAGAACATATATGCATGACCCATGAACATGGACAATGGTGTGGTGATTTACTGTAGAAGTGGGAGGTGGGCTTGGTGGAGGGAAAAAAGGAGGAAAATTTGGGACAACTGCAACAGCATAAACAATAAAATATTTAAATTTAAATAAAGTAAAAAAGAGAATGCATCTAGTGTTCCCCCAGCTGCTCTTCTCACAACCTCAAAATATATTCTTCCTCTTGCATTTCCCGTTCTCATTAATGTCAGCTACTCTAGCTAGCTTTCCTATTCCAGGTCCAGTCAATAGCAACTTTAAATTATCTCCCATTTCCTTCATCACATTCCTATCACTGACACTCTTGTTTAGGTATTTGCCTTCATATCAGTTATCACTGTAGCCTCCAAAATCTACCAGCATGTTCTTAATTCATCCTCCACCACTGGAATGATTTTTTAAAATTATCATTCTGATGTTATGTGGTTGCAAGAGACTAATGAGCTGAGAATGTCCTTTTGGCATTTGACTGAATGATAAAATATTACCTAGGTATAGATTGAAAGAAGAGCAATGTAAGAGGAGAGGCAATACATATGTAGGTAGAAATGTTACACATGCATTCAAAAACAACCATTGAGCCCTGACTGGGTAGCTGAAACGGCTGGAGTGTGGAACCAAGTTTGCAGGTTCAATCCCAGGTCAGGGCACATACAGGAAGCAACCAATGAATATGTAAATAAGTGGAACAACAAATTGATGTTTCTCTATCTCTCCTTCCCTCCCCCATCTCTCTCTAAAATAACAAATAAAAATAAAAGTAAAATTATTGACCATTAGCTATGTGCCAGGCACTCTTCTAGATGCTGGATATATGACAACAACAAAAAGGCAAATTATCTCCCCTTATAGAGGTTACATTTGAGTGGTAAGGGGAGATAAAGTAGTAAGCACAAGCAAATAACTATATATTATTTTAGATGGTGATATTTTAAAAAGTAACTAAGGGAGGGAGTGGTGGGAGTAGAGTGTTAAGGGAGGATCAGGTAATCAGAAAAGAACTCAAGACTGATGACATTTGAATAGAAGCTGTGATATAAAAATACAGTGACTAATTGGTACAAGGATATCAAAATAGAAGGGATTACTTCCAATCAAGGAGATGGTATTTGTGTTGGCCTTGGAAGAAATTTTATGGATGCTGATTCATGGAAAGGGTAAATCCAGATAAAAGGAATTGTATGAGACAAAGTTGAAAAGTTTATGCTACATTCAGAAAAATAATCAGTTATCGATCATAATAGAAATAAGTGAAATCTGACTGTGGCAGTGTTTGAGTGCCACATTACTATTTGAACTTCATTCTCTGTTCTGTGGGGAATCACTAAAAGTTTATGAACATGAGTGTAACACGTCCAGAAGTGTGCTTTAAAAAAAACTGTAACACAGGAAGTTGAGTCCGGTGACCTTGACCACTCATTTGAATTAGTAAAAAAAAAAAAAACAAAAACAAAAAACCCACAAGAAGGACCTGGTAGAACAGACATAGCTTTTATTACTTAAATTACAGGGAACACTGATGGTGGCAAGCCAGCTAAGTAGGACTGCATTACCCCTGCCATCCCTGTCCAAGACTAATTATAAGGGGTCCCAGACAAAGAGGGCATGGGTCCAAGTTACACAAGGTTTCGTGTGGCCTAAAGTTAAGTCATAATACATCAATGCTTATATTCAAAAAGAAAAGGCCAAGAAGCAGCCCAGCAAGAAATTAGTCCCCTGGGGAGATAGGGAGGGAGCCACACGTTGTCCTTTGGGACAAAACACTTTCCTTCTGGGCAGGCTCCCTCTGGCCAGCCTTCCATCACAGGGCTGGGTTTTGGTGGAAGAGCCCTGTTCAACATGACCCCACAAAAATAATCTTTCTTTTTTTCTTTCTTGCTTTCTTGCTTTCTTTCCCTTTCTTTTTCTTCTTTCCTTCCTTCCTTCCTTTACTTATTTATTTATTTTCATGAATCATCTTTTATAGAATGGATTGAAGAAGGCAAAAACATTAGTTAAAAACTTATTTTAGGCTTCTGGTAAAGATGGCAGCCTGGGTAAACATGCTTCACCTCCTCACACAACCACATCAAAATTACAACTAAAATATAGAACAACCATCACTCAGAACCATCGGAAATCAAGTTGAATTGAAATCTGACAAGTAAAGAGTTAAAGAAACCACAATCATCCAGACTGGTAGGAGAGCAGAGCTGTGGAATGGGCTGGTCCTATATTCACATGTAGTAGATAAAATTTTGATATCTTGAAAGTGAGAAGTCCCAGCCCCATACTATACCTCCCAGCCCAGGGTTCCAGTGCCACCAACTCATCCAGATGACAAGCCTCTGTGTCTTTATTATAGGCTAGAAACATTTCAAATTGTGGATCTTCTCCTGGTCTTACAATTCCTTCAGTCTTCTGGTGGTAGATTTTATTGTGACAACACAAGTGGAATTATAGGTCGAGGCACCACTGGCTACTGTTTTTCACGCAGGAACCACAGTATCAGATCCCCATAGTTTGTCTCTTCATCTTGGTTTTCCCAGAGGAAGGGCAAGTGTACTTGGATTTCAAGGGCAAGTGTACCTAGCGGGGGGAGTGTGATAACTGATTTCAATTTTCTTCACCACTGCCCTTAGGAAGGCACCATAACTTGTCCCATAGTTACCGACGATTCCAGATTTCTTGGTGCATTTAACCATGTCACTGCAAACTAGGTCAGAATCCAGAGAGTGGCCCACAGCTTTTGAAATCTGGTGATGCTGCCATCGTTGATATGGTTTCTGGCAAGGGCACATGTGTTGAAAACTTCTCCAACTATCCTCCTCTGGGCCATTTTGCTGTTCAAGATACAAGACAATTAGTTGCTATGGGTGTCGAGGAAGGGGTGGACAGGAAGACAGCAGGAGCTGGCAAAGTCACCAAGTCTGCCCAGAAAGCTCAAAAGGCTAAATGAATGCTATCCCTGATACTTGCCACCTCAGACTTAATCAGTGGTGGAAGGAAAGTCACAGAACTATTTGTCTCAATTGGTCATTTAAGTTTAAGAGTAAAAGATGGGTTAATGATTACAATGCATCATATCACCTTCAGAAGGAAAAGAGAATGTTTTGTGGACCACTTGGATCCTTTTGTGTGTGGCAGTTTTTAAGTTATTAGTTTTTAAAATCAGTAATTTTTAGTAGAAACAACTTGACCAAAAATCTGTCACAGGATTTTGAGACTCAAAACAAAGTTTAATGAGAAAAAAATTTTTTTCTTGTAGTAGTTCAAGTAAAAGGTAATGAGACCTGAAGCAGAAATAAATAGGAATATTTGAGAACAGGTATGCAGATAAGAACACCATGATCTGTTTTATTTTTTGTGCTTTTATTTATTTATTTTTTAATATATTTTATTGATTATGCTATTACAGTTGTCCCATTTCTCCCCCATCATTCCCCTCCACCCTGCACACCCCCTCCCACCCACATTCCCCCCCCTTTAGTTCATGTCCATGTGTCATAAGTTCTTTAGCTTCTACATTTCCCACACTATTCTTGCCCTCCCCCTGTCTATTTTCTACCCACCGTCTATGCTACTTATTTTCTGTACCTTTTCTCCCTTTCTCCCCCTCTCACTCCCCTGTTGCTAACCCTCCATATGATCTCCATTTCTGTGGTTCTGTTCCTGTTCTAGTTGTTGGCTTAGTATGCTTTTGCTTTAGGCGTGGTTGTTAATAGTTGTGAGTTTGCTGTCTTTTTACTGTCATATTTTTTATCCTCTTTTTCTTAGGTAAGTCCCTTTAACATTCCATATAATAAGGGCTTGGTGATGATGAACTCCTTTAACTTGACCTTATCTGAGAAGCACTTTATCTGCCCTTCCATTTTAAATGAAAGCTTTGCTGGATAGAGCAATCTTGGATGTAGGTCCTTGCCTTTCATGACTTGGAATACTTTTTTCCAGCCCCTTCTTGCCTGTAAGGTCTCTTTTGAGAAATCAGCTGACAGTCTGATGGAACCTCCTTTGTCGTGACTGTCCCCCTATCCCTTGCTGCTTCTAGAATTCTCTCCTTCATTTGAATCTTGGCTAATGTAATTATGATGCGCCTTGGTGTGTTCCTCCTTGGGTCCAAGTTCTTTGGGACTCTCTGAGCTTCCTGGACTTCCTGGTAGTCTATTTCCTTTGCCAGATTGGGGAAGTTCTCCTTTATTATTTGTTCAAATAAGTTTTCCACTTGTTGCTCTTCCTCTTCCCCTTCTGGTACCCCTATAATTCAGATGTTGGGACATTTAAATTTGTCCTGGAGGTTCCTAAGCCTCTCCTTATTTTTTTTTTTTTGAATTCTTGTTTCTTTCTTCCTTCTGATCCACTAGTTTTCTTCCCATCACTATTGGTTCCCTGTGCATTTTCCTTCATTTCACTTAGCGTAGCCTTCATTTGTTCATCTAATTTGCTACCAAAATCAACCAATTCTGTGAGCATCCTGATCACCAGTGCTTTAAACTGCACATCTAATAGGTTGGCTATCTTGGTCACTTAGATGAATTGGCTCTGAGGCTTTGATCTGTTCTCCCGTTTGAGCCCTTTTTTTTTTTTTGGTCTGGTTGTGGCTGTTACGTAGCATGGGGCAGAGCCTTAGGTGTTCCCCACCCACAGGGCAGCCCAGTCACTGGGTTGTGACGCTGTATGCGGGGGACGGGGTCCGAGAGGGAACAACAATGCTTGCTCCAGTCTCTCTTGGATTCCATTCCTTCCTGTCTCTTCCCCTTTGCCTCGATTATCTGCATATGAATGTTGGACCACCTGGTCAGTCAGCCGCCTTGCATGGCCTCACTGGGTCTGCCCGTTGCCACCTCATGCCCAGGGTCCGCTAGTAGCCGCCTGTGCACCTGGGGTCCGCTGGCTGCGGCCTGTATGCTCCGGCTCTGCCAGCTGCTGCCTCCACACCTAGTCCACCAACCTCCACTTTTTCCTGCCACAACTCCCGCCTCTCTTACTGGTCTGGATGAATGGTTGTTGGACTTCTGTATAGTTCAATTTTTCTATCCATTCTGCTTGTTTTCTTGTTTCTAAATCTTTGTTGTCCTTAATTTTGGTTGTGCGAGGAGGCACAGTGTGTCCACCTATGCCTCCACCTTGGCTGGCCCCATGATATATTAAAAAAAGATATGGGGGCCAAAAGAGAGGTAAACATACTGAACCAAGGTGTCTGAGATCTTGATGTAACTAACACAGAAAAATTACCAAAAGGAAAAAAGGCAGGCTTAGGAAAAGATGGCAAGTTTCTTTTGGACATCCTTAGGTCTTATATTAGTGAAGAGTCTAAGCTTTTCCATATCAATAGCTGCAGCTCTGAAACCTTGCTCTTCTGGAAAGATAAGACAATTGGGTTTTGAACTGGCTTATATTATTAAAGTCAATTTCTCACACCTCTCAGGAAGATAAAGTAGAGTCTGCTATCTAGCAAAAGTGGCAGCATTTATATACTTACATACACAATCCCCTGACTGTACAAATTGAACCACAGGCCCTGCCTTGGCTTAGAATACCAGGGCATTGAAGGAGAAACTTCTTAACTTCACCTTCTTGAGATATTGTACATTACAACACCCAATGATCCCATGTTCCTTTCCATGACTGTGCACTGAGTTTCTGCATAATTTTTTATGTAAACAAAGTAGTTGAGCAAGCATAAACTGTGGGCGTCCAGAAGTAGCAGTCTAACCCTAGGTATTCTGAGAGAACTGGAAGTCTGGTTACTTCCTCCGCCCAGAGAGCTGTGCGCAGAAATAAAACTACATTCCCCAACGATCTCTGCGCGGTATGTCGTGAGCAAGGGCAACTGGGAACGGGGTGTGCCTCTGCGTGAATATCCTTCCTATTGGTGCGCCAAGCAAGGGGACGCGGTAAACTGGTGGGCGATTGGACGGATTCGTGCACGCTCGGTCGCGCCGCCAGGCTCCCTGGTTTAACTTTTGTTTTTCCGTTGGCTTCTGTGACTCCGTGGCTTTAGAGTGGCGTAAGTATAGAATTTCGGGTTTCTGGAAAGGGACTAGGCAAGGGGTCTGGGGGAGGGAAACTTTGGTGAGGGCGGAGTACCTATGGAAGCAGCACGGAAGAGAGTGATGTGAGCCTGAAATATGGGGGTGGGGGTTGGGGTCGTCAAGGAGTTTTGGGGACCGGACGTGGAAAGTTAGAATACGCAAAGGGAAATATTTCGGGGTGCTAGAGCATTGGGGAGCTGTAGCGACGAGGGAGTCGAAAACGAGATGAAACTGAAAAAGGAGTACAGAATTAGAAGGTCCTGGAGATGGGTTCCGGTATTCCCCATCCCGCGCTAGTCTAATTAAGCCTTAATCTCATTTAAATCAGTGGAGGATAAAAAATATTTCACAGAGTTGTGGGCATATAATAAATGTCAAAGTGCTAAATAAATGTTAATTGTAAGTAGACAAGCTATGGAAAATATACCTAAACAAGGATATTGCAGAGGAGGAGGAATAGAAGCTAGTTGAAACCCACTAATGTAATATAAGCAAGGACGTTGTTCTTTTGAGAGGTACAATAATGGGTAAGGCACAGCTGCTGCCTGCAAGGAGCATGCACTATCATGGGAGAAATGATAGCAACAAAGAACTCCAATATGTACAAGTGCAGTTCTTTTGCACTTGTACGAAATAAGTGCAGTTTTTTAGAGCATTTGGATGGAGAGACTCAGGAAAGAGATGAAGGAAGTAGCATTTGAGTTTTTATGTGCAGACTGGGTTTAAGTGAACTTGTGAGAGTGGAGGGAACTATGTTCCAGTTGTAGGAACAAAGGCATGGAGGCAAGAAAGTTATCAGCAACAGAAGGTATAGTTAGGGGAGTACAAGGAAATGAGGCAGGAGAGAGAGGTTTGGTCCTTCGATGGAAAGCAGTTACCTCTAGGCTGAGTTTGATTTAATGCATTTGGCTATGAGGAGTTAATGATGAATTTTATGACTTTTTTAAAAAGATGATCCAGGGGAGACCATGGGTGGGTGGAACAGTTAAGCTATTGTAGTAGAATGGTTAAGAGCATAGGGAGATCCTGAATTAGCATGGTTATCATCAAGATTGAATATAGATAGTTATATGGTTGGATGAGAGGGTCAATAGAAATAAAGAAATAGTAATGAGCCCTGGCTCAATGGATTTCGTGCCGGCCTGTGAACTGAAAGGTTGCTGGTTTGATTTCCAGTAAGGGCACATGCCTGGGTTTTGGGCCAGGTACCTGGTTGGGGACATGAGAGGCAACCGATCATGAGGAGATTGAAAGAGAGCTATTTGCTCATTCAACAAGTAGTTAATTACTCAGTGCCAGGTAGTGTTTTAGTGATAGAGGTAATTATAAAAGCTTTGAAAAATGATGTTTCCAAAGACATGGATAGGGGAAGTACTAAAGAAAGTTGAGGACAACCTTTTGAACCAAGGGAGGGACATTTTCAGTAAAAATAATAATCTGTGGTTCATGAATGCCTGTATGTGTCAGACCCTTTTATTCATTATTTCATTTAATCCTTACACTGACCTATAACATACATGCTATTCTCCCCATTTTCTAAGAAGTAACAGAAGTTTAGAGAGGTTAAATAACTTACCTGAAGTCACACAGCTAATAAGAGACAGAGCTTTGACTCAAACTCAAGTCTGTTTGATTTCAGAACCCATGCTCTCAACTATAAAGCAATATTTTTTAAAAGGGTGGTCAACACTAACAATTAAGTGTACAAATCAAGGATGACTTGTTGGGTGGAAGATGGGATCCCAAAAGAGCAACTGAATTTATTAATTTGTGTATCTGCTGACCAAGAAAAATGGTTTTCATTCAGATGTTAGAGTAGAAGTCAGATTGTTAGAGATTATAAAACAAAATAAAAGTGAGTGTAGATAACTTTTAGTAAATATGCAATAGTCTGCAAGAAGAAGGAGTGAAATTGCCTGTGAAGGAGAAGAGAGATTTCAGGTTGCTAGAAAGCTCTTTTAAAGTTCCAAATTACTCTTGCCCTGACTGGTGTGGCTTAGATGATTGGAGCATTGTCCTGTAAACCAAAAGGTCATGGGTTCAGTTCCCAGTCAGGGTACATACCTAGGTTATGGGTTCGGACCCGGGAAAGGGTACATATGGGGAGGGGGGCAACCAGTCAATGTTTCTCTCTACCCCCCACCTCTCTCCCTTCTTCCCCATCTCTTCCTCCCCTTTCCTCTCAAAAAAAAAAAAAAAAAAAAAAAAATCAGTGGATGTATTCTTGGGTGAGGATTAAGAAAAAGTTCCAATTTACTCAAGTAGTTTTAGAACAGCGATATTTATCTTTAAGATGTCTCCCATATTCATGAAATGGAATGTTATTTGTCCATAAAAAGGAATGAAGTACTGACACATGCTACAGCATGGATGAACCTTGAAAACATTATGCTAAGTGCAAGAAGCCCATCACAAAAGACCACATACTGTATGATCACGTTCATATGGAAGTCCATAACAGGAAGATCTATAGAAACAGAAAGTAGATCAGTAATTGCTTAGGGCAGGGATGGGGTGGAGCACAGGAGTGATAGCTGAAGCATATGAGATTTGATCTTGAAGTGATGAAAATGTACAATTTACTGTGCTGATGGTTGTACCTATCTGTGAATATACTAATCATTGAATTATACACTTTAAATGACTGAATTGTATAGAATGTGAATTATATCTCAAAAAGGTATTTATAAAAATTTCACTTGTCTCTGACCACCAGTGTGGTACAGTTGGTTGGGTGTCATCCTGTAAACCGAAAGGTCACCGGTACAATTCCTGGTCAGGGCACATGCCTAGGTTGTGGGTTTGGTCTCCCCTGTCAGAGCACATGAGAAAGGCAACCAGTCGATGTTTCTCTCCCTCTCATTCTCCCTCCCTTCTTCTCTCTCTAAAAACAATAAGCATGTCTTCAGGTAAGGATAAAAAAGTCACCTGTGATCCTACCGTACCAACCTAATTACCATTTTTATTTACCACAAGAGGCAAATTGGCCTAATTTGGAGAAGCTTTGTAGAAGAAGGTGAGTTTGAAGAAGGAAAGTGGTCTTCTTTTAAACAAGAGAATAAAGAGAGATGGCATATTTGAAGAGTTGGCTGGTAGAAGAAGGCAGATGGAATGACAAAAGCAGAAACATTTTCTAGCTAGATTGGATAGTAGAAGAAAAAGATGTTGAATAGAGTCAAATTCATATTGAGGATTTAAAATTACTTATTATCATTTTTTTTTAAAAAACATATTGAGTGCCTACTATGAACCAGGCACTATTTCAGTTACTGCAGGTACAACAGTGAACACAGTAGATAAAAAATGCCTGCCATTAGTGAGTTTATACATTTTGGTGTGTTTTGACATATTTTAAATAATCCGTTTAACTGCTGTGTGAAGAAGATATTTCAGGGGATGGAGTTGAGAGTGGAAGCAGAGAGACCATTATAGTCATCCAGGCAAGAGATTATAGTGAGTTCAACCAGGGCATTATTGACATGAGTGGTTGTCAGACTTTAAATCTGTTGGCAGCAGAGCCTGTAGGACTTGCTAATGGATTGAGGCAAAGAGAGGAGTGAAATTTCTCTAAGTTTGTTTTCCTAAACAACTGAGAGAATGGTGTTAGTAATTACTGGGACGTTGAGTTCGGAGAGAGGGTCAGGTTTGGTGGTAGGAGGTGTTTATCAGGAGCTCAGTTTTGGAATTGGTAAGCTTGTGAGACCTGTTGGGCGTCTAAGTGAAGACATAGAGTATGTGTGAGCCTGGAGTGGAGGGCGGAGGAAGGACTGGAGGTGCACACTTGAAAATCGTGAGACTTCATGAATTCACTGAAGCAATAAGTATAGATGAAGACAAGGAAGAAGTAGCAGTGACTGAAAATTAATGACCAGTGAGGAAGGAGAACCAGGAACCTGTGGTGTCCTGGAAGCCATTTGAAAAAGGTTTCAAGGACTAGGGGAGAGGCACTCTGGAGTTCCTAGCAGGAATTGGTTATAGAATGAACAATAGTGATTATCCCCTCTTTTTTTTCCCAAAAATCTTCCCCAAGGACTGGATTGTAAACAGATATATTCTAGGTAGAACACAAGAACAGGAACATCACATCATCTCTTGACTGGCTCAAAATCACAATGGATTGACAAAGCCTGCTTGATAAGAAAGCTGTCCCCAGTGCTAAGTAAAAAAAAAACTCTGTCTCCTTCTCTCTCCCCTTCCCCCTCTTCCTTCCTTCCCCAAGATCTGTTTTATCAGCACATGGTGCCTTTCCCATTCCCCTCTTCTTTCCTCAGGTGCCTTACGATCGCCTGTCTCGCTCCTAAGCTCCAAGGGCCCTTCTTTTGCTTCTGTAGCTTGTTTCTGGAGTCTGTGTTCACTACTGCTACCTCTGTAACTTTCTAAGTAAACTTTCTCTAGAAAAAAAAAAAGAAGAAGAAGAAGATTGTGAATGGAACTTTTAAAGTTTATAAGCAATATTTTTCTTTAAAATAAAACAGTAGATACAAAATAAAGGCAATATCAATGGCTTTGTATTTATCTTAAATTTAGCATAATGGGTCCTCTACCTTAATTTCCACTTACTATCTCTTGCTTATTAGAAACTTTGTGCATCTCCCTCTCTTACAATTTCAGCAAAATGAATGTTTTTGTATTGTTGCAGATAACCTTCATACCAAGGAGGGTTTTATTTTTGTGCTTATCCATCCAAATATTAAATGCAATTCTGATTTTATTTGAAAATAATGACAAAGAATACCATATGAAAATTCAAAAGTCATACAACTTCAGGATTCAGAACTACTTTTAACAGATAGTACTACATTTTAAAATGTCACACTCTCAGCAGCAGGCACATGTACGATCAGGGAGGGAACCAGTCTGTATGTTCTACCGTTTTGTTCTGTTCTCGCCCTCTCATTCTGAATTTTTGTATGTTTGACAGGTGAAAAAGACAGCATGAACTTTACCCCGACATGTACCCCTATCTGCAGAAAGTAAGATATTTGCTTATTTTTTTAAGTTGTTAAAGAATTAAGACTTCTATTAACCAGTGTCACCCAAAAAATCTGATTAAAAAAAAAAGAATCAAGACTTCTGTAACCTTAGTGCAAATTAGATTATATTTCCACACTCTGGATTTGAACCATATTAGACTCATTATTCTTTTCTTATTACGTGGAATTTAGATTAAAAACAGGAACATACTAAATAATAATACCAGAATCCAGACAGATCGAGTGGGCCTAGCACAGTGTTAATGCATCCTGGATTACAGAGGAAATTACCAATATCCAAAGGGGACTTAGAATGCTGGTTCTGCCATCACCTTGCTGCCTCATCCTCATTGTCAAAATGTTCATCTCCGCAAAATCTTGGAAATATCTCTTAGTTCATCTACTAACCTATTTCCCACTGTTATAAGGCAACCCCCTTGGAAAACATGAAACATTGGATAAACTAGTATTTCTGGCACCAGCTTTAATGATTGAGACAATATTAGATTTTTTCTTCATGTTTGCTGAAAGTACATTTTAATATCTCTTCTATATATGTTCACTTATTAAAAGTGGTGACCATAACCTTCATGAACTACAACTCTTGGATTCTGGTACACCAAGTTCGTCAACTCTGCTGTCTATTTTGTTACCTAGTAAATTGCAGTCAGTTAGCCAAAATGGATTAATTTTCACATGAGGGTTTCTTCAATTCTGCACCATTTATTTTCTGATTTTCATTGTTTTAGCTTAAAAACACTTCTTGTCCAGCCTTTGATCACCTTAAATCTTGTTTAGTCTTGGTTGGTGTAATACAGATGTCTCCAGTGCTAGAGATTAGGATGTGATATAGTTTTGTAGTAAGTGGCTATATTTTCTAATGCTGATTCTTATATAATGTTATTCTCAAGTGTTACCTTATGCATATGTGCACGAGTTTCTCTAGAACAGGAGGAATTGGAATTTTACTAGATTCTGCCAATTTGTCTTTAGTTTCACCAAATTACACTTCACCAGCAGTATAATTGTTCCTGTTCGTGTATGTCTTATGATATTAAATTTTCTGTTGGTATCTGGCTTTATTTTATATTTTACTTTTTAAAAATGAATTTTAGACTTCCAGCCAAGATAGAGGTATAGGTAGATCCTATCACAACCAAAAGAAGGAAAGCAACAAATTCAAAAGTAGCCCTGGCTGCTGTGGCTCAGTGAATTGAGCACTGGCCTGTTACCAAAGGGTCACTGGTACAGTTCCCATTCAGGACACATGCCTGTGTTGCGAGCCAGACAATTGAACTGTATGGAAGTCTGACAACCAAAGAGTTAAAGAAGAAACATTCATTCAGACTGGTAGGAGGGGCAGAGACAGGTAACTGAGGCAGAGAACACGCACAGCAAGGCAGTGGCTGGAGGACAGGGGCGGGTAAGGTGGCGGCTGGCAGACTGGGTAATTCCACATTTGCATGTGGATTAACCCGGAGGAACAACTACGAAGCAAGATAGACTGTGCAACCCAGGATTCCAGCTCAGGGAAATGAAGCTGCAAAACTTCTGGCTACAAAAATCCGTGGGGGTTGCTGCAATGGGAGAAACTCCCAGCCTCACAGGAGAGTTCGTTGGAGAGACCCACAGGGTACTAGAATGTACACAAACCCACTCACCTGGGAATCTGCACCTGAAGGGCCCATTTTACTTGTGGGTAGAAGTGACTGAAAACCGGTAGAGAGCTGAGCAAGCAGCATTTTCCCTCTTTGACCCCTCCCCCAAATATAGCGCCACAACTCTGCAACCCGGGTTGCCCTGCCCTGGTGAAAACCTAAGGCTCCACCCCTACAACATAACAGGTGCCGGGAGACAAAAAAATAGGGCCCAAATGAAAGAAAGATCAAAGTTTCAAAAATAGAACTAAGCAATGAAGAGATATCCAACCTATCAGATGCACAGTTCAAATCACTGGTGGTTAGGATGCCTGCAGAAATGGTTGAGTATGGTCACAAAATGGGGGTAAAAGGGAAGGTTATGTAAGTGAAATAAAGAAAAATATATAGGGAACCAATAGTGTAGGGAAAGAAACTGGGACTCAAATTGATGATGGGGAGCAGAAGGAAGAAATAAAAATCCAACTGGAACAGAATGAAGAAATAAGAATTCAAAAAAACGAGTAGAGGCTTAGGAACCTCCAGGACAACTTTAAATGTTTCAACATCTGAATCATATGGGTGCCAGAAGGAGAAGAGGAAGAGCAAGAAATTGAAAACTTACTTGAAAAAATAATGGAGAACTTCTCTAATCTGGCAAAGGAAATAGACTACCAGGAAGTCCAGGAAGCTCAGAGAGTCCGAAAGAAGTTGGACCCAAGGAAGCACACACCAAAGTACATGATAATTACATTACCCAAGATTAAAAGATAAGGAGAGAATCTTAAAAGCAGCAAGAGAAGGAGACAGTCACTTACAAAGTAGTTCCCATAAGACTGTCAGCTGATTTCTCAAAAGGAACCTTGCAGGCAAGAAGGGGCTGGAGAGAAGTTTTTGAAGCCATGGAAGGCGAGGACCTACATCCAAGATTACTCTATCCAGCAAAGCTTTCATTTAGAATGTAAGGGTGGATAAAGTGCTTCCCAGACAAAGTAAAAACTAAAGGAATGCATCATCACCAAGCCCTTATTATATGAAATGTTAAAGGGACTTATCTAAGAAAAAGAAGATAATCAAAAATACGAATGGTAAAATGACAAACTCACCACTGTCAACAATGGAACCTAAAAGGAAAACAAAACCTGAAACAAACCAAGCAAACAAGTAGAACAGGAACAGAATCACAGAAATGGAGATCATGTGGAGGGTTATCAGTGGGGGAGAGGGAGAGAGCAGAGAAAGGTACAGGAAATAAGAAGCATAAACGATAGGTACAAAGTACACATGGGGAGGTTAAGAATAGTATAGGAAATGGAGAAGCCAAAGAACTTATGTGTACAACCCATGGACATGAATTAAGGGGTGGAGGTGCAAGACAGAGGGGAATAAAGAAGAGGAAAAAAAAGACAACTGTAATAGCATAATCAATAAAATATTTTTAAATGAATTTTAAAATTCATCAATTATACTCACTTTAAGAACATAAACCACACCCTGGCTGGGTGGCTCAGTTAGTTGGAGTGTCATCCCATACACCAGAAAGTCGCAGGTTTGATTCTTGTTCAGAGCACACATCTAGGTTGTATGTTCAGTCTCCAGTACTGTCACATATAGGAAGCAACCAATTGATGTTTCTCTCTCTCTCCCCCTCCCTCCCTCTAAAAAAGAACATAAACCTCTTTTTTTAGTTAAAAAATTGTTTCATAAATGCTTAGACAATTTAATGAATATGTCCTTTCTAATTTCACATAGGCTGACAACTGTTTCCAAACATGGTTCTGCATGTGGCCTCAGTGGTTCTGCCAGGTGGAAGGGCGTGTCTTTTTCAGATTCAGTGGAGTCAACTCCTTTGCCTTCCATTGAAGATCGTCTGGCTGTTCTCTGCCCTTCTCAGGAGCTTCTGGAATATTATCAGAAGAAGATGGCTGAGTGTGAGGCAGAAAATGAGGATTTGTTGAAGAAACTGGAGCTATACAAAGAAGCTTGTGAAGGACAGGTAACAAAAAAGATAATGCATACCCTTTTGGAACTGTGATTAAGTCTGTTCATGACTAGAGAAGACCTAGAAATGCCACCTTGTATCATAGGCAGATATTTTTTGATTACCTTCTACCCCAGCCTAGCTACCTCCCTTTGGGTCCCTCATTAGATCAAAGCCCACCCAAACTGCTCCACCTCTAAAATCTTAAACTTTTATGTCTCCATGTCTCTCATACTTTTAGTTCTTTCACCCCCATACACCTGACTTCATTATTACCTCCATGGCTCCTTGACTTTTCAGTTTTCCAAATGTTGTGTGTCAGTTTCTGACGTTACGTCCTTCCTTTCTAACCTGAACCCCATCGCACTGTAACTGTACTGCCTGCACATGACTCCTTGCCTGTTCTTTTGCTCCACTTACCTAGCAAAAACCCTAGCTGTACTTGAATTCTATCCTGGAGCAGGGTTTCTCAGCCTTGGCACTGTTGACATCTTGAGCTTTGTAATTCTTTATTGTGGGGTCTATCCTATGAATTGTAGGATGTTTAGCAGCATCCTTGGCCTCTATTTACTAGATACCAGCAGCGCGCACACACATACACCCTCACCCCACCCTGGGATGTGACCATCAAAAGTACCTTCAGACATTGCTAAATTTCCCCTTGGGGTACAGGCAGAATTGCCCCTAGGTCACAAATCATTACAGAATAAATTCATGGTAAATAAATTCTTCTGTATCCTCAGTTACTCCACAGCAATTAACTTACCTACCCCTAGTCAGTTCCTTCTCCTTTCCTCACTGTGTTGTACCTTTCCTACTGTCCTGCAGCCTGCAGCCCTGTCTTAGCTGTCTCTTGTCAGACAGCCTTGCTTTCTGGTTCACAGGGGAAATACCAGCTATTGTGCATAACTCCTTCCTGCCCATCCACACGGTTACCTACACCTGTGTCCATCTCTCTTCATATCACTTCAGGGACAAGATATCTCTCCCTCTTCAAGCTGAATTGATCAACTCTCTCCCTGTCCCCCATCTTTTTTTCCTCCTAAGAAACCCTTCATTATTGCTTTTCTCTTTGTGTTCTATCTTCAACCTCTTGCTTAACGTGGGCCTTTTCTCCTCAGTACTGTCTGGACCTGACTCCTTGCTTATTCTTTTGCTCCACTCACAGAGCAAATCTTTCTTTCATAGCAATCAAGTCTTTCTTTACTTAAAAAACAAAACAAAACACCATTCTTGAGTTGTGCTTCCCCCTCTAACTACTCTCTTATGTAGGTAGCTCTTTCTTTTCCTAGCCCCACTTCCAGAATAGTTTGACATTATCACCCATTCATGACTCTGTGACTGCAGTTAGGCCTCTCTCCTTACTCTGCTAGTAAAACTACTCATGTGGTCTCTAATTCCCATTTGCCAAAATGATCTCCTCTTTTTGACCTTTGCAGTATCTGTCACTATTGACTTCTGCTTTCTGAAAACTCTTCCTTTCTTAATTTCTATGTCATTTTTCTTTCCCAGTTTTTATCTCACCTCTCAGTCTCCATTAACAGGTCCCCTTCCTTAATCTTAAATGTCAGTGTTCTTGAAGATTGCATTATAAATGATCTTATTTTTATCCATACTACTACATATGGAATAATAACATCCAAAATAGCTAATACTGACTCTTTTCTCTTAAGCTCCACGTTCATATGTTTATATCTGAACTAATCTTCCTTTTTCAACTCTACCCACACATACACATACACTACTACCATTTTCCTTCCCTCTGTTTCTTTTCATTATTATTATCATTTATTTTAGAGAGAGAGGGAGGGAGAGAAATACCGATATGAGAGAGAAACATCAATTGGTTGCCTCTGCCTTCTGCAAGTGCCCTGAGAGGGGCAGAGCCCACAGTTGGCAAACCGGACATGTGCCTTGAATGGGAGTTGAACTGGAGACCTTTTAGTTTGTAGGACAATGCCCAACCAGTTGAGCCACACTGGCTAGGGTCCTCCCTCAAATTCTTATCTCTTAACTATTTTCTTTATTCTGTGTCTTACTATAATTCTGCCCAGCCCCTACATTCAGTCACTTAGTAAATTCTGTTGATTCTGCTTCCTAAATATCCCTTAATGAATCCCAACATCTCCATCGTATTGCCTCAGCACTAGTTCAAACTCTTGTTATATCACCTGCATTGTTACAATATCCTTCTTAACTGGTGTCCCACCTCCAGTCGCATACCTCTTCAGTCTGCCTCTTGTTTTTCACTCCAGTAACACCGAAATACTTGTAGTTGTCCAAACATTTAGGAGTCTTTGATGATTCTGTATTTACTGTTCTCTTTCCTGAGAATACTCACCCTCATCTTGTCCCTAGCAGTCTTCATCTTTCAAGTTTCAACATTTATTTTATTTTTTATTATTTTTAAAGATTTTATTTATTTAATTTTTTAGAGGGGAAAGGAGAGAGAAAGAGGGAGAGAAACATCAATGTATGGTTGCCTCTAGCACACCCCCTCCCACCCCGTCCACTTGAGACCTGCCCCACAACCCAGGCATGTGCCCTAGACTGAGAATCAAACTGGTGACCCTTTGATTCACAGGCGGGTGCTCAGCCACTGAGCCACACCAGCCAGGGCTCAAATTTTATTTTTAAGATTGTATTTATTTTAGAGAGAAGGGAAAGTAGGAAGAAAAAGAGGGAGAGAAACATTGATCAGTTGCCTCTTGCACGCCCCCATCAGGGACCAGACCCAAAACTGAGGTATGTGCCCTGACTGAAAAATCAAACTAGTGACCCACACTGGTGAGGGCTCAACTTTCAACTTTTTAATGGTGGTCTCTGACTTCCCAAAAAGGCTTTAGAGATTTTACTCTAGTCATACCTCTCCACCATTTTACCAGATATGTTCCTCTGTGAAATAATTATTTTATTTAATTGTTTGCATGTCTGTCTCTTCACAGAATTCCTTAGCTCTAGGAAGAATACATAACTTTGCATCTTTATCTTTCAAAATGTCATGCTTATTGAATAGAAAGCATTTTTTTTAAATTATATAAACAACACGTGAATCAGGTGGCATTCTGGGTTCTGTAGTCTGTAAAAGATAGGAGAGCTTTGACATTATGTGGAAACATACTCACTTTGTAACTTTTAAACTCAAGTCTATCTACAACTTACTGTTGTCATTTGAAGTCTATATTGGCAAAACCATTCACATTATAATATTTCTATGTGTACTGTCACTTCCATATACAAGAGATACTACTGTGAAGCTCAGTCTTTTTTTTTAAATTCAAGGTTTTATTTATTTTTAGAGAGAGGGAAAGGGAGGGAGGAAGAGAGAGAGAGAGACATCGATGTGCGAGAGATATATGTCAATCAGTTGCTTCTTGCATGGCCCCAACTGGGTACCTGGCCTGCAACCCAGGCCAGGTACCAGTGAGGCATATGTCCTCACTGGGAATCTAACCAGCGACCCGAAAGGCCAGCACTCAATGCACTAAGCCCCACCAGCCAGAGCTCAGTCTCATTTCAGTGATTCAATGACTTTTTTTTCCCCCAGCACAAACTAGAATGGAATTTACAGCAAAGGGAGGAAGAGATTGCTGAATTGCAGAAAGCTCTAAGTGATATGCAAGTCTGCCTCTTCCAGGAACGAGAACATGTTTTGCGCCTCTACTCAGAAAATGACCGACTGAGAATCAGGTAACCAGTAGAAGAAGGAAAACGTGGAAGTTCTATTTCTAAATTGCACTAAACAAGATAAGTTTCTTTGTGGTCATTCTCTTAGGTTGTATTTCCCAGGAAAAACACCCTGGAGATGGTGATTTTTTTGTGAGATGGTTAGTAGCGAAGCTCTCAAGAATAATATCTGTGAGCAGACTTGAGCAAGGGAAGAATTTGAAGTGTGATACAGTGGTAACAGAGGCTTTAGCCAACCCTGCAGGGGAGAAGGAATCACACTTTTGTACTGCCACAACAGTTGGTCATTTGATGTAGGCTGCCACCAGGGAGGGGGTGTAAACTTGGGAGAGGCAGCCCCCTTCAGCCAAAGGCAGTTCCTAGAAAAGAACTCAACAACTGAGGGATACGTGTCTCGGTCCTGAAGGTGGCATCTGAGCAGTGTTCTACAGTATCCACTATAGTACATGTTTTTAAAAAATAATTTTTAACTTTGTATTAAAAAATACAACTGACCAACAATATCATTTTAGTTTCATGTGTACAACCCAGTGATTAGACATTTATGTAATTTATGAAGTGATCACCCCAATAACATTAGTACCCACCTGGCACCACACAGTTATTACAATATTATTGACTGTATTTCCTATGCTGTACTTTACATCCCATGACTGTTCTGTAACTACCAAGTTGTAATACATCTCAGTCCCTTCCTTTTCATCGCCCCCATCCCCTCTCATCTGGCAGTCATTAAAATGTTCTCTTATCTACGAGTCTGTTTCTATTCTGTTTGTTAGTTTATTTTATTCTTTAGATTCCACACATAAATGAAATCATATAGCACCTTTCTTTCTTTGCCTGACCCATTTCACCCAGCACAGTACCCTCTAGGTCCACCCATGTTGTTGCAGATGGCAAGATTTCATTCTTTTTTATGGCTGAGTCATATTCCATTGTATGTGTACATCACTTCTTTTTTATCCATTCATGTACTGATGGATATTTAGGTTGCTTCCATGTCTTGGCTATTGTAAATAATGCTGCAATGAACATATAGATGCACATGTCTTTTCAATTCAGTGTTTTGGGTTTCTTTGGAAAAATATCCAGAAGTGGAATTGCTAGGTCCTTGTTATAGTCTTTTTTTTTTTTTTTAAGGATCTTATTTATTTATTTTTAGAGAGAGGGGAAGAGAGGGAGAGAAGAATCAATGTGTGAGAGAAACATTGACATGTGAGAGAATCATCGATCAGTTGCTTCTTGCAGGCCCCTAACCAGGGTCCTGGCCCACAACCCAGGCATATGCCCTGACCAGGAATTGAACCAGTGACCTTTTGGTTTCTGAGATGACACCCAACCCACAGAGCAGTACCACTCAGGGATTTTTTTCAATTATTTTTTTTACAGAGAGGGAAAGGGAGGGAGAAAGAGAGGGAGAGAAACATCAGTATGTGAGATAAACATCATTGGTTGCTTCTCGCATGCCCCCAACTTGGGACCTGGCCTACAGTCTAGTCATGAGCCTTGAGCAGTAATCAGACCAGTGACCTTCCAGTCTGTGGATGATGCCCAACCCACTGAGCCACACTAGCCCAGGCTTTTCTTTGTTTTAAAGTATATCATGTCTGAAAAAAGTATTGCTACTCTAGCTTTTATTTGTCGTTGATTCTTTTGTTTCCATTTTCATGAAATACCTTTTTCCATCTCTTTAGTTTCAGTGTGTGTGTACCTTTCAATCTGAAGTCTTTTGTAGACAGTATTTTAAGGGTCTTGTTTTCTTATCCATTCAGCCACCATATGTTTTTTGATTAGAGCATTTAAAGTAATGTTGATAGATATGTATTTACTGCCACTTTTAAAAAAATATTTTTGGCTTCTTTTTTTCTCTCCTTAAAGAAAATTCCATCATTTCTTGTAATACAGATTTGGTAGGGTAATCTTTGTTGTAAGTCCTTTATTTGCCAATCCCTTTTGGCTGCAAAATTTCTGTTGAGAAATCAGCTGACAGGCTTAGGAGAGCTCCCTTGTATGTAACTCACTGCTTTTCTCTTGCTGCTTTAAAGAATCTCTCCTTGTCTTTAACCTTTGACATTTTAATTCTGATGTGTCTTGGTGCGAGCCTCTTTGGGTTTATCTTTTATGGGACTCTATGTGCTTCCGGGACTTGTGTGTCTTTTTCCTCACCAGGTTAGGGAAGTATTTAGTTGTTATTTCTTCTAGGTTCTTAATCACTTGTTTTCTCTCTTCTCCTTCTGGTACCCCCATGGTGCAGATGTTGTGCTTGATGGTATCCTAGAGGTCCCTTAAAGTATTCTCACTTTTTTAAAATTCTTTTTTCTTTTTGCTACTCTAATTGGGTGTTTTCTGCTACCTTATCTTCTAAATCACTGATTCACTCCTCTGCTTCATCTGATTTGCTGTTGATTCCTTCTAGTGTGTTCTTCATTTTAGTTATTGTATTCTTCATTTCTGACTGATTCTTTGTCCTTTATATACTGTTGAAGTTCTCACTAAGTTCCTTGAGCATCCTTGTAATGATTGTTTTGAACTTGGTATCTGGTAGTTTGCCTCCATTTGTTTATTTTTTCTGGAGATTTCTTGGACGCATTCAGGATGTTTCTTCATTTCCCCATTTTGGCTGCCTCCCTGTGTGTGTTTCTGTGTATTTAGGTAGACCTGCTATGTCTCCCAGTCTTTTTTTTTTTTTTTTTTTTAAATATATTTTATTGATTATGCTATTACAGTTGTCCCATTTCTCCCCCATCATTCCCCTCCACCCTACCCACCCTCTCCCACCCACATTCCCCCCTTTAGTTCATGTCCATGGGTCATAAGTTTTCTAGCTTCTACATTTCCCATACTATTCTTGCCCTCCCCCTGTCTATTTTTTTCCCATTATCTATGCTACTCATTCTCTGTACCTTTTCCCCCTCTCTCCTCCTCCCACGCCCCTGTTGCTAAACCTCCATATGATCTCCATTTCTGTGGTTCTGTTCCTGTTCTAGATGTTTGCTTAGTTTGCTTTTGTTTTAGATGTGGTTCTTGATAGCTATGAGTTTGTTGTCTTTTCACTGTCATAGTTTTATCTTCTTTTTCTTAGATAAGTCCCTTTAACATTTCATATAATAAGGGCTTGGTGATGATGAACTCCTTGAACTTGACCTTATCTGAGAAGCACTTTATCTTCCCTTCCATTCTAAATGACAGCTTTGCTGGATAGAGCAATTTTGGATGTAGGTCCCTGCTTTTCAAGATTTCAAATATTTCTTTCCAGCCCCTTCTTGCCTGGAAGGTCTCTTTTGAGAAATCAGCTGACAGTCTGATGGGAACTCCCTTGTAGGTGACTGTCCCCTTATCCCTTGCTGCTTCTAGAATTCTCTGCTTCATTTTAATTTTGGCTAATGTAATTACAATGTGCCTTGGTGTGTTCCTCCTTGGGTCCAACTTCTTTGGGACTCTCTGAGCTTCCTGGACATCCTGGTAGTCTATTTCCTTTGCCAGATTGGGGAAGTTCTCCTTTATTATTTGTTCAAATAAGTTTTCCACTTGTTGCTGTTCTTCTTCCCCTTCTGGGACCCCTATAATTCGGATGTTGGGACGTTTAAAGATGTCCCGGAGGTTCCTAAGCCTCTCCTCATTTTTTTGAATTCTTGTTTCTTCCTCATCTTCTGTTTGGTTGTTAGTTTCTTCCTTCTGGTCCACTCCATTGATTTGAGTCCCAGTTTTCCTTCCATCTCTATCAGTTCCCCATGCATCTTCCTTCATTTCACGGATTGTAGCCTGCATTTTTTCATCTAGTTTGTGAGCAAAATCAACCAATTCCGTGAGCATTTTGATGACCAGTGCCTTGAACTGTGCATCTGACAGGTTGGCTATCTCTTCACTGCTTAGAGGAATTGGCTCTGGGGCTTTTATTTGTTTTCCGGTTTGAGCCATTTTTGGTGGGTTTTTTTCGTTGTTGTTGTTTTGGTTTTAGTCTGGTCGCGGCTATTACGTAGTGAGGGGGTGGAGCCTTAGGTGTTCCTCAGGGCGGGGCAGCCCAGTCGCTGGGTTGTGACGCTATAGGTGGGGGCGGGGTCTGAGAAGGAGCAATGGCGCCTGCTCTGCTCTCTCCTGGACTCCGGCCCTTTCCGCTGCTTCCCCTTCACCTGGATTATCTATGCACGCGCGCCTGCTGTTACGTAGTGAAGAGTGGAGCCTCTGGCGCTCCCCAGTGCGGGGCAGCCCAGTCGCTGGGTTGTGACGCTATATGTGGGGGTGGGGCCTGAGAGGGAGCAATGGCGCCTGCTCCGCTCTCTCCTGGATTCAGTCCCCTCCGTCACTTCCCCTCCGCCTGGACCGTCTGCGCGCTCAAATGTGAGACCACCTGGTCAGTCAGCCAGCCGCCTTGTGCGGCCTCACTGGGTCTGCACAGTTGCCCCCCTGTGCCCGGGGTCCGCCAGCTGCTGCCTGTAGGGCCGGGTACCGCTATCTGCCGCCTGTGCACCTGGGAACTGCCAGCCGCTGCTACTTGCGTTCCTGGGTCCGCACCTCCACTTTCTCCTGCCGCAACTCCGCCCCTCTTACCGGTCTGGATGAATGGTTGTTGGACTTCCGTACAGTTCAGTTTTCTATAAGTTCTGGTTGTTTTCTTGTTTCTAAATATTTGTTGTCCTTAATTTTGGTTGTGAGAGGAGGCACAGTGTGTCCGCCTACGCCTCCATCTTGGCCGGAAGTCTGTCTCCCAGTCTTGGTAGGGTGACTCTGTGTGGTAGGTGTCCTGTAGGGCCCACGGGCACAGCAGTCTGGTCATCTCAGCCAGGCACTCCCATGTGGTTTGTGCATGCCCTCCTGTTGTAATTCAGTCTCGGTATTGGCACATCATTTGGAGGGATTGACCACCTCTCCCCAAGCTAATTGGCTGCGAGGATTGGCAGCCCTACAGCAGAGGAGCTGCTGTGCAGAGACCAACCCCACGGAGCAGAATTTGCTTCACCAGGGCTCTGGTGCCCATCAAGTCCGTCCTTTGAGTATGTCACTTATAGAAGTACTCCAGCATTTCTGAGCTCTTCACCAGGTGTGCTGGCTCTGGGGCTTCATGGGAGGTAAAGACCAAGGTCACCCATCACCGGTGGCCTGCCTGGGGCTACCAGCATGAGCTACAGTGATCTCAGATGGCTGTTACTTATGCTGTGTTCAGAGGTGCCTGAGAGAGGCCAAGCTGTGAACTGAGTGACTACTGCTAGTGCTAGACTTGGGGCTGCTTAGAAAGAGGTATGGCAGGGAGGGCACTCGCTAAGGCCAGATCCTAGTTGTTTGGGGTTAGTGGCCCTTGGAGAGATTTTAGGAAAGTCTGCACCATGAACCAAGACAGGCTATTTGTATGCAAAAGCCACTTAAAGAGGCCATGGTGGGCTGGCAAATTGGATAGGGCAAGATCTCAGGGTGCAAGCTGTGTGAGCCAGGTTAACTCAGATATGGCACCCACCTGCCGGCTCTTTTGGGGAACTCAGAAAAGGAACAATGGCCTCTGCTAGCACTTCTTTCTAGGAGAAAGCTGCCCTTTCAGACCTTGCCCTAAAAGCAGACAATTCAATTTCCCCCCATATGTCCCTGGAACTTTTTGAGCTGCTGCCCCAGTGCTGGAGCTCAGAGCAAGTGAGTCATAGTAAGTCTATTTGTGGGCCTTTTAAGAGGAACTGCCAGGGATTCCAGATGCCCTACATCTCACTCAGCTGCAATCATGGCTAGTTTTCATGGCCAGAAGTTATGGGGCCTTTTCTTCCTGGCACTGGAACCCTGGGCTGGGGAGCCGGGTGTGGGGCTGGGACTCCTCAATCCTCAAGGTAGGGCAAGATTTTCCTCTTAATTTTAAATTACCACACGTGGGTGTGGAACTAGCCCATTCATTCTGAGTCCTCTGCCCCTTGTACCAGTCTAAATGTGGCTTTTTCCGTATATCCTTAGTTACAGGAATTCTGTTCAGCTAGACTTCAGGCAGTTTTTAATGGTAGTTTGTTCTATAGTGTAGTTGAAATCTGATGTGGTTGTAGAAGGAGGCAAGTACAGCATTTACCTGTGCCACCATCTTGATTGGAAGCCTCCAGCTAACATTTTTTGAGGACCTGCAGAATGTCTCATTTCTTTTTCATTTTTGGCAAAATATACCTAACATAAAATTTACCATTTTAATTATTTTTAAATGTGTGGTTCAGTGACATTCAGAACATTCACATTTTTGTGCAGCTGTCACCACTGTACATCCCCAGAACTTTTTCATCATCCCATACAGAAACTCGGAACCTGTTAAACAGTAACTCCCCCTCTTTCTAGCCCCTAGAAAGCACTGTTCTACTTTGTCTTTATGTGTTTGATTATTGGAGGAACTTCAGATTAAATGGAATTAATATAGTATTTGCCTTTTTCTGTCTGGCTTTTTTGTACTTAGCATAATGTTTTTTGTGTTCATCCATATTGTATTATGTGTCGGAATTTCATTCCTTTTTAAGGCTAGATAATATTCCACTGTATGTGTACATCATATTCTGTTTATCCATTCTTCTATTGATGGACATTTAACTTGTTCCCAATTGCCATGAATAACACTGCTATGAATGTTGGTGAACAGATACCTGTTTGAGTTTCTGCTTTTAATGCTTTTGTGTGTATACCTAGAAATTGAATTGCTAGATCAAATGCTATATCTAGGTTTAATTTTTTTGAGTAACCACAGTACTCTTTTCCATACCAGCAGCACCATTTTATGTTTCCACCAGCAGTGCACAAGGGTTTCGGTTTCTTCATATGCACTAGAACACTTGTTTTCTATTTTATTAAATAATAGCCATAATAGCCCTGGCTGGTGTGGCTCAGTGGATTGAGTGCTGGCCTGTGAACCAAAGGGTCACTGGCTCAATTCCCAGTCAGGGCACATGCTGGAGTTATAGGCCAGATACCCAACTAGGGGCATATGAGAAGCAATCACACATTGATGTTTCTCTCTTCCTCTTTCTCCGTCCTTTCCCCTCTCTAAAATAAATAAAATCTTTTTTTTTTTTTTTTAAATATATATATTTACCTTTAGAGGGGAAGGGTAGGAGAGAGGGAGAAGGAGAGAAATATCAATGTATGGTTGCCTCTTATGTGTCCCATGCTGGGAACTGGCCTGCAACCCAGGCATGTGCCCTGACTGGGAATCGAACCGCGATCCTTTGGTTCACAGGCCCGCGCTCAATCCACTGAGCTACACCAGCCAGGGCAATAAATAAAATCTTTTAAAAAAATAATAGCCATAGTAAGGAATGTGAAGTGGTATCTTATTGTGGTTTTAATTTGCACTGCCCTGATTAGTGATACAGAACATTTTTCACATGCTTATTGGTCATTCATATGTCTTCTTTAGAGAAGTGTCTATTCAAGTCCTTTGCCCGTTTTTGAATTGGGTTGTTTTATTGCTGCTGTTTAATTTTCGGAGTTTTTTAAAAATATATTTTGGATATTAATCCCTTATCAGATGAATGATTTGCAAATGTTTTCTCTCATTTTGAGGGCTGCCATTTCACTCTGTTGATAGTGTTCTTTGATGCACATGTGTTAATTTCCACAAGATCCAATTTGTATATTTCTTCCTTTTGTTGCTTTGGCATTCGGTGTCATATTCATGAAATAATTGCCTCCAGTGCCACTATTTTTTCTTCTAAGAGTTTTGTATATTTAGCTCTTACATTTAAGTCTTTGATCAGTTTTAAGTTAATTTGTATATATGTTGTTAGGTAAGGGTACAACTTCATTTTTTGCATATGTATATCTACTTTTCCCAGCACCATTTCTTGAAAAGTCTGTGTTTTCCCTAAAAGTTGAATATCATTTGACTGTATATGTGGGACTTATTTCTGAGCTCTCTATTCCATCGGTCTATGTGTCTGTCATTATGATGGTATCACATTGTTTTGATTATTGTAGCTTTTGTTTGAGCTTTTACTCTGAGAAGTATTATTATTATTTTATTATTATTATTTACTTATTTTATTATTTAAATATATTTTATTGATTATACTATTAACGATGTCTCATTTTTCCCCCTTTGACACCTCCATCCAGTACCCCCATTCTTTCAGAAGTTACCCCCACTTAGTTCATGTCTCTGAGTCATATATATAACTTCTGTGGCTTCTCCATTTCCCATACTGTTCTTAACCTGTCCCTCTCTATTGTGTACCCAACACAATAGACAATGGTATTGTCTACCATTTATGCTTCTTTTTCCTTGCACCTTTTCACCCATTCTCCCCTGACCCCTCTCTGAACTATCATTTGATAATCCTTCAAATCATCTCCATATCTGTGATTCTGTTTCTGTTCTGCTTGTTCACTTAAGTTTTTTTTAGATTCAGTTGTTGATAATTGTGAATTTGTTACCATTTTAATGTTCATGTTTAAATCTTAGTTCCCTTTAACGTTTCATATAATAATGGCTTGGTGATGATGAGCTGCTTTAGCTTTACTTTCTCTGGGAAGCACTTTATCTGCCCTTCCATTCTAAAGATAGCTTCACTGGGTAGAGTAATCTTAGTTGTAAGGTCCTTGCTTTTCATCACTTTGAATACTTCTTGCCAGTCCCTTCTAATCTGCAAAGATTCTTTTGAGAAATCAGCTGACAGTTCTTTTTTAAAAAATATGTATGTTATTGATTATGCTGTTACAGTTGTCCTATTCCCCCCCCTTTATTCTCCTGTGCCCTGTACACTCCCTCCTGCCCACATTCCCCCCCCTTTAGTTAATATCCGTACGTCGTACGTTTAAGTTCTTTGGCTTCTACATTTCCTATACTATCCTTAACCTCCCCCTGTCTGATAGGTTTTCTACCTACCACTTATGCTACTTATTCCCTGTACCTTTTCCCGCTTTCTCCCCCTCCGCCTCCGCTGCTGATAACCTCCATGTGATCTCCATTTCTGTGATTCTGTTCCAGTTCTACTTGTTTGCTTAGTTTTTGTTTTTGTTTCAGGTTTGGTTATAGATATAATTTTGTTGTCCTTTTATTGTTCATATTCTTTATCTTCTTTTTGTTAGGTAAGTCCCTTTAATATTTCATATAAAGGCTTGGTGATGATGAGCTGCTTTAATTTGACCTTATCTGGGAAGCACTTTATCTGCCCTTCCATTCTTAATGAAAGCTTTGCTGGATAGAGTAATCTTGGATGTAGGTCCTTGCCTTTAATGACTTCGAATACTTCTTTCCAGCTCCTTCTTGCCTGTAAGGTTTCTTTTGAGAAATCAGCTGACAGTCTTATGGGCACTCCTTTGTAGGTAACTATCTCCTTTTCTCTTGCTGCTTTTAAGATTCTCTTTATCTTTAACCTTTGGCATTTTAAATATGATGTATCTTGGTGTGACCCTCTTTGGGTCCAACTTGTTTGGGACTGTCTGTGCTTCTTGGACTTGTATGTCTATTTCCATCACCAAGTTAGGGAAGATTTCTTTCATTATTTTTTCAAATAAGTTTTCAGTTTTTTACTCTTCCTCTTCTTCTGGCACCCCTCTGATTCAGATATTGGTATGTTTGCACATGTCCCAGAGCTTCTTAAGTCTATCCTCGTGTGTTTTTTGTTGTTTGTTTGTTTTAATTCTTTTTTCTTCTTGCTGTTCTGATTGAATGCTTTTTTATTTCTTATGTTTCAAGTTGCTGATTTGATTCTCTGCTTCATCCTCTCCACTGTTGGGTCCCTATAGATTTTTCTTTATTTTACTTAATGCAGTCTTCATTTCTCCCTGGGTCTTTTTTATGTTGTTGAAGCACCCAGTGAGTTCCTTGAGTATCCTGGTAACCAGTGTTTTGAACTCTGAATCTGATAGGTTGCTTATCTCCATTTTGTTTAGCTCTTTTTGTGGAATTTTGTTCTGTTCTTTCATTTGGGCCATAATTCTTTGTCCCCTTAATTTGGCAGCTTCCCTGTGTTTGTTTCTATTAGGTAGAGCTGCTTTGACCCCCTGACTTAGTAGCATGGCCTATTGTAGAAAATGCACCTGTAAATTGTGTGGGGTGGAGCCTTAGGTAATTACTAGGGTGGGGCAAGCTGTTTCACTGCTTTGTGGCTATGTGTGTGGAAGGGCTCCGAAAGGGGACAGTGGTGCTGCCTGGCCTCTGGAGAGTTGCCTGGGAGGAAGCTGTCTCCCAGCACATGTCCTGTTGCCAGTCACTTCACTTTCTCCCTGTATGTCACTTGTGCCTTTCCAGCTGTTGCCCTAGTGCTGAATCCAAGAGGGTGTGGGCCTGCATAAGTCCTGAGACCTTTGTGGGTCCTTTAAGAGGAGTCTCCTGAGAATCCTGCAGTTTCTTCTGATGTCCCAGCCACCACTGGTTTTTAAAGCCAGAAGTTATGGGGACTTCTCTTTCTGGTGCTGGAACCCTAGGCTAGGTGGTCTGGTCTCAGGCTGGGATCCTCTGCTCCCGAGGTATCCCTCCTGATTTTTATCCACCACACGTGAATATAGGACTGCCCATTCCACCACTCCTCTGTGTCTCTCTGTGGCTTTTCACCTCCCTGCCTGTCTCCATGTCTCTATCCCTCCTACCCATCTAGATGGATGAGCTTCTTTAAATTCTTGGTTGTTGGACTTCTATACATCTCAGTTTTCTGACAAGTTTGGGTGATATTTGTTATGTAGTCTAGTTCTAATTTTTGCTATGGCTGTGCAAGGAGGCGAAGTGTATACACCTGTGCCTCCATCATGGAAGTCTCGGGGATTTTGTTGGTTTTTTGTTGTTTTAATTTCTGTTTTTCTGTCTTCACCTGAGGACATTTTCTCTTTGCTTTGAAAGAGAAACATAGATCTGAAAGAGCAACCTTGATTGGTGCCTTCATATGTGTCTAAACTGGGAATGTGCCCACAACCTAGATATGTACCCCGACCAGGAATCAAAACCGCAACCTGGTGGTATACCAGACAATGCTCAACAAACTGAGCCACACCATCCAGGGCTATAGTAAGTTTTGAAGTCAAGAAATGGAATCATCCAACTTTGTTCTTTTTTCTTTTTTTATTTGTCAAGTTAATAATTTTTATTTTATTTTTTATCATTTTTTATTGTTGTTCAATTTCAGTTGTCTCCATTTCCCATCTCCACTTTCCTCTGCCCCACCCAACCCTGCTTCCCACCCTCCATCCTTCCCCACTTTGGCTTTGTCCATGGGTCCTTTCTACGACCCTTTACAACCCTTTCCCCTGTTTCCCCTGTTATCTCCTTTCCCCTTCCCTCTGGTTACTGTCAGTTCTTTATTTCAATGTCTCTGGTCATATTTTTCTTGCTTGTTTGTTCAGGTTCCACTTATAGGTAAGATCAAATGTTATTTGTCTTTCAACCCCTGGGTTACTTCACTAAACATAATGCTGTCCAGTTCCATCCATGATATTGCTAAGAGTAGCAGCTCCTTTTTTCTTTCTGCTGCATAGTATTCCATTGTGTAAATGTACCACAATTTTTGGATCCACACATTTATTGTGGTTGCTAGGTTTCTTCCAGGACTTGGCTGTTGTAAATTTTGCTGCTGTGAACAATGGGGTACATAGGTTCTTTTGAATTAGTGTTTCAGATTTCTTAGGGTATAATCTCAGCAGTGGAATTGCTGCATCAAAAGGCAGTTCCATTTGTAGTTTTTTGAGGAAAATCCATACTGTTTTCCAGTGTCTGTACCAGTCTGCATTCCCACCAGCAGTGTACTAGGGTTCCCTTTTCTCCACAGCCTCATCAGCACTTATTGTTTCTTGATTTGTGTATGATGGCTATTCATTCTGACAGGTGTAAAGTGGTATCTCATTGTGGTTTTAATTTGTATCTCTCCGATGGCTAGTGATGATGCGCATCCCTTCATATGTCTCTGGGCCTTCTGTATGCCCTTAGAGAAGTGTCTGTTTAGGTCCTTTGCCCATTTTTTTAAAGTATATTTTATTGATTATGCTATTACACTTTTCCCTCTTTATCCCCCCACTGCCATGTACCCCCCCAACCCTTCAGCATTCCTCCCCTTAGTTCATGTTCCTGGGTTGCACGTATAGGTTCTTTGAATTCTCTGTTTCCTATACCATTTTTATTTCTCTCTATTTTATGCCTACCAATTATGGTTCCTATTCCCTGTACCTTTCTCCCCTGTTTGTCCCCTCCCTCTCTCAACTGAAAACCCTCCATGTAATGTCCATTTTTCTAATTCTGTTCCTGTTCTAGTTGTTTGCTCAGTTTTTTTGTTGTTGTTGTTGTTCCCCCCTCCCCTTTTTTTTTTAGGTTCAGTTGTTGATAGCTGTGAGTTCGTGGTCATTTTACTATTCGTAGTTTTTGATCTACAATTTCTTAGGTAAGTCCCTTTAACATTTCATATAATAAAGGCTTGGTGATGATGTACTCTATTAACTTGACCTTATCTAGGAAGCGCTTTATCTGCCCTTCTATTATATATAATAGCTTTGGTGGATAGAGTAATCTTGGGTGTAGGTCCTTGCCTTTTGGGACTTGGAATACTTCTTTCCAGCCCCTTCTTGCCTGCAAGGTTTTGTTTGAGAAATTAGCTGATAGTCTAATGTGAATTCCTTTGTAGGGAACTCTCTCCTTTTGTCTTGCTGCTTTGAAGATTCTCTCATCTTTAATCTTGGGTATTGTAATTATGATGTGCCTTGGTGTGTTCCTCCTTGGCTCCAACTTCTTTGGGACTCTCTGAGCTTCCTGGACTTTCTGGAAGTCTATTTCCTTTGCCAGATTGGGGGAGTTCTCCTTCATTATTTGTTCAAATAAGTTTTTAACTTGTTGGTCTTCCTCTTCTCCTTCTGGTACCCCTATGATTCAGATGTTGGAACATTTAAAGATATCCTAGAGGTTCCTAAGCCTCTCCTCATTTTTTGGAATTCTTGTTTCTTCATTCTGTTTTGGTGGAGTGTTTCTTTCTTCCTTCTGGTCCACACCATTGATTTGAGTCCCAGTTTCCTTCCCGTCACTGCTGGTTCCCTGTACATTTTCCTTTATTTCACTTAACGTAGCCTTCATTGTTTTCATCTAATTTGCAATCATATTCACCAAATTCTGTGAACATCCTGATTACCAGTGTTTTGAACTGTGCTTCTGATAAGTTGTCTATCTCTTTGTCACTTAGTTGTGTTTTTTCTAGGGCTTTGATCTGTGCTTTCATTTGGGCCAATTTTTTTTTGGTCTTGGAGCACCTGTTACATAGTAAGGGGCAGAGCCTTAGGTGCTCACCTGGGCAGGGAAACCGACATCGCTGGGTTGTGACACTGTATGTAGCAGAGGGGTCCAAGAGGGAACAGTGCTGCTTGCGCTGCTCTCTGCTGGTTTTCAGGCACTTCCCTCACTACCCACAATCAAATTGGGCCCTTCTGGTGCTGATTCCTGGGTGGGTGGTTTGTGTACTTTCTAGGATCTTGTGGGGTCTCTCCAATGAACTCTGTTGTGAGGTTGGGAGTTTCTCCTGCTGCTGCCTTAAGCCCCACAGGTGTTTTCAGTTAGAGGTTTGAGTCTTTATTTCCCGGTGCTGGAACTCTGCATTGTGCTGTCTGTCTCGCTCTCGAGTTGTTACTCCTGGTTTATCTGCACTTGAATGTGGGACTGCCGGTCCACCAGCCATTCCCTTGACAGGTCTGTGAGCCACAGCCTTGCCCACCAGCCACTGCCTTGCTGTGAGTCCTCTCTACCCAGCTACCTGTCTCTGCCCCTCGTACCAGTCTGGATGAATGTTTCTTCTTTAACTCCTTGGTTGTTGGACTTCCATACAGTTCGATTTTCTGTCAGCTCTGATTGATTTTTGTTTTTAAATTTGGTTTTGTCCTTCTTTTGGTTGTGTGAGGAGGCACAGTGTGTCTACCTATGCCTCCATCTTGGGTGGAAGTCTCCATTGCCCATTTTTTAATTGGATTGTTTGTCATCCTGGAGTGGAGTTGTGTGAGTTCTTTATATATTTTGGAGATCAAACCCTTGTCCTAGATATCATTGGCAAATATATTTTCCCATACAGTTGGTTCCCTTTTCATTTCATTGCTGTTTTTTTTAGCCATGCAGAAGCTTTTTATTTTGATGAAGTCCCATTTGTTTGTTCTTTCTCTTGTGTTCCTTGCTCTAGGGGAACTTGCTCTATCAGTGAAAATATTGCTGCATGGACTATCTGAGATTTTCCTGCGTATGTTCTCCTCTAGGACATTTATGGTATCACAACTTATATTTAAGTCTTTTATCCATCTTGCGTTTATTTTTGTGTGTGGTGTAAGTTGGTGGTCCACTTTCATTTTTTTGCATGTACCTTTCCAGATCTCCCAATGCCATTTGTTGAAGAGGCTCTTTTAACTCCATTTTATGCTTCTGGCCCCTTTGGTGAATATTAATTGACCATAGAGACTTGGGTTTATTTCTCGGTTCTCTATTCTGTTCCATTGATCTGTGCATCTGTTTTTATGCCAATACCAGATGCATGGCCAATTCCATGGCCAATTCCATGGCCTTGTAATACAGTTTGATGTCAGGTATAGTGATCTATCCTACTTTGTTCTTTTTCAAAATTGCTGCGGCTTTTTGGGATCGTTTATGGTTCCATATAAATTTTTTTTTTGATTTTTTAAAAATATATTTTATTGATTATGCTATTACAGTTGTCCCATTTCTCCCTCATCATTCCCCTCCACCCTGCACACCCTCTCCCACCCACATTCCCCCTCTTTAGTTCATGTCCATGTGTCATAAGTTCTTTAGCTTCTACATTTCACATACTATTCTTGCCCTCCCCGTCTATTTTCTACCCACTATCTATGCTACTCATTTTCTGTACCTTTTCCCCCTCTCTCCTCCTCCCACGCCCCTGTTGCTAACCCTCCATATGATCTCCATTTCTGTGGTTCTATTCCTGTTCTAGCTGTTTGCTTAGTTCGCTTTTGTTTTAGGTGTGGTTCTTGATAGCTGTGAGTTTGCTGTCTTTTCACTGTCATATTTTTATCTTCTTTTTCTTAGATAAGTCCCTTTAACATTTCATATAATAAGGGCTTGGTGATGATGAACTCCTTGAACTTGACCTTATCTGAGAAGCACTTTATCTGCCCTTCCATTCTAAATGAAAGCTGTGCTGGATAGAGCAATCTTGGATGTAGGTCCCTGCCTTTCAAGACTTCGAATATTTCTTTCCAGCCCCTTCTTGCCTGGAAGGTCTCTTTTGAGAAATCAGCTGACAGTCTATAAGACTCTCTCCTTTTGTCTTGCTGCTTTGAAGATTCTCTCCTTCATTTTAACCTTGGATAATGTAATTATGATGTGCTTTGGTGTGTTCCTCCTTGGGTCCAACTTCTTTGAGACTCTCTGAGCTTCCTGGAAGTCTATTTCCTTTGCCAGATTGGGGAAGTTTTCCTTTATTATTTGTTCAAATAACTTTTCCACTTGTTGCTCTTCCTCTTCTCCTTCTGGGACCCCTATAATTCGGATGTTGGAATGTTTAAAGATGTCCTGGAGGTTCCTAAGCCTCTCCTCATTTTTTTGAATTCTTGTTTCTTCATTCTTTTCAGGTTGAATGTTTCTTTTTTTCCTTCTGGCCCACACCGTTGATTTTAGTCCCAATTTCCTTCCCATCACTATTGGTTCCCTGTACATTTTCCTTAATTTCACTTAGCGTAGCCTTTATTTTTTCATCTAATTTGGGAGCAAATTTCACCAATTCTGTGAGCATCCTGTTCACCAGTGCTTTGAACTCTGCATCTGATAGGTTGGCTATCTCTTCCTTGCTGAGTTGTATTATTTCTGGAGCTTTGATCTGTTCTTTCATTTGGGCCATTTTTTTGTTTTGATGCACCTGTTACGTAGTGAGGGGTGGAGCCTTAGGTGTTCACCTGGTGCGGGAACCCAGTTGCTGGGTTGTGGTGCTGTTTGTGCAGGAGGGGTCTGAGAGGGAACAACGGCACTTGCTCTACTCCATGCCAGTTTTCAGTCACTTCCCCCACTTCCCCCGAGCAAACTGGGCCCTTGTGGTGCTGATTCCCGGGTGGGTGGGCTTGTGTACGTTGTAGGACCCTGTGGGTCTCTCCATCCAGCTCTCCAGTGAGGCTGGGAGCCACTCCCGTATCCTCAACCCCCACAGGTGTTTTCAATGGTGTTTTGAGGCTTTAGCTCCCCGAGCTGGGGCCCTGGGTTGCGAGGTCTGTCTTGCTCCCCGGTTTCGCCTGGTTTATCTGCATTCCGATATGGGACCGCCTGGTCTGCCAGCCACCTTGCACGTGGCACCCAGCTCCATGCCCTGCTCCACAATTCCACAATCCGCCGCCTCACTGGGTCTGCCAGCTGCTGCCTCGTGCTCCCTGGTCCTGGTCTGCAGCTCTGCTGGGAGTCCTCTCCACCCAGGCTGCCCAACTCCACCCCTCCTACTGGTCTGGATGAATGTGTCTTCTTTAATTCCTTGGTTGTCGGACTTCCGTACAGTTTGATTTTTCTGTCAGTTCTGGTTGTTTTTTGTTTTTAAATTGCTATTTTCCTTCTTTTGGTTGTGTAAGGAGGCACAGTGTGCCTACACCTCCATCTTCAGGATAGATTTTTTTTAATCTCTGCAAAAAATGTCATTGGGATTTTGATTGAAATTGCACTTTATCTGTAGATTGCTTTGGTTAATATTGACATCTTAATATTAAGTCCTCTGATCCATGGACATGGGATGTCTTTTCATATATTTGTGTGTTAATTTCCTCGGTAGTGTTTTTGGTGTACAAGCCTTTACTTAATTCCCAAGTATTTTATTCTTTTTGATGCAGTTATAAATTGAATTCTTAATTATTCATTGCTAGTGTATAGAAATGGAACTGATTTCTGCATGTTGAATTTTTGTTTTCCTGCTTTACTATATTCACTTATCAGTTCTAAAGTTGGGTTTTGGGTTTTGGGTTTTTTTGTTTGTCTGTTTGGTGAGACCCTTAGGATTTTCTACATAGGGTCTTCTGCATATAAGATCATGTCATCTGTGAACAAAGACAGTCGTACCTCTTCCTTTCCAATTTGCATATCTTCTCTTTTTCTTTCTTACTTGGTCTGGCTAGGACTTCCAATATTATGTTAAATGCAAGTTGCAAAAGTGGGCCTCCTTGTCTTGCTCTTGATCTTAGAGGAAAACTTTCAGTCTTTCACCCTTGAGTATGGTGTTTGCTGTGGGTTTTTCATACGTGGCTTTTATTTTATAGAGATTGTTTCCTTCTATTCTAGTTTGTTGAATGTTTATATTATATAAGGGGGTCCAGTGTGGTCAAATGCATTTTTTTGTAACGATGACTGTATGTTTTTTTCCTCTTTATTCTGTTAATGTGGTCTATTACATTGATTGAATTTTATGTTGAACTATACTTGTATTTCAAGAATAAATTCTACTTAATCATGGTGTATAATCCTTTTAGTATGCTGCTGAATTTGCTTTGCTAGTATTTTGCTGACAATTTTTGTATCAGTGTTCATAAGGGATATTGCTCAGTAGTAGTTTTCTTTTCTTGTATTGTTTTTCTTGATTCTGGTATCAGGGCAATTCTGGCCTCATAGAATGGGTTAGAAAGTATTGCCTCTTTTTCAGTTTTTGGAGAAGTTTTGAAATGATTGGTGTTAGACTTAAATGTTTGGTGTAATTCATTAGTGAAGCCATCAGGTCTAGGGTTTTTGTTTTCCAGGTTTTTGATAACTCATTCAATCTCCTTACTAGTTTTAGCTTTGACGTAATGCAGAACATTTTCAGCTATGGGCCACGCCGAAAGTTCACCTTCCATGTCACTTGGTCAAAACATTGTTCAAAAGACATGTTGTCTCTAGAACCTGAACAATCTTTCTCAGCATTTAGCTTCCTTCTTCGAGGTAGTAGGTGTGAGATGAAATAATTTGTCCTTTGCTTTGAGGGAATGTTCTGGCATGCCTAGGTCAGATGCTTAAAACTTTATTGATGTGCTTTGCAGGGTTTACATCCAGTCCTCTGGAGCACATGTATCTTACCAAGGGTTCTAATGCACTTGCCATTTCTTATCTGTCCAGCCTAATTTAATAGGATATCAATAGTGAACTAATGTCATCTGTAGAATGGCCAGATTCTGGTGTCTCCTGACTGAATTGGTAGAGAGCAGAAAAGTTAACATGGACCTATGTAAAGACTATAAAAGTATAGTGTTGTTCACCCCCGCATGAATGAGAACTGCTTGTGGTCTGCTAGGAATGGATAAGAATACATTAGCTTAATCAGTAGCCACATATCATGTACCTAAGACCAGGTTAATTTGCTGTAGCAAAAACAGTATATCTAGCACAGTGATTGAAATTGAGACCTACTTGTTAGTAGTCTACTATGATCCATCTGGTTTTGCATAGGTCATACTAGTGAATGAATTGAGTATTTAATGGAAAACTTTACCCCTACATCCTTTAGAGTCTTTGCCATTTTGGGGTGAGGATGGGCAGTTTCAGAGGTTTCTACTTGTCTTAATCAGAAGCCAAAAAACCAATTTGGAGGTTTTGCTGACTACCAAATATGTTCATTCCAATTATTCATTTGAAGACGGGAGAAGTAAGCACTGACTGAACCTGGATCCAGTGGGCTGGTGTGAGCTGGACCTGGACCAAAATTCCATGTTTCCTGGTTCCCATATGCTACAGTGCCATGGTAATGCTTCAAGTCACCCCATATTGGTGTCAACTCAGACTATATACCAAGCAGTCTTTGAAATGCCTGGCTGTTTTTTCCCCCAATGTACAATTACTTGAATAAATGGCCATAGGGAGGATTTAGGGAATCATTACCATGTACCATTGCTGTGATGTCACCAAGTCCTATCTCCTTGGAGACGCAGTTCCTCCTTTAGGTAGTTGTCTCTGACTCTTAAAACTGGCTGAGGTGTGGAAAATGGGTCAAAGGTTGTGACTTTATATTGCAGACAATAATCATCTTCCCTCTCTCTTCGATTTATTTTAATTGTTTAAGCTATACCCTGTTGAGTCCCCCTCCCCCCAGCCATCTTGTCTTGCTGCTAAGAATATTATATTCTATAAACTATCCTCACATCACCAGCTCTAAAATCTCATTTTAGATTTTGCTTCCTTGGTCCATATCTGATGTATATGATTGGTCCATAAACTGCCTTAGGTTGGGTTCCCTGGAAAACAGATTCTGCAATGAAAATTTACTTGTAGGAGGTTCGTTGGAGATTATTTTCAGGAATAACTACTTATGAGGGAATAAGAAAAGTCTGGGCAGATGTTGAACTGTGACTCAGTTACAGCTGGACCCAGTCAATGCCACAGGGTGCTGTAAAGTTGCGATGGGTCTTCAGAAATACCCAGAATTGAGAGAAGGGGATTGGGCACTGGATGCAGGCTGTTCCTTGGCTAAGGCTGTCCCCCTTGACTGATGTCAGTTCTGGAGAGAAATTCAGCTCTGAGTCATCAGCCTGCAAAATTGCTGGTAGCCGGGAGAATGAACCTGTTACTCCTGAAGTGGAGAACCTGAGCAGCGTACCCTACTGTCACTCTAGTTCTTTTCTAGAACCAAATGAGAAATTAATTTCTGGCCCCTTCTCTCTCAATTCCTAACTATAAGTACCTGATATTTTAAAAACTAGTGCTGAGGTCTAGATAAATCCTATTCAATTTTAATTTGAGATTACCATTATTTTAAAAATAAGTTTGGACTTCTGGCCAAGATGGAGGTGTAGGTAGATACACTTTGCCTCATCATACAACCAAAAGAAGGACACATTTAAAAACAAAACGCAACCAGAACTGCCAGAAAATTAAACTGTATGGAAATCCATCAACCAAGGAGTTAAAGAAGAAACATTTATCCAGACTGATAGGAGGGGCAGAGATGGGCAGCTGGGGCAGAGAGGACTCACGGCAAGGCAGTGGCTGGAGGACCAGGCAGTCCCACATTTGTGTGCAGATAAACCAGGAGGAACAACTAGGGAGTGAGACAGACCATACAACCCAGGGTTCCAATGCAGGGGAATAAAGCCTCAAATACTCTGACTAAAAAAACTCTGACTGTGGGGGTTGTGGTAGTGGAAAAAACACCCAGCTTCATAGGAGAGTTCATTGGAGAAACCTACAGGGTGCTTGAACACACAAACCCACCCACCCACCCAGGAATCTGCACCAGAAAGGCCCAATTTGTTTTTTGGATAGTGGGGGAAGTGACTGAAAAAATCAACCTAGAGCTGAGCAAGTAGCATTGTTCCCTCTCTGACCCCTCCCCCAAAGACAGTGCCAAAACATAGCAATGGGGGTTGTCCCACCCTGAGAAATACCTAAGTCTCTGCCCCTTAAAATGTAACAGGAGTACCTAGACAAAGAAATATGGCTCAAATGAAAGAACAGATAAAAGCTCCAAAAATACAACTTAGTGATAAAGAGATAGCCAACCCAGCAGATACGGAGTTCAAAACACTGGTTATCAGGATGCTCGCAGAACCAGTTGCAAAATGGAGGTAATAGTGGAGGTAAAAATGTAATCATAATTACATTACCCAAGATGAAAGAGAAGGAAAGAATCTTAAAAGCAGCAAGAGAAAAGGAGACAGTTACCTACAAAGGAGTTCCCATAAGACTATGGAGGTCTTTTGAGAAATCAGTTCAGCTGATTTCTCAAAAGCAACCTTGCAGGCAAGAAGGGGCTGGAAAGAAGTATTCAAAGTCATGAAAGGCAAGGACCTACATCCAAGATTGCTCTACCCAGCAAAGCTATCATTGAGAATGGAAGGGCAGATAAAGTGCTTCCCAGATAAGGTCAAGTTAATGGAGTTCATCATCACCAAGCCCTTATTCTATGAAATGTTAAAGGGACTTATCTAAGAGAAAGAAGATCATCGAAACTATGAACAGTAAAATGACAACAAACTCACCACTGTCAACAATGGAACCTAAAAGAAAAACAAAATCTGAAACAAACCAAGCAAACAAGTAGAAGAGGAACAGAATCACAGAATGGAGATCACTTGGAGGGTGATCAGCGGGAAAGGGAGTGGGGCAATGGGGGAAAAGGTACAGGGAATAAGAGGCATAAATTGTAGGTACAAAATAGACAGGGGGAGGTTAAGAATGGTATAGGAAATGGAGAGGCCAAAGAGCTTATATGTACGACCCGTGGACATGAACTAAGATGGGGAAATGCTGGTGGGAGGGGGGAGATGGGACAACTGTAATAATATAATCAATAAAATATACTTTAAAAAAATCAATTAGGCCCTGGCTGGTGTGGCTCAGTGGTTGAGTGCCAGTCTGTGAACAAAAGGGTCCCTGGTTCGATTCCCAGTCAGGGCACATGCCTGGGTTGCAGGCCAAGTCCCCAGGATGGGGTGTGTGGGGCAACCACACATTGATGTTTCTCTCTCTCTCTTCCTTCCTCCTTCCCCTCTCTAAAAAACAAATACATAAGGTCTTTTAATAAATAAGTTAGAATGGAGATCCTTTAAACAGAAAAATGTAACATATAATGTATGTTTACTCTTCATGAGAATTGCAGGGAGCTGGAAGATAAGAAAAAGATTCAGAATCTCTTGGCTCTTGTGGGAACAGACACTGGAGAAGTGACCTATTTTTTTAAGGAGCCTCCCAACAAAGTAAGTAATTTTTGGTTTAGATAGCATGGTAAACAGGGCTTTTATAAAATAAAGTCTCAGGTCCATAATCAGTGCCATTTTGGTGCTTGCTAAGAAGTTAGAAGAATTAGCTATCGTACTCCCATGTCTACCTAAGTTTTCAGAGCATTTTCTATAATTACAAAGAGCTTTATGATTTTATTTTTCTTCAGAATTCTTGGGAAGTAGCATTGTTTACCCATTTCACTACTTGGAAACCTAAAGCACAGAGGAATAGATATTTTGGATGAGATTAGAGAGGAAGGCAGGTTCAGACTTAAGTTTCAGTACTCAAGTTTCTTTTTTAATCTTTGTTTATACTGATTACAAAAATAATAAAAACAAACACGCAGAAATCTATCATATATAAGTGGTAGTCTCCCATAACGTACACCCCAGAGGTAAAACTATTTTTCTGCTCACATAGAGTTATATGTGTATATACTATTCACATTTTTAATTCCTCTAAACAGTGCCTCAGTGAGCATCTGTATACATATCTACATGTATATACACACATATATGTGTGTGCGTGTGTGTGTATATACACTTCTGTGTTTCCATTACATTCCTAAAGGTCCTTGTCAAAGACCACAGTTTTTAAGCAGATGTTACTAAATTACCCTGAAGGGGTTTTTTTGTTTGTTTATTTTTAGCTTTTGTCACCAATACTGGGTTTTATCCAATTTGTTACTCTGTCCACTTTGGTCTCATATGTATGATATTCCTATATGATTATATTAATTTTGACCAATTTAATTTATGAGTAGTGTTTATCTTTGGCACCAAAGCTAAAAAGTGAAACATCGCATATACAGGAAGGCTATTTCTGTACCTTCTTTTTTCTTTTTCAGGTCAGCATTCTTCAAAAGACTATCCAGGCTGTAGATACATGTGAACAGAATGAATCTTCAGCTTTCAGAGCAGGTACCAACCATATAATAAATTCTCATTGATACAGAATTCAAAAACATGGTGCAAATAATTAGAAAAATTTCCCTACTATACAATGATAATGAATGTTCATAATGATCCTCTGGTAATCTGAGATCTTACTGAGGTTTCTTTTTTTCTTTTTTGTTTTGTTTTTACCTTTCCATGATGTTTTAATGGAGTAGAAATAAAAAATATATAATTAACATGCTTACGGTAGTAAGTCATGAAAGAAACTGTACAACTTTTGGAATTACAAAATATTACGTAGCTCTCTTAAGCCTCAGTCATCTCTCTCTCTCTTTAATGGAAATCTTAATTTTCCTTCTTTTTTTAAAAAATTGATATATAATTGACAATATAACTATATTAGTTTCAAGTGTACAATTTAATGGTTGGATACATGTATATATTACAAAATGATCACTACGGTAAGTCTAGTTAACATCTGTTACCACACAGTTATAATTTTTTTTCTTATGGTGAGAACTTCTAGAATCTACTCTTTTAGCATGAGCTTCTTGAATTATTCAAGGAGTTAAATTTTGTTCTGTGCAGTTTTAGTGTTGCTTATTTTAACAATAATGTTGTCTTAACATGTTTAAAGATACATGTTTAAACATGTTTAAACAAGATACATGTTTAAACCTAAACATGGGTGATACATGTTTAAACCTAAACATGGGTGATACATGTTTAGGTTTAGTTTTTGTATTCCTTACCCTTACTCTGATTAAATAAGATTTTATAAAGAAAATAAATACAACTTCAAAGGAAAATTTAGTAATTTATTCTTCAGAAAGATGGATGGGTACTATTATCCAGGTGACATTTAGCAGAATTCCCTTGTAGAGATTCCTATTTGAAAAATTAAGCACTATAATTATTTTTTGTTTTCCTTTTTCTTTCTTGCCTTTTCTTGTAGGTAAATGAAACTGAACTCCTATGCAAAGGTAATGCTGATACTTGAATAGCGGAAAGAAAAGCTAAATAAAGATCTTTATTATTTTTTCTTATTTTAGATTCTAAAGTAAGCAATAGAAAATCAGCAATGAGAGAGAAGGAAGAAAGTTCTGAGCAGTACCAGAGAGACATACAAACACTCATCCTACAGGTAAAGAATTTATTTTGGCAGACGAGAACAGTTTCTATCCATAGCTGACTTTGAGTATCACACCTTCACTGCCATGTAAGTATCTCCTTGCATACATGTTATATCTAGGCATCATGAGATTATGAAAATTGAGGTTATTCTTAGTTTACAGAAGCTTATATTTTAAAAACCATTATTCTGTATTAACCATTCTAGAGGTGCTATTCTGAACCCTCATTTCACTCAGCTTATGTGCTAATCCCTATGCAACAAAACCATCGCACAGGAAGAATTCCTTTTGTGGTTGCCTGGGGGATACACAGAGAGTTGCAGTTGTCTGTACTAATAGATCAAATTTGGGGGGGGGGGGCGGTATCAGTTTATTAGTGCATGTGTTCCAGGTCTGGGAGAGTAATTCAGCAACCTTTTATCACCTGGTAATGGTCTGTCATTTGCAACCACGATTTCTCATCTAGTTACACTCAAATTCTGTCATTATCGGGGGTCTCTGTTGATTTAAGTGGCAGTTCCTATCTTTGGCTAGTATCTCCATTGTAGTCGTGACAGCCAGACTCAGATAAGGAAGTTACATTATACTCATTTTGCTCCACTTTTTAAATTGAAAAACAAAGAAAAAGAAGAGTCATTGTATTTCTGTGCCACTAGGGAGTCTTAAAGGTGAGAGACACTGCTTCAAGTTTAAAAGGGAACGTAGTGAAGAGGTGGGAAATTGGGTTTTCTAGCTTTCTCTGTGTGTCACAGATGCTTTGCTGTGTGAAGTCTGCTCTTGTGTAGCCTAACCCCATTTATAAGTCACTAAGTAAAGAGGATTGCCCAGTAAGGCCTTTCTACTATTTGTTTTGCTGCCGGCCTTTTTTTTTTTTTTTTTTTTTTTTTTGGTTTGTGGGTTTTTTCTGGAGAAAGGCTGGCTCTTGGAGGTGAAGAACAAGAGGAAGCAGGGCAGGAGTGGATGCCTCACCCTTTCCGGCCTGTCTAGGTAGAAGCACTGCAGGCTCAGCTGGAAGAACAGACCAAGCTTTCTAGAGAGCAAGTTGAAGGGCTCATGGAAGATAGACGGATTCTCATTGAGGAAATACAAGTTCATCACCAAAGAAATCAGGACAGAATCAAAGAGCTTACCAAAAAGTGAGTGTTCAAGGAAGCTATACCTAACAGATTTAAAATTTTTTCTGAGTGGCTTAAAAGATAATGACCCTGTACTTTTGCAACATAGTATCATGGAACTGCCAGGACCCTTAAACACATTGTCTTTATCAGACACCTGTGCCTCTACGTTGGTGGGTATCCAGGCTTATCTAGGAATGCTGTTGATTCTTTTCTTGAGGAATCAAGGGTTGGTATTTCACACGCTCAGTGTAGTCCATTTTGGTGCTTTAGCTTGATTAAGAAATGTTCTTTTAGCCACTGATATGTTATCTGACTCAGTATAGTAGGGCCCTTTTCTTTTGTTTGGTCCTTCATGAAAATGGAAAAATATGATTGACACACCTGTACAAAAAAAAAAAAAGACACAAACTCTCTGTACTCACTGCTGCTTTTTCTTACCTGCCTGCATTTCCTCACCTTTCTGCAGTATGATTTCATCCCCATCATTTTACTGAGCATGCCCTTTCTAGGGTCGACACTGACTTCTTAATTTCTCCGACCAGTTATCTCTTTACAGCCCTCGTCGTAATCGGTATCTGTTTGCATGTTTGGCACCTCTGGTCACTCTGACTTGAAGTTAATCTCCCTTGATTTCTCCACCACCTGTCTTTTTCGGTTCTTTTACCTGTCCTCCATCTTTTATCTGGTACCAGTGGCCAGACCTGTGCTATAAAGACATCTTCAGTTGAATATGTTTCAACACCACTTTTGGTCCTTGCACAGAGGGGGATAAGTTCGTGAAAAAAAGGATTTGGCGTGACCGCCGTTTCTTCCACTTTCGGTTTCTGCACCTTTCCCAGGGCTTCCAACAGCAAAATGTCGGGACAGAGCTTTTGAAGGTTCACAAACTCTGTGGTCCGTGGGAGCCACTATGAGGAGGGCCCAGTGAAAAACTTGCCATTGTCACTGGAAAACAGGGGCAGTTACTAGCTATGATGAGTGTAGTTTGCATCTGGATTTGCCACACTGTTCTTTATAATAAGACACCAACTGCTTAAAAAAAATAAGGATGTTTTTGTTAATCCATGAAACAGATATGAAGAGGAGCATTTTAAGAGGTGCAGTCTCTTAAAAATGGATCAAACTGTTGAAATCAACATACTGGATGTGTTTGTAAATAAATTTATGGCATGAATCCTCATGCCTCTTCTCTGGTGGTGGAGAAGAATGTGATTGAACACCTCAGATTGACCTTATTGAATCCAGTATGTTTTCTTCTCCAATAAGCACCCCTCCCCCCATCTCAAACCTACTACTTCATTCTTTTTCCCGTTTAGTTTAATGATATCACATCCAGTTTCCCAAGCTTGAAACATCACGATTTTCTTGAACTCCCCACTCTTATTCCCTCATTCTAAATCCTATGCAGTGCAAGCCTAAGAAACCTTTCAAATCCATTCTCTGCTCTCATTTTTACTATATAGACTCAAGTTACATTGTTTACATTTTTGCACTAACCTAAATTTACTTCCTCTCGCTGCTTCCTTTGTATTCTGTACTCTTCCTCACTATCACTAGTAGCTCCTCCATCAGGACCAACCAAGTGCTTGAAAACATTTGATAGCTCCCTGTTTATCTTATAGTAAAGCCCTGATATCTCAGCATGAATTTTTAGGGACTTCACCTGGCACTAAATTAGCTTTTCAGCCCCGCCTCCTTTTCTGTTGCTGTAGTTTTACTTTGTCTTTCAACCAAACTATTGTTCAATATCTGTTGAACAATATCTGTCGTTCATGGAACACTTGCTCTGTGGCAGGTCCCTTGCTATGCAGTGTCATCATTCTCTGAAGACTTCTCCAGGCAGAATTAAGTTTTCCTCGTCTGCGTTCCCGTAATGATTAACATGCCTCTGTGATGACACTTATCATCACCTATCATAATTATGTCTTTGTTCCTCCAGGGTCTTGCCCTGTGTCCATAACAGGAGCTCAGTAAGCATCTGTTGAACAGTTGGTGACGCTTACCAAGTTGCATCCTATCATCTCTCTTCTATGGTGAACATCCAACATTTTAAAATAATATTTTTTCATGTTACATTCTTCATCTCTTTATTGGTTTTTTCCCCCTCAAACTTTTCTAGTGCCTCTTCCTCCATTTTAAAATGTGGTAATTAAAATTGGATGTGATACTCAATTTAGATTTCTGACCAATGCAAGATAGAAAATGCCTTATTTTAGGTATTTTGTGCTTAAGCATAAAGCTTTCACTTTTTATTGGATTTTCATTGTTTTTTAAGGGAATAGCATTTTTTAATTGTCATAATAATTTGGGATTTTTAATCTGTTTTCCAGAATATATATATATTTTTAATTTTAATTGTTGTTCATGTTTTCCAGAATATTAATCATCGGCTTAGGTTAGCATCATCTGCCTGTCTGAGCATATGATCATTTCCTTCCATTATGTCATCCTGAGGATATTAAATGGCATGAAATTCAAGGCCATTGATGACTGCCCTTTGGGTGTCACTTTCACCATTTGTACATTAGCAAGTTCATACTTCCCACTTTGTAATTGAGAGCATAATGTAAGAATAAAATAACTAATTGAAAGCAAGAGAGAACCTTGTAACTATATCTCTCTCTCCCTCTTTTATACATACATACATACATACACCTGAAAAATATATTTATATTTTTTCATCTGCTGATAGTTACTGTACTTTGTGCCTGGCATTATGCTATCATTTTTCCCTGTCTGTGTGCCCTGTTGTTACTCATGAAAAGAGCTAAGTGGACCTGACATTAGTTGTTCAGTGGAAAAGTAGAGTGATTTGCCTCACAGTACTTAATACTCTTTGCAAATTGTTTGATTACTTGATACAGTATTTTTCTAGGTGTTGATGTTAATCTGATGGATTGCTTAGTTCTAGGGCTATTCTTTGTTGGTGATAGAAACATCATTTTTCTATTTCCAAATCTCAATAGTCAGCTGAAATCTATTTAGTATTTTGTATATGTCTAGTAGTTGCTTCTGTCCTTGACAATTTGGTGGTAGCAGGGCAAAAATAAATGACAAGTACATGCTTTCACTCAGGTTAGAAAACATGCACGTTGACAGTTAAAACATGAGAGTATATTATAAGCAGGCTCATTAGTTATAACACAGGAGACTAGATTTAAGCTGATAAGGAATTTCAGACAATGGAGAAATTAAATGGGCTAAAGTTGTCAAGATGACTTCATAGAGAAAGTTGATCTTGAAAACAACATAAAATTTGATATCAGGTAGTTTACATGTAGAGCACAGCTAAACAAAAACAAAGCTGTTTCTGATATTTTAGAATTTGTGTTAACCCTCAGTCAGAGTACCATGAGTTAGGTTCTTTATTGTAAAGTCTAGTACCTGAGAATAGTCCATACTTGTGCAGGCTGTGTGTAAATTTTTTATTTAGTCCTTCTGATTATGTAGCCTGAAATTAGCACTTGGCAAAATATCTATAAAGACCAGTCTGTGAACTGTTAGCATGGGTAGGTACATTACATTCTGTCCAGTAAAATATGTAGGATTGTGAGTGATGAGATTAAGCATATTTTTTAAACTAATAATATTTTATTTACTTACTTTTAGAGGAAGGGGAAGGAAGGGAGAAAAAGAGGGAGAGAAACATCAATGTGTAAGATATTTGGTTGCCTCTCACATGCCCCCAGCTGGGGACCAGACCCGCAACCCAGGCGTGTGCCGTGACTGGGAATAGAACTGGTGACCTCTCAGTTTGCAGACTGGTGCTCAATCCACCCAGCCACACCAGCCAGAGCTAAAACTGCTAATAATATTTTACAGAATTTATATATTGGACAGTTTTTAAAGAACTTGTGTCTTTCCTTCGTTTGGAGTAACTGTGCCATATGTGCTGGGCAAACATCTTCATGTTCACGTTTGTGCTTCTTCCAGTCTCCATCACACCCAGGAACTGCTCTATGAGAGCACCAAAGACTTTTTGCAACTTAGGTTTGAAAACCAAAATAAGGAGAAGTTGTGGATGCTTGAAAAGGATCATTTGGTATCAAAAATTAAGCAATACAGAGTACAGTGTAAGAAGAAAGAAGATAAAATTGGAAAAGTTTGGCCAGTTGTTCATGAGAATCACCGTAAACAAAACGAATATATTAAGGTACCTTCTATGTATCTTACAGAAATTGTTTTTTTTCCCCTTTAAGAATTTGAAAGAAATCAGAGAATTTCAAAGGACGTAAGAATTATCATACAAGATCCATTCAGTCCAGGAAGCTGATGTAGCAATAACCTTGAGAAATAGGTTTCAAGAGTAGCTCATCATTACAATGTTTGTAGATTTAGAAAATCAAATGATTGATTGATTCACTCATTCATTTATTCATTTCATTCAACAGATATTTAATGCATTCCCACTACAGGGTAGGCTCTGGGGCTACAGCAGTAAATAAGCTTGACCAGGTTTGCCATCATGGTATTTGCATCTTAGTGGGTGAGAAAGAACAGAAACATTAACAAAGGAAATGAGTGATTAAGAAAAAGTGGTATTAAGGAATTAAAAGTATTAGATGAAGATTATATATAGTTGCTGGAAGTCTACTTTTATGGAGAAGCACAGGGAGACTCTCTTAAGTTTGGTGTTTTTACTGAGACCTAAAAAATGGGACCGAGCTTGCTGTAGAGATCTAGGGGAAGGGCATTCCAAGGAGAGGGAAGAGCAAGTTTAAAGGCCCTGGAGTATGTATGTTCAAAATGAAGTGGTACACAAGGAGGTTGGAGGGGTGTCCCTCTGTGATTCACTGCTGCGCACCCCTGCAACCTCCTTGTATACCACATCTTCCTTGCTTATTTCTCTATAACCACGACTTTCTTCCTTTTCCTGTACTCCAGGGCCTTTAAAGGTGCTCTTCCCTCTCCCTGGAATGCTCTTCTAGGTCTATATTAAGGAAGTAATATAATCTTATTTAGCTTACTTTATTTTATTTTTATTTTTTTTATTCATGAGAGAGAGCGAGAGAAACATCAATCAGTTGCCTCTCTTATGTGCCCTGACCAGGGATTGAACTTGTGACATTTTGGTATACAGGCAACACTCTAACCAACTGTGCCACTCAGCCAGGGCTTATTATTTAGCTTTTTAAAAGATAATTCTGCCCTGGCTGGTGTAGCTCAGTGGATTGAGCGCGGGCCTGCAAACCAGAGGATCGCGGTTCGATTCCCAGTCAGGGCACATGCCTGGGTTGCAGGCCAGTTCCCAGCAGGGGACATACAAGAGGCAACCCTACATTGATATTTCTCTCCCTCTCCCTCTCTTCTACCCTTCCTCTCTAAAGATAAATAAATAAATAAATAAATCTTAAAAAAAAAAAAAAAAAAGATAATTCTGACTGCTTAATAGAACATGTATAATAAGTGTTGCTGTTTCTTTCTTTTTAAAGAACTTCGGAAATGTGTCCCAAACATACACAGTAGTCCCTTGGTATCTGCAGGGGATTGATTCCAGATACCAGTCCATGGTTGCTCAAATGTCTTACATAAAATGGCATAGGGTTTGTATTAACATACAGACATTCTCCCATATACTTTACTTAAGTTTAAAGATTTTACTTATTTACCTTTAGATAGAGGGGAAGAAGGGAAAAAGAGGGAGAGCAAAACATCAATGTGCTAGAGAAACGATTGCTGCCTCTTGTATGCCCCCAACTGGAGACCTGGTCGTCAACACAGGCATGCCCCCCAACTGGGAATGGAACTGGCGACCTTTCGATTTGCAGGATGACACCCATTCTACCGATCCACACCAGTCAGGGCATCCCGTGTACTTCAAATCATCTCTACTCATAATACCTAATACAATGTAAATAGTTGTTATACAGCATTGTTTAGGATGGCGATTTTCAACTTGTGTGCCATAAGAATTTTTAAAACATACAATTCCTGACTACCTAGGGGCATGGGCCTCTTTTCCTTTACATTGTTGGGGGGGGGAAACAAAGAAAGAAAATGACAACAGCCAACACAACAAGAGCCATTTGGTGTGAATGAATCAAAATTATACCTATTTTTCTGTCACATTAGCAAAAAATATATATTTTTTTGGTGTGCTGCAGAACCTTAGTAATTTGTTTATGTGTGCTGTAAGATGAAAAGGGTTGAAAATCACTGGTTTAGGGAATAATGACAGGGAAAGAAGTCTGTATAAAAAAAAGTTCAGTAGGCCTAACTGCACAGTACACGTCAGCAACAATGTGCCCTTTTTTTAGAATGTTTCTGTCCTGTGGTTGGTTGAATCCATGGATGTGGAACCTGCGGATACAAGGGCTGACTATGTTCTTATGTCTTACTTGGGACAGTTCTGAACTCTGTTATCTACTCTTCACAGAGCCAAAAATACTTGTTTTATTTTAAAGGATTTCTTCTATGTACACTTGGGAAAAAAGCTAAGAGAATTCTCTTTCAAATGTTCTCCAGAGTTCTTGCTGTCCTGTTAATTAACTCATTTGTATTTCTGTAAATCCCTTCTTTCATTTCCTTATCTAAATGCTGTTCCAAGTACCTAAGTCATAGACCCAGTAATATTTTTTTCCCTTTTGACCCACAGTCCCTAAAGGATAAGTTAGTACAAGAGAAAAAGCTGTCCAACATGTACCAAGAGCAGTGTATTTCCCTAGAAGAAGAACTTGCCCGAATTCGTGAGGAAGAGGGCGTGAAGAGAGAGATCTTCAAGGTACCAGATTCTCTGCCATTTGTGGTGGTGTGGGAAGTCAGATGGCTCAGAGAATGCTTCCCTCATCGTCACAAATGCCTTCTCATTTTCCTGTATTTAGGACCGCTCTAACAAGATGGGGAAGCGTTTACAGGTAATGACAAAACGCTACGAGGCCTTGGAGAATCGGCGTATCTTGGAAGTAGAAGGCTTTAAGACAGATATTAAGGTTCTCCGGCAGAAACTGAAAGACTTGGAGCAAATGCTCTATAAGGTAATTGCTGATTCTGAATTATTAAAAGGCAGAAAAGGAGTACTAGTGAGAACACATGGTGAGGGCTCCTCAGAAAAGAGATGTGCTGTTTCCCCAATGGTAGATCAGCATCCTTCAAGTCTCAGTAAAATTGGTTGAACCAAGTACATGCTAGAGGGAAGACAAAAATAGGTTAAATAATTGAATGCCTATACTTTTATCTAAGCCAATTTAACAGAAATTTTCATCCTTCTCAATTCAAGAAGTAGATTAAAAGAACTGTTGTCTATATTACAAATAGGGAAAATGAGTATTTGAGTAATAAAGTATATTTTCCTACCAGACACAGCTTTATTTAGAAACAAAGTTGCCTCAAGAGCCTTCTTATAGAGATTTAACCAGTTATCCACATATCCTAAATGATCAGTGTTCCAAACAAAAGATTCTAAAAAAGATGAAGTAATTTCTTTGGCAAATTCACCAGTGATGCTTACATTGGTCTCTTCTTTTTACTCATTGTTAATTGTTTATTCATCTCTATCTCAAGTCTCCTTTACTATTGTGTGGGAAAGCAGAGTCTCATGCCCTCTTTTACTCTAAATTTTCCATCTTTTAGTCACTAAAACTAAGGATTGAATTTACCTTCTGTACCAAATGGGTTACAAAAAGGAGCCAGCATAGCATGGTCTTTATGACTGCTTTGTCTCCTCTGGCATATGTTCTAATCTTTTTTTCTTCCAAATCTCTAGGCAACACTTAATGCCCGGGCAAATCAGGATCTTGCTGTTCTGTGTGAGGTCCGTGACAACAATAGACGGGCACATAAGATTCAAGGAGAACTGAAGAACCTAAAGTCCAAAGTATTTGGTCTGGAGAATGAACTTAGACTCTGTTGATGTTTACTTTTAGAAATGGCCCTGGTCCATAGTAAGTCTGCTCTCTGAAATCTGATAAACATGTCATCTTCCCCCAGAACTGTAGGCGGAATTGACTAGGGCGGTGGTATCCTTTATTATAAAGACAGGGTGAAGAATCAGGGACCACTAAAAAAGCCTTTTTTTTTTTTTTTTGGCATGTTAAACTTTATAATTTTTGCTGTCCTGTTAACTTCTTGTTTGTCTGGATTAGAACCTAAATTACTTAGAAACTTTCCCACATTATTTTTTCCATTTATAATGAGAGATTTTTGTCTTTTAAGAAGACAGTAACCATGAAAACTCAGGGAGAAAGAATATTTGCTATAATCTTGTCTGAGTGGCAATAGGTGAAACACATTCCTTGAGGAGATAAAGGTACCCACCAAGGTTGCCTTTCTTGTGGGCACATCATAACTGTCAAATGTGAGTAGGCAGTAATTCTGCTAATTTAACTTTCTGCTTTGGGGAGGCGGTGAGGCCTTAACTACTTTTATAGACACCCAATCTCATGATGTTTCACCAGAGGGCGATAGAGACTCTACTCTTAAGCAAAGTGTTTATCAAGGAAAATAAATGTGGCACTTTGGTAAGAGTGAGTAAAACTTAAGTGATCCTTGTATGAAAAGTTCAGTATTGTACCAATAACATGTTTTTTTAAAAATAATGTATATATTTTAAATTAACTCTTTTCAATAAAATGTGTAATTGAAAATACTCTTTGAGTTTTCTGTAATTTCATGTTAAAAACCACATGATACTTTATTAATGGCTCAATTTACTTACGTGTCCCATGGTCTTTGCAGTCCTGTACAGGCAGTAAAGTTTTCCTAAATGCATCTCTTGAAATCATCTGGTATTGGAGGTAGCAAAGATAGTTCTAAAGGTGATGGCCCTAAGACTTCATCCATTTTTTTCATCTGTAGCCTTTTTTAGGCAAACAGCTGTGTATTTGAGGCAAAATAATTGTGTGTTTACCTAGATAGCCTCTGGGAAATCAGTCTAGCTTAGTATGGCGTCTTGTGATTTACTCAGGGCAGAGTAATGAAGAAGAACAGGTTTTCATATTTGTGTGAAGGAAAGTAGTAATTAAATGGTCAGTAGAAGATGCTGTCTTCTTTTTTAAGCCTTTGAAAATGGATCAGGTTTTTTTTACTAGTAAATTGGGACAGAAATTCTCAGAGGGACCAGTCCTGAGCTTTAGAGAGATGTATGTAAGTGGACAGTTCTTCCTTTTGTCCTAATATTTCAGGAATTGGCTTTTCATGACTTGTGGTTTTGATGCTGGGCAAAACACAAAACCCTGTTGAATCAGAATTTCACAGTAAGAAAGAATCTTAGAGATCATATAATACAAATTTTTAATTTTATATATAACTCTGAGGCTTACCACCATTGACTTAAGCTATCAGTTGGTAGTTACTAACACGCTGGCCTCAATTCCAATGACATTCATTTTCATGTTAACCACCCACTAATGTAGTCTATCTCTAAACGTCACCAATAAACAGTAAGAGTATTGGTGGAAAGAGTAGTGGAAAGAGGCTGCCTGGGCTTCGGAGAATCACAGATGTAGCTTCAATCTTGCCTCTTCCTAAAACCCTCAAGGGTATAGTCTCTTCATCTGTAGAGAGAGATAAATCTATCTGTTTTAGTGAGGCGATTGTGAGGATTAAGAGAAAATCTAATATCCAGAATATATAAAAATCTCTTACAACTCAACAATAAAAAATTGCCAAGGGATCTAGATTGACTTTTCTCCAGAGAATATATACAAATGGCCAATAAGCACATTAAAAGATGCTCAACATCATTAATTGTTGGGGAAATAGAAAACAATAGTGACACACCACTTCACACCCATTAGGATGGCAATAATACAAAAGAGTAGGTGCTGATGTGGGTGAAGGGAGACTGGGAGCCTGAAATACTGCTAATGAATGGAGTGTGGTGCTGCTGCTTAGAAAAACCATCTGGCAGTTGCTCAAAAAGTTAAAACAGTTATCATGTGACTGTTTTATCATGTGACCCAGCAATTCCATTTCCTAGGTATATACCCAAGAAAAATGAAAATATACATTCCCACAAAAACTTGTACATAGTTGTTCATAGCAGCATTATTCATGATAGCCATAAAGTGGAAATGAACCAAATGTCTATCAACTGGTGAATAGGTAAACATTCAATGGAGTATTTTTTTTTTAAGATTTTATTTATTTTTAGAGAGAGGGCAAGGGAGGGAAAAAGAGGGAGAGAAACATCAATGCCTGGTTGCCTTTTGTGTGCCTCCAACTGGAGACCTGGCCTGCAACCCAGGCATATGCCCTGACTGGGAATAGAACCAGCGACTCTTTGGTTTGCAGGCCAGCTCTCAATCCACTGAACCACAACAGCCAGGGACAATGGACTATTATTCAGACATAGTAAGGAATAAAGTTCTGACATACCCTGCAACATGGGTCAACCTTAAGAATATTATGCTAAGTTAAAGAAGCCAGATACAGAAGGCTACACATTGTAGAATTCCATATATGTGAAATGTCAGCAATAGGCAAATACAGAGAAACAAAGTAGATTAGTGATTGCCAGGGACTGAGGAGAGGTGTTTGGGATGAGGAGTAACAAATAATAAGTGTAGGGTTTCTTTTTGGGGTCATGAAAATGTTCTAGAATTAATGGTGATGGTTACAAAACTGAATATACTAAAAGCCACTGAATTGTACACTTTAAAAGGGTGAATTTTATATGGGTTGTATATATTTTTAAAGTCCATGAAATGGCTTAGTTTTGTGCCTAGCATGTAGTGAGCATTCAATTACAGTTAACTATCATCAATATTTTAGCTCCAGTTGATTTCCTTTCAAGTGCCCACCATTATTAGATTCCAACATGTATTTAATACCATTCATTTCTTCATTCATCATTTTATTCTGAGATGCTTTGTATGTACTAGAAATTGTGCTGGATCTTAAGTTTATACAGCACATAAAAATATTCTTTGTGTTCATTTGAGCTAAATCATAAATGTGAATTCAGAGTCAGACAAGAGTTTGGGCATTCTAGGTAGAGGGACAACATGTGAAAGCATGGGGAAGTACAAGGACAGTAGACAAAGTCATGTAATGTAGGACATAAATATATGAGCCCTAACTGGTGTGACTCGGTTGGGTGTCATTCCACAAAGTGAAAGGTTGTTGACTGGATTCCTGGTCAGACCACATGCCTGGGTTGTGGGTTCAGTCCCTGGTCAGGGCTTGTATGGGAGGCAACCGATCAATGCTGCTTTCTCACATCAATGTTTCTCGCCCTCTCTTTCGCCCTCCCTTCCTCTCTCTCTAAACATAAAATCTTTTTTAAAAAAAGGTATAACATTTCATTTAATATAATAATGTATTAATATGTATTACATAATATGTAATATGTTATACATAGTATATATTAATACATTGATAATACATTAATGTGTATTACATTTCACAATAATGACCTTTTGGCTCTGGCCGGCGTGTCTCAGTGGATTGAGTGCTGGCCTGCCAACCAAAGGTCACCAGTTCAATTCCCAGTCAGGGCACATGCCTGGGTTGCAGGCCAGGTCCCCAGTAGGGGGTGCATAAGAGGCAACCACACATCGATCTTTCTCTCCCTCTCTTCCTCCCTTCCCCTCTCCAAAAATAAATAAAATCTTAAAAAAAATTTTTTTTTAATAATGACCTTTTGCATCAAATAAAAACTTAATGGGAAAAAAATAAAACCAGAAATATTTAATAGTACTAATTCATGTATTAAAAGAATTTGAAGTGCAAACTCACTTTCATAGAACTTCAGGTGGCCCTCGCCAGGTAGCTTAGTTAATTAGAGCATTGTCTTGATATGCATGAGTTTGATCCCTGGTCAGGGCACATACAAGAATCATCCAATGAATGCATAAATAAGTGGAACAATAAATTGATGTTTCTCTGTCTCTCTAAAAATCAATAAATGAAAATGAAAAAAAATTAGGGTGGAGAGGGAGCATCACACATTAATAAATAGATGTTTCTTTCCTGGGAAATCCTTGTACTGCAGATCAAGGCAAGGAACAAACTACTTAATATCAGGATTCATTGTAGTATCTGCAGGAACGAAGCAAAGGGTGGTGCAGAAAATCTTTAGAAAAGAGCCAGTGGTGTCATCTGTTTTGCCTTAAATTTTCTCTTCTAGCCTATGTATAAAAGTCACTTAATAAGTCCCCTTTTTATCCACTGAAATTTGTGATTTTTTCCACAAAATAGTCTCTATGTTATTTTTCAAAAGATTTTAACATTTTAAAGAGAGGAAGAGAGGGAGGAAGAGGAGAGAAACATTTATGTGGGAAAGAAACATCGATTAATTGCCTCTTGCATGCGCCCTGACTGGGGATGGAACCTACCACCCAGGCATGTGCCCTGACCAGGAATTGAACCAACAACCTTTCGATTTGTGACCTTTCTTCAGTTTGCAGGACGACACCCAACCCACTGAGCCACACCAACCAGGGCAACTATGTTATTTTTTATCTAGTCTTATGAATATCACTGCCTTTCCACCCACGTCACACTAGTTGGGCTACTGAAATTTACTGTGATATTTGCCACAGAGCAAATTCTACTGTTACAGCTCACTGTATACATGAACAGAAGAAGAGAGATGGCTACAGTCCTTTTCCAGAACAGATATTCAAGGCCAGAACGAAAGGAAGACATTGGGAATAGAGAGGAAGGGACATATATAGAAGTAGAGTGAACATCATTTCTCCGTAATGGATGAGATACGAGGGTTAGGAATGAGGTAGGGATAATTCTCTAAATCCAAAGTTTCTGGCTTGGGGAACCATGTGTATAGTGACAACATTAACTGAGATTTAGCATATGTGGGAAGCAGTAGGTTTCCAGTAAATCTTTATTTATTTTTATTGATTTTAGAGAGAAAGAAACTGATTTTTTCCCTCCACTTACTCATGTATTCATTGGTTGATTTTTTAAAAGATTTACTTTAGATTGTGGAAGGGAGGGAGAGAGGGAGAGTTGTATGGTTGCCTCTTGTGTGCCCCCTACCTGGCCCATAACCCAGGCATGTGCCCTGACTGGGAATCAAAATGGCAACTCTGGTTCACAGTCTGGCACTCAATCCACTGAGCTACACCAGCCAGGCCATTGGTTGATTCTTGTATGTACCCTGACCAGAGACTGAACTTGTAATCTTGGCACATCAGGATGACACTAACCAACTGAGCTATTTACTCTGGGCCAGTCTAGTAAATTTGAGATTATGGATTAATAATAATATGTGAGGTCAGGACTTCTGGTCAAGATGCCAACATAGGTAGACATAGCTCATCTCCTCTCACAACCACATCAAAATTACAACTAAATTATAGAACTACCATCACTCAAAATGGTCAGAAATTGAGTTGAATGGAAGTCTGACAATTGTGGAATTAAAGAAACCACATCCATTCAAACTGGTAGGAGGGGCAGAGATACAGAACAGGCTGGTCCCACATGTGGTGGATAAAAATTTGGGAGGGATGCATTGGGAGTGAGGAGTCCCAGCCCCAAACCAGACCCCCAGCACAGGGTTCCAGTGCCAGGAATATAAGTCCCCATAACTTCTGGCTGTGAAAATCAGTGGGGATTGAGTCAGTGGAAGCAACTTCTGGAATCTCAAGCATTTCCTCTTAAAGAACCCACATATGGACTTACTCAGACTCACTCTCTCTGACCTCCAGCACCAGGGTAGCAGCTTGAAAGGCATCAGTGACATACTGGGAGAAACTGAAGTGTCTGACATCAAGGCAAGAGCTGGTGGACAGCTTTCTCCCAGACAGAAAGGCAGGCAGAGGACATTGTTCCTCTTCTGAACCCTCTCCCCACAGAGCCACAGAGCTGCCCATATCTGAGACTCCATGGATCTGGTTAACACTGCCCCACCTTGGAGATCCCTAGAGACTCTGCCCCACCTAACTTACAGGCCCACCCAAGCTACTTTTCCATATTTATGGCTGGTCTTGGCTCATGTTCACAACTTCCTAAATTCTCTCAAGCAAAAGCTGGCCTCAGTGATCCCTCCTCCCCTGTGCCTCTTGCTAAGTGGTCCCAGGCACAGCACTAGCAGTAGCCAGCCTAGCTTCACACCTTGGCTTTGTCTGGGAATCTCCAAGCCCATACTAGTAGCAATGAGTTCAGATTGCTTTATAGCTCAGGCAGAGTGACCCAGACAAAACACAGGTGGGAGCTGACCTTAGCCCGCACCACTCAGGAAACCCCAAAGCCTACTCACCCAGTAGACAGCTACAGACCACGTTGCAGCACCAACACCCTGCCCCAGCACAGCTGATCCTCCACAGACAGCAGAGGTTGGTGGTCAGTGGTCACAGCCAGTCTTTGCAGCTGGCCGGCCTAGGAAAATCCCTCCCATTGAACTGCCAACAGAAATCAAGGCTCACTGGCAAAAGAAGTGTGTACTCAGCCCATATAAATGGCACACCTCCAAAATCCAGCTTGGGTGATAGGGGAGGCTGTGCCACTGGACCCTACAGGATACCCACTACATTAGGCCACACTACCAAGATACAGAGTCAAAGCAGCTCTACCTAATATATAGAAACAAACACAGGGAAGCTGCCAAAATGAGCAAATACACATGGCCCATATAGAACAACAGATCAATCAAAACTCCAGAAAAAGAATTAAACAAAATGGAGATAAGCAATCTATCAGATGCAGAGTTCAAAACACTGGTTATAAGGTTGCTCAAGGAACCTCAAGCAGCATAAAAAAAGATCCACTCAGAAACACAGGGATCCAATCGTTATTGAAATAAAGAACAATTTACAGGGAAACAACAGTAGAGTAGAGGAAGCCAAGAATCAAACCAGTGATTTGAAACATAAGGAAGTAAACAACAACCAATCAGAACAAGAAGAAACACCCCCCCGCTGCCCCCCCCCCCCCGCCAAAGGCTAGTGTAAGCAGCCTCTAGGCCAACTTCAAGCATTCCAACATTCACATCATAGGGGTGCCAGAAGGAGAAGAGAAAGAGTGAGAAATTGGAAATCTATTTGAAAAAATAGTGAAAGAAACCTTCCCTAATTTGGTGAAGAAAATACATATATAAGTCCAGGAAGCACAGAGTCCCAAAGAAGATGGCTGCAAAGTGGACCACACCAAGACACATCATAAAATGCCAAAGGTTAAAGAAAAAGAGAGAATTTTAAAAGCAGCTAGAGAGTAGTTTACCTACAGGGGATTTCCCATAAGACTGTCAGCTTATTTTTCAGAAGAAACTTTCTTTGCAGGCTAGAAGGGATTTGAAATATCAAAGTCATGAAAAGCAGGGACTTACAGACAAATTTTCTCTACACAGCAAAGCCATCATTTAGAATCGAAGGGCAGATAAAGAGCTTCCCAGACAAGAAAAAACTGAAGGAGTTCATCACCACCAAACCATTATTATGTGAAATGTTAAAGGGACTTATTAAGAAAAAGAAGATCAAAACTATGAACAATATAATGGCAATAAATACATTTCTATCAACAATTGAATTTAAAAAATAAATTAAGAACTTCCAGCCAAGATGGAGGTGTAGGTAGATACACTTTGCCTCCTTGCACAACCAAAAGAAGGACAACAACAAATTTAAAAAAAAATTACCAGATATGCCAGAAAATCAAACTGTAGGGAAGTCTGACAACCAAGGAGTTAAAAGAAGAAACATTCATTCAGACTGGTAGGAGGGGCAGATCAGACACGGGCAGCCAGGGCAGAGAGGACTTGCGGCAAGGCAGCCACTGGAAGACCAGGCAGGTGAGGGGGTGGCTGCAGACCAGGCAGTCCCACATCTACGTGCAGATAAACCGGGAGGAAAATGGGAGCAAGATAGACTGAGCAACCCAGGGTTCCAGCGTGGCAAATAAAGCCTCAAAACCTCTGGCTATAAAAACCTGTGGGGTTTGTGGTGGTGGGAGAAACTCCCAGCTTCACAGAGTTCGTTGGAGAAACCCACAGGGTTAGTTGGAGAGTTCGTTGGAGAAACGCACAGGGTCCTGGAATGTACACAAATCCACCCATCCAGAAATCAGCACCAGAAGTACCCAATTTGCTTGTGGGTAGTGAGGGGTGGGGAGTGACTGAAAGCTGGCAGAGAGCTGAGGAAGCAGCATTGTTCCCTCTCAGATCTCTCCCCCACATAGAGCACCACAACACAGCTACGTGGGTTTTGGCACCCTGGTGAATACCTAAGGCTCTGCCCCTTACAATGTAACAGGCATGGGGAGACCAAAAAAAAAAAAAAAAAAAAAAGGCCCAAGTGAAAGAACAGATTAAAGTTCCAAAAATAGAACTAAGCAGTGAAGAGATAGCCAACCTATCAGATGCAGAGTTCAAAACACTGGTTATCAGGATGCTCTCAGAAAATACATGAAAAAGTGAAGGTTATGTAAAGTAAAGTAAAGAAAAATATACAGGGAATCAATCAATAGTGAAGGGAAGGAAACCTGAATTCCAATCAACGATTTGGAGAAGGAGAAAGAGACAAACATTTAACCAGAACAGAATGAAGAAACAATAATTTTCAAACAATGAGGAGAGGCTAAGGAACCTCCGGAACAACTCTAAAAACTCCAACATCTGAATCATAGAGGTGCCATGAGAAGAAGAGGAAGAGCAACAGGTTGAAAACTTATTTGAAAACCTAATGAAGGAGAACTTCCCCAATCTGGCCAAGGAAATAGACTTTCAGAAAGTCCAGAAAGCTCAGAGAGTCCCAAAGAAGTTGGACCCAAGGAGGAACACACTAAGGCACATCATAATTACATTACCCAAGATGAAAGATAAGGAGAGACTCTTAAAAGTAGCAAGAGAAAAGGAGAGAGCTACCTACAAAGAAGTTCCTATTAAGACGATCAGCTGATTTCTCAAAAGAAACCCTTCAGGCAAGAAGGGGCTGGAAAGAAGTATTCCAAGTCATGAAAGGGAAGGACCTACATCCAAGATTGCTCTATCCAGCAAAGCTGTCATTTAGAATGGAAGGGCAGATAAAGTTCTTCTCAGATAAGGTCAAGTTCAAGGAGTTCATCATCGCCAAGCCCTTATTATATGAAATGTTAAAGGGACTTATTTAAGAAAAAGAAGATAAAAAAATGAACTGTAAAATAACAACAAACTCACAACTATCAACAACTGAACCCCAAAACAAAAACAAACTAGCCCTGGCTGGTGTAGCTCAGTGGATTGAGCACAGGTCTGCCAACCAAAGCGTTGGCTGTTTGAATCCCAGTCAGGGCACATACCTGGGTTGCAGACCAAGTCCCCAGTAGGGGGTGTGTGAGAGGCAACCACACATTGATATTTATTTCCCTTCTTTCTACTTCCGTTCTCATCTCTCTAAAAATAAATTAAAAAATATTTTTAAAAACAAACTAAGCAAACACTAGAACAAGAACAGAATTACAGAAATGGGGATCACATGGAGGATTATCAGTGGGGAGAGAGATGGGAGAATGGGGGAAAAGGTACAGGGAATAAAAAACATAAATGGTAAGTACAAAATAGGGAGAGGTTAAGAATAACATAGGAAATAGAGAAACCAATGAACTTATATGTGTGACCCATGGACATGAACTAAGGTGAGGGGGGTGTGCAGGTGGAGGGGAATAAAGAAGAGGGAAAAATGGGACAACTGTAATAGCATAATCAATAAAATATATTTTAAAAAAATTAAAAATAAATAACAAATTAAGCAACCTGACAAACAGAGACAGAAACATGGATACGGAGAGCATTTTCATGGTAGCCAGATGGGAGGGGTGTACTTCTTAATCCCCTCACTTAAAAGTGAGGGGATTAAGAAGTACAAATAGGTAGTTACAGAATAGCCATGGGGATGTAAAGTAGAGTATAGGAAATGGAGTAGCCAAAGTACCTATACACATGACCCATGGACATGAACAATGGTGTGAGGATTGCTTGAGGTAGTGAGGGATGCTGGGTAGAGGGGAGGAAAGGGGGAAAAGTTGGGGTGACTATAATAGTATAATCAATAAAATTAAATTAAAAAAGAATAAGTGAGGTCAGCAGGGAGGTTAAGATTAAAGACAGAGATCTGGAATTATTAGCTTATAGAAGATAATTGAAATCATTGATCCAAACTAGAATGTTTATGAGGTTGGAGATAGGAAGCATATAGAATAAGAAGAGGGCCAGGAGGGAGAAGCCTAATGGTCAGAGAGACACCTAGTAATAGAAGAATGGTCTGAGTCTTGGCTGGTGTGGCTCAGTTTGTTGGAGCATTGTCCAGTAAACTGAAAGTTCACAGGTTTGATTCCTAGTCGGGGTACATGCCTGGGTTGCTGGTTCAGTCCCTGGTCGGGGAGCCTAAGAGAGGTAGCCATGGGTGTCTCTGTCTTGCATCGATGTTTCTCTCCCTCCCTTCCCCTCTCTCTAAAATCAATGAGAGTAAAAGAAAAGAAAAGAAAAAAGAAAAGAAAAGAAAAGAAAAGAAAAGAAAAGAAAAGAAAAGAAAAGAAAAGAAAATGAGCGTGTCCTTAAGTGAGGAATAAAAAAAAGAGAATGGTCTGAATAAGTGTTTGGAAACCTAGAGGAATGAGAAGTTCAAGAAGTTAGAGGTTTGCAGTATTGTCAAACGCTGCAGAAAAATAAGGTAAATTAGAATTGAGATTTGACAATTTGGTAGCAGGTGAAGTTAGAGCAATTTCAGTGAAGTGAAGATGGAGGTCGGCCCATATTAGGTTGAGAGATGAGACAAGGAAGAAGATGGAAAATAGCTTTAGAGCTGATAAAAGGAGTTTTGATGGGTTTAGGTTGGAGATGATATAATCATATTTATAGACTAAAAGGAAAAAGGCAGAGGAAGGTATTGACAATAGAGGGATGAAAGGGAGGGGGGTGTTCATGAAAAAGATATTGGAAGAGAATGAGAGCCAGTGCTGAGGGAGGCAATGTGACTAGATAAAGGGTGATTGCCTCATCTTATATAGAGGAAATAAAATCAAGGCCATCCACTGAAAGAGAGATGGGCATTGATGTGATGGGAGGTTGATAAGAAGAGTGAACATTTGGAAAGATGGGAGGGAGCTGATAAGGGGCAAGTGATAAAATAATGAAGGAGAGATCTTGATGAGGAAGAGGTTCATTGAGTTAGATTGGCTACCAGTGGAAAACTGTCTAGGATTCCAGCAAGTCATAATCTGTTCATGTACCTTCCTAACTTCCCAAGTACCTAAGCGCACAGAGTGAAAATGGATCTACAACAGGCAGACTATCAGGGAAAAGGGCAGGTGAAGAGACGGATCTGGAGGGAGGATCTGGCTGCTAAGTGAATGGAGATACTGGAAAGAAAATGTTTCAAAAGTGTTTTGTTTTTAAGTCTCTATATTAAAGTATTGCATTATGGTCTAAGCTGTGAAGTATTCCACTCCAGGATTGACCAGTGGTTTAGTTTCATTTAGCCATACAAAAAACAAGTGTGAGCACAACCTGGACTTCTGGAGCAGTGCCTTTTCACCCCCTGTCTCAGGTGACATCATAGTCTACCTGTGTTAGTGTATAGGACATCCCTCATTTTAGAAGTTATGTACTCCTTTTTTTTTTAAATTACCAGGTGATAATATTCACATCTTAAATAGTGTGTGTGTGTGTGTGTGTGTGTGTGTGTGTGTGTGGATTAACATTGTTTCTGAGAAACCCATTGCCCTTCCCATAGCAGCCTTCTGGGAGCTTGACCTTCAGGTGGCAGCAATTACTGCTTTTATTTGCAGGTCATGACACCCATTCCTCTTTGGTTCTTGGGCTACATGGCTTAAAAAAAAAAAAAAAACGAGCCAGCCCCCCCCTCTCTTTCTTTTATATTAAATATGTTGCATTGACACATGAACTAAGCAACCATTGGCCAAGAATATGAAATTGAGAGATACACCCAATTAATATTGAAATGTAGGTTATTATAATAGAATCACTTCAAGTTGGGTGCTAATTTTTTTTTTTAGTTTGGACAAATATTTGTTATAGAATAATATGCTTGATAAGTCAACTCACCTCTCTCTATCATCTATCTATCTATCTATCTATCTATCTATCTATCTATCTATCTACAGTAGTTCCCCTTTATCTGCAGTTTCATTTTCCACAGTTTGAGTTATCCATGGTCAACCATGGGTCCAAAAATATTACATAGAAAATTCCAAGAGTAAACAATTTTTAAGTTTTTAATTGCACGGCATTCTGAGTAACATGATGGTCTCCCACTGTTCTGCTCCATCCTGCCTAAGACAGTAGCCACCCCTTTATCCAGCATATCCAGGCTGTACAAACTTAACAGCCACCTCGGCTACCTGATTAACTGTCATGGTATCACAGTGCTTGTGTTCAGGTAACCCTGTTTTACTTAACAATGGCCCCAAAGCCATTCTCATAACTTTTATTACAGTATCTTGTTATAATTCTTCTAGTTTACTATTAGCTATGTTGTTAATCTCTTACTGTGCCTAATTTAAAAATTAATCTCTATCCTAGGTATCTATGTACAGGAAAAAACTCAGTATACATAGGGTTCAGTACTGTCCATGATTTCAGTCATGTGCTGGGGCTCCTGGATAAGGGGAATACAGTACCTTTCTATCTTAGGTCATTGTAGATTTACATGTGGTTGTAAGAAATCATATGGAGCAATCCTGTGTGCACACAGTCCAGTTCCCCAGTCAGCTACTCCATTTTGACTGGGTTAGTCTGTAGTTTTTGTACCCCAGTGACTCCATACTGAACCCTGATGTTTCTTATGGGTCTTGTGTTGGTTTTGGATATTCTCTTCCCATTTTGGTTCATAACTGTCATATCCACTGATCACTTAGTATTTAACCATATCAGGGCTAGTTTAAATTACTATGAATTTGATACTGCTATGTTGACTGTTCCAGAGCCTCTTAACTGGCAACCTTGCCTTGACATTTGGAAAGGGATAATTAAATATTACATAAAGGGATCTAGAACCTGAATAAACCTAGGGTAGCACTGTTGTGAAAACTTTTATAAGATTTCCTTTGGCTCCTAGTTAAAAAATGAGTCAGGATTGGACTGGTAGTTCTGGAGTTCTTTTACTAATACTGGAGTGGTTCCCCACACCAGCCCTACAACTCCTGTACCTGATAAGCTTCTGAAGAAAATAGCTATGTTTTCTATGTGCAAACGGCTCTGTTCTTTTTCTTGTTTCATGCCAAGGCAATAAACTCCTTTTCCCCAAAAACAACCTTTATAAGAAACTCTTCTTTCTCTACGTGTTCTCTGCTTAAATCCTCTATAATTGCGGGGGGACCCTGTCCTGGGTGCCAGATGTGGGGGGGCTCCGCCCGCAGAGCCCCATCCCTCCGTCACGGATGAAAGTAAAAACTACCAAGACATCTTCTGCTTGGGGAGGAAAGGGGTCAAACTCTCAGAGGAGAATGACCCAGAGCCCCTTCCTCACTAGGCTTTTATTGGGCTCAAATACACGGGAATACAGGTATGTCAGGCGACAAGGATCAAACAATGGTTAACATTTCAAAGCAATCTGAGGGCTTAATCCGAGCCAGTGTTTGTCAGGAAGGGGGGTTGCCAGACTTTGGGAGACATGCTCATTTCTTCCTGGGACACTTATCACCTCAGGAAGAGCACTCTTAGCAAAGCAGGTTTCACAGGACTTTAGGAATTCTTTCTTATGTCCGGATCACCCACAGAGCCGTCCTGGCCAGGACAGGGCTGCACCGCTCACCCCCACAGTTTCAGGCTTTAAGGCAATTAGGAAGCAGGAGACATCTCCCAGATGGAAATGAGGACTCAGGCTATGTCAGAATAGCCGGGGGGCGAGGGTCCATCACATCCTCTTTGCTGCAAACCCCCGAGTCCTTCCATGAGGCCTCCCAAGTGGTTGCGTCTGGCTTAGGTTGCCCCTCCCATGAGGAGTCTTACCCGTCATTGACTGCCAACCAAGCTATGGGGCCAGAGATGGGCAAGGCAGAAGCAGTGCTCCTGCCAGGGAGATAAGCTTTGTCTCCTTAATAGGTCACATCCTTGTGACAGAACAGACCCAGATGAAGTGGGTCCCTTGGGCTCTTACACAGCCCACCATGGGGTGAGGGTTACAACTCCTGAAACCAGGCTGAACGGTCCGCAACATATAATATCCTTGGGATTCTGTATTTTATGTCAACTCAGTCTGACGAGACCCCTTTTGAGTTCATCCCTTCCTGTCTCCTGGTGCATCACAGCTGGTCTGCCAGCCTTACCTCCTGGGCATTGGCATTTGAGGGTGCTGCCCTGTCCACATCTGCACTGATATTGCCCTTGCTCTGCTGCTTCTCAGCTGTCTGTGCTCATCTGACTCCTGTGTCTGCTGGGCTTGCCCTCTCCTTATCTCTGACCCCTCTTTCGCTTGTCCCATCGGTGTTGCTGTTCCCAGGATTCTGACTTGGATTCTCTTCACTAATCAGGTCTTCTCCTGAACATGATCTCATGTTTTCCCATAATTCCAGCTGTTAATGGTGGGAACGTTTGGGGGTTTCTTTTCCTTAGAGGTCTCTAAAATTGGGAGTAATCTTCCTTGAGAATACTATGGAATTTAGGGCAAACTTACCCAAAAGCAAAATATTCAACCTAGAAAGCCAAGATAACACTGGAATTAGACATTGTATTGCAAAGGTTAACTGACCTAGATGAGAAATATAATTCAGAGACTGATTGGAAGTCTCTGAGTTCACTTTCTAAATACGCTGAAGGAGAGTCAAGAGTGTGAACTGTTTTCTAAAAAGACCTAGAATGCAAGGATTTCCATGCACATCTCTCACTGACCTACAATGACAGTCCTCTGTGGAGGGTAAGATGCCTGGTTGAAAAGCAGAGGCTTTGTCAAGGCAGAAGACTTAGAAGTGCCAGGGCAAAATGAATATTTAAGAAGAACTCAGCACTTTACTTTTTCCAAAAAACTGTTCCTGGTGCCCAACACCTGCTGTGACCATCTTCCACCACCACCCCTCACTGTGTACGTGGCTAATTACCGGAGGGAGCAGGAAAACAAAACAAAAACTTCCTCACAAGACTAGTTTCACTGACTGTCCTTGTTCCAAATCACTAAACTAGGTTCATCCCCTTTCTTCATAGCTTAGCTAGATGGAATGTTGTTTCAATTACATTTTGCAAACTGCCTTTAAATCAAATACTCCCAGCCCTGGCCAGGTAGATAAGTTGGTGAGAGCATCATCCTGATGAGCCAAGGTTGTATGTGGGTTTGATCCCTGGTCAGAGCTCATACAAGAATCAATCAATGAATACATAAATAAGTGCAACAATAAATCTATGTTTTCCTCTGTCTCTCAAATCAGTTTAAAAACATTTAAATCAGACACTCCCACTGGGCACTTCGTGTTGACCTAGGAAGGAGATGAGAGCCTCCCCCACTGCTGAGAGTCCAGACCCTAACCCTGTCTCCATCCTGACAGTTTCAGCATTAATGAGGTTTGCAGTCTGCAGAGGGTGTTAGGAGTGGAAGAGCAATGTTGCTCTTTCATTTTCCCTTTCCAGGGCCAAGTTAAATTCCGGACAACCACATACAGTGGGGATTTTTGTTTTCTTTCTTCCAACCCCAGTCCGGGTGGCGGCAGAGCTCAAAGAGTAGTCTGTTCTGGGGAAAAGTCAGCGTCTGCCTCTCTCCCAAACCAACCCTGATCAAATCCCAAGCAGCCGGTCCTTAGATAACAAGGCTGAGAAACCCGAAACCAACAGCTCTGACTCTCATCAATGCCCTGCATCACCGTCTGGAAACCGAGACATGTTGCTGAGATGCCACAGTGATTGAGTGTTAAGTGGCATGGCTGGAGTTCTCTCACCAGAGTTTATAGCCTAGACCTATGAACTTAAACAAAGAAGGTTTTCAAAAGCTCATCTTGGGCTTGAGCACTTGAGCTGTTTTGTGGCACTCTGCACATGTACTGGCCTTTAGGATCATTGTTCTCCCCTAGCAAAGCCATGAGGTAGGTTAATTCCACCCTGCGTCCACTGGCCAAGTTGCTGCAGCCATCCCAGCAGGTGAGTGCATTTGATTGTGTTTGACAAGGGAAGGAACATCTATATTCCATTTCTGCTTTATTAGGGGAAGGCATCCTTAGATGAATGGGCCCTAGAAGAGACAGAACCTCATGTGACTAGGGAATAAGAACGTTTCCCATAATTATGGATTATAGAATGTAGAACAGATCTGGTCACCGACAAGCCCTGTTAGGGAGTGGAGAAGTTGTGATGTCAGAGGCCTAGAGACCTACAGTTCATTGTGGAAATGCTGGGGACACCCCCAGTGTTGCAGAAGGTGGTGCCAGAGACCTAAGGCATGCAAGAAGGCTGCCCCTGAGTCCACCCATCTGTGCAGACTCACAAAAGGAAGTATGTATACTCCTGTGTGTGTTTGTACTTGTGAGGACCAAGCCAGTGGGATGTACCCTTGGGAAAATAGAAGGAAGTGTCAAGGGTTCACTCAGAGGTATGGGCCCTGAGGACCATGGGCCTGGAGCCATGGTGAGCCACATGGTGAGCTTCTAAGATGAAACATGTGCCAGGACTTGGGAAGCTGCTCAGAGTTGTAGATCCTTATGCCTTAGCTTCAGCTACAATCCCTCCACTATTATTTGTAGTAGCACACTGCAGGATGCAGACAGGAGAGTGTCTTTCTAGAGGAGGGTGAGAATGTTTTTCTGGTGGGGTTACTGGTCTGAGAAAGGAAGATCTTAAGGGAAAGCTCATTTAGCCTTTGTGTCAGCACCAACTAATGAGCAATAGAGAGTGTTGTTCACTCTTTGTCTTTGTAGTTTCCCAGCAACAAAGCAAACCTGAGTGCAGGGAAATAATTGGTATTACTCAGTGAAAAACCCACAAGTCAAAGTTAATTTTTGACTTGGATAATTGTCTGCTCACTTTCTAGGGAATCCTTTTTCCTTGGGGAGGAAGGCAGAAAGAGAGGTTATAATAATGATGGGAAAGGACGCCCTGGTAGGGTGGATCAGTTGGTTGGAGCTTTGTCCTGTACACCAAAAGGTAGGGGACTTGATTCCCGGTCAGGGCACAAATGGGAGGCAACAGATTGATGTTTCTCTCTCTCTCCCTCCCTCCCTCTCCCTTCCTCCCTCTAAAAGCAATAAACATATCTTTGGGTGATGATTAAAATAATAATAATAATTAACAATAATATGAAATGATGTCCATCATCTTTTGAGACTGACCTCAAATAAAGGGAATACTCATTGCTGATCACTTGATAAAAAATAAAAAAAAATAATTAGAGAAAAAGAAAGCAAGACCCAGCCATAGCTGCCAAACTTCAGCTTTGAAGCATACAGTTCTGTCTGGGTCACCATGCTTGAGGATTGCATCAGTAACTTATTTGTGTGGGAGAAGATGAAGTCCTAAGTTTTCAGTAGGTGAATTACCCAGGATTATTTCTAGCTAACATGCTTTGTTCTGATCCTTCAGCTTAATGTCTCTGACCTCTCTTCAAATTTTCTTTGGCTCCCCATGATGCAGTCTTGCACATAATCTTCCATAGGGATGGTAAATAGTCATCTGTTTCCCTTTCTAGTATGAAATTTAGGACCATAGATGGCTGTAACCATGCAGTAACGTCATTTCTTTAATATGACCTTTCTCCTTTCTTTTGTTTTGATTCAAGCTGGCTTCATCCAGCACCCTGACTCACCCACCTCTCTCTCCTTTGCACAAACTCACCTGTTACTCTGGGTTTGGTATCATTTCCTTAGAAACAAACCTTTATTTTCTTGACTGCAAACTCCTACTTGTGTTCGATTGGGTTTTGATGCACACAGACGAACAAACCCTTTAGTTCATTAACAACGGAGCAACTAAGGCTTGGTCAGAGCTCATAAAATTCTTTCCATCATCAAGACAGAAGGGCCCAACTGTACTGGAATTAAGAAAAGCAAACAATAAGAAGTATTCAGCGAGAGTTTCCACCCTTTCCTGGGATTGGCCTCCATAGCAGAAACTCTACAGAAAGATTTGTAAAAGATGGACTCATGGAAGGAAGGGACAGGAAAAAAGATCTCTCTAGCAAAGGGCAAAGCAGGCAGCATTGATGAGGGTGGGGAGGGGGAGAATTCTCATGTGGCTGGGTGAGTTATAGATGTGCTGAGAGTGAGCTCAGAGTTTCCAGGGTGAATATATTTCTCCAGGGGAACTTACAGGGTAACAACATGTGCGAAGGAAAAAAAGAGAGAAAAAAAGCCTGGATCTGAAGTAGGAAGCCTAAGTTTGAGTCCCATCTAAGATACAAGTCACCTACATCACTCTGAGCCCTTTGCTAAAATCTCCAAGCCCTTTACCACAATAAAAATGAATGTAAGAGAAAAGAGAAAAATGATTGTTGCAAAATTGCTGTAATGGTAAAAAAAAATCTCTAAGCCCACTTTCTTTAAAAAGAATTTTTTTTAAATATTTTATTTATTTATATATTTTTAGATTATTTATTTATCTTTAGAGGGGAAGGGTAGGAGAGAGGGAGAGAGAGAGAAATATCAATGTACGGTTGCCTCTCGTGTGTCCCCTGCTGGGAACTGGCCTGCAACCCAGGCATGTGCCCTGACTGGGAATCGAACCTCGATTCTCTGGTTCGCAGGCCCGAGCTCAATCCACTGAGCTACACCAGCCAGGGCTAAAAAGAATTTTTTAAAATATTTTATTTATTTATTTTTAGAGAGACGGGAAGGGAGGGAGAAAGAGAGGGAGAGAAACATGAATTTCTGGTTGCCCAACACATGCTCCCAACTTGGGGCCTGTCCGCAACCCAGGTATGTGCTCTGACTGGGAATTGAACCAGCAACCTTTTGGTTCTCAAGCCAGTGCTTAATCCACTGAACCAACTAACCAGGGATCAGCCTATTTTCTTATCTGTAAAATGAAATCAGTGAAACCTACAGCCTTGGGTATGAACGCTTTACATGTATTGAAAGAGATAAATAAATGCTTGCCAAGGTGAACATGCACTTGGGCATATGCACTATTCTTTCTCTCTTAGAAATTCTCTCAAAGGAGCTCAGTCCTCCCACATCTCAGTCTAAAACACTGGGTTAGCAAGGACTTATGGCCAAGATGGAGGGATATGTAGACACACTGTGCCTCTTTACACAACCAAAATAGGGACAGCAACAGCTTAGAAGCAAAAAACAACCAGTACTGATGGAAAATTGAACTGTATGAAAGTCCAACAACCAAGGAGTTAAAGCAGACATATTCCTCCAAGCCGGTAGGAGGGGCAGAGTTGGGCTGCAGGCTGGAGAGGAACCGCGACAAAAAGAGCAGTGGCTGGCAGACCCCAGGCACGTAAGGCAGCAGTAGGCGGATCCCAGGCACATAGGATGCGGCAGGTAGACCCAGCAACTCAGTGGATTGTGGAGGGGCACGGTGCACAAGGCAGCTGGTGGACCGCACCATCCCACATTCGAGTGCAGATAAACCAGGCAAAACTGGGGAGTGAGACAGACTGCACAACCCAGGGTCCCAGTGCAGGGAAATAAAGTCTCAAAACACCAATTGAAAACACCTGTAGTGGTTGAGGTTCCAGGAGAGACTCCCAGCCTCACGGGAGAGTTTGTTGGAGGGACCCACAGGGTCCTAGAATGTACACAAGCCCACCCACATGGGAATCAGCACCAGAAAGGCCTAATTTGCTTGGGGGAAGTGGGGGAAGTGACTGAAATCCAGCAGAGAGTGGAGCAAGAGCCATTTTTCCCTCTCAGTTCCTGCCCCTACATACAGCATCACAACCCAGCATCTGGGTTGCCCTGCCCTGGTGAACACCTAAGGCTCCCCGCTCACTACATAACAGGTGTGTCAAGAAGAAAAACATGGCCCAAATGAAAGAACAGATCAAAGCTCCAGAAATAATACAACTAAGCAAGGAAGAGATAGCCAACCTATCAGATGCACAGTTCAAAGCCCTGATGATCAGGATGCTCACAGAATTGGTTGATTGTGTTCACAAATTAGATGAAAAAATGAAGGCTACAATAAGTGAAATGAAGGAAAATATACATGGAACCAATAGTGATGGGAAGGAAACTGGGACTCAAATTAATGGAGTGGACCAGAAGGAAGAAAGAAACAACCAAATAGAAAAGAAGGAAGAAACAAGAATTCAAAAAAATGAAGAGAGGCTCAGGAACCTCCAGGACATCTTTAAATGTTCCAACATCTGAATTATAGGGGTACCAGAAGAAGAAGAGGAAGAGCAACAAGTGGAAAACTTATTTGAATAAATAATAAAGGAGAACTTCCCCAATCTGGCAAAGGAAATAGACTTCCACGAAGTCCAGGAAGCTCAGAGAGTCCCAAAGAACTTGGACCCGAGGAGGAACACGCCAAGGCACATCATAATTACATTAGCCAAGATTAAAAATGAAGAGAGAATCCTAGAAGCAGCAAGAGAAAAGGAGACAGTTACCTACAAAGGAGTTCCCATCAGACTGTCAGCTGATTTCTCAAAATAGACCTTCCAGGCAAGAAGGTGCTGGAAAGAAGTATTCCAAGTCATGAAAGGCAAGGACCTCCATCCAAGATTGCTCTATCCAGCAAAGCTTTCATTTAGAGTGGAAGGGCAGATAAAGTGCTTCTCAGATAAGGTCAAGTTAAAGGAGTTCATCATCACCAAGCCCTTAGTATATGAAATGTAAAAGGGACTTATCTAAGAAAAAGAAGATAAAAAAACATGTACAGTAAAATAATAGCAAACTCACAGCTATTAACAACCACACCTAAAACAAAAACAAAAGCAAACTAAGCAAACAACTAGAACAGGAACAGAACCACAGATATGGAGATCATATGGAGGGTTAGCAACAGGAGAGTGGGAGGAGGAGAGAGGAGGAAAAGGTACAGAGAATAAGTAGCATAGGTGGTGGGTAGAAAATAGACAGAGGGAAGGTAAGAATAGTGTGGGAAATGTAGAAGCTAAAGAACTTACAACTATGACACATGGACATGAACTAAAAGGGGGGGATGTGTGTGGGAGGGGTGTGCAGGGCGGAGGAGAGTGAAGTGGGGGAATGGGACAACTACAATAGCATAATCAACAAACTATTTAAAAAACATGTCATGTAGGTTGTCTAAAAATAAAATACATTTTTTTAAACAAAAAAAAAAAAGTATGCCCTGGCTGGGGTGGCTTGGTTGGTTGGGCATCGTTTCACAAGGCAAAGAAAGGTCCCCGGTTCTGTTCCCGATCAGGGCACATGCCTGGGTTGCAGGTTCAGTATATACCCGCTTACCATCTGGAGGAGTTCGAAAGGCAATTGATCACTGTTTCTTTCTCACATAGATGTTTTTCTCTCTCTCTTTCCTCTTTCTCTCTGGGGAAAAGAAAAGGTGCAGCAAGTGAGAAGAGGAGGGCACAGAATCGAAGCTTTAGAGTGATCTTTTTCCTTTTCTGAATTTCTTTGTAATTCACTTTTTGGACCAAAAACTGAGCCTTTATCTTGTCAGATTTGTTTTTCTGTGGGATAGCTTTTCTTCCAAAGTAACAGCATGCTCTCTGTTTTATATCTCTTCCGGTTCCCACATAATAGACAGTTCAAGGGTTTGGTTAATTGAATTGATTGTCGATGTTCTGTCAGGAGGGCTGGACTTGAGGTCTGTATCCATGACAAAGTCTTGAAAGTGACTCAGCTTTACCCTCCAGTCCTCGTGCCTAGTTGTCCCCAATGAGAGAGAAACTATTTACAGAGACCCTGGTTACCTCCCACCTGCCTCAGCCAAGCATGTACATACATGCTGGCTTCTCCCGTCTTGGTCTTTTGGGGAGAAAGAGGTGGAAAGTGCACACAGCTGTGGTTTGGAACTTCACAGAGACATTTCCTTGAGGCTATTGATTATCAGAGAATTATCCTTCAGATTCACCTTTTGCTAAACATCTACACTGAAAGTTCTGGGGGATGTTCACTGCAGGTGCTACCTTCACCCTCAAACATCACTGAATGACAAATGGGCATCGTGCTGTGAAGAGAAGCAGAGTTTGCCAATCCAGAATGTATCACTTTGGGATATTGGTTATTTCAGGCTGGTTAATTTTATGAAACACTGACCTGGGAGAAATCTGAAAACCAAGTAGAAGTTACCTTTTGTAAAAGGACATTTATATTTGTAAGGGAATCTCCATTTCTAAAGGTGTTCTCTTCACTGTACCAGGCTCACCTCCACTACCAAAGGAGAAGGCGTGGGCTTAAATCTGCATTAACAGTCTTACCCTTGCTTACTGGGCTCTTCCTGGTAAACTCCTGTAACTGACTCTCTGCCCCCAACATCTTTGTTTTTAGCCGAAGGTGGTATTTATTTACTTATTTAATATTTTTTAACATTTTAAAAAATTTATTTTATTTCATTTATTTATTTTTAGAGAGAGGGGAAGGGAAGGAGAAAGAGGGAGAGAAACATCAATGTGTGGTTGCCTCTTACATACCCTGCACTGGGGATCTGGCCTGCAACCTAGCCATGTGCTCTGACTGGGAATTGAACTGGCCACCCTTTGGTTTGCAGGTCTGAGCTCAGTCCACTGAGCTACACCAGCCAGGGCTATTTAATGTTTTTTAAAAATTAATTGTTGTTCAGTTACAGTTGTCCTCATTTTCCCACTTATTACTCTCCCCCACCCTCCCCTCCCCCATCTTCCACATTCAATCCTTTCCCCCCTCCCATTGTCTTTGTCCATGTGTCATGGGTGGGCACTGGTAACCAGGTTCTTGGTGATCTCGGACAAAGAACTGAACCGAACACACAGTTTATAGCATAAAGAAAGAGAACAGATTTATTAATTGATAGTACAATCCACAGAACATGGGAGCAGGCCAACTCTGAGCAGAAATTTACCTTGGGGGCCAGAGGGATTCTGTTCTTATAGGGCAGATCCTTCCTGGCTAGTTTGGGTGGGCTTTTATTGCACACATACAAGTAGTTGTATTACTTTAAAGCTACTATGCATGTGGTCTCCCATGCTTTTCCTTGACTGACCACCAGAGAAGGGGGTCGCACAATGTTAATTTATTATAATACTATTATAATGAAACAGGGGTCATGTAGCATCTTCTTCACAGGTGCATTCATGAGTCACCATGATTCAGTGCTTTTCCAGAAAGCAGGAACAACTGAGCTTAGAACAGGGTCTCTGGCCTGTATGGATGTCCTTTATCTTAGCCCTGGGGTACCTCTGGAGTTTCCTGCTTCCTGATTATCTCCTGTCTCACATGGGTCCTTTATACATGTTCTTTGACTCTTCCCTTTCTTACCTCCATTTTCCCCCTTCCCCCTCCCCTCTGGTCACTGTCACTTTGTTCTTTATTTCCATGTCTCTGTTTCTATTTTGCTCGAATGTTTGTTTTGCTGATTTTAAAAGGTGGTGGCTTCCACCAGTTTGGTTACTTAGCTTTCCTGGGTCTCTCCCATGTATATAGAAGGTGTACATATTATTAAACTTTAATTTGTTTTTCTCCTGCTAATCTGTTTTGTGTTAATTTGGTTATTAGTTCAGCCAGAAGAACTTGAAGGGTAGATGATAATTTTTCCTTCTGGGTAATGCTGCAGACTGAGGATTGGAAGTTCACACTTTTGAAGCCTCACAGTGAAGTTGGGGTCAAAAGTGAGTCTGTCCATATCAGCAAGTGGGACCACTGTAAATTCTACCAAAGCTCCAAGGAAGGTGGGTTGTGCAGAATTGGGTTGTTCCAACAAAGCTTCTTAGAACCCAAAATGGACCTTGCAGAAAGGGTCAGACCTGACCAACTAGAAAAGAAAATGTGTTGAAGGGCAGTGAATAAACTCATTTTAGTTGGAGCACAAAGTGAAAAAGGTTTTGGAAGACCTTGAATTCAGATTTGCAGTTTGCATTTTAATCAGTAAATACTGAGAAGCCATTAAATATTTCTGAGCAGGTGTGTAGATGTGTAAGAGAGTTTCGTAAAGACTGGCTGGTAGTAGCAGAGAGAAGGGCTAGGGAGGGGTGAGGGAGCCTTAAGTCCAGGGAGCTACTTGAGGAAAATTTGCAATAGTCCAGTAGAGACAACTGGACTAAGGTGGTAACAGAGAAAAAGGAAAACATATCCCTCTGTTCTATGAACTTGCCTTGGAACAGTATTTGCACGTTATGAATTTGATTTTAAAGTGTCCGGAATACTTTTGTATTTCCACTTTCTCCATTGTCTCCTGATCATTTTTCTCAGGAGGAACAGTGGAAAATAAAACTACTTTATTACCTTCTGAACAACCTGAGGAAATTCACTCTGCTCCTTTGGACCTTAATTATCTCATTTAAATCAGATGTTTTACCTGCCTCAAGGCACAGAACTAGAATACTATACAATGTCTTGATGATCTTTTCAACTTCAGTGAGTTATGTTTTTTGATTTTTAATTCTTTTTCAGAACTCTCCACCATCTACTCTCTCCCAACACATATTTCATCGTAGTCTGGGAAAAGTTACCTGGGGTTCACCCTGGGGGCCATAGAACTTCCCAGTGCCTCCTGGAGATGTGTTTGAGGCTGGGAAGGAATGGTCTTCATATCCTCCCTGGAAGAGGAAACTATGGCTGAATCAAGTGGCCATTGCCTCCCAACTAATAATGTCTATTCTTGTTACCTAAAGTAGAGAGTAGGGTCGGTGTAGGCCACGAAAGGCCCTGAAACCAAAATCTCAGGCGTCACCCCAACAGGAGCCCCCACCTGCGCCCTGCATCTACCCAGCTTCATTTCTGCTTGGGTAGCAACACGATCCAGTGCCTGGGAGGTACCTCAGTTTCCTTCAGTCATGCTGAGTTCACATCGTAACCCGCCCCCATCTGCACCCCACCCATCCCCACTCAGCCGGGGGCGCCAGTTACCAGTCCTGCACCTCATGCTGCATGCGGTCACTTTCTCAGGTCTCCTAGGGGCGGGGCCCACCTGTGCCCTGGGGCGGGGACTGGGCCTGGGCGGGGCGGGACAGGTGGGTGCGCCGCCGCGGCCAAAGCTGGGAGGAAGCCCGGGCGGGAGAGGGAGAGAGGAGGGGCGGGTTGGCGTGCACCTCGGGAACCTCCCGGTGGGCAGTGTGTGAGAGCGAGCCTAGAGGGAGGCAGGCAGCGCGCCTACGACTGGGAGAGGCGTGGGGAGGAGGGTGGCGCGCGGAGGACACTCGGGAAGGAGGAGCCGGCCTCTGCTCCTGTAGGGACCAGGGCTGGTGCGCGGCGCTCGTGCAGCTGACAGACCCCTGACGCGCGGAGCATGAGCTCAAGCCTCGTTGGAGCGCGGCCGGGGGAGACGGCCTCGGCTCAGCCCTGAGACGCTGGACTGGGCTTGGGACCCCGCGCGCCCGGGGCGCTGGGCCCAGCCGTGGGGCTGGGGCTGGGACTGGCGGCGGCCGCCGGGGCGCAGCGCTATGGGGAGTCCCCGCGCCGCGCTGCTCCTCCTGCTCCTGCGCCCGGTCAAGCTGCTGCGGCGGCGCTTCCGGCTGCTGCTGGTTCTCGCCGTGGTGTCCGTGGGGCTCTGGACTCTTTATTTGGAACTGGCGGCGTCGGCCCAGGTCGGCGGGAATCCCCTGAACCGGAGTAAGTAGCACCGGGCGGGGGGCGGGAGAGGGCGCGGAGGTGGGGACGGGTAGTACCGCTGGCTCAAACACTGGGGAGAGCCGACTCTCATCCTCAGACCGGATTTTGAACTCGTTTTCGTCTCCAGGTGCCCGGCGCTGCCCCACTACCTACCGGGGTAGGAAGGGCCAAGGCCGGGCCTGGCCGCCGGGATACATGGGGTCAGGCATCCTCGGGGCTGCTTGCTTCTCTCCTCAGAGGGCTCCCTTGCCCCGTGGAAATGCTGGCCAGACTTGGGGCACTTCCAGCGGCACCAGGCATGCAGTTCCCCAGGAGGAGACACGCGCGGTCCACGCGCGGGCTGTAGACTTGTGTCTGGGATGCCCTCGGCTGTCTCAAGCGAGGCCACGCGCCTTGGTTTGCGCGGCCCAAACTTTGCTCACCGCTTTCTCTAAGGCTCGCTCCATTTCCTCTCCTGATGCATTTTCCGCGGTTCTTTATTTTTAACAATACGTCTTAGAGCCACCTCTCCTCCCCGCCTTCCTGTAGGCCACGCCACTCCCCTCCCAGCCCCTTCCTCTTCCTCCAAGTCTCCCACCTCCTCGTTGAGCCGCCCGCTCTCTTAGCCCTGGCCATTCCTACAGCTAGTTATCTGAAGCCCTCCTTGGGAACCCTGCGGAATTCACCAAACCCTCCAAACCTACTCAAGGAAACAATGCACAGCACATGGACCACTTAATGCCTTTTAACTTAACCAAGGCAACTTTTTTCTGTGTCTCACCTTTTTAGCTGGGAAAATGCGGAGGGGACGGTATCTCTCTTTTTACTTCAACAGGTATGGCTCTTCGAGATGATTTACAATTTACTATTGATGGAAGTAACACGTAAAACTCTGAAAGTGTCAAGGACTGTAAAAGGTCAATGTAATAGATGGAAGAAGTGGAGAGACTTCCAGAACTACCAGATTCCCTTCCCAAGTCCAAGGGGCAGAGTTCACAGTTTTAGCACATCTTCTGTCATGCCTGCACTTTCCCTTCCCAGGAAACAGAAGGAGTAACTGACGAAATTACTGGTTAGAAGATTCTCTGACATGTCCTTGTGTCAGCTGCTTTGCCCAGAGTTGGGTGTGGTGCTTTGTCTCCTGTAACCAAAGAGGGAATCACTAGGGTCAGTAATTGAGCTGGTTCAGGGTAGAGATAATGTTTATGATGGAACCTCTCACTGTGTCATAGTTGAAATAATTCTAGTTGTGAGTTGGGAGACTGAGGTTCCAATCCTGGTTCTCTCTCTAAGCAGTTGGGGAATCAAGAGAAAAATAGCAGCTTCTCAGGTAGAAGGGGGAGGTTGGGCCAAATAATCTCCAAGGTTTCTTTCAGAGAGCTCAACACATCGTGAGGAAGACAGTTCTACAGCTCTAAGTAGGAGAGTTCTTCCTCCCGATGACCCAATCTGCCTTCCCATAGGTAGTTCTTCCCTTCTCAGAGCCTTGTTTTTACCTCTGAAAGACAGAATGAATCTACTCTTCCATTCCCTTCATAGTCCCAAGTGGATGAGCCCAGTTGGAGTGTGTGCATATGAGAGGCCCTGGGAGAGACCTTTCTTCTTTTCTCCTTGGGACACCCCTTCTCAATATTATTAGTGTGGTAGCCAGTGAGATTCTCTGCACAAATTAAAAACAGAGTAAGGCAGTTGTTTCGTGACCCTGAAATCAGTAACCTCCCTTCTCCCCCATTGCCCCCCAACACATTTACCCCTAGTGTGCTTTGTCGGCAGAGACAGAAGCAGTTTGCCATAATCAAGTCTCACACTCTGGCTCCGGTTGGCTGTCTCATCCTTAGCCATCAATTCTTGGGTCTGTTTGGTTTCCCTTTTAGAAGAATCTTAACTCTGACTTGGTTTCCTTATTTTTTTGTTTCCTTTTCCATACTGACTCTTCTCCAGAACAATGTTCCCAGTTTCCTATTCCAGAATTGGCTTTCTGTTTACTTAACCATCATTTTTAACGAAAGTCCAAGCTTGGACACTGATGTGTCCCTTAGAACAACCCTGAAACCCATTGGCTCTGCAGGGTGGCTTTCCATGCTGGCCGTTGCATTGGGTTCTACTTTTTCCCTTGATTTCCTTTTGGAATGAGATTTAAACAGTGGCTATGGTTTCTGGCTCCTTGTCTCCCACCCTTCTTTGTTTATAAGAAGTACAGACATCTTGTATCAAAGACCCCTTGTCCTTATAGGTCTTACTCCCAGCTCAGAGCTATTCCTCTAAAGGCAGAGCAGGAAGAGGTAGGAAGGGAGTTGCTAGCATTCCCTCCTCTACACCCTGGCCAATCCACAGCAACGAGGGTAGTAAAACTTCTCCTTCCAGGACTGTACCCATGGCCTTGACCACAGCAACCAGAGTCCCATCTTGGCTCTGCTCCCCAGCAAGGCACCCTGCCTCCTCCCTATAGCAGTCCCTGCCAGCTCACTCTACCACCAGCTTTCCTGTCATCTCTAAGGCTGCCCTTCATTACCAAGAACCTTTCATTTGCTTGTCCCTGTGTGACTGGTACATCAGTCTGGTGCTGGAAGAAGTATATGGAGAGATGGCAGTCACAAACTCTAGGGTGGTAAAGTAATGACAGGGGAGCAGGCTTCCTGCTTCATCTTTATGGAATAGCTCAGTAGTTTAAGATATGGATGGTGTGCAATTTGGGTTCCATATGTAAAAAAAGATGCAACCACAATTGGAGTAACTTCAAAGAAAAGCAACCCCAATCATTAACAGATAGAAAATGGGTCCCTGAGACAAAATAATTAGAGCCGTTCACTCACTCATTTAAACAAATGTTTATTTAGCACATACCTTGAGCAAGGCATTGTGCCGTGTGACTTAGATACAATGGTGACTGAGGTTATGGCTTCTGCCCTCTCAACAGCTTTCTCTCTAGGAAGGGAGTTCAGGTGCACATGTAAAAATAATCCCAATATGAAACTGTCACTAAGTTTTACAAATGTAGACTCTAGATGCTGTTGTGACACTTCTGGTAATGGGACACAGCTTTTTCAATCGATGTCATGGGAATGGTGACATTTCAGGAGATCTTGAGGAGTTGGTAAGATTTTAATGGCTACAGAAAGAGAAGGCTACTCTAGTCAGAAAGAGCAGTGTAAACAAAGACCAAGAGGCGGGGGAAGCTAGTGTTTGTGGATGTTGAACCTCTGGGCTTGGTGCAGAGGGTATGAAGGATAATATGGAATAGAATAACAGCCTTAAAGAATGGCATTTATAGATAATAGCAGTTGAAAGTTTTAGAGTAGGGTAGCCATATCGAGTGGGACGGGCAAGGATAATAACAACACAACTTAATATTTTGGTAGGGATGCCTTCACAGGGTACTACAGGTCTCTTGCTGTGGCTGGCATTTGCTCTTTACCTGCTGGGTCATGAAATTCTCCTGGGGACAAGGTAGTAGTGGGGCATTCAGAGGGCCTGGGGTAGTCACTGTATCCCAACTTATTCACAAGTGTTTCAGTATTTTATTAACTGGTATAGCTGTACCAGTATGTACCAGCTGAAAAGTAGCGCCGGGAACAGACTATTATTGGAAGTTAAAGACTCTCCATTCTGGCAGGTTTTAACAGGTTATACCCATTTGTTCAGACTGAGTTAGCTAAGTCCCTCCAGAGGGCAAAGGTCTGGACTAAAATGATTTCTAGGTTCTTTGCTCTATAATTGACTTGCTGGGACCAACTTGATGCTGGAGATGGAGTTTGGGCACAAAGCCAGGGCTGAATGACACCATGCACCAGCTTCTTTCTAGATCTCCCAAGGCTGAGTCTTGTATGTCCCCTCTTAAGTGCTAGGTTTACCTGCTGAACCCCAAGTATTCTCAGACTCAGGAATTAATGAACTTTCCCTGCCTTAAATCTCTAACACATCTCTCTGGTTGGCTCTTGTGATTTCTAAGTGACTTGGAGTGGCTGAGGAGGCACACCCACAGGTGTCAGGCCGATGCTTCAGCCCGACGCTTCAGCTCGAGGGTCACCATAGCCATTCTGATTTGGAAAGGATACAAACCCTCCAATAACAGAGGTAACTCTGGACAGAACAGTAATCTGAGATGCAGGCAGGGAGAGAGGGAGAAACAAATGAGACAGATGTGTGGGCAGAGCAAGGATAGTGTGGCTTAGAGTTGAAACTCAGCACAGGCCAGATGGAGAAAGGCAACACCGCTGCTTCATGTATGCCCTGTGGCCTGGGACTCTGTCTCTTGCTGCCCTGGCTGGGCTGGTCCTCTTTCCTGTGCTACCTCTGTCTCCTGTTCCTGTGTCCTACCTACCTGACTTTATGTTGCCATTCTGGTCACCCAGCTGCTGTGTGTAACTTCAAATCAGTATTCAAATCTGGTCACACATTAGGCACTCAAACAAATACTTTCTGGTTATGTATGGTAAGCTTAGAATTTCTGAGCTCTTGACAGTTTCGTTTCCACTGGCAGATGCTTTGTGTATCAATGACCAATCTAAGAATAGAACATAGGAATTGTTGTTCCACGTACCACAATACATATAAAAAAATAGCCTTTAAACATGACTGTGAAGGATAAGAATTAAGCCATTGCTCTGGCTGGTGTGACTCAGCAGGTTGGAATGTCATCCTGCAAATTGGAGGGTTGAAGGTTTGATTCCTGGTCAGGGCACAAGCCTGGGTTGCAGGTTTGTGTCGAGGTGCATGTCAGAGGCAGCCGATTGATGTTTCTCTCTCACATTGATGTTTCTTTCCCTCTTTTTCTCCCTCCCTTCCACTCTTTCTAAAATCAATAAGCATGTCTTCGGTGAGGATTAAAAAATTAAACCATTGATTTTTTTTTTTTATCATAAATGTGTTTTCTTTGGCACTGCCACTGTGTACCAGAAATGCAATGTGTGACAACAGGAGACCCCCAGATGTGGTGTTTCTTTTCCCTCATCTCTTCAGTCCCTGTTCCCGCATGGCCAGCAGAATTGCAGTGACACAGCTGCTCTTTCTACCCTGTCCACCACCCAGGGCCCCTCAGTCTGAGCTGAGGCCCCGTTCACCTGCTGGGCAGTGCTGGGCTGCTTACCACTCCCTGTGCAGGGAGGCATTCAGGCACCCTATGTGGTTATGACTGCTTCTCGGCACAAGGCCTTCTGAAATAACCACTTCTGTGCTGGTTTTAGGAGCGGCTGATAGTTGCACTGCAGTAATTTTCCAGGCCATGTCTTTGCCCTGGAGCCTGGTCTTGCCCTCTAGTTCTGAGCTTTATGGAGCAGAGCAGCGCAGCCGCCATAGCAGAGTTTGCTTTGGAATGGGGCCTAGAGGCTGTTCTTGGAGTTGGCTGCTCACTGTCTAGCTCTCTACCAAGTTCCACCAGTCTCAGAATCTATCCTTTTATTTTCCATGAGCACTTTTCCTTATATCCAAGAATGATGAGGTCAAAACTAGGCCAACTGTACATTTTTGTGCTCTCAGACAATCCTCCTTTGACCCTGTGACCCACAATTAATAGATTTATATTTTGTCTGATATAAAAAACTACTGGAAGAGGTGAAAATAGTTTGGATGGTGTATATAGAGGGCACTGGGGAATGTATAGAGGGAATATGTTATAATTCTGAGCAAAGCAAGGTGAATAGATCTTTAAATTTCAAAACTCTTGAATTTCAACTACTGCTGCTTTTAATGTTAGAAATATCCATGACATCAGCAGGAACAAGTATTATTTTTACCTTATGATTTTTAGTAATTTATTTTTTATGCTAAAGTTCTAAAAAATTTCGTAACTACTAACTGACTTTTTAGAAAAGGATGGAAATTGTCCTTGTAGTCTCTGGTTGAGTGTCTGTGTGTGTGTGTGTGTGTGTGTGTGTGTGTGTGTGTTTAAACTTTTCATTGAAGTATCTTGCATGTATGGAAAAGTGCACATATAAGCATACGGCTTCATGAATTTCCACAAACTGAACATGTCTGTGCAATGAGCACCCTGATGAAGAAATAGAACATTACCAGTCACTCTGTATCCCCTGTTGGTCTCCCTTTCAGTCATTACCATAAGCATAGATATACTAACTTAGGAAGTGGCCAAGAAAGGCTGAGGATCTAAATGCTATGAAGTACAGCCCTCTGAAATTCTCCATTAGAGCTGCTACAAGGATGGGATTGAGAAACATCGTGTATCCTGTGTATGAGAGCCCTCCCAAAATATTGGAAATAGCCGTTCTTCTCTTGAGCAGTAGGTTTGTTTTCATTTTTATTGGCCTGGAAGTTGTAAAACCACTTGGGTCCTGGCTGGTTTGGCTCAGTTGGTTGGAGTGTAATCCTATAATCAAAAGATTGCAGGTGTGATTTCCAATCAGGGCACATACCAAGGTTGCGAGTTTGATCCCTGGTCCAGGAGCTGTATGCCCCCAGTCTGGTTGCATGAGGGGGCAACTCATCAATATAGGGGGGCAGCTCGTCAACACTTCTCTCTCCCATCACATGGATGTTCCTCTCTCTCTAAAAAAAAAAAAAAAAAAAAAAAAAAAAAACAATGAAAAAAATGTCCTTGGGTGAGGATAAAAAAAAACAAAAACAAAGAATACTCAAGTTTCTCCTTTTGTATTGGTTATTAAAAAGCTTCAGATTCAATTTTTGATTCTGGGGAAAGTGTAAAAGACTTTATGGACTTCATTTTGGTATCATTTTATACCTATACCTTTATTTTCATCCCACAACTACTTCTAGTTTATGTCATTTTACATTCTACGATCCTTGTAAGCCACTTAAATTTTTTTGTACCAAATCAAGGCATAAAATAAATCAATTAAAGTGCTATGATATATGTAAAGTGTGAAGGAGAAATTAACATTCACCTAATACCACTACTCTGACCAGAGCAGTGATAACCAGATGCTGGATTCTGAAATACCTTAAACAAGAATTCTACATTAAAAACCAAAACCAAAACCAAAAAAAGCTCAAAAATTAGTTTTTGTATGTGTGTCTTTATTTAGGTATTGAAAAATTGAATGACATTCAAAAATAAATTCCCACTTAGTATGAAAAGAATATCAAAAGCTTGGGATTTACTGATAGGTGTTGGGGCCTGAGCCACTTTTAATTTATTTTATTTTAATTTAATTATATATATTTTAAAGATTTTATTTATTTTTAGAGAGAGGGGAAGAGAGGGAGAGAAACATTGATGTGTGAGAGATACATCAATTGGTTGCCTCTCAAATGCCCCCAACTGGGGACCTGGCCACAACCCAGGCATGTGCCCTGGGAATCAAACCCATGACCCTTAGGTTTGCAGGTCAACGCTCAGTCCACTGAGTCACACCAGCCAGGGCACCACTTTTATTTTAAACAGTGATGTGAATACAAGGAAAATTCAGTAATGCTTGGGGCACCCCTGACACTACTGATGAAACAACCCAGGCTACTGTCCAGGAAAGCCAGGAAGCTCAAGTTCATCATGTGGCCTCCTACCCACCCCCACAGACTCATGGGGCACTGTGAGGATGAAGATCTGTGGCCACTGCCCAGTGTGTGGCATATAGATACATAAAGTCACAAACTTCAGAGATCCAGTCGCTTAACAAATAGATGAGAAAACAAGCCAAGGAAGAGATATTACCTACCTTCTCTACTCATTTCTTTCAAATTGTCCTGTGGTATGGAGCAGAGGGTCTCACTCCATAGCAGTTAGAATTGTGCTTTATTGTGTCAGGACCTGGGAGGAGGGCCCAAGAATGGGAGGAGAAAGAAAGGTGGGGTGGGAATACAGAGATGACATAACAGTTGGAATGATTTTATGTATAAATGCCCAAGAAATTGAGTGATGTGTATTTTTCAGTCTTTCTTTCTCTTTCTTTCTTTCTTTCTTTCTTTCTTTCTTTCTTTCTTTCTTTCTTTCTTTCACTTTGCAAATCTTGAATGACTGCAGAGGTGATTCACTTTAAAACAAAGTAAAATGTTTATGGAGCAGTTAACTTTTTTATAGGGTCCAAGTGGGATAAAAAGCATTGATGGTTCCTGGAAAAAATTAAGGAATTTGAAGACAGGGCAGGATTCAAATCCAAGCTCCATTACTCACCAATTGCAAGACTTTGTACAAGGAATTTACTCCTTTTCAAGCCTCAGGTGGTTTATCTGGGTAACAGGGTTATAATGCCCTCTCTATGAAGCTTTCTTATAACTAAATAAGATTTAGTGAGCCTACCACATGTTAGGTGCTTGATTAGATTTAACCTAAGAGTAGTATATATTAGGAGCTCAGCAAATGCTGGTAGGAATCAGAGAATGGCTGGACAGGCAGGAGTGGATAGATACAGTCTTCAACTAGCCCTTTTGCCAATGCTTCTTCAACTTCTCGGTCCAAGACACAGCTGTGCCCAGTTCCTCAGCAGTCTCCAGGCCATCTATGCCCAGCACCTGCCACCAAATACACATTCTTTTTTTCCTTATTTACTTATTTTTAGAGACAGGGGAAGGGAGGGAATAAGAGGGAGAGAAACATTGACATGAGAGAAAAAACAGATTGGCTTCCTCTCGTATGACCCATCCGGGGACCTGGTCCGCAACCCAGACATGTACCCTGACCAGGAATTGAAAAAGCAACCCTTCGGTTTGCAAGTCAAATCCCAATCCACTGAGCCACACCAGTCAGGGCAAATACACATTCTTTAACCACTCTTTTCTCCTTGATGTTCAGCACTGCCTCCATCCTTCCCTTCTAATCCCAGGCAAATATTTGCATTGGGGGAGAGATGTGTGTTGAGAAGGCAAGGATTTTCTGAGAATGAGAGCTGTTGGGAGGATGTTCTGGGCCACAGAAACTCAGCAGTTGGGGAAAGCTAGCCTGTCCCTCTGCTGCATGCCCCGGAGGACTTTGAGGATTTCTGGAACTGGAAGGTAGGAACGATGGGCAGGTATTTCAGTTTCAATCCTAGCTTTGTAACTGACTGACGGAGAGTCATTGGGCAAGCACCCTTTATTTTTATTTTTATTTTTTAAAAATTTACTGATTTGAGAGAGAGAAAGGGAGAGGGAGTTTCATTGGTTGCTTCCTGAATGTGCCCTGACTGGAGAAAGAACTTGCAACCTTGGCGCATTGGGATGACACTCCGACCAAGTGAGTTATCCATTTAGGGCCAAACCCCTTTTCTTTGGAGGGCTTTAGTTTCCTGGTCTTTGGAGTGAGATGCCTCTTTCAGGGCTATGCTTGGAACCTCTCCAGTGTCACTAAGAGGCCAAGGGGACAGCCAGTCTTTGACATTCTGGCCCTCGTCTTTCAAGACTCAGTTGCCTGAACTGAGAGGTGGCAGCAATCCTAGTGCTTCTGGCTACTTGGCCTCCAAGGTCATCTCTCACAACATGGTTTTCATACAAGCAGTTGCCTCAAAGATTAAAGGCCTCTCTGCTGAGATCTCCTTACAAATCCTCGGATCCACTCATTTCCACCCTGCCTGCCAACCCAGGGTTCAAATGGATGCTTGCAGGCATGTGCACACACACACCCTCCCTCACCAACCAGTTGGTCTCCTAACCCTGCTCACCACCACCTCTGAGTCAAAGATTGGCAGGGGAGGGAGGGCACTGAGGATTTCCTCAGGAACCAGGGAGAAAGTCTTAATATGTATTTTCAATTTTGGGTTTTCTTTTTTAAAAGGTTTTATTTATCTTTTAGAGAGAGGGGAAGGGAGGGAGGGAGAAAGAAAGAAAAGAATGAAAGAAAGAAAGAAAGAAAGAAAGAAAGAAAGAAAGAAAGAAAGAAACTAACTTCCATGTGCAGGAGAAACATCTATCAGTTGCCTCTTGTACACCCCCAATCCAGGACCTGGCCTGCGACCCAGGCATGTGCCCTGACTGAGGCTCAAACCAGCGACCTTTCAGTTCGCAGGCCAGTGCTCGGTCCACTGAGCTACACCAGCCAGAGATGGTTTCCTTTCCTTTCCTTTCCTTTCCTTTCCTTTCCTTTCCTTTCCTTTCCTTTCCTTTCCTTTCCCTTTCTTCCTTTCTTCCTTTCTTCCTTTCTTCCTTTCCTTCCTTTCCTTCCTTCCTTCCTTCCTTCCTTCCTTCCTTCCTTCCTTCCTTCCTTCCTTCCTCTCTTTCTTTCTTTCTTTCTTTCTTTCTTTCTTTCTTTCTTTCTCTCTCTCTCTCTCTCTTTCTCTCTCTTCCCCCCTTTCTTTCTTTCCTGCCTTTCTTTTCTTCTTTTTATTTCAACTGAGTTGGCCTGAGAAAGGGACAGGAGGATGGGGATCTCAGGTGAACTTCAGTAGTAGAGGCAGGGAAATTGCACAGCCATGAAGTAATTAGGGGGAGAAATTGAGGGAGAGACATCTACTCAATTTTTTTTATTTGATTCAATGACTATTTTTCAAATATTAGTTTCATTTGGCTCTATTTAAAATTTGGTTCTTTTAAAAATATATTCTTGTTTTTAACAATTTTTAAAAAGATTTTATTTATTAATTTTTAGAGTGAGAGGAAGGGAGGGAGAAAGAAGGGGAGAGAACCACTGATCAGCTGACTCTTGCACGGCCCCAACTAGGGACCTGTCCCACAACTTGAGGCATTTGTTCTGACTGGGAACTGAACCAGCAACCTTTCACGTAGCAGGCAGATGCTCAATCCACTGAGCCGCACAAGTCAGGGCTGTTTTTAATAATTTAAAACAAATTTATTTTACTATTATCTGAAGTTGTTAGTTGCCCCAAACCGAGAGGCTGCCGAAGTACTAGCTTGCTGTTTCTGACATTCACACCTTCATTTGATTGGCTCCTGAAGTTTACTTTACATGATGGAGAGGTTAACTATGTAAATAAAGAGAAGTTTGTCATATTGTCTCCACCATTTCTTAGTATTTTGCTGTATATCCCAAAAGTCCTTTTGCTTGAATTTTTAAGACCTTCTCCAGCTCCAGTAGTCTATGATTATGGGTGGGTGTGTGTCTAATCAAAGGTGAATATTTCCACTGGAGGACTATGGTGTAAGCTAAGTAACAGTTAAGGGAGCATGAATCCTGTAGTGCAGAGACCCACCTGGTGTGAAGGAGATGAGGTTGGAAAGGTGGTTGTGATGTGATTGGAGCATCAAGTGCCAGACCACTGAGTTTGGACTTGGTAGAGAGAAACTCCAACTTTTTTAAAGCAGGGATTCGATATGATGGAAAGCAGTGTTTTTCTTTATATTCATCCACTGATTCATATTTTAATTCTTCAGACATTTATTGAACACCTTTTGTGTCCTAGGAATTGTGGTTACAGATGGATTAAGCTGTTGGAAGTTTGTAGGATGGTTTGGAGATAGATAACTCAGGGGGTTATTACAGTGACCTAAAGTGTGGGTGATAAGTGCTTAGCTGAGAGCTGTCAAAGGCAGAAGTGACAGAATCTGGCAGTGGAATTTATGTAGAAGGCAAAAGGATACTGGAATTCTCAATTTCACACAGGGTTCCCTGGCTACACTCTGCCGCCATCACTTTAGTTAAGGGCTATCTTGCATACCCAGCCTCTCAAAAATGTTCTCAGGAGAAAAAAGTGCTTTCATTCCTCCTGACACTTTCTTTCTGGGACTTGGATACAAAGGGACTAGGAGACAGTCATTCATTCAACACATACTTATTGAGCACTCACTCGAACGTGCCAGGCAGTGTTGTACGGATTAGGGACATAGAAGGGAACCTGAAATTTAAAGGCTTTACTTCAATGGAGCTGCATTTCATGAGGAAGAGGCAGATAATAAACACACAAAAATAGATAAGAGTTCCAGATGGTGATGAGTTTCTGGAAGAAAATGAAACATGGTAATAGCACAAAGTTTCTGGGTGGAGGGGTGAGAGAACAGACTAGTGTGGAGAGTGCGGGAGCTCTCTGAGCAGGGCTTTCCTAACACAGGTAATTTAGGGATAAAGAACATGATTGAGGATTAAGTACTGAGTGTCAGGATTACAAGCACCCCAGGAGTTCAAAGTATGGGAACTGGGTAGAAGAAGAGAAAATGTGGAGCAGCGCCATTGTTTATATGAGGATGAGCATCTTCCTCTTGCTGCTTCCCATTGTCCTGAAAGCAACGTCCTCCTTCACCTCCCTGGCAGGAAGAGTCGGCCTCAACTCGGAGTACCAGAGAGAGAGGTGCTGGCCAGGGGCTCTGTCTGGGCCTGGGGTTGTTTTCCTCATTACAAACTTGGATCCCAAAACCAGGATGTAGGGAGAGAGTGTCCTATTGTCAGCCCAATTGGAATGAACGCTGTTCCCCTTTCCCTCTCAGCATTTTTTGTACCTCCATTAGTTCACTTATTAAAGTCTGCCTTGAATCAAAGTTATTTATGTCTGTGTTTGTCTTCCCCCATGAGATTGTGAATTTCTAGAGTGCTAGACCTGGGCATTCTTTCCCCTTTTATCTCCCTGGTTCAGGGACTTTTTAACCTTTGTGGCATACATGCACTTATAGGATCTGATGAGGAAACTGTGGACTCTCTCCCCAGAAATTTGCCTGCCCCTTCATATATTTTGCATGCTCTTTCATGGAGGTTCACAGGCCCCTGACACCTGTCCATGAACCATGAACCTCTAGTTAAGAACCCTGCCTGAGTGCTTTGCCCAATACCTGGTACATGTTAGGTCCTCAGAGTTTGATTGACTTGGGGATGTCCTTCCAAATTAAATACCTTTACTGTAGTTGCAGGGCACACATGTTAGGTGGGAGAAAGAGAGCCAGAAAGCAGTTCCTCTGCTAGGAGATGCAGATGAGTGTGTAGAAACTCTGGAAGTAACCATTCAGGGAGAATAGCTTCACCCTCACTTCTTATTCCTGGAGAACCCAGGTTTGAGTCTGCCTACCTTCAGCTGGTCTTCTCTCAGATTTTTTTTTTCAATCCTTACCCAACGATATTTTATATTGATAAGAGAGAGAGGGAGAGAGCAAGAGAGAAACATCAATGTGAGAGAGAAAGATTAAATGGTTGCCTCCTGTATGCTCGCCAACTGGGATTGAGCCTGCAACCTAGGTATGTGCCCTGACTGGGGATGGAACTCACAACCTTTTGGTGTTTGGGGTGATGCGCCAATCAATGGAGCCACCTGGCCAGAGCTTCTCTCAGATTCTTGAATGCTGCTCCCAAGTATCATGATACTCCTGCTTGCCTTTCAAAACTCTGCCCATTGTCCCCCCCTTCCCTGAAGCCTTCTTCAGTTATTTCAGTCTCAGCTGACTTCCCTCTTTTTTGAAAGTTTTATTGCACCTAAGTGGTCTGAAACTTGCAGTTGATTTTTTCTTTTATTCCTACTTCATCTAGGTTGGTCTTGTGCACTTTAACTAGGTGTTTTAGAGAAGCCAAAGATGGCTCCAAAGTATTGGTCATGGCTGTTTGCTCCCCACAAGCACTGAGGGAGTGCTTGGAAGACGTAGGTGTTTAACTGAGAATTGAGTCGGCACAGCCTTCACTGTGCCCATGTTTCTTCCTTAGGAGGAACAGCCCTCCTTTCTGACTTAACGTCTGAGGTTGCTGTTGTGTCCTCCATTCCATCTGCTAGTGTCTTAACTCTTCCTTGTCTTCCTTCATCATAACATGGTGGTTAAGAGCAAGTCTCTGAAGTGAGACTACCTGAGTTTGAGTCCCAGCTCTAATGCTTAGTCAGCTAGGTCTTCATCAGCAGATTCTGGAGCCTCAGTGTGCCTTGGTTCCTTATCTGTAAAATGGGAATATTAATAGTTCCTACCTCATTGGGTTTTTCTTGTGACAATTAAGTGAAATAATGCATATAAAGGACTTAGAACAGTTTCTGATATATAATGTTTAATAAATATTAGATGCTATATTGTTTATCATTTTTTTAAAATAATATCTATTGCACATTTGACTCTCTTCCAGCTACCATGCTTAAACTTTGCATGCAATGATCTTTCTTTCTTTTTTTTTTAATTTTTTTTTTTTTTTTTTTAGATTTTTATTTATTTATCTTCAGAGGGGAAGGGAAGGAGAGAGGGAGAGAAACATCAATGTGCGGTTGCCTCTTGTATGTCCCCTGCCGGGAACTGGCCTGGCAACCCACGCATGTGCCCTGACTGGGAATCGAACCGCAATCCTTCGGTTCGCAGGCCCGCGCTCAATCCACTGAGCTACACCAGCCAGGGCTATTGTTTATCATTTAACCAGCTTTTAGAGCCCCCTTTCTCTCTTTGATTGGTTTTTGGATATTGCCTTTCACAAAGAAAACTAGAACAAGAATGGATCTCAGAGATTTTTCTCTTAATTGTCACCCGAGAACATGCTTATTGATTTTAGAGAGAGGGGAAGGAAGGGAGAGAGACATCAATGTAAGAGAGAAACATTGATTGGTTGCCTCTCATGCGTGCTCTGACTGGGGACCAAACCTGCAACCTAGGCCTGTGCTCTGGCCAGGAATCAAACCCGCAACCTTTCTTTCTACGGTTGATGCTCCAACCAACTGAGCCACACCGGCCAGAGCAGACCTCAGAGATTTTTAAATGCTAAGATGGAAAATACCTGCATTTCTTATTTCAGGCCAGTAGCAGACATCTGCAATAAAACATGAAATTTTTTACTGAACCCAGATGCAATCTCAGAATCTTTCTCATATAGCTTGCCATGCAGTCGCCACAAATTGATTTATGTTGCCTCTTAAAATACATTAAAATACTTCTGATTTTACCAATGCAGAATGTAAGGCCTAGAGAGTGGAGCTGGGCTTTGGCAGTGCTCTTTACAGTACACTGTACTACTTGCCATCCTGCCATTGCTCATTCCCTCTTTGTTGGCTAAGAATGCTCCTTTTAATGTCTGAGTTTCATGAGGCTCTTTTCTCCCTACCCGTCCAAGCAATCTGACATGCATGTAACCTGTTTTCCAGTTTATTTATGTTTTCTTGACAGTGAGCTAGTTGAAGTTATTGCCACCTAGTTGGGGGTGCATCATGTGCCCAACTCAGCTGCTGTTGGAGGTAATTTGTGGATTTTCTGAAATTTCTTCAGTGACACACTGTATTGATATTGATAGTTGGGGCTAACCTGCGGAGACAATTCTTGTTGATATTAATTTCTCACATTGTAATGGGCAGGCCAAGACTTGACATTTGTCATTTAACAGGTCCCTTTGTTCCTCTCTCTGTCCCATCCTCAGAATAGAGTCCGTACTACTAAAGAAGAGAACAGCTTTTTTTTTTTTTGGCAGAGGGTTTGGCTTAAACAATGGAAATTTATTCTTTCACAATTCTTGAAGCTGAAGTCCAAGATCAAGGTGTTGGCAGATTTGGCTTCTTCTGAGGCCTTTCTCCTTGATATGTACATGACCTTTGTCTTCATATGGTTGTCCCTCTGTCTCTAAGGCTTCTTCTAAGTAACAGAATAGAAGTGAAATTAATGATTTCCTCTTTGAGTTGAGGAGGGATGGGGAATAGGAATAAATGACGTTGATTTTAAACCAGAAGAGTGTTGGAACACAGGAATTACCAACCCCTTTGATAGAAAAGTACATATTAAAAAAATTCTCCCTTATTCTCATCTCTGTAGAAAGATACAAGCTGTTGAGAGCCGGTGTTTTCATAATCCTAGTCCTAGTCAGCAAACGAAGTCCATTATTGGCCATTCCCTGTGGGGTAAAAGATGAAATGGATGACAAGTTGAAGAAAAATCACGGAAGGTAACAATAAGTGGGCTCAGAACATGTTTGGAAGAATACAGAGAGGAGGTGAAAAAAATAATATTCAAGCTTGAGTTAGCATGTGGAGTAAAATCAACTTTACTCTGATGCAAAAAAATTGGAAAAATATTTGCATAAGGAGCATTGTACAATGGTGAAGTTTTAATTGTATTTCTCAGGAAATACCACCTGTCTGCTATAGAAGCAAGAGCTGTTAAATTGAAAGTTGGTATTTACCACTTTGAGAAAAAAGCATGGGTACAAACTGCCTAAAGTGTTTGTTGATACAAAAATTAGGAAGGTTCAACTTCTGGGAAATGGAAATATAATATTTTTAGGGAAACAGTTATGAAATATTTCAAGCTCTCCATACAAATCTAAAGTCATTTTCTGGTAGTTTAGCAAGATAAACATATATTATATATAACTTGGTTTGCTCAAAATGATTCTACTCGATATATTTAGAAACTGGAAGGCCTGAGAGGCAGAAAAAAAATTCAAAGTTGTTTCTTCTAAAACCAAGAAAAAAAATGTCCAAGAAAGAGTTGTTTTTCTATATTTTTCTGCTCCTTTGTATCTCTGAGAAGACTGGAAAGTTCCGGGGCAGTGAACGTTTTCCCTAGCTGGAAGGGTTATAGTGAGTCAATCATGTAAGGGGGAAGGAGTAGAAGGCGAGGGAGAACAATAGAACCTTGTTTTCAGGTGGATCCTTTCTCTTGGGAACTTGGAGCAACTTAAGCTGCAGTCACATTGTAGGATCAGAGGTTGCTGCTTCTCCTTTCTACCTGTTGGTGAAGGTGTCCTCTGCCACAGCTTAGGGGTGCCTATGAAGCAGTGGGTTTGGAAATTGACACCCATCTGGCAGGATGATTCCTGGAGTTCACTAGGAGACAGCTTGCTACTTCCTTTATACAGAGGAAAAACTAAGATGCCAGAGGAGGTTGGCACAGACATGCCTGTTATGCCTGTCAAAGGAGCAGGGAGGCTCACTCTAAAGTGTGCTGGTTCTCAGCACTAGGTGTGATGTATGGGATGGTTTGGAAGCTCAGCAGGCCATCAGTGGATGTAGCCTAGAATCTCTCTTGATAACTTAAATCTTGCTGAGGACATTTTGTTTCATGGCATGGCTCTGATGGTGCCACTGTCTTATCCTGTCCAGAGCCCTCCCCCAGACCAGTGAGCTGCAGTTCCCTGGAGTTCAGTTCCCTGGTAAAAGGACAGGACTTGGAATCTTCAGCAGTAGAAGGGAATACACTTGGGGATACTTTTGGCTGGCTACAACTAGCCAATTAGAGAGACAAAATGAATAGTTAGAGAAATATGGAGGAGGGATCATACTTCTAAGGAGTCTTGATAAGGAAAAAAGTGATCAACAGGTCCAGAAAGTCTAAGAAGAAACCGGCATATTTGGTCAAGGAGCAGGAAGAGCCACTGGCAAATTGTGTGACCAATTGAGGTCTGTTGGTAGTAGAGGAGGGAAGTAGAAACCTATTACAGAATTTGGGCTAGAAGAGGACTTAGATGTCTTTTTTCTTTTAAACACATGGTTAGGGCTAAGAACCCTGGGCTGGGAGTCAGGGGATCTGGGTCCCAGACTTGGTTCTGATGTGAACTGGCTCTGTGACTTTAAGCAAGTCAGTCCTGCCTTCTGGGCCTCAATTTTTTTTTTATTTTATTTTATTTTTTATTATTTATTTATCTTTTTTAGAGGGGAAGGGTAGGAGAGAAGGAGAGGGAGAGAAATATCAATGTACGGTTGCCTCTCGTGTGTCCCCTGCCGGGAACTGGCCCGCAACCCAGGCATGTGCCCTGACTGGGAATCGAACCGCGATCCTCTGGTTCGCAGGCCCGCGCTCAATCCACTGAGCTACACCAGCCAGGGCTTCAATTTTCTTATTTGTAAATGAGAAGGCTTGGCTACTGGGTTCTTGGTTCCCTCTGGCTCTGACACTATTCTCAAAGAAAGTGGTATCTGCACCAGTACTGAGGATTCCCAGCTGGAAGTGGCTATACAAAGACTAGAAAAAGGAGACTCAGAGAAGATGCCTGATTTGAATCCTGGCTCCAGTCACCTAGCTGTGTGACCCTGTCTTTTCACTTAGTCAGAACTAGGAGTTGGACCCAGGGCCCAGCTCTTATCCCTGAGACAGTTGCCATCCTCCACCTTCCTCCTCTCACATTCTCTCCTCTCTTACTCACCTGGAAATAGGACAGGTTCCCTAGGTGGGGGCAGTGAGGGAGGGACAGAGGTTGGATGAGCCCTGGCTAATGGTCACTAGGGAAAGATCTCTGGGAAGATTTTGGCTGGAGAGACCCAGTGACTTTGGGGGATATTTCCACAGGCCCCAGTGACTGACCATAGTCATCTTTCTCATAGCCCTCCTGCTCCTCTTCTGCACTTCTGAGCTATGGACCGTCGACCAGTCCCCATTCGGAGCCTTACCACCCCCTCCCTGCCTCCTCAGCAGCCACCACAGAAACACCAGTGTGCTCAGCCCTAGGGTGGGAGGGACATCTGTCCAGCTGTTGGATTTTAGGTTGGCAGCTTATTTTGGCAGCTCCAGCCACAGGCTTCCTGACTAGACCATTAGAAGCTGAGGGAACTAGAGGTGGAGGTCAGTGAGTCAGGGCCTCAGGCTCTGCCTCTGGGAGGGAGCTTGCCCTAGAGGTGTCCCTCCAAAAAGCTGACTTTCCCTCCAAAAGAAGGAGGCAGGCTTTTCTGGAGTCTTCCTCACAGGATCACCGACTTAGGTCAACTAATTTGATGAGCATTCCCTGTTCTGTGTAATGGGAATATGACCTCAACCTCACAAGATTGTGGTGGCAAAATTGAAAACCTGGCAAATCTTAAAACTCTCAGTACAAGCTTGCTTGCTGTGTGTGTGTGTGTGTGTGTGTGTGTGTGTGTGTGTGTGTGTGTTTCTTGAGTTAAGAATAGGACAGGGTGGCCCTAGTTGGTGTGGCTCAGTGGATTGAGCACTGGCCTGTGAACCAAAGAGTCGCCAGTTTGATTCCCAGTCAGGGCACACACCTGGATTGTGGGCCAGGTCCCCAGTAAGGGGCACATGAGAGGCAACCACACATTAATATTTCTCTTCCTCTCTTTCTCCCTCCCTTCCCCTCTGTCTAAAATAAATAAATAAAATCTTAAGAAAAAAATATGACAGGGTATACCTTATAGGTGCAGACATGGAGGAGAGCAGAAGCAAAGCCAGAGTCAAATTCCATACACACATGCTCTTACTTTTCATGTGTTTCCCATTTCCAGCTGAGGCTGACCATGATGGGAGAGCGAGACTTTGCTCTGTGTTGCCTTCCCCTAACCCCTTGTTGTCCTGAGACAGACAAGCTCTCAGTCATTACCTCACCGCAGGGCCCCGTCTGCCAGAGAGAGTGGTGGAACTGCCTGGGTGGAGAGCTGGAGGCTAATTTTAGACCTGGAGACTCTCTGCCAACAGTTGTGGCTGGGCAGCAGCTGGGTTGGGCTGCCTGCGGGGAGTTCAGAGTCTCCTTACAGGGAGCCCTGGACACGGCCCTCCAGGTCTGCTGTCACAGAGGCACATTCCTGCCTCTCTGCCCTGGCTGCAGGGAAAGCCCGGGACAAGGTTCCTCCACACAGAGGGTAGGATCTTGAAGCCACCCCTTTTGTCAAGGCTTCCTTTTTCCTTACATACATTAAGATATTTCTATTCTGCATCTCTTCCCAGGTGGCTCTGTAGGCCAGAAATTACTGATATGATAGCTGTAGTGGTCCAGTGGCCTCTGAAAAGGGGAAAGAGAGTATCTACCAAAGGTCCTGGATTTGTAGGCTGAATCTAACCTCTCACTCAACATAATCTAATATAGTGCTTGTCAACCTTTTCCCTATTGGCACACATAGAAAATGACAGAAAAGATAATACTTTTAAAAATCATGTATGTGGGGGTAAAGAGATAAAGGTATTTGTGGTTGGGTGCAGCTTTTCCTAGGGTTTTGCTGCCCCTGGAACTCAGGGGGCTGATACTTTGCACACGTTGGCCATTTGAAGCCCACTAGTGGGCCCTACACACCAGCTGGGGTGCTCTGACATTTTCTCCAGTAGCTTTCTATAGTCTTTATGAATGACAGGTTCCAGCCCCCAGGAACCTCTCCTGGATGAATTGTAGGCTTACGCTGGAAGGGAACCCACCGAGCATGGAGCCTGGGATTGCCCAAGGTTAAACAGCTAAGAAGTAAGAAACCCTGTTCTGGTTCTAGATCTGCTAGGGCATTCATTTACCCACCGTTTATTGAACGCCTATGCAGTTCAATATTCTGGGGATACAAAGGTGAAAAATAGTTTCTGGGATTCACCTATTTTTGATAAGAAAAATTAGGGAGACACATTCAGGAAGGTGGTTCCTTCGAGGGAGACATGGGGATGTGGTTGGAGAGGCACAAAGGGCTTCAAGGAATTATTCCGTCAGTTTCTTAGGTGGCGTGATGGTGCACAGGTGCCAGCTCTTCAAGTGGTTTGTGTACATTCCTTATGTGTGTGATATAATTCTTTTAAAAACTAATGGAAAAATATAGGGAGTTTACACACTAGAGATAAATGGCCTGGGGAGTTAGGTAAGGAGCACAGAGGCAAGTAAATCACTTATTATGTAAGAGAGCGAAGCGGTAAGTGTTCTGACAGCTAGAATGATAATAGCCCAGGCATGTGTACTGAAATGCGATCTCATTCGCTCTTCTCAGTGGCCCTGTGAGGGGTAGGAACCTTTATGTTGTTCCCATTTTACAGGTGAGAATACTGAAGTTAAGAAAGGTTACTTACCTGTTCAGGCTTTTGTGGTAAATAACCTTTGCAGTCAAGTTTGAGCGCTCACACCTTAGCCATTACACTCCCATGATGATGGGGCACGTGAGTCAGCTGGCACAGTGAGCTGGCCTGTGGGTTGGGGTGGGGTGAGGGGTGGAAAAACAAGAAAGTTACTCTGGAAGCTTCTATTTCCCAACCTGTAAAATGGAATTAATTTTACTTGCTGCTGCTTCCTGTATAAAATGTCAGTGTAAAAGCTGTAATTTATTGAGAACTAATGCTGTGCCAGCTACTTTTCAGGTATTACCTCCGTTCATCTTCCCTCTGCCCCATCAACAGCACATTCTTATTTAACACCGCAGTCTACCTCCTTGCTCTCAGTATTCCTATTAACAAGTCAGTGTTCTCCCTGACTTTATCTGGGTCAGGGAGAAGATAGATTATCTGAAGATGCTGGCTTCAGCTTGGTGAGTGACAGTCATTCTGGAGCTTAGATGCTAGAGATAAGAAGCACCTGTCCTTGCTCTGCTCCTGCAAGTGAGCAAGTGATGCCGTTCTCTTTGCACATGCCAGGTTTCATGGTTATCTCTGGGGGCCATCACCCTCAGCTGAGAAGGTGGAGGCTTTTTAAAATCTTAGTCTATCCTGGTGGTTCTTGGTTTGGCTGCCATTTAGATCATCTGGGGAGCTACAAGAACTATTCATACCAAAACCTCATCTCAGGTCAATAATTCGATTTGAAGGAAAGGAGAGCGAGCACCTGCTTTCCAGGTGATTCTAATGGGTAGCCAAAATAGAAAACCTTAGTTCTTTGCTGTTCCTCCAGATGGGATAAGCTAAGAAATAAACAGTGATGAAGAGGTAAGGAAGTGCATAGCTAAGCACTGACCTGACCAGAATGTTTTGGGGCTCAGGCTGGTCCAGGGTTAGGCCAGTGAAGACTGGAAATGGGACAAAGAACAGAGAAGGAAGGAGACAATGAAGTAGAAAGGAGAGAGGAGAATATGAAAAAAAAAATGCTTGGTGTTAAATTGCCCCCAGTAATGGCTCCATACCTTTCCAATGGTACCTGTACTGTGAGTTCAGGTCCAGCCAATAAACATTTGATCATGTGGTATATGGAGCTGCAGGGGATACAAAGAATTGTGAACCCCAGTTGGTATTCCAAGAACTATGATGTTCTTGCATGAACAGATGTGTACATCAGAAATAATACATCCCTTTGATATGTTCTCTCCAGTACCCACGTAAGCTTTACCTCTAGGTGAAGCTTATTACACTTGTTTGGAGTATGTCATGTGAAGGCAGGAACCATGTCTGTTGTGTGTCTTAGTCACCACTGTCTTGCCCAGTACGCAGCATTATGCTTGTGTCAAAGAAAACCCTCACCTGGCCCCATATTTGCTTAATTGAATTTGATTGTTTAAAACAACTAGAGCAAGGTGAGCTCTAAGGGCACGTGGAGCATGATTATATGCTCAAGTGCTACATAATCTAGTTGGGGAGAAAGGCTTTGTGGTGGAAGTGGGATTTGAACTTGGATTTAAATGACGAAGAGGCCTTAGATAGATGGAGATTGGGAGGATGAAGACAGAAGGAATAAGCAAGGATGTGCCAAGGGCATGATGAGGAACCTGGTCTGATGGGAGAAGAGGCTACTACATTCCCTAGGGAGGGTGGGCAGGGAGAGAAAAGAGGTACTTACAGTCAAAAGGCAGCTAAAATTGAGAGAAAGGTGGGGAGGAAACAGCTGTGAGAAATGGCTACAGGCTCAATAGGTAAGTGAAGGGTAGATGAATTATTTGACCATTTAAATAAATTTTTAATCTGTACTTTGAGTCTGCTTCTGTATCAGGAATCAGCAAATTGGGACCCCTGTGGTGGGGTGGTATTTACTGATGTTCTATCCTGGAACAAGAGATGTTAAGAAACCAAAACCAAGAAAGAAGTAAATAACCTCACAATCAATAGTTCCAAGGCTTTAGCTGACAACTAAGAATGACAGAGCAGTATTTCTCAACCCTGGCTGCATACTAGATCATCTAAGGCAGCGTGTCAAACTCATTTTCACCAGGGGCCACATCAACCTCGCAGTTGCCTTCAAAGGACCGAATGTAATTTCAACTCCTTAGCAGTTAAGGAGTAGTTACATTTATACAGTCCTAAAATTATTTCGGCCCTTTGAAAGCAACCGCAAGGCTGATGTGGCCCCCCGTGAAAATGAGTTTGACAGCCCTAATCTAGAGAGCTTAAAAAATAATCAAGGTGAAGGGGTAAGGTTATTCAAGCATACACATTTGTCAGCACTCATGGAACTGTTCACTTAAAATGGGTACATTTTGTTGTATATGTTATACTTTAAAATATAGTTAATTTCTTAAAGAGATTTTATTTTCAGAGAGAGAGGAGGGGAGGTAGAAAGAGAGGGAGAGAAACATCGATGTGAGAGAAAAACATTGATCAGTTGCTTCCCGCACACCCCAACCAGGACCTGGCCTGCAACCCAGGCATGTGCCCTGACCGGGAATCCAAATGGTGGCTTTTTGGTTTGTGGAGCAACCCCTAACCTACTGAGCCACACTAGTCAGGGCAAAAATGTAGTTCATTTTAAAACATAGTGGAGCAGAAACCTCAATGGGAAACAGTGCCAGGGTAGGAAAACCTAAACTGCAATCGACAAATTGCTAGAGGCTCTGCATAGACAAGTCTGAGAGTTAAAAACTTCAGGGGGCAGATCTAATGCACAGCATAGTGATTATGGTCAACAGTGCTGTATTATGAACTTCAAAGTTGCTAAGAGGCTTGTTCTTAATTGTTCCTACCACAAAAAAGAAAGGGTAATTTTTTTTTTTAATAAATTTTTTTTCTTTTAGATTTTATTTATTTATCTTCAGAGGGGAAGGGAAGGAGAGAGGGAGAGAAACATCAATGTGCGGTTGCCTCTTGTATGTCCCCTGCCGGGAACTGGCCTGGCAACCCAGGCATGTGCCCTGACTGGGAATCGAACCGCGATCCTTCGGTTCGCAAGCCCGCGCTCAATCCACTGAGCTACACCAGCCAGGGCGGGTAATTATTTTTGACATGATAGAGGTGTTAGCTGACACTTTGGTGGTAATCACATTACAGTATATAAATGTATCAAATCAACACATTGTATACTTTAAAATTACACAGTGTTATATGTCAAGTATATCTCAAGAAAACAAAACCAAACCAAACCACAGAAACTTCAGGGGAACCCAGTCGTATGGTCTTCATATTTTTGTGAGTTTTACCTTCAGGAGCTCTACCAGGTCCTCCCAGTGAATACTGGAGGAAAATCCCTCTGTGCTTCCAACAGGGCAAAGGGAAAGGAACTATCTAAAATATGCCAGAGCACTCGTTCTTCTTCAGAAGGCCTGCCCTAAGGAGAAACTATTTGATCACAGCCTAACCTACCTGGGGGAAGGGAGATACCCACTCCAGCCCACGCTAGCCATACTGTTACACCTAAGGGTGGGTGTGGTAACTGAGAAGCACTGGTGAAGTTCAGTCCAGGGGCACAGGCTCACCCAAAGACTGAGACCTAATCGTAGCAGTATAGAACACTTGCCACCCTCCCACCCCCCCATCCCTTAATGACATATCACTGAAGGCCTACTGACAGCAGTTTCTTTTACTCAGTCTACAAGGCATTTAAAAGGCAAAAACACAGTTTGAAGAGACTAAACAAACATCAGCATCAGAGTCAGATATGGTGGAAATGTTGGAATTATCAGACCAGGAATTTAAAATCTGTGATTAATGTGCTACGGGCTTTAATGGAAAAGTAGACAACATGTAAAAACAGATGGATAGTGTTATCAGACAGAAGAAAATTTTAAGAAAGAATAATAAAGGCATTCTATAGCTCAAAATACCATAACAGAAATGAAGAATGCCCTTAAATGGGTTCATTAGTATACTGGACATGGCCAAAGAAAGAATCTCTGATTTTGAGGATATGACAATAGACTTTCAAATTTAAAAGCAAAGGAAAGAGACTGAAAAAAAAATAGAACAGACCATCCAAGGGCTGTGTGACAACTACCAAGGATATAGCCTATGCATAATGGGAATACTAGAAAAGAAGAAAGAGTATGGAACAGAAGATATAGTTGAAGCAGTAATGACTGAGAATTTTCCCAAATTAATGTCAGATGTCAAACTACAGATCCAAGAAGGTGAGAGAATACCAAGCAGGATAAATGTCCCCCTTATCCCCTAGCCATTCAAATTTCAGAAAGTCAAAGATAAAAAAAAATCTAGAAATAAGCCAGAGGTGGGAGGGGTGGGGAACGATTCACCTATGCAGGGGCAAAGATAAAAGATACAACTGACATCTCAGAAAACATGCAAGGAAGAAGGTAGTGGAGTGAAATATTCAAAATATCGAGAGAAAAAGAGCCACCAACTTAATGAAATTATCTTTCAAAAGTGAAGGGGAAATACTTCCTCTAACAAACAAAAATTGAGGGAATTTATTGCCAGTAGACCTGCCTTGTAAGAAATGTTAAAAGAACTTCAGAGAGAAAGAGAATGATACAAGTCAGAAACTCAGATCTGTATAAAGAAAGGAAGAGCATCGGGGAATGACTACCTTAAAGTAAAATAAAAACTTTACTTTTCTTATTCTTAATTAATCTAACAGATAACAGGTATTCAGAATAATAATATCAACACTATATTCAATTATGTATGCTTATATATAAGCATACACATGTTTAAATGTCAATGATCTAAATACACCAATTAGAAGACATTGTCAGCCCTGGCTGGTGTGGCCCAGTTGGTTGAAGCATTGTGCCCATAAGCCAGAAGGTTGTGGGGTTCATTTCCCAGCCAGGGCAAATACCTAGGTTGCAGGATGGGTCCCAGTTGGAGGCATATACAAGAGGCAACCCACTGATGTTTCTCAACCATCAATGTTTCTCTCCCTCTCTCTCCTCCTCCATTCCACCCCCCACTCAAAAAAAGTCAATAAGCCTGTCCTGGAATGAGGAAATAACTAACTAACTAAATAAATGAAATTGTCACATGGACCTCAACTATATGTTGTCTACAGGAAACACACATATACACATATACACACATATGTATATATATACAACAAACATCTATGTATACACACATATATATGAACAAGAATGGAGAAAGATATACCATGTTAACACTAATCAAAAGAAGGAGGCCCTGACTTCTGGCCAAGATGGAGGCATAGGTAGATATGCTTTGCTTCCTCACACAACCAAATGAAGTACGACAAATTTAAAAACAAAAAGTAACCAGAACTTCCAGAAAATGGACCTGTACAGAAGTCTGACAACTAAGGAGTTAAAGAAACATTCATTCTAACTGGTGGGGGGTGGGGGCAGAGATGGGCAGCCGGGGCAGAGAGGATGTGTGGTGAGGCAGTGGCTGGTGGAGCAGGCAGCCCCACATTTGCGTGCAGATATACCAGGAGGAACAACTGGGGAGAGACAGGCTGCGAAACCAAGGGTTCCAGCATGGAGAAATAAAGCCTTGAAACCTCTGGCTATAAAAACCTGTGGGTGTTGCTGTGGTGGGAGAAACTCCCAGCCTCACAGGAGAGTTCATTGGAGAGACCCATGGGATCCTAGAACATACACAAGCCTACACACCCAGGGATCAACACTAGAAGGGACCAATTTGATTGTGGGTAGCATGGGAAGTGACGGAAATCCAGCCAAGAGCCAAGCAGGTGGTATTGTTCCTTCTCCAACCCCTTCCCCGCATACAGTGCCACAATGCAGTCAAGTGGGTTGCACTGCCCTGGCAAATGCCTAAGGCTCCACCCCTTATGATGTAATAGGTGCACAGAGACAAAAAAAATATATGGTCCAAATGAGAGAGCATATCAGAATTCAAGAAAAGGAACTAAGTGACAAGGAGATAGAAAACCTATCAGATGCACAGTTCAAAACACTGGTCATCAGAATGCTCACAGAAATGACTGAGTGTAGTCACAAAATAGAGGAAGAAGTGAAGGCTATGCAAAGTGAAATGAAGGAAAATATACAGGGAACCAATACGGAAGAGAAGAAAATTGGGACTCAGATCAATGATTTGGAACAAAAGGAAGAAATAAACATCCAACTGGAACAAAATGAAGAAGCAGGAATTTAAAAAAAATGAGGAGAGGCTTAGGAACCTCTGGGACAACCTTAAATGTTCCAACACCCAAATCATAGGGCTGCCAGAAGAAGAGGAAGAGCAAGAAATTGAAAACTTATTTGAACAAATAATCAAGGAGAACTTCCCCAATCTGGCCAAGGAAATAGATTTCCAGGGAGTCCAGGAAGCTCAGAGAGTCCCAAAGAACTGGACCCAAGGAGAACACACCAAGACCCATCATAATTCCATTACCCAAGATTAAAGAGAAGGAGAGAATTGTAAAAGCAAGAGGAAAGGAGAAAATTACCTATGAAAGAGTTTCCATGAGACTGTGAGCTGATTCCTCAAAAGAAACCTTGCAGGCAAGAAGGGGCTGGAAAGAAGTATTCTAAGTCATGAAAGGCAAGGACCTACATCCAACATTACTCTATCCAGAAAAGCTATCATTTACAATGTAAGGGCAGGTAAAGTGCTTGCCAGGTAAGGTCAGGTTAAAGGAGTTCATCATCACCCAGCCCTTATTATATGAAATGTTAAAGGGACTCAGCTAAGAAAAAGAAGAAGCTCAAAACTATGAACAGTAAAATGATAACAAACTCACAACTATCAACAACTTAACCTAAAAACTAAAACAAGTAGAACAGGAACAGAATCACAAAATTGGAGATCACATGGAGGGTTATCAGTGGGGAGGGAGAGGGGAGAGAACAGGGGGGAAAGTACAGGGAATAAGAAACATAATTGGTAGGCATAAAATAGACAGGGGGAGGTCAAGAATACTATAGGAAATGGAGCAGCCAAAGAACTTATATATATACAACCGATGGACATGATTTAAGGTGAGGAGGGTAACGCTGGCAGCAGGTGGGTGCAGAGCAGAGGAAGAGAAAGGGGAGAAAAAAATGGGAGAACTGTGATAGCATGATAAATAAAATATACTTAAAAAATAAACAATCACACAGACCTCTGATAAAAAAGAAGATAAAAAACTCAGCAAATTAGGAATAGAGGTGAACTTACTGAACTTCATAAAGAACATCTAACATCAAAATACCTACAGCTCACATTGTACTTAAGAAGCTCAGTTTTCTTGCCAACTTCAGAACAAGACAAGGATATTCCCCCTCACCATTGCTTTTCAATATTGTACCAGAAGTCCTAGTTAATGCAATAAAACAAGAAAATAAAATAAAAGATATACAGATTGGGAAGGAAGAAACAAAATTGTCTTCCTTCAGAGATAATGATCATTGTAGAAAATCTGAAAGAACAATTAAAACCATTGGGGTGTGTATGAGTGGGGGGGGGCCTTCTTATTGGTGGTGGTGACTTTCTCCTCTCCTCCACCCTTTTCCCTTCCTTGCCAGGTGCAGTGGCTCCTTCCATGTCCATAAGAAGTAAGAGGTAGAGAGCAATGAACGACTGAGGTTTCAATCTGCAGGTGAATACGGGCTCATCATAATCCATTGGAACAAAAATATAGTGACCACATCTGGAAGACAGTTTTCAGTTTGTGGAACTTGGTCCCATCACTCCAAGGAGGGAAGGCATCCTGGGCCCAAGTCTCAGACAAAGCCACAAAGTGGAGGATTGGGTGGAGTAAGCTTTTGTATTGAGGTCCATTGATTATTTATTTATTTATTTATGATTTATTTATTTATTTATGATTTATTTATTTTTTTATGAGGTCCAGTATTTATTTCCTGCTACTGAAATTGGGATCTGAGTGAATAGTCCCTATTTGTGATGATGTTTCTATTGCAAAGCAGTGGATTCGTAAGTAATGATCAAGTCTTTCTTTCCATGTGTATTCCTAAGAAATACAGCAAACTGATTTTGTATGTACGTAGCAAAAGCAATTTACCTGGTACAAAACCCACACCTCAGAGTGGCCCCTTTCCACCTCCATGCCACTCCCTTTCCAAATGTTCTGGAACCTGTCTCCATTGTGTGATCCAACCCTGGTACTGGCTGCAGTCAGCAGATCCCAGTGAAGGGTTTTGTGTGTCTCATTTCTTTGTCTTTTAACTACTCTGTTGCCAGTGTTTGCTGTACACTCTGTTATCCCAGTCTGCTTTTGATTCCATTCGATGGAAATAAAAAAGTATGTTGTACATACTGCTGAAGAATTGTCTTGCAAGTTAAGGCTTCCTCTTTTACTATAAGTCCATAAATAAAATCTTATTTTATCCTCGGAAAAAAAAAAAACCTGTTGGAACTAATAAGCAATTATAGCAAGGTTGCAGGATACAGGATAAACATGTAAAAATCAATCTCTTTTCTATATACCAGCAATGAACAAGTGGAATTTGAAATTAAAAACATTACTATTTACATTAGAACTGTCCAAAATGAAATAGATAGCTAACAAAACATGTACAAGAAGAAAAACTACAAAACTCTGATAAACAAATTCAAAGAAATAAATAAATAGAGCGATATTTCATGTTCATGGATAGGGAGACTCAATATTGTCAAGAAGTCAGTTCTTCCCCTCTTAATCTATAGGTTCAATACAATCTGAATCAAAACCCTAGCACATTGCCCTGGCTGGTGTGGCTTGAGTTTGTTAGAGTGTTGTCCTGTACACCTAGAGGTTGTGGGTTTGATCTCCCATTTGGGTGTGTATGGAGGCAACCAATTCATGTTTCTCACATCATTGTTTTTCAATCTCTTCCTCTCTCTGTAAAAAAAGCAATGAAAAAATGTCCTCAGGTGAGGATAAAATAAATAAAAACAAACAAACAAACAAAAAAACACCCAGTAGATTATCTTATGGGTATTGACAAACTGATTCTAAAGTTTATATGGAAAGGCAAAAGACCCATAATATCCAACTCAATATTAAAGAAGAACAAAGTCAAAGGACTGACTACCTGACTTCTCACTACAGTAGTAATCAAGACAATGTGGTATTGACAAAAGAGACAAAAACCCCAAACAAATTAGTCAATGGAACACAACAGAGAGCCCAGAAACAGGCCAACACAAATACAGTGAACTGATCTTTCACAAAGGAGAAAGGTAATGCAAGGGAGCAAAGATGAGTCTTTTTAATAAATGGTGCTGGAATAACTACGTAAAAAAAGAAAGAAAGAAAAAGAAACACAAAGCAAAGAAAAGAAAAAGAAAATCCAGACTAGACCATTCACTTTTCACAAAAACCAATTCAAAATAAAGCACAGATCCAAATGTAAGTGAGAAATTACAAAATTCCTGAAAAGATAACAGTAGAAAACCTAACTGAACTTAGGGCAATAATTTTACTTTTCTTTTTTAAAGTATATTTTATTGATTATGCTATTACAGTTTTCCCAATTTTCCCCCTTCCACCCTGCAATCCCCAACCCTCCAGCTCCCCTCCCCACTTAGTTCATGTCCATGGGTTGTACATATAAGTTCTTTGAGTTCTCTGTTTTCTATACCATTTTTGACTTCTCCCCATCTATTTAATACCTACCAATTATGCTTCTTCCCTGTATCTTTTCTCCTCTATTCCTTCCTTCCCTCTCCCCACTAAAAACCGTCCATGTCATGTTCATTTCTCTGATTCTGTTCCTATTCTAGATATTTGCTTAGTTTTTGTTTTTGTTGTTTTTCTTTTATTTTTTTAGGTTTATTTGTTCATAGTTGTGAGTTTGTTGTAATTTTACTGTTCATATTTTTTATCTTCTTTTTCTCAGTTAAAGTCCCTTTAACATTTCATATAATAATGGCTTGGTGATAATGAACTCCTTTAACTTGACCTTCTCTGGGAAGTACTTCACCTGTCCTTCCATTCTAAATGATAACTTTGCTGGATAGAGGAGTTTTGGATGTACATCCTTGCCTTTCATGACTTTGAATACTTCTTTCCAGCCCCTTCTTGCCTGTAAGGTTTCTTTTGAGAAATCAGCCAATAGTCTTATTGAAACTCCTTGGTCGGTAAGTCTTTCCTTTCCTCTTGCTACTTTTAAGATTCTCTCCTTGTACCTAGCTGGTGTAGCTGAGTGGATTGAGCATGAGCTGCGAACCAAAGGGTCGCTGGTTCAATTCCCAGTCAGGGCACATGCCAGATCTCCAGTAGGGGGCTCATGAGAGGCAACCACACATTGATATTTCTCTCCCACTCTTTCTCCTTCCTTTCCCCGCTCTCTAAAAATAAATAAAAATAAATATTCTTAAAAAAAAAAAAAAGATTCTCTCCTCTCCCCAGCTGGTGTGGCTCAGTGGATTGAACATTGGACTCAGTGGACTGAGCACTGGACTGTGAAGCAAGGGGTCACCTGTTCATTTCCCAGTCAGGCCAGGTCCACAGTGTGGGGTGCATGACGGGCAACCACACATTGATGTTTTTCTCCCTCTCTTTCCCCTTTCCCCCTTTCTAAAAGTAAATAAAAAATAAAATCTTAAAAAAGAGATTCTCTCCTTATCTTTAATCTTGGGTAAACTTAATGATGATGTGCCTTGGTGTGTTCCTCCTGGGGTCCAGCTTCTTTGGGACTCTCTGAGCTTCCTGGACTTCCTGGAAGTCTATTTCCTTTGCCAGATTGGGGAAGTTCTCCTTTATAATTTGTTCCAATAACTTTTCCACTTGTTGCTCTTCCTCTTCTCCTTCTGATAGCCCTATAACTCAGATGTTGGAACGTTTAAAGATGTCCTGGAGGTTCCTAAGCCTCTCCTCATTTTTTTGAATTCTTGTTTCTTCATTCTTTTCTGATTGGATGTTTCTTTCTTCCTTCTGGTCCACTCCTTTTATTTGAGTCCCAGTTTCCTTTCCATCACTGTTGGTTCCCTGTACATTTTCCTTTATTTTGCTTAGCATAGCCTTCATTTTTTCATCTAATTTGAGACCAAATTCAACCAATTCTGTGAACATCTCGATCACCAGTGCTTTGAACTCTGCATCTGATAGGTTGGCTATCTCTTCATCGATTTGTTGTATTTTTTCTGGAGCTTTGATCTGTTCTTTCATTTGGGCCACTTTTTTTTGTCTTGACATGCTTGTTACATAGTGAGGGTTGCAGCCATAGGTGTTCACCAGGGTGGGGCAACCCATTTGCTGGCTTGTGGTACTGTATGTGGGGGAGGGGTCCAAGAGGGAACAATGGCGCTTGCTCTACTCTCTGCTGGATTTCAGTCCCTTCTGCTGCTTCTGCCCAGCAAACTGGGCCCTTCTGGTGCTGATTTCCATGTGGATGTGTTTGTGTACATTCTAGGAGCCTGTGGGTCTCTGCAATGAACTCTCCTGTGAGGGTGGGAGTCTCTCTCTGAACCTCAACTCCCACAGGTATTTTCAATTGGTATTTTGAGGCTTTATTTTCCCGAGTTGGGGCCCTGGGTTGTGCAGTTCATCTCGCTCCATTGTTTCCCCTGGTTTATCTGTGCACGAATGTGGGACCACCCATTCACCAGCTGCCTTGCATTCCAAGCCCGTCCACCATCTGCAGCCTTGCTGGGTCCACCTGCTGCCATCCCGTGCCTGGGGTCTGCCAGCCGCTGCTTTTTTTTTGCTGTGAATTCTCTCCACCCGGCCACCCAAATTCGCCCCTCCTAGGTCTGGATAAGGGTGTCTATTTTAACTCCTTGGTTGTTGGACTTCCATACAGTTCAATTTTCTGTCGGTACTGGTGTTTTTTTTTTTGTTTCTAAATTTTTGTCGTCCCTATTTTGGTTGTGTGAGGAGGCACAGGGTGTCTACCTATGCCTCCATCTTGGCCAGAATTTGTTTCAAATTTTCAATGTCAAGGTCTTACACATCTCTCACAAAATTTATTCCAATATATTTAATAATTTATGATACTATTGTAAAATGATACTGTGTTTTAAATTTAAGTTTCAGTTGCTTATGGATAGTACATAGTAAATACAATTGATTTTTGTGTATTGACCCTGCTTCTTGCAATCCTGCTAAATAATTTATCAACTCTAATAGTTTGTCATTATCTTTGGTGTTTCTAGGCACATAATCTTTTTTAAATCATTTTTATTTTCAATTTCAGTTGACATACATTATTACATTAGTTTTAGGTGTACAAATCAGTGATTAGACATTACATAACTTCCTAAGTAATCATCCCAATAGAGTACCCATCTGACATCATACATAGTTATTAGAATATTATTGACTTCATTTTGTATGCTATCCTTATATCCCTATGACCATTCTGTAACAACCAATTTGTACTTCCTAATCCCTTCACCCTTTTTAACCACCCCCTCAACCTTTCTCCCATCTGGCAACTGTCAAAACGTTTTCTGTATCTGTGAGTCTGTTTCTGTTCTGCTTGTTCATTTATTTTGTTTTTCTTTTAGATTCAATTGTAGATAAATATGTATTTATTGACATTTTGTTGTTGATATTTTTAATTTTTTTCTTCTTCTTTCTCTTCTTAAAGAAGACCCTTTAACATTTCAGGTAATACTGGTTTATTGGTGATGAACTCACTTAGCTTTTTCTTGTCTGGGAGGCTCTTTATCTGTCCTTCAGTTCTAAATTATAGAATCTGCTGGGTAGAGTAATCTTGATTGTAGATCCTTGCTTTTCATCACTTTGAATATTTCTTGCCAATTCCTTCTGGCCTGCAAAGTTTCTGCTGAGAAATCAGCTGAGAGTCTTATAGGAGCTCCTTTGTAGGTAACCAATGGCTTTTCTCTTGCTGCTTTTAAGAGTCTCTCTTTGTCTTTACTTAACCTTTTGCATTTTAATTATGTGTCTTGGTATGGCCCTCTTTGGGTTCATCTTGTTTGGGACTCTGCACTTCCTGGGCTTGTATGTCTGTTTTCTTCTATAGGTTAGGGAAGCTTTTCATCATCATTATTATTTTTGAATAGGTTTTAAATTTCTTACTCTCTTCTGCCTCCAGCACCCCCATGATGGGAATTTTGGTACACTTGAAGTTGTTCCAGAGGCCACTTACAGTATCCTTGGTTTTCTTTTATTAGTCTTTTTTTCTTTTTGCTGTTCTGATTTGGTGTTTTTTGCTTCCTTATCTTCCAAATCACTGGTTTTCTGAGTTTCATCTAGTCTACTCTTGCTTCCCTATAAATTATTCTCCATTTCAGTTAATATATTCTTTATTTCTGGCTGGTTCTTTTTTATGTTGCTGAGGTTCTCATTAACGTCATTGAGCACCCTTATTAGCAGGGTTTTGACACTGCATCTAGTAGATTGCTTGTCTCCATTTTGTTTAGTTCTTTTTCTGGAGTTTGTTCTATTCTTTCATTTGGGCCATGTTTCTTTATCTCCTCATTTTGGCAGCCTTCATGTGTTTGTTTCTATGTATTAAGTACAGCTGCTATGGCTCCCTATGTCTCCCAGGCTTAGTAGAGTGTCAGTCCTGTAGGGTCCAGTGGCACAGCCTCCCCAGTCACCTAAGCTGGGCATTCCAGGCGCACCCCCCCGCCATGGGGCAGTGTGCACCCATGTCTTGTAGCTGAGTCTTGATTGCTGTTGGCACATCAATGGGAGGTATTTACCACTAGGCCTTTCAGCTGTAAGGACTGGTCCCAACCACTGACCACTGACCTCTGACCACGATGAAGAATCAGCTGTGTAGGGGCCCACCCCATATAGCAGAGCTCTGGTGCCAGCTGAGTCCACCCCTTGAGTGTGTCACTTGTGGAGGTGTTTGGGTGGTGGTGCTTTGACATGGTCTGAAGTTATCCACTGGGTGTGCTGACTCTCATGCCTCCCGGGAGGTGCAGGCCAAGCTCAGCCACAGCTTGTATTCCACCTGGAACCACCTGGCATGAGCTACCGAGTGACCTGGAGATGGCTTCTACTTGTGCGGGGCTTGGAGGTATCCACGTCAGGCCAAGCTGTGAATCAAGGCCAGCGGCTGATAGTGCTGGGCCTGGGGTCACTTAGGGAGAAATATAGGGCTCACTGAGGCAAGATGCTGCTTGTTTGAGAGATTTTAGGAAAATCTGAAGCATGAGCCAAGACAGACCATTCATATGGAAAAGCCACTGGAAATAGCTTGGGTGGGCCCACAAATTGGGTGGAGTAGGGCCTCAAGGAATCATCAAGGTGGGGCCAACAGTGTGAGCCAGGTTAATGGAGTTTCAGATATGGTGACCACCTGCTGGGTCTGTTGGGGGACATCTCAGAAAATGAACAGTGGCATCTTCCAGTATTTCTTTCTGAGAGAAAGCTGCCCCTTTAGCTCTTTCCCTGATGTCAGTTCAGTTCCTTCCCATATGCCTGTGGTGTCTTTCAAGCTGCTGTCTCTGTGCTGAAGCTCGGAGGAGTGAGTGTGATTAAGTCTGTGTGCAGGCCCTTTAAGAGGAACTGCCTGGGACTGCAGAATCCTCCCTCTTCCTCAGCCTCAATCCCTACTGGTTTTTATAGCCAGAAGTTATGGGGACTTCTCTTCTTGGTACTGGAACCTGGGCTGGTAGGCCTAGTGTGGGGTTGCTCCTCAGGGGGGTCCTCCAAAACTGAGATATCCCTCCTGATTTTTCCACCATACGTGAGTGTGGGACCAGCCCCTTCCACATCTCTGCCTCTCCTACCAGTCTTGATATGGCTTCTTTAATTCCTTAGTTGTTGGAACGCCGTTCAGCTGAATTTCAGGCAGTTCTGAATGATGGTTGTATTGTAGTTGTAATTTTGATGTGACTGTGGGAAGAGGCTAGTTCCGTGTTTACCTACACCACCATCTTGACCCTTGTCCCTTCTACGTACATAAATTTTAAGTTAAGAATAAGTGCAGTTTTATGGCTTTTATTTCTTTTTCTTGCCTTATTATGAAACCTAGCACCTTCAGTACTACTTTGAAGTACAATGTTGTTTTGATCTTAGAGGGAGAGCATTCAGTAAATCACCATTATCTCTAGCAAGCCTTTAAAAACTATGTTAGTATCTCAGCCACTTTCCTTAGCTGTTCCTCCCCTTAACCACCAGGTTTTTGCATAGCCTCAGGTAAACTTTCCATCTGATTTAACCACGAATTGTTAAGATTCAGAGATAGTTTTAAAAACAATATAAAGTAACAGTAGCCATAGAGGTGAGTGGTGGTTTTTATACGTGCCCTGGCACTGATGGCTCAGCAGTAGTGGAGTCCTTGCTGGAAAGGCAGACCATGCTTCTCTCTAGGTCACTTAGCCTGAGGTCTTCTCAGTGAAGTTCTCCTCTTCATGGGCATAGTCCATTTTACAAAAAGGGCCTTATTGTCCATTCTTTATAATGTAAAGTTCACATTGCAGTCTCTGGCATTTCAAAGTCAACCCCTTACATTAAACTGAATTCTGCTTAACCAGCCCTCAACCTGAATTTAGGAGCCAAGAGTTTAGGAGTGTGAGTCCCTGGGCTCTGTAGTCTCTTTCTTCTCTTCCCCCATTTTCTACCACTGCACAGAAGCCATGCAGGGTTAGGAGGGACCACAGCTTAAGGCATTTGTGCCAACACCCAGGTATAACTTCTATGGGGAGAAATTCCTGAGGGATATGGTTTTCCATGTCTCAGAGACCCATGAGTAGTACTGGAAGCTGAGGCATTAAAACAAGGATGTAGGAAGACCCACAGATGGGCCCCTTGTCATCAGCCATGTTCATGAGCAAGTGGCACATACACCAAAAACTGGAGCACATAGGGCTCCTGAGGGCAGTGATGGGAAAATAAGCTGGAAAGACAGGCTGTGGTCTAATGTGGTGGTGTGGTCTTTCTTCTTTGGTAACAAAGAGTCATTATTCAGAGTGTTTTCAGGATTTCAACTCAGATTTCACTTGTTTTGTTAGGATTATTGTGAAAGCCCCTACCTAGCCCCTTTGGTTAGGAGTTAAGAAATCTGGGGGTGTAAAAGGAGACCTAACATTTTAGTTAGCTTTAGGTTCTGCCATAAACATGGTTCCAGAATATTAATAATAACTAATTTTGGGGGAGCATCTTCTGTGTACCAGGCACAATGTGAAACACTTTGCCTGCTAAGAATTATACTAATATCAATGTTCCTGAATGATTTATTATACTGATAGTATATATTTTGTCTTTTTATATGTATCTATTAATGTAAAAGAAGTTTCATATCCTCTCTCTCACTTGTATTCCAGTATGTTTTCTTGAGGGGCAGAGGAAAGTTGGAATTTGTTAGCATCTTGAGAGAGTTGAAGAAACCTAAATATGTCCATAGGTGTGCTGTGCCATGTCACTTGTCAAGGATCCTGGCAGAAAAAGAATGAGTGCTGTGGAACTAGAGAACAAATGCTAATAACTCAGCTCCTTGCCCATCTCTATCCTTGCTTTTCAATTTTGGTATCTCTCAGCCTTGTTCCTTAGACTCTCTTGCTGCCCCCATTTATTCTTTATTCATTTTTTAAGTTGATGCAAAATTCATGTAACACTGACCTTTAAAAGTGTACAATTCAGTGGTATTTAGTACATCCACAATATGATAGAGCTGTCACCTTGGTCTAGTTCCAAAACATTTTCATCACTGCCAGAGGAGACTCCAGTCATTAAAAGGACACTTTTCATTCCTCTCATCCAGCCCCTGACAATCTCTAATGTGCTTTCTGTCTCTATGGATATTTTGTATAAATGGATTCATATAATATGTGACATTTTATGTCTTCTTTCACTTAACATGCTTTCAAGATTCTTGCATATTGATGGACATATGGTTTGCTTTCACTTCCACCTGTGGTTGTTGTGAATAGTGTTGCTATGAATACTGGGTACAAATTCTTGCTTGAATACCTGTTTTCAATGCTTTTCCAGGTATATACCCAGGAGTTTAACCTTCTGAGGAACAGCTGTCATTGATTTGAGTGAGGGAGAGAAAGAGAGAGAGAGAGAGTGAGAGAGAGAGATAAACATCAATTTGTTGTTCCACTTATTTATGCATTCGCTGGTTGTTTCCTGTATGTGCCCTGACCGAGGATTGAACCATCAACCTTGGTGGATTGCGACAATGCTCTAACTAACTGAGCTACTCGGCCAGAACACCTTCATTTATTCTTCTTGTGCATTGAACCAGGTGGTGGCTTCTTTCCTGCCATGGTTGGCCTTCCCTTCATTCTTATACTTTACCTCATCTCCCAAGTCAGGATGTAGACATTTTATTTTCCTTGTTTTTGTCACCAGTATTCCCACACCCAGTGTCTTCCTGAGCTGTTCTTGGTGAGGCCTGCTTGCTATCTTCATTATAACTCTTATTCAGTGCCACAGCCATCCTCTAAATGTTTTGATTTCCTACCCTAAGCACTTACTAGTTTGTTTCTAGACTTGCGGTCCTTAAGTCCCCTCCTGGGTGCAATGCCCACTGGGTTTCTTAGTCTCTTCTCACTCCCACCCCTCCACTTCCACGCCCACCCCAGATTTCCTGTGCAATGACTGAAAAATTGAAGACCTGCCTCAGCTCTTCTCGTTTTATTACTCCCCCCACCCTGGCCACTTGCCAAGTACTCTCTGCTTACTCCTGGGCTTATTAATACGTTAATAGTGCCCCACAGCTGACCCAAAGAAAGACTGTTTTCCTTCTTTCCATTTGATGCTGCTTTTGATTGGGTACCATGAAGCCAGTCTTATGCTTCCTTTTATTTTTAAAGATTTTATTTATTTATTTTTAGAGAGAGGGGAAGGGAGGGAGAAAGAGATGGAGAAAAACATATACGTGCAAGAGAAACATTGATTGGTTGCCTCTTGCATGCTTCCAACCAGGGACCTGGCCCACTACGCAGGCATGTTCCCTGACTGGTAATTGAACTGGCAACCTTTTGGTTTGCAGGACAATGCCCAACCCACTGAGCCACACCAGTTAGGGCAAGCCTTATGCTTCTCATTGCTGAATGAGATGCTTTCCTCTCCAGCTTCCACACCATCCTTTTTACTCATGTCTAATTGCCCCCCAAAGACTGGCTACTTCAGACTGTAGGTAGGTTACTACAAGGCCACATGATGCTGGTTTTGGATGCTCCCAACCAGTGCCCTCTACCATGCACTAGCGTGATCCTCTCTGACCCGTGATGAATTTTAATAGCTATAGCTGTTGGCCCATTTGCTGTTGGCTGCCTGATTTTATTTTGTTTTTGGCATATTCCTTGTTTGTCCACCTGTGTTGGTTTTTGATTAGCTCTCAGGAAGCAAGGATTCCTCCATGTGGGAGATCATAGGCTCAGAACAGGAGCGGGAGGAAGGTATGGCTGTGATGGCACCCCTGGAAAAAGAAAACTTACAGATTGGAATAACAGACTGAGGAAAGCGGATATGTAGAGCTAGGTTAGAAGACCCAAAACACCAGAGTTGAGGAACTTACAGTGATAAGGCAGAATTTATGACTTTGTCTTCTTGAATATTCCCAAGTCCATCCTTACAGAGGGTACTTTCAGCAAGCTGGACATGCAAGGGGACATTGCCTTGCCCTGCCCTGAAAGAATTTTAATGATGGTATCACCTGGATAGTAGAATTGGAAAATCCAATTAAATGGCAAGTTGGTAGATCTAGGGACATGACAGTGGAGCTTTGGTGTGATGAGAAGATATAAAATCTGGTTACGGTGTTTTCTGTCAGAACCCAGAGACCCCAACAATGTGAAATCTGAGGACAGGACTCTTTTAGGGGGTTCGGAAAGCCTCTTGAGGCTGATGTTGTTCCTTCAGGGAGCTTGAGCCTACCTGACTGCGGTCATTGTGACCTTTATATGATTAATTCAGGGTGGTCAAAAACTTAGGGTTCAATCAAGTGTCTTAAGTAAATGAAGCATGCCATATGTAAGTGCAGACACACTGTGTGAGTTATGAGGACCTTGGGACATAGCACTGACTGAGGGCCCGTGTAAACCAATGCATGCTCCTCAGCCAGTTGTGGTGGGAGCCCTCCCTTAAGGCTGAGAGGAAAGGACAAGGGGAGAAGAAGCCTGAGCACCTTGTTGGGCTTCAGGATAAACCAGACACATAGGGTAAGGATTGAGTTTCCTTCCCAGGAGAAGAGATCTGGTCTAGGCACATTAGCTTGTTTTATGAGTGTTTTCTTGATCACTTCTCCTTAGGGCATGGACCCAGTTGGCTGACCTTGTGCAAGCCACTTGTTGACAGGGCTTCCTGTGTCCTCAGCTGGGCATCCAGTACCCTCTAGCCTCCTTGTCCTCAGATTCTCTGACTTTCAGCAGCTGTCACTGTTGAGTGCCTCTTCTACTAGACACCTGCACTCAGTGCCTCATAACTATACCTTCAGGGGCTCCCTTGGAGGTAAATACTGTAGCATAGTCTTGGGGGTTCTGCTCCCAGTGTTACATTAATTCTGAACGCTAAGGACAAGGAGTATGACATAGGGTTATAGGGCCAAGAGACAGAAACAAAGGGATCAGATGAAGTAAGGAGAAACCAATGGGAGGAGAAAGAGGAAGTGATAGAAAAAGACAGGAAGAGAGGCTAGCAAAGACCTAAGAAAAGAGAAGCTAAAACCTGGGAAGAAAATGAAGAAGTGAGGAGTGATATCCATGAGCACTTTTCCTTTTGTTTAAACAGATTCCTGAGTGGGAGGGAACTCATAGACAGATGCAGTGGCTCAACAGACACAACTGGTACGATGTTTTTGGGTTTGCAATCACTGACTGATATTTTCCCAGCAGTGAGATCCTGGGAGTTATAAGGAATATCTGCAGTGACTCACATGACCACAAGGCATCCCAAATTTATAGCGGGCCTTGCCTCCCTAAACACCTATCCCCTACCTACTTAGTTACCACACCCTGAAGCCATCAACTCAGCTTCCTTCACCACTGGGCAGGGCTGCCGCTCCCACACCCTCTTGCCTCTGACTGCCACCTCTCTCAAAGTCCAGCTTCCTGGTAGCCATGCCTTCTCTGCTATGGATTGTCAAATCCTTTGTGAGCTCTTGCACAAAGCATTTTTCCTGTCTTTTTTTCAGATTTCTGACCCATAAAATAAACCTCAGGTTTGCTGCTAACTCCTCCTTGCTGTGTGGAGCAGTGAATTAATGTCTTTAAGAAACTTGGAGCTTGTTGGATGAAAGATGCCAAGATCACTTCTACTCTTTTCCCTCTTCTCACCCCCACCTGCACCCTGTTCTTCCCTCCTTCCTGTTTACCATGCAGTTAAAGCCATTGGTTACCATAGCAAGTCACTTAAGGTCTGTGAACCTTGGTAGACTTTAATTCCACAGCCACTGACCTCTTAACAACCTTCATCCCTCTCACCTCTGCAGCATTTGACACTGATGATCACATATGTTCAATTTCAAAATTATCAAAGCAAATCACTAGCCCTTTCTCTCCCCTTTCCCATGTAATGATGAAATATGTCTCAAATTCAGCTCCTCTCTCCATACCCTTCTCTAAGCATTTACCAAATTCTTATCTGTTACCTCTTACTTGAATTCAGGAACCGTTCATCTGTTTGTCTTTGTTGGTGGGCACAATGCCTAACATATAAGTAGGCATTAATTATCTGTTGAAAGAAAGAACAAACAAATGAATGAATGAGGTAATAATAAGAAAATTGGACTAGCGTTCAAATCTCTGCTGCTTATTTGTTGGGTGAACCTCAGTTTCTTCACCTTAAAGTTAAGGCAATGATTTATGCCTTCCCTGTCATCCCATGGGGTTCCTTTGAAATTAAATACAATGTCTGGCATGGTGTGAGCCTTCAATAAACACTTGTTGAATCAGAGTCTAAAGGGACCCAGTTGCCCTTCTCCACAAACCTGAGCCTGCCCCTCGCTGATGAATGCTCCCACTGTGCAGAGCCCACACTACCAGCTATTGAGAAAGAGATCAGAAGCTGCCAGCCTGCCCTTGGGGAGCTTAGGGTTTGACCGAGGAGACATAGCCTTGCCCACCCAGTGCAGATGCTGAGCCAAAGCCCCAGTGTTTGGGGAGAGGAAAAGGAGGAAGACACCTGAAGGGAGCTTAGAGGAGTGTGTGTGGTGATGGGAGCTGGGTAGTTAGTTCAAGAAGAACGAATGAATTAATTTTAAACCAACATTTATAGCTTCAGACAGGATATTCCATGTGGCAGACACACGTGACCTCACTGGCTACCTCTTCCTGGATCTCAGCTGATCCTTTCATGTTAAGGACTCAAACATTTTACTGTCATCCACAAAAAAAGTATACTGTACATTGGCAGTACAAACACACACATCTGGCACAAACTTTTAACAAGACAATAGTATGTGGGATGACTGTGATAAGTTTCATTTTTTATTTTTTAAATTTTTATTACTTTTTTTAAAGAAAAGTTTTATAAGAGTTTGAGTCAAACTGACAACATATGCCAGGGGGCAAAATCTCAGATGGTCCCCATTTCTTTTATTAAACAAAAATACTGTTTGTGACACACTAAATTGATTTAGTGGATCACTGTTGGGTTGTGATCCTCAATTAAAAAAATACTGTCTGGCTCAGCCATTCTACTTGAAATTTTCTTTCGGTTCCATTTTGCTATATCTTATTAGCTCTAATTTTCAGTTGAGAAAAACCAAAGTTCAGTGAGGGTAGGAATTTGTCCAGGGATATATACCGAGTAAGTGGCAAAGCCAAGGGTCAGACACAGGTCTGTATGACTCCAGAGCTCATTTCTCCACTTATGTCCCTTTCTCTGGCACTTCGTCTGGGGGCCTTTCTTTTTGTACCCCAGGAAGTTTGGCCAAGATGACAGTTAAGCCTGCCTGGTATTATCAAGTGCTACATAACCCGAAGCTGAGCAGGCAGCCATTAGACAATGAGATTTTAATGCCCCTCATCTCAATATGCAGAGTTGGTTATAGAGAAAAGGTGCAGGAAGATTAACCTGCTGCACAACAGCCAAAGGTAAGATAAAACTGTGTCCCCACTACCTCACCTACCCTCCCTCCTTTGGGCCCCCTTAGTCTCCTGTGCCTCTCTAGGGAAAGAAGGGAACTGTAAAAAAAGGCAACTAGAGAAGAAAGGGTGGGTTGGAAAGAAAGGAGCTGAGGAAAACCAGGAGTGCAGACAGAGAGGATTTCTAAAGAAGGCTGTTCTGACCACCATAGACCTCTAATGTCTTTGAAATCTAAAAACTGCCAGAAGTCAATGAGTTCTATAGAGAGAAGGAGGCAACTAAAGGAGTTGTCCAGTCACAGTGATAAAATCATGGGCAGTGGGAGGGGAGAGAAAGGGAGGGTCTGGGTGCCCTGTTAAGATAAAAGGGAAGCAAGCCGAGACAGTGAGCAGAACTGGTGTCCTGCCAAGCTCTTCTTTCCCTCTCTGTGTGCCAAGCAGTGGGTCATCGGTAGAATTATTGTACACGGTGACATCTGCACAGGCTGGAATGGTGCGTAGACTGTACAATAAAGACCACTGTTAGGTTTGTTCTCATATTGGAAACAAACAAGCAGAACTGATTTGAATTGATTTTAGCACTTCTCCCTCCATGGATCTTAGAGCACAAATTTATATATATATAGTGTCTTTTTTTTCCTTTTTTTTTCATTGATTTCTGCAACATTTTGAAAAAGCAGTGGTTATTATTCTATGACATGAATCTAAAACACAAAGTGGCTCACCACTCACTGAAAGTGGCAGCAGAGGTGAGTGGCAGGAACAGAATGGAAATCTAGATCTGATTTCTAGATCCAAAGTTCTATGTGCCTCAGGTATCCGGGTTAGCACATTCAGCTCACAGAGGGCCTAAGCTGGATATGTATAAAGTTTACCACTCCCAAAATGTGAGACTTGCATCTTCCCACAACCACAACAAAATTACAGCTAAACTATAGAACAAGCTTTATTCAGAACCACCTAAAATCTAGCTGAATAAGAAGTCCTACAACTAAAGATATGAAGAAGCCACATTGAGACTGGTAGGAGGGGTGGAGACTCAGAATGAGCTTCTTCAACACCCACGTGTGATGCTTAAAACATCTAGAGGGATATCTCTGCTGCAGAGGACCCCCTGAGAAGCGAGGAGTCTCAGCTCTACACCAGGCCTCCCAACCTAGTGATCCAGTATGAGGAAGAGAAGTCTCCATAATGGCTGAGTGAGACAGAGGGCTTCTGGAGTCCCAGGCATTCCTCTTAATGGACTGTGCAGAGACTTACTCGGACTCACTTGCTCTGAGCTCCAGTGCTGGGGCAGTAGCTTGAAAGGCATGCCAGGGACTTATAAGGAGGAACTGAATTATCTGGCATCAGGGTGAGAGCTGGAGAGGCAGCTTTCTCCCAGACAGAAGTGTTGGCAGAGGTCGTTGTTCCTTTGCTGAGCCCTCCTCCAACAGAGCTGGCAGGTGGGTACCATATTTGAGTGTCTGTCAACCTGGCTATCACTGTTTGCCCTGGTGATTCCTTGAGGCCCCAGCCCACCCAACTTATGGACCCACCCAAGCTGTTTCCAGTGGCTTTTCCATATGAATGGCCTGTCTTGGCTTATGCTTCAGACTTTCCTAAAATCTCAAACAAGCAGCACCTGGCTTTGGCGTGCCCTGTACCTTTTGCCAAATGGCTCCAGGCCTGACACTAGTGGTAGCTGGCTTTGGTTTGCAGCTTTACCTCTCCTGGGCACCTCCAAGCCCAGCACAAGTAGCAGCCATCTGCAGATCACTTTGTAGTTTATGTCGGCTGGCCCTGGGCAGAACACAAGCAACAGCTGACCTTGGCCTGCATGGTTTGGGTCACCCCAGAGCCAGAGCACTCAGTGGACGGTTTCAGACCATGTCAAAGCACCACCCAACCACCTCCACAAGCAATACACTTAAGGGGTGGATTCACTAGGCACCAGAGCTCCACTGAAGTGAATCCTGCTCTGTGGGGTGGGTCCCTGCACAGCTGATCCTCCATGGTGGCTGCAGCCAGGTCTTACAGCCTAGAGGTAAATCGCTTCCATTGACATACCAACAGCAATCAAGGCTTATCTACAACTGGAGGGTGTACCCAGTTCACATGGTTCATGTGGGGGGATGCACCTAGGGTGCCCAGCTCTGGTGCAAAGAGAGACTGTGCCACTGTACCCTATAGGACACTTACCATATTAGGCCGTGCTACCAATACAGGGAGTCATAGCAGCTCTACCTAATACATAGAAACAAACACAGGGAGACTGCAAAAATGAGGAGACAAAGAAACATGTCCCAAATGAAAGAATAGAACAAAACTCTAGAAAAAGAAGTAAACAAAGGAGACAAGCAATCTACTAGATGCAGAGTTCAAAACACTGGTTATAAGGATGCTCAATGAACTTAGGGGAAGAGTAGATGAATTTAGAGAGAACTTCAACAAGATTTCCTAGATTTCAGATAGGAAACATAAAAACCAAACTAGAAGACAAGAAAGAACCAGTCAGAAAGGAGGAGGGAGGTGAGAGGGCTGGGGTGGAGGGGAAAGGCAGAAAACTGTACTTGAACAACAATTTAAAAAATTAAATTAAAAGAAAGGAGGGATACTGTACTTGAACAACAATAAATTTTTTTTAAAAAAAGTGAGGAATACATTACCTGAAATGAATATATTACAGAGAATCAACAGTGTAGTAGATGAGACAGAGGATGAAATCAGCAATTTGGAACATATTTGGAACAATTTGGAACAATTCAAAATCACCAAATCAGAACAGCAAAAGGAAAAAGAATCCAAAATAATGTAAAGAATTTCTGGGACAGCTTCAAGCATACATCCTGGGGGTGCCAAAAGGAAAAGAGAGAGAGCAAAAATTAAAAACCTATTTGGAAAAATAATTATGAAAAATTTCCCTAACTTAGTGAAGGAGATAGATATAGCAGTCCAGGAAGCTCAGAGAATCCTGAATAAGATGAAGCCAAAGAGGTCCACACCAAGACACATTATAATTAAAATGCAAATGTTAAAGAATCTTAAAAGCAGCAGAGAAAAACACTAAGTTAACTATAAGGGAGCTCTAATAAGATTGTCAGCTGATTTCTCAGCAGAAACTTTGCAGGCTAGAAAAGATTGGCCAAAAATATTGAAAATGATGAAAAGCAAGGTCACCCACTACCAAGATTACTTTACCCAGCAAAGCTATCTCTTAGAATCAAAGGACAGATAAGGAGCTTCCCAGACAAGAAAAAGCTAAAGGAATTCATCACCACCAAACCAGTATTACATGAAATGTAAAAGGGTCTTATTTAAGAAGAAGAAGAAGGAAAAACTATACTTGTATGAACAATAAAATGGCACTAAATATATATTTTAACAATTGAATAAAAAAAAACAAAATAAATGAAGAAGCAGAACACAAAGTCACAGATACAGAGAACATTTTGACAGTTGCCAGATAGGAGGGAGGGTTGAGAGGATGGGGAAAAGGTGAAAAAAGATTAAAAAGTACAAATTGGTAGTTACAGAATAGTCATGGGAATGTAAAGTACAGTATAGATAATGTAGTCAATAATATACTAATAACTATGTATGCTGTCAGATGGGTACTAGGTTTATCAGAATGATCATTTACGAAGTTAGATAATGTCTAATGACTGGGTTGTATGCCTGAAACTAGTAAAATATTGTATGTGAACTGTAATTGAAAAATAAAAAATTGCCACGGCTGGAGAAGCTTGGTTGGAGTGTTGTCTGGGAGGTTGCGGTTTTGACACCCACACCCCCCGCCCCAGCCCCTGGTCAGGACAGGTACAGGAGGCAGCCAATGGATGTTTCCCTCTCTTCCTCTCTGCCTTCCTCTCTCTCTAAAAAGCAATAAAAAAAAATGCCCTCGGATGAGGCTGAAAAATTACTTAAAAATAAAACAAAACAAAATGTTTACCACTCCAAACCAGCCTTCTAAGAGTAACTCCATTCAATTCTAACCCCTCCATTATTCCATGCCCACTGTTTACTTGCTAGTTTGTAGTATATTAACTTATATTTGTTCGTGCTTTTGTAAAAAACTAATTTTTGTCTTTTGGATTAGTCTATTGTTTTCAAATTTGAGAATAAACTTCTCAAAGTTAGGATAAGCTCCTGCATCTTTAAGCCTTCTGCCCTCAATTGTCACACTTCCACCCCCAAACCCATATACACGTACTCATCCCACATATCTTCTGCAGAAGCCACCATAACGTTGAACAAATATTCCACACCATGTAACTAGCGACTGACTTAGACACTTGGTAGCTTTTCCTTGAGACAACTTGGGGTTTGAATCTTACCTGGAATAATTAATGTCAGGGGAAAGAATAAAGAGGTGGATGGGTGAGTACCATGCTGTCCTTTCCCAGAGAAACGGCAGTGGCACCAGCGACTCTCACAACATGCTCCTTTCCTCTTTGTCCCACCCACCTCCCCTGCCCTCAGCCTCCAACCTTGGGCTCCCAAGAGCCTAGGCAGGGAAAGGAAGGTTTGTCTACACTGCCCCTGCACCCCACCTCCCATTCTTTTTGGATTGGAGAATTACTTTGGATAAATTCCAAATCAAGAATTGGCTCTTGCTGAAACTTGCCTAGGGGAGAAATTTGTCTTTATCCTTGGGTTTGGCTTTTGCAATTTCTGGCCTTTCTCACGCTTCTTTGTCCCATTTTCAGAATGTTCCCATTGGGTGAGATATTGTCTCCCCGACACACTTCATTGTCATAGGGGAGAGTGTCCTGAAGACCCTTGTTTCACGTTACCGCGTCCAGGATTGCTGTCTTCAGAGAGATAGGGGTCTGAATAGGTCTGCCTCTCAAATTGTCCTGCACCTGGAGTAGATAGGAGTTGGGGGAGATGAATGGGGAGGTAGAAACAAAACTCTGTGGAGCCTGCCAAGGATTTTCAACCCTCTCCTGTGAAGAGCCCTAGATCAGTGACAAGTGGGAGCATTGCCATTTGCAACTCCATCCATCTTTTTGTCTTCTTTCATTTGCATAGATTTGAGCCTGTTAAGCATTAGCCAATACTTTTCTTATAAATCAGACTGTAAGCCAATTTGTCTCTTGCATTTTTTTAAACCTCTGAAACTGCATAGGTACAGTATACCCATAAATACATCCTTGAACAGTTCTATGCAGTTCAGAATAATTTTTTTTATTTTAGGAACTGAAATATCTTAAATGCACTAGGGACCTTTAGTATTTAAAGAGCCCCATGATGGATCTGCTAGCAATATGAAGTTTTTATTTGCATGTATTTATCATCAGATCACAGGGGTTAACATCTGGGACAATCCCTAAATGTCATCATTTTATAATAAGAGACCTGAGGGTCCGAGAAGGTCACTGGAATCCCAAAGCTACAGGGAGAACAGGGACCAAAACCCCTGCTACCAGACACCTAGCACGGTGCTCCTCCTTCTCACAGAAGCAAGGGAATGTGGCCCTTTTCCAAGTTTGACTTTCCTGTATTTTCCTTCTCATCTCTTTTCTGCTACTTAAACACATTTTTTTTAATTTCAAAAACATATAATATAAAGACACCCAAAGGAAGAACTTTAAAAAGTTTAATATGCCTCCTTCTCTTCTATGCCTATATGATACTTACACATATATCAACCCCTATATTTATAGATATAAGCACATTTTAAAAAAACCTATTTTAGAATAATTTATACTTATAAAAAGTTGCAAAGATGGTACAGGGAGTTGTTATTTACCTCAGACCCAGTTTCCTCTATTAGTATAAATTTGGTACATTTGTCACAATTAATAACCAATATTGATTGACACATTATTAACTAAAGTGCACACTAAATTCTGATTTCCTTTTGAATGTCCCTTTTCTGTTCCAGAATCCCATCCACAGCATCATATTACATTCATTTATCATGTCTTTTTTAGCCTCCCCTTGGCTGTGACAGTTGAAAAAAATTTTTTGATAGCATCACATTTTAATGTATATGGCAACTTTTTTCACATAACTGTATGTTTTGAATATTTTTCAGGGTGAGTGAGTGAGTGAGGAGCTTCCACACCTTCCCAGGTCTCCGCCGTGCTCAGTGACTGGCTCTGCCCTCGTCGTTTCCACTGCCCTTAGCAGAGAACCCCTGAGTGTCACTGTGCCTAGGTGACACTAGGTGCTGGCTAGCAATTTAGACACTTCTTTGTGCCTTGCTACCAGCTGTGGGCTGTTGCTTTCGGGGAAGGCAAGAGGACTCAGATGTAAATGGACTGACAAAGCTCAAAGGACAGGAACCAAGTGGCCTGTAGCACTGCTAGCACTGCCACCCCTCACCCTTCACCCCTCTCCTAATGCATGGCTCCATGCGTATGAGGATCTCCATCTCTAGTTGAAGTGCTCTCCCATGAGAGGGCTGGGCTTGTCCTGGCAGGCCCTGCAAAAGAAAAGAACTCAGTAACAATGTGAGTCATCCAGCTGTGGGGCTGACTACTGTGGCATGCAGAAAATTCCATGTCACCTCTAGCATTGGCTTGGAGGCCACCTGTCAGGAGTCCTTGAGTAGAGGGTCGGTGTTGGTAAACCTGTGAAAGAAATTTAATCGATTATAACTGGAAGATATGTGAAAAATGGTCTAGCCCAAGGTCTCATAGCCAATGGCGGCAGACTGTCTTCTATCTTCCCTTTCCAACCCAAGCTGGACCTAGGGTGGACATCCCGTTAACATTAGTTGATGAGGAGAAAACTTTCAGGTCCTTCCCATTGTTTCCGTCACTTCTGGAGGGCCAGTGCATATTTTGAAACAACATTTTTTATTTTTAAATTTTGCTTGTGTAACTCAGGTTTGATTCTCTGCAGGTGTCCCTTAGAAAATTGACTCTGATTTGCCTTAAACCCTCTCTCTTAAACATCACCCTGACCCCAAGTCTCAAGTTCACCACTCAGCCTAGCCCTTCCCTCTGCACAGGCCCCTAGAGCCAAGCTCCAGCAGCTCTTTCCCAAACAGGGATTGCAAGCACACTCCTTTCAGAACTGGAGACTTAAACCACCGTCAGGGAAAAAATAGATAACCCTCTGTCACATTCTTCAAAACCTCCCAGCCGGCTTACCATGCTGCAAAATAGAGTAAGTCATTTCTCCGGAAGGAGCCCAGGAGCCAAAGTCCTTAGCTCCCGTGCAACCTAGTGAAGCTGACAGGACAGTGTAACTAGGTAGAGGCACCAGCCTCACAACACCTTGCTAGGGAGCTCTCCACGTGGCGAAGGCAGGGACACAACACACTCAGCTGGTTTTTCTCACTCCACACCCCTGGAATCTCTGCCAGGTCCCAGCTGGCTTTTGAGACAGACACTCCCGCAACACTGCTGGCCAGCATTTCAAAGACGATGGACAATTTGTCCTGAGGCTGATGGGGGCTGAGGACACAGGCATCTACTGACCTTCACTGTACTTTTGCTGCCCCTCCCTTCTAGAACTCATACCCCTTTTAAGGGTGAGTAGATAGGCTTGATGAGCAAAAGGGCTGTAGCCAAGGAGTACTTTGCAAAATGCAATTGCTCAATAATGAATGAGCATCAGAAGGTGGCTGAGTGAGGACCCTGTGCTTTAGGAACTGACTGCACTGAGAGGGCAGCAGTGAGGGTGTTTCTAGGGCAGGAAAAACTTGGGAATCAGCGCAATGCTGGGGGAAGGGAAGGCTTCCTGGGGGATTTGGATGATACTGAAACCCAGATATGGAGTAGGAGAAAAAAAATAGCAACTTTGCTCTCAGGGAATCTTTATGCTCCCAAATGCTGATTGCATTGACCCAAATTGGGTATCTGCTCTTGTTTGCTGGGACCTATTTTAAGAGAGTCTTATAAATAAACAAAGGCGGAAATGCCTGGATGAGGGGGTGGCAGGAGGATGTGGTTCCACTCCAGGACAGGATCTGACTCACATCACACCTCCCTTCTGGATTCCACGCTGTCAAGAGGGATGCCTCTGAGGTGATGTTTGCAAGGAGATGCTGAGAGCAGAACTGGGTTGTGGCCTAGAGAAGTTCCTGCCAGCCTTGCTGTGTGCCCTCATCATAGCCTTAGGCGGCAGGGCAGAGGAGTATGCTGTGGGGTGGGTGGTGGGAGCAGGAATGAAAGGAAACCAGGAAGCCTCTCTGCCACACTCCAGCCTCTGTACTATCTCACCCCTTGTGTGTAATATTGAAATTATCTACTTAGGTGTCAGTCCTCCCTTCTCCTGCTAGACAGACTGAGTCTTCCCTGAAGATGGAGGCCTTCTTCGACGTACCTTTGTTCCCCTCCAGGACCTAATGAATTCATTCAGGGTTTATTGATCTGAACATTCACCATTCTTAGAGTCTAGACAAATCATCTACACCCTTACCCTTATTTTCCAGGTAAGATGAGTGATGGGCCCAGGTTGCTGCAGATAGTTAGCTGCATGTCATTGCCAGCACACCCAACTCCAGCAAGTTTTGACAGGGTTGGTTCACCCAAAGAAATGTCATTGGGGAACCAGCCATGCAGGGCTAAAATGTGGCAGCAAAGGGCAGGCTTCAGATACCCTCCTGGTGATTTTGCACATGACAAGTCTTTGAAGAACTGGATGCTGAGCTGGTTACCTGCTGGCTTTGTAAGCAGTGGAAATAAGCTGACTATTGTGTTAACTCTTTGAGAGGTTAGTGTGTGCTTCCTTGGGTTGAGAAAGCACTCTGGGTAGGGGCTAGCCACCTCAACCTCATCCTCAGGTTTCTTCCCACAATCTGAGCAATGCTTTGTTGGAGGTGGTGGGCAGGGTAAGGAGCTGGTAAGGAGAGCTGGGGCTGAGAGGAAAGCAGGCCCTTTCAAGTGCAAGTCAGACTCCTGTGAGCTGTTTACCTCCCTTCATGCCCTAGGGTGCAACTTGAGTCATTTAATCTAATTGATTTAATAAGTAAAGGATCCAGGTACAAAGAGGAGTGAGTTGGGTCTGGGAAGGAGGGGTGCCTGCTATCTACAAACTTTGCCTGGGCAGCTTTGAGAAGAAACCTGTTGCCTGCTCTTTAGGGATCATGGTAATTGTTTTGGGGGTGCAGATGCTTGGGGAAGGAGGGAGAACAGAGATCCAGATGTTGGGGTAGAAAGCGAAGTAGAGACCATGGGGCATTATTTGTTCATTAAAGTGTAATTTAGTGGTTTAATATAATTGACAAGGTTGTGCAACCATCACTAATTCCAGAACATTCTCATCATTCCCAAGTACCCAGTACCCATTTAGCAGTCCACCCCCAGCACTGGCAACCTGTAATCTACTTTCTTTCCCTATGGGTTTACCTACTCCAGACATTTCATGTTAATGGGATTATATAATATATGACCTTTTGTGTCTGGCTTCCTTCACTTGGCCCAGTGTTTTCAAGGCTCATCCATGTGGTAGTGTGTATCAGTGTTTCATTCCTTTTTTTTGCTAGATAATGGTCCAGTTTGTTTATCCCATCATTATTGATGGTTTTTGGGTTATTTCAACTTACTGGCTATTACGAATATTGCCACTATGATGCTTTCATTTCTCTTAGGTATATACAATAGCACAGAGTAGAATTATGGTACCTGTGTTTGCCTTTTTATGAGCAACTGCCAGACAGTTTTACAAAGGGGCCTCACCATTTTATGTTCTCACCAGCAGTGTATAAAGGTTCCAATTTCTTTCGCCTCCTTACCAACACTTGTCATTGTCTTTTGTTTTTAATCCTTACCCAAGGATGTGTCTACTAATTTTAGAGAGAGGAGAGAGAAAAAAGAAACATCCATGTGAGAGAGAAACATTGTTCAGTTGCCTCCCATATGTGCCTGATTGGGGATTGAACCTGCAACCTTTTAGTATACGGGACATTGCTCTGACCAGCTGAGCCACCCAGTCAGCGCATTATTGTCTGTCTTTTTTATGGTAGTTATCCTAGTGGGTGTGAAGTGATACTGTACTTGTTCCAAAATATTTTCTGCCTTCTATTGCCAGTTAAGGTGGGTCACCGTTGTCATCTCCATTTCACTCATCGATCAACTGTCCCAGTTGATTTGTATGACATAAACATCAAAAATTTTAAACAAATAAAAAGACATCCTTGACATTATTGTTGAGGGGATAAAGCAAGTTGCACATAATAAGTATAGGACAAGCCCATTTATGTTTTAAAAATATATACCCCCTTCAGATTGTCAAACATTTAAATATTATGTGGTGCTGATAAAACTACCTGCAAACCGACACTTTTAAATAATGTTGGTGACAATGTGAATTGTTTTTAAATCTTCTTGGAAAGTCATGTGTTAATTACTGAAATGTTTAAAATATACAACACCTTGTAATCTCATTTTGGAACTTGATCTATAGAAATCATAGCACCCACACATGCTTAAAGCATTGTTTGGAAACAATCGAATAAATGTCCATCAATAGGAAAATCATTTGCTAAATTGTGCAAATCCATACCGTGGACTATTATTGCAGTTATTTAGAAAAATAAATTATATTTTGACTTAGAGAAATGTTCATAATGTGAGTGAGAAAAACAAGTGCCAGAGTAATATATGTAATATGAACCTACCTTTTAAGACAAACAACTAATAAATTCTATTAGTGTGTGAGCAAAGGGAAGAGGATGGCAGTCTACTTACCTGTTAACATCAGTTGTGGTGAGGAGGGATAGGAGGACAGAATGTGCTTTATACAGGGTGGGCCAAAGGAGGTTCACAGTTGTGGGTACATGAAACAGAGTTTATTCTTGTTATTATTTTTTATTTATTGTATTATTTTCCATACCAACAACTCTAAACCTACTTTGGCCCCCCCACCACCACCATATATATATTTGTACTTCACTTGGAATTTTCAGGAAACAAATGGAACCATGCACAGGAAGTTTGTAGTCACTCCCGGGTCTGTATCCCTCGTGTGCTTTTTCTGCGACACAATTCTGCTTTGTGCATACGGGGTGGGTTTGGTAACATGACGTGGTGCACAGTGAAGCACTAGATGAGACTCTGGATTCAGAGAGGAGGGTCCTGGGGGCCAGGGACAACTGCTGGGGAAGCAGATCTGGAGTGGTGGGTAAGAACAGCTGCTGGAACCGGAGATCCAGAGCTCAGACCCTGGCTCAGCCACTTACAAGCTAAGTGACTTTGGGCAAGTTACTTAATCTCTGAATTTCTATTTCCTCACCTGTAAAAAGGAGATAATAATAGGACCTACCTCAAAGGGTTTTTATGAAAATTAAATGAGCGATATTTGTAAAATGTTTAGCATACTGCCAGGTATATAGTAAATGCTGAATGTATTAACTGTTATTACTGCTGTTATCACCCCCAGTACTTACTGAGCACTGGCTTTTTGCCACTCTCATTTGATCCTCATAATAACCTCATAAGGTAAATCCTGCTAATGTCACTATTTTGGAGGAAGAAACCAAGGTTTAGAGATGAAGATTACATAGCTAGACACCAATGCACTGACTTTATAGTTCTTTCTCTTAACCATTGTGAGAAACTAGGTGGATACTGTTAACGGCACATCATTCCTTCAACAGGTGCCTACTGTGTGCTAGGCATAATGGACAAAGTGTGTGGGGAGAAGATAATTTTTGCACACATGCACACGTGATATGTCCAGTGTGTTCAGTCAGGGAACCAGGGCAGGTGCCTGGGTGGGGCCAAGAGCAGGCAGATGGAGCAGGAGCAATCCAGGCTGCCTTTCTCAGTCTGTGTCTCAGTAGGGCAGTTACTTCCATTCTCAGACCCAGCAACTCCACCCACTTCCCAAAACACCTCCTCCAGACCTGCTTCAGCACAAGAGGGTAGGAGCTTGCTGAAGGTCACATGGACAGTAGCAGGGCGGGGACTCAATTCCATATAGTATTTCTTGCTGGAGACTGATTTGGTGGAACACAATACTTTATCAATCGCCTGCCCAGAGCCAGGGAAGGCAGCTATGTGTACATACTAGGAGCTCAATAAATGCAGTCAATTGACTGCCCATGCAGTTTCCTCTTTGATTTCTCTTTTAAAGCTTCCTTCTCACTATGAGCTCTTTAGTGCTGCCATCAGAACTCTAATAAACTGATCTGAGAAGCCAATTCAAAATAAATAACAGACGGTGCAGTCTTTGTGAGAAACCTGTACCTGTTTTTGTGTGGCGGTGAACTCCAGGGAAGCATAGCTCCGTGCCTCAGCCCGCTCCAGGGAGTATTTGCATCTTGCTACACACTGCCTACAACAGGCTCTTTGAAAGATGGAAAACATATTCCCCTAAGACCTGGGATTGCTAAACAGTTAATAGATTCCCAAGGGTTTTGTGTATTACTAGGATACCGACTGCTATCACAGGTCATTAAATATCAAAGTGTATGCTCAGGAAGCCAAAAAATAACCTAAGTTCTCTGTGCCTCGCTTGTCTTCACAAATGCTCCTGGTAGGAGAAAGTTCCAGAAACCATTTAGGTATCACACAGGTAAAATGAGAGTTGTACAGATGAGAAAGCTTGAAATATTAAACTGTTAGCAGCACGCGGCACAATGGTAGTAAGTCTCCCTCTTGCTTTTCATCTTTGGACTTTTCTTATACACTGGTTCCTTCTCCAAACCACTCGGTCTTTTACTTTCTCCTTTTATTTTATTTATTTTTTTAATTCCTCACCCAAGGACAGGTTTATTGATTTTAGGGAAATGGGAAGGGAGGGAGAAGTGAGGGGGAGAAACATTGATGTGAGAGAAACATTGATCAGTTGCTTCCTGTATGCCTGGACTGGGGACCAGCTGAATCATAGCTGCCAAAGCTCTCCTTTTTTGGGGGGGGGCCGTAAGAATTAGAGTATCTTTGTCTAATTTGGGGAGCGGTTTTTATCAGGTCATGGCTAGCTATCCTCGAGTTCCTCTTTGGTTCCCACCAGATCTCGTTCATTTGTTGGTTCACTGAGGTTCTTCAAGCCAAATCAGGGACACAAATTCAGGTTGAGTGACTGTTGCTTCTTAGCTCAGCCTCCTTGGCAAAAAGTGGGTAGAGTTGAGCCACTCACTCACCTTTCAGTGTGGTGCTTGTGATAATTCTAGGGAAGTTTACCTGGGAAGTTTTCTTTGCCAGGTTAGTCACTTTCATATTCTTGGCTTTCTATCTCCTCCATATGTCCTCTGGGGGTGGGGGGATTCCAAACTGTATTTTACCCAGCAGTGACTCTGCATTGTCCCCGCTTCTGTGCATGGTTTGGACCAACTGTCATTTCAGTCAGGCATGGTTGGTAGGCCTGGATCAGCCCGCTGGCTCAAGGGAAAGAGTGGTGAAAGGGACTGGGTGAGGCGGGCAGTGGGTGGGGTGTGGGATAGAGGGTCTGGGAATGAACTTTAATCCTCTTGACCTACTTGTGCATCTTTAGTTCACACTCTTGTTAAGCCAACTATGAACAGGCCAGATGGACTTGTATAAATCAGGCCTGGCTGGCCATTTCACCAGTGACTTTAGCAAATTTGGTGAAACTAAGGACAACAGAGATCTATGAAACTGATCATTTAGTGTCAGATAAACAATGTGACTACTTGGCCTGGGTTTTCAGGAAGGGTGAACTGCTTCAGACATTCTGTTGCCTTGGTCAGACCACATTCCCTGATTTGGGGATCAGAAAATATGGTCACTGACACACCTAGTTGACTTCATCAGAGTTTCACTTTTCTATCGATTGCTCTTCTCCTTGTAGACATAGAGCTGATGTTTTGACTGTATGGGCTATAAAAATCATATACTAACGAGTTTAATCAGCTGTCCCAGGAGTCAGTGTTTCATTGCATTTGTGAAGGAAAGATTACCCTGTGGTATTGTGATCAGTAGTAACTGAGCTGAAGTAGGTATTTTAACAGTCACAGTGCAGTCCAATGAGCAGAATCCGTTTTTGCGAAGGCAGAAAACAAATGAATAATATTGACTGAGCTGACGGCTGGTGCTTCTACTTAGCCTCTTTCCCACTGAGTCTAAATCTCTCTCCATACTTATTCTCAATCTATTCTCAACTATACTCATATTTGTTATTTTATTTTATTTTGTTTATTTTTATTATTTCTTTATCCTCACCAAGGACATGCTTATTGATTTTAGAGAGAGGGGAAGGGAGGGAGAGAAAGGCAGAGAGAAATATTGACTTGAGAGAGAAGCCTCGATCAGCTGCCTCTGGCACATGCCCTTAGGCACGTGTCCTGACCCGATCATGAGCCCTCAACATTTCTCACGGGAGGGCACTCCAACCAACCGAGCCACGCTGGCCAGGGCTTGTTCATTTATTTTTAAAAAATGGTTGCTATCTCAGAGGAAAGGGTATTTTTTTCCCTTTCTTGTAGGATGTACAGCAGAACAGTGTTTAATATGCTTGTGGATGTTTCCATGTATGTTGATTGAATATTTTTTAATAAATGTGCTTAGAGTACAAAATTTAGTTTAAAAAAGGTATTTTAATGACATAGTGATTTTTTAAACATCTTCCATATTTAAAGCTGTGCCTAAGTGGGGGTGATGGGACAGAGGTATGTGTGACACAGTCTCTGCCTCTGAAGAGCTCAAAAGCCTTCCTCTACACAAGGACAGATTCTAGAGTTAGAACTGGTCTGGACCCAAACTGTCAGATACCCAAAGAAACTTGTTCTTCAGGCTGTCCCTTTAGACCACAACCCTGTTTCCACAAGAGGGGCTGTTTTCATTTCTGAAATTATAAACAACAGAATGCTACGTTACCATTCTGTACTACAGAATAACCTGACAATTCTGATAACCTGGTAACAACCTCACACATTAGCAGGTTATTTATGGGGTCTGAACTGAAGCCTGAACCAGAAGAGAGGAGACCTGGGGGTCCAGTCTGGGTCTGCCTCTGACTTGCTCTGTGACCTCAGATGGTCACCCCAGTGTTCAAGCCTTCCTTCAGCTCTCCGCTGTGGGCAGTGCGGGCTTGCTACAAGGATTTCTCAGCTGCCCTAGGCTACAATAGTTCTTGCATTTTCTGTTGTTTTCTTAACCAAGGTTAAGTGAATGGATGGAGTATTACTTTCAAGGCTCTGACAGTTGATTTTTTCACCTCATCTTTCCAAGAAATGTGTTTTGAACTTTGTCTGTCTGCATGGGTCTGGAACTCACTTTTCCTGAGTATGTTCTGAATAATCAGTTCCACACATTCTGTAAAGTCTCTTAAGTGCTATAAAACTACCTCCATGTGTCTGTGTCTTTAATAATCAGCTATATCTGTATTTTATGTGATCCTGCTTTAAAAATATAATGGCTCTAAGATGAGTCCCACTTTTGTTTTAGGAACAGCAGTTATTCAGAGTTCAGCTATTCTTGCACAAAAGCCTCAGAAAATCCCTAGAGTAAAACTGCCCCTTCCTCCACCTGTATCACTGAGGGAGCTGCCGGGGTCTCACCCTGAAACAATCCCTACCCTCTCACCACCAAAGGGACACCTGACCCAATCTAAGGCCACCCAGACTGTCTTTCCTGGGAATTTGAATTCTGAGCAGAGACACACAAAGGTTAGCTTAGATTCTAATCACTGACCTAGTTCTTGGCCTTTGTGGGGCCTGGTTGTGAGGTTCTCTCTTTGATTCTGTGAGCTACTTTGTAGTTTTTCTCAAAATTACCTTTTCCCTAAGTTACGAAGGAAGACAGAGAGGGAGGGAAGGAAGGAAGGAAGGAAGGAAGGAAGGAAGGAAGGAAGGAAGGAAGGAAAGAAGGCAGGCCCATGGTGCTAACTGCAGCAAACTGTAGAGAAGGACTTGTTTTTCTAGTTTTGGTTTTTATTTTTAATTTTTTAAAAAATATATATTTTTTATTTTTAGAGAGGGGGAAGGGAGGGGGAAAGAGGGGGAGAGAAACATCAGTGTGTGGTTGCCCCTCATGCACCCCCTACTGGGGACCCAGGTTTATGCCCTGACTGGGAATTGAACCAGCGACCCTTTGGTTCACAGGCCCACACTCAATCCACTGAGCCACACCAGCTAGGGCTAGTTTTGGTTTTTAGTTCCCAGTCTGTCACTGACTGACGTGGGATCATTCTATACATTATGCAGCTTGTAACACATGCCACTGACAGGAGGAGTTCAAAAGGTCCAGGATGGTCTGTTGTTTGGTGAGATGACTCCACTGTCCCATGTTGATGCAGCTGCAATGTCAGATTGCACTGAAAGGTTCCAAATGTTTACTCTACGTTTCTGTACCTGTCTCACTGAGGACTGCTAACCGACAGTTTGTGGGCCAGTATTGGCACCATGCTGCAGTTTCTAAGGGCTCGGGTAACTTAAACCTGTCTCTGAAGCTGGGATATGTGGCAACTACTAATTTCCACACAGGCTATTTGACTGAGACATCGCTATCCCTGGGGAAAGCCCTACCCTGGGCCCACTCAGAAGTTCTGCTTTTTCTCTATACCTGTGCTGGGATTGCCCCAGCCTGATCCAACCCACCCAACACTCCTCCTCCTCTCACCCACTGTCCCCCGACTTCTTGTATTCTCAGTTAAATGTGAGGTTTGCCACCATGTTTCTACTATGAGGATAGCAGCCTGGCCCTGGTCTCCCTTGACCTTCAGCTCCTGCTTTTACCTCTGGAAGAATGGATATATTTTATCAGTTTAAAAGAGAGTTCCCTACCAAAAGAAGAGGAAGCATGGACTCCGGCAGGTACTTGTGCACACCCATGTTGACAGTAGCATTATTTACAAGAGCCAAAAGGTGGAAACAATCCAAGTGCCCACTGAGGGGTGAATGGGTGAACAAAATGTGGTATACCCCTACACTGGAATATGGTTCAGCCTTAAAAAGGAAGGAAATTCTGACACATGCTACCACATGGATAAAACTTGAGATTATGTTGTGAAATAAGCCAGACACAAAGGGCCAAATATTATATGATTTTACTTATATGAGATATCTAGCAGTGTCCAATGCACAGAGACAATGTAGAATGATAATTGCCAAGGCCTAAGGGAGAGAGGAAGGTGGAGTCAGTATTTAATGGGTGTAGAGTTTCAGTTTGTTCTGGAGGGGGGTGGTGGTGATGGTTGCACAGCTGTGAATATACTTATGCCACTAAACTGTTCACTTAAAAATGGTAAAGATGGCAAATTTTATCTTCATTATGTATATTTTTAAAGATTTTATTTACTTATTTTTAGAGAGAGGGTAAAGGAGAGAGAAAGAGAAGGAGAGAAACATTAATGTGTGGTTGCCTGTAGCATGTCCCCCCAACCAGGGACCTGGCCTGCAACCCAGTCATGTGCCCTGACTGGGATTGGAACTGGTGACCCTTTGGTTTGCAGGCCCATGCTCAATCCACTGAGCCACACCAGCCAGGGCATGGTCATTATATTTTAACACACACATGCACACATACATATCTCCTAAAGAAAGCTGCCTTAGAGGCACCTTTGGGTTGTGACTTTGACATCTGTGCTATTGTGATTGCCCATAGGGTGCTGAAGACAGCATTAAGCTGGTTAACTTTTCAGAATATTAGGGCCAGTGTCTGTGGTTCATTCAGTCTCTGGCAAGAAGACACCTGATCAGTTTGATGATAGATGTGCCAGGGGCCCCATGGAACCCTCTTTGTCATTCATTTATTTATTTGTTCACTTACTCCAATAAGCTCCTGATTTATTACCATGAGCTTATAAAATCAGGCCCAGGTAATTTAACCTCTCTCTGAAGCTGGGGTGTGTTGAAACTGCTCATTGCAGTTGATTTATAGAGTAGGAGTATTTTAACAAACAAGATCTAGTTCCTGCCAGCACAGTGCTGATTTTCAACTTCTTCCTAATTTGAGGTCAGTTGAGTCCTCTTCAGACACCCCCACCCTGTTTTTTTTTTTAACTCAGGTAGCCACAGATGAGCACTGTGCTGTGATGCACTGAACCTTGAGCTGGGATCAAAGGCCTAGGCTCTAGCCTGGCCTGAACACTGGCTTCCTTGGACATTAGACAAAGCCACTAACTTACTGTGGGTCTCTGTTCCCATCAGCAAAGTGGAAATAACTCATGGGATTAGGAAAAAAAATAAGAATGAGACCAAGAATATGAAAGAGCTGTGATATAAAAACATTAAGTGGGTGGATCGTGGTGGGATGGTTGACTCAGGGATGGGGGCTAACATACACCTCAGGCTTTTGCCTTTGGCAGGTTCCTGAGGTTCCACTAAAATGATAGTTTGTGGGGAGGAAGAAAGCAGAGTCTTCTTCACATTCCAAGCTTTCCTGTCCCATTCATTGCCCTTCCTTCCCAAGAACAGGTTACAACAACCTCAGCGTGGCCTTGGCAAGCCACTTTTATCAGACCTCACAGATTGAGAAGCTGGCAGCCCTTCAGATCAGACAGTGGATCTTACTTGTTTTCAAGCCTGATGTAGAAAAGAAAAGTGGCTCGATAAGGTGCTTTAAAAGAGTGTGTCGTTCTAAGAGGAGACATTATGGGGCGAGAGAGCTGGGAGGCTGTGGCTTCTGGTCCCTAACCTTGTCCTATGTTGCCCTAGAAAACGTCCTTCGCCTCAGGGCCCCTCATCCTGATTTCTGGTTGTTGTTGTTTTCCTTAATAAACAAATGGGTTTGTGTAAGATACTTGTTAAGAAATTTTTAAAAAAATGAATCAAGTGAACTGGGTTTGAAAAATTTTGGCTCTATTATCTAGAGGTATTGAGGTCTTGGGCAGATACGCACCCTCCTAACTGTCCAGGGCCTCAGTTTGCTCCTCTGTAAAATGGGAGTAATATTAATAGCTACCTGAAAGGATTGCTAATGAAGATTAAATGTGATCATGCACGTCAGGTGCTTAGCATGCTGACTGGCCTGGGCAAATGCGCATGTGTTAGTTGCTGCAGTTATTCTCTGTTACGTGCACATGGCACCCACCTGTGAGTGGCTGGGGTGGTTGATGTAGGCGGAGGGCTTTGTAAATTGCTGTTCGCTGCCCAAGACTGTTTTGGCATCTTACTGTAGTCACCCCACAGTCTTCATAATTAACATAATTATTATCAAACTTTTCCCACTTCTGTCCTGTCTCAGTAGCTGTCTAGTTAATGTTCTCTTTACCATTTTTTTCAAAGCCACAAGCCCCAGACTTTGTTCTTTCCCCCTTCTGGACTTGTTTCTAGTCTTTGTTTTTTTTTTTTTTCCTTCTAGTTTCTATTCTTTCTATAACACCTCTGTCCCTGAATGTCCTCCAAGAAGTGGAACTATGGAAACCCGCCCTCTCCCTCAAGTTGGGGTGGAGCTACCTCCACTAGTTGGGAAAGAGAATTCCTGGGGTCTTGGGCCTCCACTGCTCCCTTCTTCCCCCTGGAAAGCAGTAGAAGAAAGCATTGTCCCACTGTGGGCCCAACCACTCTCAGAACTTCCATGGGCAACATCAAATTTTCAAGTGAGTCCTGGTGACATTTCCACTGAAAACTCCATCACCATCTTAAGAAATCAGGATTTTGCTATGTCTGTGTTGCTTCTTCTGAACTCTTTGAGACCCTGAGATCCAGCTCCCTTATCCCAAAAATTGTTTGCTGAGTGTTTTGCCTGAAGTTCCTGCAAGTCTGGAAAATCATCGAGCAACATCATATCATTAGCACCCAGTTAGCCCTGCTGTCCAATGTGCGTCTGTCTGTTGCATAGCACAGAACTGGCTTGTGTCAGCCCTGCATGGGACACGGGTGTGAGTGCCACTGCACTCATACAAGTCCACGGCGTGTTGGTTCTTTTATCTACCATGACATCTGCCCTAACTGCACAGAGGAGTGGATGGGCTGAATACTCCATTTGTACCGCTGCCCCAGCAGTTGGCGGAGTACTAAGTGTACAACAGGTACGCAGTAAATTCTGGTGGTCAGTTCACTCAATAACTCTTCCCCAACCTGCAGATTGCTTACTCTTGACCGCCACTAAACTCCTTTTTGAAAGACTCCTGGACAAGAAAGGATCAGCCCGCATCTTCCTCCGTGTTCTGAAGCTTGTCAGTGTCCCAGTCTAGAAAGAAGACTGGAAATGACAAGCCTAGTGGATTCAGAGGGACTCTAAGAACACCTGAGTCGTCCTTGTCCAGGTCAACTGGAGGATTAAAGCACCTTTTCAGTGGGCTTGGACCTGTTTTAGAAATCCTAGACCCTGTTACCTCTAGATTTTCCTGAAACTGTCCCATTTCCTCAATAGTCTTCAGTCAAAATTGCCCTTGGATAGAGCTGTGTTTGTGGCTGTCACTGTTCTGTCACCGACTAGTAAATGGGACCTTAAATGTTGTGAGGTTTATTGTTGTTTTATTTGTTTTTTGTAACGGTGATGATGCCCCAGGGCCTGGCCAAACGTTAGCGGGCCTCTGCTGATCAAACCCTTGGCTTGGGCAACGAAGGTCGAAGGTCGTGGAGCCGGCTGTGCGCATACAGCCCCTGTTTCCCAGAGCGGCTGCAGCAGGCTAGAAAGGGCGTTTGCCCTCTGACTCCTCTCCTTGTCTACCCTCTTCGCGTTTCATCCTTGATTCTGGTGTTTGGGTGGGCAGGAGAAACTGCCAGCAGGGCTGAAACGTGAACAGATACCTTGCCTAGCTCAGATGCCCTCTTTTGGGCCCCCTTTAGGCGGCATTCATCAAGGCAGTAGGTACAGTCCCTTGCATCTCACTGACAAGCCTCGGCCTGCCGGCAGCCACAGCCATTATAGCAGCTCAGGTGCTGGCTTGGCAAGGAGAGGGGGAGCAGCCAGCTGTTCTAGTTCCCAAGCCCGGTTCTCAGCAGCAGCAGCTTGGGGGAGAGGGAGGTGGTAGGGGAAGAGGCTAATCAGGCCCTACCCATCTCTATCTGCTCATCAAGAAGGAGTTGGGGAGACCTCAGAATTCCACCCCTCTCCTGCTCCTCACTGCCCCTCCCCTTAGCACCTGTGCCATGAGGGTGAGGGAGATGGAGCTGACCAAACTGCATATAATCCCTTGGGCCAACCCCTGCTCACAGACACACAGGTGGGTTGTTCATCTAAGGTTGGGAAGGAAAGAAGCTCAGAAACCAGGAAGAGGGTAGCAGGCCTATGCTCAATTGTTTCTTGTCCAATTTTCTACCTGTTTGGGGATATTTGGATCTCCATATTCCCCCTTGGTTTTCTTTGGCTCTTTGGAGAGTCTTAGTGGCAAAATTTGAGTAAACTGGGGTGTGGGTGAGGCAGGTATGGGTAGGTTAGTGGGAAGTAATTGGGAAGGGTCAGGAAGGGGACTAAAATTAGTACCTGACCCAGGTAATAATGTGAGTGATGGTAGAGGTGGGCAAATGATCAAGTATATTCAGTAGAGAGTAATGGATTTAAGGTCACAGGGTTTTGCCCTGAGTTCACATATACTGGCCTGTGCCACTTAGCACCTTTGTGACTTTCAGCAAGATTTTAACTTCTAAACCTTATTTTCCTGAAGGGTTGTTGTATTAAATAAAGTAATCTATATTTCATTTCATATAAATGTAAGTATCCATATGCCTGACACATAACTGTTAACTGTTGAGGTTACATTAGCAATAATTTCTCTTGCATCAAGTTCCCTGACGTGTTACGGGCTGGAAAGGAAAGGTTAAGCCACATAGCCATTGGAGCTTGGATTGCCTTGGAGACTCCCTCCCAGGTCCCTGGCATAATCCCTGGCTGTCGGTGCCACCTTAGGTTTCTGGTGGAGTCTGGGCTCTGCTGGTTTCTAGCCATAGCAGCTTTGTTCTGTTGAGGCTGTGTGGCTGGCCCTCATAGTCTCTGCTTTTTTGTCCTGGGACTCAGTGCTGGTTCCTGGCATTTGTGGAACTGTGGCCTGGGTGTCATGACCTCTTGTTCTGAGATGACCTCCTGTTCTCTAGAGCAGTGGTGCCCAACCTTTTTGACACCAGGGACTGGTTTTATGGAAGACAATTTTTCCACAGACTGGGGTTAGGGGGATGGTTTCAGCATGATTCAAGTGCATTACATTCAAGCTCACCTCCTGCTGAGTGGCCCAGTTCCTAATAGACCTGGACTGGTACTGGTCAGCGGCCCAGAGGTTGGGGACCCATGCTCCAGAGGGGCAAGGGCTGGCTCTCCCTCTGTTCAGCTCCTCTGGATTTCTTCATCTTTCCTCTGTTCCAATGCTGGACTTCTTAGCACACTGTCTACATTCATCCTGGATCTTTGAGTCCTTTATACCCGACAGAGCCTATGGGGCCAACTCTACCAGGCTCCTCCCTCCTTCAACCCCATGTTCTATGGCCCCAGCAGGCTCAGGCCTTTCCCTCTTGCAAAGTGTGTTTTGGCTCAGGAGCTCTGCCCCAAGGCTGGAGAGAGAGCTTCAGAAATACTATTCCCATTGCCTCTGCCTCCTGGATGTTACCCGCCTGCCCCACTGCTAATGCTTCCACTCCTCTTTCGGGCATTATTCTTGATGTCCCATCCTAGGTTCCCCGTCTTAGTAAATGGCAACTCCAAACTTCCAACTGCCTGGGTCAGAAATCTTTGAGTCATTCTTGATTCCTTTCCCATATCCAATGCATCAGCCAGTCTTGTCAGCTGTACTTTCAAATCCCTCTTCCTGAGCAGTAAGGGGCTTCCTTTCTTCCCGGTGTGAATGTCCCTGTTGACCACATGATATATAGAGAGTCAAACCAGAGGTCAGGAGAAATGAATGCAACTTTTGGACCTGCAACACTGTAACTAATAATAAAATGATAAATGGCAGTGTGTTAAGTGCTTTTTATGTCTCAGGCACTAAGTCCTTTACATGGGTTGTCTCATTCACTCTGTGACCTTGGGCTAATGACCTCTGTCTCTTCATCTTAAATGGAGGTGACAGCAGTTCACAGGGAGGTTGTGAAGATGCAGTGAAATAATGTACATGAGAGACTTTGAAAAAAGCATCAAGAGATATACTGTGTGTTGTATTTTCACCAAAGACCCAAGATGATCATCTTCAGGCCTCTAAAGAGTCCACATTACAGAGGCGGGATGTTGGCAAAGTTCCGGCTGATGGTGAATTTGATAGCCCAGCTTTGTGAGGGCAGAATGTGAGGCCCATGGTGGTGCTTCATCTGTCACCTGAGATCGGGGTGTCTGTCTCCTGGCACAAATATGACACCTGTTGCAGGAGAAACAGACCCTGGCAGCTGGCACTCTGGGAGGAGAGGTCTGGCCAGGAGCAGGAGGAGTTCACTTACTAGAAGGCCAGTGACAAGTGTCAATAGTTAAATCAGCACATTCTTTAGCTCCATGGTCCCCCAGGGGGCTGAACAATGCCTGGGTATCCAAAGACTAGGTTGATACAGAGGAAAAGGCAGGAGAAAAGGAAATACCAAAAGCCCAGCCCAGTGCTTCACACTCAGTATACACTTGGTGAGCAGTGTGTGTGTGTGTGTGTGTGTGTAAAGTATGTGGGCAGATGGATGTGGAGTGGAGGACAGAAAGCAGAGTCCATGAAACATAGGAAGTATGACCTTCCTCTACTGCTGAGTTACTGCTGGGCCACAGTCTGCTCAATTCTCTGTCCAGTGAGCACAGAGAGAAGAGAGTGAGAGAGCTACTGGCTGCTTGCAGTTCAGAGAGTTGTAAACAGGTTGGAACTCACAGCTTTCCACTTCCAAGTCCAACATCCCAAAGTCAAAAGTTGTTAGAGGAAGGGAATGCTTACTGAGCACTTACTGTATGTGACATACACCGCACTTGGTCTGACACACATAATTTAGTCACCACAGTGGTCCTACAGGCAGGTGTTTTTATCCACACTGTCCATATGAAGAAGCCAAATCCTAAGTGGTAGGTGTACAATTTGACTTTTCTGACTCCAAAGCCTTGCTTGTCTTTTTACTATATTGTGAAGTTCTCACATGGAATTTCCTACTCTGTCAGTTACCAAAGGCTGGGTTGTTGACTTTCCAAATATTTCAAAGCCATCCAGACTCACCTGTGACCCAGGGACAGGACATGGTCAGGTTTAATGTCACTGATCCCCATTCCCTCACAGTGGGTTTGTCCTTGTTCACCAAGAGTGCCACCTTCTACCTTCATTTAAAGAGAAATAGAGCTGGACAGTAACTAAAGTTGATAAAGACAGATTTTGTTTAGTACTATCACAGTACAGGAGAGAGACTTCAGTACAGAACTGTGCTCAATTCTGAATATGGCAAAGATGACTGGGGGTTAACAGTCAAGAAGCAGAGTGGATTTCACCTTCAACGAATAGCTCTGAAGAGGGACCAGGACCTACCAGGACTTCTGGCCAAGATGGAGGCATAGGTGGCCACACTGTGCCTCCTCGCACAACCAAAATTAAGGACAACAAAGATTTAGAAACAAGTAAACAATCGGAACTAACAGAAAATTGAACTGTACAGAAGTCTGACAACCATTCATCCAGACCAGTAAGAGGGGCGGAGTCTCGGCAGGAAAAAGCAGAGGTTGGCAGACCCAGGCACGCAGGAGCCCAGGTGTGCAGGTGGCAGCTAGCAGACTCCAGGCGCACAGGCAGCGGCTAGCGGACCCTGGGCGCCGGGTGGCAACAGGTAGACCCAGTGAGGCTATACAAGGTGGCTGGCTGACCAGGCGGTCCCACATTCACGCACAGATAAACCAGGTAAAAACGGAGCGAGGCAGACCTCACAACCCAGGGCCCCAGCACCGGGAAATAAAACCTAAAAGCAGATTGAAAACACTTGTGGGGGTTGAGGTGCCGGGAGAGACTCCAGCCTCACAGGAGAGTTTGTTGGAGAGACCCTCAGGGGGTCCTAGAATGTACACAAGCCCACCCACACGGAATTCATCACCAGAAGGGCCCAGTTTGCTTGTGGAAAGCAGCAGAAGGGACTGAAATACCGGAGGGAGTGGAGCAAGGGCCATTCCCTCTTGGACCCCACCCCCACATACAGTGTCACAACCCAGCAACTGGGCTGCCCCGACCTGATGAACACCTAAGGCTCCGCCCCTCACCACGTAACAGGCGAGACCAGACCAAAAAAAAACAAAAAACAAAAAAACAAAAAAACCCAAAACCCCACAAAACAAAACCAAAAATGGCTCAAATGGGAGAACAGATCAAAGCCTCAGAGCCAATTCATCTAAGCGACCAAGAGATAGCCAACCTATCAGATGCACAGTTCAAAGCTCTGGTGATCAGGGTGCTCACAGAATTGGTTGATTTTGCTCACAAATTAGATGAAAAAATGAAGGCTACAATAAGTAAAATGAAGGAAAATGCACAGGGAACCAATAGATATGGGAGGAAAACTGGGACTCAAATCAGTGGAGTGGACCGGAAGGAAGAAATAAACAACCAAACAGAAAAGAAGGAAGAAACAAGAATTCAAAAAAATGAGAGGCTTAGGAACCTCCAGGACATCTTTAAATGTCCCAGCATCCGAATTATAGGGCTACCAGAAGGGGAAGAAGAAGAGCAACAAGTGGAAAACTTATTTGAACAAATAATAAAGGAGAACTTCCCCAATCTGGCTAAGGAAATAGACTCCCAGGAAGTCCAGGAAGCTCAGAGAGTCCCAAAGAAGTTGGACCCAAGGAGGAACATACCAAGGCACATCGTAATTACATTAGCCAAGATTCAAATGAAGGAGAGAATTCTAGAAGCAACAAGGGATAAGGGGACAGCCACCTACAAAGGAGTTCCCATCAGACTGTCAGCTGATTTCTCAAAAGAGACCTTGCAGGCAAGAAGGGACTGGAAAGAAGTATTCCAAATCATGAAAGGCAAGGACCTACATCCAAAATTGCTCTATCCAGCAAAGCTTTCATTTAGAGTGGAAGGGCAGATAAAGTGCTTCTTAGATAAGGTCAAGTTCAAGGAGTTCATCATCATCAAGCCCTTATTATATGAAATGTTAAAGGGACTTATCTAAGGAAAAGAAGATAAAAAATATGACAGTAAAAAGAGCAAACTCACAGATATTAACAACCACACCTAAAACAAAAACAAAAGCAAACTAAGCAAACAACTAGAACAGGAACAGAGCCACAGAAATGGAGATCATATGGAGGGTTATCAACAGGGGAGTGGGAGGAGGAGAGAGGGGGAAAAGGTACAAAGAATAAATAGCATAGACAGTAGGTAGAAAATGGACGGGGAGGGTAAGAATAGTATGTGAATTGTAGAAGCTAAAGAACTTATGACACATAGACATGAACTAAAGAGGGGAATGTGGGTGGGAGGGAGTGTGCAGGGTGGAGGGGAATGATGGGGGGGAATGGGACAACTGTAATAGCATAATCAATAAAATATATTTTTAAAAAAAGAAGGCATTGGCAAAATAAAAAGGGAAGCAACCGTATGGGAAAATATATTTGTCAATGCATTTCTCCTTTTATGAGTAAAGTTGATCATCTTTTCAAAAAAAAACTTGTAATAAAAATGATTCTTTTTTTTTTAAGATTTTTATTTATTTATCTTTAGAGGGGAAGGGTAGGAGAGAGGGAGAGGGAGAGAAATATCAATGTACGGTTGCCTCTTGTGTGTCCCATGCTGGGAACTGGCCTGCAACCCAGGCATGTGCCCTGACTGGGAGTTGAAGCTCGATCTTTTGGTTTGCAGGCCCGCGCTCAATCCACTGAGCTACACCAGCCAGAGCTAAAAATGATTCTTAAGAATAAAAAAAAAAAAAAGAAGCAGAGTGAATGGCTCAGTGCACGAAAAATTCCTGAGAGGAGACATCAAGGGTATGGGTAGTCTTGCTAACAAGATGTAATAGGATTCTTTCTAAACACTGGGCTAGGCAGGCCAGGGACAGGGCCCAAGGACAACGCCTGGTCTACAAGAGGGTTCAGAGGAGGCTGTCTATGGTTTGGTCAAAGAGACAGTCTTTGTCAATTCCCAGTAAACGCCAGGAGAAGACACACTGAAGGCCCACAGTGGTAGTTCACTGGCCTTGGAGTAAGTTGTCTCACTTTTGGTGTGACTTTCAGAGTCAAAAGAATTTTACTGGAATTAAAAGGTAGTTATGAGAAAGAATGCATATCTGAGATATACTGTGACTTCCATTGATAAGGCAAATAGCATTTTTATTATTATTTCCTCACAACTTTGTCTGAAGTAGATTGTTTTTATTCATAAGTGCAAAGTCAAGGAAGAAATGGCCTAGTTGTTCAGAGGCAGAAGCAAACAGGGCCTGCCCGCCCCTTTCCACAGTGTGACTTATTTTTCCCCCAGTCACCTGAGTTGCCCAAACACTAGGCTTGGGCTTGGGAAGCGACGGGACTCTTACATTAGATGTGGCTGAGTTGGGATCAGCAGGTGAACAAACAGCTTTCCCCTGAGCTCATCCAGAAATGTGGGTGTGGGTCTGGGAGCATTTGTTCTCTTTCTGCCTCACTCCCGTACTCTCCCCTCACTTCACTGGCCCTAAGTGCTGTTTCCCCAGAATACCCCCCTTTATGAACTAATCTGACTGTTGTTCCTGACTGCCAGTTGGCCAGCCATGGAAACAGGACTGACCTTGATGGCAGAAGGATAAACCTGCGGAAGTCCCTGTAAACAACGTGAGCAGAGATTTGATGTCTATGTAGAAACCCAAAGGCACAGATCCGCAGCTGAGGCCTCTGCCCCCAGGGCTCCTCCAAGTCTGTGCCAAAAAATGTCCATGGGAGAAGATGTAGGCGGAATGAGAAAACACTGGCTTGTGAGACAGAGAGTCTGTCTGTCTGATCCTGGTTTTGAAACAACTAAAAGTCACAGTTTAAATTCTGTGACTTTAAACTCTGAGCTTCTCTTTCCCCATCTGTAGAATGGGAGTAATCAGACCTGGCCTATCTCTTAGATTCTTATAAGTCTTGAGTGAGATCAGGCCTATGAGATGCTTAGTACACACTGAAGGGCCACACAAAACTGTGTAAGAAAAGCACCCCCTCACCCCTGAGTCAGTCCCGTCTTAGAGTCAGTTACATAAACATTTACGCAAAAATTGCTGTCCACCTTCTGTGTGCCCATATTGATGAGTTGTGTTCTTTCCTCTGTGTCTGGTCAGCAGTCTGTGTCTCTCCTGGCACCCGCAGAGGGGTTCCTGTGACGCTTCTGCTTTCGGCCAGCTATTGGTTCCCAGGGATCAGAGATGTTAGTCTAACTCCTGTACACAGTGCCTGCTGTAGTATCATGGGAGCATCTGGATGGAGCTGCTGGAGGCAGAGCAGTAGCTCATTGAAAATCCATCTGAAAACTTGGGTTCTAGTTTTACCTTTGTCACTATTTGCTGAGTGGGCCTAGATAAGGCAGTTGACCAGCCAGGGTCCCATTTCTCTCATCTGAAATGACCACATGATCTCGAAAGCCCCTTCCAGCCCTGGCTAGTGTGTGGGTTTGGTCATGGCTAACAGTGGTTTGGCCCCATGTGTTCGAAGTCTAACAGCCATGCCGAAGCCATCCCCTGCCACATAGTCAGTAGGCTCTAACCCCCCCAGTGAATAAAGAGCGACCACTGAATTTTGATTCCCCCTACCCTCACCCTTCTGAGCTCAGCTCCTTGCCTCTTTGCTTGGTTGTGAGTGCCTGCATGCACCCTAGCAGTTTCCCGTACCCCCTCATTTTCATCATAGTTTGGCTTTTAGCCTTCCGAGATGTATGCAGGCCAACCAGTTCCAGAGTGGCTGGGGTGCAGGCATCAGTATCACATACCTCCAGATCAACCCAGGAGTATCTAGGCCTCAAATCTTATCGATTTGTTTGGCACGCACCAAGTTCCCTTTCCTGCCTCCCTCAGCTCTGGTTCCATCCAGCAACCCAGGGATTAATGTTGTACAGTGGGAGGTGGCGGAGGGCTCCCCAACTAGATAGCACACTGTCTCCCTGGGCTTAAAGGAGAGGGACTGAGCTGGAAAGGGAACTTATGCAGGGGAGAACTTAGTCCCATTGCCTGTCACAACCATTTTCCCACAGCAGCCTCTGGGAGAAACTGCCTCTAATGGCAGCTGGGGAAGAATCAGCCCGGTGGGGAGAGTCAGTCCGGTGGGAGGACAGTGCTCCATTTTCACCTGGCCTGGCTCCTTCCCCCATGTGTGGAAGACAACATTCTACTGAATATAAGCTCATTTCTTCTCTGTCTGCTCAGTAGACCTTGGCCATGGTTATAACTATCTCCCAACCCCCTCCCCATCACACCCCACAAATAGCTGGGAGACAGATTTGTACTGGAGCATTTTTCCTAGTGTTTTTTTGACCGATGGTCTCTAACGAGATAGGAGCAGTGGCTCGGCGAGGGGGTGCGCGGATGGAGTTTAGGGAAATTGGGAAAGTCACTTCATGTCCACCATTTGAAGAGGGGTGAGGAACAGCAGAAGGAAAGATGATTACTTCTATTATTCCTCCCAAATCTTACAGATTTATGAGGTCTTCAGGTGTTGTTGACCTTGTCTCTCTTATTCTTTCCCTTCCATAGGGTATGGCAGCTGGAGAGAACTGGCCAAGGCTCTGGCCAGCAGGAACATTCCAGCTGTGGATCCACATCTCCAGTTCTACCATCCCCGTAGGCTAGGCTCCCAGGTACGTGGCAGGGCCAGCCCACTTTCCCTGCCAGTGCGTTAACATGGGGCCTCGGCTGCCTCCGCCCTTACAGCCTTAAGGGAAACCTGCTTTTCTGTGGTAAGAGAGGCAGAGGAGAAAGCATTCCTGGAATGGCAGCCTGGAATTAGAGGACTTCCTGGCTGGGTGGGTAGAGATGTACATCCTGTGTTCCTCAAAGCCTTCATCGCACAGTGCGAGATGCCCATGTCTGGCCCTCCAGGTATGTGGCCTTCACCCCCAGCAGCAACTGAGGGGCTAAGAGGGGACCAGAATGTCCTGCCTCTTGCCAGCATTAACACTGGGCTGGTACTTTGGTTATGATCCCAGATCCTTTTCTAAGAGTCAGAGGGGATGGGATAGACAACCCCCTCCCCATCACACCCCACAAATAGCTGGGAGACAGATTTGTAATGGAGCATTTTTCCTAGTGTTTTTTTGACCAATGGTCTCTAATGAGATAGGAGCTGTGGCGTGGCAAGGGGGTGGGCGGATGGAGTTTAGGGAAATTGGAATCCAATTTAGCCTGGAGCCCTGAAGTTGAGCCTAGAACAGATATGGATCCCCAAGACTGAACCAGGCCAAACTGAACCTGTGGGCTTGCACAGTAGGGAACAGTTGGGATGTTCCCAAGGGGCTCCTACTTGCTAGGACAAATGAGTGACAAATATGGGCAGGGTCCTGGGGGGATTTAGAGGAAGGGAAGGCAAGGTCCTTGCCCTCGGAAGAGCCTGCTCTGATTAGAAAAAAGTTGTTTTCCATATGGGAAGACCAAAAAAACTCAGAAAGTAAGAGAACCCCAGGAGTATACACTGCTGGAGAAACTCAAGGAGGTGTATATTCCTGAGGGTTATAGTGTGGGTGGTGAATGGTGTGTCTGCTATGTGGAAAAGCTTCCTGGGCCAGGGCCATGTCTCCTGACTCTACTTCCCCAGAGGTACTTCCAAGGGGTCCCTAACCCTGTTCTTACCCTAATATTCCCACCAAGTTCATTCTTCACTCTTCTGCCAGGACCAGGACTTTGAGCGCGATGGGAGCAGTAACAGCAGCTATCTGAAATGGAATAAGGCTGTCCCCTGGCTCTCAGAGGTAAGGGACTCTGCTGTCCCTGTTCTTTGAGAGGGTTAAAAAATAGCTTTTACAAATAATTAAAGAAACCACCAAAAAAATTTTTTTAAAGATTTTATTTATTTACTTTTAGAGAGAGGGGAAGGGAGGGAGAAAGAGGGGAAGAGAAACATTGGTATACGAGATACATCTTTTAGTTGCCTTTAGCATACCCGCAGCTGGGGACCTGGCCTGCTATCCAGGCACGTGCCCTGACTGAGAATCGGACCAACTACCTTTCAGTTCACAGGCTGGCACCCAGTCCACTGAGCCACACCAGCCAGGGCCAGTCCACCGAAAATTTTTTACAGCCATTATTGTTAAATATTTTTACCTAGCTTGAAAAAGAAAAGAAAGGTTCCTGGCTCATTCAATTTTCTTCCTTTAGAGAAGGAGAACTGACATTTTCTGTGGGCCTACTATGTGCCTGGCTTTGTGTATTATCTCATATCAATTTATGACCCTGTAAAATAGTATCACTGTCCTTAATTTACAGGCAAGAGAAATAAGGCTCAGGGAAGTCATGACTTCCATCTCCACGCCTGTCTAAAAGATATGCTTTCCAAAGTGTCTTTCTTGAACCATTAAGTCCCATAAGATATTCCAGGAAGAAAGGAGTCCATTGTCAAATAAAGTTTAAAAGCTATATACTGCATCTACTTCTTGGAAATACACATTAGCACATGAAAGTTTCTGAGAAGTTCTGCAGTGATCTGTTTAATTTGCTCAGCATGTACCAAACTCATGTGTCTCTTGAATTGCTTTTTTCCATGAAACATCTATTAAAAGTCTGTGAAACCAGTGTTTTAAGAAACATACACTAGGAAACCTTGTTTTAGAAAATTTTTATAGGAAGCAGTGAAATGTATGAATAAAACTTGTCATAATCATCATGATACTCTTTATTCATGTAGGATTCAACAGATTCTTTTTTTTTTTTGGCCAAGAAACTGAAGCTCAAGGAGGTTAATTAACTCACTCAAGATGACCCTGAGGAAATGCTTATGTCGGAACTCCAGAGTACCACAGTGCTTTGGGGTGAACATTTTAAATTTGGGTTTCATATTTTACAACTTGTCCACAACCCCAGTGTCCCTCAGTCCTGAGGCCTGTGGACATAGATGGGCTGGGTAGTCCCAGCCAGCCCCTTGTCTTCATCCATACTCATCATGAATGTATCTCTTCAGCCTGGGTCATTTGATTTCCAATCTACCCATTTGATGTGGGGCGGGAGTGAGGGAGGCAGTACCATGCTAAATGTGACATCGGGGTTAGTTTATTTACCCTGTGAAACTGCCTCTGTGTAAAGCCCTAAGAGAGGATGGGCTACAACACTGGCGCACCTATACTAGGTGACATCATCAGGTAATTGTGCCCCACCCTGCCTGGAGAGAGCATTTTGAAGAAAGGTGCCTCAAAGACCATTGGCCCAGCGATGCGGCCTTATCTCCTTTGAGCGCAGTTGAAGCCTTTTTTTTTTTTTTTTTTTTTATATTTTATTGATTATGCTATTACAGTTGTCCCATTTCTCCCCCATCATTCCCCTCCACCCTACCCACCCTCTCCCACCCACATTCCCCCCTTTAGTTCATGTCCATGGGTCATAAGTTTTCTAGCTTCTACATTTCCTATACTATTCTTGCCCTCCCCCTGTCTATTTTTTCCCATTATCTATGCTACTCATTCTCTGTACCTTTTCCCCCTCTCTCCTCCTCCCATGCCCCTGTTGCTAACCCTCCATATGATCTCCATTTCTGTGGTTCTGTTCCTGTTCTAGCTGTTTGCTTAGTTTGCTTTTGTTTTAGGTGTGGTTCTTGATAGCTATTAACTCGTCATTCCGTGTGTTTACTGACTGCTGTGTTTCTTCTCTTTAGGCTACATATTTGTATCTCTTGCCCATTTTTCATTGGGTTATTTTCTGTGCATGAATTAGCAATATAAGTTCATAAATTACATAAAATGTTTATAAATTAGTTTATGAATTAGTTATATAAACTATTTGCCACATGCTATAAATATTTTTGCAGTTTGTTTATAGTGAGTGAATCATTTTTCTTTTTTTGGATCATTTTTCTTGATGAACCAATTATTTTGAAAGATTATTACTATATAACATTCTACATTTATTAATCATTAACTTTCAGCTTATTTTTTGGGGCCATTAAGAATGGAGGTATATATGAAATGACAATAGTGTACAAGTAGTAAATAGTGATTAATATAGGATTAATGTGTTTAATAAGAAATAATTGATCTTTTAGTAAGTGTTTATAGCCTTTTGGTGGTAAATGCCTGATTTTCATTGACTTTGTAAGAATCCCCATTACTCCAGGGATCTTCAAGGAGTCACTAATCCAATCTTACTTTACTCACAAAGGAAATAAGGCCCTGAAAGGTGAAACAGCTAACATACACAGTCACACAGCCGCACAGTGCTCCCAGCTTCCTTACAGCCAGCCCAGCAAGGGGACCTCTCTGTTCTCACTTCCTTACCTGTCTCCTGTCTTTTGACATACAGCTTTGGCAGGGAGAGCTCAGGTTGATTTGTCATTTATTGAACATCTGCTAGCTGTCAGGTAATGAGAAGGGTTAACTCACTCACTCAAGGTGGCATAAACCTGTTCTGCAGGTGAGCAAGGAAGAACATAAGAACTTAAGAGATAATGGTCTCTTCTCTGACTGTCTCCCTTCCCCAGGCTTTGGCCGGCTGCTCAGAGTCTCTAAGGGCAGAAGTGACCCTCAAAAGGAAAACAGTCTTGGACATTCTCCTTGGGTTGTCAGAGAGAGGCCCATCAGAGTGGATGGCCAGGGCTGTGGGGGCTGGCCTTCATGTGGTAACTGCGCTCAGAAACTTATTCATGTCAACCCAAACCATAAGATACCAATTAGCAAACCCCAATAATTAAACTTCAATGCCAAATTATTCATTCAATATACAGGTCCTTTGACCAAAACACTGCCTGTTATTCAAGTTGCTACCTCTGGCTCTGACTGGCGTGACTCAGTGGGTTGGGCATCATGCCGGCAAACCAAAAGGTAGCTGGTTTGATTTCCAGTTAGGCACATTGTCTGGGTTGCGGGCCAGGTTCCCTGGTCGGGGGTATGCAAGAGGCAATTCATTTTTGGTGAAGACAAATCAGATCAAAGCAAGTCAGAATTTTCATGGGTCATGTCATGCAGGCTTTGGTGAAACAGAGTCTTTCTCTTTTTTTATCCTTACCTGAGAATATGCTTATTGATTTGAGAGAGAAGAGAAGGGAGAGAAACATAGATATGAGAGAGAAACATCAATTGGTTGCCTCTTGCACACACCCTGACGGGGACCAAACCTACAACCCAGGCATGTGCTCTGACCAGGAATCGAACCTATGATCTTTTGGCTTACGAGACAATGCTTGAACCAACTGAGCCATACTGGCCAGAGCTGAGGCAGCATCTCTAATGTAGTAGATTCCTTCTCAGGCTTTCCTTTTGTCTTGGTTGTAGTTTTATTGAGACATAACTATATACCATATAATTCACCCATTTAAAAATACTAGTCTACTTTCTGTCTCTTTAGATTGGCCATTTCATATAAATGGAATCATAAAATATGTGTCCATTTGCACCTGGCTTCTTTCACTGAGCATCGTGTGTGTGTGTTTGATTTTCATTTATTGAGTTGAGAGAGAGAAACATCCATTTGTTGTTCCACTTATGTATGCATTCATTGGTCGATTCCTCTATGTGTCCTGACCGGGGATTGAACCTTCAGCCTTGATGTATCAGGACAAAGTTCTAACCAACTGAGCTACCTAACCAGGGCTCACTGAGCATCATGTTTTCAAGGCTCATCCATGCTGCAGCATATATCAGTATTTCCATTTCGTTTTATTGCTGAATAATATTTTATGATGTGGGTGTACCACATTTTATTTACTCATTCCTCAATAGATGGATATTTAGTTTTTTTCTGCCTTTTGGTTACCACGAATAATGCTGCAGTGAACACTCGTGTACACGATTTTGTGTGCATCAGACATTCCTTTTCTCAGGGCCCAGAAACACCGTCATGCACGGTGGTTGCCTTGGTGTGATACAAGTGGCCTCTCCGTTCATTTACAAATCACCTATTCACATGGGGAATTTTGCCCACTAGGATTTCACCAAGTGGGCCTTTGGCCCTTTCCTCAAAATCCAAAGCTACTGCTTATCCTCATGAAATCTGGAACTCCTGATTCCAAGGCGGAGCTCCCTCAAAGGACAGGTGTGAATAGGGAATCAAGAGTAGCTTGAATATGTAAAAAACTCAGGAGTCTGGTATATAGGAACTGGTGACCTCATTGTCCTGCTGTGTTGGGGTCATGTGGTCCAACCTCTGTGCTTCTCCCAGGCAAGTCCTCATTGACTCAGGAGGTGAATCAGCAGCCACCTATGCTGCCTGTGCGAGTGTGAATCTGGCCTATAGCAAGGTGCCACAGTGGAGGGCCAGTGAGTGAGGCTCACATCCCGTGATGGGCTTTCGGGCTCTCCTTGAGGTAGAGCTGACCGCCCCTGCCTTCCTGCCCTCTGCATCCCACACCTCCTCCACATCTCTTTTCATCTTTAACTAGTACAAAGCAGTCACTCAGTGCTCATAGAAAAAAATGAAGGAACATAAAATGCTGGGCTTCTCCAAGCTGTTGTTCATTCAAATAATCAAGATACACAGGAACACAGAGGAGGGCAAAGGCCTCAGAGAGAAGGATATGAGAAGAGCCTCAAAGGGTGAGCCGTAGTTTGTCAGGTGGGAGGCAAAGGAAGTGCCTTCCGACTAGGAAATACATAGTATTTGTAAGGCATGGAGAGGTAAAGGAGTTTGCTGTGGGTGGAGTGCAGGTGTGGGGCAGGGAGTGGTGTGAGGTGTGGCTGGGAAGGTAGGTCAGTTGTGCCAGGGTGAGGTTTTGTTCTGAAGCCTTCTGGGGAACCTCTGGAGCAGCAATTCTGAAGGCAGTGTGAAGAATTAGTGGAGAGGAAGAAGCTTTGATCCAGCTGGAGGCTCTGCTGAGACCTGGCAAACGTGGTGAGGCCTGGCGGAAGCAGTGTCACGGGGGTGGGAGAAGTGGACCTTCCTCTGTACAGGCCCATTGAGGCTGGCCTCACCCACCTCCACCCACACTCCAAGACACCCTCTCCACTTCTATAAGAATAATTGCTGTGTATCCGTGGGGAGTCACTTTACCTCTCTGGGCATCAATATTCTTACCTCTAAAATGAGTGCATTCCAACAGATAACTTCTCCACTACTTGTAACTGGAAGTTCCAAATCCGTCATTGGCCATGGGCGTGCACTAGCCATGGAAGTACCCAGTGGCCTTCCCTGGGTCTTAGTCTCTGATGGACAATGGAAAGCGGGCGAATGGTGGTGCTGATGAACTGGAGTCCCGCATCCCTGCCAGATACAAAATCTCCAAAACTTGGAGGGACACAAATCCTGGTGGGGTTGCCATTCTGGGCCTGGGGAGGAAGATGGCACCCAGTGGTCCCTGAGAGACTCCCCATCTACAGCCTGAGGGTGGGTGAAGCATGGTTTGAGGGCTAGCTTAATGCTGAGTGAGGGCTTAGACCTCCAAAGAGATGGAAGGTCCGCTTTCTGCACTTGCGTCTCCTGGCCTGTGGTTTCCTGCAGCATCTCAGGCGAGGCCAGGAGCAGGGAGGTGGGAGGTGGCCTGTGGCCAGCCAGCCTCTTTCTTCCTTCCCTCCTTTCTCTGCCCAAACCCACTGTGGCCTCTGACCTCCTGGCTGAACACAGCAGACTTTTCTGGTGGTATGTCCTCCCTCCGCAATTTGTTGTGGATCTGAGCACACTGCCCTGAAAGTCCTAGGAAAGGGCAGTGAGGCTATTGGCAGGAGACACCGAGTCTTGTAAACGGGACTTAAGGAATTTCTCCAGAAGTAGCACAATGTACCCATTCTTTCCTTTCAAGAAGCCTTAACCCTCCCCCCACCTACCCAGCCTGCATTCTCTCTCCCACCCGCCCCAGCCCCCCACTCGTATTCCCTGGAGTGATGGCTGCTTCCCAAGATCCCACATTCCTAGCATTGGTCAGGCCAGTGCACCCAGGAAGTACCAAGTTGCCGAAGGGATGGGGAATGACAGGCTCCCTTGGGTCTTTCCCGGGTCCGGCTCTAGCCAGTGTCTCCTCCAGCAGAGGCCTGTGCCTACCCACCAGCCACAGCTTAGATTTTTGGCGTTCTGTAGAGGAGTTCTCCTCCACCCCCACATTCTCTCCTTTCACCATCCCTCCCTCCAGATCTCTTGCTGGAGACCTTGTGTCACTTCCTTCTATCTGGGCTTCCAGTCTGGGGGCCCTTCCTCCTGTTTTCCTACGGGCAGCTTAGATTTTGATAAAGGATGGGCCACGAAGAGGAGGGAGGGCAGGATCTGTTTTTGTAGAGTAACTGAGGTCCCACCTCCCACAACCTGGAGATTAAGCTCTGGGGGAGGGGAGGAGAAAAGGGCTGAGGTGGGGTAATCTGAAACTCATCGTCCGGATAAATTGGGACAGTATACCCCTGCTTCCCCTCCCTCTCAAACTCCAGGCCTCCACCCACTCAGAGTAAGAGCCTTAGCTCTTTCTTCTTGAAGGGGGCCCTCTGTTCCAGGCCTTCTGCTCTCTCCTGAGAAGGAGAGAGAGAATACATCCTCCATTCCTGCCTTCCCAGTGCTGCCCAGAAGCCCCAGACACCTGGCTCGTTATTCCAGTGAGGCCTGGGCTGAGTGGGGCTTTGAACTGTTGAGAGCAGCGGGAGGCCGGGAGGTGAGGTCTGCAGATGGACCCCCAGAGACCTCCCGCAGTGCTTTTCCAGCTGCTGCCCTACAAGCGGAGCCCCAACTGTGAAGACCACTGGGTAGATAAGGTTTCACCAACATACTGCTGTGGAGCTTTCCTCTTACTAGGCGTTAGGGGAGGGGAGGGGAGGGAGGGGAGCAAGTCTTCAGCTGAAACCCCCACTTGGCACTTCCTTCCAGTTCCCTCTGTCATCTCAGCCATTCTGTCAAGGCTGTTACCCACCCACCCCCTTGCCTGAGGAATGCAAACCAGCCCACTTCCTGCGTGGAAAAAGCCAGAGTGTGCGTGTGCGTGTGTGTGTGTACACATGTGTGTATGTGTGTATGCATGTATGGCCAGAAAAACAGACCCAGGCCTCAGGGCCAGGCCGCAGGGATGAAGTTCCTGAAAGAAGCCATGGGTGCCAAGGATGGGAATGAGACTGAAGTGGGCCGTGACCTTTAACAGTGAGAGGAACTCTGAGGCTGGGGCTGCGGTGGCCTGTGTCTCTGTCTCTCCACCCTGCCTCTCAAGCCACAGGGCCACAGACAGGTTTGGGGTGCTCACTCGCCTCTCTGCCCATGCAGTTTCGGGGCCGTGCCAACCTGCACGTGTTTGAAGACTGGTGTGGCAGTTCCGTCCAGCAGCTGAGGAGGAACCTCCATTTCCCACTATACCCCCACGTGAGTGCTATGGGCCTTTCTCCTTTCTTCCTCCACACCATCTCCTCCCCACTGCCCAGTTCTGCCTCATATCCACGCCTCCCCCAACCCTCTGTCCTCCTTATCTTTTCTTTTTTTCTGATTTGCTTTCTTTCCTTTATTCTGTGGGCCCTTGTTTCCTCTCTGTGCAGTATCTGCCTTGTTCCATTCCCAGAGATTCCTTCTGCTGTCCTCGCCAGCATTTCAGCTTTAGACCATTATCACGGGTGTCATATAGTTTACCAGGGGGCCGCCACATACGGTTGTGCTGGTTGTGCACTGCACAGGGTCACGCAGACGAAGCACCCGAGTGGGGGCGCAGATCTTGCCTATACTCTGTATCAAGCCATGCCCTGGTCCCTGCTGTCTCACTCCCTCCTGGTCTTCCCACCAGTCCTGTGTGAGCCAGTCTCTTCACTTTCCTCTTCCCTCTGCTGGGTAACAGTTTCCCTCCCCTTTCCTGGCATAGATCCGCACAACTCTGAGGAAGCTGGCTGTGTCCCCCAAATGGACCAACTATGGCCTCCGCATCTTTGGCTACCTGCACCCCTTCACCGATGGTGAGGCCAGCCCCAGTGTCCTACCCTTCTACTTTCCTGCTCCAGAGTTCTTTAGGGTATCCAGAGAACATAAACCTGTAGCTGCAAAATAAGTCTGCACTGGGATGCTGTTAGTATGTCATTGAGGAGAGGAGAGATTGAGTCCAGTGAGGTCCCATCCTGCCCCATCCCCACCCCCTCCCCCAGGCTGAATTCATTCCTTGATTTGCAACTAGTGTTGCAAGTCTGAAACTAGTGTAGCCTCTCTCTCTAGTCTTCCCTTAGTCACAGTGTCTCCCTGGATGGAGAAACCCCGCTCTACAAGAGGGAAGTCATGCACCAAGCCCCTGAGAGAATTTAATTGCTGCAACACAATACAGTATGGCCCTCAGTCCTGACTCTGATGTTCTTGCTCTCACCTGGACTCTCCCCTACTGCCCAGGGACAATCCAGTTTGCTATTGCTGCAGACGACAATGCAGAATTCTGGCTGAGCGAGGATGACCAGGTCTCAGGCCTTCAGCTGCTGGCCAGTGTGGGCAAGGTAGGGTCAGCTCAGCCCTGGGGCTCTCCCCTCAGTCCCAGGTGCCAGGCATTCAAGGGACCCCAGCCTCCATCATAGACGCTCATTACCACTCATATCTCTGCTGTGACTGCCAGGGAAGAACGTGGGAACAAGAAGCATCCTCCCTCTCACCCCACCCCATTTTACACAGTAATAAACAGAGGAGGAAGAAGGAGTCAGGCTGAGGCTGGGAAAAGACCTCGGGAAGATTCATCTGTGGGCTGGGCCTGGGCCACTTACGTCTTTTGGTTCGAGAGTCCTTAGCAATGAGCTAAGGACTCAGAGCTGAGCGGACAGAGTGCTAGATCCTTTGGGGAGGGTGGAGGTGCTTCTTGCCCAGGTCACTCCCTTCACTCCCTTCTGTCTTCTGTCTCATCATCATTCATCATCTCCTCCCTCTTCTCACTCAACTTTTCTCTTCTTCATTCCTTCCTTTTTCTTCACTCACCACCTCTCATCCTTTGTATTTTCTCTTTTCCGTCTTTCTTTGTTCTCTCTCCTCACACTTCCAGACTGGAAAAGAGTGGACTGCCCCAGGAGAGTTCGGGAAATTTCGGAGTCAAATTTCCAAGCCAGTGAGGTGAGTAGGGAGCGTCATGACATTCTCAAGAGTGGCGAAGAAACCCCAGCCTCCCGCAGGTGCTGAGGCCAAGTCCAAGTCATAGAGCCCAGTGTGTCCCTGCCACTTTCCAGCCATCCTTATTCCTGAGACCCAGTGTGCTGGGTACCTGTGCATATTAGTAAATGAAGTCTTTGACTCAGAAGCCATCTGGCTCATCCTTCCTCATTTTGCAGAGGAAGAAACTGAGGCCTAGAGGGGGCTTTGACTTAATGAAGGTCACACAGCTATTTGGTGACACTCTGGACTGAAAAACAGAAATAGGTCTCCTTGCTCCCAGTTCTTGCCCCCAGTCCTTGCCTTTCACATTCCCTCCATACTCCAAAATGTCCACAGCTCTACAGCCTAAGCACTGCTGCCCTGCCTGTGCTGTGTAAAAGAACCTAGTCGCAGGGATCCCTTGGCAGCCTGGAGGGAAACAAAGACCTTTCCCAGCTAATAGTGGCTGGAATCACTTTAACAGCTGGTGTGGAGACTTAGCCCAACTTCAGAGCGCCACCTGGTGGCTAGCGCGCGCGCACACAAGCGAGAACATGCATTGGCTTGATGGTAATGATATCTGTGTTGGTAATAACAACAGTCCAGCTTGCAAAGAGCACTTTGCCATGTGCCAGCCTCTGTGGTGTAATGCAGCTACCAGCCAACGCCATGGGCCCTGAAGCAAATCCAAACTCCTGGGTCCAAATCCCAACTCCACCACACATTACCTCGGCCACTTTGGACAAATGACCCCAGATTTCTGTGCCTCTGTTCTTATCTGCAAGCAAGGATTAAGTGACTTAGTGTATATAAAACACCTAGAACAGGGCCTAGCACAAAGTAACAACTTTCTAAGGGTTAATTATTATAATGTATTTGATTCTCCCCATTGTCCTGTGAATGTTGGTAAGTGGTCGAGTGGGGACTCTGACCTAAGTGGTTAAACGGCAGGACCCTGGGACTCCTTAGAACAAGGAGATAAGAGTTTGGGTGATGAGGTACTGTGGGACCAGGTGGGTACAGTGGAACAGTGGGACAGGGGGATGACCACAGGGGCCGGGGACAGCCTTGTTTCCCTTCTCTCTCCTCCCGGCAGCCTGTCAGCCTCCCGCAGGTACTACTTTGAGGTGCTGCACAAGCAGAATGATGAGGGCACTGATCATGTGGAAGTCGCGGTGAGTTCCACTGTCAGCTCTTAGCCACTCATCCTCCCTCGTCTCTTGAACCCTTTTCAAAATCTATCTGCCTCCAACCTTCCATGTCCATCCTCTTGCCTCTTCCAGTGGCGACGGAATGAGCCTGGAGCGAAGTTCACCATCATTAACTCCCCTTCATTGTCCCTCTTCACAAGTGAGTACAGGCTCTGAGATGGAGGTAGGGTGGTGCCCACACAGGAGGCTCAGCCCACCTTGGGAACTGGGTGAGGAGAAGGGTGGGAGGTGGAGGCTAAAGCTCAAGGTGCTTGGAACATGGGTGTGAAGGGACAGGAACAGAACCTAAAGGGACCCTAAGGTCAGAGGTTTTTAACTCTCGAGGGTCAGAGAGCCCTTTGAGAACTTGAGGGAAGGTTCTATAAATCCTCCACTCTGAAAAATTTCCTTGTGCACCCCTACACAATATTTTGTGTGTGATTCCAAGGACATCCAGGGACTACGAATTATGAGTTATTTGTAAGGAGCTTACTCCAGATGAAAGACCTGAGAGAGGCCAGTCGCCTGTTTCACAGATGAGGCAGCCCTGGTTCTTTCCAAGCCATGGCAGAGGAGAGGAAACTTTCCCAGCTGCTTTAACTTTGCAGTAAATGAGCTCTTCTGTTTTATTGTTCATTGCTTATGATTTTTTTTTTAGCAAGACTCTTATCTGGAGGTCCCATTGAGAAGTTGCCACCTGGCAGGTGGGGCCATGAGGAAGAGCAGACAGGGCTAGAACCTTAAGGGGAGAAGGAAAAGGCAGGTGCTGGGAGGGGACCGGCAAGGCTGGGGAAGCACGTGTGTGACAGGGGGCAGGATGGAGAGAAGGGGAGGCTGGGTTCACAGGAGAGGGCGCATGTGTGGAACGGGCAAGGTGATGGGAGGAGGTTGACGGCGACCAAAGCAAGAGGCCACATGGTCAGAGCAGAAGGGACAGTTGCTGGGTTTCTGTGAGAGAAAGAGGGCAGAATTGGAATCCATGGATTCAATGTGAACCCAGAAGAAAGAGACCCATAGCAAAGCTCAGGAAAGAAACTAGTAAAATGGATCAGAGGTGAGTAACCTTGGGTGTACCAGGAGAGCTCTCTTTGGGGCTGAAGACAAATGAACCCAGGAGGCAGATAGCAGAGAGGCAAGCAGCCCTCAGGTGAGGAGCAGGGCCTCGGGGACCACCAGAGAGTGCCCTGCTCATGGTAGGCGATGCGACCTGCCTGTCCCAGCGGCAGCATAGCCAGCAGGCTGAGGCTGTGTCTTGGTTCAAACTTTGCCACTTATCAGTTGTGTGATCTTAGGCAAGTGACTTAGAGTCTCTTTGCCAGAGTTCCTTATCTGTAAAATAGGAATAATAATAATAGTATATAAGTCAAGTGGTGTTATGAAGATTAAATGTGTTATTTGGAAGATGCTTAGAACATGCCGGGCTTATTTTGTGGTAAGTGGTGTGTGTGTGTGTGTGTGAAAGATTTTATTTATTTATTTATTTTTAGAGAGAGGGGGAGGGAGGGAGGAAGAGAGGGAGAGAAACATCAATGTGTGGTTGCCTCTCGAATGCCCCCTACTGGGGACCTGGCCTGCAACCCAGGTGCGTGCCCTGACTGGGAATCAAACCAGCAACCCTTTGGTTCGCAGGCCAGCGCTCAATCCACTGAGCCAGCCAGGGCTATCTGTGTTTGTTCAATAAATTAAAAATACTTATAATGACAAATTTCCAGCAGGTCACAGTACAGCATTTTGAGGAAGCTGTGTATTTTTACAAGTCACACAAAAACTGTGGTGTATGCTAGTCATGGGGAGGGTTGAAGGGAGACTACGAACTGAAACTGCAAGTTCTGGGGGTTTAGGGCCAGAGGGAGGAGGGTCAAGCACATCCTGTACTGTCCCTGGGGTACACAGGAGCCTGACCAAGCCTCTTCTGGGCCCCTCAAAGAGTTAGGGCCGGGGCTCTGGGCTGGGTCTGCTCCAGGGCTCACAGCCGCCCTCTGTTCTTTCCTTCCTGGTCCAGATGAAACGTTCCTAAGGATGGATGAGGTGGGCCACATCCCACAGACTGCAGCCAGCCACACCAGCTTCCTAGACTCTCTTCCCACAGAGGAGCAGCCCCTCGCTGACATGCTTCGGCCTGACCCTCGGGACACCCTCTATCGAGGTGAGGCCTTGGCTGCATACTTGTCACCCAGTCTGGGGACAATACACTGCCAGGACCATGGTGTGGGTGGAGGAGATGCAGGAGACCTGCAGTGCCACCACAGTGCCCCCAAACCCAGAAGACTGTGGTGTAAAATGTAACATGCGTAGTGAAAAGTATAAAAATATGTATGTACAGTTTTACGTTATACAGATCACGACAGAACACACATTTGTGTAACTACCACCCAGGACCAGAGAGTACAAGAGCCCAGAGTTCTTTGAGTGGTCCCTGCAACCACAACTGCCATAGCTTCTTGTCATCCAGGGAGAGAAATGTGTTCCCACTGAGGTGTTCAAGTCTTTCGACAAAGTCGTGTCCTGCATCAACCCATGCCCCTGCTTCTAGAAGGAAATTCAGTTACTGCACTGCACTAGGGCGAGGCTTAGTGACCTCTTGGGAGTTGCTAACCTTTACTGAGGCTAGCTCTGTACAGCAATCCCAACACTATGTTGTGCCTTGAACTAGAGACTGTGTGAATCCTCTGTCACCGAGGTGCTGCATGGATGCCCCACTCCAGATGAGTGGCGCCAGCCTTGGTCTGGCAGCCTCAGCCAATGGCCATGGACTCTGACCACAGCCGCCTTGAGTGGATACAAAGAAGGGCTTGCTAAGGGCAGAGGGCTTCAGCTTCACCTCTCAGCCAGCAGCCTGGGTGGTTTGAAGCCAGCCCTGGTTTCAGGCTCCCGCCCCCACCCTCATCCCTCTTCCCTTACTATCCTCAGTGCCTCTGATCCCCAAGTCTCATCTCCACCACGTCCTGCCTGATTGTCCCTACAAACCCAGCTACCTGGTGGATGGGCTTCCCCTGCAGCGCTACCAGGGCCTCCGGTTTGTAAGTCTGGGGCCCGGACATTGGGGGCAGGAGAGAGGCCTTGTTGCCTATGGCTGAGATGGGGGATTGCTGAAGCTTACTGCCCCCTCCTCACCATGTCACATACCAGCAGACAGAATGGCCTCACAGGCCCCTGGGCTGGGAGAACTAGCATTCCAACTTGCTTCTGGCCCAGATGGACTGCCCTACAAAGCCTGAGAATGGAGTTCTGCCTTAGGAAGCCCCCATACACCAGTTCTGCCACAGCGATGACATGAGCTGGGCTGGTGTGAGGCCTCTTACACTCCCTGCTCCATGGGCCACACAAGTGTGGCCTGCCTGGGTCAGTCCTGCCAGCCAGACAGCCAGCAGTATTCATTACACTCATAGACAAGGCACTGGGGACATGAACCGTGGAGGGGAATGAAAGAGAATCTCCAGTCCATGTGGAAACTGGAGAGGCAGAATGAACACTGTACCCAGATCAGGAGATGATTATGAGAGAATGCCGGAGGCAGGAAGAGAAAAGCCAGGACTCAGAGGATGGCTGGGGTGTTACTGAGAAGGTTTTGGGTAGAGATCACCTTGAACTATAATTTAAGGAAGGCAAAAAGGAGTGTAGCAAATAACACAAGGGGCTGTTTCAGAGCGGCGGGAGGTTGCAGGTAAAGGTGCAGAGGTTGCAGGAGAGGATAAGATGGCTGGAGGAGGAGGGAAGGGTCTCCGCTGCTGCTGGGGAGAACAAGCTGGGTTGGGAGAGGAGGGACACATGCATTCCGGAGCGAGCTAGATCAGGGTTCCGATAGGTCCAGAGAGGTCAGCGAGGAGGCATAAAGAGTGGGGCGGAATCCTGGTCCGTGTAAGCAGATGTCTCATTCAGAGCACAGAGCATCCCCTCCCTCCCCACTAGGGCAGGTCCTGAGGAGCTGGAGTTAGGCTGGCCTTTGGTGGGCAGACTTCTTACCAGGATCCCACCCTCTTCCTCCTGCTGCTTCTTTCTCTACCTCCAGGTTCATCTGTCCTTCGTTTATCCCAACGACTACACCCGCCTGAGCCACATGGAAACCCATAACAAATGCTTCTACCAGGAAAGCACGTTCTACCAAGACAGGTGGGCAGCAATGAGTGAGGCAAGAAGATAGCGCTCTGCCGGAGCCCGGGTGGCTGCCTGGACTAGAGGGGCTGCAGGTGTCCTTCCAGCCCAAGGAGCCTTGGCTCTTCCTGGGCACTCCCCAGGCTCACAGGCCTGCACACTCCCACCCAGCCTCCATCCTCTGCTCCAGGCTGGGGCATGACTTCTGACTGCTGCTGGGACTTCAGCAGAGCCTCCTGTTTTACCTGCAGGGCACGGGTGCCATTCTGCCTGTCCCTTCCTCCTGCAGGTTCAGCTTTCAGGAATACATCAAGATTGACCAACCTGAGGAACAGGGGCCGGAGCAGCCAGGTACAGTGAGAGCTGAGGCTTCCAGGCCAGGCTGGGAGGGGCGACCATGGTCCATTTCTAGGAGAAGTGCAGACCATGCCAGCCCTGCCCATGAGGAGCTTAAAATTCAAACAACACGGCCCCTCCTCCCTCACCCAAGGGCATGGAGCAGTGCCCCTGGCTTTTCCAAACCAAGGCCCATGTAGAACACGACTGTTGCTGACATCATGTGGGTCAGCTGGGGGAGATTCCAGGCCCTGGAGGAGATTACTTGGGCTGCTCGGTTGAGGGCATGCTGCCCCTGGCATGTCACTTGAGAAGTTCTGCTGCTGCTGCAGAGAAGCACTGTCTTCCTGTGGCCTTTATTCTTGAGGCCTTAGGGCCTTGCTTGGTCCATTTGTTGGGATCTTCCATGTGCCAAGCACTTGCTAGTCACTCTGCACTTTATATTACTCCCCCTGCACAAAAACCCTGTGGCAGGTGGATTATTAGTCCCTTTATGCAAGTGGAGAAACCGGGGTTACTGAGGTTGAGTGACTTGCCCCAGATCACACAGTGTGTGGCAGAGCCCACATTCCATCCCATCTGAAATCCTGGAGTGTCACACATAGTCATCAGCTGTCTTGTGTATCTCCTTGGGAAAGGTTGAAAACTGAATGGCTGTTATTAACAACAGGTTTTGAGGAAGGCCTTCTAGAAGAGTCCCAGTATGGAGAAGCAGCAGAGGAGACTCCTGCCTCCAATGACCGGAATGCCAGGAGACCAGAGGGAAACCAAGTGTCTACCTCTACCGTGGGGCAGGATGTCACTGACTACCGTCTCCGAAGCCTGCGGAAACTCCTGGCACGTGCCCAGGAGGGGCTGCTGGCCCCCTTTTCCAAACAGAACTCTATGGCTCCCCTCCCAGTGAGGACCAGCAATGTCCCAGGGCTGCAACCAGAGAAGAGGGAGAGAAAAGCCAGCCCCGAGCCCAGCCAGGATCCACCTCACTCTGCCAAGTGGCCCCCTGGGCACCTGGTGGGGAACTGGCCTCAAGTCAAAAGGCCCGGGCCCACAGGTGACAGCCCCAGGAAGACTCTAGGGCAGTCCCAGTGGCTTAGTCAAGTTGAGTCCTACATTGCAAAGCAGAGGAGGGGTGACAGGATGGAGCCTCTGGCCCCGAGGAGGGGCTGGCCTGGGGAGGAGGAGGTGGTGGCAGCTGCAGGCCAGGAAGGACAAGTGGAGGGAGAGGAAGAGGGTGAGGAAGAGGAAGAGGATGTGAGTGAGGTGTTTGAATACATGCCCATGTTTGACCCAGTGGTGAACTGGGACCAGACCTTCAGTGCACGGAACCTTGACTTCCAAGCCCTGCGGAGCGACTGGATTGATCTGAACTGTAACACGTCTGGCAACCTGCTGCTGCCGGAGCAGGAGGCTCTTGAGATCGCACGGGTCTTCTTAAAGAAGCTCAACCAGAGGAGCCGGGGGTAAGGTAAAGGGCTCTGCTGGGGCCAGGGCTGAGGCATGTGGCAGGCAGCGTGCTGGCCCGGGGAGCAGGGACTTGGGGGCTGCAACAGTTCCCCTGCTACAGACTCACGAGAAGGACAAGTGCCTGGAGCCCCTACCCCTGGAGGTGATCTGGTCCAGGTCACTGGTCCAGTGAGGACTTTGTCCCACCGTCAGGCAAGGCTCTGCAGTGCCTGGGCCCCGGCCCGAGAGCCCTGGGGAGGTCTGACAAAGGTGGTCCCCTCTCTCAGGGAGGGAGCCAGTAAAAAGACAGATCAGGCAAAGCTGAGGCCAAAAGAAACTAAGAAGCCCAGATGTGAGCTAAAAGGACTAGGGCAGGAGATGTGGCTGAGTTCTTTACTGTTCCATTCATTTAGCCAATCAGCATTTTTTTCAGTTAAGAGCAAATTCACATACCCTTTAATTTATCATTTTGTAGTATACAATTCAATGGTTTTTAAGGATATTCACAATATTGCGTAACTATCACCACTATCTGATTCCAGGACATTTTTTTAAAATCACTTTTAAAAGGCTCCCTATAGCTAACAGTAGCTAATTCCCATTCCTTCTTCCCCCCAGTCCCTGGCAACCACTCCTCTACTTCTATCACTATAGATTTACCTGCTGTAGACATTTCTTATAAATGGAATTACATAATATGTGGCCTTTTGTGTCTGTCTCCTTACACTTAGCAAAATGTTTTTAAGGCTCATCCATGTTGTCAATGTATTGCATATTTCAGTCCTTATATTGCTGTCTAATGTTCCGTTGTATGGATATTGTGTATCTATTCATCAGTTAATTGACATTTGGGTTATTTCCCCTTTTTGGCTCTTAAGAATACAGTGCTACTATGAACATTCATGTAGTAAGGTTTTGTGTGAGTGTGTTTTCAGTTCTCTTGGGTATGCACCCATGAGAATTCCTGAGTCATAGGGTAACTCTATGTTTAACATTTTGGGGACCTGCCAGTCTCTTTTCCAAATCAGCTGCACCATTTTACATTCCTATCAGCAGTGTATGAAGGTTCCAATTTTGCTACATCCTTGCTAACATTTGGTATTTTCCCTTTTTAAAAAAATAACCATCCTAATGGGTGTGAAATGGTATCACATTGTGGTTTAGATTTGCATTTCCCTAGTGACTAATGAGGCTGAGCCAACCAATCAACATTTATCTAATTGTGTATTATGCACTGTTGATTGAACAGAGCATTTTATTAATGAGGGTCAACTCCTGAAGGAAACTCTCTCACTTTACATATGATCTCGGCTATAAGAAACTAGAGATCATCCCAGCTCAGTAGGTGCTTTTTTAAAGATGGAGGCAGGGAACACTAGAGAGGGTAAGCATCTTAGCCACTGGCAAAGCTAGGCCAAAAACCAGAGTCTCTTGACAATTGGCCTTGCAGCCTTCTACCACACCACGCCACCCCACATTGGGGGAAAGAATTACTCAAGCCCCCCACCCTTCTTGCCGTAGGAGATACCAGCTACGGCGCATTGTGAATGTGGAGAAGCGTCAGGACCAGCTACGTGGGGGTCGCTACCTCCTGGAGCTTGAGCTGCTGGAGCAAGGCCAGCGCCTGGTGCGGCTCTCTGAGTATGTGTCTGCGCGAGGCTGGCAGGGCATCGATATGGCCAGCAGGGAAGAGGCTGAGGCCCGGAACCTGCAGGGCCTGGTTTGGGGCCCACACAACCGTCGGAGACGTGTCTTGAGTGTCCAGGCCCCAGAGCCCAAGCTGTGCTGGCCCCAGGGCTTCTCCTGGGATCACCGCGCCGTGGTCCACTTCATCGTGCCTGGTGAGCCTCCAGCCAAGCAGGGACCCTACGAGTAATCGTGGGCACCCAGGTCTCTGCTCGCTGACTCAAATCTCACAGGAACTTGTGAAAACAGCCACTTTACAGTTGAGGGACTAAGGCTCACAAGAGAAAAGTCACTAGTCTATGTTTACATGGCTAGTTCACATGCAGCTGGGAACACACTGACCTGAGGCCGTCTCTCTTGCTGTGGTACCAAGTTTCAGGGTTGGGTGACAATCTGCTGGGGTTGTACTGGGTTTCCAACCAATCTGGGGAAGTACGGCAGAGGGATCTGAATAGAACGGGGTAGCTGCTTTTTATAATGAGAGATGGGACCATGTACCAGACAGGAGTATGACAGTGGGGTAGGACAGGAAATAAAGGATGATGGTAAGATGGACGGATTACAGGGCTTTAGTGTTAGAGCATGGGGGTCACTACGAGAGAGTTGACGGCTGGTCCCAGTCAAAGGCGTTCTCGGGGGGTAGAGGCCCCATCAGGGGCGAGCTCACCTGTGCCTTCTGTCTTCGTGCTGCATCGCCACCGGTTTCCCCACAGCTGCACTGCCTTTGAGCAGAGGTCTGATGGGGCTCCGCCTCATGCAGGACCTGGGAGTGAACATGCCCTTCTTTGTGTTACCTCTGCTCCTTTCTCTCTGCTTGCCCTACTTGGGCAGTGAAGAACCAGGCACGCTGGGTGCAGCAGTTCATCAGAGACATGGAAAAGCTGTTCCAAGTCACCGGGGACTCACACTTCAACATCATCATCACTGACTACAGCAGTGAGGACATGGATGTTGAGATGGCCCTGAAAAGGTCCAAGCTGCGGAGGTGAGGAGGTTTCCTGGCTGGAGTGCAACCTGACCCTCTCCTTCCTGAAGTCTCAGGATTGCTGGGTCCAGGGCAGAGCCAGGAGTCTTGTCCAGCTTTTCTGATTCCCAGTTTCTGCCCACAATCCCATGCCAGGAACGCATCATGAGCACTCTGTGCCTGCTAGCTTCCTTCAGAGGGCGCTGCAGCCTCGTCCTAATGCTCAGCCCTTGTTCCCTTCCCTGCAGCTACCAGTACATGAAGCTAAGTGGAAACTTTGAGCGCTCGGCTGGACTTCAGGCTGGCATAGACCTAGTGAAGGTAAATGGACTGGGGGTGCTTGAGGGATGTGACTAAGGATTGGGTAAGAGGTAAAGAGACATTTGGGGTGTGTGGGGCAGCCAGCTCCTCAGGGAGGAAGGAGTGGGGGAGGGGGGTCTTCTCTGTTGTACTGCCAGGGCTGGATGAAACAAATGACAGGGGAGCATTTGTCCAAGTCCTTGGAGTCCACACAGAGTAGGGGAGAGGTCAGACTCACCTTCTCATTGCGAGGACTGTGCTCTGATGCCCCATGTCATGGAAATCTACCCAGCACTTCGGTGGAAGTTTGTCAGTCATGCAAATGGAAAGATTCAGGGAGAGTGGCTTGGCCTCCTAGCCCTGGTCGGAGGGTTGCCGATCCTCCCACGTGTATCCCCAGGACCCGCACAGCATCGTCTTCCTCTGTGACCTCCACATCCACTTCCCAGCTGGAGTCATCGATACCATCCGGAAGCACTGCGTGGAGGGCAAGATGGCCTTTGCCCCCATGGTGATGCGGCTGCATTGCGGGGCCACCCCACAGTGGCCTGAGGGTGAGCTGTGCCCTGAGCTGTGGAGGGAAGGAAAGCCCTCTCCGGCCTTGGTTCTTACCCTAGAGCTGGAAACAGTTCTGCCACAGCAGGGTCACCCTCTGCTCCTCTGCTCACCTGGACAGTCCAGAGAAGCAGCCCATGAGCGGTGCCAGCAGCACAGCCACAGCCGTAGCAGTGGCGATGCACATTGCCTGCTGCGTCTCCCCCTTCATTCTTTCATCACGCAGTTATCACACATTTACTGTGTGCCAGACTCTGTGCTCCGTGAGGACACAAAGATGTGAAGACGGGGCCCCGGTTCCTGAGAGCCAAGGAGTACGGCGCTCGGCTGTGCTCTAGTAGCTAGTTGTGAGATCCTACTGCAGGGCTATCCGCAGCCCTTGGTCACTGCTTGGTAGGACTACCGCTTTCACTGGACCCTGGACCTTAGCTCAAGGGGCTACCCCCCAAAATAGTCAAGGGACTTGCCCAGATGAGACAGTTTTCAGCTGCAGGCACCCTGCTGTCGGTGTTTCAGAAAAGGCTCTGTCTAGGGTTGTCATCTGGAGGACGTCTTTATTCCTTTCTCCTGGCCCTGGCTCACCTCACCTGGAGCTTCTTGTCCACAGGCTACTGGGAGGTGAATGGATTTGGGCTGCTTGGCATCTACAAGTCAGACCTGGCCAGGATCGGGGGCATGAACACCAAGGAGTTCCGAGACCGCTGGGGTGGGGAAGACTGGGAACTGCTGGACAGGTGACTGGGAAAGGGGGGGCCTCTGAGCAGTGTGCTGGAGTTCTGTCCATCGCGCACTCTGGGGGAGGGGGCGTGGGGCGAGAGCATCCCAGACCCAGGCTGCAGATACCCCTAGAGCGGGTGAAGGCACTGGACTCAGAGGAAGCTCTGCCACTTACTGGGTTCCAATTACTTCCCTTGCTGAGACTCAGTTTCTCTCCCTGTTAAGAGGGGAGGATAGTGCCTCTCCCTCTGTCACTGGGCTGGTGTGGAAAGTGCTTGGTAACCTGTCGGGGGGAAAGTAAAATGGATCTGTACGGATGTAAGTGATAATGTTCTGAGCAGCAAGCAAGTCACGGTGGGAGCACATGGCTTCATCCTCTAGGATGAAGCTGCCTTGGGGAGAAGGCTGAAGTTGTGGCATGGATAAGACAGGCCAAGGGGTTGGGAAGACTTTGGGGCCAGCAAAGGAGGTTGTGTGGACCATTAAAGAGCAACAAGCCACGCTGGAAGTTCTGGGTCCTCGGCAGCCTGGGGAGAAGGGAGTTTCAGGGAAGAGGAAAAGGATAGGGCAGGGAGCTGGCTGGGCTGGGACCCCAGGTTGTAGGGAGTTGTGGAATTCGTGGGTGGTGAGGAATGGAGGCTCTGTTAGTATGAGATTCCTTTCAAGACATTTGCTGCCAAGAGGAGGGGAGGGAAAGAGGATGGTACTTTGAAAGTTGAGCCTGAAGGGCGGCGGCAAAGGAGAGAGGGCTGGGGGGAATCCCAGAAAGAAAGGGTAGAATTGCCAGAACTGTGTCCAGGGCAGGTGGACAGGGCAAGGTCAGGAGCAGCAGGGCAGTGGGGACCTTGACAAGGGAGAGAGACACTTCTTCCTGAGAGACAGGACAGACACAGCCACCCATCACTGGACCTCTGTGCCGGTGAGTGGTTCACGCCCACTCCCTCATTTGTTCCTCCCCAAACCTCCAAATGAGTCTTGAGAAGTTAATAACTTGCCCCAAATCTCACAGCTAGTAAGTGTCAGAGGCTTAAAAACTGGATATGTTTATATTTTTCCTTAGAGGGAAGAAAGAAAAGGAAAATGATGATACTAAGAGAATTTAAAATGCAAAGGAGGGAGGTCAAGGGAGCTTATATAAGATTAGCCAGATCCAAGTAGATTCCCAAAGTGGACAGAAGCCGGGCCAAGTGTCACCTCCACCCATGGTCTTCCTGCCAGGCTGGGGAAAGGCAGCCTCTGGTTCAGTTCTCAACCTTCCTGCTTCTATAGAGGGCCAGGGAGAAGGAAACTGCTTCAAATTCCAGTAACTTGCACCCTGCCCAAAGTATAGGCCTCTCTCGTATTTTATTTTTTTTAATCTAAGTGGGCTGTGCATGTGGCAAAGGGACAGTGAAGGGCTAAGGTCCACTTCAGTCCTCTGCCTCTGTCACACTCTACGACATGTCCCCTGCTGGCTGAGTGCCAGGAACCGTGCTGAGCACCTACGTCCACCATCTCGTCATTACCCCACCCTCCAGTCTGTGCATACCATTATTACCCTCTTTCTAGAGATTAGCAGACTGAGGCTCTGAGAGGTGACGTACATAACTTACACAGTATGGAGCTGGGGTTCAGGCCCAGGCGGTCTGGCTCCACGGCCCACACTCTGCACTGCACCTTGCTCCCCTGCCCTGTGTGGGGCAAGCAGGAAGACAGGGACAGGTCTGTTAGAGGTGTGGAGCCCAGTTGCCTCGTGTGCTTCTGCAGCTCATCCTGCCCCTCCCCCACTCAGGATCCTCCAAGCAGGCCTGGAAGTGGAACGTCTCTCCCTCAGGAACTTCTTCCATCACTTTCATTCTAAGCGAGGCATGTGGAACCGCCGCCAGATGAAGATGCCATAATCCTGAGCGGTGGCCCGCTGGACCAACAACTTCCTGCCTTTGAGTTGCAGCTGCTCCCCAAGCAGCCTGCTGACTGCTGGGGGAAGCAAGGAGGGAGCAGAAGCCATGGCTGGGCCCAAAGAGGCCTCAGCACTAACACCCCCACTCCACAGGAGCTGTCCCCTCACACGGAACAGCTGCTAAGGCCCCCACTCCATCCTCTGGGCCTCCAGAGGAAGGACTTGGGGAAGGGGAGCCAGGAGGAAGCTCGCTCAGTCACACAGGTGGAACAAGTCCTGGGCGGGCTGTGCGGTTAGGTCCAGGAGGGGCCTGCCTCAGTGACACCCGCCTGGATCCTTGAGGTGCGTGCCAGCCTCCCCCTGGTGCTCCTCGCTGGAGCAGTGACCAGGAACGGGAAACTCTTTGGTTGGACATTTTTATGGACTTTTATTTTTAAATCAGAAAAGAAAAACTGTAACTGTCCAGGCCCAGCATGGACTGCGAGAGGCGGGTGGAGTGGTGCCTTTCGGGAGCGTCCCCACTTGCATACCTCAGATACACTCCTGTGTAGAGCTGTGTCCCTCGGCTGGGGACCTGGAGCTGATTTATAACCAGAGGAGCTAGCTGGCCCTGCAAGGAGCACTTTCTCCACTCCGCCCCAGGCTCATGCCTTCTAGGGACATGCGTATCTCTCCCAGGTAGCCGCCAAACGGCTGGCCACCAACCAGGGCATTAACCTTACCCTCTGTGCAATGCTGGCTTCAGACCTACCAGAGGCACAGAATTGGCATCGTCTTCCTGGTGCCACAGGGGGTTGGGAGATGAGGAAGCGGTGGGCAGTGGGCTCGTCCTCGTGGTTGGCATATAAGCCAAGCAGGACGGGTAAGGTGGAGGAGGCTGAGAAGAAGGGGATGTGGGTGTAAGAAAGTAAACCATGATTAGAGGAGAGGAGGGGCCGGGGTCCAGCAGGAAGGGATGAGAAGGGAAGTGGAAAGCTTGAGTCCACTGAGCACAGCTCCCCTGGACTTGCCCTCCTGCAGGGAGCACCCCAGCTGTGGCCTTGAGTGGAAGAAGAGGAAGGGGTGGGTGAAACCGAACCATAAGACCAGGACCAGAGTAAGAAGTGACAGGTCTGGGGAGGTGAGGACATGGTTCTGAGATCTCTTTCCTGAGTAGAAGGGAGCAGGGGCCAGGAGGAGCTGACAAGTGAAGTGAGTTCAGGGAAAATAGCTCTTGGCCTTTGTAGTCTAGGCCACCCTTTCTGTCACCTGATGATCACGCACTTGTCTTGCACTAATGATCCCCAGGTGCCTTCGCACCTGGGCATTTTTCTGCTGCTGCTGCTGCCTCTGCCGCTGCTGCTGAATTCACCAATGGTGCATTGGACACTGGATCCTGGACTCCAGTGGCTGTTTAGGGAGGTGAACACAGGTCTCCCTGCTGTGAGAAATCGAGGCCAGTCAGTGGGCCCAAGCTCCGTGCTGTGACAGTCAGAAGCACAGCATTTGGAGAGCCCACCCAATGGGCTGTCTAGTCACCCAGAGCATGAACTTGGCATGGGGGAGAATGAGCCTACTGAGGACGCTCAAGCTTGAAAAGAATCCTTGTCTCTGTCATAAGAAATCAGGAAGGATAAGGACTTCTCAGTGACTCAGTGGCTTACGGATGCCCATACCTGCCCCCGGGGCTGTGGCTCTGTAAGGTCCCTGCTCCAGCTTACTTTTTGCCTTTGGGAAGGGTCTGTGGGGAGTAGGCTAGAGCTCCAGTTGGCCAGCTGGGGTGCTATGTTTCTTTCTGGGGCCACTCTTCATCATTGGGTATTCACAGGGAGGTCTGAGCCCACCCAAACAGCCTTCCTGTTTCACTTCTCCAGACAAGAGGAGCCAGCCCTGCCCACCACCCCCTCGGCCCCTGGACAGTGCCTTGTGTGTGATGTTTGTTATCTCCACACCATCTGCCTTAAGGGGGAGGACCTGGCAAGGGCTCCTACCCTGTAGGGAAATGTCTAGGGTGGGGGAGGGACTGGGACACTGGGAGGGAAAGCATTAAATACAGCATCTTTGTAGAAAACAGAATGGCTCTTGTTTTCCTGTCGCCCATCATGGTGGTAGAGTGTTGGGCTGAGGGCCCCAGCATTCACATCTCTGTCCTTCAGCCATCAGGACTCTCTGAAGGACGTGCCGAGGACCCTTCTACAACACCCTCCACCCAACCAACTTTACCATTAGTTGGTGCCGGCTCTGTGGCTGACAGCCCGCTCTGTGCCGTTCCTGCAGGAGGATCTCACAGTCAGAGTTAGACCGGGCGTTTTCTGTTCGGCAGATCAGTGGAGACTGATGGTTTCAGTGGAGCAAGGAGGGTGGACACCCTGGGTGAACACGGCTAGAAATGGGGCCAAAAATGGTTTTGGTGAACAGCTGAGAGGAGCTAAGGTATGGCTTATTCTAAAAAAGCAGACAACCTAAAACTCCTTTCTGCCTGAGCTAAGAACGTCCTGTTGTTGCTTTAGAGGTGCATATTGACCTCCCTGGTTATATCTGGTGTAGGCATAAATCAAAATTTATTTCTATTCCCTAAACACATGCCCCCCAAAAGTCATTAATATGAAAGCTAGAAGAGGTTTACAGTGGGTCCCGAAAAGGAGTGTGCATACATGCATTGTTCTAGAATTGACTAATCTGCCGTTGACATAGCAGACAGTAATTAGCCCGAGGCGTGTGACACATGGAAAGTTGACTGAGCACAACTAAGAGGATAGCGGGTGATTAAAAGCTTTCTCTCCATCAAGACTTGGAGTTTCTTCCTTCAAACCCTTTCAAGGACACAGATGGAGATGGCAGCTCAGATGCAACTAAAGACATAGAAATTGACTTCAGTGGATTTGCAGAAACTTTTATAGATAGAAATCATCCCATCTTACCTGGGAATAGATGGGGCAAAGGGAAGGAATGGAGTAGTCAGAACCAGAGTCCTGAAGCTGGTGGGACTGGGCCCTAGACAGACTGTTTCAGGGGCAGGCACTATGGGAGGGAGGGTTGGCACTGCCCCAGTCTGAGCTCAAGGTTCTAGAACAAGATGCAATTCACTTAGACCAGTGTAATAGCCCCTCTTCATTCAGGTGCTGTGGGTAGCAAACAGGCATCTGCGCTGCCTTTTCAGGCACTCCTGGGAGCTGTGGGAAGTGCCCATCAGCCTGGCAGATAAGGGAGGAAGTGGCGGAAGCAGCTCCAGGCCCAGTACCTGTGGGGGACGCAGAGAAGAGGCGGTGAGGGCAGTGTTCTCAGACTCCATTGAGCCCTTGATTATTCCCCTGGCAGCCTTCAAGATGCACATGCTGACTCAGTAGATCTGGAGTGGGCCTGTGAGTCTGCATTTCCAGCAAGCTCCCAGGTGCTTTTGCTGCTGTTGGTTCATGGGCCACAAGAAGAAATCTCAACTCTCCATCTTGCCTCTTACTGGAGGGGCAGAGCCAACCACTAACCGTGCTGCCTCCCACCCCTCTCAGGCTATGGAAACACCTAAGCCCATAACCTGAAGGAGAAGCACTGTTAACAGTGCAGAGGGCCTTTCTGAGTCCCCATCCAGCTCTTCTCCAAGACTCCCTCCTTGCCCCAGATCTGCCTTATCCTTTTGCTTGACAAGTATTTCTCTCTTACCCCAAACCCTCAGAGGTGAGAAAAAGCCTTTGGGTCCGAGGGCCTCCCATCATCCCCAACCTGGGTCCCAGCTGAGTTCAGAGAGGATCCCTTGAGCTCCTGGCAGCTAGGAACCCTGTCTTATGTGCCCCAGAGTCTGTAATGAAGATGTTGGATGACAACAGTGGTGAAGACCAAGATGGTGGCAGCATTGTTGAGCTGGTTTAGTTGCCACTGCTTTTCTATCTCATTGAGGTTCAGCTGTGCTATGGAGAAATGGGGGTGAGAGGTAAAAGTCAGGGTGGGGGCCACAGCCTGGAGCTTCCCTTACAACACCACTGGAGTTCAGAAAAAGTCCAGCAGCTCCAAGATCCATGTGACAGAAATCTGATGTCACCGCACTTGATGGCTCTTCCCTCACTGACCAGTGTGAGGGTGTCCGTGTGGTGCTTCGCAAAGTCGGGGTTTGGGAAGCTGCAGTGGGTCTTCTAAGAGTGGGGATGGACTCACACAGAGGGCAATGTGGAGCTCGGCTACGAGTTAGTGGAGACTGTCATTCAGCAGGTATTATGGAGTGGCCACCATAGGGAACACCAAGAGGTAGAGCAGGGTGCTTGTCATCACTGTGTAGGTGATACTTGGGCATTTGTAGGTGCAGAGGGCTAACACCTGGTTAGTGCATGGCTGAGAGACACCAGGGGCTCATCTCCCCACCAGGGGGCACCGAGGCCAACTCCAGGCCTGGGCTCACCAATGACCACCAGGAGAATTCTAATGACAACCTGCAGGAGCAGAGAGATGCTGATGAGAGTGATGAGAGTAAGAGTACTGAGAGGACGGTCCCTGCTCCAGCCCCGTCGTCAGCCGCATGGCATTGGACATGGAGAGAGCCACATCCAGCATGCTCTCTGCCATGCTCTTCTTGGTGGCATAATGGTTCAGGTTGATGGGCTGGCTCCTGCTGGGGTCGGGGGTTCCCAGCCTGTAAGGGAGAAAGCACAGGCTTACCTAGGAGGTGAGCAAGAGGGAAGCAGTTGAGGGACTGGAAAGAAGAGGGAGGTTTTAAAGCTCCCCTCCAACTGGCCAAGAGCAGGTAACGCCGCCCTCAGTTTTATGGCCTGAAAGAACTCTGGAATAATGTCATGTAATATATATTTCACAGTGGGTAGGGTTGCCCTTCCCTCACACCTTCACACATCCAGCTGAAGAAAGCTGGAGGAGTCTGCTGTTTCGCAGGGGCCAGGCCTGGCCTAGGGCCACTGTTTTCTTCTGAGAGGAAAGTCTGTCAGAAGACAACAGCAGGAGGCTTGGGTAGAATAGGGAAGGCACCTCTCTCCCGGAACAAGCCCCCGCCCCAGGCAGGACACACAGCTTAGTGCATGGGAATGGATCAGGAGCTGAGGAAACAGCCCCTCCTCAGTCCCTCAGCCCTGGGCCGCAGCCCGGCTCACGCTTGCCTGCGGTCAAACACAAGCCCAGGTGCGAACACACGTCTGGATGCATGTGTGTATATGTGTCAAAGCTCTGAATTTGTTTTTTATTTTCTGGCTAGGATTTATTGGCATAATTTACATTTGCTTTGGTTTGATTTTCAAATATAAAACAGAACTCTTATCCTCAAGAAGTCACTTCCTCCAGAGGAGGGAGTCACAATGTAGGGCATGTGGGTTGGACCTCAGGGTGAGCCAAGTTCAGACTGGGTGCTGCAGGCAACGTGCAGCCACTCAAGAGAACTTGGGTGCATTTTCAGGAAACGAATGCAGAAGTGCTGCTTGGGATGATTGGCTGGGGAGGGCCCAGAGGCAGGAGACCAGTCGAAAGGTATGGCATTGACTGAGGGTCAGGGTGACAGGGAACTGAACCAGAGTGTGGGAAGGGAGAAGGAAGAGAGGGAGGAGAGGGAGGAAGGATCTCGGGCGATGTTACAGCCTGTGGTAGGGAAGCTACCTGAGCAGATGCCCACCACACGGTATCTGCTGGGTGGGTGGATGGGTGCGTCACAGGGGGTTCTGGATGCTCCTCAATGCCCGGCTTGCTCAGGATTAGCCAGCCAGGATGCCAAGGCCGCTTGCCCACAAAGACCCCAAGACTACAGCGTGTGCCCCTTGTCTATTTGGCAATGGTGTTTATCCTGGGCTCCAAGGACATACTAAGTGACCGTTTATGGAGCGGCCCCAGGTTTCTCCACAATTCAAAGTGCTTCTGCCTGGGAGCCAGGCTTCCCCAGCCGGCTGCGCCCACTCCTCTTCCTATTCCACCCTCCAGTTGGTCTTACAAGATTTGCACTTTTTCTGCCAAACCCAGCTCTCAGCTCAAAATCAGATAAATTGTGAGATTACTACGAAAGCTTCAAGGAACAAAATCTCTTTTCTGAAAATTTGCATGTTAACAATGGACATAACTGTAAACCCAAATAGTGTGTGAGGTAGTAGGTACTTGGGGGACACAGAAATGTCCCCAAGCCTCAACAAAAAGTACTTGCTGTTTGTAAGTTTTATTAGAACTTTTAGGATTCTGTTGTTAAATTGATCTTAGAGCCTCATCCTTTCCTCTCTAATTTAGGGCCTGCTTTCATTTTACTTTGTACCAGCTCAGGACTGCTTCACAACTGAGGGTATTTTTTCAGAGTCCATACACTGTTGGTGGGAGGCTCCGCAGGGCGCCCTCCCTCCCACTCCCTCCCACCCTCACCGCCCAGTCTCCTGAAGGCACCTGTTCTTCCGAGTGTCCACAAGGTGGCGCAGGGCATCCGAAGAAGTGACGGGCACCTGGGCTGCCCTGAGTGGCAGGATGTTTCTCCCCTGAAGAATTCACGGACAGGCCAGGCTTGATGTGAAACCTAGACCCCTTGGAGGCCCAGGACAGACAGCCTGGTTCACAAGTCTGAAAAGGCCAACCTAAATGGAAGGTCAAGGATAAACCAGTGCTGAGATTGGGCCAGGACTGAGTGGGGAACCAGCACAAACTGCCACAAGTGGGATTGTGGTTAGAAGGGACCTGGTTGTGAGACCCTGGAAGAAGTTGTTTCAAAAGGGAGGGAAACAGTTTTCTTAATCCTTCTAGGCCAGTTTAGGTACAGCCCTGCCCTGAGGCAGAAAGCTTGCTGAAATGACCTGAGGGTCCTCCCTTATAGCCCAAGGACTCAATGGGATGAACCCCCAAATCCCACAGGGTGCCACCCTTCTTACCCCACTACCCAGAGAGGGGGAGCAACACAACAAGGAGTCTGGAGAGGACAGTGGAGGTGGCAGGCTGGGTGATGGGCTGGGTGACCTTTTCTGCTGCCTCTAGAAGCTGGCCCTTTAAGGCTGGGCCCAGATGGCTGGGAACAAAGACCTGGGAATGTGGGCTGGGCCGGCCTGCGGAGCCACCAGTGTGAGTCACTAGTATTTCACCAGACTCAGAATCTCTACCTTGCCTTCTCCCTCCCACGGCCCCAGCCCCCTCCCAGGGCTGAGAGGCACCTCTGGAGGGGCCCGAGGCCCGCCTGAAGCAGCCTGCAGGGCTGCTCTGCCAGACCTTGTGGGGAACTCCCCTCCCCTCAAACCCACCTGCTCTGCCCTAGTTCCTGGCCCTTTTCCTCTGGTTCCTCAGAGTAGGGCTCTAGGGGGAGGAGGATTCCCGACTTCTGGGCCCAGCTCTGCCTCTGGGCTTTGCACTTTGGGCCTTAGTTTCCACATCTGCAAAATAGGAGAATGTCATCTCTGGATGGTTGGAGGCAATAGAAAGACTGAGTGAGACTTTGTTCCTCCCCAGAAGGGAAGACAGCTCTTCTCCTGTTTTTCCTAGTCTGAGGTCTGTCTCTCAATGACCCTCTGTCTCTCAGGCATTCCATTGGCCCTTCCTCCCCATGCTCCCCACTTTTACTGCAGGACAGCAGGAGGTGGTGCCAAAGACTCCGGTGAGTCCTGATTACAGATACCCCTGCGAAAGCCAGCCTCCTCAAATCCTGACAATTAATGAATCACACCTGAACCAAAGGGGGAGTTTGGGTTGGCATGAGGTTGGAGCAGGGGCTGGTGTGGGGTAGACGGGAGAAGATCCAGAGCTCCCTCCTGGAGCACATGGAGGTTCTGGGCAACACGAGGACTTGCATCTGGTGATCGGGGTGGGGTGATGCCAGGTTAGGGAAATGACAGACACCCTGCAGCAGTTTCCCAGTTTGACTCCCAGGCACTTGCCAGCACTGCCATTCCCCTCCCTCTTCCTCACCCTTCCCTCGGGTTCCAGCTCAGACTTCCCTGGGGAAGGTGCTCCTACCAAGTCCCAGACCCTCCAGTTGGTGTGGACTCCGCTCTTGAAGTCAAGGATTGCTCAGTTGTTCTGCCAGACAGTTCTTTATCCCTTAATCCTTGTTGGCCTATACTATCTTTGTTTCTTTATAAAACTCGTTGGATAGGAAAGGAATGCCTCTTTTGACAAAGTAAACACATTTTTACATTGTTTATTGACATTATGGTCAATGGGGACCACAAGTTCCAAGATATCATTCTGCGTTTCTTGGAAACAAGATTTCAAAGGGCCCTGGAAACCGCTGCTTGGAGTATTTAGACCCTGGAGCCGTGGCTGCGGTGAGCGAGTGCCCTGTGGGGAAGGAGCCGCAGGGAGGCAGGGGTCTGTGGCAGCACAGAAGGCACACTGGACCCCACTTTGAATCCTGGCCCTGCTGCAGGCGGGATGCAGGAGCAAGCCCGGTCCCGTCACTGCACTCCTTTTCTTATCTGTGAGTCAGGTGGGGTTGGAATAAGTGATTCCTTGGGTCTCTTCTAACAAAGAGTGATGTAGGGGAGGGAAGCTCCCTGCTCTGAGTGGAGAATTATCAGGGGCCAAGAATATTTCCCTGAGAGAGTCAAAGGTCAGACAGCTGTAGAGCCAGGCCCAGGGGCCGGTCCAGTGAGTCACTTTGTCCCAGGGCATTGGTAACCCTCCAATGAGTCATTCTTGTCAGCCCTGAGAAAAGCCACATGGCAGTCGCCTTTTGTATCACTTCAAACTCAGGACTACAGACACAATAAGCTCAGAGGGGCAGTGGCCTGTGGCCCCTTCTGTTGGTCTCAACATGACTGACCATCCAGAAAAGCTAGGTCTCACCTGAAAAGGAGATGGCAATGAGCCAGGCCTTTGGGAGGCTGATTTCCCATAAAAGGGAAGGGCAGATTTCTGCCCAGGAAGAGTAGGATGCCAAGTTGCTTTTAATTAGGTGCTTGAGATCCCTAATCCTCTGTCAGAATGAATTTTGAGAGGGTACCTGCGTCTGTCGTGCTATGTACACAGATAGCAGGTTCTTAGTGCACTGGGAATGAAAGTAGTCCCCACTTACAGAGTGTGTACCATGTGCTGGCACGGAGTCAAACTCGGAACATGTGCCATCTTATCCAGCCCTCAACAGCCCTGTGAAGTTGGTGAGGACACGACAATCATAGTTGCAAAAGCAGAGGCTCAGAGAGCCTGAATAACTGGCCCAGGTTCACACAGCACAGTTCTTATCCCTGTGTTCTGTGTGCCAGAGCCTGTAATTTTAACCCCTACTCTGCTACCACCCAGAAATTGAAGACGTACTCCCTGGCTCCAAGGAGTTTAGTCCCATAAGGGTACATATATACACTTGCTAAGAGGAGGTATAGCACCTTTACCTGAGTGACACTTGCATTAGGCTTTCCTGAATTTACAGGGGGTGGAGTGGGGGTGGTGGTGGGAAGGACCGAGTCCTTGAGCCCCTGCACTGCGCGGCAGAAAGGGCACCATTATCCAGTCAGAAGGCTTGGGTTCAAACTGCTGGGGAGTAACTTGGGAGAACGGAGTTGAGACAAGAGAGACTTTTACCTGTACCTTTTGAACTTTGAACCATGTGAATATTTGAACTATGCAAAAAGAATATAAATTTAAAACAAAAACAAATATGCAACCCCAAAAGGCCAATGGTTAAAATAAATAGGTTAAAATAAAGCAGAAGTTATAACTTCACCTTGCCCAGGCCTTTGCTTTTCTATCTGTGAAAGGGAAATCATGCCTGCCCTGTTTAGCACAGAGTGCTGGTAAAGAGATCAGTGAGATAATGGGGGTGAATGTGCTTTGAAAACTGAAGTATTAAAACAAATACGAGATGAGAGAAAAATCTCTCCCACTTGGTGTCATACTCCCACCTGTGGACCTAGGGGCATTTTAGACACTCTGTTCTGATTCAGGGCCTGTCCCAGGCCAGATTTTGAAGGCACCTTTTGTCTTCTCAGCTGCCCCATGGGTTTTGAAATGCCTCTTCTCTACATATCAGACACCCACTCTTCTTGCCCCCATGAGTCTTGCCTTCAAGCTGCACCAGACTTACATCTCAGATGAAATCCTCAGACAAGCCCATCCACCGTGGGTCTCCACGCTCCCTGCTGTGACTGGGCAGTGCAGATGCTCCCAGCTGGCCTCTACCCCTCTCTGGACTGGTACCTGCTCCTCCTCCTGTGGGGGATGGGGCAGAGAGCTAACCCTCCTCCGGGCTTTGCCTCTGCCAGGCTTTCTGATGCTCAGCAGTACTGGGCCACACCAGATTACTCACTGTTCCCTGCACACACCCCACCCTTTGCTCCAGGACTTAAGGCCTCTCTTTCCTGTGCTACCCTGCTACCAAAGAAGCCTCCCCTCCCTTCTAGACCCCGTTCACCATTACATTCCATGCGGGCCCTGTGCAAAGGCTGTCCTGCTTGGTGCTGGCCTGGGCTTTGCTGAGACCTCTCTAGGTGGCCCATCACTACCTACTTTACTGTGGGGACTCCATCTTCCGTATCCCCAGGTCCCCACGGTGCCTAGCTCAGTGACTTGCCACATTAAATACATAATAAATGATTGACTTCTTTATTTATTTGAGTTACTTCAAAGAGACTTTTCAAAAAGGGCAAAAGAAAGGGTCTTTAAAGTCCCTGGCCAGGTCTCTCAGGAGATTAGAGTATCATCCATCCCCCATCCGGGCACATGTGAAAACCAGCCAGTGCATGCATAAATAAGTGGAACAACAAACCGATGTTTCTCTCTCTCCCTCTCTTTCTAAATAAAATCAGATTTTAAAAAAGGGTCTCTAAGGGTGGGATTTCAGCCAATGGCTGCTGGGTGAGGGGAGCTGTGTTTGGACAGTGAATCTTTGCCTCAAGGCCCCTGGCCCTGGGATAGCCCTTTCTTCCCTAGTATCCTGTCTCAGGGAATGAATGACTCAGGATGGAAGCTGCCGCTGGTCTTCAGGCCAAACCCTGCGAAGACCTAGACCCTGGAGGCCTCTGTCTGGGGCAAGTGCTCTGACTGCAGCCTCCCAGTGCCAAGAGCAGTGGATCTCGCCCTTAAAAATCAACAGTCTCTAATTCACCTAGGGTGGGGTGTCTTTTGCGTGCTATTCCGGTAATAACACCCAACCAGTCCAGAAATCTCCTCGGAGTTTTGGGCAGTCTTGCTGCAAGGCTCCAGCCCTTACCCAAGGCTGCAAACCCAGGCTTCACAGCCAGCAGCACTCCCAGGGCACATAGCAGCAGCCTCCCCCTGGGAAAGTCTGCAGTGCCTCTGTAGTCCACCAGGGCCCCCCCCCCCCCCCGGAAACAGCTCCGCGGGCCCTGGGTGAGCTCAACCTGCCAAGAACGAGGAACCCAAGTGCCTACATCCCTTTATGAATCCAAGAGTTCGTCCGCGTTTCTCTCTAACAAAAGGGGACTACATATAAAAGGAGACACCGTGTGCAGTAGAGACAGGATGGCGTAGGGATTGGGATAGGAGCCCCATGGGGCCTGCTTGCTCTTCTTGAGGAAGCATTTTCCACCTCCCCTGGACAAGGTCACCATGTCAGTGGCTTTCAGGAAATACTGATTTGTTAGGGTCCGAAGTTAATTATGGATCTGTTACATAAAAATTTCCAAAGAATATTTCTGCTCTCTCCCAGTACACACCTTAAACAAGAGTATTTCCTGAATTAGTCCCTTGCTCCTGGGTGCTTTTGCATCAGCCCAGTTGTGGGGCTCTCAGCAGCATCCCCAAGCCTACCCAGCCCATCTCTGCACGTTGTAATTTGACTCATCTTTCCAGGGCCAACAAACTGAGCTAAAATTTAAACAACAGTACCTAAGTAATAATAATGCTGTATGCCAGGCATGCCCCCACGAAGTGGATATAAATAGTCCCATTTTACAAGTGAAAACACTTCAAGGAGATTACCTTCCCAAAGTCACCAGATACTAAGGAATGGTCCCAGTGTCAAAATCCTAAACTATATTCTTTCTTTTGTATGCCAACAGTTCTTAAATTATGGTGCTGAAGCAGCAGCAGCAACAGCATCATATGGGAGTTTATTAGAAATGCAAATTCTCAGGTTCCACCCCAGACCTGCAGAGTCAGAAATTTGGTGGAACCCAACCACCCATGTTTTAACAAGCCCTCCAGGTGGTTCTGATGCAAACTCAAGTTCAGGGGCCTTTGGTCTGCATCGCTCCGCCAAACTGCAGTGGTTGGCAGCTCCTTCTCTCCTTCAAGCTCACTGCTAGCCATGTTCATATGGATTTTGTCACTGAATTTTTTTAACAACACCTATTTTCCAGATGTGAAAATCGAGGCCCAGGACAATTCAGTAATTTTGCCTGGGATCACCCAGCTGTTAAGCATTAGAGCTGGGATTTGAACCCAGGCCAGCTTGGAGCCTGCAACCATCACCACTCTACCACCCAGTCCCTGGAAGCAGAGGCTGTGTAAACTCAAAAGGAGACACCAGTCTAAAGTGTGTCTAGATAATCTCTCTAGAACTTTCCACTGAACAGCATTCAGGTATTTTGTGCCAGCAGCCAGCCTGCTCCAGCAGCTCATCTTCCCAGTGCCTGTTGCTGCCCAGCTGCAGACCATGGGCCTGTCTACAACGGTCTGATACATTTATCCTAGATCCTCCGCATGTCTCCACTCTGAAGTTTTTACCGAGTCTTTCTTGGTTTTGTAGAACCTTAGATTTTGTGGTGGAACCTAAATCCAGATAGGAGGCCTAAACGCAGGTAAGTAAAAATGACTTTCAGAACAATTAATCATAAAGCAAAATATCAGCTTCTCTCTCTCTCTCTTCCCCTTCCCCTCTCTCTGAAAGCAATGCCAAATGTTCTCAAGTGAGGATTAAAAAGAAAAAGCAAAATATCAACATTCTACATGACGGTGGGTGTGAGTTTCGTATGTCCCCGCTGATTATATGTTTCCAAAAGGCAACAACTTTTTCCTTGGAATTTCATACAGTTAGAATAAGAAGCAATAAGAACTCTGCCTACAATCTCTGGCTACAACTAGGTGAGGAGACCTGATGAAATAGTTCATATCTGACACCGAGATGGGACAACGGGAAAGTGATGGTGAATTTCCCACTCCACCCAGCCCTGTGGAGAGCCTGCCAAGATTCCTCCTCAGTTCAGTTCAACAAACATGTTTTCAGTTCCTATCGTGTGCTAGGCATCTAGGATACAACAAAGATCGCTGCCTTCCCTATATCCCTGTTTTCCCCATCCTCTAAAAATGACAAGGCTTAGCAGAGAAAAAGTGTATAATGGGGGAAGCCAGGAGATGACAAGGCCTTTTCAATCTTACCCCAGTAGATAAACTTCACAGGAACAAGGGCTTTATCTGTCCTGTCCACCGCTATATCCCAGAACTGACACCTAGCCTGGTATGCTGAATGAATGAATGATGCATTGTCACCCCCTGTATTTATTCAGAAGGGGCTTAAGAGGCAGGACCATGGTGACCTGTGCTCCACGGACCTCTTTTATGGAGCCCACTGGGTGATCCAGGAAATGGCTGTCTTACATGGGCATGTGGACTCCCAAGGGCCCTCAGCACTTGAGCACATTAGTGTGTGTGTCCACTGTCCTTGTGGTTGACAGTTTCTGGGTTCTAGCATAGACAAGACAGGCTACAGTTGCAGAAAAGAAGCTGCTGCACTCATTAGAAGAAACCCAGCTCCAGCTCCAGGGGCTGTGAAATCAAGATAGAGCCCCTATATCCAAGCCAGGGGTTGGCCAGCTCTGTGGCAGATGTCCCCAGCTGGCTTTAGCCAATCCAGAGAGGCTTGTACTCAGAAGCAGTTTGCCAGGATTGCCAGGCAGCCCAGCCCCAGGAGTCCCCTGCTCTCCCTGTCCTGGCCCAGTAGATCCTGCCTGGGTTCTTGCACCTTCTCTCCCTCCATTCCTCAGAACTTGAAAGCAGTGATGAAGTGCAAAAATCCCATGTTCTCCCAGTCCCAACTCCAGCGCTCTGAGCAGCAGCTCTGAGGTCGTGCGCCAGGGTCTGGAGAAAAGGAAGACAGAGCGAATGCTTGGAGCCAAGTGGTCTGAACCGAGTCTGGCTGCCACTTCTCTCAGTGCCTGCAGCAGGTCAGGCCTCCTTGGTGCTTCTCAGCCTTCTCTTTTGTAAAATGAGAGGATACCACCCCTCCCCACTCATTGCAAGAGGCCTGTGTATGGTCTAGTCTATACACAAAGTGATGCCAAACTCTCCAAAGCTAGATCCACAGAAAGTGGTTAACATGTTGGACAACACACACTCCAAATTCTTCCAAATTTGCAGCCTCTCTTTTGATATCTGCATTTATTCAGCATTTATTCAGGATTTACCATGTGCTGGCACAAGGGAAACCGTAGGTTCAGAGAGATTGTCTGAGGTCACACAGCTACAGATAGGAGACTTGAGGTGAGCCCAGATCTGTCTGAGGCCAGAGTACAAACTCTTTATTTTTATTTCTTTATTTTTACAGAGGGGAAGGGCAGGAGAAAAAGAGGGAGAGAAACGTCAATGTGTGCCTCTCATAGAGCCCCCACTGGGGACCCAGCCCACAACCCAGGCATGTGCCCTGACTAGGAATGGAACCAGCAACTTTTTGGTTCACAGGCAGGCACTCAATCCACTGAGCCACACCAGCCAGGGCCAGAGTACAAACTCTTAACCATGGTGCTATTTTGCAAACCCTGGTTTAGCCCAGTTTAGCTCTTGCTCTTTACCATCTTCCTGGAAGGTCAGAGCCCTGTGGAAATCTTTCCTCTCACCCAACACAATATCCGACTGGTACTGTGTGCTCAGGAAGGAGATGAGGAGGAAAGAAAGGTAGGCAGGCTAGTCCTTCCCTCAGCTACTGGCTCCAAAACCAGACTGGATGTGCCTTTCCTACAGCCCAGGGTAACGCCCCAAGGCAGCACCACACTTGTTGGTCACTGCTGTGTCCTTACTCCCTTTCTAAAAATACCAAGAGCATGAGCCCTAAGGCCACCAAGCAGATATCTAGTTGCTCTCTGGGGTCAGTCCTGTACATCCTGATCCTGCCACTTGGCACCTGCTCCTCTGGGCCCCCTGCCTGACAGCTGACCCCTGTTGTGCCTGTGACTATTTACTGTGAGGCAGAGTTCGGTTCTGCAGAGGTAGGAACTCTTGAGTAGCCAGGCCCAGCCCAGCCCGGACTAACCCATGGTGCACTGTGGGGCAGTTTGGGGGGTCTTTCCTGCTAAGCCCAATCAGAGTAAACGCTTCTTTGCCTGGCTTCATTCCCACAACCATAAAATGGAGCCGTCCAGCTCTCCAGCCCACTTTGGAGTTTGGGCAGCAGCCTGGTTCAGGAGTATAACACTGAGTTCCAGCCCTGCTCCCAACAGATGTGTGACCAGGGACCTCTGTTAGCCACCTAGTCAAATGGGAATAATAAAATTACAGAAACAGCAATAGTATTATCCTACTTTTAAAGATAGATATTTAGCTCTGGCTGGTGTGGCTCAGTGGATTTAGTGCCAGCCTGTGAACCAATGGGTCACCAGTTCAGTTCCTAGTCAGGGCACATGCCTGGGTTGCAGGCCTGGTCCCCAGTGGGGAGCACATGAGAGGCAACCACACATGGATGTTTCTTTCCCTCTCTTTCTCCCTCCCCTTCTCTCTATAAATAAAATCTTAAAAAAAAGATATATATTCATATACATAGATAAATCTGATATGATATGGACTAAAGTATTAAAGTCATCTCTAGGTACTAGGATCTGAAATATTTTCTTTCCTTTTTGCTTTATCTGTGTTTTCAAATTTTTCCTCAATGATCATGAGCAGTAAAAGAAGAACTGTTTAAACAACAACCACATTATTGGTATTTAAGACTTTATAGGACAGTTTGAGGATCATGTTTATGAAAGTGACCTGCAAACTTTAAAGTGCTGTGTAAATATCAGGGATTCTTAATAATTCCTCAGCCCCAGCACATTTTGGAACCACAGGAATGGGTAGCAACAGTCTCCTTCTAGCTCCAACCAGGAAACCCTGTAGGTCAGAAGCACCAGTCTGGACCTCAGTTGTTCTGTCCCCACTGGGTAGGAAGTGGAGAGTAGGAGCATCTGTATGATGCCTTGGCTGAGGCAAGGGCACGGCCGCGTGGTGTGACAACCCGGCCTGCTCTGCCGGCAGTGATGACTGAATATCCACTGTGTGCTGGGTCCTGTACTTGGTATTGAGAAGATAGCTCTGTTTGCTTTCCAGTCAGCCAACAAAGTCAACAAATGTTGAATGAGTGTCTATCTATTTTAGGCAAGTCAGAACACAGAGGGCATGGCAGAGGCATGGCACCTAATTTAGGTGGGGAGGTTGTGCTGAACTGCCGGAAGGGACAGGTGTCATGTGAGATATGCAAATGAAGTGGGAAAGCAGGACCTCCACCTGGGAAGCTCAATGGAGACCTCGGGGCGTCAATGCCATATCAGCTTGATCTTGAAGGACAAGAAACCTTCTTCAGAATGTTCTTCCTCTGGTAATCACGGAGTCTCTGCCTTGGAAACCAATACCCTAATGGGACAGGCTGGGACACATACTAGGGGAAGGTTGCTGAATGGCCCTGGCTGGTGTGGCTCAGTGACTGAGCACTGGCCTGTGAAACTAAGCGTTGCCGGTTTGATTCCCAGTCCAGGCACATGCCTGGGTTGTAGGCCAGGTCCCCAGTGGGGGATGCGCAAGAGGCAACCACACATTGGTTCTCCCTCCCTTCCCCTCTCTCTAAAAATAAATAAGTAAAACCTTAAAAAAAGTTTCCAAGTGGGTATTAATGTAACCCACAGTAATTTTCAGGGTGCAGGAACATATGGGCTTCCAAGTTCAAAGTTAATGAGAACTTCAAGATTGCTGCATCAGAGCATTAAATCAAGTAGGGACCCTTCTCAGTGCTGGGCCCTTCTGAACAGGTCCCGTGAAGCCAGCCCAAGCTACCACTAAGTGCAGGAGAAAACTATTATGATTTCTTGTTGCCAAGAGGACCACAGGCCTTAGGAAATCCAGTGAATGCTTCACTGTTTGCTTCTTGGGTCAAGGTTGGCCTCCAGAAGGTGGATAAACTAGCCAGATTCTGTACTTCACTATTCTCTTCGGTGGACAATGGAGTGAGCCTCTTAAATAAAGTTGCCAAAACACCAGAGAGTTTTCCAAGGGCCAGGGTGGGGTACCCGCAAAGCACACAAGCTCAGGCGCCTTCAGTGGTGGGAGCCTTTCCCTAAACAGCCAGGTGCCCTTTTTGGTGCGCCTTGCACTGGACTGTAAGGCCCAGGGTGTGGGGCTGTCCTCTACAGTGGCCTTTAGACCTCCAGGACCCTGCTTGTTTTAGAACCACCACTGCCCACTGGAGGATACCATTCCCTGGCCCTAGTGGTGTGCAGCGGAGTGGAGTACCCTTTCCACCTCTAAACCTTTAACCTTTACTAGTGATCAGACTATAGAACTGCCAGGGACAGAGAGGGGACCGTGCCAATGTCTGACAGAAACAAGACCAAAGGACACAGTAGGTGCCAGGGGGCAATTTCTAATCCTGCTACTAAAAACCTGTCAGGATAGGAGACTCAGCCCTTCCTGTGGAGGAGTATCTTTGTCAGGGTTAAATACTATTGAAGTAGAGTCTTGACCTGAGTCAACAAAAAGATGAGGGAGAGTCAACAAAAAGACTCAAGATGGAGGATGCAGGGTGGGACTGGAACCCGGAGGCTGGGCTCCACAGGAGGCTGGGCTCCAACAGGAAGCTGTACACTCCACAGGAAGAAGGCTCAGGATGAGCTGGGAATGAGTTAAGGCTGAACCCACAGGGAAGCCCCTAGGCAGGGACCACTTCAGTTATCAGTTAGCCCAGAAAAGTGCCCTGAGGGTGTTAAATCTTTTGGTTGTACAAGACAGAATGTTTGCATGCATGTGATCATGTTGAATTTGCACAGAGGCCTAAAGACATCAGCTGAGGCTGCATACTCATACATAAGGATGAGCAAAGTGAGCCCCAGGAATGAAGTCACTTTCTTCAAGCCATCTAACTCCTTAAGTTCTAAAGAGCTGAGAGAAGTCTTAGTCTGATGCTATCACCTGACTTCTGACTACTCTTCATCTCCCCACCTCTTTCCAACACTTCAGCCTGTCTTCTCAGCCCCCGTGCCTTCCTGCAGGAATAAGGAGAGGGAGGGCCTGATGCATTGAAGGGAGGCACATATTTGTGGAGTAGTGACTGAACACCTGTCCCCACTGTTTGGAATGTCCTCTGTGTCCCTCCTTGCCATGCGCTCTTCCTCCCATCAAGGATGTCGTTTTCGCCATGAGGCCTTCGGTCACACCTTCCATGGGACGGCCTGCCTGTTGTCTCGCTGGACTGCAAACTCCTTCAGTGCAGGAAACTTGGCGAGAGGCTGGTACTTACTGACAGTAGAAGTTGTTCAGTGTGTGAAGGGAGGGGGTGACCTGCCCAGGTCCACTCTTCGTAGACATGAATCTACAGCCAGTACAGTCCATATTCCAAACCAGTGTTCAACCTCAAAGGCAACCTTACCTAGTCCTTGGACATGATGTAAACACAGAGGTCCCCCCTTTTAAAAAAAGTCCTGGTGTGTGAACAGATTAATTTACAGGACAGCAAAACAGGCACTGGAGGGAGATCCATATTGCAAATGGATTCCCCACAGTCTTCTTTAAACAGCACCTGTGGTGAGTACTTTCCTAATTTTAAAAGGAGAAAAGCCTTTATAAGCATGACTTGAAATCCAGAAGCCATAAAGGACCAATCAATTTGACTGCATGAAAATTAAAACTATTCAAATACATAATAATAATAATAACTATGATGAACACTTTATATACATTAACTCATTTCATTCTCATAATAGTCCATGAGTTAAGTGCTATACATATTCCTTAGTTTTATAGGTGGGGAACCAGAAGTTAAGTGATTAAATCAGGGGTGTCAAACTCATTTTCAATGGGGACCACACCAGCCTAGTGGTTGCTTTCAAAGGGCCAAATGTAATTTTAGGACTGTATAAATGTAACTACTCCTTAACTAGGGGCAAGGAGCTCTACATTCGGCCCTTTGAAGGCAACTGCAAGGCTGATGTGACCCCCGGTGAAAATGAGTTATACACCCATGGACTAAACTATGGTCATTCAGCTAGTGATTTAGAGACAATACCAAGATTATCAATTAGTTTGGCTGCAGACTCTGTGCTCTAGCCACTCCCTGCACTGTTACATACCACCCAATGTCAGAAGACAAAAACAAATGAGGAAAAAACTGCAACACGTAGACAAAGGATGAAGATATCCCTGATACTCACTGAGGTCTTTAAAGTGAACCTAATAGAAAAATAGAGCATATGAACAAACAAGCCACTGAAGAAGCATCACAAATGGCTATAGTGCATATATGTTTCCTATGAGATTGGCAAAGATTGGATTGACTGACAATACTCAATGTTAGCGAAGATGTAGATAAGCAAGCATTTCACACCCTTGGTGGGAATGTAAGTGTAAATTACTGCCAAATGTGTCCAAATTACTATGCTACTTTTTTGAAGGACAATATGGCAATTATCTAGTAAAATTTAAAAGATTCTTAATAATTTATCTAATAGGTCCACTTCTGGGAGTTTTTCCTCACTGAAAATGCTCATCTGTTGGGAACCATCCTACCTGGTTTCAGAAGCTGTAACCCCCCCATGGCTAAGACTGAGTGAGAGACCTTGGGACCCTAAGCCATTAAGGACACAAAGCTTATCTCCCTGGCAGGGGCTCTACCTCTGCCCCCTTTTACTTCACCCTGCTTCACCCCTGGTGGATAACTGGTTAGCCAATGACAGGTAAGATTCCTCAAGGGAGGGATGACCTAAGACAGGCACAGTTGCAAAAGGGCCATCAGGGAAAGACTTGGGGGGCTATAGAAAAAGGGGTGATAGACCCTTGCCCCTCAGCCTTGACATAGTCTGAGTCTTCATTCTGTCTGTGAGACATCTCCTAATCTCTTGTCTGCCTTACTTCCCCTGCCTGACTTAAGCCTGAAACAATAACAGAGGATGGTGCAGCCCTGGGCAGGAACGGGCAGGTTCCCCAGGGCAATCAGGCCTAAGAAAGAATGCATAAAATCCTGTGAAACCTGCTTTGTTAAGAATGCCCTCAATTTTCTGATAAGAGTCCAAGCAAGAAATGAGCTTGTTTCCCAAAGTTTTATGCCCCTATAGCTATCTGACCTTGACTCAGAATAAACCCTCGTAGTTCTTTGTACGTTATCTATTGTTTGATCCTTACTGCCTGACAATGATTGATGAACTTTCTGTGAATTCCTGTGCAAATTGAACCCAATAAAAGGCCATTGAGGAACAGGCTCCTGGCCCTTTTCCTTTGAGAGATCAACCACCTTTCCTCCCCAAACAGATCATGTCTTGGTAGACTTACCTCATCCATGGTGGACGGGGATGGGGCTGGTTCTGCGGGTGGAGCACCCCAACACTCATCAAAATACATTTTCTCCACACAATGAAATACTACATATGTCTTTAAAATGAATGAGGTAGATCACTGTACATAAACATGGGAAGATATATGAAATATATTTAGTGGGGAAAAGTCATTATGAATATGATATGATCTTATATTGGTAAAAACTAAACAAAATATTAAGCATATCTATTTTATATTACTATGCATTAGTGTAAGCATACGAAAAATATGGAAGGAATTTACATCACAATAAGGAATTTTTCTAAGTTATATATCTTCCTATTTTTAATTTTTGACAACACATCATCCTTTTATAATACAGAAAAACATAGTAAAGTATATGATAAATAAAGAACAAATCTCTCCTCTGTTAATTCATTTATTCTGCAAGCATGTACTAGGTGTCCCTACTGAGTCCCAGGCACCGATGCTAGATGTTGGGGGTATGAAGACTGATAAATGCAGCTCCTGCCCTCAGGGAGCTTCTCTAATGGGGGAAACAGATGGGAAAGCTAGTGGGAGCCTTCAGCCTTGAAAGATGAGCAGATGAGGTGTCAGCCTTCTCAGAGATGCAGTGGGGTCCAAGTTCAGGACCGAAGCAGTCCCTGGATAAGGATGGAAGGCAGAAGGCTGTCCCACAGGGAGTGGGACAGACTGGTAGGCCTGCTAATGTACCTAGACTTTATCGTGAGAGTAGTGAAAAGGTTTCTCTCAAAGACTGGCACCCTTAATGCAGCATTTTAGAAGGATGACTACTGAGGCAACACAAAAGATGGGTTGGAGTCAGGAGTCCCAGGGTGACCCAGTCGGTCTGATGCACAGTGGGGACAGTGGGTATGGCAATGGGACCACCCAAAGACAGGTTAAGGAAGTAGAACCATCAGCATTTGTTGAATGGTTGGAGGTTGAGGGTGTGGGAAAGGGAGGGATAAAGGATAACACCCTGCGTTTGGGGCTGGGTGGCAACCCCTAGGCACTCATAGCCTGAAATCTCACCCTCAGAGTTGCAGCCCAGTAGGATTTAGTGAATGAACCACGTTCCAAGAATGCGACTCTTGTGTAAAGAGTGCGGTACCTTTGGTAATCTTCTCCTGTACTATCTGCGTGGTGCCAGTTACAGTAGTCTTCTAGGGCCATTGCACCATGGCTTTTGGAAGCATGTCAGGGACAAAAGTCCTCTCTGACAGATGCTCACTGCTGAGCATAACCTGAGACAATATCACTTCCAAGCAGGTGGCAAGCAATGTATTATGATCAAGATTTCAGGAAGATGGCAGAGGAAAAAAGATTATAGTGGACAATGCCTCTGTTCAAAATAGTGTGGCGATCTCCCTGTTCTCTGACTCCTGTCTCTGGATGTCAGAGTCATTAGGGCCCCTCACCTTCCCACAGTTTTTGTGAAACTACAGTGAAGAAAGTTTTAGGTCCTTAGGCTGTTGGAGCCCAGCCCTTGGTGAGGTTCAAGTGGCACTGCCTGCAGCATCGCTCTTCACCCCCTGCTTGCTGACAGCATTCTGCTGGGCAAAAATAGCCCTGTCGGCCTGGCCTCACTCACAGTGCCCAGCCCCGCACACGTCACGGCACACGTCAACAACCTGGGCTTGCCAGCTTTCTTGACACAAGGTCCTTCCTTTCTCTCAGTCATCAACACTAGGACTCCCGGGCTCCAGACTGAGTGTCTGCTTCCTTGGTCATAGTGCTGGGGGCAACTGTTATCGCGGAAGCCTCAGAAGGGCAGTGCCTTCGGAACTCCAGAGAGCTGGTCGTAAAACCAGATGCCTCTTGACTGAGCCTTGGGCCCGCTGCAGGGATGGTGTCTGCTGTGGAGTGATGTCACTGAGAGCAGTAGGGGGTCACCAGGCTAGCTTCTTTCCCTAGGTCCCTTGGTGAGACCTATCTTGTCTTGTAGCTGGGCTGGGGGTGCTGCCAAGCTTTGTGAGAGCTGCCTCTGAAGGTTTTGTGCTGAGGTATTTTTCAGGGATGAATGGTAAAGTCTATGCCTCATTTCCACAGGAGTATCTTCTGAAAGAATGAATTGCTTAGTGGACGGGTGTAGCATGTGAAATAACTTGTCATTTTGAGAAAAAAAATCCCCTATTTTTACTAAATTGTCCCCTTGCTCCTCCTGTTCTGCTCATCCCTCCAACTGTTCCTGAAACCTAAAGGCCAGGCTGTAACCAAACACACATCTTGTTTTGAACCCCTAGTGAACTTTCCATTAATCTATAATCTATAAAAATGTGAACTGAAGTCAGAGTGGGGTCAAATCTGGCTTTTCTACTTTCTAGCTGGGGACCTTGGACAAGCTGAGTTCTCTGAGCTTTAGTGTCCTCAAGCTCCAGGTGGTGACATGTTATAGTCCCTGAAAGACCTCACTGGCTGCTGTGAGGCTGGGAAGAGACAGTACATGCAGAACAGCACAGTGCCTATTAGAAACACAAGGGGGATACTACCATTGCTGCAGGAATTCTGAAATGAATTTTTTTTTTTTTAGATTTTATTTATTTATTTTTAGGGAGAGAGAAAGGGAGGGAGAAAGAGGGAGAGAGAAACATCAATGAGTTTCCTCTTGCATGTGCCTGAATGTGACTGAACTTACAACCCAGGTGTGTGCCCTGACTGGTAACTGAACCAGTGACCTTTAGCTTCGTGCAACAATGCCCGGCCCACTGAGCCACACTGGTCAGGGCTCAGACCTGAATATTGAATGCCTTTTGTTTAATTTAAAAAAATTTAATGTCTCCCTCCATTTTGTTAGTCTTTTTAAAAAGATTTTAATTTATTTTTAGAGAGCAGGGAAGGGAGGGAGAGAAACATTGATGTGCCCTGACCAGAAATTGAAGTGGTGAGCTTTCAGTTTGCTGACACCCAACCGAGTCACACTTGTCAGGGCATATTTTGTTAACCTTTCAAGTTTATTTTGATAGTTTCTGTTCCTTCTTCATCCTCTCAATCTGCTACTTTATTTCTTTAAGCATATTCATAATTCCAAGTTTTTAAAATTTAGTATGTATTTTATACTACAGCATATCTCAATTCATATACTAATATATAATCTTTTCAAAGGTTAAAATTTAGTACTGACTATGCAATAAAGTTATACTTAAAGAAAAAAATATTTTACCTGCTTCCATATTTAAATTCAAATTAATTAAAGTTAAACCCAACTGCCCATCAACTGGTAAATGCATAAATAAAATGTAATGCATTCATACAATGGAAAACTATTCAACAATGAAAAGGAATGGAGTACTTGCTACAACATGGATGAACCTCAAAAACACTATATTAAGTGAAAGAAGCCTGATGTATTGTAAAAGACTACATACAAGCTATATGATCCTATTCATATGAAATGTCCAGAACAGGCAAAGCTACTGAGACAAAAAGTAAATTAGTGGTTGCTTGGGGTAGGGGTGGGAATGGAGATTGATTGTAAGTGGGCATGAGAAATATTTTTGAAGGCGATGAAAATGTTAAATAAAATTAAAAATTCAGTTCCTTAGTCATATTAGCCACATTTTGAGTTGCTCAATTCTAGTCACATTTGACTAGTCATTACTGTGTTGAACAGGGCAGTTCTAAATATTATAATTCACAAGCCTAAATAAGTATACATTATGTTTCTGTACCCTGTGAAATTCTTTTTTTTACCACAGTGCAATAAAACTACAAATGAAAGGTAAAGTGACCGTGATGCAATAAAACTGAATATTAAAGTAAATTTCTAGAAACTTGAAAGTTTAAAAATGTTTTAATATACTTTCATATTCCAAAGAATAAATTAAAAATTCAATTACACCATAATCAAGACTTCTAGTATAGACACAGACAACGGCATGGTGATTTCCAGAGGAAAAGGGCGTGGAAGAGGTAGGAGAGGGTTTAGAAGGGATGGATGGTGATGAAAGGAGACCTGACTTTGGTGGTGAACACACAATACAATATGCATGTGATGTATTACAGAATTTTGCACCTGAAACTGGTATCATTTTATTAACCAATGTCATCCCAATTAATTCAATAAAAAAGACTACTGACATAAGGATAGACATATAAATCAAAGGAAAAGAATAGAAAGCTCAGAAACAAATGCTAACATTTACATTCAGTTGGCTTTTAACAAGGACATCAAGACAATGCAATAAGGAAAGAATAACCTCTTCAGCAAATGACACAAAGACAACTAGATATTTATATGCAAAGGATGGAGTTTGATCCTGATCTCACACCATATTCAAATGTTAACTCAGAATGAGTCATAGACCTAAATTAAAGAATAATTTATACACATATAAAACACTTAGAAGAAAATATAGAAGAAAATCTTTGTGACCATGGATTACGCCACGATTTTTTTTTTAGTTATGACACCCAAAAACGTAAGTGCTAAAAGAAAAGGAAAAAAAAAAAAAAGCCCTGGCTGGCGTGGCTCAGTGGATTGAGTGCTGGCCTGCGAATCAAAGGGTCACCAGTTCAATTCCCAACTAGGGCACATGCCTGGGTTGCAGGCCAGGTCTCCAGTAGGGGGCATGTAAGAGGCAACTGCACACTGATGTTTCTCTCCCTCTCTTTCTCCTTCCTGTCCGCTCTTTAAAAAATAAATAAATAAAAGCTTTAAAAAAAAGGAAATTGAATTTCCAGCCAAGATGGAGGCATGGGTAGAAACACTTCGCTTCCTCACACAACCAAAAGGAGGAAAACAACCAATTTAAAAACAAAAGACAACCAGAAGTTCCAGTAACTGCATGGAACTCCAACAACCAAGAGTTAAAGAAGAAACATTCATCCAGACTGGTAGGCAGGGTGGAGACAGGAAGCTGGGGCAGAGAGGAATGATGTGGGGCAAGGTGGCAACTGGTCCTCAGCTGGAGGACCAGTCAGCAAGGCACTGGCTGGTGAAGTGGGAGGTTCCAAATTTGACTACAGATAAGCCAGGATGAACAACTGGGGAGTGAGACAAACCACGCAACCCAGGGTTCCAGTGCAGGAAAATAAAGCTTCAAAATGTCTGTCTGTAAATACCTGTGGGGGTTGTGGCAGCGGGAGACTCTCCGGTCTCACAGGAGAGTCTGTTGGAGAGAGACTCACAGGGTCCTAGAATGTACACAAGCCCACCCACCCAGGAATCAGCACCTGAAAGGGCACAATCCACTTTAGGGAAGAAAGAGAAGTGCTGGTAAAATGCACAAGAGCCAAGCAAGTTAGCAAGTAGCACTGTTCTCTCTGACCCCTCCCTCACATACTGTGCCACAACACAGCTAGGTGGGTTTCCCTGCCCTGAGGAATACCCAAGGCTCCACCTTGTACAACATAACAGGTGCACAGAGAAAAAGAAATATGGTTCAAATAAAAAAAAACAGATTAAAACTCCCGAAAAAGAACTAAGTGATGAAGAGATAGACAATCTATCTGGTGCACAGTTAAAAACACTGGTAATCAGGATGCTCACAGAAATGATTGAGTACAAATGCAAAATTAAAGGAGAAACTAAGGCTATACAAAGTGAAATAAAGGAAATATACAGGGAACCAACAGTGATGGGAAGGAAACCAGGACTTGGATCAATGACTTGGAACGAAAGAAGAAATAAATATCCAACTAGAACAGGATGAAGAACCAAGAAATTTAAAAAAATGAGGAGAGGCTGAGGAACCTTTCAGACAACTTTAAACATTCCAACATCTGAATCATAGGGGTGCCAGAAGGAGAAGAGGAAGAGCAAGAAATTGAAAAATTATTTGATTTGGCAAAGGAACTAGACATGCAAGTCCAGGATTCTCAGAGAGTCTCAAAGAAGTTGAATCCAAGGAGGAACACAAAGACACATCATAGTTAAATTACCCTAGATTAAAGATTAAGGTGAGAATCCTAAAAGCAGCAAGAGAAAAGGAGAGAGCTATTTACAAAAAAGTTTCCATAAGACTATCAGCTGATTTCTCAAAAGAAACCTTACAGGCAAGAAGGGTTTGGAAAGATGTATTTAAAGTCATGAAAGGCAAGGACCTACATCCACGATTACTCTATCCAGCAAAGCTGTCATTTAGAATAGAAGGACAGATAAAGTGCTTCCCAGATGAGGTCAAATTAAAGGAGTTCATCATCACCAAGCCCTTATTATATGAAATGTTAAAGGGGTTTATATAAGGGAAAGAAGATCAAAACTATGAACAGTAAAATGGCAACAAACTCACAGCTATCAACAACTAAATCCAAAAACCAAAAGCAAAACAAACAACTAGAACAGGAACAGAATCACAGAAATCAAGATAACATGGAGGATTATCAGTGGGGAGGGGAAGGGGAGAATGAGGAGAAAAAGGTACAGGGAATAAGAAACATAATTGGTAGGCACAAAATAGACAGGGGGAGGTTAAAAATAGTATAGGAAATGGAGAAGCCAAAGGATACACACACACACACACACACACACACACACACACACACACACACATATATCCCATGGACATGAACTAAGAGGGCGTGGAATGCTGGAGAGTTGAGGTGTGCAGGGTGGAAGGGCATAAAGGGGAGAAAAGATTGGTTCAACTGTAATAGCATAGTCAATAGAATATACTTTAAAAACTTAAAAAAAAACCAAATTGAACTTCATTAAAATTACAAACATTTGTGTTTCAAATAATACCATCAAGAAAGTGAAAAGAAAACTTAGAAAACAGGAGAAAATATTTTCAAATCATGTATCTGATAAGGGGTTAATGTCCAGAATATATAAAGAAATCTTACAGATCAATAAATAAAAAGACAAGCAACTCAATTAAAATGGCCAGTGTCTATAAAAGCTCCATGCACATCAATAATCACATAAGAAAATAGTCAACATAATTAGTCATCATAAGTCGTCATTGCAAATTATGAGATACTGCTTCACATGTACAAAAATGACTACAATAAAAATGACTGAAACACCAAATGTTGATGAGGAGGTGAAGAATGTGAAACTGTCACTGCTGATGGCAAGGTAAAATGGTGCAGCTGCTTTGGAAAACAGGTTGGCAATAGTTCAAAAGGTTAAATAAAAGGTTAACTTTTTAAAAAGAGTTACCATATGACCCGCTATTCTACTCTTAGCTATTTACCCAAGAGAAATGAAAACATATGTCTGCATGAAAACTTGTGCATCAACATTTATAGAAGCCTTTTATTCATAGTAGCCATAGTAAAATAAACCCAAATGCCCATCAGCTAAAGAATCGATAAATCAAATGTGTTATATCCGTACAGTGGAATGCTATTCTGCTAAAAGGAAATGGAATACTTATACATGCTCTAACATGATGACCCTGGAGAACATCATGCTAAGTGAAAGAAGCCAGATGTAAAAGTCCATGTATTATATAATTCCATTTATATGAAATGTCTAGAATTGGTAAACTGATAAGAGATAGAAAGTAGAGGAATGATTGAAAGGGACTAGGAGGAGGGAAGAATGGGAAGTAACTGATAACAAGAGTAACAAACATGTTTAGATAAATGTTGCACAATTCTCTAAACATACTAAAGTCCACTGAACTTAAACAGGTAAACTTGATAGTATATAAATTTTATTTCCCATAAAAGCTGTTTTTAAAAAGTTAATTATTTAGTTAATTATGAGTATCAAGCATATAGTGGGATGTGGTCAAAGACATTGAAAGTAAATGCTGCCAGTATAAAAAATAATGAAAATAAACAAATAAAATTCATCTCTGAAAACTTATGAAAAAACAATAAAACACACCTGAAGAACAAAATTAACATGATTCTTAAAAATTAGTGAGTTACAAAGCAGAATAAATGGAGACAACTGTATTTGAACAACAATAAAAGATAAATAAAAATAAAAGAAAGGGGAATATCGATAAATTTAGTAAATAAACCTCTGGGATTGACTTTTCCCCTAAAAAAGGTACAATAAACTATTCCCTGTAAATGTAATCAAGAAAAAAAAGAAAATATGAATTAACAAAACTAAAACTGGTAAATGTTATAATTATAGTAAAAGTTTTTTAATGAAAAAATATTAGAAATCTGAATATCTTAAATATATCAACTCTTCTCAAATTAATTCATTAGGTTTATTGCTAAACCAACTTGATGCAAAATTTTTATTGTTTTTCAAAAGAAGATTTTATTTATTTTTTTTAGAGAAGGGAAGGGGGAGAGAAGAGAGGGAGAGAAACATCAATGTGTGGTTGCCTCTTGCGTGCCCCGAACTGGCCCACAAGCCCAGCATGTGCCCTAGACTGGGAATTGAACCAGTGACCTTTTGATTCAAAGGCTGGCACTCAATCCACGGAGCCACACCAGTGAGGGCCAAAAATTCTGTATATTTGGCAAAAATGTTAAAGCAAGATTGATAAGACTCTTAGAAAAAATAAAGCGGAGAGGTTTGCCCTACAAAAATAACATCTATTAAATAAATAGGTCAGCCCAGGCCAGTCTGGCTCAGTTGGAGTATCATCCTGTACCCAAAAGGTTGTGTTTTTGATCCCCAGGCCATGTGCGTACAGGAGGCAGCCAATCAATGCTTCTCTCTTGCATTGATGCTTCTCTTTCTCCCTGTCTTTCTAAAATCAATGAAAAAATATCCTTGGGTGAGGATACTAAACAAACAAACAAACAAACAAACAAAACAAATAAATGAACAGATCAGTTGACTTTGAAACAAATCTTAGTATAAATAAGAATCTAATGAATGTTAAGTAAGTATCACAAACCTTTCAGTCAAAGGGATCCATGATTCATCAAATAAATTTCAAATAGCTTAAATAGTTAAAGCTAAAAAAGAAACAATAAAACTAGAGGACAAGGTAGTGACCTTGTAATGGGGACGGATTTTTCAAACATTAAAACGTGGCAAGAGAGGATGCTGAGCTCATCCCCTCCCCAAAAGATCAAGTGTACACCTATATTTTGGGCAGTTCCTCCTGAGAGATAACTGAGAGCCAATTGAATAGCTTCTGCACAAGAAACAAGAGAAAGAGACTGAATAGAGGAATTTGGGGAACTGTGAGAACTCTCTGGGAGCTGAGGAAGCTATCCAGGACTGGAGGAACCAGTGAGTGCCATTTTCACATTTTCCCTGGATTTGCTTGGATAGCAGGTGGGCACTGTAAGTGCCCTCTGACTGACCTGCAGGGATGCTGTAGCATGTTTCCAGTTACCCCTATCAAAGCTAGATTCAGCAGGAATAGGAATGCACCACAGCATGTATAAACAGGGCCCTTCCACCTAGAAACTGATTCAATGGGTGCAGCAGGACTCAGCTAAGTGCATTCACTGGGCTACATGTGCACCCAGGGCTCCCCCCCAACCCCGAGAGAGTGCAGAGCCAGCAAAATGCCAAAAGGCTGTGGTATCTGCACACAGGCTGCCACTCCAGAGGAACTGTGGAGAGAGTGGGGTGCTCCTGCACACACATGTGTGCCTGTATGTAAGGCTGTGCTGCCCGGATAGGGAGCACAACTAGCAAGGTGTGGCAGTGCATGCATGCAGGGCAGTCCACTGAAAAAATACAGAGATAGTGGGGCACTGCAATGCTTGAACTCAGAGCAGCCCCTCCCATATTTGGTTTGGGTAAGAGATGATTAAAGCAAGAGAAGCTGCATGCACACTGGGCAGCCCAGCCCATATTGGGCAGCCTTGGTTGGAGTAGAAGGGCAAGGAAGCACTCATACACCAGACTGCCTCACTCAGAACCCACTCCCAGCCAGGCAGCACAACAGGAACCCCATGTGGCCTCTCTGACTACAAATGGCCTGCAAAACCATCCAGCACACAATCTACACAGAGGCCACATTTTCAAGATTGGGATAGACAGCTATTTCATATAAGTTATAGGAACAAACACAGAAAGTCAAACAAAATAGGGAAACAGAAGAATATACCCCAAATGAAGGAACAAGAGAAAACCCCAGGGAAAAACCCTAATAAAATGGAGATAAGTAATTTGACTGATAAAGAATTCAAGGGGTCATAAGTATGCTAAATACACTTGACAGTAGAATAGAGGAACTCAGAGAGCACTTCAACAAAGAGTTAGAATACAATAATTGAAATAAAGAACACACTAGAAAACAATCAAACAACAGATTAGTTAATACAGAAGAACAAATTAGCAATCGGGAAAACAGAATAGTGAAAATTACCCAATCAGAACAGCAAAATGAAAAAAAAATTTCAATGAAGACAGTAGAAGAGACCTCTGGAAAAACATTAAGTGCTCTAACATCCACATTCTAAGGATTCCAAAGGGAGAAAAGAGAGAGGAATGAGCAGAAAGTATATTTGAAGAAATGATGGCTGAAAACTGGAGAAGGAAACATACATTCACCTCCAGGAAGCACAGAGAGTACCAAACAAGATAAGCCCATGAGGTCTACACTAAGAGATACTGCAATTAAAATGGCAAAAGTTAAGAATAAAGAGAGAAGCTTGAAGGCAACAAGAAGAAAACAACAGGTCACATACAAGTGGAAACTCACAAGGCTATCAGCTAATTTTTCAGCAGCAACTTTACAGGCCAGAAGAGAGTTGCAGGAAAATTTGAAGTGCTGAGAGAAAGAAATCTAAAGCTTAAAATATAACTTCTGGCCAAGATGGAGGTGTAGGTAGACACACTGTGCCCCCCTGCACAACCAAAATAAGGACAACAACAATTTAGAAACAAAAAATACCCAGTACTGAAAGAAAATTGAACTGTATGGAAGTCTGACAACCAAGGAGTTAAAGTAGATACATTCATCCAGACCAGTAGGAGGGCCGGAGTTGGGAGGCTGGGTGGTGAGGGGTTGCAGTAAAAAAAGCACTGGCTGGTGGACCCTAAGCATGCAAGACAGCAGCTGGCGGACCCCAGGCTCACAAGGCAGCAGCTGGTGGACCCAGTGAGGTGGCGGATTGTAGAGGGGCACAGACCACAAGGTGGCTGCGTCCCACATTCATGTGCAGATAAACGAGGTGAAACTGGGGAATGAGACAGACCATGCAACCCAGGGTCCCAGCACAGGGAAATAAAGCCTCAAAACATCAACCGAAAATACCTGTGGGGGTTGAGGTGCCAGGAGGAACTCCCAGCATCACAGGAGAATTCGTTAGAGAGACCCACAGGGTCCTAGAACATACATAAACACACCCACATAGAAATCAGCACCAGAAGGTCCCAGTTTGCTGGGGGGAAGCAGTGGAAGGGACTGAAATCCAGCAGAGAGTGGAGCAAGCGCCACTGCTCCCTCTTGGACCCCTCCCCCACATACAGCATCACAGCCCAGCAACTGGGTTGCCCCACCCTGGTGAATGCCTAAGGCTCTGCCCCTCACTACATAACAGGCATGTCAAGACCAAAAAAAAAAAAAAAAAAAAAAAAGGCCCAAACGAACAGATCAAAGCTCAAGAAAAAATACAGCTAAGCAATGAAGAGATAGCCAACCTATCAGATGCACAGTTCAAAGCCCTGGTGATCAGGATGCTCATAGAATTGTTGAATTTGGTCACAAGTTAGATTAAAAAATGTAGGCTACACTAAGTGAAATAAAGGAAAATGTACAGGGAACCAATAGTGATGGGAAGGAAACTGGGACTCAAATCAAAGGAGTGGACCAGACGGAAGAAACAAACAACCAAACAGAAAAGAATGAAGAAACAAGAATTCAGAAAAATGAGGAGAGGCTTAGGAACCTCCAGAACATACTTAAATGTTCCAACATCCGAATTATAGGGGTACCAGAAGGAGAAGAGGAAAAACAACAAGTTGAAAAGTTATTGAAACAAATAATAAAGGAGAACTTCTTCATTCTAGCAAAGGAAACAGACTTCCAGGAAGTCCAGGAAGCTCAGAGAGTCACAAAGAAGTTGGACCCAAGGCACATCATAATTACATTAGCCAAGATTAAAGATAAGGAGAGAATCCTAGAAGCAGCAAGAGAAAAGAAGACAGTTATCTACAAGGGAGTTCCCATCAGACTGTCAGCTGATTTCTCAAAAGACACCTTACAGGCAAGAAGGGGCTGGAAAGAAGTATTCCAAGTCATGAAAGGCAAGGACCTACATCCAATATGACTCTATCCAGCAAAGCTTTCATTCAGAATGGAAGGGCAGATAAAGTGCTTCCCAGATAAGGTCAAGTTCAAGGAGTTCAGCATCATCAAGCCCTTTTTCTATGAAATGTTAAAGGGACTTATCTAAGAAAAGGAAGATAAAAAATATGACAGTAAAAAGACAGCAAAGTCACAGTTATTAACAACCACACCTAAAACAAAAACAAACTAAGCAAACAACTAGAACAGGAACAGAAATACAGAAATAGAGATTACCTGGAGGCTCAGCAACAGGGGAGTGGGAGGAGGAGAGAGGGGGAAAAGGTACAGAGAATAAGTACCCTAGACGGTGGGTAGAAAATAGACAGGGGGAGGGTAAGAATAGTACGGGAAATGTAGAAGCTAAAGAACTTTTAAGTATGACACATGGATATGAACTAAAGAGAGAGAATGTAGGGGGTAATGTGGGCGGGAGGGGGTGTGCAGGGTGGAGGGGAGTGAAGGGGGAAAATGGGACAACTGTAATAGCATAATCAATAAAATAGATTAAGAAAAAAAAACTTAAAATACTGTAGCTGGCAAGGTTATCATTCAGAATTGAAGAAGAGATAGTTTCCCAGACAAGCAAAAACTAAAAGAATTCACCATTACTAAACCAGCTTTACAGAGAATGTTAAAGGGTCTTCTTTATGCTGAAAAGGCATAACCAGAAATAATTAATACAAGAAAACCATATCACTGGTAAAGGCAAATATATAATAAATACATTGAATCAGACTCTTAAAAAGCTAATAAGAAGGTTAAAGGATGAAAATAGCAAAATTAGCTATAACTCCCATAGATAACCAGGGTATACAGAATACAAAAAAGTATAAAACATGACATCAAAGACATAAAGCATTGAAGGGGGAGTAAAAATATAGTGCTTTTAGAATGCCTTTGAACATACTGTATTGTGTGGTGTATAATGCACACTTTTTCCCCCAAATTTTGAGGAAAAAGTAAAGATGTGCATTATACATGGGTATAATGATTACATATCATGGTTATGACAATGGGTATAATAATACCAAGTATAATGTGCACAAAACCTTGTGTGTGCATTATACTCGGCAAAATACAGTAAATGCTAGGTTAAAAGAGATTGCTATAGATATAGATGAATATATACACGGAGCGCTTGATACCACCAACCAAAAACCTACCAATCAAGACACTAAAGAAAACCAGCAAATCAAAAGGAAGGAGTTCAGGAAAAGATGGGAGAAAAGAAAAACAATTAACAAAATGGCAATAAGAACATCTGAGAATAATCCCTTTAAATGTAAATGGACTAATGCTTCCCTTGAAAAGCATAGTGTGGCTAAATGGATAAAAGTGAAAGACCAATATGTATGCTGCCTACAAGAGACTCACTTTAACTCAAGAGACACACACAGACTGAAAGTGAAGCAACGGAAAAAATATTCTGTGCAAATAGAAACAAAAAGAAAGCTGGGGTAAAAATACTTACTATATATCAGACAAAATAGACTTTAAAACAAGAAGGTAAAAAAAAAAAAAGACAAAGACGGCTACTACATAATGATGAAGGGGTTAATCCAAGAAGAGAATCCGACAATTGTAAATATCCCCATGGCCAGCATAGGAGCTCCCAAGTATATAAGGTAAATATTAATGAACATAGAGGCAGAAGTTAAGAGTAATACAGAAATAGTGGGGACTTAAATAACCCGCTTACCTCAATGAATAAATCATTCAGGTAGAAAATTGATAAGGAAATAATGGCCTTAAATGCCACATTAGACCAAATTGAATAGACATTTATAGAACTTTTCATCCCAAGACTGCAGATTACACATTTTTCTCAAGTGCACATGGAACAGGCTACCAGTTAGACTATATATTAGACGACAAAACAAGCCTCAATAAGTTCAAGAAGATTCAAATTATATCAAGCATATTTTCTGAGCACAATGTTATGAAACTAGAAATCAACTATAGGAAGAAAAGTAGAAAACACAGAAATATGCTTGCACATGCCTGGGTTATGGGCCAGGTCCCCAGTAGGGGGCACTCGAGAGGCAACCACGCAATGATGTTTCTTTCTCCTTCCCTTTCCCTCTCTCTAAAAATAAATAAAATCTTTAAAAAAATTTTTTTTTAAAAAGAGGTGAGTTCACCCAGAACCTAAGTTTGCCAGATGAATGTCTCCACAACTCCACCTGGTGCACCTCCTGCTGTGTATCTGCTCAGAGTGAGGAGACTGGCAGTAGATTCCAGAGAGGACATGAGCTTGCCTGTGGTTCAAGACTGGGCTGTGCGAAGGGGAGGGTATGAATAGTCTGGACCCAGCCACAGGCCACCTTCAAAGAAGGAGTTCACTCATGACTCTCTTATGGAAACAAACCCGTCCTTCCCCAGGGTCTTTTTGACTATGGTTTGTTTTTGCCACCACCGGTAAGAATTGTGGCTCTCAATGCCAGAGTTTGGTAAAAAGGAAAGCAACTATTTATACAAAAGTTATACAAGTTTAGAGTAATGGCAAATGTCGCCATTAAATCCCACAGCCCCTTTAAGACACCCATAAACACACACAGAGTCTTGCCTCCCCTTGCCAAACCAGGCCAGTCAGGGGTACCGTATTTCAGGAAAAGAAATAGAAATCCATAGCCTGGCCAGATTCCCGTTCTTAATCCAAAACCTCATCCTCATGGCGGGCTGGTGGGAATCCTTCTGCATTCTTTCAAACTGCTGAGAGTGAGAGCTCCACATGGGTCCTACATTTTCCTTTCCTGCTGTGTAGTCAAGGGAAGCCCACTCTCTGCTCCCAAACCCACGTGGTTAAGTCCCAGCATGGCTGCCACATCTGGGTTTAAATCCCTGTGCAGCTATTCCTCTGTAATCCCATTTCCGGCTCCTCCCACAATCAGCTACACCTGTTAGCCCTCCCATATTCTGTGCCTTTTATTGGCTGCTGTAGTTAGTCCAGGCAGGCGTAGAGTGAACCATCTCCAAGCTGTCCTGCAGGCACTGTAACCCGGGAGCTGCCTCCCAGCTACTGCACGGGTCCAGTCCTGCATACCTTCCTGGCTACAAGCAGGCTGGGAGGCTAGTCTGCTGTTACTGATATGAAAAATAACTCTCAATCCCTGTGTTGCTGCTTTTCCCAGCCCCCAAGGCTTGAGTGAGGGCTCTGGGTGTCTCAGCCTATACCCCATTACAACTCAGCCTAGGTTTGTGAGAAATAAGGAAAAAGAAGGGAGAAATTTAAAACATGGTCATTGATTTAATCTGTATTTAATTAGAGCCATTCAAGAAACTCCTAATGTATACCAAACTGTTAATAGCACATTATCTCTGGACAATAGAATTAAGGGAAACTTTGAATATTTTTTAATATATATTTCTACAATACTTGAATTTTTGACAAAAATGTATTACTTTTATAAGCAGAAAAAGAGAAAATTATTATAATAGATGAAACAAAATTTAACAAGTATTCTCTTCTCAGTTAATTTGCCAAAAGCCTTAAAAATATGCTTACTGTTAGAGGTAGTAGTTCCATTTCAGAAATTTATCTGTGGGAAATAATCACAAATGTGTGCAGAGATTTAGCTTTAAGAATGTTCATGATGTTCAAGGCTGATGTAGCTCGGTGAATTGGGCATGGGCTGCAGAACAAAGGGTCACCAGTCCGATTCCCAGTCAGGGCGTATGCCTGGGCTGTGGGCCAGGTCCCCAGTAATGGGCACAAGAGAGGCAAACACATGGATGTTTCTTTCCCTCTCTTTCTCCTTCCCTTTCCCTCTCTCTAAAAATAAATAAATAAAATCTTAAAAAAATACAATGTTCATGATGGTGCTATTTATAACAGTGCAAATGGGACACAGCTAACAATAGGGAACTAGTTAATAATTGTGATACAATCATGCTATGGGATATTAATATTTAAATGCTAATTATTTTAAATTGTGATATAAGATTTATATCATAAGTAATGTTCAAATAATATCATTAGGATATGAAGTAGGACACTAAATGTGTGTACTTTATGATAATATGTACATAGAGCAAAAGACTGGAAGAATATAGATAAAAATGTTAACTGTCATTTGAGTGGTCACATTATAGATTATTTTTATCTTGTGTTGTTTTTCTGAAAATTCTGAAGATTCTATAATAAACATGTATAACTTTGTAGTCATATTGTAAAAGAAGCCTTGTAAGAGTAAAAAAAAATTCTACTCACTAAGAGATTAGAACAAAGCTAAATCGTAGAAATTTTAGGGACCAGGAATCACAGCCCAAAAGAACAGGGGAGCCTTAGACCCACTGCAAGACACCATTCACGGAGAACCAGAGGCTGTTAGACCACTGGGTGATCTCTGACCCTTACAGTATCCTGCAAGGTGGGTATTAAGATCTCCATTTACAGATGAATGGAGACTTGTTGAAGACGAAGAGACTCCTCGATTTCACAGCATTTGTTCAGGATTTTGCTGGTGTTTAGACCCCACTTGCCTCAGTTGCCTCAGCAGAATCAGTCCCACCTGAGTGTGGAAACAGAGCGGCTCTCAGTCCTGCCACTGGGGCTTGGTCTTCTCCCTATCTTCATTGTCTAGGTCAGATTTGCCTCTCAGCACACCTGTGTGGGGACTCACATTCCTTCCCAAGATGTCCCCACTGACTTGCTGGTGCCATATTGTGTTCACATTGTTGGTCTCTAAGGGCAGGATACCTCCACTGCCAAGGTTAGACATCTGAGGCATCAGCCCCAGCTCCTGATGTTTCTGAGCCCTGGGTAATATGCCCAGAAGCAAATTGGTGCTGGTGTTTGCATTTACTTCTTTACTTCCCCAGCCTTCTGAGCAAATGGGAAGATCTTGGCTGACACCAAGCTTCACTGCCTCACGTCTGCATTTCTTAAAGAGAGTCCTACCTCCTCTGAGAGACTGTCAAAGAGGGTGGTCAAAGCTATGGAGGGAAAAGGAGCTAGAAGCCTTAACAAGTGCATTAAGTGGAGAAACAGTTTGAAATTAGATCGATGGCAACGGGGGGGGGGGGCAGGTGGCAGAATTGTTAAACTTCTTTTCCATTTGTTACTGTTACTCTAATGTTTATATAACTTTAAAAAAACTCACCTTCGAGTTCTCAAAGAAGAAAAAAAAAGGTGTGTAGACATTTCTCTTAATCCCTCCATAGTTCAAACACCACCAATTCCTCTGGTAGAGAAATTTTTGTCCTTTGAAAGATGTGTCTACATTGACTGAAGGACTTATTTATTGTAGTTAGCACTCACCTCTCCACAGTTTGCACCATTGCATTTCCAGAATCATTTCCAGCATGGCCAGCACATAGTGAGTGCTTGATAAATATTTGCTGAATAAATGAATGAACCAGGCTTGCATCCTCATTTAGAATGCATTCCCAGGCTTCCAAGTAAGGAAGTAGTTTTTGTATTATTTGTTATTAATAAAAGGAGTTATCTTTTTTAAAATAAAAGGAACTATTTTTGATTGAGTAAGAGTAAAATGAGGCACAGTTTATTAATTTGTCTGACTCAATAAATACCATTTTCAGGTACATCCCCTAGTAAATCCAGTAGCGATCCCTTAAATAACCATTAGATTAAGAACAAACATGTCACCTCAGATTTGGTCTCCTAGTGTGGCTATAACTGAGGAGCACTGTGCATAAGATACACTGGAGACTTCCACATTCCAGGGTGATGACCCCAGAGATCTGCAGGTAGACATGGTGGACTGTAATAGGATGCAACCAGCCCCACCTGCTGAAGGATTTGAAACCGGGTCCAGAACTTGGGGTGTCCAAGAATTATAAAATATAGGATATCCTCACGCCTACAACTGGAGGATGGGACACAGGGTGTAGGGATATTGAGTATTATTTTATATGCAAAAACAGTTATTTAACATATCTATAACTTTTGGCTGGCTTCATAGATATGTTAAATAACTGTGGCCATTGTTTGAGCCAGGGAGATGGGAGTGACTTCCACCCATGAGTAACTGGGAGGCAGATCCCCCTAGTTACAGCACCTGCATGAGAGCTTGGAGATGATTTGCTTCATGCCATGGGGCCACACCTGCCAAGACTTACTATGGCAGCCAAGAAAAGCTGGAAAAATATGGGAATGCTGGCAGGTGTAGCAAATTGTGGGAGGAGTTGGAAATGGGGCTACAGAGGAAGATTGGTGTTGGGATTTAAACCCAGGTGTGGCAGCCATGCTGGGTTGGGACCATGCAGCTTTGGGGTGCTCCCTTTTGCCACAAGGCTTAGGAAGCAGGAGAGACCTTGCTGGGAAGAAAAGGGGTGAAAGGACTCTTGCTGTTGAACCATGAGAAGGTGCCATGTGGATTTGGATTAAGAACTGGAGGTACCAGCAGCACAGCTGATGGTGCTGGGAACAAAGGGAGGCCTGCCAGCTGAGCACGGATTACTGGGAAGAACCGGTGCTAACTGAGCCACAGACTTCTATTTTTTTCCCTGAGATATGGTACCCCGGACTCAGCAAAGGGGGAAAGGAAGGACTGTGTGTGTTCGTGGGCGTTTTAAGGGACTTTGGGATTTTAATGAAGGCATTAAGTCATTACCCTAAGTCTTTATAACTTTTGAATAAATAGTTCCTTTCCTTTTCACCAAACTCTGACATTGAGAGCCATAATTCCTAAAGGTGACAGGCAAGGTGAACCCAGTACAGGGGGATCCCAGGAGAGGGGGGTGTCCATTTGGTAACTATCTTGTCTCCCTGCCCCCACATGAGTCTGTTCTGTAAGAGGACTACTCCAGAAACTCCATTATAGGATCTTTATTGAGATGTAATTCACATACCATATGATTCACTATTTAAAGTGTATGATTCCGTGGCTTTTAGTATATTAGAGTGGTGCAACCATCACCACAATTTCACATTTTCATCACCCCCAAAAGAAGCCCTGTACCCATTTCCCTCCCTCACTACCCCCGCCCCATCCTAAGCAACCATTAGTCTGCCTTTTTTCTATATAGAGTTCACTATTCGGGATATTTTATATAAATGGAGTCATGTAAAAGTGGTCTTTTGTGACCTTTGTCTAGAATAATGTTTTTAAAATTCATTTATGTGGTAGCATATGTTGATCTCTGCATCCTTGGTTAATATTCCATTGCATGGATATGCCACCTTTTATTTATTCATTCTTTAGTTGATAAACATGTGTTGTTTCCTCCTTTTGGCTGTTTTGAATAATGTTGCTTTGAACGTTCATTAATTGTGTGAATGTATATACCTAGGAGTGCAATTGCTGGGTCATATGGTCTACATCGAACTTTTTGAGGAACTGCCAAACTGTTTTCCAAAGTGGCTGCATTGTTTTACATTCCTACCAATACTGTGTGAGTTTCCAATCTCTCTACATTCTTAACAACATTTGTCTTCTGTCATTTAGATAATAGCCTCTCAGTGAGTACAATATAGTATCGAATTATGGTTTTGAATTTGTATTTCCCTGATGGCTAATGGTTTGAACCATTAGCTTATGTGCTTATTAGCCATATGTATATCTTCTTTGGAAAAATGCCTGTTTAATAAATCCTTTGAGAATTTGAAAATTGGGTTATCTTTTTACTACAGATTGTAAAATTTCTCTAAATATTCTGGATATAAGCTCCTTATCAGATACATGATTTGCAAATATTTCCTCCCATTGTGCAGGTTCTTTTTCCACTTTTTGGATGGTGTCATTACAAACAAAAGTTTCTTTTCTTTAAAAAAAATTTTAGGACTTCCAGCCAAGATGAAGGCATAGGTGGACACACTGTGCTCTTCTCACAACCAAAATTAAGGACAACAAAAATTTAGAACAAAAAAAAACCCACAACCAGAATACATAGAAAATTGAATTGTATGGAAGTCCAACAACGATTCACCCAGACTGGTAAGAGGGGTGGAGTCGGCAGCCTGCGGAGAGGGATTGTGGCAGAAAAAAACAGTGGCTAGTGGTCCTGGACACACAAGCGGCGGTTGGCACACCCCAGGCGCACAGGCAGCAGTTACTGGGTGAGGGGAGGCAATGAGCAGACCAAGCGAGGCCCACAAGGCGGCTGACTGTGGTAACACATTCATGTGCAGATAATCCAGGTGAAAACAGGCAGTGAGACAGACAGCGCAACCCTGGGCGCCAGCACCGGGAAATAAAGTCTAAAAGCACCAATTGAAAGCACTTGTGGGGGTCAAAGTGCAGGGAGAGACCCCTAGTCTCACAGGAGAGTTTGTTGGAGAGACTCACAGGGTCCTAGAACATACACAAGCCCACCCACATGGAAATCAGCACCACAAGGGCCCAATTTGCTTGGCGGAAGTGGCAGAAGGGACTGGAATCCAAGAGAGAATGGAGCAAGTGCCATTGTTCCCTCTCGGACCCCGCCCCCACATACAGCATCACAACCCAGTGACTGGGTTGCCCCGCCCTAGTGAACACCTAAGGCTCCACTCTTCACTACGGAACAGCCTTGACCAGACCGGAAAAAAAAACCCAAAACAACCAAAAATAGCTCAAATAGGAGAACAGATCAAAGCCTCAGAGCTAATTCATCTAAGCAACCAAGAGATAGCCAACCTATGAGATGCACAGTTCAAAGCCCTGGTAATCAGGGTGCTCACAGAATTAGTTGATTTTGCTCACAAATTAGATGAAAAAATGAAAGCTACAACAAGTGAAATGAAGGAAAATGCACAGGGAACCAATAGTGATGGGAGGAAAACTGGGACTCAAATCAATGGAGTGGACCAGAAGGAAGAAATAAACAACCAAACAGAAAAGAAGGAAGAAACAAAAACTCAAAAAAATGAGGAGAGGCTTAGGAACCTCTAGGACATCTTTAAACGTCCCAACATCCAAATTATAGGGGTACCAGAAGGGGAAGAATAAGAGCAATAAGTGGAAAACTTATTTGAACAAATAATAAAGGGGAACTTCCCCAATCTGGCAAAGGAAATAGACTTCCAGGAAGTCCAGGAAGCTCAGAGAGTCCCAAAGAAGCTGCACCCAAGGAAGCATACACCAAGGCATATCATAATTACATTACCCAAGATGAAAGAGAAGGAGAGAATCTTAAAAGCAGCCAAAGAAAAGGAGACAGTTACCTCCAAATGAGTGTCCATAAGACTATCAGCTGATTTCTCAAAAGAAAACATGCAGGCAAGAAGGGGCTGGAAAGAAGTATTCCAACTCATGAAAGGCAAGGACCTACATCCAAGATTGCTCTATCCAGCAAAGCTGTCATTTAGAATGGAAGGGAAGATAAAGTGCTTCTCAGATAAGGTCAAGTTCAAGGAGTTCATCATCACCAAGCCCTTATTCTATGAAATGTTAAAGGGACTTATCTAAGAAAAAGAAGATAAAAATATGACAGTAAAAAGACAGCAAACTCACAGATACTAACAACCACACCTAAAACAAAAGCAAACTAAGCAAACAACTAGAACAGGAACAGAAACACAGAAATGGAGATCACATGGAGGGTTAGCAACAGGGGAGTGGGAGGAGGAGAGGGGGGAAGGTACAGAGAATAAGTAGCATAGACGGTGGGTAGAAAATAAATAGGGGAGGGCAAGAATCGTGTGGGAAAAGTAGAAGCTAAAGAACTTATGACACATGGACATGAACTAAAGTGGGGGGAATGTGGGTGGGAGGGGGTGTGCAGGGTGGAGGGGAATGATGGGAGAGAAATGGGACAACTGTAATAGCATAATCAATAAAATATATTTAAATTTTTTATTTTTTAAAGATTGTATCCATTTGTTTTTAGAGGGGGGAGGGAGGGAGAACGAGAGGGAGAGAAAGATCGATGTGTGAGAGAAACAATGGGTTGCCGCTTGCACGGCTCCAATTAGGCACCTGGCCCAAAACCAAAGCATGTGCCCTGACAAGGAATTGAACTGGCAACCTCCTGTCTCAGAGGCCTTCTGATTCAGAGCACTGGTTCAGTGCTCAATCCACTGAACCATACCAGCTAGGGCAAAATTTTATTTTTATTTTTAAATTACAGTTTCAGGTGTACAACCCCATGATTTGGCATTATAACTTACAGAGTGACGACCCCAGTAAATCTAGTACCATTTGATGCCATGTATAGTTATTACAATATTATTGACTATATTCCATGCTGTACTTTACATCCTCATGACTATTCTGCAACTACCAATTTGCACTTCTAAATCCCTTTACCTTTTTCACCCATCCCCCTGGTACTGGAGATGGAGGTCAGAGATTCAAGTACTGAATGCATGAAGCCAGACAAGTAATGTCTTTGCAAACTGCGCAGGGCCATGGCAAGGACACTGAGTAACGGTGCAGCACCAGGCTGCACTACTGCAAGGCTTCAAGCTGCATTGCCCAGGTAACTGAGCCATGCCTTGCAGACTCTCAGCACCCCTCCCAAAGTTGACAGAATGTCAGGGGAATCCCCCACAACCTTAGCCTAGATGGTAGCAGGGGGAGGTTCTTACACTGAACACACACAAAGCTAACAAGATAATTGGATAGAGGAAAAGCCCTCATAACTCCTTCTGGTACCAGATTGGGGATGGGACCAGGGGAAGACAGGTACATGCACCATAGAAGTCAAAATGGTGCAGGAGGAGGGGCTTAACCAAAGAGGCCTATCAGTCTAGCCTCAGGGAAACAGGGATTGGTTGGAAAGTGGACCCACTTGAAGCACACAAAAGTTTGGGAGGTTAATTGGTCATTTTGAGGAAGCACCTCATCTGTCCCACATCCAAACTAATATAAACCAAGGGGAACAAAGAAACTCTCTTGCTTGTCATTCATGGCTCGGGACTTGCACTCGGCAGTGTGCTGGCCTGTCCTCTCCATGGGCCATGTAACCTTAGCAATCAGGTGGCCCTAGAAGTTATGTGGCCCATGACCTCCAGGTCAGCACATAATCTTGGTTGTAGGTCTTTACTGTTCATTTCTCTGAATATTTTGGGCCAATCCCTTCTGGTCTGAAAACTTTCTGCTGAGTAATCACCTGACAGTCTTATGGGAGTCCCATAAGACTGTGTTGGTGTGGGCCTCTTGGAGCTTATCTTGTTTGGGACTCTATACTTCCTGGACTTGTATGTCTATTTCCTTCATCAGATTAGGGAAGTTTTCTTCATTATTTCTTCAAATAGGTTTTCAATTTCTTGCTTTCTCTGTTCTCCTTCTCACACCATCAGGATATGAATGTTCGTATGCTTGAAGTTGTCCGAGAGGCTCCTTACACTATCCTCAGTTTTTTGGAATTCTTTTTTTCTTTTTGCTGTAATGTATTCTTCATTTCAGTTAATATATTCTTCATGTTTGACTGGGTTCTTTTTTATGTTTGCTATCTCTTTGTTGAAATTCTAAGTTCATCTACACTTCCCTTAAGTTCATTGAGCATCCTTATAACCAGTGTTTTGAGCTCTGCATCTCATAGATTGCTTATCTCCATTTTGTTTAGCAATTTTTTTCTGGAGTTTTGTTCTGTTCTTTTATTGGGATGTGTTTCTTTGTCTCCTCATTTTGGCTGCTGCTTTGTGTTTATTTCTATGTATTAGGTAGAGCTGTTACATCTCCCAGTAATGGTAGAGTGACTCTATGTAGTAGGTGTCTTGTAGGGTCCAGTGGCTCAACCTCCCCAGTTGTCTGAGCTGGGTACTACTGGTGTGCCCCTGTGTGAGCTCTGTGCACCTTCCTGTTGTAGTTGAGCCCTGATTGCCATTGGCATTTCAATAGGAGAGATTGACCCTAAGGTCAATTGGCTGTGAGGACTGACTATGACCACTGTGGAAGATCTTCTCTGCAGCAGCCTACCCCATGGAGTAGGACCCACTTCAGCAGGGCTCAGGTACTGGCTAAGTCCATCCCTTGAGGTGTCACTTGTGGAAGTGTTTGGTTGGTACATGAGCATGGTCTGAAGATGTCTACTAGGTGTGCTGACTCTGGGGCCTCCCAGGAGATGCAGGCCAAGATGAGCCACCACCAAAATGAGCCCTGACCAGGAACACCTTGCATGAGCTACAGAGTGATTTGTAGATGGCTGCTACTTTTGCTGAGCTTAGAGGTGCCCGAGAAAGGCCATGTGACAGACCAGGGCTATGGCTGCTAGTGGTGGACCTGGGACCACTTAGCAAAGAGTACAATGTACTCAGAGGCCAGATGATGCTTGTTTGAGAGATTTTAGGAGTCAGCGGCATGAGTCAAGATAGGCTGTTTGTATGGAAAAGCCACTGAAAATGGCTTGTGTGGGTCCACAAGTTGGATGGGGCAGAGTCTCAGAGGCTCTCCAGGGTGGGGCAAACAGTGTGAGCCAGGTTGATGGAAACTCAGATATGGCACCCATCTGCCAGCTCTGTGTGGGGGATGACTCAGAAAAGGAACAGTGGCTTCTGTCAGCACTTCTGTCTGAGAGAAGGCTACCCTTGCAGCCTTTATCCTGAAGCTAGACAATTCCGTTTCTCCCCTTTTGTCCCTGGAGCCTTTCAAGCTTCTGCTCCAGTGCTGGAGCTCAGAGGGAGTGAGTCTGAGTAAGTCCTTGCACAGGTGCTTTAAAAAGACTGCCTATGACTTCAGGAGCCTTTCTCTCACTCAGTCACTGTCACTACTGGTTTTCCCAGTGAGAAGTTATGGGGACTTCTCTTCCTGGCCCTGGAACACTGGGCTGGGGGGCCTGATATGGGGCTGTGGCCCCTTACTCCTTGGCGGGGGGAGTTCTTCAAAGCTGAAATATCCCTCCCAATTTTTTAACCACCACACATTGGTGTTAAGCCAGATATTTCTGCCTCTCTGCCCTTTCTATCAGTCTCAACATGGCTTCTTTACATCCTCAGTTACAGGAGCTCTGTTCAACCAGATATCAGGAGGTTCTGAATAATGGTTGTTCTGTAGTTTAGTTGTAATTCTGATGTGGTCATAGGAGGTTCTGTGTATTTTGTTTACCTATACTACCATCTTGACTGGAAGCCCCAAACAAAAGTTTTTCGTTTTCATGAGTTCAGTTAATTTTTTTCCCTTTGTTAATTGTGCTCTTGGTATTATATCTAACAGGACTTTGCTTAATAAAGATTTACTCTTACATCTTCTTATAAGAATTTTATATTTTACCTCTTATGTTGAGGACTATGATCAATGTTGGGTGGATTTTTGTGTGTGGTATGAGGTTCAACTTTATTCTTTTGTATGTGGATATCCAGTTCTCTCAGTAACACTTGCTGAAAAGAATATTCTTTCTCACTAATCATATATATGAGGGTTTATTTCTGGACTCTCAATTCTGTTTCATTGATCTCTATATCAATTCTTATGCCACTATTATACTTGATTACATGCTTACTGTAGCTTTATAGTAAGTTTTAAAATTGAGAGATGTGAGTCTTCTAAAATTGTTCTTTTTCAAGATCATCCTAGCTATTCTGGGACCCATGAAATTCTGTCTACATTTTAGGATCAACTCTACAAAAAAAGTCAGCTGGGATTTTGATAGGGGTTGCATTAAATTTGTAGACCAATTGGGGAGTATAGCCATCTTAACAACAGTGAAGGGATATTTAAAAGTGTAAACTGCAAAGACAGAGAGAATGGGAGAAGGCACCAGTAGAACAAAGGACAGATATCTTGTCCAAGCAGTAGAGGCTGTGGCCTGATGCCTGCAGCAAAGAACTAATAATGGGACATGAGCAGTTCAGGAAGGCACTAGATTTAGAAACACAGAGTACCAAGGAATGTAGGAGTGAGGTGCAGAGCTGAGATGGGGGTGGGCCTAAAGATTATTTATAGAGCAATTAATTTAACCTTCTAGGTTTCCTCCACCACCCCCTCAAAAGTGACAGCTCCTCCTCAAGGCAAGAGACTAGAGATTTGTTCTTTTCTAGAACACTTCTCTTGCAACATTGTTCATGAACTGGTTTAGGTCTACAAACTTTGATATTAGTCCCAATAAGATAACTAGAGTAAGAATAAATGTTTAGAATTTTTATATGAGTTTGAAATTACCTTAACAAATTCAAGTGCTTGCTCAGTGGATTTTCTTGCTGAAGAATATAGACTAGTTTGGATGTTTGAACTTCTATTGTAAGTCACATGTGCAGTAGAACTACATGTAGGTCCCTGACAGAATAGGAATTTAAAAACTGGTCCTTCATGGATAGTTTGAAAAGCATTGTCTAGAGGCTTACAGGCTTGGTTGTGTGTACAGGCGCCCTCAAGGTAAGAGACTAGAGATTTGTTCTTTTCTAGAACACTTCTCTTGCAACGTTGTTCATGAACTGGTTTAGGTCCACAAACTTTGATCTTAGCCCCAATAAGATACATAGAGAGAGTAAGAATAAGCAGGTTCTTTTTCAGACCACCTCAGGAAAGCAAATACTGCAATAAAATAAGTAACACAATTTTTTTGGTTTCCCAGGGCATTTAAAAGTTATGTTCACACTATATTGTAGTCTGTTAAATGTGTAATATAATTATATCTCAAAATGTACATACTTTAACTTAAAAAAGGTTTATTGCTAAAAAATACTAACCATTATCTGAACTTTTAGCATATTGTAATCTTTTTGTTGGTGGAAGATCTTGCCTTCATGTTAATGTCTGCTGACTGATCAGGGTGGTGGTGGTTGAAAATTGTGGTAGCTGTGTCAATTTCTTAAAGCAAGACAATAGTCCTCCAGTCAAGATGCCAGCATAGGTAAACACAGTCCACCTCCTCACACACAACCACATCAAAATTACAACTAAATTATAGAACAATCATCACTCAGAACTCTCAGATCAAGTTAAATGGAAGTCTGACAATTACAGAATTAAAGAAACCACATCCATCCAGATTGGTATGAGGGCCAGAGACGTGCATGGGGCTGGTCCCAAGTCCATGTGTGGTGGATAAAAATTTCGGAAGGATATCTTGGGAACATGGAGTCCCAGTCACACACCAGGCTCCCCCAGACCAGGGTTCTAGTGCCAGAAAAGTAAGTACCCATAACTTCTGGTTACAAACACCAACGGGGATTGAGTCAGTGGAAGAAACTGCTGGAGCCCCAAGCAGTTCCTTTTAAAGAATCCATACACAAACTTACTCAGATTCACTCCCTCTGAGCCCAAGCACTGGGGTAGCAGCTTGAAAGGCACAAGTGGCATACATAAAGGAAGTGAAGCATTTGACATCAAGGCGAGAGCTGAGGGACAACTTTCTTCCAGGCATAAAGGTAGGCAGAGGCCATTATTCCTTTTCTGAACCCTCTCCCCTCAGAGCCACAGAGCCAGTGGGTGGGTGTCATATCTGAGACTCCATCATCCTAACACGGTTTGCCCTGCCCTGGAGATCCTGAAATTCTGTCCCACCCAACATACCAGCCCACCCAAGCTGTTAACTGTGGCTTTTCCATATAAATGGCTGGTCTTGGCTCATGCTTCACAACTTCCTAAATCCTCTCAAACAAGCAACAGCAAGCCTATGAAAGCCCCCTGCCCTCCCACTCCTTGCTAAGTGGGCCCAGGCCCAGCACTAGCAGCAGCCAGCCTAGATTCACAGCTTGGCTTCACCAGATTCACGAGAATCTCCAAGCCCAGCACAAATAGCAGCTGTCTCAGATTACCTTATAGCTCACACAGAGTGGTCCTGGGCAGAACACAGGTCGGGGCTGATCTTGGCTTGTACCAGCTGAGACACCCCAGAGCCTATGTACCAAGTAGACAACTACAGACCATGTCAGAGCACCACCACCTTGTCCCTGCACAGCTGATCCTTCAAGGAGGGTGGAGGTTGGTGGTCAGTGGTCACAGCCAGTCCTTGCAGCTGACTGGCCTGTGTAAATCCCTCCCAGTGACCTGTCAACAGCAATCAAGGCTCAACTACACCAGGAGGGTGTACTCAGCCCTCATGAAGGGCACACCTTGAGTACCCAGCTTGAGTGACAGGGGAGGCTGTGCCACTGGATTCTACAGGACACCTAATATATTAGGCCACACTATCAAGACAGGGAGTCACAGCAGCTCTGCCTAATACATAGAAACAAACATAATGAGGCTGCCAAATAGGCAGACAAATAAACATGGCCCAAGTGAAAGAACAGTTCAAAACTCCAGAAAAAGAACTAAACAGGGACTTCTGGCCAAGATAAAGGCATAGGTAGACACACTGTGCCTCCTTGCACAACCAAAAGAAGCACAACAACAATTTAAAAACAAAAAACAACAGAACTGACAGAAAATCGAACTGTATGGAAGTCTGACAACTAAGGACTTAAAGAAGAAATATTCATCCAGACTGGTAGGAGGGGTGGAGACTGGCAGCCAGGTGGAGGGTACTCACAGCAAGGTGGCAGCTGGTGGACCCCGAGAGGCGGCAGATTGTGGACTGGGCGGTCCCACATTCACATGCAGATAAACTAGGAGGAATATCTGAGGAGTGAGACAGACCGAGCAAACCAGGGTTCCAGTGTGGGGAAATAAAGCCTCAAACCCTCTAATTGAAAACATCAGTGGGAGGTTGAGGTGGCAGTGGGAAAAACTCCCAGCCTCACAAGAGAGTTTGTTGAAGAGACTCACAGGGTCCTAGAATGTACACAAACCCACCCACCCAGGAATCAGCACCAGAAGGGCCCGATTTGCTTGTGGGTAGTGGGGGAAGTGACTGAAAACTGTCAGCTGAACGAGTGGCACTGTTCACTCTCAGACCCCTCCCCTATATACAGCATCACAACACAGTGATGTGGGTTGCCCCACCCTGGTGAACACCTAAGGTTCCACCCTGTACTACATAACAGGCACGCTGAGACAAAAAAGAAAAGAAAAAGAAAAAAGAAAAAAGAAAAAAAAAAAGGCCCACATGAAAGAACAGATCAAAGCTCCAGAAAAAATACAACTAAACAAGATAGAAATAGCCAACCTATCAGATGCACAGTTCAAAACACTGGTAATCAGGATGCTCACAGAATTCATTGAATGTGGTCACAAAATAGAGAAAAAAGTGAAGGCTATGAAAAGTGAAATAAAGGAAAATGTACAGGGAGCCAGCAGTGATGGGAAGGAAACTGGGACTCAAATGAACAGTTTGGAACAAAAGGAAGAAGGAAACATTCAACCAGAAAAGAATGAAGAAACAAGAACTCAAAAAAGTGAGGAGAGGCTTAGGAATCTCCAGGACATCTTTAAACATTCCAACACCAGAATCATAGGGGTGCCAGAAGGAGAAGAAAAGAGCAAGAAATTGAAAAATTATTTAAACAAATAATGAAGGAGAACTTCCCCATTCTGGCAAAGGAAATAGACTTCCAGGAAGTCCAGGAAGCTCAGAGTCCCAAAGAAGTTGAACCCAAAGAAGTACACACCAAGGCACATTATAATTATATTAGCCAGGATTAAAGATAAGGAGAGAATCTTAAAAGCAGCAAGAGAAAAGGAAACAGTTACCTACAAAGGAGTGCCCATAAGACTCTCAGCTGATTTCTCAAAAGACACCTTGCAGGTAAGAAGGGGCTGGAAAGAAGTATTCCAAGTCATGAAAGGCAAGGACCTACATCCAAGATGACTCTATCCAGCAAAGCTATCATTTAGAATGGAAGGACAGATAAAGTGCTTCCCAGATAAGGTCAAGTTAAAGAAGTTCATCAGCACCAAGCCTTTATTATATAAAATGTTAAAGGTACTTATCTAAGAAATAGAAGATAAAAAACTATTAACAATAATGACAACAAACTCATAACTATGAACAACTGAACCTAAAAAACAAAAATAAGCAAACAACTAGAACAGGAACAGAATTACAGAAATGGAGATCACATGGAGGGTTATCAATGGGGAATTAGGAGAGGGAAAGTGGGGTGAATTACAGGGAATAAGCACAGTTGGTAGGCATAAAATAGACAGAGGTAGGTTAAAAGTAGTATATGAAATAAAGAAGCCAAAAGAACTTATATATAGGACCCAATCGACATAAACTAAGGGAGGGAATGCTAGAGGGTGGGGTTGTGCAGGATGAAGGGGGGATAAAGAGGAGAATAAAATTGGGACAACTGTAATAGCATGATCAATAAAATACACTTAAAAAAGAAGCAACTCTTCATGCATTCAAGTTTATTATGAGATTGCAGCAATTCAGTCACATTTTCAGGCTCCACTTCTAATTCTGGATCTCTTGATATTTCCACCACATCTGCAGTTACTTCCTTAACTGAAGTCTTGAACCCCTCAAAGTCATCTATGAGGGTTGAAATTAACATCTTCCAAAGTTCTCTTAATGTTGTTATTTTGATCTCTTCCCAAGCATCACAAATGTTCTTAATGACATCCAGAGTGTTGGATGCTTTCCAGAGGCTTTTCAATTTACTTTGCCCAGCTCCATCAAAAGAATCACTGTCTATGGCAGCTATCATTTTAGGAAATATATTTCTCAAATAATAATATGTGAAAGTCAAAATTACTCCTTAGTCCATGGACTGCATGGATTAAGGAGTAATCCATATTACTCCTTAATTCATGGAATGCAGAATAGGTGTTGCAATCGCTAGCATGAAAACAACACTAATATGGTTGTATACCTCCATCTGAGCACTTAGGTGACCAGGTGCATTGTCAATAAGTGGTGATAGTTTGAAAAGGCATTTTTTTCTTCTTGAGCAGTAGATCTCAACAGTGGACTTAAAATATTTAGTAAACCATGTGTAAATAGATGTGCTGTCATCCAGGCTTTGTTTATAGGGTGTAGGCAGAGTAGATTTACCATAATTCTTAAGGGTACTAGGATTTTCAGAATGGTAAATAAGCATTGACTTCAACTTAAAGTCACCGGCTGCATTAGCCTCTCATAAGAGAGGCAGCCTGTCCTTTGAAGCTTTGAAACCAGGCATTGACCTCTCCTGTTTAGCCAAGAAAGTCCTATATGGCACCTTCTTCCAACATAAGGGTGTTTCATCTACATCAAAAATCAGGTGTTATGGGTAGGTAGCCACCTTCATTCAGTATCTTAGCTGGGACTTCTGGGTAACTTGCTGCAGCCTCTACGTCAGCACTTGCTACTTCACCTTGCACTTTTATGTCATGGAGAACGCTTCTTTTCTTAAAACTTATAAGCCCCCCTCTTCTGGTTTCAAACTTTTCTTCTGTAGCTTCCTTACCTTTCTCACCTTTCATGGAATTAAAGAGAGGGCCTTGCTCTGGGTTAGGCTTTGGCTTAAGGGAATGTTGTGGTTTTTTTAAAATTTTCTCTCTAAAGCACTAAAACTTTCTCTATATCAGCAATAAGGCTATTTTGCTTTTTTATTTGGGAGTTCACTGAAGTAGCACTTTTAATTTCCTTCAAGAACTTTCTCTTTGCATTCACAACTTGACAGTTTGGCACAAGAGGCCTGGCTTTCAGCCTGTCTTGGCTTTGACATGCCTTCCTCACTAGTTTAATCATTACTAGCTTTTGAGTTAAAGTGAGAGACATGTGTCTCTTCCTTTCACCTGAACATTTAGAGCAGGGGTGTCAAACTCATTTTCACCAGGGGCCACATCAGCCTCAAGGTTGCCTTCAAAGGGCTGAATGTAATTTTAGGATTGTATAAATGCAACTACTCCTTAATTAGGGGCAAGGAGCTACCGCTGGGTAGAAACAAGGTGCCGGCCAGATAAAACAAGGTGGAGGGCAGGATTTTGCCCACAAGCCTTGTATTTGCCACCTGTGATTTAGAGGCCATTGTAGGGTATTAATTGGCCTAATTTCAATATTGTGTGTCTCAGGGAAGAGGGAAGCCTGAGGGGAAGGAGAGAGAGAGACATGGGATGGCAAATCAGTGAAGCAGTCAGAACACACATGTTCACCATCTTCTATGGGTGTGGCTTGTGGTACCCCAAAACAACTCCAGTAGTAACATCAAAGATCACTGATTGCACATCATCACAAGAAATATAATAATTAAAAAGTTTGAAATATTGTGTGAATTATCGAAGTATGACACAGCAAGCTCTGGCCAGGTGGCTCAGTTAGTTGGAGCTTCCTTCTGTGCACCAAAAGGTTGTGGGTTCGATTCCCAGTCTGGGAATGTTCATAGGTTATGGGCCCCCCTGGTGGGGGGCATGTATGGGATGCAACTGATCTATGTTTCTCTCTCATGTTAATGTTCTTCTCTCTTCCTTCTTCTTTCTCTAAAAATCAATACATCCTCAGGTGAAGATTTAAGAAAAAAAATGTGACAAAGACAAAGTGAGTGAATGCTAGAAAAATGACATCAATAGACTTGCTCAATGCAGGGTTGCCACAAACCTTCGATTGGTTTCTTTAAAAGAGCACAGTATTTGCAAAGTGCAATAAAGTACCACATTTTGGACTATAAGACGCACCCCCCAAATTTGGGAGGAATAATGGTTGTTAATGCTGTTGTTGAGTTCTGTTTACATTTACATTGGTGATATATTATGTTATTTATGTTATTAAATATTTTACCACATTTTTTGCTTCAACAATTTTTTTCCTATTTTCCTCTTCTAAAACCTGGGTGTGTCTTATGGTCCAAAAAATAAGGATGTGATAAAAGAAGGTATGCCTATATAATTGAGAGAGGGTTGAAGCACCAGGCTGAAAATCTGGATTTTGAGCAGTGCAATATCCAGCCTTCCTCCTGCTCTCATTCAGAAAAAGTGTCAGTTAGGCGTATGGCCTCCATCAACACCTATCCCCTTATAGGAGTCTAAAAGATTCTTATCAGAAAATACTTAATGGCCCAGAGAGAAACTTGTAAACATTGACATTTGGAAGTCCCCTTGAAATCCCATTTTAATATCTCTACAGTGAAGTTCTCCAATGGACAAGCTATACTCATGCACATAAAGCTTAAAACAAACTTAAAAGAGTTCCGTTTTGTTCTTTGAATAGACTTTTTACTAAAATGGCTCAGAATTCAAAGGATTTAAAAGGGTACAATGAAGAGGTCTTCAATCCATCACTACCTAGTTCCCTCTCCATTCAATTGTTTAGTGCCTCACTAATATAAATAAAAAGCCTACATGGAAGACAGAGATCAAGAATAAAAAAATAAGAAACACAGAGGAAAAAATGCAGAGAGAATAAAAGTTCAAAAAGTTCAAAAAGGAAAAGAATAATAATATCCTGGAGACAGAAAAGAAGCTATTACATAAACAAAATAAGAATAGCATACTATTAAAAAGAGGAATATTGAGAGAATAAAAAGAGAATTTTTGAAAATTAAAACTATAAAATAAAAATATAAATATTTAAAATTCAACTTGAAAAGTTAGAAATTTGTAAAATCTCACAAAAAGTAAAACAAAGAAATAAAGGGATGAAAAATGAGGTACAGAAGATAAGAAGATTAAAGGGACAGGTAAGGAGATCCCATATGTTAATAACAGGAGATAGATTGAACAAAGAAAAAAGAGGGGAAGAAATAATTAAATAAATAATCAACAGAGGGAAGGAAGATGGTGGAGTGGTAGGAGGGAGCAGATTCCAATTCCCCCTACACACGGGAGAAAAACCTGGCCGATCTATGGAAGAACAGAGCAGACAAGGAACAGTAACACAGCATAACTGAGAATAGGAGATCGAAAATTGTAGCGGACATTGGAAAACCAGTCGGTAAGGAGAGTACTTCAGAACAATAGGAGCCCAGGGATCAGCGTGGAGAGCAGGATGGCTGAGGCCCCGGCCTGGCACTTGCCAGGCCTGCCCCAGGGCTCTAGGGAGGGAGCTGGGTCAACCGCTGAAACGGGCTGAGCAATCCTGGTCACCACCGCGGGTAACTGTGGGTGGGGCAATCGTGGTTGCCCCTCAACTGCAGGCTGAGCGACCGTAGTCCTTGCGACTGCAGACAGAGGCGCATGTGAACTGAGACAGCTGCATGAAAATAGGCACCCACACATGAACGCACACGGTCGTGGGATCATAGGCATGCGAGAGAGCATAGGCGCTGGCCACTGGAGACAGCTGTGGGACCATAGTCGCCAGTGCATGCATGGGCACGCGAATGCAGACAGCTTGGGGCCATAGGCACGCAGGATAGAGATGGCTGCGGGATCAGAGGCTCCGAGCCACCATGGAAAGCTATGCAGGGGCCAAGGCCAGCAGCTGCACTCGACTGGAGAACCGAGCTCATAGCCATAAACTCGGGGAAGTGCAGGCACACCAGAAGGCTCAGAACACACGTTGGAAGCCCTGTGGGGAGACAGTAGCACAATGGTGACTGAGTGCTGAACACAGAGAAAAGCAATACCATCACCCCTCAGCCATTGCAGCCAGCAAGACCAGAAAAACAGGCTCAGCAAGTTTGAAAACAGCAAGAGTTTTTTGTTTGGTGGTTTTGGTGTTTTGTTTTGGTTTTGTTTGTTTGTTTTTTTGTTTTGTTTGTTTTTTGTTTGTGTGTCTGTTTATATAATTGTTTTAATTATTATTTATTTATTATTTTTATTTTCTTTTTTACTCCCCTACTCCTTTTGCCTCTCTTTACTTCTTTCTTGTTTTATTCCCTCTTCCTTTCTTTCCAATTTTATCTCTTCTACCTTCCTCTTTTTTCTTCTTTCTTCTTCTTTCATTTTTTCCCACTTTTCTCATTTTAAATACCCACAAGTCAGACAAAAAAACAAACAAACCTGAAACTGTAAAACAAACCAGAGTTGGTCCCAAAAAGAGGGTATCGCAGCAGATGAGACAGTAGAAGCTGTGAACAACAGGATATCTGAAGAAGAATCCACCACTGAATCTCACAGGTATTCTACCACAGAAGACAACACCACAAACCTAGGGAGCCAGAACAGATCAATTTAAGAAGTTGAGGCTAACAAGAAGAGTCTTACAAACAATGGGAAGACAAAGAAACAATCCCCAAATGAAAGGAAAGGAAGAAGTCCCAGAGAATGCTAAATGAAATGGAGGCAACTCAACTATCAGATATTGAGTTCAAAGCAATGGTTGTCAGGAAGCTCCATGAGCTCACAATGAGCTACCAGAAACTACAGGGAAGCTACAGTGAACTCACTGAAAAAGGAAATAGAAACTATCAACAAGGGCTGAGAGAAAATGAAGAATACAATTTCTGAACTGAAGAACACAGTAGAAGGAATGAAAAGCAGAATCGATGAAGCAGAAGATTGGAGCAGCGAGTTGGAGGACAAAATAGAAAAAAACACCCAGAAAGAGCAAGAAAAGGAAAAGAGGCTCAGAAAGAATGAAGAGGGATTAAGAGAAATGCAAGACAACATGAAACGTAATAATATCCGTATAATAGGGTTACCAGAAGGAGAAGAAGAGCAAGGGATAGAAAACCTATTTGAAAAAGTAATGATGAAAACTTCCCTAATTGGATGAGAGAAAAAGTCACACAAATCCAGGAAACACAGAGAGTCCCAATCAAGAGGAACCCAAACAGGCCCACTTCAAGACACATCATCATTAAAATGGCAAAATTCCAAGACAAAGAGAGAATCTTAAAGGCAGCAAGGGAGAAAAAGGAAGTAACATACAAGGGATAAGGTTAGCAGCTGACTTCTCAATGGAAACGCTCCAAGCCAGAAGAGAATGGCAAGAAATATTCCAAGCAATGAGAACCAAAGGCCTGCAACCAAGACTACTTTATCCAGCAAGGCTTTCAATCAAGATAGAAGGCTAAATAAGGAATTTTCCAGACAAAAGAAGTCTAAAAGAATACACCTCTATCAAACCAATTCTGCAAGAGATACTAAACGGATTGCTTTAAGGAAAGAAAGGAAAAGACGAGAGAGAGAGAGAGAGAGAGAGAGAGAGAGAGAGAGAGAAACACAGGTACAAAAATGGCAATGAATAAATACCTATCAATAATAACCTTAAATGTAAATGGATTAAATGCTCCAATCAAAAGACATAGAATAGCTGAATAGATAAGAAAGCATGACCCACACATATACTGCCTACAAGAGACCCATCTCCGGACAAAAGACCTACACAGACTCAAAGTGAAGGGCTGGAAACAAATTTTCCAAGCAAATGGACAGGGGGAGAAAAGCTGGGGTAGCAATACTCATATCAGACAAAATAGACTTCAAAAGAAGAGCCATAAAGAGAGACCCAGAGGTCATTTCATAATACTCAAGGGAAGAATCCACCAAGAAGACATAAACGTTGTAAATATATATGCACCCAACACAGGAGCACCTAAATACATCAAGAAAATCTTAGAGAACTTCAAGAAAGATATTGACAGCAACACAATTATAGTAGGCGATTTTAACACCCCACTGTCAAAAATGGACAGATCTTCCAAACAAAATATTAACAAAGCTATTGTGGCATTGAACACCACTTTAGAGGAAATGGACTTAACTGATATATATATAGAACCCTTCATCCAAAAGAAACTAAATACACATTCTTTTCAAATGCACACGGAACATTTTCAAAGATAGACTACATGATAGGACAGAAAAACAAGCCTCAACAAATTCAAGAAAATTGAAATCATACCAAGCATTTTCTCCGACCACAAGGGACTGAAACTAGAAACCAACCCCAAGGGGAAAAACCCAAAACCCTCAAAATCATGGAGATTGAATAGCATGCTATTAAACAATGAATGGGTCAAGAATGAAATTAGGGAGGAAATCAAAAAGTTTCTGGAAACAAATGATAATGAACTCACATCGACCCAAAACTTATGGGACACAGCAAAGACAGTCCTCAGAGGGAAGTTTATAGCGATACAGGCCTACCTAAAAAAGATAGAAACATCTCAAACAAACAACCTAACCCTACACCTACAAGAACTGGAGGATCAACCACAAAGACAGCCCAGAGCAAGTAGAAGAAAGGAAATAACCAAGAGCAGAATTAAATGACATAGAGACTAAAAGCACAATTCTAAAAATCAATGAATCCAGGAGCTAGTTCTTTGAAAAGATCAACAAAATTGACAAGCCTTCAAGCAGGCTCATCAAGAAAAAAAGAGAAAGAACTCAAATAAACACAATCAGAAATGAAAGAGGAGAGATTACAATGGACACCACAGAAATACAAAGGATTGTAAGAAATTACTATGAAGAACTGTATGCCAAGAAATTTGAAAACCTAGGTGAAATGGACAAGTTTCTAGGAAAATATAATCTTCCAAAACTAAATGAAGAAGAAGCAGAAAGCCTGAACAGACCAGTAACAGCTGATGAAATTGAAGCAGTCATCAAAAAACTCCCGACACACAAAATCCCTGGACCAGATGGTTTCACAGGAGAATTCTACAAAATATTTAAGGAAGAGCTAACCCCTATCCTTCACAGACTATTCAAAAAAATCCAAAATGATGGAAGACTCCCCAATTCTTTTTATGAAGCCAGCATCATCCTAATCCCAAAACCAGATAAAGACAGAACAAAGAAGGAGAACTTCAGGCCAATATTGCTGATGAACATAGATGCTAAAATCCTCAACAAAATATTGGCAAACTGCATCCAACAATACATTAAAAAGATCATACGCCATGACCAAGTGGGATTCATCCCAGGGATGCAAGGATGGTTCAACATTCGCAAATCAGTAAATGTAATTCATCACATAAACAAAAGCAAAGACAAAAATCACATGATCATATCAATAGATGGGGAAAAAGCATCTGATAAGGTACAACACCCATTTATGATAAAAACACTCAGCAAAGTGGGAATAGAGGGAGCATTCCTCAACATAATAAAGGCCATATATGAGAGACCTAAAGCCAACATCATACTCAACAGAGAAAAACTAAAATCTTTTCCACTAAGATCAGGAACAAGACAAGGTTATCCACTTTCACCACTTCTATTCAATATAGTATTGGAAGTCTTAGCCACAGTGATTAGACAAGAAATGGAAATAAAAGGCATCCAACTCAGAAAGGAGGAAACAAAACTATCATTGTTTGCAGATGACATGATAGTGTACATAGAAAATCCTATAGACTCGGCCAAAAAACTGCTTGACTTAATAAATGAATTTGGCCAAACAGCCTGGATACAAACTCAGTATCTAGAAATCAAAGGCATTTTTGTAAACTGACAACAAAACAGCAAAAGCAGAAATCAAGAAAAAAAAATCCCATTTGATATAGCAAAAAGAAAAATAAAATACCTAGGAATAAACCTAACCAAGGAGGTAAAAGACCTGTATGCAGAAAACTACACAACACTGAAGAAAGAATTCAAGGAAGACACAAACAAATGGAAACACATACCATGTTCATAGATTGGAAGAATTAACATCATCAAAATGTCCATACTTTCCCAAGCAATTTACAGATTCAATGCAATACCTATTAAAGTACCAATGGCATACTTCACAGACATAGAACAAACACTTTGAAAATTTATATGGAACTATAAATGACCTAGAATAGCTGCAGCAATCTTGAGAAAGAAGAGCTAAGTAGAAGGGATCATAATACCTGATACTAACTGTACTACAAGGCCACTGTAATCAAAACAGCCTGGTACTGGCATAAAGACAGGCACATGGACCAGTGGAATAGAGCAGAGAGCCCAGAAATAAACCCAAGTCTCTACAGTCAATTAATATTCAATAAAGGGGGCAGCAACATAAAATGGAGTAAAAATAGCCTCTTCAACAAGTGGTGTTGGGAGAACTGGACAGCTACGTGAAAGAAAATGAAACGTGAGCACCAACTTACACCATACACAAAAATAAATTCAAGGTGGATAAAAGATTTAAATATAAGCTGTGACACCATTAAAGTCCTAGAGGAGAACATAGGCAGGAAAATCTCGGATATTTCACACAGCAATATTTTTACTGATATGTCCCCTAAAGCAAGGGACATAAAGGAAAGAATAAACAAATGGGATCTTATCAAAATAAAAAGCTTCTGCACAGCCAAAGAAAACAGTATTAAAATAAAAAGAGAACCGACTGTATGGGAAAACATATTTACCAATGATACCTCAGACAAGGGTTTAATCTCCAAAATATACAAAGAACTTACATGACTCCACTCTAAGAAGACAAGCAACCCAATTAAAAAATGGGCAAAGGACTTGAACAGACACTTCTCCAAGGAGGACATACAGAGGATCCAGAGACACATGAAAAGATGCTCAATATCGCTAGCTATCAGAGAGATGCAAATTAAAACCACAATGAGATACCACTTGACACCAGTCAGAATAGCCTTCATAAACAAAGCAACAAACAGCAAGTGTTGGAGAGGTTGTGGAGAAAAGGGGACTCTAGGGCACTGTTGGTGGGATTGCAGACTGGTACAACCACTGTGGAAAGCTGTATGAAATTTTCTAAGAAAATTAAAAATGGATCTACCTTTTTTTAAATATATTTTATTGATTATGCTATTACAGTTGTCCCATTTCTCCCCCATCATTCCCCTCCACCCTACACACCCTCTCCCACCCACATTCCCCCCTTTAGTTCATGTCCATGTGTCATAAATTCTTTAGCTTCTACATTTTCCATACTATTCTTGCCCTCCCCCTGTCTATTTTCTACCCACTATCTATGCTACTCATTCTCTGTACCTTTTCCCCCTCTCTCCTCCTCCCACGACCCTGTTGCTAACCCTCCATATGATCTCCATTTCTGTGGTTCTGTTCCTGTTCTAGCTGTTTGCTTAGTTTGCTTTTGTTTTAGGTGTGGTTCTTAATAGCTGTGAGTTTGCTGTCTTTTCACTGTCATATTTTTATCTTCTTTTTCTTAGATAAGTCCCTTTAACATTTCATATAATAAGGGCTTGGTGATGATGAACTCCTTCAACTTGACCTTATCTGAGAAGCACTTTATCTGTCCATCCATTCTAAATCACAGCTTTGCTGGATAGAGCAATCTTGGATGTAGGTCCCTGCTTTTCAAGACTTCAAATATTTCTTTCCAGCCCCTTCTTGCCTGTAAGGTCTCTTTTGAGAAATCAGCTGACAGTCTGATGGGAATTCCTTTGTAGGTGACTGTCCTTTCATCCCTTGCTGCTTCTAGAATTCTCTGCTTCATTTTAATCTTGGCTAATGTAATTACGATGTGCCTTGGTGTGTTCCTCCTTGGGTCTAACTTCTTTGGGACTCTCTGAGCTTCCTGGACGTCCTGATAGTCTATTTCCTTTGCCAGATTAGGGAAGTTCTCCTTGAGTATTTGTTCAAATAAGTTTTCCATTTGTTGCTCTTCTTCTTCCCCTTCTGGGACCCCTATAATTCGGATGTTGGGACGTTTAACCATGTCCCGGAGGTTCCTAAGCGTCTCCTCATTTTTTTGCATTCTTGTTTCTTCCTCGTTTTCTGCTTGGTTGTTAGTTTCGTCCTTCTGGTCCACTCCATTGATTTGAGTCCCAGTTTTCCTTCCATCTCTATCGGTTCCCCATGCATCTTCCTTCATTTCACGTATTGTAGCCTGCATTTTTTCATCTAATTTGTGAGCAAAATCAACCAATTCTGTGAGCATTTTGATGACCAGTGCTTTGAACTGTGCATGTGATAGGTTGGCTATCTCTTCACTGCTTAGAGGAATTGGCTCTGGGGCTTTTATTTGTTTTCTGGTTTGAGCCATTTTTCGGTGGGGTTTTTTTTTTTGTTTTGTTTTGGTTTTAGTCTGGTTGAGGCTATTACGTTGTGAGGGGTGGAGCCTCAGGGCGGGGCAGCCTAGTCGCCGGGTTGTGACGCTATAGGTGGGGGCGGGGTCCGAGAGGTAACAATGGCGCCTGTTTCGCTCTCTCCTGGACTCTGGCCCTTTCCGCCGCTTCCCCTTCACCTGGATTATCTGCGCACGCGCGAATGCTGTTACGTAGTAAGGAGTGGAGCCTCTGGCGCTCCCCAGTGAGGGGCAGCCCAGTAGCTGGGTTGTGACGCTATAGGTGGGGGCTGGGTCTGAGAGGGAACAATGGCGCCTGCTCCGCTCTCTCCTGGATTCAGTCCCTTCCGCCACTTCCCCTCTGCCTGGACCGCCTGCGAGCACGAATGTGGGACCACCTGGTCAGCCAGCTGCCTTGTATGGCCTCACTGGGTCTGCACAGTTGCCCCCCTGTGCCCGGGGTCCGCCAGCTGCTGCCTGTGGGCCTAGGGACCGCCAATAGCCGCCTGTGCACCTGGGAACTGCCAGCCGCTGCTGCTTGCGTTCCCGGGTCCGCACCTCCACTTTTTCCTGCCATGACCCCACCCCTCTTACCGGTCTGGATGAATGGTTGTTGGACTTCCGTACAGTTCAATTTTCTATAAGTCTGGTTGTTTTCTTGTTTCTAAATATTTGTTGTCCTTAATTTTGGTTGTGAGAGGAGGCACAGTGTGTCCGCCTACGCCTCCATCTTGGCCGGAAGTCCTGGATCTACCTTTTGACCCAGCAATTCCACTGCTAGGATTATATCCTAAGAACCCTGAAACACCAATCCAAAAGAACCTATGCACCACCATGTTCATAGCAGCACAATTTACAATAGCCAAGTGCTGGAAGCAACCTAGGTGCCCATCTGTAAATGAATGGATCAAAAAACTATGGTACATTTACACAATGGAATTCTCTGCAGCAGAAAGAAAGAAGGAGCTCCTACCCTTTGCAACTGCATGGATGGAACTGGAGAGCATCATGTTAATCGAAATAAGCCAGGCAATGAAGGACAAATACCATATGATCTCACCTTTAACAGGAACCTAATCAACAAAACAAACATACAAGCAAAATATAACCGAAGGCATTGAAATTGAGAACAGCTGACAGTCATCAGAGGGGAGAGGGGAGGGAATTTCAGGGGAAAAGGGGAAGGGATTAGAGCAACAAGTATAAAAGACACGTGGACAGAAACTGGGGGGGGTGAAAATGGGAGGGTGGTGGGGAGGGCAGGGGCAGTGGGCTGGGATGGGAGTAGAAGACAGAAAACTGTATAAGAACAACAATTAAAATAAAGGAAAAAAAGAAACATGGTTAAAATGGAAGAATGAGGACAACTATAATTGAACAATAAAAAAAATTTAATGGTTAAAAAATAATCAATTTTTTTTTATAGCAGGACATAATGTTTTGGGGTCAAAAGTATTCAGTGTCCAGTAGAATGAATGAGAAAAGACCCATCCCAATATACATCATTGTGAACTTCCAGAACACTGGAAGTCAGAGAGGAGAATCTAAAAGCTTCTAGGCTTAAGATAGAAAGGATAGAGAACTGAAATGGCATTGGTATCACAACAGCCACTCTGAAAGCTAGAATTCTATGCTTGGGCAAACTATCAATCAAGTGTAAAGACACTTTCAGTTGCATGAGCAAAAATTTTACTTCCTTTGTTCGCTTTCTTAGGAAATTACTGGAAGACACGTAGCACTAAAACGAGAAAGTAAATGAAGGAAGAAGACATGGAATCCACAGGACTGTGGGTAGAGTTGCCTTGGCAGAGCGGGAAAAGGAGGAAAGGAAGAAAGGAAGGGACAGGAAGAATGAAGCATTAAGGTAAGGGCAGGAAGAAAAGCAGAGTCACAAGACCAAGAGAGTCCTGAGGCCCATTTTCAATCCTGTCCTTGCTTTTTGAGGCTCCTGATATCCTTGTGATAAATTCCTCCTTTTACTCAACTAGTTCACATCCGGTTTCAATCGCCTGTAACCAAAAGTATCCTCTTGATACTACTGCTGCACCTGGGAGCTTATAGAAATGCAGAATCTCAGGCATCCCCAGACCTACTTAACAGAATCTGCATTTTAACAAGATTCCCAGGTGATTTACGATATTTTTCTGTGTATAATGCATACCCACATTTTTGGCCAAAGTTTCAGGAAAAAAATCCTTAGTTTTAATTTTTAATTCAATTATTTATTTATTTATATTTAGATACTTGTTTGCATTATAAAGGAATTTTAGCATTTATTGTTTAACATATTATGGTACAAGAAAATTTATGTAACAAATAATTATAAAACACAAGAACAGGTACAAGGTATTTCAGGCACTACCCATGTATAATGTGCATCCTTATTTTTCCCTCAAAAATCTGGGCAAAAAAAGTGTGTATTATACACAACAAAATATGGTGTATACATTCTAAAGTCTGAGAAACACTGTCCTAATATATCTACCTTGCAAGGTTGGGTAGCAGGCATGTTAAAGATAATATTAATATGTAAAATACCTGGCCACATAATAGGTACTCTATAAGGTATTCTGCAGATGATGATGATGATGATGATGAAACTAGGAGAACTTTGGAATGACAATCTCAGGACAGGTTACTGGGACCATGGTAAATGGTAGCTCTGAACCAAATTACGAAAACAGGCAGACAAGAGAAAAGGTGGACAGCACATTTATACCAGGAAACAGGTTTCAGCTCTGCTCCAGGAACCTGTCAGGTTAGTTAGTCCATGTGTTGACATGGGAAACCATTAAGAAAAACCACCTTCCAGGTGCAGCAATTGGGGGCGAATGAGTGACAGACAGCATCCTGGATGACACAGGCTGAGGGAATGCTGAGCTAATGCTACCTATCTCAGCAGAGCAAGCATTGCGCCTCAGCACTTAGGAAGTAGGTCAGGAGGAAATATCCTGAGTGAGCAGCTCCTAATAGCTTTTCAGGCAGAAACCTGTGGCCCATAGGACTGGGGTGGAAGGGGGATGGGAATGAGAGGAGATTGTGGGGCCCAGGGAGGAAAGGGGCACAGGGAGGAAATAGTATCCTATTCTTGGCAGGAGCAAGGTTGCCTCTCACATAGTTTTCCTGGCTCATTCAGCCTTTTCTTTGTGCTTGGGGGTTCTGTTGACTGTACAATGCTAAGGATATTAAAGATTTCAAAGGGAAAAGATGTGCTTGCAGAAAGCCACTGTCCCACCTCAACCCTTGGTGTGTGCTGTGGATACCAGATGGTTATCCCAGGCCTGTATCCCCCAGGAGTTATTGGTCATTGCTTTCTAATTGTCCCCCAACTGTATGGCACTGTACTGTACTCAACCCTTGAGAGTCTTTACTGGAGAAGCTCCCCAGCCCCTCAAGAATTTATACAATAGAGTCCCCAGCCCTTTAAAACACCTCTAGGAATCTTATCCTCTTCGGTAAAACAACTCCTAGATTATCAAATGGCTGTTCTTGTGAAGGTCCCTTGAAGTCACCAACTCTGTCGCCACCACTACAGCAGTAAAACCTTAACATTAACTTGAATAGCAGCAGCAAATACTTAATCATGCGCTCACTATGCACCAGGCATGTTCCTGAGCACTTAATGTATTTTAACTCACTTAATCATCACAACCTTGTGAAGTCTGATACAATTTCAGTCCCATTTTACAATGAGAAAGCTGAGACATATGGAGATTAAATGAGGTCACATAGCTAGTAAGTGGCAGTCCAGCTCCAGAGCCCCTGTTCTTTAGTCATAATACTTAAATCTGATGTCCTTGGTGGACAAGGTATCAGCTGTAGCTCTCCTGCCAACAAATCCTATTCTCACCTTAATGAGCTGTCTGATTTTAGATGAATAACTCAGAGGCAACATGGTGAGAGTCAAGAAGAGCAGAGGTGTCAGAGTTAAAAGATCTGAATTCTGCTGGCACTGCCATTTAGAAAGAAAAGATACTGATGCTGATTGAATGCGGAGCATGTGTCAGGTGCTGGGCGTTTTCTGTGCTTAATCTTCCCAGCTAGCCTGTGTGACCTTACACAAGTCACTGTCCCTCACTGGGTTTCTGTTTCTTTACATGTAAAGTAGACCAGGTGGTTTCAGTGATTCAACCTACACAATACCCACTGAAGAGTTACTATGTGCAGAAGTGCCATGCCCCATGCTGAAGGGACACAGACAATAAAATGCAGACCTTGCCTTTGCGAGGCTCAGAGTTCAATTCTTTCATTTTGTAAATTCTTTGGAGTTGCGCAAGTCAATTATCTCTGTTTTCTAAAATAGGGGAAATGATGTTTGAACATGGAAGGTCACTCAATTCAGATGTAGGCAAACAGAGCTAGGTTGACTTCTAGCTCGGGGCTCTTTCTGATCTCAGCTGTTCTACCTCAGCTTGACATTGCTGTGACTAAAAGCTACAGCATCTACTTTGAGTTCTTAACTTCCTACAGTCATTTTTATACCATCCTTCTGCTTTCTGCATCCCAACAAGCTCAAACACACACACACACACACACACACACACACACACACACACACACACACAATACTGTTGAGTGACGGGAAATCAGCCCCCTCTGGCAACCTTCCTTTTTTGCCCAAAGCCCAGAGTACAGCACTGAGATGGTGAATGCACTGTCAGCGAAGCCACAGTTACCATATGCATCATGACTCATTACCGTATCCGCTGAGTCGGAACTGAAGCCTCTTGCCCCAGCAAGTAATTACTGGTGTGCAGGAAGACCTCAGCTAAAGATAAGGGTACACTGGTGGCTGAGAGGAAGGGGTCAGTGAGTAACATGGGCTCTTCTACAGCAGTCAGCACAGTGCCCTACTGCATACAGTAGGTACTCAACACAGGTTTGCTGGTAGATTAGCTGCTCTGAACTACTCTGCCCTGCACAGCTGCAGGATGGGGTTGCTAGGCAGGAACATAATATGTGTGTCTGTCTAGCACCTGAAGGAAATGACTTCAACTCCCTTTTGTTGAGCAGAGCTGAGCTAGGCCTACCAGAACTGCAGCACTGAAAATCTATTCCTTAAAGAACTCTGTTACAATCTCACTTCTGCAATCTATCCTAAGAACTTCCTTTTCCGTACACTAGGGTAGGGGAAGAGGCACATCTACCCCTTGCCTTTCTTGAAGTGGTGTAAGAGTGCAGAAGGACTTTAGAAATTATTTGTTCTAAACTCCTCCTTGTCACATCTTCCTAAGCTTCTGCATGTTGACATTTTTCCAGGCTTTTGCCACATCTCTCCTGGGCAATAACCTCCTCCCAAAGCTAGACTCAGGAGACACAAAAACTTTGGTGCGTTTCTAGGAACTGAGGCCACATTGCTCTTTGTAGGAGGTCATCCCCCAATATCTATTTGACCTTGCAGGGTGGCAGGATTTTTGACTGTGTTCAGAGCCACCTAGCTAAAGTCAACCTTTCCCAATCTCTTTTGCAGAATGTCCATATGACCAAGTTCTGATTAATAAGAAGTTAGCAGAAACAATGGCTCCCTTAAAAGGAAGGCCCGTGACCTCTCTATTCCCTCTTGCCTTGATTGGAAGGTGGACATTGTGGTAAGCCTTCCTCACTATGTGAATAAGTCAAATATCCTAAATGCAGAGCAATAAGCTAGATGGAGCCTGGGCCCCTAGCACTGGAGAGACACCACATTATCTCCGAACTGTTGGCACTCACTGTTACATACAGGAGAGAAAGAAACTTCCATCTTATCTAAACCTTCATTACTTAGGGTTTTGCTATAGCAGGCAAACCTGTATCCTAACTAACACAACCCCATTTGGGGTATCAGGGCAGTCACAACCTCCCCTTCTCCGAGATTCCCCCACTCTGCTCACCCAGGAAATAGCCTAGAGAGATTATATTTAAGAGATTATTATAGTGGTCTATGAATACCTGGCTGATCCGGCTGTGGCCGAGTAGACTTGGGGTAGATATTTCAATTAAGCAGGATCAGCTACTGAGATTATTTCTTTCACGAATTTGCAGATGAGATTCACTGTTGCTATCAAACTGATTACATAAGCCAAGATGCACAAGAAGAACAGAAAGGGGAGGCCAGGTATCCCCAGAAAGGCAGAGTGAAAGAAGATGCCTGGGTTGATACGCTCTCCCTACTTTCTGGTTCCAGGCCTTCACATGGCCTCCACAATCACTCTGCACTTGGCTCCTGGAGAAGACCCTCACACTTTATAATATACTTTCCCTTTTGGTATCAGGTGCTTTAGGTTCATTTCCTTCACCTGCAATCAACAGTGCATAAGTCTCTTCTGATCCTGGTAAAGATCTGCCTAACCTCACAAGCCAGGGGGACCCATGCCTCTGCAGCCCAGGCCCTGGCCCACTAGATCCTCTCCTCATTGCAAAGACAGAAGATTCTGGGGGAACTAAATGGACAGATAGATTCATTGCCTGATTGATTGGCTGGTGGAATTTCCAAGGGAAGTTAAGCAGGTCTCATAGACTCACAGAATCAGGAGTTACAGGAACAAAAGGCATCTGGCAAAGTGAGGCCATGGAAGTTTCGTAATGTGCCCAAAGCCACACAGTTCAGTAGCAGAGCCTGGACTGGAATCCTAGACCTGGACCCCAGGCTCACTCTTCTTCCCCTGCCTTCCCAGGCTGGCCTGATTTTCAGGGGTACTGTGACACACCACGAATAGCTCCCACATACTGATGAGCAAATTCCCTATGACAGCCAGGGAATTTCTGTGGCTCCTAGGAAAAATGCAAAAGGAACCTTTTCTCTTTTTTCTGTGTCATTCTCTCTAATTCCAAATCTCACCGTGTATTTTAAAGAATCAATGGCTTTTCTTCCATGGAAGGAGAAACGAGTGTACCTCCACTGTGTGCCAGAAACTCTGCATAGCACCATCCAGCTACTGTTTCATTTAAACTCTCTAAGAACCCATTTTGCACAAGAAGAAGGTGAGGTTGAGAAAGAATCACCACACAACACAGGAAGCACAACTTGCCCAGGAATACAGGTAGCACAACTTGCCCAAGAGCCACAACTGGTAGGAATGACACCAGGAAAGGAATCCAGCTGGTCTGGCTTGACCCCATTCATATCTTTTACACGATGTCACACTATCTCCTGAAGATCAAGCTTTTTTATTCTTTTTGCTTTTATTCTCCAGACTTCTCCATGGACACCTGCTCAGCAGGGCCTGATTAGGGTCAGCCAGTGCTGGGCTGGTGGGAGAGGGTTGGTATGCCCAGGGTTGCCCAAGGGAGGCTCAGCAGATGGCACTCTTCTCCCAGCCTTGCCCTCTCATTTCCTCCTCTAGTGGCCTGTCCTCCCTCCCTCTGTACCTCCACTGTGTGTCCCACTTGCCTCAGGCCACACTTCCCTCCTCCATCCCTAAGCATTCTTTAGTGCTGGGGCCCTATCTGGATTCCTGCCTCTCCCTTATGCTCACCAAAGAACATCTTGGTTACTCCTCCTGAGTGCTACCTTCTTCAGAGAAGTCATCTAGTTAGCTCAGTTTTTCCTCAGAGAAGGAAACAAAGGCCTTACATCTCAGACCTCAGCCTGCCTGCTTTTGGACTTGTGTCTGCACCCAGAGCTGAGTATCTCTCTTGCTCAGGTTCCCAGAGGCCTGAGGACAGGACTGTGTCTTTACACGCTGGGTGGGGCACATCGTCAGCGCCTTATGAAAAACAGCTGTCATGCAAAGACCGGGAAGCTGCCTGCCTTGGGGAGGCTGTGGTCCTAAGCTTGAAAAACTAAGCCTGAGGTTTTGACATCTTCCATTTAGTTCACCAGCTCACATCCCTGACACTACCCACAGAGGTCCTGTAGGGATTCCAGGAAGGCTTTGCATTTCCATGGTCTCTCTGAAGAATCAGGGGTGAGAAGCTACGTGAATGGCACGTGCTGTGGGGAGGCATCCCCTCTGACTTCATGTGCAGTAGAAGTAAGATATAGAAGTATAGAGGTATAATCTCTAAAATAGAGATTATTATAAGAGAGAGAGAGAGCTTGACCTTAGGAGGACACATGCTGGATCTTTGGGTGGTGGCAGCACAGAGTTTTCAGGAACAGATTGCCAGGAAATCATCTGTGTGGGCGATCTCCACATCACAGTGAGAAACGGGACTGCTCTGGTCCCAGGGCCGGCAATGACAGAGTCCCAGGATTCACCACGAAAGTCACCCTGAACCCCCTCCAAATAGGAGTGAGGCCAAGATGCCAACAATAGGGACTTCTTGACTATGAAACGGGTGTATCTACCAGTTTATAAATTAGAAGCTAGACTTCCAAATGGGGAAAGGAAATGGCATAATGCTCTCCTTTCTCGGGCCTTTAAGATTTGTCCAAAAGGGAACACCCTTCCATAGAGCAGCCTGTCATGTGACCTCATTCTGGAGCTGAGAATCCCTAGTTATGCCAATAAAGGATTAAAATCCCTGGGAGCTCATCTTCCAAAATAAACACTACAAGTTTCTGGCATTAGCAATGCTAAAGTTGCCTGAGTCTCAGGAAGGGAGTTCTTGTTACCCCTTGCTGTTGTCCTGGTCCCCTCACCTAAGTAAGGTTGTGGTGAAGCCTGGCACATTCTAAGAGGATGTTAGAAGAAAGACAGTGGGGAGGCACATGTGGCAGTCTAGGAATAGTGTCCCTTCGAAGGCTTTAACTGCAAGTCTTCTCCTTTGCAGTTAAAGCCCTGGCCCCATGCCAAGGAAGCCCCCTAACACCTGCCTCTCTACATGCATCCCCCTTTCCCCCTCTCCTTCCCTGCCTTCCTTCTGCTTCCCAGGCCTGTCTTCACAACAGCTGATGAGGTAAGTGTCCTGGCCAGTATACCATTCACTCCCCTTTCCCCTGGGCTTGTAATTAAGGGGTGTCTGGGAAGCTCCTTGGGGTAAAAGGACCAGGCCAACCTCTATGCTTTTTCTCAGGGTTCCCTGAGCTCCCAAGGAGGTTATTGCAGGCAAGAGGCTCACACAGCCAAGTGCAGTGGCTCTGGCCACGGCCTGCAGCCAGGTTCGCAGGGCACCCTTGCCCCTCGGCCTCCACGTTCCAAGGTGTTGGTGTGTTTTCTGTTCTTTGCTCTTTCCCCAGGATATTCTGATTTCCTCACCTCTGCTTTCTTTGTTTAGCCACAGAGGTTGGGCAACTACTGAGGGACAGTGGGACCAGATCCCTCGTCCTAGGAAAGGGCTATATCCTATACAAGTGATCTGAAGTCACCCTGAAGCCTGGGCCTTCACCTGGCTGGTCACTCTGGGCATTGCCTTTCAAAGGTCTCATGCCCAGAGACCTCTGTCCACACCCAGCTCCCACATGGAGGCAGTGCTCTGCTCTGGCCAGGAGTGCAGCTCTGGGGTTGCCCATCCTAAGCATGAATCCTGAATCTTCCACCTGCTAGCTGTGTGACCTTGACCTTCACCCCCCTGTAAATTAGGTTTAGAATAGTTCCTCTGTTACCTAGATGTTGTGAGGATTAAACAAGATAATTTATTTGAAGTTCCTGGCCTTTGGTAAGGGCAGTCAAAGAGGTTTTCTTTTCTAAGAAATGTTGACGATAACCCTGTAGTTACTCCATGGATTCAGATCAGCAAGTCTTCCTTGGAGAGCCAAAACAAACAGCTCTTCCTGCCTCACCCAGTGCCTTTCCTGCCTCTGAGTAGTTGTACTTTCTGACTGGGCCCAGAGCGCAGTGTATCAAGTTACAGAAGAGGTACCTAGAGTTCAAAGGATTTACCTCTTCAGACAGGAACATGTGTATGAAGTTCTTGCTTCACCTTATTAAGGATCAGCTCATTTTCCTTTGCCCATTTTTAAAGTTTTTATTATTTATTATTTTTTATTTTTTCATCCTTACCTGAGGAATTTTTTTCATTGCTCTTAGAGAGAGTGGAAGGGGGAGAGGGGGGGAGAGAGAGAGAGAGAGAGATAGGTTGCCTCCAGTATGTGCCCCCACCGGGGATTTAACCCCCAACCCTGGTATGTGCCCTGACCTGCAACATTTTGGTGTATGGGACAAGGCTTCAACCAACTGAGCCATGAGGGCCAGGGCTTGTGTGCCCAATTTAAGGGTGTTGATATAGTGTAACTTGGTCACCATTTCAGTCTTTTCCTTTCTAAATAGAATTATACTCTGACACTTTCTAGAAGGATGCCTGAGTCAACGGCTTTGACCTTTGTTAATCACACCTGGGGTGTGTGGGAGAGATTGCAGCCTGAGCCGCCCCCTCCCACTGCAGACTTTCATCACTGCTATTACATTGTAGGAGACCCCCCCAGCTACACAAAGGAAACTCAGATCTCAAGAGAGCTCCTTTATCGTGCCTATCTCCAGGAAGGAGCTGTGGGGTGAGAAAAGGAAGGAGAAGGGGCCATGTGTAGGGAGCTTTTTCCTCTTTTCCAAGTCCTTCACTGGCCAAAGATCCCTAACTCCCTTTCTACTCTCTCCCCCACAAAAATGATGCAAAGTAAGAACAAAGCAGGCTGGTAATGGCCCAGTATTCTCCTCCTTCCCAATCTTCTCTGCTTTCTCAGGTTTTCTTGTAGGAAGGAACAGAATGAGCCCTATAGTGTTCCTTTGCAAAACACCCACAATCTCCTGGTTCAAAAACTCCAGAACCAAGTCTACATTTTTTGCATATAATGTATATATCACTGAGATGTTCCTTCAGATATTCACGGTGAGGATTCACATGGTAAATTAAGCATCCTTAAAAGGGTATATTTGTTCCTGGCTTCTAGGTCCCTTTGGTTTCTATTTAGGACATAGTACATTCATTCTCAGCTTTATCATTTTGGTTGGGTTACCAGATAAACCCATTTTTCTGGTCTGCAAAATGGGAATAATAATCACTGTCTTCTACATGGGGTTGTCATGAGGATTTAAAAATGAGATAAGAGATGTAAAACCATTTTATAACCTGTAAAGAACAGGTAAAACTTTCAGACATTATTATTGTTATTAAAATTATAATCAGTGAATAATAGTACTCTGGTAGTCAGAAAGGGATGAAGCATTTTCCAAAGGTAACTAGAGAATCTGATTTATTAATTTAATGTCATGTCTTGAAAGGCCCCTCTGTTCACTTCTGCAGTTTTCTAGGTTGCTGATGGTGGCAACCCTGTTCTGTCAAAACTATCCCAACCTCTAGGAACTCCTGGCCAGATGATGCCAAGGTTCAGCCCCAACTGCAGTGTGGTTAAAAATCTTGTGGGATTCAGTGGCAGGTGGGGGTGGAGGTGGGGGAAGGGCTGGGAAGGCAGTGCTATTTTAGGACTCTGGAACATCAGTGCAAGATGCCCAACCCTCTGTTTTACAGATGAAGAAACTGAGGTTCAGAAAGGTGCGTGTCTTGATCAAGACTCTCAGCTGGCTTCAGTTAGCAGACCCTGTGAAGGTCAATCTTCCAGCAGTGTGGCTGGAGGGCTTACTCAGTCACAATGCCAGAGCCCTGGGCCCTGGGGAGACAGCCTTGTGGATCAGGATCTGAACTGCCTAGACGTTAACTAGATGTTACCTAGACATTACCTAGATGTTCTGTCTCAGTCTGAAGAGATAAAGAGTTTCTTGGCTTCCCAGGGTAGCAAAAGGCAAACACACTTGGTTAACAAGCACGCTTGAGAAAGTGACAAGAGTGTTGAAGAACACTGCACACACCTTTCTCTGTGTCTTGCCTTTAACTCACTGCCTGGACTCTGGTGGTTTTAGATAGCTGAGCTGCCAAAGCCTTGAATGGTCTCTTAGGGTTTTATGAGAGCCAGCTCAGGTACACAAAAGCTGGACTCATGTCTTCCAGGCAGAGCTACATGGGCCCCACAGACAAAAGCTTCTCATAAAGGTCAGGCTTGGTTTTGACAAGGTGGCAAAAACAAATCCCAGTACTTTCAAAACTCATGAGTCCCATGGGGAATTGGGTGGAGAGGAGGGGAGGAGTAGAGCGATTTCTTTGGCGGGAAGCTGTGGCCAGAATAAATGGTTCAGGAGGGGGGAAATTTGGTCTAAGAACCATAGGATTTAATTCAGCAAGTATTTGTTGGTAGTGTATGGTATGTCTAGCCCCAAGCTGGGCACTTGTGGAAGGGGCCATAGAATACATTTGGCCCTGCTTTCAGTGAGTCAAAAGAATCAAAAGACAAACTGTGTTTAGTGTCAAGGAGAAAACCTCCAGAAGGAATGAGAAAAGTCATTGTGGATTCACAAAGTCCTAAAGGGCTTTGTGAAGAAGGGGAACCTTTACATTAGCCTACACTCTTTAGTTAGTGAGTGAACTGGGGAGGAAGCATGTTAGGATGGAGAACAGCCTGGGTGGAGGTAGAAATGAGCATGCGAACTCACCTTTTCCTACCTCCTTTGCATGCCAGCTATGAGCTAGAATCAGAATTTGAAGAATAAGTGCTTCTGCTCTCAGGGATTGAGTATCGTTCATAAGGTCCACCTGGGTCCCTGGAAGATGGAGCAAAGCTGCTTTCATTGTCCTGGAAGACAGGGGCTTACACATTACTGGTAAGCTGTCATGAGGTTCAGGATGATTCCTTGAGTAAAGGGATAGCAAAACCATTTAGTCTTAAAGAGGATTTGAGAATCCTGAGCCTAGCCTTGCATAACATAGTATAGCATAGTGGTTACCATCATATGGTCTGAATTTAGACTTGGTTTGAATCCTCTCTCTGAAGCCATTAGTAACACTTCTTTAAGCTTCAGTCTCCTCATCTGTAAACCAGTGATGATAATAATAATAATTAGCCCTGGCTGGTGTGGCTCAGTGGACTGAGTGCTGGCCTGCAAACCAAAAGGTTACTGGTTTGATTCCCAGTCAGTTTGGGTTGCAGTCCAGGTCCCTGGTGGGGGCCACGTGAGAGGCAACCACACACTGATGTTTCTCTCTCTCTCTCCCCCTTCCCCTCTCTAAAAATAAGTAAATAAAATCTTAATAATAATAATAATACTTACAGGGTTGTTGTAAGGACTAAGTGAGGTTGGGCTGAACCCATGGCTGGCACCCACAGCCCCTGGCATCCATTGTTAAGAGTTCTGCGTTCCACTTTGTTGCCAGGTCCTGGTGTCAGGTGTCACAGCTGACTTTCTTGTTTCCCAGATCTGAAAAGCCCTAAACAAACATGTCTTCCCTTGTGAACCCTTTGGAGACCTTCCAGTGAGGGAAGAGTGTGGGAAGTGTGGCTGCAGGTGTGGGAGAGGAGGCCGATCTGGGGCCAATGGGAGAGTGGAAGCCCTAAGAGCATTCTACAACCACCTGGGCATCTTGCAAAAAGCTCAGGAGATGGTTAGGAGACCTGGGTTCTGGAATGGGCTCCACCCTACCTCAATAGGTGCTTCATTTTCCTAGACCACAGCTTCCTCATCTGTGAAGTGAAGAGTGTAAATTAGACTAGTGACTTCCACTTTATGGGAGGGGGAGAAGGTCCTCAGTTACAGTATGGGGTCCTTGGATCCAGATGCACAAGGCCTACAATCAAATAAATAATTCATCTCACATATAGGTGCTGAGCTAGTTTTAAAACACATACGGGTGCTGCTATAATTTTTAAAGTACATATTGAAGGATTATTTAATGCACAGCGGCTTTTTATCAGCATGAAATTTTTTATGCATGGTTACTAAAAGTATAATTACAATTCCTTGGAGGAATCCAAAGGTGTTTTTTGCTTTATTTTGTTTGTTTGTTTTTTAAATACGAGAGAGAGAGAAAAAGAGAGAGAGACTGAGAGAAGAAGAAACTTTGATGTGAGAAACATCAGCCCATCCATACGTGCCCCGATCAGGGATGGAACCTGCAACCTAGGTATGTGTCATGACCAGGAAACTTTTGGGGTATGGGACAACATTCCAACTGAGCCACTCAGCCAGGGCCAAAGATGTTTTTGAAGCTTTAAGTTTGATAAGCTTGAAAAATTTGGCAACAACTGAATCAGATAAAGGATATACTCAGCCTTTCCCGGACCATGGCTCCTCATTCCAGACTGACCAACAAACCTCCCTCCCCTTCTGACCTCAATCCCATTGGACAAATAGCAGCGACTAGAATAGGTTCCCCAGTGGCAGTGAAGACAACACGGAAGGGAGAGGGGCAGGTAAGAAAGAGCGGTGTTACTTAAGGGGAAGAAGACAACTTTTATAAGAAAATCTTGGAAATCCTCAGGATTCTATCAGTTTTGAGGTCTTTTTTTAAAAAGTGACCTATCACTTCCCTGTGTTTGTCATTGTTTCCCACTGCACATATATTTGCGACACATGGGAAGTGGGAGGAGCTGGAATGTCCTCCAAATTTCCCTCACACCCCGTTCCCACCTTTATCCTCTAGGAAAATTTGTTGTTTTGTTTAACTTTTCAGGTCTGATAGAATCTGATAAAGAATCTGATAAAGGTTATGGACCCTTGTTCCAGAAAAAAATGCAGCCACACCTACCCATACATGAATAATTTCACACACAATTTCAATGGATTTACCACCCCTGAATTCACAGACCTCCTTGGGGATTTACCGGCCCCAGGTTAAGAAATCCTGCCCTTGTGTGAGTTGCTTTCAGTAAGTTTAAATTTACTTTCTCTTGATTTTTCATAGGTATGAGCTCTAAAAGTCCCACAGGACTTTTAATGGGACTTCTGTGTCCCCTTATCCAAAGGCTATTATAGGTTCTTAGCTTTTGGAAGACTGGATCAGAAAAAGGTACCTGCTGTAAGAGGGAGCATCACTCAGGTTGATAGGGTGGACAGCCTCAAGGCTAGGTTCTTTGGGTAGCTGGTGTGAGGTGAATGGAACCAAGAAAGGGGCTTAGGGACAGAGTCCCTGGATGGTGAAGTGTCCCTCCTGACAGTGCTATTTTTATAAGTTTCCACCCCAACAAGTGTGGGCCAGCAGGCCTATAGTCTTTAAAATGGAAAGCTGCTCTCACTTCTGGGAGGGATCTCCCAGCTTCACCCATCCTCCCACCTACCCACTGGGGCAGCTTTCCTTTTACCTTCAGATCCTGTATGGAGACACCTTTCCCTAGGGCTTATCTTCCTGCTGAGACAGCCCACCCAGCCTGCTCAGTGCTATAAGTCTCTAAATGAATGAGCCTAAATCAGGGGAAGTTTTTCCCATGCACACAAAGCATAGCTCTGAATTTAAAAGCCCAGTGGTTATTTACCAACTTGAGTCCAAGCTCAGCTGGCCCAAGAGCATCCATCCTTACACTTAATTTGCATCCAACATGTGCCTGGGATGGGTGAGAGGGTAACAGGTCTGGAGGGGCTCAGGGGAAAACCAACAGGTCTGCCAGTGACCTGGCTTGGCTAGGGAGACCACAGTTTGTACCAGGCAAGGGAGGTAAATTCCCCAGATACCAGGATGTTGGGCAATATTTCAAAGAATGAAATTCATTGCTATTACAGTCCTTCCTCTACCCCCATCCTGAACTCTATGTTCCATCCTTTTCCTCTATGATGTACTATGCAAATGATCCATTGTTCTCTATAATCTTACCCTAGTGGGTTCAATTCTAGCTTGGCTTTCTAGGACACTAAACATATAGTTGTCTAGATATCTTTATAGGCTGTGTAAGGGTATGAGTGGTTTGAAGGAAGGCTGGCAGGGGAGAGACCTACATACTCAAATTCTTCCACCTAATTATTTCATTTTTTATTGTATTTAATTCTTTTTAGTGATTTTAAAGCCATTCTTTTTCTTTTATTTTTATTTATTTACTTAAATTTATTGGAGTAGCACTGTTTATTAACACTACAGTTTGATTTAACAAATTACTTTACCCAGTAAATATTTGCGGAGCTCTAATTAGGTGAGGATGCTAGGATATAAGGGACATGGGGAAAGGTAAAGATGTAGTAGGATATGGGAAAATGTGAGAGTGAGTACAATTTGGATTCTGCATTCAAGAACTTGCTGTCTAGTGGAAGAAATAAGATGCATGATAAAATACCATATGATTTCACTTTATATGTGGAATCTAAAGAACAAAATAAATGAACAAACAGAATTGAAACAGACTCATAGACACAGAGAACAAACTGATGGTTGCTAGAGGGGAGAAGGGTTAGGGGGACAGGGTGGAAAATCTGAAGGGGTTAAGAAGTACAAATTGATAGTTATAAAATAGCCACAGAGATGTAAAATACAGCATGGGGGATATAGTCACTAATACTGTAATAACCATGTATGGTGCCAGGTGGGTACTAGAAATATTGGGGGAACACTCTGTAAAGTACATGATTGTCTAACCACTATGCTGTACACCTGAAACTAATACAAAATAATATTGAATGCAAACTCTAACTGAAAAATAAAATTTAAAAAAGTAAAAAAACAAACAAAAAATAATCACTAAGGAACAGGGAGCTGTAGTCCAAAGACCGAGGCCAAGTGTGTCAAAAGCCTGCATGATCCCTCCACAGCTTTCTTTGATCCTCAGGCTGAGCTGATAATGCAGCTCTGGGTGGAGAAATGACCACGGGTCTTCAAGCCTCTGACAGACTCTGTCATGATATTTTCTGTAAGGGAAGCAGCATGTGGAATTTTTTTCCCTTCTACATGTTCTCTGAGAATATCTCTGAGGAGTCTCACTTCCTCTCATAGAAGGTAAGAGCAGATCTTTCTTTTCCTCTGCATCTCCTCATAACAGTGAGTGTTCAGCACACAAGGGGTGCTCTTCCTGTCCATAGTGCTGAATGACCAATATAACAGTTAATAGCATTTCCTCATTTTATAGACAAGGAAAGAAAAAAAAAACATAATCACTGTAGTGTTTTTATAATATATGCCACACACACTTTGCTTGTATTAACTCATTTAATCCTCACAATAATCCTATAAGGTAAGTACCATTATTCAGGAATTTGCCCAAGTTCACACAAAGAGCGAGCAGGTCACACAACTAGTAACATCAGACTCAAAGCTAGGTAGTCTGGCTCCCTTGGCCACTGTGTGATGCTACCTGGATGGAAGTAGCATAGGTCTGATAGGAGGGGGAAAGTGGGAGCACAACCCAGGAATCCTCTCTTCCAGGTCTGTCTATGCAATGAACCCACTTGAGACTTCGCTGCCTGTCTAGATGATAAAAACAAGAATCTTCAGTCCCTGCAGTCCCTAAGGGCCTACCTCAGTTCCTGCCTTCATGTAACCCCAAGATAGTGGAGAGAAATTTTGCCAGACAACACTGCCCCTCCTTCCTCAGGAGACAGAATGTACTGGGACCACCTGCCTGCAAGGCCACTTTTCCCCGCTCCTATTTCAAAGAAAAGAGTAACCCTGACCAGCATGGCTCAGTTGGTTGAGCTTCCTCCTGCAAAGCAAAAGTTCACTGGTTCGATTTCCAATCAGGGCATGTGCCTGGGTTGTGGGCTGGTCACAACTGGGATTGTGCAATATGCAACCAATGGATGTTTCTCTTACTCTCTTTTTCCCTCCCTTCCCCCTACTCTAAAAATACATACATACATACATACATACATAAAGTAGTTTTTATGTATGTTTTTATACATAAAATTATTTTTTATGTAAAAAGAGTTAATATCTGAAAATAGAGTTTTTGAAAGAAAGTGACTATTTGGTCATAACTGTAGCCAGAGTGGGCCACCGCTTTCTAGAAGCAGGAAAGCAGCTTCTAAATACAGGCCGCAAAACTGCAAATCCCCAGAAACACGACCCTCCCACCCCATTCAGGTCCCTCACTCAAAGGCTGGGTGTGTGCACTTCGCTGCAAGCTCCCCTATGAGAGGCCCCAGCTCAGCAGCGCCCAGCTGCCCAGACCCAAGTGAGTGAGGGAGAAGGAAGACAGTCAGGTTTGTCTAACGTTCTGAAAGGGAAAGAGCTGCTTTTTAAGTACATGCAAGGGCACTTTTGAAAACATTTAAAGCTTCCTTCAACTGTAGTGTGAAGACAGGGTTAAGCTCTGAGGATCTGAGCAGGGGAAGAGAGAAGGACAAAACGCAGAAGGGTTTGTGGGGGAGGACTCAGCCACCATCCTTGTTATAGCTTTGAGACCAGGCCCATTTCTATTTCTAACCCAATGGCAGGCGCTTGAGTATTTGTTGTTCTCCACCTAGCAATTTGGAGACGGCAGTGGGTATGCATATAACAGAACAGGATGCTCCCTGGACAAAAGTTCTGAAAGAAACCCAAAACGGAAGACTGGCCCCCACGCCCCCGCTGAACTGTCTCCAGTGACCCTTGGGGGAATGTTCCGGACATGCATGGGCATCTGCAAATTTGCTCACCTGGAGTTGCTTCTACCTCCTGAGCCCTGGATCAGAAATGGGAAGTGCAAAGCTTCTCCTTGTGTTTGTATGTGGGTGTTGTTTTAAATCATTGTGATTCACAATCCCTCTTTTTGCTCCTAACCAATTTTCAGTTAGGGGGAAAAGTAAAAAGAAAAGCACCAAAACATAAAGGTTTTTTATAAATTTTACCTGAAACTCCCAGAAGTCTGGAATTAAGTATACAGATTTCTACAATACCTTTTGGTGGCTGAGCTTTTTACACCCTTTAAATAAGAAGACAATTTTCACCACTTCAAAAATTATACCAGAAAGGTATGCAGATGAGAGCAGGCAGATAACTAGATTGTGAGGAAGCTGAAAATATTTGGTAAGGATGCTCAAGTTTGGGAAAGTTCAGCTAAAATAACAATTTGTGGGTAGAATATTAGTTGGGAATTGGCTGCAGAATTACCCAAGGAGTGAAAGGACTTTGGTGAGGAGTGGGGGGCAGAGGATGAAGTTTGTACTCAAGCTCAGGATATATAAAAGGATTTCCTGAAATCAAGGAGTCCTGTGTGCTCGGAGTTTAATGTCCTAAGTCTTAACCAGCCCCACTGTGTCTAAGGCATGATGAGTAAGTAGAATCAGAGATTCCATTCAGTAAAACCAGACAGGAAAACAAATCTCTTTTCTTTGTTTGTCCTGGTTGAAAACCAAACACGGTAGCCATCTAAAGAAATTCCAGTGTTGGGAGTGTTCAAGCTGGGAAGGGAGTTTAAAAATGCAGTCAGCCTCTGACCACAGGGGAAATCAACCTAAAGGCTCCTCACATGCCATTGTCCAAACTGTGCTCTGGAATGTCCACAGGGTCCTTGCATCTCCCCTGAGCCTAGCCCACAAGCCACTGCTTACCCTCTCTTTTCCAGTGACCCTCCCAAATATCAAGACTTAACATACTTGTCTAGGACTGAGCACCTTGAGCTACTTGTGTGCATCACAGGTAATTTCCAACTGTCGTGGGAAAGCATTAAATGAAGAGAAAGTACTAGGCCCTGACAAGGCTTAGCCTCTAGGGCACAGGTGGCAAAAACAAGGCTCGTGGGCCGAATCTGGCCCTTCACCTTGTTTTATCCGGCCAGCACCTTGTTTCTACCTGGAGGCAGCACCAAGCTCCTTGCCCCTAGTTAAGGAGTAGTTATATTTATACAGTCCTAAAATTACATTCAGCCCTTTGAAGGCAACCATGAAGCTGATGTGGCCCCTGGTGAAAATGAGTTTGACACCCCTGCTCTAGGGGGAGAGGGGGAGATATGAGGAGAAGGTTCTAAAGGTCAACTGCAATGTCTTCCAGTTTTCATGTACCTTTTCAACAAAGACAAATTCCATTTGACCCACTAACAGTTTTAAAAAGCTTGACCTTTTGCAAAAATAGAGAAACTGAAATTATAGCCTTGCCTGTATCTTGGATGCTTTGGAAACATGGCACCACAGTGAGGCAATCTAGATAGAGTGCCAAACCAAAACAGAGCCAAGAGTGAAAATTCTACACCATTAACACCATTAACAGGGGGTTGAACTTGAGCAAAATCTCATGGGATCTTAGATCCAGTGCATTTTCTAACCATGGATATCAATAACAAGTTTTGGGAAATACCTCAGTCTGGTATTTCCCAAATACCAGACTTGGGGCAAAAATCTACTGCTTTTTCAATTTTTCTTCTCTAATAATCTTTCTCATGTCCCCTCCTGGACCAGCATACCTACAGCAGTGTTCCACTCCTCTGTTAGAACAAATTAATCATGTTATTTAAGAACGTTAAAGCTGTCTTCATTATTTAAAAAGCCTAGTTATTTTTAAAGCCTACATAATTTAGCCCCACCCCACAGGTCCACCAGTACTTGTCCACACACCTCTCTGATCTAGTCAGGCTGGCCTGCTCACTGTCACCAGATAGCTTATTCATTCTTGCCTTTGAATTTAAATATCAGTATTCTTCACCCTGAACCCTGAATCTGAATTTTCTCTTTCTCTTTAACAATCCCCCAAAGGCCCTACTTTGGGAATTCTTTTTTTTAACCAAAGATTTCAATTTTCATCTCTCCCATTTCCAAGTAATTATCAAGTCATAGATAGATAGACATAGATAGATATCGTAGGTAGTTAGAGCCCCCCAACTATACTATAAGCCACCCTGACTATAAATTTTATGTTACAATGCCCCATATAAATTGTGCTCAATAAATAACTATTGATTAATTGCAGTCCTTCTTCTATGAGTTAAAGGCTAAACACACACAAAATCAATCTCATTTGCATCATGTAGAATTTCAAAACAACGTGACTTACAAGCATATTTGGTTCCTTTGAGTTTGGTAACACAGAAAAAAAATGTAGAATGGTTGTGCCAAAGATAGTAAGAGAATAGGTTCAAGATAGACCAAATGCTTGCTCATCAATGACAATTTGAACGCTTATCTGAAAATTGGGTGCCTCCAGCCTATCGTGCACTTCCTGGCATTCCAATCCAGGGCACCATAATATTAAATTTCTTTGCCTTTAAGACTTTTCTCCTCACTCTCTTTTCTTTGAGAGAGTGGGTATACATTTGAGAAAGAGGTTGAAAAAACCCATATACTTCTTAAAATGGAATATAGCTGACATACAGACCAAAAAAAGAGGGTATAGAAATAATAAGCCAATGGGAAAAGGGTAGTCTTTTCAACAAATGGCACTGGAAAAACTAGATATTCCCACACACAAAATAATGAAAATGGACCCTTATCTTACACCATATACAAAAATTAACTCAGAATGATTCAAAGGCCTAAACTTAAGAGCTAAAACTATGAAACTCTTAGAAGAAAACAAACTTTTCATGATTTCTGGCCAAGATGGAGGCACAGGTAGATACACTGTCCCTCCTAACACAATCAAAAGAAGGACCACAACAATTTTAAAAACAAAAACAACCAGAACTTACAGAAAATTGAACTGTATGGAAGTCTGACAACCAAGGAGTTAAAGAAGAAACACTCATCCAGACCGGTAGGAGGGGTGGAGACAGGCAGCTGGGCAGAGAGGACTTGTGGTAAGGCGGTGGCTGGCAGACCTTGGTGGTCCCGCATCCACATGCAGATAAATCAGGTGGAACAACTGGGGAGACTGAGCAACCCAGGGTTCTAGTGTGGGGAAATAAAACCTCAAACCTCTGACTGAAAAAACCTGTGAGGGTTAAGGTGGCAGGAAAAACTCCCAGCCTCACAGGAGAGTTCACTGGAGAGACCACAGGGTCCTAGAATGTACACAAACCTGCCCACCTGGGAATCAACACCAGAAGGGCACAATTTGCTTTTGGATAGTGGGGGAAGTGACTGAAAGAGGGCAGAGAGTTGAACAAGTGGCATTGTTCCCTCTCTGACGCCTCCCCCACATACAACGCCACAACTCAGCCACCTGGGTTGCCCCACCCTGGTGAATACCTAAGGCTTTGCCCCTTACAACATAACAGGTGCACCAAGACAAAGAAATATGGCCGAAGTGAAAGAACAGATCAAAACTCCAGAAAAACAGCTAAACGATGAAGAGATAGCCAACCTATCAGATGCAGAGTTCTAAACACTGGCAATCAGGATGCTCACAGAAATGGTTGAGTACAGATGCAAAATAGAAGAAGTGAAGGCTATGAAAAGTGAAATATACAGTGAACCAACAGTGAAGAGAAGGAAACGGATTTAAATCAGAGATTTGGAACAGAAGGAAGAAATAAACATTCAACTAGAAGAGAATGAAGAACCAAGAATTCAAAAAAAAAAAAAAATAAGGAGAGGCTTAGGAACCTCCAGGACAACTTTAAACATTCCAACATCCAAGTCATAGGGGTGTCAGAAGAAGAAAAGGAAGAGCAAGAAATTGAAAACTTATTTGAAAACATAATGAAGGAGAGCTTCCCCAATCTGGCCAAGGAAATAGACATCCAGGAAGTCCAGGAAGCTCAGAGAGTTGCAAACAAATTGGACCCAAGGAGGAACACATCAAAGCACATTATAATTACATTAGCCAGGATTAAAGATAAGGAGAGACTCTTAAAAGCAGCAAGAAAAAAGGCACAGAGTTAACCTACAGAGGAGTTCCCATAAGACTATCAGCTGATTTCTCAAAAGAGACCTTGCAGGCAAGAAAGGGCTGGAAAGAAGTATTCAAAGTCATGAAAGGCAAGGACCTACATCTGAGATTATGCTATCCAGCAAAGCTATCATTTAGAATGGAAGGGTAGATAAAGTGCTTCCCAGACAAGGGAAAGCTAAAGGAGTTCATCATCACCAAGTCCTTATTATATGAAATGTTAAAGGGACTTATCTAAGAAATTGAAGAAGATCAAAAACTATGAACAGCAAAATGAGAACAAATTCACAACTACCAACAACTGAACCTAAAAAACAAAAACAAAAAGAAACTAAGCAAACAACTAGAACAGGAACAGAATCACAGAAATGGTGATCATATGGAGGGTTATCAGCATGGAGGGGTGGGAGCAGAATGGGGAAAAAGTTACAGGGAATAAGAAATACAATTGGTAGGTGGAAAATAGACAGGGGGAGGTTAAAAATAGTATAGAAAATGGAGAAGCCAAAGAACTTATATGTACGACCCATATACATGAACTAAGAGGTGGGGAATGCTGGTGGGAGGGGGGTGCAGGATGGAGGGGTGATAAAGGGAAGAAAAAATAGGACAATGGTAACAGCATAATCACTAAAATGTACTAAAAAATGTTGAACATAGACTCATCAAGTGATGCAGCATTTCTACTCCTAGGTATTGTATGTATATACCTAAAAGAACTGAAAGCAGGAACTTAAACAGATACTTGTACACCAATGTTCATAGAAACAGTATTCAAAATAGCCAAAAGTTAGACAACTTAAGTGCCCATCAACAGATGAATGGATAAGCAAAATGTGGTATATACATACAAGGAAATATTATTCAGCCATAAAAAGGAAAATTCTGATATATGCTGCAACATGGATGAGCCTTGAAAACATTATACTAATAATAAGCTAGATACAAAACAACAAATTTTACTCAAATGAGGTGTCTACATAGGCAAATTCATAGACAGAAAGTAGAATGATGGTTACTAGGAGCTAGGAGGAAGTTGAAATAAGGAGTTATTGTTTAATGAGAATGGAATATCTGTTGGGATAGTGAAAATTTTCTGGAAATAGACAGTGGTAGTGGTAATGCTTGCACAGTATTATTAATGTACCTAATGCCATTGAGTTATATACTTAAAAATGGTAAAAATGGTGAATTTATGGTAAAGATATTTTACCACAAAAAGACAGAATCTGAATCCGATCATGAGGAAAAAATCAGACAAATCCAAATAGTGGGTCATTCTCCAATACAACTGATCTACAGTCTTCAAAAATGTCGAGATGATGAGAAGACAAAAAAGAGAATTAGAGTGCTGATGCAGATCAAAAGAGACTTCAGAGATGGGACAGCCATCACAGTGACTAATCCTTGATTATATTTTAATTCTAAAAAAGGAAAAGAGCCTAGAAAATAAAAAGAAAGGAAAGGAGCTACAGGGAGCATTGTTTGGGGAATAATTGTCCAAAGTGAATATGAACAGTATATCTAAGTCAATTTTCTTCCGAGTGATACTGATATCGGAGTTATGTAGAAAACTACTTTTTTTGAGAAGATATATGTTGAAGTATTTAGGGATGATGTCTACAACTTACTTTCAAATGGGGGGTGTGAGTAAGGTGGGATTGTGTATTGTGGAAGGAGATATAATAAGTATGGCAATATTGATGAATATTGAATGAAGAGTTTGAAGACATTCATTGTACTAGTCTTTCTGTTTTTCTGTATCAGAAAATAAAAAGTTAGAGGAAAAATTGGAACAGTCATTTTGGTTCCCAAGTGACCAGGGAAACACTGACTTTTTGTGATGCTGTGAGCAAAAAGTTTATCTGTTTGCCACCTTGGGTCATCCTGTTTCACTGAACTCGAGCTCCAGGGGTACCAGAAGGAACTGAGAGGTGATTATTTGGGAAGTGATGTGGGTGAGCCTGTTGTCTATGCCACCTACCATTTCAGGATCTACTGTGTTGTGTTCTTGTGTGTATCAAAGTTTAAAGCCCCTATGGGCAGAGCCATGTCTCATTTTTCTTATAAACCTCCCTCCCCCAATATCCCTAGCCCCATGCTTTACACAGAGCTAAATATATAGTTAAGTGCCCAGTAAACAGTTTTCTATTACTGACTATCCCATCAGTATAGAGAGAAAGGCATGTGTAGAAGTATGAGTGGTCAAGGATGAGGTCAAAAGGTTTACTCCAAGCAAGGTATTAAAAATGCTGCTGGGCAGGGCTTCACAAAAGGAATGTCAAGTGTGGGCTTTGACACAATCTAATTCTCTTTAGTAACCAGGTGTTACTGACTTAGTTGGTGATTAGTGCTTAGGGTGGAGTAAAAGAAATACAGTGTTGGCAAAAGCTTATGAATACCTAAGCACAGAATGTCCCCAGCCTGGCCCTATGGTACAACAGCTTTCACAACCCTGCAAATTCTTCCCAAGAAGCAGAGCCAAACAGTGTTCTCAGGACCTCAAAAAAAGGAGTACCCATTCCGATTCCTTGAGCAGAGTCTCAGTGCCTGGAAGTGTCTGCACCACTTAGGATTCAAGGAGAACAACATGAGCCTTTATCAGAAGATAGAGGTGAGAACAATCTCCTGCACAGCTTTAGAAGGAAGGTGCTGCCCACATGCTGAGCCAAGTTGCAGGAGATCACCTAGGCCTGCTGCATTCCTCCTCCAGACAAGACACCAACATGCTGCTGTGTTGCAGCTTGTAAAGGGAGTGGAGACTTGTCCTTCTTGTCTTGAGTAATTTTTCAAGAGGCTGGAAGAACTAATGGGTAGATTTGTTCTCTATCTCAACCAGGACTTCCAGAAGGCAGGTCCTCAGCTCCATTTTCATATACCATGCATTGTTCCTATTAAATCACTAGATTGACACTTAGTTTTAAATTCAATTTAATATCTTATTACATACCTCCTTGTACTGGTCTCTGATTATTTCATCTAAGTCCTGCATTTCCCCCAAAAGTTACAAGCTTCTTGGGGGACCATGCTCTATGTTGCTTTGTTACCCTCTGTTTCCTCCCACACGCTGTACTATGTACAGTAAACATTAGATACACAGTAACTATATGGGAATATGTAAAGAATCTACCGTATATTGCCCTGGCTGGTGTAGCTCAGTGGATTGAGCGCGGGCCTGAGAACCAGAGGATCGCGGTTCGATTCCCAGTCAGGGCACATGCCTGGGTTGCAGGCCAGTTCCCAGCAGGGGACACACAAGAGGCAACCGTACATTGATATTTCTCTCTCTCTCCCTCTCCCCTACCCCTCTAAAGACAAATAAAAAAAATCTTTAAAAAAAAAAAAAAAGAATCTACCGTATTTCCATGTTGTGTAATGCTATGTAGCAGTTAAGAGGTTGAGGTGGCGCTACATATTCTGACATGGAGAGATTTCCAATTCATACTATTGTGTCCAAAAAAAGGCAATCAGGCATAGTATGAAGCCCTTTATGTAGAAGGAACTGGTAAAAGAAACAAGGGCTTGGTCTATATATCTGTATATTTCCTTCCCCATATATATCCCTAGTCAAGACATTGTTATAACTAGTATACTAGAACTTGGTAATTTCCTGTATTTTCCTTTTCAAAAGGAATTGTTGCTATTAAAGAAATAATACGTGTAAGGCAGTTAGCATAGGACTTGCCACACTAAGTCACACTTATATATAGCACTTATATGGGTCAGGCATGGTTCTTAGTGTTTTACGTAAATTAATTTGTTTCATCCTCATAATAGTCCTGTAAGAAATAGGCAGAGAGAGGTTAAGTAATTTGCCTTAGGTTAGTCAGTACAGCTAGAAGTGGAAGACCCAGGACTTAAGTCCAAGCAGTCTAGCTCCATTGCCTGTATTCTTAACCACTATGTTGACAGTGTTCAATAAATGTGCCCCTTTCCCCACCACTTTCCTCCCTTCTCTATGCTTCTACATCTTTCATATACTTCAGTGATGGCACTCAGAACACTGTGTAAGAATTTACTAAAAAGAAGAAAAACCCTATTCCTCACACTAACCTGTTGCTTCATCTATGGATTGGAAAGTTTGTGGTACATATAAGGGGCCACTGATACCTTCTGGGAACTATGTGCAGGTTGTCACTTTGAGATCATGACCATTTGCCATGACTGTATTTAGTCATGAGATATACATAGATTTCCTCAAGTGCCTTCTGTGGATGGTTTTAGCCCCAACTGTGGATCATATCACATAGAACCTCAACTTAATGGACTAGGCTGATGATGGCGCCAATGTAATGAATCATATGAGGGCTGGGGGCAGACTTGGTAACTTTCTGAGGATCTTCCGTGTAAGGTTTCTAGGACTACGATTCTTGTCTCCCCAAAGCCCTGAGGCCTTAAGATTCTTGCTGACTGAAAGCAAATTCAGAGGCTTTGCCCCAGGCCCTGTTGTCCAATGGCGTGTTGGAGACTTCACCGCATTTAGTGCTATTCCAGATTAAATCAACATGCCTCAGATTTGCCAGAGCTATTGTCACAGCAATATGCACCCCCATTTCACACATGGATTGTTTGCCCTCTGGCAGCCAAATGCACTTGGAACTGGTAGTGATGATCTCATACAGCAGGAAAGCTGAGCAGTTGGTCAGATGATTAACACATTATTGAGATGGAGGAGTTGTGCATCACTTAATGAAAATATCTGAGCATTGCAGAATCAAGAATTTCCAAACATGAGGGCAGCCTAGGAGCCATCAAATCCAACTTCCTTATCTTACAAATGTAGAAACCGAAGCTTTAGAACAGGCCTGAAAAAAGTTAAAGTGTAGTTCTAATACAACACACCCTGGAGGAACAGCACTCTGGTTGCTGAGGCTTTCCTTTCAAAGACTTCAGGACCTTCAGTGTTCAACTAATCATTAACTCATCCCAAGGGCTTGGTAACTTCTATTCCTCTTCTCCTTTTAACAGTCTCTTTTATTTTTAAATGTCCAGTTTGTATTGTGCTTGCTCCTAAGTGAATGGAGAGTCCTCCCCACCCCAGCCCACTGTGGCTCCAATGCCACGGAAGTCTCCTCCCCACTTCACTACCAGATGGACAGAGAGGGCTTTAGGTTGGAGATGGGGACAAGAATGGATCCTCCCAAACTGTTGCACAGCCTATGTCTAGGGATTTTAAGGTATGGGTCCTCCAGGTGGTTTTCAGGCTTTTCTCTTATGTAATTCCATTCACTAGATGTAATTATTTGACAAATTGCTTGTACTATTTTTAAATAATAAAAACCAGACATTGCCTTATGGATGTTTCATCAGAACAAAAGCCCTGCCTTCTATGTGTATAATGCTCCCTGGTTTTCAAAGCTACCACTTATGACTTCTTAAGCAGTCCTACCCACTCACCAAGAAGGGGGTTGTTCTGGGGACATGGCTGTGTCTATTCTGTGGAGGCACATAGGTAGGACCTGGGAGATTACTGTATTTCTCAAGCACTCTGAGCTCCTGAAAGTGACTACACTGAATTGCTCCTCATGTCTCACTCTCCACTTCTTTAGACTGATGATATTTATGATTGATTTGAAGGTTAGTGCCACCTGGTGAGGCTTTGGACGAATAGAATGTCTTGTTCCTTCTCTGCAGGGTTTACCACTTGAACCATTCAAAATCTTTTTTTAATGTATTTTTTAAAATTTATTGATTTCAGAAAAAGAGAGAAAGGGGGAAAGAGAGAGCGACATTGATTTATTATTCCACTTATTTATGAATTCATTGGTTGATTCTTTTGTGTGCCCTGACCAGTGATTGAACCCACAGCCTTGGCATATCAGGACGATGCTCTAACCCACTGAGCTACCCAATGCATTTCAAAGCAAACCATTTGAAATCTTACCATTTGTGACAGCATGGATGGACCTAGAGGTTGGCAAAGGGTCAGGAGGATGGAAGGAGGAATGTGCCCCAAGCTAGAATGCTGCTCACAGAAGGCAGAAAAGAATTCCAGATCACTAGCTTTGTTGACATCCCTGTGCTAAAGAAACAGGCTCTAAGGGAAATTCTTTCTAGTATTGCTCTAGCGTTAGGTTATTTCCTAGTCTAGCCCCCCAAATTGTCTTTGACGTGTTAAAAGAGAAAACCACAGGCTCAAAATGAAGTTGCTTATGCTGAAGTCCATGACACTGCATGGAAGTTTTAACCTTCTCCAGGAATGTAATCTTAATCTGTCAATCTGGAATTTTCCGGCTAGTAACACAGAGGTAATCTGTTTCATGAACCCTTTACAACCCACCCCCTCAAGGAAATTGAGGCAATCTGTCTGATGAGACACACCCCCTTCCTATAAGGTAAAATAATGAAACGATTCTTTCTTTTCTTTTGCTAATGACTTTCTTTTTTAAACTTTATTTTTCAATTACAGCTTACATTCAGTATTATTTTGTATTAGTTTCAGCTACTCTACATCCCCATGACTGTTCTGTAACTACCAATTTGTTTCTTATCCCCTTCATCTTTTTTACCCAGTCTCCCAAACCCCTTCTCCGCTGGCAACCATCAGTCTGTTCTCTGTCTTTGAGTCTGTTTCAGTTTTGTTTGTTTGTTTATTTCATTCTTTAGATTCCACTTACAAGTGAAGTCATATGGTATTTGTCTTTCTCTGACTTATTTCAGTTAGCACAATATTCTCCAGGTCCATTTATGCTGTTGCAAATGGTAAGATTTCATTCTTTTTTATGGCCAATTAATATTCCATTGCATATATGTACCACAACTTTTTTATGCACAAGCCTAGGCACTTGGGCTACTTTCATACCTTGGCTGTTTTAAATTATACTGCAATGAACATAGGTCTGCGCACATTCTTTTAAATTAGTATTTTGGCTTTTTTGGGATCTATAATCAGAAGTAGAATTGCTGGGTCACCAAGCAGTTCCATTTTTAATTTTTTGAGGATCCTCCACACAGTTCTCCATAGTGGCTTTGTTAGGTAGGATAGATAGCAAACCAAGGCAAGGAGGAGGAAGGAGACATGTCTCACCCTAGTTCAGTAGTTCTGAGCCTGGTCCAATAATATCGCCAGGTGTTCCAACATGGTAAGAAATACCATGCTAGCACTGAGGAGGGGAGCCCTTGAAATTCTGTGTGTATCACTTCCACTATCAGAGAAAGAAAGCCTTTGAATCTGTATTCATCCCAAGGTCTGTAAGGGGGAATAAGAGGGGGTCAACAGTGCCCAAAGAAGAAGCTCATAAAACAACTTTGGTCAATTGTCTGCCTCTGGTCACTATTTTATGAAGGGGTCCCTAGTGCTTACAGAAAGAGCCCATAAACAACTTTAGGTAACTGCATCAACTTCAATTAACTGCCTCCTATCAGTGTCTGTTTTACGACAAGAGGAACAAGGGTAGTTTGGAGCAAGATGAGGATTCAAGCTAACAGACCCCCACACATACCTACCTTTAGGTAGTACCCCACCCCCACTCCAAGCCTGCACCACCTTTACTCATCAATCAATATGTAACTCCACCCCCATTCCGCCAACTATACAAGTCCTGGGAAGAGAGACCTGATGCTCTTGCCCCTCTTGCTTTTTGCCACCCAAGTGTTTGCCTTGCTCCCCCACCTTGGCAAGGCCCCTTGTCTTCCACTAGAACGTATCACTAATAAACCCTGCTCACACAGTACCAGACTTGCTGATCTGCAATTTTTTACCCCATTTACAAGTAGAACGAGTTTCTCTGGTAACAGCTTCACTAATCCTCATCCCCACCAATAGTGCAACAGGGCTCCCCTTTCTCCACATCCTCACCATCACTTGCTGTTTGTATATTTATTGATGATAGCCATTCCGACAGGTGTGAGGTAATATCTGTGGCCTTAATCTGCATTCCCCTGACCATTATAGCTTTCTTGTCCCCATTAGCTCCTGCCTATAAAAACCTTTCACATTGTATGCTCAGCTCTACTTGCTGGATGGCATGCTGCTCCACTCATGAAACTTTCAATTAAGCCAATTAGATCTTCAAATTTACTCAACTGAATTTTTGTTCTTTAAAAGAAATCAATGTGGCTTTAGGGTAGACTTTAGCTGAACACCCATTCTACAACATAGTCCTGGCATAAACCTCATCAGTGCTCAGCTAGAGTCAGCCAGCCTAGGACGCGAATCCCAGTTGAACCACTTACTATAGCTGAGACATTCAGCAAGCTGGCTTTTCTGAACTTCAAGTTTTTCATCTGTAAAATGGGTTAATGACACACGGTTGTCCAGAAATACCAGAAAAAAATATACGTAAAGTGCCTGCTTGATACAGGACAAGTGCTCCAAAAGTGGTAGCTATTATTATTAACAACATAAGGAAAGCTTATGGGGACCTAAGCAGGAAATCAAAGGCTCTTCTGCAAATAAGGAACCGAAATAACCCTGAGCAGGCTCCACCCACCGGATTTGCAAGTCGCTCCGGAGGGGGAGAGACAGGAAAAGGTTTCCTTGCCCTCCCCCACCCCAAAGCCAGCTTGACTGCCCTACAGACTGAGCCAAAGGCTGAGCAGAGCTGAGCTGAGCTGAGCTGGGGATGGGAGGGGTTATTTTGCTTTCAAGAGGGTTTAAGATTGCTCTCGATCTCCTTGGCCAGGAAAGAGATAAGCCAGGAAACATAAACTGAAGGCCAAACTGGAGGAAGGCCCCAGGGCCGAAGGGGGAAAGGTTATCCTTAGGCCAGCTTCTACCTTCCCCGCGCTGAGCCAGTCAGCTGATTCTGCGCGTGTCCTCCTGATCCTCCCGCCAAGGCGTGCCCCTGTGCCACGCCTGCCCCACCCTTGGGTTCCCCTTGCCCACCCCTTCTCTGGCTAGCCCCACCCGTTGTCGAGGTCTCCTCCCAGCCAATCAGCGGCTGCCGGACAGCTCAGCCTTTTCCGTTCTGCGTTTGTTCACCTTTCCGGGGCCAGTTTGGGCAGGGGAAGGCGGAGGAAACAGTGTCCCCCTTAAGAAAATAATATTCATATTTCCATGAAGGTCTCCACCAGGGAATGCACCACTTAAGGACAGGAAGGTAGCTGGACTTTCGCTGTGGCTGCACTGTGCCGGGTATGTTCAGGAGCTTTCAGAGCATCCATCCATCAAGAGCTGTCTAGGGCTCGGGGGAAACAGTGCGCCTTTTCTTCCCTCCAAAACGACTCCATCTGTGACACTAACTGATCCCCTCCCTTCCAGCTTGTAGACGACACGATTGCAGCATATCTCAGCCTTCCAGACCAGGTTGGGGGAGTTGAAAAGAGGGTGGTACTTGTAAGAAATATTTTGCAGTGTAGAAGCTCCAGCCCTCAGGCCTAAATCCATCCAGCTGCTACACCGTGCTAGAATTAGGGAGAAGGGAAGGACAAGTCCTTCAGCCCCTTCTCTGTGTCTGGAACTTTACTTTTGTCCTCTCACTTAATCTTCACAAGCCCCCTGTAGGGAGGTGAATGGTTATTCTAGTTCTGGAAATGAGGAAACTAAGACTCTAAGAAGAGTAAGGATTTTATAGCTCCTGAGGGTCTGGTTTGCAATAAAGCTGAAGTTTTCTCTAAGTGAGGGGGCTTGTACATGGACACCAAGTACTGCCTAGACTCAAATTCTCATGGTTCCCTTTTTTGCTTTGGGAACAGACAACAAGGGCAGTTGGTATTCTGCTTCCTAGAGCAAAGTTAAAGGCCTTTCCAGGCCCTCTCACACTTGGATGCAGTTAGTCCATTGTTTAGGTAGAGACCACGCTGTCACTTTGTAGGGGAATCTTGAGTTACTGAAACATCTTTCAGGCAGTAGAATGCACAGCACTTTCCTTGACCCCACAAGCCGGGTTCAGCTGCCTCTTGCAGGACTTGTGCATCCTCTTTTGGTAGCCCTTATTACACCACATGTTGCACTTGCCTATTTCTTTATCTATCTCCTGGAGGGAAGGGGAGTGCAGCAACCCTGGCGTGGTTTTAACCTTAGCACTAGGCTGAAATGCCAGGTCCAGGTCGCAGATATGCCAGTGTTCCCCAGGAGCTCTGTTTGCAAACCGCTGCCTAGAGTTTTGAAGTTAAAAGCAAGGTGTGAAAGAAAACTGCAAACCTGACTTTTGACGATCATGACAATAACAATAGTTGTCATTTATCTAGTGTTTATTATGTAATAGGCATTGTTCTAATTCAGGGATTTTCACTAAATTAGATTCAGCTACTGCACACTGGTATGCCACAAGAATTTTTAAAACATAATACCTGACTATTTAGTCAGGGACACTGACCTTTTTTCCCATAGATTGTCAAATTAAAAAAAAAAAAAAGACAACAGCCAACATAATAACCGTCCAGTGTGAATGCTGTGTCTTGAACCATAAATACATAGGTCATATAATAGAGTTCCATCTTATTGGTCATGTGACATAATTAGGTTGCATCTGATTGATTAATTCTTGGTACTTGTAATCTGTATATACAACTATAGGCACCTGAATTTTTTAAAAGTTATTTTGGAACAAAAAGGGTAGATAATTACTTTTTTTGGTAAATCAATAAAAATTATACCTTTTTTGTCAGATTGGCAAAAAATATACATTTTTTTTTTTTTTGGTGTGCTGCTGAATTACACTAATTAGTTTATGTGTGCCATGAGGTGAAAAAGGTTGAAAATCATTGTTCTGCCCTTACTGACGGCTCAGTACAGATGAGTCAGTTGGTTGGACATTGTCCTCAAAGTGAAAGGTTGTCGGTTCAATGCCTCAGTTGCAGGTTCTGTGCTTGCTTGGTCAGGGTGTGTGCAAGAGACAACCAAGCGATGTTTCTTTCTCACATCAATGTTCCTCTCCCTCTCTTTCTCCCTCCTTTCCTGTCTCTGTAAAAAATAAATAAATAATTTTTTAAAAAATAGAAGAGAAAATTGTTGTTATAAGAGCTTTAGCTTAATGCTCCTTGAACTTCAATATGCATTCAAATCATCTGTGGATCTTGTTAACCTACAGATTCTGATTCAACGTGTCTGGGCTAGTGTCTGAGATTCTTCATTTTTAACAAGCTCCCAGGTGAAGGTCCATGAATCGTACTTTGTGTAGCAAGGCTTTGGTGTACTAAACTTTATTTTATCTTCTTAATAGCCATATGAAGTAGGTATCACTATTAGTCCTATTTCACATACAAAGAAACAGGCTAGGCATCTATGAACTTAGATCAAAATAAATAAATTTCTGTGCAACAAGGGAGGGGAGAATGGTATAATCGGGGTACAGCTGAAAAAGGAGGGACAAAATTCTTGGCAGAGGAAACAGTATTTACAAAAGCCTGATATGCAGCAGAAGCGGACAGGGCCACACAGAGGTCTGTCCCACTCTCTAGGGATCACATGCACAGCCCTTAGGACCAGGAGCTTCCCAAGGCCCCAAATATTTGATACCTGAAAAAAATTATTGGCACCTACATGTGAAAACTAAACTCTTAAATTATTCCAAAATGCAAATAATGAAAAACACTTTCAAAATTTTTACATAAAAAATTCATACTTGGTAAGTGATCTAGATTATTTTAATACATTTGACAAAAAATAGGGTTTTTCAAGTTTAGGGCCTACAAAGGACAGGATAGGCCTTGGCCACATTGGGTTTGGATATAATTCTGAAGGCAGCTGGGAACCAGTGATAGGAACAGGAAAATGTTCTCTGTGGCTACAATGAGGAGAATGGATTGGAGAGAAGCCAGACTGAAGGCCCAGAGGCTAGAACCAGATAGGTGTTTATAGTCTCCAGACTGCAAGACAATCTCTCCTCTTTGCCAAGATTAACATCAAATGATAGCATTATACAACCCAATTATTCTTTGATTTCTCAGGGGCCCAATGTGACTCAGCATTCTAAATTTACTTAATATTTGGGAAGAAGTGTTTTGCCAATTCTTTTGTCATTAAGGCCAGTGACGTGACAGTCTAGGGGAGATATTTAAGAGGACATGCCTTGAGTCAGACAGCCATGAGTGCCAACCTTAGCTCTGCTATTTGCTAGCTGTGTGACTTTACCTAAGCAATTTAACTTCTCCGAGCCTCAGATTCCTTATTGGTAAAATGGTCATAATACATTCTTCACAGAGTTGAGATAAACTATACACACAGTGCCTCTTACAAAATAGATATATGTTAATGATAGTTGTTACGATTTATGTGCCATCGTTCTGGGGCATAGTTGAGTTTTCCTTAGGAGTGAACAGAGGGTGAAGTAAATCATTTAATCTTTTCATGAGTCTTCTGAGGTAGAAATGATTGTCTCTGCTTTGCAGATAAGAAAACTGGGGCTCAGAGATGAGATGAATCAGCTCGGTAAACTAGGAGCAGAAAGCAGGAAACTTGCAAACTTGGACTTTTATTTTTATTCTGTTTGGACACCCACTCCAGGAGTCAATGACAGTTGCTTCCACTATTCTGTGCTGGGTCCAAAACCTGTTCGCCTAGTTGCAGTGAGAATAGTCCCGATATCCCAGAGCTGAACACTATCCTCAGGGCTCCAACCTCTATTTCCCTTCTTTCCCCAGCCTTGCCTAACCTCCTTACCACTTGCTCCACAATTTTACAGCTTCTGGATTTCACTTACTACAGAGCTTGTCTCTTTGAAACTCAGAACTGCCCTGGACTGAGATGCCTGCCAAGGTACCTCCCTTTAAGGGAATAGATAAGTAGGTCACATTAGGATGGTAGGGGAGGAGGCTGACTTCTTAAGGGAGGAGGAAAAACACTGCCAATCACATGGAGAATGGAAAAACAAAACAAGGCTCTTTTTTGTCTCTCAGTCTTTTTCCCTTATACATATCCTCACTCTCCCCTCCTCCTCTCTCTCTTTCCTCTCTATCTGTTCCTGTCTCTCTACCTCACACTGAAAGCAGCACTCCCCACCCCCACTGCTGCAGCTGACTGCTATTGCTGTGAAAAGCATGCATAGGCAACACTGAACTCTTGGGGTTTGGGAATACCAGGGAAATTGTATTGAGCAGAAAGTTTGCCTACCACTCCCTCCCCCACCCCCAACTCCTCTTCAAGCCACTCCTACAACTGCCAGGAGAGGGGAGTTCTCAGCAAAGGATTTGGATCTTCTGTCCTGTTGACTGCTCCTCAAGGTCTGAAAGCACAGAGCTCTTGGGCTTGGAGGCTGTGGGGTAAAGAAGGCACTGGCTTCCAGTGGTTGCCTGGACTAGCCTAGGGTCTGGTTAACATAGATTCTGTTGTGGCAACCGGGACAAGTCACGGGCTTTGCAATATTTCTGTTCCTCACCTTTATCCCTAACCCCTTGAAGTCAGTCCACAGGAGAGGTGTTTATGGGCATTAAATTATGTAGAGTAGTGTGAAAACCAGAGAGACAGAGACAGGGCATGGCATTAAAGGTCCCATACTGCCAACCCTGCCCTGCCCTGCTATCCCTAGGGACTAAGCCCTGTTTGAATCAACAATGGGCAGTCACACTTCTAGGAAACTGCAACTGAAGGGGAAAAGGTCCTGGCTGCTTGAATGAGACCCAGCCTGGCTGTGTACAGATGAGGAATGAAAATGTGTATCCGAGCAGACACCAGTCCCTGAACTCTGTGCCCAGGACACAAGGCAAGCACACAAAAACAAAGACCATAGCCTGACCCTCACACCTGAGGATCAATGACCCGGGTTTCCTGGAGGGGGGTTGTGGAAATAGGGAGTTCACTTCTGGAGAGGCCCAGGGATTTTCCGTTCTCTTGGCATGGAGCCTGGTGACCTTGCAGCTCTGAGGCTCACTGTTTCAGGACACTGTTAGCCCTTTTGCAGAGATCTCCAGACTACAGATGCAAATCTCTCCTGCTGGCTGATGTTTCAGCACTGCCCCCTGCCCTCCTGACTCCTACCCCCAAGGCTCTGGGCAGACTCTTTGGGACTAATACCTGCCTCTGCCCTTTCTCTTCTACCCCTGCAGAAAGGTGGTGTTTCCCACCCCAGGAGTCTGTGCCCCAGTGCACTATGGGAAAGTCTCACTCTTGTCTACAGTTGTTCCTCTCCTTCCCATGAAAAGCATGGCTGGGTAATGGGAGGGAGACATCCATCTTCACCTGTGTTCTTCATTATGCTTAATGTCCCCAGTGGGGTAGGCCTGTCTAACACACCTCTTTCCCAGGCCGAAGTAATCCCAACCCCCTTTCATCTGAGTGGGTGTAAATCCAGACACTCATGTAGTAGCAGTGATTATGATAGTGATTTGCCCTGAAACAAGAAGTTTGAATTTGTGAGTTTACATCCTTTATGCTCTCAAAAAGTGCCTGGCAGCTTGTCTCTGGATGAGGACCATGCCAGGACTACACTGTAGAATGTGGGGTCAGCTGAATTCTACCCTAAAGCCAACATCCTTGGGGGGAAGGGGGAGGGCAGTGCTGCATCACTCAAGGTCTTGTGCAAGTGCTACTGCTTGGCTTATCTAGGGTTAACTAGGAGAAAGAAAGCAGTCTTGGAGACTCCAAATCCCTCCTGCATCCATTAGCCATGTATCTAAACTGTGGTTCTGAATCTTGGTGCATGAGAATCACCAGGGTGTTTGTTAAAATACAGATTGCTGGGCCCTGTCCCCCGGGTTTGTGATTCAGTAGGTCTGATGTAGGGCCTGGGAATTTACATTTATAACAAGTTCCCATGTGATGAACTACTCCTGCTCCAGGGACCACATTTGGAAACCACTGAGCTAGAGAATAGCAGAAAGAGAATCTAGGTTTGAGTCCTAGACCTGCCATTTTTCTGCTCTGTGATCTTGTACTTGACCTCTCAGAGCTTCAGTGTCTCATCCATGAGAGGTGGAGTAACGACCACAGGGTGGTTGGAAGTTTGGTTACATCTTGTATTTGAAAGACACTTTCACTGTGCTTGGCAAATTGAATATATAAATTTGTCGACAAATACAGTGGTTATTGAGTAGTTTGTCTGCTGTCCACTGGAGACTCTGCTCAATGTTATGGCTGACTCTGGGCAAATCATACGGGATTCTAAGGCCCGATTAAGCACCACACGTCTCTGGACCTCATTTTTCCCTCTATCAAACAAGGCCTGTGGTCTATGAGACTAATGGCTCTTCCAGGTCCCATTGAGAAGTTTAGATCTGGGAAGGGCATTAGTTCTTGAGAGGCACAACCAGATTTTTTTATTACTTGCCCACCTCTTTCCAGGACCTCCACCTGAGAGCCCAGGTGCTGCTGCAGAGCAAAGAGCTATTGGTCAGTTCATCCCTGAGAATTACTTGCCCCTCAAGGACCATCAAGGTCTGGTTCCCACCTACCTTAGTAGTCATATCCTCCATTCACCTAGTAGTCTAGACAAATTGGACTATTTGTCCTTTTCCAAATATGCCCTGTGTTTTCCTGCTTCTAGCTTTGTTCACACTGTTCTCATGAATTTCACCAAAGTCTTATCTCCCCCAAGAAGTCATCCCACATACTCTGTCACCTGTCTGTGTATCTATCAATATACCACCTACAACGTGTCATTCCAATGAAGTGGCGATGACCTAAATAGAGGCTGCACGAAGCTCATTCTGTGGGAATCTGCATGTGTGATTTCACAGAATAATCCGTACGTCAGCAGGTGCTATTCATTCTCCTATAAATTCCTCATCTGAACTTAGAAAACATTTATTTCTAACATCTCCTTTACATTTCTGTGTTTCTAAGAATTTTTTAAAATAGCCTTTATTCTAAATGTAGCTATCTATTTAATGCAAGTGCTTTTCGTATTTTTCTTTAGGTGGTAGTAAGACATGCTACTGAAGTTGTCAGGGTAAGATTTAACTAAATCAGGGATGCAACCACCTCACCCTCTTCTACTTGTGTCTGATGCTGTCCCTCTGAAGGGCCTACATAGAAGCTCGGTGGTTTGCAGTTTTGTCCCAGGATATCACATTTCCAAAGTCTGTTCTTGGAGCATATCCACATACGAAAAACAAGAATTGAGGTACTGTGTTGAACTTTTAAAAGTGAAACAACCACTTAAAAGAAGATGCCCACTTAAAAAAAATTCATCAGCCATTTATTTTCTATGGTAATCAGAGACAGGGAATATACATGTGTGTGTATGTGTATGCCTCTAGGGTCCATGTTTAGACATATATTTATTTGCATATAGGCACATCTGCTTCTCTAATTTCCTTTTTTAAACCACAGGGTTTTTTCTTTGCTAAATATAATATACAGGTTAGTAGAAAATATGTAGAGGAAACAAAAAGTAAAAGGAGAAAAAAGTCATTTATAATCTAGAAATAACTGTATTAACATTTCTTTCCTGCTGTACTTAACCCTTTCTACACTGAATTTACATTCAGTGTGTACAAGTCTTTGTTCCTCCACTAGGAGACCACCTCTGATCATCTTCACATCTCCATCAACACTCAGCACAGGTAGAAAAAAGAAGGCAGAGGACTGAATATATTTAGGCAAATAGTAAGCAGAAGAGGAACACCCTTTTGGGAGGGAGCAGGGCAAGTGGCTTCAACTCTACACTTAGGGGTGGGGTTGCAACCCTTGTTGAAGGGGAAGCAAGGGATTTTGTTCCATCCTTCATATGTTCAGATTCTGGGAGCTGGGGAAAGATGGAAAACTAGTCAAGTCTAGAGTCAGGGAGAGAAGCCTTAGCTCCCTGGCAGGGCCAGGGAAGGGCAGAAGCTTGGAGGTCCCAGCTATCAGAGAAGGGTGGTTTCAGGCATTCACCTAAGGAGAGGAAACTTGTTTTGAGCACTGTGTGTTCATCTTCTTTACACCCAATTGTACCTCTACTAACCATCCTGGTCTCACAGGTTTTGACCCAAGGGAACACCCGCAACACTAACTATAGAGGCTTAAATTAATGTTTTTTGGATTGGAGTTTCCCAAAATGCAGTTGTACAGTCTGCAATTTCAATATTTTAGTGAGAACAATGCAGCAATAAGCAAGACACACACACCTGTGATACATGTCATCCAAACCAGCCACAGTTCTGAACAGATACAATTATTAAACCATTCGGGGTGTGTCCACGTCATTCACAAGTCTGCAAGTGTTAAAACAGACCGTGCCACTTCCTTTAGCTTCGTTCTAAGCAATAAAATTTTTGAAATCACTGTTTTGATGGATTAGCTGTTTTTGTAATACAAATGAAAACTATAAAGATTAGCATTACAATGAAAAATTGTTAGCAATCAGTAACGGTTTTATTGCTCATTGGAATCATGTTTTTGGAAAACAGTATTTTTAACAGTTTCTTTATATAATTGTGTATATTTCTTCCACTGAATTATGAACTTTCTTAACGTCAGGTATCGTGGTTTATTTGTTACTTAGTACAGTTTTTTTTTTTTTAAGATTTTTTTATTTATTTATCTTTAGAGGGGAAGGGTAGGAGAAAGGGAGAGGGAGAGAAATATCAATGTAGGGTTGTCTCTCGTGTGTCCCCTGCTGGGAACTGGCCTGCAACCCAGGCATGTGCCCTGACTGGAAATCAAACCTCGATCCTCTGGTTCGCAGGCCCGTGCTCAATCCACTGAGTTACACCAGCCAGGGCACTTAGTGCAGTTTTGAAGCTCAGTAAATATTTGCTCTTTTTTTGACTTGTTTGGTTTTGGTGATGGAATAGTAATTGATAGGAGTTAATCATTGTGCTTAACATAAACGAAGTCTCCAAGATCAAGATTATAAAGGGGAGCACAATAATTATATGGTAAAGAAAGTTGCTCTGGTTTAAATACTGTGCCATTATTGTTTGGATTTGGCTCGAAGGTGTTCCGGATGGGAAACTGTGAATTATTAACATGTTTCTACCTGTTCTCCTTGGAGTAGATAACACATTTATTAGTTTAAGAATTTGTCTTGGGCCCTGGTTGGGTGGCTCAGTTGGTTGGAGCATCCCTGTATACCAAAAGGTTGTGGGTTTGATCCCCAATCAGGGCACATTCCTAGGTTGTGGGATTGATCCTCAGTCGAGGCACATGTGGGAAGCAGCCCACCACTGTTTCTCTCTGCCTCTCTCCCTTCCTCTCTCTCTCTCTCTCAAAAAAAAAAAAAAAAAAATCAATAAACATATACTTGGGAGAGGATTAAAAAAACTTTCTTTAAATTAAAAAAAGAATTTGTCTTGGGGCTATGAAACAGAGCAATATTATTTGGCTCATGCAAAAATTCAACCCATTATAATGACCCCATGAACTAAGATAACTTTTCCATACCTAGCAAGTGCAGAGTGGAATAGTCATTAATCAGTAACTGTTAGTTGAATAAGTGGATGAAATGACATAGCTACAGTCAACAGATTTTTTTACTACCCCTGGGAAACCATTAAAAAGAAAAAACCAGAGGACAAACTAACATGTATTTAGTACATAATGTTCTAGGGCCTTTATCGATGTCTTTCCTCTGGGTTTCATGCAGCAGCAGCTTTGTGAGGAGAAGGTAAAATGATGCTCTTAGGGGACAGACACTCCACCTGTCCATAACCAATGCTCACCTTCTTCTCAGATCACAGTGACTCAGTTTGCAAAGAGGATTCAAGACCTAATTGGATCCAGAGCTGGAGGGGAAGTTGTAGAAACTAATGGATGATAACCTTCTGACCAACCAAATACATAAATGATCAAAGGAAAGCATGAATAAGAAACCAGAATAAAGGGTATATTAGGAGAGAGAAAATAATTCTAATGAAGAAGAGAAAGGTAATCTAAGACTTTAGTTATCTACGAGAGATAGATAGAGACATGTATCAAGGCCTGGTCAGTAATTTTCTTGTCCTTAGCTCTATCTTTCCCTTTCTTTCTGAACCTTTAAAATTCAGAGCCCTTATCCTGTAATTCAGGATTGTTTAGTTCATCAGCACATAAGAAACTTGTTCTTCAGAGTCTGAAAATGAGCAATACTGTTTCCTTAGCTACTATGGATCCAATGGAAGCAAGAACTAGATGAGCCCGGGCTAGAGAGTCGTTCCAATATGCCAAGGTTGCAGGTTCAGTCTCTGGACAGGGTACATACAAGACTCAATCAATGAATGCATAAATAAGTGGAACAACAAATCAACATCCGTCTCTCTCCCTGCTCCTCCCCTTCCTTTCTCTCTTTAAAATCAATTAAAAAAAAAAAAAAAAGAACCAGATGAAGCATCAATGTCCTGGGTTGGAGTCCTGACTGTTGTGTTCTGGCTGAGTGACTTTATGCTTGTCAGTGATCCATCTAATTCATGGCTCTTTAACTCATTCATTTAACCAATATTTTCTGAGCAGTTACTGTGCACCCAGCGCTAGCCTTGGGCACTAGAGATATAGCAATGAATAAAACAGAGGACATCCTGCCCCAGTGGAGTTTGTGTCCTAGTGACATTAAAGTAAGTAATCAATAATAAACAATGTAACTTCAAAAAGTTTGCAGGACTATGGGAGAAATAAAACAGATGATAAAGTTAAATCGGGAGGAGAGTTCCTGTAGAGAGGGTGGGGGGAGGGTCTCCTTGAGGCAGTAGCATGTGAGCCAAGACCTGAATGTAAGAGGGGCAAGCCAAGGAAAAGAGGATCCCAGGCAGAGGGACCAGCAAGCCCTGATGTGGGTCCACGTTTGGGGCTGAATGACAGTCGAGGAAAATGACACTGATAAGTGGTTGTGCTAGGTCAATTGTTTTGACATAGCACTCCAACTAATGCTAGAAATTCCCTGATTGTGTCTCAGGGGTGGGGGCGGGGGAGTCAGGAGTGGAGGCCCTGCCAGGCTCCCACACTCTGTCCAATACACAGCAGCTCCTCATGAATCTGAAGCATATACTGGGATACTGTTTAAGATTTTGCTTGAAGAACATATTCGGTGACCCAAAATTCTTGATCTCAATAGTCCTTCCCCACTCTAACTGTCAGACACTATGAGAATTTATCATACAACCACTGCAATCTGCTATAGAAGGGTTGACTCAACTCTATTCAATAAAAAGAGTTGGGAATGCTGACCCCACCTCCACCATCCCATCCCCAAAACCTGACTCTCCTCTTTCTAGAGCACCTCATTCCCTCCCCGCAGGAGACTGGAACCTCTGATACCCTGCAAGCTTATCCCATGTGGGGAGGAACACATCTCTGCTTCCTCCCAGTAGACTATACCGATTTTCTTTTCTTGCACTGTCCGAATGAGACACTGTCCTACACAGCAGAGCTTTGTGGAGAGAGCCCAGGAGTGGCTCGTTTTTTTCCAACCTGTAAAATGCAAAGTTGGCCAGCTAGCTGCCTTTCTTCCCAACCCCAAAACTCATATCTTTCCTTGTCTCCAGATGACTGCCCAGCAGCTCTCAAATAACTCTCTGCTGTCCAGGGGGTTTGGGAAAAGCGCCATGCAGTATGTAAAATCATTTTCTGGTAACATAAATCTAATTAGCTCTTTGACAAAAGGAAGCAGAGGTCAAGAGGGATTTAAATAATCCATTTCGCACATATTTAAAAACAAGTGAAGAACCTGCCAAGGAAATGGGGTGGAGGGGAGAGAAAGAGAAAATAAGGAAATAAACCCTAGGGAGCATTTGGACAAGGGAGGTAGGAAAGAGAATTGAGGTGGAGAGGGAGGGCAGAATATCAAGTGACCAAAACATTAATCCTTTCTCCCCCAACTTCCCCCAGGCTCCCCGTCTCCACTGTGCTCTCTCCCAAAGAGAACTTACTTAAAGGTCAATGATTTCTCTTTCTGATTCCATCTTGCTTCCTTCAGGTGCCTTTGCACTTACTGAGTGTTAACAGTGCCGTAGCAGACTGCATGGGCTACACCAGGCTTTGCTGTCTGAGTCTCTACCGCTTTCTTTGGGTGGGAGAGAGCACACAGCTGGCAGGACAGACCTGCTATTCATCCATCTGATGTGGAATGCCTGTGTTGGCCTCAGCCGGTGATGGAAGTGTACACAAGCATACGTGTGTATGTGTGTGTGAGAGAGAGAGAGAGAGAGAGAGAGAGAGAGAGAGAGAGAGAACAAGCATTTATGCTCCAATGGTGACATGTGGTACCTTAGCAGGTGATTTTTTTGAGCTGGAATGATACCACTTTCTCCAGTGGCTCCAATGCCCCTCCAGTCCCAGAGGACCCATCTAGGTCACCCAGCCTGCTCTGAGCTAGTAGCTTTACTACTGGCACAGAAACCCTGTGGATTTATCAAGGAACTTGAAAAATAGCCCGAGAGTATAGTCTGACTGCACACCGGTAGAGCTGAGGAGGGTTCCTGGTCACCACAGGTGGGGTGGTCTACAGCATACTTCCAAGACTGAGGCTTAGGGACTTCTGTTGTTCTTTCTTATGCTCCCCTTATCTTTAAAAAATTTCCTTAATTTTAGTTTACCTAATAGGCCCCAAAGCATAAGCCTTATTCTACAAAGTAAGTAAACAATACATTATTATTGACCAGTTGTATGATGCCTTCATTTTCTCCCTTGATTAGCCAGAAAGAGAGCAGGAAAAAGTTATACCTTAGAATTCAGTTCATGCAAGGAGTCACATTTTCCCTGCTACCAGGAGCATGTATTTTTTTGGAAATGTTTTCTTCCCATTGTTTAACTTAGGGCTGCAATGGCTTGTTCCTGAAGCTGGTTTTAGACTGCATCTTGTGTCTCTCTGGGTGTGGGCATGTCCCTGAGTGCTTGGGGGGAAGGGGTTGGTGTTAAAGGGGAGTAATCCAGTTCAGAGTTTAAAAGCGGGGGAGAGGAACAAAGTCATAAACTACTCTCACCACATCCAAATGTGATAAAAAAAAGTGGAGGGCAAGTTCTTTGTATCTATTAAATGATGTAATGTATTTGTAAGTCCCCACCCTGCTGGACGAGTGGTGAGAGGAGGGATGGAATGTATTTCAGTCTGATCTGATTTAAATGGTGAACAGTTCAGCTTCGATGGAATGGTCAGTCTTTCAGATTTCCACTCATCTCCCCCAAAGACGGCATCTGGGTGCTCAGGGGGAGGGGTATGGTTTACGTATGCTTGATGGTGCTGGGGTGATGGCTCTCAGATGTGTCCTGTGGCTTGTCATTTTTGTGAGTTTCTGCTATGGAGCTGCTGGGCAGAACTGGGTTGCCCCCTGAATTGATGAGTACTGAGGAGAGACTTGGCCTGCTCCAGGGCCTCCTGCTGGCTTTGGTAGCTGATGTCTGTGGCCAGAGTGACCCATGGTATATTCTCTGCCTGCTCTTAAGGACTCAGGGGGCTCTGTTGTAGACTCTGTCCTATCTTGGCTCTTATGGTGATTTGTCCCATTCTGGGATCTGCTATGACTTGTATTTGCTCTCACCTCAGTGGTACCAGCCCAGTGGTCCACCCTCTAAGATAATCCCCTCTGGCCCTGGCCAGGTGGCTCAGCTGGTTGGGTCATTGTCCTGAACACCAAAAGGTTTGAGTTCAATTCCCGGTGGGGTGTGTACAGAAGGCAACCGATGGATATTTCTCACATTGATGTTTCTCTCTCTCCTTCCTTCCCTCCCTTCCTTTCTCTCTGCAAAATCAATAAAAACATATTCTCAGGTGAGGATTAAAAAAAAAAAGAAAAAGAGAATTCCCCTTTGAAAACTTTCCTACCAGACCCTTGGCTTTTGTTCCCCTTTAGGTACATGGGGACTGAGAGCTGCTGACAGTCCTGGAGAAAGGCAAGCTCTGCCTCACTTCTGGTAAAAAGTTTGCTTTCATGTGGCCATTCCAGGTTGGTGCAGGGGAAGCCTCTGAGGTAATCTTCCAGATTCCAAAGTGGGAGAGAGATGTTGAACCCATTCTCCGCATTCCTTCAAAATCCACCAGTAATACGCACTACTCCCATCCCCCATAACAATGCCACCACGTAATAAGCACTATTCTAAGTACTTTAGTACACTATTCTAAGCTGTTGCTTAGTTCTCATAACAATTCTGCACGGTAGCTAACGCTATTCGCCCTGATTTGCAGAGCTGGGAACAGAAATGCAATTTAACATTGCCCAGGCATTCCAAGACAGAGTCTGTGCTCTTATTCACCATTTTCACTCATAGAGGAGAGACAGGGACACATTTAAATCCCTGCTTTCTCTTCCTTTGCTTTTCTTCTTCCCACAATCCCTACAATCTAGGGTCAGAAAAGTGGACTTTGTTTTCTTTCTCTTCCTGTTTGATTAGGGTGTGCCTTATAAGGAACTCTATGATAATAATTCAAAGGAGAAATAAGTAATTGAGAAAATCCTCATTGTCAACAAAACCTGACTATCAAAAATATTGTCTTCCTGAAAAAAGATGTCAGAAGCAAATATCAACTATTTCTTTCTCTTTGCATTCCTGTTGTGAAAATTCTGATCATCCTTTAAATAATGATGTATATAATTATATATAATTTAAATAACTATATATATTCCTTATTAATAAGCACATTGGTTTTAAAAGGAAAAGGCTGTAATTGGCTATAGTAATGGTTTTGGTTTGGCAAGATCTTTCTGAATTTGAATCTTTCCCACCTCATAGTAACATTTGGAAGTAAATAGCAAGCAGGATTTGGAAAATGGTTTATGTACTGTGACTCTGGACCAAGCATCAGCAAATTTTTTTCTGTAAAGGACCAGAAAGTAAATATTTTTACCCTTGATGGCCATATGGTTTCTGTCACAACTACCATATCCAACTCTGCTATTGTAGTGAGAAAGCAGCTTTAGATAATATGTAAGCAAATGAGTGTGGCTGAGTTCAATAAAACTTTATTTACCAAAAAACAAAACAAACAAACAAAAAAAACCCGAAACACCAAAAACCAACAGTGGACCAGATTTGGCCCCACAGGTCACATTCTGCTGACTTTTGTTCTAGAATATAAGCAGAAAGAGAATCTGGAGTTCTAATTATCACAACCATGCCCAATCTTCTAGATCTTGTCTTTCAAATCTAATTTCCTCGACTGCAAGGATAATGTGTTAAACTCTATGGGGACACAAAATCACAAAATACATAGCTTTGTGAGACACAAACCTGGAATGTCAAGCTCTAGTGAAGAGTGCTTCTGACATTTGGCTGTAATACTGAAACTATACCTACATGGAAGCTAGACCATCTAGCTGGGAAAGGTTTCTATTTCTCTTTACTGCTAGGGTGACTTTTACAGTGTGAAGCTCAGGGGATAGTTTTAGACAAACTGCAGCTTGGGAAGAATTTTTTTAGACCATGCTTGAACTAAATACTCAGAGCCATTCAGAAAGTGGTCATGGAGTGGGGGCCTACACTGAGATCCTAGGGGTGTCTTATGATGTAGGAGGTACAAAGAGCTATAGGGCGCTGAAGAGGCAGTCATGAGATCTCTTCATGCTGAACAGTGAGGAAAGCCCTGCACTGGGAACCAGTTGGCCTGAGTGCCCGTGTGTGCCGAATTGCTGTGTGTTCTGAGGCAAGTCACTGACCTTCTCTGGATCTCATATTCTTCTTTGTAAAGAGTGAAGCAGTCAAACAAATGGTTTCTAAGATCCCTTCAGATCTTAAATCCTGTTTCTAATGTGTGTTTATAGCAAACACTTACTGAACAGTATAAGATCTCAGATCCAGTTCTGAATTTTAGTATTAAAGATACCTTAACTTTAGTAAGGTATCTTTATTGGAAAGGTTCCCTATTGGAATATTGATGTAATTAGAAAAATTTTAAGAAAAATTACCCCATTTGTTACCTCTGCTAGTGAAGACTGGGCAGGCCAGACACACGACAAACAAGACACCAAAGGGAGAGTAACGGTATATTCAGAACATGCTTACAGACTCATGTATGCTCTTTTTACACATTCATTCTGCCCCTTGCAAACTCACTGCTCCAGGAATCCTAGGGCCAGGAGAATTGGAAAAGGGAAACTTTGGGCAGAATGCGGTGGGGCGGGGGGGGGCGGTCCCTGGAGGGAGATACCAGTGCAGGGCTTGATGAGGGGCCCAGGTTGGCAAGACAGATAATTGAGAATTAGATTGTGTGACTCTCGCACTGTTCAATAGAACTTTCTGTAAGAATGGAAATGTTAGAGAACAAATGTTCACCGTTTGGTATAACTCCATTAGCCACATGTAGAGATTCAGTGCTTGAAACGTGGCTGGTATAACTGAGGATTTGAATTTTAAATTTCATTTAATTTAATTATATTTACATTTAATTAGGTACTAGGTACCATATTGGACAGTGGAGCTGTAGACCAAAATTCAGTATATTCCAAGTATTGCTGAGCTGTGGCTGTCTGTCACTCATCTAACACTCCCATCCTTACTGCTCATCTCTTGATAGATGTTCTTTAGGCAAAAGACTGATTTGACATATATAGGAACTCAGGTCACACAGTGCTCATGGGAATGCCCCTGTGGCCTGGGGATGCTCTTGGTTGTGGTAAGTAAAATTTCCCTTCGGTCTTTTGCATTCAGCTTATGGGGATTTTAACTGTGACTCACTGCTCAACAAATGATTAGTATCAGAGCTTTGTCATCTTGATACAGAGCACTTCTCACCTCTCACCTCTGTGATGAAGTTGAAAGGTGCCTGGTACTCTTCTGGTGGCTTAAGAGGGTAGAGGTGTAATAGCTGATTCTTCTTAGTAATAGGAAGGAGACATTGGAAGCTTTTAACCTTTTTTTTTTTAGCTGATTCTTTTTTTTTCAATTTATTTATTTTTTATCAGTATTTTTTTTATTGTTGATCTTGTACAGTTTTCTGTCTTTTATTCTCACCCGAACCCGCCACCCCAGCCCTCCCCACCTCCCTCCCATTTCCACCCCCCCCCATAGTTTTTGTCCATGTGTCCTTTATACTTGTTCCTGTAAACCCTTCCCCTTTTCCCCTGAAATTTCCTCCCCTCTCCCCTCTGGTGACTGTCAGCCTAATCAACAAAACAAACAAACAAGCAAAATATAACCAAAGACACTGAAATTGAGAACAGGCTTTTAAACTTTTTAAAGCAAGGGAAACCTTTTCTTAAATGAAATGCAATACAGAGATTAGTATAAAGCAGATTAAAGTGAAGCTGCTGGGACCCTGGAGTCACACCCATTCCTCTCCATCAGTCCCACCATCTATTTCTCAAGCTACCCCTTGGGAACCCCTCAAATTTTGAGCAGGTGACATGGTTTAAAAGCCTCTAAGGGCCCTGGGTGTGTTAGGGCTGGGCAGTCACAAGTCACATGAAGTCAGCTGACATTTTTCAAGTTTTGAAATGATATATTGAAAAAAAAGAATAGGAAAAAGAAGATATAAAAAGCACAGTCAAAACTGTGGCCACTTATCCCAGCAGCAGATGGGATGCTGGCCACACGGTCTTTTTTATTGACAATGCTCCTCAGACAGGGAAGGCTGAGTGTCACTGCTGTACCTTTTCCCAAATTGCACAAAGGACTCAGGGTTGGAATGTGGAGAAGATAAAGGCCAGAAGGTGCTATAAGAAATGGGCACAGGGCCTGAAGCATGGTGGGAAGGGGCAGCGTAGGAGGCTCAGACAGCACAGCAGTGGAGTTCTTAGTAGAGTGTGGAAATCAGAGTTCCAAGAGTGAAAAAAACAAACTCTCACATGATGGAGGCAGCTTAGTGATGAAGGTGGCTTAGAGAATTAGAAGCTAACTTTCCCGGTTACCCTTGTAATCAAATAGATGTGTCCCTGTGAGTGTGTGTGCATATGTGTGTGTGCGAGACAACTAATATGGGAATAGTTGCTTATGACTTCAAAGTACTTTGTACATTTTATTTTACTTGACCCTCACAATCACCCAGTTGCAATGTACAGATAAGGAAACTAAAACAAAAATGACATGTCCAAGATCACATCATCTCTCAGGAGACAGAGCCAAGACCCAATGCAAGATTTCTTCTTTCCAATTCTTTCGCTTGTCCCCACATGCTACTGCTTACCTTACCCCTGCCACACTCTCAGATACAACAGTGTGATCTGCAATAGGATGATACCCCCCATCATTATTGCTATCCATGCAGTGGAGCTAAACAGGTTGTTGATGACAGTAACTCACTATCAACCAAGGAGAAAGACCTAGTTTTGACTCCTGGTCCTGCTATTTGCTAGTTGTGTGTGTGTGTTTTAAAATAGACTTTATTTTATAGAACTGTTTTAGGCAAAACTGAACACACAGTACAGAGCTTTCCCACATACTCCTGCCCCTACACAGGCTCAGCCTCCCCCTCTATCAACACCGGGCACCAGCGCATCTACACTAAGATATCATTATTAGTCAAAGTCCATCGTGTACATTAGTGTTCACTCCTGGTGTTGTACCTTCTATGGGTTTTGACTAGCTGTGTTTCTGAGTAAGTTACTTTGCCTCCTTTCCCCCTGTAAAAAGGAGGATCATAGTATCTAACTGATAAAGATCATTGTGAGGATTAAACTAAATCAGATCACAGATGTAAAGCAAATTGCCTGCCTTGCATAGAGTAAGAAGAACACATTAAGGACAGCTAATAAGAATTTTCACGTAAATGTCATCAAGTATAAGCCTGGCTGTTAAACCCTTCTGAGTCTGTATCTGGTTCTCCTTTATCTCAGCTCAGAGCCTCTAGTCTGGGCCAAGATAATTGTACCAGAGATCAGTTCTAGAGGTTCCGTACATGTATTAGTCCATGAAGATTTACTGTGCTGCTGAGAGAAACTTAAATTGTAAGTTTGGTTCTTGGAGGAAGAAGGGTTAGGTGAAGCAGGGATAAAATTCGTGAATGTTTACAAAACCCTTGAGGTGGGCCACAGGACAATAAGGTTCCCATGGGGATGACTTGCCAAGAGGAACGGAAGAGGAAGTGCAGAAAGGAAAATCAGAGTATGGAGGTGGGCTGCTGCTTGAGCTACTGTGAATGTGAAATAAAGAAACCTTCTCAATGAAAGTTTACTAAAGGATAACTTTAATACTGCAAACTATAAAATATGCAAACCAAGTGAGCCTGCACACTTATACTACCTTCTCTTCACACTGCCTACCTTCAAATACCTTCGCAGGGGGTAGATGGGGAAAATTGAAAGGAATAAAACTCCAGCACCCCTCCTTTTTAATTTGTGAACAGCCCTGTTCAAAAGGTTTTGTGCCAATTCCTCCTCATGCTGTTCTTAACAACATTTAGAGTCTGAACAATAGTATTTACATCACTGTTTCGTATGCAAACAGTCAGTAAGCTTTTTGAGAACAAGAATTATGCTTCTACTTCTGGACCTCCCGTAGCAGTTGGCGCAGGATGGGTGATCCTGGGCTTCTGCATAGTGTGGTGCTGAGTTCCCCAACCCAGTCAGACGCCCAAAGGGACTCTTATTAGAAAAACTGTGGGTAACACAGGCCCAGGGGAGTGAGTACAGAACTGGAAGTGCAGTTTCCTGAGCACGTGTCCGAATGTGACACTGATTGCTTAAGCAATCTCAGGTGAGTCATTTCCTATCTGTTACCTTGGTTTCACTCATCTGCAAAACGGAGAGCACAGTTTTGTTTGTAAAGAACATGTATTCACTTTTTTCCTGATTAAAAAGTAATATACATTCATCTTGAAAAACAGAATATTCAGAAGAATGAGGGATAAGATAAAACTCACCCCTAAAACCACCCAAAGACAGACTATTAACATTTTGGTTTATTGCTTTTCAATCTTTCCCCTCTGTGTGAGTGTGTATATATGTGTGTTCACAGAACCAGCTCCATGGTTCACAGTGCCCAGTGCAAAATGGAAATGTGGAGCCCCTACTCCAAAAAGTATTACAAATTCTAAGATGACAGCAGCAGAACATTAAACCAAGGACGGACCCTTCTCAAGCATGGGGCTCTGGGTGACTACGCAGTCATATGCCCTCGAAGTTCGCTCTTTATATTCCTTGCTTAAAATAATTAAAAAAATCATGTATTAACTTCTTTCTGTGTGTCAAGTATTTTACCTAAATTAGTTTTAATTTCATTGAACTTTCCCAAAATAAATGTTATGATTTCCTCACCCCTTCCATTTTTCAGATAAAACAACTGGGATCAGACAGTTTAAGTAACTTGCCCCAGTTTATATAGCTAGTGAGTAGCAGAGACCATATTCACACCTTCCTCTTTCTGATTTCAAGTCCATGCTTTCTTCAACTACAGCACATTGCCTCTCATACTAACTTATATATTAGTAAAAAAAATTAATGAAATTGAGACTATACTACATATGTAATACTATATTGCAATCTTTTCCATTTTATATAATGGGTACTACTTTCCCCATGTGTCTTTGTCCATTCAGGCTAATAACACAGAGTAGGTACCTTGTAAATAACAGAAGTTTGCTGCTCACAGGTTTGGAGACTGAAAATCTGAGATCAAAGTGCCAGCACAGTCAGGTGAGAGCCCTCTTCCAGATCACAGGCTTTTGGTTGTGTCTTCACATAGCAGAAGTCCCTAGAGAGTTCTGGGGAATCTCTTTTATAAGGCCACTGATCTCATTTGCCAGGGCTCCACCCTCAAATCCTAATTACCCCCCCTAAGGCCACACCTACTAATACCATGACCTTTGGGGTTAGAATTTCAACATACGAATTTGGGGAGGGGAACACAAATATGCAGAACATAGACTATGTAATTAAATACAGGAGAAAAATAGTGGCTATTTTGTGAGAAATATTGAAGTTCCAGATGACAATGTATTGAAAATAATTTCATTGCAAGATTATATTAAATAGAAAACACCAAAGAGGCAAAGCAGGAGCATGTGGCCAGTGGAAACTTAACCCATATCCCCCATCTGATAAATAGAACATAAGCATCCCATTCTCACTGGTCTGAATGTCTTTCACATGAAAGAAGATATGTTTGCATATCCCCAACAGTCAAGAAGATTTTTGTCAATTTCACTTTCTATTGTTTTTTATAATTTTACAATTACTGAGCTACATGTAAAAAAAAAAAAGCCAATTCTGAAGCCAATAATAGAAACCTTACAATATACCACTTGGGCTTTGGGAAGTATTGAATCACTCTAAGTCTTAATGGCCATATCTGTTATATGGCGCTCATAAGAACTATTTCAACAGTGTAATGAGAAAAGGGCCTAATAGCTAGGCCTTTCCCAAAGCCAGACATCATTAAGCCATGAGCCAAGTTTAGGTCACTGCAAATTAGAATTTCCTTGGAGGCCTTAATTCCTTGATGAAAACAGCAACCATGATGGTGGTGCCTGGAATCAGGAACTGGGAAAGGAGTGAGGTCCATCACTGTAACACTTCCTCCCACAGGTCACTTATTTAGTTTTTATTTTTGGCTGATTAATTGTGGTTAAAAGAAAGACAGTGTACGGCTATCTTTTAGGGGAAAGAAAAATTACAGATGCAACCACCCAGCCTGAGGGTATGGGAGGGAAGGAATAGTCAGCTAGTTATTTGTCCCTAAAGTTAACTGAATCTTGGAGAGCTGAGGTAGGGACACCAGCCTGAATTCAGTATCTTCTTTAACAACAGCTGGTGATGTCACTCCCCTCACAGAAAGTGAAGGGCATTGGGGTAGGAAAAATTCTCCTTCTCTTGGCCTTGTTTCCACCTATCAAAATGTGTCTTTCTGGATGGCATGGTGACCTTTACTGGCAAGCACTCTTAACCCAATGTTGTATGAAGAGATTTCATAAGAAATAACATTATTAGACTTTAAATATATGCAGCACATGTGCAAGGTGTTTTTCCTCCAAATCCCTGTGTCCCGAGGGTCTGTAACCCCAAACCGACCCCAGTGAATCAGAAAGGGGCAGGGATATTTGGCTCCTGTGTCCTGTGCAATGAATGGCCTTGCCTTCTCTGTCATGGACACCCTTCCTGCCCTGTCCCTGACTAGGAGCTTTCTCTCTCTCTCTCTGCTCTTCATTAGCATTCCTCTGGTGCCCTTTTTTCATTGCTAATAATTAACCTGAGTTTGGAACTTCAGCATTTGCCAAATGCTTTCACAGACATTACTGCATTTGGGGCTCACGTCAATCCTGGGCGTTACCTTCATTTCTCAGATGAGGCTAAGTGACTTGCTTGTGGTCAAACACTAGTTAACAGCAGAGCCAAGGCTTACACGTGAGGGTTTTTAAAAAACAACTTTTTTTTTGGCCCTAGCTGGTGTGGCTCAGTTGGTTGGAGCTTCGTCCCACAGCCAAAGGGTTGTGAGTCTGACTTCTGGTCAGGGTACTGCCTAGGTTGTGGATCTGTATTCTAGTCTGGATGCCTAGGATCCCAGTTCACGCTCATCCAGGAAGCAACCAATCAATAGTTCTCTCTCACGTGTTTTTCTCTCTCCCTTTCTCTCTCTAAAAGCAATGAAAAAAATGCCCTCATGTAAAGATAAAAATTTTTAAACTATTTTTTTAAATCTTCACCCAATGTTTATTGATTTGAGAAAGAGAGAAAACAAACATCAATCGGTTGCCTCCCATATGTGTCCCAGCCAGGAGATCGAACCTGCAACCTAGGTATGTTCTCTGACCTGGAATCAAACCGTCAATCTTTTGGTGTACAGGATAATGCTTCAACCAACTGAGCCACCTGGGTAGGGACCACGTAAGGCTTTTTACATGAAATTTTCTTGAATTCTCTCCTCTGTGCCTTCTTGCCTTGTTAAGTCTGGCATAAAAATCTGTTCTGAACCCCCTTAAACTTGGCAGAGCCAACTTTTTCCTTCCTTGCTTCATTCTGTTCTTCTCTTCCATCATGAGGACTTTTTCTCTGCACTTCTCTGTCACAGCATTTGGCCACTTCCTCCCCATCCTAGGTAAGCTGCAATTTTCTAGCACTTTCAACTTTACTTTGAAAAACTTACCAATGGGAAAGACCCTTACACTTTTCTGTCTTTGATTTCTTCCCCAACTTGAAGTGAACACCCACTTGAGAAACTGAGAATCCTTATAATCACTGTGGGTTACATTTTGGTTTTGCTTTTTATTCTGATTTTTGAATTAATAATATAGTGTAAGTCTATCATGGAATATTTGAAGACTAGAGAAAATGGGAAAAATACCATAAATAAAATCGTGATCTTAACACACTCTTGCATGTTGTCTATTTTGATAATGATACTATTTTTTGAAAAATTGGACTCTCCACTTATTTCTATAATTACCACACTATTTTTGCACTTAGAATGTTTTTTAAGCTAATGTTCCCCTTTAAAGACACTACTGCCAATTCATGAGCACAGGGCACCACAGACTGCTCTGCCCCAGTCTGTTAGAGAGTATCACAAATCCTGTTTCATTTAAAGGACTGGTCAGCTTATTTTAAATTGTTCTGCTGCCCACAAGGTCCAAGAAGGCCTCTATGAGGAAAGCATTTGGACTTGCTGATCTTTGGGTAACAATAACAGTGCTTAACAAAGCATAGCCTTGTCCAGGTCTATACCTTCAAAAGTTCTTTGCTAGGCAAATTAACAATTTGTCTTCTTTTCAGGGAAGATGCTATTTAGGGATATAATGAATATATAAAATGTATCTATGTATTTAGAAGAACTCTTTGAAGCTTGGTTTAAAATATTCTAGGTTTGGGTGTAAATGTATACAACTATGTGTGTTAAGTAATGACACAGATACATAAAATGTTAGATAGCCCTGGCTGGTGTGGCTTAGTGGGTTGAGTGCTGGTCTGAGAACCAAAAGGCCATTGGTTCAATTCTCAGTCTACCACACGGAGAATTGAACCACACATACCCTGATTGGTTGCGGGCTAAGTGGCAACCAATTGAAGTACCTCTCATACATTGATGTTTCTCTCCCTCTCTTTCCTCCCTCCCTTCCCTTCTCTCTAAAAATAAATAAATACAGACTTCCAGCCAATATGGAGGCGTAGGTGGACACACTGTGCCTCCTCTCACAACCAAAATTAAGGACAACAAATATTTAGAAACAAGAAAACAACCAGAACTGATAGAAAATTGAACTGTACGGAAGTCCAACAACCATTCATCCAGACCGGTAAGAGGGGCGGAGTCGCGGCAGGAAAAAGTGGAGGTGCTGACCCTGGGACGCAGGCAGCAGCTGCTTGCAGTTCCCAGGTGCACAGGCGGCAGCTGGCAGACCCCAGGCATGGGGTGGCAACTGCACAGACCCAGTGAGGCCATGCAAGGTGGCTGGCTGACCGGGTGGTCCCACATTCCCAAGCGCAGACAACCCAGGTGGAGGGGAAGCGGCGGAAGGGACTTGAATCCAGGACAGAGCAGAGCGGGCACCATTGTTCCCTCTCAGACTCTGCCCCCACAAACAGTGTCACAACCCAGCAACTGGGCTGCCCCGCCCTGAGGAACACCTAAGGCTCCACCCCTCACTAAGTAATAGCCGGGACCAGGCTAAATCCAAAACAAAACAAACAAAAAAAACCCACCAAAAATGGCTCAAACCAGAGAACAAATAAAATCCCCGGAGCCAATTCCTCTAAGCCGTGAGGAGATAGCCAACCTATCAGATGCACAGTTCAAAGCACTGGTCATAAGGATGCTCACAGAATTGGTTGATTTTGCTCACAAATTAGATGAAAAAATGAAGGCTACAATACGTGAAATGAAGGAAGGTGCATGGGGAACCGATAGAGATGGAAGGAAAACTGGGACTCAAATCAATGGAGTGGACCAGAAGGAAGAAACTAACAACAAAACAGAAAACGAGGAAGAAACAAGAATTCAAAAAAATGAGGAGAGGCTTAGGAACCTCTGGGACATCATTAAACATCCCAACATCCGAATCATAGGGGTCCCAGAAGGGGAAGAAAAAGAGCAACAAGTGGAAAACTTATTTGAACAAATAATAAAGGAGAACTTCCCCAATCTGGCAAAGGAAATAGACTACCAGGACGTCCAGGAAGCTCAGAGAGTCCCAAAGAAGTTGGACCCAAGGAGGAACACACCAAGGCATATCGTAATTACATTAGCCAAGATTAAAATGAAGCAGAGAATTCTAGAAGCAGCAAGGGATAAGGGGACAGTCACCTACAAAGGAGTTCCCATCAGACTGTCAGCTGATTTCTCAAAAGAGACCTTACAGGCAAGAAGGGGCTGGAAAGAAATATTCCAAATCATGAAAAGCAGGGACCTACATCCAAGATTGCTCTATCCAGCAAAGCTGTCATTTAGAATGGATGGACAGATAAAGTACTTCTCAGATAAGGTCAAGTTGAAGGAGTTCATTATCACCAAGCCCTTATTATATGAAATGTTAAAGGGACTTATCTAAGAAAAAGAAGATAAAAATATGACAGTGAAAAGACAGCAAACTCACAGCTATTAAGAACCACACTTAAAACAAAAGCAAACTAAGCAAACAGCTAGAACAGGAACAGAACCACAGAAATGGAGATCATATGGAGGGTTAGCAACAGGGGCGTGGGGGGAGGAGCGGGGGGGGAAGGTACAAGAATGAGTAGCATAGATAGTGGGTAGAAAATAGACAGGGGGAGGGCAAGAATAGTGTGGGAAATGTAGAAGCTAAAGAACTTATGACACATGGACATGAACTAAAGGGGGGAATGTGGGTGGGAGAGGGTGTGCAGGGTGGAGGGGAATGATGGGGGAGAAATGGGACAACTGTAATAGCATAATCAATAAAATATATTTGAAAAAATTAAGACATTTTCAAAGTATAATATCATTAACAAATATTTTATGAAATATACAAACTAACACTGTGTATTATTTATAAATGCTTATTTTGCAGTAAAAATATAAAAGAGGGTCTAGATAGGCACCAAATTCATGATAGTGGCTGCCTCTGAGCGGAGAGGAAAACAGAGCTGGGAGGAAAACAAAGGGCAATGTGACAGTCATCAGGTCTGTTTGCGAATATTCTGGCTTTTCTTCTAGGCACATTCTTCAAAGTTAGGCATGATTGTATGACTTACCTTTGCCAATAAAATGAAAGTGGAAGCATTACTTCTGAATAAAAGATTTAAGAACCATGTGCACAATTTACTATGTGTTTTTTTCCGTTTACTGTAGTGACTTGCAGTGTTTTAGATTTTATTGTTCCAGGTTACTTCATCAGCTTGAGTCCTGGAATGAGGACAAAGCACAACGGAATTCCCAAAGGACCCACAGTAAACATGTGTTGTAGTTGAGAAACAGATCTCTGTTGTTTCCAGCCACTAACATTGCAGGATTGTGTGTTTCTTACTGCAGTGTAGCCTAGCCCATTGTAACTAATATAGGCCCTTTATCCTGATCTATAATGTTTTGTTCCTTCTTTCTATTTTTAAGGTCTAAAGGATATATGACTCCATGTTAACATTAGTTCATTTTGAGTGCCTAGTACATGAGTGCTGTATTACTCCCCCCCCTTTTTTTTTTTTTGGTATTAAAAAAGTAATCTAGAATAATTTTTCACAAAACATTTGATATGCAAGGGGTTAGGATAATGCAGAAAGCATGTGTATTTTGAATAAATTCTCCAGATGAATTTGATAGGCTTCCCTACCTCTTCTCTGATCTAAAAGGCAATCCCTTTATTTTACAGGCAATAAAACTGTGGCCCAGAAATAATAAATATCTTGCTGTTCATCGAAGGCCAATCCAAGGTTGTAGCCAGTAGGCCTTGTTATAATAATGTTGACTTCAATCCAAACTTGTTGCAGAAAACAGTCCTATGAAAAATTTCTGCATTTATTGTAAAGCTACTGTCTGGGACATTGCCTATTACATTGCACAATAGCCCCTAAAATAAGACCTTATGTGTGAAAAAATATTTTAAGAATTTAGTTCCAGGAAAATCTTTTCCTATTTTGGATCATTGGTAGGCATCCACCTTTCTTTACAACTTGTTTCCCTTTTTGTTATGGTTGTCAGGAGGCTTATAGACAAAAGTATACGTAGCCTTTTTGGTTCACTTCTTCTTTAAACAATCCTGATACTAACTTTATTGTATGCATGTCCTTTGTTTAAGTTATCTCAAAGCTCTTCAGAACAAAAGTGAATAAAGCGTGAAGGCTGTGTCACATCCTTTTCAGGTTCTCTGTTGACAGTGCTTCATTTCTCCTACAGAAAGGGAACCCCAGCTGCAGGAGATGCCTGCTCATCGGTCCTTAGCATGGCCACAGTGTTAAGTAAAAGCCTGGCAACCCAGGTCAGTCTATAACCTGGGGTCAATTTTGATCATGTACATCACTATAATTGGGGGTTCTCTCTGTGGATATATATTTTTGGATCTACTTCACATTCCAAAACAGGTGTTTCCATGGCTAATCCCTTCTTTTCCACCCTATACAGTATTTTAAAGGTTCTTTTTTTTTTTTTTTAGATTTTATTTATTTATTTTTAGAGAGGGGAAGGGAGGGAGAAAGAGAAACATCAATGTGTGGTTGCTTCTTGCATGGCCCCCACTGGGAACTTGGCCCATAACCCAGGCATGTGCCCTGACTGGGAATCGAACCTGCGACACTTTGGTTCGCAGCCCGCGCTCAATCCACTGAGCTACGCCAGCCAGGGCTCCTATACAGTATTTTATACTAAACATCCAAATGAAAGACACAGAGCTAAGACCATTCAAAAGGCTCAGTACACTTACCCAAACCTGGAAATGTAAGCAAAGGAATCAACTCAGCAGTGAAAACTAGCTTGTACTAGGGATAGTGCAGTTTAGTGCAATTCTAGGAGTGCTGTTGTCTCGCTGTTTGACTTGGCTTCATTAGGATTTGGTTTAATTTCTGTGTAATGTGACATGTCTTCTAACTCTAACTTTAATCATCATAGAAATAATTACCTTCTTGTATTTTTAAAGTTCTCAAAATTAAAAAAAACACACTTTGACTTGGGGTGGTGAACACACAATATAATATACAGAGGATGTATTATATTATAGACTTGTATACCTAAAACCTACATAATTTTGTTAATCAATGTCATCCCAATACATTCAATAAAAAATTAATACAAAAACAAAATTTTAAAAAGAACCAAATAAAGAATTGAAATATTACACAGTAGCAAGCATGTAATCAAAGACAGGGTGTGGAGGAAATCAGTTCTTCATACAGGTACTGGCTTGTGATATAGGAATGGAATCCTTGTCTCTAGGGTGGGACTGAGGTGATGCAGGGGTAGAAAAATTTCAGACATAGTCATTTTTCAGCATTCCAAGACCAGCTTGATTTTAAATAGTTTTAAAAAAATTAATTGATTTTAGAGAGAGCAAGGAAAGGAGAGAGACATTGATTTATTGTTCCATTTATTTATGCATTCATTAGTTGCTTCTTGTGTGTTCCCTGACTGGAGATTGAACCTGCAACTATGGTATATTGGGACCACATTCTAACCAACACAGCCATCCAGCCAGGGCCGATCCTACAGGTATTCAGTGGCAGATCTAAGACCTATCTGACTCCAACACCCACACCACACTAACATTTCCTAAGGTGGTGCACATGAGATGATGACCTTAGGTGGTAACAGTGTATTTTTATTGTAATAGTTTTACATTTTAATGTATATTAGAAAAATATAATATGCATAGCAAACCTATCATTTCATTAATGAACATTGCAGATGAGGGTAAGCAAAAATAGCTTAAGTGTATTCTAAAAATATTAAGAAAACTATAATACAAGTGGTATGTAGAAATGTCAAAATTCATAAAAGGTAGTCTGCTAGTGACTGAAGTTGGAGAATCTCTGCAATGTACCCTACTACCTCCCAACAGAGACAGTAGATGTGAAATGCCAAAGACCAGTTCAATTCACTTTAACAAAGCTTTAAGCTTATTTCTGTCCCTAAATAAACAAAAGTGTCCTCTATGTTCTTCAGAAGGAAGTGCATGAGAGCACATGAAGTTTTGTGAAGGCTGAAGGCTGGCCACAGTTGCTGTGTCTACCTGGAAGGGGGTGGGAAGGTGGCAGAAAAAAACATCTGTGACTGTGAGATCTGATTTACAGAAAAGCACAGACAGAAAAGCACTACCTCCTACAGAGAAGGAAGCAATGTCTTCAACTCCGTGTAACCCTCTCCTTGATATCCCAACCATGTGTGATTGCCTGGTTCATCTTTCAGTTCTATGAAAAAGGGGAGACTCTTAGTTAATACTTCTTGGTTGCAGAAGAAACCCACTCAACACCAGTTGCCAAAGGGAAAGAAAAGAAGCAGAAGTAGAAGAATTTTGGTGGGCTTACTGGGTTTCTCACAGGCCACTGAGAGGTAGAATGAGGAGTGGGAATCAGGACCCAAGATTGCTGTCCATTTCGAGTCATCTTTGCTTCTCTGAAGTTCTACTTCATTCTCTCTCTTTCCAAGCTTCATCAGGCATAACTATCTGGGCCCTAGCGTTTTTTGTTGTTTGTTTTTTAAGTAGTTGTCTTTTTATATTTATTTATTTTTAATATTTTATTTATTTATTTTTAGACAGAGGGGAAGGGAGGGAGGAAGAGAAGGAGAGAAAAAACAACATGTGGTTGCCTCTCGCACATCTCCCACTGGGGACCTGGCTCTCAACCCAGGCATGTGCCCTAGACTGGGAATCAAACTAGCGACCCTTTGATTTGCAGGCTGGCACTCAACTACTGAGCCACACCAGCCAGGGCTGGGCCCTAGTTTTACATCACTTCGTAATTCTAGTCTCTAAAGGACAAGGACAGGTTCTATTGTTTTTAGGTCTAAATTATAAATTGCCTTAAGAGAGTCAGATTGGCCTAGCTTGAGTCAGGAGTTCATTGCTGTTCAGTGCATTTCAACCACGGTATAGCAGGCTCTTTGAAATCCAGCATCTTTACACTATTTGGTATTGGGTCCTGTGAATTCTAATAGACAAAAGTTAAGTCAATGTTCTTGAAACTATGTTCCCTGTGGTCATCATCTCTCCTCTTTCAGTTTAGCGAGTTGCATTTTGATGTTTCATATTTCAGATAAAAGAGCAGATTTCCTCCATCAGTAGCAATGTTTCTTTCATTGTACCAACTCTAGTTTCCTTGAGGCTTGATAGCAATGGACACAGGGTGACAAAGGTGGAATCATTTAAGATATAAGGAAAAAGAGTTAAGGAGCTGGGCAATCATTAATGGTCATAGAGTATCCACTGGTGCTGTGCGAAGTGCTCTGGGGAATGGCTGAGTGATGACATTGACTGATTATGATGATGGTAATGGTGACAAAGAAGTTAGAAGGATGGATGGACCTCATGAGAAGACATAAGAATATGAATAGAGGAAAGAAGAATATGGATAGAGGAAACAAACACACATTTCCATGTATCAAAAAGGAATCTTGAACTAAGGACTCAAAGACTTGTGTTCTAGACTTGGCTTTGTGGTCTCAGACTAATGATTTAGCTAGTTGGGATCTTTTACTACAAAAATTGTGGCGATCTTCTAAGCCAGAAATTTCTATGACTCTACAGCATATGATTCTATGCCTAAAAGAGAAATAGGATCTTAGAGTAAAGGGGGTGATTATAGCCAGATGAGAATCAGAAAGGTCTGGTTTCTTAGAGGAGAAAGATTTGAAAGGTTTGAGGACAGGCTTTGGCAGAAACGAGAAAGCAAAGTTGGGGTAAGAGGGAAAGCCTAAGATAATGGCTTGGGAGTAGAAATGAGACGTATGATGCTGGAGAAAGAGCCGTAACTGAAATGTAATCTAGATAAATCATTTCTCTTTTCTGGGTCTCAGCTTTTCCAGCTCTGTTGTTCAGAGAAGAAAATTACATAGGGAAAGAAATGGCAGTCATGTTTGTCTAGCTGAAGCAGAGTCTGATTAAGGTGGGTTAGAGTGAGGAAGGCTGGTGAGGTATCTTGAAACTTGTATTAAGGAATTTCCCTAGCTTAGAACAGGGCATATGGTTTTTACCATCAAATTCCCTTTGGTTTTTAGCATTAAAATTCCAAGATTGCAACCTGCTCTTCCTTGTTATAAATGCTGGTTAACCTATTGAACATTACCAATGATCAAGGAAAGGAATCAAGATTGGGACACACCATTTTACACATTGACAGCAATAGCAATTCTCCAAGATGACTCCAGCAGAATTTAAGTACAGGAAGACAATGTCGTTGCAGGCAGCCCAAGAACATGAACTACAACCCTACAAAGAAACCAAAAAAGGCAATTTCAAAGACAATGACCCTTCCAGTATGCAGAATTACTGTCTCTGAACATAACAACTTGCTGGGCTCTATTTTGATTTTAGTGACTGCATGACTCAAGATGAAGGGCTGGCAAGTTGAGACCTAAAATCCCCCTCATCCATATTTGGGGGAAGTTGGAGGGGTGTCTGACAGTAGCTTGTATTCACCTATTTCTCAAAGTAAAGTCTTTAAGATCAACAAGGCAACTGAAAGGAATTCTTGGTTCCTTAGGCTGAAAAAGAGTAGAGTGAGAAGTAGGGGTAGAAGTAGAAGATAGAAGAGAAATAGGAAAAATGTAATGAGTCCAAAGGACTACTTTTCAATTTTATACAAGGTAAAAGAATTGAATGAAATAGTCTGAGTTCTCCTTGAAGAACTTTGGTGTGTTTTTCCCTCTATAGCCACACTGAGACCAGAGTACTAGCTTACTAGCTTTCCTAAGGGAGGGAGGGAGGAAGGGAGGGAGGGAGGGAGGGAGGCAGAATGAATGATGAAAATAATAATTGTTTTCTCTGAGCTAAAACCCCCAAGCTCTATTCTATTCTAAAGAAAGAAAACTGTCTCTCTGTGATTTTTTTCTTCATCCTTCATGTTTTATTCAGGATTGAATAATAAAAGGGAGAGAAATAAAAGAATGCTAAAGTTTATTGAGGGCCTTTGTGTGCTAAGCACTTTCTTATCTCTTATTTCTTATTAACATCTTTACAGATGAGGCAACTGGAGGGTCAGAGTATTTAAGTAACTTCAGGTCTTCTCATTATAAAAGGGAGAAGTGGGTCCTGGCTGGTGTGGGTCAGTGGATTGAGTGCCAGCCTGTGAACCAAAAGGTCGCAGTTTTGATTCCCATTCAGGGCAGGGTTGCAGGCCAGGTTCCCAGGCAACCAACTGATGTATCTCTCACACATTGATCTTCCCTCCCTCTCTTCCTCCTTTCCTTCCCCTCTCTCTAAGAAGTAAATAAATAAAATCTAAAAAATAAAAATAAAAGGGAGAAGTGGGATTTGATCTCAGTTCAACCAAACTCTGGGTCCACACCAAAGGGCAATGAATCAGGTTTACTCTATATTATATTAGCCACCAGGGGGATCAGATGAGTTTCATGTCTTAGAGCAATGTTCTCAAACTTGAGGAGGCTTCAGTACAGCAGAATCTCCTGCAGGGCTTTTAAAATCCAGATTGCACCTGAGTTCACCGCCAGAGATTTTGAGCCTGTAGATCTTAAGTGGGGCCTGAGAATTTACATTTCTACCAAGTTCCCAGGTGATACAGATGCTACCATTCCATCCAGCTCCATTCTTTGAGAATCACTGGCTTAGAGCTAATACATGTCAAATAACAAAAGCACCTCCAAGCTTATGTTCTAAAGAGAGTGGAGTTAAGGAACGTGGCAGTACCGCATTTGTATAGGAAGGCTAGCACATCCCCAAGTGTCCTTATTCTGAATTCTCCTTATTCTGAAAGCTGATAGAACCACATTTTCTTGATTTCTGGTTTCATGGCAAGATTTCACCAACAAAACATTCTGATTTTAAATGTATACAGTTACAGGATTTTGTGTTTGTGAATTTGTCTACTTACTAAAATTTATTTGTGAGCCCAAAATTAATCCTAGCAGTGTTTTTGAAGTCATACATGTTCAGGACTGTGAAAAATTTGAGTTGCCTAAAGCACATGCATGTTCTCAGCTGAGGTCAACCGAAGGGACACTCCACCTTCTTGTTTCAGATCTCTTTCTGAAACATCCCGTTCAAGGTCCATTTAGTGTCATGTTTTTCACAGTTTTGTGCTTTTACTTGGTAATTTTGCTGTTTCTAAAGGTCTTCAAGCATAGTGCTGAATGAAGTGCTGTCTAGGATTAAGTGTCCTAGGGTCCTAAGTGTGAGAAGGCTGTGATGTGCCTCGCGGAGAAGATGCATGTGTTGGACAAACTTTGTCTAGGCCTGCGTTACAGGACTGTTGGCTATAAATTCAATGCTAGTGAATCAGCAATATGTTTTAAATAAGATGTTTTCAAACAGAAACATGATCAGTTGATGAAAATGTTGTGACCAGATTTGTAGGAACCTAACCCTGTATTTCCCTTAGGAGCAGTGGTTCAGTGTTCACTAAATCAGTGTGTGCAGCGACACTGCAGAATGTAACTGCCATGAACAATGAGAACTGACTGACTATACACTCTAAGGAATCTGATGGGGTATGGTGCAGGAAAGTACCACAAAAATCAAGATAAGAATAAAAGCAGAAAAACTTGAAAATTGACTCAAAGACTACATAAGGCTTGAAAAATGCAAATATATATGTGTATGAATGTTATGCTAAACTATACTGTTTCTCTAGTTATTTCATATGCAGAATATAGGGAACTATTAGTGATAATAGTTATTGTAACATCTCAACCTTCTCCTACTATTTCCTTGCAGAAATTTCGTGGTTAAAGAGTGACTTTTATGCCCCTATCTCCATCAATTCTGTCTTTCTAGAATTGTCAGAACCTCTGCACTAATGCCAGGCTTCTCACAGTCAATACACAGGCCTCTGAGGAAGAAGGGCAGGGGCCTTACAGTTGCTGTTTATCTCACTCCTGTTATAACCAGAGAACAATGGGTCCTGCTGATGAGCATAATACTTCCATTGTTGGCATAGTGGCTTAAGATGGGACTCCGATTCAGGGCTCCATTCCTGCTCCTCTCCCTTGGTTCTGGGTTTCTCAGATTAGCTACTTTCAAAGATGTGCTGTCATGCTGGGAAGCCAGAAGAGAAATATAGTACCCAGTACAATGCAGAACCGTATACACACTAAGGACACAAATATGGCATGGAACTCGGACCATAAGGGACAAAGAGAGAGAGAGAGAACTTCCTTCTCACAGTTTTGGGTGGGGTTTTCTCTATGGAATGCTGCAGTCCTCAGCATAAGTGAAGCAGAACTGAAAGGTCTGGGGAGGAGAGGCCCTGCTCACATGGGACAGTGGCAGGACTCACATTGTGTCAGAGCAATTCAAGATCATTGCCAGTTAAGCATATGAAGGTACTCTCATTTTGTTTGTTGTTTATTTTTATGTTATTACTGGAAAAGTCTGGGGTTTTTATGCACATTGTTACAGTCTTCAGGCTGTCACACAATTAAGGTGAACTTGTGTGCTATTGACAGTTCATTCCACTCCTAGCAGTTACAGTTTCCTCTGTGACATTTAATGTCCAGTATGGAAGAGGCTGGGAGTTCCTGTTTCCTCAGCTTATGCTCCTGAGTTTAAACTCTGATGTTTCCTCTTACATCGCATTGGCTTTGTCTTTAGCCACAACTTGATGGAATGATGTGTCTGGAGGCTCAAATATATTACCACTTTTCATCCCACTCTCTGAGTTTTTTTGTCTGGGCTAATAATCAGATTAACAGAGACAGAAGAAAAGGAGAAAATCAAACTTTTAATACCTGCACGTTGGGAATTCACATAGGCATAAAAATTTCAAAGACACTGAGGCAACATTGGGTATATAAGATATTTTTAGACAAAGGAGAAAAGGAGCGTACGTTAAGGGTATTAGATTTCAGAAGTGAAAATGGGCGATTTATAGGTAGTTGAAAAAGAGGGAAAATTCTTACCAGGTGACGCAAAAACAATAGGACACAGGTTATGGAGCTAACACACCGCTGCCTGAAGTCCTTTTCTTCACTACTCTTAATGAAAACTAGGCCAAGGCGAACATCCTAAGATCTCCTTCCTGAAGCAGCTTTCTCTGTCTGAATCTCTTGGGCAGGAAAGGAGGGAGGGTCAAAGGTTTTTTTCTGAATCTTGTTTCTTGATAAACAGCTTAAAATCAAAACTTTGGTTCCCTTCATGTGCTTATCCTCATCTTTTGAGTATTGTCTCAGCTGTGATGAACCCCTAAGCTCAAGGTCATGTTTTTTCTAAGGCAGCCCATATCCAATGTCCAAGGAGGGCATAAAGACATGGAATGACTGGATGACCAATTTTAGTTCCAGAGCTACAATTGGGGTTGAATGAGGCCTGAATGGCATCTCAACTTCTCCTTCTACTCGGTTCTGCTTTCCCTCCCTTTCTTCCTCAGCTGGTGATCCCAAAGGCACTCTCTGATAAACTGAGACCATTATCAGAAGACTTGATCACCCAAAAATAAATAAACAAACAAGCAAATAAATAACATCCTCACTTTGTAGCTAAAATGAAAGGAAAGACATAAGTGTATGGAAAAGCCAAGAACAAAGAAAATATTGATGATAAAGTTCAAAGATGTTAGACTTATCATCTTGCATCATTTTAATTTAGTTCTTCTATTGATCATTTCTGGATGATTCTGTTATCTTCTAAAACTTTTATGGAACAGTATGGCAATTCCTCAAAAAATTGTAAGTAGAATTACCATGTAATCCAACAATCTCACTTCTGGGCATATATCTAAAGGAAGGGAAAACAGGGTCTCAAAGAGATACTTATATACCCATGTTCATAGCATCATTATTCACAGTAACAAAGAGGTAGAAGCAACACAAATGTCAATGAAAGGATGAATGGATAAGCAAAATATAGTGTAGACATACAATGGAATATTATGGAATATTATTTGGAATATTTCCAAAGGAAGGAAATTCTTTTTAAAAAAGATTTTATTTATTTATTTTTAGAGAGAGGGAAAGGGAGGGAGAAAGAGAGGGCAAGAAAAATCAGTATGAGAGAGAAGCATTGATCAGTTGCCTTTGTATGAGCCCAACAAGGGAACCAGACCTGAAACCTGGGCATATGCCCTGACCAAGAATTGAACTGGAAAACTTTTGCTTTGCAGGATGATGCCCAATCACCTGAGCCATACTGACCAGGGTGGGGAGGAAATTCTTACACATACTACAACATGGATGAAGCTTGGAAGTATTATGGTAGGCAAAATAAACCAGTCACAAAAAGACAAATATGAGGTACCTAGGGTAGTCAAATTCACAGAGACTCAATATAGAATGGTGCTTGGCAAGGGCTTGGGGGAGGAGGCAAGGCAAGTTGTATTTAGTGGGTATAGTGTTTCAGTTTTATGAGATAAAAAGTTCTAAAGATTGATTGCACAATAATGTTAATGTACTTAACATTATTGAACTATACACTTAAAAATGGTTTATATGGTAAATTTTATGTTTAGCATATTTTAGAGCAAGTAAAAAACTTTTATGTGGCATGTAGTTAAGAGAACATTTCTCAAACTTTTCTCTGTGTACACAATTCTCTGAAAATCGCTGTAGACCTGTGATCCTGCCCTGTATAGGCCCGCAAGATACAACCAGAGAAAGACATAGCCTTGAAGAACCATGGAAAAATACAAGTTGGAAATTCTCAGGGAAATAGTGCCAAATGCAGGAGTCCTCACCTCAAGTCTTTCCATGTGGTGGCTGCCAGGACAGGTACTTCTTATGTCCTGCAAAGATAATCTGAAGGCAGAATGTGGAAGAGTGGAAAGACGGCGTGGGTTCATACCTGAAAACTAGCTGGAGCTGATTGTATGCCATAGACAAAGGAAACTAGAAGGAAAAAGTATTTGTTATGAATCTCAGAGGGCAATCACAATAGTAGGTGCTAAACAGGAAAAACCAGAAAAAAATGGTTCTTGAAGCCCTGCCTAGGAGGGCTCACAGACTGACATTTTTTAGAAAAGATGATACAACAGTACTATTAGTAAGGTATCAGACTGAAGATTTGAGCAGAAGCTGAAGAGACACTGTGATAGTGCATCATAGTCTCTCTTGAGCCCTGGCCGGGTGGCTCAGTTGGTTGGAGCATCGTTCCCTGCACCAAAAGATTGTGTGTTTAATTCCCCGTCATGGTTCATACCTAGGTTGCAAGTTTGATCCCTGGTTTAGGAGCATGCTGGAGGCAGCCAGTCCATGTTTCTCTCTCTCTCCCTCTACCCTACTTTCTCGCTCTCTAAAATCAATCAATCAATCATCATCATCATCATCATCATCAACATCATCTCCTCAGGTGAGGATTTTAAAAAAGCCTCTTTTGAATTCTTGGGTGCCAGGTGGTGGTCTAGCCTTGGCCTTGACTCATGACAATGAAAGAGTAGCCAAATAAATAAATTAGAGGAAAGCTAAACCATATAGGGATTCAATTTCCAAGTAACTCTAGCCAACTACCCAACCTGAAATTATTTTTCTCAAAGCATTATCATGATCACAGTCGCTACCATTTGACACGCAGGTACGAATTACCTGTCCTGCTCCTAAACTCTCTTTATTACCTTTTCCATAGGCCCCTAAAAATTGCTTTATTAATTTAAGATGGTACAGGTTTGCCCTGGATGTTGCTGAAGGGGTCTCTTTGAAGAATATTTGTCTTTTTCTTCCTTCCTTCCTACTGGTACTTTCTCAAAAAAGATTTTTATTTATTTTATTTTTTTATAGATGGGGTAAGGCAGGGAGAAAGAGAAGGAGAGAAACATGGTTGGGTTGTCTCTTGCATGGCCCCAACTGGGGACCCCACCCACAGCCCAGGCAGGCATCTTGATGGGAATCTGAAGGCTTTTCAGTTCACAGATTGGCACTCAATCCACTGAGCCACACCAGTCAGGGCTTGGTACTTTTTCTATTATGGAAAATACACATAACATAAACTTTACCACTTTAACTATTTTTAAATATGTTTACTGATTTTAGAAAGAAAGAGGGAAGTGAGGGGAAGAGAGAGAGAAACATCAGTGTGAGAGAGAAACATTGATTGGTTGCCTCCCATACGCACTGTCAGAAATCAAACCTAGGACTGTGCCATGACCAGGAATCAACCCCCTCAACATTTGGGTGTATGGAATGACACTACAACAAACTGAGCCACACAGGCCAGGGCTATTTTAAACATTTATTGATTTTAGAGGGAGAAAGAAGGAAATGTTGATTTGTTGTTGCACTTATTTTATGTATTCAGTGGTTGATTCTCATTGGCATCTGCCCTAACCAGAGATTGAACCCACAACCTTGGTGTATCAGGACAAGGCTCTAACCAACTGAACTACCCAGCTGGGACTAACCATTTTTAAGTATATAATTTAGTGACATTACTTACATTCACAGTGTTGTGCAGCCATCACTGGTATCTATTTTCAAAGGTTTTTTGTGACCCCAAACAGACACTCTGTATTCACTAAACAATAACTCCACATTCCTCCCTCCCCAGACCTTGGTAACCTCTTGATCTACTTCCCGTCTCCATGAATTTGCTTATTTTTGGTACCTCATGTAAGTGGTATATAATATTTGTTCTTTTGTGTCTGGTTTAGTTCAAATAGTACGATGTCTTCAAGTTTCATTCTTACAGCATGTGTCAGAATTTCCTTCTTTTTTAAAGCCAAGTAATATTTCATTGTATGTATATAACAATTTTGTTTTTCAATTCATCTGTCAAACATGTGGTTGTTTCTACCTTTTGACTATTGTAAATAATTCTGTTATGAAAATGGGTGTATAATATCTGTTTGAGTTTCTGCTTTCAATTCCTTTTGGTGTTATAACCAGAAGTGGAATTGCTGGATCATATGGTAATTCTAACTTTAGCTTTTGAGGAACCGCCAAACTCTTCTATAGTGGCTACACTATTTTACCTTCCCATCAACAATGTATAAGGATTATAGTTTCTCCACATTCTTTCCAACACTTGTTACACTTAGTTTTTTACTTATTGATTTTTAGACAGAAAGAAAAATAAAGTGATATCAATTTATTGTTCCACTAATTTATGCATTCATTGGTTGCTTCTTGTATGTTCCCTGACTGGAGATCAGACTTTCAACCTCGGTATATGAGGACAACGCTCCAACCAACTGAGTACCTGGCCAGGGCTAGTTTTTTTTTCCTTTTTTCTTTGTTAATATAATAAACCTCCTAATGTGTATGAAGTGTCATGTAGTTTTGATTTGTATTTCTTTAATGACTAGTGATGTTGATAATCTTTTGATGTGTTTACTGGCCATCTGTGTACCTGCTTTATCTGTATGTCTGCTTTGGAGAAATACTTAGTCAAGCCTTTTGCCCTTTTGTGTTGGGTAGTGTGTTTTTTTGTTGTCGAGTTGTAGGAATTCTTTATATATTCTGGATACAAATCTCTTGTCAGATATATGATTTGCAAATATTTCCTTTCATTCTTTGGGCTGTCTTTTCACTCTCTTGATAGTGTTCTTTGATGTACAAATTTTGACATTTTGATGAAGTCCAATTTATTTATTTTCCTTTTGTTGCCTGTGCTTTTGGTTTCAGATGCAAGAAATCATTGCCAAATCCAATGTCATGAAAATGTCCCCTATTTTTTCTCTGGGAGCTTTAGAGTTTTAGCACTTAGGCTTAGGTCTTTCATACATTTTGAGTTAGTTTTTGTATACGGTGTAAGGCAAGGGTCCAACTTTGTTCTTCTACATATGTATACCTAATTTTCCTGGTACCATTTGTTGAAAAGACTGCCTTTTCCCAGTCTTAGTTTCTTTTATGTTTACATGTTTTTAGGTTCCCTGCTATAGTAAGAAAAGTGGGAAATTACTTAAATAGTAAGCAATATTGAAATAAAATACATTATACTAAGTAAATATGGTAACAGAATTGTTACTAACAGTAGAGCTATGGTTATATATAAATTTCTCCCCTTTAATGATGCTCTACTTTTTCTCAGCCTGAAATGATTTTGTCTTGTATTGATCTCTTAGCATTTATTGTCTATACTTTTTTATTTTGTATGAATTTTTAAAATTAAAATATATTTTACATTAACATTGTATAAATTTAAGATGTTATAGTATTTTTAAAATTATTAATTGGCCCACCTCTTACTCCAGGCAAAAAAAAAATTATTTTTTTGGCTTGTAAACATAAATTTATTTTTTATAGTTCTGGAGGCTGGGAAGTACACTATCATGGTGCTGGCATAGTTAGTGTTTGGTGGGAGCCCACTTCCTAGACTGCACCTTCTCCACAGCTGGCAAATTATTGCTGGCTGTTGGCAGGAGGCCTTAAATCTTCTTCACAGGTTCTTCTTTACAGGGCTGCTTGAGTGTCCTCATAACACGACAGCTGGCTGTCCCCACAAGGAGTAATCTAAGAAACTGAAGAAGAGGATCCTATGATCTCTCTGGCTGGACAGCTCATTATTACCCTCATAACTCCATGGTAATGATTCATGTTAGGCACAATTTTACATGCATTCAGTGTCCTCTAGTAAGTGTCATCAAAAAAGGCATATGATTAAGAAAGCTGGGATGCCTCAAATCTGCCATCTGCAAAATGGAGGCCCAAGAAAGCTGGTGGCATAGTTCCAGTCCAAATCCAAACATCTGAGAACCAGGGGAGCCAACAGTGTAAGTTCCATGGAGGAGCAACAAAACTTTGGGGGTGATAATTCTTGTATTCTGCTGCAGAACTCAGAGACTGAGATGAAGAATATCAGCAAAATCCACACAACCTAGATGTGCAAAGGAGTCGATGTCCCATGGGGCAAACCTTGACCAATGGGATTGGGAACCAATTCTTCCTCATCCAAGGTAGACAATTGTGAGACCATTCAACATAGCTCCTCAAAAAGTCTTATTTTAGGAGACAGAGACTCAGTAGCCTACAATAATTGTTACGAGGATACACTTTTGTATTGGCTGTCCCTCTTTTTCAGTTTTACTCTCCTCAGTTCCATGAGATTACTGATCCCCACTCCAATACTTTCACTCAAGTCTTGGTCTCCATCCTTGCTTTCCAGGAAGAATGCCGGCCAATACAACAACCTCAGTCTTTTGATTTTTCTTGTACTTTTTTAAGTCAAAAATAACAAAGGATTTCCTGCCATGGCCAATGTGACTCAGTTTGTTGGAGTGTTGTCCTGTAACCGAAGGGATGCGTGTTTGATTCCTCGTCAGGGCACATACTTAGGTTGTGGGTTCAATCCCTAGTTGGGGCGTTGTATGGGAGGCAAGCAGTCAATGGTTCTCTCTGACATCAATGTATCCCTCTCTCCTTTCCTTTCTCTCTTAAAAGCAATGAAAAAAATGTCCTCAGGTGAGAATAAAAGTTTTAAAAATTAGAAAATAGTAACAATTGATTTCTTAATGTAAAGCTGAGAAGAAAGTAAATGCTGGGAATCACCAAGAATTTGGCTATGTGATTAAGATAGAAATATTTGGACCATGACCAGGTGGCCCAGTTGGCTGGAACATCATCCCATACACCAAAAGTTTGTGGGTTTCATCCCTTGGCAGTGCTTATAGGGGAGGCAACTGATCAATGCTTCTCTCTCACGTCGATGTTTCTTTCCCTCTCTCTCCCTCCCTCCTCCTCCCTTCCACTCTCTCTAAATTAATCAGTAAATGTATGCTTGGGTGAGGACTTTTTTTAAAAGCAATATTTGGTATCTATATTAAGCTAAGCAAGGCAATAGGCTGAAAATAGTTATGGAATTAACTATTTTGAAGTCACCGTCAGTTGACTAGAAGCTAAAATTGCTCCTATTTTTCATTATATCGCCTCCTTCACAATGCATTGCTCTATGCAAGCAGAGCTCATGTGACAACTTCTCATATATAACTGTACCATGCTCCTTTCCTTTACTTCTAAAATAAAGTTTATTTGCTTTTAAAGTGTACAATTCAGTGGTTTTTGGTGTACTTACAAAGTTGTGCAGTCGTCACCATATCAAATTCCCATTTTCATCACTCCAAACAAAAATCCACATTCATTAACAGTCATTCCCAAATTCTCCCCTCCTACAAGTCCCTGGCAACTACTAATCTACTTTTTGTCTCTGTAAAGTCTGGTCTATTCTGGACATTTAATATTAAAGGAATAATCTAATATGTGGATTTTTGTGTCTGGATTCTTTCACTTAGAATGTTTTCAAGGTTCATCCATGCTGTAGCAGGTATCAATACTTCTGAGGTTCTTTCTTCCTGACATGGACTGATTCTTTGCCACCAGCTGGATGTCCTACAATTCAATTCTGCCAAGAACTCTTGGAGTTGGGAACAGATTCCACAGGTTTAGGGCTGAGTCCCACAAGACTGATCCCATTTCAGACACTAGCTACAGCTAGAGAGCCCATGATACCCACATTTCTGCCCAATGAACTAGAGATTCAGAGGTTCCCATGACTCTTCCCTCTTAGGTTTGATAATTCACTAGAAAGACTCTGACTCACAGAACTCAGGAAAGCACTTCAGTTACTGTTACCTGTTTGTTATAAAAGATACAACTAAGAAGCAGCCAAATGGAAGAGATGCATGGGGCAAAATATGAGAGGAGGCACACTACCCTCTCAGCACTTTGATGTGTTCACTAACTCAGAAGCTCTCCGAACCTCATTGTTTAATGGTTTTTATGGGGGTTTCATTACCTGGGCATGACCGATTAAATAATTAGCCATTGGTGATTGGATCAAATTTCTTGTCCTCTTCCCTCCCTGAATGTTGGAAATGGGGTTAAAAACTCCAACTCTCTAATTGTGGCTTGGTCTTCCTCACAACCAGCTCCCAAACTAAAGCTATCTAGGGGCCTACCAAGAATAAACTCATTAGCATAAACCCAGGTATGGTTGAAAAATGCTTCTTCTGAATAACAAAAGTATCTCCTGTCACACTATCACTTAGGAAATTCTAAGGGTTTTAGATAAAGTTCTGTGCCAGAAACAACGGACAAAGACCAAATTTATATTTCTTATTGCACTATAATACTTAATTCCTTTTTAATGGCTGAATAATATCCCATTGTATGAAATATTATACCACTGTTTTTTTCTACTCCACATTTTAAAATGTCCAGCGGGTGGACATTTGGGTTGTTTTCACCTTTTTAAAAAAAATATTTTATTTATTTATTTTTAGAGAGAGGGGAAGGGAGGGAGAAAGAGAAGGAGAGAAACATTAATATGTGGTTGCCTCTCGAGCACCTTCTACTGGGGACCTAGCCCACAACCCAGGCACCTGCCCTCACTGTGAATCAAACTGGTGACCCTTTAATTCACAGGCTGGTGCTCAATCCACTGAGCCACACCAGTCAGGGCTGTTTCCACCTTTTAACTCTTGTGAATAGTACTGTTGTGAACATTCACGTACAATTTTTGTGTGGACATTTGTTTTCTTCTATCTCAGGTTAATACCAAAGAATGGAATTGCTGAATCAAATGGTAACCCCTTATTTAACTTTTTTAGTGCCAAACTATAAACTGTTCTCCAAACGCTTGTATTTTTTAAAAGCTTTCTATATACACTATGTAGGTTTTTTCTCCTAATTAACTTTATGATCTTCTTGAAGGAAGGACTAATGTTTTCTACTTTCTTGCATCTGCCACAGTATTTATCCTAATGCCTTACACATAACATAGTAAGAACTCGCTAAGTAGTTGTGTGTGATTGTGTAATTAAGACAATATACCCTTTATCCTGGGAGTCAGTTACAAAAACAGTCTTACTGTCAGCTGATTGGTGGACATATATATGGCTTTTTTTGCTTTCCTTAGTTTCCACACTGGAGAAATTCAGGTAACTATTAGTTTGTATGTGCTGTGGGGAATGGACAGAGTGGAAAATAGAGTGGAATTAGAAGGAATGGCTTACCTAATCCTTCTGGTCAAGGGCTTATACAGATTCTCAGAGAATGTTTATCAGTTCCTATTCAAAGTGTGGTATCCAGTCTATACCACACTCAGACTGGTGATGATTGGAAGGATTTTCCTTGTACTATTCAATTCAGCTCAACTCTCTAATCATGCCTTACTCCAGGGGTTAATGTGCACTCTTTCATTTGCAAGTGACAGAAAACCAGCTGAAACTAATGATAAAAAAAAGAGTAAAGGAGGAATTTATTGGTTAAAAGTGTTAAGAGTCACTAAGCTTCAGCAAGGCCAGGCCCATGGTCATCAGATTATTTGTTCACGCTTGCTATCTCCCTGAGTCTGTTGGCTTCATTTTATTCTGTCTTGACTTTATTCTCAGATTTTTACCACCTGGTAGTATGATGTCACCTGACAGCTCTCTTTGCTTCTCATGATCTCTTCAACACCAATACTAGAAAGCAAGGCAGCTCTCAGGAGCTTGGGTAAATTGTTTACCATCCTGCTGGTGGTAGCCTAACATCAGGCTAAAGTTTGTTTTTGTTACGGTGGGAACTCTGGAGATACCCTCAGAATCTAGATATCCCTTCGTCACAGTAGTGTCCACTACTTCTCTCCTCACCACAGCTTCTTCTGGAAATTCTGGGCTCGCCAACCTACACCTCACTTTCAGATTGGAAGCACCTAATCCTGTTCTTATAAAGGAACATAGAACGCATAGAATGATTGGAAAATATAGTGTCTCTGGACCCATTATTCAAAACTTTCTGCCATGCCTTTCCTTCTCCACTTGCACCTTTGCATTGGTCTTGTCAGGCCCACTGAAGAGGCCCAGTCCTGCTGAGCAGCCATTCCTGAGAGAGGACCTCAACAAGCACGTGAGGCCGAACCCAACAATGTGCAAAACAGAGGCTAGGGCATGCAACCTGAGCTTCCTCTTCACTTGATTAACCCCAGCATTTCTGCATCTTTTCCAATACTGAGAAATGAACCCCCATAATAATAAAAGCTAGGATGCTCTCACAAGTCCATCTCAGCTCAAGGGGGAGATTTCTGCCTTTAGTCCCTCAGTGGCTACTGCTGTATCATCCCCGCAAAGCTCTGTGAGTCAGGAATGGGAAGAAACATGGAGAAGACTAGAGGCTGGCTCACCTCACACTATTAGGTTCCAGCAAGAACTCCAAAGAGTCCAAACATGCTAAATTTAAATCCATCCAACATTATGAAAATATATTCACCAAGGTAGAAAGATATAAGATTTTAACAGTTTGGCATAAATTATCAATTGTTTCTTTGTCTGTATTTGAATGTTGGGCCCTGAAAACATTAGAAACAGACCTGCCTCTCTTTTTTTCCTTTTCTTGCTGACTCCGCTGAGCTATTGTCTTAGGCAATCTCATAAGAAGCAGGGGACCAAAAGCACTAACTTTGCCCAATTGAGTCTTGGATTTGCATCTGCTGTATCTTGCACGTAGGTCAGTCACTGATGGACCCAAACCCTATCAAGCCGAGATAGCTAGGGAAAAGAGGGTGATGCGATCAGTGTATTTAAGGCTCATTTGGGTAAGGTTGTTGGTGTGAAAAAGAAAAAATTCATATTGGTGTGGCTTATGAATAGAAAGCCTCAGCAGCAGCTGCAAGAAATGTAAGCATGCTCAGCAGTGGTCTGCAAAACAAGTATGAGAGCTCTCCTAATGAGAAGAACCATCTCTTTGGAGGAGCTTGCAGAACTTTGTATTCATTATCATACCGCCTACCTAAGAGGTGAGATTTATCATTATGGTTATGTGAAGATGAGGAAACTGAGGCTCTAATTAGTAACTCTTAACCCTTAATTATAAGTCAGTCCTTCCATGACAGAGCAAAAGTGGGGTTTGCTGGTGCCCGAAGTATTTATGCTATATAAATTATATTTCAATTTTAAAAAAATCAAGCATAACATTTAAGCAGGACTAGGTATGTAATTTGCAGGGCCCAGGACAAAATGGAAATGTGGGACCCTTCTTCAAATATTAGGAGGAATTTCAAGGCAGTGACAGCAGAGTTTTAACCTGAGCATGGGTCTTTTTAAGCATGGAGTCCTATGTGACTGCACAGGTCACACAGCCACAAGGCCAGCCCTGTTCATGGAGCAGGTGGAGTAGAAACAGCTCTCAGGCCTGGTTCCCAATCAGGTATGTGTCCCAAGAAGAACAGTGATCCTCAAACTAGGTGATACAGATTCCAGGGGTTCCTCTGATGAATTTTGGAGGGCCATGAGACTTTTTTCATTGTTTATTTTACTGTCATCACTGAAGTTTGATAAACACAGGGCCACAGGGCCAACTTGTCTCCTATCAAACGTTAGTCCCTCCATGCCAGGGCAAAACTGAGAGTGGCAGGCGCTGGGAGCCTATATAATTTGAGGGCCCTCTGTAGGAAAAAGAATACAAAATTACAAACGAAAAGCAGATCTTGAAGGGGCCCATGCCTGTGAGGAGCCCTGGGCTTCAGCTTCATCAGCTTCGGAAGAAAGCCTTTTCTTGCTGCACCAGGGTCCCAGATCGTACCTCCTCCCTCTGTTGTCATTCCTCCACTCCTGCCTCCCGTTTGACTCCCCATCTGTCTCTAGGTGCCTTCCTTGTCTTTGCTTTCTTCAGAGGCAAACTTCTGCAAGAGTTAAGTGATCACAGGCTACTACTGCACCTCCCACCTACTAACTTGTTTCGTTCCCACCTCTCCACTGAAAATGGCTTCGTAATGCTTATAGTAAAGGGCTCCTTGTTGCTTGAACCTGTGAACACTCGTCTGTGCTTACCTGTTTGATCTCTCAGCAGCATTTGTCACAGGTGAGATCCCTCTCTTTCTTCATGCTCCTCTCAATGACACCACAATTTCTGTGTTCTCTTCTTAGGACTCTGTTTCTTTTGCTCTTCTTCACAGGCCCTTGTCTTCTACTCACACTCAAACAATCTTGTAGCATATGAATTGATCAATCCACCCAGGCTCAGTCCTTAGGCTGTCTTCTGTTTTCTATCTAGACCACCTCCCTAAACCCATGTACCTTTATGGGCTGAAAACTCAGAATTTTCTCTCTAGTCTAGTTCAAACCTCTCCTCTGAGAGCCAGTCTCAGATCACTATCTGCCAGCTTGGCACTTCCACTGGGATGTCTCACAAGTATCTCAAACTTAATATGCCCAAAATAGGGCTTGCAGTTCTCTTACTACCCCAAAGCCTACTCTTCCTACTTTTACCCCTGTCAGTGCACAGCATCATCACATAACCAGTTGGTCAGGTCAGAAATGGGGGAATCATCCTTGATTCACCAGGAAGTTCTATAGAACCCCAACCAAAAATCATGTCTCAAAGGTATTTTCTTCTCTCCATTTCCCGTGATCACACTGTATTCCAATTAGCCCATCATTTCTAAATTCCAGCAATAGCCACAGCACTGCCTCTGCTGCCCCGTTTTTCATAACAGCCAGAGCACTGTCCCATAGAAATTCAGTGTGACCACATATGCAATCTTAAGTTTTCTAGTAGCTACATTAAGCTAAAAAGAAACAGGAAAATTAATTTTAATAATATGTGTTACTAATGTATATATTCAAAATAGTATTTCAACATGTAATCAATATAAAATTAATGAGATATTTTACACTGTAACATAATTTTAAATGTACAGTTTTACATTAACCGAATCATGTGTATTTTACACTTAGAGTGCACTATAATTATTTTTTTTGTCAGTTTTATAATTTCATTCAACAATCAGCAGTTAGTTCTCACCCACATTAACAGTTTATAGATTTTTGAAAGTGGTGACACTTTCAAAAGTGTCATGTAGGTGACCAGCATATAGAGCTTCTTTGGTGAATATTCATCCTCATTATGTTTTCTGGACAACTGCACCCAGACACAGTATGGGACATTCCTGATTCCTTTGGCCCACACAGCTTTGTTGAGCCTGGTTTCAATGTGTACATACGGAGCTCCCATTTCCTTCCTGGCAAATGTCTGGATCTCTCTGAGTGCCCAAGGGGCGTGCTTCTTGAAACTCACTCTATGGATGCGCTTATGAATGTTGGTGGTGTATTCTCTGGTCATTACTTCGTTTATGGCAGAACGGCCCTTCTTCTCACCATCTTCCTTTGTATGAGCCATTATGCCAGGCCCAAGTTGGAAAGGAAATGGAGTGCACCTCATTTCTGACTTGCCATATTTCAAGTGCTCAACAGCCATAAGATGCTAGTGGCTACTATATTCTGAAGAGCTAGATTGATTTTTTAAAAAAACAAGTTGGATTATGTCCTCACTTGCTTAGTAATGCCTCAGTGGCTTCATGGTGCACTTGGGACAAAACCAAAACTCTAACTGAGGCCTACAAGCCATTCGTATCTGTCCCACATCTTCAGCATCCTTATGCCCCTTTTCTTGTTGCTCACTTTGCTCCAGCCACCTTGTCTTTCTTTATGTTCTGAGAACACACTAAGTCTCTGTCTCTGTGTATGCCGTGGCTCCCTCTTATCCTCAAATTTCAGCTTACATATTACCTCCTCAGGCAGGCCTTCCCTGCCTATATCTAACAAGGTCCATCTGCATTATCACTTGTCACCATACTTTGTTACCTTCATAGTGCTTTTTTTCAGTTTGTAATTATATATTTGTTAATTGGTTTATTGTCTATCACCTCTATTAGCCTGTAGTACTATATACAAATCCTGCCTCTAATTGGCACTGAATAAATATCTGTTGAATAAATAAATATCTGAGCACCCTTCCCTCCACATGAAGGGAACTAGGAAACAAATTTATTTTGGTAGTGCTATGCATCAAATTACAAGAAATACATATATCATTGATAGAAGAGATTCTTTCCCATTAACCAAGAAAAAGTTTTAGTGTAGCTAAAGCTAGATTTGTTTTGTTATCTTTCTTTTTGAAGAGATCTTGATATCCTCTTTGCAGGTAGGACAAATTTCCTTGAAAAAATGTTCTATTAAGGGGAATGACCTCTAGGAGTCCCCAAATCTTAATATAATGGCTCTCTGAAAGTTAATCTCTTACTCTATGAGACAGAACTAGAGACTCCAAAGCCTCTGGTTTTAAAGAAAGGTAGCTGGAAGGTGAATGGATGTCCTTGATCCAACCAAGAATGATTACTAGTTTACTCACTCATTCAGCAAATGCTGATGAATGCCTTTGTAGCAGGCACTGTTCTAGGCTCTGGGGATACAACAGTGAACCAAACAGACAAAAATTCCTGCCCTCTTTGAGCTTACATCCAAGAGGGGGAGACAGATACTAAATGAGAAACTAAGTCTATGGTATATTAGATGATGGTAAGCTCTAGGAAGAAAAATAAAACCAGGAACAGAAGTAGGGCATCCAGGGCTTACAATTTTAGGTAGCGTGACCAGAAAAAGCCTCACCAAGATGGTGATATTTTTATAAAGAACCGAAGGAAATGAGAGAGTGAGCCATGTGGCTGAGGTGAGAGAGCTCCAGACAATGTGGCTGGAGTAGAGTAATGACAGAGAGAGAAGTTGGAGATGAGGTCAGAGATGTTGGGGACTGGTGCGTAGATCACATGGAGCCAGAAATCAGCCTCTGTAAGGCCTTGGGCTTTTACTCTGGGTGAGGTGAAAAGTCAATGGAAGGCTATGAGCAGGAGTGACATGGTCTGACTTACACTTTAAGTCAGATCATTCTCACATATGTGCTGAATGTGAAAGGATGAATGAGTGAAATCAATCAATGAATCAATCAATCAAGGCAAGAAAAATAGAACTAGGAGACTTTTACTCAACTTGGGAATAAGAAGCATTAGAAATGCCCCCTTAAAAAGCAGTGAATCTCCTGATTTACTTTTTCACTGCATTAAAGACATAAAGACCCAGCTGAGGTGCTTTGGTTTGCTGCAGGTCCTCCTTGGGCTAGTATCTATCTCCTCAGGAGGGCAGGGAAGACACTTGAGCTTGTGAGAGAAGAGCAGCTGGTTGCTGGTGAGCCTGAAAGAGGACCTGAAGCAGCTGCTTTGTCACTAGAAACCTGACCCTTTTTGGTTTAGTCAGACAATGACAGACTTGGCTGGGGACTAAGAGGGAAACCTGCCAAGTTTATAGTCTGCTTCTCTCGGCCTAGACGACCTTTTGAATTTGCAGAAATGAGACAGAGCAAAGGGGAGAACTAACATTTCTCATTAGTATAACATACAAACTGTGTCAAAATGTGCTATTGGGTCTATTTTGTTCTAACTGTAAGAAAGCAAAACTTATTCATAAACAGAAGGGAAGATATAATTGTGGGGTTTAGAATTGAAGGAGCTCCAACATGGCTCCTCTAGATGATTTATATCCCTGCTAATCATTGTTTCTGCCTGCTATATTCTTTTATTTTTAACTTTTTAGAATGGAAATGAACTTCCTAATCATAAAAAAATTCAAGCAGTATAAAAGAGTAAAGAATTCTAAGAAATAATATAGACATGTAAAGTCTCAATAATTTAAGCGTGTATAGTCTTCCTAAATTCATCTATATACTTTGACCCTATCCCAATAAAAATGCTATTAAAATATTTTTAGAACTAGATAAGGAAATACTAAAGTAAATACTGAAAAGTAAATGTACAAAACTAATGATGAAAATTCTGACCCTGACTGATGTGATTCAGTGGATTGAATGCTGGTCTGTGAACTAAAAGGTTGCTGGTTCAATTCCCAGTCAGGGCACATGTCTGGGTTATAGGCCAGGCCCCCAGTTGGGGGCATGCAAGAAGCAACTGATGGATGTTTCTCTCGCAAAATAATGTTTCTCTCCCTGTTTCCCTCCCTTCCCCTTTCTCTAAAAATAAATAAATAAAATCTTTTATAAAGGAAAAAAATTCTGAAAAAGAAAATAACAGGGTAAGACTAGCCCTGTGAGATTAAAATATATTATAAAATTACCATAATTAAAAGTTTGATAGTGACAAAGGAATAGACAGATTAGTGGTATAAAGAAATATAAAAATAGACTCAAATGTACATGAGAATTGAATACAAGATAAATATTGAATTCAAGATTTGGGAGAAAAGACTATTAATAAATGGAGTTGGAATATTTAATGCATATCTAGAAAAAACATCGATCCCTACCTTACTCCTTATACCAAAACAAATTCCAGACGACCAAATATTTAGATGTTAAAAATAAAACCATAAAAGTAATGGATGAAGACATGGGAAAGTTTTTAAAAATAATTTTGGGTGCTATTATGGCTAAATTATGTTCTTCAAAATTCATACATTGACGTCTTAACCCCCAGTATCAGAATGTGACTGGTTTTGGAGGTAGGGTCTTTAAAAGTTAAGTTAAAATGGATTCGTTTGGGTGGGCCCTACTTTAATCTGACTGGTGTCCTTATGAGAGATGAGATTAGGACACAAACACACACAGAGACAAGACCATGTGAGGATTCAGGGAGAAGGAAGCTGTCTATAAAGCAAGGGCAGAGGCTTGCAAAGAAACCAACCCTGCCAGAACCTTGGTCTAGGACTTCTAACCTCCAAAACGAAGAAGAAATAAATTTTTGTTGTTTAAGCCACACAGGTGGTAGTACTTTGTTATGGTCACCTGAGCTAACTAAAATCAGGTGACTGAAATCTTTCTGAGCAAGATATAAAATTCAAAAGCTATTAAAAAGGATTGGTACATTTAATGACATAATTTAAACCTTCAGCCTAGAAATAAAAGCAAACAAAAAAAAAACACCCAAAATTAAAAAGATGAAAAGCCAGCTGAGAAAAATATGACCCCCACATGGCTAATTTCCTTAATTAAAGAAAAGAAACACAGAACCCAGGATTGCCAGGTCCTTCCTCCCTCTTTTTTTCTTTCTTTCCTTCTTTTTCTTTCTTGTAATAGAAGCTATAAATTCAAAATTTTATGTGATATCTCCTGATGGTTTCACGTTGAATTCTAATTCACAATTTAAACACTGTATAGGACAACACTGTAGAGGCTCCTAGTTTAGGATCTCTAGTCTAGACTACCACCACAGGGGGCCTTCCCTTCAGCAGATCCTTTCAAAGTGGGCTGTGAGTTCTTTTTAAGATCTCACTGTGATTGGGTGATACAGTGTTTCTTCAGGCATCCAGAAGCACACAAATGCAACCCCAATTAGTATTAACTCTCAAACACAGTACAGTTTGGAACTACATTATGGAAGAAAATCACTTCCCAATACACAAGATCCTTCCCTGCCCAAATGAAAATGGTTTGACATTTTTTTGTGCAGAGCTGTGTCAGTCACTTCCTCTTCCCCTCACATTAAATGGTAACACAAGGCCAAGAGGCCTACCAGCATGAAACACAGGAGTCTTTACAGAGTTGCCTGTTTATTGCTGGCTACACTGAGAAACTGAAGTAGCTTAAAAAACCGTTTTCTGTACTTTAAGCCAAAAGCGCATTCCCAGGCAGACATCTCAGGAAGGGAAAGAGGAAATGGGAGAATTTATGATCTACTTGCACAAGAACCTCCTTCTATGAGTTAAGTGTGAGGTGAGGGGTAGTATGCCTGTCTGTGGAGGTAGGGATTAGGGTGGGAGGGGTGTAAAAATTTGTAATTAAAATTTTAACTATGGGATTTTTTTTTTCTACTTCTGGCCAAGATGGAGATGACACGTAGGTGGACACACTGTGCCTCCTCTCACAATCAAAATTAAGGACAACAAAACTGTAGAACCCCCCCAAAAATGACCAGAACAGATAGAAAGTTGAATCGTACAGAAGTCCAACAATGATTCACCCAGAACAGTAAGAGGGGTGGATTTGGCGCCCAGCAGAGAGGGGTCATGGCAGGAAAAAGAAGTGGCTAGTGGTCCTGGACGTGCAGGTGGCGGCTGGCACACCCCAGACGCACAGGCAGCAGTTACCAGGCACGGGGAGGCAATGAGCAGACCAAGCCAGGGCCACAAGGTGACTGACCGTGGTCACACATTTGCGCAGAGATAATCTAGGCGAAAACTGGCAGCAAGGCAGACTGCGTAACCCTGGGCCCCAGCGCTGGGAAATAAAGCCTAAAAGCACTGATTGAAAACACTTGTGGGTGTAGAGGTGCTGGGAGAGACTCCCAGCCTCACAGGAGAGTTTGTTGGAGAGACCCACAGGGTCCTAGAACATACATAAGCCCACCCACACAGAAATCAGCACCACAAGGGCCCAGTTTGCTTGGGGGAAGTGGCAGAAAGGACTGGAATCCGAGAGAGAGCGGAGCAAGCGCTATTGTTCCCTCTTGGACCCCGCCCCCACATACAGCATCACAACCCAGCGACTGGGCTGCCCTGCATTGGGGAACAGCTAAGGCTCCACCCCTCACTACGTAACAGTCACAACCAGACCAAAAACAAAACAAAACAAAACAAAAAAAAACACCAAAAATGGCTCGAACTGGAGAGCAAATCAAAGCCCTAAAGCGAATTCCTCTAAGTGATGAAGAGATAGCGAACCTATCAGATACACAGTTCAAAGGCCTGGTTATCAGGATGCTCACAGAACTGGTTGATTTTGCTCACAAATTAGATGAAAAAATGAAGGCTACAATACATGAAATGAAGGAAGACGCATGGGGAACCAATAGAGATGGGAGGAGAACTGAGATGCAAATCAATGGAGTGGACCAGAAGGAAGGAAGAAACAACCAAACAGAAAACAAGGAAGAAACAAGAATTTTAAAAAATGAGGAGAGGCTTAGGAATCTCTGGGACATCTTTAAACGTCCCAACATCCTAATTATAGGGGTACCAGAAGGGGAAGAGGAAGAGAAACAAGTGGAAAACTTATTTGAACAAATAATAAAGGAGAACTTACCCAATCTGGTAAAGGAAATAGACTTCCAGGAAGCCCAGGAAGCTCAGAGAGTCTCAAAGAAGTTGGACCCAAGGAGGAACACGCCAAGGCACATCATAATTACATTAGCCAAGATTCAAATGAAGGAGAGAATTCTAGAAGCAGCAAGGGATAAGGGGACAGTCACCTACAAAGGAGTTCCCATCAGACTGTCAGCTGATTTCTCAAAAGAGACCTTGCAGGCAAGAAGGGGCTGGAAAGAAGTATTCCAAGTTATGAAAGACAAGGACCTATATCCAAGATGACTCTATCCAGCAAAGCTTTCATTTAGAATGGAAGGGCAGATAAAGTGCTTCTCAGACAAGGTCAAGTTAAAGGAGTTCATCATCACCAAGCCCTTATTATATGAAATGTTAAAGGGATTTATCTAAGAAAAATAAGATAAAAAATATGAACAGTAAAATGACAGCAAACTCAGTTATTAACAACCACACTAAAACAAAAACAAAAACAAACTAAGGAAACACCTAGAACAGGAACAGAACCACAGAAATGGAGATCATGTGGAGAGTTATCAGCAGTGGGGAGTGGGAGGGGGAGAGAGGGAGGAAGAGTACAAGGAATAAGAAGCATAAATGATGGCTAGAAGATAGACAGGGGGAGGTTAAGAATAGTATAGGAAATGTAGAAGCCAAAGAACTTACATGTATGACCAATGGACATGAACTAAAGTGAGGGAATGTGGGTGGGAGGTTGTGTGCAGGGAAGAGGGGAAGTAAAGGGTGGGGAATGAGACAACTGTAATAGCATAATCAATAAAATATATATATATTTTTAAATGATCCTCATGGTACCTACTGGAAAGCAGAATCCGTGTGTTGGATGTGTATTGCCTATTCAGATCTCATAGGCACCTGAGTGGACAGTCAGCCCCATACTGCTGTATTCCAGGAATCTGCTCCAGGAGTCTATTTGGTATTATATTATTTATTTTTATTATTATTCTTTTATCCTTACCCAAAGACATTATTTCATTGCTTTTAGAGAGAGAAGGAGGGAGAAAGAGAGAGAGAAAAAGTCAACATGAGAGAGAAACTTTGATTGGCTGCCTTCTCATATGCACCTTGATCGGGGCTTGAACCTGCAACCTGGGAATGTGCCCTGACCAGGAATCAAACCCGTGATGTTTGGTTTACAGATGATGCTCCAACTTAATCACATTGACTGAGGCTATTGATATTATTTTAAACTTTCAATAGTATTACCGGTTTATGAGGTTGCCATTCATAGATTTATTACTAAATAGTGTGCATATCATCCATCAATTTGAATGTTATTTTATCCTGGAAGTATTCTCTGATTTCTTCGCCTAGAAGTAATCTTTTCTTCCTCTAAATTTTATTACACATGATTTCTACCTCCATACCCTTTTCAAAATTTGTTATGATTATTTGTGCATGTGATTGGTGGAAAACAAGCTCTTGCAGTATCTGTAGGGAACCGTTCCACGTGGCAGTGGGAAATGTAGCCCAGCCCCCACTTGGAAAGGCCAGTGGGGAGCGAGGTTCTGGCACACGACACACATGCTCACAGATAGGTTCTCCCATGGGAAATCAGGCCTGTATTGTACCTAGGCTGCTATGAGACTTGTTTTTGCTAAAACTCCCTCACCCTGGATTGAGGCAGCAAATTCCTACTGCATATCTCTAAAGTAACTTCCTAAAGTCTGTGCTAAACCTCCCAAGTATGGAGTGTAACCAGTTCAACCACTTTTCCCCTTGGTCTGCAATATCCTTTCCTCTGAAATAATTAGCAACATTCTTTCCTTTGTTATCTATAAAAGGTAATCACCTACAGTGAACTTGTGCATAGTAAATGAGGACCATCCTCAATGTAATGTACCCAGAAAAACAATAAAAGCTTGTCCAGGTGAGGAGCAGGGCCCTCTCTCTCACAGAGCAGCCATGCTGTCTCTTTTTCTCCACAGAACTTCTGTAGTTCGTGTGAATTTGTCTCTCACAGCCACAAAACATGGATCCTGCCAGCCAAGATCCACATCACCTATCATGAAGCAAAGAATTTCCTGAGACCTGGACGGGATGGAGCTCCATGGTAAATTTTATTGATGATGTAAAATTAAGGGGGTTCCCCTCCTGAATTTCCAATATCCCATCTCTAACCATCCCACCATGGAAAAAGTCCAATCTTGTCTTCAATAGGGCCAGTATAAAGCCACTGCCCAGTTTCTGCTCCCTATGAAAGTCCAGTCCAGTCCAGTATCTGGCCAGCTTAGCGTGTGTTTCCAGCTGCAGCTTATTGCTGTACTGTGGTGTTCAGGCTCCCCCCTGGAGCCTGAGTATGGAGTCTGCACAGCCATGGGCCATGCAGCTGCTAGAGCCACGTGGCTATGGACAGAGGACAGAGGAGCACACAGGGAGTGTGTGGGTCACCTGGGGGAGAAGGAGAGAGAGTATTTCTTTGTTCCCCTGAGATTATATTAGTTTGGGTTTAGAAAAGACCAGAAGGTTTTTCAAAGTGACCAATCAACTTCTCAAGTTTTCGTGGCCTTTGGATGGGTTTACACCCTTAGTTAGACTGACAGGCCTCTATGGATAAGCCCCTGCCCCAACAATCTGGTAAGGGATGGGGGAAGAGAGGAGTGAGTGTTAATCCCCTTGGTGGAGCACAATGCTGTGGTCCCCTGAGGTGTGAAAAGCTGTAGTTCCCTGGTGAAGCAAGCAGGTTCATGCTCCCCGGTTTATTAAGCTCAATGTCTAAGTCCCTTTGCTCTCCTTTTCCATCAATAATTAGCTAAATACCAATGGTAACACATACATCTTATCTCCCCTCCTAGATTCCATGTTTCCTGAATTAGGATCTTGTCTTCAGTCACTTTGTTTCTCCTACAAGAGAATAGCTACCATTGATCAAGCAGTTGTTTGTGTGCCAAGCTCTTTCTTTATATGGACAATCCTATTTAAATCTAATAACCACCCCAGATGAGGCAAGTATTCCTTATCTCTACAAATGAAAAGCCTGGGGATCTAAAACATTAATATCTGGTACAGCAGGTATCTATCTGGCAGCTCACTAAGCAATGGAGACTGGATTCAAACTCAAGTAGTCTATCTCCAGAGCCTATACTCTTCATTACTGGGTCCATAGCACCCCCCAATAATGCTTCCTGCACATTGTAGGCAGTAAAAATGCAGTAAATAATGGTTAAGTGGATTCATCAATTAGTTAACTGTGATACAACAAGAATTTTGTTCAGCTGTTAGGAGACCTCAGTTTCAGATTCCTTCTCTGACCTAGAATATTGGGATTATAAAGGATTTACAGCAAAATCAGGGGACATCTAAGGGTTAGATCTGCCTCCAGACCACCATCAAACCAAGTTCTACCAATACTAATATTAGTAACATTAGACTTAACCTAGGACACTGCTTCACAATCCTATGCAAACCTACCTGAGACTGATAACTTATTAAAGAGGAGAGATTACACATTTCAAAGAACTAAATAATGTAACTCTTTGAATCTTGATGTATGTTAGGGGAGAGGGGAGATATAGATACGTAGATATCAAGATATGTATCTCTATATTGTGAGGTTTATTGAGATAATGTGAAGCATCCAGTACACTATTGGGGACATAGTAGGGACTCCATTCATATAAGCACTACCCTCCACCCTACTCTCGTTTCTCATTTTGCAGTTAAGTTGAAAGAAGGCACAAAGCCAAAGAAAAGATAAATGGGCAACAGCTGGCAATAGGAGCTGTTGGTCGAATTCTACAGAACTTAGTGGTTGTGAAAAAGAAGTGTTAAGGTCTACTTGAAGGGGCAACTTTTAGTCTTGCAAAAGTAGTTGGGAGAGGAATAGAGGCCTACTGGAAGACAGAGGTTATTCCTAGTCTTTAGTAACAGAGGGTAAAATTGCTTCTTGGGATTCCTTCACTGTAATGAGTGATTATTTTGTCAGCTAGAATTGGATTAGCCCAAGACTATGCAGAAATCCATGTATCTCATTGGGCTATCTGCATTTCACTGGGGAATAGGAAGATTAATTGCAGACACTTGCTGGGTTGGTCATCCCACTTAATGTAACTAGCCCTGGAAAGTTCCTCCCACATTCCAGAAACTGTTCAGTCTCCTGCCTCTATGAAGTTCATGAATTTGTCTGGAAAATGGCAGTTCAGGTCACATTTTCCCCAAGTAATAAAAAAGCCAATTTTGCCCTCGCCAGATGTCTCAGTTGGTTGGAGCGTTGTCCCATATACCAAAAGGCTGTGGGTTCGATCCTCAATTAGGGCACATACCTAGGTTGCAGGTTTGATTCCTAATCGGGGCACATATGGGAGGCAACTAATCAATGTTTCTCTCTCTGTCTCTCTGTCTCTCTCATCAATAAACATATTCTGGGGTGACAATTTTTTTAAAAAGCCAATCTCAACAAAGCCAGATGAATCTGGAAGTTTACTTATGAGTATTTCAACAACTTATATCTTTGGTAAGGATTCCCCAAAAGAGACTTTTAGCTGCAGATATGCATGCAATAATTTTTTTCCCAGTGTTTTTGGTGGGAAGTACTCTTTGGAACAACACCTGTGCTGGAGTAAGGGAAGCATAATTGGGCAGAGGAAGAAGTTGAATTCCAATGCCTTGAAATAGAGTCCTCAGCTAAACCTATGGAATGCTGGATAATAGAGCAAAGTTGTCCCCAATAAAATAAGCTGTGGTCTTAATATCCCCTATTAAATTTGATGCTGGCTGGCTGCCTGGGGGTGGAGGTGGGGATGGGGTGTAAACTTGGGCAAGGTAACTCCCTCATTGAAAGCTATCCTGAAGGGGACTCAGCTGTAAATGACCAACAGCAAATACCCGCAGCTGTGAGAATCCTTCCACTATAATCTGCTGTGAAGTTAAGAGTCATCTTTAAAGTTCAAGATCTAGGGAAAAAATTTTTAAACTTTTTAAAATATATTTTATTGATTATGCTATTACAATTGTCCCATTTTGCCTCCTTTATTCCCCTCTGCCCTGCACACCCACTCCCACTCACATTCCCCCACTTTAGTTCATGTCCATGGGTCATACATGTAAATTCTTTGGCTTCTACATTTCCTATACTATTCTTACCCTCCCCCTGTCTATTTTGTACCTACCATCTATGCTACTTATTCTCTGTACCTTATTCTCTGCTACTTATTCTCCCCTCTCCCCCTCCACCTCCCCTGTTGATAACTCTCCATGTGATCTCCATTTCTGTGGTTCTGTTCCTGTTCTAGGTGTTTCCTTAGTTTGGTTTTTTTTTTTAGTGTGGTTGTTAATAACTGTGAGTTTGCTGTCATTTTACTGTTCATATTTTTTATCTTATTTTTCTTAGATAAATCCCTTTAACATTTCATATAATAAGGGCTTCATGATGATGAACTCCTTTAACTTGACCTTGTCTGAGAAGCACTTTATCTGCCCTTCCATTCTAAATGAAAACTTTGCTGGATAGAGTCATCTTGGATATAGGTCCTTGTCTTTCATGACTTGGAATACTTCTTTCCAGCCCCTTCTTGCCTGCAAGGTCTCTTTTGAGAAATCAGCTGACAGTCTGATGGGAACTCCTTTGTAGGTGACTGTCCCCTTATCCCTTGCTGCTTCTAGAATTCTCTCCTTCATTTGAATCTTGGCTAATGTAAGTATTATGTGCCTTGGCGTGTTCCTCCTTGGGTCCACCTTCTTTGGGACTCTCTGAGCTTCCTGGACTCCCTGGAAGTCTATTTCCTTTGCCAGATTGGGGAAGTTCTCCCTTATTATTTGTTCCAATAAGTTTTCCACTTGTTTCTCTTCCTCTTCTCCTTCTGGTACCTGTATAATTTGGCTGTTGGAACATTTACAGATGTCCTGGAGGTACCTAAGCCTCTCCTCATTTTTTTGAATTCTTGTTTCTTTACTTTTTTTCTGGTTGAATGTTTCTTTCTTATTTCTGGTCCACACCATTGATTAGAGTCCCAGTTTCTTCCCATCACTATTGGTTCCCTGTGCATTTTTCTTTATTTCACTTAGCATTGCCTTCATTTTTTCATCTAACTTGTGACCAAAATCAACCAATTCTGTGAGCATCGTGATTACCAGTGTTTTGAACTGTGCATCTGATAGGCTGGCTATCTCTTCATTGCTTAGTTGTATTTTTTCTGGAGCTTTGAACTGTTCTTGCATTTGGGCCTTTTTTTTTTTTTTGTCTCAGCGTGCCTGCTAGGTATAAGGGGTGGAGCCTTAGGTGTTCACCAGGGCAGAGCGACCCACATCGCTGCTTTGTGACACTGTATGTGGGGAAGGGATCCAAGAGGGAACAATGGTGCTTGCTCTGCTCTCTGCCATATTTCAGTCATTTCCCCCGCTTCCCACAAGTAAAGTGGGCTCTTCTGGTGCTGATGCCTCGGTGGGTTGGCCTGTGTAAGTTCTAGGACCCTGTGGGTCTTTCCAGTGAACTCTCCTGTGAGGCTGGGAGTTTCTCTGCTTCTGCCTGAACCCCCACAGGTGTTTTTAATGGGTGGTTTGAGGCTTTATTTCCCTGGGCTGGGACCCCAGGTTGTCCAGTCAGTCTTGTTCCCCAGGTGTTCCTCCCAGTTTATCTGCATGTGAATGTGGGACCATCTGCTCCACCAGCCATTGCATTGCTGGCTAGCCACAACTTTGTTCGCCCTGGTCCTCCACTACTGCTTTGCCATGAGTCTTCTCCTCCCGGCTGCCCATCTCTGCCCCTCCTATCTATCTGGATGGATGTTTCTTTTTTAAGTCCTTGGTTGTTGGACTTCCATACAGCTTTATTTTTCTGTCAGTTCTGAGTGTTTTTTTATTTATAAATTGTTGTTGTCCTTATTTTGGTTGTGCAAGGAGGCACAGTGTGTCTACCTATACCTCCATCTTGGCCAGAAGTACCCCAGGGACAATTTTTGATTGTTATAATTTCAGAGTAACAGTGGAGGGAAAAATGAGGAGACCCTCATCTAGGATTTGAGATTTGGAAAGGGGAGGAAAAGGGACATACTGCGACTGGCAACTTTCCGCAGTATAGACGGGAAGAGCAAGGACTGGATGACCTTCCAGGTACAGTATAGCCAAGTCTGTGGCTAATGGAGAAATCTGTGTATTTCTTCTTAACCACAAAAATTAGGAAAACGGAATAAGTGGACTGCTACACCCAAAAACTTAACCCGGTAGCCTGGAATTATAGACATCACAGAGAGTAGGTACTCAATACATGCCTTTTTAAATCAAATTGCTTTTCATTGGTTTAGGGTTCCTGACTAAGGGATTCATTGGCTCTCTTTGCCAAAATGGGGAAATTTTTCTTGTAATATACATGCACAAATACAGCCACCTTGATTTAATTTTACAAAGGTCCAAAAGCCTTATTTGTGTAGTTTGACAAATTGTAGGAAGAAAAAGAAGATGAGAGTTTATTAGACCCTGGCAAAACAAACAAACAAAAATCCCAAACATCATCCAACCAGTTGTTCCCTATGTACCCTTATATTGATACCTTTAAATTAAATTCCCATATCCAATTCCACTGTGTGTGGGGGTTGGGAGTGGAGGGAGTTGTGAGGGCCATGCAAACAATTCTCAGTGGATTTAAGAATCAGCATAATTCTGACTGACATTATCTACCCAAAGATAGCATCAGATTCCACAGGTTAAGCATTTAGTCCTACTAGACTGCCTTCCACCCCTCCCACACTCTTCAGAAGCCTGTTTCCAGCCTAGGTTCTCTGTCCTTTTGAACAACTGGCTACAGATTGGAGATTCCAACGACCCCCTGCAACTCAGAATGACAATTGCAAGTCCAGGTCGCTCTGACCAACTGGGTATAAATCAGAACTTCCTACAGTTCCCTCCTTGTGTTCAATTAATTTGCTGGAACAGCTCTCAGAACTCAGAGAAACATGTTACTTACTAGATCATTGATTTGTTATAAAAGGATATAGCTCTGGAACAGCTAGATGGAAGAGAGGCATAGAGCAAGGTATGTAGGAAGGGCATCAGAGCTTCCATGCCCTCTCTAAGTGCACACCACTCATCCCAAATCTTTACATGTTCCCCAACTCAGAAGCTCTCCAAATCCTGGTCCTCTTGTTTTTTTTTTGTTTTTTTTTTTGTTTTTTTTTTTTTTTTTTTTTTGAGGCTTTCTTAAATAGCCATGATTAGTTAAGGCTTTGGCCACAGGCAACTGATTCAACCTCCAGGTCTACCCTCTCCAGAGGTAGGAGATGGGACTGAAATCTCCAAGCTTCGAATCACAAGATTGGTTCTCCTGGCAACCAGCCTTCATCCTTAGGCTAACTAGGGGCCTTCCAAAGTTACCTCAGTATAACAAGGCACCTTTTCCACTCTCAACACTCAGGAAATTCCAAGAGTTCCAGAGCTATGAGACAGAAGTTGTGAATGAAGACCAAATATATATTTTTATAAATCATAATATTACTCTTTATATTCCTGTTAGATAGGATAGATAGCAAACCAAGGCAGGAGGAGGAGGGAGCCATGTCTCACCCACTAACTCAGCTGTCCTGAGCCTGGTCTGATAATATAGCCAGGTGTTACAACAACTAAAGAAACACCCTGCTAGCACAGGAGGAGGGCAGTCCTTGAAATTCTATGTATCACTTCCACTATGGGAAGGTACTTTCATCCTAAGGCCTGAAAGGCTGGAAAAGGCCCACTGTGCCCAAAAGAAGAAGCCTATTACCTTTGGGTATTCATACCCTCCTCAAAAACTGACACCACCTTTACTTGTCAATCAATATGTAACTTCTTCACCCCCACCCCTTCAGTTATGAACCGTATTTGTCATGTATAGTGCTCCCACATGTTTTTGGACAAACTTTCAGGAAAAAGAATCTTTCATTTTAATTTTTTAATTCAATTATTAATTTATAGTTAGATGATTTTTTTTGTATTACAAGGGAATTTTAGCATTTATTTTTGAACATATTATGGCATAAGAAATTTTGTGTAACAAATAATTACGAAATTCAAGAACAGATACAAGGTACTAGAAATGTTACATACTGGTAACACATTAACATTACTTATGCATCGTAGAAGGCCCAGAACTCTTCATCACCATCATATCAGAAGTATAGTCTTCAACTTTTATGTTACATTATAAGGGTAAATAAAAGAATCAACATTTATATAAATACAGAATTAGTACTACCCATGTATAATGCACATCCTTATTTTTCTTTCAAAAATTTGGGCAAAAAAGCACATATTATACATGACAAAAATATGGTAAGCCCTCAGAACAAAGGACTCTCACACTTTCTCTGGTCACTTGGCCTCTGGCCACCCCAAGCTCTTGTTACCACTGCCCTTGCCACCCTTGCTCATGCCTTTCTCCCCCACCTCCTGTTCTCTCCCATGAGGTCATATCATCAATAAACCCTGCTTGCACACTAATAGACACACTGACCTGTAATTCTTTACTGTGTTGGAAAGAAGAATCAAGTTTCTCTCATAATATTCTCATAGCATTTTCCTTGTATATAATACATATTATCTGTCTCATATTAAAGAGCTTTTGTTTTATTTCATTTGTTTTTAAAGCTGGTGTCTGCTTTCCTACTAGGTTATAAATTCTGGGAGAAGAGGATCTCAAGACATCCCCCTTTGTTTTCTTTCCAGTCAAGGATAATTTTCAAAATAATTAACACCTAGAACAGCACAGGCACCAATGAATTCAAATGGACAGTGGTCTTAAGTAATTTGTATGGCCATAGTGGTGTATACAGTCGAATATTTTTTCTGCACACAGAAGATATCTAATAAATGAGTGCTGGTTTGAATTTCTTTGGTTTGACAGTCTTTTCCCTGGCATCTAGTGGCCTCCTTTCAAAAGACAGGCTACTTTATCTTGCTAAAATATGGCCATAACCATTTCCCCCCCTTGATTTAATTCTACAGAAGTCTGAGTAATTTTGAAAATTTGCAATAAACAGAACAATTCATACATACCTGCATTGTTCAACATGGTGGCAACTAACCACATATTTAAGGTTGCTAGATAAAATCTAGGGCACCTGGTTAAGTTTGCATCTCAGATAAATAAAAAATAACTTTGTAGTGTAAGCATGTCCCATGAAATATTTGGGATCTACTTTAAACTTATCTGTTGCTTATGTGAAATTAATAATTAACTGGGCATCTTATATTTTTATTTGCTAAATCTGATAATCCTACACATATGGCTATTTAAATTTAAATTTAATAAATATTTTAAAATTTAATTTCTCAGTCTCACTAGCTGCATTTCAAGAGCTCAGTAGCCACACATGGCTAATGGTTGCCATCTTAAACAGCATGGACATGGAATGTTTACATCATCGCAGGAAGTTACATTGAACACCACTTTTGCCAAACAAAAGATAACAGGAAATTTTTGTGCATTTTACCGGTTATTAAAAAATTACATTTGCAGCCAGGAGAATGTCAGCAAACCCTAGGATGCCCCTTTCAACACAGCCAAGAAGATACTGTCTGCACATCCCAATCTGACAGAACATGCAGGCTACTTGATTAACAGGGACATGAGTCTGTGTAAGAAAGCAGCTCGTGTACATCTACACTATAGATTTCATTGTTCTGCTTCTCTTCTGGGACTACCAGAAAGTAAATTAGCTATCAGATCACAGCAAGCCAAAATTTAAAAGATCCTAAATAGAAAATGAATGCATTGTTATTTGACTTAGTATCATTATTCATGAACTTGCTTAAACTAATAATCAGACAACATCATCAACTAGAACATCTGTTTATAAGAATTACTCTCTTTCTTAATTAGCCTTTTGGGAGACCATGTTTTGAAGTGCTACCTGTAGCCATGGAGTCTCATAAAAAGCAGTAGATTAAATTCTAGAAGAGATATGTGCCCAAAGCTGATTTTTATAATACATATGACTTGGTGAATCTAAAACAAAAACTGGGTAACATGCCAAATGTGACCGGCTGAAAAGGGAGAAGACTGTATCACCATCAAAGGCAGCAAACATAAAGGATTTAACACAAACATATTAAAAGGTTGTACATCAACAAATTATTTTTAAAAATTAAAGGCAAATGACAAATGTAAAAATATTGCTAAATACAGGACAGAATTTATATCATTAGTATGTAAGAAAGTCTTACAGATAGGAAAAAAAGATGAATGCCTCAGAAAAATTAACAAAGGATAGGCAAGTCACAAAACATAGAAAAGGCTAATAAACATTTAGTGTCTAGAATAGTGCCTAACACATCGTTGGCACTCAGTAAATATCCACTGTATAAACAAAAGTCTATGAAAATTGTTTAATTTAAGAACTAATCAAAGAACTCAAATTAAAATAACAGTGAAATATTATTTTCCCCTCTCAGCTTTGAACAATGAAAGAAAGAATATCCTGTGTTGATAATGAGGAGGGAAATATGCCACATAACCCACTGTTGGGAGAGTAAAGTGGTATAAACTTTTTGGTAGGAAAGTTGACAATGTGAAAAAATTTTCTCTAAAATCTTTGACATAGCAGTTTCCATGAAGTTATTCCAAGAAAACACTCACAAAGGCACAAACCCATGTAAAGTAGATGAAATATATTTTTGTTGTTTATTGGGTCAATCTTTATATTGTACACTCTAGGGCTTAGTGGCTGGTACATAGATATAAGATACATGCAGGTTAGTCCACTCCTTCCACCAAACTATCCAAGTTAGAGATGGCAAAGAAGTTGCGTCTTTGTCCTTGGTGTGCCTGGCTGTCAGGGTGAGCTCTAGAGCTGACAGTGGCCATGTTATTCACTAAAATGTGGGCAACATATAGAAGTGTATGTGAGATGAAAAGACAGAGAGAGAAGAGAAAGCATGCTGGTGTGATTTGAGTCAGTAGATCCAGTTAACTCTAAGGCCAATATATTTCCTTTCTGTGGTTGGATTATGTGAGGCAATTAATTCTAGTTTTTTGCTAAACTTAGCGTAAGTTTGGACTTCCACGTCCTACCAAGATGATATAATAGGGACAAATTTACCCTCCAACTGAAACAACTAAAACATAGACAAAATATCTTTTTAAAATAACCATGTTCATGACATTGGGTATCAGACCATGAACAATGACATAAATGGGAAATAAATGAGGCAAGCTCCATCATTGCCCAGCTTAATGCCTTGAGAGCATCTCCCAATGGTGGTGCAGAAAGGTGGAATCTAGGCAGAACTAGGTAGATTCTCTGAGGTGAGGAAGTGGAGGTGAGAGTCCAAGACAGCTAGTTTGCAAAGTAAAATACTAGGGAGGAAAAAAATACACATAGAGAGAAAATGACTTAACCATAACAAAAATCTAGAGATCTTTAGAGGGTTCCCCTCAAGTATTCAGCTGAATATTCACAAGAACATGAATGCGAGGAAACTGTTCAAGACCTGGGAAAGAACCACCTGAAAGTAATGTGGGAACAGTAACTAGAACTCATATAGGGCCAGAACTCATATAGTTCCAGTTCCCACCAACCAGATTGGAACTCTCAAAATTCACAGGGAGTTAAGTACTTTGAAGGGTCTCCTGCTGTGGAGCAAGATTGGCCCTAGACTAAATGCTGCTTTGGTTCTGCCTAGCAAATTTTAAAAGCAAAACTTAAAAGGATCGAGATGTTTCCAAATACCTGTGCTCCAGAACAAACTCAAAAATATTTATGGAGCTACAAAATATTCAGCACTTAACAAGGTGAATTCACAATGAATGGTGTTAAAAAAAAAAAATTACTGGGCATATCAAGAAGCATGTAAATATGGCCAGTAATGAAAAAAGTAATTAATTATACTGACCCAGAACTGATACATATATTAGAATTGCATTATAACTCTATTCCATATAGAGTTATAAAGGCTAGGAGAAAATTTAATATATTGAAACATCGAAGGTGCTTTGAAAGACCCAAATTGAACTTTTAGAAGTAAAAACCAGGTCTGAGATGACAACTGTACTGGATAGGATTAATGGTAGATTTATCTATAATCTTTTCAAAGCTCATCCATATTGTAGCATGTATTAGTACCTCATTATTTTTATGCTTGAATAATATTCCATTGTATGGATATACCACATTTCATTTATCTGTTCATTATTGTATGGATATTTGGGTTGTTTCTACTTTTGGGCTCCTACAAATTACACTTCCATGAACATTCATGTTCAAGTTTTTGAGTGGAATTATGCTTTATTTCTCTTGGGTATGTACCTTGGAGTAGAATTCTCCTAAGCTTCTTTATTCTCTTATCTCCATTTATCAAATATATAAATAGTCTAATTCCAGCTATAACTCCTGGAATTGCATGCTAACACTGTTTAACCTTTTAAGAAAGTACAGTCTGTTTTCTAAAGCAGCTACATTATATTTCTACCAACAGCAAAGTCCAATATATCTGTATTTTATTGTTGTTGCTTGTGTTTTTGGTATCATATCTAAGAAACCATTGCCTAACTAAAGTTCATAAGGATTCACACTTCATGTTCTGCCCTAAGTGTGTTAAAACTTAGCTCTTACATTTGGATCTATGATTTATTTTGAGTTAATTTTTATGTATGTATAAAGTAGATATTCAATTTATACGAAACTTCGGCTTACATTCTTTTGCCTATGGCTATCCAGTTGTTCTAGTATTATTTGTTGAAAAGACTATTCTTTCCATTGAGTGGTCTTGGCATTCTTTTTGAAAATCAACTGATCATAAATGTAAGGGATTATTTCTGGACTCTCAATTCTATGCCATTGATCTGTCTGTATATCTGTATGCCAGTACTTCCCTACCTTAAATACTGTAGCTTTGTAGTATGTTTTTAAAATCAAGAAGTGTGATGCTTTAAATGCATTCTTTTTTTTTAAGTTTGTGTTTGCTATTCCCTGGAAATTCCATACAAATTTTAGGATCAGTTTATCAATTTTTGCAAAGAAGCCAGTTGGGGTTTTGATAGGGATTACGGTAAATCTGTAGTTTAATTAGAGAATATTGACATCTTAACAATATTGTCTTCCAATCAATAAACATAGGATGTCTTTATATTTATTTAAGTCTTGCTCAATTTCTTTCACAATGTTTTGTATTTTTAGAGTATAAGTTTTCCACTTTTTTTGCTAAATTTATTCATAATAATTCTATTATCTTTGGTGCTATTGTAAATGTAACTGTTTTCTGAATTTCATTTTTGGTTTGTTTATTGCTACTGCATAGAAATACAATCAATATTCATATACCGATCTTGTATCCTGGAAACTTGCTGAACTTGATATTAGTTCTAACAGTTTTTAGTAGATTCCTTAGGATTTTCTATGTACAAGCCCATGTCATCTGCAAATAGACATAATTTTACTTCTTTCCAATTCATTCTTATTTAATTGCCCTGGCTTGAACCTCCAATACAATGATGAAAAGACTTGATGAGAGATATTTTTGTCTTGTTCCAGATCTGAAGAAGAAAACATTCGGTCTCTCTTAAGCATGATGTTAGCTGCAGGTTTGCATGATGTTCAATTTTTTTAAATTAAGAATTTTTATAAATTCATCCTGATCTTTCACCAGCATTTCACACATAGTTTTGACATTTACCAATCTTTCAATCACCTATTGAATATTCAGAACAAACAGAGCTCGTTTTATCCTCTGAATGTGTTGTACAAACACCTGAGCCCAACTACAAGTTTGTTTCCACTTCAAGCTGACAATAACAAATAAAAAAATATTTTGACCATAACATTAACCTTCTTCAAGGATATATTAAGCTTAATGCAAAATCGATGGAGGCATGGCATAGTTTTAATAACCCCTTTGATGGCTATTTAGATGATCACAATAGTTTCTCAATAAATATGTAATGTGTTGTTATGGATTAATTGATAATGGGAGAAGAGATAACATGGGAAATAAAATCCAAAGATACTCCAAAATTCAAATTTTAGCTAGTAATTTTTATCCCAGCATTTTGCCCCTCATTTTCCCCCAAACTTCTTTATATTTTTGTCTCCTTTATCAAATATATAACTAGCTAAAAGATAGCAGGCTGGGAAGAAAGGAAAAAGGTATGTATAATCCTCAAACAGTCTAAAATGAACCTGAATTAGGAAAAGGAGTTAGTGTACAATAATGTAATCTTATGAAAAATCTTTACCTATTAGCAGAATTAATTCCCTGTAAGGACTGGGAGTGCTTTTCACTCAACATTTGCCAGCTTAAAGAACAATACTGCGGATTTAATATGCCTGGCTGGTAGAAGAATGTCAGAATCTTGGGACAATTTGGTTTCCTTAGGCCACAGTTTCTTTACCTATTTTTAAAGGAGGGGGGTGTTTTGGGGAATAGGATAGTATCTATCTCTAAAGGGCTCTTCAAGCTTCTTCTAAAACTCTGTTTTATGATTCTATTTATTTTCATTCTATGAAGGTTCCATTTTATATGCTCCATTAAATGTAACTATAAACACACAAGGTAGGTAAAGACACTTCATATTTTTATTTGGGAATTGTGAGAGGGGGTGACGGTGTTAAGAAATCTGATTAACAGAGCAGATCTGCAGAGGAACAGAGCAGACAGCCAACAGTACCACATTATATATGGAAATAGGAGATCAAGGATTGTAGTGGACATTGAAAAGCCAGCCGGTAAGGAGGGTGTTTCAGGACAGTGCGGGCCCAGGGATCCCTGTAGGGACCAGGGAAGCTGCAGTCCCAGGCCAGGCACCCCCTGGGTCTACCACAGGGCTCTTGGGAGAGAGCTGGGTTGGCCGCTCCCTCCCCAACCAAGCAGGGTTTGAGCAGCGCCAGGAGAGACCTGGTTGCTTGAGGTTGTGGAGAGGGGAGTGAGGACTGAGTGGCAAACACACGGGGGCTGTGAGTGCCCACGAAAAGCCCCGGGGAAGAGTGCACATCCAACCCCATGCAACCGGAGGTGGCCTGGCGGGGCGCACGCACCTTCAACTCGGGGAGAGTGTGCTTTGGGTGGGGCTTGGGTCCCATACACATGGACCCAGAGAGCGTGCTCTCTGCAGAAGGACCAGGACCCATATCCACAGACCCTGGGAAGGCGCGAACGTGGTAGGAAGCCCACAGCCCACAACCGTAAACCCAGAGGGAGCGCTCTCTCCATGAGGGGCCCAGAACCCACACCTGTGAACCCCAAGAGAGCGTGCCTTTAGGAGGGCCTGGATCCCGCACCGGGCACTGTTGTGGACCATTCAGCCTGGTTTCAGGAGTTGTAACCCTCACCCCATGGTGGGCTGTGTAAGAGCCCAAGGGACCCACTTCATCTGGGTCTGTTCTGTCACAAGGACATGAGCTACTAAGGACACAAAGCTTATCTCCCTGGCAGGAGCACTGCTTCTGCCTCACTCATCTTTGGCCCCAATGCTTGGTTGGCAGTCAATGACGGGTAAGACTCCTCATGGGAGGGGCAACCTAAGCCAGATGCAACCACTTGGGAGGCCTCATGGAAGGACTCTGGGGGGCTGCAGCAAAGAGGATGTGATGGACCCTCGCCCCCTGGCTATTCTGATATAGCCCGAGTCCTTATTTCCATCTGGGAGATGTCTCCTGCTTCCTAATTGGCTTAAAGCCTGAAACTGTGGGGGCAAGTGGTACAGCCCTGTACCGGCCAGGATGGCTCCCTGGGTGATCAGGCATAAGAAAGAATTCCTAAAGTCCTGTGAAAACTGCTTTGCTAAGAGTGCTCTCCCTTAGGTGATAAGGGTCCGAGGAGGAAATGAGTATGTCTCCCAAAGTTTGGCAACCCCCTTTCCTGACAGACACTGGCTCGGATTAAGCCCTCAGATTTCTTTGAAATGTTAAACCTGTATTCCTGTGTATTTGAGCCCAATAAAAGCCTAGTGAGGATGGGGCTCTGGGTCATTCTCCTCTGAGAGTTTGACCCCTTTCCTCCCCAAGCAGTCATGTCTTGGTAGTTTTTTATTTTCATCCGTGATGGAGGGATGGGGGTCTGCGGGCAGAGCTCCCCCACATCTGGCGCCCAGGACAGGGGCCCTCGCAGGGGACCCTGAGAAGGGGCTCTAGGCTACCTCTGGGCAGAGTGCCTGGCTAGCCCTGGGGAGAGTGCTGAGTGCTGAACAGGAAGGGAGAAAAGCTGTACAGCCTGCAGCCAGCAAGACCAGAAAAACCAGTTTGGCCAGTTTAAAACCAGCAAGAGGTTTTTGTTTTTTTCAAGTAATTTTTAATTTTTTTAAAATATTTTAATCTCTCACTTCCTTTTGCTTCTCTTTCCTTCTTTCTTGTTTTATTCCCTCTTCCTTCCTTTCAAATTTTATCTTTTCTTCCTTCCTTCTTTGGCTTTTTTTTCTTTTTTTCTTTTTAAATACCCACAAGTGAGACAAAAACAAAACAAAACAAAACAAAACACAACAACCCAGAACTGTGAAAAGATTAGAGTTGGACCCAAAGAGAGGGCATCCCAACAGCTGAGATAGTGAGACAAATTTCACCTTGCTATTACAGAGAACCTGCAAGTTATTGCATATTTATATTATTCTTTTTTCATTATTCTTACATCTTTTGTTTGAATGGTATTTTTGTATTCCTCTTCTTTCTGTTTAGTCTTTGTTTGGTTGGTTATATTGTATCATTTGACAGATTTCCCTTGTTCTCTCATTCATAGTGTACTGCTAATTTACTGTCCTCCACTTCACTTGTGTTCTGTTAGCACAATAGTCAAGATCCTATACTTCCTATTCTTGTTATCTAGATCTCATAGATTCTGTCATATGATTGTTGCTCTAATATTATTGTAAATAATAGCTGTTCCATACAATTATAAATACTGCACAACACCCTTCCCAGATCCTAACCCACTTCATGGTTTCCTGAACTCTATTACTGTAGTGGATAACTCTATTCTTTCACACACTACACCTATTTACCATCTTTACTCTCACCTTACCTCAGAATCTGACCTCCCACAACCTCACTGCTTTCTAGATCCAACTCGTAATCCTTCCCTCCCCAACAAGAGTCTTATCTTCTTTCCATCCTTTCTAAAAAGTGGTTACTTGGGCGGAAGATCACGGTTAACATTATACATAGCCAAAGGATCTCCTGTCTCTTCTCTACCGACTGCAACTGTAAATATCATAGAATACTCTCTTGCTGTCTTAAACCATTTTGCCTTACCCCTCCAACTGAGCACAAAAAAAGAGTAGGTGGAAGCTGTGGACACCAGGATACCCAAAGAAGACTGCACCACGGAATCTCACAGGTATTCTACCACAGAAGTTCACACCATAAACCCAGGGAGCCAGAACAGATCAAGTTAAGAAGCTGAGGCTAACAAGAACAGTCTCACAAACAATGGAAAGACAAAGAAACAATCCCCAAATGAAAGGAAAGGAGGAAGCTCCAGAAAGAATGCTAAATGAAACTGAGGCAACTCAACTATCAGATATTGAGTTCAAAGCAGTGGTTGTCAGGAAGCTCCATGAGCTCACAGTGAGCTACCAGAAACTACAGGGAAGTTATGATGAACTCACTGAAAACCATATCAACATGAAAAAGGAAATAGAAACCATCAACAAGGGCCAAGAGGAAATGAAGAATACAATTTCTGAACTGAAGAACACAGTAGAAGGAATCAAAAGCAGGAGTGATGAAGCAGAAGATCAGATCAGTGAGCTGGAGGATAAAGTAGAAAAAACACCCAGAAAGAGCTAGAAAAGGAAAAGAGCCTCAGAAAGAATGAAGAGGGATTAAGAGAAATGCAAGACAATATGAAGCATAATAATATCCACATAATAGGGATACCAGAAGGAAAAGAAAAAGAGCAAGGGATAGAAAACCTATTTGAAAAAGTAATGATGGAAAACTTCCCTAATTGGATGAGACAAAAAGTCACACAAATCCAGGAAACACTGAGAGTCCCAATCAAGAGGAACCTAAACAGGCCCACTTCAAGACACATCATCATTAAAATGGCAAAATTCCAAGACAAAGAGAGAATCTTAAAGGCAGCAAAGGAGAAACAAGAAGTAACATACAAGGGAGCCCCGATAAGGTTAGCAGCTGACTATTCAATGGAAACACTTCAAGCTAGAAGAGAATGGCAGGAAATATTCCAAATATTGAGAACCAGAGGCCTGCAACCAAGGCTACTTTACCCAGCAAGGCTCTCAATCAAAGATAGAAGACCAAATAAGGAGCTTCGCAGACAAAAGAAGTCTAAAAGAGTACACCTCCACCAAACCAGCTCTGTAAGACATGCTAAAGGGACTGCTTTAAGGAAAGGAAGGGAGAGAGACAAACACAGGTACAAAAATGGCAATGAATAAGTACCTATCAATAATAACATTAAACGGATTAATGCTCCAATCAAAAGACATAGAATAGCTGAATGGATGAGAAAGCATGACCCACACATATGCTGCCTACAGCAGACCCACCTCAGGACAAAAGACCTACACAGACTGAAAGTGAAGGGCTGGAAACAAATTTTCTAAGCAAACGGACAGGAAAAAAAAGCCAGGGTAGCAACACTCATATCAGACAAAATAGACGTCAAAAAAAGGGCCGTAAAGAGAGACCCAGAAAGTCACTTCATAATACTCAAGGGAAGAAGTCACCAAGAAGAAATAAACATTGTAAATATATATGCACCCAACATAGGAGCACCCAAAAACATAAAGAAAATCTTAGAGGACTTCAGGAAAGATATTGACAGCAACATAGTTATAGTAGGGGATTTTAACACCCCACTGTCAAAAATGGACAGATATTCCAAACAACATATCAACAAAGATACTGTGGCATTGAACAATGCCCTAGATGAAATGGAATTAACTGATATATATAGAGCCCTTCATCCCAAAACAGTTAAATACACATCCTTTTCAAATGCACATGGAACATTTTCAAAGATAGACCACATGATAGGACACAAAACAAGCCTCAATAAATTCAAGAAAATTGAAATCATAACAAGCATTGTCTCCAACCACAATGGACTGAAACTAGAAAACAACCCCAAGGGGAAAAATCCAAAAAACTCAAAATCATGGAGATTGAATAGCATTCTATTAAATAATGAATGGGTCAAGAATGAAATTAGGGAAGAAATCAAAAAGTTTCTGGAAACAAACAAAAATGAACTCACAACAACCCAAAACTTATGGGACACAGTGAAGGCAGTCCTGAGAGGGAAATTCATAGCAATACAGGCCTACCTAAAAAAGATAGAAACATTTCAAACAAACAACCTAACCCTATGCCTACAAGAACTCAAGGAACAACAACAAAGATAACCCAGAGCAAGTAGAAGGAAGGAAATAACCAAGATCAGAGCAGAATTAAATGACATAGAGACTAAAAGCACAATTCTAAGGATCAATGAATCCAGGAGCTGGTTCTTTGAAAACATACACAAAATCGACAATCCTTTAAGCAGGCTCATCAAGAAAAAAAGAGAGAGGACCCAAATAAACACAATCAGAAATGAAAGAGGAGAGAGACTTCTGGCCAAGATGGAGGTGTAGGTGGACACACTGTGCCTCAACAAAGATTTAGAAACAAGAAAACATTCCAGAACTGATAGAAAATTGAACTGTACAGAAGTCCAACAACCACTCATCCAGAGCAGTAAGAGGGGCGAAGTCACAGCAGGAAAAAGTGGAGGTTGGAGGACCTGGGCATGCAGGCAGCAACCACTAGCAGATCCCAGGCATGCAGGTGGTGGCTAGCAGACTCTGGGCACAGAGTGGCAATGGGCAGACCCAGTGAGGCTGCGCAAGGTTGGCTGACCAGGCGGTCCCACATTCACCCATACATAATCTAGGCAAAGGGGACGTGGTGGAAGGGACTGGAATCTGAGAGAGAGAGAGAGCAGCAAGTGCCATTGTTCCCTCTTGGGCCCTGCCCCCACATACAGAGTCACTACCCAGCAACTGGGCTGCCCTGCCCTGGGGAACACCTAAGGCTCTGACCCTCATATGTAACAGCTGGGACCAACCCCCCCCCCCAAAAAAAAAAGAGAAAAAGAAACCCAAAATGACTCAAATGGGAGAACAAATCGAAGCTCCAGAGCCAATTGATCTAACCAATGAAGAGATAGCCAACCCCTCAGATGCGCAGTTCAAAGCCCTGGTGGTCAGGATGCTCACAGAATTGGTTGATTTTGCTCACAAATTAGATGAAAAAATGAAGTCTACACTAAGTGAAATGAAGGAAAATGCACAGGGAACCAATAATGATGGGAAGAAAACTGGGACTCAACTCAATGAAGTGGACCAGAAGGAAGAAACAAACCACCAAACAGAAAACAAGGAAGAAACAGGAATTCAAAAAAATGAGGAGAGGCTTAGGAACCTCCAGGACATCTTTAAATGTCCCAACATCCAAATTATAGGGGTACCAGAAGGGAAAGAGGAAGAGAAACAAGTGGAAAACTTATTGGAACAAATAGTAAAGAAGAACTTCCCCAATCTGGCAAAGGAAATAGACTTCCAGGAAGTCGGGAAGCTCAGAGTCCCAGAGAAGGTGGACCCAAGGAGGAACATACCAAAGCACAGCATAATTACATTAGCCAAGATTAAAATGAAGGAGAGAACTCTAGAAGTAGTAAGGGATAAGGGGACAGTCACCTACAAAGGAGTTCCCATCAGACTGTCAGCTGATTTCTCAAAAGAGACCTTCCAGGCAAGTAGGGGCTGGAAAGAAGTATTTTGAGTCAGAAAAGTCAAGGACCTACATCCAAGATTGCTCCACCCAGCGAAGCTGTCATTTAGAATGGAAGGGCAGATAAAGTGCTTCTCAGACAAGGTCAAGTTAAAGGAGTTTATCATCATCAAGCCCTTATTACATGAAATGTTAAAGGGATTTATCTAAGAAAAATAAGATAAAAAATATGACAGTAAAAAGACCGCAAACTCACAGCTATTAACACCACACCTAAAACAAAAGCAAACTAAGCAAACAGCTAGAACAGGAACAGAACCACAGAAATGGAGATCACATGGAGGGTTAGCAACGGGGGAGTGGGAGGAGAAGAGAGGGGGAAAAGGTACAGAAAATAAGTAGCATAAATGGTAGGTAGAAAATAGACAGGGGGAGAGCTAGAATAGTGTGGGAAATGTATAACCTAAAGAACTTACGACACATGGACATGAACTAAGGCAGGGGGAATGTGTGGGTGGGAGAGGGTGCACAGGGTGGAGGGGAATGATGGGACCACTATAATAGCATAATCAATAAAATGCTATTAGAATTGATCTGCCCTGAGCAATAACCCATTAAAGATGAATTAACACAGTTTAAGAATTAAAACTAGAGTAAAATAACCAGTTTGACTATACCATTGCACATTACCTTTTAAAAACACAGATATGTAAATGCAGCTTTAAAAAAAACTATTTAATCCTAAATTAAATGTGAGGATTAGGATTAGGACTGCTAGACTCATTTAAATTAAAAGTCACATAATGGGGTTGGGGGGAGTCGTGGGAGAAAAATGGAGACAACTGTACTTGAACAACAATAAAAAAGATTTTAAAAAGTCACATAAATTGCCAGTTGCAAATTCAGGTATTATCTTGAGGGATTTTAACTGTGGGATGAACTCTTGTCAAGATTAGGTAGGTCAGGCTTCATTTGACATGACATTGACTGTCACTGTTATGTACACATACGTACCAGGGAGACCTTTGAAAACCCGCAGTTAATATTAAGTAGACACTAAAAGCTAATAATGTGTTAGAAGCTGACAAGGTATCATAATATCCAAATGGATTTGTTGACCTTTAAAATGGAGCTTGGCTCTCATGTCTATTTGTCACAATTTCCTACTTATTTCCTTCTCCACCTTTTTCCCATTGTCAACCCTTGTTATTCTCAGTGGTCATGAAAAAAAGGTTATGAGGGCCTCAATGTGACAAAAACAGCATAGTCTGGCAGGTCATCTCTCTTCCTTACTGAACTATGACTTTTTTTTAAAACTAAAGTGTAATTGACATACAACCTTATACTAGTTTCAGGTATACAACGTAATGATTTGATATTTGTATATGCTGTGAAATGATTACCACAATAAGTGTAGTTAATATTTGTTTACTGAACTATTTCTAATTGGGCTCATTACAAAGCTTCTAACAGTGAGAATAAAAGCTTTTTAAATACAAAGCTTGTACCAACAAACAGAATCTCATTAAGAATTTCATTTTGGTCTTCCTCCTGACTCTTCAAGAGAATGCCCTAATGATAATATCCGGTCCAATTATAAATCTTCTACATGTAATTAAAATGCATCAGGATTATCATACTGCATAAACTTTGAAGTGGTCTTTTTATGAAGTGAACTGTCATTATACTAGTGTGAAGAGAGAAAACCAAATTTTGGAAGGGAGGAATGAATGTAAGATGAGTTAGGGCAAATTGACTGGGAGAGTAGAGCTAGAATGGAGAGGTAGAGAGAATGAGGCTCTATATTTTATATTTAGTATTTAAATAATAATTAAAAAAATCTTTCTTAAAGGAAGTCTGTTAGATGTACCAGGTCTGGGAGAGAAGAAGGAGGCCTCAGAGATAGTAGAGTCAGTTTACATTTCTACCCTATCTATTGCCCATTGCAGGTAACTCCACTTAGAAACCTGGGGATAGAGACAGGTTTCCCATAAGCATCTTATTTATAACAGTAAATTATTAGTAACAATTAAAAGTCCAAAATTGAGATAGTGTTTAAACAGGTTTTGGTTCAGTCATGTGATGAAAGCCTATACTATCATTTATTGTTAAAATGATATCATAAGTAAAAAAATTAGTAATAATTTTATGGAAATCTGATTATTTTCGTTATGTAAAAACTATAAAACAACCTGTACAGTAAAAAAAGAAGAAAAATACACTCACACATAAGAACAGAGAAAAATATATCAAAATGTTAATGTGGTTATCTCTCTGTGGTAGAATTAGGAGTGGTTTCCCCTTTTTTGCTTATCTCTATTTTCTAAATTTTAAAAAATGAACTGTATATTGCCGGAATGAGAAAATAATAAAAGTTAGTTTTTTGAAGAGTTCAATAAATAAGAATATTTCCTCGTCTTTAAAGTGAAAAATAATGTAATTTTGAAAGTATGTCTTGTAGCCCTGGCGGGTGTGGCTCAGTTGGTGGCAGTGTCCTCTATCACGGAAGCAGGGTGGGTTGATTTCCATTCAGGGCGTGTCGGATCTGGCTCTGAGCTTTTGTGGGAGGCAGCCAATCTCTGTTTCTCTCTAACATCAACATTTCTCTCCCTCTCTCTTCTTCTCTCTCTAAAAACAATGAAAAAAAAAAGTCCTCGGGTGAGCATAAAAACTTTTTTTTAACTGCATCGAAATTGATCTGGTAATAAGATAGGAGTTCAGTTTTTACAGGAGTTTAAAATTTCTCTTTGGGCCTGTGTTCAGCCTTTGGGCCCCCTTCTAATTACTATCTGTGACTTTATTTGTTCTAATCAAGGCCTACCACTTGTGTCTTGATTCTTTTTCATTGCTAATTCAACACTTCAACCTGCCCTGGTTTAGTATAGGCAGAGAAAAATGATAAGGTTCTTCAATCATATTATGTCATAACTTAATACCTGAGTGACAAGAACTGTAAAGATGTACGGACAGAATGCTAAAATCAGCCTGGCAATTGAAACAGTCTACTTGGAGAAGCTAATCCCAATGTGTAGTAAGACATGATGCAACATTTTCTTGTCTTTCTTTAGCCAGCCCCTGTCTCCCAACCTCCCCTCACACAAAAATTTAGATTCCACATGCATATCCCTAACCTAGCCCTTATTAATCATCATGACTGTTATTATCGCTCAGCACCCTTACTGAAGATTTAAAATTATACTACATGTAAAATGTGAAATTAGACATACTTCCCCTCCAGTGAGAACCTAATCTAGAGATGCATACAAGGTAAATTTAGAAGTATCTTAGGAGAGGATGAGAGTAGAAAAGCAGTAGAGGGGGAAAGAAATAATCATTTTAGGATTTTCTAGAGAAAGTATTAAAACACTTCACAGGAAGGTTGAGGTAACTTGCCATTCTGAAAATGGAATACTAATTTATTATTCAAAGTTCAATTCAAAGAAGGGTCCGGTCTTGAGAAGGCAAATTTGTTAAGGTCTCATCTACTCTGGGTTCCTTTTATTTATTATTGTTCCCCTCTTGTGTTTCCTTATATTGTGTATAATTTTATGAGCTTTGTAATTAAGATGGAGGAAAATGAGACTACTATTTAAAGACTATTATCGCTATCTTACAAGAATGTATACTTCTGTCCACTGCAGAGCATCACTCAGTGTAGAACTCGGAGCTCTTTTCCTAAATCTCAGCCATTCTAAGACAGCAAATCTACAACAATACCTTCAATCGGCCAAAATGCACACAGGTATTTGGTAGATGATAATATTATTGCTGTTGTTACTGAATTTGCTAAATACTCTTTCTAGTTGCAGAGTAAACATGACTATGCAGGTTAATTAAGCAAAATATGACCAATGAAATAATCATCTTAAGATTCAGAAAGTTATTATGCAATATTAAATTATGAATATTGGAGTAGTATGTAGAATTTTTCTTGATCATAAATGACTAAATAATGTAAGCAAACTCTTAAGAGAGTTCATAGGAGTTGGAAAGCTCATCTTGCTATTATTGGTAAGACAGCACTCAGAAGACAAGCAGTGATTATGTTCATAATTTTTATCAGTATTTTTCTTCACATTGTAGTTATCCTTGTCTCTCCAAACTAATCATTGAAATGGATGAAAATGACCATTGCTCAGAGGTTTCTCTAACTGAACTAGTAATTTCATTTTCACCGATGAAGTGTATATAGACTTGGGTATTATGTTTTACATTTTTGGGGTATTAAGACAAATAGTTGTAAACAGATTAGGGTGTTTTGTAGGCTATGTTTCAATAATTTTGGCAGAATTGTATACCATTTAAAAAATCTGCTTTATTGAGGTATAATTTATGTATAATTAAAAAAATCACCCATTTAAAGTATACTGTTCAATGAATTTTGAATGAATACATTCATGAAACCACTGCCAAAATCAAGATAGAAAACATCTCCAACACTTGAAAAACTCCCTGATCCTTTGCACTCAATCCCTTCCCCTTACCCCCGGCCTGGGAATTGATCTGTTACTACAGTTTTGTCTTTTCTAGGTTGACATATAAATGAAATTAGCAGTCTTTGTGTCTGGCTTCTTTCACTTAGTATAATGTTTTTGAGATTCAACCTTATTATTGTATATATCAATAGTTTGTTTCTTTACATTGCTGAGTAGCATTCCATTACATAGAAATATCATAATTTACTTACCCATTCACCTGTGGATAGAAATTTGGTTTGTTTCCACTTTTGGCTGTCATGAATAAAATTACTATAAAAATTTCCATATAAGTCTTTTTGTGGACATATGTTTCCATTTCTCTTGAGTAAATTACCTGCAGTGGACTTGCTGGATCATATGGTAAGAGTATACTCAACTTTATCAGAGAGTTAAACTCTTTTCCAAATTGGCTGTACTGTTGTATTCCTACCAGCAATATATGAGAGAACATGGTGCTCTACATCTTTGGTAACACTTAGCACTCTCTGTCTTCTTAATTTTTGTCATTCTAGTGAGCATGTGGTAATGTTTTATTGTGGTTTTAATTTTCACTTAATGACTAATAATGTTGTGCATATTTTCTGTGCATATCTATCATTCATTTATCTTTTTTGATAAAATATCTGCTCATATCTTTTGCACATTTTTTATTGCACTGTTTATCATAATGCTGAATTGTAAAAAGTTCTCTACATTTTTTGTTTGCAGATATTTTTCTTAGGTTTGTTTTGAAATATGTATTCCCACCAAGTGGCCTTCTCATTTTTGTAACATTTTCTTTAAAGAACAAAATTTTTTCTTTCTAAAAATGTTTTATTTATTTTTAGAGAGGGGAAGGGAAGGAGAAAGAGGGAGAGAAACATCAATGTGTGGTTGCCTTTCACATGCCCCCCACTGGTGACCTGGCTCTCAACACAGACGTGCTCTGACCAGGAATTGAATCAGCGACCCTTTGGTTCTCAGGCCAGTTCTCAAACTACCGAGCCACAGCAGCCAGGACAAAGTTTTTCATTTTGATGAAGTCCAGTTTAACAATATTTTGTCTTATGGTTTGTGCCTTATGTGTCCTAAAAATTCTTTGCCTAATCCAAAGTCACAATGGTTTTCTCCTTTGTTTTCTTCTGGAAGTTCTATATTTAAGTGTTTGATCCATCTTTGATTAATTTTTGTGTCTAATATGAGGAAAAGATCAAGGTTCATTTTTTCCATTTGGCCATCCAATCGATCCAGTGTTATTTGTTGTAAACTTTATTCTTTTTCATTGAATTACCTTGGTACCTTTGTCAGTTGGCATCTTGATACTTTCTATTCTGGTCCATTAATCAATTGTCAGTCTTTGTGTCAGTACCACACTGATGACTACAGCTTTATAGTCGGTCTTTTTTTTTTAATTTTAATTTTTTCAATTAGAGTTGACATTCAATACTATATTAGTTTTAGGTGTGCATCACAGTGGTAAGACATTTATATAACTTATGACGTGATCTCTCCATAAGTCTAGTACCTACTTGACACCACATATAGTTATAATAATATTATTGACTGTATTCCCTATGCTATACTTTATATCCCCATGACTATTTTGTGACTACCAACTTGTACTTCTTAATCCCTTCACCCTTTTTACCCAGCCCCCTAACCCTACTCCAATGTGGGAAACATCAATTTGTTCCCTGTATCTATGCGTCTGTTTCTTTTTTGTTTGTTCATTTATTTATTTATTTATTTTAGGATGTGAACTCATATGGTATTTGTCTTTCTATGTCTGATTTATTTCACTTAGCATAATACTCTCTAAGTCCATCCATGTTATTACAAATGGTAAGATTTTATTCTTTTTGTGTCTGAGTCATATTTCTCATACATGTACCACAGTTTTTTAATCTACTCATCCATTGATGGGCACTTAAGTTGCTTCTCTATCTTGACTACTGTAAATATTGCTGCAATGAACATAGGGATGCATATATCTTTTCAAATTAGTGTTTTAGATTTCTTCAAATAAATACCCAGAAGTTGAATTCCTGCGTCATAAGGTTGTCCTATTTTTAATTTTTTAGGAACCTCCATTCTCTTTTCCATAGTGGCAGCACTAATTTGCAATCCCACCAACAGTGCACAAGTGTTCTCTTTTCTCCATATCCTTACCAACACTTGTTTTTTTGATTGAATGATAGATGTTCTGACAGGCATGAGGTGATATCTCTTTTTCAAAAAATTAAATTTCATTGATTAGGCTATTACAGTTGTCCTGATTGTCCCATTTTGCCCACATCCACCCAGAGCCCCAATCCCTCAGGCAATTCCCCCATCATAGTCGATGTCTATGGGTCATGCATATAAGTTCTTGGGCTACTCCATCTCCTATACTGTACTTTAAATCCCCATGGCTATCTCCTCACCTTTTTACCCATTACCTCATACACTCCTCCTATCTGGCAACCATCAAAACGTTCTACATATGCATGATTCTGTCTCTGTTCTTGTTTGCTTAATTTATTTTTTAGATTCAATTGTGGGTAGATATGTATTTATTGCTATTTTATTGTTCATAATTTTGATCTTCTTTTTCTTAAATAAGTCCCTTTAACATTTCATATAATAATGAAAAACTGAAGGAGTTCATTATCACCAAACCATTGCTTTTCTTGTCTGGAAAGCTCTTTATCTGCCCTTTGATTCTAAATGATATCTTTGCTGGGTAGAGCAATCTTGGCTGCAAGTCCCTGCCTTGCATGAATTTAAATATTTTTTGCCAATCTCTTCTAGCCTACATAGTTTCTTTTGAGAAATGAGCTGACAGTCTTTTGGGAACCCCTTGTATGTAACTACAGTTGTCTCTTGCTATATTGAGGTCCACTTATTATTGGCCTCACTGTAAACCCACGATACAGTGAAGCTGCAATAAGTGGACCATGATATAGTAAGAGACGACTGTATACTTCACTGGTGAGTACCTATATAGAATTTTATATGTTGTTAAAATTATGTAGGTTTAAGAGTGTAGAAAGTGTTTAAGAGCATGTGAAGTGTTTATAAAAGTGTGGGAAAGGTTATTAAGAGAGTGGGAAAGGTTTATAGGAGTGTGGGAAGGGTTTATAAAGCCTTAAAATATATATATATATATATATATATATATATATATATATATATATATATATATATATAATTAAATAAATAGAACGCCGGTACTTCGAGGATTTTCACCTATCGAGGTGGGTCTCTGGAACATAACTCCCGTGATAGGTGAGGGATCACTGTAACTGCTTCTCTCTTGCTGCCTTTAAGATTCTCTCATTATCTTTAACCTTTAGCATTTTAATTATGATGTGTCTTGGAGTGGGCCTCTTTGCATCTATCTTGTTTGGGACTCTCTGTGCTTCTTGGACTTGCATGTCTATTTCCTTCACCAAATTAGGGAAGTTTTCTTTCACTATTTCTTCAAATAGATTAGCAATTTCTTGTTCTTTCTCTTTTCCTTCTGGCATCCTTATAATGTGAATGTTGGAATGCTTGAAGTTGTCCCAGAGGCTGCTTATACTATCCTCACTTTTTTGGATTCTTTTTTCTTCTTATTGTTCTGATTTGTTTTTTTTTTTTTTTTTTTGCTTCCTTATCTTCCAAATCGTTGATATGATTCACTCAACTGTTGTTTCCCTGTAAATTGTTTTTTATTTCAATTAGTGCATCCTTTGTTCCTGACTGGATCTTTTTTATGCTGTTGAGGTCCTCACTAAGTTCCTTGAGCATCCTTATAACCAGTGTTTTGAACTCTGCATCTGATAGATTGCTTACTTCCATTTCTTTTAGCTTTTTTTCTGGAGTTTTGATCTGTTGTTTCATTTGGGCCATGTTTCTTTATCTCCTCATTTTGGCAGCCTCCCTGTGTTTGTTTCTATGACTTAGGTAGATCTGATTTGAATCCTTGTTTTCATAGTGTGGCTTAATGTAGTAGGTGTCCTGTAGGGTCCAATGGCCCAGCTTCCCCTGTCACCCAAGCTGGGTACTCGATGTGTGCCCTTCATGTGGGCTGAGTACACCCTCTTCTTGTATTTGAGCCTTGGTTGCTGTAGGCAGATCAATGGGAGGGATTTACCCAGGCCAGTCAGCTACAAGGACTGGTTGTGACCACTGACCACCAACCTCTGGCCCCCATGGAGGATCAGCTGTGTGGGGGCAGGGTGGTGGTGCTCCAATGTAGTCTGTTGCTGTCCACTGGGTATGCATGCCCTGGGGTTTCCTGGGTAGTGTGGGCCAAGGTCAGCTCCTACCCCCACTGTATTTTGCCCAGGGCACCCTACCTGAGCTATAAAACAATCTGAGATGGCTGCTACTTGTGCTGGGCTTAGAGATTCCCAGGGAGAGCTAAGCCGTAAGCCTGAACTGGCTGATGCTAGTGCTGGGCCTGGGACTCACCGAAGCCAGCTGTTGGTTGTTTGATAGAATTTAGGAAGTTGTAAAAGCATGAGACAAGACCAGCAATTCATATGAAAAAGCATATTGGGTGGGCCTGTAAGTTGTGTGGGGCAGAGTCTCTGGGAATGTCCAAGGTGGGTCAAACAGTGTTACCCAGTTTGATGGAGTCTCAGATATGGCACCAGCTTACCAGCTCTGTGGGGGACAGTTTAGAAAAGGGACAATGACCTCTGCTCACCTTGATGGCAGACACTTCAGTTTCTCCCAGTATGCCATTGGTGCCTTTCAAGCTGCTATCCTGGTGCTGGAGCTCAGAAGGAGTGAGTCTGAGTAGGTGAATGCATGTTTGGTTTCTTTAAGAGGAACTGCTTGAGGCTCCAGTAGTTTCTTCCACCAACTCAATCCCTGATGGTTTTTGTACCCAGAAATTGTGGGGACTTATCTTCCTGGCACTGGAACCCTGGGCTGGAGGGCCTGGTGTGGGGTTGGGACTCCTTGCTTCTGAGATAACCCTCCTGAATTTTTATATACCACACATGGGTGTGGGACCAGCCCATTCCGCATCTGCATCCCTCCTACCAGTCTGGATGCATGTGGTTTCCTTAATTCGATAGTTGTCAGACTTCCATTCAACTCAATTTCTGATGGTTCTGAGTAATTGTTGTTGTCTATTTTAGTTGTAATTTTGATGCGGTTGTGTGAAGAGGCGAGCCATGTCTGCCTATGCTGCCATCTTGACTAGCAGTGTGAAGTGATATCTTATTGTAGTTTTAATTTGCATTTCTCTGATGATTAGTGATGTTGAGCATCTTTTCATATATCTGTATATCTTCTTTGGAGAAGTGTCTATTCAGGTCGTCTACCCATTTAAAAAAATTTTTTTTTGGTGTTGAGTTATGTGAGTTCATTATAAATTTTGGATATCAACTCCTTATCAGATGTATCATTGGCAAATACATTTTCCTATTCAGTGTGTTGTCTTTTCATTTTGTTGATGGTTTCCTTTGCTGTGCAAAAACTTTTTAGTTTGGTGTAGTCCCATTTGCTTACTTTTTTTTATTTCCCTTGCCTAAGGAGATATATCAGAAAAAAAAATTGCTAAGAAAAATGTTAGAGATTTTATTGCCTATGTTTCCTTCTACGAGTTTTATTGTTTCAAGCCTTACATCTAAGTCTTTAATCTATTTTACATTTGTTCTTGAGTATGCAGTTCCTTGTTTTCATTACTTTGATGTTTTTGTGCCAATCCCTCTGGCCTGCAAATTTTTTGTTGAGGAATCAGCTGACAGTTTTAAGGGAGCTCCTGGTACATTGCTTTTCTCTTGCTGCTTTTAAGATTCTCTCTTTGTCTTTAACCTTTGGCATTTTATTTATGAGTCTTGATGTAGGCCTCTTTGGGTTCATCATGTTTGGAATTCTTTACATTACCTGGACTTTTGTGTCTATTTCCTTTACCAGTTTAGGGAACATTCTAGTCATTATTTCTTCAAATAGGTTTTGATCCTTTGCTCTCTCTCTTCTGTTTCTGATATCCCTATGATGTGAATGTAGGCATGGTGTTGTTCCAGAGATTCCTTAAACTGTTCTTTTTTTCCCCTTAAACTATTCTTATTTTCTCAAGTCTTTCTTCTTTTTGCTGTTCTGATTGGGTGTTTTCCATGACCCTTTCTTCCAAATCTCTAATCTGATCCTTTGCTTCATTAATCTGCTATTGTTTCCTTCTAGTGTATTCTTCATTTCAGTTATTGTATTCTTCATTTCTAACTGGTTCTTTTTTATGATTTATACGTCCTTTTTTATGTTTATTATCTCTCTATTGATGTTCTCACTGAGTTCATCTATTCTTCCCCTAAGTTCTTTGAGCATCTTTATACCAGTGTTTTGAATTCTGTATCTGATAGATTGCTTTCCTCTATTTTATTTATTGTTTATTTGTTTGTTTGTTTGGAGTTTCGTTCTGTTCTTTCATCTGGGACATGTTTCTTGCCTCCTCATTTTGGCCGCCTCTCCTTGTTTGTTTCTATGCATGCAGTAGATCTGCTGCTACTCCCAGTCTTGGCAAAACGTCTTTATGTAGTAAGTGTCCTATGTGGTCCAGTGGCATAGTCTTCTTTTTACCTGAGCCCGGTGCTGCAGGAGTGTTTCCTGTGTCAGTTGTATGTGCCCTGCTGTTGTAAGTGAGCTTTGATTGCTGTTGTCACATCAGTGGTGGTATTGACTCTCAGGCTGACTGGCTGTCAGCACTGGACACAAGAGCTGACTCTATGGAGTGGGATGTGATCTGGTGGGGCTTTGGTGCTTGCAAGACCACCCTTGAGTATAGCATTTGTGAAGTTAATAGGATGACACCCTGTTTTGGTCTGAAGTTGGTCACTGAGTGTAGTGGTTCTGGGCCCTCTCAGGAGGAACTCATAAAGGCCAAGGTTAGCTGCTGCCTGTGTCTGGCCTGGAGCCACTTGGTAGACGCTACAAAGGGATCCACAGTTGGTAGCTGCCTGTGCTGGGCCCAGAGGTGCGTAGGAGAGACAATGGTGTGACTCAGGGCTGGCTGCTACCTGTGCCAGCTTTGGGGCAGCTTAGCAAGAGGCAAAGGATACAGGACACAGTGGGTCACCTGCCTCCTTTTTGGGGCCTGCAGATCGTGGAGAATTTTTAAGAAAGTTTTCAATTTGGACTGAAGTTGGCTGCCTGTGAGGCTTAGTGGATGAAAGAGGTTGTCTTTTCATTCTTTTCTTTGCTGTGCAGAAGTTTCAGAGTTTAATGTAGTCTTACTTGTTTATTTTTGCTTTTGTTGCTTTTTCTTTTGGTGTCATATACAGGAAATCACTAATTTCGTTTAGTTGTCTATGTGTTTTCTTGTAATTCAGTAAATTTCTTTAAGAGGCACGATTATTCTCAACTTTTTTTGTCAGATAGTTTATAGATTTTCATTTCTTTAGTGTCAGTTATTGGAGCTTTATATGTATTTTAAAGATTTTGTTTATTTTTAAAGAGAAGGAATGGGAGGGGGAGAGGGAGAGAAATATTGATGTGACAGAGAAACAACTATCGGTTGCCCCTTGCATATGGTCCGACCCAGGACCAAACCCACAACCCAGGCATGTGTTTTTGCTAGGAATTGAACATGTGACCTTTTGCTCTGTGGGACGACACCTAACCAACTGAGCCACACTGGTCAGTGTAGTTATAGAAGTTTTATTAGTTTACTTTGGTGATATCATATTTCCTTAATCATTTGTGATCCTTATGACATTGTGTTGGTATGTGTGCATTTTAAGAAGTAGGTACCTCTTCCAATCTTTACAGACTAGTTTTGGCAGGTAAAGCCCTTCAATAGTCAGCTCACCAGAGATTCTGTGTAGATTGGTGGTGAGTGTGACTAGGTTTGCTTCTGGTGTCTTTAGGTAGGCAGATGTTGTACCTGGGTCAGTAGGTAGGCAGGCCTGGTTCTTGGATCCAGGGGGGCCGCCCTGGTGCCTGATTCCAGAGGGGACGTAGGCCTAGAGCCTTGGTTCTCTTGGTTGAGCCTGGCATTTGGATTCATAGGTCTGGCCTGATGCCTAAGTCCACCATGGAGGTCTGGGACATGGGTTCACAGAGGCATGCTTGATGTCTAGGACTGTGATGTTAGGCCTGTAGGGGTGGGCCTGTTGCCTGGCCCCATGGTGGCTGGGAAGTGCAGAGTTTCACTGGGGCAGGCCTTGACCCTGGTTCTTCTAAGGCCTGGAGCCATAGGAGTCAGTTTGGCAGTGGTGTGGGCTTGGTTCTGGGGTCTGCAGTGAAGTCAAGTGTTCACTCTTCTCCCAGGGCAAGGTTGTCTCTCTCCTCACTGCCTGCCTGGGCTTGGGGAAGGGGAGACAGGAGTAATGTGAAACTGTATTTTCTACCTTCTTCAATGCACTTCTTTCTTATTTCTGTACTCCACCCAAGTGCTATCATCCCTACCTGGAATTCTTAGATTTTGTGAAGTTATTTTTGCATGTGAATATTTGTTCAGATTAATGTTTCTGCAAAAGAACAACCACTGGAAACTTGCTGAAGTCAGAAAGTCAAGTAATATGTTGTTAAATTTAATTTTCAATCATCCATTCTTTGTATATAGAAATGTAATAGATTTTTTGTAATGTTGATCTTGTATCCAATGTTCTTGTTAAATCACTTTTTAGTTCTAGTAGGGTTTTCTTTTTTTTAGATCCTTTAGAATATTCTATGCACATCATCATAATATCTGCAAATAAAGGCAGTTTTACTTTTCTATATAGTGTGTGTGCCTCTCACCTTTTTTCTTCTCTTATTGCATCGGATGGTATCACCAGTACCATATTATACACAGTAAATAGTCTTACCTTGACTGCCATCATAGAGAGAAAGCATGTGTTCTTTCACTCTTAAGTATGATGTTAAGTTTTTTTGTTTTATGTGCTTGGTGTACATATCACCTTCAAAACCACCTAGCTCTAGGTTTTTTCAGTGTACTTTATCACATTGATAAAGTTCCATTTCATTTATCATCGGTTGAAGTTTTTAAAAATCATGAATAGTCGTTGAGTTTTGTCAACTGTTTAGGTATCTATTGAGATGATGGTATGTTTTTTTTTTTTTTTGGTTTGTAGATATGGCAAATTACACTGATTTTTTAAAACATAAATTGATTGTTGTGTCTTTAGATAAATCTAACTTGGACACAATGTATTATCCTTTGTTTAAAATATTGCTGGATATGATTTAGTACAATTTTGTTCATAATTTTTTGCATCATGTTCATGATAAATATTGGTCTGTAGTTTGCCTTTGTGTAATGTCTTTGTCTGGTTTTGACAACTGGATAATGCTGGACTTATAGTATGAGTTGGGAATCATTTTCCACACCTCTGTTTCTGAAAAGTTTATGTAGAATTGGTATTATTTCTTCCTTAAATGTTTGCTGTAATTTACCAATAAAGCCATTTAAGCCTAGAGTTTTCCTTGTGAAATTACCTACCGATTGAATTTCTTTGCTCCAGGGCACCAAGTTTTTTTTTTCTTTTTCCTTGAGTGAATTTTGATAGTTTGTGTTTCAAGATATTTCTTCATCTTATTTGTTAAATATATTAACATAAAGTTATTCATGATATGTTTCAATTATCATTTTAATGTCTGTAGGATATGTCATGATATCCCCTCTTGCTTCTGATATTGGTCACTTGAATCTTCTCTATTTTGGATTAGTCTGTCTAGAGGTTTACCAATTTTATTAATCTTTTCAAAGAAACAGTTTGTGGCTTTATTGATATAATCTATTGTTTTTCCACTTTCTATTTCAGTGATTTCCATTTTTGATTTATTATTTCTTCTTCCTGCTTACTCTGGGTTAATTCTCATTCTCTTTCAAAAATTTTAGGGTAGAATCTTAAATAATTTAAGACTTTTTTTCAATATAAGCATTTAACATTATACACTTCCCTCTAACCATTACTTTAGCTTGAATCCTGCAAATTCTGATGTTGTATCTGATATTCTTAGTGACTTTTTTTATTTGCTCTATCAAATAATGAATGAAGAATTTGGAAATAGACTTTGTCTATTTTTTTCAGAGTTTTCACTTAATTTTTAAGTTCTGTTTTTAGGTGCCCACATATTTAGGAATGAAATGTCTTCTTAATGAATTGATCCCTTTATCATTATGAGATATCGCTCTCTATCCCTGTTAGTAGTCCTTATTTTGTATTAATATAGTCACTATTGTTTTCTTTTAATTCGTATTTGCATGTATATCTTTTTTCATCCCTTTTCTTTTTTACTTGGATAAATTACGGTAAATATTTGTCCTAATATTTAAAGTGGTTTAAAAAATAGGCAGCATATAGTAGGATGTTGCTTTTTAAAAATCCAATCTGTTAAATTCTTCCTTTCCTGAAGAATTAAAGAAGTTTTTCTTACAGTATATATAGGTCTGCTTGCAGTGAATTCTCTCACCAAAAATACATCTAGCTTCAATAGGGTGGTAGTGGTGGAACATTCTAATAGTTCCTTAGGTGATTCTGATAAGTCTCTTTTTATAAGACCTTATTGAGGGCTGGATGTGATATGAATTCTCATTTTTACATATTTTCTCCAGTGTTTCTTCTATATGATATAATAAACATACTTAATAAGTGTATATGATGGTCCACCATATAAACACATATGGACATATATGATAAGTCCATATATGTCACATGATGGATTAGTATACAGCCATTAAAAATGATGCTTCCAGAGCATATTTAATGACACTGGAAATGCTTATAATGTAATTATAAACTTTTTTTATTAGTCTGGAAAGAAAGATATGTTAGTATCAATGGCTGACTGATATATATGGCTAGAAATGTTGCTGTTGATTTTTACTTTCACATTCTATTTTGTATTTTTCAAATTGTCTGCAATAAGCAAGAATGTATTAAGAAGTTCACACATTACAGTTAAGAGTACTCACCATAAGTACTCCCCTTTTCATTTGGTGTGTACTGCCCAGACCTTTCTCTGTGCATTTAAATATATAGAGACATAATTTTTTAATACAACATATGACCTAGTGCATATTATTATGCAACTTGAATTTTTCACTTATTATTTTTGTAGCACCAAATATATATCTACCTCCTTCTCCTCTTTGTTGTATGGTGTTCCTCAGATTGGATATATCATAGTTTAAATATTTTCTTTTAGTTGTACATGCAAATTGTTTCTTTTGGGGGGATAATAGACAAAACTGTAGATCTTATAGATATTTTTTAGTGCACATGTACAAGTATTTCTTTCAGGTAGGTGTCAAGAACGGAAACTGCTGGGCCAAAGGCTATGCACATTGTGTATTTTAATGAGCACTAACAAATTGCCTTAAAAAACCTTGAACTAATTTATGCTGCCATTAATAGTACCTGTGTTTCCCCACAACCTTTCTAACACTTTCTATTATAAATCCTTAATAATTTTGCTAATTTTATGAGTGAAATCTGTATACCTTATTTTAATTTGTACTTCCCTAGCTACTGTTTCAGCATTTTTTCAAGCTTATTTTGTCCTTTACATTTTCTCCTGTCTCAATTGATTTCATATCCTCACCTCCTTTTATAAAGGGTTGTCTTTTTTCCTAGTGATTCAAGGTGTTAGTTTACATATTTTGGATATTAGTCTTTTGTTACACAGGATCCGTGTTTTTCTGTCAATTTATCATTTGTGTTTCATTGAACAGAACTGTTAATTTTGATAATAGTCAACTATTTTTCTTTATGGTTTTTCTCTGAAGTCCTTTTCTATCCCGTGTTTTCCTTTTTCAAAAATAATTCTTAGAGCTCTCTAATAAAAGTTAGCTCTCTCAATTATGTGGATATTTTAATTTCGTGAATAGTGTGAGGTAGATATCTAACCTAATTTGTTTTTCAAATGAATAACTAATTGTTTGAACACTATTTATTAATCTCTTCCCACTGATTTGAAATGTCAACTTTATATACAAAATTCCCATACATACATACATGTACTATCTTCAGTTTCACCGTATACACTTATCTCAATACCATGCAGATTTACTCTGTGGTTTTATAATATGCTCTGATACGGGGCATGTTCTACCCCCTTTATTTCATTTATAATAAAAAAGGTTTAAAAAAAATCTATTCTCCATTGTTTAACTTCCTGATTCTCCAGTCTTCCTTGAGTTTCAGATGACAAAGAATTAAAATTAAAATTATCCACAGGCAAAACAAAGGAGCATGAGAAGTCAGGGAAAGGAGAGAAAAAGAAAGAAATGCCTTCAGGATGGTATTTTCCCCCTTACACTTCAAGAAGCTACCCTGTGAATTATCCACATATAAATTAAGGTAGATTCTATGTGTTCAGCCACTGTCTAAATCAAAGCTAGCTCTGGCTTTCATTACTAGCCAATTAAGAATGGCAGGGACCATGTAAATATAAAATGTGAATGGATAAGAAAGAGAAACATGAATCTATGTGAGAAAATAAACAAAGACTAAAGTGAATAAGAACATGGTGAGAGAAAATAAAATACATGTATTCTTTTTATGGACCCGCCTGTCAAGAAATCAAATCTCTGAACTTACTGCATCTATTGTGTCCTGGGGTCTTTCTGCTACCTCTACTTGTATCACTTAACTTTTATATAGATTATAGAGGGATCAGTTCTTTACTTGATAACTGAAATGATAAAGGAAAAGTACTATTAGGAATGTCATATTAATGAGTAATAGAAAACATGTTAATTGAAAGTTGGTAAGCATTAAAAATGGAGTAAAACAATATCTGTAGTAAAATAATCACACTAAACAGTTTAATCTTTAAATCTAACTATTGCACACAATATAGTTATACTCATAGTTGTACCTTTTTCCACAAGTGGAAGAATCATTATGTGGGCAAGCAGGGCTTTGATCAACAGTTAGTTATTTACAATAAATTTAATTATTCCTGGTCGAAATAACATATTGATAGGATATGGTGATTATGAAGGGCCTTGTGTCCAGTGCAATGTGGCCAAAGTTTCAGTGCCCAGTAAACAGGAATAGGGAATAATAAAGTCTTAATGATCATTCATACAGAAATAGCATCACTTTGGGGGGTGTCAAAACATGAACATTGTGATTTACTGCTCTCCTTTTAACTCACCAGTTTATAACTAGTTGTCTTCTGTTTAAAATCAGACTATTTTTCCTAGTAAAGCAACAACTGAGCTAGTTCTAAGAAACTGCCTCAAGAAGTACAATAAAAATGCATTTTAAAATCATTTCTTTCCTTGCTTTACATGAAGTTTCAGGTTGGAGACAAACCACTAATTACAGATACCATAATGAGATTTACTATTACCTTAGCAAACAAGTGAAGGTTATATATTTTAAAACAATAGAACTGTAACATCTTAGTACTGGAGTTGCCCCTATTGAATTTGTATTTTAAAATGTTCATAATCTGCTAGTTTCATGAAACCTAACAACCAATGGTTTTAGAACACACTTTTTTGTATATCTTAAAGTGTAGCTTTTAATAGTAGCTATCAAATTAATTTCGTGGTGTGAGGTAGATATCTAACCTAATTTGTTTTTCAAATGAATAACCAATTGTCCAAACACTGTTTACTTTCAAATTCAAAATTTTAATTTCAAAATTTTGAAAATAGTTACTAGTGTAACTATTTTACATATCAGATAAATTAATATGAATTATATAGCAAACTTCTCTAAGTAGACTTCAGATAAGTTGTGAGAATTTCCTAGGAAACTATCGTCTGTCAAGGTGCTTCCAAACCACAGTCTTAGCTTGGTCCTCTGCTAAGTTGTGCGCTTCTGAGTTCTTTCCACAGCGGGCGCTGATGAGAGGCAGGAGTGTGTAGACGCTGTGATGCCGTAGGGTACGTTGGGTACGTTCAAGTGCTTCCCGCTCTTACCCGTTGGGCTTGGACTTTTGACTGCGATCTGGCTTCCTATTCAGTCTGGTGCCTCCTAGTGCTCATCACCTGTATAATCTTCGGTAGTTGCGAGAAGCAATGGGATTCAGGGACCTCAAGGGTGCTTTCAAGAAAAGCATTCCATTACTGTGAACTGTATGGACCCAGATTTCCTCCATGTCCAAAGTCATGGTATAAATTACATGCGTACTTCATAAATTTCTAGGGAAAGAGGGGATGTTGTTTTACTAAGCCACCAAGCAAAGATGGAAAGTGGATTCAGCTTTCTCAGGTTTGTAGTAAAAGACTCAAAGTTCACCCCTCTTCCTTGCATCGTTCATTTTATTTTAGCAAAGAGTTCGCTATGGTCCTTGACTTCAGTAGGGCAGTCCATCTTTGAGAGCCAGAATGTCTGCCTTGGAGCTGGAACGGAGAATGTCCACAACTTATCTTAATTGCTCTGGAGGAGGGAGGAGGATAGAAGAAGATAATTCTCCCCGTCTACTTCTCCAACCCATTTAATCAATATTAATCTCAAGCGCAATCCACAGCTTCTTTTTACTCCTTTTTACGGAAGGAGTCGTTAGTTTTTCTGGCTCTCTGAGTTCAGGCTCTGGTTCCACTGCTTTGCCTTTCCCCTCCACCCCCACACCCCTACACTACTGCAGCTTTCTCCATTAAAGATGAACAACAGATCATCTTTCTTTGCATGGCAACCCTGAGAGCTCTTTCTAGCACCAGTAGAGCATTAATGGGAATCTCTCCTCTCGTCCTGCACCCCTTTTCTTTTTTTCCGTCCTTTCTCTTTTTCCACAACTAATCTCTAAATAATGATTTTCCCAGTAGCGCTGATTTAAGGATGGGGTTTAGCGACTCACGGTGACGCTCCCATCAGCCTTCTTCTGGAGGCGGTTTTCCAAAAGAAAACTACAACTCCCATGAGGCATAAAATAAAAGCAGCCGCTGAGCATCATGGAAGTCGTAGGCTCCTTCCTCCAGAGCAGCTTTCATTTCTTGAAAGAGTAAACTACAAGTCCCAGGAACCTCGGTACCGGCACGCCTGCGCGAGAGCCCTAGGAGTGAGGTGGGGGGGTGGGGGTGGGGCTGCCCCGGGCGGTGGGGGGCGGGGTCCAAGCGGGCTGTGTGGAGACTTCAGACTCCCGGCGCCATTTAGCGCGGCGAGTTTCTCCGGCGGACGCGGCTCTTCATCCTCGACTACTCTGCACCCGCCGTCTTCGGTGGCAGAAGGCGCCTGTTGGGGTGACTACTCTTTTCTTTCCCAATCCCCCCTCACCCAGTCTTTTCGGTCTCCTCTGCTCTCTGCCCAGAGAAGCAGCGGAGCTCGGGCCCCGCGCTGAGCGGCCCTCCCCTCCCCACCGTTCCCTCCCCACCGTTCCCTCCCTCTGTCAGCCCCCGGCAACCGGCCCGGGAGGAGACGGGGGTTTGCCAGGCCCGGGGCGGGCGGGGAGGCCTCGGGGAAGGGGGGGCCCGCTCCTCAGGCACGGAGGCTTCGAGGCTTCGACCCTTCACATCCGGGCGATGGAAGCCTTGTGAGACTGGTGCCTCTCGCTGGGGGCGCGTTTGCGAGGCGGCGACCGACTGACTGTCCCGGAGCCTCCGGGCCCGGCCTTCCCTGGCCTTGCTCGGCCCCTCCCACCCTCTTTCGCCCTGGAGCTGCCACCGCTCGGGAGTCCGTGCTAGTCTGTGCCTCCCATTGAAGCCGCCCTCCGGGCCTAGCCCGTCCAGCCCGCGCAGCGGCGGGGAGCTGGAGCTGCCGCTGCATCCGCCGCATCCGCTTCTACTTGGTCCCGGCTCCTTGCCCTGCCCCTTATGACTGCGGCGCCTCAGCTGCTACAGCCTTTCCGACCGCCGCTTGCCGCAGGATGGATGCGGGTCGCGAGGCGCTAACCCCGGTGGCTCAGCTCCTCGATAGCCCGCCGACAAGCCCGCCTTGTAAGCCGAAGCAGCCGTCTCAACTGGGCCTCGTGTCCCGCCTCGCCTCCGGGGTGACTTATCAGTGCTGAGTGAGGAGTCGTCGGGTTTCACCCGAACCCGCTGGGAACGGGAGCCGTCGCAGCGGAACCTGCCGACCTTCACCGCTCCTCTGGGTCGGCCCCTCATCTTTTCATTCACAAAGTCGAGCCGGCTCGACTCGCTCCAGCGAACTGACCATGTCTGGCGGCGCCTCGGAGAAACAGAGCGGCACGCCGAGCTCCCTGTTTCTCTCGCCGCCGGCGCCTTCCCCCAAGAATGGCTCCAGCTCCGATTCGTCTGTGGGGGAGAAACTGGGCACTGCGGGGACCGACGCTGGAACTGGCAAAACTGAGGAGTACCGGCGTCGCCGCCACACTATGGACAAGGATAGCCGTGGGGCGGCCGCAACCACGACCACCACCGAGCATCGCTTCTTTCGTCGCAGCGTCATCTGCGACTCCAACGCCACCGCGTTGGAATTGCCCGGCCTCCCACTTTCTCTCCCTCAGCCCTGCGTCGCCGCGGTGGGTCCGCAGAGTACTCCACCAGAGCCCCACCGCGAGGAGACCTTGACCGCTACCACCGCTGCCCAGGTAGATCAGCAGCCTCCCGCCGCTGTTGCTGCTCCTAGGGAACCCGCCTCCGCGGGCCCTGTGGCCACGACTGCCCCCAGCAGTACCAGCAGAGACCGCCAAGTTTCCCAGCCGGACCATGTGGGGAGCAAAGAGGAGCCTCCATCCGCGAGGAGCGGCAGCGGTGGCAGCAGCGCCAAGGAACCGCAAGAGGATCGTAGCCAGCAACAGGACGATATCGAAGAGCTCGAGACCCAGGCTGTGGGAATGTCCAATGATGGCCGCTTTCTCAAATTTGACATCGAAATTGGCAGAGGCTCCTTTAAGACAGTCTACAAAGGACTGGACACTGAAACCACTGTGGAGGTCGCCTGGTGTGAACTGCAGGTATAGCCCCGCCTACTTTATTTTACGGTGGTTTGAATCTCAAATATGGCTCGCTTAAGCCAGTTTATTGAGTTTACCTTTTACTTGTCTTTCTCTAACTGTTCGCTCTGAGTAGGAGGCCAACTTTTGAAAAGAGATTTAAAGTAGGTTTTGCCGCACATACCAGAATTACTGATAGACGACGAGATTCGTTGCTAGGGAAATCGTCGGGGACAAATGCATTGCCTACTTGTTACAGTATATGGAAGGAAATTTGGAATTAATGGGGAAGTTTTTGAGTTGGGAAAGTACAGTCTTCTTGACTTGTACATTTCAGTTTCATCGAGGTTCTGCCGTGATGAGCTACTGGTGTGTTACATGCATATTTCCATCCCTGAGATCAGGCTGTTCTTTTTAAATAAGAACGACCCTTGTTCACTAGTGACCTTCCTTTGGCTATATCTTGGTGGTTGCACAGGCGTTTAATAATAACTACTATAAAAAAGACTTTCTTTTTGCTAAATACTTTGGGACTAGTAAGGTACAGTGGTCTTTGTTATCGTACCTCCTAATGATGCTTAAGGCTCATGGTAGCTAGCAGTAAGTTGACATTGTTAATCGAAACAAATATGTATGTCTTCAGCCCATTCACTATACAGTGAAAAGTAGGAGTCCACACAAAACTTTGAGTGTTGTGTTATTATTGTTTTAATTTTGTTATAAAAGGTTTTTAAGCCAGATTCTCCCAAGAGCCTATAGGAGTCACAATACTTACTTTTTAACCTCTCAGGGAGGTTTTCATGATGTAAATAATGGTGTGTCATTCTGGTTGACAAGTGTATTCTAGGTTTAAATAGCTGGGTTTGGGCTACTTGTTGTTTGACCTGTAGCAGCTTGATTTTCTCACCAGGAAGTGAGCACAGGTTATTGGAAGAAGCAGAGTAACTTCCAACTTGAATGAAAAAGTGAGCTGTATCATACATGAAGAATGCCATTATCCACATTCTTCTTGCCAGGAAAATGGACCACGCTGAAATAGGATATGAAAGTAACTGAATGATCTAGAAATTTTGTTTTATCCATGCTAATAATACTTAATTCTTTTGACTGTCACTTTCCAGATGGCCAAGGCCGTATCAAATGTGAAGGGAAATTAATTCAACATGTGGAAGGAAGTAAATTTAAAAACTGACATGTTCTCTAGAACATGATTTCTTAGGTTTTACTGTTAATGATATGGAACTTGTAAGGCATTGTGAAATAACTACTGAATTTTGTAGAGGTTTAGGGTTAGAAAGGTGGCAGATCTTTTTTTTTAACTTGTTGAACTATAATTTTGTTTCCATTGGTCAGTCTCACTCAAAAACTTAGGTTTGATTTCTTTTGGTTTACAGGCGAAAATTTTGTTTACAGGCATACAACTATTTCTTTTTTGTATCCAGGGCACCTGTTTCTCCTGATTGCGGATTTTATTCTTCTCTTATCGTTTAATATTTGAATAGGTGGTTTTTAACATTTTTTTTTCGTTTATTGGTTACTTAACCCTCTTAAGACTGGACCCAAGTAAATTTTGTGGATTAGTTTTAGTAATTTCAATTAACTTTGAAGACTTATATACATTTGTTTTTCTTTGTCACCTGGGATTTTGTGATAGTTTACTGTCTTGAAACTAATAGTACAGTGGAAAAAACTCAGCTTGTCTAATGTCACAGTAAGAATTTTGTCTAAGCACCTAGTTTTTCTTAGAACTCATGACTTTTTGGATTTTTGTTCTCTGTCTAGGCGTGGACATGGTCTAACTAAAGAATATTAGGATTTGGTTGCAGAACCTCTAGCTCATTGAGTGTACCCTGGTTTAGAACTCCAAATGTCATTTAACCCTGCTAATACAGTTTTTCTTTTTTGTTGTTGTTGAAAATATAATTATTCTATCCCCAGGATCCTTTATAGCAGTAGGTGAGTTAGTGTTTTTGTTTTGATCAGGACATTTGCCAAGTAACCTATTCAGTAAGTTAGTATTTGAGGATTTTTTGTGGGGGTGGGAGGTGGGGAGAATCCAAATTGAAGAACAAATCAAGGGATTACTAAAGTATTGAGAAGAAAGGAAAGCTCTTTTCACTAGATGTACACTTGTAATATATGTTTTTCTGTAGGAAGACAGGAGAAATATTGCGTTCCTTTGTTGAGTTAAAAATCTAAGTGTATTAAAACCAGAAGAAACCTTAGGTTATTTTGCCCGCTTATTTGAAATAAATAAATAAGTAAAGAACCTGAAATCATAGAGCAGGTAAGTGATTGCTTAGGTTGGTAAAGAACACAAATTAAACTGGTTAGGACATAATCATTTGGGAAATGGTAGAGCATTTTGTAGTTTAGTAGATGGCTAATTAGGAAATCTTAAATAAAGCAATTCTGTTTTTGAGTGGAAGATGTCAGATTTGTGACTTCTGATGTTATTGATTTTATCACTTCCAATGGAGAAATAGGCATTTTGGGATGGAGAATGGGTAAGTATGGAATGTATAAATCAATCTCGTTTCCATCAAGCTTATTTTAGAGTCACAGTTTGCATAGCTGTCTATTAAAACAAGTATCAGTTCTTTAAACAATACATAGGTAATGCTTTAATACCACAGGATCATAAGTGATAACTGAGATCTTTTAATATACATATTTCTTTACCTGGTTTTATTAGGCAAATGATGTGCCTTTGGTAAGAAAATGTTATACTGGACTTTGCAGAGCTTATATCGCTATTCTAGGAAGAATAGCAATTTTTAAGAAATAGCATGATTGGCTTTAAGAAAACTTACTGATAGATTTAAGAATGATTTACTTTAAAAAAAGAAAAGAAAAAAAAAAGAATGATTTACTTTACGCATTTCTCTCCCCAAGTTGCTTCTAAATACGGAGTACACTTGATATATTCACTTTCTGTATCGATGAGATTGTTTCCATATCCACCTGAAAGGAAAGGTCATATCATAAATTTTGTTGAAGCTCCAATATACTTAGTGCTTGCTTTTCTCTGGCTTTTATTAAATTAAGGCTCATGTCTCAGTTTAGGCATATGATACTAATGTTTTATAAAAAATTTAACTGTGCTTCAGAAATGGGATGTGATTCTGTGATTAAGACACCATAACTTCTTTGCTATAGCTCTTAAAATAACTAATAGAACTGAATCTTTTCATTGGCAACTAAGGATTGTTTTTACCTTTACTTTTTACATTTGTGGCATGTTTCTTGTTGTTGTTGTTTTTTTTTTTTTTTTTTTTTTTTTTTTTTTTTTTTTTTTTTTTAGGAGAGACTTTGCAGTCCCAGGAACTAGATTTCAGGGAATAGTCTTTGGAGTTTTTGTTTGTTTGTTTTTAATTCTGAGTCCCTTGTAGAGTATGGGCAAATTGAGATTACTCAAGGATAGCTGCTATGTATATGAAAGAATGGTGACTTGTTTGAAGTAAATCTTTTATCACTTCTAAACAGGGCACCATAGAATTAAGGACAGGATAATTTTGGTTAGGTAAGATTTGATTTAAAACATATGTAGATTTATTGCTGCAGGAAGTAACCTCTGTGGTACAGGAAATGAGAATTACATTTTAGATTTCTAGTGATGTAGTTAGTTTTTACTTAGTTTTAGGGGTTTATATATATATATGTTTTCCTTTTATTTACCTTTTTTTTTGACTTTTCGTATCCCAGTCGTTCCTAATATAAGAACTTGGAAAGTATTTTTTTGTAAAACAGATTAGGAATCTATTGTTGCCTGGTGACTAAGTTTGTTTCTTGACATTTAGAATTTAGTGCAAGACTGTGATGATTTGAAAAATCATACTAGTTAAACCCTAGGGAAACAATCAACTAAACCTGGACCCTCATTTTCAGAAATCATCTTAAACCTGTTATTTGGGTTTTCTGGTAGCTTTTTAAGTTTTTCAAATAAAGCTGAAAAAGCAGTTGGAGAAGTTATGCTGAAATAACAATTTCTGAAAATATTAATGATGATTATAGTTACTAAGTTTTAGTGTACTAGTTCTTTATATTATTTTTAGTATCTTGCATTTTATTTGTATTGTGTTCTTTTTTTTTTTTTTTTTTTAAGTATAGGACCAATCTAAACTGCAGGAATGGGTAAGACTTAATAGCATGACCTTAATTTAGATATGAAGAGGGCACTATTTTTCTGCAGTAAAACATAGTACTTAAGAAACTAAACTGCCTGGTTTAGCTAATATTTGTGTCACCGTGAGCAACTTCTGTGCTAGTTTTTTCTCTCTTAATAGAATATAATAAGTACCTATTTTGTAGAGTTGTGATGGTTAAATGAATTTATATATACATATATACATAAATATGTATGGATATCAATCATAAATATATACATGGATATCAATCATTTAGGACAGGGCCTGGGATATAAATATTAACTGATGATACAGCATCTCTTTTAGGCTGTCTTTTTGAGGTATCTATGAAAATTTTGTTTGATTCGTTTACATTCATGCTTGAAAAATCATGTAGTGAAACTCCGCTGTTGCTTCCATTCTTGTAGGAGGATATTTGGAATTGAATATGGAGTCGTCAGTGTTTTCAAATTCCTTTACCTGTTTTCTGTCTAACTTTCTAGTTTCACAAGCTGTCACTTTCCCAAATGCCAGTCTTTCTGAAGTACTAGTTTCCAGAATTTGCTAAAATCTTTTTCCTTTTGGGATCATTCTTACAATATTCCTTAAATTGATTTTAAATAATTTACCTTGTCTATTTCACTAGTTTTTGGGCTCTCTGAAGATATACGTAGGTGCTCAATATACTTTATTTAATTTATTTTTTTAAGTTTTATTGATAATTACATAGAGGTGGAGAGAGAGAGAAAGACAAAACAAAACATTGATTTGTTATTCCATTTATTTATGCATTTCATTGGTTGCTTCTTGTGTGTGCCCTAACTGGAGATCAAACTCGCAACCTTGGCATATTGGGAACAATGCTCTAACCAACTGAGCTATTTGGCCAGGGTTCAATATACTTTATTAAAAATTAATTTTTTTCTGTTATTAACTTAGAAATAGTTATAGATCACAGGGTTGTTTCATGCATATTCCTTGTCTTTCTTTGGTCCACAGCAGATTCTCTAATCTTATATTGGGATAGTTCAATATAGTGTAATACAGTACTATATAATGGAAAAGACATCCAAGAAAAAACATGTGGGTTCTAGGTTACCCAATTACCTAAAGTATGGTTTTGAGAGTTTTTTGCTTTGTCAACTTGGGAATTTTATCAAATCTTAAGACAAAAGGGAAATAGCTTTTCAGACTGAAGAGAAATTATCAGAAACTCTTCTTAAGAGTGTTTTTATTTGTACAGGGACTGTGCCTTTGACATGTGGCAAACTTCATTTTGTATGTGGTTTTAAAAAAGATTGATTATTGATACAATGCATGAGAGGAAAACTCAGTAATTCACTTGGTTTTGTGGTTGATTTAATTGATCATATAATATCTCCACCTTAATTTAAACTTAGATTTTTCATATGGGATTTCATATAGAATTTACTTTTTGATGTTATGACTTGAATCTTGGCATTGCAAGATTAACTTATTAAATGTGCTGTGCTGAATGAATATGCGTAATGATTTTTAGAAAAGAATCATCACATAAGCTATTTTCATAATGAGCAATAATTTTCCCAGGAATTTAAGAATTCTTTTTTTAAAATAGGCTTTACTCACTTTACTTATTATTATTATTATTATTATTATTATTATTTATAAAATTATGTGGTGGCTACAGCTAGAGCCTGAGTCCTCTGCACAGAAATTCTAGTGTGGGTCTTTACAAGATGGTCAGTGAATTCCTGATTGGGAGATTTGGTGAACATGGTCTCTTTCCAGAGATCGGGTGAATAGCTTTAGGTCTTAGAGAAGGCATCAAAGCCATTCTCCCTTGGGATGGGGATGAGGCACAGCAGCAGGGTCACAGGGGTCAGTCTTCTTGCAGGGGATGGTGTGGGGCTTGTAGATCTTGTTTCCCTAGTAGCCTCACTCACAGGGTCAATAGAGGGTTTGGCCAGGATGATGGTCCCTGTAATAGCAGTGGCTACCTTCTTGGAGCACTTAAAACCCAGACTAGTATATTGTAGTCCTCAGTGGGACTACATAAATGCCTTGAACTGGCTCTTCTGGCCAGTGCAGGTCTGCTTTTGCATGGCAGTCTTCAAAACCTTCTCCTTAAGGGATACCCCCAGAAAAAGTCATTTATCTCAGATTCCTTGATGAGTGGGGAGAAGAGATACATCTGTACCAGGGACATGATCTTCAGGTCCTTGACCAGGTGGCCCAGCTTGGTGAAGGGGATTCACTCCTTGTCCTCTTTCTTGCCTCCATGAGCTCTGTCCCCCAGACCCCCACCAAGACCTCAGCTCAGATGCTGCTGCCAAATCCTCCCTGGAAGCAGCTGTGACCTCCCATTCCAGTGCCTCGGGGCTTTCAGACCTTCGAACCTCTTGCAGCACTGGTATCATCCCCCATTTGGTGTTTCCTCAGAGAAGAAGCTTAAGAATTCTTTTTTTTTTTAATTTATTTTTAATTTTTTAAATTTATTTACTTTTAGAGGAGAAGGGAGGGAGGGAGAGAAACATCACTGTGAGAAAGATACATAGATCTGTTGCCTTTCGCATGTCACCTGGTCCACAGCCCAGGCATGTGCCCTGACTGGGAATTGAACTGATGACGTTTTAGTGTACAGGCTGGCACTCAATCCACTGTGCCACACCAGCCAGGGCAAGAATTCTTAAGAAATTTCAGAATAATTTAGGAACGAGTGTTTGGAAATCTAATGATATGTCATATATTCAGGTCAGTTAAGAAAAACCACACTGATTATTTCTGTAGATGTCTTTTGTGCAGCCAAAGTTCAGTTTCTCAGAGACAGATGATCTTCTTTCTTGTCAGTATGTACATGGTAGATGGTCTTGTGTTAATCAAACATACACACACACACACCAAACAGTGAGAGATGAAACTGATTAGTGAATCGAATAATTATTAATGTGCACATTTTCTCTTATTAGTAGATAGAGGTAAATAGATTGCTTAGGATAATGACATCGTCTTCATGGCTACTAATTTTTGATGTTAATAACCTGATAGATTCATCTCTATGTGGTTACTCTCATTTGGACTGGTAGATCATTGTGGATTAAGGTAAATTTGGGAAATGCAACAGATCATCTTTTTTACATGCCGAAGTGTTCTGAGGCATTATCATCATATTTATGTGCTCTTTGAACTCTGCACACAGCCCTCCCACACAAATACTCAGCTATAGGTAGTGGAGAGTAGCTAAAGAATTGTAAGCAAAGAAGTAAATTGGTTAGATTTGGGTAGTGATTGTGAAGAATGGATTTAAACAGTACAATGAATGCATAGTTTAGTTAGTGTATGAGTATGAGATTTCTAGGCCTGAACAAGGGCCATTAATACAAGAGTGGCGTCTTTCAATATATAAGAGATTCAATATACAAGGTTTAGTGATGAATTCAACTTGGAGGAAAAATGAAGGATAGATAAGAGGGGCTAGAAGATGGTCAATTGAGGGAGGGTATAAGAAAGAGTAGGGATTTTGTTTTTTCAAGATACTGAATTTGAGGTACTTGTGAAACGTCCAGGAAGTTCAAATGTCAGTTGGTTATTACTGAACCTCAAAGAATAGGTTTGAGGTAGGAATAGAGGCTGATGGTTCCCAAGTGTCTATATTAGTCATAGCTGAAATAATGAAAGTAAATGAAATCAATGTAATAAAGTAATGTAATGTAAAGTAAATGAAATGTATGTATGTATATATATATATCAAGAGAAAGAAATAGAAGAGACAGTGGGGGAATAATGGTCCTAGGGCAAAACAGGAATAATGAATGGATGGGCAAAGGATAAAAGGGCCCAGGGGTTAGATTCAGTAGAACTCTAGAAGAATGGTATTATTAAGGGAATAAAATTTCAAGAAAAGAATATAGCAGAAAAATCCAATTTGCATGGTAGTAATTGTTGAGAATGAATTTTTGAAGGAGTAGAAAAGAAGTGTAGAGATTTGGTTATTGAAATTGTATATTACATTTGGCTATTGAGTCATTATCAACAAAATTTAGGATTACCTAAGAGAGAGGGAAGAGTGAGTAAAACAGAAGCACCTAAGTAGATGTAAGTCACTGGTAATATGCCAGATTTCTGAAGTAGGATGAATAAGGGAGAAGTACATAAATAGATATAAGTAACTGGTAATATCCTAAATTTGTGCATTGTTCACTAGCACTTGTGGCTTTTTAAATTTAAATTAAAAAGGAATTTATTTTTTGAAACAATTTAAAAACCCAGCCCTTCAGTTGCACTAGCCACATTTCAAGTGTTCAAAAGTCGCATGTGGCTACCATGTTAGATGGCACAGATATAGAACATTTCCATCATTGTAGAAGGTTCTATTGGAATCAGTACCTAGCTCTTGACATGAGTTCTGTGTGTTTTTAAAATAGCTTTTTTGAGATATAATTCATTTACCATAAAGAATATACAGTGTGGTACTTTAGGCCTGGCTGGTGTGGCTCAGTGGATTGAGTGCAGGCCTGTGAACCAAGGGGTTGCTGATTTGATTCCTAGTCAGGGCGCATGCCTGGGTTGTGGGCCAAGTTCCCAGTGGGGGTGTGTGAGAGGCAACCACACATTGATGTTCCTATCCCTCTCTTTCTCCCTCTTTCCCCTCTCTCTAAAAATAAGTAAATAAAAAAACTGTTTTTAAAGAATATACAGTGTGATACTTTTATAACTTAGGTTACACATTTAAAACATGCGTCATGTATTAGTAATAAAGGAAAAAATAGCCTTTCATTTTTTGGAAAAAATGTGTAAAGGATGTTATCACAAACTTCACATATACATGCAGAATTTACAAAGATTAACATTATGTCACATCTCTAAATATTTGGTGATTTTAACAGTTTCAAATGAATGAGAAGTTTGCAGTGGATTTAAGGAATAGCTGAGGAAGGTTAAGAAGTAGAGAGCAGGAGTAGGTAATTTCTTTAGATAAGTTTGAATGAACATAAAACAAGAAAGATTGAATAAGTGGGAGACGTGATCCAGAATAAGGTGAATATGTGATCAACGAAAGGTCTTTAAAAGTTGAAGCATTGAAGACAGAAAACTGTACAATATCAACAATTAAAAAAAATAAAAAAAATGAAAAAAAAGTTGAAGCATTGAAATGTAGTGTTTGGTTATTCTTTGTGGGTAATTCAATCTAAATAAGATTTCACACTTTATGTCATTTATCAACTAGTTTATAGAATACTCACTTAAGCTTTGAGTGCAGTGTAGTGATTTTTAAACAGTTTGTTTCTCTCCTATAATCTCTGGCATTTATGCTACAGTTGCATGTCATTATGTTGATATATATTTTACAAGTGGAGCATCTCTTTGAAATCATTATCTTTGTCATTTGAGGAAACAACCAGGTTTCTTGTAATTCTATTACAAGGAGGGTTCTGAATTATTATTCTGTTCTAGATTATGGTAAAAATGGACTTTACAACAGAAAGCCTAAGTACGAATATATTTTCTTCAAGCCTTGTCTTTTTGCAGTGTTCCTGTTGCTAATTAATTTGGAAAGCTATTAATAATTACTAATACTTACCAAATAAGGCACAATTCTTTGCTTACAGGATATTATTTGTAATTCTCACAACAGTGCAAGGCAGATATTTTCTCAATTTTATATTTGAGGAAACTAACTCAGGCTTAAAAAGTTAAGATTACATGGTATATTTGAGTCCTGTTCTTTCCACTGCAGAAGACTATTAAACCAGGAAGAAGAATTTGAATTCTAGTGGAATTCTAAGTCCTTTTGCTTTCTAGCAATTATAACTTGTCATTGAGCATTTTATACCTTTTATACTTGCAGTTCATGAAATGTGAGTGTAGTTCTCCACTAAAATGGCATTTTAGCCATTGTACACATGTAGATTCTATAAGAAGGAAGATGGCAGGTTTGTTTTATTAACTTCTTGGTGTGTTCAGAGTTTTTAGATGCTATTTACATTGGTTACCATAGAGAGTGTTCTGTTTAGGCTTGAGTATTTAAGGAGAAGCAGTAATGTTTCTAGTGGTCTATGTGTATCAAATTTCCATCTAATAGAGGCAATTTGAATGTCTGTAGTGTTAGTAGGATTTTTGTCAGTGGACCTTAGATGACATCTAATATATAAAGATGGTCGTTCAAGTTTTACAGTGTAATAATTAATTGGATTTCTGATTCTTAAAATTCTTAGGTACCAGTGCTACTTTTCTCCTCACCAGGAAAGCAGAATTAAGGATATCAGAGTACCAATAAATAGGTTGATATGTTAATTATTATTGTATAATTTCTACAGGATTTAGTTTTAATTACTTTGGAGATTGAGGTTATAGTTTGTTAAACTTAGTTTAAAAAAAAAAATATGTTCATTGATTTTTAGAGAGAGAGAAAGGGAGAGAGAGTGAGAGAGAGAATCATCCATGTGAGAGAGAAACATTGATTGGTTACCTCTTATAGGCGTCCTGACCAAGGATAGAACCCTCAACCCAGGAATGTGCCCTGATGGGGAATTGAATCTTCAACCTTTTGGTGTACTGGATGACACTCCAACCAACTGAGCCACACCAGCTAGGGCTGTTAGTTTAGTTCTTGATACTGACAGTATAAACTGAATTTTCCCCTTGATTTTTAAAAATCTCATTACCTCTTTTTTTTCTTCTCTTTCCTGTTTATTTCAACATATTATATATATTATTGAGAAGGATTTGGCTCTCTTGTTTGACTGAGATCCAAATAGAAATCTCACTTAAGTTTCATAATTATGTCTTGAAATCCTCTGGAATGTTAAATTTAATTCAGCATTGTTAAGGGAGTAAGATATTACCTCACTTCCAGTAACATTTCCAGATAAACGAAGTTTTCTTCTGGAAGTAGCAAGACTTTGTATTAACAATTTTGTAAAACTCTTAAAAGTGTATCTGTTTATATTATGCCTCTGTACCCAACAGCAGAGACTAATAATAAGCATATCATCTCATAGGCCTGGATTCCTGAATGTTCCTTAGACTAAAATGGTTCTTTGAAGTCAGACAATCCTATACCCTATTATACAAGGGGTAATCCATACTTGGGCACACCAAGAGCTCATCTCAAAATATGGGAAGTTTTTCAAAATATTCCTGTTGTGGTTAGATAGCTTCAGTATAGGGACTGGTCACCAGAGTTGGAACTTCCAGTCATATCCCCATCCCTGCCTCCAGAGAGGGGAAGAGGAGCTAGAGATTGAGTCCGTCACTAATGGCTAATGATTTGATCAACCATGCCTATGTAATGAAACCTCCATAAAAAACCCGAAACAGAGGAGCTCAGAGAGCTTCCAGGTACATGTCACATTGCTGAGAGGGTGATACAGTTAAGAGGTCATGGCAATTCTGTGACTCTCTTCCCATACTTTGCGCTGTGCATCTCTTCATTTTGCTGTTCCTGAGTTCTGTGAGCCACTCTACAAATAATCGAACCTGAGTTGGGGGGAGGGTCACGGGAACCCTTGTTTTATAGCTTGTCAGTCAGAAGTATAGGTGGCAACTCCACTGGGATATATGAAATCAGGCCAGTCTTGTCAGATTGAGTCCTTAAACTGTGCGTTTTGTGCTTACTCCAGGTAGTTAGAGTCAGGAATGAATTGAATTATAGGAAACCCAGTTGGTGTCCAGAGACTTGAAAACTGGACATGCATTTGTTGTCAAAAGTATTGAGAGTAAAGTCAGTTCTGAGTAGCCAGTGTCTTAGTTCTTCTTAATTTACTGTATGTTCTTTTAAGTTCTTTCTGCTGCTGCTTGGGGAAATAAGGTTTTTAGACTTAGGGGAAAAGAGATGATATAAACTACCCTGCCTTTGTCACTGTAGGAAAAGATTGCAGTAATACAGATTTTTTTTCCTTTCACCCACATTTGGAATAATTTCAAATAAGTGCAGGTAACTACTGTTAGCCTTAGTATCAAATGCAGTATTTGTTTTCTAAAGTTTTTCTGATGGAAATTTAACATTCAAGTTGAGATATGCTATGTGTAAAATATGTACCGGATTTTGAAGACTTAGTGTGAAACTGTTAAAATATTCCAATGAAAAAATTAGTTATATGTTGAAAAGACAGTGGATACATTGAGTAAATAAGTATATTATTAATTTCATCTGTTTCTTTTTACTTTAAAAAAATGTGGCTACTTGAAAATTTAAAACTGCATGTATACCTCACATTATATTTCTGTTGACCACCTCTGATCCAGACTATTTTGTTTAGATAATGCAGTAAAAGAACTGATGCTACAATAAATTAAATGTATTACTTTAAAAAATATTTTAGCAACTTCCTTTTTTTGTTGTTTCTTTCATTGGCATTTTTCACAAACTGTAATTGTTTTGCTATTGCTGAACACAGAAATTTGTGGGTTTTTTTTAAAGTTTTGTTTTTTACTGGTTTTTGGTGCTTTTAACACCCAATTATTATGGAAATTGGCATTTAGTTCTTTAAAATTTTATCTTGTCTTTTGTTATTTACTAGCATGTCTGTATCAGAAATATTTCTTATGCTCCTTTCCTTTCAGTGCTTTAGTTGTTGCCTAAAGAGTATCTTGAGGTATTTCGTACATATTTTTGGCTATTTTATATTTCAGATAAATGGCTAATGCATGTTTGGATGTATATTGAATGTGTCAACATGCTGCTTTATTTATTTATTTTTTTCCAGTGAAGTTTTTACTCTTAAGCTTAGATTTTGCTGGACATGAATATGAGAAAAACATAACTAAATCTTAAAGCAGCCAACATAAAGAGAACAGTTCCTATTTTACTTACATTAGGATTTTAAGGAAAGCAATATGAATAGTGGTTTAAATTGATATGGTCTATATTGTATACTGTTACATGTGCACTTGAGAAGAATGTGTATTCTGTTCTTTTTTTTTTGTATTTTATTGTTTTTTCCTCTTTTTTTATTGTTCAAATACAGTTGTCTCCATTTCCCCCCTACCACTTTCATCCACCCATTTATATTCTTTAAAAATTTCTGGCCATTGTGGTTCTTTAACCTTGTTAACTAATTTAGGGCCCATATTTATCTTTTAATGATTTTGAGAAATACTGTATTTTACCATGTATAACGTACTCCTGTGTTATAGTGCACACCCACATTTCTGTGTGCATTTTATATGGGATTATTATGTCCAATATCATATCCATGGTATATAATTGTTATACCCATATATAATGCACATCCTTATTTTTCCCTCAAAAATTTGGGCAAAAGAGTGTGGGTTGTACACAGCTGAATACGGTGAGTCAAATTGATTTTTGGTATCTTTTGCTTATGAAAAGACACTATTTATAGTTCAACTGTTGATTTTTCATTAAGTTTTTCCAAAAGAGTAATTTTTGGACTCATTGTTTCTGTATAGTAAATAAGGATGAAAGGAGTGAGAATATAGCTAACTGCTTTAATAAAGTTGTAAAATATTTGAGATGCCAAGACAGCACTTTTCAAATTCTAAATGGTGATGTAATATCCACAGAAGCCTACTTTCCTTTTGTAGAGTGGACTTTTGATAGTCATTGTTTAGAGCTACATGCTAATTTGATTTTGATTAGTTTCCTGATTTATAAACTTCATTTATTACTACCTTAGTGGAAACATTTCTAAGAAAAATTTTTTATAAAGATTAGGAAATTAGAGGGAATGAGGAAGTAAAAATAACCTATAGTCAGTCCCTTCATCCAGAGATAAGAGCATTGGTACCATTTGTAATAGTCTGATTTCTGCACGTTTGAGTTTTGTTTTTATAGTTGTGATCACATTGCATGGTGGTACTGTTTGCCTGTTTTACTGCATAGAAAAGCATTTCTCATTTGAAAATCTGAGTTTTTAAAATTTTAAAAAAGCAACAAATACTATTTGTATATTGTAATCATAATTGGTGTATTTTCTAAAATATTGAAATTTTAGTTATACTTATGTTTGTATATTGTAACAAATTGTTTTTGATACTTTGTATTAATGCACATGTAGTGTGACATCATCCGTTTCTGAACTAACATTTTGATCTTAAGTTAGTATGTACAACACTTGAATTCCTACTTGAGCATGTACTGTTTCTTTTTCATTCTCAGTAAGAGAAAATTAATTAGATTGTTTGACCCACAAATGCCAATATTAGTTACAACTAAATCCTGGAAATTGATTATTGATGCATTGGATCACTGAACAGAATCTTTAAGTCATGGGTGATACATTGCAAAACTTACTATTTCATTTTTCGTTTTAGTTTAGAGAGTTATGTGGAAAGTTCGTTCACTGCCTCATGCATGGTCAGAATATTTTAGATCAATAATTTGCTTTTAGAACATGTTACTAGGATTGAAAACTTTGTGAAAACCAAGTTCTAGGAGTTTTAATGTCAGTACATTGAAAGTTCTTTGAGGAAGTTGAGTTTTGTATTTTGAATAAACTACAAGGAGAAAAAGCCTTAGTGTGTTTTTTCCACTTCCTATCCGCACAAGATAACTTAAAGCTGCTTCCTTTATTTAAATGTTCAGTTAACTCTACTCTAGAGCATACTAAAGATGTTTTGAAAATATAGAAAATTCTTAATGCACTTAAAGGGAAGTACTTCCTAATTTTTTCCCCCTTTAGAAAGGTAATATATACTCAAGTGACAGAAAACAGGAGAAAAATAGAAACTAAAATAACCCCACTAAAGATCCATCACTAAGAGAGAGTGCTTATGTATCATTTTTGAATAGTTTTCTTTTGTTTCTCTCTCTCCCTCAAAATTGGTTTTATATTTATGCCACAGATATTTATTAAACTCCTATTTATCAGGTACTGTCTTAGTTGGAAAATAGACAAAAAAGCCCTACCTTTATGGAACTTAGGTTCTGCTGGGATCATAGGTTTATGTATAATGTTATATGATGATAATTTTATAATTTATTGTAACATAAGAATTAATATAGATACTTTTAATAGCTGTGTGATAGTTCCTTATGCAGAAATACCATAATTTATCCCCAATGTTGTCAAGCATTAAGTTATTTTTTCTATTATTATACAGTAGGCATGAGTCTCATCTATATGGTTGTAACTGTGAAATATTATATTCCTGTTTTACTAAAATTTAATCTGTGTTGTGCTGTCCCCTAATTTAGGTGATCATTATTCTCCTGCACAAATACTTGGATAGCTTCATATAGTCCAGAATGTTATCAGGAAGGGGCTTTCCATTCTTCCACCTCTACTGCTTATCATCGACATACTCATTTATGAAAGCCTGGAAAATTCTCTAGAAGGCCAAGTTACAGACTACCTTTTGTAGAGTTTTCTTAAAGCAAAATTCCCACCATTATTGTCTACATCACCACCTCCCTCCCCCACTCCCTCCCTGCACCACCCTGCAACTCCCAATGGGGGTGAGGGTATTGATTCATCCCTTTCTTCTTTTCCCCCAATTTCTCTCAAAACTTCCTTCATTCCTTCCATCCCTTGCCTCTGGGTACAGTCCAGCTGAATTCTCTTTGGGCCTGAGATTTCTTTAACAGAAGCTAGCTGAGGGAATTGTCTTCTAATTGCTGGTTCTAAAATAGCACAAAGACCCCAAGATTAGGCACTACAAAGGCTTGGAAAAGGGGAAAGCAATATATCTATTGCCTCATGAATAATACACAGTTACTACCCCAGATTTCACTGTTTCAAACAGTGTCCAGCTTGCAGCCTGTGGGCTGCATGCAGCCCAGCATGGTTATGAATGTGGCCCAACACAAAATCATAAATTTACTTAAAACTTTTTTTTTGCTCATCGATTTTCATTAATGTTTTTGTATTTAATGTGTGGCCCAAGACAACCCTTCCTCTTCCAGTGTGGCCCAGAGACGCCAAAAGGTTTGACACCCCTGATTTAGAACTATTTTCTTATTATTAAATTTCAGAAATGGATTTATTGATTCTAAGAGTATGAACATTTAAGTACTTTTTACATATTGTCACAGTGTTTTCCAAAACAAATATGCTGATGTGTATTTTTAGTGACCCAAGAGAGTGTTCTTATTTTACTGCCCCATTTATCAATGCTAATCTTTAAAAATTTCTCATTGGTTTATATTTTATTTCTTTAGAACTTCCATACGCTTGATAACAAATTGTATATCCTCTTTTGTTTTTTGATACAAGTTGTTTAATTTCAGGTGCTTTTCTGTCCTATCAGTTTTCATAAATTCATTTTTTTAAACATTTTATTTATTTTTAGAGGAGGGAAGGAAGGGAGAAAGGAGAGAAACATCATTGTGAGAGAGAAACATTGATCAGTTGCCTCTCTAATATGCCCTGACTGGGAACTGAACATACAACCCAGGCATGTACCTTGACTGGGAATCCAACCAGCAACCTTCTGCTTTGCAGGACAATGCCCAACCAACTGAGCCACACAGGTCAGGGCTTTCATAAATTCTTCACATCAAAATAAATGTTCCTTTGTTATATTTTTGGCAAATCGTTTTCAGTGCTCAGAATTGACTGTTAACAATGCAATATTCTTTGTAATTATTCTTCGTAATACTTAGTTTTCTTTTAAAATTATAGCAATGTGGTTTATTAAGCTGTGCTTTAGTACAGACACTGGGGCTTGCCCATGGTGCTCTTCATGTATAAAAAGCCCAGATGTTCTCCCCATTATTTCTAGCAATGGCACCAGGAAATTGACAGCTTACGTGGATGTTGTACACAATCATCATCTGTCATCTTCACATGGCCAACAGCCACAGCCAGACACAGCGCCTTTATCTGGAACTTGCTGGTGGATTTCACTTGATTGACTTTGGCCACCATTTTTCATAGTGGATCATCAAGGAAGGGAACTTGTCAGCCTTACTCAGGCCTGGGCCCAGGGTTTGTGGGATCTGCTTGTTCAGAGACTCTGAAGCCCAAATGGTATCATACTTCTTGGCCAGCCTCTTGACCAGTTTCTTATTCTTGCTGAGTTTCTTCAGTGCTTCATTTCCTACATGGGGGATATCCACGGCCTTGGCCTCCTCACAGTGCTGCTGGTCCCCCAAAACATATACAGAGAACTTGGGGCTGGGAGTGGATTTAAGCCTGATGGTGACCAGGAAGTGTTTGTCCTTCTAAGGATCACCATTCTTCAAGCTCATCTACAGATCCACGTCTCCAAAAACTTTCTGGCACTTACGCTGGTTCCCATGCAGGATCCCCTCACCACCTTATAAAGTGTGTCCTGGCAGACTTTGCTGCTCATGGTTCCTCGTGTCGCAAAAACAGGAAAAGAGCAAGATAGATTTTTTAGAGCAGTTTTAGTTTACAACAAAGTTGAGAGGGAGGTACAGAGATTCCCACATACCCCCTGCTCTCTCCCACATGTTGGCCTCAGTCTCCCCCATTATCAACATCGTTCACCAAAACAGTAATTTTTTTTTTTAAACCAAGGATGAACCTACATTGATACATCATATTCATCCTTCTCTCACCCTTACCCTTGGCAGCCACTAAGCTTTGTTACTGTTTCCATTGCCTTGCCTTTTCCAAAATGTCATGTAGTTGGGATCATGCAGTATGTGAAGCCTTTTCAGATCGTCTTCTTTCACTTAGTAAATGCAGAAAAATTAACCAGTAGTCCTGTGTTTGAGTCATAATTGTTGACTAAAATGTTGACAAAGACTTAGGCACACAGAGTAGATGCTCATTGAGAAGTGTTGAAGATAAAAAATTGGACTAAATAAATGACCCTTTTACTACTACTGTTTTGTGATTTGTTGAGAATTATGTGCATAGTTAGTTACACTCATTCCATTGTGTACATTGTTACATTTAGTTACTATTCTCATTTGATAAAATCAGTCATCTTTGTGCTTTTCATTTGCAGTTTTTAAATAGCTGAGGAGTTAGATTTATTTCTGTATGAAATATAAGATTTTGTTTTGGAATTAGATACTTGTGTTACGTTGGGCCAAAGATAGTCTACTAGGATTTTGAGATAGCGCTAGGTATGGTCTACCATGGAATTATTACCCATTGGTGTAATTTTTTTAAGTATTATATTAATACTTGATTTGAAGAGAAGTAGTGAAATCTAAGCTTGCTGTAAAGCATGGTATTTCTTTTGAAATGAAACTGTAAATAGTATTACAGTTTACTGTAGTTGCTTAATGAAAAAATATTAATATTACATGGTAGCTATTTTTAAAAATGATTTACCACAGACTTAAGAAACTTTAGACTGTTTAGCTTCCAAAAATTTACAATATTTTTTCATCTGTCATTGCATCCTGTTGAGATATGGCAGAATTGTACTATTACATGTAAGTTGTGAGTGATATTTAATTTTGAGCTGTAGCCACAGGTAGATATAACTGAGACAGTTCAAAACTTTTGGAGATAGATATTTGTTAGTTGCTTTAGAACAATATCAAGCCTCACTTTTTATTTAGTCCTCTAGCTAGAAATCTGGCTCATGGTTTCTTAATGATTTAAACTACGTTGAAATTATCTTCCAACTTAAATGATTTCACATCTTTGCCTATAATTAGGGTTAAATTTTGTTTAAACTGTTTACTTGAGGTGTGAATACCAGAAAAGGAGGGCTATTATAGTATTTAATATTTAGATTTGGTGCTTGAATGTTTAATAAATCTTACAGAGATGTTAAGATTTGTGCAGATATGCTAGAGGTATTTTAAAAATGAGATATTAAATATATCATAAACCTAGACAAGTTAACATTGTTACTACTTGAGTATCACACTAGGTGAATAATTTGTTACTAAAAAGTGATTTCTACCTGGCTGGTGTAGCTCAGTGGATTGAGTGCTGGCCTGCGGAGCAAAGGGTCGCCAGTTCAATTCCCAGTCAGGGCACATGTCTGCGTTGAGGGCCAGGTCCCCTGTAGGGGGTATGTGAGAGGCAACCACATATTGATGTTTCTCTCCCTTTCTTTCTCCCTTCCTTCCCCTCTATCTAAAAATAAATAAATAAAATATTTTAAAAGTAGTGATTTCTAAAAATTGGAAGGAAATATTGTGCTAACACTCCTGATTAGTGCTTGAGATTGCAAATGACTTAATAAAATAATACGGGGTAGGGCATGTTCATTTTTCTAAAGATATTAACATAGCCAAGGTATGGAAAAAATGAAAGATTTTAAGAAAAGAACCACTAGGCTTATATTCTTTAAACAATGGATGAAGTCTGATTCCCACTGCTGCCCTCAATCCCCTCAGTTCAGGAGGATAGCGTTCTTTTCTCTTAAAACTGCCACTTACTATCTTTCTCTTAACAGCGATGATCATATTGCTACTCTTTCTCAAGAATTGAATAATACTCTCAGCTTCTTTTTTTTTTTTTTTTAGTACAGTTATTTGCATTCCCCCCCACCTCTCCGCCAACCCCAGCCATCCCTACTTCCTACCCTTGATCCTACCCCCTTTTGGTTTTGTCCTTTATAGTTGTTCCTGAAAGCCCTCCCCACTACCTGCTCTGGTTATCCCTCCCGCCATTATCCCTTCCACCTTCCCTCTGGTTACTATCAGTTCTTAATTTCAATGTCACTGGTTATATTTTGCTTGCTTGTTTGTTTTGTTTATTAGGTTCCACTTATAGGTGAGATCATATGATATTTGTCTTTCATTATATTTTAGAATAATTAGTAAGTAAACTTTGGCAGCTCATTTAGCATATGAGTGGTTCTTGCTTTCAGATTTAGAATTCCTATTTGGGAAAATAATTAAGGTTATGTTGTTGTGAATACAATTTACAAATATAGTCATAACACATATAGTTATTTATAAATTCCCTTAGCCTTCTAAGAGAAAAATTCATATGTAATTCTGTAAATTGACTGCACTGTGGAATAAAAATATTGGATTTTTAAATGTCTCTACTACTATGTACTGCAGGTTTCAGAAATAAAGAATAACTAAGACATTTTCTCTTCTTTGGATGTGAAGGATACTTTACCTCAGCCAGACTCTATTTCCTCTTCTCTGAATTTGTTTGAAATTATTATGTACTTCACAGATTTGACTAGTCATTGTTAGTCTCAGAAGTCAGAAGAAATAACTTCATATCTGACATTTTCAGTGTTTTTTCTTTTTTACTAAATATTTTATTATTTATGCTACTACAGTTGTCCTAATGTTCCCATTTGCCCCCCCCCCATCCATCCCCACCACCCACTCCCTCAGGCAGTCCCTACACTGTTATCTATGCCCATGGGTCATGCATATATGTTCTTTAGCTAATCCTTCTTTCAACCAGTCCCCTCTTATGCCATTTCCAATGTTTAGTAATTTTAAAATCTGGAAATTTGTTGGTAATCATTAACAGAATGCTTTAAGTGTAAACAAAGTTCTTCATAGAAATAATTTGAGGTACCTTTTTTGGGTTCTTTGCAAGAAATGTTATGGCTATTTTGGATATTAGGAGAGGATGTAGAAATAAATCTGCTTCATTTATGAAGCAGCGATAATCTGCTCCCACTAGCAGTATTTAATTTTTTTAGCTCTTTGTAGAGAGATCATCTTTATTTAGACTTTAGTCCTTACATGCTTCTTCTCTTCAGTTTTTGGTAAAGGTTTATTTGTAAAGAGATGGGAATGAATTTTGCATAAACTTCAAAGTTTTACTGTTTTAAATGAGACCTAAAATATTTCTAGTTCTAATAGCGAATGAGATACACAGATTACAAAGTATATTTAGATTACAGATTACAGAATCTTATGTAGATTTTTATAGTACTTTGCTTTTAAAATTTGGAGAGAATATAGAAATTCAGAAAACTTTAGTTAAATTATAGCCCCAGTGATGCATTTTCAAAAGCAGTGTGTTGCATTCCTAAAGGTAGTATATTGCATGCACTGCTGAGCATAATGTGAAAAGAAAAGTGCCATAAAAAGCTAAGTACCAAGTAACTAGCTAGAAAAAACTTTTAATGGCAGAGCTGGTATGGTCATTAATCTGGTACAATAGTACTTAAGGAAATGGTTCCCTGCGTTAAAATGCAATTTCTTTTGGTTGTTAGAAACCAAAATAGGAAATTCAGAATTAGCACCTAAATACTGATATTGGAGTTTTGGGTTTTTTTTTAAGTGCCTTTCTATGGCCCAATTTAGTGCAAAAAGATTTAGAATGAGAGTCTTGGTTCTAACACTAACTATAGAAGAATGACCTTGGGTAAGTATGTTTTCTTACTAGTAAAGTGAGTGGTAGAATTACATTTAAGGATCTTTTCAGCTTACCACTTGAACAATCAAAAAGGAGGATTTTTACTTTGATTCAGTCTGATTTCCCCTAACATTCTACTAATTACTAAATGTATATAGTAGCTTTGCCCTAGATAGACTACTTTGCAGTGGCTTTCAGACTTTTTTAAGTGAGACACATTCTCAGAAATAAATTTTACGGTGTGACCTAGTACATGCACACATAAAAAGACAAAAGTGTCACAAATTACTTACTAGTGATGAGTTATGTTTTCTGTTCTGTTTCATTGAAAAAAAAGGTTATTTACAATCCACTCTTTGAAAAAGGCTTCATTTAGAGTATAAACTTAGAGTTAGATCCTTTTTTCATTTAACTAGTTAAATTAAGCAGCAAGATTAAATACTTGCCACAAAATGACAGTATAGCAGCTGTTTGAATTTTAGCTTCTGCCATTATTTATTAATCATAACACAAGCTCTGAACAGTTTCATTCTTAGGAGGAACAAATGATGATGATTTTAAATAATAGCTTAAATTAGATGTATGTAAAGTTCAACGTAGATAATTTAATGATTGGTTAGTTTTATTTCTGCTTTTTATTATTTAGTCCCTTATTAATAGACACAGTATTGGCATTAGCTGTACCAAATCAGTGGGACTAAACTTGGTAAGCACCTTTTTGGATTTGAGTTTTTGAAAGGTATTTTGTGGTCAATTTAAATGAATTTTGCTTTTGTGTTTCTAACCATGATGATAAATTTTGTTACAAAACTTGCCAATCTTCTAGTTCTGTCAGATTCCTTTGAATTTTAAGGAATTGAGTTCTTAAGGGATTTGTTCTTTTTATTTTCTTTTATTTTTTAATTATATTTTAGAGATTATGCTATTACAGTTGTCCCAATTTTTCTCCCTTTGCCCCCCTCTGCTCAGCACATCTCACTCCCTCAGGCAATTGCCCCACCATTGTTCTTGCCATGGGTCATGCGTATAAGTTCTTGGGCTACTCCATTTCCTATACCGTACTTTACATCCCCATGACTATTCTGTAACTACCTATTTGTACTTCTTAATCCCCTCACCTCTTCACCCATTCCCCGACACACCCCTCCCATCTGGCAGCTATCAAAACATTCTCCCTATCCATGATTCTGTCTCTGTTCTTGTTTGCATAGTTTGTTTTTTAGATTCAATTGTTGATAGATAAATGTTTATTGCCATTTTATTGTTCATAGTTTTGGTCTTTTTCTTAAATAAGTCCCTTTAACATTTCATATAATAATGGTTTGGTGATCATGAGCTCCTTTACTTTTTTCTTGTCTGGGAAGTCCTTTGTCTCTCCTTCTTGGATTCCAAATGATATCTTTGCTGGGTAGAGTAATCTTGGCTGTCGGTCCTTGCTTTTCAGGACTGAGGCTTGTTTGTTTGTTTGTTTGTTTTTTGCTAATCCTTTCTAGCCTGCAACATTTCTTTTGAGAAATCAGGTGACAGTGTCATGGAATTCCTCTGTAGATAACAGACTCCTTTTCTCTTGCTGTTTTTAAGATTCTCTCTTTATCTTTCAACACTGGCATTTTAATTTTGATGTGTCTTGGAGTGGGCCTCTTTGCATCCATCTTGTTTGGGACTCTCTTCCTGGACTTGTCTATCTTAGGTAAGTTTTCTTTCACTATTTCTTCAAATAGATTAGCAGTTTCTTGCTTTTTCTCTTCTCCTCCTGGCACCCCTATGATGTGAATGTTGGAATGTTTGAAGTTGTCCCAGAGGCTGCTTATACTATCCTTGTTTTTTTGGATTCTTTCTTCTTCTTGTTGTTCTAATTGGTTATTTTTGCTTCCTTATGTTCCGGACCGTTGATTTGATTCTTGGCTTCATCCACTCTACTGTTGCTCCCCTGTAAATTGTTCTTTTATTAATTAGTGTGTCCTTTGTTTCTGACTGAAACATTTTTATGCTGTTGAGATCCTCACTAAGCTCCTTGAGCATCCTTATAACCAGTGTTTTGAACTCTACATCTGATAGATTGCTTATTTCCATTTTGTTTAGTCCTTTTTCTGGAGTTTTGATCTGTTCTTTCATTTGGGCCATATTTCTTTGCTCATTTTGGCAGCCTCCCTGCGTTTGTTTCTATGTATTAGGTAGATCTGCTTTGACTCCGTGTGTTGGTAGTAAAGCCTAATGTAGTAGGTGTGCTATAGGGTCCAGTGGCATAGCCTCCTCTATCACCAAATTGGGTACCTGAGGTGCTCCCTTCATGTGGGCTGAGTACACACTCTTCTTGTAGTTGAGCCTTGATTGCTGTTGGCAGGTCAATGGGAGGGATTTAGCAAGACCATTCAGCTGCGGGGACTGGCTTTGACCACTGAATGCTAGCCTCCGCCTTCTGTGGAGGGTCAGCTGTGCGGAGGCTAAGCTAGGTGGTGGTGCAGTGGAGTGTGCAGGCTCTGGATTTCCTGAGTGGTGCAGGCCAAGGTCACGCCCCACCTATGGTTTGCCCCAGGCCATCCTGCCTGAGCTGTAAGGCAATCTGAGATGGCTGCTATTTGTGCTAGGCTTGGAGATTCCCAGGTGAAGCCAAGTTGTAAATCTAGGCTGGTTGCTGGTAGTGCCGTGCCTGGGGCCCCTTAGCAAGAAGTATTGGGGCTAGGAGCTCATGGAGGCTGGCTGTTTTTTGTTTGATAGGATTTAGGAAGTTGTGAAGCGTGAGCCAAGACCGTCATTAATATAGAAAAGCAGCTTGGGTGGGCCCGTAAGGTGGGTGGGATGGAATCTCTGGGGATCTCCAGGGCAGGGCAAACAGTGTTAGGTTGTTAAAGTGTTGGATATGGCACCTATCTCCCAGCTTTGTGGCTCTTGTGGCAGGGAGGACTAGAAAGGGACAGTGGCCTCTACCTACCTTTCTGTCTAGGAGAAAACTATCCCTAACTCCCTCCTTGATGCCAGACCCTCAGTTCATTCCTGTGTGCCACTGGGGTGCCTTTCAAGCTGCCACCCTGGTGCTAGAGCTCAGAGTGAGTGTGAGTAGGTGAGTCCATGTTTGGGTTCTTTAAGGGGAATTGCTTGGAACTCCAGAAGTTTCTTCCACCAACCCAATCCACACTGTTTTTTGCAGCCAGAAGTTATGGGGACTTACCTTCCTAACACTGGAACCCTGGGCTGGAGTGCCTAGTGTGGGGCTGGGACTCCTACCTCCCAAGATATCCCTCCCAAATTTTTATCCACCACATGTGGATGTGGAAACCAGGTCATTCCATGCCTCTGCCCCTCCTACCAGTCTGAATGGATGTGGTTTCTTTAATTTTGTAGTTGTCAGACTTCCAATCAACTCAGTTTCTGATGGTTCTGGGTGGTTGGTTGTTCTGTATTTTAGTTGTAATTTTGATGTGGTTGTGTGAGGAGGCAAGCTGTGTTTACCTCTGCCTAATACTTGTATGACCGTGGTCATCCCACTCGTCTAAATTCTGAGCCTTTACCTCATCCGAAAATGATAACTTGTGTACTGGACTGAATTATTTTAAATAACAAAGAAAAAAACAAAAAATGCAGTGCACTCATAGTATGGTGTAAATTTTATATAATTGTAAGTCATTATTATAGACTTGATATTGGAACTTAACTTCTGGGGTTCTGTTTAAAGTGACACTAAACGTTCATGACCTAACTATCATTTGTTTGAGGCTTTGAATCCTGAATTTTATGAGAAAATAATAGAGGCAGTGACCTTCCTAAGTATTTAATCTAGCAAGTCTCAAACAGTGCCACCTACTTCAATAGTACCTCATCTCATTAAATTGTTTGAGTAACCCCATACTTAGTATGTTGTCATTCCTATCCATAGATGAGAAAACCAAGGGAACTATTTGGTGGAATAATATATTTTTAAAAATTTTCTTTATTGATTTTACAGAGACAGAGAGGAACTGTGGGGGGGGGGGAGAGAAATGTCGATTTGTTGTTCACTTATTTGTGCATTCAATTTCGCTTCTTGCATGTGCCCTGGCTGAGGATCGAACCTGTGATCTTGTTATATCAGAGTGATGCTTTACCAAACTGAGCTACCCAGCCAGGGATGGTGGAATAATATTTTTAAAATTGGGTATCCTCATGGGGTTTAGTTGTGTATCATTGAATGTACAATTTTAGGATTTCCAAATCTGTGAAATTGATTAGAATTTAGAACTCTAATTAAAATCCAAGGAAAACATGATGGAAATAAAATTGTAGTGAGAGACTCTATTTTAAGTTACTAATCATTAGAAATGCAAATTAAAACTGTAATGTTTTTATGTACACAAATTAATTTGATTAAAATGTGTCTTAAATCAGCATTCCAATAAAATATATGTACCACATATATGATTTAAATTTTCTAGTAGCCACATTAAGAAAAAGCAGATGAAATTTACTAAATACATATTTATATATATTTATAGTCTTCCTTAGTTTGACTTTTTCAAATTTTCATTTTTCAATTACAGTCAACAGTCAATATTATATTGGGTTGGCCAAAATAGTTTTTTTTGTGTGTGATTGCTCTAGTAGTGCTTAGTTTTCTTTAACTTCATTCAAAACAAATTTGTTAGAGTGTATTGTGACCGCTGTCATGTCAGCATGCATATAAAAAATTGGTGATTATCAAAATTGGTGAATTTTTGTGTAGCCATTTTAATATTAAAGATAGAAGAAAATATGCAACTTTTTTGCATATTAAGCTTTATTATTTCAAGAAAGGTACAAATGCAACTGAAACACAAAAGAAGATTTATGCAGTGTGTAGAGAAGGTGCTCTGACTGATCGTGTCAAAAGTGGTTTGCGAAGTTTTCTTGCTGGAGATTTGGTGGATGATGCTCCACAGTTGTGTAGACCAGTTGAAGTTGGCAGTGATCGAATTGAGATATTATTTGAGAACAGTCAACTTTATACCATGCAGGAGATAGCTGACATACTCAAAATAACTTAATAAAGTTATTGGTGAAAATGAAAACTGTGTTTTACTTTGTGGATAACCATTTACAAAAAACCATATGGATTTTTTTGCCAACTGAATATTAGTTTCAGGTGTTCCGCATAGTGGTTAGACATTTATATAACTGATGAAGTGATCTCCCTGATAGGTCTAGTACCCACCTGACACCATACATAGTAATTACAGTATTATTGACTGTATGCTGTACTTTACATCCCTCTCTCTATTTTATAACTTCCAAATTGTACTTCTTAATCCCTTTATCTTTTTCACCCGACCTCCAAACTCCCCTCCCAACTGACAGCCATCATTTTGTTTCTGTATCTATGAGTCTTTTCTGTTTTATTTTGTTCTTTAGATTCCTCATATAAGTAAAATCATATGGTGTTTGTCTTTCTCTGTCTGACTTATTTCACTTAGCATAATATCCCCTAGATCCATCTATGTTCTCACAAATGGTATCATTCTTTCTTATGGCCAAGTAATATTTCCTTGTATATATGTACCACAACTTTTATAATGTATATTTTATTGATTATGCTATTACAGTTTTCCCCATTTTTCCCCTTTAATCCCTCTCTGCCCTGTACCCCCCAACCCTCCAGCATTCCCCCCGCTTAGTTCATGTCCATGGGTTATACATACAAGTTCTTTGAATTCTCTGTTTCCTATACCAATTTCCTATTTCTATCTCTCTTCTATTTTATGCCTACCCATTATGCTTCTTCTTCCCTGTACATTTCTCACCCCTGTTCCTCCCCTCCCCCTCCCCACTGAAAACCCTTCATGTGATATCCATTTCTCTGATTCTGTTCCTGTCCTAATTGTTCAATTAGTTTTTGTTTTCGTTGTTTTTCCTTTTTTTTTTTTTAGGTTAATTTGTTGATAGTTGTGAGTTTGTTGTCATTCTACTGTTCATGTACCACAACTTTTTTAACCATTTGTCTATCAGTGGACACTTAGGATATTCCCATATTCCTCGCTATTAAAAATAATGCTGCAGAACATAGGGGTACATATATCTTGTAGAATTACTGTTTTGGATTTCTTTGGTTAAATACCCAGAAATGGAATCATTGGGTGATAAGGCAGTTTTATTTTGAATTTTCTGAGGCATCTCCAGACTTTTCCATAGTGGCAGTATCAATTTGCAATGCCACTAACCATGTCAGAGTATTCCCTTTTTTCTACATCTTCATCAGCACTTTTTATTGATATATTGATGATAGCCATTCTGACAGGTGTGAAGTGATAATCTCTTTCTGGTTTCAGTATGCATTTCTCTGATGATTAGTGACATTGATCGACTTTTCATATGTCTGCTAGGCATCTCTATATCCTCTCTGTAGAAATGTCTATTCAGGTCTTCTGCCCATTTTTAAATTGGAAATATATACAATTTTATATAGTGGTATTAAGTTGTATGAGTTCTTTATATATTTTGACTCAAGCTGTCTTTTGATTTCTTTCTTGATCTCATTGTTAACCCATTCATTGTTTAGTAGCATGTTATTTAATCTCTATGTTTATATGTTTTTCAGCTTCTTATCATTGATTTCTTTTTTCATACCATCATGGTTGGATAAGATCCTTGATATAATTTTAGTCTTCTTAAACTTATTGAAACTTGTTTTGTGGCCTAACATGGACTATCCTGGAAAATTGTACATGTGTCCTCGAAAAGAATGTGTATTCTGCTGCTTTGAGATGAAATGCTCTTTTATTATCCATTCTGCTACCCTATATCTTTTGATTGGATCATTTAATCCATTTACATTTAAAGTAATTATTGATAGTTGAGTGGCTATTAACATTTTATTCATATTTATAATCTGCCGCCCCCCCCCCCTTCTCTTTAAGAAATCTATCATTTCTCGAAATAGTGGTTTGGTGGTGATAATCTCCTTTAGCTTTTTTTTGTTTGGGAAGCTCTTTATCTCTCCTTGAATTCAAAATGTAATCTTGTTGGGTAGAGTAATCTTGGTTGTAGTTCCTTGCTTTTTATCACTTTGAATATTTCATGCCAGTCATTTCTGGCCTGCAAAGTTTCTGTTGAGAAATCAGCCGATAATCTCATGGGAGCTCCTTTGTAGATAACTAACTGATTTTCTCTTGTTGCTTTTAAGATTCTCTCTTTATCTTTAACCTTTTGCATTTTAATTATGATGTATCTTGGTGTGGGCCCCTTTGTGTTCATCTTGTTTCGGACTCTGTACTATCCGAACTTTTGTGTCTGTTTCCTTCACCAGGTTAGGGAAGTTGTCCATCATTTTTTCAAATAGCTTTTCAACTTCTTTCTCTCTTCTTGTGGTACCCCTATGATGTGAACATTGGTGTGGTTGGAGTTGTCCCAGAGATTCCTTAAACTATTCTCAATTCTTTTTTTCTCTTTGCTGTTCTGATTGCGTGTTTCCTGCACTTTGTCTTCTAAATTGCTAATATAGTCCTTTGCTTCATTTACTCTTTGGTGATTTCTTATAGTGTATTTCTTCATTTCTAACTTGTTCTTTTTTTTATGATTTTTTTAGTCCCTTTTTATGTTTACTATCTCTTTGTTGAAGTTCCGAGTTCATCTATTCTTTCCCTGAGTTCATTAAGCATTCTTATAACTAGTGTTTTGAACTCTTATCTGGTAGATTGCTTGCCTCCATTTCATTCAGTTCTTCTTTCTGAATTTTTGATGTGTTTCCTTTGGGACATATTTCTGTATTTTTTTGTTTTGGCTACCTCTCTGAGTTTGTGTCTTGTGTTAGGTAGATCTCCTAGTCTTCCAGTCTTCGCAGGGTTGCTTTATGTAGTAGATGTTCTGTGGACCTGGGCCCAGTCATGCATTCTCCATGTTCACCTGAGCTGGATGCTCCAGGAGTGTTCCTTGTATAGCAGGTCCTCAAATAATGTCATTTTCTTCGTTGTAGTTTTGTTATAATGTTGATAAGATGCCATAAGAACTTAACTCTTATTTATAGCAACTAGCCTATAGTAAAATTAGTTTTGTTATACATTGTTTCAGTTAAAGTGACAGAACCTATTTACTATGTTAAGTGAGGACTTACTGTACTTGAATAATAGTACCTTTCATCAGTATAAAATATGCACTCTCAGTTGTTTACTTAAATTCGCTTCTTTACATAGTCATTCTTTTATTAGCATTTATCTGATTTATTTTTGCATCCTCTTCCCTCCTGCATCATTTTAATTTAGACATGTTTCTTAGCTAGATTTAAAAGGGGGGGGGAAACAAAGTCTATTCCAAGGTCTCTCTTTAATGGAGAACTTTAAAGGCATCTCTGTGCACATTCATGGTGATAATTGATACGTTTTGAGTCCGTCTTCTTCCTGCTTTCTAAGTGTTTATTTCTGCCTTCCTTTTCTTTAGCCTGATTTTCTTTTTTATCCCTAGTGGTCTGTATATTATATATTTGTTATTGTTCAAGTGATTACCCTAAAATTCATTTTGAAATCTAACATTTTAGAATTGTTTTAAAAAATAATACTATTTCCCTTATTTCTTAGGTGACGTTGTATAATGAAAAGAGCACAGACTGTAGATCAAGGTGGATTGTGGTTGTATCTTGTCTTGGCTTTGCTACTTTTTAATGGTGATTCGCTTGTGTCTCTGTCTCCTTCCTTAAATAGAGAATAATAACAGTACCTACCTCACAGGGGTATTGTTAGGTTTACCTGTGTTGATATATATGTACAGTACCATCAAGTATTAGGGAATCAGTAAATGTTACTATCATTATTAGCTGTCAGTATTTAACAAAAGCTTGAAACTGCATTGGTTAGTACAGTTATTGGGGGTTCCACTGGTTGCCTGGTTCTTAATCTGTATTTGCTTTCATATTGCAAATTGTTTTAAGAAATTTATCTTTAATATTTTTATAATTCTGTTTTCATTATTCTGTAATGTGTGTGGGCTGCTATATATATGCAAACTCAAATCTGTTTTCTGTTTAGCTGGGTTTTCTACTTTTATTTCTTTTATTTTGACCTTTGTGTATTTCTTTTTCTCCTTCCATCCCCTCCTCAACCTCTGGACAGTTTCAACCAGAAAAATGTTCACATCTTGGATGGTATGATAGTGTCATCAGTATCCAAATGCTTTAATTACATGTTGTGTGTGTGTGTATGTGTGTGTGTGTGTGTGTAATTTGGGTGTGAGGGATAGTATATCAGTCAGGGTTCTCCAGAGGAAAAAAACTAGTAGGCGATAGCCACACCATCATGCAATTTTTTTTACCACCACCTGGCAGTCCTACTATTTAACTCAGTTCTTGACACTATCTAGTGACCTGGAGACTACAGGTTAGATACTACAGGTTATCTAGTGACCTGTCAGATACTACAGGTTAAGGGCTCAGTCCCACAAAACTGCTCCTACTCCCACCACATCAGATGCCAATTGCAAGTCCAAATTATTACATATGCTTTTGTGGCTGGCTGTAGTTTAGAGGTTTCAACAAATCCCCTCCTTGGGTTTGATTAATTTGCCAGAGCAGTTTACAGAATTTAGGAAAACGTTTACTATGTTACCAGTTTATTAAAATGATATAACTCAGGAACAACCAGATGAAAGAGATGCATAGGCAAAGTATGGGGAAGTGATATGGAGTTTCCGTGCCCAGTCTAGTGTGCCACTCTCCCTGCATTTCTACATGTTCACCAACCTGGAAACTCTCCAGACCCAGTCCTTTTGGGATTTTATGGAAGCTTCATTATATAGACATGATTGGCTAAATCATTTGCCAGTCGTTGTTGAAGTCAATCTCTAGCCCCTCTCTTTTTTCCAGGAAATTGGGGAGCGGTGACACTGAAAGTTCCAACATTTTAATTACATGGGTGGTTCCCCTAGCAATCAGCCACCATTCTTAGGTTACCTAGAGGCTTTCCAAAAGTCACATCATAAACATAGCAAAAGACACTTTCTAAATTGTCCTCATTACTTAGGAAATTCCAAAGCTTTTAGGAACTCTGTTGCAAATACATATTTCTTATTATAAATCACATCACATGGATTTATTTCATTTCAAGGAATAAGCTTATGTGATTGTTGGGACTGGCAAGTCTGAAATCCAGAGGGCTGGCCATCAGACTGTAAAGTTTTACAGGACCTGGTACTGTAATGTTGAGATAAGAATTTCTTCTTCCTCAGAAAGCTCAGTATTTCTCTTAGTGCCTTTTAAATGATTAGCAAGGCCCACTCAATTGTTGAGGATAGTCTCCTAATTCAAGTCAACTGGTAGTTGGTATTAACCAGATCTACAGAAAACCTTTACAGTAACATCTAGGTTAGTGTTTGAATGAATAAGTGGGTCCTGTAGCCAAGTAGACACTTTACAGACAAGTGGACACATTAAACCGTCATAGATAGTCATACTGTTTCAGGACCAATTAATTGTCCTTATCCATCAGATTCTTGAAATTAAAAACAAAAGCCATTGTGTGTGATACTACATGGAAATTAAACATTATCCAGATTTTTAGTAAAATATAATTTATAGTTACACTTTGCAAATTTTATATTCTAAAAGTTTGGGGTTCCTTTGTTGACTTCCAAATGAAAAAGGACTATAATGTTAGTATTGGAAATGACTGTTCCTAGCATAGCCAGGAAAAGCTGATACACACCTAGTGTCTGAAATATATTACATATAGAAGAAAAACCTATTTTAAAGTGGATGAGACCAACATTAAATGCTGTACATCTATTTGGTGCCAATTATGTGTTTAGACTAACCTTTGTTTATAACAGTTTCTGTGGGACTACTTATTAGTTGAATGCTTAGAGATGAACTCCACATAGTCTCTTCACTTAAGTAAGACATGATAATGAAAGAGAATACTGAGCTTACACAATGTCTTCATTGGTGAAAGTCGGGGTGAAGGAAAGGGTAGTGAAACTGCAATAAAAATGTATTGGGAGATTAGAATGTAAGGTTCATAGGCTGCCCATAACTTTGGGAGAAGGTACTTTTTTTTGTTGATGGCACCAAACAGGGCTGCTGATTTATGATAAGATTCATAAATCTGTAAAAAGCTAAGCACAAAACCCCAATGGTTTTTCATTCTAGTATTGAGAAGCATGGCAGTGTACTATGTATAGATGGTAATGTTAAAGAATAAAATAAAAACCACAGACCGTTTTGCTGTTAAAATTAATAAATTTTAACCTTTAACCAGTATAGTATGCTATGGTAAATGAAACACCCTGCTAGTCAAAAAATTTAGTTTCTGTCCTCAATTCTACACTCTGTATTAGTCTTCCTTTTCTCTGTTCAGTGCTGAGGTTAATTGTATCACTTTTGCGTTCCATTTCCCTGATGTAGAAACTGTGTGGTTATAACTCAACTTTGTCTCTTCCCATTTCATTAAATCCTATATTTTCTATCTCAGAAGTGTCTCTTTTCTGTTCTCTCCTTTCATCTCTATTGCCTTAATTTAGGCCATCATCTCTTGTTGGTGTTTTGATAATCAAAACTGTGCATGTACCTACACTGCCCCATCCAGTCATGCTTATAAATCTGCCATTTTCTGTATGCCAACAGACTGATTTTTACAAAACAAAACTTCATGTTTCATTTGTTACTTGCTGTTGCTTAAAGTTGCATTTTACTGGCTAACATTTAGGAGTTGAGAATGCAAATTGCATATTGTAGGTTCATAAGAAGTCCTGCATTGTAGAAACCTGTTTTACTTAGTTTTACCAGGGTTTTGCAAATGTATTTGATACTGTTGTTTGTACATGTTAATGTCTTTTAACATGCCAGAACAGTGTTCTGTGTGACATCATTTTGTGAAATCCTGGCCTGTTACAAGATAAAGTCTAAGTTCTTTAGCTTGGTCAGGTTTTTAGTCTTGCCCCAGCCAACATTTTTAGCCCCATCTCCTTCCTGCCTTACATTGACTAGCACAGTTATTCAAGGAATGCACACTGAGGATATGCTGTCCCAGGGGTGTCCAACCTGAGGCCCGTGACCACATACAGCTCAGGATGGCTATGAATGCAGCCCAACACAAAACCGTAAATTTACTTAAAACATTCTGAGGTTATTTTGTGATTACATGTCTCACTGTACCTGTTGTAATGTGTGGCCCAAGAAAACTCTTCTTCCAGGGTAGCCCAGACGCGCAAAAATGTTGGACGCCCTTGGCAGACACTGTAAAGGTCAAGAAGCCTTTGCCTTTATATTGCAAATAGCCTTTGAAAAGTCTTGTGATAGTATTTTTTGTGTTACTTTTGCTTTGATAAAGTCAGAATGTTTTTGGCTGCAAGTAGCAGAAAATCTAACTTTAATCAATAAAAATCAATAATGTTTCTTAAGAGGTAGGGCATTTCCAGTTGGTTGATTTAGTTAGGTCACTAAAGATCTCTTTGCCATTCTCAGCATGTATTTCAGACTAATGCTCCTATTGTCCCATTCCCAAATATCACATGCATACTGGAAAGCATTCAGCTCTAGAAGAAACAGTTTCTTTCAGATTGTTTGATGTTTCACTGGCCAGAGTTGTGGTCATGTGCAAGCCTAAATCAAGTACTGGAAATGGGACTTCTGTGATTGGTTTAGGGAAATCATCATTTATTTCCTTAGACTGGAAATGCAGTCTAACTTTCTTCTAGCACAGGACTGATACTTGAATCAAATAAGGGATTATGGTTTGCAGAGTCAAGGGGGAGAATGACTGGTAGTCATTGGCAGTGCTGCTACTTAACTCAGACTTGAGGGGTGGGGAGGAAGTAATGAAGTAGAAGGAAACAACTTTTTGGATAAAGTAATTTCTAATGTGAGTTTTGTGGACAAGGGGATATTAGTAGGAAGATTTTTCCTTACCCTTCTAAGCCACCCTCATTGTTGCTTGTTTTTAAGAATAAAAAGTATGTATAACACATTTCCCTAGGAATCTGCCTGGACCTGTGTATGTATGTATGTATAAATAAGAGCTGTGTCATGGATTTATTTAAAAGTAGTGCACAGAACCTGTTTAGTTGACTGAAACATGTTCTATGAGATAAAGACCTTATAGGAACTGCTAATCACTGTCTTAAAATGACATATCTTTTCATGTCCCATACCTTAGTGTTAACTTTTTTAGAATATGAGTTTACAGCCTGAGTGTTATTTTGTTTAGGTTTTATTCTCTCTCTCACTCCCTTTTTTCTTCCCTCTCTTCATGCCTTCCTCCCTCCCTCCTCCTCATCTTTATAGTCTTTTCTTCTTCTTTTTTTTTTTTGGAATGGAACTTTGAGTATATTTTTTGGTTCTACTGCCTGTGTTTTAATTTTAGAGATGAAGATGTAGAAGTCCAGAAAGATTAAATGATTTTCTCCAGATCACTTTGGCTAATAGAGCTAGATTTAGAAGTCAGATTGTTTAAGGAAATGAATTGCAGCTGTAGTGGAAAACTAAGGGAAGTGTGTTATATTAAGATTCTGTTGACAATTTTCTTGTGATTTCTTTAAACCCAAGAGAGCCTGATTTTTTAAAAGGAGTATAAAACTGTTTTTGTTAGGATTGGTGTGATTGTAAGTTTTATGTATGTCATAGTACTACAGTATAGAGTAATTAAGTAGCACACTTAGAAAATAAATTTATAACTGTCAGTAACAGATCTTTAGTATGGTTTAAAAAAAAAAACTGAACATATGCAAAAGGTCTTTCTTATAACCAAAAAAAAAAAAAAAAAAAAAGGAGATAATTCCCACATGAATAGAGAGGCCTATCTGGAGATTTTTGTGTGTAGACACAAAATTTTAGTGGTATCAGAATCCTGTTTAAATATTGGTTCTTTGGAATATTATATGATAAGAACTTTGTGTACACATAGTTCTTAACACTTGGATCTGTGCTTTTCTATAAATTCATGGTTTAAGTTTATACTTGACCCAAGAGATAATATGAGAGAGCTTCTTAAAATATATATTGGGTTGTCCAAACAGTTTTAGTTTTTTCTGTATGATGTCTCTACTAGTGCTTAGTTGTCTTTAACTTCATTCGAACAATTTTGTTAGATTGTATTGTGACAGCTGTCATACCAGTGTGCATTTAAAAAAAATTATCAAAATTGGTGAAGTTTTGTGCAGCCATTTTAATATTGAAGATGGAAGAAAATAGGCAATAACATTCTTGGTATATTATGCTTTATTATTTCAAAAAAGGTAAACATGCAACTGTAATGCAAAAATGATTTTTGCAGTATATGGAGAAGGTGCTGTGACTGATTGAATGTGTCAAAAGTAATTTGCAGAGTTTCTTGGTACTATTGACATTTTGGCCAAGTAATTCTTTGCTGTGGGGCTATCTTATGCATGGTAAGATGTTTAGCAGCACCCCTGGCCTCTACTCCCTAGAAGCCAATAAGGGGAGATGCCAACATACTCAAAATACCAAATCAATAAAGTTATTGGTGAAAGTAAAAAAAAAAAAAATGTGTCTTTTAGCTCTGGCTGGTGTGGCTTAGTGGACTGAGCATTGGCCTGCAGACCAGCGGTCACTGGTTCAATTCTCAGTCAGGGAACATGCCTGGGTTGTAGGGCAGGCCCCCGGTTGGGGTGTGTGAGAGGCAAATGTGGGATGTATCTCTCACACATTGATATTTCTCTTCTCTTTCTCCATCTTGTCCATCCCTCTAAAAGTAAATAAGTAAAATCTTTTTAAAAATTTGTTTTTTATATTTATTTTTATAGAGAGGGGAAGGGAGAGAGGAAGAGAGGAAGAGAGACATTAATGGGTTGCCTCTTGAACCCCAACAGGGACTGGCCCTCAACCCATGTGCCTTGACTGGGAATCAAACTGGCGACCCTTTGCTCAGTGGGAAGACACTCAACCAACTGAGCCATACCAATCAGGGTTTTTTGTGTTTTTTTCTTTGTTTTTTTAAGATTTCATTTCATATGTAACCTGCTACCCTAACACGGTAAGGCATTTTAGTTCATTACATAATTTATTAGTGATTCACTTTGTGGAAGGCAGATAAAATTGTCTGTTTACAGCTAACTTAGCTCAGGACATTGTACTTAAAGTATATAACATTAACGATTAATGTGGTCAATATGCCCTTTTCTGATAATTTTCTTTCCTTTTCTAATCTTCAGTTTGGGGAGGATGTTTGCCTTTTTTTTTTTTTTTAAGTCTTTTTATTTCTATACATATGGCGATGCAAGAGTCATTTATTGGTCTAGGTTTAGAACATGTCATAATACAGCTGACCCTTGAATAACATAGGGGTTAGGGGCATCACTTCCTGAAAACCCACATATAACATTTGACTCCCCCAAAACTTAACCACAGTTGTCCCTTTGTATTGCTGGAATGGAAGTGAGGGTCTTGGTTCTAGGACCCCAGTGCATATGAAAATCAGGGATGCTCAAGTCCCTTACAGAAGGTTAGCCCTCTACATTCACAGATTTCCCACTACAGAGTGAAAATATGTTTTGGATCCATGGTTGGTTGAATTTGTGGGTGCAAACCTGGGATATGGAGGGTCAACTGTGTATTTATTAAAAAGAAATTATATGTAAGTTCAAACCCATGTTGTTCAAGGGTCAACTGTGGTCTCATGACCACCTTCAGGGTCCAATGGGGAATAGAAGTTTTATTCTCCTCAGGTCTGTAGCCAGAGTATCCACCATGGAGGAGAGGAATAATTTGATTTCCGATTATACCAAACAACCTACCCGCTCACTCTTTTCTCCATCTAGACCTAAGGACAGGAGCTTTCTTAATTATCTTGGTGTACTACCTAAACACTGCTACTACCCCTCCACCCCCTGTGAGTGAACTTGTTAAGGAAGTTTTCTGGAGGAAGAAATTAGCCACATGAAAGAGATGAAGTGGGAAAAATATATGTTGTAGGCTGAAGTCTAAAGGTGAAAGAACTTGTCACAGAACTACGGTAGTATATGTATTCTGATTAATAACACTATTTTTCCATTCTTGTAAGATTGTTACTACCAATGAAAATATGTAAATATGAAACCATTTACATTGCTTACTTTTTTATTTTTCAGTTTATATTGTTTAATATTAAAGCCACATATAAATGTTTACAGTAGAACCTAAAAGTTCTTACCCCTACCCTCTAGCTTTCACACCTTTGCCCAAAGGTGTGTGTGCTTCTACTCCTCCATGCATTTACACAAACAAATACATGTTCACATTGAAAAAAACTTGTCATAATATTATTCTGTGACTTTTTTTTGTTTTTGGAGATCTTACAGGTCCTACGGAACTCTGAGGAAAAGAGACAATTTGGATCCGTATACCAGCTAGCTTATTAAGCCTCTGTTTTCTTCATTTGTAAAATGAGGATAATGATAGATAACATCTACCTTTCAGGGTTATTACATATATTTAATGATACTACACATGGACTTCTTAAGCTGGTAATTAGTTCTTGGTAAACTAAAACATGGTAGTAGCTACTGTGATTAATAAACTAGGCCAGGAAACATTTGTATCATCTCCTGCACCTAAATTTGTAGCCGTAGAGTGTAATCAGCAAACCCTCTAAATCCTTAGGGAGCCTAGCAATGTTGACGATGGCTCTCCAGTTTCTTTCACCACCCCAACCCCACTGGTTTCCATGTCCAGAAGTTATAGGGGCCCTTCCTGGCACTGGAACCCTGGGCTGGATGGGCTGGTGTGGGGCAGGGATCCCTTGCTCCCAAGGTATCTGTCCTGATTTTTATCCACCACATGTGGGTGTGGGAACGCCCTTTCCTCATCTCTACATCTCCACCCAAATTTTCTGGCAGTTCCGGGTAATATTTGTTTTGTAGTCTAGTTGTAATTTTTGCTCTGGTTATGTGAGAAGGCAAGCCATCAATGCCTCCATCTTGTTCTTAAGTCCTGTAATATTTTTTGTAGTACAATTAGAACACAAAATATACCATTTTATCATTTTTATGTGTACAATTCACTGGTATTAACTACACTCACAATATTTTGTAACTACCATATTTTGCTGTGTATAATGAGTTCTTTTTGCTCAAAAAATTTTTTTATTCTTTTTAAATTTATTTTAATTTATTTTTGTTATATTTTATTGATTATGCTATTACAGTTGTCCCATTTCTCCCCCATCATTCCCCTCCACCCACACACTCCCCCACCCACATTCCCCCCTTTAGTTCATGTCCATGTGTCATAAGTTCTTTAGCTTCTACATTTCCCACAATGTTCTTGCCCTTCCCCCTATTTTCTATCCACCATCTATGCTACTTATTCTCTGTACCTTTCCCCCCCTCTCTCCTCCCACTCGCTGTTGCTAACCCTCCATGTGATCTCCATTTCTGTGGTTCTGTTCCTGTTCTAGTTGTTTGCTTATTTGCTTTTGTTTTAGATGTGGTTGTTAATAGCTGCGAGTTTGCTTTTTACTGTTGTATTTTTTATCTTCTTTTTCCTAGATAGGTCCCTTTAACATTTCATATAATGAGGGCTTAGTGATGATGAACTCTTTTAACTTGACCTTATCTGAGAAGCACTTTATTTTCCCTTCCTTTCTAAATGACAGCTTCGCTGGGTAGAGCAATCTTAAATGTAGGTCCTTGACTTTCCTGACTTGGAATACTTCTTTCCAGCACCTTCTTGCCTGTAAGGTCTCTTTTGAGAATTCAGCTGACAGTCTGCTGGGAACTCCTTTGTAGGTGACTGTCCCCTTATCCCTAGGCTGCTTCTAGAATTCTCTCCTTCATTTGAATCTTGGCTAATGTAGTTATGATGTGCCTTGGTATGTTCCTCCTTGGGTCCAAGTTCTTTGGAACTCTCTGAGCTTCCTGGACGTCCTGGTAGTCTATTTGCTTTGCCAGATTGGGGAAGTTCTCCTTTATTATTTGTTCAAATAACTTTTCCACTTGCTCTTCCTCTTCCCCTTCTGGTACCCCTATAATTCAGATGCTGGGACGTTTAAAGATGTCCTGGAGGTTCCTAAGCCTCTCCTCATTATTTTAAATTCTTGTTTCTTCCTTGTTTTCTGTTTGGTTGTTTGTTTCTTCCTTCTGGTCCACTCCATTGATTTGAGTCCCAGTTCTCCTCCCATCTCTATTGGTTCCCTGTGCATCTTCCTTCATTTCACGTATTGTAGCCTGCATTTTTTCATCTAATTTGTGAGCAAAATCAACCAATTCTGTGAGCAACCTGATCACCAGGGCTTTGAACTGTGCATCTGATAGGTTGGCTGTCTCTTGGTCGCTTAGATGAATTGGCTCTGGGGCTGTGATCTGTTCTCCCATTTGAGCCATTTTTGGTTTGTTTTTTTTTTTGGTCTGGTTGCGGCTGTGTAGTGAGCGGCAGGGCCTTAAGTGTTCACCAGGGTGGGGCAGCCCAGTAGCTGGGTTGTGATGCTGCATGTGGGGGCGGGGTCTTAGTGGTTTTAGGTTTTATTTCCTGGTGCTGGGGCCCTGGGTTGTGAGTTCTGTCTTGTTCCCCATTTTTGCCTGGATTATGTGGCACCTCCTGGTCAGCCAACCTAGCGCAGCCTCAGTGGGTCTGCCTGTTGCCACCCCGTGCCAGGGGTCTGCTAGCTATTGCTGCCTATGTGCCTGGGTCCACCAACCTCCACTTCCCTGTGCGGTGACTCCACCCCTCTTACCAGTCTGGGTGAATGGTTGTCTAGGACCTCCATACAGTTCAGTTTTCTCAGTTCTGATTGTTTTCTTTTTTCTAAGTCTTTGTTGTCCTTAATTTTGGTTGTGCGAGGAGGCATAGTGTGTCCACCTACGCCTCCATCTTGGCCAGAAGAGCTTTGGCTCAAATTTTTGAGAGGAGAATAAGGATGTGCATTATACATGGGTAGTACTAATTCCATGTCTATATAAATGTTTTTAATTCTTTTATTTGTATTTGTGCATTAAAAGTGTAACTCTAGAAAGCAATGATGGTGTCCATATGCAAAATAATACCCTGGAATACAACAATTGGTTTTGTTTCTAAATATAAATAAACAACTGAATTAAAAAAATAAAATAAGATTTTTTTTTCTGAAAGTTTGGGCCAAAAGCATAGGTGCATGTTGTACACAGGAGCACATTATACACGGCAAAATAATGGTATCACCACTATCCAGAACTTTTCATCATTACAAACAAATTCTGCACTCATTAAACAGAGGGGTTTGGTTGGTTGGTTGTTTTTAAGCGTGTTCTAGTTCCTGCATTTTTTATTTTTCTGAGGTAATTCTCCCTTCCCACCTCTTTTTTTTTTTTTAATGGGGTATGGAATTTTATCTTTGCATATTGTCAAGTGTAGCGATTTCCTGCTGATATTTAAGAATGAGGTTTACTGTGAGCTCTGAATGTGGATGGGCTTGTTAATTCTTAGGCTTCAGTCTCCCATGAAAAGTCAGGAAGCCCCTAAAATAGTAGAAAGTGAGGAATTTTGTTTGGGATGCTAACTTTCAATGGCCTGTTGGTTGCTTTGACTTCTTAAGAGTAGAACCATAATTTTTCCCCTCCCACCAAGGTTAACCTCTTGGCTGAGCATTTTGTTGTGTGCAAACAAGCAAAGGGACTTTGATTAGTTTAACCTACACATTTTTTATTTCCTTTTTAAATCTCATGTCTTATTTCTGTTTTACTGGGTTGCACTCTTTTTTTTGAGGGAAGAGTTTGCTACTTTCTTAAGTACCCTCCAACTATATTATAGGTTGTTACTTCTTGGGCCAGTGTCACCATTTGCATTTAGTATTTATTTCTATAACTTTATTGGGTTATCATGTTGTAGTAGTGTCTGGAGGGAAAGTAGGTAATAGTAGTAAGAATTTTCTAATTCCGTCTTGAATTGGAACCCTCTGCAAACTTCTTGAATGATGTTAATGATGTCAAATCACTTTTTTATATGGTGTGTCAAGCTTGTTTCTTGGTATCTCTTTGTGAGCTACACCAAAGAGTTGTGTAGCTCTTTGGTTGTTTGCTTAATTAGCAAAGCTGGAAATTTAGTGTTTATATGGGGAAGGGGAGTTTCAAGATGGTGGCTGACTAGCATTTCCAAATACATCCTTTCTTCTTCTCACTAAAGTAATTGTGAAATCAGGAAGGAATGAAAATGCCTAACATTACTATAAATTAAAATTAATAGGCATGGAGACAGAACTGAGAATGAATGGTACTAATGATGAGGCAGGTTGAACCAGTTAGAGAAATACTATGTAGATTTCAGCACATCGAATGTATGTATATCAACTTTTGTTTTTTGAAACAGTAACCACCAGTAGGAAAAAAAGTCTGTACCTTCCTCAATATATGTTCAAAAGTCAGACTTGGGCATTCATCAACTTCACCCATTCTTCTTATATGAAATAATGAACCAAGTGTCCTTTTGCCATGCCTCTGGTGTGTCTCTCACAAATTTTCTATGTGTTTGCATATCCATAAATGCAGTGATGAGGGGGCATGCAGGTTGTACTGATAAGTATGTAGTGTTTTTGGCCATTGTTATCCAAAATATGGTACATGTACTTCTAGAGATAAAAGATACTTTTAAGCAATATATGAACAATTTACTGTAAAAATAACCAGTGATACTAATTGGCTAAGAAGGATGTTAAAATACTAGTAAGTATTATTATAGCTGGTATCAGTTTGGGCAAAAAATTATGAAGATAGGCAAAGAACAGAAATTTGAGAAACATTTACTGGATAAAAGCTTACTGGAAACGGACAACAGTACTGCTATTTATACGTATGAAAATTGTAAATATGAGAAGGGAATTTGATTTCCACATGTGTGACAGATAGTGGGGCCATAAACACTAAGTTTTGAATGTCTATTCTTGTTTGAGAAGGAGCCCAAAGTAAAAAACATAGGTGTAAGAATCCAGAAGAATAATGGGGATCTCAAAGTATAAATTAAAATGCCAACATATTCAGGAAGATTCATGAAGGCTTGACTTACGTGAGAAAGTAAACCAGAATATTTTAAGGGGTAAAGAAGGCAAATCAAGAGGACAATAGATGAATTTAAATCCACCTTGAACTTTGTTGTGGACCGTTCAGCCTGGTTTCAGGAGTTGTAACCTTCACCCCATGGTGGGCTGTGTAAGAGTCCAAGGGACCCACTTCATCTGGGTCTGTTCTGTCACAAGGACATGAGCTACTAAGGAGACAAAGCTTATGTCCCTGGCAGGGGCACTGCTTCTGCCTTACCCATCTCTGGCCCCATAGCTTGGTTGGCAGTCAATGATGGGTAAGACTCTTCATGGGAGGGGCAACCTAAGCCAGACGCAACCACTTGGGAGGCCTCATGGAAGGAATCGGGGGGTTGCAGCAAAGATGCTGTGATGGACCCTCGCCCCCCGGCTATTCTGACATAGCCCGAGTCCTTATTTCCATCTGGGAGATGTCTCCTGCTTCCTAATCGGCTTAAAGCCTGAAACTGTGGGGGTGAGCGGTGCAGCGCTGTCCTGGCCAGGACGGCTCCCTGGGTGATCCGGACATAAGAAAGAATTCCTAAAGTCCTGTGAAACCTGCTTTGCTAAGAGTGCTCTTCCTTAGGTGACAAGTGTCCCAGGAGGAAATGAGCATGTCTCCCAAAGTTTGGCAACCCCCTTTCCTGACAAACACTGGCTCGGATTAAGCCCTCAGATTGCTTTGAAATGTTAACCATTGTTTGATCCTTGTTGCCTGACATACCTGTATTCCCATGTATTTGAGTCCAATAAAAGCCTAGTGAGGATGGGGCTCTACGTCATTCTCTGAGAGTTTGACCTCTTTCCTCCCCAAGCAGTCATGTCTTGGTAGTTTTTATTTTCATCCGTGACGGAGGGATGGGGCTCTGCGGGCGGAGTCCCCCCACATCTGGCACCCAGGACAGGGTTCCCCGCAGAACTTAGTTTAAAAAAAAAGCTATAGTAAATCAAAAAAAAAAAAAAAAGATAATGATGTGATAAGTGAATTCTGAGAAGAGAGAAACAGTATATGGAAAATTGACATTTATAATGGGCCAATGAAATTGATAGAAGAAAACTTTTCTGAGTTACAAAAAATGATTTTTTTATATAGAGAAGAACTCACTTTATTCTAGTGCAAAAAAAAAAAAGACCCAGATTTAGACACATTCTTGTAACATAATTAAACTTTAAAAATTGGGGAGAGCATCTTATAAATATTCTCGTAGAGAAATATTGTTACTTACTAAAGATTTAAAATCAGACTCTTCACTTTAATATTAGATACCAGAAGGGGCATGGAATCTACTTAGTTTAAAGGACTACATTATTGAAACAGGAATTAAGGCATCAAGAATTAAAGTCATTTTATAATGATTGACAATATGTATGAAATGATTAAAATTGGAAATGTGGCTGTAATGGGAATAAACACCATGTTGTTGTGACCAACAATCTGTAGCATCAAAAAGAAAACAATAGTCAGTCTCCAGATGAACAAGAAGTAGGTAAGAAAGGTGGTAAACCTGTTTTGCACTCAAATGTAAGGAATTCCAAAGATCCTGATACTAAATGTAAGTTAAAGAATGTTGTTTGACAACTTTTTAAAAATGAGATCATTTTTTTTCAAATTTGTAAATTTATTTTTTAGAGAGGGGGAAGGGAGAGAGAAAGAAAGGTAGAGAAACATTGATGTGCAAGAGAAATATCATCGACCAGCTGCCTGTTGCATACCCCCAGCCAGGAACCTGGCCCACAACTTTGGGATGTGTCCTGACTAGGAATGGAACTAGTGACATTTCAGTACGCAGGCTGGCGCTCAACTCACTGAGCCATACCAGTCAGGGCTGTTGTTGGACAACTTAATATCAGTAAGCACTGATAGAATTAAATAAGATATCTTCCAAACTATTGGGAGAAAACATGAAAAGGAAAATAATTCAGTTGAATGTTAGGTTGAGTTATATGAGATAACCGATATTCAACCATTCATACTGGTAAAAATCACAGTTTGGTTCAGCCTTATAATGTGGTTCATTATATTTCCTTTTTTTTTAAAAAATCCCGAAACCGGCTAGGTGGCTCAGTTGGTTGGAGCATTGTCCCATGCATCAAAAGGTTGCTGTTCAATTCCTGATCAGGGCCCATAATTAGCTTGGGGTCCCCAGTCAGGGTTGCATAGAGAGGAAACCAGTTGATGTTTCTCTCTCTCTCTCTCTCTCTCTCTCTCTCAAATCAATAAATATATCCTTGGATGAGGATTTTTTAAAAAATCCTGAAGCCCCTGCACTCCCATCCCCTTTTGAGTTTCTCAGGTGTAAGTGCCGTACCCTTTCTTATACTTGGAATTGTATGTGCTTTTAGCATGGTGCTTAATAATCCTACATAAATTTCATTAAGAATTTGTTTTTGCACACTAATTCACAAGAACCTGTGCACCCCAATGTTCATAGCAGCACAGTTTATGATAGCCAATTGCTGGAAGCAGCCTAGGTGCCCATCAGTAAATGACTGGACGAAAAAACTGTGGTACATTTACACAATGGAATACTGTGCAGCAGAAAGAAAGGAGCTCCTACCCTTTGTGTCAGCATGGATGGATCTGGAGAACATTATGCTAAATGAAGTAAGCCAGGTGGTGAAAGACAAATACCATATGATCTCACCTATAAGTGAAACCTAATTAAAAAACAAACAAGCAAGCAAAATATAATTAGAGACATTGAAATTAAGAACAAAGCGACAATAACCAGAGGGGGAGGCGGGAGGGCAGTAACAGGGAAAGAAGAGAAAGGGTTGTCAATGAATATATATAAAGGACAAAGCCAAAGAGGGGTAGGATTGAGGGTGGGGTGGGGGAAAGTGGTAGTGGGACAATGGAGACAACCGTATTCGAACATTAAAAAAATGATTTAAAAAATGTATTTTTGCAGAGCTGACCTTAGGAGGAATAACATATTAGTTGATAATACAGAGTTTCATTATCATTGATTATGCAGATACCTTTGACTTGCTGCTGAAACCATGATACTAAACAAATCTGCTTGCTTCAATCTTTTTTCCTTCTAGAAATACAAGAAGACAATAGAAAAAAATCGTTTTCTTAATTTTTATTTACTCTTTGAATATAAGTCTGGAAGTATAGGGGATTTGAACTGATCTCTTATGGCAATTTAGAGGTTAAATGGCAGAATTTAATAGTTAGGACTGGGGAATTATATTTGTTTCTAAGTGAAGGTATTATGATTCTATATAAACTTAAACTTCATTGCCCAGGTGGGTAGTAAACAAGATATACTTCTGAAGCAGTAACTGATGTACTGCTTTTCATAAGAAAAAATTTCTAGCTAGCCCAAGTCCATATATAAAATGCAGTCATATCTAATTTTGTAAAGTTAGGTGGATATGTTCAAGAAATCAGCCTTCTTCCACAATATCCATATTTTGAAAATTTAGCTAAAAGAAAATGTGCGTATTTCCTCCCACCAATTGATAAACAGCTTCTAAAATATGTTAATTCAGTGGTTAGGGTTTTTTTTTTTTTTTTTTAAGGTTTTATTTATTTATTTTTAGAGAGAGGGAAAGGGAGGAAGAGAGGGAGAGAAACATCAATGTGTGGTTGCCTTTCATGCACCCCCCACCGGGGACCTGGTTGGCAACTCAGGCATGTGCCCTGACTGGGACTCCAACAGGCAATCCTTTGTTTCACAAGCTGGTGCTCACTCCACTGAGCCACACCAGCCAGGGCTCAGTGGTTAGCTTTTATGAATTTTAACTTGTAATTAGATAAATAATGGTTACTTTGAATAGCCACAGTAACCTGCTTTTGCTGCTTTTTTAACAAGTATGTATGTTTTATTTAGTCAAGTATACTCTGAGATAGCTTTACCTGTTGGAATAGGAAATTAGTTCATTTAAAAAGATCATAAGCAAAGTAAGGTTGAGAAAAAGTTCAGAGATATCATTTACATAAAATCAAAATATTTAAAACAGTACAGTTTATCACTCATGAATGTGTATATATGTTATAAAACTATAAAAATATACACTGGAGTGATAAGTGCCATATTCCAAACAGTGGCTCACTATGGGGAGAGGGAGAAAGGAGTCACTTTATATTCATTTCAAAGAAATATTAATTTGAGTTCCACAATTAGTAAAATATTACATTAAACTAGTGAGACTTTGCCAAGCATGAATATGTCAAGTGGTTATTCTCAATGTAAAAGTCTGTTAGGGCAGGTGCACTGGTGCAAATCAGGCTTTTTGTCTTTCTTGATTCTTCAAATCTTACTGCTTACTGTATTCTGGGTCTCCCTATAAAATTGAAATATTTATTCCTTGTCTCCCAAGTGGGTATGGGAAAGAGGAAGAGGTTAAGATTGAGCTGATTAGGAGAGAATTCTAGAAGAAAAGTTGACATAGTATTGATACTTAAAGTTAATATAAATGCATTTGTTATACTTGGAATCCTCTCTTTTTTTAAAAAAGGATCAAAAAACTTTGTTTTGTTTTTATTTCCTTAAGTGAATATGCCTTGTTATGCAGACTGAAAAATGAATGCATTTTTTCTTATATACTATATTTTATTGATTTCCTTTTTTTAAGTATACTTTATTGATTATGCTATTACAGTCATCACATTTTTTTTCTCTCTTTTATCTCCCTCCACCCCACCTCCCCTCAGCATCCCCCGCCCCACTTAGTTCATGTTCATGGGTTGTACATATAAGCTGTTTGGCTTCTTCATTTCCTATACTATTCTTTACCTCCCCCTGTCTATTTTGTACCTACCAGTTATGCTTCCTGTTCCTTGTACCTTTTTCCGCCATTCTCCTCCTCCCCACTGATAACCCTCCATGTGATCTCCATTTCTGTGATTCTGTTCCTATTATAGTTGTTTTATTAGTTTTTGTTTTTGTTTCTAGGTTTAGTTATTGATAGTGTGAATTTGTTATTATTTTACTGTTCATAGTTTTGATCTTTTTCTTACGTAAGTCCCTTTTATCATTTTATGTGATAATGGTTGGTGATGATGAACTCCTTTAGCTTTACCTTATCTGAGAAGCACTTTATCTGCCCTTCCATTCTAAATGATAGCTTTGCTGGGTAGAGTAATCTTGGATGTAGGTTCTTGCCCTGTATGACTTTGAATACTTCTTTCCAGACCCTTCTTGCCTGCAAGATTTCTTACAAGAAATCAGCTGAGAGTCTTAAGGCAACCCCTTTGTAGATAATTCCCTCCTTTTCGTTAGCTACTTTTAAGATTTTCTCCTTATCTTTATAATCTCGGATAATTTAATTATGATATGTCTTGGTATGTTCCCCCTTGGGTCCAACTTATTTGGGACTCTGAGCTTCCTGGACTTACATGTCTATTTCCTTCATCAGATTGGGGGAGTTCTCCTCCATTATTTTATCAAATAAGTTTTCAGTTTCTTGCTCCTCCCCTTCTCCTTCTAGCATCCCTATGATTCAGATGTTGGAATGTTTAAAGTTGTCCCAGAGGTTCCTCAGCATCTCCTCATTTTTTTGAATTCTTGTTTCTTCATACTGTTCCAGTTGGATGTTTATTTTTTCCCTTTTGTTCCAAATCATTGATTTGAGTCACAGTTTCTTTGTATAGCCTTCATTTCTTCTTTCATTTTTTGACCAAACTCAATCATTTCTGTGAACATCCCGATTACCAGTGTTTTGAATTCTGCATCTCATATGTTGGCTATCTCCTCATCGTTTAGTTCTTTCTTGGGAGTTCTGATCTGTTCTTTCAGTTGGACCATGTTTCTTTGTTTTGGCATACCTGTTTTGTTGTAAGGGACGGAGCCTTAGGTATTCACCAGGGCAGAGCAACCCACTTTGCTGTGTTGTGACACAGTATTTGGGGGACGGGTCAGAGAGGGAACAATGCCACTTGCTCAGCTTTCAACCCACTTACAGTCACTTCCCCTGTTACCCACAAGCGAATTGAACCCTTTCAGGTCTCCCTTGGTGCTGATTCTCGGGTGGGTTGGCTTGTGAACATTCTAGAACCCTGTGGGCCCCTCCAACAGACTTTTCCTATGAGAGTGGGAATTTTTCCTGATGGTGCAACCCTCATAGGTTTTTACAGCCAGAGGTTTTGAGGCTTTCTTTTCCTGTTCAGGAAACCTAGGTTACAAGGTCTCATTAACCAGTTCCTCCTGGTTTATCTGCACTTGAATGTGGTACCGCCCAGTCCTCTAGTCACCTTACTGGGTGTCCTCTCTCTCCTGGCTTCCCAGTTCTGCCCCTCCTACCAATCTGAATGAATGTTCCTTCTTTAACTCCTTGATTGTCAGACTTTCATACAGTTTGATTTTCTGGCAGTTTAGGTTGTTTTTAAATTGGCTGTGATCCATCTTTTGTTTGTGCTAGGAAGCGAAGCGTATCTACCTACACCTCTATCTTGGCCGGAAACTCCTATTGATTTCTTTCCTGAGCAAAATGAAATAGTTGTATCAGGGTCAGTGAATTCTTTGATGAGATTCTGTCTTTGTGATGTGTGCCCAGCACATATGCTTTCCTGTGGTGGCAGACTCTTAACAGGATAACCCACTAAGTTCCAGTACTAAGAACTCTATTTTGAGTTTTTTAGTTCTGCTTTGTTGTTCTTCTCTTTGGCAAACCTTCATTGCCCCATTCAAAAAACTTTGGAAATTGTTTTCTCTATTCTCTGCAAAGTTAACAGTTGTCTTTGGAGAGTTAATATTTGTCTATAAAATTTCCTTTTTATAATGAGCAAGAATTTTTCCATCTTTGTTCTCATTTACAGTCAACTTTCCTTCTTGTGCCCTTCTGGGCCTTTTGTTTCTTTACAAAATTTTAGTGTAAGTTGTTACCCATTGGAGTTTACTCCCCTCAGTTAATTTTCTTCACATTCAAGCAAATCTAATCTATTTCAATAAAAAATATTTGAGTTTATGTGAATGGCTAAGGTAGTGAGTGTTGTGGGTTTTGTAATGGATATTGTAAATCATTTAGTGAAAATAGTTGGCCATTTTCTAATAGTACTAAATATGTTTACTGTCTTTGTGATGCAGCTATAAGTACCTCCTATATTTTTAGCATTAATATAAAGCTTTCTCTATCTGCCAAATTCTAGATATTTTTGAATTATATTTGGCTTTTGTGCCCCTCTAGAAGAGAGGAGTGGAGAGAATCTCTTAGGCAGCAAACATTTACGTATTTGTGGCCTAGATTTGGGGATGAAGTGGACAATGCTTAATGATAAAACTGTGTAAATTAGTACACATCTGTCTTGTTTTGTTTTGTTTTGAATCCATCACAGGGGTGGAGAAATACCCCTCAGCAGAGACTCTCCTCAGGCCAGACAGGCCCACGTCAACCTGTCTGTAAGGATTTAAACTTACGAGACAGCCTGCCATATGTGGGAGCTAACTTCCACAACACTGGAAAGGCTAGAGAGCAGTCTCTTCGTCATCAAGCCTTTGCCGGCTCCTGTATAGTATCTGTGGCAGAGTCAGGCCCATCACATCTGGCTTTAGAAAGCACCCATCTGTTTTGTGTAAGTAGAACATATTTTCTTGACATTTTGATACAGCCTTTCGATTAATAAAGGAAATACAAATAAAGATGAGCCAGATTGCTAAGAACGAATGGAAGGAGGAGTTCCTCAAACAGCCAGGCTCTCTGTACTGTTCTTTTGATGACCTTTGTTGTCCTTCTGAAACTAGTGCTATTTCAGAATAGTTCTTAGAAGATTCAATGGAGAAGCAAGGAACACAATGTTATTTTTTGAAATGTCCCTTTGCTCTCTTCACCCCCATAGTAGATCTGTTGACCTATTGAAGAAAATTCAATTAACAGACTCTCTTTTTCTGTGGGATAGGCCCAGTTCCTCTCTACGGGTACCAGATTGGAAGGTCATAAAAGAAACCTACATCCAAAATTGCTCTTTCCAGCAAAGCTGTCATTTAGAATGGAAGGACAGATAAAGCGCTTCTCAGATAAGGTCAAGTTGAAGGAGTTCATCATCACCAAGCCCTTATTATATGAAATGTTAAAGGGACTTATCTAAGAAAAAGAAGATCAAAAATATGGCAATGAAAAGACAGCAAACTCACAGCTATTAAGAACCACACCTAAAACAAAAGCAAACTAAGCAAACAGCTAGAACAGGAACAGAACCACAGAAATGGAGATCATATGGAGGGTTAGCAACAGGGGCGTGGGAGGAGGAGGCGGGGGAAGGTACAGAGAATGAGTAGCATAGATAGTGGGTAGAAAATAGACAGGGGCAGGGTAAGAATAGTATGGGAAATGTAGAAGCTAAAGAACTTATGACACAAGGACATGAACTAAAGGGGGGAATGTGGGTGGGAGAGGGTGTGCAGGGTGGAGGGGAATGATGGGGGAGAAATGGGACAACTGTAATAGCATAATCAATAAAATATATTTGAAAAAAAGAAATTTGTGTTATCAGTTTACTCTGTTGATTTGGCTACATAAAAATACATGTTTAATTTTCATATTATATTTCAAAACACCTTAAAAGCTGTGTTAATCTTTTTTATTCTTGTTAACAATTAAGAGTTTTTGCAGGAGAATCATTAATTTTGCTTCTGTTAGTTCTTTTTCACCTTTCCCTAGGCTTTCAGTCTCTAATTATTCTGAAGATTTCAAAAGAAAAATAGTTACCTATAGATGAAAAGGCAAAATATCTGGTAGATAGAAGTTTTTAGAAGTACAAAAACAAATAATACATTTAAACTATTATTTGACTATGTGGGTTTATGATAGATAGATATACCAGATTTAAGTAATTTTTATATGATACCTTTCTTTTAAAATTACAAAATAATTTCTTTTTTTAAAACAACCCTTACTCTTTTTTTTTTTTTTAATTTATTTATTTTTAGAGAGGGAAAGGGAGGGAGAAAGAGAGGGAGAGAAACATCAATGTGTGGTTGCCTCTCACGTGGCCCCCATTAGGGGCTTGGCCCGCAACCCAGGCATGTGCCCTGACTGGGAATCGAACCTGCGACCCTTTGGTTCACAGCCCGCGCTCAATCCACTGAGCTATGCCAGCCAGGGCACAAAATAATTTCTTAATGGTAACTCATACCCATGCTTCATTGGAAAGCAGTGTTTCAAACTGCTCTTCTCTGTGTCTGAAGACAAATTTTTATTTCTATATCCCAACACCCAGCAAATTAGTATCACTTTGAAATATGGAATAGGTAACCAGGTCTTTGCCAAGTCAGTGTGGTGCAGAAAATGATAAGGAGGGAGGACTCCAATATCGACCTAAAATATTTTAATCAAGGAATTGCAGGCACTTCTCTCCACCCATATTTTGATATGTAGACTTACCATATGAGGTCTTAATTTAGCAGTAAAACTTTGAATATTGTTAAAAATAAAATGCTGCTGACCTTTATTTAAATGTTAATAAGACTTGAAGGCCAGGTTCGTTTGTTGTTGTTGTTTTTTTTTTTAATGTACGCATGTTAGATAATTAAGTGAATATTTTGGGTTTAGTTAATGATAACTAGTCTCATTGTTTCAGTCACAATTTACTTGGAATGTTTGCTTCTGGGTCTAATAAAATAAGCAATAGGAAGGCATAGGATTGCTACTTTAGAAAATACTGAAATGAAGAGCTGAAGGAAAAATGCCTGTAGAGGATGCTTAAAATAAGATAACTTACTAAAGACAAGGAACTGAAGATGTTCACATTGCTGTACTGCCATTTTACCAAATATTAGCATTATGTTTTTCACCCAAGAAGAAATTGCATCAGCAAATAATCTACCAAGCACTGTTACTTGGATGGTACTGAGATAAGTGTTTTAGTTGTTGCCCAGCTCCCCCGCTCCAACTCTCAGCAGCCGGGAACTGTGCTTGTTATGGGAGGTCATGTGACAGTGATCCTTGGTTTTGTTCATCTAGGCAGTCAAAACAATTTTATGTAGGTGGAAAGAAATGAATGAAATGAATAGAGTGGGTTAGCTGCATCAGCCCTAGTTTGCACTGAAAGTAATGAATGCTGTGATTAGTATAGCAAGCCCCCAGGAATATCCAGTTTGATAATGCTGGAAAGAATTACTAAAAGCAATGGTGGCTAATCTGTTTTAAATCTCATTTGATATCATTGTCTTTATGATAATTTGATTTGATTAACAGTTGTTAATATTTAAACAATATATTTTCTTTGTTTCCTTATTTCTTTGATTTCTTATTTTACCTTCAGAAGTTTAGTTAAAGTACCTAATCCTTTTCAGTGATCCTTAGTTTAGTAACAGAAATATCAATGCAGCTTTTCTGAGAAAAGAAAATTGTTTTAGAAGTTTTACAAGGAAGCTTTACAAATTTCTAAGATATGGTTGCCTTGTCTAGTGAATAGGACATGAGCTTTAAATCAAATTTTCATTTAATTCTTGTCCTGCTTGTCATGTAAATTTGAAGGAGATACTAAACTTCCAGAAAGTATAACCATGTGATATGACAAATAGAGACATTTATTGAAGAAGATACAAGATATAAGAAACATTTTACATGGGACAATGACCCTTCAGTCCCCTTCAAAGTAGGCATCTTGAGACCACACACAGTTTTCCCAATCTCCATCAGCTGCCCCATTGAATTTTCCTCAATCTCGTCAACAGTCTGAAATCTCTTCCTTTTTTGGAAGATTCAAAGGTGATTTTAGTTTTGGGAAAAGCCAGAAGCCGCAGGGCACCAAATCTGGGCTGCAGAGGGGCTGGGAGACATGTTGCATGAGTGGGTGTGTTGTCGTAATGAAGCTGCAAATCACCAGTTGCCCATAACTTCGGCCTTCTGAATCACCCGAGTATTTTCTGCGGAGGAATGGTTGAGCTTAACGCAGACTTATTTTAAAGGATTGTATCTATTTATTTGTAGAGAGATGGGAAGGGAGGGAGAACCAGAGGGAGAGAAACATAGATATGAGAGATACATGGACCGGTTGCCTCTCACATACCCCCAACCAGGGGCCTAGCCTGCAGCCCAGGCATGTGCCCTGACTGGGAATTGAACCGGCAACCCTTTGGTTCGCAGGCCGGTGCTCAATTCACTGAGCCACACCAGACAGGGCTTAATGCAAAGTTTGATGTAGATTTGTTTCTCTGCTTGCTCAGGCATTTTGAATGCTATGGCCACACAGTACACACACTCACTCAACAGCGTCTATAGCCCTCATTGATGAAGTTGTCATAGTTCATGCATGCACAGTCCAGTCTCCTCTTCTTGGCTGCTGGGTTACATCATTGTTGCTTAAATGGGTCTTGTATTAACAATGGCTGGACATTTTTTTGACAGACCTTTTTTTGGACATTATATTTTTTCCTTTAAAAAATATTTCTAATATTAAAGCTATAAGCACAGTTCTCAGACCACTTAAAATCATAAATAATCTCAAGGAGTGTAAAAATCTGATAGTTAAAATAGTTCTTATGTACAGTATAGATGACTTCTATGCAAATTAGATAAAAATTAACCTCATTCTGATAGAGGTTTAAGATTGCCATTTTCTGTATTCTCACCAATAAATGGTTGTAGATTTTTGGTGAGGAAGAAGTCCCTATTTATTTGTTTTTCCTCTTTACTTTTACTATGCTGTAAATAAGTAGCTGGCATCTTTTTTTGACAATGAGCTTTTTACATACAGTTTTTAAAAATCAAAATGGTAACTAACAGCTGTGATGCTTACAAATTGGTCATTGTATTTGAGTTGTGTTAGATTTACTGAGACTCAGAGGCCCAATTTCAATTCTTACCTTTCTTCTAAGTCCTAGGAATAGGAATTTCTTTGATCTCAGAGGGAATGCTAAATGCTTGTTAAAGACACACACAAATTCTTTTATTTGGAAAGCACATTCATGGATTCATTCAACACATGGTTATTAACAAGTCCTTATGCTAAGATGCTAAAGACAGAACACTGAAAAAACATTTGTCACCGCTTGTAGAATAAACCTCAGTGTAATATTACTTGTTATTAAATGCTATGAAAGAGGTATATACATAGTTTATAAAAAATATACTGGGTTTGCCAAAATTTCATTACGTTTTTTTCTGTACCATGGCTCTAATAGTGTTTAGTTGTCTTTAACTTCATTCAAAACAGTTTTGTTATGTTGTGTCAGCTGTCATATATCAGCATGCATTTTTTAAAAATTATCAAAATTGGTGAAATTTTGTGCAATCATTTTAATATTAAAGATGGAAGAAGATATGCAATATTTTTGGTATATTGTTTAGTATTTCAAGAAAGGTAAAAATGCAACTGAAACACCAAAAAAGATTTGTGTAGTGTATGGATGTCCTGTAACTGATCGTATGTGTCAAAAGCAGTTTGTGAAGTTTCTTGGTAGTACTGACATTTTGGCCAAATAATTCTTTGCTGTGGGGTTGTATTATGCATTGGGAGATGTTTAGCAACACCCCTGGCCTCTACTACCCTCTAGAAGCCAATAGTGGGAGATAGCTGACATACTCACAATATCCAAATCAGTAAAGTTATTGGTGAAAATGAAAAATGAGTCTTTTATGGAAAAAGCTAAATAGACTTTTTGGCCAACCCAGTATATATCAGTGTGGGGAAGGGATGATTTAACCTACAGTTCCTGAGGAAATGAATTGATATTTGATTGAATGAATGGGCATTAACTAGGCAAATACAGATGGATAGAGGGGAATTCTAGATTGAAAGAACAGCATGTTTAAAGGACCTGAGTGGGAAGAAGCATGGCATGTTTGAGAGTGGAAAAGATTAGAATGACAAGAAATTAGGCTCTAAGAGTAGGCAAGGACCATGTTATGTGGGACCTCAAAGGTCACAACGATGTTCATCTTTATCTTCAAGGCTGTAGAAAGCTATTAAAAAGTTTTAAATGGGATATGCAGTATTTCATTTGAATCTAAAACTCTTAGTTATATGTCACATTTAATTTCAGAGGTATTAAATATGAAAAATTGTATTTCTAAGAATTAAATAGACGTATCAATTAAATAGAATTGATTAGAATCATATAAAATTTTCTGGCTGTATATGGACAGGGTAGAAAACATTGTACAAGGGTAAGATTAGACATGTGGAAATGACTTAGTAGATTATTGCTGGAATCTAGAAGAGGTGATGATAGCATGAAATAGGATAGCGGTAGTAGAGAAAGACATAAATTACTTCAAGTAAATTTTCAGCAGAAAGAACTTATTAGCCTTGTGCACTTCAGAATGTTGTTAAAAATTTGGGATTATAGATAGAAAAAAATCTTTAAATAGATTTAAAATTACAATTAAAATGTAAGCAACAGTATAGAATGATTTACATTACAAGCTTAATTCACATCTAGTGACAATTTCTGCCTACTCACATATAACCAGTTGAGAGAAAACATTTTACAATAAAAGGTTCAGTATGTGTTGGGTTGGCCAGAAAATTCGTTTGGCTTTTTTTGTAGGACAGCTCTAGTAGCACTTAGTTGTCTAACTTCATTTGAAACAATTTTGTTAGATTGTATGTGACAGCTGCCATACCAATGTACATTTTAGAAAAATAAAAATTGGTGAATTTTTGTGTAGCCATTTTAATATTGAAGATGAAAAATAAGCAACATTTTTGGCATATTATACTTTATTATTTCAAGAAAGGTAAAACACAACTGAAATGAAAAAAGATTTGTGCAGTGAATGGAGGAGCTGCTGTGACTGATCGAATGTATCAAAAGTGGCTTGCAGAGAGACATTGATTTGTTGTTTTACTTATTTATTCATTCATTGGTTGCTTCTTTTATGTGCCTTGACCAGAGATTGAACCTGCAACTTTGACATATGGGATGATGCTCTAACTAACTGAGCTTACTCAGCTAAGGCAAAAAAAAAAAAAAAAAAAAAAATCAGACTTAAAGTTAACCTTCTGTTTGTACAACACTGAATATATGTACTTACATAATTTATTTAAGCTATTGTCATTAAGCACTATATGCTACCTTATCCTTTATAATAAGTATATATTCCAAGTTTCAGATGCAGTGGTCTGATATATTTTCTAACAGATCTAAACTATGAGTGACAAAACGCATTTAAATAAATTTAAATTTTATAGCTCACTGTTACTAATGTTTTGAGTCTTCATGCTTCCATTGTGTATCCTACATTCCTGAGTTTGCTTTAGCAAAATATCTTAAGCATTTCAAGTATTATGTGACTAGAACTATGGGTGCTTTCATACGCTTCCATACCCAGGATCTCACTTAATTCTTGGGGTAACCTGATGGTAGTCGTTTTTTTTCTTACATAGCTAACTCTAGTTAGTGTACACTTGTGAACAAAGAATTGGGTCTGTTATGATAGCTTTTTTAAAAATTTTTTATTTTAATTGTTCTTGTACAGTTTTCTGTCTTTTGCTCCCAGCCCTCCCCACCTCCCTCCCATTTCCACGCCCCCTAGTTTTTATCCATGTGTCCTTTATACTTGTTGCTTTAAACTCTTCCTGTTATGATAGCTCTTGAAGTACCCACTGCTTTTCTGTTCATCATACTTAAAATTAATGCCTCTGCCTCTTAACACAGTAAGATTTACAATAGCAGAAATCTTGTCTCTAATGTTTATCATATGCTGTTGTCTGATACAAGGTACGCAAATAGCAAACATTTTTGCAGGTGTTCAAAAATTGTTAAAACTTGAATATTGAATGCTACACAGATAAAAAGTACTTATCAAGACAATCAAATAGGTAGATTTATTAAAATATAAAAATTAAATACCACTTAATGATAGATGGAATATAATTTATTTGTGTAATTACTGTCTTCTAATTGTTTTGAGACTTAATTTTAACTTTTCACAATTTCTTCAAAATAAATTTTCTTAATGTAAGGTTCAGTAATATGTAAAGGAGTCAACAAGTGATCTAGATTTTTTTCTGTATAAATTTTCCTTATATGAGGAATATTTAAGAATGTATGATGGTCAACATTTTTAACAAACATTGGGAAACCCTATTGTCAGTAAACAAAAAACCAAACAAGCTGAAAACTTCCTTTTGTGAAACACCAGATACTATTTTGAAAATTTTGATGAAAAGAACAACAAAAACCTATTATTTTCAATGCATAACTGAGCTTGTTATAATAAGGATAATCTCCAAGGTTTAAAAATAAAGAAGAAACTTAAAACCAGAGTGGGGAAAAATATGAATTGACACTAGGACTTTTCTGGGACAGTGGCCAGCCTTTTAACTAAGAGGCATAGTTTCACTATCTACCTGAGGGTAGATCAAATCTCAAACCCAAGCAGTTATTGGAATTAAGACTCAGTAAAGTTGTTCTTTGAAGAGGAAAATGAAATGAAAAGACAGACTAGAGTTTGTGCAATACACCTACAACTGAGGATACACCAACAAACAAATCATAGTTTAAGATAACCACATGAAGAAACAAACCAACACAAGTGAATATCAGTCCCCCCAAATAGTAGGCAAAATTAGATCCCTAGAACTCAGATCAAAATGGTATTGAATTAAGTCTGTAAAGTAAGTCATAAGAAAAAGGACTAAAAACTAAAACAACAAAAACATCAAGATGGCTCAGTGGATTGAGCGCGGGCCTGCGAACCAAAGGATCGCGGTTCGATTCCCAGTCAGGGCACATGCCTGGGTTGCCAGGCCAGTTCCCGGCAGGGGACATACAAGAGGCAACCGCACATTGATGTTTCTCTCCCTCTCTCCTTCCCTTCCCCTCTAAAGATAAATAAATAAATAAATAAATAATTAAAAAAAAAAAACAAACATCAAGATGGTATTGGAAGGGGTAGTGAATGACTGATTTGATAAAGACCCAAATAGAGCTTTAAGAAATGAAAATACATTATGATTAAAAACTCAGTTAAGTACCAACTTCCTCAGTCATCTGACCCCAGTTCTATTGACTTGTCCATTGGCTATCTGTCCCCCAGGAAAGGAACATTCTAGGAGCATAATCCAGGATGATATGGCTATGCTGCCATGAATCTGAGTTTTAGTGGACAAGATAGGACTTTGTGGATGGTCACAGCCTCTAGTTGGGAGTGTGAATAAAGTGATAAAGGACTGTGAAAGGGGTTTTTATGAAACTTTGAGAGAGGCCAATCTTGCACTGATAATTTGGAGATGGAGCAGGACCCAGGGAAAGAAGAAATTCCGAGGAAGCTGGGAAAGCCTGCCTATTCATGAAGCAGGCATAGCTTGTTGAGGTTGGAGGGGATGATTGCAGTTTTAGCTGTCAGTTATCATGTCTCATTTAAAACCCCATTTGTAGGGTTACCAGTTCTGTCCTCCAGGCATTGGGCATAGTCCAGTGGCAGGAGCATTCTTTCTGAACTGAAGCCTTCAGTAAGTGCCTAGCCTTCCTTGACCCCACCTTTGTTTAATGATGCTAGGGGGAAAGTAGGGACTGGAATAGTGACTAAATTGCCTTTATCAAACCTCTCAATGGGTACTTTTGGGGACTGGCTGCTTGGCTTTAGGTTTTATTTTCTTTATGGGTGTTAAAATATATACCTCTCTGAACTATATACTGAGCCCTCTAAGACTTGTATGGTCAGTTGGGAGTGCATATCTGGTTTGTGTTCATCTTTTATTTCTGGATCAGGGGCTGAGACCTTAACACATGTCCTTTGCATCCCTGCTTCCTATAGACTGTAAAGATTGATCAATTATTAAAAAAAAAAAAAAAGAGGGAATAAGTAGGTTAGATATAACTCAAGAGAGATTTAGTGAACAAGAAGGTAGATCCGAGAACATTACCCAGAAAGTAGCAAAGATAAAGAAATAAAAAACCAGAGAGAAGTTAAAAGATATAAAGGACAGAGTAAGGTTACACACGCACACACAACTATATTTCTGTTAAAAAATAGAAGTCTTCTCATGGGAAAAATGAGAACATAACTTAGAACATAAATTTGGGGAGGATGCTACAGACAGTGCTTCTCCTACAAGGTGTGAATTATTTTAAAATTATAGCAATTAAGAAAGTGTGTTATTAGTGCAAGAATAGGCAGACCGTTGGAAATGAATATGGAATTCAGAAATAGAACTACACTTAAATGGAAAGGACGGATTGTTCGTCAAATGGTATTGGGGGTATTGGTTGATACAGAAAAAAAGTAATACCTAGTCCTTTTACCCAAACAAATAAATTCCTCAACAGATAAGTTCTAAAATGTGGCAAACAAACAAATATAAATTTAAAAAATAAAAAAAGAAAAATTATAGTCTCAGTGTCTAGAAGAATTACTGAAGACATTAAATTCACCTACTACAAAGTACTAGATAGATAAATTGAACTACAGTGAAATAAAAACATCTGTAAATCAAATGACATCGTAAACAAGGTAAAAATACAAACTGCAACTGAGAAAAGATATTTGAAACTCACAAAATCAATAAAGGGTTAGTATCCAGAATATATTAAGAAATTCTACAAATAATATAAATCAACAAATGATATATTGGGTAGTTCACAGAAGAGTAATCTTAAATAGTCTGTGAGGAAACAAAAAGTTTCTAATGCTTATTATTGATCCTAAAAATGTAAATTAAGCACTAGGATATGATTTTATATCCATCAACTTTGACAGAAGTTAATGTCTCAGATTACTATGTTGGTTGTTGGGAACCGCCCTGCCTGGTTTCAGGTGTTGTAACCCCCCATGGCTAAGGCTGAGTGAGCGACCTTCAGACTGTAAGCCACTAAGGAGAAAAAACTTATCTCCCTGGCAGGAGCACTGCTTCTGCTTCATCCATAACTGGCCCCCAGTGCTTGGTCGGTCAGCCAATGATGGGTAAGATTCCCTCAAGGGAAGGGTCACCTAAGACAGGCACGATCTTGTGGGATGCCCTCAAGGAAGGACTCAGGGGACCACAGCAAAAGGGGGTGATGGACCCTCGCCCCCGCCCTGCTATCCTAACATAGCCTGAGTCCTCAATCTGTCTGGGAGAAGTTTCCTTATCTCTTGGCTTCCTGGCTCTGCTCCACTTAAGCCTGGAACATTGACAGAGGGTGGTGCAGGTCTGTGCTGGATAGGGCGGGCTCCCTGGGTGATCGGGCATAAGAAAGAATTCATAAAGACCTGTGAAACCTGCTTTGCTAAGAATGCTCCCATTTAAATGATAAGGGTCCGAGCAGGAAATGAGTTTGTCTCCCAAAGTTTTGTAACCCCTTAGCTGACAGACCCTGACTCAGATTAAGCTCTCAGAGTTCTTTGCATATTATCTGTTGTTTGATCCTTGCCACCTGACAATGATTGATGAGCTTTACCTGTATTCCTGTGTGAAATGGACCTAATAAGTCATTGAGAAAGGGGTTCTTGGGCCTTCTCATTTGAGAAATTGGCTACCTCTCCTCCCCAAGAAGTTCATGTCTTGGTAGTCTTATTCTCATCCGTGTTGGATGGGCGGGGCTCTGGGCAGAGCCCCCCCACAGTTGGTGACCATGCTGTTAGGAGAATCAGTTAGTACAGTCCCTTTGAAAAGCAATCTCTTGATTCTTATGAAAATTAAAGATGCCTATACCCTATGACCCAACAATTCTGTTGTTAGCCTCATATCCTAATAGTTGTTCTTAATATTTTTTTCTACCTCAGATCTCTTTTTGAAGGCTGGTGAAAGGTAGAATGATAATTAAGTTCATATAATAAAATAGGATCATAATGGAAACAAATCCTGAATAGTTATCAAAAAGTTTCAATTTGTGATTAGTATGCATTACTACTAGTACATAGTAATAAAATCTACTGAAAGTCTAATAGATATTATAATTTCAAAGTAATGATTTGTGTAATTGCTATTTTGAGATAATCTGCAACCACTGTTATGTGACATGAAATAATCTAGGTTTGTTGGTGGCAAAAGTCACCCGTACTACTGAATGCTATTAGGTATGTACATTAGATAATTAAAGGAGATATTAAATTTTAATTCATGGTAAATAAAAAATAAAGATTTGTTTTTACACATATTCACAAATTTACCTTAAAGGGTTTTGTGGACCCCAGGTTTAAGGACGAGTGTTCTATAGACATCATTGAATGTGTGTGCAAAGAGATTAATATTATAACACCATTGTTGTATGGTAGTGGGAAAAAATGGGGAACAACTTAGAGATTCATTAACAAGAGATTTTATAAATTGTAATACAGGATGGGGCAAAAATAGATTTGCAGTTGTTAGTATGTAAAACAGTTTATTCATGTATTATCATTTATTAATTATTGTATTATTTTACATATGAACAACTGTAAATCTACTTTTTTTACTGAGCCCACCCCTGTATACTCAGACAGTGAATAACTGTATAGCAGTGATAATGAGTAGATCCAAGTTATAATGTTATGGTAGATACCTTGTAATGTCTCCTTATGTGCCATCATGGATGATCTCAATTTTGAGTGAAAAAAGCAAGCTTCCACAGAGTACATCCTCTATAACATCATTTTATGAAATTTTAGTATTTCATATAAAGTGTAAAAACCCATATAAGAATGGTATGTTCAAATTCAAGAGAGTGGTTATTCGAGGGAAGGAATTGTAATGGGAAGGACAACCTAATTACCATGTTTTGCTGTGTATAATGTACCCCTATGTATAATGCACACATCCTAAACTTTCAGGGAAAATAATCTTTTAATTTTTAATTCAATTATTTATTTATATTTAGAAACAAAATGATTACCATATTCCAGGGCATTATTTTGCATATGGATATCGTTTTTGTTTTCTAGAGTTACACTTTTAACATGTAAGCATATATAAAAGAATTAACATTTATATAGATATGGAATCAGTACTACCCATGTACAGTGTCCATCCTTATTTTCACTAACAAATTTGAGCAAATAAGTGTGCATTATATATGGAAAAATATGGTAGATGGGGACTTTAAATTATGTCTGTGATGTTTAATTATATAACTGTATAATGGACATTTTGTATACTTAGAATATTTTGTCAAAATAAGTATTACATGTTTTGACAGAATATTAATGTGAAAGATAGTTCCAATTTTAATTCACAGAATAATTCAGAGTTTGTGTATGAGACCTCATCAAGGGAAAAACAACAAATTAAATGCTTTCCCCAGTTTATCTCAGGGACTGACCTGTGAAATGCCAGATACTTTAAATGTGATGAAAGCATACCTAATAGATTATTTAATTCTTAAAACAGTCCTGTGAGTCGAAGGTGTTATAAAGGAAATTCTAACCGAATCAAAGACAGAACTAGAATTTATATTTACATGTTTCTACCTCGAAAACCCATGTTTGTCTCATGTTATTAAATTGCATATCTCTAGCAATAGATGACTTGTTTTGGAAGTAGTAAGTTAACTGCACATACGAAATGAGACTAGACAGTATCTGAGTCGTACATTAATAGTACCGATAATAAAATAATCTCAAACATGACTTTATGATACAGAATTTTCTTCAGTATAGTTTAGCCTGTTTTCACACTCATGATAAGCTGATAAAGTTATTAGTTATAAGTAAACTTAGTGCTATAGTGTTACTGTTTTAACAGTTGATTATTATAATTTAGTATGTTTACTACCTAAATTTAACAGTAGCTTGGTGTTTTTTTTAAACCACATTTTGTTTTGGTTTTTGATTGTAGGATCGAAAGTTAACAAAGTCTGAGAGGCAGAGATTTAAAGAAGAGGCTGAAATGTTAAAGGGTCTTCAGCATCCCAATATTGTTCGATTCTATGATTCCTGGGAATCCACAGTAAAAGGAAAAAAGTGCATTGTTTTGGTGACTGAACTTATGACATCTGGAACACTTAAAACGTAAGTCCATCAATATAAAAGCTGACCAAGAAGTATGAAAAAAATGTACGTTTTCTTATTTTAGGCTTATCAGTCCTACTTTTGTTGCCCTAAAGAGGGGATAGTCCCTATAACTGTTAGTATATTAGCACATTTTTCTTCCAGAGTCCTCTGGTGTATAAAGTGATTTGATAATTATTTTTTGGTAAGTTTTAAAATGACACATTTTTGCAGAATAAATCTAGTTTTATGAGTCATATTACTTGGTGTTTCTAAAATTGAGTGGCTAAGGGATCAGAAATTAAATGGCTGACAAGGTAGCCCTCTAGTGGTTAAAATGAAGTTGAAATTTATTGAGAAGCTTTACCTATTATTTTATCACCTTGTATTGCTATACCTATGGAACTATTGCATTGTATGCTGCTGTTGCGCACTGTATTGTGAACATTATCACTAGGTAATTTCATTTTTCATAGCATCAGAAATTGAAGCCAAAACAGCCAGACCTGTCATTGCTTTAAAGAATACAGATAGGTCAAACGCAGAAATTCCGTTCCCTATTATAAAGAAATTTAAGGTAAGAGTTGGAGTATGCCTCTGGAATCTCGAGTCCCGTAAAGTATCTATTAGTACTCAGAGAGGAAACTATATAAATTGTATGGTGTAAATTATTGTGGAGGAATTGCATTTTTAAAAATTGTCTCTGTGGGGGACTTCCAGCCAAGATAGAGGCATAGGTAGACACACTGTGCCTCCTTGCACAGCCAAAATAAGGACAACAACAATTTAGAAACAAAATAACCACCAGAACTGACAAAAAAATCAAACTGTATGGACCTCCGACAACCAAGGAGTTAAAATAGACACATTCATCCAGACCGGTAGGAGGGGTAGAGTTGGGCAGCCGGGTGCACAAGGCAGCAGCTGACAAACCCCCCGGTGTGCAAGACGGCAGCAGGCGGACCCTGGGCGTGCAAGCAGTGGCTGGCAGACCCCGGTCCGGGGTGGCAACGGGAAGACCCAGCAAGGTGGTGATTATGAAGCGGGACATGGCATGCAAGGCAGTTGGCTGACCAGGAGGTCCCACATTCGTGCACAGGTAAACCAGGTGATACTGGGGAGCGAGACAGACCACTCAAGCCAGGGTCCCAGAGCCAGGAAATAAAGCTTCAAAACAACGATTAAAAATACCTGTGCGGATTGAGGCGCAAGGAGAGACTTCCAGCCTCACGGGAGAGTTTGTTGGAGAGACCTACAGGGTGTTAGAATGTACATAAGCCCACCCACGTGGGAATCAGCACCATAAAGGCCCAGTTTGCTTCCGGGAAGCGGCAAAAGAGACTGAAATCCAACAGAGAGCGGAGCAAGCCCCGTTATTCCCTCTTGGACCGTGCCCCCACATACAGCGTCACAACCCAGTGACTGTGTTGCCCTGCCCTGGTGAACACCTAAGGCTCTGCCCCTCATACATAACAGACAACAACAACAACAGCAACAACAAAAAGGCCCAAATAGAAGAACAGATCAAAGCTCCAGAGCAAATACAACTAAGCAATGAAGAGATAGCCAACCTATCAGATGAATAGTTCAAAGCCCTGGTGATCACGATGCTCACAGAATTGGTTGAATTTGGTCACAAATTAGATGAAAAAATGAAGGCTACAGTAAGTGAAATGAAGGAAAATGCACAAGGAACCAATAGTGATGGGAAGGAAACTGGGACTCAAATCAATGGAGTGGACAGAAGGAAGAAACAAACATTCAACCTGAAAAGAATGAAGAAGCAAGAATTCAAAAAAATGAGGAGAGGCTTAGGAACCTCCATGACATCTTTAAACATTCCACCATCCAAATCATAGGGGTGCCAGAGTAGAAGAGGAAGAGCAAGAAATTGAAAAATTATTTGAACAGATAATGAAGGAGAACGTCCCCAATCTGGCAAAGGAAATAGACTTCCAGGAAGTCCAGGAAGCTCACAGAGTCCCAAAGAAGTTGGACCCAAGGAGGAACACACCAAGGCACATCATAATTCCATTAGCCAAGATTCAAATGAAGGAGAGAATCCTAGAAGCAGCAAGAGATAAGGAGACAGTCACCTACAAAGGAGTTCCCATCAGACTGTCAGCTGATTTCTCAAAAGAGACCTTACAAGCAAGAAGGGGCTGGAAACAAGTATTTGAAGTCATGAAAGGCAAGGACCTACATCCAAGATGACTCTATCCAGCAAAGCTTTCATTTCGAGTGGAAGGGCAGATAAAGTCCTTCTCAGACAAGGTCAAGTTAAAGGAGTTCATCATCACTAAGCCCTTATTATATGAAGTGTTAAAGGGACTTATGTAAGAAAAAGAAGATAAAAAACATGTATAGTAAAATGACAGCAAACTCACAGTTATTAACAACCACACATAAAACAAAAACAAAATCAAGCCAAGCAAACAACTAGAACAGGAACAGAAACACAGAAATGGAGATCATATGGAGGGCTAGCAACGGGAGTGGGAAGAGGAGAGAGGGGGTAAAGGTACAGAGTATAAGTAGCATAGATGGTAGGTAGAAAATAGACAGGGGGAAGGCAAGAATAGTATGAGAAATGTAGAAGCTAAAGAACTTAAGACCCATGGACATGAACTAAAGGAGGGGAATGTGGGTGGGAGGGGGTGTGCAGGGCGGAGGGGAATGAAGGGGGAAAATGGGACAACTGTAACAGAATAATCAATAAAATATATTTAAAAAATTGTCTCTGTGATGTATATTTATTGTATGTTTACTTTCTTTAGTTAATGCTATGGAGCTCATTAATTCCTTATCTTAGAAACATGGTCCTGTATCTCCTCGTTGTAGTCATTTGCATATACTCTTGGATGCTTCAAGCTAACATGTTTGAAAGCTGACACATTATTTGCCCCTGCAGATTTTAATTTACACCCAATCTCTATAATATATGTGGCAACACCCTTATCCTAGTCATCCAGGCTTTTTGTTGTACACATGCCTGTTTCTTCCACTAGACTGTGATCCCTGCTTGAAACTTACATATTTGAATGAATGAATTAAATATTCTAATAACGGATATTTGAATTGTGTGACAGTAGTTTTGTGTATGTCTGTGTCTCGAGATTCTTTTCACTTATTTGGATACTTAGTGGATTGTCAGTAGTCTATCAGAGTACCCTACAACAGTTTACTTGTTTTAAAAACTGTAATGAGGGGCTTTGGTTAACATAGTGGGCTAAGTCACTATGGGATGGCCTCCCCCTTACCAATAAACAAAAATGTGGAATATAATAAAAGCTCTTTCAGTATGTACCCAAGCTTCAAAAAAAATGGGTGAGGGGCTAATATTCAGATAAAAGGCAAAGAAGAAGTAACTCAAGGCCCAAACAGGACTTGATGCCCTAGCATTCTATTAGGATTTCACACTAATGGAATTTGAGGATTGAGTACTAGAGTTTTAATGTCAATGACAGGACTGGAGCCCTTAAAACTCAGTAGAAAGAGGAGCTGGAAGTTAGCTTGTGTCCAAAAAACTGAATTATCCAGGTAAGGGAGAACTCAGTACCCCAGGGAGTGAAAGTTGCAAGAAATTTTGCCCCTCTGCCCAGAACTTTGGATGGGAGAGGAGTCCTTATGAAAAATAGAAATCTCAGCCTGGTTCATATGTGGATGGCTCTCTAATCTACATTTATACTACTAGCTTGGTGTAGGGATCCCAAGACTAGGAATAAACATCATAATTGTTTCATAACCCAATGGCAACTCCCAGGGACATTTTCATACTTCATTGTTTATAGTATCCATGGACAAAATGGTCTCCAGTGAAGGTGACCTCACAATTAAATTACCAACCAGTAAAGCTTGATCAGCTATAACTGGAAAATAGCGCCACAGTAATTAAAGATACTATAGACAGTGATTGAAAGTGATTGCAAAGTAACTATAAAAAAGATGTCAGTAAAGATACATGTAAGTATATAAAGTATATACAAATATAAAGTGATGAAAGAAGGACTAGAAACCCTAATGAAGAAATAATAACATCATCAAAAAAAGTTCAGCCCTGGCTGGTGTGGCTCAGTGGATTGAGTGCTGGCCTGCGAACTGCAGGGTTGCAGGTTCAATTCCCAGTCAGGGCACATGCCTGGGTTGCAGGCCAGGTAGGGGGCACGTAAGAGGCAACCACACATTGATGTGTCTTCCTCCCTTGCCCTCTCTCTAAAAATAAATAAAATCTAAAAAAAAAAAAAAAAAAAAAAAAAAAATTCAGGCACATTTAGAAGAAATCCGAAGAACTAGAAATCATTAAAATTAAAACTTAAGTAGTTGGGTTAAATAGCTGACTAGATTGAATAGACAATAATAAATAGAAAAGAAACTTATGGAAAATATGAAAAAAGAAGACGAGATATGGAGTGAGAATTAGATTTAATTTTACTCTAAAAGGAAAAAAGTCAAGAGAATAAGGTAAGACAACATTTGAGCAATGGATGGTTCTGATTGAGGCTGTATGTTTAGTCCTAAGCAAATAGATTTAAAACAAATCTATATTCATACTTGGAAGAATCTAGAACAATTAGGAACATTGGTAGAATTTGGAGAGGCAAAGGGGACAAAAGGAATGAGAATTAGTTCCAAAATATGTGCTTTTTGGACCTTTTGAGTTTCTACCTTTGTTTCACATATATATAAATGCTTATATTGAAACAAATGCCCATACCTAAAAAATAAGAAGGGTATATATGGGTTAGAAAACTTCATTCAGGTGATGGAAATAAAGTTAGGTTTTTAAAAAAATTGAGGTGAAATCACTAAATAAAATCAACTTTTTTAAGTGTACAATTTAGTGGCATTTAGTACAGTCAGTGTCATTTAGTACATTGCAAGCACCACATCTATCAAGTTCCTGAACATTTCATCATCAGAAGAACACCTGGTAAGAGGTTAATCCCCATTCCTCTTCTCACATTAGTGTATCTTGGACATGAGGAGTTGCTTTTCTTGCTGATTTCAAGATTCTCTCTGTATTTTTTGGCTTTTTACAGTTTGACTGTAGTGTTTTATTGTGGATCTCTTTGCATTTATCCTTTCTGGATTTTGTTGAGCTTCCTGGTTGTGTAAATTCATGTGTTCACAAATTTGGGAAGTTTGTGGCCAATAGTTTATGAAATATTTGTTCTAGCCTTTCTTTCTTATTTGGTATTCTCATTTTGTATATGTTGATTGATCCACTTGGTGGTATTACACAAGTCTCTTGTTTTTCTAGGCTCTGTGAATTTTTTTCTTTATTCTTTTATTTATTTCTGCTCCTCACACTAGATAATGTTGATTGACTTGTCTTTGGGTTTGCAGCTTCTATCTTCTGCCTGCTCAAATATGCTCTTGAGACCCTTCTGTGAAATTTTGTTATTGTGTTTTAGCTCCTGAATTTGTTTCCTTTTTTACAATATCTATCTCTTTACAATATCTGTCTGTTTATGATATTCTCTTTTTGATTAACTAAAACTTCCTATACTTTAATATTCAGCAGCCATTGTTCTTAGCATGTAGTCTTCCAATTCTGAGGGATAGGTATGGTAGTTATCCCCATTTAACCATGAGTTGTTTGTTTGTTTATATGAACTATTTTAGCACTGAAAAACTGATTAGGAGCTGTGGTTATGAGGCTGGAACTTCCCAACTATTAGTTTTTTCTTCAGTGCAGTTGGGCATGCGTGAACTGTAATGAAGGACTAAAAGTTGCTGCATTAGGGAGATTATTTATCTATTTATCAGATAATTAATTAAGTCTTTTCTGCACAGATGATGCCTACCTAGTTGTCACATTCCTTGTTTGGTATGGTGGTTTTAAATAATATTCCTATTTTTATATAAAATAGTGATAATAGTCCTGACTGGGTGGCTCAATTGGTTGGGGCATCATCCTATACACTGAAAGGATACAGGTTTGATTCCTGGTCAGGGCACTTACGGGAGACAACTGATCGATATTTCTCTTTCATTTCTCTCTCTCTCTCCCCCACTCCCTCTCTCTCCCCTCTCCTCCACCTCCTCCCCCCTTTATCTCCCTCCCTTTCCCTCTTTCTAAAGTCAATATACATATACTTGGGTGAGGACTTTTAAAAAATTATAATAATGAACTTAAAATGATTTTTAAATTTTTAAAAAATGAGACACAGTTGACATACAACATTATATTAGTTTTAGGTGTACAATATAATGATTCAAAATTTTTATATATTGCAAAATGATCACAGTTAAGTCCAGTTAACACTTGTCACCATACATAGTGACATTTTTTTTTATAATGAAGACTTTTAATGTCACTCTTAGCAACTTTTAACTGGAAGTCTGTACCTTTGACCCCCTTAATCTGTTTTGTTCACCCCCAATGCCTGCCTTTGGTGATCACTAATCTGTTCTCTGTATCTATGAGCTTGGAGTTTTTTTGTGGTTTGTTTCTTTCTCTGTCTCATTTATTTCACTTATTGTAATGTTGTCAAGGTTCATCCATTGTTGCAAATGGCAAGATTTCATTCTTTTTTATGGCTGAATAATAGCATTTTCATTTTAATAGCAGTTTTTATTTCAGTAACAGTTGAGAAGTCAGTATCACTTCCTACTGATTAGAGTGATCTTGAAGGTCTTCGTCAAAGTAATAGGATTAAAATTAGGCTTTAAAGGATAGATGGCTTTAAAGGATAGATGGCTCTGTAAATGGAGAGATGCTATGGGAATTGTATAAATCTAGAGAATAAAAGGTTAGGTGTATGTTAACTCTTTTGGTCAAAAACAGGAAATTTATAAAGAGGAATAATGACATGAAAAAGGCTTCAGTAGAAATGTTAGAGATAACATATCTACTGGATTTATCTGATAGTGGTATACATAACATATTAGAGATAGAGTGGCCAGTCAGGCAATAGAAGTAGAATAAGCTTAAGAGTTCAATTGTCTTGAAATTAGCTGGGTGACCTTGGGATCACTATCCTCAGCGGTAAAAAGAAACTTAATACTATCTATCGAAAGTGGAGGTGATTTTGTTTACCAGCATTGCCTGAAAGGTATCCCATATCAAATGTTTTGAAATCCAGTGTGGGATTCATGAAAATTAAAAACTTTCGTGCATCAAAATATGTTATCAACAGAATAAAAAGCAAATCACAGAATGGAGAAAATATTTGCAAATCATTTAACTCAAAAGGGATTAATATCTAGACTATACAGAGAACTCCCTAAACTTAATAACATAAAAACAAACAACTCATTCAAAAATGGGCAAAGGATTTGAATAACCATTTCTCCAAAGAAGATAGACAAATGACCAACAGGTACACAAAAAGATGCTCCAAGGTCACTGGTTATTAGAGAATCGCAAATCAAAACCACACTGAGATACCACCTCATATTTGTTATAATGCCTATTATCAAAAAGACAAGAAATAACAAGTTTTGGCTGTGATGTGGAGAAAAGATAACCCTTGTGCAGTATTGGTGGAAATGTGTGTTGGAATACAATACTGTATTCCACATGTGGAATACAGTATGGAGGTTCTTCAAAACATTAAAATTATCATTTGACTCAGCAGTTCCATTTCTGAATATTTATCCAAATGAAATGAAAATAATGACTTGAAAAAGATGTATGTATCCTTATGTGCATTGTAGTTACGGTTGCCAAGACATGGATGCAATCTAAGTGACCATCAATGAATGGATAAAAGGTGTGTGTGTGTGTGTAGTGGGATACTATTCATCCATAAAAAGAAGGAAATCTTGCCCTGGTTGATGTGGCTCAGGGGATTGAGTCCTGGCCTGTGAACCAAAAGGCAACTGATAGATATACCGTATCTCTTACACATCAATGTTTCTCTCCCTCCCTTTCTCCTTCCCTTTCCCTCTCTCTAAAAATAAATTTTAAAAATTTTTAAAAAGAAGAAAATCTTGCCATTTGCTTGTGACAACATGAATAGACCTCGTTGACATTAATGCTAAGTGAAACAGACAAAAAGACAAATACATCGTGATCTCACTTATATATAAAATCTAGAAAACAACCAAGCCACCCCTCCCCCAAATGCATACAAAAACAAACCACCACCACCAACAACAAGAAATTCATAGCAACAGAGAACAAATTGTGGTTGATGGGTTGTGGGTGGTGGGGATGGGTGGCATTGATTAAAAGGTACAGACATCCAATTATGAAATAAATAACTCCTGCTTTAATGAACAGCTTAGTGACTATAGTTAATAATACTGTATTATATATCTGAAAGTTGCTAAGAGAGTAGGTCTATAAAGTTTGCATCCAAGAAAATAAATCTATAACTGTATAGCAATAGATGTAAACAGATTAATGATGGTAATAATTTTTAATACACACAACTTTGAGGCATTGTGTTGTACACTTGAAACTAATATAATGTAATATGTCAACTTTATCCCAGTTTTAAAATTAATAGTATTATCATATGACCCAAAACTTCCATTTGTGGATATATACCCAAAATAATTGAAAGGGATCTTGAAGAGATATTTTTATACACATGTTCATAGCAGCATTATTCGCAAATAGCTAAAAGGTAGAGGCATCTCAAGTGTCCATCAGTGAAAGCAAATGTGATATACATATACAGTGGACTACTTTTCAGTCTTAAAAGGGAAGGAAATTCTGATACATACTACAACATGAATGAACCTAGAGGATATTATGCTAAGTGAAATAAGTCATAAGAAGATAAATGAATGATTTTACTTCTTTGAGGAACACAGAATAGTCAAATTTATAGACATAAAAAGTAGAATACTGGTTGCCAGGGCCCAGGAGTTGAGGGAATGAGGAGTTATTGTCTAATGTGTATAGAATTTCGGTTTTGCAAGATGAAAAGCATTTTCTGAGATGGACAGTGGTGACAGTTGCACAGTAATATGAATACCATATTTTGGGTGTATAATGCTCTCCCATGAATAATAATGTGCAGCCATGTTTTTGGCCCAAACTGTCAGGAAAAAATCTTTTTTAATTTTTAAATTCTATTATTTATATTTAGATACTTGCTTTTGTGTTATAAAGGAATTTTAGCGTTTATTTTTGAGCATATTACAGTACAAGAAATTCTAGGTAGCAAATAATTACAAAACATAAGAACAGACACAAGGTATTTCAGGTTCTACCCATGTATAATGGGCATCCTTATTTTTCCCTGAAACATTTGGGCAAGAAAGTGTTCATTATACATGACAAAATATGGTATTTCATACGACTTAAAAATGGTGAATTTTATGGCATGTATATTTTAACAATAAAATGTTGGAGGGATCCAGTGTGTTGAATTTTCTCAAAACATGGAGGTGAAGAATTACTGTTGAGTTCATTTTTTAAGGTCCACATAACACTAATACCAAAACCTTAGATACTATAGCAAAAGAAATTTGTTTAGATCAATGTCCCTCAAGAATATAGATAGAAAAATCTTTTACAGAATAATAGCAAATTGGATCCAGCAATTACATCAGTACCAAAGAAGGTTTATCCCAGTATTGCAAAGGTGGTTCAACATTGAATGAACTGGTGTTATTCATCACATCAACAGATTAAAGGAGAAAAATCATATGATCATTTCAGTACATGTGGGGAAAGTATTTGACAATTGAACATCTCTTCATGACTAAAACTCTTAGTAAAATGCAAATAGTAGGGAACTTTCTCAAACTGATAAAGAACATGGAAAAACCTATAGCTAAAATCATGCTGAATGGTCATACTTAACTGTTTACCCCTGAGATTTGGAATAAAACAAAGATGCCTTTTTTCTAGTTTATATTTAGTATTGTTTTAGAGGACCCACCTGCATTGTAATAAAGCATAAAAACGAGAAAAATGGTGAAAGGCATAAAATTAGAAGAAAGAACTAAAACTGTTCATGTCTGCTGATTATGTAACTGTTTACATGGTAAATCCGAGTGATTCTAGGTAATTTTAGTAAGTAATAAGATACAGGCTTTGCAAATAATCTATTATATTTTATATACTTTATTATTTTATAGGTGCAAGAGATTCAAGCCAGTGTCAACTTTTCCCCAGCGTCATATTATAAAAATTTTCAATTTTGCAGAAAAGTTGAAAGAATTATATAGTAAACGCACACACATAATCAGTGCCCAGATTCTCTAATTCGTTAACTTTTGCCACATTTCCTTTAACATATGTCCATCTAATTATTCCTCTATCAACCTACTTTAGTTTTATTCATCACAGAATAAAGTTACAGACATTAGTCTGCTTCACTTGTAAACTCTCCAGTGCCCACTTTGTTAAAGTTTCAATCTTTGTGTGCTTTGTTTTTCCTTATGGTAAAATTTACATATACTGAAAAGAATAAATTACGATTGTGTCTTTGGTTGAATTTTGACAATGTCGTTTACTCATGTAATCAAAACGCTATTAAGATAAGAGAACATTTCCAGTATCTCATTAAATGCTTTTGTGCCTCTTCCCAGGCAGCCTTTCCCTCACCCTTCATAGGTGACTGACTGTGTTTTGATATTTATTTATTTATTTTTAGATGATTTTTTTATTCCTCAATTACAGTTGACATACAATATTATATAAGTTTTAGGTGTATAGCATAGTGATTAGATATTTATATATCTTACTAACTTATCTCTTCAATAAAACTAGTACCCAGCTGGCACCATACATAGTTATTACAATATTATGAACCATATTCCCTATGCTATACACTCCCGTGAATATTTTGTAAACCAATTTGTACTTCTTAATCCCTCCTTTTCACTCACTCCCCTAAGCCCCACCATATCTGATAACCTTGAAAATGTTCTCTGTGTCAGTGAGTTTGTTTCTGTTTTGTTCGTTCATTTTGTTTTTTACCATATGATTTCACTCCTATGTGGTGTATCTAATGAATAGACTGAACTAACAAGCAAAATAGAGACAGACTCAAACATAGAGAGCAGGCTGACAGCTCTTGAAGGGGCAGTGAGGGTGTGGGGAGGTATTAAGCAAAAAATGAAAACAAAAAAGGAAAAAACTCACATACAGAGACAGCAGTGTGGTGATTGCGACGGTGGAGGGAAGGTGGAAGAGGGTATAGGGGGATAAATGGTGATGGAAGGAAACTTGACTTGGGGTGGCAAACACACAGTACAGTGTACAGATGGTATGTTGTAGAAATGTGTACCTGAAACCTGTATCATTTTGTTAACCAGTGTTACCCCAATAAATTCAATAAAAAGGAAAAATTTTTTTAATATGTGAAATCACAATGAATGGATCCAAAAACTATGGTACATTTACACAATGGAATTCTATGCAGCAGAAAGAAAGAAGGAGCTCCTACCCTTTGCAACAGCATGGATGGAACTGGAGAGCATCATGCTAAGCGAAATGAGCCAGGCAGTGAAAGACAAATACCATATGATCTCACCTGTAACAGGAACCTAAAAAACAAAACAAACAAACAAGCAAAATATAACCAAAATATAACAGGCTGACAGTGACCAGACAGGAGAGGGGAGGGAATTTCAGGGGAAAAGGGGAAGGGTTTAGAGTAACGAGTATAAAGGACACATGAACAAAAACTAGGGGGGGTAGAAATGGGAGGGAGGTGGGGAGGGCTGGGGTGGTGGGCTGGGATGGGAGTAGAAGACAGAAAACTATGTAAGAACAACAATTAAAATAAAATTTAAAAAAATGTGAAATCATACGGCATTTTTCTTTCTCTGACTTAACTTCGCTCAGCACAGTACCCTCTAGGTCCATCTATTTTGTTGCAGATGGCAAGATTTCACTCTTTTTTATGGCTGAGTCATATTCCATTGTGTGTGTGTGTGTGTTTATGTATATTATATATTATATATATTATTTCTTCTTTATCCATTCATCTATTGATGGACACTGAAGTTGCTTCTATATCTTGACTATTATAAATAATGCTGCAATGAACATACATGTTTTGATTTTTTTTGGACACATACTCAGGAGTGGAATTGTTGGGTCCTTCTTTGTCTTTTGGTATATCATTTGTTTTAAAACCTATTTTGTAGTATTGCTACCCCATGCTTTTTAAATTTTCATTTCCATTGTCATGAAGTATCCTTTTCCATCCCTTTACTTCCACCCTGTGTGTGTCTTTCAATCTTAAGTGTCTCTTGTGGGCAGCATATATAGGGTCTTGTTTTCTTATCCATTCAGTCACCCTATGTGTTTTGATTGGGGCATTCACATTTAAAGTCATTGCTGATAGATATGCATTTATTGCCATTTTATTAGACATATTTTTAATCTTTTTTCTTTTCTTCAAAGAAGTCCCTTTGATATTTCTTATAGTACTTGTTTAGTGGTGATGAACTCGTTAGCTTTTTCTTGCTTGGGAAGATCTTTATCTCTCATTTGATTCTAAATGATAGCATTACCGAGTAGTGTAATCTTGGTTGCAGGTCCTTGCTTTTCATCACTTTTAATATTTTGTGCCTGTCCCTTCTGGCCTGCAGAGTTTCTGTTGAGAATCAGCTTGCATCTTATGGGGATCTCCCTTGTAGGTAACTAACTGCTTTTCTCTTGCTGCTTTTAAGATTTTTTTAAATTTAATCTCTGGCATTTTAATTATGATGTGTCTTGGCATAAGCCTCTTTGGGTTCATAGTGTTTGGGACTCTGTGCTTGATGGGCTTGCATATCTATTTCCTTTGCTAGGTTAGGGAAGTTTCCTGTCATTATTTCTTCAAATGGGTTTTCAGTTCCTTGCTCTCTCTTCTTTTTCTGCTACCCCTATGATGCAAATGTTAGTATACTTGATGTTGTCCCTGAGCCCCCTTACACTATCCTTATTACTCTTTTTGTCATTCTGATGGGGTGTTTTCTGCTACCTTATCTTATAAATTGCTGATTCAGTCCTTGGCTTCCTCTAATCTACTAGCAATTTCCTCTAATGCATTCTTCATTTCAGTTATTGTAGTCTTCATTTCTGACTGGTTCTTTTTTTTGTTTTGTATCACCATGTTTGTATATTCTGTCTTTTTGTTGAAGCTCTTAGATCATTGAGCATCCTTATAACCACTGTTTTGAAACCTGCATCTGGTAGATTATTTGTCTCCATGTTGTTTAGTTGTTTCTCCAGAGTTTCGTTCTGTATTTCATTTGGGACATGTTTCTTTGTGTTCTCTTTTTGGCTGCTTTTCTGTTTTTGTTTCTATGTGTTACATAGAACACATAGAAACAAAGATGGAGGTAGAGCTACCTCTCTTGGCCTTTACAGTGTGGCCTTATGTAGTAGGTGTCCTGTGGGATCCAGTGGTGCAGTCTCCCTGGTCACCTGAGCCTGGTGCTCCAGATGTTTCCCTTGTGTGTGTGCCTTCCTCTTGTAGTTGAGACTTGATTGCTGTTGGCCCATCAGTGGGAGGGATTGACCCTCAGGCTCAGGTTGTAAGGACTGGCCTTGGCTACTGTGGAAGAGCTGTTGTGTAGGGGCTGATCCTGCAGAGCCGGATTTGATTTTGCTTTAACAGACTCTGGTGCCTGCCAAGTTTCCCTTTGGGTGTGTCCTCTGTGGAGGTAGTTTAGTGGCACTGTGCTGTTGTCTGAAGTTGGCTACCATGTATATTGGTTTGGGGGCCCCTTGGGAGGTGTAATCAAGGTCAGCTGTTGCATGTGTCCTGCCTTGGGCTAAGTGGTAGGAGCTACAAAAGATTTGCGAATGGTTCTGTTTGTTCTGGGCTTTGGAGGCGCCTGTGAAAGACCAAACTGTGAACTGAGGCTGGCTGTCACTAGTGTCAGGCTTGGGGCTGCCTAGCATGAGGTTTGGGGCACACAGAGGCCAGGTGCTGCTTGTTCGGGGTTTGTGAACATTTCCTCCTTTTTAGGAAAGTCTGCAGCATGAGCTGTTTGCATGGAAAAGCTACTGGAAGTGACTTGGGTAGGGAACAGAGTTAGCTAGGTTAATGGAGACTCAGAGATGGCTCTCACCTGCACCTGCAAGGGGAGTGTTAGGAAAGGAACTGTGGCTTCTGCCAGTACCTCTGTCTGAGAGGAAGCTGCCCCTCCAGCCCTTAAGCTGCTTGCCCAGCACTGTAGGTTAGAATGAGTAAATCTTAGTAAGTCTGTGAACAGGTTCTGTAAGAGGAACTGCTTAGGACTCCAGAAGCCCTCTGGTCTCCCTCAGCCACAGTCTCCAATTGTCTTCACAGCCAGAAGTTATGAAGACCTCTCTTCCAGGCACTGGAACCATGGACTCAGGAGCCTGGTGTACAGCTGGAAACCTTTATTCCTCAAGGGAAACCTTTGGAGCTAATCTTTCCCTTCCAAGTTTAACTGCCACATAAAGTGTAGAACCTGCTGGTTCCATATCTCTGCCCCTCCTACCAGTCTTGATCTGGCTTCTTCTGTATATCCTTAGTTATAGGGCTTCAGCTAGTCTTTGAGTCATTCTCAATGATGATTGATCTGTAGTTCGGTTGTAATTTTGATGTAGTTGGGGGAGGAGTCAAATCTTGAATTTACCTGCTCCTCCACCTTGACAGGAATCTGATACTTTCTTAAACCATAAAGGCAACTTTTACTATTAATGTTCTTATAGAAATGAATAGAATTTCATTTTAGTTCCTATATTAGTTTCTTAGTTAACATCCTTGTGTGTGTTTGGGGGGGGGCGCTGTTTTAAAGAAGTTGTTCTATAGATTGCAGTTATATCTTTACCTTTTCATAGTATGCTTTGGGTTAATACTGTCTGATTTCTTGTAAAACAAGGAAAACTTGCTCAAATATAGTTTTATTTATCCCTGATACTTATTCTTTATGCTGCAATTTTCATGTTACATGTTGTAAACACCCTACATTCAGTGTTACGAGTTTTCCTTTAACTAGTCACATGTATTTTTAAAATAGAGGAAAATGTAATCTTTTATATTTACCATTTTGAGTGCTCCTTATTTTTTCTTGACTGTTTCCAGATAAAATGTGTCTGAACTCGGTGTTGAAACTTTATCTTCCTTGGAGTGTGTAGGTAGCATTAGCAACAATCTCTGTTCCATTCTTTTAGCACTAGCTGGGCTGCTTGTAATCTTCTCCATATGTACATATTTCAGAGGTTTAGGCAGAGTCAATATGCAAAAGATGAGGCTCCCATTCTATACTTTCTAGGATTTCCCCCTTTTCTAGATTTATGTTGCTCAATAGAACTTTCTGTGGTGATGAAAATGTTCTATAATATACCCTGTTTACAATAGTAGCCATTTGCCACATGAAATTGTTGAGGACTTGAAATGTGGCTCTTGTACCTGGGAAATGGAATTTTTAATTTTAATTAGTCTCCATTTAATATAAATATTCACATTTGTTTAGTGGATGCTGTTTTGGATAGACTGTCATTGCAAAAAGTTCTATTGGACAGCATTGTTCTAGATGCTGCGGTTATCTTGAACTCTGTCTTTATTTTTCTCAGCTAATAAGGCCACAGGTTTCTATCCAGGTCTGAGCTGATCTGCATAGTCAGACTGGAGGCTTACCTCAGCTCAGGTATAGAATGTAGGAAGCTCAAAGCAGTGCTTTCTATTTTTCCTCATGTGAACTCCCTTCTAATGAATGCCTGATTTTGATTGCTCTCAGGGCCTTCAAGTTGTTGTTTTGTATATATTTTTACTAGAGTGTATAATTATATCTGTGTCCAGTAAGAATTCCTCCATCATTTACTAGAAGTTGAAATCTACCTTTTAAAAATCATTTTAGTAGTGATTTAAGTTTAAGGATTTTTTTGTGCTTCGTCATCAGAATTTGCTTACCAACTACTTATTGTCCCATCCCCTTTAACCTTACTAAAAGTATCATGAGCCTTTAAGTTTACTGAATCTTAATATTTTAAATTTGATATTTCTATCTCAGATATGCTAGAATTTAATGGAATTCTTCAAAGCAGTATACTCATATCATCGATAACCTGTTTGGTATACCTTGCTTTTTCTAGGTACCTGAAAAGGTTTAAGGTGATGAAGATCAAAGTTCTAAGAAGCTGGTGCCGGCAGATCCTTAAAGGACTTCAATTTCTTCATACTCGAACTCCACCTATTATTCACCGAGATCTTAAATGTGACAACATCTTTATCACTGGCCCTACAGGCTCCGTCAAGATTGGAGACTTAGGTCTGGCAACCCTGAAGCGGGCTTCTTTTGCCAAGAGCGTGATAGGTATGTTTCAAGTGTACCTTGCAGAATAACTGGCTTTCTGACATTCCTTTTATTTAGAAGCTGGACCCTGTCAGAGCTCTCATTACATAAAATAAACCTTCAAGAATTCCTAATTCGAATTTAGGAAGAAATCTGTTCTACTTATAAGATATGTAGTTCTCTATACTAATGTTTCTAGAATCATCTTGAGGACTCAGTATTTTTGTAAATTATATAAAGTGAACTCTTTTAACAAAACCTTATGTAATTATCAATCTTATTAGATCATTGATACTTAGTATTACATAGTGATATAATAGATACAGTGCGTTATTTTCCATGTAAAAGAAACAATTTATATGTATTTTAGTTTCTAAAATAGTCTGTTGGAGACATATACATATTGAAAAATATCTGTCTATTAAGACTTTCTTTTAAAATGGGAAAATACAAGTTCATTTGAAAGTTTGCTTTTATCAACTCTTTCTTACTCCTACTCATTAGAAGATATGATATATCTAAAACAGAATTTTTCAGCTTAAGTACTATTGACATTTTGGGTTAGATGGTTTTTTGTTGTAAGGGCTGTCTTGTACATTGTGAAATTATTTAGCAGCATCTCTGGCCTTTACTTACAAGATGCCAGTAGCATACTCTCTATCCTCCCCCTAGTTGTTGCAACCAAAAATGTCTCTGGAAATTGTTAAATATTAACTTTACAGCTACCATACAGTAGGGGGCAGACAAGTATTTTGATCTTTTTTAACCCAGCATCCCATCTTATGGGTAGATACTATTATATCCACTTTATTCCTTGCTAGTTTCTTACCTTTTCATTTGTTTTCAATATGAGTTATATCATCCTATCTGTTATCCAAAGCTCTATTTTGACTTTGTACAACAGTAATCCATTTTGAAACAGTAAATAAAGACACTAGTTTCTTTTATAAAGGCCTTGCAGTAGAAGACCTCTAAAATAATTGATGAAAGAGAATGACTAAGATTTTGTTCTCTTCCTAATACCCCTCCCTTCTTTCCCTCTTCCACTTTATTCTCTCTCACAGATCAGCTTCTCTGCTTCTTCCCAGGTGAGTAACATCTGCAGCTTTTACTTGCATAGAGTCTGAATCATTCTTTTAATTTAAGGTACCCCAGAGTTCATGGCCCCTGAGATGTATGAAGAGAAATATGATGAATCCGTTGATGTTTATGCTTTTGGGATGTGCATGCTTGAGATGGCCACGTCTGAATACCCTTACTCAGAGTGCCAGAATGCTGCGCAGATCTACCGTCGTGTGACCAGTGTAAGTCTTCCGCTCATTGACTAGTGAGCTTAGGTCACATTAAGAAGTTATCCCAAACGGGAGAACATCACACTGTGCAGAAGGGAGCAGTAGTGGACGGTTTATTGAGGTGTCGGGTGAAGAGGGAGTTGAGTTACTATTGCTGATGATGCAGTGAAAGCAAACATAAAGATTAAAGATGCACCAGTTTATCCTGGCCCCTCCTCGCATTCATTTAAATGTTCATTATGATATATATATATATGTTCTTGTTTTTTCCCACCATATAAAGCTTATTATTTGAGTTCAAAGTAATGCCTTTAGCCTTGTCTTGTGTGGCTCAGTTGGTTGAAGCATTGTCTGGTAAACTGAAAGGTTGAGGGTTCGACATACCTGGGTTGTACGTTTGGTCCCCAGTCTGGGCACATGCCAAGAGGCAAACTGATTGACGTTTCTTCCCCTTCCTTCCCCTCTAAGCAAGTCATGGGGTAAGGATTAAAAAAAAAAAAAAAGTGCTGTTAACCTAAACTGTTTCGTTTACAGACTTTTTGATGAATGGCTTAAAATTGACTTATTAAATTATTAAATCATTTGTAAGTACCCACAGTGTTTAAGGTATAAATTAAAACTTTTCCATAGTTTAAATTACACATGGTAATTCATCTCTGCCAAAAGAGATTTTCTAGAGTTGTCCGATTGAAACCTGAAGCATAGTTGTTAGGTCCATGAAAAAAGCACTGAAAGAAGTTTGCCATAAGAATGTGGAGGCTTTCCACCAAAGACATAAAAGTTAAGCCAAGTAATTTTATTAAATATTTTTGTAACTTTTTCTTTTATGAAAAATTTATACATATATAAAAGTAGAGAGACTTTTACAGTGAATTCCCATTTATTACATGCAACATGACTATTAGAACCATTTTGCTACACTTGCTTCATCTGTCCTCTTTCTGTTTCTTTTTTTTTTTTTTTTTTAAGATTTTTTAAAATTTATTTTTAGAGAGAGGGGAAGGGAAGGAGAAAGAAAGGGAAACATAGGTGTGTGGTTACCTCTCATGCACCCCCCCACTGGGGACCTGGCCCACAACCCAGACATGTGCCCTGACTGGGAATTGAACCAGCAGCTGTTCAGTTCGCAGGCTGGCACTCAGTCAGCTGAGCCACACCTGCCAGGGCTCTGTGTTTCATTTTACCACTATGTAATTCATTATGCTTCTGTAAGAATTAAAGATTTTTTTCTCATATAACCATATCATACCTGAAAAAATTAACAGTAATTCTGGATTGTTTAATATCTTAACCTATTCATATATTTCCCCTATTGTTTCAGAGATGTCTGTTTACAGTTAGTGTTGAAAGTAGGGTCCATTGAGGTCCACAGAAGACATTTTGTTATTCTGTCTCTTTTTCTAGAACTATTGATCCCACTTTCTTTTCTGTGTTCTATTGATTTGTTGAAGGAATTAGATGTATCATTTTGAGGAATGTTCCACATTCTGGCTTTATTGATTTGCTTCCTTATGATGTCATTTAATTTGTTATTCTAACTTCTACATTTTTGTAAACATAAATTTAAAGTGGTGGAGGGGTATCAGTGATGTAAAATTAATTTGTCTTTTTCACACATTCATACCAAAGTGTATAGTGTAGTTTTCCAGAGGCCAAATGATGTGTGATATTGCCGCAGATTAAATACAGAAGCAGATATGACCATCTGTTTGTCCTCTTTTAAGCCACACATTAAAAAGATAACAAAAATATAATACAATACTATTCTTTTCACCGTTTTTTTAATTTTAATTTTAATTGTTCTGCTTTTTTTAAATATTGAAGGCTTTTTTATTTTAAAGGTTATTATTAACATTTAATGAGATTTATTAAAATGTTTAATGAATTAATATTTTAAAATTTTCCCAGCTTTAATTTCTGACATGGTGAATGGCAATAATATAATACAGAAACAAAAATCTTTGGGGTCCTTAATAATTTTTAAGAATGTAATGGGGGTCCTAAGAGAAAAAGTTTGAGACTACTACTTAACAAATGCTAGATAAAATTTAGGTTAAATTTTTTTGCAAAAAGAATTAATATGTGGTTCTGTGTATTTCGTAGTATCAAGAGGCACATAGTGTCCAGTTAACTCATTTTTAGTGATCCAATTTCATTGAATTTTGATATATTAGATGTGATAATAAATTGTTTATGTAGATTTGGATAGCTGATAAGAATGATATTTTAGTGTATTTCTAAAAAACTTATGGGGAACATTTGTTTTGGGTAGATCAAATTAGTTTTATATCTTCACAAAGTTTTGGGAGAAATCTTTGATTACCTCATTAATTATAATTGCTGTGAATATTCCTATAATGGGCAAATATTTAATGTTCTCTTTTGCTATTCCTCATCTAAACACTTTATTTAGCCAGTCCTCTTTATTATCTTGCATATATGCCATATTCTTTCCTTTGTTCCTACCCATTTGTACATGCTGCTTATCTTCTCTACATGTTCTGCTATCCAATGAATCCTCATACTGTACATAAGCAGACTTCCCCCACAAAATTTTATCTGTTTGGCTTTACTGCATGACGATCTTTGCATTCTCTGAAACTCTGACCTTTTCAGTTGATCTAAATCATTGAATTTTATTTGTAAATGATTGTTTTACTTATGAGTTCAAAAACTGAATTATTGTAAAGCATTTAGAATAGTGCTTAGAACTGTATAATTGCTGTTTATTCCATTTAACATTTATGGAAATAAATACCTATTGTAAATACATATCTTCTAAGAAGATGAGATCTAACTGAGCAACAAACTAAATACATAACTTTAAATTTTAGGACTATAAAATTTACAGTTTGTATATGGAACACTTTGTGCATTTTATTTACTAACTTGTAGTCTATTACTTTTCTTCATTACATCATACTCTAAACCTGGGATTACCAACTATGATCCATAGGCCAAATCCAGCCCACTGCCCATTTTTGTACACCCTATGAACTAAGAATGGTTTTTACATTTTTTGTTTGTTTGTTTTTTTAAATATATTTTATTGATTATACTATTACAGTTGTTCCATTTCTCCCCTAGCATTCCCCTCCACCCTGCATACCCGCTCCCACCCACATTCTCCCCCTTTAGTTCATGTCCATGTGTCATAAGTTCTTTAGCTTCTACACTTCCCACACTATTCTTGCCCTCCCCCTATTTTCTACGCACCATCTATGCTACTTATTCTCTGTACCTTTTCCCCTCTCTCCTTCCCACGCCCCTGTTGCTAACCTTCCATATGATCTCCATTTCTGTGGTTCTTTTCCTCTTTTAGTAGTTTGCTTAGCTTGATTTTGTTTTAGGTGCGGTCGTTAATAGCTGTGAGTTTGCTGTCTTTTCACTGTCATCTTTTTATCTTCTTTTTCTTAGATAAGTCCCTTTAACATTTCATATAATAAGGGCTTGGTGATGATGAACTCCTTGAATTTGACCTTATCTGAGAAGCACTTTATCTTCTCTTCCAATTTAAATGACAGCTTTGCTGGATAGAGCAATTTTGGATATAAGTCCCTGCCTTTCAAGACTTCAAATATTTCTTTCCAGCCCCTTCTTGCCTGGAAGGTCTCTTTTGAGAAATCAGCTGACAGTCTGATGGGAACTCCTTTGTAGGTGACTGTCCGCTTATCCCTTGCTGCTTCTAGAATTCTCTCCTTTATTTTAATCTTGGCTAGTGTAATTATGATGTGCCTTGGTGTGTTCCTCCTTGGGTCCAACTTCTTTGGGACTCTCTGAACTTCCTGGACGTCCTGGTAGTCTATTTCCTTTGCCAGATTGGGGAAGTTCTCCTTTATTATTTGTTCCAATAAGTTTTCCACTTGTTGCTCTTCTTCTTCCCCTTCTGGTACCCCTATAATTTGGATGTTGGGATGTTTAACGATGTCCCAGAGGTTCCTAAGCCTCTCCTCATTTTTTTGAATTCTTGTTTCTTCCTTGTTTTCTGTTTGGTTGTTAGTTTCTTCCTTCTGGTCCACTCCATTGATTTGAGTCCCAGTTTTCCTCCCATCTCTATTTGTTCCCCATGCGTCTTCCTTCATTTCACGTATTGTAGCCTGCATTTTTTCATCTAATTTGTGAGCAAAATCAACCAATTCTGTGAGCATCCTGATCACCAGGGCTTTGAATTCTGCATCTGATAGGTTGGCTATCTCTTCATTGCTTAGAAGAATTGGCTCTGGGGCTTTCATTTGTTCTCCAGTTTGAGCCATTTTTGGTGGGTTTTTTTGTTTTGTTTTGTTTTGGTTTTGGTCTGGTCTGGGCTGTTACGTAGTGAGGGGTGGAGCCTTAAGTGTTCCCCTGTGCAGGGCAGCCCAGTCGCTGAGTTGTGATGCTGTTTGTGGGGGCGGGGTCCGAGAGGGAAGAATGGTGCCTGCTTCGCTCTCTCTTGGATTCCAGTCCCTTCCGCCACTTCTCCTTCGCCTGGATTGTCTGCACACGAATGTGGGACCACATGGTCAGCCAGCCACCTTGCGTGACCTTACTGGGTCTGCACAGTTGCCACCTTGTGCCCGGGGTCCGCCAGCTGCCGCCTGTGGGCCCAGAGTCTGCCAGCTGCCACCTGTGCACCTGGGAACTGCCAGCCGCTGCTGCCTGCGTGCCCGGGTCCGCACCTCCACTTTTTCCTGCCACGACTCCGCCCCTCTTACCAGTCTGGATGAATGGTTGTGGGACTTCCGTACAGTTCAATTTTCTGTCAGTTCTGATTGTTTTTTTGTTTTTGTTTGTTTGTCTGTTTGTTTGTTTGGTTCTAAATATTTGTTGTCCTTAATTTTGGTTGTTAGAGGAGGCACAGTGTATCCACCTACGCCTCCATCTTGGCTGGAAGTCTGGTTTTTACATTTTTTAATGCTGAAAATCAAAAGAAGAATAATATGTCATAGTGTGTGAAAATCATATCAAATTCATATTTCAGTGTCATAAATAAACAAAACCCAGCCACTGTGATTTGTTTCTGTATTATCTGTTTTTACATATTATAATGGCATAGTTGAGTAATTGCAACAGACTTATGGGTTAGAAAGCCTAAAATATGGGCTGTCTGGCTCTTAACAGAAAAAGCTGCTGTCTCCTATTCTTAACAAATGTCACCAGAACTTCTTAAAAATTTTTTTTCTTTAAAGAGTTCTGTAAGTAGCCCTGATCGGCATGGCTCAGTTAGTTGAGCATCATCCCACAAAGTGGAAGGTCACCAGTTGGATTCCTGGTCAGGACACATTCCTGAGTTGCAGGTTCAGTCTCTGGTCAGGACGTGTTCAAGGGCAACGGTTTGATGTTTCTTTCCCTTTCTCCCTCCCTTCACCTATCTCTGAAAAATAAATAAAATCTTTAAAAAAAAGAGTTCTGTAAGTAATTTCCAATCTGCAAATACAGTGATAGTATTCTTCTTTTAAAATGCTATTAGCCAGCTGCTGTACTTAGAGTATGTATGAGAATCTTGGTGCAAGCAGGTAGCTACTTAAATTATTAGCTCTGAAAATCTGTGGACAGTCTTCTTTCTATTAAGATAGAACTATCACTTTAATTTTTTTGTGAAAAATAAGAGGTTTTGGTAACCATTTTCACTGGCCATGCTTAGTATTGGCCTAAGAATAAATAACATCTTAAATAAACTCAATATCACTGTTTGAAGTGATCATTACAGATTTTAAACACAAGGGTTTACGAACCAGTATCCTCTGTTTGCCTTCTAACAACGCTGAATGTTTTGATACTGGACAGAGTAGGAGAAAAGTATACAAAGCATTTTCTGCTATCTCTCTCAGCCACCAGCCTTCTTTGTTGCTCTTGTAGCATTTCCAATTTGAAACTGGGGTAGATTTCATTATATACTAGCAGACAATGGCTCTGTTGTTCTGTGGGCTGCTGTTAAAGACATTGACTAGGCATTGATTGGGTTGTCTCTGTTATGTATTGGTAAGTGTCTTTGATTAATCTTGTGAATTCACTTCTTGATTATTTCTCTAAACGAAAGTTGGTACTTAAAATGTTTCAGGGTACCATGGAATGGTAGGTTTCTTTATATAAAATGCAGTATAAAAATAACTCTGCTATTTAAAGAAGCCAGGTTGAATTATATGGTAGAACCAATTATCTAAAATCTATCCCTGTTCCAAACCTAACCTGGGCAAATATGATTAATGGGTTAAAAATCATGACTGCAGGATGAGTAGGTAAAAAATCTGACTAAACTCTATTTATTAAATGTTGCTTACCAGAGGCTCAGGGCTAAAAGCAGTATGTTTTAGACTGTCAGGCACAGCACTGCTGTGATAATAGATAAAAATTTATATGAGCAGTTATTTGATAAAAGTGAAGAAAACAAATTGATTTTTAAGAGAAAGCAGTTGAGACACTGTCTGATAAACAAATGTATCTATGTTTGCAAAAGTGAACTCCAGTTCAATTGAGAAGAAAATCGCCTTTTCAAATGAAAGAAGTCTTTGGCGTTAGTTTAATAGAACCTAGAAAGATCAATATCACTTTCTCTATATTCTTAGTAGGGTATTTACCCTGTTGTCAGTTTTTTAGTGTTTTGTTTTTCTTTTTTTTTTTTAGGTATAATTCACATCGTAAAAGTCATCACTGAAATCATTTAAAGGTGTTCACTTCAGTGGTTTTTAGTAATCTATAATAGTATATCCACAGTCATTATCACTAATGCCAGAACTTTTCATCACCCCTGAAAAAGAAACCACATGCCCATTAGCAGTCATTCTCCAATCCCCCTTCCACCCAGCCCCTGGCTACTGATAATCTACTTTTGTCTCTGTGGATTTGATTGGACTATTGTGGACATTTCATACAAATAGAATTATACAGTATATGTCCTTTTCTGTTATGCTTTGTTTTTGTATTGTGCTTTGACAGAATGTCAAAATGTTTATCAGAATATTTTCAAGGTTTATCTATGTTGTAGCATGAATCAGTACTTCATTCCTTTTTTATGGCTGAATACAATTCCATTTTATGGATATACCAAAATTGCTTTGTTCAAGTTTTATTTCCCTTAAATTCTGTAGTTTCTTCCTTCTTTTTTCATTGTTAAATTGTATGAATCTACAGATTGTAACAAGTGTCTTAAAAGGTATTATCCTACGATCTAGTTTATTAAATCTTTGTTTATACATATTCTATTCATAGCATAGCATATGATACAATGTAGGCATTCAGTAATATTTTGAAGAGTAAGCATTTCGAAGAAAGGAATCCCAAATACTGTCAGTTAGACAGTGTGTAAGTTTGGGAGAGTTGAATTTGCCCTGCAAAAGAGGAATGAAACTTAAGGTCACCTTTGAAATATTAACAGAATTATCCTAATAAAGTGAAATTGAATAGTAGCAAGTAAAAACTGATACACATATACAAGCAATACATTTTATAGACTAGGAGAAATATTTGGTACAAATAGAGCAGAAAACAATAATAGTTAGAGTCAAAATTCCAGGACTAGAAGGCATTTGAAAAAATGTCATCTGTTTACATACCCTTTTATCAGTTCTTAATTTTCAAAGTTGTAATTTCTAAACAACTGGTTTAAGAAACTCTGCATTATGGGGCCAGCTGTGTTTTGTTTTGTGGAATTGTTTCCTCATAGCTTTTACCCCGTAACTACTCTCACTTTGGTCTGAGATTTCATAAGGACAAACCAAATCATAATTTCACATTAGTCTCTGAAATGTTTCAAGGCAGTTCCTGATGTCGAGTCCTTTCTGATTGAGACCCATCATCTTTAATTTTTAGAACTGTTCTTTCTCATTTCTTGAGGGAAGGGGCTTGTAAGCATAATTGGAAAAGGGAGTTCTAGCAATTGTTTTGGGGTTTCTTTTTATTTTGACTTAGAGGAGACTAAAGAAGGACAAAAAAATTAAGTGAACATGAAGAACTTGACAAAGGAAACAATTGAATAATGGATATCATTTTCTTGATTGTGATTGTATACTTATGAGTGTCTGTATCAAAAGTGTACATTTTACTTCAGTGAGTTGTTAAAAAGTTAAAAAAAAAGGTTTGGCAGCATTATTTTAAACATTGCAAAGGCCTACTGTTAGAGGTTTGGGATCCATCCATTGAGATTTTTTGACAAAGGACCAAGATAGCAGCTACCAGATTTGAATAATTTAGCTCAAAGACTGTGAACGTCTTTTAAATCTGGCCCCTTTATACTCTTTAAAAATTATCGAGGACCCCAAAGAACTTCTGTCTACTTATTTTATATTTAGTTTACTATATTAAATATTAACAGAATTTTATAGTGACTGTATTAAGAAATAACCTAATAAGCCCTATACATGTTGACATCATTGACATTAAAAATTTTTTTTCCAAAGTTATTTAAAAAATTTAGTGGAAAAGTGGCATTTTTACATTTTTTGCAAAATCTCTTTAATGTCTGTTCAAAAAGAAGACAGCCAGATTCTCATACCTGCTACTTCATTTAATCTATTACAATGTATTGTTTTGGTTGAGTGTGTGAAGTGCAGGTATGTCCTTGGAAAAGGAAGTACCTTGCAGGCTCCCTGAAGGAATCTTGGGGACACTTGAGGGTCTTGATAACACACTTTGGAGAATCACTAGTATTTAGATATTTGCTATGCAAAGGGCAGTCCCCAGACCATCAGAATCTGGATCCTTTGGGCACATGTTAAAACTGTAAAATTCTGGCACCATCCTAGATGGATTGAATCAATACCTTCATTTTATAAGATCTGAAGATGAATAATGTACACATTAAAGTTTGAAAACTGTGAGCTGGAACAGTGATCACCTAAGGTCACTTTCAGTTGTGTTAAACTAGTTTTTGGTTAAATACATAAAAAGTAGGCTAAATATAATATCATAATATCTGATGTTATTTGAATAAATTATTTTTCCATCGTTCATGGAGCCTTTTTACTAAGTAACCAAATCAACAAAGAAATTCAACCCTATTTAATTACATTTTTCTGTTTTTTTTTTTTTTTTTTAATATTTATTTATTTATTTTTAGAGGGGAAGGGTAGGAGAGAGGGAGAAGGAGAGAAATATCAATGTATGGTTGCCTCTTATGCGTCCCATGCTAGGAACTGGCCTGCAACCCAGGCATGTGCCCTGACTGGGAATCGAACCGCGATCCTTTGGTTCACAGGCCCGCGCTCAATCCACTGAGCTACACCAGCCAGGCATTTTTCTGTTTTTAAAAAAAGCAACATAATAAGTCTGGGTACAAAAAGGAATAAAAAGCTTGATGAGCTCTTCAAGTCAGTAGGAACTGTTAGAATCCTTAGTTTCTAAGTATACTGCAGTCATCCACTTGTACTTTAGTTTTCCTCCTAGCTGTGAAAATTTAGTTCTGTGTTACCTACAGTCCATTATAGTGTATTGTTAATTATATTTCTTAACTGAGTAATGCTGTCTTGATTTCACCAACCTCTTTTTCTGGCTTCCAGTGAAGAATAAAAGAGCTATGTCCTTTTTTAATTCTCTAAAGTTTTGTTTGGGGTGCTGTACAAATGGGGGATTCAATTAAGTGCCTAGATTATACAATGATTTATATAACTATATAAATGATAGTAATTAGTCTGTGTTGAAATAAACCTTGAAACATTGTACTTTTAAGTCTGCTTTGGATATAACTTAGCTAATTTTTAAAACATACATGTTAACATCAATCTATGTAACTGTTGCACATTTATTAATGAAATATGCTTGGATATCCATTGAGCGATCATAGGGCTCCCTGATTTAAACTTACCCCTACCATTTCAGATTTTTGGTTTTCATCCCAGATTCACTATGTATAACCCATTAGTCCATTAGTAAATTGCCCCTTCTTAAATGCAAGGCATCTTCTATGTGTCAGTTTGGGGATACAGCAGTTAACAAGAAAATATGCTTCATTGTTCCTCCCACTTTCTAGTAGGGAAGGTAAACACTGAAGTAGTAATTACAGTTGGGATGGATTTTATAGACATAATGAGGTAGGGGGTTTTGAGCTCTTTGGTAGGGTCAAAGATAGTATTCCTGAGTGCTTTATTGGCCTGCTATGACAGGGATACTGAAGCAAATGTGTATGAAGTTATGAGCCAGTATCCTCAGTGCTCTGGCCCTCTTTACCAGAAGTACTTCCTGGGTTCTTAGAAGAAAGTCATGCCAGTATCATTCCCTCTTCTATGTTTCCACCATTTTCTTTTTCTTTTTTTTTTTTTTTAAGATTTTATTTATTTATTTTTAGACAGAGGGGAAGGGAGGGAGAAAGTGAGGGAGAGACATATCTTACACGCCCCACACCGGGCACCTGGCCTGCGACTCAAGTGTGGGCCCTGACTGGGAATCAAACTGGGGACCCTTTGGTTCGCAGACTGGCACTCAATCCACTGAGCCACACCAGCCAGGGCCCACCATATGCTACCTGTTTTATTAACATAATAATTATATTGATGTAAACTGTTGCCCTCCCATTAGAACTGAGCCTATCAAGGACAGGTTTCTCTTTTCCTCTGTATATCGATTTACTGCATGCAATATGTCTGACCCTGCTGTGGTACACTGCCATGCAAATAGCAGATTATAGCAGTGTAAATGTTAATAAATATACACCTGCTATGGCAGACATTACATTAAATGCTTGTATATATTATGTATTTTAATTCTTCTTTTAACAACTCTTGGGGGGAGGCGGGAGATACTACTGTTATCAACAGTCTGAAGCTCAGGATGACTAGCCCAAGATTACATATCTACAAAATAGTAGTTATGATCTCAGATCCCCTGCTCACATCAAAATACTATACTGAGTCCATAAATGTCCATTATAATGTCAGTCTATGACCTGAGGGCATTTAAACCTGTCTATGTAAGTGCTGATGTGAAGGAGGTAAATGTGAACTGTTGTTCAATAATCATATTCTGTAGCTCACTGGTGATAAACTGCTATATGTCACTGCTCTGTATATGCAATTCATTCAAGTCTCTAAATGTTACTTGCTCAGAGAGGCCTTTCCTTCCCACCCTATCTAAAATATTCTTAAGTGTCCACACATTTTACTTCTGTTTCTTTGTGGTTTTATTTTACTTCATGGCTTTGATCACAGTTTTATAGTATTTATCTAAAGCCCAAATGAGAATACAAATTATATAGGTTGGGGCTTGTATTTGACTTGTTCTTTGTTGTATTCCTTAGTGTTTAGAAACTAGCAAGTTATAGGCACTCGGTATTTGTGAAATGAATACAGAATTGTAGGAGGTGAAACATAATTTTATGTTGCTTGTAGAGGGAATATATTCTGGAATTCATTTGCTTGAGTTCAATGCCAACATTGCTTGGAATTTCTTATCTATGATAATTTAGGCAAGTTATTTAACTTCTCAAGCCTAAGCTGTTTATGAGGATTAAAGATATAGATCATAGTAAAGTACCTCATATGCATTTATCAATCAGTACTTGTCCTTCTTATCATTAACATCATTATGACATACTTAGTAGTAAAATAAGTTGTCTCTTGTACTAGTCCTTTATCCAGTGACATTCAGCAAATTAGAGTGTTTAAAATGTGTTTTAATGAACTTAAAGTCAAGTTTTAATTGAGAGCAAAAGAGCTTACATTTTTGTGTAATTTTGCTTTTTGCCAATCACCTTGCAAAGTGCTCTACATACGTATGCTATCTTATTTTAATCTTTTGTATCCAGGTAAGTAAGTAGTCGGTAGATAATATCTTCACAGGTAAGAGAGTAGATGCAGCGGTTAAGCATTTTTCCCAAGGAGATACAGGAGAAAATAATAATGATAATAGTAATAATAATGTCAGAAATCAAGCATTGCTAACGTGACACAAATACAAACTTTGAAATTAGTTTCTTTACCCGTTTTTGTTTCTTTAACTTTTTTTGCTAGACCTGAAGGGAGAAAAAACTTGGGGTACATGAATAATGTGAGACTGGTATTGCAGTTTTGAGCCCTGTGTAAAGGATTCGTGATCCCTGTTCAAAGGAGAAAAACTTTAGTTATCTTGAAAATCTTTGCCATTAGTAATGAGAAGATCCAAATAAGAGTAGTAATTTACTTGGCACAATTTTTGTCTGCTGTTAAAAGAATAGAAATTACAGTAAACAATAGCATCAATGAAGGATATATGAAGGATAGTGCATTTTAGGTTGGAGCAGTATACAAGCTTTCATGTATCAGAGATTAATGAGCCTTGGGGAATTATGAGGTAAACTAATTTCCTTTGATGGAACTAGCTGCTTTTGGTAGGGAGTTTGAAGAGGCTTGTTTTCCAATGGGATCGTAAGGTATGTTCAAATTCCTCTGAACTAATGGTTCATACCAGTAAGAACCTGGCTAAATCCAGCCTCATAACAACCAAGTTAGAAATAATGGGATTTTTAATTACTTTGTTTGTGTAATTTTAGTTTGTCACTGATTCTATTAGTCTTTGGATTGCAAGGTTTGAACATTCTGTCTGGGAAAAACAGAATTAAAGCAGTTAGGGCAAAATTCCTTTTAGTTTTTATATCACAAATTGCAGTTCACCCTATTTTTTTCTTTTATGGAAACAATTGAGGCCGATGATTCCTGATTAGATAGGGTTTGAAAAGTTGAGGAAAACATACATTTTTCTTTAGCAGCTAGAATTTTTCTGCTGTATCACAGATCTAAATTATTGGAATTAGCTGAAATGGTTCCTTTATAAATTTTATTTCTGTTTCCATTCAATAAAATTGTATCATACATGTAAAAGAAAATTGTGTATCATGGGCTGTATCTTGGGAACATTGTGAATGATTTTCAGAGTCATTCCATTACTCTACTGTGATTTGATTAAGATTAAAGGTTCTTAATATTAATCAGACTGTTAATCTTAAACCAAGCAGCTCTGGGTGTCATTCCCAGTGTTTTAGGTACTAAAGAACAATTGTGAAATGCTTATTTCAGAATTTCTCAGAAAAGCTGGTTTTACTTTTCACACTGAATGTTGATCTATGATTCACAAAACATTAGACTATAGAATAAAAACCGGTAGGGTGTAAACAAATGGTTTCTATATTTAAGTATAATAGTATTCGAGTTTCCTAGTATCATATCATAAGTAACTTATGTATCAAAAGATTCATACTTCAGCTTTCTCATTATATATGATTTGAGGTATACCTTGAAAGAACTGTAGGACTCAGTTGACTTAAAAAAGGGGGAGTAGAAAGAGTATTCTTGTCAGCAAAAATATGCATTAAGTATTTAGTGAACAAGTAAACAGTTTGACTGGACTTAACTTGGGTAGACAGGAGTAAAGAAGTAGGTAGAAGTTGGATTACAAGGACTGTATACACCAGGTTAGAGACATTAAAAGCACTTTAACATAGACTAGAGGTAATATTGAACCACAGGAATTGTGGAATTTGGATTCTATCTTTTGCTTTAGCGTTAACTAGGCCCTTAGCCACTAGAATATAGACTCATTTGTTTTATTCTAGGTGCTGAAGATAATGCAGTATATCTAGTAGGTGTCTGATACCTGCCAGACTAAACTAGATACTCCATACATGCCAGTTGAATTAATGAGTTTATCCTAACTCTGACATGGTATTAGTTTGTGGCCCACAATTGTCTTAGTTGAATAAGGTGGAGGAACTCTCACTCTTTTTTTTTTTTTCAATCCTCATGCAAGGGGTTGTTTTTGTTTGATTTTGTTTTTTTAATTGAAAGAGACAGAAAGGGGGAGGGAGAGAAAAAAAAAATTAAAAACATCCATGTGAGAGAGAAACATCGATCAGTTGCCTCCATACCTGCCCGGACTGGGGAGATGAGAGACCTGGGAGACCTGGGATCAAACCTACAACCTAGGTATGTGCCCTGACCAGGAATCAAAACCGCTCCAACCAACCAAGCCACCCGGCCAGGACTCAGATTCTTTTTAGATCTGTGATTCTGTGACCATCTTGTAGATGTAAACTGTTAACCATTTTTGAGCAGTGTGATGTGAGCTAAATGATATCAGATGATTAAATGAAGCCAAATGGTTGAGCTGGTCAAAATGTAAAATACAAATTGGAGGTGGAAAGAATGGAAATAGTGAGGTGTATCTTAAATTGGTCTAAGCTAAAGAGGTGATTACAGTTTAGATTATCTGGACTTTGGCGGTCACAGTTGTTATACAGAGGAAGCAACAATTTTGAGAGGTAACAGATCAGTAAAAATCACATTTTGCCTGGCCAGAGATCTTTGGCTGTTGGAGGGGAGAGTAGGAGTATTAGTTGCAGAACTGTTTACCAGCAATTTTTAACATTTATCTTTGTTAAAGAGTTCATAGACAGAATAGTACTTAAATATTGTAGGAAGAAGCATCCAAGAATGACTAAGTTTTCTGTTCTGGAATATGGAAATAATGATGACACCATTGAAAGAAATGGGGAAATCCAGAGAACGGCACTGACTTTCTGAATGAGGAATTGGAGTTTAGACATGCAATTTGTTATCTGTATGTTAATGGTATTTCTACTGTATATAATTGAAAACTCTTATTTTGATGTATAGAAAAGGCCAATCCATATAGATCTACATATATGTGTCTACATTATACCTTTGTCCTAAAAAAAGCTACTGTATTTTGGTTTTGTTTCTTGCTTAATGGAGTTTAAAATTCTACCCATATCTTTGTATCTGATAAACCTATGAAGCAGACAGGGAACAAGGCACCTGTTTTCTAACTCTTCCATTTTTATTTAGCTAACCATATAACCCTAAACAGGCTTGTTCAGACACTTAAGTTAGAGATAATGCTGGACCTCATTGCTGTGTTTCTGACCAATACCTGAAATCCTAGACTACCTACTTGGTAGTGATGAATTGTGTTGAGCCAGAGATAAGTGGTAACTACTTTGAAATAGCTTGTTACAATTCATAGTCATTTCTAGTTGTTAGACTAAAAGTATTCCTACCAAATAGCTTCCAAGCCCTTATCTTATGCTACTGTCGTTTAGTAATTGAAGCCTTAGTACCTGCTGTCTTGATGGGGATTCAAGCTTACCAAATTACAAGGAATAAGATTTTATTCGTGACCTGGTTAAAACAATGCAATGAACAGCAGTTTTTCTACCATTTTGTTAATGCCATGAACAAAACCTTTCCTTAATCACTAAACCCAAAGGAGGAGTTAGTGGGACCCTTGAACTCTTGCTGGCAAATGGGAATGTCGTTAAGTAGATATGCATATTGAGCCTTTTTAATTGAAGGGAAGGGAGAAGAAGAAATTCCTATTATTAATATTTCTGTGTACCAGTTCACAGCTGTTTTATTTTTTTAGTGTACCATGAGAAAGTAATGAGGCATTTACCTTAATATTACCACTTTTTAAGTTAAGTAAACAGAAGAACTTTTCCAGTGAGTTTAAGGGATATGGCCCAGTTTACACAGACTTGGTTTATGAGCGATTAAACTGAGAAGGAGTACGATTTCCTATCCAGTGTTCTTTTGGCTACATGTTCTGAGTTCACATTTTAATCATTGAACTCGATCCCCATTTTCTTTTAAAAGCATAGTTTCAACGTGATTGGGGGAAGGGAGTGTTTAGATAAATAGATTTCTAGTGTAGGTTTTGATGTCAAGGAGGCAGAACTTGTGGACATAATGGGTGGAGCTTTGAACAAGTAAAAATCTCATTTTGTTTGTGTAGGGATCTGTTGCTGTTGGAGGAGAAGCAGGAAGGATAGTAGAACAGTTTTCTGGCTGTGTAGAATGTAGTTTTGTTTGAAGGGCTAGTCTAGGATAAGTAAGTAGATTCTTTGGCTGAAAAGGGCAAACTCATATCTGAGAGTTTGAGAAGCATGGCTAGTGTGAGACAAGAAATTATGTTTCAGTCTGACTTTGATGTCTGCCTTGCTTATGCTGTGGGCTAATTTACCCTGTTAGTTTACGACTTACCTATTTTTAATTCCTCATTTTCCTCTAACCGTAACAAGTCTGTTTTGCCTTTTCTGATGGATTTTTCAAAGAAAGATTTTTGCTCAGTGTTTCTCATCATTAATTCTCATTGTTGCTGCTGCCCTCAAAAGGATTGTGTAAATGAGGTGGGTAAGAATTTTCAATTTATATAAAAGGTATATTGTAACCATTTGGTGGTATATGTAAAAGGTTTTATTAAAGTATTGAAATTGTTGATTTTAGAATGCTTTTTAAAATAAAGTTTCATAGTTTAGTTAACTTACACAACATTTTGTGTGAAGAAGAAGGAGGCTTTTCTCAATTCTGGTTAGGAGAAGTTAAATGTTACCTCACCACATTTGAAACTTAAGCTTTTAAGAAGCAAGTACTGACAATTTTTAAGAACTAGAAGACTGAACAAGAAGAATTCTATATTATGACTCACCTTTATTCTTCCAGCAAGTTAGTTGGCAAACCATAAGTATTAAGAATTCAAAGAAAAACTTCGAATCTATAAAATGAGTGTATATGTTTTTCTTAATTCAAGTAAAAATGTATTTTGTAATCATTTATCTTACATCAACTCATGTGCAATTATTTTTCTGTACTCTGCTTAAGAGTGGCCTTTGTTTTTTGTTTTGAGAGAATGGATAATTTTGTGTAGCCCCAAAAGTATCTTAAGTGTATATGCATTAGTTGATCAAGAAGTATTTTTGTTTAATGCAGAGGAACATACTACTCTCCTATGTCAAAAAACAATGCAGCACTACTGCCTAGAGAGGGATCCTGTGAATTACAAAAGTAATCAAGAATATTTCTAGAGCCAGTGGGTTGCTGGCTCTGGAAGAATGGAATAAGAGGATATGTGTCTGTATTCATTTTTCTAATGTGTAAAATATTAGCAAAACTTATCTTATTACTCTCTGCTGTTTTGTGTTTTAAACCTCATTCAGAGCAGGTGAGCGAAACTTTGCTTTTACCAGTCAGAACAGGACTAGAGTGGGACTGTGTGAGGCTACATCAGGGAGTAAAGAAAAGATGTGACAGGCTTTTTAGGTTCTAAGTTGATCACCCTTGTTGATGTATATGAAGCAAAAGGAAAAAAGATTAAATCTTTTATCATTAAAACATTTCTCATCATTATTTTGTTCTGTCTGGTGCTTAAAATCATGTTTTAGAATAACCTCAACCAACTTTTTTTAAGTCTTAGAATTATTGGGGTGACATTGGTTAAGCTAATAAGATTATACAGGTTTCAAGTGTATATTTCTGTGATACATGATCTGTACATTGTATTGAGCGCCCACCACTCAAAGTCAAATTATCTTCTGTTACCATATATTTGATCCTCTTTACCCTTTATTGCCCCCCAAATGCTCAACCAACTTTTTTTAATTAAAAGTTAATTATAAAAAAATTAAAAATACATTGAGTTTTCTCATCTCTTAGAGCAAGAGGCCTATGAATATGATATGAAAACTTGTACTGTTTATTCTAAGCAGGTTTCTATTTATATGTCCCAGGTGACTTTTCTGTAGGCCACTTTAAGGGTCAGTGAGGTTTCATACTCACTTTTACATTTTTGGGTCTTTAAAATATACAGTCCTATATAGTCTGGCTTCTTAAATGATTGAAAATATGCCTGCTAGATATTTTGATAATTCTGATTTCTTGATGGCAGCTGACTGGTGAAATTTCTTTTTAATTTTTTCATTATCCAAGTGATTAACAGTGAACAGCCTTAATCTTTTAATGCCAGGTGCTGGACTGGTAAGGTGGGTCTCCATTTTATTGGACTACCTTGGCACCTACAATACATTTTTTAAGGCAGCAGTGGCATCTGAATATGTAGAGTTTTATTGCCAGAAGGCCAAACTACATTCTTCTAAATGTATGTTGGATAGCATTGGTATGGAATTTCCCATACCTAAAAATTGACTGTAGGTTGAAGAAGTAGCTTAACCTAGTAGATTCAAGGTGTTATATGATGCACAGTTGCTGATTTTGCTATTTATGACTTTATATCTCATTTGTCCAACTAGTATTTCTATTTGTAAGCAGGAATTCCTGAATGTGTGTATATTTGCATGAGTAGTATTAACAAGAGGACCAAGGGTGAGAGCAGGTTCACAGTGAGTCTTGGTGATTATTATTCAAGAGGATTCTCTGCTTCCTTTTACCCCTTAACTTTATTATCTCTGGTGATTACCCTTGAACTCCAAAATGGCCTTAGATCAGCAAACCTAATAATTCAAAGAGCTTTCAACTTATATATATTATTTGATTCTAGCTGCTGTGAATATAGGTAGGTGAGTTGTACAGGTATTTTCATTTGCTAGGCAAGGAATCTGAAGCTTAGATGTTTCTACTTGTCCAATTCACACTGAATTCAACTTTTCTATTAAATTCTTTCATCTTTCCAATATGCTATGCTAAATTGAAACAGGAGTATTTTAATATAATCTGTATATGTGTACTTTATTAACTTAATGTGCCGGAAGGCCAAATTCTATTTTCCTATATTGTTTTTATGGAAAAAGGAACATTTTCCTAATCATATTCTAAATTCTCTTTACCCACTTTCCTGTAATATTTGGAATGTTTTTACATGCAAATGTCAACTACGTATTAGTGTCTAATTTTCCTAAAGAATAGTCTTTCAAATAATTTTCTGCCAATAGTGAATGTTTTACAAACTGAATATACAGTATTTTAGGTTATTCTTCCTATAGATAGCATTTTTAAAATTTGCTTTTATACCTTTGAACATGTTTATTGTAGAAAATTATAAACACATATAACAAAATCTGCAGTGTTCCTACTATCAGAGAACTTTAGTGTGCATCATCAGTTTTTTTCTTCAAACAATCCCTGTTTTCTTAAGCTTTAGTTTGAAATACCACACCACCTTTCTCAAAGCAGCCTTTTGCTTCAGCAACATTATTTTCTTGTTTTTATTAGAATCATTATGTGAAATCAAAGACCAGTTCAGAAAACCTAATTTGTTGGATTTGAAAAATAAGGAAAATACAAATTGTGATCTTTATAGTCATGACTTAGAAGCGAACCATTTAAATATGTTGATTTAACTGTAGGGTTAGCCCTATTAGATAGTTCCTTCCTGTGGAAGTTCAGCCCTAGAGGCAAAATCTTCCAAATTAGGATTTTTGAATAATGCAGTGAGTAAATAATGAAAATTATTCTACCACAACTCTAGTTTTTAAAGCTAACCATTTAGAGCTAACCATTTGATGTACACTAGTTGACCCTTGAACAACATAGGTTTGAACTGTGCAGGCCCCTTTATACATGTATTGAAAATTTTTTTCAATAAATGCATATAGTACTATAAATGTATTTTTCTTATAATTTTCTTAACATTTTCTCAGCTTATTTGATTGTAAAAATACAGTATATAATATATATAACATACAAAATATGTGTTAATCACCTATGTTGTTGGTAAGGTCAACAGTGGGCTATTAGTAGTTAAGTTCTGAGGAAGTCAGAAGTTACAAGTGGATTTTCAACTGCTGGGGTGGGGGTCAATGTGTGCCCTCCCCTGCCATTCCCCCCACATATATTTTTTGAGGGTCAACCGTATTTTATTTTAATCTAGGAGGGATTACATGCATTGCTATAGTCTATCAAAGCATCACTAATTTCAGTTTAATATATCTTGTCACTGAGACTATAGATGATTAGAATATACAGATATTCTAACTTTTCTAGTTCCTCTCTGCCCTATTTTCCTGTGTTTTGTGTGTTTATAGACTTATGGTTCCACTTGGATAATGTATCAATGTCGTTACTTCAGCTCGATTCATGAGTCAGGCGTAGATAATGAGATGGTTTTATCTATGCTACCTCTCAGATAGGGATATTTTGTTAATTCTCATATCCTAGGTGTATTTTCAGCACATTGCAGAAATTTTTCTTTGTAAGAATTTACACTTCATGAAGATTCTAAAATATTGTGATGCTCTTTAATATTACATGTAATAGTGGTATTGAGTTTTCTTCTGAAATTAATTGGACAGTTTATCTTTCATATAGTCTGATATATCACTTTTCATTTTATGTTTCATATGTATAAGACAGTTTGCTCTTCAGTCATCATGCAAAACCAGTCCAAATCCTTAACTCCTCTATACTTGTTCAGTTTGTTAGACTACTGAAGTAATAGAATACCTGCCAAACTGAGCATGTGAATTCATGCCCACATATGAGTTCACTATTCAAAAACAGTTAAATGCTGTGGTGATTAATGTGTTAGTGAACAAGTTGAATAAAAGATACTCTAACCAATTAGAATATTTGGCTTTTTTTTTTTTTTTTTTTTTTTTTTTTTTTTTTTTACTTGAAACACAGCAGAAAATGTTGACAACATCCTAACATTTTCCCTAGCCATATAGAGGCCATGGAAGTAAGTGAGCACTGCTGTTCTGTTTTGTTGTCTTACGGGAGTTTTAAATTGCCACTACTTAACTCAGCCTGCATGAACCAGCTCCTGCAGAGAAATCAGAAGAAAGCCAGGTTGATAAGAAAGCAATCTAATGGAACCTAAGAGTCATTTGAAAGTCAAGAGTTCAAAGGCTCTGCTTTTATAATGTGTTTTTGTCACTGTTTTTATGGTTTTAGGGGGTTAAGCCAGCCAGTTTTGACAAAGTAGCAATTCCCGAAGTGAAGGAAATTATTGAAGGATGCATTCGACAAAACAAAGATGAAAGGTAAGTAGCTTCTTTTGACCTTTAACAAAATCCTAAAATGTAACATGTTCTGAATACAGTGCTCAATCCGAGGTATATTTAATATTTTAGTTGCGATTAGTTTCTCCATTTATACCGTGTAATATTTTTAAAAAGTAGAGTTTTGTCCATCAAAGGTAGTATTAAAATTTGACATACTGGAATGTTATAGAACTGTGATTTAGGAGAGTCTAAGTAAACCAGAACCACCTGAAACATAATTAAAACATTCAGTGATAATTACAGGGGTGGATAAAAGTAGGTTTACAGTTATTCTTATGGAAAAAGATTTGCAGGTTATGATTATTAAAATAGTTTTATTAACTCAAAAGAATGTCACGATGGTACAGAGCACTAAAGTACAGTCTCATAAGTGTTCAAATTGCTGGCCTTCATTATGTGTAAATAAATAAATACTTGCTAAATGAACAGTTTTGTGTACTTATACCTGTAAACCACCTTTTGCCCACCCCTGTATAGCATCAGCATGATTTATAAAACTCATTAGGGTTCAATCTGTAACACAGTATATCTGAATTCAAATACCCATTGAATCCAGAGTTGAAATAAAATCTTGGTTCTTTATAATCAACTCAACTATAAAGGTCTTGATTTACTTTTATTATGCCAGAATTGAAGAAGAGCAAAACACCAAAACTTCTTTGAGTAAAAAGAGACGACTTTGCCCAGAGCTTAGGAGGCGATCTGGCTTAGTCATTTGTACTAACAGAGGACTTTTCTTAGAGGAGTGGCAAATACCTGATCTGCCATATAGCTGATTCATCACCCGTTAGGCATGGCAAAGGTCCAGTGTCTGTTTTTGAAAAACAATACACTGTGTCCCTCCTCCAATCTCCAAAAAAAAAGTAGATCAGCCAGTACAAATAGAAATTGTAAATTGAGCATACTCAACCTCCAGAAGAATGTGAGCAATCAAATATATCAACCAAATTAAAGAATTCCATATCTACACTTCTCCAGTCTCATATTTTTTTTAGTAACTTCATTATTTGGAAGAGCTAACATCATGATCTTTAGGGCTTTTTTTAGTAGAAATTTAGTTTGGGTTTCTCTTTTTATATACACTGGAAAGCAGAGTCCTTTTTAAGGAAAAGACTCTCAAGAACTTTTTTACTATAAACAAAGGCATATTTGTTTCCAGTCTTCAAACATATTACTCTGTTTCTTTTGTGGATGGAACAGTTTACTAGATCACTGGTATTTTGAGACCACTTATCTAAAGAAGATTGTTCCACAATCAGAATTCTCATTGACTAGTACACAAATTGTTGAACAAGGAATTGAGAGAATTTCGGGGGAGTAAATAAAGGTTACTGTAGTATGAGATAATGAACCTGAAATCAGGAGTTGTATTTTTGAGTTTTAATTCCATCATTTACAATTTCTATAACTATGAGCAAGATATTCATCCTCTCTGAATTTCCATTTTCTAATAATTAGGGTATCTGATTGGATGTTGGTCAACGATCAGATGAGATCACACATATGAGGATTTTTTGTTAACTATAAATGCTATATAAATGATTATGTGGTATTTTGAAACTGTAATACTCTTTGTGTTACTTGCTGTTGTTAATATACTATTAACTGAGATTACATCATTAGATTCAAAAAAGTAACACTTTCAGTTCTTAATTCATAAATGAGATTGTTACATATGAGATTGTTATAATTCTATAACTTGAGAGTAAAACTCTATAATTACTATTCAAATGGAGCAGTGTAGGAATGAAGTATAAAACTTCCCTTGTTTTTCTTTTAACAGTCCTTGTTTTATTATTTCAAGCATAACAATAATCAGCCACACTTGAAAATTTTCTCTCAGTCTAATGGCGCTTTGTGTGTTCTGTTTTGTTTTCCTTTTCTCTTTGGAAGATACTCTATCAAAGACCTTTTGAACCATGCCTTCTTCCAGGAGGAAACAGGGGTGCGGGTAGAATTAGCAGAAGAAGATGATGGAGAAAAGATAGCCATTAAATTATGGCTACGTATTGAAGATATTAAGAAATTAAAGGGAAAATACAAAGACAATGAAGCTATTGAATTTTCCTTTGATTTGGACAGAGATGTGCCAGAAGATGTTGCTCAAGAAATGGTAAATTAACACTAATTAGCCATTTAAAAATTAACGTAGATTTATATACATTGTTATTGTTGAGCAAAGACGTAATCTGTATAAATCCTATAATTAGATCATGAATTGTTTTTGCTTTGAAAGGAGTTTTCAAGATAAATTATGTAGGTAATAACCTTTGGTGAATCATTTCTGAAGTCTGTCTCAAAGGTCACTTTTCAAAAAGGAAACACTTCACCAATTTTAGGCTTGTCATAATGCCTAAAATAGGTATTTACTATGCACAGGTACTTATAGAATATATACTAGAATATATAAGAACCATTCAATAGTAGTTGCTTAGGTATGAAAGAGATACTTATTTTTAGTTTTTTTTACACTGTTTGAGGTTTTTTGGTTGTTGGGTGTTTTTTTTTTTTTACCTTTACGTATTTACCACAGTTGTTTTATCTGATTAAATGCTTGCCTAGTGAAAGGAATTAAAAGCAACACAGGTTAATATTAATGGTTACATGTGAGTGGGAAATAGAGTAAATAGAATGAGTCTTACTTGGCTTAAAAACTTTGTTTTTTTAAGGTCCCCATTGTTTTGTTGTAAGAAGTGAAGGTACATCCATGCCTTGAGTTTCTGCAAAGATCCTGGCACCCACTTTATGAGTATCTACAAAAATGGTGGCAAAATGCATAATATAGACCAATAATTTCACAGTTTGGTTAAAACTTTGTCTTAGAGAGTCCTTTCTTCCTCTTCTCTACTCCCAAAAAGTGCCTTTTCTGTTTTATGTGGTTTGTTTTCTTTAGCTACCCTACTGCTTCCTAAATTCAGTTTTTAATCTGTAGGTAGAGTCTGGGTATGTCTGTGAAGGTGATCACAAGACCATGGCGAAAGCCATCAAAGATAGAGTGTCATTAATTAAGAGAAAACGAGAGCAGCGGCAGTTGGTGCGGGAAGAGCAAGAAAAAAGAAAACAGGAAGAGAGCAGTTTCAAACAGCAAGTAGAACAACAATCAAGTGCTTCCCAGGCAGGAATCAAGCAGCTCCCTTCTGTTGGCACTGGCATACCTACTGCCTCTGCCACTTCAGCTTCAGTTTCTACACAAGTAGAACCTGAAGAACCAGAGGCAGACCAACATCAACAACTACAGTACCAACAACCTAGCATATCTGTGTTATGTAAGTATTTTGGGAAGTGGAGAAATACACTAAGGATATTCCTAATTGACTTTTTATCTTCTTAATGCTTTTGCACTGGCCTCTTGGTTTTGAATTATGAATCCAACCTATAATAAGTTTGAAATGGTTGCCATCTACCTTTTCTTTTTCTTATGTCCATGACTAATTAAAAAAAAAAAAAGGATGGTACAGTGAAGAAATGTGAATAGAATATAAGATGATTTTATAGGTTCCTTCATCTTGAAAATTCCAATTTGTAGATTTCTACTTCTCCCAATTCCTTAAAATGAAATATATTTAATAATGAAAGATAAACAAGTTAGCTATTTATAATTAAACCCATTAATCTGGTTAAGCTCTTTTAGCAAAGGCGAATAATGTATAAGTTAGAAACTAATGAGACTGCTAGAAATTAATAGAAGACTACCTGCATAATACTAAGAACCCACTGATTTTCAAAGTCAAGACTTTGAAAGTTGTCAAACTTAAGGCTGACTAACAGCATTCCATTTTATTTCCCTTATTTGTCGGATAATGAGTCTGTGATACCCAGAGACTTTTTTGAAAGACATTAAAACTTTTTTCATATGGATCCCTCGTTTAAACATAGAAATATACTTAGTAAAATAACTAGCATTGAATTTTTATTTAGCTCAGGTCTGTGCAAAGAAAAAACTTATTTGATGCTGTTTGTGACGGGAAAATGTGAACCTCCTTTTTTGATTTGTCTCTCTGTGTTTTTTGGCAATCCATTTCTCCAGCTGACGGAACTGTTGACAGTGGTCAGGGATCTTCTGTCTTCACAGAATCTCGAGTGAGCAGCCAACAGACAGTTTCTTATGGTTCCCAACATGAACAGGCACATTCTACTGGCACACTCCCAGGGCACACAGCTTCTGTTGTCCAAGCACAATCTCAGCCCCATGGGGTTTATCCACCCTCAAGTATGGTAAGTAACAGCATAAGAGAGTGTAAGCCTACATGAGAGCCAGTAGATAATGTGTTAAAATTCAAATTCTTCCTAGTATCCAGGTATCAGCATGAGTCTAAAGTAGAAAATATAAATGGTGCAATTCTGAAGGAAATATGTTAACTATAGAGTATAATTAGAGTAGTTCCAGCAGGGTAGGGGATAGATACAGATATAGATATAGAGATGATATAGATATGATATAGATATGATATAGAGATGATATAGATAGATATAAGGCAAAAATAACGGTATAGGAATTAGTTCCTTCACATAGAAAGTTCAGCTATGTACACTATATAGACTGTGGATTAAAGATAATACTCTCTTTAGCACTTTAGAGTTGAAACTGTTCAGAGCAACATAAGTTGGATATACATATGTTTTGGGGTTGGGGCTGAGGAGAGTATTTCAAAAGCTTACTTATTAAAAGAATTACTAAGTATTTTCTGTAAGATTTCTTACTGTATAAAACAGGTAAGACCTTCAGACCATTATAGAATGCTGCATGTAAGTACTCTAGAGTGAAGGAATCCTTTATTTGTATGACCATTTAATTTAGCGCTTGTGTTTAATCATCGACCTGCTATGTGTGTTCCTCCTTAAAGTCTGTGTTGGACACAAGTTCCTTCCCTGTTATATGTTCATTTGCTTTCCCCTTTATTTAGTATCTGTTTTCTTACTGATTTATTTTCAGAATCAACTTTTGGAGATTATTTCCTGAAATATTTTATGCATTTATGTATACATACACATACACATATACACATTATTATCCCATGTTTTACATTAGCCACTCTTGCTTCTAATAGAAAGAATGTTAAAGTAGATCATCAGATGATATCCTATTTCTTTTGGTGACCCTTTGTTAAAGTCTTCAAAGATAAATAAAATATACCATCTGGCTCAGGAAGGAATTAGAAAAGAATTGGAGAATAAACAAATGTATAGCATTTGTTTAGTGAGATCTTCTTATGGTTCCTTATGGAACCTTCTTATGGAACCTTATGGTTCCAATGGAACCATTAGAGAGGCAGTTTTCCCTTTCTCAGAAAGCTTTTAATCTAAATTTTATGGAACTCTTGCTCTTTATTAAATTAAAATCTTTCTCTGTTAAGAAAATTCATTTGCTTGCTCTGGTCTTTTATCCTACAGCTTGGGATAAAAGGTATTTATTTGTTTCAGAGTCCATTCATCAGTCCTACATTGGCTAGGTCTGAAGATGAATGGCCACGGTAACACAAAGAAAACTGCTAATGTACTAATGTTTTAACAGTCTACTTTTCTGACATTGAAAATAATTAGGTAGGTTAGAAGAACTTTATGAAGTCTGTATAGATGCATTTCTGTAATCTGACAAATGTTATTTGTCAGAATTTCTTGTTTCTATTCTTGTTATAATTTTTTTTTCTGGATCATCACAATAGACTTCTTGAAAACTATTTTTAATATTTTGGCTTCAACCATTACAGGGTTATAAACATTGGGTCTCTACTTTAGAATGATCATTTATGAAGATGTTACGTATTTGAACCACAAACATAGCTGTATTTCTTGGTGCTCTAAAGCAGTCTGTTAGTGACAGACTTGCCTTTTAATGACAATATTCTGTGTAGGAATCATGAAGAGTTATTAAAATAAAAGAGAAACTAGGGTGGAGGAGGATAGAACCAGTAATTAAGTAATCATAGGATGGACCATGAGTTTAGCTCCAAGCATTCTATGCAGCCAATTTTTGGAAAATAAAAATATAATTAGTGAGTATCGCGGTTCGATTCCCAGTCAGGGCACATGCCTGGGTTGCAGGCCAGTTCCCAGCATGGGACACACAAGAGGCAACCATACAGTGATATTTCTCTCCCTCTCTCCTACCCTTCCCCTCTAAAGATAAATAAATAAAAATCTTAAAAAAAAAAAAAAGAAATAGAATTTAAAAAAATATATATATATAATTAGTTATAAAAACTAAATATAATTTAGTTTACAGTATCTGAAAGGAAATTAGGTTGTACTGTAAAAGCAGGCTATTATGTATACTGCTTTGTAGCTGTATTATAACCTTTATGTTAAGGTGCCTTAAAATTTGTAAACCTAAATTGAATCTCTGATATGCCTGAAAAAAATTTTAAGTTATTTTTTAGAGATTCACATGTAAGATATTTTTCCACTGACTACTTTAGTATAAATGCAGAATGTTTCCTATATCTATATGAATTACTGCTAGGAAGCTAATGCTTTTCCTATTAGAAAATTACTTTTTACCTTTATAGTTAAAGATAGGCAAGTATAATAAATAAAATACTGTGAGCCAACAACTTTTTTAATCTGATGCCTTCTAAAATAGAATTGATAAACCCTTTCTGAAGCTTCCAGAGCTCCTGCAGAATAATCCAGTTTTAAAATCTTCTACATCTTATGATGTACATTAAACTAATAGAATTCATTCTTGTTTAATCTCTAGAAGTTCGCAGAAACTGCAAACCAATCATTGTTTACCCCGTCCTGCTACCTCAGTCACTTATTCTTATCATACACTCATAACAATGCATGTTATTTCAGAATATTTAGGAAGATAATTGATCATCATCATGGTTCTTCATTTTTTAAAAAATCCTGTACCTGACCAACAGTGTAGAGAGCATGAATGTCATCTGCCAGGTGTGCTTTGTGGAATTATCTCTCTCCTATAAAAATTGGATTTGCAGAATTCAGGGAGGGGAGAACAGTTCTTTATGTCAACTATGCCCTGTTATCATTGTACATTTGGTTATTTTGTTTTCAAAGTACTGTGTTTTTCATGTGTGTGTTTGTTTTCTGTTTAGCCTCGTCGTGGCCGTAGCATGTCAGTTTGTGTTCCCCATCTTTCTGCTGTTCCCTCTCTGTCCCGCATCTCTCCCAGTGCTCCTTCCACCCCACCACCAGTGCTGTCTGCACCTCTTTCTCCTTCCCTCCTTCGGACTGCCCCTGAGGAAACTTTTGCCGAAAAGCTTTGTAAAGCATTGGAGAGTGTCCTGCCTATGCACTCTGCCTCTCAGCGCAAGCACCGACGCTCCAGCCTGCCTTCCCTCTTTGTCAGTACTGTATGTAACCATAAACTTCCTGACAAATGAAAATTTATTACCAATGAATACATCCAGGCATAAAGAATTTTCATAAAATTTTTCATAATTTCATAAAAATTGAATGAAGAACAGAACTAAAATCAGTAATATGTTATGCTTTAGGATACCAGTTCTTGCTGTAGGAATTTTTTGTTATAAAGCTTTAAGGGGAAAAAAAGCAAGGAGGTAATGAGAGAGAATGCTTATAACACCCTCGACACATATCGGTGTGTGTGCAATAAAATTTAGCTTTTTTAATATTCTCCTGTCCCCCACTGACATGTATAAAATTTTGTATTTTCATCTCCTAGTAAAGAATATGCATATTATTTAATTTTAAACTCAATGTTGGCTTAATCAAAGGCAAATTTTCTCTTTATCAGACATTACCCAAACATGCTTTCTCCTCACCTTCTTCTAAAGAGATATTAATGAAGCTGGATGAACCTATTTTTCCCATGGTCAGTGAAGAATGATTGAAGAGTGAAAGTTGCTTTTAATTTGTTAGCTGTTTAAAATGACATGTCAGCAAACTAAAAGGCCAACATAATGTTCCCTCATGAAAGTTTTTTTTCTTTTAAGTTGATGAAGGTGGAATCTTGACTCTAATGAATATATATATTAAACACATATGTAGTACATACAATTTTCTGTGGCCCCATTCATGTCTATAAAGGGTCTATCTTTTAAAGTTTTAAACACTGGGACCTTACTGTTACCTTTCCGCATAGAGAATTTAATTAGCATTCTGATCTAGCAACCCCCAAATCTTCAGAGTTTTACCTAGGTGAATGATTAACAATATAGTGTTTTATGGCTGTAGGATACTGATAGAAACCCTCTTTTAGATATTATAAAGAAGTACCAATTGAGCTATTTTGCTAACTTAATACGGGCCTTCCCTACTGAAAAAATGAAACTGATCTCTTAAAAAAGAGTCCATGAAAGTGAATTATTACAGTGTGCACTGTTCGCATTTGGCAAGGTAGGATTCTAAATTTAGAGTCAAATCTTGAACTGCTTCTGTGACCCCCCAAAATGCTGTTATATCAAGTCAGCTGTTATTTATATTATCCTTTTTGTCTGGTTTGAACACCAAACTATTCAGCTCTTAACAGTAGCAGAAAAATGGACATTAAGTAATATGGCCTCCGTCACATTTCATGTAGTAAAATTAACTTCATCAAGCTTGGGATAGATCAGAGAAAGACATTACTGTCACTAGTCAGATTGAGTATTTTTTACTATCCACCAAAACTCTCCTCTGATTTCCACTTAGAAGACATAAAATTATTTGATAATAACACTGAAGCCACAGGAGAGGATAATAATATAGAATATAGGTAGACTTTGTACAGTATCTTAAATTGAAGAATGTTTCTTATTAAAATTGTTGGCTTTGTTGTCTTCCCTTAACACTTATTCTTTCTTAAAGTCTTTTTCCATTGATGTAATTTATATTAAGTCTTAAGAGTTAAACATATTAATTGTGGGTAAAATAGAATAATCACTTAGAAAGTTAAATTCTTCCATTGCCTTTGAGAAAGGAAAGTTGTGGAAAAGCAGTGTTTATCTGAATCAGAGTCTCACAGAATATAATTTGATGGACCCTGGATGTATTTAATGGATTTTTACTGTGCACATAATTTCTACAAGTATTACTATTTCTTTATTATAAATTTGGTGTAACCACTTCATAAGGTTACACAGAGCTACCCAGTTGTGCATGTCAAATGTAATTTCACATATGAATGTATGAATTACTTGTCTTATTCATGTTGATACAGCCTCAGTCCATGGTGCATCCGTGTGGGGGGACCCCAACATACCCAGAATCACAGATATTTTTCCCAACTATTCATGAACGTCCAGTTTCTTTTTCACCACCTCCCACCTGTCCACCGAAGGTGGCCATTTCTCAGCGACGTAAGAGCACCTCCTTCCTGGAAGCCCAAACTCACCACTTCCAACCCCTGCTGAGGACTGTTGGCCAAAATCTTCTTCCACCTGGTGGCAGCCCAACTAACTGGACACCAGAGGCCATAGTTATGCTGGGTACTACAACCAGTAGAATTACTGGAGAGCCATGTGAGATACAGGTCAAGTCTATGTTTGAAACACCTCAAGTTTACAGTGACTATAGACCTGGACTAGTACTTCCAGAAGAAGCTCACTATTTTATTCCTCAGGAAGCATTGTGTGTAGCTGGGGTACAGTACCAGGCCCAGGTGGCAGAACAGTATGAGGGTATTCCATACAACTCACCAGTACTGTCAAGTCCTATGAAACAGATACCTGAACAGAAGTCAGTACAAGGGGGTCCTACCTCAAGTTCTGTCTTTGAATTTCCATCTGGACAGGCTTTCTTGGTAGGACACCTTCAGAATTTAAGATTAGATTCTGGATTGAGTCCAGGATCTCCCCTCTCTAGTATTTCTGCACCTATCAGTACAGATGCTACACGTTTGAAATTTCACCCTGTCTTTGTTCCTCATTCTGCGCCTGCTGTGTTAACTCATAACAATGAGAGCAGAAGCAATTGTGTATTTGAATTTCATGTTCACACTCCAAGCTCCTCTTCAGGAGAAGGAGGGGGAGTTTTGCCTCAGCGTGTTTACCGAAATCGACAGGTTGCAATGGACTCGAATCAGGAAGAACCACCTTCTCCATCAGTTGGATTACATGGCCGCCTGCAGCCTGTGACTGAAGAACAGCATAATTGTCACTCCCCAGAATTGACCGTGTCTGTGGTAGAGCCTATCGGACAGAACTGGCCAATAGGAAGCCCAGAGTATTCCAGTGATTCCTCACAAATTACTTCTTCAGACCCCAGTGATTTTCAATCACCTCCCCCTACAGGGGGAGCAGCTGCACCTTTTGGCTCTGACGTCTCATTACCCTTTATCCGTCTGCCTCAGACATTGTTACAAGAATCCCCACTTTTCTTCTGTTTCCCCCAAGGAACCACATCTCAGCAGGTTTTATCTGCCTCATTTTCTTCAGGAGGATCTGCACTCCATCCACAGGTTATAGGAAAAGTTCCACTATTCTTTTAAACTACCCTACTATGCACCATTACATTTAAGTTTTCTGTCCCTCCTTTCCATTTATGAGGAATATTATTTAATTTTATTAATTGAGTTTCTCCATTTGGGGGTATTATAAACTACTTGTATTTAAGAACAAAATAAGAGGGAGAAGCTGTGTAATTTACCTATAAATATAAACCCTTGGAAAAGAGAACACAAAAGCTAGAATTTTAGTCAGTTGTCAAAATCAGTTCTATACATATGTAGAATATTCAAAACTAGTAGTGAAAATGCAAATGTCTGTGATGTAAAGCTGACTTAGCATAATTATTTACAAATACTAATGTGAAATATTTCTTTCTCCCTAGAAATAAATGTGGCAGTTTAAAAAAATAGGATACCTTTTTTTACTAGTATTAATGATGCACAGAATTTTCATTAGCATGGAAGGATTTTAAAAGACAGAAATGAAACATCTTAGGAATTTGTTTTAACAAAATGAAGATGGCTTTTTAAAGAGATGTCAGTTGAACAGGTTACTGTATGTCCAAATAAAATGTTAATCCATAAAACTAACTAATTCCAATTTTTAGCAACTAAATTAGAATCTAGTGTGGGTGGTTGGAGTTTTTAAATTTGTTTTAAGAATTTGTGATAATATGTTGTAAGCTAAGGAACATTAGATATCTCAGGTCCTAGTGTTTACATCAACAAATTTAAATTTTATTATCCATGTTTATGGGCTTATGCATTCTTGCAAGTAAAGACCAAGTAATGGACATAATAGAATTCAAGAAGTGGAGTCAGTATTAGCTGTTTCATGTATTTTTTATACATGTTGTCAAATGTATTAAGTCTATTAAAATCTGTGTAGGAGACTGCAATTAAATATTTAAGACATTGTTTGGATCTTCTATATATTCCACTCTTTTATAAAGTACTATATGTTCTTCATACTTTCTTCCTATGTGGACATAAACTATCAGTTACTTAGAATAGTACCAGGGAGCAAAAAGATCCAGAAACTTGAAAACGATACTGCATGGGCATGCAGTATACTCATGTCATTACACTGGCTGTCAGCCCATACTGTAAATCTTAATGCATTGCCAGTCATTCTTTAAACTTTCCAAACTAAAATTTCAAATATCAGGTAGTTAATTTACAGACATATTGCAGAAAGAATGAATACTTACAGTGGTTAAGATGCAGTAAAATGTCATGTCATATCCATGTAATCTTCAAAGAAACCTCTCTTAACTGAAATGGAACAGCAAAGGTTGGCCTTTTTCTTTTCTTAACTTACCTACCTATGTAAAGTTCTGCATTCATTTTTCATGTTCTGTTATTTTAAGACTTTTGTAGGTCAGGTTTTCTCATGCAAAACCATTGATGTTTTAGTTTGGATAATTTATTTTGGGTAGCTGCTCTGCACATTGTAGGATATTTAACAGCATCCTGGCCTCTTTCTACTAGATGCCAGTAGCAGTCACGTCCCCCAGTTGCAACAAAAAGTCAACATGGCACTACAAGATAGCAACAGGAACCAAATTAGCATTATCAAATACCCTTTTTTCTTTAATCATTCACATAGAGTTTTTTTTTCCTGCATTGATAGTCTTATTACTTTTCCTCCTGATTATTGTCAACAATTTTATTATGAATCTGACATTTGTGTTAACATTATGGCCTGAGCAGAAGTGGTAGATTAGGTTTTAATTATCAACAATTTTGCATGGGGTAAGAAAATGTTCTTCTCTAACCTTTCCTTATAAAAGATGCCCCAACGGTCTCTTCCATATATACTTTATCAAGCTAACATTTCATCTTACTCAGCAAACTCTCAGGATCTTAATATTTATTGCAAAAGCCTAAACTCTCTGTACACTTACTTAAGGACTTATCTAATTAGTTGTATTTATTTCTTTCCTTCAGGTGCAGGGGCAGAGCCAGGGTCAGCCATCCTCAAGTAGCGTAACAGGGGTTTCATCTTCCCAAACCATACAACATTCTCAGCAGGTGAGAACAACTCATTGCTACATTTTATGGATTAGCTGTAGCCAATACACTGTTTTACATCTTTCTTGAATTAGATTTCCGATGTAAATGACTTGCTAAGTTTTTGAAAGGAAAATCAAGAGTTATAACATGTATTGTGCTCAATAACATTTTAGAAAATCTCTTGTTTAATGTATTTTTCAACAATTTACTAGATTAGAAATAGATTAAAATTTAAAAGAATCATTGTTACTGATATAATTTACCTGCCTTAAACAGGTAATTCTATACATAACTTAATAATACAAAGAATATCAATTTTGTTTCTCCTTACATTTATCACTTGTTCTTTTATGAGCATTTTGTCATTGCTTTCATTGTGCTGGACTCTAATGACACTACATTCCTTTCTAATTATTTCTAATTTGTGGGATGGAATATGAAACTTTATACTAAAAAGCACTGGATGAAAGCCCAAGAACAACTACTTCAGAAACTTAAAAATTGGTTTTTAAACTTCTAATTTGGAGAGTTTGTTCCCAAAGGTTCAAGGAACTCAAGAGTTTAGTAGAATGCTGATGTGCTTAACAGTAACACTGGTAATTCTAAAATTAACTGTTTATAGTTCATCATGGATATTAGTTAATTATTTGCGTGGAAATAATGCTTTTTGGCACAATGGAATATTTATTAACTTTAAAATTTACAATTACTGCCCTGGCTGGTGTAGCTCAGTGGATTGAGCGCGGGCCTGCGAACCAGAGGATCGCAGTTCGATTCCCAGTCAGGGCACATGCCTGGGTTGTAGGCCAGTTCCCGGCAGGGGACACATGAGAGGCAACCATACATTGATGTTTCTCTCCCTCTCCCTCTCTCCTACCCTTCCCCTCTAAAGATAAATAAATAAATTCTAAAAAAAAAAAAAAAAAAAAAAATTTACAATTACTACACGTGTCATAAAAACTTCACAATGAATTATTTCATTGGCAGTTCCCTATGGAGTGTTTTTGAATCACCAAATTATAAATTGGCTTCTGTTTTTATTAATTTAAAAACTTAATAACAAGTCTTTTAACTTTTATTACAGACTGTCTGCTTTTGGTCCAACATGTGATCATGTAGTCATAAGATACTAGTTTAAGATCAGATGTTCCTTGTGAAAGATGAATTTAGTTATATATACATTTAACCTTGTGATCAACACCACTAACTTATAGGATTTAAGGGTTAATAATTATATGCTTTGTCTTCCTCATGTCCTTTCTTCCAGACATGTATTCAGATGTGTGTGTGTGTGTGTGTGTGTGTGTGTGTGTGTGTGTTGTGTATACATACATATATATATTTAAATATATAATAAATATATATAAATATATATTTTGTATACACACATATATATTTTAAATATATTTTATTGATTATTCTATTACAGTTGTCCCATTCCCCCCTTCATTCCCCTCTACTCTGCACACCCCCTCCCACCCACATTCCCCTGCTTTAGTTCATGTCCATGTGTCGTAAGTTCTTCACCTTCCACATTTCCCATACTATTCTTGCCCTCCCCCTGTCTATTTTCTACCTACCATCTATGCTACTTATTCTCTGTACCTTTCCCCCTCTCTCCTCCTCCCACTGCCCTGTTGATAACCATCCATGTGATCTCCATTTCTGGGGTTCTGTTTCTGTTCCGGTTGTTTGCTTAGTTTGTTTTTTGTTTTAGGTGTGGTTGTTAATAATTGTGAGTCTGCTATCATTTCACTGTACATGTTTTTTATCTTCTTTTTCTTAGATAAGTCCCTTTAACATTTCATATAATAAGGGCTTGATGATGATGAACTCCTTGAACTTGACCTTATCTGAGAAGCACTTTATCTGCCCTTCCATTCTAAATGACAGCTTCACTGGATAGAGCAATCTTGGATATAGGTCCTTGTCTTTCATGACTTGGAATACTTCTTTCCAGCCCCTTCTTGCCTGGAAGGTCTCTTTTGAGAAATCAGCTGACAGTCTGATGGGAACTCCTTTGTAGGTGACTGTCCCCTTATCCCTAGGCTGCTTCTAGAATTTTCTCTTTCATTTTAATCTTGGCTAATGGAATTATGATGTGCCTTGGTGTGTTCCTCCTTGGGTCCAACTTCTTTGGGACTCTCTGAGCTTCCTGGACTTCCTGGTAGTCTATTTCCTTTGCCAGATTGGGGAAGTTCTCCTTTAGTGTTTGTTCAAATAAGTTTTCCACTTGTTGCTCTTCCTCTTCCCCTTCTGGTACCCCTATAATTCACATGTTGGAATGTTTAAAGATGTCCTGGAGGTTCCTAAGCCTCTCCTAATTTTTTTGAATTCTTGTTTCTTCCTTGTTTTCTGTTTGTTTGTTTGTTTCTTCCTTCTGGTCCACTCCATTGATTTGAGTCCCAGTTTCCTTCCCATCACTATTGGTTCCCTGTGCACTTTCCTTCATTTCATGTATTGTAGCCTTAATTTTTTTCATCTAATTTGCGACCAAATTCAACCAGTTCTGTGAGCATCCTGATCACTAGTGCTTTGAACTGTGCATCTGAAAGGTTGGCTGTTGCTTAGATGTATTGGCTCTGGGGCTTGGATCTGTTCTTCCATTTAGGCCTTTTTTTTTGGCTTGTTGCACCTGTTACCTATGAGGGGCAGAGCCTTAGGTGTTCACCAGGGTGGGACAACCCAGTCACTGGGTTGCGACGCTGTATGTGGGGGAGAAGTCAGAGAGGGAACAATGGCGCTTGCTCCTCTCTCTCTCTGATTTCAGTCCCTTCCACTGCTTTCCACAAGCAAATTGGGCCCGTCTGGTGCTGGTTCCCAGGTGGGTGGGCTTGTGTACATTCTAGGACCCTGTGGATCTCTCCAACGAACTCTCCTGTGAGGCTGGGTGATGCAGACACCAGCTAGCAGTGTCTGAGTCATTATGGATGAAACAAAACATACACACAGACTACCGAATCCAGTGGAGGAAAAAGGACAGTGTGGCTTTTCTCTCAAGGGGAGCAAAAATCGCGGCCGCCGTGACAGGCCTTTATTTTATTTCTGCTCACATTACAAGATGGTCTTCACTCACTGTCCCAAGTTACAACAAAAGGAGCCAGTACCCCAATCACATCACAGAAGAAGGATATTAGCAAATGAAAAGGCAAAAATGGTCGAGCTGGTTATACTGGCCCCTGCAAGGTTTAGCACTTGCAGGGTGAGGAAGTTTTAGTAAAAAGCAAGATTCAAAGCAGCCTAGGTATATTGCAAATCTGATTACCCACGAGAACCTACCTTTGGGTGTGGGTCCTGTGCATGTCTGAGTGGGAGCTGGGCCCACGCCACGCAGAAGGGTCTGCCACAGCTAGGAGTCTCTCCTGCTGGTGCCTCAACCCCCACAGGTGTTTTTAATCGTTTGAGGCTTTATTTCCCCACACTAGAGTCCTGGGTTGCACCATCTGTTTAGCTCTCCACTTTTGCCTGTTTTATCTGTGCGCAAATAAACCAGGTGACTGCCGGTCAGCTAGCCGCCTTGCGGGCCTCACTGGGTCTGCCTGCTGCCACCCCGTGCCCGGGGTCTGCCAGCCACCGCTTTTTCCTGCTGCGACCACTTTCTGCTGGCCACCTAACTCCGCCCCTCTTACCTGTCTGGATGAATGTGTCTATTTTAACTCCTTGGTTGTGGGACTTCCATACAGTTCAATTTTCTGTCAGTTCCGGTTTTTCTTTTTTTCCTTTCTCAATTTTTGTTGTCCTTATTTTTGTTGTATGAGGAGGCACAGTGTGTCTACCTACACCTCCATCTTGGCTGGAAGTCCCAAATGTATATATGTTTATAGTTAAGTTGAGTAATCACATTTTCTTTCATCTTTACCCCGGGATATGTTTTTATTAATTATTTTTAAAGAGAGTGGAAGGGGGGGAAGAAATAAACTTCTATTGATTGCCTCCAGCACATGACCTGACTGTGGACTGAACCCACCACGTAGGTATATGCCCTGATCAGTGATGGAACCCGCAACCTTTCAGTGTATGGGACAGTGCTCCAACCAACTGAGCCACCCAGCCAGGGCAAGTAGTCATATTTTTGTCAACCTTAAATTCTAGTTTAATTTAATTAACAACTCCTGATAAGACTGCAAACTAAGCCCTGGCTAGGTCACTCAGTTGGTTAGAACATTGTCCTTGTAAGCCAGGGTTGAGGGTTCGATCCTTAGTCAGGGCTCATACAAGAATCAGCCAATAAATGCGCAAATAAGTGGAACAACAATTCACTGTTTTTCTCCCCCCCTCACACACACACCCCTTCCTCTGTCTAAAATCAATAAATAAAAATATAAAAATAAATCAAATTAAAAATTATATAAAGCTGGTTGAGGACAGAGCACTGTCATGGATACCATTCTCTTAATTTGTGTGTCTTTGGATACAGAGCAAACACCAATAAACTGAGCAAATCAAAGTATATGCTCTGTTTTTTCTGTTCCAAGGTAATTTGTTATACAGAGTCTGGCATAAGTAAGGCTTGCTTGAGTGGGATTGGTGGTACGTGAATATCTCGCACTAAATGGACAGCAATTTGAACCTTTCAACTAAAATGTCATATGGTATTCACGAGTGTGATATTATGTTACAGAATTACATGCTTATGATTTTGTAATAAAAAAGGGGCATTATTTGTGGCAGACCCTGTATATCTTATTATATTTCAGGACACATACATATATACTTAGTACCAAATAAAGAAGACAATAAAACAAACTCATTGAGTTCAGTGGTGAGAAAGGTATGCAGGAATAATGGAGGATAATTCCATAAATGTCAGATTAAAAGAATTAGGTAGTTGACTTCTTCTGGGGAGAAAAATATGACTAAATGACTATCTAACAAACAAACAAAATCAATTTTTGTTCATGATTTTTTAGATAACTTTTATTTTGTGACGTATTTTATTTATTTTTATTTTTTGAAAGATTTTATTTATTCATTTTTAGAGAGAGGGGAAGAGAAGGAGAGGAACATCAGTGTGTGGTTGCCTCTCATGTACCCCATCCTGGGGACCTGGCCCGCAACCCAGGCATGTGCCCTGACTGGGAATTGAACCATCAATCCTTTGGTTCCCAGTCCACACTCAATCCACTGAGCTATACCAGCCAGGGCTGTGACCTATTTTAAATAGAACATGATATTTAAATAAAGTCACGAAATTGAGCCAAGTATATGTGGTCTAGACCACATATACTTTTTCTAGGGTCATGTAGCCTATAAGTGGATAGAACTAAAAATTACAAGGCAGAATTCAAGATTTCTAGAATAGTGTTCTTTCTTCTATATTAAAGTTCTGTAGGGACTTCAGATTCTGCAAGTACCCAAGAAACTACATTTATTTATTTTAGTTACAGGCTTCCATAAATAAAAAAGAAAGATTGTAAACCTCATGTACTATATAGATAGAGCCTATTTTTAGATGTAATTTTTGTTTTACAATGGTCAGGTCCCAACTTCTTAGGAAACTATATCTAGTTTTATTAGAGTGAGTCGAGAAATGTACTTTGGCTGAAATTGACTTTGTTTTATGGGTTTTTGAATAACAATGAATTATGGGATTGCTTTTTTCATGTTTTTTATTGAGTTCCTTCTAGTGAGTGGTATGCTGTATCTCAGTGAGGTACCAAAAAGAGTTTCTTCTTCCTGCTAGAAAACTTAGTTTCCAGAGAAAGCTCATGAGCTACACTACTTAATCATTTCTTCTATAGGTCACATGTGGGGTCTTTAGGTATTTCTTATTTTCTGTTCAATTGAAGTTCATGAATATTTTTTTAACCTAGTACCCATGTCCAACAGATAGTACACAGTCAGTATAGATAGGCTGGTTTGAACTGGTTTCATGAGCAAAGCTGGTGCCAAGGTACTGTGCTAAACAGTACCTCATTGGCTGATGTATTGATTATCAGCCAGTGTGATTGTACACCAAAAACAATCACCATATACTGCTGGCCTACCCAAAGGAGCCACTTCTTCCTAAATGCTCTAAGGTACAATTGGCATGCATGGCTCTCAGTTATTTTAAGCAAAGAGTGAGGGTTTATGTGTATAAAACTATTTATCTTTGACTGTTCTCTCACACACACACGCACACACATCCCCATTCAGCTAATTAAGCAGTTTTTTTCCAATTGAGTTCATGCTCCGAAGAGCCAAAGGCTTGGCCCTGAGGCCCAAGATGCACCAGATGTGTCAACTCCTACAAAAGAAGTAAGGATAATGGCCAACATCATATACAATGTACAAAACACTAACCTATATTCTTATTTAATCCTTATTAAATCCTTTAAGTGTAGGTACTATCATTGTACATATGGGAAAGCTGAGATGAAATCTGAAGAAGCTGAGTGATTTACCCAAACTTACACAGCTTATAGGCGGTAGACACAGAATTTAATCTAAGTAGTCCAACTCCACAACTCACCATTTAACTGCTACCCAATTATGGCATGAAAGGAAAGACATTACCTCACTTCCTAGCAGGAAGGGGGATATCAGGAATGCTTTGTGAAAAAGATACTGTTTGAACTAGACTTTGATTATGAGTTAGTCTCAGATATAAAAAATAGAGATTATTCTCAGCCAAAAGAAAAAGAAAAGGAATGAGCCAATTGTGTCCAAATCTTGATGTAAACATTGCTCCACATTCATGGGATTTGGGGTTGGTGGGGAGACAGAGAGAGAAAGAGAATCATATGCCCAAATAAGTTGGGGTTTCTTCTCAAATTTATCCTTTTCTCTTAGTAAAGAAGGGAATCACCATACATTAAAGCTTTGATTATGCTTTCATATCACAGGTCTCTCAGTGTCCTCTTTTTGAACAATAACCAAAAATTATTAATAAAACCTATGTGAATAAATGTTAAGGAAGGACCTTAAAAATAATGTATGTGGTTGGAAATGTTTATAGACAACATCTGACAGAATTGGTTTTGAAATAAAAGTCAGGAAACTAAACATAGATTTGGTTCTTAGAATGGCTCTTCTAGGTCAAATCTTCACTATTTGAGGTTTATATGTCATTGTAAACGACTTATTTACTTTAAGGAATTAATACAAAGATAACATGCATATAAATCTATATGACAAATGCAAAAAAAAAATCAACTCTCCCTGCAAATTTTACCTCAAGACACAGGGAAGTGTTATGTTAGGCTCCAGAACACTGTAGTATATTGCTGCGCTGAAGATAAAGACATTGATATATTACACGTGAAGAGTTTTAACGATGGAGGGGGAAGTGGTATTTCTAAATTACTATATTTATATAATATGCGATCTTACTTACATATGTAAATTAATGGCTTAGATAATTTTAGGTATATTCATGTAAATTCCTTAAAGCTTAAGTATAGTCAAGTTGACCAAAAAGGTTTTTCAGTTTTTCGTTGTTCTTTTCAGTGGGAAACTGGGGAAGTTTTCTTATATTCAGAGTTTTATTGTAGTTGTTACACATATGCTATATCTTAGTTGCTGAAAATAAATTTTAAATAATTCAACAGCTGTTTGTTCCCCCATTTTTTTTTAAGTTAAAATAAGAATATAATTGTCCTGGCTGGTGTGGCTAAGTGAATTGAGTACCGGCCTGCGAAATGAAAGATCTCTGGTTTGATTCCCTGTCAGGGTACATGCCTGGGTTGCCGGCCAGGTCTCCATTTGGGAGCGTAAGAGAATCAACCAATTGATGTATCTCTCGCACGTCAATGTTTCTCTCCCTATTTTTCTCCCTTCCTTCCCATCTCTCTAAAAGTAAATAAACAAAATCCGTTTTAAGAAATAAGACTACATTATCAGAAATAATTAAGAATAAAATGAACATGACCACTGGTGATTTTATTTTGCTAAAAAAAAAAAATAACCAAAATATTCATCATTAGGACATTGATGCCATTAATAAGTGAAATGAAAATGTGTTAGAGGACATGTTTTTGTTTTAACAAACAAAATACCTAAAATGTGCTTGTGTATAAATGACCATTTATACATACAAAATAATTTTGTAAAGGTGTTGCACCAAACTACTAATAGTGGTTGCCACTGAAAAATGAGGTTGGGGTATTTTTACTTTAACTTTATAATCTGATGTATTGGTTAAACTATTTATTACCAACAGGTATTTTTGTATTAAAATTTGTGTTAGTTATAGGTATTAGACAGTCTTGAGAGCCAGCTCTGAAGGTCAGATTTTTGTTACCCAAAAGGGAGCCATTAATTTATTACAAATTTTAAGATTTGGGTACAATTATTTATCAGCATTAAGTTCAGGTGTGTTAACACCAGAGTGCCCAGCATGTAGCTTGATTCCCAAGTGTCGTTCTCTTTGTCCTGCTTTGATTTGAATGACAGTGTCCTTATTTTCAAAGAAGGGCATGTCGTTTTGGCATTAAAATGAATGATCTCTAAGGTATTACAGCTAGTAAATGATAAAGCAAAAATTCCAAATACAATGCTTTTCTCACTTATTTTAGAGCTATAATCAGAACTATTTTTCAAGCAAATTAATTATATAGTTTGTAAAATAGATTAATGGAAAAAGATTGAGGGAGGGCATTGGATTAATTTTAATAGAAAACCAAAGTGAGAGTTAATACCAAGAAATAGGAAAAATGGGTGGGAGGAGGGAGGACCTATTTGGATATGATATCTGAAGAACTTTATAAATGACCTGTTCTTGGGGCAAGAGGGAATGTTGAGTGAAGGACCAGTGGTGACTCACATTTTGAAACATTGGTTCTTGGTGGTACCATCATAAGTAAAGAACACCAGAGGAAAAGAGAAATATAAAGGGGAATTGATGAATTTGAGTTTGTGTATGTCTTGATTACTAAAATTATTATTATTTACAGACACTGAAGGACTTAGGCAAATGTACTTTGTCAAAAACATGCTATTAATGACTTGAAATAAAACTAAACAATTATATTTTCTTCTCAGCAGCAGGGAGTACAGCAGACAGCCCCTCCTCAGCAGACAGTGCAGTATTCACTTCCACAGACATCAGCCTCTAGTGAGGCTGCTACTGTACAGCCAGTGAGTCAGCCTCAAGCCCCACAGGTCTTGCCTCAAGTATCAGCTGGAAAACAGGTAAGTACTTAATTTCTAAAAGTATGTTAAAAGGGAACTCCACATAATCTGTTCCTTCTTATAGATAGGCTTCTACCTTCTCTAATGGTGAAATATCGAAGTTGGTTATTTGTTTCTGCAAAAAATGAAGTGAAAAATTGCTCCCTTTGTGCATATGCATTGCTTAATGTAAATGGATACATACTGAGAGCAGTGGCAATCTAAAAAAGTATGCAATCTAAAAACCTAACTTTTAGGTTTATTAGTCTAAAATCAGTTTGAACAAGAATTAGGATTGATGGATCAATAACTATGCTTTGGTAACTGAATCTATGACATTATTGAGAATTGTGTCAGCTATATCTAGTATCCAGGTCTATAGCTGTGCTATATTTTCATGAAGATATATGCATTGTTTTATCCCTCATTGCCTCTGCTGACATTAAGTCATAAAAACTCCTTATATGGAATGGTGTTTTTTCTAAGATGTCTTCCTAAGACATCTTCCTAAGATGTCTTTCTAAGAGTCACTTGAAAAATGCCCTATTAGATAAAGGTATGCTCTTCTGAGTGCCCTTTTTTCAGCTTTAACACTGGGGCTTGTTGCGCTTCTATTTTGGCACAGTGTGTTGTTTCTGTCATAGTGTTATTGCTCTGAGATACTATCAGTTGTAAAATGCACCATTATATTATGTATCACTGAGTACTGACACACCATTAATTGTAAGATATATATCAGGTTCACAAATGTTAAAATGACAAGGTGGTGGAGAGGGATGATTGCATCCTAGAATCAGTGAAATATGGTAATTATACCTACTTTTTTAGGCCTGTGTTACAGGCAATATGGATAAAATCTAATTCCATTGGGAAGAAAGAAAGAAATTTATTTGAATTTTGGTAACTATTATAATAGTAGTCATAGATTTAGTGACAGCAGACATGCCAATGAATTATGGTCTGGGAAATATATTTCAACAAAACCTATTAAAAAATCTTGCCTCTGAAAGGGTCCACTTTTTGTTGTTGAACAATGAAGCATTAACAAACTTTTCTACAAAGATTTGGAACAGTCCATCAGCCTCCTCGTATCCTGCTATCCTTTCTCTATTTTTATATGGCATATTAACTTACACTAATGTATTCGGGTTTCATTTTTAAAATATTCATTCTTTTTAGCTAATACATAAATCTTGCTTTGGTTGCCTTGCTTTTTTTTTTTTTTAAATCTTTCTGTTTTGTTGTTCTTTACCTTCTCAGCTTCCAGTTTCCCAGCCAGTACCAGCTATCCAAGGCGAACCTCAGATCCCAGTTGCAACACAACCCTCAGTTGTCCCAGTCCATTCTGGTGCTCATTTTCTCCCTACGGGACAGCCACTCCCTACTTCCTTACTCCCTCAGTACCCTGTCTCTCAAATTCCTATATCGGCTCCTCATGTGTCTGCCACTCAGACAGGCTTCTCAACCCTTCCCATCACAATTGCAGCTGGCATTAATCAGCCTATGCTCACCTTGGCTTCATCAGCTACAGCAGCTGCAATTCCAGGGGGATCAACTGTAGCTTCTAATCAGCTTCCAACCCTTCTGCAGCCTGTGACTCAGCTGCCAAGTCAGGTTCACCCACAGCTCCTACAGCCAGCAGTTCAGTCCATGGGAATACCAGCTAACCTTGGACAAGCTGCTGAGGTTCCACTTCCCTCTGGAGATGTTCTGTACCAGGTATTGTCTTGGCTAGCAAAAAAGAAGGCACCGGAGGGTTTGGTTCTAGTAGTAGACCATCAAGGACTTGAAAATCTAGTAATTGAATATCAGAATAACTAGCAATAACAATAGTTACTGATCTCACCTAGAGAAGTTAAAATAGTAAAATTCTGAGAAAGGATAGGATGATGATGTATAGTGATTCATTTCCATTTTTCCATGACACCTCTTGGGAGATAAATATTTCTCTTAAAACTCAGTGTAAGCTAATTGAATGCTAAATACGGCTACTAAAAGAGTATATCAGGCTGCTTTTCTAATAAAAAGAATAAATGGAGTAGCCAGTATGGTATCAATAAAAAGCTTCAGGGTTTCAATTTAGAAGACTAGCAAGTCATGATATGACTGGAATGACTAACACCTTGAAGAGTTTTGCATCCTCCCGTTTAAGATTGTCTAGAAAACAGATATTTTTCTAAAAAGACTTATGTCTATTCCTCCTATTTAAATAATCTCTAGGAGAAAAAAACCTAGCCATTTAAAGTATAGTTGTAGAGTTCTGTCCCCTAAATTGTAATCAGTCTACCATTTCATTTCAAGAATCAAATTTAAGTCTTCTTTAAATTATTAGAAAAAGATCGGGCTACTACTATTCTTCTTTGCTGTGTGCATTCTTTTATTCTTTTTTTTTTTTTTTTTTTTTTTTGGCATGTCTTGCTGTTTTGCTAATTTGATGACCCAACCTGTACTAACTCACTTTCCTCATTTCTATCACAGGGCTTTCCATCTCGACTGCCACCACAATACCCAGGAGATTCAAATATTGCTCCCTCTTCCAGCGTGGCATCTGTTTGCATCCCTTCTACAGTCTTATCCCCTCCCATGCCCACAGAACCATTAGCTACACCAGGTTACTTTCCTACAGTGGTGCAGCCTTATATGGAATCAAATCTTTTAGTTCCTGTGGGCAGTATAGGAGGACAGGTTCAAGTGTCCCAACCAGCAGTGAGTTTAGCACAAGCCCCCACTACATCCTCCCAGCAAGCAGCTCTGGAGGTAAATGGAATTTTTGCATGTTCATATCCAAAACATATGTATATAATGGGATAAAAATTGCAAAGGAGAAATAGAGGTTCCCTGGTTTAGAACTTTCAAGACAGTTTCAAACTAACTTCTGAATGACTTTTTCTTACAGCAGAATGAAATGCCAATGTGGGGGCCTTGTTGCCACTGGCTGTTCTGTTGGGAAGTGAGTGTGCCTTGGAGAAGATTAACCCTATTAGCACTTCACTTCTCTAGCTAGTACTTTAGCTGTTATTCTTCTCCTTTCACAAATTCTTGCCATTGGCAGTCATAAGAATATCTTATCCTGCTGTGCTCCCAGTAATCATTTTTGCCCTACTAGGAGAAAGAGCTGAACCATCTTTGCACTTTGCTCTGCCTGCCCTATTGCACACTTCTGGTAAGATGCTGGCTGCATGGCAAATTGTAGTTTCTCACTACATAGCAACTATGTTGGCCGATACCACACCATGCAGTCTATATCAAAAACTAGCTTTAGAAACTTCCTTTGGAATTTTAAGACCACAGTCTCTAGATGCTGAGTATTAAGAATTACTAGTAAGTTTAGTGCTTCTAGGACTTGGAGGGATGGGGAATAAGAAAAAACGAGTAGCTTTTTAGAATAGTGAATAATAAATAAACTCTATTACTACCAAGATTTGAATTATTCTTTTTATTCACAGAGTACTCAGGGAGTCTCTCAGATTGCTCCCCCAGAGCCAGTTCCAGTAGCACAGCCACAACCTACCCAGCCTGCCACTGTGGTCTCTTCTATAGACAGGTATGTAGAAGTAAAGTTCTCTATCTTTGACTGGTAGGTAGGATGGCATGAAACTTCAAAATATCAAACCTTAAATCTCATACTGTAAACTGAACTTTGTTTTGAAGTGCACATTCAGATGTTGCTTCAGGTATGAGCGATGGCAATGAGACTGTCCCATCATCCAGTGGAAGACATGAAGGGAGAACTACAAAACGGCATTATCGAAAATCTGTAAGAAGTCGCTCTCGTCATGAAAAGACTTCACGCCCAAAATTGAGAATTTTAAATGTAAGTATTGCTAATTTGTGGGTTTCATATGGTTAATATTATTTAAATATTTCTTTTTTAGAAATGTTTTATTGATTATGCTATTACAGTTGTTCCAGTTTTCTCCCCTTTGCTCCCCTCTGCCCAGTACCCCCTTCCCTCCAACAATGCCCCTGCCCCTTAGTTCATGTTCGTGGGTCATGCATATAAGTTCTTTGCCTTCTCCATTTTCTATACTGTTCTTAACATCACACTGTCTACTTTGTACCTACCAATTACACTTCTTAATCCCTGCACCTTTTCCTTCATTCTCTCCTTTGCCCTTCCCAGTTGATAACCCTCCAAATGATCTCAATATCTATGATTCTGTTTGTGGTATGGTTTGTTTGCTTAGTTTATTTATTTTACTTTTTATTTTTTAATTTTTAATTTTTATTATTATTATTTTTTTTATCTATGCTATTACAGTTGTCCCACTTTTTTCTCACCTTTATACCCCTCCACCCTTCACCCTCTCTCCCTCCAACATTCCCCCCACCATTCCCCCCACCTTAGTTCATGGGTCATACATACAAGTTCTTTGGCTTCTCCATTTCCTATACTATTCTTAATCACCCCCTGTCTATTTTGTACCTACTAATTATGCTTCTTACTCTCTGTACCTTTTCCCTCATTCTCTCTCCTCCCCCTCCATGTGATCTCTATTTCTTTGATTCTGTTCTTGTTCTAGCTGTTTGCTTAGTTTGTGTGTCTTTATTTTTGTTTTTTAGGTTCAGTTGTTGATAGTTGTGAGTCTGTTGTCATTTTACTGTTCAAGATTTTGATCTTCTTTTTCTTAAGTAATTCCTTTAACATTTCATTGAAGGACTTAAATAACTCCTTCAACATAGTACTGACTTGGTGATGATGAACTTCTTTAGCTTTACCTAGTCAGGGAAGCATTCTGTCTGTCCTATTCTAAAGGATAGCTTTGCTGGGTAGAGTAATCTAGGTCCTTGCTTTTCATGACTTTGTACACTTCTTACCAGTCCCTTCTTACCTACAAGGTTTCTTTTGAGAAATCAGCTTATAGTCTTATGTAAGTTTCTTGGTAGGTAACTCTTTGCTTTTCCCTTGCTACTTTTAAGATTCTCTGTGTAACCTTTGGCATCTTAATTATGATGTGTCTCGGTGTGCTCCTCTTTGGGTCCATCTTGTTTGGCACTCTCTGTGCTTCCTGGGTTTGTATGTCTATTTCCTTTACCAAATTAGGGAAGTTTTCTTTCATTTTTTTTTTTCCAAATAAGTTTTCAGTTTCTTGCTCTTCCTGTCCTCCTTCTGGCATCCTATGATTCATATGTTGGTACTTTTGGAGATGTCCCAGAAGCTTCTTATACTATCCTCATTTTTTTGAATTCTTGTTTCTTCTTGCCGTCCTGCTTGAATGCCTATTTCTTCCTTGTGTTCCAAACCATTGATTTGAATGCCGGCTTCCTCCCCTTCACTGTTGGTTCCCTGTAGATTTTTCTTTATTTCACTTAGTGTAACCTTCGTTTCTTCCTTCCTTTTTTTTTTTTTTTTAACCATACTCAGTGAATTCTTTGAGCATCCCGATCACCAGTATTTTGAACTTTGCATCTTACAGATTGCTTATCTCTGTTTTGTTTAGTTCTTTTTCTGGGATTTTGTTCTGTTCTCTCATTTCGGCCATATTTCTTTGTCCCTTCAATTGGCAGCTTCCCTGTGTTTGTTTCGTTTCTATGTATTAGGTAGAACTGCTTTTACTCCCTGGCTCTGTAGCATGGCCTGTTGTTGATTAATGTTGCTTTAAATCCTTAGTTGTGAGGCTCCCATGCACTTTGATATTTTGACAGTTCTGGGTACTGTTTGTTTCAAGGTGTAGTTGTAATTCTCTCTGTGGTTGCTTGAGGAGGTGAAGCATGTCTACCTAGGCCTCCATCTTGACCAGGAGTCTTATTTATGTATTTCTAATGCTCAGGTGTATTGATGAGACTTTAGACTATTCTAATCACTCAAATGATACTGTTAAATTCCATATTTCTTTGAACCTTTTAGAGGAAGAACAGTTTTAGTTTGTAAAACAAAAACTTTATATTTCTTCTAGACTCTTCAGTAGAAGATGAATATGTATCTTGAAGGCTGATATTTTCTTAAGGTTTTCTTGCCACCAGTTTAAGAAGCAGAGTACCAGTGACAGGAATAGTGATAACATCAGGCTTAAGTTCAAGTGATAATCTGCTTTACTTTCCCAAATTAGTAATCTAGATGAATATGGTCTTCTGAGATCATAAAGTACCACTTCTTTTTTGTTTTAGGTTTCAAATAAAGGAGACCGGGTAGTAGAATGTCAATTGGAAACTCATAATCGGAAAATGGTTACATTCAAATTTGATTTAGATGGCGATAACCCTGAGGAAATAGCAACAATTATGGTATGTCTGCATTTGGAGTTCCAATTTTGCCTTAGTATTTGATCTAAATATCCAGTGCCCTGGGCAAATATGCAATATTTTTGTAATCTATTTTGACAGTTACAGTAAATATAACTAGTACACTGAATCTGTGATTTAGGATGTTTTGTCTAGGACATGTCTCACTAGGTATTAAGGAACTAACTTTCACATCAAGTAAATAAAAATGTAGGTGGTATACAGATAGGGCAGAAGTCATGAAATTGGTAATTGAATGACTGAAAGCTTGAGAAACATTGTATTAATCAGACTGACATCACATTTCTTTTACAGGTGAACAATGACTTTATCCTAGCAATAGAGAGAGAGTCTTTTGTGGATCAAGTGCGAGAAATTATTGAAAAAGCTGATGAAATGCTCAGTGAGGATGTCAGTGTGGAACCAGAGGGTGACCAGGGATTGGAGAGTCTACAGGGAAAGGATGACTATGGCTTTTCAGGTTCTCAAGTAGGTTGACCATTCCCATAGTTAAGGTTTGTTTATTTTAAATATTACCATAGTGCTAAATTTACCATGCAAAATATATGTTCTCTTTGCATGTGGCACTTTGCTTTGCCTAATTAAATTTACATTTGAGAATGAATTGAATTCTTTTGTTTGTTGTAGAAATTGGAAGGAGAATTCAAACAACCACTTCCTGCATCTTCCATGCCACAGCAAATAGGTGAATTTCTTTTCTTTTCATGGTTGCTGTTATCTTTGACCAAAGAAGTTGTGTGCTAATAATGATATCTTGAAGATTCATATCAATGGCAATATATATAAAAATAGTGCAATTAATAGTGGTTTATTTCTCTTAAACCAGGCATTTCTACCAGTTCTTTAACTCAAGTTGTTCATTCTGCTGGAAGACGGTTTATAGTAAGTCCTGTGCCAGAAAGTCGCTTACGAGAGTCAAAAGTTTTCACCAGTGAAACATCAGATACGGGTAAGGAATTGCTTCTACTGCATACTTTATCAATTCTGCGGCACGTCTGCTGTATTAGAAGCTTGGTCATCTAGCACTCGTTCAAACGATGACATAAACAATAAAGAAGAGTAGAAAAATTGGGATTCTAACCAACAGAGACACATGAAAGAAGAAGGAAGCAGGTGATAAAGAAAGATGATTTAAAAAAAGCCAAAAAGGAGAACCATAGCTAGATACAGCCCCCGTAATAGACACTGTGTGGATGTAGTAGTATGTGTTTGTTTCTCCCTTTAGTACTATTATTGTATGTGCTTTGAGGTTACTTCATGTGCACGCTATCTTATATTTTGATCAAACTACTTTGCTGTTTTAGATCTTGTCATTTCCTTGGGAAAGGTTTTAAACCTTATTGTTATGTCACATTGGTGGTAATCCAAAAATAGATTGTTAGGACAATCTTTTGAATTCACCCTTTTAAAATGGATTGATTCTAAAACTTTTATTTTCCTTTGCAGTTGCCACCTCTACGTCTCATGCTGCTGGAATGAACTTGTCTCACTCTGCTTCATCCCTTAGTCTACAGCAGGCCTTTTCTGAACTTAAAAATGTCCAGATGACAGAAGGTCCCAATACAGCACCTCCTAACTTTAGTCATACAGGACCAACATTTCCAGTAGTGCCTCCGTCCATGGGTAGCATAGCTGGAGTCCCAGCCATAGCAGGAACCACACCTTCAGCATCAGTTCCCGTAACTAGCTGTCCTCTTAATGATACTTCCACATCAGTAGTAGTTCAGTCTGAGATTACAGTGCCCACTGAAAAAGGGATTGCCACCTGCACAGGTGTAACTTCAAGTGGTCTCCCTATACTACCTGCGTCTGAATCACCAGTACTTTCCAGCGTGGTTTCAAGCATCACAATACCTACTGTTGTCTCAACATCAGCGACATCCCAGTCAGTTCAGGCTCCTGTATCTGGGAGCACTGTTTCTAGTATAGGCACTTTCCCCTCCATACCAGTTTCAACAACTTCAGCCTCTGCAGTGTGCAGTGCTGCTGCCCCAGAGGCTAAGCCTTCACCTGTATTATCTCAGCAGTCAGCAGGCAGTACTACAGGGGCAGCCACATTAACCTCGATTTCTGCCACCACTCCATTCCCAAGCATAGCTTCACAGCCATCTCTTCAGCTTAGCAGCAGTACCTCTGCTCCTACTCTAGCTGAAACAGTGGTGGTTGGTGCATACTCACTTGATAAAACATCTCATAGCAGTACAACTGGATTGGCTTTATCCCTCTCTGCATCATCTTCCTCTTCTTCCCCTGCAGCACTAGTATCTAGTTCTATTTCTCAGTCTGTTGGGGTGCATCCTTTGGTCACTCCCTCAGCTATAGCTTCTACTCCTGTCCTTTCCCAAGCAGCAGGACCTACTTCTACACCTTTATTACCCCCAGTACCTAGTGTCCCACCCTTGGTACAGCCTGCTGTCAATGTGCCTGCTGTACAGCAGACACTAATTCATAGTCAGCCTCAGCCAGCTTTGCTTCCCAACCAGCCTCATTCACACTGTCCTGAAATAGATGCTGATACACAACAATCCAAAGCTGGCATTGATGACATAAAGACTCTAGAAGAAAAGCTACGGTCCCTCTTTAGTGAACACAGCTCATCTGGAACTCAGCATGCCTCCGTCTCATTGGAGACATCACTAGTAGTAGAGACCAATATCACACCAGGCATCCCAACCACTGCTGTTGCACCCAGCAAACTCATGACTTCAACTACAAGTACTTGCTTACCACCAACTAGTTTGCCATTGGGAACAACCGGTTTGCCCGTTATACCAGTGGTCACACCTGGGCAAGTTTCTACCCCAGTCAGCACTACAGCAGGAGCGAAACCTGGAACTGTTCCATCAAAGCCACCTTTAACGAAGGCTCCAGTAAGATTTTGTTTTGAAATAATTTGATAAATATGATCACTTTTTTATTCTAATTGCATTTTTTCAACTCAGCCTTGCAAATTATAAATGAATTTATAAAAATGGCTGATAGTAGGCAGTTGCTATTTATTAAATAAATTGATTGGAGGTGATTGTAGGATATATGTACATTGAACATGAGAGATTTTTCCTTTTGAAATATGGCAGGATTTTTGGGTTAGTTATACTGCATGATTTTCTAAGAATTTATAATGATCAGGCCAAGCATTACAAATACAATAAGATTACAAGCATTTATTCCTAAATGGTCCAAACCGAAGGAATCTGTATCCCAGAAGAGAGCTTAATGCTTCTGCTGGCAATTGTATATAGTAACAGTAGTTCATAATCTTTGTTTCAGTGAGAAGTAAGAAAATTTTCTGCTTTGCTTAGATTCCACAGATGTACAATAAGAGGTCTATAAAAAATTGGAAGTTGTCAATGAATTTGATACATAGGATGAGAAAAGAATCTAATCCTAGGAATAAAATAACTAAAATGTGTTCTCTAATTCTGTCATAGTGGATTTCTCTCATCCTACCACCTTTCAGTCTCTGATCTTCTCCAATGACAAGGCTGTACTGTTTTTTCTGCTGTGATTAGGCATTGCCATTGATGGGAGATTGTTTTCACAGTAGGGTAAAGTACAGGCTTCACTTAGGCCAAAAAAAACAAATTGCTTGATAATACTGGATTTCTGATGCTTTTTGTTTTCAGACCTGCACCTTGGTTATTTCTGAACTGCTTTGTTTTCTCAGAAAAGTCTTGTTTTTGGAAGAGCTTAATTGAACCAAGTCATTGGTTTACAAATGTCTGGATTGTGCCTCTCATGTCTACACAGCCTTTGTTCCCTCCATTTTCCAGGGAAAATGACCTCTTACTAAATTTTACTATTCATTTTATTGGTATGTCATAGTAACCCCTATAGCAGCATCATGGTTATAAGGTCCTTTATTTAATATAGATACTAGAGCATAACCCAGGTGACAAGTATGCCTTAACTAGATACATTTATTCTTATGCTTCTGCATTTGAATTAGTTGATTTGTTCTCCAGTATTCAGTCTTCATTCTTAGAGTCTCATGGATTTGAATTTCCCTTCATTGTCTATAGGTGCTGCCATTGGGTACTGAACTTCCAGCTGGTATTCCATCCAGTGAGCAACAGCCACCTTTTCCAGGACCATCACTAACTCAGGTGCCCCAAGACTTGGCAGACTTCTTTTTGTAACCCTATTTTCTTTCATAAAGCTTATTTAAATCCTCCACAGTGGGATCTTGGCTTCTGGCTTGTATTTGGTTTTGACTTCATAACAGCTTTTCTTTTAACAGTGAAGCTAACTGACCCAAGCCCTGTTTAAAGTGAGAAGCTTTGCATTATTTTTGTTTATAATGTTGCTTCAAGTAATCTAGAAAACATTCAATATTTTTTTTGTCTTACAAAGGAAGAAAATAGCCAAGTTGACATTTTGCCAGACAAATGTAACTTCTCTCATTCATACTTTCGTACAATAGTGAAATTGCATCTTAAGTATGAGCTAAGTCATTCTAGATCATCATGGAAGTAAAGAATTACATGTAAACAAAAGTAACTTTGAAAGTTCCTTAGGAAAGTGTACCATACTAATTGATAATACCCCTTTTCTATGAGTTCAGTGCAACCAGTTTTGTCTTGAGTTTGACATTTCTTGTAATGACCACCTAATTAAGTAATTGGCTTAGATATAGGTAGGTATAAGGGTGATGTTTCATGAAAGATATGGGATGGGGGACAAAAAATGGAACTTACTAAAAATTGTGTGTTCTTATCAAAAATTGTGTGTTCTAATTGTGTGTTGAAGGTAAAGTTTCAACTTCAGTCACCTTCAAAGTACTCTGCATTTGAAGCAGTACACCTACTGAGATGTTTTTTCTACTGCTCAAAATAGTTTTTGAACTTGATTTTGATGCTTTTTAGTGCTTCTGCCATTTTTTATTTCACCTCTTTCACATCAGCAAAATGTTTCCCTTTGAGGACTTTTCATCCAGGGAAACAAAAAATTGTCACTTGTGAGATCGGGTGAATAAGAAGGGTAGGGCATAGGGGACATGCCTTCTGTGGTCAAAAACTGTGTCAGTGCTGTGTGGGCAGGTGCACTCGTAAGTCACCCATCATAAAATGGGCAAATGAATTGAAAGGGTCTTCAAAAAAATTCACTGAGGCCAAACAGCCTCACACTATAACACCAGCTGGTACACTGATACAAATGGGTTCCCAGAATACCCTTGTAGTGGGGGAAACCTGTACTACAAGGGGGCCTGCCTTCTAGAAGATAATTTCATTTTCTTGGGGATTCCCCCTCATATATATGTGTCTTTAAATACAAAAATCACACAGCTCAGCTAACATGAGATTCATCATAGAGGAGCTAAGATCAGTGACATGAATGTGAGATTCCTATCTCACACTCATTTCTGCCCATTGGATATAACAGTGGTCAGAACTGCCTGCAGTATTTAAATACTTTTTCCCTTTCCCACCCTACCCTACCACCCCACACATACAGTTGAATTCCAATAGGAAAGTATTCATTATGCATCCATTGTAACCATAAAAAGTTTCTGTGTGGGTCAAGCTAGTAGACATTAAAACTGAATTAGGAAATTTTAAAACTAAAATACTTTAGTTTTAGAATCATAAATAAGAAAAACATAGTAAATTGCTAATTTGAGAAGTCTGAATTTATCTCTACTTCTTTAATCCCAAATATACAGTAAAACCTAATGTAATGAACTCTCCATAATAAATAATTCCGAAAGAGAACCCATTCTATCAGCTACTAAAGTTTTTAACAAATTGCATTGTGGAACTCTGTAAATTAGGAGTTTTAAATCTATTTTCTCATTAAAAACATATATTCAAAAAAAATTTTTTTTAAGGCAGAGGGGAAGGGGGGAGAGAAACATTAATGTGTGGTTGTCTCTCACACGTCCCTCACTGGGGAACCTGGCCTGCAACCCAGGCACGTGCCCTGACTGGGAATTGAACCAGTGACCTTTGGTTCGTAGGCCGGCACTCAATCCACTGAGCTACACCAGCCAGGGCTCAAATTTCCAAAAGGGCTTTAAGTGTGATAAACGGCAATAAGACATGGAAGGGTGAGGGTAAGTAGGTAGTGCTTGCATATAGACAGGGAAAAGCATAAGTAAAGGCTACAGAAGAATAGGTTGATAGAAGCTAAGATAGATGCATGTTTAGACTGTAGCAAAGTATAAAAGTTATGGGTCAGTCGAAAGCGTAAAACAGTATGTTCTGTATTAATGGGGTACTTATGGAGGCTCTGAATATGCCAGAACCTATAATTACTGTGGTTGTTTTCATTCCGTCTCAGCAACCTCTGGAAGATCTTGATGCTCAGTTGAGAAGAGCACTTAGTCCAGAGACTTCTGCTGTGACATCTGCGGTGGGTGTAAGTTTTGAAAATCTTGATGAAATCTATCCTAATATATTATATTCCTAGATCATTAACGCCTTTAACACCTACTTAGTCTTTGGTTGTTCTGGCTAACGGAAATGAGACAGGTTAATGAAAAATTAACACTGATCCAGTTGTGTAACTGGAAAAGATTTGGAGGAAACTATACTTTAAAGTTTTAACTTCCTCCTTTTAGGTATGTGACATAATAATGTTCTGATTAAAACTAGTTTTTCCATGATTATTGAAGATATACTCAAAAGTATACCATGAGAAAAAAAACTATACGGTAACTATATAGAAGGGTTAAGACTCAATTTCTTCCTTAAAATCTGTCTTTCTTTACATGAAGCTTATTTTTAGGCTGTTAAAAATAAAGAAAACTTCCTCAGATATAAGTGTTTCTTCACACATACTATCTTTATGTCTGCCCTTTATAAAGGCCAGAAGAAAGGTAGCAGGACAAGTTTCAGAGTGATTGAAGCTAAAGATTTTGTGGTATCTGTGTGTGTGTTTTGCAGCCTGTGTCTGTGGTGGCTCCAACAGCAATTACAGAAGTAGGAACACAACCTCTGAAGGATGGTGAGAAGCATCTTCATCCTCTTATATTACCACTTCCAAACTTCCCTATAATTGATGTTAAAGGGTACTATTTCAAAGACACATTCCTGAGAATGTAGGTGTACTTGAGACTATTTTAAAGCACATTTTTATGTATGTCATGGCCAAGGACCATTAATACTAATATCCAAGAGCATGTAATATTAGCAAATTAATGAATCTTTTATTTTTTTTTTTTTAAGAGGGAATAATGCAAGGGGTAGTGGTAGTTTCTTAGCATAAAACCCCTTGTTATTAGCTAGGCTAGATTCTTGCTAAGAGAGACAAGGAAAATCATGCATATATATAAAAGTTAATTTACTGGTGTTGGATTTTGTGACACTGAATATATAGAGATAGAGATAAACTTGAATAGCATGGATGGTAGAAATACAAATGTAAGGTGTAACAATTAATCAGTTTAAACATTATTTTAATCTATTTTTGGAGTCTTTAATGTTGGCATGCCCATAAAATATAATCTCTTTAGGGGAAGTTCCAACTTAATTTTGCAAAAATTATTTGTATCAGCAACTTAAATATTTTATTAGGACTTTTATCATGTGCTTAGTCATAAGTTCACATCAATTACTGCTGTTCTAAAGTTTTATAGTGAGTCTCTACACTTAAATCATCAGTCCCACAGAACCTAGGAAATATAAAAGTTCTACTTTTTTGTTGCCTTTTCCTTCAGAATAAAATGTAAAAGTGAAAATACTTAAATGTGAGCTATACTTAATGCAGTGTGATTTTTGTATAGCACATGCTTATTATTAATTTTCCCTTTTTATAATATATCCATTCTCAGTACCACCTGACACAAATGTACTTCCTGTATAACTATTAAGATTACCTAAATGCTCTTCTTCCTGTCTTTCTTAAATGCTAAATTTCACTTAAAACTACAAAATATTTTCAAGGGAATTGTCTTTCTTTTTAAAATCACTGGAACAAATTATAAAGTCTAAAAATGGAGAAATTAAAAGGGAATGTAGAATATGAAAAAGTTAGCCTTTCAAGTCACAGAGTAAGTGATAGAATATTTCATTAAATGGTTGCAACAACTGGACAGCCACCTGGAAAAAAACAAGGATAGATTGCTAGCCTTAGACCAAAGTAAATTCCAAATGGATCAGAGATGGAAAATGGTATCATAAAATGGGACTATGAGAAGACATAAAAGGAAATTTTTTTTTACACTAGAGCAGGATCAACAAACTTTTTCTGTACAAGGCCAGAAAGTAAACATTTTGGGCCTTGCCAGCCATTCAGTCTCTGATACAACTACTTAGATCTATTGTAGCCTAAAAGCATCAATAGACAATGCATAAGTGAGTGAGTTTCTGTGTTCCAATAAAATTTATTTACAAAAACAAGCAGTGGGTTGAATTTAGTCCATACATCGTAGCTTGCTGATCCCTCATATGGAGGGAAAAAGGTGATATTATGTTTAATGCCTAGCCTGGAGGCAGTAACAGATTTAAATTTTTCTGCATGGAAAAAACATGCCATTAGGTCCAAAGATAAATGAAAAACTAGGAAATGTATGTGTTCATGTATTCATATCACAAAAAGGGGTACTTTGCCTAATATAAAGAGTTCTGTAAATTCAACATGGACCAAAAATTAAAAGATATGGAAAAAAGAAACTTAGGCATGAAAATACTTCCTTTATGATAGCAAAAATGGAAAGTAGAACTACAAGTGATAGCATTTCTCATTTCTCACTGGTAAATTCAGAAGTTTAATAGCCACCGATGACTTGGTACAGCCTCTTTGGAGATAAATTTAGTAATGTCTGTTAAAGTTTTCAGTGGGAATGATTTGGCATTTCCATTCTTAGGTATTTACTCCACATATCTAAAAGAAAATATTTATTAGAATATTTTTACAATTGTAAGAAGTTTGAATAACTTAATGTTCAACAGTAGAAGCATGGTTAAAATGCACATTTAAAAATTCATATCTAAATGTTTCATGCATATAGTACAATACAACACATCTGTTAAAAAGAATGAGACATTGATGCAGAATGAGCTCTAAGTTATATCATTTAATGAAAATGTCACAATCAGTGTTCTTCTAGTTGTATAAAATAAGGAAAATGCTAGTATAGATTCTACATTATCTCTGGAAAGAAACTCAAACAAGCAATCGTTGCTAGAGAGGACATAGGTGCCTTCAGAGTAGCTCAGAGCTACTTCCCAGTGGTTCTACCACCATGACTGCCTTGTTCTAGGGTTTTGCTTGAGTGTTGCCTAACAGTTTGCCATAGCTGGTGTTCATTTTAAAAATGGGTCATAATATCCTAGGTAAAAATCTCATTGTTCTCTTCTTTTATTTATATCTTGGAGTTTGAATAACTGAGTACATCTGCCTGTTAACTTTAGTTTTTATGGTATCTCTTAGTATTGTAGTTAGACTGTTTTGGTTATATAATACTTAACCCTTTCAGTGGAGGGTACATTCTAATACCCCCAGTGGATGTCCGAACCTCCAATGATGCAGAACCCTATATTTATACTATGTTTTTTCCCAGCACATACATACCTATGATAAAGTTTAAATTTTTTAATTAGGCACAGTCAGAGACTAACAGCCATGATTAATAAAAAATAGAGCAACTCTATCAATATACTGTAATAAAAGTTAATTGAATGTCCTCTCTCTCTATACTTGGAATTACCATGGGTAACTGAAACCACTGAAAGTAAACCAGTAGATAAGGGGGACTTCTGTAGGTAACTTATTTCTTCAAACAATATCATATCAACATACACCTGTATACATAAAGGTAGAAGGTCAATGATAAATTTTCAGTCTTGGACAATGTTTCCCAACCAACATAATCTTTTATACTAAAGGGATCTTGTAGGAGAGCAAACAGTAACTTTCCCCTTGTTGAATAAAGCCTAAGGGGAAAGGAAGGTAAGGAAATTTTCCTTGCCTCTAATAACTTTCCTCATTTGATATGTAGTTTTCTTTTGCCAAATTTCTGGTCAGAGGGAAAAGAAACTAACTAAAGATGCTAATTTATTTTCCTACTCCATCTATTTGTTCCAGTGCCACAAGTTACAGCAACTAGTTCAGGAACTGGTGTTTTTAAGACGGGACGATTTCAGGTAAGACAGTCACTTTTCCTTGCTTTGATTCCCTTTTTTGGGGGTATGTATATTTAATAAAATTATTACCTACCTTTTGGGACATAACTGCCAACTTGATGATATATTTCTTTTGTATAGCACTTCATTCTTACTGTTTTCCCCAGGATTACTTTTGGGGTGTATTTACTTCCATTCCTTTTTTCCTGTGCACGTGTATGTATACCTGAAATTGGCCCTGCTTCACCTCCTAACCATTCTTCTTGTTAGTCATTAGGTTGCTTTTCCAACATAAATAAAGTAACAACAGTAAACATTTTGTATATAAAAATATTTTCCACATTTTGGATTACCTTTAGGATTAATTTCTGAAGGAAAAATACTGGGTCAGCATCAAGTGATGTATCATTTTACTCTCCCAGTCGGCCCAACAAGTGAACATTTTCTGGCTCTTAGTATGTAGTGCCAAACAAGCTTTGAAAGTAATTCTTATTACTGTTTTAACAACTACTTTCCAGTTATTCCTGTTAACCGATTCAGCACCAGCTAATTCAACGCCAACACCACCGGGAATCCTCAGTTTGAGGTGCAGTTTCTAAGAAAGAAACTTTATTCAGTGCAAAACAGCTCAATTGTAATACAGCACAGAATGCCTGTATGGCAGCCCTAGGGCCAGGCCCCTTTCCAACTAGACAGCTCTGCTCCTTGCTGGTCTATTCTGTGCTGTGCTGTCTGCTCTGGCCTCCCTTGTTCTGCTCCAGAAGGATACCTTGAGGGCTTCAGCTCAGTATTGGAAACACAGTCTTCAGTCTTCAGTGGAAAAGGGAAAGTACACTCCCAGAGCCAGAAGGCTGACTTGTATAGACAGAAGTCCCCACCCCTGGTCCCTGATTGGTCCATCTTTATGCAAATGAGTACTCAAAATCCTGGAAGTTTGATCCCAAAGGTACTGTCCTGATTGGTGAGGATAGAACCACTCTTACTCTTTGGTGAAGAAGTTGATGGGACTATAGCTGCTCAGCTCTGATTGAATGGAGAAAGCCTCAGTCCTATAGGTTGAAACAGGATTCCAGGAACTTCTTTATAAGGGCTGGCTCAGATGGCAAAAATACGGTGCAGGCAGGTAGTGCGGAGGTAGGTAGTTCAGTACAGGCTTCTCCCTGGAGTATACTTTGCATGACAAGTCCCTATGTAGGAAAGGTTGCTAGGCTCTGTGTTTTGTGTGGGGTTTTTTTTTTTTTTTCTTTTTCTTTTTTAAATTTGAGCCCAGTTAGCCACCAGGAGCCCTTCTTAGTTGGTATCTCCTTTCTCAGGGTTAACATTTTCATGATAGCAATTGGAGTTGGGGATAGCACTTGGTCATGTTGGTTTTTGAAGCTTAGCTGGCATTTAGTGTTTATTGGATTTAATCTTTGCAGTTTTTCTTATTCACAAGCAACCTTCAAAATTCTATGACTGGTTGTTACTTACATTTTTACTAAGATTTGAATGTGAGTCCTGTGGTATAAAAGTAATTTACTTAGTAAGCTTAGCCAGCCACTCAGAATCTACATGTAATCTGTACATCTCAGTACAGATACATGGTTCTCTGTAATGGTATTCTGCTTTCTTTCACAATGAAAAATGTAAGCCCTGGATGGTGTGGCTCAGTGGATTTAGCGCCAGCCTGTGAACCAAAGGGTCGCCAGTTCGATTCCCAGTTGGGGCACATGCCTGGGTTGCAGGCCAGGTCCCCCGTGGGTGGCATGCAAGAGGCAACCACACATTGATGTTTCACTCCCTCTCTTTCTCTCTCCCTTCCCCTCTCTCTAAAAATAAATAAAATATTTTTTTAAAAAATGAGGGACTATGTAAACAAATAATCAGCCTACTAACTGGCTAGGAACTAAAGTAATTCCTTTTTTTAATGGTCCATTCTAAAAATTGAATATTGGATGTATTAGGGGCCTTTTAAAAAAATCTCACTTTGGTCTCTATCTATCAGGTTTCAGTTGCAATGGATGATGCCCAGAAAAAGGGTAAAAATAAGTCAGAAGATGCAAAGTCTGTTCATTTCGAATCCAGCACTTCAGAGTCTTCAGTGCTATCAAGTAGTAGTCCAGAGAGTACCCTGGTGAAGCCAGACCCTAATGGGATAACCATCCATGGTGTCTGTTCAGATATACCAGATGGTGTCCACAAAACTCCTGCCTCAGAAGCAAAGTCAGAAACTGGGCAGCCTACCAAGGTTGGACGTTTTCAGGTGACAACAACAGCAAACAAAGTAGGTCGTTTCTCTGTATCAAGAACTGAAGATAAGATCACTGAGGCAAAGAAAGAGGGACCAATGGAATCTCCTCCTTTTGTGGATTTGGAACAAGCTATTCTTCCTGCTGTGATACCAAAGAAAGAAAAGCCTGAACTATCAGAGCCTTCACATCTGAATGGGCCATCTTCTGACCTGGAGGCTGCCTTCTTAAGTAGGGATGTGGATGATGGTTCAGGTAGTCCATACTCCCCCCACCAACTGAGCTCAAGGAGCCTCCCTATCCAAAATCTAAGTCAAAGCCTTAGTAATTCACTCAATTCCTCTTACATGAGTAGTGACAATGAGTCAGATATCGAAGACGAAGACTTAAAATTAGAGCTGCGACGACTACGAGAAAAGTAAGTATGTTTTCTCTTGCAAAAGAATAGTGGCAGAATTAAGACCTAACTCCTGGTGCCTGTATTAGTATTCTTTTTACTGCAATATGCTTATGTCTCAATTCTTTTAAAGAGGAGGGTGATAAGGTAGTTATGAATACAGTTCTCACTGGGTCTCCTGTACTCATAAGGATCCACAGAAGTTCTAGTTAATAGAACTTCATCAGCACCTTTGTATTATTGTTACTTTATTATATTATTACTATCATTTTGAATCATTATTAACCTAATGTAGATTATGTTGGAAGGTTTTGTGGATCATATTTGACAAACTAAATCAGAGCAGTAAATTTAGTACTCCTTTGTATAGCCTCAAAAGCCAGGATATCTTTTTCTTCTAACCATTTGTTGGCTGGGAACTTGTTGGATTTTGGCTTGCATAATGGAGGGCAGCAAGATGAGTTGACAACATGGAATCTTGTGGTAGTAGAAGTTAGATTAAGTACATTTGAGGAAAAGATTCAAAAGTATAGAAATACTTGAATGGAGGTTAAAGAATATGTGGTTAATTCTTGTTTGAACAAAGGTGATTGTAATCTTTTTGAATTATGTTTGGTTATCTTTCATAGACATCTTAAAGAGATTCAAGACCTGCAAAGTCGCCAGAAGCATGAAATTGAATCTTTATACACCAAACTGGGCAAGGTTCCCCCTGCTGTCATTATTCCCCCAGCTGCCCCCCTTTCAGGAAGAAGAAGGCGACCCACTAAAAGCAAAGGCAGCAAATCTAGTCGCAACACTTCCTTGGGGAATAAAAGCCCCCAGCTTTCAGGTAAACAGCACTGGACCGGGTCAGCCATGGTTGTCCTGTGTCTTGTTTCTGTCTCCAACAGTAAATATAACCCATTGGACATTTGTTATTTTTGTTACATTCCAAAAGACTTTGATTGACTTTCCTAATATTCTTACTTCCTTGAACTCTCTATTCCCCATATATATAGCACCTCTTTTTTAGTGTATGGAAGTAGACTAGGTGAGTGCAATGACCTGTTCCATTGTAATCTATATTGCTATCTACTTATAGTCTTTATCTATAGTTGTTCTTAAGGATAAAACATTTAGTGTTTATTTACATTTATATTTGCTAAATGTAACTCATACCTCATATATTTTCCCAAACTCTTAGGCAGTTGGAAGAAAATACATTGACTTCTACTTAGTAAAGTTAAGTTCTTTCTCTTAATGAATGCAACTGGGTCATAATTGCTACTGGGATGAGTATAAATTTCATACAGGTATTTGAGTATGTCTTATGGGTAATTTCCTTGATCAGAGTTTTTATGTCATTTTACCTGTATTGAAACAAAGAAGTTCCTGGTGTTTGTAATTGAAAAGATAGTTAAATCATAACCTATAATGAATTATAGGTCTGTTTTGATTGTGATGGACAGTTTTTATTTACCCTTTGGTGTAATTATGGTAATGTTTTAACAGGTAATTAGTTGAAAAATGAAAAAGTCTAAAATAGTTTGTGCTTATATTTGCTCTGCAGGTGTAATATAAATATGTTGGAGAGCAGTTGCAAACTCCTTAGCAGCTTTCCATTCTCTGGAAGCTTTTAGAGACCCAAACTTTTCTCTAGCATGTTAGAAACAATTCAGTACTAGAGATGTGATTATAGGGATATCAGCTTATTCAGACGTATTTTTTGGAGTGGACTTCTATTCCACTAGTTACTAGGAAATGGAGAAATTAATTTCAAGACACTTGACTAGTGATTGTAGGCCACCTACTAAGAATAATTTTAAATATGCATTACTATAGTCACCTACATCATTTTTGGATACCTCTTTTGTACTTGATTTGACACCTGCTTACAAGAAAAATTGAGCAGGCACTGCTTGCCAAACCTCTTTGTATCATGATCCAACTCAGTGTTTTACAGCAGGGTCAAAAAGGCAGTTGTGGAACTGCGAAATGGGATTCTGTTGTATCTACTACATGTTCTAGCCTTCTTACTCAGGTCAGATTTGTGAACCATCTAGGTTATCTAAAGCTAAAAATCTCTCAGGATAGTTTTCTGTAGCCCTATTAACTGTTGATTCGCATGTCGTTCCTCACTTCCCCTCCTGCTGATTCATTATTTATAGCTTTTGACCCATTAATCACTCAGACAAATGGGAGGAATAAGGGTAGTGCCTGTTAAGTGCATTGGGAAAGCTATACAGGTTTCCTCATGCCACTTTATCCTCTGGCAGGTAATTTGTCTGGTCAGAGTGCAGCTTCAGTCCTGCACCCCCAGCAAACCCTCCACCCTCCTGGCAACATCCCAGAGACTGGGCAGAATCAGCTGTTACAGCCCCTTAAGCCATCTCCCTCCAGTGACAACCTCTATTCAGCCTTCACCAGTGATGGTGCCATTTCAGTACCAAGCCTTTCTGCTCCAGGTCAAGGTAAGAAAGTAAAGAAACCATCATCTTCCAAAAACATTAAAATGAGATATTGCCCTATCTAGGGGGGAAAAAAGCCTGATGAGTAACCTATTGTTAAGATGGGTTGGAAGACCAGCTGACCAGGTCACTGCTTGGATGTTGTACACTTCCAAGGGTCTTCCGGCTGAATGGGTGGGGGGCGATGATTAGAGTAGGTGCGCTCAGCACTCCCATCAGGTGAAATAGCTTCTTTTCAAGGCATTCCAGCAAAAAGTTGTGTCTGTGACTTATATGAAGAACTCATTTGGGATTTGCCAGTGTAGACTTTTTAAACTTCTAAGTATGGCAGTAGCATACTAAGATGAATAGTCCTACAATTCAGTTCATTTATTTTCAAATATAGTTTTATTTACTAATGATGATTCAAAACAGTCCTGAAAAGAGTTTCTAGTAACATTGGAACAAGACTTGAAAGGAAGTAGGTGTCTGGGTAGAAAAGAATAGGAAGAAATATGGAAATATGGATAGCGAGCTTAGGTACTTTTGCCACAATATTGTTGAAATTACAGATTAGATTGTCTCTTCACAAAATAAATGGACTTATTGGCAAGAGTGCAAACTAGCATGATTCCTACTGTGAAAAGCTTCTGCTTTTTGCAGATGGAGGGAATTGAGGCCTAATTTTCCTATCCTATATATCTGACCTTTCCCTAGAAGCTTGTTCTTCTGTGTGCCATCGTAGCGCATTTCACCATTCCAGCCTCCAGTTTCTAACATCATGTAGTTGTGTTCTGTCTCTTCTCTCCGTTATTCCCTGTTTCTCCCCTCTCACAGGCTGTGCGAAGTTTAACTGTGCATCTGAGCAGGTGACATTCAAACCTGGTGGCAGGAGGACCCGATTTCTGAGTACGCCCTGCTTGGCTCTTTGTGTGTAACACCTTTACTCCTTCCTCGTCCTTGTTCTTCTGCTGCTTGGGTCTGCTGTTTCATGCAGTTCATTTTCATTTGTCTCTGTGTATCATCTACTCGGTGGCTTGGCTGAACTACTGTTACCCTCAGAAGTTTGGGTCCCTGTGTTAGTATGATAAAAGATGTAGAAAGAATAACAGGTTTCTTTAAACTTCAAAGCAACTTTCTGGTAGAATTGCTTCTTTATAGATCCATAACAGGGAAGACACAGTGTCGGGCTGCATGGACCGCTGGGTCCTTTAGAATAATGAAGACTGAACTTCATAGTCCTATTCAGTACTGCCCCTTACTTTGTCATTAGAAGTGACAGAAAGCATCTTGACCACTGATGCACTTAGATTCTGGCAACAGGTAAAAGTTTTACCCTATTTTTCTATTTTTCAGAAGAGGTTGGAATCTTTTTCTGGTCAATCAGCCTAACCATCTGTCAGTTGAAAGATGCTAAAATTTCTTCAGTGAATCCTTTCACCACCAGTACCTTCTTCTAACTTCATAAAATTAGAGGTTGAAAGGGTTTCGGTGTAGTTATTTTTATAAAGCATTTATTCTATTAAGACTAAATCCAAGCATCTGAGTGTGAAAATGGTCTTTTTAACTTACTGTATTTTGCTGTGTACAATGTGCTCCTGTGTATAGTGTGCACCCACGTCTTTGGCCCAAACTTTCAGGAAAAAAACTTTCGTTTTAATTTTTTAATTCGCTTTTTATTTGTTTACATTTAGATACTTGTTTTTTGTACTATAAAGGAATTTTAGCATTTATTTTTTAACATTATGGTAGAAGAAATTTTATGTGACAAATAATTACAAAACACAAGAACAGATGCAGGGTATTTCAGGTACTATCCATGTATAATGCGCATCCTTATTTTTCCCTCAAAAATTTGGGCAAAAACAGTATGCATTATTCACAGCAAAATACAGTAATTGCTGGGATTTTCCAGCTTTCTTCTTCTTTTTTCTTTGTTTTAAGATTTTATTTACTTTTAGAGAGTGGGGAAAAGAGAAAGAAATAGATGGAGAGAAACATCAATATGTGGTTGCCTCTCACGTGCCCCCCTACTAGGGACCTAGCCCACAACCCAGGGGTGTGCCCTGACTGGGAATCAAACTGGTGACCCTTTGTTTTGCAGGTGTCACTCAATCCACTGAGCCACACCAGCCAGGGCTCCAGCTTTCTTCTTAAAGACAAGGCACAATAGCAAGTCACCCAACATTTCCAGCCCATTCTCCCCGTCTGTGAAATGGAGATGATGGCTGTCTTCTAGGGTTGTACAAGTCAAATTAAGTCATGTACACAGAAACAGGAAGTGCGCATTTCCCTATGATTGGCCACTGTCTGCCTGGCACATGGTAATCAGTAAATATACATTGAAATAAAATTTAATAAACAAAAACAGGGCTCAAATAGAAAACCTTTTGCTAGAGTTTAGATAAAGATCTCTGTTAAGGCCTCAAACTTCTGATGTGGTTATTGAAGTGCTTGTTAAATGCATGTGCTAAGAGGCCGTCACTGTTTCTGAGTATAGTTCTGAGGTCTTTGGGCCTCCCTCACACATCACTAGTCCAGAGCTATTTGACGAAGGATGTGGAAGACATTAGCTAGTTTGGGAGTTTTCCAAGCATGTGTGATTTTTGAGCATTCGGATCAATAACTTTCTGGTAAAACCAGGCTGGACCAAGCATATTAGCATCTTGACACTTAAATAAGCATTTAATTTATATGTCCAGCTAGAAAGATGAAGAGACATTAATAGGAGGAGACAGGTTTCAAAGTAAAATGTGACATGTCTGGCCTATGTTATACCCCTTGAAATGTCTAAGAGGGAATAACCAGAACCAAGGCATTTTGTAATGTGACAGGTACCACTTGAAAGTAGTTCAGTAAATTCTCATTACACTCTTAAAGGTAGGTGGTATTATACTGTTGTTCAAATGAAAATGTTTCATAATATTAACTCTTACCTCTTCCTTTTTGATCTAAAATGAGGGGCCCGACATCTGTTGAAGGCACATCAGTATATATTTTATAAGCCTTGGTGTACAGATTTCAAGAGACAGATTTAAGCAAATGTGACAAGAAAAAACTGGTGCTTGTAGGCATGGAGGTCTTAATAGTTTTGAATGCATTATTTTATGCTCTCAAAATAGATAATGGTTTAGAAGCATGGCTTGCCTTAATGCTTTATTTATGTTCAAAAGTTGCTTGTTTTCCATGTACTTTTTAAAGATCTTTCTAGAGGGGAAAGCGTTAGTATGTATGTCTAGGATGTGGAAATATATTAGCCAATTTAAATTATGTGAAAACTGTAACAATGGTACTGTCAGCCTACTGTGGTAGAATTGCTAATGCATTTAATTGAGTGCTTTTTAACAACCCAGCAGGAGAAACAGAAAGTGGGACAGGGTCAATGGAAAGACTGCTTGGGTATTTGAAATTCAAGCAGTGAGATCTGAGAGATTGGAGTACCTCCCCATCCCAGAACCTTGATGCAGGGCATTACTCTTTTAGATACAAAGATTGGGTATGGAAACTCAGCTTCTGGCAGCCAGGTACCACAGTCCATCAGATAACCAAGTTAAGGCTGACAGCCAGAAAGGTACATCCCATAGAACTACATCTCTGGCAAGGGCTCCAGGTCCTACCCAGTCTGTCTCCCCTCCTGCTTTCTCTTGCTGGGACTTTGTGTGCTGTTTGGAGATTCTAAATATTTTACACTGATGTTTCTTTATTTTTAACACATTGCTCTCTCTTTGTGCTTCAGGGAAGATGGTGAAAAAAGTCTGTCCTTGCAACCAGCTCTGTAGTAATTATCTTTTTTTTTCTGTTACTTTTGGTCCTTGATTGCAAAGCTTATTACCCATGAGTTCTTTGAATCTTGAAGCCTCACAACTCACTGATTCCCAACTTCCATCTATCTAGTTCTGCACCCTTTTCTAATATATTCTTTAACATGCTTAATTGCTGACCAATGGCTATCCTTCCAGATTAAGAAATTACCTCGCAGTCAGTGTTTTCAGTGGTGACCCCTGTGAGCCTGCCTCTGTGACAGTTATGGCTGGATGTGCCCATGGATATGCACACAGAGACCAAGGATTCCTGACTCCTTTGGGAAAGAATTCTTTAGTCAACAGATAGGTGCCAGCCACTGGAAAATCAGCGGTAGTCAAAGCATACATGTCTGCTAGATTGGTGAAGCAAGAAATACGACTTTATCAAGTTTGGCTTCTTAGATTGATGGCCTCTCATTAAAATGCAGGTGGTTCACCAGCCCTGCAGGCCACCTAAAGGGTCAACCAGAACATTCTACTTGGGATATACTGGGCAGTAAGTGGTGGCTACTAATAGGTTATTGTTACTAGGCTTTGGCAACATGGGGGTAGGTATGGCACGAGAAAATGGAAAAACAGATTTTTGGTGGTGAAGCATTACTCTACTTTCGAGAGGTTTTCAGCAGAACTGAGAAAGGTTTAGAGGTAAGTCAGTATGTGCTGGAAGGCACACGGTATTCTCAGGAATATCTGTACCACAGATATTCTTAAACACTTTATTACTGAAATGGACTAGATGCACTACGTGTCCTCCTAGTTTTCATAGTCAGATTTTCCCAGGAGTTACTTTCTGGTGAGAAAGGGATATGTTTGTTTCCTTCTTTAAGGGGAAGGTCTGTTTTCAAAAGCCAGTATAAGAAGGTCAGCTGTTTGGTTGACTTTTCCTTGTGGTATAGGCCCCGCTTTCAGAATCCAGTATTGTATAATGCAGATTAAAATGAAAAATTAAATTTGGTTATAAAAGGGTCTCACAGCATGAAAGGCGATGAGCATGAGACTAGAGAGGTGTGACTCCCAGCACGAGCTTTGTGAGGAAGCTGCGTTCACTTCTATAGAGCTTCTTGTGTTTGGCTTTTGACAGCTCTGCTCACCTGGGATAATTTCCGTTTTTGTTTTGATCGTCTCATCAAGCTCACCAAGCAGTAATCATTCAAGCAGGATGCTAGTCCTCATGCATGCGATCTGCTTGCCTTCTGGGTTTCACCGTCACGACTGCCATCCTCACTGCCTCTGCTTCCCACCCCACCACCGTCTCCCTCCTGCAAGTCGAGGAAGGCTGTTTCCTGTGCTTGTCCTCTTGTCCACTTGGGTGTCCTGTACCGTTGGGGAAATTAGTCTTCCCTTCACACTGTGTGTGCAGTAGCAGTCCCCTTGTGGCTCTAGTGGGCGCTGAGAGGGAACTAATACACACACTGCAGCAGTTTCATGTCTTGCCTTGGTGTTAAGAAGCATGTGACCTTCCTCTGCAGCTTCACCTCAGAATTAGCTGGAGTACAGACATGCTTGTGTGTGCCATTCCCTGGGTAGTGTGGTGTAAACTTGGCCAGCGGTGGATTATAAAGGGCTTTTCAATGGCAGAGTTGCTTCAGGTATGCTGCTGCGCTCTGGTGCTGCTTTGACCTTGAAAGCCAGAAGATGTATGCATTTATTGAGTCCCCAGCATTACTTGGATATCTGAAGGCCTAGTGGCTCACAACTTCAGTACCTTTTATTTATTCTGCAGCAAATGTGAAACTTGGTAAGAAAATGGGGATGAGAGTAAAAAAAACAGGACCATGACTCTTCTTTCCCTCTTCCCTAAAACTTGCCTCTCTGCACTATCTTCAGTGTGCCCTCCAGCAGAGCCGAAATCAGGCAGGATACAGACGCCTTTCTTTCTCATCAAACCATAGAAATAGAATTCCTTCATCATACCTCAAAGCTTCCTCCTCCCCTCTGCCCTCCTACCTCAGCTGAATGTTCCCGTTGCTTCCACATGAGAGTGCTCGCTATTCTGGAAAGAGGTGGGGGTGGAACAGCTAGGAATCCTTGAACCAGTTGAAACTTAGGTCATTTTCAGGAATAGCTTGCCTTCCTGGAGTTGAAAGATTCAGGCACACAATGAACTTTCCTTGCAAGCAATCTTGGGCCTTTACTCGTAGGAAATGGGAGAGGTTGAAGCCTTAATTCCTCCCAAGTTTATGTTTACAAATTTGCGTTTATGGGTCCAGATGAAAGTTTTTTGAACAGAGCTTGCTGTTTCTCTTACCACCTCTTTCTACTAGAGAATGGCTAAAGATTATCCCAGTGTCAGTATGGTTTGGGAAACCTTTCTTTTCCTGGGCAAGCACCTGTTTTTGCATTTCTGTAACTCCTACTTGAGTCCTGCCCCAGTACTCAAGAAATCACCTTATTCTCCCCTGCATTCCACAACATTCTAGAGCAACTAGCCTCACTAACCGTCCCACACTTCCCTCATCAGTACAATGCTGGGAGCGATCTCTGGCAGTAAGTTTCAGTACTCTGAGATGCCGTGTGAATGGGCTGAAAGAGGCCCCTGCCCTCTGTGCTGACCATCATCCTGAGTTGTTTAGCCTTCCTGCAGCTCCTGAAGAGAATCTGGTTTCGTTACCTGGTCTGCCAAAGCATTGGCTTAAGTAAGACCTTGAACTCTTCCTTCCTTTCTTGCATGGCTTCCTAGTCCATCCTCTCCCCATTCTGTGGCTTACCAGTCATCATTCTGTGATGCTTTTCCTGTTCATTAAATTAAATTCCAAATGCCTTTTAATGGTTATATTCTGCTGCTTCTTCTAACTCTAGGGACCAGCAGCACAAACACTGTTGGGGGAACAGTGAACAGCCAGGCTGCCCAAGCTCAGCCTCCTGCCCTGACCTCCAGCAGGAAGGGCACATTCACAGATGACCTGCACAAGCTGGTAGACAATTGGGCCCGTGATGCCATGAATCTTTCAGGCAGGAGAGGAAGCAAAGGACATACAAACTACGAGGTAAGTTTTCCTTTTTGTGTCACTTGGCACATCTGGGTTGGAGGCGATAGAAACTACCTGGCCCAGTGCTTAACATTTCAGGCCATGACCTTCTTTAGTGTTTAATTGTTTAATTTTAACACTTTTAGAAAAACAAGAAAACAAAAATCACCCAGGTAGCCTTTAATTTTTTCTTCCCTTTTCCTTTAATGCCCTGAACTGCATGCCCGCGCATACACACATGCATGACCCTGCCCACTTCCAGTCAGAATATTGTCCTCACCCTGTTTGGTAAACATGAAGAGCCATCATAATTGAAAGGTTTCCTAAGATTACAACAGTCCTGGTTGCAAAATTATATTTTAGTACTGCCCGTTTCACACTTGTGCATGTTATGCTCAGATCATACTTTACAATGAGTTGTTTTGTTTTCAGGGCCCTGGGATGGCAAGGAAGTTTTCTGCACCTGGTCAGCTGTGTATCTCCATGACCTCAAATCTGGGTGGCTCTGCCCCCATCTCTGCAGCATCAGCTACCTCTCTAGGTCACTTCACCAAGTCTATGTGCCCACCACAGCAGTACAGTTTTCCAGCTCCACCCTTTAACACTCAGTGGAGTGGGACGGGTGGCTCCACACCACAGCCACTTGGGCAGTTCCAGCCTGTGGGGACTGCCTCCTTACAAAATTTCAACATCAGCAATTTGCAAAAATCCATCAGCAATCCCCCAGGTTCCAACCTGAGGACCACTTAGTCAGACCTAGAGACATTAACTGGGCAGATCTGGGGGCAGGAGAGGGAGTGCTGACTACTAGTGCTGCATTTAACTGATTATTTGCTAACTACTAGTGCTGCATTTAACTGATTATTTCTTGCCAGAAAGGAATGTTTTTAGTACTGCTTAGAGCCCTCAGGATGGAGAGTGTTCCTCCCCCTTTGCCATCAATTGGCATGGACAAGAAGGAAGGAGCAGCTTTCTTGTGGTGGGGCATCTTCAGATTGTGTTTCCCTGTTTCCTGCACCCACAGCGAGGGCTAGCAAAGAGAAAGGCTTTATCAGAAAGCTACTAGAGCGCTCAAGGGAAAAACCAAAACCCTTCTGTATTTTCAAGTGGGTGGAGCTCTTTTCTGGGCACCCACCCCCAGTCCCTGTTCCCTCAAAAATCTGAACGACAAGACAAAAAAAAAGTACTGGGCTCTCTCCAGCCCTGCTCCCTACCCAGTCCCCACTTGTTTTCCTTTCTTTTTTCCTCTCTTTAGAACCCAGTGAAAAACAGCAGGACACTGAGGCTTACAACCCTTTCTTAAGATAGGTCATTAGTGCTTTAAGCAAATGATATTAGCAGCTTTGACTGCAGCATTAGCAATTGAAAAAAAAAAAAGTTCCCTGCGGACATGTAACTTGCCATCAGTTTTGATGTGGAAACACTGTGATATATAAATGTTGTTGGGCAACAGTAGTTTAAAGATGAAAATATGAAAAGTTTAAAAAGTTGGGAAAAAAGCTAGCTCTGTCCTTTACTTATTGAGACACTTTAACTTTTTCCTTTGTACTTCCATTGTATTAGATAAATAAATGTGAATGTAAAATTGTATAAATTACTGTACTTGAATACTTCTGTTCAACCAGTATTGCTTGCTGGATTTTTTAGTGCCTTGGACTTCTATTGCTTCTGCCATTAGCATCAACTTCTCATCAGACCCCAGATCAGCAAAGGGCATATGGAAGGAAATCTAAGGTCCACGTGACCCCAGCAGGAGATGATGCCAAAGGGAAATCGAAAGATTTTTTTTATAAGTCATTTAACAATTTTGTCTAGAGCAGGTGTAAGATGAGCAGGGGTGCGAAGTTAAGTTGACATCAGTGGTTGAAAGCAGAAAGTGTTTGAGGAGGAGTGCTGGGACAAAATTGGGCAACTGAGAAGAGTAAGGTACTATGTGAAAGTGAAACTTCCAATAAGTGAAAGAAAAAGACTAAAAGTGGGAGAACGTATTTGTTTAGAATATATGTGATGCCTGGCCAGTGGATGCCACAGCCTTACTCATTTGAGCTGTGCTTGAACAGACCTAGAAGAAATGGCTGAACATAAAGGGAAGCAGGTGGGAGCTGGTTATGAAGCTGGGAAACGTGATAGTGGAAAGTCATAGATGGAGAAAGTTGCTCTAAATTGTTTGGGTTGCTTTCCTCTTGTTGCAAATGTACCAGGCATTTCTCAGCTTGAGGGTACTGTATTTTTTGCGAAAAGTGGACCCACATCTGAATTAAAGCATTGTCAGAAAGAATGCTTTTTCTTCCTGCTCTTCTATATAATGTCCAAATGGTTGCAGTATCAAATCTTTCATGCCACCTTTATTTCTACAATTGTAACTGATATTCTCACATTTCATATTAACAAATATTGTCCTTAAGTAATAACTGCAACCAACCAGTATTATTTAGCTATGCCTAGTTGTAATGGGCAGTTCTATTATTTTCAGAGCTTTCAGGAAACACTCTCCTAATTGGCTAGGTTGGGATCTTTACTATCTCAGAAGACGTGGGGGGAAGCTAGGACTCTTAATTTTGGGGGTGCTTCTTGTCTTGACTCTTGAGTTGGGAAATTGACCTATTCTAACCTCTTACCCACCTCAATAGCGCATCCCAGGAATCACTGCAATAGGAAGAGCATGGTTGGCTCTCCTATCCTTTCCTTTGTGGGCCCTGTCTCTAAGTTAGCCTCGGCCCCAAAGACACAAATGAAAACTGAAGATTTTAGCAATGTAGAAATGAACAGGGCGTGGCTTCCAGGCCCTCCTTCAAAATTGTTTACTTATCCTCTGCTTATAATTCTTGGGGAGATGGTAAGAGTAAGGCTAGAACAAAGAAGGTGGCCAAATAAGAAACAGACCACCTAAGATAAATAAAACGATACTTTCTACTAGGGAAACGCGCAAACCAAATGCAGCACATTGTTTGTTATTTTGGTTTAATAATGTTGAGATCTCTTCACTCACAAAAAAGAAAGAACTGGTTTTATTTACTGTTGATTTTTTTTCCCTCCTGTGGATGAAATAACTGAAGCCTAGAGGAATGAACTAGTGCTACTGAAATGTTTAAATTATTTTTGTGTTAATAGTACACTTTGAGTATCTTTTTTCCACATTAAAAAAAGATCTTTCTGAATTATAAGTTTTCCTTACATTATTTAACAATGTACACTGTTTTAAAAAATGAATAAACTGAATTTAAACCTTGGGTTTCTCTGCAGCCGTTAATTGTACATTTTGCACTAACTCTGGGTGTTGCGCTTCTTGTAAGATTGCACTTTGTGCTTCAGTTTGTTACCTTTGTAGACTTATTTAATGAAACCATTCAAATAAACCAAACTTGCTTTGTTGAGTTGCGAGGTTTCATTTCCAGCCAGTTCCTTTTCATGATTTCATTAGCTCTGTTTTTGTGTGTAATTTATAAATGGATTTCTAACTTCAAGAACTGTTTTTAGTGTCAATTCTGATCTGAAATGAGGTTAAGCTGCAGACAAAGATGATATTTACTCTGAAGAAGATCAAAACCAAAAGATGACTGTGTGACCAAATCTGCCTCTTCATCTTTCCAAGGAGTAGAAATGGCTGACTGTCTTCTGTGCATTAAGAGTTCCTTGCCTCAGATTCCCAGCTTCCCAATAATGGGTCTGTTATTAAAAAAAAAAAAAAAAATAGTGAAAGCCAGTGCTTCAAGATTAGATGAGAGGTACAGGTGAAAAAGCATCTTAAAAAATAAACTTGTGCCCTGGCTGGTGTGGCTCAGTGGACTGAGTGCCAGCCTGTGAACCAAAGAGTCATCAGTTTGATTCCCAGTCAGGGCACATGCCTGGGTTGTGGGCCAGGTCCCCTGGTAGGGGGCACATGAGAGGCAACCACACATTGATGTTTCCCTCCCTCCCTCCCTTTCCCTCTCTAAAAATAAAATCTTAAGTAAACTAGCAAACTCATGAAGAGAAAGGATTGTAAAACATCTACCGAGCACCACAGAAAAAACAATTTATGTTCAAGTGAGTTGTATCATATCTGAAATGGGAAAATAAAAACAGCTACTTAATATTTTCTATTTTGTTACAAAGTAATGGATTTATTTTGTGCTCTTGAAATCTCTTTTTTAGGCCTTAGATCATTGTTTCCTTAATTAAACAAGGAAATTGTCACAGATGAGGATGATAGGTTGGATTGGTGCACAGCAGTAAAACACCACTGTGGATTTTGTTCTGAGCATGATGCACAGTCCTTACCTGGGAAATGTTAGAACTTGGTGCCCTAAGGTTCTGAAAGAAGGCAGAGATCACTCACAATAGTGTAATGTAGGTAGTTGTTTAAAAGAGGATATGGGGGATAATTGATAATGGAAAAAAATACAGTAAGAAATGAACAAATAAAATTTAAAAGAAAAGTTGGTGCTTATATTACTTGTAGCCACGGGTGATTCCTAAAAGTTACACATTTATTAACAATAGTTATAAAAAAGCCTCAAAAGCCCTAGAAAGGGTATTTAATCTCCCCAAAGCCTACTGCAGTGTGTGACAAGCTTTTTTAAAGTACTTATTTTCCATCTGCTCAGCTATATCTGCATTAGGCTCCAATCGTCAAATCCTTTGGAAAAGTTCAGAACGAAGCAAGTGAATCCTTGGAAATAAAGCTCATCCCCTAGGAATGATGAATAATTCCATGGCCAAAGAGCAGTTTTTTCTGACGGTCCAGTGAGGTGACCTGAGTTTTCTTTAAGATGGATCCAGCTTCCTTTTTTTTGTGTCCTGGTTCTTCCTATAGGAATCACAGTTGCCTATGAAAGAAAAAGCTATTAAGATAACAGCTGCCTTGGTTTTAAAGTCAACTCACAGCTAGTAATTTCTGAACTGTACTAGGTAACAAGCCAAATTTAAACTAAAAACCTAAACCTGAACATTTTTATGAGGAAGACATCCTTCTGTTAACTTGTCTAGATCAAGTTTCACTAGTAATCACAATAGCCCACTTTTCACTGGAAAAGCTCTGATGATCACACTAGAGCAGCGGTGTCCAACTCATGTTCACCGTCGGGGGGGTGGAGGTGGGGGGGTGCACATCAGCCTCATGGTTGCCTTCGAAGAGCCGAAGTAATTTTATGACTATAAATGTAACCTCCTTAACTGTTGTTAAGCAGTAGAAATTACATTCGGCCCTTTGAAGGCAACCACAAGACTGATGTGCCCACCCACACCCCGTGAAAATGAGTTTGACACCCTTGCTCTAGAGCTTCCCACTACTATCAAGGGCTCAAGTCAGGACCTCAAAGGACAAGTTCTGGCTCTCAAACCAATTATCTTCTATTTTTTTATTTTTAAATATATTTTATTGATCATGCTATTACAGTTGTCCCATTTTTTTCTCTACTTTATCCCCCTCTGCATCTCCCCTCCCACCAACATCCCTCCCCCACCCAGTTCATATCCATGGGTCATACATATAAGTTCTTCATCTGCTCCAATTCCTATACTATTTATTCTTAACCTCCCCCTATTTTGTACTTACCATTTATGCTTCTTATTCTCTGTACCTTCCCCCCCATACTCCCCCCTCCCCGCTGATAACCCTCCATGTGATCTCCATTTCTGTGATTCTGTTCCTGTTCTAGTTGCTTGCTTGTTTTTGTTTCTAGATTCAGTTGTTGATAGTTTTGAGTTGATTTCACTTCTATTACTGTCATGATTTTATCCTACATTTTAAATAGAATGTTATTCTTTAAAATTCATAGGTTTAAGCCCAGGTTCTCCCTTCAATTTTTGTTCCTAAAACACTGCTACCTGTTATGTTAATGTTGGGAGTTTGGAGGTGCCAAAGTTCAGATTTTACTTGTGGATTCTGGTGGCAAAGGCTTTGTGGGGTCCTGTTCTGAGTCACCATCTGGTTGTTCAGGACTGGTGTGGCAGCAGTCTGGTGGGGTTCTAGTCTAGACAGGGGCTTGACAACACTGTCCCCTGCATCTGGAGCCATAGCCCATATTTCAAAACTGTCTGCAAGGACAGAGAGCACAGGAAAATGTAGCATCAGCAAACAAAGAAGTGTTCTCACATAAAGCACTGCAAACAACAGGTCATAACAAATCCCATACCACAAGGGCCCTATGATAGTTTTTAGAATTTCTATCCCTGACTCCTAAAAGTACATCGAAGCTCCTCTTAGGAAAACAGAGGAGCTGAATGATGGCTACTGCCATCAGTCCATTCTGGGTCCTCTTTTTCCTAAAACTTTATGGGACTATAAAACAGGATTTTTATGCCTCTTGTAGAATGCATTTGTGACTACCAGAGGTATCCACCACAGTAACTTTATAAGCACTTCCCAGGTGTTTCCTGATTAATACTTAGCATTCTTTTAGCCCCTACTGACCTTCAGGGAAGTCGCTCTCAGTGAGTGGATCTGCGCCCTCCGCTTTGGAAGTGCTGTTCTTCAAAGGAGGCACCAGTGTCTCTGCTACAGTTCACACAGAGAGAGACCATAGAACTCAGTTGGAGGGAGCAGGCTCAGAAGTGCAAAGCTGTCTAGCGTTACACTGGTTCACAGCACAGCCAGCAGCAGAACAACTCAAGATTCCTGCATTCCAGCCCTACCTGTTAAAAAAAACTTTTTTCTTCCTACCAAATTGGGGAGAAACAGTTTATTTCTCCTTTAATGGCAAAAATAGAAGGGTTCCTAGAACACTTCTTAAAGCTATAACCCTTGTTCCAAGAAAATCTTTAGTAGAAATTCAATATAGAAAAAACAATATAAACAATGACTGGTCATGTGAGTAGGGGAAAGGCCTGGAAGACTCCCCACACCACCCCAGACTTCTGCAATGGTTTGGAAGCTACCATATTTTGCCTTGTATAATGCACACTTTTAGCCCAAATTTTCAAGGGAAAAATAAGGACGTGCATTCATTATACACATGGCTAGTGCCTCAAATACCCTGTATGTGTTCTTGTGTTTTGTAATTATTTGTTACATAAAATTTCTTGTATCATATGTTCAAAAATAAATGCTAAAATTCCTTTACAAAACAAGAAAACAAGTATCTAAATATAAATAAATAAAAATTTGAATTAAAAGATTTTTCTCCCTGAAACTTTGGGCCAAAAACATGGGTGCACATTATACATGGGAGCACATTATACGTAGCAAAATACAGCAAATATCTAGAATAATTCTTACGAAGAACATCCCCACTACAACATGTTTTCCCCCCCTACATTAATTTCAGCCTCAGTACTGAGGGAACTATTAATGAAATCAAGTCCTCTATGAACTTTTCATAATTCTTAGGAAGAAGCTGGGCAAAAATCCAACTAGTCTGGGATTAGCCCTTCCTGTTTCTACTCTCTGGGAAAGACCAAAAATAACTATGTGCAGCTCCTACTGAATATGGACTCTGAAATAAACTAAAGCTTATAGATAAATAATTGCCAAAGCCTTCATTACCTTTATAAGCAAATCTGCCTTATATAGTTCAGACAGCTCAGAAAGGCTTTGTGATGCAAAGACAGCCAAAGAAAATAAAGCAAAACTTCCGTACCATGAAATTTCTAGTTCCAGGTTTTGTTAAGGCCCATTTCCTTGGTATTTTTAGAAATGGGGAAATAAATACATGCCAGGGTTTCACTCTCTTAATTTTTTTGGACCCGTATGTAACTTGAGGGAAGGCCTACTAAGCTCTGGCTTGGACCAAACCCCACTGGGCAGAGGCTTGGGACTCGGTTGACAAGCAGTCCCCAGGTGGAGTACACCCCCTGGAGCCTCTGCTCCCATCTTTCTCACAAACCCTGATTCTTCTTTTCAATGGATGGAGCAGATAGTTGAACTTGCTGCTGTTTCTCCATTTGTTCCCGGAACTGCTGCTGCAACTGCTTTTGCCGGAGCTTCCGCTGGTAGGTGGCATCCCTCCCCATAGCAGAGGATGCCAGGCTTCTGCATCAGAAGAGCAACAGGTAGGAATGAGTTCCTGAGTTAACAGATGGGAATGAGCTCCTGAGTTAACAGAATAAACAACACCCAGTTCCTGAGAGACAGCACAAATGTGCTGGCTCTGAAGCTAGAGAAGGCAGAAGAGGAAAGTGGAGAATTTCAGCCGCGTACCGGGAGCTGCTGTCCTTGTCTCCCTGTATCACAATGTGGGGATCATCTGAGTAGCAAGGGAAGGTCATCTCCGGTGGTTTTGGGGGTCCCAGAGCCATGTTCTGTTGGCAGCTACTGTATCTTGCTTGTTCCACAGATGGTTCAAAATCTTGTCTCTTTGCATTAGTTAAATCCACTTCAAGAGGCAACTAATAAGGGAAGAGAGGGGGTGGATACTTCTTCCAACTGCTCTTCCCCTTCCCCTGCCTTAAAGATCTAGGGTCCGAGAAAACAGCATTTGACAATCTTTTATCCATCATGCCTTCCAGGTCCTGAGAAACTGAGACAAAAGATCTAACACTTCAAGTAATATTTTTAAGTAAATGAGTAAAACAATTTTACTTTGTTAATGAAATTTTGATTAAAAATTCTTAGTTTTGATTTAGGGCAGATGGTCTGTAAAATCTAATTTAAGTCTTCCCTTGGCAACTGAATCTGTTTGGTGCTATTTTTTATCTCTTTTTCTTTTTTTTAGTGGAAATTATCACATAGTGGTTGTGGCAGCCTACACCCTCTCTGCCCTTTCTGCCAGAACTTCCACCTACAAATACAGCTCTTCACGGAGAAAAAACAGGTATACTGTGGCACAATTAAGGGTTCTTCAAATGACAGGAAGAAGAAAACCTGGAAAGCACTGGTGTAGGTTGTAAGCCAAGACTGTAGGGAACCTTCCCCTTGGAGCTGTTCCTGCACCCACGGAATGGGAGAAGTAAGATCGGGTGTCTCACGGCACATGGCAGATTGTATTACTAACAAGCTATGAGCACTACAGAAAGTCAGAGCTTTTTCACTTGGAAGAACTTCTCTCTTGGTTGATAATATAGATGCTGGTACAATAACTGAAAACGAGGGATTGAGTTGACTACCTTTTGATAAAAATAACCTGAAAATGAAATTTCTTATCTACAACAGAAAGTAAATGCGTAGGTTAGGAAGAAATGGCTCACGCTACAGCATGGATGGAGGACCTTAGGCTCAGGAAAACAGCCAGTCACAAAAAGACAAAAAGGCATGATTCGATTTGTATGAGGTACACAGAGTGAACAACATCAGACAGAAAGTGGTCTGGTGGTTGCCAGGGGCTGCAGGATTAGTGGAGTGGGAAGCTACTATTTAGTGATAGTCTTCCATTTTATAAGAAGAGTTATAGAGATAAATGGTAGTAATGTTTATACAACATAATGAATGTCTCTATTACCACTGAACTGTACACCTTTAAGTGGTTAAGATAGTAAATTTTGTTATGTATATTTTACCACAATAAAAAAAAATTGAAAAAGTAAGAAATAAGCTTTGAAAAAAGTTAAAAAGACTGACAACTGTAAGTGCCATTGAAGATACGGAGCCACTAAAACTCAGACACACTGCGATGCGGGAGTGCGACTTAGTGCGCTGTATCAGGAGACTGGGGGACTCTGCTGAGACTGTGTGCCTATCCTCTGACCCGACCCAATCGTCCCCTAGATAAATATGCATGTATGTGCACCAAAAGGCATGTACAAGAATGCTAATAGCAGCCCTATTCAAAATCAAAAGCTACAAAATCTCAAAGGTGGATTAAAATCAGAATGGGAAAAAAATTATGGGACACCCATGCAATAGAAACATACACAGCAATGAAAAAGCTACAAGCAATATGAATGGATCTCATAAACATGTTGAATGAAAGCCAGACACAAAACTGTTTGATTCCAAAAAGTACAAAATAGTCAAAACTAATTTTTGTTAAAAGTGGTTTTCCTGGGTAGTAATGAGAGGAGGGATTGGCAGTGACTGCAGGGGAAGCAACTGAGACTTTTGGGATTCTGATAATGCTTTGCCAATTCAGGCGCTGAGTACACAGATGTGCTCGGTTTTGGAATTCATCAAGCTGAACCTTCTATGACATGTACACTTGTCTATATCTCTCTATGTACTTTCTAATACTGCAATTTTTATAGTGCTTGCATCGTACAATTCCATTTATACAAAATTCAAAAACAGGAAAAATAATCTGTGAGGCTAGAAGTCAGAAGTTAGGACAGCAATCACTTTTGAAAAGACAAACTCAAGGTAGTGAATGGGAAGGGAAAGGGGATGTGGGCTTTTGGTAACGTCTGTTTCTCTACTGGGGACACAAATGGGTTCATGTCTAAAAATGTATCAGGCTGTGCCATTATGATTTATACAGTTTTCTGTGTGTATGTTTTGTATCATTTAAGAAATGCATTAAAAAAATAAAAGTAGAGCCCTGGCTGGTGTAGCTCAGTGGATGGAGTGCGGGCCTGTGAACCAAAAGATCACAGTTCGATTCCCAGTCAGGACATATGCCTGGGTTGCAGGACAGTTCCCAGCAGGGGACGCATGAGAGGCAACCATACATTGATATTTCTCTCCCTCTCCCTCTCTCCTACCCTTCCCCTCTAAAGATAAATAAATAAAAATCTTAAAAAAATAAAATAAAAGTAGAAAAGAAATAGAGAGTGATGTCAGCAACATGGTAGACGAGGAAGCTCTAGGCCCTCCTTTCCCTATGGAGACACTGAGGTAACAACAGTGCACACCTTTGTGAGAGCTCCAGTGCCCGGCAGAAGCCACAGTACCGTGTCCAACAGACAACCAACACAACCTTCCAGAGCTCCCAGACAAGAAGAAGCTAAAGATGTTCATCACCACCAAGTCAGAGTTACAAGAAATGCTAAAGAGACTTCTGTAAGAAGAACAAAATACCAAAAATATAAGTAATAAAATGGCAATAACTACATAAATGTAAATGGATTAAGTGCTCCAATCAAAAGGCATAGGGTGGCTGAATGGATAAGAAAACAAGACCCTATATATGCTGCCCACAAGAGAATCACTTCAGATCCAAAGACACAACATACTAAAAGTAAAGGGATGGAAAAAGGTATTCCACACAAATAGAAACAAAATAAAGCTGAACTAGCAATACTTATATAAGACAAAACAGACTATAAAACAAAGGCTGAATGGACTGGTCCCACACCCGCATGTGATGGATAAAAATTTGGGAGGGATATCTCAGGAGCAAGAAGTCCCAGGCCACACCAGATGGCTCAGCCCAGGGTTCCAGTGTCAGGAAGATAAGCCCCCACAACTTCTGGCTGCAAAAATCAGCAGGGATTGAGTTGGTGGAAGAAACTGCTGGAGCTCCAAGCAGTTCCTCTTACAGAACCCACTCACGGACTCACAGACTCACGGACTCAGACTCACTCCCTCTGAGCTCCAGCACCAGGGTAGAAGGTTGAAAGGCACCAATGACATACAAGGAGGAACTGAAGTTTCTGCCATCAAGGTGAGCAGAGGCCATTGTCCCTTTTCTAAACTGTCCCCCACAGAGCTGATAAGCTGGTGCCATATCTGAGACTCCATCAACCTGGCTAACACTGTTTGACTGGACTTGGAGATCCCCAGGGAGCTGCTTTTCCATATGAATGGCTGGTCTTGGCTCCTGCTTCACAACTTCCTAAATCATCTCAAACAAGCAACAGGTGGCCTCAGTGAGCCTTGAGCCTTGAGCCACCACGCAATGCAGGAACCAGCCTAGTTTCACAGCCTGGCTTCACCTGAAACGAGGTGTATATATATCTATGATGGAATGTTATTTACCATAAATAAGAAGGAAATCTTGCCATCTGTGATAACATGAAGAGGCCTTGAGGGTACTATGCTAAATAAGTCAGACAAAGACAAATACCAATCTCACTTATTTATGAATTAAAAAAAGAGAAAGAAAAAACCACAGAGCTCATAGATAAAAAGAACAGATTAGTGGTTGCCAGAGGTAAAAGGTAGGCAAAAATGGATGAAGTAAGTCAAAAGGTACAAACTTCCAGTTATAAAATAAATAAATAAAGTACAGGATGGTGACTATAGTTAATAATTCTGTATTGTATATTTGAAAACTGCTAAAAGAGTAAATCTTAAATATTCTCATCATAAGAAAACAACTGACAGTGACCAGAGGGGGAGGGGAGGGAATTTCAGGGGAAAAGGGGAACGGTTTAGAGCAACAAGTATAAAGGACTCATGGACAAAAACTATGGGGGGCGGAAATGGGAGGAAGGTGGGGAGGGCTGGGGTGGTGGGCTGGGGGTGGGGTAAAAGACAGAAAACTGTACAATATCAACAATTAAAAAATACTGATTAAAAATTTAAAAAAAGTCCCATAGAATATCAAGTATAAATTTCTGAATGGAATAATGGAAAGAAGAGAGGTTTTAGAACAAAAGATAAAAAGAGGTTCTTTAATACAATAAACTTTATTTTTTGCACACACAAAAAAGAAAACAACTGTAACTAATGATAGTAGATGGTAACTAGACTTATTGTGGTGACCATTTTTCAATATAAGCAAATATTGAATCATTATGTTGTACACCTGAAACTGGTATATGTTATATGTTACTTACTTCTTAATTTTTTAAAGTAAAAAACAAAGAGAAGCCATGAAAGACAATAACATGAAGAATATAAAAATATGAGTTTCTCCAGTAAAGGTAAATACATGGACAGATATAGTAACCTATATTATTTTCATTTTGGTACACAGAATTTAAATTTAAAATATCAAAATATATTATGAATATAGAGCATAATTTTAAAATCATTAAAACTTTTATAATTATAAGTCTATGTTAGTGGACACACAATATATAAAAATATAATACGTAACATCAGTGATATGAAGTAGGAGGGGTGGGGAGAAGTTGTAAAAGACCTAGAGTTCTTGTAGGCAATTTAAGTTATTGGCTTGGAATAAAATGCTATAACTTTAAGATGTTTTACATAATTACAATAGTAACCATGAAGAAAATATCTGTAGAATATACACATATATACAAAAGGTAATGAGAAGGGAAAATCTAATCATGTCACTACCAAAAAATACACAAAACACAAAGGAAGGTGGTAAGAAAAGGAGGGACAAAAAAGCAACAAGATACAGAAAACCATTAACAAAATGACCATGGCAATAGTATGATACTGCCATAAAGACAGACATATAGACCAATGGAAAAGAATATAGGACCCAGAAGTAAACCTGTGCATATAGGATTAAATGATCTTCATTAAGCATGCCAAGAGCACTCAACAGGAAAAGGAGAATCTCTTCACCAAATGATGCTGGGTAAAGTGCAAATCCACATGGGAAAGAATGACCTATATCTTACATCACATACAAAAACAGCTTCTACCTCTTTCTGTCAACGACCTGAGCTCTGAAGTTGGTTCACTATTCTTTTGACCCAGAAACCCCCTCAAAGTCATGCAAATCAAGAGGTTCAAATCTTCATGTTCACTTTAAGAAGACTCATGAAGCTGCCCAGGCCATCAGGGGTATGCACATCTGCAAAGCCACCAAGTACCTAAAGGGTGTCACTTTATAGAAGCAGTGTGTGCCATTCTGTCATTGCAGCGGTGGAGCTGGTAGGTGAGCCCAGGCCAAACACTGGAGCTGGATGCAGAGTTGGTGGCCCAAAAAGAGTGCTGAGTTTTTGCTGCACATGGTTAAAAATGGAAAGAGCAATGCTGAGTTTAAGGTTTAAATGTAGATTCTCTGGCCATTGAGCACATCCAGGTGAACGAAGCTGCCAAGACACGGCGCAGACCTTACAGAGCTCGTGGGCACGTTGAGATGATCCTACTGAGAAAGGAGCAGACTGTTCCTAAACCAGAAGAGGAGGTTGCTCAGAGGGGAAAAAAAAGATATCTCAGAAGAAACTGAAGAAACTTATAGCCCAGGAGTAAATTTAGCACAAAATAAATGCTAATAAGAGTAAAATAAATAAATTCAAGATAGATTTAAGACTTAAACTTAAGACCCCAAAATCTAAAACTCATTTAAAAAATAGGGGAAAACTTGATATTGATTTGACACCAAAATGCAGGCAACAAAAGCAAAAATATACAAATGGGATTACATCAAACTTGAAAACTTCAAGGGTAACCTATGGAATGGGAAAAAATTTGCAACCATATCTCTAATAAGGGGTTAATATCCCAAATATATAATAAAGAACTTGTACAATTCAACAACAAAAAAAATCAAATAGCTCATTTAAAAATTGGCAAAGGACTTGAACAGACATGTCTCCAATGAGGACATACGGATGGCCAATAAATGTATGCAAAGATGCTCAGTATCGTTAATCATCAGAGAGATGAAAATTAAAACCACCATAAGACATCACCTCACACCCATTAGTAAGGCTTCTATCAAAACAAACAAACAAACAAACAAACAAATAGAAAATAACAAATGTTGGAGAGGATATAAAGAAATGGGAGCCCTGGTGCACTGTTAGTTGAACTGCAAAATGGTACAGCCATTATAGGAAACAGTATTGAATTTCCTCAAAAATATAACTATGAAATGAATGAGCAACCCATCTTCTGGTTTTGTATCCAAAGGAATTGAGAGCAGGGCCTCGAAAAGGTATCTGCATACCCACATTCATAGTAGCACTACTCACAACAGCGAAGAGATAGAAGCAACCCCAAAATAGGATACTATATGCATACAATGAAATATTATTCAGCCTTTAAAAGGAAGAAAATTCTGACATGCTACCACATGGGTGAAACTTGAGGTCATTATGCTAAGTGAAATAAGCCAGTCACAAAAGGACAAAAGCTGTGTTTCCACTTAATATGAGCATCTAAAGTAGTCAAATTCCTAGGAAGAGACAGTAGAATGGTGGTTATCGGTGCTGGAATAAGGGGGAGTTGTTTTCTGGGTACAGAGCATCAGTATTACATGATAAAAGAGTTCTAGAGGTCTGTTTCACTACTGAACTGTACACTTAAAAATGGTTAAAATAGTAAATTTTGTTACATTTTTTACAACAATAAAAAAACACTATGACTAACACCTGTTATAGATGCAAAAATCCCTAACAAAATATTAGCAAACTGAGTATGTACAATAATGTATAAAAATGATTTGTAAAGAGCCCTGACCGGTGTGGCTCAGTTGGTTGGGCATCATCCTGCACAGCAAAAGGTTGCTGGTTTGATTCCTGTCAGGACGCAGGCCTGGGTTATGGGATGCACATGAGAGGCAACCAATCAATGTTTCTCTCTCACATCAATATTTTTCTCCCTCTCTTTTTCCCTCCCTTCTCTTCTCTCTAAAAAAAATAATAATAAAATCTTTTAAAACAAACAAAAAAAGATTTAAAAAAGGAAATAAATGGAGTTTTGACAGATGCCAAATGACACACACCACTATTAGGGGCCCCATGAGAAGAACCTTCAAGTACAAGAGGGGGAGTGCTGCCCGGTGGCAGCCCTGCAGGGACCCCAGAGAACATCAGGGGTGTTCACCCCACAGCCACCCTGTGCCAGGCAACAGGACACTCCGGACCCCATTCTCCAAAGGTAAAGGCTCAGATCATGGGACAGGCACTGACAGAAACAAAGGAGGTCTAAACCTGAAAGACACCAGAATTAAGGGACAGCAAGAAGGATGAACAGGGGATCGAGGTTCTGAGTGTTTCTAAGAAATGACAGTGGCGCTGCCGAAGGCTACGTGCTCCCTCAAGGGGACACGGCCCATTCCCAGCCACAGCTCTCTCTGTATGAGAGAGAAGTAACACAAGTTCTCCAGGCTCATTTTTTCATCTGTGAAACAAGGTGATGAGTTCCTGCAAGCTCTGATAATTAAAGAAGTCTGAAATACATACTGCAGACCCTTTAAGCAGCTGAGTCTTCACTCCTCTCTTCAATCCCAAATACTCAGCCCATGACACAAGAGAATTAGATCTTTACTGCAATACATTCCACTCATTCATTTCTAACATACCTGGCGTGGAAGCTTATTTAGTGACCTCAGGTAGTCTTTGTCCAGAATACAATTTCCAAGTGCATTGCCAAAGCTTCTAAGGGTAAGAAATAAAAAAAAGAAACAGGGATGAGGATTGTTATATGTGAGTATCAGAGAACAGAGCTACAATTCTGCGCACGCTGCTTCCCAATGGCAGCAGCAGAATGGGCCCTCGTATGCCTTCAACACTGGTTACTGAGCACCTGCCATGTTCCTGCATAGGGATTAGGTTGTTAGAATACAGCGGTGGGCATAACAGTCACAAGTCACTGTCCTCAAAGAGAGGCAATGAATATGAAAAGACTAAAAAACCATTCACAAAACCCCATTAGACACCCTGATATGAAGTGCAAATTCCAGAGCAGAGATTTTTTCCCCTGAGGACTGCTCCAATTCCCTAATAATAGTGACCCACACACAATTAGGGGCACGGTCCTCCAAGACTGAAGTTCTTTACTTGGTACACACATTCTCCTTTACATGCCATGGTACTGCAAATTTTTGGTGCACATTTATATATGTATTTTTCCGGTGACCCGATTCACCTCAAACCTCAAAGCCATCTACGACCCCAAGAGGTTAATAACCCTGCTCTACATAACTAAGTTAACTAAGTGACATGCAAAATGAGGAGGTGTTTAGGTGTGTTAAAGAGAATGAAGAAGCTATCTGTGTACCCATGTGGAAAGTCTCCAAATACATTACTAAGTAGAAGAAGAGTGAGTGCAAAATCAAGTACAGAACAGAGAACGTAGTATTCTACCACTTGTTCCCAAAAGGGGACACCAAAGCATGAAGTAGCATGGAGAAAATACAAGAGAGCAAGTAGGAAAGCAGGGCAGACTTAAGTATTTTGATTTTTGAACAATGTGAATGTATTACCTTTTCAAAGAAACCAAAACTGCTTTGAAACCAGCACTGAAATGCAGCAGAGTAGACTCCGACCCCGTGCGCATACCTCAGTGCTCGCTTCAGCCCGTCTGTCACTGCCTCCTTCCTGGCCTTCTCCAAAGACAAGGCTTTTGACTTGAGGCCCTCACTCACACCATAGCCCACATCTTCATGATATGAACCATCCTGGAGGTAGAAAAGTTCAAAGTCAACATGAAAAGCTGCAGCTGTGCCTTTGGCTCTACAGCTCTTCTTTCCCTCTAACAGCAGTGCTCAGACTGGGCACATTGACCCGAGGCCCTGCTAAAGGGCACGTAGGCACAGAGTAAGGGAATCAATCTCCAGTACTATTCCCTAGACCTGATCTGTTCGGAAATGCTGCTGTGGTCAAGACAACTCTCCTCTTCCACTTCCTCTTTTACATAAAAAACACACATATCCAACCGACCCAGCATCTCACACAGGTGCACTACCCAAAGGTATAAAAACCCTGGGACACCAAATTAAAGGAAAATTTTAAGTACTGTATTTAACAGACTGTAATGATCGGATGGAAAATCCTTTCGCAAGTCATGTGGTACCCACTTTTTGACTTTTCCCAACAATGAAGGTGGAGCTGATCAAGTTGTTTGCTCCTAGAGAACTGAATATAATTCCTGGTGATTACACTCTATAATTCTGGAATATAACTCAGAAAGCATTCAAAGAAATGAATGACACTATAATAAAACTCTTTCTATTCACAGTTTATTTATGTGAATAAAGTTTTCAGTACTGTTCATAAAAATAAAGTCAGAATAGAATCTATCTAGGAATAATATTAAACTATGGATATATAAACTAAACAAAAAGGAAAAAAACACAGCATCATCCATGTCATTAAGAAATGCATTTTCCATAAAATTTTATTTTTTTTAAGTATAAAAATTTTGATGAAGTTCTATTTCTCTTCCACATTAACACAATTGAGTGGTCAATTGTGTGCTGATAATACCTGTAACAGTAAGTCAATCCAGAAGAGATTTTTTTATTATTTAGAGCCTTCAGGTCCCTGGAAATTTACCAAAAAAAATTTAATTTTTACACACACACACAGAGGCAGATAAGTATGATCAAGTTATTAATAAAAAAGACTTCAATGATAAATACATATTATATTAGGATAAAAGCTGGTAGAGAAATAGAATGGAACTATGAGTTCAAGAAGAAACAATGTCAAATTTCTTATGATGAAAGAATAGCTTGCTTATATATTTTTTAAATGGATGACAGCATTGAATCCTCTATGATATTTAGAATCATTTGGTACATCATAAAAAGACATAACAGATATATTTCAGAATGTCAAATTTCACAATATGCCTAAAATTATACTCTTGCAACTATTTATATTTATGGTGAAAACCTTCAAGCGTCAACTTAAAAATGTACAGAGAACAGAGTTTTTCAAAATCTTGTTAGGGGCCACATGGGAAAGAATGTTTGACTCCCAGCATCCTAAGAAGACTGACTGGGGCCCAGCTCTGGGGCCCGCTCTCCAGCTGGGTGTGCCGCAGCCCAGAGACTCCCCTACCTGCTCACTCGTCCTCACCACCCTCCTGATTCTGGGAGGCAGCAAGTCTACTCCATCACCCTCACCTTCAACTGGACTCTCACAAATGCACAGACTCCCACGTGGAACTTGCCGTTGTTAAGATCAACAAAATCTAGGAGTGGGAAAGAAAACCAGTAGGAGAAGATACTGATCCCTGTGCTTCATCCATATTCTTCCTGCTAGAAACCAAATACACCTACCCGACATCCTCACCCACAAAGTACTCTTATCAGAAATTAGACAATGCCAAGTAAGGGAGATGAAGAAGTCACCATTGCCAGGAAGCATACTCACCGACATTCTGCTGTGTGATGGAGTGGGCCCAGCCATTGTACCCAAACATCTCATTGGCCAGATTAATTACCCGATGACCCTCAATGTAACACACCTGAAAAAAATTAAAGGGAAAAAAGCTTGTTAAAATTTCTTGCCATACTTACACGCATATCAAAATTTATTTAATTTACTCCTTGCCAGCTTTTCTGACAAAATCACCTTTAAGTATTCCAGGAAAGATTCTCAGTGAACTTATTCCAAAGACCCTTCCTGAAAGAGCCAGTTAGAATGAATGTTCTGCCTGGAGGGGTTAGAATCAAGGATTAAGATACCCACTTGTCTAACAGTTTCCAAAACTCAATTTCCAAAAAAGTACACATCTCAGGTTAACGTGTATTACAGAGGGCCAAAAACATCCACAACACTTAAAATTAGAAACAAATGGCAAGAGACATATTTTTAAAAGGTTTTGCAAAAATCCTACGATGGCAGGTATGTAAGTCTCAAGACAATCCTTCGGTCACTTGAGATGACAATAAAGGCCAGAAGCCATCCATTCCCAAAGACACTAGGAAACACTGGGTAACAATGAACAAGAGACCTTCTGAATCCATGAGGACCCAGAAAGGGAGTCGGCAAGATCGTCTGAGAAGTCAGCCACATGGGCACCCACTGTTTAGGTGCATAAACTCTCGTACCTTCTGACCTCCTCCAGCCATGCGGCTACTTATGTATTCTGGGCCAAGCCTCTGCCTCAGAGCATTCTGGATGGCCTGGTACTCTTCTGCTGTGTATTGGTACTACAATACAGAAAGAAAATGTAATGGACATTTCCAATATTATTTATGTCAGCAAGTCTCCAACTTTTCAGACTCCACACTCTCTTACACACTTAAAAAGAATCACAGACTCTAAGAGCTGTTGTTTATGTGGGCTCTACCTACCAACATGAGGAATTCAAACCAACACAAATTCCACCAGCCACCAGGGCAATACCGCTACATGCTACGTAGTCTATGGAAAACTCCACCATTCACTCATGAGAGAATGAGAGTGAAAACAAGCAAGCAGTATTTTAGTATTATTATGAAAATAATTTTAACCTCTTGGACTTTGAAAAGATCTCATGGATCCCCAGGGGTCCCTGAACCACATTTTGAGAACCACTGCCTTAGATGTTACCACCATCCCTACAAAATTTTCTCAAGCCAGAATTGGGAAACTAAAAATTCCCACTTCCAAGTCTGCATATGACATTTATGCAGGCGAAGGAGTGGAAGAGAGAAAACTAACAGGGAGTCTTCCTTCCACTGTCTTCTCCAAACTTGTATGCCTCTTCTCCCATTGAACAACCTCCCATCCCACACTGATAAATATACTACAACACATTTGGGTTTCTGTCCCCTGGGTGGTTTTCCCCTTTTCCCCATTTAGATGAAACAAATACTCACAAACAGATCTCTGATAAAGAATGTGACTGGACAAAGCAAGAATGTCTTTCATATGTACGGATACGGCTACATGGAATGCCACCAGAAACTCTGGATTCCTCTAATAGAGAACTGGGTGAAAGGTGGGCAGGAGTGATAGGGAAATAGTAAAACTGTTCATGTATAGTCTTTGTTTCATTTTGAATGTTATATCATATGAATATGTAATCTATCCAAAAACTAAATAAAATTTAAAGCTAAATGTAATCTACAGTACTATTAGTCTTTTGATGCTAAAGTTCCAAAATGCCCTGAGAGTTCATCAAAGGCTCCAAAATACCATATATTTTGGATCATAAGACACACCTAGGTTTTAGAGGAGGAAAATAGGAAAAAAAATTTTGAAGCATAAAATGTGGTAAAATATTTAACAACATAAATAACATAATATTTCACCAATTTAAATGTAAACAGAACTTAACAGCAGCATTAACCACCATTATTCCTTCCAAATGGGGGGGAGGGGTTGTGTCTTATAGTCCAAAAAATACAGTAATACATGTAAAGGAAAAACTAATAATAAATAGCTTATACATGTGTACGTGATGGTGGTCTACTAATTACTTCCTCATAGCTTTTTCATTTAACCTCATTCTTCACAGATGTGAAAAACTCAGTTACCTGTCCAAAGCATAACACAGAGTTGCTACCAGCAGAAGAAGGAAAGCTGTCACGGCCTCCAAGAATTCCTTCCTCGGTCCCAAACATGTTGATTCTGGTTGACTTCTACATAAACAGAAGATTAAAAAAATATCTCAAAGAATGCTGAAGGCAAGATCCCCTACTACAAATCAGAGAAAACATCTACATGCAATACCCTACAAGTCACTTTACACACTTCGACACATTGCACCAATCGAGGACTAAGTTCCTCAAAGCTTGCCTACAGTCTCACACCCCTGAAAACCCTCTAGGGGCTGCTTCTACTTTTCTGCTAAGTTTTTTGCTAGGGTAGTAGTGCTCTTGAAGGTTAAATTTTTAATAATGAGAATGCATGATAAATACACAATTATAGTGTTTATAAACAAAAAAGTCAAAATTACAAAAATGCCATAAAGGAGAGCAAATAATCAACTTATTACTACCTACTACATGTGCAACATGACCCAGGCCTCTGTGGGGTCAACAAAAAAATGTAAGCCACACTAACTGAACTGTGTGCCAGGAGCTCACAAGCTAGCTGGTGGGAGAAGACTAACAGAAATAAAACAATTAAAGAACAAGAGAAAATAACACAGAAATCCCCTTACACTCAGGAATTAGCCCAGTTTGGTCCCTTGCAGCTTCAGCTTCACCTGGAACTTGTTAGAAATGTGAGCCCTCAGAGCCCAGGAATTAGTGCTTTGCCAAGCCTACCAGGTGATTTTGAGGTGAGCTCAAGTTTGGAAGCCAGTGCATTAGACTGAGGTAGTGCAAACTTATAGTCCAGTAGAAAACGGAACTGCCCTCAGAAAAAGCACCTGCAGCTGGCTGGCCCACTTAGCTGACTACGACTACACCTGTCGCAAATCAGATTCACAGTTGGTGCCTCAGCAAACTTAGATGTTATAAATCTTCAGATTTTCTAATAGAACTACAAATCTATGAATGCCAAAGTTATCCTTCTCTGCATTAAAGGCATTATAATGTGATGTTTAAGAGCTCAAGTTCTGAATGTCCATTTCCAGCTCTATCACCCACTAGGTGTTTGACCAAGGGAAAAAAATCACATAGTCTGTCTAAATGATGTTTTCTAATGTAGAAAATAGAGATAATAACAGTAAACATTCATTTAATCTTTATTTACTGCCTGGTGCACATGGAATATTAAAATATTATTGCTAAATTCACGTTAATTTTCTTATGTACATTCTGACCAAAACGCAGAAAACTAAATGATCACGAAACATTACATTTCAGCTGAGAATGATACATTTATTTATAATATAGCACTAAAAAGCAGGATAGCGGCCTGAACTAGGTCAGCTGATAATCAGGATCTAAAACAGACATCAAGAAATAATGGAGTAAGGATATCATTTGGAATGTAACCATCTGGAAAGGCCAGAACAGACAGTTAAAGAATGCAGCACGCGTGTGTCTGAGGAGTGGCAATGGGGGGAGAGGGCAGCAGGGACCTCCTTTTACAAAATAAAGTTTATAGCATTATTTGATTTTTCAAACATGTGCATGTATTATTTTAACAAAAACAAATATAAAAATATAAATACCTACTCCATAAAGCAGGAGTCAACAAACTTTTTCTGTAAAAAGCCAAACAGTAAATATTTCAGGTATCGCAGGCTATCTGGTCTCTGCCACAGCTACTCAACTTTGGGAGTTTGGGAGTTTAGCAGCCATAACCGATATGTAAACGAAGGGGCACAGTTGTGTCTCCATCCAGTTTTATTACAAAAAGAGGTGGCAGACTTGACCCACAAGGCCACAGTATGCCAACTCTGGCTATAAAGCACGCACTGATCGTTAGAGTCAGATGTGGCTCAATACCCAGCTCCATCGGGTAAGTTACTTAAATTGGGTACTTAACCTCTCTGTGCCCAAGTTTCCTCATTAGTAAAAGGGAACATTAAGAAGATCAACTGCATAAATTTATCATATTAAATAAATGTTGTGGTAATAGCAGCATCCAAGACTCATCATTGGATGCTAACAGTTGTGGGGGAACAGGATATTCACAAAGTCTCAAATGAACACCTGTCAAACAGAAGGGTATATACACTGAATGGACTTAATGCCCCAGAATTACATACTTTAAAATGGTTAAATAAATTTTATGTTGTGTGTATTTTACTCTATCAAAAAATGAGGGAATTGATTAACACAATGAAGGTTTGCATCTCGCTCCATACACGATCTAAGGCAATCTGGTGGCCTTGTCCCTCTCACACCTGTGTCATGTAGCACATGTGACCTCCAAAGTCATCGTGGCAGGGGTAATGAGAGCTGGAGTCACACCACGTCACAGCTGCCTTAGGCCAGAAGTGGACAGAACTTGTCACATGGCCCCAATGTAATTGCAATGGAGGCTGGGAAATGCAAGAAAGCATTTGAATATTTGGTGAGTACTGTCTCTGTCACATTCATTTTCTCCCACTCTGATATTGGCCCCTAGAAGCTGGGGAATTCCTCCTGATTTATACTGGCACCCCCAGTGACTAGCACAATACCTTACCTATAGTAGGGGGTCAAAGGCCTAAGTGTCTGGTTAGTAATTAAATTAATAAATGAGGGAATGAATGAAATATTGAGTTGGCCAAAAAGTCCATAGAGTTTCTTCCATAAAATAAAAGACACATTTTTCATTTTCACCAATAACTTTATTGATTTGGATATTTTTACTATGTCAGCTACCTCTCATGTGGTGTGATGTTGATTGTTCTCAATTAATGTCTCAATTTGGTCACTATCAACTTCAACTGGTCTACCTGACTGGGGGGTATTGTCCAGAGAGAAATCTCCAGCACAAAACTTCACAAACCATTTTTAACACATTCAATCAGTCACAGCACCTTCTCCATACACTGCACAATCTTTTTTTGCATTTCAGTTGCATTTTTACCTTTCTTGAAATAATAAAGCATAATATGCTGAAAATCTGTGTACATTCTTTTGTCTTCAAAATGGCTACACAAAAATTCATCAATTTTGATAACTTTTTTTAATGCACACTGATATGACAGCTGTCACAATACAATCTAACAAAATTGTTTTGAATGAAGTTAAAGATAACTATGCGCTACTACAGCCATGTTATGGAAGAAAAAACTTTTGGCCAACCCAATACATAGTGCAGGATATATAGACAAACCATGTTTTTTAATTCTTTTTCTGAATTGCCTAGAATTTTTTTATTCTTGCTTATTCTAATTCTTTAGAAACTAATTTTATAAGGCAAGAGTTACACTTCTTGCATTTATTTTTTTTTTAAGATTTTACTTATTTTTTAGAGAGGGGAAGGAAAAGAGAAAGAGAGGGAGGGAAACATCAATGTATAATTGCCTTTCGTGCACCCCCTACTGGGGACCTGGCCTGCAACCCAGGCATGTGCCCTAGACTGGGAATCGAACCAGCGACCCTTTGATTTGCAGGCTGGCACTCAACCATTGAGCCACACCAACCAGGGCAACACTTCTTGTATTTAAAAAGCAACTTGTTGCTACTTTTCCAAACCATATTATAAAGGATTCAACCTTTTGTTGAAGAAAAGGACAACCCTAATCTCTGCCCATAAAATAACACATGGAATCACTCTTTTTCCCAGTTTCTACTGTGAAAAAATGCTTACTGCTCTGCCTTCCTTTCTAAACTGTTCACAACTATTTTCCTATTGTAAAATTAAAATATATTTTATAGAAAGTTTTATTCATATATAAAAAAATATTGGTGGAAGTAAAATTTGGTTGGATCCCCACCAGCAAGAGATGGCTGTTGTTGTTTTTTTTATGTGATTGTTTGTGTATGTGTTTTATGTGTATGTAAGTGTGTACTTTTAAACAAAAGTAGAATCCAAATGTATCAGGCACATTTTATGCAGCAGCATCACAAGTCTTCTCAGCATTGCTTGTCCAAGGTCCCTATTACTTTTCTTCATCCCAGGTGATTAGGCAGACCAAATACGCATGGGTTCTAACCAAATACACAGAGGTACAGCCCAATGGTCCCTTATGTCTTGCTCACGTTAGATGCCTCTCACCTTCCTGTGGCACCCACCTGATGCCCACACATGTACAATCTGAGAGTTCTGGGGAGTATATGTACCATGGAGCAAAGCTTTTAGCAATGAGATACAGAAGCTGAGGGGCAGATCTTCTCCTTCCTTTGGGTAGATTGTCCTGGGATGCAGTGCTTTACACATTCTCTTAGGTGATAGCATTAGGAAATCAAGCAATCAGTGGTATACTTGTTACTAAGGGGTGGCCAGCTTGGAAATGTACCCTGGAACTGATTTAATCTTCTATCTCTCAGTTCCCCTTTCCCTCACTTCTGCTTCCTGGAATTGCGCTTCCTGGAATTTCACTTCCTGAAATCCTAATGCCATATAAGTTTTTGCCTTAAGCTCCAGGTACTGGGGAACCCAGGTAGAGCACACACTATGAATGCTCTGCCTATTATCCCTTTAGCTCCTACCACAGTAGGACACCCTGGCCTAACTCCCAAGTGCCAACATCTGCATCTCTTTACCTAATGGCATCCTTTGGCATTTAGGGCCCATTTTGCACCTGCTAATGGTACAATGGTATACTGGAAGCTCCAGAGAACTGATATCCTTGGGAGTAGCCTCAAACAATGACCGACAGGAGTTGGTGTGTAAGGAGCCCATATTTCTTACTGTTTCTGTGAGATAACACGGAACATGAGTTCTACACTGGCTCCAGAGTTCCCCAGTGAAATTAGGTTTGGTTGACCACCAGTGGTAACTGGCTTGACAACATAACTTTGTTGAATAACTTTTCTTTCCCATCTCGCTTCTCCTCTCCTCTACCACTATATCCTGGGCTTATCACTCAAATAAACTACTTGTACTTAAAAAAAATGTGGAAGGTGAACTTCTGGCCAAGATGGAGGCATAGGTGGACACACTGTGCCTCCTCTCACAACCAAATTAAGGACAACAAATATTTAGAAACAAGAAAAAACCAGAACTGATAGAAAATTGAACTGTATGGAAGTCCAACAACCATTCATCCAGACCGGTAAGAGTGGGGAGTCACGGCAGGAAAAAGTGGAGGTGCGGACTTGGGCATGCAGGCAGCAGTGACTGGTAGATCCCAGGCATGCAGGCGGCGACTAGCAGACCCCAGGTGCACAGGCGGCAGCTAGCGGACCCTGGGCATGGGGTGGCAACAGTACAGACCCAGTGAGGCTGCGCAAAGTGGCTGGCTGACCAGCTGGTCCCACATTCACGGGCAGATAATCCAAGCAAAGGGGAAGCGGCAGAAAAGACTGGAATATGAGAGAGAGCAGAGCAAGCACCACTGTTCCCTCTCGGACAGTGCCCCCACATACAGAGACTACCCAGCAACTGGGCTGTCCCACCCTGGGGAACACCTAAGGCTCCACCCCTTACTACGTAACAGCCATGACCAAACCAAAAAGAAAAAAACCAAAAATGGCTCAAACGGGAGAACAAATCAAAGCCCCAGAGCCAATTCACCTAAGCAACAAAGAGATAGCCAACCTATCAGATGCACAGTTCAAAGCACTGGTAATCAGGATGCTCACAGAATTGGTTGATTTTGCTCACAAGTTAGATAAAAAAATGAAAGCTACAATAAGTGAAATGAAGGAAAACGCACAGGGAACCAATAGAGATGGGAGGAAAACTGGGACTCAAGTCAATGGAGTGGACCAGAGGAAGAAAGAAACAAACAAACAGAAAACAAGGAAGAAACAAGGATTAAAAAAATTGAGGAGAGGCTTGGGAACCTCCAGGACATCTTTAAACATCCCAACATATGAATTATAGGGGTCCCAGAGGGGAAGAAGAAGAGCAACGAGTGGAAAACTTATCTGAACAAATAATAAAGGAGAACTTCCCGAATCTAGCAAAGGAAATAGACTACCAGGAAGTCCAGGAAGCTCAGAGAGTCCCAAAGAAGGTGGACCCAAGGAGGAACACACCAAGGCACATCGTAATTACATTAGCCAAGATTCAAATGAAGGAGAGAATTCTAGAAGCAGCAAGGGATTAGGGGACAGTCACCTATAAAGGAGTTCCCATCAGAGTGTCAGCTGATTTCTCAAAAGAGACCTTCCAGGCAAGAAGGGGCTGGAAAGAAGTATTTGAAGTCTTAAAAGGCAAGGATCTACATCCAAGATTGCTCTATCCAACAAAGCTGCATTTAGAATGGAAGGGCAGATAAAGTGCTTCTCAGATAAGGTCAAGTTCAAGGAGTTCATCATCACCAAGCCCTTATTATATGAAATGTTAAAGGGACTTGTCTAAGGAAAAGAAGATAAAAAATATGACAGCAAAATGACAACAAACTCACAGATATGAACAACCACACCTAAAACAAAAGCAAACTAAGCAAACATCTAGAAGAGGAACAAAACCACAGAGATGGAGATCACATGGAGGGTTATCAACAGGGGAGTGGGAGGAGGAGAGAGGGGGAAAAAGTACAAAGAATAAGTAGCATAGACGGTGGGTAGAAAATAGACAGGGGGAGGGCAAGAATAGTGTGGGAAATGTAGAAGCTAAAGAACTTATGACACATGGACATGAACTAAAGCGGGGAATGCGGGTGGGAGGGGGTGTGCAGGGTGGAGGGGAATGATGGGGGAGAAATGGGATAACTGTAATAGCATAATCAATAAAATATAATAAATAAATAAAATGTGGGAGGTGGAGGAGTGAGTGACAAAAGATATTTTAAAAGAGAAATCTAGCAGATAACCACCTCGATCAAGTAATTAAACAGTGTCGCCAATAACAGTCAAACCATGTGCTTTCTGAAGGATGCACTGAGAAGGTAACAACATCACTAGGTAGTATTCTAACTGAGCTAATCATGACTCTGGTCATGATGAAATAATCAGCCAAGTTCAAATCTACAAGGCCTGGACTCTTCAAAAATGCCCATGTCTCCAATACAAAACAAAGTAAAACAGAAAGTCTAGTGAAGTCTTCTGGCTTAAAGGAGACTAAAGAGACATGACAACTAAAACGTACTGTATGACACCTGACAGGACTTTACATCAGAAAAAAGCTATGAGGACACTATTGGGACAACTGGGCAGTCTGATGATAGAGTACATATTACATACTGATCTTTTATCACTACTAAACTTACTCAGTTGTGATAATTATACCATAATTATGTAGGAGATACATGATAAAATATTAAAATAAGTTGGTGTGTTTTCTGCAACTTTCATATCATTCAACTAAAAAAATGTGTGTGTGTGTGTGTGCACACATGGGCTAAGAGAAGAGAAAAAGATAAAGCAAAGTAACAAACTTATGAAACTAGGTGAAAATATGCAATTATTCACTGTGTTACTTTCTTGACATCTTCAAATTCTTCAAAATAAAATGTTAGGAAAGTCTTCCTGAATGTCAAGGTTGTAGCAGCTACATAAATCCAAATATTCCAATACATTCTCCAAAAAGTATACAGACTAACAAGAAAACTACTAAAATCACAAATGTCCTGTATCTTCTAACATAATTAGAAGACTGAAAACACTACAAGCTTCAACTAGCCTGGAAGTAGAAAAAGTAACCATCAATTTCTGGTGGAGATATTTCTCAAACTCTGATCCCAAGTCTTTACATTACAGAGAGCAAGGTGGGCCCCAGGTGTGAAAGGGAACTGCTTAGAAGAGAGAAGAGGATGATGGAGAGCCTAAGTGGAATTAAAATATCACTGCTAGAGAAAAAAGTCCCACCCAAAGTATGAAGATACTGACAAAGTGTTCTGGTAGCCTGGAGTAGTCTAGAAGTCAATGAGGCAGTCTTGGAAAGTCAATGTTTCTGCAGAGAAGAGGTTTAAAGGAAGGTGTGAATCCCTTTGAAACTGTTCTGTGAATGGAAAAGGAGGGGAAATACAGAATCCTGTGTAATACAAGAGAAAAGTCAAAAGTCAAAATAGATGCCACCATCTCCCCCCAAAAGCCTTCTAACTCACTACACTTACAAAGCAACAGGGACTGCTCTTGAACCAGTTATCTCATAAATCATCCCAATCGTTAATCCTGTTGACAGAGTGAAAAAATTAGAGATAAAAAAAGAGTCAGTGAACTTGAAGACTGAAACAATAAAACGGCTTCAGGGTTCTGTGGGATAAAATCAAAATGGTTAATATGCATATAACTGAGGTCCCAAAAGAAGAGATTAAAGAGAATAGGAAAAAATATTTAAAAAAAAATAATGGCTTGGAATTCCCAAGTTGGGAGACAGGCATAAATGTATACATTTATGAAGTTCAGCAAACCTCAAAGCAGGATAAACGTAAAGAAAACCACACCTAAACACATCATAGGCAAACAGCTAAAAACCAAAAAGAAAGAGAGTATCTCAAAAGCAGTATGAGAAAAATGCCACATTATGTACAGAGTAACAATACAAATGATGGCTCTATTGACAACAGAGTTTTAAAAGAACACTTAGGAGTAAATTTTGTGAAAGATATGTAAGACGGCTGCACTGGAAACAAAACAGTACTAACAGAAAGAAGACCTAAATAAAAAGGGAGATGTACCATATTCGTATATTTGAAGACTCAATACTGTTTAGATGTTAATTTCCCAAATTAATCTAAAGATTCCACGCCATCCCAATCATTAGCCTATTGGTATTTTTGGAGCAACTGATAAGAGGATTCTGATACTTACGTGAAAAATGCAAGGGATCTAAATTATCCAAATCAAACTTCAAAAACAACAACGAAGTTGTTGACCTACACACTACGTGATTTCAAGACTTATGATAACACCATAGTAATTATTGGGTAGGCCAAAAAGTCTTTTTAGTTTCCTCCATAAAAGATACAGTAGTTGTCATTTTCACCAATAACTTTACTGATTTGGATATTGTGAGTATGTCAGCTATCTCCCACTATTGGCTTCTAGAGGGTAGTAGAGGCGAGGGCTGCTGCTAAACATCTTCCAATGCATAAGACAGCCCCACAGTGAAGAATTATTTAGCCAAAATGTCAATAGTATCAAGAAACTTCACAAAACACTTTTGACACATTTAGAGAAAAATGGCATGTTAAAAATCAGTCACAGCACCTTCTCCATACACTGCACAAATCCTTTTTGCATTTCAGTTGTGTTTTTACCTTTCTTGAAGTAATAAAGCATGATTCACCAAAAATGTTACATATATTCTTCCATCTTCAATATTAAAATGGCTGCACAAAAATTCACCAATTTGAGAAATTTTTTAAAATGCTGATATGACAGCTGTCACAATACAATCTAACAAAATTGTTTGGAACGAAGTTAAAGACAACTAAGCACTACCAGAGTCATTATGCAGAAAAAGCTAAATGGACTTTTTGGCCAATCCAATACAATAGTATGGTACTGATAAGGATTGATCAGTGGAACAGAAAAGGGAGTCCACAGCCCTGGCCAGCCATCATCTGATATTCCAAGGTTGCAGTTCGATCCCCAGTCACAGCACATACAAGAAACAACTAATGAATGCATAATAAGCAAAACAACAAAAAGAATGTTTCTCTCTCCTCCCCACCAAAATAAAATTTTTTAAACAAAAGAGAGTCCAGAAATCAATTGCTATTTATACAGTCATCTGAATGTTAATAACAGTACCAATGCAATACAAAAACCTCACCCAAGGATATGTTCACTGATTTTAGAGAGAGAAGAAAGGGGGGAGAGAGAGAAAGGGAGAGAAACATCAATTGGTTGCCTCCCACATGCACCCCAACCAGGGACCAAACCCCCAATCTAAGTATGTGCCCTCACCAGAACTGAACCCACAACCATTTTGGATGACACTCCTACCAACTGAGTTGCCTGGCCAGGGCACAATGGAATTTTCAACAAATAATGCTGGAACAACAATCTATGTGGGAAAAAATTTAATATTTTTCACGAAATATTTTCAAACTCTTCACAAAAACTGAAGATGGATCATAGGCCTAAAGATAAAAGCTAAACCTAAAAAATATTGAGAAGAAAATAAAGAAGTATGTGTTCATAACCTGATAGTGGCTAAGACTTCTTAAACAGTACTCAGAAAGCAGTAACTTCATAGTTAAAAACTGCAAATATGACTTCATCAAAACATAAAACTTTTCTAACTAAAAAACGCTATGAAAGTAATTAGGCAACCACAACAGACAATATCCAGGATACACAAAGGATATACAAAGAACTCCTACAACTCAATAATAAAATTGGGCAAAAGATCTAAACAGGCATTTCACAAAGGAATATACACAAATGTCAGCAAGTGCAGGAAAAAGTACTCAGTGTCATTCTAATCAACAACTAAAATTAAAACCATAGCGACATACTGCTCTCTAGCCACCAGAATAGCTAAAAATAAAGACGGACAACACCCAAAGTTGGCAAGGATGTGAAGAAATTAGAAGTCACACAAATAGTTGGCAGGCAACAGGATGATAAAACTACTGTGCTGCAAACACATCCTTCATGAAAAGGGGGAATAACTTGAAGATGGAGCCAGAGACCAGAGGGTGAGTGCAGGTCACAGACAACTGGTCCCAGGCCTGGAAACTAATGATACCTTGGAATATCAGCCCTTTGTCAGGTAGGTGTCAGCGCTTGCCCATTCATTTTCTTAGAGTTGTCTTTGATGAGAGTTTTAAATTTTGAAGTAATCCCATTTATCTTTTTCTTTTAAGTGGTTATTGTTTTCTGAGTCTTGGCCAAGAAATTTTTTGCATACTCCCAAGTCAAGAGGATATTTTTCTATATTTTCTAGAAGCCTTATAGCTTTATGATTTTGGAAATAAATCTGATCACTTCTTAAGAAATTAAATATGCATCTGCCATGTGACCCAAGAATTCTTCTGACAGGTATTTTCCCCAAGAAATAAAAACATATGACCAAAAAAAGACCTGTAGGAGAAAAAAATGAAGACTTGTAGGGTAAGGGAAAAGAACTTGAATTAGGGTAGTGGCTATGAGCACGGAATAGATGAATTCAAAAAATCTTAAGAAGGTAAACAAGACTGGGAAACATTTTTATTCTTATCTATTTCCTTATACCTAAAAGCATTTCTAGTTACATATGGAAGGTAGAAGGACTAAGAGGGCATGAGGCATATTATATAAGGAAGTTTTCCTCTTTTGTCTGATCTCTTTTCTCTTTATTAAATACAGGAGAGGGCATAACCATGAAGGGTAATAGAAGCCACCTTCAAAAGCTTGGAACTTTAGTTTGTAAACCATGGAAAACAATGGAGATTTTAAGCTAAGAATGATAAGATTATATTTATGCCTCAGAAAGCTCTCCATCAACAGTGAATAATTGAGGGAGAAATCGGTTAGGATTCTATGTTACAACAGTCCAAACAGAGACAAAGGCCCAAATATAATGGAAATGTAGAGAAAGGATGACCTCTGGATATGTATTACAGGAGGCAGAACTGACAAGACTCAGTGATGGATAAGGATCAATAGCAGGCTTGGATATCAAGGGTTTTTCCCTTTTATTTTCACTTATGCACATGCTGCTATAATTGTTGTGATACAAAAAAAATGTTTCTACTCTAACAAGAGTAGAAAAAATCTTTTTTAAGTAAAAAGAAGGAACTATATCTCAAAATGTCATCTCCTGACTACACTCTAAATAGAATTCATTCTGTATTCCCAGAGCATTTTAGACATATGTGAAATCACCTATCACACATAATCCTAACTCAGTCATTCGAGAACAGAGAGGACATATACTAACTACTGAATCTCCAGGACTTAACATAATCCCTAGCCAGAACATAATATAAAGAACATTTTAGCTTCTCTCCACTTCAAATCCGCCAGTATGGTATTAAAAATGAATACCTGAAGTGGAAAAAATGTTAAAAGGTACAGAGATTTAAAAGTATTCACTCTAGGCTTCCTCCTTGAATATTTAAATTGGTTATATAGTCAATTCTCATTATTCACAGAGTTATGTTCTATGAATGCTGAATGATCAAATACTGAACCATTGCTCCTAGGAGAAATACAGGGTTAGGTTCCTTCAAGCCTCCAGACACAACATTTTGCCAACCAGTCAATACATAACCTTGTTTTATGTGTGTTTCTGTTTACCGGCACATTATTTAATATATATTATTCATTCATTAACATTGAATTCTCTGCTGAACAAAGGTTATCTAAAAGAAGCTTATGTTTACAAGGCACATCACAGCCTTCTTGTACATAAACAAAAGACAGCATTTCAGCAATATGATTGGAGTCCTTTCTATACAGTGAAATCACTAATAAAAAGCTCAAAATATGAAAGAAAAAAAACCCTGACATTAAGTATACCTGCAACAAGGACTCTCATTTCCAGTATGAGAGTTGAAACAAGAAGGCAGAGCATCCCCTGGTTTAACCTGAACTGGGAACAGGCACGTTGGGTAACTCAAATTATTCAGCACTCTGCACATACACAAAAGTGCCCTGAGTACCAGTTTGGGATTTGGGGTTTCAAAGAAATCTTGGCAAATAAATTCATAAAGATCGACTGTGGGCTTTTTTTTTTTTTTTAATCCTCACTAGAGGCCCTGCCTATTGATTGTAGAGAGAGGGGAAGGGACAGAGAGAAACATCAGTGGGCTGCCTCTTGCAAATGCCCAGACTGGGGACCAGACCCCACCCCAGGCATCTGCCTTGACTGGGAGTAGAATCTGAAACCTTCTGGTCTACTGGAGGACACTCCAACCAACTGAGCCACAGCAGTCCAGGCCCCACTGTGGGGCTTTTTTTTTTTTTTTTTTAAGATAAAAACATTCTCCACAGCTATCTCAGTTGCATTTTCATGCACACTCATCTCCAACCACACACCCAGTTCACACACAACATGCCATGCATACATTACACAGCAGCATCTCTGATGAGAACTGCTTGCAGTTACCACTACAATTAATGGTGTAATCAGTGCTGAACTGAGACGACTTTGAAAAGACAAACTTTCCTAATCTGAGGTCACTGAAGTACTTGACCCAAACCCAGAGTTAAATTTAGTTTTGAAATGTTTGCACCTCAGACTGGGAGTTCTGTGAAAGAATACACCTTAAAAGGGCTAGGAAGCCAAAAAGTGAAGAAAAACCCCCAAATGCCCATAAACTGATGGAGAAACAAAATGTGGTATATCCCTACAACTGATCATTGTATTATTCAGTCATAAAAAAGTGAATTACTGACACAAGCTACAACCCTTGAAAACATTATGCTACGTGACATAAACCACACACGAAGGACAAATACTGTATGAGTCCACTTATGTTAAATATCTAGAACTGGCAAATTCATAGAGACAGAAAGATGAGTGGGGCTGAGGGCAAGGGGAAATTAGAAGTGTCTGTAAGGAGTTCACAGTTTCTCTTCAGGATGACAAGAATGTTCTGGAATTATATAATGGTGGTTGTACAACCATGTGACTATACTAAAAACCACTGAATCACGCACTTTAAAAAGATACATTTAATTGTATATGAATTGTATCTCAATTTTTAAAAAACTGATCTAAAAGGAAGAGTACGCGACCAAACTGTCAAATTCCTTTTCAGTGGGTCATTCCTTCCAAACCACTGCCCCTCCTGCCAGCTCCGTTCAGCTGACACAAACTCCACCACCCTTCACTCCGGTCAACGAGCAGCCTTCAGCAGCATCCCGCTGCACAGGGACGCCACAGCTAACAGTGGGCTGGCCTCGTCCTGTGGTGGGCGCCTGAGGTTTGTACTACGAGTGTTGGTGCAAGTTTCCTGCACCTCTGCCTCTCCTAACCAAACTCTCAGGAAGCCGTGATCCTGAACCCCTACGGTACTTGACTACAGGCCTCTGGACTCAGGTCACTATGCTGGGATCCGCCCCACCCTCACTCCGGTACTCTACTCTGAACCGGAGGCGCCCCAGATCCATGGTCCCCACCCGGAGTCACCCCACTGCGCCGTCCTCCCTCCTCACTTACACGCCTTCCACAGCGCGCGGTGCACGCAGGGAGCTCGATCTGGGCTGAAAGCAAGAGAAAGGGAGTTTTGATAAAGCCGCGCAGAGGAGACTGGGAAAGAATTGCAAGGGCACGCTGGGAAGAAGGTCCAACGCGAAAGCGAGCCTGGAGCCGGAGCAGAAAGAGCAGGGGGAAGCCGTAAATCAAATCCGAGGTGAACAGCCACAAAGCAATCTGTCGAAAACCCGTAAAGCAAGCTGGGATCCGGTGCTGACCTCCAGGTTCAAGACTATGCTGTCATCGCTCCCTTAGACTGCAGTCCCCACCACTCCCCCTCGTTGTGCGGCACCCAGATCTAGCTGCCCCTGGGCCGGGGAGCTTTCCGTGAGCATGCGCTAAAGCCTCTTAGGGTCCACTTTGCTTGCCTTGCTGCAAGGACTTCATAAACCCATTCCTGGGTTAGAATGCAACTGGGAGGTGGGGAAAGAACTTCTCAATACCTGTCCGTGCACTCTAGGGGTATGGCAAGAAATGAAAACCATGATTTTAAGTCTTATTAAGAGAAGGTTATTAGCCTTGGCAGCATAGCTCGGTTGGTTAGATTGTTTGTCCCAATATGCAATCATCCCTGGTCAGGAGACATACAAGAAATAGCCAATGAATACATATATGAGTGGAACTACAAATTAATGTGTCTTTACCCTTCTCCCCCCATACATCAATAAATTTTTACAAAAAAAAAAACTTTTAAAGACATGTTAATAAGCCATTCATAGATGGCACCCAGACAAGTACAGTAAACCAAGGCACAATACCACTCATCACCTGATGACTTCTTACATTAGCTAGGACCAGAAGTAAATAAATGTGTGGGACTTGTGAGGCGGGAGTTCTTTAGAATATCCCTGGGAACTATACCTTGCTATTGGGTGAAGTTTGCACACCCAATTAGCAATGCTCAAAAATAAGATTTAAAAGTTTAATCATCACACCCCTAAATTAAGTACTAAGAACAACAAAATAATTCTCTTATGTTTTCAAATTGGTTGTTTCAATAAACCTCTTTTAACTAGACTGTTAATTATCTAAGCAGTAATACTTCAGGGTAAGTCATTTCCCAGATGACTACTAATCTTCCCAGTAACACCATAGGAAGCTGAGTAGAAACCCTAGAATTAGATCCAATGCATAAATAATTTATGTGATAAAGGTGGCATTTCAAGTCAACCAAGAAAGGAATGTTTACTTTTTAAAGCGGTGTTGGGACATTTAGTTAATTATTTGGGTTAGATTCATTATCAAAATATATACTAAAATAAATTACAGTTGAATTCAAGGGTGAAATCTGAAACATACAGATACACAAAAACAAAGTACAGATGAATATCCTACCTCAGAATGGAGAAGAGTTTTCTAAGTAAAAAAGTTGAGAAATAAATTGTAAACATGGATAAATGTAAGTACCTACATAATACTTTTATTCCTGGAAGTAGAAAATAAACAAAACTTTAAAAGTAAACAAGAAGATGGGGGGATATCATTACCATGTATGGGAAAGAGAGTTCATATATAAACACCCCTAACAACTCAAGAAAAACAGACAAATAAAATTAGTGGGTATTTCACAAAAGGAGAAATAAAATAAATATGAAAAAGGTTTAACTTTAATAAAAGTAAAAAGCATACATATTAAAATAAGTATATCATTTTACCCATTTCTGTTTTAAATTAGGAAATTAAAATAGTTCTTTATCCACTCATACATGAAAAGCCAACCTATTCTCAGAGTTACCCATTGTTATCAGTTGATATATAATCTTGCTGACCTTGTATGATGTTCATACATTTCAGGCATGGTAGTAAGAAGCTTGGAAAATTCCTTGGCAAGTCAAAGGGGAAAACTGAGATGGCTGAACAAACTGGCCAAGCAATTTACAGCCAGGTACAGAAAGTTACCTCCTTTGAGATATTATCTAGGCGTCAGTTGTATTTCAGCTCTAAGCCCAAAAAAGCAGCAAAACCAGGTGGGTGACACCAGGACCAGCTGCAAATGACTAATAACTGCCCCTCCACCCCTGGCCCTGGCATCAGCCCATTAGTAAAGACCATAGCCTTGAAAGGGTACACCTAGAAAGCTGATGAATACCTCCACTAAACTCCAGCCTTTCAAAACCCTCAAAACAAAGGACCCAGTGCATGCTCTCCCTTCCCTGATCTTCTTCCCCCACAGGCATGCATCTTCCAAATTCTAAGGGTCCCCATGAGACTCACAACCAGGGCAGCCATAGGCAGCAGCATCTTGTCCTGGGCTGATCCCCTGAACCTGTCTCCAAGCCTCTTTTTTTCCTGACTTCTCAGTAAGCTAAAGCAGCCCTGACTCAACTTACTTCTTGCCTCTAACTTCTCTAGAGAGCCAAAGAAGCCCCACCTAGGCTCTCTCCTGTTGCTGCTTCTATCTTAAGCCCTTCCTCATTTCACTCTCCCCAGTTTTAATAAATATACTCTCAAAATCACCTGGACTCCCATTGTAAAAATCTTTCCTGCATGAAGTCAAGAACCCACATACTATCAGCCAACCCTAAGAAGGCCTGCTCCAGGCTGGTCCCCTTTCTGATAACACATTGATACAATTTTCTCTGATAATATTTAGTGTATACAATACTCTCACTATTAGTAGTAGGAATATAAACTGATGTAACTTTTCAGGAATGCAATTTGGGAATATATATTAAAAATATAGAGAATTCTAGTCAGGATGACAACATAAATAAATGTGGTACTCATATCCTCCCACAACCACACCAAAATTAAACTAAACTACAGAACAACCATTATTCAGAAATGCTTGAAACCTAGTTGAATGTAAGTCCTGCAACAAAAGGATTTAAAGAAGAAGCCACATCAAGACTGGTAGGAGGGGTGGAGACATAGAATGGGCTGGTCATACACCTATGTGTGGCAGATATAAATTGGGAAGGATATCTCCACTGTGGACTCAGAGGTCCCAGCCCAGGGTTCCAACCAGATAGAAAAGTCCCCCTAACTTCTAGCTGTAAAAAGCAGTAGAGATTATGGCTGACCTGGAGGACTTCTGGAGTCCCAAGATTCCTCTTAAAGGGCTCAAAAACAGACTTATTCTGATTCTGCTCCTCTAAGCTCCAGCAATGGGGTAGCAACTCAAAATACACAAGGGCTAGAGCTGGAGATGCAGCTTTCTGCCTGACAGAAGTGCTGGTAGAGGCCATTATTCCTTTTCTGAGCCCTCCCCTAACAAAGATGGCAGGCTGGTGCCATACCTGAGTCACCATCAACCTGGCTAATACCATTTGCCCAATATTGGTGATTTTCAGAGACCCCACCCCACCAATTTGCAGGTTCACCCAAACTGTTTCCAGTGGCTTTTCCATTACAAATGGCCTGTCTTGGCTCAAACTTCAGACTTTCCTAAAATCTCTCAAACAAACAGCATCTGGCTTTGGCATGCCCGTATCTCTCACTAAGTGGCCCCAGCATCCTGCCTTGGTTTGCAGCTTGGCCTCAACTGGGTACCTCCAGGACAAGTAGCAGCCATCTGCAGATGGCTTTGTAGTGCATACCAGGTGGCCCTGGGCAGAACACAGGTGGTGGACGAAGTTGGCCGGCACCTCCTGGGAGGCCCCAGAGCCAGAATACCTGGAAGATACCTCAGACTACATCAAAACACCACCCAACCACCACCATAAGCAACGTGCTCAAGGTGTGTACTCAACGGCATCAAAGCCCTGCTAAAGTAAATCCTGCTCTGTGGGGCAGGCCACTACAGAGCTGATCCTCCACACTAGTCAGTGGTTGCGGCCAGTCCTTGCAGCAAATTGGCCTGGGAATAAATCCTTCCCATTGATATGCCAATAGCAATCAAGGCACAGCTACAGGAGGATGTACACAACCTACACCAGGTGATGGGGGACAAGTACTTGGAACACCTATCTTGGGGAAACAGAGAGGCTGTGCCACTGGACCTTACAGGATACCTACATTATGTCACTCTACCAAGCCCAGGAGACATAGCAGATCTATCTATTACACAAAATCAAACACAGGAAGGCTGCCAAATGAGGAGACAAAGGAACATGTCACAAATGAAAGAACAGAACAAAACTCCAAAAAAAGAAATAAACAAAATGGAGAGAAGCAATCTGCTAGATGCAGAGTTGAAAATGGGGACTATAAGGATACTCGATGAACTTCGTGAGAACTTAAACACAATAAAAAAGAGTCAGAAATAAAGAAGCTGAGAACCAAATCAGCAATTTGTAATGTAAGGATGCAAAAAAAAAAAAAAATGAGGATAGTATAAAAAGCCTACGGGACAACTTCAAGCATTGCAACATTTGCATCATAGGGGTGACAGAAGGGAAGAGAGAGAGTGTGAAGCTGAAAACCTATTTGAGAAAATAATAACAGAAAACTTCCCTAACTTGATAAAGGAAATAGGCATACAAGTCCAGGAAACACAGAAAGTCCAAAACAAGATGAACCCAAAGAGGACCACACCAAGACACATCATAATTAAAGTGCAAAAGGTTGACCTGGCTGGGTAACTGAACTGGTTAGAGCGTTGTCCCAATACATCAAGGTTGTGGGTTTGATGCCCAATCAGGCCACATACAGGAATCAACCAATGGGTGTGTAGGTAGGTAGAATAACAAATTGATGTTTCTCTCATACAAATACACTCTTTCTCTTTCTCTAAAATCAATAAATAAAAATATTTTTAAAATAAAAAATTAGAAAAATTTAGGAAAGTCCAGAAATTTAAAGACAAAGAGAGAATCTTAAAAACAGCAAAAGAAAAGCAGTTAGAAGCTTTTCTAACCATGAAGCTCTCATAGGATTATCAGCTAATTTCTCAACAGAAGCTCCCATAAGACTGTCAGCTAATTTCTCAACAGAAAATTTGCAAGCCAGAAGGATTTGCAAGAAATATTCAAAGAGATGAAAAGCAAAGACCTACAACCAAGCTTACTCTCCCCTGCAGAGTTACCATTTAGAATTGAACGACATAGAAGGACTTTCCAGACAAGAAAAAGATAAAGGAGTTCAAGAGCACCAAACCAGTATTATGTGGTTTTTAAACATATTTCTAGTGTGAAATGGAAAAGTGCTTAAGACCATGTTCCATGAAAAAAGCATGGTCTAAAACTATGTAAATAAAACAGCTTGCCTACATCCATTACAGTGGCTAAAATTTAATAAACAGAAAATACCAAGTCTTAGTGAGGAGGTAGAAAAATTGGAACCCTTATGCACTGTTGGTAGGAATGTAAAATGGTGCAAACAGTATGGTGGTCTTAAAAAAATACAATTATACTATGACCCTACTAATTAAATATATATAAATGCACACACACACACACAGTCTGTCCTGAAAAGGTCCAGCCATTGTTAATATAATGAGAACAACAGTTTGTGTGACATCGATGTAACCTGGCAGCCAAGAAGAGTGGACTGGACCGTGCATGCACGAAGACTGATGACTTCACTATACTAGTCAGTGGGGGCAGAAGATGCCGTTGAGTAAGCATGTGTATTGTGTGGCCATTGCATTCAAAATGATTAAGTGAGTAGAGCAATGAATCTGCATCAAACTTGGCATTAAGCTTGAACATTCCTCCACAGAAACTATTTGTATGATTCAGAAGGTCAAAGCTATGGGAAACTGGTGATTGGCAGCTTCATCACAACAATGCACCTGCTCATGCATCTCCTCTCAGGCACAGTTTTTTGACAAAACATCAAATCATTCAGATGACTCAGCCCCTATAGGCCAGATTTGGTGCCCTGTGACTTCTGTCTTTTTCCAACATTAAAATCACCTTTGAAAGGGAAGAGATTTCAGACTATTGATGAGATTCAGGAAAATATGATAGGGCAGCTGATGGTGATAACAGCAAAGAATTTGCAGAGTGTTTTGAACCAGTAGAACATTGGGAGAAATGTGTGAGGTATCAGGATGCCTACTCTGAAGGAGACTAAGGCATCATTGTCCCATGTACAATGTTTCTTGTATCTTCTTCAGTAAATGTTTCCATTTTTGGTATTACATGGCTGGATAACTTCTGGACAGACCTCATAATATATATATAAAAGAATTGAAAGCAAAGTCTTAAAGAGATATTTGTACACCCATGTTTTTACCAACATTATTCATTAAAGCCAAAAGGAAAAAACAACCCCAGTGTCCATTAACAGAAAATGGACAACTGGAGGAAATGGAGGAAAGCATTTATCAGATAGAGAGTGTAGAGTAATAGTTATAAGTATACTCAAAAACATGAGGAAAGACATAAAAAGCATAAAAAATACCAGTCAGAAATAAAGAATGCAATATCTGAAATAAATAATACTGGAAGGAATAAACAGTAGGTTAAATGAAGCACAGGATGATATTAGTGATTTGGAAGAGAAGGTAGAAAAAAATACCCAAGGAGAGCAGCAAAAAGAAGAAAGAATTTTAGACTTCTGGCCAAGATGGAGGCGTACGTAGACACACTGTGTCTCCTCGAACAACCAAAAGAAGGACAACAATTTAAAAACAAAAAAACAACCAGAACTTACAGAAAAATTGAACTGTATGGCAGTCCAACAACCAAGGAGTTAAAAGAAACATTCATCCAGACCAGCAGGAGGGGCAGAGACAGGCAGCCAGGTGGAAAGGACTTGCAGCAAGGTGGCAGCTAGAGGACTAGGGCAGGCAAGATGGCGGCTGGTGGACCCAGTGAGGTGGCAGATTGTAGAGTGGGGTGCACAAGGCTGCAGCTGGCCCACAAGGTGGAGGCTGATGGAGCCAGCAGTCCCACATTCACGTGCAGATAAGCCAGGAGAAACAACTGAGGAGAAACAACTGATAGGCTGTGCGACCCAAGGCCCCAGCATGGGGAAATAAAGCCTCAAACCACAGATTGAAAACACCTGTGGGGGTTGAGGCAGCAGTGGGAGAAATTCCCAGCCTCACAGGAGAGTTTGTTGGAAATCCCCACAGGGTCCTAGAATGTGCCCAAACCCACCCACGCAGGAATGAGCACCATAAGGGCCCAATTTACTTGTGGGAAAGAGGGGAAGTGACCAATCTGGCAGAGAGCAGAGAAAGCACCCTCGTTCCCTCTCTGACCCCTCCCCACATACAGTGTTACAACCCAGTGACGTGGGTTGCTCCACCCTGGTTAACACCTAAGGCTCTGCCCCTCACTACATAACAGGTGCATCAACACACACACACACGCGTGCACGCACACACAATGGACCAAATGAAAGAACAGATCAAAACTCCAAAACAAATATAACCAAGTGACAAAGAGATAGCAAACCTATCAGATGCACAGTTCAAAACACTGGTAATCAGGATGCTCACAGAATTGGTTGAATTTGGTCACAAATTAGATGAGCAAATGAAGGCTATGCTAAGTGAAATAAAGGAAAATGTACAGGGAACCAACAGTGACGGGAAGGAAACTGGGACTCAAATCAATGGAGTGGACCAGAAGGAAAAAAGAAACATTCAACCAGAACAGAATGAAGAAATAAGAATTCAAAAAAATGAGGAGAGGCTTGGGAACCTCCAGGACATCTTTAAACATCCCAACATATGAATTATAGGGGTCCCAGAAGGGAAAGAAGAAGAGCAACAAGTGGAAAACTTATTGGAACAAATAATAAAGGAGAACTTCCCCAATCTGGCAAAGGAAATAGACTTCTAGGAAGTCCAGGAAGCTCAGAGAGTTTCAAAGAAGTTGGACCCAAGGAGGAACACACCAAGGCACATCATAATTACATTAGCCAAGATTCAAATGAAGGAGAGAATTCTAGAAGCAGCAAGGGATAAGGGGACAGTCACCTACAAAGGAGTTCCCAGCAGAATGTCAGCTGATTTCTCAAAAGGGACCTTACAGGCAAGAAGGGGCTGGAAACAAGTATTTGAAGTCTTGAAAGGCAAGGACCTACATTCAAGATTGCTCTACCCAGCAAAGCTTTCATTCAGAATGGAAGGGCAAATAAAGTGCTTCTCAGATAAGGTCAAGTTAAAGGAGTTCATCATCACCAAGCCCTCATTATATGAAATGTTAAAGGGATTTAAGTAAGAAAAATAAGAAAAAAAATATGAACAGTAAAATAACAGCAAACTCACAGTTATTAACAACCACACTGAAAACTGAAACAAAGGCAAACTAAGCAAACAACTAGAACAGAAACAGAACCACAGAAATGGAGATCACATGTAAGATTATCAACAGGGGGGTTGGAGAGGAAGAGGGGAGAGAAGGTACAGAGAATAAGTAGCATAGATGGTAGGTAGAAAATAGACAGGGGGAGGGTAAGAATAGTATAGGAAATGTAGAAGCCAAAGAACTTATATGTATGACCCTTGGACAGGAACTAAAGCAGGGGGAATGTGGGTGGGAGAGGGAGTGCAGGGCAGAGGAGAGTGAAGGGGGGAAAATGGGACAACTGTAGTAGCATAATCAATAAAATATATTTTAAAAAAGAAAAAAGAATTTTAAATAAACAAGGGGAGCTTAAGACACATTTTGGACAACATGAAATGTAACAACATCCACACCATGAGAATACCAAAGGGAAAAGAGAATGAGCAAGGGATGGAGAACCTATCTGAAGAAATAATAACGAAAAACTTTCCTAATATAATGAAGGAAAAAGACACACATGTCTAGGAAGCTCTGAGTCCCAAACAAGTTGGACTCAAAGAGGACTATATGAAGACACATCATTATTAAAATGACAATGCTTAAAGACAAGGAGAGCATCCGAAAACCACAAGAGAAAAACAGGTAGTTACCTACAAGGGAGCACCATTTATACTGTCATCTGATTACAAAACAGAAACATTTCAGGCCACAAGGGATTGGAGTGAAATATTCAAGGTAGTGAAAAGCAAGGACCTACAACCAAGACTAATTTACCCAGCAAGGCTATTATTTAAAATTGAAGGAGAAATAAGGAGCTTACCCGACCAGAAAAAGCAAAAAGAGTTTGTTAACACCAAACAAGTACTGCAACAAAAGTTAAAGGACTTGCTTTGAGAAGAAGGAGAAGGAGGAGGAGGAGGAGAAGAAAACAGTCTAACAATAAAATGGCACTACATACATATCTATCACTGATCACCTTAAATGTAAATGGCTTAAATACTCTGACCAAAAGACATAAGGTAGCTAAATAGATAAGAAAACAAGACCCATATATATGCTGTCTCTAAAAGACACATCTCAGATTGAAATATATACACAGAGTAAAAGTAAAAGGATGGAGAAATATTTTTCATGCAAATGGAAAAGAAAAAAGGCTGGGATAGCAGTACTTATATCAAACAAAATAGACTTTAAAACTAAGGCTATTGTAAGAGACAAAGAAGGACACTACATAATGATAAAGGAAAAAATCCAACAGGAGGATATAACCCTAGTAAACATTTACTCACCCAACATAGGAGGACCTCAATATGTAAAGCAAATCCTGGACAAAAAGGGAGAGATCAACAGAAATGCAGTCATCGTCAGGGATTTTAACACCCCATTGACTTCAATGGATAGATCTTCCAGACAGAAAGTCAACAAGAAGATAGTGGCCTTAAAAATGGATTTAATGGATATCTTCAGAGCATTTCACCTCAAAGCAGCAGAATATACATACTTTTCAAGTGCACATGGAACATTTTCTAGGATGCACCATATGTTAGCACACAAAACAAGTCTCAATGAATTTAATAAGATTGAAATCATATCAAGCATTTCTCTGACCACAATGCTATGAAATCAATCAATCACAAGAAGAACACTGAAAAACACACCAAGACATGGAAGCTAAATAACATTATTAAACAATGAATGGGTCCTGGCAGGTGTGGCTCAATGGATTGAACGCTGGCCTGAGAACCAAAGGGTCACTGGTTTGATTCCTAGTCAGGGCACATGCCTGGGTTGTGGGCCAGTTCAGGTCCCCAGTAGGGGACACGAGAGAGGCAACCACACATTGATGTTTTCCTCTCCTTCTCCCTCCCTTCCCCTCTGTCTAAAATAAATAAATAAATAAATAAATAAAATATTCAAAACAAACAAACAAACAATGAATGGGTCACCAATGAGATCACAGAAGAAATCAAAAGATACATTGAAACAAATGGAAATGAGGACACAACAATCCAAAATCTGTAGGACACTGGGAAAGCAATCCTGAGGGAAATTCATAGCATTACAGGCTGATCTCAAAAAGCAAGAAAAGCTCAAATAAACAATCTAACTTTACACTTAAAGGAACTTGAAAAAGAACAATTAAAAACTCCAAAGCGAGTAGAAGGAAGGAAATAAAGATCAGAGCAGAAATAAAAGAAATAGAGTGTAAAAAAAAATACAAAAGATCAATGAATCCAAGAGCTGGTTCTTTGAAAAGATAAAGAACAAGATTGACACACTTTTAACTAGACTCATCAAGGAAAAACAGAGAAAGGACCCAAACAAAGAAAATCAGAAATGAAAGAGGAGAAATGACAACTGACACCAAAGAAATACAAAGGATTTTAAGAAAATATTATGAACAACTATATGCCAACACACTGGACAACCTGGACCACAAATGAACCAAAAATGAAACTAGACCACATTCTTACACCACACACAAGAGTAAATTCAAAATTAATCAATGACTTAAATGTTAGACCCCAAACCATAAAAATCCTAGAAGAAAACATAGGTAGGAAAATTTTGGACATTGCTCATAGTAATTTTTTATGGGCCGTATGTCCCCAAGCAAAAGAAACAAAAGAAAAAATAAGCAAATGCGATTACATCAAACTGGAAAGCTTTTCACTTTGCACAGCAAAGGAACTCATCAACAAAATAAAAAGATGATCTACAGAATGGGAGAACATATTCGCTGATACATCTGATAAAGGGTTAATATCTAAAATTTATAAAGTATGTACAAAACTCAACATCAAAAAAACAAACGACCCATTTTAAAAATTGGGCAAAGAATCCGAGTAGACACTTCTCCAAAGAGGACTTACAGGTGGCCAATAGACATATGCTCAACATCATTAAGCATCAGAGAAATCCAATTTAAAACCACAATGAGATACCATCTCACACCTGTCAGAATCGCCATCATCAATACATCAACAAACAACAAGTGCTGGTGAGGATGTGGAGAAAGGGGAGCCCTTTTGCACTGTTGGTGGGAATGCAGACTGGTGCAGACACTGTGGAAAGCAGCATGGAGATACCTTAAAAAATTAAAAATGATCTGCCTTTGACCCAGTGATCCGACTTCTGGGAATATATCTGCAGGAACCCAAAAACTAATTCAAAAGAACATAAGCACCTCTGGGTTCATTGCGGTGTTATTTACACTTGCCAAGATATGGAAGTAGCCCAAGTGTCCATCAATAGATGAGTGGATAAAACAAGTATGGGACATTTACACAATGGAATACTACTTAGCCGTAAAAAGGAAAAAAATTCCCTTTGCAACTGTATGGATGGACCTGGAGAACATTATGCTAAGTGAAATAAGCCAGTTAAAGAAAGATAAATACCATAAGATTTCACTCACATGTGGAATCTAATGAACAAACTGAGCTAATAAGGAAAATTGGAACAGACTCATAGATGGAGAGCAGGATGACAGCTAAGTGGGGGGAGGTTAGAGGGTGGATGGATTGAGCAAAAAGGAAAAAGGACCGATGGACATGGACAACAGTGTGGTGATTGCTGAGGGGAGGGGGGCATAAGAGGGCTAAAAGGTAATGGAAAAAATCCAATGAAGATTTAATATAAAAATAAAAATGCTTGATGAACTAAAAAATGGCAGGTACTATATACATAATATTCTGTTAAGAAGATATTGTATTTTGTTCATGAATAGAACATTCTGTTTTAAGAAAAAAGAAAATGTATTAGATAAAGAAAGCTATTAAAAATTAAAAATATAGCTAACATAAAAATTTCACTATAAGGTTGGAAGATAAATTTAAGGAAACTCTCGGAAAGTTGGTCATAAAGATGGATAATAAAAGAGAACCAATAAGAAAATGAAAGCATCAGTCAAGGAAGTTCAATATATGACATAGGTATTTCAGAAAGAGAGAATAAGAGAGGAAAGCAGGAAGAAGTTAACAAGGAGGAAAACACACACACTTTCAGAACTGAAAGACATCTTTATATTGAATGGTCCCACACCGGGGCTCAGCATGATGAATTTAAATACAGCTACACTGAGAAATTTTGGATTATGAAACGTAGAGTAAATACCTTAAATGAACCCCTCCCCAAAAAAGTATCATTACATACAAAATATCAGGTAACATCAAAAGTATCAGGAATCAGAATGGCATTGGACTTCTCCACTGCAGCAGTAGAAGCCAAAGACACTAAAGCATTGCTGTCAAATTTTGAGGGAAAATAACTTCTAACCTAGAATTCAATACCAAAACTTGCAATAAAGTGAGAAAAAAGTGAAGATATTTTAATTTATTTTTTAAAGTAAAGATATTTTTAGAAATACATGTCCTCAAAAGAAATTTAACTTGTCACTTACCTTTTCTTAGGTGTTTAGAGAAGATTGTCTCCATCAAAATGTAAAAGGAAACTCAGAAAGAAGAAGGTACATGATTCAGAAACAGGATCCAACACAGAAGAAAAGGGCATGAAAGTCCTAAGATGATAAGAAGCAAAAATCTCAGGAAGGCAGCTATGCAGCAGGCTGGAGAACCACCAGTCCAGAGTGGAAAGGAAGATGAGGAGCTCCAGATAAAATGTACATGAGGTGGGGGCAGGGGTACTGGTAGAGCTTGTGGCTTTTTTAGACATGTGGGGAAAGTGTATTGAGAAGAATTAATGAGTCCTTCCCAATAAAATAATAGATACATTAGTGAGGAAAAGGGACGTCTTTTGCTACTGGACCAACCAAGGAAATGCTAAAGTTGGAAAATCATCATCTGGCAACCAGCATGGTAATGATTGAATTAGGCAAGCATTGTCAATGGAAGCTAAATCTAAAGGGAAATTTTGATGAGGAGGAGAATATTTGCATGACCTTAAATTGTCTCCCCGTAGACTTATAAGCAAAGGAGGGGGAACACTAGTAATGCAGTGGAGAAGCTGGACAAGCCTTGACTGGGTAAACACTGCCAGTGATGAACAGCAGGACGCTGTGTCTCCAGACGTGACGCCCTGAGAAGGGCACAGCATCACTTTTGTGGTGTTCCAACAGAGAACGCATAACCCCAAAAACACAACATGAGGAACATTAGGTTATTTTTATAAAGCATGCATTAGGGGCCGGGGTGGAAGGCACTACATTCTTCAAAATGTCAATGTCAGAAACGATAAAGACTGTGAAAATGTCCCAGAATAAAAGAGGCTGAAGAGATATGACAACCAAATGTAATGCTTGACCTTAGACTCAGTGCCATACTGGAGGGGAAACATTATAAAGGACATTTGTTTACTCAGTTGATAACATTGGACTATGGATGGTGAATTAAATAAAATTATTTTTTTAATTCTTAAATCAATGTAAATTTATGAATTTAGAAAGCTGATAACTGTGGTTACGTTACAGAAAAATCTTATTCTTAGGAAATATACACTGAAGCATTTAAGGGTTAAAAAGAGCCATGAATATGTAACTAACCTTTAAATTATAGCTAGATAGATGATAGGCAGGTATGTAGGTAGATAGAACAAATGATAAAGCCGATGGAGTAAAATGTTAACTATAAAGCACATCCAGGTAAAGGATATACAGCTATTACTTGTGCTATTTTTATTTTTGCAACTTTTTGTAAGTTTCACATTATTTCCAAATAAAAAGTTTTAAAATACTATGTATGCAATATGATACGAATTTTGTATCATATGTATAATGTATGTATTCATTAAAAAAACAAAAAGGAAGCATCAGATTTTTCTGCATGATTGGATATAGGTGATTTTATTTTTGCTGTACTTACACATTTCTGTATCTCCTCCCCTCACAATAAGCAGGTATTGTTTTGTATAATCAGGAAAAATATAGGTTTAAATGGCAGCTGAGACATGTTTTCTCCCAGTAGGTGCCCTCAACACCACCTACATGATTTCAGAGCAGACTGACATCTGGATACCAGGTTGCCTCACAATAATCAAATTAAGCATATTAAAACACCTGGTGTTTATTAAACAGCTTCTAAGATACTCCAGGATTTTATAATTATACTTTATCCTGACCATATGTCTTTGACATGGAGACAGGACAGGTTGAGTCATACCTCGTAACAGGGACATTGTTTACATAATCTTAGAGCACACTCCTGTGAATAGGACAAGTTCTACCCCTTGCAGTAGAGCTGATAGTTTAATGAACTGCCTTCAAGCACAGAATAAAGCAGCCATACTGAAAATCAGTCTTTCCTACCTGGGTTGTCACCCCCGAGTAGTGAAGACTGAAATTCTTTTTTTTTTTTTTAAGATTTTTTTAATTTACTTATCTTTAGAAGGGAAGGGTAGGAGAGAGGGAGAGGGAGAGAAATATCAATGTATAGTTGCTTCTAGTGTGTCCCCTGCTGGGAACTGGCCTGCAACCCAGGCATGTGTCCTGATTGGGAATCGAATCGTGATCCTTTGGTTCGAAGGCCCGCCCTCAATCCACTGAGCTACACCAGCCAGGGCTGAAGACTGAAATTCTTATGCTTTTAGAGCCAGAAGACAGGGATGTTGAGAAGTAGGGTAACAATCTAAAATACTTTCAGAGCTTACTGATCCTTCATTTCTGTAGCCCACTGGTATCCGAAAGAGACTCCCCCCGTCCTACTTCCCTTCCCCCATTGCTTGACCTTACTGAAGTTATGACAGGAGTGAACTTAATGCTTGGAATAAGACAAGTGACATTCTACTAAATGATGGCCTAACTATTGTTTGTTGAAAAGCAGGAGCTGCCATACTAGGAGAGGATTAGTACATAGGTGTGGTCTCAGCCAAAGCAGTACACCCAATTAGCCTTTAACTTTCTATACATTCTCCTACCTGTGTCTTAATGAGGAAACAAGAGGCTTTGAGAGCACAAAGTAGGAGTTATCAAGTGGAAATCTCTATGTTGCATTCTTTCAAAGCAGATTTTATGTTTAAAAAGCGTGGTCCCTCCTTATGCACATTTCTTTTTTATTTTCATTTTATCACAGTTTAATATTGTGCATATTTTAATTACCTAATACTGATCATCTGCCCCCTTTTTGTTTATCTTTTAAATATATTTTATTAATTATGCTATTACAGTTGTCACAATTTTCTCCGATTTCCCCCCTTCCCCTGGTATCTCCATTTCCTCTAACAATCCCCCTGCCCTTAGTTCATGTCCATGGGTTGTGCATATAAGTTCTGTGGCTTCTCCATTTCCAATACTATTCTTAACCTCCCCCTGTCTATTCTGTTCCTACCATTTATGCTACTTATTCCCTGTACCTTTTCACCAATTCTCCACTTTCCCCTTCAAAAGGTCTCCATATCTATGATTCTATCTCTGTTCTTCTTATTTGCTTAGTTTTTTTTTTTTAGATTCAGTTGTTGATAGATATGTATTTATTGGCATTTTAATGTTCATAGTTTTGGCCTTCTTTTTCTTACATAAGTCCCTTTAACTTTCATGTAATAATGGATTGGTGATGATGAACTGTTTTAACTTTACCTTGCCTGGGAATCGCTTTATCTGACCTTCCATCCTAAATGACAGCCTTGCTGGATAGAGTAATCTTGGATGTAGGTCCTTGCTTTACATCACTTTGAATACTTCTCACCAGTCCCTTCTTGCCTGCAAGGTTTCTTTTAAGAAATCAACTGATAGTCTTATGGGAACTCCTTTGAAGGTAACTCTCTCTGCTTTTCTCTTGCTGCTTTTAAGATTCTCTCTTTATCTTTAACCTTTGGCGTTTTAATTATGATGTGTCTTGGTGTGGTCCTCTTTAGGTCCAAACTGTCTGGGACTCTCTGTCCTTCCTGAATTTGTATGTCTATTTCCTTTGCCAAGTTGGGGAAGTTTTCTTTCATTATTTTTTCAAATAACTTTTCAATTTCTTGCTCTTCCTCTTCTCCTTCTGGCATCCCTGTGATTTGGATGTTGGTATGTTTGGAAATGTACCAGACGCTCCTTATCCTATCCTTGTTTTTTTTTTAATTCTTTTTTCTTCTTGCTGTTCTGGCTGAATGCTTATTGCTTCTTTTTGTTCCAAATTGTTGATTTGAAGCTTGGCTTCATCCCTTCCACTGTTGCTTCCCCTGTAGATTTTTCTTTATATCACTTAGTGTAAACTTCATTTCTTCCTGGATTTTTTTTTTTTTATTGGTTGACAACTTAATGAGTTCTTTGAGCATCCTGATTACCAATGTTTTGAACTCTGCATATGATAGGTTGGTTATCTCCATTTTGTTTAGTTCTTTTTCTTTTTTTTTCCTCCTCTTACATTTGGGTCATATTTCTTTGTCTCCTCAATTTAGCAGCCTCCCTGTGTTTGTTTCTATGTATTACATAGAGCTGTTTTGATTCCCTATTTAGTAGCATGGCCTATTGTAGAAAAGGCACCTGTAAAGTGTATGGAATGGATCCTTAGGTAATTGCCAGGGTGCAGCAACCTGCTTCACTACTCTGTGGCTCTGTGTTGGGAGAGGGCTCAGAGAGGGGACAATGTCACTGCCTGGCTTCTGGAGGTTTGCCTGACACTCACCCTGTGCAACTGGCACCCTTCCAGCTATTGCCCTGGTGCTGAATCCCTGACGGAGTGGGTCTGCGTATGTTTTAAGTCCATGTGAGCCCTTTAAGTGGAGTATTCTGAAAATCTGGCAGTTTCTTCCTCTACCCCAACCCACACTGGTTTCTACACCTAGAAGTTATGGGGATTTACCTTCTTGGAGCTGGAATTCTGGGCCTGGGGCTGGGATTGCTTACTCACAAGGCATTCCTTCCAATTTTTGTCCACCATACGTGAATGCTGGACTGCCTGTTGTACTGCCACCGCCACTCAACACCACACCATGTCTCCGCGCCTCTCTGCCCATCTCTGCATCTCTGCCCCTCCTCACCATCTGGATGAATGTGGCTTCTTTTGATCCTTGGTTGTTGGACTTCCATATAGATCAATTTTCTGACAGTTAGGGATGTTGTTTATTTTGAGATCTAGTTGTAATTCTTTCTGTGTTTGTGTGAGGAGGCAAAGCATGTTTACCTACCCTTCTTGATAGGAAGTCCTTATGCACATTTTTAACTAAATGGATCAATTCAACCAAAAGCAATTTGAATACCAATGGCCATTATGTAAATTTTTGAAATTCCCAAATTTACTTCTTTAAAAATTGAATTGGAAAACCAAAGCTCTGAAATTGGTAAAACCAAATGGAATGTCTATTTCAATTGGTATTTTGAGTCTCCAAATGTTATAAGGACTCTAAAATTGTCTCTTTGCAAAATAAAAATTTAAGATTAACTGAGGCAAAAAAAAAAATGATGAAAGAAAGACAGAATGGCTCCCGAAGGAAGCCTCATGGTCCTGTTCCCCTGCCTTTTGTCTCAGGCTTTGCCTCCAGATCCATTTTCTTCCTTCTTTGAACCTATACTAGTAGCTGTCCCTTTAAAATTAAGCCTACTGAGGATCTTAATAAACCCCACATCTCTTATGTTTCATGGACTAAGGACAAATTGTGATCCATAGTTAAAGAATTATCTAAAGTGAATGAGGACCCCCAACCTAGTTTCTCAGGTTTGTATCAGTTAGTCTACATGTGTGCTGATGAGAGTCAAGCCAAACATTGTAAAAAAAACTTCCATGATGCAAACCTCCTGAAAGGGATTCAGAAAAACAAACCCCTAACTTTGGACAAAATGCTGGAAGACACCATGGAGACCTCCATCAAAAAATTATAGTAGCTTTCCCAAAGTCTTTAGATTGGAACAAAATCCAGCCTTGCTCACAAAAGTCTGATGAACTTATTCATGATGATTATAATTGACTTTAGATTGTTTTCAAAGAAAATTCTGTTCTTTTTTTCAGATGTTGATTCCACCTCAGCAGCTTTTAACTCTATGTTTATTAACAGGCTGAACCAAAACCTTTCTCTTTTAATTAAAAGGATCAGGATAGAATGGGAAACAATATCCTCTGTAGATTTGGTTAATTTGGCAAAATCAGCTTGCTCACACCCTAGGTGATCACCTAAAATTTTAATAAAATGCTTAAACTCCAGCAAATGAAGGTCCCTATATAAAATAAAAAAACTTCCTACTTTCTGCTATTACTGCAAACAGCCAGGACATTGTAAATGAGATAGTCACAAATTTAAGTACTTCAGGTGCCTTCAGCCTTCTCACCAGCCTTTCCATCATCCTAATTCCCAACTACATGGCTTCTGGGAACCACAGGGGTTCTTCCCTATTCTCCACCTTAACTGGCTGGGAGAAACCACTCTCCAGACTGAGAATGAATCTCTCTCTGTCTTTATTGACAGGGGAGTCACACTCTTGGTGCTCAACCCCCTTACTGTAACTCAGCCCCTACCTCTGAGTACTAAAACAGTTCAAATAGGGGGGAATCTCTAATAAACCTCAACAGGTGCTGGTCTCTGAACCCATCCCTTTTTGTTTGGGCCCTTTGAGATATACTCACCCTTTTCTTCTTAGCTCCTCTGCCCCTATTCATTTTTGACTTCTTATAAAAGTATCATGCCAGGATTTCTTTCTTTCAAACGGGGAAAGTAATTCTAGAATTTGACAATAGCCATCAAAATAGCCAATCAGGTAAATTAAATGACCATTGGACATCTTTTATTTGCTCCATTTCTTGATAGTGCTGTAACTGAATCTGGAAGCACTGATCATCTGTTCCTATTGGATCAGCCACCATCCTTTTTACGGGTGAAATCTTCAACCGATATTGGCAGAATCCACAGTGCACCTCCTATGAAGACTCAAAAAGAGCACTCAAAACCCCTTTCCAGAATCAATCAATCAATCAATAATAGAAGATTATAAAATTCAAGGACTCACTTTCCCTTGCAGCAGTCCCTGTAATACTCTAGTTTACCTGTGAGAAAACCCAAGGGCTTGAGAGTGGAGGTTTGTGTAGGACTTCTGAGCAGTAAACGACGTTGTTAACCCTTGACACCCTATTGTGCCTAAACTTCATCCATCCCAACCAAACATAAATTCTTTACTGTAACTGATTCATGTTGTGCATTCTTTAGCATTCCCATTGGTGAAGATAGCCAATACATTTTTGCCTTCACTTGGAAAGGAAAACAATGCACCAGGATAGTGATGCCTCAGGTTTTACTGAGAATCCTTATTTCTCACAAACCAAGAAGGCTGACCTAGGGGATATAAAGTACCCTAGGGGTGCCATGGCCAGTGTGGCTCAGTTGGTTGGAGCATTATCCAGTGCACCAAAATGTTGTGAGTTCGATTCCCAGTCAGGGCACGTACCCAGGTTGTGGGTTTGGTCCCTGGTCAGGGTACATACTGGAGGCAACCGATTGATGTTTCTCTCTCTCTCTCTCTCTCTCTCTCTCTCTCTCTCTCTCTCTCTCTCTCTCTCTCTCTCTCTCTCTCTCTCTCTCTTTCCCATCCTTTCTCTCTAAAATCAATGAATGTATCCTCAGGTAAGGATTAACAGAAATAAATACATACATACATACATACATACATACTGTCCTAAAAATATAAATTTTAAAAAATAATAAAGTCCCTGGAGGTTCTACTTTGTTGCAATATGTGAACCACTTGCTTCTTTGCTCTTTCTCCCAAGTCTCCTTACAAAAAGACAGCATCCACTTGCTGAAGCTCTTAGCCTTTAAAGGGCATAAGATGGCCAAGAAAAAATTGTAGTTTGCCCAAACCAAGGTTAGATATTTAGACCATCTGGTAGCAAAACAAGGGATGCAGCTAGATTCAAATAGTCTTCATGTTGTCCTAAGTTTACCAAAACCAAGTATCAGCTGTGAGGTTCTCTCAGGCTTGTTGGTTATCGCAAAAGTTGGACCCTAAATATCACTCTTGTGGCCAAACCTCTGTATGTTTTACTTAAGAGAAACAACTCTCATCCAAATTTATGGGAAGAGCAGGATAACACGGTTTTTAAAGACTAAAACAGGGATTTAGTGAACTCACCTGTCCTGAGGCATCCTAACCATCAGATTCCCTTTTTCTTTGCTGTACATAAAAACAAAGGGCACTCACCCCCAGGCATGTGGATCACCGCTGACCCATAGTGTATTACGGCCAGCAACTGGAATCTGTGGCATGGGGACACCACTGCCTCTTTGGTTAAGGCCACCAGGGAAATCATTGTGGGATCCCTTTGCAGTAGAAGTCCTGAATTCTCATGCTCAACAATTTTCAGTCAGCCACCCCATCTCCTAGGAATCTTTTTTTCAGAATTTATTTATTTATTTTTAGAGAGAGGGGAATGGGAAGGATAAAGAGACAGAGATACAACAGTCAGTTTCTTCTTGCACACACCCTACTTGAGACCTGGCCCACAACCCAGGCATGCGCCCTGACTGGGAATTGAATCAGCGGCCCTTTGGTTTGCAAGATAACATTTAATCCACTGAGCCACACCAGCCAGGGCTGAAATCCTTTTATTAACTGCTCTTTACATAACTCTTTCATGTTGTAATAACCTTAACCCTACTGCTCTTCTCTCCAATACCAAAGAAGCCCCTTCTGACTGTTTAACTCTGATGGATCAGCTCCTGATCTCTTATGATACTCTGCCGGAAACTCCCGTGAGTGACGGCAACTTCTCGTGGTTCACTGATGATTTTTATTTGAAAGATGACAAATGGTAAATATTGTGCTGAATATGTAATATAAACACTCTTCGATGTAACTGAAGCAGCACCTTTGTCTTTGGCTACTAAGGTCCAACAAACTGAGTTTCATGTACTACTAGGGCCTGTGCCCTAGCCAAGGGCAAAACTTCCAACATTCATCTTGATAGCTGATGTGCTTTTGTAGTTGCTCATGATGTTGGAATGTTGTGGAAGCAATGTGGCTTCCTTACTTCCAGCAGAAATAAAATTGAAAATGTGCCATGTGTTCAGAAATTATTGGATAGTATATGTTCACCTGTTGCTTTAACTATTATTAAGATCCCAAGCCATCCTAAACTTGAGCCTCTGGAACTTAAGAGTGTGTCACCTTGCTGAAGTGTGTCACCTTGCTGACACACTCTTAAGGAAAGCTACCCTTAAAGAAACTGAGATCTGTCAAGCTTCTGTCATTGTCCAAAGGGATATTTTCCCAAATGACAGCTTACATGGAGAAGGCCTTGGAGAAGGAAAAACAGGATTCAAAATCCTGTTTCAAACAATTATTGGTTTGATTTAAAAAAAGAAAAAAGAAAGCTCTGGTTCAGATCAAACAATACTCCAGTTCTACTGGAGACTAAAATTCCCCTTCCTAACTACTGTACATGCATTAAATCATTCATTACTGACAAAAGTGATAACATTTGTCAATCAGTGTTGGTGGGGAAATACTAATAAGGCCAGAAAAAGTGTCTGCCTCACTTGTCCCATTTGTCCAAAGTACAACTCAGGGAATCCTGTTCACAGGCCTTCCAGACATTTCATATGGCCTCATAGACCATTCAACGGCTGGCAAATGGATTTCATGCAGCTTCCTGTGTCGCATGGATATAAATATATTTTAGTCATGTTTTCTCACCAACTAAATCTTTCCCTTGAACACAGGCTACTGCCTCTTCTATAGCTAAAGTCCTTTTGGAAAAGATTATCCCTACCTGGGGAACCCCTCTCAGACCCCATAGTGATGGGAAAACCCATTTTACTGGTCAGATGATGGGATAAGTCTGAGTTGTCTGGCTGGTTTTACAACACTTTACCTCTGCCCTCAATCCTTAGGTTTAGGGGGATGCACTAATGTCGTTATTAAGACTCATGCCCTCAGTTGGTTGAGCGATCGTCTAGCAAAGGGAAAGGTCTCCAGTTGGATTTCCTGGTCAAGGCACTTGCCTGGGTTACGGCTGGTCCCTGGTTGGGGCATGTGTGAGCAGCGACCAATTGATGTTTCTCTCACACATCGATGTTTCTCTCCTTCCCTTCTTGTCTTTTTAAAAATAAGTAAATAAAATCTTTTTTAAAAAATTCAATTGGCAAAATTTGTAGAGATTCTCCAAACACCTTGGCCAAAAGCGTTGCTGTTGGAATTTCTATATCTTAGATCTACCCCTTTGAAACTCATAAGACAAAGATCTTAATGTTTAAACATGGACTGCCTAACTATTTTCCAGTTAAATTTAACCATCAAATAGGGAGTGGGGGGTGATTTTCATTGTTCTGCAGAGATGCTTCAAGGACAAGAAGGCAAGGCTCCAAGTTCCTGCCCCAATTTCACTAAAACAGAGCTACTGCATTTCTCTATTTGGGTCACATCTACAATTTCATTTTTTAAAAAGTATTCTAGCCCTGGCTGGTGTGGCTCCATTGGTTGGAGCATTGTCCTGTAAACCTAAAGGTCACAGGTTCAATTCTTGGTCAGGGAATCAATAAATGTATCCTTGGATGAAGATTTTAAAAAATTAAAAGGATTCTATTTCTCAGATTTCGAAAACTATTAAGTGAGATCCTCTTTAAGTTTACTTCAATGGTGCTGCATGGAGGCATGTGTCAGAGAAGAAGAGGTAGAGAACTATACACAGTTATGAAAACAAAACAAAAAATCCAATGACTAAAATTATCCAGAACAAGTAATTTAAAAGAATTCAGTAAACTTCAAAATAACATTTCTGGCTTATTACATTAGGTTTAGTATCTATAGTTCTACAACATAAGTTCAGATATCAGTCCCAACAGATAGATATTAAATTCCAATTTAATTGTTGCTTTCTCCATAGAGTCTTCCTGCTGACTCTTTAGAAGTAATGTTTTCATCTAAATTCCATTTTCTGGACTTCTCATCATTTACTTTTAGTATGTGTTGTAGTTGTTTCTGTATATGTGTATTTCCTTACTATATTGTACTTTCTTTAAGAGTAAGTACTGTATTTCCTCCTCTTTGGATTCTCTGTAGTTCCATGTAGAGTTTTGTATGTAATAAGTGCTCAATAAATGCTTGTTGAATGACCAAAATACAATGAGTTTCCTCATTATGTGGGAAACTAAAACTAAAACACTGTCATATGAAAGATGCATTCCATTTTTCCTGTGTGGTCCCAAATGATGGATCAAGAAGTGCAAAATTATGATATAGAAGCACTTTTTTCCAATTAGAGTTGTACAAAAATACATTCGCTGACTTGTGATGTGAGGTTTCCTATCTTGATTGGTTTCTACCAGAAGAAATGAAATGGTTTGTAGATGAACAAGATCAAATCTCATTCAGCTCTTTAAGTCTCTCAGTAGCAAAAGCATTAGCTCTGAAGCCAAACCACCTGAGCTCAAAACCTGGCTAAGCTACTATGTACCTGGGTGATTTTTGGCAAAAACAGTAAATCTCTCTGTGCCACAGTTTATGTATCTGCAAAATGGGCATAATTTCTCTGATGCTAAGATACAATTATTTTAACATTTCTAAAATCAGGATGCTTATAACAGCTATTGTCTTTCAATGATTTTCTTTTTTTCACAAACGTCTTGTTAAACAGATTGGAGGCCAGATACCAGCACAATTCCACTGAGAACATCCTGGTCCAAAAGGAGGCAGGCTGAAGTGCCGACTGATTATTCAGAGACTAACAGGGCCTCGATCACCAAAGGACAAAGCCTTGCACTGGATCCCCAGTAGAGCCCAGAGAGCTTCAAAATACAAAGAGAGGGGAAACTCAGATCCAGAAGAGAACTTATTTTTAAACTCAGGGTTGGGCAAGGAAGCAGTGAGCTCATTTTCCTCTGTGGTACCTCGTCTCTTTGCTTACTGGCCTCAAAGCTGTTGGGGGTCTTCCTTGGTTTCCCATATGAGCCACTAAATAATGTTGACCATAAACAAATAGCCAGATATTCTCTAGCAAAGTGGGTTTATTTGGGAACAATAAGGAATTACAATTTGTGACGTGTGGTCTAATTGTGAACCACACACAAGTCCAAAGAAACAAGGCGAGGACCTCTCTTTTATGGACTGTTCTCCAAGACTGACAGAGGGCACAAGAGCTCTCCCTTCTGCCTTCCTGACTTTGTTTTGAATGAGGTTTCTGTTTATTAATTTTTACAATAGATTGTTATAATATTTGCAGAAGAAAATTGTAGAACATGTATGAATAAATTATTATTATTATGGTGGTATATACATGTTGAAATTAGAAGACTCAAATTTTAGTCTTGCCTCTGCCAATTATTGTCCATCTTCCAAACTTGAAATGTTATTTTTTCACTTTAAAAAATAGAAATAGCCTTGGCTGATGTGGCTCAGTGGATTTGTGTACTGGCCTGTGAACCAAAAGGTTTGATTCCCAGTCCGGGCACTTGCTTGGGTTGCAGGCCAGGGCCCCCAGTAGGGGGCACACCAGAGGCAACCACACAGTGATGTTTCTCTCCCTTTCTTTCTCCTTCCCTTCCCCTCTCTTTAAAAATTTAAAAAAGAAAGAAAGAAAGCAATAGAGAAACTCAAATTAAGAGATATTCTACAAAATAACTGGCCTGTACTTGTCCAAAATGTCAAGGTAATGAAAAAAATAGCCTGAGGAACTGTTTCAGATTGAAGACTAAAGAGACATGAAGACTGAATGTAGTTTGTGATTTAGAATTTTCTTTTTCTATAAATGATAGTATTAGAAAAATTGTCAAAATTTGAATACTGTCTGCAAATTAGCTCATAGTATTATACTGATATTAATTTCCTGATTTTGAAATTATGTGTTAGTTATGTAAAAGAATATCTTAGTTTATATATACATACACATACATACATATACATATATATATACACACACACACACTGAAGTATTTACAAGTAAGGGCTACAACTTTATTTTTTTTAATTTAATTATGAACTTTTAGAGAAAGGGAGGAAAAGAGAGAAAGCCATCAATTTGTTGTTCCACTTATTTACGCATTCATTGGATGATTCTTGTATATGCCTTGACTAGGGATCAAACCCACAACCACGGCATATCCAAATGATGCTTTAGCCAACAGAGCTACACAGCCAGGACAACTACAACTTTAAAATAATTCAGAGAAAAAAATATTTTAAACCAGCAGACAGATAGCTATAAAGCAAATGTGATAAAATGTTAACAGCTGAAGAGTCTGAGTGTAGTATATATGGAACTTCTTTGTATTATTGACAACTTTTCTATAAGACTGAAACTATGTTAAAATGAAATGCTTTTTGACCCACAGACCTGGACAATGGTGTGGGGATTGACTGTGGGAGTTGGGGGGGGTGGGCTGAATGAAGGGGGTCAAAGGAGGAAAAATTGGGACAACTGTAATAGCATAAACAATAAAATATCTAAAATTAAAAAATAAAATGAAATGCTTTTAAAGTGGAAATCATACCTGTTTATTCACTTCACAAAATTTTGGGGAAGAGCAAATAAAATCTTGTGAGTGAAAGAGCTTTGTAAACTGTAAATCTTTCTACAAATTTAAAACATAATTATTACAAATGGAAGGAGCTTTATAAACTATAGGGCCCTCTAAAATATAAAATAATTATTTTTACATCCTTTTTCCATTTCAATAAGAGTGAGACAGTCTAGTTTTATAACCATTAACTTATTTTTTCTCCTCTGAGAGAAGGCTTTTTACAGTCAAAAAGGATTGCCCTTTGGTTTCATTGTTTTAGGAGGATCAGTGATCAATAGTAACTTTATTACCTCATCTATTACATAAACTCTACATTCTATAAAATTGTCCCTTGTTCTGTATTTACTCCCTGAGACTAAATAGCCTCCAAGTCCCTTTCCAACACTGGAATTTCATGATTTAACAAAAGCAATTCAGAAAAAGCTGTATATTGTCTCTATCATCTACAGCTGACCCATGATGAGGTCTTCTTTGATAATATTGTTAAAAATGATTAAAGAAGACAATTCAGGTGATAAAAAAAAGCTTCAACACTTTGTGAAGCCAACAGTGTACATCCCCAAGGGCAGAGAGAACAGTAAAATGGGGAAAGTCAGGAAGATTTTATATCAAAAATAAGGAACAAGGAAGAGAAAAGTAGAAAATGAATAAGAAACAAAGAAATAAGTATAAAGCCCAGAGATGGCTTGGTGCTTGTGGATTAGCTGACCAGATACACTGAGTTTCTGATCAAGGGAAGCATTTACAGGGACACAAAAGTTACCTCAGTTTTGGTTTGTTGACATGGCACCCAGGGAGAGCAACTCCATTTTAGGTGGGGAAATTAATTTCAACACCATGTGCTAATTAACTGAACTATAAACTAATTGACTGAGTTAATTAGCACAACACTATGTGCTAATTGCCTGGCACACAGTAGGGTGCTCAATAATATTTTTTATTACTTTATTTTATTTTTGTTTTTTCTTTGTTTTTGACAATAATATTTATTGAATAAATGAACCCTAGAAGATAGAGTTCAGGACTTCTGCAAATTTGCTCTAGCCCCTTTTTTTCTCCCTGTTTCTGATGTGTTTCTTCTTTTGCCTGACATTAAATTATAAGAATTAGCCATTTTTACAGGTCAAAAATGGTTGAATATCAGCAATTTCTTATGTTTGAACCAATAGTTGAGCTAATATACTATGTATATTAGGAGGTGCTCCTTATTTATTTATTCTGGCACTAAAATATATGTAGTGATAGATTATTCAGGCTGCTTATTTCCCTTTCCCTCTGAATGACTACCATTTGGTCCTATTACAAGTCATTAATACCTTTATCAGAAAGTGGGCAAAGAACTACAACCTATTCTGCTACAGCAGTTCTGGTAAAACATGAGGTAGATTAGATTGACATTACTGCTTTCAATGTAATCTTGGAATTCCTGTAGATTTTAATTATTCATGAAGTATCAGTTCCTTTTGTTGCCAGGTAAAATCAGGGGTTGGTTGCCCTGACCTGGTAGCTTAGTTGGTTAGAGTGGCACCCCCATATGCCAATGTTGTGGGTTCGATCCTGATCAGGGTACATACAAGAATCAACCAATGAATACATAAATAAGTGGAACAAAAAAAATGATGTTTCTCTCTCTCTGTCTGCCTCAAATCAATAACAAAAATTTAAAAAAGTATGACCTGGCTATTGTGGCTCAGTGGATTGAGTGCTGGCCAGCAAACCAATGGTTAGATTCCCAGTCAGGGTTGCAGGCCAGGTCCCCAGTAGGTGGCATGGGAGATGCAACCACACATTGATGTTTCTCTCCTCCTTCTCCCTCCCTCCCCCCATCTAAAAATAAATAAATAAATAAATAAATCTTTAAAAAAATTTAAATCAGGAGTTGTTGTATGCAATTGTTCTTAAGCTAACCAAAGGTCAAAGAAAATAATTTGCATATCAATGGCAGAAAGAAAAACTGAGGCACCATTGTTTAAGCTCTGAAAGAAATCTGCAAGAATCTGGGCTCTATGCCTAGTATCATTTCAATCTTTCTTGTTGACAAATTTCTTATCTATATAAGACTTTCACTGTGTTGCACTGTGCAATTTTTTTAATTGCTTGTATCCTGCATAAGACTGTGAATTCCTGAGCGTGTGATCCACCCATAAATGCCTATGAAAGGAGGGGGTGGAATGTGGAGGTGCAGGGGGAAGGAGAATAAATGACTTAATATAAGTACTTTTATCTTTCAGTCTAAAATATTAAAGATGGCCTTCATAAAGTGTCCCTTTAATGCCTTAGTTTTTGTGTTTCATTTAAAAGAATGAACTTTCAAAAGCACAATCAAGAAAAGAAAAAATAAATAATTGGGACCACATTAAACTAAAAGGCTTCTGCATAGCAAAATAAAAATTTTTTTAAATGAAAAGGCAACCAATGGAATGGGAGAAAATAGCCAAGTACCACCAATAAGGGCTTAAGATCCAAAATTATAAAGAAATCATACAACTCAGCAGAAAAATGAAAATCTGGTTAAAAAAATGGGGACAGGAACCGAATAGACATTTTTCAAAAGAAGACACAGATGGCCAACAGGTACATAAGAAGTTGCTCCACATCACTAGCTATCAGGGAAGTACAAGCCAAAACCACAATGAAATATCACCTCACACCTACTAGAATGGCTATTATACCCCATATTCAGGTTCACTAATACCCAGCTTCTAAGTGTAGGTGGCACAAGGCATGGTTTGCTCAGGCATGGTTTGCAGGCCCCACCAAGTCTAGCTTGTCCTGGCCTTGGCCTTGTACGGGTGCTTCTTGCTAAAGCATCATGTTAATTGTGCTCCCAGATTGCAAAGCTCTTGGCAACTAGTCAGTGAAGGACGAAATGAGGAGACATAAGCGGGAGTAAGTAGCAGTGCTATGGCAACAAGCTAATGAAAACAGACAAATTTCAACTGAAAAAAGTATATTTTAGAGCTGCCCTGACAGAAAAAATACTTAATGACTTCCGTGATGAACAAATAAGACAGTTGCAGGAGCTGATGCAAGAAGCCACTAAACCCAATAGGTAATTTAGTATGACCGAGTCTAGGAAACCAAAATTTAGCCTATACAATAAAACTGACAAAGCAGTTAAAGTTTAGAACCCCTTATGTTAACTAGCACTGGTTTTTAAAATATATTTCTTTAGCTTTTAGGCTTTGAGAATGCCTGGTATTAGTAAAATACTATATATACTATATAGTATTTTAGTATTATAGTATTATATAGTATTATAGTATTATAGTATATATAGTATAGTATATACTAGTATTTTACTATATATAAAATATACATATTTTATTTGGGGATGTTATGAATGCTCTCTGCAACATGTAGGTCAGGATCACTGGTAGGCAGAACTTCACATTGTTGAGGTAACAGTGCTTGCTGGGTGGGATTTGATTTTTGGACTAAACAAGGAGGAACAGATTTAAAATAGACAAAGTTGTCAAATATTGCCAAAATGTTTAATATGTAAATTTGTTTTTAATGCTATTCTTATTCAAGCATTAGCCTCATGGTTTTAGCTTCATCAGATATAGATGGAAAATTTCAACAACATTATTATTTAAATACATTGTCATCCTGAAAGTTTCATCATTTCTACTTTAATAATACATATGTGATTATTCTTTTAAATGTCCTTTCTCCGTGAGTCATTGTTTATTTAGAATAAAAGATTAAAAGAAGCTTTAAGGTTCAGTATTATACTATCATTTGTATAATAGATTATACAAGATATAATACCTTTTCCACAGTATTTGTTAATAACTGATGACCCCTTCTGTAATCTGTAGTTATCTTGAGAGTCTCATTTTTTTCCTATTGGTTGGGGAAGTGAAAATACTTCCACAAAGTTTTCTTGCACTTAAGCTGATTTATGAAATGAAAAAATCAAATAATCCCATTCATGTCCTAAGATGTTTATGAACTATTAAAAATATAACAAACTAAATAAAAGAATGGCTATTATCAAAATATAAGAAATAAGTGTTGGTGAAGCTGTGGAGAAAGAGAACCCTTGTGTACTATTGGTGACAATGTCAGTTGGTTCAGCCACCATGGAAAACAGTAAGGTGGTTCTTCAAAAAATTAAAAATAAAACTATCATGTGATCTAGTAATTCCACTTCTGGATATAAATCCAAAGGAAATGGAAACAGGATATCAAACTATATCTGCAATCCCATGTTCACTGCAGCATTCTTTAGAATTGCCAAGATAAGGAAACAACCCTAAGAGTTCATCAGCAGATGAATGGATAGAGCAGATCTGGTTTGTTTGTTTGTTTGTTTGTTTATTTATGAGAGAGAGGAAGGGGATGGAGAGAGAGAAACAAGGATGTGTTGTTCCACTTATTTATGCATTCATTAGTTGATTCTTGTATGTGACCTGATCAGGGATTGAACTGGCAACCATGGTGTATTGGGAGGATGCTTTAACCAACCGAGCTACTTTCTTGGCCAGTGCTTTTCTTTTTAAATTTTGATCCAAGGATATGCTTATTGATGAGAGAGAAGAGAAGGGAAGGGAAGGGAAGGGAAGGGGAAGGGAGGGGAGGGGGGGAGGGGAGGGGAGGAGAGAGAGAAGGGGAGGAGAGAGGAGAGGAAGGGAGGGGAGGGGAGGGGAGGGGAGGGGAGGGGAGGGGAGGGGAGGGGAGGGGAGGGGAGGGGAGAAACATCCATAGGTGGCCTGCTGTAGGCACCCTGATCAGGATCGAACCTACAACATTTTGGTACACAGGACGACACTCCAACCACCTGAGCAACACAGCCAAGGCAGATATGGTTTATACAGAGAGTTAAATATTATTTAGCCATAAAGATGGAGGGACTTCTTCCATATGTAACAACATGGATAGAGCATGAGGGCATTATGCTAAGTGAAATAAATCAGAGAAAGGCAAGTACTATATGATATCACTTGTGTGTGGAATCTAAAGAAACCTAAATTTGTAGAAACAGACAGAAAATGGTGATCACCAAAGGCTGGAAGGTACAGGAATTGGGGAGATGTTGGTCATTAATTATAAACTTGCAGTTAGAAGATGAGTAAGTTCTGGGTACCTAATGCAGAGCATTGTGATTATATTTAACAGTATTGTGTATATACTTGAAAATTGCTAAGAGACTCAATCTTAAATGTTTTCACCATGATAAAGAAATGATAATTATGTGCCCTGGACAGGTAACTCAGTTGGTTAGAACATTGTCTGGATACACCAAGGTTGTGGGTTCAATCTCTGGTTGAGGCACAAACAAAAAGCAAGCAATGAATGTATAAAAAAGTGGAACAACAAATAGGTGTCTGTCTTTCTCTCTCTAGTATGGCAAAACAGGAAAAATTTTAAAAATGATAATTACATGATGGAGGTGTCATCTAATGCTATAATGATAATCATTGCAATAAGTATAGCAAATCAACATGTTGTACACCTTAAACTTATACAATGTTATAGGTTGATGAATCTCAATAAAAAATAAAAAGAATCAACTTGATTTATGTTATTGAAATGAAGGAACTATTATAGCAATTAGAATTACATTTATTTGTGTATATCTGAAACCTCACCACTCAGTGGCTTAACTGAATAGAGGTACATTTTTCTCACACAGTAAGTATAGAGATTTAATCTAAAGCTGGAATATCGGTTTCATAAAGTCATTAATGCCACAGGCTCCTTCTCTCTTTTGTACTCACCATCTTAACATGTGCCTTTCATCTGCAGGCTTTTTGCCTGCTGATCACTATGTGGCTGTTCCACCTCAGCCTCACATCTATGTTCCAGACAGTGAAAAAAACCAAGGACATATTAGCTGAGTCTAATCATTTTTAGAAGCTTTCATAGAAATCCCAGTAAACATTATACTTATGTCACAGTGGCCAAAACAAGATCACATGGACACTGCTACCTGGAAAGGAGAGTGTTCCCATCCAAGTGTGTTACCATCCTGAACAAAGTCAGGATTCTGTCAGCAAGGGAGAAGGTGAGAACAGACCAAGTATGCATGTAGATGTGCTTGCCAAAATTATTTAGGATGTGTCTGTGGGGATCAGTTTTTTTCTTAACCTCTAATGTAGAGTATTGAATTAATGAAACTTTATACTATATAGCAAATTGTTATTTGTTTTTATCCCCTTAAGCTCCATACCACCCTAATTTCTCTCTTCCACTGCAGCGATCATTTTGATGTGTTTAATATGTATCACTTTTTGTAAATTCTTGAAAATGGTGTACTTTTTGTTTTCTTATTTCATCAGCATTATTGTAGTATAATTCTCATACATTAAAAATTCACCAATTTAAATTATTAATTTCAATGAGTTTTGACAAATTGTATACAATGATATAACCACCACTACAATCAAAATACAGAAAATTACTCTCATAAGAAAACATACGGACTTCCGGCCAAGATGGAGGCATAGGCGGACACACTGTGCCTCCTCTCACAACCAAAATTAAGGACAACAAATATTTAGAAACAAGAAAACAACCATAACTTATAGAAAACTGAACTGTACAGAAGTCCAACAACCATTCATCCAGACCGGTAAGAGGGGCGGAGTCGCGGCAGGAGAAAGTGGAGGTTGGCAGACCCAGGAACGCAAACAGCAGCGGCTGGCAGTTCCCAGGTGCACAGGCAGCGGCTGGCGGTCCCCGGGCACAGGGGGCAACTGTGCAGACCCAGTGAGGCCGCACAAGGCGGCTGGCTGACCAGGTGGTCCCACATTCACGTTCGCAGACAGTCCAGGCAGAGGGGAAGTGGAGGAAGGGACTGAATCCAGGAGAGAGTGGAGCAGGCACCATTGTTCCCTCTCAGACCCCGCCCCCACATACAGCATCACGACCCAGCAACTGGGCTGCCCCGCACTGGGGAGCGCCAGAGGCTCCACTACGTAACAGCACGCACATGTACGCAGATAATCCAGGTGAAGGGGAAGCGGTGGAAAGGACCGGAGTCCAGGAGAGAGCAGAACAGGCACCATTGTTCCCTCTCAGACCCCGCCCCCACCTATAGCATCACAACCCAGCGACTGGGCTGCCCTGCCCTGAGGAACACCTAAGGCTCCACCCCTAATTGTAATAGCCGAGACCAGACTAAAACCAAAACAAAACAAAACAAAACAAAACAAAAAACACCAAAAATGGCTCAAACTGGAGACCAAATGAAAGCCCCAGAGCCAATTCCTCTAAGCGATGAAGAGATAACCAACCTATCAGATGCACAGTTCAAAGCAGTGGTTATCAAAATGCTCACAGAATTGGTTGATTTTGCTCACAAATTACATGAAAAAATGAAGGCTACAATACGTGAAATGAAGGAAGATGCATGGGGAACCGATAGAGATGGAAGGAAAACTGGGACTCAAATCAATGGAGTGGACCAGAAGGAAGAAACTAACAACCAAACAGAAAACGAGGAAGAAACAAGAATTCAAAAAAATGAGGAGAGGCTTAGGAACCTCCGGGACATCGTTAAACATCCCAACATCCAAATTATAGGGGTACCAGAAGGGGAAGAAGAAGAGCAACAAGTGGAAAACTTATTGGAACAAATAATAAAGGAGAACTTCCCCAATCTGGCAAAGGAAATAGACTACCAGGCTGTCCAGGAAGCTCACAGAGTCCCAAAGAAGTTGGACCCAAGGAGGAACACACCAAGGCACATTGTAATTACATTAGCCAAGATTCAAATGAAGGAGAGAATTCTAGAAGCAGCAAGGGATTAGGGGACAGTCACCTACAAGGGAGTTCCCATCAGACTGTCAGCTGATTTCTCAAAAGAGACCTTACAGGCAAGAAGGGGCTGGAAAGAAATATCTGAAATCTTGAAAAGCAGGGACCTACATCCAAGATTGCTCTATCCAGCAAAGCTGCCATTCAGAATGGAAGGGCAGATAAAGTGCTTCTCAGATAAGGTCAAATTCAAGGAGTTCATCATCACCAAGCCCTTATTATATGAAATGTTAAAGGGACTTATCTAAGAAAAAGAAGATAAAAATATGACAGTGAAAAGACAGCAAACTCACAGCTATTAAGAACCATACTAAAACAAAAGCAAACTAAGCAAACAGGTAGAACAGGAACAGAACCACAGAAATGGAGATCATATGGAGGGTTAGCAACAGGTGCATGGGAGGAGGAGAGAGGGGGAAAAGGTACAGAGAATGAGTAGCATAGATAGTGGGTAGAAAATAGACAGGGGGAGGGCAAGAATAGTATGGGAAATGTAGAAGCTAAAGAACTTATGACACATGGACATGAACTAAAGGGGGGAATGTGGGTGGGAGAGGGTGTGTAGGGTGGAGGGGAATGATGGGGGAGAAATGGGACAACTGTAATAGCATAATCAATAAAATATATTAAAAATTAAAAAAAAAAAGAAAACATACAAGTGCTGTGCCCTTTTCAGGAGTCACTCCCAAAAGTTCCATCCTCCAGAGCAGTGTTTTTATAGGCTTGTTTTTTATTTAACTTGAATAAGTATGTAGGAATGTATTGGCTACTTTGAAGGGCAACTTTATAAGAAACTGCCTAACTATTTTTTCAGAGTGGTGCTGGGGACCCTGGCCTGGGCGCCAGATGTGGGGGGGCTCCGCCCGCAGAGCCCCATCCCTCCGTCACGGATGAAAGTAAAAACTACCAAGACATCTTGTGCTTGGGGAGGAAAGGGGTCAAACTCTCAGAGGAGAATGACCCAGAGCCCCTTCTTCACTAGGCTTTTATTGGGTTCCAATACACCGGAATACAAGTTTAACATGTCAAAGAAATCTGAGGGCTTAATCGGAGCCAGTGTTTGTCAGGAAGGGGGTTTGCCAGACTTTGGGAGACATGCTCATTTCCTCCTGGGACACTTGTCACCTCAGGAAGAGCACTCTTAGCAAAGCAGGTTTCACAGGACTTTAGGAATTCTTTCTTATGCCAATCACCCAAGGAGCCGCTCTGGCCAGGACAGGGCTGCACCGCTCACCCCCACAGTTTCAGGCTTTAAGCCGATTAGGAAGCAGGAGACATCTCCCAGATGGAAATGAGGACTCGGGCTATGTCAGAATAGCCGGGGGGCGAGGGTCCATCACATCCTCCTTGTTGCAACCCCCCCGAGTCCTTCCATGAGGCCTTCCAAGTGGTCGCGTCTGGCTTAAGTTGCCCCTCCCATGAGGAGTCTCCTTAATAGGTCACATCCTTGTGACAGAACAGACCCAGATGAAGTGGGTCCCTTGGGCTCTTACACAGCCCACCATGGGGTGAGGGTTACAACTCCTGAAACCAGGCTGAACGGTCCGCAACAGAGTGGCTGTACTATTTTGGTTTCCTACTAACAGTGTATGGAAGTCACTCTTGTTACATATCCTCATAAATGCTGGGTGTTTTCTATTGTTTTAGGCTTGGCCATTTGTAGGTATGTACATATTTGTATCTTATGATTTTTAACTTGTCTTTCCCTAAACATCAGTGATGGGGATCACCTTTTCCTGTGACTATTTGCCACCCATATATACTCTGCAGTGAAGTATCTGTAAAGTTATTTGTCCATTAAAAAAATAAGATTGTCTGATTTATGAGACAGTTAATATTGAATTATGAGAAGTCTTTATATGTTTTGGATAAAACTCCTTGATCAGTTATGTTTTATAAATATTTTCCCCTAGACTGGGATTTGCCTTTTCTTTTTAAACAGTGTCTTTTAAAGAACAATAGTTTTTAGGAGAGGGAAGATGGTGGCGTGGTAGGAGGGAGCAGGTTCCATTTCCCCCTAAACACGGGAGAAAAACCTGGCCGATCTATGGAAGAATAGAGCAGACAAGGAACAGTAATACAGCATATTTGAGAATAAGAGATTGAAAATTGTAGCGGTCATTGAAAAACCAGTCGGTAAGGAGAGTACTTCAGAACAATAGGAGCCCAGGGATCAGCTTGGAGAGCAGGGCGGCTGAGGTCCCGACTTGCCAGGCCTGCCCCAGGGCTCTAGGGAGGGAGCTGGGTCAGCTGCTGAAACGGGCTGAGAGATCCTAGGGGCCACCGCGGGACTGCAGCCCCAGCAATAGTGGTTGTCCCTCGCCAGGTCACTCCGAGACTTTGAACTGAGTTTTCATGGTCACTGGGCGACTGCGAGCTGAGCAATCATAGTTGCCCCAACTGCAGACGAAGGCACATGTGAAGTGAGATGGCTGCATGAAAATAGGCACCCACATGGGAACACACACAGTCACGGGATCATAGGCACGCACAAGAGCATAGGCACTGGCCACTGGAGACAGCTGTGGGACCATAGTCACCAGTGCATGGCCAGCGCTCGAACGCAGACAGATCAGGGCCATAGATGCAGGCACGAGAGCTGTGGGATCAAAAGCCCTGAGCCACCACAGAAAGCTGCGCAGGGGCCAACGCAGGCGGCTGCGCGACAGGAGAACCGAGCTCACACCCATAAACTCGGGGAAGTGCGCGCGCACGAGGAGGCTCAGAACACACGCTGGAAGCCCTGTGGGGAGAGGTGCCATACTAACTGTGGGGACCATAGCACAATGATGACTGAGTACTGAACACAAAGAAAAGCAATACGATCACCCCTCCACCATTGCAGCCAGCCAGACTAGAAAAACCGGCTCGGCAAGTTTGAAAACAACAAGAGGTTTGTGTGTGTGTGTGTGTGTGTGTGTGTGTGTGTGTGTGTGTTGGTTCTGTTTTTTTTTTCTTTCTTTCCTTTGTTGGTTTGTTTTTTGTTTCACTTGGGTTTTTTTTGTTTGTGTGCCTGTTTCTATAATTGTTTTTAATTATTATTTATTTATTTTTTTCCATTTTTATTTTAATTGTTGATCTTGTACAGTTTTCTCTTTTTTACTCCCACCCCAAAATTATTTATTATTTTTCTCTTCCTTTTTACTCCCCAACTCCTTTTGCCTCTTTTTACTTCTTTCTTGTTTCATTCCCTCTTCATTTCTTTCCAATTTTATCTCTTCTACCTTCCTCTTTTTTCTTCTTTCTCCTTCTCTTATTTTTTCCCTCTCTTCTCTTTTTAAATACCCACTAGTGAGACAAAAAAAAAAAAACCCAACAACCTGGGACTGTGAAAAAAACCAGAGTTGGTCCCAAAAAGAGGGTATCCCAGCTGATGAGACAGTGGAAGCTGTGAACAACAGGATATCCAAAGAAGATTTCACCACTGAATCTCACAGGTATTCTACCACAGAAGGTCACACCGCAAACCCAGGGAGCCAGAACAGATCAATTTAAGAAGTTGACGCTAACAACAAGAGTCTTACAAACAATGGGAAGACAAAGAAACAATCCCCAAATGAAAGGAAAGGAGGAAGCTCCAGAAAGAATGCTAAATGAAACGGAAGCAACTCAACTATCAGATAATGAGTTCAAAGCAATGGTTGTCAGGAAGCTCCATGAGCTCTCAATGAGATACCAGAAACTACAGGGAAGCTACAATGAACTCACTGCAAACTATATCAACATGAAAAAGGAAATAGAAACTATCAACAAGTGCCAAGAGGAAATGAAAAATACAATTTCTGAACTGAAGAACATAGTAGAAGGAATGAAAAGCAGAATCGATGAAGCAGAAGATTGGATCAGTGAGTTGGAGAACAAAATAGAAAAAAACACTCAGAATGAGCAAGATAAGGAAAAGAGGCTTAGAAAGAATGAAGAGGGGTTAAGAGAAATGCAAGACAACATGAAATGGAATAATATCCGTATAATAGGGATACCAGAAGGACAAGAAGAAGAGCAAGGGATAGAAAACCTATTTGAAAAAGTAATGATGGAAAACTTCCCTAATTTGGTGAGAGAAAAAGCCACACAAATCCAGGAAACACAGAGAGTCCCAATCAAGAGGAACCAAAACAGGCCCACTTCAAGACACATCATCAATAAAATGGCAAAATTCCAAGACAAAAAGAGAATCTTAAAGGCAGCAAGGGGAAAAAAAGGAACTAACATACAAGGGAACCCCAATAAGGTTAGCAGCTGACTTCGCAATGGAAACACTCCAAGCCAGAAGAGAATGGCAAGAAATATTCCAAGCAATGAGAACCAAAGGCCTGCAACCAAGACTACTTTATCCAGCAAGGCTTTCAATCAAGATGGAAGGCCAAATAAGGAGTTTTCCAGACAAAAGAAGTCTAAAAGAATACACCTCTACCAAACCAATTCTGTAAGAGATACTAAAGGGACTGCTTTAAGGGAAGAAAGGAAAAGACAGAGAGAGAAAGAGAGAGAGGAACACAGGTACAAAAACGGCAATGAATAAATACCTATCAATAATAACCTTAAATGTAAATGGATTAAATGCTCCAATCAAAAGACATAGAATAGCTGAATGGATAAGAAAGCATGACCCACACATATGCTGCCTGCAAAAGACCTACCTCAAGACAAAAGACCACACAGACTCAAAGTGAAGGGCTGAAAACAAATTTTCCAAGCAAAGGAACAGGAAAAAAAAGCTGGGGTAGCAATATTCATATCAGACCAAATAGACTTCAAAAGAAGAGCCATAAAGAGAGACCCAGAAGGTCACTTCATAATACTCAAGGGAAGAATCCACCAAGAAGACATAAACATTGTAAATATATATGCACCCAATGGAGGAGCACCTAAATACATCAAGAAAATCTTAGAGGACTTCAAGAAAAATATTGACAGCAACACAATTATAGTAGGCGATTTTAACACCCCACTGTCAAAAATGGACAGATCTTCCAAACAAAATATCAACAAAGATATTGTGGCATTGATTAATACTCTAAAGGAAATGGACTTAACTGATATATATAGAGCCCTTCATCCCAAAGAAACTAAATACACTTTCTTTTCAAATGCACATGGAACATTTTCAAAGATAGACCACATGATAGGACACAAAACAAGCCTCAACAAATTCAAGAAAATTGAAATCATACCAAGCATTTTCTCAGACCACAAGGCACTGAAACTAGAAAACATACCAAGGGGAAAAACCCAAAACCCTCAAAAACATGGAGATTGAATAGCATGCTATTAAACAATGAATGGGTCAAGAATGAAATTAGGGAGGAAATCAAAAAGTTTCTGGAAACAAATGATAATGAACTCACATCGACCCAAAACTTATGGGACACAGCAAAGGCAGTCCTCAGAGGAAAGTTTATAGCAATACAGGCCTACCTAAAAAAGATAGAAACATCTCAGACAAACAACCTAACCCTACACCTACAAGAACTTGAGGATCAACAACAAAGACAGACCAGAGCAAGTAGAAGAAAAGAAATAACCAAGGTCAGAGCAGAATTAAATGACATAGAGACTAAAAGCACAATCCTAAAGATCAATGAATCCAGGAGCTGGTTCTTTGAAAAGATCAACAAAATCCACAAGCTTTTAAGCAGGCTCATCAAGATAAAAAGAGAAAGGACTCAAACAAACACAGTCAGAAATGAAAGAGGAGAGATTACAACTGACACTGCAGAAATACAAAGGATTGTAAGAAATTACTATGAAGAACTGTATGCCAAGAAATTTGAAAACCTAGGTGAAATGGACAAGTTTCTAGGAAAATATAATCTTCCAAAACTCAATGAAGAAGAAACAGAAAGCCTGAACAGACCAATAACAGCTGATGAAATTGAAGCAGTCATCAAAAAACTCCCGACACACAAAAGCCCTGGACCAGATGGTTTCACAGAATTCTACAAAACATTTAAGGAAGAGCTAACCCCTATCCTTCACAGACTATTCCAAAAAGTCCAAAATGATGGAAGACTCTCAAACTCTTTTTATGAAGCCAGCATCATCCTAATCCCAAAACCAGATAAAGACACAACAAAGGAGAACTTCAGGCCAATATCGCTGATGAACATAGATGCTAAAATCCTCAACAAAAGATTGGCAAACCGCATTCAACAATACATTAAAAAGATCATACACCATGACCAAGTGGGATTCGTCCCAGGGATGCAAGGATGGTTCAACATTCGCAAATCAGTAAATGTAATTCATTACATAAACAAAAGCAATGACAAAAATCACATGATCATATCAATAGATACAGAAAAAGCACTTGATAATGTACAACACCGATTTATAATAAAAACACTCAGCAAAGTGGGAACAGAGGGAGCATTCCTCAACATAATAAAGGCCATATATGAGACCTACAGCTAACATCATACTCAACAGACAAAAACTAAAATCTTTCCCACTAAAATCAGGAACAAGACAAGGTTGTCCACTTTCACCACTTCTATTCAATATAGTATTGGAAGTCTTAGCCACAGCGATTAGACAGGAAAAGGAAATAAAAGGCATCCAACTCGGAAAGGAGGAAACAAAACTATCATTGTTTGCAGATGACATGATAGTGTACATAGAAAATCCTATAGACTCAGCCAAAAAACTGCTCGACCTAATAAATGAATTTGGCCAAACAACCGGATACAATGTCAATATCCAGAAATCAAAGGCATTTTTGTCTACCAACAATGAAACAGCAGAAGCAGAAATCAAGAAAAATATCCCATTCGATATAGCAAAAATAAAAATAAAATACCTAGGAATAAACCTAACCAAGGAGGTAAAAGACCTGTATGCAGAAAACTACACAACACTGAAGAAAGAAATCAACGAAGACACAAACAAATGGAAATACATACAGTGTTCATGGATCGAAAGAATTAACATCATCAAAATGTCCATACTTCCCAAAGCAATTTACAGATTCAATGCAATACCTATTAAAGTGCCAATGGCATACTTCACAGACATAGAAAAAACACTTTGAAAATTTATATGGAACTATAAACAACCTAGAATAGCTGCAGCAATCTTGAGAAAGAAGAGCAAAGTAGGAGGGATCACAATACCTGATACCAAACTGTATTACAAGGTCACTGTAATCAAAACAGCCTGGTACTGGCATAAAAACAGGCATGTGAACCAGTGGAATAGGATAGAGAGCCCAGAAATAAACCCAAGTCTCTACAGTCAATTAATATTCGACAAAGGGGGCAGCAACATAAAATGGAGTAAAAATAGCCTCTTCAACAAGTGGTGTTGGGAGAGCTGGACAGCTACGTGCAAGAAAATGAAACTTGAGCACCAACTTACACCATACACAAAAATAAATTCAAGGTGGATAAAAGATTTAAACATAAGCCGTGACACCATTAAAGTCCTAGAGGAGAACATCGGCAGGAAAATCTCAGATAGTCCACGCAGCAACATTTTTACTGATATGTCCCCTAAAGCAAGGGACATAAAGGAAAGAATAAACAAATGGTATCTCATCAAAATAAAAAGCTTCTGCACGGCCAAAGAAAATAGTATTAAAATAAAAAGAGAACTGTGTGGGAAAACATATTCATCAATGATACCTCAGACAAGGGTTTAATCTCCAAAATATAAAAAGAACTTACACAACTCCACTCTAAGAAGACAAGCAACCCAATTAAAAAATGGTGAAAGGACTTGGGCAGACACTTCTCCAAGGAGGACATACAGAGGATCCAGAGACACATGAAAAGATGCTCAGTATCGCTAGCTATCAGAGAGATGCAAATTAAAACCACAATGAGATACCACTTGACACCAGTTAGAATGGCCCTCATAAACGAAGCAACAAACAGCAAGTGTTGGAGAGGTTGTGGAGAAAGGGGGACCCTAGTGCACTGTTGGTGGGAGTGCAGGCTGGTACAACCACTATGGAAAACAGTATGGAGTTTTCTAAGAACACTAAAAATGGATCTACCTTTTCAGCCAGCAGTTCCACTGCTTGGATTATATCTTAAGAACCCTGAAACACCAATCCAAAAGAACCTATGCACCCCTATGTTCATAGCAGCACAATTTACAATAGCCAAGTGTTGGAAGCAACCTAGATGCCCATGAGTAAATGAATAGATCAAAAAACTGTGGTACATTTAAACAATGGAATTCTATGCAGCAGAAAGAAAGAAGGCACTCCTACCCTTTGCAACAGCATGGATGGAACTGGAGAGCATCATGCTAAGCAAAATAAGCCAGGCAGTGAAAGACAAATGCCATATGATCTCACCTTTAACAGAAACCTAATCAACAAAACAAACAAACAAGCATAATATAACCAAAGACACTGAAATTGAGAACAGGCTGACAGTCATCAGAAAGGAGAGGGGAGGGAATTTCAGGGGAAAAGGGGAAGGGTTTAGAGCAACAAGTATAAAAGACACATGGACAAAAACTATGGGGGGTAGAAATGGGAGGGAGGTGGGGAAGGCTGGGGTGGTGGGCTGGGGTGGGAGTAAAAGACAGAAAACTGTACAAGATCAACAATTAAAATAAAAATTAAAAGAAAATTGAGAATGATATCTCAGCTTCAGTGTTTCCTCCTGAGAAGCCAGTGGTCCCAGCCCCATATCAGGCCAACCAGCTCAGATATTCAGTGCCAGAAGAAGTGCTCATAACCTCTGGCTGTAAAAACCAGGGGAGACTGTGGCTAAGTGAGATGGGGGACTTCTGAAGTCCCAGGTGTTCCTCTTGAAGGGACCACACACAGACTTACTTGGACTCACTTGCTCTGAGCTCTCGTGCTGAGGCAGTAGCTTGAAAGGTGCTGGTGACATTTGGGGAGGAACTGAATTGTCCAGCATTAGGGTGAGGGCTGGAGGGAATGCTTTCTTTTAGACAAAAGTGCTGGCAGAGGCCATTGTCCCTTTGCTAAACCCTTCCCCAGCAGAGCTGACACGTGGACACCTATCTGAGTTTCCATCAACCTAGCACTGTTCAGCTCACCTTGGTGATCCCTGAGACCCTGTTTCACCCAACTTGCAGGCTCACCCAAACCCTTTACAGTGGCTTTTACATACAAATAGCCTATCTTGGCTCATGGTACTGACTTTCTTAAAAACTCTTAAACAGCAGCATCTGGCGTCAGCATATCTTGTACCTCTTGCTAAGTGGTCCCTGGCCTGGCACTAGTGGCAGCCAACTTTTTTCCCAGGTTGGCTTCTTCCAGGCACCTCCAAGCATAGCACAAGTAGCAGCCATCTGCAGGTTGCTTTGTAGTTCATACAGGGTGGTCCAGGGCAGGGCACAGTGGGCAACTGAACTTGGCTTGTACCTCCTGGGAGGTTTTAGAACCAGTGCACTGGAGTGCAGCTTCAGACCACACCGAAGCACCACCTAACCACCTTCACAAGCAACACACTCAAGAGGCGAACTTGGTGGGTTTCTAAGACCTGCTCCATGGGAGTCAACCCTGCACAGCACATCTTCTACAGTGGCCAGTCCTCACAGCTGATTGGCTTGGGGATAAATTCCTCCCATTGATGTGCCAACAGCAATTAAGTCTCAACTACAACAGGAGGAAGCACACATCCTCACGGGAGCAAGTGGGGCACACTTGGAGCATCCAGCCTGAATGACTGGAGAGGCTACACCTCTGTGCCCTAAATGATACCTACTACATTAGGTCACTCTACTAAGACCAGGAGATGTGGCAGCTCTACCTAATACATAGAAACAAATACAGGGAGGCAGCTGAAATAAGACAAAGCAACCTATGCCAAATGAAAGAACAGAACAAAACTCCAGAGAAATAACTTAAAAAAATGGAGACAACCAGTCTACCAGACATAGAGCTCTAAACACTGGTTATAAGGATGCTCAAGGAGAAGAGTAGAGGAACTTAGTGAGAACTTTAACAAAGAGATAGGAAACATAAAAGTGTAAATAGAAAAACATAAAAAGAACCATTCAGAAATAAATAACACACTCATTGAAATGAAGAACTCATTACTAGAAATCAACACTACAGCAGATGAAGTAGAGGATCAAATCAGCAATTTAGAAGATAAGGAAGAAAAAATACCCAATCAGAGTAGGAAAAATAAAAAAAAACTTAAAAAATGAGCATAGTATAAGCACCTTCAGGGACAACTTCAAGTGTACCAACATCATGGGGGTACTGGAAGGAGAAGAAAGAGAACAAGGAATTGAACACCTATTTGAAAAAATGATGATGGAAAACTTCCCTAACTTGGTGAAGAAAACAGACAGACAAGTCCAGGAAGCACACAGAGTCCTATAAAAGATGAATCCAGGACTTCTGGACAAAATGGAGGCATAGGGGCACACACTGTGCCTCTTCACACAGCCAAGATTAAGGACAATGAAGATTTAGAAACAAAAATACAGCCAGATCAGATAGAAAATTGAACTGTAAGGAAGTTCGACAACCATTCATCCAGACTGGTAGGAGGGGAGGAGTCGCTGGCCCTCGGAGAGGAATCAGGGCAGGAGAAAGCAGTGGTTCGAGGTTCCCAGGTGCACAGCATAGGCGGCAGCTGGCAGACCCTGGGCGTGCAAGGTGGCTAGCTGACTGCAGACACACATTCACACTCAGATAAACCAGGCGAAAACAGAGAGACAGACCGCACAACCCAGGGCCCCAGTGTCGGGAAATAAAGCCTAAAAGCACCAATTGAAAACACCTGTGGGGGGGTGAGGCCGGGAGAGACTCCCAGCATCACAGGAGAGTACGTTGGAGAGGCCCACAGGGTCCTAGAGCATACACAGGCCCACCCACCCAGGAGACAGCACCAGAAGGGCCCAATTTGCTTGTAGGAAATGGCCAAAGGAATGAAATGCAAGAGAGAGCGGAGCAAGTGCATTGTTCCCTCTCTGACCCTGCCCCCACATACAGTGTCAGAACCCAGCAACTGGGTTGACCTGCCCTAGTGAATACCTAAGGCTCCGCCCCTCACTACATAACAGCCGTGACATGACAAAAAATATATATATATCCATATACATACACACGTATATGTAGACATATAGATATAGATGTAGATGGATCAAGTGGAAGAACAGATCAAAGCCTCAGAGCCAATACTTCTAAGCGACCAAGAGATAGCCAATCTATCAGATGCATAGTTCAAAGCCCTGGTGATCAGGATGCTTACAGAATTGGTTGATTTTGGTCGCAAATTAGGTGAACAAATGAAGGCTATGCTAAGTGAAATGAAGGAAAATGCACAGGGAACCAATAGTGATGGGAAGAAAACTGGGACTCAAATCAATGGAGTGGACCAGAAGGAAGAAATAAACAACCGAACAGAAAAGAATGAAGAAACAAGAATTCAAAAAAATGAGGAGAGGCTTAGGAACCTCCGGGACATCTTTAAATGTTCCAACATCCGCATCATAGGGGTACCAGAAGGGGAAGAAGAAGAGCAACAAGTGGAAAACTTATTTGAACAAATAATAAAGGAGAACCTCCCCAATCTGGCAAAGGAAATAGATTTCCAGGAAGTCCAGGAAGCTCAGAATCCCAAAGAAGAACACACCAAGGCACATCATAATTACATTAGCCAAGATTAAAATGAAGGAGAGAATCCTAGAAGCAGCAAGGGATAAGGGGACAGTCATCTACAAAGGAGTTCCCAGCAGAATGTCAGCTGATTTTTCAAAAGAGACCTTACAGGCAAGAAGAGGCTGGAAAGAAGTATTCCAAGTCATGAAAGGCAAGGACCTACAACCTAGATTGCTCTATCCAGCAAAGCTTTCATTTAGAATGGAAGGGAAGATAAAGTACTTCTCAGATAAGGTCAAGTTCAAGGAGTTCATCGTCACCAAGCCATTATTATATGAAATGTTAAAGGGACTTATCTAAGAAAAAGAAGATCAAAATATGACAGTGAAAAGACAGCAAACTCACAGTTATTAACAACCACACCTAAAACAAAAGCAAACTAAGCAAACAGCTAGAACAGGAACAGAACCACAGAAATGGAGAGCATATGGAGGCTTAGCAACAGGGGAGCGGAAGGAGGAGAGAGGGGGAAAAGGTACAGAGAGTAAGTAGCATAGATGGTAGGTAGAAAATAGGGGGAGGGCAAGAATGGTATGGGAAATGTAGAAGCTAAAGAACTTATGACACATAGACCTGAACTAAAGGGGGAGAATGTGGGTGGGAGGGGGTGCAATGTGGAGGGGCATGAAGGGGAGGATGGGACAACAGTAATAGCATAATCAATATAAATGAATAAATAAATAAATAAATAAATAAATAGTTTAAAAAAAGATGAATCCAAAGAGGCTCACACCAAGGCACATCATAATAAAAATGCAAAAGATTAAAGACAAAGAGAGAAGCTTAAAAGTAGTTAGTTACCTACAAGAGAGCTCCCATAAGACTCTCAGCTGAGTTTTCAACAGAAACATTTCAGGCCAGAAGGGACTGACATGAAATATTCAAAGTGATGAAAAGCAAGGACCTACAACTCCACCCAGCAAAGTTATCACGTGGAATTGAAGGACATGTAAAGAGCATTCCAGACAAGAAAAAGCTAAAGGAGTTCATCACCACCAATCCAGCATTACGAGAAATATTAAAGGGTCTTTTTAAGAAAAGAAACAGAAAAATGATAAATTATGAGTAATAAATGGCAATAAATATATATCTACAAAAATTACTTTAAGGCAAATAGATTAAATGCTCTCATCAAAAAACATGTGGTGGCTGAATGTTTAACAAAACAAGTCCCTTACATATGCTGGCTATAAGAGATTCACTTTAGATGGGAAGACATGCACAGACTGAAAGTTGAGGGATTAAAGAAGATATTTAATCCAAATGGAAATTTAAAAAAAAAAAGCTAGGATAGCAAGACTTAGACAAAATAGACTTTAAAACAAAGGCTGTAACAAGAAATAAAAAAGGATCCAGCAATTCCACTTCTGGGTATGTACCTGAAGAACCCAAAACACTAAATCAGAAAGACACATACAGCATTATTTGCAATAATAGCCAATATATGGAAGCAACCTAAGTGTTTATCAATAAATGAATGGATAAAGAAGAACTAGTGAATATATACAATGGAATGTGACTCAGCCATTAAAAAGAATGAAATCTTGCCACCTGTAACAACATTGATGGACTTAGAGGGTATTGTACTGAATGAAATAAGTCACATGGTGATAGAAAAATGCCACATGATTTCACTTATATGTGAAATCTAAAAAACAAAATAGACACTGACTGAGTAGCTCAGTTGGTTGGAGCAGCAGTCCCCAACCTTTCTGGCACCAGGGACAAATTTTGTGGAAGACAATTTTTCCACAGACGGGGTGGGAGGCAGGGAGAGACAGGAGGCAGAGCTCAGGCTGTAATGCAAGTCAAGCTTTGCTTGCTCCCCTGTCACTCACCACCTGCTCTGAGGCCTGGTTCCTAACAGGCCACAGACCCATACCTGTCCTTAGCTGGGGGGTTGGGGACCCTTAGGTTAGAGCATTGTCCCAATACACCAAGATTGTGGGTAAAATCCCCAGTCAGGGCACATACAAGAATCAACCAATGAATGCATAAATAAATGGAACAACAAATCAATGCTTCTCTCTTTCTTTCCTCCCCCCTTCTCCTTCTCTCATTTTCTCTTCCTTCTTTCCTTCCTCTGTCTCTCTGAAATAATTTTAAAATCATATAAAAACAACATAAACAAATACACAGAACAAAAACAGACTGATAGATACAGAGAACATTTTGGTGGTTGCCAGATGGGAGAAAGATTAGGGGGATCAATGAAAAAGAGGAAGGGTTTAGTAAGTACAAATTGGGCCCTGGCTGGTGTGGTTTAGTGGACTGAGTGCCAGCCTGTGAACCAAAGGGTCACTGGTTCGATTCCACCAGGTCCCTTGTAGGGGGTGCGTGAGAGGCAACTACACATGGGTGCTTCTCTCCTCTTTCTTCTTCCCTTCATCTCTCTCTAAAAATAAATAAATAAAATCTGTAAAAAAAAGAGGTAAAAATGGGCAGTTACATATTAGTTATGGGGAAGTACAGTACAACATAGAGTATATAGTCAATTATATTGTGATAACTATATATGGTATCAGATGGGTACAAGATTTATCACGATGATCACTTAGTAAGTTATATAATGTCTAATCATGGGGTTGTACACCTGAAACTAATGTATTATTGTACATCAACTGAAATTTAAAAATTAAAAATATTTTTTAAAATTCCAAAACCAACAATAACAAGCACTGGTGGTACAACAGAGGGAATATAGTCAACAATGTTGTGATACTATGTGTAGTGCCAGGCAGGTGCTGGAGATATCAGGGAAGGACACTTTGTCTAATCACTGTGCTGTACACCTGAATCCAGCACAAAATAATATTAAAAGTGAATTTAAATTAAAAAATGCAAATAGAAATATCTCTTGTTTAAAATTACATTTCTGATAATGATTTTAAGCATTTCATCTTGCGCATGGTAAGTTTTTAGCTTTTTTATTCTTTAAATTGGTTGTTCATATTATTCTTCCATAGATATGTTTTTCTATGTGGTCATTCCCTTTTTTGTTGTTGATTTGCAGGTATCATTTGGGATTCTAGATGTTAGTCTTTGCACATTTTGACTTTTAAATATCTTTTCTTATTCTGTTAGCTGCGTATTAACTTTGTTCATGGTGTCATTTCTTGAATAGAAATCCTTACATTTCATGTAATAACATTTGTAGGTATTTCTTTTTATTGTTTTTTTCTTTTTCTTTTTTTTTTGATAGCATTTAAAAACCTTTCCCTGGCTATGGATCACAAAAATATTATCTTATATCTTCCATTAAAATTCTAAATTAAATCCTGATAGTGTCATTTTTCATACTTAGGTCTTTAAATTTTCCTTTAAATGTGGCAGCAGTGAGAGAGTTATGAGGGATGTGACTGAAGCATTCAAGATTTGAAGCTTCCTAATTCTGTGATCAGTGAGGAAAAAGGATTCACTTTCCTAGATCCAGTTTGAAAAATTGTGGAGAAAAGCTCTGATTGATTGGCTTGAGTCATGTGCTCATAATTATGTCCTGATAGCAAGATGCTTACTGAGTGCTAGGGAGACAAAACAATTGTTGAATAGAGGTGATATGAAAATATACTTATTAATTAGAATTTAAAGTTAAAAAAATTTAAGGGTTTATATATGGAAATAATTATACCCTGTTGGAGAAACCAGATAATTCTTCATTACAGAAATGACATTTTCAGTAGACTGAAGTATGAAGAAAATTTAGATATGTAAGAAATTACATGTGTGGTGATTTCTAAGTAGAGGAAAAAGCATGAGTGAAAATGCAGGAGCAAGAAAGCAGGACTGTGTCCAAATTGGACAAAAGTGACAAATTTGGCTGAGCCATAGGTTTTCAAGATCAGTCAAGTTTGGGCGCAGTCAGGTGGTATGGCCTTAGATTGGCTGAACCATAGGATATAAAAAATATTTATTGGGTTCCGACTCTGAAAAGGTATTTGTAGAAGCCACAGTGATTGCCTGCTCAATGACTATTACCCCAATTCTTCCTTTTTGCTACTAGAATCCTGATTTGGGATGGCAATGTACTCTTTAGGGTCTGGATTTTGATTGATCTAAGTCTGCTGTGGCAATTTAACACTCCTTGGCCTGATAATTCACTTTCCCAGATTCCCTTGAATGAGAGGTGACCACATCACTCAGTCCTGGCCACCTAAATGCAAGTGAACATCTCCTGGGAACTTTTCTGTCCATCTACTTCTGTTTGGCACTGCAGCAGCCACGTTATGTCTCAATGGGAAAGGACAAGAAAATTTCAGGGGCCAACCCAAAGTCCTGATTTCATTAAAACTGGGTTTGGCTTTAGGGGCCCAGTCACAGAGGCCTCAGCACTTGGGACTACCCTACGTTTGGTTTAATATTCACTGTTACTGTCCTGAAGTTATTAATAATTCTTAACAAGACACCTTGCACTATCATTTTGCACCAGGTTTCACAAATTACATAGTGAGTTCTAATTAGAACTTGACAGAGAAAACTCTGGAATCTCCTATTTCCAAGACTGTTGTTAATAATAAATGTCCTTCTAGATGAGCACACTGTTCATTGGACTTTCTGTTACTTGTATTGTAGCTAAACATATTCTGGTAAAGTATTTAAACTTGAGGCAAGATTCACCTATAACGATGTTTCTTATGAAATCACTAGAGTCTCACGTTAGAGAGAAAAAGACAGAAATTTTGTAGTAAACATGAATTTTGGATTTAAGCAGCTCTATAACTTAAGCATTTTGCTTTAAGCATCTAAACCTTTTTCTTAAAATGGAAATAAATTATATCTACTAGTCAGAGTTGCAGGAGAACTAAATGAGTTAATACGTAAAACATATGGCTTAATATCTGATACTTAATAAATGTTCCAGTAATGTTTATAGCATTTGTTTTCAATTCTACATCTTGCAGTAAGTCCACCTGGTAAAAAGAGAGAAGCTTAAAAATTCCATGCAGCCAAAAGTCCTTATTAAGATAAACTACCTTCAGAGCTCAGTAAAAATAAATAAATAAATAAAATAACGAACAAATTTTTCAGAGGTTAAAAGTAGATAACATTGTTTCAACTGAAAAGTGAAAAGCATCTGAAGGAAATACAATTTTTACCTATTAAGAATTCCATTTTGGTGTAGACATTGGTAAAAATAGGCTCTATCCATATTCATTTTTATTTTCTTATAAATATTTTTTTGAGGAAGGAAACATCATCTATTTTGTTCATGAGTTTCCTTTTAGGCAATGTTCAGTAAAGCAGCTTAATCTCTGCTCCCTGAGGCATCGCTGGCTTGACTGGGAGCTGCAGGATCTGCTTTTCCAGATAGCTCACTCACAAGGCTGGTAAGTACGTACATGCTGACCTTCAGCTCAGATTTCAGCTGTAAATAGGGGCTGGGGGCCAAAGTTCCTCTCCATATGGTCTTTCTACAGAGTACTTGGGATTTCTCATGGCATATGACTGAGCTCTAAGACTGAGCATTCCAGAAGAGCGGAAAGGAGTATTGCCTTTCGTAACCTAGCTTCAGAAGTCCCTCAACATCTATCTTAGCCATATGCCCTCCCAGATTCAGAGAGCTCATCTCTCAGGGAAGACTGGCAAAGTCACAGTATAAGAAGAATGTGTAAAATGGAAAATATTGTGACGGCCAGTTTTGGAAAATACTAACTGTCACAGAGTACTAGTGATTAGGGCCAAGATCGTAAGCAGTTGCCAAATCTGTTATGTACTCCATGCTTAATGCAGGCTGGAATTGGCTGTAGGATCTGGGTTGTGCCGAAGTGAGGTTGTGATTCAGAAGTCCTTTTATTTTACATACAATGGAGCTGAGTGGGGTGCTTCAGTGATAGGATAGTCTGGCTTCAGGACGTTGGGTGGCATTGTCCTCAAGTATTACTATCGTAGTATTAGTAATGTGGCCAGGTTCCAAATGTAACAATAAATTTCTGTTTCTTTAAATTTATTCATGACACCCAGGGGATGATTATTCCTTTGGTTTCCTTTCCTTGTCTACTGCATGATGGCAGCTGTACTGCTTATCAAGTCACTGTCACTCTGTTCACCAGAGAAAGATGCATGTAGGCATATAATTTAATCCTTTCACAGAGAAATTCTGAACAGGTCAATGGAATGGAATAGGCAGCCCAGAAATAAACCCATGTCTCTATGGTCAGTTAATATTTGACAAAAGGGACATGAGCATACAATGGAGTAAAAATAGCCTTTTCAATAAATGGTGTTGGGGGAACTGGAATAGTACATGCAAAAAATGAAACTTGACCACCAACTTACATCATATACCAGAACAAACTCAAAATGGATAAAAGACTTAAAGATAAGTTGTGATACCATAAAGGTCCTAGTGGAAAATATGGGGAGTAAAGTTCCAGATATCCCAAAGAGCAATATTTTTGCTGATATATCTCCTAGGGCAAGGGAAATAAAGGAAAAAATAAACAAATGGGATTACATCAAGTTAAAAAGTTTCTGCACAGCTAAAGAAACTATTATCAAAATGAAAAGGAAACCAACTATAGGGGAGAACATATTTGCCAATGATACATAGGACAAAGGTTTAATCTCCAAAATATATGAATAACTCATATTACAACATCAGGAAGACAAACAAATCCAATTAAAAAGTGGGCAAAGAACCTGAATAGACATTTCTCCAAGGAGGACATACAAACAGCCCATAAACATATGAAAAGATGCTCAACATCACTAGCCATCAGAGAGATGCAAATTAAAACCACAATGAGATATCACCTCACACCCCTCAGAATGGCTATTATTAATAAATCAACAAATAAGAAGTGTTGGTGAAGATGTGGAGAAAAAGGAACCCCAGTGCACTGTTGGTGGGAATGCAGATTGGTGTACTTACTGTGGAAAATTGTATGGGATTTCCTCAAAAAACTAAAAATGGAACTGCCTTTTGACTCAGTGATTCTACTGCTGGGAATATACCCTAAGAATCCTGAAACACCAATTCAAAAGAACTTGTGTACCCCAATGTTCATAGCAGTGCTATTTACAGTAGCTAAGTGCTGGAAACAGCCCAACTGTCCATCAGTAAATGAGTGGATTAAAAAACTGTTGTATGTCTACATAATGGAATAGTACACAGCAGAAAGAAAGAAGAAACTCCTACCTTTTGTGACAGCATAGATGGAACTGGAGAATATTACACTAAGTGAAATAAGCCAGTCAGTGAAAGACAAATACCATAAGATTTCACTTATAAGAGGAAATTAATGAACAAAATAAACTAAAGAGTAAAATAGAACCAGAGACATGAAAATATGGAAAAGACTAACAGTGGCCAGAGGGTAGGGGGGAAGGGGATAATGGTGGAAAGAAGGGGAAGGGAGTGGTCAAAGAACATGTATGAATGACCCATGGGCAGGGACAGTGGTGTGAGGATTGACTGTGGGGGGAAGAGGGCAAGAAGGGTAAATTAGAATAACTGTAATAGAATAACAATAAAAAGCATAAGAAAATAAAAAGGAAATAAATATAACATTAACATCATTCACTCAACAGCATGCTAAGTGTTTAATACGCATTATCTCACTTAATTTTCAAAGCTACTGTTATCATTGCTATTTCATAGTTAAAGAAAGTGTATTTGAGAGAGGTAAGGTAATTGGCAAGCTTAGAGAGTATCAGAGTAGGAACTCAAACCCAAGTTTGATTCCAGTAACTTTAAACTTTGCTATGCTACCCTATTATATTTAAATGTATAATTTTATTTATTTAAACCATTTACTAGGACGTATAATGACTTAGAATTCTTCCAGGCACTAAGAACACATCCATGAACAAAGAAGATAAAGTCTATGTTGTCATGGGACTTACTTCTAGTGGGAAAAGAATGATAATAATATATTGAGTACAGTGCTAGGATGACATTAAATGAGGGTGATATATGATGATTACTTAATGTCAATACCTGAATAACAAGAAGACGAACATGGCTAAGTTTGGTGAAAGAGTGTTGCTGTCTGGGAACAGCAAATACAAAGGTCTAGAGACAAGGAGCTTGGGAAATGAGCCAAAGGGAGATTAATACAAGATATAGGGAGGGAGGGCAGAGAGGTCAGATCACATTAACTTTATAATCAGGGTAAAGATTATGGGTTTTATTCTAAGCATTATGGGAAGCCCTGCAAAGATTTTATGTAGATAAATGATCTGAGGTAGGTAAAAACATCACTCCAGTTATTGCGCAGAGAATGGATTATAGGGGAATAAGTGGGAATGCAGGTGACCTGTTTGGAGTTGATACATAGTGGCTTAGAGAAGTTGGAGAAAAGACAACAATACAGGAAATGCATCCATAGAGAATATATAGGACTTGACCACAGTTTGGAAAATGGAGATACAATAAAGAAAGGAATCAAAGTCATTATGTGGTTCTTGACTTGAGTAGATGATGTTGCAATATATTGAAATGGAGGAGAGAGAGGTAGGCACAGATTTGGAGAAAATCATGAGTTCTATTTTGAATATATTAATACGATATCTGTTTAGACATCCAAGTGAAAATGTCAACTTACTATGCTAATAAAGAGCTAGGGGAGAGGTCAGAGCTAGAAATACACATGTAGGTGTCATTGGTATATAGATAATATTTAAAGCCATGGAAGTAAATGTGCTAATGTAAAAATAAAGTATATGTAAAGAGGAGAAGGAACCTTAAGACCGAATCCTGAGCACTCTAACATGAGGCAAGACAGAGGAGAAAGAATAAGCAAATAAAATTGAAAGAGAATGGCCAATGAGGTAAGAAAGAAAGTATAGAAAGTATTTATTATCAACTGATTTGTGTTGGCCCAAAATTCATATGTTGACCCTTTAACCTCCATTACCTCAGAATGTGACTATAATTGGTTATAAGGCCTTTGAAGAGGTGATTAAGGTAAACAGAGGCTATTAGAATGGGCCTCAATCCAATCTGCCTGTTCCCACTAGAAGAAGAAATTGAGACACGCAGTAAAGACATAGGTGATGCACCTGTAGAGAGAAAGCCACCATCTGCAAGCTGAGGAGAGGGGCCTCAGGAGAAACCAACCCTGTCCACACCTTGGTTTAGGACTTCTAGCTTCCAGACTGGTGATAAAATAAATTTCTGTTATTTATTTAGACTAGTCACCTAGTCTGTTGTTTTTGTTATGGTAGCCCAAGCAATGCAATACAGTATTTTATTCCAGAAGTAAACAGGAGAAATTGTTTCAAGCAGGAGGGAATGTTCAACTGTGTAAGACATTGGCAAGAAGTACAATAACATAAGGATGGAAAAATGATCAAGAAGATATCTTGAAGAGACTTACGACCAAGATGGAGGTGTAGGTAGATACACTTTGCCTCCTCCTACAACCAAAAGAAAAATAAAAACAAATTTAAAAACAAAAAATGACCAAAACTGCCAGACAACTGAAAGGTATGGAAGTCCGAAAACCAAGGAGTTAAAGAAGAAACATTCATTCAGACAGGTAGGAGGGGTGGAGACAGGCAGCTGGGGCAGAGAGGACTCACAGCAAGGTGGTGGTTGGAGGACCAGAACAGGCAAGGTGGCAACTGGTGACCAGGCAGTCCCACATTTGCATGTGGATAATCAGGAAGAACAACTGGGGAGCAAGACAGACCATGCAAACCAGGGTTCTAGCATGGGGAAATAAAGCCTCAAAATCTTTGGCTGTAAACACCTGTGGGGGGTTGTGATGGTGGGAGAAACTTTCAGCCTCATAGGAGAGTTCACTGGAGAGACCAACAGGGTCCTAAAATGTACCTAAAATGGAGGAAAAAGTGAAGGCTATGCAAAGTGAAATAAAGAAAACTATACAAGGAAACAACAGTGATGGGAAGGAAACTGGGACTCAAATCAATGGTTTAGGCCAGAAGGAAGAAATAAACATTCAACCAGGACAGAATGAAGAAACAAGAATTAAAAAAAATGAGAAGAGGCTTAGGAACCTCTGGGACAACTTTAAACATTCCAAAATCTGAATCATAGGGGTGTCCAGAGGAGAAGAGGAAGAGCAGGAAATTGAAAACTTATTTGAAAACATAATGAAGGAGAACTTCCCCAATCTGGCAAAGGAAATAGACTTCCAGGAAGTCCAAAGAAGCTCAGAGTCCAAAGAAATTGGACCCAAGGAAGCACACACCAAGGCACATCATAATTCCATTACCCAAGATTAAAGCTAAGGAGAGAATCTTAAAAGCAGCAAGAGGAAAGGAGACAGTTACCTCTAAAAGAGTTCCCATAAGACTCTCAGCTGATTTCTCAAAAGAAACCTTGCAGGCAAGAAGGGGCTGGAAAGAAGTGTTCGAAGTCATGAAAGGCAAGGACCTACATCCAAGATTACTCTATCCAGCAATGCTATTATATAAAATGGAAGGACAGATGAAGTGATTCCCAGACAAGGTAAAGGTAAAGGAGTTCATCATTACCAAGCCCTTATTATATGAAATGTTAAAGGGACTTATCTAAGAAAAAGAAGGTGATCAAAACTATGAACAGTAAAATGACAACAAATTCACAACTATCAACAACTGAACCTAAAACAAAAACAAGTTAAGCAAACAACTAGAAAAGGAACAGAATCACAGAAGTGGAGATCACATGGAGGGTTATCAGTGAGGATGGGGAGCAGGGAGAATGAGGGTAAACGTACAGGGAATGAGAAGCATAGATGGTCAGTACCAAGTAGACAGGGGGAGGTTAAGAATAGTATAGAAAATGTAGAAGCCAAAGAACTTATATGTATGACCCAGGGACATGAACTAAGGGGGATGGGGAATGCAGGTGGGAGGGTGGGTGCAGAGCAGAGGAGATACAAGGGGGAGGAATGAGACAACTGTTATAGCATAATCAATAAAATATATTTTTTAAAAAAGAGGATATCTTGATGACTGAAAAGAGCAGTCCTGTGGAAGCTTGGATAAAATTAAGAAAATGGTAAATGAGGAAGTAGAAATGACCCCTATAGACAACATGTTCAGAAAGTGTCATAAAAGTGATCAAAGAAATGGGTGGTGGTAGGGGAAGAAGAAAAAAATCAAGACTATGAATAACAGAATAGTGCAAAGAAAATTCTCACTGACAAAAGCAAACATAGCAAAAGCAAAGAATCACTCCTATCATCCAGGAAATTCCAAAGGATTCCCAAATCTCTGTGTCAGGAATCGAAGTCAAAGACTAAACACTAGAACAAGAGATGTTCCTAAGGGTCTTATCACTTAGGAAAATATTATACAAAGGATTTAGGAACTCTGTGCCATGAACAAGGGACAGAGACCAATACGTATTATTATACTTTTTTTCCCCCTCCAGCTTTTTAAGGTTAAGATGTATAATGTGATGATTTGGTATCCATATGTACTGTGAAATGATTACCACAATAAGGTTAGTTAACACATTCATCATCTCGCATAGTTACTTTGTGTGTGAGTGTGCGTGTGTATGGTGTTTAAGGCCTCTCAGTGCATATAGGTTACTCTTATTTGCTTCCTGATTAAATTGTCCCTCTGGCAGAGAGACTGCTAATTACCTTCCCAATCTATCATCTTCCCTCCCACAAGCAGAATCCTAAGTTTAAGCCACTCAGAAAAAAAGTGTATTTCCCAACTTTTCTTATATCTAGATTTGAACAGTTGACTACATTCTGGCTACTAAGATATTAGTAGAAGTATTGTATGGAACTTCTTTTTTTTTTTTTAATATATTTTATTGATTATGCTATTACAGTTGTCCCATTTCTTCCCCATCATTCCCCTCCACCCTACCCACCCTCTCCCACCCACATTCCTCCCTTTAGTTCATGTCCATGGGTCATAAGTTTTCTAGCTTCTACATTTCCCATACTATTCTTGCCCTCCCCCTGTCTATTTTTTCCCCATTATCTATGCTACTTATTCTCTGTACCTTTTCCCCCTCTCTCCTCCTCCCACACCCCTGTTGCTAACCCTCCATATGATCTCCATTTCTGTGATTCTGTTCCTGTTCTAGCTGTTTGCTTAGTTTGCTTTTGTTTTAGGTGTGGTTCTTGATAGCTATGAGTTCGTTGTCTTTTCACTGTCATAGTTTTATCTTCTTTTTCTTAGATAAGTCCCTTTAACATTTCATACAATAAGGGCTTGGTGATGATGAACTCCTTGAACTTGACCTTATCTGAAAAGCACTTTATCTTCCCTTCCATTCTAAATGACAGCTTTGCTGGATAGAGCAATTTTGGATGTAGGTCCCTGCTTTTAAAGATTTCAAATATTTCTTTCCAGCCCCTTCTTGCCTGGAAGGTCTCTTTTGAGAAATCAGCTGACAGTCTGATGGGAACTCCTTTGTAGGTGACTGTCCCCTTATTCCTTGCTGTTTCTAGAATTTTCTCCTTCATTTTAATCTTGGGTAATGTAATTACGATGTACCTTGGTGTGTTCCTCCTTGGGTCCAACTTCTTTGGGACTCTCTGAGCTTCCTGGACATCCTGGTAGTCTATTTCCTTTGCCAGATTGGGGAAGTTCTCCTTTATTATTTGTTCCAATAAGTTTTCCACTTGTTGCTCTTCTTCTTCCCCTTCTGGTACCCCTATAATTTGGATGTTGGGACGTTTAACGATGTCCCGGAGGTTCCTAAGCTTCTCCTCATTTTTCTGAATTCTTGTTTCTTCCTCGTCTTCTGTTTGGTTGTTAGTTTCTTCCTTCTGGTCCACTCCATTGATTTGAGTCCCAGTTTCCCTTCCATCTCTATCAGTTCCCCATGCATCTTCCTTCATTTCACGGATTGTAGCCTGCATTTTTTCATCTAGTTTGTGAGCAAAATCAACCAATTCTGTGAGCATTTTGATGACCAGTGCTTTGAACTGTGCATCTGACAGGTTGGCTATCTCTTCACTGCTTAGAGGAATTGGCTCTGGGGCTTTTATTTGTTTTCCGGTTTGAGCCATTTTTGGTGGGTTTTTTTTGTTGTTGTTTTGGTTTTAGTCTGGTCGTGGCTATTACGTAGGGAGGGGTGGAGCCTTAGGTGTTCTCAGGGCAGGGCAGCGCAGTCGCTGGGTTGTGATGCTATAGGTGGGGGCGGGGTCTGAGAAGGAGCAATGGCGCCTGCTCCACTCTCTCCTGGACTCCGGCCCTTTCCGCTGCTTCCCCTTCACCTGGATTATCTGCGCACGCGCGCGTGCTGTTACGTAGTGAAGAGTGGAGCCTCTGGTGCTCCCCGGTGCGGGGCAGCCCAGTCGCTGGGTTGTGACGCTGTATGTGGGGGTGGGGCCTGAGAGGGAGCAATGGTGCCTGCTCCGCTCTTTCCTGGATTCAGTCCCCTCCGCCACTTCCCCTCCGCCTGGACCGTCTGCGCGCTCGTATGTGAGACCACCTGGTCAGTCAGCCAGCCGCCTTGTGCGGCCTCACTGGGTCTGCACAGTTGCCCCCCAGTGCCCGGGGTCCGCCAGCTGCTGCCTGTAGGCCCGGGGACCGCCAGCCGCCGCCTGTGCACCTGGGAACTGCCAGCCGCTGCTGCTTGCGTTCCTGGGTCCGCACCTCCACTTTCTCCTGCCGCGACTCCGCCCCTCTTACCGGTCTGGATGAATGGTTGTTGGACTTCCGTACAGTTCAGTTTTCTATAAGTTATGGTTGTTTTCTTGTTTCTAAATATTTGTTGTCCTTAATTTTGGTTGTGAGAGGAGGCACAGTGTGTCCGCCTACGCCTCCATCTTGGCCGGAAGTCCCTGTATGGAACTTCTGGAAATCTCCTTAATATAAAGGAATGTGTTCTTTTATTGTACCATTTTACTCCTGGATATGAGAAAGTAAGTATTAGTGTCTATGTTGGACCCTGAGGAGATTCTGAGACTAGAAACCATGAACTAAAAATGGCAAAGCAGAAAGATGGGGGCCTGAGTACTTGACGACACTGCAAGGCTGCCATACCTCCATTCTTATTCTAAGTGAGAGAAAAATATTATCTTGCTTTAGCCATAGTTATTTTGGAGTTTTCTGTTACATGACTGCAACTCCTGTTTTTGTTTTTTGCCTTCTGTTGGCTTGAAAAAAATTTTGGTCATTCCTCACTTGATTTGTCTGTTGCTTCCCTAGAAGATGCCCTGGCAAGGCTGCCTTCATTTGACCTGACTATAATCTTAACAAGGGTTAGAAACCTTTTCCTCTGAGGTATTTGTTGAAAATGTTTAGAGGTAATTGTTTAACTTCATTGCTGCCTGGGCTGGTGAATAACATTAAAGCAACCATAGACTAACCTAAAGCTTAAAAGAAAAAGCTAGGGAATTCTGAAAAGCTCTGACACATTCCTGGTAAAGTAGGAAGTCAGAACATGCTTAAGGCCGTGCTCATGCTCAGGAAAGACCTATGTTTTGTCTTCCCTGTAGAAGCATCAGCCCAGTGAGGACACAGAGTTTGTTCACTGCATCCTCATTGTCATAACTACACTTTGCATGTAGTAGAATTCAATAAATATTTGTTGAAGAAATTAAGAAGAATTTGTGAGTCATTTTGCATCCCAGGAACACCGATCAAAAAATTATGTAGAGCCCTGGTTGGTGTAGCTCAGTGGATTGAGCGCGGGCCTGCGAACTGAAGGATCGCGGTTCGATTCCCAGTCAGGGCACATGCCTGGGTTGCCAGGCCAGTTCCTGGCAGGGAACATACAAGAGGCAACCGCACATTGATGTTTCTCTCCCTCTCTCCTTCCCTTCCCCTCTAAAGATAAATAAATAAAATCTAAAAGGGAAAAAAAAAAAAAGTACTTAAAAAAAATCTTAAAAAAAAAAAATTATGTAGAGTTCTAACAATGAGAATTGATTCATACCCAAAGCACAATGATCAATAACTTTACTTAAATGAGAATTTGATAACATTACACTAATGGTATTCCAGATGTCAAATATGTTATAAAAATATACAAATATTTTACTTGTTATGTCAACTCACAATTAAATGCTTTTTTTTAATAATTGTTAACATTACAAGAATTTTAGTATGGTTTTACAATATTAAGTATGAATGAAAAATCTGAGAGGAGTACAATGAAAAAACTATGTAGCTATTCACTGGACATGTGTCTATATATAATTATGATGATAAATTAATTTAGAAACTTTCTCTTTTATTCTATTGACTTAATGTATCATATCAGTGAGAACTGAGAAATGTATTCTTCATATGTCCCACCTGTACTTCCGGTGATATAATATTGTCTTTCTTTCCAGAGTCATATTTCTTTTGTTGTTGTTATTGTTGATTTTTAAAACATTTTTTATTTATTGATGACAGAGAAAGAGAGACTTGTTCCACTCATTGATGCATTCATGGATTGATTCTTGTATGTGCCCTGGCCAGGGATCAAACCTGCAACCTTGGCATATCACCACAATGTTCTAACCAACTGAGGTACATGACCAGGGATTTTTGTTGTTTTATTACCTCATTTTGCTCATTAGTGTGTTCACTGGATTCTTACTTAGCACAATAAAGTACAGTAAGTAATCTATCCATAGTTTTAAATAAAAAGCAAGATATTTATAATCAAAAGAGAGAGAACATTTCTTTTAACCAAAAAACTTCCTAAAATTCTTGCAGTTTGAAAGTTAAGCATATTAGGAATGGTGGTTGACAAAGATAATTAGCTCAGGTTTAAACGACAACTGGAAAGAATGATAACAAAAAGTAGAGACTGTGGCTATTGATTCAGAAAGGCGGTTGTGAATGGGCATTGGGAGAAAATGGTGGCAAATGGTAATTTAGAATAACATTTGGGAGTAGGTGGCTCACAAGACAAGGTGGTATCTGAGGAAATAATTTGAATGTTACATTATCTACTTTTCTCATCACCAAAGTCAGGCACATCCCTTGCTGAGACTTTGAAACAAACAAATATATGACCATATATAATTACCCGCTATGAAAGTATAATTATATGATGTATACTCAAGTGGACATACACACATATATACAGAAAACTCATCGAGGAGGGGCATGGTACCTTTTTTTAAAGGTATAGTCATGTAGACAGAATAAACTTCCTTTTCCTCTAGTGTGAGGATTCTTTACCTGAGATAAAACCCAACAAGTAGAACTTGAGATCCTAAACTTGAGAGGCTTCTATGACACTTAATAGAGGAAAATAGGGAGAAAGTGTTTAGAGTAAGTTAATAAGGTCACTTTTAATTATAGTCAGCCAGGGATAGGTCAGAGCGAAATTGGTGAATAAAGTTGAGAAAGCTTGTGGGAGAGATTTTATTTTTTCAAAGTACTATTTATGTGCTATTATATTTTATATCATATATTAATTTAAAAAGTACTTTGATGGTTAAAGTAATACAGAAAAATAATCAATTTTGCTAGTCCATCTATAAAATTTGTGGAAAAGTTTAAAAGTATAATACCTAGCAGCTCTGGCCAGTGTGGCTCAGTTGGTTGGAGTATCATCTAGTACACTGAAAGGCTGTCAGTTTGATTCCCAGTCAGGGCACATACCTAGGTTGCAGATTTGATTCCAGGTTGGGGAGCCTACAAGAGGCAACCTATGTTTCTCTCTCACATTTCTCTCTCTCTCACTCTCTCACTCTCTCGCTCTCGCTCTCGCTCTCTCTTTAAAAAGCAATGAAAAGATATTCTCAGGTGAGGATTTTTTAAAAAAGTATGATGCCTAGCAAGGACATCGTGTAACTGGTACCTGCCATATAACTGATTACTTTTCAAAGTAATTTGATAATTTTTATTAAAAGCCAGAAATGTCTTTACCTTCTTGTTCAATAATCTCATTTGGGGAATATATACAAAATAATTTGAAAATATGGAAGGAATATGCACAAAACTTTGTACGCACAAAGCTTAAAACAACCCAAATGTCCAATATTGTTTGCTTGTTCATTTATTCCTCCAGCAAGTTTTTTCCAAGTGCCTACTATCTTCCCAGTGCTAGGCATGAAATGGAATAAAACCAAGTCCCTTCCCTCATAAAACTTACATTTCAGTGGAGGAGATAGAAAGTAAATGAATAAAGAATCATAGTACATACACATATATAAATATCCATATATAGTATGTCAGATGGAGAAAAATTAAAACAGAATAAGGTCTCAAGGGAGTACACAGAGAGACGGCTGTTCTGTGTAGGGATCAGGGAAGGCTTCAGGAGTGGCTACATCTGGGGCCTGAAGGAAATGAGGAAACAAGCCTTGAAGCTATTTGGCAGAAGACTGTGCCCATCAGAAGAAGCAGGTCTGGAGGTAGGAACATGGTTGGCATGACTGAAGAATAGCAAGGAGCTCAGTGCAGCTGAAGCTGAATGAGCTAGAAAGAGAGTAGCAGCTGAGGTCAAAGAGTCAGAGAAGATCAAATCTTATGGGAATTATAGGCCATTATAAGAATTTGGACTTTGAGTGAGAATAGAGGTGTTGGAATGTTTTGAGCAAGAAGGTGACATAGTGAAGACCACAGAGAGACCAGTTAGGAAACTATTGAAATAATCCAGGCAAGAAATGATGGGGAGTTGGATTAATGTGGTAATGACAGGGGTGATGATGGTGGTTGATTCTGGACATAGTCCAAAGGTAGAGCTGACAGGGTTTATTAACTAATGAGGGTGAGGTGTAAGAGAGAGGAATTAAGGAGGACTCCAACATTTGATCTGAGCTACCGGAAGGATGGATTTGCCATCTACTGAGATGGGGAATCTGTGGGAACGGCAGATTTGGGGATAGAATTCAGGAGTTTCTTCTTGAACATGTAAGGTTTCAGAGGCCTCAAAGCAGCTGCAGCAGGTGCTCTGCCCATACCCATCGAATGCACCACATCAGAGCCCTTAGGACACCCTGATCGCCTACTGCCAGCACCTCCATTGCTTGGCCACCGGGTCTCTCAAGCTAAGACAATCTTGAAAAACAAAACAAAACACAAGACACAGAGGTGTGACTTCCTCTCTGATAAGAGAAAAGCACAGGAAGAGAAACTCTCTGCCCTTCCTTGCCCCCTGCTTTCTGCCTTTGAATGCCTTTGTTTGAGAATATGATGATTGGTGGCGTTGAACCGTCATGGAAAGTCCAAGGGAACTGAAGGGAGGCCAAGCCCTGGCATTGTAGAAATGAACCAATTTTAGCTACCACCTATGTCCAAGGCGCCTCCCATATGAGAGAAACAAACCTTTCTTATTTACACCACTGTAAATTAGGTATTTTCTTACACTTGAAAGTGATCCTAACTGATTCACTGCTTAATAACAGTGTAGGTAACCTTATCAAGTACTTACTACATATTAAGTAAGTGCTTAATAGTTGAAGCACTTCACATGTATTTTCTCATTTAATTCTTACAATAACTTTATGAGGTGGTTACCATTATTATTTCCATATTTTAGATAAGGGGATTGAAGCATGGAGACGTAAAGCCATAATATGAACCTAGGCCATCTGATTCCAGAGCCCTTGCCCATAGCTACTCCACTATACTGCCTTCCAGTATTTGTGGTTATATGATTCAACATAAAACTGCAAGTAGAAACCTTGCTGTGGCAAATTCTGTAGAACCTAAACAGTATGGACATTTATCAGGTGTAAAACTTCAAATACAAAGGGTAAAGTTAGATAATGTTGTGTATGGCTATACAATAAAAATGCTCATATTCCTCCCTGCAATTTTGGATTTAAAATGCTTTAGGAGATACTTAAAGCAAGTTTAGTTATCTCACCATTTTTCATATAAATTAGATAATAAAGTAAGGTTCCAAACTATTATTATACCAACTAGTGTGCCTCCTCCACCCACAAATCCCAAACCAGAAATGACCAGAAATGGATGATATCAAATGGATTTGGGAATAGGACAAAGGTACATGGGAACACAACTTTGACTTCACTTTCCACACCAGTGCCTGAGAAATTTCCCCACTTCTATTTATAACAGAATGTGTCTAAAGAATTGCTAATACTGCCCTAGCTGGTGTAGCTCAGTGAATTGAGCATGAGCCTGTGAACCACAGGGTTGCCGGTCAGCAATTCCCAGTCAGGGTACATGCCTGGGTTGTGGACCAGGTTCCCAGTAGGGGGTGCTTGACAGGCAAGCACACATTGATGTTTCCCTCTCTTTCTCCTTCCCTTCCCCTCTCTCTAAAAATAAATAAATAAAATATTTTAAAACATAAAATAAAATAAAGAATTGCTAATACTCACAACTTTTATATTCACCCATCCCATTCTCCCTAACCAATCAATCAATTTTCAATTCAACCACCCAAATAAACTGCTCTTCTCAAGGTCCCCAGTGATGTTTATATCACTAAATCCAATGTCAATCCTTAATTTTCATCTTGTTGATTTATCAGCAGCATATGGCATAGTCCCCAATCTCCGCTGCTGGTTTTTCCTCAGCTCACTGATTTCTCAACATGGAAAGTTTCAGTGCTCACACTTCAACCCCTTTGGTGTTCTCATCTTGGCTCATAGCTTTATATGCTATGGCGGATCCGAGCTCGTCTGGCAGCTGAATAACAACGAGTGAGTGACCTCAGGTGATGCCATGTGGAACAGTAGAATCACTCAGCTGAGACAGACTCAAATTTCTGATCCACAAAATTCTGAGCTACAAAAAAAAAGGTTGTTTTCAGTCACTAAATTTTAAGATAATCTTTCCTTGCAGCAATAGATAAACAGAACAAATACCACCTTTTGCCCATTGATTCACAAATTGCCTGAATCTCTCTTCTGCATTCCAGATTCATATCTAACTACATATCTGACATTTCCAGGAGGATATGTCTTATTTGGGGTTCTACCAGAGCAGGACCTGAGTCAGGATTTGAGTACAAGTAGCTTATTTGAGAGGTGATCCCAGGAAACACTAGTAGAGTAGTGGAGAAATGAGACAGGAAAAGAAAGCAGACAATGAAAAGGTGTGTTATCAAGCTAGTTACCACTTAACAAACCACTTTATACTATTGGAGAATTCAGCGAATTGGTGTAAAACATGTATTTTAGAGTTATCCCGCTCAAGAAGTCAGGGAAACTGGAATATGTATATGCTAACTTTTATCAGTCATTGATTGAGGTCTGTTCCTGTAGGGGCTAATTCCCCACTGGCTAGACTTAGACAGAGTTAAAAAAAAAAAAAAAAAAAACGCTGTTAGGCAAAGAAATACAAAACCTGGGAGTGAGACATCTGCTAGTGCACACTGAAGCGGGAAAGTTGATGAAATATGGGCAGGACACTGACAACATTTGCTAGGACATTAACATTTTTAATGATTCCAGTCCAGTTGTTTTGTAGAATGTCTCACACACTGGCCACCAAACATAGTTCTCCACGGTCTCATAATTGTTAGCAGAGGCACTAGCTGTCCTTTTGTTCTGGATTATCACTCTGAAAATATCTGAATAGTGAATAACCAAATATCTTCAAAGATTGGATAGTAATAGTGAGGAAGCTAGTGATACTGTCTCCCATCAGGACAGATTTGTTTATTATTATCCAGTATAATAAAGGTAATGTCTCCCATTAATGCAAAAGTCAGGCATGTTTGCTTACAACCTATTGTAAAGAATGTGGGCTCCCTAAGTTTAGGGTTGCTCTCCCTGTAACTCAACCCACAGTGTGTGTAGACATCACCTGAATCTTCCTGTGGAACCTGGGGCTTAGGAAGTCGGCACAAAAAAACAGTGACACTGTGATTAATTCCTATTGCTGTGAGAAACTGTTCTTTGTCTCCTACCCACCCAAAATTCTTGTAACTTCTGCCTGCATCATAAAACTGTGACAAGCTAATTTGCTATCTTACAAGTAGGGTAAAACCTCAGGACCTTTATAGTTTTTGACTGGCTTTGATTGATTATTTCCTCATGATTAGATTCAGCTTAAACATTTTTTTGGTCAAGAATTCTAAGTAGATGATGTATACTTCTCATTGCATCCCACATGAAGGCATAAAATGTCATTGTGTTCCATTATTAGTCATACTAAGTTTAATCACTTGGTTAAGGTGGTGTCTGCCAGATCTCTCTACTGTCAAAATATTTTTTTACTTTTGTAGTGCTTTGTTCAGCTCATTCAGGTAGTCTCAGAATATCATTCTAAAGATTGCTTGTTAATTATTTCCCCCAAACCTGGAGTCTGTAATTTCTCCAAGGAGTTCTGTTTTGATTTTGAAGGGAATAATATTTAGAAACAATGATCTAGATGTGTACGTTGCTACTCCAATGTGCTTCTAGACCCCTAATTCACAAAATTAGGGGGGAAAATTGAGTTCACACTGACAATGTCAATCCAAATCTAACACAACAGGTTTCCTCCTCATCTTTCCTCATTTCGTATTTGAATGTCCTATCTCCCATAATAACATTGACATATTTACACATTTGCTTCATCCCACAGTAAAGACAAAGCAGTGCCAGAACTACTATTCTACTGATGCCATCAACCATAAATCTAAGTAAGTTTCAAAGTTTCTTACTAATTATTATACTACATACCACTAAGTCTGTGTAGTCAAATACTATCTTCAAAAGTGACTTGAATGAAATTTTTATCAGTGTGGTTATGTATTGATTTGACATAATTAGGTTTATTTGTTTCAGTATTTTTGAATTAACTGCTTAAAAATATAGAAATCATTTATATGATTAAAAATAGAAAACTTTACTAAAGATATACCCCCCAAAAAACTTATTAATATTCTTCTACATTCCACTCATCCCCTAGAAGTAACTGTTGTTACCTCTGAATTGTCCTCCCCAAAACTCATGTGTTGAAGTCGTAACCCCAATGTAACTGTATTTGGAGATAGGGCTTTTCAAGAGGTAATTAAGATTAAATGAGGTCATATGTATGATACTTAATCAGATATGATGGATGTCCCTATAAGTAGAGAAAAGACACCATAGCATGCACTCTATCTCTCTCCCCTTCTCCTCTTCCCCCTTGCTCCTTCCTTCTCTCCCTCAGCCTACCTTTCCTTCTGCCTCTCTCTACTTCCTCCCTCTCTTTCTCTGCCTCTCTCTCCCTCTCCCTCTCCCCTCCCCCTACATGCACAGAGAAAAGGCAATGTGAGGATACACAATAAGAAGGATGCAATCTGCAAGCCAGGAAGAGAGGCCTTACCAGAAACCAACTTTTCAGGCACCTTGATCTTTATCTTTTAACCTCTAGAACTCTGAGAAAATACATTGCCCTTTTTAAGCCAGCCAGTGTTTCTTTATGAGAAAATAAGCAAATATTATTTTTCTTACACAAAAAAATAACATAGTATAAGGTCTGCTCAGAAAAAGTCCAGCCATTGTTAATATAATGAGAATGGTTTGCACAACATCAATGTAACCTGACAGTCAAGACGAGTGGACTAGAATGCGCATGTGTGAACAATGATGACTTCACTGTACTAGTCAGTAGGGGCAGTAGTTGCCATTGAGTGAGCATGTGTACTGTGTGGTCATCGCATTCAAAATGACTGAGTGAGTAGAGCAACGAATCTGCATCATACTTCGTCTTAAGCCTGAGCATTCCTCTGAGGAAACTAGATGATTTGGAAGGCGGCAGTTATAGATAATCAGTGATTGGCAGCTTCATCACGGAAATGTGCCTGCTCATGCATCACGCCTCGTGCAGAGTTTTTTTGTGAAACATCAAATCATCCAGGTGACTCACCCCCACTACAGCTCAGATTTGGTACCCTGCAACTTCTGTTTTTTTCCCCCAAACTAAAATCACTGTTGAAAGGGAAGAAATTTCAGACCATCAATGAGATTCAAGAAAATACAACGGGCTGCTGGCCAAGATAGAAGCATAGGTAGATATACTTTGCCTCCTCGCACAACCAAAAGAAGGACAAAAACAAATTTAAAACAAAACAAATAACCAGAACTTCCAGAAAAATTGAACTTTATAGAAGTCTGACAACTAAGGAGTTAAAGCAGAAACATTCATCCAGACTGGTAGGAGGGGCAGAAATGGGCGCTAGGGCAGAGAGGACTCATAGCAAGGCGGCAGCTAGAGGACCGGTGGACGAGGCGGTGGCTGGTGCCACTGCCTTGTTGTGCCACTGCCTGGTTGCGCCACATTTGCACGTAGATAAATCAGGAGGAACAACTAGGGAATGAGACAGACCATGCAAACCAGGGTTCCAGCATGGGGAAATAAAGCCTCAAAACCTCTGGCCGTAAAAATCTGTGGGAGTTGCAGTGGTGGGAGAAACTCTCTACTTCACAGGAGAGTTCATCAGAGAGACCCACAGGGTCCTAGAATGTACACAAACCTACCCACCCAGGAATCAGCACCAGAAGGGCCCAATTTGCCTGTGGGCAGTGGTGGAAGTGACTGAAAGTTGGTGGAGAGCTGAGCGAGAGCATTGTTCCCTCTCTGACCCCTCCCCTACATACAGCACCACAACACAGGGTTACCCCACCCTGGTGAATAACTAAGGCTCCTCCTCTTACAACATAACAGTTGCCTCAAGACTATATATATATATATATATATATATATATATATATCTCCCAAATGAAAGAAGAGATCAAAGCTCCAAAAATAGAACTAAGTGATGAAGAGATAGCCAATCTGTCAGATGCAGAGTTCAAAACACTGGTAATCAGGATGCTTGCAGAAATGGTTGAGTATGATTGAAAAAGTAAAAGCTATGCAAAGTGAAATAACGAAAAATATACAGGGATACAACAGTGAAGGATGGAAACTGGGACTCAAATCAATGGAGTGGACCAGAAGGAAGAAATAAACATTCAACCAGGACAGAATGAAGAAACAAGAATTCAAAAAATGAGGAGAGACTTAGGAACCTCCAGGACATCTTTAAACATTTCAACATTGAAGTCATAGGGGTGCCAGAAGGAGAAGAGGAAGAACAGGAAATTGAAAATATAATGAAGGAGAACTTCTCCAAACTGGCACAGGAAATAAACTTCCAGGAAGTCCAGGAAGTTCAGAGAGTCCCAAAGAAGTTGGACCCAAGGAAGCACACACCAAGGCACATCATAATTCCATTACCCAAGATTAAAGCTAAGGAGAGAATCTTAAAAGCAGCAAGAGGAAAGGAGACAGTAGCTGATTTCTCAAAAGAAGCTTTACAGGGAAGAAGGGGCTAGAAATAAGTATTCAAAGTCATGGAAGACAAGGACCTACATCCAAAATTACTCTAACCAGCAAAGCTATTATTTAGAATGGAAGGGCAGATAAAGTTCTTCCCAGATAAGGTCAAATTCAAGGAGTTCATCATCACCCAGCTCTTATTATATGAAATGTTAAAGGGACTTATCTGAGAAAAAAAAGATGATCAAAACCTTGAACAGTAAAATTTTAACAAACTCACAATTATCAACAACCGAACCTAGAAACAAAAACAAAAACTAAGAAAACAACTATAAGAGGAACAGAATCACAGAAATGGAGATCATATGGAGGGTTATCAGTGGGAGGAAGAGTGGGGGGAGAATGGGGGAAAAGGTACAGGGAATAAGAAATGTAAATGGAAGGTACAAAATGGATAGGGGGAGGTAAGATTAGTGTAGGAATTGGAGAAGCCAAATAACTTACTTGTATGACCCATGGACATGAACTAAGGCATGGGAATTCTGGTGGGAGAGGGTTGCAAGGCAGAGGGGAACAAAGTGGGGGGAATGGGACAACTGCAATAGCATAATCAATAAAATATATTTAAAAATAAAAATAAAATACAATGGGGAAGCTGATGGCAATTGGGAGAATTGTGTGAGGTCCCAAGGTGCCTATTTTGAAGGGGACTGAGGCACAATTGTCTTATGTACAATGTTTCTTGTATCTTGTATCCTTTTCAATAAATGTCTCTATTTTTTGTATTACATGGCTGGATACCTTCTGGACAGACCTAGTATATATTCTTTGCACTTATATGTTCTATAAGTCACTCTGTATCAGTCTATAGCAATCTTCCTCATTCTTTTTTATAGTTGCATTTCTTTATTGTAGTGCACCATTTTATATTTCTTTATAGTATTGCACTATTTTACTTTATTTTTAGGAGGATATTAAATCATGTACTGATTACACATGATAATGGATGATACATAAGCTTCATTCCCATGCATAATTTTATGTGGTACCATAATTCAATTTAGATATTGCATAGGATGTGCCAACAATCATTAATAACCAAATAAACTCCATGACTCTGCTTGGGTGACCCCTTACAACCTGCTTGGGCACAGTAACATATCAATTCAACTACACCAAGGTTTCTGAAGACAATGGCTTGTGTGCCCAAGCAGGTTGTAAATAAATTTCAAGCAGAACCTGGCATCCCCCAGAAGAATTCTAACTTCACATTGTTGGGATAATTTACCAAGATGGCTTCAGAGTAGATTAACTTTACACAGCACATTTTAAAAAAAGACACATTTATTCAGTTTTATGATCAGACTATTACATTTAGCAATCAACAACATGGGTGAAAAAAAAACCTACATTAAAACTCTTCGTTGGAAAGCTTCACACTTTACACAGAACAAAAGCTAACATAATCTGTTAAGCAATTAGTCACAAATACAGTCCTTGAGTTTTTTGCCCATTCACATGAGTATTGTCTAAAACATGTCTTCTTTGTAGCAGCTAGGCCCTGCCACCACTGCGCTTGCCTGAGTTCACAAATCTGTTGCAACCTGTAGCTTCCCTGTCACTTCTTTGGCTCCCCTCCCCTGCTAAGGCTTGTTTCCTGGCAGGAATGAAAACCTTCTGCGCTGCCATAGTTGCTGCTGCTGCTGGAACCACTGTAGACACCTCGCTTTCATGGCTTGGCAAAGTACTGGGCTCAACCACTACAGGGGCCAGAGCTTCTGCCTCCAAGATTTCTGCCTTTCATTGGTCCAAAATTTGAAGTCTGATTGGTACAAAATTAGAAGCTGCCACATCACTGTAGCTTCTACCACCTCCAAAATTGCTGCCATCACTACCAAATCCATTATAGCCATCCCCACTGCCAGCACATCTATCCCCATCACTGGTACCACCAAAGCCACCTCAACTGCTGAAGATTCCTCCATGACCAAAGTTGTCATTCCCACAAAAACCACCTCCACAACCGCCTCCAAAGTTTCCGGAACCACTCTGATCTCTTTGGCTGGATGAAGCACTAGACATCTCTTGCTTGGGCGGAGCTTTCCTTACTTCACAGTTGTAGTCAATCACAGTATAGTATTTCTGCATGGCAATCTTGTCTACAGAGTCGTGGTCATCAAAGGTTAAAAAACACAGCCTCTCTTTTTGCCATTGCCTCGGTTAGTCATGATTTCAATCACTTCAATTTCTCCATACTGCAAAATAATTTTTTAGGTGATGTTTTTCACTGTCTTCTTTATTACCATCAACAAAAATTATTTTTATGGTTGCAGGTTCCAGGTCTTTGAGAATCTTCTCTTGAGACAGCCTTCTTTGGTTCCACAGCTCTCCCACCCACCTTGTGCAGCCTTGCATTTACAGCTGCACCCACCTCCTCCACAGTTGTGTATGTGACAAACCCAAAGCCTCTGGAGTGCTTGGTGTTTGGCTCTCTCATCACCACACAGTCTGTGATTGTTCCCCATTGCTCCAAATGGCTCCTCAGACTCTCATCTGTTATTTCAAAGCTCAAACCTACAATAAAGAGCTTCTGTACCTGTTCTGATTCTTTGAGAGTCTCTGACTTAGACATGATAACTGCAGGAGAGGAGAATTCAATGACACTTGCTCAGCAGCATCCACCAGCAAAAAAGGGTATTGCATTATTTTACATTCCAAGAGTTTCACCAGCAACTAATGTATGAGAGTGACTTTTTCTCACTCTCTCACCAACCATGTGTTGTCAAGCTTTTCAATTTTTGCCAGGGAGAAAATGAGGAATGATATTTCATTGTATTTTTAATTTACACTTATTTTATCTTAATTGAATTTGAGCATCTTCATCACATGTTTATGGATCAGTACATTTCTTTTTCTCTGGTTATCTTTTTAAAAATTACTCTCTCCAACTAGGGTGTAGTATATGCTTGATTTTTGTGTATTTATCTCATATCTAGATACATCACTAAATAATTTCTTTAAGTTTAATGTGTCAATTCTTTTGTGTAGAAAAATTACCCCTACCGATAACAATTATATTTTTTTGTGAACAATAACATTTTGTCTCTTCCTTTTTGATCCTTATAAATTTCTTTTTCTGTACTAGTTTTTTTGTTAGGACAATGATAACGTGTTAAGTGGAAAAACCAATAATGACTTTGTCTTGTTCCTCACTTACTTATTTTGGTTTAAACAACAAAACTTTACTTTCTCATAGTTCTAGAGACTAGGAGTCCGAGACTGAAGTGTCCACAGGATTAGTTTCCTTTGAGGCTTCTTTCCTTGGCTTGCAGATGTCTATCCTCTTGTTGCTTCTTTATGTGGTTGTCCTTCTGCGCACGTTTGTTCCTGATTTTGAAAAGAATGTTTTAAGGTTTTTAATGATTTTATACTAAAGATAGTCTTTTTTATAGGCATTTTAGTAATAGCTTTTTATTAAAGCTCTTCTCTGTAATTGTTTTGCTAAATTTTCTTTATCATAAATGGGAATTGAATTTTATAAAAATTTTTGTATCTTTTGATATGTTTTTCCTTAATATGTTAATGTGATGAATTACAATGATTGATTTTCTAATATTAAATCATATTTGTATATCTGGGTAAACCCAACTTAGTTATAATAAACTATCTTTTCTATTTTTTTATTTTTAAAAATATATTTTATTGATTATGCTATTACAGTTGTCCCATTTCTCCCCCATCATTCCCCTCCACCCTACACACCCTCTCCCACCCACATTCCCCCCTTTAGTTCATGTCCATGTGTCATAAGTTCTTTAGCTTCTACATTTCCCATACTATTCTTGCCCTCCCCCTGTCTATTTTCTACCCACTATCTATGCTACTCATTCTCTGTACCTTTTCCCCCTCTCTCCTCCTCCCACGCCCCTGTTGATAACCCTCCATATGATCTCCATTTCTGTGGTTCTGTTCCTGTTCTAGCTGTTTGCTTAGTTTGCTTTTGTTTTAGATGTGGTTCTTAATAGCTGTGAGTTTGCTGTCTTTTCACTGTCATATTTTTATCTTCTTTTTCTTAGATAAGTCCCTTTAACATTTCATATAATAAGGGCTTGGTGATGATGAACTCCTTGAATTTGACCTTATCTGAGAAGCACTTTATCTGCCCTTCCATTCTGAATGACAGCTTTGCTGGATAGAGCAATTTTGGATGTGGGTACTTGCCTTTCAAGACTTCAAATATTTCTTTCCAGCCCCTTCTTGCCTGGAAGGTCTCTTTTGAGAAATCAGCTGACAGTCTGATGGGAACTCCCTTGTAGGTGACTGTCCCCTTATCCCTTGCTTCTTCTAGAATTCTCTGCTTCATTTTAATCTTGGATAATGTAATTACAATGTGCCTTGGTGTGTTCCTCCTTGGGTCCAACTTCTTTGGGACTCTCTGAGATTCCTGGACATCCTGGTAGTCTATTTCCTTTGCCAGATTGGGGAAGTTCTTCTTTATTATTTGTTCAAATAAGTTTTCCACTTGTTGCTGTTCTTCTTCCCCTTCTGGGACCCCTACAATTAGGATGTTGGGACGTTTAAAGATGTCCTGGAGGTTCCTAAGCCTCTCCTCATTTTTTTGAATTCTTGTTTCTTCCTCGTCTTCTGTTTGGTTGTTAGTTTCTTCCTTCTGGTCCACTCCATTGATTTGAGTCCCAGTTTTCCTTCCATCTCTATCAGTTCCCCATGCATCTTCCTTCATTTCATGGATTGTAGCCTGCATTTTTTCATCTAGTTTGTGAGCAAAATCAACCAATTCTGTGAGCATTTTGATGACCAGTGCTTTGAACTGTGCATCTGACAGGTTGGCTATCTCTTCACTGCTTAGAGGAATTGGCTCTGGGGCTTTTATTTGTTTTCCGGTTTGAGCCATTTTTGGTGGTTTTTTTTTGTTGTTGTTGTTGTTTTGGTTTTAGTCTGGTCGCGGCTATTACATAGTGAGGGGGTAGAGCCTTAGGTGTTCCTCAGGGCGGGGCAGCCCAGTCGCTGGGTTGTGACGCTATAGGTGGGGGCGGGGTCTGAGAAGGAGCAATGGCGCCTGCTCCACTCTCTCCTGGACTCTGGCCCTTTCCGCTGCTTCCCCTTCACCTGGATTATCTGCGCACGCGCGCGTGCTGTTACGTAGTGAAGAGTGGAGCCTCTGGCGCTCCCCAGTGCGGGGCAGCCCAGTCGCTGGGTTGTGACGCTATATGTGGGGGCGGGGCCTGAGAGGGAGCAATGGCACCTGCTCCGCTCTCTCCTGGATTCAGTCCCCTCCGCCACTTCCCCTCCGCCTGGACCATCTGCGAGCTCGAATGTGAGACCACCTGGTCAGTCAGCCAGCCGCCTTGTGCGGCCTCACTGGGTCTGCACAGTTGCCCCCCAGTGCCCGGGGTCCGCCAGCTGCTGCCTGTAGGCCCGGGGACCGCCAGCCGCCGCCTGTGCACCTGGGAACTACCAGCCGCTGCTGCTTGCGTTCCTGGGTCCGCACCTCCACTTTCTCCCGCCGCAACTCCGCCCCTCTTACCGGTCTGGATGAACGGTTGTTGGACTTCCGTACAGTTCAGTTTTCTATAAGTTCTGGTTGTTTTCTTGTTCCTAAATATTTGCTGTCCCTAATTTTGGTTGTGAGAGGAGGCACAGCGTGTCCGCCTACGCCTCCATCTTGGCCGGAAGTCCATAATAAACTGTCTTTTAAATACATTGTTATATTTGGTTTCCTACTAACAACATGTTTACACATTTCTTTGTGAGTATAGTTGCTCTATAACTTAATATTCTTACTGTTCTTATTTGGCTTTGGCATCAATATTTATTAACTTTACTACATGAGATGGAGTGGGACCATTTTCTCTCTTATTGTGTATATATATACACATACACATATATATGTGTATATATATTTATTTTTTTTGTAAATTTTCTGGAAGAGTTGGAATAAGTTTGAAATCAATTGTTTCTTGAATATTTTGTAGAACTGATCTGTAAAACACTCTGGGTTTTATTGACAGGAAGAGTTTTAACACCAAATTTCTTTGTTATAGGAACAGTTTTATTATTTTTTCTTCAACAGATTTTGGGAAGTTACAAATAATGAATATTTATTTATTTGTTTTAAAAATATTTTATTTATTTATTTTTAGAGAAAGGAGAGGAGGGGGAGAAAGAAAGGGAGAGAAACATCAATGTGTGGTTGCCTCTCGTGCACTCTCCTCTGGGGACCTGGCCTAAAACCCAGGCATGTGCCCCAACTGGAAATTGAACCCACGACCTTTTGGTTTGCAGGCTGGTACTCAATCTACTGACCCACACCAGCCAGGGTAAACAAACTATGTATATATGGATATCCCCACACATTTGCTAATTTTTTTGATCACAAACTTTTTGTCTTTCAGAACTTTTTTAAGAATTATTTTTCTTCTGAAATATCTTTGTATTTTCTTTTAATGAAGATCAATTGGTGATAAATGCTGTATGTTCATTTATTTGAAAATGTCTTTACAATGTAGTATTTTAAGATGTATTGTCAAAAGAGTATGTGTTGTTGTTTATGTTCTCAATTTCCTCACCATGTATCTAGGTTGAATTTCTTTTTACTTATCCTGCCCAGTATTCTTAGTGATTCCTGATCTGTGGATTTACACCTTTCATCGCTTGGATAAATTCCTCACCCATTATATGAATATAAGTTTACTTTCATTTTCTCAATTCTCCTTCTGGGACTCTCAATAGATTTAAATTAGGAAATTGCCTTTTCTGTCTGCCATCAGCCTTCTTCATCTCCATGTCTCTTTGTGCTGCATTCCAAGTAGTTTCTTCAGCTGCATCTTCCACTTCATTTGTTCTTGAGATGCATTCTAACATGTCTATTACATTTTTAAACTTTAGTAATTCTTTAGAAGTTCGTGGCAGAGATTGTTAAGTGTCTCTCAATAGCCATTTCCTCCTTATTATAGTGATAGAACTTCCTAATTTTAACTGGATGCACGACCATCCACAATAATGGCTATATTTCCAATTTTCCCTTGAGCAAGGAATGACCATATACTAAGCTTTTACCATGGGATATGAGCTGAAGTAGTATGCACAATGTTTAGAAAGTTTTCTTAAAGATAAGGGCATGTTTTTTTTCCTTCCCTTTTTTCTTCCCTTTCTCTATTCAATGAGAAGGGTATACTTTCCTACACCATTATGTTGGACCTGACCATGTGACTTGCTTTAATTCATGCCATGCAAGCACACAGGACATACGACACATCTGAGTGGAGGCTTCATATCAGTGTCTGTGGCATAGGCTCTTGTTTGCTTGCCTTCCACCATGAGGAAAATATAACCCAGGTGACTACTGGCCCTTTAGTCCAGGTCCTTGAATGTGAGACATGTAGAACTGACTTGAATTTGACTTATACCTAGAGCACAGCCACAGCCTGTCCTTCCAGCTGTCGATTCCCAGCTCAGTGGGAAATAAATATTTGTTTTTTATAAGCCAGAATCTTGGAGGACAATTCCTTTATTTTCTTGCAAGACAGAAATTTATTTAAAATTATGTTTTTGAGGTATTTATTCATGATTAGTTTCCACTGCCATAATATTCACATATACATTTTTTTTGTGTTTTTGTGTGGGCATGTTTTAGATTCTTTTGGGTATATACCTAGTAGTGGGGAGGGAAGTGGGTTTTCCCACACCACCAAGGAACAATTTTCCAGACACCAGCTGGGTGTCCTAAATTCAAAGCAGTTCTGACACTCTTTCTGGAGATAGCCTCAGATCCCACAGGTTAAGAACTCAGTCCCATAACACTGCATTCCCTGCCTCCAGATGCCATTTTCAAGTAGAGGTTGTTACTGGTGCTTCTGACCAACTGGCTACTACCTGGAGGCTCCAATGATTCCCCCCCAACTCAGGATGCCGATCACAAGTTCAGGTTGTCACCTGTACTCCTGAACAACTGGCTATGAGTCAGAGATTTCCATTACCCTCTCCTTGGGTCCAATTATTTTGCTAGAGTGGTTTACAAAACACAGTGAAACAGTTCACTTACTAGATTACTGGTTTTTTTTTTAAGAATACTGGACATAACTCAGGAAAGCCAAATGGAAGAGATGCATAGGGCAAAGAATGGGAAAAGGGTGAGGATCCCTCACGCCCTCTGCAGGCTCACCACTTTCCCCACACATTCATGTATTCACCAACTTGAAACCTCTTGGAGCCTTACTTACCCTTTTGGGAAAGGGCATGGAATTTTGAAGGAACACAAATCAGTCAAAAACATTGTCCTTGAAGTATGAAAGATTAAGAAAGTTTTAATTGTAAAATATACATAAAATTTACCATTTAAACAATTTTAAGTGTGCAGTTGTATGGAGTTAAGTATGTCCACATTGATCTGCAATTATCACCATCATCTCCAGAAATTTTTCATCTTCCCAAATTCATAGAGACAGAAAGTAGAAGGGTAGTTGTCAGGAGTGAAGAGTGGGAGAGTGAAGTAAGGAGGGGAATATGGGTTAATGTTAGGGTACAGAGTTAACATTCATGTAATTTATAAACTATACCATAGCCATAGCAAGATTATAATTTATTAATAGGTTGGATCTAAAATGTGAATTCCAGAAAACAGCATTTTCTAAGCTTTCTTTTGCTGTAATTAACTAGTCAGTCAAATTCTCCCTTTTTTAGATTTCTCTTCCAGACTCCTATCCTTCCATTCCAAGCTAGCCTAGGACTTGGGAGTTCCTGAATTAGATGTAGTGATTCCTATATATGATCAGATACCAGATTTCCTGTCTCATTTTGTTTGAGCACATCTTCAAGAAACTTTTTAAGTGAGGATTCGTTTATTGATTTGAGGGGTGGAGGGCAGGGTGAAGAGAGAGACGGAGAGAGATGTAAGAGAGAACTATGGATTAGTTGCCTCTTGGTCACCACCTGACTGGGGATGGAACCCACAGACTACATATGTGCTCTGACCGGAATTGAACCCTCAGCCTTTTGGTGCATGGGCCAATGGCTCCAACCAACTGAGCTACCTGGCCAGGGCTCAAGTAACTCTTTTAAAAAAAGGGTATGTGGAAGTTTAACTTCATGTGCTTCCGCATATCTGAAAATATTTTCATTCTGCTTTTACTTAATAATACTTCAGCAGAGTTTTTAAATTAACTTTTTTCCTAAGAATTTGAAGTTCAAGAAATATTTCCCTCAAACCTGAAGGTCTTTGTCTATTATCTTGTCATATATAGTGCAGCTGGTGAGAATTCTAATGCCAGCTCGGTCACTTTTTTCCCTTTTTTTGAAATTTAGGATCTTCTCTTTATCTTTAATTATACTACTTCCCAGGGTTGGGTTTTTTTCTTTTTTTCTTTCCTGTTTGTGCTTTGTACTAGTGGATGCTTTCAGATCTGGGAAACTTTCTTCCATTATTTTTGGGATAATTTTCCACCTTTTATTTACTTTGTTTTCTCTTTTTCTTGTAATACTAGTCCTGTTGGGTTGACTATTTCTTTTATATTTTCTCTTTTTCTTTAATTTTTAATTTTTGTTATGATGCAATTTCATTACATATTCAAATGTTTTTTAGATACATGTTCAAAGAAAATTAGAAAATAGATCTGGGAAATTTATTTTTGCCTATAGCCACCTAAATTTATATGCATGAGAAATCATGACTTACGCTGTTTTATTCTCATCTAGAAGAACACAGAGCTCCAGTGAGGTAAGGAACTTTATTAGCAATACAATATTCCGGCACAGGGTAACAGATACTACATGCTATGCAACTCAACCTTCAATTGTTAGAGTGCTGCAAATTAGTGTTGGTTTTCTTGATCCAGAGTAAGGGCTTTGATAATGAAGATTTTATTGTATTTAATTTTTAATAAATGTGTATATTGGGTAAGTTAGGCTTTGATATCTGAATGGGTCATGGTTTCTGTTAACTGACATGAGTACTTTATAGAGTTTTGTTGCAAATTCTGATATTTTTTCTTGCAATTTGTGTATTTCTTCTATTTTCTTTAAAATATAGAAATTAAATGTACTGTATACATGTTTCTCTGTTTCCTTTGTGGTTACATTTTCTGTTTGTCTTCCCCTTTCCCATCAAGTTGGAGACTCCCCTTAACTATCTAATAATCCTTTGTTGTTTGTTCACATTCAAGATGAGGTAGTTGGAATGCTGATTAGGAAGGAATGTTGTGAACTTAAGAGGGTTCTGCCATCTTTCACAAGATCACTCCAGATTGCATGGGTAGGAAATGGGCTATTGTGCCTACCAGAAGGAAGAATGCTTTACTCTTAGTCATAAATGCTCAAATAACTGCCCACGTTCCTCCTCAGAGATTACGAGAACTCTTGATTTTTAGCTTGGGATAAGTGCCTAGTTATTGTGCTGTTTCACATACAGACCTTTATTTAGTTTTCCTGTGTTTCAGCCCTGCTTCTCACTCTTGCTCTCTTGTGTCTCTAAATTCAGTCTCTCTAAATCACTTCTGGCAGATGGGCCCCTTTCTTGGCTGCAGCAACCTGTGCACCTATCACACATTATGGTTTCTTCCATTTGTTAGTCAGACTGCACTTACTTTTGGTGTGTAAAATTTAAAAAAGATAGGGCTCCCTTCCCATTTTTTATTTTGTATGGGTTTGCATGATTTTTTATTGCTTTATAAGTATTTTAATGGGGTCTCAGGAAGAAGAGGCAGTGAATTCATGTGCTCAGTCAACTTTAGTAAACAAATTCTAAATGTTGGTTTAAAAAATATCGGTGGCAGAGTAGGAAATAAGAAAAAAACCACCAATGGAATGACAGAAACAAAACACAAAAAACAAAATTCTGAGCCTGTGATAGACAGTATTCCTGCGTTTATATAACTTAGTGTTTCGCATCTTAACTCTCCAGATCTACCCATTTTTAGGGATATGATAGATCTCAATACATCTAGTTCACACCCCATTTTACAGTTAAGAAGAATAGGACCCAGAAGTAGAGTGATTTTCCAAGGTAACACAAGAGAGTGCCAAAATGGAAACTAGAAAGATATGATTCAGTTCTCTCAAAAAACAGTCAAATGATGGCTTTTCCTGGGTAAATATCCAGATTTCCAAGAAAATGAAAATATTTTAGGATTCTTATTTGGCAGTCTAACAATTGGTAGCCATATGCTGAATGTACTGAAGGGGGCGACTATATAGCAAGATGGGGAACTGCAAAAAGGATCACGGAAAGGAACAATTAGAGAGCCTCTCAGCAGGATGAACCAGTAGAATTTGGTGAATGAATCAATGTAAATACTGAGGAGAGACGAGGAAATGTTAGGGCGTTATGAGGAGATGTAAACTGGTTAGCTGTAGTGGTGGAGAATGAGTAGGGGTAAAATGATTGTACTTTCAAGGGCATTTTCAATTCTTTCAATAAACACTAGAAGGCTGGGAATAAATATTGTTCACATCACTCTTACGTTCTTGGTTTAGAGATAGCTTACCCACATCTTTAAATTAGTGGGTGCAGTTATCCTCTTTGCAAGTCTCCAGCAAATGAAACCGGACTGCGATGCAGTACAGGAACACTGGTTTGCCTAAAATACAACTGTCTGGCAGACAAGCCTTGCGGTTGTGAGGACAAAGTAAGACAACGTAGCACACAATACCTGGCACATCAGAAGGACTGCACGTGGATATTAATTTCCGCCCACGCTCTTCCCTTGCGTCAGAACCACTACAGGAAAACGACCTACACTGGCGTGGGTCTCCTGCGACACCTGTTTTTTCCTCAGGGCCATGTCTCAGATCATATCACTATTTTAGGAGGCATATTTCGCAGAAGCTAAGGGTGGGGGAAAACCCAATTTCCCTAGGACACAAGGTGTCCACTGAGGTCGTGAGAGAGCAGGCGGGAACGCATCGCCAATCCTTCGAGCTATTCCCTACAGCGCCGCGGGTCTCGGGGTTGTGTAACGGGCCCAGCCTAGGCGGGGGTGGGGCGACTGTAAGGTTTGGGAATGATTCCGCTCGCAGTGCCCGGTCGGTCCACTTCCTACGGCAAGCAGAAGGAGACAAACGCCGCCTTTCCTAGCTCCCACCTACCGCCGCTTTCCCGAGCGGGCTCCGGCTCTGCGCTCCCTTGGCCGCAGGGGCGGCGTATGGGGGTGTGTACGTGTGGACGTCCTGCGCCTGTGACTCAGCTTCAGTGCTGAGCCACCGCCGGAGCCTGAGTCACCCTCGCTTCCTGGGCCTTAAACCGTCTTTCCCTGGAAGGGGCTGGAGGCCTGCAGGCTACGGAAACGCGTTCACGGAGGTTACGGGGAAGCAAGGTGGCCCAGCAGGGGAAGACTGAGCTCCGGGCATCTCCGGGGCCGAAGCCTTGGGGCGGGGCTAGGTGTCTCGCACAGGGGGCGGGGCTCAGTGACGTAGGCGGGCGCCGGGTTGTGCTGTGGCTGTGGCTGTGGTGGTGGCGGCGGCGGCCGTGGTGGTGGCGGCGCCGGGGTGGCCGGGGCGGCAGCGGCAGTAACAGCAACAGCAACAGCAATAGCAACAGCAACAGCAGCAGCCCTGAGCAGGGTGAGACGGCCGCGGTGGGGGCAACTGGGAAGTCGGGCGGGACCTAGAGCTTCCCGCTTGTCGCTGGCCCTGAGGCTTTTTGCCTTTTCTTACCCTGCTTCTTCCACACGGCCCTGGCTGGGGCAGGGCAGCGCGCCCCCGGGGAGGGGCGGAGCTGTAGGTGAGGTTTCAGGACCCCCTTCTCTTCTTGTCCCTGCCCGGGGCGGGGTGGGGGGGGATGGGGAGGTCCAGGGAGGGGCGACTCCACCCTTAACCGATCTCAATCGATCACAACCGATCTCAACCCACCACAGTCCACCAACGGGCTCCACCCAACCGAGCTCCGGGACTGGGCAGGAGCGGAGGCTATAGATTTGGGGAACCTGGGGTGGGAGGTGGTAGGTGGGGGATGCTCTGGACGCTTGGAGAAGCGACGGTGAAAGGTTGATGAGAAGTGATTTTACGGGCGAGGTGGTGGCGAGATGGAGAAATTGGGGAGCCATGCAGAGGCTGGGGTGCGGCCAGGGTGGATCTCTGGGTTTGGGTGATCGAGGTAAAATGTTGAAGAAGATGAGGATTCTTTTTTATTTTTTTACTTCTGGGAAATGGTAAGGTAGATGAATGGTTGTATTTCAAAAGGAAGATGAGCTGTAGATGTTGCCTTTGAGGCAGTTGGAGAAGCTACTGCACTAGGTCTCACATTTCTACTTTAGGGTTTTGGTTATTTTTCTTCTTTTCTTCCTGACGGGGTGAGTTGATGGATTGGGAGGGAAGATAATTCTTCTCTGCTTTGACTCAGTGAGTGAATTGTGAGCGTGAGTGGGTTTGAAGTTTTACACCCTTCAAGAACTTAAGTCAGGTAGCAATATTAGGGAAATAGGTCTAATTACACTTTTTGGTCCTTAAAGGTGTTACCTTCCAGCCTTTTTTTCATCGTTGAAAAGATCTCTTTTCACTACATTTACAAGTTCTGTCTTGGCCCCTTAAGAGAAGGCCTGAGAATCAGGTGGTTGCTTTGAAAGACACGTTTCTGAGTAATAGTTGCAGGTGGGGTTGTCAAGGTTGATTGCTTTGGATCGATAAAATGAACAATTTGAACAGTCCTGTTGTATATGAACAATGCTTAAATGTTTTAAAGCACAACTGTCCTTAACAGCTTTTTTCAGTAGACCTTGACATTTAGACATTTGTGTTCAACACTATTATTAATTATTTTTATTTCTCAGTTGTAGAGTTCTCTGTGAAATACTCTAAAAATTAAGTGGAATAGTTTTTTTTTTCTCCAGTAGACCCCTCAATTTCTGAGAAATGTTCTTCGAGTCAAGTGCTTTAAAGTGCTCTTTAATAACATATTGGGGGCATGTGCCTGTCTCTTCATAGGGAGATATTACTAAGAGTAAACAGTACTCAGTGTTCTTCACAGCAGTGTTTCACAACTTAGCGCATTAAATCAGAATCTTCTTTTCTGGATTTCTGCTCCCTGTGGGATTACAGTATTCACCAGTCTTACCTACCAGTGTTCTAAGCTATTTCTTGCTGAGAAACAGGTCCTGTGATGGATATGTATTACGTAATGGATGGAAGTAGCCATGACTCTCAATAATTCATTAATGGAGGAAGAGAAACCATCATGAAATAGAAATTAGGCAGTGACTTTCCCAAGGCTTATTCAATTTATTTGGGAACATAGCCATGGAAGTGCTTTCCTGTAACCCAAGAGAGAAATTTACAGATGTCATTGTCAGTCGTTGAAATCATTGCCTCTTTTAACATGCCTGCTTAATGAGCAGACTGTTATCTTCTAGCAGATACATCTGCTTGAAGAGACTTATAGGAAACAGATGATACAATAGATATTAAGAGAAAGGGCATGGTCCAATTATAATTATAAATAAAAAATTTAATTACCTGTATTCAGATAGCTCAAATTGTAAGTTGGTATAATGAATAGTTTTGATTTTGAATTAGTTACTTAGAAGGAAAAATTTGAATTCATATGTTTAGGGTTTTATATTATGCTTCGATTTAATTGGGTACATGTGGGGACAAATGTGAAGATTCCAGGTGAAGCTCTGTGTATTGCTAAATGATACTTGCATGGCTGACAGTAAGACGTGATTCTTCTCCTTGTGGGAATGAAATCAAATGATTTGGGGACAGTGTAAAGGTAGAAATTATCTGTTTCTCTTTAGAATTTCTTATGCCTGAAAAAACCCCCTACATTTTTAAAAATTGAGTTTATTGGGGTGACATTGGTTAATGACAGTATGTTGGTTTAGGTATATGATTCTATAATACTCATCTGAATATTGTATTGTGTGTTCACTGCCCCAAGTCAAGTCTCCTTCCATCACCATTTATTCCTGCTTTATCCTCTTCTATCTTCCTCCAGCCCCCTTTCCCTCTGGAATCACCATACTGTTGTCTGTGTCTGTGAGGGTTCCCTCCTTCCCTCCCTCTCTCCTTCCTTCCTTCCTTCTCATATCACCAGCCCCTGAACCCTCTTCCCCTCTGGAAATTGTCATCTTGTTCTCTATGAGTCTTTTGTCTGTTTTGTTAGTTTATTTTGTTCATTAGATTGCACATATGAGTGAAATCATATGGTATTTATCTTTGACTGGCTCTTGTTTCACTTATCATAATGCTCTCCAGGTCATTCCAGGCTGTTGCAAAGGGTAAGATTGCCCCCCTTTTTACTGCTCAGTAATATTGCATTGTGTAAGTGTACCACAGCTTTTTTTATCCGCTCATCTACTGATGGGCACTTGGGGTGCTTTCAGATCTTGACTATTGTAAATAATGAAGCAATGAACACAGGGGTGCATATATATTTTGAATTAGTAAAAACTCTGCATTTTATTTTTACAAGAAATGTCACTTGCTGGTCATTACTGTGATACTCAACCCTTGTTGAGTTTGCTTAAGTGTTTTTTTTTTTCCATTAGTAAAGTCAGATGCGTATATAAGTCTGTTAATTCAATATGAATACTAGAAACAAAACAACAGTGAAGGTTGTAGTAGCAGCACCTGCTCTTCTACATCACGTTTATGCTTTTAGAGGTAGTATAAGACCTGTTAAATGTGCATTTTACACATACTGTATCAACAACATTGATGGAGAAAGACCAGGGAATGAAGTATTTTGGTTAATCAGATAACAATTAGTACACGAATTATCAATATTCAGAGAAATATAATGTAAACAACTAAACAAAATACAGGCTGCATGCAATGTATTTTTATTTCTGTGGCTCTTCATTATGCCTTCAACATGTCTTGGTGCACTGTTTCATTCATTTATTCATGTAACAGTTAGTATTGAGTGTGGTTCTGAGCACCATACTCAATAATACGGTTTTTAGCTTTTGGGGATACAGTAGTGAATAAAGGTGACAAAAATCCCTGCCTTCATGGAACTTATTCTCTACATGTTTTCTGGGGAAATGAGGAGGAACCCAGCATAGAAGATTGATAGGAGGCATTGAGTTAGGAAAATCAGGGGAGTGCGATGTCCTAGAAGTGAAGGAAAGAAACTTTTCAAGGAGGGAAAGATCAACTATGTCATTGTTTAAATGTCTGTCAGTGTTGATTAAGAGACAGTGCTGCTTGATTATAATGTCTAATACCAGAGAAATGACTAAATGCTTGCTAGTGTGAGATGAGACAAATATCTCCAGATTAATTTATATGTTATTCTTTATTCTTTTTGGGACAAAAGAGGCAGCCTGGGAGTACCTACTTCTACTGCACTAAGCAGAGAAGTGACTTTGTTGTTATCAATCTTATGTATACTTATTTTTTAAAAAAAATAGGTAATACATGTACCAAATCAGAAGGTACACATGATTACACAGGGAAAAAAGTAAGTCCTATCCCATCCAATTATTCCTGAAGGCAATTACTGTTTCCAATTTGTTTTTCCTAACCAGTGAAACTTTGTGCAATAATGTAGCATTTAGGTATTTTAAAATTGCATAAATGTAACAAGTATTTTTATCTTTTAGGTGTTTTTTGCAGTCTTAATTTTTTTCATAATTTAAGTGTAGCTGCAGACTTTTTGTTTCATAACTTTGTCTTATAGCTTTATTGAGAGATAATTCACATGACTTGCAATCAACCCATTTTAAGTGTACAGTTCAATTTTGTTTGCAACCATCCTGACAACCAATTTTAGAACATTTATATCACTCCCAAAACAAACCCCAAACCCATGAACAGTCACCCTACACCTTTGGTTTTTAAGAGTTGGTTTGCTTATTATGTGGGAAAAATGTTTGTAAAATACTTTGTTACCAGCTAATTGGCAGTAAAGCCATTTAGTTCGTATTTTAACATTCTGTGGTTGAATAGAAGCATAGATTTGTGTAAAAGTCAAATTAGATAATATTCTATTTGTTTGAGTGAGTACTTGTGAAAGTATTTTAAAAATTATCATATGTGTCTATATATACATATATATAAATATAGAGACAGACAGAGCGGGGGAAGAGAGGGAGAGGGAGAGAGAGAGTGTGAGCACGTGCAATTTGTTGTTGCACTTCCCTATGCATGCATTGGTTGATGCTTGTATGTGCCCTGACCCACAGCTTTGGTGTATTGGGAAGATGCTCTAACCAACTGAGTTGCCTGACCAGGATCCTGGTGAAGTGATTTGATTATCTTAGCGTCTTGTTCCATTTTTCCTTTGTTTATCAAATGTTTATTGAGTACTATTTGTATTCTAAGTCCTGGGCCAGACCAGATGGATTCCATGATAAATAAGGGACAGGCTACCTTATTCTTAAGGAGTTTTATACTAGTGTGAGAAGAGGAAAAGTTAGCAGGAGTTTGTGGTGTTCAGTTGGTGACATACTGTGTTTTCAACATCAGCTCATAAAATGTATCCCTAAATTGGATGGTGGGAAGTTGTAAGATGGGATCTTAAGATTAAGTAGGATTTGGTTAAATGAAAAGCAGAGGAGGGAACAGCATGTGCAGAGCCCGAAGCCAAGAAAGCTACGGGGCAAGTTAGGAGATCGGAAAGTAGTTTGAAATGTCAGGTGCCAGTGTGAGATGTTGGTAGCCAGTGTGAGATGTTGGTAGCACTTCTTGTAGTTAAAAGCGTGTTGTCTAAAAAGGGCAAAATAATTACATTATTAATTTGCTCAAACTGCCTATAGGTAGCTGTCACTTCCTAGCTGTTTAATTTCGAGTGAGTTACTTTATTATCTAAAACTCAGTTAATTTTTTTCATCCATAGAATGGGAATTTTCCCATAAAATGGGAATGTAACTGTTGAAGAATAAAGCAGGTAGTATTTACAAAGCTTTTAATAAAATGCTTGGAATGTAGGAGGTAGTAAGTCGAAATTAACTGCTCTTGTGATGACGATCGCTGGTGGTGATGGTGATGATGGAATGGGATTTCTTAGAATGTTTGTGGATCCCCGGAGAGTTGTCAGGAGACTGGAAAATGACACCTATCATTTTAAGTTTTTTTTCTGGGAAGGAGGAAGTAAATGACAAAAATGTTAGATCAGCACTGTCCAGAAGAGTTTTCTGTGCTAATAGAAATGTTCTATGTCTTTACCACTCATTATAGTAGCCACCTTGTGCCTGTTGAACTATGGCTAGTGTGACTGAGAAACTGAATTAATTTTATTGAAGTTAATTAAATAGCCATTGTGACTTGTAGCTACTGTGTTGAGCAGCGTGGTTACACATCTATGGGTTGCTGAATCTAATATTGAACTCTAGCACTATTTTGGAATACAGTATTTAAAAGGTAGTTTTGGAAGCCTTGTCAAGGGAAGTAGTGTTCACTAGGATTCATTCAGCATGGATTCACTAGGTCACATCAGACAATAATTCTAGTTTCCTAGAATTGATGTGGTTCCTAGACTGATAAATAAAGAAATGTAGTAGTTGTAATGTATTATACTTAAGTTATTTTATGCTATTTTTGTGGAATATGTGAAAATATATGATTTAGATTTCATAAGAACAGGGATCATGTGTTCTCTGCTGAGCAAATAATAGATACTTACTGAGTATTTGATGAATGAATGGAAAATAATATAACTGACTTCACAACTGGTTGTAAATGGCTATACCCAGAGATTAGAGAGTTGCTTACTGAGAATGATGGGTTTGAGGAACTGGTGTTAGGTGACTTATTCATGTGTGTATTGAAATGACCCTAGAGTGGTGGCATAGAAGATAGTAGCAATGTGAACTAATTGCCAGCATATCCTCAATGAGTGTGGATTTCTGGAAGTCCAGGTGGTTATTAGCTCATAGTAAAGAGGCAGAGGTAGAAAACCGTGTTCCTGAATAGCATGAGAATCAGAGTAACAAAGATTTTACATGAGGATTCAGGAATGATAGTCTGGAATTGGCATTGAAAGAACAATAGGTACCAGCTTCATTTTCCAATGTTGGGTATGGAATATGAGAACCTTAATAACCTCTACTTAAAAGGGCTGCGTGGAAAGAAATGCCCTGGGAAAGCCAGATTTCAGTTAGGCAGAGAGGTAGTGAGAACTTTTAGAGGAGTTTCTTGAAAATGGAATGAAGTTGTTTGAGAACGTATTTTTCTACCTATTGGCTTTTTATTATTATCACTTAAACTTTAAAAAGTCTCTCTCATCTTTACAAAAAAACTCTTCAACTTCATACTCTCTCTAGCTCTTGCTCTAAGTTGTTTTCTGCTTTACAGCCATTTTTGAAAGAATTGTCTACATTTGCTATACATCTCCATTTCTTTACCAGTGATGTTTTCAATCTATTTTTGTCTTGTGTCTGTCTCCACAATTACACTGAAAACTGTTTTGTTAGGGTTACTGATATCTTTAAAGACAGTGGTTATTTTTCTGTCCTCTTATTTTACCTTAGCAGCTTACTGGTTGTCTATTGCCATGGCATAAATTACCCCCAAACGGAAAACAGCAAACATTATTGTTTCAGCATTTCCGTGGATCAGATATCTGGGTGTGGTGTGTCTGATTCAGGGTCAATCATAAGGCTGCAATCAAATGTTGACTAGGACTGCAGTCATCTCAAAGGTGACTGGGGGAAGAGTCTGCTCCCAAGTTTACTCATGTGGCTCTTGGCAGGTTCGAGGTCCTTGTTAGCTCTAGCTGGAGAAATCAGTCTCTTTGCCGTTTGGGTCTCTGCATAGGATTACAAGCTACATAGCATCTTGCTTCTCCCAGGTTGAGAATTCTGTGGAGGAGATGGGGAGGGGAGGTAATAGCCAGAGTGATTTTGTAACCTAATCTAGGAAGTGACATTCTAGCACTTTTGTTGTATTCTGTTCATTAGAAGGGAGTTACTAGGTCCAACACACACAAGGGTGGGGGGTGGGGTTGGTGGTCCCGCAAGAGCATGAATACTAGGAGGCAGACTTGTATTCATCTGAATGATATTTCAGAGCCATCTTCAAGACTGCCTACTACAGCAGCCTTTGACACAGTTGATTTCTCCTGTCATTTGTAAAACTGTCACTTCTTTTGGGGTCTTCAGATTTCTCTGGACTCTCTTTCTCAGTCACCTTTGTTGAACCTTTTCTACCCATTCATTAAATGTTTGAATTTCTGTGGGTGATTCATTTCCTATATTTAATTTTTCATTGTATGTTGAATATTCATTTTTCAGTCTTTAGCTTTTACTTCTTTCCTGAGTCTCAGGGTCACCTAGGACCCAGTGGAAAGCAGTGACAGTGGAGATAGAGAAGCATATAGAATTGAAAGCCTTAAAGAACACAGGACTGGGTAATTTAGTATCTGTGTGTGTATACTTCTGCAGGGGAAAGGAGAATTGATGGGAATGGAGGAGGCTAAGGTGACTCCCAGACTTTCAGATGGAGAAGGTAGGCTAGAAGCAGTGTTGGCTAATACAGTAGTCATTAGCCATATATGGCTGTTTAAATTTATACTAATTTAAATGAAATAAGATTTAAAATTTACTTCCTCAGTTGCATTAGCAATATTCCCTTTTCTCAATAGCCAGACAGGACTAGTGGCCTCTGTATTGGACAGTACAAATAAACAGCATTTCCATTGTCACAGAAAGTTCTGTTGCACAGCACTGATCTGCAGTCATTGTACCTACTTCCTTTCCTCCAGAGAAAAGGTAAAATAATAGATGGCATTCTCCAGTCTCCCAAGAATTCTGGCTCCACAATATCCTAAGGGATCTGTGAGTCACATACAATCACCACCACCACCCAGTTGCGATGCAGAACACTTCCATAATCATGAAGGTCCTGTTGGGCAGCACTGAGCTAGAGGGATGGTGGATGCTGTTCATTGACCTGTTGATGGCTCTCATGGGGCAACGGGAACCTCTAGAAAGTGCTGTCCAATAGAAACATAATAAGACACATATGTAATTAAAGTTTCAGGGACTACATTATAGAATACAAAGAAATTATTAGATTTTTTAATTGTATAATGTATTTAATTTAACCCAAAACATCCAAAATGTCATTTCGACAGGTTGAAACATATTTAAAAAATTATTGCTGGGCAATTTTACATTATTTTTTCAGATTAAGTCTTTGAGATCAGTTGTATACTTTTACAGCATATCTTAACTCAAATGCTACGTTTTTCTCAGAAATACTTGATCTGTATTTAGATTTTATAAAATTTACTGTTGAAAAAGTGGATTCATGTACCCATCTAGTTCCAGACATATTTAAAAGTTTTCCAGTAATAGAATTATCATTTTTTAAATTTAATTTTTATTTATTTTTTCAATTACAGTTGACATTCAATGTTATTTTAGTTTCAGGTGTACAGCATAGTGATTGGACATTAATGTAATTGAGGAAGTGATCCCCCGGTGAGCCTAGTACACCCCTGGCCCCATACATAGTTATTACAGTGTTATTGCCTATGTTCCCGATGCTGTACTTTTCATCCCCCTGACTATTTTGTAGCTGCCATTTTGTACTTCTTAATTCCTTCACCCCTTTCATCCAGCCTCCACAAGCACCCTCCCACCTAGTAACCTTTAGGTTGTTCTCAGTATCTAGGAGTTTATTTGTTTTGTTTGTTCATTTTTGTTTTTTAGATTTCACATATAAGTGAAGTCAAATCTGTTTTTCTCTGTCTGGCTTATTTCACTTATCATAATAAGCTCTAGGTCCATCTATGTTATTACAAATAGTAAGATTTCATTTTTTATGGCCGAGTAGTATTCCATTTTATATATGCACCACATCTTTTTCTAATTGTCGATGGACACTTAAGTTGCTTCCATATCTTGGCTCTCATAAATAAAGCTGCAGTGAACAAAGTGGTGCATTAATATCTTCCTGAATTATTGTTTTAAGTTTCAAGAGGTGTGACTGCTGGATCATATGATGGTTCTATTTTTAATTTTTTGAGTAGCCTCCATACTATTTTTGGTGGTGGCTGTACCAATTTGCAATCCCACCAGCAGTGCACATTTGCTCCACATCCTCACCAACACTTGTTGTTTGTTATTTATTGATTAATGCTGTTTGTACCTTACGGTGGTTTTAATTTGCATTTCTCTGGTGATTAGTAACATGGAACATTTTTTCATGTTTTTTTGCCACTTGTACATCCTCTTTGGAGAAGTGTTAATACAGAGTGCCCATTTTTAAATCAGATTGTCTTTTTAGTTTTAAGTTGTATGAGTTCCTTATATATTTTGGATATTAATCTCTTATTGGATGTATCACTGGTAAATATCTTCTCTCATTCAGTAGGTTGTCTTTTCATTTTGTTGATGGTTTCCTTTGCTGCGCAAAACCTTTTTAGTTCGATGTAGTCCTATTTATTTATTTATTTATTTATTTATTTACCCTTGCTGGAGGAGACATATCCAAAAAATATTACTAAGAGCAAAGTTAGAGAGTTTACTGCCTATGTTTTCTTCTAGGAGTTTTATGATTTAAGTCTTACATTTAAGTCTTTAATCCATTTTGAGTTTATTCTTGTATATCGTTTAAAAAAGTGGTCTAGTTTCATTTTTTTGCATGTATCTGTTCAGTTTTCCCAACACCATTTATTGAATAGACTTTACTCCATTTATTGTATAGTCTTTACCATTGTATATTCTCGCCTCCTTTGTCATAGGTTAATTGACTCTTTATTTCTGGGCTCTTCATTCTGTTTCATTGATATATGTGTCTGTTTTTATGCCTATACCATGCTGTTTTGATTACCATAGCCTTGTATAGTTTGATGTCAGATAGTGTACTATCACCAACTTTTTCTTTCTTTCTCAAGATTGCTGTGGCTATTTGGGTTCTTTTGTGATTCTATATAAATTTTTGGATTATTTGTTTTACTTCTGTGAAAAATGTCATTGGTATTTTGATAGGGATTGCATTTAAATCTAAGATTGCTTTGGGTAGTGAGGACATTTTAAGGATGTTGATTCTTCCTATTTGTGAGCATAGAATATGCTTCCATTTGTTTGTATCTTAAATTTCTTTCTTCAGTGTTTTTAAACTTTTTTCAAGTACAGGACTTTTAACTTCTTGGTTAAATGTATTTTTAGATGCAATTGTAAATGGGATTGTTTTCTTAATTTATCTTTCTCATAGTTTATTATTGGTGTATTAAAGTACTAACTTTAAATTTTTGAATTTTTTGAATTTTTTTTGTGGACTCTGTAGGGTCCTCTATGCATAGTATCATGTCATCTGCAAATGACAGATTTACTTCTTTAAAAAATTTTTTGATCTCTCTCTTTTTAAAAAAATTTTATTGTCTGATTGCTGTGGCTAGAAGCTCCACTACTATATTGAATAGAATTGGTAAAAGTGGTCTTCCTTGTCTTATCTCTGATCTTAAGACTTTTAGCTTTTCACTGTTGAGTATGATGTTAGTTGTGAGTTTGTCATAATGGCCTTTGCTGTGTTGAGGTATGTTTTCTCTGTTCCCATTTTGCTGAGAGTTTTTATCATAAATGGATGTTGGATTTTGTCAGATGTTTTTTCTGCATCTATTGATATAATCATATAATTTCTATCCTTTGTTTTATTTATGCGATGTATCATGTTGATTGATTTGAGGCTATTAAATTGATTTGCAAGATACTGACTTTACATCCCAGGCATAAATTCCAGTTTATCACGTTGTATGATCTTTTTAATGTATTGCTGAATTAGGTTTGGTAATATTTTGTTGAGGATTTTTTGCATCTATGTTTATCAGGGATATTGGACCATTTTAAAAAAATTTTGTAATGTCTTTGGTTTTGGAATCAGGGTGATGCTGTCCTTGTAAAATGAGTTTGGGAGCATTCCTTCTTGAATTTTTGGGATTAGTTTGAGAAGTATAGGTATTAGTTCTTCTTTGAATGGTAGAATTTATCTGTGAAGCCATCTGGTCTAGGACTTTTGTTTGTTGGGAGTTTGATTAATGATTGATTTCCTTAGTAGTTACTAATCTGTTCATATTTTCTGTTTCTGTTTCTTTAGTCTTGGAAGATTGTATGATTCTAGGAATTTATCCTTTTCATCCTGGTTGTTCAATATGTTGGCATATATTTGTTTGTAATATTTTCTTATAATCCTTTGTATTTCTTTGGTGTCAGTTGTTACTGCTCTTTCATTTTCAATTTTATTATTTTGGGTCCTCTTTCTTTTTTTTCTTGATTGGTCTGGGTAAAGGTTTATTAATTTTGTTTATTGTATTGAGAACCAGCTCTTGGTTTCATTGATCTTTAGTAGTGTTTTCTTGGATGCTGCTAATTTCTGCTCTGATCTTTATTATTTCCTTCCTTCTCTTCACTTTGGGCTTTGTGATTATTATTATTATTATTATTTTTTAGTTTTGGCTTCAGAATTTTATCTTAAAGGTTGTACAAGGCCAGATTATTAAGCTGTTGCAAAACAGGACATTTATTAAATGCATGAGATAAAAGAGAAAACAGAGGAAATTGAAATGACAAAAGTAAACACATTTTCCATTTTGTACAACAATCCAGTAGTAATGGAACCATTCAGTTAACTATCAATTAACTAGTTAAATATGCAAAAGTAACTATTTAGATTTATCTGTGTACATGAATCACATTATTAATATGATTTCTAGACCATTTGGTAAATTAAAATACTTGTGTTTCTCAACATATAAATGTTTTTAATGAAACATATTAATTAAAAGTACAGAATTTTAGGCACTTAACTGAAATTAAGGCATGGATCACCTTAGAAAAATATTGCTAAAGACTGATATTCCGTATCTGGTTATGTTTCCTTTTGGGTGTGCTTTTAGTGTGTCTGATTCTTTTAACCTCAATCTATTTGGCTGGCATGAGGTGGAATGAAAATGGGTAGCTTGTTCACAAATACAGATCTTCTCCTGAGATATCCTGAGAAATCTCTTGAGATATCACTCAGATACATGTTCAGGACTATGCTTAGCATGATCTTAGTCACCAAGTTCAGCTTGCAGACTATAAACTGCCAACTGAACTGTTGTATCAAAGGGACACTCTAATTTTCCACTGAGAATATCTTGTTTTAATTAATTGAAGAACAAATAATACTGAGTTAGCTCTTCATGAAGATAATTTCGTTCTGAGGAATAAAACTTAACTTGAAAATGCAGACAATAGGGTGAACCAGTTTTTATGTGCTTTTTAATACTCTTTGGATTTTATTTATTTTTAGAGAGAGGAATAGGGAGGGAGGAAGAGAGGGAGAGAAACTTTGGTGCCAGAAACATCGATCAGTTGCCTCCTGTAGGTGCCCTGACCGGGAACTGAATCCACAACCCAGGCATGTGCCCTGAGTGGGAATTAAGCAGGTGACCTTTTGCTTTGTGAGATGATGCCTAACCAACTGAGCCACACCAGTCAGGGTTGTTTTGATACTATTTGTGCTATCCAGCCAATGTGCTACTTATGGCAAATCCATAAATCTCAGTCCAAATTGTTGCTTTCAGTAAGGTCCAAGTGGTACATAATCTGATCAAACACCTCTTGACCTTTGGCTTTTTTCTGCAAGTCCACCCTAACATCAGTACCATCCTGAAGGGACATCCAACATATGATGATAGACTTAGAATCTACAGCTGCAGGAATGTGTGTAGCAGTTCATTGAGCTCCTTGCAGTCATTTCTTTTCAGCATTTTATATATTGACTGATGCCTGAGTGTTCTGTGGAAGAAGCTCAGCATGTCTGTTACTGGGCTGGGATGACCATGCTTTGTGACCAGGGGGAGAGGTCCCAGGCAAGATAGAGGAGGTGGTGGCTGCTCCAGAGATGCCAAGAAATGGCAGCCTGAGTTGTGAACTCACCTTGTACTCATCCCCTGGAGGACTGCACTTTGTTCTTCTTTTTCTAATAGTTCTTTTGATGTAAGGTTACATTGTAGATTTGAGGAGTTTTTTTTGGTGGTTGTTTATTTTTCAAGGTGGGTTTTACAGCTATGAATTTCCCTCTTAGAACTGCTTTGGCTGTGTCCTGTAGGTTTTAGTTTGCTGTAATTTTATTTCGTCTTAAAGTATCTTTTGATTTCTTCCCTGATCTGATTGTTAACCTATCCATTTTTAGTAGTATGTGTAGCCTCTGTGTGTTTATATGTTTCCCAGTTTTCTTCTTGTAATTGATTTTTAATTTCCTAACATTGTGATTGGAGAAGATGCTCGGTATGATTTCATTATTCTTAAATTTAATAAGACTTGTTTTATGGCCTAATATGTGGTCTTTTCTGAAAAACATATGTTCTTGAAAAGAATGTGTATTCTGCTTTGGGCTGAAATATTCTAAAACTATCAGTTTGATCCATCTGGACTAAGGTGTCATTTAAGGCTGCTTTTATCCTTACTGATTTTCTGTCTGGATGATCTATCCATTGATGTCAATGCAGTATTACTGTGACTGTTACTGTCATTCTTTCCCTTTGTGTCAAAATTGCTTTTATATATTTAGGTGCTTCTACCTTGGGCATGTAAATGTTTACATTTACAAGGATATTACAAGGGTAATATCCTTTTGTTGGATTCACCTCTTTATAATTATGTAATGTCCTTCATTGTCTCTTCTTATAGCCTTTTTAAAAGTCTGTTTTGTCTGCTATAAGTATTGCTACCTTAGTTTTTTTTTTTCCATTTCCATTTGTACTAATTAGCTTTCTCCATCCCATTACTTTTAGTCTGTGTTTTTGTTTTGATTTGAAGTGGGTCTCTTACAGGCAGCATAGGTCCTGTTTTCTTATTCTTCAGCCGCCTTTGTTGGTACATTTAATCCATTTACATTTAAAGTAATTATTGATAGTTATGTAGTTGCCATTTTATCATTCATAATTTAACATTTTTTTCCTTAGTTTTTAAGAAGTCCCTTTACTATTTCTTGCAATACTGGTTTGGTGGTGATGGACTCCTTTAGCCTTTTTTTTTTTTTTTTTTGGTCTGGGATGCTCTTTACCTTTCCTTTGATTCTAAATGATAGCTTTGTTGTGTAGAGTGATCTTGGTCGTAGCTTCTTGTTTTTCATCACTTTGACTATTTCGTGCCAATTCCTTCTCGTGTGCTAAGTTTCTATTGAGAAATGAGTTGACAATCTTATGGGAGCTCCCTTGTAGGTAACTGACTGCTTTTTTCTTGCTGCTTTAAACATTTTCTCTTTATCTTTAATCTTTGGCATTTTAATTACGTGTCTTGGTGTGGGCCTCTCTGGGTTCTTCATGTTTGGGACTTTATACTTCCTGAACTTGTATGTCTATTTTCTTAGCCAGGTTAAGAAAGTTTTCCATCATTATTTGTTCAGATAGGTTCTCTATTCCTTGCTCTCTTCTTCTGGTATGCCTGTGATGTGAATGTTGGTGTGCTTGATGTTGTCCCATAAGTCCCTTGAACTATCCCAATTTTTTTGATTCATTTTTCTTTCATTCTGATTGTTTTCTGCTACCTTGTCTTTGAATTGATGATGTGATTCTCAGCTTCATCTAATTTGTTGTTGATTCTTTTTAATGTATTCTTAATTGAATTCTTCTTTTGTGACTTTTTTATGGTGTCCATGTCCTTTTCTATGTTTCCTGTTTCTTTGTTGAAGTTCTTAGTGAGTTCATCTATTCTTTCCTTAAGTTTTTTGAGCATCCTTATAAACAGTATTTTGAACTCAGTATCTGGTAGCTTGCTTGCCTCCTTTTTGTCTTTTTTCCCCCTTAAGTTTTCTCCTGTTCTTTTATTTATGACATGTTTCTTTGTCTCCTCATTTTGGCTGCCTCTTTGGGTTTTTTTCTATTATTAGGTAGACCTGCCATATCATCCAGTCTTGGCCTTATGTAGTAGGTGTCTGTGAGGCCCAGTGGCTCAGTATCACTGTTCACCTGAGTTGGGTGTTCCAGGAGTATCTCTTGTGTGGGTTATGTGTGCCTTCCTGTAGTAGATGAGCCTTGGTTTCTTTTGGCATGTTGTGGTTGGGACTGATCCATAGATTGACTGGCTGTGAGTACTGAGCATGACTACAGAGGATAAACTGCTATGTCAAGCCAACTGCATGGAGTGGGATGTGCCTCAGTAGTGCTTTGGTGCTGAGACCACTCTTTGGTGGTGTTTGTGGAGCTAATAGGGTGGTTGCTCTGTTTCGGTCTGAAGCTGCCCACTGGGTGTCTTGGTTCTTGGGCCTTTTAGTAGGGGCTCTTGTGCAGGCCCAGGTCAGCCACACCTGTGTCCAGCCCAGGACCACCCAATAGGAGCTACAAAGTGATCTGTGATTGTTAGCTGTTTAGGCTGGGGTTGGAGGCACCTGGGAGAGAGGCTATGCTGTGAACTGAGACCCATTTGGAAAATTTTGACTTTTAAGAAGAAAAGAAACAGATTTCCTCTCATTTTTTTTTTTTTGCTATTCTTATATACACACACACGTATACTTTAACATACTCATGACTTTGTAAATATATATGTATATAAGAAGTCATGAGTATGTTAAATGTATATCCACTTTTATTTACCGTATTATAAACATTTTTTGTCAGACTTGGTTGTAAATGTATTTTTTTGGTTGGTGCCATGTTAAGTTGTAAAGATTTCACTTAAGCATTTCTCAGTTGAATTTTACTAATAAAGCTGGTATATCATAATTCATAATTTAGCTGGTTTTCTCTACATTTTGGATCATTTAAGTATATTGGTTTTCTGTTTATGGAATTATTGGAATAAAAAAATGAATTTTTTTTAAGACCCTTAACCATTTTAAAACTTTGTTTCCTAATTGCTGTTACTATTTCAAGGAAAAAACAAACACTTTGAATTCAAATGCTTTTATTAAGGAGGTAAATAAAACAGTGTGTACCTGTAGTTTTTCACTTAAAATTTTAATATTTAGGAAATGTTTCATACATTGAAAAAGAATTGTACAGTTACTATCTTGTTATCTACCACCTAGCTTAAGAAAATATTTTAGAATTAAAAACTTATGTAGCTCTGCCTGATTATAGATGTCTTTATAATATTGTGGATGTTTTGTCTTATCCAAAAATACCCAATCCAAGATCTTTTGGGCCAGAATTTCCAATTTAAATAAGTTGATATGCCGCATATCTGTATGTTATCTAACTTTCCAAGCAAGGTTGGGGAGGATGCCTCCCAACTCCTTCATCAGACACATTGATATTGATGTATCAGTTCAGGGATGGTTTTGCCACTGAATAGGTTACAGAATTTTTTGGGTTTTCAGAGGATTTTGGAATTCAGATTTGTGGATATTGACTTGTGAACGTGTGCACCTTTTCACTGTGTTTGTTCATACAGTTTAATGAGTCTGGTAGGATTTGTTGAACTTTGTGTTGAACTGATCATAATATATGAGATATGGGTATAAAAGGAAAGACAATATGACTATAATCCAAACCATTTTTAATATTTTAGGATTTTAAGAAATCAGGATATTAGTGAGGATTGGAGTCATTGGGGAAGGCTATGCAACCTAAAACTTGACTCTTTCAAACTAAGTGGCACAGATTGCTGATATAAGTAGAGAACAGCTATGATTAATAAATAACCTTGTATTTGCTTCTGAGTGTCTGCTTGACAAGATATTTGTCATGCTGAGAACTCATGCTGAGACCTTACAATTTAACTTAACTGATTGGTAAGAATTATTTAAAAAAAACACAATTAACGTGATTGGAATTTTAAGTGCCATTGCTGCTCCTAGCAGAGGTGCTCTTTTCGGTGGGTATGCCTCCAAAATAGTGCTGCCTTAGGCACATGGTTCTGTAATTTTACGTCTCTAGGAGAATCAGATTAAGGTCATACAACCTGAATGCCTGGTGTTGGAAACCTGATAAACTACATTCTGAGGGTGGAAGCAGAGATACCTGTGCTCTTTAATTTGTAGGATCTCCACCCCCTGCCCCCCAACCTCCTGCTACTTACAGAGACTTTATCAGCCTGGGACCTCACCCAATAATTATCATATAATAGTGTGAATGGTTGAGGCCCTTATTTAAGCCTTTAGTTTATTGTGTGTGTGTGTGTGTGTGTGTGCGCGCACGCGCAAGTGTATAGATATAAAAGTAAAATGATTTACAAAGAAAGAAAAGTGTACATGTTGGTGGGAGAAAAATGGAGACAACTGTACTTGAAAAACAATAAAAAAAGTTTGGAAAAAAGTGTACATGCAAGGGAAATATTGGCCTCATCTGACCTTTCAGAAATAGCTTATTATCCAAGTAATTTCTGTGTATAGACAAACACACATATGTGTATACGTTTGTATACTGATAGGATTGTATTATATAGTTCTGTAACTTGCTCCCTCCCCCGCCGCCCCACTTCACAATATATCATGGATTTCTTTATGGAGGTTGTTAGTATAGATAGTTTACTCAAGAGTTTTTTTTTAACAGTAGTATTTTATTCCATGGTTTGGAGATACCATTATTTAATCATTTCTTGTCAGTGAAAATTTAAGTTGTTCTTTCTTTTTTTTGCTGGCAGAAATAATACAATAATTGAACATCATTGCACATATAACCTTGAACATGTGAAATATGTCTTACAGAGAATAATTTTAAAAGTGAGAGTTCTAGGTCAGAGGTATACTCATTTAGTATTTATTTGATTGATTCTGTCAAATTGTCCTTGAATGGGATTTTAAAATTTTGGTCTGTTGTTAATCTTTTCATTGAGTTCCTGAGGTAGCAGCATATTTCTTGCCCCTGGTGGCATTTATAACCCTTTAATAAAATGGACAGAATATTTAAAAATGTTGAAGTACAGTATTTTAAAATAGTCAACTCATTTTCTGATAGTAAATGCTGATTAGTAATTCGTATAATCCATCATAGCATATTACATTGGTGATTTTGAGATTTAGGTTGGAATTTCACATATAATGCTTTAAATAGCTAATGGCTGATATGTTTTCTTTTTTTTAAATATATTTTATTGATTATGCTATTACAGTTGTCCCATTTCATCCCCATCATTCCCCTCCACCCTGTACACCCCCTCCCACCCACATTCCCCCCTTTAGTTCCTGTCCATGTGTCATAAGTTCTTTAGCTTCTACATTTCCCACACTATTCTTGCCCTCCCCCTATTTTTCTACCCACCGTCTTTGCTGCTTATTCTCTGTACCTTTTCTTCTCTCTCCTCCTCCCACGCCCCTGTTGCTAACCCTCCATATGATCTCCATTTCTGTGTTTCTGTTTCCTATTCTGGTTGTTTGCTTAGTTTGCTTTTGTTTTAGGTGTGGTTGTTAATATCTGTGAGTTTGCTGTCTTTTTATTGTCATATTTTTATCTTCTCTTTCTTAGATAAGTCCCTTTAACATGTTGTATAATAAGGGCTTGGTGATGATGAACTCCTTTAACTTGACCTTATCTGAGAAGCACTTTATCTTCCCTTCCATTCTAAATGACAGCTTTGCTGGATAGAGCAATTTTGGATGTGGGTACTTGCCTTTCAAGACTTCAAATACTTCTTTCCAGCCCCTTCTTGCCTGTGAGGTCTCTCTCGAGAAATCAACTGACAGTCTGATGGGAACTCCTTTGTAGGTGACTGTCCCCTTATCCCTTGCTGCTTCTAGAATTCTCTCCTTCATTTGAATCTTGGCTAACGTAATTACGATGTGCCTTGGTGTGTTCCTCCTTGGGTCCAACTTCTTTGGGACTCTCTGAGCTTCCTGGATGTCCTGGTAGTCTATTTCCTTTGCCAGATTGGGGAAGTTCTCCTTTATTATTTGTTCCAATAAGTTTTCTACTTCTTGCTCTTCTTCTTCCCCTTCTGGTACCCCTATAATTCAGATGTTGGGATGTTTAAAGATGTCCCGGAGGTTCCTAAGCCTCTCCTCCTTTTTTTGAATCCTTGTTTCTTCCTTGTTTTCTGTTTGTTTGTTTGTTTCTTCCTTCTGGTCCATTCCATTGATATGAGTCCCAGTTTTCCTCCCATCTCTATTGGTTCCCCGGGCATTTTCCTTCATTTCATGTATTGTAGCCTTCATTTTTTCATGTAATTTGTGAGCAAAATCAGCCAATTCTGTGAGCATCCAGATGACCAGGGTTTTGAACTGTGCATCTGATAGGTTGGCTATCTCTTGGTCGCTTAGATGAATTGGCTCTGGGGCTTTGATTTGTTCTCCCATTTGAGCCATTTTTTTTTTTTTTGGTGGGGGGAGGGTCTGGTCACGGCTGTTATGTAGTGAAGGGTGGAGCCTTAGGTGTTCCCCAGGGTGGGGCAGCCCAGTTGCTGGGTAGTGATGGTGTATGTGGGGGCGGGGTTGGAGAGGGAACAATGGCACTTGCTCCTCTCTCTCTCTCTCTCTCTCTCTCTCGGATTCCAGTCCCTTTCCCTGCTTCCCCTTCACCTGGATTATCTGCATGCAAATGTGGGACCACCTGGTCAGCCAGCTGCCTTGTGTGGCCTCACTGGGTCTGCACAGTTGCCACCCCATGCCCAGGGTCTGCTAGCCGCCTTCTGTGCACCTGGGATCTGCCAGCTGTTGTTGCCTGCGCACCTGGGTCTGCCAACCTCCACTTTTTCCTGCTGTGACTCCGCCCCTCTTACCGGTCTGGATGAATGGTTGTTGGACTTCCCTACAGTTCAGTTTTCTATTAGCCCTGGTTGTTTTCTTGTTTCTAAATCTTTGTTGTCCTTAATTTTGTGAGAGGAGGCACAGTGTGTCCATTTACGCCTCCATCTTGTCCGGAAGTCTGATATATTTTCTGATTCAATTTATAAATATATCATAGCACATCTGTGTTTGCTCATCTAATTGTAATTAATTTGAAGTAAAGTACTATGTTGCCATTAAAGGATTTTCTACTTTTGTTTGCTTTGTGAATATTTGGTGTTCCACTGGAGACTTGGGTTGTGGAAAGCTATTATTATCCTTCTAATCTGTGAAGAAGGAGTGCGAAACTGCTGTTTGCAGTTGCATGTTATGCTTGTGTAGCTATTTGTGGGAAAAGTGAGAATTACAGGCTAACATATAATCATTGTATGTGTAAGTATTTTTATTTTTAGGCCCCTGGGTATACTCCAGGATCCTGAGTGTGTATATATGGGTGTCTGTGGGGTGAGGCCAGGCCTGCTGGTGTTCTCGCTCAATATAGATATTGAGACCAATGCTGTTCTTGTAGGGAAAAATGATTCTGGAATTTTCTAGTATTTTTCTTTTAATGGTTTTTCTGACCTAGCTGACAGGCTTTGTGTGTGAATATGTAGTAGTGGCCAGGTCAGAACTCGGTTTTGTTGTTTTATTTTAAGACCTCGTGGAGATTTGTAATGAACGTAGGAAGGAGGATTTAGATGTTAAAAACCCTAGATCACAAAGAATTGACCTCCACAGCTGTACCTCTTCCACCTTCCATCTTTCTTTGTTTTGTTTCAGAAGCATTTTTCTGCTTCCTTTTTGAGGACTTTGAGGTGGATTATTTTGTTACTACTTTTTTGTGGCCGTCTATATATTCTTGTTAAGGGATAGAGTAGTACTTTTCCTGTTTGCAGTTAAAATTGAAGTTTTCCAGAAGGAACTTTATTAAAGAACTAAGGGAGGAAAACCCAGTATCTCACTCCCCCAACATGTATAGAAGGCTTTTAAGAATAAGAAATAGGTTATTAAAAGCAGTAAATGTTTACTGAAAAAATTATAAAATAACAAGAACAGGATGCTACTTTCTTATTCTAACCTTTAGTTGACATTTGCTTATAAGATATGTAGATTTATTTCCTTCTACTAACTCTATCACAGATTGATGCTGGAGAATGGATGTTATATAGTGATATGTAATATCTAAAGTTGACTGGCTTTGATGTCCTTGATGGCCTGATCTTTTCTCTTTTCCTCCCCTCCCCTTTCTTCCACAAAGTATCCATCTGTCTGTAAACATACCATGATTGAGTGCATGCTGTGTGCCACATGTGGTAGTGAGGGCTGTGGGTGAGGTACACTGATCAACAAATGGTGTGTTTCTGTGTATAACAATCCTATTTTATTTTAATTTTATTTTTAAAGATTTTGTTTATTTATTTTTAGAGAAAGAGGAAGGGAGGGAGAGAGAGAGAGGGAGATCAAACATGGATGTACATGCCCCCAGCTGGGGACCTGACCCATGACCCAGGTGTGTGCCCTGCCTGGGAATCAAACTGGTGACCTTCTGTTTTCAGGCTTGCACTCAACCCACTGAGCCTTACCAGCCAGGGCCAACAATCCTATTTTACTAGAGTTTATGATATACTAAGAAATACAGACAAAACATGTAAAGAAAGTAATTATAAGTTGTAATAAATCTTAGGAAGCAAACAGAATTATGTTCTCTATAGTTCCAGTTACTAACTGGTTCTGCAGTGAGTAATATTTATATTATCACCATATTGTAAATTATTTACTGGCTTTCTACTTAAGGAATTTTTTTGTAGACACAGAAAAGGAGATAGTTATAAATCAAAAAATAAATGTTACACACCTTGACAATATAAAAGTAATGGCGTATGTGGTTAATGGGATGTAGCTGAGTGTATTGAATCCTGGATTCCTCATCTTATACTGAGGTGGGGATTTACAACTTGGAATTTGATAAAGAAAAAAAGAAACAAGTTACATTACTTAAAATTATAAAGTGAGTCATTAGAAAAATTAAAAATAAACTGTGACCCAACAAAAGTTGGGGAAAAAAGGGGTTATGAACAAAATACCTCACCTTTTATGGGGAGAGACTCAAGAAGTGTATTTAAAGATTTAGATAGCAAAAACATAGATATTTATTCCTTTATTTCACAAGGCCTGCAGGCTGAATCCACCTTGTTTTATCCACCTTGTTTTATCCAACCGGGCACCTTGTTTGTACCTGGCAGCAGCGAGCTCCTTGCCCCTAGTTAAGGAGTAGTTACATTTATACAGTTCTAAAATTACATTTGTCCCTTTGAAGGTAACCGCGAGGCTGATGTGGCTCCCAGTGAAAATGAGTTTGATACCCCTGCTTTATTTCATATACAGGGGTAGACAAAGGTAGGTTTACAGTTGTGAGTACATGAAATGGTTTATTCTTGTATTATTTATTAATTATTGTATTATTTATGTGTATTACAACTGTAAACCTACTTTGCCCATGCCTGTATGTTCACTGACCACCTTCTGTATGCAGGCCCCATTCTGGGTGCTGAAGTAGAGCAGTGAACAGAAAAGGGAAAATTTGTTGTCCTTGTGGAGCTTTCATTCGCATGAAGGAGACTGACAATAAACAAAACAGAGGTGTAACAGGTTGCATGTTACGTGGTAATAAGTGCTATGAAGCAAAATTTAAATAGAGTTATGGAGGTAACTAATAGAATTAAAAGCAGAGTGGTCAAAAGTGGTTATCTCTAATGAAGAGGACTGAGGGGATAGACTTTTTATTTTTTGAGTTTTTATTTCTACGTACATCTATTACTCATTTAATAGTAATATTTAATGTCACAGGTTAAGTATGTTAATACCATATGGCACCAAAATGGATACCAAATGTATTTTGCTCCAAAGTTTTTGAAGAGTATTATTTAAAGGAAAAACCATAACATCAAGACCACAGTAATATAACACTTCACACCCACCAGCATGGATATAATAAAAAATATGGATAGTAACAAGTGTTGATGAGGATGTGGAGAAATCAGAAACCCTCAAACATTGCTAATGAGAATGTAAAATGTTGCAGTTATTTTGGAAAACAGTTTGACATTTCCTTAAAAAGTTAAAGAATTTTTATATGCCCACACAATTGCACTCTTAGTTATATACCTAACAGAATTGTGAACATATGTCCACACAAAAACTTTCTCTCTGTATTGGGTTGGCCAAAAAGTTCATTCGTGTTTTTCCATACCCTGTTTCTAGTAGCACTTACTTGTCTTCAACTGCATTCAAAAAATTTACTTAGACTGTAGTGTGACAGCTGTCATATCTGCATGCATTAAAAAACCATCAAAATTGGTGAATTTTTGTGTAGGCATTTTAATATTGAAGATGGAAGAACCTATTCAACATTTTTGGCGTATTATGCTTCATTATTTCAAGAAAGGTAAAAACACAACTGAAACACAAAAAGATTGTGCAGTGTGTATGGAGAAGGTGCTGTGACTAATCGAACATGTCAAAAGTGGTTTGCGAACTTTCATGCTGGTGATTTCTCACCAGACGATGTTCCATGGACGTTGGGTAGACCAGTTGAAGTTGATAGTGATTAACTTGAGACATTAATTAAGCACAGTCAATGTTATACCACCCAGGAGATAGCTGACATACATACTTATAATATCCAAATCAGTGTTAAATCATTTACATCAGCTTGGTTATGTTAATTGCTTTGATGTTTGGGTTCTACATAAGTGAAAAAACCTTCTTGACTGCATTTCTGTATGCGATTCTCTACTTAAACATATGGAAAATGTTCCATTTTTAAAACAAATTGTAATAGGTAATGAAAAGTGGATACTTTACAATAATGTGGAATGGAAGATATTGTGGGGCATGTGAAATGAATCACCACCAACCACACCAAAGGCAGTCTTCATCCAAAGAAGGTGATATGTATATGATGGGATTGGAAGGGAGTCCTTTAATAAGAGCTTCCCCCGGAAAACCAAATAATTAGTTCCAACTGAGAGCAGCACTTCACAAAAAGCATCCAGAATTAGTCAACAGAAAATACATAATCTTTTATCAGGATAATGCAAGACCACATGTTTCTTTTTTTTTTTTTTTTAAAGATGTTTTTCTTTTTTCTTCTTTTTTTTTTTTCCCTTTTAGATTTTATTTATTTATCTTTAGAGGGGAAGGGAAGGAGAGAGGGAGAGAAACATCAATGTGCGGTTGCCTCTTGTATGTCCCCTGCCGGGAACTGGCCTGGCAACCCAGGCATGTGCCCTGACTGGGAATCGAACCGCGATCTTTCGGTTTGCAGGCCCGCCACATGTTTCTTTAATGACCAGGCAAAAACGGTTACAGCTTGGGGGGAAGTTCCGATTCATCTGCTGTATTCACTAGATATTGCACCTTTGGATTTTAATTTATTTTGGTCTTTACAAAATTCTCTTAATGGAAAAAATTTCAGTTCCCTGGAAGACTTCAAAAGGCACCTGGAATCGTCCTTTGCACAAAAAGATAAAAAGTTTTGGGAAGATGGAATTAGGAAGTTGCCTGAAAGATGGCACAATGTAGTGGAACAAAATTGTTAATATGTTGTTCACTAAAGTTACTGGTGAAAATGAAAAATGTGTTTTTTATATTTACTTAAAAACCAAATAAACTCTTTGGCCAACCCCAATAGTAGTATTCAGAACTGCTACAACGGCCTCCCCCCCCCCCCCCGCCAATGTCCACCAGCTAATCAATAGGTGAACAAAAGGTAGAACAAAATATATTTTGTCCCATACAACAAAATATCATTCAGCCATAAAACAGTGAACTACTGATACATGATACAAAATGAATGAACCTTGAAAATGTTACGGTGAATGAGAGGGACCAGACACAGAAAGGCTCATATTGGATGGTTGGTTCTGTTTATATGATATGTCCAGAGTAAGTAGATCTATGGAGACATAAAGTCAGAAAGTATGTGATTGCTAGGGCCTGGCCAGTGAGACATGGGGAGTGACTGCGTATGAGTTCATAAGATTTCTTTTTGCCATGATGAAAGTATTCTGCAGTTAGATAGTGGTGTGGTTGCACAGCATTAGTAGTATACTAAAAATCACTGAATTGTATGTTTTAAAATGGTATATTTTATTTTATGTGAATTATATCAGTTAAAAATGCTGGAACAAAAATGAAAAGGCATACAAAGTATATTAATTGTGATTGGGGCATGGATGGAGAAAAACAGAAGGTATTGGAATATGAGGCTTTGATCAAATAAAAAATGACCCTTTGGCCTCTAGAGTGTCCAATATGTCCCTACCCTCAATTTGATAATGTTTATCAAAATAACTGCTCTTACCGATGTAGATATGTGTCATATCCCTTAAAATATGTTGGGTTGGGAAAATAAAAATTAAGAATCATCAATAGACTGGAAAGAGGCAAGACTAGGCAAGAAAGCTCTTTAGGAGATTACATTGTGATAGTACTGGCTAGACAGAATGAGGTTGTAGTTGGCGGGAGCTGAAAGAAGTGTATTAGAAAGATAACGATGGTACACGGTGGCTGATTAGTTAATGGGAGTAGAATAGAGGAGTGAAGAAGGAGGCGTCAAAATGAATTCTATCAAACTAGGGAACATAGGAGAAGAGGGGCATGTTTTAGGGAAAATACGCTTTTAGGTAGAACTTTTGAGTTGCCCGTGGGAAATCTTGGCAGATATGTACAGTGATTAAGTTGGTCATGTAAGTCTGCAGCCCAAGGGAGAAGCCAGAGTTGGGAATATTGATTAAGAAAACCTGAACTAAAATATGTACCGACCTAAAGTAGCTAATGGTTGGAAACAGTTGAAACAATGGCTGTGAATGAGATTGCCCAGGGAAAGTAAAATAGTAGGAGACAAGAACGTGTTTGAAGACAGAGCTCTAAGTAATACACCAGTGCTTTAAAAGGTAGGCAGAAGAAGAGGAGTCAGTAAAATGTATGAAAAAGGATTGTCTTGGAGAGACAGTAGGGAAACCAGAAAAGCAGTAATAGAGAGACCCAAGATAGAAGTGGTCAGCAGGTCAGATGCAGTAGAAGTAAAGAAAAACCATTGAATTTGGCTGTAAGGAAATCATTCTGGCTTTATTCTACAAGTGGTATGGGAGTTTAGTATCCAGAGCCTTATCTTAGGGCAACGTACCCTTTCTGTTTTATATCTTTATACCACCTATCCTCAAATAGTTTTATTTTGTCCTGATTATAAAAACTGTGTGTGCTCCTAGAAAAATGGTTGATTTGGAGAGACAGTGAGGTCACCAGAAACCTTACTACCCAGAGTTGTATACTCTACCATAACCTGAATGAAACAAAAACAAAACAAAACAACCTGCAGGTGGGATCTGTGTTTATAACTTTTTCTTTTTCCCTTTGGTTTGATAATAGATCACAAGCATCTTTCTCTATAATTAAGTATAGAGCCACATCATCATTTATAATGAGACAGTAATTTTCTAGGTCTGTTGTGACAAAATACTAGAAACCTGGTAACAGAAAACAAACAAATTTATTTTCTTACAGTTCTGGATGAAAATCAGTGTAGGCAGGGCCTTGCTCCCTCTGAAGGCTCTAGAGAGGATCCCTCATTACCTCTTCCTGGCTTCAGGTGGCTCCCGGCAATCCTTAGTCCTCCTTGGCTTGGCTGCATCACCTAATTTCTGCCTCTGTCTTTACGTGGTATTCCTCATGTGTGAGTCTGTAACGGAATCTCCAGCTGTCTTCTCTCATAGAAAGACATTAGTCATTGACTTTAGAACCTACCATAATCCAATATGAACTCAACTTGGTTATACCTCCAAAGACCCTATTTCAAAATAAGGTGACATAAGTCTGTGCACATGAATTTTTGGGGGACACCGTTCAATTCATTACACGTCATAACCCATTTTATAGTTGTGCCTTAATTTATGTAGCCGATGCCTCATTGCTTGATATTTAGATTGTAATTTTTCATTGTTACGAACAAAATGGGGGCAGGGATTAATGCACATAGTAGAATCCACATGATCCAGTTGGGTACCTTTCAGTACTCTTTTGCCCCAGTGGACGCATTAGATGGATATAATTTTCAAGGGCTCAGGACCCATAGGAATGGAAGTTTGGGTTGCCATTGGATAAGCCACTAAGATCTGCTGAGGTGAAAACTGAGGATGAATGCAATTTGGAAGAGTAGAGGAGGGAGGACAGAGTGCTATTTATGCTTCTCAGAAAAACAGCAGCTGTAGTTCCAGTAAAGCTTCCTCTTCTATGATTCCTGTCAAGAACCAGAGGCCTATGAGAATCATGGGGAAGCTGCCTCCTGTCCTCATGTGAGGTAATTATGGAATGCAAGGGTGACTCCACTGGCTGTGAAAATATACTGTTTAGATAATTGCCTTTCTTCACTGTATTGCCTTTGCATTTTTGTCAAAAACGAGTAGTCTAAATAAGTGTGGATCCATAATTACTTTTTAAGTTACAAAAGTAATTCATATTAAAACCTCAGTACAGAAAAGAAAAATGTAAAAATTTCCTCACAAATTCTTGTATTCTTCTTTTTATAAATTTAAAAAGGTATCTTGTATATCTTGTATTTCTTTTCGTACCAGTACATACAGACTTCCTTATTTTTTTAATAGCTGCACATTATTCCCATACTTGTATAGGTTATTATCACAGTCTTGTTATTTCAAAGAATTCTGCAGTTTATTTTTATTTAGTTTTTCCACTTTTGTGAAAATATGTGTAAGATAAATTCCTAGAAGTGTAATGACTGACACTTACTGAAAACCTATCAAGAACCAGATATTTTATACTTACTTACTGGTTTTATCTTTTTAGCTATCCTTTGAAAAGGATATTATGTCTGTTTCGTAGATGAAAATACAGAGGCTCTGAAATAGTCACTTGTTGAAGGCAATCAATTTAAATAGTGGAGCTGAACCTGTCCAAGCCTTTCCTGCTTGTCACTACGTGACCAAGTCTCAGGAGTTCAGTAAAAATTATTTTGCAGGGCGCTTGTTAGGACCAAATGCATGTAAGGTTTATGCATTGCCCTTACATTACTGCACAGTTTTGCACTTACTCTGTAGAAAAGATTTCAGGTCACATTTTAAGTTTCATACTTGCGCACAGTATTACTAATATGCCTTAATACAAAGGGCAACCTTGTTAAGGAAGATAATACAAAAAACTACTGTGTCCATATATTCTGAGCACCGTTGCTTTGTGATTTGGAATTGTTTTTTTAACTTTTGACATTTCATTTGGGAAAGTTAAAAAATGATTTTATTGTTTAAAAAATAAACCCAGTCTCTTTAAATGTTGATTATCTTGTATATCTGAAAAAAACTTTGCTTATAGGTATTTATTATCAAAATGGAATTAATTTTCATTTTCTTGACTTTCTGAGAAAGATCTATGCCTTCTCTAAATTGGAAAACCCAGTGTTTTGAGACCATTAGGCTGTTTTTGAGTTAAGAATGCTTCTTTGGTGAAAATAGAAAAGCCCCCAAATTATAATTTTTTTTAATGGGAACTTGGAAATATGAATTAATGGTAGAGCTGTGTTGCTCACAAGCACTAAATTTAAGATAAACTACATTTCTGGTAATGTTCTTATCGGAATTCAGGAAATTTTTGTAAACGTAAATCTGGGCAAACTTGTGGAGATTTAAATGCTGTGCTGATATATTTTAGTATTTTTAAAGACTCAAAATATGGGATAAGAAAACTGATTTTAAATACTTGATATGTCTGTGGCTATGATATTAACTTGACAGATTGTTTCATAGAGGTTTTTCATCACTGAGAGTAGATTGGTACTCATCGGCGTATTTTCTGCACTATGGTTGCTCTATTGTGTGAATTTTAACTTTTTTTTTCAGAAGATGAGAGGCATTAGCCTTTTCTTGTTGAGCTTATACTATCTTCTTGGAATTAAGATTTAGCTACAGAATTTCCTTTTTTATTCATTTAAGAACAGTTTAATTTAATTTATTTTTAAATAATGTTTTATCGATTATGTTATCACAGTTGTCCCAATTTTTCCTCCTTTATCCTCCTCCACCTGATACTCCCCACTCCCTCTGGCAGTCCCCCCACTTAGTTCATGTCCATGGGTCATGTATGTAAGTTCTTTGGCTACTCCATTTCCTATACTGTCCTTTTTTTTTTTTTTTTAATTTTTTTATTGTTGTTCAGTGACAGTTGTCTGCATTTTTCCCCCACCACTCCCCACCACCCCAGCCAAACCCCCCTCCCTCCCTTGCTTCCACCCTCCCTCTTGGTTACATCCTTGTGTCCTTTACATAGTTCCTGAAAACCCTTCTCCCCATTGTCCCTCCTCCCTCCCCTCTGGCTACTGTCATATTATTCTTAATTTCAATGTCTCTGGTTATATTTTGTTTGCTTTTTTCTTTTGTTGGTTAGGTTCCAGTTAAAGGTGAGATCATATGGTATTTGTCCCTTACCACCTGGCTTATTTCACTCAGCATAATGCTCTCCAGTTCCATCCATGCTGTCGCAAAGGGTAGGAGCTCCTTCTTTCTTTCTGCTGCGTATCCATTGTGAGAACAGTTTATTTTTTAAAAAAATAAATTGAAATCTTGACCATTCAGTAAGTTTCTCTATGATTTTCAGGGCATAGTATTAGAGTTCAAAAATACATAGCACTACATATAGAGAAGCAGGTTGTCAATTCATGGAATTTGGTTACAGTTAAAAATAAAATTTATTAAAATAAAGGAAATGATAAAAGGCTTTCATTATATTTGTTTTACATTGCATTTAGTAGCACTTCCCATAAACAAATTTCAAGATTACTACCTTCTGAATGTATAATAAGCTATCTTTAATGATTTTTACTTGATTTAGGTTAACTTGTAGATTCAGCAGACATTTATTGAATACTTGATGTGTATTGGGCACTCTGCTGGGTTTTGCAGATGAGACATTCCTTTGCCTTCAAGGAAGTTATTAACCAAAACACAGTAAGTACATTATTTTAAAAGATCCTGGTTTCATAAGAGGGGCACCTAAATTAGATTGAGGGATTTAAGGGTTTGTGTAGGATTGTGACTATTAAACTTAGTTTGGAAGAATAAGTAGTAAGTAGTTGATGGGGAAGAGGATGGTCATGGGAGCAAGAGAGTATATTTTAGGGACTTGATCATAGTTGTCATATGCTAAGGAGAGTTTTTCAGAAGTTACCTGCCTAAAGAGAGGTAGACAGAGCCCAAATCATGAAAAATCTTATATGCACAGCTAAGGAATAGAGATTTTTATTTTGGGAAGCCATCTAAAGCTATGTTTGTGTATGCGAGATTGTCATACTTAAATTTTAGTGCAGGGGTTCTTAAACATTTTTGTTCCAGCATCCCTTTACACTCTTAAAAATTAATGAGGACCCTAAATAACTTTGTTTATGTAGCCTATATCTGTTACTATTTATTGTATTAGAAAGTAAAGCTGAGAAAATTTTAATACATAACAGTACACAAGCACACATTCCATTAGCTACCAGTGGGATGATACCACATGTCCTACTGTATGTATCCTCTGGAAAAAGACAATGTCATAGTATTATGAAAATAGCTTTGCTCTCATGGATCTCTAGAAAGGATCTTAGAGACTCCTGGAGGTTCCTGACCCACTTGGAGAATATTTATATTACAGAATCATTATTCTGGCAGTGGTGTTGAGAATTGTTTAAAACCTGTAAAAAAGAAACACATTTTAAATTGTGATTCAGTATGCACACCTGGAACGAAACACTGTAGGAAACAGCACTGTATTAATTCTCTGTTGTATAAAAAAGTTACCTCAAAACTTAACTGGATTAAAAAAAAATCTCACAGTTTTGATGATGAATGTGGCTGAGTGATTTTGGCTCAAGGTATTTCTTGAGGTTGCAGTCAAGCTGTCAGCTGAGTCTGCAGTCATCTGGGTGCTTAACTGGGGTTGGAGGACACTCTTCCAAACTGTCTTGCATGGCTCTTGGCCTGAGGCCTCAGTTCCTTATTGTGTGGCTCACTCTGTAAGGCAGCTTAAATATCCTTACAATATGGCAGCTAAGTCCTCCAAGTGAGTGATCCAAGAGAGTGACCAAGACAGAAGCCCCACTGTCTTTTGTGAGGTAGTATTGGAAATGATACATCATCAAAAGCTAATCACTAAATCTAGTCCATATTCAGAGGGAGAGGAATTTTGCTTCCCCTCTTAAGGGAGTATCAAAGAATTAATGGAGGTACCTTAAAACTACCATGAATACTTGTCAAGAGAGTGAGTCCTCTATGCTCCCTTCTTTCCTGCATGCCTTGCTGGGTATTTTAAGACTGCAAGGTCCTGACTCCTCTCAACCTGGGCTGTTCTTAGGGCTGTGTTTTCAGTAAGCCACCTTGATGGATGAGGTAATGTCTCCCATTGGGTGAGACAGGCTTACTTACTGCTTATTATAAAATTGGTGGATACTCTAAGCTCATTGTTCCTCAACTGTGATGAAAACCCACTCCATATGTAGTACCTACCTGGGTCACTCTGTGTCACCTTGTGGGACCTGGGAGTAATAGGGTCAGTGCAGACTTGATGGTTATACTGCTTTCTGTGCTATGAGTAATAGAGTTCTTTATCTCTGAACCAAGAGCCTTGTGTTCTGTTTCATAGGCAGAGGGAGAAGGTTTGAAACAACTACCACAACAGATAGAAAGGGACTAACAAAATATTGGATAGAAAGCTGAAGGATTTAAGGACTCTGGGGGCAACATAGTGGGCTCAAACTGAACAGCTGCATGATTTCCTCCAGTAGCAATCAGGGTTTGAAGTGTACTGTCAGCAAAGGTGTTTGTGTATGTGTGTGTTTTGGGGGGATTAATCACGGGCAAGGGAGTTTGGAATGTGAACTTACTTTTCAAACTTTTGTGATGTAATTTATATACAATAAACTGAATATGTTTAAAGTATGTAGTTTGATGAGCCAATGTCAAAATGTGGAACATTTTCATCACCCCAAAAGGTTCCTCCTACTCTTTTATGATTCACTGCTCCTCCTTACCTCCCAGTTTCAAACTGGGGAGATTTTTTTATATCCCCAGTTTCAAACTGATTTGTTGTCATAATAGAGTAGGTCTAGAATTTTGTATCAGTGGAATCATACAGAATAACTTTTGTCTTTTTTTGGTCAAAATTCTTTTTTGTCATCTGTTCAAAGTGGAAGAATTATTTTGTGGTTGCGTTTCTGGCATATCGTTAAAAGACATTTATTTTTTTAAACACTATCTTCCCTGAAGCTCATGAGATTAAAGAGCCAGTTTTAGGGCTTTAGACAGAGTTAGTGAATTTTCTTCTCTTGTTGTATAAATGAATGTAGTTCCGATAATGACAAAGACTCTATATGCAAATACCATTTTGGATCTGCAGGTGACTTGAACATTAGAATGCCCCTGCTAATATTGAAAACTTGGTGTGAATTTTTGTTATTGAATCTTAGCCTATTCAGAATGATTTATACTTGACTACATGAAAATGGAGTTCTTCACAAAGCACACTTGGGAATTTTTAAATTGAATGTGGCAGCTTAAAGTTATGATATGGTGGCTGAGACTGAATTATTATTCCTTATTTTGTTGGTTTTACTTATTTTTTCTTCTTTTGTACACCATCTTTTAAAAGTATCCTTTAAAAAAATTGAATTACAGTTGACATTTAATATTATATTGACTTCAGGTGTACAGTTTAGTGGTTTGACATTTATATAACTCAGTGATCCCCAACTTTCTCTGTAATAGAAGATAAATGTAATGGTTTGAGCTTTACACCTGGGAAACCGGATATGTGCCCTAAAGTTTAGGATTAGAACTAGATTAGCAGGATACCCTGCCTTAAAACTGGGGGAACCTTCAATATCCTGCGGACATTTGAGATGTTAACATCAGCACATGGTGGTGGCTAAGCATAGTAGTAAAGAACCTCCAGGGCTCTGGAATTAGATGCCCTAATTCAATCTTGACCCAATACTTAAGAGTTATGTGACTTTCCATAAGTCACTTAACAATATAGGCCTTACTTTCTTCATCTGTAAAATGGACATAATAACAGTACCTATATTATAGGGGGCTTATAAATAGTAAATTAAATCTCATAAAATTCTTAGCACAGTGCCTGGCATATGGTAAACACTCACTAAATAAATGTTAGCTTTTGTTATCATTCCAGAGGTTCTAGATAACAAATGGCTCTTATTTTTAAGGAATATTTGGATTACTTACGAAAAAAAGGCTTTGCATCTCTCTTTGATCTTGAAATAAAATTCATTCAAACAGTAATATGTAGATTATTACTTGTTACCTACCTTACAGTCCAGATTTACCATGAAAAGGAATTTTTACTTTATGAGCTAGGTTAGCCCTGGAAAGAAATTTACTAACATTAGAATGTTGCAATTTCTGAACTTAGTGTAATTTTGCTTTTTCTAATGAAACCTTAAAAGTTTGGGTTCTATTTCCTGTTCTGCTTGTTGTTACCCTAGTGCTATCTTTACTAGATCACTTATGTATTAGTTTGGCCAAAAAGTCGGTTTAGTTTTTTCTATAAAATAAAGACACATTTTTTATTTTCTCCAATAACTTTATTGATTTAGATATTTTGAGTATGTCAGCTATCTGCTGTGTGGTATAGGACTGATTGTTCTCAATTTGATTTGATCACTATCAACTTCAATTTAAACGACCGTGGAGCATCACCAGTGAGAAGTCTCCAGCATGAAACTTGGCAAACCACCTTTGACACGTTCGATCAGTCAGAGCACCTTCCTCATACACTGCACAAATCTTTTTTTGTTTCAGTTGAATTTTTAACCTTTGTTGAAATAATAAAGCATAGTATGCCAAAAATGTTGCATATTTTCTCCCACCTTCAATATTAAAATATCTACACAAAAATTCACCAATTTTGATGTTTTATTTAAACACATGCTGATACGATGTGACAGCTATCACAATACATTCTAACAAAATTGTTTTGAATGTAGTTGAAGAAGACAACTAAGTGCTACTAGGGCCCTCTTATGGAAAAAAACCAAATGAACTTTTTGGCCAACCCAGTAGAATTGAGACTGCCATTATATTCATACAAGTATTTCTGAAGATCTTTAACCTGTGTTTTTAAATTCGTCACCTGAGGTGAGGGTGGGGAGGGAGGGAGGGAAAGAGAGAACATCAGTGTGAGAAAAACATAGGTCGGTTGCCTCTTGTATGTGTCCCTACTGAGGATCAAATCTACAACCTAGATATGTGCCCTAACTGGAAATCAAACCCTCAACCTTTTGGTATATGGGACCAACTGAATCACCTGGCCAGGACAGACCCCTTAAAATCTGATTAGACTATATAACCATGTGATTTACTTGGATAGCATCTTCACTAAAGGAATACTTATAAGATAAATACTACACAATGGTAGATTTTTGGAAAGTATTATTTAATATTGCTGAAATCATCTTATTTGACCTAAGTCCGTTATTTGATAGAATGATAGTAGAAATCACAGAGGTCTAGTTTAGATCTGTACTGATTTATCTTTGAGAGAAATGTGGCAAGTAGGATAGCTGTGATACATGTTTTTAAATTTTGTTTTAATTATACTTGTAGAATACAAATATACTTTCCTTTGTTAAAAATTAAAGCTTTATTGTAGTATGAGTATAAAGATTTATAAGTGAAGCCAAATCCTCCACAAACATTCCCTCTCCCCCTCAACTTTCCCTTATAAGTTCCCCTCCCTTCTAATTATCTCTGTTTCAAATTTGTCATTTCTCATGTAGGAGTTATTTTCTTTTTTAAAAATATTTTATTTATATATTTTTAGACAGGGGAAGGGAGGGAGAAAGAGAGGGAGAGAAATATCAACATGTGGTTGCCTCTGACATGCCCTGTACTGGGGACCTGGCCTGCAACCCAGGCATGTGCCCTGACTGGGAATCGAACCAGTAAGCCTTTGGTTTACAGTCTGGTGCTCAATCCACTGAGCCACACCAGCCAGGGCCCATGTAGGAATTATTTATATATTTTGTTTACATATCTATTATACACATGTTAGGTATATTTTTAACCTAGTTTTTGGTTTGCCTTTTAATTTTGCTTATAGTGATTTTTTGTGTAATATTTTGTTATTTTGACATAATTAAATGTATTCATTTTTTTTTAATGGTTTTGCTTTTTGTTTCTTATTTAAGAAGCCCTACTTTAACTCAGGTTCATAGGATAGTATCCTGAGACTTATTTTAACATTTTTAATAGTTTTTAAATTTATATTTTTAATGTACATAGAATTTATTTCTGTGTATTGTGTGAAGTAGGGATGTGATTTATTATTTTTTAAATTAAATTATATAATTTTATTTCTTTTTTTATTGTCCAGCAGAGTAAGTTTTTTTAAATATATTTTATTATGCTATTACAGTTGTCCCATTTCTCCCCCATCATTCCCCTCCACCCTGCACACCCCCTCCCACCCACATTACCCCCTTTAGTTCAGGTCTATGTATCATAAGTTCTTTAGCTTCTACATTTCCCCACACTATTCTTGCCCTCCCCCTATTTTCTACCCACTGTCTATGCTGCTTATTCTCTGTGCCTTTCCCCCCCTCTCCTCCTCCCACTCCCCTTTTGCTAACCCTCCACGTGATCTCCATTTCTGTGGTTCTGTTCCTGTTCTAGTTGTTTGCTTAGTTTGCTTTTGTTTTAGGTGTGGTTGTTAATAGCTGTGCGTTTGCTGTCTTTTCACTGTCATATTTTTATCTTCTTTTTCTTAGATAAGTCCTTTTAACATTTCATAGAATCAGGGCTTGGTGATGATGAACTCCTTGAACTTGACCTTATCTGAGAAGCACTTTATCTGCCCTTCTATTCTAAACGACAGCTTTGCTGGATAGAGCAGTTTTGGATGTAGGTCCCTGCCTTTCAAAACTTCAAATATTTCTTTCCAGCCCCTTCTTGCCTGGAAGGTCTCTCTTGAGAAATCAACTGACAGTCTGATGGGAACTCCTTTGTAGGTAACTGTCCCCTTATCCCTTGCTGCTTCTAGAATTCTCTGCTTCATTTGAATCTCGGCTAATGTAATTACAATGTGCCTTGGTGTGTTCCTCCTTGGGTCCAACTTCTTTGGGACTCTCTGAGCTTCCTGGACTTCCTGGAAGTCTATTTCCTTTGCCAGATTGGGGAAGTTCTCCTTTATTATTTGTTCCAATAAGTTTTCTACTTGTTGCTCTTCCTCTTCTTCTTCTGGTACCCCTATAATTCATATGTTGGGATGTTTAAAAATGTCCTGGAGGTTCCTAAGCCTCTCCTCCTTTTTTTGAATCCTTGTTTCTTCCTTGTTTTCTGTTTGTTTGTTTGTTTGTTTCTTCCTTCTGGTCCATTCCATTGATATGAGTCCCAGTTTTCCTCCCATCTCTATTGGTTCCCCGTGCATTTTCCTTCATTTCACGTATTGTAAGCCTTCATTCTTTCATGTAATTTGTGAGCAAAATCAACCAATTCTGTGAGCATCCTGATTACCAGGGCTTTGAACTGTGCATCTGATAGGTTGGCTATCTCTTCACGGCTTAGAGGAATTGGCTCTGGGGCTTTTGTTTGTTTTCCGGTTTGAGCCATTTTTGGTGTTTTTTTGTTTTGTTTTGTTTTGTTTTGTTTTGTTTTGTTTTGGTTTTGGTCTGGTCAAGGCTGTTATGTAGTGAGGGGTGGAGCCTTAGGTGTTCCCCTGTGCGGGGCAGCCCAGTCACTGAGTCGTGACACTGTTTGTGGGGGCGGAGTCTGAGAGGGAACAATGGCGCCTGCTCCGTTCTCTTCTGGATTCCAGTCCCTTCTGCCGCTTCTCCTTCGCCTGGACCGTCTGCGCGTGGGAATGTGGGACCACCTGGTCAGCCAGCTACCTTGTGCGGCCTCACTGGGTCTGCACAGTTGCCACCTCATGCCCGGTGTCCGCCAGCTGCCGCCTGTGCACCTGGGAACTGCCAGCCACTGCTGCCTGCGTTCCTGGGTCCGCACCTCCACTTTTTCCTGCCGCGACTCCACCCCCTTACCGGTCTGGATGAATGGTTGTTGGACTTCCGTAGAGTTCAATTTTCTATCAGTTCTGGTTGTTTTCTTGTTTCTAAGTATTCGTTGTCCTTAATTTTGGTTGTGAGAGGAGGCACAGTGTGTCCGCCTACGCCTCCATCTTGGCTGGAAATGGGATGTGATTTATTTTTTACAAGGGTACCAGTTGTTCAGACCTCATTATTGAGTAATTTGTCCTTTCTTTACTGTTTTGAATTTGAAATGTTACTTTTAGCATATACTAAACTCACATACATAATTTAGACTATTCCTGGGCCAGTACTATACATTTTTAGTTTCTATAGCTTTAAAAGGCTGTAAGTCCTTATGATAAATTCTGGGGGTCAGATACGATTTTTCGAGTCCAGATTTTTTCCTAGTAGTACCCAGTGGGCAGTATCCTGTAATCCTACACATTATTTTCTCACTGAACCGTAAGACTAATCACAGTAAGTGAGATTCACATTAACAATAAGTGACCTGAAGTCAGGTCAGGTTTTGCTGCTAAGTGAATTAAAAAGAAAAAAATTTTATTTTCAAATCTTCTTGGGTTTTTGAATGGCAAATAAAGGATTGTGGACGTGTAATTTATCTTTCTATTCAGGGGATATATTCCTTTGTTCTTCCATTCCAGGTTGTTTTGATTATTCTTGTACCTTTACTTTTCTGTTTGAATTTTAGGGTCAACTTAGGTGAAGAATCCTGTAGAGATTTTCATTGGGATTTGAAGTAGTTGGGGAAGAACCGACACTTTTACAGTGTTGCCTTCTCATCCATGAATGTGGATATCTTCCCTTTTGTTCAGGTGTTCTTTCAGTAAAGTTTTGTAATTTTTAAAAATATTTTATGTATTTATTTTTAGACAGAGGGGAAAGGAGGGAGAAAGAGAGGGAGAGAAACATCAATGTGTTGTTGCCTGTCACACATCCCCTGCTGAGGTCTTGGCCCACAATCCAGGTATGTTCCCTGACTGGGAATTGAACCAGTGACCCTTTGGTTCACATGACGGCACTCAATCCACTGAGCCACGCCAGCCAGGGCAAAGTTTTGTAATTTTTTTTTTTTTTAATGCTTACGTATTATTGTTAGATTTATATTGAAGTGTTTTTATGGTTATTGTGAATGGATTTTTAAAAAATTGTATTTTCTAATTGTTATTGTTGATGTGCAGGAAAGTGTTACTACTTACGTGTTGATCTTGTGTCTAACAAATTTGTTGAGTTTTATTATTAGTTCTAATAATTTTTCATTTGATAGTCTTGGGTTTTCCAGGTAGAAAGTCAGGTATTCAAACAGTTTTATCTTTTCCTTGTCAATCACTTTTTCTTTTTCTTGCAGGGTATGGTTTCAGTATTCAGTTTTGGACATGTGAAATATTTTTAGAATGATGTTTTCTGTGAAATAAATTGTACTGTACACAGATTTTGGATGCATGAGTAAATAAAGGGTAGAAGGGAGATCTTCCTTAGTGGGGGTAATGAAAAGTTTCTTGGAAGAGAAATGGTTATTACTGGAGGATTTACTGTGTGATCTTTTCATTACAGATATGGTGTAAGATATTTCTTCAAGATTGGACAGCTGAGGACCTGTTATTTCTGATTAGCCTTAAGCAGACTTACAGCCATAGAGAAACCTCACAGAGTTTCATACCTTTCCTGGGACCTAAATTCATCTTGTAACCATGTATGGAAGTGCTCGCTCAGTTGCGAAGGTGGAACCAAGCAACCAGAGCCCTGGGCGTTCACCTAGGCTTCCACGTTCCCCTCGCTTGGGTCATCGTCGAACCAATAGTACAGGAGGGAGTTCTGGAAGCAGTGTTGGAGGTGGCAGTGGGAAAACCCTTTCAATGGAGAATATCCAATCCTTAAATGCTGCCTATGCCACATCTGGCCCAATGTACCTAAGTGACCATGAAAATGTGGGTTCAGAAACACCTAAAAGCACCATGACACTTGGCCGTTCTGGGGGACGTCTGCCTTATGGTGTTAGGATGACTGCTATGGGCAGTAGTCCCAATATTGCTAGCAGTGGGGTTGCTAGTGACACCATAGCATTTGGAGAGCATCATCTCCCTCCTGTGAGTATGGCATCTACTGTTCCTCACTCTCTTCGTCAGGCAAGAGACAACACAATCATGGATCTGCAGACACAGCTAAAGGAAGTATTAAGGGAAAATGATCTCTTGAGGAAAGATGTGGAAGTAAAAGAGAGCAAATTAAGTTCTTCAATGAATAGTATCAAGACTTTCTGGAGCCCAGAGTTGAAGAAAGAACGAGCCCTCAGAAAAGATGAAGCTTCCAAAATCACTATTTGGAAGGAACACTATAGAGTTGTGCAGGAGGAAAACCAGGTTAGTTTTATATGTATGTTTACCTTTACTCTCTGAATTCATGTATGTAAATGAATGGAGCCATTCCTTTTTTCTTTCTTAGGTTTTTCTCTTCTTGATTCAGTTTTCTTCCTGTTGATTATTTAATTTAAAATGTTCTGTCCTCTGTTTCTTCGTCTTTTTCAGATTTGGTCCTGTGCCTTGATTTATTTTATTTTATTTTTTGGTTGCCGTCTCTTCTTGACAACAACGAGGAGCTGTTCTTTCTGTGGACATTCATGATAGTTTAACTTCAGGATGCTTATGTAACTTTTTTGTTTCTAGTTCTTTAACAAACTTAAGGTGGAAGAAAGGCGACTTGGTGTGATTTGTTGCTGCTAGAAAATAAGTGAGATAACCAAGCATTATAATTCTGGGCCTTGTAGTTTAAGAGCTAAGTGCTGTCTTGTTAGATATAAGAAACACTCATTTGTTATTATTCTGCCCTCTTCCAGGTTATAATTGATGTTTTGGCCATAGACATTTTATATTCAGTAACATATAAGTACAAAGTTGTGGACAAATCATATTCAAGCTGCAGCAATTAAAATCTTAATCATGCCTTATGTTTAAAATACTTTTAGATCTTTTCTTAAACTTGGAAGTTTGAGTTATTTGCTTTCTTAAAAAAATTCTCCTATATTATTAAGGGGGAATTTTAAAGTTGCTACCTCATTGTTGGTGTTAGACTTTGTTTTTGGGTTAGATTAATAAAAGTTATGAAGAGAGTAATAAACTTATTTGGATTTCTGCAGTGTTCATGAGTGATGCTAAGAAGTAAAGAAGGAATTACAAATGATGTCTGTCTTCTGATGAAGTAAATCTAATTTAAGATTACTGTTGATTGTTTTACTATTCTATTACTAATACTCAGCTCAGGCATTCAGATCTACTGCTTTGGTTTCTTGAAGAAGATATCGAGTTAGATTGTTTTGTGTGTTAAATTCCCACATTTACTTTTGGCTCAGTGCTTCTCATCTTTTTTCCTGCCATATTACATCTCAGGGCTGTGACAGGCTCCTATGCATAATGATTATTATTATTTTTTTTAATTTTTATTTTCATTGTTGATCTTGTACAGTTTTCTGTCTTTTATTCTCACCCGAACCCGCCACCCCAGCCCTCCCCACCTCCCTCCCATTTCCACCCCCCCCATAGTTTTTGTCCATGTGTCCTTTATACTTGTTCCTGTGCATAATGATTATTATCTGTGACGTTCAGTAGACCTTCAGTAGACAGTGGCCTTCAGTAGAAGGAATCTGTGGTAAAAGGTGTTTAAAATCTTAGGTATGTTTAGTTATAAAAAATCACTCAGGTGATTTTGGTGTCTCCTTACCTTGAGAATCATTGATGCTAAAGATAAAACACTCAGATGATATATGACAACAGAATGGTGAAATACCTTTTCTTCAGTTAAAATTTAAGTTGCAGACAGTGAAGTACAATGTGAAAAGTTTATCATTTTTAAATATCAAATAATGGTACATTCTGAAAGTTCTTCTAGTTTGGTGTTGAATTGTAAACATCAAGAGAGGAGTGATTAGTTTGCTTAATTTAGTCTTGTGGTACAGTATCAATGTAGCTTAGGTCTTAGAAACTGGGGTGCATATTAGGTACTTTTAGAGACTGATAAATTTGGAGTATGTACTGGTGCTATATCAGTGCTCAAATATGAGGTACTTTATTTAGACAATGAAGCATCGTAGTGTATCATACTTGAGTATTGTCCAATCTCAAATGTATCATTAACATAAAAATCACAATTTATTTCCATTGACCCAAAAGGTGGCTGGGCTGTACTTGTAAATATTGTGTAAAAATTATACATGAATACTTTTCCTTTAAAAGTTCTACCTTTTAGGAATAGATTATGTGTGTATATAAATGTAAATATAGTGTGTATACATGCGTATATATGCATGTATATAAATATGTCTCTATTTATAAATAAATAATTAAAAGTATATTTTGGTAGAAGTTGAATTGAATTTACTGGTTTTATCGCTGAATTAGCTAGCCTCCAATGTACCTTTCTGATGATGCTGAAAATATTTCTATCACCAAAGATAACTTTAATTATGAAGCAACTTGGAAATGTCCATTTTAACAAGGAAAAAATTATTGCCATACTTCCCTATTTTCAGAAAATTGAGGCAGCTAATTAATGCCTATACTTAAAAAGTTGTGGGTAAAAAGCAATGGCAATTTCCTTCCTAATTATCAAGCTACACTCAAAGATGAAATATTTGAATCTTCTGAAAAGACTATAGTAGGGACGCAGCACTTCAGCCTAGTGGAAGTGAAGCAGCCCATAGGACTATGATGCCAAGAAAGCCATATGTGCAGAAGGAGGGTGAACACTGCCTTATCTAGATTCCACCCCTTGCCCTAATTAAACACCAGGGCTGGCAGGAATATATTCTTCCTGTATCCACTATAATTACCACACAATCCTAAAATTGTATATCTTTGGTCCAAAAAATGAAGGGTGCAATTCTAAAGTAAAGTGAAATACTGCAATGAGATATAGAGAATTGAGAACACTAATTAATAGATTATAGTGAGCCAGCAGTGGGCCCAATTAAACTCTGCATTCATTATACCCTCCATGGCCCTCAAGATCAGACATTTTCCACTTTACAAAGAAGATTGGTTTAATAGAATTTACAATAATTAAACAAATTTCCCCATTCCAGTTGGAGACTGGGGTTTTAGATGCATTCTAAATGTTTGTTCTGCTTGGAAAACAGAGATCTTGGTCTGGAATCCTATCAAATGTCAAACCACATTTGTTAGAATTGCCTAATGAGTATAGTTCATTATTATGGAGTTCTTTTGGATGAGTGTTTTTTTTTTTTTTTAAGATTTTATTTATTTATTTTTCAAGAGAGGGGAAGGGAAGGACAAAGGGAGAGAAACATCAATGTGTAGTTGCCTCTTGCACGCCCCCTACTGGGGACCTGGCCCACAACACAGGTGTGTGCCCTGACTGGGAACCGAACCGGCAATTGCAACCCTTTGGTTTGCAGGCACGCACTCGATCCACTGAGCTACACCAGCCAGGGCAAGATGAGTGTTTCTGAAATAAATGCCAACTGTTTTTATGTCTTACTCTGTTTTTGTTACTGAACTTTCAAATATCTGTGGTTGGGGAGGTAGCACAATATATATTTTAACAGAAAAGGTCTTTTGCTTTTTTAAAATTGACTGTGAGGAAGGCTTTTAGTATGTTTGCTTGATGAAGAATGAAAATCTAGCTATGAGCTTGCTTGAATGGCAAAGCTAATAAGGCTTTGGATGTTTTATATTTTTTATTTTATTCTAAGCAACATCTAGCAAGATACTGTCATATTTCTCTTATTACTATTATTATGTGTTATAATATTTCTATATGTTGAGTTTAGTTGGAAGCTTATTTTAAAAATAGTTATTTTAAAGTACTTTCATTGGAATTCCGTGCAATCATAATACATTCTGTTTAATATTATAGTGTAGCAAGTGAATTTAATGTTTCGTGTATTTTTTTGTTTTTGGAGTCTGATTTTATTCAGGATTCAGGTTTTTTGATTCTGGTTTTATTTAAGGATCAAGAGAACTTCAAGGTCAGAAATACAGAAAGATAAACTGATCCCATGTGAATCTTTGTTTTATCATTTCTCACTATTTGGACACAGGCGACTATTAATATTTTTATAATTTTAGGTTGTGCCTAGATTTGTCAAATGATAAAAGCCATTATTATTTGAATTTAAGCTTTTTCATGAGGTTGCTAATCGTGCTGTGGCGATTGAAAGTCTGGTCTTAAAATCTGGGGTCTATGTCTTGGACTATTTGTTTAACTTTTGTGTTTGATAATTCTGATTTAACATAGAAGTGAGTTATGAATGGTTGGTTATTCAGAGTACTGTGGGTAAATCAGTAGCCTGGTTTATTTTCCAGATAGTTTCGATATTTTTTGGAGTTCCATGACCTGAGAAAATTAAATCAGATGTAAAGTATATATATGTTTTTTGGGGGGAGTTAACATTCACTTTCAGAAGCAAAATTTGTTCATGTGTGACTTACAGAATTTAAGCTACCTGTCCATTGGATCCTGTCATGTACGCGGCTGTAGAAGTGGTTTTGGAAAATGACTTCTGGTAGAGTTGGTAAGCTTTCTTATCTAAAATGTAGTTGAGCACTGTGAAAAATGATTCAGTGAGTTTAATTGAAAATGTGCAGATATCTGAGAAGGCTTATTTGTGAGGAAATAAGAATTTTCCAGAGGAGTGCAGATTTTTTTTTTTTTTTTTTTTTTTTTTTTGCCTCTACTATCCTCTTGCATTTCACAGTGCAATCTAGTGTGTGATTTCATATCAATGAAGTGGAATTGTTTTTAGGGATTTGCTAATTTACTGTAACTTTGCAGGTAGCAGCTTAATTAAATATGTTTGGAAACCTACTATTCATTCTCTTGGGCAAAAGAAACCAGAATATGAACTTAGTTTATAGTTACACTGATATTGGTCAAGGGCAGTTGTAGTTCCATTTTATTTTTAAAAATCATAACACTTTGGAATTTGACATGTTACGGGTGCTTTCTCTGCCCAAAAGAGTATTTGAGGGGACTAGAAACCATACTTTATAACAAATGGTTGAGGGGCGTAAAGAAGACAAAATGTGTGACATTTTAGTTATACTCTGTGTATTTGTTGGGCAACCATGTAGAAGGAAGTTTTTTTCTCTTTTTGGTATTTTCTTTGGCAGGCTGACACTGGAAAAATAGGTGCAAATATTAGGGGTTTAGGTTTTTGCTGTGTGGAGGAGTATTTTCTTACAAAACCGTATGTGTTTGATGGAAGAGTCACTTCACAAAATAATCGTTGACCACTACTACTAGGGTCAGTTACTGGGAGGCCAGATTGCCTCTGACAGCTGTGTGAGTGCTCTGAGTCTCTCAGTTCTTCAGAATGCCTGAAGTGGCATGGTGTGAAGTAGTACTTTATAGAGAACTATTTACAATTTCTCAACATCCTTCCTGCCCCTTTTTATCCCTCCATCCATTGCTTCCTCTCTCCCTCTTTCCCTTTGTGAAACATTATTAAGATATAGTTCAATTTATCCTTTAAAAGCATGTAATTTTTTTTTCCCAAAGATTTAATTAATTTATTTTTTAGAGAGAGGAAAAGGCAAGGGAAAGGAAAGGGAGAGAAACATTGCTTAGTTGTTGCCTCTCCTGCGCACAACTCAGGTGTGTGCCCTTGTTGGGAATCAAACTGGCGACCTTTCTGTTGGAGCTCAGTCTACTGATCCACATGAGCCAGGGCATAATATTTTTATTAATCTGACTTACTTAAAGAAGAATTTTGAATGAAATAACAATAGGTACTGTTTAGGAGCAGTTTATATTGCTGTCAGCAGAGTGGATTGAATGAAGGCAGGCGAGGAAAGCAAATGATTTTGTTGTAGAAGGTCTGGATTAATTTGGGTAACAGGAATGGAGAAGAAGGTACACATGCATGAGGTATTTTCAAAGAAATATATGGATATGGACTATGATGGCAAGAGAGAAGACTACAATGAACCAGGGGGAAATGTTTTTACCATTGATGGAAAAATGGATAGAGATTAGAAAGTAGATTTAGATTTAGAGTAAGAAATGGTGAATTTAGTTTTAATGATTTGAGTAGAAAATTTTCATAAGCTTTTTGAAATAAGAGACTACTGATCTTACATACATGTACAGGGATGTTATTATATGTATTCTTTTTTGGGTATTTTTATAAGAATTTTACCTTTTTTCTATTTTTTAAATATATTTTGTTATTACAGTTGTCCCATTTTCCCCCCTTCACTCCCTTCCCCCCTGCACCCCCTTCCCACCCATATTCCCCCCTTTATTTCATGTCCATGGGTCATACATATAAGTTCTTTAGCTTCTACATTTCCCACACTATTCTTACCCTCCCCCCTGTCTATTTTCTACCCACCATCTATGCTACTTATTCTCTGTACCTTTTCCCCCTCTCTCCTCCCACTCCCCTGTTGCTAACCCTCCATGTGATCTCCATTTCTGTGGTTCTGTTCCTGTTCTAGCTGTTTGCTTAGTTTGCTTTTGTTTTTGTTTTAGGTGTGGTTAATGATTGTGAGTTTGCTATCATTTTACTGTACATGTTTTTGATCTTCTTTTTCTTAGATAAGTCCCTTTAACATTTCATAGAATAAGGGCTTGGTGATGATGAACTCCTTTAACTTGACCTTATCTGAGAAGCACTTTATCTGCCCTTCCATTCTAAATGCTAGCTTTGCTGGATAGAGCAATCTAGGTTGTAGGTCCTTGCCTTTCATGACTTGGAATACTTCTTTCCAGCCCCTTCTTGCTTGCAAAGTCTCTTTTGAGAAATCAGCTGACAGTCTGATGGGAACTCCTTTGTAGGTAACTGTCTCCTTATCTCTTGCTGCTTCTAGGATTCTCTCCTTCATTTTAATCTTGGCTAATGGAATTATGATGTGCCTTGGTTTGTTCTTCCTTGGGTCCACCTTCTTTGGGACTCTCTGAGCTTCCTGGACTTCCTGGAAGTCTATTTCCTTTGCTAGACTGAGGAAGTTCTCTTTTATTATTGGTTCAAATAAATTTTCCACTTGTTGCTCTTCCTCTTCCCCTTGTGGTACCTCTATAATTCGGATGTTGGAACGTTTAAAGGTATCCTAGAGGTTCCTAAGGCTTTCCTCATTTTTTTGAATTCTTGTTTCTTCCTTGTTTTCTGTTTGGTTGTTTGTTTCTTCCTTCTGATCCACTCCATTGATTTGAGTCCCAGTTTCCTTCCCATCACTATTGGTTCCTTGTACATTTTCCTTTATTTCACTTAGTGTAGACTTTCATTTGCTCATCTAATTTGTGAGCAAAATCAACCAGTTCTCTGAGCATCCTGATCACCAGTGTTTTGAGCTGTGCATCTGATAGGTTGGCTATCTCTTCATCACTTAGTTGTATTATTTCTGGAGCTTTGATCTGTTCTATTGTTCGGGCCAATTTTTTTGTCTTAATGCACCTGTTACATAGTGAGGGGCGGAGCCTTAGGTGTTCACCAGGGTGGGGCAACCTATGTTGCTGGGTTGTGACATAGTATATGGGAAGGGGGGTTTGAGAGGCATCAGTGGTGCTTGCTCCACTCTTTGCTGGATTTCAGTCCCTTCTGCCACTTCCCCTAAGCAAACTGGGCCTATCTGGTGCTGATTCCCGGGTGAGTGGGTTTGTGTATGTTCTAGGACCCTGTGGGTCTCTCCACTGAACTCTCCTGTGAGGCTGGGAGTCACTCCCGGCACCTCAACCCCGACAGGTGTTTTCAATCAGTGTTTTGAGGCTTTATTTCCCCTGCCCTGGGACCCTGGGTTGCTTGGTCTGTGTTGCTTCCCAGTTTTGCCTGGTTTATCTGCGTGCCAATGTGGGACCGCCTGGTCTTCCAGCCACCTTGTGCACCTTGCCCCTCCACAATCCACTGCCTCTCTGGGTCCGCCAGCTGCCGCTTTGCCTCGACCCCTCTCTGCCTGGCCACCCGACTCCGCCCCTCCTACTGGTCTGGATGAACGTGTCTGCTTTAAGTCCTTGGTTGTCACATTTCCATACAGTTCACTTTTCCATTGGTACTGGTTGTTTTTTGTTTCTAAATTGTTGTTGTCCTTATTTTGGTTGTGCGAGGAGGCACAGTATGTCTACCTACACCTCCATCTTGGCCAGAAGTCCTATATGTATTCTTGTTAATGTTGGAAATGTACCAATCTGATTAACTTAGTAAAACCAGTTATATGTCTCTGCTTGTGGGAGGAAGGAGTAGAGAGGAAGGGAGAGTCATTAAATGAAGTGGTACGTTTTATATGTATTTCCTTACCCAGCAATTTTTGTGTTTTGGTCTTCTATCTTTGTCATGGTATTTTTCTTTGAAGGCACATACCTTGTGATTCACTCAAGAACTTTTCAGTTCTTGAAAGTTACTATTCATTAAAAACAATCAATAATGGTTTATATTCCTGTGATAGATGAACTTCTGGTAACAGATGTCTTTTATTTTATTTGAGTTAAGAACAAGTTCTTGAAGATCACGTACCTATGAATGAGAAATTTGGAGTAATATTTAAAAAAAATATTGCAGAAAAAGTACATTCAGCAAGGAAAGGAAATGCTTAACTTTGTATTGAAAATATTTAGTTCTTCCTTTATGGACAAGATTAGAAATGTTTTTATGAACTATGTGTATTTTTCTCATTTTCTGTGCTGCCATTTGCTTTTCTAAAAATACTCATTTTTCTTTCTGGATTTGGAATGTTAGCCTTTAACGTAGATCTGTTCCTTTTATTTTTTGCTTAATGGAACTATTTTCCATTATTGCTAATAGTTACTGAAACTACCTCCCTTTGCCCTGGCTGGTGTGGTTCAGTGCATTGAGTGCTGACCTGCAAACCAAAGGATTGCTGGTTTGATTCTCAGTCAGGGCACATGCCTGGGTTGTGGGCCAGGTTGAACTGTGCATGTGATACATAAGCTATTTCCTTCTCATTTAGTTCTTTTTCTGGAATTCTGATCTGTTCTTTCATTTGGGCCATGTTTCTTTTTCTCTGTGCACCTGTTACATTGTAAGGGGCAGAGCCTTAGGTATCTGCCAGGGCGGGATAACCCATTTCTGCCTTGTGGCACTGTATGTGGTGAAAGGGTCCTAAAGGTAACAATTCAGCTAGCTTGACTCTTGCCCTGCTTTAAGTCACTTCCCGCACTACCCATAAGCAAATTGGGTCCTTTTGGTGCTGATTCCTGGTTGGGTAAGTGTGTGTATGTTTTAGGGCCCCATAGGCCCCATAGGACTGTCTTGTGAGACTGGGAGTTTTTCCTTCTGCTGCAACCCCCTCAGATTTTTACAGCCAGAGGTTTTGAGTCTTTATTTCCATGCGCTGGAACCCTGGGTTTCATAGTCTGTCTCGTTTCCCAGTTTCTCCTGGTTTATCCACATGGGAATATGGGACCACCTCGTCTGCCAGCCGTCACCTTGCTGTGCATCCTCTGGGCTGCCCATCTCTGCCCCTCCTTCCGGTCTGGATGAGTGTTTCTTTTTTAACTCCTTGGTTGTCGGACTTCCATACAATTCGATTATCTGGCAGTTCTGTTTTGTTTGTTTGTTTGTTTGTTTTGTTTCATTGTTGTCCTTCTATTGGTTGTGCGAGGAAGCAAAGCATATCTACTTACACTTCCATCTTGGCCAGAAGTCCCAAATTGGTGAATTTTTGTGTAGCCATTTTAATATTGAAGATAGATGAAAATGAGCAACATTTTTGGCATATCATGCTTTATTATTTCAAGAAAGGTAAAAACGCAACTGACACACACAAAAAGATTTGTGCAGTGTATGGAGAAGGTGCTATGACTGATGGAATGTGTCAAAAGTTGTTCGGGAAGTTTCGAGCTGGAGATTTCCCACTGTTATGCTCTAGATGATCAGGTAGACCAGTTGAAGTTGAAAGCAATCAAATTGAGACATTAATTGAGAACAATCAGTAATCTAACATGTGTGAGATAGTTGACATACTCAAAATATCCAAATCAATAAAGTTATTGGTAAAAATGAAAAATGTGTCTTTTATTTTATGGAGAAGACCATACAGACTTTTGGCCAACTCAGTCCTTTCATTGGTCTGCTACAATTTGTTGTTTTTGCCTGAAGTATATGAAGAAAATCAGGTCTCACATAAATACATAGTTAGAAAAGGCTGGAGTATTTTCAGAAACCTTTTAAAGTGATTGTGGATAATGCCCCAGCTGGTGTGGCTCAGCTGGTTGGAATGTTGTCCCACAACCGAGAGGTCACTGATTCCCAATCAGGGCACATGTAGAAAGGCAGCTTACTGGTGTTTCTTCCTCTCCCTTCCTTTCTCTTGGATGAGAATAAAATAGACCATTAACAAAATGAAATAATTTTGGATTGTTTTGAAATCACACCAGAATATGACAAGTGGTTGTATCTTTTTTTAACATTAAACTTTATAAAGTATGCTTTTATATACCTTAAAACTCATCAGTTCTAGGTGTATACTTCAATGATTTATTTTTTTATTTTTTAAATATATTTTATTGATTATGCTATTACAGTTGTCCCATTTCTCCCCCATCATTCCCCTCCACCCTACCCACCCTCTCCCACCCACATTCCCCCCTTTAGTTCATGTCCATGGGTCATAAGTTTTCTAGCTTCTACATTTCCCATACTATTCTTGCCCTCCCCCTGTCTATTTTTTCCCATTATCTATGCTACTCATTCTCTGTACCTTTTCCCCCTCTCTCCTCCTCCCACGACCCTGTTGCTAACCCTCCATATGATCTCCATTTCTGTGGTTCTGTTCCTGTTCTAGTTCTTTGCTTAGTTTGCTTTTGTTTTAGGTGTGGTTCTTAATAGCTGTGAGTTTGCTGTCTTTTCACTGTCGTATTTTTATCTTCTTTTTCTTAGATAAGTCCCTTTAACATTTCATATAATAAGGGCTTGGTGATGATGAACTCCTTGAACTTGACCTTATCTGAGAAGCACTTTATCTTCCCTTCCATTCTAAATGACAGCTTTGCTGGATAGAGCAATTTTGGATGTAGGTCCCTGCTTTTCAAGATTTCAAATATTTCTTTCCAGCCCCTTCTTGCCTGTAAGGTCTCTTTTGAGAAATCAGCTGACAGTCTGATGGGAACTCCCTTGTAGGTGACTGTCCCCTTATCCCTTGCTGCTTCTAGAATTCTCTCCTTCATTTGAATCTTGGCTAATGTAATTACAGTGTGCCTTGGTGTGTTCCTCCTTGGGTCCAACTTCTTTGGGACTCTCTGAGCTTCCTGGACGTCCTGGTAGTCTATTTCCTTTGGCAGATTGGGGAAGTTCTCCTTTATTATTTGTTCAAGTAACTTTTCCACTCGTTGCTGTTCTTCTTCCCCTTTTGGGACTCCTATAATTCGGATGTTGGGACGTTTAAAGATGTCCTGGAGGTTCCTAAGCCTCTCCTCATTTTTTTGAATTCTTGTTTCTTCCTCGTCTTCTGTTTGGTTGTTAGTTTCTTCCTTCTGGTCCACTCCATTGATTTGAGTCCCAGTTTTCCTTCCATCTCTATCAGTTCCCCATGCATCTTCCTTCATTTCATGGATTGTAGCCTGCATTTTTTCATCTAGTTTGTGAGCAAAATCAACCAATTCTGTGAGCATTTTGATGACCAGTGCTTTGAACTGTGCATCTGACAGGTTGGCTATCTCTTCACTGCTTAGAGGAATTGGCTCTGGGGCTTTTATTTGTCTTCCGGTTTGAGCCATTTTTGGTGGTTTTTTTGTTGTTGTTGTTGTTGTTTTGGTTTTAGTCTGGTCGCGGCTATTACATAGTGAGGGGGTGGAGCCTTAGGTGTTCCTCAGGGCGGGGCAGCCCAGTCGCTGGGTTGTGACGCTATAGGTGGGGGCGGGGTCTGAGAAGGAGCAATGGCGCCTGCTCCGCTCTCTCCTGGACTCCGGCCCTTTCCGCTGCTTCCCCTTCACCTGGATTATCTGCGCACGCGCGCGTGCTGTTACGTAGTGAAGAGTGGAGCCTCTGGCGCTCCCCAGTGCGGGGCAGTCCAGTCGCTGGGTTGTGACGCTGTATGTGGGGGTGGGGCCTGAGAGGGAGCAATGGCACCTGCTCTGCTCTCTCCTGGATTCAGTCCCCTCTGCCACTTCCCCTCCTCCTGGACCGTCTGCGCGCTCGAATGTGAGACCACCTGGTCAGTCAGGCAGCTGCCTTGTGTGGCCTCACTGGGTCTGCACAGTTGCCCCCCAGTGCCGGGGTCCGCCAGCTGCTGCCTGTAGGCCCGGGGACCACCAGCCGCCGCCTGTGCACCTGGGAACTGCCAGCCGCTGCTGCTTGCGTTCCCGGGTCAGCACCTCTACTTTCTCCTGCCGCGACTCCGCCCCTCTTACCGGTCTGGATGAATGGTTGTTGGACTTCCGTACAGTTCAGTTTTCTATAAGTTCTGGTTGTTTTCTTGTTTCTAAATATTTGTTGTCCTTAATTTTGGTTGTGAGAGGAGGCACAGTGTGTCCGCCTATGCCTCCATCTTGGCCGGAAGTCCAATGATTTATTTTTTTAGTAAATTTACCAAGGTGTTCAATCATAACCATAATCCATTTTAGAACATTTTCATTAGCAGGTGGTAAGTTGTTAGTTATTTGCAGTTTGGAATCCCAAACACTGTCATTGAGCTTTCCTTACTTTGTTACATTCCAAAGCATTGGTCTGTCTTGTGCTTTGAATAGTTCTTTTTACATGTAAAGTATACACATGAACAATACATATCCTTTTTCCTGAATTTGTAACATTGCGTATTGATAATTTGGAAAATACTGGTTCATTGAGTTATGAAGATCTTCCAAATGTTGGCACATTTCATTAGACGAATTAAAAAAATTCACATTTATTATTGTTTCCTGTCTCATCAGAAAAGTCTTTAGGTATTGGTAAGCTCTCAAGCTTACCAGATTCTGAAAGTTTTCAATTTTCCTAGAGATACAAGTTTTTCAAAATGTTTTTTGCTTAAAAGCTTAAATTTTATCATCGGCAAGAAATATTGTAAGTTATTGTTTTTGAGGTGTCAGGTTTGTTTTCTTAATTTTGGAGAAAAGTCAGCCTTATGACTGAGATTGAATAATTGTAGGTTGTCAATTAAATCTTTTTAATTAAAATGGTGTTCATTGAGACAGCCATAATATTTCCATGTGTAGCAAAAGTGTTTTCTGCCTCTTTGAAGCTAGTAGTTGAGCAGAGAGACCTGAATGTTGTGACTATTTGAGTAAAATGTTCCAGGCAGAAGAGACAATTCTAAAGGAGTTTCATGACCCTGATAAGACATTGCCACTAGGGTCTTGACTAGATTATTCTTTAGATAATGTCCTTCTTCTTCTATCTGTTTATTTATGTAATAAAATATCATGGTCTCTGACATGAATAAGGCTTTTGCTTCTTTGCCATGGTTTAGGAAATTACACTAATTCTTCAGTAATACTAAGTAATGGGAAAAGACTAAACTTCATTGACCAAAATTCAGCCCAGGCTATGTTAAATAATAGGGAAGCCTTCTAGGAAACCAAAAGAGTAGTTCTTTAAAGTTTTGGAATGAGTTTATCCATACACATTGGATAAAAATACTGCTTTGAGATCTGTTGTTTATGTTTTTTGGTTGTGCATTCTCAGATATTTTATCATTAGAGATGCCACCTTTTTTCTGGTAAGCCATGAAGTTGTTTATCTGTTTTTAAATACTAGTTTTAATGTTTAATATTTAATATTTACTCATTGATTTAACAAATATTGAGCACCTACTTTGCACTATTATATATTTTTTTCTGGTGAATTGTCCTAACTAGAAATAAAGCTGAAAGCAATGTGAAAACTTTAGGAGGTGGTAACTTGATTTCTTGAGTGTTTGGATTCCTAAAATAACATTAAAATTAAAGTGATTTAGTGATTTAGAAAATATATTTAAAGAATACATTTATTTTCTCCTGGATTTTTCTTTTCGAACTACATCTTATTTAGTAGGGTAAAATGGATACGAGGATAATAGATTTCTGGAAATACATAGTAAGCCTTAGTAGGAACATCAGTGAAAGAAAGAACTAGTTGAAAATGGTCAAAAGGTTAGTATTTCTTTGTTGATATTTGTTGATAGTATAGATTACTTTGTCCTTGGAGAGGTTCCTAGGGGTGGGCTATTTTAGCCAGTAGTTATAGTTGGCTAACTAGTAACTTTTCTTTATTGATTGTTTTGTGGTGAGGATTCTACTTTGTCTCATCAGCTACCTAGTTCTTACTGTGAAGAAATTAAAAAAGGATAAGGATATATTAATCAATTTTGGGTGTAGTTATGTCCTTCCTAATGTTTAATTTTGTTCTTACTCACTCCGGGAGCTGTTTAATACAGACAGCCACATTCATAACCCTAAATAAAGGAGGATCTAAGTTTCTCAAGAATCACTACATACTTTAAAAATTATCTTGTGAGACGTGCTTGAACATTATAACTGGTTGCCCTGAAAAAGCAGAGAACGAATCATCAAGAATTTCTTGACCATGGGAATCTGTGTAACTGTTGCTTAACTATTAGTAAGCATCACAAAATTCTAAAAGAGACCGCTCAGTTTTAAAGACTAAGAATATTGGCAGACAATTTATATTAAAACATTCCCATGGAAAATGTGTGTAACTTTTTATTACCTAATTTCTGTTTGAGGAATACAGTATCTCCTTTTTCCAAGCTTCAAATAAGAAGCTATTTTTTTTTTTAATACACAAGCTTTTTAACATATAAGCTCATTGATTTTAGAAAGAGGGGAAGATGGTGGAGAAAAACATCTGTGTGAGAGAGAAACATTGGTTGGCCACCTCACATTGCTCTGACCAGGGACTGAATCTGCAACCCAGGCATGTGCCCTGACCAGGAATGGAGCCTGCAACCTTTCAGTTTATGGGATGATGTTCCAACCAACTGAGCCACACTGGCCAGAGCAAAAAGTTGTTTTTGAGTGTCGAGGCCATGATACCTGCTGCTTTCTGCTAAAGTTGCATTATATATACTTAAGCGTATTAGTTTGTATGTTTCATTTTGATTTGGTTTTTTAAATTCTATGGTAAAAAAAGAGAAATTATGCATTTTTATTTTCTGGTACCGCCTGCATGAGATATGATGAGAGATTGTTGGTTTTGTTACACATTTTTTTGTTGTTGTTCTGAAGCAGGGATTTGGAAAAGTTAACCTCTTAAGTTTTCCTTCATGCTGCAAAATTTCTGAAGAAACTTAGTCCTTCATTTTTATAGTATTTTAAAAAGTGTAACTGAAGGAAATATTTTTTCAGATAGTTTCTTCATTGTTTATATTGAGTTTTTCATGTTTTGTGAAAAATCTAGGATGAGATGTGTGTTTGTAATACAGGTATTTTCATTGTCAAAAATATAAATAATGGTATGTTAGAGTTTTTCTGTTTGGGTTAAAGAATTTAGGACAGGTATTTTATACAGGGTCTAGCAGAAGTGAGGCCTGTAAGGCCTACTTGAGTGTGGTTGGTAGGGTAACAATATGGGTGTAATAATTTATAGTTTTAATTTGACCATTTTACCTAAAATGTCATATGATATGCTTGAGTGTGATATTGTTATGTCACAGAATTACATGCTTATGATTTTGTAATAAATTTTTTGCAATAAAAAAGGGGGCATTATTTGTGTTAGACCCTGTATATTTTTTTCTTAGCATACTAGTATTATTTCTTGGTTGTTGGATTGAGATGATGATACTAAAATGAAAGCAAAACTGCTTTGATTAGTCATTCACATATAAATATTTAAGCATAATACAACTTTTTTTTTACGCGATTACATTGTGTTTACATTATAAACCTACAGCATTCATCTGTTTCAAAGAAAGTAATTTTGGGGAGCTAAGTGAAAACTGTTAGGTAGGATTTAAAAATCTGAGAAATGGGAAGGATGTATTCAGAAACTGTTAGTTTTGGTTATTTTTGAGAGATTTGATAACCTGAATAATCAGTAATTTATTCTTGCCACATGGCTCTTCTCTTTTTCATGCACACTTGGGCATAGGAACTTAGAATAGGTGCCAGATCCCTAGTGTTTTACCTGTAGATAGTCTGTCCACATGCCTGGGAGTCTTCTGCACCTGGCCAAGATAACGGCATGGGAAGGTCCTTAGATCGAGAGGCAGAAAGCTAGAAAGATCAATGGGTAAAGCCCAAGTGTGCATAAAGCTAGCAAGATAATTGGATAGGAAAAGCACTTCTTCTGGTACCACACTAAGGGTGGGACAAGGGGAAGGCTGGCACATGTGTCATAGAAGTCAAAATGGCATAGGGGGAGGGAGGTGTTAAATCAGAGAGGCCTGTCAGTCTTACCTGGGAAAAGAAAGGATTGGTTGGGAGATGGCCTCACCTGAAGTGTGGAAAAGTTTGGGAAGTTGATTGGTCATTTTGAGAAAGCACTAGCCTATTTCACATGCAAGCTAATATAATCCCAGGGGAACAAAGAAACAGTCTCGGCTCTTGCTGTGGTTTAAGACCTGGACTCACACAGTGTACTTGCCTGTTTTCTTCATGGGTCATGTGGTCCAAGACCTCCAGGAGGCAGTCTCTTTGTCTCCCTTGCTCATGGGGTGATGCTCTGGCCTGCGTATTTGCATGTTCTCCTAGTAGTATGCGACCTTGCAGCCCTAGCAGCTGCATGGCCCATGGCTGTGTGGGCTCCGCAAACAGGCTTCAGGAGGGAGCCTGAAATGACCAGCCACTGGGAACAAGCTAAATTACCTGGGTGGGGACTATGACCATTTAGCAGCTGCCTGCGGGCTCCAAAGGACTGTACTTTAAGTTGGAACAGGGGCTCTGGACACTGACTTATGTCTTGGTCATCATGAGGACCATTGGATCTTTTCCATGGCAGAAAGAAGAGAGAAGCTTTGAGAAGGAGTTCACCATTCTTCCAGATAATGCAGCACCTGAATAAAACCACTTTCCTCTTGCACCAGCATCTGCCTCATGAGTTAGGCTTTCGTGGTGACAGGGAGCTGAGCCTCTGTTTTTTCGTTCAGTTACATTTGGAGAGAAGCATACTTTAATGAGTGTTTCCAGTCTTTCCCGTCATGTAAGTTCATGGGTTATATTGTTTCTCTATGAGATGAGATATGAAGGAGGTAAAAGGGGACCTTAAATGGTAGTGGGTAAATTCCTGAGTTTCCCTTGGTATTTCTGAAGATAGTTATTTATTTGCAAGATGTAGTATATTGTTCCTCAGTTGTTGGAAAGTTGTGGTAACATTGGCTGTCACAATAACTTGGAAGCGGAAGGCATTTCTTGGATTTAGGGTAGAGAAGGCCTAGGGTTGCTAGATACCCCTAGCAACCCTAGGGGTGCTTAGGGAAGCCCTGCATATTGCAAAGTTCTCCCTCATTTTTTTTGATTTTCAAAGATCTTGCCAGAAGTTTGTGTAGGTGAAGTCTGTTTATAATGACTTGAGCCTAAATCCTAACCACATAAATGTATATAATTACATTACCATCTCTTCAATGGCTACAATATACACTAAATTTTTTAGCAGTGGGTTACTGCGTAAGATGATACAAGATTGTACCTTGTTTTGTTTGAGTGCTGCCTGGTGTTTTTATCATTTTAGAAAACTACTCTAATAGCAGCATTGCATTGTTGGACAGTGTGCCACCTATTCAGCCTCTCCTTGTGTGTACATGTGTCTTGGTATACCTATCTGCAGCATTTACATTACTAACATACATATTATTTTATTATAATTTTTTCATAGAACATATTACTTTTTAAATTAAATTTATTGGGGTGACATTGGTTATTGAGATCATGTAGGTTTCAAGTGTATATTTCTATGATATATTATCTGTATATTACATTATGTGCCCACCACCTAAAGTCAGATCATCTTCCATCACCATGTATTTGGTTCCCTTTACTCCTCTCCTTCCCTCTGGTAACACCATACCGTTCTATGTGTCTGTGAGTTTGTTTTATATCCCCCACGTGAATGAAATCATGTGGTTCTTAGCTTTTTCTGACTGACTTATTTCGCTTAGCATAATATTTTCAAGGTCCATCCATATCGTCGCAAATGGCAGTATTTCCTCTTTTATTTCTTACAGCTGAGTGGTTATTCCATAGTATATGTGGGAGACGCCCCCTGCCTGCAAAATGGAATTATCTTTTGGAGTGCCGGCTCCTTGTAACACAGGCTTCCCCTCCTGGTTGTTGTTATGAGAGGCCAAGTTTGGCTTCAGTGAATTTTTTTGAAGACTCTTTCAATGCATTTGCCCATTTGATGATGGGTGATTTATGAGCACACCTGCCCACACTGTGCTGAGTGTTCAGCAGTTTTTGACCAAAAACAGCATGACCCCCATGCCACACCTTCCCTATTCATCCGATCTTGACTTTTTTTGTTTCCCTGGATGAAGAAAGTCCTCAAAGGGAAATATTTTGCTGATGTGGAAGAGGTGAAACAAAAAAATGGCAGTAGCACTAAAGGCATCAAAATTGACAAGTTCAAAAACTGTTTTGAGCAGTGGAAAAAAGTCTTGGTAGTTGTATTGCATTAATGGAGAGTACTTTGAAGGTGACTAAAGTTTAAACATTTAAGAGTAAATAACAGTTTTTTATAAATAAGTTCCATTTTTTGGTTCCCCCCTCATATCGTATATTTAGTTACCATGTCTTCTGTATCAGCCCTTTATGAATAGACACTTTGGTTGTCTCCATGTTTTGGCCACCATGAATAATGCCGCAATGAGCATAGGGTGCATATATGTTTGTGATGACATGTTTTCAAGTTTTTTTCAGGTAGATACCCAGAAGAGGGATTGCTGGGTCATATGGTAACTCTTTTTAATTTTTTGAGGAACCACCATACTGTTTTCCATAGTGGCTGTACCAGTTTACATTCCCACCAGCCGTGAATGAGGGTTCCTTTTTCTCCACAACCTCTCCAACACTTGTTATTACCTGTTGTGTTGACAACAGCAGTTCTGACAGGTGTGAGGTGGTATCTCATTGTATTTTTCTTTTGCATTTCTCTAATAGCTAGTGAAGCTGAACATCTTTTCATATATCTGTTGGCCATTTGTATGTCTCCTGAAGGCAGTCTGTGGTTGGGTTTTGTTTTTGATGCAGTCTGATACTCTGTGTCTCTTTATTGGTGATTTCAGTCCAAGTACATTTAGGGTAATTATTGATGTATGAGGATTTCCTGTAGCCACTTTGTCTTTTGTTTTCTTGAGCTCTGTGCCTTCATTGGTTCTTTTCCTTTGTGTTTATGTCTGTTGTTTTTGTTTGGTAGTATTCCATATTTTCCTCCGTTTCCTCTTTTTTAAAGCTATGTGTCTCAATTTTTTTTTTGTGTGTGTGTGTGGTTACCATTAGGTTTATGAAAAGAAAGTTTGATGTATACAATAGTACTTTTTCTTTTGTATGTATTTGATCTCCATCCTCCTTTGCAAATTCACACCTTTACCCCCAGCCCTTTTATGTTTGTATTGTCACAAGTTATCCATGTTTTTGCTGTAAGTTTGTTGGTGTTATTACTTGTAGCTTTGTGACCTTTTGTTCCTTGTTTTAGGTAGAATAACTCCCTTGAGTATTTCCTGCAGTGGAGGTCTGCTGGTGATAAATTCCCTCAGCTTCTGTATGTCTGGAAATGTCTTATTTCTCCTTCATATTTAAAGGATAACTTTGCTGGATATATTATTCTTGCCTGGTAGTTTCTCTTTTTTAGTATTTTGAATATTTAGTTCCACTCTCTTCTGGCTTGTTGAGTTTCTGCTGAGAAGTCTGATGATAAGCTGTACTTTCCTTTATATGTACTTCCTTCTTTTCCCTGGTTGCCTTGAGAATTCTTTCTTTGTCATTCATTTTTGACAGTTTAATATGATGTGCCTTGGAGAAGGCCTCTTTGGATTGAGGTAACTAGGTGTTCTGTTTGCTTCTTGGATTCCAGGATCTAGCTTGTCCCATAGGTTTGGGAAGTTCTCATTAACTATTTGAATAAGGTGTCTGTTCCCTTTTCTCTCTCTTCTTCTGGGGTGCTTATTATTCTTACATTGCTCTTTCTGATGGAGTCAGATAGTTCTCATAGAGTAATTTTTTTATGCTCAAGTCTCTTTCTTCTTCCCTCTGCACCCTTTCTAGATTTCTGTCTTTTGGATAAAGTATTCATTTTGTTTCTTGATTTGTTTTCTCAGTGCATTAAATTGCCTGTAGTATTTTTTCACATCTTGTTGAGTATTTACAGAACTGAAATCTTGAATTCTCTATCACTCGTATCACTTATTTACATGTCTTTAAGTTCGTTTTCTGAAGATTTTTGATTTTCTTTCTGAGATGATTTGCCACCTTCGTTATTTGTGGTTCAGTCAAACCTTGGTTCTGAAATGTCTCTCATCTTGAACAGTTTGGTTCTTGACCAAGTTGTTCATGGAAAAAATGTCTTGGTTGTTGAAAAAATCTTTGGTTTTCAACCTGACAGCTTGTTCTGCTGCAACAGTCAGACCTTAGTTCTTGAATGTCTCCCATCTTGAACAGTTCAGTTCTTAAACAGACTTCTGGAACAAATTAAGTTCAAGAGCCGAGATTCCACTGTATTTGATGGATTCCTTCTCTGTCTAGGCATCTGAGTATGAGTGGCACTTCTCTAGCAGATTAATACGAAGAGGTCTTCCTCTTATTTTCTAGTGCTGTTCTTTGCAGCCAGACACTGCTGTCAGTGCAGCTGTGATGCATTGGGGTGGAGTGTGCTGTGGGAACTGGCCAGCTTCTTTGTTGTTTTGCCCTCCTGTTAACGGCAAACTTGGACTTCTGCACCTCCAACCGCAGGACTGGTCACAGGGTACATCCTTTGCTCAGGGAAAAAAGTGATTCTCTAGTACTAGTTCTTCTCCAGTTTGCAGATAATACGCTCTGCAATCTAACACTAAGGGTGAATGGAAGTGAGCTCTGGGAGGCTTTGGGGCAGCAAGGCTCCATGGCTTTGTTTCTCTGTCTGAAATGCTGACCACTGGACAACTGCAGTCACATCTCTGTGCTGTGTCCTTGCTCAGGTCTCTGGACTCAGCTATAGCTTGTACTTCTGAGTCCTACAGGAATGCCCATCAAATCTCTTTGCTACTCCTGACTGAGGGAGTGCTTGCCACAACCTGATTCTTCCCCTATCTGTGCTGAGGCTTGCTGTGAGCTCCAGGCTGCAGGGCTGCATTGTGGCTCATCTCAACCCTCCTCTATTCTCACCTCCCCCTTTTGCTCCCTCTTGCTCACTTTTAGTTGTTTCAGTGCTCCGATTTCTCAAGCATGTTTGTGCATTGAGCAAATGAATCCTTAATTAAGTTATAATCCTTTGTTGAAGTTTCAAACTATTGAAACTTCAAGCAGAGAGAACAAGGTGACCTCTCAGGCTGCCATTCCTCTCTAATTTTTGTGATTGCACATATGAGGGTGGGATTAATATCTAAAAATTTCAGGATAGTTAAGGGCACATTTAAAATATTTGTTATAAAAGGGACGGGGTGACATTGGGTCCGAGGAGCTTAAGAATCACTTGTGTAGTGACTAGGACACTGAATTTTATAAACAGAGACTTACATTCTCATTTTGATCTTGGCTTTGCCGATCAGTACTAGGTACATGGCCATGGGCACACTGCTTAATCTTCTTGGACCTGGTTTTCTCATCCGTAAAGGCCCACAGAGTTGGACAAGGTAGTCTCTAGAGATTGTTTCTTATAAAATTGTCTGATTTTTTTTGTCAGTTATCCTAATGGAATTCTCTGAGTCTCTTCATCTTGAGTTTAAGGACCTAATTCGACTGATTCATATTAACTAAGTTAGGTGTTTCCTGGGAATTAGAAATACTTGACTAGCGATGTTCTCTCCAAGGTAGGCAGCATAAAATCAGTGATTGCATATAAAGAGCAAAAAGCCTTCATGTGAGCGACATCAGGTGTCAAATGGAGAAAATGCTTTTGTGGTGGTTGTGATAGTTAAATGAGATTAAATAATGTGTATAAAACAATGCACAAGACTAGACTACATGATGTTAACAAATGTTAGTTGAATTATAATAAAGTCAGATATTTTATAAACAAATAATACTGTATAACATTCTTTGAAGTATGAAGTGTACTTTATAATCTGCTATGAGAACGGAAATAGTAGCATGGCACCTATACAGTATTTCTAGAAAGTGGGTCACAATGAATAATAAGCTCCATTTGGATAACTGATCACTACCAGAGTAGCCTAACATTCCTGAAGAAGTTACCAGAAACTTTGAGTAGGGAAATTAGCTCTCAGGATTTTCAGTTACAGTCATATCCATTATTTAGTAATTTTATTTCTACAATGACTCATTTATGAAGTAAAGAGTGCTTTCTTTCCCAAAAGGAATATTTCTAGAAATAATGTTTTTATTGCTCTGCTTTCTTTCTGTGGTAAGGAGTTTTTGGCTGGTCATTTGGGCCCAAAATTGTCCACAAATACTTTGGACTATGTGCCTTGTATGAAGAAGATTTAATGTTCACAAGAATGTGAATTTCATGGGATCCAAAGACTTCTGGGAAGGAGTTGACATTACTTTAAGAGAAAGGACAGAGAAGACATATAGGTGATCAATTGGGCAGATGGTAAAGATAATTTGATTAGTTTAAATGATAATCTATATCAGCATGTGTAAATTAAACATAGAGAAGTACTTTACTTCTCTTGTTTTGATTAGATGCAAAGCTTTGCAATAATGAGTCCCAGAATTGGATTTCACACACCAGTAAAATAAAAAATGAACAGCAGCAGAAAACTACCATCAACCCTGCAAAAAAAATTGGTGGATGGGAACTGATATGGGATTTTCAAATAAATACAATTAAAAAGAGATAATGACCCTATATTTCCACTGCCATTTTATTAAAGAAAGCACATTTGAAAAAAAACATCCTCACCTGAGGATATATTTATTGATTTTAGAGAGAGGAAGAGGGGAAGAGAGACAGACAGACATCAATGTAAGAGAGAAAACTTCATCAGCTGCTTCCTGTATGTGCTCTGACCAGGGATGGAACCCACAACATAGGTATATGTTTTGACTGGGGATCAAACCGGCAACCTTTTGGTGTGTGGGATGATGTGCCAACCAACTGAGCCACCAGGCAAGGGGTAGAAAAAAAACATATTAACACCAAAGGAGTAAGAATTGCATAATCTCAGAGTATAGGACAGTTCTTCTTAAGAAAATATATAGCTTTTAATGTTACAGTGACAATTTTATTGAGGATTGGTGGAAACTTGTGTATGGACTGGTATTTAAGAAGCATTGGTTTATAACAGGGATCATCATATTTGGCATGTGGGCCTAATCCTCCTGCCTATAGGATTTGTACATCCCCCATGAGCTAAGAATGGTTTTTACAATTTTAAATGACTGAAAAAATCAAAAGAAGAATAATACTGTGTGGCACATGAAAATTAAATGAAATCCAAACTTCAGTGTCTAAAAGTTTTTTTTGGAATACAGCCATTGTAGCTATTTTCCCACAATGATGGTACAGCTGACTAATACTTTTGACATTCTAAACCTGAAAAATTTAATATGAGGGGAGACCCAAAAAAGCCTTCTAAATTATCTTTTAGAGGGTAGGCCCTTTGTGATACAGGCTTTGCCTGCTAGGTGAGTGTTCTGGGAACTTATCTGTATTGGTGTACCAGCTGGTGTGAGAGGCTACTTTGGCTTCAGTGAATTTTTTTGAAGGCTCTTACAGGGAATTTGTCCATTTCCTGATGGGTGATTTATGAGTGCACCTGCCCACACCACACTGAGCGTTCAGCAGTTTTTGACCAAAAAACCTGGCATGACCCCTGTGCCCCTCCCTCCCTATTCAGCTCATCTCCCCAGGAGTAACTTTTTTTTGTTTCCCCAATGAAAAAAGTCCTCAAAGGGAAATATTTTGCTGATGTGGAAGAGCTGAAAGAAAAAATGGCAGAAGCACTAGAAGACCTAAAATTGGTAAGGTCAAAAACTGTTTTGAGCAGTGGGAAAAAAATGTCTTGATAGATGTATTGTACAAATGGAGAGTACTTTGAAGGTGACTGAAGTTTAAACATGTAAGAGTAAATACACAACTTTTAATAAATAAATTCTAGGGTCTTTTGGTTCCCCCTTCGTATCTGGCTCTTTACACAGAAAGTTTGCTGACATCTAGTTTAGACAACAGAATAACTAGTAATAACTAACAGACTACAGCTACTATTACTTACTAAGGAGTAAGCCCTGTATATGTGCTCTGCCTGTTATTAATCATCATAATAATCTTATGAGGTAGATACTGTTATTTTTATGATATGGTCACACAGCTGTTAAGTGGCAGAAGCAGGATTCAAGCTCATTGTGTTCTGTGGACTGTGCTCCTTCCTTCTGTACTGGGCTGTCAGAAAAAAGAAACAAAGAGGACACTTCAGGACACTGAGTATGTTCTTCACATTTACCTTAATTATTTAAGGAAAGGAGGGAATTAACCTTATTCTGTAGTTGCTCAAAATGTTATGATTGAGTAGTTGAATAAAAAAGTGAACATTAATTACTTCATGGTGTGTGAACTTTTTTGTTGTTGTCGTTTGACTCAGTGGATTTTTCCAAGAGGTTTGTTGATTGAGATGATCTCTTTATTGTTGTCTGTCTTATTGAACTTTTGAGCAAATAAATAGGTCTTTTCTGGACTTTGCATCGACTTTATTTTTGGAATAATTGGAATAGTAAAGTTGTACTATTAACATGGTGGAGGGTCACTTTATTTTGTTCTTCATCATCATCATAAACATTTATTATGTTCCTAGGAGTGAAGTATGCAGGCATAAATTAATTAAGAAAATTTCATGGCCATTCTTTTTTAGAATGAACATGGCTTTGTATGCCAAAGAATATTAAATTACCAGCAGTTGGATACTTAGATGAGCTTATTCTAGAAGAAATTAGTATTTTTCTTACAGAGAATAAGGCTTTGAGGGGAGGAAGTAAGGTTACGAAAACTGCTTGGATGAAGGAAGGAATATTAGCAAATAAGTAACAACTAGAATTATGATGATTCTGATTTAACAAATAATGTGTTTAAAACATCTTTTATACATTTTAATGACAATATAAAATGCTGATTTAAAGAAATTGAGATCTAGTAGCTACACTTTTTTTGGATTAAAAATCATCTGTATTTTGAGATTTAAAAATGTTTAAATATGCAAAAAATGCAAGAATAAATTCACTTAGTTTTGTGATCCTCTGATGCCTAGAAACCTACTATGTCTGAAACTGATTTTAATAGATTTAAGATCATACTATACAGAAGATAGGACTGACACTTCTGATTCTTTTTTCAAATACATATAGCCCAAAGAATTGCCCAATGATTTTACCTTAGTTGAGATGGAGTCCTGAAGAATGAACTACAGTGTGTTCCAGGGGTGAAGGTGGTGATTAGGGTGGTTGGAGGGGGTTTAGGAGAAGGAGGTAGGTCAGTGGTAAAAGTTGATTTTTTTTTTTAAGATTTTTATTTATTTATCTTTAGAGGGGAAGGGTAGGAGAGAGGGAGAGGGAGAGAAATATCAATGTATGGTTGCCTCTCTTGTTTGTATCCCATGCTGGGAACTGGCCTGCAACCCAGGCATGTGCCCTGACTGGGAATTGAACCGTGATTCTTTGGTTCGCAGGCCCGTGCTCAATCCACTGAGCTACACCAGCCAGGGCGTTGATTTTTTTTTTTTTTTTTTTTTACTGGTGGTTCACTTTTACCTTCATGTTGCTTTTTGCGGGGGAGGGGGGTGTTCATAGGCTAGGAATATAATGCAGGCAAAACTGCCAGTGTTTTCTATACTAGAGGGAATTATATTTGTTCAAGTGTTGACCTGCTTCTCAATTTTTGTATGTGTCATTTCTGTTTGCTGTGCTGTTGTTCTTCCTAATAGTGAGATAGAGTTTCCAGTGTTGGTAGAATTACAGTGTTGGTAGTTTCTTTTTTCTTTTACCCATTCCATTCATAATTTCACACTAATGATTTTGAAAACTATTGCTTATCATGAGATTTAGCTGGAATTAAAATCTAAAACTTGACTCTGCTCAGGTTGAGGTGGCATATTGTAGTTTTTGACAGCTACTGCCACTTCTTTTTCTTGTGACAGATGGCTTCCCCTCCTGGTTGTAATTCACTGCTGATTTTTTCCAAAGAATGAATACCATGTGTTCCCCATTTTGGCTGTGATTGTCTTCTGCCCACTCAGTGGGTCTCAGAGGAACTTGAAATTGGATGTACTTGCTGCTGGCATTTATGGCAGGAAGTGGATACAACTGTGACTCTCTTTGCCAGGTGTTCTTTTATTAGAAGATTTGTGGCTTCCTAAATGTAACATTATTTCTTTGTCATATCAAGAGTAAATTTTATTACTTTTTTTAGAGTATGTTTTCACTTGATGTTGTACAGTATGTGTATTTTGGTGGCATATTTATTACAAATGAGGTTTTAAATCTGAATTATACATACTCAAAGATTAGGTTGCAGTCTCTTTGCACAAGATACTGAATGAGTAGATATAGTTTTACTGAGTATAATGAATATAATTGTGAACTGGATTTGTGTCACTAAGACTCCAAAAACAATTGAAATTGTCATGTGTGGTATTGAACTTATATTTGAATATGCTTTGTGGTACATATAAGTAGACAATAATATCTGTCCATTTTAACTTTCTTGCTCATTACCTTCCTTGTCTGTTGGTGAATACAAATGACATTATCTTAAATATGTGATAGTCTAAATATGAGCCAGTTTAGTTGTTTTTTTATATTTCACTTGTATTTTACTATATTTTAATTTAATTTTAATTTTATTTAATTTTATTTTTTGAGCCAGTTTAATTCTATGAAAATTCTGTTCAGATTTGGAGCTCCAGTGTTTGGCTTTAAAAAACACCTGCCAGGTCAGATTAAACAAATAAAGGGCATTTCTTGACAAAAATACTTAAGATAAACATAAACAAATACTTGTAGATTGCCTTCGTTAGTGTTGGAACTTGGAATTTTTGTTCTTAAAAGTCACTGTTCTGTGAAACTCCCCTGTATTTGGCCGAATGAGTCGAGTGCAATAGTGGTGAAAGCATCGCTCACGCATGGCAGACAGTCTCCAAATCCGTCTTGGTAATCTTTCTAGCTGAAAACCAGCTCTTGGTTTTAACCTTGCCTGCATGTTGGCATCACTTAAGAAAAAAATAAAAGATGCCTTGTCTCACCTTCACACCCAGAGATTCTTATTTAATTTAGGCTACAGCATGACCTCCACGTGGGGATTTTTTAAAGCTCCCTAGATAATGCTGATGTGTAGTCAAGGTTCAGAACCACTGGCTACTACTAATGATATGTGAACTGAAATTTATTTCAATACTCTGCCTAGTGAGGTGACATTTGAACATTTAAAAACAATTTACAATTGGGATGGATAGAGATCTGTTATCATTGGAATTTGAGAGTACAAATATAGCCTGAGGGTGATTAGATTACACCAGTGTTTTGTGACGTTTTTACAGATTTGGCTTCACAGGGTAGCTGGAAGGGTGAATGAGCATGGACCAGGAGGTCATAATGAAATGGCAATATTCCAGGCCTAGGGCTGTTGTTAAGGAGGATGAGAGGGTGAAAAGAAGAGAGTGAAATTAGAATGAGCTCTGGCTTCTGGGAGACTTGCAGTAAAGAGATGGAATGGGAAGTCAGGATGGGATCTAAGTCTTGAAACAGACATTTATACTTCTTCCTCACCTTGTAGATGTGGCTGGAGCTCATCCTTCTGGGAGACCAGGAAGTGGTAGTGATGAAATGAATGTAATGAGGAGGTTGCCTTTTATATTTAAGCTTGTTCTCCGCCAAGTGGCAGAAGGCTCCAATATCTCTTATTAGAGCATTTTTCAAGCTTAAGTGAATAAGAATCACCTGGGAGCAGTTGTTAAAATTGTAAATTTGGGGCCCTACTCCCAAAGTTTGTGGTTTAGGATTGCTGGGGTGTATGACTCAGGCCTCTATTTTTAATAAGCACATTGGTCAGGGTTAATCAAACTGTTTTGTTTGCTTACCGTCTACAGTGTTTGCCCTGTCCTTGTAGCATTCTTTAGGGTATTTTTAAAAATAATTGACTTTTAAAAAATGGTATCTTGTTTTAAAATGAAACTCACTATCTTACATGGAAAACATTACTTAAAATAAATGACTGTAAAAGTAAATACATAGCTACTTAAAAAAGGTCATAAATATATGTATCACTGAATATTATCTTGAATACCATTTTGAGAAATATGTCATTTGTGATTCTCATACAAGTGGTTTTCTCATTATACTTGGAAATTAGACAAATATATGCAAATAGAGACAAAAACTTTCATTTAGACTGAGTGGATTTTCAGTTTTGGTTGCACACTAGAATTTCATGAAGAACTTTCAAAGACACTTTTGGCTATTCCCCATCCCATCCCCAGAAAAACCTGATTTTATTGGTATTTGATAGGGCCTGGGCATCAGTATTTTTAAAACTTTTCCAGGTAGAGTGATCATAATTTATATTTTGGGGATGAGAATATAGGGATTTAAAAAGTATGATGTAAACAGACTAAGAAACATAAATTCATGAGTTCTAAATGAATTTTCTGGGTAGAATTAGAAATAAGGAACAGTGGTCACCTAAGAGTATAGCAGGATGGAGGGAAAGGAAGGTGAATTGGTGAAGCACCAAGGCTTTTTTATTTATCCTGATTTTCTCCTCTGCCCCAGCTTGCTTCTCTGTTTTCTGTTCTTGATGAATGGTAAGATACTTATCTAGTCAGATGGTCCTCAAACTTAAGTGTGCCTAATAATTATGTGGAAGGTTTGTTAAAACACAAATTGCAGGGCCCCACCTTCAGAGTTTCTGATTGAGTAGGCATGGGGTGGGGCCCAAGAATTTGTATTTCTAACAATTTCCCAGGTGATGTTTATGCTGCTGTCCAGGCATCACACTTGAAGAAACACCACTCTAGTCAACCCAGCTAGAAACCTAGAACATTAGACTTAGATTTATTTTCTTTCCATATATCCAGAACACTTTAAAAATAATGAAACAACTACAAACCCATGTATCCATTATTCTGAATTAGCAAATATTGATGGTGTGTGGAGAAACATTCATTATGAATTAACATTTCCATTTTGGTTATAGTAGGCTGCTGTATCTTAATTCAAACTTTTGAGTACAGTGAGTGAAATATGACAACTTTCTGGTCTTGAGATTAGTGCTTTTTAGGTTAAACTGCTACAGTCTTATTTTATATTTTATTTTAATTGTTGTTCAAGTACAGTTTTCTGTCTTTTCAGAAACTACATTGATGATGTAAAAATACAATTGTCTTGTAATTTATCTCTCCAATACTCTCCTTGTCAGTTATGGTTATCAAAGTTTTGCTAGGGTAAAAGGACTTCTCACTCTGAACACATGGAGTGGGAACTAGATGAATATAACAAATGCATTGAGGGATATTTAGCCAAGCTTAAAACAAAGTGAGCAAATGCTCAGATACTAGAAATAAAGAGGATATTCAACACCAAACAAGAGAAGGATTGAAGTTTACTGTACATGTGTTTTATCTTCTTTTTTCTTAGATAAGTCCCTTTAACATTTCATAGAATAAGGGCTTGGTGATGATGAACTCCTTTAACTTGACCTTATCTGAGAAGCACTTTATCTTCCCTTCCATTCTAAATGACAGCTTTGCTGGATAGAGCAATCTTGGATGTAGGTCCTTGCCTTTCATGACTTGGAATACTTCTTTCCAGCCCCTCCTTGCCTGTAAGGTCTCTTTTGAGAAATCAGCTGACAGTCTGATGGGAACTCCTTTGTAGGTGACTGTCCCCTTATCCCTTGCTTCTTCTAGGATTCTCTCCTTCATTTTAATCTTGGCTAATGGAATTATGATGTACCTTGGTGTGTTCTTCCTTGGGTCCAACTTCTTTGGGACTCTCTGAGCTTCCTGGACTTCCTGGAAGTCTATTTCCTTTGCCAGACCGGGGAAGTTCTCCTTTATTATTTGTTCAGATAACTTTTCCACTTGTTGGTCTTCCTCTTCCCTTTCTGGTACCCCTATAATTCGGATGTTGGAACATTTAAAGATATCCTGGAGGTTCTTAAGGCTCTCCTCACTTTTTTGAATTTTTGTTTCTTCCTTGTTTTCTGTTTGGTTGTTTGTTTCTTCCTTCTGGTCCATTCCATTGATTTGAGTCCCAGTTTCCTTCCCATCATTATTGGTTCCTTGTACATTTTCCTTTATTTCACTTAGCATAGCCTTCATTTGTTCATCTAATTTGCGACCAAATTCAACCAATTATGTGAGCATCCTAATCACCAATGTTTTGAACTGTGCATCTGATAGGTTGGCTATCTCTTCATCACTTAGTTGTATTATTTCTGGAGCTTTGATCTGTTCTATTGTTTGGGCCAATTTTTTTTTGTCCTGACGCACCTGTTACATAGTGAGGGGCGGAGCCTTAGGTGTTCACCAGGGTGGGGCAACCTACGTTGCTGGGTTGTGACACAGTATGTGGGGGGGGGGGGCTGTTGAGAGGGAACAGTGGCACTTGCTCCACTCTCTGCTGGATTTCAGTCCCTTCTGCCACTTCCCCCAAGCAAACTGGGCCTGTCTGGTGCTGATTCCCGGGTGAGTGGGTTTGTGTATATTCTAGGACCCTGTGGGTCTCTCCACTGAACTCTCCTGTGAGGCTGGGAGTCTCTCCCGGCACCTCAACCCCCATAAGTGTTTTCAATCAGTGTTTTGAGGCTTTATTTCCCCTGCGCTGGGACCCTGGGTTGCTTGGTCTCTCTTGCTTCCCAGTTTTGCCTGGTTTATTTGTGTGCCAACTCCAGACCTCCCGGTCCACCAGCCGCCTTGTGCACTGCACCCCTGGTGTGCTGCGCCCCTCCACAATCACCGCCTCTCTGGGTCCGCTTGCTGCCGCCTGCGCGCCTGGGGTTGCCAGCTGTTGCTTTGCCATGCGAGTCCTCTCCATCCAGCCACCCAACTCTGCCCCTCCTACTGGTCTGAATGAATGTTTCTTCTTTAACTCCTTGGTTGTCAGACTTCTATACAGTTCAGTTTTCTGTCAGTTCTGGATTTTTTTTGTGTGTGTGTTTCTAAATTGTTGTTGCCCTTCTTTTATTGGTGCAAGGAATCACAGTGTGTCTATCTACACCTCCATTTTGGCCAGAAATCCTAGACTACTATAATCTTGAAAAGGCAATTATGGTCTTTTAGCTTGTTTGATTAGTCTTTTAGGGAACAAAGTGAAATAAGGGCAGAGAAAACAATACAATCTAGATTTTATGCCAATCTAAGAAGAATGATAGGAAGTATTACTTATTTTTTGCAAATGAAATGATAAGATGCAGTCATTTTATCCTGTTTTTCTATTTAAATAGTTTATTTGAATAGTTCACAGAATTAATAAGCTAAATTTACTGTGTGTCTAGAAACCTGGGAGGAGACAGGTGAGCTTTGTGTATGGTGGTATGAAAAGTTGGACAGTGTTGTGAGAGACATAGGAGCTCACAACCTGAGGTGGTAACTGTATCATTTGTTTAGTCATGAAACAGCTTGTTCTCTCTGAATATAACTCACTGATATTTGGGTCAAGAGGAAAAAAGTATTGATGGTATTATTCATCCAATAAACACGGAAGTTGTTATAATTAGTGCTGTCGATTTCATTCTGGAACAGTTAAGGTAGTTTTGATTAGTCTTGCCTAGCTTTTGATCATGCATTAGATAGCTGGTTCAATAGCTGATAGAGATCTCCCCAGCCAAGTTTGTTTTGTGAATTAGAAATGATGCTGTTTTTATATTCTTCTGAAGGGCATTATTAATCACCTCTGTGTATCTTGTCCTTTTGAAGTTAATTTAGGATTCCTTGAACTTGCTAGCTTCTGTGATTTTTCTTTACTGTTCTTTGAAGTGAGGATTTGTACATGACTTTGGAAAGTATGAACTTACTGTCTGATGAAAATTCTTGTGTAACTTCAATTTGTTCCCATCCAATCCATTCATCCATTCTTCATGTCACATTTCTTGTAATTATACTACTTGTTTGTTTCTACTTTTCTAGTCCCTGTTTGCTTTTCTTTTTGTTCCCTCTTATTAGAGCTCTTTATCTTCACTTGTAAAGTAGACCTTAGGAAAATAATCCTTTCTATTTTTCTTTGAACAGGGAGGTCAGCTTGTATTTGCAGCTCACATATTAAGTATATGCAGGGAGTAGAAGAGAGGTAAAGGCAGAGACCTTGCAAATTGTTGAGGTGTTTACTCAACACCTCATTTTTCATACAGTCTGGGCATGTGGTCTCTTTTCTCTGGAATTCACTTTTTTTTCTTCTTTGAAAACAGAAGTGTGGTCTCTAAGAACCTTGATTTTTTAGGTATTTGCTCATCTTTATTTTTTTTATTTTTTCATTTTTTAAATTGTATTTTAATTGTTGTTCTTGTACAGTTTTCTATCTTTTACTCCCATCCCAGCCTGCTGCTCCAGCCCTCCCCACCTCCCTCCCATTTCCACCCCACTTAGTCTTTGTCCATGTGTCTTTTATACTTGTTGCTCTAAATCCTTCCCTTTTTCCCCTGAAATTCCCTCCCCTCTCCCCTCTGGTGACTGTCAGCCTGTTCTCAATTTCAGTGTCTTTGGTTGTATTTTGCTTGTTTGTTTGTTTTGTTGATTAGGTTCCTGTTAAAGGTGAGATCATATGGTATTTGTCTTTCACTGCCTGGCTTATTTCACTTAGCATAATGCTCTCCAGTTCCATCCATGCTGTCATGAAGGGTAGAAGCTCCTTCTTTCTTTCTGCTGCATAGAATTCCATTGTGTAAATGTACCACAGTTTCCTGATCCATTCATTTAGTGATGGGCACCTAGGTTGCTTCCAACACTTGGCTATTGTAAATTGTGCTGCTATGAACATAGGGGTGCATAGGTTCTTTTGGATTGGTGTTTCAGGGTTCTTAGGATATAGTCCTAGCAGTGGAATTGCTGGGTCAAAAGGTAGATCCATTTTTAATTTTCTTAGAAAATTCCATACTGCTTTCCACAGTGGTTGTACCAGCCTGCACTCCCACCAACAGTGCACTAGGGTCCCCTTTTCTCCACAACCTCTCCAACCCTTGTTGTTTGTTGCTTTGTTTATGATGGCCATTCTGACTGGTGTCAAGTGGTATCTCATTGTGGTTTTAATTTGCATCTCTCTGATAGCTAGCGATACTGAGCATCTTTTCATGTGTCTCTGGATCCTCTGTATGTCCTCCTTGGAGAAGTGTCTGTTCAAGTCCTTTGCCCATTTTTTGATTGGGTTGCTTGTCTTCTTAGAGTGGAGTCATGTAAGTTCTTTATATATTTTAGAGATTAAACCCTTGTCTGAGGTACCATTGGTAAATATGTTTTGTTCATCTTTAAAATGTTTGCAATAATTAGGACCAGTGTGTCAAAGAACACTAATTGTGTTATCTCTAGTGTATTAATCTTCTAGATTCAGAAAAAATACATATCTTATTACTACTTTTAACTGAATTCCCCATATTCATGGATAAGAATCTCAGAATTAACAGAGAGGATATTACTTTAAATGTATGCTATAAAAATCATGTATTGAAAGTTCAAACTATCAAAATTCTCAATCCATGAGGATTAGCCAAACTTTGAAATGTAAGGTCAGTCAGTAACTGACTGACTTCTTTGTGGAGTACTGCTTTAGGGCCAAATTGTTTTCCAGGACATGGGCACATGGTGTAGTATGATGAACAATTGGAATTGTTTAGAACTGCATGTTGACAGCCCTTTAATTGTTTTTACCTGTCATTTGTGTGTCAGTAGGGTCCTGGCCTCCATTCCTCTTTTTAAAAAGTTCACTTAATTTGAACCTTGCCTGTTTGTATATTTACCAGAACTTAGTGCAGTTAAAGTTCAGCTTTTAGGCAAAGGCAAAGTGGGTGGCAGTGTTAGCTGTTTTTCTTGTAGTAGGTCATTATGTATGATCTGGGGTGGAATGCTTTGTGGGTATCTGTGTGGTGTCTTTTTTTTTTTTTATCCTTAAGCTTTTTTTTTTAAAATATATTTTATTGATTATGCTATTACAGTTGTCCCATTTCTCCCCCATCATTCCCCTCTACCCTACACACCCTCTCCCACCCACATTCCCCCCTATAGTTCATGTCCATGTGTCATAAGTTCTTTAGTTTCTACAATTCCCATACTATTCTTGCCCTCCCCCTGTCTATTTTCTACCCACTATCTATGCTACTCATTCTCTGTACCTTTTCCCCCTCTCTCCTCCTCCCATACCCCTGTTGCTACCCCTCCATATGATCTCCATTTCTGTAGTTCTGTTACTGTTCTAGCTGTTTGCTTAATTTGCTTTTGTTTTAGGTGTGGTTCTTAATAGCTGTGAGTTTGCTGTCTTTTCCTGTCGTATTTTTATCTTCTTTTTCTTAGATAAGTCCCTTTAACATTTCATATAATAAGGGCTTGGTGATGATGAACTCCTTCAACTTGACCTTATCTGAGAAGCACTTTATCTGTCCATCCATTCTAAATGACAGCTTTGCTGGATAGAGCAATTTTGGATGTAGGTCCCTGCTTTTCAAGATTTCAAATATTTCTTTCCAGCCCCTTCTTGCCTGTAAGGTCTCTTTTGAGAAATCAGCTGACAGCCTGATGGGAACTCCTTTGTAGGTGACTGTCCCCTTATCCCTTGCTGCTTCTAGAATTCTCTCCTTCATTTGAATCTTGGCTAATGTAATTACAATGTGCCTTGGTGTGTTCCTCCTTGGGTCCAACTTCTTTGGGACTCTCTGAGCTTCCTGGACTTCCTGGAAGTATATTTCCTTTGCCAGATTGGGGAAGTTCTCCTTTATTATTTGTTCAAGTAACTTTTCCACTTGTTGCTCTTCTTCTTCCCCTTCTGGGACCCCTATAATTCAGATGTTGGGACGTTTAACGATGTCCCGGAGGTTCCTAAGCCTCTCCTCCTTTTTTTGAATTCTTGTTTCTTCCTCGTTTTCTGTTTGGTTGTTAGTTTCTTCCTTCTGGTCCACTCCATTGATTTGAGTCCCAGTTTTCCTTCCATCTCTATCGGTTCCCCATGCATCTTCCTTCATTTCACGTATTGTAGCCTGCATTTTTTCATCTAGTTTGTGAGCAAAATCAACCAATTCTGTGAGCATTTTGATGACCAGTGCTTTGAACTGTGCATCTGATAGGTTGGGTATCTCTTCACTGCTTAGAGGAATTGGCTCTGGGGCTTTTATTTGTTTTCCGGTTTGAGCCATTTTTGGTGTTTTTTTTTTTGTTGTTGTTGTTGTTTTGGTTTTAGTCTGGTGGCGGCTATTACGTAGTGAGGGGGTGGAGCCTTAGGTGTTCCTCAGGGCGGGGCAGCCCAGTCGCTGGGTTGTGAAGCTGTATGTGGGGGCGGGGTCTGAGGGGGAACAATGGCGCCTGTTCCGCTCTCTCCTGGATTCAGTCCCTTCTGCCACTTCCCCTCTGCCTGGACCATCTGCGCGTGCGAATGTGGGACCACCTGGTCAGCCAGCCGCCTTGTGCGGCCTCACTGGGTCTGCACAGTTGCCCTCCTGTGCTCGGGGTCCGCTAGCTGCTGCCTATGTGCTAGGGGTCCGCCAGCTGCTGCCTGTGGGCCCAGGGACCGCCAATTGCCACCCGTGCACCTGGGAACTGCCAGTCGCTGCTGCTTGCGTTCCTGAGTCTGCACCTCCACTTTTTCCTGCCACAACTCCACCCCTTACCGATCTGGATGAATGGTTGTTGGACTTCTGTACAGTTCAATTTTTTATAAGTTCTGGTTGTTTTCTTGTTTCTAAATATTTGTTGTCTTTAATTTTGGTTGTGAGAGGAGGCACAGTGTGTCCGCCTACGCCTCCATCTTGGCCGGACCATAAAGGTGAATTTTTGATGAGGCAGAGTTCTAGAGTAGTTTGGCCTAGACTAGCTTCAAGATCATGAGTAAGATGTGTCCTCACTGAAGTGCAACTTGTTCATATAACTGGGATATCATTTAATGTTAAGGATTTCTTCAAATTTGCTATTTTGTACGTATTGTAGATTAAAAAATCAGTATATCTTAAATTATGTAGTGTATTTCCCACAATTTCAGGATTTAGAAAAAATTATTAAAATGGAACGATATTCATCATGTATTAGGGGAATGTTATATCTGTGGTATATGTACTATGATCAGTTTTTTGGAAGCAGTATAGAATCATAATGTTAAAGTGCAAACTATGTATTTAGACTGTTGGTGGTTCTGTCACTTGTTATCCAAGTAACCTAGGGCAATTTACTATTCTCTGTGTTTTGATTTTTTTATATATAAAATAAAAATAATAATAGTGCATCATGATGGGTATGTGAGGATATTATGATTAAAATACGTAGAACATTTAGTCCAGAATGGCTACCACCAATAAATAAACAATAGGTGAGGATGTGGAAAAAGGGAACCCAAGGTGTACTCACTGTTGGTTGGAATGTTGACTTGGTACAGCCACTGTAGAAAACAGTATCTTTTTTCTTCAAAAAATTAAAAATGGACTTGCCTTTTGACTCAGCCATTCCACTTCTGAGAATATATCCTAAGAATCCTTAAACACCAATTCAAAAAAATATATGCACTCCTATGTTTACAGCAGCATTATTTGCAATAGCCAAGATCTGGAAATAGTCTAAGTGCCTATTAGTAGATGAGTGCATAAAGAAGCTGTGTGGTATATCTACACAATGGAATACTATGCAGCAGTTAAAAAGAAGGAGACATTTGCAATGGCATAGATGGACCTGGAGACTATTATGCTAAGTGAAATAAACCAGTTTAGGAAAGACAAATACCATATGATCTCACTTAATGTGAAATCTAATGAACAAAATAAAGGGACAAGCAAAATAGAATCGAGGTATAGACACATGGAACAGACTGACAGCCATCAGGGGAGTGGGGAGAGGAGACTGGATGAAAGAAGGTGAAGGGATTAGCTAAAGAATGTATATGCATGCCCCATAGACATGGACAACAGTGTGGGGATTGCCTGAGGGAGTGGGGGTGTCATCAGATGGAAGGAGGACAGGGGGGAAAATTGGGACAGGGACTGGCATGTGGTAAGCATTGATTACATGCTAGCTACTATTTGTATTTTTATTGTAATCTTTTTTCATAAGTGAATTTCAGTATGGGAAAAAATGTTTTGAAGGCTATCCACCAAAATACTTTCAATGATTTTCTCAGATTAGTAGGATTATGGGTTTCTTTATCTTTGTTTATCTGCAATTCCTTTTCCCCCCTTATACAGTAAAGGATAATGAAGAATAAAGTTTAGTCTAAACATTACAATTTGTTAGATGGCAAAAGGTAGAATTAGTTGCTAATAAATTAGTAAATATTTGATTGAAGTTTAATGGGCTACAAATATGTGATTTTTCTTTAGATTTGTATAGTAAATATGGTAGAAATACAGAGCAGAAAAAGAACTAAAGGTTGTCTTGTTCAGCTCTCCATCCAACTTCACATTATCCCTGACAGATGTAATATCAACATTAAATTTGCAGCGACTGGTTGTTTACCCTGTTTTAAGGTAATTTATTCCATTAAAAAAATGGTAGATATCTAAGTGTTGGGAAATTTTCTTAGATTTAACCAAACCTGCCTCTGTGTAACTACTTGACATTTGTTCTAGGTATTCACTGTGGAGCTAGGTAAAATAAATTTAATGCTTCTTCCAGAATAATGATGTGTAATAGAAAAGGAATTTTTCAAATGGATATTTAGTAGCTCATGGTATTGCTGGTAGGGTCAGAGAATTAGGCATAAGGCTCAGCTTCTACAATATTCTACACTATGCTGATGAGGAAACCTCCACCATTGCCATTGCTTCCCTGGACCCTAAAGGAATTATTTCGGTTGAATCTTTGATGCTGTTTATGAGCTAAGAATTGACCTTGCAATCACTGGAAAACTGCTGTTGTTTCCATCTCCTGGGGCTGGAGTCATCCATCTGTCACCATCTGCACATAAAAATGGAAGTAGATCCTCTTTCTACTCAATTCTATACATCTCATATGCATATGTCCTGTTGCCAGAGTCTGGATCACATGCCTGGGTCAAGCTACAAGGGAATGTAGGAATTTGAGTTTCCACTCTAACCTTGGGGAAACAGGACTCATAACAAGGGGATTTCTTACACATAGGAAGATTATGAGTACAAGCCTGTGAAAAGAGGTTCAGCATTATTAGTTATTAGGGAAATGCTGATCAAAGCCACAATTGAGATACTACCTCACACCCACTAGAATGGCTATAATAGTGAAAATAAAAAGGGGAATAACAAATGTTAGCAAGGATGTAGAGAAATTAGAACCCTTGTACATGGCTGGTGAGGATGTAAAATGATTCAGTCACTGGGGAAAACAGTTTGGCAGTTCCTTAGAAAGATACACGTAGAAATACCATATGACCCCGAATTCTTAGGTATGTATCCAAAAGAATTGAAAACCAGTTCTCAAACTAGTCCATGTATATACATGTTTATAGCAGCATAATTCACAATAAGGAAAAGGTGGAGATAGTCCAGCAGGCCATCAGTGGATGACTGGATAAACAAAATGTGGTCTGTACATAAAACAGAATATTATTCAGACATGAAAAGGAGTGAAGTTCTGACACATACTGTGATGTGAGTGTACCTCCAAAACACTATGTTAAATTAAAGAAGTCAGAAAAAAACGGTCGCATATTGAATGGTTCCACTGATAGGAAATAGCTGTGATAGGTAATCCACAGAAATAGAACACCAGTCAGTGGTTGCCAGTGCTGTGGGGAGGGAACAGTGAGGAAAAAATGCTTAATGGGTAAGGAGATTTACATTGGAGTGATAGAAATATTTTGGTATTAGGAAAAGGTGGTGATTGCACAACTTTGTGAACGTACTAAACCTCTGAATGAATTGCACTTTAAGATGGTTAATTTTGGTTGCCCCCTCCCAAGAACACATCAAATGTATGCCTGTACTTAGAGTAGTTCCTCCTAAGAGACAACCAAGGGCCAATTGAACAGCTTCTGCATAACAAAGAGAAAGACCACATGGAGATATTGGGTTGGCCAAAAAGTCTGTGGGTTTTTTTGCATAAAATAAAAGACGTTTTTCATTTTCAGCAATAACTTTATTGATTTGGATATTTTGAGTATGTTCGACTGTCTCCTACGTGGTAGAATGTTGATCTCAATTGATGTGTCAATTTGATCACTGTCAACTTTACCTTCAATGACCGTGGAGCATCGCCAGTGAGAAATCTCCAGCGAGAAACTTTGCAAACCACTTTTGACACATTTGATCAGTCACAGCACTTTCTCCACACACTGCACAAATATTTGTGTTTCAGTTGCATTTGTATCTTTCTGAAAATAATAAAGCATAGTATGCCAAAAGTGTCATTTATTTTCCTCCATCTTCACTATTAAAATAACTGCACAAAAACTCACCTATTTTGGAAAGCTTTTTCAAAATGCACACTGATATGGCAGCTGTCACAATCCAGTCTAACAGAATTGTTTTGAATGAAGTTAAAGACAACTAAGCACTACTAGAGCCATTGTACGGAAAAAACCAAATGAACTTTTTGGTTAACCTAGTAGTTGGGGCACCACAAGAGCTGAGGGAACACTCCAGTACTGGAGGAACCAGCAACTGCCATTGTTTGCATTTTTCCTGCATTTGGTGCTCTGTACAACTTGCCAGGCTGCTGCAGTGCTTCTTCATTCAGCCCTTCTGGAGCTACTGCCAGCAGGAACAGGAGGGTGCCATAGCACTAGAACACATGGCCCCTCTACCTGGAGATTGATTCAGTGGGTATGGCAGGGTGCAATTGCGCACACCTACTGGATGTATGCGTGTGGGGCTCGCGAGAGTGGAGAACTAGCAAAGCACTATGGTAGCCACATGCTGGGCTTCTCCATCCAGAGACTGCAGAAATAGTGGGGTTCTGCTGTGTGGCATGTGGGGCTGTCCTGCAAAGTGCAAAACTAGTAAGGTGAAGTCTCCCAAGCACGTAGAGCTGCTTCTCCAAGAGAAAGTGCAGAACTAACAAAGTGCTGTCACGTGTGCACACAGGGCTGCCCTATGTAAATCAAGTGCAGAACTAGTAGGGTGCAGCTCTGCCCAGACCTGGCTCAGACAATAGACAATTAAAGCAACACAGCACACTGAGCTTACATCAGGTAACCCTGCCCAGATCAGAAGGGCAAGGAAGTGTGTACATGTCAGGCTGCCCTGCCCTAACTCTGTTCTGGACATGGACAACCAGAATAGTAAGGAGCTGCTGCATGTGCATGTACTCAGCTGTCCTGCCTGGAACTCACTTCTTATGGTCTGGTGGCACATCAAGCACTCTGTGTGGCCTCTCCGAATACAACTGGCCTGCCCAAACCATCCAGTACACACAGTTTACAGAGGCTACTTCTTAAAGCTTGGGAGAGAGCTATTTCATCTTACTGGAAAAACACAAAAGTCAAACAAAATTGGGGACAGAATAATATGGCCCAGATGAATGAACAAGAAAAACCCCCAGAGAAAAACTCTTAATGAACTGGAGATAAGTAATTTGCCTGATAAAGAATTCACTGAAATGGTCATAAAGATGCCCAACAAACTGGAGAGTAGAATAGAGGCATTCAGAGAGTACTTCAACAAAGAGAACATATAATAAAGAACCAATCATAGATGAACACAATAACTGAAGTAAAAATTACACCAGAAGGAACTGACATAATATTAGTTACTACAGTCCAGGTTAGGTTGCTTGCTTGGTTGGGGTGTTGTCCCACATAACCTAGGTTGTGGATTTGATCCCCAGTCAGGGTGCTTACAGGAGGCAACCAGTCGATGTGTTGATGTCTCTGTTCCTCTTCCTTCCTACCTCCCTTTCCCTCTCTCCCACATTCTCTATTTTCCTCTCTCCAAAAATCAATAAAAAATATCTTTCACTGAAGATTAAAAAAAAAAAATAAGTTAATACAGAAGAACAGATTAGTGACCTGGAAGACAGAATCGTGGAAATCACCTAATCAGAACAAGAAAATGAAAACAAAATTTTTAAAAATGAGGATAGTATAAAGGACTGCTGGGACAACATCAAGTGCACTGACCTCCACTTTATAGGGATTTGGGAGGGAGAAGAAAGAAAGAAAGGGGCAGAAAGTACATTTGAAGAAATAATGGCTGAAAACTTTTTTAATCTGGGGAAGAAAGCTGTAATTTCTCACATTTCTGTTTTGTTTAGAAAGCCCTTCTTGATCTGAGTATAATTAGGTCTATATTTTCTTCTTTTTATTTTCTAATTAACTTGAATTTTATAGTTGTTCTTTAACCTTCTGGAATTTATTTTGTAATCTTGTGCAAGGAAAATAGATTTGACGTTTTCCCAGTAATTGGGAAGGTTAACACTGTATGATGCATGGCCAGTTTGTTTCCTTTTGATTTGTGGCACCTTTTCCTTTTTCACTAGTAAGTGCCTGATTATTGTAAGATCCATTCCGTTGGTGTTTTCCAGCATGATGTTCACTTAATTATTACAGGTTTCTAATTTGTATTATATGGCTTGTTACACCTTGAAAATAATTTCCTTCAAAAATATATATATTTATATAGAGTATGGCAGAAGTAAGGCCTGCTTTGGGTGTGGTTGGTAGGGTAACACTATGGGTACAATAATTTATGGTTTTAATTTGAAATTACCTAAAATGTCATATGGTATGCTCAAGAGTGATATTGTTATGTTACAGAATTACATGCTTATGATTTTGTAATAAAAGATTTTGTAATAACAAAGGGGTGTTATTTGTGCCAGGCCCTGCATATTTGCCATTCTCAACTCTTTTTGCTGCCAGATATTTTTACCCCACTCTTCTTAAGTGCTAGCTGCTTTAGGTCTCATCTTAAATGTTATCTTCTTAGCCTTCCTTAACCACCTTATCTAAAGAAGGACAATCTGCTCCCAATCTGCCACATTATCCTATTTCCTCAATAGCATTAATCACAATTAGTAAGTAACATGCTTTGACACTTTACCTGTCTCTGTCATTGAAATATCAGTTCCATGAGGATACCTTGTTTTCCTTGCTTACTGTTGTGTCTCTAACACCTGACATGTAGTTAGCACTCAATAAATATTTTAAAATTTATTGAATAAATTCCAAATGAACTTTAGAAGCATTATCTAACTCAATCACACTCAGGGTTTTTTTTGTTTTGGGTCAAACCTACAAATTATTTTGGAACTGTTTGAAGTATGGTGTATTTCTATACTGATTAAAACCTTTACTCAAAGTTTTTCTTTTCTCAAATGCTTAGAGGAGGATTACTAAGTTTCTGTTACTCTTGGAGTTTGGTCTTTATTGATAGTTCTTACTATCTTTGTCTTTGAAGATAAAGGATTACTAGCACTATGGTTGGTGTCATATTGCCATTGAAACATTGTAGGCTTATAGTCAGTGATTTTTTTTTTTTGTTTGTTTGTTTGCTGAATATTGCAACTGTGTGAACAGTGAAGAAAGAGTTAAGGTACTTTAAACTCCCATAGGGCTTGCTTTTGCATGAAAAATAATGTTGGTTAACTTGCTCAGATTACTTGTGGTTTTGATATGTTTGTGTAAAGGCAAATGCTAAGTAGAGCAAAGAAACCTCACCAGCACTTTTCACTGAAGTTAGTACCTTTAAAACTTTCTTTTAACGTCCTTTTTCTTATGCTGTTGATTGTTTATATAATTACTTTTCATGTCACCATTGTGTCTGGCCCTCTTTTTGGTAATCATCTCATAAATTCTTTAATCCAGTCTGTTGAACAGTTGATACTCTAGTGCAGCTGAAAATTCTCGGGGACACTTAGTGTGGAACTCTGTGGCATAGACATCCTACTACTTTGTCATAAAATGGGACAGAGGTTTTATAGAAACTTGCAGATTTTGAGTCCCAGACACTGGCTCTCCTTTTTATTTAGGACGTAATCATATATGTACTACATATGAATACAACTTTGGAATTTACACTCAAGTAATATTAAAGCATTCTCTAAAATGATAGCATTTGCTAGTAGTAAGAATTTCCAATGGCAGATGAATCAGCAAAGACAGATTTTATTTTTTTAAAGGCTTTAGTTGTATTTTTCCTTTTATGTATTTTAAAATCATGTGCTTTTCTCCCTGACCAGCTGGTTCAGTTAGTTGGAGCATTGTCCCATACACCAAAAGGTTGCAGGTTCAATCCCTGGTCAGGGTACATACGTAGGTTGCAGGTTCAATCCTCAGTCCCAGTGCGAATGGGAGGCAACTGTTCAGTGTTTCTCTTTCACATTGATGTCTCTGTCCCTCCCCATCATCTCTGTTCCTTTCTTTCTAAGCAATAAGCATATCCTCACGTGAGGATTAAAAAAAATTAAATTGTGTGCTTTTGCATTGCTCTTGGGATTCTTATGACATAGTGTATGAAAAAAATTTTGAGCACTTAATGAGAGATGACAGTGATCAATAATTGTTTTAACAGCTCAGATAGTGATAAAGAATGTGTCAAAGGAAATAACTTATGAATGGTTGATTGGTTTATTTGTGTTTATGCTAGCAACTAAGGAAATAGTATGTTGATGAGGACATTTATTTATTGAACAAGTTTATGGTAATAAATGAGTGGTTTTCAGTTTTCCATGTGGTGGAATATCAAACAGTGATTCCATTATAAGTATGTGTGTGTATTTTAAACACTTATAGGTAATGTGGTTGTGTGTCATGTCTCTGGCGTCTAATTTTCTCTTCTACTTTTTAAAGAAGAGTTCCATTTTTCAGTAAATAGCTAATTGATTTATAACCATTCCAATTAAGTAATTTTCATAAATTGTAAAGTTTCTGTTGGGGATTATGTTATTAGATAGTCTGTTTTGTTCTTATTTCTACATACTTTACTTTGGTGAAGAATTATAAGCCATAATCCAGATGAATTGAAGGGACTGTTGAGATGATGTAGTCAGTGGTTTTGAAAAGTCTTTTAAAGCTGCAGACCCCTTTTTTCAAACAAGTATTTTGATAAATAAACACAACTTATTTTAAGAAGTAAAGTAAAAAAGAAGACAGCTGTTCTGATGGAGACAGGAATGGGGAGTTCAGATCCCCCAGTGTTGCTCTGTCAGGCATTCCTAGAAGATGCTCTTCGAAACCCCCAGGCTTCAGAGTCTGGTCTGGAAAGCCACCAGCTGCACCTTTTGATTTTGTAAACAACAACAACAACAGTTAACTACTATTTATTGATAATTTATAATGCAATATGTGCCCTTTCTATAGATTATTGATAATTATTGTAATAACCCTGCAGGTTATAATAATGTTCATAGTATGGACTAATAAATTAAGACTCAGAGTATTTAAGTAACTTGTAAAGTTCTCCTGATGGAAACAAGGATTGAACCCTGCGGCACATCTTGCTTGGTCCGTGTTCTCTACTTAACTTAGAGAAAGGGTCCTATTACTTCTTTTAGTTTCTCTGATAGTGTGTTTTCCTATTTCTACTCACTCTCCCGACTGCTCTTCCTTGACTGCTTTGCCAGCCTCTCATAACTGTATATCCATTCAATGGGGGATCGGTCCTGTGGCTGTCTCCTTTTACTGTATTTGCTTTTCCTAGGGAGGATCATTTACTATTGTGGCTTCAATTACATCTGTGTATCAAAGCCTCCACATTTATATCTTTAGCTCATCATTCCTCCAAACTCCAGACCCACATACCCAATTTCTCACTTGAAACCTTTTCTCAACATCTCGAAGGCACTTGAAAGTCAACTCATGAGCTTGTCTCAATTCTGGTTGTTTCTTATTTTTTTCCCATTTCTTTATAAGGCACCACCACTGGTCCAGGATGTTTAAATTAGAAACTCTAGAATCTTCCTTGATTTCATCACTTGCTCATTTCTCACCCTGCCAGCCAATCCTGTTAATTTTTTCCCAAGTTTTTCTCTAAGCCATTCATTTTCCCATGCCTATTGCTACTGTTAGAGTCTGGCTTTGTTAGAGTCATAATTGTTAGCTTAGATTATTGCACCAGCTTTCCAGTTTTCTCCAGTCTTTCTCTTTCTCCCTAATTTGTAGGCCACATTGCAGCCAGTTTTAGTTTTTAAAAATGCACATGTGGTGTTTGAATCCTGGCTCAACCACTCAGTTGTGTGTCGGTGGGCAAGCTGCTAAGTCTCTCCAAACCTTACTTTCCTCATCTGTAAAGTGGTTATAATAATTCTTATCTCATGTGATTGTTGTAAGAATTTGATGAGGTAATATATGGTTGGCAAGCAGCAAGCACTTGGTAAATATTAGTGATGGTGGTGGTGATGGTAGTACTCCTCCCAAAACTTTACAGTGGCTTCCTGTTGCCCTTTAATGTTCATTAAAACTCTTGCCACATTTTCTTAAAGTCCTTTGTGCTTCAGTGTTCGTAATTCCTCAACGTACCATGCTCCCTCCTTCTTCAGGGTCTTCATTCACATAAGTGTTCTCTCTTTATAGGAAAGTGTCTTTAAATGGTTAACAGAAGTTAACTCATGCTTCAAATCTCATTCAGCCCCCAAACTACTTTCTTAGATGAACTTTCTCTAAACCTCCCAAAGTGGGTCAGATCTTTTTGTTATGTTTACTTATTACCTTGTAGTTGTAGCTTTTATCTTTTTTTGCAATTGTAATTGTTGTGCATGTGTGTACCTTTGGTTAATGACTATTTTATGTACTGGTGTTTATCTTACCTACCCTTATGTGGACACAGACCATGTTCATTATGCCTGCCTACCATGGTGTCTCTAGCAAGAAGCATAATGCTTGAAAAATAATAGCTACTAAAATATGTCTTCCATCAGCGGGGGTTTATACATTAGTATTTTTTTCTTTGTTCTTCAATGTTTGGTTAAACAGGTAGCTTCATTTAAAATGCAAGTTTTTCCTATACCATGGGAATCAAAGAACTTGTAAAAATTGTTAAGAAAAAGGTTTATAGAGGTATCTATCCAAGTTCATATATTTAGTTTAAAAATATTTTAAACATTAGTAACTGAATCAGGTATCCCTGCATGACTCTTATTTTTCAAATACCTAATATAAAAGGGAATTTATTTATTTATTTATTTATTATTTTGCAATAAATATGAAAGAGTTGAAGGGAAAACTGTTGAAACTGTTGATTATTGTTGTTTTCAAATCTTCAGGGTCTTTATCTCTAAAATAGTTTTATAGGAATCTTTGAGATCAAAATTTTGGTATTAAGATGAAAGTAGTTGCTTTTTTGGGGATCCCCAGGGAAAGATGTCATTTTAGGGTGTAAGGTGAGAGGAGAGAAATTAAAATTCTTCCCAGTCTATTCTGTTTTTTCTCTCATTCCTTCTTTCAGAGAGAGAAAGTTCTATGGTTAGAATTTTTTTCTTTTGAAAAAAAATTCTCAAGCCTCAGAATTAAGATAGGGCTCTGCCAAAGCAGCATCACAATTAACAGCTTTCTTTAAAAATACTCTGCCTTTAATTCCTTAGTGATGGAATTGAGTACACAATCATTTGGCTTTTTTTTTTTTTTTTAAAGCAACTTAAATCCATTTCTACTAAAAGATCTTCCTAGGAAAATGGTTATATGAATGGAAAATACTTTATGATTAAAGGTTTTATAGATAGGAAAGTTCCATGTTAGATATCTGACTCCTTTTATCATCTATATTATGTACCTTTTTCTGTCTCAAATTGAAAAAGGTGAATTTAAGTAATTGGTAAGGTTCAAGACAAACTGTACTACCTAGTAGTTCCACTTCTGTGTGACTGCACAGGGAGATGGATATTACATGCGTTTTTTTTATTGTATAATAGTGAAAAAGTGGGAAAACAGCTAATTGCTCTTCAGTAGGTGAGTAGATAAATTGGTATTTACGTATAAAATGGAATATAAGTACACAATCCATTTCTCCAAAATACTTAGGGCAGATATATTTTGGAATTTAGATTTTTTTTTTCAGATTTTCTAAAGATAAGTGAGTATATATACTGTACGCTGTGTAACACTTCCACTAAGGTGTGGGCAATACTCAGTAATCAAACATATTAATATATCTGTAGTAAAACTTGGGAATATTCATATTAAATTGGATAAATAGATGGTAAATAGCCTCATAGCCACTGAGTCAAATTTTTCCCTTAAATAAGTTAAGGAAAAAATTTAGAGTTTTTTGGATTTTAGAATTTGGATAAGATTTTGTGAACCTGTGTTATGCAGTTCATAGAATGAATGAACTAGAACTACTTGTATCATTGTGGATAAATCTCCAATACATTGAACTATAATTGACATATAACATTATATTAATTACAGGTATATAACATAATGATTCAGTATTTGTGTACGTTACAAAATGATCACCACAATAAGTCCAGTTAACATCTTTCACCATACATAGGTACAAAAAGGCTCTTTCCCTTTCTTGTGATGAGAATTTTTAAGGTCTGTTCTCTTAGCAGCTTTCAAATATGAAATACAGGATTATTACTTTATTTATGTTTAAATTCTCATCTGGGGGAGAGAAAGAGAAACATCATGTGAGAGAGACATGGGTCAGTTGCCTCCTATCTGCACTAGTTTTGTGAAAAATGCCATTGGTATTTTGATAAAGATTTCATTAAATCTATAGATTTATTTTTGTAGTATGGTCATTTTAACACTATTACCTCTTTTAATCCATGAAACATGATATTTCATTTATTTGTATCTTCAGTTTCTTTCTTCATTGTCTTAAGGTTTTCTGAGTACAGATCTTTTACCTCCTTGGTTAATTTTTTTTCTAGGTGTTTTAGTCTTTTTGATGCAATTGTAAATGGGATTGTTTTCTTAATTTCTTTCTCTGATTGCTATTGGTGTATAAAAATTCAACTGATTTCTGTATATTTGGTATCCTGCTACTTTACTGAATTCATTTATTCTTACAGTTTTTTTTTTTTTTTTTTTTTTTTTTTGCTGGACTCTTTAGGGTTATCTAGATATAGTATTATGTCATCTGCAAATAACGTCAACTTTGCTTTTTCTTTTTCAATTTGGATGCCTTTTTACTTCTTTTTCTTGTCTGATTGCTGAGTATTTCAGACAAGGACTTTCAATACTATGTTGAATAATACTGGCGGGAATGGGCTACTTGTCTTGTTTGTGGTCTTAAAGAAAAAGCTAAAGAAGTTCCACAATCACCAAACCTTTATTATATGAAATGTTAAAGGAACTTACGTAAGAAAAAGAAGATCAAAACTATGCTCAATAAAATGGCAATAAATACATAATCTATCAACAATTGGATCTGAAAAACAAACTAAGCAAACAAAAAGAACAGAGACAGAATCATGGATATGGAGAATGTTTTGATGGTAGCCAGATGGGAGGAGGATGCGGGGAAATGGGTGAAGAGGTGAGGGAATTAAGAAGTACAAATAGGTAGTTACAGAATAACAATGGGGATGTAAAGTATGGTATAGGAAATGGAGTAACCAAAGAACCTATATGCATGACCCATGGACATGAACAGTGTTGCGGGGATTGCCTGAGGGAGTGGAGGGTGCTGGGTGGAGTGGGGCAAAGAGGGAAAAATCAGGACAACTGTAATAGCATAATCTTGACAAACAATAAAATATAATTAAAAGAAAGAAAAGGAAAAGATTTCTGCTTTTTACTGTTGACTATGATGTTAACTGTGAGTTTGTCATATATGGCCTTTATGAAATTTTGCTCCCTTCACCATATTCACTTTTTTTCCTTCCTCTATCCTGAGAGGTTTTTTGTTTTTTTTTTTAATTTCATTTATATTTTCTTAATATATTTTATTGATTATGCCATTACAGTTGTCCCATTTCTCCATCATTCCCCTCCACCCTGCACACCCTCTCCCACCCACATTCCCCCCTATAGTTCATGTCCATGTGTCATAAGTTCTTTAGCTTCTACATTTCCCACACTATTCTTGTCCTCCCCCTGTCTATTTTCTACCTACTATCTATGCTACTCATTCTCTGTACCTTTTCCCCCTCTCTCCTCCTCCCACTCCCCTGTTGCTAACCCTCCATATGATCTCCATTTCTGTGGTTCTATTCCTGTTCTAGCTGTTTGCTTAGTTTGCTTTTGTTTTAGGTGTGGTTCTTAATAGCTGTGAGTTTGCTGTCTTTTCACTGTCATATTTTTGATCTTCTTTTTCTTAGATAAGTCCCTTTAACATTTCATATAATAAGGGCTTGGTGGAACTCCTTGAATTTGACCTTATCTGAGAAACGCTTTATCTGCCCTTCCATTCTGAATGACAGCTTTGCTGGATAGAGCAATTTTGGATGTAGGTCCCTGCTTTTCAAGATTTCAAATACTTCTTTCCAGCTCCTTCTTGCCTAGAAGGTCTCTTTTGAGAAATCAGCTGACAGTCTGATGGGAACTCCTTTGTAGGTGACTGTCCCCTAATCCCTTGCTGCTTCTAGAATTCTCTCCTTCATTTTAATCCTGGCTAATGTAATTACGATGTGCCTTGGTGTGTTCCTCCTTGGGTCCAATTTCTTTGGGACTCTCTGAGCTTCCTGGACGTCCTGGTAGTCTATTTCCTTTGCCAGATTGGGGAAGTTCTCCTTTAGTATTTGTTCAAATAACTTTTCCACTTGTTGCTCTTCTTCTTCCCCTTCTGGTACCCCTATAATTCGGATGTTGGGATGTTTAAAGATGTCCCGGAGGTTCCTAAGCCTCTCCTCCTTTTTTTGAATTCTTGTTTCTTCCTCGTTTTCTGTTTTGTTGTTAGTTTCTTCCTTCTGGTCCACTCCATTGATTTGAGTCTCAGTTTTCCTTCCATCTCTATCAGTTCCCCATGCATCTTCCTTCATTTCATGGATTGTAGCCTGCATTTTTTCATCTAATTTGTGAGCAAAATCAACCGATTCTGTGAGCATTTTGATGACCAGTGCTTTGAACTGTGCATCTGATAGGTTGGCTATCTCTTCATCGCTTAGAGGAATTGGCTCTGGGGATTTCATTTGTTCTCCGGTTTGAGCCATTTTTGGTGTTTTTTTGTTTGTTTGTTTGTTTGTTTGTTTTGTTTTGATTTTAGTCTGGTCACGGCTATTACGTAGTGAGGGATGGAGCCTCTGGCGCTCCCCAGTGCGGGGCACCCCAGTCGCTGGGTTGTGATGCTATAGGTGGGGGCGGGGTCTGAGAGGGAACAATGGCGCCTGCTCTGCTTTCTCCTGGATTCAGCCCCTTCCACCACTTCCCCTTCGCCTGGACCGTCTGCGTGCGCAAATGTGGGACCACCTGGTCAACCAGCCGCCTTGTGCAGCCTCACTGGATCTGCACAGTTGCCCCCCTGTGCCTGGGGTCCACCAGCTGCTGCTTGTGGGCCCGGGGACCTCCAGCCACCACCTGTGCACCTGGGAACTGCCAGCCGCTGCTGCTTGCATTCCCGGGTCCGCACCTCCACTTTTTTCTGCCGCGACTCTGCCCTTCTTACCAGTCTGGATGAATGGTTGTTGGACTTCCGTACAGTTCAGTTTTCTATAAGTTCTGGTTGTTTTCTTGTTTCTAAATATTTGCTGTCCTTAATTTTGGTTGTAAGAGAAGGCGCACAGTGTGTCCGCCTACGCCTCCATCTTGGCCAGAAGTCCTATCCTGAGAGTTTTTTAAAATCATAAATCCATGTTGAATTCTTTCAAGTGCTGCTTCTGCATCTATTGATATGAGCCTATGATTTTTATTCTCCTTTTGTATATGTGTTTTATTACATAATTGCGGGGGTCCTTGTCCTGAGCGCCAGATGTGGGGGGGCTCCGCCCGCAGAGCCCCATCCCTTCGTCACGGATGAAAATAAAAATTACCAAGACATGACTGCTTGGGGAGGAAAGGGGTCAAACTCTCAGAGGAGAATGACCTAGAGCCCCATCCTCACTAGGCTTTTATTGGGCTCAAATACACCGGAATACAGGTTTAACATTTCAAAGAAATCTGAGGGCTTAATCTGAGCCATGGTTTGTCAAGAAAGGGGGTTGCCAAACTTTGGGAGACATACTCATTTCCTCCTGGGACACCCATCACCTAAGTAAGAGCACTCTTAGCAAAGCAGGTTTCACAGGGCTTTAGGAATTCTTTCTTATGCCCCATCACCCAGGAAACTGTCCAGGCCAGGACAGGGCTGCACCGCTCACCCTCACAGTTTCAGGCTTTAAGGCAATTAGGAAGCAGAAGACATCTCCCAGATGGAAATGAGGACTCGGGCTATGTCAGAATAGCCGGGGGGTGAGGGTCCATCACATCCTCTTTGCTGCAACCCCCTGAGTCCTTCCATGAGGCCTCCCAAGTGGTTGCATCTGGCTTAGGTTGCCCCTCCCATGAGGAGTCTTACCCGTCATTGACTGCCAACCAAGCATTGGGGCCAGAGATGAATGAGGCAGAAGCAGTGCTCCTGCCAGGGAGATAAGCTTTGTGTCCTTAGTAGCTCACGTCCTTGTGACAGAACAGACCCAGATGAAGTGGGTCCCTTGGGCTCTTACACAGCCCACCATGGGGTGAGGGTTACAACTCCTGAAACCAGGCGGAACGGTCTGCAACACATAATGTTTTTATAGCTATTGAACCAACCTAGCATCCCAGGAATAAATCCCACTTGTTCATGATGAATGATTTTTTTTTAAGTCCTCACCCAAGGATCTATTTATTGATTTCAGAGAGAGGTGGTGTATGTGTGGGGGAGTTGTGGATGGAGAGTGTGGGAGGGAGGGAGACACAGAGGGAGAGAGACGGAGACAGATGAATAATGACGTGAGAGAGAAACCTCGATTGGTTGCCTTCTGTATGTGCCCCGACCGGAGATTGAACCCGTAACCTTTTGGTGTACATGATGATGCTTCATTCCACTGAGCCATCCAGCCAGGCAAATAACGTTTTTAATTTGTTGCTGAATTCGGTTTTCTCATACTTTGTTGAAAATTTCTTTTCTATATTTGCCATTGATTTTGGTCTATAATTTTCTTTTTTTTGTAATATCTTTGTTAGGTTTTGGTATCAGGGTAATGCTGGCCTTATGAATTTGGGAGTACGTAGGTCACCCTCTTCAATATTTTGAATAGTTTGAGAAGTATTGGTATTAATTCTTTTTGAGTTTTGGGAAAATTCACCTGTGAAGCCATCTCATCGAAGACTTTTGTTTTTTGGAAGGTTTTCAAATATTGGTTCTATTTCATGAGTAGTTTTTGGTCCATTTAAATTTTCTGCGTTTGCCTGATTCAGTCTTGGAAGATTGTATGTTTCTAAAAATTTATCCATTTTTCTCCTGGTTGACTAAAATGTTGGAATATAATTATTGCTTGTAGCATATTTTAAAAATTGTTTGTGTTTCTGTGCTTTTGGTTTTCCCTTCTCCTTCATTTCTGATTTTATTTGTGTCCTCTGTTTTTTTCTTAATTAGTCTGGTTAAAGTTTTATCAATTTTGTTTATCTTTCAAAGAACCAGCTCTTGGTTTCATTGGTCTCTTCTGTTGTTTTTTAGACTCTAGTATGTTTATTTGGGCTTTCATGTTTCTTATTTTTTTCCTTCTACTCATGTTAGATTTTGTTCTTTTTCTGGTTCAGTTGCAAGGTTAGATTGTGTATTTGAGATTTTTCTTGTTTCATGAGTTTGTCCTGCATTGCTGTGAATTTTCCTCTTAGAACTGCTTTGGCTATGTCTCATAGTTTTTGGGTCATTGTCTTTTCATTTTCGTTTTTCCCAAGGTACCTTTTAATGTTTTTCTCATTATTAATCCATTCATTTTTCAGTAACATGCTATGTAGCTTCCATATTTTTGTGTGTTCTTCAGTTATCTTGTAATTGATTTCTAGTTTTTTTACCATTGTTTTTGGAGAAGTTGCTTGATATAACCTCAAACTTCTTAAATTTATTGACACTTTGTGGCCTTCCATGTGGTTGGGTTTATCTTGTAAAATGTTCCATGTATACTTGAAAAGAATATATATTTTTCTGCTTTTGTGTGAAACGTCCTAAAAATATCAATTGAATTCATTTGTCTCATTTAAAGCCACTGTTTCCTTGTTTATTTTCTGTCTGGATGGTTTTATTCATTAATTTTCAGCAGGGTGTTCAAGTCCCTTATTGTTGATCTGTCCTTTAATGTTGGTCAATATTTGCTTTTCATTTTTAAGTGCTTATACATTAAGTGCGTAGATGTTTGCAAGGGTTACATTTTCTTGTTAGTTTGATTCCTTTCATTATGAAATGTGCTTTTTGTCTGTTTTTATAGCTTTTATTTTAAAGTCTGTTTGTCTTATACTTTATATAAGTATTGATTCCTCAGCCTTTTTTAAATTTCCATTTTCATGAAATACCTTTTTTCCATATCTGCTTTGACATTGTGTCAGTTTTGAGCTGCAGTAGGTTTCCGGTAGGCAGCATGTATGTAGATCTTGTTTTCTTATCCATTTGTCTACTGCATGTCTTTGATTTGGGGCATTTCGTCCATTTACATTCATTGTAATTACTGATAGGTAGTTGTTGCCATTTTATTTTTTTGTGACTGTTTTTGTAGTTCTTCTGTGTTCCTTGTTTAAATTCTTTTGCTCTTTTCTCTTGTATGTTGGTGACTTTTTATACTTTTGTGTTTGGATTTCTTTTTCTTTATTACTTGTTGCTTGGATTTTTTTTCTCTTTATTTCTCGTATGTCTCTGATAGACTTTTTTGGTTTGTGGTTACCATGTGTTTCATATATATCAAGCTGTGTTTATAGCAGTCTGTTCTAACTTGGTGGTCACTTAAGTTCAAAACTTTTTTAATTCACTACAGTTTTTACTCACTCCCTGCATGTTTATGTTTTTGTCTCTTTTTACCTCTTTTGTGTGTGTGTTTGTATTTCTCACTTTATTGTTGTAATTACACATGATCCTCCTACTTTTGCATTTTAATGTTTGTACTAGCAATATAGTTGGTTGACCCACTGCTTTTACTGTTTGCCTTGGTTAATGAGAATCCTTTTTTCCCTATATTTTTCAAGTCATATCTTCAACCTTTTCTTCTTAAAGAATTGTTTTTAACATTTAAAAAAAATACTGGTTTAGTGGTAATGAACTTCATTAGCTTTATTTTTGCTAGCCTTGCTGGATAAAGCAGTCTCGTTTTTAAGTCTTTGCTTTTCACCACTTTGAATATTTTATGCTAATCTCTTCTAGCTTGCAAAGTTTGAGACATCAGCTGCTAGTCTTTTTGGAGCTCCTCGGTATGTAACCAAACTGCTTTTCTCTTGCAACTTTTTTTCTCTTTGTCTTTAACCTTTGGCATTTTAATTATGATGTGTCTTAGTTGGGGCCTCTTTTCTGTGCTTTCTGGACTTGTACATTTCCTGTGCCAGTTTAGTGAAGTTTTTAGTCATTATGTCTTCAAATAGTTTTTCAGTCCCTTGCTATCTCTCTCCTTGTTCTAGTATCTTTATAATGTGAATATTGGTATGCTTAGTATCATCTTAGGGGTCACTTAAACTATACTCATTTTTAGAATTTTTTTTTTTACTGTTTCAGTTGGTGTTTTTTTACAACCTTGTCTTCCAAATTGCTTATTCAATCCTCTGCTTCATCTAATCTGTCCTTTATTCCTTCTTGTATATTTTTCTTTTCAGATACTGTATTCTTCATTCTGACTGGTTCTTTTTTATGATTTCTGTGTATTTTTATACGTTTATTGTTTGTCGAAGTTCTTACTGAGTTCATCTATTTTTTCATTACTTCATTGGGCATTCTTATAACCATTCTTTTGAACTCTTCATCTGGTAGATTGCTTGCCTCCATTTTGTTTAGTTCTTTTTCTGGAGTTTTGTCCAGTTCTTTCATTTGGGATGTTTCTTTCTCATTTTTTCTCATTCCCTGTTTTTGTTTTTATTTATTTGGTAGATCTGCTGTTTCTTGTTCTTGGCAGAGGTGCCGTATATAAGGTGTCCCGTGGGGCCAAATGGTGCATTCTCCCTCATCACCTAAGCTGGGCCCTTCATGGGATTTCCTCTTGTGGGTTGTGTGTGCTCTCCTGTTGTAGTTGAGCCTCGATTGCTGTTGGCATGTCCGTCGGTCTGTTGACCCTCAAACTAACTGACTATGGGGGCTGGTCATGACTCTAACAGACAAGCTGTTGTTTGGGGCATGACCCCTCAGAGTGAGAGTCACTTTAGTGGGGCTAGCCAAGTTCATACTTTGGAAGCATTGTTTGTGGAACTGATTGTGTGGTTCCCTGGTGTGGTCTGAAACTGGCCACTGGTGTGTTGCCTCTAGAGACTTTTGGGAGGTAGTTTGGTGCAGGCCCAGGTTAGGTGCTGCTTGTACCTGGCTTGGGGCCTCTTGGTAGGAGCTACAGAGTGATGGTGATAGATTATCACTTTTGCTGGGTCTGAGGCACCTGGGAGAGGCTATGTCATGAACAGAGGCTGGATGCCACTTTCTGTGGAATTGGCCTAGGTCGGTACCACGATGTGAGCTGAAGCCAGCTCTCCTTTGTGTGCAGGGTTGTGGCTGCTTAATTGAACCTATATTTAAGCCCAAGGTGGCTGCTGCTTATGCCAGAATTGGTGCCACCTGATAGCAGTTACAGTGTAAGTTTAGACTGGTTGCCCTTTCTGTTCTGCCTGGAGCTGCTTGTTAAGAACTATAAGGCATGCTGAGGCTGCGCACTGCTTGTTTAGGGCTGTGCGCCTCTGAGAAATTTTTCGAAAGGTGTGAAGTATAATCTAAAGCAGGTCGCTCCTGTGGAGAAGCCTAGAGGGTCACGCTCAGTGGGTGAGTTGGTTGGGCTGGGATCTCAGGAATTGCCATGGTGGGGTAAATGGTATTATTCAGGTTAAAGCACAGATTTGGTGCTTGCCTGTGCTGCGTCAGCTGGTAGGACGGTAGCTCCACAAAGGAATAGTAGCACCTGCCAGCATTCCTTCCCCAGGGAAAGTTGTTCCAACCTGTGCCTCTCTGGTCCTTGTCCTGAAGTTAGTCAATTTGGTTCCTCCTCATGTGTTCCTGGTGTTTCCTGAGCTGCTGCCCCAGCACTGGAGCTCAGAGCAAGTGAACTTATGAGCCAGTAGGTCTGTACATGGGTTTTTAAAGAGATTTGCCTCAGTCTCCAGCTGTGTACCCTTTCCTTCATGGATACAATCAATGCTGGTTTTCCCAGCCAGCCAGCCAGATGATATGGGAACTTCTTTTCCTGGTACTGATAACCACGGTTGGGGAGTCCAGTGTTGGGGCTGGGACCCCCTTCCTCTTCATGGGAACCTCTGCAGCCGAGATATCCCTGTGATTCCTAACGACCTCCTAGTAGATGTGGGACCTGCCCATTCAGCATCTCCACCCCTCCTACTAGTTTCATTGTGTCTTCTTTACATCCTTAGTTATATAGGTGTTCTGTTCAGCTAGTCTTCAGCTGGTTCTCAAGAGTGGTGGTTCTGTAATTTAGTTGTAATTTTGATGTCGTCAAATAAGTAAGTGAGCACAGCATTACCTACTACCCTACCACCTTGACTGGGAGCCTCTACATTTTATTTTTATAGCAAAGTACATTACTAAAAATATGTCTTGAACAAAGATGTGAATGATTTTGGTTTTTTGATTCTGGTTTACTGATATTGTTTGTACAATATATGTTTTATGCTGTTTTCTCCCTCAGAATTATTTGTGCAAATAATTTTGCTGGACTTCATCTTAATTTTAGAATTTTTATGGTAATAATGTATGTGAAAGCATCTTAAATAATAGGTCTGTGCATGAATACATCTCTATAAGACTGTCAGGCCATGATATTTTTGTACTTTTTCTCAGTACCAGACTTTCTTACTTCTATTTCTCTGGGGGAAAGGAGGGGGGAAAAGAATTCTATAGCTTCCAATAAGCTCTAGGTGCACAGCGAGTTCAGTGCTTTACACAGACATTAACTCCTGTCAGCAAGCCTTACATGGTGAGCTGCAGCTGGGACTGCCTTCACACAGCCAAGCTTCTCGTCTCCAGTGTGTGTGTGTTCATTCAGCAGAATTCACTCCCAATAATTGCCAATATTAGCTGTTATTAACTCTTACATAGCTGATAGGTTTCACCTACCTCTTTTTTCTTTTCTCTTTTTTTATCCTCACCTTAGGACATACTTACTGATTTTAGAGAAAGGTAGAAGGAGGAAGGGAGGGGAGAGTGGGCGGGGAGAGAGAAACATTGAGGCATGTGCTCTGACTGGGAATTGAACCTTCGACCTTTCAGTTTAGGGACCAGTGCTTCAACCAACTGAATCACACTGGCCAGGGCCACTTCTCTTTTCTTTACCCTCTTTCTTGTTGTTGAGTCATTTACCTGTATCTCAGTGACTAAATTTGGGAATTTGGTTAACCTCATTTATCTTTGTTGCAGGTGTTTGAAACTTTCAGGTTGTACAGAATTAGGAAAGAAGAGAGCTTTATACTTAAAATGTTGCTGGAATGAACAGTATTTTTATGATTCATTGTAGTTCTGCAGTGGCTCTGTTACTGCTGAGCATTCTTAAGTTTTAAACATTGTAGAAATGATTGTTATAAGATCCCTTTACTAGTTGATTTTATTTTTAAGATTTTTAAAAAACTTATTTTGATGTTATTTTTAATGGAATGAATCTATTCAATCTTGACATTGTGATAGTCACAATGTGACAGTGTGTCTTGACAGTGTGTCTAGCGTGATATTTTTACTATTGTAATTTCTCATTGGGGTACTGTCTTTTCTTTCTTCTGTACTTTTCTTTATGTACCAATTCTTCCTTGCTCTTTCTTCCAGTTTGGGGAATCAGAATAGGCTTTCTAGAGGAAATAATGCCTGATCTAAGAATGAAAGCACAAACCTTGGCTGGTGTGGCTCAGTGGATTGAGCGCTGGCCTGTGGACTGAAAGGTCACTGGTTCAGTTCCCAGTCATGGTATGTGCCTGGGTTGCAGGCCAGGTCCCCAGTTTGGGGAGTGTGAGAAGCAACCAACCAATCTATATATCTCTCTCACATCGATGTTTCTGTCACTCTCTTTCTCCCTCCCTTCCTGTCTCTCTAAAATAAATAAGTAAAATATTGGGGGAAAAAAGAATTAAAGGACAAGGAGGATTTAGCTAGGCATGAAAGAAAGAGAGGGAGAAGGCAGAAGAGATTGCATAGGAAGAGGTTAAGGGGTAAATCAATAGTATGGGATTTGGGTAACTAAAAGCTGTTTGGGATTTCTAGAACATGTGTTAAAAGCAGCTAATTGTTACTTGAATTGTTGATTATTTTGATGAGCCCAGGTAGACTGTAGGTATAACCTTAGGATTGCCCCATTTTTAAAGCCATTTTTTAATTAAAAAAAAATTTTTTTTTTTAGTTTTTTAACTTCCATTCTGGGTTGTGTTAGCCTAATGATAGAAATTCCTATTTTTCTTAAATTCAGTAGCAGAGAGTAGCTGCTAGAATTCTAGTGTAATTTCTTGTTCCTTTTCTTGACTCCAGTGTCTTTTTTTCCTCCCAGAGGAGAATAAGCTTAAAGTTCTGGTGTGATTGTTTCTTGTGCTGTAGTGTGTGTCTCTTGCTGTTGTTTAAATTTGTCCAAGAACTTGATTTTGGCATAATATTTGAGAGTTTGCAGTGTGGTTTGCTGTATAGAAAATTGACCCTTGTCATCACCTGAAAGACAACTGGACTAGTGATCAGAAGAAAGGAATTACCTTAAAAGAAGAAAGGAATTACCTTAAAGACTCGTCCTCTGTCTCAGCCTCTGGGGTTCAGACTCATTACATTACTTATCAAGTTTCTTCTAAAATTATAGATATTAGAATAGTTTCTTTTCATAGTAAACACTCATGAGTCCAGCTCATGGGTTCTAAACTTTATTTGAGTGTATTTCATGTATAATGAATGCTTAATGTCTCACATTTCTTTTTTTGAATATTGTTCTTAATTTAAAGTTTATAATAGGGTATAATGCAGGTGAGTACATATGTGTTTAATTGTTGGGTTTTACCAATTTGTAAACTTTATTTTTAGATAGGATCTCTTATTCTTTTTTTAAAAGATGTTATTTATTTTATCTATCTATCTATCTATCTAATCTATCTATCTATCTATCTATCTATTTTGAGAGAGAGGAAGAGAGGGAGAGAAAAACCAGATTTTCACCTGCCCCAACCGGGGGCCTGGTCTGCAACCCAGGAATGTGCCCTGACTGGGAATCGAACCTGCAGCCTTTCAGTTTGCAGACTGGCACTCAGTCCACTGAGCCACACCGGCCAGGGCTATCCTCTTCTTTTTGTGTGCTTTGTGTAGTACTAAAAGTATGGAAGATTCTTGTTGATTGTTAATTATTTGAAAATGCCTCTGTTTACTTTAGATCAAACATAAATAAACTCAAAGTTTATAATTAACATTTGTATTATGCATTTTGGCCAGATTAACTTTTTTTTTTTTTTTAAAGATTTTATTTATTTATCTTAAGAGGGGAAGGGAAGGAGAGATGGAGAGAAGGAGAGAAATATCAATGTATGGTTGCCTCTCGTGTGTCCCCTGCTGGGAACTCTCGCTGGGAACTGGCCTGCAACCCAGGCATGTGCCCTGACTGGGAATCGAACTGCGATCCTTTGGTTCGCAGGCCCGCGCTCAATCCACTGAGCTACACCAGCCAGGGCCAGATTAACTTTAAGATGGAATTAATTGTGTTAGCTGGTAAAGAAGTAATTGTTATAGAGTAGAGTAATTCACTGTGTTACAGGCGGAAAAACTTTCTTCTTTTGTAGGGATTTGGTTTACATCTATTATCCAGTAGCCATTTACTTTCAAAATAATTTCTCAAAATTTGTTTTTTGTGAATCTTCCATAAAAAACTTGAATACTAACTATATCAAGCACTGTGCTGTTCCTCAGAGTAAAAAGATTACATTCCCAAGTTTTAAAGTTTTTACTGAAGATACATACAAAGATATAAATTGCATATTAGTCTGATAATGCTATTCTTAGAGATACATTACTGTTTCAGCACAGGGTAGAGCAGCAGATCATCTGTGGAAGCTGGAAGCTTGACTCAGATGTCTTGAGTAAGAACTACTACGAGCTCTTTTGCATCTTGAATTAATAAAGTGTATGTGTATATACATGTTTCAGAAAAAAATTATCCTTAATTTAACACAGTCATTTTTACAAACAATGCATTTGCACAAGTCATGCACATCTCTGTGATATATTGTTTGTAATGATGACCGGTTTTATGTATCTATGACATTCTTTTTTCTCTAAAACTTTTAGAACTCAGGTTAAATTGGATCAAAACATTCTTTTTTTCCAAGAAACTAATGACAGTTAATTTGTTGAAAGTTCTGGTTCATAAGAGCCTCTGATATTTATTTAAAATATATGAAGAGTTGTTGTGATCTTGTCATATTTATAGATGTATTATTTTTCAAATAAAAGTCATAGTTCTTATCAGATATTTAAAATTTTTCAGTACTGTTCACAATATTTCATCAAGCTATAGTTTGGTGTAATAATTACACAATTCTTGGAGTAAATTTTAAACACTTTTCCAGTCTTTCCAGATCAAACTGTTAGAGTAGAAGGTTGACTAGTGTGTGTCAGTGTAAGTTTTAAAATGTGAGAAGCATGAGATCATTTTGGAGAGTATCAAGAGCAGAATTCCCAAATAGAAATTCTCCTAATATCTTACAGCTGAAATCTTTCCACTAAATTCAATACATGTCTTTTGGTTAATCATTGTAAATGTCTATGAGATGTGCAGATGTGCTCATTTTATCTTCTCTTTGAACATGCTAGAGAAAGAATAGTGTGGCTCCTATCCTCCTCCTTTCTTCTCCCAGGGATTTGGCAGTACTTTTATAAAGTAAATCTAGTTTGAATGTAGCCTAGGGCAGGAATGTTTTTTCCTAGTTTAATGGAGAAAATTGCTGTGTACCTTCTTAGGGTACCAGTTAACATCGTTTTAATTCTGTACCTTAGTAAAATGTGTATGAGTGGATCTGAAGAAGTTAGACATGTTGGGAGTTGCATTTTTTAAAGGTTTTATTTATTTATTTTTAGAGAGAGAGGAAGGGAGGGAGAAAGAGGGCAACATCAGTGTATGGTTGCCTCTCATGTGCCCTTTACTGGGGCGCCTGCAACCCAGGCATGTGGCCTGACTGGGAATCAAAGTGGCAACCCTTTGGTCTGCAGTCTAGCACTCAATCCACCGAGCCACATCAGCCAGGGCCATAGTTGCATTTTTTCTTCACCAAAATAGTAATTGCCCTAGTAGACTTAGTCATAAATGCTTTAAGTGTATGTGAGACTATTAGCTGTCATCAACAACGATTTATCCTGACTTGGATGAAGTGGTGACGAATATCCAAAAGAGGACTAGTTGTACCTAGAAATCAGTTTCACTGTTGAATTTAACTTCTGATAGTTTCCTTTGGGATAAATTAATTTCAGAATTTATCTGGATTTTTTGAAATCCAAAGGCAAAGAAGGAAATTAGGGTTGATTATAGGTTTCAGAGAATTAGCATTTTGCCATGTCATTTTATTAAGGATTTTGAACTGCCAAGCAGCTATTAAGAATCTTTAAAATATGATGCTGATAGTTAAATGCATTTTAAAAATCATAATTTAAAGAATCAATTTTAATTCATGAATTAATTTTAAATTTATTCTTGGTGAGAAAAAGTAGTGCTTTTCAAGAATTTGAAGACTATCAGAATTGAAAGTTTACTACTTGCAAAAATCAAAACCTGAAATTATAAAAGAAAAGGTTAATATCGTTGCATTACATTTTTTTTCTATTTTTAAAAGCCACCATAAAACTATGTTAAATGAAAAATGACACACTTGGAAATATATTTGTAACATATTTCCACAGTAGGCAACATGTTATATAAGCTCTTAAAAATGGATTAGGAAAATGGTTAAATGTCCCAATAACAAAATGGGCAAAGAATAAGAACAACTAAGTCACAAAGGAAGGAACACAAAAGTACCTGTAGATGTGAATAAATATTCTGCCTTACTTGCAATCTAAGAAATGTCAGAAAGTGAAGGAAAGCAAGAAAGAAAAGAAAGAAAATACCCAAAGTTGTCAAAGGTATAGGGAAATGGCCACTCCCAAACATTATTTGGTGGAAGTAAATCTGTACACACCCCTTTTTGGTATAATTTGTAAGATGTATCAAAATTATAGTTTCATACCCTGCAATCCAGTGGTTCTACCTATGAAAATTGATTCATAATTATGAAATTCATAACTATGAAATGACTTAATAATATATGGAATTCTTTGGAGGCATTTTGTCTGATTTTTTTATTGTAAAATATACCTTACATTTATTACATATCATCTTCAGTTTCCCATCTTAAACATCTTTCAAGCATACACTTAGCTCAGTGGCATAAAGTTCATTCATATTTTTGTGCAACCATCACCGTCATCCAACTCTAGAACTTTTTATCCTGTAAAACTGAATCTCTCTACAAATTAAACAATAACTCCCCATTTGCAGCCCCTGACCACCACTGTCCTACTTTCTGTCTCTATAAACTTGATGTAGATAAATTGTATAGAGGAACCATATTCGTCTTTTGTGACTGGCTTATTTCATTTAGTACATCCTCAAGGTTCATCCATGTTGTAGCATAAGTCAGAATTTCATTCCTTTTTAAGGAAGATTAGGGGGAGGAAAGATTGAAAGTGACTGCTAATGGGTACTGAATTTCTCTTAGGAGTGATGAAAAGTGTTCCAGAATTAGACAGTAGGGATTGATGTACAACTTTTAATATGCTGAAAATCACAGGTGAAAAAACAGGTCAACTGTATGGTATATGAATTATATCCCAATAAAGCTGTTTTAAAAAAATTTCAGTGTCAATCATACCTCAGTTAAAAAATTTCAAGAGGAACAGAATACATGGTATATAGTCTTCTTAAAATTTGTCCTTCCACCATCCCAGTTTTTTTAACAAAATAATCATGAATTATAATTATTTCTTATATAACTTTCTAGAAGTATCTTTATTTCACGATAGAGCTTAGATTCAAAACAACTTATAAGTTATTTAGATCCCTGTAAGCCTAGTGTCATCATCAATAAAATTGAAATAATAGTATATGTCTCATAATGAGGATTAAAGGAATTAACACATAAAAAGTGCTTGGCACAGTCTGGCATGTAGAAACTACTCATTGAATGCTAGTAGTTATTATTATTATTTTTTAAAATATTTATTTATTTATTTATTTTTAGAGGGGAAGGGTAGGAGAGAGGGAGAAGGAGAGAAATATCAATGTAGGGTTGCCTCTTATGTGTCCCATGCTGGGAACTGGCCTGCAACCCAGGCATGTGCCCTGACTGGGAATCGAACTGCGATCCTTTGGTTCACAGGCCCGCGCTCAATCCACTGAGCTACACCAGCCAGGGCGCTAGTAGTTATTATTTAAGGTGTAAATTTATTGGTAAAATATTAAAAGTCATTTTGTTTTTCGATAAAATTTTTGTGTGTGATGTTTTTGTATTCCTGTGGATTTCCCAAGTCTTTTCTCTCCTCTTTCCTCAGTTCTGTGTATTAACACCTATTATTTTGACCAGTGTCTTTATTTTGTCATGGTTTATGCAAAGTGAGGAGCTGCCATACTTGTTTCCTTTAGGGGATAAACACAAGTTAAATTACTGATATTTTACAGATTCAGTTATGTTTTAAAAGACAGCGTGAAACAGAATAACATGAATCCTGATTGGCTAGATTCAGAGTTCTGAGAACCCTGATAGTTAGTTACTTTTGGGCTCCCCAGTGTGCTGTTTTTGATGCTAGAGGAGGAAAGCTGATTGGGGATTTTCTTTTTTGTTTTGGTTCTAGCACATGCAAATGACAATCCAGGCTCTCCAGGATGAATTGCGGATTCAAAGGGACCTGAACCAGCTGTTTCAGCAAGATAGTAGCGGTAGGACTGGGGAACCTTGTGTGGCAGAGCTGACAGAAGAGAACTTCCAGAGGCTACATGCAGAACATGAAAGACAGGCCAAAGAGCTGTTCCTTCTTCGAAAGACTCTGGAGGAAATGGAACTGCGTATCGAGACTCAGAAGCAAACTCTGAATGCTCGGGATGAATCCATCAAGAAACTTCTGGAGATGTTGCAGAGCAAAGGGCTTTCTGCTAAGGCTACTGAGGAAGACCATGAGCGAACAAGACGACTGGCAGAGGCAGAGATGCACGTCCACCACCTAGAAAGCCTTTTAGAGCAGAAGGAAAAAGAGAACAGTATGTTGAGAGAGGTGAGTGACCATTTTTTTCAGTTTTATAACTTACTGTCTTTTTATCTCTGATTAGTCAGCATCTTGGCCTAGATAAATTTATATGCTCTACTGAGCTAGTGGAAGGAACTTTTTTCTTTGGTACATAAGTGATTCGCTGGTTTCTGTTCTGATTTGCTTTCTTGTATGAGATGACATTGACTGGTATATGTATAACTGGCTTCATGGCTTTCTGGGTCTTTTTTTCCCTTCCTGGTTTCTATAGACTCATTTTGTTGCTAGAGGGACACAGAAATTTCTTTACTTGTTACTCATCTTTTGATGTGTTCAGAGATGCACAAAACAAAACCAGAATCAGAGTAGCTATTGCTCAATTTTAAAATATTAGTAAGAGAAAATAAATGGTAACTTCAGTTTAGGTGTGTTTATAAAGCTTTTGACAGCAGTAATGAATGCTTGCCTTGTGGTTTCATGGAAGTTGCCTTGCTACAAAATATATGTGATAAAAGTCATTTGCTGCTGTGGAGGTACAGTGAGAAAGAACACTATATAGGCACAGTGTCACTTATCTTTTTAGAGAGTAAACTCAGACTTCAGCTGACCATTGTGACTTGATAATTTTTCACTTTTCTAGATAATGCTTTGTTTTAAAAAAGCATAAATGAAGAATTCACCTTCCATTGAATTTAAAAAGTTGATAGCTATAATTTTCTATACATGGTCAGAGACTTCAGATAACTTTCAGGTTTAGATAGGGAAGAAAACAACTTAGAACTGTATTAGTCCAGTGTAAGTGATTTCTTTTTAAATGAAATTTGAGGAAGGAGGTTGAAAAAAGGGAGTATTCCCCAAATGGCAAAATTGCAACTTTAAAATAATACTTCTAAATTTACAGTTTATTCCGTAATTTCTCCTTTTGCAAAAAAAGTCTGAAATATTTATTGTGAAAGCATTTTTATTTTTGAAAGAGAAATTCACTGTTTTGTAAAAACAATTTTTTACACAGTAAATCCATTGTAGTTTATTATAATAAAATTAGAAAATACATGAGCAAAAACTTAAACCAAGGTATCATTACCTACTGATAACTGTCAGTTTTCATTTTGTGTATATTTCCAGACATTTTTATTGTGTATACATTCTTTCATTAATTCTATATTTCTTTTCCTTAAAAAGATTGAAAACTGTTTATCAGTATTATCTAATACAACTTTTTGTGATGATAGAAATGTGTGTTGGCTCTGCCCAATGTGGCAGCCACCAGCCACACGTGACTCTTTCGCAGTTAAAATGTGGCTGGTGTGACTGAGGAACTGACTTTTAAATTTTATTTAAATGTAAGTAACACTAAATTTAATTAGTCAAATTTAAGTTTAATTATTTACATGCGGTTAGTGGCTATACTGTATTGGTGCAGCTATGCATAATGTAATGTTACCTCTTTTTCTTGATAATTTATCTTGATCATCTGTCTTCCTTTGTCAGTACATTAGAGTTTTATGAATTCAAATGCATGTATAATGTTCCAGTGTATTTATTTGAATAGCGTACTGTTGAAAATTTTTAATTTTTCAGCATTATAAAACAGTGCTGTACTGATCCCTGGACATCATTTTTTTAGGATAAATTCCTGTAAATAAATTTGCTCAAAGAGTGTATGTAGTTTTGAAACTTTGAATAATCTTGTTTTTTAGAGTGATGGACAAGTTCCTTTTCCCAAGCATATACTATACTGTTATGATTAATCTTTAGCAATGTATATGTTATGTTCTTCAAATTACCACATCATTCTTTTTCAGAAAATTTGCTGTAAAATTCTGTGTTGTAGGCACATTCTGAGTTTCTTTCAGTTTACTTTAAAAACTTTATAGTTTAATGAGATAACTCAGAGTCTGGTCTTAGAACATTGTTAGAGAAATTATAATAATCTCAAATAGCATGCAACATGAAAACAATACCAGCATCATAATGGACTTTGAATGTTACATTTTTACTGCCTCTCTTCTGAATATTTCAACCTGTGCCCATTTATTTTTGAATTTTGGGGTTAATAAATAGTGAATAGTTAAGTATTGTGAAAAGCCACTGTGTTATTCTGGCAGAGAATGATCAGTAATGTAGTAAATTTGAAAAAGTGATAGAAAAGCCATGAATTTAAGACTGATTTTAAACAACAGGCTGCACACATGTCAAGTCCACTTATGTATGTAATGTGAAAAGAAATACTGGCCTTGTCAATCATACCAATGCGCAATTCCAGTTGCCATTAATAAAATAGCATCATCTTGTAGGAAACAGACATAGAAATTAAAATTATTTAAAAGCAAGTGGATGATTGCTTCAGAAACAGATGTTGAGAAAGCTCATTCTCCTTCCCATTTCTCCTATTACCTTTAAGATTTAGCTCAAATTTCAGTTTTTCTGTGAAGTCTTCCTTGTGCAGCTTTGTATGCATATATAGATGAACCAATTGTGTTATAGTATATTTACATACATGTTTCTTCATTGTTCACATAATTTTTATTACATCAAAAGTTTTTATATTTTATTTTTGTATTTTATTTTTTCCAATTTTTACTTTAATTGTTGATCTTGTACAGTGTTCTGTCTTTTACTCCCACCCCAGCCCACCACCCCAGCCCTCCCCACCTCCCTCCCATTTCCACCCCCCATAGTTTTTGTCCATGTGTCCTTTATACTTGTTCCTGTAAACCCTCCCCCTTTTCCCCTGAAATTCCCTCCCCTCTCCCCTCTGGTGACTGTCAGCCTGTTCTCAATTTCCATGTCTTTGGTTATAGTATGCTTGTTTGTTTGTTTTGTTGATTAGGTTCCTGTTAAAGGTGAGGTCATATGGTATTTCCTTTCACTGCCTGGCTTATTTCCAGTAACATGATGCTCTCCAGTACTATCCATGCTGTTGCAAAGGGTAGGAGCTCCTTCTTTCTTTCTGCTGCATAGAATTCCATTGTGTAAATGTACAACAGTTTTTTGATCCATTCATTAACTGATGGTCACCTAGGTTGCTTCCAACACTTGGCTATTGTAAATTGTGCTGCTATGAACATAGGGGTGCATAGGTTCTTTTGGATTGGTGTTGAAGGGTTCTTAGGATATAATCCAAGCAGTGGAATCACTGGGTCAAAAGGTATATCCATTTTTAGTTTTCTTAGAAAATTCCATACTGTTTTCCATAGTGGTTTTACCAGTCTGCATTCCCCCCAATAGTGCACTAGGGTCCCCTTTTCTCCACAACCTCTCCAACAGTTGCTGTTTGTTGCTTCGTTTATGAGGGCCATTCTAACTGGTGTCAAGTGGTATCTCATTGTGGTTTTAATTTGCATCTCTCTGATAGCTAGCGATATCGAGCATCTTTTCATGTGTCTCTGGATCCTCTGTATGTCCTCCTTGGAGAAGTGTCTGCCCAAGTCCTTTCACCATTTTTTAATTGGGTTGCTTGTCTTCTTAGAGTGGAGTTGTGTAAGTTCTTTTTATATTTTGGAGATTAAACCCTTGTCTGAGGTATCATTGATGAATATTTTTTCCCACACAGTCGGTTCTCTTTTTATTTTAATACTGTTTTCCTTGGCCATGCAGAAGCTTTTTATTTTGATGAGATACCATGTTTATTCTTTCCATTATGTCCCTTGCGTTAGGGGACATATCAGTAAAAATGTTGCTGCTTGGACTATCTGAGATTTTCCTGCCTATGTTCTCCTCTAGGACTTTAATGGTGTCACGGCTTATGTTTAAATCTTTTATCCACCTTGAATTTATTTTTGTGTATGGTGTAAGTTAGTGCTCAAGTTTCATTTTCTTGCACGTAGCTGTCCAGTTCTCCCAACACCACTTGTTGAAGAGGCTATTTTTACTCCACTTTATGTTGCTGCTCCCTTTGTCGAATATTAATTGACCATAGAGACTTGGGTTTATTTCTGGGCTCTCTGTTCTATTCCACTGGTCCACATGCCTGTTTTTATGCCAGTACCAGGCTGTTTTGATTACAGTGACCTTGTAATACAGTTTGGTATCAGGTATTGTGATCCCTCCTACTTTGCTCTTCTTTCTCAAGATTGCTGCAGCTATTCTAGGTTGTTTATAGTTCCATATAAATTTTCAAAGTGTTTTTTCTATGTCTGTGAAGTATGCCATTGGCACTTTAATAGGTATTGCATTGAATCTGTAAATTGCTTTGGGAAGTATGGACATTTTGATGATGTTAATTCTTCTGATCCATGAACACAGTATGTGTTTCCATTTGTTTGTGTCTTCGTTGATTTCTTTCTTCAGTGTTGTGTAGTTTTCTGCATACAGGTCTTTTACCTCCTTGGTTAGGTTTATTCCTAGGTATTTTATTTTTCTTTTTGCTATATTGAATGGGATATTTTTCTTGATTTCTGCTTCTGCTGTTTCATTGTTGGTAGACAAAAATGCCTTTGATTTCTGGATATTGACTTTGTATCCGGCTGTTTGGCCAAATTCATTTATTAGGTCGAGCAGTTTTTTTGGCTGAGTCTATAGGATTTTCTATGTACACTATCATGTCATCTGCAAACAGTGATAGTTTTGTTTCCTCCTTTCCGAGTTGGATGCCTTTTATTTCCTTTTCCTGTCTAATCGCTGTGGCTAAGACTTCCAATACTATATTGAATAGAAGTGGTGAAAGTGGACAACCTTGTCTTGTTCCTGATTTTAGTGGGAAAGATTTTAGTTTTTGTCTGTTGAGTATGATGTTAGCTGTAGGTCTCATATATGGCCTTTATTATGTTGAGGAAAGTTCCCTCTATTCCTACTTGGCTGAGTGTTTTTATCATAAATGGGTGTTGTACCTTATCAAATGCTTTTTCCTCATGTATTGTTACGATCATGTGATTTTTGTCTTTGCTTTTGTTTATGTGATGAATTACATTTACTGATTTGCGAATGTTGAACCATCCTTGCATCCCTGGGATGAGTCCCACTTGGTCATGGTGTATGATCTTTTTAATGTATTGTTGGATGCGGTTTGCCAATATTTTGTTGAGGATTTTAGCATCTATGTTCATCAGCGATATTGGCCTGAAGTTCTCCTTCTTTGTTGTGTCTTTATCTGGTTTTGGGATTAGGATGATGCTGGCTTCATAAAAAGAGTTTGGGAGTCTTCCATCATTTTGGACTTCTTGGAATAGTCTGTGAAGGATAGGGGTTAGCTCTTCCTTAAATGTTTTGTAGAATTCTCCTGTGAAACCATCTGGTCCAGGGCTTTTGTGTGTTGGGAGTTTTTTGATTACTGCTTCAATTTCATCAGCTGTTATTGGTCTGTTCAGGCTTTCTGTTTTTCTTCATTGAGTTTTGGAAGATTATATTTTTCTAGAAAATTGTCCATTTCACCTAGGTTTTCAAATTTCTTGGCATACAGTTCTTCATAGTAATTTCTTACAATCCTTTGTATTTCTGCAGTGTCAGTTGTAATCTCTTCTCTTTCATTTCTGACTGTGTTTATTTGAGTCCTCTCTTTTTCTTGATGAGCCTGCTTAAAAGCTTGTGGATTTTGTTTATCTTTTCAAAGAACCAGCTCCTGGATTCATTGATCTTTAGGATTGTGCTTTTAGTCTCTATGTCATTTAATTCTGCTCTGACCTTGGTTATTTCCTTTCTTCTACTTGCTCTGGTCTGTCTTTGTTGTTGTTCCTCGAGTTCTTGTAGGTGTAGGGTTAGGTTGTTTGTTTAAGATGTTTCTTTTTTAGGTAGGCCTGTATTGCTATAAACTTTCCTCTAAGGACTGCCTTTGCTGTGTCCCATAAGTTTTGGGTTGATGTGAGTTCATTATCATTTGTTTCCAGAAACTTTTTGATTTCCTCCCTAATTTCATTCTTGACCCATTCATTGTTTAATAGCATGCTATTCAATCTCCATGTTTTTGAGGGTTTTGGGTTTTTCCCCTTGGTATGTTTTCTAGTTTCAGTGCCTGTGGTCTGAGAAAATGCTTGGTATGATTTCAATTTTCTTGAATTTGTTGAGGCTTGTTTTGTGTCCTAGCATGTGGTCTATCTTTGAAAATGTTCCATGTGCATTTGAAAAGAAAGTGTATTTAGTTTCTTTGGCATGAAGGGCTCTATGTATATCAGTTAAGTCCATTTCCTCTAGAGTATTGTTCAATTCCACAATATCTTTGTTGATATTTTGTTTGGAAGTTCTGTCCATTTTTGACAGTGGGGTGTTAAAATCGCCTACTATAATTGTGCTGCTGTCAATATTTTTCTTGAAGTCCTCTAAGATTTTCTTCATGTGTTTAGGTGCTCCTCCGTTGGGTACATATATATTTACAATGTTTATGTCTTCTTGGTGGATTCTTCCCTTGAGTATTATGAAGTGACCTTCTGGGTCTCTCTTTATGGCTTTTGTTTTGAAGTCTATTTGGTCTGATATGAATATTGCTACCCCAGCTTTTTTTTCCTGTCCCTTTGCTTGGAAAACTTGTTTCCAGCCCTTCACTTTGAGTCTGTGTATGTCTTTTGTCCTGAGGTGGGTTTCGTGTAGGCAGCATATGTGTTGGTCATGGTTTCTTATCCATTCAGCTATTCTATGTCTTTTGATTGGAGCATTTAATCCATTTACATTTAAGGTTATTATTGATAGGTATTTATTCATTGCCATTTTTGTACCTGTGTTCCTCTCTCTCTTTCTCTCTCTGTCTTTTCCTTTCTTCCCTTAAAGCAGTCCCTTTAGTATCTCTTGCAGAATTGGTTTGGTAGAGGTGTATTCTTTTAGACTTCTTCTGTCTGGGAAGCTCCTTATTTGGCCTTCCATCTTGATTGAAAGCCTTGATGGGTAAAGTAGTCTTGGTTGCAGGCCTTTGGTCTCATTGCTTGGAATATTTCTTGCCATTCTCTTCTGGCTTGGAGTGTTTCCATTGCGAAGTCAGCTGCTAACCTTATCAGGGCTCCCTTGTATGTTACTTCCTTTTTTTCCCTTGCTGCCTTTAAGATTCTCTTTTTGTCTTGGAATTTTGCCATTTTATTGATGATGTGTCTTGAAGTGGGCCTGTTTGGGTTCCTCTTGATTGGGACTCTCTGTGTTTCCTGGATTTGTGTGGCTTTTTCTCTCATCCAATTAGGGAAGTTTTCCATCATTACTTTTTCAAATAGGTTTTCTATCCCTAGCTCTTCTTTTTCTTCTGGTATCCCTCATATACGGATATTATTCCGTTTCATGTTGTCTTGTATTTCTCTTAATCCCTCTTCATTCTTTCTGAGCCTCTTTTTCTTATCTTGCTCATTCTGGGTGTTTTTTTTTCTATTTTGTCCTCCAACTCACTGATCCGATCCTCTGCTTCTGATTCCTTCTACTGTGTTCTTCAGCTCAGAAATTGTATTCTTCATTTCCCCTTGGCCCTTGTTGATAGTTTCTATTTCCTTTTTCATGTTGATATAGTTTGCAGTGAGTTCATTATAGCTTCCCTGTAGTTTCTGATAGCTCATTGAGAGCTCATGGAGCTTCCTCACAACCATTGCTTTGAACTCTATATCTGATAGTTGAGTTGCCTCTGTTTCATTTAGCATTGTTTCTGGAGCTTCCTCCTTTCCTTTCATTTGGGGATTGTTTCTTTGTCTTCCCATTGTTTGTAAGACTCTTGTTGTTAGCCTCAACTTCTTAAATTGATCTGTTCTGGCTCCCTGGGTTTGCGGTGTGACCTGTGGTAGAATACCTGTTAGAGTCAGTGGTGGATTCTCCTTTGGATATCCTGGTGTTCATGGCTTCCACTGTCTCATCAGCTGGGATACCCTCTTTTTGGGACCAACTCTTTTTTTTTTTTCACAGTTCCAGGTTTGTTTGTTTGTTCGTTTGTTTGTTTGTTTTTGTCTCACTCGTGGGTATTTAAAAAGAGAAGGGGGGAATGAAAAAAGAAGAAAGAAGAAAAAAGAGGAAAGTAGAAGAGATAAAATTGGAAAGAAAGGAAGAGGGAATAAAACAGGAAAGAAGTAAAGAGTGGCAGAAGGAGTTGGGGAGTGAAAAAGAAGACAAAAATAATAAAGAATAATTAAAAACAGTGATATAAATAGACAGGGACATAAAAAAACCAAAAACAAACAAGTGAAAGAAAAAACAAACAAAAAAACCAAACAACCAAGAAAAGGAAACAACAACAACAACAACAACAACAAAACACAAAAACACTCTTGTTGTTTTCAAACTTGTCGAGTCGATTTTTCTGGTCTTGCTGGCCACAATGGCTGAGGGGTGATCGTATTGCTTTTCTCTGTGTTCAGTACTTAGTCATCATTGTGCTACGGTTCCCGGAATTAGTAGGCGCCTCTCCCCACAGGGCTTCCAGCGTGTGTTCTGAGCTTCCTGGTGTGCGTGCACTTCCCTGAGTGTATAGGTGTGTGCTCCGTTATCTGGTAGCATGCAGCCGGCTGCGTTGGCCCCTGCGTGGCTTTTTGTGGTGGCTCGGGGCCTATGCTCCCTCAGCCATCTTGTGCCTGCGCCTATGGCCCTAAGCTGTCTGCATTCGCCTGCCCGCCCGTGCACTGGTGATTATGGTCCCACAGCTGTCTCCAGTGGCCAGCGCCTATGCTCTCGCGCATGTCCACGATCTTGTGATTGCGTGCGTTCCCGTGTGGGTGCCTGTTTTCATGCAGTAGTCTCACTTTGCACGTGCCTCCGTTTGCAGTCGGGGTGACTATGATCTCACAGTCACCGGGCGACCACAAATACTCGGTTCAAAGTCACGCAGTGACCTGATGCGGGGCAACCACGATTGCTTGGCCCCTTAGGATCTCTCAGCCCACTTCAACGGCTGACCTAGCTCCCTCCCTAGAGCCCTGGGGCAGGCTTGGTGGAGCCCTGGGCCAGGACCTGAGCTGCCCTGCTCTCCGTGCTGATCCCTGGGCTCCTATTGTTCTGAAGTACTCTCCTTACCGCTGGTTTTTCAATGTCCGCTACAATTTCTGATCTCTTATTCTCAAATATGCTGTGTTACTGTTCCTTGTCTGCTCTGTTCTTCCATAGATCGGCCAGTTTTTTCTCCCATGTGTACGGGGAAATGGAATCTGCTTCCTTCCACCACGCTGCCATCTTCCCTCTCCAGAAAGCAGCTTTTGTATTTTAATCTTTATATTGCCAATGTCTAAAAATACACAGTGGGTACTCAAGAAATGTTAGTTGAGTAAGTTGAAATACAGGCAAAGAAGTTTAAACCTGCAGCTTACAGAAAGGATAGCCTGTCTAGTTTTCTTCCCCCTGGATATTAAAACCTAATGAAAGGTAGAAAACAAACTAAATCCCCAACTAGTTTTGTTTATGAGTTTACATATAGAAATTACAAATAAAATATTAGCAGATGGATTCAGCATGTGATAAAATGATACTACTCTGACCAAAAGGAGTTTATTCCGGGAATGCCTGAATGGCCCAATATATTACACACAATTATGAAAAGAGAACCTTGTGGCATTTGAGGACTGTCTCAAAGACACTAGACAAAGGTTGCAGACATTTTGATTGTAAACTAAACCAATGAACTAAAAATGTGAACTAAATGATAGCTTTATGGCATTATCTAATAAATATAATAAATACATATTATAAACACATTTCAAACTAAGAACCAGCATCATGCATAATGTGGTATACTAGACATGCCCATTAAAGTTAGGAAGCGGCCAAAGATGGTTGTATTCATCAGTATTTAACGTTATTCTAGAAGTGTTAAACAGTGCAATTAGAATAAGGAAATGGAGTAAATAATATCAGTAATGGTAACAGAAAGGATAAATTTTCTTTGCAGTGTAGATAGGAACATTAAAGATGCCACTTTCCTCAAGTCTATAAATTCAATGTAACCCCAATGGGAGTATTCCTGAAACATACCCAAGTGATGTTGCAGTTTATTTGTAAGAGTGACAATGCAGGAACATTTGGTTAAGCAGATCATGATACTGTGTAATATATTTTAAACCCAGTGAAACTGGCACAGTAATAGATAGATCGATGAAGCAGAATAGAATCCAGAAATAATATAGTTTTAAGTATATGATGAATGTTTTGGAAGAATGACCTTCCATTTGGGAAACAGTCACATAGTTACATTAAATTGAATGTATTTAGTTACAATAAATTCCAGATGATGGAATGTTTTGGAATAATGGCCATCCATGTGGAAAACAATTACATAGTTATATTAATTAAATTTATTTAGTTACAGTAAATTCCAGATGACATAAAGAGCTACTTTTAAGAAATAAAAGCAATGGAAGAAAATGTAAGTAAAAAACTTTTAATATAATCTTGAGATAGGAAAAACTTTTTTATTGCCATAGCAAGAACCTTAAAGAATTAAATTTGTCTGTTAGAAAATACAGTTAACAGGCCATGGCTGGTGTGGCTCGGTGGATTGAGTGCCGGCCTATGAACCAAAGGTTTGCTGGTTTCATTCCCAGTCAGGGCACATGCCTGGGTTGCAGGCCAGATCCCCAGCTGGGGGTGCACGAGAGGCAACCACACATTGATGTGTCTCTCCCTTTCTCTCTTTCCCCTCTGTCTAAAATAAATAAATAAAATCTTTAAAAAATAGTATACAGTTAGCAAAATTTGAAATGATAATTTGAGGTAAAGCTTGGTAACAGGTGACTAACTAATACATAAAGATTGCTTCCAAAACAGTGAGGTACCATAGGCAGTTGGTACTACCTTTCCTTTCTTATTTATTCAACAAAATCTGTTGAGCCTTTAATATACAATATATTTAATCCTGGAATAGGGACTGTGTGTACATTTTTCATGCCAGAACTCTTGGTCTGTGCCCTCCTAGAACTTAAAAGTTTGAAAGGAGACAGTAAACTGATAATCAAAAGTTTCTTGGGAGAGAGTAACTGATAATCATGAGATAAAAGGAAAAAAATGAATAGAATCTGATTATTTTGGGGAAGGGGATTTCTGTAAACAGGGGTAAGTATCTTTGGGGAGGTGCCCTTTAAGGGAGATCTGAAAAAAGACAAGAAGACAGTCTTGCTGAGTTTTAGGATAAAAATCATTTCATGAAGAATGGTTAGTAATTTCAAAGGCATGATGGGAAATTGTTTTGAGCAAACAGCAAGGAGGCTAGAAGGCAAAAATGTATTGCATAAGGGGAAGGCTGGCATGAGATGAGAGGTTGAAGAGGTAGCCTGGGCCAGATTCATTCATCCCATTCATCAGATGTTTATTGGTCACTAACCATGTGCAAAGCACTAGGGAAATAGCAGTGAATAAAAGAAAATTCATGCCCTCTAGGAGACAGAGCACTTGCTCTCATGATACTTGCAGATGGTGCAACAATTTTTTCAAAATACAAGAGAAAACTATCCCAGTGTTTAATCAAAGTAGTGATAACATCTGGTTTGGCTTTCAAAATTTACTCTGGTTGTGTTGAGAATAAAGGGGAAAGGGATAGTCAAGTAAACAAGGAACTGGAATAAAAAACTTTAATAGCTCGAATCTAGGTTAGGTGAATGGTGACTTGAAGTGACTGTTGTACATTATATCACTAGTGTATCATGAAAGGCAAAAAGAATTTAATGAGTTGGCAGTGCCAGAATATCATAGATTTTATTACTTATTGGATCATTGTCCATCTTTAAAAAAACTGTATTTCGTCACCTCTAAGACTCAGAGTTTCTCTCATTTTAACAATATGACATTGAACCCTTGGTACCATTTTACCATCTTTGTCAGCAAGGCAGCAGTCCTCCTAGATTTGATTGCCTCTGCATTCACAACGTAGTCATGATGTTCATTTTGTTATCACTTTAGGTGATGGTGTGAGCATCGTGGTATTTATTGTTGGCTTTAATTTGTTTTTGAGTATGTCTTCAGAATATTACACTGTGAATCAACATTGAAAGAAAAAGTTATTGGTATGGAGAAAGTCATAAAAATAATTCAAAATGATACGTGATTTAACAATGGTTAAATAAGTAAAAAAGAACTCTTACAACCAGTATAAAATATAAATTCTGAATAATAAAGCTTTGTGTCATGATTTATTTGGAGACATTTCCTCCTTTTCTTTCAAGCACTTAGAACAATGGGTATGTTTTAAAATCAGTGGCATCTTAGATTTGATGAAATACGGTAACATTAAAATGACATTTATATCCAGTAACATTTGTGATTAGTTTGTTCTTTTGTATATGAACATGACTCTGCAAATAACAGGTGAATACCCCAGAAACCAAATAAGAAAAAACTAAATTAAGCATTCTCTTTTCTTTTTGTACTGAAATTACATTATGTGACTACTTATTGTTAGATTTTACATTACTTACTATAGTACCTTTCTTTTGATTGATAGAAGAGTGAAGGCATCTACTGGACAAAAATTGAATTACAGGCAAGACTTGGTTAGTGCTTGGTGCCTGTGCATATGGAGTTTTAACAAGTTTTGGAGGTGATTCTGTTATACACCAAAGTCTGAGACTGGAATTTTTGTTTTCAGTCTTTCAGCAGGACATCACCTAAGTAGGCTATGGAATTTTTGGATCTGCATTTCATATGCATATCAAGTATTTTCTATAGGCCAAAAAGTAATATATTTCAGACCTACATGTGCTCCTGTTTTGAAAAATGTAGGTACTGTATGATGAATACAGTATGATTTTGTTTTAAAATATTATTACACTCATGGTAGTTTTTTGTCTCTAGATATTTTAGTCAACAAATCTTGCTAACAGAACTGCTATCATATTAGGGTTCACAGAAATGTTTGAGGTTAAAAGTCTTTACTATTTGACTAGGTTCTAGGCTAGGATTCCTGAATCTTAACTAGCATGTCTGATGAATGCTTGTCTGTATCATTGGCATTTGTAAGATACAAGCAGAGGAGAAGGAAGGGAAAAAATTAATAGAGATATGTATAGTAAAAAATAGAAACAATGAAGAATAAAAAAAAGAAAATGGAGTTCCCTAATTAGTTTGCTCTTTTGTAGTGATTTTGGAAAAGGAGTATTTTACTTATTCAGGTTGTTTGTCCTCCCTTATTTTTGTAACTTGTTCTTCATTTCCATTTTTGACAGAAGACATATTTTCTCAGATGAATGCCATTAGTAGAGATGGTAAAAAGCTAAAGGACTATGCTGTCTGACCATGACTGAGTTAAGATACAGAAAAAGTAGCGAGGATTCTTTTTGCTTACCTTTCCCTTTTTCTTTATTTCTGTCTTCTCTTTGTTGTGAGTTTAGTAAACCTAGAACTTGTGTGGAGGATTGAATCTATGAAAGGACTTCAAGAGCAATCCGGAGCTTCTACCCTTGAACCAAGGGTTTTAGAGGGTGATACCTGAAACTTAAAGAAAAGAAATTTTAGGATTATTCTTAATCACAAATAATCCTTTCTCTCAGTTGTGTAAGTAAAACTTGACTCATTTTTTTAAAAAAAGAAATTACTAAAGAAGGAGAAATATAAAATTTTGTTTCTAACTCTAGATAAGTCATTATTCTTTAGTAAAGTTAATGAGAGGAAATGAACACATTTTCTACTGTCTGCCACAGTTGACAGTGTAACAAGAGCCAGTTAATTTTACCTGTACTTTAGATTTGAATGAAAATTTTCAGGCAAAAGGAATGAAATGAAGTGAGCGAATAGCATGTTCTACTTACTGCATTTGTTTGAATAGTACATTCATTTCTATTTCCAGAGTGTTTTCTCATTATTAATAGTGCATGAGTCAGAGGCTTGATGTGCTCATTGGGAAAGGGGAGTTTTATCAGCTCACTGACTGCAAGATGTGTTCACAATGATCTTTAATGTGCAGGCCTCTGAATGGAAATTTGTTATGAGCGATAGGTTTTAAAATGTCTTAATAGGGATGCTTTATGCTTACGTGGTTCAAAATGCACCCTAGTCCCTTAGCACAGGAGAATTTTTTTTATTCAAATAGTTTCTGTTTTCTTTATCTTTTGCTTACATCCTTACTAAGGTTTAAAATGAAATTTTAATAATTTTACCTTAAAACAGTTGGAAATTTACCTAATTTTGAATTAGATAATGGGATAGAGGTTAATTAAATTAGTTCAGTATGTGGGTGTGTTCTGGCCAAGATGGAGGCATAGGTAGAAACCCTTCACTTCCTTGCACAACCAAAAGGAGGATAACAACCAATCTAAAATCAATAAACAATCAGAAGTGCCAGAAAATCAAACTGCATGGAACTCCGACAACCAAAGAATTAAAGAAACAGTCAACCAGACCAACCAGACTGGTAGGAGGGAGACGAGCAGCTGAGTGGGCAGAAAGAACCTGTGGCAAGGTGGTGGACCATGCTGGTAGGGCTGGCTGAACAGGAAACTGAGACTTAGAGGTGGCTGTGCACTACAGTGGGGGTTGCCACAGTGGGAGAAATTCCCAGTCTCACATGAGAGTTTGTTGGAAAGTGGGGCTAGAGTAGAACAAGTGAGCCACATTGTTTCCTCTCCTCCTGCCCCTTGCCATAGGCAGCACAACAATGAAGCAAGAGGGTTGCCTGCCCTGGCAAATACCTAAGGCTCCGCCCCCTTACAACTTAACAGGTGTGCTGAGACAAAGAAATATGGCCCAAGTGAAAGAACAGAGCAAAAATCCAGAAAAACAACTAAACAATGGAGAGATACCAATCTATCAGGTGCAGAGTTCAAAACACTGGTAATCAGGATACTCACAGAAATGGCTGAGTATGGTCCCAAAATAGAGGAAGAAGTGAAGGCTATGCAAAGTGAAATAAAAAATATATACAGGGGACCAAACAGTGAAGGCAAGGAAACTGGGACTCAAATCAATGATTTGGAACAAAAGGGAAAAATAAATATTCAACCGGAACAGAATGAAGAAACAAGAATTCAAAAAAATGAGGAGAGGCTTAGGAACCTCTGGGACAACTTTAAACGTCCCAATACCCAAATCATAGGGGTGCCAGAAGGAGAAGAAGACCACCAAGAAATTGAAAACTTATTTGAATGAATAATGAGGGAAAACTTCCACAATCCAGCAAAGCAAATAGACTTCCAAGAAGTCCAGGAAGCCCAGAGAGTCCCAAAGAAGTTGGACCAAAGAGGAACACACCAAGGCACATCATCATTAAGTTACCCAAGATTAAAGATAAAGAGAGGATCTTAAAAGCAGCAAGAGGAAAGGAGAGAGTTACCTACAAAGGAGTGCCCGTAAGACTATCATCTGATATCTTGGAAGAAACCTTACAGGCAAGAAGGGGCTGGAAAGAAGTATTCCAAGTCACGAAAGGCAAGGATCTACATCCAAGATTACTCTCTAGAATGGAAGGGCAGATCAAGTGCTTCCCAGATAAGGTCAAGTTAAAGAAGTTCAGCATCACCAAGCCCTTATTATATGAAATGTTGAAGGGAATTATCTAAGAAATTAAAGAAGGTCAAAACTGTGAACAGTAAAATGACAACAAACTCACAACTATCAACAACTGAACCTTAAAAAAAAAAAAAAAAAAAAAAAAAAAACCAAACAAATCAGAAACAAAGCTAACACTAGAACAGGAACAGAATCAGAGAAATGGACATCACATGGAGGGTTTTCAGTGGGGAAGGCGGGGGAAGAATAGTGGGGGAAAGGTACAGGGAATAAGCAGCATAATTGGTAGGCATAAAGCAGATGGGGAGAGGTAAAGAATGGTATAGGAAACAGAGAAGTCAAAGAACTTATATGTACATTCCATGGACATGAACTAAGCAGGGGAATGCTGGAGGGCTGGGGCGTACAGGGCAGAGGGAGGGTAAAGGGGAAAAATTGGGAAAACTGTAACAGCATAATCAGTGAAATATGCTTAAAAATTAGTTCAGTATCTGAATTATGAGGTATTTCAAAGAAATGCAGTTTTAGTATTTTTCAAGTAGATACAGAAATACCAAATGAAAAACACAAAGTGTAGGTTATAGGATTTTATTAATAAAGATTATTTGTAATTAGCAGTATTCATTTTAGTTTATACATTTCAAAGTTTTATACTCACCTTATTGAACAAATATTAAATATCTACTGTGTACCCAGTTGATTACCTTGTTTACAGTGTGGAGAACTGATTAAATGTGGACAGACTGGAGGCTGGGAGGAAGCTGATGAGTTATTTGTTTTTACTTAAGTGAGAGATTATTGTGGCCTGAACTAATGTGTTCAGATTTCTGTCATGGATTAATGTGTTCTGGAGTTTACTGTCTTCCTTAGTGAAATGTTTTGTCTTGTAAGAGTTAATGTAATTGTGAATAAACTTGATCCTTTTATGACTTGCTTTTAGGATCTGGTCTAGATAGCCTTCCTTCTAGAGCTGGATGAGCTCTGCTCCTAAGACTTGGCCTTTGTGGCATCTCTAAGTGCCTCTGATGTTCTCTCCACTCTGGCTATTTGGAACTTGAATTTTTCCCAGCCCCATGTCCTAGGTCAGGTAGTTGCTTAACTCATAACTCTGTGGTAGTAATTTTGTCCTCAGTTGTTCTTTGTCTGACATTGTGGAGTCTTGCCCTGTGCAAGCACACTTAGTATTTCGCTAAAGACTCAAGAGAACCCCTGTCAGATTACACAGTGCTGCCTTTCTGGCTAGTTTCCTTCTCTCTGTTACTCTGCTCTGCACACTGCCACTGTCTTTAGGAGTCATGCATTAACCTGTCTTTTGAGGTCTGCAAGACTACTGTCTCCTTTAGGGTTTCTTCTCCTTGCATTACATACCACAGAGCGAATCTGGGCCATCACCTTGTTTGTTTCTTTTCTCTCAAGGATCATAGTCCTGTGATGCTTTTTTTTTTTAATGCCTGAAAGTTATTTCATTCATTTTATCTAATTTTAAAATAGTTTATGACAGGAGGGCCAGTTTTCTGTATTAAGGTCAAATTGTTTTGATATTTATTTCTCCCCTTTCTCCCCTCCATCCTGTATCCTGCCTCCTACCAGCATTCCCTCTGACCCCCTACACCCCTTTAGTTCATGTCCATGGGTTGTACATATAAGTTATTTGGCTTCTCCATTTTGTATGCTATTCTTAACCTCCCCCTGTCTATTTTGTACCTACCATTTTTGCTTCTAATTCCCTGTAACTTTTCTCCCACTCCATGTGATGTCCATTTCTCTGATTCTGTTCCTGTTCTAGTGTTAGCTTTGTTTCTGATTTGTTTGGTTTTTTTTTTTTTTTTTTTTTTTTTTTTAAGGTTCAGTTGTTGATAGTTGTGAGTTTGTTGTCATTTTACTGTTCACAGTTTTGACCTTCTTTAATTTCTTAGATAATTCCCTTCAACATTTCATATAATAAGGGCTTGGTGATGCTGAACTTCTTTAACTTGACCTTATCTGGGAAGCACTTGATCTGCCCTTCCATTCTAGAGAGTAATCTTGGATGTAGATCCTTGCCTTTCGTGACTTGGAATACTTCTTTCCAGCCCCTTCTTGCCTGTAAGGTTTCTTCCAAGATATCAGATGATAGTCTTACGGGCACTCCTTTGTAGGTAACTCTCTCCTTTCCTCTTGCTGCTTTTAAGATCCTCTCTTTATCTTTAATCTTGGGTAACTTAATGATGATGTGCCTTGGTGTGTTCCTCTTTGGTCCAACTTCTTTGGGACTCTCTGGGCTTCCTGGACTTCTTGGAAGTCTATTTGCTTTGCTGGATTGTGGAAGTTTTCCCTCATTATTCATTCAAATAAGTTTTCAATTTCTTGGTGGTCTTCTTCTCCTTCTGGCACCCCTATGATTTGGGTATTGGGACGTTTAAAGTTGTCCCAGAGGTTCCTAAGCCTCTCCTCATTTTTTTGAATTCTTGTTTCTTCATTCTGTTCCGGTTGAATATTTATTTTTCCCTTTTGTTCCAAATCATTGATTTGAGTCCCAGTTTCCTTGCCTTCACTGTTTGGTCCCCTGTATATATTTTTTATTTCACTTTGCATAGCCTTCACTTCTTCCTCTATTTTGGGACCATACTCAGCCATTTCTGTGAGTATCCTGATTACCAGTGTTTTGAACTCTGCACCTGATAGATTGGTATCTCTCCATTGTTTAGTTGTTTTTCTGGATTTTTGCTCTGTTCTTTCACTTGGGCCTTATTTCTTTGTTTTGGTGCACCTGTTATGTTGTGAAGGGCAGAGCCTTTGGTATTCGCTAGGGCGGGGCAACCCACATTGCTTTGTTGTGGTCTTGTATGTGGGGAAGAGAGGGAACAATGCCGCTTGTCCAGCTCTCGTCCGGCTTTCAGTCATTTCCCCCACTACCCACAAGCAAATTGGGCCCTCGTGGTCCTGATTCCCAGGTGGGTGGTTTTCTGTACATTCTGGGACCCTTTGGGCCTCTCCAGTGAACTCTCCTGTGAGGCTAGTATTTTCTCCTGCCATCTAAACCCCCATAGATTTTTTCAGTCAGAGATTTTGAGGCTTTATTGCCCTGCATTGGAACCCTGGGTTGCATGGTCTGTCTCATTCCCCATTTGTTCCTTCTGTTCCAACAGCTGCTGTCTTTTCCACCACGGTCTCCAGTTGCCACCTTTCCCTGAATCTTCTCCACCCCGAGTACCCATCTCTGCCCCTCCTATTGGTCTGGATGTTTCTTTTTTAACTCCTTGGTTGTCAGACTTGCATACAGTTCGATTTTCTGGAACTTCTAGTTGTTTTCTTTATTTAAATTTGTTGTTGTCCTTTTGGTTGTGCGTGGTTACAGAGTTTATTTACGTACACCTCCATCTTGGCCGGAAGTCCCAAATTCTGTTGATTTTGTAGGGAGTGGAAAGTTAATGGGAAACTGACTGAAGCATTTAAAGGAAATTAGTACCATGATTTGTTGATGCTCTATCAAGATTACTCCAGTGTTCTCTCGAAAATGGACAGAGGAATTGAAAGAAAAGTAACTAGAGGCTATTGTAGTTATCTAGGCTTAAACTAGACTGGAAATGGAGTGAAATGGATAAATTCTGGAAATATTTTGAACGTAGAACAGTTAGGACCTGCTTTTGAATTGCTTGTGGGAAACGAAGATCTGGGAGGAATAAATGGAGACACTGGTGTTTGGCTTGAGCCACTGGGAGGCAGTGCTATATTTAAAGAGATGGGGAAGACTCATTTTTCATAAGACTCACCAAATTAAAGAGGTGATGATCAAGAGTTGTTTTTTTTTTTTAAAATATAAAATATGTTTGAATTCCCTATTAGGTATATAATGAGCAGAAGAGCAGTTAGACATGTGAGTCTTGAAATCAGAGCAGAAGGCAGGCCTAGAAATTCATTAGTATCTTAATTGAATTTCACGCAATGTAGTAGATTAGAGAGTTTAAATGAAAAGGAGAAATGAGTTTAGAACTGATCCCATGGTCACTATAGTACTTAGGGGCCTAAGTTAGAAGCGAGAACCTGCTAAAGAAACAGAAAAGGAACAACTAGAACGTTAGAAAGAAAAAGAAGAGTGTGGTGTCATAATAGTCAAGAGAAAACATGTACATAGAAGGGAGTGAGCCACTGCTTTGAATGCATCTGAGAGATCTAGGAAGATGAGGACAGAGAGGTGCCCATTGGGTTTGATAACCTGGACTTCATTGTTGAATTTTGATGAGTTGTTTGAGTGGAGAGGTGGTGAAAGAAGCTGGGTTAATAAATGGATCTTGACTTCCGGCCAAGATGGAGGCATAGGTGGACACACTGTGCCTCCTCTTACAACCAAAATTAAGGACAACAAATATTTAGAAACAAGAAAACAACCAGAACTTATAGAAAATTGAACTATACGGAAGTCCAACAACCATTCATCCAGACCGGTAAGAGGGGCGGAGTCACGGTAGGAAAAAGTGGAGGTGCGGACCCAGGAACGCAAGCAGCAGCGGCTGGCAGTTCCCAGGTGCACAGGCGGCAGCTGGCGGACCCCGGGCACAGGGGGGCAACTGTGCAGACCCAGTGAGGCCGCACAAGGCGGTCCCATATTCGCACGCGCATACGGTCCAGGCAGAGGGGAAGTGGCGGGAGGGACTGAATCCAGGAGAGAGCGGAGCAGGTGCCATTGTTCTCTCTCAGGCCCCGCCCCCACATACAGCATCACAACCCAGCGACTGGGCTGCCCCGCACTGGGGAGCGCCTGAGGCTCCGCTTTTCACTACGTAACAGCATGTGCACCTGCGCAGATAATCCAGGTGGAGGGGGGGCAGCGGGGGGGACCGGAGTCCAGGGGAGAGCGGAACAGGCGCCATTCTTCCCTCTCGGACCCCGCCCCCACCTATAGTGTCACAACCCAGCGACTGGGGTGTCCCGCCTTGAGGAACACCTAAGGCTCCACCCCTCATACGTAATAGCCACGACCAGACTAAAACCAAACCAAAACAAACAAACAAACAAAAAAACCCCACCAAAAATGGCTCAAACCGGAGAAAAAATGAAAACCCCAGAGTCAATTCCTCTAAGCCGTGAAGAGATAGCCAACCTATCAGATGCATAGTTCAAAGCACTGGTTATCAAAATGCTCACAGAATTGGTTGATTTTGCTCACAAATTAGATGAAAAGATGCAAGCTATAATACGTGAAATGAAGGAAGACACATGGGGAACTGATAGAGATGGAAGGAAAACTGGGACTCAGATCAATGGAGTGGACCAGAAGGAAGAAACTAACAACCAAACAGAAAATGAGGAAGAAACAAGAATTCAAAAAAATGAGCAGAGGCTTAGGAACCTCCGGGACATTGTTAAAAGTCCCAACATCCAAATTATAGGGGTCCCAGAAGGGGAAGAAGAAGAGCAACAAGTAGAAAACTTATTTGAACAAATACTAAAGGAGAACTTCCCTAATCTGGCAAAGGAAATAGACTACCAGGACGTCCAGGAAGCTCAGAGAGTCCCAAAGAAGTTGGACCCAAGGAGGAACACACCAAGGCACATCGTGTTTACATTAGCCAAGATTCAAATGAAGCAGAGAAATCTAGAAGCAGCAAGGGATAAGGGGACAGCCACCTACAAAGGGGTGCCCATCACACTGTCAGCTGATTTCTCAAAAGAGACCTTCCAGGCAAGAAGGGGCTGGAAAGAAATATTTGAAATCTTGAAAAGCAGGGACCTACATCCAAAATGGCTCTATCCAGCAAAGCTGTCATTTAGAATGGAAGGACAGATAAAGCGCTTCTCAGATAAGGTCAAGTTGAAGGAGTTCATCATCACCAAGCTCTTACTATATGAAATGTTAAAGGGACTTATCTAAGAAAAAGAAGATCAAAAATATGACAGTGAAAAGACAGCAAACTCACAGCTATCAAGAACCACACTAAAACAAAAGCAAACTAAGCAAACAGCTAGAACAAGAACAGAACCACAGAAATGGAGATCACATGGAGGTTAGCAACAGGGGCGTGGCAGGAGCAGAGAGGGGCAAAAGCTACAGAGAATAAGTAGCATAGATGATGGGTAGAAAATAGACAGGGGGAGGGCAAGAATAGTATGGGAAATGTAGAAGCTAAAGAACTTATGACACATGGACATGAACTAAAGGGGGGGATGTGGGTGGGAGAGGGTGTGCAGGGTGGGGGGAAGGATGGGGGAGAAATGGGACAACTGTAATAGCATAATCAATAAAATATATTTAAAAAAAGAAAAAAAATAACCAATAAAAAAAGAAAAAAAAATGGATCTTGTATGCCTGAAATATTTTACAATTAAAACAGAAGAGCAAATGGGAAGTGAAGAAAAAGAGCTGGTGTAGACCAGCAGTCTGAAGGCTGGGGTATTTGTGCACTCTGGAGTTACCAAAGACTTCCCAGGGGGATGCGAGCAGTGTTAGGACAATTCCATTTTCTCAGTTTCCATTTTTCCTCACAACTTGCATTTTACTTGGCTGAGAACATACCTATGAGTTCTTTTTTTCTCTTTCCCTTTTACAGTTGAACTTTGTCCACTCTTAACTCCTACTCACTCTTCAGCTCTCAATTATTCCTTAGGGAACTTACTAAGATCTCTAGAATTGTTCAAGATCTATCACATTTTTCTCTTAGGGACATTTTTCTTCATAGCACTTTACATAATATGTAAAGTAATATGCTACTACTAGAAAGTGATAAATGCTAGGAAAAAAGTAGAACTTAGTTAGGGAGATTGGAAGTATGTGTTAGAGGTGATTCCAATTTTAAGCAATAAGAATAGGCCTCTTTGACAGTTTGACTTTTGAGCAGACTTAAATAGTAAAGGGGAGAAGAGAGTCAAGCAGAGGAAACAATGAATGTGAAGGCCTTAAGTCAGGACCAGAACTGTCATATTGAGGAAAAGCAAGGAGGCTCGTATGTCTGGAAACCAAGGGGAAGAGAATAGTAAGAGTTGAAGCCAGGCAAATGATGGGACAAGTCACGTGGGCCTCCTAGGCCAGCAGAAAGACGTGACTTTTGCTGAGTGAAGTGAGGAGCTTTTGACAGTGTCAAGCATGTTTGACTTCTGTTTTAGAAAGAACACTCTAGCTGTCATACTGTGCACTGGGAAGTCAATTTTGGGAGACTGTTGCTGTAATCCAGGCCAGAGATTATGATGACTCAGATTATTATGTCAGTGAGGTAGTAAGTTGTGGTGAGTTTCTGGAGACATTTTAAAAGTAGGAAAAACAGGATTTCCTAATGGCTTGGATGCAGATATAAGAAAAAGGAGACTTCTAAGTTTTTGGCCTGAACAACTGGGTAGACACATACCATTAATCTTGATGGGACAGATGGAGCAAGTTTAAAGGGGAAAAATTAGTAGCTCAGTTTTGGACATATTAACAGTATGATATCTATTAGATATGTATATGAAGATACTAAGGAGGCAGTGGGATATACAAGTGGATTTTAGCAGAAGGTAAAACTTGAGAGTTATTAAGTGGGCAGTGTTGAAAGTAATGAGACTGGATAAGAACACCAAGGGAATTCATAAACTGAAGAAGAGGACTAAGGGTTGATGCCTGGGGCACTCATAAGGAGTTAGGCTGAAAAGGTATCAGTAAGATAGGAGGAAAAAACTAGTATCATGTCTTGGAAGCCAAGGGAAGAGAGTATAATAAGGAAGAGGATTGAGTAACTGTGTCACATGCTGCTCATAGGTCAAGTAAGGTGAAGAGTGAGGATGAATGTGGAGGTCATTGGTGACTCTAATGAATTGTTATGCGATTATTTGATTAAAGTTTACTTTTTCATGGTAGACTAAAAATTTATGATAAAAGGAATCAATTTTGTTATTTCTCACTGTTTATTTCCCAAACTTGGCATTGTTCCTTATATGAATAAATGAATGAATATGTAGGTCCCAGAATCCCTAGGTGGGCTATAGAACTGGGTCAGAAGTTATATAGCTAAATACAGTGCCTCACCTCAGTCATGCGTTTTTATTGGTTTGGTGAGGACAGTGCTGCTGTTGGTAAAGGGCACAGGCACAGTGGCTTATTCCATTGATGTCACTAACACTGCTCGCAACCACTGGAACTTCTGCCATTCCTGAATCTGGAAGCTTGAGATAACCGCTGCCTCTGCTACTCATTGCCGGAATTGTCTCTTAACGTTCATGTTGCTGCTTCTTTATGTTGTAAGATTCTGATTCAAAGTAATCGATGTGTGTGTCTGATTGGGGTGATCAGGTAGGTCATGTGTTTGAGCTTTAACTGCAAGAAAAGTTGGGAAAACAAGTATGTGGGAGGTAGACTCTGCCTTAAAATGGGGAGTCCCAAACATAGAATGGAGATAAATGTCACATGGCAAGAGTGTGATACATGTCTATTCACTGCAGGGCTAGAGAGTAGATTTGCAGGTTATCCTTAGAAGGGTTATAATTGGATCTGTGGGATTCCGGGAAAGGGCTGTCTTGGAGGGTTTCATGTGTAGGTTGTTCACTGAACAAGAGCTACCTGCTGATAGATAAGTGGGGCTCAAAACTTAATCCATGCATCATGGTGAGGTTGCATCTACCCCAGAGGTGGTACTTTTCTCTGATTCACATTTAAGTTACTCTGTGAGCTAGCGGAGGCTCTGGATTGGGGCTATAGGATTAAGAAGAGTTCCAAGGAAGTGTGAGTCTGTGGATAGGATAGAGGAAGGAGAAGAGACTATGCATTTAGAGCTAGGATAATTCTGTAATGGAAGCCAGTCCAAAGTTTTGTTTTGTTTTTTTTTTCTTTTCAGATTTTTAATTTTTTTTAAATTTTAATTGTTGTTCAAGTACAATTTTCTGTCTTTTACTCCCATCCTAGTCCACCTCACCAGCCCTCCCCACCTCCTTCCCATTTCCAACCCCTCTAGTTTATTGTCCATGTGTCCTTTATACTTGTTCTTGTAAACCCTTCCCCCTTTCCCTGCCAGTCCAAAGTTTTAAAAATGTTCCACCCTTAAATCCCAGTGTGGTTTAAAAAAAAAAAAAGTCAGCTACTGGATGGTTTCAGAGAGGATGTGGACTGACAGCAGCTATTAGGTTTAGAAACAAGAAGGTCCTTTATTTGATATTGTAAAGGATGTGGTGTAGTAGAGTGGTGAAGATGGAAACCAGCTGATAATTTATTCATTTATTTATTCATTCCTTCATCTAACAAAAGAGAATGGATGTGGAGGAGAAATAGTTTTTTTTTTTTTTTTAGTGTATCAATTAAGGCTAAACTTTTTTATTATTTATTTCTCTTTTAGAGGGGAAGGGTAGGAGAGAAGGAGAGGGAGAGAAATATCAATGTACGGTTGCCTCTTGTGTGTCCCATGCTGGGAACTGGCCTGCAACCCAGGCATGTGCCCTGACTGGGAATCGAACCGCGATCCTCTGGTTCGCAGGCCCGCGCTCAATCCACTGAGCTACACCAGCCAGGGCGAGAAATAGTTTTTAATGATGGCTTACATGTCAGACAGTGTCTGAGGAATACAAAAGACAGTTTTTGCCTTGAAAGAGTCCACAGTCTGGTATGTTAGAGAAGATTATTTCAAATATAATGTAAGTGTTAAAGGATAGCTGTGTAGCATTCTGTATGAGAAATAAGAGGAAGTGCCATAATTCAGCACAGGAGTAGGAAGGGGTTGAAAGATTCCTTCTTTACCCAATTCTTGAAAATTTGGTAGCCATTCTAATTCATTCATTAGACATTCATTTTTTAAAATATCTGTTAAGCACTTACCAATGTACCAGCTACTATTGTAGGCCCTTTGTATTCATCAGTGAATGAAAGAAAGACACTGGCCCTTGTGGAGCTTACATTCTTAGAGAGGGAAATAGAAAATAAACAGAACACATAAGAAGTAAACAGATTACAAACTATGATAGAGGATATGTACTATAGAAAAAAAAGTAGAGTAAGGTAAAAGGGAAAGGACATATGGGTTCTTCTGTCAGTTTTAAGTTTTAAAATAGGATAGGTTGCACTGAGAACACTAAACATTAATTTTTTTAATGGAAAATTTCAAAAAAAAGTGAGAATAGTATAATGAATCTCAATATAGTTATTACTCAGATAAACTAGTTACCAAAATTTTGCCACATTTGCTTCATGTATCCCTTTTCTCTTTTTCTTCTTCTCTTCACCAAAGATTTTAAAGCAAATTCCTGACATACTGTAAGTTACCTCTACAGTCTTTAGTATGCATCTCTAAAACATATGGACATTTTCTTGCATAATCACAATGCAATTATCAGAAATAATAAATCTGATAACATAGAAGAGATATTTAACACAAGACTTGAAGGAGAAGAGAATTTAGACAACAAAAACAGCTGGTTAAAGGCCCCAAGGAACTGGAGAATGCCTAGCATATGTGAGGAACAGCAAGGAGTCTGGTGTGGTTGAAACATAGCGACTGAGGGAAGAGTGGTAAGAGGTGGGGTCCTATAAGCTACCAAAAGGACTGTAGCTCTACTTTAAGCCAGATGGGGAGGCATGACAGGGTTTCGAGAAAAGGAGTGGCAAGATCCACTCCTTCGTTTATGTTTAAAAGGGGCACTCTGAGTGCTGTCTTGAGAATAAACTGTAGGGAAGCAAGATAAAGAGTGGGGAGCCTGGTTAAGAGGAGATTGTTGGATTAAAAGGTATAGTTTTGTTTGTGGTTCACTCCATGGGATAGCAGTGGAGATGTCAAGAAGTACTTGGATTTTGGACATGTTTCGAAGGTAAGGTTAACTGGATTTCCTGACTGGCTGTGGCTTGGTAGAGAAAGGAAGGCATTGAGAAGACTCATTGGTTTTTGAACTGAGTAACTGGAAGGATGGAGCAGGTTTGGAGGGCACCACCAGAGTTTAGTCTTGGGCATGTAGAGTGTAAGGTGTTTGTTAAACATACGAGTGGGATATACAGGGTCTGGCAGAAGTAAGTCTTGCATGAGTGTGGTTGGTAGGGTAATAATATGGGTGTAATAATTTATAGTTTTAATTTGAACATTTCACCCTAAAATGTCATATGGTGTGTTTGAGTATGATATTGTTATGTTACAGAATTACATGCTTATGATTTTATAATAAAAGATTTTGTAATAACAAAGGGGTGTTATTTTGTGCCAGACCCTGTATGTAAGGCTTCAGTTAGGAAGAGAGGTAGCAAAAGGATGGTGTGTATTAATAGTGATTTGTGCCATAGTGTCAGCAGCTAGATGGGGTGTATGTTCAGAAATTGTTGGTGTTTGTTGGTGTTTAAACTGTTGACTGCTTATAAGTTAGAACTTTTGTCAGTTCATTACGACTACTCTTTTAGGAAGAGGTAATTCAATGAAGTTTGCAGTTCTCTTTTCTATTTCTCTCAAACCATTCTTCCTGGTCAGGCAAGAATGAATTAGGTGAAAGGTATAATTAAAGTAGTATACATTTCTTTTTATTATGGTTAGGCACTTTCAGCTGGAAAGTATTCATTTGTGTATTCTTTGGGGTCACTAGCTTCTGTCCCAGGGTACTTTGAAAGTACTGACTAACTCAGAGACATTCACAAGATAGGACAAGAAAAATAGCCCGAGGTGTTCTGGTAACTTCAGGTGATGTTTGGAGACCCTAATTGTGATATTTCTACCATCACCTCCTTTCTTACAAAACCTAAACTCACTAAAATTTGGATTAAAAAAATAAGCATGTTTTTCTGACATTTTTCAAACTTGAACTACTTAGGAAACTTATTCAGCAGTCTTACCTTCTTTTTCTTTCTGCTTGTAGTCCCACTGAAGACAGATTTTCATCATAGGTAGCCAGGTGGTTGCTACCTTGGGGGTGGGTGCTTTGCAAAGGATGTTGTCAACATGAATGCTCTCCTAAGCAGCTTTGTGCAGTGCAGACGGATTATGACTGTGACTGCTTTTATTTCTCTTTTTTAAAGGGGGATATTTCTTATTTCCTTTTTGGATTATTTGGAGTTGATTATATTCCTTGTATCTCTTGGAGTCATGTGGAGATTGACACACAAACCTGGAGATGTCCTATAATTTCAACTGTCGCAGTAGCTGGGGTCTGTGTGACTAATTGCAAATGACTAGGTGTTCACAAAGGGCCTTCCTATGCTTTCTGAGCCTGAATGTAGTCTGTGGGATACCTGTTTCACAGAGAAAGGTTGGGGAGACAGAGAGGGATCAGGGTATCTTAGAAGGCTGGGGTGATCATCTTTTGCACACAATTACTCCTCCTCCTCCCACCCATCTTTTTAAATGAGAATGGAAAAGAGGACACTTACTCTTTTTTTTTTTGGTTCTCTTGTGTAGGAGATGCATCGGAGATTTGAGAATGCCCCTGATTCTGCCAAGACAAAAGCTCTGCAAACTGTTATTGAAATGAAGGTAAGTGAGAATCTAATAATCTTGTGAATCAGTACACATGTAAGTGATCATACACTGTCGTGTGGGAGTTTTAGAAAGCGGTATATAATAATATTTTACTCATTTTGTAAATTAAAAAGAAATAGTAAGACTTAATGAAAATGGTATTTTAAAAGAACTTCAGTCTCAGTTCCTTTTAATTGTAGCGCATAACTCATATTGGACCAAAGGGTTGGCCAACAATTTCTTTAAGTCATCTGTCTTCAGATCTTTTGATCTCAGGACCCCTTTATAGTCTTAAGATGACATGCTCATTTCCTTGACTTTAAAGAAAATGTCTGCCAAATATGAAGTCTGAGTAACCATAGTCGTCTGTTAGATATTCTTTCTAGTAAAAATAGTGTTCCGTGAAAAAAGTACCTAATTTAGTTTACAACTCAAAGAAAGCACACAAGTGCTATTTCTGGGAGTAATCATCATGCCTCTTGCAGCAGAAGTGCCTAGCTCTTCCCATTTTATCTCATAGAATATCAAAAAGATGTGTGCTCAAGGGTTGAGATTTATTAAAAGTAATGAAGTAACCTAGGGCATTAAAGTTAAGCAGTCTAAAATTTTAAGCAGTTTAAAATTTTTTATTTATTGATTTTTTAGAGAGAGAAAGGAAGGGGGAGGGGGTATAGGGATAGATAGGGAGAGAGAGAGAGAGATCGATTTGCTGTTCCACTTGTTTATGCATTCATTGGTTGATTGTTGTATGGGCCCTGAGCACAGATTGAACCTGCAACCTTGGTGTATTGGCATGACGCTCTTAACCTACTGAGCTACCCAACCAGGGCCAAGTTAAGCAGTCTTAAAAAATTTCTTCCTTTTTTTCCTGTGGTGCTACTGCCTGTTGTCCTAAGGCACCAGTGATTTTGCCCACCATTGCTTTTATACCTTGAGTGGAAATGTTAACACAGTAGAAAAGGTAAATAAAGTCATAGTATTGAGTTGGGCAAAAAGTTTGTTTGTTTTTTTTTTTCCTTTTTTTCTGTAAGATGGCTCTAGTAGTACTTAGTGGTTTTTAACCTCATTTGAAACAGTTTCGTTAGATTGTACTGTGACAGCTGTCATATCAGCATGCATTAAAAATAAAACATCACAATTGGTGAATTTTTGTATAGCCATTTTAATACTGAAGATGGAAGGAAATAAGCAAGGTTTTCAGCGTATGCTTTGTTATTTAGGGAAAGGTAAAAATGCAACTGAAATGCAAAAAAAAAAAGATCAATGCAGTGTATGGAGAAGGTGCTGTGACTGATTGAATGTGTCAAAAGTGGTTTGTGAAGTTTCTCATTGGAAGATGCTCCATGGTTGGGCAGACCAGTTGAAGTTGATAGTGACCAAATTGAGACATTAATTGAGAACAATCAGTGTTATATCACATGGGAGATAGCCAACATGCTCAAAATATCCAAATCAATAAAGTTATTGGTGAAAATTAAAAAAACATCTTTTATTTTATGGAAAAAGCCATACCGACTTTTTGGCCAATGCAGTACTATTAAGAAAATAGTTTTGACTATGCAGACTTATTGAAAGGGTCTGAGGGGCACCCTCAGGTTTCCATGGCTATACCTTTAAAACCGCTGCTTTCAGTTAATGAGTAGTTAGAAATCTTTAGGCTATACCGTATGGCAGTTGATGGTGAAGAGCTTGCCTTCTGAGTTACATTCCCCAGATTCAAAATCTGGCTTTATTTGATCAAATGAATGACACAGAGCAAGTTACTTAACCTTTCTCCACCTCAATTTCTTTTTTTTCTTTTTTTAAATATATTTTATTGATTATGCTATTACAGTTGTCCCATTTCTCCCCCATCATTCCCCTCCAACCTACCCACCCTCTCCCACCCACATTCCCCCCTTTAGTTCACGTCCATGGGTCATAAGTTTTCTAGCTTCTACATTTCCCATACTATTCTTGCCCTCCCCCTGTCTATTTTTTCCCATTATCTATGCTACTCATTCTCTGTACCTTTTCCCCCTCTCTCCTCGTCCCACGCCCCTGTTGCTAACCCTCCATATGATCTCCATTTCTGTGGTTCTGTTCCTGTTCTAGCTGTTTGCTTAGTTTGCTTTTGTTTTAGTGTGGTTCTTGATAGCTGTGAGTTTGTTGTCTTTTCACTGTCATAGTTTTATCTTCTTTTTCTTAGATAAGTCCCTTTAACACTTCATATAATAAGGGCTTGGTGATGATGAACTCCTTGAACTTGACCTTATCTGAGAAGCACTTTATCTTCCCTTCCATTCTAAATGACAGCTTTGCTGGATAGAGCAATCTTGGATGTAGGTCCCTGCTTTTCAAGATTTCAAATATTTCTTTCCAGCCCCTTCTTGCCTGGAAGGTCTCTTTTGAGAAATCAGCTGACAGTCTGATGGGAACTCCTTTGTAGGTGACTGTCCCCTTATCCCTTGCTGCTTCTAGAATTCTCTGCTTCATTTTAATCTTGGATAATGTAATTACAATGTGCCTTGGTGTGTTCCTCCTTGGGTCCAACTTCTTTGGGACTCTCTGAGCTTCCTGGATGTCCTGGTAGTCTATTTTCTTTGCCAGATTGGGGAAGTTCTCCTTTATTATTTGTTCAAATAAGTTTTCCACTTGTTGCTCTTCTTCTTCCCCTTTTGGGACTCCTATAATTCGGATGTTGGGACGTTTAAAGATGTCCTGGAGGTTCCTAAGCCTCTCCTCATTTTTTTGAATTCTTGTTTCTTCCTCGTTTTCTGTTTGGTTGTTAGTTTCTTCCTTCTGGTCCACTCCATTGATTTGAGTCCCAGTTTTCCTTCCATCTCTATCAGTTCCCCATGCATCTTCCTTCATTTCACGGATTGTAGCCTGCATTTTTTCATCTAGTTTGTGAGCAAAATCAACCAATTCTGTGAGCATCCTGATCACCAGGGCTTTGAACTGTGCATATGATAGGTTGGGTATCTCTTCACTGCTTAGAGGAATTGGCTCTGGGGCTTTTATTTGTTTTCCGGTTTGAGCCATTTTTGGTGTTTTTTTTTGTTGTTGTTGTTGTTGTTTTGGTTTTAGTCTGGTGGCGGCTATTACGTAGTGAGGGGGTGGAGCCTTAGGTGTTCCCCAGTGCGGGGCAGTCCAGTCGCTGGGTTGTGACGCTGTATGTGGGGGTGGGGCCTGAGAGGGAGCAATGGCACCTGCTCCGCTCTCTCCTGGATTCAGTCCCCTCTGCCACTTCCCCTCCTCCTGGACCATCTGCGCGCTCGAATGTGAGACCACCTGGTCAGTCAGCCAGCTGCCTTGTGTGGCCTCACTGGGTCTGCACAGTTGCCCCCCAGTGCCCGGGGTCCGCCAGCTGCTGCCTGTAGGCCCGGGGACCGCCAGCCGCCGCCTGTGCACCTGGGAACTGCCAGCCGCTGCTGCTTGCGTTCCCGGGTCAGCACCTCTACTTTCTCCTGCCGCGACTCCGCCCCTCTTACCGGTCTGGATGAATGGTTGTTGGACTTCCGTACAGTTCAGTTTTCTATAAGTTCTGGTTGTTTTCTTGTTTCTAAATATTTGTTGTCCTTAATTTTGGTTGTGAGAGGAGGCACAGTGTGTCCGCCTACGCCTCCATCCTGGCCGGAAGTCCTCCACCTCAATTTCTTTATCAATAAATGGTGATACTAATAGTACCCATCTCATAGGTCATTGTGAGGTTTAATTAGTTAAAAAAGTAAAACACTTTGGAGATGACCTGGCCCATAGTAAACATTCAATCAGTGTTTACTGCTGCTGCTATCATTATTATTATTAACATGTTCTTTCTTAACGAAGCTAAAAAATTCTTACCTATAGGGATACCTCTTTTTCTCTGTCTCCTTCTTCATATCTCTTAAAAATCTGACACTGTGTTTTGCATTGTGGACCTTCATTTACTATTTTTGGATATCACAAGAGTTTTTAGTTTTTGATATATGAATAGTTTTATATAAATAGATGCTTCTCAAGTGTAGTTGTAAGAACTGTTCTCTTAATTTGCATGATTTCCTCTTAAAACTTAGTTTATATTGTGTACATCTTTATTCTCAATGGGGAAGGATTTACCAATTCTAAATTAGTAGATTCTGGATTCTTTGTAGTTAGACAATTAGTAGTCTTGTAAAGAAGCTTTAGAAAGGTTTAATTCAGTGTTCACATTTCCCACCGGTTTATTTATACATGTTACTTTCTGATCCCTATTAAAGCCTAAGACTAAAACACATGAATGTACCTACAGTCACAGAATTATTTTACTCATCTTTTGACAAAATGGGGAAGTATAATGGTTTAAGTGGTAGTGGATCTATTTTAAGTTCTGTCAACCTTTAGCCATTCTCCTAAGAAGCAAGAGAGTCTGAGATTCTGGTCGCTCAGTGGGTTCAGGTGGGTATTATGCTGAAACCACAAGCGAAGTAGTTAAGTTGCTGAGTGTGTGGCATGAGCTGGAGAGAACTCTGAAGATCTAGAGTAGTCTTCAGGGGAAACGGGAAAGAAAAATAATTGGCATAATAAAAGAGCCCAGAAATCATCTTCGAGGTGATGTAATTTTTCTCCTTCTCCTTCCTTCCCCTTTTTTCTTTTTCCTCTTACCCCCTTCCTCTTCCCTTTTCCTGCCTTCTTCCCGCCTTTCACTTTTCCCTTTCTAACCCTCTTCCCTCTCATGCTTCTTCATCCCCTTTTTCTCTATTATTTTCTTTTTCCTTTAGCAATGGAGGAGCCCAAGAGAATTACTGTATGGCTGTAGGGTTAGAGTTCTGCTGGGTAGACATAGCAGAATTACTGGGATGCAAATGAATTGAGAGCGATGGTGAAAGAGTCGTTTGGATGATCAGCCCTGGAATACAGCCCAGATAGGAAGGAGGAGAATTTAGAATGGCTCGAGCGCTGTCAAAGTTAGGGAAGTGGAGATCTCTGTGAGGTTAAAGACCAGCAGATATGAGAGTCATGGTATGACAGCCTGGGAAGAGAGTCCTGGGTAACGAGAGGATCCAGAGTGCAGTCCTGTAACCTAGATAGCTAAAATGGACTGAGGAGGAGGTCACTGGAATTAAGGACATCAAAGAATTCAGACACTGAAATCCTAGCATGGGGGCCAGAGGCATTTGAAGGGAAGATTGGTGCCAAAGTCAAGTGGCAAAAGTTTCTTAAAATGGGCAGAAGTGACTCAGAAGTCCCTTGATGGCAGCAGTGAGGAAGGTAAACAGGAGCTTTAAATATGAGCTTTGAATCAGAGGGAACAGCACCAAGAAACCAGGATACCCACACTTTCCCCTTGCTCCTTTGTGTTGCTGGGGGATTAGTGACCTTCCCCAGAAAGAGTTTGGGGATAGTATATCTTTTGGGAAAGCCATGTATTACTTGGAATAGGGAGACAGCTTTTGAAAAAAAAGTTGAGGAATTGGGAATTTAATAAGGAACAGGATTTCAGTAAGCTTAGTGAGATTGGTTGATTAATGATGGAAGACCCAGGTCTGGGAGAGTACAGAGCAGTGAGATGATAGAAAATTTATTGCCTTAAGTAGTACACATTCTAGGAGTAAGAAATCTCATCAGAAGAACCATCCTCAAATAAACCCAAGCTGAGTACTGGTTGAGTTGGGGCTGGAACTAGCTGAGCATATCAGGCATTCATTTTCTGGCCTGATTGCAGAGAATAGCCTGGCAGGTTCTTTTTCTGGGCAGTCTCTGCCTGTCTCATGGCTTTGAGAGCTGTAGTCATGGTGCCTTTTGGGGGAGGAGCTTTTATGGTACATGACTTGGTAGTCGGGGTGCTCATCCGATCAAGAGCTACCACTCTATCTGTGTTGGGGTTAAGGGAGATGATGGATAGTGTTTCTTGGCAAGCTCCTTGTAGGGGCTTTGTAGAGGTAGAATCTTCCTGTGATGTGCAGAGCTGGAGTTCTTAGCTACAGGCTATTTACCTTGTGTGGAGCACCGATGGTATTGGAAATATACTTCCTTGTTCCGTGGGCCGCCTTTCATTGCCACCTAGGCTAATGTCAGAGGTGGACCCTATTTCACTCTTTTTTCATCTGTGGGTTAATCACATGCATATGCCTAGTATTTTAGTCATTCTGGAGGGAATACGTCCCGATGCCTCCAGAAAGATTTATAGTCATTTCAAAAATGAATTCTCAGATAGTGCAATCGAAGTAGTTGTCTGAGGCCGGAGATTTTAAATGAGCAAATAAAAATCCTGACTTGGATTTAGAATGTCTGTGATTGTACTGATTAATACATTTAATTTTGAACCAAATATAAGATTACTTTGAATAGATTTGTAAAAGAAAGATTTTGTTGCGATATATTTATTTTTTATTTTTTATTTATATTTTAAAATATATTTTATTGATTATGCTATTACAGTTGTCCCATTTCTCCCCCATCATTCCCCTCCACCCTGCACACCCCCTCCCACCCACATTCTCCCCTTTAGTTCATGTCCATGTGTCATAAGTTCTTCAGCTTGTACACTTCCCACACTATTCTTGCCCTCCCCCTGTCTATTTTCTACCTACCATCTCTGCTACTTATTCTCTGTACCTCCCCCACCCCCGTCTCCTCCCACTCCCCTGTTGCTAACCCTCCGTGTGATCTCCATTTCTGTGGTTCTGTTCCTGTTCTAGTTGTTTGCTTTTGTTGTAGGTGTGGTTGTTAATATCTGTGAGTTTGCTGTCTTTTCACTGTCATATTTTTTTTATCTTCTTTTTCTTAGATAAGTCCCTTTAACACTTCATATAATAAGGGCTTGGTGATGATGAACTCCTTGAATTTGACCTTATCTGAGAAGCACTTTATCTGCCTTTCCATTCTAAATGACAGCTTTGCTGGATAGAGCAATTTTGGATATAGGTCCTTGCCTTTCAAGACTTCAAATATTTCTTTCCAGCCCTTTCTTGCCTGTAAGGTCTCTTTTGAGAAATCAGCTGACAGTCTGATGGGAACTCCTTTGTAGGTGACTGTCCCCTTATCCCTTGCTTCTTCTAGAATTCTTTCCTTCAGTTTAATCTTGGCTAATGTATTTATGATGTGCCTTGGTGTGTTCCTCCTTGGGTCCAACTTCTTTGGGACTCTCTGAGCTTCCTGGGCTTCCTGGTAATGTATTTGCTTTGCCAGATTGGGGAAGTTCTCCTTTATTATCTGTTCCAATAAGTTTTCCACTTGTTGCTCTTCTTCGTCCCCTTCTGGTACCCCTATAATTCGGATGTTGGGATGTTTAATGATGTCCCAGAGGTTCCTAAGCCTCTCCTCATTTTTTTTGAATTCTTGTTTCTTCCTTGTTTTCTGTTTGATTGTTTGTTTCTTCCTTCTGGTCCACTCCATTGATTTGAGTCCCAGTTTTCCTCCCATCTCTATTGGTTCCCCATGCATTTTCCTTCATTTCACCTATTGTAGCCTTCATTTGTTCATCTAATTCGTGAGCAAAATCAACCAATTCTGTGAGCATCCTGATCACCAGGGCTTTGAACTGTGCATCTGATAGATTGGCCATCTCTTCGATGCTTAGAGGGATTGGCTCTGGGACCTTGATTTGTTCTCCAGTTTGATCCATTTTTGGTGTTTTTTTTTTTTTTTTTTTTTTGGTCTGGTTGTCTGTTACATAGTGAGGGGTAGAGCCTTAGGTGTTCCCCAGTGTGGGGCAGCCCAGTTGCTGAGTTGTGACGCTGTATGTGGGGGTGGGGTCTGAGAGGGAACAATGGCAGTTGCTCCTCTCTCTCTCAGATTCCAGTTCCTTCCACTGCTTCCCCTTTGCCTGGATTATCTGTGTGCACATGTGGGACCACCTGGTCAGCCAGCTGCCTTGCATGGCCTCACTGGGTCTGCACTATTGCCACCCTGTGCCTGGGGTCCGCTAGCCACCACCTGCACGCCTGGGAACTGTCAGCCGCTGCTGCCTGTGTGCCTGGGTCCACACCTCCACTTTTTCCTGCCACGACTCCGCCCCTCTTACCAGTCTAGATGAATGGTTGTTGGACTTCTGTATAGTTCAGTTTTCTATCTGTTCTCATTTTTTCTTGTTTCTAAATCTTTGTTGTCCTTAATTTTGGTTGTGAGAGGAGGCACAGTGTGTCCACCTATGCCTCCATCTTGGCTGGAATCTGTTGTGATATTTTTAAAAGTAATGTAATGCAAGACAGAGGAGTACATGCTAGTTGTTGTTTCATGACATAAATCCTTTAACTTTTAGCTGCATGCTTTAAGAATTATGATGGCAAAGAAAGTCAGTCCAGCAGTCCTAGAGCTAAAGTGCAACTGGAAGTCATTCTCAAAATTACCTTCTAAAGGAACAGTTTCTCTAAAATGCCAAATAAAATAAAAACTATACTTACTTGATTACCTTTAAGGTCTTTATTTCTTAGGTGAACAAGCATATGCAACTACTGATATAAATGTATCTGTTCTGTGTAGTTTTTCTGTACTTGACGGGCATCTAAAGTGATCTTCCTGTCATTGATGACATCTAAAGTAATGACTAGATATTACGACAACCAAAACCAAGAAATTGAATATAGAAAGATATTCTACTAGTAGATATTTGGTGGTGGTTATGATTTACAAGAACAGTGATTTTAAAAAAAATTATTATGATAAACTGTAACTGTTAATATGATCATTTATCCCTTTATTTTCTGCAGTGGGATGTTATAAAATCTTAATTATTATAAATATAATTATACACATTGTTGTATAAATCTTTGAAACCCTCTTACACATTTGCATCCCCTCCTTTGTGGGCAGGAATAAACCTTTATGGAGTCACAAGTAAAATGATAAGATATATCTAGAAAAGATTTTACTGTTAATATTACCAAAATTGTCACTAGATATTTATTGACCATAAAGGACAAAAAATTTTTAACCAGTTTTCTGTTGCTTTTACTTCTTTAGTTCACTCTCAACTTTAATTGAAAGGGTGCAGATGGGAGGAAGAAATAGAAGAAAGATTATATTACAGATATGAGTTGTCCTCCTTTCACCCAAATTATCATAAAGGATATATTTTAGAAGCAAGGTACCAATTGCTAGATAGCAGTTTTCCTGCATATTTATTTTTATTAAATTTAACATCTTTAAGACTAGGTTGTTTAACTTCTCTGATTTTTTGTGAATTTTTTGTGAATACTTGTAAATCTTCCATTGTCTTTAGGATTCAAAAATTTCCTCTATGGAACGTGGGCTCCGAGACTTGGAGGAGGAAATTCAGATGCTGAAATCTAATGGGGCTTTGAGTACTGAAGAACGGGAGGAAGAAATGAAGCAAATGGAGGTCTATCGGAGTCATTCTAAATTTATGAAAAATAAGGTAATGCTGTGTGATACTGTAAATTTAAAAAGATGATGATGAACTTCACACCGTTTTATCAGAGTTCAGGGAAGAATACTTCTAAAATAATTCTTTCACGTGAGACATCTAGTTCTCTACCTCTTTTTTAAAAAAATATTTATTGACTTTAGAGAAAGAGAGAAAAGGGAGAGAAAGAGAAATACACATTGATTTATTGTTACATTTACTTATGCATTCATTGGTTGATTTTTGTATGTGCCATGATGGGGGATCAAACCTGAAATCTTGGCATATGGGGGTGATGCTCTAACCATCTGAGCTACCCAGCCTGGGCCTAGTTCTCTCTACCTTTTGTGAAGTATTTTAAAAGTGAAAACCCTCAGAGGGTGAACCCAGCCCTCCTCGTATTTTTGTTTTCAGAAATGGCTTACGTGAAATCACGTTTTCTTCTTCAAATATAGTTCCATAAAGGAAAGCCCTTTGCTCTCTCTTGGAGAAGATCCATTTGTGTTGGGTTTATTGTTCCCCTTGAGTGCTTGAGGTATATATAAAGTAAGTTGGGTGTCACTGAGACACGTCAGTCTACACTTATTAATTCAGTCACAATATTCTTTTCTTATATCTAAAGCCATTTTAGGCAAATTGGAAGATTTAGTTATTACAGTTGCTAATTTATCAGGTTTTTGTGGTCTAATTAAAAATTATAATTGTAATTATAAAATATCACCTAGAAAATGAGTATGCCCCTTCCCCCTGCCATATACCAATTGTATCAGTTCCCTGATTTCTCAGAAGTGAAAACTCTTAACGGAATGATACAATTATTTTATGGCCTCTTACTGTGTTACCCATACCTGGCATATAAATCTTTAGAATATTTCTCTGTTATTTTAAGAATGTTATCAATGACTGCTGCCAATTTCATGTTAATTTGAAACTTGTAGATTCACATATCCAACTTACTGTTACTTTGGAGTTTTAGCCCTATTTCAGAACAAATATACTAGAGTATAAGCTCTGCTTCCCATTTCCTGATAAGCACATTCAAGTTCATTTAAAAAAACTTGCAAAAATAGAGAAACTGTCTAGGGTCCTTTGAAGAGGTAATTAGGAAAACAGATTTGATTGTGTTATATGTAATTGTTATTTCCAGTTACTGCTCTGACTCAAAAGCAGTTAATAAGACCGAAGTTGACACATAAGTAAAAAAGAATAACAATGTCGTGACAGGTAGAGCAACTGAAGGAGGAACTAAGTTCGAAAGAGGCTCAAGGGGAGGAGCTGAAAAAGAGAGCGGCTGGTCTTCAGGCTGAGGTCTTTGCCGTAAGATTTACCCTTTTGTGTGCAGTGAGCCCACAGTGGGACCCTGCTAGCTCTGGCTTCTGGGTGGCTTATACTTTCATTTTCTATGGTTGGCAGCTTTGCCCAGTACTGGCACTAACCAGCCTGCTCTGCTCTTTAACCACCTCCTGTTCAGCAGTTTGAACCATATGTCACTTGTGTGCAGTGAGCCCCCACGTGTTCTGAAAGCCCTGTACCTCTTCCTTTATTGTTGCTGTTTTCACTGTATGGATGGTACTTCAAAGCTTATTTTTTCTCAACTTCTTTCCTGTTACTAGAGACTTATTGGCTTATAAGAATAGTAGTCTCTTTTTCTTCTTAGGTATATGCAGATGTTCTAGGTCCATCACCTAGTGTTCATTTGAATTTGAAATTGTTGAGTAAAGTGCTTTATGTTCATGTGAAGACATCATCTTTAGCTTGCCATTTGGTGATTTTGCAACAAATGTTACTTTCTTTAGAACAGATGTATTGAAAGTGATTCACTTATTTATAGTTACCTAGTAAATCGGAATTAGCATGAAACTTACTAAAAGTCTCTAAACCTAGTTCATTCTTTTTTCTAAGGAACTTAAAATTCATTACAAAATATAATAATGAAATAGCTAACACTTGAGCACTTATAAGATTGTATAATGCACTAATGCAGGTCTATTATCAATCCCAATTTATAGATGAGGAAACTGAGCTAACAGAATGGTGTTTAGGAAGCACAGCTATAAGAGGCAGAGTTTGATTTTTATGTAGGTATTCTGGTTCTAGAACCTGTGCTCATAAACTCTTCGCTCTACTGCCCTATACTAGGCTGTGTGCACATTTGGCACACAAGTGTCAGAAAAAACTGCTATTCTTAAAATAATTGTGGGATAAGACTTGAATGCTACATTAAAAAATATCATATGCTAATTTGGTGTGTTTGCTATTTATGGACCACTTTACAGATAGAGAAGGGAAACATTTTGTCTGAAAGAGTCTTAATTTGGTTTGTGATAACCATGTGTTATCTAGAGGAAAAGTTAATCCACAACTTCCTTTTATTCTCGGCAATTATTAATTAATTTTTAATGTGTCAAACAATAGGCTATACACATTCCATACATTATTTTATTAAATCTCTGAGCAACACAGTGGGTCTGGTTTACTCTCTCTGTATTACTGATTAGGAAACCAAGGCTTAGAGAGGTAAAATAATTACGAAAAGACACACTCATCTTTATGTGTAAGTGACTGCAAAGTCCTGTATTCCTAACTTGTGAGCAGAATTTGTGCTTCTAAACTCTGCTTTCTATTTAGAATATTTTCTTTATTTTCTCAGTTTCTATGGTCATTGTAACATTATTGGAAGATTAATAATGCAGGTGATAGGGAACTGAGATTTGTTTTTTCGATTCCAGAGAGTAAGAGAGAAAAACATCAATCGGTTGCCCTCTGTACACTCCCCAGCGAGGAACCGAACCCTTTCTAGGCATGTTCCCTGACTAGAACTGAACCCATGACCTTTCAGTGTACAGGACAATGCTCCAACCAACTGAGCCACACTGGCCATGGCAGAAACTGACATTTTAAATTATTTTTGATCCCATGATGAGAAATTTGAGTAATCTTTAAGCCATACATAGTTGTTTAGCTGAGGAAGTGTTAACACTTCGAACATTCCTCCTGAGCATTCATACAAGTACATTTTTGGTGCATTGTGTGTGTTAGGGCGAGGATAATACTAACGTTTGATGTTTGTTGGTAAAGGAATGTCATGAGAGACACTATACCATTATAGGATATGGTAACCCCTGCTGCATATCTATGTAACAGGATGAAAACAGTTGCCATTTACAGTTACCTTCACTGATGTACTTAGTATCCTTAACTGCTTTGTATGCAACAAATACACAGATATTTGTTGATTGAATAATTATAACTGTAAATGGAGATTTTATACATATGAGAAAAAGGCTTGTCTTCTTGCTGAAAGAGAAGAGGAAATTAGAAATTAGGGTTTTTGAAAATTCTAATTTTAATTAAATTTATATTTCCTCATGGAAAATTATTCTGGAAAGCTTTGTCCAAGCTTTATATATAACCTTATATCCAAGGTTATTACAATAAAATACTTTATATACATTCTATTAAAAAAATAAAAATACTTCTGTTCATCAGTGATACTGAAATTACTGGCTTCTTGTCATATTTACACTTCAGATAATTACTCTAACTTTGAGTGCACAGTTACCTTGCTAGGCAGTATACATAATATAAAAGTAGATCTGACTTCTGTGAATTTGACTTACATTTAGAATAAAAGACTTTTTAAAAAGTTCTTAGAAACACAGAAATGTAAAGGAGATGTTAGAAATAAATGTTTTCTAAATTAAGATGAAAAATTTATAGGAGAATGAATGGCACCTGCTGATGTACGGATTATTCTGTGAAATCACACGTGCAGATTCCCACAGAACAAGCTTCATGCAGCCTCTAATTTAGGTCATCGCCACTTCGTTGGAATGACACGTTGTAGATGATGCAATTTTGTAAGTGGAATGGATCTTTTTTTAGGTCAATACTCCAACCTCATCAAAGTTGTGTTTTTAAAAAGCACAATTTATAATGCCTTATACAAAGTAGCTTTCCCAATAAGGATATTGTGTAAACTTTTGTTTGAGACTGAGAAAAAGATTTATGAAAAAATAAAAATACATCAGTGGCAGCTTTTGAATTTAAATTTAGATAGCAATACTAGGACCTTTTTTTTTCCTTCTGAATTACATCCACACTAATCCTGCTTTACACTCTGAAGACATCTGACCTCACAGAATGAAAACTGTTTTATCAGAACAGTGTTGTTCACATGTCTACTGCTATCTCATAGTCATCTGGTTGACTTGGGATTTTTCTCCTTCCATTCTTTTTCTAAGGGATTTCAAAAAATGTTTAGGAGATACAATAAATGAAAAGTGGAAATTTCCTTATTAGTCAAAGAAGCTTTATGGTTTTTTTGGTGAGGGGTGGTTTTCTAAGATTGGATTATGCAAACAGATGAATTAATGCTGCTTTTAGTTTCATATCTTGTGATTTAGATCTGTCAGAGAATCAGATCAGAGGTGGTTGTTTCATTTCTTTTTTCCTTACAGAGTCTATTTTCTTGTGTAGATTGGTCAGGTGAGGCAGGAGCTCTCCAGAAAGGACACAGAACTGCTAGCTCTGCAGACAAAGCTAGAAACCCTCACGAACCAGTTCTCAGACAGCAAGCAACACGTTGAAGTGCTGAAGGAGTCCTTGACCGCTAAGGAGCAAAGGGCTGCCATCCTGCAGACTGAGGTAAAAATGGCTCTGGGATTTGCAGGGAGTCGGTTCTTTGGCACTGTTTCCTGTGTGCTACCTGTGCTGTGTCTGTTATGCTTAGGTTTGGGAGATAAGAATAATCTTACTGATTTTTTAGCAGTGTGATCTGTTATTGTAGTTTTTGGATCTAACAAATTAAAACTGCTGCAGTATATATGTTTTTAATACTTTGGACTTTCATTAAGTCTGTATTTCTAAGTGTACTTTAAATTAACACTATGAAATGAAAACATAGTTGTAAAAAAGAAATCTAAATGAAGCTTTAATCTCATACATGGTAAATCTTTTGGTCATGAAAGACAGTGAGTTTAGTTACCTCATGTTTTGATCATTTTGTGTTCTGAATTTTTGGTATGATAAATAGCTTTTTATGTAGGCACACTATAGAATCTAGAAATGTTCTAGGTAGAGCTCGTTTTGAACTACAGATCATTAGATAATGTATCTTCATATCCTATTTGAAAATAAAGTTAGTATTTTTAGAAATTTTAGATTATCTAGTCAGCCCTGATTTTAAGTAGGAATACTCTAAGAATTTCCAGACAGATGAGAATATCTTAATTTGCTGTAAGAAAGAATTGATAATGCTGTTTGGATTTACTGTCTTAAATAATGTCCATATTTTTAAAGATCTCAGTATTTCACTGAGGTAGGAGTAGGTAAGTAGTCCTGCTTTATAGAAGAAAAATAAAGCATACAGTGTGGTTTAGCTTTTCCTTTTCTTTTGAAGAACCGGATCTAGGTAAGTAAGGGCATAGTTTGAAGGAAAAGGAAATGGGGAGTAAAAAGAATGCATGAAAACATCATAGAAACCCAGAAGATCAGAATTTTCAAGTGAGGAGGAATGTGAAAATGACCAAGACTATTTCATATAATGTTTTTGTTCCATTTGGGATTTTGTTGAAAATGAGAGATTTGGATGACTTATTTGTAATTTTCCTTACAACTTAAAATTCTTTTCTATTTTACCATGTTTTATTTTATTATATCAACTCCATTCTACCTCAGAGGGATATTTTGGGTATAATTAAGACTCACAGTTAATAAGAATCATAGTTATTGAGTTTGAACTTTACCCTTGCCACTTACTAATCAGGTAGGTATTTGGGGCATGTTATTTAACTTCATTGCGTCTCGCTTCACACACTTGTAAGATGAGCATCTCCCTCATGAGGTTGTTGTTAGGATTAAACTAATTTATTCATACCTCGGACCTGGCACACACAGTGTATGTGGTCTGTGTATGTTAGTTATTATCATCATGGTAATTTTTTTAAAAATTAATCTTTATTGTATTTTTTCCCCATTACCATTTAGTCCCCTATACTCTCCTCCCTCCAGCAGTCACCACTGTTGTCCATGTCCACGAGTCTTTTTGTGGTAAACTCAGCTAGTATATAAACTTTTTTTAATATATAAACTTTTAAAACATTCAGGAACATAGTTGGTTTTCTTTCTTTTAGCATAATGAAAGGTCTGCTCTTTCATATTTTTATTAAGCTAAGTTTAGGTTTATTTAGGTAATTTCAAATATAAAATTATCTGGAAAATATTACCTTTGATGTTATTCATTTATGGCTTTGTAAGTTTTTCCCTTCAGTAACGGGTGTGCATGCAGTACTTGAAAAAGGTCAGAAGAGGGTGCTAGTGTTTTACACAGGAGCCTACTTTCAAGTTTGCTGCTGCAATAGTTTTGGGTGGAAGCTGCAGGTGTGCAAACCGGAGAACCAGGCAGTTAATGATAGCACAAACATTTAAAAGCTTGTCACATTCTAATAAATGACTTTTTACTCTCGGCAATCCATCCTTCTCTTTGTGTCCTTCTCAAATAATGTTTTTATCAACTAGGTGTCACACAGATGGGCTTGCGATTGGTCTCTTGTACCATAGAGAATAAAGACTATTTGTAGTCATTCTTGATTGATTTTTATATTTGTTTTTAGCCATTGTGAGTGTAACTGAATTTCAGTGATTGCTTTGTAAGTTACTGGGCCAACTGCTTAAATATATCTGTCTAATCTTAAAATATAACACTATATACACTAACTTCCCTTTGAATTTGAGATGATTATAGAAATGTAATGTACGTAGCTACGTATTAGCATTTACTTTTTTTCCTTAAATGACACTTGACAGGAGTCATTTTTTTCTCAAAGCAGCTTTTTCATGTTAGAGCCCATAAAAGGTAGTTTGAAACAACTCTTTGAAAATTCTGATGTATTTTTGTAATTGGATATTAATTGATTTTGTCTTTCTCTCTACAGCTATCCTAGACTTTGATCTAACTCTCAAATTACATATGAAAAAAAATGTGGACCAAGGAGGTTTTTTAAATTTTAAAATTATTTAAGGAAAGAGGGTTTTTGGAAAAGACCTGATTTTCTTTTCCTGTTCAGAGTCCAAGGAGTGAGGCTGTCTTATGCTGGGCAGTGCACGATAGATAGTATCCGTGGAATTGCATCCTTTCATGAATACCTCTTTAAATCTGTTGACCTGCACAGAGGTGTTAAGAACGTAGGAACATAGTGGTGAAAAGCATTGGCTTTGAGTCAGACTTGGCTTGTAACACAACCCTCTATAGTTATTAGTTATGTGACCTTGGATGAGTTATTTTACCTGTTTAATACTCCATTTTCTTATCTTTAAATACGATAATAATAATACCGACCACCTAAAGTTAATGTGGCTACAATAGATCTATAATTATGTAGGTCTCATCTGAATTTGGAGGGAAATATTAAATATCAATGGGTTAAAATTAGATAGAGTTTACAAGTAATTTTATTTTATTTGATCTCTATTGTTTAATATGTAGAGTGTTGGTATAGGTTAGGCAAGACATTTGTCTTGCTGTGCAGTTTAGAATTATGTAATTTGTTTAATTAGCACATTACTTTTGAACAACACTTGGGGCTAATCTCCCTAGTAACCTAGGGATTTTCAACATTGGTTACAATGTTCTCTGGTATTTTTCTATTTTATGCCCACTTTCTTGTTCCTAAATTTTTTACTTTATGTTATTTTTTTATTTTCATTTTTTATTTTATTGGGGTGATATTACTTAATATAATTATATAGGTTTCAGGGGTACAGTTCTCTAATATGTTACCTGTATATTGTATGTTTACCACCCAAAGTCAAATCTCCTTTCATTACCATTTATCCCTTTACCCTCTTCTACTTCCCACCAACCCCTTTCCCTCTGGTAGTCCTCATACTGTTGTCAGTGTCTATGAAGTGGTTTTTTTTTTTGTTTTGTTTTGTTTTTTAAATTTTATTTTTTCTTAATCCCTTTACCTTTTTCACCCAGCCTCCCAAACCCTCTCTCCTGTAACAGCTATCGGTCTGTTTTCTGTATCTGTGAGTCTGTTTCTATTTTGTTAGTTTATTTTGTTCATCAGATTCCACATATAAGTGAAATCATGTGCTGTCTTTCTCTGACTGGCTTATTTCACTAAGCATAATACTCTCCAGGGCCATCTATGTTGTCCCAAAAGGTAAGAGTTCCTTCTTTTTTATAGCCAAGTAGCATTCCATTTTGTAAACGTACCACGGCTTTTTTATCCACTTGTCTACTGATGGGCACTTGGGGTGTGTCCAAACCTTGGCTATTGTAAATAATGCTAAAATAAACATAGGGATGCATATATTCTTTCGAATTAGTGTTTCGAGTTTCTTCAGTTATATTCCCAGAAGTGGAATCACTGGGTCATATAGCAGTTCAATTTTAATTTTTTGAAGAAACTCCATACTGTTTTCCACAGTGGTTGCATCAATTTGCATTACCACCAACAGTGCACAAGGTTTCCTTTTCTCCACATCTTCGCCAATAGTGTTGTTTTATTGGTAATAACTCTTCTGACAGGTGTGAGGTGATAGCTCCTTCTGGTTTTAATTTGCGTCTCTCCAATGATTAGTGACATTGAGCATAATTTCATATGTCTGTTGACAATTTGTATGTCCTCTTTGGAGAAGTGTCTATTTAGGTCCTTGACTATATTTTAGTTGGATTGTTTGTTGTTTTGGTGTTGAGTTCTTTATAAATTTTGGATATTAACCCCTTATCAGATGTATCTTGGCAAATACGTTCTTTCAAGCAGTAGGTTGTCTTTACATTTTGTTGATGGTTTCTTTTGTTGTTTAAAAGCATTTTAGTATGATGTAGTACCATTTGTTTATTTTTTCTTGTGTTTCCTTTGTCATAGGAAGTAGATCAGAAAAAAAATACTGCTAAGAGAAAATCTGAGATTTTCCTACCTATGTGTTGTTCTAGAATTTTTATGGTATCGAGTCTTACATTTAAGTTCCTAATCCATTTTGAGTTTATTCTTGTGTATGTTATAAGAAGCTTGTCTAATTTCACATTTTTGCACATATCTGTCCAATTTTCTCAACCTCATTTATGTTCTTGCCTCCTTGGTCAAATATTAATTGATTGTATAGGCAAAGGTTTATTACTGGGCTATCTGTTCTGTTCCATTTATCTGTATACGTCAGTTCTACTGGTGTATATGATACACCAGTCTCATGCTGTTTTGATTAATATGACTTTGTGGTATAGTTTGAGATCAGGTAGTGTGATTTGTTCAACTATGTTTTTTTTCCTCAAGATTGCTGTGGCTGTTGAGAGTCTTTTGTGATTCTATATAAATTTTTGGAATATTTGTTCTAGTTCTGTGAAATACACTGTTGATATCTTTATAGGAATTGCACTGAATCTACAGATTGACTTGGGTAGTATGGGTATATTAATGATGTTAATTCTTCCTATCCATGAACATGGTATATGCTTCCATTTATTTGTATCTTCTTCACTGTCTTAAAATTTTCTGAGTAAGGTCTTTTACTTCCTTGGTTAAATTTATTCCTAGGTATTTTTCTTCTGATGAAATTGTTAGTGGGATTGTTTTCTTAGTTTCCCTTTCTGATAGATCTTATTAGTATACAAAAATGCAACCGATTTCTGGATATTTTTGTATCCTGTGTCTTGCTAAATTCATTTGTCAGCTGTAGTTGTGTTTTTTTTTTTGTGGAATTTTTAGGGTTCTCTATATACAGTGTCATATCACCTGCAAATAATGACAGTTTTATTTCTTCCTTTTCAATTTGGATGCCTTTTATTTCTTCTTCTTGTTTGATTGTGGTAGCTGGGACTTCCAGTACTCTGTTGACTAAGACTGGTGAAAGCAGACATCCCTGTTGTTGCCAATCTTAAGGGAAATTCTTTTAGTTTTGCCCATTGAGTACGATGTTGGTTGTGGGGTCGTTATATGTGGCCTGTATTACTTTGAGGTATGTTTCTGGTATTCCCACTTGGATGAGAGTTTTTGCAATAAATGGGTGCTGGGTTTTGCCGAATGCTTTTTCTGCATCTATTTATATGATAATATGATTTTTCATTAATTTTGTTTATGTTATGTATCACATTTATGGATTTGTGGATACTGTACCAATGCTGCATTCTCAGAATAAATCTCTGTTGATTATGGTGTGTGATCTTTTAATGTATATTGCTGGATTCAGTTTGCTAATATTTTGATGACGATTTTAGCATCTATGTTCATCGGGGTATTGGCCTATAATTTTCTTTTCCTGTAGTATCTTTATCTGGTTTGGAATTAGGATAATGCCAAAATGAGCTTGAGAGTCTTCCCTCCCCTTGGATTTTTTGGAATAGTTTGAGAAGAATAGGCGTTAGTTCTTTTTTGGATGTTGGGTAAAATTCACCTGTGAAACCATCCTTCTAGGACTTTTGTTTGTTGGGAGTTTTTTCATTACTGCTTCAGTTTTATTAGGTGTATTCCACCAATTAAGATTTATTGATTTATTCCAATTCAGTTTTGGAAGATTGTATGTTTCTAGGAATTTAGCCATTTCATTCAGATTATTTAATTTGTTGGCATATAGTTGTTTTGTAATATTTTCTTACAATCCTTGGTATTTCATTGGTGTCAGCTGTCATTTCTCTTTCATTTCTGATTTTATTTATTTGGGTCCTCTCTTTTTTCTTGATGAGTCTGGTTAAAGGTTTGTCAATTTTGTTTGTCCTTTCATAGAACCAGTTCTTGGTTTTATTGATCTTCAGTTTTTTTTTTTTTTTTTTTTTTGGATACGTTTTGTTTATTTCTGCTCTGATCTTTATTATCTCCTTTCTACTGACTTTGGGCTTTGTTGTTCTCTTTCTAGTTTCTTTATATATGAAGTTAGATTGTTTATTGATATTTTTGTCGTTTCTTGAAGTAGGCCTTGTAATGCTATGAATTCTCCTCTTAAGACTGCTTTCATTGTGTCCCACTAATTTTGGGTGTTGTGTTTCTTTTGTTTCAAGGTATACTTTGACTTCTTCCTTGGTCTGATTGTTAACTCATTTATTGTTTAGTAACATGTCTTTAGCCTCTGTGTATGTGGGTGTTTTTCAGTTTTTTTCTTCCGTTTGATTTCTGGTATCACACTATTATGGTCAAAGAAGATGCTTGATATGCTTTCAGTTTTCTTAAATTTATTGAGACTTGTTTTGTATCCTAAAATGTTAATCTATCCTAGAAAAGGTTCCATGTGTACTTGAAAAGAATGTATATTCTGCTGCTTTAGGAGGAAATGCTCTGCGGTGATCTAGTGTGTCATTTAAGGGTGATATTTCCTTGTTGATTTTTTGTCTGGAAGATCTATTTATTGATGTTAATAGGGTTAAAATCCCCCACGTTGACTTTATTACTGTCATTCTTTCTTACGACCATCAAAATTTGCTTTATATATTTGGGTGTTCCTGATTTCATTGCATAAATATTTATAAGGGTTTTATCCTCTTATTGTACTGATCCCTTTAGCATTGTATAATGTCCTACTTTATCTCTTTAAAAATATATTTTATTGATTATGCTATTATAATTGTCCCATTTTTTTCCCTTTACTCCCCTTTGCTCTGTATCCCCTTACCACCAGTATTCCCTCCCCTCCCTTAGTTCATGCCCATGGGTCATACATATAAGTTCTTTGGCTTCTACATTTCCTGTACTATTCTTAACCTCCTCCTGTCTATTTTGTACCTACCATTTATGCTTCTTATTCTCTGTACCTTCCCCCCATTCTGCCCCCACCACCTCCCCAATGATAACCCTCCTTGTGATCTCCATTTCTGTAATTCTGTTCCTGTTGTAGTTATTTGCTTAGTTTGTTTCTGTTTTTGTTTTAGTTTTAGGTTCAGTTGTTGAAAGTAGTGAATTTGTTGTTATTTTACTGTCATTCGTAGTTTTGATCATCTTTTTGTTAGATAAGTCGCTTTACCATTTCATATAATAAGGGCTTAGTGATGATGAACTCCTTTAACTTGACCTTATCTGGGAAGCACTTGATCTGCCCTTCTATTCTAAATGATAGCTTTGCTGGATAGATTAATCTTGTATGTAGGGCCTTGCCTTTCGTGATTTTGAATACTTGGTTCCAGCCCCTTCTTGCCTGAAAGGTTTCTTTTGAGAAGTACACTGATAGTTTTATGGGAACTCCTTTGTAGGTAACTGTCTCCTTTCCTCTTGCTGGTTTTAAGATTCTCTCCTTAGCTTTAATCTCGGGTAATGGAATTATGATATGCCTTGGTGTGTTCCTCATTGGGTCCAACTTCTTTGGGACTCTCTGGGCTTCCTGGACTTCCTGAAAGTTAATTTCCTTGGCCAGATTGGGGAAGTTCTTCTTCATTATTGTTTCAAATAAGTTTTCAATGTCTTGCTTTTCCTCTTCTCCTTCTGGCACCCTTATGATTCAGATGTTGGAACATTTAAAGTTGTCCCAGAGGTTTCTAAACCTCTTCTCATTTTTTTTAATTCTTGTTTCTTCATTCTATTCTGATTGAATGTTTCTTTCTTCCTTCTGCTTCAACTTGTTGATTTGAGTCATGGTTTCCTTCCTTTCACTGTTGGTTCTCTGTACATTTTCCTTTATTTCACTTTTCATAGCCTTCACTTTTCCCTCTATTTTGTGACCATACTCATCCAGTTCTGTGAGCATCCTGATTACCAGTGTTTTGAACTCTGCACTTGATAGGTTGGCTATCTCTTTATCACTTAGTTGTATTTTTTCTGGAGGGTTGATCTGTTTTTTCATTTGGGCCATATTTTTTTTTGTCTTGGTGTGCCTATTATGTTGTAAGAGGTGAAGCCTTAGGTGTTCACCAGGGTGGTGCAGCCCATGTTGCTGCGTTATATGCAGTATGTGGGTTGCTCTGCTCTCTTCCTGCTTTCAGTCACTTCCCCCACTACCCACAAGCAAATTGGGCCCTTCCAGTGCTGATTCCCAGGTGGGTGGGTTTGTGTACATTCTAGGATGCTGTGGGTCTCTCCAATGAACTCTCCTGTGAGGCAGGAAATTTCTCTTGTCTCCTCAACCCCCACAGATTTTTTTAGTCAGAAGTTTTGAGACTTTATTTCTCTGTACTGGAACCCTGGATTGTGCAGTCTGTCTTGCTCCCCAATTTTTCCTCTCAGTTTGTTCACACGCAAATGGGAAACTACCTGGTCCTCCAGCCGCTGCCTTTACGGGGCTCTTCTCTGCCCCTGTTGCCAGTCTCCACCCTTCCTACTGGTCTGAGTGAATGCTTCTTTAACTCCTTGATTGTCAGACTTCTATACAGTTTGATTTTCTGGAAGTTTTGGTTATTTTTTTATTTTTAAATTTGTTTTTGTCCCTCTTTTTGTTGTGCAAGGAGGCAAAGTGTATCTATCTACACCTCCATCTTGGCCATAACTCCCTTCTTTAGCTCTTGTCATGGCTTTTGTTTTGAAGTCTATTTTGTCCGTTATAGGTATTGCTACCCCAGATTCTATTTTTTATGAAAGATTGTTTTCCATTTCTTTATTTTTAGTCTCTATGTATCATTTGTTCTGAGGTGGGTTATTTGTAGACAGCATGTACATAGGTCTTGTTTTCTTATTCATTCACTTACCTTGTGTCTTTTGATTAGAGCATTTAAGCCATGTACTTCTAAAGTAATTATTTATAGGTACATATTTATTGCCATTTTGTTCTTTGTAACTATGTTCCTGCTTTTTTTCTCTTTAAAGAAGACCCTTTAACATTTCTTGTAGTACAGGTAAAAATAAATTACAAGTTGGTGGTAATAAACTACTTTAATTTTCTCTTGCCTGGGAAGCTCTTTATTTCTCCTTCAATTTTAAATGATAAACTTGCTGGGAAAGCAGTCTTAATTGTAGGTCCTTGCTTTTCACCACTTGACTATTATGTGGCTCTCCCTTCTGGCCTGCAACGTTTCTTTTGAGAAATTACCTTGAGAAATTATCTACCATGTTATGGGAGCTCCCTTGTAGGTAAGTCACTGTCTTGCTCTTGCTGCTTCTAAGATTCACTCTTTGTCTTTAAACTTTGCCATTTTAGTTATGATGTATCTTGTTGTGGGCCTCTTTGGGTTCATTTTGTGTGGGACTCTCTGAGCTTCCTGGACTTGTGTGTCTTTGTACTTCACCAGGTTAAGAAAGTTTTCAGTCATTATTTCTTCATATAGGTTCTCGATCCCTTGCTCTCTCTCTTCTGGTATACTGGTGCTGCAGATGTTGTTATAGTTCGTGTTTTCTAAAGGTTTCTTAAACCATCCTCACTTTCAATTAATTAATTAACTAACTAATTAATTAATTTTTTTTCTGTGCTGACTGGGTATTTTCTGGTGCCTTGTCTTCCCAATCACTGATTCAGTTCTCCACTTCTTTTAGCTTCATTCATAGTGCTTTATTCCTTTTAGTGTATTCTTTGTTTCAGGTATTATATTCTTGAATTCCTGCCAGGTTCTTTTTTTTGGTTTCTTATGCATTCTGTCTTTGTTCAAGTTCTCATTTAGTTCGTTCAGCATCCTTATCATCATTTTTTTGAGATCCATATCTTATAATATTGTTTGCCTTCATTTCATTTATCTGTTCCTAGCAATTTCTCAAGTACGTCATTTGGTGCATATTTGTCTCCCCATTTTGGCTGCCTGTTTGTGTTTGTTTCTGTGTAATAGGTAGATCTGCTATGACTCCCTGTCTTGGTAGGGTGGCCTTTGGTAGTAGGTGTCCTGTGGAATCCAGTGGAGCAATCTCTTTAATCACCTGAGCTGGATATTCCAGGAATGTCACATATATGGCTTATATGGGGCCTCCTGTTGTAATTTATTCTTCATTGCTATTGGCCTGTTTGTGTGTGTGATTATCCCTCAGGCTAGTTGGCTGTGAGGCTCGACCCATACTGCAGTGTAGGAGCTACTATGAAGGTGCTGACCACACAAAGCGAAATTTGCCTCAGCATGGTCTGGTGCTTGTTGAGATCTCCCTTTGGATATGTAGCTTGGGAAGCTAGTTGGATTCTGCTGTGATGTTGTCTGAAGCTAGTTACTGAGTGTGTTGGTTCTGGGGCCTCTTGGGTGGGCCTTTGTTCAGACCAATGTTGGATGCTTCCTGTGACTGGCACTGGGCAACCTGTTTGGAGCTATGAAGTGATATACAGTTTATGGCTGCCTCTGCCTATCCTGGCTGTCTCTTCAGCTCTTCCCCCAGAGTCGCATACCCTAGTCTCTTGTCACATGACTCTATTCTGCTCCAACCTTCCTCCACTGGAGCCCAGGGTTAGTGGCTGTGAACAATATTTTGTGTGTTGGCCCTTTAAGAGTGTACATGTATCTCTAGCAGATTTTTATTTTTCCCTGGAAGACAGAATCCCATTGATTTTTTTTATAGATAATTATGTGGACACCTTTTTCCAGCTCTGGTGCTCTGGGTTGGGGAGCATGGTATGGGGTTGAGACCTCAGCTCCTCAGGGGGAACCTTTGTAGCTGAGATACTCCTCTAGATCTCATCCACTGCCTGTAGGAAAAGGCCAGCCCTTTTTGGTACTCTGCCCTTCCTACCAGTCTCAGTGTGGCTTTTGTTGTAAATCCTTTGTTATAAGACTTTCATATGTTGCATTTTCATTTTTTTTTAAAGATTTTATTTATTTATTTTTAGAGAGGGGAAGGGAAGAAGAAAGAGAAACATCACTGTGTGGTTGCCTCTCATGCACTCCCTACTGGGGACCTGGCAACCCTTTGGTTTGCAGGCTGGCGCTCAATCCACTGAGCCATACCAGCCAGGGCGCATTTTCATTTTTCTTCATATATTTTTTGATATCTCATTTTTTCATTGATAGTTGTTCAGTAGCATGTTGTTTAATCTCCGTATGTATATGGTTTTCCCATCTTTCCTCCTGTAGTTAACTTCTAGTTTCATACCATTGTGGTTAGAAGATACAGTTGGTATGATTTTAACCTTAGTATCATTTTGACTAGTTTTTTGCTCCATTATATATTCATATCCATGTCCATCTCATGTCCACGAGAATATTCCATGTGTACTTGAGAAGAATGTATATTCTCTCATTTTGGGATGGAAAATGGAAGTTCTAAAAATACCGATCAAGTCCACTTGCTCCAAAATGTCACTTAAGGTCAGGATTTCCTTACTGACTGTGTGTCTGGATACTCAGTTACACTACTATAATTGCATTTTCGTCATTTTCTCCCTTTAGGTCTGTTAGTAATTGCTGCATATATTTTGGTAGCTCCCAAGTTGGGTACAGATTATATTGATAAGTGTTATGTCTTCTTAATGAATTGTTCCCTTCATCATTATAAAATGTTCATCTTTGTTTCCTGTTTCTTTTTTAAAATCTTGAATCCTATTTTTTTTTGATACAAATACTGCTATACCTGCTTTTTTTCCTGGATGCCATTTATTGCAGTATCATCTTCAACGCTTTGACTTTGAGCCTGTCTTTGTCTTTGGAACTGAGATGAGTCTTCTGCAGGCAGCATGTAGTTGGACTTGTTTCTTTGATGAGTTCAGTCCATTTACATTTAGGGTGATTATTGGTATATGAGGACTTACTATACCCGTTTTGTCTTTTGTTTTCTGGTTGTTATGTATCGCCATCATTTCTTTTTCCCTGTGATTCTGCCTACTATTTTAGATGGCACTTTTCTATGATTTCTCCCCTCTATTTCTCCCTTTTTTATGTTTATTATCTCAACTCTGGATTTTTGTTTTGTGGTTTGTATATAATGTCTCATGCATACAATAATCCTTTTCTTGATTGCCTCTTATCTTCCTTCATCTATACCTTTTAGTTGTTTTCCTCCTCCCTTGTATGACTTTATCATCACAAATTATCCCTTATTATATTATGCATTTGTTATCAGCGTAGTATAGGTATAGTTAATGCCCTGTTTCCCCCCTTAAACTGTGTTGTAATTGAATGTTTAATAACCCGTTCTGAAGTAGATTTACAGTTTTGTGCTTTTTTCTGTTAATTATCTGACTCAAAGTTTTGTATACTTTTACCTTTTTGTTCTTTGTAGAAGAGCTCCTTTCAGCATTTCTTGTAGTGCAGGTCTTTTGGTGGCACAGTTGCTCAGCTTTCATTTGTCTGGGAAAGCCTTTATTTCTTCTTCATATCCAAAGGAAAACTTTGCTGGATATAATATCCACAGCTGTTTGGTCCTCTCTAGCCATTTTGAATATTTCCCTCTACTCTATTCTGCCTTATAATGTTTCTGCTGAGAAATCTGATAATGTAATGCTTTTATTTTTGTGTGTTGGTTACAGTCTTCCCCTCCTGCCACTGGCTGCTGTAAGAATTCTTTCTTTGCCATTAACTTTTGACAGTTTGAATAAAATCCATCTTGTAGATGATCTTTTTGCATTGATATAATTAGGTTTTCTGTTAGCTTCCTCTGGTCTAAAGTCCATTTTTTCCCCTTAGGCTTATAAAATTCTCATCAATTATTTCTTCAAGTAAGCTATCTGTTTCTCCCTCTTTTCTGTCTGGTATACGTATTACCTTAGGTTCCTTTTTCTAATGTAGTCAGATAATTCTTGTAGAGTTGTTTCACTTTTTAACTCTTAATTTTCTTCCTTCTGCTAGCTCATTTCTAGGTTTGTGTACTTGAGTTCACTAATTCTCTCTCTCCCCTTGCACTACTGTGTTTCTGGTGCTGACTAAATGCATTCCTTGTCTCATTTATTGAGTTCTTTAGTGCCAGAATTTCTGGTTTTGTTTTTATACTTTTAGTCTCTTTGATAAAGTACTTCTTTGATCATTAATTTTACCCCTGAGTTTATTGAACTGCATTTCTGAGTTTCCTTATATATCGTTGAGATTCTTTATAACTGCAGCCTTGAATTCTGTCATTTAAGTCACAGTCTTCCAAGGTGTTGAGTTTGGTTTCTGGAGACTTTTTTTCCTGTAATCCTAGGTAACTTGGTTGTTCACAGTAATTTGATGGATTGATTTTTTTTCTTTTTAAATACACAATTTTTGTGTTATTTCACGCATTTTAAAGATACTGTACACATTGCTTTTTATCACATAACATGGCCTAGTTTATGAAACTGTATTTTAACTAGCTTCCACATAAGTACATAAAAATACAGGATTGATTTTTTGTTTTCACATTTGAGGTAGTAGTCTCTTTTCTTGAGTAGATACTGTATTGCTCTGGACACTTGATAGGTAGGGTACTTTCTTTTGTTTTCCAGTAGATGGTGCAATAGTGCAAGTATTTGTTTCCTTTTATCTGTACTATTTGTGCCTCTGGGATTGCAGTGGGTCTGAGAGCTATGATGAAGGAAAGTGCCTTATTGGGTATACTCTCTGTGACCAGTTCCCCTTCATTATGGAGCACACCCCAGTGGTGGGGAGTATGTGGTGGGCTGTGGAGAACTGGTTTTGTGAGCTCCTAGAGCTACCTCCTTTTCTGCTTGTTTTTTGGCTTTCCCTGGCTCTTATAGGGTATGTGGTGTATGAGTGGGGGAGGAGAAGCAGGATAGGTGGGCATTGTGCAGTTTCAATTCCTGCCAGTAATGGTTGTGATCTCTGTAGGTTTCTCTAAAGGTTCCCAGCCAACTCTACCCACTTCTGCCAGAATGGGCAAGAGGGAACTGGGATGCCTTTTCTGTGAGAGAAGCTGCTTCTGCCTCTCTTATGCTCCAGGCTGTAGGGTTGGGACTGTCGCCCAATTTCTCCACTTTCCTGCCCTCTGGAGCTGCACCAAGCTGCATCCGTGGCCACCATCCTTGTTCTTATCCTCCCCACCCCACTGTTCTGCCTCCCCTACTCATTCCAATACCATTATCTTTAGATGTTCTGATAGCATGGGTCTTTCAGGCCTGTTTGTGTGTTGAGCAGGGTATGCTTTGTTGAACTATAGTTGTCTGACTTGTAAATTTAAGAGGCAAAACGCTTCTTCCTCTACAATGATACCGGGAATGTCTTTATTATCTATCTATCTATCTATCTATCTATCTATTTATTTATGTGTTTAAATCGTTATTTTGATTGCATTTTACATTCGTCATTATTTTGTATTAGTTTCAGGTGGATAGACATTCATGTAGGCTACAAAGTGTTCTTTCAGATAATTCAAGTGCCCACCTGGTACCATATGTAGTTACTACAATATTGTTTTTTTTTTTAATTTAATTTTTATTTTTTTAATCAGTATTTTTTAGTTGTTGATATTGTACAGTTTTCTGTCTTTTACCCCGTCCCAGCCCACCACCCAGCCCTCTCCACCTTCCTCCCATTTCCACCCCCCATAGTTTTTGTCCATGAGTTCTTTATACTTGTTGCTCTAAACCCTTCCCCTTTTCCCCTGAAATTCCCTCCCCTCCCCCTCTGGTCACTGTCAGATTGTTCTCAAATTCAGTGTCTTTGTTTATATTATGCTTGTTTCTTTGTTTTGTTGATTAGCTTCCTGTTAAAGGTGAGATCATACGGTATTTGTCTTTCACTGCCTGGCTTATTTCACTTAGCATGATACTCTCCAGTTCCTTCCATGCTGTCGCAAAGGGTAGGAGCTCCTTCTTTCTTTCTGCTGCATAGAATTCCATTGTGTAAATGTACCACAGTTTTTTGATCCATTCATTAACTGATGGGCACCTTGTTGACTATTCCCTGTGCTTTATTACATTCCCATGACTATTTTGTAACTACCAATTAGTATTTCTTAATCCCCTTACCTTTTTTACCCCATAAAATAGAATGAAAGCAAATAAGCAAATTAGTGTACTGGGAAAAAAGCAACAGAATTAAATCCAAAGAAATAGTAAGTAGTTCGTATTAAGTCAGAATTCAACAGAGGATCAAACCAAACCAAACCAAACCAAACCATAAGTTAGTTATTTTAAAAGGTTGCTCAGATAGGAATATGTCCTACAGAATGATAAAGGAGAAATAACTGCTAGTACTAGAGTTTAAAAATAATAAAAGACAATTATAAATAATTATTTTCTAATAGCTGAAAAGTTAGGAGAAATAAACACATTCATGGGAAATATGACAAAGTAGGTTCAAGAGATAATAGAAAACATGAACAACAATCATTATAGATTTTAAAATGGTAATCAGCCTCAATCCTAACTCCCTCTCAAATCTGAAGGCCCAGATGGATTTCCAGGAGAAGTTTATGAAACATTAAAAATTGATAATCAATTTTTTAAGTTATTCCAAAAGAAGAAAATGCAAAAATTCCAAGACTGTACAAAAGGATATGAAGAAAAACAAATAGAGAGATATACCATATTAATAGGTGGTATAATTTAATACTGTAAGAACATCACTTCTCTCTAAGTTAATATAATTTCTTTCATTCTTCCTTTTTTAAAAAATTCTAGTGAAAGTACTCCATTGTTTTAGAATTCATTTTATATTTTAAAATTTAGTCACAAAAAGATGTATAATTCCACTCATATGAGATACCTAGAAAAGTCAAATTCACAGAGCTAGAAGTAGGATTGTGGTTGCTTTGGGTTGGAGAAGGGGAGAATGGACTGTTTAATGATTCAGAGTTTTATTTTTGCAAGATGGAAAGAGTTCTGGAGATTGGTTGCACAACAATATGAATATACTGAACACCACTGAACTATGCACTTAAAAATGGTCAAGGTGGCAAATTTTATGTTATGTTTTTCTTACAGTTAAAATTTTTTTTAAATTATGTGGACAAATAACATTACAGTGAAGAAAAAGAGAAACGGGAAACCTGCTGTGTTAGTTCTGACAGTACACCACAGAATGACAGATCAAACCAAATAAAACACTATACTGCAGGACAGCATGGTGCTGGCATAAGAAAGAGTGGAAAGACCAGTGAAGAGGGGGTATCATAAGCTTGTGAGAATTGAGCAAGTGTTAGAAAACTGATCTACTTTACAGAGAATAAAGTTGGCCACCCACCTCATACCAGATAAAACAGTGAACTCCAGATTGATGAAAGACCTCAATATGAAGGAGGAACTGTAGAGTTAATCAACAAACCTGTTACATCTTAGGTAGGATATCTTAAGTGACTCCCTCAAATTTAAGTATTTCTATTCAAGAAAGAAACAACATTGAAAAAGTTAACAAATAGGTGACTGGTTGGGAGAAAATATTTTCAGTACCTCTGAAAATATCAAAGGTTGAGATATAGAATTAAAAAAGAAAGCTTGCAAATTAGTAAGGAAAAGATGGAGACTGTAGGGAGGGAGGAGAGTATTTGAATAGGCAATTAAAGGACAAGGAAAACTAAGTAGTTAACAGATACAGCACAAGATCCTTGATCTACTAGTAAACAGAAAAATGTAAATTTCAAAAACAATGAAATAGTATGTTCCATACATCAAAGTGATAAAAATTAGAAAATGAAATAAATGTATTACTTGTAAAGGTTTGGGCTAACAGGAACATAGATGACATAGGTGGTCCCAGTAATACCACTTCTGGATATATTCCCCAGAGAAAATTTTCCATTGGTTTACATGAGGACATATATAAGGATAGTCACTACAGAACAGGAATTGAAGGCAATCAAAGTGCTTATTACTAGAGAGATTAGAAAAGTAAAATACAGTGGATGCATACCATGGAATACTATGTGAAAGTCAAAATTAATGATCTAGAAATAGTCATAGGACCAGGGAAATATATGTGTATATGTGCATGTGTGTGTGTATCTGTTAACCTCTTAGGTTCCTTGTCTTTTAATGTGTGTGTGTATAGTAGGGAACAGGAGATATACATTTATATAAATAACATGTATAAAAATAAACTATGTTTCTAAGATACATACATATTCAGGAACATATTAAAGACATCAGAGTGATTGTGTATTGAAGGCAGAATAGATATTGAACATGAATGAAAAAAATAAAACAATAGTAGACCTTTGCCTGGACCAGTGATAGTTTTAATTGAATTGAGGGATGGGAATAATTTAGTTCTTCCTCCAAGTTGATGAAAGTTTGAAAGCAGTAATTCTGACTATAACTCCTGTGAGGGTAAGCTGAATCTGGTCTATTATCACATTGATCTCAGAATTGATTTGGCTGATAACTGTGACAGAGCAGATATTTGTGTTTGTTCTACCTTCTAACACTGAGCATCTATCAACAAGGACACTATACTAGAATTGTTCTGAGGGGTTATTATTCTTGGTAATCAAGGAGCTTGGATTTCAATGGTGATGTGTGGATAGCAGATAGACCTTGGCCATGAATAGGGTAGAAGGTTGAAACTGAGGTGCTTGCATAAATCCAGGACTCCTGAGAAAGGGTGGATGAGAAAAAATTTCCCCTGCTAACATTAGTTGACAGTATGAGAAACTACCTCACCTAGCCTTTGAGTTGGAGAAAAAAGTTCTCAAGCAGGTTTGAGTTTGAATATACATAGCTGCTCTTAGGGGCATACTTTCAGCTTAGTCCAAATATATTCCATAGATAAAAGCCTAGCTTAGAATAAACTTAAAACCACAGATTTCTTAATTGCCGATAGAATTTAATCTATCCTGAACCAATATCAGAGGAATAGTCCATGACATGACACTGTTCATAGAGAACTCTAAGGATTACATCTCCCCCAAAAAACCCAACTACTGGAACTGATAAATTCAGAAGTAGCAAAATACAAAATAAATATCCAGAAATCAGTTACATTCTTTTGGTTCACAGGCCAGTGCTCAATCCCGTGAGCCACACCAGCCAGGGATTCAGTTGCATTCTTATACAACAATAATGAACTGTCAGAAAGAGAAATGAAGAAAGCAATAAAAAAAACCCCACAACCTTAGGAATAAATTTAATTAAGGATGTAGAAGCTCTGTACTCAGAAAATTATAAGACACTGAAGAAAGATATTGAAGAAGATACAAATAAGTGGAGGTGTATACCATGTTTATAGATAGGACAAATTAACATCATTAAAGTGTCCATACACTCAAAGCAATCTATAGATTCAACTCAATTTCAATCAAAATACCAATGGAATATTTCAGAGAACTAGAATAATCCAAAAATTTATATGGAACTACAAAAGACTGTGAATAGACAGCAAACTTGAGAAAGAAGAACAAAGTTGGAAGAATCATGCTACCTGCTATCAAACTATACTACAAGACTACAGTAGTCAAAACAGCATGGTACTGGCATAAAAACAGACTCATACATCAATGGAACAGAAGAGAGCCCAGAAGTATAAACCCTTGCCTATATAGTCAATTAATATTTGACCAAGGAAACAAGAACATACAAAGGGGTAAAATAGTCTATTCAATAAATGGTATTTAGAAAATTGGAGAGACACGTGAAAAAAGTGAAACTGAATCATCTTGTACAGTATGTACAAGAATAAACTCAAAATGGATTAGGGAGTTAAATGTAAAACTTGATACCATAAAAATCCTAGAAAACATAGGTATAAAATCTCAGATGTTTCTCTTAGCAATATTTTTGTCTGTTATATCTCCTCTGACAAGGAAACACAAGAAAAATAAACAAATGGGATTATATCAAACAAAAATTTTCACACAGCAGAAGGAACCATCTACAGAATGGGAAGACAACCCACTGAATAAGAGAACATATTTGCCAGTGATACATCTGATAAGGGGTTAATACTCAAAATTTATAAAGAACTCAAACACCTGAACACCATACAACAGACAATCCAATTAAAAAAAATATGCAAAGGACCAGACTTCCAGTCAATATGGCAGCATAGGCAGACATGGCTCACCTCTCCACACAACCACACCAAAATTACAACTAAAATATAGAACAACCATCACTCAGAACTGTCAGAAATCTAGTTGAATGGAAGTGTGACAACTATGGAATTAGAGATACTACATCCATCCAGACTTGTAGGAGGGGTGCAGACACAGAACAGGCTAGTTCCACACCCACATTTGTTGGATAAAAATTCAGGAGGGCTATCTAGAGAGTGAGGCTTCCCACCAGGCCTCCTAGCCCAGGGTTCCCATGCCAGGAAGATACGTCCCCATAACTTCTGGCTGCGAACACCAGCAGGGATTGAGTTGTTGGAAGAAACTGCTGGAGCCCCAAGCAGTTCCTCTTAAAGAACCCACACATGCACTCACCTACTCAGACTCACTCCCTCTAAGCTCCAGCACTGGGGTAGCAGCTTGAAAGGTACTTGTGGTATATAGGGAGAAACCGAAGTGTTTGGCATCAAGGTGAGCAGAGGCCATTGCCCCTTATCTAAACCTGCCCAACACAGAGCCATAAAGCCAGCAGGCTGGTGCCATATCTGAGACTATCAACTTGGCTGACACTGTTTGAATAGCCTTGGAGATCCACCAGAGACTCTACTGCACCCAACTTTGGTCCCACCCAAGTTGCTTTTTTATATGAATGGTTGGGCTTGGCTCCTGCTTTACAACTTCCTAAATCCTATCAAACAAGCAACAGCTGGCCTCAGTGAGTTCCAGGTCCAGCACTAGTATCAGCCAGTTCACATTCACAGCTTGGCTTCATCTGGGAATCTCCAAGCCCAGCACAAGGAGCAGCCATCTCAGATGGTTTTATAGCTCAGGAAGGATGCCACAGGCAAATTACAGGTGGGGGCTGACCTTTACCTGTATGCCTCGGGAAACCCCAGGGCCAGCACACCCAGTTGACAGCTACAGACTACAACCCTGTCCCCGCACAGCTGACCCTCTGTGGAGGTCAGAGGCGTGGTCAGTGGTGACAGCCAGTCCTTGCAGCTGACTGGCCTGGGTAAATCCCTCCCATTGACCTGCCAACAGCAACCAAGGCTCAATTACAAGAGGGGGGTGTACTTGGCCCACATGGAGGACGTACTTCAAGTACCCAACTTGAGGGATAGAGGAAGCAGAGCCATTGGAACCTACACGTAGAACACTTACTACATTAGACCACACTACAAAGATAGGCAGTCATAGCAGTTCAACCTAATACATAGAAACAAACATAGGAAGGCTGCCAAAATGGAAAAACAAAGAAATATGGCCCAAAGGAAAGAACAGATCAAAAATCCAGAAAAAGAAGTAAACAAAATGGAGATAAGCAATCTATCAGATGCAGAGTTCAAAACACTGTTATAAGGAAGTTTAAGGAACTTAGTGAGGATCTCAACAGCATAAAAAAGATCCTGTCAGAAAAGAAGGATATACTAATCAAAATAACAATTTACAGGGAAACAACAGTAGAGTGAGTGAAGCTGAGAATGAAATCAATAATCTCAAACATAAACAAAAGCAAAAAACAACCAATCAGAACAACAAGAAAAAAAAGAATCCAAAAAAATGAGGAGAGTATTAGCAGCTTCTGGGACAACTTCAAGAGATCCAACATTTGCATCATAGGGATGCCAGAAAGAGAAGAGAAAGAACAAGAAATTGGAAATCTATTTGAAAAAATAGTGAAAGAAAACTTCCCTCATTGGGTGAATGAAATAGACATGCAAGTCCAGTAAGTATAGAGTCCCAAACAAAGTGGATGCAAAGAGGCCCACTCCAAGACACATCAGAATTGTTGAATTTTAAAAAAAAAAGGAGTACAAATAGGTAGTTACAGAATAGACACGGGGGTGTATAGTACAGTATAGGAAATGGAGTAGCCAAAGAATTTAATATGCATGAGCCATGGACATGTACAAAGTGAGGCGATTGCCTGAAGGAGTGGGAGAGTGCTGGATAGAGGTGGGCAAAGGGGGAAATATCAGGACAACTATAATAGCATAATCAATACAATATAATATAAAAAACTACAAAGAACCTCACGTGTTTTGCCGTGTATAATGTGTTCTTTTTTGCCCAAATTTTTTGAGAGAAAAATAAGGATGTGCATTATATATGGGTGGTACTAATTCCGTATCTATATAAATGGTTTTAATTCTTTTATTTGTGTTTATGTTTTAAAAGTGTAGTTCAAGAAAGCAATAATGATATCCGTATGCAAAATGATACCCTGGGGTATGAGAAATGGTTTTGTTTCTAAAGTTAAATAAATACAAAATTGGATTAAACCTTTAAAACAAAAGATTTTTTTCCTAAAAATTTGGCCCAAAATCCTGCACATTATACGCAGGAGTGCATTATAACAAAATACTGTAAATAGACACTTCTCCAAAGAGGACATACTGATGCCAACAGGCACATGAAAATATGGCTAATGTCACTAATCATCAGAGAGATGCAAATTAAAACCTCAATGAAATATCACCTCCTATCTGTCAGAATGATTATCATCAATAAATTGTATTGGCAAAGATGTAGAGAAAAGGGACTGTTGGTGCACTGTCCCTTGTGCACTGTTGGTGGTAATGCAAATGGGTGCAGCCACTGTGGAAAACAGTGTGGAGTTTCCTCAAAAAATTAAAATTGAACTGCCATATGACCCAGTGATTCTACTTCTGGGAATATAACTGAAGAAACTTGAAACGCTAATTCAGAAGAATATATGCATCCCTATGTTTATTTTAGCATTATTTACAATAGCCAAGGTTTGGACACACCCCAAGTGCCCATCAGTAGCCCAGTGGATAAAAAAAGCTGTGGTACATTTACACAGTGGAATGCTACTTGGCTGTAAAAAAAGAAGGAACTCTTACCTTTTAGGGCAACATGGATGGACCTGGAGAGTATTATGCTTAGTGAAATAAGCCAGTCAGAGAAAGACAGCACATGATTTCACTTACATGTAGAATCTGATGAACAAAATAGAAACAGGCAGATAGAGAAAACAGACTGATAGGTGTTACAGGAGGGAGGGTTTAGGGGACTGGGTGGAAAAGGTCAGGGGATTTAACAAAACAATGAAAGAAAACAGTATGATGATTACCAGAGGGAAAGGGGAGTAGTGGGAGGTAGAAGAAGGTAAAGGGATAAATATCGATGAAAGGTGACTTTGGGCAGTGAACACACAATACAACATATGGATGTTATATTATAGAATTAGACACCCGAAACCTGTATAATGTATGCAGTGTCACGCCAATAAATTATACAAAAATTAAGAAAGAGATTAAAAACAAATAGAGTAGACCCTTAGGAACATTGTATAATGAATTAAAGTGTAAGTTAAATGACTTCAATGAAGGATGGACTAATAAGCACAGGAGCTCTCTCCGTAATGGATGAGCAGATATAACTTACTGGTGTGTTGCTTCAGGACTGAGAGTAAAGGTTGATGCAGTGTAGTCAAGGTAGCACTCACTGGTTAGTGTGTTTTAATCTTGGTTTTGTCACTTGTTATATAAGCTCATACTTTTTAGGTTTCAGTTTTCTCAACTGTGAGAAGAATAATAGCATTACCTCAGATTGTCATGAGAATTAAATGGCCTCTTTTATATGTACACAGTACACTCAGTAAATACTATTATTATTAAATATATGAAGGAAAGATTGAAAACATGGACAAAGAGCAACACACTATAAATAATAGTAGGCAGGTTGTAAAAGAGCAAAACAGGATTTTAGACATGAAATATATAACTAAAATGAAAATTCACTGTGTTAGTTAAACTGAAAGTTAGGAAGAGCTGAAGGGATGATTAGTGAATTGGAAAACAGCTCTAATGAGATACTATTCAGAGAGCAATGGGACAGATAAAAAGATAGAGTTTATTGAAGAGAAGTCTGTGGAAATAGAAGTCTGACTTACTGTACATTGATGGGAGTTTCAAAAAGAGAGGATAGAGGGAATGGGAGGCAATTTTAAAAGAGATACTTCCTCAGGATATTTCTGATTTGATGATAGGGAAGAGACCTTCAGGTCAGGAGCAAACAATTCTTGAGCAGGAAAGTATCTACACCTGTGTACATCCTAATGAAACTGTAGGTAAACTAATCTGAAAGCTGCCAGAGAGAAAAGCTTACTAATAAATGTTACTAATGTTACCAATACCATTTAGGACAGCAGCGGGCTTTTCAATAACAGGAGCGAGAATATGGTAGAGTAAAATCTTCAAAGTTTAGTGAAAAACATTGGCAACTCATAATTCTGTACCCAGCTAAACTGTCATTCTTCACTAGATATAAAATAAAGACACTTTTTCACACTAACAGAAACTGAGAGAGTTTTCTAATCATGGGTCCATATATAAAGAACTGCTAAAAAGACAAAAATTATATCTAGAAGGAAGGAATGAGATGCAGGAAAGAATAGCTGAAAAAGAACATTAATATGATAAATAGGAGAAAATAATCATATATCGATATAATAGTTTGGCAGAGGCCTAATGACAGTGGTAGCATTAAACCTAAACTCTGAAATCAAATGAAGTTTTATCCAATAAAAGTGAAGACTTTTGGAAAAAAGATCATAAAAGGAAAACCTTATCACTTGCTGCTACTTGTTGCTGCCAGATGATAGAGCCGGTGAAATTTTACATCCAGATTGTTTTCGTCTTTCCCATCAAGAGGAACCTCATGGGGCTTAATAGGGTAGGATGTATATTTCAAGAATGGAAAAATGAAAATGAAGCCTGAAATGTGTGAAGAGATATTATAAGAAAGCATCCAAAGGATCTACAGCCTTGCTACAAAAAGTGTAGTTTAAACACCAGCAGTATTGGCTCATCTAAGAGTTTGTTAGAAACACAAAATCTCTAACTACTTTAGATCTATTGAATCAGAGTTTGTGGGGTTTTTTTTTTTTATTCAATTTATTTTTATTACAACATTACTACTTATTTTATTATGTATTGAGATTTTATATTTTAACATAACAGTCTTCTCAGTTTGAGAAGTGTTATGAAATTTTTTTGTCTTTTTGGCTAGGACAGTTAAATCCCAGGTACAAATGAAGTCACTGATCAGTTATTGATCATCATTGAGTAATCATGAAGGTAAGAGAGGTTTTTGAGGCTGGCTTGGGGGAAATGCTATTTTGATTTTCAAAAACCACATCTATGCACAATTAAATTTTTTAAGTGCATTTTTAGAATGGAATATTGGAGGACCTTGAAGATGAAGTGTTGATTACTAAAAATCACCATTAAAACTAGGTCATCTCAGACTCATTTTATATTCTTTGGAAGGAAGTCTGGAAGATCAGGAATGTGTGGCAGATAAGGTAGATCTATATCTTTCAAGGCATTGGCAAGGCAATACAGATGAGATGAGGAAATGTAAGTTGGACAAAATGATAATTAGGTTTCTTCATAACTATAAAGTGTCTTTTCTCAAAAGATGGTGTCTAATGATATATGTTAACCTACATATAAGTGTTTGGTAGTATCTCTTATCTCTCTAACCTTGATACTTCCTTGTCAAATATTTCTATTAATGAATTGAAGAAAACATGGGGGGAAGAGTACATAATGTGCATGTTAGTAAGAAATTCAGCATTTCAAAAGATCTATAGAGAGCAAAGTAGTGGGCTTAGTCAAGCAGGATAAAGTTTAAAAGGGTGACTGTAAAAATCTTTGTTTTTCTATCCCTTTCTTCATCAAACAGCTAGCAAAAACCAAAATGAAACAAAATGATAAAGACCAAAACAAGCAAAGCAATGCCCTGGCTGGTATGGCTCAATTGGTTGGAATGTTGTCTCATGGACTGAAAGCTTGCGGGTTGGATTCCTGGTCAGGGTACATACCCAGGTTGCAGGTCTGATTTCCAGTTGGGGTGCGTATAGGAGGCAACCAGTTGTTGTTTCTCTCTTTCTCTATCCTCGCCCTCCCTCCTTCTCTGTCTCTCTATCTCTGTTTCTCTCTTTGAGAAAAGAGATGCCAAAAATATTTTTTAAAAAAGAAGCAAAACAAAACTTTACTTAAGTAATCCTAGTGGCTGTCACCCTCCCCTCCAAAAGCCCCACAAAACTTTATCTAATCTTAGGTTGTACTAGAAGTGTCTAGAAATAAAGGTGAGGTGATTAGACCACATCTAAAATACTGAGTTCTTGGTACAATGATGTAAGAGACATTAGCATATTTAAGCATGTTTAGACTCAAAGCATCTGACACCATGGCATGTCAAGGAACACTTGAAGGTTAGCTTGGAAAAGAAATACTCTTTGGAGTGCATTATAGTCTGTGTGTATCTAAATGGTTGTTAAGTGGAAGAGAATGTGGCCTGTGGGGTCTAACTTGGGCCAATGGATAAAACTACAGAAATGCTTTTTTTTTTTTTTAACTTCAAGATAAGGGATAGCTTTTTTACTATAGCCATTAAAAGCAGAGTGCGAGCGTAGTCTAGAGAAGAACCATGGACCTGGTTTTTATTGGAAGTGTTAAAATACTTGAGAAGCCTGCTTAAAAGGAATATTGTATGAGGAGATTCAGGTTTTAGATGAGAGATTGAGTCAGGTGACATTAAGGGTCCTTTCAGTGCAGAAATTCTCTGTGATCCTCAAGGTTTTCACATACAGAGGGCTTTAAGGTTTAGTTGATATTAATTCTAATACCAGAAGGAGGAAGCATTACTGACGTGTTGGCTTAGGGAGGTCAAGATAGAGCTGGATTGGCTGGCTGCTTTATTGGATTTGTAGAGACCAAGAGTATTGACATTTCCACTGGTGATGCATAGCTTATTACAGATACACTTTGTTTAGCCAATTTGTGTCTTTGTTTGCTATAAATTTTTAAGGGAAAGTGGGTGGAGATGATGTTGACATTGGTTTTCAGATTATATAAATTTGCAGCTTTGTGGTAAACAAAGTATAATTAAATGGTACTGTGAAATGGTCTTTTTGATATTTTTCTGAGCTTTTCAGCTTTTTGTCATGTATGTGACTTCAAACAGAGCTTGATGTAGTTTGTTGAAATAGCCTTTTAAAAAGGCGTGTGTGGGTTTTTTTTTAAATAAATACCCACAAGTAGAATTGCTGGGTTATATGGTATGTCTATATTTAGCTTTTTGAGGAATCTCCACAGTGTTTTCCATAGGGGCCAAACCAGTTTACATTACTACCAACAGTGCACAAAAGGCCCCTTTTCTCACATCCTTGCCAACACTTGTTATTTGTTGACTTTTTAATAATAGCTGACTTGTTGTGACTTGTTCGAGGTAGTATCTCATTGTGGTTTTGATTTATATTTCTCTGTTGGTTAGTGATGTTGAGTATCTTTTCATTTGTCTGTTGGCCATCTATTAATATATGTCTTCTTTGGAGAAATGTTTCCCTATGTTTATTAGAGCATTATTATATACAGTAGCCAAGATATGGAAGCAACATAGGTGTCCATTGATAGATGAGTGGATAAAAAAGATGTAAAAAATATATATTTATATACATGTGTGTATGTGTGTATATATGTGTGTATATATAAATATGTATGTACACACATGCACACACACCATGGAATATTACAAAACAATAAAAAGGAATGAAATCTTGCCATTTGTGACACAGATGAATCTAGAGGGTATTATGCTAAGTGGAATAAGTTAGGCAGAGAACGATGTATAACATACGATTTCACTTATATGTGGAATCTACAGCAGACAATAAAAAACAAAAGCAGACTCACAGAAACAGAGACCAAAGGACTGATTACCAGCAGCGATGAAGGAATGGGTGAAAAGGGAAATGGGAATACAGTCACTAACATTGTGTTAAGTTTACATGGTAACAGACGATTACTGGAATTAGTGGGTGATGACATTGTAAGGTATAAGAATGTTGCATCACTATATTGTACATCCAGAACTAGTATAACCAATACGAGGTTGTATACCAACCATACTTAAATAAAAAAATAAATTAAAAAAAGTTTGCTTATATATGTTGTTAACCCCATGGCCCAATGTCCTTCATTCAGCTTCCTTTCTTAGACAGAAACAGTGGGAAATGTGGGGTTGGAAATTATGCTTAGTGATCTTGGGCAAGTCATTCTGTCTGGGATTTGATTTCCGCATTTTAAAAATTTGGAGTTTAGATTTTTTTTTAATTTTATGAAATATTGGCAAATACAGGAAAAATACAGAAAATAACATAGTAGATGCCATTCAGATTTAACTTAGATTAATGGTTGAACACATTAGGTGATCTTTTAAAGATACTTTAAAAGGAAGTTTCTTATTCTAAACTAAATAGTCAATGGAAGATTTGGTTTAAGAAGAAAATTTTGTTAGACTCTCAGGTTTTCAAAACTGGTGGGCTAGGAGTAAAGATTTGGAAGCTGTCATGGGGGTGGTGGTTGAAGCATTAGGATTGAATTGGTTCTGCGGAGGAAGTTGTATGAGGTGAGATGTGAAGAGGGGAAAACACAGAGGTTCCAGTGAAGAAAACTGAAAAGTTGTGGTCAGTGAATTAGGAAGGGAGTGAATCATACTGAAAAGCCATGAGAAGAATTACAGGAAACAAGCCACTGTTTCCATGCAATAATTACTGCATTTAGATAGATCTATTTATTGATGTAAAAAACCAGAAGGTTAAGATAGGTCAAGATAATAGTTTTATTATCAGAAGCAAGAGGCCAAAACAGCAGGGTAGACACTTTTCTACTTATGTCTATTGAAAATCTTATAGAGAAAAATCAGTTTTTGTTGAAGTTGGCATAACCTATTTGCCACAGACCTTGATGTTTGGCAAGCTGGGTGGATGCTGTTCCTCCACCTCAGTTGATGTGAATAAACAAGGTCTTATTCCTCTTGCCAGGAATGGTGTTAGGGTGATGACTGTGTGTCTTGCTAGTCTCTGATGTGCTTTCTTGCGTATATTTTTTTGTGGTTTGCAAAATATGGACCTCACACAAAATTATACTGTGAATTTTAGTTCAGTCCAAACCAAAAAAATCAGTTTCGAATTCAGAGCAATTAATCTAGTAGTAGCTAAGTGGTTTTTGTGGTTGTTCTATCTCAAATCTCTGGACCAGTATGTTTAAATTCTGTATTTCATGAAAAGCAACTGAGGGACATTTAAAGACTTTTGTTATCTGGCACTTAGAAAGGACCATTGCAGAACTCAGTGGTAATCATGTGATCCATCTTTACTTCGCATTGGATTTTACTTCTTGCCCTGAAGCTTTCAGTGCTATATTCAGGCACCCAAACTGGAACTTTCTCGTGTAACATCTCTTGGATTCACTGGGCTTGACTTATTGTCTGTTATTTGTCAGTAAAACACAGTTTTTACATCACTGCTAAATATTCTTTTCTGTTTCCTTGTGCCTGAGGAAAACTTTAAGTAGATTGCTGTCTTGACACATGTCAAGTTGACAGTTCGTATAGTATTCTTGGATATCTTTCATTAGCCGTTCATAATTTTCAACAGGTAGATTATATACATGTTTTGTTAAGTTTATACCTAAGTACTTACTTTTTGGGGAGTGATAGTAAATGGTCATAAGTTTTGAAAACTTAAGTTTAATATAGGGTCATATTTAATTTTTGCCAGTTCACAATATATCTACATTTTACTTATTTATTTTTTTCAATTACAGTTTGTATTCAGTATTATTTTGTATTAGTTTCAGCATAGTGTACAGCATAGTGTTTAGACAGTCAGATACTTTACAAAATGGTTCCCTTGATATTTCAAGTACTCACATGGCACTGTACACGGTTATTACAGTATTATTGACTGTACTTCCCATGCTGTACTTTACATTCCCATGACTATTTTGTGATGATCAATCTGTACTTCTTAAACCCTTCACCATTTCCAACCAGTGCCCTAACCCCTCTCCCCTCTGGCAACCAGAAGTCTGATTTCTGTCAGATGAAATAAACACTAAAACGGTATCATGATGTGCAGAGGTTTCAAATTTTAACATAGATTTATTTTTTCTTTATGGTATATCTCTTTTGTGACTTAAAAAAAAAAAAATCTTTCATGCCTCAGTATCCTAAAAGTATTTTCTTATATTTCCTTTTAGAAATTTTAAAGATTTGCTTGTCTTACATAAACCTTTAACTCACCCAGAATTCATTCCTGTGTATCATATGAGTTAGGGATTTTCGCCCCACTCTCAGTATGGGTAGTCAGTTCTCGAAAAATAATTTACGAATACTCTATCCTTTTTTCACTAATTACAGTATCATCTCTGTTTTACATATGTGTGGATCTGCAGCTGAGTTCTGTTGTAGGGGTCTGTTGCCTTACTCCTGTACTAGTACTATGCTTTCTAATTTTGCATTGAAAAAAACCTCACAAATGTGACTTCTGGCCAAGATGGAGGCGTAGGTGGACACACTGTGCTTCCTCTCACAACCAAAATTAAGGACAACAAAGATTTAGAAAGAAGAAAACAACCAGAACTGATAGAAAATAGAACTGTACGGAAGTCCAACAACCATTCATCCAGACTGGTAAGAGGGGTGGAGTCGCAGCAGGAAAAAGTGGAGGTTAGCGGACCCAGGTGCACAAGCAGCAGCGGCTGGCAGATCGCAGGTGCACAGGCGGAGGCCAACGGACCCTGGGCATGGGCTGGCAACAATGCAGATCCAGTGAGGCTGTGCAAAGCAGCTGGCTGACCAGGTGGTCCCACATTCGCAAGCACATAGTCCAGGTAAAGGGGAAGTGTTGGAAGGGACTGGAATCTGAGAGAGAGAGGAGCAAGCGCATTGTTCCCTCTTGGACCCCGCCCCCACATACAGCATCACAGCTCAGCAACTGGGCTGCCCCGCCCTGGGGAACACCTAAGGCTCTACCCCTCACTACGTAACAGAAGCTACCCAGACCCCCCCAAAAAAACCAAACAAACCAAAAATGGCTCAAACCGGAGAACAAATGAAAGCCCCAGAGCTGATTCATCTAAGTGACGAAGAGATAGCCAATCTATCAGATGCACAGTTCGAAGCCCTGGTGATCAGGATGCTCACAGAATTGGTTGATTTTGCTCACAAATTAGATGAACAAATGAAGGTTACAATAAGTGAAATGAAGGTTACAATAAGTGAAATGAAGGAAAATGCACAGGGAACCAACAGAGATTGGAGGAAAACTGGGACTCAAATCAATGGAGTGGACCACAAGGAAGAAAGAAACAACCAAACCAAAAAGAAGGAAGAGATAAGACTTCAAAAAAATGAGGAGAGGCTTAGGAACCTCCGGGACATCCTTAAATGTCCCAACATCTGAATTACAGGGGTACCAGAAGGGGAAGAAGAAGAGCAACAAGTGGAAAACTTATTGGAACAAATAATAAAGGAGAACTTCCCCAATCTGGCAAAGAAATAGACTTGCAGGAAGTCCAGGAAGCTCAGAGAGTCCCAAAGAAGTTGGACCCAAGGAGGAACACACCAAGGCACATCATAATTACATTAGCCAAGATTCAAATGAGGGAGAGAATTCTAGAAGCAGGAAGTGATAAGGGGACAGTCACCTACAAAGGGGTTCCCATCAGACTGTCAGCTGATTTCTCCAAAGAGACCTTTCAGACAAGAAGGGGCTGGAAACAAGTATTTGAAGTCTTGAAAGGCAAGGACCTACATCCAAAATTGCTCTATCCAGCAAAGCTGTCATTTAGAATGGAAGGGAAGATCAAGTGCTTCTCAGATAAGGTCAAATTCAAGGAGTTCATCATCACCAAGCCCTTATTCTATGAAATGTTAAAGGGACTTATCTAAGAAAAAGAAGATAAAAAATAGGACAGTAAAAAGACAGCAAACTCACAGCTATTAACAGCCACACCTAAAACAAAAGCAAACAACTAGAACAGGAACAGAACCACAGAAATGGAGATCATATGGAGGGTTAGCAACAGGGGAGTGGGAGAAGGAGAGAGGGGGGGAAAGGTACAGAGAATAAATAGCATAGATGGTGGATAGAAAATAGGGGGAGGGCAAGAACAGTGTGGGAAATGTAGAAGCTGAAGAACTTATGACACATGAACATGAACTAAAGGCGGGGAATGTGGGTGGGAGAGGGTGTGTAGGGTGGAGGGGAATGATGGGGGGGGGAGAAATGGGACAACTGTAATAGCATAATCAATAAAATATATTTTAAAAAACCTCACAAATGTATTGATATAAAGTAAACTGCATATATATGAAATGTACAACTTGGTAAGTTTTGACATATACATCTGTAAAATCAGTACCACAATCAAGATAATATTAGCTGTAAAGTTTTCTTGTACATCTTTGTGATCCTTTCTCCTGCCCCTCCCTGATATTCTTCACTACTCCCCTCTTCCTTCCTCATTCCCATGCAACCCTTTATCTACTTTCTATTACTGCAGTTAGTTTGTGTTTTCTAGAATTTTATATATGTGAAATCATACACTGTGTACTTTTTGTCTAGCTCTGAGGGAGGAGTGTAATTCAGACTTAGTGATTAAGATAGTAGAATCTGTAGACAGACCATTTAATCTTAAATTCCTCATCTGTTACTTATTTATAGCTCTGAGATCTTGGACCTGCTATCCTCTCTGAGACCTAGTTTCCCAGATAGCCATAGGAGAGTGAAATTTTCCACAGGAAGAATTCTTGAGGATAGAATTTGTGAATATTTTTAATATACTGTGTATACAGTTGGCAAGCATACAAGTGCATGACCATATACAGGAGGGTTCAGAAGTCAGAAGGTAGAATGAAAATGGTTTAATACAGAGGTAAATATTTGTAAAATAAATATGACTGAAAAAAGGAGATGATGGGAGGCTGTGTTTGAAAGGATTGCTCAGGCTGGGAGAAAAACAAGTGAGACCAGAATAGAGATGTAGAACGAAAAAGATAGGGACGATAGATCACAGGTTACCTTGTGGACAAAGAGTAGGTTTAGTGGGCATGGAAGAAAGAAAAGAATTGTTTCAAAAATAAGATTATCAGTGTTTGAAAGTTCTTAGGTGGAGCTTTCCAGAACATAATATGGTTAACCATGTATCATTTATTAAAGTGGAGGCATATTAGAGGTGAAAGAGTGTTTAGTGATAGGACTGGTGAAGATTTATAAGTGGGACCTAAAGTTATTGCTTCCCCAATTTCTGGCTTGATGGCATTTAAGTGGTTGGTAGAAATACAGTTTAATAGAGTAAAAGCTGGTTAATTTACATATTGTCCTTTCCAGCATAGTTGGATATGATTTGTAAGCACATAATGACTTAATTACAGCAGTCTCAAATGAGACTAGTCACCTAGGAGCTTTTCTGTAATACTAAGCAATCAGGACCACCATACACACAACATTGGTTCTCAAATACCTTATAGTTTAGTTACAATATTGGATCTTTCATGAGAGTTTTCCCATAATCTAAGTGTGAGTCATTACCCATATTACCTGTTTTAATTTTGTTGATTAATCCACACTCAGACACGAATGATAATATAGGACAAGTTAAAGATTAATGATGTTTTATGCAAACATGCTTGATATCTTAGATTTGCAGTTAGTTTGGTAGCCAGCAGCCACATGCATTTATTGAGCACTCGAAATATGGCTAGTCCAGACTGAGATGTGATGTATATAGAATGCACTGGACATTGAAGATTGGATGTGAAACAAAGAATGTGAAGTAGCTCATTAGTAGTTTTTTATATGGATTACATATTTGAAATGACAACATTGCAGATAGGTTAGATTAAATAAAATATATTACTAAAATTAATTTTGCTTGTTCCTTTTTTCCTTTCTAATGTAGCTGTTATCACAGAATATTTAAGGTTTCAAATGTGGCTTTCATATATGACTCATTCACATTGAACAACACTTTCTTAATATGAAAGAAATCTACCACCCTTTTTACTGTAATCAAATGTGTAACTATTCACTGAATTATAAATTCTTAGTGGAAAAGAAAAAAACCCAAAATCAAAAATTTTGATATATGAGTATGCTTAATGAAATTTGCTGTGGGTGGATTTAAAAATAAGGTTTGTCATTAGCTATCTAGTTGTTTTACAGTTATGTCCAACAGAAGCTGTTAAACTTTTGGAATAAAGGGAACTGGATACCAGACTTCAGCTGACTAGTCTTGCGATCTGAAAGCAGACCTTTGCTTTGCCTTGAACAGATATCTATTTGAATTATGGGATTATCCTAAAGCATGTCTTGTAGCTAGATTGCATTATCTGATACAGCAAGTGTCATGCTTGGGGCTGCTTATGGTTTCTTTGAAATATTAGATTTTATAAAGCAGTGTAGTATCACTTGGGAACTTAGAAATTAGAAACACTGATTCTTGAGCCCCAACACTGCTGAGTCAGAAACTCTGATGGCTAGGACAGGCAAAATGTTTAAACCCTCCCAGTGATTCTTACCCACATAAAGGTTGAGAAACTTAGTGTTAGATTGTGCTACTTTTATAGAAATAGCAAAAACTCAGCAGCTTCATAACAATCCTCCACTTTGTCTTGATTCAGATGTATTTATCCTGCCATCATCTGATGGTAATTTAACTTACGTAAATTTTATTTTTATTGTAAAAGCACTAACAAAATTTTAGGGTTAATTTCTAAATAGTAATAATAATTATTATTTTTTTAAATTTTTTAAATATATTTTATTGATTATGCTATTACAGTTGTCCCGTTTCTCCCCCATCATTCCCCCCACCCTGCACACCCTCTCCCACCCACATTCCCCCCTTTAGTTCATGTCCTTGTGTCATAAGTTCTTTAGCTTCTACATTTCCCATACTATTCTTCCCCTGCCCCTGTCTATTTTCTACCCACTATCTATGCTACTCATTCTCTGTACCTTCCCCTCCCTCCTCCCACGCCCCTGTTGCTAACCCTCCATATGATCTCCATTTCTGTGGTTCTGTTCCTGTTCTAGCTGTTTGCTTAGTTTGCTTTTGTTTTGGGTGTGGTTCTTAATAGCTGTGAGTTTGCTGTCTTTTCATTGTCATATTTTTTATCTTCTTTTTCTTAGATAAGTCCCTTTAACATTTCATATAATAAGAGCTTGGTGATGATGAACTCCTTTAACTTGACCTTATCTGAGAAGCGCTTTATCTGTCCATCCATTCTAAATGACAGCTTTGCTGGATAGAGCAATTTTGGATGTAGGTCCCTGCTTTTAAAGATTTCAAATATTTCTTTCCAGCCCCTTCTTGCCTGTAAGGTCTCTTTGGAGAAATCAGCTGACAGTCTGATGGGAACTCCTTTGTAGGTGACTGTCCCCTTATCCCTTGCTGCTTCTAGAATTCTCTGCTTCATTTTAATCTTGGCTAATGTAATTACAATGTGCCTTGATGTGTTCCTCCTTGGGCCCAACTTCTTTGGGACTCTCTGAGCTTCCTGGACTTCCTGGTAGTCTATTTCCTTTGCCAGATTGGGGAAGTTCTCCTTGATTATTTGTTCAAATAAGTTTTCTACTTGTTGCTCTTCTTCCCCTTCTGGGACCCCTATAATTCGGATGTTGGGACGTTTAACGATGTCCTGGAGGTTCCTAAGCCTCTCCTCATTTTTTTGAATTCTTGTTTCTTCCTCGTTTTCTGTTTGGTTGTTAATTTCTTCCTTCTGGTCCACTCCATTGATTTGAGGCCCAGTTTTCCTTCCATCTCTATCGGTTCCCCATGCGTCTTCCTTCATTTCACGTATTGTAGCCTCCATTTTCTCATCTAATTATGAGCAAAATCAACCAATTCTGTGAGCATTTTGATGACCAGTGCTTTGAACTGTGCATCTGATAGGTTGGCTATCTCTTCATTGCTTAGAGGAATCGACTCTGGGGTTTTCATTTTTTCTCCAGTTTGAGCCATTTTTGGTGGGGTTTTTTGTTTTGTTTTGGTTTGGTTTTAGTCTGGTCGTGGCTATTACGTATGAGGGGTGGAGCCTTAGGTGTTCCTCAGGGCGGGGCAGCTTAGTCGCTGGGTTGTGATGCTGTAGGTGGGGGCGGGGTCCGAGAGGAAAGAATGGCACCTGTTCCGCTCTCTTCTGGACTCCGGTCCCTTCCGCTGCTTCCCCTTCACCTGGATTATCTGTGCACCCGAGCGTGCTGTTACGTAGGGAGGGGTGGAGCCTCAGGCTCTCCCCAGTGTGGGGCAGCCCAGTTGCTGGGTTGTGACGCTGTGTGTGGGGGCGGGTTCTGAGAGGGAACAATGGCGCCCGCTCCGCTCTCTCCTGGATTCAGTTCCTTCCGCCACTTCCCCTCTGCCTGGACCGTCTGGGTGCGCGAATGTGGGACCCCCTGGTCAGCCAGCCGCCTTGTGCGTCCTCACTGGGTCTGCACAGTTGCCCCTCTGTGCCCGGGGTCTGCCAGCTGCCGCCTGGGCGCCCGAGGACCGCCAGCCACCGCCCGAGCACCTGGGAACTGCGAGCCGCTGCTACTTGCGTTCCTGGGTCCGCACCGCCACTTTTTCCTACCGCGACTCCGCCCCTCTTACCGGTCTAGATGAATGGTTGTTGGACTTCCGTACAGTTCAATTTTCTATAAGTTCTGGTTGTTTTCTTGTTTCTAAATATTTGTTGTCCTTAATTTTGGTTGTGAGAGGAGGCACAATGTGTCCGCCTATGCCGCCATCTTGGCGGGAAGTCAATAATTATTTTTGAACTAGTATTTTATTTGATTCTAATGAAACTTTGTTCTAAAAGTATCATTTAGGCAACTACACACATGTATTTGAAGGGAATTCCATTTATCATTTGTAAAAATCTTACTTTCTTAGGTGGATGCTCTTCGATTGCGTTTGGAAGAGAAGGAAACCATGCTGAATAAGAAGACAAAACAAATTCAGGATATGGCTGAGGAGAAGGGAACACAAGCTGGTGAGATACATGACCTCAAGGACATGCTGGATGTGAAGGAGCGGAAGGTGAACGTTCTTCAGAAGAAGGTAAGTGCAAGGGTTCTGTGTTCATCTGGCATACATCTTATACACGTACCACTGAGTTATACATAAATGTCGTCAAAATGTCTTTCTATTTCTCTGTTTATATTTTTGTGGTCAGTACTTGAAACTGTTAACTGCAGTAGGTAAATGCTTAAAAGTACTCTGCATATTCAGGTTTTTAATTATTAAGTAAATGCCATTCGTATCTTCACTAGTATTTTGCATGAAATACTGAAAAGTATTTCTTGTTTCTGAAAATTGCCAAGGTGTTTACACTGACATTCTTCTGCTTCTGTATTGGAACTGTAATGATATGCATTAGTATTGTACATGGACTTGGGATGATTACAACTTATCTACATGATTAATAACACTATAGTTTTGAATGGAAAACATGCTATTATAATTAACATACAGTATACATGTGTCAAGGAAAGGAAGAATTTCTTTTTACCTTAGTCATTATTGGAAAGAGGCTAATTTTGAAATAAGAAAAGTACTAATTTATTTTTCCTTTTTTAGCTTAATTAACTGATGTCCTTGAGGTTATAGTTATAGTAGACACTGATAGTTATTATTCATCTACATTGAGATGATATGATAGATTAGAAATATTTGACATTATCCTACTATATTTGTAACTTCTAACAATAACCAAGGAATAAAACTTTTTTCTAAACCTCAGGATCAGCTTTTCTTTTTTTTAAAAAATATATTTTATTGATTATGCTATTATAGTTGTCCCATTTCTCCCCCATCATTCCCCTTCATCCTGCACAACCCCTCACACCCACATTCCCCGCCTTTAGTTCATGTTCATGTGTCATAAGTTCTTCAGCTTCTACATTTCCCAAACTATTCTTGCCTTGCCCCTGTCTATTTTCTACCCACCATCTATGCTACTTATTCTCTGTACCTTTTCCCCCTCTCTCCTCCTCCCACTCCCCTGTTGATAACCCTCCATGTGATCTCCATTTCTGTGGTTCTGTTCCTGTTCTAGTTGTTTGCTTTTGTTTTAGGTGTGGCTGTTAATAGCTGTGAGTTTGCTGTCTTTTTACTGTCCTATTTTTTATCTTCTTTTTCTTAGATAAGTCCCTTTAACATTTCATAGAATAAGGGCATGGTGATGATGAACTCCTTGAACTTGACCTTATCTGAGAAGCACTTGATCTTCCCTTCCATTCTAAATGACAGCTTTGCTGGATAGAACAATCTTGGATGTAGGTCCTTGCCTTTCAAGACTTCAAATACTTCTTTCCAGCCCCTTCTTGCCTGGAAGGTCTCTTTTGAGAAATCAGCTGACAGTCTGATGAGCACCCCTTTGTAGGTGACTGTCCCCTTATCCCTCCCTGCTTCTAGAATTCTCTCCCTCATTTGAATCTTGGCTAATGTAATTATGATGTGCCTTGGTGTGTTCCTCCTTGGGTCCAACTTCTTTAGGACTCTCTGAGCTTCCTGGACTTCCTGGTAGTCTATTTCCTTTGCCAGATTAGGGAAGTTGTCCTTTATTATTTGTTCCAATAAGTTTTCCACTTGTTGCTCTTCTTCTTCCCCTTCTGGTACCCTTATAATTTGGATGTTGGGACGTTTAACGATGTCCCGGAGGTTCCTAAGCCTCTCCTCATTTTTTTGAAGTCTTGTTTCTTCCTTGTTTTCTGTTTGGTTGTTTCTTTCTTCCTTGTGGTTCACTCCATTGATTTGAGTCCCAGTTTTCCTCCAATCCCTGTTGGTTCCCTGTGCATTTTTCTTCATTTCACTTCTTGTAGCCTTCATTTTTTCATCTAATTTGTGAGCAAAATCAACCAATTCTGTGAGCATCCTAATCACCAGGGCTTTGAACTGTGCATCTGATAGGCTGGCTCTCTCTTGGTGGCTTAGATGAATCGGCTCTGGGGCTTTCATTTGTTCTCCGGTTTGAGCCTTTTTTAAAAAAAATTTTTTTGGTCTGGTTGCTTTTGTTACGTAGTGAGGGGTGGAGCGTTAGGTGTTCCCCAGTGCGGGACAGCCCAGTTGCTGGGTAGTGACGCTGTATGTGGGGACGGGGTCCGAGAGGGAACAGTGGTACTTGCTCCTCTCTCTCTCTCTCTCTCTCTCTCTCTCTCTCTCTCTCTCTCTCTCTCTCTCTCTCTCTCTCTCTCTCTAATTCCAGTCTCTTCTGCCCCTTCCCCTTTGCCTGGATTATCTTCACGCCAGTGTGGGACCACCTGGTCAGCTAGCTGCCTTGCGTGGCCTCACTGGTTCTGCATCGTTGGCACCCAGTGCTCAGGGTCCGCTAGCTGCCGCCTGTACACCTGGGATCTGCCAGCTACTCCTGCCTGTGCACCCGGGTCCACAAACTTCCACTTTTTTCTGCCATGACTCCAATCCTCTTACTGGTCTGAATGAATGGTTGTTGGGCTTCCGTACAGTTCAGTTTTCTATCAGTTCTGGTTGTTTTCTTGTTTCTAAATCTTTCTTGTCCTTAATTTTCCTTGTGTGAGGAGGCACAGTGTGTCCATCTACGCCTCCATCTTGGCTGGAAGACCTGGGTCCTGGATTTTATGAAATGCTTTTTCTGCATGTATTCATATGATTATGTGGTTTTTAGTCTGCATTCTGTTTATGTGGTGAATCATATATATTGACTCATGAATGTTGTATCAACCTTGCATTCCCGGAGTAAATCCCACTTGATAATAGTGTATGATCTTTTTCGTGCATTGCTCTATTTGGTTTGCTAATACTTTATTGAAGATTTTTAGCATCTATATTCATCAGGAATATTGGCCTATAATTTTATTTCCTTGTAGAGTTTCTCTGGTTTTGGAATTAGGATAATCCTGGCCCTGTAAAATGAGCTTGGGAGCCATCCTTGTTCTTGAATTTTATGAAATAGTTTGAGAAGGATAGGTGTTCATTCTGCTTTGAGTGTTTGGTAAAATTCACCTGTGAAGCCATCTGGTCAAGGGCTTTTGTTTGTTGAGAGTTTTTTGATTATTGCTTCAATTTCACTAGGTATAATCTCTGTATTCAGATTCTCATATTCTTCCTAATTCAGTTTTGAAAGATTGTATGTTTTTATGTTTAACATTTGTTTAAATTTTTTTAATTTTGTCATTATATTTTATTGATTATGCTATTATAGTTGTCCCAATTTTTCTTTTTTTAAATTTATTTTAATTGTTGTTTTTGTACAGTTTTCTGTCTTTTACTCCCACCCCAGCCCACTGCCCCAGCCCTCCCCACCTCCCTCCCATTTCCAACCCCCATAGTTTTTGTCCACATGTCTTTTATACTTGTTCCTCTAAACCCTTCCCTTTTTCCCCTGAAATTGCCTCCCCTCTCCACTCTGATGACTGTCAGCCTGTTCTCAACTTCAGTGTCTTTGGTTATATTTTGCTTGTTTGTTTGTTTTGTTGATTAGGTTTCTGTTAAATGTGACATCATATGGTATTTGTCTTTCACCACCTGGCTTATTTCACTTAGCATAATGCTCTCCAGTTCCATCCATGTTGTCGCAAAGGGTAGGAGCTCCTTCTTTCTTTCTGCTGCATAGAATTCCACTGTGCAAATGTACCACAGTTTCTTGATTCATTCATTTAGTGATGGGCACCTAGGTTGCTTCCAACACTTGGCTATTGTAAATTGTGCTGCTGTGAACATTGGGGTGCATAGGTTCTTTTCAATTGGTCTTTCAGGGTTCTTAGGATATAATCCTAGTAATGGAATTGCTAGGTTAAAAGGTAGATCCATTTTTAGTTTTCTTAGAAAATTCCATACTGCTTTCCATAGTGGTTGTACCAGCCTGCACTCCCCCCAACAGTGCACTAGGGTCCCCTTTTCTCCACAGCCTCTCCAACACTTGTTGTTTGTTGCTTTGTTTATGATGGCCATTCTGACTGGTGTCAAGTGGTATCTCATTGTGGTTTTAATTTGCATCTCTCTGATAGCTAGCAATATCGAACATCTTTTCATGTGTCTCTGGATCCTCTGTATGTCTTCCTTGGAGAAGTGTCTCTTCGAGTCCTTTGCCCATTTTTTAATTGGGTTGCTTGTTTTCTTAGAGTGGAGTCGTATAATTCTTTGTATATTTTGGAGATTAAACCCTTGTCTGAGGTATCATTGATAAATATGTTTTCCCATACAGTCGGTTCTCTTTTTATTTTAATACTGTTTTCTTTGGCCGTGCAGAAGCTTTTTATTTTTTTGAGATTCCATTTGTTTATTCTTTCCTTTATGTCCCTTGCTTTAGGGGACATATCAGTAAAAATGTTGCTGCTTGGACTATCTGAGATTTTCCTGCCGATGTTCTCCTCTAGGACTTTAATGGTGTCACGGCTTATATGTAAATCTTTTATCCACCTTGAATTTATTTTTGTGTATGGTGTAAGTTAGTGCTCGAGTTTCATTTTTTTGCACGTAGCTGTCCAGTTCTCCCAACACCACTTGTTGAAGAGGCTATTTTTACTCCATTTTATGTTGCTGCCTCCTTTATCTAATATTAATTGACCATAGAGACTTGGGTTTATTTCTGGGCTCTCTGTTCTATTCCACTGGTCCACATGCCTATTTTTATGCCAGTACCAGGCTGTTTTGATTACCGTGGCTTTGTAATACAGTTTGGCATCAGGTGTTGTGATCCCTCCTACTTTGCTCTTCTTTCTCAAAATTGCAGAAGCTATTCGGGGTCATTTATGGTTCCATATAAATTTTTGAAGTGTTTGTTCTATGTCTGTGAAATATGCCATTGCTACTTTAATAGGTATTGCATTGAATTTGTAAATTGCTTTGGGTCTTATAGACATTTTGATGATGTTAATTCTTCCAATCCATGAACACGGTATGTGTTTCCATTTGTGTCTTTCTTGATTTCTTTCTTCAGTGTTGTGTAGTTTTCTTCATACAGGTCTTTTGCCTCCTTGCTTAGGTTTATTCCTAGGTGGTTTATTTTTTCTTTTTGGTATATTGAAATCAATATACCGAAAAATGGGATTTTTTCTTGATTTCTGCTTCTGCTGTTTCATTGTTGATATACAAAAATGCCTTTGATTTCTGGATATTGACTTTTTATCTGGCTGTTTGGCCAAATTCATTTATTAGGTCGAGCAGCTTTTTGGACAAGTCTATAGGATTTTCTCTGTACACTGTCATGTAATCTGAAAACAGTGATAGTTTTGTTTCCTCCTTTCCTATTTGGATGCCTTTTATTTCCTTTTCCTGTCTAATCACTGTGGCTAAGACTTCCAATATTATATTGAATAGAAGTGGTGAAAGTTGACATCCATGTCTTGTTCCTGATTTTAGTGGAAAAGATTTTAGTTTTTGCCATTTGAGTATGATGTTGGCTATAGGTCTCTCATATATGGCCTTTATTATGTTGAGGAATGCTCGCTCTATTTCCACTTTGCTGAGTGTTTTTATTATAAATCGGTGTTGTACCTTATGAAGTGCTTTTCTGTATCTATTGATATGATCATGTGATTTTTGTTTTTGCTTTTGTTTATGTGATGAATTACATTCACTGATTTGCGAATGTTGAATCATCCTTGCATCCCTGGGATGACTCCCACTTGGTCATGGCGTGTGATCTTTTTAATGTATTGTTGGATGCTGTTTTCCAGTATTTTGTTGCAGATTTTAGCATCTATGTTCATCAGCAAGATTGGTCTGAAGTTTTCTTTCTTTGTTGTGTCTTTATCTGGTTTTGGAATTAGGATGATGCTGGCTTCATAGAAAGAGTTTGGGAGTCTTCCATCGTTTTGAATTTTTTGGAATAGTCTGTGAAGGATAGGGGTTAGCTCTTCCTTAAATGCTTTGTAGAATTCTCCTGTGAAACCATCTGGTCCAGGGCTTCTGTGTTTCAGGAGTTTTTTGATCATTACTGCTTCAATTTGATCTGCTGTTACCGGTCTTTTCAGGCTTTCTGCTTCTTCTTCATTGAGTTTTGGAAGATTATATTTTTCTAGAAACTTGTCCATTTCACCTAGGTTTTCAAATTTCTTGGCATATAGATCTTCATAGTAATTTCTTACAATCCTTTGTATTTCTGCGGTGTCAGTCATAATCTCTCCTGTTTCATTTCTGATTGTGTTTATTTGAGTCCTCTCTCTTTTTTTCTTGATGAGCTTGCTTAAAGGCTTGTGGATTTTGTTTATCTTTTCAGAGAACCAGCTCCTGGATTCATTGAGCCTTAGAATTGTGCTATTAGTGTCTACGTCATTTAATTCTGCTCTGATCTTGGTTATTTCCTTCCTTCTACTTGCTCTGGTCTTTGTTGTTGTTCCTCAAGTTTTCTAGGCCTAGGGTTAAGTTGTTTGTTTGAAATATTTCTGTCTTTTTTAGGTAGGCCTGTATTGCTATGAACATTGCTCTCAGGACTGCCTTCACTTTGTCCCATAAGCTTTGGGTTGTTGTGAGTTCATTTTTGTTTTGTTTCCAGAAACTTTTTGATTTCCTTCCTAATTTCATTCTTGACCCATTCATTGTTTAATAGCCTGCTATTCAATCTCCATGATTTTGAGGGTTTTGCGTTTTTCCCCTTGGTGTTATTTTCTAGTTTCAGTCCCTTATGGTCAGAGAAAATGCTTGGTATGATTTCAATTTTCTTGAGGTTGTTGAAGCTTGTTTTGTGTCCTATCATGAAAAATTCCATGTGCTTTTGAAAAGTATGTATATTTAGTTTCTGTGGGATGAAAGGCTGTATGTGTATCAGGTAGGTCCATTTCATCTAGAGTATTGTTCAATGCCACAATATCTTCGTTGATATTTTGTTTGGAAGATGTGTCCATTTTTGACAGTGGGGTGTTAAAAATCCCCTACTATAATTGTGTTGCTGTCAACATCTTTCTTGAAGACCTCTAAGATTTTCTTTATATATTTTTAGGAGCTCCTATGTTGGGTGCATATATATTTACAATGTTTATGTCTTTTAGGTGGATTCTTTCTTTGAATATTATGAAGTGACCTTCTGGGTCTCTCTTTATGGCTCTTCTTTTGAAGTCTATTTTGTGTGATATGAGTATTGCTACTCCAGCTTGTTTTTCCTGTCCATTTGCTTGGAAAATTTGTTTACAGCTCTTCACTTTGAGTGTGTGTAGGACTTTTGTCCTGAGGTGGGTCTCTTGTAGGCAGCATATGTGTGGATCATGTTTTCTTATCCATTCAATTATTCTATGTCTTTTGATTGGAGCATTTAATCCATTTATGTTTAAGGTTATTATTGATAGGTACTGAATCATTGCCATTTTCGTACCTGTGTTCCCCTCCCTCTTCCCCCCGCTCTGTCTCTATCTCTTTTCCTTCCTTCCTTTAAAGCAGTCCCTTTAGCATTTCTTGCAGAAGTGGTTTGGTAGAGGTGTATTCTTTTAGACTTCTTTTGTCTGGGAAACTATTTGGCCTTCTATCTTGATTGAAAGCCTTGCTGAGTAAAGTAGTCTTGGTTGCAGGCCTTTGATTCTCATTGCTTGGAATATTTCTTGCCATTCTCTTCTGGCTTGGAGAGTTTCCATTGAGAAGTCATCTTCTAACCTTATCAGGGCTCCCTTGTATGTTACTTCCTTTTTCTCCCTTGCTGCCTTTTAGATTCTCTGTTTGTCTTGGAATTTTGCCATTTTGATATTGATGTGTCTTGAAGTGGGCTTGTTTGGGTTCCTCTTGATTGGGACTCTTTGTGTTTCCTGGATTTGTGTGACTTTTTCTTTCATCAAATTAGGGAAGTTTTCCATCATTACTTTTTCAAATAGGTTTTCTATCCCTACCTCTTCTCCTTGTGGTATCTCTATTATACGGATATTATTACGTTTCATATTGTCTTGCATTTCTCTTAATCCCTCTTCATTCTTTCTTAGCCTCTTTTCCTTTTCTTGCTCTTTCTGGGTGTTTTTTCTAGTTTGTCCTCCAACTTGCTCATCCGATCTTCTGCTTCATTGATTGTGCTTTTCATTCCTTCCACTGTGTTCTTCAGTTCAGAAATTGTATTCTTCATGTCCTCTTTGCCCTTGTTGATAGTTTCTGTTTCCTTTTTCATGTTGATATAGTTTGCAGTGAGTTCATTGTAGCTTCCCTGTAGTTTCTGGTAGCTCATGGAGAGCTCATGGAGCTTCCTGACAACCATTGCTTTGAACTCAATATCTGATAGTTGAGTTGCCTCTGTTTCATTTAGCATTGTTTCTGGAGCTTCCTCATTTCCTTTCATTTCAGGATTGTTTCTTTGTCTTCCCATTGTTTGTAAGATTGTTTTTGTTAGCCTCAACTTCTTAAATTGATCTGTTCTGGCTCCCTGGGTTTGCAATGTGTCCTTCTGTGGTAGAATACCTGTGAGATTCAGTGGTATATTCTTCTTTGGGTATCCTGTTGTTCACAGCTTCCAGTTTCTCAGCCATTGGGATGCCTTCTCTTTCGGTCCAACTCTGTTTTTTTCACAGTTCGGGTTTTTTTTGTCTCACTTGTGGGTATTTAATAAGAGAAAAGAAGGAAAAAATGAAAAAGGAAAAAAAAAGAAGAAGAGGAAGAAAGAAGAGATATAATTGGAAAGAAAGGAAGAAGGAATAAAATAAGAAAGAAGGAAAGACAAGCAAAAGGAATTGAGGGATAAAAAAGATGAAAGAAGTATTAAAAATATTTAAATATATATATATTTAAAAAAAAAAACCAATACCCTTCTTCTGTTTTCAAACTGGCCAAGGCTGGTTTTCTGGTATTGCTGGCTGTTCTCGGCTGAGGGGCGATGATATCGCTTTTCTCTCTGTTCAGCACTCAGTCGGCTTTGGGGTACGCTCCCCAGGGTTAGCTAGCCATGCACTCTCCCTGGAGCTAGGCTTGTGCCTCTCTGCGCACGGCACTGGGCGTGGGTTCTGAGCCTTCTGGGGAGCATGTGCTATCTCAAATTTATGCGTGTGAGCTCAGGTCTCCTGCGGGGCATGGGCTGACCCCGGGTTTATGGGGTGCGGGTTCCGGGTTTCCTGCTTTGCGTATGTTTAGTCTAAGTTCACTGGCATGAGCTCTGGGCTTCCCACGGATCGTGCGCGCTCCTTGGGTCACATGCGTGGGCTCTGGTTCTCCCAAGTATCTCTTGTCCTCCCTAGGTTCCCGGGGTCGGCTCCAGGTCTTCCACAAACCCCCTCCTCTGTTCGCGGGTGCCTCTGGTCACACAAGCGCTTCTGGTCTCATAGGCTTCAGCATGCACTCCTCTTAGGGCTATGCTTGGGCGATCACAGCCCCAGCATGTTTGCCACTCAGACCTTAACTCCCTTCTCTGCAACAGGTCTCTTGTTGCTGCTCAAACCTTGTTTCGCCGGGGAGGGAGCGGTTGACCCAGCTCCCTTCCTAGAGCCCTGTGGCAGATCTGGCAAGCGCGGGCCCTGGGCTTCAGCAGCCCTGGTCTCCACGCTGATCCCTGGGCACTTATTGTGCCGAAGTATTCTCCTTACTGTCTGGTTTTACAATTTCCACTACAGTTTTTTATCTATTTTCATATATGCTGTGGTATTGTTGGCTATTTGCTCTGTTCCTCCATAGATCTACTAGGTTTTTCTTCCGTGTGTAGGAGGATGTGGAATCTGCCCCCTCCTACTGTGCTGCCATCTTCCCTTCTCCAATTTTTCCTTCTTTAACTCCTCCACCAAACATACCACTCTCCCTCCGGACATATGCACACTATTGTTCATTACCATGGGTTATGTGTGTAAATTCTTTGTTGACTGTTATTTCCTCTGCTGTTCTTTGCATTCCTGTGACTATTCTGTAACTACATATTTGTACTTCTTTTAAAAAAATTAATTCTTTTTAAGGAGAGGGGAAGGGAAGGAGAAAAAGAGGGAGAGAAATGTCAGTGTGTGGTTGTCTCTTGTGTGCCCCCTATTGGGGGCATGACCTTTCCCACAACCCAGGTATGTGTCCTGACTGGGAATCGAACCAGCAGCAATGCTTTGGTTTGCAGGCCTTTGCTCAATCCACTGAGCCACACCAGCCAGGGTTATTTGTACTTCTTAATCCCCTTGCCTCTTCACCCATTCCCTCACACCCCCTCCCATCCGGCAACCATCAGGATGCTCTCCATATCCATGATTTTGTCTCTGTTGTTCTTGTTTGCTTAGTTTGTTTATTGAAATTCAATTGTTGATAGATATGTATTTATTGCCATTTTATTGTTCTTAGTTTTGATCTTCTTTCTCTGAAATGTCCCTTTAACATTTCATTTTTTTAAATATATTTATTGATTATGCTACTACAGTTGCCCCATTTTCCCCCTTTATTGCCCTCTACCCTACATACTGACTCCCACTCAAATTCCCCCTCTACTCCTTAGCTCATGTCCATAGGTCGTTCTTTGGCTTCTACATTTCCTATACTATTCCAAACCTCCCCGTCTGCCACTTATGCTACTTATTCCCTGAACCTTTTCCCCCTTTCTCCCCTTCCCCCACTGATAACCCTCCATGTGATCTCCAGTTCTGTGATTCTGTTCCTGTTCTAGTTCTTTGATTAGTTTGTTTTTGTTTTTTAGGTTCAGTTATTGATAGTTGTAAGTTTGTTGTCATTTTACTGTTTATAGTTTTGATCTTCTTCTTTTCTTAGATAAGTCCCTTTAACATTTCATATAATAAGGTGATGATGAACTCCTTTAACTTGATCTTATCTAGGAAGCACTTGATCTGCCCTTCCATCTAAATGACAGCTTTGCTGGATAGAGCAATCTTGGATGTAAGTCCTTGATTTTCATGACTTGGAATACTTCTTTCCAGCCCCTTCTTGCCTGTAAGTTTTCTTCTGAGATATCAGCTGATAGTCTTATGGGAACTCCTTTGTAGATAACTCTCTCCTTTTCTCTTGCTGCTTTTAAGATTCTCTCCATATCTTTAATCTTTGGCAGTTTAATTCTGATACGCCTTGGCATGTTCCTCCTTGGGTCCAACTTCTTTGGGACTGTCTGAGCTTCCTGGAGTTCCTGGAAGTCTATTTCCTTAGCCAGATTGGGGAAGTTCTCCTTCATTATTTGTTCAAATACGTTTTCAGTTTCTTGCTGTTTCTCTTCTCCTTCTGGCACCCCTATGATTTGGATATTGCAATGTTTAAAGTTGTTCTGGAGGTTCCTAAGCCTGTCCTCATTTTTTCCAATTCCTGTTTCTTCATTCTGTTCTGGTTGAATGTTCATTTCTTCCTTATGCTCCAAATTGTTGATTTGATTCCTGGTTTCCTCCCCTTCACTGTTGGTTCTCTGTATATTTTCCTTTATTTCACTTTGCTTAGGCTTCACCTCTTTCTCTATTTTGCAACCATACTCAACCATTTCTGTGAGCATCTTGATTATCAGTGCTTTGAACTCTGCACCTCATAGGTTGCCTATCTCTTCATAATTTAGTTGTTTTTCTGGAGTTTTGATCTGTTCTTTCACGTGAGCCATATTTCTTCATCTTGGTGCACCTGTTATGTTGTAAGGGGCGGAGGCTTACGTATTTGCCAGGGTGAGATGACATGTCTCACTGTGTGTGACACTGTATGTGGGGGAGGGGTCTGAGAGGGAACAATGCCACTTGCTGGGCTCTTGGCCTACTTTCAGTCACTTTCTCTGCCACCCAGAAGCAAATTGGGCTCTTTTGGTGCTGATTCATGGGTGGGTCATTTATGTACATTCTTGGACTCTGTGGGTCTTTCCTACAACTCTCCAGCGGAAACCCTCCTGGAGTTTCTCCTGCTGCCGCAACTCCCAGAGGTTTTTATAGCCAGTGGTTTTGAGGCTTTCTTTTCCTGCTCTGGAACCCTAGGCTGTCCGGTCTGTTTTTCTCCCCAGTTATTCTTCCTGGTTTATCTTCCTGCAAATGTGGGACCAGCAGCCACCACCTCATCTGCATGGTCCTCCAGCCAGTGTCTTGGCATACCTTCTCTCCACCGTAGCTGCCCGTCTCCACCCCTCCTGCCGGTCTGGATGAATGTTTCTTCCTTAACTGATTAGTTGTTGTACTTCCATACAGTTTAGTGTTCTGGAAGTTGTGGTTGTTTTTTGTTTTTAAATTTGTTTTTCTTCTTCTGGTTTGTGAGTAGGCAAAATGTATCTACCCATGCCGCCATTTTGCCCAGTGGTTATATCTCATTGTTTTTATTGTATTGTTTTTCCTGTACCATTTATCCCCTAATACCTTCTTCTCTCCCACAATTACCACACTGTTGTCCATGTCCATGAGTCTTTTTTTTGCTGAATCCCTGCACCCCAAACCCCCGCTCTTTTATAGGTGTCAGCCTGCTCCATTGTTGAGTCAGTCTGTCTCTGCTTTGCTTGTTAGTTCAGTTTCTTTATTAAATTCCACATATGAGTGAGATCATATGGTATTTGTCTTTCTCTATTTAGCATAATGTTCTCCAGGTCCATATATGCTGTTTCAATGGGTAAAATTTCTTCTTTTTTACAGTCAAGTAGTATTCCATTTAGTAAATGTTCCATAGTAGTTTTATCCACTCAGCTACTAATGGACACTTGGGGTACTTCCATATCTTGGCGATTGTAAATAATGCTGCAGCGAACATAGGGGTGCATGTGTTCTTTCAAATTTGTGTTTTGGGTTCCTTCATATATATTCCCAGAAGTGGGATTGCTGGGTCAAAGGGCAGACCCGTTTTTAATTTTTGAGGTATCTCCACAGTGCTTTGCACTGTGGCTATACCACTCTGCATCCCACCAACAGTGCAAAAGGACTCCCGTTTCTCCACATCCTGGCCGGCATTTGTTGGTTATTGATTTATTGATGGTGGCCATTCTGAGAAGTGTAGGGTGATACCTCATTATGGTTTTAATTTGGATTTCTGTGATAATTAGTGACATTGTCATTGTTTTTACTGTCTGCATGCTTTTCAGTGTCACAGTTGTACCATAATTTGATTAATTCCTATAATTTTTAAGTACAATTATATATTTATACATTTTATGTTGTTTATATTTGTTATAATGGTATAGCAAATAACATAAATACATTTCATTCATGATTTGATATTGTGTGCATCTAAAAAAATTGATAGATGGCAAGATGACAAACTGTTCTCCAATACTTTTGTATTTGTTTATATTGAGTGTTTTTCTACTCAGCTTCATGAAACATTTATAACCAAACCTTTTTAAATTTCTATTAATAGGTAAATAATGGCCACATGTAAAAATATAAAACTGAATCATTACACCAATATATACATTTTAAAAAACAATCTTTAGGTGTAAAGGAGAAAGAAACTTTATAAAGAACAGAGGCAAATGTGTGAATTATTTAGTAATGTTTGCATGTATAAGTACTGTCAGAGCATGACCTAAAATTGAGAGTACACAGAGGAAAGGATTCCTCAATTTGACGCCAAGTTGTAAAAGAAGTTCCCTAAAGTAAATTTAAAAGAAAATGACAAGTAAGAAAATATATTTGTGAAACACAAGGAAAGAGGTAATACCACTCACTAGGGACAGAACTATAAATCAATAAGGAAAAAATAAACCATCTAATAGAAAAATGTGAAAAACACATGAATTATACAGTTTCCAAAATGGAGAAAATCCTATGAAAAAATGCTCAATATGCACTCAAATTTAAATAAACAATAAGGAAGAAATTGGATAATTTTCCATTATTTACCAGGTCAATGAAAGAGAAATACTGTATGATTTCACTCATATGTGGAATCTAATGAACAAACTGAACTAACAAAGAAAATAGTCACAGACTCATAGATGGAGAGCAGGATGACAACTTTTGGTGGGATAGTTAGGGGGTGGAGGAATTGAGCAAAAAGGAAAAAGGACTCATGGGCATGGACAGCAGTGTGCTGATTGTTGGGGGAAGGAGGATATAAGGAGACTAAATGGTAATGGAAGAAAATATAATAAGTTAAAAAAACAAAATTTCAAATACAGTTGAAATTTCTTGGCATATCTTTTCTTGATAGTATTCCCCTCTATTCTGTTTATGCACACCCCATACTTTAGGTCAGGAGGATGTATATTTTTATACTTTTACAACCTATGTATGTATTAATAAAATATATAAAATCAGAGAATTAAACACGGCAAATAAATAAATATGAGAAGTAAATTACCCTCACTGTAACCAGGAAAATGTAAAATAAGACCAGATTAAGAAACCATGTTATACCTATCATTTTATGCTATATTGGCAAAAAGTAAGGAATCTGACAATATTAAGTGTTGCTAAATATGGCAACTGGATTTCTCACTCAGTGTTGTGGAGTTTTTAAATTGATATAACTACTTTGGGAAGCACCTAACCTTATAAAATTAAAAGTAAGCATACCCAGATCCATATACCATTGATGAACTCCAGTACACTTGTAGGAATGCTCATAGTAACATTGTTTGCATTCAAAACAAAAGTAAACAAAAGCTGAGGAAACACTGCGCAAATGTTCTTGACAGAAAAATGAATTAAGTAAATTGTGGTGTAGGAAACATTATTATTTTTTCATTTTCATTTTTTCCCCATTACCATTTATCCTCCCATACCCTCTTCCACCTACATCCACCTCCCTCCCTGCCACAATCACTGCACTGTTGTCCATGACCATGAATTCTTTTTTTTTTCGCTCAATCCTTCTACTTCCCAGTCCCCAGCCCCAGCCTTTCATCGAGTTCTCTATCTATGAGTATGTCTCTATTTTGGGTATTAGTTCAGTTTGTTCATTAGATTGCACATTTGAGTGAGATCATATGGTATTTGTCTTTCTCTGATTAGCTTATTTCACTTAGCATAACACTGTCCAGGTTGATCATGCTGTTGCGAAGAGTAAAATTTTTTCCTTTTTAAGGGCTGAGTAGTATTCCATTGTGTAAATGAACCATAGCTGTTTTATCCACTCATCTACTGATAGACACTTGGGCCACTTCCAAATCTTGGTGATTGTAAATAATGCTGAGATGAACATAGGGATGGATATGTTTTTTTAAATTATTGTTTCAGGTTTGTTTGGATTAATTCACAGAAGTCAAATAGCTGCATCATAAGGCAATTTGATTTTTAATTTTTTGAGGTATCTGCATACTGCTTTCTTTCCATAGTGGCTGCACCAGTCTGCATTCTCAACAACAGTGCAGAAAGGTTCACCTTTCTCCACATCCTCGCTAGCTCTTGTTGTTCATTGATTTATTGCCATTTTGAGAAGTGTAAGGTGATATCTCATTATACTTTTTAAGTTGCATTTCTGTGATGATTGGTGATGTTGAGCATCTTTTTATATGTCTATTGGCCATCTGTATGTCCTCTTTGGACAAGTGTCTATTAGGTCCTCTGCCCATTTTTTAGCTGGATTGTTTGTTGTTTTGGTGTTGTTTGACTTCTCTATAAATTTTAGGTATTAACCTCTTATCAAATGTATCAGTGAATTTGTTCTCCCATTCAGTATGTTGTCTTTTTATTTCATTGATGTTTTCTTTGCTGTGCAAAACCTTTTTAGTTTAATGTAGTCCCACTTATTTATTTTTTCTTTTGTTTCTCCTGCCTGAGGAGATAAAGCAGAAAAAATACTGCTACAAGAAATATCCAAGATTTTACTGCCTATGTTTTTCTAGGATTTTTATGGTTTTGAGTTAACATTTAAGTGTTTAACCCATTTTGAGTTCATTCTTGTGTGTGGCATAAGAAGGTGGCATAAGAACAGTTTCATTTTTTGCATGTGTCTGTTCAATTTTCCCATTACCATTTATTGGATAAGCTATCTTTAGTCCATTGTATGTTTTTGTGTCCTCTGTCAAATATTACATATTATTTTTTGTTTTAATGCAAGAGAGTATGTAGGATAGAGATTCAGCAAAGGCATTTCTTTTGGAGGTAGGGAAGGCAGAAAGATGAGATAAGGAGGAATATATGTATATATATAAATTTTAAAGTGGTTTAGGTAATGTTCATATTCTTTAGATAGGGAATGTGTTTGTATGTTTAATTTTTTATTATACTTTATAACATATATAAGTATAGACATTAAGTATGTAATATATAATAGTATGTAATATAATATTTAAATATTATTTAAAGTAACTGGAGACAGAGTAACTTGTTACATTTGCATGGTTGGTGCGTGGGTGTTTATTATATACTTTATATGTTTTCTTTTGTTTAAATATTAATAATGAAAATGCTTAGGAAAAAACCTTCCTGTCCATACCTATCTATCTTCATTGAAAAAGAATTGTTCTTAGAAATAATTTTATAATCCTGAATTAGAACCACCCTTTCCTAGAAGTTCATTTGTACATTTTAAAACAACGTCTGATACTGATGTAGAGTCTGAGTTGATGAAGTCCAACTGTTTATTCTTCTTATAAAGAATAAATCCTTATTCTGGATTTATTTACCTTATGGTCAAATATGTCTAACTATGAGACATAAATGACTTGGAAAGTTTTGACCCTCTTTCCTTGAACCAGACTTTGGCTACTTACAATATTTGCAGATTGCGATGAACTGGGCCGTACTGAACAAGTGCAGCCCTTCTGCAGGACGGCCTTTAGATACTGGAAATGCATGGTTTGACAGCCCTCAAACCTTATTTTCCTGGGGCAAGTATTTCTTCTTCTCTCACTGTTTTTATTGGTCCCAATTAATTTTTCTAATGGGAAATATTGGTCTAAATTCATTTTTCCTGCATACTTTAGTCCAGTTGGGATTTTGGATCTAATTGCAAAAGAGACGATTAGGATGTTATTAATGTTCTGTTCTTGGTGGTAGCTGAAATGTTACATTGGTCAACTCACTGAAACTCACTAATTTTCAGTTTCTTCTTCTATAGGCAGGATATAATAGTCACCTCAGTTTTTTAAAAAATAATATATATGCAAGCATGTTGGAACCTGTAAAGTGTTGCATACTGTGAATGCCAGGTATTAATATTGCTTATTCTTATTGAATTTTACTTAAGCCAGTTACCCTAATCTTTGAGGATCTTGTTAAATCTTGATTTGATTATATAGTCTATTTATCTCCTTCATTTTTATGCCTTCTATCCATTTATGAGCATATTCTTTATACTTTTTTATGTAAGTGATACAATGTTGAATAGGCCCAGAAAAGACTTTTGTGGTATATTATAAGAAGTCTCTATCAAATGGATATATGCATATTTATCAAAGTAATTTTAAAAACTCTGTTGGCTGTAGGTTTTTTTTTTTTTTGTAAACCCAGTTTGTCTAGCCTTTTTATAAATCTGAAATTCTCTCTGTTCTTCATCCAGGCCCTTATAAATATGTCAGTTGCCCTGACCAGTATGGCTCATTTAGTTGGAGCATCATCCCATAAACTGAGAGGTTGCAGGTTCAACCCCCAGTCATGGTGCTTATGGGAGGCAGCTGATTGACATTTGTTTCTCTCTCTGTCTCTCTATCCCCCTCCCTCCTTCTGTCCATTCCTCCATCTCTCCCTCTCTCTTTTTCTCTCTTCTCCCTCCCTCCCTCTCTGTCCCTCCCCCCCCTCTGTCCCTCCCCCATCTCTAAAAAAAAAAACAATGAAAAAATACCCTTCGGTTATGATAATAAAAAAATTGAGTCAGTTGGAGTGGTCACTCCATATGATTCTTTCTTAGAGTGATGACAGAATTATGAGACCCTTTGATATACTCAACTATCTTTGCCTGTTTCAGGACCAACACCACCACATGTTTTCCTAGCTTTCTAAGCAATGTGTATATTTGTGACACTGGACTATTACTTGCTGTTTATCCTTTTCCCCTTTACTGTGTATATTTATCATTGTATATTAAAAATTATGTTCTTGTGGGCTTCCCAGTCTTCCTGAACTATCTTCATTCATGCATTCAACATAGTACCTCTTGCTATATATGAGGCACTGTGCTAAGTGCAAAGACAAAAAATACATGGTTTCTGTTCTCAGATTCTCAGAGATGTGGGAATTAAAGACATTATGATGCAAATGCTATACTGTGGGGCACAAAGCAAGAAGTTTTAGGTTTGACCTTGAGTGAAAAGAGTCTAAGAAAGTCTCAGGAGCTGAGTCCTGCAAATGAATGAAAATGTGCTAGGCAGATGGGGAAGGGGTATGACACCCCAAGTTGAGAGAACAGTGTGAATGAAAATGTGTAGTGTTCCTTTTCAGAGTGTCATGCCTTGGAATTTCACTTTTGTTCTTCAAACATTTTGTAATACAGATTTTTGAAAACTTCTAGTAGAGCTCTGCCTATGAATACCTTTTCTTTCTTATTATGAACTCTCATGTGGTCACTGGGAAAATCTTTCCTAGTGTTACATATTGATAAAGATTTCAGCAAATATATACTCATTTTTATTGTTCTTTAAGTTTGTTTAGGAAACTAATAAATAGATTTCAACATTTCTTTCCTCTTGTCATGAAGAGTTTTTAAAATCAGTAGCTTGAGATTTATCTATAGTAGGATACTGAAATACAACTTTTTTGGCAGAATTTCAGATATTCCTGGAGAGATGTCTTAATTCTGCACAGTACTTAACCTACTTTGCTTCTTGATTCAGACACATGAGGAAGAGGGCTTATGGTAGCTCTGCTTTCAACCTTTTGTGTTTTTTGGCAGCTGCATAATATTTTAATATTTAAGGAGAAATACCAGGAAATAGTATATGGCTTTGGCATTACTTTTGGCATATTATATATGCATTTTTAAAAAACATTATTTTCTGAGACTAGTAGCAGCTGGGAATATGGCTAGATTGTGAGTCACATACCCTGGACTATTTTTGGCTTTGTCTGGGCACCACTTCCCACCCATACTCTCCTAGGTTTCTAGGTAGTGTATGTATTTGTCTGTACTGGAATAACTCTGTGGTCCACAGAGAAAGAACCAGGACACTAGCAGATGGCCAACCATGCTGTATAATGGGATTAGTATTGGGCCTCCCTCCTTCCCAGGCTTCTCCCCTAAGGTTTAAAATAGTTTTTGCGTTAACAGTAAATTTCTTATCTTTATAGTAAATCACTGACCAAGAAAATGTAATTGAGCATTTAGATCTGAGCTGCATTAAAAATCTGTGTTAAAATTGTACAGCTTCTTGATTGATTATAAATTATAGTGTAGCTTGGAGTTTAATTTGCTGGAGCAGATGTTACCATCATTCCCTTTTGTATTATTCCCTTCAGTATTTCTGTAACTTCTATTGATTTTACCTTGCTTGCTTCTTCAGTTTCCTGGGTTTGGGTATTTAGAGTTTAGATTTAATAGTAGCAGAAAGCGGTTCATGCATAGAATTAGGTGGGTTTTAGTGGTGCGGGGCGGGAGGGGGGGGGTGTGGGGAGGGCGTTCCTAGATTGGTTCTTTCAGTGTCCTCTGTTACTTTGTTTTGGGTAGGAAGTCAGAGTAGGTTCTTTACGTATTCTATTTGTTTTCTATGGAGTCCTGGCTAAGGCAGTGTTAGTTTCTTTATTTCTTCCATATCACAAAATGGAAAAGAGAATATGTTTTATCATTAGACAAAATTTACTAATTTATTCAGAGAAAATTAATATTTTGTTTTTAAAATGTTGCTCTTTTTTTTCCCGTAAGGATTAATTGCAGTGCTTTCTAAAAGCTATTATTTTTTAACTCACAACCCAATGTTGAAGAAGATAAGAGAAAACCAAGTCAGGTCCCAGTCAAATTAGGAAACTTAATGTACTTAGATATTAGAATTTTCCCTTTTCTTTCTATGGAGAATATGCATAATTTTATTCTTAAAATACCATTTTATTAAAAAAAGACAGCTCATAATGAATGAAGTCTGATGGATGATGATATTTCTACTGGGGAATATACTCTATATGGATTTATTTTGCTTCATATAATTTTTTTTACCCTGTTTTTCTCAAATAAACATTAAGGAGGTATTGGGTTGGCCAAAAAGTCCATATGGTTTTTTTCCATAAAATAAAAACACATTTTTCATTTTCACCAGTAACTTTATTGATTTGGATAGTTTGAGTATGTCATCTCTCTCCCACCTTTGGCTTGTAGTGGGAAGAGGCCAGGGGTGCTGCTAAACATCTTCTAGTGCATAAGACAGACCCACAGCAAAGAATTATTTGGCCAAAATGTCAGCAGTACTAAGAAACTTTTGACACTAAACCACTTTTGACACATTTGATCAGCACCTTCTCCATACATTACACAAATCCTTTTTTTTTGCATTTCAGTTGCATTTTTACCTTTCTTGAAATAATAAAGCATAATATGGCAAAAATGTTGAGTATTTTTTCATTTTCAATATTAAAATGGCTATACAAAAATTCACCAATTTTGATTTTTTTAATGCATGCTGATATGACAGCTGTCACAATACAATCTAACAGAGTTGTTTTGAATGAAGTTAAAGACAACTGAGTGCTATCATATGGAAAAAAATGTAATGGACTTTTTGGGCAACCCAATAGATAGTTGAACTTTCAAAGTCTAAGTTAACTTCTAGTTTGTTAATAGATAACTCTTTTTAAATAAAGCTGATCTTACACAAGTGACAGTTTTATAATGACTGAAAAAGTAGGCCTTGAAAAAGGGAAGATCTCAGTTTACCATGTTATAAATTACCTTTAATTTGTTTATTTTAAAATATTGTTAATTGGGGGGGTAACACTGGTTAATAACCTTATATAAGTTTCAGGTGTATAATTTTATTTTGTCCAGTTTGTGAGTTAGGAATTCAGGAATGACTCTCTTGGGTACTTTGTCTCTGATCTTTTGGTGACAGCTGTGGGTGTCTGTGGTTGGATAATCCACTACTAAGATGGCTTCTTCACGTGCACACATTCTGCCCAGGTACTCCTGGCCTCTGGCTATAGGGCTACATGGCATCTTTTGCCTCAGGGCTTCTGTGCATGCCCTGGGCATCTCACAACATGGTGAGATTAGTCACACTTCTTATGTGGCACCTGACTTCTACAGTCATAGGTGATAGAAGCAGAAGCTGCCTGCTCAGTTAAGGGTTATGCTAGGAACCTGTTTGGAAGTGTCAAAGGATTCCTTTTGCCGTATTCTGTTGGTCATAATAGTCACAGGACTTCCCTTGATTTAGGGAGGGTAAAGAAATAGACTCCACTTCTTAATGGAGGAATGTCAGTGCCACATTGCAGAAGAGCACGCCGGGGGGAGATATTGTGGCCATTTTTGCACAATATATGCTTCCATTGAATAAAATGTTGGATAAAGAGTTGAGAATTTGAGGGTGAGATTTTTTGTGTGTGGGGTATGGTGATAAGGCTCTTATCACTATTCTTTTTTTCCTATTCTAGTTGTCTTGAGATGTTGCAGCCTTATTAAAACAAAAAGGAATTTTTCTATTTCCACATTCAACTCAGTGTTTAATCTGTTATTCGTAGGGCTTCTGTATCATTCATTGCTCCCATCAGAAGTCACCTCAAGCCACAAGGAATTCTGAAGAGTTTACAATTGTTTTACCTGATTCAGAAATTATCACAGGGTATGAAAATAATTTATAGGAAAAGGGAACAGAGAAATAAGGTGTATGGAAAAGATGGATTGACAGCAGAAGGTGAATTTATGCCTCATACTTATTTTGGAAATTAACCCTATGTGAGAAGCACAACTGAAAACTTTTGCATATTAGTGATGCAACATGGAAGAGACTGCTGTCTAGAAAATAACCAGACTCAACATGTGCGTAGATGATACGGTGAATGTAAAAGAATATCTAAATCTGTTAAAAACAGACACAGTTGGCTAAATTGGTTTATGTTACTTGGGGAATAAAGTAGGATAAATCATAAGCTTAAGTAGTTTCACACTTCATTGATATTGTGGAACTTTGACTTTTAGGCTAGCACTAAGGGATTAATTAGGATATTTTTTTTCCTAAGAGATATAATTCTTTATGTACCATAAAATTTACTATTTTAAACTGTGTAATTCAGTAATTTTTTTGTGTAGTTATGAGGTTGTCAACCATTGGCACTATCCAATTGCAGAACATTTTCATGATCCCAAAAAGAAAACTACACCTGTTAACAGTCACAACTCCTTAGCCTCTGGCGACCACTAACAACTTTTTCTCTAGCTGGAGTTTCCTGTTCTGGATGTTGCATATAAATGTAATAATACAATATGTGCTTTTTGTGTCTGGCTTCTTTACCATAATGTTCTCAGGATTCATTCATGTTGTAGAAGTATCAGTATTTTATTTCTTTTCATGCCTAATATTCCATTGTAATGAACATACTGAATTTTGAATATATTTATCAGTTTATAGAAATTTGGGTTGTTGCAAGTTTTTAGATATTATGAATAATGATTCTATGAATGTTTATGCACAGGGATTTGTATAAATGTATCTTTTTGTTTCTCTTGGGTATATATCTAGGAATGGTTAATTCTAACTTTATGAGTAACTTCCAAACTACTTGTAAAGTGGCTTCACAACACAATTTTACATTCCTGTTTGTTATTTTTCTTTTTAAAATAGACATTCTAATGGGTGTGCATTAATAACTTATTGTGATTTTGATTGCATTTACATAGTGACTAATGATGTTGTACATCTTTTCATCTACTTATTGGCCATTTGTGTATCTTCTTTGAAGAAATATCTCTTCAAATGTTTTGCCCATTTTTAAATTGTTATTTATCTTTTTATTGTTCAGTTCTAGGAAGTCTTTATACATTCTGGAGGTTCTACCATATCAAATATATGATTTGCAAATATTTCTCCCATTTTCATGAGTTATCTCTTCATTTTATCCTTTTATGCACAGAAGTTTTAAATTTTGATGAATCCAATTTTTCTTTGTTTTTCTTGGTTATTTATGATTTTGGTGTCTGAAGGTCATGAAGATTTCTTCCTACATTTTTTTCTATGAGTTTTATAGTTTTAGTTTTTATATTGAAGTCTTTGATCCATTCCAATTTAATTTTTGGAAATGGTGTAATGTAAAGGTTCAACTTTATTTTTTTTTGCATGTGAGTATTCAGTTAGTCCCATCACCATTTGTTGAAAAGAGTCTTCTTTCCCCATTGAATTGTCTTGGGATGTTTGCTAAAAATCAATTGAACAAAGACACGTTCACTTCTGAATTCTGGATTCTATTCCATCAATTTATATGTCTATGCCATACCACAGTCTTGAGCTCTGTAATAGGTTTTGATATTGGGAACTGTGAATCCTCTTTGTTCTTTTTCAAGATCATTTTGGCTTTTTTTGGTGGGGGAGGTCCCTTGTAATTCCATATGAAATTTGAGATCAGTGTGTTCATTTCTGTAAAAAAAAACAAAAAGGCATTTGGAACTTTAATAGGTATTGTGTTAAGTCTATTCATCAGTTTGGGGAATATTGCCATCTTAACAATATCAGATCTTTCATCTGAATGTAGGATGTCCTAAAATTATTTATGTTGTATTTAATTTCTGTTAGCAGTGTTCTGTATTTTTAAGTTTACAAGTGTTGTACTTCTTTAAATTTATTTTTAAATATTCATTTTTATGCTATTGTAAGTGGAATTGTTTTCATTTCATTATAAGATTAATCATTTCTTGTATGCAGACACGCAAGTGATTTTTGAATATTGATCTTGTTTTGCAACTTCGTTAAATTTGTTTATTAGTTTAGTTCTATTAAGTGTTTTAGTGGATTCTTTAGTATTCTCTATCTGCAAATAGAGATAGTTACACTTTTTCTCTTCCCGTATTTTTTTTACTTCCTTAATGGCCCTTCCCTGATTGTCCAGTGCAATGAGGACTAGAAATGATAGCGGTGTCCTTATCTTGTTCTTTTTCTTTGAGGACAGTCTTTCATTTTTCACCAGTGTGATGTTAACTGTGGGTTTTTCATAGATGCGCTTTATCAGGTTTAAGACATTCCTTTCTCTTCCTAGTTTATTGATTGTTTTTATCATGAAAAGGTGTTGGATTTTCTCAAGTGCTTTTTCTATTTCTATTGAGATGAGCATGTGGTTTTTGTTCTTTATTAATATAGTACATTATACTGATTGATTTTCATATGTCGACCCAACCATGCATCCCTGGGATAAGGATGGTTGTATTTTTAAATAGCCTTGTATTTTTAAATAGCCTTGTATTTTTCACCTGGGGAAATGTAGAAATGTTGTACCAACATTATCATGCAGGCAATAGGATTGGACCTGAGAGAACATATCCTTTGGGTAAATGCTTTGTTTTTGAGTTCTAGGGTATAATGTAAATAAGAACTATTCAGAGGGTTATATTGCAATGCTTTATACAACAAGAAATAGTTTTGTCTTTTTATTAAAACAAAATTTTCTTGGACTTTTAGGTAGCTTAGTGAAAAATTTGAGGATTCGCATTTATCTGTATCATGTTCTATTGATAGTATGCCATATTAATATTCTCAGAGTCTTGTAAGCTCTAGTTCAGAATGCCCTGACTTGAACATTTTAAACTTGAGAAATGGTAGTTAACAAGTCAGTATAGAATCCACTTTTGTGACAAAGGTTGTTTTTAGTTACAGGAGACATTGTAGCAGGAACTTGTCAGAATAACAAATACCTAGATAAGTATCTGTTATAAAAAAGGACAAAGGATTTGGAAAAAAGATTTGCTCAGTCAAAGATTTAATGCGATGCACAGTCAATATTTTCTTCTGCTTAAATTGCTTGTAATTTGACATGAATTAACTTGCCTTCTTACCTGTGGGAAAAGCTGTTTGGATATTGGATAGATGCCCAGTACCTGTCAACTCTAGTTGAGAAGTTGAAATAACTGTTTGAAGAAGTTTTTAAATCAAAATTGGATGAAATAGCTTTTTGTGCTTTTCCTTCTCTGCCACACCAATATGTACACTTTAACCAGACAGAAAATAGCTTCAAGCATCAGACGTGTATTTTGTTCTTTATCTCTTTTATCTTCCTATAATTACTAGACCTCCTCGCTTTATTCTCCTAACACTTTTGTTCACAGAGGAGTTTTCCAGATTAGAAGTCCAAATTTCTGAAACATTTTATTAAATTTGATAAGATTCTCTCAAATATTTTTATTTAATTCTCATGTATTTGAATTATACTGGTTGTGTAATATTCCATCCATATCATATATAATTTAGCTAGCCTTCTATTAATTATTTCATTTTTCTCAACTTTGTTATTGTTAATAAACAAACAGGAGTTAGTGGTTACTTTTTTTTTCCCTTTAAGCCTAGTGCATTTGCTTTAGTTACTTAAAAATACTGTTTTTTCCATCACTAAAATGTAGTGAACTACAGGTCTACGACGTCTCTCGAGATCGCCATCATCATTGTACAGCCCCAGGGGTACCACTTGTGGAGACGTGAAGGGAGGTCCGAAGTGCGGTCTCACCATCACTGTGCCCTGGAAGGACTGCCCTTGTGGATTTTTGGGTTCTCTTTATCTCTGAGCAGTTTTAGTGCAGGCAGGTCTGTCAGGTTTTTATGTATGCCTACCAGATACAAAAACAAGCATTTGAGCCATTTTCATAATTGTCTACGAAGGAGATTTTGATTGGCAGTGATCTTTTGTTTCACTAGCTTTGCTTCATATTATCCATTTATTTTAATGTAAATGAGCCCTAGATCCATTATCTGTCCATGAACAAGTCTGTTAAGGAACTTATTTTCCCTCCCAGCAATTAATAAAATCTGCTGGAACAGTGGATTATGGATGCATTTTCCTAAAGGTCATACTTACGTTTCCTGTATAGTTCAGTTTGAATAACTTTTAAGATAAAAATAACAGTACTCTTGATTTTCCTCATCTTCCCTGTTATAAAAAGGATATCAGTGGTCTTTGGCTTTACAGGTAATTGGAAAAATCAAGTAACTGGTCCAGTGGGATATAGCTATTTGCTTACTCATTACAGTTATCCACTCCGTAACTTATATGATGAAAGAATAGCACAATTGAGAGGGAAACTAAACCAGAGTAGGAACTGATTGCCAATCAAAATCTTTGTTGATTTACCAAAGACCATAAACCATAATTGAGAATATAGATATGGGAGATTTTAACAACTTAAATTGAATTTAAAACATGGCTTAAAGTTTCTCCTGACTTTATTACTCTTGTGTCCTCTAATAATTGGACAAGTAAAATTTAGAGGCAAATATACAGGGTGGGGCAAAAATAGCTGTACAGTTGTAACTGAAACATAGAGTTTATTCTTACATTATTATTGATTAGTTATTGTATTATTTTCCATACAAACAATTGTAAACCTACATTTGCCCCATCCTGTAAATAGTCTGGGCAAAACCTGCTAATTTTGGTAAATTATTATTGTGCCTAGTTTCTACAGTTCCCCAGAGTATGGCATAGTAGATAAACAATTGCCTGGATATTAGGGGACTCAGTGAAATATTTCTTTTTAGATTCTATTAATCACTGTGGATCTCTCTGTTCCAGCCAATTAGTTCATCCACACTGATGTGGGGGAGCTTTGTCCAGCAGACCCCACCCCCTGCACCCCCTTCCCTGAGGTTGCCATGGATGAGAATAAGTCTTCCAAGAAGACATGATCTATCTGGGAAGGAAATGTGGCCAGTCTCTCAGAGGAGAAGGGCCTTGAGCCTGTTCCTCAATGGGCTTTTATTGGGTTCAATTTGCATAGGAATACAGGGCGTAAAGCTCATCAGTCATTGTCAGGCAGAAATGATTAAACAATAGATAACATTCAAAGAACTATAAGGGCTTATTCTGAGTCAGGGTCAGATAGCCAAAGGGCCATAAAACTTTGGGGAACAAACTCACTTCCTGCTTGGACCCTTATCATTTAAATTGAGGGCATTCTTAGTGAAGCTGGTTTCACAGGATTTTATACATTCTTTCTTAGGCCTGATCTCCCCAGAAACCCACTCTTTCCAGCACAGGGTCACACCCACCTCCAGCATTGTTTCAGGCTTACGTCAGGTAGGGGAAGTAAGGCAGCCAAGAGATTAGGAGACTTCTTACAGATAGACTGAGACTCAGGCTGTGTCAAAGCTGAGGGGCGAGGGTCCACCACCCCCTTTTTCTGTAGTCCCCCAAGTCCTTCCCTGATGGCCCCCATTGTGACTGTGCCTGTCTTAGGTCATCCCTTTCTTGAAGAATCTTACCCATCATTGGCTGACCAGTCACCCGCCTGAGGGCAAGCAGGGTGAAGTAAAAGGGGGCATAGGTGGTACCCCTATCAGTAAGATAAGCTTTGTCTCCTTAGTGGCTTATGGTCCCAAGGTCTTTTTACTCAGCTTTAGCCATGGGGGATTACAGCTTCTACAACTAGGTAGGGTGGTTCCCAACACTACTTCTGCCACTGATATCGAAAGGTATTATTAACCAAGAGAATAAAGATGAGAGCTTTTCTGAATAACTTGCTTCACGTAACAAATATGATGTTGATGGCTGCTTAGAACTGTGGAGGCATCATCAAAAAAATTATTTCCCTTAAATGATGTTGAAAGTGGCCAGGTGATTTTCAGAAGTGTTTTGGGATTCTTTGTCCTTAGAACTGTATCATAGAGCAAGTCTCTTCTGCCTTTATGTCAGTGATTAGGGGCTCAAAGGCAGAAAAATGAGTTCCACTTGCTAGGAGAAATAGATCACCCACAGTGAAACATGATAGTTTGTGACAACTGGCAATGCTGATAAAAACCAAAACAAAAGATGCCAAGAAATCTGTGCCAGTGTGGAACTGGTATGCCTGTATGAGTAATTTACATATAGCATGCTTTCAGCATTAGTCTTCCTCTGGTTTCATTGGTTTTACTCTGTCTTTGTACAATAAAAATTGTATGAGGGGACGAAAGACTCTATCTAATATAGTAATCATTTCTATTTCTTTCAACCCATTTAACAGAACTGTATTATGATTAGAGAGGTCATTTTAGGAAAAATGTCTTCTTTCTCTAAATGGTTAATTAAAAAATATTTCCTTCTTGAATTCTACATTGGTAGTTCTTCTCTATGATAATAAACTGTATGTATAAACTTGGTTGATCCTCCCCCTCCCTATTTATCATCAAGGACGTGGACATATACAAACACCAATTCCTTCAATTGCTACAAAACTTTACTCGTGTAGAAATTGAATACACACTGATAGGTACTTAATGATTACTTCCGATATCAAATAGGTTATGAATGAAGTGGGAAAAAAGCCCATAGAATTATAAAATACATCATTTATGCAATAACCATTTTATTAATTTTCAGTGTTATTAACAATAAGTTATTTAAGTAAAATAAAAGCTTTTTAGCTATTTCATTGTCAAGTTTATATAAATAAACCAGCCTTCTTCTACCCCTTGAAAGGCACACTGTACAGACTACTTTAATATCATGATGCTCAAATCCTGATATCAAGTATCTTTGGCTCTCTCCAGCAAAGATACTTGGGTTTAACGTATTGTGTTTAAATACATGTCCCCTCCCCCCCAGAAGATGGACTTTTGCATTTGCAGTGGTTTGCTACGTCCACCCTCTATTTTTTGCTTTAGAAGGGGATAATGTTTTTATATATGACCACAGTAATAATATTCTGAGTTTATTAATAAATGGTTGTCAATAATAAGGAATAGTTTATGGAAAGATGCTTGAGTCACTATTACGTGATTTTTTAAATCATAAAACATATATAGTATAGTGATTAAGAGTAGGATTCTGTAGCTAGATTGATTAGTAATTACCTTAGTTTTGTGGTGATGTTTAAATAGTTGTTATATATTAAGTTCTTGCAACAGTGCCTGCCATGTACATACTATTTTTTTTAAGTGTTAGTGGTCCCTGCTATCATCACCACTAGCCCTCTTCACCATCACCACCATTGTTACTGCTTTTTGTTGTTACTGGGGTCATGTGGGTATTTTAGGGAGTCTGTGTTTTCTGTTCCTATGAAATGGAGAGCTGAGTTTCTTTGGTGGTGGGTAGATATTCTGAGCATTTTTAAAGGAGTATTTTTCCACTTAACATGATTTCAAACAATCATCTTTTATCCTTGTTATTCAAGTATGCGAATAACAGATACACTTTTTCATCTGGCTGTTGTATTCAGAAAAATTTGTAAGTCATATATTTCAGATCCTATGGATAATTAAACTTAGTATGGAGTAAGATCTCCACTATAAATTTTATAGAAATTAAATAATAAGTACTGAAGTGATAAGATATGGGACTATTAGGATGAACAGCTTTTACAACCTCAACATTAGGTTGAAGAAAGAAGTGTGTATGGCAAGAATAATATGGTAGCATTCATATACCAGCTGGCTAGCAACACACATAAATCAAAGATCCATGATCAAAACACAATTTTGAATTGCAGGCAAGGTGAATATATAACAGGAGCTTTCAGTAGGGCTCAACTGTTACCCGTCATGAAGCTGGATAAATGAAACAATATTTTTGTGCACGCCTGTCCTTCCGCACATCACAGACAGCATATTTTGGGTTTGTTACATGGTTATACAGCTAATTTGCACATATGTCTATTTCAAGTCTTCCTCCCTCATGGTAAATTGCCCAAAGGTATTTTAGTGTCCACTGTCCTTTTTTAATTTTGTTAGTGTCTTTCAGGATGGAATTCCTCCTCTTTAAAAGTACACAGGAGTCCAAGAATAGAAATCCTTTTTCTCCCCTCCAGCCCAACAACAGTCAACCTGTTTAAGTAATTGAAGAAGAAAATAGTTTAGGGAGAGCTTGTTAATGGGGACTTTATCTAGTTTAGCAGCTTCTGTCCCTGAGTATTATCAAGTAAAGTTTTTGCCAGCAAAGAATAACGGATTGTGGACTTCCGGCCAAGATGGAGGCATAGGCGGACACACTGTGCCTCCTCTCACAACCAAAATTAAGGACAACAAATATTTAGAAACAAGAAAACACCCAGAACTTATAGAAAATTGAACTGTACGGAAGTCCAACAACCATTCATCCAGACCGGTAAGAGGGGCGGAGTCGCAGCAGGAAAAAGTGGAGGTGCGGACCCAGGAATGCCAGCAGCAGTGGCTTGCAGTTCCCAGGTGCACAGGCAGCAGCTGGCAGTCCCCGGGCCCACAGGCAGCAGCTGGCGGACCCTGGGCACAGGGGGGCAACTGTGCAGAACCAGTGAGGCCGCACAAGGCGGCTGGCTGACCAGGTGGTCCCACATTCGTGCACGCAGACGGTCCAGGCAGAGGGGAAGTGGCGGAAGGGACTGAATCCAGGAGAGAGCGGAGCAGGCGCCATTGTTCCCTCTCAGACCCCGCCCCCACATACAGCGTCACAACCCAGGGACTGAACTGCCCCACACTGGGGAGCGCTAGAGGCTCCACTCCTCACTACGTAACAGCACGCTCACGTGCCCAGATAATCCAGGTGAAGGGGAAGCGGCGGAAAGGGCTGGAGTCCAGGAGAGAGCGGAGCAGGCGCCATTGTTCCCTCTCAGACCCCACCCCCACCTATAGCGTCACAACCCAGCGACTGGGCTGCCCCGCCCTGAGGAACACGTAAGGCTCCACCCCTCACTACGTAATAACTGCGACCAGACTAAAACCAAACCAAAACAAAACAAAAAAAAAAAACCACCAAAAATAGCTCAAACCGGAAAAGAAATAAAAGCCCCAGAGCCAATTCCTCTAAGCAGTGAAGAGATAGCCAACCTATCAGATGCACAGTTCAAAGCACTGGTCATCAGAATGCTCACAGAATTGGTTGATTTTGCTCACAAACTAGATGAAAAAATGCAGGCTACAATACGTGAAATGAAGGAAAATGCATGGGGAACCGATAGAGATGGAAGGAAAACTGGGCCTCAAATCAATGGAGTGGACCAGAAGGAAGAAACTAACAACCAAACAGAAAACGAGGAAGAAACAAGAATTCAAAAAAATGAGAGGCTTAGGAACCTCCAGGACATCGTTAAACGTCCCAACATCCGAATTATAGGGGTCCCAGAAGGGGAAGAAGAAAAGCAACAAGTGGAAAACTTATTTGAACAAATAATAAAGGAGAACTTCCCCAATCTGGCAAAGGAAATAGACTACCAGGACGTCCAGGAAGCTCAGAGAGTCCCAAAGAAGTTGGACCCAAGGAGGAACACACCAAGGCACATCGTAATTACATTAGCCAAGAGTAAAATGAAGCAGAGAATTCTAGAAACAGCAAGGGATAAGGGGACAGTCACCTACAAGGGATTTCCCATCAGACTGTCAGCTGATTTCTCCAAAGAGACCTTCCAGGCAAGAAGGGGCTGGAAAGAAATATTTGAAATCTTGAAAAGCAGGGAACTACATCCAAGATTGCTCTATCCAGCAAAGCTGTCATTTAGAATGGAAGGGAAGATAAAGTGCTTCTCAGATAAGGTCAAGTTGAAGGAGTTCATCATCACCAAGCCCTTATTCTATGAAATGTTAAAGGGACTTATCTAAGAAAAAGAAGATAAAAATAGGACAGTGAAAAGACAGCAAACTCACAGCTATTAAGAACCACACCTAAAACAAAAGCAAACTAAGCAAACAGCTAGAACAGGAACAGAACCACAGAAATGGAGATCACATGGAGGGTTAGCAACAGGGGTGTGGGAGGAGGAGAGAGGGGGAAAAGGTACAGAGAATGAGTAGCATAGATAGTGGGTAGAAAATAGACGGGGAGGGTAAGAATAGTGTGGGAAATGTAGAAGCTAAAGAACTTATGACACATGGACATGAACTAAAGGGGGGGATGTGTGTGGGAGAGGGTGTGCAGGGTGGAGGGGAATGATGGGGGGAAATGGGACAACTGTAATAGCATAATCAATAAAATATATTTTTAAAAAAAAGAAGAAAGAAAAAAATGGAAAGACAGCCATACTCATGGATTGGAAGCCACCAACTATCTACATATTTGATACAATCCCTGTCAAAATCCCAACGACTTTTTCAGTAAAGAAAAATCCACCCCAGAATTCATGAGGACTTTCAAGGGATCCTAAATGGTTGCTGTAATCGTTACAAGAAAGAGTAACATTGGAGGTCTCAAATTTCCTGATTTCAAAAGTTACCTCAGAGCTCAGAGAATAGAACAGCACAGGCATGAAAATGCTCTCCATCAAAAGACCAATCAAATGGTTTCAGCAAAGGAGCCAAGACCACTGAATGGAGGGAGATACAGCATCTTTTCAGCAGAAGGTGTTGAACATGTGCAAGGAAACAGATGAAGTGAACTGCTCTCTCATATCATGCACAGAAATGAACTCAAAACAGATTGAATCCTAAAAATAAAACCTGAAGCTACAAAACTCTTCAAAGAATATATATGGGGAAGTATTGTAACATTGGATTTCGCAATAATTTCTTGAGTTTGACACCAAGAACATGGGTGAAAAAATAGAAAGAGGAGAGAGGGGGAAAAGGTACAGAGAATGAATAGCATAGACGGTGGGTAGAAAATAGGGGGAGGGCAAGAATAGTGTGGGAAATGTAGAAGCTAAAGAACTTATGACACATGGACATGAACCAAAGGGGGGAATGTGGGTGGGAGAGGGTGTGCAGGGTGGAGGGGAATGATGGGGAAGAAATGGGACAACTGTAATAGCATAATCAATAAAATATATTAAAAAAAGAATAATGGATTGTTTTAAGAGTTGTACTGCACAGAAATTTTACATGTGAAATTTTTACAATTTAAGTGATTTCTTTATTAGATACTAATAATGGAGGAGAAAGGAGGGTATTATTTTTACTATGCATGTAGGGACTATTTGTATATTAGGCGAGCCCATAAAACAAATCTCTGTTTTCTTGTATGTAAAAGTTAGTTCTATGAAATTTCATTTTAAATAATGGTTCTGTACTGCTCTTTCTTGGTAAGAAATTCTTAGCAACTGGAATGACTTGCACAGCTGGTTAAACACATAAACACCAGGACATTGCATTCTGTCTGTATACGAAGTATGCACTAGATTTTTGAGTGGCAAAATTCTCTAGTGGTTGTGAGATCTCAACCTAAGTAATGATACATTTGAGATCCCATTAGCAGTGTCTGATTAAACTAAAGGAAAACTAATGTTTTTCATTTATGATGGTCTTTTCTCTAATGATAAGCTTTGGACTTTTATTGACATTGGAACAGGCTGGAACCCATTTCAGACTTATCAGTGGTTCACCTGTATTCATGGCACCATATTCTAAATTAGCCAAATATTTTTGCTTTGCTTATCTGTTGTTCTGTTTCCAATTCTGTTCACTCTAGGTAGGGACTTTTTTCTTCCTCTGTAGAATGAAGCAGGTCCTTAAAAAGCTTATACTAAATTAATATAAGATATTATCTGAAGATTGGATCTAGGGTTTTTTTTCTAGTTCCTTTTCTGGCAGGAGTTTATGTATATGCCTAACTAAAGTTATAAAAGTCTAAGTTTATATGTTATTCTTTTACTGACTAATTAACCAGTATTTATTATAGACATGTTGTGTGCCAGATACGAAAATAGAAAACTGGGGCGAATGGGCAGGATCCAGTCTAATTGTGGAGACATGTATAAAACAGATAATTAGAATATGCTTAGGAATTTGTGTTATAATGCACAGATAGATGTGAGAGTGGAGGTAAATATGATGAATATGAGTGTATAGATAGCTGAGAGAATGTGGATGAATGTGTCTGTGGATGTGGATCTCATGTATATAAGTGTGATGGAATACAGGGGATAAGAGCAAGCGAGTCTTCCCAAAGGAGGTAACATTTTTGTTGCTTTCCAAAAGCTATCTAGTTTAAACCTGCTAGTTCTCTTATTAGCTTGAGAAGAATATTATTATGTCCTCCATTTTTGTTGAAAATGAAATAAACCTGCTTCATTTTTCTATATGGAACTTATGGACATCCCACATACTATCTTCATTTCACTAATTATTCACTGTCTACAATGGTAGGATGTAAGCTCTTTGGGGGTGGGGTTTTTGTCTGTTGTGATTATTTCTATATCTTCAATACCTAGAAAAATGGTGTATAGCAGGAGCTCAAGTATATGTTGAATGAATGAAGTTTGTGTGTTCTAGAATAATTGCCTTATTTATTATACTTTCTTTAGTTTATTAAAAGTATCTCACCCCGGCTGGTGTGGCTCAGTAGACTGAGTGCCATCCTGCAAACCAAAGGGTCACTGTTCGATTCCCAGTCAGGGCACATACCTGGGTTGCAGGCCAGGTCCCTAGTAGTGGGTGCACAAGTAACAACCACACATTGATATTTCTCTCCTTCTCTTTCTCCCTCCCTTCCCCTCTCTCTCTTAAAACAAACAAACAAACAAAAAAAAACATCTCTTGCCCAGCCAGTATGGCTCAGTTGGTTAACCAAAAGGTCACTGGTTCAATTCCCAGTCAAGGCACAAATCTGGATTGCAGGTTTGGTCCCAAGTTGGGGTGCACTGGAGAGGTGATAGGTTGATGTTTCTTTCTCACATCAACATTTCTCTCCCTCTCTCCCTCCCATCCTCTCTCTCTAAAATAAATTTTTTTTTAAAAAAAGAATCTCTACAACACCTTCATATTTTTGCTTTGTGCTTTTCATTATGTGTATTTGAGTCTTCCTGGTGATAAAATGCTATTTCCACAATGTTTCTCAAACCCATTCCCTCTTTTCCATCTCTCTCAGTTCATTTTATCTCCAAAATCTCTTACCTGAATTGATACAGTCTTCTACTTGTTTTCCATGTCTTTATGCAAGACCTCTTAAATTTCTTCTTTATAGCTAGCGGAAATATCTATATAAAATACAGAACTGACCAGATCATTTCTTTGCTTAAAAAATTCCTAATCCATCTGTCTAGAATAGAATTTTCACTCTTTAGGATGGCTCACAACCCCACCCAGAGCTTTCATTCGGCTACACAAAGGGAAGTTCTCTTACCATTTTATAACATAATAAAAATGGGTCTGTTCATTTTTCTTTGTATCATTAATGTCTGGCATGTGATAGAGAATTCAGAATATACTTTTTTGAGTAAACGAATGCATATAAATGTGTATGAAGGAAGGAATAACTACAGTGAGAAATTTCATCAAAAATGCTTGTTGCCCTGGCCAATTATGGTTCAGATGATTCAGATGGTAACCAAAAGGTTGCAGGTTTGATTCTTGGTTTGGGTTTGATCTCGGTCCAGATACAAACAATCCCCAGCCTGCGCACATGCAGGAGACAACCAATCGATGATTCTCTCTAGCATTGATGTTTTTCTCTCTCCCTTCATCTCTCTCTAAATGCAATGAGAAAATGTCCTCAGGTGAGGATAAAGAAAAAAAAAAAGAAAACGCTTGTTGTTTAGATTAAAAATGATATAAAAATCTAAACACTAATATTTAAGAAGACTTTTTCCTTTATATAGCTGATTTGTTTTTCTTACTGTCTAGCTGCATTTATTTTATTTTTTCTTCCTTAATTGTATATGCACATTCAGATTGAAAATCTTCAAGAGCAACTTAGAGATAAGGAAAAGCAGATGAGCAGCTTGAAAGAACGAGTCAAATCCTTGCAGGCTGATACTACCAACACTGACACTGCCTTGACAACTTTGGAGGAGGCCCTGGCAGAGAAAGTGAGTGATTGGTCCAGATTGTTCATAGACATATTTCTTCTGCTTTCTCATTAATCCAATACTTTTTCTAGTGATGACACTTGGATATAGAAGACAGCAAAAATCCCTTTGGGCAAAAAGGGAAAAGAGCTCCCTGTGCTGTTGCTGACACATATAATATAAAAGAAAATCTATTTAGTTATTCCCAATTTAAGTATATGTTGCTAGGCAAGATAGATTCTACACTAGAGGGCAGTGTCTGAAGTTTCTAGAATTAGCCATATGTTCCCTATTTGTGATCTTGTGAAGAGAAAGAATATTTTTATTTATATGGTCAACTAGAATTTGGGGATGTGGGAATATCAGGCACTGACTGTTCACAAACAATATATAATTAGTTTTCCTTTTTATGTTGTACTGGTACTGAATATTTGTAGGTTTTAATTATTAATACAATGAATGTACTTGCTGCTTTTCTAGTGTTGGCCTTGTTGCTGTATTTCGACTTTGTAAGCAAACTGAGGTTTAAGGAATCAAGGCTTGATTACTGAATGAATATATTCACAAATAATACCCAGAAATATACTTAAATTACATAACTTTCAAACTTCCTGAGTATCTGTTGACAAAAAACTTTAATGGTTTTTTTTCTTTACGTTCGTTATGTTTTAAACTCAGCATATCATAATCTCCCCAACAACTCCACCCCCTTTTGGTATCTGAATTATAAGTTGTTTCCATTGCCTGTAGACAACATGTAAATACCAATAAAGAACAAATATTTGTTACTTACTGTCATGGGGGGGTGTATGTTTGATTACTTGGGAGTTGAATAAATTGGATTATTCCAAAAGGATACATACTTTAGAGATTTCTAATACTAGTTTAGATTAGGTGAAAAGAAACCCGAGAGAATCAAAGTAGTAAAATTGGATCTTTGTTATAGCAAGATAGGTAGGAAGGATGAATTCTTTAAACTATTGACAACTTATCACTGTCTCTTCAATGGAGGATGGAAATGTGAAATTTTATGAGCTAAAAGATGAATTATAGTTATATGGTATGAGTATGAAAGGAATTTCCCCATTTATTGATGTGCTCTCTCACCAGGAGCGGACAATTGAACGCTTAAAGGAGCAGCGGGACAGAGATGAGCGAGAGAAGCAAGAGGAAATTGATAACTACAAAAAAGACCTTAAAGACCTGAAAGAAAAAGTCAGCCTATTGCAAGGCGATCTCTCAGAGAAAGAGGTTAAGACACCAAAATGGAATTTTTTGGTTTGCTTAGTCAGTGCATTGTGTGCATCTGTTGTTGGTGTTTACATAATGCCTATCAAAAAGTATTTATTGCATGAATTTCTTAATATTTTTATAGCAGGCCTTTTGGGAAGAACTTAACACAGGTTTAAGGAAGCTTTTTGGGGATATAGTGGAGTGGATCATTTATTTCCTTTGATTTTTTTTTTTTGAGATAAAAAGGAAATCTTTATTTCCCCCTCCCCCAAGGTTCGTTTTCTAAAAAATGTATTTTATTGATTATGCTATTACAGTTGTCCGATTCCCCCCCTTCACTCCCCTCCACCCTGCACACCCCCTCCCACCCACATTCCCCCTGCTTTTGTTCATATCCATGGGTCGTACTTGTAAGTTCGTTAGCTTCTACATTTCCCATACAATTCTTACCCTCCCCCTATTTTCTGCCTACCATCTCTGCTACTTATTCTCTGTGCCTTTCCTCCCTCTCCTCTTCCCACTCCCCTGTTGCTAACCCTCCATGTGATCTACATTTCTGTGATTCTGTTCCTGTTCTATTCTTTGCTTAGTTTGTTTTTGTTTTAGGTGTGGTTGTTAATAATTGTGTTTGCTGTCATTATCCTGTACATGTTTTTTATCTTCTTTTTCTTAGATAAGTCCCTTTAACATTTCATAGAATAAGGGCTTGGTGATGATGAACTCCTTGAACTTGACCTTATCTGAGAAGCATTTTATCTGCCCTTCCATTCTAAATGACAGCTTTGCTGGATAGAGCCATCTTGGATGTAGGTCCTTGCCTTTCATGACTTAGAGTACTTCTTTCCAGCTCCTTCTTGCTTGTAAGGTCTCTTTTCAGAAATTGGCTGGTAGTCTTATGGGAACTCCTTTGTAGGTAACTATCTCCTTTTGACTTGCTGCTTTTAAGATTCTCTCCTTATCTTTAATCTTGGCTACTGTAATTACAATGTGCCTTGGTGTGTTCCTCCTTAGGTCCAACTTGTTTGGGACTCTCTGAGCTTCCTGGACTTCCTGGAAGTCTATTTCCTTTGCCAGATTGGGAAAGTTCTTCATTGTTTGTTCAAATAAGTTTTCGATTTCTTGCTCTTCCTCTTCTCCTTCTGGCACCCCTATGATTTGGATGTTGGAATGTTTCAAGATGTTCTGGAGGTTCCTAAGCCTCTCCTCATTTTTTTTGAATTCTTGTTTCTTCACTCTTTTCTGATTGAATGTTTCTTCCTTCCTTTTTTTTCACTCCATTGATTTGAGTCCCAGTTTCCTTCCCATTGCTATTGGTTCCCTGTACATTTTCCTTTATTTCACTTAGCATAGCCTTCATTTTTTTATCTAATTTGCAACGAAATTCAACCAATTCTGTGAGCATCCTGATTACCAATGTTTTGAACTGTGCATCTGATAGGTTGGCTTTCTCTTCGTCACTTAGTTGTATTTTTTCTGGAGCTTTGATCTCTTCTTTTGTTTGGGCCTTATTTTTTTGCTTTGACAAACCTGTTACATAGTGAGGGACGCGCCTTAGGTGTTCCTCAGTGCGGGGCAACCCACGTTGCTGGGTTGTGACACTGTGTGTGGGGGAGGGGTCCGAGAGGGAATAATGGCTCTTGCTCCACTCTCTGCCAAATTTCAGTCACTTCCCCCTCTTCCCATTTCTGGTGGCCCCTTCTGGTGCTGATTCCCGGGTGTGTGGATTTATGTACATAACATCTCTCCTAGGAACTCTCCTGTGAAAACTCCTAGCACCTCAACCCCCACAGGTATTTTCAATTGTTGTTTTGAGGCTTTATTTCCCTGAGGTGGGATCCTGGGTTGCGTGGTCTGTCTGGCTCCCTAGTTTCACCTCGTTTATCTGCACTTGAATGTGGGACTGCCTGGTCCACCAGCTCCCTTTTGCGCCGTGTCCCTCCACAATCCACCGCCTCACTGAGTCTGCCCGCTGCTGCTTTGTGTGCCCAGGGTCCACCAGCCACGGCTTTGCCATGACTCCTCCCTGCCAGTCGCCTGACTCCATCCCTCCTACCGGTCTGGATGGGTGCGTCTTCTTTAACTCCTTGGTTGTGAGACTTCCATACAGTTCAATTTTTCTGTCCGTACTGGTGTTTTTTGTTTCTAAATTGTTGTTGTTTTTTATTTTGGTTGTGTGAGGAGGCACAGTGTGTCTACCCATGCCTCCATCTTGGCCGGAAGTCCAATTTTCTGTGTTTTACCTTCTTGCAGTGTGTTATAAATTGATTTCTTACATGTTAATGACATTTTTAAAGATCCTAAAATAACTGAAGCCCAGTTACATTTGGAGAAGTGTTGTGCTAATGGTAAGAAAGGTGATAGATGAAAGGAATATGCAAAAAAAGAGCAATTTATTTGCAGAAGCTCTTAAAGTGCATCTTACCACTGGCAGAGAAATCTTAAATGTTGACTAAGTGACTTAATCTACTTTGATCTTGCTTTTGGGGAATCCTATTAATGTGACCTAAATAACAAAAATGGCTAAATGCCTTGCATCAGATAGTAATTCCTGAGATTTATGGATATCCTCATGATTTTTTTCCTAATATCTTTAAGAAAATTTATGGACACTTAAGTTTCTAGTAGAATTTTTCTTCTAAAAGGGAAAAGCATTTTATAGAATTTAAATCAGTGTAACTACTGAGGCTGACTATTTACATTCACAAAGCTTGATCTACTTCCCATTTATTTTGTGGGAGTGGATGTGTGTTGATTGAACTCATTGAATCATTATTCAATTGGTATTTCTTGGGAATTCATCTTACTTTAGTTAGGACTTGAATGTTAAAGTTAATATTGTTTTATATTTCATGTTCTTGAAATAGAAGTATGTCAATATATGATAATGGAAAGAAACTATAAGCCACCAAGAAAATAATTTAAAAAATTTTAAATCACCATTTTGTTTATAGTTAGTATTTATTCTGGATATGTTGCTTCTTTTAGGCTTCACTCTTGGATCTGAAAGAACATGCTTCTTCCCTGGCTTCCTCAGGACTGAAAAAAGACTCCCGGTTGAAGACACTAGAGATTACTTTGGAGCAGAAGAAGGAGGAATGTCTGAAAATGGAATCACAGTTGAAAAAGGTTAAAGAAAAACTTTCTATTTTCTTGCTTTGCTTTAAGTAAGAATATAGCAGAAAATTCTATGATATGTATAATATGATAATCCCTTAAAATTAAAAATACTATTCTTTACCTCAGTTAATTCTCTTAGAATTCTTACTCTAGTTTTGTTTATTTTACTTCTGAGAATCCCCAAACTCTTAGAAAATTGACAGTTCAGAAGAAGATTAAAATATGCAGCTTCCTTCTGGGTGAAATATACCACCACAATGTGATAATCTCAATTATCTGATATTTTTCTTCTATTAGCATCAGGCTTTTAAGAAGGAAATAATTTAACAGTGATAGTGCCTTCCATTGGTGAATATTTGCCTGTCTAATATTTATATGGCGTTGTTTCATTTTCAAAGCACTTTCCTATTTATTATCTATGAGTTATTAAGTTTCTAAGAACTGAGACTGACTGACACTTTTAAACAGTTATAGTAACTGTGTCCAGTTCATATGATTACTAATGAAAAAAGGGCACCACCTGCTATTAAGACTTCAAGTTTTGTTCTCTTTTCATATATTGGGTCCATTCAATGTGGTACCCTCATAATGAATTATCATATGGAGTATACCAAAAGTAAAATCACATTCTTAAGCTAAGGAAAGGAAGAAAATCAGTATCTTAAAGTTACTTTTGAGTAAATAGTAAATTACTTTTTTTGAGATCAAGGATTCTCTGGTTATAACCAATTCAAATTTGGTAGTTGGGTTTTCTTTTCCTCACTAAAGAGGTGTGGAGGTGATTTTGTATGTAATACCTGAATATGAAAGATAAAGCTGTAAGATATATTTAGGATTAATAAAACTGAGCAGTAAATATCCAGAACAATGTTTTATTAACATTCTAAGCTTTCTTCTTTGTGACAATCACACATTTTCTGTTTCTTTATTTTTCATCTCCTTTTATCATGATGATGTTATAACTGGCTATTTATATGGTCTCTTATATTGTAGGCTTAATAATTAGGTTCATGAAAAAAATAAAATTCTCTTTGGGTAGAAGTTGATGGCTTTCCCCAACTTTGATATTACCTGTTTTTCTACCCATGGCCATTTTTCTCCATATCAGAGATTTTCAACTGGTGTGCTGTGGTGGACACACTGTTGTGCACAAGAACTTTTAAAACATGCAATACCTGACTCTTTTCCCTTAGATTTTCAAATAAAAAAATGACAACAGCCAACACAACAATAACCATCCAGTGTGAATGAATCAAAATTATACCTGTTTTTTGGTCAGATTGGCAAAATATGTAATGTAGTTTTTGGTGTGCTGCAGAATTTTAATAATTAGTTTACATGTGCCACGAGATGAAAATGTTGAAAAGTGTTGCTCTATATCTGTGAGCTTGGTTTTTTTGTTGTGGAGTTTTTTTTAAATTACACATGTAAGTGATATTATATGGTATTTGTCTCTCTCTGTATGACTTATATCACTTAGCATAATGCCTTCAAGGTCTAGCCATGTTGTCATAGATGGCAAGATTTTATTCTTTTTTATGGCTGGGTAATATTCCTGTGTGTGTGCATGCGTGTGTTTATACCACATTTCCTTTATCCGTTTATCCATCATTGGGCACTTAGGTTGTTGAGAGCACTTTTTAGGACTTATTCTCTTAGAAAATTTCAAGTGTACGATATAGTATTATTAGCTATAGTTACTATTCTGCACATTAGGTCACCAGAACTTACTGATCTTATAACTGAAAGTTTGTACCCATTAATGAACATCTTCCTATTTTTCCCATCCCCAGACCCTGTCGATTACCATTCTACACTGCTGCTGTCAATTCAGTCTTTTAGATTTCAAGTATCAGTGAGATGATACAGTATTTGTCTTTCTGTGTCTGGCTTATTTTATTTAGCCTAATGTCCTGTGGGTTCATCCATGTTGTTACATGTGGCAGAATTTTCCTCATGTTTTCATGGCTGAGTAATATTTTATTCCATCCCAGCCGCATTCCAGCCCCAACTGTCCTCACTTCAGGCAGCCACCAACTTGTTTTCTATATGTAAGTGTGGGTTTTTTTTTATTTGCTTGTTTTATTTTTTTTGAATTCTACATAGAAATGAAATCATTCAGTATTTGTCTTTTTCTTTGACTTATTTCACTTAGCATAACATTCCAGGTCCATTCTTACTGTTGCAGATAGCAAGATTTTATTCTTTTTTTATGGCTGAGTAGTATTCCTGTGTATGTGTGTGTATGCCTTTTCTTCTTTATCTTTTTGTCACTGATGGACACATAGATTGTTTACATGTGAATACTTAGCTATTGTAAGTAATGCTGCAGTGAACATAGATTTGCATATTTTTTTAATTACCGTCTTTGTTTTCTTTGGATGTATATCAAGAAGTGGAATTTCTAGATCATATGATGGCTCTATTTTTAATTTCTTGTGGCATCTTCATACTGTTTTGAACAGTGGCTATACCAGTTTACATTCCCACAAACAGTGCACAGGGATACCTTTTTCTTTTCCTCCTCGCCACTACTTGTTATTTCTTGTCTTTTTGATAATAACTGTTATGATGGGTGTGAGCTGATATGTCATTGTGGTTTTGATTTATATTTCTCTGATGATTTAATGATATTGAACATCTTTTTATGTGTCTGTTGACCATCTGTATGTCTTCTCTGGTGAAAGGTCTATTTAGATCTTCTGCCCATTATTGAATTTTTTTGTTATTGAGTTGTACACTTTTTTTTTATTATTTTGGATTTTATCCCTTATTAGATATAGGATTTGCAAATATACCATTCAGTAGTTTGCCTTTCATTTTGTTGATGTTTCTCTTTGGTATGCAGAAGTGCTTTAGTTTGATGTACTACCACTTGCTTATTTTTGCTTTTGTTGTTGCCTTTGGAATCAGATCTGAAAAAAATTCACTAATATTGATGTCAAGGAGTTTACTACCTATGTTTTCTTCTAGTGGTTTCATGGTTTCAGATAATGCATTTGAATCTTTAATCCATTTTGAGTTAATTTTTAATGTGGTGTAAGAGAGTGGTCCTATTGAATTTGTTTGCATGAACAGTTCAGTTGTCCCAGTATCATATATTGAAGACACTGTCCTTTTTCCATGGTATAGGCTTGGTTTCTTTGTTGTATAGTAATTGATAATATATGCCTGGGTTAATTTCTGGGCCCTCTATTATGTTCCATTGATCTCTGTGTCTCTTTCTATATCAATTCCATACTGTTTTGAGTAATACAGCTTCACAGTATAGTTTGATTCAAATTAAAAAATAAGTGAACAACTAGGAATAAAATTGAAAAAATGCAACAACAATGCCAATATCAATGATAACTGAGCAAATACTAATAAAAGTGGAATGAGAATAAGGATATCATAAGAAAGAGAAAAAGAATGTGAGGTGACTAATGGAAAGAAAGATGGTTTGGAGAGAATGGAGGGGTATGGAATAGAAACAAGGTGTAGAAAAAGAAAACAAAACAAAATCTAAAACAAAAATAAGAAAGAGAAGGATGAAGGCAAAATTGAGTAAGTGAAGGGAAGAGTGAAATATGAGATTTGACATAAAACTAAAATAAAAATAATTAAAACTAATTATATTAAAATAAAATAAAAAATAGTGAAATAATAGGAATAAAATTGAAGACAAAGAAGCAATGTTAAAAAGTTATGCAAGAGAAAAAAATAATTCAAATAATGAAAAAGAACGAGGTGATATTTGTCTCAGTAAACTCTAATGTTTGTTTGCTTACTCTCTTCTCCTCCTGGATCTGTCTGTGGTACTGTCAGCTGGTGTCCCAGTCTAGCTTTAGGCAGCCTGTTTGAGGTTACAGGCAATCTACAGTCTGTGGCTGTCTCCTGTAGGTTTGGCTGGTTCTCACTGTTCTGCCTAGCTGTCTTTTTATCATCACAGGGTCCAGGGGTGGTTCATCTACAGTCTGACAGCACTGCATGCACCCCTTCTACCTGCCCTCTAGAAGGGGCTTCTCATGCAATCAGGAGCGTGTAGTTCCAGGTTCTCTCCTGGGAGGCACTATTCAGTCTTAAGGGAAGGTGGTGGGTGTGTTCTCCCACCCTCTACTACATGTCGTGGTCTGTTCCAGATCATTTCCAATAATGTATAGTTTCTGATGAATTAGCTGTTTCTTGTGAGGGACCAATCTGTATAAATGGGTCAGCTCTTTCTTGCTTGGTGCTGATGGCAGCTCTGTGTGAGAGCCAAGGCTGGGCAGGGCCCTGAATACCTCTTGCTGTGCCAATTTCTGATCTCTCTGCTCTGCTGTTTTCAGTGGAATAGGGCCCAAGGAGGGGCCAGCATAGCATCTGATAAAAGTTCATTGAGGGCTTTTTTGGAGATTCTCTTTCTTTCTCCTGTGGATATGCACCTGGCATGGGGCTCTTGAGCCTGGCCTTATATTGTTTTGTGGAGTATGCAGTCCTGCAAGTGGGGGTTGGGTATGCCTTCCCCTTCCCAGAGATTTGTAGTCTAAGGTGTGAATGGTCCTGCCTGGCTGCAAAGAATCTCAGGCACTGGGCTCTTGCCTGTCCAGCCCTAGCTCACTTTTCTTGTAGGAGGCTCAGACCCAAACCCTCCATTTTGCACGCAGCCCCTGAATGCCAGCCATGCTTGGTGGGGCCCCACAATCCCTTCACTGTGCAACCTTCTACTCTTCCTGGCTAGCTGGACTCAGTGGCCATGAACTGCACATTCAATCTGACCTCAGCTGGCAATGTAGTTGCACATACGTGTAGTCCCTGCCCAGCCATGCTTCAGTTCCCCTCTTTAAAAAAGTCCCTATGTAGCCACCACATTGTAGTGTGGAGCCACTGCCTGACTATACATGCACTTTACTTCCCCAAAAGTCAAAACGTCTCTTGGTCCAGGTTGTCTGCAGCCTGCCAGTGCCTCCAGTCGTTTTAGTAGATAGAATTTTTCTCTTGAATTCTCCCTGTTGGTGCTGCAGCCATGGATGTGCTGTTCACTGTGTGTGTACAGCCTGAGTCTCTTAGACTCTGCACATCCTCCCAAGTCTCTCCTGATTAGGATTGGGGGTTCCCTGTGTTGGACCTGGGCCCCCTGCTCTGGGAGGGGCAAGAGCTCCTAAGCTGCATTTTCTGTCTGTTCTCTCCTCTGCTGCAGGTGTCTCATACAAGGTATTTCTCCTTCAACTTATAAAATCTCTTACTGGACCATGCAAAGCATCCTGCATACGGCTTCGCTTCACAAATTAGTATCAGCTAAGATTCTGTTGATTGTTCAGGTTGCTTATTGGAAGATCAGCTGAAAATCTATGCTGGCAGGCTCAGCTTCCAACTACTTGGCTGCCATCTTCTAACTCTAGTCTTTCTGGACAGTGAGTCTTAACTGGAAACTGCAGGGAACCCAGGAGGTTGTGCCATTTCCATCCCCTCTCATCTCCCCAGGCATACTGCTCATACATCTTGCTGTTTCTGTTCTAGGAGGGGCAGCCTGCAATACAAGGGACGAGTGGTTGTGGGTGTGCGGGAGGTTTTCCAGGGCTACTATCTAGTTATCCCCACCCTATAAACACCCCTTCAGGGTACTGAGCCCCTCTCCCAGCTGAGCACCACCCTGGGGGGCTTGCCTGGCCACAGCCTCAGGTTGCCACTGCTAAGTACAGCTGGCTGCTGCTGCTGCAGAAGGAGGAGGTGGAAAGACACTGGGGGCAGTAGTCATTCTAGAGCATCCCCAACACTGCTTGTAGTACAGTTTGAAATCAGGGAGCAGGTTAACCTCTGGCTTTGTTCCTTTTTCTCAAGGTAATTTTGCTTATTTGGGAACTTTTGTGGTTCTCTACAAATTTTAGAGTTAATTCTAGTTCTATGAAAAATGTCATCAGAATTTTCATAGGGATTGCATTGAATCTGTAGTTACTTTGGGCAGTATCAGTATTTTAACAACATTAATTCTTATAATCAGTGAGCATGGAATTCCTTCATGTTTATTTTTGCCTTAAGATTTCTTCATCAGTGTCTATCTTCAGTGTTTAGGCCTTTCATCATCTTTATTAAATTTATTTCTAGGTGTTTTATTCTTTTTTTTTTAAGATTTTATTTTTATTTATTTTTAGAGAGAGTGGAAGGGAAGGAGAACGAGAGAGAGAGAGATAGAAACATCAGTGTGTGGTTGCTTCTCATGTGCTCCCCACTGGGACCTGGCCTGCAATCCAGGCATGTGCCTTGAGTGGGAATTGAACTGCAACCCTTTGGTTTGTAGGCTGACACTCAATCCACTGACCCACACCAACCAGGGCATGTTTTATTCCTTTTGATACACTTGTAAATGGGATTTATTTCTTAACTTCTTTTTCTGGTAGTTTATCATTTGTTTGTAGTAATGGAACAAATTTTTTATATGCATTTTGTATCTTGCAATTTTACTGAATTCAATTTTTGGATGGAAACTTCATAATTTTCTATTTATAATATCAGGTCATCTACAAATAGTGACAATTTGACTTTTTCTGTTCCAATTTGGTTACCTTTTACTTTGTTTTCTTGCCTAATTGCTGTGATGAGGACTTCTAATACTTTGTTGAATAAGAGTGGTGAGAGGAGCATTCTTGTATTATTCCTGATCTAAGAGGAAAAGTTGAATTTTGGACTTCCGGCCAAGATGGAGGCGTAGGCGGACACACTGTGCCTCCTCTCACAACCAAAATTAAGGACAACAAATATTTAGAAACAAGAAAACAAACAGAACTTATAGAAAATTGAACTGTACGGAGTCCAGCAACCATTCATCCAGACCGGTAAGAGGGGCAGAGTCGCGGCAGGAAAAAGTGGAGGTGCGGACCCAGGAACACAGGCAGCAGTGGCTGGCAGTTCCCAGGTGCACAGGTGGCGGCTGGCGGACCCCGGGCACAGGGGGGCAACTGTGCAGACCCAGTGAGGCTGCACAAGGCGGCTGGCTGACCAGGTGGTCCCACATTCGTGCACGCAGACGGTCCAGGCGAAGGAGAAGCGGCAGAAGGGACTGGAATCCAGAAGAGAGCGGAGCAGGCGCCATTGTTCCCTCTCAGACTCTGCCCCCACAAACAGTGTCACAACTCAGTGACTGGGCTGCCCCGCACAGGGGAACACCTAAGGCTCCACCCCTCACTACGTAACAGCCTTGACCAGACCAAAACCAAAACCAAACCAAACAAAACAAAAAACCACCAAAAATGGCTCAAACTGGAGAACAAATCAAATCCCCAGAGCCAGTTTCTCTAAGCCGTGAAGAGATAGCCAACCTATCAGATGCACAGTTCAAAGCACTGGTCATCAAGATGCTCACAGAATTGGTTGATTTTGCTCACAAATTAGATGAAAAAATGCAGGCTACAATATGTGAAATGAAGGAAGACGCATGGGGAACCAATAAAGATGGGAGGAAAACTGGGACTCAAATCAATGGAGTGGACCACAAGGAAGAAAGAAAGAAAACAGAAAACGAGGAAGAAACAAGAATTCAAAAAAATGAGGAGAGGCTTAGGAACCTCCGGGACATCGTTAAACGTCCCAACATCTGAATTATAGGTGTCCCAGAAGGAGAAGAAGAAGAGCAACAAGTAGAAAACTTATTGGAACAAATACTAAAGGAGAACTTCCCCAATCTGGCAAAGGAAATAGACTACCAGGAAGTCCAGGAAGCTCAGAGAGTCCCAAAGAAGTTGGACCCAAGGAGGAACACACCAAGGCACATCGTAATTACATTAGCCAAGATTCAAATGAAGGAGAGAATTCTAGAAGCAGCAAGGGATAAGGGGACAGTCACCTGCAAAGGAGTTCCCATCAGACTGTCAGCTGATTTCTCAAAAGAGACCTTCCAGGCAAGAAGGGGCTGGAAAGAAATATTTGAAATCTTGAAAAGCAGGGACCTACATCCAAAATTGCTCTATCCAGCAAAGCTGTCATTTAGAATGGAAGGACAGATAAAGCGCTTCTCAGATAAGGTCAAGTTAAAGGAGTTCATCATCACCAAGCCCTTATTATATGAAATGTTAAAGGGACTTATCTAAGAAAAAGAAGATCAAAAATACAACTGAAAAGACAGCAAACTCACAGCTATTAAGAACCACACCTAAAACAAAAGCAAACTAAGCCAACAGCTAGAACAGGAACAGAACCACAGAAATGGAGATCATATGGAGGGTTAGCAACAGGGGCGTGGGAGGAGGAGAGAGGGGGAAAAGGTACAGAGAATAAGTAGCATAGACGGTGGGTAGAAAATAGACAGGGGGAGGGCAAGAATAGTGTGGGAAATGTAGAAGGTAAAGAACTTACGACACATGGACATGAACTAAAGGGGGGGAACGTGGGTGGGAGAGGGTGTGCAGGGTGGAGGGGAATGATGGGGGAGAAATGAGACAACTGTAATAGCATAATCAATAAAATATATTTAAAAAAATAAGAAGAAAAGTTTTCAGCTTTTCACCATTGAGTATGATACTAGCTGTCAGTTTGTCCTATTTAGCCTTCATTTATTCAAGGTACATTTTGTCTATACTGTCTTTGTTGAGAGTTTTATCAAAAATGGATATTGAATTTTATGACATAGTTTTCTTGTATCTATTGACGTAATCATATGATTTTTATCTTTCTTTTTGTTAATGTGGTGTGTCACATTGATTGATACGTGGATGTTGAATTATCCTCATATCCCTGGAATAAATCCTAGTTGGTCATGGTGAATGATCCTTTTAATTTATTATTGAATTTGATTTGCTGATGTTTTGTAGAGAATTTTTGTATCTATGTTAATCAGAATTATTTGTGTTTTAGTTTTATGGTGTTCTTATCTGGTTTTGATATCAGGGTAATGCTAGTCTTGTGAAATGAGATTGGAAGCATTCCTTCCCCTTCAGTTTTCTGGAAGCGTTTGAGAAGCATGGGTACTTAATGTTTGAATGTTTGGTAGATTCACCAGTGAAGCTTTCTGGGCCTGTACTTTTGTTTGATTACTGATTCAATTTCCTTCTTAGTAAGCAGTCTATTCAGATTTTCTGTTTCTTCAGTTCAGTTTATAGGAATTTATTCATTTCTTCTTGGTTGTCTGATTTGTTGGTGAATAATTTTATATAGTAATCTCATATGATCCTTTGTATTTCTGTAGTATCAGTTGTAGTTTCTCTTATTTTTTATTTTCATTATGTGAGTGCTCTCTTTTTTTTCTTGGTAGGTCTAGATAAAGACTTGTCCATTTTGTTTATCTTTTCAAAGAACCAGCTCTTAGTTTTATTAATCTTTTCTGTTATCTTTTTAGTTTTTATTTCATTTATTTCTGATCTGATCTTTATTTTCTTCCTTCTACTAACTTTGGGTATGTTTATTCTTTTTTTTTCTAGTTCCATGAGGTATAAAGGTAGATTTTGTCTATGTAATATTTAAGCAGAGAAAAACTGTAAATTGAAGACTAGCTATTAGATATCTGATAATACCTTACTGAAATTGACATGTACATATATAGATATATACATGCATACGTATATACATACATGGTTTGTTCACTGTATGCATATCTGATAGAATTTGAATTGATATGATATCTTATTGAAATTGATAATACCATATTGAAATTGATATACATATATATCTCTTTCTCTCTCCATGGTTCGCTCTTATATGTATATCTGATAGAATTTGAACACTTTTCTTTGTAGGCACACGAGGCAACATTGGAAGCCAGAGCTAGTCCAGAGATGAGTGACCGAATACAACAATTGGAGAGAGAGATTGCCAGGTACAGAGATGAATCTAGCAAGGCCCAGGCAGAAGTTGACCGCCTCTTGGAAATTTTGAAGGAGGTAGAAAATGAGAAAAATGACAAAGATAAGAAGATTGCTGAGTTGGAAAGGTAAGGAAAGGAAAGCTGAACGGGGTTTCACTGTGTTCGAAAGCTAAAGTATGGTTTTAAAACTATGTGCTTTTGGGGCATGCTTTTAGTATATCTGCCTCTGTGAATTTAGGATCCTGAGTGCTCCATGTTACTTTTTTATCTCCTTTATTCTAAGTCAGTGTGGATTCATTGCTGCAGTCTTTAAAAGGTAACAGAATGGGAATAAATTGGGAAGCTATGGACTTCAGCGTTATTGGTTAGAGAGAAAGTATTCATTTAGAAATTAAATTTTTCACTCCAAATCAAACGAGCACAAATAGCCACTTGCTCTTTTATCATTTATCTACCTAAGGAGCAAATGGGCCTCGAGTTCAAAGAGTTAATATTTTTTTATTGGTTTAGACTTTTTTTTGTTGAGCTGATGCTCCTTTGGGCTATGCATTTTTAGATTTTTAGAACTTGAATTATAGAAAAGCAGATTATTACAGCAGTGCATAGGCCAAATTTAGAAGAAGGAGGACATTTTGAGGACAATTTATGAGACTTTAATATGATATTTATGGAGCTCTGACTTGGAATTTTTCAAAATGAGCTGTGTTTGAACAGATCTAGCTAGATAGCTCTCTTGGAATTTCTTTTGTCTATTTTTCTTATTAGGATGTACTGTACTAAAGATTAAGCATGTGCCTCTTGGCCTCTTCTTTTGCACCTACCACATAGTTAGCATAAATTCAGAAGTGCATAGAAATAGTTCTTCTAGTAGAACTTCATTCATTACCCATATTTTTCTGAACAGTCAGACTGACAGTGACAGAATGAAATCACTAATCTGTGTGGCGTCTCGGAGCCTGATTCTTAGGGATATTTTTATTTGTATTTCCCCAAAGGTTGGGAAGTATTAGACTACTTCCATAAATTGTTTATTAAGTTTTAAACTTTTGGGTTACTGGTAGACCTGATATTTTCCCCTAGAAATTATTATTTCTCTTGTTCTATATCAATAGAATTTTGATTTTCAAGAAATGAAAAAGCAAAGTCTAATCCTATAATTCTTTTTCACTGTTCTGAAAGTGTGAATAACATGGTCTGATTACCCACTTACTTGTTTTCTCTTATCTCGATATTAACTTTATTTATATTTTCTGGTTATACTAAGACAGATGGGTAAATTCTTTATGTCAAAATTAATGATTACAGGAGTCTCACGGTTACATTATGTGTGTTTTTGTATGCCTTCCTTCATGTTTGCACTGCATCTCCCGCACATGTGTGTGCGTACACACATACCCCTTACAGGCTCTGGTGGATTCATGCCTCTCTTTACTGTTGTGTCAGCCTGAAATCCATAGCAATACTGCGTAGATTTTAAAATATGATACTCTCATTGGATTAGTGAATTCCCACTAAATTTATTGCAGTATTTCAGAAAAGAAATTCCTTGATAAAGTTTTAATCTTTGGTTTGATTTCTTGGGTTGGAAATCTGTGTGGAAATTATTGCTTGCTTGACAAACATTTCAATTCATATTGGACCCAGTACAGCCTTTGGTAGACAGATATGATTTGAATGAGAGTAAAGAAATAGGATTAAATCTATATTTGATATCCAAATAGCTTTTATTAGCTATATATTTCCCACATTTTAAGAGTTATAAATGATCTACTTTTTCCATAGAATGTACCACACATTTGATAAATCACTGGTCATGCAAAGTTATAATTATATTTCAGGATTCGACACAAAGTTTCTTGGCTACCAGAAAAAGAAATGGGTTTTAAACTCAGTTTTTGTTTACTGGCTTTGTAATTTGTTACTGAGCAATGTAGTTTAAGATAGGAGTAAATAGTCAAGGGCGGCTGGGGTTATATATTGCCTTTCGTTCCCAGATTTATTACTGAGGTACATGTGTGTGGGGGCTGTGTTTGTCATTGTTTGCTTCTGTGTTGTCATTGTGCTGTTTCCTGTTGTGTGGGTATCTGGTGGCCCAATGATTTATCATTTGAGTTTCTTTACCTTTGTTTTGTTTTGTCTTATCATGATTGTATTCCTTTAGAGTTTTGGTATCTGCATGTTTATATCTGTGTTCCCTCATGGCCATTCTGTTTCTCAGAAAGCCAGTCTCCTGCAGTTGGTACCTTCCATGCCAGGTTCCTGTCCCTGCACTGTCTGGGGGTTTGTTTGGGACTTCCCGGGAAAGTGAGCGTTCTATAAAGCTACAGTGCTGTACTGACTGAATTGCTGCTGCTGCTCTTGCTGCTACTGGGGCTTGCTGGAGATTTTGCTTGATCAGAGTTAAACAACAGCTGGTTGTGTGTCAAGTTTAACTGTACTTCTTAGGTACATTGTTTGTGGATCAAGAGTGTATTTGTCTGGTAAGATTCTGATGCTGTCAGTTATAATTTTCTTAGTCTTTTTTTCTAGCCCATGCTTATGTGGTGGTTCTTATGCTGGAATGCCCTTTTCAGTCCTCTTAGCTGATGCAACTGTATGCTGCATCATAATTCAAGAGGTAGAATTAATTTCTAAAGGGTGTTCAGCAGCCTTCTAAGTGCAGAAATAAAGGTGGACTGTTATAATTATTGAACTAAAGAAAATTCTTAGTATTCTTTTAAAATTTTGTAGTATGTCTTATATAAGGATACCCAATATTAAAAGGTTCAGATTACATCATAAAAAATTCTCAGACCTATTTGTGATCTTGTGAAAAATGAATAGTCCCTTGCATTGCTTTCATAGTAGTTCCCATGAGAAGATGCCTTAGTGGTGTACCACTTTCTTGACCTACTGCAGCTTTAAAAAGAGGATTTTATAAGTCCACCCATACATCTGCAAATATAAAATATTTTTTCCATTAAATCCAAGAATTACTATTTCTAAATTCATATTCCATACCATGATGTATATCAGCTGAATTTCAACTCGATAGCACCAGGAAGAGGCATGTGCACATACATGCGTGCATGCAAACTTGGATGTCATGCACACCGTATATAGATTTATTACAGAGAATTGTACAGTAGTGTATATGTATGTATATTTATACATACACATATATATAAAGAGGTTTATTACAAGTAGTTGTCTTGCATTATTGTTGGGGCTGGCTAAGCAAGTATGAACTCTGTATGGTAAGCTGTCAAGAAGAGATCTCTAGTGGGATAGAACTCCCATGGGCATGGGCCAGAATTGTGGTCTGCAGGCAGAATTTTTTCTGTCCTGGAAAAATGTTTCAGTTATGCTCATTTCAGTTATCTGGGATAATCTTTACTTAAATGGATTATAAGCTTTAATTATATCTGCAAAATACCATTACATCTAGATTAGTGTTTGTTTGAGTAACTGGGCACTGTAGCTGGGAATTTGACACGTCAAGAAAGTTATCACCTGGTGGTTCTGGGTAGTCTTTATAGATCAACTTAAGGGAAGAAAAACAAAAAACTAGAATTTGGCATTCATATAAATGGATCAGTTTGGATTAGCTTCAGGAACTCCGAATGTAATAGAGAATTTCTCTTCTAAAGCGAGCATATTAGAGGGTTTTTAAAATGATTCATAATGAGCGGGCTTTTCTTTGACATAATGTTTAACATATGTAGTAATATACTAAAATTCTGATAGAATTATGATATTAGCATCTTTTCAGACTCTTAAAAGAATTGTTCATTGTCTACTTTTTCATTCATGCTGTTCCTTTTAGCTAAATACCCATGTCAGGCTGTACTGGGAGAATTATCCTCTATGCAGTGTTATGTTTTGCTTCATAATACAGAAAAATTAATTCTGTTTGCAGCAGAAACCCTCAATTTACTGTAATATGAGGATCGTTTGGATAAGATTCAACTTATTTAGAAATTTTTATATGTAGAGAAATTTGATTTTCATGTAATTTAGCTATTAAGCATTGCTTTTGGTGTATCAAAGTTAGGAATTTTCATTTATCTGAAGAATAATAAAAATGTAAAAAATAAAACAGGGATAATAATAAAAAGTAGAATCTATTGTATAACCTAATAATTAATAAAAATGTGGATTTATTGTGTTTCCCAATTTGAATACAAAAACTGGGATTTTAATGGATGTAGGTTTCATTTTGGGGTACTTTAAAATTTAGCAGAGGGATTAATAGATGAGCAGAAAGGACATACTTTCTTTTAAGCCTTTAATTTTAGATAGCCCTGAAGTTCTTTTTATTCCTTTTTTTTTTTTTTTTTTTTGCAGGGGGGAGAGTGCTTAGTTACTCTCCCTTTAAATGTGCATCTCCAAAAATACCACTGTTGATAAAATTTATAGTTATCAAGCTCTTGAAAATAATACCCAATCTGCGAGTTTAGTTTTTCTTCCCGTAAGCAGTAAAAATAAAAACGTCATTGTGAACAATTGAGATTGGCCTCTTTTTGGCTTTGAACGTGTATTCTACACTGTTTTCTATGTGTCAGAGAGTCTTGGATTTCTATAGGCAGGAATCTGTAAGCATCAGAACGTAATGAGGTACACCCAGGTGGTATGTTAGCAGACCTGCATTCTTATCCTGGATCTACCATTTAATGTGATTGTGAGGAAGTTAATTTTTTAATGTGTTTTTCATCTTTTTATCTTATGTAATGAGGATGATAAACCTTGTTTGATTATTCTCATGATTGTAAAAACTCATTTTAAGTACTGAAACATTACAAAAAATTAATGTACAAATTGAAGTGGTACTAATGTTTATGAAATACACTTAAGGTAAAATTTAGATCCTGGAGACAGTCTGGATGGCACTGACCATTAAAAATTGAAGTGTTTGGAGGATAATACTAATTTCAGTGAGATCTGATTAATTTTTAAAAAGGTAAACTTCCTGTTATTATAAAAAATAATAATGAACCTCAGAGTTTTCAAGCTGTGTAGGAATATTAAGCATGGCTACTTTGTTCTTTTACTGCTGAGCAGTATTGTAAATGAATTGATGTTTATAGAGCCTTACATTTTTCTTTCTTATTGCTTTTAGATTGCATCATTTGAGGTAGATTTTGGTAGATTTGAATGAGAAATACTGTTTGTAATTGGGAAAAATATTTTTAGTTTTCACACTTGAGAAAATTATATCAAATTCTTCCAAACAAATCAGAATCCTGTAATTCTCAGCACAGGTGGCAAACACAAGGCCCTTGGGCCGAATCCGGCCCTCCACGTTGTTTTATCAGGCCGGCACCTTGTTTCTACTTGGCGGCAGCACCGAGCTCTAGCTTAACTGTTAAGGAGTAGTTACATTTACACAGTCCTAAAATTACATTCGGCCCTTTGAAGGCAACTGTGACGCTGATATGGGCCCCGGTGAAAATGAGTTTGATACCCCTATTGAATCTACAGAGTAACCAAAGTTGTCAGTGTTTTTATGCTTTCGTTTATGGATAACTTGGATCTGAGAAACGGAGCGGTGTGGGTAAAGGAGTAGTCATGTACGGTGTATGTGTATACAACTAAGCTAACCAAAGTTGTAAAATCATAGTTAGCTACTTAAATGGAAATGGGGAGCCTAACCTTCTCTTCTTTTCCTTTGTGTTTAAGAAATAAATTTTTCCCTGTCCTGGGAAGTGGTAAAGTTTAGATAAATTTTTTTCTTTAGACCCTTACATTAAGGTACAGTGATATAATCTACTGTAAAAATACATTTATTCAGAGTCGGAAACCTGAAATTACTAATTTTTAGTTATCTGACCTCTTTCCCTTCTCTAATCTTGTGCTTTATGGTTTTTCTGTGTCTATGAATAATACTATTTTTGAATATTGCCCTTACTAATTCTTTCTAACTTTCTCTTTCACATTTTCTTCCTGGATGTGCTGTTTTCTTCAGTCTCACCTCAAGGTCAGTATGATTGTACTAAAATAAAACCGTATGATAGACCATTGTATTCTAACACTATTTTGATCTGAAATGATAGAACTTATTCCAGAAAAGCAATGTAGAGATCTAGTTATGAGTGCATAACTGTCCGGAGTTTTAGATTTACCAAAAGAGTGGATTTGGTGTTCTTTGTCTCAAAAGACAGTATGAGTGGTCAAAAGCAAGAATCAGACCAGCCAGGTTTTGACTGAGAGAAACAAAGATAAAAGGAACCACCAGGAGAATGAGGAGAGAAAAAAATATTGTTTTAATTTAATTAAAATTTCATCAGAGACATTCTGGCTAATAGCATATTAATTAGCAGGATGAATTGCAGCATGAATGATGGAGGGAAAGTTGCTACAGTATGGGTTTATATAACTTAAATTATTTCACATGCACAAATCCACACACACCTTTAAATTTTGGGTTTGTTTTGTGATTCTGCTGATGGTAGAACTAATAATGGTAACAAAACCATCCACCACCACTGCTGTTTGTATGTGTCAGAGGCACCATGGTAGAAGCTTTACATCTTCATTATAGTAAGTAAATTAGAAAGTGAGGGTGGCAGAAAGTAATTGGAAACCCTCATTTTAAAAGTTACTCATTTTGCATGAGTCATAGGAATGTGAATTAAGGTATGAGAATTTTTGAGAGGGTTCAAAAATATTATTAATACCATATCATTTTATGTAACAGCTCTTTTCTAATAATAATAACATCATATATATTTACTGTTTATAAAAATACCCTCCTCTTGACTTACAGCTAGTATATGAGTTATACAGGCCAGATTATGCTGATGAGGAACTATGATTAGGGAACATGATTTTTCTAGGGTCAACCAACTAGTAAGTGATAGTACTTGAATTTGAAGCTATGTCTTCTCATTTCAGCCTCAGAGCTCTTTATGTTTTATGCACGGTGGCCTAGGAATTCGAGTATGAGTTATGAAACCCCAGAGTGCTTGCATTTTCTTAGGTAGATTTCTCATCTGTAAAACTGGGATAATTATCTAATCTAAAGGGTTGTTGTGAACATGGAATGAGTTAATACAGGGAGCACTTAGAGCAGTGACTGGCATGAGGAAAGCAGTCAATAAATGGATCTATTACAATCAGTTGATTTTGCCATTTTCATGGAGCCCTATTTGATCCAGGATATCCTAGCATGGTGTGAAACATTTCAGCTTATTTAAAACTCTGTACTGACTTTACTGATTCATACCAATATTAATAGAGACTACAAAGTAGAATCCCAGTGCAAAGTTGTGTATGTTTAGAAAATGAAAAAAGAACACATATTTCTTCTATATTGATATTTTAAGACTCTACTTAGATTTTTAAATGCTAAAATTTTTGTTATAAGTAAACTAAGTTGAGGCTGTTTTGAAACAAAGATCTTCCCATTTCTACTGTCTGATATTTCTTCTCAATATTTAAATCGCAGACTTAAACAGTATTGTTTTTATCGTTGTTCAATAAAGTTGTCCTGCCTTTTCTCCATTGCACAATACCCCTGTCCTGCCCCCGTCCCACTCCCAGCCAATCCCTGCCCCATTGTCTGTGCCCATGAGTCCTCTATTTGTGTTCCTTTGCTTTGCCCTTCCCCTTCTTTGAATTGGTGATTCAGGATTCTTAGGGTGTAGTCCCAACAGTAGGATGACTGGATTGAAAGGCAGTTCCAACTTTAGTTTTTTGAGGAAATTCCATACTGTTTTCTACTGTGGCTGCACCATTCTGCATTCCCACCAACAGTGCACTAGGGGTCTCTTTTTTCCACAACCTCACCAGCATGTGTTGTTTGTTGATTTATTAATGATGGCCATACTGACCAGTATGAAGTGGTATCTCATTGAGGTTTTAATTTGCATCTCTCTGATGGCTAGTGATGTTGAGCATTTTTTTCATGTGACTTTGGGCCCTTTGTATGTCCTCCCTGGAGAAGTGTCTGTTCAAATCCTTTGCCCATTTTTAAGTGGCTAAGCAGTATTTCCAAAAGAGTCTTTTAAAAATAAGCAATTTGTGTGAGGTGTAAGTATTAAAAAAATAAGTAAATAATGACCTCTGCATAAGTACTTACACTAATCAAATTCATGAAGGAGATTTTTCAGTTAGATCTACACTCTTTTTCCTTCTCTGAAGCATGATCTTTCTGCTTTACCAAGTAAATAGAGCTGTAGGGTATCAGCAGTCTTGAAATTCCTATGTTCAGTCATCTTTACCTTCCTTTTGTTTCAGTGGAACTAATGTTCCAGCTGTTTGCCAGGGCTATATCATCCTGTTCTCTTTATCCCTTCCTTCTTACTAGTTTTCAAAAACTTGCTCTGTAAATTAAATCCTTCTTCTCCTTATCTCCTTACGTCTGTTCCTTTCCACTGACTCTCCCAAACATAAAACATAACCTCCTTACCCTAATCCTTAAAAAAAAGTAAATAATCATTCCCAGTATCTTTTTTTTTTTTTTTTTGGTTTCAATTCACTACAGTATCTTTTACTTTTTACTTTTTCCTATTTATTTGCACAGTTTTTGGAAGAAGCATTTATTCTCACTGCTTCCACGTTCACACTTTCCATTTAATTTTCCAAACCAATGTAATTTGGATTCTTCTTTCATTCCTGTGCTAAAATAGATTCAGTGATGTATTAGGTGCCAAATTTGTTGACCTTGCTTGTCTTGGTTAAACTGACCTTTCTGGGGTGATAAATATTATTAACTATCTCCACTCCTACTAGAAACTGTTATTTTGTAGTTGATGTGACATTGTTTCCTGCTACATCTCTTACTATCTCATTGACACTTTCAAGTCTATTTTGCTTTTCTTCTTTTATGTGTTTCTTAACTCCTAGTGTTTCTTATGGCCTTTCAAAAACTCCTTTTTGTCTACATTATCGGTCACCTGCCTTGTTACCACCAATGACTCAGTTTTATTTTGTTTTGGTTAAATTTGTGTGGAACTCCTAGTTCAAATAATCTATTTATTGCAGAAGAAATCTTAGTATTTTCAGTAAAAATAGCAAGTACAAATACTGTGTTTTAAAAGTAATGTTTCCATATTTCACTCTAAATATTTTCTCTACACATTACAGTAAAGCAGTGTGGGTACTACTTAAGTAATTCTAAGACTGAAATTATTTGGAATTAAGTAATTCAAAATGTGAAAACAATTCAGCTTTAGTAGGAAAATATCATGAAGGCTTTTTGCCTTGTGTTTGGGAACTTTCATCTCTAACTTAAACTTCGAGTAGACTCATTTTTACTGGGAAGTTTTATTGCTTTTTCCCATTATTGTCTTTTGCATGACAGTTTTTTTAATTTTAATTTTTGAAAAATTTTTATTGTTGTTCAAGTACAGTTGTCTCCATTTTCACCCCACCACGCCCCCCTGCCCCACTCATCCCCACCTCCCACCCTCAAACCTACCGCCTTTGGCTTTGTCCATGTGTCCTTTATGCATGTTCCTTGATGGCCCTTCCCCTATTATCCCTCTCCCCCCTTCCCTCTAGTCACTGTCAGTTTGTTCTTTATTTCAATGTCTCTGGTTGTATTTTTCTTGCTTGTTTGTTTTCTTGATTAGGTTCCACTTATGGGTGAGATCATATGGTATTCTCTTTTAACACCTGGCTTATTTCACTTAGTATAATGCTTTTCAGTTCCATCCATGCTGTCGTGAAGGGAAGGAGCTCCTTCTTTTCTGTTGCATAGTATTCCATTGTATAAATGTACCACAATTTTTCGATCCACTCATTTACTGATGGGCACTTAGGTTGCTTCCAGCACTTGGCTATTGTAAATTGTGCTGCTATGAACATTGGGGTGCATAGGTTCTTTTGAATTGGTGTTTCAGGATTCTTGGGGTATAATCCCAGCAGTGGTATTACTGGGTCAAAAGGCAGTTCCATTTTTAGTTTTCTGAGGTAATTCCATACTGTTTTCCACAGCAGCTACACCAGTCTGCATTCCCACCAATAGTGTACTAGGGTTCCCTTTTCTCCACAATCGTTCTAACACTTGTTGTTTGTTGATTTGTTTACAATAGCTATTCTGACTGGTGTGAAGCGGTATCTCAAATTATGCTTTTAATTTGCATCATATTGTGATGCTGAGCATTTTTTCATGTGTCTCTGGTCCTTTTGTATGTCCTCCTTGGAGAAATGTCTGCTCAGGTCCTTTGCCCATTTTTTAATTGGGTTGTCTTCCTGGAATGGAGTCGTGTGAGTTCTTTATATATTTTGGAGATCAAACCCTTGTCTGAGGTATCATTGGCAAATATGTTTTCTCATATGGTTAGTTCTCTTTTCATTTTAATGCTGTTTTCTTTAGCTGTGCAGAAGGTTTTTATTTTGATGAGATCCCATTTGTTTATTCTTTCCTTTATGTCCCTTGCTCTAGGAGACATATTGTTGTAAAATTTGCTGCATGGAATATCTGAGATTTTCCTGTCGATGTTCTCCTCTAGGATTTTTATGTTGTCACAACTTATATTTAAGTCTTTTTTTTTTTTTTAAGATTTTTATTTATTTATTTTTAGAGAAAGGGGAAGGAGAAAGAGAGGGAGAGAAACATCAATGTGCGGTTGCCTCCTGCGCGCCCCACAATGAGGACCTGGCCTGCAACCAAGACATGTGTCCTGACTGGGAATCGAACCTGCAACCCTTTGGTTTGCAGACCCGAGCTCAAACCACTGAGCTACGCCAGCCAGGGTTTATATTTAAGTCTTTTATCCACCTTGAATTTATTTTTGTGTATGGTGTAAGGTGGTAATCGGGTTTCATTTTTTTTGCACGTAGCTGTGCAGCTTTCCCACCACCATTTGTTGAAGAGACTATTTTTACTCCATTTTATGCTTCTGTCCCTTTGTCAAATATTAGTTGACCATAGAGACTTGGGTCTATTTATTTCTGGGCTCTCTATTCTGTTCCATTGGTCTGTGTGTCTGTTCTTATGCAAGTACCATACTGTTTTGATTACAGTGGCCTTGTAATACAGTTTTACATCTTGTATTATGATTCTTCCTACCTTGTTCTTTTTTCTCAAGATTGCTGAGGCTATTTGGGGTCATTTATGGTTCCATATAAATTTCGAAATGTTTGTTCTATATCTGTGAAATATGTCATTGGTATTTTAATAGGGATTGCATTGAATCTATAAATTGCTTTGGGTAGTATGGACATTTTGATGATGAACACAGTATATGCTTCCATTTGTGTGTGTCTTTCTTAATTTCTTCCTCCAGTGTTGTGTTGTTTTCTGAGTACAGGTCTTTCACCTGTTTGGTAAGGTTTATTCCTAGGTACTTTATTTTTCTTGTTGCTATAGCAAATGGGATTTTATTCCTGATTTCTTTTTCTGATCTTTTGTTGTTAATGTATAAAAGTGCCTTTGATTTCTGAATATTGACTTTGAACCCTGCTGTTTTACCAAACTTTCTTTTTAGGTCAGGTAATTTTTTGGTGGAGTCTCTAGGGTTTTCTATGTACACTATCATGTCATCTGCATACAATGACAGTTTTACTTCCTCCTTTCCAATTTGGATGCCTTTTATTTCTCTTTCTTGTCTGATTACTGTAGCTAGGACTTCAATAGTAGGTTGAATAGAAGTAGTGAAAGCAGACACCTTTATCTTGTTCCTGATCTTACAGGGGAAGCTTTTAGTTTTTGCCTATTGAATGTGATGTTGGCTGTAGGTTTTTAGTATATTGCCTTTATCATGTTGAGGATACTCCCTCTACTCCCATTTTGCTGAGTGTTTTTATCATAAATGGGTGCTGTATCTTGTCAAATGCTTTCCTCCCATCTATTAATATGATCATGTGATTTTTGTCTTTCCTTTTCTTTATGTGATGTATTATGTTTACTGATTTGCAAATGTTGTACCACTCTTGCATCCCTAGGATGAATCCCTCTTGGTGATGACATGTGACCCTTTTAATGTATTACCGGATGGAGTTTGCCAATATTTTGTTGAGGAATTTATCATCTATGTTCATCCACAATATTGGCCGTAATTTTCTTTCTTTCTTGTGTCTTTCTCTGGTTTTGGAATTAGAATGATGCTGGCTTCATGAGAAGAGTTTTGGAGTCTTCCATCATTTTGGATTTTTTGGAATAGTCTGAGGAGGATCGGGGTTAGCTCTTCCTTAAAGGTTTTGTAAAATTCTCCTGTGAAACTGTCCAGTCCAGGGCTACTGTGTGCTGGGAGTTTTTTATTATTGCTTCAATGTCATCAGCTGTTACTGGTCTGTTTAGGCTTTCTGCTGCTTCTTCATTCAGTTTTGGGAGTTTATATTTTTCTAAAAATTTGCCCATTTCATCCTGGTTTTCAAATTTCTTGGCATATAGTTGTTAGTAGTAATTTCTTGTTTTTAATTAATATATTTTATTGATTATGCTATTACAGTTGTCCCATTTACCCCCCCTTATTCACCTCTGCCCTGCATGCCCCCTCCCACTCACATTCCCCCCTTTAGTTCATGTCCATGTGTCATATATAAGTTCTTTGACTTCTATATTTCCTATACTATTCTTAACCTCCCCCTGTCTATTTTCTACCTACCATTTATGCTACTTATTCTCTGTACCATTTCCCCCTCTCTCACCCTACCAGTGCCCTATTGCTAATCCTCCATGTGATCTTCATTTCTGTGATTCTGTTCCTGTTCTAGTTCTTTAATTAGTTCATTTTTTTTTTTTGCTTAAGTTGTTGATAGTTGTGAGTTTGTTATCACTTTACTGTTCATATTTTTTATCTTCTTTTTTTTTTAGATAAGCCCAATTAACATTTCATATAATAAGGTCTTGATGATGATGAACCCCTTTAACTTGACCTTATCTGGGAAGCACTTTATCTGCCCTTCCATTCTAAATGATAGCTTCGCTGGATAGAGTCATCTCGGGTGTAGGTCCTTGCCTTTCATGACTTAGAGTACTTCTTTCCAGCTCCTTCTTGCTTGTAAGGTCTCTTTTCAGAAATTGGCTGGTAGTCTTATGGGAACTCCTTTGTAGGTAACTATCTCCTTTTGACTTGCTGCTTTTAAGATTCTCTCCTTATCTTTAATCTTGGCTACTGTAATTACAATGTGCCTTGGTGTGTTCCTCCTTAGGTCCAACTTGTTTGGGACTCTCTGAGCTTCCTGGACTTCCTGGAAGTCTATTTCCTTTGCCAGATTGGGAAAGTTCTTCATTGTTTGTTCAAATAAGTTTTCGATTTCTTGCTCTTCCTCTTCTCCTTCTGGCACCCCTATGATTTGGATGCTGGAACGTTTCAAGATGTTCTGGAGGTTCCTAAGCCTCTCCTCATTTTTTTTGAATTCTTGTTTCTTCACTCTTTTCTGATTGAATGTTTCTTCCTTCCTTTTTTTTCACTCCATTGATTTGAGTCCCAGTTTCCTTCCCATTGCTATTGGTTCCCTGTACATTTTTCTTTATTTCACTTAGCATAGCCTTCATTTTTTTATCTGATTTGCAACGAAATTCAACCAATTCTGTGAGCATCCTGATTACCAGTGTTTTGAACTGTGCATCTGATAGGTTGGCTTTCTCTTCGTCACTTAGTTGTAGTTTTTTTCTGGGGTTTTGACCTGTTCTTTTACTTGGACCACTTTTTTGGGGGGGAGGGGACCTCTGCATGGCTGTTAGTAGTTTGTGGTGGAGCCTTAGGTGTTCACCAGGGCAGGGCAACCCACGTTGCTGGGTTGTGATGCTCTATGTGGGGGAGGGGTCTGAGAGGGAACAGTGGCGCTTGCTCAACTCTCCGACAGTTTTCAGTCACTTCCCCTGCTACCTACCCATAATCAAATTGGCCCTTTCTGGTGCTGATTCCCAGGTGGGTGGGATTGTATATGTTCTAGTACCCTGTGGGTCTCTCCAATGAACTCTTTTGTGTGGCTGGGAGTTTCTCTCTCTGTTGCCTCAACCGCCACAGATGCTTTCAATCAGAGGTTTGAGGCTTTACTTCCCCGCACTGGAACCCTGGGTTGCACAGTCTGTCTCTCTCCCCAGTTGTTCCTCCTGGTTTATCTGTACAAGAATGTGGGACTGCCAGGTCCCAATCCACTGCCTCCCTGGGTCTGCCACCACTGCCTTGCCTGCTAGCCACCTCTTTGCTGGGAGTCCTGTCCACCCAGCTGCTGGTCCCTGCCCCTCCTACAGGTCTGGATGAATGTTTCTTCTTTAACTCCTTGGTTGTCATACTTCTCTACAGTTTGATTTTCTGTCAGTTCTGGTTGTTTTGTTTTTAAATTTATTTGTTGTCCTTCTTTTGGTTGTGCGAGAAGACACAGTGTGTCTACCTCTGCCTCCATCTTGGCTGGAAGTCCTGTTAGTAGAATTTCTTATAATCCTTTGTATTTCTGTGGTATCAGTTGTAATCTCTCCTCTTTCATTTCTGATTCTGTTTATTTGGGTCCTCTCTCTTTTTATTTTGATGAGTCTGCCTAAAGGCTTGTCGATTTTGTTTATCGTTTCAAAGAACCAGCTCCTGGACTTATTGATCCTTTGGATTGTTTTTTGGTGTCTATGTCATTCAATTCTGCTCTGATCTTGGTTATTTCTTTCCTTCTACTTACTCTGGGCTTTTTTATTTTCTTTTTCTTTTTTTTTGTTCTTGTTCCTCCAGTTCTTGTAAATGTAGGGTTAGCTTGTTTATTTGAAATGTTTCTGCCTTTTTTAGGTAAATCCGTATCCCTATGAACTTCCCTCTCAAGACTGCTTTTGCTATGTCCCATAAGTTTTGGACTGTTGGAAGTTCATTTTCATTTGTTTCCAGAAACTTTTTTATTTCTTCCTTGATCTCATTATTAACCCATTCACTTTTTAATAGCATGCTATTCAATCTCCATGACTTTGTGTGTTTTTGAGTTTTTTCCTTGAGATTGGTTTCTAGTTTCAGTCCCTTGTGGTCCAAGAAAATGCTTGATATGATTTCAACTTTCTTGAATTTGTTGAGGTTGCCTTTGTGTCCTATTATGTGGTCTTATCTTTGAAAATGTTCCATGTGTGTTTTAAAAGAATGTGTACTTTGCTTCTTTGGGATGAAAGGTACTGTATATATCTGTTAAGTCCATTTGATCTAGGACACTGTTCAATGCCACGATATCCTTATTGATATTTTGTTTGGAAGATCTATCCAGTTTTGACAGTGGGTTGTTAAAAATCCCCTGGTATTAGTGTCTATCTCTTTCTTGAAGTCCTCTAAAACTTTTCTTATATATTTGGGTGCTCCTGTGTTGGGTGCATATATATTTATAATGTTCATGTCTTCTTGATGGAGTCTTCCCTTGAATATTATAAAATGTCCTTCAATGTCTCTTTTTATGGCTTTTGTTTTAAAGTCTATTTTGTCTGCTATAAGTATTGGTACCCCAGCTTTTTTTCCTGTCTATTTGCTTGGAATAGTTTTTTTTCAACCTTTCATTTTCAGTCTGTGTAGGTCTTTTCTTCTGAGGTGGGTCTCTTGTAGGCAGCATATGTGTGGGTCATATTTCCTTATCCATTCCGCTACCCTATGTCTTTTGATTGGAGCATTTAATCCATTAACATTTAAAGTTATTATTGATAGGTACTTATTCATTGCCATTTTTCCCTTTTTTTAACTGTGTTCCTCTCTTTCTCACTCTGTGCCTTCAACTTCTTAAAGCAATCCCTTTAACATATCTTACAATGTTGGTTTGGGAACAGTGTATTCTTTTAAACTTCTTTTGTCTGGGAAACTCTTTATTTCACCTTCCATTTTAAATGGGAGCCTTGCTGGGTAGAGTAGTCTTGATTGCAGGCCTTTGCTTTCCATTATTTGGGATATTTCTTGCCATTCACTTCTGGCTTCTAGTATTTCTGTTGAGAAATCAGCTGCTAGCCTTATCTGAGCTCCCTTCTATGTTACTATCTGTTTCTCCCTTACTGCTTTTAAGACTCTTTGTTTTAAAATTTGGCGTTTTAATTATGATGTATCTTTGAGTAGGCCTCTTTGCATTCATCTTAATTGGGACCCTCTGTTTCTGAATTTGTGTGGCTTTTCCCTTCTCCAGGTTAGGGAAGTTTTCTGTCATTATTTTTTCAAACAGGTTTTCTGTCTCTTAGTTCTTCTGTTTTCCTTCCAGTATTCATATGATGAGAATGTTGTTATGTTTCATGTTGTCCTGAAGTTCCCTTAAACTGTCCTCATACTTTTTGAGTCTTTTTCATTTCGTTGCTGTACCTGTGTATTTCATCGTTCCTTGTCTTTCAGCTCATTATGGTCCTCTGCTTCATCAACCTGTTTGTGATTCCTCAAGTGTATTTTTTATTTTAGGTATTGTATTCTTCATTTCTTCCTGGTTCTTGTTTAGAGCTTCTGTTTCCTTTTTCATGCTGTTGCAATTTCCCACTCAGTTCCTTGTAGTTGTCACTGTGTCCCTGGAGCATCCTTATAACCATTCTTTTGAATTCTGTGTCTGATAGATTGCTTGCTTCAATTTCATTTAGCTCTTTTACTGGGGATTCTTCCATTCCTTTCAATTGGCAGTTCTTTCTTTGTTTCCCCATTTTAGATGACTCTTTTTTATTGTTTCTGCATCTCAGGATACTCTGCTTTGCCCGTTTGTCTTCATGTTGTGGACTTTCATGGTAGGAGTTGTGTGGGACTCAGTGGTGCTGTCTCTTTGAACTTTTTTTTTTTTTTTTAGATTTTATTTATTTATCTTTAGAGGGGAAGGGAAGGAGAGAGGGAGAGAAACATCAGTGTGTGGTTGCCTCTTGTATGTCCCCTGCCGGGAACTGGCCTGGCAACCCAGGCATGTGCCCTGACTGGGAATCGAACCGCGATCCTTCAGTTCGCAGGCCCGCGCTCAATCCACTGAGCTACACCAGCCAGGGCTCTTTGAACTTTTTGTCTGGATGCCCTGGGGTTGCCCTTTCATCTGTTTGTATGGGCTCTTTTATTTTATTTGGGCTTTGCTTGTTGATGGCTTCTTTGTTAGTGGGCTCTCCCGTTCAGTGGGCTTTCTGGTAGTCATGTCTCTCACCTTGTCTTGTACACTGTCATACAGGTGTTGGTTAACAGAGCAGTGTTACCAGACAACCAAACCTACACCAGCAAAACAGTACTGTCTACCACATCAGCAGTCTCAACTGCAGTTGAGCAAAGATTAATAAAGGTGAAGAGAGATTATGAATTTATAAGATATGACAGAGTTAATATGAGGTGACTAAAGAGGGGAGAATGTTATTGAGTGGGAAGAGGGAGGAGAATTAATGAGTAGGGATAGAACCAAGGCGAAGAAATGGAGAGAATAAACTTTAAAATGTAAGTAAAACACGGAGGGATGCTAGGAACAATGAGGTAAGAAAAAGGAAGGATATACTACTAGGTTTGAAGTAAAATTAAAAAGATACATGTCTAGCAGGGGCAAAATTGCAGAAGAACCACAGCAGAGTTGATAGCAATGACAGCTGAGTAAAGTTTAATGAAGGCAGAACAGGAATATGGATATTGTACAAAGAGATAAGTGAATATGAAGTATCTATTGTAAAGAAAAATGATTTTGAGAGGATGGGGTAATAAGCAAACTAATAAAAGTAAGGAGTAAAGCCCAGGTTGAGAGAGGGGAAGAAAAATGAAATAAAATTCCTCACTTGACTGAGCGGGGGAGGGGGAAGGCAAAATGGAGTAAGACAGGTTCGAGAGTATTCTATGGGGTTTAAAGTACAAACAAATAGTGAAAAAAGAGGAGTTCCATTGGAGAAGTACAGCCATAACTGTGGTATTTCACCCAGCTAACCACTGTGTATAAAAGGGAGAAAGGAAATAAGACCCTTAAAAGAGGGGAAAAAGAATGCGAGCTGATTTAAGAGAGAACAGTTCTTATGCAAGGTTAGATAGAGGAGAAATAGAATGAGGGATAGGAACATCATCCAGCATTAGCGAAAATAAAGTTTACATCAACAGTAATAAAGCTCAGGAAGATGGCAAAATGGATTAAGGCCAGGGTACGTTGCTGTGTGGAATATCTGAATATAAAGAATAAAAAGTAAAAGACCAAGAGTAGTGAGTTCTTTGGAATACGAGTGAAGTGAAAGAAGAAAAATTAAGATGCAATATGAAAGGGAGATAAAAAGAAACTAAACTAAAAGAAAAGAAGAAAGAGAAATAAAAACAACATGCAAATTGTGATGAAGAGCAAGGTGAAATTTGTGTCAGCTTTTGGTGTTCACCTTCTGACTTTTTTTCTGGATCTGTCTGTGGTTTTCTCTCAGCTCTAGGTCCCTGGTAGGTGCCCATCTTTTGGCAACACAGTCTATATCTCCTTCCCCTGCCTCTAGAGGGAGCTTCTGTTACGATTGATAGGGTGAGGTCTCTGAGCCTCACCTAGGTGGCACTTTCAGTCTTCCAGGAAAATTGTGTTTGTGTTCACCCTGCCCCTACACCTCCCGTCTTATTCTGTCCCAGTTTATTTCCAATCATGTATAGGTTTAAATAGCTGTCCATTCACCAGTAGGAGTGGGAGAGCAGGGGACAACCTGTGTAAGAGTGTCAGCTCTCTTCTTGTGCTTTGTGTAGTCTGCAGCTCTGTGTGTGAGCCAAATCTGGACAGTGCCCTAAATCCCCCTTGCTGTACGATTTCTCAGACTCCTGTTTTGATGCCCCAGTGAAATAGAACCCTAGGACCCAGTGTACTTTGTCTCCCTGCCGGGAGTTCAAAATGGGACCCTTAAGCATTAGCCTTGCTGTCTTACTCTTGAAGAAGAAGAAGAGGGAGAGAAAGGGGAAAGGGAAGGGGAGTGAGGAGGGGGAAGAAGAAGAAGGAAGAAGAAGAAAAGCCTCCTGCTGGTTATTAAGCCTGCCCCGTCAGGTTTGTGGATCTCCCAGGCTCCTGCAGGCAGAGAAGGGTTGGCTCAGTTTTCTCTTTCTGGTGGTTCCGCCAAGGAAGGGGGTTCAGTCTGGGCTACAATAATCACGAGTGCATAGTTTTCAGCCCACCGCCCTCAGAGCACCATGCAGGTCTACTCTGTGCAGTTGTGCTGGGCTAACTCTGATAAACCACATTACTTTGCACCCTTTCCATCAGTCTGTGCGAAGTACATTGAGTGGGAGCAAATCATGCCCACAATTCTCCCTCCTTGTTGCCTGGGCAGCTGTGTACACGAGGTCCCTGCCCAGTGCACCTCAGTTCCCCTTTTGAGAAAAGTCTCTTGGGTGCCACTATCACTCTGAGCTACTAACCAGCTTTCCACACACTCCAACTCTCTGGCAATTCAAGAGTCTAACTCAGTCATGGGCAGTCACTGCCTACGTCTTCTCCCAGCTCCAGGTGCTGCCAAGATCTCCCCCACTCTCTGGCACAGTCCCGGTTGGGGACTGCTCCTCTAGCTTGGGCGTGCTGCTAGCTGTGTGGGTGTTTGCTGTGTGTATGCTATGTGTATCCCTGCCCCCTGTCCCCTGTGACTTTACACATTCAAATTGCTCCTGGTGCAGATCTATGATTTCCCTGCCCTAGAAGGGGAGGGAGCTACTGGGCTGCTATCACTGACCCAGCTTTCCTCAGATGCTGCTTGTGTATGGTTTCTGGATCCATGCCCGGGGACTTTCCCTGGTTGCCTATAAAACTTCCTTACAGCCCGTTTCGAAGTGTCCTCTGCACACTTTCACTTCCAAACTTCAAATCAGCTAAGATTCTGTTGGCTGTTCAGTTTTTTTTTTTTTTTTTTTTTTTCAGAAGATCAGCTAAATGTCCCAGTTGGGTGCACGAGCAAGTGGGCTCAGCTCCCACCTCTTCACCATTTTCTCCCCAAAACAACTTTTTATAGAATGTGTCGTGAGAGGAAAACTTACCACAGGCTATCATTACCTAATTTAAAGGAGGTTAATTAAATATAAACCATACTAGCTTGCCTATTCTCATTATTAGTTCAGTTTATTGGTGCAACTTTAGGACACAAATTGATTCTTCTCTTCATTTCTGTAAAATGTATCTAATTGTTTGATTCCCCCCCCCCCACCAATGTGATTCCCCTTTGGTTTGTTTCCAAATTATGGAAATCTAATTATGTCACTTCCCTACAAAAGTATGAGACACTTAGGATAAACTATAGATTTTCTTGCTTAGCATGATATAGTTACTTGGCTTTGTTTACCTTTAGCTTACTTCGTCTCTATGCTGCTCCTCCAAATTTAAGGTATAGTCATACCAAATGTGTTTTTTCTCCAACATGACACATTCTCTTTATTCATACTGTTTTCTCTGCCTAATAACCTGGACTAATCCCTTAGAAAAATTCATATATCATTTTTCAGAAAACATTTTCCTAATCGCCACCACCACCCCTACACCCACACTTAGGTTAGCTCTCTTTCCTATAGATTCTCAAAGCACTTAGTATGCACTGTATTTGCTTGGATGCCTGGACGGTATTTGAGAGCAGGAACTATTTTTATGCATGGATTTATACCTTAGTGTTTGATGTGTGATGGTGACTTTAACCAAGTATTTGTCTATTTAATGAAAATATAAAGAACCTAGCAGACTCTGAAAGCTTAGACAAGTGTAGATCCTCTTGCATTCCAGAGCCCATTTTCTTATGGGCAGTGCCTTAAACTTACTTTTAGTTCATTGATAATCCTGATTCTATCCTTTAGTGACATTTGTCTTCATTACCTGTAACTTAGAATGTGGTCTAGATTTCTGGTAACCCTATGCCCTTGAGGTAATTTCTTCTAGATGTAAAATTATTCCCTGACTCTTTCTGCCTAAAATCTTAGACTTCTTTTCTGCCTGTCCACATAAAGTTAAAATAAAGTCACAGTGTCTTACATTTATTTTCTAATAGTTTACAACACACTTTCACTTTTACCACCTAATGTAAACAAAGAGACAGACTCTATGGAAGAACTAAAGGCTTATTCTGTGATACTCATCATTTCAAATGGAGAGAAAGTGGTAGGTTTTTAAGAGATGAAGTGCACAGAACTGCTACTAACCTTAGAGTTCAGTTGAAAAAAATAAAATGAATCAATATGAGAATGCCAAGATGTGCTGCTCTTTTGGAGAAAGGAAAAAACACCAGAGGATGAAATTTCTTAGAACAAAGGCAGCTGCATAAGGTGACAACTCTATAAAGCTATAGGTTTTCACCTTTAATTTAACTTGTATGTATTTTGTAAGCCATCTTCATTCAATGTTTGGTGTCAGAGATCCTGATAAACAGTTTTTGTTCATAATTACTATAGCAGAGAAGTTAAAGTGTATGGTAGTTACAGGTAGACCTGGGCTTGGGTGCTAAACAGGGTTAAATGGGTTAATTAGGTTTACTGTGATTTTTGGCTAATTACTAACTTTTATTGAAGGTTTGGTCTTTTCATCTGTAAAGTGGAGTTAATAAAACCTCATAAAAGTTTTTTGAACAAGATGACAAATGAAATAATGTAATTACAAACATTAAAGTGCTTGGTATATGATGAGTAACTTACAAAAGTTATTATAGTGTTTTACCTACTATAATGCTTGATTTAGATTTAAATATTCGGCATAAAACATTCACTAGCACACATGCACACACTTACACTACACCTTGCTCCACCCCGACCTAAAAAGTGGTAAAAGAAGCATATTCCATGATTCTCTGGAGGTTATTGTATGGGAAATTTAGATTTTCAAATTTATATATGAAAATGTAATAAAAATATGTGGGGGGGGACAGTAGAGATTGAATATTACTAACCTCCTATAATGTGCCAAATCCTGTGCTAAGCATTTTCTAGACATTATCTTCTTTATTCCTCATAATGACTCTCTGAGCGATGGACATTATTCCTATATCACAAATTGAAAAGATTTTTTAAAACCCTGATTTTTAAAGAAGCTGATTATTACATAGGTAATGAATGGTGAGTCAGTATTTGATCCAGAGTTCTCTAATTCTTAAAACCTTTGGTTTTAACCTGTCCATCATTATATTTTCATCAATGGTTTTCTTGTCCCTGGGTAATTGTGAACATGTTTTGAGACAAGTTTACCATGCAGATGTTGATTTCGTATTTTCATTTCAGTTATTGGGTTGGCCAAGAAGTTTATTTTTTTTCCGTAAGACAGCTTTTAGCAGCACTTAGTTGTCTTTAACTTCATTAGAAACAATTTTGTTAGACTATTACAAAAGCTGTTAATATCTATGTGCATTAAAAATATTTATCAAAATTGGTGGACTTTTGTGTAATCATTTTAATATTAAAGATGGAAGAAAATAAGCAACATTTTTGGTATATTATGCTTTATTATTTCGAGAAAGGTAAAAATGCAGCTGAAAAATACAAAAAAAGATTGTGCAGTATATGGAGAAGATGCTGTGACTGATCGAATGTATCAAAAGTGGTTTGCAAAGTTTCATGCTGGAGATTTCTCATTGGACGATGCTCCATGGTCGGAGTAGACCAATTGAAGTTGATAGCAATCAAATTGAGACATTAATTGAGAACAGTCAACATTCTACCCTGCAGGAGATAGTTGATGTACTCAAAATATCCAAATCAATAAATTTATTGGTGAAAATGAAAAGCGTATCTTATATTTTACAGAAAAAACTAACTGGACTTGTTGCCCAACCCAAATGCCATCAAAACCATTATTTAAGTCTGGGTTAATATAACTAAGTTGCATATGTAGCTTCATCACCCAATTTTATTATCATGGTTCTGATGTCCTTGAGTGTTACTGCTGTACTTATTTTGGGCCCATGAGAAAATAACATCATGGACTTAGTTCATAATAATTGCTTTTATTTCAAGCAAAGTTCAAATGATGTTATAGTGCACTGTTTGAAACAAAGTTATTTTCAGCAATTTGATACAGAAAAATTTGGGGACAAATTAATCTTTTTATGACTTAAACCAATGTGGACCATATTAGTAAGTACTGTGAATACATGGTGAGCAGTGATTCAACTGCATAGTAAGTTAATGTTGATAATTTGAATTTCATTGTGATTTTAGTTTGCCTTACATTTAACTTGTAAATTCTAGATTTAATATTTGTATATTTTAAAGTATTATAAATTTATGAACAGGAAGTCTAGAAAATATGTTTCTTTACAATTATAATATACTGCACTGTAGTTCAGATACAGACCCTTCAGTCATGGGGATGAAGCAGTTCTGCTTAGGGAAATGCTGAAAATCTTTGCCAGGAATCTGCCATTTGAGCTTCATCTTGAAGAATGAGTACTTGTACGCTAGGCAGAAAAAAGGCAAGGGGAAGGGTAAAGACATTAAGACATCTGAAAAGACAAGAAAACAACAACAACAAAAAACAACTTAGTGTGCAGGAGTAACAGAAATATAGGTGATTATAAAGGTCTTTGCTTATTAAGGGAATTTTGCTTATTCTCTGCTTATTAAGGGAATTTTGATTTTCTTACGTAGTATGACTCTAACAAAAACAAAAAGCAGAGAATATAAACTTAAAATTTGTCTGCATATTGAATTTTTATAAATTAAATTATGTTTTACATACTATCGCATTTCTGTTAAGTTAGGGCCCCTTGGAATGTCAATGTTTTTGTAATGAAAATAATTGCCCTATAAATTTTTAGTTTTATAAGTTAAAATTTTGATATTTTTGCCTTTTTTCCTCTAGGCCCATCCTTTATTAATGAAATCAGAAAACTTTAAGTTTTATTCTTCCCTTACATTTCAATGGAATGCTTTAGTGATTATCTTCTGTCCAGTTGATTTAATGATTTTCATTGTATTTTAACTGGAATCTATAAGAAAACTACTTATAAAGTTTTCTGATTACTAGCATTTATCATAAAAAAGCTGTTACCGTTGTCTGCTTAATACATCTATTTATTATTAACACTTTTGTTAATGCCTTCATTAGCCTTCATCTCTTACCTCTGTTGTGCATGTTATAGTGAACTGTCCAAGATAAATTAGTTATTAAACCAAGACCTGTGAAATCACCAGGTGAAAAAATATGGAGGATGCACTCTGCATATACAGTTTGATATACTGTTGTGCAGTATGATTAAACCATAGTATTCAGAACATTCACCGTAAACATAACTCGAGCAGGGAATGTAAATGGACTGTCTACAAGAGCATTTTTCAGACTGAAAGAGAGAAAAGATAGCAGTAAATAAAAAACCTTATTATCTGTTTCATTTTCCTAGTCATGCTAGAACATACTTTTCCCTAGGCCATGGGGCCAGCCATCTCCATAGGTCTGACTTCCACCAAGTAGGGCTGAATTCCTGCCTGATTCTCTGAGGCCTTAGGCTTCTAAATAGATATGAAAGGGAGAAAAAATTAAATTAAGTTGGAGTGTTGGGGAAGAAGAATAAAATTTAAAAGGGAGAAAAAAAGAGGTGGGGCATGAGGATATATGTATTTATTTTTTTTAGAACCAAAATTTTACTCAAAAGTCTAAGGTTGTATTTCCTGTTTTAGGCAGTGATAGAAATTAAGCTAATGCATAAAAGGATGCTTTCCATAAAAATGCTTGGTGCTTTCCTTTATCATTATGAATAAATCAGGGAGAAATCTGGAGTGAGCAGCATAGAGCAGCAACATCCTCCCCAACTTTAAAATAAAAGAAAATAAGCCCTGGCTGGTGTGGCTTAGTGGATCGAGCTCCAGCTTGTGAACCAAAGGGTCATGGGTTCGATTCCTGGTCAGGGCACATGCCTGGATTGTGGGCCAGGTCCCCATTTGGGGCTGTACAAAAGGCAACCACACATTGATGTTTCCCTCTCTCTCTCCTTCTCTTCCCCTCTGTCTAAAAATAAATAAATCTTTAATAAAATAAAATAATTGACTATATTTATTCTGGCTCAGTAGGTCCAAAAAGGCATCAGCGTTGTAAGACAGGGATTTTCTTTGGCTCATTGTTTTTCTCCCACATATTCAAATTTTATGGCGCAATATAGTCATAGCATCGTGCCATATCCTTGGTCTTTGTTTTTTTGGACTTTATGAATGGATTTTGAATATATCAGCGGTGCTGGATTCTTTACACAATTTGGAATGTGTGACTGTTGTAGTAAAACCAAGTCCACAAATTATACCAAGGATGCCTTTCCCTCAATTATCCTTCTCCTTTATTTTCAAAATTTTGCTATTTCCTGGTTCATTCATGAGTGTGCCTTAAGATTTCCATCCTCCATCTTTAAAATTTTTTTCTTGACATGATGTCCCCTTCTAGCTGGTGCTTCATTTCTCTCTTCTCAGCAAATCTTGTTAAGAGGATTAATTGTAATTGCTATCTGCATTTCCTCATCTTTCTTAAGGTTCATCAAAGCAGGAAGCTATTTTTATCTATTTTTAAAATCTCCTTCATCACTTCCCTGAGACTGCGTTTGTCAAAGTTATCAGTAATATATGTGTATATATAGATACACACGCACATACATACGCACATGTTGACAGGTCCAGAAACCATTCTCTTCCCACCTTACTTTACCTAGCTGCATTCTACACACTCTCTTCCTTGAAACACTATTTTCATTTTACATCTCTGACAGCAGATTCCCCTTATTTCCCCCCATCTTTTCACTTTTCAGTTTTTCTGTTGTCTTTTCTGGTTCCGCCATATTTTCCTAGATCCCTGAAGGGCTCCATTCTGAGCCTTATTCTCTTTTTTACAAGTAACTTCTCAGAATGCCTTCAAGTTTCATAACTTTCCATATCAACCATATCTTGATTGCTCCTAAATTAATTAATTCACCACACAGCAATTAGGACCTCTGGAATAATATACTAATAAGTTATATGATGTATATAACTATGCTTAGAACAATCTCTTGATTTTCTTATCCCTTTCAAAACTTCTTCACTAATATTCCCCAGTTCAGTTAATGGGAGATAAATCACCATCTAATTCTTGATTCTTCTCTCCTCCTACTTCCCACATTAAATCAATCACCAAGTCCTGTCACATCTCACAGATAGGTCTGAAATTTTCTCCACCTCCTTCAGTGAACCATTAACTCCTGCTCAAACCACCCTAGTAACTTTCTAACTGCTATTATTCCTTCTGTATCATGTTCCTCTGCTAGTCTCTTCTCTGTAGCAGCTTGACTGAACTCTTAAAACTTAAAGCAGATGCCGTCACTTGTTGCTTAAAACCTTGGTATGCTCTCCCTTAACGTGGTTAATAAGACTTCTTGCCACCTCTGCAACCCCACCACCTGCTGCTCCCCCTTCACCATACCGAGTTTTTTATTATGTCAGCCAAGTTCTCTCTCAGCATGTGCACTCGTGTTCTCTGTCTCCTCTCCCCATCCATATATGGCTCAATTTCACGTCCTGACCACTGCAGCTAACAAACCTTGTTACTTCACAATCTCCATTACATGGCCCGTTTTACTTTTTCCTAACACATGTCACTGTGCAATGAGATGCTTGTTTGTGTTATCTTCCTCCCCCTTTTGAAAATAAGTTCTATGAGGGCAGTGAGGCTCTTTTCTTAAAACTGTGTGGCCCTTGGTTGGCTCAGTATATGTTTGCTAAATGAATAACTGAAAGCCAACTCTTTTCTGAAAAATTTGACAATTGAGTTGAAAATGCATACAGGTTTTTCAATTATAAACAGGTATATTGCTTTGCCTCAGTTAATAAAAATTCTCAGTTAAGAATTTTTATTAGGTTACTTATTTTTATGGGCTATTCCTTTGTACTTTGTGATACCAAGCAATTGCTTCCTAAAACAAAAAGACCTCAGGAACCTAAAAAGCTCTACAGCAGGGATTAGCAAACTACAGCCTACCTGCACTTTATTTTTATAGAACCTGCAAGTTAAGAATGGTTTTTACATTTTAAAATGGTTGTAAGAAAACAAAGAATGTGACATAAATAGAACATATGGTTCTCAAAGTGTAAAAATATCTACTATCCGGCCCTTTTACAAAAATGTTTGCTACCTCTTGCTGGAGAGTCTGGTCCTTCATTACCTGTTTAATCTCATTACTAGTCCACTGTTTCTCTATTTCACCCCCACTGGCCACTCACACTCTTATGCCAGGAGCTTTGCTTCTGCTATTTCCTCTGCGAACCCTCTTCATGCACAGCTGTGGCTTCCCCTCTTCCTTCACAGGCTTGCTTAAATGTTGCACTCACAGCATGGCTTTTTGTGGGCACTTCATTTAAAACCATTCTGATCCTCCATCCCCACACTCCCTCCTATCTCTTTCCCTCTATTTTTTCCATTGAACTTACTACTAGCTGACATTTTGTATATTTTACTTCTTTTCTATATATTTCCTGTGGGCTGTTATCAGTAAGTAAGGATTGAGATTTTTGTCTTTTATTCACTGCCATATTCCTAAAGATAGTATCTAGCACATACAAGCTTTCATTAAATATTTGTTGAATTAATGGTAATAGAGTTATTCTGAAAACTAACATAAAAAAAGAGCTTTCTGTTAAGACTTCAATAAACTGGGTAACTGCTATGAGACAGGCTTTGTTAATATCTGTGGAGATATACAAAATAAGGTCCTTGACCTAGAGGAGATCATTGTGGTAGTGAGAAAAAACATGGAAATAAATGAAATTAAATGTAAGATAGCACTAGTTATCATGCTACTCCCTTACTAATTAAAATATGTTGAATTGATCATTTAAAATATTTTTTGGAGAAGTTAAAAGTGCTTATATAAAACCCTACATTATTCGTGATTTTGCATTCTACATTGATGTTGCTGGGGTTTTTTATTATTATTATGGCTTATTTTCTTTAGATTGTTAGGGATACATTTCCATAAAAATAAAATCCTTCTTTAAAGCAGCTTTGAAATAATCTGATAACATTTTAATTAGACTTGATTTGTAAAACTATTATTTTGTTTTTATATTTTTGAATGTTTTTTGGGCAGATATCATAGGGAATAGGGAAACAGATATAATATCAAATTCTTATTTTTAAGCCCCGTTAGGTATTTAGGTAGTATTATGAAATTTTTATATCTTAAGTTTTATATTAGCTGAACGTGAATGGAGTTAGTTACTCTTGGGATGGTAGAAGGAGGGGTAGAGACTGTGTGTGTGTTTACGATGTATTTATATGTAACATTTACTCATATATAACATTTTAATATAATAAAGATGTTTATATATGAATATAACATAATACTTCAGCAGTGTAATTGCCTCTTGATAAATGTATTTCAGCTGTCTAGCTTAAACTTCTATTCTCCAATTCAAATACCTGAGTCAAATTTGATTTTTACTGTTTTTTTAAATTTAACTATAGTAGCACTCTGTTGTTTCTTAAATTTGTGTGGGAGATTTTTATAGTAGAGTTATAATAGTGTTGAAGATCTCTCTTTTCTGACAAAGCAAAACAGCCAGTAGAAATGTAGTCTCTGACAAAAATATTGATAGTTTCTAGATAGAGCGGGAATACATTTTGAAGAAGGAAGAGTAATTTCTTTCCCAATTAATAATTTTCTTAGGTGTTTGAGAGATAAGGAAGGCATTCATTTTTTTCAGTGTTTGCATGAGTTTGGAATATTAAACAAAATGTATTTTCCTTCAGAGACATATTTTGGTAAATATGTCAGTAGAGGGGATATACTTAGTTTCCTTTTTATGCATTTAATGGATTCTTTTTTTTTAATATTTTTTTAATGTTGTTCAGGTACAATTGTCTTCATTTTCTTCCCACCTAATGAGCATCTATACACCTTTAGGAACTGTGATAAGAATTGTGAACTATGAAAATGGATCAAACATAGACTTTAAACTCTAAGAAGGCATTTTTATAGGTGTACGAAGACATGAACGTGGATCACTGTAATATGGGGAACGAATTAACAGGTTATGAGATGCATTTAGTTAAAGTGACATGGGAGTTTGCGGGGGCAGGAGAGAGTCAGTAGTAGTTATAGCCTAAATATGAGTTTCGATTATTAAGAAACAGAGGCAGAGGCAACAATAAAGTAAACAGGGGCAGGGCCTTCCAGGCATAGCCTGTGTAGTATATCAGTGCTTCTTAAACTTTAGTGTGCATTTATAATATATCACCTGGAGATGTTATTAAAATGCAGATTTTTATTTAGTAGATCTGGTGTGAGCCTGAGAATTCTGTATTTGTAACAAACCCCCAGTGATGCTGATGAGGTGAGTTCATGGATCATACTTTGAACAGCAAGATGGTGGACCGCGTTTTATAAAACTTATTGTCGCAGAGACCAATAGAAAGTAAACTGTTTCCTTCTGCATCTTTGCTTTTCTCTCTTCTTACACTTAAATTTATTCATATCTTTGTGCAAAGAGTTAAATCTATTCATCATTTCACTGTTGATTATAATTGTTAAGAACTCATAAACTGAGAATCTGATTTAAAGTATTTATTTGTGAATCTCTTTCATTTCTTCTCTTCCTACTTAAAGAATAATAAAAGATGTATTAAGTTCTTTGTTAATTTAATTCAAATTAATTAATTCAGATACAACACAGTCTGAGAGAATTAAAAAAATCTATATTATTAAATCCTTCTTTTTCTGGTAGCACTTTAAGGTATAGATTTACTAATATGTATGGGTTTTCTTGTAAACTTGGATTTAAATCCAATTACATATTGATCTATTTATAAGTGAAGAGAAGGAAATTCCATGTTTCACAGATTTTCATGTCACAGAATATTTATTCCTGCTTATGGATTTAAGAAATGTCCCCCATTTTATTAACATGATGTTGCCTTCTGTGCCCTTTCCCTGAGAAGCAGCGTGGAAAAGGGTGTTACTGAGGCACGAATGTTGTGTGTGTGTCCACTCCAGTTCAGCTGCGAGTTCAGGGCCATGTGTGCACTCGTGCTCTTGCCTGCACACACCCAGGGCTGGAAGGTGGGGAAGAAAGCCAGCAGAAAGGGATTGTTTTAATCCTCTTATAATTCTCAATACTTTTCTTGGTTCCCAATTTTGATAAAATTGTTTTATTTTCCTATTTATGTCTGTGGAATCAAATATGGAACTGATAGCCACAAAACTAAAGAAAAGAAATTGAAAATATGAATAAGAAATGGAAAATTAAAAACCAAGACATAAATGAATAAGGGACACTCAAATGTGTCTTACTGACTTTCTATCTAGTCTGATTTAGATGAAGACCTATTTTGAGATACAACCATATTACATTTAAAAAACTTTAAAATATTTGAAGAACATTTTATGTCTATTGTAGAAAATTTAGAAACTGCAAAAAAAAAGAAAAATTACAGTGCTAATTTTTTTCCTTTTTATATTTTTTAATTATGCATACTAAGACATACAGGGTGATGCAGAGCAGGTTTACAGTTATGAGTACACAAAACACAGAGTTTATTCTTGTATAATAATACAATAATTAAATAATACAAGAATTTATTAATTAAATTGTATTATTTTCCATATGAACATCTGGAAATGTACTTTTGCTCCATCCTGTATATGCTTAGGACTATGCTCTGTATTTAGCTTGATAGTCTATATTTTTTATTTAGCATTTTATGTTTTCTTTGGATTTGAAGGAGGTAAGCATTAAAATTGTATGCCCAATATTGTGAAGGTCAAAATAAAAAAAAAATTAAAAACACTCACAAGTGTGTTGGTGGTTGGGATAGAATGGGAGCGATAGATTTTTTGTTCTTTCCTGAAACACAATTAAAAATATTCTGACCTGGACTTCTGGCCAAGATGGAGGTGTAGGTAGACACACTGTGCCTCCTCGCACAACCACAGTTCAGGACAACAAAAATACAACCAGAGCTGACAGAAAATTGAACTGTATGGAAGTCCGACAACCATTCATCCAGACCAACAGAGGGGTGGAGTCGGTGGCCAGCGGAGAGGGGTTGAGGCAGGCAAAAGCGGTGGCTGGTGCACCCAGGTGCGCAGGTGGAGGTTGGTGGCAACAGGCAGACCCAGTGAGGCGTGCAAGGCAGCTGACCAAGGTCACACATTTGTGTGCAGATAAATCAGGCGAAAATGGGGAGCAAGATAGACTGCAACCCAGGACCCCAGCACCGGGAAATAAAGCCTAAAAGCACCGATTGAAAACACCTCTAGGGGTTGAGGTGCCGGGAGAGACTCCCAGCCTCACAGGAGAGTTTGCTGGAGAGACCCACAGGGTCATAGAACGTATGCCCACCCACACGGGAACCAGCACCAAAAGGGCCCAGTTTGCTTGTGGGAAGCGGCAGAAGGGATTGAAATCTGAGAGAGAGAGGAGCAAGTGCCATTGCTCCCTCTCGGACCCCACCCCCACGTACAGCATCACAACCCAGAGATGTGGGTTGCCCCACCCTGGTGAACACCTAAGGCCCCGCCCCTCATATGTAACAGCCATGACCAGACCAAAAAAAAAAAAAAAAAAAAAATGGCCCAAGCGGAATTATAGATCAAAGCCTCAGAGCAAATACATCCAAGTGACCAAGAGATAGCCAACCTGTCAGATGCACAGTTCAAAGCACTGGTGATCAGGATGCTCACAGAATTGGTTGATTTTGCTCACAAATGAGATGAACAAATGAAGGCTACAAGAAGTGAAATGAAGGAAAATGCTCGGGGAACCAATAGTGGTGGGAAGAAAACTGGGACTCAAATAAATGGAGTGGACCAGAAGGAAGAAATAAACAACCAAACAGGAAACAAGGAAGAAACAAGAATTCAGAAAAATGAGAGGCTTAGGAAACTCCGGGACATCTTTAAATGTCCCAACATCTGAATTATAGGGGTCCCAGAAGGGGAAGAAGAAGAGCAACAAGTGGAAAACTTATTTGAACAAATAATAAAGGAGAACCTCCCCAATCTGGCAAAGGAAATAGACTACCAGGAAGTCCAGGAAGCCCAGAGAGTCCTAAAGAAGTTGGACCCAAGGAGGAACACACCAAGGCACATCGTAATTACATTAGCCAAGATTAAAATGAAGGAGAGAATCCTAGAAGCAGCAAGGGATAAGGGGATAGTCACCTACAAAGGAGTTCCCATCAGACTGTCAGCTGATTTCTCCAAAGAGACCTTCCAGGCAAGAAGGGGCTGGAAAGAAGTATTTGAAGTCTTGAAAGGCAAGGACCTACATCCAAGATTGCTCTATCCAGCAACGCTGTCATTTGGAATGGAAGGGCAGATAAAGTGCTTCTCAGATAAGGTCAAGTTAAAGGAGTTCATCATCACCATGCCCTTATTCTATGAAATGTTAAAGGGACTTATCTAAGAAAAAGAAGATAAAAAATATGAACTGTAAAAAGACAGCAAACTCACAGATATTAACAACCACATCTAAAACAAAAGCAAACTAAGCAAACAATTAGAAGAGGAACAGAACCACAGAAATGGAGATCACATGGAGGGTTATCAACAGGGGAGTGGGAGGAGGAGAGAGGGGGAAAAGGTACAGAGAATAAATAGCATAGATGGTGGGTAGAAAATAGACAGGGGGAGGGCAAGAATAGTGTAGAAAATGTAGAAGCTAAGGAATTTACAACACATGGACATGAACTAAAGGGAATGTGGGTAGGAGGGGGTGTGCAGGGAGGAGGGGATTGATGGGGGAGAAATGTGACAACCGTAATAGCATAATCAAAAAATATATTTAAAAGAAAAGAAGGAAAAAGATATTCTAATTGAAAAATGGGCAAAGCACATAATAGTTATTTCATAGAAGTGGAAACAGGAATAGTCAAATACTGTATGAAAAGATGTTCAGCCTCAGAAGCTAGGAACATGCATTTCAACACTACACGACATTATTTATATGTATATATATCTACCAGATGGATAAAATTTAGAAAGTCTGATAGAACCAAGTGTTAGTGAATATGCAGAAGTATAACAGGTACTGCTTTGTACTATTTAGTGTAAGTATAAATTAATAAAACTTCTTGGAAAATAATTAGTAAACCTGAAAGTATACCTACAACATGACTTAGCAATTCAGTTTGTAGGTCTATACCTTGGATAATCTCTAGCACAGGCAATAGCAGAATGTACCTTGCAGCATTGCTTGTAATAATAAAATACTAAACAGCCCAATCGTTGTTTAGACCTGACATGAAAAAGAAACCAAGGCAGAGACTGATGTTGGCCATATGGAAATAATCTTCTGATATCAATGCTATGAAATGGTAGAATGGCTGATAAGAAAGGTTTTGTGATACAAGTCTTATTGTATCACAGACTTGGGAATGTGTTAAGACAATTGACATATATCATTTTATACTGCATTGAAAATGGAGCGAGGCCCTGGCTGGTGTAGCTCAGTGGATTGAGCGCGGGCCTGCGAACCAAAGGATCTCGGTTCGATTCCCAGTCAGGGCACATGCCTGGGTTGCAGGCCAGTTCCCAGCAGGGGACACCTGAGAGGCAACCATACATTGATATTTCTCTCCTTCTCCCTCTCTCCTACCCTTCCCATCTAAAGATAAATAAATAAAAAAAAAAAAAAAGAAAAGAAAATGGAGTGGATAAAAAACTACACTAATTAACCAGTATGAGTCTCAAAACATATATTGAAAAGAAAAATAGTTTATTAATAAACTTTATATGTAAATTTCAAAAATAAAGGTTTCATATGTGTAACAAAACTATAGTAAAAGCAAGGGTACTATAAACACAAAATTTTTAGGACATAGTTTATTCTTATCTTAGTGTGGAGGCAGTAATATAGGATAGGGAGCTTCAGAAGTAGGTACAATGTTCTGATGCTTTTTGAAAGTGAAAGATTTAATAATAGTAAAATAAGAGTTGTATCACATTTCTTAATCAGCCATTCTACCATTTCATAACACTGCTATCAGGAGACTGTTTCCATATGGCCAACATCAGTCTCTGGCTTGGTTTGTTTTTCATGTCATTTCAAACTATCTCATGCCCTCCTTTTAGAATTTCATTGTGCTGCATAAAGTACTTGCTGAAATGTGTTTTCCTGAAACAGAGTTATTAACAATTTGCTACTGTTGGTAGGAGAGCTCTTGAAAGGGGTGGAACCACTTCGTAGCCAGAACTCCTTGTTGGTTTTCAGGTTTTCCTTTGTGACAGTGGTGTAAAACTAAATGAACATTTTTTTCTATGCACATGTATGAATAGCTTGATTTTTCTCCACACTTATCAACAGGCAAGTGAAAGACCAGAATAAGAAGGTAGCAAATCTGAAGCACAAGGAGCAGGTGGAAAAGAAGAAGAGTGCACAGATGCTAGAGGAAGCTCGGCGGAGGGAGGACAGTCTCAGTGACAGCTCTGCGCAGCTCCAGGTGAGAACGCAGGAGAATCTACAAGGATCAGGTGAAGAGGCTTGATCAGGAATTGCCTGTTGTTTTCCCTTCATTTTTATTCTCCTCTTTCCTCTTTCTAACCCTGCTTACTTCCTTCCTCTCAGACCAACTGTTTAGTAAAAAAGTCATGGCTTTAAATAGAAAAGGCAAGTTTCATTCCACAGCTTTGTGAGGACACCCCAGCATAGGAGAAAGTTCATCTTGCTTCAAGTTGATCAATCTTAATTGGTAAGTTCCATGTCAGTGGATACTTTTGAGCTTTAGAGTGGTCAGTGTAACTATTTGCCATTTTTCTCTATTAAAGTGTATTGCTAGTCTTGGTTTGTGTTTGTATTTTAACTTCCTTCTTTTTTCCCTTTTTTCCCCCACCTTCCTCTCTCATTTTTCCCTCCTTCTCTATTTTTTTCCTTTTTAAAAATTCATTTTAGAGAACGTATTTCACAGTCATGCTAGACACAAGTTACTTTTCTAATTCAATGGAGTGATGATTGATGTGTGGACCTAATTTACAGATTGAGTTAAACCAGGTTCAATAACAATAGTAGCAGTTAAGTGCAAATTAGTGTTAGGTTAGGATCAGTGTTAGGTTAAGTGACTATGTAAGTGCCAATTATGTGCCCAGTTCTTGAAACTAGGCCCTGGGTATTGATCATTTCTAACCCTCACAATGATCCAGCGTGGCTGCAATTTTGTGCACATTGTGCAGATGAGGAAATAGATTCAGAGACATTGAATTGCTTAACATAAACACACACAGCTTTCTAAGTGGCTGTGCCGTGATTCTGAGATTCCTGGGATCTCGAGCCTGTCAGAATGAAGGTTTAAGTTTTAAGAGAAGAATATTATAAACTTGCTAAAAACCTCTGAAACTTCTGCTGAGACTGCTAAGCCACTGCCAGATTTTTTTCCCCTCTCATTATAACTTCTAATTGAGCGATAGAGTGTTTATGTCACAGTGCATAATTGTGAGATCTTTCCTAGAGAGATTTAGAGGCGCTATCTAGTATGTAGAAGCCATTTTTAGTCTATCAACATACTCATTTTAGACATGAAAATCCCACTTAATGCCTGTTTTCATTTTGTTTTATATGACTTGTACTGATTATAAAATACATACTCCTTATAGAAACACTATAAATTTCCTCAAATACACTGACTTGTGAAAAAAAGCAGCATATCAATTTCCCTCGCCCTTGCCAACAATAATTGCCACTGTCAATTTTCTCTTCTTTCTCTTTCTTTTTGTGTATGTGTGTGTGTCAGATCTGATGACTGCAAAATATTTAAGTTTCTTTGAATTTATATTTCTGTGATTAACAGTGAAGCCAAGTATTTTTTTCATCTCTTCAGTTTGCAGTTAAGTAATTCAAGTCTTATCTCTCTCATGGTACCTTTTTTTCATGAATTGTTTTGCTTAGTTTCACTCTTTTTGAGAACATATGAATATTTACCTATACATCTTTTAAAATTGTTCTAAACTTTTGTCCTACTTTTACATTTTTAAAGATTTTATTTATGTACTATTAGAAAGAGGGGGAGGGACAGGAGAAGGAGAGAGAGAGAAACATCCATGTATGAGAGAAACATCAATTGCTTGCCTCTCATGGGCTTCCAACCGGGGACCTGGCCCGAAGCCCAGGCATATGCCCCGACTGGGAATCAGACTGGCCACCTTTTGGTTCGCAGGCCTGCATCACTGCTCTGAGCCACACCAGCCAGGGCTACTTTTACTTTTTAATTTAAAACGTTTTAGGTTATTTTGTGTAGTGACAGTCTTAGATTTTCTTCATTGCTAACAATTACACTGTAGGGAACTGTTTCATTACTCAGAAGCTTGAATTTTCTTCTTTATAGTATATGAAAATGTTTAATAGTCTGTTTCTAGGGTTTCACTTTAACCTCCCTTCTTGAACTTGGTCACATTGTTATTTTAATTGTAGAAAATATTCATTTTACGATAAGCTCTTCTTTATGTTTGCCCTTTAACTTTCATTTGTCTTGCCTTGCTCCTCCCTCCCTGCAATTTAATGTTTTCTAATACCAGTCTGTCTTTATAAACCAGAAGGCGCCCTTTTAATCTTCTGTCAGTCCGTATGATAACAACAAAAGTGCTTTCATATGCAGTCTTTTATTTCCTCCTCTTATAATCTAAGAGATAAGTAATCATTTATTTATATATTACATAGGGAGAAAACTAATTTAGAATGGATGAGGGACTTTTCCAAGGTGATTCAGTATGTGATAGATATTAAGGATCAAAGTAATGAAAAATGGTAGCTGATGGCCATATGCAAGACACATAATATAATTCATTGAAATGTAACGAAAAGAGCACTGGACTACAAATAGGATACTTTGGGTCTGATCTCAGTTCTTTTACTAACTAGCTATGCTACTTATTTCTTAACTGGCTTCTTGCAAATGATAACCCAGTGGTAGATAGCGAGTATCCCTAGCATCTAGATTATGATCTCTAAATATGATTCTACACTAAAGATGCTAACAATTCTTGGACAAATAGCTAATAGTACAATTCATGAGGGAATGGAAGTATAGAAAACCAATTGATTAAGGATTTGATTTTTTTTTTGTTTGTGTTTTAAATTTCTGAGTATACAGTTGGGTCCATCTATTGATGCTTTCAGAAATAGGAGAAGTAAAAAGAGGGAATTGTTTTAGTATTTTAATGTTTCCATAATAATTCTAGAATTAAAATACATTCTTATGTTAAAAAAATAGTTTATACTTAACATTTTGAACTTTGAAGAGTAATGAATATTTAATCTTTATCAGATGCCACCAAACGTTAATTCTGCTTATATTAACAAACACATAGTGTGTTTGTCAAGGTGAAAACTTGGTTTAACTTTAAAGGTTCATTTTCACCTTTTGTTACTCAATGACTTCCAGTTATGGTATTAAGTTCATTCCTGGGTTCTCTCTGGTAGAAGTTACAGTTCACCACAAAGTAGTAGTGCTAGTTTTTTATTTACTTTCTTTATTGTGAAAAATAAAATATATTTTAAAAAGTACATAACTTGGGGTGGTGACCATACAATTCAATATACAGCTGGTGTATAATAGAATTGTATACCTGAAATCTATATAATTTTTTATTTATATATATTTTATTGTTGTTCAATTACAGTTGTCTGCATTTACCTTTCACATCTCCCCCCAAACCCCAGCCATCCCCACCTCCCTCCTTTGCTTCCACCCCCTCTTGGTTTTATCCATGTGTCCTTTACAGTTGTGCCTGAAAACCCTTCTCCCCTTCCCCTCATTATATATCCCTTTGCACTTCCCCTCTGGTTACTGTCAGCTTGTTCTTAATTTCATTGTCTCTGGTTATATTTTGCTTGCTTGTTGGTTTTGTTGATTAGGTTCCACTTATAGGGGAGATCATATGGTATTTGTCCTTTACCAGCCAGCTTATTTCACTTAGCATAATGCTCTCCAGTTCCATTCATGCTGTTACAAAGCGTAGGAGCTTCTTTTTTCTCTCTGCTGCATAGAATTCCATTGTGTAAATGTACCATAAATTTTCGATCCATTCATTTACTTGATGGTCATTTAGGTTGTTTCCAGCACATGGCTATTGTAAGTTGTGCTGCTGTGAACATTGGGGTGCATAGGTTCTTTTGGATTGGTGTTTCAGGGTTATTAGGGTATAATCCTAGCAGTGGAATTGCTGGATCAAAAAGCAGTTCTGTTTTTAGTTTTCTGAGGAAATTCCATACCGTTTTCCACCGTAGCTGTACCAGTCTGCCTTCCCGCCAACAGTGCACTAGGGTTCCCTTTTCCCCACATCCTCACCAGCATTTTTTATTTGTTGATTTATTAATAATAGCCATTCTGAGGGGTGTAAGGTGATATCTCATTGTGGTTTTAATTTGCATCTCTCTGATGGCTAGTGATGTTGAGCATCTTTTCATATGTCTCTGGGCCCTCTGTATGTCCTCTTTGGAGAAATGTCTGTTCAAGTCTTTTGCCCATTTTTTAATTGGGTTGTTTGTGTTTTTGGAGTGGAGTTGTGTGAGTTCTTTATACATTTCAGAGATCAAACCCTTGTCCAAGATATCATTGGCAAATGTTTTCATTGTAGTTGTTTCTCTTTTCATTTTAATGCTGTTTTCTTTAGCCATGCAGAAGCTTTTTAATTTGATGAGGTCCCATTTGTTTATTCTTTCTTTTATGTCCCTTGCTTTAGGGGACATATCAGTAAAAATGTTGCTGCGTGAAATATCTGAGATTTTCCTACCTATGTTCTCCTCTAGGACTTTAATGGTGTCACAGTTTATATTTAAATCCTTTATGCACCTTGAATTTATTTTTGTGTATGGTGTAAGTTGGTGCTCAAGTTTCTTTTTTTTGCACGTAGCTGTCCAGTTCTCCCAACACCACTTGTTGAAGAGGCTATTTTTACTCCATTTTATGCTGCTTCCCCCTTTGTCAAATATTAATTTATCATAGAGACTTGGGTTTAGTTTTAGGCTCTCTGTTCTGTTCCATTGGTCTATGTGTCTGTTCTTACGCTAGTAGCAGGCTGTTTTGATTACAGTGGCCCTGTAATACAGTTTGATATCAGGTATTATGATCCCTCCTACTTTGTTCTTCTTTCTCAAAATTTTTGCAGTTATTCAGGGTCATTTATGGTTCCATAGAAAATTTTGAATGTTTGTTCTATATCTGTGGCATATGTCATTGGTACTTTAAAAGGGATTGCTTTGAATCTATAAATTGCTTTGGGTAGTATAGACATTTTGATGATGTTAATTCTTCCAATTCATGAGCGTTGAAACCCATATAATTTTATTAACCAATGTTACCTCAATAAATTCAATCAAAAAATAAAAATTATATAATACAATGTAAATAATATATATATAAAGTGACAATCTCAAGGATATTAATAGCTTCCAGAAATCATATAGATATATTACTTCCCACTCATTATTTCCTCAGTTTTTTCAGAGGATATCATTATAGTGGCTCTTATCATTCTTTGCTTTTCTTTATGACCTCTGTATATATCAAAAAGTATAGGTTAGTTTTGCATATTTTTGTTTTATATAAATGGTGTCATTGTGCTTATTCTTTTGTGACATCTTTTGTTTAACATCATCTGCGACAGGGGTCCCCAGTCTCCACACCATAGATAATACTGATCCAGGCCTGTTAGGAACTGGGCCACACAGCAGGAGGTGAGCTTGAATATAATGTGCTTGAAGCATCCCAAAACCATCCCCCAACCCTGTCCTGTGGAAAAGTTATCTTCCACAAAACTGTTCCCTGGTGCCAGAAAGTTAGGGACCATATCATGTGAGATTTATTCATTATAGTTGTACTTAGCATTCATCTTTTCCATACTGTGTGGTTTATTTTTAACTCAAAATTCCATATTTTATCTTGAAAGTACTCTGAAAAAACAACTATTTCCTACCAGTTTTTGAATATTTTAAATGAAACTAAAAGTATTCCTTTTTGGTAGAAAGTGAGTTTAGAAACAAATTACTTTGCTCTTTGTTCTTGGCCCAACACATTAAAAGTATTCTAAATAAATTAAACAAATTCCTTATATATAAAATGAAAACGATACCCCCAGATGGAAGGATTCTATTGTTCCCACAAACTTGAAACACTGCTTTTGTTTATCCTGGCCTTAACTATAAATGTCCTTTCTAAAGATACCACATTGCCACTCAACTATATCCTGTTTATATGTTGGTGTTTGGATATTACTATGATTTGTATTAACTAGGGTCAACCATTTCAGTTTTAGAAGCCTCTTTACACTCTTAAAAATTATTACAGTTCTAAAAGTGATTTTTTATGTGGGTTATAATTATTATATACATATGTAGTTACTTATTGACCCAGCTGTCCAACATTTAGATCAGGGTGTCCAACCTTTTTGGATTTCAGGGCCTCACTGAAAGAAGAGTTGTATTGAGTCACATATTAAATATACAACCAGGACTTCCCGCCAAGATGGAGGTATAGGTGGACATACTGTGCCTCCTTGCACAACTAAAATTAAGGGCAACAAAGATTTAGAAACAAGAAAACAATTGGAACTGATAGAAAATTGAACTGTATGGAAGTCCAACAACCGTTCATCCAGACCTATAAGAGGGGTGGAGTCCCTGCAGGAAGAAGTGGAGGTTGGTGGAGCCAGCCACTCAGGCAGTGGCTGGCAGATCCCAGGCATACAGGTGGTGGCTAGCGGGCCCCCTGGCACTGGGTAGCAATGGGCAGACCCAGTGAGGCCGCACACGGCAGCTGGCTGACCAGGTGGTCCCACATTCACGTGCAGATAATCCAGGCGAAAATGGGGAGTGAGACAGACCTCGCAACCCAGGGCCCCAGTGCCAGGAAATAAAGCCTAAAAACACCAATTGAAAACACTTGTGGGTGTAGAGGTGCCAGGAGGGACTCCCAGCCTCACAGGAGAGTTCGTTGGAGAGACCCACTGGGTCCTAGAATGTACACTCACATGGAAACCAGCACCAGAAGGGCCCAATTTGCTTGGGGGAAGTGACATAATCCAAGAGAATTGGAATCCGAGAGAGAGGGGGAAAAAGGGCCATTGTTCCTTCCCGGACCCCCAGCAACTAGGCTGCCCTGCCTTGCCCTGGGGAACACTTAAGGCTCCGCCCCTCACTACCTAACAGGCGTGACCAGACCCCCCTGCAAAAAAAAAAAAAAAAAAAAGAGGCTCAAATGGGAGAACAGATCAAAGCCCCAGAGCCAATTCATCTAAGCAACCAGTAGATAGCCAACCTATCAGATGCACAGTTCAAAGCACTGGTGATCAGGTTGCGTACAGAATTGGTTCATTTTGGTTGCAAATTAGATGAACAAATGAAGGCTGCACTAAGTGAAATGAAGGAAAATGCACTGGGAACCAGTAGTGGTGGGAAGAAAACTGAGACTCAAATCGATGGAGTAGACCAGAAGGAAGAAAGGAACAACCAAACAGAAAACAAGGAAGAAACAAGAATTCAAAAAAATGAGGAGAGGCTTAGAAACCTCCAGGACATCTTTAAGCATCCCAACATCATTATAGGGGTACCAGACGGGGAAGAGGAAGAGCAACAAGTGGAAAACTTATTTGAACAAATAATAAAGGAGAACTTCCCCAATCTGGCAAAGGAAATAGACTTCCAGGAAGTCCAGGAAGCTCAGAGAGTCCCAAAGAAGTTGGACCCAAGGAGGAACACACAATTACATTACCCAAGATAAAAATGAAGGAGAGAATCCTAGAAGCAGCAAGAGATAAGGAGACAGTTACTTACAAAGAGTTCCCATCAGACTGTCAGCTGATTTCTCAAAAGAGACCTTCCAGGCAAGAAGGGGCTGGAAAGAAGTATTCCAAGTCATGAAAGGCAAGGACCTACATCCAAAATTGCTTTATCCAGCAAAGCTGTCATTTAGAATGGAAGGGCAGATAAAGCGCTTCTCAGATAAGGCCAAGTTAAAGGTTTCATCATCACCAAGCCTTTGTTATATGAAATGTTAAAGGGACTTATTTAAGAAAAAGAAGATTAAAAAATACGACAGTAAAAAGATAGCAAACTCACAGATATTAACAACCACAGTTAAAACAAAAGCAAACTAAGCAAACAACTAGAACAGGAACAGAACCACAGAATGGAGATCACATGGAGGATTAGCAACAGTGGGAGGAGGAGAGAGGGGGCAAAGGTACAGAGAACAAGTAGCATAGAAGGTGAGTAGAAAATAGACAGGGGGAGGGCAAGAATAGTGTGGGAAATGTAGAAGCTAAAGAACTTATGACATATGGACATTAACTAAATGGGGGAAATGTGGGTGGGAGGGGGTGTACAGGGTGGAGGAGAATGATGGGGGAGAAATGGGACAACTGTTAATAGCATAATCAATAAAATCTATTTAAAATAAGTAAATAAACAAATACACAACCAGTTAAAAATGAGGAGCAGAAGAAAGGTCTGTGTATGTATTTCATGATATCTGCCATCACAGATAAGCAAAAAAGTCCTCACATAACCGTAATTATGCAATGGCCCTTCTGATAAGCTTTTAAGATCATCCAGCATGTCCCAAGTTTGTGATCACAAATATAGAAAGTGTACATATCTAAGTAACAACATGTCATTGATTTTTTAAAAAGTTTTTTTTTATATAAAAGCAACATAAAACAAGTGGGATGTTTGACATTGTATTTGAGAAAGTAGTGCATCAGTATCTTGTTTGATGGAAGTAGTGGTAATTCCCAGGGAATTCTCAAGGTGCTCACCAGATATTTTGGTTTTAATTTTATTCTTAATGTGTTTCATTCTTGAAAATAGTCGGTCACGAATGTAGTTGCTGCCAAATACTGGTGACATGAATAAGGCAGGATTGTGAAGCAAGGGATATTTGTCTCTGGGAAGACAGGACCTGTAACAGTGCAATAAAGAGACACCATCAGACTTCTCTTTGAGTTGAATGTCAGATTGCAGCTCTGTGCATTCCGTTTGAAAATTGGCAGGTAACATTTATGTCAACTGAAAATAGAGTTGCAAATATAGCAAAATATTGATTATTTTCCCAGAAATATTGAAATGTTTTCATATTTGTGTATCAAATCAAAAAGCAAGTCTGCATATTTTTCGCTGTTCACAGGACTGTTTAACCAACGTGTTGAAAAGCATAAAATTGTTTGCCTTAATTTGAGCTCCGCAATAACTTCATTTTCATTTGAAATGCTGTTACGTTTTGAAACATGGTATTGATAAGTTTGTTTTCACCTTGAAGATGCATGTTTGACTTATTGAAATGAGAGGTTAAATCCAGTAAAAATGCTAAATCTGTAAGCCAGTTTTCATCATCAAGTTCTGGCCCAAAGTTGTTTTTTTGATACCATAAACAACTTAATAACATGTCACAAATCATAAAATATTTTCAACATTTGGCCTTGACTTAGCCATCTTCCTTCCCAAAAGTAAATGATGTCGCCATAGTCAGCATCTGTACTTTTAAGTACAGATGGAACTGGTGATGATTCAGTCTCTTGCCTCTTATGAAATTCACAGTCTTGATGATGAGTTGCATGATGTTATCCATTTTTTAAAGCTTTTGCGCATAAATTTTCTTGTTGTACTGTCCAGTGATAATTCATCAAACATGAGTTTTGAGTGGCAATTGCATTGTCTTCTACTAATTTTACAAGTCTCTCTCTCCTACCTTCCATCACCGGGGCACCATCAGTAACTATACCATATGTATTGACAGTGGACAAAGAAAATCTCTGTAACATATTTCGTATTGCTTTGTATCAATCTCCTGATTTAGTTGTATCTTTTAATGGTGCTAAAGAAGTCTTTTCTTCAGTGACATTATATTCATCATCAATACCTGTAATAAAAATGACAAGTTGAGCTGTATCTGTTGCATCAGTGCTATTATCCATCGCCAAAGCTTTATAAAATTTAAAATTAGCACCTTTACTTTCCAAACTTCTTTGATAGATTTTCCAGTTTCTTCAATTCACCTGGCTATAGTCTGGTGAGACAAACTGATTTTAGAAATATCCCCCTTTTTTCAAGGCAAATTATATCTGCCACATTTTCTATACATTCCTTAATAAACTCACCATTAGTAAATATTTTTTACTTTTTTGCTGTTAAATATGGTACCACATAATTAGCTTTTACAATGGAATCCACCTTACTTAGAGCTTTTTGAAAACATTTTTGTTGAGAAGATAGAATTTTTTCGGTTCTGCTATTTTGTCCTTATGATACAATCCTTCATGCACATTGAATTTGGCAGCATGTTTTTGCATATAATGCCTTTTCCAGTTATAGTCTTTGAAAACTTGCACAAACTCCCTACAAATTAAGCAGAGTGCCTCACTATTTGCCTGGACAAATAGTAGTCATTTATCCAGTTTTTATTGAACAATCTTCCTTCATCCATAATTTTTCATTTTGGGGGGGTTCTTTTTTCTTTTGAAACATTTTAGAAGCCATGCTGGGATTAAAAAATAATAGGTAAAGGATCTTTATTTACTTTTATTATGAAGATTAATTGACAGGAAGATAGAAAGCAAAGTTTGGGCCCTTCCACAGCCCTCTCAGCTGCCGAGGCAGAGGACCGACTGTAAAGCGTGGTGGGTGATGGGTGAGGCGCCGCCGAGAGGTGGAAATACCTTTAATAATCAAATAAGAATGCTTACCTGACTTGTGAATACTATTCAACACCTAATGTTGCAATGGGAGATTGAAATATTACTGATAATCGCTGCCTTGTGAAGTCACCACAAGCACATATAACATCTGATGGTGTCAATTCTACTGTCTGCACTTGGAAGATAACACACTGGAAGCTGCACACCACAGTAAAACTGAAGCCACGCATGCATACAAATACGAGAGCATATGTATGTTTATTTTATGTGACACTGTGACATGTAATGCAAAAAACATTTTTTGGTCTGATTACACTTTACTAATGAATAAATTGAAACAGTACAAGATGGGATGATTTAATGAGAAGTTACATAGATTTTTTTTTTTATAAAGACTGAAGATTAAAGTCCAAGTGTCCTGAAATGTAAGTTAGTGTCTTTTGTTTGTGCAGTAGTATTTTTTTTTTCCTATTTCACTTTAATGATAAATCATTCACTGTGTGATTTGCTTCAAGAATTGCCACGTAAAAAAACAAACTTGTTTGTAAGTTTTGTTACAATTTTTAAAATTCAAACAAAGCCCATATAGCTGCAGACATGATTCACCAATCTTATTTGTAGCTCAATTGTGGTATGGCCTTAGTTCAAAAAGCAAAACTATAGTTGCTCTGGAAATATCTGCTTCCATTTTTACAAGCATCTCCTCTTTCAGCTCACATGTATTGGACATCCATATAGGACTTTACCACTGGCTTTGAAAAAGAAATTCAGGTTGCCATCACTGAGCCTTAGAAATTCTGGCCCTGCTTTTTGCACTTGTCCCCCCTTTGTAGACCTCACTGCAGTTTCTGGGCGCACTGCTGTCATCGTCGTCCAGTCATGCCCACCAGAGCTGCTGCAGCAACCACTGTTTTCAGGCCGATGACAATGCATTCTAGACCTTAGTGATTGATGATCCTCTTTTTTTCCTTTTTATTGAATTTATTGGGGTGACACTGGTTAACCAAATTATACAGGTTTCAGGTGCAGTGTTCTAAAACACATCATCTGTATACCAAGTCAAGTCTCCATCTGTCGCTATTTATCCACCCTATATCTTCCTCCCTCCCCCCAATCACCACACTGGCAGCTTTTAAAAAGAATGAGGAATATCTCTAATGAACTGATATAAAGTGATTTCCAGGATATTCTGTCAAGTTGCTGGAAAAAATGCACAAAAGATATAGTATGCTACTCTTTGTATAAGAAAGTACAGGCATATCTGATCTTATTTTCAAAAGAAAACAGGAAGGATAGACTAGAAACTGAAGAGACCATTTATCCATGGGAGTGAGTGGGAAAAGAATGGGAAAAGGGGGAACCAGAATTTCATTTTCTATATACCTTTCTCCACTAAAATGAACCAAGATCTCTCAGAAAAGTGGTTGATTTCAGGGCTGGATCTGGGGAAATACACAGTGAACCTAGCATGACAACCTTGAGGTTTATGAAAGTAGGAATGTGCTCAACAAAAGGCTCTCTCGCAAAATCTCTGGATATTACAATGTCTTATTAGGTATATACATGACTATTTTAAAACTTGATTATACAATGGTTTTTTGAAGTGTTTCTAGCATGATCCATACATACTCATATTGAAATTATTTACAATTCCAGTTGCTATCACTCATAGAACATGAACAATAAAAATAATGAGCCACAAATTGGTGATTATTATAATATATTTTTTACTATTATAGTGCCTTTTCTAAACTGCATTTAGTTTTGCCAAACTTTGTTTTCCTAACTCAGGAATTTAAGAATGAAATCTTAACATTTGCAACATTACAGGTGAACTTAGAGGGTATTATGCTAAGTGAAACAACTCAGTCAGAGAAAGACAATTAACATATGATTTCGCCTGTATGTGGAATCTAACAAACAAAATTGAAACAGACTCATAGATTCAGAGAACAGACTAATGGTTGCCAGAGGGGAGTTTGGAGGACTAGGTGAAAAAGGTGAAGGAATCCTGAAGGGCCTCTTGGTAGCTAAAAAATAATCATGGGGATGTAAAGTACAGCTTAGGGAATATGTTCAATAATATTGTAATAACTATGTGTGCTGTCAGGTGGGTGCTGAAAATATTGGGGGGAACACTTCGTAAAGTACATGTTGGTATAATCAATATGCTGTACACCTGAAACTAATACAAAATAATGTTGAATGTAAACTGTAATTGAAAAATAAAATTGAAAAAACAAAGCTCTGTATAGTTAAATTCAGTTTTGAGTCTGTAAGGATATAGAGACAAATTAGAAATGTGTTTTTCCCCTCTCTGTGAACATTAGATATGCTCATTATAACCTTGTTTTGTGTAGATACATCAAAAGGTGTGTTACGGTGCAATTGAGAGAATAATTGTTGTATGAAGAACTGAAATTTGGTAAATCCCAGCAACAAGAGCCTCCCAAATAAACATTACTCATATATGGAAACATAATCATAGCTGATTTGACTTATGCTGATTTGGGAATTAGAAAAATCTCTCTTTGAGAGCCTACTCATGTTGTAACTAATGTTCAGATCAAACGTTCTTCCCTTTGTGAAGCCTGCCTAAATCCTCATATTTGGAGTTAATCACACCCTCTGTTGTAAATTCCATTAGAGTTTATTTCTGTTTTGATTTCAAGCCTTATTTTATCTTTGTATTAGTAATGAATTTGTTGGTTGTTTTCCCCATGCACTGGGTTTGGGAACCATGTCTTGTTACTTTGTACATAGTTGGTTCTCGATAAAAAAAATTCTTACTGATGTCAGTTGCATTGATAGATGTCAGGGACCTCTCAGCCTGGCCTTTGGAGTCTCCCATCTTCCAAGCCCTTTAAGTACAGTTGACCCTTGAACAATATGGAGGTTAGGGGAATTGACACCCCCCTCATAGTTGAAAATACTCATAAAACTTCTGACTTTCCAAATATTTAGCTACTAATAATAGCTTACTGTTCACTGGAAGCCTTACCAATAACATAAACAGTTGATTAACATATTTTGTATTATATGTATTTTTACAATAAAGTAAGCTACAAAAAAGAAAATGTTATTTTGAAAATAAAAAGGAATAAAATACCTTTGCAGTATTGTATTTATTGACATGTAACTTTACATTATCTGATTGTCTATCTGTGCCTTCATGACATACTTAACTTTTTCTTAGTTTTTTAAAGCTATTTTTAGAAGAAGCAAGTTTTTCAAATTGTCACAAATCTCCAAAAATTATCCAATATATTATTTTAAAAAATCCACAGGTAAGTGGACCCATGCAGTTTAAACCTGTGCTGTTCAGGGGTCAACTGTGTTTCTAATTTCTATTTTAGATAAGATACTCAACCAGCATTGTTACTCTATTCTAGGCAATCTGCTAGGAGTGGTGTTCCTTAAATATAGTTTATTGGTTTCCTAATTAATTTATGCTCTTCTACTTGTGCAAAATTTCCTGTAGATTTCCAGTTTCATTGCTTAAAATTAACATTTGTTGATGAACTCTACCCTGTATTGTTATCGTTTTATCCATTGTTCTTCAGCCTCTATGTTTAATTGTACTTTATTGTTTTATAATTGCTCCTCTGATTTAATAATTCTTCTTTTCCCTTTTCAACTAGTTTATATTGGCCTTAGGTTAATTAAGGGCTATTTTTAAAATTTCATTTTTGCTTTTCTTAAACAGTGTTTTGCATAGGTAGTTGTTCATTAATTACAATTATAATTAATTACAGTTTTAGAAAATTTAGAAAAAACTTTGTATGATGATATTACATTTAACATCCTAATATTCTCTAAAATTTCATAGGTTACCCTTTAAGGGCCTTGCATATTTTAACAAAGGAAATGTCCTCTTCTCTCAGTTGAGAATATTTTACCTTATATATTTTTATTCTTTAAGCAATAGCACTCACTTTATCTTTTAACAAAACTGTAAGTTTTAGTCATGTGGTAATAAGGCAAGATAGACTGGACTAGAAAAGGGGGTCATATTCATAGTGGTTTGGTGCTTTGTTTTAATTTGTAACAAAAATAAGTATCTGAATATAATCTTAAGAGAGGATACTGTCGGAGAGATTAATGGGACTGCTGAAAGAACACTGTGGCTCTTAGAGTCAGCTCTCCTTAGACCAATGATATTATGAATAAAGTTCAAAGAAAGTGAAAACAGTGGACATAGAAATAGGGGAAGCAACTATATATATATAGGAATATTCTCTTAGATGCAGAATTAGTGAAACACTGGTGGTTTTCTTTACAGTTTGATTTGATTTACTCTATCTACAAAAAAAAATTTATTTTGGTAAAATTTTTTCCCCCTTTCTGAAATGAAGACTACTTATCCTTGGTTTTCACACTGGTCATGGGGACAATTATTTAAGAAAACCTTCATAGAAATAGTATGCGATGAGTAACATGCTAGATACCTCTAATATATAAATGTTCCTATTTTTGTAAAAATAAATTTTGTTTTCTTCTTATTAGACCTTCTCCTTGACCAATTTAAAGATTTAATCTTATATAATTTCTCCCTTTAAAATTTTTTTTTCCTTGGCAAAACAGGACTCTTTCTATCTAGAATATGGGCCTGGTTGGGTTTTTATGGTGTTCTTGACAAGGTATTAAATGGAGTTAGAATTACATTAGAGAAGTGTACATACAGATCAGTGTCTCATTTTACAACCCTATGGGTAGTTGCTAAAACTAACTTGAAAGTTGTTTTTCTGCAAGCAAAGCACCTACTCAGATTGGTGGCATGTATTGCCACTTTTTAAAGCTTTTAGCTCTAACTGTGCTATTTTTTACCATCTAGAAAAAGAGCAAAACAAGTTTTAAAATTACTTTTAAAAACTTTGTAGTGTTTGAAATGTACATTAGATACTTTTCCTTTTGGCCAAAATTTAGTTCCATGTGATAGCCAATTAAATTTACTGAAAGGATGTTTATTGATAGTACTAATGTGTAGCCTGCTCAGCCATTTAGTTTAGCCCTATTCTATGGGAACTTTTGGCCACATTTTTTGAGCTTATTACAAGATTGCTTACCATAAAATGATGAATGGTTAAAGCTATATTTGGCAGCAACATTCTGTGTTCTCTAAGTACTGTGTACTCATCGTAGTGAAATGAGATGGTTGAATCCTTTTCTTTGTCTTACTGTGGAAACTCCCGTGCATTTGGGAAATGAAGTCTCCAGTAGGATTCTTTTTATTTTTAAGAGAAAGCAGAAATAGGCAGATATATATATATATATATATATATATATATATATAGCCCCTTGCCAAGACCTCAATGCAAGAGTCAATTGTTTGTGGACCCTATTAACTGTTTGTTATTATAAATAAAAGATTCTCTTTGGGATTTTTGGCAAAGACTGTAAAAATGTACACTTGTTCTTTTTATAAGCACACCTATCAGAGGAGAGAAGCCGTACGTGAGGTAAACTCCATGTCCTTGCCTAAGTTTCTGAGGCCCAACTGTCAGGATTTTAAAGATGAGAATCTGGCTAATATATATGGGATTCTTGCAAAAGGTATTAATATGCACATATATCAGTTTATAGGTATGTTCGCATTTCTTTAATGAAATGCATCTGCTTTTTTTGGCCCTGATATTTAACAATTGAGGTTATATCAGAATTCTGCTGTAACTGGGGGAGATACTTGAGGAACTTTAAAGAGAAGGGGGAGAAAACATTTTAATCCAAAGCATTTCCTTAAAATAAAAAGTACTTGGTATGTAACCAAATTCTATCTCTTTGTTAGACTAGCTTTCTTTTCTTAAAATTGACTGCATCAATGCATCAGGCTTCAATCCTCCCCCCACCGCCAAACATCTGAGCAGTTGGTAATTGAATTCTGACAAGCTGAATGACTTTAATGAAATCTTCTGCATGTATATGTATACTTGGGGGGTGGGGAAGAGGGAGGAAGAATAAACAGTTGGGTTGAGGGTAATAAAGAATTGCTGTCTCTTTATGTTAAGGATAATGGATAGCAGTTAACATCAGTAACTTTTAGAACATGGTAAAGTCTCTCTGGTAAGTGGTGTTTACTCCAAAGGAAGCAGCTCTTAAAATTAACCCAAATAAATGACCTCCCTAACGATGGCCCAGTCAGAGTTGGGAAAGGGATGAGTGAATGTCCGGAAGCTATTATCTTGGGTAATCTATGGAAATCTGCAGTGACCTCCTTTCTGCTGCTGAAAAAAGAAAAAGCTGAATAAGAGCTCTTGTTATGAAGTGATTTCTTTTTATGTTACCGTATTATTGAGCCTTTTTACTTTATGGGACATGTTTGAAGAGAACAAAAGATTCATTTTTAATTGCCGTTTTTTAAAAAAATTAATAAAGATTTTATTTATTTTTAGATAGAGGGGATGGGAGGGAGAAAGACAGGGAGAGAAACATAAATATGGTTGCCTCTCTCATACCCCCTACTGGGGACCTGGCCCACAATGCAGGCATGTGCCCTGATTAGGAATCAAAACTACAATCCTTTGGTTGGCAGGCCAGCACTCAATCCACTGAGCCACACCAACCAGGGCTAATTGCTGGGGTTTCTTTTTTTTTTTTCTTTTCTTTTCTTTCCTTATTAAATGTTGGATTTGAAGGAAAGGCAGTAGAGACTCAAGTCTTAACAGCTGCAATAGTATATAGCTAAATGTTCACAGAGCTGATGTCAAAAAGCGAAGTTCAGAGTAATGTGTTAGGGGAGTAGTATTATGAGATTTGCTAAAGGGTCCAGTCTTCTTGTTCACTTGCCTGAGTGAAGTCATAGTTAACAGCTGTCACAGCTTTTGCCTTAATCTTGCTTGAATATAGAAATCTTATTTAAGGATATAAGGACTTCTTTCATTGTTGCCAGGTTCCTCCCTCTCACTCTCTGCAATCCCTCCAAAACTAGTCATACAAACCTCTTGTGGTAATCCCTATACTCTGTGAATGAAGCGGTCTCATTTGACCTCAGTTAATAAGTATAGTTGGCATAAGGAGGCTTTAGTACCTAATTCAGTAGGAAAACTGGTCTGTGTCAGTTTTGATGAACACAAACATAATTTATAGCAGTTGATGTATAATTCTTAAGATACTGCTTTTAAATGACATAATTAATGGATGATTTTGATTAATGAACTATTTAGAATGGTAAAGCATATTTCTTTGCTGTCTCCAGACAGCTATTAGGTGAGTTTTCTGTGGCACACAGAACATATCTAAATTTGGAGTTGCCTGAACTAGTTAAACAGAGTGAAATATCCAAGTTAGAGCAAATGAATGAAGTTGAAGTCTCTTTCTCTACTTAGTCTTTCCCCCTCAGGCTGCCTATTTAATACTTTTCTTCCAAATAATGCGTGCTAGAAAATTGACTAACTCAAAAGAGTACAAATAATTCTTTTCTTTGTAATTTTGAATTAGACTCATTTTTGGCTAGATTTTGTGACGACTCTTCCTCCCTCCCTCCATAAGAGTAGAATCAATTATGAAAATTTGTGAAGGAACAGGAATCTAAAGAGAGTCTTTGGTTATTTGGGTGGATAAGGCTATGAATATTTCATTCTCATCTTAAAAAATACGTTGATTCTCAAAAGAAGGAAACTTCACTAAAATGTGAGAACTAAACTTATTAATAAACCTCTTCTGTATAACTTTTTAAACAGTTGCCAAATATATTTTTAATTAAATTTTGATTGATTGGCATATCATTGAGTATTCTTAGTACTGATCTATTAATGAATTAAGTTGGATTATTGTGATTTTTACCATAATCATGACAAAAGGTCTGTAAGTAGAATTCAGTCCAATTGCAGATTTATTCTGAATAATTCCTGAGAGAACATATATTTCGATGAATATGACATATTCAGGGATATGCTGGTCCATATCTCACTTTTTCAAAGTCTCCTTAATCTGCCATTTACATTTTAGGTGTATTTGCTTTCCATCATGATGTAGTGTCATTGGGTTTCATTTTAGTGTAATATCGGAACAAAAGCTGTGTCTTTGTAATAAAGGCCCTGTTATCCTAACATATTTTTCTTGCAGAAGCAGTTTTAGTAATCACAGTCTTCATTTTTCATTGCTTCATTGGTAATCCAGTGTCATTGTACTGGAATTACATACTTGGGTACTTTGATAACCATCTCCGAAGATGTCCCCAAATTGTCCTTGCTTCCTGGTACTCATCCCTTGTGCAGTCCTCTCACACGTAGTGTCAGGATTAGTCTGTGCGAACAATAGAAAATGTCAGAAGTGATGGTATTTGAGTTCTGAAGCTAGACCATAAAAGATATTGATGCTTCTGCCTTGCTCGTTTGGATCACTTGCTCTGAGGAAAGCCAGGTGACATGTCATAATGATACTCAAGCAGCCCTGTAGACAGGAACAGAGGCTCCTTGCCAAGAGCTATCACCAACTTGCCAACCATGTAAGTGGAAGCAGAGGACTGAATTCTGGCTGACATCCTGACTCTAACCCCCTGAGAGATACTGGAACCAGAACTGTTTGGATCAGCTGCCTAGAGGTCCTGACCCACAGAAACTGTGAGATAAAAAATATTCACTGTTGTTTTAAGCTGCTAAGTTTTGAGGTAACATGTTATATAACAATAAACAACTAATACAGTCACTTTATGTGCTGAGTATTAAAGTAATTTGCCATATGCCTGAATATTTTTTCCTTTAAATCCACAGTTTGGTTTTCTCTGTTGGCAGAAGAGTAAGTGCTTTTGAATTTGTTTTATTAATGTTATCACCACAGTGATGTTCAGTGCTGAGAATTGTTAGAGCTTTTGGTAGTTTTTGCCACAAGCAAAAACTTACCTGAGTAACTCGTGTTTGTGTGCTAGAAGGCTGTGAGCTAAGAACAGTTATGAATTTATATAAAACATGATATGCTGTATAGCCTTTTGTGGATACATTTCATATATAAAAACTATTCTTCCTATAGCCACATTGTCCAATAGAAATACAATGTCAGCACATATATAATTTTGAATTTTCTAATAGCTTCATTAAAAAACCTAAAGGGAAACAGATGACATTAATAATAATGTATTTTTAATATAGCATATCTAAAATAGTACCATTTTGATGTGTAGTTAATGTGAAGATTATTAATGAAATATTTTACATTATTTTTTGTTGGTACTAAGTCTTCAGAATTTAGTATGTATTTATAGCACACCTCAATTTGGTTTTTTCTTTGTTATTTATTGCCTAAAATATATTTTATTTTTTTGCAACTTTTTTTTATTGTTGTTCAAGTACAGTAGTCCCCACTTTCCTGCCGCCACTTCCCCCTGCCCCACCCACCTCCCACCCTCAGTCTTACCCATCTTTGGCTTTGTCCATAGGTCCTTTATACATGTTTCTTGATGACCCTTACCCTACACGTGGCTAGTGGCTATCATGTTCAATAGCACAAATAATTTAACTGAAGAAGTTTGAAAGACCTTATTTCAAGTTAGCAGCAGATCAATAATGCATATAAGCAATGGAAATGATTTTCTCAAACTTAAGTGTTACATGTATAACCTGCTGCCACCAGTGCGGCTAGATCGGTCAGGTCCCGAGGGAAGGCGACAGGGGTTGGGAGTGGGGTGGGGGTATTGAGAAATAAAGAGACAGAGTCAAAGCCGGGTCAGGTGGAGTCCCTTCTCTGGGATGCAGAGGAGGGAACTGTTTATTGGTGAAGTCAGGCTATATATATTGAGCCAGCTTTGAAGCAGAGCGTGAGAAAGACAAACCGCAGGGCTAGGTACATTTTATTTTTTAAGAACATTTGCTGCTCCTTCTTGGTACAGTGATATAGCAAGCAGCCAAGTCATTCTTTCTTACAACAATCTATCAGGTAGTCTTCCGTGGCCTGGGGCAGCTGTGCTGAACCCGAGGCCTGCTTCCAACTCCCTTGGCACGCATTATCCTGCTTGGCTCTCTACAATACTTTAGCTTTAATCTGTATCTGCATTTGTTTCCAGTAAGTCATCTTCTGTTTTCTGAATGCCTCAGGGCTTTCAAACCTGAGGAGTACCCTAGGGATAGAAGGGATTAGGGGTATCAGAGGTTCTGTATAGATTTCTCCAGGATTACTGGCTCCTAATGGGATGACTACTTCATTAACTTGAAGAGTGCTGAATATGGGCTCTCTGAAAGAAAAAGTATAGTTGAGACTGTGCAGCACTAATTCAGGACCTTTAGTCTATACCTGATGTAGGAGCACTTCCCTGGGGTTTCAGCATGTCCCTTTACTTCCTCGAGCCTGGGCCTGAGAGCATAAGTAAACCAAATCTGTTGTCTCTCACAATTTCTGAAGTCCAATACTTTGCCAACTGACATTTTCTTGGCTCACACATATTTAGAGAAGTTGATGATAACTGCCACTTCTACTCAAGAGTTCAAACATTGAACAGATAAGAGATTTTCTTTTCCTTCAATCCAAAATACACCATTAAGTAGATGAGTAGTATAGATGAACAATTTTGTCACTAGAAATTCATGTAAAACTCTGTCACTGAAATGTACTCACTACTATTTTTGTAGGTATGATTTTTAAAAAGGGGGGTGTTGAACTATTTGCAGAGAAAAGGGGACAGGAGACAGTTTTCAAAGCTCTTGGCTTGGTGCTGTGTTTCAGACATCTGCTGTTGGGATGCTTAAACCTTAGGTATCTTCAGAATCTTCAGAATAATAATCTGCAATGTATTGTCCTTTTACAAAATATTATTTGGAGTATCCCATAGCTACCTAATGACTGGGAGGGAATTTCTTATAATTTTGACTCATGCAAATTAGTGGCACAAAGAAATTTTGAATAAAAAACTAGAGCACAGTTCATGTTTTTTCCTTTTAAACCTTTATGTATTTTTTTTTTTTTGCTGATAGCTTTCTTGAGATACATTTACCCAGTGTACTTTTCTCTGTTAGTAAGTAGTTAACCTGTGTTTAGAATATCAGTATCTGAAATAATCACTACATACATAACTATTTCCAGAAGTTCTTTATATTCTTATTAATTTATTTGCAGTGTTTTAACATTTTTAATCTGATTTTCATTTTTCAGAATGATATATATTTATATCATGTACAAAGTGAAGCAATCTACATATCTTATATAGTCCCCTACTTCATTTCTATCTAACTTTGATTCCTGCTCTCCTAAGATACCCCTTTCATCGCATTTGATTTTCTTCTGCTGTTTACTGCCATGTTTCCAAATCACATTTTTATATTGCTGTTTTATTATTTTTCTTATTTGACATTAGTTATCTATTAACTTCTTACTATGAATTATAAGGGATTAGCTTTTTTATACAAACCACCACACACATCTCCCTCTTTCCATATTTGTGATATGGTAATATCAAGTTTTACGTAACTGTCTAAGGCACATGGTGCATTATGATTATATTTCCTTTATTGTACTTTTAGTTTTCCTGGTGGTAATAATTGCTTTGGGTTTTTTGTTTATTTGTTACTAGTATACATATCACTGGTTTATTCCTAATTTCCTTTCTCAAACTGTAACATTCCTCCTCACATTGTTACTGCTGTAAAACACATTCTCCCTTATTAATTAACCCAGGTAGTCTGTACATCCACTTTTTTTTTTTTTTTTTTTTTTTTTGGAAACATCTTTCCTTGAGTTTCTATTCTCTTCTGTAAGCTTTACTTTTTCTCTAGACTTATTGGCACCCTCAGGAGTCACTTCACCCTCACTCATAGCAGGCCCCTTTTCCTGGATCCCATGTCTTCCTCTTTCTAGGTTAGCTCTCCAGTGTGATAGCACACATCTCTAGTAGCTTTCTAGTAGCTTTATGTGGTATAAATGTTTTTAGACTTTGCATTTTATCCTCACACTTGATTGATAATTTGGATGTAGAAATCAGAACTCATTTTTCCCTCAGAGTTTTGAAGGCATTACTTCAAATGTCCTCTGACTTTCTATCTTACCCTTAAAAATTCCAGTGCCTTCCAAATTTTTATTCTTTATGAATGATCAATTTTGGTTTTTCTAAAACTTTTTAAGATCTTTTCTCTAGTATCCTAAACTCAAAAAAGAAAATAGAGTGCATATAATCTAAGTCCAGCAAAATGCATTTAATCTTCATGAAAGAGTGAGGACAAGAAAGAATAATTATAAATATGACCTAGCAGTGTGTTTAGGGCTCCAGTATTTGTAGAACTAAAGGGTTTTGTTGATTTCTGGCATTGGCTCAATATTTTATTAAGTGAAATAGATTCAAGGTGTGCTTTACTACAAAGGGAACTTCCTTGGCTTATCTTAGCAGATATCTACTAAGATTCTGAAAGTAAATCTTGAGGCAAATTTTACTCCTTAGATGGGTTAAGTAGTCATGGACTGTGTTGATGACAGTGATAAGGGTATATACTATCTTCATTCTCTTGTTACTGCCCTGATTTAATATGGTTTCCTTAGCAGATGATTCCATATATAGTTATACATTGAGATATTGTTGTGCAACTTGTAATATCATAAATATTTAACAGTCCTCTTCTTTTCATTTTATTTGTGATTTTACTTGTCTTTTCTTCTTCATCTTTATTGTAGAGAAAGATTTTGAACCAGGCTCTGCCATTAAGTCCAGAAAACTTTTCTTAAGTAAATGGCCTTGCCCACTGAGCTCATCTGGTAAACTAATTTTACCACTGGTATTGAGGAAACTTTCAGTATGAAAACCTACACTAATCATCTGCATTATGACAAATTACTAATCATCCTCTCTCTAAAAGAAATGTTTTACTAATGAAGTCACAAGGCTTTTTTTTGTGGGGGCGGGGGGCATGGAGAAGTGCAAGTAAACCCATTTGCTTGAAATTGGTTAATTGGTTCCTGGGAATTTATTTGGAGTAACTGGCCTGGCTTTAACTGAGCAGGCACTTCGACTAAGGCTTTGCTTAATAACCGCTCTTGCTTGGAATAACTTTTTCAGCCTCAGTTCAGGTTAGGATAACAGAATCTTCTCAGGAGATTTTCAAAAGTCAGCTTAAGAGTGAAGGATATAATATACTGAACAAAAACTTAATATTGAGTTATTCACAAGTTGGTAATGGGAAACATTAATGGGCTTTTTGCTTACAGCAATTGTAATTCAGAATCCCATGTTACTATTGTACAAATATATTATTTATGAGAGGATTTGAGAGGGCTGAATAAACTGATCGTTGCATTCATCTCTTTCCCCATGATTCTTCTGTTTTATTTCATTTTCTCTGAATCAGTAGAAACTACCTTGGACTTCGTTTTTATTGGCATTACTTTGTGTCTCTCTCTGTTTGGCATTGTTTTAGAAACCCTCACTGTATTCTGTGGTCCATGGCAAGCACACTGGAAGCATTAAGATTTCAACATAGAGCATTTTCTGATACATTTAAACTTCTCTGCATAAAGCAGAACCTTAGAACCTTACTTATGGGACTAAGTCAGGGTATTTTATGACATCTCTGAGAAGAACGAAAACTTTTAAAAAATGAATATAACATATATCTCTCAAATGCGAATATTTTTTTCAAACTATTCTAAATTGAGAAAAATTAGAGCAAAAGAATTATTAGCTTTCTATTAGGGAGGATGTTAAATGTAGATGCCATTCCTTCAAAGTAGAAAGAAAAATCTGACATTTCAAAATCAGACAGATTTCAAGTTCTAGATTTCTGAAGACAAAGTTGTCAAAAAGGACTTTCTTATACCTTGTACTTGGAAAAGTGAACTACAGTATAATTAAATGAGAATTGCATAGATAAAACACAAACTCCTTTGATATCTTGCTGATATGAGCATTCTGAAAGTTTGAGTATGGTTTAGCAAATCTTGTTCTTTTGATTCATATGTTAAGATAATCTAACTCTTTATTCTTAATCTTCTGCTTCTATAAGAATCTAAAGGGGAAATGCTTGTAATAACCTCATGAGTTATATTTTTCATTCTACTTGAAAACTGCTTAATGTATCCTTATTCTAAGATCTCCTATCTTACATGATCTTTTAAAGTCCTGTAAAATTTTGCTTGTCTTTCTGATAGAAATCGGTAATTACTCTCCAAAGTTTACTTTTTAAACTTGATGTCAGTGAGTTTTGGTTGGCTAACTCAATTGCCTATTCTTAGCTCAACCAGTCATTTATATCAATTTTTTTCTTTCAATTTTCTCATATAAGATTAAGAGAAAACTTTACTTTCTTGAATTCATTAGGGAAAGCTCCTTTTTCATTTCTCTTTTTCTAAATTAGTTTGCCAGTGATTGTCTATATGAAGAATATAATCTGAAAGGTCATGCTGTTTACTTAACTTTTCATTGAGGCTTAACTTTTCAGGGAAAAAGAATGCTTTGGCATTAAGTCTTATTAGTTAGGCTTCATCAGAGCTGGCTTTAAGCCAGTTTAGAGAGTCATTCAAAAATAGCTTTGTGTTTCTGAATAATCAAACCTTTGCTGCCTAGCACAAACAGTTTTATTCACTATGTTATGAAGAAAAGTCCATCACATGTTTTTCTTGCTTAATAACTTGACCCTTTGCTCTTAATAATGTACTTACTCAACCTCCTTTATGTCTTTCTTCTGTTGTTTCATTTTTTCCTCTGTGATGATATTTTTTTGGCCTACATTTACTTCTGAAGGGAAGAACATTTAATGGACAAATAACACTTGTTGAAAAATAGGCTGTCCTTGGGTTAACTAATTAATCTACTTCACCGAGTCTTCCATCGTTTTCCAGGACAGTCTCCGTAAGAAGGATGACAGAATTGAAGAGCTGGAAGAAGCACTAAGAGAGAGTGTACAGATAACTGCAGAGCGAGAAATGGTGCTAGCACAAGAGGAATCAGCCAGGACCAATGCTGAAAAACAGGTCTGCGATTTTATACAGTTACTGGCAATGCAGCTGGTTAAACGAAAGGTAAAACCCCAGCAGTGTAGTCTAGGGTAACTATACGTATGTTTAAAGGGTTCCAAAAATGCTCATCAAGTGTAAGTACTTAGACTTAATAAGAATTGAAGTACAGTTACATAAGAAGTGATTCGTGTTACTGCAGAAGTCTCTGCACTAATAATTTGGGACCGATTTCAGATATATTGTTGTAATATATGCTTATATATCTGATGAGATGAAATGGAACTTACCTGTTTGTTACAAGACTGGGCACAACCCTGCTTTTAATTTGAATGGTAAAATGCAAACATTTCTGAGTTAAAGATGTGAATTTTAAATAGCCAGTAGCTTGTTTATTTTATACCCTGGCTTGTTCAAAAGAGCAGTTAAAGTTACCACAAGTGATGCTTAATAACAAGTATGAAAGACCGTAGATATGGTGATGCCTGAGAGTCCCAGATCAGCATGTCTTTTGAAGTGCCTTATTAAAGAGTTCTTTTGCTGTTTTCCTTATATTTTTCTACATCTTTTTAGATCCTCATACCCTTGCTTTTAACTTTTTATTAGGAAGGATAATTAGAGATGGAAGATGTGATTGGGAGAAACAGTTTTACCAGTAAAGACTCTAATCTCAAGTTCCATTATGAGAGTGTGATTGAAGGTTTTGAGCCTGCCTCATACAGAGAGAGACTCATGGCAATTAATTTTTCAGTGATTTTTCCCCCTTTCTTTGTTGGAGAAAGATAAACATTAAACAGGTAAAAAAGAGTTCAGTGAGAAAGTAACATGAATTTTGGGGGGAACCTCCTTGATCAGACCACCAGTACCTTTGTGAATCAAGGTAGTTGCATAGCAAGGAAGAAGGGTACATTTCAAAGCAGATATATTGGAGTATGTACCATACGGAACCCTTCATGCTCTGCTAGATATAAGGATGTAGTTTCTGTAGTGTTGAGTATAGAAAGAAAGACAGACCGATATTAGCAAAGCTGAAGGAAAATTGATCTTTTCACAGAATGACTCTCTCTCAGTGCCCTGCCTTAGTCCACTTTCTTTTTGAATATTTCCTAACGTACAGTGGAGTAGAGTTTGGGCAATGGAGTGCTTCAGAGATGGCATGGTGGCAGCCATTGTTCCAGAGTGAGGAGGGATCTTCTTTTAGCTTGATTTTACCTTTTTTACACACTTCCTTAATTTTCAAAATGCAACCCATTTTTTTCTTCCTGTAAAGATTTCTTTCTGCTTTGGGAATCATTACTTAACTTTCACATATCAGATAACCTGTAGAAATTTTGGCAATTAATAATAGATAACATCATTATGGACCATTGACTACTGTTATGTGTTCTTTTTAAAAGCTGTTGTTCATAAAACTGGTTATAATTTTTAATCAGTTTTTTACCAGTTTTAATTTATATAAAATGTGAGCAGAAAATACAGAGAGTACCTATACACTCCTTTCTCCATCTCAGTTTTCCGTTGTTAACATCTTACATTGGTGTGGTACATTAAAATTGATGGGCCAAAATTATATGTTATTAACTAGTCCATAGTTTACATTTTGGTTCACTCTTCAAGTTGCACAGTTCTGTTGGTTTTACCAAATGTATGATGGCATGTATCCACTGTTGCAATATCATACAGAATAGTTGTACTGCCCTAAAACTCACCGGTGCTCCACCTAATCACCCCTCCCCTGTCTCCACAGTCTGTGATCTTTTCCTGTTTCTATAGTTTTGCCTTTCCCACAGTGTCAAATAGTTGGAATCACATAGTATATAGGCTTTTCAGACTAGCTTTTTTCATTTAGCCTCTGCATTTGAGGTTCTTCCATGTCTGTTTGTGGCCTGAGAACTCATTTTGTTTTATCTCGAAATTATATTCTACTGTATGGATGTGCCACAGTTTGCTTGTTTCCTTACCTGTTGAAGAAAGTCTTGACTGCTTCCAATATTAGGCAGTTATGAATAAAGCTTCTATAAACATTTATGTTCATTAGTATAGGCATAAATTTGTAAGTCATTTAGGTAAATACCTTGGAGTCTGGTTGCTGGATTGTATGGTAAGATTATACTTAGCTTTGTAAGAACTGTGAAACTATCGTCCAGAGTTGCTTTGTATAATTTACTTTTAATTGCATGATTTTTTCTTTCTATTTTTCCTGTTTATGTTTTTTGCACTATTCCGCTACTCACTGCCTCTCTGAAGCCCTTGAGTGAGATATTGCATGAGGCCAATCATTTGGGTTTTAAGTGTTTTTTAAGGTATGAAGAAAAACATTTTTATGTTTATACTTCTGGGGTTTCATGAACTACATTCATTGTCCCTCTTCTCTCATCCTCTTTTCTTATTTTTACCTTTTTGTGTCCTCTAACCCCACTGTTCATTAACTGAATGCATCAAGTATTCCTTTGGAATACCTTAAATGGGGCAAAGCTTTTTTTGGCTAGGGATATTATTCTTACTATCTTTCTCAGGTCCAAAATATATCTGTCTCTTGCCTAATATAGCTCCTAAGAAGAAATGACTACCTCTAGTAGGAGGAGGAGATCTTCATCTTTTGATTTCTCAAAGTGCAAAGTAAAATTGTTTGTGAACCAAGTCTCTTGTTAAAATAAAGTGCAGAACCTTTTCAAGTTTGAGCAGGAAAAAACTCTCAGAGGAAAACATTTCTTGATGCCTTTCCTACATTCTTTATAGGATCCTCTTACAGTTTCTTTGTTCCTTATATATGCCGCTCTGTAGTGAGCCCATACCCCAAATTTGAAGTTATCTAATGATCCAGTGAAGGAAGACGTCTTCTAAACTGTGTTGGCCAATGGGGAGATAAAAGGGAGTAATCCTAGGAGGAAACCCCAGGGTTCCTCTCCACATGATTTTCTTACTTTGAAACTTCTCTCTCTCCAAGTTTTGACAGGTGTTGTATTTTGTTAAATGTGAGAATCCATTTTCTTAAAATGAATATAGAGTAAAATTTCTTCTCTATTACTATTCTCAGAATTACCTGGAGGTAGGGGAGCAATATCCTTAATAACTTGGATTTATTTTTGTAGTAAAGAATGTTTTTGAATATTTTGAGTAAAATGTAGCCTTTCAATACAATTAACATTTACATGTGAGTTTTGATTTTTATTTTAGAAGCTCATTTTAATAGTTATACCCATTTTCTTCAAATTGCTATTTTGACATTGTTTGGCTTGTATATTGTGTGTAAATCCTTGATCTAGAAGATCATAAGGTGCCCTAGCTGGTGTGGCTCAGTGGATTGAGCACCAGCCTGCAAACCAAACGGTCACTGCTTCGATTCCCAGTCAGGGCACATGCCTGGGTTGCAGGCCAGGTGGGGGCATGAAAGAAACAACCACACATTGATGATTCTCTCCCTCTCTTCATCACTCCCTTCCCCTTGCTCTAAGAATAAATAAATAAATCTTTTTAAAAAGAAAACAAGATCATAAGATTTTGTTGATGATTTGCTATATAATAGTAGATTAATGAGCATGTTTTAAGGAGTACATCTTTTTTTTTTTTCAGGTTTTTAAACTTTATTTGCATATTAAAAATTGTGTATTCCAATAATTAAAATCATTTAAAGAAAAGAAATGTCACTCTAGGTTAAACTACATTTTGCAGCCTGCAGGACATCTTGGACCAGCTTGGTTTTTACTCTAGATTTCACTGTCATTCCACCCAGCTTCCTTTAACGTGCAAGTGTTTCCCTTCCCTGCCAGCCAGACAGGCAGGCTGGTAGGGCACGCATTACCTTCATTGTGAGTAGGTCTCAATTCTGTAATGTGAAAATGGGCAACACAGTCCTTTAAATTTGATCCAACATCTCTGCACCTTACAGTTAAATAGCTAAAAGAAGTAAAATAAGAAGGCAGTGCTTGTGGAATGTACCGTGCATGCTGGTGACATGCACCTCAGTATGATTCACCTGCTTGCATTTCCTACTCGATTGTTTCCTTTGAAGGCAGTGGCTTTTTCTCCTGTGTTTCTATCTTTATTTTGACTTAATCAAATTTCTTAATCTGGTTTGTCAGATGTGGTGGCATAGGAAGCAGAGCTAGACACATGAGCAATGGAGTTCAGTCTACACAGTGGCCACTACCAAGTGTCTCATTTTTTTATTCTTAAAGCTTTATTAAGAATAAAAATTTCTATTCCCTATTGTCTGCAAATATCCCTAGTCACTTACACAGCAGTTATCACCATGATACCCAAGTACTTTTCCAATAGAAGTTACCCCTGCTGAAGCAGCACTAGTGATGATGTGTGGTAATAGAATTATAGCTTCACTCCCCAGTCTTCTCCAGTGCCTTCTTACTTTTAGCTATTCCCATAGTGGGCAATTAATTCTTTGGTTTTATAAACATAATCCTGTACTAATCTGAATATTTATAAGTTTTCTTTCCCTCATTTTTAATTAAGTGGCAGTAATGCTCAAAATAAAATGATACTTTTACTTATGTCACCTTTTCTATAAACATTTATTGAATACCTTGCTATACTAAGCACCGGAAATAAAAAGGTAATAGATACGGCTTCTGCCTCAAAAAGTTCATAGTTTATTGGGAAAGACTGAAGAATGAAACTATAATTATGGTTCAGTTTGATAAGGACCATGGTAGTGATCTGAATAGAGAGCTTTAAGGACAGAAGGAAGGGCAGGCACCTAATCTAGGTTGGAGAGGTCAGTAAGCTTCCTGGAAGAGATGGCCAATGCATGAGGTTAGTCTTAAAAGGAAAGAGTTAGACAAAGAAGAGGTGAAGGATATTCAGTGTATTACATGTAAAGGGACCAGCATAGGTAAAAGCTGGAAGCATCCAGGCAGCTTTAAATAGTGATTCAAGCTACGTTTCAGGACAGGTATGATGGCAAGATCCATGGGAGGGAGGGAGGTTCGGAGGAAGGGAGAGGGCAGTACATGCAATCAGATCATGCTGAAGAGTGTTTAGTCTTATAAGGTAAGTCTTCACTTAATGTCATCGATAGGTTCTGTGACTTTAAGTGAAATAACATATAATGAAACCAGTTTCACCTTAGGCTAATTGATATAACAAGAGTTAAGTTCCTGTGGCGTCTCATCAGTGTCATAATGAAATGACATTGAATGAAACAGCATTACTTGAGGACCTGCTGTACTCCGGAATTTTGGTTTTATATTTAAGGAATGGAGAACCACTGAAGCATTTTAGGCAGAGAACAGTTTATTCTCATCTTTATTCATGAGTTTGCTTGCTGATTCACTCCTTGAGCAGATCTTTGTTGAGTATCCAGTGGTGTTGTCATTGTCCTGGGTAATATATCATGATGAACAAAGCAGCTGTTCTCTCCTCTAAGTTACTTCACAATCCTCAGGGGAACACAGACACTAACCTGACAAATCACATTTAATTACAAGTCATTGCAACGTGCTAGTAATGATAACAGGTTTTCTGCAACAGACAGTAATTTGGTAGAGGTTGGCAAAGTTAGAATATGTTTGATTGAGTACTCATAGAGAGTCCTCTGAGAAAGTAGCAGTTGGCCTGAGTCCTGAAGGATGACCGCCATGTGGAGAATGGGGAGGAGCCAGCACCTGTGACTGCAGGAAGGTGGGAACAACTTGAGCATGTGTGAGAACACCCAATGCATGAGTGATGGGCAGAAACAGCACAAGGTATCAGGGCCTTATATAAGGGATGGCAAGAAGTTGGTGATTTTTAGAGTATTGAAAGCTGTTAAAGGGTATGACTCCTCTCATTCGTGGTTTTAAAAGATGATTCTGGCTGCTAGTTGGAAAATGGATTCAACAGGGCTTAGAGTGAAAGCAAAGATCTGATGCGGTATTAAAGTATTACACACCAGAAGTCCAGACTGAGGTACACACACACCTGGAAATGCACATTTTCCCAAAAGTATGTGCACTCAGCTCCACAGCTTCTAAACATACTTCTCCCTCAAAGTAATTGCCTAAGAAGGCACCTATGATGTGCGGATTCTCCTTTATCATTCTCCTTTCATAGTCACACATCCCTCCCCCACTTACAATAGGCACATGTCTCTGGAATCTTAATTTCTGTATTCCTCTGGGAGGAAAAGAACCCTCTGGGACAATAACTGGCATAAAGGGAAACACAAGTCAGAGAGAAAAAGGAAAATTTAAGACTTAATTATTGAAGAACAGTTTCTTCTTTTGTGTTAATCCTCACCCCAGGATATGTTTTTATTGGTTTTTAGAGAGAGGAAGGGAGAGAGAAAGAGACAGAGACAGAGATCAAAACATCAATGTAAGAGAAACATTTATCAGTTGCCTCCCATATTTGCCCAGACCAGGAACCATCAACCAAGATATGTGCCCTGACTGGGAACAAACTAGCAGCCTCTTTGGTATATAGGAGGACACTCCAACCAACTGAGCTACCTGGCCATGGATAGTTTGTTCTTATAGTTTTTAAATATATAATAATTGATATTAAGTCACGTTAGTATTTATTTTTAATTGGACATGTTCTCTTAAAAAAAAAAAAAGAATGATTCTTTATTTTTAAAAACAATTTTACTTCTTTCTCTCTCTCTCTCTTTTTTTTTTTTTTTTTTGGTGTTGTCAGTTTTTTTTTAAATTGTTGTTCAAGTACAGTTTTCTGCCCTTTCCCCCAACCCTCCCCACCTCCCTCCTGTTTCCATCCCCCTCACCCCCCTGTTATTGTCCGTGTGTCCTTTTATAATTGTTCCTGCAAACCCTTCACCCTTTTCCCCTGAAATTCCCTCCCCTCTGGTCACTGTCAGCCTGTTCTCAATTTCAGTGTCTTTAGTTATATTATGCTTGCTTGTTTGTTTTGTTGATTAGGTTCCTGTTAAAGGTGAGATCATATGATATTTGTCTTTCACAGCCTGGCTTATTTCGCTTAGCATGATGCTCTCCAGTTCCATCCATGCTGTCGCAAAGGGTAGGAGCTCCTTCTTTCTTTCTGCTGCATAGAATTTCATTGCATAAATGTACCACAGTTTTTTGATCCATTCATTAACTGATGGGCACCTAGGTTGCTTCCAGCACTTGGCTATTGTAAATTGTGCTGCTATAAACATAGGGGTGCATAGATTTTTTTGGATTGGTCTTTCAGGGTTCTTAGGATATAATCCGAGCAGTGGAATTGCTGGGTCAAAAGGCAGTTCCATTGGGTTTTTTTTTTTTTTTTTTTTTTTTTTTTGAGGAAATTTTATACTATCTTCCACAGTGACTTCACAAGTCTGCACTCCCACCAACAGTGTGCTAGGTTTCCCTTTTCCCAGAGTTTCCCGTTGACTCCTGACTTCTGTAGTGTGTCAAATGGATAGCTTCCTACATGTGCACACACAGACCTAGCAGCTGCTGTTCCGTTTTTCTTATGGGCCTTATAGAGTTAACACTGAAATATACAAGTACAAGCACTTTCTGATATACAGTAGTTGGCCCATTTTTCATTTTTGTTTTTAGAAAAATATCTGTGGTCTAAAAACATGTTTGTCAAAAGTAATTTTCTTTTTAAGAAATAATGATGAAAGATTAGGTTAATAAAGGATTTAAGAGATATCATAATTATGTGTTGTTTGTTGCCTATTTATATAATACTAATCACTTAAGTGATAGGGTTATGAGTGATAGGATTAGTGTAGGAAAAAGGAGTAGGGTGGTTATATTATAGAAATGAGGAGGAGACATTTCGCCTTCATGAGAATATGTCATCCCAACATTGAGGTTAATCACTTCAGAGGTAATCATTTATTCAATTTACTGTATTCCTCAATTATTTATTCAGTTTGTTTATTGAGAGCCTACTATGTGTGAGAAACTGAATACTTTAGTGACTGAAATAAATATGATCCCTTTCCTTATGGTGTTTATATGTTAGGGAGATTAATCAGGTGATAACAGATATGAACATATTCTTTAAAACTGTGACACATGCAAAAAAACAAGTATAGTATTTTATTAAAAAATATACCAAGGGGACCTTATTTAGAATGAATGGCTAGAGAGGCGTTGCTAAGACATTGATATTTACATTCAGATGTAAAAAGCGTATAGGAACTAGTGAGATTAAGAATGGCAAAGAGTTTACTTTAGCCATTAGGGGAACAATATGTGCAGATACCTAAAGGTCATGGTGTACCTAAGGGAACCCAAAAAATCCCCAAGTTAGTGGAGACTACCGTTGATAGACAAGTGAGTAAGTAAATGAGTAAAAGAGCAGATGATTTGACATGAAACTGTAGAGGTAGGCAGAACACAGATTATATAGGATGGTCATTTTAATGACTTTAGGTTTTATCTTAATCATAATGGTTAGCCTTTAAATTATTTTAAGAGGAGCAATAAAAATCCATTTTATGTTTTTAAAAGATAATTCTGGCAGCTGTATGAAGAATAGCGGGAGAGCAAAGGTAGAAGAGGGAGAGCTAGTTAGGAAGGTACTGGGTTACTCAGAGCACAGTGGGGTATTGGCAGTGGAGATGGAGAGATTGATTTGGAGACAGATTCAACAGGACTTGCTGATGGATTGCATGTGGAAGGTAAGGGAAAGAGTTGTGCAAGGCTGACAGGACCTAAGTGGATGGTAGTGTTTTTATGGAACTGGGGGACTAACTGAAGGAGAAGGAGTTTAAAGTAAGGATTCAGCTTTGTATGTAGTAAATTTGAGATGCCATTGTCCTCTTTCTCATGAAGACATGATACAGGCAGTCATATATATGGATTTAGCTCAGAAGAGTGCTCTGAGCTAAAACAATATATATAAACTTGGGAGATAACATATGTTGGCTTTAACTTCATGCTAGCCCTTCACAATGTGCAGGCGTCTTCCAGTTACTATCAAGTGCACATAACCTGAGTGGGTACCTGTCTACTCTCTGTATTTCCCAAACTAAGCTGTCAGTGGCTCTGTGCCTAGTTTCTTACTAAAAAATGTGACTCACAAGAATCACATAGCATCTTACTCTTAGTACAATTATAAGACTTGAGATACTGACATTTATTCATTACCAATTAACTACCAGTCACCATGGTAACTACTTTCTTAATTGATACAACAGTATTACTTAATCATTTAACCAATAAATTCTTAGACACATTTTTAAAGTTTCCTGGACAGAAAAAAAGCTTAAGGTCTCTTGGGTCCTCTTCCAGAAGAATGAAGAAAGGTTTGCATTTTTTAAACTACATATTCCTACTCTGTGAAGCAATGTCTTCAGCTTTACCCTCTCCTCTTGTTTGGATAAATTCTACCTCTGCTTTCATAAAACCTACTCTGAACTTCCAAGTCTGAGTATTATTATGTCTCTCCATGTTTTCATCAGCACCCTATACTATTTGTTTTACAACACTTTGTTAATTCTTACTTACTGTCTGTTGCTTGGACTGTCACAATCTTCTCCAATAGAATGAAAGCTCCTTGAGGGCAGGGGCTATGTCTTGTTTACTGTTAGATCCTTAATACCTACCATTGTGTCTGGTACATAGTGGCACTCAGTAAATGTTTATTGAGTGAATGAATGAAATTTTATTCTGAGCACCTCCCTGAATGTTTGCACCATTTAATAATAGCACCACTTTATTTACTAAACAGTTTAAGGTTTAATGGCAATTTTATGATTTTTATAGTAGTTACCAAAAAATGTTTGAATTATTACGTTTTTAATCTTTGTTATAATTCCTTTCTGTAGGATTTGATGAAGCACTTTATCCTACCAGAAAAACTCAAAGGTTTCAGAATTATAGATTTAAAGAATTAGGATAGATATTATTTATTTACAAGTAATGTTTTTTTTTTTTAGAGCTTGATTTTAAAGCATGGTAGCCAGAATAGAAAAAGAAATTTTAGAAATCATCATTATGTTTACCTCTCCTTCAGCGGGTAACGAAAGACTTATTGTCTCTTACTGGGTGAATATGCTACACTCTAGCCCTGCTCTCATTAATCTTTGGCTAGTGGGAGCTAGCTGAGAGTCTTATGTAGCATCTCATCTTCAACTCTAAAATAACAGTAAGCTATGTTCATAAGAATATGTAAAAATTCAAAAAAATTCAATAAAACCAAGTATAAAGTGTGATTAAATTAGTTTAAAAGTCTTTGTGATCTTACTTTATTTCCTTCCAATGGGACTAATACTTCTGATCATCATTGATAAATTTGACATTAGGTTTTTCAACATGTGTCTCATCTTTCCCCACCTTAAAAATAGGTTTTAATATTATTATAACTCTTTCCTTGCTGTAATGGGCTACATTTATAGTTTTTCTTTACTTACCTTTAAAAGTCTTAAAGGTAATTTCTGTGTCATTAGTGATGCAGATTTCTGAGGTGAGTAGCTGTGTAGTCTAAAAGTATTACAAATACCAACATGTTTCTCAGAACTGTATAGAATCATTCAGTCTTATAAAAAAGCCCAGTTGTAAGTTAGCAATATAAACTCTGTTTTTAAGTAGTTTACTGATTTCTGTAGAAGACATCTGTTTTGTCAGTGCAAATATTGAAGGTACTATTGTTCAAAGATATTTCATTTTTACAAAGTAAGATGTTATTATAAAACATTTTGTTGCAAACATATGGAAAGTACTTTTTAATGATCCAAGGATCTGAGGAGATGTAACAGTAAAGTTCACAATCATTTTCTCTTTGCCATTTTGTAATTGGTTCAGTATTTAAATGAAGCTCCACTGAGAGGAACCTAATAAGTTTTCTTGTAGACTCTCACTGTAACGTCGGTGAATTTGAATCTCCTTTGTTATGTGACTGGTTATGAAATCGGTCACTTGACAGACCCTGAAGTGAGACTGCTGGAAATACGTCATGTCTGCCTTCATGGTGACAGCTGGCTGCAAAACAAACCCCACCAGAGCTATTCTGCAATTGACAAGGGACTTCAAAGGCCAATGGGGCTGCCACTTCAAAGGGAGTTCTGCCATCTCTGGCTTGTTGAAAGAAGTTAAATGGCTATACCCTGCCATAGCAGCGATCTCCGTGTTTAGACTTTTCCTTCTTTTGATCTTAGAAAGATGTATGAAATGGGCTTTAAGTTAAAGGAGTAATACAGTCGGAGTAATGACAACTCAATATTATTCTGCATTTCATTCCACTTATTAATGGAAATTGCTCAAATATGTTCAAATAACAGCAAGTCTAAAAACTCAAATGTCTCAGAGGATGACTGTTCAGAAGAAAAGTTAAAACTCAATAGTAATGTGGTAGTAGCCACCTTCACAAATACGGAATAAGTCAGTTGGTGTATAAATGAAGCTCTCAGTGTGTTTTCAAAACTCCTTCAGTTTCTCCTTGTAATTTTAATCCCCTTTAGTAGAATCAGATTCTGAATGTTTATAGTAAGAATGGCTGATGATTAAAGCCTGTACTCTCAAAGCTGATTTGCATAGTTTAAAATATTTCTCTACTTTTAGTAATCCTGTAGTTAAAAATTTAAACTACCTTATGTTGTTTAAAATCTTTCTTAGCTGTGCTGTATACAGTTTTGAAATAATTATCTTTGTGTTAAACAGAAATAAAAAAAGATCTGAGTTTTAATAAAACTCTTAATTAAAAAATGAGAACACTAACAAGCATCTTCAAGAATAACAAGGAAAAAGCAGCAATGCTGAAAGCCCTAAAAGATATCCCTTCGATGGAGTCATATTTAGTATACTTGAAAAAATAAAAACTTTACAAATAATATGGGAGTAAAAATATGAGGATTCCACGTGTGACCTGAAGTGAAAGTGAGGATTAGCTAGAATTTAAACTTATTATAACTCAGTGACATGGCCATTTCTTAATTATATGTTTTCCTTCGCATCCTATGTATCATATAAGAATAACAAGCTAAGAATCCTTAGGTTCTTTTGTCCTGGTCTCTTATTTCTTTATTTCTTAAAAAAATTTCCTTACATACTGTAAAAAGTTGACTTGGGACAAGCTTTAGCCACTGTAATTTCCTCTGTAATTTTACCAGATGGGGTCAGTAGACAACAACTTAAAATATTGTGAAGGAAAACTGAAGCCCCCGGGAAATAACTACATGTAAGGATGTGACCAAAAGATACTCTGTGTACAAGGGTAGTTTAATGCATTTGTGTTTGTCTTTTTTGTTATCATAGAGTCTTCCTCTTGAAAATTTTTTGATAAGAGTGCATGGTTACATTGTCCTAGAAGTTCAGGAAATACCTATGTTTCCAAATTTCAGCTTGATTATTTTTGCTTTTTTTTTTTTATTTTATCATTCTATTACTGTTGTTTCAATCAACAGAGACTATGTCTATATTTGTTAAAGTTATCAAATGAAGAAATCAGAGACTATGTCTATATTTTCAAAAGTTATCAAATGAAGAAATTAACTGTAGAGGAAGAGAAATAAAACCTTGGCACTAAAATTGAACCACAGACATAAGTGCCAGTCTGTAGATAGTGGTTTTCAAAGTAGACATGTTTATATACTTCCATCTAAACTGAATAACCACTGCTGCACTGGGAAGTACTCTTGGAATCTCTGTGGCAGATCTGTAACAGATGATATTTAGTTTGCTTGTAATGAGTTCTCAGGGTTTTTGGCCCTTATTCTGTTATCTCCTACGGAGAAGTTTGATAAACCAAGTTATTGATGATAGAGGTAGTCATCTAAGCTATGGCTGAAGGTGAAATCATGAGAGCCAGATGGCTTTGCACTGATTTTTATATGCAGTTTATGTTCTCCTTGGCTGCTCCTTCCTGGATGTTTTCAGTGAAACATGTTTTCCTATAGAAATTCACACAGCAGGATTTATCCTACCCAAGAGATGGTTTTGTGTGTGGCATGTCCTAAGCTCTATTTTGGCACTTATTTGTCCCTTCCTTGTGTCTCCACCCTCTTTAATGAATAAATAAAGAAACAATAAATGTTACTGTAAAGTGCATTAAACCAGCAGTTTAAGGGATGTGGATTCTATTTCTTCTGTTTACTAGTGTGATTTAGGGTAAGTTCTGTATTCTTTCTAAGCCTCTATAGCCTCATCAGTGTAGAGTAAGTTATTAACCCCACAAGTGTTTTCATAGGCTCTAAAGGCAGTATACAAATATTGAGCCTTATTATTGTGGCCACAGTAATCCTGTATGTGTCTATGTGTGTACCTACACACTCATATGATGCTTATGAGTTCCCTCTTAGTATTCTTGGATTGCCAGACATTTAATTCCAGCCTTTTACTTTTCTCCTTTAGCTAATAGTAAACTTTCGATGAGCTCAAATAACTGTCATTTCATTTGCCAATATTTTTTGTAAACATTTTCCAGGGATTTTATTGAAATGTTTTCTCCACAAAAAAAATGTACCTCTAATTAATGAAATATCACTCTGCCTCTAGGTAGCTGTTTGATTTATTTTTCAGCAATGCAAATGAGGATTGAGATTTTCAGTTTAGATGGCAGTAAACTTTTAATTTTATTGTTGAAATCTTAAGGAAACAATATGAAGCTGTTTTATTTAAATTGTTCATGTGATCTTAGAAAAAGGGCTAAAGCTCTAAAATACTCTGTTCTCTGTTAGTGACTTTATACTAGTTGAGGGGATTGCTGTTTTCTCTAATGAAATGGAATTAAAACTTTCTCCATGTGAGAAATTTTAACCAAGAAAGAAATTTTTTTCAAAACCTGGACAAGCTTCTACAGCCCTCCTACTACATACTTTATTCTGTTATCCTGACTTCCCAGCAATGCAGAAAACATAATGTTTTCAGAAGAGAAAGTACCAGAGCTCGAAGTTCAAGGACAGCTTTGTCAATCCACCTCTATTGGTATTTATTTTCCTGAATTACTCATTTCTCATGAACCTAATGAAATGTAAAGAGGTCTCAGACCTAGATGCAAAAGAGTATAAAATGATGATTGCCAAATCTTCTTTGTTACTGCTGCTGGAGAAAGAAAATGTGGTGTTATTTAGATTACTTCTTTCTTCCAAGAGTTAGAGAGGAACCATGGAGTTTATGTGAAGTTTAACCAAGAGTTTATGGAGTTTAACCAAGAAATTATTAATTTTTATTTTACTTGATTCCGGTACAGCCTGCTTATTGCTAAAAATAAATTGTAGGAGACATTAATCAAGTAACAATCTTCTAAAAAATAGTTTTTAGTGTTTTAGTTAAGATTTTTTTTTTATTTTGATACTATGTTACTAAAAAAATTGCCTAAGTAGAGTTGGCAGTGAGATAAACACTGGCTTTTCTTAAGGCCTCTGTCCAACATCAGTGACATGAGAGTCATAGCAGCAGGGGGATGTTTGCTTTGCTTTGAATGTGTGAATGTACATTTTATTGATACCTGATTTTTTAGGCTTCACCTATGAATGGGGAGTGCTTATTAATAGCGTTTAGCAACCCAAGTTTTCTGAGTTGATTCTTATTTAAAGAGGAAAATTGAGATGGCTTGAAAAAGAAGCATTTCTTTCACATTGTCGTGTTTCCACTCTTAAAATTTCTCTTCAGTTGAAGGTTTGTTACCATAGCATAGTATTACTGGAAAGTTAAAGGTAGTTGCCAGCGAAGGAATGCAGCCAATGAGTGTGAATTTACCATATCTACAGTCATTCGTAACTGTGTGAGTACTTATAAATTGGATTCGATTATAGATATATCCAGCACTGTCCAGTGTCCTATGGGAATGTTGGCCATATTTTGAGAGATGCTAAAAACATTTTATAAATTCCTCACCATGGAGCACCTTCATTATTTTAAGTGTCATTTATGGGTTTTATTTGTTCTCACAAAACCTTTCGCAGCATTGACATATTGGATAAATGCAATAGTATATAAAAAATGGAAAAATCTAGGGACTCCCAGAGTTGAATTGTGGAAATATAGGTTTCTGTATTTTCTTCTTCAGTGCTATGTTTGTGACTTCTACTCATATCTGGGTCTTCCATAAAATCGGGAGTAAAAGATAATAATAGTACTTGACAATTCCCAAGTTTAATACACTGCTAAAGTCAATGGTGTCTTTTTTCATTAGCTTACCTCAAGAATCACATAGAATATTTTATTTTCAATGAATAGGTTAGAAAATTATAATCAACACTATTACATGAGCATCATGTAAATGAGGACCAAAAGAAAAAATAAAAATTTTATATTCATATTTTGGTAGCATCTCATTTATTTTAATCTTACTATTTTTTCATTCATTAATTTGACAAATATTCATTGAGTATCTATCTACTGGCACTAACATTTTTAATTCCCTTCTCAAAGAATCTTTCACCTTTGCCTGAGTGTAATCCAGCCTCTGCCCTGGAAACTGCAACAGTCCTTTCTGGCGATAAGTGTTTTTTCTGAACTTAGAGGTAGGACTCACATCCTTGCTTAATTACTGTTATACTTTCAAGCCATTTATTACTCTGTCACATTTTTATAAAAATCCTTACTTCTTCAGGCCTCGTGTCATTTAGCTATAGCTTTGAAGCTTTTCATGAAAGACTTCTGTTATTTTAGTGACTTCAGAATCTACATGGATAATCCAGTTGTTACTTTGTCTTAGTTTTTTGACCAATGGTATATGCCTCCATTGACTTTCTTCATTCCATAACTGGCATTCTAGATTTTGTTATAATCTAGTCTGCCTCCAGCTTCACTCATTAAGCATCTTCCTCTCTAATCAGAATTTTCTATAATTTTAGCTTTTTTTATCCAAGTATTAACCATTACAACCATGTTTTCACATCATCTGAGCTTATTTTTCTTTTGGTCTATCCTAATCTATTAGCCTCTCATTGCTTCCCTCTCTATTCAGCTTAGATTCCTTGGTCCATTATTTTATTAATTCTGATTTTAACATTCTAAATCCTCTTGCTCCTCTATTTAGTTGGATCCCTTGGTACTTTCCTTTTGCTTTTGAGATAAAAGAGAAAGTCCCTAATGCAGCCAACAAGGTCTTTCTACATCTGCTGCCATCCTCCCTCTCTTGCCACATCAGCCCCTTCTTCCTTCTGTTCTCAGGGCTCATGATACTTTGATATTTTTTATCTTTTGTAGGTGTATGCTTTCCTACTTCAGGGCTACTAGACATGCTGAGACTTGAAGCTGGAATCCCCCTTTCCACCCCATTATCTCCTGGACTTTCTTGGAGAAACTCTCTAGACCCCCAAAACACAGATCAGAACCTCATGTTATTTAATATTATGCCATCCTGTAACCCCTTACATAACTTCACAATTTATAATTACAGATTTATGAAATGTATTAATTAATGACTATATCTCTGTGTGACCTCTAAGCTCAAGAGAGATAGGGAAACATGTCTGTTTTGCTTTCTGTCGTGCCCTCAATGTGTAATACATATTACCGGGTACATGGTAGGAATTAATATTTTGGAGGGGGAGAGGCAGGAAGGATGGAAAGATGCAAAGGTGGGCATGGGAACAGTCCCCAGGGTGGTTCTTTAGGCACGCTTGTGGAATGCTGTTTTAGGGCTTTCTGAGCATGATAACATCACAGCACAGCGGCATTGACTGTGTGCACAGCGGAGTCAGACTGTCTGGGTTGGAGTCCTGGCTCAGCGTCCTTGGGCTGCACAGCATTCAGTAAGACACTTAGACTCCAAACTTGTTCATGTCCTGTAAAATCAAGAAAATAATAATGCTTACAATGATGCTCACGGTACATGTAAAGCACTTAGAGCACTCAAAGTATTCTTATAATGTAAGTTGCTGTTACTATTATCACTGCAATAGCTATAGCTAATCTGTATTCATAAAATACTGTACTGTTGGTATATATTTTGTCAAAGAATTACCACACATTGGCCAAAAGTACATATTGGGAAAAAGAGATTCCTAGTTTAAACACTGTTTACCATAAAACTGTTAGGAATTAACAGTAATTCAATTCTGTAAATTCAAATTCTTGTTAGTGATGATTGTGCCTGCCTAAAGGGGTGTGTTAGGAGGGGGTGGTTGAATGTATGTACATATGTATGTAATATGTCCACTCTTACTAATACTTTAAAAATGATCCACACCTCCATCTTAGTAACTTTTCTTTTGTAATTGTAAAAGAATGGGTCTTAATCTAGAATTTTCTTGAAATTAATAGTAGCCTTCTCAAATGAAAATCTAACTTACATGATGAATGCTTAACCTCTAGATAACTTTTTTCTTTGTACCACTCCTTTTTTCTTCTGTTTTTTTTTTCTTTTGGAGATTTATGCCTCTTAATCTCCCAGTAAACTATAACAAGGTTTTCCATAAGCATTTTGGAAGCTACAGGAAGCACTTTGCTCTCGGTTTTGCTCTTCTGTGGACCAGAAGAGGGTGGGGAACTTGAAGCTGCAGGCTTTGCCAGCACTTGAAGCGCCCAGTCGCTTTGCTTTCTTAAGGAAAATGGGTCTGTGGTAAAGTTGTAATTTGTTCCCTTCTTATTTTGAGTAAAAGTTTATTAGCTTGTGATTTAAGCAAACCATCTGGTCCTGCTGGCACTGCACACTATCAAGCCCTGTGTTTTCTCCTTAATATGTTACTGGAGGCAGTTAAGTTACATACTTGAATCCCAGCTCTGGCCTGTTTTGTCTTGTTTTTGTTTGGGGGGTTTTTTTGGTCTTAAAACGTAAGCTTTTGCAAATTGTACTGTGACCTCAAGCACATTTTAAATTGTGGAGAATTTCTTCATTGTTTAGTGTGGTATATGCCTCTTCTTTTACTCAGCTTTCATTACCTTCATTTCACAGTAGTAGACCCAAAACAATTGCCATGTGGTAGGCATGTAAAGGAGTAGGTATCCAAATAGAGATGGTGGAATGTATTCTTCAGGATTATGGAAAAGTAACAGAAAGTGTGAAGTATTTCATTTTGATCTGAAACTGTTCCCCTGTCTTGGAGCCAGAGCACAAGTCACATGATTAGTTGGAAATCCTGGTTTATGGCACCATTCTTGTCTTAAGTACTAACATGCTTTCAATTTTTTTGAATGTATATATGACCTGAGGTAGAAATACCTTGAGGGACTAGCATTAAAATGGATAGGAAAATTAAGCAATCTTTAAGAAAATTATATTTTACTAACAGGCAAAATTCTGTAAATGAAAGAATGGAATGAAAGGTAAAACATGTCTGTAAACATAACAGACTAGACGCTGGGAAAATAACTTCACAGAAATAACTGAAGATAGTTGATAAAATATGCATTCATAAATTGGCAAGAATATAAGAAATTCTCATGTCAGGGGAAGAATAGACAGGAAATTCAAAGATAAGTACTTATCAAGATAAGTACTTGATAAACTGTTGACCTAAAACATTGGTTTTTTGTATATTGGCAGCCCATGGTAAAAAATCTGATAGCCAACTAATCCTTGCTCTTTTTAAAAAAGTATTCACAATGCCCAAAATTGGTTCTTTGAAAACACTTGAAAATTGACTGGCCTTTGGTGACACAAAAAATATAAAGAAAGAAGGCACCATGAACAATTTTTGGAATGATAGAGGGCTCATACCTGTAAGTCCTGCAGGTATTAAAACCATACAAGGTTCACTTTGCCAGTATGTTTGAAAATTTAGACTAAATGAGCAAATGCCAAGAAAAACAGAATTTAGCAAAACTATCAAAATATGGAAAAGCTGGTCTGAAAAAAATGACTCTGTAATAAATTTTCCCCCCATAAACTTCAAACCCAGGGAGTTACACTGGTGATTTTTAATAAACATAACAAGGAGCAAATAATTTTAGTCTAACAGAAACAATTTCAGAAAATAAAATAGAGGGAACAAGTAATCACCAATATATTTTAAAAGACTAGTGAACTTCATCTCAAAACTTGGCAAAGTTAATACGGAAAAGGTTTAGGCTTGGGCAGGGTGGACTGGGAAACAGCCAGCTCCATCTTCCAGCCATGAATACTTTGAGTAGGACACTGGGGCTTGGATGACTCTGCACATAAAGGGGGTGGTTCTCCCAGGTGACTTGCCCACCACCTCCTCTCAGGGAGGCACCTGGCGGAGGGTCCATCACTGGCCTCAGCAAAGTCTCTCCCCTTCTCTGGGCCTCACAGGTACTACTGAGCCCTCCCCACTGATGTAGATTTAGCAAGACTACAATTGTCTGGTGGTCTGCACCCAGAGGGCGCAGCACCGCCCTTTACCTACTCTCTGCAGTGGGTAGCTGGGGTCAGCCAAGGCCAGGTGCTCTACCCTACCCAACGACCGGGCTCTCGGTCAGCCCTTTGAGTTGCCAGAGTGGGTCCCTGGCTCTCGTAGGTCTTGCACCGCCTTGCTCTTGGGGCAACACTGTGCCCACATCACAGGTGAGGGAACTGAGGTCCAGACCACCCTGAGTGGAAGACCAGGATGCAGCAGGCGGGCTTCTGTCTTTAGTGAGTGCCCGAACCCACTCTGCCCACAGCTGCATGCAGAGGCCAGGACCGGTGGGCAGCCCGCAAGCTTCGTATCCCAAGCCCTGGATTGGGGTCTAAGTCTCCCCAGCCCTTTTTAGAAAAATATTCTTAAAGAAGTTTAGTTTATCTCAGGGTTTTAAGACCAGTATCATTAGAAAATTGGTATCATTAATAAGTATGGTCTGCCATATTAAACAAATGGTGTTGGGAGATCTGGACAGCTACATGCAAAAAAATGAAACTCAGGCACCAACTTACACCATACACAAAAATAAACTCAAGCTGGATTAAAAATCTGAATGTAAGTCACGACACCATAAAAGTCCTAGAGGAGAACATAGGCAGGAAAATCTCAGATATCCCACGCAGCAATATTTTCACCGATACATCCCTTAGAGCAAGGGGTATAAAGGAAAGAATAAACAAATGGGATCTCATCAAAATAAAAAGCTTCTGCATGGCTAAAGAAAACATCAGCAAAATGAAAAAAGAACCAACCATATGGGAAAATATATTTGCCAGTGATACCTTAGACAAGGATTTGATCTCCAAAATATATGAAGAACTCACACGACTCCACTCCAGGAAGACAACCCAATTAAAAAATGGGCAAAGGACCTGAGCAGACACTTCTCCAAGGAGGACATACAGAGGGCCCAGAGACATAAGAAAGGATGTTCAGCATCACTAGCTATCAGAGAGATGCAAATTAAAACCACAAGGAGATACTTCACACTTGTGAGAATGGCTATCATAAACAAAGCAACAAACAACAAGTGTTGGAGAGGATGTGGAGAAAAGGGAACCCTAGTGCACTGTTGGTGGGAATGCAAACTGGTGCGCAGCCACTGTGGAAAACAGTATGGAATTACCTCAGAAAACTAAAAATGGAACTGCCTTTTAACCCAGCAATTCCACTGCTGGGACTATACCCTAAGAATTCTGAAACACCAATTCAAAAGAACCTATACACCCCAGTGTTCATAGCACAATTTATGATAGCCAAGTGCTAGAAGCAACCTAAGTGCCCATTGGTAAACAAGTAGATCAAAAAACAATGGTACATTTACACAGTGGAATACTATGCAGCAGAAAGAAAGGAGCTCCTTCCCTTCACAACAGCATGGATGGAACTGAAAAGCACTATGCTAGGTGAAATAAGCCAGGGAGCAAAAGACAAATACCTTATGATCTCACTATAAGTGGAACCTAATCAACAAAACAAGCAAGAAAGCAAAGTATAACCAGAGACATTGAAATAAAGAACAAATGACAGTTACGAGAGGGGAGGGGAGAGAGAGATAATGGGGGGAAATAGGGGAAGGGCCATCAAAGAACATGTATACAGGACACATGGACAAAGCCAAAGAGTTTATGTACAAGTGGGGGAGGTGGGGATGAGTGGGGTGGGGGGCATGGTGGAGGGAAAATGGGGACAACTGTACTTGAATAACAATTAAAAATAAATAAAAATAAAAGATAAGAGAAAGTGATACAATTATTTCAAGAAATGCACAAAAATTTATATTAATCTCTAACTTTAAAAATTCTTAACTAGCTACCAATAGGAGGCATTTCCTTACTTAACCTGATAAAGGACTTATTTATGGATAAAACTTGTAAGCATTCTCTTTAAATCAGAAATAGAACGAAGTTCATGCTGTCATCATTTGAGGCTGTACAGTAAGTCAAATAAAAGTAATACATATTATAAAAATGGGAAGGAAAGAAAAGTCAGATATAATATGGTTGTCTATGTAATGAATTTTAAAATCTATGGATAAATAAGAGCATCTAAGAAGGCTACTAGATAGGATATCAATATACAGAAGTCCACTGAATTTCTATATCCTGCACCAAAGAGAACTTTTTTAAAAGTTACTATTTACTATAACATTTAAAAAGCATATAAAGTGCATAGGAATGAATCATTAGAATATTAGAGGTTTGGGGGAGAAACTATACAAATATTTGAAAGATATTAAAGTCCTAATTATATCTCTTGCATGAACTGTTCTAGAACAGTGCCTGGAACATGATAAACACAAATATTTTTTGTAGAAATTAAAGAATAGCTAAGATGAGCATCTAGAATATCAAGCCTTATAAAGCTATAACAATTAAGACAATGTGATTTTGGTGCAGGACTAAGCAAACCAGTAAACCATAATAGAAAGTACAGAAACATGATTGATAAATGTCAATGGTGATGTTAGAATGGATTTGTAATAAATGGTATCGAGATATTGGATATCCCTATGGGGAAGACTGAAACTGTACCTCTACTTCACACCAGGAGCAAGCAACAAGCCATTCCAGGTGGATTAAAGACTAAGTGTGAAACATAATATTTTAAAACTCTTTGAAAGCTTCTCAGTCAGGTACTACAAGTACTACAATCACAAAAAAAAAAAACATAGCAAATTGTGATGATTAATTTTATTTGACAACTTGACTGGATCATGCAGGTGCTCAGATATCTAGTCAAACTCTTCTCTGGGTGTTTTTGCCAGGATGTCTTTGGATGAGAATAACATTTAAATCCACAGACGTGAGTAAAGCAAATTGCTCTTCCTAATGTGGGTGGCTCTCATCCTGTTTTATTCAATCTCCAGTCAGTTTAAGGCCTGAATAGAACAAAAAGGATTCCCTTCTCCTGAGTGAGAGTAAATCCTGACTGATCATGTTCAAAATGGGACACCATTTTTGCCTGCCTTTGGGCTTGACCTGAAACACTGGCTCTTCCTGGGTCTTGCGCCTGCCAGCCTTTGGACTGGAATGACACCATTGGCTGTCTTGGGTTTCTAGCTTACCTGTTCACTCTACACATCCTGGCACTTGTCAGCCTCCATAAGCACACTCCTTATAAAAGCACATTATATAATATATATTTATATTTCATATAGAATTCATTATAGAACATAATTTATATTTTATATATTAATAGGTAATAACATAATTATATTAATCAATATAACATTAGTGTATTTTACTTTATTTATTTATTCATTTGTCAGGGTTCTCCAGAGAAACAAAACCAGTAGGATATACACTGAATACTGTGTGTGTGTATGCGCGCATGTGCGTGCGTGCATATACATACACATGTACTCTATTCAACATATATACTGTTGTTTTTCTCTGGAGAACCTTTACATATATATGTGTGTGTGTGTGTGTGTGTGTGTGTGTATAAATAAATATAATAAACATTTATTTCTCATTCACATAGAGTGGGGGGTTAGCGTGGTTCGCTCTGCTTTAGTTGCTCACTAGGGTGGCTCTGATCCTCACGGCTCATTCTAGGACTCATTTGAGGGGCAACAGCTACTCAGTTCATAGTTTTTTTGGTGATGCTGGAAATGCAGCCTAATCACACATATTGCAAGCCTCATCTGCATCTGATCTGCTAACATCCCATTGCTCAAAGCAAGTCACATAGCTAAGCCAAAATCTAGGATGTTTTGTCCATCATGAGGCCTGGACAGCAGTGTGGACATCTACTATACTACAGAGGAATGATTAGTTGGGACTACTAATTCAGTCTACTACTGAAGGCAGTGTAAAAGTTGGAAATATCATGCAGTTGTGAGAATTGTGGGACTATAATTATACCCAACAACATGGATGAATCTCACAGACATAAGCCTGAGTGAAAAGAATTTTATACTATGTAATTTCATTTGCACAAAGTTAAAACAAATAGGCAAGACTAACTTGGATTGTGAGAATAATGCATACTCTTTATCTGGAAAGGGGATGTAAGGGGAGTTTCTGGGGTAGTGAATAGTGCACTGTTTATTGGTCTATGCTAATTACATATGTGTATTCTGAAAAAATTCTTCAAGTTGTACATTTATTTGTGTATTTTTCTGTCTTGTATTTCAGTAAAAAGTTTAGATACTCTGTATGTATAGAGTGGGTTTCCTTGTGTGTAGAAAGGAGAAATAGGTTATTTATACATGCTTGCTTGTATGTGTACAAAATTTGTCTCCAGGTTATAGGAGAAATCAATAGCATATCTTGCCTGGGGTAGTGAAAGACAGAACAGGAGGGAGATTTTTTGAGATATGTTTAAGATAAGTTCATAAAAGATGGACACATCCCACACTTTATTTCTTAGAGCTCATATAAATGATGCTATCCGCTACTGATTTTGTGTCATGAGAACATACCTTGGCACATTAGTTCAGTTCAGTTTTAGATAAGATCTTGTATAAATTAAACTGGTAAAATGAAATCACCGTTATTGGCAGTTTTAAAAGGGCAGACAGTGATATATATATATATTTATGTAAAGCTACATAGCTGAGATCTGTGTAATATATATTCTCACAGCAACTAGGACTGAAGGTGCTGTTAGCTGAGAACATTAACTTGATCACCTGTGAAGATAACACAAAATACAGTAATCCAGGTGCCAAAACCTAAATGTATCTGTTTATTATCAGTGTTCAGCAGCTGTTCCCAGTCAGCATGGAGACATTGATTAGGTTAACAACTCCCATTTGTTATGCTGCGATTTTGTCTCCAGACTGCTGTTTTGCTACTATGCAAATTGGTTTATGTAAGAGTCAATGAATGACAGATCCCCTGTCTCTGCCTACACTTACCTCTACCTCTCAAAGGTTTCCTGTCACCAAAATTATTTCTTGGCAAAGAGCAACCTGAAAAACTCTCGTGGTTGGTGCCGTTGGCTGGTTCGTTACCTGATTGAGGTTAGTTTTTAGTAATCACAGATATTTTATCAGCATATTTTCTGCTTCTGAATTAGAATGAACATGTTTATTTAAATATGATTCAGGAACCACTCAGAGTAAGTGGAAATGACTATAAAGTATGTAACTGCCTCTTAGTTTTTTGTGTTTTAGCATTCTGTCTTTGTCTCCTGAGTGTTTTTTCAGGTCTTTTTACTTCAAGCATTCTGTCTCCACCCTATCTAATCATACATATATTTTGTTCCTGCCTTCTTTAAAAACAAACAAACAAACAAACAAAAAAAAAAAACGCCTTTATCTGATTGCATTATAGCTGTTTTTTTAAAAAATAAATTCTTTTTAATTGGTGCAAACAAAAATCATTTATGTTTATACTAAATCTGTTATTAGTCAAGTTTATATTTCATTTCCTAAAATTCTTCTATAAATATTTATTATGATTTTGTTCTTTATATTTTTACTGTGTTATATTGTTATTTCCATGGAAATTTCTGAACCACTTCTAAATAAATGTCTTAAAAGAGAATGTCTGTGGCAGAAGGTCCCTTCTGAACTTATATGTCCTTCCATTTATCAAAAATAAAATGAAATTCTTTTTGACTAAAATTGAAAAGAATTATAGTGGAGGGATGATCAGAGATTTATATCATTATTTGCTGTGTCTTACTGACATACTGTACACGCATCTGATCCAGACAGTGTACAGAAGTTTGATGTGTGTGTGTACTCAATTCTGTAGACCCAGGAGTTGCCCATCGCCTGGTCCTCTGACTGTAACTGATCAAGAGGTTCAGTTTCTCTCTTTGCCTTGTTTCTCACAGGTGGAGGAGTTATTGATGGCCATGGAGAAAGTGAAGCAGGAACTAGAGTCCATGAAAGCAAAGCTGTCCTCTACTCAACAGTCTCTGGCAGAAAAGGAAACTCATTTGACCAATCTTCGGGCAGAGAGAAGGAAACACTTAGAGGAAGTTCTGGAGATGAAGTAAGTGTTTTAATCTTATTCTTCATACATGTGCTTAATAGCAGTACTTTTTCCACTGCTTTCTTCTTTTGGTCCTGTTTATTAGCTCTGACACACTTAGCCTCCTTTTACTGCCATCTTGGATTTCTTACTCCCTAAAACAAATTTGAGACAAATCCTGGTCAAATAGAAGTATTTTTGACTCTTCTTTATTAAACTTTAAATAAAGTCCTCTAGAGTAGTGTGTTTGCATCCAGTTGCATCTCTGAAAATTCTGAGAACTTCTGGGACGTTTTGGGAAATTGTCAAGCATAGTGAGATAACTGTTGTTCCTGAGGTCATATGGTAGCTAGGAAATATTTAAAGAATTTTTTTATTGTAAACATTTCCAGAGTTACACAAAGGTAGAGAGAATTGCATAATGAACCCTCATATACCTGTCTCCCATATTTGACAATTAATATTTTGCCATACTCCCCAGTCAATTTTTACAAAATTGTCACTTTTAGTAAAATTTTGCTGTACATTATTTTTCTCTTTGGCCCACATCTTGTGGCTTCCTGACGTAAAAGTCTTTTGCAAAGCATATATACATCTGGTAGTACATAATTGATGATTCTTTTTCTTCTCTGTGACTTTGAAAAATTCTGGTGTCCTTCTCTTTAGAGTAAGTATATCTCTTTGGAAAGTCCAGTTGAACTGTCTCCTTTACTATTTTCAACCCTCACCCTTTCCTAATTATCTTATTCTCATTTGGCTGAAACCAAGTCCTATCCTGGGATCCCTTAGTTACCTTTACCTCAGTAGTTATCTGTCTTTGTTGTTATTATTGTTGTTGTTGTTGTTTGTCTTCTGTCTCAGAGGATATATTCTTTCTCCTTCATCATGCTAGCTTCTTATCTCTATCACAGCTTTTAAGCAGTGGTTCCTCCTCAGCATTCTTCCTCCATTAATTTTTCTCTCACATGACACTTGCTCACTTTCTTAGTTACTTCTTCCCTGCATAATGTGCATTCTCTCTGATATAATGGAAACAAACTTTTCTCAGGCCAGCTAGAGCTTTAAGCTAACGTTCCCTCTTCTTTTCCACTAATATGAAGTATTAATGAATGTTGAATACCAGAATTATGGAGTAACAGAGGATCTTGCCATGATATCTTAGTGTGAATTTTCATGGTACATCGTTAATTGTGATACCATGATAACAACCTAAGAATTGAGGAAGCAAATATTGGGTGTCATCTGTGCTTATGGATTATTAGGCCACAGTGCGAGGTTAACAGATTCTCACCTTTTAGCAAAATATTACAGATCATCTGGTCTTGGAAGTGGTGAATACTTGAAGCAGAAATAGATTGATATGCCGGGGAAATAGAGAGAGGTTAGGGTTCTGAGTATCACGATGAGAAGAAAGTTGGCAAATATACTTATTAGGAGCAAGTTAATGAAAGAGGTATAAGACATTGGTAGTAAAATTCAAATCTTGATATTTTGGAGATGGAGTAGTGGAAATAATTCTTGGATGATAAAGAGTAAAATCATTTGATTTGAAGAAGTCTGAGAATCATTCCTAGAACATGGTAGAAGATAGAGTTGAGAAGGGCTTAAAGTAATTAAGAAAATGGAAGGAAAATGGATATAATTTGGGGAAAAACAAGGTATCATGTGATTTTTTTTTTTTTAAGCAGACACTGGTTTGCTAAGGCAAAAGTGTGTGTGTGTGTGTGTGTGTGTGTGTGTTTTGTTTGTTTTGTATTCTCTAGGTATCAGTATCTTGACTTTATTTGGCAAATCTTTCCTACTCAGTTCAAATGACTATAGCAAGATAGTGGTGTGTTTGTATAAGAATTTTCCTTTATTATTAGTACTTTTAGAAGATACAAAATAATTTTTTTAAAGAATGCTTGACTTTAAACCATGTAAAGGGAGTTGTGTGTAATTTGTTTTTCGCACCACAGTACTAAACTCTATTATGAACTTTCATTGCCAACTTAGGTTGGAGATTACATTTCTGAAAAACACTATGATTAGCACAACTTTTTTTGGTAGGATCAAGCACTTATACAATAAGGCATGGGATAAGTAATTAAAATATATAAAGAAATGTATGCAAATAACAGAAATTTAATAAATATTAATAAAATTCTAAAAGGGTAAAAAGCTGGCTCTGACATTACTTATATCACCTTCTTCAATTGCTCAGGATTTATGGCTGTGGCATCGTGGTGTTCTTGTCAACTTAAAGTTTTATAATAGTCCTTGCTTTAATTCGCACTTAAATTTCTCCTTGTTTTTATCTTTCATTTTCAATCTTACTATGGTTATTTAATACCTTCCTTTTAATAAATTACCTCAGCACTTTGGCCTCACCCTCTATCCCTAATTTGTTGAGAGAGCAGTGGTTTCAAACAGATGATCTCTGTTTGCAGCACCCTGTGAAGCAACCTTACCTAGTTCTACCAAGTGTGGGGAGCAACAGCTATTCTATTCTTTTTATCTAGAACAGTGAGTTAAAACCCCTATTTTTCTTAAATGTAGGTTTAAGTTATACACAAAACGCTATGAATAGTAACGTATTGTGGGTTCTGATGCAGTGAACTTTCTATTCCTTTCATTCCTTCAGCAGTATGTAGCAGACCAGTGGAATAGGCATTTTTCTGCTATGTTTGGAACTCCGTTCCATATATTGAACAAGTTGTGCTAATCATCTGTCCAGGGATTTTTCATTCACTTCATTCCAAAGTCAATTTGAAAGGTGTTTACTCCAAGTAGTTCTGCATGATATCTGCCTCTGATGACCTATGGCAACTACTAAGTGCGTACTTCCCAGGAGAGAAGGTGTCTGAATTCTGACTCTGTCACTTATGAGCTCTATGACTTCATGTCATTTAATCTCTCTGTGCCTTGGTCTTCTCATTTTTGAGTGGTAATACTAATTATTCCAGCTTCATAAAATTTTCATAGCAATAACATAAATTATTAATATGTAGAGTTGAGAACAGTGTCTGGCACAAGGAACACTTAATAGCAGGTATTATTAGTTTGTATAAGTATTTTCTGGTGATGATTTGTAGGAAAACAAAAATATTTAAGGAAAATTTAAAAGGAGAAAGGCAGTAACTTACTTTTGGCTATTGCCAAGGAGAACCAGGTTCCTCACTCTATCATCATGGCAGGACTCACCATATTTTAAAGATTTACATTGTTTAATTATTGATAATTGAATAAGTAAAAGGACTTGTTTATTATAACCAGAAAATGTGAAATGTAGAAGAAATATGAGGGCAATGTAATGTGCAGAAGATACCAAAATATGCATATAAGTGAACCTGATTCTAGAATAAGTTTTCCTGAGGAAAGGGGCTGTTGGCCCATTTGTATAGAAAATTCTTTAGTAAAGGACTAGAATAGTCTAGTTTTTTAGAATAATCCTGACCTAGTCAAACCAAAAGGAATGTCCTAATAGTTAAGTATCTGTTACAGGTAAGTGGTGGCCTTGAGTTTGGGGAGATGTGAAACTGTTCACTTGGTAACCTACCAGGGGTTACTCAGTAGAAACATTTGAATTGGTTAGCCATCCCCAAAGAGAAGGAACGTTTTTATTGGCAGTTCCCACTGTGGTTCTTTTCCTTATGCTGTGGATTTGTTAGCCATTATTGTTTTTTATTCTACTTTCATGTTAGCCCTTTCCCTAAGAAAGAAAGGATGAATGGGAGAAGGGGAAAAAATAATGAACAACAACTCTAATAACCTTAACAAAATTTTAAGTATCAGTTCAGGTTTTGAGCTTCACTATTAAGATTTCTAGATGAGCTGGCTTATTTTTTACTGCCCTGCCTTCAGACTCTTACTATAGTCTCACCCTATGTTGGCATTACAAATAAAGCTTAAAAGACTAATTTTTCATTTGGAATACAATTTTTATCAAACTCTGAATTTAACTACTCTGAGAACTAGTTTGTTAGGGGAAGTGGTAGAAGAGTTCTTTAGCTTCATTGAGAATCCATAGCTGTTCACTAAGTAGCATCCCATTGTTAAAATTGGCAGAGAAATCCAAACCTCTGTGGGCTAAATTATGCACTCCTGAGTTGCCTTTTGGCTAAGGAAAGATCTAACTTTCCCCAAACAGAAAATAAAATTTTATATGTATCTAAAAAGAGTCCAGTGATACAATCTGAATTCTGACATTTAAACAATTCTTGCTTGTTAAGAGAGAAAAAGAATATGCTTAGGGCTAAGAAACACATAGAAAATAGTTACTGGAAAAAGTTCAGATTATTTGGAGATGGAATAGATGATCAATCTATTATACGTTGAATAATTAAAAGTTTATTTTAAATTATTTTATCTCCTGATATCCTGCAGTATTTCATTCTAAAATTTATTGTAGAGTTGCTGGCATTTAAAAAAACCCATTTACAGATTTATAACAGTCTTCCAAATTAACCACAAAATTAAAAATAATTATGTGAATCATAGCCTAGTAACAATATAAGAACATCTGTATGTTTTATAAAGCCACACTTACTTATTCTTCCACCAAATGCCTTTAGAGCCATTAGACAACTGATAGAGTTGGAAGTGTTTTTCACAGTGTCCTAAAATTGTAAGGTTAAATATGTTATAGGAAATCACATAAATTAATATGAAAATTCCCTACACTCAAATTGAGGAAAGAGAAAAGAAGATATTCTGTACAGCATAGCAATAAACAACACTAGCAGGACAAGTCATAATTAAAATTATAAGGCAAAATTTGTATTATCTATTATGTAATCAGCTATCCCTTGGGCCTTTTGTACTTCCTCCCTAGTCTTGGTTAACTCTTTAGTTTTGCCTCCTCTTTTTCTAGCTTGATATTCAACTTTCTTAGGCAGTCCACCTTACAGAATGTGTGATCTCTACTGTTTCTAGCATCTTTGCTCATCAGAACTAATAGTTTAGTTGGAGCCCTGAGTTGTTATAGGACAATGGTGGACATGGGTTGATTAAATATAGTAATTTTAGAGTTCCTTACATCTTTCTGCTTCTAAACTTTGACCATGATGTTCAGCTTTTCACAAGATGAGATGTGTATTACATATTTTTCTTAAATATTTTCATTTTCTTGTGACGTAAATTAGCATCAATTATAAATTACCTTCAATATTCTTTGCTTTTATCCTCCTTTAAAACCTAAGCCCATTGCTCCTTTTAGCCATTTAGGGTCAGATGACTTCCAAATAGAAGAAACCACATTCTTTAAAAAAAAAAAAAAAAAAAAAAAAAAAAGCTTTTTAATGATGTAATCATTTAAAAAAAAAAGGCTCAAATCGCTGGAGTAGTCTTTAAGTAGCAAGTAAAGAACTGAGCTTTTCTGATAAAGGTCCCCAAAGTGCCTCTATTTTCCAGGTTTTAGAATTCTTTCTCTTACCCTATTAATATATATTTTGTGTGCAAGAATGGTCTCCCCTGTGCAGGATGGAATTAAGAGTATAGGTCATCCTTTTTCCCAAAGGGGAAAGGAGTAGGATTACTGACCTATTTCTTACTTTTCATTGTTTCCTCTGCTGAGGGTATAGGTCAGCCCTGGTCTCTTTGTTAAGTGCATATGATCAGTTAAAAGGTTAACTGTTACAGATAGATAACCTAATGCCTTAAACTAGTTGCAGTACCCATTGTAAGAAAAATCTGTTAACTAACATAGCAGTATGAGAGGTGTTTGAGTTTTGGGATATTTTAAAAAATCTTTTCCTTTCGGGATCTTCCTTTTCAGTGTTTTTCAGAGAATACCAAAAAGGTAGTTACTCATTCTGTAAATAGGTAAAACTTCCCTCAAGCTTTGGGTGCAGAAGATAGTAATTCATCCATTTAATCATAACCTTTTCTTATCAAAGGATCCTGAGTAAAAGAGGATTATAAAATGCTCCTTGTAGCAAAGAATATTAAGTCAGTTTTCTTACCCATAAAAAAAGGATAATGATACTTAGACCCACCTTATTAGCTTGTTTTAAGGATCAAATGAAATGTAGTAAGGAACACACTTTGAAATTGGTGAGGTCCAGTATTTGTAAAACATGGTACAGCTGAAAATCCAATCACACTTAATTTTTCAGGTCTGTAGTTTTATCATTCTGAAATGAAAGAGTTTCCTAAATCTCTAAGGTCCCTGTGGTTTTAAAAATTATGTAGTTCTTTGACTAGGTGACCTTCTCAGGTCCTTTGATTCTGTAGTTGTAAATGTTCTAAATAAATCAGAAAAGTAAAATACATAAACAGTATATTGAGACTAAATTGGGAATCATATATCCATGAATTCTTGGCTGAGGACTAGGTTGCACATTCACTGGGTGAGTCTTACCCAAGCCTTAGCAGAGATTGGCTGACATGGGAATCAAAGTGGAATTATGATACTAGAGGTAGAGCAGTGCTGGGGAATTAGGACTTTCAACCTGGTCAGAGTAGCAAAATCCTTATTAAAACTTCAAATGTTTTGCCAAGATAACAGAAAAGCTAGGGTTTAGGAGTAGGGACCATGACCTGTAATAAAGCCTACTATAGCCCTAGCCTAACAAAACTTAAAGCCCCAATAAAGTCTGTAGAGAAGATAGAATTGAGAGGTCTGAGAAATAACCTGAGCTTTCAGCAGATCACCCTAACAGAAGATAAATCCAAAGCCTACATGTGTTCAAGATCAACTGTTAACTGAATTACCTACTAGACTAAAAATCATTGCTCTCCAGAAGAAAATAACAGGATATGGAGTCTTCGCAGTGTATCGTCTACTGCCCGGGGTGTCCAACCCATGGCCTGTGAGCTGCACACGGCCCAGGATGGCTATGAATGTGGCCTGACACAAAATTGTAAATTTACTTAAAACCCTTTTTTGCTCATTAGTTTTCGTTAGTATGTTTATATTTAACATGTGGCCCAAGACAACTCTTCTTTTTCCTATGTGACCCAGAGATGCCAAAAGGTTGGACACCCTTCTACAATATGCTATGTTAGATTTTTAAAAATTGCCAGACATGCAAAGAAACAGTAACATATGACCCATAGTGAGAAAAACATGTAGTAGGAATCAACTCAGAGAAGTTCTAATGGATTTAACAGATAAAGACTTTAAAGTCACTTTTAGGAAAATGCTTCTTAAAAGACTTAAAGGAAAATGTCATATTGATGATAAAAGAGATAAGAAACCCCAGCCAAGAAAGGAAACTGTTTTTCAAAAATGGAAATTTGAAGGCTGACATTGAAATTAAAAATCCACTGGGTGGTCTCAATTACAAATTAAAGCTGTCAAAAGAAAGTCCATAAATTTTAAAGGAAATCAATGGAAATTATTCAATCTTGAGTAAGAGACATGGTGAATATGTACGTAAGAAGCTTTTTCTCATATTTTCCTTAAAGACAACCTACCATTTAAAGCAAAAATAACATTGTAAGGTCAAATTTATAATGTACATAAAAATGAAAGATATGATAATAGCACAAAAGATTAGGAAGGTGGAATTATACTGTTGTAAGGTTGCTAGCTTTATGAAGTAGAAAGTTTAAAGTGTCAGTTGTGAAGTTTTGTACCTTTTCATCTAAATAGACTTTGATGATTTAAAGATGCATATTGTTTGTTTAGAGCAACTACCAAAAGTTAGCCACAAAAATAAATATTTAAATAACTGAAAGTTAATATAGAAAATAAAATATACTACAAGTTATTTCATCAACTTAGAAGAAAAAGGGCAGGAAAGGAATAGCAGAGGAACAAAGACTAGAAGGGATAAATGGATGATAGATATAAATTCAGCATTTCAATATTTAGGTCAAAACCAAATGAACTAAATACTCCAATTAAAGAACAGAGTTTATTAGAATTGGTTTTTTTATAAACCAATTCTAATTGGTTTAAAGACATGCTGACTACAAGACATACCCTATAATAAATATAAATAGGTTGAAATTAAATGATGGAAAAAGAGAATTCTTATAAAGAATAATCATAAGGAAACTGGTATAGCTGTTAATATCAAATAACAGAAACTTCCAAAGAGTATTCCCAGAGGTAAAGGCAATATCATAATGATAAAGAGGACAGTTTGTCAAAAAGACACAGCAATTTTGTCATATGTGTGCACCTAGTAACAGAAGAACTAAAGACTAGCATCAACTTATTTAATATTTATAGAATAGTATACCCAACAGATGAAGAACATACAAGTCTGGCCCGCACTACACCCCTTTTTCATTAAAAATTTTTTTATTACAAAATTCATAAGCATATAATTCTGTAACATAATAATATTACACTAAAGCACATGACATGACATTTTAGGTGAAATGTTCAAATTAAACCTATAAATTATTACACTCATATTGTTACCCTACCAACCACACTCAAGTAAGTCTTACTTCTGCCAGACCCTGTATGTGTTTTTCAAATATGTATGGCTTGTTCACCAATATAGACCATATGCTGGGCCATAAAAATAAGTCTTAATAAATTTCAAAAGACCAAATATCAGAGTTGTTTTCTAACCACAGTGGAATTGTTAGAATTTAATAATAACAACATTTTGGAAAATCTTCCAAATGTTTGTAAATTAAAACATACAGATTCAGATATGGCTTAGAAAAGAAGTCACAGGAATATAAAAAAAAACATTTTGAACTGACAGAATGAAAATACAAATGTGAAACTTGGTGTTATGCAGCTCATGTAGTACTTAGAATGAAATTTATACCTTTATGTTGCCTATATTCAAAAAGAAAGTTCAAATGCAGTAATGTGAGTTTCCTCACTAAGAAACTAGAGAAAGAAGAGCAAAGTAAATCAATTTAAATAGAATAAAATAAGTAATAAAGATAAGAATAGAAATCAGGGAATTGGGGAATACACATTGTAGAAAATTCAAAGTCAACCATTTACTTTGATTTCATTAAGAACTGATAAAATTGATACGTCCCTAGAAAGATTGATCACGGGAGAAAGGAAGGCATATGAATTACCTGAATTTTGGAATGAAAAAGTGTAAGAGGGGCTGTCACTTGAGATTCTAAAGAGATTTAAAAAGAACAAGAATATTTTGAACAACTTTACATCAATAAAAATGTAACTTAGATAAAATATAAATTCTTTGAAAAAGACAATTTATCAAAACTGGATCAAAAGGAATAAAAAAAATGATGAAGCCTATATTTATTAAAGAAGTTGAATTTGTAATTGAAAACATTTCCGTAATGAAAACTCCAGGCCCAGATGGCTTGAGTGAATTTTACTAAACATATAAGTAAGAAATCTTATGGAATCTTAAGGAAATCTTATGGAAACTCTTTAATAGAGGAGATACTCCTAATTAATCTAATGAAACCAGAATAACCCTCACACTTAAACCTGACAAATACATCATGTGAAGAGAATTACAGATCATTCTCATGGACATTGATATAAATTTCTCCAACAAAGTCTTAGCAAATTGAATTTAACATAAATAAGAAAGCTAATATATCACAACCAAGTTAGACTTGTTTTTGAAACAAAAGGTTTGTTCATCATTTTTTTAAATGAGTTAAATTTACTACATTAACAATGAAGAAAAATACAATGATCTCAGTATATTCAGAAAATGCTTTTGACAAAAGGCAACATTTATGCATGATTAAAAACTCTTAACTGGCCCTGGCTGGTGTAGCTCAGTGGATTAAGTGCGGGCCTGTGAACCAAAGTATCGCGGTTCAATTCCCAGTCAGGGCACATGCCTGGGGTGCAGGCCAGTTCCCAGCATGGGACACACAAGAGGCAACCACACATTGATACTTCTCTCCCTCTCCCTCTCTCCTACCCTTCTCCTCTAAAGATAAATAAATAAAAAATCTTAAAAAAATAAAATAAAATATGTTTAAAAAAAAAAACTCTTAACTGACTAGGAATAGAAGGTAATTTCTTTAGCTCAATAAATAAGGCCTATATGAAAAATTTACAGCTAACATTGTACCTAATGATTACAGTTAAATACTTCCCCTCTGTGATTGCAAAAGATATAAAGATGTCCAATTTTACCCCTCTATTCAATATTATATTGAAGATCCTAGTTAAGCTATACAACAAGAAGAGAAAGTATAAAATGCAAAAAGAAGAAGTAAAATTATCTGTATTCACAAGAAATATGATTGCCTAAGCAGGGCAATACATAAAAATTAGTTGTATTTCCATATCTTAGGAACAAGTAAATGGAAACTGAAATTTTATTAAGTATTATTTACAGTGACATCAGAATGCATAAAGTGCTTCAGAAAAAATTTAACAAAAGTTGTAGATCTCTATAATCAAAACTATAAAACATCACTGAGAGAAAATTTAAAAACGTCAGAAGAAACCACTTCACCACAATGACACTGGTAGGGAGTGTGGAGGAGGCGCAAGAGAGCTGGCTGGGCTCCCATGGGCAGCAGCTGATGTTCTGGAGGGATATTTCAATGGCTAGGTGTTCCCCCTGAAAAGTGTGGGATCTAAACCCCAAGCTGGGCTCCCCAGCCTGTAGCACCACAGCTGGAAAGAAATCCAGATAACATCCAGCTGTGAAAAGCTGCAGGATTTCCGTCTGCCTAGGAGAGATGGCTGGAGATGCAGAGAGCCTCTTAAAGGGCCAGTGCACAAAATTTTGTTTGCACCCACACCTACAGCTCCAGCAGGTAGAGGGCAAGTGGACTAGAGATGCTTGAGGAGACTCTCGGGCTGGTGGCTCTGGAGAGAGAACTAAAAGAACACCTATCAGGATCCCTGTGCTGGGTCTTTCCCCATACTGCAGGAAGCCATCTTTTTTAGGCACATCTCTCCTAGTGGCATCAGCCTGAGGGGAAGCAGTAGCCCTGCCCCCAGGAATTACTCTGTTCTACCCTGTGGTGCTTAAGCTGGACTGCTGATTACATGCCGATTATATCAACAGCTGGTCACTTTAATGACTGATTAGTTTAATATCTAAGGTGGAAAATACAGTGAAGCAGCCAAAATGGGAAGATAAAGAAACAGACCCCAAATGAAAGAACAAGAGAATTCTCCAGAAGAAGTAGATGAAAGGGAGGTAAGCAATTTATCAGATTGAGAGTTTAGAGTAATGGTTATAAGGATACTCAACAGCATGAGAAAAGACATAGAAACCATAAAAAAGTACCAATCAAAAATAAAGAAAACGATATCTGAGATAAATAATACACTAGAAGCCCTGGCTGGTGTGACTCAGTGAATTGGTAGGCTGAAGGGTCTCTGGTTCGATTCCTGGTCAGGGCACATGCCTGAGTTGTGGGTCAGGTCCCCATTTCAGGACATGGGAGAGACAACTGATTGATGTTTCTCTCCCACTCTTTCTCCTTTCCCTTCTCTATAAAAATAAATAAATAAAATCTTAAAAAAATACACTATAAGGAATAAAAATTAGGTTAGATGGACTCAGAGTTTTAGAAGACAAGGTAGAAAAAAAAAACACCCAAGCGGAGCAGCCAAAAGAAAAAAGAATTGTAAAAAATGAAGAGAGTAAGAAATATAGACAACATAAAATGTAACAACATCTGTATCATGGGAATGCCAGAAGGAAAAGAGAGTGAGCAAAAGATAAAGAAACTATTTGAAGAAATAATGACTGAAATGTTCTCTAACCTGGTCAAGGTAAAAGTCGCACAAGTCCATGAAGCTCAGAGAGTCCCAAACAAGTTGAACCCAAAGGGGCCTACACTGAGACACATCGCAATTAAAATGACAAGGTTTAAAGACACAGAGAGCATCCTAAAAGCTACATGAGAAAAGCAGGTAATTACCTACAAGGGAGCATCAATTAGACTGGCATATGATTACTCAACAGAAACATTTCAGGACACAAGGGAGTGGCATGAAATATTCAAGGTGATGAAGAGCAAAGACCTCCAACCAAGGCTGTTTTACTCAGCAAGGCTGTCATTTAAAATCAAAGGAGAAATAAATAGCTTCCAGACAAGAAAAAGCTAAAGAAGTTTGTTAACACCAAACCAGTACTGCAACAAATGTTAAAGGGCTTGCTAGTAGAAGGAAGGAAGAAAGAAAGAAGAAGAGGAGGAGGAGGAGGAGGAGGAGGAAAACAGTCTAACAATAAAATGGCACTACATTTGTATCTGTCAGTAATCACCTTAAATGTAAATGGCTTAAATGCTCCAACCAAATGATATAGGGTAGCTGAATGGATAAGATAATGATCTGTATCTATATCTATATATCTGTGTGTATGTGTATATATACACACACACATATATGCATTTTTGTTATATATATTTATATATGTATATCTTGTTATATATTTTATATGTATACTTTGTTTTACACACACACACACACACACACACACACACACACACACACAGGCTGCCTCCAAGAGACCCATCTCAGATCAAAAGATACACACAGACTAAAAAGTTGGAAAAAGATACTTCATGCTAATGGAAAAGACAAAACAGCTGGGGTAGCAGTATTGCTATCTGACGAAATAGACTTTAAAATGAAGGCAATATAGTAAGAGACAAAGAAGGACACTATATAATGATAAAGGGAACAATCCAACAAGAGCATATAACCTTAGTAAACATTTATGCACCCAACATAGGAGCACCTAAATATGTGAAGCAAATCTCAGTGAACATAAAAGGAGAGGTAGACAGAGATACAGTCATAGTTGGGGATTTTAACATCCCATTGACTTTAGTGGATAGATCTTACAGTCAGGAAATCAATAAGGAGACAGTGGCCTTAAACAACACACTAGATTGAATGGATTTAATTGGTATCTTCAGAGCATTTCACCCCAAAGCAGCAGAGTATACATAGTTTTCAAGTGCACATAGAACCTTTTCTAGGATATACCACATGGTAGGACACAAAACAAGTCTCAGTAAATTTAAGAAGATTGAAATATCAAGTGTCTTCTCTGACCACAATGCAATGAAACTAGAAATCAACCATAAGAACACTGAAATACAAATCAAGACATGGAAGCTAAATAACATGTTAATTAAATAATGAATGGGTCACAAATGAGAGCAAGGAAGAAATCAAAAGATGCCTTGAAACAAATGAAAATGACACAACAATCCAAAATCTATCGGACACTGGGAAAGCAATCCTAAGAGTGAAATTCATAGCATTATAGGCCAATCTCATGAAACAAGAAAAAGCTCAGTGATGCTGTACATACAGAACCCTAAAGATCCCACCAAGAAACTAGTTGAACTGATAAATGAATTCAGCAAAGTAACAGGATACAAAATTAATATCCAGAAATACGTTACATTTTTATATGCTGATGATTAACTAACAGAAAGGGGAATTAAGAAAACAATCCCATTCATAATTGCTTCAAAAAGAGTAAAATACCTACCTAAGAATAAACCTAACCAGTGATGTAAAAGACCTTTTCGTGGAAATAAGACACTGAGAAAAGAAATTGAAGAAGATACTAATAAGTTGAAGCATATACCATGTTCATGGATAGGAAGAGATAACATCATTAAAATGCCCAGTATACTACCCAAAGCAATCTATAGATTCAGTGCAATTCCTATCAAGATTCCAAGGACATATTTTATAGAACTAGGACAAATATTTCAAAAATGTATATGGAACCACAAAAAGCCCTGCATAGCCACAGCAATTCTGAGAAAGAACAATGTTGGAGGAATCACACTACCTAAAATCAAACTATACCACAAGGCCATAGTAATCAACACAGCCTGGTACTGGCATAAAAACAAACACATAACCCTGGCTGGTGTGGCTCAGTGGATTGAGCACTGGACTGCAAAACAAAGGGTCACTGGTTCAATTCCTAGTCAGGGCATAGGGTTCAATGCCTGGGTTGCAGGCCAGGTTCCTAGTGGGGGCACTCCAGAGGCAACCAAATGTTGATATTTCCCTCCCTCTTTTCCTCCCTCCCGTCCCCTCTCTAAAAATAAATAAATAAAATCGTAAAAAAAAAAAAGGACTAACACATAGATCTATGGAACAGAATAGCAAGCCCAGAAAAAAAGCCCACACCTTTGTAGTCAGTGAATATTTGACAGAGAAAGCAAGCACATATAATGGGCTAAAGATAGGTTATTCAATAAATGGTGCCGGAAAAGTTTGCAGGTATGTGCATAAAAATGAAACTAGACCATGTTCTTACATTACACACAAGAATAAATTCAAAATGCATAAAAGATTTGAATGTTAGAACCAAAACCATAAAAATCATAGAAGCAAAATCTTGGATATCGCTTGTAGAAATTTTTTATTGGCTACATCTCCCCAGGCAAGGAAAACAAAAGAAAAAATAAACAAATGTGACTACCTAAAACTAAAAACTTTTTCCACAGCAAAGGAAAACATCAACAAAATAAAAAGACAACCCACAGAATGGGAGACATATTCGTCGATACATCTGATAAGGGGTTAATGTCCAAAATCTATAATGTACTTAACAAAACTCAACACCAAAAAACAACCCAGTTAAAAAATGGGCAAAGGACCTGAATAGACGCTTCTCCAACAAGGACATACAAATGTCCAGTAGACATACGAACGATGCTCAGTGTCACTAATAATCAGAGAAATGCACATTAAAACCACAGTGAGATACCATCTCAAACCTGTCAGAATGGCTATCATCAATAAATCAACAAACAAGTGCTGGCGAGGATGTGCAGAAAGGGAAACCCTAGTGCACTGTTGGTGGGAATGCAGCCTGGTGCAGCCACTGTGGAAAGCAGTGTGGAGATACCTCAAAATATTAAAAATGGATCTGCCTTTTGATCCAGTGATCCCACTTCTGGGAATATATCTGAAGAACCCAAAACACTAATTCAGAAGAACATAAGCATCTCTGTTCATTGCAGCATTATTTACAATTACCAAGAAATGGAAGCAGCCCAACTGTCCATCGGTAGATGAGTGGATAAAAAATCTTATGGAACATTTACACAATGCAATTCTACTCGGCCATAAAAAAAAATTTTACTCTTTGCTAAAGTATGGATGGACCTGAAGAACATTGTGCTGCATGAGATAAGCCAGTTAGAGAAAGACAAATACCATGTGATTTCACTCATATGTGGAATCTAATGAACAAACTGAACTAACAAGCAAAACAGAGACACACTCATAGATGGAGAGTAGAGACAGTTAGTGGAGGTAGGGGTTGGTGGTTAGGGGTTGGAGGGGTTGAGCAAAAGGGAAAAAGGACACATGGACAACGATTAGTGATTGCCGGGGGAGGGTGGTATAAGCACACTAATTGGTAATGGAAACAGTGCAATAAAGATTAGGTTTTTTAAAATGTTATACAAAACATGAAGAAAATGAAAGTCATTAAATGAAAAAGATGAAAGGTATTTATGTGAAAAGGATTTATATAGAACTTTCTGATGATAGTGAAATTTTATTGTATCTGTGTTTCTATTGGATTTACTCATTGTATTAGTCATTTATTTGCAGACTTCATTATCTTTTCTAGATGCTTGGCATTCAGAAGTGTTGCTCATCTTGAGTCCCCAATAAATAGGGATTCCCTGACCCAATTCCAAGATTTGAGGAGTTCCCTATGCACTATTCAGACACCGGCAGGGTGTCTATGAATTCGACTTAGTTCTGACACTACCAAAAAATAGCATCAGATTCCACACTTAAGGTTTCAGTCTTACAAGACTGTGCCACCCCCATACCCAAAACTAATAACCTCATTTGACAGCCCAAAGCCCAGGCTCTTGTCTATGTTGTGACCAACTGCTGAAGCAGCTCAGAGAACTCAGGAACATTTTACTTACTGGATTACTGGTTTATTATAAAAGGAAATTAAAGGATATGAATCAACAGCCAGATGAAGAGACACATAGGACAAGGTCCTGAACAAAGGAACTCACAGCCAGGCATAGTGGCAAGTGGGAGCATACTGGTTCCCCAACATGAAAGCTCTCCTGAAAAAGACTAACCATGAGAAGTCCTCCTGGGTTTTTTACGGAGGCTCTATTACATAGTCATTGACCATTATTGATTGAATACAGCCTCCAGCTCCTCTTTCCTCTCAGAGGTCCAGAGTTGAGTCTGAAAGTTCCAAACCTTTAATCAGGTGGTTGATTCTCCTGGCAATTAGCCCCCTCTTTTGGGTAGGGTCCAGAAGCCACCTCATTAACATAACAAAAGACTTTATTGCCCTCAACACTTAGGAAATTCCATTGGCACTCAGTACATATTTTTTGAATTGTACTAAATTATTTCATCCTCAAAAGTATTCTAAGGGGACATATAGTCAAAGAAATGATTTTTTAAAAATAGGCTTTACGTTTTTTGTCTTTTATACAAGTTAGATCTTCAAGACAGATTGAATATTGTTCAGGTTTAAAGTTCATCTTTTCTTCATGGCTTAATATTCTAGGAAATTAAATAAAAGATACCTATTTAGGGTTAGTTGCTACAGAAAATATTTGTGTTGTATACTTCAGTTTTACACATACGTTATTGTAAAGAGGGAAAATAGATGAACTTTTTTTTAGCAGTGGATATCTTTGCTATGCATGTGAAAACAGTTTTGGCTGGATTCATTCTTTTTCTTCTTTGCCTTTTCTTCCTAATTTTGACATACTTATAACACACCCCATTGACATTGGTGTAATGTTCCACCCAGAATGAATTTATTTCTCAGTGTGTTTGTGGCCATGCATTTTCTGGTTAAAGAGTACAAGGTGGTGGTTACTAACTAGCAGAGGTAGCAAATGCTTTTGATCTTGAAATTAAGCTTGAGTTTCACAGGTGGTAACATACACTTCTGGAATGCACCTGCCAAAATGCATTTGCCTAGTCAGGGCTGTGGTGTCATGTTTGCTGTTGTTTTTCAAGCTCAGAAATATATAGTAGTCCCTTTCATGTTCTTCGTCTTTGGCTACATCTTTCTTTTTCTTTCATTGTTTCTTGTTTTTATCTTACTCTCTTCCTTGTTGTTTATATTTTCTTTGTGTTTGCATTTTCCTAGCTCATTTATAAAACATTTCTAATCTCAGAATTGTCTGCCTTTATCCAGTGGTCAAAATCTGGAGTTGGGGGTTAAAGTTGTAAGAACAACAACACTGGTAAAATAGGATACTTCTGCCCTGGCCAGGTGACTCAGTTGGTTGGAGCATTGTCCCTTACACTAAAAAGTTGCAGGTTGAATTCCCAGTCAGGCACATACCTAGGTTACAAGTGCAGTTCCTGGTCCAGACAACTATGGGAGGCAACTCATTGATGTTTTTCTCTCACATTGATGTTTCCCTCTCTCTCTTTTTCTTTCTTTCTATGTCCCTCTTTTCCTAAAATCAATAAACACATCCTCGAGTGAGGATTTAAAAAAATAGTATTGTTCTTTCATAAAAGGGTGATTGTATGGATATTATTTCATAACTTTTCAAAAAAGAATCAAGATTTTTGTTCATTGTCACTTCTTTTTTGTTGTTAAAAGATAAATATTAGAAATATTTATTTCATACTGTGATTCCCTTGCCCATAGCTTGAAATATAATATGAAATAAAAGCAAATGTTACTGCTTTAATTTGCTTCTTTTCATCTTCGGGACAGATCAGTATAATCCAGATCACTAAACTGAATATGAACTGGATAAAAGTACTGTCATGACATTTCTAATATACAGGTATGTATATTGAAAACATTTTTTCTAACCAGTTGTAAATAGAAATAAGTTTACTACTTTCACTGGGAACATAAATTCATTGTGTTGAACTGAACTTGCGTTCAGAAACCTTTAGGCGCTCCGTATCTCAGTCAACCCTCAGTAATTTTGTTCCTAGATATATTTCTGTCTTTATTTTACTTTATACTTCTTGTCTCCACTCTCCAGAAACATCTATTTAAACTTAACTTATATTCTCCCTCCCTCATGCTTTTGCTCAAAGCATTCAATAAGTCTTTTCTCCATAATTTTTACTCTTATGGTTCCACACTTTTCCCATTGCTGACACCAAATCACATTGGCTGTGAAGAAGTCTGCCTTAGTCCTTCCAGTCAGTACTATTCCCCCTAACACTTTGCCCTTTATTTTGTTTTGTTTTTTTAGAGCATTTAACACTACTTGTGTCTTATTTCTAGACTTAACTACATGCTCCCACACTGCTAAACACTGTGGATGAAGTACTCATTCAGGTTCTATATGTCTCCTAACTTCACAGAACTCATAGTCATATAAGCACACAATTTTTGTAGAGCATTCGGTTCTATAGGTGAATATAAACAAACAGCCAATATGAATGAGATGCATGCATCTCTTTTTTTTTAAATATATTTTATTGATTATGCTATTACAGTTGTCCCGTTTCTCCCCCATCATTCCCCCCACCCTGCACATCCTCTCCCACCCACATTCCCCCCTTTAATTCATGTCCTTGTGTCATAAGTTCTTTAGCTTCTACATTTTCCATACTATTCTTCCCCTGCCCCTGTCTATTTTCTACCCACTATCTATGCTACTCATTCTCTGTACCTCCCCCACCCCTCCTCCCACGCCCCTGTTGCTAACCCTCCACATGATCTCCATTTCTGTGGTTCTGTTCCTGTTCTAGCTGTTTGCTTAGTTTGCTTTTGTTTTGGGTGTGGTTCTTAATAGCTGTGAGTTTGCTGTCTTTTCATTGTCATATTTTTTATCTTCTTTTTCTTAGATAAATCCCTTTAACATTTCATATAATAAGAGCTTAGTGATGATGAACTCCTTTAACTTGACCTTATCTGAGAAGCGCGTTATCTGTCCATCCATTCTAAATGACAGCTTTGCTGGATAGAGCAATCTTGGATGTAGGTCCCTGCTTTTCAAGATTTGGAATATTTCTTTCCAGCCCCTCCTTGCCTGTAAGGTCTCTTTTGAGAAATCAGCTGACAGTCTGATGGGAACTCCTTTGTAGGTGACTGTCCCCTTATCCCTTGCTGCTTCTAGAATTCTCTGCTTCATTTTAATCTTGGCTAATGTAATTACGATGTGCCTTGATGTGTTCCTCCTTGGGCCCAACTTCTTTGGGACTCTCTGAGCTTCCTGGACGTCCTGGTAGTCTATTTCCTTTGGCAGATTGGGGAAGTTCTCCTTTATTATTTGTTCAAATAAGTTTTCTACTTGTTGCTCTTCTTCCCCTTCTGAGACCCCTATAATTCGGATGTTGGGAGGTTTACCGATGTCCCAGAGGTTCCTAAGCCTCTCCTCATTTTTTTGAATTCTTGTTTCTTCCTCGTTTTCTGTTTGGTTGTTAGTTTCTTCCTTCTGGTCCACTCCATTGATTTGAGTCCCAGTTTTCCTTCCATCTCTATCGGTTCCCCATGCGTCTTCCTTCATTTCACGTATTGTAGCCTGCATTTTCTCATCTAATTTATGAGCAAAATCAACCAATTCTGTGAGCATTTTGATGACCAGTGCTTTGAACTGTGCATCTGATAGGTTGGCTATCTCTTCGTTGCTTAGAGGAATTGACTCTGGGGTTTTCATTTTTTCTCCAGTTTGAGCCATTTTTGGTGGGGTTTTTTGTTTTGTTTTGTTTTGGTTTTAGTCTGGTCGCAGCTATTACGTATGAGGGGTGGAGCCTCAGGTGTTCCTCAGGGCGGGGCAGCCCAGTTGCTGGGTTGTGACGCTGTAGGTGGGGGCGGGGTCCGAGAGGGAAGAATGGCGCCTGTTCCGCTCTCTTCTGGACTCCGGTCCCTTCGTCCGCTTCCCCTTCACCTGGATTATCAGCGCGCACGCGCGTGCTGTTACGTAGTGAGGGGTGGAGCCTCAGGTGCTCCCCAGTGTGGGGCAGCCCAGTCGCTGGGTTGTGACGCTGTATGTGGGGGCGGGGTCTGAGAGGGAACAATGGCGCCTGCTCCGCTCTCTCCTGGATTCAGTCCCTTCCGCCACTTCCCCTCTGCCTGGACTGTCTGGGTGCGTGAATGTGGGACCCCCTGGTCAGCCAGCCGCCCTGTGCGTCCTCACTGGGTCTGCACATTGCCCCCCTGTGCCCGAGGACCGCCAGCCACCGCCCATGCACCTGGGAACTGCGAGCCGCTGCTACTTGCGTTCCTGGGTCCGCACCTCCACTTTTTCCTACCACGACTCCGCCCCTCTTACTGGTCTGGATGAATGGTTGTTGGACTTCCGTACAGTTCAGTTTTCTATAAGTTCTGGTTGTTTTCTTGTTTCTAAATATTTGTTGTCCTTAATTTTGGTTGTGAGAGGAGGCACAGTGTGTCCGCCTACGCCTCCATCTTGGCCGGAAGTCCAGATGCATGCATCTCTTGATAAAACATCTTAGAGGGGATAATATTTTTAATATATTTTATTGATTATGCTATTACAGTTGTCCCATTTTCCCCCCTTCACTCCCTTCCACCCTGCACACCCCCTCCCACCTACATTTCCCCTTTTAGTTCTTATCCATGGGTCAAACATATAAGTTCCTTGGCTTACACTTTTCCTATACTATTCCTAACCTTCCCCTATCAATTTTCTACCTACCATCTATGCTACTTATTCTCTGTACCTTTTCCCCCTCTCTCCCCCTCTCACTCCCCTATTGATAACCCTCCATGTGATCTCTATTTCTGTGGTTCTGTTCCTGTTCTAGTTCTTTGCTTAGTTTGTTTTTGTCTTCGTTTTAGGTGTGGTTGTTAATAATTATGAATTTGCTGTCATTTTACTGTTAATATTTTTTATCTTCTTTTTCTTAGATAAGTCCCTTTAACATTTCATAGAATAAGGGCTTGGTGATGATGAACTCCTTGAACTTGACCTTATCTGAGAAGCACTTTATCTGCCCTTCCATTCTAAATGACAGCTTTGCTGGATAGAGCCATCTTGGATGTAGGTCCTTGCCTTTCATGACTTGGAATACTTCTTTCCAGCCCCTTCTTGCCTGTAAGGTCTCTTTTGAGAAATCAGCTGACAGTCTGATGGGAATACCTTTGTACGTAACTGTCTCCTTATCTCTTGCTGCTTCTAGGATTCCCTCCTTCATTTTTACCTTAGGTAATGTAATTATAACGTGCCTTGCTGTGTTCCTCCTTGGGTCCAACTTCTTTGGGACTCTCTGAGCTTCCTGGACTTCTTGGAAGTCTATTTCCTTTGCCAGAGTGGGGAAGTTCTCCTTTATTATTTGTTCAAATAAGTTTCCCACTTGTTGCTCTTCCTCTTCTCCTTCTGGTACCCTTATGATTCAGATGTTGGAACGTTTAAAGTTGTCCTGGAGATTCCTAAGACTCTCCTCAATTTTTCGAATTCTTGTTTCTTCATTGTTTTCTGATTGGATATTTCTTTCTTCCTTCTGGTCCACACTGTTGATTTGAGTCCTAGTTTCCTTCCCACCACTGTTGGTTTCCTATATATTTTCCTTTATTTCACTTAGCATAGCCTTCATTTGTTCATTTAATTTGTGACCAAATTCAACCAATTCTGTGAGCATCCTGATTACCAGTGTTTTGAACGGTTGGCTATCTCTTTGTCACTTAGTTGTATTTGTTTTTTCTGGAGTTTTGATCCGTTCTTTTGTTTGGGCCTTTTTTTTTTTCCCTTGGTCTTGATGCGCGTGTTGATAGTGCGGGTTGGAGCCTTAGGTTTTCACCAGGGCAGGGCAACCCACATGCTGGGTTGTGATGCTGTATGTGGGGGAGGGGTGAGAGAGGGAACAATGGTGTTTGCTCCACTCTCTGCCTGCTTTCAGTCACTTCCCCTGCTTCCCACAAGCAAATTGGGCCCTTCTGGTGCTGAATCCTGCGTGGGTGGGCTTGTGTACATTCTAAGACCCCGTGGGTTTCGCCAACGAACTCTCCTGTGAGGCTGTTTCTCCTGCTGTCTCAACCCCCACAGGTGTTTTCAGTCTGTGGTTTGAGGTTTTATTTCCTGAGCTGGGGCACTGGGTCATGCAGTCTGTCCCACTCCCCAGTTGTTTCTCCCGTTTTATCTACAAGTGAATGTGGGACCACTCACTTCACAAGCTGCCGCCTTGCAGGCCAGCTACAGTCCTGTGCTCCCCACTTCACAATCCGCAACCATGCTGGGTCCGCCAGCGACCACCTTGCCATGAGTCTTCTCCCAGCTGCCCAATTTGGCCCCTCCTACCTGTTTGAATGAATGTGTCTTCTGTAACTCCTTGGTTGTCAGACTTCCATACAAGTCAATTTTCTGTCAGTTCTGGTTGGTTTTTTGTTTTTAAATTGTTGTTGTCCTTTTGGTTGTGGGAGAAGGCTCAGTGCATCTACCTACACCTCCATCTTGGCCGGAAGTTCAAAATACCGGGAACATATATTTTAACAGAATTGTTTTTATATACGTTAAGGTATTGTTTCCATACGTGTAAGTATTTAATATATCTGAAATGTTGTGTGTGTGTGAAGAAAGATATTTTTATTTTAGTTTTTCTCTATGGAAAGATGGTTGAAGTACCACCTGTATAATACAGTAAGTTCCCATATGCTCTTGAGTTTGTTTCTGGGCTCTGTACGGTTTTTCATTCACCTTTTTGTTATTACTATAATTACCATTCACCTATTTACTATTGCTGTACCTAGTTCATTACCATTTTATGTACTATTTTAAAGTTCTGGTAGACAGTAAAACAAAAATCTCTTCAGTGGTCTATGTCAAAATCATCTAGAGCCGGGGTCCCCAACCTCTGGGCCACAGACCAGTACCGGTCCGAGCCTGTTAGGAACTGGGCCATGTAGCAGGAGGTAGGCTTGAATGTAAAGCACATAAATCATCCTGAAACCAATACCCCCCACTCATCCATGGAAAAATGGCCTTCCACAAAACCAGTCCCTTGGTACCAAAAATGTTGGGGACCACTGATCTAGAACTCTTTCTTTCGAATTTTATAATGACACCAATGAATTACTTTTTTAAAAAAATTCTCTCAAGACTTTGATAAGAATTTGCATTGATTTTTTTAAAGACTAATTTAGGTAAAATTAGATGTTTTTATAGCAGTAAGTTTTGTCATCTATAATATGGTTTATTTAGAAATTTATTTAAGTTCTCTTTTATGACCGTAAGTAGTATCTTAAGCCTTTTTGTAGTAAAGTTCTTATATGTCTATGGTAGATTCATTTTAGATACCTCATTTGCTGCTGTCACATATATTTTTTTCTGTTGCTTTCTCTTTTTATTGCTGCTGTGTTAAAAAGGCTATTTTTTTAAACAAATCTTGCTATCGTATACCCTGTTTCCCGTTACTGATTTTATTAGAGTAGCACAAGCTGCTGTAAAAAACTCACCGAAGCCTTCTGTGACTTTACAGAGTAGAAGTTTCTCACTCGCCTAAAAGTCCATTGCTGTTTTTTCTGATTCATGGGTACTTCTAAAATCTACACTGTATTTTTACCCTGTTTTTATTTGTATGCTTTGTGATGTTTATTTTTCGTTATTGTGTTGTTATTTGTTCAGTGTTGTAGAACTTTGTCTACTTTATGTTTCTTTTTTTAAAGTACCTGATTTGGATTTTGTTGATCTCTATTTGCTTTTTCTTCACTAGCTTTTGTTCTATTTTGATTTTCTTCTATTTTCCTTATATTTACCATGTTTATATTTTCCAAATTACTTGAATCATATATTTTCAGTTATTATAGAAGGCAATAAATTTTTCTAAGACCCCAATTAGCTATATTCAAATTTTGATATGCAGAAATTTCTTGTTGTGTATTATGAAAGTCTTCTGGTTTCCTGAGCTTGTCTTCCTAATCCATGTTTTCTACAGAGTGGGGTGATTTCATTTCATAAACTGGGTGGGGATGGGGAGTGTCTGCACTGTTGATTTCACAATATCACTGCATTGTGGTGAGAAAACATAGTCTGTAAAAGGCAGATCAAAGAGGTGCAGGTACAACCACAGTACAAATGTTTAAGATTGTCCATTAACTAGATGAACTGGCATTAGACTGTATGTTGGTTTTTCCATAGGCCATCAGGATGATGTCATTTCCAGGTGTTCCTGTGCCACTTTCTTAAGTATAAGAAAATCTTTCTCAAAAGTCCTTCTATCCTGCCTCCTCCACAGTAGACTTTCCTTCAACCTTCAGACTGAGTGACATGCTGAGTCATTGGGAAGGAAAATTGGAATTAACTTTTCAGACTCTTACTAATCAGTATCTACATTGAGGGCCACGGATGGGGTCTTTATCTTTGAATCATGCTGTAGATAGGGTGGGTACATGAAAAAAGTTGGAAAAAGGTGGGACTGTAGATGTTGGGAAGCCCAATAGAGTCTTGTCAAATTTCGTTCCGGTTGCTATATTTCACTATGGAGATCGTCTAATTTATTAGTAGGAAGAAAGGGGATATTATTTAATCCAGAGGGTCTTATACATAACATTCTGTAAGGAGGGCTTCTGTTATGTCTATTTAAATGCCCATTAACCCAGTTCAGTTATGTCTAGATTTTGCAATGTGAAGTCTTCTGTTTGTTATAAATCTTTTAATTTTTAAAAATTTTCAATTAGAGTTGACATTCAGTATCATATTAGTTTCAGGTATACAGCATGATGGGTAGACAGTCATATACTTTATAAAGTGCTCCCTGCCGACATTTCCAACACCTAACTGTCCCCATACAGTTACAACATTATTGACAGATGGATCCAAACTTTGTGACTTTCTTTAGCTTCATACACATAGATTATTTCCATTTCCCCCTGAACCTGAATCCTGGAATTTCCTTCTGCTCCTTAGCTGTTAAGGCCTGTAACCGCACCCCACCCCCCGCTTTTTTTTTTTTTTTTTTACATCTCATGAGCCATTTCCACTTAATCTCTTATCAATGCGTTGGCTTTGAGTTTTCTCTTCATTATTGGCACTTCTTCTGCCTTGGCTCACGCTTGATACTTAATTGTTACTTTCTATTTTATGCAGTTTTTTTCCCCATGAATTTAGAACAAGAGGGGAGGATTTATTTTGTTACCTTGGTTCATAATATTTATCAGAAATCTAAGTTTCACTTTAAACCAAATTTATTTTTAGTATGTTAGGTTTTCTTCTCTTTCTCTCCTTTCCTAATTTTTGTTGGCCTTTACTTTTCCTTCCTGAAATCTTTAAAATCCATAACAAGGATTCTGATTACTACTCTGTGAACAGAGTTTCTCTTGCAAAATTTATGCCATTTATTATGGGGTTAGGTAAATTACAACTTTCTTGAACCAAAATTTTGTGTGGAAAGATAACAAGGGGAAGTGATCAAAAATGTTTGCTCTTCTTCAACTTTATTTCTGAAATGTTACTTTGTTCTCTTAAATTTCTGTAAGGTAGAGAGTTACTTCTGCTTTGGTAAACCTTATAGAATAGTTTTATTTCTACTAAACCTTATAGAATAGTTTTATTTTTACTAAACCTTATAAAATAGTTCCCCCTCCCACCCAGTATGTTTTAAAGAAAAATAAGAGTTTCTGTTCTTGACTTGCCCAGGATACCCAGCTCCTGTTGCTTTGGCTCAGAGTTCCATTCTGCCTCATGATAAACACCTCACGTCTCGTTATATCTTAAATTGTGTATGCTCTAAGAGCAGACTTATGGAGGAAACTCACTGTGCTATCTAAATGAGCCGTGACAGTCCTGGGAGTGGAATTTACTGCTGAGAAGTAGACCAGGTGGTATTAAAGAGACTTGTTCCAGGTAGGAATTGCTCAACCCATTAATATTGAAGTAGGAACTGGAGGACTTAACCTTTTTGGCTACTAATTTCCTAAAGATAAAGGCTGTCACATTATACTTACACATTTCCATCTCTTCATGTAAAATTGTGCCGGGTAACATTTCATTTTAGTTCTAGGTCTGGTTTTTCATTTTTTATCCTTGCAGTAAACCCTCACTACTAAAATATTAAGACCCTAAAGAATGGATTAAACTGTGGTATTATTAAGTAGATTCTACAGCTCTTCTTGCTAGGGATTAAGTCCTACCCTGATGAAGTAATATTGTTCAAAGCTGTCAGTTTCCAGATGTGGAAAAGCACCTAATCTGAGAGTTTCTTTAACAGGGAAAATATACATAAATACATACTTGGAGATTGTGAGTTCCTTTCCAGACCACTGCAATAAAGTGAGTATCACAGCAAAGCGAGTATCACAATAAAGCAAGTCATAATATTTCTTCTGGTGGTAGGTCGTACCATCAATTTGTAAAAGAAAATAGAATATCTGTGAAGCACAAAAGGAGAAGCACAGTAAAAAGAGTTGTGCCTGTGTTTTAGTTGGATCTGTTGAAATTAAGAGTGTTTTCCTCTCACTTTTTTGCTGTTCCATATATTAGAAAGTATCCAAATAATTGCACAACACACACAGCCTTTTATGTACCCATGACATGCAAACAATAGAAATAGTTTGGCCTGGTTGTTGTGCAGGTGGTTTGGACAAGTACCCTCTTCCCACTCACCATTCAGGAAAGTGTTGATGGGCCCCAGAGCAAGGGCCACTCAAGAGACCGTGTGGAATGTGCCAGTGTTCATCAGTATCCCTTCTCATTCTTAACTAACAAGAGAGCTGTTTTGTAGGTGCCAGCTCCTTTGGATTGAGAATAAAGATAAATTTTTTTCCTGAAGAAAGTTAATGAAGTCACTTAGTTTGGAGCCAGTACGTAAGGAATAGTCAAGTTAGTAAATGCTGCATAAAGTAAGATCTTTGTGAAATGGGTCTGTTGAGTCGTCAGGTATTTTCTTCCTTCCCACATTTGTGGGTTTCAGCAGAATGCTTTGATAAGTCTACAGGCCCTAGAATAATGTTAGGTAGGGTGTTTGTTCTTTCTTAGTACTTGGGACTGAAAGAATTTACAAATTGAGTTTTGAAGGAAGTGACTTCTTCTGGGTGTCATTAGTGTGAAGGAGTCTCTTTGCTATGGCAAGTTCTCATTCTACCACTGTTTAGCTTCGGATTCTTCCGTAATTGCATTTTGCTAATAATTACATCTTTGCTTTCACTTCTAAATCATACAAAGGTGCCAGAGCTATGTTTTGTTTTCATTTTAAACTAATACAAGACCATCCCTTTAATTCCCAATTACAGTTTTGCTAAGTTGATTATTCCTTTATGCTGCCCAAATGTATTTAAAATTAACTATCTTTTACTTGCTCTTTAGGTCAGAGAAATCACATCCTCTGTGGTATTCCTCTTCCATCTCAGCTTCTTAAAGAAGTGCTGTAAATAGAGCTTTTAACTTAGCACTGTATATTTAATTGACTAGAACTGACTGAACTGTACACTCATAAAAAGTACCAAATGAGAGTATGGCATTCACTTGTAGATGTAATGTGAACAGTACTAACTTGTAAATCCCATCTAAATGCTGACAACATGGTTCAAAATATCAGGAAATAAATCCCAACACTCACATTTGAGTGAATACTCAGGGTGCATATGTAAGATCTTATTTTATTATTTTTAAAAAAGCAGTATTTTCTCATTAAGAAAGGCAGCATCCTAGGGTTAACTGTGACAGGGATAGAGGTAGGATAAGAAGTGAGTGGCTACTCAGTGTATCTTTGTAGTCGACATTGTTTTTCATTTTTAGTGATGTTTTTTGCCTGAATAACTGTGATTACTTCATAGGCAAATTTCCCTTGGATCCCAGGGTGTTGTAGCAGATTAGAAGCAGATAAAGACCTGAGATAAAAGAGAGCTCATATTAACTTATATTAAAATGAGGAATTTTTAATGAAAAACAAAAGCCATTTATGTTGTTCCACATGCACAAAATGAAAAATGCCTTGAAATTTCCTCAAACTTAAATGTGAGATTTTATCTTATATCTTCTTTTAAAAAGTTCATTTATTTATAGTAGGGCAGAGGTTCTCAAACTTTTCTGGTTCCAGGGCAATCAGTAAACTTTTCATGATCTCTAGGCCAAAATAAATACATAACAGGATGTATTCATTCCTTTTATTTAATACCACAGTGATGAGAGGACACATTAACAAGTAATAGTTTAATTATATCAAATTAACAAAAAACTATAGTATGCAATGAAAACTTATAATAGGAAGTCTGGCTAACCTGCAGCGATCCTTGCTGTGAAGGAGTATTTTACACCTGAGGAATGAGAGTGATGTTAGTAAAATGGTGGCATAGGAATTTCTAGCACTTTTGCCCCTGCTGAAAACATCTATTTTTTAACAGTTATTGGTTTAACAAGTTGTTTAGCTAATTTAAATAACTATCCCTGCATGTGAATACCTTCAGAATAACCAGGGATTCATGTGAGATATTAGAGCACTTGCATGAAGCATGGAAATAAAATACATTGAGGAGAGTAGGAAAGATAGATTCACATGACTTCCATCACCTCTCCCCCAAGTGCAGGCAGCCTAACACAGTGAGACACATCTCCATGGGGATAAGAGAAAGAAGTATGCACTCAGTTTCACCATGTACTCCAGAGTCAGTTCACCCCAGCATCAGGCCAACACCTGTAGCCTTAGGTGCTCCCTGTGAGCTCCTGCAAACCCCCAGCCCCAGTGCCTGCCAGCTTCTGCATCCCCAGTCAGCTCCTGTGACCCAGTGCTCCTGATGGGCTTTCATGAATGCAGGCTTCAGGCACATCCCTGTCCTGGCTCCCACGGCTATGGGTGGCTCCTGTGGTCTCAGGTTTTCATTTAGCCCCTGTGAACCCAGGCTCCAGCTAGGCCCAGCACCAAGCTAACTACCACAGACCAACCCTCTGGTAAAGGGCTTGCCTGCAGAAGTTAGTCTGTACAGACTGGAAGAAGTGGCCACTTTCTCAAATGCAAAGATAACAATATAAGGCCGAAAGGATCATGAACAATAAAGGAAACATGATTTTACCAAAGGAAACTCATAAAACTCCAAGGACTGGCCCTAAAGAAATACAAGTCTGAGAAAAAAATTCAGAATAATCCATCCTCCTAAAGAAATTCAGTGAACTACAAGAAAACACAGATAACTAAATGAAATTAGGAAAATAATGCATAAACAAATGAAAACTTCAACAAAAAATAGAAACAATAAAAAAAATCCTAGAGTTGAATATATTGACTGAATTGAAGAATGCACTAAAGAGTTTCAGCAGTAGACTCAACCAAGCAGAAAAATTACTTATCCATAACACAGGTCATTTGAAATCATTCAGTCAGAGGAGAAAAAGGGAAAAATGAATGAAAAGAAGTGAAAAATCCTATATGAATTATGGGGCACCATTAAAAGAAACAATCTGCATTATTGGACTCCCTGAAGAAATAGAGAGGGAAAAAGGAGCAGAGAGCTTATTAAATATATAATGGCTGAGAACTTCCCAAATATACAGAGATATTTAAACATTTACAGTCATGAATCTAATAGGTCACCACAAAATTTCAATCCAAACTACCTTCTCAAAGACACCTTATAATAAAATTGTCTAAAATTAAAGACAGAAAGAATCTTAAAAAGAGTAAAAGAAAAATATTTCTTATATACAAGAAAATCTCAAAGTCTATAATTGGATTTCTCAGCAAAAAGTTTGTGAAGGCCAGGAGAGAGAGCGATGATATATTTAACTGCTTAAAGAAAAAAAAAACTGTCAGCCAAGAATATTTTATGTGGCAAAGTTGTTTTTCAGGAATGAAGGAGGAATAAAGACTTACCTCAAAAAACAAATGCTGAGGGAGTTCATCACCATTACACTTTCCTTACGTAAAATGCTGAAAAGAGTTTTTCAGACTGAAATAGAAGAATGCTAAACAACAGCATTGAAAATGTATGAAAATATAAAACATGCCAGTAACTGTAAGTATACCATTAAATTGAGAATTCTCTAATACTGAAATATGGTGGTGTGTTACTTACTTAACTCTAGATTAATGGTCTAAAGAATAAAAATATTTAAAATAACTATAGCTACAGTAATAAAAAGAGGTAAGTTAGATAAAAAAATAAAATAATGGGAAGGGAGCCAAAGGATAGAATTTTGGCATGCAATCAGAGTTATGTTTTCAGCTTAAAATAAGCCTATTATACCTACATGATGTTTTATGTAAGCCTCAAGATAACTGTAAAGCAAAAACCTACAATACATGCACAAGAGAAAACCAGAAGGGAATCAAAGCATATCACTGTAGAAAATCAGTTCACAAAGACAGCAAAATAGGAATAAAGAAACAAGGAAACTACAAAACAACCAGAAAACAGTTAATTAGATAATGAATGATAAAGGGGTCACTTCATCAAGAGGATATAACATTAGTGTACCCAAATGTTATAGGAGCACCTAAATTTATAAGGCAGTTATCTGAAAGGAGAAATACACAGCAATAGAACAATAGTAAGGAACTTCAGTACACCACTTTCAGCAATGGAAGTATCATCCAGACAGAAAATCAGTAAGGAAACATTGGACTGAAACAACATATTCCGTCATGTGCACCTAACAGATATGTACAGAACACTCATCCAGCAGTTACAGAATACACATTCTCATGTGCAAATGGAACATTCTCCAGGATAGGTCATATATTAGGCCACAAAATGGGTCTCAATAATTTAAGAAATTTGAAATCATATGAAGCATCTTTTCCAACCATAGTGGTATGGAACTAAATATCAACAACAGGAGGAAAACTGGAAACTTTACAAATTTGTGGAAATTAAACAACAAACTTCTGAACAACCAGTGGGTCAAATAGGAAATCAGAAAATATCTTGAAACAAACTAAAATGGAAACAGAATGTACCAAAACTTATGGGATGCAGCAAAAGCAGTTCTAAGAGGGAATTTTATAATGATAAATGCTTATATTTAAAAACAAACCTAACTTCATACCCTAAAAACTAGAAAAAGAAACTAGGCCCAAAGGTTACAAAGGTATAAGCAGAAATAAACAAAACAGAGACCAGAAAAACTATGGAAAGATCAACTAAACTAAATGCTGGATTTTTTAAAAGATAAAAATTAAAAACCTTTAATTAAACTAAGGGAAAAAAAAGCAGACTGAAAATTAAAATTGAGGAGATAAAACAACTGACACTACAGAAGTAACTCAGGATCGTAAGAGCCTTTTGTGAACAATGATATGCCAGCAATTTGGATAACCAAGAATAGTTAAACTCTTAGAAACATACAACCTACAAAAACTGAATCATGAAGAAACAGAACATTTGAACAGACTAATGATGAATAAGGTGATTGAATCAGTAACCAAAAACCTCCCAACAAAGAAAAGCTGAGGACCAGATGGTTTCACTGGTGAATTTTACCAATCATTTAAAGGATTCACACCAATCCTTCTGAAACACTTACAGAAATATTGAAGAGGAAGGGACACTTCTGAACTCATTTTACAAAGCCAGCATTTCCTGATACCAAAACCAGGTAAGGAAACCACAAGAAAACTATAGTCTAGTATTCCTTATGAACATAGATGTGAAATTCCTCAACAAAATAGTGCACAACCTAATTCAAAAATACTAGAAATGACCAACCTCATGATCAAGTGGGTACATTTATGTTTAGGGTACAAGGATGGTTCAATATATACAAAACAAAAATGTCATATACCACATTGGTCAAATGAAAGATAAAAACTGTATCATTTTAATAGATGCAGAAGAAGCATTTGCCAAAAGTCAACAACCTTTTATTATAAAAATTCTTAGTATATTAAGTATAGAAAGAATGTACCTCAACATAATAAAGGTCGCATATGCCAAACCCCTTACTGTCATTATACTAAACAGTGAAAGATTGAAAGCTTTCCCACTAAAGTCAAAAACAAGTGTACCCATGTGGGGGATTTTTGTCTCGCAGAGCTCTCCCAGTCGCCATGGATGAGAATAAGTCTACCAAGACATGATACACTTGGGGAGAAAAGGCTGCCCAGTCTCTCAGAGGAGAAAGATCTCGTGCCTCTCTATCAATGGGCTTTTATTGAGTTCAGCTTGCATAGGGATGCATATCAAAGAAAGGAGGTATGGTTTACAGATAACATTTCTGGGATTATGGGGGTCCTTTTGAGTCAGTGTCTGGTAGACAGGGTGATGCCAATCGGCCATAAAACCTGGGGAAACAAACTTATTTTGTGCTTGGGCCCTTAACATTTAAATTGAGGACATTCTTAGCAAAGCACGTTTCAGAGGACGTTGTGCATTCTTTCTTAGTCCTGATCATCCGCTGTCAGGAACCGCCAGTTCCAGCACAGGGCTGTACCCTGTTCGGCATTGTTTCAGGCCTTAATCAAGTTGGGGAAGCAAGGTAGCCAAAAGATTAGGAGACTTTTTACAGATAGAATGAGGACTCAGGCTGTGATAAAGCTGCAGGATGAGGGTCTTTTGTCCTTCCTCCATAATCCCCTAAGTCCTTCCCTGTTGTCCCCTTTATGACCATTCCTGTCTTAGGTTGTTCCTTCATTGAGGAATCTTACCCATCATTGGCTATCCAGCCATGCTCCAAAGGCCAAGCAGGGTGACGTAAAGAGGGCAGAGGCTGCACCCCTGCAAGGAGGACAAGTTTTGTCTCTTTAGTGGCTTATGGTCCCAAGGTCCTCTAGCCATGGGACCTTTTCACCTGTCAGCGGGGTTACAGCTCCTGAAACCAGGCAGGATGGTTCCCAACGTACCCACTCACATGACTCCTACTTACAGTGCTGGAAGGCCAAACCAGAATAATTAGGCAAAAGAAAGAAAGAAAATGCATCCAAATCAGAAAAGAAGTAAAACTGTTTTTGTTTGCAGCTGATAGGATCATATATATAGAAAGCCCTAAAGAGTTCACTGAAAACCTGTTAGAACTAAAAAAAAAAAAATCAGTAAAATTTCAGGGTGCATATACAACATACAAAATCTCCTATTTGTGCACTAAGCATACTCTCTGAAAAAGAAATAAAACTATCCCATTTACAGTAGCATCAAAAACAATGAAATGTCTACGAATAAATTTAACCAAGTAGGTGAAAGACCTATGCACTGAAAATTTTATCATTGGTAAAAGAAGTTGAAGAAGACACAAATAAATGAGAAGATGCCCATGTTCATGGATTGGAAGAATTAACATTGTTAAAAATGTCCATAGTACCTAAAGTCATCTGTACACTCAATGCAGTCACTGTCAGGACTCCCATGGTATTTTTCATGGAAATACAACAAGACTGTTTCCAAGTAGCCAAAACAATCCTGAAAAAAGAAATCAAATTTAGAGGCATTACAATTCCTGGCTTCAAAGCTATAGCAATCAAAATATTATGGTCCTGGTATAAAAACAGAGAGATTAGTGGAACATAATTGAAAGCCCAGAAATAAACTCCTGCATATTACAGTGAACTAATATTTGACACAGGAGCCAAGAATACTAAGTGGGGAAAGGAAAGTGTCTTTAATAAATAGTGCTGGGAAAACTGGATATTCACTTGCAAAGAATGAAACTGGGCATGTATCCTACACCACTCACAAAAAATTAACTTGAAATGGATTAATGGCTTAAATGTAAGTCCTGAAAATGTAAAACTACTTGTGAAAACATAGGGGAAAAACTCCTTGACATTGGTTTTGGCACTGATGTTTTAAATATGACAGCAAAAGCACAAGCAACAAAAGCAAAAATAAAGAAGTGGGACTACATCAAACTAAAATGCTTCTGCACAGCAAAAGAAGCAGTCAACAATATGACAAAAAGGCAGCCTACAAAATGGGGGGAATACTGCAAATCATCAACTTGATAAGGAATTAATACTCAAAACATTTAAGAGATTTGTATACTTAGTGCAAAAAAAATTTGACTCACATGATAATGTAAAGATTCTCAAAATCACTAATCATCAGGGAAAAGCAAATCAAACCACAATGAGGTTATAACCTCACACTTATTAGAATGGCTGTTACCAAAAAGACTAGAGACAAGTCTTGATGAGTCTGGACAAAAGGGAATCTTTGTGTATTTTGGTAGAAATCTAATGTAATACAGCCACTGTGGAAAATAGTATGGAGTTTCCTCAAAAAAATAATATATTACCATAAAATCGAGTAACCTTGCTTCTCTATATATATCCGAAGGGGGAAAAAAATCACTATTTTTGAACCCCGTGTTCCTTGCATCGTTATTTACAGTAGCTTAGACATGGAAACAACTGATGTGTCCATCAGCAAATGGACAGATACAGAAAATTTGGGGCTGGAGGAAGTGTGTATACAATAGAGTATTATTCAGCCATGAAAAAGAAGGAAATCTTTCCCTTTATGACAGCATGGATAGGCCTTGAGGATATTATACTAAGTGAAATAAGTCAAAAGGGGAAAGACAAAGACTATGTTCTCAGTTTTTTTTTTTTGTGGAATCTAAAAAAATGAAGTAGTAGATATGAGAGCAGAATGGTGTTTGCCATGGGCTTGGGCATTTGGAAATCAGGAGATGTGGGTCAAAGTGTACAAACTTCAGCTGTAAAATGAGTCAAGCTCTAGGGAATTTAAAGTGCAGCTTGGTGAGTGTAAACAGCAGTGTTGTTATATACTTGAAAGTTGTTAAGAAAGTGGACCTTAAATATTATTACCAAAAATAAAAATGGTAATTATGTAACAGGATGGAGGTGTTAGCTAACCATATTGTGGTAATCATTTTGCAGTGTGTACATGTGTCATATTATCATGTGGTTTACCTTAAACTTACTTATGTTATTGATCAATAATATCTCAGTAAGCTGAACAAAATTATAAATTTTTTAAAATTTAGATTTAAAGGAAAAAAGATATGAAGAATGAGTGCCATATGACTAAAGAGGCTAGTAAGGGATTGGAGGAAGGGAAGAACATTTCACTCAGTGGAAATCAGCATGATGAGAGGTCCAGTGGTGGTAAACAGCTTACTTCATTCAAGGATCTCAACGAAAGCCAGTGTGGTTAAGTGTAGAAAAAGGGGTAAATGTACTCAAGATGCCTACATCATGCAGTCCTGTTAGCCCATGTCAAGGAATTTGTACATAAATCCTGAGATAATTTGCTTAAACCTTAATCTTATACCCCATCTTTAATGTTGAATTTTATAATTTTGATTTAATATAATGTGTTGATTGGGATGTACTGTTTTTGAATGGTTTCTTACTTCCTTTCCCATTTTTCCATTGAGACTTTGTTCTGTAAGAAACACAATGGGAAGTTTCTGTTTTATTTGGAATTAATCATATCTTTAAACTTATTGCTTCCAGCTACATAGTGTATCATAGGTTGGTTTCTGTCATAAGTCTAATAAGGCAGGGGTTATTGGTTAATAGAGTCAATTCCAACAGCCTAAACTAGTGGAGATGAGATGGACAAGTGCAGAGCATCTTCATTTTTCTCTAGTTGGGAGATACGAAAGGTCTGTGATCTGCAAGAGAGAGAAATGTGTCTTTGGCCTTTAGTGTTACTAAATATGTCTACGAAAATAATTTATCAATGCAATTTTTGTTGTCACTTCTAACACGGATCCATTCTTGCCTTATTAAAGGGAACCTTTCTTTTTGTTGCCTGTGAGCATCACCACACACACACACACACACACACACCAGTGTCTTTTTATGTAGGTTCTCGATACAGTTTACTTTAGACTAAAAATTCTTAGAAATAGTTGATATTTATGGCAAAAAATTTAAAAGCACTATTTTTTCTCAAGAAAGAGCAAATGCTTTTTTTAAAGATATATTTGATTGATTATGCCATTATACTTGTCCCATTTCCCCCCCTTCACTCCACTCCACCCTGCACATCCCCTCCCACCCACATTCCCATTCCCCCTTTAGTTCATGTCCATGTGTCACACTTATAAGTTCTTTGGCTTCTACATTTCCTATGCTATTCTTACCCTCCTCCTGTCTATTTTCTACTTACCATCTATGCTACTTATTCCCTGTGCCTTTTCCCCCAGTCTCCCCCTCCCACTCCCCTGTTACTAACCTTCCATGTGATCTCCATTTCTGTGGTTCTGTTCCTGTTCTAGTTCTTTGCTTAGTTTGTTTTTGTCTTCGTTTTAGGTGTGGTTGTTAATAATTATGAGTTTGCTGTCATTTTACTGTTCATATGTTTTATCTTCTTTTTCTTAGATAAGTCCCTTTAACATTTCATAGAATAAGGGCTTGGTGATGATGAACTCCTTGAACTTGACCTTATCTGAGAAGCATTTTATCTGCCCTTCCATTCTAAATGATAGCTTTGCTGGATAGAGCATTCTTGGATGTAGGTCTTGCCTTTCATGACTTGGAATACTCTTTCCAGCCCCTTCTTGCTTGTAAGGTTTCTTTTGAGAAATCAGCTGACAGTCTGATGGGAACACCTTTGTACGTAGCTTTCTCCTTTTCTCTTGCTGCTTCTAGGATTCTCTCCTTCATTTGAATCTTGGCTAATGGAATTATGATGTGCCTTGGTGTGTTCCTCCATGGGTCCAACTTCTTTGGGACTCTCTGAGCTTCCTGGACTTCTTGGAAGTCTATTTCCTTTACCAGATTGGGGAAGTTCTCCTTTATTATTTGTTCAAATAACTTTTCCACCTGTTGCTCTTCCTCTTCTCCTTCTGGTAGCCCTATGATGCGGATGTTGGAACTTTTAAAGATGTCCTGGAGGTTCCTAAGCCTCTCCTCATATTTTGAATTCTTGTTTCTTCATTCTTTTCTGATTGGGTGTCTCTTTCTTCCTTCTGGTCCACACTGTTGATTTGAGTCCCAGTTTCCTTCCCACCACTATTGGTTCCCTGTATATTTTCCTTTATTTCACTTAACATGGCCTTCATTTTTTTTTTATCTAATTTGTGACCAAATTCAGCCAATTCTGTGAGCATCCTGATTACCAGTGTTTTGAACTGTGCATCTTATAGGTTAGCTACCTCTTCGTTGCTTAGTTGTATTTTTTCTGGAGCTTTGATCTCATCTTTCATTTGGGCCTTTTTTTTTTTTTTTTTGTCTTGATGAGTCTGTTACATAGTGAGGGGCGGAGCTTTAGGTGTTCACCAGGGCAGGGCAACCCACGTCGCTACATTATGACGCTGTATGTGAGACAGGGGTCCAAGAAGGAACAGTGGCGCTTGCTCCGCTCTGTCCCAGATTTCAGTCACTTCCCCCACTTAGCAATTGCTTTTTCCATATAGAGTTATCAGTAATCTTCTGGCTATTTCACTTGAACTAGCCATGCTTTTCTTTCTGACTGTGGAGATATATAGCAAAAAATTAAGTGTTTTCAACAGTTGAATGATACAGAATTTAATTGGGTCTGAGCAATGTAAATATTTTTCCATTGGCTTTATGTGATTGATTTCATACTGTGGAAAATTACACCAATTATTATTTGTGCTATCTAAGATATTGCATTGTTTGAAAGCTGTATGCCCTTCCCCCCTCTCCCCAAGGTATACCATTTTGTCTTTTGCATGTCAGTTCAGGGGTTGTATAGCCTAATTTCTTCTCTCAGGAGTGCATTTTCTCCTGTATGGCTATTTTGTATTATGTCATCAATAATGTGTAAGTGAGGCTCTTCATCTGTAATCAGGGGTAGGATTGCACACCCCATAGAGGGGTGTGATTCTGAATGTAATGCTGCTGAATGTCCTTCTAGTACCTTGAGCTTGACATGTTGCCTTACGCATAAAAGGTGATAGAAAAAAAACAGTTGCTAGGACGAAAAGAAAGTGGTTTGCTAACCCACTGAGGTGATAAGGACTCTTAAAACATATTTGTTTTTAGATAAATAAAAGTCTTTGTTTTATTTTGAAATATTTAATATATTGACTTTGGTTGATTCTTTTCTCCTAAAATAATTACTTCTCTGTCAAATCACATTTATTTTTAGGCTTCAGTCATCTACCATATTTATGAGTTGATTCACTATTTTACATAAATTAAGTTTATTTTTAAACATTTTACTTGCAGTCTCTTAGTTTTTGTATTCTTTCTGTTTCTACTACAGTCACTTTCATTTTAGCATTTATCATGTTATCTCTGGATAACTGCAACCGGTCTTCCTAACTCTGTCAACTCTATCTGACATTTAAATGCTAGAATGATTTTTTTAATATTACTTTTGACATGTTTCGTCAATATAATTTAGGATTGTCTGTGTCCATTTTTAGTGAAAATCCAAATGATGCTCCTATTCCAAGAAAGTATGAGAAAATATTAATAAAATAGGGTTTTATTTTTCTCATATAACAAAAGATACGGAGGTAGGTAATGTGGAGCAGCTTTAATGGTTCCATGATACCAAAAGGGTCTGGGCTGTTTCTTTTTCACTATCTTTAGTATATGGATTTTCTCCTTATGATTGTAAAATGCTGTGCACTGAGGCCTGGCATGCATACTGCAGACCATGAGGAAAGACAAATACAAGGGGCTAAAGGGTATTTGCCAACTAAGTCTAGCTCCTGTATCAAAGACCCATCCACTAGGTTTCCTTTCTTTTTTGTAAAGTATATTTTATTGACTATGCTATTACAGTTATCCCATTTTTCTCCCCTTTATTCCCCTCCGTCCTGCACCCTCTCTCCCAATAGCACCCCCCTTAGTTCATGTCCATGGGTCGTATATATAAATTCTTTGGCTTCTCCAATTCCTATACTATTCTTAACCTCCCCTGTCTATTTTGTACCTACCGTTTATGCTTCTTATTCCCTGCACCTCCCCCCCCCCACTCTCCTGCTGATATCCCTCCATGTGATCTCCACTTCTGTGGTTCCATTACTTGTTTGCTTAGTTTGTTTTAGTTTAGGGGCTTTTTTCTTTCTTCTTTTTTTTTTTTTAGATTCAGTTGTTGAGAGTTGTGAATTTGTTGTCATTTTACTGTTCATATTTTTGATCATCTTCTTTTTCTTAGATAAGTCCCTTTAACATTTCCTATAATAAGGGCTTGGTGATGATGAGCTCCTTTAACTTGAGCTCATCTGTTGAGCTCATGGAGCTGTTGAGCTCCTTTAACTTGAGCTCATGGAAGCACTTGATCTGCCCTTCCATTCTAAATTACAGCTTTGCTGGATAGAGAAATATTGGATGTAGGTCCTTGCCTTTCATGACTCAGAAGTTTTTTCCAGCTTGTTGCCTGCAAGGTTTCCTTTCTTACCGGCCAGAACTGTGCAGCATGCCCCACACTAGTTACAAGAGATCTTGGAAAATTGTATATTTTAGGTGAGCAGGAACTCTTCACTTCAAAATCCAGATTTTGTTAGTAAATAAGGGTGATGGATGAATATTGAACAGGCAGCTAGCAGTGTCTGCCACAACTCTCCTGTTCAGAAACATATTATAACTCCCTTTTACCTAGTATATTAGATTCTTTAACTGGCCTTTAGTGACACAAACCACTCACTGAAAAGAGACTACTTACTGCCCACATGTAATTCAAACTTTATAAAAAATTTAACAAACTATGTATAAAGAAGATAAAAAACATTCTGAATATTCCTGTGTCTGTTTCAGTATTTTTCAAAAAATATGAAATGGTCTTTTAAAAAGTGTGTTTGTCTCCTTTCTTTTGGGTTGTGCTCCTGGACTGGAGGGTGTGGTCAGCTGCGTTGCTCACATGCTAAGTTTACTGTCTATCAGTATTTCAGCAGCACTTCCTACACACCCTGTATTAGAAAGATACCAAAATTTTAACTCCAAAAATATGATTAATTACTGTAGAACCTTCACAAAGTTACTTAACCTTCCTGAGTCTTCATTTCTTCATCTGAAATAAAACATTGGTCCTAATGGAAAAGTAGGCAAAGAACATAAACAAGCAGTTCACAAAATTATAAATGCAAATGCAAATGGTCAATATAAACAAAATATAAATATAAATGCAAATGGCCAATAAACAAAATATTAAGCCTCACTATGACAAAGGAACATTACACTTAAATTAAAAAGCTGACCTTCTCAACACCTAACACAGCAGCACAGATACTATAATTACACTAACAGTAAAGTAGTAGTTTTTAAAGTAGCAAACCTTTCTGTATGGATTTGGGCAGAGTTTGTCAAAAGCTTTAAAAATGCACAGACCTTCTCACTCTGCAGTTCTACTTTAGGGAATGTGTCCTAACCAAATTTTAGACTCGTGCACCACGAGTGACCCAGTCAATTGATATCAGGTATTTTAAACTCCAGCCAGTTTTTGCTTTCATACAGTCATTAAATGGCATGGAGCTTTCTAGGAAATATGTAATTTACTGGCAAACCTTTTTCCTTCAAAGAAAAAGTAAGTCATGAACCTTTTTTGGCTTTTTTTCACATTGTATTAGAGGATAATTAGATAACAAATATGTAACTTTTTAAAAATAGAATAACTTTTGTGGTTTTCTTTGTTTATTTTTGCTTTACTATGTCCATTTTGATATTGTCTATTTTACCTATAGTGAAACCTCAGTAAAGTATTTTCAAATGAAACTTGCCTAATGGTCTAGTTGCATAAAAGCCTTCACTTCTGTTTTTTATTTCATCACTGGATTTTAGTCAGTAAGCAACATATACTCAGAAACTTTTCTATAAGATTTTAAAATACAAAGCTATGCCCCTTCCCAAATTTATCTTCTGCCTTTTTCCTTTCCTAGTGCTGTTCTCCATTCTGGACTTGGCTGTTGAGAGAGAGAGAGAGAGAAAGATAAGAGATAGATGGTATAATGAAATGTGCAGAAAGAAAAGAATGGCTCCTACTTCTCAGCACTTTATAAAACTGATAACAATTACAGTTTCTCTAGCAATACAAATCCACAGTTTGAAATGGTTAACATCTTTTTTATGCTAATGGGCATTTTTAGGCTAACTGAGCACTGCTATTAAATATATAAGAAGCCCTTTGACCAACCTCCACTTAACCCCTTAACCTACTTGCCAGAGTAATTGAGGCTTTATTTTCACTCCCCTAAAGAAGAGTGATTGTACTCCTGAATATACCCTGCATATCCCAGTTAACCTGTTGAGAGCTGTATGTTTACTAAAAATTAGTTGTTTTTTCCTACACTTGTTTATTCCAGTTATTCTTTTTTTTATTTTTATTTTAATTGTTGATCTTGTACACTTTTCTGTCTTTTATTCTCACCCGAACCCACCATCCCAGCCCTCCCCTCCTCCCTCCCATTTCCACCCCCCCCCATAGTTTTTGTCCATGTGTCCTTTATACTTGTTCCTGTAATTCCTTCCCCTTTTCCCCTGAAATTCCCTCCCCTCTCCCTTCTGGTGACTTTCAGCCTGTTCTCAATTTCTGTGTCTTTGGTTATATTATGCTTCTTTGTTTGTTTTGTTGATTAGCTTCCTGTTAAAGGTGAGATCATATGGTATTTGTCTTTCACTGCCTGGCTTACTTCGCTTAGCATGATGCTCTCAAGTTCCATCCATGCAGTTGCAAAGGGTATGAGCTCCTTCTTTCTTTCTGCTGCATAGAATTCCATTGTGTAAATGTACCACAGTTTTTTGATCCATTCATTTACTGATGGGCATCTAGGTTGCTTCCAACACTTGGCTATTGTAAATTGTGCTGCTATGAACATAGGGGTGCATAGGTTCTTTTGGATTGGTGTTTCAGGGTTCTTAGGATATAGTCCTAGCAGTGGAATTGCTGGGTCAAAAGATACATCCATTTTTAGTCTTTTTAGGAAATTCCATACTGTTTTCCATAGTGGTTGTACCAGCCTGCACTCCCTCCAGCAGTGCACTAGGGTTCCCTTTTCTCCACAACCTCTCCAACCCTTGTTGTTTGTTGCTTTGTTTATGATGGCCATTCTAACTGGTGTCAAGTTATATCTCATTGTGGTTTTAATTTGCACCTCTCTGATAGCTAGCGATATCGAGCATCTTTTCATGTGTCTCTGGATCCTCTGTATGTCCTCCTTGGAGAAGTGTCTGCCCAAGTCCTCTGCCCATTTTTTAATTGGGTTGCTTGTCTTCTTAGAGTGGAGTCGTGTAAGTTCTTTGTATATTTTGGAGATTAAACCCTTATCTGAGGTATCATTGGCAAATATGTTTTCCCACACAGTCGGTTCTCTTTGTATTTTAATACTGTTTTCCTTGGCCATGCAGAAGCTTTTTATTTTGATGAGATCCCATTTGTTTATTCTTTCCTTTATGTCCCTTGCTTTAGGGAACATACCAGTAAAAATGTTGCTGCGTGTAATATCTGAGATTTTCCTGCCTATGTTCTCCTCTAGGACTTTAATGGTGTTACGGCTTATGTTTAAATCTTTTATCCACCTTGAATTTATTTTTGTGTATGGTGTAAGTTGGTGCTCGAGTTTCATTTTCTTGCACGAAGCTGTCCAGTTCTCCCAACACCACTTGTTGAAGAGGCTATTTTTACTCCATTTTATGTTGCTGCCCCCTTTGTCGAATATTACTTGACTGTAGAGACTAGGGTTTATTTCTGGGCTCTCTGTTCTATTCCACTGGTCCACGTGCCTGTTTTTATGCCAGTACCAGGCTGTTTTGATTACAGTGGCCTTGTAATACATTTTGGTATCAGGTATTGTGATCCCTCCTGCTTTGCTCTTCTTTCTCAAGATTGCTGCCGCTATTCTGGGTCGTTTATTGTTCCATATAAATTTTTGAAGAGTTTGTTCTATATCTGTGAAATATGCCATTGGTACTTTAATAGGTATTGCATTGAATCTGTAGATTGCTTTGGGAAGTATGGACATTTTGATGATGTTAATTCTTCCAATCCATGAACACGGTATGTGTTTCCATTTGTTTGTGTCTTCCTTGATTTCTTTCTTCAGTGTTGTGTAGTTTTCTGCATACAGGTCTTTTACCTCCTTGGTTAGGTTTATTCCTAGGTACTTTATTATTTTTTTTTTTTTTGCTATATCAAAGGGGATTTTTTTCTTGATTTCTGCTTCTGTTGTTTCATTATTAGTATACAAAAATGCCTTTGATTTCTGGATATTGACTTTGTATCTGGCTGTTTGGCCAAATTTATTTATTAGGTCAAGCAGTTTTTTGGCCGAGACTGTAGGATTTTCTATGTATACTAACATGTCATCTGCAAACAATGATAGTTTTGTTTCCTCCTTTCCAAGTTGGATGCCTTTTATTTCCTTTTCTTGTCTAATCGCTGTGGCTAATACTTCCAATACTATATTGAATAGAAGTGGTGAAAGTGGACAGCCTTGTCTTGTTCCTGATTTTAGTGGAAAAGATTTTAGTCTTTCCCCGTTGAGTATGATGCTGGCTGTAGGTTTCTCATATATAGCCTTTATTATGTTGAGGAATGCTCCCTCTATTCCCACTTTGCTGAGTGTTTTTATCATAAATGGGTGCTGTACCTTACCAAATGCTTTTTCCGCATCTATTGATATCATCATGTGACTTTTGTCGTTGCTTTTGTTTATGTGATGAATTACATTTACTGATTTGCGAATGTTGAACCATCCTTGCATCCCTGGGATGAATCCCACTTGGTCATGGTGTATATTCTTTTTAATGTATTGTTGGATGCGGTTTGCCAATATTTTGTTGAGGATTTTAGCATCTATGTTCATCAGCGATATTGGCCTGAAGTTCTCCTTCTTTGTTGTGTCTTTATCTGGTTTTGGGATTAGGATGATGCTGGCTTCATAAAAAGAGTTTGGGAGTCTTCCATCTTTTTGGATTTTTTCAAATAGTCTGTGGAGAATAGGGGTTAGCTCTTCCTTAAATGTTTTGTAGAATTCTCCTGTGAAGCCATCTGGTCCAGGACTTTTGTGTGTTGGGAGTGTTTTGATTACTGATTCAATTTCACCAGCTGTTATTGGTCTGTTCAGGCTTTCTGTTTCTTTTTCATTGAGTTTTGGAAGGTTATATTTTTCTAGAAACCTGTCCATTTCACCTAGGTTTTCAAATTTGTTGGCATACAGTTCTTCATAGTAATTTCTTATAATCCTTTGTATTTCTGCGGTGTCAGTTGTAATCTCTCCTCTTTCATTTCTGATTGTGTTTATTTGAGTCCTCTCTCTTTTTTTCTTGATGAGCCTGCTTAAAGGCTTGTCGATTTTGTTGATCTTTTCAAAGAACCAACTCCTGGATTCATTGATCTTTAGGATTGTGCTTTTAGTCTCTATGTCATTTATTTCTGCTCTGATCTTGGTTATTTCTTTCCTTCTACTTGCTCTGGGCTGTCTTTGTTGTTGTTCCTCGAGTTCTTGTAGGTGTAGGGTTAGGTTGTTTGTTTGAGATGTTTGTCTTTTTTAGGTAGGCCTGTATCGCTATAAGCTTCCCTCTGAGGACTGCCTTTGCTGTGTCCCATAAGTTTTGGGTCGATGTGAGCTCATTATTGTTTGTTTCCAGAAACTTTTTGATTTCCTCCCTAATTTCATTCTTGACCCATTCATTGTTTAATAGCATGCTATTCAATCTCCATGATTTTGAGGGTTTTGGGTTTTTCTCCTTAGGGTTGGTTTCTAGTTTCAGTCCCTTGTGGTCAGAGAAAATGCTTGGAATGATTTCAATTTTCTTGAATTTGTTGAGGCTTGTTTTGTGACCTATCATGTGGTCTATCTTTGAAAATGTTCCATGTGCATTTGAAAAGAAAGTGTATTTAGCTTCTTTGGGATGAAGGGCCCTATATATATATCAGTTAAGTCCATTTCCTCTAGAGTGTTGTTCAATGCCACAATATCTTTGTTGATATTTTGTTTGGAAGATCTGTCCATTTTTGACAGTGGGGTGTTAAAATCCCCTACTATAATTGTGTTGCTGTCAATATCTTTCTTGAAGTCCTCTAAAATTTTCTTGATGTATTTAGGTGCTCCTCCGATGGTTGCATATATATTTACTTTGTTTGTGTCTTCTTGGTGGACTCTTCCCTTGAGTATTATGAAGTGACCTTCTGGGTCTCTCTTTATGGCCCTTCTTTTGAAGTCTGTTTTGTCTGATATGAGTATTGCTACCCCAGCTTTTTTTTCCTGACCATTTGCTTGGAAAATTTGTTTCCAGCCCTTCACTTTGAGCCTGTGTAGGTCTTTTGTCCTGAGGTGGGTCTCTTGTAGGCAGCATATGTGTGGGTCATGCTTTCTTATCCATTCAGCTAATCTATGTCTTTTGATTGGAGCATTTAATCCATTTACATTTAAGGTTATTATTGATAGGTATTTATTCATTGCCATTTTCGTACTTGTGTTCCTCTCTCTCTTTTTCTCTCTCTCTTTTCCTTTCTTCCCTTAAAGCAGACCCTTTAGTATCCCTTGAAGAATTGGTATGGTAGAGGTGTATTCTTTTAGACTTCTTTTGTCTGGGAAGCTCCTTATTTGGCCTTCTATCTTGATTGAAAGCCTTGCTGGGTAAAGTAGTCTGGGTTGCAGGCCTTTGGTTCTCAGTGCTTGGAATATTTCTTGCCATTCTCTTCTTATTCCAGTTATTCTTGATATTGTAATTGTGGTTTTATTATTGTATGAAACAAATGACATACTTGTAAGAAAAAATATTTCTGTGAAACTAAAGTTGGGTGTTTTGGAAGGAGGATGCAACTAAATCTTTTAAAATCATTGAATTAGATAAAAATGAGAATTATAAATATTAGAACTTTTTAATCTAAGAATTTTAAATGGAAATTGCTTTCAAATGTCATTAAGTACTAGCCTCACTTTAACAAAACTGGAAATAGGATACAAAAAAGACAATGCAGAATTTAAGTCACTGGATCATATGCCAAGCTTTGAACCTTGCCAACATCAAAAATTGGAGAAGCAGTATACATTTATATGTATAATTTTCCTATTCTTTAATCAATTTTTTGGTTAATCAATTAGCAGAATTGAGTGTTGTCTAAAGGAGTATCTTATAGTGTCTGATAAATAATTTGTCTATCCTGGAAACTGCAAAGGGTAAAGCTTATATATAGAATGTTATATATTATAAATTATTTATTAAAATGTTACAAGTACTTGATTCTCTAGTAAATATTAGAAACTACAACATCTTTTCCATGATGTGATACATTTAAGATTTTAACAGAAACTACGTTAAATTTATTCATAAGGATTTGGTTTTAACTTCAAAGACAAATTTGTCAAAAATATTGGAATTATTTGCAATCTAAAATGTTGGATTTTCTTCAGCCTTTCAGAACCACTAAGTCTAATCTTTGAGAAGTCAAGACAGCTGCACCATGCTGGCTGCCTGCTTTTAACATTTTACTGAGATACCTGCCAATGGAAATTAGAGCCCTATGGGCACAACCAGGATAGACTTAATTATTGGCTTACTATAATTAAATCAGAATGAAAAGCTCATACAGAATTTTGTACCCATACCCTGAAACACTGTGAAGCTGTTTTTGGACTAAAATTTCATAGCTTTTGTGGCTAATGAGGCGTGAAATAAATTGGCAAGCCGAAACTGCTCAGAGTACAGTGGTGCAGTGTGCGTTCTCTAATTCCCAGCCCTTGGGATTCCAGCAAAGGTCACAAATTAAACAAAGTCAGGATTAATCAAAACTACAATCAAATAAAACCCAATCATTAATCCTCTCCTGAGTTACAATGGAGTGATTGTGTAATTGTGTGAGAAGCACTGGAGAGTGCTCTTTTGTAGTATCTTTTGTAGGAAAATCAACATTAAGGTGTCAAACAGAAAAATGAAACTCTGCAGGTGAAGCTGTCTCTGGAGCCAAGAGAAACTGGCAATTTATGCAAGTGAACCTTTAGAGCATTGAGAGGGGTGTTGGCACTAGCTACAGAACATTTGGGTCTCTCAGCAGGGCCCTCCACAGAGATTAGTTTGCGGGCCACAGCAGGCCCTGTTTGCTGAGAAGCTTAGTGTTTGGGTATAGCAGCTCCAAGGAACAGTCTCTCCAAGCTGAACTGCCAAAAATTTACTGTGTAATTCTCAGCTCTTTGTAATTTTGAAGAAGAGTTTATAGAAAAACATTTCCTCTGTGGGAGTAATTAAGCATCAGCATATGTCGTCCCCAACAAAAATGGGGAAAAGTTCCCAAAGAAGAGAACTTTCAGCCCATATTTCTTCCATGTTCCTGACATTTGAACTTCCTGATTCTTCCTTTATGATAGCTGTCTTATTATTTCTGCTATTTTATATTCCACAGTTATCATGTTCTTCATTTTTCGTCATTTAGTGTCAAGTCAATGCCAGTTTTATTGCTTGTTTTTAAAAGTTGACAGTGATATTATCCAGCTATGCTAATTTAAGAATCAATTTTGATGTTTAATGCATCCCATATTGTTTATGTTATGTATGTGTATATTATTGTATGTATGCTATAGGGATAGCATTTGCCTCTATTAGTTAGCTTTCTGCTTTGCTTTACATAACAATAGAATTTTTCTGAACTACTCACCCCCATCTCTGATTAGACTACTGATTCATAAGTTGCCTGTATCACATGACTCACATTGAACTATTATTGCATTACAGATTTTCTTACGTTGCTTTTTGCTATTCATGTACTACGATCTCTGTATACAGAACAGTATTAGGTGCTAAATGGGATGCATATTCTTCTTTCAACTAATTTACCAGTTTGTGTCTATGTGTGCATAGCTAGACAGCCCCATGAACTGATATCACTAAACGTACCACCTGGACTTTATGGCAAGACTTCATTGTAATGAGGTATTATTTCAGATTTTGTCTTTCCATTTAGCTTCTTAATACTACATTTTGGTATCATTGCTGACACATTGTGAGTTGAGTTTACTGTTAGAAAATAAAGGCCTTGAACATATAACCTGAGTTGTTTTCAGATGTTTGGCCACCACGAAGTTATGCTTGGCAGGTGGATATCATGTATTTCTTTACTTACAATAAATTTTAATTTTCAAAGTAGCTAAAACTACAGTAGAAATGGAAAAACATAGAATATATGTGTGTCTGTTTATGTGTTTATGTAGGGGGAGGGTTTTCATTTTTATTTCACATTTTGTTTTTCTGATTTTTTACATATGAAATATTACATTTATTGTTCAGCGATTAAATTTTAACTGTCTACATAAACATCTGATATATTCTATTTAACAGCTTAATGGTCCATTGTATAGATAATTACATTATTTTTTAAATATATTTTATTGATTATTCTATTACAGTTGTCCCATTTCTCCCCCATCATTACCCTCCACGCTGCACACCCCTCTCACCCACATTCCCCCCCTTTAGTTCATGTCCATGTGTCATAAGTTCTTTAGCTTCTACATTTCCCACACTATTCTTGCCCTCCCCTGTCTATTTTCTACCCACCGTCTATGCTACTTCTTCTCTGTACCTTTTCCCCCTCTCTCCTCCTCCCATTCCCCTGTTGCTAACCCTCCATGTGATCTCTATTTCTGTGGTTCTGTCCCTGTTCTAGTTCTTTGCTTAGTTTGCTTTTGTTTTAGGTGTGGTTGTTAATAGCTGTGAGTTTGCTGTCTTTTTACTGTCATTTTTTTTTATCTTCTTTTTCTTATATAAGTTCCTTTAACATTTCATAGAATAAGGGCTTGGTGATGATGAACTCCTTGAACTTGACCTTATCCGACAACCACTTTATCTTTCCTTCCATTCTAAATGACAGCTTTGCTGGATAAAGCAATTTTGGATGTAGGTCCTTGCCTTTCAAGACTTAAGATACTTCTTTCCAGCCCCTTCTTGCCTGGAAGGTCTCTTTTGAGAAATCAGCTGACAGTCTGATGGGAACTCCTTTGTAGGTGACTGTCCCCTTATCCCTTGCTGCTTCTAGAATTCTCTCCTTCATCTGAATCTTGACTAATGTAATTATGATGTGCCTTGGTGTGTTCCTCCTTGGGTCCAACTTCTTTGGGACTCTCTGGGCTTCCTGGACTTTCTGGTAGTCTATTTCCTTTGCCAGATTGGGGAAGTTCTCCTTTATTATTTGTTCAGATAAGTTTTCCACTTGTTGCTCTTCCTCTTCCCCTCCTGGTACCCTTATAATTCAAATGTTGGAACATTTAAAGATGTTCTGGAGGTTCCTAAGCCTCTCCTCATTTTTTTGCATTCTTATTTCTTCCTTGTTTTCTGTTTGGTTGTTTGTTTCTTCCTTCTGGTCCACTCCATTGATTTGAGTCCCAGTTTTCCTCCCATCTCTATTGGTTCCCCATGCATTTTCCTTCATTTCACCTACTGTAACCTGCATTTGTTCATCTAATTTGTGAGCAGAATCAACCAATTCTCTGAGCATCCTGATCTACCAGGGCTTTGAACTGTGCATCTGATAGGTTGGCTATCTCTTCATCACTTTAGAGGAATTGGCTCCGGGGCTTTCATTTGTTCTCCCGGTTGAGCCATTTTTGTTTGTTTGTTTGTTTGTTTGTTTGGTCTGGTTGTGGCTGTTACATAGTGAGGGGTGGAGCCTTAGGTGTTCACCAGGGTGGGGCACCCAGTCGCTGAGTTGTGATGCTGTATGTGGGGGCAGGGTCCAAGAGGGAACAATGGCACTTGCTTTGCTCTCTCTTGGATTCCAGTCCCTTCTGCCGCTTTCCCTTCTCCTGGATTATCTGTGTGCGAATGTGGGACCATCTGGTCAGCCAGCCACCTTGTGCAGCCTCACTGGGTCTGCACAGTTGCCCCCCCCCATGCCCTGGGTCTGCTAGCCGCCGCCTGCACGCCTGGGAACTGCCAGCTGCTGCTGCCTGCGTGCCTGGGTCCACACCTCCACTTTTTCCTGCTGTGATTCCGCCCCTCTTACTGATCTGGATGAATGGTTGTTGGACTTATGTACAGTTCACTTTTCTATCATTTCTGGTTGTTTTCTTGTTTCTAAATATTTGTTGTCTTTAATTTTGGTTGTGCAAGGAGGCACAGTGCATCCCCCTATGCCTCCATCTTGGCCCAAACTTATTACATTATTTTTTAACCATTTCTCTGCTGAAGGTCATTTAGATTATTCCCTGTTTTGTAGTATTACAAACAATACCACAAAGAACATTATTATACTTGCATCTTCTTACATGTGTCTCTAGGATAGATTCTTTAATGGGATTTCTGGGTCAAAACATAATGCATATTTTATTTTTATATTTGTTGCTAAATGGCTTAAGAAAAGGCTCTACCACATATGCTCTCACCAACTCTGTCCAGAGTACGTATTTCCCCGCACTACTGGGCATACCATATATGACCTATCTTTTAAATTTTGTTGATTTTTTTTTATATTTGATATTCTGTATCATTACTCACTCTGTTTCTCCTCTATTAGTAAAATATTCCATAGTACTATATCTAATTACTTCCCCACCGATGGACATTTAAGTTACTGCTAACATTTAACTAGTTTCTAGTCAGTTCTACAAAATATATTTGTAATAATACAAAAATGTCTTTAATATAATAATAACCTGTACAAAAGGCATTTCATATGTAGGCAAGTATATCTATAGAATAAAGTCCCAGAAGTAGAATTGTAGAAGTAGATGTCATATGCATCTGTAATTCCAGATGATAGTGTTCAATGAAAAATGCAAGGTGGAAAACAGTGCATGGTACTCTACCAGGTTTAAAAGGAGGAAGCATAAGAATTGCATACACAGACACACACATAACTTAATGTGATAACTTAATACATTATTATCTGAGTCAGTGTGGGGCAAAATGATAGACAGGAGTTAGAGGCACGTTTTCGCTGAACATATATGCATATATATACATACGTACATAGTTTTCAGTAGTTTTTAGTTTAATATAATAATTTAAGTATTTTTTTAATGTAGTGGTCAAAGGCACAAGCTTTCAAGTTACAACTAAATTTAAATGTGATCTTTGTGACTTTAGGCATAAACATTTACTCTGAATTCCAGTTTTCTTACATGTAAATAAAACTGTAAATGCTTGTCTTGTAGAGTTCTGAAAAATCAGTGAGAAATTGTTTGGGAAAATGAACAATATAGTAGTGAGCACAGGATGCATGTGAATACACAGTAAATTTTTTTTAGATTTCTTGCCAGAGTTATTCCTATAATACGAAATCCTGAGGGAAAATATTTAGAGGTATTAAACATAGTCATAGAATGTCTGTTTTCTATTCTACTCTCTAAATGTGACTACAGAGGCAGAAGTCAGCCATTTGGTTTACTAGGAAGGAGATCTTTATCCAGGCTTGATTTTCTGACGGTGACTTCTTTTATGTTACCAGACAATGACAAATGAACGTGTGTGGGAACTATGTATATGTATATGTATATGTATATGTATATGTATATGTATATGTATATGTATATGTACATACATAGACACACACATAGTGAGTAAAATACTTACTCTGAAACTATGGCAGATGCGAGCAATGCCTACACCCGGTTTATTACCTTATCAGGAAAGTATGTTGCAGTCTTGCACTGGTGTGTGTGTGTGTGTGTGTGTGTGTGTGTGTGTGTGTGTGTAAACTTGATCTATTTATAAACCACTGCATTTTAAGCAGTGATATCTTCTGGGTAATTTCTGTAGAGATAAATTTTGAGTTAGTGATATGTACCATATTTTTTCGGACTGTAAGATGCACTTTCCCCCCAAATTTGGGAGGAAAATGGGGGTGCATCTTATAGTCTAAATGTAGCTTACCTGGCTCACTGTGGGGGGTGGGGAGCAGTGTATGTTATTTATGTTATTAAATATTTTACCACATTTTTTGCTTCAAAAAATTTTTTCCTATTTTCCTCCTCTAAAACCTAGGTGCATCTTATGGTCCAGTGCCTCTTACAGTCTGAAAAATCTGGTACATACACATAGTAGAAAATGTTTGGCTTTTTTAAAAATGACAAGTCCATACTATCACTATGGTATATGTATGTAAATGTCTTGTATTTCTTCCATATTCACTCAATTAGTTTACCCTCCCAAATCATTTTACCTCAAAGACATCATAACACTTTTCTTATTAAGAATGTCAAATTAGAAAAGACCACTGGAACATTAGTAACAAGTGGTTTCTATTGCTCTCCAAGTTGCCTTGAGCTTAGGTCTCCAACTCCAAAGAATTGAAGAGGTCTTATGTGCAGTTCTTTTTTTCAATTTTTTCCTTTATGCTCTTTCTAAAATTCTGCATCTTGTAATTTAATTTCCATCTTTTTTCTTTGCATCTGTATGTCTGGATGTGCATCAGAATACCCATTTCACTCTTGCCACTTTGGATAATCAGCAATTATAAAAGATAAATTATTTCCTGACATAAGTGTGTGGCTATGAAAGCCCTTCTTTTTATATATACTGCTTAAGGGAGTAGAAAGTGATTTAAATGAAATTAATTTACTTGATTATGGTATCAGTCTGATTATCTTCTAGAATTCCTTTGAAATGTTATAAGAATTCATATTCAGAAGCATACTGAAGTGCTGTACCTTATTCTAAAGCTAATAGAGAGTTCTGACCAAGATGAAGGCGCAGGTAGAAACCTTTCACTTCCTTGCACAACCAAAAGGAGGAAAACAACCATTCTAAAATCAATAAACAACCAAAAGCGCCAGAAAATCAAACTGCATGGAACTCTGACAATGAAGGAGTTAAAGAGAAAAAATAAACCAGAACCACCAGACAAGTAAGGCTGACTCAGAAAAGCTGCAGCGAGGTGGAGGAGCATGGGAGTGGGGCTGGCTGCCCAGCTTGGAGGGCTGGGCAGGAGGGGCTGACTTAAGGAGAAAACTGAGACTCAGAGGTGGCTGTGGACTACAGCGGTTGTGGTGGTGGGAGACACTCTCAGTCTCACAGGAGAGCCCCTTGGAAAGTGTGCAAGAGACAAGCAGGCGAGCTGTACTCATTCCCTCTCTGGCCCCTCCCCCACAGGCAGCACCCCAGCACAGCAAAGAGGGTTGCCCTGCCTGGGTGATTACCTAAGGCCCCGCCCCCTGCACCAAGACAAAGAAATATGGCCCAAGTGAAAGAACAGAGCAAAACCTCAGAACTAAGCGATGAGGAGATTGACAACCTATCTGACTGAGCTGGGTTGAAAAATGAAAGAACAAATGAAGGCTACCCACAGTGAAATAAAGCAAAATATTCAGGGAACCAACAGTGACAGGAAGGAAACCAGGACTCAAAGCAATGATTTGGAACAAAAGGAAAAAAATAAACATCCAACTGAAACAAAATGAAGAAACAAGAATTCAAAAAAGTGAAGAGACTCTTACAAACCTCTGGGACAACCTGAAATGTTCCAATATCCAAATTATAGTGGGGCCACAAGGAGAAGAGGAAGACCAAGAAATTGAAAACTTATTTGAACAAATAATGAAGGAAAAATTCCCCAGTCTGGCCAAACAAACAGATTTCCAGAAGTCCAGGAAGTTCAGAGAGTCCCAAAGAAGTTGGACCCAAGGAGGAACACGCCAAGGCACATCGTAATTACATTAGCCAAGATTAAAATGAAGGAGAAAATTCTAGAAGCAGCAAGGGATAAGGGGACAGTCACCTACAAAGGAGTTCCCATCAGACTGTCAGCTGATTTCTCAAAAGAGACCTTCCAGGCAAGAAGGGGCTGGAAAGAAGTGTTTAAAGTCATGAAAGGCGAGGACCTACATCCAAGATGACTCTATCCAGCAAAGCTGTCATTTAGAATGGAAGGGAAGATAAAGTGCTTCCCAGATAAGGTGAAGTTAAAGGAGTTCATCATCACCAAGCCAATTATCTAAGAAAAAGAAAATTGAAAATATGAACAGTGAAATGACAACAAAACTCACAACTATCAACAAATAAATCTAAAAGTAAGAAAAACAACGGAAACACGAACTAAGCAAACATCTAGAACAGTAACAAAATCAGAGAAATGGAGATCACACAGAGGGAGTTCAGTGTTGATAGGGAAGGGAGGAATAGGGGAGAAGCATAATTAGTAGGCATAAAATAGACAGGGAGAGATAAAAAATGGTATAGGAAACAGAGAACTCAAAGAACTTATATGTACATTCCATGGACATGAACTCTAAGGGGTGGGGAATGCTGGAGGGTTGGGGAGACAGGGCCAAGTGGGGGGATAAATGGGGGGGTGGATTGGGAAAACTTTAGTAGCACAATCAATAAAAGTACTTCAAAATATATAAATAAATAAAGCTAGTATACTATCTACCTTTTTTTCCTGTGAGCTTTTAGATGGATGACCTTAGGTTAAGTTCAATAAATGTCTTATCATGTAACACACACACACAATGCATTCTATATTGTTGAGAAAAGTTTCTTTTAATACTACTTTCTACATGCAGATCACTTTGATATTTTATATTCTCTTTCATTTGTTTTATTATTGTTAGAACAGCAGTGTAGTAATGGATACTTCTGTGTTCTTTACTTTGTTTATCCCAAGTTCTGGTGACCAGCATTTCTGACTCTTTGAAGATGTAATACTTCAGTGGTTTCCAGGTGTTTTCCTCATAAGGTCAGTCTGCTCATAGGCTGCCTTACCTATAAAAAATAGTTTCTACATGTGGGCTGCACATACACAATTATGTAGTAGGCCTGCATTTTCTGTTGTCTCCCATTCTACCTACGTGCTGTAGAACAACTGTCCAATTTATAGAACATTCAAAAATACTTTCTTACATTTTTTATTTTAGAATTTTTTCTGTGGCTACAAATCTTGGCTAACCCTTAAAGAGATTTTTTAATATTACAAAAAATATATTACAAAGAAAAAATATTTCCTGCTCCTTCTAAAGTGATTCTGGGTATCATCTTTTACTCCTCCTCCTACTCAGTCATTTTGGCACCAACTTTGTTGGGTTCTATGTACTTGATTTTTCTTCTCCTCTCTTCCTTGTCCTTCCTGCCACCACTCGAATCTGAGCCTTCATGATGATTTTTGCTTGGATTTCTTAATTGCCTCCTAAGCGGCCTTGTTTCATCATGGTAGATGCTTCACATTGCCTGCTGCATCATGACTGAGGTAAAATCCAAATATGCTGAATAGTCGGCTTAAAATTCTTCAGTGTCCCGATCTCCTGCTGTCATGTTCTTCACACACACAAGTATTTTTCTTAGATGTGTAGCTCTTCATGATCTCTCTCCTCTGTTCTGCTACCCCTGCATGTGGTTGTAACTAATTTATTTTCATGGTTATCTAGCAGTCCAGTCTGTAACTATACAATTTATTTATCCACTCAACCACAGATAGAAATTTGGGTCATTTCCAGTTTGGAAATATTAAAAATAGACTGCATTATGTGTTTTATTTGCCTCTGTTAGTCTCTTCCAATATATTATGAATTTATGGAGACCATATTTTTATCTTTTCTAGCACATGGCATATAAGTGATTTTTGAAAGAATGGAGAGGGGGAGGGGAAGGTTACTCTATTGTTGTAACAAATTAGATAATACTCACTGTAATTATTATAATAGTAAATTTTTAAAAATCTGCCCTATAATATTTCTCAGGCCCCTTACTACAGCTGTGTTTACTCGAAGGTCTTTTTAATGGAAAAGTGAACTCTTAATACCCCCTTAAAAAACTGTAAGGATTTATTAAGCTGTAACTTTTCCGTATCTCTACTTAGTAAATTCTTTCCCTCTTTATATTACTTTTAAGCACATTTTTATTTCTCTTAGAAACAAAGTTGCCTACATGAAATCAGGGGTAGCTATTCACATATAAAATTAAGCTCTTAGAGTTGCTGGGAGAATACTGACGCCAAATGGAATAAGAACTGTACCTTTTCATCTCAAGAATCCACTAAGAATGAAGTGAATCTAAGAATTCTAAATTCCAGTTTCTTTTTCAGATCAATTCTTAAGCTCAGCCTTTACTGAGTAGTAATTTTCTTTACAAGCTTTTATTCAAGAAGTTATAATGTTATGATTGAAGCATAGTGCATGCCTCTGGCATTTTGTTCTAGATTTAATGTTTCTTGATATGCAGTTACACTGCTTCTTCTCTAAACTAGAAACAAAATCTGAGCAGAAAGTAGTGGCCCCCGTCAGGTCGATCATAGTCATCCTAGTAGGAGTACACTTGAATAATGGGATGGAAAATGGAAGTTGGTTTCATTTACTATATTTGAGTAACAAGTATAGTCAACCTTCAGATTTGTGGGTTCCATGTTTGTGAATTTACCTAGTTGCTAATATTTATTTGTAAGTCAAAAGTTAGTATTGGCGACAATTTCACAGACATTCATGGACACAGACAGAGTGGCAAAACTTTCTGATTTGCCTTGCATGCACATTAACAGCTGAGATTGAACAGCTTGATGCTTTACTTTTTTGTTTCAGCTCTCACACTGTAAGCAGGTGTCCTTTTCACAGTCTTTTTAGGCCACCAGCTTCACATTTTTGCATAAAGTGTTGTTTAGTGTTCCTAAGCAAACAAAGCTTGTGACATACCTTAGGGAACAAATAAGTTGTTTCCTTTAAGCTTCATTCAGGAGTGAGTTAGAGTGCTGCTGGCCATGACTTCAATGATAATGAGTCAACAATATATATTAAATGAGGTGCCTTTAAACAAAAACACACATGTATTGATTGGTTGATGAAAATGTAACCAGAAGCTTGCGGGAACCTAACCCTGCACTTTCTTAGGAGCAGTGCATCAGTATCTGCTAATTCAGTGTTCTCGGAGGCTTAGAGACAGCAGCTACCACAGGTGAGGCACTTTGACTGTTCTTGATTGCCTTTCACCTGTGCTATTATCAAGCTTGATTTATTCCTGTTTTCTCAGTCTTTTTTCCTCCAGCACTTATTATAAAACAATTGGCTTTTACTTTGCTACAGATATTAAATATATGTAACCTTATCTCAAACTTAAATATCTTTTGCTACATATTCTGATATGAGACACAGGTATTTCTTGTAAAAAGTAGCACTTGCCTGCTGCTGGTATACACTGTGGAGCCTATTATCAATGAAGTTTTATTTAATCAATTATATATTGAATTGTCAGCATAGAAAATGCAGTTTCTGCTTTATCTCTTTCACTTCTGAGTATAATTTAAAGGCAAACTAGCTGTATTCTTAGAAATGTGAGACCTCTAAAGATTGTTCTGTTCGTGATGCATGTTCTCATCGTGTTCATATAGAATTATCTGTTAGCTATGGTTTGAGGTGATACGCTATGAAAGCACAGTTGCCTAAGAAGCCTCTATAAATAACACTTGGGTATTCATATAATAAATGTTTGCCTTTATCATTTCCTACTTCTTTTCCATAAGTTTATTGAATTTATTGCACCCCACTGTGCAGTGTGAAACATTTCTCTCCTGTTGTGCTAATAATAACATTAAGTAAAACGCTAAGAATCACTCCACATTAATGATATGGTATATATGTACCTAGAAAGAGAGATTCTTTCCATACCGTGTTCAACAGTGCTAACCCTCTTAGGATCAATGACCAAGGCATTTTCTGCATTTTACTGCTTGGAGAAGTGGTCAGTCATCTACTTCCAGTTTGTAATAGGTGATTGATTCAATGTTCTGGTGCTCGTGTACTTGAATTGATACCTACCTATGTAATGCAATGAGGGACTTAGATTCCACACTGTTAAAAGTATTTAACAATTGAATTAGTTATATGGAGTGTTTAGAATTATGGGAATTTCTTATCTGTACCTTGGGATCTGTACCTAACTGGAGACACCACCTTTTTCAATATGAAATTTCAGAATTTGTTTACTTACCAAAGTTAAGAAGCAAACCACTATAATTTTTGGTCCTCTTTTTAGGTGGATGCTCTAAACAAGGGTGTCCAACCCACAGCCCGCAGGCCACACGTGGCCCAGGATGACTATGAATGCATCCCAACACAAAGTCGTAAACTTACTTAAAACCTTTCTTTTTGCTCATCAGTTTTCTTTAGTGTTTGTGTCTTTAACGCGTAGCCCAAGACAACTCTTCTTTTTCCAGTGTGGCCCAGAGATGCAGAAAGATTGGACACCCTGCAAGTATTTGCTACCCTACTAATTTCCTCCCCGCTTTTTTCCTTGAAACTCTTTCCTCCCTTTTACTCTCTGATACCGTGCTCTCATACTTCTTGTCTTCAGTTACTTTTGATCCTTTGATAATGGCCACTTTTTGTTGATCTTCATTCTCTATTTTAGTTATTTGTTTGAAAATGTTTCCCCTACTTGACTGTAAGTTATTTCTTATTTATTTTCATACCTCCCAATGTTATTATGTAGTAAATATTGTGGAAGTGAACTGTTTCTACTCCTTTCAGTGTTGCTGTTCCCTTCCATCCTGAGCTTTCTCATCTCCCATCTACAAGCTCACTCTGGGAAGTCTTTCCTGAAGGTTGTGTTAAGGAAGAGGAGCTCTGAAACTGTACTGCTTGGTTCAAATCCCAGCTCCACCAATTTCTAACCATGTAAATTTGGCAAGATTATACTTTAATTCTGTGTCCCAATTTTTTCATCCTTAAAATGAAGGTAGTAGACACTCCCTCCTACATCATAAAGATGTAATGAATTAATGCTTGTATGTCCATAGAACGGTACCTGGCATATCAAACAGACTTAATAAATGTCAGGTAATTATGGTCACTTTTTCAGCTTCATCTTCCACCTTTGTATCTTGTCTTCCAAATCTTTTTATTGTGAAGTTTTCTGGACTTATATTTTCATATGCCAGTTGGACATTTTTAACTCTGTGTCCTGTAGGAATTTTAAATTCTTACATGTCCTGTAGGAATTTTAAATTCTTACATTCTTACACAGACATTTTTAACTCTGTGTCCTGTAGGAATTTTAAATTCTTACAATAATGTCTCAAGGCATTATTTCTACCAACATATGCCTCCTATGCCTCCTATATTTCCTACCTTGAATAGTGATACTAGCCTCCATCCAGTTTCCCAACCTTTAAAACCTCGATTTCTCCTCTCACCTAATCTTCCTTGCCCCTATACTTCGACTCTCTTCTGTCTTCACTACCTTAGTTCAGGTACCTCATCCCCTCACACTTTATTTAAACTGCCTGCTGATTCTCTGTCTTCAGCCTGTTTTCATCTTTTAATGTAGATTTTCTTCTGCTCCCAAATATCTTCCCACAAACTAAATATGGTGGTGTCATTTCCCAACTTAAAAAATCTTTTAGTAGCACCCCATCTCCTGTAGGATAAACTCTCCCCTCTTTGTAAGACCCTGCACAATCGAGTCTTACACTCCCTTTTTTACTCCTTCTTGTACCGTCTGTTGGCTCTTGCTCTTCCTCCCCATTCCCTTGCACCGTACACACAAACATCCTAAACAAGATGATTTTTGATCTCTTGTGGTTTGATGTATTTTGCTAAAAAATGGGGCCATTACATTGTCAGTGAATATGCAGTAATACATGGTGGGGCAAAAGTAGGTTTATAGTTGTGAGTACATGAAAGTTTACTTTTGTGTTATTATTTATTAATTAATGTATTATTTTCTATGTGAGCAACAATGAACCTACTTTTGCCCTGCCCTGTATTTTACTGATGATGAAGGCATCACTCTTTTCAGATTGACTAATTCATATGACAAATTAAGTAATTATCATTTGCTAGACACTGATAGATGATGGTGTGGGGCAGATATTGCAAAGGTAAATGAAATCCTGAGAGTTTACAACGGAGAAGACAGGCTCAAAACTCATACACTATTTTATAAAGCTGTACATGAGGTACTGTACGGGAGCTCAAAGGAAGAATCGGCTCCTTGGAAATTCTAAGTGAGAAAGATCACAAGAGGAGATGAGTGACAACGGAGCTGCAGTGTAAAGATTATTCAGATTTTACCAGTCGAGAAGAGGAAGGCTTACATTCTGGACTGTCAACCTGGTAACTGCGTGGAGGGAGGTAATTACTTGGTAGAGACGCATTATTTAAAAGATGAGGGAGTGTTTTCTTTTTTCTTTTTTCTTTTTTTTTTCCTGTCTAGATGAAAGAAGAGGAGCATTGTAGGCTAGTCTTCAGCATTCCTGAAGGCACAGATGTGCTTGGGCAGTAGCAAGTAAGCTCATTATGGGTCGAAATGATGGTGTTACGAGGGAAAGTTAGAAGCATACTATGAAAACATTAATGTGTTTCCAAAGATTTTGGCATTTTCCCTATATATTGAGCCATTATGCAAGGATGTGAAAATAAGTTTGTACCTCTTAGGAACATCACTCTGGTCACACACACCGTGGGGAGTGGATGAGGCAGGGAGGTCCTGACAGAGAGCTAGGACAACATGCCGAAAGAAAGATCATCAGTAAGGACATGGCCCACAGGGATGGCATCGTCAGCAAAACTATAGAGCATTAAGGTTACTGGTACTTTTTGAGGCTTGAGAGGCAATGAGTTATACTTTTAAAGTTATGGACTTTAGAGTGAAATAGATCTGGACAGGAACCTTGGGTGCCTGTTCTGTAGGTGTGCACCAACTTTCATCACTTATGAAAATGAGCATACTAATAACCAATTCATAAGAATGTTACAAGCATAAAATAAATGTTATCAACATGTGAAAATAACTAGGAATGTTTGGTGCATCGTAGGTTCTCAGTGCATGTTGGCTTTCTTCCTACCTTTCCATTCTCTTGCCTTACATTCAAGGAGACTGGCATTCAGAATGACTATGTATAGTTAGAAGGCCAGTTTACTGACAAGTGGGAGTGCCACTGGGTTCTTTCCACTATACCAAGCAACAGCTATATCCACTTACTCTCATCTATGCAATTTGCAGTGAGAAAAAAACTGTTGGATCATTTTTTTCATCTTTATAAAATCTGGTACTTACAGAAATGGTTAAGAATTACACATTCATTACACTAACCCCATTTCAGAAAGTGTTCGTTAAGTGCTAGCATAAACATCTTCAGTAAAGATAAATCCACGATTCTCAGCAGTTTCTTTTAGGTTTACCTCTTCTCAACTAATAAAATTTTCCAATTCTGAACTTCTATCCTATTGAAAGCTGCTATCACTTGCCTCAGTAGTCATTTTGAGCTTGTTTATATTTTCTTTTTTTTTATTGTTACTCTGTTAGAGTTGTCCTAATTTTTCCCCCTTTGCCTTCCTCAGCCCAGCCCAGCCCCCACTCCCACATTCAGTCCCTCTTGCATCTCCACTGAACTCCCTATCAGTCACATTGTATTAAAGCAGTTTCTTCTGTCTGTTCATGGTTATAAGGTTTCTTTCTCTTAATTGTTCAGTTTTTTTATTCTGGATGATTTCTCCACAATTTAGTTGTAATTCTAGATTGGCCCTGGGAGGAGATTAGTGTAGCTTACAGTTATACCCCTCTGCCATCTTGGCTCTCCCCATCCGTGTTTTCTTTTGTCTTTAATCTGCTGTAGTGGACCACAAATTGATATGGAGGAAACAGAAACCACATTTTACAAAAACATTATGAGCAAAAGTAGTTTGTGTCCATATTCTAGGAGTCTATACTGATGCACACTGCCTTTCTTCTTTAGCATCCCTTGATAAATTTCAAAGGATCCATTGTGTGCTTTTTATAACTAGATTAGAGGTTGAAAAAATACCAGTTGAGGCCCTGGCTGGTATAGCTGAGTGGATTGAGCACGGGCCTGCAAACCGAAAGATCACGATTCGATTCCCAGTCAGGGCACATGCCTGGGTTGCCAGGCCAGTTCCCGTCAGGGGACATACAAGAGGCAACCGCACATTGATGTTTCTCTCCCTCTCTCCTTCCCTTCCCCTCTAAAGATAAATAAATAAAATCTAAAAGAAAAAAAGATGAAGTGAATCTTTAAAAAAAAAAAAAATACCAGTTGATTTTCTCTTCAGAGGTTTGGTCAAAGTTGCTGATCCTGTTTCTTAATCTTTTTAATAATTTCTCTCTGCCCCAGGAAAACTGGGGGGTAGGGGGGAGCGGGGGTTGGTCCCTGTCCTGGGCACCAGATTTATTTTCATCCCTTTCCTCCATCACAGATGAAAATAAAACTACCAAGACATGATCTGCTTGGGGAGGAGAGGTGGACAAACTCTCAGAGGAGAATGACCCAGAGCCCCTTCCTCACTAGGCTTTTATTGGGTTCAAATACACAGGAATACAGGTTTAACATGTCAAAGAAATCTGAGGGCTTAATCTGAGTCAGTGTCTGTTTGGAAAGGGGGTTGCAAAACTTTGGGAGACATACTCATTTCCTCCTCGGACCCTTATCATTTAAATGAGTGTACTCTTAGCAAAGCAGGTTTTACAGGACTTTAGGAATTCTTTCTTGTGCCTGATCACCCGGGGAACTGTTCTGGCTGGCACAGGGCTGCACCGCTCACCCTCACAGTTTCAGGCTTTAAGCCTATTAGGAAGCAGGAGACATCTCCCAGATGGAAATGAGGACTCGGGCTATGTCAGAATAGCCGGGGGGTGAGGGTCCATCACATCCTCTTTGCTGCAACCCCCCGAGTCCTTCCATGAGGCCTCCAAAGTGGTTGTGTCTGGCTTAGGTTGCCCCTCCCATGAGGAGTCTTACCCGTCATTGACTGCCAACCAAGCAATGGGGCCAGAGATGGATGAGGTAGAAGCAGTGCTCCTGCCAGGGAGATAAGCTTTGTCTCCTTAGTAGGTCACATCCTCTTGACAGAACAGACCCAGATGAAGTGGGTCCCTAAGCTCTTACACAGCCCACCATGGGGTGAGGGTTACAGCTCCTGAAACCAGGCTGAACGGTCCGCAACAGAAAACAACCTTCATAAGATAACTGATTTTATTAATAAATTAAGCATGTAACGAACTATAGAAATGATCCCTGAAAGTATAGTCTTGTAAATGAGGGCGTGTTTTATTAAACTCTGTAAATTTAACATCAGGACAGAAGTTGGAGAAGACAATTTAGTAAATATATTACACATATTTTAACTTTCTTTAACTCCATTTGCTTTTCAGATTAGATTTTTAAGAATTGTAATTCTTGCAATCAACCACACCACTTATTCCTCTTTTTTGAGAAGAAGAAATGAATACGTAAAAATGTTTAGACATCAGAATAATCTAAGGATTATAGTTTTTACTCAGCAATTTCTTCTTTCATAAATATGGCCCGTCTTTTCTCTTTTTCATAATACATGATGTAGAGCAATACTTACTTCTCTTCCCCATTCCTGTTTTCTACCTTGGTTGTGTCTTATTTCTTTATTTGGTCATTAATTGTTACTACTGTAAATAGTTACTTTAATTTGATATTTCCTTTGATTTCATAATATACAAACTAAAACTGAAGTGAAGTAAACCTTACTGGTTTCAGGGACCTGCTTGTGTTATAAAACCATCAATCTTTTTTGATATTCATGATCCAAAAACATATTTTTTGGAGAAAATAAGGAAAAGTTAGTGTGGTTACCAGTAGTCCTAAAAATACATTTTGATTTCTTTTCCTTAAAGAATATCAGAACCTTTTAAAAGTTTATCTCTAAATCCTTAATTCCTAGTATACTGGTTTATATGTCCTGCGGCAATACAAAACAAGGGTTGAAGCAAGACATTTTACTCAGAGACTGTTAAATTGAGAAGGGTAAGTCCAAGTTTGGCCTAACAGATCAGACTTGACCTGATAAATTAGATTCAATAACTTATTCGATTGCATTAAGTCTCTTACTCCACCTAAGTTGCCTGGTCATTACATGATACTTGTAGTCAGCCTTGAGATAATACTGAATTTGTAAAGCTAAAGGTATTCATAACAAAAGTTTACTTTACGGTTGTACCTTTGAAGCAGAAAAGCCATTAATCTGGGTCCAAAACAATGCAGACTAAGTTTTAATCCTGCATGATAGTACTGTTTCCAAATTGAATTTTGTTAAAACCATCTTTATCAAAGTCAGAAAGATTATGTGCAGGAAGACCTTGGGACAGACTAGGTATCATAATTCTTTATATTCGAAAGGTAATGTTTTAGACCTATATAAAAAACTGTCCCTTGAGTTTTAATAAGAATTGCTTATAAGGATAAGTGTTTTGGATTAAAAACTAAGTATTTTTTGTTTGTTTCCTACTCATGAATAGTTCATAGGGTGATTTTTTCAGTCATTTAAAAGTCATTGTTTCTCCCTCTTAGAAAAATTAGATTGCCAATAGAAAGTAAAGGTTCTTTTTCTACATTATTCTTTAAAATAAAGAACGTGGCACAGTCCCATTACTCCAGGCTCAATTTTCGATAATCCTTTAATGTGCTACTTTTTAAAAGTAATTTCAAAAATCTATGGATGATATATAATAAGTTTACCTACATTCTGCTCACACTAAAGTATTTCAGTTGGTAAGGTATGTATAGCACCTAGCATGGGTTCTTTGTTTATTTAACTCTTTTTTAAATATAAAATTGAAAATCAATACAATTTAAAATTATTTTATATCCTGTGTTAATGGCCTGATTTTAGTTCTAAATCTTGTGTCCTAAGTTTACTGATTGCTACATTAATTCAAATTTGTAACCCCTTTATGTTTCAAGGCCAGTTACTCTAGAGAAGGAAAGTATGAGACATTTCTGTTGAAGAGTGATCACAAGAGTGATTTTCCTGTCTTTGTGGACTCATCCTGTTAGAGTTATTTCTCATATCTTTATATTCTAACAGTGAAGTTCTTAAAAACTGCTTTTAGCAGAATAAATGTATACTTACAAGTATTTTAGTTACTTGGAGGCCTTTTACCCTAATGATTATACATCACAAAATGATATCTGTCCCCCAAATAACTTCTTCTATGCAAAGTTCTTCACATTACTTGAAGATGGATCTTTGGTTCTCTTAATTACTTGTCCTGGTTTTCCTCCTACCTCTTTGGCTCTTCCTGAAAGGGCTCCTTTTTGCTTTCCATAAGGGTGATGCTTCCCTTAAATTCATTTTCAACTTTCCCTTCTTCTATACTTCTGTCCCCTATATTTTCTCCACAAGTAAGTTTAACTCTTTAATGGCTGTAACTGCCATCTGTAAGTGCTGATGACTTCCAAGTACAAATAGGCGCACGCACACACTATTTACTCCAGCACATATCTCTTTTCCCAGCTTTGGAGCTCTGCATCAGCTGCCACCAGTAAATGACCTCTGAACATTCCACAAGCAATCTCAACATGTCTAAAGTTATGCTCTTCATTTTCTTTCACAAAACTGATGTTCCTCCAGTATTTATTTTCAACGTCAATAAATGTAAGCTATTTACTTTGTTGGTCAAGGCAGAAACTAGTAATAATTCCTAACTACTTTCTGTTGTCTCCCAGAGTTTTTCAATCACACATCCTATTGATTCGACCCTTGACGGTATATCTCCATATCATACTGTTTCTCGCCCCATAGCAGTTTTCACTTAATCGCTTTTCTTGTTGTAACAGCATCTTAATTAATTGGCTCTCTAACTAGTTTCACCCTTTGCTAATCTTTTTCTTTCATTTTTCCCAGATTAATACTTTTTAAAACATGTATATGGTCATGTTATTTCCCCTAAAAGTTAGGCTTCTTAGCATGTAGTTAAGTTAAGGTTCTTCTCAATCTGGTCCCTCCCTGCTGTTCACTGTTCCCTAGCCCTTAATACCTTGCTTTCATCCTTTTTGTTTATTCCTTCTCTTCTTCACTGCCCCTCTATTTTTCTTTTTTCTCTCCCTCTCTCCCACTTTTCCTCCCTCCCCCACCTTCACGTTAATTTGATACCACAGAAGGAAGTAGTCAACACTTTCTCTGAGCTTGCTCCGAACCTTTCTTATTGCTTATCATTTTCAGCCACAAATTGAAATTGTCTGTGTGCATGTTTTCTTTTCTAATCATTTATAAGCATCTTGAGTCAGCATTAGGAGCTGTTTTATATCCTGGCAGTATAACTGAATAAGAAAGACACTGTCTCTGTTTTGCAGGGAAGAGCGTGGTTCTCATCTTTTTCATTCTTGGAATTCCTAAAGAGTTTATTGGATAAATGGATAAATGTCTGTTTAAAAGTTAGGTAGTTTTTTAACTTAATCTTAGAAAAAATGTATTTTTATCTCATTTTAATATAAGTTGAGTTAATATCATCATCACCGTAGACTTTAGGCTCATACTGTTATTCTTATTGATTTCTTACCACTAAAGTTTAAAATTTATCTTACTTATAAACTACTGCTGCCTTTCCTCACTCTCCCAATTCTCATACTACTATTGTCACTATTTTAGTGCTCTTACTTGTTACCTTTGTGACTTTAGTAATGTATTTAGAACTTGAATTTCTGTTCTGTCGACTTCTCAAAGGCTCTCTTTAACCAGCCGCTAGCCACAATGTAAAATAAGATTATCAGTACCTCTACCCTTCCTTCCACTTTTCCTCTAGCCTTAAGCTCCTAAATTCTGACAGTGGAACCTTTATGTTATTCATTTTATGCAAGACATACAGCACTGCTTTAAAGTTGAAAGCTCATCTTTTTCTTCTATTTTGGAAAATTAGCAACGATTATCTCTCCAAATATTTTTCTTCCCTCATCCTTCCTGGTAGGCATAATAGAGTCTTTCAATCTTTCTTTCTTTTCTTTTGTCTATTTTTATCTCTTTTCTCTCTTTTCTGTGTTCTGAGTGAGTTCCAAATATTATCTTCGAGTTCACTGGTATCTTCAACTATATCCATTGATGTGTCTACTTATATACTTCTTGTTTCTAATTTCAGTAACTTATTTGTTAAAACTTTTATTGAAATATACTACACTGAAGAAGAATGTATATACTCTCTGTTCAGTTCACTACCTTTTCCTAGTTGAAAAACTATGTAACCTGGCCCTAGATCAGGAAACAGTAAATTACCAGCACTCCAGAAGCTGTCTTTACAATCAGTAGTAGTTCCCTTGCATAACCAGCATTCTGACTTCTGAAAGCATGTATTAATTTACCTATTTTTGTATTATATATAAACAGAATTACAAAATAAATGCTTTTTTGTGTCTGGGTTCTTTCACTTTACATTTTCAAGTTGTTACATACAATTTTAATAGTTCTTTCGATCTCATGCTATACAGTATTAAACTCTATGACTTATTTATTCAACAAGTTCCAATCTAATAAATTTATGTCTCCATCGACATTGAATGAATTATATAGTTTGGGACACTTAAAAATAGTGGGACACTTAAAAATGTCCATACTGGTATCATGAACATTTTTTAATACAATAGTGATCTCTGACCCAGGGTAATACTGCAACTTTTATAGAGATCCAAATCGCAAAGCTAGAAAATATCTTGGTTCTGTTTCTGTTCTAGAGGCTTTCTTGATTTTCTGTGTCCTAATTCTAGAGAGCCGTGAACAGTTTGGAAGGGTGAGGGGTAGGGAATTTTAGACCCCAATTTTAAGTAATAACTGTATCTCCCACAAAGTGGTTTTAGTCCCCATCATCCAATGGAGTCAAATTCCTAGCCACCCTGGCCTACGTGCTGATCCAGAGTCCTGGCAGACCATGGCTTTAGTCCTGCTTATATCACTGTGTTTTTCTGCTCCATTCTGGCCTACACATACGTTTAAATTGTAGTTGAGCCCAGCTGTGGCTTTCTACATAGTTTTTTATCTGCCATTGCTATGTGTTTTGTGCCTCAATACATGAAATTTACTGAAACATCTTGACCAGAAGTCTTTCTTAGACTTTGATGACTCCTGGATCTGTGGAGTATGTCCCATCTTTCTTACACACTTTTCTTTAAGGTCAGAAAAGTTCTTCTACTAGTTCTTGGCCATTTCCTTTCTTTTTAACTATTCTCACCTTGTACAACCTCTAGCATTTGGATTTGGGACCTCCCTAGATTAATCCTCAATTTCTCTTTTTAAACTGTTTTTCTTCTTCCTTTATTTCAAGGGCTATTTTCTTGACTTTACCTTCAGCCTTTTGAAATTTTTTTATTTTGGTAATGAACATTTGAACTTTCTTATGATCTGAATGTTCTTTTTATTGGTGTCCTGAATCTCATTTTGTGACTTTAATATCTTCTTGAATTTCTTGAGAACAATGATAAGACCTTTTTAAAAAACTTTCATCTGTTTCCTGAATTGTGTTTCATACTACCTCAGTTGCAGATTTGTTTATTTTTCTCTTTCATTTTGAAGGTTTTCCACATATGTCTGATATCCTTAATTGTCCATTCATATTTAAGAACTGAGTTGAATCAGTAGGTGGCTGCATTTAGATTTATTTGGGGTTATTTGTAGGTTTACCTCCCTGCTGGCCCTCTTCTCTAAATGATGCAGCTGACAGATACTTTTATATACATGAACAGAACTTGTCAACTGGCAGGTATCTCTTTAGGATGGGTGGGCATAGATCTAGCTAGTAGGTTGGAGGCTCCCCTCAACCTGCAAGAATGAAAATTTACTCAGGGGTACCAATCCTGTCATAAACAGTCACATATCTCCTCCAAGAAGTTTAGTTAGAATCATAGAAGATCCCCTCAGATCTCTTTGCTTGCTTGCTTATTGTAGCTGGGGAAAATAATAAGCTTTGTGTCCTGTATGAGGATAAGAAAGTGAGGAGGGACAATAGGTAGACTTTGAATGAAAGCCCATATTTTTGGTTTCTCACACATGGTGGTCTTCAGTCCAGGATTTCTTTGGTGTTTCTCAGGGGAAGATCTGCTCCAATCTCAACATTAGCCCCTACTGTATTTATCCTGTACTACAGTTTCTTCCATTTTTATTCATCCATCAGCAAACTTGCTTTCTTGATATTTCTTCTAGAAATTTCTTGAACTATCCCATCTGACATTAGTACTTGAGAGATACAAATAGGAAATAAGCCCATAACAGGGGTTTTTTGGTATTTATTTAGTATCAGTTTAATAGAGTCTGCATTGGAGTGGAAGAACTTTCAGATACCACGCTAAAAGGGATAATTGTAAAGTTCAGATTGCTACTGACAAATGATATAATTACTGAAGATTGGTTAATTCATTCATTCACTAAATATTTATTGAATATCCCTCATGTGCCAGAACATGTTCTCATATCAAGCTAATATCATACAGCTAATCAAGACAGATAAGGTGTTTTTATGGAGTTTACATTTTAGTGGGGGAAATGGACATAAAATAAGTAAACATACATAAGATAGATTTAGATGGTGATTAAGTAATAGAAACAAAATACAAGTGTCCTTTCATAGAGATTGACAGCTGAAGGGGTTGGATGGTATGTTGGGAAAAATTTTAGATAAGGTCCAAGACTGCTTCTTTTAGGTCTTACTTGAATTTTATCTCCTTAATGTTCGGAAGAAGCTAACCATGTGGATATCTGGATTGAGATTATTCTAAGCAGAATATGGTACCAATACAAAGGTCTTGAGGCAGGATCAAGCTTAGACTGTTTGAAAAATAAAAATAAGACCATTGATAAATATATAATAAATGAGGGAGGGGACTTCTTGGAAATGTGCCCAGAAAGGTAGGCAATACCCAGGTCACTTAAGGCCTTAAAGGAGGTTGAATTTATCCTGAAGGGAGGGGAAGCCTTGAAGAACTTTAAGCGGGGTAATGATATAGTCTAATTTATGTTTTTAAAGCTTGTAGATCCAGAATATATTTTTAACTTTTTTGAAGATTTTTAAAAAAATTTATTTTAGACAGAAGGGAAGGAAGGGAGAAAGAGAAGGAGAGAAACATTAATGTGTGGCTGCCTCTCGCACATCCCCCACTGGGGACCCAACCTGGCTCACAACCCAGGAATGTGCCCTGACTGGGAATTGAACTGATGACCCTTTGGTTCACAGGCCGGCGCTCACTCCACTGAGCCACACCAGCCAGGGCTAGCTCCAGAATATTTTTTGTAGTTTAAGCCTTTAGCTTTCTGATGGATTGGATATTGAGTATGAAGGAAAATGGAGGAATTAAAAATGGCTTGAATAATTGATCCTGCCCTGATTTGTGTGCCTCAGTTGATTGGGCATCATCTCGCAAAGTGAAATGATCTCTATGATCTCACTTACCTGTGTAATCTAATCAAACTAAATTCATAGAAAAAGGATCAGATATATGGTTACCAGAAGAGTGGAGAATAGGGAAATTGAGTGAAGGTGGTCAAAAGGTACAAACTTCCAGTCATAAGATTAATAAGTACTGGTGGTGTAATATACAACATGACTATATTTAACACTGCTATATACTATGAAAGTTGCCAAGAGAATAAGTCCAAAAAGTGTTCATCACAAGGAAAAGAAATTTTTGGTGCTTTATGAGGTGGTGGTTGTAATCTAAACTTAATTGCAGTGATCATTTCACCATATATTTATATCTAGTCATTGGGTCATATACCTTAAATTTAGAGTGTTGTATGCCAATTATATTTCAAAAAAAACCCCTGAAAATTAAAAAGGAAATCCTCCCTAAGAAACTTTAAAATAAAGTTTTAAAACAAATTGAAAAACAATGGAAACTCTGTCAAAAACAAATGGAAACTCTCAAGCAACAAGAGAAAACAAGTTTATTAGTTACAACTTAACCCCCATGAGATTCTCAGTGAATTTCTCAGTAGAAATGGGGCAGGCCAGGAGAGAGTGGGAAGACATATTCAAAGTGCAGAGAGGAAGAAACCTGCTAACCAAGAATACTTCACCTGCCAAAGTTGTTGTTGAGAAGTGGACAGATAAAGACTTTCTCAGACAAACAAAAACACTGAGTTCGTTACCACTAGACCTACCTTACAAGAAGTGGTGAAAGGAGTTTTTCAAGCTAAAATGGAAGGGTCTAATTAGTGACATGAAAATGCACAACATACTGGTAAAAGAAAGTACATAATCAAATTCAGAATGATACTATATATACGGCGGTATGTTAACTCTGATATGTGCTAAATTTCTGAAATTAAAGAACAAGTGTATTAAAAATAACTGTAGCTACAGCAATTTAATGAATACATGGTATAAAAGTAAGTAAAATGTGACATCAAAAACCACAGGGGAAGGGATCTCAGCAGGGAAAAGACCGGGAGGTGATCCAGACTATGGAAGCTCAGTACCTTCTTAGGGAAGAAAACCTTCAAATTATTTCCTGCTGCACAAAAAATATAATAATAAATGTTAACAGCTAAAAAATGAAAAAACAAACTCATAAGGCTGGAAGAGTAAAAGGGTAGAGATTTCATATGTGATCAAAGTTCAGTTGTCTGAGCTTAAAATAGACCTATGTTTTATTTAAGCCTCACTATAATCATAGATCAAAAACTAACAATAGATTCAGAAAAAATAAAGAGATAAAAATCAAAGCACCCCACTATGGAAAATCAACTCATGAAGGAAGGCAGCAAGAGAGGAAGAAAAGAATAAGAGAACTACAAAACAACCAGAAAACTATGAATAAGATGGCATTAATAAGTCCGTACTTACCATGATTACTCTACATATAAATGGATTGAATTTTCCAATCAAAGATATAGAATGGCTATATAGATAAAATAATGAAACCCAACAATATGCTGCCTGCAAGAGACTCACTTCGACTTTAAGGAAACATACAGACTCATTGTTAAGGAATGAAAATAGATATTCCATGCAAGTAGAAACCAAATGACAGCAGCAGTAGTTTTATCAGACAAAATAGACTTTAGCCAAAAACAGTAACTAGAGACAAAGAGGTCGTTATATAATGATAAAGGGGTCAATTCATGAAGAAGATAAAACAATTGTAATTATATATGCACCCAGCATAGGAATACCTAAGTCTGTTAAGTAAATACTAACAACTGAAGGGGAAAATCATGCAGTAAGAGTAGGGTACTTCAATACCTCGCTTTTAACAACTGATAAATCTTTTAGAAGATCAGTAAGGAAACATTGGATTTGAATCAAAATGGAAAGTCTATTTTATTTCTTTTTATAAAATAGTGCATGTTAATATATTTAAATTCAGACATTTCATAAATATTTAAAGAGAGAAATGAAAACCACTTGTAATCCTACCTAGCTCTAATTATTTGTTGTATGAATATTCAGACTTCATCCTCTGTATCTTCACATAAATTTTTTTCCACTTAGCTATAAGTACAAACATCTTTCTAAATCAACTAATATTGATCTATACCATCATTTCTGATGGTAATATAATATTCCACTGAATGATATATCATGAATTATTTTTGTCCTCTTTTAATAAGAATATAGTATTTTCCAGCTCCCGTTATTTTAATTCTAGTGGTATATTGTGATTTTATTCTACCTCTGTTTTTACTGTTCTTCAGAGGAACAAATACATGTTGGTTTAAAGCATTAGATATTAACATTTTTATTTTCCCTTGAAGTTCCATTCATTCTGCACTATAGGAAATAGTTATAAATTATATCCCAGAAATACATATTATCTACTAGAGAATTTTTTTAACACATTTGGTCATTAAAACTATGAAATGTTTGCTATGTGCCGGGCATTTTTCTAGAATAGACTTCCATAGCCATTGTATTTATATTTTTAACCTGCGGTTATCTTTTTTAATTCAATTTTTATTAATATAAAAAAATTTTCCATCTTAACTATTTTAAAATGTGCAGTTCTATAGTGTTATATATGTTTACATTTATGTAAAACCTATCTCCAGAGCTTTTTCATGCTAGATAGAACAACTCTTCTTTTTTTCCCCCTCCCCCCACCCCTAGCCCCTGGTAACCACCATTCTTTCTGTTTCTATGAAATTCACTACATTAGATGCCTTATATAAGTGGAATCATGCAGTATTTGTCTTTTTGTGACTGGCTTAAATCACTTAGCAAATGGCCATGTTGTAGCATGTGACAGGGTTTATACTTTTGAATAGTAAGGAATCTGAAGGTTTGAGATCAGCTTGGCATACTTTAGGTAATTCTGTTATCAAGTTTGTTTTTGAATCACTGAATGAATATTCCAAACTTTGTTTGAACTTTGCAAAAATATTTATAAGAATTTCTTCTTGTATTTCACAGAATGGTAAACAGGTTGTGCCAATTACTGGTCTGTTTTGGGAATTCATAGATGAAAGCCATGAAAAACAGAAAATCATAATATATTGTAATAATATAAAAGACACATGAATGGAGTTTAGTGGAGCTGAAAGAGAAGGAAGAACTCTGGCATTGTTAAGGCAGGCTTCATAGACCCTTTGGTTGTATCTCTGAAAGGAAAAATAAGAAGAGAGCACTGGCAGTATTCTTAATAGAGAAAATACAAGATAAAAAGTCACAGAGGTATGAAATATTAAGATGTATTTGAGGAACTCTCAGAAATTTGGTACGGCTGGAGCAAAGAATATTCTAAGTGAATTCTGAAGGATAAAGCTGTCAGTGTGCTAACAACAGTTTTTATTCTGTAGGCTAGGGCGTAGGGAAGTGACATGATCCTGTTCGTATTTCAGGCAGATAACGCTGGCTCTGTTGAGGACGGATTGGAATGGGGAGATGCTAGAGTAGAAGACCAGTAAGGAATCACTGGATGGGTCTAGACAGGAATGCTCTCTAGATTTAAGAATTAAGCATACTCATAGAGCTTTAATCAAATAAATACCAATATATACGTATCTGCCTTTTTACTTGTCACTCATGCTGTCCACAATTCTTTCCAGCCTCTGAACTAACCAGTCCTGGCACTAGGCAACTTTGAAATGTTCATTAAGAAAATGCCCCTATTTTGAGAGACTGTCGTAGGAGCGCCTGGACTTAGGGCGGACTCTACAGCTCAGTTGTGGGTTTCAGGTTTCTCATGTAGGCAGCATGAGATCAGCAGAGCTCTAGACAAACAAGCTGCATAAGTAAATGGCCTTTTTTTCCCCTCAAATATAGACTTCATCCCTCCAAAGAGAGTACCATTGATTGCAGCTAGTGTTTCAACCTTTTACCTGTATTACCAACTTAAAACTATTTCATGGGACATTCATATTATAGCAGCTTTGGTATTAATCTTCATATTTTAACAGTTTTGGAACTTTGCTTCTCTTTATTTTGGTATGAAAATATTTGGTCATCATGCTCCTTTAATTTAAAATATTCCTAAAAACTACATCAGGAATACTGTATTTAACATAAAAATTGCATGTCATTTTCTCCTTGATGCAGCTTGTCTTGTAACTTTAGAGTTAGATTAGTATCAATACTGAGTAATTTTTTTGGAAGTTATATAGCTGTTATCAGCCCATCACTTTCATCAATCACTTAGCTATCCTTTCTATCCTCTCTGAACATCTCTATCATACATCTTCATTCTCTTCCTTCTGGCTAAAGTCTTAGATGCTTTTATTTCATTTTTATAATACTAGGAAAGGTTAACATGTCTTGTAATTCCTGTTATGTGCTTTATATAACCTTTAATAATGCGTCTAATCTACATGCTAATATGCTGAAATAAACTATATTCTGGGGCTTATCTTTTAAATTATGGATTTCATATATAAGAACATTTTTATCTTTGTTTAAAAATAACTATGCTGAAATAGTTTTATGAGACTGAATGGGGGAATGTTCAGTTTGGGTAAAGGATAGTCTTGTTTGTTTTTTTTTAAGGTAACAACCAGTTCTGTGGTGATTGGTTTTCTTTGCTAATCATACCCTTACTTCCAGTATTCAGTAGATTCTGTCAATATCTCAGTAGGGGGATATTTCATATACTTTAAATATAACATTCTCTTTACTTTGAGGCAAGAGGATATCAATCTCTCAAGAGGAGGAAAGGAAGACTCTGGAACCACATGCACATTTATATGTGAAATCCCTTCAAGTACAGTTTAGTCATCATGTTGTACCAAAGCAAACAGTCCTTAGCCAAACTAATCTTGAGAAGTGAAACCTCATATCTATTTAACTCTTAATAAAGGTTAAAGATATAATAGAAGAGAACTATAAAACCCATGGCATAACTGGGTTTCTTGTTTCTATTTCTGTTGTCACAACCTGAGCTCTCTAGGAGAACTAACATTTGTTAAGTGCCTAGCACGTGTCAGATTCACAGCTGTGGCAGAGGTGTGTTATTTTGAACAGTCTCTACTGGGAGGGTTAGGCATTAGTTTCACCATCTTATAGATCAAGAAAGTGAGGGTCAGGGAGTGACTTGTCTCAGATCACAGAGTTAGTAAATGACACATTTGGAAATCCAAAGCACATGCTTTTTCTTATGCCTCATAGTACACCTGCAAGTCGGAGGATTTTAATTATTCTGTTCTTTGTAAAAATTTAAGTAATGGCAAAAAAGTAGAATGAAGAAAGCAAAAAACCAAAGCACCCAAACACCAACTGCTTAGGAAATGATTATTTTTAAAAGTATTTTTTATTGATTGTGTTACTATAGTTTTCCTATTTTTCCCTTTATCCCCCCTCCACCCTGCCCCACCTTCCAGCACTCCCCAACCTCACTTACTTCATGTCCATGAGTTGTACATATAATTTCTTTGAGTCCTCTGTTTCCTATACCATTTTTATCTCTCTTCATCTATTTTATACCTACTAATTATGCTTCTTCCCTGTACCTTTTCCCCCTCTCCACTGAAATCCTCTGTGTGATGTCCATTTCTCTGATTCTGTTTTCGTTCCGGTTGTTGCCTTACTTTTTGTTTTTATCGTTTTTCTCTTCTTTTAGGTTCATTTGTTGATAGTTGTAAGTTTGTTGTCATTTTACTGTTCATATTTTTTATCTTCTTTTTCTTAGATAAGTCATTTTAACATTTCATATAATAAGGGCTTGGTGATGATGAGCTGCTTTAATTTGACCTTATCTAGGAAGCACTTTACCTGCGCTTCCATTCTAAATGAAAGCTTTGCTGGATAGAGTCATCTTGGATGTAGGTCCTTGACTTTCATGACCTCAAATACTTCTTTCCAGCCCCTTCTTGCCTGCAGGGTTTCTTTTGAGAGATCAGCTGATAGCCTTATGGGCACTCCTTTGTAGGTAACTGTCTCCTTTCGTCTTGCTTCTTTTAGGATTCTCTCTTTATCTTTAATCTTGGGTAACTTAATGATGGTGTGCCTTGGTGTGTTCCTCCTTGGGTCCAACTTCTTTGGGACTCTCTGAACTTCCTGGACTTCTGGAAATCTGTTTGTTTGGCCAGACTGGGGAATTTTTCCTTCATTATTTGTTCAAATAAGTTTTCAATTTCTTGGTCTTCCTCTTCTCCTTGTGGCCCCACTATAATTTGGATATTGGAACATTTCAGGTTGTCCCAGAGGTTTGTAAGAGTCTCTTCACTTTTTTGAATTCTTGTTTCTTCATTTTGTTTCAGTTGGATGTTTATTTTTTTCCTTTTGTTCCAAATCATTGCTTTGAGTCCTGGTTTCCTTCCTGTCACTGTTGGTTCCCTGAATATTTTGCTTTATTTCACTGTGGGTAGCCTTCATTTGTTCTTTCATTTTTCAACCCAGCTCAGTCAGATAGGTTGTCAATCTCCTCATCACTTAGTTCTGAGGTTTTGCTCTGTTCTTTCACTTGGGCCATATTTCTTTGTCTTGGTGCAGGGGGCGGGGCCTTAGGTAATCACCCAGGCAGGGCAACCCTCTTTGCTGTGCTGGGGTGCTGCCTGTGGGGGAGGGGCCAGAGAGGGAATGAGTACAGCTCGCCTGCTTGTCTCTTGCACACTTTCCAAGGGGCTCTCCTGTGAGACTGAGAGTGTCTCCCACCACCACAACCGCTGTAGTCCACAGCCACCTCTGAGTCTCAGTTTTCTCCTTAAGTCAGCCCCTCCTGCCCAGCCCTCCAAGCTGGGCAGCCAGCCCCACTCCCATGCTCCTCCACCTCGCTGCAGCTTTTCTGAGTCAGCCTTACTTGTCTGGTGGTTCTGGTTTATTTTTTCTCTTTAACTCCTTCATTGTCAGAGTTCCATGCAGTTTGATTTTCTGGCGCTTTTGGTTGTTTATTGATTTTAGAATGGTTGTTTTCCTCCTTTTGGTTGTGCAAGGAAGTGAAAGGTTTCTACCTACACTTCCATCTTGGCCGGAACTCAGGAAATGATTACGATGTGTAATAGGTTGAATGTTAATTCCGATCATATTTCTGTACACATCTACAGAAGGAAGAATAAGGAGAATATTAATTAGATGAAAATAACATGTGTTTTCAATAAAAATTAAATTTAGTGTGACTTTAGCAGAATGAACAAATGGGATTTCAGTTGAATGTTTCTTTACTGTTCATAGAAGAGTTCCTAAAATACCCTCTAAAGGATAAGAAAAAAGGTTGATGTTGGGGTTATGTTTTCAACATGTAATCAGTATTAATTCACCCCATGTTCTAAAAAATGAGGAAATTAACACTTTTTCTCACCAGTATTTAAAGATATATTTTTATTTCAGCTTCTCTGAGCTTTATAACATTTACATTTGATTTTATACCTATAATCCCCAAATTTACATAGTCTTTGTTCTACATTTAAATTTAGAGCTCACCACCTCTCCTTTATCACATTTTCTCTTTATTTTTCTGAATTTTTTTGGTTTGACTCTTCTGTTGTTGTTTATTGATTTTTATCTTTAGTTGGCTTTTACAGGGAAGTTTTATGGACACTGGATTTTTCTTTTTAAAATTTTTTTCTGTTCTTGCTTGCTCAATAATGTTTATTTTGACATTATACTTGAAGAATTACTCAGCTGGTTATGAAATTATTGGATGTTTTTCTCCTAATATAGAGTAGGTTAATATTCCCTGATACCTTTCCTACCCTCACCTGATTATCTGAAGCCTGGTTGCTCCCTCCTCCCAGACACAGTGTCAGGGCTGGGAATTGACTTCAGTCTGCTTTTCTATATCCTCAGGGGTGTAGTGAGAAGGGACTTGGCTCCGCCAGGGCCTTGCATAGCCTATGTTGGAGAACCTGAGCTTGTTTTATTTCTTCTACAATTTTGATAAATGACATTCACTCATAATGGTAGGCATGAGGGGGGTTCAGTTCATTTGCAAAATTCTTTAGAGTCCCTAGAAAACAACATTTCTTGGTAGTTTTCTTGTTTGTACTAAGGCTTCTATAGAGAAGTCTTTCTCTTGAATTTCTTGAGCTGTCAATTCACCCTTGTAATCATTTTTTCCTCCAAATTTGGAGTTGTTATTGGGAATTCTTACAGTTCTGTTACTTTATTTCTGACCTTGGTACAGTTTCTGGGCTTAGAATACAGTTAAGAACTCCTCTATTTCCTACCAGAATATTTATTTTATTTTCTTACCTGTAGCTAAAGTTGAGATTATGTCTTTTGTCTTGTTTGGTTTCTGCAGGTGAGTATTTTGCAGGCTTTTACTGTGTTTTGTTTATTTCTTCTGAGTATTAGGAAGCAAATTATGAAATCTTCTACCTTTAGGCAAAATTGCTCTATTTAATTTTAAAGGCATTCTAAGAGAACACAATATATGTGAACCAGGGTGCTACAAAACACAATTCCAGATAGGTTTCAGGTATGGGCCAAGAGCAGCCTCATGTTTTTATCTCAGTTTCCTATACAAATAGTATCATTTTCTACGTGTTCCATGGTGCAAAAAGGGTTGGGAAACACTGGTCTAAATTTCAAGACCTAAAATCCACGTTTTGCTCTTTTAACAAAAAAAAAAAATATGTTTTAGATTTGGACTACCTAAAAAACATTATCTACATTTCTATAGCCCTTTTCTAGGATTGAAAACTTTCTGTCTTGAGTTAGAATAATTAAAAATAGAAGATAAAAATCATAATTGTGGATTCTGCAAAATATTGTTTTCTTTTTTTAAATTGTTTATTTTTAGAGAGAAAGAGGTGGTGAGAGACAGAAAGAAAGAGAGAAAATCGATTTATTGTTCCACTTATTTATGCCTTTGTTGGTTGATTCTTATATGTTCAGGCCTACAAAGTTGGCATATTGAGACGACGCTCTAACAGACTGAGCTACCTGCCAGAGCCCACAATAAGTGTTTGCGAAGTATGGTTATATCCAGAATTTAACACAAGTCTGTTTATTCAACAGGTGTTTATGGAATGAATACCTATTATAGATGCTAAGAGAGATATATAAATATAGTAAAGCATGATCAAGATAAAAAATGAGAGCATATACATAAAACTGCTTGTGTATGGCCATACTGTACCATTCACATATCAGCTCAATTCAAGCTGTGCTGTGCAGCTAGCCCTGTAATGTGCTACATTTAAAGGTAGCACAGAATTTAAGATTTACCAGGGCCAGCTTCCAGGAGGTCATGATATCAGAAAAGAATTTTGAAAGCTGGATAGCAGTTGATAAGACATGGAAAATTATAAGAAATTTAGTAACATTGTAGCATAAATTAGAATGGATAATGGAAGAGAGAGTTATAATCACGGTTCATGTACTAAGGCCTTATCTACCACACTAAAGAATTTGGCCCTTATCCTCTATTTAGTTATCTATTGCTACATAACAAATTACCCCAAACTTAGTGGATAAAAACAATTATTGCCTCAGTTCCTGATAGTTGGGAATTCAGTACCCCTTAGCTGTGTGCTTCAGACCCAAGACTTCTCACAAGGTTGTAGTTAAGGTATCAGCTGAGGCTGCAATCATCTGAAGCAGTTTTGTGGCTTCGGGAGCTATGGTTCAGATGGCTCACTCACATGGCTGTTTGCAGGAGACCTCATTTCCTCACTGAATGGACCTCTGTAGGATAGCTCACAGCATGGCAGCTGGCCTTCTGCAGAGCTCTAGTGATCCAGGAGGAAGGGCACTGAAAACAGAAGCCACGGTATCTTTTATAACCTAATCTTAGAAGTGATATACATCCCTTCATCTATCTTCTGTTGATCATACACCTCAGCACTGGAATAACATAGAGGCTAGAAAAGGGTGTGAATCACCAGGCTATGAGGATCATTGGGGGCCACGTTGGAGGCTATTAAATATTTTGAGCATATACAGGATTAGGCAAAAGTAGGTTAATAGTTGTCCATACAGAACATAATACAATAATTAATAAGTAACATTATAGGAATAAACTCTGTCTTGTGTACTCACAACTGTGACCCTACTTTTTCCCCACCTGTATGTTATAGCCATATTTGTATTTTAGATAAATGGATCTGCTCTGGAGAATGAGATGTAAAGGACAAAATTAAAGTCATTATACTACAGTATTATATACTAGATACTGGAGTTGTTGAGATCCTGAAATAAAACACTGTTTATGAGGTTTAAGAGATTTTTTATAAATATTTAACATACAAAAAAGGCATAATTTATTGGTTATTGATTGGATGTGGTGGGTTAGGAAGTAGAGTTCAGGATGCCTGTCAGGTATATACTGATGTGGTCCTCTGAGATGTAGGACATTAAGGTAGAACTTGCCCTGGCTGGTGTGGCTCAGTGAATTGAGCATCGGCTTACAAACCAAAAGGTTGCTGGTTCAATTCCTGGTCAGGGCACATGCCTGGATTGCAGACCAGGTCCCCAGTTGGAGGCGTGCAAAAGGCAACCAGTCAATGTTTCTCTCACACATCAATGTTTCTCTCCATCTCTTTGTCCCTCCCTCCCACTCTCTAAAAAGAAAAAAGAAAAATCTTTAAAAAAAAATAACTGTTCAATAGTCAACTGATTATCTGTAGGTCTGTAGCTCCAACAAAAGGTAATGAATAAGAGTGTAAAATGAGAGGAGTGCCTAAGATGGAACACTAGGGAATTCAACACCTGGGAGAGGGAAAGGATCCAGCAAAGGTGACAAAGAAGTGATATGAGTTGGATAGTAAACCAGGAAGTGGTTTTCACAGAAGCCAAGGGAGAATGCAATGATGAAAAAATGAGGGACTATAGTTAACCTATAATCTTTAAATGTGAAGCTTAGTGAAGCTCTGAAGTATAGTTTGAAAAGCCTAAATTAAATGCTTCAATTTAGTGAGTTAGCATGGTGACCCTAACCTCCATGTGAAAAGAGAATATGAATAGTTTTCTCAAGGTAGTATTCTTAGGATCTTAATGATTCCTTTCTTATTGCCCCCTTCAAAATACACACATATGTTTATGAATATGCATGTACATACTCATACTCACAGAGCCCATGTAAGTTTATGTATATAAGACAGAATTAGCTGCTGCTTCACCCCTCCCACATCTAATTATAATGGACTGTAACAGGAGTCAGCACATCTTTTCTGTAAGGAGCCAGATAGAAAATATTATAGGCTTCATAGGACTTACGGTCTCTCTCATAACTGCGCAACTTTGTCATTGTAGTATAAAAGCAACTATAGACAATATGTAAATAAGTACATGTGGCTGTGTTACAATACAACTTTATTTGCAAAAACAAGTGGCACAACTTGGAATATACCCAAAGGAGTCGAAAGGAGGAACTCAAACAGATGCTTGTACACCAGTGTTTATAGCAGCATTATTCACAATAGCCAAAAGGTGGGAACAACCCAGGTGTTCATCAACACAGAGGGATAAACAAAATATGATGTGTTCATACAATGGCATATTATTCAGCCTTAAAGAGAAATGAGCTCTGGCTGGTGTGACTCAGTGGATTGAGTGCCAGCCTGTGAAACAAAGGGTCTCTGGTTCAACTCCCAGTCAGGACACATGCCTGGGTTGTGGGCCAGGTCCCCAGTAGGGGCTGCACTACAGGCAACCACACATTGATGTTTCTCTCCCTGTTTTTTCCTTCTCCTCTCTCTAGAAATAAATAAATAAAATATTTTTAAAAAAGAAATGAAATTTTGGCACATGTTGCAATACTGATGGACTTTAGTTAAGTGAAATAAGCCTGACACAAAAGGAAAAATATTACATGATTCCACTTATCTTAGATACTTTGAGTAGGCAAATTCATACAGACAGAAAGCAGAATAGCGGTAACTAGGGACTGGGGGAGTAGGGAATGGAGAGTTTTTGTTTAATAGGTACAGAGTTTCTATTTTAAAATATGAAAGATTTCTAGAAATGGATAATTTTGGTGATTGTATTACATTTTGGATATACTTAGTGCCATTGAATTAGACACTGGTAAAATGGTAAAGTGATAAATTTTATGCTATATATATTTTATCACAATTAAAATGTATAATAATAATAATCACCAGCATCATCATCATCATGAAACACAAACTAAAAAAAATAGGTAGCAGGATAAATTTGTCCCTGTTTATCAGCCCCTGGATATCATTAAACCTTAAATGACTTTAATCTTTTCTTTCATACAATTTTGAAAAATATCATTTCTAGTAAGCAGAAAACATCATTTCTGGTAAACATTACACATTAAATGTTTGTGTTTTCTTTTTATACATGTATCTAAAAGTTTTAGATTTTACATACTACTAGCTTGCCTTCATGGTAGAATCTATAACAATAAGTGGTCTGGGTGAGAAGTGGACTTGACTGGCAAGAGTGGGTTCGTCTTTCTGTCTAGCTGTGTATATAACTATAGAAATCACTAATACTGGAAGAGCATCCAAAGGGTCTTCCTTACACCTGTCAGAATGGCTACCGTAAATAAATCAACAAACAAGTGCTGGCAAGGATGTGGAGATGGAAACTTTTTGCACTGTTGGTGGGAATGCAGATTGGTGCAGCCACTATGGAAAGCAATATGGAGATCCCTCAAAAAATTTAAAATGTATCTGCATTTGACTCAGAAATACCACTTCTGGGAATATATCTGAAGGAACCTTAAACTCTAATTCTAAAGAACATAAGCACCCCTATGTTCTCTGCAGCATTATTTACAATCGACAAGATATGGAAGCAGCCCAAGTGTCTATCAGTAGATGAGTGGATAAAACAAGTATGGGGCATTTAAACAATGAAATACCTCTCAGCCATAAAAAAAAAAAAAAAAAAGAAAGAAAGAAAATTTTACCCTTTGTGACAGTATGAATGGACCTGAAGAACATTATGCTAAGTGAAATAAGCCAGTCAGAGAAAGACAAATACCATATGATTTCACTCATATGTGGAATCTAATGAAAAAATGGAACTAACAAGCAAAACAGACAAACTCATATAGAGAGCTGGATGACAGCCGAGGGGGGTGGGGCGGCGGTTGCACAAAAAGGAAGAGGGACTTATACACGTGGACATTGGTGGGGTAGGGGATTATAAGGATACTAAATGGTAATGGAAAGCTATAATGAAAAAAAATTTTTTTTAATTTAAAAAGGGGCCTTGGCTGGTGTGGCTCAGTGGATTGAGTGCTGGCCTGCGAACCAAAGGGTCGCTGGTTCAATCCCAGTGAGGACACATGCCTGGGTTGCGGGCCAGGTCCCCAGTTGGGATCACAAGAGAGGCAATTACACATTGATGTCTCTCTCCCTCTCTCCTTCCTTTCCCCTCTCTAAAAATAAATAAATAAAAATCTTTTTTTAAAATTAAGGAAAGATTTTCCTTAGATGAAAACCTGCCCTTGCTGTAGATATGTGAGAAGTGGTTGAAAGTGCTGGGCTAATTCTTTGTGGGGCAAGACAACAGAAGAGCCAACAGGTATTTCTGAAGGGAGAGGAGGCAAGGCCTGGTTTTCCAAATGCCGTGGAGAGGTACACCTGATGAACACATGCATAGCTTGCCTAGCACAGGCATCAAGTGGTGGCCAGGTTTCTGGGGGCACAGCTGCAGGTACTGAACAAGGTGCTCACAGTACAGGGTTGATGCCACAGCAGGTGACTTTAGAAGAAGGGAAATGCCGTGGAGAGAGGACTGTGTCAGGGACCTCCCTGGCACTGGGGTTTCTAGACCTTTTTGGGAATGAGGCAAATGGAGAGAGGTCCAGAGAGTCCCCTCTGAGTCCAGTTTTATATGAGAAAACTGGAGGGCAGAATGACCATAAGAACAGTCTGTCCAAGTCAGACATCACCCTCAATGCAGGCTCTGCAACACACAGCAGAGGCCACTGGAAAGGGTACCTTATCAATGCAGCACCTGTGGCAGGAGCTTTATGCACTATTCATATGTGGTGAAACATCCGATCATTTATTCTGGGGAGAAACCCTGTGAATGGAGTGACTGTGAGAAAGTCTTCATCCACAGCTCGCATGTCGTCAGGCACCAGTGAAGTCACACTGGGGAGAAACCATACATTTGTAAGGAGTGTGGCAGCACTTTTAGCCAGAGCTTCAACCTTATTCGTGCTTAGAGTGCACATCTGAGAGAAACCTTGTGAGTATGCTGAATATGGCAGGATCTTTAGTTAGAGGTCAGATGCTATTAAGCATCAGAGAAACCATACTGGAGAGAGACTAATAATATAGGAAATGCACGGAAACCTTCATCCACAGTTCAAATGTGGCTTGGCAGTTTCTGTAGTGTATAGGAAACAGTGTGTTGTGACATTTGTTTATTTGATAGATGGCAGGCATCCAACCTTTTGGCCATACTAGAAGAAGAGTTGTCTTGGGCCACATATTAAATACACAAACTCAAACAAAAACTGACAAGCAAAAGAAGGTTTTAAGTAAATTTACAATTTTGTGTTGGGCCGCATTCATAGCCATCCTGGACTGCGGGTTGAACACCCCTGTTTTTGAGGGTTTTGTTTTTTGGTTTTTTAGACTTGGAGTCAGGATCAATGGAGGATAGTATTTTGTACTCCAGTATTTAAGTAGCAATAGAATTGAGACAAATGCAGTTATTCATCTTTGTTCATCTTTGTCAAGACTCACTCTTGGCAGTTTTCAAATGTATGTCTTGAAATATGTCATCAAAATAGTAAGATATATATTAGTGCTAGTACTTTCTAAAAGCGCACTTAATTTATTAGTCATTTTGAAAAGGAAATTGAGATAATATAGTAATTTCTATGTAAAGAAAGTCTCTAAACCCCAAATGTGTCTATTTTGATGGTCCTTAAAATGTGTTTCCTACAAAATACCAAATAAATTTTGTATTTGGTACCAATTTTCACATTAGCAACAAGAAGTAACCTTTTTGCTGCCAGGTTAAGAATTCAAGGCTTATATAGAAATAAACACTTTTTAAAATGCCATTTTCTCATAGATCCCTCCATCTAGTTGATTCTCCAGAGTGTGATTCTTTTACAGTGTGTTGTCAGCAGTGTTTATTTACATGGAATGGCAGGCTGCAAAGGTTTGTGTCATTTCCTAGTGAGAAACAACTCTGTGACCGATGGAAATGATCTGCCACTGCCTCTTCCTGTTTTGCATGTTGGAGTTAGGAAGACACAGATGCAACAAGTGAGCCTCAGAGGTCATTAAGAAGAAACAGGTTTCTATCTATTGCTTCCAAAAGTTTTAATATAAGTTAAAAAAAGAACTTTCGTTACTGATTTTTTTCCAGGAAACTTTGTTGGATGGTATGGTCAATGATGAAGAATCAGCTTAAGGGAAAAAAATGTCTTAATATAATATTTTTATATTATGACATTATAATATGACAAGATTTCCTACTCAGAACTTTAAAAAACTGTGTCCCTAGAGGTATATGAGAGATCACATTGGCGTCCAAAGTAGTTTGTTGTCTATGAGAATTCCCATAGTCATTTCTTTCCTCTCTTTTTGATTGACTAGAAACCCTTGAGCTTTTATCTGTTTATGATTTAATTATTGTAGTTTACTTTGACTTCCAATTACTGTGCTCACATTTTTAAACACCTTGGGTTGTCTACACTCCAATCATTGCAATGACTTAGGAAGGTGTGAAGAAGCTAATAAGCTAGACTCCATATTTTCTGTTGACCTGTTTCTTATTTTAAAGGAATGTATTAAAGCACTGCAGCTTTTCGTGTCTCTTCTTGGCTACAAAACATAACAATTAATCAAGTAAGTCTTCTGATTTTTAAAATTTTGTTTATTTTTTTTAGGGAGAGGGAAAGGGAGGGGGGAAGAGAGGGAGAGAAACATTAATGTGAGAGAGAAACATCGATCAGTTGCCTCTTGTACATGCCTGTTCCTGCATACAAGACCAAACCCACAAACTAGGCATGTGCCATGACCAGGGATCAAACCAGTGACCTTTCACTTTGCAGGACGATGCCAACCATGATGCCCAACCAACTGAGCCACCCCAGTCAGGGCAATCAGGTAGATCTTTATTGAATAAAAGTAAATTTGCCTCAGTTGTAACCCAGAGGATCAGAGCATTGGTGGCAGTTCTAAGGTCATAATAGACTTACAACACTTCTTCTCCAGGGTTTCTGCAAGGATAAGCATAAAACAGTATTAGTATGTGACTGGCCTGTGGCGTGGAGGCATCAGTAAATCCAAAATGAGAATGATTAGGATTAGTGGTTTTTGTCTAGCTAAAAACTGTTTGGTGTCTTGGCTTAAAAGTACTTCTTTTTGATAACTAGGAATGTGGTTGAGTTTGTTTTAGCACTCTAAGAATTTTATTCAAGTTGCTGAAGACATAAAAGATAGCTTGGCAATTATACTTAGAGCTTTATGTAGAAAACCCTTAGATCCATTCATTTACTGATGGGCATCTAGGTTGCTTCCAACACTTGGCTATTGTAAATTGTGCTGCTATAAACATAGGGATGCATAGTTTCTTTTGGATTGGTGTTTCAGGGTTCTTAGGATATAGTCCTAGCAATGGAATTGCTGGGTCAAAAGGTATATCCATTTTTAGTTTTTTAAGAAAAACCCATACTGTTTTCCATAGTGGTTGTACCAGTCTGCACTCCCACCAGCAGTGCAGTAGTGTCCCCTTTTCTCCACAACCTCTCCAACACTTGCTGTTTGTTGCTTTGTTTATGAGGGCCATTCTGACTGGTGTCAAGTGGTATCTCATTGTTGTTTTAATTTGCATCTCTCTGATAGCTAGCGATATCGAGCATTTTTTCATGTGTCTCTGGATCCTCTGTATGTCCTCCTTGGAGAGGTGTCTGCCCAAGTCCTTTGCCCATTTTTTAATTGGGTTGCTTGTCTTCTTAGAGTGGAGTCGTGTAAGTTCTTTGTATATTTTGGAGATTAAACCCTTATCTGAGATATCATTGGCAAATATGTTTTCCCACACAGTCGGTTCTCTTTTTATTTTAATACTGTTTTCCTTGGCCATGCAGAAGCTTTTTATTTTGATGAGATCCCATTTGTTTATTCTTTCCTTTATGTCCCTTGCTTTAGGGGACATATCAGTAAAAATGTTGCTGCGTGTAATATCTGAGATTTTCCTGCCTATGTTCTCTTCTAGGACTTTAATGGTGTTACGGCTTATGCTTAAGTCTTTTATCCACCTTGAATTTATTTTTGTGTATGGTGTAAGTTGGTGCTCGAGTTTCATTTTCTTGCACAAAGCTGTCCAGTTCTCCCAACACCACTTGTTGAAGAGGCTATTTTTACTCCATTTTATGTTGCTGCCCCCTTTGTCGAATATTAATTGACTATAGACACTAGGGTTTATTTCTGGGCTCTCTATTCTATTCCACTGGTCGACGTGCCTGTTTTTATGCCAGTACCAGGCTGTTTTGATTACAGTGGCCTTGTAATACATTTTGATATCAGGTATTGTGATCCCTCCTGCTTTGCTCTTCTTTCTCAAGATTGCTGCCGCTATTCTGGGTCGTTTATGGTTCCATATAAATTTTTGAAGAGTTTGTTCTATATCTGTGAAATATGCCATTGGTACTTTAATAGGTATTGCATTGAATCTGTAGATTGCTTTGGGAAGTAAAACTGTGGTACATTTATACAATGGAATTCTATGCAGCAGAAAGAAAGAAGGAGCTCATACCCTATGCAACGGCATGGATGGAACTTGAGAGCATCATGCTAAGCGAAGTAAGCCAGGCAGTGAAAGACAAATACCATATGATCTCACCTTTAACAGGAACCTAATCAACAAAACAAAGAAACAAGCATAATATAACCAAAGACATAGAAATTGGGAACAGGCTGAAAGTCACCAGAGGGGAGAGGGGAGGGAATTTCAGGGGAAAAGGGGAAGGATTTACAGAAACAAGTAAAAAGGACACATGGATAAAAACTATGGGGGGGTGGAAATGGGAGGGAAGGGCTGGGGTGGTGGGTTGGGGTGAGAATAAAAGACAGAAAACTGTACAAGATCAACAATTAAAATAAAAATTAAAAAAAAAAATGTTCTTCCAAAAAAAAAAAAAAAAAAAAAAAAGAAAAGAATAAGCAAATGGGATCTCATCAAAATAAAAAGCTTCTGCACGACCAAATATAACAGTATTAAAATAAAAAGAGAACCAATTGTGTGGGAAAACATATTTACCAATGATACCTCAGACAAGGGTTTAATCTCCAAAATATACAAAGAACTTACACGACTCTACTCTAAGAAGACAAGCAACCCAATTAAAAAATGGGCAAAGGACTTGGGCAGACACTTCTCCAAGGAGGGCATACAGAGGATCCAGAGACACATAAAAGATGCTCGATATCACTGGCTATCAGAGAGATGCAAATTAAAACCACAATGAGATACCACTTGACACCAGTCAGAATGGCCCTCATAAACAAAGCAACAAACAGCAAGTGTTGGAGAGGTTGTGGAGAAAAGGGGACACTAGTGCACTGCTGGTGGGAGTGCAGACGGGTACAACCACTATGGAAAACAGTATGGAATTTTCTAAGAAAACTAAAAATGGATCTACCTTTTGACCCAGCAATTCCACTGCTAGGACTATATCCTAAGAACCCTGAAACACCAATCCAAAAGAACCTATGCACCCCTATGTTTATAGCAGCACAATTTACAATAGCCAAGTGCTGGAAGCAACCTAGATGCCCATTAGTAAATGAATGGATCAAAAAACTGTGGTACATTTACACAATGGAATTCTATGCAGCAGAAAGAAAGAAGGAGCTCATACCCTTTGCAACAGCATGGATGGAACTTGAGAGCATTATGCTAAGTGAAATAAGCCAGGCAGTGAAAGACAAATACCATATGATCTCACCTTTAACAGGAAGCTAATCAACAAAACAAACAAACAAGCACAATATAACCAAAGACATGGAAATTGAGAACAGGCTGAAAGTCACCAAAGGGGAGAGGGGAGGGAATTTCAGGGGACAAGGGGAAGGATTTACAGGAACAAGTATAAAGGACACATGGACAAAAACTAGGGGGGGTGGAAATGGGAGGGAGGTGGGGAGGGATGGGGTGGTGGGTTGGGGTGAGAATAAAAGACAGAAAACTGTACAAGATCAACAATTAAAATAAAAATTTTTTTAAAAAAAGAAAAAAAAAAAAAAAAAGAAAAAAAAAAAAAAAAGAAAAAAGAAAACCCTTAGAAACTGAGCAAATACACAACCTTTACAACTGATTATGTTTTCAGTTCCCCTAAACAAGAGGTTGGAACTATGGCCAATCGTGGTTTCAAGTACAGATAATATTTACATAAATCACTCAGATTGCAAGGCAGGCCTTCAAGCCAAGGGAATGCCCTTGCTACTTTGTATCCAGGATCACTCCTATTCATGCTCCTTACTGGGTTATCTAGAGGTTCACTGTCTCTTGCTTTTTATTGTAGGCACCAAAAGGTGTTCTTGGTTCATGACTTTTGAAGGCTGGGGGAAGGGTTAAGAGGAAATTTGACAATGGAGAACATTATTTTTTTAAGTGGGTAAATAAGTCAGGGAAAAACAGAGGACAAAGGAGAAAAGAGGATGAGATGCCTTTAACTTTATTCTATAGTTCCGTCATCATAATAATTCACACAGAAGGGATGACTTTAGTATTTGGTGTTAAAAGGAACAGGTCTGGAACAAGTACATGCCCGCACTGAGAAACAGTGGTGGATTGAGACCTATTGTATTTTTTAAGTGAGTCAGGGCTGTCCAGGTGTCCTGATTTAAAAGCTGCTTGTTGAATCAGGAAATTGTATCTTGTTCTGAGGTTTACTGTAATAAAGTACACAGTCCTCGGGGATGGTACTGCTGGCTCCATGAATCACTTTACAAGCTAGCCGTCCTGACCCAAGCCCCTTGATTTATTTATGCCATGCTATAGTAGGAATGGCAAATATGTAAGCCACACATGGTTTCTGGGATGGGATAGGCCTTTACCTGGGAAATTGTCATAAATCCATAAAGTGAGATAGGGCAGAGCAAGCTGCAGCTCATGTCACATACTAGAGATCTCTTCCTGTTTTATAGGAATTTACAGCTCTAGAACTGGTTATAAGTACAGCATTCTCCTTGGAATGTATCCTTGGATGTGTTGTATGCTGTGTTTTAGCCTACCCAGTCATGGTTTCATTGCTTACAAATCTAAAATATAGCTCTGAAATGTTGTCTGGTCCTGTTGTTCCCTAATATTTTCTCTTGTATTTATATTTTTAAAGTGGAATTGATTTGAATATTTTAGATTGTTACCCATAGGTTTTTTCAGTCAACTTCTTTTTGTGGCAGGATTGGGGGAGGGGGCTCGGGTTGGAAACTATAGCATTGGACTACAAGCCAATGATGAGTCATTGACTTTTTTATATAAGCTTATGATGCCAGTGTTTCAATAAGATTAGAATGCTGCCTAGCTTTTGGAACTTGATTCCCCAGCACTAATAAAGAGATTCTATTAGATTTGCACTTAGGATTTATATGGGTAGCCAAATATTGAGCCAAAACGAGCAACATAATTTTTCATACTATCTTTTATTTTTCACCCCTCCCACCCTTTCTGACAACCATCAGCTTGTTCTCTTTATCTATAGGTGTTTCTGTTATGTTTTGTTTATTCATCTGTTTTTTACATTCTACATATAAATCAGATCATATGGTCTTTGTCTTTCTAACTTATTTCTCTTAGAATAATACCCTTCAGGTCTACCTATGTGGTAGCAAATGGAAAGATTTCATGCGATTTTATTGGTGACTAATATTCCATTGTGTGTGTGTGTGTTTCTGTGTGTTATGTGTGTGTGTGTATCGAGGTCTGCCTGGAAAAGGTCCATCCATTGTTAACGTAACAAGAATGGTTTGTGCAACATCAGTGTAATCCGGCAGCCAAAGGGAGTGTACCAGAATGCGTGTGTGTGAACAATGACAACTTCACTTGTACTAGTCAGTGGGAGTAGTAGACACTATTGAGTAAGCATGCATACTGTGTAGCTGTCACATTCAAAATGACTGAGGTTGTAAAGCAACATATCTGCATCAAATTTTGGGTTAAGCTTGAACATTCCTCCACAGAAATTATTTGGATAATTCTGAAAGCTGCAGCTATGGGCCGCTGGTGATTGGCAGCTTCATCATGACAACAAACCCACTCATGCATCACGTCTCATGCAGAGTTTTTTGGTGAAACATCAAATCACCCACGTACTCAGACCCCCTACGTCCCAGATTTGGTGCCCCGTGACTTACAGCTTTTCCCAAAACTGAAATCCCCTTTGAAAGAGAAGAGATTTCAGATAGTGGATGAGATTCAAGAAATACAACAGAGCAACTGATGGAGATTAGGAGAACTGTATGAGGTGTCCCAAGGTGCCTACTTTGAAGGTGACTGAGGTGTCATTGTCCTATGTACATTGTTTCTTGTATCTTCTTCAATAAATGTGTCTATTTTCATATTACATGACTGGATACCTTCTGAACAGACTATATATATCTCATTTCTATCCATTTGTCTATTAATGAACATCTAGGTTGCTTCCATTTCTTGACTATTCTTAGTAATGCAGTGAACATAGGTGTGCATGTATCTTTTCAAATTAGTGTTATTTTTTTCTTTGAATACCCAGAAGTGGATTTGCTGTATCATATTGCAGCTCTATTTTTAATTTTTTTTTTTTTTTGAGGAATATCCATACTGTTATACATAGTGGCTGCACTAATTTAGTCCCACCAACAGCATACCAGGGATACCTTTCCTTCACATCTTTGTCAACATTTGTTTGTTGATTTATCAGTGATAGCCAATCTCATTGTGCTTTTAATTTGCATTTCCCTGATGATGAGTGATGTTGACCATCTTTTGATGTCTGTTGGCCTTCTGTATGTCCTCTTGGCAGAAATGTCTATTCAGATCCTCTGTCCATTATATAATTGAATTGGGGGGGGAGGAGTTTGGGTATTAAGTTGTATGAGTTCTTTATATATTTTGGATATTACCCCTTTGCCTGATACATCATTTCCAAATACCTTCTAATTCAGGAGGTTGTCTTTTTGCTTTGTCAGTGATTTTCTTCTTTGTGCAAAAACTTTTCAGTTTGATAATGGCCCCATTTGTGTTTTTGTTTTCTTTGCTCAAGGAGGTATTACCAAAAAGATATTGCCAAAAGCGATATCACAGACTTCCCTGACTATGGTTTCTTCTAGGAGTTTTATAGTTTCAGGTCTGACATTTAAGTCTTTCATACACTTGGAGTTTATTTTTGCATATGGTATAAGAAGGTGGTCTGATTTAATTTTTTGTATGTATCTATCCAATTTTGCCAAACCACTTATTGAAGAGACTGTCTTTACCCCATTATATATCCTTGCCTCTTGTCATAGATTAATTGACCATATAAGTGAGGATTTATTGCTGGTTATCTGTTCTGGTCCAGTTATCTATATATCTGTTTTTATACCAGTACCATACTGTCTTGATTATTGTAGCCTTATAATATAGTTTGATATCAGAAATCTTAATACCTACCACTTTGTTCTTTCTCAAGATTGCTTTGGCTATTTAGGGTCTTTGTGATATATAAATTTTATGTATAGTTCTAATTCTGAATTCAGAATGCCACTGATATTTTGACAGGGATTGCATTGAATCTGTATATTATTTTAGGTAATAAGAACATCTTAACAATAGTAATCTTTCTAATTCATGAGCAAGGTATATACTTCCATTTATTTGTATCATGTTTAGTTTCATTCTTCAGTGTACTTTCTTCAGAGTACAGATCTTTCACCTCTTTGGTTAACTCATTGGTATTTTATATTTTTTGATGTAATTGTGAGTGGGATCATTTTCTTAATTTCTTCTTTTGATTCTTCATCATTGGTATGTGGAAAAGCAACAGATTTCTGCATATTGATTTTTATATCTTGCAGATTTACTGATGTTATTTATTAGTTCTGATAGTGTTTTTGGTACAGTCTTTAGTGTTATCTGTAGTATCATGAAATCTGCAAATGGTGAGTGTTTACTTCTTTCTTTCCAAATTGAATGCCTTTTATTTCTTTGTTTCTTCTGATTGCTGTGACTAAGACTTCCAATACTATGTCGAATAGAAGTGGTGATAGAAGGCATCCTTGGCTTGTTCCTGATCTCAAAGGAAAGGCTTTCTCACCTTTTCACCATTGAGTATGATATTAGATGTGGATTGTCATGTAGGACCTTTATTATGTTGAAATATGTTTTGTCTACATTCACTTTGTTGAGCTTTATCGTAAAATCATGCAGAATTTTGTCAAATGCTTTCTTTGCATCTATTGAGATGACCGTATGGTTTTTTTACTTTGTTTTGTTAATATGATGTATCATGTTGATTGGCTTACAGATGTTGAATCATCTTTGCATCCCTGGGATGAATCTTACTTGGTCATGGCATATATCATTTTAATGTATTGTTGAATATGGTTTGTTAATATTTTGTTCAGAATTTTTGCATCTGTGTCCATCAAGGATATTGACCTGTAACTTTCTTTTCTTGTAGTGTCTTTATCTGGTTTTGGTATCAAGGTAATGCTGGCTTTATAAAATGAGTTTGGAAGTGTTCATTTCTCTTCAGTTTAAGAAGGATGGGTATTATATGAATGTTTGGTAGAATTCACCTGTGAAGCCATTTGGTACTGTGCTTTTATTTGTTGGGAGTTTTTTCTTTATTTCTACTTCAATTTTATTGCTACTAATCGGTCTGTTTAGATTTTTATTCTGGTTAGGTATTGGAAGCTTATATACTTCTAAAAATATATCTATTCTTTTAGATTATCAAGTTTGTGGGTTATAATTGTTCATAATATTCTTTTAATGGTTCTTTTTATGTCTGTGGTGTTGACTGTAATTTCTCTTTCATTTATGATTTCATAGATTTGGGCTCTCTCCTTTTCTTGATGAGTTTGACTAAAGTTTTGGCTATTTTACTTATTTTTTCAAACAATCAGCTCTTGTTGTTTTCCCTTTTCACTGGCTTGATGCAAAGTAGCAACACTTGGAAGCCATGTGTTGAAGATGGCAGAGTCATGCCATGAAGGAGGTTGGGTCTCTGAGTTGTTGCTTGTATGAGAGCCGCCCCCTGATGAGGGCAGTCATTTTGGACTTTGCATGAGCAAGGAGTAAACAGGTGCTTGATCTGTTCTTAAAAACAAAACAAAACAAAACAAAACAAAACAAAAATTTAGTTTTATTGATCTTTTGTATTGATTTCTAAATTTCTATTTTGTTTATTTCTGCTGTGATCGTAACCTTTCACTTCCTTTTGTTTACTATGGGTTTTGTTTGTTGTTCTTTTGCTAATTCCTTTAGGTGTAGTTACCTTGTTTATTTGGATTTTTTTTTTGTTTGTTTTTTGGGGTAGCCCTGTGTATCTATGAACTTCTCTCAGTACTGTTTTTGCTACATTTCATAAATTTTGAAAAGTGGTGGTTTTTTAAATTTGTTTCCAGATAGTTGTTTATTTCTTCTTTGATTTTCTCTTTGATCCAGTGGTTGTTTAGTATCATGTTATTTAGATGCTTGATACGATTTCAGTCTTCTTGAATTTATTGAGGCTTACTTTGTGACCTAATATATGATCTGTCCAGGAGAATGTTCCATGTGCACTTGAAAAATAAGTATATATTCTGCACCTTTGGGGTGAAATGTTCTATAAATATTTATTAAGTTGATCTTATGTGAAGTGGCATTTAAGGCCATTATTTTTCTTATTAATTTTCTGTCTGGAGTCAGTATGTGAACAGGGTATTAAAACCTCCTAACATATTGTATTAGTATAGATTTCTCCCTTTATGTCCATTAATAATTCCTTTATTTATTTAGGTGTTCCTCTGTTGGATATATAGATATCTATAATTGTTATTGTATCCTCTTCTTAATTTGACCCCTTTATAATTATGTAGTATCCTTTTTTGTCTTTCTTTTACATTTTTTGAAGTGTGTTTTGTCCAATACAAGTTTTGCTACTCCACCTTTCTCCCTGTTTCTCTTTTTATGGAATCTCATTTTCCGTCCTTTAAATTTCAGTCTGTATGTGTGTTCAGTTTCAAGTGAGTGTCTTGTAAGCAGCACACAGATGGAACATGTTGTTGTTTTTTTTTTTTTTAATTCTCACCCAAGGATATGTTTATTTTACAGAGAGATGGAGGGAGAGAGAAAGAGAAACATCAGTGTGAGAGACAAACATCGATCAGTTCCCTTCTATATATGCCCTGAGCCAGGGATTGAACTCGAAACCTTTGTGTACAGTACTATGCTCTATCCAGCTGAGCCACCAGCCAGGACAGATGGGTCATGTTTTTTAATCCTCTTAGCCACCTTATATTTTTTTATTTAAGTATTTAATCCATGTACATTTTAAGTAGTTATTGATAAGTATTTATTGCCATTTCGTTCATTGTTATAGGTTGTGTTTTATAGTTATCCTGTGTTTCTTTCTTTTGATCAGTTCCCTGTGCTTTCTGTGTTACTTTAGTCTTTTGTTTAGGTTTCTTTCTTTTTGTTCTTTCTATTTGTATACATTGAACAGTGTATATAGATATATATATTGAAAGAATATAATATGTATTAGTTATAGTGTTTTCAATCAATATATATTTCATATGTTTTTTCAATCTACATTTATTGAAAGAATATATATATATAGAAAGAACAATAATATATAAGAACAAAGCAGTTGCAAAGCACTATTTTTATATATTCTTTATATTTTTATACATATGTATAAAATCCTGACCTTTACCGCACACTTTATACTCACCATGATGTTTACTTGGATCCGGACTTTGACTCCTTTGTTCATACACACACGCACTCCTGTTCTTTGAGAGCAGCTTCACAGGAGTAATTGCTATTAAGGTCTGTCCAGAAACCATGTAATATGAAAAATAGAAACATTTATTGAAGAAGATACAAGATACAAGAAACATTGTACACAGGACAAAGACACCTCAGTCACCTTCAAAGTAGGCACCTTGAGACCTCACATGGTTCTTTCAGTTGCCATCAGCTGCCCCATCATATTTTTCTGAATTTCATTGACAGTCTGAAATCTCTTCCCTTTCAAAGGGGATTTTAGTTTTGGGAAAAGCCAGAAGTCTCGGGGCACCAAATCTGGGCTGCCAGGGAAGCTGAGTCACCTGGGTAATTTGATGTTTTGCCAGAAGACTCTGCATGAGATGTGATGCATAAACAGACATATTGTCATGATGCTGCCAATCACCAGTTGCCCATAGTTGTGGTCTTTGGAATCATCCAAATAATTTCCATGGAGGAATGTTGAAGCTTAACACAAAATTTGATACAGATTTGTTGCTTTACAACCTCAGTCATTTTGAATGAGATGGCCACACAGTACACCTGCTCACTCAACAGTGTCTTCCGTCCCCAGTGACTAGCACAGTGAAGTTGTCATTGTTCACATGCTCATTCCAGTCCACTCTCCTTGGCTGCCAAATTACATCAGTGTTGTGCAAACCATTCTCGTTATATTAACAATGGCTGGCTTTTTTCTGGGCCAACCTTGTTTTATATATATTTATGTATGTCTTATTTTCCTTATGGAAGATGGCAAGTTCAGCGTCCTTCTACATCTTGGACCTTCTAATTTTTCATTTTAACCTGAATAGTGTATCTGTTAATTAAAATTTTTATTTTGAGATCATTGTAGATTCATATGTAGTTGTAAGAAATAATACAGAGAGATCTCCTATACTCTTTAGGCAGATTCCCCAGTAGTGATAACTTTCCAAACCAAAATGTAATATTTTGACAAGATCACAACCAGGATATGGCCTAGATACAGAACATTTCCCTCATCACAGATACCCCTTTTATATCTAACACCTACTTCCCTCTCACCCCCACACTATATTTATCTCTTGGCAGCCGTTAATCTGACCTCCATTTCCGTAATTTCTTCATTTCCAGAATGTTACATAAATGGAAACATATAGAATGTAATCTTCTCAGATTTTTTTCACTCTGACTAATTATCTGGAGATTCATCCAGATTGTATCTATCAGTGTTCATTCCTGTACATTTCTCTACAGGTTTTTGTATGATCTTATTTTATATTTCTATAATAAATGCCAGGTGTACAATTACTAGGTCATATGGCAGTGGCATGTTTAATATTTTAAGAAACTACCAAACTGTTTTGTAGACCATCAGTACCATATTATGTTCCTAGCAGCAATATATGAGTGATGCCATTTTTTTCACATTCTCACCACCATTTAGTGTCATCTCTATTTTTATTTTAGCAATTCTTTTATTTTTAATTTTTAAAATTTTTTATTGAATTTATTGGGATGACATTGGTTAATAAAATTATACAGGTTTCAGGTGTACAGTTCTATAATACATCATTGTGGGTTCACCACCCAAAGAAAAGTATCCTTCCATCAACGTTTATTCCCATTACCCTCATTTGCCTCCCCTCAACCACCTTTCCCTCTGTTACTCAGTATACACCTACGAGTTTTTTTTGCTGTTTGGTTTTACTTAATCCCTTCAATTTTTTCACCCTGCCCCACAACCTACCTCCTCTCTGGCAGCTGTCAGTCTATTCTCTGTACCTATTTTGTTTCTTAGTTTACTTCGTTCATTAAATTCCACATATAAGTAATGTCACATGGTACTTGTCTTTCTCTCACTGGCTTATTTCACTTGGTATATTGCTCTCCAGCTCCATGATGTCACAAAGAGAAAGACTTTCTTCTTTTTATGGCCATGTAGTATTCCATTGTGTAAATGTACCATGATTCTTTTATCCACTCAGATACCAATGGGCACTTGACATGCTTCCAAATCTTGACTATTGTAAAAAACAGTACAATGAACATAGGGATGCATATATTCTTTCAAATTAGTGTTGAATTTCTTCAGAATTTCTTCAGAATCAGAATCCCAGAAATGAAATCACTAGGTCATAAGGTAGTTCCATTTTTAGTTTTTTGAGGCAGCTACATACTGCTTTCCACAGTGACTGCACCAATTTGCGTTCCTTCCAGCAGTGAACAAGGATTCTCCTTTCTCCACATCCTGGCCAACACTTGTTTGTTGATTTATTGATGATAACCATTATGACAGATGGGAAGTGACATCTCATTGTGGTTTTAATTTGCATTTCTCTGATGATTAGTGACCTTGAGCATCTTTTCATATATCTATTGGCTATTTGTATGTGCACTTTGGAAAAGTGTCTATTTATGTCCTTTGCCCATTTTTATTTGGATTATTTGGTTTTGTGTTGAGTTTTATAAGTTGTATATAAATTTTGGATATTAACTCTTTATCAGATGTATCATTGGCAAATATGCTCTTCTGTTCAGTGGGTTATCTTTTCATTTTGTTGATGGTTTCCTTTGCTGTGTAAAATCTTTTTAGTTTGATGTAGTCTCATTTGTTTATTTTTAATTTTGTTTCCCTTGCCTGAGGAGATATATCTGAAAAAACGTTGCTACAAGAAATGTCCAAGATTTTACTGCCTCTGTTTTCTTCTAAGATTTTTATGATATTGAGTCTTACATTTAAGGGTTAATCTATTTCTAATTTATTCTTGTGTGTGGTGTAGAAGATGGTCTAGTTTCACTATGTTTTTACACGTATGTTTCCAATTTTTCTAACATCATGTATTGAATAGATTGTTTTTACCATATTGTATGTTCTTGCCTCCTCTGTCAAATATTAATTGACCACAAAGGCATGGATTTATTTCTGGGCTCTTTATTCTGTTCCATAGATTTACATGCTTTTTTTATGCCAGTACCATACTGTTTTGATACTATAGCTTTGTAGTATAGTTTGATATCATGTAACATAATTCTATCAACTTTTTTTCTCACAACTGCTGTGGCAATTTGGGGCCTTTGGTGGTTCCATGTATTTTGGAATATTTATTTTAGTTCTGTGAAATACACCATTGGTCTCTTGATAGGAATTGCATTGAATCTATAGATTGCTTTGGGTAGTATGGACATTTTAATGATGTTAATTCTTCCCATCCATGAACACAGTATATACTTCTACTTACTTATATGTTCTTCAGTTTCTTTCTTCAGTGTTTCATAAGTCTCCAAGTATGGGTCTTTTGCATTCTTGGTTAAATTTATTCCTAGGTACTTTATTTTGTTTCATGCAATTGTAAATATGATTGTTTTCTTAGTTTCCCTTTCTTATAGTTCATTATTGGTTATAAAATGCAATTGATTTCTGGATATTTATTTTGTATCTTGCCACTTTGTTGAACTCATTTATCACTTGCAGTTTTTTGGTTAAATCTTTAGGATTCTCTATGTACAACATCATGTCACCTGCAAATAATGACAGCTTTACTTTTTCCTTTTCGATTTAGATGCCTTTTATTTCTTCTTATCTCGTTACTGTGGCTAGGACTTCAGTACTATGTTGAACATGAGTGGTGAAAGCAAACATTTCTATCCCCTCGTCCTCCCCCTCCCCAATCTTAAGGGAAACAATTTTTAGTTTTTGCCTATTAGATATGATATTGGCTGTGGTTCTGCAATATATGGTCTTAATTACATTGAGGCATGTCCCCTCTATTTGCACTTTGTTGAGTGTTCTATCATAAATGATTGCTGGATTTTATCAAATGCTTTTTCTGCAGCTGTTGAAATGATCATATGGTTTTTATGCTTCATTTTATTTATGTGGTGTATCACATTTTTTGATTTGTGAATATTGTACCAACTTTGCATCCCCAGAATAAATCCCACTTGGTCATGGTGTATGATCTTTTTAATATATTGCTGGATCTGGTTTACTAATATTTTGTTGAGGATTTTAGCATCTGTGTTCATCAGAGATGGTGGCCTATAATTTTTTTCTTTTTTCTTTATCCTCACCCAAGGACATGCTTATTGATTTTAGAGAGAGGGAGAAAGGACAGAAAGAGAGAAGGAGAGAAACATCAATGTGAGATCAGAATATCAATTGGTTGCGTCTTGTATGGGCCCCCACTGGGGACCAAACCCAGAACCTAACCATGTGCCCTGACTGGGAATTGAACCTGCAGCTTTTTGGTTTATGAGATGACATTCCAATCAATTGAGCCACACCAGCCAGGACTAATCATTTTTCTTTGTGATGTCTTTATCTGGTTTTGAAATTAGACTAATATTGGCCTCATAAAATGAGCTTGGGAGTCTGCCTTCCTCTTGAATGTTTTGAAGTAGTTTGAGAGAATAGGTGTTAGTTCTTCTTTTAATGTTGGGTAAAATTCACCTGTGAAGCAAATCTGGTCCAGAACTTCTGTTTCTTGAGAGTTTTTGGTTTTTTTTTTTAAATTACCACTTCAGTTTTATTAGTTGTAATCTGTCTATTTAGATTATTTGATTCTTCCCGATTCACTTTTGACAAGATTGTATATTTCTAGGAATTTATCTGTTTTATCCAGAGTGTCCCATTTGTTGGTATATAGTTGTTCATAGTATTTTCTTAACCATTCTTTGTATTTTTATGTGTGGGTGTGTCAGTTGTTACTTCTCTTCATTTCTCTTTTTATTTGGGTTCTCTCTTTTTTTTCGTGATAAATCTGATTAAAGGTTTGTCAGCCTTGTTTGTCTTTCCGAAGAACCAACTCCTGGTTTTATTGATTGGTTTTTGGTATTGTGTTTTTTAGACCCTATTTTATTTCTGCTCTGTTCTTTATTTCCTTTCTTGTTCTTTATTCTAGTTCCTTTAAAGTGTGACGTTAGTTTGAGATTTTTCTTCTTTCTTGAGGTAGGACTGTAATGCTATGAATTTCCCTCCTAGGAATTCTTTTGCTATGTCCCATACATTTTGGGTTGTTGTAGCCTCATTTTCATTTGTTTCAAGGTATCTTTTTATTTCTTCCTTAATCTCATCATTAACCATTTATTGTTTAGTGACATGTTATTTTGCCTTTGTGCCTTACTGTCTTCAGTGGTTTTTTTCTTCTGATTGATTTCTAGTTTTTTACCATTATGATCAGACAACATGCTTGATATAATTTCAGTCTTCTTAAATTTATTGAGACTTGTTTTGTATCCTAATATGTGGTCTATGCTAGAAAATGTTCCATGTATACTTTAAAAGAATGTGTTTTTGCTGCTTTGTGGTGAAATACTCTGAAGATATCAGTTACATCCATCTGCTCTAGTTTGTCCTTTAAGGCGTCCATCATCTTCTTGATTTTCTCTCTGGAAGACCTATCCATTGAGGTCAATGGAGTGTTAAAATCCTGCACTATGACTGTATTTCTGTCAGTCTCTCCCTTTATGTTCATCAGTATTTGCTCTATATTTTAGGTGCTCCTTTGCTGGGCTCTTAAATGTTTACAAGGCTTATATCCTCTTATTGGACTGATCTTTTTAGCATTGTGTAATATTCTTTCATCTCTCCTGATGTGGCCTTTTTGTTGTTTTTTTTTAAGATTTCATTTATTTATGTTTAGACATAGGGGAAGGGAGAGAGAAAGAGGGAGAGAATGTGTGGTTGCCTCTTGCATGCCCCCTACTGGGGACCTGGCCTGCAACCCAGGCATGTGCCCTGATTGAGAATCAGACTGGTCACCTTGTGGTTCCCAGGCCAGCACTCAATCCATTGAGCCACACCAGCCAGGGTGTGGCCTTTGTTTTGAAGTCTGTTTTGTCTGATATAAGTATTGCTACCCCAGTTTTATTTTTCCTTTTCATTGGTATGAAATGTCATTCTCCATTTCTTTTCTTTTAGTCTGAGTGTATTATTCGTTCTGACATGCGTCTCTTTTAGACAGCGTGTATGAGAGTCTTCTTTTCTTATCCATTCAACTTCCCTGTATTTTCATTAGAGATTTAAGACATTAATCTTAAAGTGATAATAGTACTTCCAGCCAAGATGGAGGTGTAGGTAGATATACTTTGCTTCTTCATGTAACCGAAAGAAGGATAACAGCATATTTTAAAAACAAAAAATAACCAGAACTGCCAGAAAATTGAACTGTATGGAAATCTGACAACCAAGGAGTTTAAAAAAAAACGTTCATCCAGACTGGTAGGACGGGTGGAGACTGGCAGCCAGGGTGGAGAGTACTCCTGGCAAATTGGCAGCTGGAGGTGTGGGGGATGGGGAGCAGGAACTGGGGAACAAGATAGGCCATACAACCCAGGATTCCAGTGCGGGGAAATGAAACCTCAAAACCTATCACTGAAAAAAACCTACGGGGGTTTCAGGAGGCAGGAAAAGCTCCCAGCCTCACAGGAGACTTCATTGAAGAGACCCACAAGGTCCTAGAACATACACAAGACCACCCACCTGGGAATCAGCACCAGAAGGAGCCAATTTGCTTGTGGGTAGAAGAAGAAGCCAAGAGCTGAGCGAGCGGCATTATTCCCTCTCTGACCCCTCCCCCACATATAGGACCACAACACAGCGATGTGGGTTGCCCCACCCTGGCAAATACCTAAGCCTTCATCTCTTACTACTTAACAGGCACGCCAAGCCAAAAAGGAAAAAAAAGGCCCAAATGAAAGAACAGATCAAAGCTCCAGAAGAAATATACAACTAACAGTTGAAGAGATAGCCAACCTATCAGATGCAGAGTCCAAAACACTGGTAATCAGGATGCTCACAGAAATGGTTGACTATGGTTGCAAAATAGAAGAAAAAGTGAAGGCTATGAAAAATGAAATAAAGGAAAATATACAGGGAACCAACAGTGAAGAGAAAGAAACCAGGACTTAAATCAACGATTTGGAGAAGCAGGAAGAAATAAACACTCAACTGTAACAGAATGAAGAAACAAGAATTCAGAGAAGGGAGAGGCTTAGGACCCTTCAGGACAACTTTAAACATTCCAACATCCAAATCATAGGGGTGCCAAAAGGAGAACAACAGCAAGAAATTGAAAACTTATTTGACAGCGTAATGCAGGAGAATTTCCCCAATCTGGCAAAAGAAATAGACTTCCAGGAAGTCCAGGAAGCCCAGAGAGTCCCAAAGAAGTTGGACCCAAGGAAACACACACCAGGGCACATCATAATCCATTACCCAAGATTAAAGGCAAGGAGAGAGTCTTAAAAGCAGCAAGAGAAAAGGAGGGAGTTACCTATGAAGGAGTTCCCATAAAACTGTCAGCTGATTTCTCAAAAGAGACCTTCCAGGCAAGAAGGGGCTGGAAAGAGGTATTCCAAGTCATGAAAGGCAAGGACCTACATCCAAGATTACTCTATCCAGCAAAGCTATCATTTAGAATGGAAGAGCAGATCAAGTGAGGTCAAGGTAAAGCAGTTCATCATCATCAAGCCCTTAATATATCAAATGTTACAGGTACTTATCTAAGAAAAAGAAGATGAAAAATACAAACAGTAACGTGATAACAGACTCACAACTATCAACAAGTGAACCTAAAATAAACAAAAAATGCATTAATCAAACAACTAGAACAGGAACAGATTCAGAAAAAAAGATCATATGGAAGGTTATAAGCAGGGAGGGAAAGGGGGTAAATAGGAGGAAAGGTACAGGGAATAAGAAGGATAAATGTTAGGTACAAAATAGGTGGAGGTTAAGAATAGTATAGGAAATGGAGAAGCCAAAGAACTTATATGTATGACCCATGGAAGTTAACTAAGGGAGAGGGGGAATGGGAATGGAAGATGGGGCACAGGCCCTAGGGGAATAAAGGGAAGAAAAAAATGGGACAACTCTAATAGCATAATTAATAAAATATTTTTTAAAAAACAAGTCAGGGCCAGAAATTTTGCTAATCCACCTAATACAGAGAAACAAATACAAAGAGGTAGCCAAAATAGGAAGACAAAGAAATCGACCTCAAATGAAAGAGCAAGAGAATTCTCCAAAAGAACTGCGTGAGCTGGAGGCAAACAATTTATCACATAGAGAGCTTAGAGTAATGATTATAATACTGAACAGCATGGAAAAAAAAAAAAAAGACAGAATAGCCATTTAAAAAGACCAGTCAGAAATACAGAGTGCAATATTTGAAATAAACGATACACTGAAAGGAATAAACAATAGGTTAAATGAAGCAGAGTTTCTAATCAGTGATTTGGAAGACAAGGTAGGTAATAACATCCAGGCATAGCAGCAGAAACTAAAAACAATATACAAAATGAGAGGAGCTTAAGAAACATTTTGGACAGCATGAAGCGTAACAACATCTGTATCTTGGAAATACCAGAGGAGAAGAGAGTGAGCAAGGGATCAAGAACATATTTGAAGAAATAATGACCAAAAACTGCCCCAATCTGGTAAAGGAAAAAGACACACAAGTCCAGCAAGCTCAGAGAATCCCAGACAAGTTGAACCCAAACAGGCCTACATCAAGATACATTATAATTAAAATGGCAAGGCTTAAGGACAAGGAGAGCATCCTAAAAGCCACCAGAAAAAGGCAGGCAGTTAGCAACAATTAGACTGGCATCTGATTACTCAACAGAAACATTTCATGCCATAAGGGAATGGCTTGAAATATTCAAGGTGATGAAAAGCAAGGACCTACAACCAAGCTTACTTTTCCAAGCAAGGCTATCATTTAAAATCAAAGGAGAAATGAGGAGCTTCTAGATAAGAAAAAGCTGAAGCAATTTGTTAACGCCAAACCAGTACTGCAACAAATGTTAAATGTCCTTCTTTAAGAAGAAGAAAAAAGAGGGGGGGAAAAAACAGAGGAAAATAGTCTAAGAATAAAATGGCACTGAATAAATATTTATCAATAATCCCTTTAAACGTAAATTGTCTAAATGCTGCAACCAAAAGTAGATAGCTAAGTGGATAAGAAAACAAGACCAATATATGTGCTGCCTCCAAAAGACCCACCTCAGATCAAAAGATATACACAGACTAAAAGTAAAAGGATGGAAAAAGATATTTCATGCAAATGGAAAAGAAAAAAATGCTGGGGTAGCAATACTGATATAAAAAAAAAAACAAAACAGACTTTAAAACCTAGGTTATATTAAGAGACAAAGAAGGGTACTACTTAATGATAAAGGGAACAATCCAACAAAAAGATACAGCACTAGTGAACATTTACATGCACCCTGTATAGGAGCACCTAAATATGTAAAGCATAAAGGGAGAGATCAACAGAAATATAGTCATGTTTAGGGATTTTAACACCCCATTGACTTCAACGAATAGATCTTCCAGATGGAAAATCAAGAAGGAGACAGTGGCCTTAAATGGCACCTTATGTCAAATGGATTTAATTGATATCTTCAGAACATCCCAAAGCAGCAAAATATACATACTTTTCAAGTGCACATGGAACATTGTCTAGGATACAGATCATGTTAGGGCACAAAACAAGTCTCAATAAATTTTAGAAGACTGAAGTCATATCAAGCATCTTCTCCAACCACAATACTATGAAACTAGAAATTAATCACAAGAAGAACACCAAAAAACAAAAACATGGAAGCTAAATAGCATGTAAGTAAATGATGAATGGGTCAACTATGAGATCAAGGAAGAAATCAAAACATACCTTGAAACAAATGAAAATGAGGACACAACAATCCAAAATCTGTGAGACATTGGGAAACTATCCTAAGAGGGAAATTTATGGCATTACTGACCTATCTCAAATAAATAAATGAAGGAAGGAGGGAGGGAAGGAAAGAAAAGAAAAAGCTGAAATAAACTAACTTTACTCTTAATGGAACTTGAAAAAAAAGCAATTAAAAAAGCCCAAAGTAAGTAGAGGGAAGTAAAGATCAGAGCAGAAATAAACGATATAGAGTCTGAAGAAAAAAACAATACAAAAATTCAATAAATCCAAGAGCTTGTTCTTTGAAAAGATAAACAAAATTGACAAACCTTTTACCAGACTCATCAAGAAAAATACAGAAAGGCCCCAAATAAATAAAATCAGAGATGAAAGAGGAGAAAATAACTGATACCAATGAAATACACAAAAGATTTTAAGAAAAGATAATGAACAACTATGTACCAATAAACTGAACAGCCTGAGTGAAAGAGATTAATAAATTCCTAGAAACATACAATTGTCCAAAAACTAAATCAGGAAGAATCAGAAAATCTGAATAGCCCTGGCTGGTATGGCTCAGTGATTGAGTGCCAGCCTCTGAATCACAGAAAATCTAAATAGATACATTACACCTAGTGAAGTTGAACAGTAATCAAAAACTTCCAACAAACAAAAGCCCTGGACTGGATGGCCTCACAAGTTAATTTTACCAAACATCCTGGGAGAAAAATAACACCTCTCCTACTCAACTGTTCCAAAGAGGGCAGGCTCCCAAGCTCATTTTACAAGGCCAGCATTACCCTAATTCCAAAACCAGATAAAGACACTACAGCAAAAGAAAATTATAAGTCATTATCTCTGATCCTCAACAAAATATAAGCAAACTGAATACACCAATGCATCAGAAGGATCATGCACCATGATCCAGTAGGATTTATGTGGGAATGCAAGGTTGGTACAACATTCACAAATCAATAAATGTGATTCAAAACATAACCAAAATGAAGGATAAAAACTACATGATCATATTGAAAGATGTAGAAAAAGCATTTGATAGAATCCAGCACACATTTATGATAAAAACTCAGCAAAGTAGAAATAGAGGCAACATACCTAAACATAATAAGGGCCATGTATATCAAACCCACTGCTAGCATCGTATCAATGGGAAAAAACTACAAGCATTCCCCTTAACGTTAGGAAAATGACAGGGGCATCCTCTTTCACCTCCTTTATTAAACATAATACTGGAACTCCTAGCCACAACAATCAAAGAAAGAGATAATATTAAAGGCATCCAAATTGGAAAGGAAGAAGAAAAACTCCATATTTGACGATGACATGATCCTGTACACAGGAACCCCAAGGATTTCACCAAGAAACTACTAGACCTGAAACTTCTGGGCAGGATGGAGGCATAGGTAGACACACTGTGCCTCCTCACACAACCAAAATAAGGACAACAATTTAGAAATAAAATAACCACCAGAACTAACAGAAAATTGAACTGTATGGAAGTCCAACAACCAACGAGTTAAAATGGACATAGTCATCCACACTGGTAGGAGGGGCTGAATCGGGCGGCCGGGCAGAGGGGTCGTGACAAAAAAAGCAGTGGCACCGGACGCACAATGCAGCAGTTGACAAAACCCGGGCGCTCAACACGGCAGTGGGCAGACCCTGGGAACATAGGTGGCGGCAGGCAGACCCCAGGTACAGGGTGTCTACGGGCAGGAACAGCCAGGCAGTGATTGTGAAGCCCGGCGCAGCACACAAGGCAACTGGCTGACCAGGCAGTCCCATATTCATGTGCAGATAAACCAGGCAAAACTGGGGAGCAAAACGGATTGTGCAACTTAGAGCTCCAGCGTGGGGAAATAAAGCCTCAAAACACCAATTGAAAACACTTGTGGGGGTTGAGGTGCCGGGAGAGACTCCCAGCCTCACAGGAGAGTTCATTGGAGAGACCCACAGAGTCCTAGAACGTACACAAGATCACCTACACAGGAATCAGCACCAGAAAGGCCCAGTTTGCTTGGGGGAAGTGGCAGAAGGGACTGAAATCCGAACAGTGGAGCAAGCTCCTTTGTTCCCATTCAGATCCCACCCCCACATTCATTATCACAGCCCAGCAACGTGAGTTCCCCTGGAACACCTAAGGCTCCGCCTGTCACTACATAACAGGCTTATTAAAAAAAAAAAAAAAATGACTCAAATGACAGATCAGATCAAAGCTCCAGAACAAATACAACTAAGATGAAGAGATAGCCAACCTATCAGATGCACAGTTCAAAGCACTGGTGATCAGGATGCTCACAGAATTGGATTAATTTGGTCACAAGTTAGATGAACAAATGAAGGCTACACTAAGTGAAATGAAGGAAAACGCACAGGGAACCAATAGTTAGGGGAAGAAAACTGGGACTCAAATCAATGGAGTGGATGAGAAGGAAGAAACAAGCAAACAAACAGAAAAGAATGAAGAAACAAGAATTCAAAAAAATAAAGAGAGGCTTAGGAACCTCCAGGACACCTTTAAACATCCCAACATCTGAATTATAGGGGTACCAGAAGGGGAAGAAGAAGAACAACAAGAGGAAAACCTATTTGAACAAATAATAAGGGAGAACCTCCCCAGTCTGGCAAAGGAAATAGACTTCCAGGAAGTCCAGCAAGCTCAGAGAGTCCCAAAGAAGTTGGACCCAAGGAGGAACACACCAAGGCACATCATAATTACATTAGCCAAGATTCAAATGAAGGAGAGAATTCTAGAAGCAACAAGGGATAAGGGGACAGTCACCTACAAAGGAGTTCCCATCAGACTGTCAGCTGATTTCTCAAAAGAGACCTTCCAGGCAAGAAGGGGCTGGAAAGAAGTATCTTAAGTCTTGAAAGACAAGGACCTACATCCAAGATTGCTCTATCCAGTGAAGCTGTCATATAGAATGGAAAGGCAGATAAAGCACTTCTCAGATAAGGTCAAGTTCAAGGAGTTCATCATCACCAAGCCCTTATTCTATGAAATGTTGAAGGGACTTACCTAAGAAAAAGAAGATCAAAAATATGACAGTAAAAAGACAGCAAACTCACACCTATTAACCACCACACCTAAAACAAAAGCAAACTAAGCAAAGAACTAGAACAGGAACAGAGAACCACAGAAATGGAGATCACATGGAGGGTTAGCAACAGGGGAGTGGGAGGAGGAGAGAGGGGGGAAAAGGTACAGAGAATAAGTAGCATAGATGGTAGGTAGAAAATGGGGGAGGGCAAGAATAGTGTGGGAAATGTAGAAGGTAAAGAACTTATGACACATGAACTAAAGGGAGGGAATGTGGGTGTGAGGAGGTATGCAGTATGGAGGGGAATGATGGAGAAATGGGACAACTGTAATAGCATAATCAATAAAATGTATTTATAAAAAAAGAAAGAAGATCCATTCACAGTTGCTTCAAAAAGAATAAAATACCTAGAAATAAACCTAGCCAAGGATGTAATAGGTCTGTACTCAGAAAATTATAAGACACTGAGGAAAGAATTTGAACATGATACAAATAAGTGGAGGCACATACTGTGTTCCTGGATAGGAAGAATTAACATTAAAATGTCCATACTACCCAAAGCAATCTATAGATTCAACGTAATTCCTATCAAGATTACAGTGACATATTTCACAGAACTAGAACAACTATTCCAAAAATTTATATGGAACCACAAAAGGCCCCGCATTGCAGCAGCAATCCTGAGAAAGAAGAAGAAAGTTGGCAGAATCACACTGCCTAATATTAAACTGTACTGTAATGCGATAGTAATCAAAACAGTGCAATACTGGCATAAAAACAGACCTATAGATTAATAGAACGGGATAGAGAGTCCAGAAATAAACTAACACCTTTATAGTCCATTAATATTCCTCAGAGGAAGCAAATACATACAATGGACTAGATAGTTTATTCAGTAAACAGTGTTGGTAAAATTGGACAGATACATTCAGAAAAATGAAAATGAACCAACCATCTTCTTACACCACACACAAGAATAAATACAAAATGTATCAGAGACTTAAGCGTTAGACCCAAAACCATAAAAATCCTAGGAAAAAATATAAAAAGCAAAATCTCAAACATTGCTCATAGCAATAGTTTATTGGATATATCTCCCCAAGCACAGGAAACAAAAGAAAAAGTAAACAAATGAGATTGCCTCAAACTGGAAAGTTTTTGCACAGTAAAGGAAAACATCAAAAGGAGAAACATCAAAATAAAAAGACAACCCACAGAATGGCAGAACATATTCACCCATACATCTCATAAGGGATTAAAATACCCAAAATTTATAAAGAACTTACAAAACTCAACAGCAAAAAAAAAAGCCCAATTTAAAAGTGGGCAAAGGACCTGAATAGACATTTCTACAAAGAAGACATACAGGCGGCCAGTAGACATATGGAAAGATGCTCAACATCACTAATCATCAGAGAAATGTAAATTAAAACCACAGTGAAATATCATCTCACACTTGTCAGAATGGCCATCATCAATAAATCAACAAACGAGTGCTAGTGAGAATGTGGAGAAAGGAGAACCCTTGTGCACTGTTGATAGGAATGCAAATTAGTGCAACCACTGTGGTAAGCAATATGGAGATACCTCAAAATATTAAAAATGGATCTGCCTTTTCACTTAGCAACCCCACCTCTGGGAATATATTTGAAGGAACCCAAAACACTAATTTGAAAGAACATAAGCACCCAATGTTCATTGCAGCATTATTTACAGTCCCCAAGAGCTGGAAGCAGCCCAAGTGTCCATCAGTAGATGAGTGGATAAAACTGTGGTACATTTACACAATGCAACACTACTGAGCTGTAAGAAAGAAGAAAATTTTGCCCTTTGCAATGATATGGATGAACCTGGAGAATGTTATGCTAAGTGAAATAAGCCAACCAGAGAAAGACAAGTATCATGTAATTTTACTTACATGTGGAATCTAATGAACAAACTGAACTAAGCAAAATAGAGACAGACTCATAGAGAGCTGGATGACAGCTATGAAGGCATAGGTTAGGAAGTGGAGGGATTGAGCATAAAGGAAAATGGACTCATGGACATGGACAACAATGCAGTGATTGCAGGGGAGAGGGCATAAGGGGACTAACCGGTAATGGAAAAAAATATAATAAATAAAGGAAGGAAAAAAATGTAATATTATGTTGGGGGAGGGTTTAGCTTTCACAAACACTTTCAGTTTCCTTAACTTGCTGCAGTAGTAGCAGAGGTATGGTGTATTAATGACTCCTACTCTGCAGAGATAGCCATAGAACTACCATAGAAAAGATGTCCAAACTTTTAGCCAACCAGGAGATGATAATAAGACCCTTGGCAGCTGTTATACAATTCACAGGAGATCATTTCATTTTGCTTCATCTGAGTCAAGCAGGAACAGTCTCAAATAACGTAATGTTTTAATCCCTGTTAAATTTCCTGTCGGTCTAATCATGAAAGAACTATTGAAGTCCACATTTCTTGCTTGTACTTTTTACACTAATTTCTCAAGCCTTCATTCTCCCAAGTTAATGAAGCCAGGAGTTCCAATGTTTGTCAACTCTGTTTAACTGAGGTTTTAAGAATAGACTTCACAGAAGATACAGCTTACAGATTGCTTTAAATAAAATACCTAAACATATTCGGTTATCTTAGAAATTCATCAGCAAATCAGCCCATCTAATGTCAGTTCCTATAGGTCACCTGTCTAAGACTTCTTCAGTTATGTGGGCTTAGGGAAGACCTAAATTAAGCCACAGTGCTTTGGTCAAACCTTCTGCAAATAATTGTTTAACAGTACAGAGAGAGAATAGTGTTTCCAAATATTTTATTCACCATTACATAAAAGATTGATTCTCTCTTAATGTGGCCTAATGGCATAGAACTAAGATTAAAAGATAGCTTTTAAGATTAATTTTATGAACAATTTCTAAGAGTTAGGTTGTTAAGCTAGCATATGCTGCTTTATAATAGCTAGAGTACTATGTCTTAAAATGTGTTTAAAAGTAGGCTGGAGGGGAACTTAATAGGAATGTGATAAAACAAAATCAAGCAATGATTTTCATGGATGGAGTTGATCTGTAAGGTCTTCTGCTGTTCTTAGGGTATGTGGTTCTAGTTTTGTTCTCTGTGATCTTGAAAGACTAATTTATGGTCCTTCTCCACTTTTTTACTGCTGTTTGTTTCTTAACACTTTTCAATGTGGCTTTTGCTCTCAGGTCTGAAACTACATTCTCAATGGAAATTTTGCATTCTTTGTCTTGGCTTATCTGCAAACAGTTTAAAGTATTTGATCTCTTCTTATTTTTTTAAACTTTCTTTCCCTGGCTTTAAGAACACCATTCTCTCCCTTCTTCTACCTCTAAGACTGTTCCCTCTCAGGTCTTTATAGACTTTTCCTTTACCACTACTGTGTGCTCCTCCTCTGACCTTGGTGGTCTCATGCACTCACTCCTGTTATTTCAGCTACCTCCTGTGATGATCATTTCCATACCCACATCTCAGGGCCTGGCTCCAGGCCCATCAATACAACTGCCTACTAGATATGTCCTCTCGCAGTTTCTTCAGGTTGTTGTAAGGTGTAAATTAATCCATGTAAAGTGCTTAGCAGAGTATCTGGCTCTAGAATAATTATGCTGGAACTGTTGATCATTGTGAATTTCTACCCACTTCATTCAAACTCTTTTATTCATTCTTTTAAGGAACCACTGGCTTAACTTTAAATCACCACTTTGCGATCTCTTTTCTTGGACTACTAGTATACGTCAAGTTGTGAATTAGTGTTCCACCCAGAAAATGAGGTGGTAATGTTTTGTGGTCAAGTAAGTTTGGAAAATGGTTTATAACAGGGTTAGCAAACTTTTCCTGTAAGAAGCCAGACAGTTAATGTATTGAGCTTTGTGGACCAGTCGGTCTCTGTCACAGGCTCTCAAATTTCCTGTTGTAGCATTAAAACAGCCATAGAAAATCCATAAACAAATGAGTGTGTTTGCATTCTGTTGAAATGTTATTTATAGACACTGAAATTTGAATTTCAAGTAATTTTCACAAAATAGTATTTATAACATCACAAAATATAATTTTCTTTCAATCGTTTAAAAATATAAAAACCATTCTTTGCTTGTGGGAGGTACATGAACAGGTGGTGGACCAGATTTGGCCTGCGGGCAATCGTTTAGGCTTTAAAAATACAGCCTCCTGCAGAACACAGGTAGCCTGTACCATAAAAGCTCTTACAAGTTGTGCACCAGTGTGCAGTTATGCCCAATGTTCCTCCTATTGGACCATGGAAATCTTTTTTCATTGGACATTTGTCAACATCGCTTGCCATACTTCTGTGGAATAACTTTTGAGAAACACCAAGAGAATAACTGTGTGCTACAGGTGACAATTTGGTTGTGGAACAGACTGGAAACAATAAGAAAAATTATCTTGTCTTTATTACTCTTGCTCTGATCAGAGAATGGCAGTTTGGGAAATGGAATCACTGCTCTAAGGAAGGCACCAATTAGGCACTGCAGCTGAGCCAGAGATTGGCTGAGTTGAAAGGGAACATGATAAACATTCATACCATTGATCATCTTTCAGAAGTGTGAAAAATGTGTGCTTTGGTGTAACATGAGACAAAATAGAGGTGCTCTAAGAGAGATAAAATATCCAATCAAGGAGGAAAATTTCCAAAGGTTATATGCAAAATACAAGCAGTAACAGTTATTTTCTACAGTTTTTACATCTTTATTATACTTATTAAAATACCATGCAATGTTTAAAAGTTTTTAAAAATTTTAATTTACATGTAAAATTGTAAAACTTGTCTAAATATTTTCAATTGCCATATTTTTGTATCTTTGAGAAGTAAATGTGTGTGACTCAGTAGGCAGTGATAGTTATTGTTTTACTATTTTGAGCATATTTTCTTATTAAATAATACCATTGCTAGGCAGAAAAATGTCAAGTTTTTTTTTTTAATTACTTTTACAGAAGATCTGCATTTCTCATTCTTTTATACCTACTGTAACCGTTATACATATACATGAAAAATCAGTATAGAGATTATGCTTCCTAAATTGTGTCTGGCATTTGACAAACACCTAGAGTCTAAGGGAGGATGCAGAGAAGATGGAATCATCCCAGCTAATAATAATAATAATAATTATTATTATTATTATTATTATTATTATTCATTTGCCAAATGCAAGCATGATCACTTGCCCACTTCTGCAACAGATGTTTCGTTCCAACCTGTATAGGAGTGGAGTTCTTGTACTTTTTGCCAACAAATTGATAGCAAGTGAATGATGGAATTGTTGAATCATCATTGATACAGGGAGGTACTGAATTGCAGAGTTGGTTTTCATCTACTTTGTCAAGACCTCAATAGTCCACCCCATTAGTCATGCCTATATATCCCTAAAGCTTTCATATGCCTCATATCCAGCTTGAAGCCTATCTTGGATATTTACTCTTTGGAACAATGTCTAATTTTTTTTCAAGCAAAGTACTACATCTCCAAATGTTAGATGTATGGTATAATGTTGGCTATTTTGAAATCAAGACACTTAGCCCTTGATTGTGCTAGAAAGTGGAGAATTAGTATCATGATATCATTGGCATTCTTCTAGCAAATAACATAGCAAACGGACTTGGAATGCGATGCAAGCTAGAGAAAAGGCAAGAAAGGCCCCCCAGTAGCACAGTGTGGACAGCTGATATGGACATGTTATCCATCTATGACTGGAAAAGTTTATATAAACAGTGGGACAGTGACAGAGTGCATGGATTAATTGCTTAAAGCATTCAATAATTCTTAAAACAGACATCTAAATAAATGGGTGTATTCTGGAGTTTGAGTTCTTAGAAACAATGTAAGAAGACTATTTTCCTTTAGAAACATAGCCTTCCTAAGAAAAGAAGGCACAACAAATAGTGTAGTCCAGGAATTTTCAACCTCTTTCATCTCATGGCACACATAAACTAGTTACTAAAATGCTGTGACATGCCAAAACAAATGTAGTTTTTGCTGATCTGACCCAAAAAAAGGTCCAATTTTGATTCATTCATACCAGACAGCTATTGTTGTGTTGGCTCTTGTCATTTTTTTTATTTGACAATCTAAGGAAAAAGAGGTTCAGTACCCCTGACTAAATAGTCAAGTGTTGAATGTTCTAAAATTTCTTGCAGCGCACGGGTTGAAAATCCCTGGTAGAGCCCAAAAGTGTGACTATAACAATGACAGGTACACCTTATTTTGAATGGAATACATTTTTGTAAGTAAGGTTTGTATTCTGAAACTTTTGTGTTCATATTATACTATCATACATGAGGCATCATTATTGTGAAACAGTAATGGTAAAATGAAAGAAAAGACCTGTATAAATCTTTTTGTACACATTATCCCCAGACGTTACTGTGAACCCACCACTTAGCTTCATCTCTTGCAGTTCATGCTAAGCTGTTTTCCCCCCAGACCTCCAGCACAAATCAGTGGGTTTAAGACATATTCACTAGGGATTTTGATAGGATTTGAGTAAATCCCTGACAAAAACTCCCTTGGCTTGCCAGCTGTTATTAAAGGCAGAGATTTAGAAAGCAGAAGATCCTAAATTCACCTATCTGTCTTGTGATGGCCCTTGCCCTGAAGATAGGAGGAAATTTGCCTATGAATACATTCTGGGATATTTGCCTAAACTTTTTTTCAAACAGTCTCTTGGCTAGAACCACACCACAGAATTTATCTCTGCATGGTATTTCTAAGTCTAGTTACACTCAGTATTATCAGTGTCTGCAATATCATCAGAATTTTAACAGTTCAAAATAACTGATCATTTTTACTATGGGATTGGTAGGTTTTGTAACTACTTATTGATTTAGGAAAAGTAAATACAATTGCTAAAAACCCGGTCTTGGCAGGGATGTGGGGAATCAAGCATACCTAATACCCTACTCTTTGTCTTTGAAATTAGTTTATCTTTCCATAAAGTACTGGGTCTCTAATTTACCTGGAGAGCTTCTTCAAAGTGTAGGTGCTCGTCTGCTAAAATTAAAATTTAGTAGATCAGGATTAAAACACTGCCTTCCATTTTTAATAATTTCTTTTGTTTGAGAATACTATTTGTAAAGCAAGTCTGATTTTTTTCTAAGTTATACAACTAGCCACAGCTATTGACCTAATTTTTTTTAATTTACTGATTTTATTTTTAGAGAGAATCGAGAAACATCAGTTCATTGTTCTACTTATTTATGCATTTATTGGTTGCTTCTTGTATGTGCCCTGACTAGGGATTGAATCCACAACCTCCGTGGATCGGGACAACATTCTAACCAATTGACCTACCCTGCCAGGGCCAACCTAATTATTCCTGAGCACTTTTTGTATTCCACAAATGAATCTACTTCCCTTTCATAGGTATTTCCCTCAATAGGCACTTTGGCTTGATTTTCATGTGCTAAGAATTTCCTTATCCATTTTCTCTTTTTATATTATATTTTTTGTCACAACATAAATCTTCTTATATCATTAAACATAGAGTTTGTTTCTGGTTTTTGTTGCTCTGGTATTTGGGAGTGATTTTCTAGTGGATAAAGGAGCTGATGGGTCTTTGTTCTACCATCTGGGAATCAGGAATTCAGAACTGTCATTAGTCCTAAAAACTTTTTGACCAGGAGGGGAAAAGAAAGGCATAGGAGCTTCAAGAGCAAATAGTGTCATGGAGGCTTTTCTTTTTCTTTCAGATGAGTATCAGTAATGGTAGCATGGTGAGGGCCTGAGCAAGCAATCAAATAAAACACATATTCTTTAGTTGTATGAGTTTTCTCTGGAAATAGGTGGTCATTTAGGTAGAATCCCAGCATCACTTCTACATTAAACCAGAGATGGAGACAACTCACTGTAATAAACTGGGACTGTACAGAGAGTATAGTCTAAGCCCCTTATGTAGATAATATTATTTTTCTTTCTGGTATAATGTTTCACCATAAATTGTAGCTCCCTGCTTAATGTGAAGGAACAATGTTCTCAACGTATTTGGATATCACAAAAGATATATCAACTAGAATCCTCAAACATGGAGAATACATAGAGGTGCATTTTACATAAAATTTGGTAGTTGACTGATTTTATAGTTCTAGATTTCTTTCAAAGAAAGCTATGATGTGCCATTATTTTACAAATTAATGTGGATCCTGTAAATTTTGGTGGATTTTATTCTAATCAATAACTAAAATGACATACCAAATGATCAGACATTATCTTAACAAGGTATTCCTTTCTCCTCTAGCTTTTTTTTAAATAGTGTATCCTGAAGCTAATTTTGATCTCTGTAATTTCTCTTCTGATTTTTAGATTTCATTCATATTGTCTATTTTACTATTTATAGACTTCATAGACTTTGCCTCATGTATACAAAATGCTAAACAGATTTAAAACTTCTTTCAAAAACTAATTTGGATATATGTTCACCTGCTTTGACAAAAATCACGGAGTACGCCACATATGAACTTATGTGTCTTTCCTGTAAGAGTTCAAGCTGGTACTGTAGTTCTGCTCTGTGAAGTTACCCAAGGTTCAGGGACATCCTGCCTTGCTGCTTTGCCCTCCCTGGGTTATCACCCCGTCCACATAATCCAAGATGGTTCATGCCATATTTTATCCCCGGCAGCAGGAGTGAAAATCTTTCATGAAATTTGTATTATGAAAGTACCTCCTTGCAAACAAAACTCTAGAACATTGGACTGCATAATGCATCATTTACAAGACAGTGACTATCCGTAAAAAAGCTAACGGTATAGTTTTTGAAAGGCATTTACCTGTCAGCTAATAATCAGCACAGTGATGGATAAAACTAATAGGTGATTCTTTGTATGAAACATGGGGGTGGGACGGGGTAGGTGACAAGTAGAAAGAATGTTCTCATTTAAAGTCAAGGGAGCTCAATTTTATTTAAAATAGTCATGGAAGTGGAGCTGGATTCTAGTATTTCTTAAAAGGAAGCCATACCATTTTTTTCATGAGGTTCTTCCTTTATTTTAGACCCTTTATCTTGAAATTGTTTTATTCCGTTGCTAGTACTTCTTCAGGGTATCATTGTCTTACAGCTCTGTAAGAGATTGGACAAGTTTTTCTGTAATCAAATATTTATTTCAAGTTCAACCAAATATTGGAGCTCCTATAAATATCACCTCCTGTTCCTTGAACAGATCTTCAATGTCACAATAAATGACATTTAACAGAAGTTCCGAGTTGGATCCAAGCCAGCAGCACTGAAGCCGTGGTGGCGTATCTGAGTTTGGCACCAGACTCAGTAAGGAGGAGCACCAGGGCCCCAGTGAGCCTGCTGCTAGTCACACCTCTTGTCAGTGCTTCTCAGGCCTTTCTCACCTGCTCAGTCCCTCTGCTCCTCACTCTTCCTACCACCACCTCCTCATCCAACGTGACTGAATGAGAGACAGATTTCTAGAGATTTAAAAAATAACTTTATTGAGCTATAATGTACGTACAGTAACAAGCAGGCATTTTCAGGGTACACAATGGTGAGTTTTGACAGCCCCGTGTACCGTATGTATAATGGCCACCACAGTCGTGCTGTGATGCGTCCCAAAAAGTTCTCGCGTCCCTTTACGGTCATCCTGCAGCCCTCACTCCCGTCCCTGGCAACCACTGCCCTGCTTTTTATTTCTTTGCAGATGAGATTACAGTTATTTTTTAAACATATGAGAACAAATCTTTGTATTTTTTAAACAAATGGGAAAACAGAAGCTTTCGTTGTTTCTAACAAATACAGATACAAACATCAATTTCTTGCCAGTCTGGGAAACAGGCAGCCATAACCTGTAGTGGGTTCGATATATCAAAAATGTTTGTGGGGTTTTGTTTTGTTTTTTGTTTTTCAGAAAAAGTTAGAATAAAAGCTGAATACAAGATTTCCACACAGTTTTGTGCAATCAAACTCATTTGCCTGAGCTGTAACTAACCACCAGTTAGCCTTTATTATGTTAATTTTGATTCTTTTGAAGAACTTCTAAAAAATAAGTCAGTCCATACTGAGATCACTTTTCTATCCATTCTGGTGTCAGTGTATTCCTTAATATAGATCAGATTCTTTTGTTTCAGGAGACATGAGGCAAGCAGTCAATCAGAGGATTCAGAATAGTGCCGTGTGGAGGCCTTGCTGCTTTGATGCAGAACGCTGTACTAGCCAGGGCCCCATTGTGTGTCATTGGGTCAAATGCCCCAAGACCGTTTATATTTGGTGACATTTAAAACTTACTTTCCAGCATCAAAACAGAAATGCTATACTTGTGTTTCATATTTATTGAATAGTACAGCAGTTTATCATAGTCCTGTCTGTGACTCCTGATCCAGAAGTCAGACAGGAGCATTTTATTGTTTGTTATTAAAAATAACATCTGTAACCTAAAAATTCCAGATAGCCAAGGGGTAAGGTAGGGGTGGAAGAATTGAGGAAAAAGGACTCATGGACATGGACAACAGTGTGGTGATTGCGGGGGGTGAGGGTATAAGGTGACCTAATGGTAATGGGAAAAATACAATAAAAATAATTTTAAAAAAAAGAATTCTGTTCATAATAAGTCTCTAGCAGTAGCTTCTGAACTTTTCTGCTTTCACAATCATCTGATCTCTTTGCCTCCAAGGCCATCTTTCTAAAACTTCGCTTTACTGTTCTGGAACTTATCATGCATCTGTCTTCAAAAGCAAATCATTTCTTAGTCAACATTTTATGTACCCTCTGTGTACCAGGCTCTGGTTAGAACCCTTTGGGATTTCAATCTGTATTTATCCCTTCTGCCATTCCAGACCATCTGCACTCAGATTCAAAGTGACACTTTAAGCTTCTCTCTCCTTCTTTCCTTTCCCTGTAGGAATGCTCTAATCCAGTTAGGCAGTGTGTCCTTGGACATGACATGTGCTTGTACCCTCCCCACTTTCACTGTCTTTCTTATTATTTCTATCAAAATAATGCTCATCTCAATTCCTCATCCTCATCCTACAGTGATGTCTTTGTCCACTATGGTATTTCAGCATTTCCTGCCTATGTGTTTTATCAGCATTTACCATTTACTGCTTCCTATTATTTATATTGCAATCCTACAGTTAAAAAGAACATACCACTATAAATAAAATTGTTTACACAGTTTTTTGATAACCTTTTTAAATACCTATTTATCATGTTGTAAGATGAAAAAGAGTTCTGGAGACTGGTTGCACAACTGAACTGTACACTAAAAAAATGGTTAAGATGGTAAGCTTTGTGTATTTTATCACAATTAAAACTTTTTAATTTTTTTAATTAGCAAGCTTATAAATCAAAAGGCAAAAAAAACCTCATAGAAACAGCAAAAAATAATTTTAAAGACCAGAGCCATAAACACAACGTAGTTGGGAAAGCAGACACCGAACCTGTAGAAGAACTAAAGAACAATAACAGAGCAAATGCCTGTTTAACATACTGAAAACTGTGACAGTACCAAAAGGAGATGCTAAATAGAGAGAAATTAGCAGTCAGGCAAGAGAAGGCTACAGGCATTTTAGGTAGAGAAAATAGCTTAAACCTAAGTGAAAACAAGTAATTCAGTGACACAGTGTCCTTGGTGGACAATGAAGAAAAAATAGATCAAAAATTGTAAGTGGTTAGATACTGGGACAGTAGCATTTGATGTTGTAAGAAACCTGATAAAAAATGACATTGGAGGAGTAGGATGGTATGGAATGATGGGGAGATCAGAGAATGGGTTTTAAGAATAATTTAGGCCCAAATTAAAGTACAGAAGTGTCTGTGATAACGAACATGCAGAGGATACAAAGTGGTAGGTTCATTAAAAACTATAGGAAGAACCAATAAAACTTAAATATTGGTCATGGGAAGTAAAGAAGAAATCAAATTATTTAAATGCTGTCAGCCTATGTACCTAGGAATACGGTGGTTCAGTTAACATCGAAACGGAAATTTGTTATGGTGCATGTTAAACTTTATTTAGTGTTGACATTTTACATTAAATATATTTCTGAGTCTCAACTTCCAGCCAAGACGGAGTCGTTGGTAGACACAATGTGCCTCCTCGCACAACCAAAAGGACAACAATAACTTAAAACCAGAAACAATCAGAACTGACAGAAAATCAAACTGTATGAAAGTCCAACAACCAAGGAGTTAAAGAAGACACACTCATCCAAACGGGTAGGAGGGGCTGAGTCAGGCAGCCAGGGCTGAGAGGACTCTCAGCACAGTGGTGGCTGGCAGACCCCGGGCGCACAAGGCAGCAGCTGATGGACCCACTGAGGCAGTGGATTATGGAACAGGGCACTGCACCAGCAAGGTGGCTGGTGGACCAGGTGGTCCCACATTCTCCCACAGATAAACCAGGCAAAACTGGGGAGCAGGACATGGTCCCAGAGCCAGGAAATAAAGCCTCAAACCACTGATTGAAAATACCTGTGGGGGTTGAGGTCCTGGGAGAAACACCCAGCCTCACAGGAGAGTTCGTTGGAGAGACCCACAGGATCCTAGGACGTACACAAGCTCACCCATGCAGGATTCACCACCAGAAGGCCCAATTTGTTTGTGGGAAGCAGAGGAAGTGACTGAAAGCCAGCAGAGAGTGGAGCAAGTGCCGCTGTTCCCTTTCAGACCCCTCCCCCACATATAGCATCACAGCCCAGCAACATGGGGTGCCCCGCTCCGGCAAACACCTAAGGCTCCACCCCTCACTACATAACAGGCATGTTAAGACAAAAAAAAAAAAAAAATGGCCCAGATGAAAGAACAGATCAAAGCTCCAGAAAAAATACAACTAAGCGATAAAGAGGTGGCCAACCTATCAGATGCACAGTTCAAAACACTGGTAATCACAGAATTGGTTGAATTTGGTCGCAAATCAGATGAACAAATGTAGGCTACACTAAGTGAAATAAAGGGAAATGTACAGGGAACCAATAGTGGTGGGAAGGAAACTGGGACTCAACGAAGTGGACCAGGGGAAAGAAAGAAACAACCAAACAGAAAAGAATGAAGAAACAAGAATTCAAAAAATGAGGAGAGGCTTAGTTACCTCCAGGACGTCTTTAAACGTTCCAACACCGGAATTATAGGGATACCAGAAGGAGAAGAGGAAGAGCAACAAGTGGAAAACTTATTTGAACAAATAATAAAGGAGAACTTCCCCAATCTGGCAAAGGAAATAGACTACCAGGAAGTCCAAGAAGCTCAGAGAGTCCCAAAGAACTTGGACTCAAGGAGGAACACACCAAGGCACGTCATAATTCCATTAGCCAAGATAAAAATGAAGGAGAGAATCCTAGAATCAGCAAGAGAAAAGGAGGCAGTTATCTACAAAGGTGTTCCCATCAGACTGTCAGCTGACTTCTCAAAAGAGACCTTCCAGGCAAGAAGGGGCTGGAAAGAAGTATTCCAAGTCGTGAAAGGCAAGGACCTACGTCCAAGATTGTTCTATCCAGCAAAGCTTTCATTTAGAATGGAAGGACAGATAAAGCACTTCTCAGATAAGGTCAAGTTAAAGGAGTTCATCATCACCAAGCCCTCATTTTATGAAATGTTAAAGGGACTTATCTGAGAAAAAGAAGATCAAAAACATCTACAGTAAAATGACAGCAAACTCACAATTAACAACCACACCTAAAACAAACAAACAAACAAAAAACCAAACTAAGCAAACAGCTAGAACAGAAACAAAACCACAGAAATGGAGATCACATGGAGGGTTATCAACAGGGGAGTGAAGGGGAGAGAAGGGGGGAAAGCTACAGAGAATAAGTAGCACAGATGGTAGGTAGAAAATAAACAGGGGCAGGGTAAGAATAGTATGGGAAATATGGAAGCCAAAGAACTTATGTATGACAAATGGACATGAACTAAAGGAGGGGAATGTGGGTGGGACAGGGTGTGCAGGGTGGTGGGGAGTGAAGGGGAGAAAATGGGACAACTGTAATAGCATAATCAATAAAGTATATAAAAAATATTTCTGAGTCTCTAAATAAAAGTGACCTAGAGAGGAGCTCATAAGATGTTCAGGGACCAAAGTTTGAATTATCAGGCATTTCAGTACGGCTTGCCCAATAGGATCACCTACAGACTGGTTTTCACTGAGCTTAATTAACGTAGTATATCTGCCATACTCTGCAGTCTCTATGTGGGAATTTGGAGAAAAGAGTAATAAGAAATGGGATGAAAGAGTGGAGAGAAATCCTAGTAGTTTACAACTCACTCTGGATAGTTAATTGGTTAAATAACAAATGAAAGAGGCATCTGAATCAGGGGAGCAATGAACAACAATAAAAGCAAAAAACAAAATAAAATCATGGATACAGACAACAGAGTAGTAATTACTGTGAGTGAAGAGAGGTGGGGAGAGGAAAAAATGGTAAAAGGGGTCAAATATATGCTGACAGAAGGGCACTAGGCTTCAGGTGGTGACCACACAATAGAGTATGAAGATGTCATACAGTTACATAATATACATCATTTTAATCATTGCATGTATTTACATATAATTTATATAATTTTGTTAACCAATGTTACCCCAATAAATTTTATTTTAAAAAAGAGTAGCATAGATAGTGGGTAGAAAATAGACAGGGGCAGGGGAAGAATAGTATGGGAAATGTAGAAGCTAAAGAACTTATGACACAAGGACATGAACTAAAGGGGGGAATGTGGGTGGGAGAGGGTGTGCAGGGTGGGGGGAATGATGGGGGAGAAACGAGACAACTGTAATCGCATAATCAATAAAATATATTAAAAAATAAATAAAAATAAAAAAATAAAAAGTAAAGAAACAAAAAAAATAAAAATAAAAAAGAACCTAGATTTTAAATTTATCTTTTTTAAATTATATTTTATTGATTATGCAATTATAGTTGCCCTGATTTTTTTCCCTTTTCCCCTTTCCCCATCTACCCAGCATCCCCTACTCCCTCAGGCATTCCTCCCACCGTTGTTCATGTCCTTGAGTCATGCATATAAGTTCTTTGGCTACCCCATTTCCTATACTGTATTTTACATCCCATGGCTATACTGTAACTACCAATTTGTTCTGCTTCACCCATTCCCCTCCACTCCTATCCCACCTGGCACCCATCGAAAAGCTCTTTCTATCCATTTGCCTGGAGCCACCCTGCCTAAACTGTAAAGCAATCTGAGATGGCTGCTACTTGGCCTGGGCTTGGAGATTCCCAGGCTAAACCAAGCTGTGAATCTGAGCTGGCTGTTGCTAGTGCTGGACCTGGGGCTCACTGAAGCCAGGTGTTGCTTGTCTAAGAGGATTTAGGAAGTTATGAAACCTGATCCAAGGCCAGCTATTCATACAGAAAAGCAACTTAGGTGGGCCCATAAGTTGAGTGAGGTGTAGTCTCTGTGGGTCTCCAAGGCGGGTCCAATAGTGTTTGCCAGGTTGATGGAGTCTCAGATATGGCACCAGCTTGCCAGCTCTCTGAGGCAAAGGTTTAGAAAAGGGACATTGGCCTCTGCTCACCTTGATGACAAACATTTCTGTTTCTCCCTGTATGCCACTGGTGCCTTTCGATCTGCTACCCTATGCTAGAGCTTAGAGGAAGCGAGTCTGAATAGTTGAGTCCCTGTGTGGGTTCTGTAAGAGGAGCTGCTTGGGGCTCCTGCAGTTTCTTCCACCAGCTCACTCCCTGCTGGGTTTTGCAGCCAGAGGTTGTGGAGACTTATCTTCCTGGCACTGGAACCCTGGGCTGGGGTCCTGATGTGGGGCGGGGAGTCCTTACTCCTGAGACATTCCTCCTGAATTTTGTCCACCACACATGGATGAGGAATCAGCCCATTCCACATCTGTGCCCTTCCTACCAGTCTGGTGGAGGTGGTTTCTTTAATTCTGTAGTTGTCAGACTTCATTCAACTCAGTCTCTTGATAGTTCTGAGTGATGGTTGTTCTGTAGTTTACTTGTAATTTTGATGTGGCTGTTTGAAGAGGCAAGCCATGTCTGCCTATGCTGCCATCTTGACTGGAAGTTTTAAATTTATCTTAAAATTGGAGTAGATTAAACTGTGATTATATGTCCATGACAATTATACATCTAAAGCTACTAATTTCATTCTTGCTTTTATCTAATCTCTTTCCTGATGTTTTCAGGATTGTGGAATTTATGAAACATGATTATGTAATCATTCAATTTGAAATACCCATTTGGAGCAAGAGGGAAAAATAACCCTGGAAGCATCCTTTCATTCATACTCTTTTATGTCTTAATTGTGTTGGCCAAAAAGTCCATTTAGTTTTTTCTATATTATTTTATAGAAAGACACATTTTTCACTTTCACCAATAACTTTATTGATTTGGATGTTTTGAGTATGTCGGCTGTCTCCCGCCTTTGGCTTCTAGTAAGAAAAGGCTAAACATCGTCCAGTGCATAAGATAACCCCAGAGCAAAGAATTATTTGGCCAAATGCCAATAGTAGCAAGAAACGTCACAAGCCACTTTTGACATGTTCCATCAGTTACAGGACCTTCTCCTTACACCACAGGTGACAAACACAAGGCCCATGGGCCGAATCCGGCCCTCCACCATGTTTTATTTAGTCCAGCACCTTGTTTCTGCCCGGCAGCAGTGCTGAGCTTCTTGCCCCTGGTTAAGGAATAGTTACATTTACACAGTCCTAAAATTACGTTCAGCCCTTTGAAGGCCACCACAAGGCTGCTGTGGCCCCCAGTGAAAATGAGTTTGACACCCCTGGCATACACCACACAAATCTTTTTTGTGTTTCAGTTGCATTTTTACCTTTCTTGAAATAATAAAACATAATACACCGTAATGTTGTGAATTTTCTTCCATCTTCAATATTAAAATGGTCGCACAAAAATTCACCAGTTTTGGTAACATTTTTTTAAATGCACACTGATATGACAGCTGTCGCAATAAAATCTAACAAAATTGTTTTGCATGAAGTTAAAGACAACTAAGCACTACTAGAACCATCTCACAGGAAAAGAAACTAAACGAACTTTTTGGCCAACCCAATATATTTCTCTTAAATGTGCACACACACACATACTTAGCAGTCTCTTAAATTGTTAACCATCATCATTCCAATATTAATTATATCTCTTATTGACTAGTTTTAGAAAGCTAAGATTCAGAAATTATCCAAAAAAAATTGAGCTGCATTTGCCATGGACATTTGCCTCCTATTTCTGAAATTTTCTCAGAAGGGCAAAGAGGACAGGGGAAGTGGTGGTACTATTTCTTCCTTTATTTTTTCAGTCTTACTGTTTCTTGAAGCTCAAATTCCACAGCAGAATACTTTTAGAGACATCTTGATTCTATTAGAATTTGCAGGTCAAAGGGCAGAGCTATTCTGGTAGTGTTTCAAGCATGGGGAATGGAGTGAATAGACTGCTTGACTTAAAGTTGGATTTTTGCTACTACGTACTCATTATGCAGGTAATACGGCATGTTAGTCATGTAGTTGGGAGTTTCTAATCACTTTAAAAATTTCTGTGTCCACATTTTCAATTTTTGCTTTTAACTGAGGAGATGACCTAACAGGATAAAGAGTAATTTCACAGGAGGAGCACTGAAGTTTTTATTTTCCTCTGGGTTTGTGTCATCCATGTATTTTATTTGCCCATAGCATTCCCTAGTGGCTCATGGGAAATGAAGTCAGAATGTGCTCCACTAGCTACTCTTCATTTTCTGTGAATAGCCTTTAGTTGGTCAACTTCTGAAAGTCAATTGTTAATCCCCATCAAGGGTCATTTTCTTCAAACCATATTAGAATTAGAGTAGGTGAATTCCAGATCTCAAGCAGCTGACTCTGAATTTAAAAGGAACTGTTCCGGAGGTGGGGGGGGGGGCGTTATTTTCTTTTTCTTTATTTATTTTTAGGGAGAGGAAGGGAGGGAGAGAAATATTGATCTGTTACCTCTCATACGTGCCTCAGCCAGGGACTGAACCCACAGCCCACACATGTGCTCCGACCAGGAACCAACTGACAGCCTTTCACTTAGCAGGACAGCGCCCAGTCACCTGAGCCACAGTGGTCAGGGTGCTTTTCTTTTTCATAGTGTTCTGTATCTTTCTGTTTTTCTTCAGTGAAAGCATACTAATTTTATCAGAAAGTATCTTTTTTCAAAGAAGCACTTTTATTGCTTCTGAAATAAGTTTTTTTTTTTGCAATTTGCTCTTTTTCACTCTGAATTCTATTCCGTCTGTCCTTAACATTAAGTTTTCAGTGTACACACTTTTGAGTGCTGTTGTTAAAACTTAACCACACACAATCAACTATACAGTATGGTCTTTGCAAGGGTGTCAAACTCATTTTTACCGGGGGCCACATCAGCCTTGCAGTTGCCTTCAAAGGGCTGAATATAATTTTAGGACTGTATAAATGTAACTACTCTTTAACTAGGGGCAAGGAGCTTGGCGCTGCCACTGGGTATAAACAAGGTGCCAGCTGGATAAAACAAGGTGGAGAGCTGGATTCGGCCCACGGGCCTTGTGTTTGCCACCTGTGTGCTTAGGGAACAATTTTTCTTATTCCTCAAAAGTTACATTGCCGTTGCTACTTTTTAGCTTTTATATTCTTGCCTGACTTCCAAATTTTTTTCAAGAGGTTATTCTCCCCTATAGTGTTCATTTCAAATTTACCAAAATTATGGGTCAAAAAAAAAAAATACTACCTCTATTGCTTTCCAAAAACGAAAGAAAAACCTAAAAGCTAATATATCCATAAAAGTTACTGACATCACCCAGAGTTTACATAAATATAAGTGCTGGCGGTGAAAATGGCACCAGGTGTTAGACCTTGGTTCAGCAACATCAGTACTTAAGCTCTGGCTAAGAAAGAATTCAGAGCCTAGTCTCAAACTTTAAGAGTCAGTTTATTTTGAAAGTCACAGAGGTAGAAGTGAGCCACAGAAGAAACAGGCTCAGGAAACAAGTTACAGAGGCAAAAGAAAGGGTGCTTTGAACTTAGGAGAAAGAGAGACAAGGAAAAGGCACAAGGGGGTAAGGGGCGGGGAAATGTGTGGGTGTGCTCCACAGGGAGAGGGCCCCTGCTAAATCTTCTTCCCTAAGGGCTTATACCGGTAGGGAGCTGAGGAGAGATCTCAGGGGAGAACTTCAATAAAATATTCATCACCTTTCCAGGTGTGTCCTTTCAGGGCCATGGTCTCTACTGATTGGTAAGTGCCAGGGCAGGGGGTTATTAGTCAGTGCAGCTGGTCCTGATGTCAGCCATGGAATCATCACTTGCCTGGTTTTGCTGCTTTTCTGGGCCTGGAGCTGAAACACAGCTGAGACCTAGATGATATTCCTATTGGTTAATGCCAGAGGGCGTGGTTGTGCAAGGTCCCACCTGAGAGTTGAATGAGGTCAGTCTTTAGCCCCTTGTTCTTCCTCCAAGGGGGTCTACCGCATGACTAGAAATGTGCTAGGGAAGGAAAGGTCACCCTGCGGGCAAGGTCCTTGTTTTTCCATCTTTGCCTATAGGGAGGCCCCAGGGCTTTCCTGCCTGGTGACCTTCTGTACTGGGCCCATTGTCCTTGCTTCACTCTTGTCTCACTGCCTGCCCCATAAGTACAATATGTAATCAAAACAATTTATTCTCTTGACTATAAATTGCCCTTTTTTAGGCACACACACGTAGAAATCAATGTCAATGGTATACTTTTAAAATAGGAAGGAGTGTGGTATGTTCATCTGTTAGAGGAGTTTTAGAGGGTGAGAGCCCCAGGGTATGGGAGAGAAAGTGTGATTCTGTGCAGTTCAAAGTATATTATCAATGCTCAATAAAAGATAAATAGACATAAAATTTCTATTTGAATTGTATATAAAACAAAAAAATACTTCAAATTATATCTTATTCAAAGACAGTATTCCAGTGGCTCTGCCTCCAGTGCCACATCCCCTATTTTAAATTTTAGAATCTGAATTGTCACCTGTTGCTGTTTGGGAATGTGACATTTTACCCCAGAGATTAACTGTACCACACTAGCTGGCCAAGTATATTGCTTATAAAAGAATCTGGAATTCAGTCAAGAATCTCCAACAATGTAGAATAATTTTTACTATTTTCTGTTATGATGTTTTCCTTAAGCATAGAATGGAACTGAGATCTCATCAGTTTTGTATCTTGATTTCAGCAAAGGTGATCATGACTCAATATAATTGAATTAAAATAATCTATATTCATCTTTTGTCTCCCTGCTGCTAATGTGTAATTCTCACAGTGCACAGAAATGCAGCACCCTAATAGAGAAAGCATATTTCTCATTTCAGCTTTGTCAGTCTTTGAGCTTCCTAAAAAGGAACAGATGCTAGCAATCAACAGGAAACTGTGCGTTATGACACCGTCTTGAACTCCTTCACCTTTAAGCTCATTTCACCACTTAACATATTTTTTTCAAGTGGTCAGTGGATATATTTAGACCATCATTATCCCTTTGGTGTTGACTGGAGCTTCGTGGAATACACCAAATGCCATATCTTAGAATTAAATAGTGCGTGGGACAGTGGAAAGCTATACTGAAGTCATTGAGGCTCTTCTTCCCTTCTAACAGCAAAGACTAGTTAAACAAATCTTCATTTCCATAATGTAAACTAATCTACAGCCTTCCTTTGTTCAGAGTTCCCCAGGCCTACCCATCCAGCACACAAAATATCCTTGTCAGAATATTCAAGATAGTCTTCCAATTTGTGCCTAATTTAACCTCTTCCATATGACTGCCATCAAAGCATAATTATCTTAACAAATATGGAAGCAAAGTTAAACCTGGGCAGTACATTCTCAGATTCAGCATTTCTTGTGTCATAAGTTCAGGTCACTTACGTAGTTCCTGTAAATCAGATCTGTCTTCTCACAAATGACTTACATAAAAGATGAGCTATTGAGGAACACATTTTAGACAGACTAATTGCTCACCCACTTCATTCTGATTATTTTGTAAAGTCCTCATGTTCACCCCCTACCAAACCCCACCTTCTTTTCCTTCTGGATAGTAACCAAAAAGCAGTTAGCTAAACCACAAGGAATCTATAAAGTTTAAATTATTGTTTCAAAGTGCGCAGATCACTGCCAAATAAAGCCATGACTAGAAATTTAATTTGCATTAATGACATAAAAAGAATTGAATTATAGACATTCAGAATGCCCCAGAAACAGATGGCTGAGTTTCTGAATCCTGTTGACTAACATTTATAATTTGTTATATACTCTATACATAAAAATGTTTTCAGTTTCTCTAATGCTTTCTTTTGTATGCAAGCAACTGAATAGTTTTCAAAAAATGAGCTAAGTGAGTGAAGTGTATAGATGACAAGATTATTCTTTAAAAAAATTAGCTTTGTTGACTTTTCAAATTTACCTATATCTAGGAATGCTTTTTTTCATTTTTTTGTTTATTGTTGTTCAAGTACAGTTATCTCCATTTTCCCCCCACCCCATCCATACCTACCTCCCACCCTCGATGCTACCCCTTTGGCTTTGTCCATGTGCCCTTTATACATGTTCCTTGACAACCCTTCCCCTATTTCCCCCCATTATTCCCCTTCCCCCTCCCCTGTGGATACTGTCAGTTTATTCTTTATTTCAGTGTCTCCAGTTATATTTTGCTTGCTTGTTTGTTTTGTTGATTAGGTTCCTGTTAAAGGTGAGATCGTACGGTATTTGTCTTTTACCATCTGGCTTATTTCACTTAGCATGATGCTCTCTACTTCCATCCACACTGTTGCAAATGGTAGGAGCTCCTTCTTTCTTTCTGCTGCATAGAATTCCATTGTGTAAATTTACCACAGTTTTTCGATCCACTCATTTGCTGATAGGCACTTAGGTTGCTTCCAGCACTTGGCTATTGTAAATTGTGCTGCTATGAACATTGGGGTGCGTAGGATCTTATGGATTGGTGTTTCAGGGTTCTTGGGATATAATCCTAGAAGTGGAATTTTGCCAGGTCAAAAGGCAATTCCATTTTTAGTATTCTGAGGAAATTCCATACTGTTTTCTGTAGTGGCAGCACCAGTCTACAATCCCACCAAGAGTGTACTAGGGTTTCTTTTCTCTACAACCTCTCCAACCCTTGTTATTTGTTGATTTGTTTATGATGGCCATTCTGACAGGGGTGAAGTGTTCTCACTGTGGTTTTAATTTGCATCTCTCTGATGGCTAGTGATGCTGAGGCTATTTTTACTCCATTTTATGCTTCCGCCCCCCTTTGTCAAATATTAATTGACCATAGAAACTTGGGTTTATTTCTGGGCTCTCTATTCTGTTCCATTGTATATTTAAGAACTCTTTATTGAGATGTCAGTGTAACAGTGTGATAAAGAACTTATGACACATGGACATGAACTAAATAAGGGGAATGTAGGTGGGAGGAGGTGTGCAGTGTGGAGGGAAATGATGGGGGAGAAATGGGACAACTGTAATAGCATAATTAATAAAATATATTTAAGAAATAATAAAAAAACAAACCCAGAAAAAAATAATAACAACAACAATAAAAAAATATTTAGAGTAAGAAAAACCTGAATGGGATTCCTGGCTACACCCTTTACTTCAAGCGTGAATATGGGTGAGCTGTGTAAACTCCCTAAGCCTTCGTTTTGATCACCCATAAAATGGGCATAATAACAATAGGAACTTCAAAGAACTGTTTGAGTATTAAATGAAAGCCTGGCATTTTCTTTCTTTTGCAGGCAAGAAGCTCTTCTGGCTGCCATTAGTGAAAAAGATGCCAATATAGCTCTTTTGGAGCTTTCATCCTCTAAGAAAAAGACTCAGGAGGAAGTGGCTGCACTGAAGCGGGAAAAAGATCGTCTGGTGCAGCAGCTCAAGCAGCAGGTATAATTCAATGCCAGGAGGGTCACTGGGACCAGCTCTCATACCATTCTCTACCTATGTGCTTGCCAGCTCACATATTAAGGTCTTGTGTCTCTTATTAGACTTATGGTCTTTGCATCTAGTAAAGTTTCTTTTTTTTTTTTAGGACTTTTTGTGGTTGTTGTTGACATTATTACAGATGTCCCCATTTTTCCCCGCTTTGCCCACCTCCACCCATCCTCTGCCCCACCTTCCCTCTGGCCATCCCCATACTGCTCTCTGTGTCTGCATGTCGTGCATGCATGGTCTTTGACTAATTCCTTCACCTTCTTTCATCCAGTCCCCCCGACCCTCTGACAGCTGTCTTTTCCATGTATCCTTTTTGAAATTAAATTTATTGGGATGACATTAGTAATACAATCACACAGGTTGCAAGTGTACAATTCTGTGATATATTATCTGTATATTCCATTGTGTATATACTATATACTGCATAGTTAATCTTCATAAGCTGAGTTTTCATCTTTACAAATCTCCAGCTATGTGTAGGAAATGCAGAATATTTTTGGTAAGAGGACTAGTGTAGAAAATGTCACCAGTCTTCTGTGAGAGTGTTTCTTTAACTTGGTTCAGTGATTGGATGAAATTAGTGAAATTCTGTCCATTTGAAATGAAGAAGGCTTATTTTTTGTAGCCAATTAAATTCCTACTACAGAAGGCACAAAGTATATTTTATCTAAATTAATTTAAGTTATTCAGACCTGGGTAAGCTCCAAAGGTAAGAGCAAATTTTGCCCTTTTCCAAATTTAATGATTAATATTTCTGTAAGGCCTTTGATCTGTGCAAATAAAAGCTAAAAATTTGTCCTTCGATGTTTGCATAACAGTGTAAAAATATTAATGGACAGAACTTACACACTTAAAAATGGGTAAAATGGGGAGACTTCCGGCCATGATGAAGGTGTAGGTGAACACACTGTGCCTCCTCTCACAACCAAAATTGGGGGCAACAAGTATTTGGAAACAAGAAAACAACCAAAACTGATAGAAAATTGAGCTGTACAGAAGTCCAGCAACCATTCATCCATACCAATAAGAGGGGCGGAGTCGCGACAGGAAAAAGTGGAGGTGCGGACCTGGGAACGCAGGCAGCACTGGCTGGCGATTCCCAAGCATGCAGGTGGCTGGCAAACCCCAGACCCACAGGCGGCGGCTGGTGGACCCCTGGCATGGGGCGGCAACTGTGCAGACCCAGTGAGGCCGCACAAGGTGGCTAGCTGACCAGGTGGTCCCACATTCGCGTGCACAGATAATCCAGGCGAGGGGGAAGCGGCGAAGGGGACTGGAATCCAGGAGAGAGCGGAGCAGGTGCCATTGTTCCCTCTCGGGCCCCCACATACAGCATCACAACCCAGTGACTGGGCTGCCCTGCACTGGGGAACACCTGAGGCTCCACCCTTCACTACCTAACAGCCCCGACGAGACCAAAAACAAAACAAAACAACACCAAAAACAGCTCAAACCGGAGAACAAATGAAAGCCCCAGAGCCAATTCCTCTAAGCGATGAAGAGATAGCCAACCTATCAGATACACAGTTCAAAGCCCTGGTTATCGGGATGCTCACAGAATTGATTATGCTCACAAATTAGATGAAAAAAATGCAGGCTACAATACGTGAAATGAAGGAAGACACATGGGGAACTAATAGAGATGGGAGGAAAACTGGGATTCAAATCAATGGAGTGGACCAGAAGGAAGGAAGAAACAACCAAACAGAAAACAAGGAAGAAACAAGAATTCAAAAAAAGGAGGAGAGGCTTAGGAACCTCCAGGACATCTTTAAACAATCCAACATCCGAAATATAGGGATACCAGAAGGGGAAGAGGAAGAGCAACAAGTGGAAAACTTATTTGAACAAATAATAAAGGAGAACTTCCCCAATCTGGCAAAGGAAATAATAAACCTACAGGAAGTCCAGGAAGCTCAGAGTCCCAAAGAAGTTGGACCCAAGGAGGAATACAGCAAGGCACATCATAATTACATTAGCCAAGAGTAAAATGAAGGAGAGAATTCTAGAAGCAGCAATGGATAAGGGGACAGTCACCTACAAAGGCGTTCCCATCAGACTGTCAGCTGATTTCTCCAAAGAGACCTTCCAGGCAAGAAGGGGCTGGAAAGAAGTATTCGAAGTCTTGAAAGGCAAGGACCTACATCCAAAATTGCTCTGTCCAGCAAAGCTGTCATTTAGAATGGAAGGGAAGATCAAGTGCTTCTCAGATAAGGTCAAGTTCAAGGAGTTCATCATCACCAAGCCCTTATTCTATGAAATGTTAAAGGGACTTATCTAAGAAAAAGAAGATAAAAAAATATGACAGTAAAAAGACAGCAAACTCACAGCTATTAACAACCACACCTAAAACAAAAGCAAACAACTAGAACAGGAACAGAACCACAGAAATGGAGATTGTACGGAGGGTTAGCAACAGAGGGGTGGGAGGAGGAGAGAGGGGGAAAAGGTACAGAGAATGAGTAGCATAGATAGTGGGTAGAAAATAGACAGGGGGAGGGCAAGAATAGTGTGGGAAATGTAGAAGCTAAAGAACTTATGACACATGGACATGAAGTAAAGGGGGGAGGGGAATGAAGGGAAATGGGACAACTGTAATAGCATAATCAATAAATATATTTTTAAAAGACTAAAAAAAAAATCCTGAAGAGAAAGTGAAAAATTTAATTAAAAAAACCTAGGGTGGAAATTCTTCTTTGAAAATAAGGAGAAAGGACTTCATGCTCAAGCCTGATTCCCCTTCTGCATCATCACTGCTCTTGACTGGCTATTCCTGTGCGATTTGCAGTGTCCGCCATCCTGTCCTCCAGTATTGTCCCCTGAGTTCTTGGTCACATGTTCTGTGCACATTGGCTGTCCAGATTTGCCCGAAGTACTCAGACCAAACAAGTGTTTCAGGGGAATGAATTTCTTTTCTATTTTGGGTCATCAGTCAACAAGTTATAGCCTTCTTAGCATAATATTTAATGTCCAAATTAGCAAGAACCCATATTTACACAATAAAGATATTTTCTCTGTTTATAGACCAATATTAAAACTGCTTAAAAATAGACTTTATTTATGTGGCTGACTTTGCTAAGAAAATACCAAAAGGTGTCCATTTTGTATAGTATTTATAGATGACCAAAAAAAACTACCAACCCATTGCTCATTTGTAAGTGAAAGAAGCTTTTCCAATATCCTAAAATGATTTGTCATGAGAACATCATCCAATATTTGGATAGCTGTTAAAGTAAAGCAGAAAGAATGTGCTTATTATTAAAGACATCTGTCCAGTTGTCCGAGACTGAAATTTGGTTTATCAAAGCGATAATATGAGAAGAGTACTCACTGCCATGGACTAAGGGGTGGGGAGAATGCAAAGATGCTGGTCAAAGGTTACAAAGTGTCAATTTTACAGATGGAGAAGTTCTGGAGATCTATTGGACAGCATGGTGGCTACAGTTAATAATGCTGCACTATATATTTGAAATTTTCTAGAAGGGTAGATCTTAAGTGGTCTCACCACAAAAAAACAAAATGGTAAGTATGTTAGGTGATGAAAATGTCAGCTTCATGGTGATAATCATTTCACAATGTGTACATATAGTATTGAAATACCACATTGTACACTTTAATTATATACAATTTGTCATTATCTAAATAAAGGGAGGAGCTGATAATATAAAATAGGAGGATATTATTGAGGAAAGGCTTTCACTAGTTTGTGAGTAATATACTTAGCAATATCAGTTCTCTTAACTAGTAGTTATGCCACAAAATACAGACATATGATTTGACTAGTTCATGGTCCCTCCACTTTAAGGACAAAATAGAATAAAATGCCTAGCTGACTAGAATACAATATCTTATTCACAGTGACTTTTGATTGCTTGGCTTTTGATTGCAAGACTATATGTTTTTGTTAGTTGAAAATTAATTATCTTAATTAGTCCATGATTATAATGTTAGAAAGGAGTCACTGAAAAATTCCTAACATCTTACATCTAACTATATGCTTTGAATATTCTGTAGTGATGTGACCTTTGTATGAAGAAAAATTATGTAGTTCTTAGGAGTCCTTCCTAACTAATTTTCTGTCTCCCTTCCATATAAAGTTTCACATAGCTGCCCTCTCAAAATGTGTCTGGAAGAATTTCATGTTTTCTCATGACTGAGTGTTATTCTATTGTTTTTGTGTATCACATCTTATCTGCAACAACATCATGCTAAGCGAAATAAGCAGACAGAAAAAAAGTCAAGAACCATATGCTTTCACTCATAGGCAGGATATAAAACTAAAAGCAACAAATGAACAAACAAGAAAAAACAAATAAACAAAAACTCACAGACCAGAGGGTGGTTGTAAAGGGTAAAGGGATCCAAATATATGGTGATGGGAGATTTGATTTTGGGTGATGGGCACACAATGCAACATACAACGGTGTGTCATAGAATTATACATTTGAAATCTATTTACTTTTATTATCCAGTGTCGCTCCAGTAAATTTGTTTTAAAAAATGTGTGTGAGATGTTGCGAGTAGAAGGAACTGGTTTTGCCAAATACATTTTGATTCTTTAATTTCTCTAAGTATGTTTACTAACTTTTCGACAAGAGCATCCTCTTTCGGAAAGAGGATGCGGTATCTATGTTGTCTAAAAAAAAAAAAAAAAGCTTCTGGTCCTTGAATTGCTGGAATGTGCCTCAGTCTGAAGGCCATTTTCTAACAAGGAAGCAGTCAGCACTAACCAGGCTCTCCGGTACATGGAGCTGCCACTGCCCAATGGGATCTTGGCACTCAGGTGTGACTTCTGTTGTCAGAGAGAAGTGAGGCAGCAGGGGGTTTGCGGATTCAGAGGTCACCCTCTAAGGTGGTCCCAACTTACTTACACACATACACCCCTAGGGTGACTTGTCTCCTTGACTCATTCATGGCAAAGCAGCACTTAGAGAAGCTACATCAGAGTAAGGAGACAGGGCTAATGAAAAACATAAAAACTAAAGGTTGTCTAATAAACTCCAGATGTGCTATGGTTGGTGCCAACCAGTATGTTCAGATTAAATGAGGGGGGACCCCCAAAACCCTGGAATTTACTTATAAAAAATTGTGTATTCTTACATGTTTAAACTTCAGTCACCTTTAAAGTACTCTCCATTACACCACTCAAGACATTTTTTTCCACTACTCAGAACAGTTTTTGAACTCATCGATTTTGATGTCTTTTAGTACTTCTACCGTTTCTTTGTTTCACCTCTTCTGCATCGGCATAGAGTTTCCCTTTGAGGACTTTTTTTTATCTGTGAGGGAATATATGTTGCTCAGGATAAGATCTGGTGAATAGTGAGGATGGGGCATGGGGTCATGCCATTTTTGGTCAAAAATTGCTGAACATTCAGTGTGGTATGGGCAGGTGTGCTTGTAAATCATCCATCATGAAATGGGCAAACGCATTGGAAGAGTCTTAAGAGAAAAAAAAAAAAAAACACTGAAGCCGAACACAGCTTCTCCCAATAACACCAACTGGTTCACTGATACAGATGGGTTCCTAGAAGACTCATTTCATGGAGGAAGCCTGTACTACAAGGGGCCCACCCTGCAGAAGATAATTCCAGGTTACTCTGGGTCCTCCTTTGTAATTCAGTTTATTTTATGTTTAGAGATGGCAATACTCCCAGGACTAAACGTGCTGTGGTAAAACAGTACACACCCAGGAATGCTTCACATTCTGTCTACTTTGAGCAGTGTGCTAATCACTCCTAAAAGCGTCAGCTAGCTGGAAGCCAGCCTCCCAAAAGCTTTGGCCACCCTGAGTATGAGAGACTGTTCCAGTTCAGAGTGATTATAGAGGAGAGTTTGAGCCCCTAGATCCCTACCTATGGGTAGTGAAGAGATGTTCTAAACCTGCTGTCCAGGAAGTAGCCTGTGTTGCCAGTCTGTTTGACCTTTACCTGGGGTTAAGAGAGTCACCCACTTAAGCTCTAATACTGCTAAACTTTCATCACCTGTGAACGTAACATAGTGAAATAATGAGCAATTACTATCTACCTGAGAGCAACCAGTCAGAATAGTCATTTCAGGGTATTGGTTCAACATTTCTTGTTAAAGAATAGTGACCACCCACTTGAGATTCAGACTGTATTCATCTGAGTGCTTTTCAGGATGAGTTGCTCTATGGAGAAAACACAATAGAAAATAATTACGCTTTTAAAAAATAATCTGGGCTGCTCTGCCTGTAGAGTAACCCTCTCTATGCCTCACTGCTCTACTAATGAACTCTTGTACTTTAAGCTCTAAAAATAAAAAAAAAAATTAAAAATTTAGCCCTGACCAGTATGGCTCAGTTGGCTGAGTGCCATCCCTTGAAGCTAAAGGTTGCTGGTTTGATTCCCAGTACAGGTTCAGTCCTTGGTCGGGGCACATATGAGTGGCAACCAATCAATGTTTCACTCACACACTGGTTTTTCTGTCTGTCTCTTTCTCCCTCCCTCCCCCTCTGTCTAAAAGTAAATAAATAAAATCTTTTTATTAACTAATTAAAAATAATCTGAAGTAACCCCCTCTGAAATACTAATTTTTCATAATCAAAGATTACCCTGAAAATTAGTACTTGATGGCAGTGTTCACTATAAATTTTTCAACTCTTGAGTTCCATGGACAAATGCTCAACTTTTGTAAATTTATTGGGGATACATTGGTTAATAAAATTACATATATATGTCTCAAGTGTACAATTTTATAATTTATCATCTGTATGTTATATTGTGTTCACTGCCCCAAGTCCAGTCTCCTTCCATCACCAATACTCTACTTTAATAGGATAATGCAAAATTAGGACTAAGTAAGATAAATAGATAATTTAATTAACATAATGAGAAGGTCAGAATTTTGATTGGTTGCTATTTAAGAAATCAGTAGTTTCTTTTGGATTACATCACATAAAATTTTTTAGGCTTTAACCTTTTCTTCTCAAATATTAATTTCACATAGTCATGATTTATTATGAAAAGAGTTGTCAGCATTTAAAGCTATGAATCTTTATATCATCTGTAGTTCATTCTCCTCCAGGATCACAACTATTCTCATTGATCAGGTATTAAGACATGTCTCAGGAAATCTATGTGGTACTGACACCAAAAATTCAGTTGAGTTTTAAAAAGATTTTTATGAAATCAGGAAGGCCTCACATCTTTTATTTACATACTTTTTCTTTCTGTGATGTTGAGCATTCCGTCATCAGTTTCTAACAAGATGTCCTATAAAGATCACATTATTATTAATGTAGTTCCAGTTTACAGAAGGCAATATCAAGGAAGTAATCACTTACCGTAGCCTCGCTTAGCATCTCACGCACTCGTCTGTAAAGCCATGTTCGTCCATGCAGACTTCCTCACCTGGTTGGATGCTGGTGACTGGGAGTGACAGCAGTCCCTGCTCTGCCCACATACCTCACTCAGATGTGTTCTCTTTGTTTCCTTTATTTGGGGTTACTTTGCTCCCTTGTTTTTGGTGAGTAGAATGTTAAAGATTAATGCCTTTCTTATTTTGATTTTAGGCCTTTATTCTCACATGTTATATGGCTGACCCTTGACTCACCTTTAAACACAAATACATCATCTGTCTTTTCCTCATAGCATTGAAGGTTACTGCCTAGTTTAGTAGCCTGATGTGCTAAATGAAGTTACGGTTGGAAAGTCACTTTTATCGTAACCATTCTGAGCACGTGTAACATTCCAAATCATCCTTCGGACTAAAATTTCTCATGTTTATTCGTGGTCCAAAGGAGAATAAATTTTTGGAAGTTCAGTAAATTCCCTTCGGTTGGTACAGAGGGTTACAAAAACAAAATGTTATCACATGTTACAACTTCAACTCTGGTACACATGTTTTTTTTTAATCATAGTTTCTGTGAAACAAAATGCTGTTTTAATATTCATTCTAAGCAAACCAAGTGTAAATAATTTTAGTTTGAAATGTCTTCCTCTACCCATCTCATAGTTTTGAGTAAACAATGTAAATCTATTGTTTTGTTTATAAAAATGTGATTTTCTCTTACTAAGGAAGAACTTACTACTTATCAGGAAAAGCTGGCCCAACACCATTCTAAAGAATGAAAGTAGGGGTTGTATGGGTTTTTTGGAAATGATCAGGTTTGGTTTTCAAATCATTAGCCCCAGGCTCTGACCCGCCTGTTTACAACTACCAAGTTGGAGTTCAGTAAATATTGGATTCTTGCCGAACTTGTTGTTTCTGAACCAAGCTAAAATAGTGTCAGGGCATACTTATAGTCTAATATGACCCAGTTAACGAAAGTCACCATTTTGGATTTATCATTCTCTTTTCCTAAAAGAAAAAAAGTGTATATAAAAAATCTTTTTAACCGATCAGCAAAATACACATTGCAGTAGGCTGCTTGTTCGTTCAAAGCCTTTTCCTTATGAATGAAATTCTTCATGGAAGCTCGTTGCCGACAAAATGGAGAATCAGCCTTTAAAGCCGCACACAATGCAAAGTCTTGGGTTGCCTTATTCTCTGTTGTAACAGCAAGCCCAAGAAAGACATATTTAGTTGGTTCCATTTGTAGGCTTTCATTCCCTTGCCCTTCCCTACTTTGTAATCAACAAAGGACTAAATATGCATACAGAGGCAGGAACTTAAGACTCAAAATTTAAGGTCTATGAATGTACAGTGCACTTTGTTGACTGTTTTATTATTATTGCACTTGGACCTGAAGGTAACATCTAGAAATAAACTACATAGTTAGGGTAGTCTACACCTATGATTTCCAGTGGAGACTTTATGGTTTTGACAAAAAAAAAAAAAAACTATCAAAGGGAAGTGCATCAGAAAGAACGATTATTTCAGAGCAGATATTGACTAATTTAGTTAATATGTTGTGTGATATTTTGGTTTAATATTTTTAATTGTCATTTGTTGTAATACATGGGGGAATATTTTTTTTTAATATTACATTCAGGCTTTGTTTATGAAGTTCCATAAACATAAAAGGACCAAGTCAGTCTGTCCTTGGGGTGACCACATTAGTGCGTTTTTCTTTTCAAATTTAAGAGGCAAGAAGGAACCAGGCTACAACTTCAGAGCTCTGACTGGAAGTCTCCTTAACTAGGTATTTGGTTTATAGATATGTTTTTTCATTTTCCACATAACAGCAGGTGATGTTGGCAGAAGTTCTGGTGCTATGTAACACTGCCCTTTAGGACTCCACTAGCAGCCTCCTCAAAGCCACTATCTCTGTTAGCAGTCCATTTAAGGTACGTTCGGTTTTCACTAACACCCTCCTCAAAGTCTTTCCAGTTCTTCCAGCTTTCACCCCCTGTCCAATTTAGTGCCACTCTCAGTTTACGTTTTGTTACAGCAATACCCCATCTCCAGGTACCAAACTATTAGTTATTTATTATTGCATAAATATTACCTTAAATTTAGTGTCTTGAAGCAACAAACATTTGTCATCTCACCCAATCAGGAACCTGGAGCAGCTTAGCTAGTTGCCCTGATTCAGGGTCCCTTACAGGTTTGCAGTCAGACCCATGGGCAGATTTAGAGTCATCTGAACACTTGACCAGGACTGCCGGAATCATTTCAGAATTCACTCATGTGGCTCTTGGCTCTAACGCCATTTAGGTTTCTCTAGAGGGTTACTTAGGACATGGCAGCTGGCTTCTCCCTGAGCAAGGGATTCCAGAGAGAGAAAGAGAACCACCAAGATAGAAGCTTTGTGTTTTATAATGTAATACCAGAAGTGATGTACTATCACCTCAGCCTCATTCTATTGATCACCCAGACCAGTCCTCCACAGTATGGGAGGGGACAGCACAATGGCTGAGTGACTGGAGGCGGGGATTGTGGCAGGCTCTCTTGAGGTTGGCTGCCACAACAAGTGAATGAATAAATACACCTCGCTATGTACATGCAGTGGAATACTGCTCAGCAATAAGTAGGAATGAACTCCAGACACACACAGCAATGTGGACGAGTTTCGAAAACACTGAACCAAAGAATCCAGACAGGGAAAAAGGCATAATACTATATGATTCCATGTTTATATTAAGTTCTGAAAAACTATTTAATTCTGTTACCTCAGAATGCAGGTCAGATAACAAAGCAACTGATTTCATTTCTTCCCTACCTCAGTTCACATGAAGGGCCTACAGTAGAAAAGGGACAATTCCTGTTCTCTTTTGTTTCTCTTTCTTCTTTCTCTGTTGGTTTGGGGGTCATCCGATACTGTTGCATTACTCTAATTGCTGCTTCTCAGGCCAACGTTGACCTCATAGAGACAGAGTAGTAACCAAAAGAACAAGCCTGGTTGCTTTCTGTAATGTCACTTGACCCACGGGAAGCTCATCCATTCTTGTCATGCCCAGTGGTGAGACTGTATAGTCTGCCTCTGTACTTCTGTCCATCCCACCATCTCACATTAGGTGTGTGCAAGATAAGCACACAGATAAGCACAAGGCACATCAACCTCTCTGGTGCCAATATCCTTTTCTTGTACTCTCACCCAAAGTTTAGGATTAAATACTCTAGGATTTAGGGTTGCATTCTCTTTGAGACCCTCTCACTTAACTTAGACAAAGGGAACCCTCTGTGCATGAATATATACAAAGTCTGTTCGGAAAAAGTCCAGCCATTGTTAACATAATGAGAACGGTTTGCACAACATCATTGTAACCTGGCAGCCAAGGAGAATGGACTGGAATGCATATATGTTAACAATGATGACATCACTGTACTAGTCAGTGGGGGTGGTAGAGTGAGCATGTGTACTGTGTGGCCATCACACTCAAAATGACTGAGTAGAACAATAAATCTACATCAAATTTTGTGTTGAGCTTTAACATTCCTCCACAGAAACTATTTGGATGATTCAGAAGGCTGCAACTATGGGCAGCTGGTGATTGGCAGCTTCATCATGACATTGCATTCGCTCATGTATCACATCTCATGCAGAGTTTTTTAGTGAAACATCAAATCACCCAGGTGACTTAGCCCCTCTACAGCCCATATTTTGCGACCTGTGACTTCTGGTTTTTCCCAAAACTAAAATCACCTTTGAAAGGGAAGAGATTTCAGACCATCGATGAGATGCAGGAAAATATGCCAGGGCAGCTGATAGCCATTGAAAGAATTGTGTGAGGTCCCAAGACCTACTTTGAAGGGGACTGAGGTGTCATTGTTCTGTGTATAATGTTTCTTGTATCTTGTATCTTCTTCAATTAATGCCTCTATTTTTCATATTACATGGCTGGATACCTTCTGGACAGATCTCATACTCTCCATGGCATCAAGATTTATTCTATCAGTCTTAGCATCATCCTCATATCAGTCTCAAACCCCCCAAAAAAGCATGTGCTAAAGAATTGGACTGGAGAACAGTACTACTTTTTCTGCCACCTCTTAGTAAGCTCTCTTTATAATGTGGCATGCTTAACTCTTCTCTAGCTTCAGGCCCTCATCACAAATTCTGGAACACCTGGAAGAACCTGTTCATTATTGTATTAAAACTAGTTTAAAAGTAACATTTCAAATTGGTGAGAGAACAACAAAACTATTTTTCATTCGATAAAAGAAGAATAGTAATGAATAAAGCTACAAAGAGCTTCTGTGAGTTATTAGTGAACAAAGGGAAGACAAGTAGCAAGTGTTAAAGTAGCTTGAGTGCCACAGAAGCTGAGTGCCACAGGAGGCATTTATCCATCTCACTAAGCAGTTTAAATTCTTGATAATGAGACCAGTCTTCAAGAGCATTCAGGTGTCCATTTGTTCACCACACATCTGTAATCCCAGCTACCTTTTGCTTGACCAAGCCGATGCTCCTCAGGGAACACATTCACGCAGGCCCTGGTGGGGAACCCACCCTGTTGCCATGCAGTTGACAGTGCCTACTTTCTCCGGTATTTGCTATAGACACAGATGTCACCTCAGCTGTCCTCTCTCCTGACATTATCTCCTGATACTGGCTATTATTTTGTGACTCTAGAAGGTGAAAACCTTTTGTCTGGTTACAATATTTAGAAGTTGACAGAATAAGATTACAGTTCAATCAGTATTTAGTGATTTACAGCCCTTATTGACTTGGCCGGATTCAAATGTTACTCTCTTTTTAACTATCCTGTTTCCTGTCAAGTCTAGATTTTTATGTATTAAATACTCACTATATATACTTCTTCCTCTAAACCATGACAAACATTAAGATCAGCTAGATTTTTCCTGCTGATGGCATCCAGATTTATTTGAAAGGAGTTGGATGTAAAGCATTTTCCACTTACTCTGTCCCTCAATTCTGGAATTGCCTCTACTTCCTCAGCTTAATCTCTACTTTCATCTTCAAGTTTCATCTTTGTAGTTTGGAATTTTCTAGCCATGAAATCAGTTGTTTATCATTAGCAAAGCAATTCTGTGCTTTTTTTTTTTTCATTGACACATGCATCCTCCTTTAGGCATAAGTTGAAACATGGAAGGAAAAAAGAAAAACACTATTCACTTATACCACAGTTGTTAGTTTTATTTCTTCTAAGCCACAAAGTATTCTCATTGGTGTATCTGTTTCTTCAAATATAGGAGTTTGCACTCTAACTGTTGGTGTCTTGTTTTCTTGTTCGTATGCAACAGTGTGATGCAGTAGAAATAGCACTAAACTGACTGTCAGGAGACCTGAGCTCTAGCTCCCCCTCCTTTGATAACTGAGTGTATGATCTTGAGCAGTAATATCAGCATCAGCTAATATACATCACTTCACAGTGTGCAAAGAACTATTCAGATCCCTTATAGCACCTAACCCTAGGGCTGTATGAACCAGGCAGGTAGAAATAAAATAAATGAAGTGTGTAAGACAATAGGAAAGAGAGAACTAACAAAGTAGGGGCCGTGTGCTTTGTCTGCAGAGGCAGCCACCTTTAATCCAGCTTGTGATCATGCAAGATGTGAGCCCTGTGTTAGCCAAGCACCCATTTCCCCCCAGAGAATCCAGGTGTTTTATGAATCTTTTTAATTGAGCTATAACTGACATAGAACATTATTTTAGTTTAAGGAATACAGTAATGATTTCATACATTGTGAAATTGTAACCAGAAAAGAAAATGGCGTTCAGGCTGCCTGTCACTACTGAATCCCATAAGCAATGACAGCAATTGAATCTTTTATGGGCTCTTTATTCAGATGGCCAGCGATCCAAGAAGATGGCGGGTTTGTACCCTAGCAAACCATCTTGTCTTTTCTTTCCAGGCCAGGCCTTTTATAAGGTGGGAGTGGGTGGATAAAGAAGGTGCGGTGAGGGCTTTGAAATTCAGGGAGAATTAGGTGAGCGGAGCTGCAGCATTCCTGTTCTGGGCAGTGAGCTGTTCCCAGGGGCGGGTGGTCTGCTCGTCTGCTCTCCCTGGAACAAAGGTTCTGATGTCCCCAGGCGGTAATCTTCTATCAGTGCCCCAGGAGCCAGGATGGGCCTTATCTGTAGTTTCTGAAACAAAAGCTTTAACATACACCTTACTTGCTAGACTTGCAACTTTTTCCTTGAGCTAAAATTTTCCAAGTCTTGAGTCCCCTATCAAAATGATCACCACAGTAAGTCTAGTTACCATCCATCACTACACATAGTTACAAAGTTCTTTCTTATAATAAGAACTTTTAAGATTTATTCTCTTAGCAACTTTTAAAAATGCAATACATTGCTATCATCTGTAGTCACCATGCTGTACATTACATTCCCATGACTTATTTATCTTATTATAACTGGAAGTTTGTACTTTTAGACCTTCTTTACCTATAAATCTCTTGATATGAGTGTTGGCAGCTGACTTTTTTTTTGTTTGTTTCTTTATATAAACCAGGCCATAAGCTACCTAACTTACCCACTCTGGGTTTTATCTTTTTCATCTATAATATTGGATGGGTATATTATATGTATTTTGAGGTCTAAAGTTATTTTTCAGGTTTTGACAGATTGATATATTTACTATTGCTAATTATCTGGTAATTCCTGACATTGGGAATAGTTTTAAAAGAAACAATTATAAAGCATAAGAAAACATAGATGGAAGGATTGTTCAAATCTGCCTATAGAAATTTGCTTATTCTATGAAAGTAACAAGTATTTCATTTTGAAATTGCAAAAAAGATTCTGGTTACTCACTATCCCCTTAAACCTTTTTTGTATCCTAAAAAGAAATAGATTATATTTTGATGAGTTCTGCTTGCTTGGAGTTAAGTGAATCCCAGAGGCTGGGAGATGTGGGGAAATCTGGATTCCTCCCAGTCTTCTTTCATCCATATGTTCCATCTTTTTTGTCATCAATTCCAGATGTAGGAAAATTCTTCACAAAAATTTGATAAGACCTTTTCTTCCCTTCTTTTCTAGCATCAAATCTAACTTGCCCTTCCTGTTGTCAGACTGCGGCTTTTTATGATGCCCCAGGGAATTTATAAATCTTTTGAGTTTCCTGATCCCTCTTGAATTATCTCAATGCAAATAAATCAACTTAGGTTTCCTGCCCCTATGCTTGTGCCCCTCCTATCTCTGCCTCTTCTTTTTTCTTTTTTTTTTTAATTGATTGAGGTGCCACTGATTAATAAAACCATGCAGGTTCCAAGTGTACAACGCTGTAACACATGATCTGCACACTCGTCGTGCACTCACCACCCACAGTCGCATCTCTCTCTCCTCCCAGGTATCCCGTGCCCCTTCGTCCTCTTCCCTCCTCCCACTCTCCTTTCCCTCTGGCAATCATACTGTTGTCTTCATCTGGGGTGGTTTTTCTTCTGCTTTTTCTATGTCTTTCAGGTGCCCTGATTTATAACTGTGTTTCCTGTGCTCCGTTGACCTTGGTCTGAGGATCCCATTAAGCATAAATCTAGAAAGATTGGTTTCAGGTTGGTTCTTCTTCCCCCTACTAAACTTCTCTTGGTGGGAATTAGTCAGACAAATATATTCTGCAGAATATACTCCTGCTGCTTCTTTTGGTCTTTTTTGAACTAATGTGGATACTTATTAAAAGTGATGTGGAATTAAATGATATTTGCATTCAAGGTCAAGAGGAGCAATATTAAATAAAGTACTACATTAACTGTTATTGAATGCCCCTTACATCAGCAGTTTTACATGGCCACATTGAATCATGTGTACTCTACATGACTTTCTAGAAAACAGTATATTCTTCGTGCCATCAGTCATCTCACAGATAATAGTATCTAACATTTATTGAGCTAAACCTTGTTTTGAGTGTTTTACTTGAATTAACTCATTTAACCTTTACAATAACCCTTTAAAGTACAGGTATCCTCATTTTACAGAGGAAATTCTGAGTTAGTAATTTACCCAGCAACATTGCTCTTAAGTGACTGAACAATTCATATCACTTCAGTGTTAACACTGCTGATCACTGCACCAGAGTGTGTTGCTATGATTGTGTGCTTTGGTCAGAGATTTCAGTAGCTTTCAGCCATATATTTAATGATCTCATAATTCTCTTATGATAAAGAGTACTTTAATCAACACTTAATTTAAAATACAATGAAAATATATAAATTACCATAAAGGACTACTCTTAATTATTAAAAATTCATAATCTTTGCAGGTTAAAATCTATTTCTCATCTTACATTAAACTATGTCTTCTCATTTCAACAGTTATCTTAGAAGTTGTTGACTGGATAAATGAATAGCTGTGTGTCAGGGAGTTCTGATTCAGAACTCACAGAGTATTTGAAATCAGATAAGCTGATTATTAAGCAGCCAAATTTGAAAGCCTGTGTGTTAGTAACCCTAAATTATCATCACAAATCATTCTAGTATTAAAATACTATTACTAATATATACATACACATACACACAGAGAGATATAGAAATCTGACCCCAAAATATTACACAGCATTTATTAAGATAGCTTTTGGACTCCAAAATTTTTTAATTTTAAAAACCAATAAATTTGCATTCTCAAAAAGAGCTCATAAAGATTAAAGACTGAAAAGTTATTATTAAAAAGCTGCTAGAAAATAGTAACAGTTGAAGAATGACCATCTGTTGTACCTGAGGTTCAAGGGTTTTTTCCACCTGTGTTTTAAACGTTTTACAAACTATAAGACTTGAATTCACTGCATAAATTGTTGAGCTTTACTACTAAAACAGTATTTGTGGTAGTTGCTTTTTAAGATAAAGAACGCTTAAAATAAAATTTCTGGCATATCCAATCATGTTCCGGAATAGGGCATTTTGAATTAGATATGATGTTTTTCCTGGTTTTGTATAAAGTTGCAAGCTACTAATGGTCAAATTTAAAACTATGGGCTGTCCTCAGAGAACTTATATATATGACCCATGGACATGAACTAAAGGAGGGGAATGGGGTGGGAGGGGGGTGCTCAGGGCAGAGGAGAATAAAGGGGGGAAATGGGACAACTGTAATAGCATACTCACTAAAACATTTTAAAAAATAAAAATAAATAAAAAATAAAATTATGGGCTCTCCTGAAAACATTTTGAATGTGCACTTTCTAGGCCTCTCTGAACTTTCGGTTCATTAGAAATATATGAAGATTGAATTGATAATACTGTGTTTAAATGCATATGTGTTCTTCACAAGTATACCCAAATTGCAGACCTAAAACTAATACCAAACTGTCTATTAAAGCTCATATCAAACACATGTAGGAGCCTAGTTGAAGTCTTCACTGGCCTGAATCCAGTGAAAGTACACAGTCGCCATAGCATCTTCACCAGGAGTAGATTCCATCTCAAGAAACCACTTTATTTGCTCTTCTGTAAGAAGCAACTCTTCATCTGTTAAATTTTTGTCAAGAGATTGCAGCAATTTAGTCACATCTTCAGTCTCCACTTCTTTTTTTTTCTTTTTTTTCCTTAATTTTAATTGTTGTTCTTGTACAGTTTTCTGTCTTTTACTCCCATCCCGGCACTCCACCCCAACCCTCCCCACTTCCCTCCCATTTCCACCCTCCCTAGTTTTTGTCCATGTGTCTTTTATACTTGTTGCTCTAAACCCTTCCCCTTTTCCCCTGAAGTTCCCTCCCGTCTCTGCTCTGGTGTCCCTCAGCCTGTTCTCAATTTCAATGTCTTTGGTTATATTTTGCTTGTTTGTTTGTTTTGTTGATTAGGTTCCTGTTAAAGGTGAGATCATATGGTATTTGTCTTTCACTGCCTGGCTTATTTCACTTAGCATAATGCTCTCCAGTTCCATCCATGCTGTTGCAAAGGGTAGGAGCTCCTTCTTTCTTTCTGCTGCATAGAATTCTATTGTGTAAATGTACCATAGTTTTTTGATTCATTCGTTTACTGATGGGCACCTAGGTTGCTTGCAACACTTGGCTATTGTAAATTGTGCTGCTATGAACATAGGGGTGCATAGGTTCTTTTGGATTGGTGCCTCAGGGTTCTTAGGATATAGTCCTAGCAGTGGAACCATAAATGACCTCGAGTAGCTGCTGCAATCTTGAGAAAGAAGAGCAAAGTAGGAGGGATCACAATACCTGATACCAAACTGTATTACAAGGCCACTGTAATCAAAACAGCCTGGTACTGGCATAAAAACAGTCACATGGACCAGTGGAATAGAACAGAGAGCCCAGAAATAAACCCAAATCTCTACAGTCAATATTTGACAAAGGAGGCAGCAACATAAAATGGAGTAAAAATAGCCTCTTCAACAAGTGGTGTTGGGAGAACTGGACAGCTACGTGCAAAAAAATGAAACTTGAGCACCAACTTACACCATACGCAAAAATAAATTCAAGGTGGATAAAAGATTTAAACATAAGCCATGACACCATTAAAGTCCTAGAGGAGAACATAGGCAGGAAAATCTCAGATATTTCACACAGCAACATTTTTACTGATATGTTCCCTAAAGCAAGGGACATAAAGGAAAGAATAAACAAATAGGATCTCATCAAAATAAAAAGTTCTGCACGGCCAAAGAAAACAGTATTAAAATAAAAAGAGAACCAACTGTATGGGAAAACATATTTGACAATGATACCTCAGATAGGGGTTTAATCTCCAAAATATACAAAGAACTTACACGACTCCACTCTAAGAAGACAAGCAACCCAATTAAAAAATGGACAAAGGACTTGAATAGACACTTCTCCAAGGAAGACATACAGAGGATCCAGAGACACATGAAAAGATGCTCGATATCTCTAGCTATCAGAGAGATGCAAATTAAAACCACAATGAGATACCATTTCACACCAGTCAGAATGGCCCTTATAAACAAAGCAACAAACAAGTGTTGGAGAGGCTGTGGAGAAAAGGGGACCCTAGTGCACTGTTTGTTGGTGGGATTGCAGACTGGTATAACCACTATGGAAAACAGTATGGAATTTCCTAAGAAAACTAAAAATGGATCTACCTTTTGACCCAGCAGTTCCACTGCTAGGACTATATCCTAAGAATCTACTTCTAGTTCTAGTTCTTTTGCTATTTCTACCACATCTGCAGTTACTGTCTCCACTAAAGTCTTAGACCCTCCTAAGTCATCCATGAGGGTTAGATGTAGGTTCTTCTAAACTCCTGTTAATGTTGATATTTCTACCTCTTCCTATGAATCATGAATATTCTTAATGGTATCCAGATTGGTAAATCCTTTCCAGGTTTACAATTTACTTTGCCCAGATCCAACAGAGCAATCACTATCTATGGCAGCTGTAGCTTTACAAAATGTTATATCTTAAATAATGAGACTTGAAAGTTAAAATTACTCTTTGATCCATGGGCTGCAGAACAGATGTGTTAAAAGGCATGAAAACATTAATCTCATTGTACATCTCCATCATAGCTCTTGGGTAACCAAGTACATTGTCAGTGAGCAGTAGTATTTTGAAGGGAATCTTTTTCTTCTGAGCAGTAGGTCTCAACTTACTGCTTAAAATATTCAGTAAGCCATGTTATAAACAGATGTGCTGTCAACCAGGCTTTGAGGTTCCATTTACATAGCTCAGGCAGAGTAGATTCAGCATAATTCTTAAGGGCTCTAGGATTTTTGGCATGGTAAATGAGCATTGGCTTCAGCTTAAAGTCACCACTGTGTTAGTCCCTTATAAGAGAGTCAGCCTGTCCTTTGAAACTTTGAAGCCAGGTATTGAGTTATCCTCTATAGCCATGAAAGTCCTAGATGCATCTTCTAATATAAGGCTATTTCATCTATAGTGAAAATCAGTCATTTACTGTAGCCACTTTCATTAATTATCCTATGTTTCCGGATAATTTGCTTCACCTTACACTTGTATGTCATGGGATGACTTCTTTCTTAAACCTCATAGACCAAGTTCTGCTAGCTTCCAACTTTTCTTCTGCAGCTTCCTCACCTCACTCAGGCTTCATAGAACTGAAAAGAGTTAGGACCTTGTTCTTAATTAGGATGTGGCTTAAGGGAATGCTGCGGCTGGTTTCACCTTCTATCTATACCTCTAAAACTTTCTCCGTATCAGAAATAAAGCTATTTTGCTTTATTATCATTCGGTTATTCACTGGAATAGCACTTTTAATTTCTTTCAAGAACTTTCCCTTTGCATTCACAACTTAGCTTACTGGCACAAAGGGCCTGACTTTTGACCTGTCAAAGCTTCAATGTACTTTCCTCACAAAACTTAATGATCCCTAGCTTTTTGATTTAAAGTGAGAGCTGTGTGATGCTTTCTTCACTTGAACACTTAGAGGCCATAGTAGGGGTATTAATTGGCCTAATTTCAATATTGTTGAGTCCCAGGTGAAAAGGCAGCCCAAGGAGAGGTAGGGGTGGGGGAGCCGCCAGTTGGTGGAGCAGTCAGAACACACAACATTTATTAAGTTAACTGCGTTACATGAGTGCAGTTCGCAGCGCTGCAAACAGTTACAATAGTAAAATCAAAGATCACAGATCACCATAACAAATATAATAATGATGAGAAAGTTTGAAATATTGTGAGGCTTGCCAAAATGTATCACAGAGACATGAAGCAAGCAGATACTGTTGGAAAAATGGCACCAATAAACTCATTCAACACAGGGTTGCCATAAACCTTCAATTTGTAAGAAATGCAGTATCTTAAAGTACAATAAAGTGAAGTATAATAAAATAAGGTATGCTTATAACAAATACAAACATTTATACACCTACTGACCATCAAAATATATGAAGCAAAACATGACAGAATTGAAGGGAGAAAGAAAAGCTTTACAATAATAGTTGGAAAGTTCAAAACCCCACTAAAAACAATGAATAAACAACCGGACAGCAGACAATCACAGTGAGTCAACTAGATTTAACAGGTATATACAGAACACTCTACTCAACAACAGTCTACACATTCTTCCCTTGTGCAAATGGTACATTGTCTAGGATAGACTACAAATTAAGTCTCAGTAGATTTTAAAAGATATATATTATACAAAATGTCTACAAAGTGTCATCTTTCACCACAATAGTGTAAATTTAACAACAAGTAAAACTGGGTAATTTACAAAGTAGTGGAAATTAAATACAGTCGTCCCTCACTATATCACTTACTGCAGCTTCACTGTATCGCGGTTTTTTAAATATATATATATATAATTCTTTATCATGAAGTTTTTGCTATATCATGGGATTTTGTAGTATATAGGTATTTATATAATATTTATGATTTTAATTATTTTTGCCTAAAAATTTAAAACAATATAAAACTATAAAAATGTTAATCCAAACATATTAAAAGAATATTAAAATAAAATACAGAATGTATTTCATCAGCGGATGAGTACCCTACTGTACACCATGGAAATGCAGTACACCACTACTGCTTGCTCATTTGCCAATGTGAGATTGTACACGGCACACTATCGGCTGATGGAATGGAAGGCGACCAACCACAGCACTGTGTTCTGTATCCTGGGCGCTGATTGGCTCAGTGACCGTAGCATCGGTCTGTTTGCTCTCCAGCACTGTGCCCATACATTCAGCATCTCTCCTTGTCCACTTCACATCGACGTCGGATCGCTGTGCATAGTGTTGCTCTGCGGTGTTGCGTTTTTGTGAAATTTTCGTAAAAGTTTGAATTTATTTCAAGCCCTACAATGCCACCCAAACGTTCTGCATTTCCTAAGGCTTCTGTTCTAAGGCTCCAAGTGCTAGAGGAATATGCTTACCATAAAGAAAAGGTGGAACTTCTCGACATGTTAAAGGAAGGCAAAAGCTATGCGGCTGTAGGCTGCCATTATGGGATTAACGAATCTACTGTTGGCTACGTAAAGAAACACGAAGAGAATATTAGGTCTACGGCAACAGTGACTTTTAACAAGACTGCAAAGAGGGTGGTCACTTCTGCAATAAGGCCATTGTGAGGATGGAGTCTGCATTGGCCTTATGGATAAATGACTGCAGGAAGAAGAATATCTCGCTGGATACCAACACGATCCGGACGAAGGCCAAGAAACTTTATGATAGTTTTGCGGAAAGCACGGATGTTCACCACAGTGACGAGGATGAAGACAAGGATGACGACGCAGAAGCAGGACCGTCGAGTGCTTCTCCTACCAGACCAACCCTGTTCAGTGCCAGCAAGGGCTGGTTTGACAAATTTCAGAGATGCTTTGGACTCAAGAGCATTTCTCTGCATGGAGAAGCTGCCTCTGAGATAAAAAGCAGCACCAGCAACTCCCCATAACTATGTTCATCACTTGGACAAAGATAGATCAGTTACGACTGCACCTTTAGTGGAAATAGAAGTTACGGCCCAGGGCAAAGATACTGCACCGCCTGATGAAGCTCCTGATGAAGTGGTCCCTTCAGAAGAGCTGTAATGCTCCTCTTAGCTGTGCAGTACATTCATCTCATCGTCATCACCTTCATCGCCATCACTACTGCACAGAGACATAATTCATGATCTTCATTCAAGTTGTAGTGTACTTCACTGGTGCGCACCCATATAGAATTTTATATGTTATTAAAATTATGTAAGTTTAAGAGTGTAGAAAGTGTTTAAGAGCATATGAAGTGTTTATAAGAGTGTGGGAAAGGTAAATAAGAGGGTGAGAAAGGTTTATAGGAGTGTGGGAAGAGTTTATAAAGCCTTAAAATATATATAAATAATAAAATAAATGTAACACTGCTACTTCACGGATTTTCACCTATCACGGGGATCTCTGGAACATAACTACCGTGATAAGTGAGGAATCACTGAACACATATAAACATCTAATCAATCAAAGAAAAATCACATGGGAAACTATAAAAAACTTAGAAATGAATGAAACTAAAAGCATAACATATCAAAACTATGGGACACAGTAGAAGCAGTGCTAAGGAGGAAATTTGCAGCTATAAATGCTTACATCAATAAACAAGCAAGATCTCAAATCAGCAACCTAACTTTACAATTTATGGAAGCAGAAGAACAACAACAAACTAACACAAAATCAGCAGAAGAAAGGAAATAACAAAGATTAGAGCAGAGATAAACAAAATAGAGAGTAGAAAAACAGTAAACTACTGAAACCAAAAGTTGGTTTTTTGTAAAAGTCAACAAAATTGATAAAACTTCAGGTAGATGGACTCAAAAAAAAAAAAAAATCTCATTATTAAAGTCAGAAGTGAAAGTGGGCACATTAGTACTGATTCTACTGGTAAAAAGGATTATGAGAGTACTACAAACAATTGAGCACCCCCCCAAAATATGAGTAACCCAGATTAAATGGGCAAATTCCTGGAAACACAAAACCTACCAAAACTGAATTACAAAGTGGAAAATCTGAATAGATTTATAATAACTAGTAAAGAGACTGAATCAGTGATCAGAAATCTCCCAACAAAGAAAAGCTCTGGACCTGATGGCCTCACTCTTGAAGTCTACCAAATATTTAAAGAAGAACTAATACCTGTCTTTCTCAAAGTTTTCAAAAAAATTGAAGACAAGGGAATACTTCCTGTGAGGCCAGCATTTCACTGATACCAAAGCCAAACACATTATCAGAAAAGAAAACTACAGGCCTGTATCCTTATGAGCATTGATGCAAAAGTCTTCAGCAAAATACAAGCATACAAAATTCAGCAGCTTAGTAAAAGGATTATACACTGTGACAAGGAGGGATTTATTCCTGGAATTCGAGGATAGTTCAACATGCAAAAATTAATCAATGTAATACCTAACATCTACAGAATGAAGGGGAAGAAAACATGATCATCTCAATTGATGAATAAAAAGTATTTGACAAAATTCAACACCCTTTCTGATTAAAAAAACACTCAACAAAATCTGAATAAAAACAAACTACCTCCACATAATAAAAGCCATATATGAAAAAACCGCAGCAAACATCACACACGGTATGTCCAGAAAAAGTCCAGCTATTGTTAATATAATGAGGATGGTTTGTGCGACATCAGTGTAACCTGGCAACCAAGGAGAGTGGACCAGAATCACATGCATGAACAATGATGACTTCACTGTGGCAGATGCCATTGAGTGAGCATGTGTACTGTGTGGCCATCAAATTCAAAATGATTAAGCGAGTGAGCAATGAATATGCATCAAATTTTGCATTAAGCTTGAACATTCCTCCACAGAAATTATTTTAGTGATTCAGAAGGCTTTTGGTGATGATGCAATGAGGGCAGAACAAGTAAAAGTGTGGCACAAGCACTTCAAAGATGGTCGAGGACCAGTTGACAGTGATCCATGTTCTGGAAAGCCTACAACAAGCAGAATACCTGATAATGTTGAATGTATACAGGCTGGAATCAACAAAGATCTGCGACTGACAGCGTGAGAACCGGAAGCTGATCTGGGGATTCCAAAAAGTACTGTGTCCGAGATTTTGATGGAGGATCTGGGCATGAAGCGTGTCACAGCAAAATTCATTCTTCATCTTCTGCCAGAACAGAAGGAACATCGTGCTACACTTGCTAAGGACTTGATTCAAACTGCTACCAATGAACCAGATTTCCTCCAGAAGGTCATAACTGCAGGTGAATCATGGGTCTATGATGCAAACCCTATGATGCAGAAAAATAGGCCCACCCAGTTGTCCCAATGGAAGTTGCCCAGTTCTCCATGAAGAAAGCGTGGCAAAGTCACAGCAAGCTTAAGACCACGTTAACTGTGTTTTTTGATTGGGAAGGTGTTTTCCATCACAAGTACATCCCTCCAGGCCAAACAATGAGTAAGGAGTACTACTTCAACATTATTCCTTTGTTGAGAGATGTAATATGATGGCCACAGCTGTGGGCAGTTAGTGATTGGCAGCTTCATCATGACAGTATGTCTGCTGACACATCACATCTGGTGCAGAGTTTTGGTGAAACATCAATCTCCCAAGTGACTCAGCCTCACTGCAGCCCGTATTTTGTGACCTGCGACTTCTGGTTTTTCCCAAAACCAAAATCACCTTTGAAAGGGAAGAGATTTCAGACCATTGATGAGATGCAGGAAAATACAATGGGGCAGCTAATGGCTATCCCAACAAAGGGATTTTGTAGTGTTTTGAACAGTGGAAGAGATACTGGGAGAACTAGGAGGTGTCAAGGTGCTTTCTTTGAAGGGGACTAAGGCATTATTATCTTATGTTCAGTGTTTCTTGTATCTTCTTCAATAAATGGCTCTTTTTTTTTTTTAAATATTACATGGCTGGATACATCCTGGACAGACTTAATGGTGAAAGACTGAAATGAAAGCTTTCCCTCACACATCAGGAACAAGACAAGAAATGCTTTCACCACTTCTATTCAACATAGTACTGGAAGTTCTAGCCAGAGCTTTTAGGCAAGAAAGAGAAATGAAAGACATCTAAATTGGAATGGAAGAAGTAAAATAACCTGTGTTTCTAGATTATATGATCTACTATGTAGATATTCTTAAAGCCCCACAAAATAAGCTGTTAGAATCAATAAATGATTTCAGCAAAGTAGCAGGGTACAAAGACAAAACGCAAAAATTAACTGCATTTTTCTACCCAAACAATGAACAACCAAAAAGGAAATTACAAAACAACTCCACTTATAATAGCATCAAAAAAATAAAATACTTAGGAATTAACCAGAGAGCAAAGACTTGAACAATGAAAACTACAAAACCCTGCTAAAAGAAATTGAGTCATAAGTAGATGAAAGCAGAAGGACAAATAACATATGACCTCACTCATACGTGGAATCTAATGAACAAACTGACGAGTGAAAGAAACAGAGACTTATACAGAACAGGATGACAGCTCTGTGGGGGATGAGGTATTGGGGAGTGGAGGGATCAAGCAGAAAAAAGAAAAAGGATTCATGGACATGGATAACAGTGTGGTGATTGTGGGGTGAGGAAGTGGGTGGGGATGAAAGGGTATAAGGGGGATAAATGGTAATGGAAAAAATGTGATAAAAAATAAATAAATTGAAGCATATCCCATGATCATGGATTTGAATAATTAATTATTGTTAAATGTTGGTACTACCCAAAGTAATCTACAGATTCAATGTAAATCCATTTAGATCCCAGTGGTGTTTTTTGCAAGGGAGAAACATCCATCCTTCTTTTTTTTGTTTTCATTTTTTATTTATTTCTTTACTTTAGTGGCATACAGATGGTTTCTGATAAAGTACGCACAGGAGATTAGAAATTTTTAGATCATTCATTTTTACCTGTCACATGTTTCTTATTTTTTATTGTTACTCTATTGCAGTTGTCCCAATTTTCCCCCTTTTCCCTCCTCCACTCAGCCCACCCCCTCCTCCCACAATCAATTCCCACATTGTTAAAAAAATCCATCCTAAAATTCATATGGAATTTCAAGGTACCCCAAATAACCCAAACAATATTGAAAAATAACATATCTGGAGGACTTAGACATTCTGATGTTACTACAAAAGTTACTACAAAGCTACAATCATCAAAACAGGGTGTTGCTGGCATAAAGACAGACATGTAGACCAAAGGATTGGAATGAATAGCCCAGAAATAGGCCCTTGCATATATGGTCATATGATTTGACAGAGGGTTCTAAGACCATTTGATGAGAAAGTACAGTTTTTTTCAACAATTGGTACTGGGAAAACTGGCTATTCACATGCAGAAGAATAAAATTGGACCTTTCTTAACAAAACATCCAAAATCAACTCAAAATAGATCAAGGACCTAAGTATAAGACCTAAAACATAAAACTCGTAGAAGAAAACATAGTACTAAAGCTTCACAGTTTCGGATATTGCAATAATTCCTTGGATATAACACCAATGTCACAGGTAACAAATTCCTATATATTTTTAGGACAGTATAATCTCCAGTGACATAAGAATTTTTAAAAATCCATTTTACAGTAAATAACTGTCCATTAATATTGATTAATAAATCAATGTGTTGATAAAATTAATATTTTTACTATCATTAAATGGGAAGGAACTTCATGTGTGACAAAAACAAGAATTTTTTTAAACCTGAAAACAGGAAGGAAAGTCAAAAGTACCCACCTAAACATACTTAGGAAATGCAGGTATGGTCAGTTCTCCAGGAAGTAGAAGTTTACTACCAAAATAAAACTATAGTCAGACACGAGTTTTGGGTGATTGGATGAACCCAATTGTGGCTTAACCATCGTCAAATTGCTACAGAAATAGGATCTCCTGACCTAGAAGTTTTCCAGAAGCTGGTAATGAGTGGAGGTCTCCCCTCAGGTAACACGGCCCTACACTTCCTAAGCTGATTCACTGCACCTGTCCCAGGAACGAATGGGAGGGAGATGAAAGAAGGCTTGATGGTGGAGACAGGGCCCACATGATGGGGAAGAGAGCAACTAGAGCACCTTCTGACTTTTTCTGGCCCTGCACAGGGCAGCTTTGATAGCTAATCGGCTCTTTCCCAAGTACCTGACACTACTGGCAAGAAGAATGTTTTCAGTCCTGCTGTGCTTTTAAACATAGTTGTCTTTTTTCATTCAGTTTGAGATTTCCCTGGTTTGGGGTATGACAAGTAATTTTTTATTAAAGCCTGGACATTTGGGGTATTGGATTAGGCAACTCTGGATGTTATTTAAACTTTCTGTTCTAATTGGTTTTCTTTGGCACACTTCAGCAGAAGAGGAAGATGTTGCTTCATCACTGCCCAGTGGAGGTAGAAGTCAAGGTTCCCCACTTGGCCTCTGTTGACACCCAAGGGGAGGGGCTCCCTGTTACTCGCAGACAGAGGTGCGAGTTCATATCTTCACTGTCTCCACTGATGTATCCCTGCCTGGGAGGGGTAGGAATCTCTGTACAAGCACCATGGAGTGGAGAGTGAGGGGTGGCCTCCTTACTGCTATGTAGTAGTGGGAGTCCTGACTCTTGTGGGCCTCCTCTGACAATTCTCAGGGGGGAAGATCCACCCCTCCCATCCACTTGGCTCCACTGGCACTGTGGAAGGGAGGCTTTGTTACTGCCAACTGGGGTGAGAGCCCTATCTCCCTCTTTGGCCTCCTCTAATAGCCTTCCCTGGGGACTGGGGTAGTGGCAGTAGGAGTCTCCGCTCACATTTGCATCCATGGGTAGCAATGGGGCAGTTTTTTCTGTGATGTTTGGAGTGGAGTGATGATTCCCTAAAAGTCTGCTATCTTGCTGGTCTGCCCCTTTCTATTCTAGACGTCTATGGCTGGAGAACACCGGCTTCTGTTGTCTGTGACTTGTCATTTCCAGGTTGCCAGGTTCTACAGCTCCAAATCTGGATATAACAGGGAGAAGAAAATCTAGGAGACTTCCATTTGCGTCATTCTTTGGGTCCTAATGTCCCCAGGCAAACTACCATCTTCTCCAAAACTTTCCTGTGTTTGTGTATGGGTGGGTTGGTGGTGGGGTATAGCATTATATTTATAGTGTTTAAACTTTTAAATGGGTTTTAGTGGGTATCTGTTTCTTATTAAAATCTATCTATGCCTGGTGCTTCTTGTTTATTTCTAGAAACCAAAGTTTTCAAATACTTGAGTTTATCAAATGATAAGTGAGGTGTTTCAACAACCATAAAAATGAGATCATTTAAGATGCTCTTCTATAATTTAAACTTTTTTTAGGCCTGATTTTAATAAATGTCACTTTTCTTTTTTTCCCCTCTTTACACAAAAGACTAAAAACTATTTTGCTCAGTTCCACACAAAAAAGAACTTGTAGAATAGAGAAGACACCAAGAATGCACTGTTGGGAACCGTCCTGCCTGGTTTCAGAAGCTGTGACCCCTCCATGGCTAAGGCTGAGTGAGCGACCTTTGGACCATAAGCCACTAAGGAGACAAAGCTTATCTCCCTGGCAGGGGCGCCACTTCTGCTCCTTTTACTTCATCCATAACTGGCCCCCAATGCTTGATTGGTTAGCCAGTGACGGGTAAGATTCCTAAGGGGGAATGACCTAAGACAGGGAGGCCCCAAGAAAGGACTTCAGGGCTACAGCAAAAGGGGGTGATGGACCCTCGCCCCTCGGCTATGACATAGCCTGAGTCCTCATTCTGTCTTCAAGAAGTCTCCTAATCTCTTGGCTGCCTTACTTCCCCTCCCTGATTTAAGCCTGAAACAATGACAGGGCGGTGCAGCCGAGTGCTGGAAAGGGCAGGTTCCCTAGGGCAATCAGGCCTAAGAAAGAATATATAAAATCCTGTGAAACCTGCTTTGCTGGCAATGCTCTCAACTAAATGATAAGGGTCTGAGCAGGAAATGAGTTTGTTTCCCAAAGTTTTGTAGCCCTTTAGCTAACAGACCCTAACTCAGAATAGGCCCTCGTAGTTCTTTGTACACTATCTATTGTTTGATCCTTACAGTCTGACAATGATTAATGAACTTTACCTGTATTCCTGTGCAAAATGAACCCAATAAAAGCCCATTGAGGAAATGAGTCCTGGCCCTTCCCCTTTGAGAGATTGGCCACCTTTCCTCCCCAAGCAGATGATATCTCGGTAAACTTATTCTCATCCGTGGCGGCCAGGGGGCCCTTCAGGCAGAGCCCCCCCCCCATGCACAGGTCATTGTAAGTCAATTTTAACAATTTAACCACATATAAAAGTCTGTGCAGCACATACATGCAGAAACATCACTTTATAATGAATTCTCACAAAATAGGAAAAAAAGGTGGTATTACAGCTTGTGGCCTTACGTCAGTTGCTATTAGTGTAAATAGTTTCCAGTGAGAACCCAAGTGCTTTCCTACCCCCTGGATTTATTTAAGAATACTTCAGTGTGCATGGACATGAGCATGCAGTTCATAGTTAACTTACACGTTGAGTCATTGCCATTCTTTCCTTTTCCATACATGGACCACGATTTATAAAAAGAAAAGATAAAATTCCCTCAAAACTTCTTTAAGAATGTTGATTCTTGTTATCTAAAATGTATTTTTTTCTGTGTATGTTTCAAGTGCTTAGCATTATTGAAGATCACCCCTCTACCCACTTAGCTATTCCTCTAACAGGAGATAAATAAATAAATAAATAAATAACATTAAATAATTTAAAGTTAATTTCTGTATATTTACTATTTTATTTTTAGTATTTTATTTGAAGGGATAATATTAAACTTTTCTGCTCAGTAGCACCAAATTATTGGGTTCAATGCAAGTCCTTTGTCATATATGCGATTTGTAAATATTTTTTTCCATTTTGCGGATTGTCTTTTTAACTTTCTGAATGGTATAGTCTGCAGCATAAAGTTTTTAATTTTGATGTAGTCTAATTTATTCGGCTTTTACTTCTGACATTTGTGCTCTTTTGATGTCATATCTCCAAATCCTTGCCTAAGTCAAGGTCAGGAATATTTACTCCTCTCTTTTCTTAGTTTTACAGTTTTAGCTCTTACGTTTAGATCCATAATCCATTTTGAGTTTATTCCAGAGAAATATCAGTGTGAGAAAAACATCAATCGGTTGCCTCCTGTACATGCCCCAAGTGATTCGAGACCAAACCTGCACCCTAGGCATGTACCCGCACAGGGAACTGAACCTGTGACCTTTCGGTATGCAGGATCATACCCAACCAACTAAACCACACTGGGCAGGGCAATTCTTTTTTTTTGTTATTATTATATTTTACTGATTATACTATTACAGTTGTCCTGGTTTTTCCCTCTTTCATTCCCCAGTCCCAGCAGCCCCAGCTCCCTCAGGCAATCCCCCACCATTGTTCATGTCCATAGGTTATGCATGTAAGTTCTTTGGCTACTCCATTTCCCATACTGTACTTTACATCCCCATGGCTATTATGTAACTACCTATTTGTACTTCTTACTCCCCTCCCCTCTTCATCCATTCTCCTACATCCTCCTCCCATCTGGCAACCATCAAAACACTCTCTGTATCCGTGATTCAGTCTCTGTTTTTCTTGTTTGCTTAGTTTGTTTTTTAGATTCAGTTGTTGATAAATATGTATTTATTGCCATTTTTTTGCTCATAGTTTTTATCTTTTTCTTTGGTTAGCAAGCCAGCACTCAATCCACTGAACCACATCAGCCAGGAAATGATCTTCTTTTTCTTAAATAAGTCCCTTTAACATTTCATATAAGAATAGTTTGGGGATGGTGAACTCCTTTGGTTTTTGCTTATCTTAGAAGCTCTGTATCATCCCTTCGACTCTAAATGATAGCTTTGCTGGGTAGAGCAATCTTAGCTGTAGGTCCCCGCTTTTCATGACTTTGAATATTTCTTGCCAAACCCTTCTACCCTGCAAAGTTTCTTTTGAGAAATCAGCTAACAGTCTTCTGGAACTCCCCTGTAGGTAACTAATTGCTTTTCTTTTGCTGCTTTTAAGATTCTCTTTTTATCTTTCACCTTTGTCGTTTTATTTATGATGTGTCTTGGAGTGGGCCCCTTTCATCCATCTTGTTTGGGACTCTCTGTGCTTCCTGGACTTGCATGTCTATTTCCTTCACCAAATTAGGGAAGTTTTTTTGGTTTTTTGGTTTTTTGGTGTTTTTTTTTTTTTTGAAATAGATTTCCAATTTCTTGTTCTTTCTCTTCCCCTTCTGGCACTCCTACAATGTGAATGTTGGACCTCTTGAAGTTGTCCCAGAGGCTGCTTATACTATCCTCATTTTTTTTTTATTCTTTTTTCTTCTTGTTCTGGTTGATTGTTTTTTGCTTCCTTATCCTCCATATCATTGATTTGATTCTCAGCTTCATCCACTCTGCTGTTGTTTCCCTGTAAATTGTTCTCTATTTCAATTAGTGTATCCTTCATTTATGACTGGATCTTTTTTATGTTGTTGAGGTCCTCACTAAGTTCCTTGAGCATCCTTATAACCAGTGTTTTGAACTCTGCATCTGATGCATTGCTTATCTCCATTTTGTTTAGCTCTTTTTCTGGACTTTTGATCTGTTCTTTCATTTGGGCCATGTTTCTTTGTCTCCTTGTTCTGGCAGCCTCCCTGTGTTTGTTTCTCTCTATTAGTAGAGCTGCATTGACTGTGTCTTTGTAGTGTGGCCTAATGTAGTAGGTATCCTCTAGGGTCCAGTGGCACAGCCTCCCCCTATCACCCAAGCTGGGTACTTGAGGTACGCCCTTCGTGTGGGTTAAGTACATGCTCCTCTTGTAGTTGAGCCTTGGTTGCTGTTGGCAGGTCAATGGGAAGGATTTACCTGGACCAGCCAGTTGCAAGGACTGGCTGTGGCCACTGACCACCAACCTCCACCCTCCATGGAGGATCACCTGTGCAGAGACAGGGTGGTAGTGCTCCAAAGTGGTCTGTAGTTCTCCACGTGGTGTGGTAGGCCTGGGGTTTCCCAGTGGTGCAGGCCAGGGTCAGACCCCACCTGTGTTTTGTGTGGAGCCACTCTGCCTAAGCTGTAAGGCAGTCTGAGATGGCTGCTACTTGTCCTGGGCTTGGAGAGTCTCAGATGAAGCCAAGCTGTGACTCTGAGCTGGCTGTTGCTAGTTCGGGACATGGAGCTCACTGAAGCCAGCTGTTGCTTGTTTGATAGGGTTTAGGAGTTTGTGAAGCCTGAGCCAAGGCTGGCCATTCATATGGAAAAACAGCTTGGGTGGGCCCATAAGTTGTGTTGGACTGAATCTCTGAGGATCTCCAGGGAAGGTCAAACAGTGTTAGCCAGGTTGATGGAGTGTCAGGTATGGTATCTGCTTGGTGACCCTATAGGGGAGGGTTTAGAAAAGAGACAATGCCCACTGCTTGCCTTGATGCCAGATACTTGAGTTCCTCCCTTTATGCTACGGATGCCTTTCCAGGTGCCACCCCAGTGCTGGAGCTCAGTGGGAGTGAGTCTGAATAGGTGAGTCTGTGTGGGGGTTCTTTAAGGGGAACTGTTGGGCCTCTAGAAGTTTCTTCCACTGACTCAATCCCTGCTTGGTTTTACAGCCAGAAATTATGGAGACTTATCTTCCTGGCACTGGAACCCTGGGCTGGAGGGCCTTTTGTGGGACTGGGACTCCTCATCCCTGAGATATCTCTCACAAATTTTTGTCCACCACACATGGGTGAGAGACCAGCCCATTTCTCATCGGAGCCCCTCCTACCAGTCTGGATGAATGTGGTTTCTTTAATTCCATAGTTGTCAGACTTCCATTCAACTCAATTTCTGACAGTTTTTAATGATGGCAGTTCTGTAGTTTAGTTGTAATTTTGATGTGGTTGTACAAAGAGGTGAGCCTTGTCTGTCTTCACCATCATCTTGACCAGAAGTCCCAGAATTTATTTTTCTCCCAGGCAATTCTTTTATATGTTGCAAGACAGAGGGCTAAATCATTTTTATGCATGTGGGTATGCTTTTGTTCCCAGCACCATTTATTGAAAAGAGTATTTTTTTTTCTATTAAATTGTCTTGGTACCCATGTAAAGTTTCTTTCCAGACTTGCCATTCTGTTCCATTGATCTATTTTTCTATCCTTATGCCAATATCATGTTGTGTTGATTACCATAAATTTTGAAGTAACTTAAAATCAGGGAATCCTCCAACTTTGTTTTTTTTTTTGTTTTTTTTTTAAGATTTTTATTTATTTATCTTTAGAGGGGAAGGGTAGGAGAGAGGGAGAGAAATATCAATGTACGGTTGCCTCTTGTGTGTCCCATGCTGGGAACTGGCCTGCAACCCAGGCATGTGCCCTGACTGGGAATCGAACCGCAATCCTTTGATTCGCAGGCCCGCGCTCAATCCACTGAGCTACACCAGCCAGGGCCAACTTTGTTTTTTTGTTTCATATTTTTTGGGCTAAATTTGTGTTATTTCATACAGCTGCAGGTAAGCCTACAATTATCTCAAAATTAAAAGTTAATAAAAAGGAAGAAATAACCCAGCAAATAAAGAGAATGGGGAGGATAAAGGGAACAAGTACATTGATATAATGATGATTTTTGAAGATGGACATAGATATATGGGGGTTCTTTCTGTTTTCTCCTTTTGTGTATGTTTGGAAATTCTCAGTATGAAAATATAATTATTTTAGTTATAAAAAGGAATACAGACTCTGAAGCTAGACCTTATTAGAGTTCCAGCCCTGTGAACTTTACCATGTCATTTTGATTTTCTGTACCCCAGTTTCTTCATCTGTAAAACTGAAGTGATAATTGTACCTACTTCATATTATTGCTGTGAGGGTTAAATTAATCACATTACCTAAAGGTCTTAGAACAGTTCTTGGTGCATAGTAAGCATTGGGGAAAAAATAGACTCTTTAAAATATACATGTAGATTTTCCTGATAATGAATATGAAATGAAACAAAAAATCTAGTCATTCAGTTGAAAACTTAGTGGACAGATTGACACATCTGAAAAGAGAATTAATAATTTGAAAGGTAACACTACAGAAATTATTCAGAATCACCACAGAGAGCTAAAATGGGATAGAAAATATGAAAGAAAGATTGAGTCATGTAAGATAGAATGAAAAGGTGCAACATTCATCTGATAGGAATTTTAAGAAAGATCGTAGAGAAAATCCAGAAGAGGCATATTAGAATAGATAAAAACACACTTCTAGAATTGATGAAATCATGGATCCTCAAACTGAAAAAGCACCACAAGTCTTGAACAAGATCAGTATTCACACATATAAATATTTTAGTGAAACTGCCAAACATCAAAGAGAAAGATATGTTACAAGCAAGCAAAGAGAACAGATTACCTACAAAGATACAAAAATTTGTCAGTAGATTCAATAGAATCAATAAAAGGCTTAAGGGGGTTGGATAATAAATATCTTCAAAGTGTCGAGAAAAAATAGCTGCAAGTCTAAAATTCTACACCCAAAGTATCAACAAAATAATGTTTTCAGATGAGCACTAAGAGAGTTTACCACTTATGCTCACTCACTAAAAATGGACTGCTTCAGTAATAAAGAAATTAGATGAGATGCCAGAAGAATGCTGGTAGGTGGGAAGAATCCATGTGTTGGCAAATCTAAACAAGTATGGGGCATAAACATTAATTTAGTAACAATGATAAATTTGGTGAGGGATTAAAATAGTGATAAAAACAGTAAATGTTATAAAATATATTTTTTAGAAAAAAACAGTAAATGCTAAGTGGGACCAGTTGGAATATTATATAATGTCTTTGTATGGTAAAGGAAGGAGAATAGATATCTGTTAACTTTGTACTTGTCAACTTATCTATGCTAAATATTACATGTAATCAGTAATGCAATAGAAATAGAAGAAAAATCTTCAAAACAAGGAAAAGGTTCAATAAAAAATTGTTGACCCATTTACTAGACATCAGGAAATGGAGGTAGTGGGGAAAAATACATGTAACTACCAAAAATAATGTTAGAAATAAGTCTAAGTACAGAGGTGGATAAAAGTAGTTCTGTAATTGTGAGTACATGAAAGAGTTTACTCTCTTTTATTTAAAAATTTTTTCTTTGTTTATTTTTAGACAGAGGGGAAGGGAGGTAGAAAGAGTGGGAGAAAAGCATCAGTGTTTGATTGCCTCTTGTGCACCCCCTATTGGGAACCTCTCCCACAACCCAGGCATGTGCCCTGGTTGGGAATCAAACCTGCGACTCCCTGGTTCAAAGGCCTGTGCTCAATCCACCAAGCCACATCAGCCAGGGCCAGAATTTATTCTTGTATTACTATAATCATAACCTGCATATCTTTTTCATACAAAAAAAAATACCTTAAATGTAAAGAGGTTAAATTTTATTGAAGACAAATGGAAAAATACAATATTTAGGCATAGGCTATTCTAAGTTCAGTCAATGTTCTATAAAATGTAAATTCAGTGAGGGCAGGGACTTTATCACAGCACCTAGAACAATGTCAGACACCTAATAGTGTTGCATGAGTGAATGAATATTCTGTTTTTGAGAAACTTACTGAAAACAAAATGATACAGAATGAAAAAAAGTAAAATTGTTTTTAGAAACACGTGCTGGGCAGATACTAACAAAAAAGAAAGCCAGTAGAGCTCATGACTATTACAAAATCAGCTTTAAAACAGAAAAGCAATGTTAGTTATAAAAATATAAATTATATAATTACAAAAGGAATAATTTACCTAAAAGATACAACATGCTTGAAGCTCTGTGGACCCAAAAACATAGACTAAAAACAGAAATTCAACCCTGGCTGAGTGGCTCAGTTGCTTGGAATGTCGTCCTGTAAGCCTGGTCAGGGTGTGTATGGGAGGCAGCAGATGGATGTCTCACGTTGATGTCTCTCTCTCTCTGTCTCTCTCCACCTTCCTGTCTCTGAAGTCAATAAATAGGCCCTCAGGCAAGGATTTAAAACACAAAGAAAGAGATTCACAAGTATATTGAGAATTTTAACAGATCAAATAGTTGAAAAATAGAGGATATAAAAGACAATTAATAATCTTTAGCTATGGATGCATATAGGAAGAACTCTGCACCAACAATTAGAAAATATGCATCGTATTTCTATAGGGTGGTGAACACACAATACAGTATACAGATGATGTATGATAGAATTGAATACTTAAAAAAAGAAAATATGCATTCTTCGGAAGCACATATGAAGCATTTATAAAAAATGATCTCATACTAAATCTTAGAACAAATCCAACAAATGACTATGAATTTACACAAATCCAACTAAGTTCTATGAATATAATATAGTAAAATTAGAAATCAATAACAATTTACAAAATTCTGTACATTTGGAAATTTTTAAGCTCATTTTTAAATAATTCTAAGTCAAAGTATAAATCCTAAAGGAAATTGCAGAATATTTAGAACACTGAAAACACTATATATCAAAATTTGTATACTTTTTGATATATAGTGATATGTATGTAGGCTGCTGCTAAAGCAATTCTTAGGGGAAATTTTTTTACCCTTACATCATATTAGAAGATTGACAATTAATGAGCTAAGCATCACTCAAGAAATTAGTAAAAAGGCCATCAGAGTAAAAACCCCACTCCAAAAGAAAGAAAAAACAAAATAAAAATAGAAAACAGAGAAACCATAGAGAAGGTTAACAAAATAAAAAGTTGGCTCTTGGAGATGTACAAATGGATATGAAAGATGGGAGTACACATTGCCCAGGAAAAAAGAGACCAGAAATAGATAAACAGTATTTTGGAGAGGAAAAGAAAATACATCTATAGCTACAAAAAAAAAAAAAAAAACTTTTAAAATCATAGGAAAATAGTGTTAACTTTATATAAAACAACACCAAAAAACAAACAACCCAATTAAAAAAATAGGCAAAGGACCTGAGTAGACACTTCTCCAAAAAGGCTATACAGATGGCCAATAGACATATGAAAAGGTGCTTAATGTAACTCATCATCAGAGAAATGCAAATTAAAACCACAATAAGATAACATCTCACATCTGTCAGAATGGCCATGATCAATAAATCAACAAACAACATGTGCTGGTGAGGATGTAGAGAAAAGGGAACCCTTTTGCAGTGGGAATGCAGATTGGTGCAGCCACTGTGGAAAGCAATATGGAGCAATACCTCAAAAAATTAAAAACAGACCTGCCTTTTGACCCAGCAATCCCACTTCGGGGAATATATCCAAAGGAACCCAAAACACTAATTCGAAAGAACATAAACACCCCTATGTTCACTGCAGCATTATTTATAATCACCAAGATATGGAAGCAGCCTAAGTGTCCATCAATAGATGAGAGGATACAACAACTATGGGACATGCACACAGTGGAATACTACTGAGCTGTACAAAAGAAGAAAGTTTTACCCTTTGCAACTGTATGGATGGACCTACAGAACATTATGCTAAGTGAAACGAGCCTGTCAGAGAAAGACATTCCATATGATTCCACTCATATGTGGAATCTAATGAACAAACTGAACTAACAAGCAAACCAGAGACAGACTCAGACTCACAGATGGAGAACAGGATGACAGCTAAGGGGGTGGGAAGGTTATGGGGTGGAGGGACCGAGCAAAGGAAAGAGGGCTCATGGACATGGACAACAGTGTGCTGACTGCAGGAGGGAGGGGGATGCAAGGGGACTAAATGGTAATGAAAGAAATACAATAAAAGTTAATTAAAAAGTTAAAAAAAGAAATAGATCTTTCAGCATGCCTTAAAGTTCTGTGTCAGACAATGATTTTATGTTAACGGGGTTTATGTTTTTGAAAAAGTTTTATTACAGGAATTATTTAAAATGTTTTTGAAACATTTACATATTTATTTACTTTTACCCTTATATATTAGCTTTTACATTATATTTGAAGGAAATGAAGCTGTATTTCTTAACAAATATTTTACCGTTGAAAAAATAAAATCATAGGAAATAGGATTAATTTTATACCACTTATGTAATTTATCACACCTGAATCATCCCCTTGAAACCAAAGTTTAAAATTTTTTTCTACCAGTTGATACAAAGCCTAGTTGTTTTTCGAGATAAATTCCACCAACCATAAAAGAGCAAATATTTTCTACCTTACAATAATTGTTACAAAAGACTTCCAGCCAAGATGGAGGTGTAGGTGGACACACTGTGCCTCCTCTCACAACCAAAATTCAGGACAACAAATATTTAGAAACAAGAAAACAACCAGAACTGATAAAAAATTGAACTGTACGGAAGTCCAACAACCATTCATCCAGACCGATAATCTAGGTGAAGGGGAAGCAGCAAAAGGGAATGAAATCCAAGAGAATGCAGAGCAAGTGCCATTGTTCCCTCTCAGACCCCGCCCCCACATACAGTGTCACAACTCAGCCACTGGGCTGCCCCACACTGGGGAACACCTAAGGCTCCACCCCTCACTACATAACAGCCGCGATCAGACCCTAAAACAAAAACAAAAACACCAAAAATGGCTCAAACTGGAGAGCAAATCACAAATTAGATGAACAAATGCAGGCTACAATACATGAAATGAAGGAAAACTCATGGGGAACCAACAGAGATGGGAGGAAAACTGGGACTCAAATCAATGGAGTGGACCAGAAGGAAGAAACAACCAACCAAACAGAAAACAAGGAAGAAACAAGAATGCAAAAAAAGGAGGAGAGGCTTAGGAACCTCCGGGACATCTTTAAACAACCCAACATCCAAATTACAGGGGTACCAGAAGGGGAAGAAGAAGAACAAGTAGAAAACTTATTTGAACAAATAATAAAGGAGAACTTCCCCAATCTGCCAAAGGAAATAATAGACTTGCAGGAAGTCCAGGAAGCTAGAGTCCCAAAGAAGTTGGACCCAAGGAGGAACACACCAAGGCACATCATAATTACATTAGCCAAGATTCAAATGAAGGAGAGAACTCTAGAAGCAGCAAGGGATAAGGGGACAGCCACCTACAAAGGAGTTCCCATTAAACTGTCAGCTGATTTCTCCAAAGAGACCTTCCAGGCAAGAAGGGGCTGGAAAGAAGTATTTGAAGTCTTGAAAGGCAAGGACCTACATCCAAGATTGCTCTATCCAGCGAAGCTGTCATTTAGAATGGAAGGGCAGATAAAGTGCTTCTCAGATAAGGTCAAGTTCAAGGAGTTCATCATCACCAAGCCCTTATTCTATGAAATGTTAAAGGGACTTATCTAAGAAAAAGAAGATAAAAAATCTGTATAGTGAAATGACAACAAACTCACAATTACTAACAACCATGGCTCAAACAAACAAACAAACAAAAAAAAAAAGCAAACTAAGCAGACACCTAGAACAGGAACAGAACCATAGAAATGGAGATCACATGGAGGGTTAGCAACAGGGGAGTGGGAGGAGGAGAGAGGGGGAAAAGGTAAAAAAAAAAAAAAAATCTAACTAAAATATTAGCAATTTCAGCAGTTTGTAAAAATACACTAAGTATGGTTTATCTTAACAATTTAGGGATGGTTTAATATTTAGATTTAGAGTGAGGGAGCAAAGTAGGATAATATATCACAAAAAGCCTTGAGAAAATGAGGCTGTAATGGTAGGACGTAGCCAGATAGGGAAGGAACTTCATATGTTGTCCATTGTGGTGGCTGCCTGCTGCCAGTGGATTTTTTTAAAGGCAGGATAGTGTCAAGGTCAAATTTTCTATTGGAAGATAACTGTAATAGCAATTTAAAGAAGAAGTGAAATAGTAAACCAGTGGTAATGCAGATGAAACAGTGCCCTTACTTATAGGGAAATACAACAGTGGGCAAAATTAGATTAGTGATAGTTAATAATACAAGAATAAACTTTGTGTATTCACAACTGTAAATCTAATTTTGCTCACCCCTGTATTTGGAAACAAACTCAATAGGACTCTGTGGCTTAACTCGATGTTGATATTAACGGAAAAGGAGAAGTCAAGAATGATTCCAACATTTTTAGATTGAGCTACTCAGTGAATAATGACTCCATTCATGGAGATAAGAAATACCAGGTGGACTATAACCATAACCTCAATCTTATACCTAACTTCAGTTCTAACCCTAAACCTCATGGTAACCTCAACCTTATTCCTAACCTCAAAATCAACCCTAATTCTAAAACTAACTTCAGCCCTAACTCTAACTCTAATCCTACACCTAATTTCTCTAACACCCTAACACTAAACTTAACAGTAACCTTACCCTAACCCAACTTCAGCCATAACATTAACCTTCACCCTAACCCTGCACCTAACCACAACTCTAGCCCTACCCAAAACCTTATACCTAACTTCAAACCTAACTGTAAACCTATACCTGCCTCCCCCTTAACCCTGTCCTTAATCCTAACCCTATACCTAAAAACAAACAAAAAAAATACCCAAACAGGTGGAGAGTTATACCTGGAATGAATGGTAAGAAAACCTGGGGAAAGGAAAGGGAGCTCACAGTGCTCCCTGCATGGCGATGCGTTTGATGTGTGCTATCCTCTGTGTGTCTTCAGTACAAAGAAGTGGCACTGATAAAAAGAAACCAGGTAAAGGAAGCAGAAGAACAGTTTGGAAGAACTCCTTCTTATTCATAAGGAACCTCACAAACTACCTCTATTGTACTCCTATTTGTCACAAGAATAATAATTGTAACAGTGATTTAATCTGATGTTGCTTTACGTCTCTATTGAAGGATTAAGGAACCTTTTATAGGCTCATAAACAGAGCCTGCCACTATAATTCTTAGATGTTTTACCAATAATGAAAACATAATGTACACTTACATTATTATTTCCATAAGCTTCGGAAATACTACAGTACATGTACTGTATTTGAATATATTTGCCCTTTCCATATCAAATAGGAATAAATTTTTCTAACAGCTATATACATTCTTAATGCCATCGTTGTGCATTGTTTTTTTTTTAAATCAAAAGTCCACTAGACATATGGATGTTCTTTAGATTTGTACCCCTCCTTTTTTCTGTGAAACCAGGTGTGTGTCTTAGGGACCTGGACTGTATAACAAACAACTCCAGCTATACAGCCAAACAAATTCAGGTTTTTCACATTAGGGAAAAGCTTTTATTTGGAGGAAGAGTGATATATACCATAATTAAACTTAGTTTTGACAATTGATATTTGTCAGTTTCTCATATGTACAAGATTATTCTTCATAGCATTGTCTGTTAACAGCAAAATATTAGAAATAACCTAAATGTGCATCAGCAAAGAGAATGAGGCAGCCATTTACTTACTGATGTGGAAGCCTGTTCAAGATGTAGTTAGGTGGCAAAATAGTGCAGAATACTGAATACAGTATGCTCCCATTTACTGAAGGGAAAAGTGTGTGTGTGTGTGTGCGCGCGCGCGCGTGTGCATTACTCTTATGTAACCACGGAATGTCAGGAAATCTTTGGGAATGCACACAAGAAAGTGGTAACTGTGGTAAGCCCCTTGTAAATGAACTCAGGGTTAGGAAGTAAGCTTACTTTTACTGTTACAAGCTCTTATACTATGTAAATGTTCAAAAATATTCGAAATAATAATAAAGTTTTTAAAAGTAACATGGCAGTTATGGGGAAAATTGGTCAGCTTTGGGTTGCTGCAGCTGAGATTCTTCATGGTTTCATCATAGAAAGTGCTTGCAAGATAATAAGTTTCACAATTTCATCAGTAAACTAAAAGTACTAACCAGGACCAAAATTAAACTACCAAGCTGACTTATTTAAAAATCAAAGCAAAATCAGTAGACTACACACTTTTCTATTATAGGTTTTACACTCCAGCCAAGATGATAAAGTGGGATGTAAAGGTAATCTGGCTGGGACCACTGTTGGGCCACATTCAGCAGTTACTCCTAATCCTGTTGCTGTCTCCTCCCCATTGCACTGCTTCTCGTGAGCTCCCGCAAGGCTTCTGTTTTCTACCTGGTGGGGAAGGTAGAAAGGGAATCTTCAGTCAATATGTATAAAATGACAAAAACATGTGAAACAACTCAAGAATAATTAACAACTGATTTTTATGTTTTTATGAAATAGTTTCAAATAAAGGTAATGTTGAGATTTTGTTAAATTTATAACTAACACTGAATCTGACTCACCAAACTAGAATTGATAGCGATTATGTTTTTATCATTTTGTATATCAAATATAAATATAACAAATTAAAGTTTAATTAAAATGCACTATAACAGTTATTTTCAAGGTTTAGCAAATGAATGTGGATATAATTTTAATACTTGCTTAAATAATACTATAATTGGGAATAATTCAAATTAGGTTAAGGTATATTTATGATGTGTTTTCTAAAATACTTCAGAATATTTCTAAGTATAATTATTTGTTTATTTTTTATTGTATTTTTTTCATTACCATTTAGTCCCCTTGCATCCCCCTCCCTCCTGCAGTCAGCACACTGTTGTCCTTGTCCATGAGCCCTCTTTCCTTTGCTCGGTCCCTCCACCTCATAACCTTCCCACCCCCTTAGCTGTCATCCTGTTCTCCATCTGTGAGTCTGAGTCTGTCTCTGGTTTGCTTGTTAGTTCAGTTTGTTCATTAGATTCCACATATGAGTGGAATCATATGGAATTTGTCTTTCTCTGACAGGCTCGTTTCACTTAGCATAATGTTCTGTAGGTCCATCCATACAGTTGCAAAGGGTAAAACTTAGTCTTCTTTTGTACAGCTCAGTAGTATTCCATTGTGTGCATGTCCCATAGTTGTTGTATCCTCTCATCTATTGATGGACACTTAAGCTGCTTTCATATCTTTGTGATTGTAAATAACACTGCAGTGAACATAGGGGTGTTTATGTTCTTTCAAATTAGTGTTTTGGGTTCCTTTGGATGTATTCCCCGAAGTGGGATTGCTGGGTGGAAAGGCAGATCCATTTTTAATTTTTTGAGGTATCTCCATATTGCTTTCCACAGTGGCACCAATCTGCATTCCCACCATATAATTATTTCTAGAACATATTTAAGTAAGTTAATAGCACTATCACAAACCTAAAAAGCAAAGATTGATGATTAACTAGATAGTTCTGATCAAAATTCAAACCTTATAATACTAACATGTACTGTCATTTAGCTTAAGTAAGAATTTTTCTATGAAATATAGTTTCTCTAACACTTTGGGCATCAACATCTTAGTCTTAGAAGAAAAGATAAACCGAATAAACAGTGAACTCTTTTTCTCTTTGAGGATATGCACACCTATATATGTAGATATGCCTACAACTAAAGAAGTATATTTCAGCAAGTTCGGTTGTTTGTTTTTTTTTTTCATTCCTTTAGAGTCTTATTTTTTATGTCATCGGAACAAGGGGATTTCAGCTCTCTGCACATGTACATGGCGTGGTTCAAGAGGGAAAATATTTGGATATAAAATACCTTTCATGTCAGTAAAACATGAAGGACTTATTTCTTTTGCTTGTTTTGTTGACCTTATCTTAAGAAGAGAGTACTACAAGAGCTCCTTAAATGCACAGAGTCATTTATACAATCTCTATAATACCTAATGCCCTGTGAGTCATGTGATATTTAGTGTTCACCCTGATGACTGTGCAGAGAACAGGCTTCACACACAGTTTCTGAATACCAGGCCTAGAAACATTAAACTTTGAAATTTTTCATGTCTTTTCAAGTGCAGAAGTTCTTATGATTATTTCTTCATTCTCTTACGTGGATCACATGAGTGGTCTTTGATCTTATCTGTCTACTGTGATCAGTTCCTTTGGGAGGCTTTTATACTCATTCCTAAGAAATACTTGAAATACATTCTACCTTGAAGGGGAATTTGTGTGTGCTTTGTTAGTTCTTAAGTTTTTTTAACTTGCACTACTTATCAGGTATTAAAGATTAAGTGCATCATGTTCTAAGAAAATAACTAGCCAAGTATCCTTTCACTGCACATTCTTATCAAAGTTGACATGGAAAAGTTCCCTAACCAAATGCATGACGTGCAGATGTTTTGCTCACTTTCTGACTACAGTGCTTGGCCCTTTCCTCTCTCTGTCCTCCTTTTCCAAGAGCTACTTTGCAGAAGACTTTCCATGTGTCACACAATACAACATGACATAAAAAAAATTATCCTGCCTATCTTCAAGGTCACTGTAAGTTATCTCAGAAGATAAATGTGTTATTGCAGATAATTTTTGATGCATATTTTCTTTGTTTTCATTTTATACTAGAGGGAGGAACTGATGTAGAAATGTGCATATATTTATTAGGTAAAAATATGAAGAACTAAATGCCCAACAATATGGGATTCATTAGACATCCATTCAATTGAATACTATGCAGCCAGTTAAAATTAGATTTTAGAATAATATTTAATGGCATAAAAAATGTTTATAAGGATGGTGATAGCTAAAATTTATTGGGTGTTGTCTTTGCCAGGTAGCTTTCTAAATGCTTGTGTTAGGTTAGTGGGTTAATCCTCACAACAGTCTTTCGGGGGGGGGGGAGTATTGTTATGTTTGTTTTAGAGGTGAGAAGGCTGAAGCTCAGAGCATTCAAGTAGGGTGTCCAAACTTAGATAGCTGATAAGGGGCAGAACTAGAATTCAGACTCAGACAGTTTTTGCTCCAAAGCCTTTGCCCAGGCATCATTCATTACATGAAAAAATACCAAAGAGAAATCTCTGTTTTCTGTGGAACTAGACAATGTTTTTAATTCATCTAGAGGTACCCAATCAAATTTAAAGCAGAATTAGTGGAACGGAAGGACAGCATGTCATACCACATATCAAAATATACTGTAAGATATAGTAACTTTAAAATCACTATATTGTAGCAGAAATAGAATAAATTAGAAGAGTATGGCACTGTTTATGTTCATAGGAAGAGGCTGAATGGCTGCTCCTAAATATCAACAATGGTTATCACCAATTAGAGGAATTTACGTATGATTTATTTTTATTTTTCAGGTAATCTTCAGTGAAACCTTTAAATCATATGATACTAACAATTTTATTTTTAATGCTTTTAAAACTTCAGCTTATAACTGTTTTATTAATACAGTATATATTGCTGTTTGACTTTATGTACGGTGTATCCTGCATTTTCTTCTGAATTGCTGGCTCTGCAAAGTGAATTTTCTAAAATGTTTTATGAGCATATATACATAATACTTATATATATTATATCTAAATGTTATGTATAATGTTAATTTATAATACATAAAGTATATGAGGGGGGACCCCCAAAAAACAGAATTACCTTCTCGAGGGCAGGCCCCTTGTAGTACAGGCTTCCCTGCTAGGTGAGTGTTCTAGGAACCTATCTGTATTAGTGCACCAGCTGGTGCTGTTATGAGAGGCTGCATTCAGCTTCAGTGAAGTTTTTTGGAAGACTCATGCATTTGCCCATTTTATGATGGGTGATTTATGAATGGACCTACTCACACCACTGCTGACTTTTCAGCAGTTTTTGACAAAAAACAGCATGAACCCCTGTGCCCCACCTTTCCTAATCACACAATCTCACCCCAAGCGACTTTCTTTTGTTTGTTTCCCCAATGAAAAAAGTCCTCAAAGGGTAATGTTTTGCTGACATGGAAGAGGTGAAACAAAAAAATGGCAGAAGCATTAAAAGGCATCAAAATTGACAAGTTCAAAAACTGTTTTGAATAGTGGGAAAAAGTCTCAATAGCTGTATTGCATCAAATGGAGAGTTACTTTAAAGGTGACTGAAGTTTAAACATGTTAACACACAATTTTTTATAAATAAATTCCAGGGTTTGGGGGGATCCTACATATATATTTTTTTTCTCCATGTATTCAGGGCTTAAGTTAACCAATCATGTAGAATCACCAATTCAGTCCTCTTTCAGTTGAGAAAAGAAGGTAATGGTAATAATTCTCTTCAAGTCAAGGGTTGAAGAAGAGGATTTCAAAGTCTTTGACTTAATTTCAAAAACCTGAATTGTTTATTTGTGGTTTGAAGAAAAGATACTGAATGTTGTATGTGTAGCTTCTGTCTGATTGTAACCAAATGCAAGTCCAGCTGTCTGCCACTTCGAGAGCCAGTGCTGAAGAGGCAGGTTTTGAGCAGCATGGTTTATTCAGGTGCTGGCAGCCTAGAAGATGGGGGACTCTTATCTCAAATCCCATCTCCACCTCTCAGTGGATGCAGAGGTTTTTGTAAGGAGGGAAAGGGGAACAGAACAGAGAGATCAAAGGCAAGAGTTGAAAAGTTCCCTATGTGCAGACTAGCACAGTGCATACTGATAAGGCAAGTGATGGTCCAGTGTGCGTCATCCTGGCTTCACGTAATCCTGGCCATAAGTTTGGAGGTCAGCAAATCTCCCAGAGCTGGGAATCCTGAAGGTCAGAGTTTGTATATTTTGAAGTTAATTCCTAGGATTCTTATACAAGCATGCTGTCCATCTGTGAGCTGCATATTAGAGTCAGCATTTACAGAAACAATGTCAAAACATGGGTGGGTTACCGTTTCCCACTGCTACAGTTCCCCACTGTTACATGACCACATTACTGAACTTTATTGTATGTTGCATTAGTTTTCCACTTGATCATCTAAGATTTTCTAGGTATGTAATCATTTCATTTACAGATAACTTTTTTCCTAATATTTATGGTCCGTATGTTATATAACTTCCCCCTTAAATGGAGTAGTTGTTAGAAAGGATGAGTAGTTCTTATAGAACATGGAAAGATGGGTTTGTATATCATGAAGTGAAAAAATAGTTATAGAGTCCTATCCTATGTATAGTGTAATCCAGTCTTTATTTAAAAATAAAAATAAAAACAAGCAGTGCTTAAAGTGCTTAATTTGAGATTATTCCTCCTCCCCACTTAAATTCCTATACCAATTTAGGTGCCTGTCTTAGTTTGCTTAGGCTGCCATAACAAAATACCATAGAGTTGCTGGCTTACACTACAGAAACTTATTTTCTCACAATTCTGGAGGCCAAGAAGTCCAAGATCATGGTGCCAGCTGATTCAGTTCCTGATGAGAGAGCTGTCTCTGAGCTTGGAGAAGACGCCTTCTTGCTGTGTCCTCACAGGGCAGAGAAAAAAAACAGGGAAGGGATATCTCTCTTCTTACAAGGCCACAGTCCTCATGTCTTAGGGACTCCCCCCAGTGACCTCATTTAACCTTAAATATCCCCAAAAGACTACCTCCATCTACAGTCACACTGGGGACAGGGCTCCAAAATGAATTTTGAAGGGACACAATTCAGTTCATAGCTGTGCCTAAACTTTTTTCTTTTTTTTGCCCAGTATCCTCAGAAATTCTGTTTATTTTATTTCAGACAGGATTAGTTTTATCCTTCCTTATGACATTCTTAAGGCATTTGTTACTTTGCAGTGTCACAGAATTTCAATCTAAATTTAACCTTATGAATCATTTCTTCTTAGACACAAAATCGAATGAAGCTTATGGCCGACAACTATGAGGATGACCACTTCCGATCCTCCCATTCCAATCAAAGCAATCATAAACCCTCCCCAGACCAGGTAAGTGTGTTCTTGAATGTGTTATGAAAAACCAGTATGCTTTTGTTTTGATGTATTTTGTATCGTCATGCTGCAGATTCTTGGGTATAAGTTAGAAAAATAAAAATAATCAGTTTCTGAAAATTCCTTCACATTTTTTAAAACAAATTCAATTTCTGTATAGGAAGGTAGTGGATTATTCTGAATGTTTTAAGAGGAGTTATTAAAAAGATTTGAGGATGATAAATAATTCTTAAATTAGGATGAGAAAAAAATCTTAATCTTTTCAGAGACACATACTAATTTGTAACTGTCCTGCTTTTCTCAGTAAAGAAATAATGCCTTATTAGAAAAAATAAGAGTCTTGTGAGCTCAGTGTGGCACAGCTCTGTGTAGAAGTAACTATTCTGTAACTGCAGATTTCAAAGTCTCTGCTCATTACCTATTAAACATGGAAATTGAAACACAGTTTCTTTACTCCATTTCCTTGGTGGATTGCTCCAGTGTATGTCATTCTCAAAGAAAATTGTTGCCTTCAACTTCTCATCAATGCAAAAGAAGCATCGATGAGTCTGAAGGGAACCATATATAACTGTAGTTTTTTTAGAAGAAGGGAACTCTCCCAAGATGTTGAAAATGATGGATGGGAGAGAATGGTGAACAGATTACCTCATATCCCATTGCCAAAATCAGATTTCAACATCTTCATCACACTCAATCTTAAAATGTATAGCTGAGAGGGAAAATAATAGTTAAATAATTACATCCATATGATCAAAAAGTCAAGGGAAACTCCCTCACTAAACATCTCCACTAAATGATAGCCATCCATGATGTTAGGAGAAAAAGAGGAAATATTACAGATGAAAGCAGCAATAATATCCAAACTGCAATTCTTCTAAAATTCAGAAGGTGTAGTCATAGTATGATGACATTTACTAAACCTTAGGCAAGACAATCTCTAGTGTATGCAAAATAGAGAGCTGTCTGCCTGAGGTCAGCAGTCATTTTCTCCTAGGAAGTCATTTCATTTTCTCCACTTGCTTCTAGATACCTAGGATTAAATTTATGCCAGTGTATACAATATGAGTATTAGACCTTTTCCTTGAAACAGGTTTTGATAATAAATACAAGTTAGATGCCTGGTATTAGTGGGAGGCAAACAGAAATGGAGAAAGGTTAAAGAAAAGGCAAATAATAAAGAAAAGTCTCCAACCTGATCATTTTGCCCAGATAAGCTCTGGGATAGAGACAGCATCTTGGAAAGGTAGGATGCATAAAAGAGTAATGACAAACTAATTACTAATTTTGGTAGTTTAGGGAATTAGAATCTAATATAAAAAGAGTCAAGAAATTAGAGACCATTTTCTCCTACTACTTATGCTTATGTCTTTGTTTTAAATACTAACCAACTCTTTTTCATTCCCATGCTGCTCTGGGGCACTGTTCCCTTTGTCGTCTCCCGCCCCGTAGGATGAGGAGGAGGGTATATGGGCATAGCCAATCAGATGATGTTAGTGCAGCCATTTTGTTCAGAACGGTGAGAAACGGCTTTCCTTAACTATAGAAATATTTTTTGCTTGTTTGCTCTCATTTTCTTTTTTTTACACAATCATTCTCACATCTTGTTTTTCTGTAATTCATAAAATCTTTGGGTGTGCTGTCTGGTTTCTCATTTTCACATGATTCCTTTGTGTCTTGCTGTGCTTCCGACATAGTGGGGTTTGGGTTTTGTGGCTTTTTTTTTCTTGTTGTGTATTAATAGTCACTTTTATAATTTTTAAGTACATTTTGGGAGAACTTCCAGGGCATATAAGTAAATTTCTCCTGTCGCAATTTTATTAACAAAGTATTCTATCTATTTTGATTTTACAGTGTCCTGGTAAGGTTTACAGAGACCTACATCCAACTGGAAATAGAAAATTGACCAAGTAGATTTGGGATATACTTTTTATGATAATTAAATATAAATATGTAGTCTTTTTTCAAAAAGCAACCTGCACTGTGAAATAAAACCTTTTGTTTCCATTTATAGAAGAATTTGACCTCTGAATTCTCAAGGTCAATAATTCTTCCAGAGTGCCTACCAAGGATATCCCCTGGGGCTTTGACATCACTCTCAAACTGTCTCAAAAATAAGGAGAAGTAAAGGAACACTTTTTTAAAAGTTAGCCTACAGAATTCTTTCCCTGTCTGTTACAGATTGCTGCTGTGTTAAACAGTTGCCAGGACACTGTCTAGATTCTCCTTTCCATGCCAGTTGGCTGGAAAACATAGTCCAGCTGTGGCAATATCTCCCTTTGATCTGATGCCCTGGAGGTTTGACTAAGGAAGTCCTTTTCTTAGGAAAAAAATAATAATTGTGATTAATAAGTTCACACGTATTGGTGCCCCTTGCACTCCGTGGATTAACTGCCCATGCTTATTGGTGATCTCACTCTTTTCAAGTCTGTTCTCCTTGAAAAGTCTGTGTTTTGGTGTTATGCTTCTTAAAATGATGGGACATGTGTAGCCCTCTTACTAGCAAACACAGCCAAGAAGGATGATGAGGTAAGTTGTGAAAAGGGGCATGTACTGTGAAAGTATGAAGCTTTCCAAATGACTTTATCCTGAGGATGTGAAAGAATGCGAAATACCTGGTACCAATCAAAAAGCTTGATGAGTTAGAATGTGACATGCCAGACAAAGGTTCAGCTGAGAGAATCGGTGTGCTAATTCTCTTTACCCATTCTGCATCCTACCATGGTAGGTATTTGTCATCATGAAGCATGTGGGGCTAGGCAGTAGTTGAATATTGTTCACCAGGCTTATCTTCTAAATGAACCTGCCTGGTCTATTTTAGCAGAACATACAAACTTCTCAGCATGCCTTAGCAGGAAGCACCTCCCCCACATACATGAACATGAACAGGATTATATTTTATTTGCACATGGTCCATCTAGTGAACATGCCATGTGCTCTTGAGGGGAACAGTATTCTTCAGTTATTGCATATAGTGTTGTATAAATATCGATAAGGTCCTGGTGCTTGATAGAGTTCAGGTCTTCCATGGCTTTACTAAAAAAATTTTGTGGTTCAGGTGGAGGGGTCAAATCTGTTAATTGCTGAGAGAGAAGTGTTAATCTTCAAGTTTAATTGAAATTTTTCTGTTTGTCTTTTGAATTCTGTCAATTTTTGCTTTCTGTGTTTTGAAGCTCTGTTATTTGCATACCCATTTATGATTATTGTGTACTCCTGATAAAATGACCTTTGTTATGAAATACCCCTCTATTTCTGGAAATATTCTTTGTCTGGAAATCTTCTTTATTAGTCTTACATCACCAGGAGCAGTATCAAGTAACAGTACAGGTCACTTTAAGTGTTCTCAGGCAAATACCCTGTATTTTGCCATGTATAATGCTCACCCATGTTTTTGTGTGCATTATGCACAGGATTATTGTGCCCATTATTATACCCATGGTATGTAATCATTATACCATGCATAGTGGACATCCTTATTTTCCCCTCAAAAATTTTGGCAAAAAAGTACACATTATATATGGCAAAATACAGTAATAGGCTTTCAATGAGTGTTTATTCGATATTGACTTTCTGGTATTATAGGAGTGGCAAATTGCCAGATAATATGATTGTTTCCTTTATATATAAAATTTGTTTTTTCTTTTTAATACTCTTATTTTGAAAGTCTCATAGAGGATGAGATGCTATGGATAAAAAGTACTTTAGGAAGTTAGTTACCTCCCAGATTAACTGTGCATTGGTCCTAGCCTTCTGATATTTAGTATTGAAGGAACAACAAGAAAAACAACTTTATAATGACATTGTGAGTAGGCACTCTAGGTTAGGTATGAAGAAAAAATAATAATCTGAATGCACATACAATGTAAGATGGTTTTAATGGAGAGGTAATAAAAGAGTTGGAGTATGTCATAGACAAATCTATGTCCATGAAGGACAAATTTATACATGTATGTCTTAATTAACTTTGGCTCCATTTAAACTGCTCTCCTGATATTTATTTAAACCAGAGCTCTTTCTCTAAATAACAGCACCCCATGCCCCTATTTTATTCAGAGGTAATTGACTCGTAACATTGTATTAGCATTCGGTATACAGCATAATGTTTTGGTATGTTGTATATATTGCCGAATGATTGCCACAATAAGTTTAGTTAACATCCATCACCTCACATAGTTACAATTTTTTGTTAATTTAGTCACCATGCTGTCATTACATCTCCAGGACTTAATTTGCCTCGTAACCAGAAATTTTCACCCTTTGTCCCTTTCATTCATCTCACCAACCTCCTCCTCCAGCAGCCATCCATCTGCTCTCTATATCTATGAATTCAGTTTTTAGTTTCCACATATAAGTTAGATCATTCAGTATCTCTCTTTCTGTCTCACTTGCTTCACTAGGCTTAATACCTCCAAGGTCCCTCCATGCTGTCACAAATGGCAGTATTTACTTCATTTTTATGGCATTAATATTCTATTGTATAAAAGTACCACATTTTCTTATCTGTTCATCCATCAATGGATACTTAGGTTGTTTTTATGTCTTGGCTGTTGTAAATAATGCTGTAGTGAATGTAGGGATGCGCCTGTCTTTTTGAGATAGTGATTTTTTTCCTTTTGACAATACCTAAAAGTAGAATTGCTGAATCGTTTGGTAGTTCTATTTTTAATTTTTGGAGGAACCTATTTTCCATAGTGGCTGCATCAGTTTACATTTCTACAAATAGTGCTCAAAGGTTCCCTTTTCCTCATCCTCAGCAACACTGTTCTCTTTTTGATAATAGCCATTACTAATACCCTCTTAGAGTATAAAATACAATAATTCTGTCATGTTCTCCTTTTTATTATTATTCAATTTATTTAATTATTTTTTATGAAAACCAAAAACAGCTCATCCATTTCTCCCACCTGCCACTCCTGCCTCTGACAACCGCCAGTCCATTTCTCTCTTTACCTATGAGCTTGGGAATTTTTGTTGTTGTTTTTTTTTTTTTTAGGAAGGGAGTTGTTTGTTTAGGGTTTTTTTAATCCTCACTTGAGGACAAGCTTATTGATTTTAGAGAGGGGTGAGGGAGGGAGGAAGAAAGGGACAGAAACATCAATGTGAGAGAGGAACATCAATCAGTTGCCTCTCATGCATGCCCCGACCAGGGGCCAAACCCACAATCTTGTGGGTGTACAGGACAACACTCAACCAGCCAAACCACCAGGCCAGGGCTCAGGGATCATCTGGTATTTGTCTTTCTCTGTCTGATCTATTTAATTTAGCGTTATGTCCTCAAGACCCATTGATGTCACAAATGGCAAGATTTCATGTTTTATGACTGAATAATATTCCATTATATATATGGATATGATATATATGGATATATACAATAGAATATATATATTATAATATATGGGTGTCTATATCAGAATTTCTTGTTTTTTTAAGATTTTAGTTTCTTTATTTTTAGAGAGAGAGGAAGAAAGGGAGAAAGAGGGAAAAACATCAGTGGATAGTTGCCTCTCATGCACCCCCACCGAGGACCCAGCCCACAACCCAGGCCTATGCCCTGACTAGTAATCAAACCGGTGACCCTTGGTTCACAGGCCGGCACTCAGTCCGCTGAGCCACACCAGCTGAGGCTACATCAAAATTTCTTTTGCCATTTGTCCATCAAATGAACACTAAGGTTGTTTCCATGGCTATTTTAAATAATGCTGCAATGAACATGGGGATACATATATCTTTTTGATTTAGTGTTTCCATCTTCTACAGATAAATACAAGTGGAATTCCTGGATCATAGGGTAGTTCTAAGTTTTTGAGGAACTTCCAAACTGATTTCTATAGTGACTGCACCAGTTTATATTTCCACCAACAGTGGAATTTTCTCCACATCCTCTCCAGCACTTATTTCTTGTCTTTTTAATAATAGCCAGTCTTACAAGCGTGAGGTGAAATCTCATTGTGGTTTTGAATTACATTTCCCTGATGATTAGTGATTGGAGAATCTTTTCATGTACCTGTTGTCCATCTGTGTGTCTTCTTTAGAAAAACGCGTGTTCAGATCATCAGTCTATTTTTAAATCAGGTAGTTTGGGATTTTTGCCTGTTGAATTGTATGAGTTTTTTTATATATTTTGAATATAAACCATTATCTTATAAATGATTTGAAAATATTGTCTGCCATTTGGTAGGTTATGTTTTCATTTTGTTGGTAGTTTCCTGTGCAAAAGCTTTTTAGTTTATGTAGACCTACTGTTCACTTTTGCTTTTGTTGCCTTTGGTTTTAATGTCAAGCTCAAAAATTATTGCCAGGAACTATGTCAAGGAGCTTAGCACCTATGTTTTTTTCTAGGAATTTTAAGATTTTATGTTTTACATTTAAGTATTTAATCCATTTTAAGTTAATTTTTTGTGTATGGTATAAGATAGTGTTCCAGTTTCATTCTTTTGCATTGTGGCTGTCCAATTTTTCCAACACTGTTTATTGAAGCGACTTTTCTATCCACATCCTATAATCTTGGCTCATTTGCCGTAAATTAATTGACCATATATGTGTGTGTTTATGACTGGGCTCCCTGTTCTGCTTCTTTCTGTGTCTGCCTTTAATGCCAGTACTATATTGTTTTAATTCCTATTACTTTATAATATATTGGGTTGGCCAAAAAGTTCATTTGGTTTTTTCCATACGATGGCTCTAATAGCACTTAGTTGTCGTCATTCAAAACAATTTTGTTAGGTTGTGTTGTGACAGCTGTCGTATCATTGTGCATTTAAAAAAAAACTTATCAAAATTGGGGAATTTTTGTGTTGCCATTTTAATTTTGAAGATGGAAGAAAATATACAACATTTTCAGCATATCATGCTTTATTTTTTCAAGAAAGGTAAAAACATAAGTGAAACACAAAACAAAAAGATTTATGCAGTGTTTGGAGAAGGTGCTGCAAATGATCAAATGTGTCAAAAGTGTTTGCGAAGTTTTACACTGATTTCTTGCTGGTCAATGCTCCAGGTCAGATAGACCAGTTGACATTGATAGCAGTCAAACCAAGACATTAATTGGGAACAATGAATGTTCTACCACAGGGGAGGTAGCTGACATACTCAAAATACCCAAATCAACAGTTATTGTTGGGACTTCCGGCCAAGTAGGAGGCGTAGGTGGACACACTGTGCCTTCTCTCACAACCAAAATTAAGGATAACAAACATTTAGAAACAAGAAAACAACCGGAACTATAGAAAATTGAACTGTACAGAAGTCCAACAACCATTCATCCAGACCAGTAAGAGGGGCGGAGTCGCAGCAGGAAAAAGTGGAGGTTGGCGGACCCTGGCACACAGGCAGCAGTGGCTGGCAGTGCCCAGGAGCACAGGCGGTGGCTAGCGGACCCCAGGCATGGGGTGGCAACTGTGCAGACCCAGTGAGGCCATGCAAGGTGGCTGGCTGACCAGGTGGTCCCACATTCACACACAGATAATCCAGGCGAAGGGGAAGCAGCGGAAGGGACTGGAATCCCGAGAGAGAGCAGAGCAAGCGCCATTGTTCACTCTTGGACCCCTCCCCCACATACAGCGTCACAACTCAGCCACTGGGCTGCCCTGCACTGGGGAACACCTAAGGCTCCACCCCTCACTACTACGTAACAGAAGCGACCAGACCATAAAAATGAAAAAAATAAAAACAAACAAACACACACCAAAAATGGCTCAAACCGGAGAACAAATCAAAGCCCCAGAGCCAATTCCTCTAAGTGGCCAGGAGATAGCCAACCTATCCGATGCACAGTTCAAAGCCCTGGTGATCAGGATGCTCACAGAATTGGTTGATTTTGCTCACAAATTAGATGAACAAATGCAGGCTACAATACATGAAATGAAGGAAAACGCATGGGGAACCAACAGAGATGGGAGGAAAACTGGGACTCAAATCAATGGAGTGGACCAGAAGGAAGAAACAACCAACCAAACAGAAAACAAGGAAGAAACAAGAATGCAAAAAAAGGAGGAGAGGCTTAGGAACCTCCGGGACATCTTTAAACATCCCAACATCTGAATTATAGGGGTACCAGAAGGGGAAGAGGAAGAGCAACAAGTGGAAAACTTATTTGAACAAATAATAAAGGAGAACTTCCCCAATCTGGCAAAGGAAATAGACTTGCAGGAAGTCCAGGAAGCTCACAGAGTCCTAAAGAAGTTGGACCCAAGGAGGAACACACCAAGGCACATCGTAATTACATTAGCCAAGATTCAAATGAAGGAGAGAATTCTAGAAGCAGCAAAGGATAAAGGGATGGTCACCTACAAAGGAGTTCCCATCAGACTGTCAGCTGATTTCTCAAAAGAGACCTTCCAGGCAAGAGGGGGCTGGAAAGAAGTATTTGAAGTCTTGAAAGGCAAGGACCTACATCCAAAATTGCTCTATCCAGCAAAGCTGTCTTTTAGAATGGAAGGACAGATAAAGCGCTTCTCAGATAAGGTCAAGTTCAAGGAGTTCATCATCACCAAGCCCTTATTCTATGAAATGTTAAAGGGACTTATCTAAGAAAAAAAAAGATCAAAAATATGACAGTGAAAAGACAGCAAACTCACAGCTATTAACAACAACACCTACAACAAAAGCAGACAACTAGAACGGGAACAGAACCACAGAAATGGAGATCATAGGGAGGGTTAGCAACAGGGGAGTGGGAGGAGGAGAGAGGGGGAAAAGGTACAGAGAAGAAGTAGCATAGATGGTTGGTAGAAAATAGACAGGGGGAGGGCAAGAATAGTGTGGGAAATGTAGACCCTAAAGAACTTATGACACATGGACATGAACTAAAGGGGGGAAGGGGGTGTGCGGGGTGGAGGGGAATGATGGGGGCGAAATGGGACAACTGTAATAGCATAATCAATAAAATATATTAAAAAAAGAAGTTTATTGCAATAAATACCTATCTCAAGAAACAAGAAAGATCTCAAATAAACATCCTAATTCAAGGAACTAGAAAAAGAACAAACAAAGCCAAAATTTAGTAGAAGGAAGGAAATATCAAAGATTATAGTAGAAATAAATGAGATAGAGACTAAAGGGACAAAAGAAAAGAACAATGAAATTAAAAGCTGGTTATCTGAAATGATAAAATTGACAAACCTCTAGCTAGACTCCCCAAGAAAAAAAGAGAGGACTCAAATAAATAAAATCAGAAATGAAAGGGGAGATATTCCAACTGATACCACAGAAATACAAAAAATCATGACAGACTACTATGAACAGTTATATACTAACACACTGGACAAATTAGAAGAAATGGGTAAGTTCCTAGAAAGATAACAACCCACCAAGACTGAATCATGATGAAATAAGAAATCTCAACAGACCAGTTACAAGTAAGGAGATCACCTTTTTTCAGACTATAAGATGAACGCCCCCCCCCCCCGCCCATTTGGGAGGAATAATGGTTGTTAATGCTGCTGTTGAGTTCTCTTTACATTTACATTGGTGAAATATTATGTTATTTATATTATTAAATATTTTACATTTTTTGCTTCAAAATTTCCCTACTTTCCTCTAAAACCTAGGTGTGTCTTATGGTCCAAAAACTATGGGTAAATCAGTAATCAAACACTTCCAACAAACAAAAGTTCAAAACCAGAAGGTATCACTGGTGGATCTTATGAAACATTCAAAGAAGAAGTAAGACCAGTCCTTCTCAAACTCTTAAAAAAAAAAAAAAAAAAAACAGATGAGAAGGGAATGCTTCCAAATAATTTTATAAGGCAAGTATTACCCTGATACAAAAACCATACAAGGATGCCACAAGAAAATTACAGGCCTTTATCCTTAATGAACATACATGCAAAATTTGTCAACAAAATATAAGCAAAATAATTCAGCGATACAGTATAAGGATCATACATCATGATCAAGTAGGATTTATTCTAGGGATACACAGATGGGTTAACACCCACAAATCTGTCAATGTGATACACCACATCATAAAAATAAAAGATAAAAATATATGATCATCTCAATAGATGCAGAAAACACACTTGACAAAATTCAACATCCATTTATGATGAAATCTCTCAACAAAGTAGGTACAGCGGGAACATACCACAACATAATAAAGGCCATATATGACAAGCCCTCAGCTAACAACTGTGAAAAGCTGAAATTTTTTCCTGCTAAGATCAGGAACAAGACGAGGATACCCACTCTTGCCACTTTTATTCAACATAATATTAGACTAGCTGGAGCAATTAGGCAAGAAAAAGAAATAAAAGCTATACGAATTGGTAAGGAAGAAGTAAAAATGTCACTATTTGCAGAAAATCTGTTGTATTTCTATATACTAATAATGAACTATCAAAAACAAATTAAGAAAATCCCATTTAAGATTATATCAAAAGGAATAAAATACACAGAAAAACATTTAACCAAGTCATTAAACAACTCAATAAAAAAATTGAAAAAGACACAAAAATGGAAAGATATTTCATGCTCACAGATTACAAAAATTAATATTGTTAAAATGTCCATACTACCCAGAGCAATCTTCAGATCAAATGTCATCCTTATCAAAATTCTAATGGCATTTTTCACAGAAACAGAACAAAGAACCCCCCTACGATTTGCATGGAATCATAAAAGACCTTGAAGAGCCAAAGCAATCTTGAAAAAGAAGAACTGAGCTAGCGGCATCATGTTCCCTGATTTTAAATTTTGGATTGGCTGAAAAGACTGTTTAGTTTTTCTGTAAAATAAAAGACAGTTTTCATCTTCAACAATAACTATTTTTTTTTTTTTGTCAGAGTGTTTAGTTTACCTATGGAGTAGATCAGTCACAATAGGGCACAAGTTCATGGGCCATAGGACTTGAAAGACATTTGCCTGAACCTAAAAGAAGCTAGGTTTTATTTATTTTTATTTTTTAATATATTTTATTGATTATGCTACTATAGTTGTCCCATTTCGCCCCCATCATTCCCCTCCACCCCGCACACCCCCTCGCACCCACATTCCCCCCTTTAGTTCATGTCCATGTGTCATAAGTTCTTTAGGGTCTACATTTCCCACACTATTCTTGCCCTCCCCCTGTCTATTTTCTACCAACCATCTATGCTACTTCTTCTCTGTACCTTTTCCCCCTCTCTCCTCCTCCCACTCCCCTGTTGCTAACCCTCCCTATGATCTCCATTTCTGTGGTTCTGTTCCCGTTCTAGTTGTCTGCTTTTGTTGTAGGTGTTGTTGTTAATAGCTGTGAGTTTGCTGTCTTTTCACTGTCATATTTTTGATCTTTTTTTTTCTTAGATAAGTCCCTTTAACATTTCATAGAATAAGGGCTTGGTGATGATGAACTCCTTGAACTTGACCTTATCTGAGAAGCGCTTTATCTGTCCTTCCATTCTAAAAGACAGCTTTGCTGGATAGAGCAATTTTGGATGTAGGTCCTTGCCTTTCAAGACTTCAAATACTTCTTTCCAGCCCCCTCTTGCCTGGAAGGTCTCTTTTGAGAAATCAGCTGACAGTCTGATGGGAACTCCTTTGTAGGTGACCATCCCTTTATCCTTTGCTGCTTCTAGAATTCTCTCCTTCATTTGAATCTTGGCTAATGTAATTACGATGTGCCTTGGTGTGTTCCTCCTTGGGTCCAACTTCTTTAGGACTCTGTGAGCTTCCTGGACTTCCTGCAAGTCTATTTCCTTTGCCAGATTGGGGAAGTTCTCCTTTATTATTTGTTCAAATAAGTTTTCCACTTGTTGCTCTTCCTCTTCCCCTTCTGGTACCCCTATAATTCAGATGTTGGGATGTTTAAAGATGTCCCGGAGGTTCCTAAGCCTCTCCTCCTTTTTTTGCATTCTTGTTTCTTCCTTGTTTTCTGTTTGGTTGGTTGTTTCTTCCTTCTGGTCCACTCCATTGATTTGAGTCCCAGTTTTCCTCCCATCTCTGTTGGTTCCCCATGCGTTTTCCTTCATTTCATGTATTGTAGCCTGCATTTGTTCATCTAATTTGTGAGCAAAATCAACCAATTCTGTGAGCATCCTGATCACCAGGGCTTTGAACTGTGCATCGGATAGGTTGGCTATCTCCTGGCCACTTAGAGGAATTGGCTCTGGGGCTTTGATTTGTTCTCCGGTTTGAGCCATTTTTGGTGTGTGTTTGTTTGTTTTTATTTTTTTCATTTTTATGGTCTGGTCGCTTCTGTTACGTAGTAGTGAGGGGTGGAGCCTTAGGTGTTCCCCAGTGCAGGGCAGCCCAGTGGCTGAGTTGTGACGCTGTATGTGGGGGAGGGGTCCAAGAGTGAACAATGGCGCTTGCTCTGCTCTCTCTCGGGATTCCAGTCCCTTCCGCTGCTTCCCCTTCGCCTGGATTATCTGTGTGTGAATGTGGGACCACCTGGTCAGCCAGCCACCTTGCATGGCCTCACTGGGTCTGCACAGTTGCCACCCCATGCCTGGGGTCCGCTAGCCACCGCCTGTGCTCCTGGGCACTGCCAGCCACTGCTGCCTGTGTGCCAGGGTCCGCCAACCTCCACTTTTTCCTGCTGCGACTCCGCCCCTCTTACTGGTCTGGATGAATGGTTGTTGGACTTCTGTACAGTTCAATTTTCTATAGTTCCGGTTGTTTTCTTGTTTCTAAATGTTTGTTATCCTTAATTTTGGTTGTGAGAGAAGGCACAGTGTGTCCACCTACGCCTCCATCTTGGCCAGAATTTCTGCGATGAACTCTTTCTCTTCAGAACAGCTTTTGCTGCATCCCATAAATTTTGATATGATACATTTCCATTTTTATTTGTCTCAAGATATTTTTTTATTTAGCCATTAGCAACATCCTTTTAGAGCATAGAATGCAACAATTCTATTATCTTATTTTAAAAAATAGTTTATTCACAGGAGAGCTTGAAAAGAGTAATTGTTTGTAGTTCTAAAGATTTTTAAAGCAGTTAGAGATCATTTGCCTGACTGTCTGAGGGAGGAAAATAGTAGAGACCCATGAATCCTCCAGGAGACTCACTGTAATGTTCCCTTTTTCTCAGAAATAAACAAGCTAAAACTGGTATAATTTTGGTTCATGTATAATTTTGGTAAGGCATTAGTCTTGGATTGTATTTAATAGCTGGGAGTGAGAGAATACTGTTTGATCATCTTGGAAGCAAGGACCTGAGAGCTCCACATTTTTCTTATAAAAACACTTTTGTGCTTTAGAAGCATTATGACTGATGTGATTGCTTTGCCATGGTTGTCTTTGCCCTCCTCCTGGCCTACTGGGATACTTATGCCCCCAGGAAGTAGAACATAAGGGCATTCCAAGTAAATTTACATATTTATTCACAAACTAGGATTTCTTTGGCAACTGGTCACCAGCCCAGAAGTATCTCAAACTCTCTTTCACCTACTCTTTAAAAGCCCAGACAGAGCCTGTATGTATCTGTGATGTGACTACAGCAGTCTTATATTTGAAACTCAATAAGGAAACAACTGCATTCCAAAACAGATACATATGCAGGTCCAAAAAAACAAAAGTATTTTTTTAAACTGCCACATTCATTAGTACTGCCTGAGCAGCAATGTAGATAGATACCACTCCAACGTGTCATGGCATAGGAAGTTATCCCCAAATGTTGTCAGACTTAATTACCTCTAAGCAGTACCCCACAGTGACAGGTGACTTTTTCTTCAGTCCTGAAGATGATTTTCAGGCAACAGAAAGAAGCAGGAGCTACCACCTCTGCACTGTGGTTCTAAGGGATTCTTGACAGGCTCAGTGATTACATGAGGTATGTGGAGGCAGAGAGCTCTTAGGCCACCTGAGTAAGTTGTTAAGTAATTTGTGTAAGTGACCTTTCTCTTAATGTATTTTTAAGATAGCATATATAATGTGCCACAGAAACACCCTACATTTTTGTAGTTTCTGCTGAATGACTTAAAATGACATTGTCTTGTGACTCAATTTATTTCAGACTGAAAATTATAGTGTTTTAAACATCTCTGGAACATGTGCTCTCAAATCCATGAGTTTATTTCTTAGTGATGAGCATTTGTCTTATGAGAAAGAGCTATTTCTCTTGTTTGTGGTAGTATTTATGATTTAGACATTTTTCCTGAACAATAAAAATATTCATGTGCTTAATGCAAAAAAAAATTCTTCACGACTTGATTGTTTTTTCACGGTCATCTGAAAATATGGGGATCCCACAGAACTCAGTAAGTATTTATTGAATAGAAAACTGGGGAGTTTTACCCTCAAGAAAAGTTTTCTGCATTTTATTTAAAGTCCTATGCATTAGTAGTAGCTATTTTTAATCTTTTAATTTCCTCAGTACCCTAACAAGGTTTCCTAGAATCTGACACCATTCATGTTTATCAGTTTCCCAGACTGATCTTAGCTCCAATCAATATCCCATGCATCTTCTAGAATGTATCAAGTCCGTTACCCACAGCCCTCAGTTAACATATGATAAAACCCTTTTTTAATACCAGTTTTGGAAGTCAGGCTTAACACTTGCCTATTATGTCACATTTCTATTTTGTAGAGTTATGTTCTGGAGTATATGATTTGACTCACACTTTATCTGAACGATTAAACTATAGTCTTGTTACAGTAGGGTTCTACAGTATTCCTTTCATTAAGTTGTCCTCGGCTCCTCACTAATTTCTTATTTTCTATATTTTCTGTCTTTAGGATTACTATCTGTTTTGGGTTAAAGGAATATTTTCTTGGACACAAAAATGCATCATCAACCAAAATAATAAAAGAGCTGTTCTCCCTTGATGTGTCTTCCTCCTTCTTCCTGGTCCTGGGATGGGGAGGCTGAAGTTTCTAGCTGGCTCTGGCAGCCAGCATTTCTGGGATGAATTAAATGAACGCACTTGATTGAGGTGTAGCTGGACTGTATCACTGTCTTCCCATTATCCTAGAAGATCAAAGCAGAGCACAAATAGAGGCTTGGTCTTTAAAATATTTAAAACAGATGGCTGATTCTTTTTGGTGAAAATTCAGGTTTTAAGGCAAACAACATGTTAGCAAGATTTCATTTCTTTTCATTGAAAGATAGTCAACACTGAATATATACCATCCTTTCTTCCTCCATTTCAAGACTAGAATCACAAATTTTTGCATGAGGAGGATTTGGCAAACCTAGAAAGCTGTCAGACTATCTGAGTTCAGTTTCTTTCCTTGTAAATCTAAAATAAGCTATTCAAATTTTGCTTTCGGAATTTTGGTATTAAGTGAAAACAACTTCAAAGTTTATATCGTCATAGTCATTTTTTGGTGGGTCATTGTTTAAAATTTTGTATTCATATTGTTATATCTTCCAGAATTAAACCAAGATGTTCATCCCTAAATTTATGTTTTAACACACTGAAAAGCACATTTTCCACGGTCCTTATCGTTGACATATGTGGTTTGAAGTTCTGTTTAGTTAAAAACTGACTGAAATGAGAAAATGAACTAAAAAAATATTTATTGGGAGTCTGCCTCATACCTATACCACGTTAGGTATATGAATTAAAATGCCTGTTTAAAACAAATATTAAACAACGTATTTTCTCCAACAGAAAACACTATGAAAGGTGCAGTAGAAAAACCCAGTTCTCCACAAGAGACAAGGGTTCACAGAGGAAGTGATATGTGAGCTGCCTCTTGCAAGAGCACTAGGCATCTGCCAAGCAGGTCCAGTATTAGACAGTGAGACAGCATTTGCGGAGATATAGAAGCATACCCGGCATAAAAATTTGGTGTAGTCTGGGTAGTTCACTATGAACAGTCGATAATTACCTATTTCTACATAACACATTACCCCAAAACTTGTCAGCATAAAACAATAAACTGTTGTTTATTAGTTTCTGTGGATCAGGAATTCAGAAGCAGCTTAGCAACTAACTAATCCTTAGTTCTTACTTGGAATTTCCTAGGGGCTTATAGTCAAGCTGTCAGGTGGGACTGCAGTTGCCCAGTTCTGGGGGTGGAGAATCCAGTTTTAAGATGCTCACCCACAGTTCATGCTGGCTGTTGGAGACAACCTGCCATTTCTTACCTTACAGTCTTGTCCACAAGGCTGCTGGAATGTCCTTGTGACACAGTGGCTGATGTCACCTAAACTCAGTGATTCAAAAAAGGAGAGCAAGGAGGAAGCCCTAATGTCTTTTGTGATCTAGAATCAGAAGTTACAAACCATCACTTCTACCCCATTCTATCCCTTAGAAGCCCTCACTAAGACCATCCCACACTTGATGGAGCAGAGTGTTTTAGGCTCTACTGTTTGAAGGGAGTAATGTCAGAATTTGTGGACTGATTTTAAAACTGCCACAGAGTGAGGGTTGGGGGGCGACAAGCCATGAGGCTGGTGTAGTCGGTAGCAGGTATCATGGAGACCTTAGTATGCCATTGCAGTCCATGCAGGATGGATGGAAAGGGGCAAATGCTGGAAACAAGGCCAGTTAGGACCTATTTACTCTCTTCTGGAGAATACTGCTGTGGGCCCAAATGGGTACAGTAATAGAAGTGTTCAAGAAATGGGAATGTATTCATTATCAAGAAGCTTTGGCTCTTCTATAAATGTCCCAAATTGTTTTTAGTCTTCTTTTTTTAGAAATTAGAGAACACAATATGAAAGCCCACTTACAGTTCAGAAAGTTCACTTGCCCATAGGAACTATTCCGATAGCAGTGAAATAAAGCCTTCATGTTCTGTAATTGGTCAAGGTGAAAAGCAGCAAGCTGTGATGCCAGTAACATGTCCTAACTATATTTACAAGTCAGGTTACCTCTCTGGGTCTTACATTTTTCATTTAGAAAGTGGAGCAAGGAGAAGAGGGTAAGCAACCCAGATCTCCAAAATGTCTAACATCTTTATGTTCTGTACTCAAAATGAGTACAGGATGCTGTTTTGATCCAATTAATGTTTTATACTTGCTTAACTTTGAGACTGTATGACTCCATGGAAATATTTGACCTATTCACAAACATTTAAGTCAGGTTTTTCCAATGTCAAGGAATTTTCACTGACTATTTCCTGGAGTTAAAACAAAATTAATTTAATCAATTTCTTTATCAGTTTTCTATGCATGTAGTTGAAAATGTCTAATTTTTCAATATTCTTATTTTATTAAGGAATTTTATTTTTTATTTGATAAAATATTTTTTAATTTATTTTAATTGTTATTGTACAGTTTTCTGTCTTATTAAGGAATTTTAATATCAATTCTTTTCCATATGTAAAATTTTATAAAGATTTCATTTATTACACAGGGTTTTGTGTATATGAAATTTTGCTGATTATAATTTTCTGCAACTGTGAATTTTCTTTTTATGCCTATGGCTAAATCAAATTTTGTGTTTAGCCAGTGTTTTATTTTGTATTGATATTGCTATTCATGCAAGTAATATTTATTATGAATTGAATTTTTATAAAACAATAATTATTTTTAACTAATCTGTGAGAAAATTATAAGCATTTCCTCTCTAATATTATATTACCCTGTTATCTGGAATTGGTCTATTTTTGGTCTGTTATCTAGAATTGGCAAACATTTTTGTAAAGGCCCAAATAGTAAATATTTTATGCTTTGTGAACCACACACCCTGTCAAAACTATTCCATTCGCAGTGCTGGGTTTGGCCCGTAGACTATAACTTACCAGCCTCTGGTCTGCTGTATTTATTGCTCATCTATTTCTTCGTCCTTCTCATTACTCCCATGCCATTATCTCGCCGTCCACAGTCACTGAATACACAGTTAAGGGCAAAGATAGGGTTAACATGTATTCAGGGTCTGAATGTCAGCTAGCTTGCATTTTACATGTGCTCAAGTCCTCACAAGGATGAACATTATTATTCCCATTTTACAGATGGTGAAACAGATTCTTGGAAATAACAATAGTAATAATTATAGAAGAAGCTTAGTATGTAGTGGACATACAGATTATTAAAATTCCACAGAAAGCACTGTCCCAGAAGTAACTCATCCGAGTCTCATAGCTGGAATGTTGCAGGCCCCGGAGTTAAGCCAGACAGTCTGTCTCTGAAGCCCATGCCCTAAGTCCTGCACTGCACCTCTCTGTAGTTCTGCACTGCCTCACAGAGTCATCAAGACAGTGCAAAGGTTTTATAGCATGTAATGTAAGTCATACAAATCGGTCTCTGCTAAGGGCAGCCTCTGGGTAAAAAAAAGCCTTTTTTCATCACAGTCTCTGAAACTGGGTGCTCAGTAATTAAGGTGATTACCAACGCAGGGCCTCTATGCTCATGCCTACAGTGTTTTAATGGGTCAGGGCCATGGCCACAGCCAGCTGCATTGCCTTCCCTGGCACTAAAGAATAGAGATGTCTGTGTCTGCTTGAAATGTAGCACTGTTAGGTGTGAGATGCCATAGCAGCTTTTGCCAGAGAAATGTTCAAATAGATAAAATTCTTAGTTACAGTCATGAGATGCAGAAGCCTATACCTAAGTTAATTTAATTCCATAGCTAACTAACAAAAACTTTCATGAGGGAAGTAACTAACGTGAGAGTACATAAGGCAAGCAGCCAAGCAAATAACTGCTTTCCTAGAAGGTACAAATTGGAATTTCTCCAAGAGACCCAAAGATGCAGGAACTCCAGAAGAGCCTGGCCTCTGCCAAGCAGACTATACTGTGTGTGTGTTTGTGTGTGCACACATACCTGTGAACCTGATACTTTTTTCTCGAGTACAGAATATATTATCATTGAGATGGGCATATTAATGAAATCTTCAGGTATATTGAATGTGCAGCACTGAACTCACAACATAGTCTGACAGAAATATGTCAGCCTTAGGAACACTTGGCAGTGTTCTTTGAAGAGGTACATCTGGAAATGACATGTGGCTGGTTTATTATACAGACGGATAACAGAAGTATATCAGACCAAACAGTGTGAGATCTTAGTGCTTAGATGAATAAGATGGCAGAGGCTTTGTGCCCTGTGGATAATCCAAGAAAGGCTTTCTCTTTCTTGTCAGCAGAAGCGTCTCATATGTAAGGGGATTATAGCAGCTGAAACCACAAGACGACTAAATGAGAAGAATCCCCCCAAACTGTGTGGCGCATATGTCTGAGCATATTTGTTAAAGCATGGAGATAGTTATTCTTCCTCTTAGTCACAGTTAAAGTCTATGACACCCACAATGTACAACTCCCTGAAAAGAGGCCACAGCAAAGCACTAAATGAACAGATTAACATGATGAAGAAAAGATGTGTTTCTTCATTCTCTTGTCGCTTTTCTTCTTTGCCTTATCTGCAGAGTTTCTGTCTCACTCTTTCATTCTGTTTCCTATTTTCTTTTTTTAATTTTTAATTTAATTTTATTTTAATTGTTGTTCATATTTCCTATTTTCTAAACACCCGTAGTATACATTAGGTACTCTGATTATATCAGAAACATGGTCTGTAGCTTTTGTATTTCCTCACTGAAACTGCTACAAATTTGGATGTGGGTGCCTATACTAAAATGTAGGGTTAGAATCTGGTTTATAAAACAATTATAAAGACTCTGTAGAATCTTCACTTTTTTCCTCCCACTATGAAGACATTCACAACTATGCCGGGAGCCTACTTACTCTTTGTTAGATCACGTAGCTTCACAGGCTTCAGCCCAGATGTACCACATTTCTGGTTCCTTGGAACATTCTCCCTCAGTCTGCCTCCACCTTATTTTTCCAGCTGCTAGTACTCTCTCAGGACCTGTCAGCTTTGTCAAAATGCTAGGCTTTGCTCTTTCTGATCATTCTGATCATTGCTCTTTCTCCCATTCCAGTGTGACTGATCCACTGTGCCACTGTACCTCCGAATTGATCATCTGTCAGCATGTAAGGAGCCCTGGGTTAGATGGAGGGAATCAGGGCACATGGACCCTTCTTCCAAAGACTGAGTTATATGTACACAAAGGCTTAGAATGCCCCAGACTATCTAATCCTGAATTCCCCTGGCTGTTAACTTACAACATATAACATCAGTCACAACTTGGAGGATTTCTAGTACTTCTGTGCAGAGCCTGTTCTGTTAATCACATTTCTATCCTCAAATAATAGAGCTTTACTTAGGTATCAATGACTAGTAATATAGAAATGGTGATGTCTGTTAGAATGTGTGTTATGGGGGAGGGGGAGGTTAATTCACTGACTGTATGGGAGACTTTATTCTCAAATAAAGGAAACAGGTCTAGCCAAGATGAGGCTTCCTCGCACAACCAAAAGAGGGACAACAACAAATTTAAGAACAAAAAAAAAAAAATCAGAACTGTCAGAGAATCACAATGATAATGACACTGAACTGACAAATGACAATGAACTCACAGCTCTCAACACCTGAACCTATAAAAACAAAAACTAGGCAAACAATTAGAACAAGAACTAAAATCACAGAAATGGGAATCACATGAAGGGTTATTAGCAGGGAGTGGATGGGTGGAGAATGTAGGAAAAGGTACAGGGAATAAGAAGCATAAATGGTAGGTGCAAAATAGACAGGGGGAGGTTAAGAATAGTATGGGAAATGGAGAAGCCAAAGAACTTCTATGTACGATCTGTGGACATGAAGTAAGGAGAGGGGGCAAATGCTGGTGGAAGGGAGGGTGCAGGGCAAAGGGGAGAAAAAATGGGACAACTGTAATAGCATAATCAATAAAATATATTTTTTAAAGAAATGGGTAGGGAAAAGTCTTCATAACTTTTGTTTTTCCCCAATCTTTTTTTCCCCACTCAAAGCCTGAATTACTCCCAAGGTAAAAGGGGGTGATGTCTAGAATTGTTAATCCATGAGATTTGTTCATGGCATATAAAAATTTCAGAATTTGCTTTTTAAATATGATTTCCTCATTGACTGTGACAGATATAACTCCAGGAAGGACAAATCAGTCAGAGCAGCCAGGATCCCTCTTAGAGTCTCAGATATGTGACACTTTTTGGTGCACGTGTACGTGTGGACTAGAAATAAAGATTGTTCATGTGGGTAGGTCAGGAGGAGAGAGAACAGGTAGAGAGGAAAGGAAAAGAATAGTGTGTGGAGACAAAGCAAAGCTGTGGTAGGTAGGGGTGGACACCCATGCCTTTTCTGGAATTAGCTGCCAGCTCACAGAGAACCTAGCATTTTGTCAATTCATAGTAACGGAAGGAAGAAGTTAAGGAGACACCCTCTGTGCCTCCTGTCCTGATGTGGTTTCAGTTCTTGAGACACTCTTGTGCTCTCAGGTCTGTAGAGTTCTAAGCTGTATAAAGCTGAAACTACTGGCTCAGGACCCTCTGCTCAGATCCTTCTTCCCATCTTGCCCTTGCACCCCTCTGCCACTACAACCATACACATGGGCATTTTCATACACACCCAATTACACATGTTTCTGACCTGTTTTTTTCCTGACTATTTCCAACTTTAGCAGTAAGAAGAGATCAAATTCCTATATGTGATTTGTCTCTCTCTAAATAGCACAGTTACCTGTTTCTGTTTCTGATATGTTTACACAGCTACAGATACATTTCTATTTTCTCCTGGCATTCCAAGTGATAGGTAAACACTCTTTCCATCCCACCAGTAACCTCTGAGGCCACATTCTTGTTAAACACTGTTTAATGAGGAGCCATGTCTATCAAAGGCTTCAGACACAGAATGAGACTCTCGGTAGCCACAGCAGTAGACTTCTGAATATCTGCATAGTCTGTTGTGTTTGGTTTCAGCACTGGAGTTGAAATGATAATATGACTGATGGCAAATTGCTTTTGTGTACTCTCCAACTCTTCTGTGTATACACACAGCATGCAAGCAGATACCTTTAACCTGACCTTGAAATAACTGCTAATCACAGAAGAGTCTCCTGCAGATACTAGCCTCTGTGAGCTCTTTCTTATACAGATGAGCTGTCAAGTCTCATACTTGACTCTTTTCTTCTATCTATTCCTGTGGAGTATTTGAAGGAGCCAAAAGATGGAGCCCTATAATTTAGATTCACCTCCTTTGTTATGTTATTCCTTATTTTTTGAGATATTGTCAAGGGTAGAAGGTTCCTTTTGTTTACTCTGAGCAAACTCCACTTGGCCTTCCCCTCCACACCCAGTGCAATTGGTACGTTGCTTTAAAGGGAGAAGAAAATGAAATGATGTAGTAAGTTTGTCACTGTGTTTTGCCCAGCAGGCAACAAGCAGGTTGCTGTTTTTCAGCTCCATCTGTCTAGCAGACATGCAATAATGCCAAGAAATTCTGTGGCATGTGAGTGCAGCAAACCGTTACAGCAGGGCTGTGTTAGGCACCAGACCTCAGCGGATCAGAGTGCAGCGTGAGTTACCAGTTTCAGCACTCAAGTGCACGTGCACAGGCAAGCAAGGAGTGGAAGGCGATCATTCTGCCTGAGGCCAACTGCCTACTAAGATTTTCCTTTTAAATCCAGCATCAGCTTTCATTTGGCTTGCTTACCTCTCTCCTCCTCTTTGGCCTTCCCTGCCCCAACCCCCACACCTACACCTAGACTCTGTCCCCTATAATTTCTTATTCATAAGTCCTGGAACTTTACAGTGGGAAAGTCATTCCACTATTTTTTTTATTTTATGCACACACTAATATGTAACCCCTACATTGTTCACTAAAATACAGTAAGTGATTTTGTGTAGAGAGCTAAGCCTCAAGCCAAGAACTGAATCGAAGATGCTTTCCTATCTTTATTAGTTCTTAAGAACAAGGAAGAAGAATTTTGGAACACACACCTACTCCTAGCAATTCTGAATCTAGTAGGGCAGGTAGCTTTCCTGATTCTAGTTATCTCACTGTCTCTCAGCTGGTCATCTGTCCCTTCAGGGTGTGTAATATGTGTGCCCTTGATTGGTTAGCTTGCAATACATTCTGTGCCTCGTAATAACATTCTCTCCAGTTAATGCCCGTCTAACTGCACTGTCTTTATCTGGACATACTTGTGTGTCCCCTTGTTCATTAAAAATCTTATTTTCATGTATGTTACAACTTTTCAAGTATTAAAGCAAGTACTTGAAATAGCTACAGCTGTAATATCCTCCATGAGCACATGAATAGATGGGCTCAGCAGGAAATTTCCTTCCCTCATTAGTGGGCAGCGCTCACCACACACACACACTGCTGTCTTCCTGAGTAGCATTTATTATACTGCATAAGGTAGGATACGTTTTCACTGAAAGAAGAGTAAGTAGACTGTTGCAGACCGTTCAGCCTGGTTTCAGGAGTTGTAACCCTCACCCCATGGTGGGCTGTGTAAGAGCCCAAGGGACCCACTTCATTTGGGTCTGTTCTGTCACAAGGATGTGACCTATTAAGGAGACAAAGCTTATCTCCCTGGCAGGGGCACTGCTTCTGCCTTACCCATCTCTGGCCCCATAGCTTGGTTGGCAGTCAATGACGGGTAAGACTCCTCATGGGAGGGGCAACCTAAGCCAGACACAACCACTTGGGAGGCCTCATGGAAGGACTGGGGGGTTACAGCAAAGAGGATGTGATGGACCCTCGCCCCCCAGCTATTCTGACATAGCCCGAGTCCTCATTTCCATCTGGGAGATGTCTCCTGCTTCCTAATTGGCTTGAAGCCTGAAACTGTGGGGGTGAGCGGTGCAGCCCTGTGCCAGCCAGGACAGCTCCCTGGGTGATTGGGCATAAGAAAGAATTCCTAAAGTCCTGTGAAACCTGCTTTGTTTGCTAAGAGTGCTCTCATTTAAATGATAAGTGTCCCAGGAGGAAATGAGCATGTCTCCCAAAGTTTGGCAACCCCCTTTCCTGACAGACACTGACTCAGATTAAGCCCTCAGATTTCTTTGACATGTTAAATTTGTATTCCGGTGTATTTGAGCCCAATAAAAGCCTAGTGAGGATGGGGCTCTAGGTCATTCTCCTCTGAGAGTTTGACCCCTTTCCTCCCCAAGCAGAAGATGTCTTGGTAGTTTTTACTTTCATCCGTGACGGAGGGATGGGGCTCTGTGGGCGGAGCCCCCCCACATCTGGCACCCAGGACAGGGTCCCCCGCAGTAGACAAAATGCAGCTAGCAGTTCTACAGTTCCAATTTCAAGATTTATTTTATTCTTTTTATTTCCAGTTTCTTCTTTTTTTCTACTTTACTTTGTATTGTTTACTCTATTACAGTTGTCCCAATTTTTTCCCTTTTGCCCCTCTCCACCTAGCCCACCCCTCTCTCCCACAATCACCACACTGTTGTCCATGTCCATGATCATCCATACATGTTCTTCAACTAATCCCTTCCCATTCCTTCCACTATCCCCCACCTCCCTCCTCTCCTACAGCAGTCAGTCAGTTCCATGTTGCCATGTCTCTGGTTCTGTTTTTCTCGTTAGTTTATTTTGTCCTTTAGATTCCAGCTGTAAGTGAGATCACATGGTATTTGTCTTTTGCCAACTGGTTTATTTCACTTAGCATAATGCTTTTCATTTCTATCCATGCTGTCGCAAAAGGTAGGACTTCTTCTTTCTGCTGTGTAGTATTCCATCATGTAAATGTACCACAGTTTTTTGATCCACTCGGTTACCGATGGGCACTGAGGTTGCTTCCAGCACTTGGCTATTGTAAATAGCACTAGTATGAACACTGGGGTGCATAAGTTTTTTTGAATATGGTATTTCAGGGTTCTTAGGGTATTTTCCCAGAAGTGGAATCTCTGAGTCAAAAGGCAGTTCCATTTTTAGTTTTTTGAGAAAATTCCATACTGTTTCCCACAGTGGCTGCACCAGTCTGCATTCCCACCAACAGTACACTAGGGTTTCCTTTTCTCCACATCCTCACTAGCACTTGTTTATTTATTAATGATAGCCATTCTAGCAGGTGTGAGGTAATATCTCATTATAGTTTTAATTTGCATCTCTCTAATGGCTAGTGATGTTGAGCATTTTTTTATGTGTCTATTGACCATTTCTATGTCCTTTTTGGAGAAGTGTCTGTTCAAGTCCTCTGCCCATTTTCTAATTGGGTTGTTTGTCTTCCTGGTGTTAAGTTATATGAGTTATTGATATATTTTGGAGATTAAACCCATGTCTGTTGTATCATTGGCAAATATGTTCTCCCATACAGTCAGTTCCCTTTTCATTTTGATGATGGTTTCTGTAGCCATGCAGAAGCTTTTTAATTCAATGTAGTCCCATTTGTTTATTTTTAATATTTATTTTATTCTAAACCCTGTTTCCTGTCTCCTTACAACTTTGAGTACAGATTTTTTTTTCTCTTTATATCTGTATCAAGAAATTGGGAATCTTTTGTTCTGTTTTGCTGGAGTGATAATGTATCCTTCAAGATAAACTGACAACAAATTTCTGAGCTATATAAAAGAAAATGATCCTCCATTATTTTTTTAAATGATTCCCACTTTTTTTAATACTGCAGAACCTGTAGCCTTTTATAATTTTTATAGACCCACTTGCACTGTAACAAACCATAAAGCCCTTTAAGTTTGAGAGCTTTGGTTGTTACTCTAAGAACAAGAATTTCTATTTATAGTAAGATTTCTAATTAACATCTATTCCTCTCAGTGACCTTGTTAAAAAAATTTCATGGCAGAAAGCTTTTCTGAAAAAAAGGGTTTATTGAGCCAAATGCTAGCCAGGAAAGGACAGGTCCTGGGAGTACAGTCTAAGCCATCAGCAGCAGGGCTAGATGGAGAAGGCAATGTGTCCTCTGCCCTTGAGTTCACAGGCTCTTTTATATACAGGGGTGGGCAAAAGTAGGTTTCCAGTAACACAAATACAATAATTATACAATAATACAATGATTAATATACAGTAATACAAGAACAACTCCCATGTACTTCAAACTGGAAACCTATTTTTGCCCACCCCTGTATATAAATTATGTTTTGAGGAAGAAAGGTTTAAATTGTTTTGAAAGAATTTGCATTGACTACAGATAAGTGGGTGGGAAAGATGAAGGAAGGCTGTTCCTAAGGAAGGTGCACAGTCCTTAAGGAATATTTACTGTTGATTGGTGCTGGGCAAGTCCCAGAAGTTCATGCATAAGCAGGATGTGGTGGTATCTGGTGGCTGGTTACTTCTTTTTAGATGGCCTTTTGGGATTTAACACTAATTCAAAAGAATATATGCACCCCTGTGTGCAGCATTATTTACAATAGTCAAACTATGGAAGCAAACCAAGTACCCATCAATAGATGAGTGGATTTTAAAAAAGCTATGCTACACATATACAATGGAATTTTAAATGAAATTGTACCCTTTGCAACAGCATGGGTGGACCTAGAGGGTATTGTGCTAAGTGAAATAAGTCAGTCAGAGAAAGACAAATACCATATGATTTCACTGATATGTGGAATCTGCAGAACAAAATAAATGAACAAACAAAATTGAAACAGACTCAGAGAGAACTAGTAGTTGCCACATAGCAGGGGGGTAAAAGTGGTGAAGAGACTAGGAAGACAAATTGATAGGCTACAAAACTGTTACAGGGAAGTTAGTAAATCATGGTAAATACAGTCACTAATGTGATAACTATGTGTGGTGCCAGTCAGGGTACTGGAAATACCGAGGGGAACACTGTGTGAAGTATATGCTTGTCTAACCACTGCCCTGTATACCTGAAACCAATGCATAATTTAAAAAATATAGATGGCCCCTTGGAAGTTGATTCAAAGCTCCAAGGAATGGAATTCAGGAATGTGGGCCCTATATTGTTAGTTGGTCCACAGCTGTTAATGGAAACTACTTTTGTCTATTTCTCTCACTCTCCCCACCTGCTGTAATTTAATTTAGGACATCTCAGAATTATTCTCTTCTCAACCTAGAGGTCCCTGGACCTGAACTCCTAGTGGTAAATGAGTATTTATTATTCCTCTCATTTACCCAGTGTTAAAGAAAAAATTATTATTTACTTGTTAAAGAACAGTAAGGCAGACTTTCTTTATTCGGGACAATCATGGTAGGTATAGGGAGTTTTAGGTGGGGGTGTTAGGTGGGGAGAGATTGTGCTCAACTCTGAATACAAGGAAAAGTGAAAATCTATTGCCAAGGAGGATGGTAGAGGTCAGTGGACAGACACTTACTGAGTGGAAACATCAGGGATAAGGGGGATTCTGGTTAAACAGATCTCACAGGGTTCTTCCTTAAGATAGGCCAGAGTGACCAGACAGCACTTAGGAGATGGTGGAAGACAAAGAATCTTGTCAGATATTGAGTTTGATCAAATATCAAGGATGGGATATTCTGCTGTGTTTGTTTTTTTTTTAATTAAATTTATTTCAATGACATTGGTTCAAAAAATTATATAGGTTTCAGGTGTACAATTTTATATCATCTGTATATTGCACTGTGTGCTCATGACCCAAAGTCAAGTCTCCTTCTGCCACCATATATTTGACCCCCCTTTACCCTTTCTACCTCCCCCACCCTACTCTCTCTCTCTGGTAGCCAGCATGCTATTGTCTGTGGGCATTTGTTCGTTTGAGTGAAATCATATGGTTCTTGACTTTTTCCATCTAACTCATTTTGCTTAGCATGATATTCTCAAGATCCATCTATGTTGTCACAAATGTCAATATTTCATCTTTTCTTATGGCTGAGTAGTATTCCATTGTATATATGTACCACATCTTCTTTATCCAATTACCCATCGAAGGACACTGGTTGTTTTCTTATTTTGGCCACCATTAATGATGCTGCAATGAACATAGGGGTATATATATCTTTACAAATAAATGTTTTTAAACTTTTCAAGTAGAATCCCAGGAGGGGGATTGCTGGGTCATATGGTAACTCTATTCTTAACTTTTTGGGAAACCTCCATACTGTTTTCCATAGTGACTACGCCAGTTTCATTCCCACCAGCAGTGTGTGAGGGTGAGGATGAGAGATTCTATAAACCAACTTAGCAGAATTCTTGCTAGAAATAGTGTAGAGATGAACACAAAAGCTTAAAATTTGATCAAAGAATCTTTGGCACCAGAATATAGATAAGGGGAATGAGAAAGTTAATGGATCCAAAGTGATTTCCTGGTCCACATGTTTTATTAACTAGTAATAATAGTAAGTCATCTGTAAGGAATGCTGAGGAAGGGACTCTGTTTAGTATAGAACTAATATTCTAAGTACTTAGTAAATATTTGTAGTATAAGTAACATTATTTTGGATTTTTTGCTTTTTGCCTGATTTTTATTTCTGTTTTAGAAGATAAATATAAGATAGTCACACTTTATAAAATTTGTTTGGGGAGTCAAATAGATATAAAAGAATAAGTTTTGAAATGGGGATTAGGATTCAGAGCTCTGAAGTGCCTTGCCTTTAACTTTAAGTTATCTTTTGATTTTTCTGAAATTTTAGGGGTTTTTTTACATATTCCTAAAAGAAACACAGCTGTGTTATAATAGAAATTTTTTTCCATAACTGTAGCTCTTTAACTAAGCTCTCAGACTCACTCTCAAGCTACTGAAACTTTCCACATTCTCAATGTTAATAAGATTTTTTTATGGAGATGATACAGGTGTGTACCTTAAAACCTATTCCAAAGTTTTTATTTCTTTATATGTTATTATGAGGGTGTAAAGTAGGTAGGCTTGTTTTTCTGCAGTGTATCTCTTGCAAGAGAAGTATAAAATAAGAACTATTTTCAAATGTATTTTTTTTGTTAGGATTAAGAATGAGTAAAGAGCATAACACCAAAAACATTTAGGAATCCATTAATATCCTTCTGTTTTTGCTTCAAATGGGAAGACTGATTAATCTTAAAGATCATTAGAAAAACTTGTTGAATTTCATAACTTTACATATGAAGACTACATCAAACTAAGCCTCAACTCAAAGCAAAGAGGCTTATTTAGCAATTTAAGTGTTTGCTTCAAGTAAACTTCAAAATTAAAATTAAAACAAAGAAATCATGAATTTATGCATTTTAATTCTAGTATACGCTCAACACGTTAGTTCTATTATTTCATGATTTTTAAATGTAAATTAGGACCACATCTTATTTCTGATATTCCCGTTAGACAATGGCATTCACTAAATGTTGGTTAAGTGAATTATATAACTTTTTAGTTTAAATATGTGGGATTTGACTTACAGTATATCTGATTAGTGTAGTAAAAATCTTACGAAGGCTTACTATATTTTTAAAAAACTCTATTCTTCCACAAAATAGTTGTATTTAAGTGAGAATATACACAAAGCTCTAAACCTTTGTGAAGAGACTTAACACTGTCCTTCATCTTTCTCATCCTGATGTATGTCATAGACCAAGAAGATAAATTTAGTTATTAAGGGGGAAAAGACTTTGAGACTGGACTAATGAATTTTATTTTCTTGCCTCCTTTTTTACCTTTTAGAATTTAGCTCTCTGCTGGGGTCTCTGGACAAGAATACCATTAAGAGAATAATGTCTCTGGGAAGTTAATATGTTAATTGTTCTGGGATTTTTTTTTTTTTTTTTTTTTGATGTACCTACGCTGGAGGACAAAAGTGTAATGGTAGCCCAGTGAAAGTCAACACTACCACTAGCATATATATAGTTATTATGTAGACGGTTGAACTCTCCTCTGAAGACTTCACAGATGGAAGAACAAAAAGATTTTGTGGTCCATTAAGAGCAGTGAGCTAACCACAGAAGAATCATAGAAAATATAAAAATAATTTGCCAGAAATACGGTAAATGATCAGCAAATGTTAGCTTTAAAAAAAAGTAGCATCTTTCAAACAACAAAGCATCAGTACTCAAAGGGCAAATACCTTAAGTCTCAAATAATTTTCAGCAACTATCAGTCTTTGTGATGGAGATATTCCATTCCTCTCAAAGTGAATTCCTGCAATGTGTTGCCACCAACTAACCTATCCTTACAGAAAGCGACACAGAAACAGTAGAGTGGGAAGAGAAAAGCAGGCCGTATAAGGAACTTGTTAGGGGCCTTTGGCTCTGCACATTCCATCCTGGTATTGAGAAGCCAAAAGTTCTAAGAAAGTATATTCAGATCTCGGAGATAAATGGGCTACATAAACGGAGTACTTAGAATTTCCAGTTAAATCTGTATGAGACAGTGCAGGAGCAACTCATATATCTTCAAAAGTCCTTAGCCACCAAACCTTATGTAAGAGAAAAGAAGGTTAATAAAACCCCTTTGGGAAGATCACTGTCCTCTTTCACCACGTGCCATCAAATGCTGGTCTCTAAAGCCACTTTGAGGATCTAATATATAAGCAAATAAACCCTTGGCGGGGGGGAGGGGGGAACCTCTTAGTACATTAACCAAAAATCTCTCATCCCTTTTTATAATTTAAATTCTTTTCCTTAACAATGTGATAAACATAGGATTGGGAGAATATGGCTGTTTTGGCATTATATTGGGTATAAGCAGAGGTTATAGGGGTTTTTTTAGAGGTTGTATTAATAAGTTCATTTTTTAACTTTAGTTCTGCAAAGCTATAGAACTGTTACTTGACCACATTTCTGATTGTTTCTGGGAGGACTCCTTGCCAATGCACTAAAGTTGTTTGTGGATGAAAGACATAACACGGATTCTGTAAGGCAACCTTTCTCCTTGATGAGTGTCCCTCTTCCCTCTTGAGACCGGGCAGTGGTGGTTCTACCTTGTGGGAAATGCAATATCTCTTCTAAGTGGCCTACCCAAATTAGATTGAGGGTGGGGGGGAAGATAAGGGCATTTCCCACATAATTGACATGGTTAAATGTGGCTTGTCAAGAGAGGCCAGAGTGGTTTTTTTTTAAAGAATAGATTTGGGAACTATGCTAGTTGGGCACTTTCATATATTCTCACAGAGTAAACTATAGGTTTTTGTTTTTGTTTTTTAGAAAGCAATTCTTTTTGACATGAGAAGAAAGAACAGACATATTGGCCATTGCATCGAATAGATTTTTTTCTTTTTTTTTAATATATTTTATTGATTATGCTATTACAGTTGTCCCATTTCTCCCCCATCATTCCCCTCCACCCTACACACCCTCTCCCACCCACATTCCCCCCTTTAGTTCATATCCATGTGTCATAAGTTCTTTAGCTTCTACATTTCCCATACTATTCTTGCCCTCCCCCGTCTATTTTCTACCCACTATCTATGCTACTCATTCTCTGTACCTTTTCCCCCTCTCTCCTCCTCCCACACCCCTGTTGCTAACCCTCCATATTATCTTCATTTCTGTGGTTCTGTTCCTGTTCTAGCTGTTTGCTTCATTTGCTTTTGTTTTAGGTGTGGTTCTTAATAGCTGTGAGTTAAAAATTTCAAATTCCATCATTTTTTAACTATTCAATTGGACTTGGAAAATTACAGTGCAAAATATTGTAGTGTTTTCTAAACAGCACTACAGCATGAAATGCATTTAAATCAGCTTGAAATTTATCTCTAAAAATGGGGACCTAAAATGTCAGGTTTTTTTTTCATTTTCAGTCATAGAGTAATAAGCTTGTGTCTTTCCATTTTACTGTGAGAAATCTGACCTTTTGATTATTATCATGTATAATGTTGTCCCCTTCCCTCACTGGTCGTACTATTTTATGCCAGTTTTCCAATCCAAACTGTAATTACCTAAACTGTCTCGCGTAGCCTCACAGCCCAGATGTAATGACCGCCACACACACGTGCGTGACTCACACAGAATGGCAGTCAGTTGCACAAACCCAGTGGAAATCCCAAAAGTGATTTTTTATCATTTTTTATCAATGTGCCTATGAAAAACTAGACAAGTCCAAGCTTTAAAAAAAAAGGAAATTAAAATAGGGTAGCATTGCTTGGAGGCATGAGGGATATGGTAGTAGAACCATGACTAGACAGTTTAGTTATTGAAGGGCAAATTGTACATGCATTTAAAAGAATATTGCCTTTAAAGATTACATTTTGAGATTTTTTCTGAACTTTCTACAGTGTATGCATTTGTTTTCAGAAACAAAATAGTTTTTTTGAGAGAGAGAGATTAATGTTGTTTGTGAAAAACTGTTCAATTTCCCACTCTCCACATCCTTGGTTTTATTGAACCAGTCTCTTCCTTCAGCTATTGGCAGTGTTGATATGCCTATTGTAGCATAGGTAAGAAATGCCAGCACAGCTCTGGTGCCATGAGTCTGCTCATCGTGGATCTCTTATAGAGCCCAACAGTTTTTCTTACCAGCACCTAAGTGTTTAACCTTTGCCCTTAAGTAATTGTGTGTATGTGAGAGATTAAGAAATAAAAATAATGCTAAAATAATTCACTTTCTCTGGTTTGTCTAGTCAGACTCTAGCTTCTATCTTGTATTATAATATATGGGCCTAAACTCTGAACTCTCATCTTTTAGTAGGCTAAAGATTGTTTTAGCCACTAAGCCCTGGCTCTTCCCTCTTTTAATTTGTCATGGAAATAGTATTAGAAATAAACAAAATGTGGTATATTTATAAAGCAACCATTAAAAATCATGATTTCCAGTAATAATGTAACTTTGTAAAGAGTACTCACAATATAACATAAAATTGGTAAGCAATATATCAAGTAAATGGGAAGTCTGACAGTATTAGAAGTTGATTAATATAAGTTATTTAAATACTTGGGCCCTGGCTAGTATGGTTCAGTAGATTGAGCACCGGCCTGTGAACCAAAGGGTTGCTGGTTCAGTTCCCAGTCAGGGCACATGCCTGGGTTGTGGTCCAGGTCCCCAGTAGGGGGCACTTGAGAGGCAACCACACATTGATATTTCTCTCCCTTTCTTTCTCCCTCCCTTCCCCCCTCTGAAAATAATAAATAAAATCTTTAAAAAACATTTGGAAGAAAATTACTAAAATGTTTCAGGTGGTATTCTTTTATTGTTGTTCTACTTTTTTATTTTGTTTTTAAAATTCAGTTGTTGATAGATGTGTACTTACTGCCATTTTATTGTTTATATTTTTTTATCTTTTTTCTTCTTCAAGAAAACCCTTTAACATTTCACATAATACTGGTTTGGTGGTGATGAACTCCTATAGCTTTTCCTTGTCTGGGAAGCTCTTTATACATCCTTCAATTCTAAATGATAGCTTTGCTGGGTAGAATAATCTAGGTTGTAAGTTCTTGCTTTTCATTGCTTTGAATACTTCTTGCCAATCCCTTCTGCAAAGTTTCTATTGAGAAATCAGCTGACAGTCTTATGGGAGTTCCCTTATAGGTAACTAACAGCTTTTCTCTTGCTGCTTTTAAGATTCTCTCTTTGTCTTTAAACCTTTTACATTTTAATTACAATGTGTCTTGGTGTGGGCCTCTCTGGGTTCATCTTGTTTGGAACTCTCTGCACTTCCTACACTGGTATGTCTATTTCCTTCACCAAGTTAGGAAAGTTTTCTGTCATTATTTTTTCATATTCCTTACTCTCTCTCTTTCCCTTCTGGCACCACATCATGCAAACATTAGTACACTTGAAGTTGTCCCAGAGACTCCTCACACTGTCCTCATTTTATAGGGGGAATTCTTTTTTCTTTTTGCTGTTTTGGTTGGGTGTTTTCTGCTTCTTTATATTCCCAGTCACTGATTTCCTTCTTGGCGTCCTCTACTCTATTTTTGATTCCCTGTAAATTGTTCTTCATTTCAGTGACTGTATCCTTCATTTCTGATTGGTCCTTTTTTATACCATTGAAGTTCTAAGTTCATTAGCATCCATACAACCAATGTTTTGAACTCTGCATCTAACAGATTGCTTTTCTAGTAGATTGCTATAGATCTAGTTCTTTTTCTGGAGTTCTTTTTTGTTTGTTTTGTTTTGTTTTGTTTTTGTTTGTTTTTTGTTTTTTAAAAAATATATTTTATTGGTAGTTCTGTTCATTCATTTGGAACATGTTTCTTTGTCTCCTCATTATAACAGCCTCCCTGTGTTTGTTTCTACTTATTAGGTAGAGTGGCTACATCTCCCAAGCTTGATAGAGTAGCCTAATGTGTAGTGGGTGTTCTATACAGTCTAGTGGCCCAGCCTCCTCAATCATGCAAGCTGGGCCCTCAAGGTGTACCCCCAGTGTGGGCTGTGTGCACTGTCCTGTTGTAGTTGAGTCTTGATTGCTGTTGGCACATCAGTAAGAGGGATTTGCTCTCAGGCCAATCAGCTGCTGTGATTGGCTGTGAACAATGACCTCTGACCACCATGGAGGATCAGCTCTACAGGGGCCCACCTCACAGAACAGGAATTACTTCAGCAGGACTCTTGAGTGTGTCAGTTGTAGAGGTGGTTGAGTCATGGTGCTTTGATGTGCTCTGAAGTTGTTCACTGGGGCCTCTAGAAAGTGCAGGTCAAGGTCAGATGCCAACTGTGTTCTTCCTGGGACCAGCAGACATGAGCTACAAAGCAGTCTGCAGATAGTTGCTACTTGTGCTGGATTGGGAGGTGCCCAGGCAAGGCCAAGCTGTGAACCAAGGCTGGCTGCTGCTATTGACTGGCCTGTGTCCAGGCAAGAGGCACAGGGTACACTGAGGCCAGATGCTACTTGTTTGAGGGATTTTAGGAAAATCTGAAGCACGAGCCAAGACAGACCATTTGTGTGAAAAAGCCACTACAAACAGCTTAGGTGGGCCTAAAAGTTGTATGGGATGGGGACTCAGGGAGCCAGGACAAGGCAAACAGTGTGAGACAGGTCGATGGAGTCTCAGATATGGTACCCACCTGCCAGCTCTGTTGGGGGCGAGGGATTTCAGAAAAGGAGCAATGGCATCTGCCAGCATTTCTGTCTGGCAGACAGTTGCCCCCACCCCCAGTTTTTGCCCTGATGCTGGACAATTTAGTTCCTCCTTGTATGTCTCTGGTGCCTTTCAAACTGCTGCTCCAGGGCTTGAGCTGAGAAGGAGTGAGTCCCGGTAAGGCTGTGGATGGGCCCTTTAAGAGGAACTGTCTGGCACTCCAGAAGCCCTCTGTCTCTCTCAGCATCAATCCCCACTGGTTTTTACAGCCAGAAGTTATGGGGATTCCTCTTCCTGGAACTGGAATCCTGTGCTAGGGGGGCCTGGTGTAGGGCTGGGACCCCTTACTTTTCAGGCAGTACCTCCACAGCCAAAATATCTCTCCCAACTTTTATCCACTATACATGGGTGTGGGGTGAGCACATTCCACTTCTCCACCCCTCCTACCAGTCTTGATGTAGCTTCTTCTTTAATTCCCTAGTTGTAGGAATTTCATTAAGCCAGATATCAGGCGATTCTGAATGATGGTTGTTCAGTAGTTTAGTTGTAATTTTGATGTGGTTGTGCGAGGAAGCAAGTTCTGCATTTGCCTATACTACCATCTTGACCAGAAGTTCTCAGGTGGCATTCTTGATGGAATATCTATAGGCTATTTTATTATTTCTTTTATAGTTTTCCATGTTTTTCAGAGTAAAATATGTATTGATTTTGTAATTTAAAAGTATATAGTTATTTTAAAAAAAAACTTCTAGAAAGGAAAGCAGCAGGTGCAGTCAGTCCTCTGAAAAGGCCAAGGAGAAATCAGTGTCACTGTTGAAAGTCAGATTATTAAGTTCCCTATTCATCTCGTGGGTCAGAGGTGTAATAATGATGAAAATGCCAGCCCAGTGACTTGCAACAGGTGCAGACCTCTGCCTTGCAAGCCTTGGGAACATTTTGAGAATTGCCAGCATTTTGGCCATGTTTCGCAGCTCTCACAGCTGCTTCTAACATTTCAGTTCTGAGAAGTGAGATCTGCCTCAACTGTTCCTAAACACCCCAGGCTTTGACCAATTACCAAGTACCTGACTAGAATATTGTCATGAGAGCTGTTAAATGAAATTCTGGGACAAAAGTCATCTGTCATTTAATGTGCTTCCAAAGGCAGTCAAAGGGATAGTTGTTCATCCAGGGAAAAGGGAATATAATATCTCAAAAAAAAAAAATAGAACTAGTGTTACAACTGAGAGAATTTCAGAGTCCGTGGCTGTGAGTCCGGTATTTGGTGTTACATAAGGAGTTATCAATCACTGTTTTAAAAGAATCTCAGATAGCCTCTGTGAAATGAATGAGAGGAGCTTACGCCAAGATGAGGCAGGTTAGTAATGAGTTCACTCATCACATCTCTTGGCCAAGGAAAACACGCACCTTCTCCAGAGACAGAATTTTTCTTCCATTCTAGGAGATGGAGGAACACATGAAGTATATGTTGTCCAGTTTTTCAGATGAGCAAATTTCACTGGCAGTATTTTATAACCTACTCATAAATAAATGGGGAGAGAAATTGTGAGGTAATGGGAGTCTGTCAGGAATGTCATCCCTGTATAAACATAAGTCCTGTGTTTAATCCCCTGCCAAAGTATGGCACTTTTAGTCTCATATTGATACACTAAGCCAGCACCCTCTACCTGTCTCCCAGAATGGTGGTTGGGTGTGACACTCTAAATGTGCAGGTATGTGGAACTGTTTCTCTTTATAATCCTGAAGTTGTCAATAGTCATTAGAAGAGCTTTAGTCTTTGGTCAGTTTTCTTTGACTTGGGAGGCATAAAGATATGTAAACTTTTCATTTCAGATTGAACTTGACTTTTCTCATTTTTTTTCACCTCAGATCATCCAGCCCCTCTTAGAACTTGACCAAAATAGAAGCAAATTAAAATTGTATATTGGACACCTGACAGCCCTCTGCCATGACCGAGACCCCCTAATCCTTCGTGGGCTCACTCCACCAGCTTCCTATAACTTGGATGATGACCAGGCAACTTGGGAGAATGAGCTGCAGAAGATGACCCCAGAACAGGTAAGTTGCTTGAACTTTCATAAGACCCTATTAAAATTCAGCTGTTACTTAAGTTGTTGTAATAGGAGCTACCTTGGAGAATTTAGTGCTCATATTCAGGATTCTTAGCAGTGGTTAATTCTTCAACAGATACTAGGAATTACCATTTGAAGGAAGTGCTACTTTATTCTTCCCTCACTATAACTTGCTCAAGTATCAGAAAGGGTAATTTAGATTGAAGAGGGTAAAGGACAATCTGTTCACATGCCATGCATTGTTTCTTGAAGTGATGGCTACTAATAATTACAGCCACTGAAGAAACGTCTGAGTTAAGGATACTTGGGTAAGAGATTTCTGACAAGTCAGTAGCATGTATCTTTACTTGTCTCTAGGGAACTGTGGGTTACACCATACTAAGTTTTTAAGAAAAGAACCATTAGATGAATTGGTTTAGATTATCATCCCCATGCTGTGTTTTCTGATTATTGTTGCCTGTTGATTCACTTTTTTTATATTGTGATTTTTTTTTTTAGTTCAATGAATAAATGAGAAGGTTAGTCTGGAGACAAAATGTATGAATTAAAGAAAGAGAAAACAGAATGAGGATAGGGATAGAGAGCAGATATGCAAAGTGAAAGAAAGAAAAATTGAATAAACACTTAGAAATAGAAAAAGAAATAGTTTTTATTTTTTTAATATATTTTATTGATTATGCTATTACAGTTGTCCCATTTCTCCACCATCATTCCCCTCCACCCTGCACACCCTCTCCCACCCACATCCCCCCCTTTAGTTCATGTCCATGTGTCATAAGTTCTTTAGCTTCTACATTTCCCATACTATTCTTGCCCTCCCCCTGTCTATTTTCTACCCACTATCTATGCTACTCATTCTCTGTACCTTTTCCCCCTCTCTCCTCCTCCCATGCCCCTGTTGCTAACCCTCCATATGATCTCCATTTCTGTGGTTCTGTTCCTGTTCTAGCTGTTTGCTTAGTTTGCTTTTGTTTTAGGTGTCGTTCTTAATAGCTGTGAGTTTGCTGTCTTTTCACTGTCATATTTTTGATCTTCTTTTTCTTAGACAAGTCCCTTTAACATTTCATATAATAAGGGCTTGGTGATGATGAACTCCTTCAACTTGACCTTATCTGAAAAGCACTTTATCTGTCCATCCATTCTAAATGACAGCTTTGCTGGATAGAGCAATCTTGGATGTAGGTCCCTGCTTTTCAAGATTTCAGATATTTCTTTCCAGCCCCTTCTTGCCTGTAAGGTCTCTTTTGAGAAATCAGCTGACAGTCTGATGGGAACTCCTTTGTAGGTGACTGTCCCCTTATCCCTTGCTGCTTCTAGAATTCTCTGCTTCATTTTAATCTTGGCTAATGTAATTACAGTGTGCCTTGGTGTGTTCCTCCTTGGGTCCAACTTCTTTGGGACTCTCTGAGCTTCCTGGATGTCCTGGTAGTCTATTTCCTTTGCCAGATTGGGGAAGTTCTCCTTTATTATTTGTTCAAATAAGTTGTCCACTTCTTGCTCGTCTTCTTCCCCTTCTGGGACCCCTATAATTTAGATGTTGGGACGTTTAACGATGTCCCAGAGGTTCCTAAGCCTCTCCTCATTTTTTTGAATTCTTGTTTCTTCCTCGTTTTCTGTTTGGTTGTTAGTTTCTTCCTTCTGGTCCACTCCATTGATTTGAGTCCCAGTTTTCCTTCCATCTCTATCAGTTCCCCATGCACCTTCCTTCATTTCACGTATTGTAGCCTGCATTTTTTCATCTAGTCTGTGAGCAAAATCAACCAATTCTGTGAGCATTTTGATGACCAGTGCTTTGAACTGTGCATCTGATAGGTTGGCTATCTCTTCACTGCTTAGAGGAATTGGCTCTGGAGCTTTTATTTGTTTTCCGGTTTGAGCCATTTTTCGGTGGGGGTTTTTTTGTTTTGTTTTGGTTTTAGTCTGGTCGCGGCTATTACGTACTGAGGGGTGGAGCCTCAGAGCAGGGCAGCCCAGTCGCCGGGTTGTGACGCTATAGGTGGGGGCGGGGTCTGAGAGGTAACAATGGTGCCTGTTCCGCTCTCTCTTGGACTCTGGCCCTTTCCGCCGCTTCCCCTTCACCTGGATTATCTGCGCACGTGCGAGTGCTGTTACGTAGTGAGGAGTGGAGCCTCTGGCGCTCCACAGTGCGGGGCACCCCAGTCGCTGGGTTGTGACGCTGTATGTGGGGGCGGGGTCTGAGAGGGAACAATGGCGCCTGCTCCGCTCTCTCCTGAATTCAGTCCCTTCCGCCACTTCCCCTCTGCCTGGACCGTCTGCGCGCGCGAATGTGGGACCACCTGGTTAGCCCAGCCGCCTTCTGCGGCCTCACTGGGTCTGCACAGTTGCCCCCCTGTGCCCGGGGTCCGCCAGCTGCCGCCTGTGCACCTGGGAACTGCAAGCCGCTGCTGCTTGCGTTCCAGGTCCGCAACTCTACTTTCTCCTGCCGCGACTCTGCCCCTCTTACCGGTCTGGACGAATGGTTGTTGGACTTCCGTACAGTTCAATTTTTCTATAAGTTCTGGTTGTTTTCTTGTTTCTAAATATTTGTTGTCCTTAATTTTGGTTGTTAGAGGAGGCACAGTGTGTCCGCCTACGCCTCCATCTTGGCCGGAAGTCTTAAGAAATAGAATAGTTTTTAAAACATTAATTCTAAGCTCCTTTCTTTCTAGTTTAAGTGTTGTAAATTTACTAAAACTCTTAATCAGAATTTGAAGCTATATACTGTTCTTCAGCCAAATACTTCCTATTTGTTAAGACATTATCTGTTACTCATAATACGTGAAGGAAAATTGTGTTTAATACAGAACCTCTCATAGTGTGATGTTAAATATAGCAGTAATGATGCACAGGTCGAGAAAGGCAAACTGGAATCTGAGAGCTGTGCTTCCTTCGCCATGGAGTGTATATTGCCTAATAATAGACATATTTAGCCACCTAATTAGTTATTTACCTTATTTATTTGATGTGAAAAGATAAGGCCTACCTCTCAAATTTAGCATGTTGCTGAAGAAATCTTAATTTCTTTCTTCTTGAAAGAGGAAAAGTATGAAGGACAGAATTAAATTGAATCCTAATATCTCCTTTTAGTATTAATAACCATATAGTGAAAATGCAAAGGAAAGCCCACTAGATACAAAGAGCATGATGGGTTTTATTTTAATGTTTTTATTTTATTTTTTAATTATATTTTATTGATTATGCTATTACAGTTGTCCCATTTCTCCCCATCATTCCCCTCCACCCTGCACACCCCCTCCCACCCACATTCCCCCCTTTAGTTCATGTCCATGTGTCATAAATTCCTTAGCTTCTACATTTTCCACACTATTCTTGTCCTCCCCCTATTTTCTACCCACCGTCTTTGCTACTTATTCTCGGTACCTTTTCCCCCTCTCTCCTCCTCCCACTCCCCTGTTGCTAACCCTCCATGTGATCTCCATTTCTGTGGTTCTGTTCCTGTTCTACCTGTTTGCTTAGTTTGCTTTTGTTTTAGTTGTTGTTCTTAATAGCTGTGAGTTTGCTGTCTTTTTACTGTCATATTTTTTGTCTTTTTTTTCTTAGATAAGTCCCTTTAACATTTCATAGAATAAGGGCTTGGTGATGATGAACTCCTTGAACTTGACCTTATCTGAGAAGCACTTTATCTGCCCTTCCATTCTCAATGACAGCTTTGCTGGGTAGAGCAATCTTGGATGTAGGTCCTTCCCTTTCATGACTTCAAATACTTCTTTCCAGCCCCTTCTTGCCTGGAGGGTCTCTTTTGAGAAATCAGCTGACAGTCTGATGGGAACTCCTTTGTAGGTAACTGTCCCCTTATCCCTTGCTGCTTCTAGAATTCTCTCTTTCATTTGAATCTTGGCTAATGTAATTATGATGTGCCTTGGCGTGTTCATCCTTGGGTCCAACTTCTTTGGGACTCTGTGAGCTTCCTGGACTTCCTGCAAGTCTATTTCCTTTGCCAGATCGGGGAAGTTCTCCTTTATTATTTGTTCAAATAAGTTTTCCACTTGTTGCTCTTCCTCTTCCCCTTCTGGTACCCCTATAATTCGGGCGTTGGGACATTTAAAGATGTCCTGGAGGTTCCTAAGCCTCCCCTCATTTTTTTTGAATTCTTTTTTCTTCATTCTTTTCTAATTGGATGTTTCTTTCTTCCTTCTGGTCCACTCCATTGATTTGAGTCCCAGTTTTCCTCCCATCTCTATTGGTTTCCCCATGCGTTTTCCTTCATTTCACATTGTAGCCTGCATTTGTTCATCCAATTTGTGAGCAAAATCAACCAATTCTGTGAGCATCCTGATCACCAGTGCTTTGAACTGTTCATCTGATAGGTTGGCTATCTCTTGGTCGCTTAGATGAATTGGCTCTGGGACTTTGATCTGTTCTCGCATTTGAGCCATTTTGTTTTTGTTTTCGTTTTTGGTCTGGCCATGGCTGTTACATAGTGAGGGGTGGAGCCTTAGGTGTTCACCAGGGCAGGGCAGCCCAGTAGTTAGGTTGTGATGCTGTATGTGGGGGCGGGGTCTCAGTGTTTTTAAGTTTTATTTCCCAGCACTGGGGCCCTGGGTTGCGAGTTCTGTTTTGTTCCCCGTTTTTGCCTGGATTATCTGTGTGCGAATGTGCGACTGCTTGGTCAGCCAGCCGCCTTGTGCCTGGGGCCTGCTAGCCACCGCCTACAGGCCTAGGTCCGCCAGCAGCTGCCTGCGCCTTGGGTCCACCATTCTCCGCTTCCTCCTGCCATGACTCCACCTCTCTTACTGGTCTAGATGAATGGTTGTCGGACCTCCGTACAGTTCAGTTTTCTCTCAGTTCCAGTTTTCTTGTTTCTAAATCCTTGTTGTCCTTAATTTTGGTTGTGCAAGGAAGCACAGTGCGTCCACCTACGCCTCCATCTTGGCCAGAAGTCCCATGATTGGTTTTAATTTTTGATGCTTTTACTTCAAAATTTTGCAGAAAGACAGTGCTTCTTTAAGCGTTAACATAGTGTTGTGTCAAGGTTTAATTGACGTTAAATTATTTCTTTGTAAACAGCTTGTCTTTGAAATGGAGAAAAGTATTTTTATTCTCAGTTCCATTTTTTTCAGTATGTCCAAATGGACTTAACTGAACTTTCCAAGGGCAAAAAATATCTTCAGGATGAGACCAAGATAGAAAATTTCAAACTAAGAATTTTTCAGAAAGTTTTGAATGAATGAAACCAGGAATTTGTTAATAGATTTGCCATTGCATATTATGTTACAGTCAAGCTACTGTGATTCTCGAAACAACTTTGCTTACATGCATGAATTATGTTGATACTGTTTTGTTCTCCTTGATTATTTGCTTCAGTTACTGAAGTTATTGCTTGAGATATGTGGAATAGTATCTCCAGCAGGATTTCCTGGGAAACAGGTGACTTAGGTCATCTGTGAAGGAATATAGCATCTACCACCACCTTCTATGAGCTTCTCCATGGCTGCTAAAGATTATTAGAGAAATCAACCAATATGCTGCCCCCTTGCCCCAAGTAAAAATTTAAGAGAATAACTAGGGAATAACTATTGAGAAAAATGACTTCTAATAATACAAAATAACTTGCCTAATAAAGTATTGTGATCACAGTTTGGCTTTAGTTTTTGAAGCCCAAGAAACATAAGATATGAATCACTGCCATATATACATAGTAGTTTATTTTGTACATATGTTCTGTTTATATTTTTCTTTTGGAGATGTAGCACCTTCTGTGACTGACATTTGTGTTATTGAATTCTGTATGTCCAGTGCATTTCACTGCTACCATGCTCCCTCAAATGGCATCCCCATGAGGACAGGACAAGAGCCTTGTCTGTCCTTTTCAATGCTATATCCTCTGTACCAAGAACAATGCCTGTGATATAGGATCTACTTGATAAATATTTGTTGAATGAATGAGAGAGAGGAAGAGGAAATCAGGAGAATAGGATAAAGTTCGTATTCCTTATCATATCACACAAAGCCTTCTTTCATTTGGCCTAATGATTAAATGCACATCCCTTCCCACCCTATCCTTGAAGCATAACGAACCACTTACAATTTTTTAAACTATTAAACTACTTAGATCTTTCGTGCTTCTGTCCTTTTGCTCATGCTGATCCTTCTGCCTGAAGTACCCTTCCCTACGTTTCCTACCCAGGAAATACTTAAATAAAAATCTGAGTTCTGAAACTCAACACAGACATGATTTTTTCCATGCATTCTGTCCCTGAAACCCCAGGCTCAATGCGCTGCTCCCTCTTCGGGACTGCCGTAGTATAGTACCTATAATACTTAGACTTACATGTTTTCATGTCTCTCTCCCATTCTAGACTTTCTGTTGTTGACATGAACATGTCCTCATTTTCACCTTGAAATTAGTACCAGCTACTTGTTACTTGCTTAATAACTTAAATGAGTATGTGAATTCTAGTGACTTTATTATTTTGTATTTCATATTTGTGATTCTTAATTCTCCAGCTAGATAAGTTTCTTCACTGCCAGAACCATTGTCTTGTATTTCTAAATTACCTAGCATGATACTATACATGTCCAGAATGCTTCATATATACTTAGCTGGTTATTTGTTGGTGACTAGAGATAGTTTCCTCAGTGTCATTTAGTAGCTTTAGATAATCTGACTGTTGATGTCAGGAACCACTTAGACTCCATCCTACATCATGACCCTGTAATTTCTAACTGCCTGGCTTATAGAAATATAACCTGAATGGACTTAACTCTGAAGACTTCCCAGAGTTGTTTTTTTCCTTTACCTTCTTAGAAACTGGCTACCATACCAACTAAATTTATGGATTTGTTTATTTTTCTTACCTTACTAATTTTTGCTTTATGTGTCTTGAAGCCCTGTTATTAGGTGCATACATGTTAAAGATTGTTATGTCTTCTTGATGAGTTGACTCTTTTATCATTATGTAATGTCTGTCTTCAAAGCTGGTAATATTCCATGCTCTGAAATCTGCTTTGTCTGATATTAATGTAACCACTCCATCTCTTTTTAAATTAGTCAGTACATGGTCAATCTTTTTCCATATATTTGCTTTTAAGCTCTATCTTTACATTTAAAGTGAGTGTCTTATATACAGCATATATCTACCAGCTCAGAGGGCATGGGTCTAGGGTGTAAGATTATCTCTCTTCCTCCTTGGTTCCAGAGGGTAGAGCTACCTCTTGGTTTCAATAGGCCAGGCTGCCACTGAGGGCCAAAGGACTGCATCTGCCATCCCAGAAACCCTGGAGGACAGAGCATCCAACAGAAGAGGATTATTCTCAAGCCTTAAAATCTAATGGAATTTTCCCTGCTAGGTTTTGAACTTGCTTGAAACCCATGATCTCTTTCTCTTCTTTCCAATTTCTCCTTTTTGGAATGGAAATGTCTGGCCTATCTCTTTCCCACCATTTACATTTTAGAAGTAGATAACTACTCTGATTTCAACAGGCTCACATCTAGAAAGAAATTTTGCCTCAGGATGAATCATATTTTGATTTTCACCCGCATTTGATTTAGATGATATTTTGATGAGATTTGGGATTTAGAGTTAATGCTGGAATGGGTTAAGACTTTTGGGTTTGGGGGATGGGGTTGAATGTGTTTTGCATATAAGAAGGACATGATTTGGAGTCTAGAGAGCATGGATGTTACAGGCTGAATTGTGACCCCAAAGTTCATTGAACCCCTAAATTCTAGAATGTGGCTATGTTTGGACATAGGGCCGATAAATGAGACTGATAGTGTGAGCCTAATCCAGTCTGACAGATGACCCTATAAGAAAAGAAGGTTAGGACATATATGAGACACCAGGAGTGCATACTCAAAGAGAAAAAAAAAAAAATGTGAGGACATAGCAAGAATGATCACCTATAAGCCAAGAAAAGGGCCCTCTGAAGAAACCACCCCTACCAACACCTAAATGTTGAATTTCTAGCTTCCAGAACTGTGAGAAAATAAATTTATCAATAAGCCACCTAATGTGTGGTAGCTTGTTACGGCAGCCCTGGTAAACTAATATACCTTTTTTTTTTTTTGGCTCAATCAATCCTTTCCTTTTCCCCCAACCTCCCATATACCTTCATTTTGAAAAATACTCTTCTCTAGGTACAGAATTCTAGGTTTCTAGTTTGTTTTTTCATATTTTAAAGATGCTGTTCCATTTTCTTCTGTTAAAAAGTCTTCTATATTCTCTTTTTAAAAAAATAGTGTATTGTTTATACTATTACAGTTGTCCCAATTTTCCCCCTTTGCCCCCCTCCACCCAGCCCCCACCCCATTCCCACAGTCAATCCCCACAGCATTGCCCATGTCCAAGGTTCATGCATATATGTTCTTTGATTTTTCCCTTCACCTTTTTTCAGCCAGTCACCACCTCCCCCATTCTTCTTACAGTTGTCAGCCTATTCCCTGTCTCTGTGCCTCTGATTCTGTTTTGTTAGTTTATTTTGTTCATCAAATTCCACTTATAAGTGAGAGCATATGGTATTTGTCTTTCACTGACTGGCTTATTTCACTTAGCGTAATAGTCTCCACTCCATCCATGTCATCACAAAAGGTAAGGATTCCTTCTTTTTTACTGCTGCATAGTATTCAATTGTGTAAATGTACCACAGCTTTTTTATCCATTCCTCTACTGATGGGTGCTTAGGTGGTTTCCACATCTTGGCTATTGTAAGTAACTCTGCTATGAACATGGGGGTGCATATATTCTTTTGAATTGTTGTTTTGGGATTACTAGGATATATTCCCAGAAGTGGAATTGCTGGGTCAGAAGGCAATTCCATTCTTAATATTTTGAGGAAACTTCACACTGTTTTCCACAGTGGTTGCATTGTCTGGATTTTCACCAATAGTGCACTAGGATTTCTTCTTCCCAGCATCCTCACCAGCCCTTGTCATTTGTTAATTTATTAATGATGGCCATTTTGGCAGGTATGAGGTGATATCTCATTGTGGTTTTAATTTGCATCTCTCTGATGGCTAATGATGTTGAACACTTTCATATGTTTATGAACCATTTATATTTCCTCCTTGAAGAAGTGTCCATTCAGATCCTTTGCCCATTTTTAATTGAATTGTATATCTTCCTAGTTTTGAGTCATATGAGTTCTTTACACACGCGCGCGCGCGCGCGCACACACACACACACTTTCCCCCCACTGTGCGGCCCACTTCAGTGCCTGCAGCCCACGGGTAGAGGCTAGGCCAGGGTGCTCTGGCATGGGGCACTAAGTATATTTTGGAGATTAAACCTTTGTCTGTTGTATCATTTGCAGATATGTTCTCCCATACAATTGATTCCCTTTTAATTCGATGTAGTCCCATTTGTTTATTTTCCCCTTTGTTTTCCTTACCCTAGGATATATATCAGCAAAATTATTGCCACATGAGGTATCTGAACTTTAGTGTCTATGTTTTCCTCCAGGATTTTTATGGCATCACAACTTATATTTAAGTCTTTTATCCATTTTTAGTTTATGCTGGTGTATGGTTTAAGTTGGTGGTCTAGTATCATTTTTTTCCCAAGTGCTAAACCAGTTCTCCCAACACCATTTATTGAAGACACCGTCTTCACTCCATTTTATGCTCTTGCCTCCTATATCAAATATTAATTGACCATAAAGGCATGGGTTTATTTCTGGGCTCTTTGTTCTGTTTCATTGATCTATGCCAGTACCAGATATTTTGATTATAGTATAGTTTGATATCAGGTATTGTGATCCCTCCATATTTGTTCTTCTTTCTCAAGACTGCTGAGAATATTCAGGGTCTTTTTTGGTTCCGTATGAGTTTTCGGAATAGTTGTTCTAGATCCGTGAAAAATACCACTGGTATTTTAATAGGCATCTCCTTGAATCTACAGATAGCTCTGGGAAGTATGGACTTTTCAATGATGTTAATTCTTCCAGTCCATGAACACAATATATGCTTCCACTTATTTGTATCTTCCTCACTTTCTTTCTTCAGTGCCCTTTAGTATTCTGAGTACAGGTCTTTTACCACCTTGGTTAAATTTATTCATAGGCACCTTTTTTTTCATGAGTAAATTATATTGTTTTCTTAGTTTCTCTTTCTGATAGTTCATTACTGATGTATAAAAATGCCATCAATTTCTGAGTATTGATTTTGTATCCTGCTGTTTTGCTGAATTTATTTGTTAGGTCTAGTAGGTTTTTCTGTATACAATATCATATCATCTGTGAATGATTACAATTTTACTTTCTCCTTTCTAATTTGGATGCCTTCTATTTCTTCTTCTTGCCTGATCGCTTAGGACTTCCAGTACTATGTTAAATAAGAGTGGTGAAAGCAGACATCCTGTCCTGTTCCTGATCTTAAGGGAAATGCTTTTAGGTTTTGTCTATGGACTATGATGTTGGCTGTAGGATTTTCATATATGGCCTTTATTATGTTTAGGTATGATCCATCTATTCCCGATTTGTTGAGAGTTTTTATCATAAATGGGTGTTGTATTTTATCAAATACTTTTCCCACATCTATTAATAAGCTCATGTGATTTTTATCTTTCATTTTGTTTATGTGGTGTATCACATTTACTGATTTGCAAATATTGTACCATCCTTGCATCCCCAGGATGAATCCCACTTAATCATGGTGTATGCTCTTTTTAATGCATTGCCGTATGCAGTTTACTGGTATTTTATTGAGGATTTTACCAACTATGCTTTTCTTTCTTTGTTGTCTCTTTACCTGGTTTTGGAATTAGGGTAACACTGGACTCATAAAAAGAGCTTGGAAGTCTTCCCCCTTCTTGGATTTTTTGCAAGTTTGAGAAGAAACGGTGTTACTTCTTCTTTGAATGGTTGGTAATATTCGCCTGTAAGATCATCTGACCCAGGACTTTGGTGTGTCGGGAGTTTTTTGATTACTGCTTCAATTTCAGTTGTTGTAATTGGTCTATTCAGGTTTTTTGCTTCTTCCTGATTCACTTTTGGAACACTGTATGTTTCTAGAAATTTATCCATTTTGCCCAGGTTGCCCATTTTCTTGACATATAGTTGTTCATAGTATTTTCTTACAATCCTTTGTTTTCTGTGGTATCAGTTGTTACTTCCCTCTTTCATTTCTGATTTTATTCATTTAAGTCTTCTTTCTTTTTTTCTTGATCAGTCTGTTTATAGGAATGTCTATTTTGTTTATCTTTTCAAAGAACCAGCTCCTGGATTCATCAGTCTTTTATGTTGTTTTTTTATTCTCTATGTCATTTATTTCCACTCTGATTTTGATTATTTCCTTCCTTCTACTCACTCTGGGCTTTGTTTTTTGTTGTTTTACTAGTTCTTTTAGGTGCAGGGTTAGATTGTTTATTTGAGATTTTTCTATTTCCTTTAGGTAGGACTGTAATGCTATGAACTTCCCTCTCAGAACTGCTGTCACTGTGTTCCATAGATTTGGGCTTGTTGTGCATTCATTTTGTTTCCAGGTGCTTTTGATTTCTTCCTTGAAATCATTGATGACCCATTCATTTTTTAATGACATGCTAATTTAGCCTCCTGTGTTTGAATGTTTTTATTGAGGTTTCTTCCTAGTTTCATGCCATTGTGATCTGAGAAAATGCTTGATATGATTTCAGTTTTCTTGAATTTATTAAGACTTATTTTATGTCCTACCATGTGGTCTCTCTTTGAGAGTGATCCATGTACACTTGAGAAAAACGTGTATTCCACTGCTTTGGGATGAAATGTTCTGTAAATATCAATTAAATCTGTTTGAACTAGTGTGTCATTTAAGGTCACTGTGTCCTTATTGATTTTTCATCTGGAAGATCTATGCATTGGTGACATTGGAGTGTTAGAATCCACTACAATGACTGTATTGCTGTCAATCTCTTCATTAAAGTCCAGCAAGATTTTTATATATTTACATGTTCCTTATTTTGGGTGCATATATGTTTACAAGGGTTATATCCTCTTGTTCGATTTATTCCTTTGGTATTGCATAGTGACCTACTTTGTCTCTTGTTATGGCCTTTGTTTTGAAGTCTATTTTGTCACTTAATAAGTATTACTACCCCAGCTTTTTTTCATTTCCACTTACATGGAATATTTTTTCCATCCCTTCACTTTCAGACTGTGTAAATCTTTTTTTCTGAGGTGGGTCTCTCATAGACAACATATATGGTTCATGTTTTCTTATCCATTCTGCTAATCTGTGTCTTTTGATTAGAGCATTGAATCCTTTTACATTTAAGGTTATTATTGGTAGGTACTTATTCATTGCCATTTTATTCCTTTTCCCTATGTTCGTCTATTTCTTCTTTTAAATCAGTCCCTTTGACATTTTTTTCAGTGTTGGTTTGGTGTTGATGAGCGCCTTTGGCCTCTTTTGCCTGAGAAGCTCTTTATTTTGCCTTCAATTTTAAATGATAGCCTTGCTGAATAGAGTAGTCTTGACTGTAGATCCTTGCTTTTCGTTACTTTGAATACTTCATGCCAATCCATTCTTGCAAGAAGTGTTTCTGTTGAGAAATCATCTGACAGTATTATTGTAACTCCCTATAGATAACTGACTCACTCTTGCTACCTTTAAGATTCTCTCTTTATCTTTAAAAACTTTGCCATTTTAATATGATGTGTCTTACTGTGGGTGTCTTTGGGTTTATATTGATTGGGATTCTCTGTGCTTCCTGAACTTGCGTGACTTTTTCCTTTACCAAGTTAGGGAATTTTTCTGTCATTATTTCTTCCAACAGGTTTTCTATCCCTTGCTCACTTTCTTCTACTTCTACTCCTGTGATATGGATGTTGTTATGTTTCATGTTATCACAAAGTGCCCTTAACCCATTCTTGTTCTTTTTCAGTCTTTTTTTTTATTGCTCTGATTGGATGTTTTTTTCTACCTTGTTTTTCAGATCATTGATTCAGTCTTCTGCTTCATCTAACCTGCTTTTAATTCCTTCTAGGGTATTCTTCATTTAAGATATGCATTCCTCATTTCCAACTGGTTCATATTCATAGTTTCTATGTCCTTTTGCATGCTGATGTAATTCTCACTAAGTTGTGTGGGGTTTTTTTGCATGTTTTTCTCACTAAGTTCTTTGAGCATCCTTATAACCAATACTTTGAACTCTATGTCTAATAAATTGCTTGCCTCAATTTCATTTAGCTCTTTCTCTGGGTTTCCTGCTTTTCTTTCTTTCGGGGGTTATTTCTTTTCTTTTTTTTTTTTAAGATTTTATTTATTTCATAGAGAGAGGGGAAGAGAAGGAGAAAGAGAGGAAGAGAAAGAAATATTAATGTGTGGTTGCCTCTTGCACACCCCTCACTGGGAACCTGGGAACCTGCCCCACAACCCAGGCATGTGCCCTGACTGGGAACTGAACCAGTGACCCTTTGGTTCACAAGCCCACGCTCAATCCATTGATCTACCCCAGCCAGGTGGGGGGTTATTTCTTTGTCTCTCCATTTTAACCGACTCTTTTTGTTTCTTTCTATGTATTTAATACATCTGCTTTGACTCCCTGTCTTTGTGAGGTGGACTCATGTGGTAGGGTCCTGTGTGACTCAGCATTGCCCTCTCCTTTATCCCCTGAGTTGCATGCTCTAGAAATGTCCTTTGTGTGGGGTTACATGGGCTCTCCTGTTGTATTTGGGTCTTGATTGTTGTTGGCGTATTCATTGGTGGGATCTTCCCTCCTGCTGACTGGCTGCAAAATTCAACCCCCACTACGTCTTGTATGCTTTTGTACAGCTGCTGACAGAACAAAACAACACAACACACACACACACACACACACACACACACAACCAGACCTAAAACAAGTAAAAAAATTGCTCAAAAACAACAGCAAAATCAACAATGAAAGAGTAAAGAATAATAAGAGTGGAATGAGAAATGGAATAGTAAAAGAAAAAAGAATACAAGCAGACCGAAGGAAAGGAAAATGATTATGAGAAGAGAAAAGGAAGAGAAGCAATAAGAGTAAGGAACAAAAAGAGGAAATCACCAAAAAAGAAAACAGAAAGGGAAAGAAAAATAAGAAGGGAAGAAAGGGAAAATGGAGTAAGAAAAGGGAAGAGTAAAATAGGGGATATGAAAGGAAAAATTGAAGAAAAAGGAAACTGAAGAAAAATAATAAAAATGCTTATCAAAAAAATTTTAAAAATGTAAAAGAACTTTGTTGTGTATAATGCACTCCCATGTATAATGTACACCCATGTTTAGTTGCATTTTAATGCATGAGCATAAATAAAAGAATTAAAAACATTTCTATGGAATTAGTACCTCCCATGTATAATGCACATCCTTATTTTTCCCTCAGAATATGTGCATTATATATGGCAAATTACAGTAAGTGGATTTTGTTTCAGCAGTGTTGAGTGCTTGCCTGCTGCATTCTTCCTTTATGTTTGGCTCTGATGTTGCCTGAAGCTGGTGTAAGCCAATGTCAGATTATGTCCATGTCTATCCCTCAGCAGTTTGTGACTGCCTCTTCCAGGCTTGGCTGTGCCCCGATGGGTGTTGCTACACTGCATGCAGGCTGGCTTTTTTCAGCTCAGGGTACAGAGGTGGGTCAGCAATCCTCCAATTGCAGCATAGAGTCCACCGCCTCCTGCCTCTCCGTCTGCTGACCTTCTGTCAGTTTTACTTTAGCCACTGACCCAACTGTTTCTGAGAGGGCTTATGGCAGAATCACGAGGATGGGACCCCTGGATCTCAAGTTGCAGTACTATTCGGACTTCATGGAAGATGGTGGGTTTTCCCCCATCCCCATGCCACACTGCTGAGTCTGTCACAGATTATTTTCCTGAATTCAGCGGGGCAGAGCTCCTAGTGGGAAAGCAGGTGGGGCCTCCAGATCCCAGAGAATGGGTCTGCTGGAAACCAAGAAGGTGTTTCTGTGGCTCTCCTGTGAGGGGGAAGTATGGGTCTGGTTCTCAGAAACATGTATGGAATGACTATGCCCTAAAACCCGTCTCTGCTTCCTCAGCAGGGGTTAAGATGTAGGGTGGGGCAAAGTAAGGGGTAAAAAAGATGCAGGGTAGTCCAGCAGAATTCCATAGGGTGGGGTGAGCAGGATCCCAGAGGATAGGGCAATTGGTTTCCCACAGGGTGGGGTAATTGTTTTACCCTTAGAAGGGCTTCCTCTTCTCAAGAAAAATGGCTGCTGCAGTATTGAGGTACATCTAGGCACAGGCAACCCAGTAGCTGTTCCCCAACATCTCTCCCCAAAGCCTCCCTCTCCAGACTCTCCTTAGCTGACTCCAGTCCATGCCACCCTCCTTTCACCTGAGCCCAAGGTGAATGGCTGCGAACAATAAACCTGTGCTTTGGCCCCATAGGAAAGATAAAAAAAAACGTGGCTTTGTCTCCCGGTGGACTCTGTCTCTCTCCTACAGACAAAACCCTGCAACCACACAGTAACCACTGGATACTACATGGTCATCTCATCCTGGCACTGGTACTCTGTGCTTGAGAGTCTGGTCTAGGCTTCAGGCTCCACGCCTCTCAGGGGAAGCTCCCACAGCTGCACCATACCTCAGCCTGCCACCCCTGGGAGCAGTGCAAGCCCCTTTCACGTTCCTGCTCCCTACTCATCTGGACGTGGTTTTTTCCCATTCTGATTAAGAGATTCCTCTTCAGGTAGCCTTTGGGTGTTTATTTCAGGTGGCTGTGCCTCTCTTTGTTTTTATTTCCTATTTGGTTCTGGGAGGTGGTACAAGACAGATCCTCCTACTCTGCCTCCATCCTGCCCCCCCCCTTCTCTTTTTTTCCTGTCATGTTTCTTTTTTCTCTACGATCAGAATTTTATTAATTATTTTTTGTTTTCAGCCATTTGAAAATAATGTGCCAACTTCTCGTTCGTTTTTCATGTTTGGGCAAAAATTCTGTTTGGGATCTCTGAGTCTCTTGGATTTACAATTTGTTAGTTCTTCCTTTTTTTAATATATTTTATTGATTATGCTGTTACAATTGTCCCATTTCCCGCCTTTATTCCCCTCCACTCTGCACACTTGCCCCCACCTGCATTCCCCGCCTTCTCCATTTCCCATACTATTCTTACACTCCCCTATCTTTTGCCTACCATTTATGCTACTTATTTTCTGTACCTTTTCCCCATCTATCTCCCTCCCACTCCCCTGCTGATAACCCTCCATGTGATCTCCATTTCTGTGAATCTGTTCCTGTTCTAGTTGTTTGCTTTGTTTTTGTTTTGGGGGACTTTTAGGTTCAGTTGTTAATAGTTGTGAGTTTGTTGTCATTTTACTGTTCATATTTTTGCTTTTTTTTTTTCTTAGATAAGTACCTTTAACATTTCATATAATAAGGGCTTGGTGATGATGAACTCCTTTTACTTGACCTTATTGGGGAAGCACTTTATCTGCCCTTCTATTCTAAATGACAGCTTTGCTGGATAGAGTCATCTTGGATGTAGGTCCTTGCCTTTCATGACTTAGAATACTTCTTTCCAGCCCCTTCTTTCCAGCAAGGTTTCTTTTGAGAAATCAGCTGACAGTCCTTTGGGAACTTCTTTGTAGGTAACTCTCTTCTTTTCTCTTGCTGCTTTTAAGATTTTCTCCTTATCGTTAGTCTCCGGTAATGTAATTACGATGTGTCTTGGTGCATGCTTCCTTGGTCTGACTTCTTTGGGACTCTCTGAGCTTCCTGCACTTCCTGGAAGTCTATTTCTTTAGCCAGATTAGGGAAGTTCTCCATTATTTGTTCAACTAAGTTTTCAATTTCTTGCTCTTCTCCTTCTGGTATCTCTATGATTCAGGTGTTGGAAAGTTTCAAGTTGTCCTGGAGGTTCCTAAGCCTCTTCTCATTTTTTTGAATTCTCATTTCTTCATTCTGGTGGAATGTTTCTTTCTTCCTTCTGCTACAAACTGTTGATATGAGTCCCAATTTTTTTCCCTTCACTGTTGGTTCTCTGTACATTTTCCTTTATTTCACTTTTCATAGGCTTCATTTTTTCCTCTATTTTTCGACCATACTCAACCAATTCTGTGAGCACCCTGATTACCAGTGTTTTGAACTGTGCATCTGATAGGTTGGCTATATCTTCATCTCTTAGCTGTATTTTTTCTGGAGCTTTGACCTATTCTTTCATTTGGGCCAGTTTTCTTTTTGTCTCAGCATGCCTGTTATGTAGTAAGGGGCGCGGTAACCCATATCCCTGCATTGTGACACTGTTTGTGGGGGAGGGGTCTGAGAGGGAACAGTGCCACTTGCTCTGCTCTCTTCCTGCTTTCAGTCACTTCCCCCACTACCCACAAGCAAATTGGGCCCTTCCAGTGCTGATTCCCAGGTGGGTGGGTTTGTGTACATTCTAGAACCCTGTGTTTCTCTCCAACAAACTCTCCTGTGAGGCTGGGAGTTTATACCAGTGCCTCATCCCCCACAGGTGTTTTCAATCAGACTTTGAGGCTTTATTTCCCCAAACTGGAACCCTGGGTTGTGCGGTCTGTCTCACTCCTCAGTTGTTTCTCGAAGTTTATCTGCACATGAATGTGGGACTGCCCAGTCCACCAGATGCCACATTGCCTGGTCCTCTAGTCACAGCCTTGCCGCAAGTCCTCTCCACCCAGCTACATGTCTCCACCCTTCCTACCAGTCTGAATGAATGTTTCTTTTTAACTCCTTGGTTGTTGGGTTTCCATACAGTTCGATTTTCTGTAAGTTCTGGTTGTCTTTTGTTTTAAAATCTGTTGTTGTTCTCCTTTTGGTTGTACAAGGAGGCACAGTGTGTCTACCTATGCCTCTGTCTTCACTGGAAGTTCTACATTTTGTTTTTAATTTGGGGGAATTCTTAAATCAATTGATAGCAGTGAATTTTAATTTTGGAGTTTAATAAGTCTGCCCCAAAATCTTATACTCTATGGTGTTTTCATTGGGTGTGGCATATTTTCATTGGATTGATTTGATAGATGGGTGCATGAATGATAGGCAGGCATATATGCATGAGTGTCTTGTAATACTCATAATTAACTTCAGTGTACAATGAGAGTTAAGGGCACACATTTTAGAGTCAGTTACAGTTACTATTTTACTAAGAATCAGCATAATGGGCCCCACATCAACCTTGGAATTTTCCCTCATTCTAGAATCTTTTTTTAAATTATTTTATTGTTGTTCAATTAGAGTTGTCTGTATTTTCTCACCACCTCTCCCTCCCACCCACTCCAAACCCACCTCCCTCCCTTGCTTCCACCCTCCCCCTAGCTTTTGTCTGTGTGTCCTTTATAGTAGTTCCTGAAAACCCTTACCCACTCTATCCCCTCCCCCGTCCCATCTGGCTATTGTTAGATTGTTCTTATTTTCAATGACTCTGGTTATATTTCGTTTGCTTTTTTCTTTTGTTGATCATGTTCCAGTTAAAGGTGAGATCATATGGTATTTGTCCCTCACTGCCTGGCTTATTTCACTTAGCATAATGCTCTCCAGTTCCATCCATGCTGACACAAAGGACATAAGCTCCTTCTTTCTGCTGTGTAGAATTCCATTGTGTAAATGTACCATAGTAAATGATCGATTCATTTACTAATGGGCATTTAGGTTGCTTCCAGCACTTGGCTATTGTAAATTGTGCTACTATGAACATTGGAGTGCATAGGTTCTTTTGGATTGGTGTTTCAGGGTTCTTAGGGTATAGTCCCAGCAGTGGAATTGCTAGATCAGAAGGCAGTTCCATTTTTAGTTTTCTGAGGAAATTCCACAGTGGCTGCACCAGTCTGCATTCCCACCAACAGTGCACTAGGGTTCCATTTTCTCCTCATCCTTTCCAACACTTGTTTGTTGATTTGTTTATGCTGACCATTCTGACGGGTGTGAGGTAGTATCTCATTGTGGTTTTAATTTGCATCTCTCTGATGGCTAGTGATGCTGAGCATCTTTTCAAATGTTTCTGGGCCCTCTGTATGTCCTCCTTGGAGAAGTGTCTGTTCAAGTTTTTGCCCATTTTTTTAACTGAGTTTTTTGTCTTCCTGGAGTGGAGTCATGTGAGTTCTTTATACATTTTGGAGATCAAACCCTTGTCCGAGGTGTCATTGGCAACTATGTTTTCCCATATGGTTGGCTCTCTTTTCGTTTTAATGCTGTTTTCTTTAGCCATTCAGAAGCTTTTTTAATGTGATGAGGTCCCATTTGTTTATTCTTTTCTTTATGTCCTTTGCTTTAGGGGACATATCCTCAAAGATGTTGTTGCATGGAATGTCTGAGATTTTCCTGCCATTGTTTTCCGCTAGGACATTTATGGTGTTATGAGTGATATTTAAGTCTTTTATCCACCTTGAATTTATTTTTGTGTATGGTGTAAGTTGGTGATCAAGTTTCATTTTTTTGCATGTAGCTGTCCAGTTCTCCCAACACAATTTGTTGAAGAGGCTGTTTTTGCCCCATTTTATGCTTATTCCCCCTTTGTCATATATTAATTGACCATAGAGACTTGGGTTTATTTCTGGGATCTCTGTTCCGTTCCAATGGTCTATGTGCCTGTTTTTATGCCAGTACCAGGCTGTTTTGATTACAGTGGCCTTGTAATACAGTTTGGTATCAGGTATTGTGATCCCTCCTGCTTTGTTCTTTCTCAAAGTTGCAGCAGCTATTCGGGGTCATTTATGGTTCCATTTAAATTTCTGAAATGTTTGTTCTATATCTGTGAAATATGTCATGGGTACTTTAATAGGTATTGTATTGAATCTATAAATTCCTTTGGGTAGTATAGCCATTTTGATGATGTTAATTCTTCCAATCTATGAGCATGATACATGCTTCCATTTGTTTGTGTCTTCCTTAATTTCTTCTTCAGTGTTGTATAGTTTTCTGAATACAGGTCTTTTACCTCCTTGGTTAGGTTTATTCCTAGGTACTTTATTTTTCTTGTTGCTGTATCAAATGGGATTTTTTTCCCTGGTTTCCATTTCTGATGTTTCATTGTTGGTATACAAAAATATCTTTGATTTCTGGATCTTGACTTTGTATCCTGCTGTTTTGCCAAATTCATTTATTAAATCAAGCAGTTTTTTAGTGGAGTCTATAGGATTTTGTATGTACACTATCATGTCATCTGGAAACAATGACAGTTTTGTTTCCTCCTTTCCAGTTTGGGTGCGTTTTATTTCTTTTTCTTGTCTGATTGCATTGGTTAGGACTTCCAGTACTGTGTTGAATAGGTGTGCTGAAAGTGGGCATCCTTGTCTTGTTCCTGATCTTAACAGGAAAGCTCTAAGTTTTTGCCCATTGAGTATGATATTGCCTGTAGATCTCTCATATATGGCCTTTACTATGTTGAGGAATGCTCCCTCTATTCCCACTTTGCTGAGTGTTTTTATCACAAATGGGTGCTGTACCTTAAATGCTTTTTCAGCATCTATTGATAAAATCATGTGATTTTTGTCCTTCGTTTTGCTTATGTGGTGTATTATGTTTATTGATTTGCAAATATTGTACCATCCTTGCATCCCTGGGATGAATCCCACTTGGTCATGATGTATGATCTTTTTAACGTATTGTTGAATGCGGTTTGCCAGTATTTTGTTGAGGATTTTAGCATCTATGTTCATCAGCGCTTTTGGCCTGAAGTTTTCTTTCTTTGTTATGTCTTTATCTGGTTTTGGGATTAGGATGATGTTGGCTTCATAAAAACAGTTTGGGAGTCTTCCATATCTTCTCGAGTTTTTTTTTCCTAAATAATCTGTGGAGGATGGGGGTTAGCTTTCCCTTAAATGCTTTGTAAAATTCTCCTGTGAAACCATCTGGTCCAGGGCTTTTTGTGTCGGAAGCTTTTTGATTACTGTTTCAATTTCATCAGGTTGTTATTGGTCTGTTCATGTTTTCTGCTTCTTCTTTATTGAGTTTTGGTAGATTATATTTTTCTAGAAATTTGTCCATTTCATCTAGGTTTTCAGATTTCTTGGCATACAGTTCTTCATAGTAATTTCTCACAATCCTTTGTATTTCTGTGGTATCAGTTGTAATCTCTCCTCTTTCATTTCTGATTGTTTTTATTTGTGTCCTCTCTCTCTTTTTCTTGATGAGCCTGCTTAAAGGCTTTTCGATTTTGTTTAACTTCTCAAAGAACCAGCTCCTGGATTCATTGATCCTTAGAATTGTGCTTTTAGTCTCTATGTCATTTAACTCTGCTCTGATCTTGGTTATTTCCTTCCTTCTACTTGCTCTGGGTTGTCTTTGTTGTTGTTCCTCCAGTTCTTGTAGGCATAGGGTTAGGTTGTTTATCTGAAATGTTTCTATCTTTCATTCTAGAATCTTGAGCATGAAAAATTCTGACCCAGTATCTCTAGTCATATCTGGTCTTTCTTAATTTCAATCTTCCTTTCATTCTATATCTGTGTTGTAATCCAAGGGAGCAATCTTAAATTTTATATTTTAAGAGTCACAAAAATTTTTTGCAGAGGATTTCAGAAGAATGTTTCCTTTGTGAAAACCCACAGTTGCCATTTTTCACATAATATGTATTTATTCATTATACTATTACAGTTGTCCCAATGTTCCCCCTTTGCCCCCCTCCTCCTGACCCCTGACTTTCTCAGGCAACCTCTACACCATTGTTCATGTCCATTGGTCATGTTTGTAAGTTCTTTTGCTACTTCATTTTCTATACTGTATTTTACATCCCCTTGGCCATTTTATAACTACCTATTTGTACTTCTTAATGAAATGTCTTAAATATTCAGGAAAAGAATATAGATTAATATCACCTTTGTACTCAAAATTAATTATTATTTTATTATACCTACTTCAGATTTTTTTAATACTAAATATAAAGCCTTCTTTGTTCTCCTTCTCAGTTTCTTTTTTTCTTTTCCATCTGCAGTAGCAAGTACAGTCCTAAGTTGGTGTGCATTTTTATAGTTCATATTTTCATCTTTTTAAATACACATTTGTTTTCATAAATAATTTGTAATTTTAGTATGATATAAATTTGAAACAGTATCATATCATACTACTTAGGCTATATTTTTGTTCATTATTGTTTACTGAACTCAGGCCCTCTAGACACTTGCATTAGAAAAAAAGACATTGTCGAAATTTTTCAGATAAGTATAAATCTTGTAATATTTTACATATTGTTCTGGAAACCTAAAGAAGCTTTCTTTGAAAAAATAAATTGGGGTCGTATCATAGCAGGATGCTTTTATGGTACACAGTATCTGAAATAAGAAAAAATTTTTATTAAATAGTTTTATATTTAAACATCTTTGTTTATTTCAGGACAATCTCATATTTGACTACTGTCTGTTATCTTCCAGAATCATAGCTCATAATTAAAATTTGGGTTCAGGTCTCCCACACTACACTTCTGCCTTCTCCTCCTGCATAAGATGCCTTCATTTCTTTACCACACCTTCTTGACACCTCTTGGAAAGAAAACCTTTTTTAGTGTCTCCGTGACTCTGGCATTGACACTTGCTAACATAGAACCAACATCTGTTCAAGGAGTTATGGGTTCTTAGGTTAACTATTCTAAAGCTACATGAAAACTGTGGGAAATTTTTAAATAAAACTTTTCAGACAAATGGCTTTTCCCATCAATATAAATATAAATGGCATGAGGTTTTAAATTTTTAAACAACATATTTTGCCATCTATAATGTGCAGTATTTTGCCCAAATTTTTTATAGAAAAATAAGGGTGTGCATTGCACATGAGTACAATAACCCTGCATATAATGTGTACAAAACCATGGGTGTGCATTATACACAGGAACACATTATACACAGCAAATACAGTAGTTATTTTCATAGAGATCAAGGATTTGTGTCCTGGTATGTTTGGGAGTGATCCCAGTGAGGCTAACATAAATGTTATGTGTTCTTAAAAGATTATACTGAATATATACTACATATCAATTTTTTAGTTTCAGAAGGATGCACCAAGGAGGGACACTCCAGATACTTGCAGGTACAGACATTGGAAAGACCACACCCTTATGTGTAATCTTTCTCTTAGCACCAGGTGATTGTACTCAACTTTATAATGAGGTGAAAAACATTTATAAGTCTCCTATGGCTGTCTCATTCATACTCTGCTGTGCTGTATAACATGATTTTCCTGCAGCTGTAAACTTCAACTTTTCAGTTTGTCATCAGTGCAGTGGCTCATATAGTTATAAAGTGAATGTGGTAACTAACTTGGAGCATAATATTGTTCTTGGGTCAAAGTATATCTTAGTTTGAAGAAACTTTGTGCATTGCGATTTTTACCTGCACTGGCCAGAGCCAGATAGTCACCATAAACTAAATAGATTTGGTTTGGTGTACCTATGATTAATTGTATGCACTTTAAGTATTTTGGTTTGCTGGTGAGTGGATACATGCAAATTTTATTTTAAAGCCTTAAGTGTTTATATCCTATTCCTTTGTTTTTGTGTCTCTAGACTTTACCAAGTACCATATTTTGCTGTGTTCCCGTGTATAATGCATACCCACATTTTTGGCCCAAACTTTCAGGAAAAAAATCTTTTGTTTAATTTTTTTTAATTCAATTATTTATTTATTTATATTTAGATACTTATTTTTGTATTATAAAGGAATTTTAGCATTTATTTTTGAATATATTATGGTGCAAGAGTTACACTTTTAACTTATAAACCTAAATAAAAGAATTAAAAACATTTATATAGATATGGAATTAGTAATACCCATGTATAATGTGCATCCTTATTTTTCTCTCAAAAATTTGTGCAGAAAATATACGTTATACATGGAAAAATATGGTATATATTGTTCAGGTAATGAATTTAAGGCCATTTTTACTTCTGGCTGTAATCTTGCCAAGTTCCAACAACTATAGACTGATGGTTGCCGCAGGGGAGAGGGGGTTAGGGGACTGGGTAGAAAAGATGAAGGGATTATGAAGTACAAATTGGGAATATAGTCAATAATAATGTGCCAACTATGTGTGGTGCCAGGTGTGTACTGGAAGTATCAGGGGAATGCTTTGTAAAGTATAGGGTTATCTAACCGCTATGCTATACAACTGAAACTAATACACCATAATATTGAATATAAATTATAATTAAAAATAAAATAAAATAAACTTATAACTAAATAAACTTGGAACAAGTCACATTGTCACATTTGAGATACTTCATGGCTGAGGATAGCTTGTTTTTAAATGTCTTATATACATGAAGAATAGTCATTATTTTATCTCTTTGAAATAATTTTTTCTAGTTTACATTATACATTTTTACTTCTTACATATAACTAGAAGTTATATTCATTATTTTATACTTGGTCAGCTTTAAGGTTTAAGGGGAGCATGATCCAGAATGATGGAGTGAGTAATCAGAAACTCAGTTCTAAATCTTACAGTACTCCAAAATGACTGAGTGGTTCTGGAGCAGCAGCAGAGAGGATAAAGGATGTCAGAACCTCCTAAAGAATTCTCCCTTCTTTTAAAAAAAATTTTTTTTTATTTATTTGTAGAGAGGGGGAAGGGAAGGAGAAGAGAGGGAGAGAAACATCAATGTGTGGTCCCGTACTGGGGAACCTAGCCCACAACCCAGGCATGTGTCCTGACTAGAAATCAAACCAACAACCCTTTGGTTCACAGGCCAGCACTGAATCCACTGAGCCACACCAGCCAGGGTAAGAATTTTCCCTTCTTCATTCTGAACTCCTTGATTCTAATAAAGGAGAAAGAGGTTAGAAAAATACAAGGTGAATCCAGGAGTGAGCTCACAGGCACTATCAAAAGAGAAATTTGATTAGTTATGGTTCTCAGATCTGAAAGAAATTGTTTTTGGCTTTATTGAGATATAATTAACATATAGCAAGTGTAGATTTAAAGTATACATCATGTAGATTAAATGCATTTATATATTATAAAGTGATTACACCATAGCATTTAACATTTCCATTCCATTACATAATTATCATTTCTTTTTTTATGGTAAAAACATCTAAGATCTACGCTCTTAGGAACAATCAAGTATATAATTACTTGCTACAGTATTACTAGCTATGATCACTAGCCTATATGTTAGAGCTTCAGAATTTATTAATCTTATAACTGGAAGTTTGTACCCTTTGACTAGTATCTCTCTATTTCCCCAACACCCCAGCTCCTGGTAACCACCACTTAAAGTATTCTCTGTTTCTGAGCTAGACTTTTTTGTTGGATTTCACATATCAGTCATATCATACAGTATTGGTCTCACTTATGTCACCTAGTATAATGTCCTCAGTTGTCGCAAAGACCAGGACTTTATTCTTTCTCATAGCTGAGTAATATTCCACTGTGTGTGTGTGTGTGTGTGTGTGTGTGTGTGTGTGACATCTTCTTTATCTGTTCATCATTGACAGATACTTAGGTTGTTTCCATATCTTGGCTATTGTGAATATCTTGCAATGAACATGGAAGTGCAGGTATCTTTACACGATTCTGATTTCAGTTCCTTTAATAATACCCAGAGTGGGATTGCTGGATCATATGGTAGTCCTGTTTTTAGTTTTTTGAAGAATCTCTATACTGGTTCCCTAATGGTTATACCAGTTGACATTATCACTAATAGTGTACAAGCAAGGGTTCCCTTTTCTCTTCCCAACACTTGTTATCTCTTGTCTTCTTAATGATAGCCATTCTTCTCACATGAGAGGTGTGAGAGGTATGAACTACTATTTCATTGTGGTTTTGATTTGCATTTCCCTGATGATCAGTAATGTTGAGTACCTTTTCATGTACCTGTTGGCCATTAGTATGTATTCTAATCAGAGTGGGGTTTTTTGGTATTGCCTTATATGAGTTCTTTATATATTTTCGCTATTAACTACTTATCAGATATATAGTTTTCAAATATTTTCTTCCATTCCATAAGTTACCTTTTAATTTTATTGATTGTTTCTTTTCTGTGCAGAAACTTTAATTTCATGTGGTACTGTTAATTTTTCTTAAGATTTTATTTCTTTTTAGAGAGAGGGGGAGGGAGGAAAAGGGGGAGAGAAACATCAATATGAGAGAGAAACATCAGTCAGTTGCATTGCAACTGGGGACTGAACCTACAACCCAGTCATGTGCCTTAACCAGGACTTGAACCTGTGACCTTTTGACCTGCAGGACAACACTGAACTAACTGAGATACACCTGTCAGGGCATGGTCCTGTTAATTTATTTTTGCTTTTCCTTATGCTTTTGGTATCATACCCAGAAATCATTACCAAAACCAATATCAAGGAGCTTTTTCCCTATGTTTTCTCCTAGGAGTTTTACAGTTTCAGGTCTTTAAGTCTTTAATCCATTTCAAGTTCACTTTTCTGTATGGTATAAGATTGGGGTCCTATGTCAGTTCTTCTGCATTCTTTCCATTTTTCCAACATCATCTATTGAGCATTCTTGGTTTGCTTTTCAAATATTAATTGAACATACATGAAGGAGTTTATTTCTGAGCTCTAGATTCTGTTCCATTGGTCTGTGGGTCTATTTTTATGTCAGCACCATTGTGTTTTGATTACTGTAGCTTTGTGGTATAGTTTAAAGTCAGGCATATGAAGCCTCAGGCTCTGTTACTTTTCTCAGTATTGCTTTGATTATTTGGGGTCTTTTGTGGCTCCATGCAAATATTAGGGGTTTTTTTCTATTTCTGTGAAAAATACCATTGGGATTTTGATAGAGATTGCATTGAATCTATAGATGGCTCTGGATAATGTGGACATTTTAACATTATTCTTCCAATCCATGGGCTTGGGATATCTTTTCATTTGTTTGTGTCTTCTTCGGTTTCCTTCACCAAAATCTTGTTTTCAATGTACCTACCCTTCACCTAACTTGGTTATATTTATTTCTGAGTGTTTTGTTTTTGATTCTCTTATGAATGAGATTGTTTTCTTTATATCTTTTTCAGATGTTTTGTTGTAGTATATAGAAACAAAACTTTTCTGTGTGTTGATTTTGTATCCTGCTATTTAATTGAATTTGTGGATTAGTTCTAGCAGTTTTTTGGTGGAGTCTTCAGGATTTTCTATATATAAAACCAAATAATCTGCAAACACAATTTTACTTTTTCCTTATCTATTTGGAGGCTTTTTATTTTCTTTGCTTGCCTGATTGCTATGGCTAGGACTTCTAGTACTATGTTGCTAGGAGTAGTAAGAGTGACACATTTTCTTATTCTTGATTCTTGATCTTAGAGGAAAAGCTTTAAACCTTTTATCATTGAGGATGGTGTTAGCTATAAGTGCGTCTAATTTGGACTTCAGTGTGTTGCAGTAAGTTCCTCCTGTTCCAATTTGTTAAGTGTTTTTATCATGCAAGGATGTTGTATTTTGTCAGATGCTTTTTCTGTATGTATTGAAATGATCATAAAAGAAATTTCTTCTCCATGGGTCCTTATAAAGAATCAAACTGGGCCTTCCAGTCAAGATGTTACACAGGTAGACACACCTCACCTCCAACATTTGCATAATATGGGTGCCAGAAGGAAAACAGAAGGAGGAGGAAATTGGAAATCTATTTGAAAAAATAGTGAAGAACATTTCCCTAATTTGGTGAAGGAAACAGACATGAAAATCCAAAAAGCACAAAGTCCCAGACAAGATGGATACAAAGAGGCCCAAACCCAGATACATCATAATTAAAATGCCAAAGGTTAAAGATAAAGAGAGAATCTTAAAAGCAGCAAGAGAAAAGCAATTAGTTACCTACAGGGGAGTTCCCATAACATTGTCAGCCAATTTCTCAAAAGAAACTTTGCATGTTAGAAAGAATTGGCAAGAAATATTTAAAGTCATGAAAAGTGGGGACCTACAGCCAAGATTGCTCTGCTCAGCAAAGCTGTCATTTAGAATCAAAGGGCAGATAAAGAGCTCCCCAGATAAGAAAAAAACTAAAGGAGTTCATCATCCCTAAACCATTATTATATGAAATGTTAAAGGGACTTATTTAAGAAAAAGAAGATGAAACCTGTGAATAATAAACTGACAATAAATACCAATCTATCAATGATTGCATCTCAAAAACAAACTAAGTAAACAAGAAGAACAAAGATAGAGAGAATCACAGATACAGAGAGGATTTTGATGGTTGCCAGATGGGAGGAGCCTGTAGTGGAATGGTTGAAGAGGTGAGGGGAATAAGAAGTACAAATAGGTAGTTACAGAATAGCCATAGGGATGTAAAGTACAGCATGGGAAATGGAGTAGCCAAAGAACTTATATACATGACCCATGGCCATGAACAATGGTTGGGGGATGGCCTGAGGAGTGGGGAGTGATAGGTGGCGGGGGCAAAGGAGGAAATTGGGACAACTCTTATAACATAATCCATAAAATATAATTATAAATAAATAAATAGATGATAAAATATCAAATCATAAGCAACATCTTCAACATCCTTCCATTATACACAACAGTGACTTCCATAGGCCTTTTTTTCCTTAACATCTCAACAATATGGTAACACCAAAGTTTATTTTAATAAAAACCATTTTATAGGAAACCCTAAATATGCTGCCCAAGTGTTCAGATATCTAATGTGTAATTTAATATAAGTAATAAATTTCAACTCTTTGGAAAGTATTCAGGCAGTATATCCTAAATATTATAGCCTTATCAAAAAGTATTATATGTTAAGTAGTAGTAGATTTAAGGACATAGTTCCTGACAGATCCTTTATGTAGGTGTTTTGTGTTCCTCTGAAATAGTCACCCTATATACCCCTTCCTCTTTATGATGGCTCAAGAATTAGCTGATAATGGTCAGTGGGGCTGGGGCCAAGGCTTTGGCTGATATAACCAAGATGACCAGCAGGACAGAGGCTAAGGATTTGATCAGCGTTGCTGGAATATTTGTCTTAAAGCTGGATTCAAGGATTGGAGTTTCTGTGTTTGGTGGGACCAAGGATTCTGCCAGCACAGCTGATGTGTTTAGTGGGCAGGGGCCAAGGACTCAGTCCACATTGCCAGCATTTTTGGCATGGTCTGGGCTGAGAATTCATCTGATACAGGGGAATTACTAAGCCAGGCCCAAGATGGTGGCAGACATGGGTGGGAGATTGGTTACATACAACGAGGTTGAACAAATGAGTAAGTATATTGAGGATAACAGGAACCAGATTTGTCACTATAGGAGAAGGGTCTAATACATATAAAAAGGTAAAGGTAAACCCTGTGATCTCAGATTGTTGTTGGAGGTATTGATAAGGGTTCATGATTTTTAATATATTGATGATTGATTGGTTTAGATTTCTCTGTATGTTTATGTGTGTACATCTACATATATATATATGTACTTATATGTTTCTTAGCCTTATCTGCTGAGAGGACTTAGAAGCAGTGATACACCAGTAATTTCTAGATGCACCAGTAATTTTTCCATCAAAATGAATCAGGGCTCCAGGAGACATGGCTGAGTCTAGGGTGTGTATGGCAAAGTACAACGTAAATCCAGCACATCATATACCAGAAAGTAAGGAAGTATTCCAAGAATGTCCAGGATGTGTCAGAAGGACACAGGGTTCCTAATGACAAAATCCTGAAGACCTGAGCAGCAAAATAAATAATAATGGTAACAGGTTATAACCCATTTAAAATGGAATCAAAATAAAATAGAAATATGTAACTCTATACTGCTATAAAGAAGTCAGTTAACAAATGTGGAAGAAAAGAAAGCTGTATCGTATAGTAGAATGCCAGCTAATAAAGGTAGAAGGAACAATGAATCTAGAGAATCACTATATGGCATCCATCATAAAATAATAGCTGGTTTGGGCAGTGAATGTGAAAAACAGTGGGTAAAAGTTTGTAGAATAGGATATTTCCATAGTTTGAAAGTATCTCAACTTCCGGCCAAGATGGAGGCATAGGTGGACACACTGTGCCTCCTCTCACAACCAAAATTAAGGACAACAAATATTGAGAAACAAGAAAACAACCAGAACTGATAGAAAAGTGAACTGTACATAAGTCCAGCAACCATTCGTCCAGACCAGTAAGAGGAGCAGAGTCGCGGCAGGAAAAAGTGGAGGTGTGGACCCGGGCACACAGGCAACAGCGGCTGGCAGTTCCCAGGTGTGCAGGCGGTGGCTAGCAGACCCCAGGCACACAGGCAGCGGCTAGTAGACCCCAGGCACGGGGTGGCAACTGTGCAGACCCAGTGAGGCCGCCCAGGATGGCTGGCTGACCAGGTGGTCCCACATTCGCATGCAGATAATCCAGGTAAAGGGGAAGCGGTGGAAGGGACTGAAACCAAAAAGAGAGTGGAGCAAGCGCCATTGTTCCCTCTCGGACCCCGCCCCCACATACAGCATCACAACTCAGCCACTGAGCTGCCCTGTACTGGGGAACACCTAAGGCTCCACTCATCACTACATAACAGCCGCGACCAGACCCCCCCCCCCAAAAAGGGCTCAAATGGGAGAACAAATGAAAACTTTAGAGCCAATTCCTCTAAGTGACAAAGAGATAGCCGACGTATCAGATGCACAGTTCAAAGCCCTGGTGATCAGGGTGCTCACAGAATGGGTTGATTTTGCTCACAAATTAGATGAACAAATGCAGGCTACAAGAAGTGAAATGAAGGAAAATGCATGGGGAGCCAATAGAGATGGGAGGAAAACTGGGACTCAAATCAATGGAGTGGATCAGAAGGAAGAAACAAACAACCAAACAGAAAACAAGGAAGAAACAAGAATTCAAAAAAATGAGGAGAGGCTTAGGAACCTCCAGGACATCTTTAAACGTCCCAACATCCGAATTATAGGAATACCAGAAGGGGAAGAGGAAGAGCAACAAGTGGAAAAGTTACTTGAACAAATAATAAAGGAGAACTTCCCCAATCTGGCAAAGGAAATAGACTTGCAGGAAGTCCAGGAAGCTCAGAGAGTCCCAAAGAAGTTGGACCCAAGGAGGAACACACCAAGGCACATCGTAATTACATTAGCCAAGGTTCAAATGAAAGAATTCTAGAAGCAGCAAGGGATAAGGGGATAGTCACCTACAAAGGAGTTCCCATCAGACTGTCAGCTGATTTCTCCAAAGAGACCTTCCAGGCAAGAAGGGGCTGGAAAGAAATATTTGAAGTCTTGAAAGGCAAGGACCTACATCCAAAATTGCTCTTTCCAGCAAAGCTGTCATTTAGAATGGAAGGGAAGATAAAGTGCTTCTCAGATAAGGTCGAGTTAAAGGAGTTCATCTTCACCAAGCCCTTCTTCTATGAAATGTTGAAGGGACTTATCTAAGAAAAAGAAGATCAAAAATAAAACTGTAAAAAGACAGCAAACTCACAGCTATTAACAACCACACCTAAAACAAAAGCAAACAAGTAGAACAGGAACAGAACCACAGAAATGGAGATCATGTGGAGGGTTATCAACAGGGGAGTGGGAGGAGGAGAGAGGGGGAAAAGGTACAGAGAATAAGTAGCATAGACGGGGGGGGCAAGAATAGTGTGGGAAATGTAGAAGCTAAAGAACTTATGACACATGGACATGAACTAAAGGCGGGGAATGTGGGTGGGAGGGGGTGTGCAGGGTGGAGGGGAATGATGGGGGAGAAATGGGACAACTGTAATAGCATAATCAATAAAATATATTTTAAAAAAAGAAAGTATCTCTTCACCAAAAAATTGTATCAATTATTTAGCACAAAATTCTTTTAGTTTATTTACGTTGGCAAAACCTGGAATACACCATCTAAACCAAGTGACTAATGTTAACATTACCAGTAACAGGACAAATCAACACTGTGTGCTTCCTGATAATATGCTTTGAGAAGAACACAGGTGGGTATTCCTGGAAAATAATATGTAACCTTAATTTAATAATTAGGGAACATATATATAGAGAGAGAGAGTTATATAGCTATACATACAGATTAGATAGATAGATAAATAGATTTGTATACATACATAAATCTGCATCTGTATATCATGAGAGAAATGAATGATAAGACAGATAGTAAAATGCTAGCAATTTGGGAGAAGGGCATGAGTTTTTTGCTACTATTCTTACAACTTTTCTATAAGTTTGAAATATAAAAACAAAGAGTTATTAAAGATTTAAGTCAGTATATCTGAGGTTCAGATTTGCATCCTCTTCTGAAAATGGAGATGCTTTTCCATATCCTCTTCTGAAAAACCAGTTTTCTTAACAAGAATATTGAGCCCTGGCTGGTGTGGCTCAGTGGATTGCGCACCGGCCTGAAAACAAAAAGGTCACCAATTTGATTCCCACTCAGGACACATGCCTGGGTTGCAGGCCAGGTCCCCAGTGGGGGTTGTGCAAGAGGCATCTACACATTGATGTTTCTCTGCCTCTGTTTCTCCCTCCCTTCCCCTCTGTCTAATAAATAAATAAGTAAATAAAATGTAAAAGAAAATAATATTGAGAATACTTATTAAAATGCATCAAATTGTACGTTTAAAATCGGTACATTTTGCTGTATGTCAGTGATGGTTTAATTTAAAACAAAAACGGAAAGAAATTGTACACCACTACCAGTCTTCTTTTGAACTTTGTGAAGCAGTTAGACAGATGGGCAGATTCTGCTAAAAAGCTAAAAATGGAATTTCTCCCTAGAGTACAAATTCTTTTTTTCCACCATGAATGCCAGCCTCCCATCAGGGGCCGACCACACTGGAATGAACTTGTATCAGCTGGCCTGCTCTGGGGGTCATGGGGCTTTGGATTCCAACTCCCTTTCCCAGCACTCAGTCCCATTTTTAATTTTCAGGGAAGTATTGTTTCAAAACTTGGCTCAGATCTTGTCCTCTCCTTGGATTCCTTCCATTTGCTTTCTCGATTTTGATCAGTCACTCTTTGGCTTGTACCCCTCTCTTTTCAAGGTGGTAAACCAGACAGAGGGTGTGAATGCTGGGCCAGAACTGGGCACAGAACCTGAAAGTCATCTCCCTCACTCAGGGAACACATCCATCATGAGTCATGACATGACATTCCATTCTTCTCTCCTGAATGCATTTGTAGACTGTTGTACCGCGCGAGTGAGCCAAATGGGCATATGAGCTGTTGGGGGGCAAGGGATAAGGGGAGCAGAGAGAGAAAATAAGAAAGAAAGAAAACAGAAGAATGGTTCTTTGTGGGGCGACAAACTTTGTTCTGGTTCCCAGCCTGAATGTTTCTGATCTGGTTTTCTTCTTTTTGTGATGTTTGAACTTGTTTCCTCGGTTCCAATGTTGAACTCTTGTCAAAAAAAACTAAGAGTAGCAGAGTATGAGAGGCTGAGAGGGGCAAGACCAGTAATCCAGCAGAAAGAACTGCAGAGCCATGAAGATAAATGTGTGTCTATATCGGGCCTGGGCTTGAGAGAGAGAGAGAGAGAGAGAGAGAGAGAGAGTGTGTACTAACAAATTTACAAGAAAAACCCTGTGGAGTAACCTCACTTTTTTCTCTCCTCTGCTCTCAGAGTCTGGCCCTTTCTCCTTCCTCTGGAGCTGCCATTAACCCTTTTATACAAAGAGCAGAGTATCTTGCCAGTTGCATTTGAAAATCTGGCATAGACAAGCTTGTTCAAAAATAAAGGAGGAAGATACGGAACAGCTGGACAGACACCACAGGCATGAACAGGGGCTGACAGGGTGCTAAGTTGGGCCCGAGGACACAAAGCTACTACCTTACTTGATAAAAATCCCCTAAAACTAAGAATTAGGAAAAGGAAGAGGAAATGAGGATTGGGAAATAGAGAAGGAACTCTTTTACGTAGTTGAAATTACACAGATACTAAGCATTAATTGAAATTAACTCCCAATGTGAGGGTAGCCTGTGGTGTAAATACAGGCAAGACTACATACTCTATGCTAAATGTAGAATGATCTTGTCCGTGGGGAGAGAAATAGCATTGAGAGATCTAACTAGGCCAAATCATTTCTGATCCTCCCAACCATTTTTCTCCTTAACTTGTCTCAGAAAAGGGGAGTTCTGCTCTCTGTGTTGTCTGCAGGCCTTCCCTGCACTTCTTGACTAGGGCATCTCTTGATCCTCATGACTGGTATCTGCCCTCAACTTGCTGGGACTAAGATTGAACATAAAACACCTACTCTGAGTTCAGGTCTCATGTGCCCCTGGCTTTACAGCAGTGAATGCAAGAACCTTTTTTTGATTTAACTTTTATTAGTTTGGTCTTGCACTGGATTTTTCGGAGTTCTGAAATATGAAAGTGGATTTTTTTTAATCACAAAGCTTTATATTTATAGAGATCTTAACTTTTTGTTTGTTTTTTATTTATTTTTGCATTTATTTTGCTGCCCTTTCAGCCTGTAATCCTTTGTGTTTAAAGCACTCCGGCTCCCGTGGGAGCAGCAGGTTAGCACTCCCGGTTCCCTGTGGCTCCTGCAGGAGCAGTTATTTACCATCCTGGAATTTTAATGAGTCCTGTCCATTAGAATTAAACATTCAGTATATTAAACATGTGTTTCTCCTCTCCAGTGTCAACTTCCAGAGATAATTTGTTCCCCCATCTAAGCAAAGAAGAAAATTAAGTCTTATGAATGAAAAAAAAAAAAAATGACCAGCATCAGAACTGCAAACTTAAAGCCAGTGGGTCTTATAAACCTTGGAACTGACAGTTTTCCAGTCTATTCAGAGCATTTGAAATAAGTTGTCCTCAGTTTTCTTCCAAGCTACATAATTCTCTACAAAAGGTTTGGTGGGATAATCTAGAAATAGAAATAACTTAATCTACTGTGGTACATGCAGGTGGCTCTCAACCATATTTTTTGCCCTAGCACCCCTGAAGAATACCAAGCTCCTATAGTAACAGTGGCTATGTGCAGTAGTAATTCTCTAGGGAAACCTGTGTAAACCTAAAAAGAAGCAAAAGGCATATGACCACACACCACTCCCAGTGAGGCATGACTTCCCAGGTGTAAAATCAAAAGAGTATCATGAAATATAAGCAGTCCTCAGTTTTCATGTACAAAGGTTGTGCTGCTATAGCCACCTGACTCCCCTGTGCCCCATAACTTAAAGCCCTGCTGCCCCCCAGAGAACTGGAAGAATTACTGCCACAGTCTCCCTTCAAACTATTAACTAGCCCAAAGTGTCCCTGCTACTTGAGTGACCCTGCCTTCCACAGCAGCCACTAGCTGCTTTCTAGCTATGGTTGCTATTAGTTATCCTGAACTTCAAAGAGAATCTCCTGCACCTCTTAGAAGTCCCACTCTGGGGGCTACTGCCATAGAAATGAGGTTCTCCCTGAACTCCTTCCAGTGCTTCGTAGAAAAGGTGGAACTGGGACACACTCACTAGCCACTGGAGCAAGTGAAGATGTGTTTCTGATGTCTGGAATTAGAACTCAGAAGGCATCTTCCACTAGATAAAATGTTATGAATGGTGGTTAGGTTGTATGACGATATTGTATTTGTTTTCAAAGCTGCCATAGCGAAGGACCTCAGACTAGATGGCTTAAGCAACACAAATTTATCTTCTCACAGTTCTGGAAGTTAGGAGTCCAAGATCAAAGCTCCTCCTGAGGCCTCTCTCCTTGGCTTGCAGATGGCCACCTTCTTGCTGTATCCTGTGTGGCCTTTCCTCCATGCACATTTGTCCCTGGTGTCTCTTTTATGTCCCCATTTCCTCTTCTTCACAAGGACACCAGTGAGATTGGAATAGAACCCACACAAACAGCCTCATCTTAATAATCTCCTAAAATTACCTCTCCAAATATATTCACATTCCAAGGTTATGGGGGTTAACGCGTCAACCTGTGAGTTGGGGGAAGGGGCATGTTTCAACCTGTAACTAGCATTACGGGTGAAGAGTTTCATGGTGCCTACTTGGGAACCTAACTACTACTTAGGTAATTGTTTCAAGGTTTCAAACAACTGACTTCCAAACAAACTCTGGAAACTACTTTCCAAATAAATCTCAGGGCCCTGCTGATGGTGGGGGACAGGAGAGACAACTACAGAATCTGTTACTCTCACCCAATAATTACAACATACTCCCTTAGGGGAGATGTGGGGCCTTCTGGTGACTTCAGTCCCAGATAGTATGTGAAAAGAACTTAGTAACTGAACCTTTCTTAAAAAAGCTCTGTGACAGACATAGTGTTTAGTGAATGAGTGCAATGAGGAATTTTCTGGAGATCAGATTGTGGTGTTCTTCTGCACTGTATAAATGCTGTCATACTGTTTGTCTGCCTCTTTTATACAAAAGACCACCTAGGCACAAAGAAAATGCCCCTACCTAGCATGTGCTGTCCTGGTGAAAGGCGCCTTTCATTTTAACACTGCAGATAACAGGTTTTACTGTAAATTGCAGCGATGCTGAGTACCCCAAAAAATCAGGTTTTGATTGATGGCATTTTTCTTGGAATTCTTGTTAAAGTTAAATAGTGGTTTTAATGTTATCAAACTAAAAAGAATCTTACCCTTTTCTAATGTAAAGCCTAAGCCAAACTTCAGACATTAACACTTTATTGCCAGCTTAACAAAAAGCATGCTGTGGTAGTGGTTTAAAAGAAGTGTGAGACATTTGGTAAAGCTCCTGCCTATGTGCCTGAAATTTCAGTGGTTCAATTTATTCTTCTGAATCAAGCTTCTCTTTAAGGTACTGCCTTTTAAATTATAGGTACAGCATCTGAACACTAGAATGATAAGATCAGTGAGTGACTGGGAAAGAGTTCAAAAAAGGACAAAATTGCCAGGTTAAAACCAACTTCATCTCCTCCTCAGTGGCCCCCAGGCCTGGTGATAAAGCTCATTACCCACTGGGTTTTCTGACTCTTGTGTTGTTTGACACATCTAGAGGCTATGGGAAATAACATCTACCTGTGCATGTCTTTAGCCTAAATTTGAGTCAGTAGATGTTTTTTCTTAAAAGTAAGTTTTCCTAAAAGTAAGATGGGTGTCAGGATGCAACTAGCAGGAGGGTAGGGAATCGTGGAAAAGATAAAGTACTGACTTTTGTCTAGCACCCCATAATGAGACACAGAAAAGGTGCAGTGAGAAGGCTTCTTCAGAGCTGAGAACTCCATCAAGAAATAGCCTGCTGGCGATCACTGTCCTAATGTTATTTAATCCAGAATGAGCTCTATTTATTCAAAGATTATAAAAGCTTAAAAGAATTTAGAGATATTCTTATTTCCCTTTTTGCACATAAGGAAGCTGAGGCCAGAGTGCTGAAGTGACTTGCCCAAGATGATAAAGTGGCAGAATTGGACTGGACATTTCCTCCATTTCTGACCTTTTCCTACTATTTCACCCTGCAGATGCCTTGGAAGAAGATCCTTGTAGCCTGATAGAGGAAGCTCTAGTAATAACCGTTCTCCTGCAGCAATGCCAAATCATCCTCAAGTGCTGCAAGGCACTTCCCTTCTAGCTCAAGCAGTGAGTGTCAGTGATAGACACTGGAAAATAAGATGCTTCTGTCCTAGACACTGTGTGCTGACCGAGCACCATGACTTTCTCTGGGGGAGAGAAAGGAATAGTAGGTAGTTTAAAATGTGTGAAGTTTCCTTAACCTCCTTCAGTGCTGTAGCTTTGCCAGCATCTCTCTTGCTCACTGCACTGTCGGTTGAACCACATACACCCTACTGAGTATACTGCAGCCCCCAGGCAGCAGTCCTGCAGGTATGGGCATCGCTGGAGAGTGCCACGTGCAGGCGTTGGTGGGGCTGTTCATTTGGATTTGCCTCCTCAGATGTATGCAGTGGGATGACCCATGACATCCCCATCTTTTCTTGCCTGTGTAGAGCTTGCTTTGTCACTTGGCTGCTTCTGAGGTTGAGCCCACCTCACTCTCCAGCTGTGTTCTTGGGAACAAAAATAGAGAAAAAAAGATGGTGATCCTGCTCCCTCTTCAGTAGGCTAGGTGAAACCTCCCAGAAGTACCAGCTTGGGTTGGACATTCCTTTCCTGTGGAAATAAAGCTGTATGTGGCCATTTGAGCCCTGAAATGCTGTGGCGTTGTCCATACTTTCTGGGGGAACTTTGCTCACAAGTGTAGTGAGTCTTAAGCATTCACTGAGCCAAAATGGACTAGAAATGTCACAGTCTCACCCTTCTTCACCTAAGTAAATAAACACTGACTACACAATTCTCTGAACATTAGGGGGCTGTGAGAATATTTTTCTTTCAACCACAGCCTTCCCCAAGAGCTTTCAAATCACATCACATACTTTTCCTTTTAGCAATCCAGAATTTTAGTAGCATGCAACTCCACACCACCCCCACACCACCCAGCCTTCTTCCTATCAGCCATATCAGACACCACTTGCTATGTCATCATATTGTGCTTAGCCCTCATCACATGTCCTCCATGGACGGTCATGTGAGCCCAGGGCATCACTCAGGACAGCCCACATGACCCCAGAGCCTTGATTAGTGATGACACCCCTTCCATGCTCCTGAATTACTGGACCAGGAGCTTGTACCACACTAAAGGGTCATTTCATCATCTCACCAGGGAGTCAAAAGACACCACCCAGGGAATGTATCAGATTGATACTAATAGCAGATTTAGGAAACTTCAGTTATACAATACAGAGGTATCACTGTAGTCACAGTTGGCTTGTTCTTTGAGTGGCATGCTACATCACAGTTCCATTGGTGTTCTAGAACATTTCCACATGAGAGATGACTCTTGGCTTTTGAAATTTAATGTGTGGGGCCAGTCAGACCAAGACCCATAGTTACCTGTGGAAGCCTTTCCAGGCTTCCTGTCACACTGACCCTAGAATCAGACACTGTGCTGGAAACAGCAGACGGCAGTCCTGGACATGGACCATGCATTGAGCACGTGCCACTGTGGTGGAAGAAATGTTCTTCTTGCTTCCTGCTTGGTCAGAGAGATTAGCTAGACAGGGGTTCAGCTTTGTGCTAGTTTAGCACTCAAATTTCAGCCGTAACAGAACCTTGTTCTTACCACCCTGACAGTTTCAGCATTAGATTTCCTTTTAGGTCTTTGGTTTTTGTTGGGTTGGGTTTTTTTGTTTTGTTTTGTTTTTTTCAGCCTCTCCCTTTTGACACTTTTCATTTCTGAGAGCCAAACCAAATACACTGGGCTGGCTGACTCGCCTGTGTCTGCAATTCCCAGAGCCCTGCTGCTGTTCTGATGAATCCCTTTGGCAAAGAGGGAAATTTTTGTCTCCATTCTGCTAATGACAGGCCCTTAATTTGAATGTCTATTTGCATCAGTTAATAGCTTTGTGAGAGATATATCCAAATCAACTTAGACAACCATATTAAAATTCTACCTAGCTGGGAAATCTTGTTCTTTGTTTTTAACACTCCACACTTTCTCAAGCCTCAAGTCCTACCTCAGCACACCTTTGGACTAGCAAAGCCTAGTAGAGACCATTCCGTCCATCCCTTTGCCTCAGGACTGTGCTTCATCTTAGCGCATCACCCAGATGGGTAACTGGCTTGTTTTTTATTTGTTTCTTTGTTTTCCAGCTCTATTGAGCTATAATTAACAAATAAAATTTAAGATGTTGAAAGTGTACAATATGATGATGTATTATGCATATACAATGTGAAAAGATTCCCATCACTGAGTTAATTAACACATTTATCACCTAACATATTTACCTTTTTTTTTTACATTCAACTCTCTTAGCAAATTTCAGTTATACAATACAGAGGTATCACTGTAATCACAGTTGGCTTGTTCTTTGAGTAGCATGCTACATCACACTTCCATTGGTATTTGTTCCAGAATATTTTCACATGAGAGATAGGTCTTGACTCTTAAAATTTAATGTGTGGGGGACAATCAGACCAGTGTAAGTCTCCTATGGGGTTTGGGAGGTAAGGTGTCTTTTCCCACTTTTACCTTTCGTGGTCCTGCCTTCTGTTTTCTTGCTGTACTCTCTCTCGTCCACTCCCTCCCCTCACTTGTTCAGAGGAGGTCTAACACCTATATCAAGATACAATCTTTCAGGAAAGATGGTAACCTAGGATGTTCTTATTGGCACAGACTATCCCATAGAAAAAACTCATTATCTCAGCCAGGGAAGAATGCTTTCTTAGGCAGGGAAGCAACCAGCATTTTAGAAGTGTCTAGACATACAAGTAGGTTAGAAATCAAGACATTAGTACATTAGCAACATCTGCAAATACATAATAGAATCATCAGAAAGCAAAAGTTTGTGCTGGTTTATGTGCAGATACCTGTCTAAAATTGGATTGCTAATGCCCATTGTACGTGCCAGGTTCCAGGTCTTGCTATGTATAAGGAGATTAATATGGAGTGACAGGTGTTAGCAGCATGTGTTTTGGTCCCATAAATTGCCACTGACCCCAGGTCATTTGTCTACTTTTACCTGCATTACTTGACCTCTTCTCAGTTGTTGGTTTTCACAGAATCATGACTGACCCTAACCTTCAAAAGAATGATAAGCTACAGTGAGTAATGTGACAACTCAAAGAGCCTGATAGTTAGCCAGCAAGACCAAATTTCTTATAAAACTTCCTGTGACGCAGGGGAGATTTACCCTTTTTCTTTACGGAGAATGTGTATCTGGAGATAGTAGAGTTTGATTTCCTAACCACTCACTGGTCAGGCTTGAAGGAAGAATAATACGTGAACTTCCTGAGGCAAATGCTTATGTCTCTCTGAACGCTGGTAGCCACTTTACCTCTGTAGTCCTCAGTTGTCTTCCTTGTACGGCTAGAGAATTGAACTGGTAGTTCTATTTGCTCCCTTCCAGACTTATGAGTCTGAATTCCCGAACTGGCCTGCTTTTAGGTTTGATATTTTGTGGAGCAGGGGTTAATATAGAAAACAAAATTGTGTGCTGTGTATTAATACAGATTCACCAAAAATCTTAACTGTTTTGTTTCCTTCAGGACTAGGGAGTTGCCAGTATCACAGTGCAGAACTTTGAGTGCATTGGTGGAAAGCAGAGAAGCTCTTGATTTTGTTTTCATTTTTAACTTTTGAAAACTAAAGGTAAAAATACATGGTGATAATAACATTAAAAAGTTGACCTGCCCTAAGGCGTATGGCAAGCTTTCATTCGATAACTATTTAGGGAGCTACATATTCTATATGCCAGTCATAAAGTGCTCTCGATAACACTAGAAAATAATTATATGGCTTTCATTCTTTGAGAGGCTGAAATACTTGGGGTTCCCTCCTACCTTGATGTTTCTGCCATGAGGGAAGGAAAAGAGGAAGTTTCTTTATATCACCAGTGAATCTGGAGGAGTTTATTGTGGAATATCACACTGTTTAGCAGTGACACTGTGGGTTGTGTATACACAGGCCCCCTTGGTGGGATGGAGCCAAACTTTTATTTTTATTATGACATTTTGTTCAATATTAGTTATGGAAGAGCAGTAACATCTTATTTACTTCTGGCCTAAGCGACAACAGCCTTTCCTTGTAAAAACAAATTCAGATAATGCCTGGCAAAGGAGTTCACTACAAAGTGGGAAGGAAGAAGGGGCAGGCTCAGTAGCAACCTCATGATCATTACCACTTCCAGCTGCACAGAGCCCAGGGCCATGGTGCAACTACTTCCAGCTCCACACAACAAGCACCGGGGTGGGTGAAAACTTAGAAAGCAGGGAGAGTCAAGCTGCAAGCTCAAACTTGAAGTATTAGTCTCAATCTGTGGGAAATAATCATAGGACAAATTCTTCAAGGATAACTTTAGTTTTCCCTGGTACTAAATGTTAGAGGGATTCTACGCAGTAAAAACGTGACCAAAGTACCTGTAGAAAAGTAAATGACTGGACAATACCTACTCTGACCACCTAAGTTATATATTTGCTGCTTTAGTCAACACATATTATTACAAAATGTATTTCTGTTTATTCCAGTTATTCAAAAATCTAAACTTGGAAATTATTTTGTCCTCATATCTCCTAAGCAGATGTGGTTAAACAGCCTGCTGATTTGGGCTGGGGGCTGCACCCAGATCTGGACAGGACAGAAGGGCCATTTCAGCTTGACCATCATCTCTAAAGGCTCCAGTCATATGCCAGTTTTCAGCTCAGACCTCATGACCTGTGCATCCTAGGACCTAGTTGTTAAAAACCTCAAGTTCAGATTCTTGTCCGCTTAGACCAAACTGATAATCTCTGTGTAATTTCCTGCCCACCACCAAACCATCTACAGAAAGGAGTTAATCTGAGTCACTGCCAGCCACAACTGAATTCATCCAGTAACCTCTCATAACCATCTATTCTTTATACCCAGCTATATACCTCATGTTTTATGAATGTGAATAGAGAGTTGTTTACCTTGAAATAAGGCTGTGTTCTCTCTTTTAAGATTTTCTTACTTTGTGGATTTATTTCTCTTAGCTCTCCCTAATGCCCTCACTCAGCTATGGAGAGATGGAGTACCTATTGTAAAATCAGTCCTGTGCTGAACTGTAAATGCTCTGGGGCAGTTTTCCTGATTTACTTTCATTCCTCCATCCAACCAGGCTGTGTTCCTTCACACTATCAGCTCTGTTCACTGACCATTGTCCTAACACTGAAAGCAGGAAGAGAGCTCAAGTGGTTTTCCTTACAGTCAGCCTTTCACGACAATGCTTTTTGGGGTGTGAGGTTGTATAATGTCATCTCTGAAATACCTCACTTTACTTCTGAGGCTTCCTCTGCCAATTTCTCCCCTGAAGAGTGGTGGAGGCTCAAGTATTGTCTTTTCTTCTGCAGCACACGCTTCAAATGTGCATTGCTTTTAGCAACTCAATTCAGATTGAGTTGCTGTTGCATTTGTGATTCTTGGCTCAAGGCCCTCTAGAAATCATATTACTACTCTGAGTTCAGGGAGGGCTGGAATAGCTACTAAGGACAGAATACATCATAACAACATTCAGACAAAGCCAGAAAACTCCCGCCAGAGGCCACCTTGGTGTCCTGTACTTGTCCCATATTCCATCTTTTGGAAATTTTAAACAAAGTGGGGTACTGCAGTATATGGTTTATGTGTCATGCTATGAGGTCTGCATCACCAGAGAGTCTTGATTTGAAGATGCTTCCATTTTTATCTTAAAAAGCTCTTTGGAAAGTTATCAGTGTTTCCCTCCCAGGATTAGCATCTATTCCTTTTGTTTACTCTCTAGTCGTTTTTCTGTTGTTTGCTGTGTGGGGGGTATTTTGCTAGCCAGCATTGGTGTGTAAAAAAGAACACATCAAGAAATTTACTGAGAAGAGAATTCCAGCCAAGATGGAGGCGTAGGTGGACACGCTGTGCCTCCTCGCACAATGAAAATTAAAGACCACAAAGATTTAGAAACAAGAAAACAACCAGAACTGATAGAAAATTGAACTGTACGGAAGTCCAACAACCATTCATCCTAACCAGTAAGAGGAGCGGAGTCGCAGCAGGAAAAAGTAGGGGTTGGCGACCCAGGTGCACAGGCAGCAGCAGCTGGCAGATCCCAGGCATGCAGGCAGTGGCTAGAGGACCCCAGGTGCACAGGCAGCGGCTAGCGGACCCCAGACATGGGGTGGCAATGGTGCAGACCCAGTGAGGCTGCACAAGGTGGCTGGCTGACCAGGTAGTCCCACATTCGAGTGCAGATAATCCAGGCAAAGGGGAAGCAGCGGAAGGAACTGGAATCTGAGAGAGAAGAGCAAGAGCCATTGTTCCCTTTTGGGCCCCGCCCCCACATACAGCGTCACAACTCAGCCACTGGGCTGCCCCACCCTGGGGAACGGCCTAAGGCTCCACCCCTCATACACAACAGCCATGACCAGACCAAAAAACAAAAATTGCTCAAATAGGAGAACAAATGAAATCCCCAGAGCCAATTCCTCTAAGCGACGAAGAGACAGCCAACCTATCAGATGCACAGTTCAAAGCACTGGGGATCAGGATGCTCACAGAATGGGTTGATTTTGCTCACAAATTAGATGAACAAATGAAGGCTACAAGAAGTGAAATGAAGGAAAACGCATGGGGAGCCAATAGAGATGGGAGGAAAACTGGGACTCACATCCATCGAGTGGACCAGAAGGAAGAAACAAATGACCAAGCAGAAAACAAGGAAGAAACAAGAATTCAAAAAATTGAGGAGAGGCTTAGGAACCTCCAGGACATCTTTAAATGTACCAACATCCGAATTATAGGGGTACCAGAAGGGGAAGAGGAAGAGCAACAAGTGGAAAACTTATTTGAACAAATAATAAAGGAGAACTTCCCCAATCTGGCAAAGGAAATAGACTACCAGGAAGTCCAGGAAGCTCAGAGAGTCCCAAAGAAGTTGGACCCAAGGAGGAACACACCAAGGCACATCGTAATTACATTAGCCAAGGTTCAAATGAAGGAGAGAATTCTAGAAGCAGCAAGGGATAAGGGGACAGTCACCTACAAAGGAGTTCCCATCAGACTGTCAGCTGATTTCTCAAAAGAGACCTTCCAGGCAAGAAGGGACTGGAAAGAAGTATTTGAAGTCTTGAAAGGCAAGGACCTACATCCAAGATTGCTCTATCCAGCAAAGCTGTCATTTAGAATGGAAGGGCAGATAAAGTGCTTCTCAGATGAGGTCAAGTTCAAGGAGTTCATCATCACCAAGCCCTTATTCTATGAAATGTTAAAGGGACTTACCTAAGAAAAAGAAGATCAAAAAAAAGTCACAGATATTAACAACAACACCTAAAACAAAAGCAAATAAAGCAAACAGCTAGAACAGGAACAGAACCACAGAAATGGAGATCACATGGAGGATTAGCAACAGGGGAGTGGGGGGGTACAGAGAATAAGTAGCATAGATGGTGGGTAGAAAATAGACAGGGGGAGGGCAAGAATAGTGTGGGAAATGTAGAAGCTAAAGAACTTATGACACACGGACATGAACTAAAGGGGGAAATGTGGGTGGGAGGGGGTGTGCAGGGTGAAGGGGAATGATGGGGGAGAAATGGGACAACTGTAATAGCATAATCAATAAAATATATTTTTAAAAAATAGAAATTAAAAATAAATAAATTAAAAAAGAAGTTTACAGAAGAATTGAGTAATTAACATATAGCCAGCTCTTGAAGCATGAAACAAAATTAGCACCTCTGAATAAAAAAGGCTTCACAGGGAAAAGGGGAAGCTGAGCCCAGCCATGAAGGATGACTGAGACAGGCATGAAAGGTGTGTAGGAGGTAATACTGTCCACATTCTAGGATGAGAGAACTATGTTGAAGTAAAAGCAAAGACCAGGGAATGGCAAGGATGTACCAGCAGGTGAAATCAGAAAAGGATGATAGGGCTGCCAGATTGTGGCTGCCATGCCAAAGAAATTTGGACTCCATCTTGTAAGTTAGGAAACCATTTAAGATATTGGAAGAAGAGGAGGTAACCTAATCCAACCTGTTTTAGAAAGATTTCTCTTACGGACCAAGGCGAAGTGGTTGTGAAGCTACTGAAATCAGCAAAGGATGTTAGGGGGTGACAGCTGATGTTTAGGGCTGTGACCAGAAGATGGTCAGCAGTAAAGAACCTAAACCAAAAGCAACATGGCCAGACATGGGCAGTAACCAGATTCTCACAGGAGAATTGTGTTTGAGGAGAGTATTTCATCACATGAAAAACTATTTGTAGTAATTATTAAGTAAAAAGAGTAGTTTGTGAAATAGTATAAACAGTATGATTTGATGTCTAAGAGCAACATTCACAAAGAAATGTTTATCAGGCATTTGAAAAATGTGAGTTCTACACTCAGGAGAGAAGGGAATTAGCATCATAATTATATTGACAAACCTTGATAATGGTTACATTTATGTCATATAAGGGTTATTATATTTACTATCCCCTTTTGTATATGTGTGGAATTTTCTGTGGTAAATAAAAAGTTTTATTTAGAAAAACATACCTCAACAGAAATAATTAAATCGGCAAAGAAAGTGGATTACAGGTGTTAGTGTGCTAAAGCATTTGAGATGATACCTGGCCCATAATAAATGGCCAGTAAGTTCGTCGCTATTATTATTACTGCTTTATAAAGCTAAGATAGACAACATTTTCCAATCCCAGGGTATAAGAGGAAGAACACACACACCTCTTAGACCTCAGCAATCCCCTACATGTGTGGGAGGAAGCGGAAAGAAGAGGAACAGTAGCAGGACAGAGAAGAAAAACATGGTCAGGCAGAGGAGAGCCAGAAAGTCAAAGGGGAGATGATTTTAGAAGGAGGTGTGATCAGGGGCAAATATCACAGAAGGGGCTCAAGTAGGATGAGTGAAGACTGAGTTAGGTAAACACTGAGGTTTGTGTTTTCAGGGGTATTGAAGTTTTGAATTATACAATCATACAAAAAGTACACAAATCATGTGTATGCAACTCAGTGAATTTTTGCATGCTCATAATGAACACCTAGAACAGGAAGCAGAGTCTTACCAGCACCTCAGAAGCCCCTTGTCTTGCCCCTGTCCAGTCACTACTCCCCCCCTGCAAGGGTCAACTGACTTTTTTCTTTAATTTAAAATTTTATTTATTTATTTATTTATTTTTTAGGGAGAGACAGTGAGAGAAACATCTATGTGCCCTCTGTACACCCCTAAGTGGGGGTGACCCTTTGGTTCACAGGCCATTGCTCAATCCACTGAGCCACACAAGCCAGGGCCAGACTTTTTTAAAAATTATATTTTATTTATTATGCTATTTCAGTTGTCCCAATTTTATCACCTTTGCCACCCTCTTCCCAGCAGTCCTCACACCATTGTTCATGGCCATGGGTCATGGATGTAAGTTCTTTGGCTACTCCATTTCCTAGGCTGTACTTTATATCCCCATGGCCATTCTGTAACTACCTATTTGCACTTCTTAATCCCCTCACCTCTTCACCCATTCCCCCACACCCCCCTTCCATCTGACAACCATCAAAACGCTCTGCATATCCATGATTTTGTCTCTGTTCTTCCTATTTACTTGGTTTTGAGATTCAATTGTTGATAGATACGTATTTATTGCCATTTTATTATTCATAGGTTTGATCTTTTTTTTTTTTAATGAATCTCTTTAACATTTCATATAATAGTGCTTTGGGGATGGTGAACTCCTTTAGTTTTTTCTTGACTGGGAAGCTCTTCATCTGCCCTTTGATTCTAAATGATAGTTTTGCTGGATAGAGTAATCTTGGCTGTAGGCCCCCACTTTTCATGATTTTTTTTTTTAAAGATTTTTTATTTATTTATCTTTAGAGGGGAAGGGTAGGAGAGAGGGAGAGAAATATCAATGTGCGGTTGCCTCTTGTGTGTCCCCTGCTGGGAACTGGCCTGCAGCCCAGGCATGTGCCCTGACTGGGAATCGAACCGCGATCCTCTGGTTCGCAGGCCCGCGCTCAATCCACTGAGCTACACCAGCCAGGGCTCATGATTTTGAATATTTCTTGCCAAACCCTTCCAGCCTGCAAAGTTTCTTTTGAGAAATTGGCTGACAGTCTTAGGGAACTCCCCTGTCGGTAACTGACTTCTTTTCTCTTGCTGCTTTTAAGATTCTATCTTTATCTTTCACCTTTGCATTTTAATCATGATGTGTCTTCTGGTGGGCCTCATTGCATCCATCTTGTCTGGGACTCTCTGTGCTTCTTGAACCTGCATGTCTATTTCCTTCACCAAATTAGGGAAGTGTTCTTTCATTATTTTTTCAAATAGATTTACAATTTCTTACTTGTTCTCTTCTCCTTCTGGCACCCCATGATACAAATGTTGTACCTCTTGAAGTTGTCCCAGAGGCTGCTTACACTATCCTCATTTTTTTGGATTCTTTTTTGTTGTTGTTGTTGTTCTGATTGGTTGTTTTTTGCTTCCTTATGTTCCAGATCATTGATTTGATTTTCAGCTTCATCACTCTACTGTTGTTTCTGTATAAATTGTTCTTTATTTCAATTAGTGTATCCTTTGTTTCTAACCAGATCTTTTTTATGCTGTTGAGGTCCTTGCTAACTTCCCTGAGCATCCTTATAAACAGTGTTTTGAATTCTGTATCTGATACATTGTTAATCTCCATTTTGTTTAGCTCTTTTTCTGGAGTTTTGATCTGCTCTTTCATTTGGGCTATGTTTCTTTGTCCCCTTGTTCTGGCAGCCTCCCCGTGTTTGTTCCTATGTATTGGGTAGAGCCACTATGGCGTAATGTAGTAGGTGTCCTATAGGGTCCAGTGGCACAGCCTCCCCAGTCACCCAAGCTGGGTACTTGAGGTGTGCCCTTCATGTGGGCTGAGTACAGCCTTCTCTTGTAGTTGAGCCTTGGTTGCTGTTGGCAGGTTGATGGGATGTATTTACCCAGGCTGTGACCACTGAGCACCAACCTCCACCTTCTGTGGAGGATCAGCTATGCAGGGGCAGGATGATGTTGCTCCAGCGTGGTCTGTAGCTGTCCACTGGATGCACAGGCTCTGGCATTTCCCAGGTAGTGCATGCCAAGGTCAGTCTCCACCTGTGGTCTGCCTGAGGCCACCCTGCATGACCTATGAAACAATCTCAGGTGGCTGCTACTTGTGCTGGGTCTAGATCACTTAGCAAGAGGTACAGGGGCTGGGGGCTCACTCAGGCAGGCTGTTGCTTGTTTGATAGGATTTAGGAAGTTGTGAAGCATGAACAAAGGCCAGCCATTCATATGAAAAAGCTACAGTTAACAGCTTGGGTGGGCTGGTAAATTGGGTGGGACAGAGTCTTAGGGTATCTCCAAGGCTGGGCAAACAGTGTTAGCCAGGTTGATGGAGTTTCGTGTATGGTGCCTGCTTGCCATCTCTGTGGCTCTGGGGCAGGAAGGCTCCAAAGAGGGACAGTGGCCTCTGCCCTCTTTTCTGAGAGAAAACTGTCCCTTTGATTTGGATTACCCTGAATCTATAGATTAATTAGGGTAGAATTAACACTTTTATTAATACAATATTGAGTCTTCCAATGCATGATCATGTTATATCCCTTCATTTAAGATTTTTTTAATTAGAGTCAAACAAAAAGATAAACATTATATGGTTTGGTTTATTAATATATGTGAACTCTAGCATTTTTTTTTTTTAATTTTTCTGATGTGTTACAGTTTTCGATGTAGAGGTCTTAGTTTAGTAACCATTTGAGAAAGCAGTTTCAGTGACAAAAATTAAAAGATGTTAAGGAGGGAAATGAGAAACAGGTAGCACATGTAGACTATTCTGTTTAAATGCTTGGTGAAGAAAGAAAAAGTTGGTCCTAGTTTGTGAGAGAAACAGATAAAAAAGGTCTTTTCAGAATGAGTGTGCCCTTCGCAGGCCTGGGGAAGGAGCGGGGGCAGGGCGAGACTGGAAGGAAGCACAGAGTTTGTTGAAGGGACAGGCAATGGAAGGGTGGCGGAGGTTGGCCTGGAGAGGGAGGAACATGCACTGTTGTGGGACATTTGGAGGTAGGATGTTTCGTGGCTACATTTCCTGTGACAGTGTCTCCAGAATCACCTATTGCTTCTACAGGGAGTGGCCCTGAGCCACCATCGTGCTGTGCCCTTTGCCACTCACAGCACCACACCCCACAGGCGGGAAGTTGGCAGCAGCCAGACTTGGTGCCCTCATGGTCATTCTAATCCACATTTTCGATCCCTGTTTCTTTTGGCACAGCATATTATTTTATATTTTCTCTAACGGAGGGACATACCTGTACATTTATTGTTCCAACAGTCCTTTCCTCCAGATAGTGTTAGTTAAATTAAGGTTCAGTGGAAAGGGGCTTTTCACTAAATCTTGAGGTGACCGAGAGGCTTGAGGAAGATTTTATAGTATAGATCTTTTGTATGTGAAGGAAACTAAGATGCCAAGATATGAGGTTTAATGCACAAGTTACAGAAGGTACTTGCAGGATTCATGGGAACAAATTTGTTTTGCAATTCAGTGGAAAGTATTTTACTTTGGAAGTGATTTTAAGTTCATTGTTGTTTGTCTTTGATGCAAAGCTTTCAATACATACACAAAAAATTGTTCATATTCAGAGAAGGAATTGTGTAAACTTATGTGCTGCACATATACTTATGTGCTTTTAAGAACAGTAAAGAAGACAGTATTTTTCACTGTAGTTACTTGCAGCGATGGAATTTACCTGCTGATATTAGAGAGTAGAGAGTAGGAAACGGAAGCTCTTGTTGGATTGCGGGGTCTTACATATACTAAGTTTGAATTTGTAGCTTTAACAAGGAAGGGAAAGAGGTAGAGAGACGAATTTAATTCTTTGCAGCTAGGATATAATAAGCATTTTCATTAAATCCCAAACATTGCATGTTTGTACTTTGGGGAAATTCTTTGCTGGTGTTAAGTATAAAGGGGCGTTTCTTCAGGGAGGAGGTGAGAGATGGATAGGCAGGCGCAGAGGGTGTGTCCGGCAGTGGCAAGGGGGAGAGGGAACAAGAATATCTTGAATGAGATCTGGTAGATTAGGTTTCAGAAGCTGGAATACACTCTTCCCAATGTATCCATTGGACCTGCTGCATATGGAAACCATACAAAAACTTCCTTTTTTACATGTGATGCACATGCTAACGAAATACTTTAAAATAACAAGGTACTAATACATTTCAAAATTTGTTTTCACACCTGTGCTGTGTAAGTTTTTAGTTTGATTACTTTACACTGCCTTTCTTTCCTAAATGGCCTAAACGGTTTAACAAGGCTTTCCTGTGCTCCTTTAACTTCTGAATGACTGAAGCTTTGCATTTCAAAGTCAGAATAAAAGCCCTCATTTTAAAAGTAATTCCTGTTTCACAAGAAAAGTTGATCTTTGAGATTTTTTTTCAAGGCAGGAAATTTTAGCATATAATGGATCAAGTGCCCACGAAGCCTCTCCCCACTGTGCCGTGCCCACAGTTAATACCGCTTTCAGATAAAGCGCAAGCCGGGCATCCTCCCTGTGGAACGGAGGAGGGCCTACCAGGTGTAAAACAACTGCAGTTAATGAAGGAACACTTCCTTCTCTAAACTTTTTGATTCTTCCGATCCCTTTATTTTTTTTAAACACCTTTTCCTAGGCAAACCATTCATTAGACCTTGGAAAAAGCATAGCCTTATGGTCTACCTCTGGCTTTTCTGTCCCCCTCATCTTTTTCCAGCGCCTTTAGTTATACTTCCTCCTCCAGTGCGGATCACTCTGCCCGCTTCTTGTTTATACCCTTCTGACATTTGTAGGTAATAATCACATTCCCTTCCCTTGGTGTTCAGTTAGTTAGGTCTACTATTTAGTTCTTCTAATCCTGCCCCATGAAAGGATCCTATCAGCTTCTTAGTCATGCCCGCCACTTTTCTTTGAACTTATTCCAGTTTCTCTCCATTTTTCTAGTAATGAGGTGCCTGAAATGAAACACAGTTCCTAGGTGTGGCTTCACAGCACCCACACAATGGACTGGAAGTGGAAGGTCCTCTGAGGGGTAGTGCCCAGGTCTGGCCAATCCAGGGCCTTTGTCACCCTCAGAGAGGGGGATATTGCTTCTATGAAGACCAAGTACGTCTCGTATTCCTGGGCTTCAGTAAACAGCCCATTGCATTTCCTCCCTCATGCCTCATCAGCTCATTCTCCTTTTCCATGGGGAACGACGCTCTTTTCTGTTCTCTAATATCAATTACCATTTTCATTCTCCTCCTCCTTTTTGCCTGAAGAGAAGGCAGTAGCACTTTATGCCTTTCTGTCTTACTGCTCAGTATTTTGCATGGAGGACTCAATCATTAGTTTTTTACAGTTTTATTGAGATAGAATTCACACACCATTCCAATACACCGATTTAAAGTGTATGATTCAATAGGTTTAGTATGTTTTCTGAATTATGCAACCATCACAACTGATTTTCAAACATTTTCGTCATTTCAAAAAGAAATTTGTACATAGCAGTCACTCCATATCACCCCATCCTACCCCAGCCAAGGCAACCACTAATCTGCTTTCTGTCTCTCAATTTGCCTGGTCTGGACAGTTTATAAAAATGAAATCATACAATATGTACTCTTTTGTGACTGGTTTATTTCAGCTGATGTGTTTATGGTTCATGTTATAGCAGGTATAGTTTATATCAGATCTTCATTCCTTTTCACTGGCAAGTCAGTCACTGCTTTTTGAGTGAATGTTTGATACATTTCTGTGTTCCTTCTCAGCATCATAGAATACAAGAATTACACATTTTAAACACATGCAGCTTTGAATATATTATACACCTTTATTTATATTTCTTATCATTAAATTGATGTTGCTTCTGGTATTAAGTAATACAGAAGTATACAGAGTAAAACTGAAAGTCCTTCCATCCACTCAAACCAGCCACTCAATACTGTTGTATTTTTGCTTTCATACATAGGTCCGTCCAAGAATAAAGCTCTCTCTCACCTCTTTTTTTAAAATATATTTTATTGATTATGTTATTACATTTGTCCCATTGCCCCCCCTCCATTCCCCTCCACCATGTACACCCCCTCCCACCCACATCCCCAACTTTACTTCATGGCCATGTGTCATAAGTTCTTTAGCTTCTACATTTCCCTCACTATTCTTCCCCTCCCCCTGTTTATTTTCTCTCTACTGTCTGTGCTACTTATTCTCTGTACCTTTTCCCCCCTCTCTCCTCCTCCCACTCCCCTGTTGCTAACCCTCCATGTGTTCTCCATTTCTGTGGTTCTGTTCCTGTTCTAGCTGTTTGCTTAGTTTGCTTTTGTTTTAGTGTTGTTGTTAATAACTGAGTTTGCTGTCTTTTTACTGTCATATTTTTGATCTTCTTTTTCTTAGATAAGTCCCTTTAACATTTCATAGAATAAAGGCTTGGTGATGATAGACTCCTTGAACTTGACCTTATCTGAGAAGCACTTTATCTGCCCTTCCATTCTAAATGACAGCTTTGCTGGACAGAGCAATTTTGGATGTAGGTCCTTGCCTTTCAAGACTTCAAATACTTCTTTCCAGCCCCTTCTTGCCTGGAAGGTCTCTTTGGAGAAATCAGCTGACAGTCTGATGGGAACTCCTTTGCAGGTGACTGTCTTTTATCCCTTGCTGTTTCTAGAATTCTCTCCTTCATTTGAATCTTGGCTAATGTAATTACAATGTGCCTTGGTGTGTTCCTCCTTGGGTCCAACTTCTTTGGAACTCTCTGAGCTTCCTGGACTTCCTGGTAATCTATTTCCTTTGCCAGATTGGGGAAGTTCTCCTTTATTATTTGTTCAAATAAGTTTTCCACTTGTTGCTCTTCCTCTTCCCCTTCTGGTACCCCTATAATTCGGATGTTGGTACATTTAAAGATGTCCTGGAGGTTCCTAAGCCTCTCATCATTTTTTTGAATTCTTGATTCTTCCTTCTTTTCTCTTTGTTTGTTTGTTTCTTCCTTCTGGTCCATTCCATTGATTTGAGTCCCAGTTTTCCTCCCATCTCTATTGGTTCCCCATGCATTTTCCTTCATTTCACTTCTTGTAGCCTTCATTTTTTTTATCTAATTTGTGAGCAAAATCAACCAATTCTGTGAGCATCCTGATCACCAGGGCTTTGAACTGTGCATCTGATAGGTTGGCTATCTCTTGGTCGCTTAAAAAGTACTGGCTCTGTGCTTTGATTCATTCTTTCGTTTGAGCCAATTTTTTTTCTTTTTGGGGGGGTCTGGTCACACCCGTTATGTATGAGAGTCGAAGCCTTAGGTGTTCAGCAGGGCGGGGTAACCCAGTCGCAGAGTTGTAACTGTATGTGGTGGTGGGGTCAGAGAGGGAACAATGGCTCTTGCTCTGCTCTCTCTCAGATTTCAGTCCCCTCTGTAAGGCTGGGAGTCTCTCCCGGCACTTCAACCCCCACAAGTGTTTTCAATCAGTACTTTTAGGCTTTATTTCCCAGCACTGGAGCCCTGGGTTGTGCAGTCTGTCTTGCTGCCCATTTTCACCTGGTTTATCTGCAGGCAAATGTGTGACTGCTGTCAGCCACCTTGTGCACCTCTCTGGGTCTGCTCGTTGCCTCCCCACGCCCGGTAAACTGCTGCCTGTGCGCCTGGGGTGTGCCAACCACCGCCTCTGTGTCCGGGACCACTAGCCACTGCCTTTTCCTACCACGATCCCTCTCCACTGGCTGCCAACTCCACTCCTCCTACCGGTCTGGGTGAATCGTTGTTGAATTTCCATACACTTCAATTTTCTATCTGTTCTGGTTGGGTTTTTTTGGTTCTAAATTTTTGTTGTCCTTAATTTTGGTTGTGAGAGGAGGCACAGTGTGTCCACCTACACCTCCATCTTGGCTGGAAGTTTCACTTCTTTTTTTTTTTTTTTTTAACATTTTTTGTTTATTTTAATTGTTGTTCTTGTACAGTTTTCTGTCTTTTACTCTCATCCCAGCCCACCACCCCAGCCCTCCCCACCTCCCTCCCATTTCCACCCCCCCCTAGTTTTTGTCCACGTGTCTTTTATACTTGTTGCTCTAAACCCTTCCCCTTTTCCCCTGAAATTCCCTCCCCTCTCTCCTCTGATGACTGTCAGCCTGTTCTCAATTTCAATGTCTTTGGTTATATTTTGCTTGTTTGTTTTGTTGATTAGGTTCCTGTTAAAGGTGAGATCATATGGTATTTGTCTTTCATTGTCTGTCTTATTTCGCTTAGCATGATGCTCTCCAGTTCCATCCATGCTGTTGCAAAGGGTAGGAGCTCCTTCTTTCTTTCTGCTGCATAGAATTCCATTGTGTAAATGTACTATAGTTTTTTTATCCATTCGTTTACTGATGGGCACTTAGGTTGCTTCCAACACTGGGCTACTGTAAATTGTGCTGCTATGAACATAGGGGTCACCTCTTTTTTGACACTAAGTTTGTTAATAAATTTTGCTCTTATAAATTTCCTTGGTAAACATACTTATGCATACATTCTTGAACTTCTTACTGGTATTTCTATAGAATATACTCGTAAAAGTAGAATTATTTGATCAAAGGATACGTACAATTAAATTTGGTTGGTAGTACCATATTGTGTGCCAGTCTACATTCCCATCAATCATGCTATAAAGAGTACCCAGTTCCCCAAATCCTTACCAGTACTGATGTTTAACAGTCTTTGAAACTTTTGCCACTATGATAAGGGAAAGAAAACCGTATCTTGTTTAACTTGTATTTCTTTAATTTTTAATGAACTTGCATGTTTTTATGTGCTTATTAGCCATTTGTATTTCTTCCATAAGTTTTTTGTTTATATACTCTGACCATTTTTCTACTAAGTTATTAAACTGATAGTACCACTTATAATACGTTGATATTAATCCTTTGTCATTTTGTTCTTTGTCTTATTTATCATGTTTCCTAAGCCATCACTTGTATTTTATTTTAAGTTATATCTCTTTTGTCTCCATATAATCATTTTAAATTTCTATAGTCAAATTTGCCCTTTATTTTCCTTTTATAGCTTTTTTTAAACACATTACCTTCTGTCTTAATCAGTTCAAGCTGCTATAACAAAATACCATCAACTGTGTGGCTTATCAAAACCAGAAATTTATTTCTCCCATTCTGGAGTCTAGCGGTCTAAGACCATGCTGCCAGCGTGGTCAGGTTCTGATAAGGGCCTTCTGCTGCATCAGAGACCACCTTCTTTTCCTTGGATCCTCAGATGGTGGAAAGAGCTCCAGCTGGCTCTCTGAACTGTTCTTATAAGGGCACTGTTCTAATTCCTGCAAATTTTACTTTCATGACCAAATTATCTTCCAAAGGTCCCACCCCAAAATACCATCACACTGAGATTAGGATTTCAACATACATATTGGGAGAGTGGGGACACAAACATTCAGTCTATTGCAAATTATAAAAAGCATTTACCCATCTCCCAGCCCAAGATTATAAAAAATGCTCCTAAATTTGCTTCTGTACTTGCATGATATGATTTTAATAACTTTACTGAGATATAATTGACATAATATCATCATCATATTAGTTTCAGGTCTGCAAAATAATGATTTGATATTTGTATATATTGCAAAATGATCACCACCATACGTCAAGTTACTATCTGTCACCACCCATGGTTACCTGTTACTCTTTCTTGTGATAAGAACTTTTAAAATCTAATCTCTTAGCATATTTCAAATATTCAGTACAGTATTATTAACTGTAGTCACCATGCTGTATATTACATCCCCAGGACTTATTTCTTTTATAACGGAATTGTACCTTTTGACTCCCTTTACCCTTTTTCCGCACCCAGTCACCCCTCACGTCTGGCTGTTCTGCCTATTATTTTATTTGTTTTGTTGTTGTTGCTTTCTTTAGGTTCCACATAGAAGTGAGATCATAATCGTATTTATCTTTCTGTCTAGCTTTTTTCACTTAGCATAATACCCTTAAGTTTTATCTATATTGTTGCAAATGGCAGAATTTCCTTTTTTTTAGGCTTAAAAAATATTTTATTTTGTGTCTGTGTATGTGTGTGTATGTTTATATTTTCTTTATCCATTCATCCATCAGTGGACACTTAGTTTTCTCCTGTCCCTCAGCTGTTGTAACTAATGCTGCCATGAGCGCAGGGGTGCGTATATCTTTTTCAGTTAGTGTTTTCATTTTATTTGGTAAATATCCAGAAGTAGAATTGATGGATCATATTGTAGTTCTATTTTTAACTTTTTGAGGAACCTCTATACTGTTTTCCATAGATGCTGTACCCATTCACATTCCCACCAACAGTGCATGAATGCTCCCTTTTCTCAACATCTTCAGCAACATTTATTATTGTCTCTTTGATGATAGCCATTCTAACAGGTATGAGGTGATATCTTATTGTGGTTTTGATTCTCATTTCTCTGATGATTAGTGATGGTGAGCCCTTTCTCATATACCTATTGGCCATCTTTATATCTTCTTCAGAATATGTCTACTCAATGCCCTGGCTGGTGTGACTCAGTGGATTGAGTGCCAGTCTGCAAACCAAAGGGTCACCGGTTTGATTCCCCATCAGGGCACAGGCCTGGGTTGCTGGCCAGGTCCCCAGTTGGGGAAATGTGAGAGGTAACCACACACTGATGTTTCTCTCCTGCATATGTTTTTTCTCTCTTACTGCTTACATTTTCTTCTAGAAGTTTTTAGATTTAGGTATTACATTCAAGTCTTTCATTCATTTTGAGTTAGTATTTGTGTATGGTGTTAGATAGTGGTCTAGTCTCATTCTTTTGGATGTGGCTTTCCAGTTTTCCTAACACCCTTTATTGAAGAGACAGACTATCTCTTCCCAACTGCATATCTTGACCCCTTTGTCATAAATTAATTGACCATATATGTGTGTGCTTGTTTCTGGGCTTTTTTCTGGTTCATTGATCTATGTGCCCACTTTTATGCCAGTGCCATACATTATAGTTATTATAGCTTTATAATATAGTTTGAAATCAGGGAGCATGATGCCTCCAGCTTTGTTTCTTTTTCTCAAGATTGCTTTGGTTATTTGAGGTTTTTATGGTTTCATACAAATTTTAGGATTGTTCTATTTCTGTGAAAAAATGCCATTGGGATTGCATTGAATCTTCAGATTGCTCTGGGTAGTTTGGACATTTTAGTAATCTCAATTATTTCTACCTGTGAGCATGGAATCTTTTCATTTTCTCATGTCTTTAACTTCTTTCAGCAACATCTTAGAGTTTTTATTGTACAGGTCTTTCACCTCATTGGCTGAATTTATTCATAGGTATTTTATTCCTTTTGATACAATTATAAATGGGATTGCTTTTTCTGAATTCTTTATTTGCATATAGAAACACAACAGATTTTTGTATATTGATTTTGTTCAATAGCTTTAACAGGTTTTTGGTTGAGTCTTTAGGGTTTTCTATATATAATATATCCTCTGCAAAGATTGTCAGTTTTACTTCTCTTTCAATTTGGATGCCTTTTTGTTTCTTTTTCTTGTCTAATTGCTCTGGCTAGGACTTCTAATGCTTTGTTGAATTAAAGTGGCAAAATGGAATCATTATCTTGTTCCTGATCTTAAAGGAAAACTTTCTTTTCAACTTTTCACCATTGAGTATGATCCTAGCTTTGGGAATGTCATATACAGCCTTTATTATGTTGGGGTACATTCTCTCTGGTGTACATTTGAATTTGGTCAAATGCTTTTTCTGCATTTATTTTTATCCTTCACTTTTCTAATGTGGTGTATCACATGTATGGATTTACAAATGTTAAACTACCCTTGCATCACTGAAATAAATCCCACTTGATTATGGTATATGATCCTTTTAATGAATTGTTGAATTGGTTTATTCATATTTTGTTGAAGGATTTTTGCATTAGTGTTTATCATGGATATTAGCCTGCAGTTTTCTTTTTGCATGGTGTCCTTGTTTATTTTTGGTATCAGGATAATGCTGGCCTTATAAGATGAGTTTGGAAGTTTACCCTCCACTTCTGTTTTTTTGGAAGAGTTTGAGAAGGATTAGTATTAATTTTTCTTTGAATGTGGGGTAGAATTCACCTGTGAAGTCATCTAGTCCTGGAGTGTTGTTTGTTGGGAGGTGGTTGATTACTAATTCAGTCTCCTTTGTAGTGTTCAGTTTGTTCAGACTTTCTATTTCTTAATGATGCAATCTTGGTATGTTTTATGTTTCTAGGAATTTACCCATTTCTTCTAGGTTTTCCAATTACCATACAATTGTTCATAGTAGTCTCTTAATGATTCTTTGTATTTCTGTGCTTTCAGTTGTAACATCACCCCTTTCATTTCTGATTTTATTTGAGTTTTCTCTCTTTTTTTTCCTGGTAAGTCTAGCTAAAGGTTTGCCTATTTAGTTTATCTTTTCAAAAACAGCTCTTAGTTTTATTGATCTTTCTCATTATCCTTTTAGTCTCTAAACCTGTTATTTCCTTCCTTCTATAACTCTGGGCTTTGTTTGTTCTTCATTTTGTAGTTCCTTGAGGTGTGAAGTTATGTTGTTTATTTAAAATCGTGGGTTTTTTTCCCCTTAACATAGGCATTTATCTCTGTGACCTTTCCTCTTAGAACTGGTTTTGCTGCATCCCATAACTTTTGCTGTATTGTACAATATTACAATTTTCACTTGCTTCAAGGTATTTTATTTCTTGTTTGATTTCTTCTTTGACCACTTGGTTTTTTTAGTTGCATGCTATTTAATCTGCACATATTTGTGAATATTTCAGTTTCTTTTCATTGATTTCTGGTTTCATACCATTGTGGTCAGAATAGATGTTTGATGAGGTTTTTACTCTTCTTAACTTTATTAACACTTGTTTTGTGGTATAACATATGACCTTTCCTGGAGAACATTCCATGTGCACTTCAGAAGAATGTATATTCACACTGTAATTCTTAAATTTGGATCTTCAGCCAGTTTGAAATTTATGTGTATGCACGAATGAGCAGGACTCTAACTACAGCTATGCCCAGATAGCCTAAAATAGTCATGGATTTCTAATGTCTCCTGAGCATATTCTAAATCCCACTGATCAAATTTTATCAATATAATACTTCTAACTAATAAACTTTTATACTGTGTTTTATAATCTGGTAGAGCAACTCCCATGTCATTTTTATTTCTTCAAAATATTTTTTGACTCTTCATGTTTATACTTCAGGATGAATTTTAGAATCACTTATGAAGTTCCAGAAAGAGTCTTTGGGAATTGATTTGGAAATGTATCTATAGTATTCTTTTAGGCAAAAACAAAATCAATGTATAAATACCATTGCCATTGTTTCCAAAATTACATGTGCATATAATAAAAGCCTCAAAAGATATATGACAAAATATATAGCAGTGGTTATCTCCTGATGCTAATTTTTTTAGCATCAGGAGGTAACCTCCTGTTGTGATTTTTTTTCTTGGTGCTTTTCTTATCCAAATTTTCTACAATGCATATGTAATACTTTTTAAGTCCAAAAAAACCTGGAAAGTGTTATTAAAATAAAATGTATTCATTACTAACTTCTTGTTTATCTACTTAACAGAAGCCAAATAGAATTTTTAAATATTTCATGGGGAAATAAATATGTGACTTGTAGAGAGTCAAGTACAAATACCTGGCTCCGAATATAAACCAAAGTTGTTTAGAATATTCCTGAGAATAATCTGAAGCAATACAACCTGACATTGTCCTTACTCACTTTGAGTGGTTGACTTTAGTTCCTTTGAAGAGCCTTTATGGTTGTAGTCCTTTCACATAGCAGTATTTCTGGATTATATTTCTGGATTATATTCTGCGCGCCTGGCCTCCTTGGTTTCCCCATTTCAGAGATTTATATTTATATGACACAGCCAGGCCTCGTTATGCACCAAGACTTAGTGTGTTCTAAAGCCAGCCCTTGCATGTCTTGATCTTTTAGTCAACATGTAGCAGAAAGAAGACTTCTGAATCTGTTCCCAGCTCTTTGATATATTTGAAGAAGCAGCATGTTAATTCTTGGCTCAGGGCATCTAGATTCTATCAACACTGTATTTAGAACTTGGTTGTCTTTGCTTTTTAATCTGGGTGGACTTTTTGGGTAATCTTACTGATTTAGTTAAAAAAACAATAATAATGATTATAACAACATCTAACATTTATCGAGCATTTTCTATGTGTCAGGCATTATACTGTACCTTGTAAGAATATCTTATTAAGTCTTGAAAACAACCCTATAAATGTTATTGCCTCATCTTATGGATGAGGAAACTGAGGCTCAGAGAGGTCCAGGTCATACAAACTAACAACTGGCAGAGCTGACATTGAAACCCAGGCAGCCTAACTCTCTGGAGCTTGTGTTCCTAACTACATTTTAAACTCAATTTTTAATTTTCCTCCTTCCCTAAAACCTGCTCTGCTTCCCATATTTTCAGTGTTATTTGTCTAATATCCCCAGCTAGAACTGTCATAATTATTTTCCATTCTCTATCACTTAACGCCACCTCTTTTTAGTCCTAGCTTTGGAAAGTCTTACATTCATCTGCTCCTCTCCAATATCCCCAGATCCTACCTTCGTTTTAACCCTCACCTGGGCTTGTAACAGTTACCCCCCTTGACTATTCTTTTTCCACTCAATCTAACATGTTTTTATCTTTATAGCTGTCTTCTGAGAAAATGAAGCTGATATGTCTCTGTACTGTTTAAAACCTCTCCTACTTCCTTTTGTTGTTGTTGTAGTTGTTGTCTTAACCAGATTAAATCTGAACTCCTTAGCTTCGCATCCACAGTTGGGCCCCAGACTTGTCTCTTCAGCTTCATTTCCTCTCATTCCCCACACACTCCCCTTACCTTGTGCTCCCACCATGTTGACTGCCTCACTCCTCCCGAGACCTGTGCCAAGCCCTTTATAGCTCTGCATCTGGACTTGTTTCATCTGCTGAAAGCCTCTTCTGTCTTTGATCTCCCATACAAACTCCTATTCAGCTCTCAAGATCCAAATCATATGTTGCCTTTAGTAACATCTTCTTGGATTCCTCCAGGATGAAAGCGGCATTCTTACGTCTTCCCTGTAGCATATGTCCATGCCTGGTTATGGTCCTTACCATACTGGGTTGTAATTATCTGTTTATAAGTTTGTCTTTTTTATTAAAAGGTCCTTACTAAATGGATCTTGAGGGCAAGAATCAAATCCAGGCCTTTAGTAAATGTTGGTTTAATACTTGAAGGAATGTCTAAGAGGGTGTTTAGAACAATAGGAAGGTAGAAATCTACTTAACCCTAAACAAAGACTACCTCATGTCTAAATTAACAGGCCTAAGGTAGGGTAGTTTAATGCACTGAATAAAAGTAGTACATGCAAATAGGGGAAGTCTTTTAGATCATAAGTTTCCCTTGGTCAAGGACCATTATGCAAGATTAAGATCCTGTCTGGGATCGTCCATGCACCTGTGTGATATTGAGGCACAGTGGAGGGAACACTCCTCCAGAATGAGAGGCCTGGGATTGGAGTCCCAGCTCTGCAAATGACCGTATTTGGGACTTGGCAGAGTTCGCTAACTTCCTTGGACCTCATTTTCATGAAAACACATTTGATATTTACTTTTACACTTTCCTGGTTGTTAATTTAGATGCAGGAAGACCTTGCATAGAAAGTTGTCTCTTTCATCATCCTTTTTCTTTAGCTTTGTTGAGGCATAATTGGCAAATAAAAGTGTGATATATTTGAAGTGTACAACGCGATGATTTGATACACATACATTGTGAAAGGATTTCCACTAGCAAGTTAACACATTCATTATCTCACATGGTTCTTTTTTTCTTCATGAGAACACTTACGTTATACTTTGTTGGCACATTTCAGTTTTACTGTGCGGTATAATCTGCTATTGTCACTGTGTTTAACCTTTAATCCTCAGACCACTCATCTTGTATCTGAAAGTCTGTGTCCTTTTAGCAGCCTCTTCCCATCTCCCCCACTCCCTAGCCCCCAGCCACTGCTGTCGTACTGTCTGATTTTATGAGTTCCACTTTTTCTTTGTTTTCAGACTTCACATTTAAGTGATACCTTGCAGCACTTGTCTTTCTCTGCCTGGCCTATCTCATGCAGCATAATGTCCTCCAGGTTCATCTGTGCTGTTACGAATGTCATTTCTTTATTTTTATATATATATATATCTTATTGATTATGCTATCACAGTTGTCCCATTTCTTCCCCATCATTCCCCTCCACCCTGCACACCCCCTCCCACCCACATTCCCCCCTTTAGTTCATGTCGATGTGTCATAAGTTCTTTAGCTTCTACATCTCCCACATTATTCTTGCCCTCCCCCTGTCTATTTTTTACCCACCATCTATGCTACTTATTCTCTGTACCTTTTCCCCCTCTCTCCTCCTCCCATTCCCCTCTTGCTAACCCTCCATGTGATCTCCATTTCTGTGTTTCTGTTCCTGTTCTAGTTGTTTGCTAGTTTGCTTTTGTTTTAGGTGTGGTTGTTAATATCTGTGAGTTTGCTGTCTTTTTACTGTCATATTTTTATCTGCTTTTTCTTAGATAAGTCCCTTTAACGTTTTATAGAATAAGGGCTTGGTGATGATGAACTCCTTGAACTTGACCTTATCTGAGAAGCACTTTATCTTCCCTTCCATTCTAAATGACAGCTTTGCTGGATAGAGCAATCTTGCATGTAGGTCCTTGACTTTCATGACTTGGAATACTTCTTTCTAGCCCCTTCTTGCCTGTAAGGTCTCTTTTGAGAAATCAGCTGACAGTCTGATGGAAACTCCTTTGCAGGTGACTGTCTTTTATCCCTTGCTGTTTCTAGAATTCTCTCCTTCATTTGAATCTTGGCTAATGTAATTATGATGTGCCTTGGTGTATTCCTCCTTGGGTCCAACTTCTTTGGGACTCTCTGAGCTTCCTGGACTTCCTGCAAGTCTATTTCCTTTGCCAGATTGGGGAAGTTCTCCTTTATTATTTGTTCAAGTAACCTTTCCACTTGTTGCTCTTCCTCTTCCCCTTCTGGTACCCCTATAACTCAGATGTTGGGACGTTTAAAGATGTCCCGGAGGTTCCTAAGCCTCTCCTCATTTTTTTGAATCCTTGTTTCTTCCTTCTTTTCTGTTTGTTTGTTTGTTTGTTTGTTTCTTCCTTCTGGTTGACTTCATTGATTTGAGTCCCAGTTTTCCTCCCATCATTATTCATTCCCTGTGCATTTTCCTTCATTTCACTTATTGTAGCCTGCATTTGTTCATCTAATTTGTGAGCAAAATCAAACAATTCTGTGAGCATCCTGATCACCAATGCTTTGAACTGTGCATCTGATAGGTTGGTTATCTCTTCATCACTTAGATGAATTGGCTCTGGGGCTTTGATCTGTTCTCCCGTTTGAGCCATTTTTGGTTTTGTTTTGTTTTTTATTTTTTGGTCTGGTCGCTGCTATTATGTAGTGAGGGACGAAGCCTTAGGTGTTCAGCAGGGTGGGGCAGCCCAGTCTCTGGGTAGTGACGCTGTATGTGGGGGTGGGGTCAGAGAGGGAACAATGGCGCTTGTTCCATGCTCTCTCGGATTCCAGTCCCTTCCACCACTTTCCCCAAGCAAATTGGGCCCTTCTGGTGCTGATTTCTGTGTGGGTGGGCTTGTGTACGTTCTAGGACCCTGTGGGTTTCTCCAACAGACTCTCCTGTGAGGCTGGGAGTCTCTCCCAGCACATCAACCCCCACAAGTGTTTTCAATCAGTGTTTTTAGTCTTTATTTCCTAGCACTGGGGCCCTGGGTTGCGCAGTCTGTCTTGCTGCCCATTTTCACCTGGTTTATCTGTGCGCAAATGTGCGACCATGGTCAGCTGCCTTATGGGCCTCACTTGGTCTGCTTGTTGCCTCCCCTGGCCTGGTAACTACCGCCTGTGTGCCTGGGGTGTGCCAACCACCGCCTGCGTGTCCAGGACCACTAGCCACTGCTTCTTCTTGCTGCGATCCTTCTCCACCAGCTGCCGACTCTGCCCCTCTTACCAGTCTGGGTGAATCGTTGTCAGACATCTGTACAATTCAGTTTTCTATCTGTTCTGGTTGGTTTTTTTTTTTATTCTAAATTTTTGTTGTCCTTAATTTTGGTTGTGAGAGGAGGCACAGTGTGTCCACCTACACCTCCATCTTGGCCGAAAGTCTCATTTCTTTATTGATAAATGATAATTCTTAACTCAGTACAAATAGGACTGTTTTATTTGATCTGAAATCCATCTTTCCTCTCCCTTTCAGCTTCAGAAGGAGTTGGAGAAAGTTGAGCGGGACAATGCAGAGCTGCAGGAGTTTGCCAATGCCATTCTCCAGCAGATAGCAGATCACTGCCCTGACATCCTGGAGCAGGTGGTCAATGCATTGGAAGAGTCATCCTGACTCTGCTTCACGGAGTGTGGCAAGCCCAGCAGCCCAATGTAGTGCACCCAGGAGCCAAGAAAAGATAACTTCAAGGAACAGGTACCCTGCAAACACCACAAACTCTATCCTGCCTTGGTTAGTCCTTCAAGTGTGAGTCCAGCAACTTTCTAAAAGTCTGTCATCTTACTCTGCCTTTCTACTTGGGATGTTTTCTCTACACTTATTTTTTTGATGTCCTGGGTGGGTAAGTGACCAAGTATCCATGAAGAACTGCCATCTAGTCATCAACAGTGAAGAACTCTGGAAGCTGGTGGCTCTGCCCTCACAGAGGAACATGGAGTAGGGATGGAGCCTCTTACCTTCTGTCCGTGACCTGAGAACTAAATCTGGAATCTGCTTGAAGTTCAACATCCTGAGAGAAGAGAGCTGTGTCCTAATATCACAACAGGTGCTTTCTTCTAAAAAGGTATTAAAAAATATCAAAGATATTATTAGAAAAAGAGAGAACAAGGACAAAGAGAAAACCAGCTCTTCTTTTTACAGTCTCTGTGTTTACTTTCCATCTGCAATGTCTCATGCAGGTGAGCTGCAAGCAGGCCTCCCTGTGGCTCCACGAGCACTAATGCCCCGGCCTGCCCATCTCACTTACCTGTGCTCTTCTCCTCGGCCAGTTAGCAAGAGGACAGTGCAAGCAGTTCTGCTGCTGGTCCCTCTCATGTAGGACCTATGGCCTTTTACTTAGTTTGCCAGATGGTATATCTCTAATGGAAAGAGAAGAGGGTTTTACATGACGACTGTCATCCCCAGCTCTGCTGTAGATGAGCGTTCCTCAGTGTCAGGCTGGTTTCTCCTGAACATCTTTCTCATCAGGCCCCTGAGCCCTCCCAAAATGCTTCTGCCTTCCCACCTCCGTGCCCCAAGCTCTTGCAGCCCAGCACTCACCAAACTTTGTGACCCACCTTCCACCCTTATAGCCTTACTCATGATTCACACTCCTAGAACTGTGTCTTCATGCATTGCCTGGAACCTCCTTCTGGCACAAATGAATGTTTCTCACCCCCCACGCTTTCCTTCCTCCATTCTTTCACTCAAAGAATATTTATGAAATGCCTACTGTTAGGCAGTCATCCTTGAAAAACAGTGTGGGAGAGGTGTAAAGGATTCTGTGAGACATACCTGCCTAAGTCAAAGTGGTAAAAGGCACACCATTCCCCTCCGCCATCTTAATAGAAGTATCTTTTTCCAGAAAAGTCTTTCACAAACAGCATTTGTCATTTCTCACTCTAATGGAATTGATGAGTTTGGGGGCTGAGGGCTGAGCCACTTACTTGCCTGCATGATCTCATTTGGTGATGCAGGTATTTTTTTTATGTTGTCACCCTTAAAGAGTGTGCTGTGCAGGGGTCTGTGATAGTGGGTAGTGTTTTCTTAACACATCTGTGCGCTCCTCATGGAACTTGGCCAGCTCCATGTCACAAATCGGAAAATTGACCCCAAAGTTACAAATCCACTTAAGATATTGGCATCGGATATTGGATTTGAAGAGTGGTTTTCCCAAGCCCTCCCAAATGGCAGTCATAAATAATCAGGCAGTCATAAATAATCAGGCACCAAGAAATAGACCGCTTAACCAAAACCTAGGCCTTTGACCACCTCTGTGGCCAGATGCCCACATCTTCTAATAAGAATTGCTGGACTAAATGTCTTGCATTTTCTCCTTTGCCCTTTCTTAGTCACTCACCCAAAGAACCTGATGCTGCTTGTAAAGTCATCACAGGCATCGGTTCAGTATCTTCCCACCAACAAGCCTTGACTGTCTCGTTAACTTGCATGGTCAGATCTCCAGCTGTCCTGACTCCCTGCTCTAAAACAGTCTCTCCCCATGTGAAGCTGTAGCGTGTTCCTTATCGAAGGTTTAAATGGACTCTGCTCATAAACTACTTACTGAGATGCTTCCTGATAGCAAGCCTGGCCAGAGTTGGAGTGCAGTGGTTAGATACTAAGTGGTGGTCAATTACCTCAATTCCATTTATTCATTGCACTGCCCATAAATCATGTAGATAGCCCCTAGTATTTTATGGCTGGAGTATTAGAATCTCACTTTAAATACCATAATGCAAAGAACTAAGGTAGGGTGGCACCCTTCACAGGACTGCCCCAGAGCAGAGGAAGCAGAGGAGGCCACACTCGGAGAAGTAGCCTGGCCTGGTGCTGGCTGGCTGTGGTCTGGCTGGTCTGACAAGGAGGGCATCAGTCAGGTCTCTCCCTGGGACCTGCTGATTCTGCCTTTACCATCAAATACAACTCCTGCCACTCTTGTCCACGTGTTGCCTGACTCTCACTGCACGGTCTTCCTTTCCCTTCTAATTTCAGCCCTTCCCATTGTTCTCCCTCTAAACCCTTATGGGAGTTCTCTAGACAAGTGCTGCTGAGAAGAAAAATTCCTGGTCTCTGTGAACCATAGCAGGGAATCTCATCCATCCTTCCTAGTATGTGGGGACTGCCCAGTCCTTGATGAAAATAGGCTCTGGCTAAAGCTTAATGGTGAATATGACCTGCACTTATATTATAAGGGCAAACTTAATACAGTTTCGAGCATTTAGAGTATCTTATTGAGTGTAGCTCATTCACTGAGCTACCATTTACTAAATGCACGATTCCCATCATACAAGGACCTGTCATTTCGTGACCTTGTGGTATTCAGTTTCACAAGGTCACTCAACTACTACCAAAGGTCTGTGGCCTTGAAAACTTGCTGCAGGTTGCCTATGAAGTTCACTAAACTCATCCATTCCATTGGCAAGTCTAGTTTCCCCTTAACATCTGTGCCCCAAATGAAGATCATCCTAAAGGGAAGAAGAAGAGTGGGTGGAATCCAACCTGGAGCTCATGACTGAAGAAACAATGTGACTTTCATATTCGCATATACCTCTACCCCAGGTGCTCACTGAGTTCTTGGTGAAGTATCTGAATTGAGATTTATAAGGATGTTGGATACCATTTGAAATAGAAAAGACTTTAAATGGACTTTAACATAGTAAGAAATATGAATGGGAATCCCGAAATTCATCTCAATTCTAACCTTTGACCTTGTACATTACAACCTAAAGAAGATCTAAGTTCTTTTCTCTTTTTCTTACACTTGAGCTTTAAAAATACTAATAAGGCAGACTGGACCCAAGACCACCTCCAGTGTCAATAGTGGCAGTGTGACTTGGCACTTTTTGTCAGTGAAAGTATTTGGTTTTCCACAAGGAGCTCTGTGGCTCACCCATCCTCAGAGTGAGAGAGAGAAAAGGAAGAGACATCATCACAGAGTTTTAGTCAACTGGGAAACAAGCCTCTCCCCTGTCGATGGCCAGGACTGGCATTTGGGTTTGCTGTTAGAGAGTCCCGCTGACCCCAGGGCCATCCCACCCTCCTGTTTGACCCCGTTACTTAAGCAGAGGCCCACTGGCTACCCTCAGGGTCTTTGAGGAAAGAACAAATCAAGGAATATGTCACTGCATAGAATGTGACCCTCACATGACACTAAGTTTCGGTGGGCCCTGTGTCAGCAATATCAGTGACTTTCACGTCTGCCTCCCCAGCCTCCTCTCCCTACCTGCAAGCGTTCAGAACTGTAGGGAAGGAGATAAGAAGAGGATGCAGGCACCTTGCCACCCTTTGCAGAACCTGCAAGGTCACCCACCCATCCATCACTGCCAGTCCATGGGCTTCTCAGGACAGTGACTTGAACCATTTAAAGAAATGTTTTAAAAGAATCTGGAGTTTTCCACCAGGTGAACTAAGGGAATGCTTGGGCAAGAAAAAAACATACATTACGAGGAAATCCTTCTGAACAAAATGGCTGTCTTTACTTACTTTTTTTAAGCAAAAACTATTTCCAGACTTTTTAGTGTCAAAACTGTAACCAAGTGTCTCCTGATTTTCCCCCAATGTATTAGCAAGTGCTGTGACCCTAATGTAGGTGTTTCTTCTCCCAACTCTATTGGAGGAGAGGTGGTTTTAGGGACTGACTGGGGGATGGGTTTTGTCCCACCCCACCTCCTCTTCTGTTTCTCTGCTTGTCAATATTGTCTGTGTGGTTCCGAGAATTTGGGCAGTTACATTGTGTCCATTGTTGAGATTATTAAGATATTAAAAAGTAGTTGTAGAACTGAAAAATTAAAGAGCTGTGTTTAAAAAAATGCAAACCAATATCATGTTAAAGGAATTCAAGCTATGGGGCAGCCAAACTCTTCCGCTCCTCCCAAGTTGGCTCAGGTAGCCATTGGGCTGGCCACTTGGGAAGCACAAGAACCGCAGTCCAGGTAGGTGACCTCCTGACTGGACAGCAGCTGCTGAGGGAAGGAATGGGGGTCTGGGACTCAGAGTCCCAGCTGTGCCAGCGTTTTCCTATACACCCTCAGGCCCTCTGGGTAGAGGTTTCAGTTTGTGACCCCATAACCAATGTCACCCCCACATTGGCCCAAGCTCAGTGTGCCTAATACTGTGTGGTGACCTGGGCTTGACCCTGAAGCCCCACCCCTGGCAGCAGCCCTGTACAGGCCACAGAACCTCCTTCCTGCCCACTTGGTGCTATATCATCCAGTGACCGTCCAGTACGGGCTGAGCACTGGCCAGCCCAGGGGCTGCAGTCCTGGGGAATGAATTGTACTCGATCTCAGTTCCTTCTGGCTTCAGTCCTAGATTCTTTCCTTTTAAATTTTTTTAGACCCCAGATCTCCCGGGCCAGGCCGTATGTCTTAGCCCTTGAGATGTCATGTTCAGGAAAGGAAGTAGACCTTGCCGAAGCCAGAGAATTGGGCCCTGGGCCAGAGCAAGCCCTCTCAGGCCAGCCCTTGTTTCCACACCACACCAGTATTGCATCACCCTCCATTGTGGCTAGGCCCGCTGGGGGCGGCACACCACCCATTCTGGCCTGCCTGCCACATGCAGGACTAGCCTGGAACCTACCCGTACACCAGGATGTCCAGGATGGAGACCTGGGCTCTCCCTGGGCTCCCACCCTCTGCTGCAGAAGAGAAGTGCTGCACTTTAGCTAGGAGCTGGGGGCACTGGCCACTGACTCCTTGTAGCTTGAGTTCCTTTTGGTGACAGTAGCAGCTGCAATGGTGGTGTCTGTGATGCAAATGCACCCGCTGCCTTCCCGTATGTATGCGAGTGTATGTGTGTGCGTGCGTGTGTGGTGGCTGGAGTTGTGTTACTGACAGGATAATGACACTACAAAGAAATTGTGTTATAGTCAACTTTGCCTTGACAATTATTGTAAACACTTTGTTCATTTTTTTCTTTTTTATTCACAAACTAAATCCATTGGGAAATTATGAAATTATTTAAAAATTGTGTGTTGTGTTTTTCTTTGAGTCTCATCCAGTCTGATAATTCAAGCGAGATATGTCCTCACATGCTGGAAAAGCAGGGAGAGGCCAGCAGTCCCCAAGAGGTCAAGTCCAGTGCTCGACAACCAGAGAACCAGAGGTGCTGGTCCCTAAGGCAGGCAGAGGAGTTGAGGGCACAATCCGCCCTGGCAAGCCTAGCTGGGTGATCTCGAAGAAGAGGCAGCCTCCTTTAGGTTCCTACCTCAAGTCAGGATTGGCAGCCCCCTCAATTGCCTTTGAAAATCAATTTCCACCTCCCTTTTTCCTTCCTTTCAACCTAGACCCTGAGTCAGGTTCCCCATTTCTGATCTCACTGTGTGCGTCAGAGCTTAGAATAAGCACCCACAGCTGAGGGGTCGTGCAGTGGCTCAGGCTCAGATGGCAGAGCAGTGGGGAGGGTCACAGCTTGAAAGGATTTTGCTCAGAACTGGGATTTGAGCTTCACTGGGTGTACTCATCTTCTGATGTTTTAACTCTGGGATGTGTGAGCTGTGTCACTCAACAGAAGTGTGGATACCAGCAGTGAGAGGGGCCCAGAGAACCTGTGCTTCAGAAATTCCCAGCCTTGGTATTTGTCTTCAGCCTGATGCTCAATAAGATCTCATTCTAGACTCTGGCCAGGTAGCTCAGTTGGTTAGAGCATTGACCCTATACGCCAAGTTTGTGGGTTCCATCCCCAGTCAAGGCACGTGAAGGAGTCAGTCAATGAATGCATACGTAAGTGGAACAACAAATTGATCTCTCTCTCTCTCTCTCTCTCTCTCTCTCTCTCTCCCTCCCTCTCTCCCCCCGCCCCCTCTCTCCCTGCATCCTCTCTCTAAAAAAAGTTAATCAATTTTTTTAGAATTATTCTGGGGAATTTCTTTTATGAGAATTTATTTTCTGCTTAGACTCACTTCTCTATCAGCCCCGGAAATGAACCGGCCTGCTTGCCACACTCCTTTCCCTCCCTGGTAAGTCCCGCTGTGTGTTGACGCTTAGCTACATCATCAGAGCCCCTGGCAGGCTCTCCAGGTGAGTGCCAGGCTCTGCCCCGCCTCACCCTCTGCAGCTGGAGGGCACCAGATGGAGGGCACCGGGAACACAGGGCCACTCGCAGGACTAAAACCTGGTGCTGCTCATCTCAGCACGAAGCAGGATCCATTCTACCAGCAGAACATGCTGTACTCCACACTACAGAATAATCACAATCACAAGCAGATGTGTCCACAGAAAGCTGTCAGACTGCCCTGGTCAGCTGTTTCCAGGGGTTTCCATTAATCTTTTCTACTGTTTGTTTATTCACTCTGTGGTCTACCAGCACTCAGCTGCAGACAAAATGGATGCAGAGATCATGAGGCTTAAGGAAAATATGAGAAAATTTACCATTGAGAATTCCATTCATTGACTCATTTTTTTTTTCTCTGAATTGGGAAAAGTCGCTATTATTTGATTTTCGAGGTGGAATATCTCAAGCTGGCTCAAAGTCGATTAAGATTAGTTTGACCCTCGGGTGAGGGAACGTTCTGAGGAAGCTGGTTGGAGATCCACAAGCTCTTCAAGATGTCCTGGAAAGAGCCCTGGACTCGAACCCTGGAGCCATTGGCTGCCCTTGACCTCTCAGCCTCCCTTTCACCTTTCCCTCTGTAAAGTGATGCCTCCATCATCTAGCTCACAAGCAACAAGCCGTAGGAAGATAATAAATAGCCGTTTTTCCTTTTTGAAAGCTCTTTTAAGAGTATAAAGCATAGAATTGCTTTCTTCACATCTGCAATTTGCTTTAAAATTATCCAGTGTGTGTGTGTTGGGGAGGGAGCAGAGGTCAGGAAATAGAACAAGATTGACCATGAATCAATAATGATTGACAGTGGTCACTGGTGCCCAGGTTCAGTACACTGTTCTCTGTTTAGGTGCGTGTTTGAAATTTTCCTACATTACATATTCACATCCTTCAATTGGATTTGCTCAGTCACCACACATAAACCTTCCCCAGCTCCCCACCCCAGATCCAAGTAACCCACATTCACAAACTGCCGCCACCACAGCACTCAGTGTCCACACCCCTGTGTTACAGGAACTGGGCATACAAATAATACCAGCACATGCCAGGTTCTGTTCACAACCCTGCACACATCTCCATGGCATCGTGGGGGGTACTGTTATCCCCATTCTACAGATGAGGCACAAATGGCTACACACCTTTCCAAGGCCACACAGCTAGGAAGTGGCAGGGCTGCGACGTAAGCCCCACCTATCTGCTGCGCTTGTTTTCTTCCACCCACGGCTGCAGCCACTTCTCTCGGAGCTCACACCCAGCGGAGGAAACTCACCCTGGTGAAATGTGTGGGAGCAGGCATTGCTCGTCAAGGTCTTCAAGTCTGACCTTGAAAGAGGAATTGAGTTTTGCCAGCAAAAGAGTTCAAGGGTGAGGGGGCAGAAAAGACAGCCTGAGCAAAGACAGGGAGGTAGGAAAGGATGCGGGATGTTCGGTCCCCAAGCAGTCCAGAGTCGGTGGGTCAAATACTGGTTGGCTCCCGAGCACGGAGGAGTTGACACGGGGCCACAATGTAACTTCAGAGGAGGTTAGACAGGCCCATGTCATGAGAGGTCTCTAATGCTCTGGACAGGAGGGCTGCTTGGGGAGAGAGCATGACCCACACCGCCAGTGACCACAGCCCCTGCATGAGGCTAATCAAGAAAATAAGGTAAGATAAGATAAATAAAACTAAAAACAGTACCAGGGTATGTCTGCTCTGGAAAGCCTCCAGCCTTGCTGCCCCTGCGGGCTGCTGGAGAGAGTGAAGAAAAGGCCTTGGCCTAGAGCTGTCTGTCAAGGGGAGCTACAGCCAGGACCTGATGGACCTAGGCTACAAACCTGGGTGGGTCTGGTTTCAGATTGGCTCACAGCACCATCAAAGGCACAAAGCCAGCCGGACACTGAGGAGACCTGCCAGCCTTGGAGGACCTGAGGCATCAAGGCCAGGCAGTGGCAGGGGCTCAGATGAAAGAGGGAAATAATGAGCATGGCTCGCCCAGCGGGGTAGACGTGAGTCACGTCAGGAGTTCATGCTGTGCTGAGCTCTGGGCACCATTTATTCCCCTAGAATCAGACAATGAGGCACTATGAATGTTTGCACGTTTTTTGGGCCCTTAGTGGGAAAGGAATGAGGCTAGAAGACTTGGTAATTCCATGTCAGCCCTCCGCATCCGTTGAGACTGCTCCTTTGACATTTTGTCTGGGGAAGAAGCTATTACTCTTCCATGAGCAGTGGTTCACAGAGTGACTGGGACATCCACAGCCATTGCTGGCCCTCCCGCAGAACCAACACTCTGTCTTCCTTCCGACTGCTCCCTGACAGACCACTGACATCCATCTTTCCCTTCCTGAATTAACACCCACCTTCCCCACACGCAGTCCCCACAGCCTTGCTTGCGAGCGTGAAAAACTGAGCCAAGTTCCATTTAAGAGGGAGACTTGGATATGTGAGGAAAAGCTCCATCAAATGTCTGCAGTCTCCATGCCAAGAAACCGTCTCTGACCTCTTAAGGGAGTCACACTCGAGAGGTGATTCTAGTTTGGTTCATCCTAAACTTGAATTTTTTTATTACGATTTTATTCTTAAGTGTTGTCAGAAATGAGGCTTCAGAGGGCATCTGTTTGCAATCTGAACTTGGACTTGTGTGCACATTTTAATGGGTTGGTGTCCCTGGGCTCCTCCCTGTGCATTTGTGCTGAAAACACACCCAGGTCCGAGAACAGCTCTGCGATGGTGCTCCAGCCACCACCGCCCCGCCCACAGCAGCAGGGCCAGCGCTGAGGTGCGTGGCAAAGGGACTAGGCAGCACTGTGTGCACACAGGGCAGGCTCCAGGGTGAATAGGGTCCTGGAGGGGTTTGCATCCAGTTTCTGTTATGAGTATTGATGTCAGCATGACCCTGCAGCTTTTAGGAGTCAACTGACTCTTTGGGGGAGAAGAAAACTCAAGAAGCCTGTCAGCCTCTCCCATCAGCTGGCTTGTCACTGGATGTCCCCACATTGCTGGCTCCCCATAGGACACCTGTCTTGAGGGGCTGTGTGGGCTTAGGGTGCCTGTCTCCAGGCTTCCTTGACTCCTCACCCACAGATAGCCTCTGTGAAGGCTGCAGGGGGTTTGGGGAACAGGATGCTTATCTTGCTGAATGGGCAGAGAACTGGCTTCTCCATTTCAGGGCAAAGTAGGGCTTGGCCTGTGGGAACCTTGGCCTTGACCACGAAGGCAGGTGGACCAGGAATTGAAAGACCTGGGTTCCTGTCCTGGCTTTGGTGCTTGTGGGTTTTGTGACATTGGAGAACTCCCTTGACTTCTTTGACCTTCAGTTCTTACTTTTAAAATAGAAATAGTATGCCCTAGCCAGTGTGGCTCAGTGGACTGAGCACCAGCCTTCGAACCAAAGAGTACCCAGTTCGATTCCCAGTCAGGGCACATGCCTGGGCTGCAGGCCAGGTCCACGATAGGGGACGTGTGAGGAGCAACCACACGTGGATGTTTCTCTCCCTCTCTTTCTCCCTCCCTTCCCCTCTAGGAAATAAAATTCTTAAAAGCAAAAAATAAAATAGAAATAATACTGTGCATTTCACAGGTATTTAGTGAAGGTAACCACGATGGCATGGGGAAGCATCAGGTCCCACCCAGCCACAGCGGGCAGCTGTAGCCATCTGTCCAATCCGTCCAAGCAGGCCAGCTCTCGCTGGGCAGCACCCACCATGTGTGGGCCAGGATTGTCCCCGTGGCCTGTGAGGGAATCCACACATTGCTTTCCCCAAAGCCTTGAAAATGGGACCATTCCCTTCTTCACACTCTGACCAGAGCCTCTCCGAGGGCTATTCCCTGCTGTATGACACCTGCCTAACTGTAGGGGTTGCCCACACATGGGGAAGTTGAGGCCCAGAATGGGCAGTCTCCTGTGGTGGGATTGCTGACCCCCTCTCCTGGCCCCTTTTCCAGGCCCCCTTCAGGTCCTCCCCAGCTCAGGTTGTGAGCCAGGTCTCTGGGCCTGGGTTGCAGTCCCGTCCCCAGGGGAGTCAGGTGCCAACAATCATATTACTTCTGCTTTAGAAGGAAAAAACCCAGACACCAATGTGCCTGCTTCATCAGCTAGGGCTGTGCTACCTCCCGCAGGGATGGGCCCCTGAATGCAGGCTTCGTCTGCCCTGCCTGTTAGTCACTGTGACAAAAGAGACCTGGGGAGCCTGGAGCCCTACTCGGACATTTTGGCCAGGACAACACATGGTGGAGTCCAGGCCACACAGCGCACAAACAAAACCCGGCTCTAATACCCCGAGCCCTGCTACACAGACTAAAACTTGCAAAGGCACCTGAGGTATCCCCATTCAACCCCAGAATTGGGGACACTTTGATCTCCATCTCCTCCCACCCAACCCCCCCCCCCGCCTGCTCTTCCACCTGTCCCCTGAGGGCAGGCAATGCGTCTGTTCCTTTTTCTGGGTCCCCTACATGCCATTGGCACGTACTCACGCCCACAGTACAACTTACTAAGTGGTTCAAACTGATTGCTCGCAGGTCGGCTTGCATGAGATTGGGATTCCAGGAAACTCTTCACAGCTGGCCCAGTTTTAGCCTCTGTCACTGGAAATGTACCGGTCCCTGAAGTATTAGCACTGACCTCTATAATGAACTGAACGTTCCCTATGGGCAGGACAGGTCAGAACAAGCCTGCTCAGGACACCTTGTTGTCACAGTCCCTCTGACTGCCCGTCCCGTAAAAACAACTTCGAGGGAAGCAGAATTTGGCCCCAGAGCCCCCGGCTCCTGTTGGAGGACTTACTGTGACCCACTCTACTCTCCTCTGTGCTGAATTCTGCTAGGCTCCCCTGGTGTCCTTGAACTTTTATTTCCTTCCAGCGGCTCTCAAGAATTCTGAGAGGCTCCTTCCTCACCTCATTGACCTTAGCTAGGGAGTGACAATTCAGAATCAACTGCAGGTATTTGTTCTTCAGAAGAAAAGCTTAAAGCAGAAGGGCTCGTCTGAGGTTTTGGGAACTTGCCAGGGACTGAAAGGCAGCCAGTGTTTTTAAAGGTCCCCCCTCTCCCTGAGTGTGTGCGTGCACGTGCCGCCATGCAGCCTAATTCTGCATTCATACACACATACAGGCTTGGGCCCAGTGCGAGGGTCTCCATGAGATGAAGGAAATGAGTAAACAACTTCAACATTTTTGTTTCCCTCTGAGGCTTGCAAAGAAGGTGTTAAGAGCACAAGATTTAAATCATAAACTTTATTAAAAGCCAAACAGCCCAATGTGTGATTCCTGCCAACTTGGACAGTCTTTGGGGTGAAGCTACACTGAGCTAATGCAGAAGGAATCAAGCGATGGGAGACAATCGGTGGGAGCGGCTGCACTGGCCCAGGAAGGTGGGGTGGGCCCCCCACTTGCCCATGCACCCCACCCTGGGCTCTGACAGCCCCCAACCAGCAGAGCCCAGGTAAGGCCTTTAAACTACTAATTGTTTTCCTTTCCTCATACTATTTTTTAAACAAACAGAGCCTCATTCTTTCCTAAAGGACTCATGGCAAGGTAAGGCAGCATCTACCCTGTCAAGTCCCAGAACTGGCCTATACTTCCCACTGGGCAGGACGTGAGGGACAAACAGAAGAGGGAAGCCGCAACTGCTCCCCTGCTAGGCTCCTCTCCCTCCAACCTGAGAATGACCCTCTCCTCCAAAGACTAACTGCCTCTACTGGGGCCCGGGACTATGCTCAGTATCTCACAAGGCACAGAAATATTAATAAGATCCCTGCTTGCAAGGAGTTCTAAATTCAGATGAGGAATCAGAACCAAGACACGCATCAACAGCAACATAATTCAGGTGGGATCAGAAGGTAGGGAACCAACCAGAAGAGCTGTCACAGTGCACAGGGGACCACGCTCACCTCCAACCCACATTCAGCTCCATGCCATCCTCCCAGTGGCCCACCGAGCTCAGGCACTTCACTCACACCTGGCCCGGCTTCTGTCCTTGATCTGTTTCTACTGCTGAGGACATTTCTGCACCCCTAGGGTCTCTTGTGATTTATATGTCATCGGACTTGCAAGTGCCTCATCCGCCCTCTCTTACACAAACTTGCCAAGGACAGGAGCCCATCTCTGCAGGACCCTGCAGTAGTACCTGGGACAGGCGCCATTCCACTCCACACCTGACACAAGCCCTCCATCCCTGAGCTGGTTCCTCTGAGCTCGTTGACCCAAGGGTGCTGCTGAGGACATAAAACAACGGTGGTGCCAGGAAGAAAGCATGGAGCCCCAGGTCACGGGCATGGGGCCATGCTGATCTCTTTCTGGCTAGTTAGAATGCAGTGAATTTCAGGAGACCCACTGATCTTTCCTGTCTTAGCAGAAGTATTGGCTTTATTATAAAGTGTTAAAAATCAGCCCTGGCTGGGTGGCTCAGTTGGTTGGAGTGCCATCCTGATGCCCCGGGGTTGCCAGTCCATCCCTGGGCGAGGTGTGTGCAGGAATCCACCAGGAGGTGCCCGGATAGGTGGGACAGCAGAACTGGTCTCTCTCTCCAAAATTAATTTATTAATTTTAAAAATAAGGTGTTAAAAATCATCAGCACAACTTGGGACTGACTACAACATTCTTACAGACCTCTTCAGTATAATCTCCTGGGAGTAGGGAGGACTTTGCCCAGAATCGCCGAGACCTTCACAGCTCTGAGACCTGGGAGTGGGTCTGGCTGCACTTCATCTAAGCCCTTGGAATAATTTCCCACGTGCATGTGTTTGTAGGAGTGTCTGTAAATAGCCATTAAATATTCTTGACGGGATATACGTCTGCAAAGCAGGGCTTCTATTAAAGGTAATGACTTCCTTCTGGAGTTTCTTTGAGTTCTCCCTCCTAAAAGAGAGAGGAGAGGAGTGTGCTACAAGCCGTGCGTCGAAGTGAGGGCCCGGAGGTGGCTTGCAGGCTGCAGTGGCTGCTCACGCCTGCCTGGACAGCTGGGAGATGCCCCTTGACCAAAGCCAGCCACTTGGCCCTGTGGGGACAGCTCCTCCAACTCCACAATTGTCAAGACCTTCCTGGCAGCTGCCCTTATTTTCTTTCTCTTCTACTCTGCACCCTACCCCCTTGCTTAAAAAGACCCTGCCACAAAAATCTTCTCTTCTCTTCTCCACTTCTAGCAACTAGATCAGGACACACAGGGGGCAGGACTGCTCTGGCCTGCAGGTGGAAGCTGCTTGGGCAGGTGCCCACCAGGGTCGGTTTCAAGGTCTGGTCTGTTCCCAACAGGCTGGGGAGGAATAGGTCTTGGTCTCCAGGACACAAAACCCCAGCTGTGGTGACTGTTCCAGGTTGGTGGGAAATGTCCTGACCCAAACTCCTTTATTTATGTTCTCTGTCCCTCACCAGCTTTCCTTGGGATGCCTTTGAGGTTTGCTGACCTGTGCTGGTCTCCACGTTTGCGTCAGTCCTGGCTGCCTGTGGGTAGCTGTCTTACCAAAGCAAACCCAGGCGCCAGCCCCCACTCCCCCACCATCCCCCACCCACCAGCCACTGCTTTTTCTTCGCTGTGCAACCCCTTCAAACAAAGACCGCCCCTCATTCCTCGAAGCAGCCCAGGGTTTGTTATTTTTTTTCACAGTTGACCCTCTTATGAGTTTTAAAAATGAGAATTAGAAGAGAGTTATTTATATGAATACTTCAACAGGATGTTATTTATATGAGAACATACAGAATCCTTGATCATTCAGCTGTTGAGTGAAAGGGAAGGAAAGAGCTCTTTATTAGGTGCCTATGATGTGTCAGACACTGAGCTAGCCCTTTACATATGTTACCGGGGAGCGCTGTCCATGTTTCACACAGATGTTGAATGAGACCACAGACCACATCTATTTTGTCATCCGTGTGTCCCTGTGTGTAGAAAAGTGGCTGAAGCATTCTAGGTGTTCCATAAAACGTGATCCACAAATGAGCAGGAAGGGAACAGAGGCTCTGAGCGGATGCCACCGGCGTGGTCACACAGCCAGCCACATGGAAGCCCGGGCCTGACTGGCCCTGGCCAGCTCCTCCTCCCTGCCTCCCTCAGACCTCCTCTGTCTCCTTTCGATGTGGCTTGTGGGGCTCTGTCAAAGGCCACCCCCAAGTAGTATGGTGGTTCCTCAGAAAACTAAACTTAGAACTACGGTATAATCTGCAGTTCCACTTCAGTGTGTATACCCAAGGAACTGAAGGAAGGTCTCATGGAGATGTTCGCACGCCCGTGTTCACAGAAGTATTTTTCACAGTGGCCAAAGGTTGGAAGCAACCCAAGTGTCTATTGAGAGTTGAGTGGATAAAAAATATATACTTATGATGGAATATTATTCAGCCTTGAAATAAAGGAGATTCTGACACATGCTACAACATGAAAGAAACTTGAGGACATTATGCTCAGTGATTAAGCCAGACACAAAGTGACAAATATTGCATGATTCCCCTTGTAGGAGGTACCAAGAGTAGGCAAATTTGTAGGAACAGAAAGCAGAATGGTGGGGGGCGGGGAATGGGAGTGGGGAGGTGCTGGCCCATGGGGAGAGAGTTTCGGTTTGGGGAGCGGCAAAAGCTCTGGAGACAGCCGGTGGTGATGGCTGCACGACAGTGTGAGTGTGCTTCCTGCCACTGAGTCATACATTTAAAAATAGCTATAATGGTAACTTTTGTTATGTCAATTTTTCACAATAAAAAATTAATTTAAAAATAATGAATACAGACAGACTGTAGAATAGAGCTTCGTTGAGGAGGATGAAGTTTAGATGCAGCCTGCGGTGTTTGCTACACAACACTGTGGATGCACTCAGTGCCACTGTGCTGCGTGCTCACAAATAGTTAGAACTGTAAATATTGTGTTATGCGTTTTTGTTTTTTTAATATAGTTTGATTATGCTATTACAGTTGTCCCATTTCTCCCCCATCATTCCCCTCCACCCTGCACACCCCCTCCCACCCACATTCCCCCCTTTAGTTCATGTCCATGTGTCATAAGTTCTTTAGCTTCTACATTTCCCACACGATTCTTGCCCTCTCCCTGTCTATTTTCTACCCACCGTCCATGCCACTTATTCTCTGTACCTTTTTCTCCCCTCCTCCTCCCACACCCCTGTTGCTAACCCTCCATATGATCTCCATTTCTGTGGTTCTGTTCCTGTTCTAGCTGTTTGCTTAGTTTGCTTTTGTTTTAGGTGTGGTTCTTAATAGCTGTGAGTTTGCTGTCTTTTCACTGTCCTATTTTTGATCTTTTTCTTAGATAAGTCCCTTTAACATTTCATAGAATAAGGGCTTGGTGATGATGAACTCCTTGAACTTGACCTTATCTGAGAAGTGCTTTATCTGCCCTTCCATTCTAAATGACAGCTTTGCTGGATAGAGCAATTTTGGATGTAGGTCCCTGCTTTTCAGGATTTCAAATATTTCTTTCCAGCCCCTTCTTGCCTGGAAGGTCTCTTTTGAGAAATCAGCTGACAGTTTGATGGGAACTCCTTTGTAGGTGGCTGTCCCCTTATCCCTTGCTGCTTCTAGAGTTCTCTCCTTCATTTGAATCTTGGCTAATGTAATTACGATGTGCCTTGATGTGTTCCTCCTTGGGTTCAACTTCTTTGGGACTCTCTGAGCTTCCTGGACGTCCTGGTAGTCTATAAAATAGCCCTGTCCTGTCTTTGTATTTAAAACAGAAGGAGGTCTAGAAACACTAAGCAGTGTACTGAAGATCTCACAGCCGCGTAGTGCAGGCCCAGTCTCTCCAGCCCAGCGCTCCCTCCAGGAGGCACATGGGACCTCTGAGCTGGGGCAACCTGGGCCCAGCTGCATCAGACACCAGCTCGGGTCCCCCCACACTGCCAGTGCTCTGCTGCCTTGGCCCTGGCAGCACCCCTGTAGCCAGGGGAACCTCCCCACCCGGAGGCAGTGAAGAACATGTCTTCCCCAAGTCAACCCAAGAGTTAGTTAACTAGAGGCCAGATGCAGGCTGGGCCTTGGTCCCATCCCTCATCCCTTTCTACCTCAACAAGAATCAACCTGTTCTCTGAGAAACAGCAAAGATCAACATTATTTTCTCCACTTACAAATGGACATCCCACTGGGGCCTCTGAAGGAAGCCATATCTCATCTCATTTAATAAGCTGTTGTTGTCTGGTGGCACATAACTGTGATGCAGCTCCCAGACCAGCATTCACTTGGTTTCTAAGACCGCCACAGCTACAAGTGTGCATGTGGATCTTTGGGGTCTAGTGGGGGTTCACCCAGTCCCCATTTTGGAGCCCTGAACTATGCCTGCTGCCTACCTCAGTACCAAATTCAATTACTGCATCTGACAAAGAGGCTAATATTGTTCAACTTCATGCACTGCCTCTGGAATGGCTTGAAAAAAAGCCTAAATAGCTTTCAAAAATAACTTTTCAACCCAACTATAAGGCATATGGAATAGACTTTAAAATGAACTATCACAGTATCTTAAAAATAAGAGATAGTGTATTTACACTTTTAAAATATATATTTTTATTGATTATGCTATTACAGTTGCCCCAATTTTTCCCCTTTGCCCCCCTCTTCCCAGTACCCCCATTCCCTCCAGCATTCCCCCCACTTAGTTCATCCATGGGTCATGCATGTAAGTTCTTTGGGTTCTCCATTTCCTATACTATTCTTAACATCACCCTATCTATTTTGTACCTACAAATTTGTGTTTCTTAATCCTTGTACCTTTCCCCCATTCTTCCCCCTCCCAGCTGATAACCCTGCAAATGATCTCCAGTTCTGTGATTCTGTTCCCGTTCAACTTGTTTGCTGAGTTTGTTTTTTATAAATTCGGTTGTTGATAGATATGGATTTGTTGCCATTTTACTGTTCATAGTTTTGATCTTCTTTTTTTGAATAAGTCCCTTTAACATTTCATATAATAAGGGCTTGGTACCCTGGCTGGTGTGGCTCAGTGGATTGAGTGCTGGCCTGCAGACCCAAGGTTACCAGTTCAATGCTCAGTCAGGTCACATGCTTGGGTTGTGGGCCAGGTCCCCAGTTGGGGGCATGCAAGAGGCAACTGACCGATGTTTCTCTCCCTCTCTTTCTCTGTCCTTTCCCCTCTCTCTAAGAATAAATGAATGAAGAAAGAAAGAAGGAAGGAAAGAAAGAAAGAAAGAAAGAAAGAAAGAAAGAAAGAAAGAAAGAAAGAAAGAAAGAAAGAAAGAAAGAAAGAAAGAGTTTGGTGATGATGAACTCCTTTAACTTTATCTTGCCTGGGAAGTACTTTATCTGTCTTTCCATTCCAAATGATAGCTTTGCTGAATGGAGTAATCTAGGTTGTTGGTCCTTGCCTTTCATGACTTTGAATACTTTTTTTCAACTCCTTCTTGCCTGCAAGGTTTCTTTTGAGAAATCAGCTGACAGTCTTAGGGGAACTCCTTTCTAGGTAACTCTCTGCTTTTAAGATTCTCTTCATCTTTAACCTTTGGCATTTTTATTATGATGTGTCTTGGTGTCTTGGTGACTCTTTGGGTCAACTTGTTTGGGACTCTGTGCTTCCTGGACTTGTATGTCTATTTCCTTCACTGAACTAGGGAAGTTTTCTTTCATTATTTTTTCAAATAAGTTTTCAATTTCTTGCTCTTCCTCTTCTCCTTCTGGCATCCTGCAGGGGCCCCTCTCCTGGGCACCAGATGTGGGGGGGCTCCGCCCGCAGAGATGAAAATAAAAACTACCAAGACATTTTCTGCTTGGGGAGGAAAGGGGTCAAACTCTCAGAGGAGAATGACCCAGAGCCCCATCTTCACTAGGTTTTTATTGGGTTCCAATACACCGGAATACAGGTTTAACATGTCAGAGAAATCTGAGGGCTTAATCTGAGTCAGTGTCTGTCAGGAAAGGGGGTTGCCAAACTTTGGGAGACGTACTCATTTCCTCTTAGGACACTTATCATTTAAATGAGAGCACTCTTAGCAAACAAAGCAGGCTTCACAGGACTTTAGGAATTCTTTCTTATGCCCGATCACCCAGGGAGCTGTCCTGGCCGGCACAGGGCTGCACCGCTCACCCCCACAGTTTCAGGCTTCAAGCCAATTAGGAAGCAGGAGACATCTCCCAGATGGAAATGAGGACTCGGGCTATGTCAGAATAGCTGGGGGGCGAGGGTCCATCACATCCTCTTTGCTGCAACCCCCCAGAGTCCTTCCATGAAGCCTCCCAAGTGGTTGCGTCTGGCTTAGGTTGCCCCTCCCATGAGGAGTCTTACCCGTCATTGACTGCCAACCAAGCATTGGGGCCAGAGATGGATGAGGCAGAAGCAGCACTCCTGCCAGGGAGATAAGCTTTGTCTCCTTAGTAGGTCATGTCCTTGTGACAGAACAGACCCAGATGAAGTGGGTCCCTTGGCTCTTACACAGCCCACCATGGGGTGAGGGTTACAACTCCTGAAACCAGGCTGAACGGTCCGCAACAGCATCCCTATGATTCAGATGTTGGTACCTTTGGAGATGTCCCAGAGGCTGCTTACACTATCCTCATTTTTTCTGAATTTTTTTTTCCTCTTGCTGTTCTGATTGAATGCTTTTTTCTTTCTTATGTTCCAAATCATTGATTCGATTCTTGACTCCATTCCCTTCACTGTTGGTTCCCTGTAGATTTTTATTTCACTTAACATAACCTTCATTTCTACCTGTGTCTTCTTTATGCTGTTGCCATACTCAGTGAGTTCTTTGAGTGTCCTGATAACCAGTGTTTTGAACTCTGCATCTGATAGGTCGATTATCTCTGTTTCATTTCTTTTTCTGGAGTTTTGTTCTGTTCTTTCATTTGGGCCATGTTTCTTTTTCTCCTCAATTTGGCAGCTGCATTAGTTTCTGTGTATTAGGTACAGCTGCTTTGACTCCCTATCTTGGTAGTGTGGCTTATTGTAGAAGAGCAGACCTGTAAATTGTGTTGGGTGGGGTCTTAGATAATCAGTAAAGCAGGGCAACCCATTTCACCATTTTGTGGCTCTGTGCTGGGGAGGGCTTGAAAAGTGGACAATGCCACTGCCTGGCTTCTGCCAGGCTTCCGCTGCCTGGCTTCCTCATGTTTGCCCATGAGGAAGATGTCTCCTGCACTGGTCCTGTTTCCGGTCACTTCACTTTCTCCCCCTACATCACTTGTGCTCTTCCAGCTATTGCCCTGGTACTGAATACCAGAGGTGGCAGGTCTGCATAAGTCCTAAGTCCATGCAGGCACTTTCAGAGGGGTCTTCTGATAATCCAGGAGTTTCTTCCATGCCCCGCCCCCCCCCACTAGTTTTTACAGCCAAAAGTTATGGGGATTTACCTTCCTGGCCTGGAACCCTGGGCTGCTGGGTGGTCTGGTTTGGAGTTTGGATCCCTTGCTCCAGAGGATTCCTCCTGATTTTTATCCACCGCATGTGGATGTGGGACCTCTGGTTCAGCTTTCCCTCTGCATCTCGTCACTTCTCTCTGCGTCTCTGCCCCTCCTGTCCACCTGGATGAATGTGGCTTCTTTAAATTCTTGGTTTTTGGACTTCCATACAGCTCAATTTTCTACAGTTCTGGGTGATATTTGTTTTGTAGTCTAGTTGTAATTTTTTTGTAGGTGTGGGAGGCAAAGCATGTTTACCTGTGCCTCCATCTTGACCAGAAGTCTATTTAAACTTTTAAATTTTAACTCCATGCATGAAGAGACTGTTACAGGTTTTCCCTGATACTTTGGCATGACTTGGGAAAGACTACGTGAACTGAAGGACTGGGGTGCATATCCGCAGCATTGCCCTCCCCTGTCCTGTGCCTTTCTTACTGCAGCAGATAATCCAATCAAAAGAAAATGATTCTAATTTGAGCAAACCTATATCAGGTCATAGTGTTGAACAATATCTTTTCAAAGTGTATCCAGAAACACTTTTAATAATTTTCTCTAAATTTTTTGCTGGAGATTAACATTATTTTTTTAAGATTTTATTTATTTTTAGAGCAAGGGAAAGGAAGGGAGAAAGAGAGGGAAAAAAACATCCATGTGTTGGAGAAACATCAACTGTTTGCCTCTCGAATGCCCCCAGCTGGGGACCTGACCCACAACCCAGGCATGTGCCCTGACCAGGAATCAAACCAGTGACTTTTTGGTTTGTGGGACAAAGCTCAACCCATTGAGCCACACTAGTCAAGGCTAATTGTTTTTGGGTTTTTTTGGTTGTGTTTCCAGAGTATATGTTGGCAAACTTTTTCTCTAAAGAGCCAAATATTAAGTATTTTAATAAGGGCCAGATTCATGGGCAGGCACAGGACCCTGGGTGTAGAAGGGCTACCACACTTTGTTTAATGCTATAGTATTGCCATTGTGGGATTCTTAATAATTTTTTTAACAAGAAGCTCCAATTTTCATTTTATACTAGAAATTTTGTAGCCAGAGTTGATCTTGGCTTTGCAACACATGCAACTTCTCAACTGTGCTAAAGCAGACCTAGGCAATATATAACAAATGTATATGCCAATAAAACTTTATTTGTAGACCTGAAACTTGAACTTCATATAGTTTTCACATGTAGTAAAATATTATTTAAAATTTTTTTCCAACCACTTAAAAATGTAGAAGCCATTTTTAGCTTGTAGGCCATACAAAAATATGCAGTGGGCCCTGAAGTATAATTTGCTGACCTTGGCCTGGAGAAAAATAATTTTCCTCTTGTCACAATTCTGGACAATGGCCCAAGTGCCTGGGAATTTCCTAAGCTTGCTCTACACAGGTTGTGCTAGCATGCCGCTGTATTGGGAGAGGAATGGGGTGTTATCGGTAATAGAGCTGTCTACACCATGGTAAAGAGGATGGAAATGCACCTTTTGGCAACACCTTTGCAGGGAATTCATTTATTCCTTCTGACCCAGCTAATGAGAGCAGAGATGGACATTAAACCACCACTCCCTTTCCCTTCCTCCTTCTCTCTACAAAGCCACTTGACTCTCCAGAGTTATGGTCCTGGATCTGATTCTGCCTGACCAGAGAACAGGAGAGACACTGGAGAACTTGGCATTGACACATGTGGCTGGAGTCCATCCTTCTCATGGACACCACAGCGGTTTTCCCAGGAGCCAGTTTAGATGTCAGAGTCCTGGTTGACTCCTGAGCGCCAGGGCTCAAGCCAAAGCTTTTGTCAAGAGGGCAGCCTTTGCAAAGATGACCCAAACATCTTATGGTCTTCCTAGAGCCCTTTGAGAAGCAGCAGAGAGCCGAAAGGAGAGGCAGCTCCTCCTACTCACTGTCTTTGACACTAGCTCCTTTTCCAGCCATCTGAGTTTCACAAACACCTTCCTCCCACTGCCGTGTCTCTTCAAAACCTCAGCACTGACTGATGTTATGAAAGGCGATGAGGTTAGGCCCACTCACAGCAATAGTGCATCCCTTTCCCCAGCCACTAACTAATTTTTCTTCAATTACACTTTCTGTAGCTCCCTCCTAATTTGCTCATCCCAAGAGATGGATGACCACAGCTATGAGTGCCGGTGCCTGAGTTCATTCCAGACATGGGCCAAGTCAGCCCCCAAAAGAAGGTTGTAATTGCTGAAGGAACTAATCATGAGGAGAGAGGTGGGTGGATGGGTCTATTGCAACTCAAACTTCTCCATAAAAGAAGAAAAGTAAGAAGAAAATCAATGGCTACTGGTCTTCAAGCCACCAGCAACCCCAGCAATAAGTGTGTCTGATGCAGGATCAGCCAAATAGCTGACCAGGAGTGAAAGTGGACATCCAGTTGAGGGTGTGAGAATAAGCTCTCATTATTAGTGGCTGTTTTAAAAACAGCAAACTGGGCTGAGCACTGTTGAGAACATGAAACAGTGTAAGCTAAGAAACTGGCCATCTGGTTAAATAGGTAAAACTAACATGGCAATACATATTCAACATCAATACAATACCATATGTGATAAGTTCACAATTCACTTCCTCAACAAGCCCATGCCAGTGCCTACTGTGTGCAGGTAGAGACTCGGGTTCTTGCATGTGAGGAACATGGGGCCCTGGGAGTTCAGGTAGTCAGTGCAGGCTTTGTGGTCAGTGAAGCTGGGTAAGGAAAGACAGACAGAATCTAGATGGGCCAAGAATGCTGAAAGGATGAATGGGAGCTAAAGACTGTGGACAAAGCAGTGTGGGGGCCATAAACTATTTCAGTCAGAGGGGACAGGTCATGTGGAGAGAAGGAGGAGGAAGCGCCAGACATTTCTTAAGGAGACCATTGGGCAGGACATTGAGTGCTTCAGCACCAAGCCAAGGACTTAGCCTTCATTCAAAGGTCGCCTAGACTTGTAGGGGGAGGGAGAGGAGTGACATAAAGAAGGCTGTGTTTAAAGGACATAAGCTTCCAGAGCTTGAGCCGATTAGCTTACATGGATGGCACCAAACAGGGCAATCTGAGATGGGCCATTCCATTCCTAGCAACTGACATGAAGTGCACAGGACTTGTTTCCGTGATGATGGTAACTTTGTCAGGCAAGGCAGAAACTTGACCATTTATTCTATTTATTCCTGAAGAGAACAGGCTTTAAATTAGAGAAACTTGGTGTGAAACTCAGTTCTGACTATTTGGGCCTTGGTCTCTTGTCCGTGAAATGGGATAAAATATACTTCACAGACCCACAGGGACAGCTCGGTGAGACGATCCCTGAAAAGAGCCGGTTTGGGGCAAATGCTTTATGATGCTGACTTTCCTTTTCTCTCTTTTTCTTTTTTTTTTTTTTTTAGCCACAAAATTTATTTTTTAATTTAATCATTATTGTATTTTTTCTATTTCCATTTAGTCCCCTAATACCTCCCACCCCCCAGCAATCAGCACACCTGACTTTCCTTTTCTTCCTTGTCTCTTGAAGGCTTTTTTCTAGTATTTTTTAATGATTATAGATTCACAAGATGTTACAAAAATAGTACAGAGAGGTCCCCTTCATCTAGTTTCTGCCAACAGTCTCATCTTACATAACAAATCAAAACCAGGAACCTGACATGGTGCAAGCTATGGGCCTTACTCAGATTTCACCAGTTTACTCCATGAGTTGGGGCGGGGGTGAGGGGAGGGCGAGGTGTATGCAATTTCATCACATGTGTAGATTATTGTCAATCAAGGTGCAGAATTGTTCCATTGCCACAAAGTCCTCCCTACATTTAATACTCACATCAATTTTCCTCTTTCCCACCTCTAACCTCTGACAACCACTAATCTATTCTTCATCTTTATAATTTTGTCATTTCAAGATTGTTATATAATTGGAATCATGTAGTATGTCACCTTTGCGATTGTCTTTTCCCTGAAGAATACCTTTGGGTCTTTGAGATTCATCCAAATCCTTGCACATGTTAATAGTTGGCTCTGTTTTACTGCTGAGTAGTACTCCATGGCAGGAATATCACACTGTTTGTTTAAATCTTTAGCTATTGTTTCCAGTTTGGGGCTATTACAAATAGAATAGCGGTGTGCAGGTGTTTGTGTGAGCATAAGTTTTTATTTCTCTGGGATAAATTCCCAGGTGTGTGATTACTGGATTGTGATAAGTGCCAAACTATTTTCCAGAGTGGCTGAACCGCTCTACACTCCCACCGGCAACGTGTGAGAGATCAGTTCCTCCACATCCTCACCAGCATTTGGTGTTGTCATTTGGTGCTGTCACTACTCCCATCTTAGCTGTTTTAATGGATGTGTAGTAATATCTCAGTGTGGCTTTAACCTACATGTCCCTAGTGGTTACTTAATAACTTAATAAAACTTAATAAACATTAAGTTTTGTGTCAGGTATGAGGTTTAGGTTGAGGTTCACGTTTTTAATCTACGGATCTCCAACTGCTGCAGCTGTATTTGTCGCAAAAACTGCTTTTGCTTCATTGAATCGTTTTTCCGCTCTTGGGGGAAATCAGCTGGGCGCACTCGCATTGGCCTGTCTCTGGGTTCTCTGCTCCGCACCACTGACCTGCTCTCCTTCCACCGAGACCACACTGGCTCGACTACTCTCTCCACAGCTGTACGGTTGTGAGTACGCAGAAAATAGTTCATTCTTGTATTATTGGTTATTAATTATTGTGCTATTTTCTATACAAACAACTGTAAACCTACTTTTTTGCCTAACTCTGTATAGTAAGTTTTCACATCAAGTACAATCATTTCTTCCACTTTATTCTTCCAAACTGAGTGGATTTCAAGATAGTATTCCCCCTCAGTTTCATTCTAGGCCGAGACAAGCACAGGAAATTTCAACATAAATTGACTGATTCAGGAAATTCTTTTTTAGGAACCTGGAAAAATGTGTGCTTTTTCCACAAAAAATTGAGTGAGCATATCCTTTTTTTTTTCTGTTTTTCTTATTACAGTAAAATACACCTAACATAAATTTTACCATTTTAACCATTTTAAGTGCACAGTTCAGGAGTGTTACATGCCTTCATATCGCTGGGTGGCCATGCATCTTCAGAAGTCTTCATCGCCCCCAGCCAAATCCCTACCCATCAACAGCGAGTGCCCACTCACTCCCGCTCCCACCAGCCCCTGGCAACCAACATTCTACTTTATCTCTATGAGTTTGACTATTCTTTGTGTAAGTGGAATCACACAATATTTGTCCTTCTATGTCTGGCTTATTTCATTGAACGAATTGTCTTCAAGTTCCACATATGCTGTAGCTTGTGTCAGAATTTCATTTCTTTTTAAGACTTAACAATGTTTCCTTGTTATGTTTATACTGCATTTTGTTTACCGTTCATCAGTCAACAGACATTTTAGTTGTTTTTATTTTAGGTCTATTGTGAGTAGTGCTGCTACGAACATGGGACCCTGCCCTGAGTTCTCTGGAGAACGTACCTAGAAGTGGACCATTCCCTCTTATGTCAGACTCTGGACTCACTTTTGTTAAGACCCCAGGGGCCATCAGCAAGTGGATTCATTGGGCCACTAGGGGGAGCTCCCCACCCTGGGATTTGATGGGGTCTTTGACATCCGTTGCAGCCTCTAGTCTGGTGGAGTCAAGAAAGGAATCACTAAAGTGAAGGAAATAGCAACCTTTCCATGCTCCCAGAAACCATTTCTCATGAGTTGAAACGTTCACAGCCTGAGCAGACTTCAAGGTTCTTGAAGTTCCAAGAACCACCTCAAAATTGCTTTATTAAAAGAAATGTGTCTCTGGCCACAGGAGTGAGAGATTGAAATAAGAATCAAAGGATTGCCCTTTCCTCAGTTCTTACGATAATTGGTTTCCTGCCTCATTGTAAACTTGGACAGATTACATATAAAAAGCATGTTATCGTCCAACATTTCTGTCAAGTTCTGCAGCCCAGCTCTTCTTCTCCATTATTTATGGAATTAGGGCCAGAGTCAACTTCCCGATCCTGAGTAGTTGTAGGGAGGTAAGATGTACTGGTGAAAGGGGCAGAGAATTTGGCTTAAACAACAGCAGGGATTCTCCTTCATGTCTCTCCAGATGGGCTTTTGTAAACTGGTGTGAAGCCTGCCCTGGGCCATTGGCTGCAAAATTGTGGGTGGGTACCTTGACCTCACTGGGTCTCCATTTTCTCATGTGTAAAATGGGGTAATAATTGTGCTGACCCCATAGAGTTGTTATGAGGATTAAATTCCTTAACATGTTGCAAGCGCTCAGTTAGAATGGGTTATTGTTATTATCATTGTCCTGCTATTGTTATAATTCCTGGAGAAGTCAGTCCTGAATGGAAGCAGGTGCCCCTCCACATTCTTCCTTACAGCTCACATCAGTATAGTATACAAAAAAAAACCCTAACATTTCTATGGTAGGGTGCAACAGACAAAGTACCCTTGTTTAATAACCATGGACACTGAAATCCAAAAGCTTTTCCTTAGGGCCAGACTCCAGAATCTGCCACCAAAACAGTGGTTCCGATGCTGGAGTCTGCTGGGGCAGGTGTTCCATCAGCCCCGCCGAAACCACCAGGCCTGGGCCCCAGAGTAAGGGGTCCTGGAACACCCAGGGGGCCTGCTCAAGGGAAAGTAGAGAGGAGGAGGTGGTCAGGGCCTGGTTTGGAAGAAGCCAGGCATCTCCTTCCTCTTATCCAAGTTGGAAACAAGGACCAGATGAAGTCACTTCACCTCCTTACTGCTCTCTCTCAGCTGCCCTCTGGAGCAGAGAAGTGGTGAAATGGGGAGTCACAGAAACAGCCACAGGGTAAGTGGTCCCCAAGTTGTTGGAGCAACCCTAGCGATAGGGACTTAGTTGACAGAAAGGACAGCAGACCCAGGATCCCATTCCCGGGATCCAAGTTTATACCCGTACCTTCAGCTGTTCAAATCATCCTCTATTGCTGCCAGCTCCCAGTCTCTCTCTGGCCCCAGTGAGACTGGAAAGAGTCACGGTGGGGGTTGGGGTGTGAGGAGGCCTGTGTGGGAGATACACACCATGCTCTTGGCAGCCTGGATCTGGAACCCACCCCTCAGCAGCATCAACACCCTGCCCTCCTCCTGGTCCCTGACAAGGACAAAGCCGAGATTACACCCTTTGTTTCAAACAGAGGTGAAAGCTCAAGCCCTGGCCCCTCCAGCCCTCGGGGTCTGCGGAGAGGAAACCACCCTGCACACCCACTGCTGTTCTTCCTAACACCCTCTCAAGACGCCCAATATCTCAACCCTAGATCCCCTTCTACTTCTGGCAGCTCGTAGACGGCTGCTCCCCAGAGACAAATTTCTCTTCCTCTGCTCGCCCTGGCCCAGCTGCCCACCTGACTGCTTAATTCTTCTCTTTCGCCACAGGAACACACGGAAGGCTCTCAGGCCTAGGCTTGGACCTAAGTAAATACCTATGTGCTCGGTGTTTGGAACAAGTGAGCATCTCTGTCCACCGGGGTGGCTGTCATCAGCTGGCACAGCCAGTAGGGTCATGCTGAAGGTTCTCTAAGTGCAAAAGAAGGTTTTAAAGTTCTGATTGTGATCAGATTTATTCTGATCCTTTAATTGTTAAAGGAAGGTATCTTTTTGTTTGTTTGTTTTTTACTTTTTCTTTTTCTTTTTGTTCAATCAACTTTTGATTACACTTAGACAAGTTCAATTTAACTGTTATCTTAAAAGCACACACACATCTTGACTTCTCTGGATTTTCTAGTTCCAAATTCTTGCTTTAATATCTTCAAACCACCTCAACGCTTTAGAGCCTTTTTTGGAAAACTTGCCCAAGGCACGGAGCTTCAACCCTGTGACTGAGGTTGAAGACATCTCTAACATCAACACTCAGAACAGCCCCTAGGGAGGGAAAATCCTGAGGACTAAGCATGGGCTTTGATTGCCTGGGTCTTCCCTGCCAGCTTCCAGAGACCCTGTCCGTGACACTTTCTGAAAACCCAGATGGACATTGAAACTAAGGAAGCCAAGCAAGCAGCTCCTGGCCTCCTGCCACTGTCGGGGATGGTGGGGGGCCAGAGCAACACCCCTTAGGGAGTGGACTGGAGACAGACAGCTGCCTGGGTAGTAAGATCTAAAGGCTGGGTCAGTTCCCATCAGCTTTGCCACAGACCCCAGGACCCCAAAATATCTCCTCCATTTGGATGCTGCAGTGCCTGCAATTCTACCACTGGAGGATCATCTGCTATGGATCTGGTAGCTTTCCTGTTCCCAGAAATTCCTGCATAAAACGCACCACAGATGGCAGTCCCAGAATGAAATGCAGGTGGGGATACAGGTATGATTACCAGGCTATAAGAAAGGCAGAAAGAAAATTAAAAGGGGAGGTAGGAGTGTAGGCGTAAAACAGACCAACAGCCAAGTGCATGAAGGTGAGGCCCTTTGCTGCCCTGGGCAGGCCAACTCTTACCCTGTTCTCTCCTTACCTCCCTTCTACCTTCTCGGGTTTGGGAAATGCCAGTCGGAACCTCCAGCACACTACTGAGGCTATGAGAACCAAAGGTATTTTTCTGTTCATTCTCCTCTAAGCATCAAAGGTGTTTAAGGCCCATATTGGAATCCTGAAAGGCAAGGGAATACCGAATGTAATTGGTCTCTGTTAATTACCTTCCTTATCTCACTGTCCTTAGGTGGCCAGTGCATGAAGTCTCTAGAAGGACCTCTCAGAAGGGCGGAGTGTCAGCGTCTCATCGCCATGGCAGCCGATGGCTGTTCTCTGAGCCACCACTGTTAGGATCCGTGGGTGTGGGGTGCTCGTTAGTTATGTGTCAGGACCCAGACGATTGCATAACTATGCAGATTGAAAGATTCAGAGAACAAAGGAGGCTTTGGGGCTAAATGCTATATATTTAGCTTCCTAAATGTTAACAATTTCGCATTCTCACTTGTCACTGTTTTCCTCTTGTGGTATAAGCATTTTTTCCTCAAGCCAAACAAGTGCTTCAGATACGAAACTGCCTAGCAAAGCCTCCCTACTCACAGAGTGGAATTCAGGAGTTTATAAATGCCTTTGATAATTACAGGTCAGGAGACAAACCATTACTTACCTTGAGATGTTTGGATTAGCTGCGGATTTCCTTTATCATCCTTATTAGTACCACTGAGCAAAAGCTAACTCCCAAACACAAAGGCAAAGGCTGGACCCGGAACCCAGTCTCATGCAGGCTGAGCACACCGCACGGGGTCCTCGCAAAGGCCAAGCTAGGAAGGAACCAGGCCGGTTGGAAACCAGGCAGATTCTGGCTCTCTCACCCTTCTTCCCTCCCACCTCCATTGCAGTATAGCATGAGGGACTTCACTGGTTACATGCTGTAGGGCTTCCAGGAGGGCCCTGGCCTTCTGCTGGTTTGCATTGTACATTTGAGTGAGCATCTCTCCCCTCCTAGAAGGCTTACTGCGACCTTGTGGCCTGGTCTCAAACAGGGCTGAGGATCAGAATCACCTGTGGAGCCTTAACAGTCAGGGACCACAACAGTGTATAGTTAGAAGACCCGAGGTGCAGCCTGGGATTCTGCATTTTTAACATCGCCTCCTGGGAGATTCTGATAAAGCAGCAATTTACCCATCAGTGCTAAGGAGCTGGTTCAGATTGAATGACCTTGAGATGCCCCTTGGTCATGTGGCTCTATGGCGTGTCCCACATGGGCAAGTCAGTGCTCCTCAGGGAGGGCTTCTCACTGCCAACGCACCCTGCCGGCTCCCCTCTTCTCTCCTTCTCTCTCCTGCCTTTCCTATCGCCCTAACTACCCTAACCAACCAGTTCTGGAGAGGACAGAGGAAGGGGTGTCTCATGCTCTGGAATGTGAGCCTTCACCGAGCTCCTGGCCACTCTGTCCAGCCTTCTCCCATCCCTTTCTAACAGCAGGGATTTCTCACCCTCCTCACTTTTCTTCTCTCTGCTTTCAAGCGTGTCCAGGGCTCCCTTATTGTGGGAAAAAACATCACTTGATCACTTGACTCCTGAGCCCTTTCCCTTTCCTGCAGTCCCCCTCTCTTCTTAAACTTGTAGGGATTACCCACACTCTTTCACCATCCCTTCCCTTCCCGCCTTGACCCCTGGCTGGCCAGCTTTCAGCATTACTGGTTCACTTCACTGCAACTGCCTCTCCAGCCACCCTGACCTCTAACCCTCTTCCAGTTCTCTATTTCTTGTTGTCAACACTTGGATGCCCCCAATGACACTCAAATGAAATGTATATGAAGTCAAATTCATTGTCTTCCACCCACACATTCATCTTCCTCAATTTCCCCCTTGACTCAATCACAGATTCGTTTAGTGAGGACACTGAGGCCCAGAGAGGGAGGTGACCTGCCCAAGGTCAAGAGCCCGTTGAGAAGAGAAGGCAGTGAGTCCAGGCCTCCAGCCTCAACCCTGAATGCCATGAGCTGCGAGGGCTTCAGCACCTTGCCCTCAAGCATCTGCCCTTTGTTTCCATTCATGCGTACCCTGGGTCTCCCTGCAAACAGAGCCCTTGAGGGTGGGTACCCTGTCTCGTTCCGTCCAAAATGTCCCTCAGTACAGAGTACAGGAAAGGACTTTAGTCAAAGTTGAGAAGGGCAAACAGGAGGGACATGAGAACGTTAGAGATTCCAAAGGGAAAGCAGTGCTTTGTGTCGACAACAACTCCAAAGAGCGCCTCATTTTTCAGCCAAGTGCCAGAGCAGCTTACTATCAGGGCCACACTCACCAGAACTACCCACTCTCTCTTTATGGGACCTTAGCAGGTGGCGCTGTGGGGATGATGGACCCTCCTGGCAGCCAGCTGGGGCCCCTGGATTTGCCAGCACTCAACTCCTTCCATCTAGATATTTGTAAAGCTGTGACTCATTCAAGGAACTATTTTGGATTCTGCCTTCTCTTAGAAGAAATAATGGGATTAAAATCCGGGAGTTCAAGGACTGAGAGTAACATTAGACTGAAAATGGAGAGCCAGGTCATGTCTATTTAATAATGATCATACCATTGTTAATATTTACTGAGTGCTTACTATATGGAAGACACAGTTCTTGGTTTCTTTATCTGGACTATCCTATTTAATTTTCACATTCCCACGAGGAAGGCTATCTTACCACCACTGCCTTTCAAGATGAAACTGAGCCTGAGGAAGATCAGTGTCTTGCTCAAGATCTGTAAGGGAGCAAAATACAGGTTCCTGGTGGGCTGGTCTGGAGCCACTTGCTCAGTGACCACGATAGACCTCCTCCATGGAGGGCGGTTGCCTCTCTTTGGGGGAGAATTGGTCAGAGGAGAGCATCCAGGGAGACGAGCAGGACTATTCTCATTTGATGAATCTCAATTAAGCTAAAAATGTAAAAGCAGTTTATAGTCTGGTAAATTCTCTGCACATCTCAGGTGTTAAGACTGTCAGTAGTTTAGCCCTTCTTCTGCCTTTGTACAGATTCCTTTAGCCGCTGGGTTCTTGGCGCCAACATTTTCCCCTACAAGTCAACTGCAGTTTCCTTCTTATCAACCCTGTGCTTTCAGCTCTTAGAATTCCCCTCATTCAGATGTTTCAAAATTGTCTCAGCTATTGGGAGTCTGTGGGAGTAATCCATGGACAGGGTTTGGACATTTGGTTCAGAATCTACCAGTTCTTGAAACCCTTGTTTTTAGAAAAACATCTAGATAACCAGCATGAAATGAACACTGAATAACACAGGCAACAGAGGTAAAGTGACTTTTGGGATAAAAGATTATTATTTTGGGATAAAAGGTTATTAGCTTTGCCTCTCCATCTCATCCTGGGCTTCAAAGGCACACCCAGCTGGTTCCCCCAGGAAATTTTCTGCGCATCCCAAGTAACCCTTTTGAAAAGGACCAGAGAAGCCACCTGGGGAAGAATGAAGGACTGTCCGAAACAGGGCTGGTTTCCTCTGGCCACCAGCAGCAGCAGGAACAGCAGGGCCACCCGAAGCTCTTCCTCCTGGTGCTGGGCTGGGAAAGGGAACAGTTACCCTAAAATGCACAGCCCCGGGGTGGGAGGGCAGTGCTAGATGTACCTACCCCACGGGAAGGCCATAGACAGCTAAGGAGATGGAGGAGGCTGGCTTCTCTCTGACTCCGGCAGGATCCTCATTAGGCATTTTGGCTTGGAAGAGACCCTGAGTGTGGCTGGTGGCTAGGAAAGCATGACCAGGGAGGGGGAACAGTGTCTCCAAAAAACAGAACAGAAATCATCACAAATTTCCATATGTCCAAATACGTGTTTTTCCTTTCTTTTTGTTTCAGCCACAAATGCCAAGTCAGGATATGTTTTATTGAGGGGAGAAGGCAAGAGACCCCACCCAGCAATCACAGACAAAACATGGTGAGATCTCTCTCATTCCCGGCAATGTTTGCCTCCAGGGGTGGCTGTAGACTCCCCAGCAGCTCACCACTTCCCTTGGGAAGCTGGCCCAGGCCTCCTCATCCAAATGTTTTCCCAGCTGCTCAGCCACAAGTTCCTTTCCTGGGGGGACTGTAGTTTCCCTTCCTGGGCCACAGGTTTTGACTCATCTTGGATGAAGATGGTGGGAGGTGTAGAGCTACATGTAGGATATCCAGCTGGGATTTCTGTCTTCTGTCACCTGCTCTCTTCCTATGTTGTCAGCTGGAAACCAAGCAAAGTTGTCCCTTCTTGTGCTTATTCTAGGCACCAAACAAGCAATTTGTCCCCCAATCCAATATGATAGTGGCAAATTATAACAGGGACTTGTAACCCACCCCACCATTCTTTTGACAGTGTTTCCCTAAGTGCTGATTCTGACTAATATGTAGCTTGTAGATAAACAGCATGTTTGTATAAGAATCCTAGGAACTGACTTCAAAAGATACAGACCCCGACCTTCACGCATCCCAGCTCCGGGAGATTTGCTGATTTTCAACCATGGATCCAGGATGCTGGGAAGTCGGGATGAAGTGAAGCTGGGATGACTAATCAAGAATGATGCACACCGGACCATCACTTGCCTTATCAGTATGTACTGTGCTTGTCCGAAGGTAGAGAACTTCACAACCCCCATCCTTGATCTGTTCTGTTCCCCTCTCCCTCTGTACGAAAACCTCTGCCTCCACCGAGAGGTGGAGATGGGCTTTGAGACATGAGTCCCGCATCTTCCAGATGGCTGGCATCTGCAAATAAACCACTTTATTTACATCATCATCTGCCTCTTGAGAAGTGGCATTTGTAGCCAGACCTGCTTTTGGCACCAACCCTACTCCTTCAGATGGGGAACTGGTCCCAGTCATCTCTGTGTGCTTGGGGCTCCATAAATGTGTGTGGAGTGAATGCCCAAACACTCCCAGGTTGCATTCCAGAGAGACCTGGGCCTCCTGGACAAGGCCTTCCCTGACCTCCCACAAAGTCTCTGACCTCAGAGCCCAAACTTTATTCTGAGAAGAGGAAGTGCGCATATTTTTAATTTGACAAAGTGGATTCAAAGCTTTTATGCCTGCCTTAGACCAGCTCCTCTCCCTGTCCCATCTGTCCCCAGAGATAAAGCCTTGAACTAGCTCCCCCAGGTGCAAGCAGCACCCTCTCCCCCCCGCCCCCCGTGGCAATTATAGACCATTCATTTAAGGTTGCTGGACCAGGGCTCATAAACCCCATTCACTGCGAGGTGAGAAAGTCATAGTGCACCTCTGGCCCAAGCTAGCACGATTCCAAGGAAGCTTTTCCCTCTAATTAGTCTGGTACTTGCTAAAACAGCTTGTAGTTTCCTTATTGTAAAGACCGGAGGACAATAGCTCCTTATCGCCAACCCAATGTGGTGGGCTCCTGGTCCCTTTCCCCCTCGACTCTCTGAAAAGAGAAGGCTGCGCCGCCTTGTTTGGTTACTAATTAATAAAAGGCAAAACCTAGGATTATTTCTATTATATCCCTCCCAATACTGCATTCAAAGGCAATTTCTTTAGCAGGGCAGCCTCCTTCCTACTCACTCAGGGAAGAGGTGGGTTTCAAAATGTTGAAGAAAAGTCCGTTAGAGGGCAGGCCTCAGACAGCGCCAGCTACTCTGGGTTGGCGCCCTGTTACCAGAGTGCGGAGCAGGGTCCAGAAGCCGGGGGTCAGCGCCTGCATCGCACGGATCTTGGCTAACTCCCATTTGGCAAGTCACCAAGGGGTCTTATAAGGCAACTACTAACAGGACTTAGAAACTTCAACGAAGGTATTTAAACTTTGGTCTGAGCTAAGGCTAAAAACTGGACTAGTGATATTTTCAAGCAACTATGGGGACACTTTTCCGGGCTTTGGTTTCCGCATTTAAAAAGTCAGGTGAATAACTCAATCCCACAGCTGTCACAGAAGTGATAAGAGAATGCATCGGGAACGTTTTTCTTGATGTGCCACCCTATCCCCATCAAATTTCCTGTCCCAGAGATCTCTCTATTGGGTGCTGTAGGAAAAGGTCCAGGGCCGGGAGAGAAAAGACTTGGGTTGGTAAAGAGGAAATAACAAATCACACTCTACTGCTTTGGGGCTTGGCGGGGAGGAGGGGGGATTCAAAGGAGGATAAAGTGCGTGCAAGAGTTTGATGTAAATGTAAGAGGTACGTTGTAACTCTCTCGCCTCTCAGAGCCTCTTGCCCTGCAACCCCTGAGGTGCCAGTGCCAGGCGCCCACGGGGTCCACTTGGGGCACCAGGTCAAGTTCTGGGAGCAGGAGGCAGTGGGTGCCCTGGGCCGGGGAGGGGGCTGGGCCGCGCGGGGCTCCCCACCATACCCCAGGCAGGGCTTGGGCCACTCAGCTCCAAGACCGAGGGAGAAGCTGTGTCGCTGGGCGGCGGGCAGGTGCGGAGGTCACAGTCCCAGCGCCTGGGAGGAGCCCTGCGAAGGCGGGGTAGCGGGCAAGCGGGTGGGAAGGAGCGAGCGGGGCTCACGCGGCGGCTGGGGGCGGAAAGGAGGCGCGGGGGCGGGGCGGGGGCGGGGGCGGCGGGCCTGGGATCCGCTTGCTCAGCGCCCGCCCTGCACTCCCAGCCGAGGCACGGCCGCTGCCCGTCCGCTGCTGACTTGGCCGAAACTTCTTGGGGTCCTGCGCTCCAGAGAAGAGGGTGCAGCCCAGGGACGACCGACGGCGGGGCACGAGCCAGTGTCCAGGTCGCGAGGCCTCTCTTCATTGCAGCGCAGTTTCCACACCCGACTTCGTAGCAGACCGAGCGCCGAGCTCCCGGCGGCAGGAGGGAGCCGGGTTCCCAGTGCCGCGGCCGCCCGGCCCGGGCAACGCGCCTCCCGCGAAGGCTGCCCCAGCACCCGGGCTCCTTCAGAGGCTTCGGGGGCATCTCCGGAGCGCGCTGCGCCCAGGCGCGGATGCAGAGTCCGGCGTGGCGGCCCGAGCGGCCCGCGCGCTGAGAAGAGCGGCCCGCGCGCTGAGAAGAGCGGCCCCCGCTCGCCACGGCTCCCGGACGACCCAGCGCAGCCGTCTCTAGAGGAGCCGGAGCCCGCGAGCCTGACGAGCGGCGGGACATGCAGGTAAGTGCCTGCCGCCTGCTGCGGGAAAGGGGAGCTCGCGGGCTGCCGGCCCCCCTCCACCCCCCCTCCCACCAGCCGCCAGAGTCGCCACCCGGAGACGCAGGCGGCCGCAGGCGCTCATCCCCACCCCGGGAGCGGGCGGGGGTAGGGGCGCGGCGGGGACCTGGTGGAGCTGGCTGGGAGAGGGGTGCGCAGCGCCAGCCGAGCCCTGTCAGGTGGGGGTAGGGAACGTGGAAAGGGAAGGGGAACCCGGGTCTCAGGCCTCGAACAAAGCTGGGGCCGCTTGCCGCCTTCAGCCGGTGTGCTGGCCGGGCGCGGGGCGCAGGCAGTTAGGGTAGAGTTTTCTCGCCCTTCCCGGTAGCTCGGGCGCTTGTGGCTCTCGGTGCTCGAGAGTTGGGTGTCAAAGGAGGTGGCGGGGAGGTGCGGTCGGCGTGCACAGGGGCATCGCCGGGGCCCTGCCTGCGCCTGTCTGAGAAGCGTGAGTCCCTGTGCCCTCCTCGCTCACTTTTCCTGGCGTGGTCCCGCCCAGCTGGAACGCTCTGCCTGAAGTCTGCGCCTGCATCAGCAAGACTGGGCGAGGGTTACATCTGGATTATTTTAGACCCCGGAGCAGTGTAAGTTTGGTGCCTGAATTCCTACCTGAGCTCCGAGCAGGTCAAGCCCTGAGTGGTGGTCTGAGGTTTCAGTTTTCTTTCATTGTCCTTCTGCTCTTTACGCTCATCTATCCCTGTTCTGGGAAACGGGAGAAGTGATCTCGCTCTCCATCTTCTTGCTGGTCCTCATGCATAGGTGGTCATGCACTTCAATCAGATCCAGATTTCCTGGATATTTTCATCCTCAAATCGCTGTGAGATGTCGTTCAGTTTGCTTGAGGCTTGATTGGTTCTATTTACAGAAGAGAAAAACTGAGGTTGCTCATTCCCGCGGCGGGAGGGGTTCCCAACTCTGAATGGGTTGACTTGCTCTCCATCCCTGCCCACTCTGCCTTCTTCACTGCTTTTGCCACGGTGCCAGGCCACTCCGGCACCAGCTTTCAGTTACTATCACCCTCCTCAGAGTTTCAGCCTGGTACCCGGAGGAGAAAGGCTCTGGATTCTGTTACCAATCCCCTGAACTGCTCTAGTCACCTAGAATGTGCCCTCCTGACAGAGCTGTGATGGGACATCTGTGTTGTGCCATCAGTGTGGGTGCAGAGACCTCTGGGTCAGTGGGGCAGGGCTACACTCCCGGCCACACATCAGCATTTGCGAATGCACAGGGGTAGGAGCTTAGGGGGACCTCTTCTGTGGCTGGCCCTATGGTACCATGGGGCCCTGGGAGCAGTGGGCAACACCCTCAGAAAGCCTGATGACCCTTTCCTGGTGCCAGCTGCTCCTGTCAGTCTCTGGTTTATTGGTGGGGCTGGACTGCCAGTCTCAGGCATGGGCGAGTGGGTGCTGGCCCCAGTGTGTGCCCACACACCTGTCCAGGCACACACACACACAGGTCCTGGCAGACACACCAACTTTGGGAGGTGAAATGCTGAGTGGTGGTTTTCCTCCATTTCAAAACAGTGTTGTCTTCATGACACAACAGGTCTGTGGTTATAAATAGCAGGACTTATTTGCGAGGCTTCTGTGAAGGAAAGGCAGTGCTGAGATCTCTGCGCAGTTGTGAGAGGAGCTATGCAGCTGGGCTCTCATGGTAAGGTCAGGCCCAGGAGCCCAGGCCAGAAGGCAAGCTTAAAGCTAGGTCTCCCCCACTGCAGGGCTCAGCGGGAGCCAGCCCCAGGGCAGGAGGGAGTGGAGCAAAGGGACCTAAAGAGACAATGTGTGGATAAATAGCTAAGGGCAGCCAAGAGCAACAGCCCCCTTCTTTTCTTGAAGAAAATCAGACAGAGGGTGTGTGGGGTCTGCCTGCCAGGGGAGTAGGAGCCAGCCTTGGAGGAGCTTGCTGGCCCTTTCCATCTGTGGGTTTCCTACTTTCCCAGACCCTGATTTCTTCCGTATTTGAGTATGAATATGTGAGGGAGGGTGTGCGTGTGGGGTGGAGGGTTTACTGAGGGTGTCTAAAAGCAGTCCTCTCTTTAGTACATTTGGTGATTGTACTATCTCCAAGGGTATCTTATTGGCTTGAAACAACCCTCTTCTAAAAAATTTTCTATCCCAAAAGTTTAAGGTAAAGGGATATTGCCAAATTGCTGGGAGCCATATGCTGTGAAATGAAAAAACCTGGGATTGTCTTCACCTATGCATTTCACCCTTCTCTTACTGTAGTGACAGCTGAAAGATTTTTTTGTTTGTTTGTTTGCACTTCTTCAGGAGGGCAGAAGACCAGGCTCATGTACTCTGATTTTCCCTCCTGGGACAGTCCTTCCGGTTTCTGGATTGCCACGGCCTGGCACCTCTGGCAGGAGAGGACATTTTTATATGAAATGATACTTCTTGCCTTCTCTGAAATAAAATCCAATGTGTCCACAAAAGCTTTTCTGTTGGCCATTCTGATTTTGAAATGGCCCCTAGTGCCATTTCAAACTGCCTATCATTTATTTCCTAGTCTTTTTAACAAGTCTTCAGACTCTGCTTTTGTTCCAGCCCCACACCTGAACGCAGCCCTCACAATTGGTTGTGGTGGTTGGTAACTCCTTCAGGCCTCTCAAGGTTCATAAGAACAATAGATATAAAAATCCCCTAGTGAGGAGAGAATATGGGGGCTCCTCACTGTCACTTCAGGGCATCCTTGGCTGGTTTTCTATGGAGTATCTTCAAATTGTATCCAGGAGTCCAGAAAAAATCCAGCAGAGGGGTTGGGAACAAATAGTGTGATAAAGATGAAAAGACCTGATAGTTTTTAATCTGAGCACCTGAGCCACTTGTTAAAGTAAAAATAACTTCGGCCCATCTCTGAGGAGCACCCTGTTCACTGCCCTGCCACCCTGTTGGTGGAGCCTGGGAAGTAGACTTGCTGTTTGGGGGGCACAGTTCTGGCCTTACTTTCCTTTCAGTGAAAAGAGCAGGTGATTGCCCTGCTTCTACCAGGGCCTCTCCACCCAGGAGCTCTGTTTAGCTCCTAAATTTAAACCTCCACCCCTCTAGCCTAGTTGACCCACTGGCTGGCCATCTGGCCATAGGCTGGCTCCTTGGGCTGCAATTCCTGATGTCTTGGCCCTGTGGTTGCAGTTGGACCTTTTCGTGCTGCAGGAATCCTCTTCCAGACTTTCTAAAGTTGGTCTCTCTCCTCCCTGCTTCTCCACCAGTGTGGTTTTCTTCCCAACTTTTTTTTCCCTCCTGAGTGATTTGGCACCTGGCTGGTACTAGAGGGAAAACTGTCCCCTGACCCCTCCAAACACCATGCATGAGGTTTCAGGAAGCGTAGGCCCAGGCTGCCTTGCTAACTGTCATCATTGTCCAGCCCAGCCTGGGCCCTGGGGTCCTCTCCAAGCAAGTCCAGTGCTGGCAGCAGTGTGTTTTCTGAGAATTCCTTTTTGCACTCCCAAACCCCCAAGGAACCTAGCCTCCCCTTATGTCCTCTTCTTTGCATCACCATCTTCTCTTGAGGTTTTGCTGGGCAGGCTTACAGGGGTAGGGGAATGGGGAATGGGGGGAGAGTGCGGAGGGTGGGAGGCACATTCATTATAGCTTCTCCTTGAGGTCTCACTTATCTCTTCTGTAAAGTGAGGGTATTGCGTGAGACTGTGCTAGAGGCCTCTTCCATTTCTCACATTCTCTTGTTTTAAATAGCTTTAGCTGGCTCAGTTTGGGAAATCCCTCTGCTGTGAACCATGCCTGGGGGTGGGGAAGCAGCCAGTCAAAGGAGGTGCATTCCCACCAGAGGGTGGAGGGGCAGCTCCAGCGCTGCTGCTTTCACAGGGTTACTGTTTCAGAAATCGTGGTCTTGCAGGCAGGGCTTGTGGTGGAGCTGGAGGCTCAGGTTGTTGTGCTCCTGGCTTTGGGCTCTGGCTTGGCAGGGGCCTCTGTGGTTAGCCAGCCTCCCGAGGATTACGGGGAGGCTCTGTCTCCAGCTTCGGGTGACTTCAGAGCTGCTGCCTGAGTGCTTGGGGGAGGCACTCAGAGTTGTTCTTGAACGAGTTTCCAGTCCTCTCTTCTCTACAGCTTCCTTGAGTCCAGAAATGCCCATGCTTCAAAGGTTTGTCTTGTCTGACTAATTGATAAAGGGTCAGGAGTGGATTTCCTGAGGTCTGGAAAATTATAGCTGGGCTTAAGCTGGAAAAGGCAGTGGATTAAAAGTTCTTGGTTTACAAACTTGAGCCCCCAAAGGTCACTTTGGAATTATCTGGAACGTTCAATCAGTAGATTTGCTCTGAGTTCTGCTGGGGGAGCAAAAAATATGGTAACAAAGCTATACTAACAGTAGCCCAAGATAATACTGTTTGCTGCTAAGCCTTCCTCTGCCCTTAGAGGGGAGCTGGACTTTGTGGGGACAAGTGCAGAGCAGCCCGGGGGGCGGGGGGAGGGGGGCGGCTCTGTCACTGCTGGGTGCCCACACTTGCGACATCTCTGTGGCCTGAACCAGGACTTGTGCACCCCCACCCATTTCTCTTTCTGGCGGATTCCCTGGGGGTGATGGGAGGTTTCCATTGCTGTAGGGGCGTGGAGTGCTGTGAGTCCCTTCCTAAACTCGTCTCTAAGATTATATATTTTACCATATTCATCAAGGGGGTTCTCCTGGGAAAATTTGAGCAGCGAATTACTAAATACTTCATACTAATCTTGTTTGGGGTAATCAAACCTTTAAAGAGATTTTGTATATAAGTTTTGACCTAGAAAATGCCATATCACGTTCAAAGCAGGAGCTAGTGAATGGGAGGAGGTTTCTAGATTATACTATCAGGATAATCTCTGAGACCAGAGGCCACAGAAAGCTAAAACAATAGAGACCAGGGCTTTAGAGTCAGGTGCTGATATGAATCCCAGCACCCAGCAGCCAGCTAGGGATCTTAGCCAGGGCAGAGTACTAAAAAAAAAAAGTACTACCTTGAAAAGTAAAGTACTACCTTACCTGACTTCTCGGTGCCTCAGTTTCCTCACTTGTGAAATGCAAATAGAAACTCGACGCTTCTCTCCTGCTGAGATCGCTGTGAGCTAGTGGTGGTGAGGGTGCCTGTGTGTGCAGCACTGAACCAGGTGCGCGGTGTCTCCAGGCTGCAGCAGTGTTAGCTCTGGTGGCACTACTGATGGGGTCCAGTGGCAGGGCAGTGAGAGGGCCCTGGCCCCCGCCCAGGACTTACTCTGCATTTAAAGACGTAGGCTGCTTTAGATGGGACAGTCACAGCACACCCATTGCTGTGTCAGCATGTGCTCGCCAGTCTCAGAGGGAGTGACTCTCATGAACACCCATTATCTCCAGTCAGGCACAGATGTCATTTTGATCATTAATAGAGGGTCCCAGTTTGAGGAAAGACTGGTGATAGGAGAGGACAAATGTTCAGGGTTGGCTGTCATGAAGGGAAGGAAAAAGTGGGACATTCCCTTTTCCCTTGAACACTCTCGGAGTGACCTGTTGCTCAGGCCAGACCCTTGGCTGCTCTAGCAGGACCTGGCGTGTCCCTCTGTGCTGCCACTGTCAGCAGGAGAGTCCACACGTGTGAAGGGCCAGTGAGAGATGGTGCAGGACCCGGGGTAGGGGCTCCACGAGTGCTTCGCTCCCGGTGCCTTGAGCCCTAAGCACAGCCATCTACCTGCCAGGTGTCCTTGCAGACCTCTGGCACCATCTAGAAGTTACTGGAACTCATCTCTTTGGTCCCTGGCTGCCCCAGCATGAGTACCCAGCAAAGCCTGGTTGAGTATAATATGAGAAGAACTGATAGGAGAAGGCCTCCATTCTGCCCCATCTTCGATGCATGTTCTTCCCAAGGTTTCTGGGACACCCCGCTCTCCTGGTCTCCCTTCTTCCTCACTGGCAATGGCTTTCCTGCTCTTCTCTCTCCTTGAACACCGTCTCTTCTCTCACACACTCTGATGGCTGTGAATGCCACCCACATGCCACTAATCGCACATTTTCCTCTCCTGCCTGCTCCTCTCCCTGGTCCTTCAGGTGCTTAAGCAGCACCTTCTGCAGGAGATCTGTAAGGCGTCCCAGCCTGACCTTCCAACCTTTTCCCTTAAACCTGCTCTTTGCACAGTGTTCTCTGTTTCATCCTTCTAGTTGCTTATGCCATAAGCCCTGCAGTCCCCCTCCGTCCTTCCCTCCACCGCCCACATCCAGTCCATGAGTGAATCTTGCTAAGTCTACTTTCAGAAGACACTCAGAGCTCTGGCCACTTCTACCCTTGCCCACCCCTCCCCTCTCCCCCTGGCTCATTCTACCAGAAGCTCCCTCCCAAATTACAGTAACAGCCTCCTAACTGGTCTTCCTGCTTTAGTCAGCCGCAGCAATTCTGTTGAAATCTGTCAGGCCGCTTTTTCCATCAGAGCCTTCTGATGGCCTTCAGTTCCACGCAGGATACAGGCAGAGTCCTTAGAGAGCTCATGGGCCTGGATGATCTGACAGGCTCCCTCTGTGGCCTCATCGAGTCTGTCCTTCATGCTAGTGTAGCGTGAAGGCTGGCCTCTTGCTTGTCTGTGAGCTCACAGGCATGCGTCTGCCGCGGGTTCGCAGCTGGTTGTTCCTCTGCCCTCCCCTCCTCTTCGGGCCCATTCTCAGACCTTTCCTCAAGAGTCCTCCCAGCAAGGTCTTCTGTGACTCCCCTGTACAAGCTGCAGCCCTCCTACCTGTCCCCAAGTCCCCTTCTCTACTTTATTTTTCTCCATTGAACATACGTATTTTATATATTTTTACTTACTTGCTCTTTGTCTGCTTCCTCTTACTAAAATATAAAAACTAAGAGGGTAGGGATTTTTGTCTGTTTTTACTGTTGTATCTGGAGCACATGGAACAATGCCTGGCATGCAGTGGGTGAAGGAATTACGTGAATGAATGACAGGATCTGTGTGTCAGCAGGGACAGTCTAATAGTAGAGGGGGTTGACCGTCCCCCGGTCGGTGAGCACCCTGTCCTTGCCTTCCGCCTCACCAGCCTGCAGGGTTTGGGCAGCTGGTGAGGACGTATGGCCAATTACATACCTCTGCTTATTTAACTGTCGAAATTAAGACACGTTCACTGAAAATCACTAATTTTTTTCCCATTTTTCAACTCATTCATATTTTCATTCAAAAATATGAAGAAAAAGCAAAATTATCCCAAGTCAGAGATCATCGTTGATGACATTTTGGTGCATTCCATTTCAGTCTGTCCGCACATCTGTGTGCCAGCACATGTTCGCTGTCAAACACGTGTGCGTGTCTTTAAAAATGTTGTTTTATGTTTATTTTAAAGTATATTTTATTGATCATGCTATTACAGTTGTCTCATTTTTTTCACCTCTTTATTCCCCTCCACCCTGCACCCCCCTCCCACCATCATTCCCCACCATAGTTCATGTCCATGGGTTATACATATGAGTTCTTTGGCTTCTCCACTTTCCATACTATTCTTACCCTCCCTCCCCCTTTCTATTTCGTATCTACCATTTATGCTTCTTATTCCCTGTACCTTTTCCCCCATTTCCCCTTTCCCCTCCCCGCTGATAACCCTCCATGTGATCTCCATTTCTGTGATTCTGTTCCTGTTCTAGTTGTTTGCTTAATTTTTGTTTTTTAGATTGAGGTGTTGATAGTTGTGAGTTTGTTGTCATTTTACTGTTCATAGTTTTGATCTTCTTTTTCTTAGATAAGTCTCTTTAACATTTCATGTAATAATGTTTCTTCTTCTACTCCTTGGTTGTCAGACTTCCATACAGTTCAATTTTTCTGCAGTTCTGCTTGTTTCTTGTTTTTAAATTTGTTGTTGTCCTTCTTTTGGTTGTGCAAGGAGCCACAACCTATCTACCTATGTCTCCATCTTGGTCAGAAGTCCAAAAAAATATTTATTTATTTTTAGAGAGAGGAGCAAGGAAGGAGAAAGAGAAGGAGAGAAACATCGATCGGTGCCTCTCGAACACCTCCAACCAGGAACCCGGCTGGCAACCCAGGCATGTGCGCTGACTGGGAATGGAGCCAGTGACTTTTCAATTTGTGGGACAATGTCGAACCTACTGACCCATACCAGTCATGGCCACATGTATGTTTCTTACATGCTTGTCTGCCTTTTGGATGGTAATGAATATGGTAATCTTCAGTGTCTGTATGGCCTGGTGAATAGCAGGTGCACAAAATTGTAGATTAAAGGGATGAATGAACAGTGTGGTAGGTAGCTGACATCTAGGCAGAGCCAGTCCCACTGGTTTCCTTCCCTTTTTGGTTCATGAGCTGCATGGCAAATATATCTTTACCATTTTTGTTTCCTGATGGTTCTAAAACTGTGTTTCTAAACCTCGGTACTATTTATTACTTGTGACTCAATAATTCTTTGTTGTAGGAGGCCGTCCTGTGCATGTGGACAAATCCCTGACCTCTACCCACTAGGTGCTGGTAGCACCTGCCTACTGGTGATGACAGCCAGAAAGTCACTAGACATTGCCAAATTATCCCACCAGAGGCCAAATTGCCTCTTGTTAAGGACTACTGTTCTAAAGTATCTCTATTTTATCCTGATAATCTTTCCTTATTTTCTTTCCCCCTAAATCTTTCGGAATTGCTATGAAGTTTTCATCCTATTTCTGTGCTGCTATACGAGTGTGCCTTTACACATCAGATGTGAATTTTGGCACCAGCTGCTTGTCCCTGGCCCGCTCCCCACAGGACTTCTCTCATCTGCTCCCAGAGGAATCACAGGTCATCTCGATCCCCCTGCCACTGATCTCGGTCCCCCTCCTGTTTAGAATGCTTGAGTGACTCCTCATTTCCCTGCTGAATTCATGTGATATATTTACTCTGGTATTCAGTATCCATCCAAATCTTTTTAAAATATATTTTATTGATTATGCTATTACAGTTATCCCAGTTTTTCTCCCTTTGTCCCCCTCCATCCTGTACCCTCCTTCCCTCCATTAATTCCCACACCATTGTTTATGTCCATGGGTCATGCATATAAGTTCTTTGGCTTTTCCGTCTCCTATACTACTCTTAACATCCCCTGTCTATTTTGTACCTACCGTTTATGCTGCTTAATCACTGCACCCTTTCCCCCATTCTCCTTCTTCCCCCTCCCAGCTGATAACCCTCCAAATGATCTCCATATCTGTGATTCTGTTCCTGTTCTGGTTGTTTGCTTAGTTTGTTTTTTTAGATTCAGTTGTCGATCGTTGCAAATTTGTTGCCCCTTTGATGTTCATAGATTTGATCTTCTTTTTTCTTAAATAAGTCCCTTTAACATTTCATATAATAATGGCTTGGTGATGATGAATTTCTTTAGCTTTTACTTTGGGAAGTACTTTATCCACCCTTCTATTCTAAATGATAGCTTTGCTGGATAGAGTAATCTTGGATGTAAGTCCTTGCCTTTCATGACTTGGAATACTTCTTTCCTGCCCCTTCTTGCCTGGAAGGTCTCTTTTGAGAAATCAGCTGACAGTCTTATGGGAACTCCTTTGTAGGTAACTGTCTCCTTTTCTCTTGCTGCTTTTAAGATTCTCTCTTTATCTTTAACCTTGGGCATTTTTATTATGATGTGTCTTGGTGGGATCCTCTTTGGGTCCAACTTGTTTGGGACTCTCTGTGCTTTCTGGACTTGTATATCTAGTTCCTTTGTCAAAATAAGGAAGTTTTCTTCATTATTTTTTCAAATAAGTTTTCAATTTCTCGGTCTTCTTCTTCTTCTAGAATCCCTGTTATTGGTGCAATTATTGGTGCATTTAAAGTTGTCCCAGAGGTTCCTAAGTTTATCCTCATTTTTTTGAATTCTTTTTTCCTTCCTGTTGTTCCGATTGAATGCTTTTCCTTTCTTGTGCTTCAAATCGTTGATTTGATTCTCGTCTTCATACTCTCCACTGTTGGTTCCCTGGAGATTTTTCTTTATGTCACTTAGTGTAACTTCATTTCTTCCCTTATGCTGTTGCTGCACTCAATGAGTTCTTTGAGCATCCTGATCACCAATGTTTTGAACTCTGCATATGATAGGTTGGCTATCTCCTTTTTGTTTAGTTCTTTTCCTGGGGTTCTGTTCTGTTCTTTCATTTGGGCCATGTTTCTTTTTCTCCTCAATTTGGCAGCCTCCCTGTGTTTGTTTCTGTGTATTAGGTGGAGCTGCTTTGACTCCCTGTAAAGGGCACCTTTAAATTGCATAGGGTGTAGCCTTAGGTAATTGCCTGGTCAGGGCAGATGTCTTCACTGCTTTGTGGCTATGTGTGAGGTGAGGGCTCGGACAGGGGATGATGCCACTGCTTGGCTTTTGGAGGTTTGCCTGGCACTCACTCCATTTCCAGTCACTTCACCCACTTCCTATATGCAACTGGCACCCTTCTAACTGTTGCCTTGGTGGTGAATCCCAGAGTGAGTGGGTCTGCATATGTTCTAAGTCTGTATGGGCCCTTTAAATGAACTCTCCTGAAAATCTGACATTTTCTTCCATGCCTCAACCCCTATTAGTTTTTACAGCCAGAAGCTACGGAGATTTATCTTCCCGGTGCCAGAACCCTGAGCCACGTGGTCTGGCCTGGAGTTGGGATTGATCACTCCCAAAGTATTCCTCCTGATTTTTATCTATCATGTGTGACTGTGGGGACCACCCATTCTGCTGCTGCCTCTGCCACTTCTCTGCACCACACTGAGTCTCTATGCCTCTCTGCCTGTCTCTCACCCTTCCTACCCATCTTGATGAATAAGGCTTCTTTAAATCCTTGGTGTTTGGAGGCCCATGCAGCTTGATTTCCTGAGGGTTCTGGTTGTTACTTGTTGTAAGAAATAATTGTAATTCTCTCTGTGGTTGCACAAGGAGGTGAAGCATGTCTACTTATGCCTCCATCTTGACTGCAAGTCTCCTTCCAAATATTAACCTAATCAACCTTTGGAGACTCCTCTCCTACTGCTTCCCTATATTGCAGCCAAACCAGGAGTCCTGCTTCCTAATGATGGCTCATGCATTTGCTCCTTTCAGAATCCCTTCCTCTTCCTTTCTCCCTATTCATACGTACCTGTTCTTCAAGGTACAGCTCAGATGCCACCTCCCTGATCATCTCTGTCAGGGTGGTCTTTCTATGGCTGGGAGTCAGCTCCCTAATGGACGATCGTAGTTCTGAGGACACTCATTGTGATGGCCCTTTGCGCACTTTGTCTTATATTGTAGTTCATATTTGATCTTCACTACTATCTCTGTGGCTGGTTAAGCTGTCTTCTCAGGTAGATCTTAGGTGAGTCCCTACGTGCAGCGAGGGCTGTACCAGGGAGTCACCTCAGAGCAGTGAATAGCCATCCTCCTGATTAAATGGGTGACTAAATTGAGTGAGGTGTCCTATAGCAGAAGGGGCTTTGTTAATTACTATGAATTTAAGTAAAACATTAGCCCTCCAGACTTCGGTTTAGTCTAGCATGTGTCCCAGGCTTTTAAAACCCTTTGCATACCATGCTCTCTGCCCCCTGTCCAGTAGAAAGTGCATGGCCTTTGGAAGCACATGGACTTGGGTTTGAATCCTGACTCAGCCATGCACAACCTACGGCTGTTTAGTTTTCCTGAGCTCTCAGTTCTTCATCTTTTAAACAGGGGTAATAATGCCTAACTCATAAGATTATTTTGAGGATTCACTGTTATCATTTACTTGAATTAGGGTGATTCCTGCACCTGGTACGTGCTCAGTGTTAGCTCCCTCCTTTAACTCTGCACGGAAAAAAGTGAGTGTGTCAGGAAACTGTCACCTCGATGCTCCAAATACCACACTGCTCAGGGTGTGGTCCTAAAGAACTGAGTGTTTTATGATTTGGTTTCTTTGACATTGAGGAGACAAAGGAGACCCAGAAATTCACTTATGTGATGGGCACTCTTACCAAAGTGCTATGAAAAGCTCAGCAGCTTCTGGCACTTGGAATTTCCCAGGAAGGGCCCAGTATGAGAGGGGGGTTCCTGGAAGGTAGCAGTGATGCCCACTCACCTTCGTTCCCATCCCCCACAGTCCCAGCAGCGGCATTGTTACCATTCAGTAACGCTGATAAACTAATGCAGAAGTGACTTCCATGGTCACAATCCCCATGGGTCTTAAATCACCATATATCATCAACACTAAGACACATTTTAACATATCTGAGGTCAGGATTCATCTTAAAATCAGTGTGTTGTCTAATGAGGAGTACTTTCCTTTCCTAGGTACAAAATAATGGTGCATTTTAGAATTGGTAGCGTATGAAGTTTGGTGAAATGAGGTAATGTTATTGATTGCTGTTTACTGAGATGACCTGTTGTCTTTTCCTGAAGTCTGCCTTAGTGCTCCCTTGGAAATGTACTTCTGTTGTCTTGCAAAATAGAATATTTAGAATGGCACCTTCATTTGAACATCTGTTGTCTGAGTTAAAATTGAAATAGGAAATTCTAGGCAAATTCTGGAAGTTCTAGACCAGATGCCCCATGGACTCTGCACCCCAGTGTGAGAAGACGGATGCTCACCCCCCCTCCACCCATGGTCTCCTATGAAACGCAAGTCTAGGGTTACTGTCCCTGTAACTAGGGATCTTGGGCAAAATTTACCTTGGACAAGACTCCCTGTCCTCATTTGTAAATGTGTTCACAATGTCCCACCCCACCTTGCCTACCTCACAGAGTTGTTGTAGGGGTCAGTGAGACAGTGTGCATGGAAGTGGTTTATAACCAATGTAAGGCACCATTTGTGCTCGCAGGATGTGAAGAGCAGACAGATATGTGGCCAGAGAATTATTAAACCTGCCGATAAACCACAGCTCAGGTGACTCAGTGTTAATTCATGCCTGGCACTTGTCTTTATATTTCTCTCTTTCTACTAGAATTTTTGAAAAGTTTATAGAAGCTTATCTGGCCAATTGAAATAGTATCTAGAAGTATCAAGAAGAAACATCCTATAACTAGAGTGTAAACTTCCTGCTCCCTCATTTTATATACTTTCCTGTTTACTGCCTTGGCATTAGAACAGATAAAATATCAGTAACATTAGCACAGATACCTTTATCATGAAAGAGTAAGTCAAATCTCTTATGCACAGTGCTTAAGAAATCAAGTTCTGCAGCCCGGTTGGTGCTGGCTCAGTCCTGGCCCCCAAACTCACCAGCAGTGTGACCACCACCCAGAAGTGACTTTGGGCAAGTTACTCAAACTCTCTTGACCTCAGTTTCCTCATCTGTTAAAATCCTCTAGGGGCCGTTGTGAAGATTAAATGGAATGCACAGAAAGCACTTAGCAGGGCCTTGCACACAGAAAGCACCCAGTAAGTGTTTGCTTTAATTATGCTTCTAAATGACCACACCAGAAACAAACAAACAAAATGCTATTGTGCAATCTCTAGGGACTAGTTCTGCTGACTTCATCAAAAGTTTGGTTATGTCTGGAAAGAAGGGATAGAGTTGGTGTTATTTTCATACTCAAACATGGTATTAATAAACTACACAAACATGTCAGTTTTACAGTAATCTGATCTCAATAATATTGCATTTTCAAGTACATAGTTTGTTATACTGTAACTAAATCAGGAGGATGCTGGTCAAAACCTTACCAGACAGCGTTTAAATATTTTCTTTCAAGTCAGATTGTTGCAATGCACTGTCAGCCATCCCATGGGCTGAGGAATGGTCCTGAGTGGCATCTCATTTTTATGCTTAAAAGCCTGAGAGGCCTCCTTCTGAAAAATATCATGAACTTGCTTCCACAATCTGTTTGCATTTGAGTTAGGGGGAGTCTCAGCAGTGTCAAAGTTCATGAACTTCATGTATTCTTCATATGACCAAATGGTGGCGATGTTACTTGCTTTTTCTTTTTAATCAACTTTATTGAAGTGTAACTTGCATACAATAACACTGTAAGTATATAGTACAATAAACTTGGACACATTTTCACACCCATGCAACCACAACCCCAGTCAAGATATGTCTGCTTCCCTGGCTCCCCTGACAGTCTCTGCATTCCACTCTCCTGCCCCCAACTCAGGCAACTACTCATCGGATTTACGTCAGTCTAGATTAGTTTTGTCTGTTCTAGAATTTCACATAAATAGAATTATACCTGAACTCTTAGTTTCTTTCCCTTAGCTCTTAGTTGTCCAGCTTCTTTGCCTCAGCATTATATCTATGAGATTTTCCCATGGTGTTTAGGTATTAGTAGTTCATTTCTTTTCATTGCTGGAGAGCATTGTATTGAGTGAATATGCTACAATTTGCTTATTCACTCTTGATGGACATTTCAGTATTCCAAGTTTTGGTTAATATGACAATCTTTGTTAATTGAGATGTTTAGTCTGCTTACATTTAATACCATCTTTTAACTTTTTATTTTAAAGTCATTTAGACTTACAGAAATGTTGCAGAAATGGTGTGGAGAATTCCTGTATGTATACCCTTTGCTTAGTTTCCCCAGTGTTAACATTTTACAATAGAAAGTTAACACTGTTAACACTATTAAGTAATTTACAGATTTTATTCCAATTTCTCTAGTTTTTACCTAATGTCTTTTTCTGGTCCCAAATCCAGTTCAGTATCACACATTAAATTTAGTTGTCATGTGTCCTTGGTCTCCTCCAGTCAGTGACACTTCCTCAGTGTCTCTTGTTTTCCATCATCTTGACTCGTGGAGATGTGCATTTATGGAGAACCCCCTCAGCTCCAGCTGTCGGATGTTTTCTCATGAGTGGCCTGCAGTTGTGCACTTCAGGTAGGAATGCCACAGAAGAGATGTTGTGTCTTTCTTAGTGCATCATGTCAGGGGGTGCCTGATGGCAGTGTTTCTTACTGTTGGTGATGTTAAGTTTTGATCAGTTAATGTAATTTTTATATAGTTTGGTTTAAGTCTATTATGTTGTTATTTGTTTTCCATTCATTTCCTCCCCTGATTTTTATTGTGATTGCTCTAGGGCTAACTGTCTGCATCTTAACTAAACGGAATATTTAAGTGTCTCTTTAGAGTCACAGTATACCTCTCACAGTCCATACTTCACCGGTGTGATGAAGTTAAAACAGGATAGTTCCTTTTACCTGCTGCCATGTCTAAGTACGTTGTCATATCTTTTACTTCTGCATCTGCCATAAACTCCTCTTATAGAGTTAGTACTTTTGCTTTAAACAGTCAGTTGTCTTTTCAGTAAATTATGATAAGAAAAGAGTCTTTTATATTGGGTTGGCCAAAAGGTCCATTACATTTTTTCCATAAAATAAAAGACACATTTTTCATTTTCACCAATACTTTGTTGATTTGGATATTTTGAGTATGTCAGCTATCTCCCACTATTGGCTTCTAGTGGGAAGAGGCCAACCCTCTTGGGAAGGGGTGCTGCTAAACATCTTCCAATGCATAAGACAGACCCACAGGAAAGAATTCTTTGGCCAAAATGTCAATACTATCAAGAAACTTCACAAAACACTTTTAACACATTTGATCAGTCATGGCACCTTCTCCATACACTGCACAAATCTTTTTTTATTTTGTTTTTCAGATGTTTTTTCACCTTTCTTGAAATAATAAAGTATAATATGCTGAAAATGTTGCATATCTTTTTCCATCTTCAGTATTAAAATAACTGTACAAAAATTTACCAATTTTGATAAGTTTTTTTTAAATGCATGCTGTGGATGGAACTGGAAAGCATCATGCTAAGCGAAATAAGCCAGGCAGTGAAAGACAAAAACTATATGATCTCACTTTTAACTGGAACCTAATCAACAAAACAAACAAACAAGCAAAATATAACCAAAGACACTGAAATTGAGAACAGGCTGACAGTGAGCAAAGGGGAGAGGGGAGGGAATTTCAGGGGAAAAGGGGAAGGGTTTACAGGAATAAGTATAAAGGACACATGGACAAAAACAGAGTGGGGATGGAAACGGAAGGGAGGTGGGTGGGCTGGGATGTGAGTAAAAGGCAGAAAACTGTACTTGAACAACAATTAAAATTTTTTAAAAAATGCATGCTGAAATGACAGCTGTCACAATAAAATCTAACAAAATTGTTTTGAATGAAGTTAAAGACAACTAAGCACTACTAGAGCCATCGTACGGAAAACACTGAATGAAAGTTTTGTCCAACCCAACACTTATACTCGTATTTACCATTTCAGGTGTTCCCCATTCTTTCTTACAGACCCAGGTTTCCGGCCTGATGGATGTCTCTTTAGTGTTCCTGATAGTGCAGGTCTCTTTCTCTCAGCTTTTGTTCACCTGAAAATGTCTCTACTTCATCCTAGTTTTTGAAGGATATTTTTGCTGACTATAAAATACATTTCCCTGAGTGTGGGCCTGCAAACCAAAGTGTTGCCAGTTCAATTCCCAGTCAGGGCACATGCCTCGGTTTCGGGCCACGTCCCCAGTGGGGAGCAGATGAGAGGCAACCATACATTGAAGTTTCTCTCCTTCTCTTTCTCCTTCCCTTCCCCTCTCTCTAAAAAATAAATAAATAAAATCTTTAAAAAATTTCACTTTTAATATATTTTTTTGATTACGCTATTGTCCCGTTTATTTTTTTCCCTTTACTGCTCCTCACCCTGAGCCACCCCTCCCACCAGCATTCCCCACTTAGTTCATGTACTTGGGTTGTTGTACATATAAGTTCTTTGGCTTTTCCATTTCCTATACTGTTCTTAACGTCCCCCTGTCTATTTTGTACCTACCAATTATGCTCCTTATTCCCTGTGCCTTTTCCCCTACTCTCCCCCTTCCCCCTCCCCAATGATAACCCCCCATGAGATCTCTATTTCTGTGATTCTGTTCCTGTTCTAGTTCTTTGCTTAGTTTGTTTTTGCTTTTTTGCTTAAGTTGTTGATAGTTGTGAGTTGGTTATCATTTTACTGTTCATATTTTTTATCTTTTTTTTACATAAGCCTGTTTAACATTTCATAGAATAAGGGCTTGTTGATGATGAACACCTTTAACTTGACCTTATCTAGGAAGCACTTTATCTGCCCGTCCATTCTAAATGAAAGCTTTGCTGGATAGAGTAATCTTGGATGTAGGTCTTTGCCTTTCATGACTTAGAATACTTCTTTCTAGCTCCTTCTTGCCTGTAAGGTCTCTTCAGAAATTGGCTGGTAGTCTTATGGGAACTCCCTTGTAGGTAACTGTCTCCTTCTCTTGCTGTTTTTAAGATTCTCTCCTTATCTTTAATCTTGGGTAATGTAATGATGATGTGCCTTGGTGTGTGCTTCCTAGGGTCCAGCTTCTTTTGTACTCTCTGAACTTCCAGGACTTCCTGGAAGTCTAATTCCTTTGCCAGATTAGGGAAGTTCTCCTTCATTTTTTCAAATAAGTTTTCAATTTCTTGCTCTTCCTCTTCTCCTTCAGCACCTCTGTGATTTGGGTGTTGGAACATTTAAAGTTGTCCTGGAGGTTCCTAAGCCTCTCCTCATCTTTTTGAATTCATGTTTCTTCATTCTGTTCTGGTTGAATGTTATTTCTAACTTCTGGTTCAAATCATTGATTTGAGTCTCAGTTTCCTTGCCTTCATTGTTGGTTCTCCATATATTTCTCTTTATTTCACTTTGCATAGCCTTCATTTCTTCCTCTATTTTGCAACCATACTTAACCATTTCTGTGAGCATCCTGATTACCAGTGTTTTGAACTGTTCATCTGTTAGGTTGGCTATCTCTTCATTGCTTAGGTCTATTTTTGGAGCTTTGATTTGTTCTTTCATTTGGGCCATATTTTTTTGTCTCCGCGCGCCTATTATGTTGTAAGGCGTGAAGCCTTAGGTGTTTCCCAGGGTGAGGCAACCCTGCGCTATGGCACTGAATGTGGGGCAGGGGTCTGAGTGGGAATAATGCTGCTTGCTTGGCTATCCTCCAGCTTCCAGTCACTTCCCCTGCAAAGCAAATTGGGCCCTTCTGGTGCTGATTCCCGGGTGGGTGGGTTTGTGTACATTCTAGGGCCCTCTGGGTCTCTCCAACAACTCTCCTGTGAGGCTAGAAGTTTCTCCCGCCACTTCAACCCCTGCAGGTTTTTCCAGTCAGAGGTATTGAGGCTTTGTTTCCCTGGGCTGGAACCCTGGGTTATGCATTCTGTCTCTCTCCCCAGTTGTTCCTCCTGGTTTATCTGCACACAAATGTGGGACCTCCCAGTCTGCCAGCTGCCACCTTGCCGCATATCCTCTTCACTTCAGTTGCCCATCTCTGCCCTTCCTACCAGTCTGGATGAATGTTTCTTCTTTAACTCCTTGGTTGTCAGACTTCCATACAGTTGAATTTTCTGTCAGTTCTAGTTATTTTTTTGTTTTTAAATTTGTTGTTGTCCTTCTTTTGGTTGTGCAAGGAGGCACATTGTATCTACCTATGCCTCCATCTTGGCCAGAAGTCCATTTTTTTTCTTTTAACACTTAAAGGTATTGTTCATTTTGTTCTGTCCTTTGTAGTTTTTTTATGAGAAGTTAGCTGTCTTTAAATTTTTTTTGTTTATTGATTTTTATACACAGGGGACAAGGGGGAGAGAAAGTGGGGAAAAAGAGAAAGAGAGAAACATTGATTGTTGTATTTATTTATGTCTTCATTGGCTGTTTCTTGTATGTGCCCTGACCAGGGATAGAACCTGCAATGTTGGTGTATTGGGATGATGTTCTAACCAACTGTGCTACCTGGCCAGGGCCAGCTGTCTTTTTAAAAAAAACCTTTGTTCCCTATACATAATGTCTCCCCAACTCCACAATCCTCACCACTTTCAAGATTTTATTTTTGTCTTTCAGCAGTTTGACTATGATGTGCTGAGGCATGGTTCTTTTTATGTTTGTCTTTCTTGGATCTCGTGAGCTTCTTAGGTCTGTAAGTTAGTGATTTTCATCAAATTTGTGAAGTTTTTGGTCATAATTTCTTCAAATATTTTTTCTGCCCCATTCTCATCCTCTTACCCTGATTTTTTTTCAAATGTACTGGATAACACTGGTGAATAACATTATTTAGTGATTTCATTTTCTGGTGTACAAGATTACAATTCGACGCCTGTGTACTAGGTTGTTTTCTCTGCCTAAAGTCTAGTCTCCTTCCTTTACCACACAGTTGGCCCCCTTTGCCCACTTCACCCTCCCCCAACTCCACTTCCACTCGGGAAACCACCATTTTGTAGTCTGAATCTATGAGTTGGTTTTGTTTGTTACTTTTTATTTTATATTCCACATGTAAGTGAAATATTCTGATGTTTTTATTACACTTACATTAGGCTGATTGATATTGTTATTCAGGTTTCTAAAACTTAGTTCATTTTTCTTTAATTCTTTTTTCTCTCTGTTCTTCAGATTCAGTAGTTTTTATTGATGTGTCTTAATGTTCACCAACTATTTTTTCTACAATCTCCACTTTGCTTTTAAGATTATCCAGTGAATCTTTTATTTTTCTTATTGTACTCTTTGTGTCTTAAATTTTCATTTGGTTCTGTATATAGTTTCTATTTATTCCCTGACATCCTTTATTTTCACATTAAGACTATTTTTTATTTATGTTTTTTAGAGAGAGAGAGACAGAGAAACAGAGACATCAATTCTGTCATTCCACTCACCCATGCATTCATTGGTTGCTTCCTGTATGTGCCCTGACCAGGGATCAAACCTGCAACCTTGGTGTATCAAGACGACACTCTAACCAACTGAGCTACCTGGCCAGAGCAAGACCACATTTTCAAGTTATTTGAACATATTTTCCTTTTATGACTTAAATATACTCATAATAGCTGCCTCAGAGTCTTTGTCAGCTAACTTCAACATCTAGGATATGTCAAATTTAGTTTATTTTGACTTTTTTCCTCAAGTTTTCCCTGTTTATTTGTCTAGTGATTTTTGACTGAATATCGGGCATTGTGATAATATATTTCAAAGATTCTGGATTTTATCATTCTCTGAAGTTAGTTCTTGTTTTGGCAGACAGTTAAATGACTGGCTGATCACTTTGTGTTGGTGTAGGCTTAGTTTGACACTTTGTAGAAAGCACAAACTTTAATTTGGCTGGCTTCCAACACTAACAGCATCTCTCTTGCAGAACTTGTTAGGGCTTGGTTTTATATTTTATTAGATTAGATCTAGAAGAGGTTTTACTCAGAGCATGGTCTTTTCTCCTAAAGCCTGTCTCCACTGGATTCCAGGGGTGTTAATTGCTGCTTAATTTTTATATGTGTGAAGGTTTATTGAGATTTAATTCACATACCATACAATTTACCTATTTAAAGTGTATCATTCAGTAGTTCTCAGTATGTTCACAGAGCTGTGCAACCATCACCACAGGCAATTTTAGAACATTTTCATCTCCCTAGTAAGAAACCCATGTTCATTAGCAGTCGTTCCATTTCCCCCAGCATCCCTACAAATTCTAGGCAGTCACTAATCTGCTTTCTGTCTCTGTACAGTTGCCTATTCTGACAATTCATAAAAATGAGATCATAAAATCTGTGGTGTTTTTATTGGCTTCTTTCACTTGGCACAGTGTCTTCAAGGTTAGTCCATGTGGAAACATGTGTCAGTACATCGGTACATCATTTCTTTTTACAACTGAATAATATACCACCTTTTATTTATTCCTTCCTCAATGATGGACACTAGGGTTGTTTCTACTTTTTGGCCATGAATAACATTGCTATCAACATTTGTGTCTAGGTTTTTCTGTAGAAATGTTTTTATTTTTCTCAGGCAGATACTAAGGAGTAGAATTGCTGGGTCATTTGGGAACTCTGTGTTTAACGTTTTGAGGAACTGGAAACTGTTTTTCAAAGTGGCCGTATCATTTTTACATATCTACAGCAATGTATGAGGGTTCCAGTGTCTCCACATCTTTGTCAACACTTGTTGTTTTCTGTCTTTTTTAGTTATAGCCATCCTAATGGATGTTGCTATGGATTATGGTACGTCTACCCCCACATTCACATGTTGAAGCCTGACTCCCAATGTAGTGGTATTTGAAGGTGGGGCCTTTTAGAGGTAATTAAGGTTAGATGAGGTCATGAGGTTGGAGCCCTCATTACGGGATTAGTGCTGTTATTAGATGAGATGCCAGAGAGACTGTTCATTCTCTCTCTGCCATGTGAGGACACAGTGAGAAGTTGGCTGAGTATAAACGAGGTGGAGAGCCTTTACTGAAAGTCAGCTATGATTGCACATTGGTCTTGGACTTCCAGCCTCTAGAACTGTGAGAAAATAATTTGCTGTTGTTTAAGGTACCCCGTCTATGGTATTTTGTTATCACAGCCTGAGCAGGCTAAGACGGGTATAAGAAGTGGTATTTCATTGTGGTTTTGACTTGCATTTTCCTAATGTGTAATGATATTGAGTATCTTTTCATGTGCTTATTGGCCTTTGTGTATCTTCTGTTCATATCCTTTGCCCACTTAAAAAATGGGGATGGGGTGCAGTAAAGGGTGAAGGGAGCCAATTATATGGTGACGGAAGATGACTTGGCTTTGGGTGGTGGGCACATAATGCAATGTACAGATCATGTATCATAGAAAGGTACACTTGAAACCTGCATGACCCTATGAACCAATGTCACCCCAATAAATTTAGTGAAATTTAAAAGTAAATAACAATAAAACAATACAGAAAAAAATGAATAAAAATTAAAAATTGGGTTGTCTGTCTCTTGAATTCTAAGAATTGTGACTATATTGCACCTTATCTCATATATATGTATATAAAATTTGCAAGTACTTTCTCCTGCTTTGTGGGTTACTTACTCGAGGATGAATTTTTTTTTTTTTTTTTTTTTTTTTGCCACTGAAGATGAAAGTTTGAAACATGATAAGTAGCTAATACAGGTCTCTGAGGCTCCCTGGTTAGTTATCAATAGAGGAAGTGACCTGAGCATCTTTAGAAAGTCCAGTCAAACCATGATAAATTGACAAACTGTAAATCTTTGTATATTTGGAGTATTTAATGTTATTTTCTTGTATAATAAGTAAGAAATCCTGTAACTGTCACTAATTATTGGGGTTCCAGGAGCTCAGAGGTCTCAGGACTTCCCTTTGGGACTGATGACTGTGTATCAAGGCCCCATCTGACAGGGGCTTGTTACAGGGGAGCACTGGCTTAGTGAGGCGCTTTAGTGGTTAGAGGTGAGAGATCTTAGGGATGTTCAAATGCCACAGTAACTTGAGCTTTATGCCCTCAGTGTCTTTGCACAATGTTAGAATCTCAAGGGTGAGTGGAAGCCCTCTGAAAATAAAAGTAAACTTTTCTGGAACAGAAACTTGAACATGTTGTGATAGCTCTTCTCTCCCTTATCCCAAGATACTACATGGTGTATGTCTTTTAAATAAATGTGAATTGCAATTAATTTAGTTTTGTGTTTAATGATACTGCTTAACATACTTGGAGCTAATTAGAGATGACACATAATTGTAACTGAATATTATCTTGTTAAATATTCTGAAAAGTATTTCTAGGAGTCATATTTCAATGGCATGTCTGGCATTGGTGGTGAGTGAAGTCTCCACACCAGGCTGTTCTTTCCATCGGCTCGCAACCTTGTAGCTTATGGGAATCATTTCACAAGAGCAGGTGATAATACGATAATGCTTTGCATGTGTGTGTGACCTCAGGCAAATCACTTCATTCTGCCATTTGCCCATTTGTGTGGCGTTAAGAAGGCTTTGAGGTGTTGGATTAAAGATGAGGCAGACAAGTCCTGACTTGGAGAGATCTGGACTTGAGAACTGCTGTCTGATTTCGGGCTAGTTCTTAAACTTCCTAACAGTTTCTTGGGGAGCTAATGTGGGCCCTGCCATTTCAATGAGGTTTTGTGAGAACCAAATGAAGTAATAGATGTGAGAGACCTTGAAATTGCACTTGTTTGCACAAATTCAAAGGATCCTAGGAGGTGCTGTTAGGGTGGTGTCATGCCACCTTGTAAGCCGATTGCCTGCATCAGAGTGTGCAGTGAGAACCAGGAGGACTGGGATGGGCACTGTGGGAACTTTGCCCTTGGGGCTTGTGCAAGGCCTCCAAACTGGGGGGCTGTGTCGCCCCCAGATTGCCTCTGTAAAGTCCTGTTTACTAAGCTTTCTTCCCACGTGTAACTTCCACCGGATAACTTCTGTGGTCTCGGGAGATCTATGAATCCTGTGTTCTTAACTGGCTGTCATTTCAGAACTGCAGAGGCTTGTCAGCAGTCAGCATGGCAGATCCATTTAATCCTTATGGAGTTTCTCCTACGCTGTTTCCCTGGGGACACATTTTCTGTCAGCCACCCCATGTTAAACATACATGCATACCTCAGGTTCAGGATTTAGGGGGTACATAAGGTGAAGTGAATTAAATGAATTCCTGTGGAGAAATGTTTCCCTCCAACATACTCTGCACTTTCTTTAGAGGTGATCTTTCTCCAGAGGAGAAATAAAAACCCTTTTTAGGACAGATAACTGGGAAATGTGGCTCACACCCAGGCCATAGCTAAGTGTGTAAGATTGGGATTTCACTGTGCTTTGTGTTGTAGCACAAGTCACATCGTGTACCCTGAAATACACCTGGAGCCATTGAGTGCATTGCTCTGCCAGAGCTCCTACGTAAAGGCACCATGTGGTGCTGGCTGTGATGGAAGCTGGGTTTCCACAGACTAAAGTGAATTCACCAGTCACCTGCGCAGAGGCCCTGTACGGCCACCAGGACAGTCAGGCATCAGACGCTGGCTTTGAAGCAGCGACAGTGAGCTGCTGGCTGTCCCGGAGCCTTGCACCCACCTTTGCCTGTTGGTGTAGTTGGTTTCTCTCACACGTGTGATTAACCCCATGTTGTTCACACTGCCTCAGTCTGCAATGAAGGTGGTGGTGCTTAGGTGGCTGAGGACGCATATCTTTTCAGGGGAGTTCAGGCAGGCACTCCAGAGCCAAGCTGGACTTTTGGACTTTGCAGAGGCTGAACCACTCAGGAGTGTGAGTGTGAGATGTCCCCGGGTGTCCTGATGGCTAGGAGGGCCCCAGCTGGGTAGCTCTTGGCCACCACTTCTGTCCAGGCTATACAATCAATCATCTGTTCTTCATTTCCTTTGGTACCTTTGTCTTACCATTCCCTTCAATATGGCAGGCACCAAGTTAGCAACTGAAATGCCAATGCTGCTGCTATGAGAGGGGTTCTTGGGTAGAAATTATTTCAGTCAAGAACAACTTAATCGCTGTTTATTTTGTGGCAAGATGCTATGTTAGGATCTGCTGAATACACACAGGACTAAGACATAGTTCTTGCCTGTAAGGGGTTTACATTCTACAGGAAATATAAAAAGAAAAACTATGTGAATCACTATCTTCCAGGGCAGAACCATTTTTTAGCTTTGACACATTGGGAAAGTCATTGAACTTTCTGAGGTTCAACTTCCACATCTGTAAAGGGAGTTATGAATCCACCTTGGAGGGTTATTGTGAGGTTGTTTAAGAATGAAATAGGAATATTTTTCTTTCAATTTGTGTGTATCCTTTCAAATGGCTACTAAATTATACTTTGTCAGCAGTCAAGATTCTCCCAGTCCCATGATCCCTGAGGACACAGGTTTCTTATAATACTTATTAAGTATTAATAAGTAGTAATAATTTAGTAAGTTGTTAAATCCAAACTACTTGGATAGTCCTAAATAGGACTATCAGGGTGTTGTTTTTGGGGTGGTTTTGTGTGTGTGTGTGTGTGTGTGTGTGTGTTTGTTTTGTTTTTTTTCCCAGAGACTCCATGAGAAAATTACTGAGATGTTAAACCTGACATGAACCAAGAGGTTTTTTTACTCTAAAACACCTTTGGTCTTATGCTAGACTTTATTTTCTTTATGTAAAGAAAGAAAAACACTGCCAATTACTCAGGATACATTGCTTCTAAGATAGCCCTGTGAAACCTATGAATTTATGCCAGCCTCTCTTTGCAACTTCTCTCATCCACTCCAAGGCATTTGTTCCTTTCTTTTGCCTCCAGTCACAGTTGTCTGTCCCAGCGTAAGCGTATCTGAGCAAGAAGTAACTGGGCTTCATCTGCTTCTGAGCGTCTTCCTTTCTTAGGTCCCATTAAGTTTTTGCTAATTGTTTTTCAATAAAATAAGGAGTTTTGGTTATTTCTGTCATAACATTTTATTTACTAATGTAAAATTTATATTCTGCTTCCTTGCCTTTTTGTGTACCAAAAACTTGGTGTTTTGATGTTGAATCATGATGTCATCTTCCTGAAAATTTTTTAAATGGAAGTTAAACTTGGTGTGTGTAGTAGCAGTGCTGTGCATTACTCAACTGAAGTGACAACAATATGAATGACTATGACCAAGCTCTTGTCATTCAGATGCAGTGATGATTTCAGGACTGCATACCTACATCATTTGGAATTTGTTTAGCAGAGAGCATTGGAATTTACATTCAGATTTCAGAGTAAACTGTGATAAAATGTGCTCCTGAGTGTCATCTCAAGTGTCAGCTTTAATTGACTGATGGTGGTCTACTGGGACTCTCTCCTTCCTTAAGAATAATTGTGAGACTAAGTCTGGGTTCAGCAGGAAAGTGCTGTAATCCACTTTTGTGTCTTTTAATTGATGTCTAGTAAGGAAGAGGGAGAGGAGGCTTGTGCGTGAGGGTTTGACCTCCCAGGATGAGAGGATGGGGGACGCTTAGAAGGCTACTGTAATCGGGATCACGGTGGTGCAGTGAGACCCAGAAGACTGGCGCAGATGTAAGCTGTAGCCCAGAGGTTGATTTTGTCAGACTTGTTCCAAAGCAGTCTGGCTTCCCGGAATGTGGTTGTGGCACTCCTGAGAGTAACTAAGTTAGGGGCTGGACTGAAGGGGAAGTGGATGGATTAAAATGGCTACATAAAAATTCGTCAATTTTGGTAAGTTATTTTATTTTTCTATAAAAATTCATTAAGTTGAAAAAGACATACTTTCTACATAACAGATAGTAAAATTTTGGGACATGTCACATCGGAGATTTCTAGTCTAACCAGGAAGTTGTAACTATGGCATTGGAACGTCTTTCAGGAAGTTTGGCTTTGAAGAATAGAAATTGGGTGGTAACTTGAGGGGGCAGCAGAGTTGGGGAAAACTTGAAGGTAGGTCGGAAAGGGGCATAAGATGCTTGAGAGAGGAGTGTGACTAGGGAGCAAGGTCCCAGAGGCCTTAGGAAGGGGAAGGACAGAGAGTAGAGGGAAAGGGTTGAAGCTGTAACTCTTCATACTAAGTGGGCAAATTACAGAGGACCAGCTCCTGCCATTTAAGGTATTCTTTAGCCCTTTCTGTTTTTTTTCCTTCTCACCCCAAGGTTATCTGATGTTTCCTCTTCCACTTCCTGTGGTTGTGCTGTGCTTTCTTACTAGACTCTTACTACTTGTAGTTTGTCTGCAGCCAGTGTTCCTTTCCCAGTGCTCTGTCTGGCCCCTGAGGACACAGGTTTCTTTTACTTTAAGGTAGAGGCTAATCTCCTCATGGCCTCCTGATCGTAGTCTCAGCCTTTCTCAGCGCCCAGAAATTTTTTTGTGAAATGGCCTCATATTTTCCAAACTTGCCTAACTTACTGCATTGGCCAAAAAGTTCGTTTGGTTTCTTCCATATGATGACTCTGGTAGAACTTCGTGCCTTTAACTTCATTCCAAACAATTTTGTTTGACTGTATTGTGACAGCTGTTGTGTCAGCATGCATTTAAAAAAATTACCAAATGCACATTTCATTGTCTTTTTTCTTTATGTCATGAGAAAAGATATCTCTGATGTGCTAAACAAACCTGTGGAGAGAAATGATCCACATGACCTATTTTAGCTGCGTATGCCAGTCACCTTCAGACAGGTGTCCATAGCTCCCGGATACACTCTGCGTTTCTTTGCATTGTGTGATGTGTTTTTCTGTTATGAAAATTGAGACTTCTGGCCAAGATGGAGGAGTAGGTAGACACACTGTGCCTCCCCTCGCAACCAAAATTAAGAACAACAAAAATTTAGAATTAAAAAAAAAACAGCCAGAACAGATAGAAAATTGAAGTGTATGGAAGTTCGACAACAATTCACACAGACCAGTAAGAGGGGCAGAGTTGGCGGCCAGTGGAGAGGGATCGCGGCAGGAAAAAGCAGTGGCTAGTGGTCCCGGATGCGCAGGTGGCGGTTGGCACACCCCAGACACACAGGCAGCGGTTACTGGGCATGGGGAGTCAACGAGCACACCCAGCAAGGTGCACAAGGTGGCTGACCGTGGTCACACATTCTCGGGCAGATAAACCAGGTGAAAATGGGCAGCAAGGCAGACTGCGCAACTCCAGGGCCCCAGTGCCGGGAAATAAAGCCTAAAAGCACCAATTGAAAACACCTGTGGGGGTCGAAGTGCTGGGAGAGACTCCCAGCCTCACAGGAGAGTTTGTTGGAGAGACCCACAGGGTCCTAGAACATATACAAGCCCACCCACACGGAAATCAGCACCAGAAGGGCCCAATTTGCTTGGGGAAAGTGGCAGAAGGGACTAGAACTGGAGAGAGCGTGGAGCAAACGCCATTGTTCCCTCTCGGACCCTGCCCCCACATATGGTGTCACAACTCAGCGACTGGACTGCCCCACACTGGGGAACACCTAAGGCTCCACTCCTCACTACGTAACAGCTGCGACCAGACAAAAACAAAAAACAAAAACAAAAAAACCCCGCCAAAAATGGCTCAACCCAGAGAACAAATCAAAGCCCCAGAGCCAACTCCTCTAAGCAATGAAGAGATAGCCAACCTATCAGATGGCTATCTGGTGATCAGCCCTGGTGATCAGGATGCTCACAGAATTGGTTGATTTTACTCACAAATTAGATGAAAAAAGGCAGGCTACAATATGGGAAATGAAGGAAAACGCATGGGGAACCAATAGAGATGGGAGGAAAACTGGGACTCAAATCCATCGAGTGGACCAGAAGGAAGAAACAAGAATTCCAAAAAACGAGGAGAGGCTTAGGAACCTCTGGGACACCTTTAAATGTCCCAACATCCGAATTATAGTGGTACTAGAAGGGGAAGAAGAAGAGCAACAAGTGGAAAACTTATTTGAACAAATAATAAAGGAGAACTTCCCTAATCTGGCAAAGGAAATAGACTTGCAGGAAGTCCAGGAAGCTCAGAGAGTCCCAAAGAAGTTGGACGCAAGGAGGAACACGCCAAGGCACATCGTAATTACATTAGCCAAGATTCAAATGAAAGAGAGAATTCTAGAAGCAGCAAGGGATAAGAGACAGTCACCTACAAAGGAGTTCCCATCAAACTGTCAGCTGATTTCTCAAAAGAGACCTTCCAGGCAAGAAGGGGCTGGAAAGAAGTATTTGAAGTCTTGAAAGGCAAGGACCTACATCCAAAATTGCTCTATCCAGCAAAGCTGTCATTTAGAATGGAAGGGCAGAGAAAGTGCTTCTCAGATAAGGTCAAGTTCAAGGAGTTCATCATCACCAAGCCCTGATTCTATGAAATGTTAAAGGGACTTATCTAAGAAAAAGAAGATAAAAAATATGACAGTGAAAAGACAGCAAACTCACAGCTATTAACAACCACACCTAAAACAAAAGCAAACTAAGCCAACAAGTAGAACAGGAACAGAAACACAGAAATGGAGACCACATGGAGGGTCAGCAACAGAGGAGTGGGAGGAGGAGAGAGGGGGAAAAAGTACAGAGAACAAGGGGCATAGACGGTGGGTAGAAAATAGACAGGGGGAGGGCAAGAATAGTGTGGGAAATGTAAAAGCTAAAGAACTTCTGACACATGGACATGAACTAAAGGGGGGGATGTGGGTGGGAGGGGGTGTGCAGGGTGGAGGGGAATGAAGGGGGGGAATGGGACAACTGTAATGACATCAATAAAATACATTTAAAAAAATAAAAGAAAATTGAAAAAGTTGTGTAAATGTTTTAGTATCTGTTACGTAGAAAGTGTGTCTTTTTCAATTTAATGAATTTTTATAGAAAAAAGAAAAAATAACTTACCAAAATTAATTAATTTTTATGTAGCCATTTTAATATTGAATATGGAAGAAAATAAGCAAGATTTTCAGCACGTTATGCTTTATTATTTCAAGAAAGGTAAAAATGGAACTGAAATGCAAAAAAAGGTTTGTGCAGTATATGGAGAAGGTGCTGTGAGTGATCGAACATGTCAAAAGTGGTTTGTGAAGTTTTGTGCTGGAGACTTCTCACTGGACGAAGCTCTGTGGTCAGGTAGACCAGTTGAAGTTGACAGTGACCAAATCGAGACATTAACTGAGAACAGTCAACATTCTACCACATGGGAGGTAGTCAACATACTCAAAATATCCAAATCAATAAAGTTATTGGTGAAAATGAAAAATGTGTCTTTTATTTTAGGAAAAGACGATACGGATTTTTTGGCCAACCTGATACTTTGATTGAGTTTTTCTTGCTTTATCTTTCAGCCCCTGTTTTTTCTCCCGGGACTTGTTCTTTTTCCTGCTCTCTGCAGCGTTTCTCTTCTCACTCTGGCCCACTGGGTCTCCCGCCTGACCCCTCACCATCATCATCACACCCTTTTGTGAAGTCGTGTCCCACTTTCAGTTTCTTAGAATAAATGTTAGTGTGTATGGAACCCAGTTATATTTTGATTACTCTGGTTCCAGCTTAATGACTCATTTTCAGCGCATAGAGCAGTGAATTCTAATGGCTGAAAGGTAGGCTGGAAATCATCTAATCCAGCACACTCCAACATTTGTTCCTCCCTAGAGGTTAATAGGTATTTGGTGAAAAAAAAGGATTGAGTGATCAAATAAGTTTGAGAAATGCTGGTTTCAACCCAAATTAAACACTAAAAAAAAAAAAACAAAAACAAAAACACACACACCACAGAACTGTAATATGTTTTATATGCAACATAAATCCCTCAGGAGAGGGACTGTTTCCCATACTTACTTGACTATGGAACCCTGTTTGTCAGAGCAAATCACTGGGCAAGTCCTTAGTCCTGCTTAGTAGATGAGCAAACTTGCAAGGTCTGAGACTCTCGGTCACAGAGGTTATTCATCTGAAATAGACTCTGGTGACTGCATTGCCGCTAAACGGGGCTATTGCGACTGTGCTAGTCCATGTGATATCATGAACCTCTAACAGTGTGTTCAGCAATGTCTTTAACACTGCTGTGAATTGATGCCTCGGGAAATCTGTTCTGAACTTTCCCAACTGGAAATAAGAATGAGATACAGAATAGGGTGAGGTCATAGCGGTGTAAGACCCTTTCACAAGGGACCCATGAGCAGCACAGCGTGGCCCTCCTGCATGTGGAGGGCCGAGCCTGTCCTGCCCAGATCGCCAGGCCAATGGCCTTGGTGCATGTTCATCCCACTGTTTGCAGTGCCCTGTGCTCCTTGGGAGCCCCTGGGACAGCCACACATACGAGATTCCCTCAGAACTGCCCCTTCTATCCACCTCACTGACCTCCCTGGGCAAAGTTGCTTTCTCCTCAGTGCTCTCAGAGACACGTATACACTAAAATTCTAACATACAACCTAGCACATTTCTTTGACTATTGGTTTCAGTTGTCCCCTCACCAGACTCAGGCCCTCAGAGCCCCTTCCCAGTCATTCATCCCATCCTGCAGCAGCACAGTGCTTGACCTGGCACTGGTCTTGGTGAGTTTGGTAAATGAGTGATCCTTTTATGGTGAGACTGACTGGTCAGAGGAAGCTGCAGGAAAGCGCTCAGAGTGGGAAGTCCATGGAAGCCTTTCGGAGAGCAAGGGCTTTGAGGAGACAGGGAGGAAACCACCAGACTGACAAGCAAGGGAGGGAAAAACTCTTCCAGGTGCAGGCAGAGTGGAAAAGGAAGACAACAGAGATGTGACAAGGAAAAAAGGGACTAGGAAGAAGAAATTATTGTCCTGGGTAGAGTGGGGAAGTGAGGAGGGCAGAGGAGCAAAAGAGTGCTATGATCTGGCAAAAGAAGGGGTGTAAGGCTTTGAAGGGGAGATGTGGGGAGGGGGAGGGGGTAGGCGGCCGTGTTGGCTGAGGAGGCTCCGTGCCCATATGGCTTCCAGCTGCCGGGTGGTTCTCTGGCCAGTCCCTCACCCAGATGTTCACTCAGTGCCCAGACCAGGCTCTGGCTCACTCTCAAACATTTAAATAATGGAAACCATCTCAGAGGAGGCTGTATTTTTAGCCAGGACTCTGGCTGTGGTAGGCAACAATTCTAATCATCCAGATGGTTACTGGAGTGGCAGAGAGGCTCAAATGACCAGGGAGAATTGAATTCTAATTCTGACTTCCCTCCTGACAGGCTGTGTGATGCTGGGACAGCCTCCTGAGCCTTCCTTCTAGATCCCACGGTGCCACTTGTACCAGGGGAGATGGTAAATACCTGTACAAGGGGTTGGACTTTAAAAAATGAATATAGGGCATGTTCCAGCTAAAAATGGTATGCTGAAGTATTAACAGTGGTTCCCTCCAGGTGATAGGGTTTTACATGCTATTTCTTCCCATTTCTTAGCCATATTTTGTAACATTTCTGGACATGAACATGTAACAAAATAAAACCCAAACGTTATATTTAAAGATGCAAAAACTAATGAATTATAATAAAAACTTTGATATGTCGGATGTACTTCAATAGCAGCTTATACCTTGTCTCTTTACTTGAATTTGACATCAACTTATCAATAGAGTCACTCACTTAACTTCTCCATATCTTTTTTATGTATTAAAAGAAAATTTAGGTGACCCATGGATATGGACAAACAGGGTGGGGATTGACTGAGGTAGGGTGGGGAGAAGGTAGGGCAGGGGGGGAATTGGGACAACTGTAATTGAGCAACAATAAAGTAAAATAAAGTAAAAAGGAATTTAGAATGCCGGCTTTTAAGACCAATATTAGTAGTGTTATGGTAACATGCCATTTAAGTGAAGTGACAGGTTCCTTAGCTGCAGTCTGAGTTTGGCCTCTTTTCCTGAGAGGGCTGTGTTAGGAGGTTCACTTTTGTGGCAGTGAGAGGAGAGAACCAGTGGGAGAGTCCTTTCTTCTCCCTGATGATGGGCAGAAATTCCTGAACCCCTGGAATGCTGTGCCAGCTTCATTTGATCCCTAATCGCACAGGATAAGAACCTGTTACACACAAGTTCACAGTCAAAAGGCCTCCATGAGTCTTTAGATCCGTGGGATGCTGCCAGCTGTCAAGTTGGGCAGCAGAAAGCAGAATACTTCTTTTTCCACGTAGCATCTGGTAGCATTAGAACTTGGCCACTCACTGAGCTGAAGGAGCTTCATGTTCTCACAGGGACTCATGGAAGAAGACCTTCAATTTATTCAATTACCAGGCAGGTTCACAAGCATTATTGTTTTTTTATTATGATCAAATATTCATTAACTTAAAATCTACCATTGAAACTGCTTTTCAGTGTGCAGTTCTGTGACTTTCAGTGCATTCACAGTGTTGTCAAACCATCACCACCCCTGCCCATTTCCGGAACTTCTTCCTTACCCCCAGCTGAACCTCTGTACCCCTTACATACTAACTCCCCAATCTCCTCTCTCCTCTCCCCAGCCCTAGCAGCCACTGTTCTACTCTCTGTCTCTGTGAACTTGACTGCTCTGTGCATATCTTACATAAGTGGGATCACACATTTGTCCTTTTGTGTCTGGTTTATTTCACTTAGTGTAATGTCCCCCCTAGTGTCTCCATGTGTCATGGCTGTACGCACCGTATTTGTTTACCCAGTTACCCATCCACGGAACATTATTGTTTTTTTAAAGTTTGCCTAGTTAGGGTCTTTAACATGTATTTTTGAAATATTTTATTTATTTACTTTTAGAGAGAAGGAAGCGATGGAGAAAGAGAGGGAGAGAAACAACTATGTTTAGTTGCCTCTCACACACCCTTCACTGGGGATCTGGCCTGCAACCCAGGCATGTGCCCTGACTGGGAATCGAACCAGTGACCCTTTGATTCACAGGCCAGCACTCAATCCACTGAACCACACCAGCCAGGGCCTTTAACCTATTTTTAAACTACCTAATGATGTGTCTGTCTTCTCCATTAGACTGTAAGCTCCTTGATGATTTTATTTATCTTTCTGCTTCTGCTGAAGTGCCAGCCAGTCAGTAAATGTTGAATGAATGAATAAATGGATGAGCTGGCTGGTGCTTTGGTTCAAATATTTGCCCAAGAACCAGCACCAAGCTCTTCACCTGAAACTGATTTTCTAGGTAAGATTGAGCTGCAAGTCTTTATCCTCTGAGCCTTTTTATTTGTGACATTAGGGAGGTAACATTTACTGTTAGATTATTTGCTTGGTTCAACACTCTGAGATTTTTAGGTTAAGATTGCTATTGAAACACTGAGGATTAACAGTAACACTTTTTCCCCCCAGAAGATTTTCTTGCATTTAGGAAATTTAAAAGCTGCTCCATTTAAAACCAATCAAGACTTGTCATTGATTTATGTTTAAAAAACAAACAAACAACCTATTGTTACATGGAAAGAAAAGAACTTGAAACATGTCAAAATTCGTGTCTCCCTTTCCTTTTCTCATAAAGCTAGCTCCTCCTCCCCCTGGGAAGCCCACCTGTCTTCGGTGCCACCAGACTTGTTGGTTTTCCTCTCCTCTTTCTTTGTCCTTTTCTGAGACCCTGAATTACAGTGTGTCTGCCTTTGGTTCTCTTTTTTCTGACATAATTTTTCTAACTGCATCTAACCTGTTATCACTATATGGATGGTTCCTAAAACTTACTCTCTGGCCCACACTGTGCTCCAGTTGGACCTCGTTATCTTTCTAGAGAAGCTCATGTGTCTGAGACTGAACCTACACTTCCTCCCATGTCCCACCTTCTTCCCAAGAATCCATCTTTACTACTCCTCTTGTCCAGAATGTCTCATTACTTACTCAGCAAATATGTATTGAAACTGGATGATACTAAATGAGGAGTGCCAGGCACAGCTTCAGGTGTAGAATTAGCTGGTTGATCTAGTAATTCAGAACATCAGTTGCCAGGCCTTTGATACATAATCTCTAACAACCCTTTTGCCTCTGCTCCCTTTGCCATTGCATTACGAATTAGTTTCCTAGGGCTGCAGTGACAAGGTACCACAAACTGGGGGCTTAAAGCAACTAAAATGGATTGTCTTGCACAGTTCTGGAGGCTGGAAGTCTGAAATCAAGGCCTTAGCAAGACTGGTTCCTTCTGAGGCTGTGAGGGAGAATCTGCTCTGTGCCTCTGCCCTAGCTTCTGGAGGCTGCCAGCAATCTTTGGTGTTCCTGGGCTTGTAGATGCACAGTCCAGCCCTCCACTTCGCATGGCTTCTTCGTGTCTCTTCATCGTATCTTCTCTCTGTGCATGTCTGTGTCCAAATTTCTCTTTTTTATAGGGACACCAGTTATATTGGATTAGGGCCCATCCTAATCGACCTCATTTTAACTTGATTACCTCTGTAAAGACTCTGTTTCCAAATATGGTCACATTATGAAAGGAAGGAAAGAAGAGGAAGGGAGGGAGGGCGGGAGGGAGGGAAGGAGGAAGGATATAATAAAGTTAGTCTCAATCTACCTTGCCAACCTCATGCCCCATCATTCCCATTCAAGCAAAATATTTGGCTTCTATTCTCCATTCTGTTCCCTTTCTCGGTCTTCTCAAATTCAGATTTTAGCCCTCATCCAAGGCCCAGCTCAAGGTCCACTTCCATGATACCACCTCCCCAGCTGATACTTGCCTTTTCCTAACTCTCAGAGCACTCGACAGGTACCTTTTCTGTGGCATGCTTGGCTTCAGCTTTGTGTTACAGTAATTTATCACAGAACTTTCCTGTTAAAGGGATCTTAAGAGACGGACCAAGATGTCTACATTTGACCACTTGGGGACATCTTAAAAATCATGGCAGATCCCTGAGCCTTACACTCGGAGATTCTTGTTGGTGGGTCTGGGGTGGAGCCCTGGAATCTATACTTTTAAAAGCTGCTCCCGGAGATTCCGATACACAGCCAAGACTGAGAACCACTAATCCAATCCAACCTTCTTATTTTACTTGTGGGAAAACTGAGCTCCACAATTGTTGTATGACTTGCCCAAGGTCACATAATGGGTGGCACAACCGTCTGGTGTCATGATTCTCTTACCTTTTCAATCAGACTTAAGCAGTTGAGGAACAGTCTCTACCACACTTGTTATCTTTGTAACTGTGTAGGACCGCCAGTGTGCTTCACTCAAGACAAGTGATTTGCATTGAGTGTTGTTATTTAATTACTAGACAACTGGCCAGGCTGAAAGCTCTAAGAGGACAGGTACAAATCTGTTTTTGCTAATTTTTATTTCCAGCACCTAGCATAGTGCCTTGCAAATAGCAAGGTGCTCAATTAATACTGGTTGAGTAAATGAAGCATCTATCGTGTACCATGCATTATAGTAGATGCTACATATACATCATCTTATTTCTTTTATACCAACCAAACCCTGTGAAGTAGGTTTCAATATTCTCATTTTACAGATGAGGAAACTGAGGACTAGAAGTTAGATAACTTGGTCAGGGTTATACAGCAAATCATTTACGTAACTAAGTTTTGAACCCCAGAGCTCTTTCTACACTGCTGCAGAATTTACATACTCTTCATATTCTGTTCAGAAAGCTGTGGGTCACGCCAAAACTAATATAGAATGCAGAGGTACTTAAAAACCCCAGATGTTTACAAGCTTCAGTTTGGTTCTCAACTCTAACTTAGCCCTGCTGCTGCGTGTGGCATTATAAAAGGTTGTTCTATTGAAAGTTTTATTGTGTTATGTTATAGAACATGCCGTACTGCATGCTTGTATGTGTGTGATGCAATACTGTCAAAAGCTTTATAAGTATTTCTTCCTTTTCCTCTTGTTTTTTCAGTGCTATTAAAATTCTCCTCCCTTTGTAGGGCAAAAGTGCCAGGACCGGGGCAAGCAGAGTTCAGAGAGTGTCCCAGCATGAACTATTCTAATACCAGGTTTCAAATGTGAGCTAATGGTTGAGAAACCTGAGGAGGGGATGTGAGTTGTCCCTACCCACCTAGTCCCCTGCCCAGATCACCGGCACAGTAGGTGGGTTTCATCTGTACCAGAAATGTCACATGTTAGGGACTCAGTGTCTAGAAATGACAGGACTCTGATTCTAGTCGTCAGGCAGGAAGGGGAGACCTACGTAGCCACATGTCAGACACAGAGTTTCAGTTTTGTCATCTGAAATGTTTGTTACTTTTTTCCTTTCCAACTTGATGTTTTACTTGGATCTTGGCCTTGAATTTATACTGTAGACAGTTTCCTCGTTCCTGTGGCCTCCTTTTCATTGCTGCGCTTCTGTGACCAACCCTTTCTGAACCTCAGCGTCACCCCACCTCCAATCTCAGTGGTATGGGAATGTGTAAGAGGGACCAGGACACCGCCCCCCAACAGGCTTTCAGAATCTGATACCTCTACCTCATCCTTCCACACCTACTTCCACCCTGTCCTTCAGCTTTTCAAAGAGGTACATAGATTTCTTTCAAACTCTTACTTATCTTCCCTTCTTTTAAAAGGCTTTAAGCATGTGTAATTATTTTTTTTTGAATTTTTGTAATAATTTATTTAAGCCAAAACTGACCACAGTTGCCAGGAAGCGAGATTGAAAATGCTCACATTAATGAATTTTGTAGTTTCCTTTTGAACATGATTACTTTAATAAAAGCTTTGGTCTTGTAGACAACCCAGGAGTCCTTACTGACCAAGCTGGGATCTCAGAGCCCACTCCCAAAGGACTGTGCTGCCACTTCCTGTCCTCTGTGCCAGGGTAACAAATTACATGTCATATCTGACTCCCTGGTGCAACATCCTGAAGTGTGGGAATAAGGTCCTCAGGGGCCTGGGCAGTATGTCTTAGTGTTGGGTTTTATAATATGGTGAGGATCTTGGAAGCCACCTACTGACTGAGTTATTAAATCTACCAACATGAGATCAACATATACAATATAGGCAAAACCTTTTTATAGTAAAATCTAAAACACTATCCAAATACTTTAGTATCATAGTAACTATTGCTGATTAATCTTACTGGAGTATGTAGACCATAAGCTGGGTTTGAGGGTTTTTTTAATTATTATTGTAGTAATATGTGTTTAATGGAATCTGACCTATATTACTTCTGCCAAGAGGCGGTCAAGATTACCAATTGGAATTAATGTGGTACAAAGAACTAAAAACTTCTCATTCTCAGGAAATTAACAAAAAGGACTTTTTACTGAAAGTATCAAGTCACTAATTTTCATGGCTTAATATTGCCATATGTAATTCCATAGGTTCAGAATAGATTCTCAGGCAAGGTGTTATAGCAAAAAGAGCAAAGGATTAAGCATCAGGAAACTGTGTACCCGTAACATGGAGGAACTAAGCTAGATAAGTGGTTTTTAAGACAGAACTTTGTGAAACAGTCCTTACTTAGGGGCCAATGTGGAGGTCCCTTCCCCTCCCCAAGTTTCAGCTACATAAATGTTTTTCTTTCTTTCACTTCAATAAACCATTTCAGTGGGAAAGCAGGAGTTCTAGTTATTTGAAAAAATAGACTTAAAACCACTGGACTAGAACATCACTACTTCTAAACCTTTGTGATTCAATATAAGGTCTACCCATCAAATTGCCTATACCACTAGATAGTGTTTTTAGGAAAGCTCCCTTCACCCATAGCCCAAATCATCCAGATTCAGCATGTAGGGAAGTTCATTCCTTGGGACCCTTATGCTAAAATCCAGACCTGAAGGACCTTTTGGGCAGTCAGGCAAGGATTCTTATCAGACTGACTAAGTCTGGGCTTAGGCAGCAGTTTCTAGAACAGTTGAAAGAGACACAGCTCTCCAACACCTTGACCATCATGGCTGGAGTAAGGCAGGCCTAATAGAGAGCATTGGAATAGAAAATTAGATTCCGCCTGTCTTGACTTTCTAAGCTGTGTAGTATGGAATTCAGTCTCTGTGGCTATGAAATCAGGACTAAGAGAATTTGATTCTAGCAGATCAACAAGGTGATTTGAGATGAGGCAATGAGAACTGTGATGATGGGACAGTATTTGCTTGTTATCAGTTTGAACTCTTCTTGATGCATGCTCTTTTTGTCCCCAGCGGTTCTTCCTTTACCCTTCGTAGGGTGATCCATCTCCAGGAGTTTTCTCCCACACCAGTGAGGCAAAGCTGTCACCGCTCAGCCAGCTTAGTATTAGTTTGCCTCCACTCAGCTTCCTTCCATCTCTTATCCCCAGTCAGCTTTAGATCATTATTCTTTCATAAAGTGTTTCCTGACTCATGGAAGTGAAATGATCCAACTTAGTTTATGAAACCAGGAAATTATTCCTCTGGAACAGAGAGAAAGAGAGACAAAACAAGAAATAACAACAAACCAAAACAGACTATGTGAAAGGAAGACATATATTCTGTATTGCTCCCATTGAAATGAAAACTCCATGGGGAAAGAAATTGCATCTGTGAAATGTGTAGTGAATTTCTTTCACATATGCACACTCAGTAAGCATTATTAATGAATGATAATGATTTGTCAAGTGATTGAAACTGTTTCAGGCAAAGAACAGGGAATGAAATATGGAGATATTCCTACATCTCAGTGGGGAATTGCTAGGCAGGTCATCCAGATGTATTTTCTCTGAGGAGTTTTGAATTCCTTGTATGTCTAGCTATTACTGTGTAGACATTGTTTGCTTTCTTGGGAATACATATTTATCATTTTATGTGTGTATATATATGAACATACATATGAGTACGTATATACACAGGTGCAATTAAAGCATGCTTCTTCCTTGAGGTCATTTTGGGCTGGGCAGCAAAAAGTATAGCCCTGAAACATTAAAAATAACCAAGAATAATTATCTCTAATAATATAATCATAATAATATTAAAAACATTATAATATTAAACATAATAATATTAAAATAAAAACAATAATAACATAATATTAAAAACATTAAAAACATTTTCAAGAGTGTGGGGTGTAAAGAATACATTAAATTTCATGCAGAACTAAAAGGAAAAGATGAATGCATCTTTCTACACATACTAACATAATTAGTGCTGTCTTTGCATGCGTATGTATGGGTATTTATGGAGATTGTATGTAAGTCAAAGGAATGAGAACATAAATTCATCTATCTCTTTGTCTTGCCTTAAGTTTTTTCTCCTTTGCATTTTTCTCTCCTTTGTAGGTTGAAGAAAGGGTAATGGTTGTTTGTGTAGATTATTTGTGAGGTGAGGGAACTACTGGTCTGGGAGTGGGAGGGGCAGATGGTTAAGGGAAAGTAGCCAATAAAGGGTGGGTTGCCAAGCTAGTTACCACTGGGGTCTACTGGGGTTGAATACCCTGGGGACCTCAGCCAGAGTATAGATCACATGCTCCAAGGGCTGGAGTGGTTTTATACCTACTCCTGTCAGTCATTGGCTGAGGGCTGTCCCAGGGAGCATTAATTCTGCTGTTGAATTCCTGTCAGGATGAGCAAGGAGGGCTTGCAGAGAAATGCAGGATCTGGTATTAAAAGGTGAGCTCCTGTGCTTTGAAGCAGTGGCAAAGAGGGGATTTGGGCTAACACCAGCTGCGTGCTCTACATCTGCAGAACGTACTTGTCGAATTGAGATTTACTTCACTCTTTGTGTTTCCCTATGGTTGTTTCCTGGATCTAATAGTGAGGCTGATGTCTAATATTTTACCTGGTTTTTCAAGAAAATGTGAGGCAAGGGATGGTCAGGGTCTAAATGAGCAAAGCATGATAGAACCCGTTTTCTACCATTTTTGCCTGTTTTCATCCAAGCACACACTAAATATTCAGTAAATCTTTGATGATACGCATGGAGACCAAGTGGTGTTCCCCACCATCTCTCTTGATGCTGACCCCTTTGGTGGTCTCCCAGGTGGTGATGGTGGTGTGGTGAGGGAGGAGCGAGGGTGGTGGGGCAAAGTCCAGACTGCCGGTGCTGTTGCGTAGCTCAGCGCCTCTTACCCTCTGAGTGAGCCATCAGTGCAACATATGGCAAATTAAATATGCTGTTATTATCAATAGTCCTTGCCATGTGTGGCGTTTATTAATAATCAGTAGTGGTACTTCCGGTCAAGATGGCAGCATAGGCAGACATGGCTCGCCCCTTTGCACAACCACATCAAAATTACTAAAGTGTAGAATAACCATCACTCAGAACCATCAGAAATTGAGTTGATGGAAGTCAACTGTGGAATTAAAGGAACCACATCCATCCAGATTGGTAGGAGGGGTGCAAATGCCAAACAGGCTGGTCCCATACCCATGTGTGATAGATAAAAGTTTGGGAGGGATATCTCAGGAGTGAGGGGTCCCAGCTCCACACCAGGCCCCCCAGCCCAGGGTTCCAGTGCCAGGAAGATAAGTCCCCACAACTTCTGGCTGCAAAAACCAGCAGGGATTGAGTCCATGGAAAAAACTGCTAGAGCCACAAGCAGTTCCCTTTAAAAAACCCACACATGGACTCTCCTACTCAGGCTCACCTCCTTGAGCTCCAGCACCAGGGTAGCAGCTTGAAAGGCACCAGTGATGTACAGGGAGAAACTGAAACATTTGTTATCAAGGCAAGCAGAGGCCAGTGTCCCTTTTCTGAGCCCTTTCCCCCACAGAACCACAGAACCACAGAGCTGGCAAGCTGGTGCCATATCTGAGACTCCATCAACCTGGCTAACACTGTTTGACTGGACTTGGAGATCCCCAGGGAGCTGCTTTTCTGTATGAATGGCTGGTCTTGGCTCATGCTTCACAACTTTCTAAATCCTCTCAAACAAGCAACAGCTGGCCTCAGTGAGCCTCAGGCCCATTACTAGCACCACCCAGCTCAGATTCACAGCTTGGCTTTGCCTGGGAATATCCAAGCCCAGCACAAATAGCAGTCATCTTAGATTGCTTTATAGCTCAGGTAGGGTGGCCCCAGGCAAAACACAGGTGGAGGCTGACCTTGGCCTGCTCTACCTGGGAAACCCCAGGGCCAGCACACCCAGTGGATAGCTACAGACCACGTAGGAGCACCAGCACCCTGCCTCTGCACAGCTGACACTTTATATAGGGTGAAGGTTGACGATCACTGGTCACAGCTAGTCCTTGCAGCTGACTGGCCTGGGTAAATCCCTCCCATTGATTGCCAACAGCAACCAAGGCTCAACTACAAGAGAAGGGTGTACTCAGCCCACATGAAGGGCACACCTCGAGTACCCAGCTTGGGTAATAGGGGTGGCTGTGACACTAGAGCCTGCAGGACACCTACTACATTAAGCCACACTACCAAGACACAGACTCAAAACAGATCTATCTAATATATAGAAACAAACACAGGGAGGCTGCCAAAATGAGGAGACAAAGAAGCATGGCCCAAATGAAAGAGCAGATCAAAACTCCAGAAAAAGAGCTAAATGAAATGGAGATAAGCAATCTATCAGATGCAGAGTTCAAAACACTGGTTATAAGGATGCTCAAGGAACTCAACAGTATAAAAAAGATCCAGGCAGAAACAAAGGATACACTAATTGAAATAAAGAACAATTAACTAGTAAACAAATGTAGTGGATGAAGCCTAGCATCAAATCAGTGATTTGGAACGTAAGGAAACAGAAAGACAACCCATCAGAACAACAAGAAGAAAAAAGAATCTACCTGGCTGGTGTGGCTCAGTGGATTGAGTGCCAGCCTGAGAACCAAAAGGTTGCTGGTTTGATTCCCAGTCAGGGCACCTGCCTGGGTTGCAGGCCCAGTCCCCACTAGGGGATGCATGAGAGACAACCACACATTTATGTTTCTCTCCCTTTCTTTTTCCTTCTACACCCCTCTTTAAAAATAAATGAATAAAATATTTAAAAAAATAAAATAAAAAGTCTCATGTATTAAAAAAGAATTTAAAAAATGAAGATAGTATAAGCAGCCTCTGGGACAACGTTAAGAGGTCCAACATTCACATCTTAGGGGTGCCAGAAGGAAACCTGAAGGAGCAAGAAATTGGAAACCTATTTGAAAAAAATAATGAAAGAAAACTTTCCTAATTTGGTGAAGGAAATAGACATGCAAGTCCAGGAAGCACAGAGAGTCCCAAACAAGATGGATGCAAAGAGACTCACTCCAAGATACATCAGAATTAAAAATTTCAAAGGTGAAAGATAAAGAGAGAATCTTAAAAGCAGCAAGAGAAAAGAAGTTAGTTACCGCCGGGAGTTCCCATAAGACTGTCAGCTGATTTCTCAAAAGAAACTTTGCAGGCTAGAAGGGATAGGCAAGATATATTCAAAGTCATGAAAAGTAGGCACCTACAGCCAAGGTTGCTCTACCCAGCAAAGCTATCATTTAGAATGGAAGGGCAGATGAAGAGCTTCCCAGACAAGAAAAAAGGAAAAGAGTTCATCATCGCTAAGCCATTGTTATATGAAATGTTGAAGGGACTTAAGAAAATGAAGATCAAAACTATGAATAATAAATGGCAATAAATACATATCTATAACAATTGAATCTGAAAAACAAACTCAGCAAACAAGTAGAACAGAGACAGAATCATGGATGGGGAGAATGTTTTGATGGTAGCCAGTTGGGAGGAGCCTGTAGGGGAATGGGTGAAGAGGTGAGGAGATTAAGAAGTACAAATAGGTAGTTACAGAGTAGCCATGGAGATGTAAAGTACAGCATGGGAAATGGAGTAGCCAAAGAACTTATACACATGACCCATGGCCATGAACAATGGTGCGTGACTGCCTGAGGGAGTGGGATTGCTGGGTAGAGGGGGGCAAAGGGAGAAGAATCAGGACAACTGTAATAGCATAATGAATAAAATATAATTTTTAAAAAAACTCGGTTGTTGCCATGATCACTTGACTAGATAGTCCTGCAAACAGTATTTAGAATCTTGCATATGTCTTTATATTTGTAGCTGCACTTGTGTATATCTCCAAAAGCATGTATTTGTATGGCAGGAGTTATGAGACATTTTTTTAACCAGCAAAGCTTAAGCAGAATAGCTCATCAAGTGCATAATACTTGAAAAATGGATACTTGAAATATTCTAATCAGATATGTTGTTTCTTTGACTTTGAAATGGTTACCTTGGGACAGGGACACAGCAGTTATCAAAGAGTGACTTTTTAATAAATCTGTTTTTTAATAAATTTCTCACTTAGGTTATTTCAAGATGACCCTGCCCCACTTAAGGTCATTATTAATAGCTCCATCTGCCTTCTTCAAGTAAGAATCACTTGAGCCTCATGTGAAGAGTATGTATCTTCTTTTCCGCTTTTTCTCAGATATTCATTGAACACCTGCTCTATACCAGGCACGTCCTTGAGTGTGGGGGTTACCAAAATGAAGATAGTTCCTGTACTTCAGTCATTTGAGACCTCACTGCCTCACACAAGTATTTCTGTAAGTCTGAGTTTCCTTACCTGCCAAGGGGGTTTCAGAGACCTCATCATCAAGGGTGGGGAGGGATGACTGACACTGTGGGCCATGAAAGAAATGGCACCTGGATTTGCCCAGGTCAGTCAGGAAAGACTTGGAGTAGTGAAGAAAAAAGGAAGATTTACAAGCAAATAGGCAGTGACAGAGCATTTTAGGTGAGAGAATGCAAATTCATGTAACAGTTTTGGTGGATGAAACATTTTTATAACAACTTTATTGAGATGTAATTTATGTACAGCAAACTGCTGTTATTAAAAATATGCAATACACCCTGGCTGGTGTGACTCAGTGGACTGAGTGCCCACCTGTGAACCAAAAGATCACTGGTTTGGTTCCCAGTCAGGGCACATGCCTGGATTGCAGGCCAGGTCCCCAGTGGGGGGGGCATGTGAAAGGCAACCAATGGATGTTTCTCTCACACACTGATGTTTCTCTCCCTCTGTTTCTCCCTCCCTCCCCCCTCCCTGAAATTAAGTAAATAAAATCTTTTTAAAAACCCAACAATATTTTTAAAAATATAAAATAAAATATGCATTATGGCCCTGACTGGTATGGCTCGGTTAGTTGAGCATAGTCCCACAAGGCAACAAAATAAAGGGTCACCGTTTCGATTCCCAGCCTGGGCACATGCCTGGGCTGCAGCTGGCCCCTATTTGGGGCATGTGCAAGAGGCAACCAATCGATTGACTTTCTCTTGCACATTGATGTTTCTCTCCCTTTCTTTCTCCCTCCCTTACTCTCTCTGTAAAAATAAATGAATAAAATCTTTTAAAAACCCACTAGTCATTACATTTTGGCTTTTTTGGTTAGTAAGATGCACCAGACAACCTCAACTGTCCTTAGGTCTCAGCCCATCTGGTACTTAATAGAGTCCCTTGCACTGGACTACAAGGTCCAGGTGTCCTGCCTTATCCCCATAGGAGGGCACAAGGTGTGCCAGGAAGGAACCAGAGACAAGAAGGAGCCCTTGGAGAATTGTGACCAAGAAAGTGATTTATAAGTTACATCTGTACATTAGAAAAATCACTCTTGGAACTTAAAAGTGATGAGGATTGACCTAGAGCAGTTGTGGGGAGAGGAGAGGAGGGCAAAGCACTTGGAACCTAGAAAGCAGAATTGACAGGCTGGGATATGCTGGATGGGCTTGGGGTCGATGAGAGAAGGGGAGGATTCAGACGTCCATAACCTGGCTGTAGTTTGTTTAGGCAGGTAGAGTAGATTTGGAGGAAGAGTGTTTCGTTTTAGATGTGCTGGGTGGGACACAGGGAAGAGATGTCCAACAGTTAGCCCTGTAGATCCAGAGGTCTGTGCTGAACATTTGAGGATCATCAGCGTTTGGATGACGCCTCACTTAAGAAAATTTGTTCAGCCCTGGCTGATGTGGCTCAGTGGATTGAGCACTGGGCTGTAGACGGAAAGGTGGTTCAGTTCCTGGTCAGGGCACATGCCTAGGTTGTGGGCCAGGTTCCCAGGGTTGGGGGTACGTGTGAGAGACAACTGATTGATATTTTTCTTGCACATCTTATTTCTTTTCCTCTCGTCCTCCTTCCTTTCCCCTTTCTCTAAAAATAAATAAAATACTTAAAAAAAGAAAATTTGTTCAGAACTTCCCAGTGTGCAAGCAGCAGTGCTAGGAAGGCGGTCTCTGACCCTATACCAGCTTAGGTTCCTCTTGACTTGGGCTCCTCACCCCCAACCTGTACTAGGTTCTTTTTTTACTCAAAATATTCACCACACATGGAAATTATTTAGAAATTATTTCTCTCTCGCACAAGGCTGTATACTTTGTGGGACTGGAAGCAACCTTCATTCACCAGAGCAGGGCATCTGTTAGCAACTTTTTTACTTGCCAGTTGAATGCCACCCTGACCACCTATGACTAGGAAACCCTTGTAGGAAAAGGGAGTAAGGCACGGGAACACTGCCATGCCCAGAGCCCTGACATCAGAGCCCCCATGGCATGTGTGGGGGCCCAGAGGAGAAAGTAATAGAAGGTTTTGCAGAGTTGATGTGAGCCAGGCCTTGAAGGGTAAGTACAAATTCTCCAATCAGACAGGGAGGGGAGAATCTTCTAGGCGTGGGAGTACAACCTGTGATCAGAACAGAGGCAGGACTTTAGGAGGATGAGGACTGGCAGGAAGTGAGAACAAGGAGTAACTAGGGACAGAGAAGGCATACACTCATGTAAAAAGTTGGGACTTTATTGTTTATGCAACAGAAAGCTAGTGGAGGTTTTTAAGCAGGATAGCAATATGACCTGATTACATTTTTAGATTTTAGAATCAACGGGGAAAGAGTAGGGAGTATGGGAACTCCCCCACCCCCACACCCCAGTGCAAAATGTGTTTTTAGCAGGCATGCAGGTGACTCTTATGTAGGCTGACTGAAGATCCATCTGGGGAAACAGTGGTATGAATGAGGAGCTGGAATAAGTTCAGGCTGTTGGTAAAGGAAGGGCCTTGGGAGGCAGAGACCGTGAGAGCTGGGAAGGACCACCCCAGCTGGGCAGCTAAAGGAGTCTTTAAAACCTTCTTCTGCAGGATCTGAAGTTCAGGGCCTCAAAGATCCCAGAGCATCAGAGATGATAACCCACATGAAGCCTGGCAGTCCCACCCTGTGCCTGAGCTGCCAGCTGGATGTGGGCAGGAAGCTTTGGAGACACAGTCACACCAACGTGTGGTCAGCAGGGTCCTGCCTTCCTAGACATTGGATCTGGCCACAGCCCCCGGGAAGGTGTTGGTAGGAGTTCACTGGAAATGTTAGGCGCCTTCTTTTACAAGTCAACTCTGATGAACTTGAAGATGACTTCAGAACCACGTTCTGGCCGGCAGTGGTAAACACATTGGCTCTGAACTGACGGGAAAGGCCCAAGGACATCATCTGAGTGAAAAGTCTATACAGACAAACATGAACAGACTCTGTGGACTCTTAAAAATAGTATTTTCTGTGGACATATATAGACAGATAAGCAAAACCCCAAGTGAGGAACAACTTCTATTAAAATAAAACTAAACATCCCCCACAGCTTTATCCTTTGTTCACTGGGGTTTCTTTATTTCACTTTGAGATGAAACTAGTTCAGTGTCTCAAGAGATGCTGATTAAAGTTGAACAAAGAGAATTTCCCTTTCCCCTTTCTTTGTTTCTTTTCTTCCTCTGTTCCTTTCTTCATTTCCTTCCTTCCTCCCTATCTACATCTCTGTCTCTGTCCTGAATATTCCAGCCATAAGCATAAGTCTCTGTGTATGGCTGCAGTTAATGGTACTTTGAATAAATACTGACACTGTGCCCCCTGAGGAAGAAGCTCTCCTCACTGGCTGGTGAGGATGCTGTGCACACAGCCTCCACTCTAATGCTCAGTAGGACTGTCTGGGGTCCCAGTCACTTCCACCCCAGCACACTGTGACCTTTGCCCCTGGAGTGGCAGTTGGCTCTTGTCCATGCTCTGTGTTGGGGTCTGGAGCTGACAGTTGTGGGAGTGTACAAAGGCAACTGGTGGTTTCTCAGGAGAAAAACAGTGAGTGGACTGTGTGCGATCAGTTTCCCCGGGCATGCTAGAGCCTAGTGATGGGGCTGCCATCACTGTGGCAGTGTTTTTTGAGAACTGTCTGTGCTGGGGCTCTGGGGTATCATTACAGAGTGCTGTGCAGGTTGGGCATGAATTTTCTCCTTTGCAGGATCTCGGATGGAAAAGGTCCTGTCCTGAAACAGCAGCTCAGGGGCACTTACCTCCCTTGCTGCCAGGGCTGCTGGCATGGGCATCTGTGTCCACACCAAGAGGCTTGTGGCAAATTTTATGCAGTGCCTTGACACAGCCCAGAGGGTTTCTTTCTGTTCACATTGAACTGGCTTTGAACAGGAGGAGGAAACCTTAAATATTTCCTTTTTTTCTCACAGACCCTTTCTATAATAAAACAGAATTCCTGGAGATGAAACACAATTCAGATGCAGGGGAGGGCAAAAGTAGGTTTACACTTTCAATATAGATGAATAACACAATAATTAATCAATAATGTAAGAATAAACGTGCATACTCATGATGTAAAGCTACTTTTGCCCACCCCCATAGTCATTTAGGTCAAGGACCTGCTTTGGCTTGACCCTCCTTGGAAACTTTCCAGTCTGTGCTATGCTGATAAAGTCCAGGCAGGCTACGCTGACCCACAAAAGGCAGGTGACAGTCCCAGGGATTGGGGTGGGGTGGGGGCAGTGCAAGCTGTTGGGTGCTCATTTGGCCCCTCACTCAATATTTTTGTACCCCTGAAATCCGGTTGAAACTGACATCAAGAGCAGGCGTGAGGAGCTGGGGAGAGGCTAGCAGTTCAGGCGTGGAGTGGGAGCAGCCGTCACCCTCTGAGGAAGTGAGGGAGGGAGGTTAGCACTGTGTATATACAGACCACGGTTTTGCCTCCTTATCCACCACCGGCTGTTCCCCCTGCAAGGAGAACTCTGTGAAACAGCAACCCCAACTTGTCTTTTATTTTCCTCCTAAAGAACACACATGGGACGCACGCCCATGGGCACATCTGGGCCACAGGCTACAGCACAGACACGTCAGGCTGTGGTTGGGAGCAGGTCTCAACGAAGCCCCACTGCCTTCTGTCCCACTCAGGAAACCGCCCTCCACAAGTAGTGTGAGACGTTACTCTGTATCCCCAGCCCTGGGCATGGGACTCCAGCCTACGATAGATGACAAATAAATATTTACTGAGTGAAAGACAGCCTTGAGTCCACACTAATTTGTGCTTTTAAAAAGTCATTCATAAACTCTAGCATTGTAACTATTAGTTAGCTGTTAATCCCAATAAACCAGCAGGATTTTGTGATTGTGAATGAGGGTTGTATGGGTCGGTCAAAAGGAATATTTGCTCACATTTTTATAGGCTCTTAAAGGAGTTTTAGCACTATGTTTCATACAGCCAGGCACAAACTTTATCAGCCCTGCCACTTGGCCATCAGCACTATGTAGATAAACTCATAATGGTCCCCAGAGAAGAACTTGAAGAGACTCTTATGCAGGAGACCTGGGGAGAGAGATTCTTAATGTTCCCTGATTATCAGAGGTCCATTCGGGGCTTAATCTGTGCTGACAAGTGCTTAATTTCAAGATCTCATACAAATTAATAAGATGATTCTCTATCAGACCCAAATTTGAGGCATTTGTCACCACTGTTGGCCACTCTGAAAGCTGGAGTAGGGTCCAAATGGATCCAGTCCGCTCTGTCACCTGTGTCATCCTAGGGGAGGGAAGTGGCATTACATGAGGATTGATGGGCAGTTTTGCCTTCTCACCCAAATTTTTCTATTCCGGACCATTGTTTTTAATAAGGATTTAAAAAATAAGGATTTATGTATCACTTTTAAGGATGGCCTTACATAGGCAGGCACATCTTAGTAAAAATTATATTTTAAAATTGTGGTGTAGAGATAGCCAACCAAATACAGTAATGATTCTCTCTCACCTGGCCTCCACACGTGTGGAAGGTCGGGAGGTGCTGGGGATGGATGGAAGGGCAGAGTGGGGAAGCAAAGAGCCAGAGTCAGCAGTGCAGCTATTCCCCCAGAGCCTGCGGGTGCTGACGGGAGACTGTTAGGCATGGAGACAGTGGTTTAGAGAGTTAGATGACCCAGATGATAAGCACATACATGATGAGTGAACAGGGAGAATTTCAGAAATAGGAAGCAATACAGCAGAGACAATTTGAGTAGTTACGTATAGCCTTTGGTTACCAAGAGCATGAGAGAAGGAGCTAGAAAAATACCACCAATAAGTAAGGCTCCCTTTCTGCCTGTACATGACCCCACTTGGTGCAGTCTGGAGACATAATATTGCAGATGCTCTTTGTGGACTCAAGGGCATTTCCCACCTATTTCAGGTATACCAGTTGGACACAGTGAACTTTGGACTGATAATGTTGCAACCTCAAGATATAATTTCTTTTTCGCTTTAGACCTTGAACAAAATTTTAATTTGAAAGTCCATACTTAGTACTTCATTCTAAATATGTTCATCTTATTTTTTTAATAGAAAATTAAGGAGGTTGGTCTTAAGCTGGGTTTTAGATGCCTGTATGATCAAATGAGTTTGCAAGATGTTTACATTCCAAAGTACTAAAATTTTTCCCACTGCTCTGAAAAATCTGAGATTCATCGTTATCACTATTTTATTAAATTATTATTTCCAAGTTGCTATTTTATTCTTCCCCAAATTGTTGTTGGTAGGAAGAGCAACTTCTAAAACAACTGGTATTTTGTTCAATGTAGTTTCTTAAAAGAGTGGAGAAGTGTAAGAATATCAATGAACACCAAAATAATGGTGATCAGCCACGCACAGACATTGAATAGTCATTCTGAGCAGCAATTTAGGAAGCCTGTCCAGGAGAGAAGCTCGAAACAACTCTCCCCATAAGGCAGACTTATCTCAAGCCAGGCCCCTTAGGCTCTGCTTTAGAGATAGGCCACTGTCTCCTTTGATGCTCTTGAATGCTCACTTCACCTCTCTAAAGAAGTCCATCTTCATCTAGGGTAGAGAGATTATTCACTCCTGGAGAAAGCTGTCACAACACCTTGACAACCAGCAGAAGTCAGTCAGCAACCTGACTGCCATCATTCCGGAGGAAGACTCCGAGGGCTCCACCTTCCCTTGCTTTCTTTGGGGAAACTAGATGATCCCCTCCAAAAACACACACTGAAAGGAGTATGAAGGTCAGCATAGTAAAATACTAGCATGATGTCTGCATTAAGTATTAAATGCAATATCGTAAGTGTAATAATTGTGCTTCTCTCCATATAGTTCCCAATTGTTTAGAGTTCTTCTGAGGGAGAACTGAAAAATTAAGGCAAATGTGTCAATAAGGTATTTGTACTCATGAAAGCAGACTTCAGTTGGCTTTGGGGGGTTTTGTTAAGTTTTTGCTTGTTTGTTTGGCCAAAGGGACTTCGTGGAAGAAACGACTTTGAAGAAAAGACCTGAAAATTATCATCCAGCCTGGTATTTACTTTGAAGTGTATGCTGACTTTTAGCTTTCAGAGCTGAATTGCCTAATCCCTGGTCATCCCAGAATGAGTTTAGGAATTTGTGATCATTTCCTTTTTACTGGGTATTTGCATACATCACTAACCAGCTAGGTTTAGAAGGATGAGCAGTCTCCCATGCAGAAATAGAATTAGAACTTAGGGCCAACCTGAAATGTTCATCTTTATCAGTTAATCCTTCATTAACATTCATGTATAAATGACATCAGAGAAGGTGCTTCAAGATAGATGGAGAAGACAGACTCCCTCCTTTAGTGCACATTTTAAAATAAATATTCCAAATAGGGTAATAAAAATGGTTAGTATTTTATATTTTTATCCATGTTTTGCATTAGGAGTTTCGTGGGTATTTGCTCAATGTTGAGGGGAAGGGTCAATGTGTACAAATAAGATGAAGGCTATCTGGCAAGACTGGAAACATGACCTTTTGCTGTCCCCAGCCTGGGAAGCCCTGGGGAAGGCTCTCAATCTTAGGAGTGTATGGACGCAGTGCAAACTCTCCCCTCTGTGTACAGAACGGGGTGAGAGGTTAATGAATGGGGGCTCTCCCCACCGCAGATGCTCTTCCATAGCAGTTTTCCAAATACGGGCTTAAGTAGGTAGGGTCAGAATGGGACCACACATTTCTCCCAAACTCTCTAAACCTTTCTGAAGTGATGATGTTCAAAGGTGACATCCTTTCCCCAGAGAAGGAGGGGCTGAGGCTCCTGTGCTGGAGATCTAGATGGCTACCACTGGCTCAATATGTCTAAAAGCAGGACCACATGGAAAACAAAGTGGGAGGGAGGCCTTCACTGCCCCCTATTCTTCACTAGTAATCCCTTAAAAAGTAATCGCAGACCCAAACCTCTGGCCTGCAGCACATTTTCCACTTGATTAGAGGCCTTTGTGAGGCAGGGAAGGACCTGCAGACTTGTACATTGTGCAGAGGCCTGAAATGTCCAGCTGGGATTTTTTTCCATCAAAAAGGGATTTTAGTAAAACCATTATCAGGGGCTTAAAAGGAGAAAAGCTGTTGAGCTGCAAGTGAAGGGGTAGATTAGCATTAGCAAGCTTGTTTTAGGCACTAGTGGGAGGGTGGGAAGGTGTTTGCAGCCACTTGCCCTCAAGTGCCTTAGTTTCCCCGCAAGTTATTGGCAGGTGTAGAAGTGTGAGTGGACACAGGAGTGGGAATGAACGGGCTTGAGAATGGCACACGGGGCTTCAACTCGGGGCCATCAAGTGGAAGGCAACCCGAATCAGGGCAAATTGCAAGGTAACGCATGATACCTGCTTGGTGGTGTGCAAGAGGCCTAAGACTTGCTTCATTATGAGTCGTGTGCATCCACGTCACCTGGAATCCCCCCACCACAACCCTCTCTGTGCCCCTCTGCAGTCTCCATACATGGGACAATAGAAAATCAAGAACTCGGGAAGTGGCCATGCTGGTTACTGTCAAAGCAAATGGATGCCCTTGTGGACACCTTTATTTTTGGGGGGTTGGGACTAAGAGGACAGAGGAAGGTCGGGAAAGCAGTGTCAGTGGCTTCCGAGTGTGCAAAGAAGGATTCTGGCTGTGTGGATTTGCGACTGTGCGCCAGGGTGACGCTCTAGGGAGCGTCACCTAAAACAGAATCTCTGTTCTTGTGAGGACAAGAGCTGTCAGTTGTGTCTTTGTGGCCAGGACTGGTGTGGGGCTGGTGGGCAGTGTTGAGGCCGCTGGAGCCCACTGCTGCCCAGAGAGCCTGTGTGAGGGATGTCGCCCAGCAACCTACCCTGGAAACACTTGCTTTCTGTTCCTCCCTGTAGACATGTCGTCCATGCCTGTTCCCTGTGAAAATGGGGTAGTGGATCAAACACAGCATTTGCTCTGACACCAGCAGCGCACTGGGGACCCCGTGGCTGAGGAGGGCAGGGCAACGCAGCTCATCTTGCTCAGGCAGGATGTTCCATCTGTGCGGCCATCACCGACCGTCCAGGCCCTCAGTCACAGGTTCACCACAGGCCAGTCTGGCAGTCTGGTTGAAATTTTTGTCTCAGGTCAGATTCAAACAACCAAAGAAAGAGGGCCCATCTTCTTAAAGGCATGTGCTAGCCCAGGAAAGCTGTTCTTGGAGCAAATCAAAGAGTAACCCTTCTGGTTCACTCTGTGGACTACTTTTAGGAACTGCCGGTCAGTAATGGTTCCTACTTCCCCTCACTTAATTTCATGTCCTATGTCTTTGTCATTCTGGCTCCTCAGCCTGCCTGGTACTTTTTCCTCCTCAGCTTTGTTTGGAGTGATAGATGCATGGTCTCCTTCTCTCCCCTGCCTCCTCTTTTCTTTATTTGGGTTGTGTTCCCCGAGTCTGTGCCTATTGGTATGGTCACTAACAATGGCACAATTCAGCAAGGGTGTCCATAAAGCACCCTGGGAGATTGTCTGCTTCATGAGCGGTGCCAGCAATGGTAATCTGCTTCTTGTCTGCGCCCTGAGTTCCAGAAGCTTTTCCTTTCATTTCTCTTGTCCTCTAACCAAAAGTGACCTTTGTATCACCCAGCTAATGAGCTGTACCTCATCCCACTAATAAAGCTTGTAGGAGCAGCCACAGGGGATTCCCACCTTCTACCTTCCCATTTTTATTTCACATTGGTACCAACTGCCCTTCAGATTCACGCTTTGATTTCCCAGGACAGGCTGTTGAGCCGCAGAGGGAAGAGCCCCTGGGCCTTTCCCTGTTTTTTCTCAGAAGATCTCTATAATTTTTCATCACAGACAATACTTTCTATTTTTTTTTTTTTGTATGAACTAGTACTTTTGCTCTTGCTGTTAAAATTTCTATCTTCAGGTACAATTGTAAAAATTTCCCCCATTCTCTCGTTTCCCAAACATGGCAATCTAACAATATTTGTATGGGACAGTCTTTAAGAGAAAAGAGAAGCTGGTGTTTCATTCCCACCGCCACCAAAAGCAGAGCTGCTGGCTAAACCTGGATGCTGTGAGGAGGTTGTATCTGTTAACTTGCTCCAAAATCAAAGTGCTTAGCACCTAGGTCCCTTCGAGTAGTTTAACTGATATTTTACTATTCCGGTTCATCTTTATGGCAACATGAAATTCCTCTTTTGTCAATTCTTACACCCTGGAGAAATTATTTCTGGGGGCGTGTGTGGGGGAGAGGGAGAGGGATGGGAGGTGACTAGAGGGCATTTGTGGTGGGGGGGGCAGTGGTTCTTTCCCCAGTGGAAATAGCCAACTCACAGACAATGCTGCCACCTGCTGACAAAACATAGGGTTTGCAAACTTTGTGAATAAATAAATTTTCTTTTTTCTTCATTTTCCATCTTCCACATTGGGAAACAAATATCTAGAGTTTTGCATTAACTGTACATTTTCTTCCTTATAGTGGATCCTAAAATCATCTTAATAACCTTGAGGTAAAGAAAAACACCAGGTGGGACTTACAGCTCCGATACTGATTCATAGCTGCATCACAGTGGGGGGCGTGAATTGTGTGTGAGTGGGTTAGAAAGGGTTTTTTTTTTGTTTTGTTTTCAGGGGCAATGGGGAGGTTAAGGAACAACCCAGGAGACTAAACTGACTTTCCACCCCTACAGTGCCTGACCGCTGGGCCCTAACTTGCATGTACACGTTTTTTTATTTCTAATGGGAGCAGTGAGGAGACTGTGTGCTGAGATCCTGCCACGCTTCCTGTAGCGGGTTTCTGCAGTTCCTCTTGTGACTCTGCTGATAACGAGGCCCGCGTGTGTGGGAAAAGGATAGGCCAGCTGCCTTCCTCTGGGTCCTGCTGTTCTGATTGTTGCCATTTGACTCTGTGCACAATGGCGGGGCATCTGGCTCAAGTGCACAGACATCAGCTAGGGCTGGGAGAGCCAGTCATCTCAGTCGCAGGTTCAGAAAATTTGAAGGCCCTCTTTTCTTTCTTCAACAGCAAGTTGCAAGCTTGATGAAGTCCGGGAGACCACAGAACCTGGCCTACAGTTTTTCCTCAAACAGTCTAAATCTGTGCCTTCAAAGTGAACTAGAACTGGGAAATTGTCATTTTAACTTCATCATTTTTGTATTTTTTGCTTAAGTTGCATCTACTGGTTCTTTTCGGGGGGGGGGCAGTTCACAGCAGTGGGCTTTTGAACTATGAGGCTAAGGTTTAACACATGGAAGTAAAAATGAAAGGCATCTAAGAACATTAAAAATTTACAGGGGCTTAACCACTGTAATTCCTCCATTACTTTACTCTTCTATCCAATTTTAGCTTTAGTTATTTTTTACTAAAGATTCTATAGGAATGACAGGACATTTTCTTTTTGGTTTCTCCCTCTTCAGAGACCACGTCTCAAAAAAGCAGACTGGAAGCAGGCAGCTATTCTTCCATAAATGTGCACGTACAAATGCCAGTTTGTGGTAAAGATTTCCTAAGGATGAATATTATGGATGCTTGTCATAAACATTCATATTCTTTGTAGACGAGGAAAACAATGATTTCCAAGCCATATTAAGTAATTCCACACTATTTATTTTAAAAAATTAATCTGGCCTCAAAGATCTATTTTCCCACACTCTGATTCCATGAACTTGGATCCATGATATGAGTCGTAATTATTGACAGACAGCTGTGCTGGGCCTGGCCCTTCTGGAGTGTGGATTACGTAAATTGAGGAGTAATAAACATAAGAGGCTGCCTGATATTAACAAATTAGACCCTTTTACTCTTCTAGACAAGTGGGATTTGTGACTAAAACATCTGTGAAGTCTAGCCTTTTTATCCTTGCATAAAAATAGCTAGTGTTCCCACAACCTGATTCTACTTTATTAAAGGATTGTGTGACAGACGTTTGTAAACGTGTTAAAGCGTATGTAAGTTCTTAGGTTCAAGGCTATTACAAACACAGACTTCCCAGCTAGGGCACATGCCTGGACTGTGGGCCAGGTCCCTAGTTGGGGGTGTGCGAGAGGTAACCACACATTGCTGTTTCTGTCCCTCTCTTTTTCTCTCCTTCCCCTCCCTCTAAAAATAAATAAACTCATTTTAGAAAAAAAGAAATAGTAATAACCTTCACCATTCGGAGTTGGTTTTGTTTGGTTTTGTTTTGTTTTTTACTCCCAAGGAAAGTATGCTCTCGTTAACCACTTCTCTAAAGCGAGGAATCAGGGCAGTGCTTTGCAATGTCTCAAGGGACGATCAAAGAGCCACATGCACATTGGTCACACTCTGACGTGGTCATTAAAGCCTGGAGCAGCCCTGGTTCTGAGGCTGACTCATCGTGTCACCTAGGTAGGGTCTTTACACCCTTGTCAAGCTTCTTTCCTCATTTATGAAACTACATGTACAACATCTGCCAGATTTGGGGAAACAAAAATTTTGCGAAGGGAAACTGACCACTGTGTTAGGACTAAATTCTTCCAGGAGGCAACATTCACATCCCTGATGCTCTATTACCTGGGTTTCTTTGCTGCTGGGGACCTCCTTCTTCTCCTTTGTAATCCAGACTACTTTCTACTGTCACAAATAAACCAAATGTTCAAGAATATGTGGCATTTGTCTTTTAAAGTAGAAGAGTATGAGATAATAAAAGCTTGTCTTTATTTGGGGGGGGGATGCTAAACATACCCCACTCCAATGCTATGCAGTTAAGATCTTGAGCTTTCTTTCTCATGCACCCTGACTGGAAGACCTGGATTTACACAGTGCCAATGTCCTGGGTTGGTGCAGGCAACCCCACCAAGCGGAGTCAGAGCAATCCCTGCATAAGACTGAAACTGACCATCTGTGGACTTTTAAGTTTATCAATTGCCTAGAAATATCCCTTTTCTATCCAAGAGCTGAAAGTATATGGTCTTTGCCCTGCTGTGTACTTACCTTTGATAAGGGCTAAATTATTAATCGTTGGCACTGATCCAAGTGTGAATGTCTCATGTTTAATATTCACTTTTTCAAAAAATTTCATTTGCTACCTAATCTTTGAACAAATCCATTGACAAAAATTAGATAAATGTGTGGCATAAGCATTAGCTTAGGTTTGAATGTAGCTTTTCAATTTCAGATCCTGTGCTTTACCCACGACACACATTATTTAATCTAAAAGCCGCACCCCTGGCTCCCCAGGGGTTCACAGTGACACAAAATGTAGGTCTTGCCCTCCACTAAAGGGGTGGAATTAACTTTGTAAAATGTCTGAAGCAGGGAAGAGAAAGACCACAGAGGTCCACTGCTGGAGGACTCAAAGCAGCCCTTCCACAGCAGAGCAGCTGAGAACAGAGGCCAGGGGCTCTCCCTTCAGGGTCTGGGAAGGGCTGGTTGTCAGAAGCTACAGGAGGTCTTGGTTTTGTTTCACAAATCTGATCTTTTACTCAAAAGGCTCTTATACTTTGGAAACACAGTGGTCCCTGGAGGCCACTACCATTACCCCTTTGAAAACATGAATTCAAATTCTCTAAGTCCGAAGTGAAAGGGTTTTTACTTCTATCCCAAGACTAGCATCTATCTAGTAACCACTGCAGGAAGCAGCAGGGTTTGGGGAAAGGCCAGGCTTCAATTTACATATCATATGTCCTTAATAAAGTTTAAGTCCTTACCTTTAGAAAGAAACTCCATTAAAAGGAACATTTGCTTTTTCAGACCCTTGTTTGATTTAAATCAAAGGATAGGATCAGCATGAGTTTCCTTAACTATTTAAGGATGTATGTTAGACAAGCATCCTTGTTGCTGTTGCCAAATGTGGAATCAATCAAGTGGGACCTCCCCCTCCTTAGGGCTGAGGAATTCAGCAGGAAGGAGTCCATAGCAGTGATGCCCAGCTCTCTCAGCTAGAGGTTGACCCTGGTCCTCAAGGGCTGAGAAACTATCTGAACCCCACTGTTGCATTTATAAATAATCTTTTCAGTACAGACCTTACAGGGCTACTGTCCAATGAGGAAAGAAAGGTATGTGGAGCCCTGTCTTTAACTCCTACCCAAAGAGTTTCTCTTGGGGTTTATTACTTTTAGATGATAAAGTTTACAGACTTCCTATTTTGGTTTTTCAGTTCTGAAGTTTCAGCAAATACCTGAACTAGATTTTTTTTGGTATTCTAGAAGTTGTCCTTAAGTGACTTTAAACCTTTGCACCACCCACAAACTATGTATCTACTATCTACTCATTCTCTTTAGTACTTCTATTCTTTAAAAGCATTTTCCACATTTGTAGGTATGGTGGAGATTGACCCCACCCCTGTGCCCTTTAAAGTAGAGCCCTCTGCATCATAGCCTTGTCCACACTGTTTAAAACAGCTTCCACTCCTGAGAAGTTGCCTTCCTGGAAGCCAAGGTATGATGAGTAATGTAACCTTTCCATAGAGCAGAAGGGAGCTGAACTTCAGAAATGGGCCTGGTTTGAGTTCTGACTCCCCTCAGCTAGTGGTGGGGGCAACTTAAGAGGAGCAATATGCTCTATCTGGAAAACAAGATACCTGTTTCAGCAGGTTCCTTTGAGTACTAAAGGTAACATTTACAAGTACCATGCAAAGCACACGATAGGTTCTCAACACATATTCATTTCCTTTTATGCAAAAAGGTTGAGACAAGACGTTAACTTCGACGGATGAAAGTAAGTGGTTTATTCACTTTTCCAGAGATGCTCCAGATATATTAAGTATGCCCAGTTCAGGATGAGGACACTAGGCCCACAATCTTTAACTTTCAAAACACTAATTTACCAGCCTTTAGTTAAGGTTGTTTTTCACCTTTAAAGTAAAAACCAAACAGAGAGAGAAGCATAAAAACCTCCCAGTTACAGTTGGATTATTTTGGGTATTAAAATGAAGACTGACCTCGGAGCCTAGGACTTAAGAGGTGCTCAAATTTTTATCGACTGAATCTCAATAGCCAAGCAGTCCTCTGGAAGAAGAAGAAACAGTCTAAGAACATACAGTTTGTGTAACCTTCGTGTGTAGTAGTGTCAAATGCTGAATGAGAAAGCTGACCCTAATTCAAAGTCCCTACTTCTGAGTAGGGTTCACACATTTTCCCCTAGGCAGTAAGTACTGTAACCTAAGAGGGAAGAGGTCCACACCTTCCCCAAAGAAAAGGAAGATGGACCTAGTGTGAGGCTCAATTAGACCCAATTATGATAGCTCTCCAAAAAAGAACAATGCAGCTTTTGTGATATGCTCAAGCAGAAAGCTTGGGATACTGTACAAAAAAATCTTATCCCCAGAGAAACCTGGGTTCTAGCTCTCTTCCTGGAAAGAAAGTATTATTATACTCTTTATCACCTGTTGCTGGGATCAGTATTTTTCATTTAAAAAAAGAAAAATCTCAGAAGCAACTATGAAAGACCTGTATGAATCCAGGAATATGAATTACTTCACTGTTTGAGCAATTTTACTCCTCCTTCCAAAGCCTAACCACAGGGTGCCAGATTTTTTAGTTATTGTCTATCAAAGGGTATGCTTTGCTAGAATTGTTGGTATTCATTTTTCTGCCCTGAAATTCAGGCTAAGAACCATCAGTATTGGAAGTGCTTAAAATGCAAATGTGCGAGAACTCCTGACCAACCTCCCCATCCCCCAGAAAGTGCTCAAATACAGCCAGGCCTGGAGGAGAATGTTAAAAAGAGGGGTTGGACTGCCCTTCTCCTCCCCACTAGGACCCTCCCTCACAGGGAGATCCAGCATGCATGACTGAACAGCCAGAGCCAGCCGGGAGCAAGGACAGCCCTCTTTCAACTTTTCTGAACAATGGCTTCAGTTCCCTCCAGCCTTCACCATTTCACATCCTCCCCACACCCGCTCAGAATGTAAAGAAACGGCATCTTTCTCCCCCGCTTCCATATCTCATGACTTGTTTTTTGAACATTACCCCTAGATGTCATTTCCACCCAAAGAAAAATTGGCTACCCTGGGGAAACTGTGACTCTTGGAAATCTGGTTTTTAAAAAAGCTTCATTTTGTTCAATTCCTTTTAAATTTCCAATTTTTTTTTGACAGTTGAAAACCAAAAATTATAGAAATCTCCTATCTAACCACATTTCTAGCAACAAAACATTCGGTAGTAAGCCTTGCACAGAACAAATTTTTAACTGTGAGCACACGCACAGCACGCAGGGTGCAGGCCCACCTTCTCTCTCTGGAAGGCGCACGGGCAGCACCTCCAACTTGGGCATGCACCCAAACGCACTCCGCCTTCAAAATAATTCACAGATAACAAGGTTTGGTTTGGTTTTTGGTTTTGTTTTTTTTTTCAAAAACATACTTCATATTTCCTCTTTTATTATATAAATATCAGTTTAACCTTTTACTGTAAGAATATAAACGTTTTAAGAGGATCTGTTATTATTTATACAAATTCACAAACAGTACAAGTAATTGATAAAGGTCTCTGGGTTTCTTTAACTCCATGGTCTTGAATGTTGCTGTGGAGGATTCTAAAAAAAAAAAATAAACAAAAAAAATCCAACAAAAATATACATCCTACTGAAAAGCAATTTTTTTAAAGCCACAAGTCCCAACCCCCACCAAAATAAAGTCATCTACTCCTCCATTTAGAAACAACTTTTTAAAACCCACAAATTCCCATTTTATTAACAGAACAGAGATAAGACATGAATTTCCATCCCCTCCCCTTCACATTACAGCCCCAGGGGCTCTGGAGGCCAATTCTGCTCCTCTGCTTCCAAGAGGAAGCCTCACTGTGTGACCGTTTTTTTGTGGGGAAAGTTGGAAGAGGGTGCAGGTAGGGCAGATTTGCATATATAATAATAATTTTCAAGACAATATGCATCTGAAACAAACAAACAAAACACTTCAACTCTCTTTCTCCCACACATTTGTGCTATAAATTAAGTCAAGATTTAAGAACATGGTTGGGCCCTCAAATCCCAATGGACAAGGAGAAAAATAACTACAGCCAAAATGTGGACTTGGGACATACTCCATGGACGGGGTTGGGGAAGAAGCCAAAATAAAAAAGACGTACAAACCCAATGGGCATTTTTCCAGTCTAGGCACAAAAATGTTTTAGTCTCAAAATCTCTCTTGTAGAATTCCAGGGCTTCAGAGAAAAAAGTAAACTAAAACGAGGTAGCCAGACATATATATACATATATATATATAAATATAAAATTTATATATATATAATATATAGAATATATTCAGCAGAAAAAAAAAAAGGACCATGATTTCAAATTTCTTCAAAAAACAATATGAAATGAGCATGAGTAGCAGAGTACTGTAAAAAGAGAAGTGATGAGAAGAGACTGGGATTAGCTACAAAGTGGATGAAGGGTGAAAAGGCCGTTGTAGTTGTGTTTGCTTTCATACATTTCAAAATAAAAACCAGATCACAGTATTCAAATGAAAGGTTTAAGTGAAGGCAGACATTTTCCTCAACTCCCCAGGGCTGAAAGGACTAATTACTCCCCACCCCCATTTTCAAATGCAACGCAGTGGGGATACAGTAGCTCAATCGGCCCCTCCATTCCCCAGGGGAGAGAAGTGGATGAGTAAGTAGACGAGTCCCTCGCCCCATCCTCAGGGAAAAGAGATGGGAATAGGTCAGGGGTAGCAGAGAAACCCCAGAAGCAATCAATGAATGGACATGTAGTGGGCAGGGGTGCTGGAGGAGGGAGGAGAAAATGAGCCTGAGGCTCCATGTCACTGTCCCATCTCATCCACTGCAATGATCTAAGTATAGATGTGCACGTGGAGTGAGAGGGGAGGGAGGATGGTGGTGACAGGAGGATGAACAGGGCGGGGCAAGGGGAGTTGGTGCTACCTCCCTCACCTGACCTTCTCACTGTCCGTCATCTGCCAGAGTCCCAGGTTGAGTACCTTGAGGCAGGGCAGCTGTGTGATGCGCTCCAGGCCGCGCTTGGTGATTCGGGTACAGCCATACAGGTCTATGCCAGTGAGCTGGCTCAGGTGTTCAGCAATCAGCTCCAGGCCCTTGTCGGTGATGCGCACACACTGCCCAATGTTGAGTGTGCGCAGCCCATGCATTTGCCGCACCATGCGGTTGATGCCATCATCGCTGATGTGGCAGGAGCAGAGGGAGAGCGACTTGAGGCCGTCCAGCCCCTGCGCTATGTAAGCCAGACTCTGGTCCCCTACCTTGTCACAGAACGACACATCCAGCCCCGAGAGGCGCAGGCTGCCCATAGCCAGATGCATGATGCCCGTGTCACTAATGTTGTCGCAGGAACGCAGGTTAAGGCTGCGGAGGCTGCCCATGTGCGACAGGTGCAAGAGGCCGGCGTCCGAGATGCCTCCGCAGAAGCTGAGGTTGAGGAGCCTCAGGCCCGTCAGCCCTCGAGAGATGTGCTTTAGAGAAAGATCGGTGAGCTTCTGGCAGTCTTGCAGCGTGAGCTGCTCCAGGCCCAGGCAGCCCTCCGCCGCGCTGCGTGTCATGCCGGCCAGGTGCCCGATGCCCACATCGGAGAGGTGGCGGCAGCTGCGAAGATTAAGGCTCTTGAGACGCTGCAGGCCCCAGGCAATGAGCAGGAGGCCAGTGTTGGTGATGTTGCTGCAGCCCCCAAGCTCCAGCACCTCCAGGCCCTTGAGATACTGGGCTATGCGGCCCAGGCTGCTGTCGGTGATCTGCTTGCAGAGGCTGAGGTTGAGAGCCCGCAGGGAGCTGATCTCCTGCACAAACGCGTGGCCCAGTCCGTTGTCGGTGAGGTTGTAGCAGCCGCTCAGGTTGAGGCTCTCGATGTTGGCCATGCCCTGGATCACGTAGCTGAGGCTGCGGCGGAGGCTCAGGATCTGCACCCGGCGGATGCCCCGGGCCTGCAGGCTGGGGAACAGCGACGGGTTGGCCCGGCGCAGGTGCAGCTTGGCCTCCACCCCCCGCCACACCGACTTGTGGTAGGCGGCGTCCCGCCAGGCCGTGCACACCTGCGCCGCGCGCCCCTTGTCCCGGACGTCCAGGTAGCCGAAGATCATAGCCAGTAGCTCGGGGAACAAGCAGGAGATGTGGGTCTCCATCTTCCTCCTCCCCCCTCCGCGGAGCCGGGGGGAGGAGGCGACGAGAGCAGTTGGCCCTGGCCGCCGCCGCCTGGGGCCCAACGGACGGCCCCTCCCCGCCTTCCGGCTCCGGCCTCCGCCGCCGCTCCTCCTCCTGGTCCGTCCGTCCTTCCTTCCTTCCTGCCGACTTCGCCTCCCTTCCCTTCCCTCCCCCCGCCCCGGGCTCCGCTCGGTCCTCACATCCCGGGCGGGGTAGGTGCCCCTCACTCACTCCCGAGCCAGCCGGGACGCCGCCGCCTGGGGTCTAACCACGCCGCACTCGGACCAGGCCGCTCCGCCCGCGCCGCCGCCGCTCCCACGCCCCCTGCCGCATCCTCCGCCTCCTGCCACTGCCACTGCCACTGCCACCGCCGCTGCCGCTCCAGGCCGGCGGGCCGAGAAGGGGCCCGGGGACTGCGCGCACGGGCTCCGGGTGCCGTAGGGGCTTCCTGCTGCCTTTGTCTCTCGCCCTCTTTTCAAACCTCCCAGCCCGGGCCACCCGCACTCCGTCGCCCAGGCGGGGGGACCAGGAGGCCACTTCGGGCCACCGGTCGCACGATTCTAACCCCCCGCTGTCCGCGGGCAGTTGAGAGCTGCCAGCGCGACGCGGAAGACGCGGCGGCCAGGGGGCCTGAGAGCCGCTCGGCGTAGACCCCGGGGCGAGCAGGCGGGCCGCGCGGTTGGTAGCGTCCGGGACGTACCCGAGGCTCCGGAGCTCCTTCGTTAGGCCCTCCTCCCTTCGCGCTCCCCCCCCCCTCGCGCGCTGCACAGTGGTACAAACCTGCGCTGCCGGAACTGTCGGAGCCGTTACCCTGGAAACCGAGTTCTGCCTCTTCTTGCGGCCCCTGAGTTTTAACCCTGTAGGCACCATTTGAAAGCTGCTCTCAGCAAAGCTCTTCCCCACTTTTCTTCTTTTCACCCCACGGCCCACTAATTGAGCCATTCCTTTTCTGGGCCACGCCCTAACCCTGTGCCGTCTTCTTTTCTTTGCTGTGGCGTCTGCAGTCTTTTCCCATAGTTGACCCCGACAATTCTGACCCTTACTTCACACCCTTCTCCCTTTATTATTCCTGCAAGACCCTCCCAGCTGTAGTTCTCAATAATCATCACCCCGACTTTCTCTCTCTTTTGTTTTTACTGTCCCTAATAACCCTTAACACGTCTCTGTTACCACACTCTCAGTTCCCAATTGGGCTGTTCACGATTCCTTTCTCCCCCAGTCTTTGCCCTAAATTAGGGAGAGATTCAGGTGTACTTATTCATACCTTAGCTTAACACTGACCCTCACTAGTCCTCGTTCTAGACTTAGCCATTACTACTTCCTTCTAGCATGTTCTGGGTGTTTCCAGACACCCCTGTGTGTCTCCCTCAGTACTTTATATACCCAAGCTTCCCTCCACATCTGCACTTGTTGCTGAACTGTCGGGGTGCTACTGGTACCGTGGCACCTACTCAGCCTACTTTGTACTTCGAAGGCAGCAACCTTGTTTTATGATCCTTTCTTTCTCATCAGCCTCTTAAACTATACATGAACTGTGCGGGCCAATTATGCTGATAGCCAATATATTTCTATGTGTTAACACAGACTTACTTCTTTATAAATTAGAATGACTGTGGGACTTGAGTAAGGTGCTCCAGCAACTGTCTGTTGGTTTAGAAACTGTTTTATGGAACCAGGGCAATGCTCTGGGCTAAATGTGGCTCCTGGGCCTTGAATGCCCGTGCAGAGGGTAGGATTTCAGAGATTCATGTTAACTGCCCTCAAACCAAGAATTTTTGAATCAGAGAAAATGACCCTCCATAAGACATTTTTAATGACAGGCATAAGACACTTAATGATAAGAGATTAAGAAAATGACAGGCATAAGACGTTTTTATGAATTTATGGGTCCTCACTACCAGATATAAGACTACCTGACTTAATTCTCAAAAAGGAAGATGGTTTTATTGATTTGCTGAGGACCTGAACAAGATTTTGAATGGTTCCATATTCAGCCTATGAGATTATTAACTTTTGACCACTTCTCTTTTGCCTAAGAAACCAGTACTAGAACAGGTACACAGAGAATCACTAACAGGCGTAAGACATTTTAGACCCCTCCTACCTATCTTCCTAAACCAGGAAATGCACAAGCAAACATTCTTACAAGTTTGCTGTATTGTCCATGTTACACATGGTGTGATGCCTATAGATTTTTATAACCTTTCTGTAATAACAGACTGTACTATTACTGGTACAGATGATTCCAGATGCGCTGTGGCATTGTTTCACAATTCTGGGGCATACCTGGGCTAATACTCTTTTCCTAGAGTGTATCTAGGCTTATTGTTTTCTCAATCACTTGTGCCTAAAATTTTTGCTTGAACTCTATGTGGGAGTCACTTTTTTGTTGTTTTTGTGTAGATGTAGATGTGTTTGTGTTTATGTCAAGGTCTTAATCCAAAACACCTTAATCCTACTGAACATGAAACAAAGTGCTCTAGTACACCAGGGGTACAGGAGGAAGAGGGAATTTGTAGACACGGGCCTGACTGAGAGAGAAGGAGCTTAGAGGTCTTTCCACCTCTAGACAGGCCTCTGTTCTCAAGTCTGAAGGGTCATTTACATATGACTGGAAGCACTTTCTCTAGAAAGAAGTTGGTCCTGTGGTCCTAGATCTAGCAAAACTTTTTCTTGAGTTGAACTCTAGAATTTTATTAATACAGTGCCTTTTAAGGCATTCAAACATATAAGAATTTGCAGCAATATGATTATTTTCACATTCAATAAGTAGGAAAATAAGCATCAAGAAGCATCTAAGAAAACAAACATTAGTGAGGTGGGTGGGGGGAGAAGTATGGCATCAAATGAGCCCTAAGCTGTCTGGAGACCTTTATGGAGGAAATGACTCTTCTTTCTGGGTCTAAGTTTCCTCTGAGTCAGTCCTGCTGTCGTGCCACCTCAACCCTGGGAGTAGGCATTGTGCCTACTGCTGGCCAGAGATTAAGAATATTTTTACATGCAGTGGTTTCTTGCGAGGGGGGTTGGTTTAGCTTCAGATTTGGGACACAAAAGTAGATAAACGTTATTATGGACCAGAGACTCTGATGGACTAGAAAAGATGTACACCAATGTAGATCCTGTGGATAACTGCATACTTTAAGGACAGCTTGAGATTTTTGTACGATTCAACAATCTGCAACCAGACTGAAATTTTTTCTGAATGAGCGATGAATTTCTGTTTAGAAGCAGAAATGACAGACTTGTGTAGGAAGACTCTCTAAAACTTTACCAAGAATTTTAAAGAAACTACATCTTTCGATAGGGTGTGTTTTTCACTTGTGTAGGGTCTGGGAGAATTGAGAGGTCCAACCCAAAGATCAGGCTTCCTTTAAGGATGTACACTTCCTAATTCAGAGAGAGACAGTCTGTCAGAAAAGATCAAGAGATCTGTTGCTTTTTAAACTCATTCAAAAATATATACAGCTGACCTTGTACAACATGGGTTTGAACTGCTTGTGTCCACATATACTCTAATTTTTTTTTCAATAAATATACAGTTGGCCTTCTGAATCCCAGGTTTTGCATCTGAGGAGGATTCAACCAATCACAGATGGAAAACAGTATTTTCAGTCTGCAGTTGGGAATACACAATGCCAACTGTGTGCATTGTTCTACACCATTACATATAAGGGACTTGAACATCCTCAGATTTGGGGATCCGTGGGGGCCCTGGAACCAATCCCCATCCCCCAACCCCATAGATACAGAGGAACTATATGAGGGGGCCCCAAAAACTTGGAATTTATTTATAAAAAATTGTGTATGTACCGTTACATTTAAACTTCAGTCACCTTCAAATTACTCCCCATTTGATGCAATACACCTATTGACACGTTTTTTCCCACTGCTCGAAAACAGTTTTTGAACTTGATTTTGATGCCTTTTAGTGCTCCTACTGTGTTTTTGTTTCACCTCTTCCACATTGGCAAAAGTTTTCTCTTTGATGACTTTTTTCATCTGGGGAAACAAAGTTGCTTGGAAGGAGACTGGGTAAATAGGGAAGGTGGGGCATAGGAGACATGCTGGTTTTGGTCAAAAACTGCTGAACACTCAGCGTGGTGTGGGCAAGTGCGCTCGTAAATCAACCATCATGACATGGGCAAATGCATTGAAAGAGTGTTCAAAACAAATTCACTGAAGCCAAACACAGCCTCTCACAACAATGCCAGCTGCTACACTGATACAGATGCGTTCCTAGAATACTCACCAGGTGGGGGAAGCCTGTAGTACAAGGGGCATGCCCTCCAGAACATAATTCCGGTTTTTTGGGGGTTCCCTCCTTGTAGTTAAGTTTTGGAGTCAAAAGTTATAAGAGGATTTTCCACTGTGTGGAAGTCAACCCCTAACTTCACGTTTAAGGGTCAATTATATATCCAAAAACCATGGCCCAGAGTCCAGCTGGTGGGTAAGGAATTAAAATATTTGGTGTTTTGTATTAATTCTTTTTAAAAAAATATATTTTATTGATTATGCTATTACAGTTGTCCCATTTCTCCCCCATCATTCCCCTCCACCCTGCACACCCCCTCCCACCCACATTCCCACCCTTTAGTTCATGTCCATGTGTCATAAGTTCTTTAGCTTCTACATTTCCCACACTATTCTTGCCCTCCCCCTGTCTATTTTCTCTCTACTGTCTGTGCTATTTATTCTCTGTACCTTTTCCCCCTCTCTCCTCCTCCCACTCCCCTGTTGCTAACCCTCCATGTGATCTCCATTTTTGTGGTTCTGTTCCTGTTCTAGTTGTTTGCTTTTAAGTGTGGTTGTTCATAGCTGTGAGTTTGCTGTCTTTTTCTAACTTTTCTAACTTTTCTAACTTATTCATGGTGCCATACATGCTATTTAGTAGGTACTCGGTAAATGTTGTCAAACTGAAATGAATGAGAACTATAGTAATGTAATATCTTTATAAAAGATTCATACATATCAAAACTTCAAGAGTTCTCAGGTTTATGAAATGGTGTCTTTCCAACTTCAAGATTCTTAAGATCAAAATTCTCTGTATTCTTAGTATTTCAAAAGATGAGAGTATCTTGGGGCATGTCTTGATTAGAGAGTATTAAAGATAAGAGAGGGTGAGATTTGATTCACTGTCTGCATATAGAAAACTAAGCAGCAGCAAACCTCCCCTCAAATGACTTAATTTAAAATGGGCAAAGGACTTGAATAGACATTTCTCCAAAGAACATATAGAAAGGTCCAACAAGCAAATGAAAAGATGCTGGACATCAGTAATTGTTAGGGAAATGCAAACCAAAACTACTACAAGATATCACCTCAAACCCATTAGGATGGCTACTATTGATAACACAACAAATAACAGGGTTGGTGAGAATGTAGAGAAATTGGGACCTTGGTGCACTGTTAGTGGAAATGTAAAATGGTACAGCCACTGTGGAAAACAGTGTGGCCGTTTTTCAAAAAATTAAAAGTACCACATGATCTAGCAATTCCACTTTGGGGTATACACCCAAGAGAGAGGAAAGCAGAGTCTTGAAGAGCTATTTGTACCCTGCGTTCATAGAAGCACTATCACAATAGCCAAAAGTTGGAAGTAATCCAAATGTCCGTTGATGGATGAATGCATGAACAAATGTGGAATATACAGGGGTGGGCAAAAGTAGGTTTACAGTTGTGAGTACACAAAACATAGATTATTCTTTTATTATTATTTACTGATTACTATATTATTTAATTATATTATCTGTCTTATTATTTTTATTATTTTGTATTATTACTTATGATTTATCTTTTAGGTAATGATGGCTGGTAATTTAACCTACGTGTGCCCACCCCTGGGCGATGCTATATTATTCATTTTAAAAAGGAAGGAACTCCTGTCATGTGCTGTAGCATGAATGAACCTGGAGGAAGTCATGCTGAGTGAAATAATCCAGTCACAAAAAGACGAGTGCTGTGTGATCTCACTTGTATGAGGCGCCTAGAGTGGTTAACATCATTGACACAGAACGTGGAATGGTGGCCTCCTAGGGCCGAGGGAGGCAAAGTGGGGAGTTGTTGTTTATTGGATCTAGGGTTTCATTTTTGCAGGATGAAAACATTTTGGCGACCTGTCATGAATATATTTAACACTTTTGAATTACACACTTAAAAATGGTTGAGACGGGGTTTTATATGTTTTTTGTTATATGTATTTTACAGTTAAAAAATAGAAGATTTCACAACATGGGCAACATAGTCAATAATATTGCGAAAACTATGCGTGTGGCCAGGAGGGTACTGGAAGCATTGGGGAAACACTGCGCAAAGTATATAATTGTCTAATCACTATTCTGTGCACCTGAAACCAATACAAATAATACTGTAATTAAAAAATGAATTTTTAAAAAATGAAAAGATTTAAATAGAACAAACATTTTTAAATAAAAATGTAAATAACAAGAAAAAGCAAGTGAAAATTGTTCTCACATCAACAAATTACAAGGAACACCTCTATTTGTTTACTCTTCCCAAATTATCAGTTTGCTATATCCTGTAAACATGGGCTTTGTCTACCGCAGTAAGAATAAGGGCTTGAAATCTGAGTAGCTAGAGCCTCTCATTGAGATGACTGTATATTTTATTGTTTAAACTGGAAAAACTCATGAGAGTGAAAAGGGGCGCTATTAATAATCCCCCTCAGATTATTTTTAAGTGTATTTTACTGATTATGCTATTACAGTTGTCCCATTTATTTTCTCCCTTTTATTGTATTCTGCCCTGCTCCCTCCACCCTCCAGCATTTTCCTCCCCTGGGTTCATGCCCATAGGTTGTACATATAAGTTCTTTGGCTGCTCCATTTACTATGCTGTGCTTAACCTCCCCCACTACCCTCATCTATTTTGTACCTACTAATTATGCTTCTTATTCCCTGTACCTTTTCCCCCATTCTTCCCCTTCCCCTCCGAGCTGATATTCCTCCATGTGAGCTCCATTTCTGCAATTCTGTTCCTGTTCTATTGTTTGTTTAGTTTGTTTTTGTTTTTTAGGTTTAGTTGTTGATAGTTGTGAGTTTGCTGTCATTTTACTGTTCATAGTTTTGATCTTCTTTTTCTTAGATAACTCCCTTTAACATTTCATATAATAAGGGCTTGATGGTGATGAACTCCTTTAACTTGACCTTATCTGAGAAGCACTTGATCTGCCCTTCCATTCTAAATGATAGCTTTGCTGGATAGAGTCATCTTGGATGTAGGTCCTTGCCTTTCATGACTTCAAACACTTCTTTCTAGCCCCTTCTTGCCTGCAGGATTTCTTTTGAGAAATCAGCTGAGAGTCTTATGGGAATTCCTTTGTAGTTAACTGTCTTTTTCCCTTGCTGCTTTTAGAATTCTCTCCTTATCTTTAATCTTGGGTAATGTAATTATGATGTGCCTTGATGTGCACTTCCTTGGGTCCAACTTCTTTGGGACTCTCTGAGCTTCCTGGACTTCCTGGTAGTCTATTTCATTTGCCAGATTAGGCAAGTTCTCCTTCATTATTTTACCAAATAAGTTTTCAATTTCTTGCTCTTTCTCTTCTCCTTCTGGCACCCCTATGATTCGGATGTTGGAATATTGAAAGTTGTCCTGTAGGTTCCTAAGCCTCTTCTCATCTTTTTGAATTTGTGTTTCTTCATTCTGCTATGATTGAATGTTTATTTTTTCCTTCTGTTCTAAATTGTTCATTTGAGTCCTGGTTTTCTTCCCTTCACTGTTGGTTCCCTGTATATTTTTGTTTATTTCACTTTTCATAGCCTTCACTTCTTCCTTTATTTTGCATCTGTACTCAAATCAATCTGTGAGCATCCTGATTACCAGTGTTTTGAACTCTGCATCTGATAGGTTGGCTATCTCCTCATCACTTAGTTCTTTTTCTGGAGTTTTGATCTGTTCTTTCATTTGGGCCACATTTCTTTGTCTCAGCACACCTGCTAAATTGTGAGGGGTGGAGCCATATGGTGGGACAACCTGCTTCACTATGTTGTGGTGCAGTCTGGATGAATGTTTCTTCTACAACTCCTTGGTTATTAGACTTCCATACAGTTCGATTTCCTGGCAGTTCTGTTTGTTTGTTTGTTTTTAAATTGGTTGTTTGTTGTTCTTTTGGTTATGCAACAAAGTGAAGCATATCTACCTACACCTCCATTTTGGCCAGAAGTCTAATCACCCCGATATGAATGGTCACCCCCTCCTTTTACTCTGAAAGTGGGAAATTTGTAATTTGCAACTTATAAATGTTAAGTTCAATGTGTTTTTTCATATTTGGAGGTACCCAACCAAAGGATTAGAAATATTTTGATAGAATAATCCCAAATAGCAGCTATTATTTGTAAATATCAACAAGCACTTTAGGTACTTGTTACAAAACAGATAGCTATGACAACTCAAAAAAAAAATAACAAGCTGGCCCTGGCTGGGTGACTCAGTTGATTGGAGTGTTGTCCTGGCATACACCAGAAAGGTTGTGGTTGGATTCCCAGTCAGGGCACAAACCTAGGTTGTGGCTTCAGCTGTCAGTCAGGGCATATCCAGGAGGCAATGGATCAATGTTTCTCTGTCACTTCTATGTTTCTGTATCTCTTCCCCCACCCCTTGACCTTCCTCTCTTTCTCAAATCAATAAACATATCCTCAGATGAAGATAAAAAATGGAAATATTAAAAAAAAAGTTGTGTTGTAAATGAAGCCATTTCCACAGCACTGAACATTTTAAAAGGTGAGTTTTCAATCATTCAGTCATTTGAGAAATATTAATACAATTCTTGTGCACTGCTCTGTGCTGTGAAGTAGACAAAGATGTTAAAGATTATGTTTCTGCCTCTAAGGATTTAGAACCCGCAATGATCTAGAGAACACCAGCTTATAGTGACCTTATTTGTTGTTTTTACAGTTCACATAGAGTGATGGAAATAACGTGTTTTGGTTTAGAGTGGCACTTTTCAACATATTTTTATCTCGTGACACACATAACTAATTACTACAATTGTGCAGCACATCTAAAAGATATTTTTTGCTGATCTGACAAAAACTAGGTATAGTTTTGATTGATTTCAAAATGATAATAGCCTTCCAGCCAAGATGGAGGTGTAGGTGGACACACTGTGCCTCCTCACACAACCAAAATTAAGGACAACAAAGATTTAGAAACAAGAAACCACCAGAACTAACACAAAATTGAACTGCACGGAAGTCCGACAACCATTCATCCAGACCGGTAAGAGGGGCAGAGTCCAGCAGTAACAAGCCAGGCTGGCGGACCTGGGTGCACAGGAGCCTCAGGCTTGTAGGCGCCCCAGGCGTGCAGGCAGTGGCTAGTGGACCGCAGGTACCGGGTGGCAACAGGCAGACCCAGTGAGGCAGCGCAAGGTGGCTGGCTGACCAGGCGGTCCCACATTCGCACGCAGATAATCCAGGCGAAAATGGGGAGCAAGACAGACCTCGCAACCCAGGGCCTCAGCGCAGGGAAATAAAACCTAAAAACACCGAGTGTGGGGGTTAAGGTGCCGGGAGAGACTCCCAGCTTCACAGGAGACTTCATTGGAGAGACCCACAGGGCCTAGAACATACACAAGCTCACCCACATGGAAATCAGCACCCAAAGGGCCCAATTTGCCTATGGAAAGTGGTGGAAGGGACTGAAATCCAAGAGAGAGCAGAGCAAGTGCCATTGTTCGCTCTCGGACCCCGCCCCCACATACAGCGTCACAACCCAGTGACTGGGCTGCCCCACCCTGGTGAACACCTAAGGCTCTGCCCCTCATATTAACAGCCAAGACCAGACCCCCCCCCAAAAAAAAAGTCTCAAATGGGAGAACAGATCAAAGCTCCAGAGCCAATTCATTTAAGCGACCAAGAGATAGCCAACCTACCAGATGCACAGTTCAAAGCCCTGGTGATCAGGATGCTCACAGAATTGGTTGTTTTTGCTCACAAATTAGATGAAAAAATGAAGGCTACAATAAGTGAAATGAAGGAAAATGCACGGGGAACCAATAGAGATGGGAGGAAAACTGGGACTCAAATCAATGGAGTGGACCAGAAGGAAGAAACAAACAACCAAATAGAAAACAAGGAAGAAACAAGAATTCAAAAAAATAAGGAGAGGCTTAGGAACTTCTGGGACATCTTTAAACGTTCCAACATCCGAATTATAGGGTACCAGAAGGGGAAGAGGAAGAGCAACAAGTGGAAAAGTTATCTGAACAAATAATCAAGGAGAACTTCCCCAATCTGGCAAAGGAAATAGACTACCAGGAAGTCCAGGAAGCTCAGAGAGTCCCAAAGAAGTTGGACCCAAGGAGGAACACACCAAGGCACATCGTAATTACATTAGCCAAGGTTCAAATGAAGGAGAGAATTCTAGAAGCAGCAAGGGATAAGGGGACAGTCACCTACAAAGGAGTTCCCATCAGACTGTCAGCTGATTTCTCCAAAGAGACCTTCCAGGCAAGAAGGGCCTGGAAAGAAGTATTTGAAGTCTTGAAAGGCAAGGACCTACATCCAAGATTGCTCTATCCAGCAAAACTTTCATTTAGAATGGAAGGGCAAATAAAGTGCTTCTCAGATAAGGTCAAGTTCAAGGAGTCTATCATCACCAAGCCCTTATTCTATGAAATGTTAAAAGGACTTATCTAAGAAAAAGAAGATCAAAAATAGGACAGTAAAAAGACAGCAAACTCACAGATATTAACAACCACATCTAAAACAAAAGTAAACTAAGCAAACCACTAGAATAGGAAGAGAAACACAGAAATGGAGATCATATGAAGGGTTAGCAACAGGGGAGTGGGAGGAGGAGAGAGGAGGAAAAGGTACAGAGAATAAGTAGCATAGGTGGTGGGTAGAAAATAGACAGGGGGAGGGCAAGAATCGTGTGGGAAATGTAGAAGCTAAAGAACTTATGACACATGGACATGAACTAAAGGGGGGAATGTGGGTGGGAGGGGGTGTGTAGGGTGGAGGGGAATGATGGGTGTGAAATGGGACAACTGTAATAGTATAATCAATAAAATATATTTTAAAAAAAGAAAATCTCTGATTTAAAGGATCACCACAGGGAGACCTAGAATTTGAATAAGCATTTATGGGAGGAAGGTCATTACCTAGGGTTGAAATTTAAAGAACAGGCTAATGTTTTTCCTTTCTTGTTTAAAGAAAAATGATGCATTGATAGCAACTATACATTGTCTCATATTGATATGGTTCTTCCATATTGAGTCATCAATTAGGTTAAATTTAAAAAATCACCTTTTCATACAATTCTTAGCTTGCTTTTTTCTTTTCAAGAATTAGGAAACCGCCCTGGCTGGTGTAGCTCAGTGGATTGAGCGCGGGCCTGCAAACCGAAGGATCGCGGTTCAATTCCCAGTCAGGGCACATGCCTGGGTTGCCAGGCCAGTTCCCGGCAGGGAACATACAAGAGGCAACCGCACATTGATGTTTCTCTCCCTCTCTCCTTCCCTTCCTCTCTAAAGATAAATAAATAAAATCTAAAAAAAAAAAGGAAAAAAAAAAAGGTACTTAAGAATTAGGAAACCTTAACTCTTATTTATCTAGAATCAGAATTCAGTATCTGAAGTCAGAAAATTTCAGTTCATGATTTGGACTTTGCTACTGTTTTTACAACTAAGATTGCCTTGGCAAAAACCTTTTTAAAATTGTCTCTCTCATTTGCTCAAGTCACCTCTCTCTGACAGTAGAGCTTACACATTCAGGTAGGGATGGAGGAGGGGAGTCATTTGCGGTTTTGCCTGGCCCCTGGGAAGGCCCAGGTACGAGGGTGGCTTCCATGCATGTCTCCCTTGAGTGCCTGTGACAGGAGGGCTCCTTAGCACACCTCTGTTTCCAAGGCAGCATTATGAGCTAAATTTACACCAGGCTTGGAGTCTGAATTGTGCATTTGAACCTTAGATCTCCCATTACAGTTGCATGACCTATGGCAAAGTGACTTAAATTCTTTGAGCTTCAATTTCCTAATTTATAAAATCAAAGTAATTCTTTTTTTAAACCACTGTATGCTTTTTTTTTAAGATTTTTATTTATTTATCTTTAGAGGGGAAGGGTAGGAGAGAGGGAGAGAAATATCAATGTACGGTTGCCTCTCATGTGTTCCCTACTGGGAACTGGCCTGCAACCCAGGCATGTGCCCTGACTGGGAATCGAACCGCAATCCTTTGATTTGCAGGCCCACGCTCAATCCACTGAGCTACATCAGCCAGGGCTTGTAATTCTTAAAAAAAATTTTTTTAATTTATAAATTTGTAGAGAGAGAGAGGAGGGGGGAGAGAGAGAGATTTGTTGTTCCACTTATTTATGCATTCATTGGTTGATTCTTTTACGTGCCCTGACCAGGGATCAAACCTGCAACCTTGGCGTATTGGGATGATGTTCTAAACAACTGAGCTTCCTGGCCAGGGACAAAATAACTCCTGTTAGAATTCATGGAACAAAAACAGTCCCTAAGACAGGAAGGCCCAAATGTAGAATGTGGCACGTAGCAGGGAGCTAACAAAATGTCATTTTTTGTTTTTCTTTTATAAATGCCATGTGAAAAACTCCCATACAGATATGCCTCCAAAATTGTTCAAATGTATATTTTCTGACAGTTAAACATTTTTTAAATGTTATTTCCTGTTTTTAAGAAATGTGCAGGTTAAAGGAGCGGAAACATAGCAAAAGTACAAGAGTGTAAGAAAGTGATCTCTCACTGAGAGCCAGCAGTCTGCCTCCCTGCACGCCTCATCTTCTCCTCTGTATATCAGGAAAAGGGGCACGCTCTTTTCAGTCACCAACATATAGTCCCAGACTCCTCTTCTGTCAGACCAACATCTGCTTGTTGTCTTTGATCTATGTTTTCACTACCAATCCTTACACTTTCCTTTGCTTAGAGCAGGGGTTCTCAAACTTGCATTTGCATCAGAACACCTTTGAAGACTTCCCAGTCAGAAGGTCTGGGTTTGGGCCTGAGAATTTGCATTCCTAGCTAGTGAAGCTGACACTGCTGACCTGGTACCACAGCACTGAGAACCATTGGTTAGAACACCCTCCTATACCTACTTTCTTCCTCTTGCCTTATTTTTTTTTAAATTTATACATATTTATTGACTCCAGAGAGAAGATAGAGAAACATCAATATAAGAGAAACATTGATCAGTTGCCTCTTGTATGTGCCCTAACCGGGGACCAAACTTGCAATCCAGGCATGTACCCTGACCCGCAATCAAGCCTGCAACCCTTTGGTGCACAGGACAATGCTCCAACCAACTGAGTCACACCAGCTCGCACTTCCCCTGCTCTAAAACCTTTGTTAATTATACTTAAAGTCTCTCATTTTTTGGTAAAAGTAACATGAAAAAATTACATTTTCTTCCCCCCCCATCTTTTGTCTTTTAGATAATAAGCTCCTCTGATATGAAGACTGAATTTCCCGCTGCCCCCCCCCCACCCCCCGCCGCCCAGTGATATAGTGAAATAACTTAAGTTTGTAGTCAGACAGATTCTGGGTTAAAATCTTTTCTCTTTCTTTCTCTCTTTTTTGTTGTTCTTTTTTGTTGGGGTTAAAATCTTGACTCTATCACTTACTAGCTCTGCGACATTAGATAAATTATTTTATGAGTTAGAGCCTTAGTTTTCTTGTCTGTAAAATGGGACTAATGATTTCCATATCTTGTGAGTTTGGTGAGGATTGAACAGGATAATGTGTGTAACCACCTAGTGCAGTTCCTGACCATAATGAAAATAGCTAATCTCTATTGAATGTTAGTCATTCCTTCAAGGTCTTCACATACATGAATTTATCTATTCTTCCCAAGAGCTAATCTCCATAACCTATGAAGTTTTCATTATTATTTCCATTTTACAGAAGATGAAACTGTGGCATAGAGAGAGAAGTAACTTGAACTGAAGAACAAACAGCTGGCTTAACTGGAATTTGAACTCTATAATCTACTATAACTTCTTCAATAAAAGTTTTTAATCCAGCCCTGTCCATTTGTCATGTGAATCTAGGTTAACTCACCTTTGAAATCCAGAAGTTACACCCCTCAAAGAGGTTGTTAACCCTCAAAAGAGTAGGTAATCTTGTAATTCACTTCCTGCCTTGCTTTCTTCAATCTTCCTTATGTCACCACATTAATTTCAAATGCATAAAAGAAGCTGCAAAACTATCATTCTGCAGAGCATTTAAGATCCTGCTCCCTGGCATATGTTGTCAGTTTGGCCCAAATAATCTCTTATAAAAATTCTAAAAACAAACAAACAAACAGAAAGCATATAAGTTTAGTATTGCAACTTTCTAGGATGCAGTTACTATATAACATGAATCAAGAGAAGTCCATGAGAGCAATGGTTAACAGTGAATGAGAGGACTTCTGGTCAAGATGGCAGAGTAGATAAATGCTGTGCTTGCCTTGTCTTTCAACCACATCAAAATTACAACTAAAATATGGAAAAAACCACCCTTGAGAACACCCGAAGACTAGCCAAACAGAACCTCTATAACTAAGGTTATAGAGAATAAGCCCTGTTGAGACTGGTAGAGAGGAAGGGGTCTGGTGCCATACATACATGTGGTGCTTAAAAATATGGAGGGATATCTTGGCTGAGGGGGTACCCCTGAGAAGCAGGGGACCCTAACCCCACATGGGAATCCTCAGCCCAGAGCACCAGTGCTGGGAAGAAAGTCCCATATCTGCCTGTGAAAATCTGCAGGGGCTCCACCTGGGTAAGACAGAGGGCTGCTGTAGGCAAAGGTATCCTCTTAAAGGGCCTGAGCACAGACTCACAAACATTCAACCTAAGCTTCAGCAAATGGGCAGGAACTCGAAAAGCACCAGGGATATCAGGGAAGAACCAAATTGTCTGGCTTCAGGGCGAGGGCTGGAGCAGCCCTCTCTCCTGGAAAGAAGTGCTGGCAGGTACCATTGTTCTTTTGCTGAGCTCTCTCACCAACCCAACCTGCAGGTATAGGTAAGCCCCCAATTTTAAATCTCCATAACCTAGCTAACACTGCTTGCCCTACCTTGGTGATTCCCTAAGACCCCACCCCACCCAACTAGCACACTTGTCCAAACTTCTTTCAGCAGCTGTTACACACAAGTGGCAGCCTTAGCCCATGCTGTGACTTTCCTAAAATCTCTTAAATGTCCATGAACCCCAAACAAGGAGAGGCTGGCCTCAGTGAGCCCTGTACCTCTTGCTAAGCAGTCTCAAGCATGGTATTACTGGAAGCTGGCCTTGGTTCAAAGCATATCCTCTTTCAGGCATCTCCAAGCTCAGCACTAGCAGCTACCAACCACAGATCACTTTCTAGCTTCTACCAGGTGATCTTGGTTGGGCGCAGGAAATTGCTTACCTTAGCCTGCACCAGAGTCCCTCCTGAGAGGCCACAACACCAACACGTTCAGTAGCCTGCCTCACAGCATACCAGAGCACCACCCAGTTAGCTCCACAAATAACACAAGCAAAGGGTACACTTGGCAGGTAGCAGAGCCCCACTAAAGCAAACCCAGCTCTGTGGGGTCAACTCTTGCACAACAGCTTGTCTGCCATAGTCACAGCTAATCCTCACAGTCTGCAGGTCAATTCCACCCATTGATGTGTCATGAGTAATTAAAGCTCAACTGAAACAGAAGAGTACATACTACCAACACAAGGAGCCCTAGAAGACACAGATTAGGTGACAAGGGAGACTGAACCACTGGGCCCCACAGAACACCTACAATATAAGACAACTGCGCCAAGACTGGGAGACATGGTGGATATGCTTAATACATAGAAATAAACATAGGGGGGCTGCCAAAATGAGGAGACAAGGAAACATGTTCCAGTGGAAAGAACAGTACCAACTCCAGAAAAAATAAACAAAATGAAGGCTACCAGATACTGAGTCCAAAACACTGATTATAAGAATACTCAGTGAGAGACTTCCGGCCAAGATGGAGGCATAGGTGGACACACTGTGCCTCCTCACACAACCAAAATTAAGGACAACAAATATTTAGAAACAAGAAAACAATCAGAACTGATAGAAAATTGAACTGTACAGAAGTCCAACAACCATTAGTCCAGACCGGTAAGAGGGGCGGAGTCATGGCAGGAAAAAGTGGAGGTGCGGACCCGGGCACGCAGGCAGCAGCAGCTGACAGATCCCAGGTGTACAAACAGCTGCTAGCAGACCCCAGGAGCATAGGTGGTGGCTAGCATACCCCAGGCGCACAGGTGGCGGCTAGCGGACCCCAGGCATGGGATGGCAACTGTGCAGACCCAATGAAGCCATGCAAGGCAGCTGGCTGACCAGGTGGTCCCACAGTAGTGGGCAGATAATCCAGGCGAAGGAGAAGTGGAGGAAGGGACTGGAATCCAAGAGAGAGAGGAGCAAGTGCTGTTATTCCCTCTCGAACCCCTCCCCCACATACAGCGTCACTACCCAGCAACTGGGTTTCCCCTCCCTGGGGAACACCTACAGCTGCACCCCTCATATGTAACAGCCAAGACCAGACCAAAAAAACAAACAAAACAAAAACAAAAATGGCTCAAACCAGAGAACAAATCTAAGCCCCAGAGCCAATTCATCTAAGCGACCAAGAGATAGCCAACCTACCAGATGCACAGTTCAAAGCCCTGGTGATCAGGATGCTCACAGAATTGGTTGATTTTGCTCACAAATTAGATGAAAAAATGAAGGCTACAATAAGTGAAATGAAGGAAAATGCACAGGGAACCAACAGAGATGGGAGGAAAACTGGGACTCAAATCACTGGAGTGGACCAGAAGGAAGAAAGAAACAACCAAACAGAAAACAAGGAAGAAACAAGAATTCAAAAAAATAAGGAGAGGCTTAGGAACTTCTGGGACATCTTTAAATGTTCCAACATCCGAATTATAGGGTACCAGAAGGGGAAGAGGAAGAGCAACAAGTGGAAAAGTTATCTGAACAAATAATAAAGGAGAACTTCCCCAATCTGGCAAAGGAAATAGACTACCAGGAAGTCCAGGAAGCTCAGAGAGTCCCAAAGAAGTTGGACCCAAGGAGGAACACACCAAGGCACATCATAATTACATTAGCCAAGATTCAAATGAAGGAGAGAATTCTAGAAGCAGCAAGGGATAAGGGGACAGTCACCTACAAAGGAGTTCCCATCAGACTGTCAGCTGATTTCTCCAAAGAGACCTTCCAGGCAAGAAGGGACTGGAAAGAAGTATTTCAAGTCATGAAAGTCAAGGATCTACATCCAGGTCCTTGACTTGAAAGATTGCTCTATCCAGCAAAGCTTTCATTTAGAATGGAAGGGCAAATAAAGTGCTTCTCAGATAAGGTCAAGTTCAAGGAGTTCATCATCACCAAGCACTTATTCTATGAAATGTTAAAGGGACTTACCTAAGAAAAAGAAGATAAAAAACATGTACAGTAAAAAGACAGCAAACTCACAGCTATTAAGAACCACACCTAAAACAAAAGCAAACTAAGCAAGCAGCTAGAACAGGAACAGAACCACAGAAATGGAGATCATATGGAAGGTTAGCAACAGGGGAGTGGGAGGAGGAGTGAGAGGGAAAAGGTACAGAGAATAAGTAGCATAGACGGTGGGTAGAAAATAGACAGGGGGAGGGCAAGAATCGTGTGGGAAATGTAGAAGCTAAAGAACTATGACACATGGACATGAACTAAAGGCGGGGGAATGTGAGTGGGAGGGGGTGTGCAGGGTGGAGGGGAATGATGGGGGAGAAATGGGACAACTGTAATAGCATAATCAATAAAATATATTTTTTTAAGAAAGGGCATCCCAACTGGAAAAAAAGTAATACTGTCATTATTTGTAGATGACATGATACATAGAGAACCCTAAATATTCCACCAAAAAACTACTGGAACTGATAAGTTTAGTAAAGTAACATGGTGCTTTGTTTTTATTTTTTAGATTTAGTTGTTGATAGTTGTGAGTTTGTTGTCATTTTACTGTCCATAGTTTTGATCTTCTTCTTTTTCTTAGATAAGTCCCTTTAACATTTCATATAATAAGGGCTTGGTGATGATGAACTGCTTTAACTTGACCTTATCTGGGAAGCACTTTATCTGCCCTTCCATTCTAAATGATGGCTTTGCTGGGTAGAGCAATTTTGGCTATAGTTCCCTGCTTTTCATGACTTTCAATATTTCTTGCCATTCTCTTCTAGCATGGAAAGTTTCTTTTGAGAAATCAGCTGACAGTCTTATGGCAACCCCACTGTAGGTAACTAACTTCTCTTGCTGCTTTTAAGATTCTCTATCTTTCAACTTTGAAATTTTAATTATGATATGTCTTGGAATGGGTCTCTTTGCATCCGTCTTGTTTGGGACACTCTCTGCTTCCTGGACCTGCATGTCTATTTCCTTCACCAAATAAAGAAGTTTTCTCTCACTATTTTTTTTTCAAATAGAATTTCAATTTCTTGCCCTTTCTCTTCTCCTTTGGCACCCCTCTGATGCAAATGTTGGACCCCTTGAAGTTGTCCCAGAGGCTGCTTATACTATCTTCACTTTTTTGGATTCTTTTTACTTCTTGTTGTCTGATTGGTTGTTTTTTGTTTGTTTGTTTTGTTTTGTTTTGTTTTGCTTCCTTGTGTTCCAAATCATTGATTTGATTCTAGGCTTCATCCACTCTGCTGTTGTTTCCCTGTAAATTATTCTTTATTTCAATTAGTGTATCCTTTGTTTCTGACTGGATCTTTTTTATGCTGTTGAGGTCCTCACTAAGTTGCTTGAGCATCCTTATAACCAGTGTTTTGAACTCTGCATCTGATAGATTGCTTATCTCCATTGCATTTACCTCTTTCCTGGTGTTTGATCTGTTGTTTCATTTGGGCCATGCTTCTTTGTCTCCTAGTCTTGGCAGCCTCCCTGTGTTTGTTTCTATATATTAGGTAGAGCTGCTTTGACTCTGTGTCTTGATAGTGTAGTAGTGCTTAATGTAGTAGGTGTCCTATAGGGTCCAGTGTCACAGCCACCCGTATTACCCAAGCTGGGTACTGGAGGTGCACCCTTCATGTGGGCTGAGTACACACTCCTCTTGTAGTTGAGCCTTGGTTGCTGTTGGCAGATTCAATGGGAGGAATTTACCCAGGCCAGTCAGATGCAAGGACTGGCTGTGACCACTGATCACCAACCTCCACCTTCTATAGAGGATCATAGAGCTGTGCAGGGGCAGGGTATCGGTGCTCCAACGTGGTCTGTAGCTGTCCACTGGGTGTCCTAGCCCTGGGGTTTCCCATGAAGTGCAGGTCAAGGTCAGCCCCCACCTTTCTTTTGCCCAGGACCTCCCTCCCTGAGCTATAAAGCAATCTTAGATGGCTGCTACTTGTGCTGGGCTTGGAGATTCTCAGGTGAAGCAAAGCTGTGACTCTAGGACAGCTGCTGCTAGTGCTGGGTCTGGGGCTCACTGAGGCCAGCTGTTGTTTGTTTGATAGGATTTAAGAAGTTGTGCAGTATGAGCCAAGACCAGCCATTCATATGGAAAAGCACCTTGGGCGGATCTGTAAACTGGGTGGAGCAGAGTCTCTGGGGATTTCCAAGGTGGGTCAAACAGTGTTAGCCAGGTTGATGGAGTCTCAGATATGGCACCAGTCTGCTGGCTCTGTGGTTCTGCAGGAGGAGGGTTTAGAAGAGGGACAATGGCCTCTGTTCTTCCCAATGCCAGACACTTCAGCCTCTCCCAGTATGCCACTGGTGCCCTTCAAGCTGTCACCCCAGTGCTGGAGCTCCAAGGGAGTGAGTCTGAGAAACTGCTTGTGGACCCAGCAGTTTCTTCCATGGACTAAATCCCTGCTGGGTTTTGTAGACAGAAGTTATAGAGACTTATCCTCCTGTCACTGGCATCCTGGGCTGGGCAGCCTGGTGTGGGGCTGGGCAGCCTGGTGTGGGGCTGGGACTCCTCACTCCTGAGATATCACTTCTGAATTTTTATCTACCACACATGAGTATGAGACCAGCCTGTTCCACATCTGCATTTCTTTTATCAGTCTGGGTAGATGTGTTTTCTTTATTTACATAGTTGTCAAATTTCCATTCAACTTGATTTCTGATGGTTCTGAGTGATGGTTGTTCTATATTATAGTTGTAATTTTGATGTGGTTTTGGGAAGAGGCAATTCATGTCTGCCTACACTGTCATCTTGACTGGAAGTCTCCGGAAAAAAAATGTCATTTTTTTATTATTTTTTTTAATTTTTTTTTATTATTTATTTATCTTTTAGAGGGGAAGGGTAGGAGAGAAGGAGAGGGAGAGAAACATCAATGTACAGTTGCCTCTCGTGTGTCCCCTGCTGGGAACTGGCCTGCAACCCAGGCATGTGCCCTGACTGGGAATCGAACCGCGATCCTCTGGTTCACAGGCCCGAGCTCAATCCACTGAGCTACACCAGCCAGGGCTAAAATGTCATTTTTTTAAAGATTTTATTTATTTATTTTGGAGAGAGAGGAAGGGAGGGAGAGAGGGAGAGAAACATCAATGTGTGGTTGCCTCTCAAGTGCCCCCTATTGTGGACCTGGCCTGCAACCCAGGCATGTGTCCTGACTGGGAATCCAACCAGTGACCCTTTGGTTCAGAGGCTGGCACTCAATCCACTGAGCCACATCAGTCAGGGCTGGAAAAGATGTCTCAATAGGTATATTAGTATTGCATCTAATGGAGAGTACTTTAAAGGTGACTGAAGTTTAAACATGTAAGAATAAATACATATTTTTTATGAATAAATTCTATTTTGGGGGGCCCTTATATTTGCCAATGATATATCAGATAAGGGGTTAATATCCAAAATATATAAAGAGCTGATACAACTTAATACCAAAAAAACAAACAAACAATTTCTTGAGAAAATTAGCAGAGGATCTGATTAGACATTATTCCAAAGAGGACCTATAAATGGCCAATAGTCATATGAAAAAGATGCTCAAGGTCACTAGTCATCAGAGAAATACAAATAAAACCCTAATGAGATATGACCTCACACTGTCAGAGTGGGTATCATCAGTAAATCAACAAATAAGTGTTGGAGAGGATATGGAGAAAAGGGTACCCTGATGTTCTGTTGGTGAGATTGCAAATTGGTGCCACCACTTTGGAAAACAGTGCAAAGGTTCCTCAGGAAATTAAAAATAGAACTACCATATACCTAGCAATTTATCTTCTGGGTTTTATCTGAAGAAATCCAAAATGGTAATCCAAAAAAATATATGCACCACTGTGTTCATTGCAGCATTATTTACAATAACTAAGATATGGAAGCAGCCTAAGTGTCCACTGATAGATGATTAGATAAAGAAGATGTGGTACATAGATACTATGGAGTATTACTCACCAATAAAAAAGAATGAAATCTTGCCATCTGCAACAAAATGGATGGACCTAGAGGGTACTGTGCTGAGTGAAGTTAAGTCAGACAGAGAAAGACAAAACCATATGGTTTCACTTACATGTGGAGTCAAGAAAACAAAGTCAACTAACAAAACAGAAACAAACTTATGGATACAGAGAACAGACTAATGGTTGCCAGATGGGAGGGGGTTTGGGGGGCTGGGTGAAAAAGGTGAAGGGATTAAGAAGTACAAATTGGCAGTTACAAAACAGTCACGGGGAGGTAAACAGCATAGGGTTATAGTCAATGGTATTATAATAACAGTGTATGGTGCCAGGTGGGTACTAGAGTTAGTGGGGAAACACTTCCTAAGTTACATAAATGACCAAGCACCATGCTGTACACCTGAGACTAATATAATATTAAATGTCACCTGTAATGGAAAAATTAAAAGAATTTAAAATAAAATTAAAAAGATAAATTTCCTTTCAAAAAGTACAAAACATACCCTGCTCCCTCCTCCCTACCCCGACCCCCCCCCCCCTGCCCCCAAAAAAAAAACCCAGTGAATGAGATTAACTGTGCAGTGAGCAGTATTGGTCCAAGGTGAGATGGGCTTTCATTTGAAACACTTGAAGGCCCTGGTTGATATGCTGGCCAAAGTAGGTCAGTGTGTGTGTGTGTGTGTGTGTGTGTGTGTGTGTAGAGAGAGAGAGGGAGAGGGAAGGGGAGAGAGAGAGAAAGAGAGAGAGAGAACGAGAGAACGAACGAACATGGGAGTGGCTGTGAGTGTTCATTCTGTGGGTAGATGTGCTGCTAATTCACTTTATGCCTCTAGGCCCAGAGCTGGCTGGCTGGCAGGCTCTGGCCTTACAGGTCCCAAAGGAATGTGCTTATGTGTAATTATGTCACCCTCTAGTGGTTACTTCCCTGTTAGCCCTTTATCCCGGAACAACCCACTCTTGGTGTCAGTGACCTCTCTTCAAATGAGATGCAGTGAGCAGAACCTCAGGGAGATACTGGCTGGGAGGGGCAGTGCTGAGGAAAGAGTCTGGCTGAAGGCAAGAAGAGAGGTGGGATCCCAAGAGAGGGAAGAGGGCTACCACAAATAATAATACTTTTGGCAGAGAAAAAGAGAAAGCAGAAAAGGCAGAACATTTGGAAAGAGGGAGAGGAAGGAAGATGCCTCAACTGAGGTTCTTGAATATCAGTTTTTATTGAGTGGCATTGTATACAATATTTGTGGGGCAGGACAGTTAGCACATTAAAATTCTTCAGAGCTTTAGCATTGAGGGCTGGTGTTGGGGTGGAGAAGGAATATTTTTAACCAGTTTCAATTCTCTTTTCCAAAGGAAATAGCCAAAGACTGACTAACAAAGGCTGACTAAATTCCAGACTTTCACTGCCCTGAAGTGGACAGCTAAGGACTGCTTCTCCATAGCTTGAGGCTGTGTTTCTTCTGCTAGCAAAGGTCGTTTTTAGCAAGATCTTGATAGGTTTGTATTCAAAAAGCAAGGAGGGGATCAAGATCAGTCTTACTCAGAACTGGTTCTCAATGCCCCATCAGGCATGGGACTCTGCCTTCCAATGCCTTACCACGTTATTCCCTTTTTTGAAAAGGTGCTGACTCTGAAGCAGGCTTTGCTGGGAAGTCCTATCTGGATGAACTGAGAATGTTCATTTCTTACATAAGGCCAGGCCCAGAGGAGTATTAGGGGCTGGCCCTGTCTGCAAAGTTCACAGCCAGGTCGCCTTTTCTGCCAAGAAGATAGGATAGGGTTAATGGTTTAAAGAAAATAGCCAGAATCTCAAGGGGTGAAAAAGCAAAGTCCCAGCCTTGCTTGTATTAACTCTTCACACTCCAGAAAAGATGGTTATGAGATAAAATCAATTTTCGTAGGTTGTGATACTGCCCTTTCGCCGAATACCAGTTATTCCCAAAGATACCAAGAGCACATACCATGCACTGGCTTTTCTCCCTGATGGGAAGGACGTGAAAACAGTACAAATATCCTGTTCATGTTTTTCTGAAGTTGGAACAACTTGTCTCAATCTGGAGACCTAGCATTCAGTGAGGTTCTTTGTTTTTGTTTACTTTTTATGTTTAAACTTCACTTACTATTTAAAAAGTCCAAGTAACTTAAGTAATCAATGCCTGTAGTTTTAACCATCAAGAATCTTTGACTTAGCTGGTTGACAGAACTAAACTGGAGTTTTCAACATTTTGGCATAACAAAACTTAGTAATTATGTGACACCTCTTTAAAGCTTTGAGAACTTGGCATAGATGCTTAATGACAATGCTGTTTTGGGTGTGTTTTTTTTAAAATAGAAATAGAGAAAATAAGACCTAGAATAAAGAAGTGACTTTCTCAGGGTCATAGGAACAGTTGAGGGTGGGCGCATCTTCCCCTCGACCTGCAGAGCCTCTTTGAGCACCTGCACTTGGGATCACCATTGCACTCGATGTTTCAGTAAAACTCAGGTGGGATAGGAAAGGTGACCAGACATGGGCAGAAGCACACAGCAGTGCGATCACTTACACTGCTCCGTGATTGGTGATTGATGTAGCTGCAGGAAGGGAGGAGCGGCAGACGGGTTAAATGGCGTGAGCACCAGGTGTGTCACCTGGCCTGTCAGTGGCCATGAGAGTGCTGTGGGCACACGGAAAACACAGTCTTTGGGGTCCATTCCAAAATGGGATCTCAGTTCTCTATTTTCCTGAATTCATGTCTTTAAATTTAAAAAGGTCGGCGGCGTTTAAAAAATGATATGTAAGTGAAGAAATTATCACAGCTGGTAGAGCCCGCTTTGCGATTTCATCGGCAGTACGCCTACGCCGGCAGCGCTCTGCTGTGAGGAGTGTGCATCTGCTTCCTGATGCTGAACTTAATCCTGACCATCGTGATGTTCAGTGTAATCATGGCATTTATTAAAACACCCTGTGAGGAGAGAGCGGAGCAGGCGCCATTGTTCCCTCTCAGACCCCGCCCCCACATACAGTGTCACAACCCAGCGACTGGGCGGCTCGGCACCGGGGAGCGCCTGAGGCTCCACCCCTCACTATGTAACAGCACGCTCGCGTGTGTGCAGATAATCCAGGTGAAGGGGAAGCGGCGAAAGGGACCGGAGTCCAGGAGAGAGCGGAACAGGCGCCATTCTTCCCTCTCGGACCCTGCCCCCACCTATAGCGTCACAACCCAGCGACTGGGCTGCCCCGCCCTGAGGAACACCTAAGGCTCCACCCCTCATACGTAATAGCCTCGACCAGACTAAAACCAAAACAAAACAAAACAAAAAACCCCACCAAAAATGGCTCAAACCGGAGAAAAAATGAAAACCCCAGAGTCAATTCCTCTAAGCAACGAAGAGATAGCCAACCTATCAGATGCACAGTTCAAAGCACTGGTCATCAAAATGCTCACAGAATTGGTTGATTTTGCTCATAAATTAGATGAGAAAATGCAGGCTACAATATGTGAAATGAAGGAAGACGCATGGGGAACCGATAGAGATGGAAGGAAAACTGGGACTCAAATCAATGGAGTGGACCAGAAGGAAGAAATTAACAACCAAACAGAAAACGAGGAAGAAACAAGAATTCAAAAAAATGAGAGGCTTAGGAACCTCCGGGACATCGTTAAACGTCCCAACATCCGAATTATAGGGGTCCCAGAAGGGGAAGAAGAAGAGCAACAAGTGGAAAACTTATTTGAACAAATAATAAAGGAGAACTTCCCCAATATGGCAAAGGAAATAGATTACCAGGACGTCCAGGAAGCTCAGAGAGTCCCAAAGAAGTTGGGCCCAAGGAGGAACACATCAAGGCACATCATAATTATATTAGCCAAGATTAAAATGAAGCAGAGAATTCTAGAAGCAGCAAGGGATAAGGGGACACTCACCTACAAAGGAGTTCCCATCAGACTGTCAGCTGATTTCTCAAAAGAGACCTTACAGGCAAGAAGGGGCTGGAAAGAAATATTTGAAATCTTGAAAAGCAGAGACCTATATCCAAGATTGCTCTATCGAGCAAAGCTGTCATTTAGAATGGAAGAGAAAATAAAGTGCTTCTCAGATAAGGTCAAGTTCAAGGAGTTCATCATCACCAAGCTCTTATTATATGAAATGTTAAAGGGACTTATCTAAGAAAAAGAAGATAAAAAATATGACAATGAAAAGACAGCAAACTCACAGCTATTAAGAACCACACCTAAAACAAAAGCAAGCTAAGCAAACAGCTAGAACAGAAACAGAACCACAGAAATGGAGATCATATGGAGGGTTAGCAACAGGGGCATGGGAGGAGGAGGAGGGGAAGGTACAGAGAATGAGTAGCATAGATAGTGGGTAGAAAATAGACAGGGGCAGGGTAAGAATAGTGTGGGAAATGTAGAAGCTAAAGAACTTATGACACATGGACATGAACTAAAGGGGGGAATGTGGGTGGGAGAGGGTATGTAGGGTGGGGGGAATGATGGGGGAGAAATGGGACAACTGTAATAGCATAATCAATAAAATATATTTTTAAAAAAATAAATAAATAAATAAAAATAAAACACCCTGTGAGGTGTTATAAGCTAGTAGAAAGTTGTGACTACTACATGAATCAATATGCTAACTAATGTTTTTCTATGTTCCCTGGTATAAAATAGGAAGTGCTTAAAATCTGAGGATTTCTTAATCCTTGACCAACATCAAGAATCGCATGGTTAACATTATCATCTTACATTTTATGTGGCTCTGGGAGAGAACTGCTTGTTCAACTCCAATACATGGATCATGTCCCAAACAGAGTTTTTTGTTTGTTTTTCTTTGAAACAGCAATTTTCAACCTTTCTCATCTCATAGCACACATAAACTAATTACTAAAATTCTGCGGCGTGCCAAAAATATATTTTTTGCTGATCTGACAAAAAATAGGTAAATTTTGATTCATTCACACCAGATGGCTATAGTTGTATTGGCTGTTGACATTTTTTTATTCGACAGTCTAAGGGAAAAGAGGTCAGTGCTCCTGACTAAATAGTCAGGTATTTGATGTTTTAAAAATACTTGTGGCACACAGGCTAAAGGTTGCTTCTTTAAAAGAAAATAGTTTTATCCTGTTCATTTAAATTCTAAGACAACGCTGGAAGAGGGAGACTGGAAGACCGGATAATAACACTGTGACTATTGTTGTGCTTCCCTGGAAAAGAAATGGCTCACAGAGAAAAAAAGTTGGAGGGAACTAAGTTTGTGGTGTTAGGCAAGACAGAGTATCCAGATTACATATTAAAGTTAAACTGCTTCACACCCTGTTCCTAAACATAAGGATGCAAATATATGGCAAGAGTATGTTGAAGCCTGAAAGTTTTCTTAAACATTTCTTAAATGTTAGAAAATTCTGTACTGAAGGAGTGAGTGTCTGCACCCTGCTCTGAGAATGTTTCTCAGATCTGGCTGGAGCGGACCTCCTCCCTCCCCGACAAAAGCGTAAACTCTCTCTCAACACCAAAATAAAATCATCAGCAACAATAATAACACAGCTTTTGGAAGGCATATTAGAGGTCCAAGGCAATTAGAAATTCTGTTCCTGCCTTCCTCTGCAGCTCCTCAGTTTGGTTTGCTTCATGGTTAGATGGTACTTGATCTGGGTGGTGGTTTCGTGGGTATGTGCATACAGGGGTGGGCAAAAGTGGGTTTACAGTTGTAATACAAATAAATAATACAATAATTAATAAATAATATAAGCATAAACTGTGTTTCACATGCTCACAATTGTAAACCTACTTTTGCCCACTGCTGCATATAAAAATTCATAAAGCTGGATATTTAAGACTTGTGCATTTTACCCTGTGTATGGTTTTTTCAGTAAAAAAGTTGTTTGACCCTGGCTGGTGTGGCTCAGTTGGTTGGAGCATAATCCTGTAACCAGAGAGTTGCAGGTTTGATTTTTGGCCAGGACACTTACCTGCATTGTGGGTTTGATCCCTGATCCAGGCATGAATGGGAGGCAACCAATTGATGTTTCTCTCTCACATAGATGTCTCTCTCTCTCTCCCCCTTCCTCTCTCTCTAAAAGCAATGAAAAAAATGTCCTCGGGTGAGGATTAAAAAAAAATGTTGTTTGTTTGTTTAAGACAGAGGGGTTTTAATGGGGTCAAGGAAAGTTTACCTCTATGTATACAATGATCACAAGATCTGTTTATTCAACAGGCTAACCAAACAGGTAGAGATTCTTCAGCAGCTGCTGCCCAGACTGTAACAGGGATGGGCAACTGGCCCCACCCTTCCCTGCCACTTCTCTGGCCTGTGATTACTACTCCTTCCCTGGACCTTCTGGCCTGGTTGCTATCACTGCTGAAAGGGCAGTGGGACAAGGATTTGCCTTGTTATTTTTTCACCTGCAGGCCTCTGCCCTCCCCCATCCTTCAGTATGGCGTATGCAGTCAGCACTCAGTAAATTTCGACTTTAATTCTGGTCACTCTTGCTTGGTTAACATGTAATGGGTGTGGGGAGTAGAGTGGGAGAGAAAAGGGAAAAGAAGTTTTTAAAAAAGACTAGATAGGTGAATCTGTCATGGAAGGAACCTGGGACTGGGCAGGAACTGGGATAGAAAACACAGACATTTCTGTCTTTGCCTCAGTCTTTGATAATGTTTTCTTAAGCAAAAATAGAGTCATTTTATCATTTGCTGCACACCATTCCATGCTGTTCCCTACCGAACCACGTTAGGTCGCATTATACTTGCCATGTAATGCTGTGCTGTTTTCCATTGACTTTTTGGTTGTTGATATTGGCTTTTAGGGTTGGGTGTGTGGTTTCTATCAGCACAAACGTGAATATATTTTACCACCAAAATTTTCCTAGGAGTATGGTCATTTTTAGTTGGAAATTGTTATCGGGATGCATTTTCACATTCCTGTTCTTGCTTTCATTTGGGGCTGCCACCCCATAGTGTGGGCTTTCTGTGTGCAACAGCTGTGCTGGTAGAAGTAGAAAAAATGAAGCTTCTCCTCTGTAGCCGGGAAGACAAGGAAACCATGGTGATGCTGTATACCATCCACCCACATTTGCTTGTGGTATACTGGAGCTTCCGATCCAGCTGTCTTTGCCTATTACTCATCCCAGACAGTGGCAGCCACAGGATCAAGACCTTTTGCAGAAGATCGGGAACACTTTTCCCTTATTCTTGTTCCAGTGGCTGAGATCCAGCAGGGCTCCTGCGAATGTTTCCTTCATTTGACGTGGGGGAAACTGGCCATGGGGCAGTTTTTTTGCAGATGAGTCTCATTAAAATTGCCTTGTCAATTTTTAATTTATTATTTGTAATCCCATCACCTTTCTTACTCAGCCCCTAACCCCCTCTCCTCTTGTTAGTTTTTTAAATTTGTTTTTTAAACTAAATGTGTAAGTGCTTTTGAAACAAATAGTGTCGTTTTGTTTTGCTGATAGAACCCAGATGGCAGGAGAGAGTTGATTTTTTCCAACCTTTGCATCGCTGCACACGCAAGGTCACCGAGACATGGAGGGTAAAGTCAGGACAGTGCTGTGGCCGCAGAGCATGGTTAGGTTTGGACGTTGCTGTCTGTGTGACTTCAGCACATATCTAGTTACAGGGCTTCTTTGGTGAAAACAGATTTTTGTGCTGGAGTTAACCAGGCAGAGCCAGTGTCTCCCTGGCCAGTTGAGTTTGAGGACCTATCTGCCTCACACATCATTAACAGCATTGTTTGTTCAGGGCCTCTCTGTAGAATCTTTGTTCATGCAAAAGTAGAAAGAGGATCACACAGCCCAGATGGATTTCCAGGTCCTGGGTGGTGTAACCCCTTTGACTTCTCAACTGAGTAAATTGAATGTGGCCATCACAGAAAGAGAATGAATGTGGAACCACACAATGCTATGCTTGCAGCCACCTTTATTCCACCGGATTTAACACATAATGAAAGACAGGCATACTCTCGGAGGCACAGAGCTGAACCAACCAGGAGTCCTGCAGTCCTGTCGGTTGAGCTGGTGACAGTTCTGGGCAAGAGGATTTAGCCCCGTTTAGTTGGCCACTGACTGAAAGACGCAGGCAATAATATCCCCTTCTGTGATCCTACTGCAGGTGTTCTGAGCTTAAACTAAATGACCTATGAAAGAGGAAATACATGTGACTAAGTAACATCTAAAAGTGTATGCCCTCACTAATAATTCAAGAAATGCAGTGTAAAATGAGATAGCATTTTTTACTTATCATGAGAAAAGACTTTTTAAAATACTATCCAAACATCTTGATTAACTTTTGTTATGCAAAACTAAAGCTTAGTTTTATTAGGTTGGAAATTTTAAAAGTAATTTATTTTAAAAGAGTAATAAATTGCCCGATAAATTTAATGAGCCAGTTTAACTGAATTGGTTGACTAATCAATAGATGCCAGAGATGTTAAAAGTGCAAAAGACTAGGAATTTGTGTGGTTCAGCCCGTCAATCATTAGTAGAGAAATCAGAGGCCTACAGAAGTTATGTGACTTGTCTAAGGTCACAGAGTTGTGACGAGCTGGAACTGCATTTGTAGAATGTGATGCACTGTTAGTTAGATCTTGCTGTAGATAAATAGCTTAATATGTGATTGAGCTTTCTTTTTTAGTACCTCAAGGCATCTGTGCCTTACTGTCTTTCTCTCAGGCAAAATGTCAGAGACTTCAAAGAATGGGAATCCAGACACTGTTTCTTCATTCACTCTGTTCTCACGTGACTGTGTGGTTGGACACCTCGATGTGGCGGGTAGGATAATAATATGGGTGTAGTAATTTATAGTTTTAACTTGAACATGTCACCTAAAATGTCATATGGTGTGCTTGAGTGTGATATTGTTATATTACAGAATTGCATGCTTATCATTTTGTAATAAAAGGAGGGGCGTTATTTGTGCCAGACCTTGTTTTTTGTTTTTAATGAGGGTAGCAATTTGCCCACAATTGAAGTCCTTTGATAGTCTTAATTGGAAACCACTTCTTGAGCAACTACAAACAAAAATAAGGTGTTTACACCTTAAAGTTTTTTTTAAGTATACAGACAAGCCTTACATAGAGTAGAATAAGGATTGTAAGAGTTTGTGCTAGTTAATAAACAAATGCCCAGATGTAACTTAGCTCTAAAACCAGCCCATGTAAAAACCAAAATGTATGTTCCTTATTTGCAGGCAGCTCTCAAAGTGGTGATTCTGGGACCTGGGCTCCTTCGGTCCTACTCTGCCTTTAGCCCTTGCGTTGCAAGCTTCCATTCTGACCTGCATTAAGCTGAAAGACAGAGAGCAAGCATGGACAACTGCTTCTTGGAGGTTTTCATGGGCCAGCCCTGGAAGTTGCAGACATCATTTCTTCTAAGATTCCATTAGGAAGAACTCACTCATAGGACCACATCTTAGTGTAACAGAGGCTGGGAAATGCAGTGACTGTGGAGTGAACTTAGGCACAAACAGCTTTGGTGATCCAAAGTGGGAAGACATCAGATGAGGGTGAAGTAATTCTTGGACAAATACATATATACCCAGGAATGCAGAAGTTATTAATAATAATTTTTACTATTAACTCTATATCTTTTTTATATTTAATAAAGGTATTTCTGCTGGGTCATCCTAGGTAATGTATGTACTTGCAGCTGTTTGTTTTTTCAGCAGTGGTGACTCTTTCTGATCAATGGCAGGTGTTTGCAAGATGGCCAGATCCTATGAAGGTCAGACCTGTTCCAACCACCTAATGCAGCCTTGGAGATGAGCACAGAAATAATAGCTCTCACCAAGGCCACATGCAGATATACTGCCACCAATATCCTTTATTTTAGTTCAGTGGTGACCAGCCAAGTGGGTTGAAGATCTACTGGTGGTTGATTCCCACTGCCAGCATTTGCCATTCCCGTGGCTGCAGAGTGCACAGACCACATTCCCTCCCCTCCTTCCCACTCAGCTGACAGTGTTCTGGTTCTGCCTCTTATTGTGTTTCTACTGGCCTAGCTTTCCCAGCTGGGTTCCCAACCTCTAGACTCTCACTCTATATTCCTTCATCATTATTGCCAGCAAACTAGGGCCAGTTTTCCTGAATACACATCTGATGGTGCCTCTCTCCTGTTTAAATGCTTTGCATGGTTCTTGCAGATTGCAGAATGAAGCCCAGACTCCTAGGTGAGGCCTCAAGGTCTTCTATGAAGAGGTCTTACTTCACCCAGAATCAGTGACTTTTACTTTTCTTTGAATTTTGGCTTTGATATTCTCTCTGTCTCTGTCTCTCTCTCTTTTCTGTAGTTGAATTTTGGACATGAAATTGATTGTTATATGATGTTCTTGTCATTCTCAAAATGTGTCGTGTGTTTTCAGGCCTCTGCACATTTACCCAGTAGAAGGGCCTCACCCTTCCATCTTCCTTGGTGGAAATCCTGCCTGTCTTCTTTCGGGCAAGTCCAAATACCACCCTCATTATGAAGCATACCCTCTCTTGGAATTAATTAATCTTTCTTCGGACTAATGATTGTGTTATAATTCTTTGGATAACAATTGGACAACAATTGGTACCTTCATTACAACATATCACTCTGCTAAATCTTGTAATCTTTCACCCCTACAGGATTCTAAGAATTTCTCATACTTGTCTTTGAGTAAGACCTAGTAGATGCTCAGTTATATTTATTGACTTAAATTAGAGTGAAAACTCATGGACATGGGCAATAGTATGTGATTGCAGGGGAGGGTGAATGTTGAGGAGGGTATGGGGGGGTGATGGACAGAGACTCGACTTGGGGTGGCAAACACACAGTACAGGGTACAGATGATGTGGTGTAAAGTTGTGCACCTGAAACCTGTAGAATTTTATTAACTGTTGTCATGCCAATAAATTCAATGAAAAGGAAAGAAATTTTTTTAATTAAAAAGAGAATACTAGAGCCCTGACTGGTGTGGCTCAGTGGATTGAGTGCTGGCCTGAGAAGCAAAGGGTTGCTGGTTTGATTCCCAGTCAGGGCACATGCCTGGGTTGTGGGCCAGGTCCCCAGTGTGGGGCACTCAAGAGGCAACCACACATTGATGTTTCTCTCCTTCTCTTTTTGCCTCCCCTCCCCATCTCTAAAAATAAATAAATAAAATATTTTAAAAAGGAATACTAGAAAAGAAAATATATTATCCTGTCACTGATTTATTTAAGAAGCTTATGCTTAAAAACAAATTTTATTCTGAGCAGCAATTACAAAATTAGTACTGATTTTTTTCTGATAATGGGAAATGACTCCCAACTTCATTACAGTGCATGCTTTTTCCTGGTGAGGTTGTCATTGAAATACAAAATGTTTATTTTCCTGGCTCATAGGTGGGATATTTATCCTGGACCATGGCTTCCAGAGTTAGTTGCTCTTACCCAAGTGCCCATAGTATTTTGCATGTCACTTCTCCTATAGTCCCTATTCCTATTATAACAAACTTAACAATAGATTCCTAGTGGTGCTTTTGGTTTGGAATGAGTGATGATTTGTTTTCTTGTCTGGTTTCTAATGTGAACCAACACCATCTATAAACTGTCTGTGATGATGGAAATGTTTATAATCTGTGTTGTCCAAATCAATATCCAGTAGACACATGTAGCTATTGAGATGTGGCCACTGCTACCAAAGAACTAAATATTTGATTTTAATTCACTTTAAACTTAAATAACAACATGTGGCCAGTGGCCACCATCCTACTGGAGAGTACGGAGACACTGAGTTCCTAGGAGAGTGATGTCATACTAATTTATTGTGATCTCCTACAGAGTTGGTAGCTGCTCAGTATGCCTACAACAAATACTTGTTAAGTGATGAGCATTTAACACTTACTGAGTGGCTGCTGAATGTGAGGTGCTTGCAGGGGCTATCTGCGTGTTCCGTTCATTTTCCCAGAGCCCCTTGTGGGGGCAGTGCAGGCAGCACGCCTGGCCCCATCATTGCCACCAGCCTTTGCTGGGAAAGCCAGCGACCACGACCACGGGAGCAATTTAACAAGAATGCTGGGAACACTGTGAAAAGAGGCCTGGCAGAACCATAAAAGAAACAAAAGAATCTCAGTGGAGAACCAAATACCTCTTTAACCTGCCCAGGCCTGAGTTCAGTGATCATGCTTTTTCCTGAGGCAGCCACAGAAGTTATTTAATCCCCCAGATCAGAACCTGTGAGACCCACAGACCCACCTGGCCTGGGGACTGCTGGCAGTGACTAGTCCTGGTAGAGGAAATGGGAGTGTCTCGGCACTGATGAGGGAGACATGAAAAGAAGGAGCCAGCTTGGTTTTGAATGTTCTCATCTGCGAGGAGGAAGTGAGCTTGTGCCTCAGAGGACTGGGCTTCTTTCTGCCCCTGGTTTTCATTAGAAAGTTGCTTGGCACGCCCTACCTCTGAGGGTTTCAGGACTCTTGCACAGTCTGAGGATCACTTTGAAACATAGGGGCAACAGCTAGAGACAGCAAATAGAGACCCACAGAACTTAGAGTCACTAGTGCCTCCTCCCCAAATAAAAAGCCAGGTGTCCTTTCTGCATGAGCAGTAAGTTACAGGGAGAATTAGCTTGCACTCTTTCACACTGTGCCATGGGGGCCCCTCTGGCCACAGCCATTCCTTGCCATTTTCCCAGGTGTACCTGACTAATGATGGCTGAAGGACAGTCTCTGGCAGTCAATATTTAGGACATCTGTGTATCCAGAGCTGCTGTGTCTGCTATTCTTTTCACAGCGATATGCACTTCCCACAGGTTTATAAAAATGAAACAACTATCCCATTTTTCCAAATGGAAATTTCCAATTTTAAAAGCAGATGGTTGGCAGCTTTAATAGATTTCAAGAAAGCAAGAAAATTAGAATAAGGTGAGGCAGTAACTTTCAACCAAACCTCGTTTCTGGGATGGAATTTCAGAATTTAGAGGAAACAAAAGAATTATTCTAACTGCTTTTAGAAAACCCGCCCTGTATGTGCAAATCCAGATTTAGAAATAGTTCAGAGTGATTATTCAGATAGTAAAATGACCATTATATATGTAATATAATTATAATATAAAATAGCCATATTGAGTTTTCTCTAAACAACGGAGAAACGTGTATTGTACTTAAAAGCCTTTGGACACCAGACAAGCAAAATAAATGCACCAGGCAGCCAGGACAAATGCAATAGAGAGCAGAAGGGATATGGGAAAACTAGGGGGATCTTTCTCTGCCACCCACCAAGGCATTCATATTCCAAAATTTGTAAGACATTGTGTTAGCCACTGAGATGTAGTGTCTCCCAGTTGGTGATCCCTGCTTTTTTATTATTTTTAAATATATTTTATTGATTATGTTATTACAGTTGTCCCATTTCCCCCTTCATTCCCCTCCACCATGCACACCCCCTCCCACCCACATTCCCCACTTTTAGTTCATGTCCATGTGTCATAAGTTCTTTAGCTTCTACATTTCCCACACTATTCTTACCCTCCCCCTGTCTATTTTCTACCCACTGTCTATGCTACTTATTCTCTGTACCTTTTCCCCCTCTCTCCTCCTCCCACTCCCCTGTTGCTAACCTTCCATATGATCTCCATTTCTGTGGTTCTGTTCCTATCTTAGTTGTTTGCTTAGTTTGCTTTTGTTTTAGGTGTGGTTGTTAATAACTATGAGTTTGCTGTCTTTTTACTGTTCATATTTTTCATCTTATTTTTCTTAGATAAGTCCCTTTAACATTTCATAGAATAAGTGCTTGGTGATGATGAACTCCTTGAACTTGACCTTATCTGAGAAGAACTTTCTCTGCCCTTCCATTCTAAATGAAAGCTTTGCTGGATAGAGCAATCTTGGATGTAGGTCCTTGCCTTTCATGACTTGGAATACTTCTTTCCAGCCCCTTCTTGCCTGGAAGTTCTCCTTTGAGAAATCAGCTGACAGTCTGATGGGCTGTCCTCTTATCTCTAGCTGCTTCTAGAATTCTCTCCTTCATTTTAATCTCAGCTAATGTAATTACGATGTGCCTTGGTGTGTTCCTCCTTGCGTCCAACTTCTTTGGGACTCTCTGAGCTTCCTGGACTTCCTGGAAGTCTATTTCCTTTGCCAGATTGGGGAAGTTCTCCTTTATTATTTGTTCAAATAAGGTTTCCACTTGTTGCTTTTCCTCTTCCCCTTCTGGTACCCCTATAATTCAGATATTGGAATCTTTAAAGATGTCCTGGAGGTTCCTAAGCCTCTCCTCATTTTTTTGAATTCTTGTTTCTTCTTTCTTTTCTGTTTGGTTGTTTGTTTCTTCCTTCTGGTCCACTCCATTGATTTGAGTCTCAGTTTCCTTCCCATCACTATTGGTTCCCTGTACATTTCCCTTTATTTCACTTAGTGCAGCCTTCATTTGTTGATCTAATTTGTGAGCAAAATCAACCAATTCTGTGAGCATCCTGATCACCAGTGCTTTGAACTGTGCATCTGATAGGTTGGCTATCTCTTGGTCGCTTAAAAGTATTGGCTCTGTGCTTTGATTTGTTCTTTCATTTGAGCCATTTTTCCTTTTTTTCTTTTTGGTCTGGTCGCACCTGTTACGTATAAGGGACAGAGACTTAGGTGTTCACCAGGGCGGGGCAACACAGTTGCAAAGTTGTGACCACTGTATGTGGGGGGTGGGGTCAGAGAGGAAACAATGGTGCTTGCTATGCTCTCTCTTGGATTTCAGTCCCCTCTGTGAGTCTGGGAGTCTCTCCCAGCACTTCAACCCCCACAAGTGTTTTCAATTGGTGCTTTTAGGCTTTATTTCCAGGCGCTGGGGCCCTGGCTGCGCAGTCTGCCTTGCTGCCCATTTTTGCCTGGTTTATCTGCGTGCAAATGTGTGACCATGGTCAGCTGCCTTGTGCACCTTGCTGGGTCTGCTCATTGCCTCCCCACACCCAGTAACTGCTGCCTGTGCATCTGGGGTGTGTGCACCCGGGGTGTGCCAACTGCTGCCTGTGCATCCAGGACCACTAGCCATTGCTTCTTCCTGCTGCCATTCCTCTCCACCAGCCGCTGACTCCACCCCTCTTACCGGTCTGGGTGAATCATTGTCAGACTTCTGTACAATTCAGTTTTCTACCTGTTCGGGTTGTTTGTTTTTGTTTTTTTTTTGGTTCTAAATTTTTGTTGTCCTTAATTTTGGTTGTGAGAGGAGGCACAGTGTGTCCACCTACTCCTCCATCTTGGCCAGAAGTCCTGCTTTTTTAAATGGTAAAATTTCCTCAGGTCCTTTAAAAAAAAATGCTTCAGTTTGCAAAAACAGGAACACATTTGCTTGGTAGCACAAGATACATTTTTATTCTCTTTAGCCCATGGCATAGAGAGAGGTCATCAACCTTCCCATTATGGGGATCCAGAATTTCCTGGATTTGCTTCATTCACTCTCTCCATACCAGGGAATTTGCGGAGGTGGGTGGCAGTTGCCCAAGTCATCATCTTTCCCACAGTACCAGACCCAGGGGAAATAGGTACTTGGAGAAAGGCGAGAGCACCCAGACAGCTTTCCCTCAGCTCTCCAGCTCCCTTGAAAGCACTGGTTTGTAGCCATAAGTGTCTGCCTTTTTTTCTAAAGCATCTTTTGAAAGTATTTTAATTTATCAGGATTCAGGAGAGGGCAAACTCCCTCTTTTTTTATCTTCTGCCCAGAATAACACTTCCAGTGGCATTTTGCTTGAGACCCAGGGAGAAAACTGTGTCTTTGCAAATAAGATCAGGAGTCATCCTGGATCTGCCACAGAATTCTGGGAACTGCCAGGGACCTGGAGTCCTGGGGACTTGGCCTGTCAGCTCTGTGGGATATGTTTAGCAGGGTGTGAGTTGGCCCCTTCTCGAGGCACTTAGGAAGGAGCTGGAGGCTTGGAAGCCACTCTTCTCTGAAACATCAAGAACTAGGTTTTAGTGTGGAAGTCCCAGGATCTATTTCTGGGTCCCTCCCACCATGCACTGTGATTGGATCCGTTTTGCTCTACTGTCCTCAAATTGTGGGAAATTTATCACTGTGAATGACAAACACATTTCTGAGAAAGGGTGATTTTGGACCTTTCTTGAGGGCCAGAATTAAAATCTCATCACTCCTTCATCCCCCACCCCCAAGGCATTATTCCTTCACCAAGCTCGGGAAACTGTGAGAGGGGACACCGGCTATGTGGGAGATAAGGGCTGCTGCAAAGTGAAAACAGGGATACTCCCTCCAAAAGCTCATTTTTTAATTTTCATCTTCACCAGCTGTCAGAAAGTAGACACACAAAGGAGTTCTGTGCCTTTAGGCTAAGAGGATTGGGTGAGCAAAGCTGGGAAGGAAGCACTATAGAGACCTAGAGACAGAGAGAAGCCCTTGGGAGAAATAATTAAGGCTAGCAGGGAAAGGCTGCATTAACTGAGTTGAGAAGAAAGGTGAGCATCTGGGGATTCTTTTAAGAGGTTATGGAATTTCCTGGTACATCATTGCCTTAATCTTTGGTCACTACTTAAAAATATAGTTTTAAGGGAGAAAAGTATCTGAAAATATTCATGTAAGAGAAACAACCACAAAATAGTAATTACAAAATTAGTAATAATTACAAAATAGTATTATTACAAAACAGTAATAATTGACTGCCTCCCCCCCCAAAAAAAAGAGAGAGGGACAGAAGGTGGTTTTGCCAGACCCTCATTTCCTGACGTGAGAGAGAAGAAACAAAACGCTGAGCTGCAGGGCTCTGGCAGCTGCTGCTTCATGTATAGTTAATCTGGGCCTCGAGTTCCCTGTAAGTTCCTGTGAGGTTTGCAGTGAACCCCTGCGCTCCCCACTTGACCTAGCTGCTCCCAAGTAGTTACCCCATGTGGTTGTCTCTGTATCTAAATTTTCCAACATGTGTTTAAGATAGGGGTTTCTTTTTGGATATGAGGGCCCTTTTTCCAGCCCCTGCAAAAGGCCATGTTCTCCATGAGACTGAAGTTCTACTTTCTACTAAAGAAATATGTAAAGATCCCCTCAAACCATTAGGTGTGAGACTTTTTCTCATTTTAAATGCTTTTTCTTGTGTAATGTAACACGCACAAAAGACTCATCAAACACATAGGCACAACTTAGTAAATTGTTTCCAAGGGAAGCCCCACACACCCCTTACCCAGGTTAAGAAATCCAGCATGGCTGGCACTCTAGAAATCCCTTGGCGCCCCACCCTCTCACAACCCCCACTCCCACCATGAGGAAACCACCCCCCTGATTCCTACAGTAAACATTTCCTTGCTCTTCTTTATGGCTCAACCACCTACTTATGGATCCCTAAACAACATGGTTTTGCTGTAAATGGAATCTTGGTTTACATATTCTTTTGTGACTTGCTTTTTCTCAACATTATGTTGGTAAGGTCCATACGCGTTGTTGCATTCACTGTGGTGCCTCATTTTCATTACTGCCTACTGTGCTGTGTGTGACCGTATCGCAGTGAGTCGGTCCGTCCATGGAGGATGGGTTGTTTCCAGTGTGAGGCTGTGAACAGCATGCTGTTCTGTGTACCCTGGTGTATACAGCCAGTTCTCTAGGAGAGCAGAATGGCTGCATCAGCAGAAGACTTTTTAAAGAAATATATAACAACTTTATCGAGATACAATTCACATAGTGTACAATTTGGCTGTTTAGTGGTTTTTAATGTAGTCCTGAAGTTGTGCAACCGTCACCACAGTCCTCAGTAGCACTTTGAAATGAATTAGTATTTTATTCATCACAAGGGTCTATGGACATGTAGAGCCCCTGAGTAGAAGTAGGTGGACATAGTTATTCATTCTGGAGATGGTGCTTGATTTGCGTAAGTTCTGTGGTTCTATGGCCCCCAGAAGTCCTTAGCCCCCAGGTGGGGAACCACTGGCTTAAGACATTGATATGTAGACATTTTCCATTAACATACATATACATACTTGAAAGATTTAGTGCTTTAATTCATTACATAGTCTATAGATGGCTTTATGACAGTATTTCTCAATTTTTTTGTAGGCAGCAGAATCATTTAGAAGGCTTGTTAAAACAGATTGCTAAGTACCACCCTCAGAGTTTCAGATTGAGTAGGTCTGGGTGAACATTGAGAATTTGTGTATCTAATCACTTTCCAAGTGATACTGATACGTTAGGCTGGGGACCGTACTTTGAGAAACCTGGTAGCTGGCCGTTACCTTGGAAACTAGAGAAGACTATGGAAGGAATTCATTCAATCATTCAATAAATAAGAATGGGTCAAAAGATGCAATTTGTTGGAGGGAAAATAGGGCAATTAGCAGGCTCTTGTAGCTCAGAGCATGGCAGTAGGAATGGGGACTAGGGAACACATTTTTAAAATATTATGGAGATACAGTCAAGAGGCCTTAACGATTGATTTGACGTGGAGGGTAAAAGAGAGGAAGGGGTCAAAAATGACACCAAGATTTTAGTCCTGGATCAGGAAGAGACTGGAACACAGAGAATAAGCAGGATTGTGAGGAAAGAGTGTAATCAATCAGCATTCTTAACTTCTGTATTTCTTGGCTGCCGAGGAAGGTTTACTCAACCATCATTTCATGGTCCAAAGATGACTGACCCTCTGAGCCCCCTCCCTGCAATGATGTCCTCAGAAACTAGAAGCATGTAATCACAGGAGTTTTTCTGGACAATTGATATTGAATGCTCAGTGGGAATTCAATATCAGATTTCAGAGGGGCGCATAAAATTAATAACAAGATTGATTCCAAGAACATTGGAAATTATCAAAGTCCTCCTTTGTGTGTTGCAATATCTCTCCTACCTTTCAAAAAACACCTTGAAATTTTCTCTTTTTGACCAAACCACATCTTTATGTGAAACTCTTCCTGCTCTTTTCCTCCTATTTAAAGCTTACACATTCTTCAAAGCCCCATTCCAATCCCACATCCTGACTGTAATCACTCTCTTGGACTCCTCAGGCACTTCATGGGTCCTGCATTTCAGAGTAGGTTTTCCATTTCTCCCAGCTAGACCAAACCACCTCAGGGAGCAACGTCTTTGGCATTTTCTCATTATTGTATGATAAGCAGGCTTAGAAGTTGAATGGTACCATGTCTTGAAGAAAAGGTAGAGGCAGAGCTAGGACCTAGAATCTCCAAAATCTCAATTAGCAGCTGAGAGTCAATTCCCAAATAAGGGGATATACATCAGTAGAAGCAGCTTTTTTGTCGGTCATTGGGTAGGGCCATGTGGAAGCTGAGAGGATTCCTTTGTCTCCATGGGAGGCTGACCTCAGTGGCCTGTCCCTTATATCCTGGAAAGCCAAAAAGGGCTATTGTCTTTTTTTCAATCAACAAATATTTATTGAACATCTACTAGGTACCCTTGGATACTATCCCAACTACTGGGAGAAAATAGTGAACAAGATCATTTGTGGAGCTTATGAGGGAAGAAACAGAAACACAAACATGCCAAATTATGTCACATTATATTAATGTTGTGACAAAAACATGCAAGAAGCTAGGAAGAGAATGATGGTGGTGGTGGGATCTGCTTTGGATTGGATGGTCAAGGAAGGTGTCTTTGAGGAGCCTGATCTACACAGAAAGAAAGGAAGCCATTCCCAGAAGTCAGCAGGGCACACAGCTATGGGAGTTGGAAAGGAAGTATATACAGGCAGTTTGGGAGTTTGGGAGCACAAAGTGAAAACCAAAACAGGATGGAAAGGTTGTCAGGGTCTGATTTTGAAAGGCCTTGTATAATGTGGTAATGGGGTTTGACTTCATCATTTAGGAGATGGGGAAACTTGGAAAAACATAAACACCAGCTCACTAAAACTGTTGTAATCTCTCCAGCTTTAAGCAGTCTATCATCACTTTGGTTGGCAGAAGTCTGGCTTTTTTCCACCAGAAAGGCTCTGTGTGTGCACAGTGTGTGTGTTCATACTAATAACTTTACAATCAGCCTGCTTTTTTTTAAATAAACATTACTTTTTGTGCTACTTCCTATAAATCAGAATGTTGTTATCTGATTTACTGTCTTACTATTCACAGTCTTAGCAACAGTGCAGTGGTAAAAAGAAGAAAAGCAAAGCAGAGAGTGTGATATGTTCCAGTGATGAGGAGGAGCTACCAAGTATGTGATGTGTTTACCTGTGTTGGGGAAAAGTGGAGAGACCTGGATTCCAAGCCAGGGTCTGCCATTCAGCTGCGGTCTGAACAAACTACTTAACCTCGTTACACCTTAGTTTTCCCATAGTCAAAGTGAGGATAATAATGGCATATACCACATAGAATTTTGGTGAAGAGTAAATGAGAAAAGTGGATGTAAAATGCTTGGTTCAATGCATGTAGTAGGTGCTCAATAAATGTTCACTAATATCAGGTATTGTCATTGGTTATCAACACAGAGCCATTTATTACTGCCTAGTATAACTATACTAGGTACCTGGGGGCATAAATGGAAAAAAGAACAAGTGAGTTTGTATTTTTAGGAAACTTTTGATCACTGGAGAAGTAAGAAATACACACAGTTCCAAGACAGCGTGTCTGGGCTAGGGTGGTGCTGAGTAGATACCTGTATTCATAAGTGCTAAGGAAGTCCCAAGTAAGTGGAAAGATTTCATGGTGTTGGGTTAATCAGGATGGTTTTGTGGAGGAAGTGAACCATAAGCATGGACTTAAAAGTAGTTTAAGGTTTGGATTGCTTGGATGTGGGGTGTGGGAACCTCCCTGGGAAGAGATCAGAGCAAGGTCTTGTGGGGAAAGCAGGGGGTGGGATTGTTCTATAAGCAGGAGGAGATTGGAAAAGAGAGCCCATATTTGGCAATTCAGGAAAAGAACAAGAGAGAAAATGAGGCCAGGTTGGGAAGTTTAGAATACCTACATTGGGAACCACTATACATTTTCAAATGGGAATATTATGCACAATTTGTATTTTAGGAAAATGTGTTGGAGCTATCTGGTTAGAGAACTGTTCTGGTGCTGAGATGGAAGCAGGTGAGCACTTACTTGGAAATAGGGAAGGAAATGAATGAACTTGGTGTACACTTGAGAAGGTCTTAGTCAAGATCGACAAAGGGTCTTTCTGTACTCTTTATGGTGGTGGGAATGAAGTGACCAAGGAAAGAGCTCTGTCATTCCTGCTCCTCCTCGACCTGCCTGCCCCCGAAAATTCCTTAACAGCAGGCCAACACTTGATGACAGGGCAGCCAGAAGTTCACAAAGGGGAGCCTTCCCTTTCCGAAGATGCTAGGATCATCTGCCTTGCTGTGCTAGAGATGCCAACAAAATTGTAAATGCATATTTAAGTTGCACATTCAGTAGCTCTTCACTGCGTTACCCAGTAAGAATTAGCCAATGGCAACCTGGAAAAGGCTGCCGTTGAGGATCTTGGTTATTTCTTGGTGGGTTTCCAGGTGTGAGGGTGCCTGTCTGGGCAGGAGACAGGTGTGGAATGGGACACCATTTTCTGTGTGACTCAGAAGCTGCTTAAGTCCTGAACACCCAGTAATGGTTTTTGTGAGCAGAGCAGCCAATTACCTTTTCGAGCCCTTGTTCTGTGGGTCAAGATTTTCATTTCAGGTAAAGTCTGAATATGTGTGGAAAGCACAGAGCTATCTCCTTATGGACAGATTTGCTGGGGTCTCAGCTCCACCTGTCCAAGTCTCTCTTTTTGGTCTCCTGTCTCTGGACTGGTCAGCTATAGCCCCCTAAGGAAATGAAAATTGGTAACAGAGTACAACCAAAAAAAGAAAGAGAACCTGGAGTTTCTGTTTTCAAATATGCACCCCTTTGGTTATGATGGTGAAGCAGGGTGGTACGGTCTTGGTAAGGACCTTCGACATGCCACAGAGGGCTCAGGAGGTGCAGCAGGGTTATACCTTCCACCTGCATAGTGGTTTGGAGAGAGGTAGGATGAGCACATAGTTCAGAGTGTGCCTTTCCCCAAGGACCCTAAGTAATGTAACTTTTCACCCCTTATTCTTTCCTTTTTAAATTTTTATTGAATTTCTTGGGGTGACATTGGTTAATAAAATTATATAGGTTTCAGGTGTACAGCTCTATAACACATCATCTGAATATTGTATTTGTAGGCTCGTCACCCAAACTCAGGTCTCTCTTCATCACCATTTGTCTCCCTTTTACCCTCTTTTATCCCCCCCCCATCTCCCTTTTTCTCTGTAATCACCATACTGTTGTCTGTGTCTGTGAGTTTGTTTGTTTGTTTTTTGCTTAATCCCTTCACCCTTTTCACCCAGCTTCCCAATTGCCCCTCCCCTCTGACAGCTGTCAGTCTGGTCTCTGCATCTATGAGTCTATTTCAATTTTGTTTGCTAGTTCATTCAGTTTGTTCATTAGATTCCACATAGGAGCGAAAGCATATGGTACTTATCTTTCTCTGACTGACTTAGCAGTCCTTATTCTTGATTCTTGTCCCTGCTTGATTTTTTTCTCATAGTGTTCTCATAATATTATGTACAGTTGACCCTGAACAATATGGGTTTGAACTACACAGGTTCACCTATACACAGATTTTTTTCAATAAATACTGTAAATGCATTTTCTCTTCCTTATGGTTTAAAATTTGTAAATGATTTTATTTATTTATTTAGATAGAGGGGAAGGGAGGGAGAAAGAGAGGGAGAGAAACACTGATGTGAGAGAGGAACATCAATTGGTCGACTCTTGCATGCTCCCTAACCAGGGACCAGGCCCACAACCCAGGCACGTGCCCCAACTGGGAATTGAACGAGTGACCTCTCGCTTTGCAGTATGACACCCAACCAACGGAGCCACACCGGCCAGGGCTCCTAATGATTTTAATAACATTTTCTTTTCTTTATTTTATTATGAGAATACAGTATATAACACATATGATACACAAAATTTGTGTTAATTATGTTCTTGTTAACACTTCTGGTTAACAGTAGGCTATTAGTAGTCAAGTTTTACAAAAATTTTGAACTGGGTGTGGGGGGTGGTCAGAGTCCCTATACCCTGCCTTGTTCAAGGGTCAATTGTATATTTACTTGCTCATTGCCATATTCCTGGCACTTAGAACAGTAACTAGGATGTACAAGGCCCCTAATGCATATTGGATTAGTGAATTCATTGAACAAATGGATGACTGAATATAGAAGCAGAGCAGATGTGTCTGACCAGCCCCTTCTGGCCCTCTGGAGGGTCCTGATGGAGAATGCTGCATCTCTGCCTCCCTGCAACCTCCCAGTCACTACCAAAAAAGAGAGACCCTGGATTTGCTCAACCTTGACTGTGTTTGGTGTGTCTGAAATGACAGCTGTCACAGGAAAAGGAAACCATTTAGTTTTGGGGGGAAAATCTCTAGTCATTACTAAGGCAGCAGAAAGAAATCTCACTCTGTGCCTTTCAGATAATTATTAGATCATTCTTCCTACACAAAGAACAGTCTGCCCTGGTTGAGACCTGCTGTAAAACTCACCAGTGACACACGAACAGGGAGTCCTATTCGTTAAGATGAGTCCTACTCATTAAGACCAAAGCATCAGTACCCACACGGTTTCCTTCCTCCCAGTCTGGCTGAAGCAAGAAGTTTCCATTCTGCCCACACTAGTGAAACCAGTCACTGACATCTCCTTTCTCTTCCCAGCCCCTCGTGAGGAAATCAAAGAGTGTAAACGAGGGCGGCAGTTCTGTGACCGCTCAGAGGGCTGGCTGACATCTGGAAGACAGAGAATGAAGCCACCACACGTACTACCATATTTCTTTTTCTTTTTTAAGTTTAAAAAATATCTTTTTTATGAACTGAGAGTTGGACGGAGAGCACAGGGTGGTGGGAATGGCTGCAGAGATTGATCCTGTCTCAGTGTATAAAGCGGTGGGGCAGAACTAGCAGCTCTTGGGGAGTTGGGCCTGAGCTAGCCTGTCAGCTTGGCACTAGGGTGTCAAAGCCACAGTGACTGTTAGCTGGCACTGACTCCTGCCCTTGGCTCCGAAACAGTGGCCCCCAGTGTGGCCTCCGTTGTACCTAGGACTTGCAGAGCCAGAGATTTCACAGGGACCTGATGAAAGGGTGTGACAGAAGTGAGACTCCAGTGTGTGTGGGGAATCCGTGGGGATAAGAAGTGTTACCAGCTACCTGGCATGGAAATGTGTGAGGATGTGTGTTGGTGGGAGTAGGGTGTTCGCAGGCCGAGTGGTGATAGGGATGGCCGTGCGGGTGGGAGGGAGGAGGGCCACCAGGAGTAGAGGCAGCTTTGACTCTGAGTCCCCAAGAAGGACTGGTAGGTGGAGCTGAGGATGTTTGGACAAGGGAACTCTTTGAAGCTTTTCCTCTCTCTTCCCTACTTTGGACCTGGCCCCCTCCCCTCCATAAAGCCATTAGCTTCTGGTGCCAGCCCTATCTCTGCTCCATCTCTTTCGGTTCCAGTCCGTGTGTTCACAGACCTCCTGCCCTGAGGGACGGGGAGGATTTATGGCCGGTAGAGGTTAGAGGGGGAGGGGGCATCCTTTAGAGGAGGGGAGGTCTGTTAGGGAAGTAGAGTGTGGAGAGCTGTTAGTCCTCTGGGCTAGAGACCAGATCACTTCCGAGCTGGCTCTGCATGACAAAGGGGAAGGAGCAAGTTTCTTCTTTGATCTGCCCTCTGCCGACCTCACACACCTGCCTGTTGATGGCCTGGCCCCAGCTAAGACCTCTGGAAGAGAAAACAGAAAGGGCTGGGGACAGGCTGTGGCCCAGCTTCCCTGGATCCTGCTTAGGCCACCTTCTTCTCTTGGTGACCCCAAGACAAAAAACATCTGCCAGGCTGATGACCCAAAGCACCTGCCACCCCCTCCCTGAGAGCCCAGCACCCCAGAACTGTGCGGTGAGATAGGGGCAGGGGTGTTGTGAGCGCGTGCGAGCATGTGTTTGTGTGTGTAAGGTTGCAGGTTGTAAGAGGTTGTGGGGAGAAATCTCCTGGTGCTGAGGGGCCACACCCTTGATGGAAGCTGAGGGAGAGGCAAGGTGAGGGCGAGCAGGAGGGGCGTGTTTTTACAGACTTGCTCCAGGATCCAGCAGCAGGGTTTTCTGTTTCTGAGGGCTCCAGGAAAGGTGTTCGCTGGGGAGGTAGGCGGAGGCGGTAGTTAGAAACAGCTGGAGGCAAAGATGCAGGAGGTTCTCCTGCTACAAGAGAAGGAAGGGGTTGTTCGTTCTGGAAGATACATCCTCAGCACAGATGTTTGAGGCAAGGGTTTCAGATGAGTTGGAGGTGCCCCCAGTGCTGGGGAGGCAATGAGGGCCGCTTAGGAAGGCACTTCCCAGCCTCCAGAGCTTTACGGGCCCTGGTTTGCTGTAGGCTTTTCCATTTCTCAGAGAAGTTGCTTTGAGAAAGAGAGAAGTCCTCGCATTCCCCCTATTTTTCCTGGTAAACAAAGGTTGGGATTTAGAAAACTTGTTTAGAATGAAGGTACAGATTAAGAGGGAAGACTCATGTTTGTCTGTGGATCAAGCCAACTCACCAATTGTTTTTTTAGCCCCACAAGAAAGCCTGGTGGTCAGAGAGATCCACCTGTGGCTGGAGTGAGAGGTAAAGGGGATGGTGAAGGGATGGTTCTCCCCTCTGGAAGGGCAGGTGTGCTTTGCAAGAGCCAAAGCTCTTCCTAAATGCTGCATAGAGCGTGCTCTGTTCTTGACATGGTGCGTTTTCATTTCTCTCTTCTCGTTTCTCAGCTCATTGTTTCCTTTGGAATCAGGCCCCGAGTAGGGTCTTCACAGTTTGGGCTAAGAGACATGGAGGCAGTCTTTGGTGAGAGGATGAGCAAGAGGAGATGGAGGCTGAAAAGAGGCTGAATTTCTTTGAGAGAGCGGAAAGTGACGTTATCCGTCCCAGAGCTCACTCCCCTGTCTCCCCGTCCTCCCCTGTCTGTTGTGTTTCCACATTGATTCTCCCTCCATTTCTGTTTTCTCAGGGAGCCCAGTTTTGGAAGCCGGCAGTCCCTGGGGTCTTCCCTGGGCACTGGGGAGGGCTGAGGCCGACCATGCCGGGCCTGCTGCTGCTCACTGCTGCGCTACTCTCCAGCTGGGCTCAGCTTCCAGCCGAAGCCAGCTCCTGGTGGTGAGTGAGAGGGGCTGAAGTCCTACTCTACAACCTACAACTCCTTTGGTAGTTGAAATGCGAATAAGGTCACCAGTGAGTCCTGATCATCTCTTTATTCATAGGAATCCTAAGGGCCTCTTTTATCCCAGGAAAACTGAGATGGTCCTTTTCCTCTCTCAACCCCCAGAGGTAAAGGTTCCACAGGATAAAGGGTTAGTTCATTAGTCTTTTTCTCTGATTCTGTCTGCATTCCCCTTTTCCTGGCTTTTCCTCCATCCCCACGGGTGGTTAGAAATATCTTTTGTTGCTATTAGGTAAGAATATTGGGGTTTTTTTGTTTTGTTTTATTTTTGTTTTTGCTGGTGGGGGCAAAGAGAGTAGAATTCCTATTTTATAAGTCTGAAGACCAGATGAGGGATTTGCAAGACCATGTGTGGCTTTCTTTTTGTGTTTTTAAGACTGTTGTCATTGCCAGTCAACATGGAAATGGCAGGCACTCACTACCTGGTCTGTGCCCTGATCATGTTTTCACTCAGGTGGCAGACGTACAGCCTTCTCATCTAACTTAACTCTTTATTGTATTTGCTGGATGATGAACAGAAGGGAGAGACTGTGAACTGATACAGAATGGGTTAGTGGACATGTGGGTCAGATGCAGAGTGAAAGCATTTAGAATATATTGTGATGTATATAAACTGGATTCGATTTTAAAAGCATAAGGGGAGTTCTATTTAAGGGAATTTATTGCTTTCCATCACATATTCTGCACTTGGGCTAAAGTGGATGAGTCACTCCTACTCCTTGATTAAGCCATGTGCTCTCCTGTTGAGGTTTAGCTCTTCTTGCCCTCTGCCTCAGGTGAATAGCCTGCCCTTTCTGACACATGCTCCTCCTGCCCCACCCTCTTTAAGACCCAGCTTCTCCCCAGCTGTAAGAGCTCTTCCCCTCTCTGATCACTCTAGGTCCAGAAGTTCAAGTCTGTCTCAGGCATCTGGCATCTCACATGTCATCTGTGTCTGTGCCTTGGTTTCCCCAGTCTTCTTTTCCAAGCCCTTAGTGTAGGACCTTATTCACAGAAAGCACCCAGTAAATGTGTTGAATGACTGACTTGCTGCTGCACACAGGCATGTGTTCACTCCTTTCCCCTTTCTGAATCGCTGCTGTAGGTCATTAGCTATGAACCCGGTGCAGAGACCTGAGATGTTCATCATCGGTGCCCAGCCTCTGTGCAGCCAGCTTCCTGGGCTCTCCCCTGGCCAGAGAAAGTTGTGCCAGTTGTACCAGGAGCACATGGTCTACATAGGGGAGGGAGCCAAGATGGGCATCAAGGAGTGCCAGTACCAGTTCCGGCAGAGGCGGTGGAATTGCAGCACGGTGGACGACACATCTGTCTTTGGGAGGGTCATGCAGATAGGTAAGCAGCCACCAGACATGGCTTGGCTGAAGGAGCTGTGCTCACCTGGCCTGGGCATAAGCATGCTTTCCCTGGACGGGGGCAGAGAGAGCCCACCTGAGTGTCTAAATGGGTTCTCTCAAGGTGTGAAATTAGCCTGCAAGGAGAGAAGGGAGGTACACAGGCAGCAGAGCCTCAGCTGATGTGTTAGCTGTGTAGCTCGGTGCTCAGCTAGCCCTCTGCTTCCAGCTTCACCCTGTCCAGGGCAGCCTGAGTGACTCACCCTGGAAAGGGCTCAGACCATCTGAGTTGAATTAGAGTGAATTAGGAAACCCGCCCACTACCAGTGTCCTTTGTCTCACGCAGCACAAGGTCCTCCTCAGAGGGCCTTGCCTGAATGTCTGTAGGCTTTTTGCCTCTTCTACCTGGACTCTGAGAGAGATAGAAATTTTGGGCCAAATTGGTGATAGTTGTCATTAACCCATCCAGAACCAGTCCTGGCTTTTTCATTTGAAAGCGGGTGTGTGTGAAAGTGGGCGCAGGGGACAGACTAAGGAAGAAAGAGAGGGCCACCTCTTCCCAGATTGCTGTTCCCTCCCCTCTCCCACTCCTGGTCTAGGCTTCTTTGGCTGCCCTATTGCTTAGATGAAGGTGTGATCTGGGGTCTAATTGTTTTAGGTCCTTTTGAAATGTAATTCTCCTCTTTCTGGCAAGAAATTGAGAAAACTGGCCCTATTCTACTGGGTCTTATCCCCAGGGCCATAAAAGGAAGGTGTCAGAGCACTGAAGTCCCTGTCACACATTCCCTCTGAACAGCTTCCCCTCAAAAGACATTCTGGAGTTACCCTGGGCTGGTATTTTCCCCAAGAATGATTCTAGCAGCAGGGGAGTTAGGAATTGAGATTCCGTTCTTCTCTATTATGGATACTTGGAAGGCCCCCTCCCTCCCCTCTCCTCTTTCCCTTGCCTCCCCTGCCCCATATTGAGAAGTAAGGATAAGGGGAAAGCACACTTTGAATCTCATTCTTTCTTCCTTCAGTGTCAATCAAGATCCATAAAAGGAATGCTCATGTGTTCCCAGGACAGTCTTGCTGGGCAACTTTCCCAAACAATGGACTTGAGGGTTAAATGGGATTTGGTGATAACTTATCAATTCTTCTCAAAGATACTTAGTATCCGTCCCTTCTTCCTGGTGAAAGTCTAGGTCAGCAGCACCCTCTGCCCCAGGTTTCCAGTGAGGACATAAGGATGGCCCAGGTGTAGAGAGAAGCACCCCCTAATCACTTTAAGGGAGTAACCTAATGTATGCCCGAGGTTGGCCAGATCCTTTCCGAAATGTGTTATTTTATTTGAGTGAAGGCTAACAAATGAGGCTTTACTTTAAAAAGAAAAGCATTGTCAGGAATAGAAGTTCTGCTGGGTGTAGGTTTGCATGTAGAAGGACTTCTGAAAGCAGACCCTGTTCTGTACCTTGTTCTGTCACAAATGGAGCCCTCCTTTTTGCCTTACTTTCACCGTTCTTTTTTATAGCTTCCCTGCAGACTTATGCTGCCTGGGAAGCTGTCCTCCATTCCTCCCCCTGGGCCCAGATTGCTCCTGGTGAGTCTTCTCACTAATATCTTCTGTGTGACTTCCAAAAGATCCCTTCCTCATTGCAAAAGCCCACCACCAAAAGGCAGCAGTGCAGCTCAGAGGAAATCACTGGCGCTGCACCCAGTCTCCACCCAGGGGAGCATGGAGGCACCTTCCTGGCAGTTGAAACAGAGAGGGCATGATACTGTCCTGCTGTTTCCTGTTGTCCTACTAGAGTAAGGTCTCTCTAGTAGCTCTAGTAGCTACTGGTTTAGTAGCCTTTTTCCTTGAGGTGGTTTGAGCTTCCACTTTGAATTGTTTCATATATAGTGACCCTTCCCTCCACTCCGCATTGCTGATCCATTCTGAAGCCCCAAGTTATCTCTTGCTGGCTGAGAGTAACACTAGCAGCCTGTACTTAACCCAAATGCCTCCCATGAAGGCAGAGCTACCTCCACTCAGGGCCTAATGAAGTGTTCGGCCAAAAGAGGCAGAGTGCCTGCCAGAGACAGCTAATCAAGCACAGTTTGGGATCCCAAACCAAACTGATAGACAAGGACCATCACAGCGCATAATGTCCATGATATGCTCGGCTACAGGTACACTATTTTAAAAGGCAGTTCTGAGAGGGGTGACTCATTTCTGGAAAACATGTTGGCTAAAGAATGGAAGAAGAAATCAGACATATGTAGCTTGGAAAAGAGAACACATAAAAGGCATATTAGTTGCTTTCAAACACTGAAAGGCTGTCCTATGGAAAAGGGATTCGACTGTGTATTTCCAGCAGGCAGAACTTATAGGGAGGCCTACTTCAGCTTAATATGAGAATGTTCTGGTGATTAGAGTCCTTAAAAAAAGATGGAATGGGTTGCCTTGAGAAGCCGACCCACTCCTCTGAGGAATGTTGTGAAAGAATGCTTCCAGCAGAAGGAATGTGGCTCTGGGCTGCAGCTTCAGAGGCTCCGTCAGGGGGCTGAGGCCCCATTTTAGGAAGACTTCTCAGGCGAGACACCCTCATCCCTAAGAGCCTCTTAACCACTGGACTGTCCTGGGAATTCACACTCATCGTCTGCCCCGCCTAGACCAGATAGACACCCTGGTCTCTTGCGGTGATTCAGCACTGACTCCGATGTTAAGCCTGATGGCTGGATTATGAGTGTGATTTCCTGTGCCATCTGGGTTTTTCTTGGACTGCTCCCAGTCCACAACTGACCAGAAGGTGACCCCTGGTTAATTGAAAAAAACTGATTTGCCCATTGTGGGCTGGTTGCAAACTTCACTGTGTCATGACGAGGTGATCAAAAAGTAGCGTAAGGTGTGAGACCTGTTAATGACTGCAGACTGCTTCCCTCTCCACCTGCCAGGACAGAGTTGTGGGGTGTCTGCTTCTGATCACGGAGAGCAGAAACTCTGCCTGGTTCAATAGCAGAAATCAGCATTGAATCTCAGTTTCCTGCCAAGAACCATTCCCTTCCATACCTGAGGCCATAGGAGTATTACTTATTATTTCTTATAACACCTTTATTGAAATATAATTCATGTACTATACAATTCACTACTATAGTATACAGTTCAGTGTATACTCACAAGATTGTGCAACCAGCACTATCTAATCCCAACTCCCCTTAAGAAACTGCATACCCATTAGTGGTCATTCTCTGTTCCTCCCCCCTCCTCTACAGGCCCTAGGTAACCACTAATCTGTCTTTATGCTTTTTCATATTATGAATATTTCATGTAAATGGGATAATTCAATATGTGGCCTTTTATATCAGGTTCACTATAGATACAAAATGCCAAGTTGAATCACTTAGCATAATAATTTCAATGTTCGTCCATGTTGTAGCATGTACCTGTACTTTATTACTTTTTATGGCTGAATAATATCCCATTGCATGGATAATGCCACCTTTTGTTTACCTAGTCACCTGCTGATGGACAATGTGGGTTGCTTCTTCTTGTTGGCTATGAAATAATGCTACAATGAACATTCATGTGTAATTTTTTGTGTGGACAAATGTTTTCATTTATCTCGGATATATTTTTAGCAGTAGATTTGCAGGGTCATATGGCAGTTCTGTGCCTAACCTTTTGAGGAGCTGCCAGACTGTTACCGATGCAGCTGCACTATTGATCATTCCCACCAGCAGTGCATGAGGGTTCTGGTTTTTTCTATACCCTCCTCAACTTGTTTAGTTTTCATTTTGATGGTAGGTATACTCATGCATGTGAAGTGGTGTCTCATTGTGATTTTGATTTGCACTTCCCTGGTGGCTGAGTATTGTTTTTTATAAACATTTTTAGATGAAGTAGAGCGTACACCATGTGAGTTTTTAAGTGGTTCATTACAGCAATAGGGGAACACAACTCGGCTTTTCTACTAGAAATGATCTAGATATTTAGGGAGACCCTGCTGAGTGTCCCATAGATGTGGTTCCCAATGCTGTGGGGTGAGGAGGCAGTGTGGACTCTATGAAAAACAGGGAAAGAACTTGGCTGATTCTGAATGTTGTGATTGTAGTTCACTTCCTACTCCTGGTCACTGCCACTATCTAGCTAGATAATGGCAGCAATAAAAAGACAGATGTGTGGAAAATTGGCATCTGTGAGGGGGAGATTTTTGAGAGGATAGAGTCCTGTTATTGGTCCCATATTTCTATTCAGTCTTATTTTGTTGGTCCCATGTGTTTCCTAGATTCCTCATTGTCTATTCTCCCCTGCCTTTAGGTCTGCCTCCTAGAAATCTACTGGTTATGTAAACATCTCTGTAATGGATGTTAGGGTAAGCTAGGGCTGGAGGGAGTCCCTGTATTTGGTATGTCCATAGGGCAGAGGAGGCAAATTTCAGCTAATTATCAAGAGACATTTCAAACCACTGGAGCCACGGGAAGTGAAAGGTGCTCCTCCTGACGTTTGCTCCCCTCCTGGGAGTGTTATGGCTGAGGCTACAGCAGCAGGGGTCTAGAGGAAGCAGAGGGAAAGAAAGCCTCCACTTGAGAGCAGACCTTCACCACCAGTCTTGCCTTGTCTTGCAGGGAGCCGTGAGACGGCCTTCACCTATGCCGTGAGTGCCGCGGGGGTGGTGAACGCCATCAGCCGGGCGTGCCGAGAGGGTGAGCTCTCCACATGTGGCTGCAGCAGGACAGCCCGGCCCAAGGACCTGCCCCGTGACTGGCTGTGGGGTGGCTGTGGGGACAACGTGGAGTACGGCTACCGGTTTGCTAAGGAGTTTGTGGATGCTCGGGAGCGGGAGAAGAACTTTGCCAAGGGATCGGAGGAGCAGGGCCGGGTGCTCATGAACCTGCAGAACAATGAGGCGGGTCGAAGGGTGAGCTGGACCCCCCACCCCGTCCCACCCCACGCACTGAAGAAGAATTGGGCTGCCCCTGGGCTGGGCTCTAAGCCATGACCTGGCCATGGAAGAGGTGGGCCTGCGTCAGGAGATTTTTACCTACAACTGCTGATCTAGATGCCCGCATTATTGAACTAATTCCTTTCAGAAGGGATTTCCCAGTGGGCACATGCACTTGCCATTTTTTAACCTCATTTTTTTAACCTTATTAATTTTTCTACAGGACATCTGTCCCTGTACAGCTTAGGTGCAGGCTTATGATCAAAACTTCAGACATAAGGAGTGGATTTTGTGTGTTATCTACCCCTCCTTTGTAATTTGAACAGATACAATGATTGGAAGTTTAGGCTATTAGAATTAGTCAAGGGTTTATGATTTCTCAAAAGCTCAGGTAAAAGCGGAGCTGACTTAAGAGCTGCTGTTTTTACAATCCAGAAACCCATTCCAAATATTCATTTAGGTCTAATGGCAAACACACTTGTGTGCTGGGAGTTTTAAACGTAAGTGGACGTGTGAGGGACAAACCAGTCTTTGAAGGCTCAACTAAACAGTCTCACTGATCACTTGTAAGATATGATGACCTCTGAGCCTCATTTTCAGTAGAAACTAAACTGGAACTTTTGAAGTGAACTTGCTTTATTGTATGTACCAAGCATACCTGGGCACCAATGTTAGATTTCCTTTATGGTGTTCTGGGGAGCACATTCCTGCTCTGCTGCTCCTTGCTTGTGGAGACCCCACCTCTGGGCACATGCTGTGGATTCCTTTTTCCTTTGCTGCCCTGTGAGGCCTCTGCCTGAGGACAGTGGGGACTCGCTCAGTCAAGCCAGGGTGAGGGGGAGTGTGGACTTGCATCCAGGTCTACCTGTAGGGAGGTCTGAGTGCTGAGTGGTGGGACACTCTCCTGATAAAGGGCCAGGGGACCACAGACCTCTCACAGACAGCTTTCTGGGAGAGTTGTTCACATTCAGGTCTGTGTCAGGTCAGCTGCCTCGAGGGTCCAGGCTAGGTACTTCAGTGAAAGCAGAGGGGAACTAACTAAAAAATGAGAGCAGAGGTTTCTTGAGAAGAAATAAATCCAGAAATTGAATGTTGGTTCACTGGTGATTTGGTAACAGAATATGAATATATTTCAAAAATATCTTTATATATCAATTTAAAAATAAGTCATGTTTCATAGGAGTGCAAGGCAAATAAATGGGACTGGAAATGTGTTTTACATGAATTGGGATCTTGTGATGTTGGCTTGGTACAACATGGTGCACTTGTGTAAATGTAGCATGACCAAAAGTGTGGCGTAAAGTAGAAATTAGAATTGGTCATTTGCCCATTGTCTTCCGTATATATCACATATCCTGAGGCCAGTTTTTTTTTTTAGCCACATATGGGTAGGTGGGACTGATCTGTGGTGGTGGGAGAGGTACTGGTTGATGCTTCGAGCTATGGTTGTAATGGAACAAACTGGGGCAGAGAGACTAGAGCTCTCTTAGGGGACCATCCACTCTGAGAGCATCTGTGGGGCTGCCTCGGTCCCCAGGACTTCCTTCCAGTTTAGCAGTCCCTTACGCAGTCTTTGGATGTTTAACCATGACTGGAGGGTGAATGAAAACATTAAGATCTTTACTTTGTTTTCTGAATTCCAAAGTTGTATCCATTTTTTAAGGTTCCAGTGTAATACCATCCACTCCTTCAAATCTTTCCCATCCCCTGTAGGTAGTAGTCTCTGCATCGGAACTGCAGTAGAATGTTTGTACTTTTCCTGAGGTGTAGCGCACTCTACCTCAGCTCATGGGCTGCAGGTTTCTGAGGGCAGGATCGCCATGTATGCTTTTTCGCAACAATTCCCCCTATGTTTTACACAGGTGGGTGCGTGTGAATATGCAGATGAAAATTCCTATATTGTTTCCTATCCAGAAGTCAGATTCATGGAGGGCTGTTTCCTGTCTCTGCTCTGAGCTGTCTGTGGGGCATTGTGACAGATGTGGAGGTGACTAGGAATTCATGCTAATCTGGACCCCATTTCAGTCACAGTCTTGACCCCACTTCTGCTGGCTCCTCATTTTATTGCCCTTAATTGTTTGTTTGTTTGTTTGTACTGGGCCTTATCTTAGCAGTCCCTTCCCTTCCATCTGCCACATCTGGCATCTGCTTTTCCTTACTCTCCTTCCCCTGTCTCCCTGTCTGTGGTCCACCTTCCTCCAGTTCCATACCTCTTCTATTGTCCTTTATCTTTCTCCCTTTGCCTCTGTCTGCTCCCTGTTGGGAATTTTTTTTTCTCTTTTAATTGAATTTTTGGAGTGATATTGGATAATAAGATTATGTAGGTTTCAAGTTTACAGTTCTGTAACACATCATCTGTACATTGTGTTGTGTGTTCTCTGCCCCAATCAAGTCTCCTTTCATCACCATTTATCCCCCGCTTTATTCTCTTCTACCTCTTCCTACCCCTCTTTTCCTGTGGTAACACCACACTGTTGTCTGTGTCTATGAGTTTTTTTCTCTTCTCTTCTCTTCTCTTCTCTTCTCTTCTCTTCTCTTCTCTTCTCTTCTCTTCTCTTCTCTTCTCTTCTCTTCTCTTCTCCTTCCCTTCCCTTCCCTTTTCTCTTTTCTCACCTCTCCTCTCCCCTCCCTTCCCCTCTCCTCTGCTCTTCTTTTTTGCTTAATCCCTTCACCTTTTCACCCAGCCCCACAACCCTCCTCCCCTCTGACAGCTGTCAGTCTGTTCTCTATCTATGATCCTATTTCTCTGTTGTTTATTTGTTTATCTTGTTCATTAGATTCAACATATGAATAAGATCATATGGTACTTGTCTTTCTCTGATTGGCTTATTTCACTTAGCATAATGTTCTCCAGGTCCATCCATGCTGTTGCAAAGGGTAAGATTGCCTACTTTTTTATATTCCATTTTGTAAATGTACCACAGTTTTTTGATTCACTCATCAACTGATGGACACTTGGGCTACTTCCATATCTTGGTGATTATAAATAATGCTGCAGTGAACATGGAAATGCATATATTTTTTAGAATTAGTGTTCTGTTTCTCCAGTATAATCCCAGAAGTGGAATCACTGGGTCATAAGGCAGTTCCATTTTTAATTTTTTGAAGTAACTCAGTACTGCTTTCCATAGTGGCTGCACCAATCTTCATTCCCAGCAACAGTGCACAAGGGTTTTCTTTTCTGTACATCCTGGCCACCACTTGTTTGTTGATAGCCATTCTGATTCATGTGAAGTGGTATCTCATTGTGTTTTAAGTTGCATTTCTCTGATGGCTACTGACGTTGATAATCTTTTCATGTATCTATTGGCCATCTGTATGTCCTCTTTGGAGAAGTGTCTATTGAGGTGCCCATTTGCTCGTTTTTTAAATAGGATTTTTTGTTTTTTGGTGTTGAGTGTTGTAAGTTCTTTATAAATTATGGATATTAAGCCCTTATCAGATGTATTATTGGTGAATATGTTCTCCCATTCAGTGTATTGTCTGTTCATTTTGTTGATGGTTCCATTGTTTTTTATTTGTTTCCCTTGCCTGAGGAGATAGATCAGAAAAAAATATTGCAAAGAGAAATGTCCACGATTTTACTGCCTGTTTTTTTTTCCAGAATTTTTATGGTTTCTTTTTTTAAAATATATTTTATTGATTATGCTATTACAGTTGTCCCATTTACCCCCCTTCACTCACCTCTGCCCTGCTCACCTCCTCCCACCCACATTCCCCACCTTTAGTTCATGTCCACTTACATATAAGTTCTTTGGCTTCTACATTTCCCACACTATTCTTGCACTCCCCCTGTCTATTTTCTACCCACCATCTATGCTACTTATTCTCTGTACCTTTCCCCCTCTCTCCCCATCCCACTCCCCTGTTGAAAATCCTTCATGTGATTTCCATTTCTGTGGTTCTGTTCCTATTCTAGTTGTTTGCTTAGTTTGCTTTTGTTTTTGTTTTAGGTGTGGTTGTTAACATCTGTGAGTTTGCTATATTTTTACTGTCATATTTTTTATCTTCTTTTTCTTACATAAGTCCCTTTAACATTTCATAGAATCAGGGCTTGGTGATGATGAACGCCTTGAACTTGACCTTATCTGGGAAGCACTTTCTCTGCCCTTTCATTCTAAATGAAAGCTTTGCTGGATAGAGCAATTTTGGATGTAGGTCCCTGCCTTTCAAGACTTCAAATACTTCTTTCCAGCCCCTTCTTGCCTGTAAGGTCTCTTTTGAGAAATCAGCTGACAGTCTGATGGGAACTCCTTTGTAGGTGACTGTCCCTTTATCCCTTGCTGCTTCTAGAATTCTCTCCTTCATTTGAATCTTGGCTAATGGAATTATGATGTGCCTTGGTGTGGTCTTTCTTGGGTCCAACTTCTTTGGGACTCTGAGCTTCCTGGACTTTCTGGAAGTCTATTTCCTTTGCCAGATTGGGGAAGTTCTCCTTTATTATTTGTTCAAATAAGTTCTCCACTTGTTGCTCTTCCTCTTCCCCTTCTGGTACCCCTATAATTCGGGTGTTGGGACATTTAAAGATGTCCTGGAGGGTCCTAAGCCTCTCCTCATTTTTTTGAATTCTTGTTTCTTCCTTGTTTTCTGTTTGGTTGTTTGTTTCTTCCTTCTGGTCCACTAAATTGATTTGAGTCCCAGTTTTCCTCCCATCTCTGTTGGTTCCCTGTGCATTTTCCTTCATTTCACTTACTGTAGCCATCATTTTTTTTTCATCTAATTTGTGAGCAAAATCAACCAATTCTGTGAGCACCCTGATCACCAGGGCTTTGAACTGTGCATCTGATAGGTTGGCTATCTCTTGGTCGCTTAGAGGAATTGGATCTGGGGCTTTCATTTGAGCCATTTTTGTTTTTGTTTTTGTTTTTGTTTTCCTTTGGTCTGGTCTCGGCTGCTACATATGAGGGGTGCAGCCATAGGTGTTCCCTAGGGAGGGGAAGCCCAGTTGCTGGGTAGTGACACTGTATGTAGGGGCGGAGTCCAAGAGGGAACAGTGGCACTTGCTCCTCTCTCTCTCTCTCTCAGATTCCAGTCCCTTCTGCTGCTTCCCTTCACCTGGATTATCTGCACACAAATGTGGGACCACCTTGTCAGGCAGCCACCTTGTGCGGCCTCATTGGGTCTGCTCAGTTGCCACCCTGTGCCTGGGGTCCACTAGCTGCCACCTGTGCACCTGGGGTCTGCTAGCAGCTGCCTGTACACCTGGGATCTGCCAGCTGCTGCTGCCTGCGTGCCCGGGTCCGCCAACCTCCACTTTTTCCTGCCACGACTGCGCCCCTCTTACCAGTCTGGATGAATGGTGGTTGGACTTCCGTACAGTTCAATTTTCTATCAGTTCTGGTTGTTTTCTTGTTTCTAAATCTTTGTTGTCCTTAATTTTGGTTGTGAGAGGAGGCACAGTGTATCCACCTATGCCTCCATCTTGGCCAGAAGTCTTGATCATGATTTTTTTAATCCTCACCCAAAGACATGCTTATTGATTTCAGAGAGAGGGTAAGGGAGAGAGATAGAGAGAGGAAGAGAAACATTGATTGATTGCCTCTCACACGTGCCCCAACTGGGGACCAAACCCACAACTTAGGTATGTGCCCTGACCAGGAACCAAACCAATGACCTTTCCATTGCAGTACAATACTCCAATCAGCTGAACCACACCATCCAGGGCTGATATAATCATGATTTTTACCCTTCATTTTGTTTATATGGTGTATCACATTTATTGATTTGCAGATATTGTACCAATGTTGCATCCCCATAATAAATCCCACTTGATCGTATTGTGCAATCTTTTTAATGTATTGCTAGATTTGGTTTGTTAATATTTTGTTGAGGATTTTAGCATCTATGTTTATCAGGCGTATTGACCTATAATTTTCTTTCTTTGTAGTGTCTTTATCTGGTTTTAGAATTTGGATAATACTGGCCTCACAAAATGAGCTTGGGAATCTTCCCTCCTCTTGAATTTTTGGAATAGTTTTAGAAGGATAGGTGTTAATTCTTCTTTGAATGTGAAATTCACCTGTGAAGTCATTCCATCCAGGACTTTTGTTTGTTAGTAGTTTTTTTTATTACTGCTTGAATTGTATTAGTTGTAATCTGTCTATTAGATTTTTTTTTATTGCTCCTGACTTACTATTTGAAGAATGTTTCTAGGAATTTATCCATTTCATCCAGATTGTCTAAATTGTCTAATCAACAACCTATAGTTGTTGGTAATGTTTTCTTACAATCCTTTGTATTTCTTTGGTGTCAGTTGTTACTTCTCTTTCATTTCTGATTCTATTTATTTGGGCCACTCCCTTTTTTTCTTAATGAGTCTGGTAAAAGAATTGCATATTTTGTTTATCTTTTCAAAAAACCAGGTCTTGGTTTCATTGATCTTTTGTAATTTTTTAGACTATTTTGTTTATTTCTGCTCTGGTCTGTATTATTTCCTTTCTTTTACTAATTTTGGGCTTTGCTGTTCTTTTTCTAGTTCCTTTAATTGTAAATTTAGATTGTTTATTTGTATATATGTTCTTTGGCTACTCTATTTCCTATGCTGTAATTTACATCCCCATAACTATTCTGTAACTACCAATTTGTACTTTTTAATCCCTTCACCTTTTTCACCCATACCCCCAACACCCCTCCCATCTGGCAACCTTCCAGACATTCTCTCTATCATTCTGTTTCTGTTCTGCTTGCTTGTTTATTTTGCTTTTTAATTCAGTTGTTGATAGATATGTGTTTAGTGTCATTTTATTGTTCATATTTTTTATCTTCATCTCCTAAAGAAGATCCTTTAACATTTCATATAACGCTGGTTTGGTGATGATGAACTCCTTTAGCTTTTTCTTGTCTGGAAAGCTCTTTATCTGCCCTTCAATTCTAAATGATAGCTTTTCTGGGTTGTGTAATCTTGGTTGTAGGTCCTTGCTTTTTATCACTTTGAATTTTCTTTCCAATCCCTTCTAACCTGCAAAGTTCTTTTGAGAACTCAGCTGACAGTTTTGTGGAGGCTCCTTTGTAGGTAACTAACTTATTTTCTCTTGCTGCTTTTAAGATTCTCTGTTTGTATTTAACGTTTGGTATTTTAATTATGATGTGGCTTGGAGTGGGCCTCTTTGGGTCCACCTTGTTTGGGATCTGTGCTTCTTGGACTTGTGTGTTTATTTCCTTCAACAAGTTAGGGAAGTTATCTGTCATTTTTTTAAATAGTTTTCCAATTTCTTGCTCTTTCTCTTCTCCTTTTGGCATTCCTATGATGTAAATATTGGTATGCTTAAAGTTGTTTCAGAGGCTCCTTACACTATCTTTGTGGGGGGGGATTTTTTTTCATTTGCTGTTCTGATCGGTTGTTTTTTGCTTCCTTATCTTCCAATCACTGATTTGATTCTTGGCTTCATCCACTCCACTGTTGTTTCTCTGTAAATTGTTCTTTATTTCAATTAATGTATCCTTTATTTCTGGATGGATCTTTTTAATGCTGGTGAGGTCCTCACTACATTTCTTGAGCATTGTTAGAACCAGTGTTTGAACTCTGCATCTGATAGATTGCTTTTCTCTCTTATGTATTTCTTTTCTTGGTGTTTTGTTCTGTGTGTTCATTTGGGCCATGTTTCTTTGCTCATTTTGGTAGCCTCCCCGTGTTTGTTTCTATGTACTAGATAGAGCTGCCATGACTCCCTGTCTTGGTAGCATGGCCTAATGTAGTTGGTGTCCTATAGGGTCCAGTAGCACAGCCTCCCCTATTACCTAAGCTAGGAACTAAAGATGCATCCTCTGTGTGGGCTGTGTACACTCCTCTCATATTTGAGCCTAAATAGGTTAATATTTAACCTATTAGCACATTCAAGGTCAGTGACTACCTATGTTCTGACCAGGGTCACAGAGTACTAGGTACAAAGTGACCTGCAGGTGGTTGCTACTTGTTTTGGGCTTGGAGGGACCCAGGAGAGGCCAAGCTGTGAACCAATGCTGGCTGCTGCTAGTGCTGGCTTGGAACAAGTTAGCAAGAAGTACAGGGCTTGGTGAAGCCAGATGCTGCTTGTTTCAGGGAATTTAGGAAAATCTGAAGCATGAGCCAAGACAAGCCATTCACATGGAAAAGCCACTGGAAACAGCTTGGGTGGGCTTGAAATATGGGTGGGACAGGACCTCAGTGAATGACCATAGTGGGGCAAATAGTGTAAGCCAGATTGATGGAGTCTCAGATATGGTGCCTGCCTGTTGGCTCTGTGGGGGGAGGACTCAGAAAAGGAACAATGGCCTTTAGTCTGGGAGAAAACAGTCCCCCAACTCTTGCTCTTCAATCAGATGCTGAACAATTCATTTCTTTCCCATATGTCTCTGATGCCTTTCAATCTACTGCCCCAATACTGAAGCTCAGAGGGAGTAAGTCCAAGTAAGTCTGTGTGTGAGCACTTTAAGAACTGCCTGGGATTTCAGCAATTTCTCTCTTCCACAGCCTCAGTCCTCACTGGTTTTTATAGCCAGAAATTATGGGGACTTACCTTCCTCACACTGGAACCCTGGGCTGGCAGGCCTGGTGTGTGGCTGTGACCCCTTGCTCTGGAGGTATCCCTCCCAATTTTTATTTGCCCCACGTGGGTGTGGGACCAGCCCATTCTATGTCTCCATCCCTCCTACAAGCCTTGATGTGGTTTCTTCTTTAATTCCGTAGCTGTAGGACTTCCATTTAGCTCAATTTTTGACATTTCTGAATGATGGTTATTCTATAGGTTAGCTGTAATTTTTATGTGGTTTTGTGAAGAGGCAAGCTATGTTTACATATGCCACCATTATGACCCTATAACATTTTTTTAAATACTGGTTTTGTGGCAATGAACTCCATTAGCTTTTTCTTGTCTGGGAAGCTCTTTATTTCTCCTTCACTTTTAAATGATAGCCTTGCTGGGTAAAACAGTCGTGGTTGTAGGTCCTTGCTTTTCATCACTTTGAAGATTTTATGCCAGTTCTTTCCAGCCTGAAATGTTTCTGTTGAGAGATAGTTGACAGTCTTATGGGAGCTCCCTTGTATGTAACTGTCTTTCTCCAGCTGCTTTTAAGATCTTTTCTTCATCTTTAACATTTGCCCTTTTAATTTTGATGTGTTGTGGTATGGGCTTCTTTGGATTCATCTTGTTTGGGACCTCTGAACTTCCTGGACTTGTATGTCTTTTTCCTTCTCCAAGTCAGGGGAGTTTTCTGTCATTACTTCTTCATAGACATTCTCAATCCTTTGCTCTTTTTCTTCTCCTTCTGGTACCCCAATGATGTAAATGTTGTTATGCTTTGTGTTGTCCCAAAGGTCCCTTAAACTATCCTCACTTTTTTTTTCTTTTTGCTGTTCTGATTGTGTGTTCTCTGTTACCTTGTCTTCCAAAATGCTGGTTGATCCTCTGCTTCATCCAACCTACTATTTATTCTTCTAGTGTATTCTTCATTTCAGATATTGTATTTTTCATTTCTGACTGGTTCTTTTTCATGGTTTCTGTGACCTTTTTCATGCTTTTGTAGTTCCCCTTAAGTTCCTTGAGCATCCTTATAACCATTTTTGTAAATTACATGTCTGATAAATTACTTGTCTCCATTTCATTTAGGATTTGTTTGTTTGTTTGTTTGTTTAGATTTCTCCTATTCTTTCATTTGGGATATTTTTTTTGTCTCCCAAGTTTGGCTGCCTCTTGTGTTTCTCTGTATTAGGTAGATGTTATGAGTTCCAGTCTTGGTAGATTTACCGTATGTAGTAGGTGTCCTGTGGGACCCAGTGGCACAGTCTAATTGATCACCTGAACTGAGTACTCCCAGAATGACCCTTGTGTAGATTATGTGGGCCCTCTTGTTGTAATTGGATGTTGACTGCTATTGACCCATTTGTGCATGGGTTCTACCCTCAGGCTAGCTGGCTGTGAGTATCAACCCAGACCACATTGTATGAGCTGCTGTTCAGGTTCTGACCACACAAAGTGGAATTCAGCTCAGCAGGATCTGGTGCCTGCCTAGATGTCCCTTTGGATATGCCACTTGTGAAGCTTAGTGGATACTGCTTTTAGATTGTCTGAAGCTGGCCACTGGGTGTATTGATTTTGGGGCCTCTTGGGAGGGACTCTGGTGCAGTCCTATGTCAGATGCTGCTGGTGACTGGCCCTGGGCATCCTGTTTGGAACTACACAGCAATCCACAGTTTGTTGCTGCCTCTGCTGGGCCTGCGTGTGTGCAGTAAGGACCAAGCTGCTCACCAAGTCTGGCTTTAATCAGCACTGGGCCCAGGGGAAGGTCAGCAAAATCCCCAAGGCACCCTGAGATCCACTTCCACCTGCCCCTGCCTGCCAGCTGCCTCTTTTGCTCAGTCACTAAAAAAGCCTCTGGTGGTACTCTAGTTGCATGGGGTAGTTTCTCAGTGAGTCACTAGGTAGGGGAAGATGTGCACATCAGATTGATACAGCTTCAAACTTGGTGCCAATGCTGGGTCTGAGGCCACTCAGCAAATATCTCCACGTATACCAAGTTTAGCTACCACCTGCTAGGTGCTCACATATCTTTGTGGTGGGTTGGGGTCTTAGGGAGTCATCAGGGTGAGACCAGAAGAGTTTATCAGGCTCAAATAGAGCAAGATTTGGCTCTGTGGAGGGAGGTCTCTGCACCAGTCAGGTGTACGAGGGAAAATGGTCCCCATCCTAGAACCACACACCTCAGTCTCCCAGATCCTGCCAGGAGCCCAATCTCAGCTGGGCATGGCTGCCAAGAATTGGGAAGATGAGGCTGGGAGAGCTCTGGTGAGGGTGATGCTGGTCAGGCTTGGGAAAATGTAATGGGATTGGCCCCTGCCTCAGAGCCACACAACTTAGTCAGTTCCAGATTCTGCCCAGATCTTGGCAGGGTGGAACCAGCAGTAGCTAGGAGGGTTGGGCCACCAGGAACCCAGAGGGTGGGGCAATCAGATCTTTTGTCAGGGAGAGGCACCATTCAGGTTCATGGGAAAGTGGTCACAATGGCCCCCGCTCTAAAGCCAGCCAACTTAGTCACTCACACCCCCTGAGTCTGCTGAGACCTCTGCCCTCCAGCCCAGGCCACTGACTCCTCCCCAGGGTGCAAGCTGCATAGGATGGAGCAAGAGGGAGTCCAGATAGTGGAACTATTGCTGTACTCCAAGCTTATGCTTCAGGAAGGGAAGTACTCCACACAAGAAAGATGGTGTCTGCAGTGTGGGAGAGGGACTCAGCACAGGGATTCTGGCTGCTTCCCTTCAGCTCTCTCCCCAGAGCCACAAACTCCAGTCTCTCCTCACAGGATTCTAGATTGCTCCACACTCTCTCTACCATTGCCCAGGGTGAGTGGCTGCAAATGAGATTTGGTGTGTTGGCCCTTTAAGAAGGCACCTGCATTTCTAGTAAGCTCCTCTCTCTTTCTGGCAGACAGATTTTCATAGCCACATGTTATGTGGGTGACTCTTTTTAGCTCTGGTGCTCTGGGCTGGAGAGCTCAGCTTGGGGCTGAGACCCCACACTTCTCAGGTGGAACCCCCACAGCTGAGATATATCCTCCTGGAATCTCAGCTGCCACCTGTAAGAGTTGGGCCAGTTCTTTGCATATCTCCACCCTTCCTACTAGTCTCACTGTGGCTTCTTCTGTAAATCCTTGGTTATAAGACTTCTCTTCAGCTAGTCTTCAGTTGGTTATTCCATTTGCTAGCTCTGTATTTTAATTGTAACTCCAGTTTGATCCTGGGAAGAGGTGAGTGTACATCCACCTACTCTATCACCATCTTGGATTCCCCAGGTTGAGAATTCTTGTTCCTGTTTTCCACACTGTTCCCAGGGGACAGGCCTCAGCCATCAGTCATTATCTGAGGCCAGAGGCATTCACCTCACACCTACACAAAAAGTTCCACAGAAAAGACTAAATGGTGGCAGGAATGGGAAATTACCTGACCAGGTATTTCACAAGCAGGTATTTTGGGTTTTTTTTTTTTTTTTTTTTTTTGGTAGAATATCTAGGATTTGACATCTTGACCACAGAGTAAATCTTGAATGTACTTTACAAGAAATTTCTCTTGACTTTAAGAGTCTCTAGTGAATCAATTTTAGATCTCAATGACAAGAGCAACGGGTTGATACTGCCTGGTCACTCAAGGTCTTCCAAGCATTTTCCAGTTAAAAGCTGCCTAATCTGCCCTATCAGTTGGTTGAGCATTGTTCCATAAAGTGAAATGTCTCCAGTTCAATTCTGAGTAAGGGCACATGCCTGGGTTGTGGGTTCAGCCCCCAGTTTGGAGTACAAGCGAGAGGCAACCAATCAATGTTAGTCTCACACTGATGTTTCTGTCTCTCTCCTTCTCCCTCCCTTCTCCTCTCTCTAGAAGTAAAAAATAAAATCTTAAAAAAAAAAAAGTGGCCTGATCCTTGTGACATTCCTGTCAGTTATCAAGCTCAATCACACCATTAGGTAGAAGTGAAGAGGACTTAGAGAAAGGTTTGCCAGGGGCAAGATGTAGAACTAAAAACATTTTAAAAAACATTGTATTGCTTTTTGAGTTATCAGAAAGGGTCAAAAACTGGGGTATCCTCCTCCCCCTTCTCCTATAGGAGGAACTTATATATTATCAATAGTAAAATATTTTAAAATCCAAATTCTATGTTTCTACAGTGTCTCCCTTCCTAGAGGAAGGATGGAATGAATGTCTAAATAGGATCAGTGACACTCTTCCTCGTGAATTTGTTTTACTAAAATTGCTTTCCTGCCCTGGCTGGTGTGGCTCCATGGATTGAGTAGCAGCCTGCAAACTGAAAGGTTGCCAGTTCTATTCCCAGTCAGGGCACATGCCTGAATTTCGGGGCCAGGTCCCTAGTTAGGAGCGTATGAGAGGTAACCAATGGATGTATCTCTCACACATTGATGTTTCTCTCCCTCTCTTTTCCCTCTCTCTGAAAGTAAATATTTTTTTTAAAAAAAATTCCTGTCCTTACTCTGTGAGATCTTGCTTTCACTCTTTTCAGCCAAATCTCCGTAAGTGTTTGCTCCCAGGGGAGGTGCTTATCTTGTTCCCTTAGTCTGCAGCAAGGTAGACAGTTTTAGGCCTCTAATGCTTCCTGCTTCCAGCAGCGCCAGATGCCTGACATCCCTGTCTAAACCAAGGGCCATTTCCTGAAGAATGTCAGGCTCCAGCTTGGACCTGAGGATTTGTGCCAGGAGGATAATTGCAGGCTGTCTTTGAAGTGCCTGTTGGAATGGGGTATTGGTTCCTTTATGTCTTGGGCCTGGAGATACCTGCCAAGTGTGGGAACCTTTAACCTTGGGGAGGAGGCTGCCTTCCTTCTTCCCCCTAAGCTGTTTTTAAGCCCCAAGACTGAGTGCAGAAGTGCTAGACATTCTGAGTCCCTTCTGGGTGGCCCTGAACAGGTTACTGAGGCTCTCTAGAACTTCGATTTTTCCATTACAAAATAGTGGGAATAATTCCATATCAGAAAAAAGATCAGGAAGAATTTGCACAAGAGTAATATGATGATGTACCTGCAGTGATATCCACATAGTGCTGAATAAAGACCCAATCTGGGCCATCTTGAAAAGAAATCTGAGAAAAGCCCTTGAGAGATGAGCCCCTACTCAGTTGGTGGCGGTACCTGTGGTGTAGGAAATTATTCTGTGGTAGGCTCGCACTTTCATCCTGCCGTCTGCACCCTGTGCCTGCTACTGGGGTATTTGACACAATGCCTCAGTATACTTTCAC